>CM036915.1:10122702-19130202 GCA_020800305.1 Porphyrio hochstetteri | reverse complement strand
TCTCTAGTCTGCTAAATATTGGGCTTTGGCTGAAGTTTGCTTCTCTTCCAAGCTTGCTGGTGTCATTGAGCTCCACCTCTGACGTCAAGCTCTGTGGGACTGCTGATGTAGTGTCACAGCACAGTGAAGCACATATGGGAGAAAGCACCTCTGGAATGAAACATGGGGGGACAAGGTCCCTATCATGAGGGTCCCTCCCACCCTCAATACTGCTCAGGTATTTTCCTGAGACGACATGGTTGAAAGACAGCTGGACAAAGATGGAAGAGCTTTGATTAAGGCTAGGGTGGGTTGTAGTTTTTTTTTTCCTTTCGCCTTATGGAGAATGTAAGCCTTATGTACAATATATGTTTTTTAAAGAAGGTATTTTAAATTGATTTGATTACCATAGAGCTGACACATGCTGCACAAAAAAGAACAGGCAGGGAAATTCATTTATAATAGCCAGTAAATGAATTTTCCCAATGCTTGTTCTTTTTGCTCAGTACGTGTCAGCTCTATTGTAATCAAATCAATTTAAAATACCTTCTTTGAAAAATATAGCAGTATTTATTACCAGCTCATACCTTTTTGATCTGAAGCATATATATGTATATGTGTGTATATATATTTATACATACGCATATAAAATACTGTCTTTGAAAAATATAGTTGTATTTATTGCTAGCCTACCTTTCCATCCAGACTTTACATGCATATATATGTGTATGTGTATGTATATATGGAACAGAGGTTTTACATATTTAAAAAAGATGACGGAAGCAGAAAGTTGCATGTAGTGCTGATGGCACCCAGTATGCCTTGAATCCAGACAGAAATCCCAGAGGGAAAATGACTCCACCAGTCTCCCATGCATGCCACAAGGTCTTAGACAAATGCATAGCAGGCTGAGTATCGAAAATGAGCTTAAGGAAAACTTCACATCTCTCCTCACAAGTCATTGCACCAAGGCAGGTGGATTTTGCAGGGCCCCTCACCCAGTTCCATTTGCCTCCTAATATCAGCACCATGACAATGACAGAGAAACAAATCAATGCTCTGCATACAGCCCTCATGTTCACCGCAGCCTTTCCTGCAAACGTGTTCAATCTGTAAAGCAATGCTCCATGGTAGCACAGTCCAAATGGTAGCAGCAGGACTGAAAAGAGTTTGTATAATCCAAAGGAGGATCTTATCTGCTTCACCTCCCCCAGCACAAGGACATTGAGGCAGGAACATCTCTGTTCTCTCAGGCTCAACTCACCAAGGGCAGAACCTGCAATCCCTTTCTCCCAGGGAAGGGATAGGGACATTTCACCCAGCGGCTAAAGATGATCTAGTTTGGGACACTCACCCCTCCCTCCGCCAGCTCTTTGTAGGTGCTGAAAGGCTGGCTGACAGCCAACAGAATTAAAAATTCAAACCACAGCTTAAGGGGGAAAATCTTTCATCCTCTTTGTTTGGCCTTGTTTTCTAAGGAGCGGGTGTCAGTGTGGCCATATTCTTTGGGTGTATACATTGCTGCCTTTCTGTTTTAAACCTCTCCAATCATCTCTGAAACCTCTGCATGCCTTCAGCTGTATCTGGCAGAGAGTAGTAGTGGCCTCTAAGCTACGGTATTACCACAGCCATTGTGAAATAAGCCACCAGGCAAGGAGGGAAGTGCTGTTGCCCAAGAAGAAGGAGAGGGCTGTCTTGTGAGTACAACCTTTATTAGACAACAGAGAATCGGGCAGAGGAATGCCCCTGAGGTGAGGCTTCATTAGGTCCTGCTACTTAAAGAATGACTGGCTTTTCCGTCGAGCCCTCAGGGGTATAGGTTACGCCTCTCACAAAGATAATTACAAAAGGATGCGGCCGATGATAGCTAAAAATGGTGCCACATTTTGGGGAGGGCAAAGCCATATTTGGCCAGTGGGAATCTTCCCAGTGGCTTCAGTGAGCCTTAGTCAGCCCCGCAGCACAAACAGCTGCACATCTGGGTGGAGTTCAATGGGAAACATCTTTCTCAGCACATGAAAATGTTAGCGATTCCAGCGTTTTCCTGTTCAGGGCTGGGAGGAATCACGAGTCTTTCAGAGGTTTTTAATGAGCAAACAGGGAGTTGAGGGTTGAGGCAAGCAAGTTGCCAGGGTTGAGGACACCCACACAAAAGCGAGGTGCCTTCATGCAAACCCTTTGCCTGTCTCATTCTGCCAAAGGTTTGCTTTGTGGTGCCTGGACGGTTTGTGATTTCAGGGTGGTTCTGTCATTTACTGCCTGAAACGTATCTGATCTCTGTCTCATTTCAGAGGTGATGCTGAACGCTACTGCACGTCACCTTCTTGCAGCAGAAATATCTGTGGACTAGACTGGCAGACAGGATGGAGCCCTGCACAGTGCCCCTAAGCCCTTCACCACCTGAAAATCCACCCATGAATGGTGGCAGTGGGAAGCCAGCCACTGAGCTGGGGCAGAGGGTTTCCTCACAACCCTGTCTGAGTGTTGTGGCTTGACTCTTTCTCCTCTTTATTGACATTTTCTTTCTTTTTATCTATCTATCTATCTATCTATCTATCTATCTATCTATCCATCTATCTATCCATCTCTTTATTTATTTTTATATTTATTCCCCCCCTGCTTTGCTTTCCAGAAGAGAAAACAAATGCCACGAGAAATTTATTGAAAAGCTTGCCCATACATTAAAAAAAAAAAAAAAAGGAAAAGAAAAGAAAATAAAAACACCACAAACTTTCAAACTCTTTGCAATGGCCAGGAATGGTTGCAGACACAAGGACCCCCAGGCACTGCATTTGCAGTAAAGCGATAGAAAGTGAGATTTTTTTGGGCAGACCAGGCAGCTCCTGGATTTTCCTCGCTGCCACTGGGGGGGGCTGAATTTTCTTCCATAAATCGCCTAGTTGACGGGAAAAAAAAAGCCTCAAAACCCACCCTATCACATCATTGCAATGTTGAAGGCACTTCAAAACGACTCAGATGTTTAACTATTGTGCTAGTGATCATACATTCACATTGGGCTGCAGGCCAAAAAAAGGGAGAGAGAGAGAGAGAGAGAGAGAAAAAAAAAAGAAGAAAAAAAAATAAAAGCAAGTCTTGCAGCTGAAACGCTATAAAGTGCTGAATTTTACCTTAGAGCTAAACACTCTTCAGTGACAAATTTCAAAGGCCATATGTATGGTATTTTCATGAAAAGCAGAAGACCCTAAATTTCTTTGTTTAACTGGAAGCAATTTCCCTCCCCGAACAGGAGGCTTCTGTAGTTCACCTCATTTATTGAGAGGCTACAAATTTCACTTGCTTTTTGTTTTTTTCTTTCCTCAGCACAGTGAGATCTTGGATATAGAAATAAGGGCAATGGGAATCAAAGAAAAAAATATACCTGCTGTAATGCCAACAGGAAGGGTTGCAAAAAAAAATTACCGCTGCCATGTTTGATTGTTTCTAGGTTTTACTTTGGGCACACTGTGTTGGTTCCTGTGTGATGGTAACAAGAAGAGATAGGAAGGGTGAGAAGGGCTTTTTGGTGGTGGTGTTTTTCCCCAGTACAAAGGTGAGACATACTACAGTGGCCTTGTTTCTGTCAAATTAAAACCGTAGGAAAAATAAGGTGGGAAAGTTCCCGTATGTTGCATGATGCCACCTTCTGAGCTCTGCTGTTACACCGGAGTAGTAGTTTTGCATATCACATTATAATTTAGCGGTGAAAACCACCGAGGTTCATTTAATCTACATTCTGTGTTTTGACCCCTCAGAAACAATGTTCCCATCCCTTCCCCGGACTTATAAAGTTTAGAGATATATTTCTTTTTTGAAATTATCTCTTTTTTTTTTTTTTGGTAAATGGAAGCTAATTTCCCATGTAATCACATGCTTCCAGGAGCTGGGACTTTAGGAGTTATTTTAAGAATTGGCAGCACTGGAATATTTAAATATTAAGTTTACTATGAAGGAAGCTGGAAGGAATCTGTATGTGGGAAGGCTCACTGAATATTCATACAAATTACTCTAGTGAATCTCATTTTCTACTACTCTGCATTTTTTCTGGCTGTTCAGAGCAGCAAAAGTTTTGATCTCAGCGTTTATGTGAAGTTCACTCTTGTCCCAGTATTTTTGTTCCCACTCAGGAACAGCTTTTTGCATGTGAGCCCGTTCTCTGGGAAATTGTGTTATATCCTCCTGACAAAGCTGGAAAGCTAAAAGGTCATTAATTTGGGAAATGGAAATGATATGGTTTCCGATCCTGCGGACACATCCTGTGAATATTAGCTGCTGAAAGATCACGAGCTTCATCTGATCCAACGTTTACTTACTTAAAGCATTTGACCAAGCTCTCTGGATAACAACAAGCTCTAGGATGAGCACAGGGACATGGGTGAAGCGGCAGGACAATGTTCTGCAGGGACACCTGGGCTTGCCTCTCACGGTGGCCAGGGTGATGGAGATGTCCACTCTGAGCCATGTGCTGAGAGTTCCTGCTCCTGAGGATCTGAGCAGTGCTGTCTGCGTTCACACTGACCGAGTCCGGGGCACGCGAGCAGGCAGTGGATGTCCATGCCCACAGGTGGTAGGCTCTGCACTGGGATGTCTTTGTAGACAGTTTGCAGCAGGCATAACTGATTTTAATTTTTTTCATACAAATAAGCCTAATCAATGCTATCAACATCTGGTCATAGTGACAGTTTTACTTTTCAAACTCCTGATGTGTCAGAGCATCCCAAACCCCAACCAAAGCACCAGGACTCTGTTGCCATTACCCAGTTTGGTTTTATCTGGCACTTGGGAACAGACCATACACAAAGATAGATGCAAAGACACACAGAAAAACACGCATCTTCCTTTTACCAGCAGAACTGTTTCTTGATAGGCATCGATATTTCCCATCAGCTCCAACAATGCCGAGAAATGCTCACCTTGCAGTGCCTTTAGCCTTTTAAATGAGGTTTGTTTAAGTCAGCTCAGCCCCGGTCCTTTCTCGTTGCCTGACAGCTGCCTGGGAGAAGGCCACTGTCTTTCCCAAAGCATGCAGCCATACATTCGGCTGGCGTGGGGGTTAGAAAATTAAAGCTTCTTGAAATAAATCCGTACTCACGCAGGGTGATTACCCAAGGAGCCCTGCTGTATCACTTGTCTTAAAAAGCAGGACTTGTTTGATCAGTGATGGGCCGGGGTTGGCCTAAATTAACCAGCAAGGTTTCTGTCCTCTGGGACTTGTGAAGACGTAACCAAAAAAGGCAACTCCTTCCACTGCCCCGCTCCCTGAAGATGACAGGACAGGCTTGACATCCTAATCCTTCGGGTTGTCTTAGTCACCGAAAGGCTTGAGCAGTGTCAAAGCAACCAGCTGATTGCAATCTTCACGCCAAACCAAACATCTTCATTCCAGCCAGAAGCTCTCATATTAAATTTCCACATGTGTGTCCCCCTTGCTGCTCTCCACAGCCCTTCCCCTTTCCCTCCCTCCACCTTTTTCTGCTGGAAATAAAAAAGAACTTAAAAAAGAAAACAAAAATGAAGGAAAAAAAGGGAACAAGGCAAAAAAAAAAAATCCTTTCCAAACCCTTCAAGCAATAACTGCTGTACAAAGCCAGTTGGGACACAGTCAAATTAGAGAGTTATTATTACCTAGGGGACATTAGAAATCAAGTTTGTTACTGGCAGTTCCTGTTTCTGTAAAGACTTGTTAATAGCTGAAATTTTAAAGGGTGTTGTTCAATTGGCAAAGTGTTATTTTTCTAAGCAGCCACCATGTTCTCACCTGCTGCTGTTGCTCCTGAGAGCTGCAAATGTTTGGAGGAGTTGGAGGTTGTTGAAGGGCTGTGGGTCTCCTGCCGAGGGGATCCCTGTTCTCCCCCTCCCGAGAGAGGAGCTGCTACTCCTGCATGGGGAAGGCTGGATGGGAGCCTTCTCCTTGATGTAGCCAGAGGCTCGTTTGGATGGGCTGCATTTGGTCTGGCACGCTCACAAAATTTTAGGGAAGGAAAAGGGTCTTTGAAACTGTAGTTAATGAGGAGGTGGAAGGAGAAAGGAGGCCTGGGTTTGTGGTCCCTAAAGGGAAACGTTTTTCGGTTGCTTGCAAGTTCCTCAGTCACAATGACTCAATAAATCAGATTTTTTTCACTCGGGGCCAAATCCTACCCTTATGAACATCAGTGATGCTGGCTTAGGGGAATCTCTGTAAATCTCTGCTAATTTCCATTTCGGAGTGTTGTGGTTTTACACAGTGATGCGACAGAAGCAGATCTCATTTTGGCAGAAATCTGTCCTCACTACAATTTATGTAACCTATGTGGTCGCCATGCATTTTACATATGCTTTATGTCAGGGTGATTTTTTCATTGTCTAAAATTATTTTAAAAGCAGACAGGGGAAAGAAAAAAAAAGAAACAAGAAAAGAGAAAAGAACTCTAGAAAGAAAGCAGAAAGTGGAAAATACTTGGCTTTTGAACTACATACGGTCCTAGAGCTTTTATTCTTGATTGTCTAATTGGGATTTTTGGAGGGATCTCAGTGCAGATGTGGAGGAGAACATATGCTTCTGTCATGTGTGTGCCTGGTCAACACATAGGAAAGTAAATGTCATCTAAAACTTCTCTCACAAGTCACAAGAGCTATAGTGCAGAAGATGAGAAAAACCTGCCCTGTCCAAATTTTAGGTTTATATATATGTGTGTGCACACATGCATATTTACAGGTGTGCATGTATATATTTATATAGATAATTATTGTTTACAGTATGACTGGTTACATCTGTCCAGCTGCCTATAAATTTATTATAGGCAATTATGTATATAATTGAATTCTAAAATGCCCTATAAATTGCGACCATCTGATATGTATATAATAAATAAATCTTATGTAAGGGCTGCATGCACTTGAGAGTTTAACACAATATACACCTCTTCATACAAGGACCAAAAGCAAGTGTTTAAAGAGGGCACAGAGGAAAGCTGAGCTGTGCCCCAGTTTTCAAGTTCCTTTGGTCCCAAATTTGATCTTTTCTACTTTACTTTATTTTATTTTATTTTTTTTATTTTACTTTATTTTTTTGCTTAGTTTAGTTTAGCTTGGTTTTAAATTAAGACATGGGCAGTGAGCTGGGAAGAAGCCCTGACTGTTTCTTAGAGCTCAATGCAGCACCTCTAGGGTGGGTCTTTGGCTGAACTACTTAACCTCACTCAGTCCTCAGTTTCCCCATTTCTAAAATGGGCTCAGGGATTACATTCAAGATCCTGAAGAGTGACTGCCTGGGGGGGCTGGAGGGGGGCAATGCCCCCCACTCAGCATCCCTAGAGGAGAGAGGGCAGGCTGGTACAACGAGGAGGGTGGCTGTGGGCTGGACCTTCTCCTGCACCCCACCATGGCCATCTCCAAGAGGAGCATCAACCACAACAATAAACACCAGCAGCTGCAGCAGCCGCAACGAAGGATGTCGCCAAAAACAGCAAGAATCCAACTTGCTCAGCCAACTCCTGTTTTCTCAGCAGAAAGGGAGGGGATGGGGAAAGGCCAGGCTGGAGTAGGAGCTGTGGGCTCAGGGGACGGGATGGGATAGGACAGGGGTCCCAGCTGCGGGAGCTGGGGCAATCTCACATCTCTCACCAGCCACGTTCCCCAGCTCCTTGTCCCTCCCTTCCCGCAGCCCCCAGCTCCAGCCCCTCTCCCCTTCACCACTTTTGCTTTATTTACAAATATGTCACTGGAATTCAAATGAGTTATCTATTCTGTGGCTGCCTCACTTTCCCACAGAGGGCCACTGCCTGCCTGACGCAGGGTCCGGCCGAAACAGCGCGAGAAGAAAAGGAAAGACCAAAAGAATGCTTTTCAGCTCTTTTTATTCCTTCCCCCCCTCCCTTCCTTGCTTTATTTTATTTTGTGTGTGTGCGTGTGTGTCGGGCGCACTCTTCACTGGCTGTGTCCCCCCCCTCCTCACTCCCCTCCTCCCCGCTTTCATCCCCTTGGCCCTGCTTTAGCCCCCTTTATGTTACACGATAGCTCAGATGGAAGCCCAGGAGGGTCCTATAGGGAATGCATAGGATCCCTGGGAGAAAGAAAGCCCCCAACAAGCTATACACCAGATGTATAACGTTATATGGTCAAACTGGCAAACACAAAAGCTGAAAAACAAAAGACGTGAATTAGGGAGAAGCATTCAAAGGCGTGTTTTGAAAACAGCCCAGCCAAGAGGCTGGATTCCCCCTCCTGAGACTAAATGTTTGAAAGAAAAGGTGCTGAAGAAAGAAAGGGAAGGAGGGGGGGGAGCGGGAGGGGGTGGGGGAAAAACCCATTTTTTCTAATTAGCTGAAGTCTAACAGGCTCTGAATTTTGCAACTAGTTTTGGGGTTTTTTTTTTCCTTTTCTTCCCCCCAGCTCTTCTTTTCTCTTCCTTTAAATCAAACATGAGGGAGATGAGGTGCCTTAGCTTGTCAAAGTGAGGGGGGTTGGTCAGAGGGGTGATGCGCTGAAACCTGTGATGTCTCTCCCTAGCCAAGGCTGCAATTAGTCCTTGGGCTTCCACCCCCACTCCGTGTTTCCAGAGGGCTGCACCTCCCTTTATATCAGCTCCCTTTTCTAAATTCGCCTCTACCCACCCACAGGTCTCGAAACAGGGAAGGTACCAGTCAGGGGCAGATGAGAATGGAGGCATCTGCCGTTTTTCCCCTTTTAATTACCCTCCATCAGCTCAACACCCATCACGCCTAGCCTGGCTGAGGAGCTCTGACCACTCATCCCAGCCTGAGATGAAAATTCATCCAAACCAAAAAAAAGGAGGAAAACAAACAAACAAATAAAAAAACCCAACCTGGGATTGCAACACGCAGTTGCAGTTGCAGAGTGCAGGATTACAGGGACAGGTCGAATGCTCCCTGCTTCTACCACCTGATGTCTTTGCAGCAGACCTGGGGTTCATGTGTCTGTGCTTGGTTCTTCTCTCTCAGCATAACTCTGCGAAGGAAACTAAGAGGAAGCGATGGGTCAGCTCGAACCAGGATGCTGTTCCTTTGCTGGTGGCCTCAGAATTCCAGCAGCAGCATTTGCACCTTGGCAAAGATGGCCTGGAGGGTGCCCAGGAAAATTCCTCCCCTCATCGCATTGACTGAGCATCACAGAGGGCCAGACTTTGTGCTTTAGCTTGTGAATGAAATCGATGAGGCTACTAACAGAGGAAGGATAACTTGTCAGTGTGGGATGGTAGCAGTCTTACCCTAATTAATTTTCTCTAATCTCACAGGGTGGCTAGTAGAGAAATCTCCCCTCTTCCCATGCACACACACACACACACAGAGACACGCAAATCTGCTGTCCTGGTCCTTTCGCTCCCGACTCCATCCCCAGATTTGCAAACCTACAGGAAATGCGGAGACATGCTCAGGGAGAGGGGAAGGAGAAGGAAAGGGAGCAAAGGGAGAAGATGAACAGCATTTGCTGGGGAGGGGGAGCACATCACAGCTCGAGCAGAGGCACCTTCCATTGCCACACAGCATCATTTGATGTGTGCAGCCATGGACCGTGGGCTTTGTAACAAAGGCATGGTCAAACGAACTAGACCTATTGCACAGCTCCTTATAGCTGTCATATAAGACATGAGGCCGCTCTGAGGATGCGAAATCAACAGCCTCACTGCTATTCTAGTGGTGAAGGCTGCAAGACAGCTCTCCTTATTTCTCTGCAAGTGTCAGCCCTCTCCACTCCTCTGCCAGTGGCAGACGCAGAAGCACAGCAAACTATTAAGATATCCAATATATAACAAGGGGCTGGCAGAATTACCAGGCTGAAAATGTATGTTCACAGTTGAACAATTCATATTTTAGCTCCTTCACCTGGTGGTGTGGTTTTTTTGATATACTTGTGGCAATGGATAAAATAGATTCATTAGCTTTGATTAACCTTCTTTAACTAGAGTTAAAAACCTGCTGCAGACAGCTCTGCTACCAATGCAGCCTTTAGGATGCTTTATCATGTTTAAGACCCAATTACTGTTGTACTAAATAAGAATAAACCATCACAATAAAATGTGGCGCACACAGCCCTGTTAAAGCTCACGGCAAATAATCATTAATTTATAACAGCAACTTCCCCATTTCTATAGTTTTATTGATGGCTACAGTTAATTCAAGTTGAAAACAATGTAACTTGACACTGATCAGACCAACTAGTTTTCTGGTTTTATTGACTTTTGCCTTTTCTTTTCTTTTTTTTCTTTTTTGCTTTGTGTTTGGAGTCTCAAATGGCTACTTCTTAATAAACCCTCATAAAAACCAGGCAGAGAACAGCAAGGCATAGATGAAAAGGCTTTGGGGGAGATTTTCAAAGGCACAAAAGGTGCCTAACTCCCATTGACTTTCAATTACTGATTCATTTTTATTACGAATTTTGAGGAATTAGGAGGGAGAGTTGAGTTTTATGCAGTTATGTGTTTGTGCCAGCCATGAAGCTAGCAGTTTTAAAGAAAAATGATGCTTTAAATCAGTAATTGCTTAGAAACTTTTTTGTTCGTTCATCTGCAACCTATTTGCTTTTCTGCTTTTCAGAGAGCTCTTTGATCTTAATAAAAGTCCAGAAGGAATACAGAACATAAATACACTTGTTACTGCAGCTTTTTCATTTTTGCCTAGGACCTGATCCTGCACTCACTTTAAACAGATGATTAACTTCATAAATGTTCGGTTAGGCTTACTCATCAGTGTAAAACTGCCTATCTGCTTAATTTCTTTTGCAGGATCAAATTCTGTGCTAATTGAAAGAGCTTCCATGTGTTTGTTTTACATTTCCTTGCATTTTGGCATAACTGGATCTGGAAAGCAGCTGCAGAACGCAACGTGTTAATTTTGGACAGGGTTTGACTGAAGTGGGAATAATAAACAGTGAGATGCTGCAGCTTTCAGGCAAAGCAGAGTAACAACAATTAAAAAAAAAAAAGAAAAAAGAAAAAAAGAGAAAAAGATGCTAAGGAAACAAATCTCCAATCAGTAAAGTTACAAGTGTGGCTTAATATTTGACTTAGCTGAAGCCAGGCCACCGGGATTGTGAGTTGCTGTTTGGGAGTGGAAAATGTTAGTGTCTGCAGGCCAGCCTTTCTGCTCTGTCTGTTCAACTTTATTTTCTCTTTTGACTTGCACAGCTCCCAGTCCATAATAAGCTAAAGATGGGACTTTGGTTTAAAAGTATAGATTTGTGCAGAAAATGAAGTACAAATTTTCAGCATTGCAAAAACATCAAGGAAATAAACTAAATTCCCATGGTTACTAATTTGGCAAGTTTGGGTCAGACATGATCTAAATCCAGTCACCCCTTTGCTAGGATGCTGTGCCAATGAAATTTGCTTCTGGCAAATTTGGGGATTATTGTTTCTGGGCTGACTTTAGGACATTGTGCTCAGTGGATTTTACTCTGGGTCAGGGTCAATGCCAGGTCTTCTGTGCTGATTTTATGTACCAACTCAACTTTTTTTTCAGCATCCTTTTTTTTCCCCTCTTTTCTCACAGTTCCCATAGTTCATGGCAGTGACTGAACTCCTTCGAACTTTAGATGCTGGTTCTTTCCACAGTGTCGGATTCTCCACTTGTGTGACCTGAAGTAATGCAGTTGAATTAAATGAAACTGTATTAGATCTGTTCCTGGTGTAAAGTGGTGTATCTCCAGGATCAGCCGACACTTTCAATAAAATTCTTTGGGTTATACATGTTACCCGGGCAAGTAATTCCAATGTTTGCAGTGGAACTATTCCCCGATGAGTTAAATGCCTCTGTGAATTTGTAGAATATACCTCACATCTTTTGAGAATAGCTGAGAGAAGCAGAAGAGGGTATATGCTGAATATATTTCCCTGTAAGAACCAGGTCCTGATCCCACTGAGTGGAAGGGAGCTTTGCTACCCTTTTTCCTGCAGCAAGGCTAGATCTGATACTAGCTCTACATTATGCTGTGGGTTGCAAACGCTTGCAAAGAAAGCCAGATACTAGATTGCAGCTAAAATGTCTTCAAAAGAACCCAGATTTAATATTTCATCAGAAGAACAGAGAGGGAGATTTGCTAAACATCAAACAAATATTAATACAAAGGCCTCCTGAAAGAAAGTCAGTTATGAAAATCAGTGAATACAAATGTTCCAGTTGACATTACTGGTGCATGTTTGTGGGCTTTTTGTTTACACTGCCACATCATGAAAAATAAAATACACCCAAACTCTGCATATTGATAAGGATACGCTTTCATCTCTGAGTCTTGGTGACATGTGAAAACTCTCTCAGCTTCATTCCTGTACCTGATATTTGCACCAAGAAACCCTGAAGAAAAATGCTGCTTCTGTACCAGTTGGGTGCATTTTTCTTTAGTCTCTCTTGTATATGCATGGAGAGAGCAGCTTGAGGGAAGGGAGTGTGTCTGGTCCTGCTTTAGACTATAGCTTGCTTCTGCACATCGTGGGGAAAAGGTTATAGGAAAAGGATGGCTCGGAATTAAAAGCATTAACCTGAAAGTTAATTCTTTGAGCTACCATTTGCTTCTTTGTAATGCTGGTAAGGTCATCTAAGCTCAAAGGGATCGGTGTAAGCTGAGATAGCTACAACCAAGGAGATGGGCTTAAAAATCCTTGCCTATGAGAAGATAGTGTTTGGAGGGCTATTCCAGGACTGTGTGAGGATGATTCCATTTCTGTCTCTTTGGACAGTGGATGTTGAAGTTTGTTTGGAGAAGCAGCCATGCAGAAGTATTGGGACCCTTCTCTCTCAGGTCATGTCCATCTGAGATGGTGGTGGTCATCCATAAGACAAGTTTTGGCTCAGCCTGTGTCTAGCTTGCTGTATTTGGATGTGAAACAAGCCTGAGCGAGCCACTTAGCTACCTGTCCTTCTCTTTCTTCAGGCTTTAAGTATAATTTTAGAAGGGAAAGGAAGAGTAAAACTATTCCTACTGTCCATTTATCTCATTATTACTGTGGTCTTTTTTCTTAGAAGAAAACCTTGAAAAGATGGAAAAAAAAGGGAAGAAAATAAAATTTTAATACTAATTGGAAAGTTAAACAACAATTTCAGTGAGTTAGGAATCACACTCTTTGACATCTTTATTTTACACAACTTGGTGAAAAACTTTGGAGACAGGTGTTTATGTCCCCAAAAAGAACAAGCTTTAATTTCCAAGAAGTCATCCAGTTCTTCTAAGCTGCTTGAACACCTTTCACACCACAGGAATAGAGGTTGTAAGTCTAGTGTTGGCACAAATGTGGTACCGTTGAAATGAGTCAAATTGTATAGTTTTTCAGTTGAGCCCAACTGCATGTGATATTTGGGAGTTCACACTGAAAATGTAGATTTATTGTGCATGGTGTCAGTGGGCAACTGTTCAGTGGGACTCATGATGGAAGGAGTTTGAGCTGTTCCCCTATTCCTGAAGGAAGACTTCAACCGAATTGGAAAGGACAAAATGAAAAGGTAAAAAGAAGACAACAGAAATGTCAGACAGTGCTCCCCCAAAGAAAAAAAAAAAAAGAAAAAAGAAAAAGAAATTGAATCCTTTGGAGCCATGTAAGAATAATAGGAAATTTATACTCAATTAAGCCACTCGAGCAGAGCTGTTAATTAACCTTATCAGAAAGGACATTCCATTTTTATAGACCTGAGGCTATCAGCAAGCACTGGACTTTTTAAGTGGATGAAAAAGGTGCAATACATTGATTTTCATGTACAAAAGCATATCCAAAGAAAAACTTTGTACAGCTCTAATCCAACTTTTACGAAGGTTCGGTATTAAAAGAAAAAAAAAGAATACAGGAAAAATATGATGAGCAGAAACAGCATTTCTAAAGCTGCTATAGAATATCATGGATCTGAAAAAAACTCCATCATTGATGACAGCATGTTGTAATGACTTATACAAAATCTATGACTTCATGTAGAAGGTCAGTATTCTGTTGGACAGTCAGATGGACTAAATCTCACATAAATATTATACTATATATGTGCAAAAATATCTGCAGAGTCAACTACATCCTACGCCCTTAATATAAGACATAATGTTTAAAAATACGATCAAAGAAACTGGAACAGTTTACTAGAAATTAATGTGTCCTAGAAGGGCAGCCAAAACACCACCTAGTAAGCTAGAAAACATCGAGACATAACAAAAACCCAGCAAACCCAAACAAACAACAAAAAACCCCCACCAAACACTATTGGTAATGACCTGCTCTAATAGGAATTATGAAGGAGCAGTAAAAATAGCACACATGAAATACCTAGAGAATAGGAATCTCTGCTCTCCTGGAGGTCACCTGAACTCCCCAAAATAGGCACCTGAAGAAATAAGAGCAGAGTCTTTCCTCTTCCCTTCCCTTCCCTTCCCTTCCCTTCCCTTCCCTTCCCTTCCCTTCCCTTCCCTTCCCTTCCCTTCCCTTCCCTTCCCTTTCCCTTTCCCTTTCCCTTTCCCTTTCCCTTTCCCTTTCCCTTTCCCTTTCCTTTCTCCAACCCAACAGGCTTATTCTGCCTTGCAGTATATGTTTTATCAGCTGGTATTTGTCTTTATACTTCACTATATACACATATGCATACATACACATACACACACATTTACATATCCACTTACACACACATTTAAAACACACATACATGCTTAAATGTGTAATTGGAATTAGGAGGACTTTGTAATGAGAAAGTTCTTTTAATGAGATTCTTCTGACGTTCACAGAAAATAATTCTAGGAATATGAAGAATATGCTAAGGTTAAAGTATTTAAATGTTTTACCTAAATGTCTAGCAATGGTTCTCCTGAAAGTTTTTATAACCTTAAATTACACTGTTCAGGCAGGCTTTCTTTCATATTACTGGACTATCTTCTACTCATTTTATCCAGGATAATATTTCCCAAACAGAGCAGTAATGGAGACAATCTTGCTTTCAGGCAATTACATTTGTGATTAAAAAAGGAGTTCTTATTCTGCATCAGAATAAAGTGGAGAATTCTGAAGTCTCCCATGGATGGACTTGGCAGGATGAAAGCAGTGGTCAGAGCTACTGGTTAGACCTGGGATGTGAAAGAGCCTGTCCTGGCTTCCCAACTAACAAACATCTCAGGGAAAGTAATGACTGTGAAGTTCTGTGGGATGAATCCAGTTTGCTTAAGTGGTTCCTCTGGCAACTGTCATAATGGGAATTCTTTTTTAGGGTTAGTTAGACTTATCTGAAATTTTGATCAAAATTTCAATGAAATTTCTCTGCTGAAGTTGATCACCTTAAGTATGCTGGAAGTATGAAGCAAGACTGCTAGTCTGTCCCATATTGACAGAACAGACAGAGCCCTGTACTAAATTCTGCCCGTGAGTTGTCCCTTTTAGTGTCGAATAAAATATTACAACTTCCCATGGGGAATTCCATCCTACCAGCTTTCATTTCTGGGGAAAGATCTGCCTCTTCCACACTCTCCACTGTTTTCTTATTCAGTTAAATACTGTTTATTTGCTCACCTCATCTCAAACAATTTGGTTTGAACGGACACAATCCCAAAAACCAAGAAAAAGGAAAAGGGCAGAAATCAAATTCTACAAAGATGCCCAGATTTTGCAGCAGGGGTGTGTTACAGCAACAGGTAGCATGGAGCATTTGATCTCACCAGCATCTAACTGTGCCATTAACTCTGCTGGGTCACCTAAATGGAGTCACCAGAGGTCTAGAGCATATACAGATATAATAAACAATATCGCCCGGGGAAAAGGGAATTTCCTTTACATTAAAGTACAGTGGGGACTTTCAGCTTTTTATAGTATGTGGTTAAGTCACACCTTTACCTCTAGATCTTCTATTTTCTATGAGCCATTAGCAGCTGGAAATGAAAATTACAGAACAAACTTGTAGGGAAAATATTGCAATCCCCATATAAGCTTGTAAATTCTAGTATTACAGACTGCAGGTGGGTACGTGTGTTTTATAATTCCAGAAAGAGACAGGTAGGGGAGCTCTTATAAATATCTTATTAAGCAGTAAAGCACACTAAATGTAAAAAAAATATGCTTAGCTCCCTGAAGTGAACAAAAATTTATTTCAGAACCTTTCCTCTTCTGTGGAAGTTGGGTGGAATTTGCCAAGGTACGTCAAGTGGGGCAATGATTTTTTTCAGTGGATAATAGCTGAATGTCTAATTAAGGTCCAGGGATGCTAAAGCTAAAAGTTAGTCCAGGGCATATTTTGTTAATGATTTTGGCTGACCAAAATGGCATGGAGAGAATTAAAAATGTTCGTCATTTTCTATATCGAGATTTGAAATGTTTGAGTTATCTGTGCAGTTTGCTGTGTTTATGGGAAAAATACCTGTATGTGTGGGGAGAGACAGAGAAAAAAAACCTTAAAAAAATTGTATAGGTTCTTTTTCATCTATCCTCCTTTCACCTTTTCCTTCCCAAAATGTTTTTGATCAATGATTCAGATTTTTTCTGAATAGCATTTTCCTGTTGTTTTGGCCTAAAATTGAATCTGCCCTGTATTTTCACTTTTTCCACTCAGTGAAAGGACTTGTACTCCCATACACACATACATTCCTCTTGAAAGTCTGTTTTGCTTCACATTTCTTTGAATACAAAGAAATGACAACTGTGGCCCACACAACTTTGGCAGTAACAGTGGGAACCTTTGGCTTTTATCCCTCTCCTTAGACAACCAAAACAGCTTTCTCCAAGAGCCACATCAGTGGCAGGGCATGCAAAGGACTATGGAGCCTTCTTGTTCTCTCCTCCCAGAAACCAGACACAAAGGTACCGCTGAACACATAAAATTCTCCCCCAATACAATAGTCCAGAGACAGCACCATAAACCAGAACCAAGCACATCTATTAACTTGCTGCACCAGCCACTTCATCTCTCTGTGACTCAGTTCCTTCCACCTCTGTCATACATTTATCTTGAAAAAAACACATATGGCAGGGGATATCTTTTTATGTCTTTGCACAGGAAAGCAAAGAGAGGGGCATCAGTCTATATTAGAACCATTTAGTCCTTGCCATAATGCAAATGAATCCTATTAAAGGATGGGGGCCTTAAATAGCCTGTACTGAACCTTCTGTGAGTAATTTAGATAACTTTTTAAACAAATCCATTCTACATTCTTTTATGAACAAAACAGTACTACTGTGCTAACCTCATCCCATAATTTCTAAGCCCCAGAAGCCCTACAAAAATGTATCAGCAATTAGTTTTGAATTAAACAGAAAGTGATGGAACAAATGCAAAAGTATTCACCTTTGTAACACGGCCACATTGCAGAGATATAAGAGCGCAGCTGTTCTCGCCTAAAAAGGAGAATTCCAGAAAAAGAGAGGCTGGGAAAGAAGTCAACAATGGGCCCTGGAACTGAACATCATGCTCAGATTAATTTAGAAACCACTAAACATTTTGCCAAAAAAGAAAAAGTAAAAAAAAAAAACCCAACCCCACCATTTTTTTTTTATTAGGCAATAAGATGTGTGATTTAAATGCAGGACTGGAAGCAGAAGTTCAGGCTTCCACTCTTGACACACCTTAGCTCAGGCCAGTTGTGCAAGCAGAAATAGAGCTGTTACATTATTTAGTGGAAAATGAAATTAATCCAGAAAAAAATCAATACTTCAGGGGTAGGTTTGGATTCCAAATTTACCTACTAGCAGAATATCTAAAACTAGTAGGAATCCAGGAGGTTTGAGGGCAGAGAACAGGGCTTGCTAGAAAAGAAAGAATCCAGAATGGAAGGAAGGCATTTGTCTGGTTCATATTAATTTATATTAATTTCCATTTAATAGTATGACCATCCGCATTGAGAGAATGAAGGTGAAATACTTTCACTGATTGTCCCATTTAACTTAATACTGAAGGATAAGCAATTCGATATGGTATAGGGCTCGAAACGAGCTGGAAGTGGAAGGGTGAGGAGCAAAGCCACCCCTGGTGAGCTCCATTGGCTCCGTTAGCAGTGAGGCATGCTGTGGTTTCAGATGCGTGTGCTCTGTGGAGGGCACTCACCACTCCCTGGGTAAAGTCCAGTTTACATGGGGCTGAGGAGCCAGCCTTGCCTTTGGTATTTAAATCTGGATCCTGAGGTTGGCCAACTGTAAAAACAAACCAAGCAGTGACGTTCGATGTGAACTGCAATAATTTGGCACTGTCAACCTTTTCAGAGGTCTCCCAGCTTATGGACTTCGCTGTTATTGCAAGAGGTGCTTTGGTTTTACTTGCAGAAAAACCCCCAGGTCTTCCACCCTTCCAGTTTGGTAAACCATGTGCTGACACCTGCACTGCGTGTGCATGATTTAACAGCTCTGGAAGAGACCCACACATCTGCTGTGGCGAGCCAGCAGATTGGAAAGCTGCTACATGTCATGAGGCTTGGGTGGCCTCTTTTAACACATTCCTGATCTAGGAGCATTGTTCCAAAAACCGTGACACGAAGCACTGGGAAGCTCCTGCAAGGAACTGGGTTGTTTTCTGCTTGACATAAACCTGGTGAATTTAAGTCCCGTGGCAGCTTCGTGGTGTGTGGTGAGTGAAGAACCAGTAAAGTACTCAGCTTTTTCAGTTGCAACCAGCAATGGAGCTGGAAGGCCACAGGAAAATCAAACCAGTGCTCTATGAATCCTAGCTGACCCAAAAAGAAACCCTGCCCATGTTACTGCCTTGTCCTTGTGATGTGTCACATCGCGAGAGAATTACCTTTCTGGGTTGCATTATTAGTGGGTTCCCAATAGATGGTGCTAATGAGACTATTAAGTAGCCTAACCAATATGCAAATGATGCTGCAAAAAGGGCTGCTGGGACCTGTCCTTGTCTTCTTCCTAAGTTGTATTAGAAGGGAACTTTATTAAACATTATTACAGGTGGCTTCCACAGGCTGAGAAACTCGTAAGGGTTTTCGAGCCACAGCTGAAAAGTCTGTTGCTTATCCAAAATCTGGGCTGGCAGCAGAGTGGTCCAGGCGTTAGGAATTAATTAATACAGGTAGACCAATCCTGGATCCTTGTTCCTGGTATTTAACAAAGCTGTGTCCAAAAGCCCTTTCAAAGACTGCAAGAAAGTCGTCTTTGTTCGTGTGGCTGATTGAATGTTACTCGGTTACCTCCTTTTACACACCGTGGTTTTATGTAACACACCAAATACAATGTTTAAGTAAGGTTAGTGTTATGTTATACAGTCCAACAAATAAAAGGATGTTTAAAGTTAAGGCTGACATTCCATCCTTAACTTTTTGTACCTTTGTGTTACATCACACCTCAAACATAACATTGATTTAGGGCCCCTGCCCTGGCTCTATCAAGACACGAGGAGATTAATTACATTAAATACATTATTCCAACCTTTGCATTAACTAGCCCTTCCTTTGTCAGTTTAATAATTTCAACCTTTAGGTAATGTCGGCTGTTAGCACACTTGGTTAGAATTTTTTTTCCTTCCCTTCTTCTTTGCATAGGAACATCCCAAACATTGAAAATGGGAAATTTCTATATCCTCAAGGTCAAATTTGGCATTGTCTTTCCAAAACTGGGCACTATGGATTAGCTTTTCCAGATGAGGCGTGTGCACATAAATACCACCGATTACAAATCCACAAACTTAACTTCAGGATACAACTCCTCGATTAAGTTGTTCATATTATGTTTTTGGGATAATGTGTCTTGACTCATAGCTGTATACATGCAACCAGCCATTCATTTATGCTTACACGGGAATGTATGGCCTTACCCCTTCAGAACTAGAAAGCATTATCGAATAACACTGCATTTGAGTTATTATTATCATTATTGATTTAAGCACATTTATTTTCAAATTCAGAAAGCTCTGGTATGGCACTTACACCCAGTACATAACGTAGAGCTAAAGCATGTTCTACTTTTCATCGGAGAGAGAGTGAGAAAGGGGAAAAAATAGAAGGTTTTGTTTGCTTGGCACCACAAATACTGCAGAGTATCTCCTATTGCATTTATTGTATTTGTTTTTCTGGGTGAATTTCCAAAAACTGAAAACCAAATAACCTTATAATTGGAAGCAAGGCCACTCCTTTGCTATAAAATTCCTAATAGCCTAAGAAGTGCTCTGCCAGTAAGATCATGTGTCCAATATCTTCTCTCCGACAGTGATAGTTGGAAACACTATAAAAATGGGGCAAGAGCACATGTGAAATAGGTTAGTACGTCACTAGTTCATTTTAGGCATTTCTTAAGGCTGTTCTTTTCCTGAGGTGGGTCATCGGCCTACTCTGTGCAGCTCTTTTAGTGTTAGCTGTTAATGTCCATGGGCATGGGTGGAGAGCAGGACACTGCTGGGGCTCAGAGTAGGTAGGAATTGTGGAGTGAGATGAAGCAAAGGAAATAATTTCCTTCTACTAGCATCTCACAGGTGTCTGGACAGATTTGTGATGGTGGCATCTTCATGAAGGGTAAACTCAGGCATCTCCCAGACTACGTTCAAGTTTCATAAGATAAAGTAGAGTTAAGTATTTTTGTTTCTTCTTGTTGGAAGAGATATCGTGGCTGCTTTTGAAGAGAGACATGAATGATGAATAGAAGTCCTGGGGCCTTTAACGCAGAAAATTTAATTTGAGAGGTTGGATGTTGGATCAAGGAACTATGACAGGAGCTTCACTGAGGCTCTTCTTGGTCCTGAAAGCCCTTAATTACTGTAGGATTAGTCCATAAGCTGGAATCTCATTTCCAGTAATTGCTCTGTGGCTTGGAGCAAGTCATATGCTAGCACTGTCTGTGAAAGGAGGAAACTGTGCTTACTAGTCTCTAAGGGCAAGTGGTGAGGTCTTGAAGATCACAGAGCTTGCCCTGAAACTTGTTGAGCTGCTGACAGTGCGGGGTATGTCCTCACAGTGAGGAAACCAGAGCTGTGGTCATTGCACATGTTTCAGCAGTTGACTCCTCATGTAATGAACTGGTGCATTTCTTTGCTACTCAATAGTTTCTAGACAGATTCCCCCCAGCCTCCTCACTTTTCTCACTAAAACCACCAGAACGGCTTTGATGACATGGGAGCCAAATATAGTGCCCTATCATGGGTTCTTGTAGCAGCCTTTGGTGCGGATGACTCTGAATCAGGAAATAGGAGTAGTTTCATGGTCTCTTGTGTTGGCCCTTCTTTGGGGGTGTCTGTTTTTGAAGGGGGATTGATATAATCAGAATCAATTCCTGGTTGAGCTATTCCATCTCAAGAGCAGTTGAAGGCCAGACATTTCCAGCCCTTATTTTAGCTCCTGATACTGTGCTAGGGGAATCCAGTTAAGCTTATAGCATAGCATGACCCTTATGAATGGTTCTTGATACATAAAAAATAGCAAGGACAATTCATAAATTACTTTGCATGTGACAAATCTCATTGGGACTTGACACTGTGCAGGA
Organism: Porphyrio hochstetteri; assembly: GCA_020800305.1. Taxonomy (NCBI): domain Eukaryota; kingdom Metazoa; phylum Chordata; class Aves; order Gruiformes; family Rallidae; genus Porphyrio; species Porphyrio hochstetteri. The sequence goes on along the minus strand of CM036915.1, from coordinate 19,108,877 downwards.
TAAAAGGTGTCAAATGTGTTTGGATTGCACCAGACCGCTTACCACAGACCAGCATTTGCACTGCAAATGTACTGTGCTGCCATATACTGCAATGCTGAAAGAAGGATAAAAATAAGCGACAGAATAAAAGGCCACATGATTTCCACTGCTGGCAAGGTGACGTCTGCCATCCTGGCTGACACACCAGTAATTAAACTCCAGACTTCCAGAGTTGTTGCTGTTGTAGCTTGAACTGGAGTCAAACCTACATAGCTGGGCTGTAACCGTCATGGTCTTAATGTATTGGACATGCCTTGTGACCCCTAATGCACAGGCACGCACACAGGGCTGGGATTGTCCCCAGATGCCTGTTAGGACTTTCCAGCTGGGGAAAATGAATGCTGAAAGATAGCTATTAAGTCCAAAGGATGTAAAATAATTTTCAAATTAACACATACTTTGGCTATTGGTTTAAACGTCAGAACTCTATTCCTCTGAAAGCAACAGTTTGAGAAAATGTCATATGCAAAATAGGACCAAGAGTTTCATATTTCCAGTTTTCCTTGGTAGACAAGAGAGCTATTCTTCTTTCCAGTAGGAAGCAAATGTTCTAATACACTTTCTTATGTATTTTGACATTTGCATTGACTATGGGTTGGGTCAGGATGAGATTATATAAAAATGAATCTTACTTGCAAGGGAAAGTTACCTTTTCCAAGTGAGTGCAGCTTCCAGTCATTCTGGGAAGAAAAATTTGATTTGCAGAAGCCTGAACCAAATCCATCTATGCTGGATGTGACCTACAGATAAAGTCCCAAGCTCACTGGTACTATTAAATGGCCCATTTTTCACTAAAGCGAAGGAGCTGGCATCACAGCTTTGGTCAGCTTTTGTTTGGCTCTGTGCCACACCAGACCTTTTCTACTTTGGAGGCAAGACAACAGAAAGCCACAGGAGGAACAATCTCCCTGCTAAAGAAAACAAAACACAGAGGTGCAGATGCAAGTTGGGTTTCCAGAATCCTCACTCAGCTGTGAGTCCCAAACTGGAGCCCATCAGGCTGGGAAGAGAATGAATCTTGTCAGGAAACCGAACTTAGGACCAAACCTCCTTCCAGCTGCACTCATGCTGCCTGCCCAGTGCCCTGTAAATGGGGAATGAGCAGAGGGGAAGAAACCGCTTCCCTTTCTCCTGTGGTTCAACATGCATGCTTGGAGTGGGAAGGTCCGAAAGAAGAAAGCAAAATGTCTTTTCCTAATGCAAGGGCAGAGAAAAAAAATAAGGGGGGTGGAGGGTTGTAAGCTGGGAAAAGGCATCTCCTCCAGAGCAGAGCTGTAAATGGGAGAGGAGCTGCGGTGGCTGCTGTCAGGGGGAGGAGGGGGACGTGGGGAGGGGAAGGGATCAGGACTACAACTCCGAGTCCCCCCCCCGGGGGATTTCCTCCGTGGATTGCACAGTCATTTGTAAAAATCGACTGTGACTGTTACACTCGCACTTACTTCTTGTTGCTTTATTCCACATGCGGCCCAACATGTTTTTCCACTGATACGCGGATTTTGAGCTGTTTTGTTTGGACTTGCCGGTGCAGGGGCTTCAGTTGACACAAAGGGCTTATCAATAACACTGAACCCTTTCTGACAGCTGTTTTTGCTTCCTGACTCTCCTGTTAGGGAGGAAAAGGGATGGCTGCAGGGAAAGGAAGCTTCTTGAATAGCAGCCAGTACCTTCCACGGGTAGCACACTTCAGGCAAATCTAGAATTACCTCCCTCCCAGCTTCAATTCCCCAACAGTGCTGTGGCCTCCTCTGCTCGGCACCAACAGAATAAGCCTTCAGTTGATTGCTTTGGTAAATCCATCATTTTGCATCCTAATAATTAGCCCAGCAGATGTTGCAAAGCTGGAAACATGAATGTTTCCTTTTTATTGAAGGGATCACTTCTCTAAATGAGTGATGTCCATTTTAACTCTCCCCTGATATGCATAAATACACACGCAGCCGGTGTGACTTTAGGCATGAAAAATCAGTAATGGGTATATGATTCTCAAATCTAGTAGAGCTGATAAAAATCAAGGTTGCTGTCAGCTGTGTAAATTGAGAACTCCAAGTGAATTTGGTGGTCGGTCTGGGGAAAAGGGGGTTTTTGTGCTGGTGAGTTGCTCCCTCTCGTGGAAAGCCAGCATGCCGGAGCCGTCCGGAGCCAAGCTCTGCCGCTTCTTGGATGACTCGGCTTGAAGCATAGTGTGAAACCTAGAGCCATGCACACACACACACACACACGCACACACTCTCACAAGCCTGACCCTGTGAGCATGGAAAACATCCCTGCTCTCTGGGTTTTACGCCAGGAAACTTGGCTTGCTGGGAAGAAATCCTTCAGAGTGAAAAGAGTCGGCCCTCCCAGAGCCTCATCATTATTGCCTTATGTAGCCTCATTAGTTTGGCTATTTCGAAATCCTTGTACAGTGCTGATCTGCGGGTCTTGGAAAGTCAGAGACATCTGAAGCTAAGGAACAGGACTGGCACTTTTATTTTTCTTTCTTTTTTTTTCCCCCCTCCACTTCTGCTCTGTTGGTGCTGTCCTTTGGCTTTCTCCAGGATGAAATAAAACCTGTTTTGGGGATGACTGAGTATTGTTGAATTATTACTATGCTATTAACCAAATAGATGTTATTGCTAGACTATTAACTGAACTGCTTTCCCCTTACCTCTTTCTGTTTAAAGGTTCCCCCCTATTTTTGTAGCTCAGATAATCCCAACCCTATCCGTTCTCCCAGCCACAAGAATGAGCCAACTTCCCTGTCATCCCATGGGTATGATTCCCCTCTACCCCCCCAGGATAATCACATGTTCTGTACTAGTATTTTTTTATTGCTTTTATCGAGAGATTTTATTACAAAGGAAAATATGTCCTGTATTTCTTAGGCTGGAAGGATATAGACTTGGCAGTTAGGAACCACCATAGCAATTTTTAGCACAGTGGTGTGGTTTACATGGATTAATCTGCAGTAACTCTTTGGAACGCTCTTCAACCGCTCGAAAGCTGCCTCAGCCCAAACAGTTTATAAGCTAAATAACAAAAGTCTTGTAAATATTTATTTAACGAGACATATTTTGAATAACTGACATGTATAGAGCCTTCCTAGAGAGTGTGTTATCACCATCAATTTTCATGGTCTGATATAATAACAACTACCAGTGTAAACCGTGGCAGGGAAGATATTGACAGTCCGAGGCCGCTGTTAGCAGCAGTGTAATAACGGGGCAAAGAGACTGAAAAAGCAGGATTCAAATAGGGTTTGCTCCCACTTGGCAAATCGCTGGGAGAAAAAGGATGTGGGTTATCTGTTATCAGAGAGTGACTGTAAATATGCTGCAGTTACCATGCTATTGCAGTGTAATTATACAGAGGTGATGCCTTTTTAATAGCTACCTACCAGACAGAGAAAGAAACACGATTTATAGAGCTTCATCCTCTTCTTCAGTCTCCTAAATGCTGAGCAGCGGTTTCATGCCACAGTGATGGGCACTGCCTTGCCACCTGGGTTGACAAAATTAATCTGTGGACACAGCAGTTTAATTACCTAAACACATTGCTTATATTTAACCCTATTGTTTTATATTTAATACGTGTATTTTTAGAAGCCAGATAAAGTTATTTATGCTGCAAACGGCTCGCAGTTACGAGTTCATGAACCCTCTGATTAATATGAATTAGAAATGATAACACGGTAAATGTGCAGATGATGTTGAAAGAGAAACCCTGTTCGCTAGTCTTACAGTTACTCCACACGGTCTCAAGTCTTTCACTCAGCTCTCTTGCACCAAGAAATGGCTTCTCATCCACTGGTATCAAACCCAGAGCAAATTCTGGGCATATTTCACAACCATTTTTTCCCCTCTATGTGTCTATAGCGATGATGGATGGCACGGACTGACTGTCCTTAGAAGTGAATGTATTTATTTGTCCACGGGATACGGATAGCACATGAAATTGCAGTGGTAGTGTAAACCTCCCCCACACATCACCCTCTGTCAGTGTAGCTCAGCTTTGACAAAAAGGGACACAGCGAGCCATGGGGAAATTGTGTTTAATTCCAAAGTCACATAGAGAGTCAGTGGCAGGCTGACAATGAGGACTTCCAGCCCCTCATCGGCATTCCTCTGCCGTAAACACGGGGCACCGGCCCCGACTCTAATGATACAAGGGGAGTTAGGCTCAGTGCAAGAGATGCTCAGCAAAAAGGCCTCCCTTGCATTCAGCTAAAATGCTGCTAGTGGGATGTGATTAATCTAACTTCAGACTCTGGAACAGCTACTATTAAACCCAGGGGATGGTTTTATTGAAAAAATAAATAAATCTGGCTTTAAGGGGTGGGGGTTGAATACAAGAAACACATTTGGGACTTTTTTTTTTTAGGTCCAATTTCTTAAAAAGAAGGATGTTCCTCACTGTTGCTGCCATGGCATGAGGGAGGCAGGTTAGTAACCAGCCCTGAGCATCCCACTTTGCTTTGCACACTCAGGCCAAAACGTCCCCTCAGCACAAGCTGGCGACTGCCTGTGCATTTTGATCAGGCGTGGTGTCTCTTCAGCAGCTGGGCAGTTTGAGTGCTGCTGTCACCTCAGATCAAAAAAGGTTTTGCCATGGGCACCTCTCACATGCAAGCCAGCCCCAGGAATCCTGTGGACATTGCAGGGTGGCTATGGGAGTTACATGAATGTCAGCTAGTTACAGTTCTGTTAAGTTACCTAAAATGAGAAATTTATAAGGAAAATGTGTGCTGGATGAACCCTTCTGGTAACTTCTTGCAACATAATAGTGACATGGGATACTGTGATTTGCCACTTTCTGGAATCCCAGCCCTGGATGTAAAACAAATTATTATTCTGAGTCTAAAAACCTTGCATTTTTTACTGATGCATATAAATATTGTATTAATCAAGCTGGCACAAGCGCGTACACTAAGGTTTGATTTATCAGAGAGAGTTTTACCCAGCAAGATACAGGTGTTAGGTAAGTCAGCTTATTTCTCTTGAAACTGACCTCAGTATGACAATACAGTTTCTCTGGTTCTGGTCTGATCAATACAATTGTTTCTGATTCCATTGTTGTCATAAATCCCCTATAAACACCTTCTGTGACTTTGAATAAAGTTTGCTGGTGTCGTACTTCCAAGGCAGCTGAATTGTCATTGGACTCTTGTCTCCTTTTTTTTTTCATTAAAGGCCTTTGATTACCTTCATTACTGAAAATTCATTCCTTTATGCATTTCCAGCATAAGTATCCTCACTTATTTGAGTATGAGAAACTGCCAATATGTATTTTTTAACTTTTTGTGCAGAGGTGTGATTTCTTCAGTCAGATTCATGTTATACCCTATCCTAAATAAATAAAATAATATCACACATATGATTACATTACAGTGCATGCAGTGGAGAAGTAATGCCTTTTTTTTCCTAGGTTGTTTGTGCCAAGGATGTTTAGTGCTCAGGCTGCAGGGCGGGATTCCTATAATTGCGCCGCAACTGACTGACTCACCAGTGCTGTGACCCTGGGCAAATCCCTCCATCTCTCTGGCTCTGACCTTCTTCTTGTGTAAGTTTTATCTCCTCCAGAGAAGCTTTGTCAAGATAATTTGTGTTTTAGAGCACGTTGAAACCCTTGTCTAGAATATACTGCTATGGTACATGCACACAATAAGGGACATGGGTGTCCCAGGCTATGACTCACTTGTTAGAAACCTTATGTTTGGTAATTTCCTTGTGCTATCTTGTTGGAGCAGACTATCCAGGAGCATCTCAGCAGAAAGTTCTTAATGTTGGGTAGCAACCAGGCTCAAAGAAACTGCACTGAACTGTTGTGGTAATGCTTCTGGAGAACCTTGGTATTTACACAGAGGTTGCACCTACACTGACCTCTCACAGCATTCAAGGTGAGGGTTTTAAAACTAGATCCTTCAGCTGCCTACTGACTTGGTTGTGGCCAGACCTCATGAACTTTCAGGAGTTTTCTGTGCTCCATTGCCTCGGTTTCCCACATCTTCAGTCAGCTCCAAGGGCAAGTCCCCCAAAGGCTCGGTATGTTCGTGCAGGAAAGGTACCCCAGGGCGTTTGTGTTTACGAGCTGTAATTTTATATTAGGAGTTCCATTTATTGCCCAGATTCAGAGCATTGCAGAATATGCCAGGAGATGTGTCCACTGACAAGATAGTGGGTTAAGTAAATTTGAGGAGGTATTGGTCAAATTTTAAGCTTCATATTTCACCTCTCTGCATATACACAGACCTCAAAAGCCTTTACCATTGTGGCCTTAGAGGAGTCCCTCAAAGCTTTTGAACTCTATGGGTCCTTGATCAAATCTTGGGTTTCTTTAAGAAAGGCAGAGAGACAGTCTTGACCTTTGGGAACATTCAAGGATGTCTTGGTGGAACAGAACTTCTTGTGTCTTTGGGTTCAATAGTATCTAGGTATGGATAAGTATAGCATAGACCCACGCACATCAGAAAGGCAGTGCTGGAAGCAACATAAATGCTTGGGGGAAATATATGTTTCCCAGGAGTTCTCCATTAGATGAAGATATTCCTGAAGTATCTTGAAATTAATCTAGGAATACACATCTTGAGCAGGAATGAGCTACCCTACTGGGACAGCCATCGGCATCAATCCCATGGAGAAGGATAGATGTGGTGGGACAAGGCCAGCACGTCCTCCTCCATCCATGTGAGCTAGTGGTAGATCTATCCACTCTCAAAGTGGGAAAGATTTCTAGTTTCTGTTCAGGCTCTTGCATGAGGCAGGACTGGCTTCCTGGAGCAGGTCCTCTTCTCCTGTACATCCTGAGCAATCGAGGCAGGTGAAATGGAAATAAAGAGCAATCTTACATGGCACAGGAAAAGGGATGCACAAACCTGCCTGAAACAACAGCAAATCACAGCTGAAATTATCATTTGAACAAGAAAGGAAAAGAAACTGTCACGCTGGCTTGAAGCATCCCAGGAATCTAAACAGAGGCAGCCTCACCATCCAGACTCATTCCATTTTAGTGCGCTATTTCCCAAGTTGTTGCGTGAATGATCCCAGTGTCTTTGCCTTTACAACCTTGCCTGATAGGCCATTCCACACATTTATTATCCTCGATGTGAAAAAGTGCTTCCTAACGTCTGTTCTAAATCTGTTTTAATTTCCATTTATGCTCCATTGTCCTATAATCTGTTTGGAGCTGAAAATAGAACCAAGGTATGATCTTCTTACAACCCCGGCAATAAATTTTATTAGTATTTTTTTCCAAACTTCACAACCTTGCAGTAAATAAGAAAGCTTTATGGGGAAAAATAACCTCTATCCTCCTCCACTCTCCTCCCCATCCACAAACCCCACGACCTTTATAAACTTTGACCAATATCATTGTTTTCCTTTGCCCCCCCCTCCCCCTGTTTTGACTTAATATTGCATTGGTTACAGGAGTAAACCAATTATATGAGTATTAAAAATGGAAGCAGTTTGCGTGCTGGCAATGTATATCTTTTACCAATGGCTGATGGAAAAAAAAATTCTCCCAGCTGCTCTGTAAAGCTCTCTCTATGCAGCTTGAAACATCTGGTTTGTTTTGTGTGCAGTGTTTTACACAGGGCATTTGCAATTCTTTATTCAAATTGGATTTTTAGTTCACTTTCCAGTAGAAAGGTTGATATGTTTGTCATTAATAAGCATGGTAAAAGTAATATGTATGTAATTAGAATTCAATCATCAGAACCAGGGTGGCAGGGTCCCCTAAAAGACACTTTCATTCACTTCAATCTGCAATCAGAGGATGAAGTTTCCTCAATGAGTTAATGCGGCTCAGTCCTGGTGGACTATAACATTGCTCCAGCAAGGCATATTTATTTGCATGATTGGCAATTAGAATTTATTGATTTCAAAAAAGGAAATCCTTCCCTGGATACTAGTGTTTCACTCCCTTGGCTGACGTTGGACAGGAAAAGCTGTCAAGATATGGATACCACATCTGGGTTGGAGGAGGAGAACATAATTATTTCTATTTCTCAACAGTAATTTCTCAGGATCAAGGGCACTGATGGACTCTGGAGAGAGTTCACGCCAATATTCCTTGGCAGGAAATGAGATGGTTGATGACTATAATAACAAGACCTTTATGATAATCTCAGTGGAGGACGCAGCATAGGCTAAGACCCAAACTATTCTCTACTAGATACGGGCGCTGGATCAAGCTGGTCTAACACAGGTTTAGGTGTCTGCTGGCATACACCTGAAAGTGGATCCTGGAGTAGTTCATAGGATGCAACTTAATTACCATAGACAGTTTTGAGGAAGTTCTGTTGTCTTCATCCACATTAAAAAACAGTCAGAAAAATTACTCCCCTGAAATGATGGCAAGGACTAGGTAAGCACCTTCCCCAGGAACTCCAAAGATGGGCAGCTTAGAAACTATAGAATTAATAAGAAAAATATGGAGCAGCTATAAATAAAGGGTAAAAATGAAAAGGCTGAAGAAATGAGGAGGGACATCTTTCTAAATCTTCATTTCCCCTTTCCCCCCTTTTACCTTGGATCCAGTGCATTACAGATAATAGCTGCTTTGTATTGCTGTCAAGGAGAACAGATGCAAGCCTTTGTCTCATACTTCCAAGGCAAATGACAGTATATAGCCCACAAAGAGTTGAAATATTCGTTATTCCCCACCCTCAACTTGACCAAGAGCCTGAAAGGACTTACAGCTTTGCCCTTTTTACCCATGCCCCCCATTTTCCCTCATCTATTGTTGCCAAATATGCAGCTGAAATTAATAGCACCGCTTCACCTGCCACATGTCAAACTTAATTTTACTTTAAATCAGTCTTAATTATTCTAGTGAAGTTTATAGTTTTAATGGAAAGACATTGCTTGCTTAAACTATAACATTTATTACAAAGGGCCAAGAGAGATTTAGAGTCACGTTGTCTTTCCAAAGTGGACAGCTTTAACTGGATGAAATCGCATCTCATGCCTTCTAAGAAGGTTAACTTTCTGAACCCAGCTATTCAAGGCAGGCCCAATGACAAGAAAAGACAAAAAAAACCAAACCCCATGCAAATTAAATCTAGAGACAAAGTCCAATGCCCAAGTGTTGATTTCTCCTTTTGCACCGGGGTACTGGAGCATCAATGTATTGCAGACTAATCCTTGCTGTGAACTATTTCCCTGAGAATAGTAGGGAAATAGGAAATAGTAGGGAAAGAGAGAAGAAAAGTATTTCCAGGAACATGGCTCCCGTTTCATAGGCTGACAAATCAGGTCAATGGCTAATACTGATCAGTACGAAATGCTTTGGCTCTGAGGAAGATTTAATGGTGCTCACTGCACTGTAGCTGCCTCCATCTCCCATTGGTGCCACTCATTTACTTGCAGGTGAAACATAAAACTAAGAGCTATTAAAGAGCCCACACTTTTTCCAGGAAGGAGGGTGTTAGGTCTGCATTAGATCCTGGCTTTAATCCAGAGCCTGTAATCACACCTTGCCAACTGTACCGAAAATTTCCCCTATGAGTTCCTTTGGCAACACCCCATTTTACAGAGCTAAGTCTGTGCAGACTGACAGCAGCCTTTCAGTCCAGCTGCATTTCAGTCATAGGAAAATAACCCCCCGGGCACAATTTATTAAGCACTCTGGGACATCTCTGGCAGTTTTGTTTAGTGGTTAGAACATAAGGAAGAGCATCAGGATTCAATATCTGGCTATTTGATGATTACGAGTGAAGCTATCTGATGTTTTGCGTGCTCTGCTTTACCTGCCTGTGAAATAAGTAAAACAATGTTGTTAAAAAATACATACAGTCCAGCGTTATCATTTGTTATTTGGATGAATTATGCCAAGCTAGACTAGAAAGCTCCCTAAATTCACCCCGACTCCCCACAAGCCAGCCACCCAAAAGATAAGCATCAGCTGAAGGTTTATACATGCATTGTTTCTTCTTTTTCCTTTCTTTCTTCCTTCTGTGGGCATCCACTCAGAAAACAGATGGTCTCTCCTCACTGACATTTTCTTACAGTTTTTAAATGATGCTGCAGTAAGGGAGAGCTGAAACGTTCAATCTAGAGCTGTTCAGTCTCAATCTAGGTTCATAATTAACAGTAGCTAAGCGAAGTTTAATAAGGGCAGCCCACCAACTTTTCTCTTTTTCCCCTGGCGCATTCGCAGCAAGGCCGTAATGAATGTGCAGCTCAGAGAGCTTCCCCTGACCGTGACTTCCTGGAATATTTATTGTTTACCTTTCGTGATAATTAAAGGAAAGGAAATGAAGCCTAAAGGAAGACGAAGTGACATCTAATATTCCTTAATATTCTCTTGTTTCTTTAAGTGATGGCTTTTGCCAAAGCAGGGCCTCCCTCTCTTATCATCAGCCAGGTCCTGACCCTGGGGCCAGGGATCCTGGCTGTAACTTGACCCCAGGACCAGGTGTGTGCCTGCAGGTCACAAGGCTGGCCAAAAAAAACCCCAACCCCAACCCATGCCATGCAAACAAGCCATTCCTAAGCACATTATTGCCTTTAACTCTTTCAAACCCTATTCAGGCAGGAACATTAGAGCAGCCACCTCTGTGCGTGCCTGCCCCTGTGTTATAAGAAGTGCCCAAGTAGCCAGCAAGTACCTGCCAACACCTCAGAGCCTCTGCAAAGGTGCCACACGCCGAAGTGTGAGTATATCCAAACCAAATAGAGTTTATCCTACCTGGTTGGAAACAGGGCTGCCAGAGTTTGTGCCCTGCAGAGGCCTTTGCTTCCTTCCTGCACTTTCATTGGGCTGTTGCTAAATCACAGGGATTTTACAGGGCCAGGAGGTGGGATGGGTGAGGTGCTCCAGTTTTTTTGCAGCAGGTCAGGCACTGGGGGCTTTGAAGCACTGGAGGCTTTCAAGCACCACTTCAGATCACAAAATCACAGAATCGTAGGGGTTGGAAAGGATCTCCAGAGATCAGCAAGTCCAACCCCCTTGCCAAAGCAGGTTCCCTAGGACAGGTCACACAGGTCGGTGTTCAGATGTCTTGAATATCTTCGGAGAAGGAGACTCCCACCCCCCTGGGCAGCCTGTCCCAGGGCTCTGTCACCCTCACTGTGAAAAAGTTCTTCTGCATATTGGTGCAGAACTTCCTGTGCTCCAACTTGAGGCCATTGTCCTTTGTCCTGAACGCACAGACCACTGAAAAAAGGCTGGCCATTTCCCTCTGTGTCCCATACTTCAGATATTTATAAGTTTTAATCGGATCCCCAGATCAGATCTTGAGATGTGCCTCAAGAGGAAATTCAGCATTTATGCCTGCACCCAACCCAGTGATTCCGAGTGCTAGACTATTAGACCCACAGTGTAAGGGGTCCTAAGGAAATTTCCAGCTGTCCCTTGCAAAAAGGCAAGGTTGGTTGTAAGCCTGGGCTAAAAGGCATGTGTACACACTGTTGAGCTATAGTCTAAGCATTTGGCTGCCCTAAGTTCTCCATGATTTTGAGTATGGCTTACTCATAGGTACTCCTTTTTCCAGCAAGAAAGCACAATATATGCAATATATTCATTTTTTATTTGCCTACTATCTTCTTTCTTTCTTTCTTTCTTTCTTTTTTCCCCCCAGCCTTCAGCATGTCCCCAGGTCATACCTGCAAGCCTTTGTCCTCAGCTGAAATGTCTGGAGACTTTTATGGGGGGCTCCTGTCATCACATGCATCCCGGTACATGGGCTTTTAGGCAGACTCCTCAAACTATGAATTAAAAAGCACAGGAACTGTCAGCCCTGTGAACTACCTGTGAAAAATCATACCTGGGTTTATGAAGCTATTATGTCTTCAAGGACGGTCGGCAGCAATTCTTGAGGAGACAGTGTTACAGGGGAAAAAAGGCTTTTTCAACATCAGTATCTACTCTGTAGTCCTGGTACAAAATGAATGCCACTAAGTAATAAGCAGTCCGCATTGTTATGAGCATAGAGAGTGATCCAAAATCTATTAAATAGGAGAATTTCCAGTGATATCAGTGGTCTGTGGTTGGGGTCTTCCGATAGAAAATCTCACTGATATCCCATTTGCATTGTAACAGTCTCATAACAATTTGCAGTAACAACATTACCAAAAGCCATTAATAATCTGAATACATGAGCAATTCAGCTCTTTCCAAAGGGGCTAAGACCCCTGCTTCTCTGCTAAAGTCATGCACAGTTAGAGAAATCAAAGCTTTCCCTTTTCTTTTCCTGGTCATAGAAGTAAAAAAAAATGTAGCCAGCATTGAATGTTTTCTTTCTTCCTTCCTTCCCCCTTTCCATCTTTGCTTGCCGCTGAAAAATAAAAATAAAAAATAGCCAAATCCATTTTAATGACACTTTATATAAACCATTTTTCCAGACTGAGATTATGGACATCACTATGTTCCACCCCATCACAAACTTTTACGGCTGACTTATAAAGTCCCAGAGAAGGAGATGTATAAAATGCATGCAGACCATGGATACCGGAAAACATATTTGGGAGCTTAGGCAGGGATTCTTTGGAGACAGCTAATATGTAACTGAGCAGTTACCCTTCAGCACAGGGATATCAAAACCAAGCAGACACCTTGTTGCTCAGGTAAAGCCCAATCCAAAAATTCATTTTGAACAGACTGAATTTGGTACTGAAGGTTTATAGCCACATTCTCTCACCAGCACAACGGTCTTAACCAGGAAGATGCTCAGGAGTTGTGAAACACAAAACGTCAACCCAGCTTTACCTCCCAGCTGCCTTGTGAGATCTTCTCTCCAATTAAAATTTTCATCCATGTCACACATTACAAAGCTAAATGTACCTCCAAGACCACATGTGCTCTTCTGCAAACACAGACTAGACTAACAGGTGGTACCTTCCAGGTGCAGATCTTATCAAATAACCTAAAAGTCCTGTAAAAATCCATTAAAATGCTGAAAAAAAGCACTTTTCATGCCAGTGCATCCTACCTTGTAGGATTTAAATTGGTGCAAGACGCTTATGGATTGGAAACACTGTATTATCTTTTGCATCCCATTTACCCTGCAGAATGAATTTAATAATTCTTTCTGTATGAGGAAAATTACCTATTTTTCACATGCCCCTTTTTTTTTTTTATGAGTATTGGTTTCTTTTAGCAGTGTTAGGGATGATGCATTGGATACACTGGAAGACCGAAAGCTTTCACCTACTAGTCAGAACATCAGATAAACGGAGTATCCTCCAAGTTTGGAAGATGACTGACTAGGAAATGATTTAATAATAGCTTCTCCATGTGGAATTCTCCTTTAAAATGTATCATGTTCTGTGCATGCCTACAGGTGTGTGACTATATAAAAATAATAGATCTGCCTGAAAACTCCTCTGCTCTGGCCGTTTTCAATCTTTCTGGGTTTGTTTCCCAGTAGAAAGCAATTCTTTTCCCTGAAAATGCTGACAACAATGAATTTGTTTACATGTCAATGAGGGAAAAATCCTTCATTTATTTTTACTGCTCTCCTGCATTACTCCCTTATTACCATGGTTATTAACTTTGCCATCTGAAGTAGCATCAGACAGTTAGCCCCTAACAGCATAGCAAGACATATGCCATAAACCGTGCCAGCAGAAGTCATTGGGTACTTGCTCCTGGCCACGCGTGCTCAGATGGTCGTGTCTGGATTAACGTGGTGCTGCCCCAGTCCTGTTTTGTGAATGCAAATGAGGGATAATCATGTCCACAGCTCTGTATAATACTGAGCTTGCAGAGAGAGAGTGGGAAACTTCCACCTCAGATTGAGGTTCACCTGCATGTCTAGCCCATCTAGGGATGCTCCATCAGTGGTAAAGGCTCAGTGGTTCCAGTGGTCCTTGGTCAAGCTCCTCCTGACCCTTCTCTTGAGGCCGATCATACCTACAGAGCAGCAATTATGTATATACAGAGGGTGGGAGAGATGACTGCTAAAATTACAGCAGGTTAATGAGTGAGAAGCTCCTCAGCAGGGTATATTCCTGGCTCTTCTGGAGGTACTGAGGTGGGACTGTGAAATTTGGTGATCTGACGAGCAGGTTTTTTTGTGCACCGTCACGCATGGTGTTTCCAATCAGCCTCAAAGTGCCGCAAACCTCTGAGTGCAGCCAACTTCTTCACCCTCCTGCTCGGCTCAGTAACTGCAGGCTCCCTCTTGGCAGGCATCTTCTGCACCCAAGATAATAAATAAATAAAAATAAAACCCATCCATAAGCATGCTCATGTCTTCCTCTACCCCTCCCCTTTATGAGAAAACAGAGTGGCAGGGAAGGGGGGGAGAAAGCAGCTTGAAAACAAAAGTTAAATTGTTGCAGGTGGAGCAAGAAGAAAAGCAAAGAAAAATCTGCTCAGACAGAGAGACAAAACAAGCAACTGCTTAAGGGATTTGGCAGCGAATGAAACTGTCCCTTCCCCCTCCCCGTTTGGAGCCTGGTTCAGCATGTACTGGTGGTGGATCACAGTACCAGCCACACTGAGATACAGGCAGACACTTCTGTCTCACCAGCTGCTCTGACAATCCATTTTCATAAAGTAACGGGAGGGGAGGCAAATCTGCAAGATGGAGCTCCCGGTCACCGTGTGAAAGCTTCTCCCCGCACCGTCCTGTGCTTCAGGTGTCAGGGCTGTCAAGGAAGTTTGACGAGAGCGGAGAGTGGCTTTTCCCTAAAACATACAGGAGCTAAAGCCAGGATGCCTTTGACGGGTACCCGCATCCGGGCTTGTCAGTTATACACCATGCGATTTTGGAGATTCCTACAGAAAAGCTGAAGTGCTGGGTTGTGATTGATGACTGAAATAGGTGCTCTTCCCACTGGGCAGTTAATGAGACAATCTCACCGCATTTGCTTAGGAAAACACCATTTTATGAAAATGGACGCTGGCTACTTTAGACATCAATAATGCCTTGTAAATTTTATTTATTTTTTCTCCCAAGGGACAGGATGTTAATCCTTGTAGCCAGCCCAGGTTAAGGAAAAATCTGGATAGTTAAGTTCTGTCAACTTGTCCAACTACATTTATTATAAACTATTGAGTGATACAATGCTTTCTTATGCAGTTGAAGTGATTCATCCAGCAAAGATGTATTTCAATGGAGTGGTGGGGGGATGGAGAATAAAAGTGATTCTTTACATTTCATTTGTACAAGCACCAAAGCTTGTGAAGCACTTTGGAGTCCATCTGGCTGAAATGTGCTATATATAAATGTAAGATTGTTATCACCAAAAACACATTCAGTATGGTGTTTCTCTCACATATTTTTTGTTAATTTCAGCGAACCAGTTCTTTTTAATGAATAATTTCCATTGGAAAGCTTTGTTTTCCCTGTAACATAAAGCTTTTTTGGTTTCAATCCCTTGTCTGGTTCTCATTAGCTTTGCAATGAATTAGCCAAGAGGGCTTTTCCTCTCAGTTAGGTTGGGAAAGTACCACTGGCATGTGTCTGATTTTTGTGGGAAAGTGCCTTTTTCCCCTTTATTATTTCAATTATCAGTTTTTGCTTGTGTTCCACTACAGATTCTTGCAATCCCAACCACAATTTGTGCTTCTGTACATGCACATGTGTGTGCCTCTGGACCTACATGTTGCTTGCACGCTAATCACTGTGTGGTTCCTCTCTTTCTGACTACATTGCTTTCTATGTTGCAACTGTATAAACGTCTTAGTGTTTGGAGCTGTTAGAAAGGAAGCAGCCATAAAGAGATTGCTTTTTTCTATAGCCACGCAGTATACGCAGGAAAGTGATTTGATAACTCCAGGATAAGCTCCACGCTGATTCACCAAGCCCTGCTGCAGAAAACCACACAAGACAGGTTCCATCTCACTGGTTCTCGCTTGCAGAATTGGAACACGTGTGAAACATAAACCCCCTTATCCCATCACAGGCCAGCAAAGCCAGGCAAACGGTTGCCTATTCCTGGCATCTGCCAGAGAACTACGTGCTCGAACAGCTCCTGACTTAGAGGGGAATAATTTAAATCAAAAGGCACGGTAAAGAAATTAAAACAAACGTATATAAATAATATTACATAATGGGTTGCACCACATTTTACTTGCATATGAAATGTTTTTATAAACCCCTTTATGACCTCCCCACTTGTGACTTCTGGGTCTTGTTATTATTAACTGAGTGGGGAATAGATCTTACTCTATCCCAGATGCAGCTCCTTATGAATTCCCTCTTTCATAAACTGAATAGTTTATGTATATGTATACGTATACTTTTTCTCCTAGTAGCTTTTGCAGTAGGCAGGAACGACACACAATGTAACGCTGTTAGCTCACTCCTCCGGGCACCTTCCTTTGCACACCATTAGCTTCCAAAGGTAGACATGACCCTCCCAGACAGAGATGGCAAGTTATCAAACTTGGGCAAAAATCTTCTCGTGTTTGGAAAATGTTTGTTGCTGTAGAGCTGGAGCTAGACCCTGGCTAGAACATGGGCTGTGTTCCTGCTTCAAACACTCCTACAGCTCTTAAATGACCAGTGTCATAAAACCCAACATGAATTATTGCCTTCCAGCCAGCTTAGTATTTTCATCTGCAAACTTTTATTACATTGTTCGGCACTGACGTGAAATACTGGAGAGATTACCCGGCTGCACAATGTACCCTCTTGTCCCCATCTGCACCAAAGCTGCCAGCTGATCACACACTGATGGAGAGCCCTGAGCGTTTTCTGACTCCAAACACACAGGCGTGCCAAGGTGCACAGGTGGTGGATTGGTACGGCAGCGAGGATGGACAGGTGCTTCCAGTAGGCTCTCAGAGACTGGCATACCTCAACTTACCACTACACTTATGTTCTCAAGGACCTTGAGGCAAAGTGCAGGCACTGGGAGTGCTACCAGGGTGTATGTGGTCTTTCAGTGTATAGTGCAGAGATTTTCACTGATATTGAATAGCAGGAAAATGAAATACTCATTTTCTTATTTTCTAGTACTTGCAAGCCTAGCATTACCTCCACAGAAGATCAGATTAAAGGAGGTTGAGAGGAGACCCTATCGCTCTCTACAACTACTTGTAAGGTAGTTGCAGAGATGCTGGGGTTGGTCTTTTCTCTACAGTGACAAGCAATAAGATGAGAGGAAATGGCTTAAAATTGCACCAGGGGAGATTTAGGCTAGATATCAGGAAGAATTTCTTTACTGAAAGGGTTGTCAAGCATTGGAATAGGCTACATGGGAAGGTGGTGGAGTCACTATCCATGGAGGTATTTAAAAGATGTGTAGATGAAGTACTTAAGGACATGATCTAGAGGCGGACTAGTCAGGGTTAGGCTGTGGTTGGACTCAATGAACTCAAGGGTCTCTTCCAACCAAGGTGATTCTATGATTTCAAATCAAGGGTGTTCCTACAAAGCAAGACCTAGAAGACACCTTGAAGACAGCTTTCTGTTGCTTATGCAACAAAGAGAACAATAAAGAACTGAACAGAAGGATTAATATCTATAGAAATAATTACAGCTGAACAATTAAAAAAGAAAGCTGACCTGCCCTGATTGCCACAGTTTTAACCTTATTTTTTAGCGTGAGTACATTTTTCCTCCACCTCAGCCATCGAGTTCCAAGGCCTGTTATTGTGCAAGATGTGGCACTCAACTGAAGCCTGACTGCAATCTGGACCTATGAATTGGAGTTAAATTTAACCAAAGCAAATGTACAGGGTTCTCTCCCAGTTTTAGCCTGAAGCTGTTTTGTAGGGTTGGTTCTAATTGCTATTCGAGTATGAAGCTGTGACTGGTTGCTTGACTAAATGAGGTATCTAAATCCCATCAAATTAAGGACTTGGTTTCCATTTTGATGTCAGTATTTTGGAGGGCTAAATCTTTGATGAAATCACGAAGTGTTTGCTTTGACATTGGTGGGAACAAGGTTTGTTCCATGTGCTCTATTTTATTCAGGCAGTGAAAATGGCATGAGGGAGTGATATTTCAGCCAATATTCCTATGTTTTTTAGACCTTCACAATATTTCAAATATACCTGATGCTCATCCACATTTTCTGGCTCCTTTTTCCATGTTTCAATGAGAAGGAGATTAATGGATGAAATCTATGTGTGGTAGTCCCTTTGAGCAACAGTTTGTATATCTGAATGTTAGTAAATGATGAGAAGTTCAGTGTCCATGGGAAGGTCATTTGAAAGTCTCAGAAAACAATTTTATATGCAAGAAACAAAAACATGATCCATTTCCCATTTCAATGGGCATCTTTTCACTACCACAATGACCCACGAGTTTGGGGTTTGTAAAGCTTATTCTCTGTCATACAAAGGCCATTTTCAGTGCAGTTTCAAGGCTACAGGAAGGGTTAACCACTCAGCTGCCCTCCCACACTGTGTTTTGATCGGTGCCCCAAGCTATAGGACAGATATCTCTTTGTTTTTTGTCTTTAATATCAGATTCCCAATTCACTTGTGTAGATGATGGGACTCTACAAAACTCCCTTTGTCTGAAGTAAGAGATGCAGCACTCACTTCGCAACTGACTTTTAATACTTGACTTTTTCTCTCTCCTTCAAAAAGCACCTGCTTGAGTAGCTTGATGACTAAAGAGCCCTTCAACCTCCCTGCCACCATTTTAGATCTGGTCTACTTCATAAGAGACTGAACCACTGTGGCCGCTGCTAAGTTGCATACGTGAAAAGAAACTGATGGTGTCGATGCAATTGTTAGTGGATGAGTGGATGTCAGGAACTCCTGCAATAATTGACACAACTATTGGGAAGTCTGAAACATGAGGATGAGACTATGGAGACTTATCTGGAGATGGGACGTTCATTCTCATCACTAACATGCTTTGTATCGTGCTCTGGAAGAACACAAAGTTAGATTATCTTTTCCTTATACTTTTTTTGTTTTTTTCAGTTTTTCCCTCCTTGTCAGAGATAGTGCTTAAGGGTAAAAATGGCACAGAAGGCTGAACAGGCTGCAGACAAGTTTGCACCAGCCTTGCAAAAGCTGATGGTGAAGACACTTTGACGGAAATCTATAGCAAACTCAGCAAAGATGAGTATGGAGCATCAAATCAGTATGGATGGTGGGGCATCCAAAGAGGCTAAAATTTTCACTTCTCTGAGAGACTTCATTAAACCTTGGACACACTTGAGATGCTACTATTGTGTATCCCTACTACTCGAATGCAGGAAAGACACAGTGTCAATTCTAGAAACTGCGGTTAAGAGATTTGATGGAACAAGATCCAAGCATAGGGAATCATACTTTAATTTAGAAGTTCATAAGTGAGAAGAAGGTCTTTGCTCTTCCTTCTTGTTCATGACATCTAAAGCCCTGAGGAATAAACACTTCTATAGTAAACTTGTTTATAACCTTACAGTAGATTTTATTTATTCGTTGCATGTGTAAATCTCATGGTTATAGCAAGAAATAAAAAGAAAGAAAGAAATCAGAGTTGATTACAGCCAGCAGTGATGTGACTGGGAAACAATAGATGTATTGTGTGGAAAATCTCACAGCAGCCCGGAAACACACAGGAAAGAATAGAAAAAAAGAAAAGGGAAAAAAAATAAAGAAGAAGGGAAAAGACAGAGTGAGAAGGAATGAGAGATTTCTTATGCAAACATATTAACCACTTTGCCTGAAGTCTGCATTGCGTAACCAAGGAAAGAAATTTCTCAGTGCAAAATGCTCTGTGGTCGTTTGGGTTTTTTTTGTTGGGTGGATGTTCTTTAGCAGGGAAAAAAATGCATGAAGCAGTTCTTCCAGTAACCTCTGACTCTTTCTCGCCATGTCTCTCTCTTGCTTTCACTCTTGTTCTGTTTTTATTTATTCCCTGCAAATACAATGGAGAATAAAAATGTGGTAGGACCTGCTGGCGGCAACTATGGCCTCCGGATCCAAGCTGACAAAAATGTCAAGAAACTGACAGTAAAATATGCGAATAAAATCTCTGTGAATGAGAACAAAACTCAGGCTCTCACCACCACTCACTACATTGTGGCTTTGGAGAGTATTTCTATCAGTAACAATGACTTTCTCTTTAAAAAAATACACACATATACATTTATCATATGTATTGTCTTTTAAAATCTTTCATCAAAATCTCACAGGAGGGAAAAGGCACAGAGGAAGATGGGAAAGCAAGAGACACTTAGGGCAGGGAGATCAGGGAAGAGCCGACATTCGATGGAGAGACAGAGAACTGCATGCTGAGCGCCAGACATATGGATGCTGTATGAAGCTGCAAGACAGACAGACTTCTGCTGCTCCCTTCTGTGATCTTAAGATGAGGGAAATGCAAAAACAATGTCTAGGAAAGAAAGCTCCAAGGAGCGCTCAACTATCCAATGAAGCCTGTGTTGTCTTTCCTACTTGATGGAGAATGGCTCTTTGCTTTGAGTAGATGAGCGTCTTTGGGTGGATCTTGGAGTAAGGACAGATTGAAGGGACTGGAGTGGTTTAGTCTGGAGAAGAGACTGAAGTATGGCCTGAGTGTGGTCTTCCAAAATATAAGAATAGGTATAGGGAGCTAAAGAATAAAAGGTTTCTCTCTTTTCCCTGTGCATGGAAAAAGAAATAATAAGTTTAAAAAGCTGCTTGAAGACTTTGGTGGGAAGAAGTTCATTATCATTAAGATGTTTCGAGCATTATAATAAAGTGTTGTGCAGTTTCTAAGCTTTGCAGAAACATTTGCACAAGCATCTTTCTGGACGATACAGGCAGAATTAGTTCTGGCTGGGGCAGGGTTACACGTCCTCTGAGTGTCTTTGCAGTTCTCCTTCCTGTGCTCCTCCTGTGGATAATGAGCTAACACAGCAGAAGGATTTTAAATTGCTGATCATGGATGAAAGCAAGCTCCTGCCATGAAGAGCTGGAGAATTGGAAGAGCTGGAATCCCTTCTGGACTCTTACAAACTCTCCCCATGGCTTTCAGGAAGCCGTCTCACCTGCTCCACGCATGCAGTGTGGGGGCTAGTTCTCCTGCTTCGGGACAGAGGGAGCTAAGGGTGGAAATATTCTCCTGTGCAGAGTACTAGCATGAAACCTATATGCCACTTATGTTGCACTCAGAGTTGTTTTGAGACCTAAGTGAAGCTGAAGTGGTGCTAAGTCTTTAGCTGGAAATTTTCTTCAGGAGAAAGTTTCACCCTGCTATCTCGGAGATGTGCAAATATTCACTGAGGGGGTGTCATAGAAAGGTCTATAAATAATCAAATATGAGCCCCCATATGAATTATGCATGGGATACTTAGAGAAAACGTGAGTGTCTTGCATTAGACGAAATCAGATCAGTGCCACTGAAATCACATTGCTATTTCTACGAGGTATTAACTCAAAGCTATAAGACCTCATTTTTAAAACAGGCTACAACAGGTGCTTGCAGGTCTGTTCAGATAAAAATTATGGCTTTGTGGAGGCAAATATTAAGAAGTCTCTAAAATGTGTTAATTTATTATGAATAGAAAGTAGTTTGATGTTACTTTTTAGGAAAAAACAGTCACAATACAACATTCATTAGTCCCTAAGTGAGGCAAGGGCTTGTCAGTCAATTAGATTTCTGACCCTAAATCATGTAGGCTCTTCTGAAAATTCTGCATCCTGCACCTGGAGGTGAGAGGTACAGTATCAGTACAATGTTTCACTTATCATTCACTTTATCTGCATTGATATTAGCAGTAATACTGCATTTACTTTCATTAAGCCAAAACTAGAAACAGCAAAAAGAACGGGTTTATTATAGAACATTTCACAAACAGACTTTCCTGATATCTGAACAGAGCCCCGTTAGAACTGAACCAAAACCAATTCATTTATAGACCACTTGAGTTGTACTTTATTTTACAATTTGGTTCAAAGATGTTTAAGTGAAGGCAGGAATTCTTTGGAAGTCTTGTCCAGCAACCATTCCCTGCCTTCGTCTAGTAACAATACTTTTACACCTTGTCTTAAACATCCCACTCTGTTTTCTATGCAGTCATGGCTACAGAATTGCTCACTCTCAGAATGTCCTCTCCCATTGACCAACTGATAAACAGTCCAAGGGGTGGAAAATCTTATTGGTAAAATGAAGAAAAATATTATTCCTATCTTCCCCTGTCCAATTCAAATATCTGACCACAGATGAGACCTTTAGTACAGGCTTTTACACTTTTTTTTGTAGAAGGGTCAGAGGGTCAAGATGGTCAAATATATGAAGTGCCATGTTTACCATATTTCTCTATCAACCAAGCAGATCTAGTTATCGCTCACTGACAGCAGAGAAAATGAAGAATAATTCTATCAATGTCAATGCCATCACAGCATCATAAAATCGGCATAATTTAGGAAAAAACTGGGCCTACTGCACTGAGGTTCTTTCATCTCCTCTGCATGTTCCCTAATTTGTCATTACTAGAATAGTTGCTATAACTGTCCTGGTGAAAATATAAAAGAGAGACTTGCATGGCCCATAAACTCAATGAACCATTAAATAGGTGACAATAATCTTGATAGAAGTTTGGAATATTTAATTAGCACAAAAATGCACTTAGTGAGTGAGTTCAATTGCTATCACGGGTACTCCTCAAAATAATAGCCGAAGATTTTATGTGTCCATGAAATGCCTTAGAAGACATTTAAGAAAAGAAACAGACAATATTTCATGTATTAATTGAGGATCAGACATATCTGTAAGTGCCCAGTAATAAACATTTCCAAGGAAAGTTAACCTAGGTCTCCTGGAATCCCAAAGGTGACTTCGTACCCATGAAGTCAAATAATTTATTGGCAACTTTTCAGTAGCAGAAGCTCCTAAAACACAGCCAGAGAGCAAATATTTTACCTTTTCAACAAGCCAAGGTCTGCCTAATAACAAGTTTTTTAAAAGAATAAAAGAAAAAAAAATTGGAGATGATATAGTAATTTCCCATTTTAGGAACTTTCTTCCCACTTGAAATTGCCTAACAGAAGGTCTCTGTTCATACAAACTCAGTACTCCATATAATTTTCAGTAGAAGGGAGCTGTTTATATACATATTTTCTTCCCATGTGGCATTGCCTCCTTCATTGGTTATGATTGTAAAGACTCGCGTACGTCTAGATTAAGGAGTACAGAGTAGAAACGTGTTTATAATAGCTCTCTCCTTGGCACTTGTGCTGCCACTCTTGAAATATCGCATCCAGATTTTGGCGTCCACAGCTGAGGTGGTGTCTGCGTTAAAAAACTAGTTCACAGCAACCGGAGAGGATCTGTACAGAGAAACAATTAATGCAGAGCAGCCGGTATCCCCTTAGCAGTTGGGACTCATTGGGGTTGGAACACTGATTCTCACTTAGCTTTATCCAGAAATGAAGTCCGGTTCGGGCCATCTGAGATAGCTGAG
Organism: Porphyrio hochstetteri; assembly: GCA_020800305.1. NCBI lineage: Eukaryota > Metazoa > Chordata > Aves > Gruiformes > Rallidae > Porphyrio > Porphyrio hochstetteri. The sequence goes on along the minus strand of CM036915.1, from coordinate 19,085,571 downwards.
AGTGTGAACTAAAGCAGCAGAAGTGAGGACGGTTGTGAGATTTCCTTCAAGGATACTCTCCTGCTCCCAACAAAACCAGGAACACAGATGCACCCTGAAGGTGCTGAAAAACAGGGTGGTTGGTGTTAGTTTAAAGAATAGCTCATGAATGAACAAAGGATTGGAAAACATTTTTGAGATAGAAACTCTCAAGGAGCTGTTGGAAACAAGATGAAGCGTTGACTTCATCTCAGTCAAAAGTAAGCGGGTTTAAGTACTTTGTCAACTACTGAATACTGCTACTTGGGCTGGAGAGAAGCCAGACAAATTTAGACAAGAAACATGATATATATCCATGTGTATAGATAGACACATATATGGTATAAAAGCATGTATGTATATATATACACTTTTGCAATGAAGGTAAATTTTAAAGTGGAATAATGACTTTCAATCCAAATACAACTTTCATTGCCTATTACTAAATGGAGTTTCCAGATTAAAACAATCTGTCTCCTGCTCCCTTCCATGATAACCCAAGGTTAGCCTCAGCTGTTGGACTCGAAGCAGGAAAAGAATTTGAAGAAATTTTATGACCTCTGGTATGCAGGCTAGCAGAAAAGAGAATGGCAGTGGTCTTTTTGCTGTTAACTTCTATGAATCTGTCATTCACAGGCTGCAATCTGAAAGCTGATACCCCATACATTGCAGTGACCGTTCTAGGACATCTCTACTAACAGATGTTTCTATTCTTGTCCAAACACCTTCCTTCAAAGTTCTGTTCTCACTGTGACCTTCATACCATGAGTTGTTATCTTTCTGGCAATGCTTCCAGAGCAGTTTCATGGACCAAAGCTGCTAAAATAAATTGGATATAGGTCAGATAAATATTCATAGATGTTTGCCTGCTTTTCAGTACTAAAACACTGTCAAACTTCTTGATGATCTGTAACCTCTGTTGTCACAATAGATACAACATCTGGGCAAAACCTTTTCTTTCCTCCATCTCTTTAGAACTGCATGGATTCTAGAAACCCAAAGTAATTTCTTCCACAATCATCAATGTAAAGACAGGCTTCTCACTGATCATCTACCTTAACTGCTTATTTGCAACAAGATTTCTTTTTTCGTGTTCCCTAGGACTATGTATTGAGAGTTTTTCCTCTCCTTTTTCTCCTACACTTACTGTCAGTGTTCAAGAGTCAACCTGAAGCTTTTGCCTGACATTTGGTACTCCAGATGCTCACGTTGCTGCCTGACCTGTGGGTGTTCTTATCTTTGGAAATAAATTAGATAGCATGCTAATATGTGTGTAGTCTTCCACAAGGAATTAGCAAATTATCTTCTCATGGTGTCATAGTGAGCAGGAAATTTCTGTGTTACAAGGAGTCTTGTGTAACACAATCAGGAGCCCAGCATAGTGGTTTTCAGAGCTTGGCGATTTCCATCTGGCTATTTGACTCTGATGGAATCTGGACTATCAAGTGTTTGTGTTAATATAGTCAAACTTTTTGCTAGCATTTCCTCAGGTTTTCATGGATCTTAGGATAAATGGGAAGAGGGATGGAAATAATCTTTTCTTTGACTTACAACAACAAAATACTTCTTGAGAAGCAGGAGTCCCTTTAACTTAAGATATTTGCACTTGGGTTGCTGATTTATTCATCTGAATTTACTTTTGTTTAAGAGGAAAGAAAGTGCTTGACCATACTTCTAAGAGGGCATGGGCATAGCAGACCTAATTGTAGCTTTTCGTCACAACTATAAATTTTTTGGACTAAGTTCAGTTTCTTAGAGTCATGCTCTTCCATGGGCCTTCGAGCGACATCTACACACCATGGATAAATACTTTAGGAAAGAGGGGTTGAATGGCTAACCCTGAAATGATCTTGAATCTCTATTAATGGTCATGAGATCTGGAGAAAGAAATGGCTACACTTTATTTTCAAAGCAGGAACTGCAGCTGTGGGAACAAACAGCATGTAATAAACACTTGAATCAAAGTTTGTGGGAGTTTTGTTATTGACTTTGAAGTAAGCAAGTCTGAGGCCTTTACTATGGAAGCTGTGATTCTGTTTGTGGTTTTTTAATGGCTAAAATATCCCACGGTCATCTTGAGAGTAAGGATTTCATTTTTGGTCTTAAAAAGAAAGGCAAGAAGGAGAATTCCATATTGTTGTGCAGTCTGGCTTTTATTTTGAAGGGCATTTAAAAAAAAAAAAAAGAAGTGTAACTTGTGTGAAAAGTGTTGTGTTTAGGAGGAAAAAAAAGTTCAAAAAATACCATGCATGATTGATCTCAAGTCTGCTTGCTGATCCAAAGACAACACAGCACGGCAGTCAAATATACATTTTATGGGCTTTTGTCTGTTTTGCAATAACAGTGGAAAGCATTCTTTAATTAAAATTTAAAACCGTAACTGATTAATTTTCTGTGTAAACAATCCCTGTAAACATGGAATGTCAGCATTTTAAGGGCACAGCGGTATAAATTTTGCTTCCTCTCCCCAGCACTCAAGGGAAAGATGGCAAGAAGGGAGGGGGAGTGCAGGAAGAGACCCGGGAGGGGGAAAAAGTTCAAGGCCTTGGTGTTCTGTACTCGGCATACACCAGCTGCAGGATCTCGCCTGCTGCCCATTTCTCTGTGCAGGAATGTTGGCATAGGCTCCCTGCTCTCACTGGGCTATGATTTATTCTCTCTCAGATGCTGGAGGCTGATTTTCAGAGCACCCATTCCCCCACGAAGTGACGCTGTGGCGGCGAGCTGTGCAGAGGGATGTGTGGCTCCTGCAAGATGGGGAGGATGCTCTTAGCATGTTCTCTGTGGCTATTTCCACTTCTGATGGCAAGAGTGGCAAAAGAGGATCAATTGGAGCTCCTTTCTTGATTCTCACTGGCATTTTTTATTATCTTCTGTAGGGAATTTATGGTAAGCTTGACAAAAGTTAAGCTGTAGGTCCTCAGAAGTACTTTTCAGAGGGATTTAGGTACCCACAGCATAAGAACTTCCTTTAAGTTTCTTAAGTCTAATGAGTAAGGCCAACCTTATCCCTCTCTGGGTGAGAAAAGCAGCTCAGTAGCTAGCAGGTAGGAGTGGACAGCTGAAGGCTGGGCTCTCCCATTGGCACTGTGGGTTAATGGGTTTATTCTTCAGGATAAGATCCTGGCACATAGTGTGAGTGGAGGAGCTTCCACCAACAAAAGTGTTAGACCTGGCACTTCGGATGCACTTTACCACCCTTGCAAAGTAAGATAGCACAAGCAGTTTTAGTCATATCAGTGGCCAATGGGTTCAGTGGGACTCCTTTGGAGTTAGGTATCACTCCAGAGCGAGCATTGGAGCAGGGAGCTTATGTTGATATTTCAGATTTTTTTTTCCACTATTTTTTTCTTCAGGAAATAAAAAAAAATTAAAAATCCATGCATGAGCATATGTGTGAATATTTTATCTGTTTCTTGCTCAAATCTTGTTAAATGGGAGCACATTCAATGCAATGATTCAAAAGGGTCAAGAGAAAGCTCTATGGGTGAGACAAGCCCTCTGTCTTTTGCACGTCTTCCCGTCTATTGTAATATAGATGCCTAAAGAAATTAATAATAAGCTGCTATAAATCCTCCTGCTGTTGCTACTGCTTTGCCTATGGACTTAGAGGAATTTTATCAATGGCTTCAGATTCCATTGCTCTCTGAACAACAGAAAAAGTGAGCTTCAAACCAGACACTGCTCTGATCTGACAGGAAGGCTTTGCTGGCACACATGAGATTTATATCATATAATGTATGAACATTTGCCACCTTGGCCATCCCAGCTCGCTTGCCTTAGCTAGGTATGAACCTGATTTTTTCCTAATGCTTTCTTTATTCTTTGTCATTTTGCAGAAATCCAAATGCAATATTCTTCCCTGATAACACTCTTTCCTGCCTCTCCCCAAACAAGCAACCCCAGGAGACAAATTCCTCCAGAGGTCCAGTGCTGTGAAACATCCACAAGGATGTCTCCCACCACTACAGTCTTGGAGAGAATCCTGCCATCGCACACAACCCCTGCAGTTATTTGGTGAGACGGGTCCAACTAAAGTCAATGGTAAAACATCTGCTGGAGTTTTACTCAGCAACTTTAATGGAGCCAGGACGTCAGCCACTGAATTTTGGCACTCTGTAGCAGACAAATATTGTGATCTGAAATTCTCAAGACAGCTGGCCTCCAACCTTCCTGTCTGCACACTAGAAATAATTTCAGAGTTTATCAGTTCTGTGTCATAATCAGTTCATCCAGACATAAAATGTGTTGGCCTCATTACTTAACCATTTACCTACCTGTTACCCACTAACATGGTCATTAACTTTCTTATTCCAATCAGTTGTACTCTTACCAATATGAGGCTGAGCTTAAAGGAAGGACACTTTACAAATTAAGTATTTTCCACCAAATTTGTCTCTACTGTTTCTAAATCTTCTTTTCTTCACTAATATTTAAAGAGACCAAAATGAAACTCAGGAGACATATGCAGAAGTTACTGTTGTTAGCAGGGGATATTTGTGACGTTCTGGGGAACAGTTTATCTAAGTGGGACACTAACATGTCTCAGAGTGCTCCAATTGGAATTTCTTTTACTCATGGTCACACTCCTGGCATTCAGTAATAGTGGAAGAAGATCATAGAGGCCAGCAGAAGGTGAAAAATATTGGGAAATGGTGTAACTCCCAAGGTTTGGGTCCTCCAGGCTGAAAGAGATTTTCTGTAGCTGTGGCAAAGGCTGTTTGTTGAGGAGAAGATTAAACAGGAGACCCTATTCAGAGCTAGTGGTCACTTAGAAGATCTTGGAAGCATTCCTGGAGAAGGACACAGCCAAGCGAAGCTCAAGCCTCGCCTCGCAAAGCCATCCCCGTTGCACACAAAAGCACCAGGAGCTGTTCCCATCCCATATTCAATTCAGTGTAAGTACTCTTTTAAATGTTAGTGAAAGGGAATATCAGCCAGCCACAAAAAAAGGACAATTATGTTATAGTTTTGAACTAAAAAGCCAATCTTTCTGCATTGAAACGAAACCTGAAAGGCACAAGTAAAGGGGTAAAGGGAGGAGGGACCGAGAAAAAGGGTTGGCGGGGGGAACGGGGGACGGGACTGAGATGAGAAAAAGACTTCAGAAGCTCCGGCATTTGCTCAAGAGCCCTTATGTCTCTGAATGGTGCTATTTCTCTCATGCTACAGAGCCACAAAGTTGTTTCCACCCCCACTCCCCCCTTCCTCTGGCAACGCGAACAAGATCATAAACGTCAGATGCAGTCTTGTCGCTTTAATGGTCTCATGGCTATGAATAAAAATGGCGCGGTAACAGATTTGTTAATTGACTTTATGTGCAACTGGCATACATTAGGCAGCTCCGTTAACACCGCTCACAAAGCTGGATGTGTTGCTGTTCTCTCCCACCGCCATCGAATTAAACTTTTAACAGTTGAGAGACCAGAGGGTTAAGCCTAGGAGGCTGGAGTGATATTTTCACTGCCTTTGATGACACACTAAAATACAGAACGTCTCATTTTGCAGCAGAACATTGAGTCTGCGAAGCCGATGTACATGTGGTTACTATTTGCAGAATTTGGCATTTTCTATGAATAGCATAAAACAGGCAGTGGATCAGCTGTCATGTTTTGACAGGGTTGTCCTTTTTTTTCGAATGCCATTCTTTCTTTTTTTTTTTTCCCCTTTCTTTCTCTTTCCCTTCTTTTTTTTTCCTCTTTATGCCACAAATCCACTTTTCCTTTTTTTTTTTTCTCCTCCTGCTTTTCCAACACAATCTATAAGCTAATGAGCATTATATTACCAGGACATCCTGGCCATTGGTCCATAGGTTTAAGAAACCTTTTATCATGACAGACTGAACTCCAGGGTGAGGGGAGAAGGGAATAATGTTTGTGCATATGGACCACTATAAAGGATTTGATCAGACATCAAGATTTTCAATGCAGATTGCACAAATATCCATGTGGACTGATGCACACCTGAAAGTCATCATGCCAGGAGGCAGGAGTTGTTTGAGGTGTGCCCTTGGGATCTGTATTCGAGTCCTATGATTCTTTGATCTCCTTAGGGCGAGTGGAATTAACTTGTCCCTTCCTTGAGAGCAAGAATGTGAGACTATTCTTGAAACACCTATATCAGTGAGGTCTTACACCAAACATTTTCATATCCCTGTTTTGATGGGTTATTTTCAAAATTATGAGATATTTTACCCCACAGCTCTAAAGTATCTGTTAAGAGGAAAAAAAAACCAAAACCCTGCCACCAAAACTTATTCTGAGAAGAAAATAATATCACCACATTTATCCAGTGCCAAAATCTCAGGTTGACCCTTCTAACCTGCTCAGTCCATGAAGGCATACACAGGGTATTTTGATTTCTTGGTTTATGAATTTTGGAAGAGAGGACCTGAAGTGTGCATCCCTCAGTAAGAAGTTCACAGATCACAGCTCACAGCTCCTCTCCTCACTCCTTGTTGGGGTGAAAGAGGTGTCTGGGTCCTGCTCTGTGCACACACTGTGTGGACTTGGAGAGCTACTCACTTTCCAGCAGAGATTTTTTTGTGCGTTTACCCCACATTGCATACCCATGATAGAGCAGGCAGACTTTGTCAGCATCCATGACCTTTCAGGTGACAGGCCAGCCGGTGCTACAGTGTGACCAAGGGCTCCAGGAGAGCCAGGAAAGAAGAAAGAAGTAGATCTAGACAATAGAGTTACTGCTTAAGCTCTAAGCACTCTCACTCCCATCTGTTCGCCCTCACCTCCTAGTCATCTCCTTCACCTTCACGCACCGCAGAGGTTGGCTTGGCTCATTCTCCTTTGAACACATTCATATTTTGGGATGCCAGATTCAGACATTTGTTACAGTTATTGGCATTCCACATCACATCCAGAGATGAAGATCCCTGTCTACTGATATTTCCGGCTTTCTTTATTCTCATTCTTTATTCATCACCAGATTTGACCGATTAAATCTCTCAGCATTTAGAAGTAAACAGGAAAATTGCTCTACTGTTTTGATAGCCAACCATCAAGTCAGTTCTTTTCATAGATCAGATACTTCATATTTGATAATCAATGGATTGACCAGAATGTGCTGCCCTCAGTGCTATTCCTTAGCTCCACTGGTTCTCTTGGAAGTTTCTATTAATGGTCTCCCACAGGAAGCAAAATGATTTAAAGAGATGAATGGTGAGAGAAATGCTGAAAGAAATAGTCTAATAAGAAATTACTTTTATTAGTGGAACCATTGAAGGTAAGATCAGTAATTCCATACCAGAGGCACCTTTTTGCTTGAAAACTAGGAGGACTGTGTCTGCTAGAGGTGTTTCGTTCCAGCCTACCCTTTTGCCCAAGAATTTTTGATGCTTCCTTACCACGTTTCTTTCTCTTTTAAATTTTCTAGATAGCTTGTCTTGATAAAAGCATATTTCGGGTCAGATATGGGCTGATCATGGAAGCTTTTAAACTCTCTTGCTGACCTGGAATTAGTAGATTCATGCAACTTTCCACCAAACCCAGTACACCATAAAATAAGTGTTTTACGCTACAGCGGTATTGCTGGCAATGCATAAAATAAATGTCCTGTGTGTGCAGCACCATAACTCCAGTCTAAAATACTATCTACAAATTTAATAGATGGATAGATACTGCTTTGGTTGTACAGTGCCTAACACTGTAAGTTGTTTCTTAGTTGTTTTTTTATACATTATCGGGCTAAATATATTTAGAAAGTACGGATATCCATGTACCTACATGGATACACATGCAGTAAACTTCCACAACCCCATGACATCCCAGAGCTTTGTAGCAGCAAATGTCACACAGCCCAGTTACCCTCTCACCTCTGGACTGGGTGAACTTACTGTTTCTCATGCATTCATTCATCTTCCAAAACTCTCATTATTTTTTTCCCTCAGTATATAGATATTAATCTCTTAACATTTTATCCTGGATCTTATAATGAACAATGAGTGTCAATAATAAACAAGTTTTAGAGGTCAAAGGAAATGCAAGCTATTGGCAATGGGTGAGTGGTATATATAAGACAACTCTCTTCATTTCAGGTGAATTTTGCCAAAATATTGCTAAGGGAAGTAAAGAAAATAAATTATGTACTAGAGAATTCAACTGGTACGGAGGCAAAATAACATCCATACTCTGATTCTGAGCATGATTTTTCTTCTAATGGAGTTATTGCACCTCCAGAGATGAGTTCTCTGAAAAAAACCTTCAACTATTCACTGTTTCTGATGAATGTGTATATCAGAAGTTAGGATGTATGCCCAAGCATTCTTTTACATTTTATATCATAACTTCTGTTGTACAGTATTCAAAACTGATAAGGAATGTAATAAAATAATTTCATTTTCTCAATAATTTTCACTTGAACCAGAGTATATTTTTCCATACAACAATAAGAAAAAACACCAACTAAATTCCAAATATGGAAAACATTCAACCTTTTTGTTTTGTTTAGGATCCAATGGAAAGAAATTTGAAATCCTTTAACCATCTCTATTTTTCTATGTGTGCCATCATTCAAAGCACAAATGTATCCCTATTTTCACTCCTCAATCTTAGCATTCAGCTCAGAGAAAGGCCAAACTGAGATTAATTTTTTTTTTACTGTGATGAGGCTGCTTTGTTAGATGAAACTGTTGGCTTACTTCTTCAGATGGTATTGGCCTTCCAAGCAGAGCTGGATTATTAGAATTAAATAAAAAAAATCCTGAATGATGGGAATAGCAGATCCCCTATGTGTCATATATTTTATACAAATAGGAGCTGGCTTGTCTCCTCCTTTCTTCTGATGGGGAAAAGCTGTTTGCAAGAGGCTGGTTGTGGGGCAAGATGAGGGAGGGATTGTTCTTCATTCCAATAGAGTCCAGTCCTGAGCTGTGCTCAGGTGGATTTTGCAGTGTCCCTCTCCTGCACATTCAGGTTCTGCTTTTTGCTCCCACTTGATATTACATGTAAAGATCGCTGCCCTTTCTTGTCCACAAAAACAAAAAAGATGGGTTTTTTCAATATTTTATTTTCCTGCTTTTTCTGTAGGTCCACCTGGGGAAGGAGTGGGAAAAAGCATGGGTTGGGAAGAGTGGGACGAAAAGGAGGGAGAGGAAGAGAGCGTGTGCGCGTGGGGGGACGCTGTGTCCTCCCGGGAGGCAGTTCCTGTCAGGGAGATTACAATAGTTGTCATCTGAGTGATCAAAAAGAAGGGAAACACTGCGGAAAGGATGAGTTTCCACAGCTGTGAAGGGCTGCTAATAGCATCACCACACATACCCACACCACCGCCCTCCTTCCCTCACCATTGTCACTCTCCGCAGGAAGAGAGCAGCAAAAGTCCCTGCAGAAATTGGCACGAGCCGGATGCCCGTGACCCGGGCGGTGCAGGCACGGGAAGGGGGGGCTGCCCAGGACAAAACGCAGACAAAGGCCACCCCCGCCCCAGCAGCAAGGACGTTTATCCTCCTCACTTTTTGCTTCTGCATGGTAATTATTCTTTTTAACAACAGAATATTTGGGAAAGGAACAAGTATTGCTGCAGAAAAAAAAAAAAAAAAAAAAGAAAGAAAAAAAAAAGAAAAAAAAGTGTTTATGAATAATGGAACATTTCAAATCCATCTGGTTTCCGAGACATTTTTTAGTTTCTTGCTACAGCCAATTATATAGCATGCTTGAGTGATAACTGGTTTTATCCTCAGGCTCATTCTGCACACTAATTTCTACACTGATAGTTGCTACCAACCTCTGAGGTTAGTAGCCATATGGTAGTCCAATATGGCACTTAATACTACACTTGTTATACAGTAGGCAGTATTCCGGCAATCATAAATCCACATTGTAGTAGGCACTGTAAAAAAGCTGTGAGTCCTTTCCTGAGTTTTGGCAGTGATGGCTATTTTTAATTTAATTTCAAGGACATTATAGAATCATTTGCAACTCTTTTTTTCTCCTCCCCCCCCCCCCTTCTCTGTTTTATTGCTGATGAAAGTCAAATTGCTGGCACCAATCCTTCCTGTAAATGGCAAAGACAGTGGAGAGCGATAGTTCTTTTCCTAGCAGAGGATCTCCTGATACTGATGCTTCTGTCAAATTGATCCCATCCAGTAGGAATTGGAAAGCCTCCTCTAAATTGTGCTCTGTGTTGCTAAACAAATGCCAGTCACTAGAAATAGCAAAGTGGCATTTTGTGGGCTACCCATCTCGCAAAATAACAACCACCCTTAGCACTAATTCAAGGATTTTATCACAATATCCTCATCGGATGAGCCATACCACAGGCTTGCTAAGGCACGGCTGGTCATTATTGTACCTATCACGAACCGCACAGGAAGGAAGCTAAACAGAGTCATCGATATAAATGTGGGTCCCTTCCAAATCAAGGAAAGCAATGTAGGTGTCCTGCCTCCCAAACCAAACATTAACTCAAAGACTTTCACAGGGGAAGGGGGGGGGGGGGCATTACTCACATGCAAATGTACAGGAAATTGCATAGAAAACAAATCCATCCTTTCATCAACCTATTCTCATTTCAGCACCATATTTCCTATGAGGTTGAAAAAATCTGCTGCATGAGAGCATATGTTTCTTCAAAACTCATTTCAGATGTAACTTTTTTTAGGTTTCACCTCCTCTTCATGCTTTCTTCCCAAAAATTGCTTTCCAGGGCTGTTGTTTTTCCAATTTGTTTGCTCAGCAATCATTAAGAACTATCTGATTCAAAGAGGACTTTTCACAAAATGTGTTGAATAATACAACAGGTAGTCCTGTGTAAGAAATCAATTCATTTTTTTCACCTCTATTAAAAAAAAAAACCCACAACAAAACACAACAAAAACCCAACAGTTGTCCTATACTTCTATCTTGATTCCCAAATCTAGCAAAATTTTTTCTTTCCCCTGATGCTTCTAGTAATTAACCAGTAAATATAACTTCTAAGCAAGTTTTATGGTGCATAGACTACAATCCAATGTGGAGGGATAGTCACCATACATGGACCTCAGCTGGAGGAGGTGGAATAAATAGACTCTAAATTTTATTTCTAACAGAAAAGTTGACTGAGGGATTTAGGGAAATTCATAGGATAGTTAGGGGCAGCCTGACCCAATGGCCTGAAAGAGGATGGAGAATTAGCTGTCTCTTATCCCAGGTGAAGTCTGAAAACAGAAGACACTCGAGACAGCTATGAAGTGGACATGATTTCTTGATATAATAACACTGCCTTGTCTTAACTGCTAGCTGTATCCATAGAATCATTACAGTGCTAAGTAGTGTAGTTACCAAGTTAAAACTGTATTAACAGAAGGAAAGGAAAACTTAGAAGATAAAGAGAACCATTGTGTCCTCATATGCTTTGCATCAGACCATCTGAGGCTGTAGAACCCATTGTCAGAAGTATTGAGCATCTTTTCATGTTATCTTTCTAGTGCGATGTTAGAAATGAAATGTAGTTGTTCACAGAGTTTCCATAATAATTATGTTTGATTTGACTCAGGAAAGAGAAATAAAATCAACCCCATTGATGCACTTGCTTTGCTTGTGTGGATATTCCTACCACAGCCCCATTTGTAATTTTCTATACCTCTTTTCATATCATGTGTACTAGGCACTCCACTATGAACTTACAACAACCTGAATTTGTAAACAGACTACCTGAGCCTTATCTTAACATTGAAGTGTGCAAGTTATCTAACTGCAAAAGTCAGCACAGAGATATGTATTTTGGCTGTGAAAACAGATCTTAACCTTTAAATTCAAGTCACTCATTTCCAGAGCTACCTGTAGAGAAGCGGAAAAATCAGGGATTTTTCAGTGAACTTCCCTCAGTGGAGTTCCTGAACTCAAGAAAGATGTCAGGCAAACTATAGGTCACCTTGAGGCAGAAGATTTGGCTTTTCTTATCGGGGAGTATCTATCTGTGTACAAACTGACTTCTAATTTCATCTTTGCAGTAAAGAGATTTTTGTCCTGGCTAGTTTGCTTGGGTTTCTCTGCCTGTATGTGAGTGAGGCATTGGAAAAGGGAGGTCAGACTTTTTTATTTTCTTTTTTTTTCTTCTTTTTTTTCCCTTTTCTTTTTCTTTTTTTTTTCTTTTTCCAAAACAGGAAATTCCTCTCTGGGGTCATCTATTTGGATGCTTACCAACAAACCTTTCCCTTAGGTAGCTTATTCCACCTACAAACTCAGTTGGTAAAAGGCAATCCAGAAAAAGAGCGTGCCTACAGAGCAGAAGGGAAATGAGGATCTTTTATACCAAAGAAAGCTGAATGCTTTAGAATCACTATTAGAGTACATTCCAAGTGTAAACAAGCTTTTAGGAAAACCTAAAAGGTTTGTGGGGTTCTTTTTTCCTTTTAGGAAAGCAGCTTGGGACTTGGCAGTGTTGCAGTTGCTTCAGCTGCTACCATCTCCTCCTCTTACTAGCTGAGAGGGGGAAAAATATGTATACCTTTACAAAACAGTCCTCTTTTCCTGTCCATGAAGTGTTGCAGGATCATCTTTTTTTTTTCTTTACATGCAAATACCCCCAATAGTGACTTCTGTGATCCACTAGTTTAAGTAGTCATCAGTCAAGTAGCTCATATCTGAATCTGAAGACAACTTGAAGGCATGAGCAGTTGGAATATTCCCCAGGAAACCAGAACCCGTGTGACCATCTTACCAGGAAGAGCCTCTGCTCTGGCTGACACAAGGAGGAAAGTCAAAAAAGGCACAAGGAGTGTGAGTGAATGCATTTGAAAAACTAAAAAGGGATGAAAAAAAAAAAAAGGAAAAAGGAAAAAAAACACCCACAAGAGATATTGATAGAAAACAGTTTTCTGTATTCACCAGCTCTCCTCATCACTCCAGCCCAGGGCTTTGGAATAGACCCAGCGGAGGGCAGCCTCTTATCCACATTTCTGACAGACAGGGCATGATGCTCACCTTTCCTGCCATCTAGTTTGTGTTTTGACAATTCGGTATGGAAACTCCAGCAAATGTATGCAGAGAGCGAAGATCCCTGGCTCCTGTTCTCCTCCCGAGGAAGTTAGCCAGGCATTGCAGAAATGTGATGCGTGAATAACACAGAGTCTAAGCAGAAAATGAGTACGTTTTAAACAAGTCCACTGGAAAAGAATTAGCAGTGAAACTGAAAAGAGCCATATGCCAATAAGGGGGAAAGTGACTCAAAGTGACACGCTGTAATAATATAATTGAGTTAGGATTAAATTGCAGAAGGATAAAAGCAAGGACAGAGCTAAAAAGGTAGAGACTGCGACATGTGCTGCCTTGTTAAGTGGGAGATGGTCAACAGGAGGGGATTCTCTTGCCGTTTTCCTTTCATTTATAATTAGGCAGTGAAAGTACCAGGGGCATGTCAAGCCATTTGAGGGTTTAAATAAAACAGCACTTCCCTGAACCATCATGGCTCAGTTTCAGCATCCCCCCCACCCCCACTCCCCGACTCCTTGGAAGCAGTGGGAGTCTGCAGCTATCTCCTCCTGTGGGAAACCCTCCCTGGTAGACAGCATCCGGACCTTCTCCGTCTCCCACCCTCAATCTTTACTGTTAAGGGAAAGGGGGAGGTGGGAAGGGTGTGAGGCACCCTGAAGAAATCCCCTGTTTATTTAAGAGTTTTTGCAGGCAGGGGTATGGGGGAGGGTGTCTTTTTTTCCTCCTCTGAATTCTCCTCTATTAATATATTCCATTTAAATTGCTCACGGCACCATGTACTAATTAGGACTAGAATGACAGTTTGAGGAGAACAACTGAACCCACTTGAACTCTTGGAGTTCAGAGTTCATGCACATATGGGAAAAACATCTTCCCATTTATTTCTGCAAATACTCTGCACGTATCATGGAAAATATAGGTGATACAGACAGAGCTGATCCTAATGGCTCCAGTAGATGTTTCAGATTGCAGCCAAACAGATTTGAAATGCTCATTTAAAGAAAATACTCCCTGAATTGGTTCCATCGATGATCACATGCAGAGTTGTACTGATTCAAATGAAAGTGTTACTTTGATACCAGTTTAGATCTACTGGTACAAAAAGCACAATGAATGTCCTAAGGCATGTTAAAGCAGGCATATTCCAGTTCAGTATAAGTCAGTGAAGAATAGTTTTCAGCTACACTAAAACAAAAATACGACACAGAGTTGCACACCAAAAAAATGAAACCAGAACATTTTTGAGTGCAAACAAGGCTGTGGTGTTAATTAATCTCAGACCAGACACCTCAGCACTTACCTTGTGTCAAAAGTTACTGTTTTATGCAACATTCATGTAATAATAGCAATACTTAGTGATTGTAAGCATATATCTTACAGCATTTTAGCCAGGTGTGTAAATTGTACCAGGTACACACATTGATTTAACTTCCCAAAATAAGTTTTCTTATGTTGATGACTTTTATTTTGTCCATTTAAAACTACACTTCAAGTGCTGGCTTTGAGCCATTTCCATTCCTATTATACAGCATCTAAATATGGATTTGTACCAGCTTAATGAAATGGATTTTTACTTCTCACCTTTTATTATTTTGGTGGGAGGTTATGTGCAGATCAACTCTGTACGGATTTCCTCAATACCACATGGAAAATCGGTAACACAGCTGGAGACAGGACCAGACTTCTACGGAGAACCAACATACAAATTTGCCAACAGGACTTGGAAAGCAGCATGTTTGGACTGCCAGTTTATATATTGGTTTCTCCCCGATCTATTAAGTAGAGGTTCCTATGTGAATAACTTGGCTGAAATGTCTGATCCTGATCTATTCCCATTCCTATTCCTGTTCCTATTCCTACATCTCTCCTATCCAATCCTATTGTTGTCTTTTGTTTTCTGCTATTCCTTACAGTGACCACATCACTTTGGTATCTGTGTGACACAGTAGGGGAATCAGTTGCTCTCTGTTCCATGTGGTTTATTTGCTCTCTTTTACTCTCATGTTTTCTCAGCCAGTGGTTTGGCAGAAGTGTGTTGGAGGTCTTTGGAGACACAAGTGATTCAAAGCCAATCAATGCATCTATAAATCATAGAATCATAGAATGGTCTGGGTTTGAAGGGACCCCAAGGATTACAGAGTTCCAATCCCCTGCCACAGGCAGTGCCACCAACCTCCAGCCCTCTAATGATCCTCGTGGCCTCCTTTATCCTTCTAAAACTCAAATCCTGAATGCCTGGTTACTCTTTCCTTATGTGTTGACCCAACAAATAAGGCTGAGGTATTCCTAAGACACTCTTCATTTTTCACTGTGAGCTGCACTCTGGGGTACTTCTGCATGGCATGCATAAAGGAAAAAAAAATGTATCTCAGAAACATTGATCTACTTATTATTCTGCTTGTTTGGATAGCCTTAAAAATGGACATTTATCTATATCTTAAGTGTCTTAAACACAGGCTGGGCACCCAGACATAACATGAATGCCATCATACAGACATCACCTATGATGACTGTTACAAAAGTGCTCCTCTCTCCATTTCCCAAATCTGACTTTTAGCTCCCACAGGAGCCTGCAACTTAGCATAACTACTCTGGGGCCACAGATTTCTGCAGTGTCCACCATGGAGACCTACCTTTCTTCAGGTGTTAACGGTTGAGGCCAACTGGTTTGTTTTCTAGAAGACGGAAGTAGTAAACTATAAGGACTTCAGGCAACATATATGTAATGACTTGACAGCCGAAGTATAGAGACATAAAGAAATGGGTGTCAGGGCTAATGCAGTTCTGCACATCTCCATCACACATTTCAGACACAGGCATTTTTCTTTTTCAGCCTCTGTGTTTTAAAACAAACCGGATTGGGGCCATTGCTGCCTGTAGATTATGGCCCTCGAAGTGATAAACATGCTGTTCCATTGCTATTTGCCCCATGAGATAAACATTTCTGATGGATTTTTCTGACAAAACTGAGAAACCTAATAATCGCAACGTCAGAAAAAAAGTGAAAACTGATTCAGTTTGATCCCCAAAGGACAGGAGAGGGAAAACAGCAATAGGAGATACAGTTCTGTAAGACTGAACTTGTCAAAGCTCTTTTAGACTGCTTTGAATAAGCACATCCGCTCGGTATTATAAATAAAGGCATCAGACAGTAATTTGCATGGATTAGGATTGTTAACGTTTATCAATTGCTGGGTTTTAAAGAACTCCCAAATTCTTGATAGGAGTATCTCTTTGTAGTGAAAGATTCATGGTGGGAGTGAAAAAAAATCTGATGAATTTAAAGCTACAGATGAGAGAAAGCAAAGCCATCCAGATCTAAACTGAGATACCATTAGTGGTTCCCATAAATCAAATCATGTTTATAGCAGGGATACAGTTGAATTACCATCTGGACTTTTTAACCTCGACATTTATTTCCGAACCCTCCTCCAATATTGAAAGTAAACTTAACCCTTCCTTTTATCTTCAGGACTTTGACCTGGTGCCAGTTCTTATTTTGAAGGAATGATCTGATTTTTGATGGGGACAGAATGTCACACGTGGCATGAGGTTGGAAAGACTGGGAGTTTCTTGCAGAAGACAAAGTCATAAAAGAAATAAAATACATTCAGTCTTAAATGAGATCAGCTGAATAGAGGGTCAGCGGGAATGAAGTCAGGGGGAGGAAAAAGAAAGGAGGGTTCATTTTAATTCAGGTAGAGGACGCAGATGGGGTCCAAGGACAATGTAGAAAAACATGTAGCAGTCAAAAGGAACCTATATTCTCTCAGGATCTGTGGGATTATCTGAGGTAGATGGGTGATGAAGAGCTGGATCCTGTTTTCATTGGTGCTGATAACAAAACTGTCATTGCCTTTAATAGTACGTCCACCTACTTCTGTGAAAGTGAGAACTTTAACCCTTTACCAACAAAATAAATCAAGTTCATATCAAGCAATTTTAAAGCCTTGGGGGAAAAAAACCCCACAAACCCAACAAAAAACAACAGTGAGATATCTGGGTGCCAGGTTTTTTTTTCCTTTTTTTCTTTTTTCTTCCTTTTAGTCTACCTCTGAACTTCCTGATTCAGTCAAGAAGCTGCCAAAATAGTTAGTAAAGGATATTGTTGTGCTATTTCCAGCTCAAACTGAAAGAAGCATGAGGAGAAATCACAGGAGAGTCTGGCTCGGCCGCAAGCCACTGGCCCCTTTTGCAGACCTCGCTGCTGTGAGCAGCCACTCAGACAGTGGGGTTTGTTCACAGGCAACTCATAGACCTTTCTGAGGATTGCCCTTTCCTAAAGCTTTTCTTTCTTCAGAGCTTTTAACATCTGAAAAGCTTTACTTTCTTCCTCCTGCTTAACACAGGGGCTGCAGGACAGCAGTGCCCTGACTCCTCAGACACTTCCCTCGTGAGTGTGGGCTTCTTGTGCCTCTCTGTAAGGGGGGCGGGGGGAGAGCAGCATTTTGGTACGTCACAGGGTGGTTGAAGAAAAAGTGTGTTGACTTTGAGGTCTTCCAGTGGCAGGTAATACTGGTTACATAGACATTCACCTGGACAGCATGCAGCACTCTAGGGAAACCTCACTGCACGTACAGGCAGCTGTGTGCTAAGTATACATGTGGTGCTAAGCAAGGTGACACACAGGGCCTTTGACTGACTGAGAGGGAGAGGCACAGGTAGTGCAACTCATCCTGGAGTCATTCCATCTGAGAAGATAAGTCCTTTGGCCATCCTACCTGACTGTCCTACCCTTGGGACATTAAACAAGATGGTTTCCTTTGGGGACAGCTTCCCTAAAGAAAAATTGCATTACCACCCCCTCCCCCCACCACTGCTCTCCCCCCGACGCTGTTTTGGGAAATGTCTGGTGTCACATGTTTCAAAGTGAGCTGAAGTTTTTACACGGCCCTTGTTAGAGACAACCTCATATTTCACACCCAGCTGGTGCCAGGATCCTCTTAGCCTATTGGCGACATTACTGCCATTTCCTATCTCCCTCCTTCCTGAATTTACCTAACCCAGAGCTCCAGCCTTTTGTTGAAATGATTTTCTGCCTTCCGGCCCTGCGTGCCGTGTGTCAGATTATGTGCAAAAGGTCGAACCCACTTCCCCCAGCTTTAGACACAGGATGAGGAAATGGAGTGAAGTTACTGATTTCATTCTGGAGGTCAGGGTGGGTCTGCTTGGGGTAGGAGTGGAGCCTGAAGAGCAAGTGCTGCCATTTGTTATCCGTATTTTTTCAAACAAACAAGAAACCCCAACAATTATTCATGCTGCTGAGTCGGAAATAGTTCTCAAAGCAGCTGACAAAAAGAACAGGAGAACAATAGGTGGACGGTGAGGAGAGATTATATATATATATACACACACACTCATATATATATATATAGCCCAGACACAGACATCCAATTTTGTTGGAAACAAAGTGAAGACACGAGGAGCAACCTGAGGATCATCTCTCTGCTGTCCAAAGGGTGGGCAAGCTGCCTTGTTCACATGGTAATTCTGTTTTAGCGTTGCGCAGACTAATTATGTGCTAACCCACACTCAGAAACTGTAACGACAAAAGGGTAAGGATCTGAAATGGTGCCAGGAGAATGTTTTCCAGTGATGGGGAATCCCAAACTTTGCCCAGTACAGGACTGTGCTGGCTCCAAGCCAGCAGCCTGAGGCTGCATGAAAGCACATGCAGAAGAAAACATATCTGCCACCCTCCTCCTCTGTCAGGGGGTGGATGTATCGTCACTCGTGCTGTTGGGACATGACCCGAGTGTCCTCTCATGGGTGGTGATGGGTGCGCTTCAGCCTGGGGCTGTTGAGGGCAGTCATCTCAAGTCATGAATGAGGGGCCACAACACTGGGTGCAATGGGAGGTGGGTGCATCTCTATCTCCTCATGATTTGGGCAGCAGATCCTGGCTTTATGGGTGAACTGGAGACAAAGTGCATCCTCTAGCTGTGCTTCCTATCCACACAACCGGCACTTTCACACCTTGTGCAAGTCCAGTGGCAGCTCAGGAATGTACATCCCAGCCTGCATGCTCCAGGTCTCCTGGTTTCCTCCCAGATGTGTTAAACTGAACTGGAAGTGGAGGAAAACAAACAAAGAAGCAAACAGATGGAAAGGCAAAAATCCAAAAGCACTTCCTCTCTGCAGTTTGTTGGTTGTACCTAGAGCTCTGGCTGGTTTATGTATGCATTCTGAGTAAGTTCTCTGAGGAGTATCCTGCAGTCATTTCTCAGCGAGTGTGAACAAACTCATTAACAGCTCCTTTACTGGAATGATAAGTTGTTTCTTAATGAAGGGAAAAATAAATACCCTCGCTAACCCAGGCTCCATCACTAGAAGTCACACATCATTCTTAAAGACTCCTTATTTTCCACCAGAGACATTTGTGTACAGCCCTTAAACAAAATGAAAGAGCTTGTTTCTCCTTCTTAGACACTCTTTTAGATGCTCAAATTGCACAGCATTTTTTAGATGCCTTTCAGAGTTTTATTCCAGATGTGAGCAGCTTAGGTTCAATAAAATAAAAAATAATGATCTGAATCTTCACCCATTTTAAGAAGGGAAGGTTTGTAGCACTTAAAACATGGGACCAGGGCCCAAGGGATTTGGGATCTATTCCAAGCTCTGCCATTGACCTGCTATGTAGTTTTACTTGTAAGGAAGTCACTTAAGCTCATTGTGTTTCAATGTGCCCATTTGTGAAATGGAGATAATAATGCCAAGCTCACAAGGGGGCTGTAAAGGTTAATTAAATAGAGTTTTTAGGTGATTTCCCTTCTTTGGAGAAAAGTGTGACAGAAGTATTGTTTATTAATGAAGTTTGTGCAAAAATGGCAAATTTGAATTTTTGTAGCCAAGAAATATATGGTGATTTCTTTGTGAAAAGTGCCCACGTGGCAATTTTAAAAATTATTCTAATTTTTTCAAGCTAAATTGATTCAGTTTGAGCTTCAAAAATCTGGGAGGGTTTTGCATTTTTTCATTCATTCTGGTATCTAACTACATGATGATGCTTGTACAAGCAAATTAGAGCAGCTAAGCATCACCATAGGAAGGTTTGTGACACCCACTACCCCCCCAGAAAAAACCAAACCCCACAACCAAAAAAAAAATCCAACAAACTAAACAAAAACCCCCAACCCACAACATTTAAATAATATTTTTTGGATGCTTACATGCTTCAGGATGTAAAACTGTAGGGCAGAAGTATGGCAGGGCCTCAGATTTGGCTGGTTAGATAATTTCTTGATACTTTTACAGGGTGTGATGCTAGCTGTTTTCAAATGTAGATGTTTATTTGCTCTCACATCCAGTCTCACATCTCAAATTCTGTATTCCTCTAGAAAAGGAAATGATAATATGGTCAGGCTGACCTCGTCCTTGCCAGTTTTCAGACTTCACTGCAACCTGGACTGACCCAGCAATCACGTTGTTTGAATACATGATTTGAATACGTGCAGGCTGGCACATCAGTACACTGCAAGGGGTGGGTGGGATGTGCTGTGCAATCCTACCCCTCAACCATGTGGACATGGGAACCTATGGTAAATCTGGTTCCAACACACAGCCACATGCTTTGCTGAGGCTAAACCTGTTACTGTCCCTCCCTCAAGTCACTTGGTGAGTTTACACTTTCAGGTCAGTTGTATGAAAACTGTGGATTATCATTTTTTTCATTACCATTGGAGCCCTTGCACCACTCATGTAAAGGGATGCCTCAAGAAACTGCAGGATAACAAGAGAAGAAATATAAGTTCATCTCCTGTGAAACTCGCTTACATTGGAGCTTCGGATTGGGCTGAAGATTTAAATGCTTTCCCTCTCTCGCTAAACAAGGTGACCTACCCCATAACCAGAGAAATTCCAAATGAAGAAGAGCTATTAAGTTATCTTGTCCACCTGCCCCCGCTGGCGCAAGATTGAGAGGGTGACATGGATTCTGGCAGTGGGCTGTGCACAACCCATGACAGAGGCTGCACACAAATATGAATCATGTTGTACTTAAAAGGCCCAAATGAGTTTACTCTGGGCTTCTTACCCTTCCTCATAGCTGGTGGGAACGGGCTCCTGGAATGTAAAAAGGCTGACCAAACAGAGGCTGAATCAATCCTTGAAAACAACAGATTTAACCCTGTGAACTCCTCAGATACTCTACTGGCTGCTGGTGCTTCTCGTGCCATTTCTGCCACTCAGAGATTCCCCTAGGATGGTTCTTTTAAGAAAAACATATATAAAAACTACCCACTGTGTAAATCTAACAATCAGTTAGTGGTTTCCCAAGTACAGCTTGTGGAATGGCTGCCTGAGTCTCAGATGCAAAAAGAGTTTGCTGCAGATCAGGGAGCCCTGTAAATGGAAAAAAGAACCTGGAAAGACAAAGAAAAATGAGTCTTTTCAATAGCATCGAGTGAAATAGCATCTTGATTCTTTCTAGCAACATAAAGACTCCTTCTCACTCTCCTCTGTCTCTTTCGAGCCACTATGTGCCTGCAGACCTGGAAATATTCCCTTGGTATTAAGGACTGAGATTTGTTCAAGCTGCATAAAAACACCTGACATGAGCTTTGGGCTCTCTGACAATCTCTTAAAAAGCTAATTCACATACAAACAGACTCTGGCTGTTACCCACTGACAGCAACATGAATTGAACCAAAATGTAATAAACCTCACCAAGACTATCACGGTGAGCCCCCTCACCTCCGAAATCTGTTAACTCTCTGGAGGTGAGAGAGAAAAGAAGGTGCCTTACCAAGCACAGAGAGTTCACAGGTATGAGCAGTCCTGGACCAAAGCAAGCAGAGAATTTTGCAGGCAAGCCCCTAGCTAACTTCTCTCCTATTTCGACTGAGGTTGTCTCATCCACTGACAGGGCTGTAGTAATGTCACTGGCAGTGTAGGGAGGAGGACTGCACCTCACTTGGCCCCAATTTTCTGTTAATTCATCTGTGGGAAACACTGCAGTATCTTCACAGCTTCCTTCCTGGACTTTCCTTTATACATTTCTCTCCTGGAGAGCCAGCAAAATCCCATTTTCTCACTCCCTCAGGCAGGGCTGGGTTTTCATTCAAGAAAAGGACCAAACACGAGCAAAAATCAAAACCTGGTTGTCACTGGCCATGGTGGAATCGACTTTGAATAGTTAGTTGCAAGAACAGTGATGACCTTTCCTCCTGGGTACCACCTGGGGGTAAAACTCCTCTTAAAATTTCTTACATTGCTTTCTCACATGATGAGAAGCTTGGGTTTGGGGTTTTTTTCCATTAGTTTATTTGAATTGAAATGGTCTACATTTTTGGGGGCATGTCACTGGCAAATATTCATGAATGGTTTGAGAAAATGACTGGTTTCACTCAATATTTGTCCCCCAAATTATCTTCACTAAGAATTATTGGCAGGTCCCACTGAAATTTTTGCCCATTAAATGTTGCTGGATCAGGATTTCCCATATGATTCCCGAGGATGCATCTTCTACTTCTCGTCCTTAAGGCAAATGGGCAATTAAAATTTTCACTGTCAATATTGCCACACTTTTCTGTGCTAGAATGGTTTTTCTGGTGCTTGAGTTGCGCTGATGACACTCAAGGACATCAGCTGGATGCTCAGTTGATTGTTCTAGGGGGGGAATGAAAAAAACCCAACAACCAATAACCCCATAACCAACAAATCTGGTGTATTTGCTCAAGTTACGGTAGGTGACATGGACCTAAGCAGATTGCACAGGTGAGGACAAAATTTTGGCTGCCGTGGACTTATGTCAGGGCATGTGGGTCCATGTAGAGACGTATTACAGTGAACATCTTCTGTGCTTCTAAAGGGAAGTTTACAGAATTGCTGACATGCTTTGCTCTGAATCGTGACCTGCACTGTCAGCTGGAAGACCATTTTCTTTTGGAAATGAAACAGAACAAAATAAATGCATTTGGTTGTTTCACTAAATTCTGGGATGTAAAGCAGGTTTCGCCAGCAAGAACAAGAAGCTGTGCTCATTCTGGCAGCAAAGACTTAAAGAAAAGAGCAATCAGTCTTAGCAGGGTTTGAGAATGGTCTTTATTAAGCTGGATTTACATTTCTTCTGTTGAAATGGGGGGGGTTTACAAAGCGATCTGAATTAAGGTGAGCTGACAGTTGCTGTGCTTACAGTCCTTCAACATGCTGTGTACAAGGGAAATAGTTTCCTTCCCAGTCTTTGACATTCTCTGTTCAGAAGATTTTTTATTTTAACCCCAGTCCTAATTGCCCTTCAGTATCAAAATTAATTGTGTTTTCTGCTAAAAGGCCAGTGCAGTTTAAGGTTACTCCAGGGTCCCAGCAGCCGATGCATCTTCTGTAAATGGCTTGATTGCCGTCTGTGGAGAGGAGTGCTGGGAGAGATTTGCTTGACCGAGGCTATACATTACAGTCCAATTAGTGTGAAGATCACTACATGAGTCTTTAACTTTATCTAGTAACTGTCGGAATCTCTAATGCTGAGAGTGGAGCGAGGAAGAGGGATGCAGAGCCCACCTGGGCGGCCATACAGAGATCGTGCAGCTTTCCCAGCTCCCCTCTCACGGTCTCGCAGGCAGCAGAGGGAGCAGTTGGAGGATGGAAATACTCGGGGAGCTGCATTTCTCATCCTAGAGATACTGAGACAAACATCCCTTCCCCCCCCCCTTTATTTCTTTGCAGCTTTACTGACATATTAATGTATGGTTTTGAATTTTTAATCTTTTTTTTTTCCCCTTCTTGAGACAGCTCATCTGAGGTCTGGATTCATTTAATGTAACCCGAGGCAGTGGGCTGAAGTGGATGGGAATCTGCTAGCCCTGGGTCCTCTGGGCTAACGGGGAAAGATGAGCACATCCAGAACACGAACGAAATTCCCACAACAATCTTCAGACCTGGTTTCCTCTCTGGCACTGTCCCCCTGTCCTACAGCCAGGTCTCCAAACTCAGGCATTCATTTAAGTATTCAAAAGTGAGCAAGATCTAGACTTCTCACCACTCTGCACTAGAGATAAGGAGCTCACAGTACAGTCAAGCAAACACACAATTCAGCAGAAGAGGCCCATTCTAATACTAAATGCACTCTGCAGATTGTAAGAGTAGATCTAGAAGACAGGTAGTACAAGTAATCTCCTGCAAGCTAGAAATTGCTCCCTTTTTGATCTGCAAGGATGAGTACAGGCTGTGATTTACAAGTGTAATAAGCATGAATGGCCATCAGCTGAAATCACCTCAGTGTAGTCTTGAAGGAAAAGTGGCCTTATAGCCCATGTCAAGCTCATACTGCGAAAACAACAGCACACAAATGTTCTGAAAAACAGGTCTAAAATATTTCAACCCTATGGTTCTGAGATACAACTTCAGTCCACAATGTAGATAATCTTGGCCTCTACATTGTAGTCAGTGGTTGCTACAAAAAACCCCAATGAAACACCAGGTTCTGCCTTATCAGAGGCAATGAAAACATCTGGAATTCATTTTTGGTTGGTCTGTGCCCGTAGTCATTAGGTTTCTTGTCTGCATTATCTAGGCCTCATGTCTTCCAAAATGTCTTCTAAAAGTAGCTGGAACAACTAGTATTAAACAAAACTATTAAGAAATGTTGAAAAAAGTTTGAAAGCTCATAAAAAATAGAATTCAAAGTCCCTGACATTTTTCACATCTCCACCCTTTATTTTTCAGCTAATTTTAATGCTTAATGTCTTCTTTTCTGAGTCAGTCTCCAAACCAGGAAATGAAGAGGCAGCTGCAAAAGTGGGAAAAACATGGGGAGAAAAACTTGTTATTTGACACTATCTCACAGAAGTTCCAAAAACAGTGAACTTTCTGTAACAACTCCACTTCTCATTACAATCTCATTTGACACTGGAGCAATTATGATTAAAACAACAACAAGGAAAGAAAAAAAATTTACATTGATATTTCAGCATTTAGGAGATTACACGGCACCATAATGTGTTAGCACTACACACCCCTTCTTTAATTTCTTTTTTTGCCATGTATAAGTGTCAATAATGCAGCTATGGTTTCAACCAAACTAGTTCTCTGTTCTTCTCATGTTCCCTGCAGAAGCAGTTGTCTTTTCCCTCAGTGTCTGGGGGACAGCCACAGACCTCAACCATTATTTTCAGCCCTGTTTTACCTGCTGATCCAAATACTTAGGATTCCACTCACCAGCAGTTTTTCTACACAGTTCACAACAGATCTTGTAGCGTTGTGTTTGCACAGCTCGGAGATAAGGGAGTCTCTCTCTCTCTCAGAGGCATTTTACATTATATAAAGCTGGGATGAGAGCTGTTTTAAAGGTTCTTTAAAATTACACTGAACTGAAACTCTACTTCAGCCAGCTCAAGCAGTGGCCGTATCAAAGAGAAGATTTTTCCTGCAGTAAACAAAGTTGTGGCTTGCTCAAGGTAGAAGCAACAAACATTTACTTTACTGGAAGTTAGGAAATTAAACATTAAAGAAGAAATGATGTTGCATAGCATAATTATCCAATAGGGTTCCCCATCACAAAATGCTACAGAATAAATTAAAGAAAAAAAAATTACTTGGGGTAACAGAAAATAATGAGGTGGATATCTTACCTTTCAGATATTTACATACTGCAGCTAAACTCTGTGGTATTCAAATTAACAGCAGGTAACTTCCTGCTGCTTGGGTTTCCCATCATCTACCCCTCATTAAAGCTGTGTGCAGAGAACATTAACTGCTACAAAAGAGAGCAAAGAAACATGTTTCAAAGCAATACAAAATGGTATTTCCAGGGGCCAAGGTAAGCAGGAATGTAAGGCTATGAAAGAAACTTCCCAGTTTGTAAGATCCTTCCAGAATTGTCACTAATGTATTTCTGGCTCCTTTTTGGAATATCCTGAACCAACTACTCTCAGGTACAGAATACTGAAGTTTGGGACCTTAAATATGATCTCCTACTTGATGAGCACATAAATAACAATTAAAATTTCTTCTAATTTAATGCTTATTTGTGGCTGCAGCATGTCCAACTTCTCTGCTTAGCAGCTTGGAGGGAATACAAAGGAAAATTCTGCCAGTAAGAAAGTTATGAAACAAAGGCAAAGTGGGGAGGAGATGGAAATATAAAGTCAAAATGAAACCCTCCATCTTTCTGTCAAACTGAAACAATAAATAATAATGGCATCTTGCATTTATCTAGTGGTTTTCATCCAGGAAGCCTGGAAAGGTCTTTGGAAACTTTACAAACTACTGTGGAGGAATAGGAATGATTTCATACACTGATCTATTGAAGGATACCACTTCTGTAAGCAGTTACAGTCTACAGCAACATTACATCTCAGACTGGGACAGGTAGAGCCTGATCCTGAGAGATATTGGATGGATCTGTAGTTAGTCAGAGTAAATCTTCAGTCCTGTGGGAATTTACACTGCTGACAGTTATAGTTTCTCATGATCAGAAATAAAATTACACATGAAATAGTTGCTGATCCTAGTCTATGAAATGTGGCAGTAGCAGCCAGGGCTTTGTGATTAAAATCCCTAGTAATTCATTAATCATGGGATGGTAAACATACTCATTTTAAAGGGTCAGAACCTCTTTCCAGGCCTTCCTTGTTGCTATCATGTGGCATCCTTCCTTTCTTATTTGAACCTGTGTGTGTATATAGAAAAAGGTGTTTTAGGAGCTAGTTGGAAACAACACAAACCTCCCAGGTTTTACGTCTCTGACACGTTCACTTGTCAGGCAAAGCACGAAAGAAAAAACAAATAATGAATAATTAGTAAGCTGAGGAAACCTGATTAAGCTTTCCATTTCTATCATATGTTTCACTTAAAAAAATCACACCAGATACTACAGAAGTCTGTCGAATATTAAGAGATGGCAGAGATTTCCAGATTCTCGATTGAGGAAAATTCTTGCTGATTTTCATGGTCCTTTTGTTCCAAGAAGGATCACATAATTTTGGCTCGTGAATAAAATTTCTGTAACAGTCGGTCCAGGAATTCCCTGTGTATTAATGCATTCCTCCATCAGCTGGTGTTATGCATTTCTGCACTGAAGTACCAGAGTCCCATGTTTAAGCACCTCCAGCACCTCCTAATGGTGGCAGTAAAAGGAAAATGAATGAAACTGAGAAAAAATAAAAAAAACAGTTCCAGGAACAACAGAATTAAGAAATTGCCTTCAGATTTCTGTCTTCATTTTATTGGCCTCTGGCAGGGTATTTTGACGGGGCCATATATTACTGGAGTGAATACTCCTCTGCCTTATCCTGGTCACATTATTTTCACTAAATTTCAAGAAATAGAGCCTTCCCATCAAATTTGGCTGTGTGGAGGCATGTAAAACAAAGTCCCTTTTCTGTTTATAAATTTTCTTGTCTCCTGAGCCTTTTGGCATGAGAACCACACGGTTCTAGGAAGTGGCAGCACCAGCAATTCATGTGGCTGTTGCCGGCCAGACTCCAGGGACTGGTCTGGCTGGCAAGAGGCGATGTCACCCAAGCAATTGCTCACGACGCCCACCCATGACTCCTCACCACTTGAAATAACTTTGCTCATTCCAGTAGTGCCTGAAGTTTGACATGGGCAGGTATTCTGTTTTAGCAGCTCCCGTCATCTCCCATTCAGCATCCAGGCTGGTGTGTGGAAAGTTCCCCTGCTCCTTTCCTGTCCCCATCCATGGCAGTCCATCTGCCCTGAGACCAAAATCTGTGACATCCAGACAAATTGATACTTAGCGCTGATTAGGGTAAGAAGTGGGACCATGACACTCAGTTTCCAGCCTTTTTTACCCAACTGCTCCACTGACCATTGTGTTTGGGGAAGATGGAACACACAGCTCCTTAACTAGTGACCTGAGCAATGATTAAACATGATAAAGCTTTAAGTATTAGACTCTCCTACCAGCACCCAGAAAAACTGCAGCACAGATACTATGCAGTCCAAGAAAGGAATGATTGTAGCCTGCTGTTGAACTGAATTCAGCTCTCCAGACTACAGCTAAAGAAATAGTTACCTCCTCTGTGGGGGGAATTTAGCACCAAATGAAGGTGAGACAGGGACAATGTGTCTGCACTTACTTAAACTGTTATCAGTACTAAATATTCTGTAAGATTAGGAAATTGTGGAAAGAAGTCTGGAGGCTTCTCGGTATCAGTGGTTTTTTTTAGGCTTTTAGGAAATATGTCTTCTTTTTCTCTTAAGTCACAGTTGTCTCTTGAGAGACTAGAAATTTAAAATCAGAGCTGTAAATTCAGTCTCTGGACCAGTAATTTCCATTTACATCACGAGACGCTCAAGAAAAAGCCTCACAGCTACATTTTGTTACAAACATGAGCTAGTTAGCCATCCTGATTGACATCCTAAATTTTGCACATTAAATAATGGGATCTCTGGCTTCACAGAAGTACCAGTTTTTCCCAGATGGCAGAAAAAGTATTGGATATTAAGAAAAAAATAACCCCAACATTTTTGTCAAATCAGTAATTTCAAAGTTACAATGAATTTCTCACTGGTGGGGTTAATGGTCTTCCAGGTGGTTACTGGGGAAGCTCAGATAGTTCATTATGCAAAAGCTGGTTTGCTGGTGGAATATAGGTTGATATGTTCAAAGGCAAACAGGGTGGCGACAGGACAAACTTTTGTTAAAAGTAAGTGAAAATCGGATGGTTACTTCTTCACGCTTTCGAAAATCTCCTGCTGTTTTTACTTCTTCAACATGAGAAGAAGGTTGGCCAGAGCAGCTATTATGGGCTACTTATAACAAATGCTTCATATTGCTGGTGACTGGGAGCCCCCAAGAGTTCTTGTCCCACATTTTCCCTGGCAATAAAATAGGCTGAGATATAATTTGTGCCCCATATTCTCTATGTTGAAGGCAGTAGGCTTCTTCAATTTTAGCCTAACTCTTCTGTCACCTTCACCAGTTTTACATTATTTATGTTAACTCCATGGCCTAGGGGTGGGAGGGAGAGGGGAATTATTCCTAATTTACTGAAAGTGAGAGAAGAATCAGTCACTTCTTTCTTTAAATTTTTGTGGAGGATTGTTAATCAAAGTTAAAACAAATCTGTGTTCCAACGCAGAGGTGGGCGAGGAAATGTGTGCCTAACACATATGCACTTTGGGGCTCCTGCAGAAGGAAACAGAGTTCTGGAAACTGTTGTGAGAAAAACATTAAAGACACCAGGCTTCATGCTATGCTGCAGACTGGAAATGAGGGTCCAGACAATATCCAGCTATGTTTGAATCTACTTGAAGAGTTGCATTTTATTCTCCATCCCAGGATGCAGGACGTAAATTATCTCCCTTTCTTATTTGCCTCACGTTTGAGAAGAGGCTGGCTTAGAGTAGGACAATGACTTAAAGTAGGAGCCAGGCAGAGAATACATCAGGTATTCGACCTGCAGGCCTATGAAATGCAGTGTCATCATAACCCAAAGGGCGTATCATTAGTCACTGAAGGAAGGAAGTGCAAGCATGCCTGGAGAAATCAATAGAAGGTCCTTGTCTAGTAACACGAAGAGAACAGCACCGATGTTTATGTCTTTGCCCTTCACATACTTTGCTCTTCCTTCCTTTCCAGTCACCTTTTCACTTTATCCAGAATTTCATTTTCCTGATTCCTGAGTATAAACGGACAAACGTAGTAACCAAGAGACTTGGGCTGCAATCCAGTCTTTTCTCAGAAAAAAAAAATTATCCATCAGGCCTAGTGTTTCTGTAGGGTGGTTATCTGATTTGGCTCCTGCTAACTAAAAACATATGCAACTGGTTATCTCCATCAACACAGTTTAATTCAGCTCTGGTCCGTATTAGTGTGTTTTTCTGCAGCTGATGTCTCTTAGTGCCATGGGTGAACTGTTACTGTTAAAATCATGTTTAAATATGAAGATCAAACAAATGGTCCAAAGGTTTCCAGCAGCTAAAGATTCATTAAACAACACAAAAATACTTTGCCATGTTTTAATTAAACCTAGCATTTCTTCCCCAAAATAGCATGCTTTAGATAAACAGGGAACCAGTTTAATACAAGATTTCAGAATTTTGCTAGAATATGGGGTAGTAGATCACAATTGTCAAGATGCCTTTTAATTCAATGGCACCGCACTCAGCTTGTTTGTTCACTTTCGTGCCTCAGTTTACCCTTCCATAAAACGAGTGAAACAGTAGTAATGTGCATCCTAGGGAAGCTGCAGAGCACCACTCATTACTGTCAGGAAAAAGCTCTGAAATTATTCAGCTATATTCATAGCAAAAACCCAATGAATTAACAAAATATGTTCAGGCAATGCACATTTGTCGGCTTCCATGAGAAAACTGTGAAGTGTTATGAATAATGTGGTTCGTTGGTGGCTGTTCTAACAATCCCAATTTGTACATTACATGAAGGCAAAGAAATCTTTGCATGCTCAGTTTGACCCTTCCTCGCACTGCCCCTGATTTCTTCCTATTCTGGCCCTTGACAGGAGTACAAAATACACATCAAGGACAAGAATAACTTTTCAGACTAAGATAACATTTGTATTATTAGAAGAGGTTAGGGTGTGCCTGGGAGGGCAGGAGGTAAATCTGCTGAACAGTCTAAAAGCTTTATTTATAGAAATGTCCTTTTTTTAAGACCAGGGGATAAAAGGAATATTACTAATAATGTCACAATAATCTCCAAGATCCCAAATCAGCCAAGCTGTACACAAGCATGCATGTGCATACACATTCCAGAAAGAAGTTTGTCATAGTGTATGAAGCTCAGACCCTGGATCGGTTTCCCACCTAGAACTAATCACACTAAGTCTATGAAACTCGATGAAATAATGTCAGTTTACCCCAGCTGAGGGCTACAACAATGTCTTATACAGTACTGGAGGCAGCTGCTTCCAATGGGAAAAAGCAAGGTATCTTTCCTGACAAGTTTAAGAATTCCTGACACGTCTGGCTCTTGAGCCATTTACCTAACCCACTTATCAGTGGAAAACTCTGAAATCAACCTTTCCAAGGTTGGCTGAACTCCCCAGTGCTTCCTGAAGGAAACCAAGAATCTTCTAGGCTGTTCTCAAGAAATTAAAGGAAAAAAAACCCCAAACAACCCACAACAAAGGACACATTTTGAACCTGCTTGTGTGATTTAGGATCCAACATCTCTTTTCTTTTACCCAGGCTTAGTTGAGCACTTAGCCTCGAGTCTGTTGACAGGTTTCGTGAGACCGGTCCGTTGTAAAAAGAGAATCCAGGCTGTAATTCCTATTCCCTGAAGATTTCTGAGAAAATTACTGCTTCCCTATCAAAGCACAAATGATATAAAACTGTAGAATTGGCTGCTGTCCCCTCTTCATAGCATAAGGGTGAACTATAAAGGGGCACAGGCCAGGTTGAGAGAAAAAAAAACCCACAAAAGAAAGCAACCCAAAACCTCCCACTGAAACACCTCTAGGAAAGTGTGCCTTCAAAGGCTCATCATGGCATGTTAAAATAGCCTGCCCCACATGTACCAGTTCAGTAGGAGTTAGTCTAGCACCTCAAAGGAGTGACGAGGTGAAATTCTAAATATTGGGCTGCAGGCCTGGCCCCTCACCTGGGTCCTGTCCTCTGAAAGGAGACTGGATGCAGGATCAGGAAAGCTGAACATCTTCCATATCCAAGAGTTTGACTGCCTCTCTATGCTGGCAGCTGATAAAGCTAAATTAATAAAGAAGCAAGACATCGTTTGGGAGGGTTTTTTGCATAGTATTTTATAGCTACATAAAAATATTACAGTGAAATATAACTTTTCTCTCACAACAGAGTGTTTGGGCTGTCTCCTTTAAATATACACTCCAAATACACTGAGAGCTTTGCACATTTGAAATATAATTTTATTTTGAATAATATTATTTTCCAGCACGCATATGCCACCATGGCTTATTTTTAACAGAATGATGTCACCGTGTAAGTGAGATCACTTTGCAGCATGTCCTACTGAGCAGTAGAGGTGAACTGGCTTCGTAATAAATAGAAATTAAACCACTCCTAACAGTATTACATGAATGCAAATCAGAGATGCAATTATTCCACACACCTGCGGGACAGGGGAAAGGCACTTCTGTGAAAGAAAATACTTGTGGACCTCACGCAGGAGGAGAAATTCTAGTGAATCTGAAATTTCTTGTGGATATGTGAACTATGTGTGTGTGTAGATAGCCAACCCTTGTCATAATTCTGCTCATATTTGACCATAACATAAAAGACCCTCATGCTCCTTGGAAATATGGAGCAAAAGATCCTGCTGGCATAACAGATAATCACCCACATACAACATACCTTTCACAGGTACATATCAGCTTCATTAATATTTAGATTTTATTATGATGCTTTAGGCATACTCTAAACACATTAAAATACATGGTCTTTGCCCCAAAGTATTTGCAGCTGGAAAGACAAATAGTGAATGAATTAACTGTAAAATCTGTTTGACCCCTGGATTTTTCAGTCAGCAAGTCCAAAGCATGCAAATGTTTTATGGAGATCAAAATGTCTTTTAAGGATGCATTTTCAGCATATAAAAAAGGAAAACAAAAGCATTTCAAATCAAATGAGAGGTTTCTCTAGGAACAAGCCACACCATGTTCTAGGTGTGGTTTTAGCCTATTTTAGTGGTTTGAATTGAAAAAAAAAAAGAAAAGAGGAAGGAAACAAAGAAAGGAAAGTAAGAACACACCATCTTTGAAAGATTATTATTGAAATACTCTATCTCTATTTTAAAAATAAATATTTGGGTTGGGTTTTAGACTTTAATGACTGAGCCTAATGGGGACAAATTCTTCAGATGTCTTGTTTGTCTTTTTTTTTTTAATTTTTTTTTTTTATTTCCCTTTTCAAAAGTTCCTGCTAACACTTCACCAAACTCTGCAATTGGTGGAAAAAAGTGGGGAGAAGCCCAGAGCCAAGTGATGAAACTGCTCCAAGATTCATAGCTCAGTGTTATTTGTTTGGTTGGGGGCTCTTTCTTTTTCTTTTAATAAACTATCCCCAAAAGCCTATCTACCTAATGAGTATTATCTGCTTAATTTCCTGCAGGCTTCGATGCAGAAGCAGGTCAGTTGGTTTAATTATCAGCTATGGAGACGTGAAGGAACTTGAAATTCAATTGAAATATACAGCAGCTTTTTCCCTGGATTCCTTCGCATTAACAAAAATACCTGTTCAAAGAATAGATTGACTCAGCTGTGACTTAAAGGAAGATAAGATTCTGTGGCAGGAAAGTAATAATACTATTATTGTCCACTGGACAGAGTATATTTGCACGGTGATTAGTGATGGCTAATATAGCAAAATGTTATACATGGAGAAACAGGCAGGAATTTACCTTCTGACTATCAAATCTCTTTGGTTTTAAAATGTAGCCCTACTCCCTCTATCCCTATCACGTTGTCGATTAAGTGCCAGACAGACCCAGAAATGCCTTATGAATTTTGGAGTCTTAAATCCACATGATACTATTCAGATGACGGACTCTTCATGGCTGTGACAGAAAAGCACGCAACACTTACTCCAGTGATTGGATCCCTTGCTGGGAGTTTTTTGGCTCAGGAGGGAAAAGCTTTTCCTTTTAAAATAGGCTTTTTCTGTGTCCTAGATAAAGTGTGAGGAAGGCTAAATAAGCAATAGTGGGTTGCCATGCCTTCCAAGTTCACTTCTTTTCTTTTTCTCTTTCCTTTTATTTCTTTATAATTCTGGAAGTTATCATTGGCAAGTCTTTATTCAGAGATAGGCATGTAGAGGAAGCATTCATAAGGAAGGAAATCCAATTAATTTTGTTAGAAATCCAATAGTCTCCCAGTGAACACAGACTTCTACCACAAATCTGCAAGTTTATAGAACCGTTAAGTCACTTGGAGCATCCGCACAGCTGAAAGACGGAGCTTGGGCTCCGTATGGCTAGAGTGATATCTGTAATATCCCATAGAAATCCATTGAGAACACTTAGGAAAGCACAATATCCTTTAAATGTAACCTTGATAATGAAAGGAAAGGACTCCTATTCCTAAATAAAAAACAACAAGCCCCGACAGGTCGGAATTGATACCAGCATTTGCTGCTGCCTGAAACTCCTGCCGTGCACTGAATGCTGCAAAAGTGTCTATTATTTTTAACTGTTGGGTTATTGTCCATCTTTAAGGATGGGGGGATTTTAGGAGTGACAATTAATAATAATAATAATAAAAAAAAAAGCTTAGTGTTATTGCAGACCTCTAGATAAAATACCTAAGGGGCAGGGGTGAGTGAACAAAGGAAGCTGGAAGAAAGAAGCAGATCTCTCAGGCTCGTTTTGGAGAGAGCAGCTTAGAAACCCCTGAACTGAGGGTTCTTTATATATAGCACCACATTGAGTGACAAAATGGTAGCTGTCATAATGTGCCAGTTAACATGTCCAATATGAGCCGATCGTTTAGTGTCCCCTGGGATTAGAAGACAGAAACATGACAAAGAACAAAGAACTCGGATCAATAATGCTTGGGGAAATAAGACAGAGAAGGTTATTTACTCTGCATTGATCCGTTGCTGCAGTCGCGTAAACTTGGCCTGTTTTTCTTTTGTTAACCTTTAAGCTTGAGTATACTCACAAGCAACTAGGGAGCCAACTAACAGGTGTAGATTAAGGATCGAAGGAGGTCATCGTACCTCTGTCACCACTAGGCACCCATGTAACAACATCCCTGAAGAAATTTAAACATCAATAGCTATAATAAGGGTAAATTTATCAAGCTTGGCCTACTTTTGCTGGGAGCCTGGCTGTGTCCAGTCAGCTTGCCCTTGCTAAAGCTCAATTGATTTGGACATTCTTTTACTAGAGTTGATTATCAATTGTGACACAACAAATTTGTTAGCTTCCAAGCACTGGAGTTGTTGTTGCCATTGGAGCCTCTGAAGTGAAAACACCTGGCCGTGCTCAAGTTTTACTCTTGCTGAGGAAATAAAAAAAATAAATTAAATAAATAAAAAAGGAAAGAAAAGGGGAAGAAGAGGAGAAAAGGAGAGAAGCCCTTTGGTGATCTCTCCATGGATGCTGCTTGTGTTGGAGATACCTGTACAGTGCAGCTGGAACATCTGGATTGCCATTTTTGGAAAATTAAGAGCATGAGGAAATATTAACTTGAAGGAAACTGTTTTCAGCAGGAAAAGTCCCAGCAGCTGTTAGCTATTCATTTTTTATGTTTTATGATTTGTCACCTAAGTCATATGGAATCATTCCTGTTCCCTGTGTGGATGACAGACTTTCGAAACCAAGAAGTAATGAATACCATATGATGGGCAGCAATATTCTTCAAGCATGACTATTCAAAAGAAATAATCATTCTTGCTGAACTCCACAGAACTTGTTAAATGTGAAAATTCATTCACCAGTACTCAGGAGCTGTAGTTGATTAGACTAAGTGGACATTTTGTGTAGAAACATGGTGGGATGGAATTTGTTTGTTTTAAATGCTGGGCCTGTTTTTTGGGGTTTAATAGTAGATGTTTCATGTTATGCCAATAGTATTAGCAGTACATTAAAAATGTAATTCTGGAAATACTTATTTAGTTTACTTCAAAACTAAAAGGATTATGTTGCATCATTACAGTAGTTTTTTTCTATTTTTGTGGATCAAAGTATATGCCACTTGTCATGCTAAGAACCATTTTGACTCATGTATCATAGAGTAAGATAAATTAATCAAATAATCAAAGACCTTATACTTAAAAATTGAAAGTCACTTTTAAAAAGTCTGGATAAACAAAAAAAGGTTTCTAAAACAGTCACCCAGAATTTTGGGATTAAAGCAGTGGTCAAACTGATGCAGTTCTTCTGAGATTAACACACAGGCTTTTGATCAATAGGTTAAAATACCTCCGCAGGATGAACAACCATATATATCGAGAGCAGGGGCACAAAATTAGTTCACTGGGACAGAATTAGTTAATGCAGGCACTTGTGAATGAGTTGCATTTGATTTTTCTGCTGGTCAGCTATACACAGCCACATCCAACACCCATTGCTACCAATAGTTTGGGTGAATAAATTTATGGACAAGGCTCTGCTCCTCATTTACCACCCTGCAGTACTTTTGGTCACTGCTGAGACTCAGGCAGGCACTCGGGCTGGCAAAGCTCTGGCTCAGCTCAGTGTTTTGCAATGGATTCTAGAATGTAACCCCCTGAATTACACTTCTTATCGCAGCTTGATTTCATACAGCAGACAGAGATGTTGTTGCTTGGGCTATCCTTTCTCCCATTAATATGGCAATCAGAAAACTTTGAATTTAATTTAAGAAAAGTGGCATCTTTTGTTTATCTATAATTATGAGGCACAAAACAAAAAACCTACTGACAAACGAAATGAGATCCCACTTCCCTCTTAGAGATGGGAATCTGTTGTTTGCATCTCTTGGCATGCAAAGATTCAGCTTGTGACCCTTGCCCCATCACCCGTAAAAGTGTCACCACACTTTTTAAGAGCATTTAAGGCATTTAAGAGCATGGGAGGGAGAAGGCAGCAGCTTTTAGGGCATCAGAAATGACAGTAATGTGCACTGGAACCGTCTGCGCAAGCAGAGTGCGTTGAGGCAGTTGTATTAGATCAATCTGTGCCAGAAGAGAAGCCACTGACAGTTTATTTCTGTTGGAGAAATTGGAGAATGAGCTGCAAAGTGCACAGTCCTCATTAGTATCAATGGAGAACAGCTCACTTTGGTCCTTACCAAAACTTTCTACCAGGCAGTGGCTATTCAGAGCTCTATGTGAAATGAGTTAGGGATCTTTTAGCCCTGCCGGTATGATAAAAAACAGCACCCTGGTTAGCAATAATCAGAATCCTTGGCCGAGGGTCTATGGATTGAGTGAGCATGGAGAATGAATTACCCTCTTTCTACTAGATGTGGTCCCTCTAGGTCAGGGCTCAGGTGAGAGGAAAAAAGTGTTATGGAGCTGTTTTGATTTACAGCTGAGGACCTGCTTTTAATGGCTCAATGGGGCTTTGAAGGTGCTTATCTGCACTGGGGGCCTGGGGAGCAGATATGTCTTACAGCAGCAGCGACAGAAACCATCTCATGGGAAGGCCAACTGGGCTGGAGCCTGCTCTTTGCCCTGTCCCCTGCCCCATGGACCATTTGAGGAGGGTGGGATCATGGCACAGGACCTCATTTCCCCTCCCAGGGACATCGCAACCATGTGCAGTTCTCACTTTGCAGCTCTGAAGTTTCCAGACCCCCACGTGATACTGCAGAGAATGGAGCCAGTCTGGGCTGCAGAAGGAGGTCCTGAGGCCAGAGTGGATCAGAATCATTCCCCAGGACTGAATATGGCAGAACTGGGCTATTCTAAGGAAACTGCCTTGGTGCCTACATCTGTGATGGACTGCTTCAAAATAACAGGGAGTCATGACTAGAGATGGAAAGGATGTCTTCTTCTAGCCAAAGAGGAAAAGCTCAGCAATAAAACCAGCATGAAGCAACACTGGAAGAGGAAATAAAAAGAGGAGAAAAAGGAATGGAGAGAGGGAACGGCACACAGACAGTTCTCTATATGCTGAAACACATATGTGAAAAAGCTTTAATTCACCTTTCAAAAGCACTTAAACCTAAGTGTTAGAGCAAGCAAAATAAGCTTTACAAACTCAGCTGTGGAGCCAAAAACCCAAAGCACATGATGGTGCGTTAAGACACCACATTTCCTGGTTGCATGCTTATGCTAGCATGCCTTCCTCACCCAGAGGCCTTGTCCACCCTGACCTGTTCCCTTGTAATGGCCAGTTGGCCGCTTGGCTCCTCTCCCAGTAGCCAGCGCTCTCCAGGCGTGACATCGATCATTGCTGTAGTAAGGAAGATGGCACTTACCTGATGGGGTAGGCGGAAGCTCCCTCTCTTACCATATGCTGGGAATTGTCAGTGGCTGCTTGAAGCCAAGGCTGGCTTTTTCTCCTGCCAGGAAACAGGCCTTTTCCAAAGCCTGCCAAAAAGGAGGGGGAAAAAAAAAAAAGACAAAAAAAAAAGACGAGTTTTTGCATATTACGTTTCACACTGAGCGGTTTTATAGCAGGCTGGGCAGCACCGGGAATTATGGATCACAGTTTCCTTTGGCACTGAGGACAGACAGCAGACAGTGAAATAAGAGGTACGACAATGGGTAAAGGGGAAAAAAAAAAAAAGGAAAGACGAAAGAAAGTGTTTATATTGATTCTCTCCAGAAATACAAGATCTGCCACAGCCAAGCAGACTACTGAGTCATTAAAGCCAGCATCCTGACTCCAGCGGTGCTTCAGAGGAAGAGGAGGGGAGGAGGCACGCTGCCAACTGTTCCACGTCCTTTGGAGAGCAACACCTTCCTGATCCCAGCCCGGCCATGTCCTGGCACAGAGCACTTGACTGCTCAGTAACCTTCCTCAGCTCCACAGAAC
Source organism: Porphyrio hochstetteri (assembly GCA_020800305.1). Lineage (NCBI taxonomy): Eukaryota > Metazoa > Chordata > Aves > Gruiformes > Rallidae > Porphyrio > Porphyrio hochstetteri. The sequence goes on along the minus strand of CM036915.1, from coordinate 19,047,261 downwards.
CCATCCCATTTCCCTTTTCACTTTTCAGGTTGGAAGGAGTCCGGTGTCCACATGTGTTCACGCCACTGCCCCAGACAGTCCCTTTTGGCCCTGTGCGTGGACTGGAGCCAACATGGACAGGAGAGATGTTTATCCTCTATAAAAGAGATCTGAAAATTGCATTTGCCCAGAGAAAGTTTGTAAACTGTTAGGTGACTCCGATAAGCATGGCTGTGACATCACACACCACAGTGTCGGTTTTGTTTCCCACAGATGACATCACTAATGCTGTGAAAATCCACAAAATATCCATCCCTCATCCCCAGCCTTTCAGGAAAAAGCAGTTTGGTCCAAAAGCTTTGATACACCTCTGCTGGCAGTGGGCAAACCTAAATTCAAGAAAGACCTACATCTCTGTAAAGGATCTAGAAACTTCGGGGTGGGGGGAAGGAGTTGAGGAAAAGAAAGGAAGTCTTTTCTTCCTGCAACAGGTGGAGCAAACAGTGATGCTGCATCAGAAGAAATGTGTTATCTTTGAAACAGATCCCCTCCTCTTCTATATAAATACTCCTTCTTTTCTTCCTTTTACCATCCTTTCACAGAAATGGGAGAAAAAGTGGGAAAAACCCCTGCCATCCAGACAGTGAAGAGATCTCCTTTGAATCACAAATCACAAAAAAAAAACAACCCCAACAAAAAAGGGCTTTTTTCTATCAGTGAGGGGGTGGAGGGGGTGGAGTTGAAGTGTTAGAAATCCAGGCCAAGGGATTACTTCACATTTCTTCTCAGGAATGAAATCTTGGGGGGAGGGGGGGAAAGGAAAAAAAAAAAAAAAAAAAGAAGGGTCTATTTTGTATTACTCAGCAGTTCTTTTTTTCTTATCCTTCTATGGAAAGTTGTTGGGTTTTTCCCCTAATAAGTGTTTATTACGCAGTCCCACACACCCACACATCCCCACGCACACGCACAAATGCAGAGCTCTTTATAAAGAGAAAATCTGGCTGGCACTGCAAAAGTGCAGAGAAGATCTTTCGCTAAAATGATCTCAAGGTCAGTTTTGGGGGTCTTTAGGTTTCTATATTCAATCCAACCACGTTTCATGTCTCTGCTTTGCTTGCTTAACTTACAAGAAACTTGGGCACAATTTTGCTTGTGTTGGCAGTTTTTAGGTGTGGATTCATGCAGGCTATTTACAAGATGCCAAGGGATGTCAAATCCTGAACATGTGTTTTTGTCCTACAGTCATTCTCTGACAGCAGAAATAGTCTGCAGCTTATCAGATCCATTTGCTGATATTTAACATCTTTTTTTCCCCGACAAAGGTTTGGGGTGAGATGAATTTTAATGTTTCTCTGCGCTGAAGCTGACAAAAAAAACCCAACCAACCAACTTTATGCATCTAAGTTAGAGAGTGGAGCTTTAAACTGTAAAGAAAAAGAAGCCAACTCCCTTATTTACAGCATTCTTACTTTTCCTACATAGACACAAGTCTGCTTGTTTCTTTAAAACACCCAAGGTATTTGTTAAACATTTACTCAATTAAGAGGTACAGCCACCCAGCCTTACATCAAGACATGTTTTTTTAAGGAACCCAATACATTTATATCTATATTCCCTGTTTAATTGACAATGCACTGAGTATAATTTTTATGGGATTATATTTAAATGAACTTTATCTAGATAGAAAACTATCATTTCTCCATTTTAAACATTATTTCTATAATAATCACAGAAAAAGCAAAATAACTTTTAAAATGTAAAAACTTTGGTTGAATTATGAACCAGGAATACCACTGTCTGAGCCTGTAATTCCCAGACAATTTTAACAAATAGTGAACTCCCCAAAACAGGTTTTTATAAAAATATACATGTTCTCGAGTGCTAGAAGAAACAGTTTGAAAAGAGGATGGAAATAAGCATTGATATAGATATAGAAGGCGAGGTAGTAATTTTGGAGATTATTTGCATATTATGAGCGCACATAAAACAAGTGAGTTTGAGTTTGCAGGCAAAAATTGCCAACAGAAAGGAGGGGGGGCATTTTTCATGAATCTGAGTCATAATAAACACTTGAACTATGTCTACCATGTGGGGCACCTTTTAAATTCACAGTGCCATATACATATGTTTTCATATCACAGTAGATTTGTCATCCCTGGTTTCTGCAGACATCATTCTATTTAGAGCTATTTTTCTCTGCTAACCACCTTCCTCAAGTTCTCTGTTTCAGCACAGCCTTTATGTTAAAACATGCCCAGCACTGTAACCTTGTGCCTAAAGGTACTACTTGGAAGAAAGAAGTGCCTAATTTTTATTTTTTATATATTTTTTCCCTGGCAGTGAGCAGAGAAAGCTAATCTGGAAGTTTGAACGCCCGGTGTCTTCTCCAAAATTATCCAGACTGCTTTTGTTTGCAGAAGTCAGATTGTGTAAGCTGTTGTTGTGTGGCTTGTCCTGGTAAGTTAAGAAGAACAATCTACTTGAGAGGTTTCCAATTGTTCTTACTTCTGGTCAGGTTAGATATACAATTAGATTGGATCCCTGACAGGTTTTTGGCTGCTCCAGTTTCAGACCAAGCCGTTATTAGTCCAAGTGCATGCAGATGGAAATGATTTATTTTCTGTTAGCTGTTACATGAATTTGATTGTCAACAAAATCTCTCTCAGCTTTCAGCATGGTTTGGCGTCAGCCTTTGCATCTGAGGTGAGGTGTCCACCTCAACCAGATGAGTTCGGTTTGGCAGAGGCAGCTCAGCTGGTTGAAGCTCACAGAATTTAGACTCACATAGTCCGTGCAGACCTCAGAAACTATGCATTTCCCAGGAAAGGGACGTATGGGCAGAGGTGACTCCCGGGATCCTTCCTGCCTGCCGTTTCCTCTTCTGCTGCGGTGCTGCCAGCTCTTCTCAATATATTGCTGTTCCGCTGGGCCTTGTCCTTTACTTTGTTGGCAAATAAGGTAAATGACCCCTATTCTGGCTGCCCATATGCTGCTAACATCATTGGTTTTGTTTCAGCAAACTGCATGAGGATGGTATAGACAGATGCCAAGAAAGAGGGACCCCATAAACCCAACAGGCCCTGCTGTGAATCACCAAAGCGCTGGGGTGAGTGGCAGCCGGCATCTCCTTAGTTATTGAAGAGAGCAGCTGTGTCATGTTCGGTTAGTTTACATCATAATCTAAATCAACCATGAAGGATGAAGATGCATAGAAGGAAAAAAACCTCACAACAACAACAAAAAAACCCCCAAACCCAAAAGCAAAACCCACAACAATAGACTGAAGGGATGTGTTCAAACAAACTCCGTACAAACTGCATGTGGGCTCGGTCCTAATGAGACAGAGTGATTGCAGGGAAAGGGGTGGCTGGGTTCCCAATTCCTTACAAAGTGTCTGCATGACCTGAGAGAGAGAGGAGCTTTGTCCTCTACACGCACGTGTTTGGACTCTTATTCTTTCCCCTCTGCTTCCATGTCCTTGTCTTCCTCCTGTGGCCCGGACAATTCATTAGTTCTCACCTCAGATGGGAAGCAGGTCCAGGGAGAACAGGCAAGTTCGTTATAGTTTGGCACATGGTGAGTGTTAATTGTGATACAGCTAAAGGTGGATTCAAAAGAGGACTGCGACACCTGCCTCCAAATCAGGGGCAGCTTTGGTTCAGGCTCCAAGAACTTGCCTGATTATGAAGAAGTCCTTCTATGATGAAGTATAATAAATTGTGAAACTCCTTTATTTCTTGTATGTAAGGGGTTTGTTGCTTTTTTTTTCTCTTTTCTCCAGGTGAAGCTGTGGTCTGATAGAGAAAAAAAAGAGGAGGGGGGAAGGGCTATAAAAGGATGTTTCTGGGCTGTGAGAATCATTTTGCTTGAGGTCAGGGAGGCTGAGGTGCTCTTAGACCTCTTTCCTCTTTGTGCTTATACATGAGGTTAGATGCTGATATTTAGCTGCTACAGAGTATGGTTTATATGTAGCAATAGAAAATAAGACTGAAAAGATTGGGCCTTTGTTTCTCTCCTTTCTCCTCCTGTGTTTTAAGGGTTAGAACTTTTTCAGCATGACATCAAAGAGGTTATGGAGCAAACTTGTGTTAGGAGTAGTAGGAAAAATTTACCTAATGAGCTTTAAAGACTTGAATAATGAGATGCCTTGAGGAGCGTTGCAAAATGGTGAGGATACAGTGAGCAGACTATAACACCTAGTCCTATCTTCTCTATTTGCTTTCCTAGAAAGAAAGGACAATTTCCTTGGGAATTGCTAGAAAGCAGTCCAGCTGCTTATAACAGTAGCATTTCTCAGTTCATTGCAACTAGCAGAGACTCCATAAGTAGAGTTGAAGCAGGCTGAGGTTCTCCTGAGTGGCCAGGTCATCGTGGAAGCCTTTAAAGTACAGGTAGCCTCAGTGCTTGAGGAGCTTTAGCAGTAAGATATGCTTTAGATGACCTCCATCTCCTATGTGGTATCTAATGAAGACTGAGGAGGATGTGGCAGCAGAAAGCGGCAGCTTTGAGGAGGTGATGTTTCTGTGGCCTCAGGTGTTAAGTAAGGCTGAAGCACTTCTCACTTCGGGAGAAGAGTTATAAAGGAATGAAGGCTCAAACCGGGTGAGCATCCCCTTACGCATGCCACTGCTGAAAATCAAACGGAGGTCAGCAGCTGCTGAAGGTCTGTGATGGCTGTGTCCCTGACAGATCTGCCAGACACTATGCTAGGAGCCTCCAGAGAAAAGCATGAGGTTTGTCACTTTGAATTTTAACATTTTTGGGAGAATGGCAAACAGTGTATGCCCTCTGTGGTATGGCACAGAATAGAAAGGTTCTTAGTGGATATCTACCCACAGCCCAGCTCTCTTCTGGGTACAACATGGAGAAATGCCAGCAGTAATAGATAAATCCCAACTCTGTGCCTTACAGAGTCCTTGCCCCCTCAGAAGGGTTTATTGCTTACAAAGGGTTCTTTGAGAGCTTCCTGACAGAAACATGTTGCTTCTGAGTGCCTAAAGGAGGAAGCATGAGGTGCGACAGCTCCCTCGGGCTGGAGGAGCAGAAAACAGCAGTGTGAGATTCAGCTTGTTTCAAAAAGCTCCTTAAAAAAGATAAAAATCATGGTTTCAAGTGACCCGTACTTGAGGAGATGGGAGATTTTGCTGGTCTTTAGGGTGGGAACTCCACAGCTTCCCACAGCAGGTATTGTAGGTCAATGGGCTGCTTGCAGCAGACATGCAATGGAAAGTTGGGTTACTTCTCATCTCCTGTAAAAAGTTTTCAGATATGGAGACAAAGCATATTTAAGTCAGATACCTCTCACTTTCCAAGCACAATACATACTTTCCCTTCTTTCTTCAAATGCAGTTCCTTTTGCAAATCTCTGTGGAGAACAATACAATAATCAGCTCTTAACATCTAATTATGCCCTTCCCTTTACAAAAGAAACTCATATTCTTAAATAACACTTCCTGGCAGCAAAGAGCTCTGTGGCTCACTTTGAAAGAGAGGGGAAAACAATGCAACCCAACCCAAATATCTTCAGATCATTAATGTACAGGGAATTGGGTGCAGAATCCTTTCTTAGCCTCATCACTCGATGAAAATAATACTTACCCTTGAGCACTTGGCTGTGTTCTTGTACCAAGTGCCGACAATAATCTAATCAGTTAACAATTCTCGTTCTGATGATCATTTTCCTGTGAATTGTTTCAAGGGTAGGAAAAAAAAAAGAAAATATAAATAAATGAGACTCTCTTGCTGGAACGATGATGGCTGACCAAGAGTCTCCTCTTTTACACTTGGCTCCTTGTAACAATTCAGATTCTTCTCCCTGCTGGGTGAAATGTCAACCTGCTGGGCAGTAAGCTTAAAAAAAAGGCCCTTTACACTAAAAATCTTACCCCTGCTTTGCCCAGAGGCATTTCATAACACAAGCAAAGCAGTTGAGTTCTGCAACTACCGGCCTACAAGGCAACTTCCCTTTGTCTGTGCTTGAGGAATAGGGTTGGAGTTTGGTTTTTAATATAAAGAATGTTTGGGTTGTTTTGTGTTTGTGTGGGTTTTTTTCTTCTCGTGGAGTAAATTTCAGCCCCGAAATGTATGATATGTGCTGCATTTGGTGCGCTCTCCCCGAGGCAAACCAGGGGATCTGTAAGTGGTACTATTTTTCCTATCAGCCCTGGAGAGTAGTGTGGCAGCCCTGCGTGTTATTAATGGATAAAATCTGAGCAGCAGCCAACCCCAAGGTGAACCCTATGCATTTAAAACATTTCATCAGACAGCTAAGTATTTTTTTTTCCTTCACTACAGCGGATATCTCTACTGCCACCACTCAATAGATCCCGATAGAAGAGAGCAATAGCTGGACTCACTAATGTGAAAATTGATAGTATGAGCTCTCCAATGAAATATAAACAGCTCTGTGTTTCTTAAGTGTCAATATCACGGGGCTGGGCTGAGGAGGTGGTGCGGTGGATTAACCCTAGAATTATCCAGGAGGGGGGAGAAGCTGGTAAATAGGAAATATTTGTCCAATCAGCCAGGGCTCATTCCTGAAGTGGATAAGATGGGCTGCTGTTGACTCCCAGCTGCTGTCAGCTAGAAACCCAGCTACAGTTTACAGCTCCTGTAAACCGTAGTGTTTCCAGAGGTTGGAGAAGGTCAGGCTGGAGGTTTTTTCTCTCCACCCTCCCATTTTGTCTCGAAAAATTGGGTAAAAGAAGGGATGCGGAAGGGTGTGAGAATGAGGGCTGCAACTTAGCAGATGCACAGGCAGGCATGCTGCATTGGGAGCAGCTCCTGGCAAGCTGCAACACTGCTGCTGTCAAAGCACCAGTTATTAGAAGAGCAGCTTATTGTGGAGGGGAAACTTGTGACGTGCCGACCAAATATCCTTGCTTAAGGCGAACTGAGACCTTGCACACTCATTCTCTCTTACAGAAACACTTAGTGTAACCAGAAGGGTCCCTGCAAGGGAAGGCATGAGTTGTTTTCAGGGGTCAGAACACCTGAACTCTCCCACTATTATTGTCTCCATCTATAGGTAATGAAGGAATGTTACTTTGCACCTTCTGCTCTGGCTGGAGAACTGACATCAGCTCAGACCACTCCTTTTCTGGCATCAGAGTCACCTCCTGATCCTTATACATGAGCTGGACATTGCTAGGTGTGGGTTACAAATAGCCCAGAGCAATGTTGTTCTTTTGACAAAGAAATGGTTTCCATGGAAACTTTTAAATATATCAAGATTATGTAAGTTTATATCCAATATACCTCTGGAACGTTTATATTGATAGGTTGCAGAAACACATTTTTAAAAAGAATTTACTCAGATTTCTTTGCCGTTTGTTGTTTTTGAGAAAAACAACCAATTCTGCATACTGCTTCTCAGCATTTAACCAATAAGATTATTGGGCTAAGTGGGGGCAAATAGGTGTGCAATGACTGGCAAGGGTTTGTGGGGGGAGGGCAAGGGAATAAAAAAATACAAAGCCCAAATCCTTTAAGTCCTCACAGTCACCAAAAACCTCTTTGTAAATATATATATATATAGCATAAAGTGCTTTTCATGCCCATGCAGCTGGAGAGTTGGACTTCTTATCTTGAGTTTCTCTTCTTCAGCTTATTTACTGAGTTTTCAATCTGCTTGTTGAGGCTTAAGTACTCTCCTACTTATGAGCCAACCCTGGAACCAAAGCACATGGTGGAGGATGATACCTAGGTTGAGGGTCCTTAACCCTGAGTGGGAAGACTGAAGATTTAGTAAACAAGCCAAAAAGGACTCAAGATAAGGCAGCTGAGCAGCCCTTTGGGAGAAGGAGGAGGGGAGAGTGTTGGCAGGAGGGGGGTCACTCATCTGCCCAGCAGTAAATATGTGGGGAGGGCACTGCTTCCAAGCACTCTCAAATCAACAGGTTTTTCCTATTAGGTACTCATGGGTGTGGGTTTATGCCCATGCAAATCAGCTTTCAGCCAGCCCTAGGTCACCAGGACTTTGCACCAGTGGTGCAGGTGAAAACCTTTTCTCTCCATGAGCAAGAAAATTTGTGCAGACTTTAAATTTAATTCTCAGCACTGTAAGTCAGTGCTTTGTTTCTGCTGGAACTCAGGACTTAACTTGAGACCTCTTCTACCCCCCCAGTTTTCACCAGCCTTGTTTCAAAATCGCTGCAGGCTTCACCGGCATATGTTTCCCACAGCAAGAGCACATTGCAGAACTGAGCAACTGGGATGTTAGTGCATGACAGAGGTAAGAAAACTATACAGTGTCCTAATGGGGGAGGGCTTGCATCACCCAGATAATAAAGACTGGGCTAGGAAGAAAAGGCTAGTAGAAGTTGGAGTTTAAAGGGACAGCATGTCACTTGGAGCTTCACTCAGGTTGCTCCAGTTTACAGTCTGAGCTGGTCAAGTGATTCCTTGTTTTGCTTTCGTACCGTCTTCAAAATGTGCCATGGTTTAAATATAAAACATTTTAAACAAACATAAGAGGAGATAAAAGAAGAAAAAAACCCACATTCTTTTTGAAAACTTTAGGCTGGACTTGGGAAAATGAAGTCTTACCTTAAAGAGAAATGCAGAATTGAGATTTATACAAAAGTATATACTGAAGTATATAATACTCATAAAGCATAGCCTTCTACCCAAAAGCATAAGAATGGTTTGAATATAATGAGGTTGTACAATAAAAATGTAGCTAGCATAGGAGGCTTGCTTGTGCTTTTCTCATTTAATGTTTAGATTTCAACCTTCCATTTTCCTGTGCACAGCCTAGAGACCTTTAATTCAATCTGAATTTCATGCCATATCATGTCCTCAGAAGCAGAGGAAAACACAAGATATCTAAGAATCATGAAAAAAAGTGGACTGAGACACCTTAAATCTGTGTCTACTGATCTGGCCTAGGGAACTCTGCAAAGTCTAAGGGATGACTGTCTGCTATGGGTCTGTATGACCTTGTTACATAAGGGAACTTCTTACTTGGAGTGGTCTCCTCCCTGTTGGAGGGGGCTGGAATTCTCCTTTGATGAAATGTAGAGAGCACGTATGAAAATATTTCAAGTTTGGTTTTTATACTTTATAAACAATTTCTTTTTTTTTTTGGTGGAAAACAATTCCCATTTTCTGACCAACTCCAGTGAGAGTTTAGGTTTCTGTTTATTATCGGTGAATAAGTCCAAGAGTTTTGCTGATGTGTTTATTATCAATGCAACAAAGCTTGATTAATAAAATAAACTAATGTGGTCAAGAGTTGAGCTATTTGAAAAAGTTTTTTTGAGTAGCAGAAAAAAAGCTGAAGAGGAAGATAATCTATGCCAGCTTGCACCTCTTGGATGGAAAATGGCCATCAGACAGATAATTCCTTTTCCCTCAGAGGGCCATAATGAGAAATCCTCCTGGGCATCCTAATAGGAGGAAAGCCAGTATTAGTCTGTGAGGAACACTGACCATGACTGAAATCAGTGTTCCTGTGTCCTGATGACATGCATTGCTACCTCATCTTACTTTGTTCTCCTTCCTTCTCTCAGAGCTTTTCCATGGGCTGGACTTTTAGGTAGTTATGTGGGCACCTGCCTCTGAAACTGGCATTGCTTGAAAGGAAAAAAAAAAAAAAGCCTTATAAAGGACAGTTTCATATGAAGGAGGGAAGAACCCAAGTAAGGCAGAAAAGCAAAGAGAAAACAACAAAGGTGGGAGAAGACATAGTTCACTTAACCTAATGACTGCCATTTCCACCTGGACAACTGCTGTTCAGATATTGGCTGGAGTTGATGTATGATCAGTGAAACACTAATGAAAAACAGTATTTGAAGAAGCTTTGGCTGTGTGGGTTCTGCCTGGCTCCCTGGGAGGATGCCTTGCTCTTAGTGGCCATGCACTGTCAATGACGTAGCACTTGTTTTTTTCAGTTAAGTTAATTTTAGGGAAAGGCTGATGCCTTCTGGAGTTGAAAATGCTCAAGTGACAAGTCCTCTCTGTGTTCCCACTGAGCTTCATCTACAAGTGCGAAAATGACTCCCGGCTTGGCACAGGCTCTCAACCCCAGGAAGAAAAGGAGAACCTGGCAAAGTATTGTGACCACTGTCTTGAAAAGGCTTTGGAAATTGTCACAGGTCCACCAAAGGAACAGCCAAAAGCTGGTGTTCTCCCCTGGTTAGTAGTGGCAATGTAAACCTAGCAGGGGTGCCCAAGTGCCCAGAAGTTCATTAGTGTGTGATCTGGTTAAATAAATGTTCCAAGAAAAGGTGACGTTTCTTGCCTCGCTTTTCCAACTGCCCCATACAGGGTCCTTAAATCTGATAGGTTTCATCCTAGTACTTGGTAAAAGAAAGAAGGGGTGACATTGCTTAATGAGAAATCTGATTATTAACTGCACTCTCTGCACTGGGGAAGGGTTGGGTTGGGGCAGCAGAAGCATCTTTTAACATGGTCCCATTTGAGCCTCTCTGAAAACTGTGTTTAAGATGGGTAGTAAACTTAAACTACTCTCCATATGGGGAGGGAAAATGGGTCTGGATTTAAGAAGCACTTGTACATCGGGAGGTCTAGTTTTACCTCCTCTGAGTCAGTGTCATCCAAGGACTGAGAGGAGGGATGATGGGCAATACTGTGGAAACTTTTCAAAACATCTCCCTTCCAACAAGTCTGTAAAAATGCTGAGCTGAAAGATGAAGCAACTCACTCGAGACTCATTTTCAGAACGGCTAAAGTTCTGAAACCCAGACTGCAAAATCTCAGGAAGCAGCTGGGTTCCTAATTAAAACTAATCGTTAATAGATTTAGCAGGCCAAATTTATGCTTTTCAATTAAAAACACTATTGGGTTGGGTATCTGCTTGTGTTCTTGTAGGCGCACGTGTGCGCTCATGCGTGCTGGAGAGAGGTGTGAGTTAGTGGTGTAATGTGGCACGGGACTGGGTCAAACCTCTTGTCTGCAACGTGAGCTAATGGATTCAGAACATCTTGGTAACCAAAGTATAACAACTTCAGAGCAGAGGAACACTTGTCAAGACAACTGACCACAGACTGTCTTCCTGCATAAAGACGGTCAGGCATCTTCCTCACCATAATTTGTTCTTGTTTGAAAGCTACAAATGTTGTGCACTCAGCATGATGGGGCCCAATTATTGATAGAGTGGTGGTCACCCAGGAAGAGTTCCTCCTTCAATTAGCCCTACTTTTTTTTCATGTACTGTTGAATTTCACACGTCAGAGCAGAGGATCCATTTTCTTCACTAGAGTGGCTCTTCCTCAGGCGTTTCACCAGAGCTGGGGTAAAAGCATTTCGTTGTTGTTGTTATTAAAATTATTTTTATAGTATGACAATAATTCTCATTACACCAAATTTGATGAACTGATTTTATTTCCATCTTTTTTGTACTGAGACAAAGATTGCATCTGTATGTTTTTGTTGCAAGAGAGAAAGAAAAAAGCCATGTGTTGCCTCAAAACATTAAGCTGCCGAAAAGTACTTTTGTTGCCACAGAAATGAGGCTAGCATCTCTTATAGCTGCTTTTGAGCAAGAATAAGCTAAAAACTGCTGTAATTTTGTAAAAGCTAATTTCTCTTTTCAAGTTAAATGGAGGGCTACTTCTATAGATAATTCCTGCTCAAAAAAAAAAAAAAAAATCCAATTTTGTGTTTTCAGAAGGCTGATGAGAAACTTTTCCCTGCAGTGAAATGTGAGGCAATTTTAAAACTAAAAATCCTCAGGAAAAAAAAAGGACAGGAGACCATGTATCTCCCAGAGCCTGTCCTCAGCTGATCACGGGACTGTCACCGTGCCTGACCCCTGTATGGTGTTCAAATGAAAATAGAAGCTTCAGTCCCACCTCCAGTCCTCTGACTATGGAGATATTTATTCATTTGTGCTATAAATGGGGAACTTGGGGTTATCGGTTCACTGTAGCAGATTCCAATGCAAAATTGGGCCCCTCTCTATATACAAACATTTGTAACAGCAAAAGACTCTGTGGGCGCTATGGCTAAATGCAGGCTGGCTGCTCCATCTGCCTAAAGATTTGCTGCAATGCTCATATTTAGTACATTGCTTTGCAATGTGCTTTCTGAGATATCTTGGTGGCGAGCAAACAAAATTCTCCTGTATTGTATTATAATGGGCAGCAGTGACCTGATTTCTCCTCCCTACAAAGAGCAGCGTGGCAAAGGTGCCGTGTTTTTGCATATTCTGGAGACGCAGCAGTCCCAAAGATGCATTTGGGGTTGTCATGCCGGCAGGCAGAGGGGAGGAGGAAAGGGAAAAAGGCTGGGTAAATTCCATGGTGCTGCATTTAAACCCTGGAAAGCTCATTTAGTCGGAGATTAAGCTCTGGAGCTAAATCTGAAAGTGAGAAAGGAGAGGAAAAGCTATTGAAAACTGAGATTCTACTGCTGACTATGGAGGCCGCATGACCCTGACACATAACTTTTACTGAGTTGACTATATCTCACTTCCTTTAAGTGCCTGTCCCTCCTGCTCACTCTCAAGGACTTGGCCAATCTCCTTTTGTAAATAGAACAATGCTTTATATTTCTCTATTACTCTGGAGTGACTATATCAATAATGCAGGAAAGGCATCTGTCCAGTACAATGAGATTATTTTTCTGATTTCGGTTGACAGTTATGGTAATAGTTTGGCAAACAATCTACTCCACCATCAATGACCACAGATTACAGCTGTTTTTAAAAATCTCAGCTGCTCCTGGAAACTTAGAAGATTGATTACATGGACAGAAAGAGACAGAAAGATGTGTCAAAAGCTTTTATGGCTGAAACTTTTAACTCTGTCTTGCTCTCTTCCCCCCCCTCCCTGATTCTGAAAGTCGATGTGCAGTCTTGTAGTTGCCTTACGTGAGTGCAGACCATAATGAGTGGAGCGAGTAAACAAATGATTGTACTTCAACGGGAACTGAGGAGATGCTCAGCACTGAAGTCTTCAGAAAGGAGGATTCAGGAGCTGTAAATGTGGGGTAAAGGTGCTTGTGTGGCCATCCTGGACAGGGTGATGGGAGCTGAGAGGGTTTTCTAGGGCTGCTTACCTTGCTCTGTAAGTGCCCCACATTGTGCTGCATCCCCAGTGCTTGTTGTCCCTCTGTGTTTGCAGGGGCAGGCTCTGTGTCAGGAGGGTTCCCGCTTACCTGGTGAATGGTGATATAAGCTGTGCCTAAGTATTTGATCTTAAAGCTTGAATTTGTTCCACTTTACTCGTGGCTTGCTTGAGCTCTCATGGGCAGTTAGTGGATTTGACTGGGAGGGACCTGCAGGTTTATAAGAAAATCCCCAAAGAAAAGCATCATTTCTTTTCATTACACCAAAACCAAGTCTGGGACCTTAAAATCAAGTACACACCTTACTGAGCTTAACTCTACATTAAAGGACTCATAACTACCAATAGTCAGAGTGCAAAACACAGTTTTGAATATATGTCCCCTTTATGCAAAGAACAGGAATAACACCGTGAGATCTGTGTGCCTACCTAGCACTGGGATTTCAGATACCGAATGTTCACAGCGAACTGCTCAGGGACAAATTTGCAGAACAAGAATTATCCTCAGAAATTATTCAGCAGATATTTTCAATTTGAGTAACAACAGAGGAGAGAAAATCAGAGGCTGCTTGTGGACAGGGGCATGAACAGGAGGGGAAAAAAAAAAAAAAGAGGTCAATTCATCAAATAAATTATTCCCTATGAATTATTCACGCAGGTCTAACTTAACTGTTATTCCTACTTTCCCAGCATCACTACAGGGGTTGACAATAATACAGCTTTGTCAGTTTCCGGACTTTGATATTAACAGGAATAAAATCTGAGAGTGCAGTTAGGTCTACCAGAGTCAGTCAGTAGGTGAATTTGGTCCTACAAGTTGATTTTTCTCATTGGCCATGACATTGGTATGTTATCAGCCATCATGAACCCAGAAGATGCAGTCAAGAAGGTTAGTCAGAAAAAGCTGACAATTACAGCAATCTCCTGATATTTCTTTTCCTTCTTAGTTAAAGAGCAAAGCCACTCAAAGCGGCAGTGAATATGGGTTAAGAATCTGGCTGTTCAAACTCTCAAAATTCAGGTGGGTTCATCTGTCTTATGAACTCTTCACCCAAGCCCCAATTAGTATTATATTAACCTCCTTAAATATGGGATTGCTGTGATCTTACAATACTCCAAAATGGTCTATTAGCTAGCCCATTTCCTGGCTCCATCAGATGAAAATGTCGGCAGTAGGTCGCCTGAAAGCATTACTCAATTAATTCAGTGAGCTGCAGTGGGTACCCAGGATGTCTCCCAAACACGGGGAGCTTAGAGGACTTCTATTACACAACCTCCAATTTTTACATTGCGAGTGCATGTAAACATGATCTGAGGACTCATGCACCCAGATTCTCAAAAAGAAGTAAACCTTGACCTCCTGCTGAAATTGATAAAAATTAGGTACTTAAATCCCATGAAGAAATAGGGCCACAGTATCATCGGTGGCCTTGGATTAAGTCCCAGGCAAATGAGATTATTAATTCTGGACGGTGTGAACACCGCATCACACCATCACACGTTCTGTGCCTAATGCAGTTTACAAGCAAGGAATGAGATATTTCCATTTTTAGAGTTCCAGAGTACACAGGGGACTTTTCAGGTGGGCTTGGGGGGAAATTTCATTTTGGATTTTACGCCTATCCGATCATCACACACTGAAAGTTACTCACACCGTTGCTTTGAAAAAGCCCTCTGGATAACTAGCTGTGTGTTTCAGAATCTGACTTTAACTAGCTTTGGAAAATGCAAGTTAAGCTCTGCAGCCAGCAAGGCATTTTGTAGGTTTTACCTGAGGTGCCTGTTATATAATTCTACGACACCACGTAAAACCTACTGCTATTTGTGGAGTCGTGGCGTTGCTTTCACTGAATCCTTGCTAAATCAATTCAAAGTGCCATTTCCCATCTCCTTTCCCAATCATGGCTCATTAAGCATCATGCAGAATGTAATCTATTAGCAGTAATCTCCTTGGCTGGTGAGAAAATCAGTTATGAGTCGCTACCTTTTATAAAACAAAAAATAAATAAATAAAAACAACATTATAAGGCCTGCCACTATTAAAGAGATTGAATGCAGGAGTTGTGTATTTATGCCATTGAGCCAACTTAAATGTTCATAAAGACGATGAAACTTCAGTATCCTGAGTCGTTGATTTCAAGCTTCAGGTCAGAGACAGATGACTTCATGCTGAGATTTATTACTAAGAGGCGAAGCTTTGGAGTTTGTGTCAAGGTGGGCTCATCCATCACCGGAAGAATTCTGCCATAATATTCTGCTGTCAGATCCCATCTACCCTTGATCAATCTATCAGTCGGCCTGCTTAGGAAATTGTACATAAACCCAATATAATCTGATTAGACATCCAAAAACACCGTTGATGGTTAATCATGCAGGTAAATTGTGGTGTGCTAAATATGACTTCCTTTCCCAGTGCGTGCACATTATGTTAGACGTGGCAGGGGAAAGTCCCCAGCTAGCTGCCTGCCTGATGAATTTCTCAGTCCTCAGTGCCTGGGGAATCTGTGTTAGTGCTGTGTTCCTGTTAAAAATGCAAATGCTTTCGAAATCATCTGCTTCTTGGGTGCGTGTGGAGAGGCACTACAGTTTGCACTTGTAAAGTCTGGCTCTCAATTCTTAGTATGTTTTGCTGAAGAAAATGTTGGTGCTTATCAGCAGGTACAGAGGATGGGCCATTTTCAGCAAGTATGGTAATGTTATCAACATTTACTGGTATCTAGTTGTGCACTTTGTGATATCAATGCCTGGACTTGGACATGGGAGGGTGGATCATTTGACTTCACAAGGGTTTTCTGTTGTCTGTGAGTGCCTAAAATCCATATGAGCGGGATCATTCCTGTCCATTCAATCTATCACCAAATAATCCCAGATCTGAGAAGGACTCACAAGTTGCCACAACTCTGAGAAAAGGTTATAGGTTGGTGTTGGCCATCAGAACTGTATGAAACACCTAAGGGCTTTGGTAACAGCAACACATCCCAAAAGAAGTCAGTGGCCCAGGATTATTTGAGAGCAGCTTGCGCTGACCATGAGCTCATCCCATTTAGCAGCACGGGTCTTAGAGAGGTGCCCTTCAAGGGAGAAATTGGTATAATGCAAAAATCAGTAGTTCCCAGGTACTACCAAGCAGGATCTGTGGTGCTGGGAAGAGCCAAACTCCAACAGGTGGATTTCTGAACCCTGGGTGACCATCAGTCAAAGAAATTACTGCCTCACTCTTGAACTTTGCAAAATTACTGTGAAGTCTGAGACTCCCTTATTATGTCAGAACAGCTCCTCAGAGTAACACAATAATTTAAATGTCTTGAGGATGCTTGTGAGTCATGTTGCACAGGAGTATGCACACAGTGAATGCTTTCATGATCATTTCCCCCTGATTTTAGTCCCATCTCCTCCAACTTTACTTCCAATGAAAGCCTCAGGTCTCCCAGTACAGACCACATCCTTGGCCCCTTTACGCCAGTGTGAGTATTGGTTCCTTTCAAGACATAGCTGATATTTGAGACTGCTGGGTTGCAATGTTGAGCTCCCACAGGTTAGCAACTGCTACCGAGCTTCAATGTGGCTGAGACATTAAAAGAGATGAATTTTCCAACATGAGGCAGACCAGTGAACTGTGCTGGCAGTGCAGTTCCATTACTTTCAAAGGAGTTGAGTCTGTTATAGCCAGTCAAGTGGAACAATGTCGTATCTTAAAGAAAAAAGAAGTTGGATTTTTTTATTATTGTTATTCCTATTATTATTAATTTATTTTTATTATTATTATTCCTTTGGTGTAAGAACACTAAAGAAATGGAAAAGTATGTAGAGTTAAATAGCAAACACAGCTCCAGAGGGAAGGACTATTAGTTGTTCCGGGGTGTAAAATAAACCCACTCATTGTTGAAAATGTGGCTGCCAGTGATTTCCAGATAAATTGCTCTGAAATGGAGTTAAGAAACACTTCACCCTCCAGTGCTTTGCCCATACAGAGTGTCCTCCACGCCAAGTGTAATCTTGAAAGTTTCCATTAATTAAGAGTTCAAATCCAAAGAAATATCCAATGAGAAGAAGGCTGAGGTTAAGGTGAGACTTGAAGAGCTACTGAAAGGGACTAGAAGCTCACCCCAAAGCCTTTTGCTTCAAGTGCCTCTGACTTGCCTGTTTGGATAAAAAGAACTATGCAGATTGCCTAGACATGCAGAGAGTGCTCTCCACATCCATCAGCTTTATCTGAATTTCCCTCTGAAAAGTGGCACGGACTCAGGACACTGGTAGAGCTGTGATGAGAGAGGACATTTCTCATCCCTGCCTTTCATTCCTTTCCATCTTGAATTCAGGATATGCAGAAAGTGTCATTAAAGAAAACGTAAGGGGAATTATTCAGAGATGGGCTTAGAGAAAGTCTGTACAGGTACAGATGATGAAGGAATAGAAAGCAGAGCTTGGCAGAATTTATAGTAAAAAAAGACCAGAATGGCAAAGCAGTTTATGCTCATGTAGCAACATGGTCCTTATGAACTTTATCTGCTGACCTCCAGGATACCTTACCTCTGCTTACACTAGATGCAGTGTACCTGCCAGGTACAACACTTGGCTCAGACTTGTATTATTTTTTCTTTTCTCATGAATTATTTCGCATCAGGACAAAGCTGCCCTCTGGCTTCTGGTCAGCTTGGGAAAAATACTGTCACCTTCTGCCTACAAAGGAGCACCAAAACACCACAGTGTTTACTGGGCATCAAGTAACCCTGTTTCACAGAGAAGGCATTCAGGTAAGAATAAAGAGAAATAGAAGTCCAGGGTGGATGGTGAGAAATGCCCCAATAGGCTACTCTAATCCTTAGGTAACACATCCCATGGAGGGATCTGTGATTGGGGTTTGCTGGAGTGCAAGATGCCCTAACCCATCCTACTACATGCAGCATGTTGTGCAATCCAAGCAACAAAAAAAGCCTGAACAGCACACAGTTCGACAGGGAGGGTGTGGGGGAAGACAATATTTATAATATCCCGAAGCCAGTAAAACACGGAGTCGTTTGAAAATCCAGCAGGAAGGTGCACTGAAGCTTAGCATCTACGTTTCATATACAGGAGGTAAGGCACAGAGAGCCGGGGACATTTTCCCTGGAGCCCAGCTCTGAAATGCCAGGCTTTAATGATTTGGAAAGAAACACATTTCAGCACTACTGTGGCACAAAATACAGCAGAGATGTAGTCAGGAACACGAGCAGGTCTTTCTCCCAAATACCTAGGGGAAGATTGTAACCGCTCTGACCCACTCATGTGCCTCCCAAGGGCAAAGTGTTAACAGTGCAGTGGCCTTGTTGGGGTCGGGTGATACCATGTATTACACCACCAAAATTGTACCAAAGCAGCTTCGGGGGGATTAGCCAAAGGTATTTGACAGCTGCTATTAGGTTGAACTTTACTTTTACCACTGTGGGTTGAAAATGAATACCAAGTCAAGCCACTGTTACATGAAACCATTACCTCAGTTCTGGGTTACTGACCTGACAGGCCGTCCTTTGTTAGAGATCAAGTTATTTGGATTTTTTGCAAAGGCTCTATTAAGCTAGAGTGTTGTGGTTCCTTTTTTTAACTGTCTTGCTAATTGTTTATTCCCTCCAGGGCATTACTTTAAAAATTTCCTTGTACATCATTAGCCAAAATAAGTACAGTCCATGGTGCCTGGGCATGTGATCAATTTATTTATTTATTTATTTATTTTTACTGTAGAAGGTGATTATCTGCCTCTGGACAGTTTAAAATAGCGCAAGAACTAGGTAGTCTCATGATCAAATGAGTGTTGTAGAAGTGCTTGAACTCCAAGGACATTTGCAATGACTAGACAGACCATTCTTTAAAGGAATTTTGATTTCTTCAAGTAGGATCCATGCCTTTGCAGGTAAACTCATCCATTCTCAAACTGCTTCCCCACCCTTGCTAGCATCAGGAAAGAACATGAAGGTTACATTCCAGTAGAAGGACTCGGTAGCTCCAAGACATGCCTCGCTTGAAAGAATTCATATATATCTTTTCCCTCCCTGCTGCTCACTTTTGGCTATTTGTTTGGAGGTTTCTCAAAAAAACAGTTGTCTGGAAAATATGATGGATGAACAAATATGCTGGGGTTTTTTGTTTGTTTGCTGGGTTGGGTTTTTTTTAAAAGAGTTTCTATCTTCTACAGGTGCTTTTCAAACACAGGAAAAGCGTTCATTCTTCTTACAGTTTGCTTCCCAGTGATTGAATGGCAAAACCCAAATAGCTGTGTGGTACATGCATGGTTTGGATCTGTACCACCTCGCTGTGCCACAAGAACTTTCCTTTTGGTGTTATTATGGGGTAATGCAAATAACTCTGAATAGCTTCATTACGAGTATGACCAGACTTAAGCACACCACTTACCACCTATTATCTGTGCTTACCAAAAGTCAGCACTAGATTTTTCAGTTCGTGTTTCCAACACTTACATTGTGCTTTGTTATTTCTTAAAAAAACCCTGCAAAAATCACATATATCCTCATAAATTTGGGAGGGTGGTATAGAAGAACAGTGCTACCTTTCTGTGATAAAGGTTCTGTTCCTTTATCACAGAAAATGAAACTTATATGAAGGGAAATCATGACCAGTATCATCAAACTAAATACTCTGCAGACGTCAATAGAAACTACAGAGTTGCATCGGTCCTGAAGTTCGACTTTAGGATGCAATAGTGCAGAATTAACTATGGATAACTAACTTCAGGTGCAAATTTAGTAGCGGAAGGTGAAAGGGCCTTTTAGCTTTCTAATTAGCATTGGTCATTGGATCCAGCCCTAGCTATTAAGTTAAACTTAAGAAGCTTGCCCGGGATCACAAAGGCAGAAAGAGTACATCACAGCAAGGGTTGGCTCCCAGTTCTTGGCCCCAGCCATTTCCCCTTCCTCCACCCCAGCCTTGCCTTTTGTAATTGTATTACTTTTGTCTGTACAAGTGAATATCTGGCATCAGTATTTGAGCATATCTGGAGATCACCAGGCCCAGTTGGGTTTTGCATTAAAAGAAAACAAAACAAAAGAGAACAGTTAACCTTCCCCCGCCCTGACACCCCCAATACGTGTTCTTTACCCTGCCGTGGCATGCTGAATTCATTTGTTTTTATTAACCAAACTCAGGATCCGCAGGACAGCTAAAGGGGAGGAGGCAGTTATCAATAGATAATCATGCTGCTGTGGATTAGAGGCACTTAGCTATGTATTGTACATTTGCTCTCCCAAGGGTATGATTATATCCCTTGGCTACGCTTTAGATGATGTTAAAAACATACTAAAGCAACTGATATCCCTTCCAACCCCAAAACACACGCTAAAAGGGGAGATTAATCTCCTTTGGCAGCTGATCACCTACCTGGTGGTGAGCCACTTTCATTAGAAGAGGAAGGGCAGGACAGTGTTATATATACTTGCTGCTAACTACACAAGCATGGGAGGCGTATGACTTTGCTGGCTCTGTGCTGTCCCTTGCAGCCTCGCCCGTGGGTAACTTTGCCTGTTTATTGTAAAATGCTTAGAGGCAGGAGAGAGAGAAGCACATCAGGACACTATGATATGGGATAGCTAAAAACCAAAGTGTCCTGGCCACCTACCAGATTCCACTATAGCCATAAAAAGTCCATCTTGTTGACATGTTCATGTGAGTGTGGTGAAAAGCCTTTGTCAGTGCAATGGATGCGGGAGAGAGATGCAGAACAATCTGATGTTTTCCCTGCAGGCAGGGTAGTCAGGAGCTCCTTGATCTCATCTCAGTTTCAACTCCTTCTGCGGCCTTTAGAAGGTCACTTCACCATTTTTTTCTCCATCTGGAAAACAGGAATAAAAATAAATCACATGCTTATCTAACTATCTCCTGGGGTTGGTGTGAAGTTGTTCATAAAACACTTTAAACATTGAGCACGCTCTGTAGGGCTTGCCTTTATTATGAACTTCGTAAGTGTGTCCCAGATGAACCACTGCTGATGGGAGGATATTACTCCCACAAATTTTTCTGCCTGTGGAATGTGGCAGTGTAAGGGGACAAGAAGGCAAATGATGAAAATACAGGACAAAAGCAATACTTATGAATATGTTCAGGATAATTCCAGATGATTTAGTTTGTGGGTCTGCCCGACTCATTGCAGTTGGCTTCCTTTCATGCTCTCACTACATGCCATGACCACCAGCCTCTTCTCCATCTCCCTCACCTGCACATTCCCATCCCCAGAGCCTGTACTGGCATGTTTCCAGTGATAGCAGCTTACTAGGCCATGCAACCTTCCCTACAAGACAGGATGCACAGGGCACTGGGTGTCCTCCAGTAATGACTGTCTTCTGCCCCAGGCAGATGTTCCTCCAGTCACTTCTAGTGCTCAAAATGGCAACAAAGCCACAAATGCCACGCTCTAAACATAGCTGTTCTGGTTGTGCCCTGTCCGTGCTGTTCTTCCATCCCGTGATAACCAGCTGCCTCACAAATTTGACTCCTAGTCATAAATCATCACCTTGTGTTGACAATGCAGAGCCTATACCCTCTGAGGCCAACTAGTCTTCATGTTTGATTGTCCTAGAGAAGTACTTAAACAGAAAGTGTTGAACACTGGCTTCCTTTGTCTTGCCATGTCTATGTATTTTGTATCTTCAAACACTGAAATTTAACTTTTTTCCCCATTTAATTCAAGCACAGATCTTGGGTCCAAGGATATTGCTCCCCAAAGGAAATAATCAATAACAAGCTTTAGGTTTGTTTTGTTGGTAGGATTTTTTTTGGACAGTTTTCACACACACCCCATACCCCCCCTTTTCACTTTCATTGGAGAGAACCAAACCTTTTAATACCCAGAATCCTTCTGACCCATCACTAATTGTCCCTATTTTTTAGGAGAGCTTGGCAGGTCTGGTGACATTATAGAAAAAGTCCTCCCTAAAGAGCACTGCCAATTTCAGCTTTAATTCCATCAGTAAACAACTTTGACTGTGCTGGGAAAATTCCATTAATCATTCATGTTCTGTGAAGAATGATACACAAAGGAGCTGTCAAAATCAAGCAGCTACTCTCCATTTGTTTGGTAATTAAGAAACTCCAGGCCATTCTGATGGCTCAGGGATGCAAATTCCAAGCCCAGCTAGAACCACTTGTAATGAAATGATACAGAATCACCTGCACTTAAACTCTAGAGGCCAGACTCTAAAGCCCTCTTTCCATTTCTGTACTCTCAGTGGGTGTATTTAGGGTCACTTGCACATCTAAATGTCCTATCAGGTATTTTGATGTCTAAATGATGTCAGCTGCCCTTACAATTATTTGTGGGAATAGATAATAATGTGCCAGGGCCTGAGCAAAGAATATGATTTAAAAAAAAAAAAGGAATGAAAGAGAAAGACTAAAGTAAGTGGGTAAAACTTTAGACTGTGGGATTTGCTTCTGAAATTTTTCTTCAGAATTTTTCTTCAGATACCACAGGTTCCCTAGGACCTCTCCCCTCTCAGTACATCCACTGCTTTTCCTATCATATGGCACCTGCTCCTTGGTAGCTTTATTGATTTCAGTGCATTTCTTCTGGAGTAACACACTATGGAAAAGGGGGTAGGAGAATCTACCTCTTGGGTATTAAATGTGGTTGGCTCTGAAATATAGTAAAAGATGACTCCTTTCACAATGTTTCTAAACTTTTGATATGAAGCCCTTCATTCAGGTTTTTTTAACTGAGGCACAGGTTACTTACACATCAAGATGTTTCAGGAACATGTCAGACTGGTCTGGGTAGGTATCTGAAACTAATTGCCAACTTTTTTGAACTTAAAGGCTTTGGGAAGCAAGGCAGATTCTGCCAGGATATTCCTGAAGATATCTGCAATGTTCCTCAGTGAATTGTTGTGAGGGTTCAGCCCATGTTCAACTGAGAGCCTACTTCAGGGGACAAGTAAAGCAACACAAGGAAGACTTTAATTTGCAGTGTGCCTATTTAGCCACTCTCAGTTTAAACTAGAGCTTCATCCTGATGAAGATATGCTTAGCATGGACTAAGAATGGCAGGGAGGAGAGTTACTAATGTATGTGCAACAGTCTATAAGTTCACACACATACTTGTTTCCTGCAGTGCTTCCACACAGACTAAATGGTAAACAGGGATTGCTGGATTTAGCCAACAATGTTCAGAAGGAAATTGGCCAAATGATGAGCAATCAATTGACTAATTTAATCACAGTCCTTCTCTCCTAATCAAACTGGAACTAGAGGTTTATAAATAAAGAATCTGTTAATCCCTCATACTGTAGGAAATTATTACTGCTTTTTTTTTGTTTTAAACAACAAATATTATTTGGTTTTCTATATAGTAATTGTATACAGTATTTCACATGGCATATATAATATAATTTTAATTACAGAAATAACCTACCTACTACACATGTAGAAGTATTCTGTGCTACCTAGTGTCTAACTGCTAACTAGACATCTACCTGGAAACTGCAAATCAGGCAATTAAATGCTGTGAAACCCATGTGCTTTAACCAATGGTACAAGCTCAACTGAGGCCCTTCAGAAGAAATCTGTGCCTTCGGGGTTAGTAGTACTTCATGCTGCCGACTTGGTTGCCTGAAGCAGAGGGCAATGTATTATTTATGAGATTATTATTAGATCAGTAATGATGATCAGTAATTCACTGGTCGTGCTTGATTCTGGGCAGATGTTCTGGAATCAAAGATGTTCGGAGAGATGTGTGCAATGGCCTAATTTTTATGCTGAGGTCAGTTTGCCTTGCAGGCTTTCCAAGCATTCTCACCAGGCTGAGCTGCTGGTTGTGATGGGAAGCCCGAGGAACCACCCCAGGACCCTCACTCTCCTGCCCATTGCTCTCCACTCCCCACTCAAAGGGTGTCACCAGGAAACTTCCCAGCCACGGAGAAAGTCTCCTCCTAGGTGGGACCAGACACTAGCAAAAGCCTGTAGTTATTTTTCTTAATAGAAAGATTTAATAATCCCATTCATTTGTTACAAACACACTACCAGAACACACAACCCCTTTCTGACATTTAAATTTAAAACCACAATGTACTCCCTTGCATACATGATACTGGCTTTGACATTTGTAACCCATTCATATCGGTCAAAGAGAAGAGAATCCAATGATTTAACAAACAACATTTTAAGAGGTTTTGATATTTTTTTCCTCTAAAACTTGGGGCTCACCTCTGTTCTCTGAGGTCCTCGTACATGCTTCTTTGCCTCTGTCAACAAGGACTGTAAAGCGCCCAACATGTTGGAACAGTGCACGGTGGTCAGGCTGAGCAGCAGCTAACTGAACATTTCTTCTTTCTTGTCCTAATTTCTCAGAAAATCATTCTGAAGCCATGAGTTGGATTTTAGGGGTGGGAAAAGAAGATAGCCAGCTGATTAGTTCTTAATCTAAATTAAAAAAATCAATTAATCAATCAATCAACAAGCACGTCCTTCCATTAGCAGGTCTTATTTATTTAGGATTGATTAAGGTGCTGTTTTCCAATTACACATCACACCTGCAAAGGGGTTAGAAATGCATGCTTCCTACCCACTACCAAGGAGCTTGTAGCAAGTTACCACGTGTCAGCTGAGCTGCAGAGCTTTCCTACAAGCACCTTCTTCTGCCTGGGGCATATGCAAAATAACACATTTCACTTTGCCCTCTTTCATAGCAGGCTGAGCTATACCCTATAAGTTAACATTTGCTTCCAGATAAAAGCATTCCCAGAGATGGTTACTGTGGCTTAGCTGACTCATGGTAATTTGCTCCACTGTTGTGATTGGATCATCTCTACTGGGTTTTTTTTTTTGTTAATGAAAGCTGATTTTTTTTTCATGCACCTCATTCTCTGAAGCTGCTACTTTGGATAAAAAAGCCATCCATCATGAAACTAGTGACACAACCACAAGAGTGGGCAAAACTACTCTTCTGCACAGTCTCATAGCTTACAGAAGGCATTTAATAAATTCCTTAATATCAGACGGTTTTAATCTACATGGTGGGTAATTGAGATGGCTGCTTGGCATACATTCATCCTGCATCTCATCTCTCTCTCCTATGTATATCACATCATATCTTAATTAGAAAAGTGAGTAGGTCTGCCTTGGAATGCACTAGGAACATGCCTCTTTAGGAAAAAAGCAAAATCCTGTTTCATACTCCATTTCTTTTGACTGCGGAGGAAAGATCAGAAGTTACAGCATGTATCACATAGCCATGAATTTTTCTACCTGATGATACTGGGTGTTCATTCAAGAAGGAATGATCAGTCTTTTAATACCTGACAAGCGACTTGTTGAAATGACTGAGGAGCTGAGGTTTTGTTGTACTCCAGCAAGCCTGGAACTGCATTTGGAGGGTGAGTCAGCTGAGCTGTCCAATGTGGAGAACCAGATTAAATCAGGCGTGGGTTCACAGCCTGAGACCTAAACCCCAGGAAGTTACAGGTCCACAAAGGGCTCTCAGCATAACTACATGGCAAAAGTATATAAAAATAATCCAAACCAAAAATAAAACCTCTTTTTGCTTCTGAACAGGTCTTTAGCACTTTTCCTTCTCAAGACAAATCAACTCTTCTGACCACAGCCCTACAGAAGAAGGGTGGTCTTCATTAAAAAAATACCACCCACCCATAGATTTATGACCTGCTTTCCAGAAGCAACTTTAGCCAGATTTTCATTTACCAATGCTGAAAAAAATTATTACAGCTGATTTGACTCCATATACTTCCATACACCCAAATATAGCAAAATGCAAATGCTATCAAGTCCAGAACCTTGAGTGGCAGCCAGACTTTCAGTAGGCATAAAGCTCAAGAGAAGCATAGGTCAGACTAAGTGAATCTGTCCTTAAAGGCCAGCTGTTACCTTCAGTAACCATCCTTGAGAAGGGTAATCGGGAAGCAGATCACTGTCTAGCTCTGGCATCCCTCCAGTCTCATGGGTCATGTGAGCAGAACCTCGATGGTCTTAGAGCAACAAAGGGACGTCCAGGGATTGTTCACTTGTCTCTGCAGGAGGTCAACATGAAGACTTCTGCACCACCCAAGTTCTGCCCGGATGGTTCACGTGGCTGTAAACAGCCCTGTGCTGTCAGTGCGGACAGCAATGGGTTTCACTTAATGAAGGCAAAACCAGCCCCTCAAAGCTGCGTAGCTGCTAGTAGGCACGATAATCTCATTCAGAGCACTCCTCCCTTGGTCTCCCTTCCACCACTCCTGCCTTTCCTTAGGCATGCAGAAAAGCCTGATTTTTTTTATTTTAAATTTTTTTATTTTTTTTTTAATGCCCTGTTTTCAGCAGGGCACCTTAAAGGTCAAGTAAGACATTTGATATATTTTAACGCAGGCGGCTTTGGAGATGAACAGATTTGACATATTTAAATAAAACATCCTAATAGCATGTTCTGGCCTTGAAGGCCTCAGGCAGCATACATTGTATTTGTTAGACACTATGGCTTAATTACTCTCATAAATGAATTATACCCATTTCAATTTAAAACCATAAGTGTTGCATTTGAACTAGGGTCAAATTAAACTTTCTGTCAATTATGCAGATTACTTAAGCAATTATGTAAATTGTTAATAAATTCTTAAATGGAGGGGATTTTTTTTTTCTTGCAAAAATATGTATTTTATGCATTACCAAGCTTAAACACTTTCAGAGGACAAAAGTACTGAAGAAAAAAAAGAGTGTGGCTTTAAACAGCTGCCTTGGGATTTGCTGCACTGACTATCTCCACCTTACACACTGGTCCGTAAGGGTCATCTGCTCCTGAGCCGAATCAGGAGACACAGAGCACAGTTAATGCTAAGTGATGGGATTCCTTTCTCCCATGGCATGAGAAATGCCACTGGGCTTAAGGAAGGATGCTGTGGTGGTAACAGCCAGTACTGTCACAGGGTGTTACACAATCTTAGGGATGTCAGGGGTAAGCTCCTCTGTCCCATACTTTGTGATGCATTTCCATCCTTAGAAAGCTTTTGGAAGTGGTGACTATGCCTTCTTTGGATTTCTGTTTGCTTTTCTGCTTGAGGTCTGCCTGTCTCCTTCAGCAAAAAAACTGGAGCTTTGCTATGATTTAAGTATATGCTGGTTACAGTCAATAATAATGAAAATAAGTAATAAGCGAAGTAAAAATGTTCCCTTCTCTGGACTTGTATTTCCTTCCGTACTCCAACCACTGAAAGCAAAATCCTAATCTTTTTTCCATGAGGAAGAGGGTGGAATTACACAAATTATGACCAAGGAACAATCCCCCAGATTTAGGCCACTGCCTGCTGGATGCATTTTGATGCAATTACGCTGAATTTATTTTGGTGCAAGAGTGATTGGAATTTTCGGGTTCCAATTTTAGTCCTGTCATTAGGAGGACTCAACTCTCCCAAGACCTGCTAGTCCTCTCACATACACCACTTTTATGCCAGTGTAACTCTATTGACTTAATTAGAATTACTCCCTGCAATGAGAAGAGAATCAGGTCCATTAACTTCAATGGGAACTTTCATTAGGACTCAGTTCAGTCTCCAGGGTCTTCTAAATGAATTAAGCTACATCCATTTTGCACCCCCACAGACTACTGCAAAGGTGCAAGCTACATTTCTGTGTCGCCTCTGCCCATTTTACGCTGACTTGCATGTTGCTGTTATTGGATCGTGCTGATTTGTGCTCCTCCCAGCCCGATTTTTATCTGTCAAAAAACCACAGAGGTTTCCAAGTTTTTACAAAGAAACATCCATGATTTATCTCAGCCTGGCACTTGACTCACAGCTAGTCTTGTTTCGACCATGATGCAAATTATTCCAGTGCCGGGTGGGGTGAGAACTGGAAATCCCACCAGGAAAAACAGGAAAGCAGACCAGTGGTTGGGTCTAGGAGTTCAGGAGCTTTTGCATCTCAGCATTGGCAAAGGGCGGCCTTCCAACCCAGAACTTGGGCGTTCCCAACTTGGCCCGTGACTAATTGAAATCCTAATAAAGAAAAGGCCTCTGCCCTCAATCCTCCAGGCCACTTACCTTGTGCAAATTACCATTTTAACATCAGTTATAAAATGCACTACATCTCTGGGAGGTGGGTGGATGGGGGCATGAGGGAGGGGGGAGCATCTAATGCAATGAAATATGCATATCAAAGCCTAAAAAGAAATAGGAAAATTCAATGAATGCTAAATTATGGATCTACAGAGGGCCGCCTTTGTTAAAATCTACACGGCAGTATCTTTAAACTCCAGAGTATTAACCAAAGGCATGGGGGCAAACATACCTGGCAAACCTTTACTTTTTATTCTTTGTGACACAGAGAAAATACTTTATAAAATATTAGATGAAAGGGCCCTTTCAAAGCTACTTTGCTTTTATGGTGCCTTTCTCTCGAGCTGTTCTGCATACTTAAAAGTCAGAGCCACCTTGAGTGGATTACATTTTTTTTCTTTTTTTTTTTTTTTTTAAAGTGCATTATAGCTTTTTCGCAGCAGCCGACGTAACAGCCACCCGACCTGCGTTCCCAATGCCTTGTTGTCATCATGATAAGCATTTACTGTGATAGGAAGGCAAAGAGAATCAACCTTTTTAAACACACACAAAACCCTCGCTGCTTTGTTGAAGCAAGCAGCAGCCCCAGCTCACAGGGATACACAGGGGCTGTAGACAGAAAGCTATTTAGAGCATTGAAAACAGGCTTATTACCCTGCTATTTTTTTGTGCACAGGATTTTTTTTTCCCCCCTCCTTCTCTCTCTCTCCCTCTCTCTCCCTCTCTCTCCCTTTTTTTTTTTTTCCGTGACATTAGAGAGTCCGAAGTGACATACATTTTTTATAGCTTCATAAAGTCGTCTCCTGACCGGGTCACCCTTCTCATAACTAGGGAGCAGAACGCTTGAAAAAAGCCATTCATCAACGTGAAAGGAGCCGCTGTCTACTGGCTCCAATATGCACACAGTCTGGCAAGATTCAGCTCAGTGCAAATGCTAAGTTACTCCTTTGCTAATGCCAAATGACCCGCTCACTTCTATTAGCACACAGAAGGGGACAAGAAGGGCATGGCTGCTGTCCGTGTCTGCATAAATGCCTCTCAAGATGCAGACCGGGATCAACACTTCTTGCTAAATGTACTGAACACATACAAAAATTAGTTTCATATTTATACTAATTAAATATTCAATTAAACAAAGATAAAATTATGGGAAGAAAATTTGTTCTTGCCTAATGGGCTATGTCCCGTTTATTACTTTTCCACACATATACCATTAAAAATCTCCGCAAAGGGATGCAGGATTGTTACTCCTGGTTTATATCTTCCCCTCACTCCCCCACAGCTCTTTGTTCTGATGTGAGCCCGTAGGATGGGGCAGGTAAAGTCAGAGAAGCAGGCTTCCCTCCCTGCTGTGGGGAAGCTCCCCAGTTAAAGACCGCTCTGCAAAATACTGGCATTAGCACGGGGCTTGCATGTGGGGATATACTGATACACTGGGAAAAGGGAATGATTATTCTGGATGAGGCCTCTCTTTGCTATTAATGATGACCAAGACCTGATGCCTTCAAGGAACACCCTGGAGACCCTCTAGTGGGCAACTCTGGGATGACCTGCCAAGAAAAGAAGTTTCTTCCTGACCCTAAATAATTAGAGTTTAGACTTCTGCCAGGAAGCCCGAGGGTTTACCCCAACCCACTGAAAAAAAGTATGTTAGAGATGTTCAAAACGAACGGCAGGCTTTTGTCATTATCAAAATAAATGTCACGTGGCTTTTTCAATCTTGCTTTCGACTCCAACGAGACCTCTCAGCAATGAATCTCACAGGTACGTAAGTCATTGGGTCAAAACCCACCAAAGCCAACACCAGGGAACTGTTTACTTTGTCAAATTTAGATGCACTTCATTGTTATTGTGTAATAGGAAGAGTGATAAATCATTCCTTGATTTTACTTCTCTATGTTGTTTATTATTTCGTAAAACATGTTCACTTATCTTCTCTGACTCCTCTCCCAGTGCTAAAGGGTCCTTGTGGCTTCACTTTTTGATTTGAAGAAAGTATTTCATGACCCCTTTTTCTTTTTTTGTGACATTTCTAGGAATTCCTGTATCTATTTTGTATACTTTTTGCTCATAAACTGCTCATTTATACAGTGAAGTGGTACCACTTACTGATCACATTATTTCCAAATTTAGTTTTATTTCACCTTCTGCTATTGTCACTGCTGCTACATATTTAACCATGGCTTCATTCCCCCTTCCCTAAAGCCCATACCTTTTGTATCTCTTTTTTTTTTCCCCTTGAAAGGTTATATATATACATATATATATATGTGTGTGTGTGTGTGTATATATACCAGGGAACTTCTGGAAACTCTGTGTCCATGTAATCAGAGCTATGTGTTTATATGGGATTTCCCTTTTACAAAACCTGAAGGTTCACAACAGCTGCAGCCTTGTTTTGCTGTTGAGAGCAGAATGCTTTTGCAGGATGAATGCAATGAGGCTCTTTACCTAGGGAAACCTGAGTTCACCGTAAAATTTCATTTGTACACATAGTTCATTGGGTATTTTTTCTTTTCATTATTAGCCAGAACTAATTGCCTTCATCTTTCTCCTGAACAGGGGACTGGCTTTTAAAATGTTTATCAGAAAACAGCTTTCTCAGAAACAGATTGGGAATGTATCGACAGCAAGTCGGTCCAGAAGAAAATTAAAGGGTATTGTTAGCACTTCCTGGATAATGTTCTTTCCAGAACCCGCCTAAGCAGATCTCAGATATTGAAGTGGAGGAGGCAGACTAGTCACAAGAAACTGTAAAGCCTTTTTTTTCTTAGGTAATCATCATGGTGTTTCATGTGGGCCTTAGAGGAACTGTCAGTCAGAAGTATTCCCAAACTGGATGGATGCACATAACATTGCAATAAGTCTATGCTATGCAATCCAGCCAGAGGAAAAAAAAGCCCAACCAAGCTTTCATCTCCCAAGATTTGGGGTCAAAAGTCCCAATAGAAAATTTTGAAGGCTTTATTAACCCTTCTTCGTTTGCTGTTGATGTTCAGGAACCTCCTCCAATGAACAGCACTTCTATATTTCAAAAGCCCTTTTCCAGTTAGATATGTGAAAGTCAAAGAAAGGCAAAAAATGGGGGGGGAGAAGGAAGTTCAAGTACAGAGACAAACCCAAACTGTCGACCCCATTCCTTAATACAGAGACACTTCTGCCTGTTTTAAGCTGCCTGTGCAGGAAACAGAGAATAACACTCATGAAGATACTTGGGTGTCAAGGCAGTCAGGCTGTAATTGCCAATTATAAAAGGAGACGGTGAGGCTGCAATATTGATTGAGTTTTTGGAAGAGAAACTAAAGTAAACATAGTACATTCTGCAAACATCATATCTTCATTGCGCCAAGTTAGATAAAACAGGGCCAGAGGATTTGTGCTATAGAAGAGGTTTGTCAAATACTCCCCTTGACAACTGAAAGTCTTCCCCAAAATGGTGTCTAGAAGGTTTGCTTCGTTTCTGTACCATTTGCTGTGAAAGCAACAAGCTCTCAAAGAGAAAAAAGAAAAACAAATTAAAATCCTGATTGGTTTTGAAACAGAGATTATCTGTAAAATCCCAAATGGTTTGTAACTATTTCAGACTCAACATATTTCCACGTATATGCAGAATTTAATGCAAAGAAATAACTGGACATTACAAATGGATGGAGTTTAAGCATCCCTCATTGCCTTCATCCCAGTAAATGCAGTCTGACATTGAAACTATGAAGAGATGGACACTACCAGGCTTGAGCAAAGGTCAAATGTCTGCTCGGATCAGCTAGGTGAAAATTCACCTGCAGGCTCCTATGCCATTTCCATGCTTCCCCATCCTACAGCAGTTCCAAATGATTCTCTGTCATTTTCCAGTCATATAAAGTCATACTAGAAAGCAGCAGGCTGAGAAGGCTCTGTCCCACAATCTAGTCTTAAAATGCAAACTGTAAAGAGTTAGCTGTGAAGCAGAAAGGAATTTGGGGTTTCTTGTTCCCTGCAGAGGAAATCTTCAGAAGTTTCAAAAATTCAGTTTCCAAAAGCAATGAAAACACAGTTTCTTTTGCTAGTTCCCATGTTTTCTTTGCTAGCTTTTTTTCTTCTTTATTTTTTTGAGGATGTGTTTTCTTGTGAGATTTGCTAAACAGTCTAGTTACGGCCAGTTTCATATTTGCTATTTCCTTTGGTTTCACTGTGACTTATATATGAATTTGTGGGCAGAACTGGATGGCTGAGTAATTTATAGAGAAGGTCAATACTAGATTTGTGTGAATAATTGATTTTTCAGCTTGTTTGTGATTTTTTTTAAAATAGACTGTTTAGAGTCCAGCTGAAAAAAAGAGCCTTTGTTAATGTACTGAATGCCTCAGTGACTTGAAGAAAAAAAAAACAATCCACACTGAAATATTTTATTCTTGGGAAGCCTTAATTTTAATCAACTTAAAGTGTACTGAGAACAGAGTGATTCGAGTTGAAAAAGAAAATTAACGAAACATTTGAGTTTTTCTTAGACTTCTTCAAAAGCAGCAATTTGGTCAGTCCGACTTTTTCTTTCGTTGCTCTTAAACCAAAAGGCATTTTGAAATAAGCTTTTACAACCAAAATATTTGTACTTGCTGTAACTATTGCTGAAAATTACTGCCAAGCGTGAAGAAGCCGAGTTTGGTCTTTTCTGTAATTTCTGTTATTCTTAAAGTCTTTGGTTTTGTCTATCAGATCTTGAGCTCTTAATTTAAATGTCAAAACATATTGAATTTAAAATACACTGGCTTCTGAGCAACTTCAAGTACACCAAGGGGGACTATTTTTGTTTGGCTTAATAGTATCCTAGGTTTTCAAGATTAGCTGGAACTTTGTTAATAAGCAAACAAAAGCCCTTCAAAGTAGAAAAAGAAGTAGCATTATTTGCAAATAACCCTTTTTCTCCCATTCTGAGGTCTGTTCTCTTTCAGAGTACAACAAAATACTCCCATTGACTTAAGGTTTCCAACTCCATGTCCCACCTAGGTTGTGACATCGTCACCTCCAGCCTCTATATAACTTTTCATCCGTTCTCCGCCCCACAGCTCTCACATCTCTCAAGCGTATAGTACTTCTATTTCCTTTAACAGCTTTGCCCCAATCTCTTGTTTCCATTCTTCTGCAGCCTGCTACACTTTCATCCTGACACATTGTCCTACCTTTTTTCCTCCCTATCACATCTTGCTGTTGGATCACTTCAAGCTGCATCCCATTTGCATACAGAATACCATCAGAGACAAGGTACCAATGTCGTG
This sequence comes from Porphyrio hochstetteri, assembly GCA_020800305.1. NCBI lineage: Eukaryota > Metazoa > Chordata > Aves > Gruiformes > Rallidae > Porphyrio > Porphyrio hochstetteri. The sequence continues at coordinate 19,013,976 of CM036915.1, read as the reverse complement.
GGACATGACCCGCAACATTTAGATTGAGACGCACATTTTTGGATCACTCACCCTAATCCCAATTGAGATGAAATGCATCTGAGCCACAACTTTGGCAGATGGCTCACAAATCAGGTGTTTGTAAAATCCCCCCCAAAAGTGGGAAGCTTTTATGTATGCTTTGTAAACTTCAATACTCCCTTGGTGACAAAGAGTCTGGTTCCTCTTCTTGGGCACCCAGGCAGGGCTTAGTTTTCATGGGATTTTATTTTAAAAAAAAAGTACTTTTTTACTGTCTAAAGCAGCATGATTTTCTTTTTCTTAAAGGATTTTACAGGGCCTTTTTGGGGAGGTGAATAATTTTTTTTTTTCTCTTTTCTTTTTCCTATTTAATTTTTGGAGCTCACCTAAACCTCTTGCTCAGTCTCCTGTAGATAATTAGCTTGAATGCCATTTCCATCCGTTGTGCTAATGTGAAATCAGACAATGTCAGGAACTGGTAGAATGGTTTCTGAAATGAGATTGCTTACTTTGTGGGTGTGCAGGGGGATTTTTTTTTTTTGATTTTTTTTTTTTCCGGGACTTGGGGAGCTGCTGTGGAGATTGCTTCAGATATCTTTTCACTTCCTTCTATTAACTACATGGCACAGAATTTGCATCAAGTAAAGAGCCATACACAAACAGCTGTAGGAGGGGAAAAAAAAACCCCACTCGCTCCCTTCCCTAGAAGCAAACATCAGTAAGAGGGTTACAAAGGGTAGTTATGAATCATTTGGAAACCCTTGTTTTGCAACTCTCTTTTAATAGTTGCTTGTCCCCCGACAGTTGCTGCCTGCCCTCTTCCTGGTGGTATATGTATCAGGCAGAGATGTGTTAATCAGCTTTATGAAGTTTGACCGTAGCAAGCCTCCTGCCTATGCTCAGTCAATCAGCGTTTGGCCTGATGGTGCAGTTCTCTTCTTAGCTGTTCCACTGGTTGAGCTCATTGTTCAAATATCCTTGGTGGAGTCACCCGGGAAGGGATTCTGTGCGAGGTCAGGATGCCTCTGTTTCATCCTTCTCATAAAGTTTGAATGAAGCTCAGCTGAATGATGCTTCTTAAATAAAGTAGCTGTTATTTTTTTCTTTTTTTTTTTTTTTTTCCCCTTTCTGATTTGTCTCCAGATTCCTGGGAACAAGGGGCTTAAGTTTTGCCCAGCGTTGTAAGTCGGCAGGAACAGCAAGCGAGTCGCAGATTTACACAGGCATAAAATGAGTGGAAGTGAAACCAGAGTCCCCAGTTCTTTTATCCTGAACACAATGCCCTTTTGCCTTTTCTCTGCCTTCCACTGAAAAGAAAGATCCCTACACCCACCACCACATTGCTTTCCTACCACCTCATTACTCTTCTCTGAATGCTTCTTGCTTTACCATTTCAATGAGGAATGGGTCCGAAAAATTTACAACAGCCTTCTTGTCTCCAAGGGGGAGAAGAGGAACCTTGCAAGGTGCTGGGTGAGCTCACCAGCCCTCTCAGCCCTCCCATTTCCTAGGGAATGCACTTACAACCTCGAGCGGTGATCCTGCAGTGACACGTGTGGGTCTCTGCCCCTACGCTTGTTTGAAGCCCTGTACTGGAGCGTGGCAGTGCCTGTCCCCTGCCCGTATCAGGGCCACAGACACCCAGCAAATGTAAACCAATCTTCACAGGCGCCCGACGTGTGCACAGCGATTTGTTATATTTCTACATATGACACCTCCTTCCCCCGGCACCCCTCCCCGCGTCTCCTCTCAGCGTAGTTGAACTTTAAAGGGCCCAGGAGAAAAAAGAAATAAGACTTTAAATAATTTATTTTGGAGAAACAGTCAGTGAAGAGGAACAAATAATGTTTCACTAAAAGAAGCGGGACCTTTGACACTCCCCTTTTCGCTCGGGTACCTGAAGGCCTAGCCGGATTGCATTAGTGAAATTTTCATTTGATGGCATTTTAATATTCTGCCTTGATGACTTTTTAGCAACATTTACTTTCAGAGGTCTTGAGTGCTCCCTCGGAGGAAATGAAACATGTCAAAGCCCATTACAAAAATCAAAATTTAAATACCTCGGCCACGTTGGGGCTCACACACAATCCCATCAGCGCTTAAACTGCGGCTCACAACTACTCATTCACTTGCTCAGTTGGTAATGAGTACATTTGATGAAGCATTCTGGGGTCATGGAACATACGTTAGTGATCTAAACTTAACCCATTGATTGCTTATACACAGAGGACCAGGGGAGGGGGTATTTTATTGAAATGTAATGTTAGAATAATTTCCACCAGCGTTGAAATAACTTTTTTCTTTTTTTTTTTACCTTTTTTTTTTTTTAACAATTGCTTTGATGAATTGGCATGTTAATAAGCATGATGGGAGGGCTTTACTTAAGGTGGGGAGGAAGGAGCCAGGCTGGGAATATAGAGAAGTTAGCTGAGCTTGTCAGCCACTGAAAGGCAGGTACAATACTGGGGGTCTCTCCTTATGAAACCTGCATCTGGCCTGCAGTGAAATCCTCCTCATTCTATACCCTACCTTCTGTTCTTACCACTCTGTTGATTGGCATTGTAGAGGCAAATGGAGATGGTAGCAGAGCGATAGTAAGAAAGCACTAAATTCTATCTAACACAGCTAAAATTCAGCAATACAATGTTTATAAAGTGTCTCACTGTATAAATCAATCTGTGCATGGTTCTGGTGCAGAAGTTGCACTATCTCTGGACCATTCCCCTTTTCTTCTTATTTATCAAGATATCTAGCACAAATGGCTGGAAATGTCTGCCCTCCCTTCTTTCTCCTCTCCTTCACTCCCAAAAATGAGAAACCTTTGTCTGTTGCATGTTAATTTAGCCCACAAGACAACCATGACGTCGATATTCCAGTGTAAAATGTTTTTGCTGCCATCATTCCAAGCACCTGATATATTATCAGCAACCCAGCAGTGGTCCCAAGAGTCATTCCAGCCAGTGATTTTCCATGCCCAAAGAAGGCTGGCTCCAAACTCTTCTTTGGCATCCTAGTGCAATCAGCAGAAGTCTGCTTGGTTCATCTAGCAATTGGTGTCCTTTCAGTTAGCCAGCTCTTCTCCACCCTCTTCCTTTTAACTGTGGTGCTAAAACCAGTATTCAGGAAGCAAATGCGATCCAGAACCCAAGAGTTCACTAGGACCCAGGATAACCACTTACTCAGGAAAGGCCAGATATCACAAAATTGTTAGAGACAATTCTGTATCCACGAAAACCACTTTCTTCCAGCCCAAGACTCGTGTTTCGCAACTGAAGCTCATGTTTCAGCACTAAGTTTATTCTTGCTCTCATTTTAAATTTTGCTCTGGAGCTGTCCTGATAAGATGCACTACCAGGAATTTTTGAGGGGTTCAATCTTTGGCAAAGAAGTTACAGGAGAGACAAAAGTTGTCTCGAGCAATTGGTTGAAATACACTAGCAAACTGCAAATTTCCCCCTGTTCGCTAAAAATCTAAAATCTGGGAATTTTGCAAAGGCACTGAGCAAAATTTGGGCCCACCCTGAAGTTCACAAGGGTCAATCACCCTTAAAGTCGTTTCATGTGTGAGTGATAAGATGCCAAACAGCCCTCGAAGATGAAGGAATGATCAAACTTTGGAAAACAGCTTGGACCTCACCTGAATATCAATGACCCTTCGAGCTGATGGGAGACTTTCTCCCTCACACACAATTAGATAGAGATTAGGCTGAGCTGGAAATTCCCAAAGGCAAAATACAATAAAAACGTTGTACACGGGGAAGGTTGTAACCCTTTATTTTGTTGATGAAAGAGTAGCATAGCTCTAAGGATTCATAACATTAAACCAGTTGTAGGTATTGTGAGGAGACCACTATTAAATTGAGTCAGGCCCTACCACTATTTTGTTGTGGGCTTTTATTGCTAGGAGGGACACAGAATGCAGGCAGCATCTCGAGTGTAAAAGCCCTTTCTGGGATTATGAAGGACAAGTGGTTCGGTTCAATTTATACATACTATAAATGTTGTCAAAAGTCCGGTTGCAGCCTCTCGCCAATTACTCGGCGTTGCACTAACCATGAGATGAGGAGGGTAAAATGCTGGTTGTTATAAACAAACTTTAAGAGTTCCTATTATTCCCCCTTGGCTTCTCTTAGGATATGACACAATTCATTGTGGGCAAACTAACTGTAAATGATTTTGAACTTATTTTTTTAGTCGTCTTCTGGAAATGTGTTTGCAATCAATTTTTACAAGTAAGAATAGTTAGTAGGAGCCAGTTTTAGCCACATATATTTAGATGATGTCAAACAGCAAGGCAGGCAGTTAGCAAACTGGGGGAATTCTGCAGTGAATTTGTGTAATGAATAATTTTGACATTCTGCAAAGAGATAAAGAAGGCAAATTCACAGCAGAACTTGTTACAGATTCTTCACCCGGCCCTGTTAGTAACTAAGCAAAATCAATACGATATGAATGAGGGATCCTGAAATCAGGTAAACGAGACAAATATAAGCCAGCTTCTACCATTCTTACTCTTTGTGAGCAGCACCGAACTTTTTGCTTCTGCTGAATTTGTCAGCATCTCCAACACAAAAATGGGGAGTAGGAATTGATCTGTGAGAGCTGTCCTCATCACGTTGTAAGAATGCAAAGCGAAGGACCTCGTGTGCACTCCAGACTTTGACGTCTTCACTCTCGAACCCACAGAAAACAGCAGCCAAGCAATTTGACTGTTATATGATAGATAGTCACTCCGAGACAACATCACCATTGAAAAGCAGCCGTGTTGCATTTGCCCTGGTTCTGCCAATCTGACTCAAGACCTGTCTATGAATTTGTTGACCCATTTCTCCCTTGTTCTGGTGCCCGCCCTGCACACTACGTATGCTATAAATCCATCGCGCGGTATGCTGCACTGCTCTTCTGTAACATGAATTTATGCTAATGGCTGTCTGCATATGCTTATATCACATATCTATATTAAACTTAATAGTCTGTTACATTGCTTCTTAACCCTGTGTCCACACATGATTAACTTCTCTGATTTCTTTCAAAACCGTTATTAACACAGTGTAGCATTTCACTCAACATGTCACTAACTTTCCCTGCCTGATGCAGGAGTTGGGGTAATTATGCAGCCCTGTAACTCTTCCAAGTAACACTGTACACAAAGAGTTATTAGTTTATTCAGAGATTTGAGGATCTGCATGTATATATGTTTGCGTGCGCTTGCTTTTGTTTAAAGATAAGTAGCGGTAAAGGAAGTTGCCTTCATAGACTATTTTTTCAGTTAAATGTTTCTTAACTAAGTTCAGTGCTTTAGGGCCCAGGTGTCTTATTTAGAGGCAAGATAATGAGCATGTTTGCATTTGTAGTGATGTGCATGAAAGCCACTTGAAAGTAGAAGCTGGAGGTTAAAGAATAGTTCAGATGACATGGAGTTCATTTGCAAAACTTTCTGGATACCTGCAAAAAGCCAGACTCAAACCACCTGCACAATGCAATCAGCAATTGTAAGCGCTCTTTTTTATGTAAATATCATGCTAATAAAATTTATTTATTTGTGGCATAAAATATTGTATTTGCTCATAGATATATAGCTGCATAGGTACAGATGCAGACTTGTCAACTTTCTGCTTAAGGGAGCACCAGCACATTTTCATCCCTCAGTCATGGCTTCAGCTGTGGCTCCTAAAAGCAAAGATGCTGAGGCTGGACGGTTCTGCCATGCAGTGTACCTTCTGAAGTCAGAATTACATAGCAAGGAATCCAAGGGCCTCTGGAGAGCTCTGCCTGCCGCAATTCACACTTAAATATACAGGTGAATTTGTTATTTCCCCCGCAGTTTATCTGTGGTCTTTGATTTTTAACCAGTTGGAAGATAGGACAGCAAAGAGAAAAATCACAAGGAATGTTATGTCAGGTGTACCTACACGCAATGCACTTGCTATGCATAACAGGAGCCATAGGGACACAGACACCAGTTTTGCTGGTGAGGGTGTTTATTCCTAAAGAAGATGAAACAGTGCTCTCCAAATCAGCAAATAAATCATCAGCAGGAGCAGGATCAGCATGCAGGGGTTCCTAGTCAAAACCCTGGCTTTCACTTTTTCTAGACCTAAAAATTCTCAAGGAAAGGAGAGTTTTGTATGGTATAAATAACAATGCTAATGCTTAAGTAATAATTACCAAAGGATAACAACTGATGATCATTCTGGTACACAGCTCAGTAGATATATAATGCAGATGCAAATTTAACACCAGAAAACCTCTGACTCTTCTTTTCTTAGTCCAATGGTCACATGTTGGTGTTCATTCTCCACACCTTCCTCATTCTGAACCTCCCTTGTGCTCATTGTGATATCATGCAAGACAAACGGTCTCAAGAAATTTTTCACACAACATTGCATTAACAGGACTATAAGTTTTACAGACTTTTCTAAGAGCTGAATGCTAATTTCAAAGTCCTTTTCAAATTTCCTGTTTATCCAGCTTTAAAGCCTTTTGACATCACAGTAGAACAAATAATAATAACAGCAACAATACTACTAATCATAATTAGACAAATTCAGACTCAGTAAGTCTCTGTGGATGTGCAGCTCCTGTCTGCTTTGCTTGCTACATTTAAATCCAGTGATTAGGAACATAAAGGTTTCTCAAAATTCACAAGAAGTTGTTGAGTGGGCTAATGGGTCAAAGCAGTTTTAATTATGCTGTAAAGAATCACAAAAAGGGTCATTGCCATCTGATACTAAACAGAGATAGTCTCCAGTGTGTTTCTGCTCCACAGACAACTCCCTAAGAAACTTTTCAAACCCATGTCTGACCTGTTCTTCTATGCTTCCACAGAGAAGGAGATCCATCTCCAGCTGCAGAGCAGGAAGATGAAGCTCTCACCAGCACTATTTCCACTGCTACAGTATTATTTTGGAGCTGAAGTAGAGAGTAGGAACAGCACAGGAACCTTACCAAGGAATTTTAGTGTAAAACTGGCTTTTCATGCATTTTTCCAAATTTGAACATGACAGATAGTATCAGACATGAGTTGATGGGATGCCCTTACTTCATGTACCATTACTCTGCAATTTTCTGTCAAAAGCTGTCATCACAGTCTTGCATTAAGGATGCAATTGAATCCATGGAACAAGTTAGTGTGTTAGTGCTGATGAGCAATGGGATAGACTTCAGCGTGGATTGCACTTTTTAGCTACAAATGAGAAGACATGGTTCATACTCTGAAGAGCTTTCAGCCACAACAGACTACATGTGAAGCAAGAGGGATATAGTTTACAAGGGCATGGAGTGATAGGACAAGGGTTAGCAGCCTTAAGCTGAGGGAGAGGAGATTTAAATGAGATATTAGGAAGAAATTCTCTGTGAGGGTGGGGAGGCCCTGACACAGGGTGCCCAGAGAAGCTGTGGCTGCCCCTGGATCCTTAGCAGGGTTCAAGGCCAGGTTGGGTGGGGTTTGGGCACCCTGGGCTAGTGGAGGGTGTCCCTGCCCATGGCAGGGGGTGGGACCAGGTGGGTTTGAGGCCCCTTCCCACCCAAACCAGTCTGGGATTCTATGTACAAAAGTTTTCTGAAGCTTATTAATGCCAGTGTTATTTATTCAGCCCAATTTTGAATTCAACTAGCTATGTTCAAATTATAAGAGCCTGTGAAGGAAATCTACTTCAATTTTGCTGAGCAGAGTCTTAAGAGGCCAGATGTAATCACCCTTGCCAAATGCAGTTTGCAATTTGTGTTCAAATAAAGCTTCCAGATACGATGGGAAGGTAGGAAAGACAGAGACTCCTCAGTTGCCTTGAAGGAAACGGCACCTGTCTTGTTGCAACAAACTCTCTTCTTGCTGACTGGGCTGACATCTTTTACACTTATGGAGCACACAAATACGTAATTTACTAGCTTATGTGCAAATGTACTTCTAGCTTCTGCTGGATCAGTTCTGGCTCACAAACTCCTGCTCCAGTACTTGAACTTACTTTATCCTTTAGTCTCTGGCCAATAATTTTTATTTTTACTGGATGACAGTTCAAGTGACAGAACTATTTCTCCAGCATTATGTGTGCCTTAACTGGCAGCCATGAAGCTACGAAATCATTGGAATCATGATGTAGAATCACTGCGTGTGTTGGGTTGTGGGTTTTTTTAACATCCATTTACTAAACAAACAAGTTTGCCAATGGCATTAGCCATAACCCAGGCTGAATTGCTCAGATCATGGGTCCTCGCCATCCCTAAGTTGGGAACGTATCCAACCCAGCTCAGTACCATATTTAAGTATAAAACAAGTGGCAGCCAAGTCTATAGAAGCACTATAAAATATTGAGCTCTCTCTGGGGTAATATGCGTAGCCATCACGAAAGAGATTGGGCACAAGGGGGGTAAAACTAGAGTGAAATACCAGAGTGCTCTTGGGATTGATTATATCATGTAAGTGAGCAGGGAAAAGGAAAGGACTTTTGCTTGTGGAAAAAAAATGACTTGGCAACTCAGGGATGTGTTTTAACAAGAACTTGAATAAAATAAATAGGGAGCATTTTCAGGCTGTGGGGGCTGAATGAACACAATCAATCTTCCCTCAGCTGGAACTGCATCACTCTCACCTACAGCTCCCCCTACTGAATTAAATTCTCATGGTAACTTAAATCGCAGAATGAGACTCAAACGAGGGACTTTCTCGAAGGACTCCATGACATGTAGAATCGCACATGGGATTTCTGAGTGGTAGGTTTTGGGAAGTTACAGCCTCTGCTGCATGGTACCAAGCCATAGAGCATGTCGTACTGATGTCTTGATGTGGGCATGTTTGAGAAAGCCAGCAGCCTCTCTGCTCAGATTTGGTCTATGTCCCAGCCATGGCATGAGGTTAAATTAGTTGTCAAGCTAATGCTGTGCCCTAATTTTCCATATCTCCTGCTGGCATGTCCAACTCTCATCTACCACCCTTTTATCAGTCCTCCTAAGTTCTTTCATATTTACACCTTTCTTGTCCTTTTTAGGATGCTTTTGTCTTTCCTATTTTATAGGAACCATTAAGGAAATACCAGAATTTTTGTTGTAGTGCCACTAATCCTGTCTTTGCTTGTGTTACCACTTCACAAAGATTTTTCCTGGAGGAAATGTTTCCCCCTTGCCCAAATTCAGAGCTTGCCAGGTAGCTTCTAAGCAGAGGAGCTGCAGTCAGGGCTTCTAGGTGCTTCTGGGTGAAGTCATGTCATTGTGATTTAGGGAGTTTCTGTGCCCTACTCTGTGCATTAACTAGTGTCACATGGCTCTTTGGGTTTTTTTTAATTATTGTTATTATGGAAACACCTAATATGCGCCAAGTTTATGTGAGACTCGAATAAAACATTTCATTAAAAACCCCTGTCCAGCTATTTATTATGCTGTTGATCCCTGGAAATATAAGAGGTCATGTGCAGGAGTCAGACCTTCAGTGCTGCAGAGTTTCTGCTAATTAAATTGCCAAGTGTATCTGTTATTAGTAAATCCATGAGAAATGCAGCACAGGGAGGGAGAGAAGTGCCCATCTTGTCCTTTCTCTGCCAACCTGCGCTTGGATCGCTCCAATCTCTGGGTCTCAGAGAAGCTGGTTTCTATCCCATCTTAGCCAAGGAGAGAAAACAGGGACGGGCAGAGTCAGATCTGGGGGAAGCATGTGGACGGGAGTTCAACAGGAGACTTTGAGGCAAAACTTGCCCTCCTTGGACATACACTTCACCCTCTCCTCCCCCAGCAGCCCCACACATCTGACATTTCTGTCAAAAGATACCCTGAGTCGCCCCTCCTCCCTCCCCCTCCTTTCTCATCCCTCTGCCCTTTTTTTACCCCCCCTCCTTCTTTCCCCTTATATGTGAATAGTGAGAAAATGACTGGAAACAATGTGCCAGTTTGCTGCACTTTACACTGAGGCCCTTTTCTCCTCTCCCCTGACTCGAGAATGACTGAGAGTTGTTTTATCGTACAAAGATTCTCAGAGAAAAGAACTTTTATTTTACCCAATAACACAAGAATGGGCAACAGGCAAACAGTTAGTGCCTTGTTCCCAGCTGCCACTCAGACCGCGGCGGGGGAATCGCTAATGGGGTCTCTGTGCCGCCTCTCTCTGCTCCTCCGTCTCTCTCTGTCTAGTTTGGCTCCAGCCTCAGTTGGCTGCCTCAGAGCCAGGGTAAAATGTTCCCGAGATAAGCTGCTCCACTGTGTTTAATAACTTCACCTTTTGTTTTTTGGGGCAAAAAACATATTCTGAATTTTTATCTTCAAGACTCGGAAGGCGAGCATACGATGGGGGAAGGCCATGGATGTAGTGACACAGCTTGTGATTTGTCCCCTTGCACCTTGGAAAAGTGGGATATAAGAAAGAGAAGAGCTGTGGCAGAGGGTGCCCATGTTAGAGGGAAAAAAAAAAATTAAAAAATCATTTCCACTAATGGAAGCTGTTGATTCATAGTTGATATCTAAATGTCAGCCTTTTACAGCTTAATCACGCCTTTATTAACCCCTCTTTTTCCTAGCTGAAAGGCAGGCTGACTAGAAGGAAAGAATAATAAAGATTGGAGGCTGGGGAAGCTGAAATGTGAAGAGTGAATTAGGCTTGTTTAGGAAAGAAAAGACTAGACAAGAAAAGACAAGCTGGGAAAGAAGGGTGTGAAAAAAAACCTAACGGAAAACATCATGCCATTGGCTGTCCAAGTGTTTCATATTCTCGGCAGCAAAGTATGAAGCATAGTTGTTGGAGACATTGAGAATTTGGGAAAAAAAAAAAAAGTGCCTCTACTTAATTTCATCCATAATTCCTAAATCTCATCTGTCATTTAAAATCCTTCTAACTTGTTATACGCTAAGTGTCTGATTACGGAAAGGATTTTAAGACTCTGACGAAGTTAGGTACTTAAACTCAATGAGACAAGAATCATCACATTTCCTTTGAAAATCCCACAGTTTGGGGTTTGTGTTGATTTGTTTGATTTAGCAGGATGGCATTAGATTTCTAATAAGAACATCAGGGTTCAAAGAAGTTTTCATGATGGACTAGTACGTGCTCCTGAGAACTTCTAGTCGTATATATCTTAAGCAAAACAACCTATACTTAAAGCTGTTGGGCACTTCTGTGTTACTTTATTTTTACTTATTTCTGAGTATACCTCAAGTTGAGGTACTAATTTTATTATTTTTCAGCAAAAAAGTGGGGATTTTGAGAGGCTGAAAGAAATTATGCTGCTTGCACCATTCAGCTCCACCTACACTCGAGACATTAAACTCTTTTTTTATGCATTTCTCATTATGAATTTTTGTCATGTATCTGAGCTTCCCTCTTTGGGGGGAAAGAAAACCTTCCTGGTTTTATCCTGTAGTCAGATACCTGAACATGAGCTTCTGCGTCTCCTGAGGATCACTTGGCTTCACCAACAGCCAGGTGGAGAGAGAGGAGAAGAATATCATGGAAATCATGCCAAGATTAATAAATTACTTCTAATGATTATATCTAATAAATAATATCCTTTACATATTAAGAAAAAATTAAATGATGTGCATTTATGTATTTAAAAACTATATACGAATAGGAACTTTAACAGGGTTAGATCTATCTGAATCTCCTCCTAAATCCAGGAAAGGCTGAGATGTTATTACTAAGAAAATCCAGGTGCATTGGAGTCAAACTTGCTCTAGGCCATTTGAGACTCTTTCTTTATAGATGCAAGATTGTTTAAATATCTTAATCCATTTTTTGAAATACAAAGTAGGTCTCCTCCAGTTTCACTAAAGCCTCATCTGCTCTGTGCTTCACAAGGTTTATTTCCATGAGTGTTTTAGATGCCAAATATGAAATTTTGCATTTATCTTTCATCCCATTTAATCTCATTCTCCCCCTCACTATGGACAGGAAACACTTATTTTTGAAACTGAAAAGATACAGGCTAATATCTTGGAATTCAAAAGTATCTTTGCTAAATAAAATGAAGATTTGTCAATAGATAGCTCATATCTAGCTGTATTAATTCTGCCCCATTTTCCTTGGCATTGCAGAAAAGGGAAATATATTTCATATTATTCATGTCAGAATTTCTGAAGTGGGACCCCTGCTTTCCATGTAAATTTTGTGCAGAATATATTTAGTGGCAGGATTCAGTAGCAATTTCAGGAAGGTCTTAAGAGAAGGACCAGCCAAACTTCAGATCAACATCTATACAGCTGCATTTCCACAACTTTTAAGTTGGTGGACCAGAGTAAAAGTTGGGCTGTGCCGCAGTCACAGGTTTCTTCACATTGCTCATCTCAGGGATGCAGATTTATTTGGAACAAATTAATTTGATCCTAGTCTGCATGGAATAATAAAGAGAGTGACAACAACTCTGGTGTATTGAGCTGCTAAAGCATGTGGAAACCCCAAATTCAGTTTAAACCTTGATGTTTTGTCCATAAATTTCTCCAGGTAAATGCTTTGGTTTAATCCCTCTTCCTTTCCTGCTCACATTTGTGATAATCACAGTGAGTGAGGTCTTAGTTAACTGTTGCTCAGGTTGTAACTCAGAGAAGCAATTCAAGGCTGCAAGAGAAACATTTCAATTATACGAATAATCAAATTCAAAATGTTATTTGAATAATTTGAGTTCTTAAATTAAGCAAGCACTTTTTTGCAAGTGGTCTATAAATTACATTTTCCGCTACATTGGCAGTCAACGGGTAATTAATATCTCAACTTTTCCTTCTTAATGTTGATTTAAGAAAAATAAAATAAGCTTAGAACATAAATGAGCTTTGCTTTCATAGCTCAAACATTACGGCCCCTGCTCAGTTAGATGTGTAGCTCCGCTAGCTTTCTCTTTTCCGTAGCTGGACAGACATGTGAGTATACAGAGCTTTCTGTTTCATTTAAATACAGGAATTCTAAAGAAGGTCAAACGAAGATGTAGTACTATTTCTGTTGATTTCAGAAAAAACAGATCTTCATCCTCAAAATGAAGTGACTCCATTTGTTACTGCTCATTCTGTACCAACCAGGAATCTAGCTTGATTCTCCTAATACCAGATGAATGCAGATTTGACCACTCTCCTAATTGAACAAATGTACCCAAGTTAAAACATTACACCACCAAAAAATCACAGTGTCATAAATGCAGAGAAGGTGTTGAAAAAAAAAAATCTCATCCAACTCAGAAAGGCTTTGTAAAAACAGCCTTTTTATTATTTTGCTGAACTAAAGGACAGTAATTCAAATGGAGGGTAAGGGACGAACTGTTAATATTTCTCAGCCAGGAAGAAATTATGAAGCAGGCAACTGGGTGACACAAAGAAGGGGTCACCCAAGATGGAACACGTACAAGGTTTGATCAGGTAAGCCCTCCTATAGACATTATGTTGATAGGGTTATTTGTGAGAAATACATTTGCTTATAGTCCAAAGGTTAAACACTTGCTGTTCCCTTTCTAGAGTTAACTGTAATGAAGTTTCACCTGAGTGACAATAAGATATATAAAAGACAGCAAGGGAGACAAAGGAGGTGGAAGGAGGGGGAGATACTGCATGTGTCCAAAGATGCACTGAGAAAAGGTAGCAAAATGCAGGGGAAAATAAAAGAATCTATTTCAAAATTATGCCTATTTTTCTTTTTTATTTAACCAATTACTTTTCTGCAAAATATATATCGAGCACCTACCTGAAATGGCTTCAAAACCATCAATGTTTCCTATAGAGTGTGAGAAGTACATAGGAGGCTAATGATAGCCATTCTTTACTTACACAATATGTTTGCCCATCCTTGCATCTTTTAGTAAACTGGGTTTGTTTACCAGAACTGTTAAAAAAAATATTCAAAAGCCACTGAGTTCTGAAATTCTTTCCCTTTCAGTCTCTGTTTTCCCTGTCTCAGCCAGGGGGGTGGTGTGAGACTACTGAAATATCAGAGAAACAATAAAATTCATATTCTTGGTTGTTTTAATATTCATCTTGGGAGATGAAGGATGACAGAAACAGGGGTGGTGATGGTCCTAAATAACAAAAAAGAGACTTCACGATACAGAAGGAGCCCTGATACATATCCAGCAATGCAGAACCTTTACGTGACCCAAGTAGATGTTTAAAACCAGACTCCCATATAAAACCACAGTTTCATATAACCATAGCTTATCTAGATGCGCTTGGTTCTCACACTTGGTCCATGAGTGTTAACCCAGAAAATAAACCCCAACAAACTGCTGCCCGCTTTAAACAGAGCCTGAATTCAGCATCCCTCTGCCCCACCACATCCCACAGGGCACTTAAAGTCAGAATTTGCAAGGACCTTGGCCACAACCGTATTTTAAACCCCTGCCAGTGGGGTGAACAAACCACTCTGTGCTTCCAGCTGACATCCATCCCCAGCCCTAGGTCTATCGGAATATTCGATATTATTTAATTCATGATTTTTCTACCTGCTTCATTAACCTAAGGAGATATTGGGCATGAATGTTTTTTTGTTATGACAGAAGATGAATACATGATCAGAAATAATAGCTCCATCGTTTCCTACTGGTCAGAATCAGTAGTTGGTTAATTATTCAACAGCTCTGGTGTTGCTGCCAAACCCATGCTTTCTTCTCAGAGAGTAACAGACAAGCTTGTTAGAGCAGCTTTCTTTGGACTGTCACTTTAGTGTTGATATGGGGTTTTACTGAGATGCTGGCACTTTAATTTTAGTTTATTCTTTTATTCTTTTACTTCTATCATTAAAACCGTACAACTTTCCCTGTGTATTTGTGCTGGCAAGCTGAACTATATTAATACATTACCTTTGTTACATCAGGCCATTCTTTTGCAGAAAGTATATGCATGGTTTAATGTCTTCGCAGACTTTCAGGATTAATCTGTACCTCTCTCCCAGTACCGTATGTTACTGTTTCCCACTAGTATGGAAATGCAGGTAATCTTGTGCCCTCCGTGACATAGGCAAGTGCTTTACAAAAAAGCATCTTTGACAGTTATCTTTTATACTTTAACACAACCAAAGAGTTAAGAGCCTTAACCACTAGGCCTTGTACTACTTTGGGATTGGACAAAAGGCAGAAGTCTTGTGATAGTAGCATCCATTTATGAGTTTGCATTATCATTTCATAAGGCAAAACAGAAGGTGATATAAGCCCACTGCCATTCCTTAGTTTTTGACGGAACATATTCATCAAAAAAGCATGCAGTCCCCTGAGCTTGCAGCCATATGCTACAGGAAAATGTCACCAGTTAAAGATGTATTCATTTGCTGTTTTGAAAACTCTGTTTGATATTCATGCATTCCAAGTGTTTTGACCTAGATTTCTGTAGAGGCATTAGATCCAGTACTGAACAGGAAGCTAGACAGCTGTTGCTTGTGTAGTCAAAGGAAGAATTTAAAGTAAGGGGGAAAAAAAAAGAATAAAAAAATGAAAACATTTATTAATGCATGCCAACATTTTGCACAGCCAATATGTTTAATACTAGATTAACTAATATAAGCATATGGAGATGCATTTGTTGCAAAGCTTTAAAGAAAAGAACAAAGAAAAAAGTTGGATGTATCTAAAGTTCACATAGAATAGAATTTGCACTTTCTCCTACAAATGAAAGCCTGGTGAAATGGCAACACACTTTAATTATAAGCTACTTGCTAATGTCACAACATTTAAGTTTGGGGGCTATATTGTAGTACAAACCTCTCAGCATATGCCTTGCCTAATCCAGAAACCTACAGGTAATAAAATCCCTTACTGACTTCTGCAGCCTTTACAGTTTATTTTGCCCTGAAGTTGTATAAACAGTTTGTTTGTTGTAACTGTAGATTCCCTTCTAGCAAATCCAGGTACAAACCAGATATACTGTAAATATACGCATGGAATTATTAAGTCCTGGCATTCTTGCTACAGCTATGGCCAAGACATTACATTTTGTTATTACTGGGTTTCTACAGATTCATCTGATGTTCATAGGTCCTTTGGTAGTGAGTCATAACTGTAAATAACATTGGGGAGAATCATTATCTTGATTGGGTAGGACCTTATGGGGGCACTCATCTAATTCTGCTTTAGCCAACCAAAGGCTAGGTTTCTAAGCCACTTATCCAGGTTGTCTGTCCATAGCTTTTCATACCACCTACTGCAGACACCTTCGGCTGGGCTGGGTAGTCCTGCAAAGGACCCTGTTTCTTTCCTTTGATTTTGATTTGTCCAGATCAGGTGCCAAACCTTGAGACAGCTACAGCCAGCCAGTCCTCCTCAACAGCAATAAGCACGACCAACTCATTTTTCGGTATTAGTGGGAAAAACTTTTAACTATTAAGTTCAAGCAGTAATCTGTTATCAATTTCAACATCTTCTGTTAATGGATTTTATACTCAGTCCAAAAATAGAGGAAAAATGTGTGAGCAGTTCCCCTCCCCAAGAACGGTTTTCATTTTCGCAGTGAAAAATATGAAGATGGATTTTTTTCCCAATAGCTCTTTTCCTAAGTGTTTATCAAATAGTTTATGCAAACACATTTCAGCTTATGGTTTATTTATAAACAGTTCAATTTCATTCTCCACAAAGGTGTGGAATTGGTTACCCAAGCCACGTGCTGGTTATTTATTTATTTACTTACTTATTTATGACTGGGTGAATGAAACTTTTTAAACAAGGGAAAAATGAATGAAGAATAGCAAAGAAATGATCCTGCAGTTCAGAATGAATAAATCAACAGGTCTAAATGTCATGAAACTGAATTCTCCAGTATCTTCATGAATAGTCAGCCAGGGTACTTGTGAAGGCCTGTTGACAATAAAAACCTACAACTTCAACAGTGTGGTTGGAATACACACACACACAAATATATGTAGGCATACATACAGTCTCAAATGATGTCCTAGAAAAATGTCCAACCCTTTTGTTCTGGTGTGCTGTACATGCATCTCCACAAGTAGATCTACATAGGTAGGTACGTATGCAGCAGGCATCGCTCTTCCCAAGTCACACTATCTGCACTTGGGATAGAAGAACTTCAAACGTAATGTCAAATCTCAGAAATCCAGTGAGTTTTGTCTTTCTAATTCAGTTCTCTAATGATGCAGGCTTCCACTGTTAGAAGAGATGCTCTGGAGGTGACTTCTCCCTCAGAAGCCAAGGCTTTTTGGGACTGCACACCGTCAAATATGGTCCCGCAGGCGTGGCAGAAACATCATGCTACAAACCCAGGAAATGGAGTGGCACATGTGAAGCGAGTTAAAAAGGGCCATGGAAAGATCACGGCTGTGAAGAGAGGGATTGAGCAGTGACAAGGAAAATAAGCCTTTGGTTGGGGTTGTAGGAGACTGCAACCAGAATAAAAAGAACTAGAAAAGTCATAAATTCTTGCTTTCCTGTTGATTTATGAAAGCCAGCTAAAAGTATCTGTCTTCCTGGCTGCTAGAGAAATTTCTTCTGTTAAGTAAATGTATCACAGTGGAACATTGGACTTCTTGTCAGCAGTGTAACATCTCAGTACAGGGCCCTGATTGCCACAGAAGTACCATATGAGTATTCCTCACAGAATTCTGTTGAGTTGTGACTGCTGTAAAAGGTGAAGATTAAAATGTTTGATACTTCCATTTCCCAAGTCAATCATCAAAGTTAGAGGCCTTTCTAAGCTTAGTTGACCCGCTGGGCTCGGTTGGGTGCACTAAGGCAATGTCTGGTTAGCCTGACAACTGGTCAGCTTTGACATCCATCCAACTGTCCACGGATTCATCTACATCTGGGCCATGTGGGCATTAGACTAGGATCAAGCCTGAGCTGATTTCTCTGGTAATAATATGTTTCCATCCCTCTTCCCTTGCTTTTCCAGTCAAAAGAAACTTTGCATCTTAAACTGACATATTTTCAATTTTTACAGTCTACTTTTGCAAGATCCTTCCATATGGCTAAAGTTAAAATTCAGAGGCTATAGATAGCTGGGGCAGTCTTTGTATTAATCCAAAATGTGCCAGCTGAGTTAGGAACCACTAGCTCTGCACAACAAAACAGGAACTAATAATGCTTGAGCTTTTTGCTAATAGCATACCTGAAGCAAAATCTTGTTATCCAGCCTGAACCACTTAGGAATTAGCAGTAGCATACTGTACTATAGCCAGTTTGAACAGATGGATTTAGAGCCAGAGAGGCAAATATATCCCTTTTTTGGAATTTGTCTGCCTAATTTACTCATGTTACTGTTACAGAGATACCAAGATAGCTGATGATGCTGCTCTGCACTGTATTTACTCGGCTGCATTGCCACACAGAAATGTGATTAATAGACTCACAGGAATTGCAGATGGAAGAGCCATATTAGATCATTCAATCCATCTCCCTGCTGATGCAGAATTGCTCGCTACAGCTACAGTACATTTTCTAGTGTTTTGTCTGGTGTAGTTGTAAAAGTCCCCTGACACGGGAACTCCACCACTTCCCTTGGGAAACTGCTCCACAGTTCATCTTTCAAAATTGGCACTGTCAGAGACAGGCTTGAGAACCAGGACCATTGACCTGTACTCAGTTGGGAATTCCTCCCTTCCTAATCACTAGGTGACCCTGCATGAAGATGCTGTACCATCAAAATCACACAGTGCTTGTGGCCACACCACAGATTTACAGTAATTGACATTTCTTCTTCTCATCTGCAAGATACATTTTGCTTTCTCAAACCTACCAACTTTTGCTTCCTTTTTATCCCAACCCCTCTGGTGCACCTGCTAGTCCCCTAACATGGTCTATACAAAGACTAAAAACCATCAAAGAATCTCAGGTCCTCTCTGGATCCTCATGCTTCTGATGTAAAGTTCAAGTTTCTCATTCTCACAGAATCCTGGTTCTCACTAGTGCTGGTCTTTTCCCTCCTACCCATGACACCATCTTTCTGAAGGATTTTGGTTGCTTGTTTACTGTGACAGTAAAGTAAGAACAAGGAATTTTCAGGTTTCTACTTCTTCAGAAAAAGTCTGGCCAAGGAGGTGGGAACTGCTGTCAATCAACACTAATAAACAATTTCCAAAAACTTCAGCAAACCAAGAAATGGGGAAAAAAAAGAATAAGAAAAAAGAGGGAAAAAAGAAGGAAAAAAGAGGTTTGTTTCACTGAATGAAACATTACACTTAACAATCTGAATATACTGTAAATATTTACATAGTCAAAGGAAATATTTAGAAATAGAATTGTTGTGGCCATCTTTTGAATTTAGTATTTTATTTACCTGTCTTCTTTTCACAAGGAAAAAGAAAAGAAGTCAAAGTTCAGGCAGACAGTGCCAGTTGTCTGCATGTGTACTGGCTTTTCATTCAGCAACTCTCCAAACTGTGGTGGTATGTCCATCCTCCTATCCCTCCCAATTACCTACTTTTCCTACGACTCTTATCAAAACCAGGCAGGCCAATGTCAAAAGATTTCACTGGAATCAGAGGGCTGTCTGCTGAAGAAAAATCAGATTTCTCTTCAGCTCAGGAGCAATTAGAAAACCGAGGTTGGAGAATGGAAACTACAAAAAACGAAGATCAATTCAAATTTATATAATACAAAATTTATGCATATTTTTTGGTCACCTATAGGGGTTTTTTCCCTAGGTTCTGAGCCAGAATTGGATATACCAAATACCAAGTGAAAGGGCAGTTATGTCAGTAATTCTAGCCCATCTGGAAGCAATAACTACAGTCAATCACAGAGTAAATCCTTATCTGATGAGATTTCCAGCCCAATTTTTTTAGACACAAGAGGTTCAGATAGTTCAGATAAGGTTTGGCAGCTGAATTGGTATTTGTCCCAAGCAAACCTCCAGAGGTTCACCAGTCACTAGTAATAAATGAAAGTCTTTATAAAGGGATGGTTATTTTGTGGCCAACATGAGATAAATTGGCGGTGCCAGCCCAGGT
Organism: Porphyrio hochstetteri; assembly: GCA_020800305.1. NCBI lineage: Eukaryota > Metazoa > Chordata > Aves > Gruiformes > Rallidae > Porphyrio > Porphyrio hochstetteri. The sequence continues at coordinate 18,994,133 of CM036915.1, read as the reverse complement.
CCTAGGAGACATCTGTCTGTATCTGAATGCCATCACCAGCTCTCTAGACGTGCAAAGGCACTGGGACCTGAAGGTTTTAATGATCCTTCCTCCAAAGCTGAGTGGCTTTTGCTTTCGCCCCGAGGTAGAGTGGGAACCCAACTGTTATCAAGGGCAGCAGATCTAGCACATTTGTGTGCTGGAGCAAAAGGCTCTTTGAAGGAGACATCAGTAGAGAGAACAAGCTACTTGGGATGCAATGCACCCTGTGAGTTCCACATCCATTCCATCTCTTTCCCATTAGCGAGTTTGCTGGCTATGCCAGGTGTTCTCATTAGCCATATGTATAAATATTTGTCTTTTTTTTTTTTTTTTTTACCATTCTGGTACTGTATGTATAGGAAGAAGTGGAGCCAATCTGTGTGTGAAAATCAACATTTGAAGATTTCCTTTTGGCTGCCGGTAGCTGGGGCCTGTTTAACATCCCCTGTTGTAGTTGGCTGCTATCTCAGAGCCACTTTTCCAACTACTAGGAACCAAATCAGGAAAAAAAAAAAAAAGATATGGATGAGATATTGACTTTCCACGTGTTGTACATTTTACCAATAAGTATTAATGACAAAGACACTAAGGCGTGTAATCTCCCATCAATGAATCAATACAAATCCCATTAACACTCGATGAAGGGATAAGATAGCCTTCAAGAGCGCTTTGTATAGGACTCCCTCTAAAGGCTCTGGAAGTCCCCTCTGCCTCAGGACCACCAGTATATTGTGATTTTAATGAAGTAAAGAGGTTTTATAATGAAGTAAAGAGGATTGGTAAGGTGCATTTATCAGCAGATGAATGCACCTTACAGATTCCAAGTCTGGCCCATAATAAAATGTAATGCTTATGTGACCTGTGTTGATTCTGCTAGAACATGGAAACAGAGAAGTCCATAACATCAGCCATTCCAGTTGCCAGCAAGATCAGTAAAAACCAAAGGTGGTTAAACAGTTAGCTACAAGCTTCCTAGAAATTACAGGCTCTCAGTTTTTAGTCGGCTGTCCCACTTCCTCCTCACCTCTCTGCTCTAACTTGTCCCTCCAGTTTCAGAAGTGATACCAAATACCCACCCCTGACCTCTTCCCTTGTAGATCTACAATCATCTGCAATAGTAATTTAACTCACAGTCCCTGAACTGTGCAATTTCTGCTTCCACTGAAACAAAAAACTGGAGCTAAACTTCATGGGAACTTAGAAGCAGCTTCAGGACACAGGTTTAGCTCACTGAAGACAGCCAAGGACAAATTAGTTAAAGAAAGCACCAGTGTTGCTCAGGGTAATTGGTTCGAGTTAACCATTAGACCTACTGGGCAACTTTATCAAGTTCTTGAAATCCTTTTGAACACAACACTGTGGTGGGAATAAGAAGAAAATTGCTTACATATATCTAAATCCTCTGGGGAAAATTATCCTACCAAACAGTCCTAATTTAGTCTGATAAATCAGGGAGGAAAAAAATAATCAGATTCTGAGTTGTGTGTTTTGTTTTGGAGGCTATTCTTGTTTTTCTTTTCTGAAGTACCTGGCAGGGAAATGTTCAAAGCCTCTGAGAGTAACTTGTACTGAATATTAATTTGAGGAGGGGGGCTTTGCTCATCTTCTCTTCAAAAATCTTTCCATAAATCCAGAGCAAATTTAGGTACCACAGTGTCATTTAACTGTACGAAAACCTCTTCCCTAGTTTTCTATTTCTCTTTCTCCACTCTCCAGCATTTATGCAGCTCTGAAAAAATCTGAAAGAAAACCTGCCTGCAATTCCATTCCTTATTCTCTGTTTTTGCCATTAGATGTGCCGTCTGCATTACCAGTATCATGGGAAGACAACTGGGCTGCCTGCCTCCTTCCTGGTTGCCTCTGAACTTCTTCAGCCTGCAAAGAAAACATTGTGGGACTTTGTTCAGAACAGTAAGAAACTAAATATTTATCTTCCCTCCTATAATTTATGCAGCACAGGATTAGTATAGAAAGTACCAAGATTGAAAGGTCAAGTGAGCTTCCAAACAGTGTTTCACAGTAATGTATCATTGCACTTTTACCATGGCTTGCTTTCTAGAAAATGAAGCCCCAGAAGCACCGATGCACCTGAAGAGATAACCTCAACCATGCTACAGCCCGATTTTCTGTTATGTATTTATCTGTTTCATTTACATTTCCTGTAGGGATCATAATCTCTGCTGGAGATTTTGTAGCAGTGTTAGTACCAAAACAGTTTGCATTTGTGGGTTACCCTCTAATTGTTTGCCATCACCTGCTGATGTTTTAATTACTCAATGGACTGGCATTAAGATAGGGTCGGTGTGGGATTTCCTGCTGTTGGACCAAGTCAGCGCAGCCCCTAACCCTACCGCATGTCTGGAGCAGACCAGGGAGACAAGCATCTTGTTGAGAACCCCTGGGCTTCCTCTCAGCATGGAGGTCACACGGTAGAAAAACACATTGTCTTTATCCATGAAAGACCTTTTGGATGGAGAAATCCCCTTCCTCCAAGCTGCCAAAGCCTCAGTCTTGACATTTATGCCCAAGGGACTTTTCCCATCCCTGGGATTTCAATAACACTTGACCCATACCCTTGCATCTTTGCACTGCCATTATCGCAGGGGCTTCAGGGGAGTGCAGGCCAGCAGGCATGCTGTACACCACAAAAAAGGGATCTGTCTCTGGTAAGTGCAGCTTTCATTAGTTTAAAGTTGGTTGAATCAGATAATGTGACTCCTCACTATGTCTTTCATATGTCTGCTCGGTAGAGCTAGTCACTTAACTGTGCCCTTCTTCTGAAGCTGGAAAAGACCTGTCCGCAAGATTGCATCGTGTGTCAGAGTAACACACCAGCTTCTACTCAGCAGATATTTTAAGTGCTTTGCTAAAGCTGAATGACCCAGGCTACTAGAGGATATGGTGGGTTCTCCACCTCTTGAAGTCTTCAAACCAGGAGTGGATGCCTTTCTGAAAGATATCGTTTGGCTGAACGTGATTTATTAGGCTCGCTACAGTGGGAAATGGGTGAAATACTAAGGCTGGAATTATAGAGCAGCTTAGCATAAGTGACCTGATGACCCCTCCTGGCTTTAAAAATCTAAGAGCTTAGCCAAAGATCCAAGAAGTGAATACGGCTTTTTTATAGGCATGATGTAAACAAGTTTATGTGGATGTGTGTGTGAACCAGGACTCGACAAGGTTTTGCCAGGTCAGATTTGTCACACTTTGGAGCCTAAGTCCAGTTCTTCATGAGTACGGCAGCCATAAAAGAATAATTATTAAAAAAAAAATGAACATAGGTGAGAGCTAAATAAAGCAATGTCATTGTTTTCCCTTAAATGTCACCTCCTTTGGAAGAAAAAATAAAAAGAGTGGAAAATTATAGGTGTCTGGCCAAAAAAAGGGAGGGGACATGGAGCAGGAGAAACAACCATCAAAATCTTCTGTTTTGGTGATAAAAGGGGAGCAAAAGACTTCCCGCACTGGGCACAGGGAAATGCCCACCCTTGTATATAGAAACCCTGGCAAACAAACGGCTCCCGCCTGGCACAAGGGTGCCAAGGAGCGAGGGAGGAGCGCGGGGCCGGGGAGCAGTGATGCTCCCGACCCCTCTGCCACCCGCGGGTCCCGACCCATCAAAGAGTCCGGCAGCCACATCAAAAATACCCTCAGCCTTTGGATGAACGAGCTGTTTGTTTTTCTTCCCGATGGCTTGATAAGAGGTCACAGGATGTGTCCGATTTATTTTTTTTTTCTCTTTTTTCTTTTCTTTTTTTTTTTTTTTTTTTTATAAGGCCAAACAATAGGTTAAGAGAGAGAAGCCCCAGCCCAGTCCCAGTGGGTCTCCCCGACCCCGCGCTGCTCCATTTCCTGCCCTTTGGAAGCAGACATCCCCCTTTTGTTTTCCTCCAGCCCGGCCAGCGCGTGTCGGTGCGGCAGCCATCGAACAAATACCTTTTGGCCACCGTCCGTACCCCCCCACACACCCTCCCTCCCCCATACACCCTCCCCTCCCTTCTTCCCCGACCGCCGCTCGCTCACGGGCCGGCGGCTTCCTGAACCCCGGCGGCCACTGCCGACCCGCCGCCGGCCTCGCAGGAAGAGACGGCGCGGCCTGCACCCGCCCGGGCGGAAGCGACGGGAAATCCCTGCAGCTGCCCGATTGCGCTCCCGCGGCCGGCGGGACGCGGCCGGGGCGTGCGGGCGCACGGCGAGAGAGCCTTCCTGTTGGCCCGGCCGCGGTTCTTCTCCCCCCCCCTTCCCTGCTTTCTCCCCCCCGCTTCCCCCACCTCCTCCTCCACGCCCGATGCTGGAAATTCGCGGCACGCCGGCTCCCACACGCACGCCGGGGGAAGTGCTGGGAGCCGGAGATAAGCCATCCCGGCTGCCACCGGGCTCTGCCGCCGTGGTCAAAGTGGGAAACAAAAGGCGAGGCGCCCGGGTGATTATTCTGCAGGGACTGTTAGACTCCCCCCACCTATCCCCTCCCGCCCCGGCTCTGCCGGGAGCTCGCGTACCTGGAAGGAGACACTCAGTGTCTTCGGCCCCGGTTCGTGGGAATGACAGGTACCGGACAACCTGCTGATGGGGAGCAAGGGAGTGTGCTGGGAGACCCCCGCCTCTGGGGAAATGCGTGGAGGAAGGATGCTCAGGTATTGAAACTTTAACACCCCCTCTCTAGTCCATCAGCCCATCCTAAAACTGAGGTTGTTCCAGACGTGCATGAAATCCATGGGTTTCTGGGAGTTTGGTCCCAGCCTCTGGCCCCTCACCACGACACCACGAGGTTTCCCCCAAAGAAACACGTTCATACTTGGCAAAAACAAGGTTGAGATTCAAAAACCGATAACTGGCTTCTTTCAAAGCCCATACACACCCTGTCTGCTCCCCAGGAGTTGAGTAGCAATGGGGAAAAGTTTTCCCTTCTGGCTGGAGCTTCACAGAAAGAAGGATGATGGCACACTTGGGTTTCAGCAGCACCCGGCGCTGGATCTCTGCTGGCAGTAGGGATAGGGAGACAGCATCTTCAGGAATGAGCAGCTCCTTCCTGGACCTTCCTGGGTGACCACAGTTGTTTGCAGAAGAGGAATGCACCCTGTAAGTCTCCTTTGTCAGCCTAACTTCTGATTTTGGCCTAAAATTATGAAAATTGAAAACATTTATAAACTCTTAAGCTGCTCATTAAGGTTCTCAGTTTTCAACCTTCTGTCTAATGACCTCTCATTATAATTCCCTTCATACAGATGACCTATTTTGCACAGACACTGCGGTGCTCGTCTGTGAGGCAATGCAGGAGTTAAATTAGATATTCATATAGGCAAATTTGAACACTAAAATAAAATTGCCTTCCTGAGGTCATTGTCTCTGTAGACCAAAGTGAGGGAGGAAGTGCAGGAATGCGATGCTGATTAAGATACCACATGCTGGGCAGGTATCAGTTTAAACACTTTAGACTGTTACCTGCTCAGCAGGGAAGACCTGAATCCACATTTGATGATTGAGCCATATTTATGTCTCAGCTCAGCAAGTCTCCGTACATTGGCCTGATGAGCAGAGTGTATAAAACTCACACCAGTGTTTCTGTATTAATCAGAGAGGTGAAAAAAGGTTTCACAGGTACGTTGGATTTCTAAATACGTGGGTGTCCAGGGCCCATTTACCCCAGGCTGTATTATGGGTAAGTGACAATGCACCTACTCTGCCCCCTTTCACATTTTGGATGAATCATGCAGCAAGCTGAACTGCATCAAATTAATACGTGTTCCATGGCTCAAGCAGCTAAACTGATAATCTGCTGCCTGAAGAAGGGAGTTTCTTTCTTGTACATGGAAAACTCTGCATATATATATATATACACACATAGACACAAATATATACACGTATATCTATAACTAAATACACACATATATAGGCTTTTGTATATGTATGTTTTGCAACTTTACATTGGAAGCTGTAGCTATGTTGTATCATACAGTACTTGAAGGTCTCAAATTCTGATTAGCATTCTTGATGGGTTCTTTCAGCATGGTTTACTCAGGAAACAAGGCTTATGCAATCACAGTCTGTGTATGTGTGTACGCGTCTGTCACCATTAGACATCAGATAATTTACACAGGAGAGAGGCATTATGAATGTCCCTAGACCAGGAAAAGCTTCCTGGAGAAACAGCTTCTGTCTCTATTTTCACCTTAAAAAAAAAAGCCACAGAGGACCCAACTACAAGACATGTATCCATTAAAAATCATCATTAGGCTTTGTTCGGTCCTGTACTTGTGGAACTGCTTTCTCAGTATCTAAAGAATTACTGTGATTAAGAAGTTATAAAGGATGTCACCAAAGAAGCAAGATTATACTCAGATTTAATATTAATCTCCTTCATTTTTCACTGCAGGATATATATATATATTTAAGGGTTTTATTTTCCAGTTTACAAAATGCTCCTCTTGGGAATGCACACGTAGGTTTGCAGCTCTGGGCAGAGCTCAACTTTCAAGAGAACACACTCCCACATGACCAAACCCAGCTCACATCACACAGGCACCAATATTACTATTTGAGATTTAAAGCTCCCTCCCAAATATTCATGAGTGATGCACGAGAGAGGGCTTTAACCCATATACACTGCAAAACCAGAGCTCTAGAATAAGGTCTGATTAGCACAACTTCTGCTGATGGTCCTGGATGTTCCTTCAGCTTTAGCCATGAAGATTAAAAACCATAAAAATCCAATTCTGAACATAGGATTTCATATAGGACAGTAACTTGATTGTTTTATTTTCTTGTGCTTTTTTTCTTTTGAGGATTGTTATTTATTAATATATTATACAGGCTGTCCAGGCGAGTGGCAGAGTCACCATCCCTGGAGGTGTTCATAAAACATGTAGACACAGCACTTTGGGAGATGGTTTAGTGGGCATGGCGGTGGTGGGTTGACAGTTGGACTTGATTTTAGAGGTCTTTTCCCACCTTAATAATTCGGTGATGTACACATGGATATACAGCCTTGGCACTGGGATTCCTACAAAGAACAAAGAATTGGGCTGGAGTGTTGCTTATACCAAAAATCCAACTCAAAGGGCTGCAATTGTACCTGGAGAAGTTCTGGCTGCTGCCAAAATCCATTTGTTTGGGAGAGCCACTACAGTGCCCAGTTTGTACCCTGGCACGTGATATTCCACTGCCTCATCTCAACGGTACAATAGGACCACAGACAATATATGGGAGTTCTTTTGGGGGCAAATAATCCAGTGATACAGAGAAACCAGGAAGGGAAAGGAAATTACTGTTTGAATTGCTGATATTTCTAAAGAAAAATCACCAGTTGCCATGACAATAAAAATGTGAAATATTCAAAGAGGTCAAAATTAAAATACATGATTTACTCTTCTCAAAGAAAGTGCTCTACACACACACACACACACACACACACACACACACACACCCACCCACCCCCTCATGGATTTTAGTTTTTGACATCCACAGGTTTTTTGTTTTTTATAGAGTCAGGAGCATTTCTTGGAGGATCCCTCCCTGTTCACACAGCATGCAGGCTGACCTTGTCTGCGGAGCCATTTCTGAAATAGAGTCCATGTGCTTTCTAGTCATTCCTAGAAAACTGGAAAAGGTGTCAAACATCTCTAACCCATCTTTGTGTCTGTGACTAAACGGGAGCAAACAGGCCTGGAGATCTGGAGAGTCCCCAGCTGGGAAAAGATGAGAGCACTTGCTTCTGTAATATGAATGTGTTGGCAAACAGAGGTGCTTTGGGAAAGACAGAGCCACCATCACCACTTTGTGTCTCTTTTCCAGTTCTCTGGAGAGGGAAGGATGTTTTGTTTGGGGTTTGTGGGGTGGTTTTTGTTTTGTTTTGTTTGGCTTTAGCCTCCCCATGGCATATTTCCAGTAGCACTGTAACTACCTTGGCACCTCCTTTCTCCTTTCAATGCTGTCATGATGAAGACTAGCCCTTAAGAGAAACTTACTTCAGTATCTACACAATAAAACTGTCCAGAGGTTCCACCCACAAAATTTCAAATTTGGGAAAGAAAAAAGAATTAAAAAATACAATACTCTCTTGAACCCTCAGGATACAAAAGCAGAGTTTTCCCCCCCCTTGTGGTACCCTACCAAAATGAGAGAAGAGGATTGCTATATAAAAAAAATAAGAATCCCCAGAAACTCCTCCTACCAGGCTGGGGCTGATCTCTGTTTACCTCGGGGGTTGCAAACTGGCAGGAGAACCCGCCATCTGACCGTGGCACGTGCCAAGTCTCACAGACTTCTTGCAACCTTGTGCTGTGATTTCCTTCCCATGGAATGGGGATGAGTCCAGAAGGATCAGTGAGATGCAGACCTTGAAGTGTACAAAGCCTCTTTTGTTCTGAACTAATTATGTTGTTACTCCTGTGTGTGCTAGGTTGGAGATGTCCAAGGAAGAGCAGCCAAGAAGTCTCAACAACTTTCATCCTTGGTCACTGTTCAAGCCATAGGGATGTCGGTGGTTTTGCCTGCAAGGCCATCAAGAACAGGAAACTTGAGGAATTCACAAAACCAATAAACAATAAAGCAGTGTCTGGGGGGGGAGAAGGGAGGAGAAGGGTCAGCAGAGGGACTTTGCAGCCTTCCTAACATCTGGGTCTTGCTCAGAGTGCAGTGGGTGGAGGGGAAGAGGGCAGCAGTTTCTCAGAAGCTCTCAATTTACTGAAATAGGTTGAAGAGGTTGAGCCACTTAAAATCAGGTTAGCTTTATTAACTGTTCGTTTGCTGTGCTTGCGCAAGAGATGGTCACAGTGACCACACTTACCCATACTGCATTTTGAAGAGGACAGCTTCTGCTCTCTGTCTTACCTAACGCAGGTAAGAAACAGTGGAATTGAGAAGTAAGGACTTTTGGTTTTCAGCTTTTTCTGGGGTATTTTTTTCAGTTGTGCAGAAGGCTGGTTCCTCCCTGTTCATCCTGCTCAGCATACAAACGTACCTAAAATGTCCTGAGAGAATCAGCATCCTCATGGAGAAGGGCTGATCTATGACTTCACTGGCCTGTGGGACAAGCCATAAAAGAAGAAATTTAAGAAAAATAACAATTTATCATAAGAAATCTTTGACCCATACACTTGAATTCTGGAATTTGGGGAAAATATTATTTGCACAACAGACTCTGCTCTCCTTATCTCCATAGCCTGAAGTATTCCTAGTATTGCCAGCTTTGCAGTGCATATCTCATTGCAGTACATGGTGCTCTGGAGTGTGCCAAGTAATAAGCTATAAAGAGAGAAGCAGGACTCAAGCAACACAAGGATGCAAAGCAATATTTTCCCTTGACACCCAAGGTCATGGCATAAAGAAACATGGAACAAGGGAGCGTCAGTTTTCATTGAAGATGCTGCTGTACCAAGCTAAGAGAAATAAATTAACATGATGGCAAACTTAGAGTGTCCCCTTAAAATGTGTTTGTAAGTGTGCGAGTGTGCATGTGGAGGGGGGATGTGTATTTGCATGGCTAGCAAGAACAGGCATCGCAGACTTCTAAAGAAACCCTTTTTAAAGATAATCTGTTCTGTATATACTATAAATACTGACACACAGTTTTTCAGGGAGCTCTGGGTTAACAAGCTGAGAGGAATAAGTACGGTTTGCTGCCCAGTGAATTACTCATCAATACAGTTTTAACTTCTCACCAATTCCTAACCAAAACATATACCCAAGATGCTTTTTTCGGATTGATTATACCTACATTTGTGCCCCTATAAAGCTGGAGCAGCTATTGCTGCATTCTTCCATTCTCTTGCCTGCATGGTGAGACCTGTACATGTGCAGGAAAACAGGAGAAACCTTGATTGTCTGTTTTGATTTTGCAGTGGTACCATGTAAATGAGGGGTAAATGCAGAAGAAGAGTTGGGTTTCTGATTGCTCTGTGCCCCATCTGGAGTCCTATGAAGCCAATAGAAAATCTTCCATGGACTTAGAGTTTCTGTCAGTCCCTTGAACATTATTAGGCCAGCAAGAAGGATTCATAGCATCCACCATATGGCTCCAACTTACTTTAATTCTTTACCTAACATTTCTGAGATGCAGACTGTAAGGGAGCATTCCTTTATAGTTAGGAAAGCACACGGTGCTTAATTTTAATGGAAAACTCTTTTTTAAACACAGACGGATCCTGCTGTGTTTGACAAATATGTTCCAGAAAGAAGCTCAATCTAGATGTTATGTGTAACTTTATCTTATTCCCTTTTGAGCACTACTGTTCTCGCAAAGTGATCTCTCAACTGCCCAAAGTCATTACACTTTTTCCCTTTCACATTGTACCTCTGTAAATGTCAGGCATAACTACATTTTTATTTGCAGAGATACCACTGCTATGAATGAGCAAAAATTTCCTGCTCCCCCGCCTCCTTCTCTTTACCCTGTGCGCTTTCTGCTAATATGATTTGTTGAACAAATTGTTCCATTAATCTGGGGCTGTTTGACAGAGTGAGAAAATAAGTGCCAAAGTGAGAAGATTCACAAGAATCGGAAATCTCAGTCCCTCTTTCTCAAGGTAAATAGTTATTATATCAGGGTGTCAGACTGGTGAAATGGATGTACTTTCATTCTCAGTTTGTAAATGTCACTTTTCCTCAGCCCATCAGGGTGACAAATGAGGTGTGGGTTACAGTAAGAGTTCATTCCTTGACAAAGTTCTTGCTGGCTTATTTCAACAGGAAGGTAACCTCCCCTTTCTGCCCCCCACCCAAAAGCAGGGGGAGTGGGATGAGAAACAAGGCAACCTGGGCTTGAATAATGCCCAAATTGTTTCCATTAGCTGCTAAAACCCGATGGAGGTTTCTTCAAAAAAACAAGTCGTGATACAGTTTGTTTGCCTTTCTCCTCTTTTCTTGCTTGTTGTTTTTAGCTAAGAACCATATGACATACTTTTACCAGGGCTTATGTCAATATTTTTTGAACAAGTGGTCAAGAGAGGCCACTTTTTTAGCCCTGTGCTATCTGGTTGTTAATTACCACGCCACAAAAGTGTTAATAAAGAAGAACACCCTCTTCTTTTGACAGTAATTGGTAAGAGATGAGGAGACCCAATGCCTGATGAGGAATGTGAAATGGCTTCTTTGATGGCCTCACAGACCATTGCTTTTGAGCAGTCATAGGACTAAGAAAGAGTTCACATGGCCCACAGGGAAACACCGTCCCAGGGCAAAGATGGTTATAAGGAAAGAGTGATGGATGAACTGGGGGCCTTCTGTGATTTCTGAGTCTGTGGGAACAGAAAACTCAGGAAAACAGAATTTTTGGTACCTGGGAAACATCTTCACCAAGGCTGAACCGTTGTGTTCAGGATGTAGACTTGTGCTTTTTTAGTTAATGGTCTTGTAACAGCAAAAGAAACCTGCTGCTACCTGAATTTGCCATTGCAGTAATTTAGAAATATGTCTGTGTGATGGATTTCACCCTTTTATTTCGGGTTATAGTAGCACTTAACATTTGGAGGTTTCTGATGTCTCAATTTGTATTCTCATCTTGACAACGGTCTGTGTTTAGTGCTCATGAACAAAACCAGTAAGAATCAAGTGGAGTGATTTTGATAGAAATTTTTTGAGGAAAAGCAAGAAGAAAGCGACTGTAGAAGGATTTTATTTTCTATTATTTTCAGAATGAAACAAAGTTTTCTATGAAAACTAGGAATAAAAGCAAATTTTCAGAATAAAGCTACTAACCCCAGGTTAGTAGCTCTGTACTGGCTTCCCTAAGGTCTGCAAGGACCAAATGGAGAATGAGGATCTTCAGGCATTTCTGTCTCCTTGGTGGGAGATGGCTGGGACCGTATCTCACTAATACTTAGAAATCAAGTCCTGAAAATTTAACATTTGCAGATCCTCAGGCAGACCCTAGAAGATATTAAAGAACCTGAATGAAAAAAAAACCATGAACATTTAGCTGAGTCCACTTGTATTTTCTTAGAAGCTCATCAGAAGCAGTGTGTTTCCTTGTAACATTTTGCTTTTGGTGAATCAGCATTTGCTGATGGAAATATATTGAATTGCAGAATGTCTGCCCCATTGGCATATCATCTGGCACATGCCATAAGAAATGAAAAGGGTTGAGGGTAAATGGGGTGAACCTCTGGATCTGGATCTCCTGCTTGAACCAAAAGGCTCCTTAATGGATGGCTACCACAGACTTGTGTCCATTTGAACCCTTGGAGGGAGATATTAACTAAATGCATGTTACGTGTTTCTTTTCATGACTGATGAAATGTCAGGCTTTGAATTAGCTGAACAGTGACAATGCTTATGATTCAGAAATGGAAATTTGCTTTTCATTATTAAGAAAACCACTGTTCTCCGACAGTCACTTAAAAGTAGCTATTTCTAAAAACACGTATGCCATTAAATTCCCATGCTGGAATATTTGTGAGAAATTAACATTAAAAAGGAGACTACACATAATCAAAGCAAATCTATCTGTTTTTCTCTCTGTGTGTGCATTTCCAGTGTATTTATCTCTGTAGAATCTGGGCAGCAGATAATACTGAATTTTGTATGACATCATACCTATTTCAGATAGATGGTTATCTCATAAACATACAATTATGCTTTATCTAACAGATCAGGGAGTAAAAGGCCCTGCTGAAAAAGAAATTTCAAGAAGTAATAGTACAGCGAACAGGAAAAGCAAATCACTTCATACTGCAACTTTTTTTTTCTTTTTTTTTAATATATTTTTAAATGTTCTTCTCTTTTTCTCATCAAGTTTGCTCCTGCACGTAAATTGTTCTTTGAAGACCTATTTTCTCCAGTTCTGGCTAAAATAAGCAGAACAGTTACAGTCAACAATATTCTGCCCACTTTGCCAGAGCCTTCATAATTTATGTCTAACCTGGATAGGAAAAGCCCTTATAAATTTCAACAAATGTCTCATTAATTAACACCCCATCTCCCTAAGCCACAGAGCAGCTGGTGAAAAGAATTGTGTAGGTTGATTCTGTAGATATAAACTAGGTCAACAAGAGGGATCCATACTCACTATTGCAGGCTGATATTTCTCTGGAGGGTATTAATAGTTTCTGGGGTCTTTCAGCTTAGACTCAAAACTATTCAAAGTCAACGGTATAAAGCTGCTCAGCCTATGTACTTAAATTTAAAGAAAAACAAACCCACAAGGCATTGCAAGGTTTCTGTGCAATGCAACCCAGTGGGTCAAATCCTGATATCCTTGCTTAGCCTCTATCCAAGACAATTGGAGTCTTTCTATTGATTTAAATGAACTTTGTATTGTGACCTTCTTCTGGTTAGCACTTGATCATGCAAACTCCTTACTTTACTGATTACACTATATATTCATGGAGAGGCTGAAGCCCTTAGTCAGGCAAACTCTTTCTTCTTGCCTGCATGATAAATTATCCACAAAGCATTATTCTCTGTTCATTTATAAATACTCCTTAGCCTATTCAACATGCTAATTTTAGGGTAATTTATTTTTTTCTATAACTGTGCATAACTCTAATAAAATTAAATTAAAAATATAAGGCGGGACTGTGAGGAATTAATATTGCAGGTCTATCTAATGCAAGGGCTGAATACAAGCTGGAAAAATTAGAAGGAGTAAATGCCTGGGAAGCATTTTCTTAACTTTAAATGTATTGCATATGAAAACCTTGTCTGAAGTCATCTGAGGAGCAAGCAGGCAATATTCACCCATAATTGAGGTTTTAGTATATCCTATATCATGATAGGATATAGGGAAAGGAGAGGAGAATGCCTGAGCAGTGGATAGCAGTGAAAGATCGGCCATACAAAGTCTATAAACAGGGTCTGATTAGCAGGAGGAGGGAATCACTGGGCAAGCAGAGCAGAGGAAGACTTTCCCAAGCTGGCAGACTCCTTTCAAAAAGGTGCTGAACTAAGAGTGCAAAACTAAAATAAATAAGAGCAGAAAAGAGGGAGAGCAAAGTAGGGGATACACTAGGATGTGAAAACAGAAAAGCAGCCGGGAGGAAAGTCATAAAGCTCCTCGGAGGAGATAATCCTGACTCAAGTGAAGTCAATGGGAGTTTTGCCATTGACTTCAACAGGGTCAGGATTTCATCCGGGGAGTGTTAATGTGATGTGGAAAGAGATAGGAAGACAGTGGAGATACTCAGAGAGAGAGCAACATGGTCATAGCATATAACATTAGCATATTAATGGCTATGGCTGTTTTATTTTACAGCTCTGTATGAAGCATAGAGACTATAGGAACTTCAGGAATACTAATACGTCCCTCATTATTAACTAATGCAATGTCAGGAATCCTCAAAATAGAGATTTCCCCCTCTGCCCCCATTTTCCCTCTTATGAGGGAGGTTGAGTCAGACTAATTTTGGTATTAAAAGAAAAAAAGTCAGAACAAATATCATCATATCCAGTAAGCCTAATGCATTGATTGAATCTAAGCTGACCACAAAATTTAATTGCAGGTCTGTAATTATTTGAGGTTAGGAAAAGTTACATTATATTTTCTGAGTTAAGCTAAATAGATCAAGACTTTTTATCTTGAAAAAGAACCACCTAGGATGGGGAGGAGGAGGTCAGATACAGGTCTTTAACATTCTGGCTGGCCTGTAAATGGCAAATAGATAATGAGTGTTCACTGTCTTTAGAAATCTAAGATTTAAAAGTCATCAAAAGAGGTAAATATATCGCCCTTGCCCTGTGGATGTCCCATCCCAAGAAGTCTTCAAGGCAGGCTGGATGGGGCTTTGAGCAACCTGGTTTAGTGGGAGGTGTCCCTACCCATGGCAGAGGGGTTGGAAGAAGATGATCTCTAAGGTCCCTTCCTACCCAAATCGTTCTATGATTCTATTATGTTATTCAAACCAAGCAAGACTTCTGGTTTTGTAGCATAAAGGTAACTTGTGCAATTCCTTGCAACAAGATCTAGGGGTGGTTACATAGTTTCAGAAACAATCTATGGAGAAATTAATGGAAGAAGAACACATTGCAAGTTATTCAATGCATAGCTATCTCTTGTTCAGGGACTTTGAGCCACAGGTCACTGAAAAACTGCAGAGTATTTTAGAAAAATACCCTTGTATTGTTCCCGAGATATCTGGATCTAGAGACCACACTGGGTTATATGATAGAATCATAGAATGGTTTGGGTTGGAAGGGACCATCAAGTTCCACCCCCTGCCATGGGCAGGGACACCTCTCATCTCTCACCTCTCATATGGCCCTTAGGTCCAACGTGGTGCAGCAATTCTCTATCCCAAGGAAATAGAGGCTAATTGATTTAAATAAAGCCTCCATTTCTTTTGGTTTGTTTTTTTTTCCCCCATTTTGGACAAAATTTCTGTGGGGAAAATCCTGTAATATATTTACTTGTTCCTTCGAGCTTTTATTAAATATTCTGGGGGTTCCACATGAGGGGTAAAAGTGTCTGCAGGTAAAGGCTGTGTTTCTCAGAATAATTTGACTGGGAAGCTCTGCAAGGTTTGGTTATGCCACCACTCACTGAAAGGAGAGAAGCGTGCCAAGAAATCGACAGGTTTGTTGGCTGGGGTTTTGCCTTCTACTGGAAATTCACTTAGGAGCTAATCCAAAGCCAACGAAGTCAATGAAAAACTCCCATTAAGTTTAATGGCTTTGGGATCAGACCCTTAAATCATATGTAGGCAGCTAAATCTGCCAATTCCTTAAAGATGCATAAATTTACCTGCTATTCCCCAAAGCACAACTGCATCCCTCCAACACCTGTCTGACAGAACCATTGAATATAATAAGAAAACCTTGCAGAATCACAAGTAAGCCGCCAACACCAGCCTGCCACCAATCTCTTGCCGAGGTAGTTAGTACCTGGGACTCCTAAAAAAAACCATAATCAGGGATGGTGCTGAGATATGAAATACAAGTATTCCATCTGTCTAAACGGAGCAGCTCGCAACACATTAGCCAACTGCTAAGTTGGTGCTTTTCTACAAACTGAGTCATCCTCATCACACATTCCACTGGGTTTTAAATGATTGACAGGAAAAAAAGCTAAGAGAAGCAGCTATTTCTTTACATTTAGCTGGTTTGTCAGGGCATTTGAAAACTTCTGGATTAAGGTGAAAATGCTTAAGGATTAAGCGGGGAGTGAAGGGAAAGGGAATGAAAACATTTCAGTGTTGTGAATTTAGAAGTCAAGCAGACATGCTCAGGAGAGCTAGCAAGACCTTTACCAATATGCTGTATCTAATCAACAATATCATTTAAAGTTTTCCACTTTATGGAGGGGTGAAAAAAAAAAGGTAATGTTTGAAGGTTTCTCTCACCAGTGCTGTATCTCATCAGGGTCTTAATATACTCAGCAGCTGTTTTGCAACGTGAAATTTTGGAAAAATCGGGGTCACCTCTTGCACCCAGGTAAGAGGTATTAAAAGATATTAATCTTTACAAAGAGTGCCCTGAAATGATGGAAATAAATGTAAGTCTCAGGAACTTTTGACAGAGCTACCAGGGGCTTGATTGCACCGGAGCTGCGACTCGTTACAAGAGGCATTTTAGGATTGTATTATTCACAAGGAAGCACTGATACTGCTAATATTTCACATTTAAAAGAGTTGTAAAATGGTGTGATGTTCTTAATTATGTGAATAAGAGGCAAAAAGGAGGTGGTCTCTGCATTCCAAACTCCTCTGTAGTGTGGTAGGCAAAAGGTAACTTAAAGGGATCAGGAAATGGCAATTTCATTCCTTGGCTTATTGCAGGTGTCCTGTAACGGTTTTAGTACTTGGATTTCTGTGTTTATTCCCCATCTAATGTTTTTGTGCAGGAGGTTAAAAAAAAAAAAAAGAGGAGAAAAATCATATATATTATAAATTTTTCATAAAATACTGGAAAGTCCTGTCAGGCAGCAGGAGACTAAAATGTCTTCAACAAAATGTGGAAACTTGGTTTGGAAGATTATAGGAAAAAAATGAAGGCATGTCTTCAAATACTTGAAGTAAGTTTAAAGACCCCATGGAGGAAAAAAGTAAGTAGGAGGAACAGGAAGATTTCATATTATCACTTGTAGGAAGATGTTTCTTTTGCTGAGACCCCTAGAGCTGAAAAAACAGAAATAGTGAGTCATTATTTCTCAGCTCAGTTGTTTTCTTTGATGTTTGCTATTCAGAGTAAGTAGTTCATGCCCATTCTGGGACTGGAAACATGTTTATATACACAGTAGCATCATCAGCATCATCAAAACCGAATAATTTATATTTTAAAAAGACCTCACACACTTTGTAAAATAGCATACGGGCATTCCTGTGATTGCTCATGTGAAGGAGAATGCTAAGTATCTCCCTTAAATTAATTCTCTAGAAAATGTCTGAAAATGTCGCAATGCTTAGGGAAAAAAAATTGCAAATTACAAAAGATAATTGCCACATATGGGAAAAATAAGTTTTGGGTTTTCAGTTTTATCGGTAAAGATTGATTCATGTAACACCCAAATATAGCAGCTATGATTCAGGCATCTATCCATCACAGCTCTCATTGTTTCTGAACTTTATTTATTGGGACGATATCTAAAAACTACTGGGCAGCTCACATTTTGGGTGGTGGGGCTGCTGCCACCTCACCGCAGCAGCAGTCCCCTAGATTGTAATTAGCTGCACTGATTTCCTCTGGGTGATTCTAGCAACCTTGCATGGCCTGCATCCCAGCCCTTTTAAAGGTCTGGCTTTGAATTCATCTGCTCTCCTGGCAGAGAAGAATAGTGATAGCATTACAGAATTAACTCTGATCTAGGAACATGCACAGTTTTAAGGGGGGTGAAACCTACCCCAAGGATGTTGTGTGATGCTGTGTATGTTTATGCTTCCCTCCAGACCCAGCAAGACCAAATGCCCTGGCTCCTCTTGGCCAGCACAATGTTTATGTGCACACCACTGCAATGAGCATCCTCCTGCTGAGCTCCAGTGCAGGGTTTGCTTCTTCAAACACGAGGCTGAAGGAATTAGGTTGAGTCTTCTGCAAAAAAAACCCAAACCCAAACAAACCCAAAACCTGGTACTATGTACGTCAATGAGCTTTTGGGATTTAGTGTGTTGAGTAGATGTACCTTTGTCAGGCACCCCACACACATGGTTAAAAAAGAAGATCTAAAAAAAAAGAAAACTAGGGGCTTGAAATGTCACATAAACCTGAATTATTAATCAGCCAGCCTGCACCCTTCCACGCCTTGTAAAATACATGTAGGTTAACATTATTAAATCCCACCTAAAAATAGGTTTGTTTTGGTAAGTGTGGCATGATTTGTACTGAGATTCCTACTCAGCCTGCATTCACAACCTCAGAAAATATGCCTGAATACGCATAATGTCACTTGCTGATGTAACAACCTAGCTCCTTCCCTCTATCAGGTTCTTACCGATTTCCACTTACTACTAGAAAGTATTTTTTGCTTTTTTTAGTCTGCATTTAATTTTACATGCAAAATTGTGTGCATAATAAGGCATAGTGGCAACAAAACGTTCACATTCAAAAACATCCTGCCCAGACCCGCACAATTTGGTGACACGTTTGATACCAGCGTTTTCTAATACATGATAGTCCATTCACCATGAGCTTTGAATCTCCTCAGTTAAATGCCCTCTTTCAGTTAGAAACTGCACAGTAGGAAATTAAAACATGTTGATAGATTGGAAAGTTATTAAGCTTCCTAGCAGTGTTAAACAAGAATTTACAAGAATTCGCTCTCCAGATTTATCAAGGATATATTTACAGTACTTGAGTAAGTGTGAATATTACTCACTGGAGATATTTAGTCACATACTGTATCTCTCTGAAGGGAGACCATATTGCATTAAATGTCTCCACCATGTTCTGTTATTTGAAAGATAAATCCTTGAGTGCTGATTAGTCATATATTGATACAGAACATCTATTATTTTGGGTCTATAAGAAGATTTTCATCTCTGTAATATTAATTTCTTGGCTATCATCATGGTTTTTCTTAGCAATCATCTTTCATTATCATAACTCAGGCCACTCTGTAATGTTAAATTTCCTCATGCACAGTGCCAGAAATGACACCGCAGGTGGGGGAGGTAAATCTTACTTAAATTAAATGGTTTGGTGTGGGCTTAAAACAAGAGCAGACATTGCTAAGGTTCCGTGTGAAGCTTTTCCAGTGACACATTTTGTGGCATTAGGAAAACAGCTCAGACTTACAGGGGGGGCTCCATTTCCACATCCAAAAAATGGGTTATATTAACTTCACGCTGACATGCCAAGATGCAATTATTCCCAAATTATTATGTAATGTATTAGGTAAAATACAGTCCAATAACTAAGATCAAAAGTTGTATTTAGCAGTCCTGCTCCCATGGGATTCAGGTATCTGACTCCCTTCAGGTATCCATTAAACACCAAGGTACTCTGTCCCGGCTGTGTACTCTGCTCTAGTTATGAAATACAGGCAGTGATGGTGACCAGAATGAAATCTCAATTTAACAAAAGAAAAGGTAAAAGAATTTTGATTTTTTTTTTCTAGATGGTGAGAAATATCAGCCATATCTGATACACGTGAGCTTTACTCGATACTCAAAGCTGAAATAACATCCCATAGCTCAAAGTTGAAGGTAGGAGCAATTTTTAAGCATTGATTTTTGATTAACCATCAGTGTAGCACTAGATTTTTCTGTCTTTAAATCGCAGTTGGGAATGGTATTCTCAAAATACTGTGGTTGAGTGAGAATCGAAGTTCCATGGAAAGCTACTTTTCACAATGCAATATTGTTCCTATTACATTAGAGAAATATCAGTTCTCCTCTTCTGTCCTCAGCCCACTTGTCAGGAGAAAAATTGTCATGTTTTCAGTTTTTTCTCATTTTTTTCCCCTTTCCAGTAAAAACCAAACAAACAAAACCTCCAGTAAAATCACTCTGCCCACTAACAGTGAAAGTCCACACAGGGACCCTAATTTACTTCTCTCCAGTTTAAAGGTTGTGTAAGTGTTTGGGGATGAGGAAGATTTATTTTTTTTCTGGAGAACAGACACAGCAAAGGCATTCAGGACCAGGTGCCCTGGTTCTGCCCTCCTAACATCTCTCAGCTGTGAGATGGAGGGAATCAGACCAAGGGATGACACAGTATCTCGTTCCTCTGCCTTTTCAGCCCTCATCTCTCTGAGGTGGTAGTGATCACTGTAAAGTAGGCAGCTCGATGTCTTTTGTGATCAGCTGTGTTAGAGAAACCGCTCGAATACCGGCAATTTATTTCTCCTATTGGGACATCAGGGGCTTTGAGCAGTTCACAGGTACAGCAAAATAAACGGTAAGACTTCCATTTTCTTCTATGAACTTTCTAGGGCAGGAATCAGGTTTTAAGGGCACGAGAGATCATATTGTCTGACTTGCTGTATAATCCTGGAGAAGAGGACTGTCCTAGGCTGACCAGCTTGTGAATTGGGGCCACTGTGCTTTTCTTTAGTAGGTCCTGCATAAAAAAAAACCCAACCACATATCATTTTCTTTGGGCTGAATACTCAAAATCATGATGGAAAGAAATAGGAAAAGAAAAGAAAACAAAAAAAGAGAAAGGAAACAGCAGAAGAAATGGGGATAAAGAAGGGAAGAAAGGAAAGAAAAAGAAAAAAGAAAAAGAAAAATTTAAAAAGAAGAAAGAAAAACAAAAAAGAAAGAAGAAATAAAAAAGGCAAGAAAAATATTTCTACTGCATTGAATTTAGAAGGATATAAACCTGCCACAATTTAACACACAACCCTTGCCTTTCCTCCCTTGGCTCGACCAAACTCCTGCTCCACCTTAGTTCACGAAATGTTATCACAACTGAGTTGAGCTGGCTGCACATTATAGCCCTTCAGAGCACTCAGACCAGTATGAGACAAACCAGCTGTGCCAAATCCTGAGCCGAAGTGCTGCCGTGAGGTTCATCTGGTTTAGATCAAAGAGCTGTAGGGTGGGTCCCATCAGAAAGAGCTGGGAATAGGAGATCTTAAACCTTTTGATGCCCACAGTCCCTCAACCTCCAGATAAATTAAAATATTTAATCAAAATCTAACGGCAGTGATCTTGTTTGTGTGAATGCATTATTGTCCTGTGCATTTTAACCACAATCTGCCTGGTTCCTAATACGACCTAAAGAACCAGTCGGCATTTATTACAAATGCAAGGCAGAAAGCTTCTGGCTCAGCAATTAATCACTGACATGGAGGAATTTCTTCTCTCCAGGTGGGGAACCCATCCAAAAACTAAGAAAAATAATCGGGCTAATTAATTCTTATCTGCAAAGAGCAATTAGATAAATGACCTAAAAACAGGCCTGTCACCCCTAGTGAGGTGCTCAGCTTCTAAATAGAATAATGTCTCTTTGCCAGGCCATCTCTGCAGTGAAATGGAGATCACAGAGAGGAAGGGGAAAAGACGGCATGTGGGGAGGGAATGGACTGATAGGGGAGTAGGTTAATTAGAGCTGAGACCAGCCACTGATATAAAAAAAAAAAAATTAAACCAAAGCTCTGCACTTGGGTAGATTTGATATGATCCCATCACCTTCACAGCTATGCCTTTGTGCATCCGGAGGTACTAAAGAGAGTGAAGTCATGTCTCCAAGCTACTTTTGAAGAAGAAAACCACTCACCAGGCTTGTCCACCATTGCATTGCGTTTCACCCCGGTGAGTGGCATCCCTGACACGGCACTCTATTAACTTTGAACCGCGCGGCTCCGGCACGGAACGATGGCGCCAAAGTGAGATGCAGAGTACTGCGTTTCAATTAGTTTGCTCTCTGAGACTTCTTTGGTTTTTGTCAAGAAATGTGAGATACATAAAGCTTCATGAGTGAGGCAAATTAACCTAAGCAGCACAAGTCAGAGCGCGACAAGAGCATATGCACATCAGACCTTTGGTCAACTGCGTATCACCAGCAAAAGTCCTGGTGTCCTTTTAGATGTCTCATAGCCAGTCAAAAACCAGAAGGGGTGATCAGAAGAGGAGAGAAGGGCCTTTGGGACAGTCTGATACTCAGAATAACATTGATTTTGCAATCCTTCCTGGTTATATGGTTTTCTTTTTGAAACACTGAGCAAGAATGTGAATAATTCTTCGCATATGAGAAGCCATCTTCCAAGGCGACGTCTTTCTCTCATGTTAACACACATCTTCCTTGCTCTGTGTGCACAAGGTATCATTTCCCTGATCCTGCTGTTCTGCCTACTTATATCATGACACCATGCCACTTCCGATGGTAGGAGACAAAGGGAGACATTGAAGTAATTGATTCAAGCTTATCTATGTATTTACAGAAATAAGCCTGAATGACTAGACGTAAAATACTACAGCAGTCAGATTAAGACAATCCACTCCAGTTATAGTTAATCAGGGCTTTAGCCTCCAAGGAGCTGATTTGAGACTAACAAAGTGTTTTCCAGCTACCAACCCCCGTGTCAATCACACTCCTCCTGCCTTGGAGCCATTAGCACAATACCAAATACAAATGTAAATAACAAGTCTTCAGGTAGTGCACAGATTTGCTCAGTTACTGCTTCCAAAATCCTAAAGCCTCTTACTGTTAAAAAAAAAAAAAATCACTATCCCAAAAGCTACAGATGTTGGTAAAAGACCTTTGCTTCTCCCTGAAAGCTTGTGTGACCAAAGTTCCTGTAATTTATACAAAGCAGATGCCTGCTTAAACACTTTACTCAAAGCTGCCATGGCTCCTACATCCAAGCAGCTAACAATTAATTATGAGGACTAATGAATTAGATCAAGATGCATGAAAACACTGTATATATTTTTAAGAATGATAATTCCCTTACAAAAACACTGTGAAACATTTGGAGAAGAGAACTCAATTCCAGCTAAGTACTTTGCTGCTTGCATTGGCTGAAATGTGGCGGCACAACAAAAGCAACCATCTGTGTTTAAACACAAAGGAAGAGACAAGCAAGTCTGTGTCAGTTTAAATTTATATTTCTCCTTGATGATGTTAATGTGAGGTTTAAGGCAGATGCCTAAAGATCCTCCTGTAAGATGGAGGCGTGTGTTGAAGATGGACAGGTCAGACCCAGGGTCAGGGAATGTTGTGGGGAGAAAGCTTGCTACAGAGTAGGGTTCATTGCCAAGCTTGCATCTACTTTGGTAACCATCTACTTTGGTTACCTTGCTGGAGTTCAGAGCATAAAGATGAGGAAGTTTTGGTTTGGATTTTTTGTTGTATATATCAAAAAGGAGAAGGCTCCAGGCACAGGCTGTTGGGGATGACTAGTTGGAAGGTTGCTCTAATAAATATTGCCTTTTCATTGCTTGCTAAGTTGTAGGAAAGTTCTGAAGAATTGTATATTCAGACAAGAATGCAGACCAGAATGGATACTTGCTAATAACGCTGGACCATAGAGATGCTGGGAGAATCTGTGAATATCATTGGAAACACAGAGTGTGAAGTCTGTAAGCAGGTCGATGTTTTCAGGTAGTGTTTTTTCAAGACATGCCAGTGATATATTCTTCAAAGTTCCCAGCAGAAGGATTGACTGATGCAAATCAATAATATAACACCAAAACCTGTTTCACTAATAGTTTCATTAAATTTACTAAAGAAAAAATTAAAGGGAGAAAAATATCAGAATGGTGTTTTTTCTGCCAAATTTCTTTCCTTTTATTTCTGAGCCTACTCTAACATTACCAGAAGGGACAAACCATGGCCTATTCCCATCTTACCTAAAGCACATTGACTGCAAAGTATTGGTGAAGTTCCCACAGTGGAACTGGACATTCAGAGCCACTTGGGAATGAAAATTATGAGGGCAGCTGGTATGTAAGGTTTAGTCCTCGATCCTCTGCACATGTCTTCATGGGTTCAATTTCCTCTCCATGAAGGCTGTGCAGTGATTTGGAGTTGAGAGAAATAACTTATGTTTAATTTATACAGAAATGGGGACAGCCTCCTTCAGCACCACAGTGTTAGGGTGTTTTTAATGAATAACTTACAAGAAACAGTCACCTGCTAACAGGTCAGCCTCCCTTTTGTGTTTCATTCCAGTTTCATTAGTAAAGAAAAAAGGCCTTTGATTGGATTAATGGAAATAAAACCATAGGGATTAAATTATATAGTATCCAGTGGTTATTTCTAGTGGCTCCTACTTTCAACCAAGACTGTGATTTTTATCATCTCAAGCTCAAAGCTATGGTGTGTAAGTACCACTGTCTTGGACCGCAACATGGAAAAGGTTTTGCTTTGGCAGAAATCACATTTCATCTTTCTGCCTTCAGCGATGCAGGTAACCAGCCCCTGGTTTTGAGGATATCACCCCTACTTGATCCCCGAGCTGCTGGGATTGCTCTCAACAGAACTTCTGAGCGGACTCCCTTTGGGTGTTTGCTTTTGTTCTCTCCTGTTGTGATTCGACCTGGCAGGCAGTCTAAACAACCATGCTCAGCCAGTTCTCAAGCCGAACCACCTACCAGCCAACGCCACAGTTAGATACAAACCACAGTGTCATATGGTATGGAATATCCCTGTGGCTAGTTAGGGTCACCTGGCCTGGCCGTGTCCCCACATGGCTTCCTGGGTGTCCCCCACCTTCTTGTTGGCAGGGCAGTGTGAGAATCTGAAAAGCCCTTGACTGCTTGGCAACAATGAAAATATTAGTGTGTTATCAACGTTATTCCCATCCTAAATCCAAGACACAGCACTGTACCAGCTGCTTGGAAGAGAATTAGCTCTATCTCAGCCCAA
The DNA here is from genome assembly GCA_020800305.1 of Porphyrio hochstetteri. NCBI lineage: Eukaryota > Metazoa > Chordata > Aves > Gruiformes > Rallidae > Porphyrio > Porphyrio hochstetteri. The sequence continues at coordinate 18,969,431 of CM036915.1, read as the reverse complement.
ACCAGGGCATTCCCTCCGCCTTTCTCCTCCTCGTAGCCCTTCACCACCACCTTCCAGTAAGGGGCTATTTTTATTTATGTATTTATTTCTTTTTGTTGAAATTGTAATATCTGGAGGTGGCTACAGGCAGGACGCAGAGCCATATGCTCGGCCTAACTTACATAAACAGTGTCCTGGGTGACAGCCTTTCCTAGCCCATCTGCAGCTGCCAGGGAATCCATTATTTTTCTGGTCCCTAGGGAGAAAAAGTTCCTGAGCATCATTACTCCTAGGCAAACGTAACTGACTCTACCATGCACCCTAATTTGCTTGTCATAATTATAGGTCGCTCACCCCCCTTTGCTATTTATAAACCCTTTTTATTTATTTTTTGTACTTATCAATAATGAATGGAGGCTAGTGAATCACGGGGCTGTAATATTTGAATATTATGAAAATGCTAATAACAAGGTATCATAGGCAGCAGCATCCAGGTCTTATCAGCTGGTCAGATGCTCTATTAAGCAGCCAGTGAGGAGTTCAAGCAAATTGGTTATGTTAATGTCCTGTAGTACTTGGGGAAGATGAGGAGTTAGCAATTAATTTTTTTTTTCTCTCTCTTCTTCTTCCCAGGCTGCAAGCTGACAGGGCAAATTTATATTCCTCCTATTCTATGGGACCCCAGCTCAGAAGGGGGGCAAGGTGGAAATGCAAGAGGCTACCAAGAGCTTTCTCCAATCTAATTGAACGGTTCAGCTGAAAAGCTGGTTGTGGAAGGGGAAGCGGGTGAGGAAGGCATAAATAAATAAATATATACATAAGCAAGCGAGCCCCAAAACAATGGGAATGCAGCATTCTTCCCCATTCATTCAGCTGACAGTGCTTTTGCAACTTAAACCTGTTTTATTAATTATGTTTGACATTTCCTTAATTAGTTTCATTTACATCCCATCAGCCCCTACCAGACGATTGCCCCATACATCATTTCACCAGAGGACTGAGATGCCTACAGAATTACAAAAACACTACCCCCCTCAATCCTCAATAACTCATCACTGTATATTTCACAGATTTTTGAGAATTAGTCTTTTCACCCCCTATTTTTTCTTAAAATATATGCAGATATTTTGTCATCTTTTAAAAATGATAATGGCATATTCATAGAAATGCGATGCTGGAGTAAATTTCTATTTTGCTTCATGCACAGGGTTTGCTTTGTTTAGCAGCTCCTACGTGTCTTGACATTGACAAAATGAGGACTTTGCTGAAGGATCCCTTTCCGTGGACCCTGTCATAGCTCCACTGAGCCCTGCAACTCTGCCCCAGTGCTTTCCCCAGATAGCTCTGCGGACTCGCGGTACCTTTCTTTAATTTATAGGCAGGTTTCTGTTCTCCACAGTTGCTGTGCAGTTTTCCAAGTATTGATTAATTTCCACACAAGCCATATGATGGACTTTTTACAACTTTAGTAAGAATGAAAGGGTTATTTGGCTGTTTCATGACATTGCTCTGACTCGCTCTCTTGCATGTTTGTCCTACCTTTCCCTCCGTCCCTTCCACTCACTGGTGTATGAGCTGCCACTTTGCATGTTGAGCAGTCAGAGACAGGGCTATCGTTACAGCCAGGCACTTTAAAATACATAATATTTTCAATTCAGCTCAATGGCGTTGTGCACTGCAGTGAAGAATGTGGAACTGGGAGAGACAGAGCCCTGTGGGGCTGGGTCAGAGACCCCCCAGGCTAACGCCGGTCAGAGTTTAGCACGAGGAGGACTGCTTTCCGCCTGGAAAGCCACATAGACCAAAATCACACAGCACTGCATCAGGAAATCAAGTCTCCCATCGAAGCAGCTAGCCCTGCACACCCAACCTGAGAGCCACCTGGCAGGAGGCTGGACCTGCCACACGCCTCGGCTGTCAGATGTCTGGTGCAGAACCCGGCTCTTCTGTCCAGCACTCCACACGGAGTGACTGACTGTTCCTGACTGGGGTAAAGTGACAACCTGTTTCTGCTAATCCCAGAACGTGCTACCAGGAGCTGTCATTTCAGAGTCATCACACTCTCTGTTGATATCAGTGAAGTTAATCATGCAGAAGGAAAAAGCTTGTATTAAAGCAGATAATTATTCCCCAGCTTTTTTAATAATACAGGGAAGGGAAAGTGATTCTTATTGTCTTGGAAAACTATATTTCAGCACATTTTTCTGCTTAGTATGGATGCTCAGGCATTCTTTCTCCTTTACACTTCCTAGGCTTGGGCGGTTGCACCATTACAGCCACTGGCCATCTGGCACAGGAAAAAAAGTGGGGTTAATTATTTTTAATAGTGGTTTATTGTGGAGCATTATGCTTCCAAGACAGAGCCCATGCTCATTCTGTAACATTAAAAAAAAGCACCATGGGAGCTTATTGACAGTAGGTAACCTGGCTGTCTTGAATGCTTTGAGAAGTTCATCTAACTAAAAAATATAGCCAAGGAGTTGTCTCTATCCACCAACCTACCCGTCTTTTGTAAGGACAGTGCAGGTCTCAGTGTGACAGCACAGTGAAGGAATCTGCCAGCTCAAGCCCTCCCAAGACAAGCACCAGATGGACTTACACAACCCAATAAAGGAAATATTCATGCAACATATGGAAATACATTAACTAAAAGAAACACACTTGTAGAAATATTGATGTGCTTGCTTTCTCAGTGGGACTTATTTGCTAGGGCAAAGCTGGCTTCAGTATCTCTTAACCACATTTCTCAGCCCTTTTGGCTCTGGAACCAGGTCATGTGAAGCCAGGCAGATATTTCTGTGCCTGCAACGGGATCCAGATGCTCTTGGTCCTCTGTCCTCTCCAACCCTCATGTGGCTGGATCTAGCCCAGGTTATAACCAACTAAAGTTTGCCCAGAACTGTAAGCCTTCATTTTAATAAAATTCTCCCAGCCCTTGACCCTCACAGGAGAGGTACAGGAGAGAAGACAGGGGAAAAATGCTCTCAGTTTGCCTTGGAGGTTATTACATCTGCGACTTGGGAACTGGCAGACGTCGGGGCTAGAGTTCCACAGTTGGACTAGACATGGAGAAGAAATCTTGCAATTTGTTCCTAAACTAGAGAGATTTCATTCTGTTTTGGAAGCCTTCCAGGTAAAAGCCACGTCTGGGACCCTATCCAGATTTTCTGCAAAGCAATGGCTGTTTCATTTCCAGAACATTTTAGTCCTTGAGATCAAAGGGAGCCTGATCTTAAAAGCAGGAATTAAGTACTGGGGAAGAAGAAGGCAGTTTTAACTTAGCTGTAATCAGGCACACGATTCACAGAGGAGTTCAGTCAAAAAGTTTGGGGGGGGGGGGGGGGTTGGTTTTGTTTTGTTGTTTGTCTCTTGCTTCATTCCTTCCCTTGTTCTCTTATCTTTGATCCAAGCATTTCCCCAAGACACTGCAAGAACAAGGGTGTGAGAGGAATACGAAGCAGATTGTAGGGAAAAGGTTGATAAGACACATTCAGGACTTGCTGGTGTTTTTCAAGAATGCAGCTCAGAAGCAGTTCAGAGGAAGTTTGGAGAGATGAAGACAGGGGATGAAATACATATTCCTGTGGGATCAAACAGCCCTGGGTGTTGTTCTGTGGGCTCTTGCTTCACACAGTGGTTCTTTTTGAGCTAGGTTGGCTGCTTTTTAATAATGTCCGCTTTGGTCGTTGATGCTCTTTCATGGCATGTTAACCTCAAAGGGTTTAGATCATTTCCCAACCTTCCTGTTTGGATTTCACTACAAACGTAGGAACACAAACCCCAAACCCCCCAGTTCAATTATGCACATTTAAAAACCTCCACTAAAATAGTTTGGTAGATTTATCAGATGCTGCCAGGGCTTTAGATTTATCTGAAATAGCATCAAATGGTCAAAAAAAGAAAAAAAAAATCAAAATATTTTTTCTGTCACATGCTGTCATACATTGTCAGGGAACCTTGTGCTGTAGCTGCAGTGAAGTTGAATCTGATTAAAAGATCAGCAAACAAGGCAGGTTGAGGGGAATTTGATCTCATCATTGCTATGCCTGGAAATACCTGTCATCTTCTAGGTTGTTCTGCACTGTGACACTCTTTCTTATCCAGTTTACCAATGGACATTCATGGCTACGTTCTGTGCAAGCAAAAGTGGGGAGGGGGGGGGACACAGACATGAGACTCGATCCATTCCAATTTTATTTTCAAGTCCCGTATTATTATTCCTCTGAGATCAAGCCTAAACATAAATACCAATTATCAGAGCTACAGATAAATGAGTAATTTGATGTAAAACAATCCTGCTTTATTCAAATGAGAGTAGAGGTGAAATTAGAGCTACGCAGGATATTATGTTAAAAAGCACACACACACACACACAAAAAGAAAGAAAGCAAAATGTCTAATTTTAACATAGTGTTGTTATCTGTGATTAATGATTTCCGTGGGTGTATAACTCTTATGCAAAAATGCCATGTAATCATGTACATATTTGATTAAATAGCTTAATTTGTGTTCATTTAAAAAAAATAAAATAAAGCCAAATAAGCTAGATAATGAGTGGGCGTGTTGTAGGAAAAGCAGATGGGATTTGAGGCACTAGCTGTGTTCAAAGGAAGCCACCAATTTCACTTCAAGAATATTTGCGTATGAAAGCTGATATTTTCTAGAAACATTCATGAGTAGAACACAGAGGGAAATTTTGCCAAATTCTGCTGTTTTTAATGAAGGCACACAGGGGGAAGGAAAAAAAAAAAAAGTTCAGCTGAGCCCAGTTCAATTCCCACTCCTTGGGAAGAGCATCTTTATTTATTTATTTTTCTATATTTACCAGGAATGTTTTCTTTCTGTGAGTCAATTATACCTAAAGCATCCTTTTGTTTACTTCTGAGCCTCTGACAACAACCTTCCCTTTCTTTGCCTTCACCTGTGGAATTAAATACTTATTTTTCATCACGCAATAAAAAAGACACCTCTCCAGACTGGAAATAATGGGATTCTTTTGTGGGTAAAGCTGTGTAAATCACAGTGTCAAATGAATGGACAAAGTTTTAATGGGGCTAATAAACACGTCCCTCTGTATTGAGCAAGGGGGATTTTTATGAAAATGATCAAATAAAGTAATAAAAAAGAAGGGGCTTCCCCTCTGGGTTTATGAGCTCTCTCGTTACACATCATGTATGACACACTGACTGGCAGAATATATGATGGACTGTCATACATTGCAGAATGACTTCAATTAGGATGATAAGATGACAAGTTCCCATAGTTCATATCTGGGTTGGCTGTGGGGTTTTTTTTTCAGCAGGGCTCTTTGACCTTTTTCTTTCTAATGTTTGATACGAAATTTAAAGGGCCGGTTGAGGTCGTAGGAGACAAAATATGACTTATGTCAGGGGAGGGAGAGGAAGGCCGTTTGTTTCTTTGTTTGCTCTTGTATCCATGGGTAGGATCCTGTAATTCAGTGTCTGACTCACTATTAAAAATAATTAATGCCAACAGTTCAACCCACATGCACAACTTCAGAATAACAAACCAGCGAGTGCAGCCTGCCACTCACGACCAACCTCAAAAATCACACAACCTACAAGGAAATACGGAGGCACATCAGAGAACACAACATATAAGACAGCATCCACAAGTGTCATCAACGGCTTTATATCACCTAGTCCTGCATGTAGGATCACCAGACCAGCGATACCTTTATTTCCACCAGAAAGGGGATGACTTAAGGCCAATAAAGGCATGCTGGGAGAGGCAGAACGCTGAGATAATTTCCAGTTTTGGGATTCTCCAGCTAGAAAGTCTGGTTTGTTTGTCTCTGAGTATTCAGGAGCTAAAAGCTGCAAAGACTTTGGGTGAGACAGCGAGGCAACTCTGAAGAAGGAGTTTTGTCTGAGGTGGATGGTGAGGTAGTGCTGTCTTTGAACTTTAGAATAGAAAAAGGTACAAATTAGGAAGTATTTAGAACTTACTGGTGGTTTTGAGGGTCTGGTAAACCTTACACATGAAAAAATAAAACAAAAAACTGTGTAGAAGGCTTTCTTTCAGGCGTACTTTAGAGTTCTTTAAATGAGCATGTTCCAACGAACATCAAGAGCAAATACTGCTCTTGTAGGACCTACATATAATGCTACTGGGTCAGGATCAATCTCAGACTGCTTCTCCTGCGGCAGCTATAAAATAGACAGAATGAAGATGGAAAGCTATTCATCCTCTGCAGGGCTAAGCAGGCTCCATGATATTGCTGATCCCCAAGACCATCATCTGCCTGACCCCAGGGATACTCTGTGGCCGGACAGTGTTGTCTCATCAACTCAGAATCTGACCCAGGCATTTTACATTGTCACATGATTTGAGACAGTCCACCAACCTGAGAAAGGGAACTGTCTTCCCAACAGAAGATCAAATATTTTCCAGGTGGCCCAGCCTGCAGATTCAGCGTTATTGCAGAGGATTTGCCTTCGAGCCAAAAAATTGCTTGTGCCTGAGTCTCAAAAGCAAATCCATAAGTGGAAGGGGCAGGATAATGGAGGCACTTACCACCAAACAAAGTCATAGGTTTGGTTTGCATACATTCAGGTGGGAATGACTCTGACTTTGAAGAATGGCAGATGTCGTGGTATCAGCACAGAAAAGAATGTAGCTCGAACACGATGAAAAAGAAAAGCCTTGCTAGGTAGAAACTGAGTAGTAAAACTCACTTCACTTCTCCTTAGCTCTGGTAAGCCTCAAATATCAGTAGTTACCAGGAGGAATTTCTTTGACGTCTACTTCTTGGGATAAATTAAGGTCTAAGTCTGGACTTATATGCCCAGAAGCTCCCGTTGGAGGAAAAAGAGAAAGAAAGAGAGAAAGAAGAATAAAGGGGGAAAATTCAGCTGCGTTTAATCTGAACAGTGTATCCACCACCAAAAATGATACAAATCAGCTATTACTGGATCATGCAAAAGCAACTCCACTACCTGTGATCCTTCCTTTGCTTTCTAAACCTCTTTTCAGCCCAGCCTAATGAATTGTCAGAACTGTCAGACAGCTCCAAGGAATGACAAATGTCTATGATTTGCTGCTGCTGCTGCTACTTTGCTGAAAACACCTGATGTATATAGTCTTGAAATCCTGTTTTGTATTAAAGGCAAGGGTAAGCTGGAGGAACTGATGTACGTATAGAGTTATTTTTCTCTCCTTTTACATATATGTAGCTTAATCAGAAGAATATGCTTTTAAAAAAAAAAAAGTTAAGGTTGAATATTAAAGCTCTCTCTGAACCAGGAAATGACCCAAAGGAGGCAGAAGATGCAACCTCAGCTCATTCTGAACATTTTACAATCCCTTATTTAGCTATATGACTTCATATTATGTATAATAACTGCCTATGACCTGACATAAAACTTGCTATGATATATCTCCATACTCGTATGATGTTTTCTTAATCAAAATTATAGATAATAAACCACAAAGCATTCTAACTACACAAAGAAATTATTTGACAGACAATAAGATCAATCAAATAATTAATCTGACAAATATCAGAGTTTGAGTTATACAGGCTCCAAACATTTATTAACTTTCAGCCAGATTCTGTGAACATTTGTCATTGACTTAAATGGGTCTAAGATTTCACTTCTTGACGAGTGACAGGCCCTGATGGGTATTTAGTCATTTCTGCTATACCAGATTGGCACTGTACTTAATACATTTGCTAATTCTGTCATAGAACTTACTCTCTATAACATTCCCCTCCACCTTCCCTAAAGAAACTCTTGTGAAGCTGTCCCTTCAGTAACACACACAGAAAAAAACATCGTTTTGGAAAACAGACAGTACGACTCTTGCCTAATTAGTCACTTGTCCAGCACTGTATTACATTTAGAAAATTGACTGGAGAATATTTTTTGCTAATTCAGTGCTTGTGGGGCGATTTTTTCAAAACAGCTCCCAGGCCATCAGGTGGTTTGTATGACTTTATGGAAATGACCTGCATTACATATATGCCATTAGAAAAGAGATAGACACAACCGTGGTACTATCGATGAAGGTAACAGACACTGGGAACCCGGTCTGAGTAAGATTAAGAGTTTCAGAAATTGGGTTCCTCAGAACTGAGGTAGTGGAAAGCTGAACCAACTGTGTCAATGAACAAGGAGCCAAGCTGAGCTGATAATTCCTCTTACTATCACAGGGTGAGGCTTCCTGTTGAGGGGTGATCCGCATGGGGACCCTGTCCATTTTCAAAGGGTTGCTAAAAGTAAGAGCCTTAGTAAGAACCATGAGGATATTCTGTCGTATTTCTTGTAGAGCAACTAATTTCCACCTCTGGGGAAAAAAATAAATAATGCTGCTTGCTTGTAGATCAAAAGACACTCCCAGCCACCCTTCTCCCAGCATACACAATGATCTTCCTGAATGATAGAACCAAGGGTGATGGTGCAGAGATGGGAAATGCAGTTGAGCTAGATCTCAATGTTTTATCAATTTCATTAATGCTTCAGGCTCTCTGCAAGCCAAGAGCATGAGAAAAACTTATTTCCCCATGAATCAGGCCTAGTCCAAACAGAAAGTACTTGCCTAGCCCTTGTGAGTCTGATTAAAGTCGGGACTGGGAGAAAACAAAACAAAAAGGCCTATAAAATTTCACATTAACTGACTCATATGAACGACTGCAAAATGGAAGGCCCCCGTTACTGCGTGTCTTACAGCAAAACACCACTGACACACACACCAGCACAGCTGCTACCTCGATGCCACATGTCTTCAGAAGTCACCTCATTGTCCTCTCTCTGGACATCATCACAATGAACATGTTCCTCCTCAAGCCACTCCTGTGAGTCTCCCCATTTTACAGACAGGGAACTGGGGCACAAAGAATACAGCTCAGGACCTGCGAGGCATCAGTTCACTGGCACTTACAGAAATCAAGAGCAATCAAACCTCAAAACAAGGGTTAAACTCTAAATAACCTTGATAATTTGATCTTAAAGGGTTTGCCTTTGGGGGTCAGTTGCAATAAACCAAGGGGTGGAAAATAGGTCCCCACATAGTAAGTGCCTGGCTAAGTGCTGGGGTAAATTGTCTTCTCCCTTATGATCAGATGCAGTTTGGGGGGAAATTGCTTGCCTGAATGAAGATACCGAGTTATCATTGCTGCTGTGTCATGGCCAAAGCACGTTGATGGGACTATCTGAGGCTTTCTCAAGGCATCTGTGCTGGTGAGTAATGAAGGCAGCGTTTTACTCACTCAGCAACGAGAGCTGGGCTCCCACAAACAGCCACAGCAAAGGGCAGGAGGAAGGGCTGAAATATGCTGTTGGCCCCATGCACAGAAAATGAAGATGTGCATATCCAGACAGGAGGAATAATGATAAATAAAAGCCAAAGAGATTACTGTGTTCCTCTTAGATTAACTCTAGTTTGACAGTGGCTGGGGTTTGAGAACTCCTCTATGATTTAAGAATAAGAATTCTTCTCTAAGTGGCCTAAAACTCGCCGCTATATCATCACTTGCTGTTGTCAAATAAATAATCATGCGAAATCAGCTGCAGAGAAAAGTCTCCTCTAGAACAGAGTTCATGCATGACATATGATATATCTTTTCAAAGGGACAGATACATCTTTCTTACAGCCAGCATGCAGCTTCCTTCGCTGCACCTTCCCTCCCATCCAAATCACCTCAAATAAATGTGAGTTCTGCTGTGTTCACAGTAATTCCTTCATTTTTAAACACATAATGGAAATGTATAACTAGTCCTCATAAAAATTTATATCTCAATTCGTCCCTTTAATTTATAACAGGCCCTCCAGGCAGTTATTATTCAAACATTAATAAAATGCCTATGGATCACCAAAAGCATCAATTTTCACATTCACCTCCCCTCCTATTTGTACATATATAAAGCCAGATTAGAGTTAATGCCACTTCTGTGTCTAACAACAATTACGCCTTTAATAAGATAGGAACAAATGATATATTATCTTAATCATGTTAGGAATTTGAGTTCTTTTCATGAAACAAAGTTGAATTTTTTATGCCCTTTGTGACAATTGTTACTTAACAGCCTATATGTTTGGATATTGCAGTTTATGCAAATGTTCGTGTTCTATAAATTTTAGATTTATCTCCATTTATCATTCCACATGTTCTAATATACAGACATTATGGTCTGTGACTTTGCACACAGTCTAAAATATGATTAGGACACCTTTCATTTATTTATACTGCAGAGAAAAGGATGGGGGGGGGGAGGGAGCTTGGAGGGGGAAATAGCTCTTGTAGGGGCCAGCTCCTCAACTTCTATAAAACCATGTGCTGTGCAGAGCTGCATATCACTACATTGATATAACTCCAGCTAAAAATTCGGTCTTTCATTTGCTAACAGCTGAATTTTAAAGGATTAAAGTTTATAAGGGAACCCTTTACTCTGCGCTCTAAAAGTAGTTGCCCGCTCATTGTACATCACACTGTAAAACTCTTACTCATGAGAGTAATTATTGCTGATATGAGCTCTCCCGTAGAGCGACAAGGAGACAACATGCACGCACAATGGTTTTTGGTTTGAAGCTCATTTAAGAGGAGCAATGATCATTAGGACCATAAAGATTCGTAGAGAAGAATTCCCTGGGATTTTTTCATTTTTCTGCTGGGAAATTTAAAGCCTCCTGAATTTGGAGAAGAGAGTGGGAAAAGCAGGTCCTAGGCCATAGTTTGATTCTGCATAAATCACTCAGTCATACTGGCATCAAAGAAACAATAGCAATTTATGTCATCCGAGAAGCTGACATGGACTTCTGCATGGCCATGGGGAAAAACCCCAAACCCACCAAAAAATCCTCACTGAGGACAGATCTGAGTCTAAAGGAGGTTAGATTTATTTTTAGTCTTGGCTCTTGGGAACTAGCAGTGATGTGGCAAATGGGTGCTAAGCTAAGGGGAAATTACTGGGAGTGGAGATGTCACCTTTACACTGGTAAACACAGGAATTCAGTTCCTTGCCTTTGTTATGGAGACCGTCTTTGTACCAGCGCTGCAACCAGGCACTAGCTGCCCATGAAATGCCTCTCCTTTAGGGGGTTTGCAGCAGTGATCTGGAAGATTTTATGATGGTGGCTTCCACCCATGGCAGCGGGAAGTTCCCGTTCATTCACCTGGGTGCTCCCTCCATTTCCCATGCAATGAGAATGCTGATGAAGACTCAAGGAGGGACCAAGTCTGAAGTGAACCCCATTAAGACAGAAGCTGCTTTCCTGTGTGTTTCATTATTAATACTGAGTTCAATTACTCTGATTTCTTCTGTTGATGAATTAGTAGCACCAGAACCAAGTCCCTGGCTGATACCCATTTGTCTTTGCTTATAAGTGCTAATGTGATCCTGTTCCTTTAAAATCAAACTCCTGCTTCAGTCACTTTACGTCTTTGCAACACTAACTGTCTTTTCACTAATTGGTTCTGTGTAAATGAAACAAGCTGAAAAACACTGTGGCACCAATAAATATTAATAAGTTATTGTTTGTTTTCTTTACCTTGCTTATGAATTCATACAAAGACAGTGCTAAGACATTAACTCCAGTCTATTAATTGCCACCTGATAATTGCCACCTGATACTTTTCTCCTGGATAATTAGGTACCCATTAGTTCTAATCAAGTAGTTACTTAATTATTGCAGTAATTAGTCTAATGGACTAGCAAATTGAAGCTTTATCACTTTTGGATACTTAATGTTCCTGACAGAGTACTTCACAAGTGTCAGGGTTCCTGATTCAGCAACCTGCCATCGATGAACCCCCTGCTGCCATTTCCACCCCACCCACACTGCTCCCCAGCCTCTCACAACACAACTTTGATATGTGAAGCCAGAGGCAACATAATTTTGAGTCCCTCTTCATTCTTGTTCCCCTTCCCACCCCCGTCTATGCCTCCCCTCCTGTGCTCTTACTGCTCGGCTCATTCCACGCCAAAAGAACTTGGTTGGGAAATTAAATAACATCTTGGCATGGAGATCACATGCATTAGGCTGTACAGCAGCGTGATTCAAAGGAAGGAGCTAATGTTGGCAGGTGTGGGAAGAAAAAAGCAACTGTGAGGGGAGAAATAATAAAGAGCGTTCATGAATACTCATATACAGCCAGGCTTGGAAAGAAAAAGGGAGAGGAGCAAAGCCGACTGGTGGTTAATGAAGGCATGGCTCCAAGGTCTGGGACTGGTAATGGGTCTCTCTTTCATTTCCGAATCAGAGGTGCAAATCTAACAGAGATTTCTTGTTGATAAAAGACATGGATGTCTCTTTTTCTCTGCCTATGGTCTCTTGGTATCTGTACCACTGAGTTTGTGGGCAAGAAGCCGTGAGCATTCCTCTGCCCCATGGTGTTACCATCAATACCGTAGTTAATTCCAAAGGGCTGTCAATTCCACACTTCCACAATGTTCAGTTCAGAAAGGGTGTGTGAAATTCCACCCTCACCCCTGTGTTCTGGCTGTGTACTTGTCCATACATTGTCCTTGTACATCAGGCTTGCTTTTGGACACTGATGTGTTTGAGGTGGATACAGCACATACATAGACATTTAGGATACATAGAGAATTAGGAGCATTAAATGTGGATTTATGTCTCCTGTTGATCATCTGATCCAGAATCTCTCAAGTCTCTTCATGTCAGATTTGTATCAGAATTGATCATCAAGCCCTTTAGCAAGTGTCATCTGCCCCAGGCGCTGCAATGTGTAACATAAGCGCTCATTGGTACTGGGAAGGGGAAAAAATGATTGATCCTGACCAGAAATAAAGAGGCTAATTCCATTCAATAGTGCTTGACAACTTGCTAATGGTTAAACTACTTCACATATGCGATAAGATTATGTATTCTGAAATAGATGTATTTATCTTTCTTGAACAGATAACTCACGGTTCCATTGCTGCTAACACTGTAATTGTGTCTCGGATCTTGTCCAGGCTCTGGAGTGTGTCCTGCTAGAGGGTGCTGGGTTGCCAAAGAGCCCAGTTCCTAGGGTTGCTTTTTATGGATGGCAAAGTGCAGGCTGGTAGCAGTGAGAAGTGATGGCTACGCACCAGGGTTTTGAGCTGCTATGGAATTGGACCAAGGACAAGGTGTGGATCAGAAATCTCCTATGTGTCAAAACCATGTAGAGACCAGGGTCCCCTAGTCTGCCATGTAATGCATATTTACATACAAAATAAATCCCATACCCCATCCAAATAATGGAATTTAATGTACCTATTGAACTATCCTCAGTATTTTCATAGCATCAGAGCTGAGAAGCCAACAGTTTTCCCTGAAAGAAATAAATTAGTAACTTCATTCCTCCTTCTTCCTCTTACTGAATGAAAAGCAGTGTCCATTTTCAGTTACTTTGCACTCTTACCCAAAATACAACACACTATGACAGAGGGGTCACCAGCTCCTGTGTTTTCCCATCATAGGTCTGCATGCATCCATCACAACTGGCTGCAAGTGCTCATTTCCTCTGAAGTTACTCTTTAGGTAACAGTCAATAAAACCTTATGCAGCTACTGAAAAATCATACCACAGAACTGCTTAAACACCTGCGTGAGGCCACTGAGCAATAACAATCCCATGCACTGAAAGCAAAATTAGGCAAAGCATACTTGGCCCATTAAGAAAACATATTGCTTGAAATTAGAGTGCCTCAGGATGCCTAGATCTTGCTTCTGGTGCTGGCTCCGTAGGAGAGGGTTGCCAGCCCTGTTCAGCATGGGAGCTGTATTGACCTGAATTCAAGTGTCTGAGACCACCATCTCTGTCAAGGGCTCCCAGGGGCAGAAATCTAGTAGAGAAAGCATTTGATGGCAAGGGACAGTTACATTCTTGTCTGTAAACTGTAACTGATACTACAAAGTAAGCAAAGACACCTGAGAAAGGCAGAAAACCTTGGAAAATCACCGGCTGATGGATCTGCCAGGGTTCCTGAGTGGTTTTGCGACTGCAGGCACCTAAGATCATATGCGTGTCCCTCAGCATGCAGCTGAGAGCAGGCAAACACCAACAGACCCATCTGATCTCCCCAAAGTGCTTGGACTTCTTCATCCCACTGTGAGCAAAAAATCTGGTTCAGAGACACTTCTCCGAGAGTGCTCCCCACATGCAGTGGGGCAGCAGGACGGGTGACCCACCCAGAGGGTCTCATGTACACTGTGCCCTCACAGATGCTAAGCAGAGACCGTCTGTCTCCAACGCTATTGATCCAGCACGAGCACTAAATTCATTTTTAAGGATGCTGAGAGAGAGTGAGCAAACTATACATGACAGATGTTACTCACGTCACTTTATGTACTACTTGAAGGTGTTCAGATGCTCTGGTGATGAGGGTGCAGATAAAACCAATGCAGAAGAGAATGAAACAGGCTAAGAAAGGATTTTTAGTTTTAAAAGTCTAAAAAAAGCTTTTTTTGCTTGAGGGGGAGTAAATACCACAGTATCCACATCACCAATTTTCCCTCTGGATCTGACTTTGAAGCACTTGTACCATTCTTTAGAGATGACACCGCAACAAGCAAATTAGAAAACAAACCGAGAATACCTTTTATGTTGGAAATACCAGGAGAAACTGTCCGATGATTATTGAGAGACATGCAGAACTCATTAAGGCAAGGTTGCTTCTTGGAAATCTTATGATGGTGCTGCATGCAAAAGAAAAGAAAAAAAACCCCATGAAATATAAAGAAGCAACATCCTTAGCATCCTCTCCCCACTTCTCTCTATGCACTTCCTAGTACTTCAGAGGCTTAGTTGCAATCAATTTTAGCTTGTAACAACTCAGCAGTTTAAGATCTCCATAATAGTTTAGACCACCGCTGTTCAATGGGTTGCACAGCTTTGGGAAAAGCCTGCCTGTTGTGCTGGGGAGGGGTGGAAGTGCAAAGGGAAGGAAGAACCAGGGAGGCAAGCTGCTTCCAATTTGTCTATCCAAATCTAAGATCTTTTTATGGGGTGTGGGTTATTATTGGAAAGATCTTAGTCTTCCCCTCTTTGAGGAGTACTCTGAGCACTTCTTTTCTGCTTTTCATCATTTCCTTGCTTTTGCACACGTGGAACAAATGAGGGGTAAGACAAGATCAAAGGCAATCGTTCAGTCTTCTGCCATTGAACAGAGCAGGGTTGTTTGTACACAGAGTTACCTGCAGCAAGGTATCTACAGGGTGACATGTGGAATACTATGTGGTTCCTCATGAGCACTTCTGGTGAACAAGAAGTGCAAGATACCTTGCACAAAGCTCATAGGAGTTTGGCCTAAGGGAGGGGCCCCCTGAAATATAAGTGAGGGGTAGCAAGCTCAGCCCTTGCTCCCATCTCCTGACTCACACAAGCAGCCACATCCTGGGGCCTGCTGACGAGGAGCTTGGCACCCAAGAAATGTGAGCAAAACTACACTGAAAAAGCAGTGGCTGACAAGAAGAGCCTGAGGAACCTGGGGCCACAGGTTAGAAAGACACTCCAAGCCATAATTTCATCTTTCACGCATAACGAGATAGAGAGTTTGGAGTATCAGAGTAGTTACAGCACTCCTGGCCCTCAGGAGATGCATCACTGGTTTGTATCATTGGAGGAGATTTGAATGGCTGGGCCACCTTGCACTGCTTTATGGGGTTAGGGACTAGACTGAGTACACCAGTAAAGGCCTCCCTAGCCTTCTGTAGCTGGTCTTTGCTAAAGGTTTGAGACATGGAAAGAAGCAAAGGATGATAGCTGGTTTGAACGTCTCATTCTGGTATTCGGGTGAATCAAGGAGAATTAAGTACCTACTGTTCAAATGCAATTCACTCAGCTTGACATCTGTCTTCTGTCACCCCAGTGCAGAAAAGCCTGGGTAGATGCCACCTCTCCTGTCAGTTGCTGCAAAGCAGTTGCAGTGTCCTCCTCTAGCAGCATGCACAGCACACAACCATCCCAATCTGCACCAGCCCCATCCTCTGAAAGAGCCCCGGGGGACTTGGATGTCCTCTTAAAGCGGCAAGTAGTCTGCTTTCCTGCTAACCTTGCTTTCTTCTTCTCATTGAGACCATCCTAGTGTAGGTCTGGCATAGAGATGATATCAGGGTGCAAGTGAAGAGGGGGGAGGACTGATCACTCTGAGGTTTGGGTGTATGGATGCTTGAACCCTTGGATTTGGGGAATCTTTGCTTTTTTGTTGTGTTTTGAGATTTTTTGCAGGTTGTTCTCAGCTGCCTGTCAGACTGGGCCATGATGAAACCCAACATCTTGCAGAGACATAAAATGGAAAACAGGCAACTCATCAGAAAAGTAGCAGCTGTTTTACACCATCACAAAACAAAATCATCATACACTAAAAACTAGATTTAGCAGTTTAAAAGAGCTGCTAACACAAAATTAGCTGGAGACAACAGCGTGGTTTTGTAACTGACAGTGCTTCACTCAAACACCCTAATTCATGTAAAAACAACTTACGAAACATTAAACGGCTGATGCTTTTGGAAAGGGGAAGAGCATTCAGAGTTTCAATGGCTGCTTAGGAAGAACTGCAGATTTATTACATCATCTTTTTTTTCTCTTACGAATTTTAAATAAGCATTGTGTCAGAACTGCCACCTCTTAAATAACAATGATGCTATAGTCCTCCTGACAGACAGAGACACCAGCTTTTATTGGCAAGTCATTTGTATTTATTGCAGGCTGAAAGCCAGTAAAAAGGTGGTACAAAAGCTTAGTGGTGAACAAGATCAAATAAGAAAGCCTTGAGCACTTTGGATCATCAAATACTTCAATAACTGGATATGGCCATTCATACAACCATAAGATAATACGCATGGAGAGGATATAAAGACCCAATCGCCGTGTGAACGGGCTTTCTGTTGCCTTCTGGAAGCCCATACACATACACGATCTGTGCTAGCTACAGGTGCAGTACAAGCTTTCTTTTGGCCCAGCTGTTATTTCCTACTGAGGATAAAAATTTCCCTATGCTGTACATACACCTGTAGCCAACAAAACTCCTGAGGGTCAGAAATTTGCCTGGCAAGGAATTCAGCTAATTACTACCAAAGGGAATGTGCCAGAGGTCTGTCATTTTGTAGCCATGAAGGGACGATTCCTGATTGCTTGGGATTAGATTTCATTTGTCCATACAATTACTAAGAATTTGTTTTATTTTCTCCATGAAGCAGCTGCCTTACTCTGGCTGAGGTGCTTCCATATCTCCCATGGTGGCAAGTCCCTTCATCTGTGTGATCTGATCCTGCTTGTCTTAGGGGATTCTCCCACTGTGCCCCATCAAACTGTTGCCCGAGGAGGGAATTCAGGGCTGGATATGGAGTAAAGGAGGAACAAAGTTTAAGCAGAGGTCTGGTTATTTGTGCTGTGCAGCGAAGTTGTGGCCCTGAGGAAGTTCTCTGCCTCCTGAGAAATTGCAGCAGTAGGAGCAAAAAAAGTGCCCTGTCCTCCAAGGTTATTTTTGTTTAGATCCTACTCTTCAAAAGACTATACATAGATATTAAGAGTCTAGTTGCAATCCAAAGTTTGAAAAGTTACAGGCTCTAACAGACAGTCTCTGATGGATCTGAATTTTTCAGCTAAAGAACATCTATGCTCTTGACCCAAGACCTAGATTTCACATTTCAGGAATTAAATGAGCATCATTTTCTAAAAGACATTAGACCAAGGCTGGGCTATCCAAAGGATGGCTTCACGATTTAGATGAAGGCATTGTCATGTCAAGGAGACTTAAAACCTGACATATCTTATTCCTGTTGAAAAGCCAGACCTAGTTTGTTATACCACACTGTGGCTTGTTACTTGCAGGAGGCAAGGGAAAAGTGGAGGTTGTTCTGGATTTAACATCTCTTAGAGGATTGTCTGCAGTAACACGGTGTAAGGCTCAGTGACCCAGATGATCTGGCCTTGCCTCATATTACTCTGTTCCCAATTTATCCTAAGACCATGCCAAAAACCTGCCAAAATATAAGGGAAATATTTGTGACCTATGCCAAACTGTGAAGCCTCTGAGTCTGGGATACCTCAGATGTTTTGATTAGACTGAAGGAGTTGAGCCTGGAAAAAGGGGAGTGTGAAAGGAAAGGAAAGCTTTTTCCTACCTGCTGCTGCAAAGCTGGGGTGCTCATCCTCCTTCCATACAGGTATCCTGCTTTCAGGAGGGAGTTCAACCTGATTTAATAAAAAATAAAGACAACTGTGATGTGGGCAAGGAGAGGAGAGCCTTCTCCCTTGAAAGGGCTGTATTGAGCCTCAAGAGATCAGAGCCCTCACCTTTCTCTTGATGCAAACACTGAAACCCTGGTTGTTTCTCACAGTTGTGTCTCCCAAAGTGGGGTCTTCTAGGAGCTGGGCAGCCACAGCAGTCACCCAGACAATCAGTACTGCAGACCTGGGGGGATGAACAGACAACCTCGTGGCAAGCAAGGCGCAGAGCCAGAGGGGAGATTGACTGATCTTGTTTCAGATCAGATGGATGGCTCTAAATGACCTGTAAAGACATTGCTCGAGCCCTGAGCTACAACATTAAGAGTCAAGACACCACCGGCACTTCTGAAGTAGTTATTAGTGACTGAAGTAGCACTTGTCAACTGCGACTTCGGTTTCAAGTAATAGTTTAACAGTATCAACTCGAAGAAAGGTTATATCTTAGTGTGTCTGGTGTGCAGCTGACATTAAAGGAAATAATTGGTAGACTCAGAGCAGGGGCAGACGCCAGTGGTGGAACAGGAGAGCAGGTTGGATACTCGAAACAAAACTTCGACAATACTGTATGAAACAAGAGCCAGGACTCCACCCTAAGCCCTGGAGTGAAAAGCATGAGGAAGCTGTAACCCAACCTGCGGAAAGCGCTCTGCGCTCCCCACTGCGAGCTGTGCTGCTCTGACATTTAAAGGCTCATCTACGGTTGCAGTTTGCAGCCCTGTCCTAACAAGAGGACAAAACCATGTTACCCTGTGCAATCCTTGGCTAGCTTTTCGGAAAGCACATGTAATGCAATCTCCAACTGGTTTTTTGGCTTCAGGACAGCAAAGCCCAAGAGAAAGTATATGTGTGCATATGCATGTGTGCTGTGGAGGAGAACGCAGGAAATCATCTGGAATGATGTGCACAGTTTCATTTTACCTGTAGTTTGGCTGTGTGATGCTAAAATAGAGGAATTAGCATGCAAAATCCAGCAGTCCCTTGGCTGTCATCGCCTTCCAATTAGCTGCATTTGATTTCAGTGGGCGCTGATGGATTGTGTCAGCAGGTGAGGTGGGATGTCTGTAAGGTGCTCTGGCTGCCACGGGCAGGAGAGGACTGCGTGTGTGCATGTTTTTCCCCTGTGTCGGTTGCTGGAAAGATGCTGGCTTGCCAAAACCAAAAGCACTCCTGTTACTCACTGGCCAGAGGGACTTATTCTGATCTTGGTGATCCTGCATTTCTGCAAACACTGGTGTAACAGTCATAACAGCTGAAGTCATGGGTGCTGATCCACCAGTTATCAAGGTCAAAGTGTGGGTGTCTCAAACACGTGGTTTGGAGCAGTTTCTGTTTCCATTCTGTTTCCCTATTGCCATTTCAAAGCCCATTTCTAAAAGCCAGCATTTCATGAGGCATCTCACAGTCTAGCCTTCTCACAGCAGGTTAGAAAACACTGTGCTTGGTACTGTAGTGATATAAAATCTTGTTCTTGACCAAGGAAATGCACAAGCAAAACCAAGGGAAGAAGAACTCACAAAAAGAGCAGAAGAAGATAGTGTGGCATCCTGCATCAACATCAAATACAGCTGCATCCAGGGAAGGGGAGCTCTGCAGATATACTTCTTACTTTCATGTGAACATGGTGTCTGTGCTCTAGCCAACTGGCCTGAGAGGGTGAAGGGGGTTCTGGCTCCTTGGCTGCCTGTAAGACCTGCTCCTGACCATGACCAGCAGAGTTTCGGCAGCCCAGATAAAGTGGTAGTGTGAGTGAGTCAGAAGAGTGTTGTCAAAAAGTGAAGAGTGCCTTGTATTTGTTGAAACAGAAGAACTGCCATGGAAAAAGATCTTCCTTCCAGGGGAAGGAAGCCAAGACAGCAAGGACTTGGTCACACCAATAAGGTAGAGAAATTACATTTACAGAGCAATTTTGAAAACAGGCATGTGATTCTTATTTTTTTTTTCCAGAAAAAATTATGTTTCCACAATAAAATAAAACAGTGTTTCCACAATAAATTGTAAGTAATTCTGAGCATCTGTAAGAGTTTCAATTGTATGGAGGACCAGAAAAGTGAACATCTTCTCTGTTTGTAATAAATAAAACTAAGACAGAGACACAGTCTGCATGTAATAAATCGGGGGGGGGGGGGGGGGGGGAAATAAGCTGAAGAAATTCCGTATATTATAAGTCTTAGTAACTCTAAGAGTGGGCCCCAGGTCATGACAGAAACAAGAAGAGACAAGGAGACAGGATTTTGTGGAGCAGAAATTAGGAATTCATGGTCAGCTTAAGATGATGGCTCACCATGAGTGAGTAAAAGTCAAAGGCACTGCCTGAAATTTCCCTTTTGGACAAAAGAAAACGAGTCTGGAGTAGACTTGTGAGTCATTGTCATAGGAGTAACACTTGGCGTTTGTATATGCACATAGTGTTGCCTAGAGAAGGGTATGGGAGCGGAAGAGGAAGAGACTAAGGATAGGTATCTGTGAACCAAGACAAAATTGGAGGTTGGGAAGATGATGAGAAGCCTTCAGTCAACACAAGCAGCATCAATAGAGAGCTGAGTCACAGATATTCAGAAGAACAGATTTCAAAAGGTAAGGGATGATGTTGAAAATTGCTGATGAGTCAAGAGGCTGGGGCTGGCATTCTGCTGTCAAGTTTTGCCCAAGAAATAGAGAAAAGTTTTGTTGGGAGCTATTTCAGTAAGGTGTAAGGTTGGATACACAGGACAGAGGAGGTGGAGAAAGCACATTGAGCAAACCTAACTAGGAAAGGGAGCAGGGTTTCCAGAGAGGCAAAAGGACAAAGAGCAATGTTTACAAATGGAAGGAATAAAGCATTGTATTGTGAGAGCTGGAGAACAGAAAACAGTGAAAGGTTCTGGAGTATGAGAAGGGAGATGAGAGGGGAAACTAAAGAGCAAGAGATGAAATTAGATTCCTGTGTTGTGAGGATAAGGAAAGAACAGAAATGTTTGTGACTGTGATGGGAGAGGGAGGAAGAAACAACCTGATCCAATTTTCTCTTCAGAGAAATGAGCAAGAGCCCATAAACTGCTATAAACAAAGACAAGAAGGGGAAAATAGAGGAAGAAGTGAAAAATGCAGTTGGAAGAAGATGTGAGACATGGGGACCGAGGGCTGGAGGAGAGGAAGAGAGATGTCGTCACCAGGAGGGAGGAGGCAAATAACACAGATGTGGAAGAGAAGGTGAAGCTGGAGCTGACCTGATAACTGTACCAACAGTTTGGACAACCCAGAGGAGAATCCAGGGAGCAGAAGAGATTCCAACTCCAGCTTAATCTGCAAAAAGGTCATTGAATTAATTCTAAAAGTAAAGAACAATGAGAAAAGAATTTAAGCTATTGCTAATAACAACATACTATTTAACAATAATACTGATGATACTGTGAGCTGCACGTCATCTGTTTCTGATCTTAAAAGAGCATGCCAGAGAAGCTTAAAAGAGCACTGCCACCTCTGGCACCTACCCCAAATCAGGCCTGCAAATCCACCCCGTGTCTGGAGATTGAGAACTTCTGTCCTTGAAATGTTAAACGCATTATCTGGTAGGTGTGGACAGTCTCATGTCTCACAGAGCCAGGAAGAAATCTGACATGAACATGTCAAAGGGAGGGGAGGGGGGAACACCAACTCCTGAGAAATGCTGAGAGTGTGTGTATTTTTGGCAGAGGATACCAGCCAGACATGTCAACTGATAGCATCCATAGAGCTGGAAGACTGAAAATGAACTGCATTACAACAAACAGAGATTTCACAACTGAAAGCAGCACACTGACATTTATATTAGCTCCGTTTGACATGACCTGACGGGCTGGGCTGGAGCAAAGCCCGTCGCTACTTCCACCCACTTCTGCCCCAGCCCACCAGCACCTCTGCCGTGCTCCTTGTTCATTATCCTGGGAAGGAAGGAGATCGTACACATCCTGATGCTCTTTGCTGCAGGAAGACCAGTTCCTGGGCCAAATGCTCAGCTAACAGGCAGAGGCAGAGCTTTTGCCTTGTCCTGATTGAGGGTGACCTTGTGACAGACCACGGCCATCAATGCAAGTCAGGAGGGCTTGACGGGCTCCATCTAGAGAAGAAAGGTGGTGGGGTCAGGAAAGATTCCCCTCCTCCAGGCTATTCTGCACTTTGACACTGAACTAGAGTGACTCCCTCAACCTTGGAGAAGTTACCCTGATTTACCCGAAGGTAGTAGGGAGCAGAATCCAGCCCGATAAATTATATCACTTTAATGGGGTTTGCGTAAGAGAGAAAGGGAAGTCCGCACCCTCGGTCCCTAGGGCTACTTTGGGGCTTGGCTGTCAAGGTGTGTTTTTTATTGTGTGTACCACTTGTCTGGTGATAGGAACTAAATTGAGAAGAGGCTCATTTCTCACAGGCCACTGAGCAACCAGAATGTGCTAACTGTCATACGTAGGAAGCACTCAGGTGTCGGGATTGTCAAGAGAGAAAGTGCAGCGCTTTTTATTAACTGCAAGAGCAATCAGCTCTGTCTGGGTCTGCTCAGTCTTGTGGAAACACATAGTTCACACCGGGCAATGCTCAGAGGCTTAACACAGGTATCAACACTGTGCCTCCCGTAATAACTTCACATTAGAGCTGTTGCATTACAGGCTGTTGCATAGGCACAGCTGTACTTGTGGTGCTTGGTAGTCCAATCTCTGGAAAGCATTTGCTAAGTCTGGATAGGTCGAATATTGCACGATTCCACAGTGTATTTAAACTGTTTTGTCTTGGTCTCTGAGGTATCACAGGGTTGATGGAAAGGCTGTGTACCCCCCTTTTACCTAGCATGGTGCCCTGCTCTGGGGCTGGGGATGCTGCTTCAGCCTCACAATTGAGCAAACGTGGCTGCTTTGGGGTTTAGGGCCAGAGGGATGTGGGCAGGCAGTGTGGTGCATGGCAGAGGGACCCTAAAAGCAACCAAGGGTGACAAACATTAATGCAAGATACTAGTAGCCTCCACCTCACGCTAACAGCTCCAGTGAGTCCTTCCCTAAAAGCTAGGAAAATGCCCCAAAAATGGAGGGGTTGAACCTGGTTTTGATTTGAAGCTGATTTACTAGGTTGAAAGAAATTTGGTTTAATGCAACCATAAATTTTAAAAAATAAATACATTAAAACACACGCATTTGAGAACTGGTTCTAGCAGCAGAAGCGTTGCCTTTTGCTGTGGTAGAGGTCAAATGCAGTCCAGGTTTCATTTGCATCCTGACACTGTGTCACCACTGGACTCTGTGAGAGGAGCTCAGGGGCTCTCTCTTCTCGTCTGTGAGATCTTCAAGCAAACACCACAAACCCAAAGCCACCACAAATAGATCCCTGCAGTATGCATAGGAAAGAGGCCAAATACCTCTCAAATCCCTAAATTGCTCCCTCGCTGCCTAGAGATGATCAGAAATGGTCTAAAAAGTTCAGTGTCTTCTCAAGGAGTCAGTACTACGTGAGAGCTGCTATACCTCAAGAAGCCCCAGAAATGGGGGAAATCTCTAACCTGTTGTCTCAGCTGTGGGTTTTCTGCCTGAAGTGATCAGTCTATTACATTTCCCTAGTATAAAATCAGCACACAATTAAATATATATGTGTGGGCAAAGTTCCAATCTGTTTACTTCACCACTTTACCCAGGGAAAGCCCTGAGAAGAGCATTAAAGCAAGAGGCCAGCCAGGCCATCAGAAATGTTCACGGCTGGCTGCAGTGCAGAGCTTACTAGCAAACACGGAAAATAGCCCACTACATCAGAAAGAGAAAAATGAAATACACACTGGCCACCTCGGTGCCTGAGTCTCTCCCTTTTCACATGGCCAGGGATGCTGAACATCCTTCTTTGATTACTCCGGAGTGAAATGCTGCCTCACAGTGCCGTATGAAATGTGGAGTCTCAGAGGTGTGTGTGCAATTCCTGTGTTCCTCAGGGTGGGCTGAACATTTTGAGGACGAGTGAAGTGACACATCCTGTCTTCAGAGAAGGGTCGGTCAGCTGTACAGCGGTTTGTGCCCTTAGCAGGTGCTTCAATGTCAGAGGTATTAAAGCTGGTTATTTCCAGCGCTGTGCCAAGCACCGTACAGGCTTGTTCCTCCCCTACCCCTGTTCTAATTAAATTTATAGGCAGCAGCTATGAGCTGGGCTAAGACTTGAGCTGTCAAGTCAAAAGAGAAGCACCAGCAGCACAAAACCCTCCAGCTGGAAAGACAGAGTTTCTGATGGTGGCTGTACTTTCTGAAAATTATGTCTCCAGTCTCATCTCTCATACGTTTCCCGATATATCTCATCTTTCTCTGTCTCTCCCATACCCAGGTGCACACACAGGCACGCACACAGAGGCACATGCCCACTCTGTGAGTTATGTGCTATCGTGCCTTGCTTTGGTGGATTGCCCCTGTCTATACAGGAATATATATAATAGAGCTAAGGGCTCTATCCTTCTGTCAGCTCCTGCAGTGTAACGCAGGCTTCTCCAGCAGCGAATGTCCCTCGGATGAGTTCACCCCAGATGAAGGCTCTTCTGATTTTCAGTGGAGCTGGTGAGAACAGACGGTTTTGCAGCTCTCAACTGATGCAAGGTGTAAAGTCATCCCAGAGTTTTGCACCTCATCCAGCACCAGAAAACTTGTTAGGACAGAGCTGTGGGCAGGTCCCTGATAAATTAGGTCAATCTTGGTCACCACTCCAAAACTGATTTCCCTAGCAAGGCACGAAAATTAGGTCTTCACATGGCTTGCAGTGAACATTTCCTGCAGCTTTTGGCTTTATGTTAGAGCATCCCCGCAGGCTTCAGTATCCTGGAGGACCTGTCTAAAGTCTGGCTGAGTAGTGCCTCCAGGGACAGCAGGACCCCAAGGGATGAGGCAGCTCCAGGACCTATAGGATATTCTTTTTCCTGTCTTGAATTGTCCTTCAGGAATTCACCTGACTACCCCTGCCTTCAACTGGGAGATGTGATAAGATCACAGCTGGCAGTGAAGTGGCAGGATGCCAAGCAAATATATTTTCTACAGCCCTTCCGAGGATCATCTTAGCAAAACAACTTCAAGCTACAGTGTGTTGTCGCCTGCACACCCTGCACACAGTGTTGGCTGGTCTCTGTGTGGCACAGCAGAGCGCTCATCCAGTTCATTTCCCTCTGGCCAGATCGAAGGAGGATAATGACTTCGATAAAGCTATCCCATCCAGAGGCTGCTCACAAAATCACCAGGGAGGGGGGTTTGGTGGAGGTTTGCAGTGTGTTGTACACATTCCAGTTGGCTTTGAAGCAAGTTAAACAAACTGGAGGATGATGTGATTCTGATTTCTACATCTCCTGGATGAGACATTGCATTGCAAAGCCTAAACCTGATCCCCAGAGTTTTCAGAAGAAAAAATCATCCCACAACCACTGTGATTCCTAAGACACTTTCCTAAAACTGCAAAGAGTCAGACAGGGATAAGAGGAAAGACACACAGGGGCTGAGTAATAAAAGGTTTCTCTTTGGTAGAGCAGGGAACCCGTGAGAGGTGCTGAGTGTCCACGAAGGACGGGGGGTGCTGAGGGAAGATGGATCTCTTTTGAAGTCAGGGATCAGGATTTCCCTGTAACTATTTGCTCTGCTTTTGAAAACAAAACAGAACAAAACAGAACGGCATGGCTGATAATGCCAGAAAATCTTTCTTTAGGTGCCAGCGGTAGGTGATGCAGAGAAGCAAGTACATGTGATGCATTGATACCCTTTTTAAGTCAAATCAAAAGGCTGGGGATCAGGGGCAGTTTAGGTCTCCCCATGAATGGCTAAGGTTTAAGATGCTCTGAGATATAATCTGGACAATTTGTCATCCCTTTCCCCCCCACAGAGAGGATAATTAACACTGTAAAATGCAGCGGGCTCTGTGTACCCCTTTCTGATGTCAGCGTCCCATTTTAAGGTCAATGATTGAAATGCTCTGATGGTGTCAGCTGAGCTTTTGCGTCTGTTGCTAGGATTTTACTCACCAAGGACTCTTAAGACAATGTATGTTCATTAGTTTACAAGAAGATATAATTACCCATCCAAACTGTACCATGTTTCATTTGCTACTAACCTTCTGATTCACCTAGGTAGGTGGCAATGAGTGCATTTGCTAACTGGTGATTACCAAATTAGTTGCATGATAAACCTTTTTCAACATACCTTTTAAGAAAAAAAAAAGTAAAATGAATAATGAGTTGATCTTTCCTTTCAGCATGCTGTAATTTTTATTAATTTAACTTGAGCCAATTTATTAGAAGGGAGGGGGAGAAGGAGAGGGAGAGAGTTTGCATCCCTTTGAACTCATATTGCAAAAGAGGCAAACAACAGGAAAAATTCTGAAGGTAGTTACATTTTAAAATCCACATTAATTATAAATCCACTTATTCTTTGTAAAGGCAGGGGCTGCAGCCTGGTTGGGGGGAGGGAATAGAGGGTCATGTATAAATTGTCTCCCAAGGACCCCACTGAAATTTCCATAGCATTCACCATATGACACTGATGTGTGAAAATTGACGTGAAGATTTGAAAATTGGGACCGAGGGAGACCAAGCATAAAATAACTTCAATTTTGCACTCTCTCTGTCTCTCGGAGGAATAGTGCAGTGGACTGACCAACACAACACAAACAAGCGAAGGGGAGAGGGAAAAAAAATATTCTGGGAGAAGGATAGGAGTTATTAAAGAGAAAACACACTCCTCACTCACAGAGAGAAAGGATGATCAATGGATTTAGTCACAGAGAAATTCAAGCAGAAAATTGCTGCTGTTTTTTATCTCAGAGGCAGAAAGTTTAACCAAACCAGAATTCTCTCAACTCACTCCAAGGCAAGCAGGGAAGAAGCCCACAGTATTTTGAAACAGTGGGAGAATTTTTGTGCCCATGTAAATTTTTGTGGGTGATTTGACAATGTTACAATGACAAATAAATTGTAAGGTGGAGTCCTCACCTCCAGAAGTCTCAATATGGAAGATTTTAGTCCAGTTCTTATGTTTCTGTGGAACCCCAGACTCTGTACAACATCCTGAGTGGAAAGGTTTACTTTCCAGCTACCTGTTTTCCACATTCAAAAGTCTTACACCAGAGTGGCCATAGCTACGAGGAACCTGTCAGCTTGCTGTGTATGATCTGCCATGAATTTTGAAACCCTACCAAAATGAGCAAGCCAACCTCTTGCACTGTGAATGGCTATCAGGATGTAGATAGATGGAGCTACTGGACTTGGCTGTTAAAAGAGAATTCCCATTCCTTCCTCAGAACAGGAGTAGAGGCTTAAAATAAGTAAAAATGGATCAGAAAAAGTACAAACCAATAAATATTAAAGACTTTGGGTCTGTCTCCTATAACCTAAAGTCTTCAGGCATTAATCACTTTGCTCTGGGCAGATTGGCACCGCTTTTAAATGCTGTGTAAATTTTCTCAGTCTCTGTTCTTTGGGATGATATTGTGACTTTGAATGTGGGGTTTGAGAAATAATTTTTGGTATTCTGGAGCTTCTTTCTAACAATTGTATGCATCTGTAAAATCAGCCTAGCCCTGGGACTGGCCTCTACCCCTTCCACCAAATAGATCACTATGTAAAGGAAGGAGGTGCGAAAGCATCATCAATCTGTGGAAAAAACAGCAAAGTTCATCTCCAGGATTATAACTGCTGTTCAGGAAATAGATATCCATAATTTTCTTAGCATTGGTTAGTTGTTCAGTCGTTCACATCCAAGACCATACAACCCAGCCGCACTGTGATGCAGACAGACAAGAGAGACAGACAGACACCCTACCTTTTCAAAAAGCCCATGAGGGTTTTTGAAACCCCTGATCCGTTATAACCTTGGTCTTAAAATTTCACATCTGATCTGGTCTGCTCTCAATAGACACTCAACACTCACCATCATCCTGAATGTTGACCAAGAGTCCTGTTGCTAGTCCAGCTACTTCCTTTTTGGATCACAAGCTGTTTGCTGATCTCCGTGATCCCAAAGATATCTGCAAGACAATGGAAATGCAAGTCTATACATTTCTGCTATCCATGTATATAGATCAAGTGATGAGATAGAGGTACAGAAGATGGCTTTAGGTTTAAAACTAATTTTTCTCCACTTACCTTACGTCCTAAGGTCATTCACAGCCTGAGAAGGAGCACTGTAGAGTCCTGACCACTCTGCTGTCTCACCAGACTATTTTTCTCCAGCTTACTTACTTTATTTTATTTAGCTTTGTGGCACATAAGGTTCCTTGTGCTTGCTGATATGATGATCTACAAGACCAGTGTTCACATGCTATGGGTCTCATTTATTACGAAGTGAAGTATATAATAATGAAAAATAGCTACAGCTATTCCTTCTCTCTCCAGGGTATCTCAGCACCCTTATGGATGACCGCACACATAGTCAGCACCATAGAAACAAATGGAGGGGAAACAGCAGCGCACCGTTCAAAGCTGGAGGACTGAGTGCCTTTGGTCTAGAAGCATACTTGATCCATAGCTCCTGTTGAAGGCATATTACAGAGGGTACTGGGGGAAAAAAAAAAAGGTATTTGTATTTTTTGAAGCAGCATGCATAGATGTGGAGCAGATGGGCCTTGTAGGAACTGGGGAGCAGGCAGAAAGGAGAATTTTCTATTACAGCCGCCTGTAGGAAGCATTTGTCAATAAACACCTTGAGGATTTTCAATAGCGTCCAAGGGAAAATGCCCCACGATTCATAGACTAACACAAGAGCTGCCCATCATTGACTCTTAATGCTCTACTGAGCATGAAAACAACAGCATGGAAACAATATGAAAAGGCCTTGCAGGTAATTTCACAGGGTAACAAGGAATGCCAGGCTTACTGTAATTACTGGCACTGGGGACAACGGAGTTAGTTTGAATTAAATGCTGGGACCTTTAGGGCAGCTTCTGTGTTTTGGAGGGGGGGTTTTTTTGGTAAATTTTGTGCTTTGACTCATCTGATATAGTTATATACAATTAGATGGTTTGAGTTGCACTCAAAAATATGGTTTTGAACATTCTACAACTAGGAAAACTAGGAAATTACATTTAAAACAAACAAACAGAAGAATTCCAAATGATCTGCTGATTCCAGCAGCTTGAGGCTTTAAGGAGAGTCATGAGAAAACTACAAGAATTCACGGCACTAGAACAAAAAACAGTGATGATGATATTAATAACGGTTGGGTATTAGGAAAAAAGAGAATAGAATGTGAGACCACAGTATCCAACGATTTCATTGTTTTCTTTTGCCAGCCTGTTGCAATACACTGGCCATGAGCCAGCGATGCCTTGAAATACAGTTCTGTAATGTGTGTGTCACAGAAGCTGTCTTTTATTTAAATACTTAAATCTTACAGGCGCTTGTACTGTGCCTGAACATGACAAGGTGGATGCTGTTTCCCTTTTAATGAACTCTCTTGTCCAGTTACTTCTCATTTACAAAACTGTGAGATCAGAATTTGGCCCAACACTTTAATTAGCACTTTTAAATTACTCGAGAAATCATTCTAAGAATTAATTCTTAGTTCTAATAATAAAATTAATTCTTATAAAGTTTATATCTCCCAGTTTATATTTCAAATGCTCTTTAAAGCACCTGAATTTCTCACCTTAGATCTTTTGGTATGTGTATGATTTTATGGTCTTTTCCTCTGAAAGGCTCACTCATTCCAATAAAAGATGATTTAAAAAAAGAATTTCTTTCTTTATTTATGTATAATCACAGTGCAGATTGCATCAAATGCCTTAGAACATACATATAAAACACTCCTGGCTGGCTTCATGCAGTTGGGAGATAGTTGTCTCACTGTGAAGTTTGAGATGAAATATTCAAATAATAATAATAAAAAAAAGGATAACACCTACCTTAAAAAGGTCTTCAGAAGCCTGCTGGGGAGAGTTTGAGGAGAAGAGATAGGAACGATACACTGCCATTTTTGAGAAAGGATGGAAGAATCACCTTGATTACTACCACGGAGAAATGTTTTCAAAGTTACTTTCAACTCTGGAGCAATAGTAGCAAATAGTTTTCAAGCTATCCCGAAGATTTTAACAAGAAAAGTGATATTCACAGAAGCAAAAGAGACAGTTACAGGCCATCAGGTGCAGCATAATTGGCACTCAGTCCCAGCCACAGAGGTTGGAACTACATCCAAGCTTTTCCGAGCTTGACAAAGGGCACATATTGAAGTTGGAGGCAGTTTAGTGAAAGCTCATTTTCTTGGACTATATAGTTCTGTCAAAATGCAAGCGCTTCACAAACAGCTTCAGAAGTAAAGACGGAAGAATAAAGTTCCCACAATTCTGAACCATCCACTTTTAACAGTTTGGAAATAGAGTAGCTTGATGTTAGTCTTTAGTTTTTATATATGTATGTTTAAATAGTTTATATATCTATATATAGACATACACTTATATATGTTTTATATATATATATGTATGTGTGCATAATTTTTCCTTTATTGGAATTTTGAAATTGGAATTTTCCCTCATTGGAATATTTTCTTTACTGTAAAATTATTTTAAAGTAAAAAAGGAAAATGAAACAGTTTGAAGAAAGGATAATCTTGAACTCCAAATATCTCTGAAGAGAAAGCAAATTAAACTCAAATTATTTTCCCAAATTCTGATCCATTACAGATTAATACGACTTTTGCATTTGCAAGCAGAATGTGAAGGAAGAAAATATCTGCCTAATCTTAACATAGATGCCATAGGTGAAATCAACGAAGTTTATAGAAGAAACAGCCCTTCTTGGTTTGTAGGCATCACATTTTTTACAGAGAGACAAGGCTTCTTAAGGACATTCTTGATATCTTAATACTTCAATCTTGTTCAGTGTCATTTCTGAATGAGACATTGTTGAGGCAACAGTGAGTTGCATAGCTCCATCAACCTTCTTTAATTTGCTTGGAGATTATGGGAAAACCTCTATAAATCAGTTTTATGACCTCATGAAAAACTTACAGTTGTATGGCATCACTTGCATGAATTATGAGATAGCCACAAAAAGGACCAAAGATGTCAAGGACACCAAAGTGAAGCTTTATGTACCCTGGGACGTAGCATTGCATTTCTCAAATCTACAGTTGGTAGAAATACCAAAGGCAGACACTGAAGCTAAATTCTCTACCTCTCCTAAACACGAGGCAGTGATTTGGAAAGGCTGGGAAGGAAATCTTAAAATAGGCTTGATGAGGGTCATTAGTCTGAAGATGTAGCAATTTGATTCTTCATTAGCATTATAAAAAAAAAAAAAGCAGAATGTACACAGAAAAAAAAACTTAATAAAAAAAGAGCACAGGTCAAATGCTCAGATTTTTTTCAAACTTTTTAATTTTTTTAAATTTACATAGTGTCTTTTGCCAGGAGACTTCATGCAGCTGCAGTGGCAGCCAACTATTTGGTCTTTTCACAAAATAGATCTCCAATTGCTCTTTCCTGGAATTCCTTCTGTTTTAACATTACATCTCACTGATTTGTCTTTACAGCTCAAATTTGTCAAAACCTAATCCAAGCATCTCTGAATTTTGTGACGCTTCATGGTACTGTAAACCCAATGCAAAGCCTGAACTTTGCAAATTTAGATGATGTCCATCGAGGTGAGCACCTGGATGTCAAGTTCTTTGGTGAGTTAGGTTTAGAAATAGCCATAGATATCCTGACCATGAGGTGGTTCCATCCACATTGAAACACTTCATAACATCAAAGTGATTTTGCCAGTACTTGTCTTCAGGAGGAAAACTGGAAGAAAGATTTTGACTATGCTAAAGAACCCATGCCAACTTTTTGAGGGGACACAACAATATTTGGCTTTACATTTTAATTTTCTATCATACAGTAGAGAATTATTAAAAAAAAATAAATAAACCCAAACAAAATATTCTGATTTTGTCAAAATATTTTTTTTTCTTTTATTGACACCAAGTGAATCTTATGATGTTTCCTGGCATGAGTACTGAGTGTTTCCATTGTCACTCCTGTTCAGGATGGAGCCAGGCTCCCAAATCTCACCCTCTTATGCTGAATAAAATGTCTATCCTCCACCAGTGGCATCAATGCTCAGTGTAGGCAGCCGACACATAACTGTGCCACAATGTTCTGGAAGAGGCAGAAGGTCCTGGGTTCAGCGTGAGCAAGCCTCAGCCAGGCTGGTGTCCTCTCCCCTCTGTCCCCCCTAGTCTGTTGTGCAGTGGGGGGGCACCAATGTCACTCTCAAGCACCTGTGGAGGGAGGAGATTATTGATGCTGTGATGGCAGTGCTACATCAAAGCATCCTGCAGCCACTGAAGGTGGGGGCAGATACTGTCTGTTCCCACCACCACCATTTGATTCCCACCTTCCCCCTTTCCTGCCCTCACACTGGTTATCCCCAGTACTGCTCTTACACCTCAGAGCTGAGAGGACCTCTACTCCAGGGGAGAAGCAGCTGCTGCATACAGGATGTCTGGACCCAGTGTTGTGATTTAAACGAGCCTATTTTTTATTTTAACAGGTCTCAGCATCATTCTTTGGCACAGAGGGCTGAGATGGACAGACAGACTTTTTGCCTTTCTCCACTCAAGGTCTGCCCAGCTTGCTGTTTCCAGTAATGCTCTCACTCAGGCCCTGCCATTTGAGTTTCTTCTCTTTTTTTTTTCCCCTGCCATTATTCCAGGTGGTTACCCATCCCATTTCACTCTACCCCAGAGTGTCACCAGCCTGCTGCCAAAAGCTCTTCTGTTTTCTCTCCTGTTGTGTTCACTCTTTCTCTCTTTTAACTTTTAATCTCAGCCCTAGGTGAGGTGTGCTGAGCAGTTGTGATGAAGCTTTCAGGATGTTAGAAAGTAAACTGCTGGAAGAGGTCAGCAAGAGCAGAAACCAATAAAGCACAAGAAGGAAGTTTGATACGTACGGACAAAGCAATTGGTAATGATGTGAAATAGTTGGGTCAAACGAGGGCTGTGCACAAATGAAAAGATTCACCTCCAAACACCTGAAAAGTTTACCTAACCTGCTTTTCCTTGACAGGAGCTAGTGTGTTGCTGTGAACCACCACTAACAGCTTTACACCCTGCTTTATTTGCACATCTCCAGACATACATGAGCATCCGGCCATCAGCAGCAGGGTGGATTCTTTTTTCAAAAGGAACTCCTTAAATCCTATGAGCCTCCTGCTTCCTTTTCTCCTCCATTCATTGCTGCTTATTACCTGAAAGGTGTGATTTAAGGCTAAGTTTCCAATACCCCCTCTTAGCATCAGTAAAACCATTGAATTCCAGGGGATGGCCTCTGATGTATGGGATTGTTCAGTGTAAAGGTGGCCTCATCCAGCTCCTATTTGGTCAGGCAGTAATCAGATATTGCAGCTGCCAGTAGTGATGGCAGAATTCCCAATTTGCCAGGCAGGGGAGGTTTGCTTACAAAAGGAAGACTTTTTAGTTTTAGCTGGATTTAAGTTTTGGTTCCCACAAAATTACCCAGGGGGAAAAGAAAAAAGAGGAAAAAAAGAAAAAAAGAAAAAGGGGGAAAAAAGATAATTAACTATCAGTTTGGATGAACCCATTTTTACGCATAGCAAAGATTAAGGGTTTTTTTTAAATAGGTGGGGAAAACCAATAGCAGTATCAAGGCATTTTGGGCACAGCATATTAGAGGCTGTCTCACCTCTCCTTTCCTCCACTTCTGAGGTGGTGGCAGTGCAAGAGTGGACATATTTCCCTCCTCTGTCACTTGGAAGCCAAAGGTGTCCTCTGGCTCTGCTCTCTGTACAACTCTGGACAAATATTTTCACGAATTTTCCTTAGAAAGCAGAGAGCTTCCTGCCAGTCCAGCTGTCTGTGTCATTGCTCATCTCCTCTAAGGAAGTGGTCTGATATTTCCATGATGGGTGCGTTAGGTTGAATCTGAAGGCAACAAAATTCCTAGAGCCTTGCTCAGATGGCCAACTTGAGACAACTTCTTCCTTCTCCAGGAAGGCAGCCAGCCTGCCAGCTGCAGCCTGGGTCACTCCTTGGTGGACCAGGAGGGCATTTTCCTACACCTCAGTGAGAGCTGCTTTTATTCAAAGGAGAATTACAATATTAATAGGAATATTTTTTGGGGGGGGGGTTAATGACAAAGAACTCAATTTCTTCATACTTGGAAGCAGTTATATCCCCAACTATGCCAATCTCACTATTATCTCAGATGGGTACTTGTTCCCCAGAGGCCCTTATGGGAACGACCTTATGTCCCTCTACCTTTGATAAAGCGCTGCCTGCATGCATATAAATCAATTAACATCATCATCTTATGCTAATTTTGAATTTAGATGGCATGCTGGAAATAAACAGGGGTGTTTATGCCTGTCTAGAAAAGAAAACACAATGACAAGCTTCCCTCCTCCCCACTGTACACACACAAATACACCCACGCCGGTCTGTACACACACTTCGGGATGCGGCAAGCTCCTGCTCTGCAAGGAGCCTGCATTCAGCTCCTTGTGCTTTCTCTGTTTTCTGGGGGGATTTGGACAAGCAGAGCAGCCAAAATAACACCGTGTGGCATATAAACATCCCTTGTCAGCCATTTGCTCTCTGTTTCACTACCGTGTCATTCGCATTCCTGGTTTTGTTGCTGTTCTAGTATTGCTTTCTTTAATTTAGAATACTCTGAGGGTTGTGGAGTTACTGAGCTGGCATGGAAAAGGCATTTAGAAGTGGAAAGGATTACTCTATTCATGAAGACCACTTCCTTTTATCGTAACCTGACTCTTTCCAAGCAACAGCACATGGCAGCCTCCCCCCATCCCACCGGAGAGCACAACTTACTGGTGTTAATGGTCAAGACCCGTCCGGAGGTGTCAGGTGGCAACCACCACAGGGAATTATCCTGGAATTGTCCATGGCTGCGTGGTGCTCTGCTCTCAGCTGGGGCAAAACCATGACAGAAATGCAGCTGCGAAGCCATCCAGGAAGGAGACCAAGTCTTAAGCCACAGAGGAAGATCGAAGGAGCACCAGCAGCCTTTGCAATCCAATTGAGTGGAAATTTCCTTCCCGACCTCTTCCCCGGCAGCCAGGTGAATGGTTCACAGGCAGAGCGAACAGACACCTAGGGAGGTGTAAGACCTTAATGTCTCATCAGCAGAAGCTCCCTGCACTTCATCCTGGAGGGTTTCCCCTTGCCTAGGCTCTCTCTGTGTCTGGACAACCAGTTGAGTACGAGGGTGTTATGCAGAGAACAAAACACTTCAGTATTTGACATGTTTTAGCATAAGACATGCAGAACTGTATAGTGAGAAGCTATTCTCTGCCACTGACATATCTTAATGAGAAACATATTCATGTACCAGGGATAATTTTTATCTCTGATTAAAGCTGTAAGCAGGCACAACTCTTTCCCAGTTGACAGCTCTGGGCAAGAAATGGATATGGCAGAATTGTCTAAAATACAAGTCAAGTTAATTTCCTTGGATCCTGCAATTCTCATCAACATGGGCATTTTCTGACGATCTGATTTACTTACCAGCAGTGCCCAGCCTTCTATGCCAAGGCAAAGAAAAACAGAGGACATATGCTGAAAAATTTGTAACATGGTCCCCTAATCAAGTGCTGGCTCCATCCTGTATCCTGTTATAAATTGTAATCTACATTGTGTCTACTGTACACATGTCATTATTCTTTCCTCTGATATCGCAGGCAGCTCTGCCTGATTGCATTTAAATACTTTTTTTTTTAGGTCATTATTGGTTATCCTCTTATTTATATGTTGCTTGGCTTTGTGGCTATGTCCTTTTCTTATTAACAGAGGGACCCAAGGTTACTTTTGTTCCTCATATCCGAGGAGCCAATTAACTTCCAGCATTCCCCAATGCCATCCCAATAAATAGAGGCTGCTCTAGCCATATTTCCTTCCACAGGGAGACTGGGATGTTCAGCCAATTCTGAATGCGCTCTTAGCACTACTTCATGGTTGAGATATTCAGGGGATAGTCTCAGCTGAAACGCTGACCGCTTGCCTGACTACTGTGTGTGTTGCTTTTCTCATCACTCTTCTATTACACTCAGAGTATCTGTGGATCCATTTCACTCCCAACCCAAAGGGACCCCACATTTCTGAGCAACATTAGGATGATGATATCTCTTGTTGGACGGGGAAAGTCAAGGGACTTTTCCATTTTTAGTTCTGACAATAGGGTGTGCTCTTCTTTTTTCACTTTGTGCAGCCTCCCTTCTTCCTCCTTACAAATCTGTAAAATGCCCTTAAAATTATTCATCTTCCATTTAACAGTGCTGGGGGCGAGACTGGCCCCTCTAGACTGTGAAGTCTGGAGCTAGGAATTAAAACACCATAGCAGCTTTCATGGGAACAGCTGTCCTAAAAACAGAGCAAGGCACAGGCACACCCTGGGCACAGCACCTCCACAAAGAATACGGCTCCAGCCCTCTTAAATATCCTCAGTAAGTCTCACTAGGAGTTGTGGGGAGCCATTAGATTCATTCTGGACTGTACAGTCAAGCAGCATAAAGCATCCTTGCTGCTTGAGGGCAGAGGAGCAGTGCCAACATCAGGCATACACAGGCAGGAGGTTTCTTGGGGTGGAGAAAGAGCACTTATGGTGGTCTCTGTCTATGCATGGCTGTGCTCTGTGCTTTGTCCTACTTTTGCTAAACCTTCATCCTCATTGTGGGGGAAGGCGAGACGGTGCAGGTGGTTGCATTCCCTGGGACAGGGAGAGTTATGTGACTGAAAGTTGGCTGAGTCCTGCCGTTGTTTTACGCCATCCCAGCTGGTAGCACTACATCATCCCCGCAGAGCTGGGCAGGTGCCTCGGCGCTGGCAGAGGGGGAGGGAAGGGATCAAGCATGAGTCAAGGTCAGGAACGCAAGCAGCAATGCAAGGGGAGTGTGCATTGCAGGCAGTGGGGAGCCAGCCCCGTGTTGAGCAGCTCAGAGAGGATACTGTGGAGGTGGGACTACCCAGCCACCACCATGGAACTGGGCCATCCTCTCCTTGAGAAATGGGGAGAAAAGGAGGCATTCTGCAGACAACAGAGCATTATTTGGGTTAGACTGCTCCATTCGAGGAGCATGCTGAACTGGAAGGCAAAGAGGATTGAGATGAGTGGCTGCGACAGACATACAATGAAGGATAAAGTGTGAAACCTTACTGGCCAATGGCAAGAAAACCCTCCATTTGTGAATCTAATAGGCATGTGACACACATATGGTAGTCATAGTTGAGCCTTCCCATCTGGCACTTCTGATGAATCAAGAGCCTCTAAACCAAAGAAACCTCCAAAAATATCCATCGGCAAAGAGCTGGGAGTGTGAGAGAAAGTAAGACAACTCCAACTGTGTCTACAGAGGCTGTGCTTGATGCTAACAGGTGGCGACAAACATCGCGTGATTTAGAGCTCAGAGGGGAAGAGGAATCTGAAAGATCAAGTATCATTCCAAAACACAGACTTTGGGACCTAAACATTTGGGCCTGAAGTCTTCCAGGACAGAGCTGAACATGAAAACGGGAAGAGGAAATACATAAATCTACATCTCTCACCTTCAAGTCCTGTTCATGACAACCTGTAAAACAAGGAATTATTAGCTCATGTTATATGCCAACCTTCCTTAGAAAGCAGAAAGATACAAAGCCTGGTTTTCTTCAGATCTTAGACCAGTATCCAAAACCCCATTCTTTCTATCAGTAGTACCTTGCATCCTTTACACATTAAGTTGCAATGACACCCATTACCCATACCCCATACAAATGCCGTTCAGCAGGATGAAGACTGGCAGAAGTAAGATCTACAAGTGATTTCTGAATGCAATTCAGTGGCTAGTGTCAATATGCTTTATAAACAGCCTGGTTTGTTGAATTGCTGTACACATCATTTCTGAAAAGACACATGCAGGTCTCGGGTGCCTTGCACTCAGCCAGAACTCTGCAAGGCACCGAGGAGGTGAAGGAGAAGGGGTGGAGTAAATGAAGCAGAAGCTCTTGAGAAGAGAAAATTCATTTCCCCAAAGTTGCAGGACTGAAGTTCAGCAATGGAAGAAGCTCACTGGCTTGGCAAGCCTGGATTTTGCCACAGGAAAGTGCTTTGGAACTCCCTTACCACTGTCCCCAATATCCTTAGGAGTCAATTCACCCTGTTCTTCTCCTCAAGCAGAGAGCTGCCTTGAAAATAGTTTATCCATCTTACAGTCAATATCAAGCAGTAATATTAACCAGGCTCTCCTATCAAGCCCAAGGTAAATGTGATCTGAATCGGTGCTGATGAAGATCAGGTGGGGAGACTGCAGAGTGTGGAGAAGAATTCGTTTGCTTTTTCTATTGTGCCAGAGTGAACCCTCTGAAAAGAGGACGGTGCAGCTTTAATAATAAAAAAAAAAAAAAAAAAAGAAAGAAGGAAAGAAAGAAAAAAAGAAAGAAAGGTGCCTCAGTTGTCTCGGCAGCTGATCAACAAAGGAGCAGTCGTGAGCTGTAACCTCTTGGAGCTGCAGTCTGGAACATGACACATGTCAGGCTATGATAAATGGTGCGGAGTGTGTGCAATTTCAAGCGCAATGCCCTTGAGATGCTCAGGACCCCGATCGCAAATGTTATTGTTAAATTAAACCTTAAAGGAAGGATTGGAAAGGGGAGGGGTGGGGTTGTGCGTGTATGTGTGTATGCGCGTGCGTGTGTGTGTGTGTATTTATTTATATAGAGAGAGATAGATATATGAAATGCACCGAAGAGAAGGGAAAAATGGCAAGGTGAAGAGAGGAAAAACTTTGTATTCCTTTTAATTGAATTGTGCATCTTCTAGGTCTGCCTGAGCTATGGGAGAACTTCAGGCAGGATTTGCTCTCCTACTGGCATTTTATTACTTTTGCTCCATCACAATTTGATAGCAGAGATCAGCTAAAGCAGGCAGGTGTGAGGCTGGGAAATAAATAAATAAGTGCAGAAGCACACGCCACAAATGTGCAGTTCCTCTAGCTCGAGCGTTCTGCACCCAGGTCCCTTTGAATCCAAATGAGTGAAGTTTCAGAGAGCACTGAGTGCTGATTTTGGGAGCTGCTGGTCTCTGAGGACTTGTTTGTTAGTTAGGCTGTCTGATGGTGTGTGTTTATTCTTTCTCATGTTTAAAAGCTGCTCTGAAAAAGAGGCAGTGTTCACAGCCATAACACACTGTGGAGAGCTCAGGGACTAAACTTTGCATGTCCTCCAGGCAGGTTTCATCCCCAGCCTGCAAGAACAGCCCCGCTGCATTCAGCATGTCATTTCTGTGGTGTCGGTGTCCTACTTTTTTCTGTGGTTTAAGAACTGGGGTGGGGGCAGAGACAGTGGAGATGTGTTTTAGACAAGCAGTTGCAATAGTACAAGTGGTCAAGGGGTACAGACTAGAGAAGGAAACAGAATGAGTGAGGAAAAAAAAAATATAGCCACTCCCATATGCTGAATGACCTTTCACTGGGAGAGGTGGCACAGAGGGCTCCCGAAGCCTTACCTTCCAGTTTTGCATCAGGTGGATGGAGTGGAGAGCAGGGACCAGGTCTCCTGAGCTCCCATTTCCGTGGCTTCCAGGTCACCCCTTGCTCCCTATGAAGAGAACCAACATGCCCCAGCCCTGAGGTTGTCTCTGGTCACCCTGAAGCTGGACTGTTCCACTCTCCCCTTCGTTCTGTTGCTTATATTATGTCTTCCAACTTTCACATGTGCAGTTTTAACTCACCCAGATTCCTCAGAAGTCCTTTCTTTACCTTCTCCCTTTCCATACTCCCTCCCCCACCACATCCATGCTAAGTGCAATTAGTGTAGGCAGTGCAGGAAACACAGTGGAGAACGGAGCTGTGTAAATGAGGGGGAGGACACGGAGGGGTGAGGTGTGGGGTGGGGGGAGCTGGAAAGTGTTCAAGGGGAAATGCTTGCATGACTAGCATAATTGAAGGGAAGAAAGAAGCAAATGAGCAACATAAACCTTCCACTGGAAAAGGAGATGGGAAAAGCCTTTAAATCATAATGAAAAGAAAATTCAAACAAACAGTAAAAGGTAACAAAGGACTAACAATGACTCATTAAGTAAGATATATTGTTTTCTCTAATTTTTAGCAGGTACAAGATAAACCCACTGGTCAGGAATGACCAGCATAAGAGACCTCCATGACCTATTCAAAACACTTAGGACAAGGAAATCAGGTAGCAGAGATCTGGCTCTACCAGCAGTAATCCATCTGCTTACTGCTCCTGGTTACTTCCACAATAACTCATCATCCATTAAAGACTCAAGAGTGACATTACAGGACTATAACCAAGGCTTAGATTTGGGAATTATAACAAATGCAAAAGCATATTAGATACCAACATACTAAGATTATTATTTTTAGAAGGCATCTTACGAACATCCTACAGTTTGTTTTGTACTTTTTGGCTACTGTTGCTTAGCGTCCAGGAAAAGTCAAGTCCTTTTTCAGTTCTTTGGAACATTTTCTCCATGTTTCTTGTTATTAAAGAAAATAAACATTAGACAAAAGCAGACTTTATTGTATCTATAAATAATTCAATGCAGATGGATTCATGGAAAATACCAGCAGACAGATTTTCAGAATGAAAGAGAGGAATGCTCTAAGGTTAGATGGTGAGGGAAACACGAAGGGTGAAAGCAGCAAGAAACTATGCTCTGTATTGAGAAGAATAGATACAAACAAGAATTTAACTAACGAGGGGTATGTGAAAATAAAGGTAAATTGGAAAGACAACCCAATCTCTTTGAAAAGTTCGTATTCTTTAGTTGTGAGCATGGGTGCTTCCTGCCACCAAGGAAAAGAAAATATCTGCTATGTGTCTTGGGAAGGTACCAGGGAGTTGCATTTAATCATATCACATACTGATATGTTACCTCTCCTAACTTTCCTCTTTGGCAACAATGGTAAGATTATTTGACAAAGTATCCCTCCATCTAATAAATGTTTTATGTGACAACCCACGTTCAGGTATGCAGCCAGGCTCCTCTCAGGTACTCAGCCCTGCTGCACACAGGGGCACAGTCCTCCCTTATGACCTTTTTTCAAAATCATGTGAGCTCAGAAGCCCATGTGATTCATGTGGATGGATGATACATTGAGAGATTCCTGGACAAGAAGCTCTATCATTAGATAAAACTTGTTGATAATCAATGCTCTGCCTCATCCTAGGAAACAGCCTTTGCATTATAAGATAAATTGGCCATTTTTGGGGGTGGGGAACAATGACTAGCACCTTGTTGTGAGATGCCCATATGGATGCAACTAGCCAAATCTAGATGCATAAAATCTTTAAGTATTCCTGTACCTGCTGCTCTTGGAACACATGACTTTTTCATTATTTGAACCACAGTATAGTGGAACTTGTGCCAGTTATTGAGATCTGGGAATCCCCTCCAATAGCAGAGTCTGTATATATTCTATCAGTGCTGGATCATGCCTTTGTAGTCATGAAATGATTTTTAAACTACCTTTAACCTAGAGAAGAAAAAGCTAGCAGTATTTATATGAATGAGTATTTTACAGGATTCAGGGTGAATTTGAAGAAAAGAAAGTTCTCTAATGGTCATGTTCCATTAGTATGGGAGTGAGGATCAGAGATTTTTATGGACCAAATAATTCCCCTCCTTCTATTCTTGTTCCCTACTGCCTGTGCCCCCACTTACAACTCTCACTATTGTTCCTAGAGTTCCCCAAACCATTTATTTTCTCTCCGTTGCTTATCTACCTGAAGCAACATCAATATACGGCCGTTGCAAGGAAGATAAACATATTCAGGAACTCTTAGAATGAAGAGAAGTAAACTGATGTCAGAGAAGAATGAATGTGGAGAAAAGGTTGTCCCATAGTTAGGAGTATCTGGTGAGGAAATGAGCGGTGGGAAGGAAGAAGGACATTTATAGGACGAATGGAGCGGTTTTGCTTGGTTGCAAACAACTGCTTCAAAGCCACCAGTTTTGCTGTGTAAACAAGGCTTCCTTGAGGTACTGCCACTGCAGTAAAAGCCAGTTAGGAAGGTAGCTGGAAACACAGAAACCAGCATAAAGAAAAAAAATATGGAATATGGAATACCTCCACGTACCATTTAAGACATACAAGGCCTGTTTGTGCAGTCACTAATTGGAAAGGGATTGTAGTTTTGTGGTGCATTTTGTCTCCTTTTTCTGTGCATAACCAAGAGGCAATAGATACTGCCGTGGTAGGCAGAAGAGCTGGAAAACAGGGCTGTGAAGATGGCTGAATCTGTCTCTCCTTCTCAAGACTGCTTTTGGAAAAGGTGCTGCGGTAGCGAGCTATCTTCTGCAAACACAAGGCATCAGGAGAGGGAGACAGGAAGGTTTCCAGGGAAGAGAACCACCCACCCGGAGGTGAAAAGAAAGGTTTACTTTGGACCCGTAAACATTTGAGAAACAAAAGTAGAAGCACGGGGAGAAATCATCTCCTTGCCTTTCTGCCACTTTGCCACACGCTGAGGGAGCAGCACATTGTTCTGCAGCTGAACAATGCCCCGTTCCCACCACGTGCAATAGGAAAAGAATGAAAGCTTTACTTTGCTTTATTATCAACTCTGTGCAGTGCGGAGATAACTGCACAGGCTGGTTGGTCCCTGAAAAGCAAAGACGAATTTTGATCAAAATTGGATTACGGGGCATTTCATTTCTACTTACAAATGGTTCTGAACTGATTTCCCATTTACTCAATATGCAAAAAAAAAAAAAATTAACAAAATAAAAATTGTCAAGACTGAATAAGGCTGCTGAGAAAAAAAATAAAGCCCCAAAATTCCCCCAAAAATAATTGGACTGAAACAGCTCCAAGTGAGATTAGCTTTAAATCTTCTTAAGAATGATGAAGGCTCTTGCAACCAAAGGTGAGTTATTTCATTAGGCTGATTCTGCATATTTAATTCTCAGTCTGCCAACTCAATGCAATACTTTTTGGTTATCAGGGGAAGTTTTTTCTTGATGTATAGTAATGACATTGCATTTGGTTTAAAAGTACA
This sequence comes from Porphyrio hochstetteri, assembly GCA_020800305.1. Lineage (NCBI taxonomy): Eukaryota > Metazoa > Chordata > Aves > Gruiformes > Rallidae > Porphyrio > Porphyrio hochstetteri. The sequence goes on along the minus strand of CM036915.1, from coordinate 18,926,319 downwards.
TGTCCACAATCACGGCAATCACAGGCTATTAAGTGCTCAGTCAAGTCCCAATCAAACTGCGTTCAAATGGGTTAAAGGGAGACGGTCAGAGCTGCCAATCCCAAAATACAACCCAGCCCTTCAGCCCATCCTGCAGCCAAAGGAATAGTACTCTTTGGACTTTAGCAGACTCTGCGATGGAAAATATTTCTGTCCAAAACAAAATTGGCCTGTCATCTGGGTAAGCTATTCAGAGCAAACAGTGGCAAATTTAGCCTTTTCTCCTGTTTGCAAATCATCCATGTACGGACTTTGTTTTTCTAATGCCTTTGCGTCTTTTTGCCTGACAAATACTATATATCGAAATATTTCAGCAGCCTGGTGCCATTGATTATGTCTTGTGTTATCTATGGTAGATTATGGCGTGTGATTGGTCCTCTAGGTTACGATGCAATTTAGCCATAGAGCGAATATGCTAAAATACCTGTGTAAAATATACTAAATCAGATCCTTATGAATTTTAAAGCCTAACTCTGAAGCTCTTCCTCAATCTGTTTACCAAATCAGTGCGGCTGCTCCCAAATTAAAGTGCTGTGCCCCATAAGCAAGAAGATCAGACTTATGAGCCATCATAATCCTACCTGCACTTATAAATTGTAACTGATTCAGCTGTAAACTGAAAGCAGCTTTCGGAACCACAGTATTAACATTTCCAAAAGTTTCCTACCACTGTCAATCTTCTAGGCTTCAAAACAGTCCAGCACGCTGGGTTGTGGGTCCTGAGCTGAGCCAAATGTCTGTCCTATACCTATTGAGATGCAACAGAAACATCCTCTTTGTTTTAAAATGTTTGCTTTGCAACAACACATGTTTATAATGGATGTGTGTATGTGTGTCTGTGAGGGGATCTAATTGAAAAGAAGGTTATAATACTTTAAAGAGGAAAATCTACATCTATGCCAAGCACTGTAGAGGTCCTGCATGTCAAGGTCAGATATGGAAGCAAATTCCATTTGAAGGTTTGAGGGCTCAACCTGATGGCACAGAAACCTTTGACAGCCTTATTTGTTGAAACATTCCATCTTGGGGTCCTCAGGTTTCACCTTTCCACAGACCAGGTAATGTACATCTGGCTTACAGATAAGTCAAAAGTCTCATCTCCCATTCACCAGGGCGCCTGCTTATACCCATGCCAGGCCACTCTCCCAAAAGGGCAGAGCCAGGGTTCTACATGTCTCCCAGAACCGGACCAGAGAGAGAGGACAGACGGACACCCTGTAACCCATAGTGGATTCCCAGGCAGATGACTGAAGGATATCCATACAGTCATTATGCCCTGCCCTGTACTCAGCCGAGAGAATAGTTCTGTAATCACAAACAAACTATTTATTACCTGTGAGACATCTGATCCTCGAGTATGTGTCAGTGAGAGGAGAGTATTTCACGGGTCACGTTGACTCCTCTGGTCTTGATGTTTGCTTGTATTTTTTTCCCCAGGAAGAAAACTTTTCTTGCTGATGTTCCAGTCTCTTCAAAAAAATAAAAATTAAAAAAAAAATTCCCCTTCTGCCGACATTCCCTTCCGAGTCTGGGAACCTCTATTGTCTTTTCTCTGGTAATAAATGATAATAATTAAAGGCAAATACACAATAATTAGTCACACTAGGTTTATCCATCTGGCATACCTGTATCTCATCACTGTGTCTTTGAAACAGATGACAAGCACCATATTGCACAACATCCTGCTAATGGGTCTGAGCAGGGAAAAAGAAGGTAAAAGGGTTACTATAAAAAAAACCCAACAAACCCCGAAACAAAAAACCCCAAACACCCCAACAGAGAAAGTAAAAGAAAGAATAAAACAAAACAAAACAAAACAAAGGTGAGCTGCAGGGATTAACAATGTTATGCAGCATTTAAAAAAATAGGGATGGCTGACTGTCAAGTTATAAACCACTCGCTGGCAGATGTGCTTCAAGTGGGGGTTAGGAAAACATGGAAATATGCTTAAACTACCTCCTGCTTACAATACCTATACCTGACACACTTGGTGTTGAAATAGGGATCACTTCCTGGAAGATTTTAGTTGCGTATGCAGACATATGAGGAAAACAAGCCATTTTAAGAGCTCTGCTTAGCTACCTAAAGAGTTTGGGGTTCTTTCTGAGGACAACACATTATGGACCAAATAATCAGCTATTTTGGTCCCTCTTCTCTAGGCTGATTGATGGACACCAGGAGTCTCTCCATCCCTGACAGGGCTGCTTGAGAGAAGGGAGAGTAAAATTAATACAGCAAAGAATTTTCAACAAATATTTACTCCTTTTAAAAATGATCATACAGGGCTGGCATTTGATTTTTGGGAACTTGTGAGAAGCAGAGATTTACTTGTATAAATAATCACAGAGAGACCATTTCAGTCACATGCATTCAGATTTCGATTAAACCTCCACAAGTGCCTCAACTCCCTTTCAAACAGACCGCAGAAACTTGTTTGCACTGAGAGCTGATATTCTGGTTGTAATGATTTTCTGGTTGCAATGATTTTCTGGTTGTAGTGCTGTCATTACCCAAGACAACAGCCATGGAGCTGGGTCCAGATACATTACCTATGGAGACAGAAACAAAAAAAGCAAGCAAAGGCATTGCCTTACCAAAAGCCTCTACAGCCTTGATATAAGATGGGCATCAAGTGATTCTGTGCTAACCAAGGTCTAACCTGCCCAAGCCTTGCATAGCTGAAAGTTACCACTTGGCAGTCTAAAGTGATAAAATGTTTTAAAAATAAAAATAATAATAATTTTTTAAAACTCATCTATATTATATATTATGAAATTTAAAAAAGTAGACCATGGGTAATTTATACTCACTAATCATTGAGGCTGCAAGGCAATTTTCTGCTTTAGAAACATTGAGGTAGTGATCAAATTTCTCTGCTACCTACACCTGCCTGCAAAGAGTTGTATCTGTCTGGGGTTTAGGGAACGTCTCAGTTCTGTCTTTGCAATGAAAGTACCTATTCTGTGTTAGCGAGCTGAAAGTTGCCACAAGTCACAGGGTGGCTGATGTAACACCCGGCAGCTGAGATTCCTTCACTGGACATCCCAGTCTCAGGAAGAGAAGAGTGATGAATTTAGCCAAGCTTACCTGTGCTCAAACAACGCATCCGAGCATTTGGAGAAATGTTGATGGCAAATGTGTTCGTTTTCATGCTGTGCTTCCAGTGCATTAGCAACTCTGACCATACAGGAAGACAAAACAGTAGGAAATGTATTTGGGGGCATAAGGAAGTTTTACAGGTGATGCTCCCATAGCACCTCCTACTGCACTCTGTATCTGACCATCGTGAACTTTGTCAGAGGAACAGGCTTTTTCCTTATACACCTGGAGTTTATCATGCACAAGAGTTTTCAGCCCAGAAGAAACTGCGTTTCAGCCTAGCTAAGCCTACTGATGTACATCACACAGAGTACACTGCGATGCTCCTGCAATTAGTCTGCAAATGAATTGTTTCTCCCTCAGTCTGGTAAGCACCATGAGACTCTGGGAGCAAAAGACTGGAGTTCTTATTAATTCTTCCTAGGTAAATTAACTGGGAACAGCTTTTCAAAATACTTCCTGTACATATTTTCTATACAAAGAGACCTTCTCTTGTTTGTTTCTCTCTTCCTCTGGACAGTCCCTAGTGATGATTTTCACAGCTCTTATGGAAGCAGCTCATTGTTCTGCAGAGACTTAATTAAAGTGTACTTCCATGTGAAATTAGGCTATTGTATTTATTTAATCTTTATGGTAATTGCAGTACAAGGGCTGTGACTGTCTGCATCCTACTCCACACACCCACATCTCTCCCCACCCCACGGTCACCACTCCCCGAAGGAAATGTCTAGTCATTCTGCCCTGGTTGAACTCCTCATCTACTCAAGTGATGCATTTGAACTTTAACCTGTGGACAGCAATATTTGCTCGCCATGCCAGCATCTATCACAGACAAAAGGTATACTGGAACAGTTCTGGAGAGGGGAAAAAAATGCATTGCTTGTGGTTTTCTTCTTCCAAGCATTAGGTGGTACTGCATTGAGTTTTTGCAGAGTTCAGGTGGTGTTTCACATTTTCTGTGCCAGCCCACAGGTCTTTTCTACGCTGGTTTTCTTCTTGAGGCTGAGCACTGTTGCTGTGGGAAAGGTTTTTCTTAAAATTAAAAGTCTATGAGCTCCAGCCAAATCACCTGCTACATTAAAGATGTATTTTCAGTGTAAAGGTATCATTTATGTCCAAATATTATCCAAGCAAAACATAAAGCAAAGCTCTGGTACTTGATTATTCTTGGGGGCTGGGGGTAGAGCAGTGGCTACATTTTTTTTTTCAGAACATTTCCACAGTGAGATGAATCTGTTTTTCAAAGAGATGTTAGTAAATTGAAAACAACATCAAGTTTCATTGACTCCACTGTGCTTGGAAATGGTTGAGTAGAGTTGCAGTGAGGGGAAAAAAAATCAAATAAATGTAATTAAAGCCTCCAAATGGTCTGATGCCAATGTGATTGGCATTTATTATTTTGTCCTCAAAGAATGAGATCCCAAAAAGTGTTTGTTCTGAGCTGCACCAGCACACAGGCGATTTGCCCCTCTCTGAGAGCATACCTAAAAGTTCAAGTCTGACTCATGAGAGCCCAGCCACATCGCAGGAGGAGGAAAGTTGAGTTTTCTGGCCCATCACTGTAAGGATGGAATAATTTTCTGCCATATTCTAACATCCTGTTTAAATTAACATTGCTGCAATCCTCTCACATAGGGAGGCTTCATATTCAACCTAATTTTTCAGATTGGTTCATTCAAATACAACAGACCAGCAGTTCATAAATCAGTTGTCTGAAGCACAGATTATAATCCAAAACCTTTCCAGAAATTATCTTGCCTGTTTTCTGCCAGGTCTGTATGTTATGCAATTGATAACCCACACTTTCTTTCCATATGAACTGATTATTCTTTTTCATACTGTCCCGAAGGGCTCTACGCTGCCCTTGTGCTTGTGAAACTTTGAATTGGCTTCTTCTTCAAAATCAGCATGAGTGAATTATTATTGCAACATCATATCACTATCACTCAGATTTACTTTGATTTATCTGCAGGCTGATCCCAATAGCCCAGCTCTGCTTTCTTGCTGGGTGGATGTGTTGATGCAGCTAGTGTTTCAAATCTGGTGGTAGACAGACCATAGCCGTGCTCTTTGCAGTTTGCCTTTCTGGATGAGGGGCTGTGTAGCTCCATGGTGACATAAGGGACACGTCCACCACTTTGGAAGAAGATATGAGAAACCCCTCATTAGGCAAAATGGAATAATTCATCCTCACTGCAAAAGCTTTAACAACCTAATCCTTTGGGCACAGAGAACAGCTTCAACTCAAAATTTTGCAGCCATTCCAAGCTTGTTTTAGTGTTAACTCTGACTGTTCCTCTTCTCTCCATAAGGGTCTGATGCCCGTATAGATCTCACTGAAGCTTGACTGGTGGAATGTTCCAGCAAAAGTAACTTCTCTGGCACTCTAGCACATGATTTAGTGTTTCTCACTGTTTCATGTTCTGTTGCAACCATAACTGGAGCATTTGATTTAGGAAAAGGGTGTTGCAAAACTTCTGAAGAGGTATAGTGTTCAAATTACAACATGTGGAGGGTTTAGATGGGCTTTGGGGACAACCTATTCCAGATGTTACATTTTCACACCAAAGAAGATGTATTCCAGTCTGAGAGGGCTTCCCATCTTACAGAAATGCAAGAGTTAGTAGGTACCCAGAATAAACAGAGATGTTAAAAAAAATGAGTAATTTGCTTTCTTGCTTGTTTTTCCCTTGGACTAGGCTCAGTTTCTAGGTAGAAGAGACTCTGGGAGATTGTGTGACTTCACTTTGACTTGGTTTTGCTCAGAAGCTGTAACCTCAGCTATCTGCAATCTGTTCTTACACATTCCTTCTTGTGTAGGTCTAGGAAACTAGGGCATGAGCTCAGCTTCTCAAATAAGCTTCCCATTTCACCTGCAACCCCTCTGAATGTATCACCTTAGACCCCACACACCATTTTGAATTTCTTCATTAGTACAATGCCTGCTCTCCTCAGAGAATGGCTGTTTTGTTGAGCTTATTTTTGGACTCCAAAGGCTCTGCCAGGAAAGGCAGAGATGACAGCTCTCTTTGATGCAAACCTGGTAGTATGACTGCACTTGCTGGTGTATTGTACCTACAGTAGTCTAGGGAATGCATCTGAGGTGATATTTGTTCTCCCATGACTAGCTCTTACGATCTGCTTTTTTAATATGGTTTGTGTACACCCAACATGCATCTGGCAGTGCTATATCAAGAACCAATCTCAGGGTTTTATGCTGGCCAGTGCTATCCTTTAGCCCCTGAAAAATGCACAGGGCCACACCTTACAGGGCCTAAATGAAAGAAAGGAGGAAAAGCAAAACAAAAAGCCCAGCGACTACAAGAACGGGCAGAAACTTCAGCTCCATTATCACTCCCCTTCATCTGCTCAAAAACCCTCGCTGCAGGGGTTGTCATGGTGATGCAGGTTTGACCTCTCACTTTTTACTCTTCCAGGAGCTAAAAAGGTAAAAATGAGCCATTCTGTCTCGAATGAAAATCAACCTCCCTCTATCAAAGGACGCCGAATTGCTTTTTCCCTTTGTCAAACCTGGATGTTTCCATAGGCGACCCAGAAATTAATAAATAACTGGTACTGGGCACTGAGGAGCATCCATGGGTTTGGTGGGACATGGCAGTGGCTGTAGCAGATGGGGCTTGGTCGGTCCATGCCCAACTTTTTTAGAAGTCACAAGGCACCATGTCCCACACTTCCCCTTTGCCATCTCCATCTGTGTCCATGGCCAGCTCCTTGCTCAGCCAGCACATCATGGGGTTTGTGTTTGTGGCAGCTCTAGGGCAGAAAAATCAAACTATTGATTGAACTGTGTAGCAGCCTCATAAGACATTATTAGCAACCTGCTATAAGCAGGACCAGAAAGGGTAAAATCATTTATTTTTATTAATATTCTTGAGAGTCAGGGTTTAGCAAAACTGCTGTATGGCCAGGTTGGCTGGAAAGCAAAGGCATCATCCCCCTGTCCCTGGATGAACCTGGTAATGCACATGGAGGTGCTTGTGTTTGTATGAGGCGGTGGTCTAATTTATTGGGATAGAGCTCTTGTCTGGACTATGAGCCGACATAATCTCCTTCTGTCAATTATTTTTGAATCTAAGTCCTCTGCTTTGATAACCAAATCCTTCCCTCTTTGCTCATTCCCTCCTCCCCCCCCACTTCGTTCTCTCCTCCTACCACTTTCACGAAGTGCCAGGGTAGCATGACATGTGAAACCAGCATGACTTCAAATCAAATATTCAGGTTAACAACAAGCTTGGCCTTGAATGAAACATTTGAAGAACCTCTGATGCAAATTCCCCAATGCTTAGCACGGCTCCATCAAACCTCTTCCTGCAAGAGTCTCCTCCAGTCCTAGTTTGAGAGATACTGAATTTATTTGGGAGAATAATAATAAAAAAGCAAATACATAAATATGCACACATATATATGTATATATATTTTGTGTGTGTGTGTATTTATATATGCATTATATTTATAAAGCACCAGCCTTAAAGTCCTGCTAAACCACAGCTGAAGTCTGGAGTCATCTAAAGTTCAAGTGTTTCCCATGATTTTGGTATTGACATTTCTGAGAACCAGGGTTTCTAGACGCCTGTACCACTGTAGAAGGTCCTCCTGGCACCAGCAACAGGACTTCAGCTCATCTCCAAACACCACTAGCTTCAGACTAGGGATCATCTCTCTTGAGACCCTTTGTTCACACGTCCTTACTGCTACTTTTCTCTCCTTGCAGATGAGTCTTTGGTATCTGGCCATCTCCCTCAAAGGTTTTGTGCACAAACCCCTGAGCTGTTTGAGCAGAATGAAGGCACCGCTGCCTCTCATGTGCACCAGAAGCATGGCCGTCCTGAACACCAAGCTGCTCTGGACTCAAGACTATCTCTCAGTTTCAGCCACAGGACCACACTGACCTTCTATACCTTCGCTTTTGCTCCTTTGCAAATCAGCAATATGCACTGAGGTACTACATGCCCATATTTGTCCACCATCTCAGTTACTTCAAGTTTTTTTGAGAGCTGAAGAATATGGGCAAACCCTTGCCATGACCTACCTTTCTCCTTGGCCAACCTCCCTGGGGCACCCAGACCCTCCTCAGCACACACAGCAGCAGCCTGAGGTGTCCTCGTCACAGGTCTTCTGCTGCACCCTCTTGCTCACTTCTGGAAATAGCTGCAGATTTTCTCTTCAAAGCCAAAACCTCCTCCAAGTCCAGCAGTGACCACTGCTACGAAAGTCACCACGACCTCTTAATTCATTCAGCAGAGTCAGGGACACAGTAGATTGCTTCTTGATCTCAGCTGGTAGGCCACGGATGCCCTGAGTTATGAAGACAGATGGTATTAGTACCAATACTTCAAGAGTATCTCATGGAAGGGCATTCCACAGGTTAATTATACCTGTAAAGCTTTTTCCTTTACAGCATTAGAGCCCAATGAGTCCAGTTTGACTCTATAAAAGATGGTTGTCATATTACATGCAAGCCATCTCTCTAGCACAGACAGGCATTTTCTAAGATTAAGTTTTACAGAGGGGAAAAAAAAAATATTATCTCAGACATGCCCCTTTGTCTTAATTTCAGCTGTACCAGAAGAAAATCCACCACTGTTTAGACTTACTTTGGGGATCGGGGTGAGAGAGATTGAAGTATATAATGCCCTAATCCCATTGTTTTCCTATTGTAATGCCCTGGAAATAAGATAGCAGAGGGATGTTAGGAAGGTGCTAACTTCTGTGTATTTATGATCTGAGGTTCAGCCCTGAAATGCAAATTAAAAAGAACTCCCCCCCACCCCAACCACTTTCTCGCTCTCTGTTATCCTGCATTTTCCACAGCCTGAAAGATGTAAGTCATTAGATAAATGACTGCCAGTGGAATGCAATAGCTGCAACATAAACTATGAAGACTAAATCCATAAAAAAAAATAATAATACATCCCCCAGAGAAAAGTTCTGCTTTTCACATTTAAATGTACTAGTTATCAGCTATTCCTGTTCACAGGGCATTAAAATACATGCTGTTTCCTAAGCCCTGATGCAGCTCTAACTGGACTCAAGCTTGGAGCTAAAATAGAACATATTTTACAAAGTGGTGTAATGTAAAACTGTTGTCTAAACATCTCTCCTCCTTGCTAGGTCTCTCTAGGGCTTTCTCCAAAGAATCCTGCTTCTTTACAGCGTCATCATTTATGTCTTTGTTTATTAGTGGAATGAACTTGTCAGTAATTGTCTTCCCACCAGCCAACCCTTGTCCCAGCTCCCTACATGCTCATCTCTCCAGCTTGGGTCAGGCACAATGGGGAGCACTCCTGCCAAAGTCATTTCAACATCAGCCCTTCAGCGTGCTGCAGGGCGAGGAGGTTGCTCCTGGATCAGTGCTGGCAGCCTCCCGAGCCCAGAGGTCACTGGTGGGACCAGGGAACAGTGACCAGGGTTGCTGTGGTCATGTCCAGAGGCTCCGTTCTCTGGAAGCAGCACTGCTGAGGAGGGAGGGAGGGAGGAAACTCTGCAAGCAGGTTACTGCACGGGCAGGGTGTCCTGAACGCACGCACAGACCTGACCCAGCCATGGGGCTGGAGGAGGTGTCTGATGGGATTCCCAGGACAGACGGATGCCATGTGGCTTTGCAGAACAAACCCTGCAGGCTTGCTGGGCTGGGCAATAAGGCTCTGCCATGATGCTGGAAGCAGCTTTCATGCCAAAAAACCCTGAGACATGAGGGTGGCTCTCAAATACAAGCCTCACCTTCTGATTCCACCTCTTTAATTCACCAGTTTAACCCATACACTGCCTGAACACATCTTGCAGATGCTCCGTCCTTCAGAAAGGGCAAAGTTTATTTCCTCCTGATATTCTGCTTTTTCCTCCCAGCTGCTTCTTTCAAGGCTGTGAGGATGCTCAAGCCTGACTTTGAGTTCTGACAGAGATTTCCTCCTGCGATTTTTAGGTAAACCACTTAGGATCTGGCCAGCTGGGGAAATTAGTGACTAATAAACTCTTGCATAAAGTTGCAGCGGATTAGCTACTCAGCAGAGCGCCCTGTGAATCTGCTCCTCTCCTCCGAGGGGATTCGCCGTGCAAACGACTCGCTGCGGGTTAAGAAGTTGCTGCATGTCAGCTGATCCATGGTAACTGTCTGTCCATGGCAAATGTGAGATAATTTAAGGGAGTTTAATCCTTTTTCTTTGCCAGTCCACATGATGAGTTCGTGCAGGGTGGTTAGTACACAGTAAATTCACACCGTAATTTACTGTGTACTAATTTCCCCAAGCTTTTAATTTCACAGTGTCTCAGTTTCCTCATCTGTAAAAGAGAGATAATAAATACTTTCCTTTCTGGCAGGAGTGCTCGAGATCCTTCAGCAGCAAACATAAAAACAACCATTTTAAAATAGTTACTTACAGAAACTTAATTCTCGGTGTAAGCAGTTACTGGTGCCTGATCTTACACTAGAGCATCATGAGACTAGCGATGGGAAGCAAATAAAATCTGAAGAGTAAATAACCCCCCTAATGTGAAAAATAACTAGGATGTTGGCCATCATAATATTTATGTGCAACTGCAATCACAAACCTTTTTTGAGCTTTCTGTTTTAATCCACCTGTGATTCCTTTTAAAGAGAATGAAAAAAAAAATATGTTATTTGCCATGAAGACACAGTAAAATGTTTTCTTTAAAAAGAAACAACACATGTCAAGGAAGGCCTAAACCTTGTGTTTCTTGGGAGGCCCTAAACTTTTTTTTTTTGACCAAGTGATGCATGAGCAGACCCAGAAAACAGTGTGGTTTTTATTTCAGATTTTTCTAGACTGCAATAGCCCACGGGTATGTGCTATAAACTGGAGGAGTTGGAGGAGACCCGTTTTTAAGAGGAGCATGGTTAGGTTTCTGTTTCTGATTGGAATGTTTGTTTTAAACTTTTCTTTTAGGAGAACATTTCAAAGCCGGTTGCAGTTTCAATGATGGCTGTATTTACACAGTAATCCCAGTCCCTGAGAATTGTCCTATTCTTTCTGTTACAGCTGAGACACGAAGAAAGGAAAATTTGCCTTTAAAAATTATTCTTCCTGCTGAAATTACGAGTATAGCATTAAAACCTAAAGACTGTTGAGGTCAGGAAGTGAAAGGAAAATCAGGAACTTTTTTTCATTAGCATCCATACACTGGAAATTCTTATTAACATATAAAAAGGAAACACTTGAAACTTGTGTATGTGGATATGACTTTTTTTTTCCTCAACTGCTGAAGAAACTTTTAGATCACTTCTGCTCTACCAAGAAAAAAAACAGTTTTAAAAGCAGTTTGAATTGAAAAGCTTTCCAGTTTTTCTCTCTCTCTCTCTTTTTTTTTCTCCTTTTTTTTTTTTTTAATTCGTCAGGTATTTCTGAAGTGATATTTCAACACAGGCAAAGAACAGTTAATTTCAATCATCGCTTGCCTCCTTGAGAGCGTTACACCGCGGTGTAAGTCGGCTTCGCTCTGTACCGTGGTACTCAACTGCCCTCCACTGGACTCCAGAGGCAAAGGCAGGGCTTCTTTCCGACTAAAAACCATCGCAACGGTAAAAAGAAACTATAAACTTGGGGTGTACTTTGCTTATTTTATCTCTTCTCTGGCGTCTCCCCAACACAGAGCCCCAGGAGGTCAGAGCGACTGGAGTTAACAGGATAATTCTGAGAAAATATAACTGCCAAGAAGATAATTTTCACTGCTGTCTTGGCCAAGTGACCATAGTAATGACTATCCTTTGGCCAGTCTTAAATGCAATGATTCTTAATAGCAACATGAAGATATAAAAAGAGGGAAAAGAGGGAAGAAAAACTGGTTTGGGGATTTTAGTATGATTAAATCCAGTTTAGGATAAGTCGGGATCCTTAGAGCATGGGCTTTTGCACTAGAAAGCACACAGGAATCTGCTTGAATGTGCTTACGTGAAGACTAATTTCTCAAAAGCTCACTGATTAAAATAAAATAAAATAAAATAAAATAAAATAAAATAAAATAAAATAAAATAACTATCCAAGCATTGACTGCAATAGCCCCAGCAGCAGCAGAAAATAAGCTGGCTCCACCCAGAGATCTTGTCCATTTGCCTGACATTTTGATGCCTCAGCTGACTTGAATTAGGAGAGAATAACTTGGAAGGTTTTTCAGTCCATGCAGCCCCAAGTTAAGAGAGTCCTCTGAAGTAGCAACTTATATTGCTTAAGCTCATGCAGGGAGCTCCTAGTTATGCTCTTGATGGCTTTATTAGAAACACAGTGGTGGATCTGTGTGATATAAAAACCATCCAGGGGAGAGCCACACCACCTGACCTCCTTTTGCAAGTCACAGAAATATTTGGGTGCAGAGGGATGGGGGATAAAAAAATAGCTGAAAGCGTTTCACCATTCCTCGTACCTCACTTCACCATGCCCTTTCCCCTCAAAAAAGACGCACGCCTCCCATGCAACACATGTTGGAGTGAACTTTTGCTCTTTGGAAAATGGGACAGCACACTTTCCCATGGAGGCTGGTGAGGACGGTTCCCTCCAATTCCTGTGGCTGGGAGCTGAAGGCTGCCAGGTTCCATAAGGTTGAAGATCTCTGGTGCCTTGAGATTCAGCTTTTCATTTCTGGTGAGGCCCTTGACGGCTGAGATGCATGGCTCTTGTTTGATTGTCGCTTTCCATCACGCTCGGGGAAAGCAGGGATGGAAAGTTGGGTAGAAATACCTTTCATTGCCTTGTGTTCTGCAGGAGCCTGACTTCTGGTTTGCTGGTTTTCTACAGATGCTGCGGTCCTTGCATAGACAAAAGCCTACCAACTTGGAGGTTTAGTTTGCCTGGCTAAAAACCGCAGGATTTGACCTCTGGAAGCTCGTGCTAAATCCTTGCAGTTCTGATTTTGAGTTTAAGTTTTGGCCTGGAATAACAATGACTGTGAGGGAAGCAATAGGTTATGAGCTGGGTGAAATGATACCTGCTCCTTGCCAGAAAGACTAACTGCATTCAAGCAACTTCTGTCCTCATTTTCCTTTAAATAAATATATAAAGATGTTTAAACTTCCCATCTGAGCTGCAATAATGAAAATAATGTGCACATTAATTTGTATGGGGGTCAGCAAGTCTCCCCAGCTCAACGGTTTTCAAACAGAGTGCGTAGTAAGCCCATAAAACATTTATTTTTCATAATTTATGAAGCATTACATATTGTGAGTCCACAATGCCAGCTGACGTAATATGCAATAAATTTGAAATAACAAAATATTTCTCATGTATTTTCCTCCTGATGTGACAATGCGGGGCATAAATTTAAAAGGAAGTTGCCTTAGAAGACAAAAGCAAGGCAAAAGAAAAGAATGCTCTTAAATCAATAAATACTCATATTCCACCGATCATTTACTGAGCCGTTCCCCTACTCGTGGCTGCAAGCTCTTGTCTGTTTTGAAGCCTCATGGCTAACCCCGCTGCACAGCCCCAGCAAAAGGCTGCCAGGGTAGGTCACTTGTGCCTCCCCACAAGTTGCGGGGCAGCTGCGGGTGGGAGAGCCCTGCCTGCTGCCTGTCCCTCCTCAACCGTGTGGGCTGCCGGCAGCTGCTCGCTGTCCTGCGCTGGGAAAAGCCTACCCAGTAATGACAGGCAGTGGGGGCGAGAAAAAAATCAATACCGTGGAAAGGTAATTTTCCTCCGTAACAATTATCATTCCCTTATTCCCAAGAAGAGTAAGCTGTGACAGTCTTTGCACTTTTGAAGATAACTTTCGGGTGCTAATTTAGCAGGCACACACACATGTAATCGCAGGATTATAAGGCAGAGCACTGTGGTGAACACTGCAAACTCACCTATGTGGCTATGAAAGCCGGCTGATAAATTCTCGTATTACCGAAGACACCTTATGGGCTGAAGGTTGAGACTCTCAGTATCTGTAAAACTGCCAAGTGTCTTCTGCCAAGCAGCAAGGACCCGGTGCTCAGCGCTATTTGCTTTCATTTGGTCTTGTTTTGCTCAATTCAGGGCACCAAACCCGACGTTTGCTTCTAGAAAAGGCTGCATTTCAAGGAAAGGGGAGGGGAGGGGTTGGGGGGAATGTGGAAGTTATTTGAATGCATGACGCAGAACAGGAGTGAAGGGCAGAGCAGGGTAAAGCAGTTCAGGGTCTTTGTCTGGTGTCAGTACTCTGGCTGCCCCGTGGTTTATAAATAAACAGAAAAAAATATTTATAGATAGTGGAAAGAGTGCTTGACGGTGAAAGATGAACTCTCTCCTTTTAATTTCAGGGTTTGTGTTTGTGGGGCTTGATTAAACTTTACACCAGAAGCTCAAAAGGGGAGAAAATCGCCATCAGAAAGGATGCGAGGTTCGGTGGGTGTCCGGGCAGCCGGAGCTCCCGGGGAAGGGGCAGCGCGTCCTCCGCAGCCCAGCGCGCAGGGATGTCTGCCGGCTGTGGAGCCGGGGCTGGCCCGCCTCTCCCTGCCAGAGGCTTTGCGCAGAAACCCCACATCGCTTTTCAATCACAGCCAAAGGTACTGGCTGATCTAGTAAGCCGAAGGTGTATGAAAAAGGGGGAAAGGTGTATGAAAAAGGGGGAAAAGAGAGACCGACTTGTCCCAAGGGTAAGATGAAGCTGCTACACCACACATCCCGGGGCGGGGTGTCCTTAGCACAGCAACCCCCCTGGCTACAAAACCTTTCCAAGAGTGCAAGGACTATCGCCTCTGGAGGCAGTGGTGGGGCGTGCTTGGCGTATTATGCACACCCACACCCCCCTCAGCCCCACCACAAAGTTCCCCTGCCTCAGCCCTGGGTACAGCAATGAGATTTTAGCTGTTCTTCCCTCCCTCTCCCCCAGAAGTAGATACCTCAGGCAACCAGACGAAACAGTCAGCAGTAAAAGGCTCCTTGCCTCCCCTCTGCCCTTTAATCAAACCACGGGAGACAAGATGTACTTAATCCCTACCGGAAAGATGCATACACCAAACTGATCAGATAGAGCAGAAACCAGCCTGACCCTAACGTCTGAATCACTGTCTACCCTTCTCAAGCCAGGATGAGGACCACAAGCCAGGCAGTCTTACTGAGAAAAGCTACTCAGAAGTGTTTGTTTTTCTCATCTCCAAATCAAGACAAATTTCTCAGCTCCTTGTAGGAGTCCTGGTTCTATAACTCATAAATGGAAATAAGTGAGTGTCTTTTCCCCCCACCCATGTCGTCTTCTCATACTGTTTTCTGCCTTCAGGGTATCTGTTCTATACTTCCAAAAAATCCATCTGGTTATTTTACTGTAACACACTTACGAGAACTGTAAGATCACAGAAAAAAAACATTTTAAAAGGACCTCCTGAGGTTTCTAGGCCAACCTCCTCCTTCTTGAAGCTGCATCAACATCAACACCAAATCAGATTCGGGATGGTTTTGTGTAGATGATCCCTGGAAGTCACCAAGGAGAGCAATCCCACCACTTCCCTGAATGACATGTCCTGGTGCTGTGCTGCACTCCAGGTAAAGAGGTTTAGTTGTAGTTTTAGACATAAGACATGAAAGTAGTCTTGAAGTGCAACAGTCATCCTCAGGAGCTAAACGTGGTACAGCAACAGGCTTGGAGGAATGGTCTGGCAGGTCTAACTTGCTACACCCCTATCTAATGATCCACATTGGATACCAAGTCTCAGCCAGGACAGATGCTGCACCACAGACTAATTTTCAGTGTATTTTAGTATATAGATCCTCAAAGGCTTCCTTTGTGAGCAGTGCCTTAGGAATTCAATTTCTACTAGAAGACATATAAAAATAAATTGTTACAATTTGAAAGTCAGCTCTGATACAACATACATGAGGCAACAGCCCCCCAGACTCTCCATTTTGTCAATTGGAGATGCTACCTAAGTTAAAAACAGCTGGCAGAGCTGCAGAAATAGATTAACCTGGCTTCAGAAGCAGCTCTCTGTCCTGAGCAGTGACTAACCAGGGCTTTCTCTGTGAATAGTCAAGTCACCAGGAGAATAGAAATGGGACTAGGCAGCAATATTCAAAGTCCAGTTTGTACCTGGATTTTGAAACCATCCATTGGATTACTTACAGTTCAGCTTCAGTTCAAACCATCTTTTCCTCCAGCACCCCTGCACAGAAAGGCCACAGGTGGGCTTCTAGCACACCTCCACCAAGCAATGGGAGAATAAAAAGGTTGAGAGGAGACAACAGATTGGGCAGGAGAGTTGGGAAGCAAGAGAACATAGTGATGGTTTGATAGATAGTCCTAAAATGGGACTCCTATAATTACCATGCTATCTTTACCTCCTGTTTCAGTGTCATCCACCCCAAACGTACTCGCCTTCCTTTTGGTTCCACAGGGGTTTCAGCTTCCTTGCGGGCTCTTCCCCAAGGCAGCTCCCGAAAGCCAGGCAAGTGATCCTTTAGAAGTACAGCACCTCCAAACGCTTTCCCTCAGACGACGTTGTGAAGCTCAGAATACAATAGGCACAAATGTATTCCTTACGGTTCTATACTTCATTTAAAACATTTCACCTGCTTTTATTTTTTCCTTTCATTTTTTCCCAGTCATTACACAACGTCTGAAAGATAAAAGAGGGAGATCATTTTGTTACTTTAAATACTTATCTCAAGCTCTCATTTTGACTACATCAAATACATGCACTGTGCTAAAAAATGCACAAGGGAAAGAATCCCAAGGATATCGCTAAGAGATTGTGAGAAGAAAAAACAGAAAACAACAACAGCAGATCATAGAAGAAGTAGTGTCTAAAAAATGAGAAACAACAAAAAAAAAGCACAGAGCTATAGCATGGTAGAAGAAAAAATAAATATACCACATAATTTATTGCAGGGAGAGTTCTGAAGAAAATGTCTTGTGAAATAAATATAATGCTCATGAGGACAAGAGATCTCATTCATATCCAATCTGTCTTGTGTAAAGAACTAGGCAATAATGTTCAAGTAAGTGAGTCACTGCAAGATCTCCCAGTTCGGCTAAAGATTGCTCAATAGAAATAATAACAAGCCACAGAAAAAAGACAGTGTAAGTACAGGTGGGAAAGGGATACAAACTCAGAGCAATAAGTACATACAGAATATCGAGATTGCTGTACAAAGTAAAGGCCTATGTGTCCTTCTCTATCTTACAGACTGCCTGTCCTTCTGTCCCTCTCTGTGACAGTGAAGATCTGCTGGAGTACCCAGGCTGACAACCTCCCTCTGCCTGTGCTTGAGACACCCAGATGTAGACAAGCTGGATAGAGGGTGACTTACTTACGGATCCCAAGATGGGGCTTTCTCAGTGAAGGACCTTCAACTCCATAATCAGCTCCTCATAGTGAGCCACAAAGGTCTGAGTCCCAAGAAACATCGATACCACCAACCTGATGGCAGAGGAGCGGCAGATCTGATGACAAGCAGATCAAGGGGAGTGGTAGCTCAGGACTTAGGTACATAAGTTAATGAGAATGATATATATTTGCTATGCAGCAGTTACAGCTAACTCAGGGGGTAGTCTTTAGCCTCTGTCCACATGGTCTTCCATAGGCAGGCTGAGAGAGTTTGAAGTTGTGTCTGAACAGGGCTAGGGGCAACCAGCAGTGAGAAAAGCTGTTAGCCAGATCAGGAGAGCTCTGGGCCAACACATCACTGGGGCAGTGCATGAGCATCACACAGACCCAAGACTGTCCAAGCATGGCTTGGTGGCACAGGGACCTGGGGTCACCTACAGAAGATGGTGTGAACCTGCCCTTGGCCAGAAGAGAGGACACAG
The DNA here is from genome assembly GCA_020800305.1 of Porphyrio hochstetteri. Taxonomy (NCBI): domain Eukaryota; kingdom Metazoa; phylum Chordata; class Aves; order Gruiformes; family Rallidae; genus Porphyrio; species Porphyrio hochstetteri. Next base: position 18,908,442 of record CM036915.1, on the reverse strand, counting down.
TATTACCATCCTCTTGCAACATGGCAGTGGGGCTGGATTCAGGCAGCCTACACACTAGGGCTCTCACACTGTGCCTACAGAAGGTGTCTGGGCACCTTGTACAGTCAGAGGAGAAAAACAGACATCCCAGCGGGTGATTCATAGCTCTCTAAAATCTCAGCCTTGTGGGAACATTTTGAAACACACAAGTTCATTTCCTCCCAAAATGCAACAAAACTTGTTTTTATTTTAATTTGTTTGATTGTTTTTTGGTGGGGGGGGGGAGGTGTTAACTGCTTCTCTCCTTACAGGTCCCTCAAAAATATTTGGAGGAAGAAAAAAAGAACAAAGAAAATAAATAAAAAAGAAGGGATTGAATATTTTTCATGTGAAGCTGCTCTGGCCATGGGTTTCCAGTTTTGGCAGGGCTAAAGTGGGAGAGGGGATTAACATGATGGCAGAAGGATCGCTGATGACTGCGTCTGAAAAGAGTTCTTTCCAGTCCAGGATTACAGGTCTAGAGCAGAAATCTCCCTGTGACTGCTGCTTTTAGCTGCCACAAATGTTTGCACAGCCAGGCTAAAATACAGTAGTAAGGCTGTGTTGTCTGTTCTTGCTTCCTCTTCCTCAGTTGCTGGAGGTGAGGAAGCAAGGAGGCAGCAGCAGAAGTAATGTGAAAACCAGATGTGAGGAGAGGGCAGGGAGGACATAGGGGATGGGACAGGATCAAGAGGGAGGGGGCATCAGCCTGCAGCTATCTGACATCTGCAGTGAAACCATCCTCACCCTTGGCAAAGGAAAAATGCTGACGTATGTCTGGCAGCTCCGGCTGATGGGTGGTCCAGCATGTCCAGGAGCTCCCAGTAGGAGACCGACTTGTAAAGTTAAAGGCTAAGAATTTCTGATAGCCCAAATCGTTGAGAGAGAAAGAAGCTATCGAGCCACATTCGGGGGAAAAACAAATGTCTTCTTGTCTACACAGCTCCACATTTTTCAATCTAAATTTGGAGTTTTGGCTACTGTGATTTTTTCAGAGTATGAGGTGTGGGTGGGTATTTTTGTAGAGGATAATGTATATCTAAAAGGATACAGATTGTTGCTAGAGCCAAAATTTCACTGACAGAATTGTGAGGAGAGCAAAACATGCATTTTAAAGACTAAGAAATAGAGACCACCACCAAAACCACCTAAGTGACCAGACCGAGGTTAGAGCATCAGTCAGCCACAGAGGCAGGAGAGGAACTTGCTTCTGTGCTCTAAGTCATGACACCTGTACCTTGGGTTTCACTAGTTGCAAACAAACCTCACCAAAATGAATCCAGGGTGCAGGAGCAACAAGTTTCCCCTTTTCATGAACATTTATTGAAGCAGTTCAAACTGCTCTTATGGAAAATATTGTCAGGGACTAGAGATGGAAACAGTATTGTATATGATAAAAAGCAGGCAAAGGAAACACTGCCTGAAGGTGTGACCATATCTCTTTTAATTACTGGGATGCTCTTTAGTGGGGGTCCCATTAAAGGAGTCAGGTTGGGGCTGTGCCTGCACAGTGGCACAGGCTACTGCAGCCAGTGTGAGCACGGCCTGTGGAGGTGGCGATGGCCATTACATGGGCACACTGGTATCTCTGAAGCACTTGCTGGCAAGGGAATGAATCTACAGCTGTGCATCAGCACACCCCAAACTACCTAAACGCTGGGCTTTAAAGACAATTCATGGATCATTTTTCATTCCGTAACTTTGTAGGAGCTTCCATCCCCTTCTTCAGCCATTACAGAGCTTTCTCTTGTTGCAGACACATTGCTGTGCTCTGTACACAAACATTGACTGCTCTCATTCTTTTAGACTCCTGATATTTGGGGACATACCTTCAGTTAGTCTAAATTGTAACATCTCAGCTGAAGTCAATGGAACCATCAAAGCCCACACAACAATAAGGCATTCAACTTACAATCCTGACTCCAGAAATAATGGAATTAAATGAGAGAATAAGCATTTACAGGGTTTTGTTATAAAAGACATATTTCTGACTTCTGCTCATCCCCAAAATCCCAACAGCACTTTACGCCAAGTGATATGAATGCAGACTGAAGAACCAAAAACACAGCAGAAAAGGAAAAAAAAATGTATCATTTTTAACATCCTGATTTTTTTCCAGACTGACTTCATGCTTTTAGAGAGCTCTGTGATGACAATACAAACAGTAGCTCATTTCTCAATCAAATTCCACCCACATCAGTGTGTCACACTGGTGCCTGATGAGCAGGAAAGGGGTGGTGATGGGGTGTTATATACCCAGGGCCATGCAGACATACAAAAACACAGGTACTGCAAACTCTTTTTTGAGCTTTCTTGTCTCTGTACTTGCCCTAGATATAGGGCTGGACCAGCAGAAAAGCAGGTTGCTGCATTCTTTGTACCACTACTGCAATCTTTTAAAACTTCAGAAGCAGAGATTTCTACACTTACATATGAATTACACTTTCTGATATGTCTCTGAAACAAATCCAGTAACCGTGATGATTTCTGTCTTGACAGATGGTAAACTGAGGCTGACTGACCTGATCTGCCCCCAGCCACCCAGTGCGACCGCTGGGACTCAGCTCCGGGTCCCTCTCCCCTCACACAGCCACTGCACCGCTCTTTTTCAGGGCATAATTACCACATCAGTAACGATGAGAAGATTTTATTTGACTGAGAGACTGCTCTAAGTGCCCAGCTTGCAGGTTATATCTCACCTGCAGGAACTCAGAGGCTATATGGACATTTGATTTCATGATTCATTTAAAGCGATACGAAATGCTGCTTTGAAGCTTCCCCCCTCCCCGTTCCCCCTTCACATTCAATGACTGCACGGTGAGTGGAATTGTACCCAGCATGTCACACTCCAGCGGACAGAGATGGTTTGTAAAAGCTGATAAGCCTTGTTAAGGTTTGCAACTTTGTATGAACTTCAGTGATAAATACTGCGTTCATGAAATGCCAAATACTGCTGGAATGTTGGCGTGAGCACGACAGAGATTACAGCTAATGTGGGAGCGCGTAGGTACACTGTGCAGTGAATTAAAGCCCTGATATGCATCCACTTTCCATGAAAAACGTTGGATTTTGAGCCAGGGTATTTCCTACAGCACCGTAAGCAGGGATCTGATAGAGCTAATGGCTTGCATTTAAATTAATGAAGCAAGGATGATGTGACAAGGACCCTACACGACTATGGAGGGAAGCGATGGTTAATATTTGTTCATGGCTCCTCTCACGCTGTACCTGCCCTGGTGAGGATGTGTGTTTATGGGCACCCCCAGCAATGGCTAATGACTAGAGAAACTCCTTTCCCCTTGATTTTAACAAAGAGATGACAACCTCAAGTCACAAGCGAACTTTCAAATTGTCTCCCTTCCTTTATTTTTTTCCCCCCCCCCGAAGTGATGAGAAGGAATTTCAGAACGATGTCCTGCGTGCAGATGAAAGCAAAGTTTGATGCTGTGAAGTGCTAAACTTCTCCGCTTTGACCTGCAGGATTGAGATGAAGGAGAATTTTATCTTTAGTAATTAACATGACAAATAACTGTGAATGGGAACTTGCCGTTCTGAATGACAGCGTTGTCTTCTACTTCAGGGTGAGAAACCCAGGGCCAGGATCCTGGGGATCTATCCCTTGCTTCTGTCTGACTTTTCACAGGTTAGAAAAATCTCTGTCTCTCACCTGATGGAGACAGGAAAACGGAGACAGGTCTCTTGCAAGAGCACAGCACCTTTGAATGCAGGCTTGCTACATCCTCTAAGATACTGCGAGGGGAAAGGGGGGGAAGGAGCTGATTGCCCAGAAAAAGAATAATCACAGGTGGCTAAATTAAAGGTATTTCGTGAGCACTGCCTTTCATGCTGATGGTTCGGCTATAATCATTCCCAGCATACTACTCTGCCTCTGTCAGTATTCATCTGTTGCCAATTGCCTTGTAGTTACTCTGCGAGCGTGTTAGTTGGGGACTCTTCTTTTGTTCTTTGTTTTCACAGCCCTTCAAACAGGAGGGATCCTATGACCCGGATCCTGAATGCCTTGAGACACCTAATAAATAATTGTTAGCAATTCAATACCCAAACTATGCTCCACAGTATTGGGAAGACTGCACAGCAAGAAGAGAACTGATATTAACTTATTGTTATTAAGTGACTTTTGGGTAATAGACTGCAGAGGTTTGGCTTTGGGGTTTTGTTGGTTGTTTTCGGGTTTTGGGTTTGTGGTGTTGGTTTTTCTTTGTGTTTTCACACAGAGTGACAGAACCACAAGGTTGGAAAAGACCTTTAAGATCATCAGGTCCAACCGTTCCCGTCCTATGCTAAACCATATCCCTAACTACCTCATCTACCCTTTTTTAAACACATCCAGGGAAGGTGACTCAACCCCCTCCCTGGGCAGCCTGTTCCAGGCCCCAACAACTCTTTCAGTAAAAAAGTTTTTTTCTAATAACTAATCTGAACCTGCCCTTTAATTATATAATGGAAATGGATTGCATTTAATCATCAATATGATACTAGATGGTTCCAGCAGAGAATCCTAAATCTTCCTAAGCTATAGAAATAGACTGAATTGGTTTAAGCTGTATTATCAGTGTGTAGGTGGACTTGTGCCACTGTCTATGCTACATCCATTCTGTGCAAGGATGTCTTCAGACATATCACTTTGGCTTTGCTCACCACATCAGCATTATCTACAGGAGATACTCCATGTGAATGCAGCAATCCCCACCTCATTCGTCTTCCCTTTCTCCTGGCTCGTGCCTGGTGGAAAGCGAGCAGCTCCTGAAATCCTGCCCCAAGCTGCAGCATCTCTAGGGCTGCATAGGATGAGCACAGAATTCTCCTTGCCCTTCCCCAATTAAAACTTCATCACCAATACCAAGATAACAATGCAATAGAAAAACACTGAAAGCTGTTCTCACTGGTAACCGACGTGACCTCCGAGCTCAAAAAAAGCAGTGCCCTGCTCTTCTCTCGCTGCTCCCCTATAGCCTCACCCACGGCGTCCATCAAACAATCAGTCACAAACTCCATCTGTCAACTCGGGGTCTGCAGTTCATGGAATCTGCCCGACCGTGGTGTTGTATTACTGAGACTCTCTGTAAACAGAGGTACTTTGAATGACTTGTCGTCTCTTACAAATTGCACGGGGAGAATGAAGGCTACAGGACTGAGTGACATAATTGTAAGACAAAAATTACAAAGGCTCTTCTTTCACTTACCCTGACAGTCTCAGAACTAAGCTAGACTTTCACACGCAGTGCCAGGGCCGGTCAAAGCAGCCTTGTAAACGGGTGGGGTTTTTTTCCTGCTGATTTGCAAGGCATCCTTGATGCTAAGCAAATTTACATCAGGGTTGCTTTGTGCATCACAGTCCCGTATCCTGTGATGTCCAAGTATTCCCCTTCGAACTGAAGTTATCAATCTGGAAATTTAGCATGAAGCCTGACAAAACACATGCTCCTAACGTTGCATTTTGTAGTTTGGTTTTGTTTCTACACCTTCTCACTTACATGTCCCTCACCTCTTTCTTCACCCCACTCTTTAAACAAAATTAACAGTACCTTGAGGTCCACACGTCTGAAGATTGTTTGAAAACCTCCCCTCGATTTCAGTGTAGCCAGTCACATTCCCTCAAAGTAGTTCTTCTGTAGCTCAGTCCTGTCCCTGGGAAACAAAGGTCACTGTTAGACTGACTGTCCAGATGTCAGAATAAAGGGACTACATTTGTTTAATGGAGTATGGAGCCCAGAGAGCTATTTGGGATCTAGCGATACTTCCACTGGGTCCTATGCTCCATGCATTTGTCATGTTTTCCAGCCAAACAACATAGATTCTAGCTAGATGCCCCCGTGATGGGTGACTGATGGCTGTGTGTAACAAATAATTAAAGCAGAACACAGTTCCATTACCAAGAAATTACGCTGGTATCAGTGGTGCTTTTTGTGTCCTCATGTGCAATGCCATAACAACTTCTCTTGCTCACATGAAAAAGATGCAAGACTTTTGTAAAGTAGAAGCCAGCACCACCAACGGCTTAATTATATAATGAAACATTCTCCAAGTCCTCACATTAGCTCACTGATGCTTAGTGGAGAAAAGGCATTACCTAGCAACAGTCACTAACAAATCACAGGAAAAATAATAGAGATTATATGCTACATCACTCTACAGAGTCAAAATTGGTATCAGGATGTGCTTGCCCTTTCATTTCATGCAGAAAAATCCATTGTTTACAGGTGTGAGGGTGTAAGGGATGCATTTCAGGAAAAAACAGGCCTGTTGAACTTTCATTAAAAGGTAGCCTTCAAAAGAAGCCCAAAGGTAGAGCAAGGCACGTTAATCTGGCCAGAGATAACAGACTACAGCATGAGAAAAATGACCTTTTTTTTTTTCTTTTGTTCTCAAAGAAATTGCTTCTCATATGTCATGCATTCTCAAGTGATTCATTAACAGGGTGAACACATTTTTAAAGTACTAACCAGGAGTCCTGGCTTAAGTATCACAGAATCACAGCACATTAGGAGTTGGAGGAATCGAAGGAGGAACTTTTTCACTGTGAGGGTGATGGAGCACATGGAACTTCCTCTGCTCCAGCTTGCCCCTTGTCCTATCACTGTCATCACTGAGAAAAGCCTGGCTCCATCCTCCTGACTCTCACTTTTTACATATTTATAAACATTAATAAGGTCACCCCTCAATCTCCTCTTCTCCAAGGTAAAGTGGCCCAGCTCCCTCAGTCTCTCCTCATAAGGAAGGTGCTCAACTCACTTCATCATCTTGGTGGCCCTGCACTGGAGTCTTTCAAGGACTTCTATGTCCTTCTTCAGCTGAGGGGCCCAGTTCAAGAAGGACAGAGAATCTCCATCAGAGAGTACTCCAACACCACTGTCCTGATGTGACTTGAACAAGTCACATCAAGGTGTTCAGCAGTATCTTGAGCTCATAGCTTTGGTGGACGTTGTTCCTGTATTTTGTTTCCATTCTAGCTCTGCACACACAGGTGGCAAAATCTCTTAGTAACTGCAGTCAAAAGGACCACATCAGTATTTGTGAGACAGAGTTATTAGAACCAGCCCCATATTGCAAATGCAGCTAGCAAAGAGAAGAGATGAGTTTTATTCCGAATTATGCTTTGTTAACAAGTTGTTAACTAAGTTCTCACTCCAGAATATTTAGAGCCAGCTAAATAATATGTGTCAAATCATTGATCTGACAAGTTTCACAACTTTTTTTTTTCCACTTTAAATTTCAAATATCTATTCAAAAAATAGCATGTTCAGTTTTTTCGCTCAGTTTTAATTACTGGCGACAGCAGGGGAGGGAGAAAGAACAAAGCTGAATGCACAGATCTCAGAGGGAGTTTGCCATCTCTGACCATTAGGGAATAACAGGAGAAATACCCAACACCTTTCAACTTGGAAACTGAGCCCACTTAGCGTGGAGGTCCTGTGAAGAGAGGAAATGTGGAATCCTTCCAGCCGAGGAACTCCTCCTTTGCTGATCACACCTGTAGCTGGCTGCTACAGCAGAAAAACCTCATACAACAGGATTATCGGACCGAAGCAGAAGTTCTGCAAGGGTGTGATGTTTGTCAGGTTGGGCAAAATATGTCTGGTACCAGGGGAAAGGGAAAAGCTGCATCCTAGAGTTCTGTTCACCATACAAAACATAGTTCAGAGATGGGTGGCTTAAACATACAGGACTGGGATTTTGAGGGATGAGACTTTGACTTTTGCATGTGTGTATGTATGTATACAGACACAAATGCACCTTTCTGGAGAGATTTGTCTTAAAAAGTAACTAAATTGTTTCTGGTTTCCCTGTGCCCAAGCAGTCAGCTGTAGCTCAGAGCTGGTGTGGGCAAAGAAATACCCCATCCAGCACCTCTGTTCATCTCACTCACCAGACCCAGACTCTGATGATGTTGTTAAAAGCCACGTCCGCAGGACTGCGCTTAGAACTGTGCTTTGAGAGTCCTGCCACAGCACAGAGGGAATAGCAGGATTTCTATGTGGAGCTGAGAAATAAAGATGTACTTGCTAAGTGAAATACCTTAATCTAGTTCCCTTGGTACAGCTGAAAACCCCAAGGCAGGCAAAGACCTTTGCAGGCCCAGTTAGAGTAAAGTTTGGGTAAGGCCATAACCTGCTATTAGGAAAGACTTGAGCTCTGCGACAATCTTCGTTCCCCTCTTTTGGAGATATCAGAGCAAACAGGGCTGCCATGAATATGATGCTGCTCAGTGCATGTTCAAGTAGCACAACTGGATTCCTACCAGCTCCCCAGTAATTATCAGGTATACACGAAAGAGCCAATCAAGCACCCGAAAGGACACACTGCCCTCTGCTCCCCACCGGGTGCAGCTGGCTCCTTATTTCAAGCACAATCTTAAATTACAAGGAAAAAGGATTTGCTGCAGAAGCAATGTTGTTTGGTACCAAAAAAGATTCCTCCTTCCTTCTGCCACCTCCCCCATCTGCTTTTCATGTTTTATACAAAACTTGCTGCTCTGAACACTCCTGGATTTTCTCCCCTTCTAATAATAAAGAAGTGAATCTGATGTCTCCCACTGATGGCTTTCTAACCTTCAAAAGCATGTGTTTATCATGAGTTTCAGCTATCCAAAATAGTTTTGACCTGAGGTTACAATGCAGGCTCAGGCTGCTTCGAAGTGGGTTAAATGGATGATAAGCAAACATTTCATTACAGACCCTCAGTTGTTGTAAGGATGTGCAAATCCCCGAGAAAGATTTTCAGCATATCCTCAGGAGCAGCGTGGTGCTTTGGACCTGGGAGGTTCACTCAATCAGAGCCCTGCTGTCGCTTTGCAAATATCTCCGCTGACTGTACCCTGCATCATCATTTTGCGAGGCCCTGGGCGAGCCACCGGATGGGGAGATGTTCCTCCCACCTGATGCGCTGCGAGGGCTGAGATTTTTAAGTCTTAATTGAAAACACTTTTTTGCTGCCCTGCCCCATCTCTGGTTTCTTGTGTGGAGACGTACTGATGGAGAGATGGGTGGCCCTGGGGAAGATCGGTTCTCCTCTCAGCCCCAGCCCACTGCGTCACTAGTGGCTCAGAGCCACATCCACCCAGCAGTCAGAAGCTGCAAACCTCCTGCCAGCTGCACCCTAAAATTAGTTTGAGCAGCACCATGTCAAGCCCACCAACTTATGGTTGGCTACCTGCGTCTCAAGTGTGAATGGTCCAGGGTGGACTATCACACAGCCTCACCCCACTGAGGTGTGGGGCAAGCAGGCACTGCTGTGAAAGCAGAGTTCTTTTTGCATCTTGCTTACAATAGAAAGACAAATTGATGACAACGTCAGTGGATAAATACATCCTCATCCCAGATAGGCACATAAACAAAGCACCAGGTGCTTTGTCGGTCTTTCTCAGCTCAGTGTCTCCTTCCTAACTTTATGCAAACAACAGCAGCACTTTATGGACCACCTGAGCAGGATGCACAGACCCAGCTGTCCAGCCAAGGACCATGACCCATTTTCCACATTCACACCTACCACCAGAAACATTCTCAGGGCAAGGGCCTTAGCTAATTAACGGAAGAGAAAGGTGAAGCCTGAGAATTTGCAGTGTGAAGCTGAACTCTGGTTCCAGCAGCACAGGGGATGGATGAGCACAGCCCATGGTCTACTCGGTCAATGTGCTTGCTGAGACATCCGCTGGCCATATCCCATCTCCAGTTAAGTCAGGAGACACGTGCTGGCCCAATGCAGCATCCATGCAGTTGTGCAGGTTCAGATGCATGTGTCCAGGTCTACAGTAAGACAGACACACGGGCTAGATGTTTTCTTCCCTTGGGGATGTTAGGGTTGCTGCCTGACAAAGTTAACATTCCCTCTGGACCAGAATGATCAGCACGAATATTTTCTTTCCTTCTCCAAGTCAGATGGTAATTTAAAGACTTTAAGCTTTAGCTCACAGGTTCATTATTCAGCCCATGGATACCTGTTCTAAGACAAGGCTTAGTTAGGTAAGTGCAAGAAGTATATTGCACTGATGTCAATGAAGTTTCCCAAATCTCCAATTCCAGCCTAACTGCACCCAGGCAATAAGTACCTTTGCTGTGCAACTGTATGAATGGCATGCCGATACAGCCATGTCATCCTGCTGAGAGTTAGCTGTCCTCAACAATTCCTGGCCTCTGCAATTCTTCTTCTTTAGCCCAAATCATTCCCAGTGTAGGGCCATACGTAGCAGTGTCAAGTGCAGTCCTTTCTTTCTATGGCACCAGTGGGATTAGCATGGATTTACCTATTTTTCAAAGAAACGCCTGCAAGAATACGTCTAATTATGCTTTGCTAAGTATGAAATGTCCTTCTATTTAGCAGATGCTTGGGCCCTACTTTGACCTAACACTGAGTGTTTCAAGTAAACTGCCAGCAGCCCCGTCAAACTGTTGTGGGTAATTTGGAGTATGAAATGTGTTAAATTATTCAAAGAGCTGAATAAGCATAAACAGGCAGTACAACAGGAGAGATATGCATACCCAGCGATGCTGGTGTGACATTTAATACATCATATTAGCACTCCTGTTAGTACAAAGAGCTGGATGCCTAGCACAGCAGCCTGCAAATTCACAGGCAGAACACAATGTAACTGCATTTTGAACCCCATATAGCTTTCCTCCAACTGTTTCCCTTTGCAAAGCTAGATATGGCTCGCCCATAACCAAAGGTGAAAGTTGGGAAGCAAAATTTGATTCTGCCCTGAAATGCGGAGTGCACAAGGTCAGCATTGTCCCACCTTTGCTTCACAGTGGCATCAATCATCCTGCTGATAACAACTGTGTGGTTTAGAGCGGTGGTGTAAAGCGAAGCAGAATCAGGCTCAAAACTGTCTGATGCTGGAAAGTGGGCCCCCAGACAGGCAGACTCTGCTTAGTAATGGAACTAACGCTGCGGAGAACGCATGCAGGATCATAACACATGTCTAGTTCAGAAATACATATAAGCCCCCGTGTCCTAGTAAAAGCTGACACTAATTCAAGACAAAACCCCACATTTTACCTATTGTGGAAACAGTCCATTATTTCTTATCCTTCAAAACAAAGAGTGTTTTCAGGTTAGGGAGTATTTCTGAGATCTCGAGGGATTACACTTCAGGGGATGAATGAGACGCTTCTGCAGTTCAGGGTTTCGTGATGGTGAGCAGCAAGGGGGAGGTGATACTCTCTATTTTGAAAGCTTTTTCTCATTCTCAGAAAAAAAAAACCCTCAAAAAACCCAAAAAAACCCCACCAACCTGTACCATGGAGAAATTTGGGCCTGGCAAGCCAATCTTTATTGCTTGGTTTGTCAATGAAAATAAAAACAAAACTTAAAAAAAAAAAAAAAAAGAAAAATCCATACAGCCAACTCATAACAAATAAATGGAATGATATCTCCTGAGAGCGGATGGAAGCCCTAGCGATGGAGTTAAAGTAGCCTGGACAAAGCACTCATGGATGTGAAAACACTGTCAGCAGCATGCCTGGATCAACAAGGGATAGACTAACTGAACTAAAAGGCTTTTCTTGCTGTTTTATTTTCCCCTTTTTTTCTTTTACTTTCTTTTTTTTCCCCCCTCTGTACAATTTTAAGTAAGGGGAGTTGGGGGGTGTGTGGTGTGTGAGGGGGTAGGATTACTTTGTGCCAGGGGAAGTCTGATTTCAGCGGTTCTGAAGCTGGCTTGCTGGCTGCTACACTCCCTTATCTCTGAGTCACCGTTTTCCTTCTGGAGTTTTGTCCCATTTTGTTTAGCTAAAAAAGAAACTGCCTTCTAACATTCTCTTAGAAGGCTAGAAGAGACATTGGTACATTTTGCCCATTCCTCTGGGACAAACACAGTGCAGCATGTCTCTTGGCTCTGCCTTTGCTTGCTTCTGAACTCCACTTAGTGATAACATGGGATTGATGAGTCTAACTCCATGAAAAATGTTTACTGGCTTTGTCATCATGAGTGCTTAGCGATAGTATAAGGACCAAAAAGGAAATAGCTTGGTTTTGAAATGGTGAATTTGTAATACAGGCACTTGGAAAATCTCCATTTGAATTCGCAATCGGAGAAAATTCTTGTTCCTTTTGGAGTGAACCATAGAAAAAAATATTAAATGTCAGCTTGCCAAAAACATAACCTCTGCCTATAAAGGCAATGGAGATGGACAAACACTGTGCAGGGAAATGTCAATTCAAATTTAAATCTTGATACGAATTTGGGGGTTGCAAATATTTTAAGACATACATTTTCCCAGGGAAATAGCCAACTTGTATCAATTATTTAGGAGTGTTTGTGAAAAGCCGGCTTAAATTTATAACAAGTATATCGGTTCAAAAAATGTGAATCTAAACATCAAATCCCTTTAGTCAGGGAACAAAAACAAACCACATGACCTCTTGATCCAAATTAAACCGGATTGGCAACAAGGAGAACCACCTACAGAAATCACGTGAAATTAGGAGTTGATACAAAGAACTTTTTGGCTTCTCATACACGTCTCAAAAACACTAAGGGGGAAAAAAAAAAAAATCTCTATTCTCCATTTTCCCTGCTCCTTACACCAGTCCTTCTCATTTCGGGAGGTTCCTTTCCCTGAGCCAGCTCCTCTTCCTCATAAGGCAGCTGGCAAGAGGGAAATGTAGGCTGTGTCTATATTTGCGCGTGTGTTTGGATTAAAAATGTGCTTTTATCTCCCAATCACCCCCACAGTCTGCACTGTGGTGCACGTTACACACGGTCAGATAAAAATAACAAAACTCAAGCCCGAACTGTTTACGGAAATTCATAGTAGAAGAAGTCAAAAGCAAATCCTCCCCCAGATAACCGTGGCGTAGAAAGGAGACCCACAGCATTGACTACTGGCCTCCCTGGAGCTGCACGTAGGGTGCTGAATGGATTACTGGTATAGATGTGGTCATGCTGTAGGCAAAGAGGTCTAGGGAAAGACTGGGAAAGGCAGTGAGGCCATAGAGGACAAGCTGAAGTAGCTTGGAAGTCAAAGTGAACTCAAAACTTCATCCACTTCCCAGCACCTCAGTGATAAAAAAGAAATCCTATTAACTTCCATCAGAATTGAATTCTCATTCAACTCTGCCACGCTGGCCAAGTCTTGTTAGAGAGAGGGCACATCAAGAGCGTACACTTGATCCCTATGCCAAACTTTACATGGCATCAGTCGATGTGCTCGGGTAGTGAGAGACTCAACAGGCTTGTGAGATACTGGAAATGAGTTCAAGAAGACTGGAAGACACTTTCACGAGTCTGGCTGGCTGCACACAGAAGCTGAGTCCCTTTCCCTGCTGACTTCCCATGCAACACTGTATAAAATGTAGTGGATTTATTAAAAAAATAAATATGTACAAATTAGTTCCTTCTAAACTACCAGCTAAACAGATCAACTGGTAAAAGCTAAAGCTGACAAACTTGCAAAACTTCATCAACAGAGAAAACTAACTTTAGTGATCATTGCTATGGTTTAAAGCAGAAGAACTTGGAGGGTGAGGAGAGATTGCTTTGCAGTGCCTTCATCCTCCAAGAAATGTGACTCCTGCTACGTTTTTTTAAACTGATGTTCATTGTCACAATGCCAGCTATTTTTAAGTCACCTGGAACTGGTTTCAAATGTTAAATAGTACAATGTAGAAACCTTATTGCATCTGATCTCACTGCAGCTCTGTGTTCTCCTTAGTGGGTTCTACAGGTCTGCAGGAATTTGTCCTGGTTTCGCAAAGCATCCCCCTATGTAAAAGCCCCCCCACCTTTCTTCATACCTTCCCCACTCTCCCCCAATAGATATCAAACTGTTTGTAGCATTCTTGAGCATGCTACATGAAATACGAGCAAATACAAGTCCAGAGCAAAGAAGAAGAAAAAGAAAATCAGCAATTTTCTCTTTTCTTCCTGCTTTACTTCTGTAGCAGATTTTGCAAGGTAAGTTTCTCCACAATAGCCAAGCTGCACTTTCTGTTTTCTTTAATTTACCAATAGTTGATCTCAATAATTCCTATATACACGGCTCGTCTGGACTGCAAGAGTGCAAGAAGAGGCAAAGTTGGACAAAAATTGAAAGCTTTTATTGAGCAAGTTGCAAAGTGCAAGTTTTGCACTTTTCCTGTATTTGACAAAGACAATTTCAAAGCTTAATTGTCCTCAAGCACTTTGTTTTCTTCTTCTCTCTCTCCTTTCTTGTTGCCCATCAGTGAATGGATACAATGGAAGTGGGAAACCAAAATACTGCATCATTGTGTCCTTTCAACAGAGCCTAATGATACTGAAGGCTGTATCCAGTATTAGGCAACACAGTGTAAATAAACCTCTCCGTTTATAAAATAATCGAGATTTTATGGGTCATTCCTGGGAAAAATGTATGCACATCTGTGCATGTTTTCCATAGGAGTGCACAGAGTTGTTATCATTCGGCAGAACTTTCCCATTTCAGTCCTAGAACTGTCATTGTCAAACAAATCCTGTGTCTCTTATTGACTGAGAGGTAGCACGAACCCATACTGAAAGCTCTCCAGGGGCTTGAAAAGGTTTTTGTGTCTGTAACAGCACATCTATCTAATCTGCAATGGTCTGCTCACTTAAGAACACTAACTGGGAGAGATAAGCACAGGTTTCCAGTTTCTTACCTGGAGGGCAGTGGTTAGGCGGTTTATAGGCAAGATGACCTCAGGTTGTTGCCAACTTTATCCTGTTATTCTGGGTACTCACATAAATGTCTGAAGTTGTACGCATCATATTAGCAGCCACTTGAAATGCTATCCATTCCCCTCCTTCACAGGCATGGGGTGGGGGGAAGCAATGGGAATGTATTTGGTGCTAAGGATGAGAGCACGGCGAGCAGTACAATTCATTAATGGATTTTAGTGCACAAGTTCACTTTGCTATAAAGAGTAGGAAATCTGAGTCCATGAGTGTCATGCAGAAAAAGAGAGCTGACCTAGCTGAAGGATTACTTACATTACTTAAGAGTTCTTATCAAAGCACATAAACAACTGTACCTGATGTGTGAGGGCTCCAGATTCTTCACTCTTCTTTGCCCATCAATCCCATCTGCTGTGGTAGTGTGGCTGGCTGGCTCAGCTCACTTATGCTTCCAATGGGAAGTTGCTGGATATTGAGACGGGAAAAAATACATGATCAGGACAATAAGGGTAAACTGGGACCTCCAAATCCAGCAACTGGAGGACTCCACATTGCTGCCTAGCCCAGGGCACAGCTATATTTTTCTCAGTAAGAATCTGGCCTGGGTCACATCAGACTCTGACAGCATTTCAGCAGCAGGACACCGTAATTGGGTGAACATGAGGTGAAAGGGTCTTACACCTGGGTGTGAGGAAAAGAGAGGGTGCAGGTTTTGTGGTTTTGACTCTAGATGCTTTGATCAACCCCTGCTCCAATAGTAAATGAAAGTTTATCTGCAAGATAAAGCCTGAAATCTGTTTAGCGCATCAAGCCTCTGCTTTGCTAATCAGAATAAATAAATAAAGCACTTATAGTTAGTTTGGAAAAGGTGGGCAGGTGACTATGGTGTGTACTTCGCATTTTTCCCATTCCTTCTCCATCACATGATGCAGACTCTCCATACTAGTAAAGGAAGGTGGCCTAAATTAAATATCCAAATTTTCCACCATGCCAGCAATTGTTTTAAGCCTGCTTCTTGTGCCTTTTATCTCTCTTACAAATCTTGAAGGGAATAGGATTCATCAGTACACAAATGGCCCTTATTTCTGGCTGTTAAAAACCTGATGATGAGCAACATTTCCAAGGAAGAAAAAGCAGTCAATTTCCGAAGCATGTGCAGAGTTAATGTCTGCAGTAATTGCGACTAAGTACGGTAGAGCAGAGATGCACTGCCAGCTGGAGCCAGGGATTAAAAAGGAAACATCTGTGCTGAGATTATAGGAACAGAGGAAGCTGTGGGAAGGAAGGAAGCGAGAATGCCCATGTAGGTCCACCTACCTCATTTGAACTTCTCCTTTTCCCCATGGTTTTGTTTTCCTTTAGCTAAATTCTATGTATTTACCATCCTGAGCGCAAAGAAAAGCCTGGCTGATCGCTCTGCTGATTGACCTTTCCCTCAACCTAACCTCATGACCACACACGTTACCAACATGAGTTCTAAGTGGTGTGATTTGGGTACATGTTTAAAACCAGGCAGGCTTTTAAGTGATTTGCTGAGCAAGGATACCTTAGAGTGTAATGACTGGAGATGAAACTTTGGGCCTCGCCCAACAAACTACTTACACTGACCATAACTTCAGGCAGACAAGAAATTCCCTTATTCTCAGTGGGACTATATACAAACTTAAGTTTACACATGTTTAATTATTCAGTTAGACTAGGAGCTAAACTGGAAGGTTGTGGTGCAATAGCACAGCATTGCCCATTTTTATCAGAATAAGTATTGAATACAGACTGTATTCTTTATTCTGCATTCAATAAAGCATGCTGGATTTAATGAAATTTTTTTTTGTTGTTTTTCACAATCTTAGACTCTATCCTACCTTTAGGAATCTGTTTCCCTTTGTTTCTACTGCAACAATGAAAGAAAGCTCTGAGAAATGCATCCCACTAAAATAATAAAAACTCTGGTGGCTAAGTAATGCATTAAGTAAGATGAAACACTTTTAAAACAACTTTAAAATTGTAGCTAGCAAAAATTTATGTACATGTTCATACATATTTAGCTAGTCAGCTTAAATTCTAATGAAGCATCATGTGTTGCTTTTATCCCTCACAATACTGAAGATTTACAAGTTCGTGTTAGATTTGCAGAAATTGCCTGTTGTACAGGACAGGTCAAAATAGAGATTAGAGAGCTCTTCACATTTGTGATTTTATTTTTTTTTTCTACTCCAATTGCCTTTGAACTCCTGTTCCTCAGGAGCTCTGGTGAGGTGAAAATGCAGGGATGAAGGAAGGGAAGGTGGGGAGAAGGAGGAAGGAGAGGAGAGAGAAAGGCTAGAAGGGAATTATTCCTTTCAAAAATAAATCAATCAATAGAAAAAGCACAGAAGTATTACTTTAAAAAAAAAATAATTCCCAGAGCCAGCACACACACTCCATTTCTACTAATCGGATTGTGATGTGTTTGCCTTTAATATGTGCAGCCAGCCCCTATGCCCTGCCTTGTGCACATGTCATGTCCTTTTAACATCAGCAGCCACTGGCCTGATTCTCAGTTCCTGATAACATGTTCCCAAGTAGTATCGTGTAACGAGGGGGGAACAGAGAGGCTGAGGTGGGGGAGAACAGCCAACACTGGCACCGGCGGCCAGTGGCTCTGTTGAAATGCTACAGACAATTCCCTTCTAATCTCCGACCCTTTCGTTTGATTTCAATTCTTTGTTCCTTGTTGATATGTCAAAGAGAGGCCATAAAACAAAAGGATGGATCCAAAGCAGGATTTTTTCCTTAATCCTCTCTCCTCCTTTCTCCCTCTCCCCCTGCTTTCAGCAGATTTGCCGTGTCGTGATTTTTCTCCGAGCGTGTAAACTTTTCTGCTCTCGTTTAGAAAGGGAAGAGCTGTCAGACACCACGAAAACTTTAATGGGTTCAAAACCAGAGCATTTTGAAACACAGCAAAAGAGTGGATCAAATCCTAAAAGAAAACATTGAGGCTAGGGAAAACTACACTCAGCAAGGAGAGGATACCTGCTAGCTCCATCCTCTCTCAGGCCATGTTCTCCTTTGTTACTAGACTTTTTGACTAAGTATTTTACATATTTTAGCAATTTTTAAAAGAACTTGCAAGGATCCCCTTTGCCTGCCCAGGAGGACATGTTCTCCATAGAGGAACCCTCTGTATTTACTTGGCTGCCAGAAAAATTGGAAGAAATTTTGTGTTGCAGCACCATAATATTTTTCTTTCTCTTGATGCATTACCTTTGTAAAAGGCACCATATTAGGTTTTAAATGCAAGAAGTATTTTGCCAGCTACTTCAGGAGAGAAGGAGATTAGCCACTTAACTCTGCTATGTTAGGGCAATTATCCAAATGGAACATTTAAAAGAAAGGATTTTAAAAATTATTTGTTTACGTCATCGTTAAAAATTAAATACACTTGAAAAATATCTGCCTTGTTTTTAAGTGTGTAGATGCCTCCACACAGTCTAAATGTCAAATTAAAACCTACACTGACTTTTTGAGTGGTGTATGAGCAGAAATCCGACAAGACCCAGGCACCTGGAGCCACCTCTCAATGTTGGATCTTTTTGCCTGATTTTTTTCATTTGATTTGTAGGAAAAGAGCAGTGAAGTTTGACTGGGATACATCAGACCACAAATTACACTGGACTTTGAGGTCTCACTGGTTGACTCTCCAGGGTTTATCTGAACTAAGTGCACGTTGGGTTTGCTCAATGGAACCTTCTCCTAAGTGTAGTTTCTTACAGGGTTCCTGGTGTGTCCATACTGGTGTGAATAAGAGATACCTTCTGGTTCAGTGAAGAGACAATTTTGCCCGCAAAGTTACTCAGCCAACTTCAGTTTTTACTTTCTGCTTTAAAATGAAGATGAGGACTTCATGGACTTCAAGATATCAGAAGCACTGAACTCACCTGTACTGGCTTTTCTTAAAATCTGCGATCCTGGGTAATGCTTTGCTCAGAGATCAGGTCTTGAATATCCTGAAAAAGTTAATAAAAGCACAATTTTATCCATCAGGGACCAAAAGGTAGATCAGATTCACAAACCCAAACTAGAGAAATAAGCTTATGGTCTGTTTTATTTACAAGTACTAAACTTGTACCCTTTAAATAAATACTTTGAATACTTTGTAATTCAGGTACTGGGGTACTGGGGCGGGGGGGGGGGGTGGTGGTGCAGGGAGGTGCTAACACCTCTAGGGATCAGCCTATCTTTTCTGTTTTTGGTCCTCGAGGACCCCAGGTAACTAGCTAGGAGTCAGGTACCTGTCTTTAGTGCTTCCTGTTGCATTACCCATTAAAGATGCTGCTGCAGAAGAAGCAGCTTTAAATTTGTGTGAGGACACATCTGATGGCTGGCCCTACAAATGCAGGACCAGCATTTTAGCCTGCACAGCTTTTATCACTTTACAACAAGCGAGCCATCTGTTTTTTTAAGCTGCTCTGACTATTGCTGTGGGCAAGACAAGGTGATCCAAAGCTTGCAACTAACTAGATGACAGACACTACAGAGAATAAAAGTGCACCAGCAAGGGCCAGTTCAAAGAAAACCCACAAATGTAAACTTATAAATATCCTTGGGAGGAGGAAAATATTCTAGCACATGGGAGCTGAGCACTCAACTTGCTTCCCTCAAGGAAATACTAAGAGCGATAAAAATATCAAACCGGTGGGAGCTACTGAAATAAAAAAAAACCCTCTAAATCCACAAAACAGTCAGAATCCAGGCTGATGCAGCTCGAAACATCAATTAGGTCCACCCTTGACCTGTGTTTGATTGGCAGATCTGCACATCCTGAACTCTTAAACCTCTCCCGTATCCTAATTGTGTGGCACTCACCGCTACACATAAGTTCTGCTACAGCGGGTTTAAGTGGCATCGGCACAAGCTGCTGATAACCACCGTACATATAAGCTGAGCCCTTCCCATGCCACGCACTAGTCAGAAGCAGAGCTACCAGCGTGCTTCTGTGAGCAAAGCCCTGCAACGTAGCAGCTTGGCAAGGGAATAGTTTCCCTTTTATCTCTTATTAAAGGGGATCAGGTGTTTGCCCATGAGAACTGCACTGTAAGCTACATGACTTTTTTTTTCCTTTCTTCCTTTTTTTTTTTTTCTCCTGGAATATGCCCATAAACTAGATATGTGTCTGTTTAAATAAGCATAAAATTATGAGTATCCTGCAGCAAAATGAGACAGCAGCGTTCAGGAGCAGCGTGGATGAAAAAGCCCGTTCTCTTCCTCTTCTGTGACTTTGCTGGTGAACTTTGAGCCTATTGAGAGTTTTCAAGGACACAGAAGAGTCGTCCCTACAGTGGGCAAAAGCCTTTTGTAAAATAATCCTTTTTATGTATTTGATCAGCAAGTAGCAGCACAGGTGACGTGGTTTGTATTTACATGGGCATATAACCTCCGCAGCATTCTGTGATAAGGAGCAACATCTCCTTCCAGGTTTGACACTGCACCCTCTGCTTTTCCAGCCAACAGAGAGGACTTTCCTGTTCTCCAAGTTCAGACTGAATAGCGTTATTAGTTGCACAGGCTGCAGGATTCTCCCATTCTTGAGTCTCCTTATTTTCAACCCTTTCATTTCCCGAGACAGCTGCCAGGTGTCCCTTCAAGGATTTTGCTTTTTTTTTTGATTTATACTTTTATACACTCGAATCTCAATTGAGATATCCCAGCCTCATTCTATTTCTGACCTTACACTATCAAACTGGACTGACCCTCCATCTCTCAGGGCTGGGCTGGATTCCAACCCAGGTTATGGAAGCGCCAGGGCCGAGCTGCAAAGCAACCCATCAACCGAATCCCAAGGAGACACTTCATGGAAAGTCACTGCCCGCTCAACTCTCCACCCATTGAACTTCTGACTCTGTTCTTGTTTTTAACCCAGGGTTTGCTTTGGGTTTGCTTTGTTTTCTTCTGGGAAAATCCTGTCCACGCTGAGCACAGCGACCCTGCAGATGGCATGGAAGTGTGTGACACAGGGCTGAGATCTACAGACAATACTGAAAATTGTCTTTTTTTATTGGTTTTTTTCTTTAAAACCCAGCAATTTTGGGTAGGGTCAAGCTTGCTGGCAGTGAGTCGGAGTTCCTGAGGGCCAGGCACCTGCTTCTGGTCATTGTTCTCCCTCTACCACACCTGTAAGTTTGAGGATATCCAGGTATTTGATACCCTCCAACCTCAGCCAAGAAAATCCAGTTCGCAGGGAGG
The DNA here is from genome assembly GCA_020800305.1 of Porphyrio hochstetteri. Taxonomy (NCBI): domain Eukaryota; kingdom Metazoa; phylum Chordata; class Aves; order Gruiformes; family Rallidae; genus Porphyrio; species Porphyrio hochstetteri. The sequence continues at coordinate 18,887,570 of CM036915.1, read as the reverse complement.
AAACACCCAGGGACTGATAGTTTTGTGTCATGAATCTGCAAGTGAAACACACCCAAATGAAATAAATACCTTCTTAGTACATCACTGCTCTTTTTTTAACTTTAAAAGAAAGGGAGGGGAAAGTAAAAAAAATAGGAGGTGGTTTATTGGAATACCCTTAATGTCAGATTCAGACTGAAAAACCACAGCTGCCATGTAAACTTCCTACTGAAGGTCCTTTCACCTTCAGCCCCTGTTCTACTCTGCACAAGATACTTCTCTCAAATCAGCACCTTTAAAAAATAACAACCAAAAAAAAAAAAAAGAAAGGAAAATCAGTGGAAGTGAGAGAAAGGCAACTCTTACTCAAGAGAAACAGAGGTAATTTGAGCCAATATAGGCTGGATTAGTTTCCAGTTTGGAAGCCAGTTAAATAAACCTCTAAACACTCCTCAGTACTTGCTTAAATAATAAAGGGGGGGAAAAAAATAGACGTTTTAAAGCTAGGGGTCTATAAAATCTCCATTCCTGCCCTATTCAAGAGCCACCCTTAGCTGCTGCTGATGAGAGCAAAATTGGGAGCAAATAATACTACCATCCTCCTTCCTCAATAATGCCTTTAAAACATATAAGTGCCAGTTGAATTAGCCTATTTATAAGACTTCTTTTTCCCCCTGACTGTAAACTCCTAATGACTCTCCGTTACACAATGCAATTCAATATGACTCAAGCTTCCAGGGGTCTTGATCCCCTCTAGATAGTGTACCACAAAAGTGATTTATAAACTACAGTCTGAGAAAGTCACAGAGACTGAAGTGATTTGAGAAAATAGTTCAGGCTTGTAAGTGAATACAAGTGCTATGAATTCCAATGACAGAATAATACACCACCCCCACCCCCAAATCTCTTCCTAGCCTCATTTCATACAACAGAGAGAAAGGTAGTGTTGAGGGAAAGGCAGGGGTGCAGGAATAAAAAGAGCCCAAAGGGGATGAGGAAATCGAGGGCTGTATGGCAAGGGCTAATCAGTCACACACCAAAGTAAGCTTTTTGCCTGTTTTTTTTTTTTTTTTTTAACTAGGAAAAAGTGTAATGAGAGCCTGTTTGCATTGCAGATCATATCCATGAAACTCAGCAGTTCTGAATGGGGCATGCTGGCTGAAGGAGGCAGGGAAAGCAGGAATAAAAACAGAGACCGCTGATAAACTGAACTCAGGTATCAGGTGTATCACTGGCAGAGAAAAATATGTATTTGTTATCCTTCCCCCCTACCAAACAAGTGGGCTGTAAATACATGTTTTTGTATTTTTTTTCCTTGAGAAGGACTCTGTATCTCAAAAGTTATTTTGAATCAAATGGGGGGAAAAAAAAAAAAGCAAGAATCCCAAAGCACGCAGTTCCTCCTTGAAACACAGATTTTCCTATCCAAATTTCAATAAGGGGCTGTTATTTTGGAGTCTGTTCCCTTCCCCCTCCCCTTATCGCCTCTCTCTGTCTTTCATACTGAGGCGTTTGGTCTAAAGACAGCCAGGGAGCTAAATATATATTAATTAGAACTCTTGAGGCTGCCATCAATGAGATACAATTATCCCAAACTGTTGCTATTACAGGCTCTGATAGCTTCATTTAAATTCCTGAATAAAACATGAAATATCTTTAATGAGAAATGAATATAGTTGTCAGGAGGGAGTAGTTGTGATATTGTTACTAGTTGAGATATAGAAGATGAAGACATAATATGAATACCTTCGACTTTATATAAAAATGATGGCTGTTAGCAAAAGACAGATCCTCCTTCTGAGACTTCATTTAGGCTGCATACCAAAAAAACCCACCCCATATAAAATAGCAACATATCTCTTGCAAGGAAACTCTGCTATCCAAAAAGCAGCTGGGACTACTGTCTCGCTGCAAACCCTATCAGTTACAAGGTGCAAGAGTGGCATAAAGAAAACCCTCCTTACCATTAAGGCAAACACAAACAAATCATGTGAGGGACAGTGAAATATTCCTGTTGTTTGTTACTCAATGGCTGACCAGGGGGTTCAGGGCAGAAAACTCTCCCCCCACCCCCCACACTCAACTGCACGCTCCCTTGTTTTTCTTTCTTTTCTTTTTTTCTTTATGATTTTTAAGACAAATGCCAATGAGGGAGCGGAAACACGGCTCTTTCTCCCTTTCAAGGCGACTGAAAGACACAAGGCCAGGCCAGCAAAGAACAGTTCTTTAAATCACGCTGTCAGGTAGATGGGAGCTGCAGCACCTCTTCATTCCTCTGCAGCTGCTTGATGGACTGCACTAGTTGTACTAAAAATTCACCCTTGAGCTGCAGCGGAGGTCTCCTCACCTGCTGTTGTTCTACTGAATTTACAATGTTTCCCCTTTCCTTTCCCTACAACTCATTCATTCGCCTCTCTTTTGCTTAATGCATTTGTCCCTCTTTTGCTCTTCCACATGTTTTAGCCTGTCCAGCCCAAAGTGTTTCTGAAACAGCTCACACTGAAGGAGCAGCTCTGAGCAGACAATGGTCCACAAGTCCCACACTTCCCTGGTCCAACCAGCCGTGGCACACCAGATGACAAAGCTCTCCACTTTGGCATCACCAATGAAAAGCCACTGATGCTGGGGTGGAGCATGGCAGCTATTTAACAGCATGTACCATCCCTTATACTTCAGTGTAGGTCGCAAAGTGAAGATGATTATCATACTAATTGAAAGGGCATGGGAAACATTCAGGAGGCAGAACATAATTATCCAAACTGGAAATTGCCAGGTCGTCCCCATTCTTGCAGGATCCTCTAGTGACCACAGAGAATGGTCAGGACCTCAATTTAAAGTCTCAGCACAAGTTTGCATCAAACATTTTTACATTAAATCAATTAATATGTATGTCCTGAATATTATTTTTGAGATACTTGGAGTGTAGTGGTTTGGTTTCTTTTAAAAGCTTTAGTTTGCCTATATTCTCTAGACGGAGACAGAAAATTATCTCAGGGATACAATTCAATTTCTCTTAATCAACACCTCTTTGCTTCATCGAGTAAAGCATGCTTAATCCATTTAGAGTTCGTTGTCAAGGAATACACACTCTAATTAATATTTTCCTGAAGATGTTTATACATGACAATATAATAAATTAAACAAAGAAAGTGAAGGAGTGAGGAGTTCCTAAGTGCATTTGCAAGACTGGACCTGAAGAGGGTCCATGTATCCTGTTTCTCTTCTACCTGATCATCTAGGGAGATGCCAGCTTCAATACAACACCTTATAAGAAATAAAGGAAATTTGTATATCTAACGTCTTCTATTCTTGCCAGCTCACGGAATTGACTAAGGATGCTGATGTTACAGCAATGAATTGCTGGGCATTGAAACTTGCCCTTCCAGAAATGGGTCAAAACTTACTGGCAGGTTCCTAAGATGAAAGAAGAGATTTTTAATGTCCCATAAACCTTATTCTGCCCTTGAGTTTGCCATATTTGTGAGCTTGAAGGCTCACAAGCTAAAATATACGTATTCTCACCCCAGGATGTGAAAATGGTTATACGTCAACCTTCCAAACTGGCCACAAAAGACTTTGGAAGCAGAGGCGTGCAGTCACAGGACCAAGAGTATGAAACAACCTCAACCACAATACAACCAAGAGTACAATACAAATACCTGAATGTCAACCTAAATATTTATGCCACGTTCACATGCCTTAGATTTATATGAATAATAACCATTCCTCGGATCAAAAGCCAACTTGAAGGTGAAATATTGCAGCCCAAAAGCAAAGAGGTTGCATTAACAAGTGAGTCCTTTTCTTTTATAGCAATTTTGGGTCCCCTTGAGACAGCTGAAGTTGCTGAAGCAAATACTCGCCCCTCACTGCATAAGTCATCCTTAAGAAACAGAATTAAAGACCTCGGAGCCCGATACCACAAACGTCAAGTGCAATTTACAGCCCTAGAACCAGTAGAACCAGAGAGATATCCAATTTTACTCATTTTATTTATGTAGTTTATTTCCTCCAAAAATTAATTTTATGTTCCTAAAAATTGCTGGATTAATAGCCCTAGCAACTGAACCCATCCATCAACATAAAATATACAACACAAACGGTGACTTGGCAGATTATTTTTTTTTTCCTTCTACCATTTGTTTGAACGCAGGACTCAGAGAGCGCATCCAGAGAGAGAAGAGATTCTCCAGAGACCTCTTCAATATTTTTACCCTTTTCTGAGATAATGTCTACAGTGTCAGCCAGCTACGACCAGCTGTGGTGGGACATTTCTGATGGGAGCAGGAGTTTTTTTCACTTGGCAGTTGACAGCAATGGCTTTTTGAATGGCCCCTTCAAGTTGCTCAAATCTTAAACTGTACATAAAAGGGAAAAAAGGTAGGGAAAAAAATACAGTATTACCAAAAAGATGTATGTTTACTTCAAAATCACAAGTTGTTTTCTCCCTTTAGTAGGTTAGACCCAAACTCTGCCTCTTTTTGGCCATCCTAGCAGGATAGCCTCCTATCACTGCTGTTTATAAGGCCCTGGCAAACTGGGGACGTATTCCTTCTACACCCAAAGCAAGACAGGAAAGTTTTCTGGGAGAAAGTTGCAACCATGTACATGAGAAAGAAAAGGTGATCAGGAGCATCCAGGCTGGGCTGTGGCACTGAGATCTCAAGGAAGGCAATGAAAATAAAACCAGAGATACGTCAGCTATACGGATAGTAGAAAACCTGACCACTTCCCATTGGGCTTGCTGGAAATAATTAATGTGTGTCATCTGTACCAAAAGCTTGCCTTCAGATATCCTCCAAACTTAAAACCCCCACCCCCTGCCCCCTTTTTCTTTCACTCCCCTTGCAATTCTTCCCAAAGTCCCCCCTTGCTGCTAGGGCATGCTGGCACCAGAAGGAGAGGGCAGAGCAGCCAGCTTGTGCTCAGATAAGACATGTACTTTTGGCCCTGTCTCAGCAAGATGTTGCTTTTCTTCTTTTTGCTTCCATCGCTCCCTTAATTTTTAAAATAAAAGCCCTTCTGACTGGCAGTACCTGTTTGTTCCTATATTCTGAGAAACCCAACAACAAAGCACTTAAAATTACTTATTGTTATGGCTTGGGGACAAGATTATATCTCTAAGTTTATAAAGCAGCAGCAACATTTGCCACTAAATACAAATGATTTTAATAATCAGCATTATATTTGCTTCTTTCAGCAGGGTGCCTTGTCATTACTTGAATGATAATAATACCCGCTTTTCATTTGCTAAGTGTTACTATGATTATTATTCAGAAGCTTTACTATAATTAACTAACTGAGCCTCACAACACCCCTGTGAGTCAGGTAAAGAAAGAGTTATGACTCCCTTATTTTTTTACCTGGAACCGTGGCGATGGGAAGCTAAGTATTGTAACACAGCGGAGGCTTGGATTAAAACCAGAAGGTCTTGCCTTAAAATTTCATACACAAACTACACCTTGAATCATCTGCCTCTAGTTCACCACCTCGTGCTGCTGTCAATTCGAATGCACCCAGATGACATTTTGGAGAGCCAAGAAAAAAAAAAGGAGGAAGAAGATGAGAGACGTGTTGATCCCTAACAACACTGAGCCACCTTGTTCTTCCGCAGTTTAACAGCCTCCTTCAGCAGCTCCAGCTCCTGGCTGGTGTCAGTTCCTGAATCCCGAGCACTCATGTTCAGTGCATGCATCACACACATCTGTATCTATACAGGCGACAGCTTCTGTCTATAATAGCCACCTGTGAGACCAGGGGAGAGGCATTAAAAATTAAAGAACTGCAGAGTAGATTGGAAGCCAATCTTGGGTTTATAGACAGGGAAGTGTTTGACAGGTGGTCTCTGTGAAAGAAGTGGCCTTAGAGACACATTTCTCTTGATTTTATTTTTTAATTAACTTTTATTCTCAGTATTATCATGTCCTCCCCCCAGCACACTTCCTTTCCTCCTATTTTCCAGCCTGGAACACAGTTTAACACACCAGATTCTCACCACCATGCAATTACAGGTACCTTCAGCAGGGACATTTTAAAGATCTTTTCTTCTGTCTACATCCTAATGCCAGCCATACAGCCAACAAGTCCCTAAACCTTGATGTACACACATAGTCAATCTGCAGGGCTTATCACCAAATGAACGCAAGTGGGTTACCTGCACCTTACTACAGTGACATGTCCAGCAAAGCTTGTAATTACAGGGGCTGTGGGGTGATGAGCAGCAATCCAAGCCCTGGGTCAAGCATGTGCCTGTTAAGCTCTTCCACATGTGCCATTCAGGCCCTTCCTGTTTGGGTTTCACGTACTGGTTTTACGCCTCCCGCCTCACATAAACCCAGATGACCTTAGAGAGACCAGGAGGGCCACCTCCATCACTGCCTACAGTGTAGACTTCACCTCCTGCCATAAAAACGCTTCCTCACCTTCCGTCCCCGCTCCCCCCCTCACATTCCCGCTTTCAAGTTAATTGGAATAACACATCTGCAGGCAAACAACAGAAACTGGTGCATCCCCTCCAGGCTCCCCCAGCTCACTTGCCGCCCACCCTGGCTTTGCTTCATTGACTCGTCCAAACCCACCGCATTTAGATGGGAGCACTTAACCTTCTGCAGAATATCTTTATGCTCCATTTTCCTTTCCATTAGGAAGGAGATGAAAGCAAGCAGAGGATGCTTTTGTACAGCTGCTGTCGCTGCCAGCAGATGTGCTCTCCCAAGCCTATATGTGTTTTAAGCGTAAAATACTTCATGTGAGGGGTTTTGGTGTGTAAGGGATGTACAGAGGAAGCTCAAGCAAAGCTGAGTTTAAGCCAAATGCAATGGTTTACACCCAAATCAGAGCAATTTGTGCAAACACTGTGCTCCACCGTTGTATCAGAGACTGTACTAACCAATCTTGCTGCACCTACAGTGTTATGAGTCTGATTTTCCAACTTCTGTGTAGGCATAACATAGGCCAGACTCAAACTCAGACTACCTGTAGGCCTTTACCACCTGAGGAAAAGATCTTTTATGGACCTATCACTGCTTTACTCCCAGACTAAAAATCACATCTGCTTTTTTTCCTAAGAATTCATTCATAGCAGCATTGGGAAAAGATATGTTTGAAATCCACTTTCTAAATACATAAGGGTAAAAACAAAACTAGAAGCTTCCATGTTGAGTGCAGAAGATAACTGCCCATAGAACCAATGAGCACCCAAAGTTTGTCTTTTCCTGTGTATTCCTTGAAGACCACATTGCATCTAACTAATATTCAAAGCTCTGGAACCTCCAGATGCAGGAAAAAATGGGCCTAATAGAAAAATGGCTCTAATAAAAGCTGTCTCTGTCTTGATTATGTCTTGCCAGGCGGCATTTCACCCACCAAAAACATGCAGGCACATCTGGGGTAGCACATCTGAGCAGCAGCTAAGCATAACTCTAATACAGAGGGAAGTGAAGAGCTTTTTCAGCAGCTGAACTGCTGGATGCATTTTAGGTAGGAAGATCTTGTTTGGAAGCTGTTCAGTCCCGTGTCTGCTCTTGCTTATATGCTGTGCTTTAAAGCGTGCCTGGTCATGACCTCTGTCTTCCGTCTCAGGTTGGAGGAAGGAAGGTGTCAGAACGGGCAGAGGGTTAGCTCAGGATCCAAGTTTCCCCAGTTCAGTGCCTTACTCTCCACAGACTTGGAGTATGGCTTGGGGTAAGTCACTTCAACTCAATTTCCCGTTTGTAAACTCACAGTATTGTTGCAAGTGGAAATACAGCCAGGGCAGGGAGGAACCTGACAGGGGACAAGTCACCAGAGCAGCAGCCAATGCCATGATGGGAGGAAAGATTGCCCCATACCCTGGTACCCAAACTGAATCAGCTCAAGATGGTGTTAACAAAGCTATAGCACATCCAACCTTCGGAAAGGGCATGTTCTGGGGAAACATTTGAGGCAGGCAGTGCTCTGCAGAGGGTGTGCGGGGGGAGAGCAGGGTGGTCACAAGGGACCTGTCTCTGCACGAGGTTCAATCCACAAGCAAACTGCTTTGGTGGCCTGCCCACCTACAACAACAATCACTCTTCCATCCTGAGTGCCATCAGGACCAAATACAAGCTACGTGAATCTGTCCCTTCCCTCGCTGCACCAGAAGCCCAGAGAGGCAGGCTCTGGTTTACCAGTCTCACTGGATTAGCTTGATAAACCACCCCTTTACCTATAACTCAACAGGCTGTAAAAATCCTTGTGGCTATTGCACAATAAGGAAAATAAATAATAATGTGCTTTAACAAGCATCAGTCAAAACACCCAGGATTTGATGGACCCAGCAATAAACAGCAGATTTACTTTCCCGGGAATGCAGACAAACTAATCAGATTTAGTTGGCAGCTACAAAAACACAACTGATGGGAGGCTCAGCGCCGGCTCGCACAATCCCCCTTGTCCCTGCTAATGCAGGGGGGCATGAAAGGAAAAGGACATTAAAAAGATATCGTATCATCGTGTCCCTGTGCTGGATGTAATGCCCTGGCATGCTGACAGCTGGCTGGCAGCTTTCCATCCCTGGGAAGGGGGTTACTGGTCTGCACAGCCCAGACAGCAGTTTAACCCCAGGGTCAGAGGCCAGTCAGGCGTTATCTACCAACTGGGTGCATTTCCTCCACATCTGTGGCTTCAATATTCCCGAAAAGACACTGACAGGAGGATGACAGCTAATGGGAGCTCCTCTGGTATTTAGAAATTTAAAGGCCCACATTCATTTTTAATGACCTTGATAACTGGCTTTAAAAAAAAAGAAAAACCCAAGCCTAAACAAAACCAGCCCAAAGCAGTTTACATTGTGTGAGAGAAAAAACCCCAACTATTAAGCCTTCTCTACCTGATTTTTCAAGGTTTCTAGCTGTTGGACAAGGAGAGGATTGCTGTGCACTTTGCTAACTAGAGTGCAATTTTCAGGATAACACTCTATGAGGTGGATTGTACAGTCATGCCTTGAATCTACACTATTAAACTTTTATTGCACAGGACAAAAATAATCCCTACCTTAGTAAGGTAAAACCCATCCTCTCTCAGCACAGGTAGAGTTTGACTGACCCTTGTCAGTCTGCATGAGGTGTAGGGCTAGTTTGTGAGCTAAGCACTTTTTTGGTGCATCCCTGAGGTGTTTTAAAGCCACTCTTGGTTTCCAGCTGTCTTGGAGGTGCCAATGCTGTATAAATTGGAGCAGCCCTAAGTCTGGTCGCGTTTATGTTCTCGGCAAAACCAACAGGGAGCTGCTCTGATACCTCCCAGCCAGGCAGGCAGACGGGCTCCTTGATTACATCCCATCTGCCAGATACCAGCACAGAGAGGGCAGAGACATCAGAAGAACACTCCTTTGCTGCCAGTATCTCTCTGGTGCTGGGTGCCCCAGGTCACCAAACCCTCCCACCAGGACGGCTGCTGTGCATCGGCTGCTCCAGAGCACAGGGCCAAGGTCCATCATGAGAGGGGAAATAAAGCCAGGTGCAATTACCCTGGTGTAGTTGAGCTCCTTTTATCAATTATGCTACAGCATTAATTCCAGAGTAATGCAGCCATGGAAGGAGCCAAGATGATCTCCAGCATAGGAGGCTCCAATATTTCCAGGTGCCCTGCAATTTAATCTTTTTCTTTTGTTATCTTTTGCTTAAGATGATGAAATCCAAACATGAACACCCAAACAATAACTGAGGGGCACTATTAATGGACCGAAGTGATTTTCCCACATGCTTAGCTAATTATTATACAGACTTCACCAAAAAATAGTGACCAGAAGACACGTCATAAGCACTTTTTGCCAGTTCTTATGAATCACTGATATTACTGACTCCTTCCCACCCATATCACAAAACCATCCCTACGATTAACATCTTTATTGCCATCCTCTGTGGAGGGGTAGCCAACACCAACATAGCCTCTGCTTTTTAAAGGTGACAGAGATGGATGAGGTCATTTTCCCATCCCTCATGTCATTTCCCACCCCATCTACAAGACTGGTCCTTAGGAGAATATCCTAATGGGGGTTTTGTCTAGACTACCCTTTAATTGACTCTAGTGACAGGACATCCTCCGCTTCTCCAGGGAGATCATTCCACTGCCCGACAGACCTTGCCGCCAGGAAATGCTTCCTGATATTCACCCTACCTCCTCCTTCCTCAGTGTCATCCCAGGAGCTGCGCTCAGATAATGTCATGTGCAACCAGAGCTGGACATCCTACCCATTTTATCAGTGCACTTAGCCCTGGTCCATGCTTCCACCAGTCCTGTTAACTTCCATTTGTCAAGCTGTAAACTTTTTTTTCCATTCAAAGCCATAGATGAATCTAATTATTTCATTTACTCCCTTGCCTTCACATTAACTTGATTAGCTTATGGAAAAGGGTTTTGATAGCAGTGGCAGAGGGAATGCAACCTTTGGGAAGCCATGGAAAACAATTAATCACATGTTTTTAATTTACTACCGGGACAAAAAAAATGCTTATGTGTTTTCTTCAATAAATTCAAAATTCAGAATCTAGAAGAATGACTTTTCCAAATGATTGTTTCAAAATAAATCAGTTCACGTTCATTTACTCTCAGGGTAATCACATAAATACTGAACAACAGGTAGTAATAGATATATTAATAATGAGTAAATCAATTGTTATGGACTGTTCAATACTGTGCTTATTAGTCAGGTTTATATGCATCTACACTACTAGAACTGATGTGCTTTAAATAATCTATAACACGTTATTCACGACTTGAGTATTCTCTATTAATAATTTACCAACGCTTTATAAACTATTTATAATTGCATTCTTCATATAAAAATATGATGTTTGATCCAAAAGTGAATGATAACTCAGGACAGTCCCTAACGGTCCAAACTGGTCACACACAGGAAACTACCATGGACCTGCTGAAGTACCATCAGTACGATCCACACAGTCATCATAATTTGCTTCAGCTGGTTTTATGGCTCTAAGAAAACCTGATAGGCAACATGAATTGATGTGTAATTTTGCAAAACCTGGTAGCAAATGGTGCTTAGGGTATGACTGACACTCTCACTATGTTTGAAAATCCCTTGTCATTTGCTAATTTGGGACCACATTAGGAACACAGGCTAAAAGGGGATCGCCTAAACTATTATTATGCAAGTATTATTATTGTTTTGTTTTGGGTTTTTTATTAGAGAATTGTGACTTCACTTTACCAGTCCCATCCAGGCACAGAAACAACCTCTGCTCCACTCTGAGTGCAAGTTGGGCTGAAGACAGCTGGAGTGATGCTGAAAAGAAATGGAGGAATAAGATTTCTTCAACCAGCAAAGGTGAATGGTTCTTTGGCTTCAACAAACTGGAACTGCTACAGCTGTACTGTCCCAAAGAAAGATCCACCAAGTCCTGGAAAAATAAACATCAAAGTCTTGAGGGGGTAAAAAAAAAAAGAATCCCTTAAGTGCCACAGAGGACAGAAAGAATCTGGTTTATTGGTCAGCCAAGGAATGACTAGAATGCTTTAGGAGAGGTGTTTCTAGTACAAACAAAAATAAGGGTATAAATGTTGAAAGCCCTGATAAAAACCTGTGGAAATATTTCATCTAGTTCTGGCACCTGTATTTTAGAACTACCAATTTACTGGCACAGATACAGAGAAGGGTATAAATACACGACAGGAATGCAATGGTTCTCTTATAAAGAAGTTAAGGAAATTCTGTCTTATTTAAACAGCTAAAGGCTAAAAGATGTTATGATGACATTTCTTAAATGTATTCAGGGTTCAGGATGGTGAGACCAAGGGAACAGTAAAGAAAGATTTGGTTTTTAACTTGGAGAACACTATTGGAACTAGATCAGTTAATTATAGATCGGCCATGAATTATCTTACCATGAATATTAAAGTATGAATATTGATTTATTTGAGCATTAAAACTGTTATGGTTTTACTAAAATGAAGCAGTTACAGTAAGGAATCTGAACTGCAATTTGATAAGCCTATGAAAGGAATTATATTACTAAGGATACATGAATCCTGCATGCCAGTATATCCCCAAAGAGCTGGAAGGAGTTTGGATTGCTTTTTATTTGCATTATTTTATGCATCAGGTTTCTGTGGTTACTTCTGGAGATCAAGAAGGATTTATTCCTCCTTCACCCTTTTTGTCTTCTGGCCAGATTTTGGGGTTTGGCTGGGTTTAGTTTTGGCCTTTCTTTGAAGTATTGCTCACTGGCCATCATGAGGAAGAGGGTGTAGAAAGATGCAGTGATATACTTACAGATCCACACATCCCCAACTTTAGATGGAGGCCGGAACTGATGGATGAGCTCTTGGGAGTGGAATAAAGTTTGCTGAATATACCTAGATAACATAAACATGCTTTATTTCTTTAGCTAACTCAATAGTACAATATGTGAGTGATGGGGAAAATAGAAAATGGAAAGAAAATTCTTCTGGGTATTTGTACTACCTAGATTTGATTTTGAACTCGGTCCCCACATGCTTGCTAGATGGTCTGTCTTAGTTTGTGTCTGAATGACCTTTGAGAGCTTGAATATCTTGGGCCCTACCGAATCGAGTTTGGGGCTGCAATTCTCCCTCTCTGGAGAAAAAACAACTTCAGAAAGAGCTGGAACAGAAGAAGGATTTGTTACAGGTTGTAGATTGGGTGATTTATCCAGTTTGGAAACAGTGACAAAAAGGCTATCTCCTGTTTCCCCAGAATAAGCCTGAATGGTGGAGAAAATTAGCCAACTTTTTTCAATAAGATTTTTTTGTTTCCTCCTTAATTATCGTCATTGACAGCTCAGCCCCATCTTTCCACTATGCTTAGGAGATTAACTTTCCCCCCCCCCTCCTGCAAAGTACTTTCTAACAATACTTAGTAATTTTACTGGAGGAGTGGCCCAAGTAACTGGAGTGTTCTCCTGTTCTGTCCTCCCACGCACAACTCAATCTTCCTCCATGCTCGCTCAGGAACAGCAGCCTCCTCTTTCATGCGTCTGTGCTATAAGTGGAAAGTGGATTTGACTTAAAGGGACACTGACAACTGGTTTAAAATCTTGAGTTAATTCGTTGTCAACGTCATTTTTTAACATACTTTGGGGGTTTCTTTCAAGTGATGAGAGAGCAAGGGGTCTGTTAAATGAAGGAGAATTAATTATTCCCAGCCATTACCGAAAATACAAACACAACCAGGTTACGTTAGAGCAAATGAAATTGATTTTAAACAAAAGTGAACCTGACCATTCGCATTCCATTGCCTCCTCCACGGCACTGACAGCAGCCTTTCTCCAAGGTGGACTGACTTCTCCCAACTTCACTTCTCATTTGGTGGAATTAAGCATTAATCTGGCCACTTCTAGAGTAAAGCTGAAAGATAACCCCGTTTGCTCAGACTGTCTCAACTGATTAAGTCTTGTTTCCCAGCTGATTGGGAAGATATATGAGGGTGACAAGCTTTTGTCTTGCAGAGATCTGCACATTTGAGGTCTGTAAATTCTCAGCTCTCTCTTCCCACCCCTGTTTCCCCTTCTCAGTAGACACAAACTTAAAACACCAAACCTGAAATTTAGGAGCTGAACAGAAAGCTCCAGATTTTCTCTTCCCAAAAGCCTTTCTAAAACCTTTCTGGCACTTCTTTCTTAATTCGCTATTTGACAGTGTTCCTTTCCCACTGAAAGATATTAGGATGCAAGTTTTGTTGTTTGATTTTAAATGAAAAACATGCTATTGGATCCCTTTGCATAGAAAACCAACGCAGCAGTAAAGACATGGTAGGGGGTTCCTAAATGCTGATGAGAGCTGAGGCATATTAACCAGGTATAAACGTGCTTCTCTACTCTCTGGCTTTGAAATCATCACTAAAAGGCTTCAAACCCTTTCTCTCACGGCCTATAACGTACACAGAGCAGTGCAGAGGAACGTAATTAACTCCACCTTGGCTCTTCCCTGCCTCCATAGCTGCATTAGGAAGGATGGTGTGAGACTGATTCAGAGTTATTCTGTTAACAGCAAAAGAGGATGATGAACTGTAACCTCTGCTGCCATGGGTTTCCAGCCCCAGAATGTCTCCAGACCACACAGAGACCAAACTGCTGCTCGGGGGATGCCATGGTCGTGGCTGCAAGGTGGCCAATGTTGCAGCTGGGGGAGCGGAGGGGTGCGAGCCAGGGACACATGGGGCATGTGGGACAAGCTCCCAGCTTGGTAACATTGGCTCTAGCCATCTCTCCTCAGCCTTCCCCTGCCTAAAAATATTTGGAAGGGGAGAAGACAGTGATCAGGAGATGTTATCCATGGCCATTGAAAGAGCAGTCGGAGCAATTTAGAACAGCTCTGGGGATGGCTCTGAGCTCATTGCACACTGCAGCCAGAGAGCTAAATTCAGGGGCCATCACTTCGAAATGGCTCAAAGGCTTCTTGGAACCTGCATCAAGGCCAGGCTTGCCCCATCGACAGAAGCTACAGCTGAGCTACCCACGTATGACACTACTCACGAGCAGAAACAATCAGCCTTGATAGAGTATTTCACAAAACAGCTTCCATCAGGCGCCAGCAGCTTTTTAAATATTAACCAGCAAGATGTGCTGGCTGCCTCTCTGGGATTACCGTCTCTGACACTGGTGATCCCAGCGTGTCAGCATAATTTAGCAGCCAAACCCTGGCTCCCAGCTAGCAGCTTGCAGATGTGGATTTTAATTAAAAATATTTAATTTTCAGCTCCAACTTCCATTTGCTCTACCTGGCATTATGGTTTCTAGAGCTCATCACACAGACCGCTAAACCGCTGCTCCGAGGAAAGCTCAAACAGCTTCCTCTGCCTTTGGTAGCTCCACCAAACAGCCCCGTGGAGCCCTGTTTAGTGCTCAGCTGTAACAACCGAAAAAGAGAGCACTAAAAATTAATAAATAAATAAATAGGAAAATCATCTGTGGCTCAGAACCTACCTTTTACCAGAGCAATTCACCTGGAGATTGACAATATGGAGAGTACAGCTTTCTAGCCCCACCAAGATGCATCCTTGGAGAAACCTGTTTATTGTTTTTCCATCCTCAGGAGACTGAAAACTCTCAAATATGGGGGACTACATTTAAGTTGGCACCTCAGGGTTGTAGCATACACTGTTTCACAGCTAGCTCCAGAGTCCAGCCATTGCTGTGGGCCCTTTTCCCTGAAATGAGGAGCTGTTACTGTCCCAGAGCTCCTGCAGCCTCACAGGCTGGACCACATACAGTCCAGTGGGACATTACACAGTTCTTTTACTGTGTTATTTTCCTTGCAAAAAAAAAAAAAAATTAAGGCAGTTCTTCAGTGAAAAGTTGCTGTTTCAGTTTTTACTCATCACAATTTATCCTGCTTCGGTTTATCACTGAATTTATCAGTAATTTACTAATTTCTATTTGTCCTAATGTGAATAGCTTGATATAAAACGTTCACAAAGAGGTTTCTACATCTGCAGACATAGACTGTGAATCCCTAATCAAACATGGTTGGAACAACCTTAATGAAGTCCTACTCATAAACAAGGTTCTTCTACTTTTTTCCTCTGATTGCACGCTGCAGACTGCATACTCAACATTCTTCCACAGACTGAAACCTATTTGGAATTTAGCAGAGAATTCTGAGTATTTTGGAAGTTGTACATTATGGTGGATAAATATCTGAAAAGACACTGAGATTACCACTTAGGTCCCAGGCTTTTAGGCAGTGTGGAAGAAAGCAGTTTTCCTTGTTTGGGAAAACAGAGCAGAAATCAAGAATGGAAGCCAAGGACAAACAGGCTTTGCTATAGTAAATATCCAAATAATTCAATTTTGAGGTGTGCTAAATGTTATGACTAGTTAAGAATACTGATTATGGAAAATATTTTTAAACTATATTGGGCTTTTTATGTTCTGGTTTATTTCCACTTAAGGAGGTTCATACCTCTTCAATGCTTTTGGGAAGAGAAATAAGGAGTCCTATGTACTCTAAAGAAACTTCTGCTAAAGGGCATGTACAACTCGGTGGCTGCGGTGCCAGTGAGAACTCATCCACAGAGGAAGACTTTGTGAGACATTTGGGGGAAGGACAGTACATGGCTGTGCAGCACCTGATGCAATGGAGGCATGACATATGACCCTTATCACAAATGGAAAAATAAACATCAACAAGACAGACTGAAGAACACATCAGAAACAGTAAAAACAAAGTTAAAAATAATCACTGATAACATTTAGCCTGGAGTGCTTTTTTTGCTCCGTTACTCTATATTGACAATCCCACCTAGAAATGGGTCTCTCAGACTTTTTGACTCATAGACAACCCAATTTGCTCTACAGACCCCTGTGTATCCATTGTCACCCATGGGAGGGCCCCAGGGCCTTTGCTATGCTGCTGCTTTGGGGATGGATCAAATGGCTCTCAGACGAGAACAAAACCAGACATTTTCCAACCAAATACCTCTCAGGTCACTGAGCAATACTCTGGTGGCTCTGCCTCGCCAGCAAATGCCCATGCTGAGGCACATCAATAAGTAGCTTTGCCTGAGGAACCTTGCTTCTCTAGGGTTTCTGTGCTGGTGGCTGGAGGAGATGTGCACCCCTGCCTCGGCCACCACCACGCATGGTCCAGTGAGCTGGCTGAAACCACGGACACAGGCTGGGTGCGTGCTGAGATCCCAACCTACAAACTGGGGCATTCGCAGCTTACACAGAGGCTTTGAGCCACCAGCACTGCTGGTGAGGAACATAAGGAGGACAGAGGTGTAGCTGGCTGAAGGAGTGCAAGTGAGGAAGGGCAGAAGCCCCTCTGATTGATATAAACAGGAGAGGATTCAACTTTTTAAAAGGGCAGACAATGGCAGGACAAGAGGGAATGGATTAAAACTAAAGGAAGGAAGGTTTAGATTAGATATTAGGGGGAAGTTCTTTACAGAAAGAGTGGTGAGGTGCTGGAACAGGCTGCCCAGAGAGGTGGTGGATGCCCCGTCCCTGGAAGTGTTCAAGGCCAGGTTGGATGGGGCCCTGGGCAACCTAGTGTAGATCCAGGCCTGAGGTTGGTGGCCCTGCCTGTGGCAGGGGGGTTGGAGCTCTATGATCCTTGTGGTCCCTTCCAACCCAGACCAGTCTATGATTCTGTTATTGCCAGAGCTCCACAACCATTGCTGATGGGTGCTATCAGCCATTGCAGAGCAGAGACACGAGGACTCTGAGTGATGGGGTTTCAAACTGGACTGTGGGGAGAATTGCAGCAGCTTGTTGCAGCACTTGAAGTCTCAGAGACCAGAGCTCCTGTGCCAAATGCTGTAAAGCCAAAGCAAAGCTTAGTCCCTGATTATAATCACTTATAGCCTTAGGACAGATAATTATAAAATCAGATGAGGCTTTATGTCAAGAACTGCTGCTGTGGAGCAAGCTGGAGCATAGGAGGTGCCATGTGAACCTAAGAAAAAAAAATTTCATTGTGATGGTGACGGAACCCTGGGACAGACTGCCCAGAGATGCCAGGGAGTCTCCTTCTCTCTAGACACTCAAAACCTGCAGGGACATGTTCTTGTGTGACCTAATCTAGGTGATCTTGCTCTGGTAGAGGGGTTTGACTAGATGATCTTTCAAGGTCCCTCCCAACCCTAAACATTCTGTAATTCTTTGCAAGACAATCAGTTATGACCACAGAGGATTGCTGCAGCAAGGACATTTGGGGAATCTCTCAAGATCATCTGGTGAGTGCTGCACCAGGACCCAGAGCATAGCTGCTTCATCACTCCATTCCTGGTGGTTTTGTCAAAGAATAATAAAGTAGTATTATGTACCTGTTTCCATTCCATGGAAATAAACTGTATTGCCCCTATAGGGGGCAAAATTTCTGCTACAGCTAAATCACACTGCACAAATACATGTAGACTGACTCCTGGAGCTCCTCAGGGAAGAGCAGCCAGATTTCACAGGGCATCAAACTCTCATCCCCAGCCATCTCACCTGACAGGCTGGACAGTGAAAAATCATGCCCCTGCTCCTCACTATGGGATCCCAGGCAGACCATCTAACAACCACTGCTGGCTTTTCTTTCCTTGTGTCCCAGGCAATCCACCAACAGTGACTGATGGATTGGAATTGCTAATCCGGGTGGGCAAAACTGATCAAAGGACACTTCGAGCATCGGGCAGCTTTCTCATCCCTTCTAAGCATCTCCAGGATGATGAACAGACCCTCAGCAAAGATGAACTGCACAAATCCCTCAACATGAAAGTCTCCAGGCTGATTTTCAAAGCTTTTTGAAGCAGTCAAAGAGAAGTATACTGAGATGCCAGACACTGAAAAACATCTCAGAGCAAGAACATTCCCTTTCCCTTTCATCACTTTTTTTGTGGTTTCAACATCTCTCCTTCCTCACTATCATGAGTAGCAGACCATATACTGACTGAAACCTAGAAAGGGGCAGCTCCAAATCTTTGTCCAAAGCCAGGCAGTTTCTCCTTCCCCAGTAAGAAACATCAGGACTTTAATATGGTAACGAAGTTCTGCATTAACTTGTTCTCCAAACAAGGACCAGTCTGTCATCAGACAGACGTGGAAAAGGGTCAACCTTTCCTGACCCTTCTGCACATAACAATTCCTCCTTTCAGGGGGAATGTCTTGAAAGCTACAGTTATCTGTTTTCCACAAAGAGTGACACCTCCATAACCTGACTCCTCCTCCTCTCCCTTTTTTAGGGTATGAACAAGTCCTTGATGTTTTGGCCAGGCCACTTCTCCAATACAGCTTCTGTCATTAGCAAAAGAATAAAAGGAAAATAAAAACCTCAAACGAAATCAGAAAAAAAAGAAAAATATGTTTTTTTGGAAAGTTCTGCAAATATTTTATGCTCCCTCCTTTTTTTTTTTTTTCATTTTTTTCTCCCCTTCTTACATTCACACAAGCAAAACAACAAGAGGGTCCTCTGATGAATGTGGCAGATCGCCATGGTTACGGTTCAGAGATGCAGCAAAAAGCAATTATGGTGGGACATAGTGGAGGGAGGGGGGAAAAAAGAGAAAAAAAAAAAAAGAGAGAAGAGAGAAATGCACCTCTTTGTCAGAATTTCAGAACAGCTGTAATAACACTTCTGCACCCCAACCAGTACAAAGTAACTGAAATATTGTGGCATGTTAAATGCCAACGCATTAAATACCAGGATTTCAATGTCACATTATTTAAAAAGACAGGAAGCATTAATTTCCAGCTGCACTTTCAGCTTGTTAAGTCATCTAGGGGGAATAGGGAAAAAGGAGCAAGTCCGTGGCACAGGGCCTCACATTTTGAGGTGTGAAATAAAACACTGTTCAGCGAGGCAGTGGAATGCACTTGTAACAGATTTAATCTGACAGCAGCTGCGGTTTCCTATTTAAGCTTTGTGTGATTTATTTTTCCCCTTGGTGTTGGAGCTCCTGAAAGAGACGACGATGCTCTCCTGACCTTTCCCAATCTGGGGATCTCCAAGCACCTTACCCCTTGTATTTGTTTTCACAGCCTGCGTTGGGCGAGGGAGGTTGGTTGTCACCATTCTCGTGCAGAAGGTGAGACTCACTTGGGTCTGATCTTCCTAGCCAGAGGGTCATAGATGGGATGTCACAGTTTGGGCCTCTACAAGGACTGGGAGAAGGAGAAAGTTCTCATTTTATACACTGTTATTTTAAGATTACGTAGAAAATAAAAGCTACATATCACAGGTTGGGATTATCCATGAAGTGCAGGTATATCTGTTATGCTTATTCTTCAGCGGCTAGCAAAAAAAGTAAGACTCACCTCTGCTCTTTCTTATTTGTACTTAATCTTGAGGGGTTCTTTCATTGTTCTTACAGATCTATTTTTGGTGACAACAGCAGCAGCGAGTATCGCCTTTCCTCCTCATACCTGTTGCATACTGCAGCCCCCAGCTGTGTTCTTGTCTTCCAGGCTATGAATCATACCGGGGATGAGATCCTGCTGAATTTAAACCCACGGAAAGAGGTAGAAAGTGAGAAATGACTGAAATGGATCCATGTCTCCTCCTGTTCACCAAGTGGTTCTGCAAATTGTAGTGCCAAAGGCCAGAGGGAGCAGAAGCTGTGAAAGGTATAAATAGCAATGCTCATGGTACACCCTGGTTCCAATGAAAATGAAGGATGGGCAGAGCAATACAATGATGAGCAGATGAAAAAGACCAAAAAGGACAAAGAGTAGCCACAGATTATTTACCTCTTTTCTGAACACTTCCCTCTGGTTACATTGCCTGTCTCTTCATGGAAAGGACCTCTCAGGTTGTGCATCTCAGTTCCAACTCTTCTCCCCGTGGTCACAAAAGCAAGCTCCTCCATCCAGCATTGACTCAGTGATGGACTGAGGCAAAAATTCGGTTTCCCAGTCACAGCAATGGCCCACTGTGCCTATCTTCTTTTTTTCTATATCATGCCCAGCAAAATCGAAGCTCCAGGCTACTTCCTCAAGCAAAAGAAATCTGAGAAAACCTGCGTGTGAAAAGACGACACTAAATTTGAAGGAAAAGGAAGTATTGCCAAGTCTTGTGGTTATATATCACAAGTTTCATGATTTATTTATTTTATTTTTTGGGGGGTACTGGCTTCTAAAGCAAGAAACAGTATGGACAACTTTGAGAACAGCAGAGATACCATGAAAAAAAAATAAAGGAGGGGCTGCTAGAGGTTCAGCAGTGAGAGGGAGCCTAAAAAAAAAGCTTTAAACCCTTTTGCTTTTTTTAAAGCAATCCGTGATTTAGACAAGCCTGTCGCAACTTCTGAGCACTGGGGATACAACATGTTAGATTACACACTTGAGGAGGACTGAGTAAAGAGGGTTTTGAAAAATTTGGCACAGGAGAAGAGCTCTGTGGAGTGAAACCATGACCTAATGTTGCAGGTTGTGGCTTTACTGACAGCAACAGTAGAAGTCTCAAGAGCTAAAACAAACCCCAAAAACACACTCTCCACTAAATCCAACAGATGGATGCACAGGGAGGTTGTAGGGTCTCAGAGCGCTCCTCTGCCAGCGCACCTTCAGGGTTTGTATTCTCTCTGCACTGGAAATGTAAATCTGAAAAGAACAATAAAATTTATCTCCAGACTTATATTCATATAGGAAAAAAAAGGTCAGCCTCAGTTTCCCAAGGCAACATGAAGAAATATGGTATTTAAACTCATTAAAGCACTTTCCTGTATGGCTACATATTGAAAATTGAAAGATAATCAAAATGCCATCAGAGACTCTTTTCCAATTAAATTAAATTTTGGCCCAGAGCAGCTTCTTCTGATAAACTGGGAGAGGAGTTACCAGAAGCCCAACACCCCAGGGAGGTGGGACTCTTTCCTCTAACCTTTCCCTTGACAATTCATGCCTTTGGAGATTTGAGTTCCACTCCCATTTCCTCCCTTCTCCTGAGCAGTTCCCAAATCTGACATAACCAGTTTAATCAGTGGGGCAGACAGGATGACTTTCTCACTCAGCCTGGGGCTTCACCAAGAGCGTGGTACCTTCTCAGTAAACACCAGAGCCAAGGAAACAAGCTACAAGAGTGGGAAGATGAAAGAAGAGAGGCTCAAAGCTAGGAGAAAGCAGAGGGTGTTAGCAAAACACCAATTGAAGGAAAGGCTGAAGGTATAAGCCATTCTAAAAGTTTCAAAATCCATCTCTCCTTCCAAGAGAGACCCAAGAGATACAAAAGACTTGAAACTTCACAAGCAAGTAACAAAGGAAGCTCTGGTTGTGAACATGGTTGTGCTTCATCTCAGCCCATGAACCCCCTTGGAAGGCTCCAAGAGGAAAAGATCATTTAGCTAAATGAATGTTGAGTTGAAGTGGAAGAACCTCCCCCCAAATCCCACCTAAATCAGTGTTATCTAGAAGCACTCAGAGCCGTTTCCAATCAGTGTCCCAGTGGGAAACTCCCTAGAGATGGAGTCTGGAGATGGAAAGCAGATCAGAACAACCAAAACCACCACAAGCCTCTGCTGCTACAAGTGCCCTTTCCAAGTCATTCTTTGTGCTACTGACACTCAGCATTCACATGAGAGAGAGATAATAGGAGTTTGAAAGCAGAGGTTTCCTCTCAGATTGCTATTTCCTTATTGCTTTATTATTTGCTCTTTGCACGTGTCAGATCAGTGGACCTGCGAATAGCCTTAATTAGAAATGCAGATTATGCTGGCCTAGAATACAGTGGACACTGTTTCTCTCCAGCAATACTGCTGGAAATACACATTTGATTTGCTGAGAAACAAACCAAGAGTCACAGCTAGCTTCATTTTTATGCTACATATACAGAGCATAGAGTTGCTGAGCCCAGTTCCTAAACCCAGCAGCTGTGAATACTTCCTCATTCTTCAAGAACTTAATGGAAGACAAAAGCTGTGCTTGCAGAAGAAATGCCTAGTAAGAGATGTGCAGCCTCTGGCAGTGGTTTTATCCCCTAAGGTAAAGGCAGACACGATCAGTGAGGAACTGGTGAGGTGCAACCAGGAAACTGGTGTGCTGTCTTGGAGATGACAACAGGTTTGAGTACCTGAAAACTTGTCTTCCCAACCACCAAGGTTAGTTTGTCAAATAGAAGTTATTAGCTTTCTCCACACCCATTGGCTTACTTGGTTTACTAACACTGCTCCTGTGAGTAGTGCTTTTCCTTCTGAGCAAGATGCTCTACGAGGATGATTACACACACAAGCAGAGCTGCCAGCTGCCAGAAGAAATGACCATTTTGATTCCTACCTACCATGTGCAGGTAGGTTGAGACTTGTCTGATCTTAGCAATGCTTCAAATCCTTCTCATGTTACTCCAGAGATGTCCCTGTTTCCTCAACTGCTGCTTTGCGATCGTTATCAAGCCCTGAAGCAAGCAAAACTGGACAAAAGTATGGGGTGAAAGATGCTTCATTCACTCCCCCCACACTCCGTGCATTATACAGGGCACTCACCTGCAGAATAAAAACTGCTTAAGTCTAAGTGAGGTCCACACACTCCCCAGGCAGAAGCTGTTCACTTTTGCTTTTCCCAAGCATCATGTGGGAGAGCTGCAAGATGGGCACTGAAGATGGCACCTGGGGAAGAAAAAGCCCTAAAAATCAGCTGTAGAAATCATATGTCTGAAAGTAGATGTTGCTTGGAATGACTGGCTAGAGAAGCAGATTTTGGGGACATTTTGGCTTTTCTTAAGTGTTTATTAATCATTGTGCTCACTGAGAAAAAAAAAGAAAAGGTAAACACTTCCTCAAAGACAAAGATAAATACCACAGAACTGGTATTGAACACATCAAGCTGAAGGGGGCTGCGGCTGCACATCCAAAATGTCTGCAAAGGTGATTGTGAAGATCAAGCCCATGCTCATCAGCTCACATTTACACAGGAATTGTCATCTCCACTGGCAATGTTTTAGGGGTTCACAGCTGGAAAAAAGATCTGCTCCAAAGGGTGGGATCATGGTTACAGCAAGGGACTGTCAGGAGACCACAATGCAATCCCTAGACACATATGGTCCTGCTTCATGACCACAGGTAAGTCACAGAATCACAGAATTGTAGGGCTTAGAAGGGACCTCCAGAGATCATCGAGTCCAACCCCCCTGCCAAAGCAGGGTCCCTAGGACAGGTCACACAGATAGGCGTCCAGACGGGTCTTGAATATCTCCAGAGAAGACTCCACAACCCCCCTGGGCAGCCTGTTCCAGGGCTCTGTCACCCTCACTGTGCAAAGTCAAACAGACCCAGTACAGCAGGGTATAACCCTGCTACATCTCCAGCTCCTCAGACCAACTTCGCAGCCTACATCGAGCTCCCACAACAGAAACACAGATAATGATTTGATGCTTTCAGCTAAGGCTGAGAACCGATGTCCTGAGTTTATCTAATTTGCACTTGAGTTGATAAAATTTTGCAGACATAAATCAGAGTACAACTCAAATATTTAACACAGTGGACTAAATTTCAGACCTAAACCAGGTCAATCACACCTTGTGAAGAGTTCATTTTAAGCAACATCTGTGAGCAGAACTGGCAGGTAGGCAGAGGATGAGAAGGGCATTAGCAAATCAGTTTGGAAAAAGGAAAGGTACCAACCTTTGGAAATGCTGGAAGGAGCTCAAAGGGCCAAAGCCAACTTCATGCTCCCCAATATATATCCTTCTATCAGGCTTTCGAAGGAGATTTCTGACTGAAACTTGCCTCATGTTTATTACATCTTTTTATCCAGGAAGGTCTGTTGAGAGGATGCATGTGCTCAAAAGGGGTAAGGAAAGGAAACAACAGGCTGGGGAGAGGGGAACACAACGAGCACTGCAAATGCACAGACACATCATTGAAATTCTGACCTTTCTGACAGCTCCTGGCTTCCCGTCGGCGTTGTGTCAGGGCCATGACTATGGCGTTTCAGACACTGTATTGCCTGCAGCAGAGTGGAGCAATATCATTATAATCAATAGATTTTTTTATATATATATATATTTTATATACATTCATTGCATCACAACAGCACCTGAGCAGAGATTTTTAGCAGGGATGCAAGCAGAGGATGAGAACCTCAACCAAGGTGAATTGGGAGCTGCTCAATTTAGTTTAAATAGAACTGGGCTTATTTAAAACAACTACTTTCCAGTCCAAAATCCACTAACAACTGAACTACTCCTCTTTGCCAATGCAAAAATTCAGGGGTTAAACATTGCTTCCCTTCAAGTCAATGATAAAACTCTCTTTGGCAATAGTGGGAGTAAAATGCCATTAGAAATTTCTAATCCTGCTTCTAAGAAAAGGTTTGGGTAGGAAGGATAATTGTTGAGTCTTTTTTTTTCTCAGGTTGACTTATTATCAGAACCATTGCACTGTTACAAAATATTTTCCAAAGTCTGGCACTGAAACATAGCTGGAAGTTTAAATAAAATAGATGAAATGTGATCAGAAGTTTTAACTAAGAGCTTGCCACTTTCTGTTTTAGAAATGGCAGAAAGGCCTTGGCATTTCAGAGCACTGTCTAAATCTGTATTAGCACTTACTTTCAGGTTGTGAACTGATTTTCTCCTGTAACTCACTGGACACCTGCAAATCTAGGATTAAAAGAGGCAAAAAATGAAAAAGAGCATTACTGGCAAAACTATCTGATGTAAAGTTAAGTGCTGTAACTTTAAAGACACAGAGAACTTGTAGCAGCATGTACCTCTCACCACCGCATTACTAGGAGGAGTTCCTTAAAAGACACTATTTATTGAGTTTTCTTGATAATTTTTATCCTTCATTTAAATTTCAGAAAGTATTAGATCTAGATAAGGGATTTAGACAATGTTTTGCAGGTATTTGAATCCACCTGAATTGTTTCAGTGCTGCTGACAAGTCTTTGGTGTTTTGTAGGGTTAATTTTACAGAGAAAAATTCTATGTGAAGTAAGGAAATTTAAGAGACTTGGAAAATACAAGCAGCCATAAGTAAACATCAGTATTGGAAACATGACTTCAAAAAGTCACTCAAGGAGTCAAAAATCTCTGCAGGTAAGAGTCCCCTGGAAGTGATATCAAATGCAAGTGGAACTGGATGTGAGCTTCTGAAGAAGTTCATTACTCAGAGTCCAGGACTGTGACCTCCTCTCAAGGTTGCTAGAGACAGTCCACCAGGACAAGGTCTCCATGCAACATCATTCAGCATTTTCAAATGTTCATTTGGAAAAAAAAAAAAAAAGCAGAACAGTGTTTACTAAGCTTGATGAACAGAATGTGTGAAAAAAATCTAAATGATATTCTAAGAACTATTCATTTCTATGGACACACCAGCAAACCTGCATCATTCTCTCTCCTTAGACAGTAACATAATCTCTGCCCTGGCTGATGCTCACTAATTCTCTTGTCCTTCCATCTGTGAGCATCCAGACCCATTCCTTTTCAAGCAGTTGTTCAGGTCTGTTTCTGCTGCCCAACATGAGTTTGCAGATGAGCCCCAGCATGTACTCAAGCATGCACACACAACTGAGGAAAGCAGAGAACACCCAACTGTGGGGAAACTCCCTAATCCCAAGGGAACACTGGATTTCTCACAGCAAGAGACACAAAACTCTTCCATTTCCAGCTACAAGGAACATTAATTCTCTTGCACTAGAAAACCACCCATTAGCTTCTATCAGTGAGAATTAGGCAGCACCCAAATATCCTACGGCTGCATGTTAACCCTTTCTTTAAAAAGCACTAAATTTTGGACATCTTCCTCTCTCCAACCTTTAATTTTCTTCGATTCTGTGATTTCCGTGTTTTAATATTTCAGGAGGAAACTCACAGTAAATCTGAGGTCTTCAAAAGCTATACTACTGTATTAATGACCTCAGTAAACATTTCATTCAAGCAAGACAAAGATATTTTGTTCCAAGGTCTCCTCTGTAAAGCAGGAAAGAAAGTTTATAATAACAAAAGATCCCTATTTTAGTGGTGCTTTTGTCACTTTTCTAAAACTCCAACACCTAATAGAAGGCAAATGGCTGTGGATTGCCAAAAGCATTAAAGTTTTCCCTCTAAAAGCTGACATTAAACTGCAAAGCCATTTGATTGGGAAGTTTTCTCAATTTTCTGTTTAATCTATGACTCTAGGATTAAGGAGGCAAACTTGCATGAGTTCAGTCCCTAAATATTAGAACCATAACAAGTATCCAGATTGTTTTCAGAAAGGCAACCTCACTTGGGTGAGCGTTTGCCAACATGTATGTCCAAGCTGTTAATTCAAATATTCGTGGACTTGTTCCAGTGGTTGAAGTAGGAGAAACAGCCCTTAAAAAGCAAAAGCAAGAGAATCCTCCCAACAAAACAAAAACCAAAGACACAAGGTTCAAGCTCCAGACTCTGTTAAGGAGCAGAGAATATTTTTCTTACCATTTCACACAAGGCCATGCATAAATATGCTACAGGTTTTCTGCAAGGACTATTGGGTGACAACCTTCCTTGAGTATCTTGGACTTGCGAAATTAGGGTGGAAAAGTGGGCTGCATCTATTTTGGCAGCTCCCTAAAGTTTTCCATCCCCATCTCTGACCTTCTCAGAGGTTACCACCCATTTGGAAAGAACAGTTATAGTGAGTGTTGTGGTTTGCAGGCCAGAATGCTGGGGGTATTTAATGCAACAGGAAGCAGTGGTTAGGGAGGGAACTGTTGCAGCCCTCCAAAGGTAAGTCCCCCCACACTCACAGGTCCAAATGCTTTGTTCTACCAGCTCCAAAGGATGAAAATTTTTTTCTCATCAGTATTGCTTGAGACAAAGTGAAGTCAGTTGTCAGATTTCCAGACAATAGACTCCCACCAGGGCTCAGCTGCTCTCAGAGCTGGTATTTTACCTTGTGGAGGATGGAAAATATGCTAGCAGAGAGTTTGTTTTGGCCCCACAATACAGACCTGGTTGTGCTCTGCATCCAGCTGAAGATTGTTGTTCCAACAATGGAAAGCGGAAGGGGGGAAAGAGATGAACTCAGAGCACACGGCACACCAAAGCCAAAACACACAGTACAGACATTTCTGCTACAGGGGGATACACAGGTTAAGCCAAGTCAAAGCTCTGCAAGCCTAAAAACTCCGAGTCCAGCAAGCAGCAGTCCCCAGCACCCCCTGACAGAGCAAAGGCCTATCGCTCTGGCAAAGCAGCCAGTAGAGAGGAAGCTTGAGGTTTTTAACAAGTTGCTCTAAAGAAGACTTAATATTGCATCTCCTCCTCTGATGCGCTCCCCTCCTACAGCCTATCCCTCCCAGGAGGTTGTGCAGAGTTAAGTCATTTGGCTGGGAGACAAAGGAAGAGGAGGGTGAAGAGCAACCGAGGGAGCGAAAGATGGGAGAAGCGAGAAGGCAATGCAGCTGTGAAGGAGCACGCTCTCCCAGCAGTGTGAGGGAGCTGCTGAGGGCAGAGACAGGAGGGAGGCAGAGAGATCACGCAAGAGAAGGCACCAGCACAAGCAGGTTGTCCTTTTCTGATTCCCCTGACTCTGCAGATCAGTTATAACACGAGGATGTCTGGAGCAGGTCCCTCCTGCTGATAACACGAGCACTCAGATTCACTTGTGGCAAAACCAGAGGAGCTATGTGATTGCAGCTTACCCGGCCTTGTCAGGGTGAGATAACAGAGCTGTGCGCAGCCCCAGCTCGTGGCAGCCAGACAGAAAGGGCCGGAGGCTGCGTCCAGGTCCTGGCTCAGCCGCAGGCAGTGGGAGGTCTCTCAAAGCATCCTTACCGAGCAGGTCACTACACCAACACATGACATTTACACACTCAGTTACACATCTGAAGCTTGAGCCAGACTCTGACTAGGATGTCCTGGTCTCTCTCTTCCCTAGCTGAAGTTCAAGAGGCATAAATAAAGCAGAACAGGGTTTCTTCTCCAACTTCTATGCAAAAGGTGTGAGCTGAGCTATGGAGATACAAGCTGCTTCATCCCAAACACTGAGGGTTGTGTGTGTCCTTTAGCAGTGCACATGCCCTGGATTTTATACCGCTTTTGCTTTCTCTCCCTCCCTCCCCTTTAATCCTTTCCATCAGTGCAGGCTGAAATCAGCCTTCCTTCCACCTCACCCTCACTCAGCATCTTTTCTTCAGGCTGTCATTCCTCTTCTTTGCCCCCCCCCCCCCCCGCCTCTCTGCAGGCCCAATGCAACATCCCACTGGCAGCTAAGTTCAGGCTAAAGCATTCAAATGCACCATTTTGGACTGGATGCAAACTCAAGCTTGGGAATTCTGCATCTCCTCCACGCATTCAGCTTGTACAAACAGCAGTAGATATTTCTGTCCCTTCTACACAGGCACACACACGCACTCCTGCTGCTCCCATCCCTCCAGGCATTCCCCAAAAGCTATCTAAAAATTATTGTAAATGCAACACCGCATTATGTCTTCTAAAAAATAAAATAAAATAGTCAAACCCTGGCGTATCTCCAGAGAGGAAAGCGTCAGATCTCAGCTGGTAAATAAGATGTTACTGTGAAGCTTGTAAAGCCAACGTTATTTCTCCTTTGTAAAGGGCTCTACCTGCATAACATGAAGGGGGGCTCAGTGACAGACACATTAAAACACCATTAAACTGTGAAATAGAACACAGTGTGAAAATAGATTTAACCTTCACAGCATATTGATCTCTACCCTGCGCCGTGCCTAAGTTCTTGGACAACTGTTTTATAATAGGTTTTACTTATTTTCCTGTTGCTATTCTGACTTCCTCAGAGGAGGGTGTTATTTCTAAAAGCTCCTGACAGCTAAGGGAAAAGTGGGCTTGTTTCTTAGTCATCGCTCAGTGATCGAGCGTTGCTGCTGCCAGCTGCTCCATAAACAGAAATCAGTTTTGTGCGAGTGAAGGATGGGTCTGGGCAGCAGTGATTGCGGTGGGATGGGAGGAGGAGGAAGGGGAAGCGGAAAGGGAAGAGGAGACGGGCTGTTTGCAAGGACTCCGCTGAACAAAACTATGCAGGATGCAGGCAAGCAGGCTGAACCTGAGATGCCTTCTGAAAGGGACAGCGCCAAGATTTATTTAAGAGAGCAGGGACTTGGACTGTGTTTGCAGAGATAGGTAAAATAATTGTGCACACATCTGCATATCCAGACGGGAAATCCTTCTGATGAATTGACTGTTACGGGTCACGCTGCTGCCAGCCAGTTCTTATACTTTCACTGTGAGATAGGAACTTCTCACCACGATGAGTTATGCCGTAGGACCTTTGATCCCACCCTGTCATCTCCTCTCTGACCATTCATCCATGTCCTTATGGTAAGAGTTCAAACCCTTCCAAATAGCCAGGTATTTTTCTTTTTTTCACATCAGTTCAACAAAAACGTCCCACCCACCTCTACACTTGGGATTTCCTTTCTGACCACCCCAAAATAAACCCAGCCGGAATACCGGACAGATAATGTCCAGCTACGTCCTGTAGCCATGAACAAGGGATTTTGTAGCACCCATGCATGAACTAGATAAATTTTTAGGGGTGTGGAGGGTTTATTTTTACGGAAATATTTCCCTGACTGGAGATGTCTAAACACAGGCAAAGGGGATGCTGAGCCCATCCATCAGCAACCCCTGGCACACTGTGTGGAAATCAAACCTCCAGGCTGGATGTTGGGCAGGGCTGAAGCTCCCTCCAAGCAGCAGGTTGGGTCTGTGTCTGTTCCCAGACCTTGACAGTAAATCAGTACCATACCAGAGACTTCTGTACACATGGTTCACAGACAACTTGCAAATTATCTATCAGGCAACCACACAACTGCAAACAGCATAGGCCATGGAGGTGACTGCCTGGCAGTGCTGTCCAGGGCTGAGTTCAGAGCAGTGAGAGTTGTGCTGACCGCAGTGGGACTGGGATGGTGCCCAACAGATTTAAGGCAACTACCCACTGTAAATCTCAGCATACTTCCTCTTTGGTCAGGTATTCCAGTTTTCCATAACACTGCACATCTTGACATTCCATGAAAGCCAACCCCTCCTTCCAAGCTGCAGTCAGTCAAAACATGTAACGAGGTTATGTTCAAATCTCATACACGCTTGAACAATATTAATAATAATACTACCAACAGCAATAAAAATGGGAAGGCTCATGGCAAGAAAACTGACCTTAAGACCTGGCAACGGGAAGAGTTATTTCTGGCAAAAATTTCTGGGGCAATCATATATTTTATAGGAAGAGTCTCCTGTTCTGAATTACCTTAATTCAAGTCACAAGGTGATGATGGAAAAGACTGAATGCATGAGAAAATGGAAAATAACTATCTGGAAAGAAACCCTCTGTAAAGAAACACTAATGTTATGCATGTTCAATAGAATAGTTGCAGAAACCCCACTCGCATCCCCCAGATCCCCACTTTCTGAGCATGTTCGAGCACTACACTACTGGGCGCTGCCTCTTCAGGGGAGTTCCCAGGAAGGACAGAGGTGACAACTGGAAAAACCACAAACTCGAGTTTTCTGGTGTGCAGATGAAGGCCAGGACTGAGTGCAGAAATCAAGGCTCTACCAGCATGAACAAGGAAGATGAGGTCCTTTCTACAACCAGTGCATAACTCTGTGGTGGGGCAGAAAACACACTTTGCTTGCAGAACTTGAGCAATGCAGCAGCATCCTCCTGGCTGATTGTACAAGAGGCGGCTCATTCAGAGAGTTTACAGCAAGCTTTTAACCCGGAGATGTTCAAGGGCTGCCAGCTCTTCTCCTGTGCTGCCACATGCAAATCCTGGGCAGATGGGTTTTGGCTGGCTGACAGGATCCTGCATCCTATCATGCTCTGGGCACAATCAGCTTTTGGCAGGAGCTGAACAGCTTCTGCCTCTGCGTGGGCACAGCTGCATGCACACACCATGCAAAGCATGCTTCATAAACCCTACTTGAGGCAGCAGGGATCTGCTGAGCTTTGTGCTCCTCAAAACCCACCACCTATGGAGGTGTTACGTTCTCCTGGTTCACCACGCAAGCAGAAGACAGGCCATGGGTTCACACAGTGTTGGATCCCAGTGGGTCCAAACTACAGTACTTCATCTCAGAGGTGGCAGACCTGGCCATAGGCTGTCCTACACTGCCATGGGGTGAAGCTACACCTGAAGCAGCATCTATGCACCAGCTTGGAGCTCTTGAGGATCCTTGTGCTTTTCAAAACACAGCTGCTTCCCTGTTCTTTGTCCCTGAATCAGTTTTTCTGCTCTTCAGACAACAGGAATACTCTGGCAGAGCATCAGCAGGGCTGGCCACTGAGAGCCAGTAAATCTTTACCACCATGAAGGAATAGGGTGGACAGACAGACTGAGCGCAAAGCACAGGCTCCAGCCCTGTTCTCCAGGCTGGAGTGAATACAGCATCCACAGCCAGGTGAGAGATGCTTACAGCAACATTTGCTGTTCTTCCCTCATATGGCAGTGAGCACGACCCAATCATCTCTAAGGACCACCACACTGCATTTGGGAAAGCTCTTCCAGGGCACCACCATCCTCTCTGCATCAGGAGTACCTAGTTTACCAGCAGCTGATTTGACCAGTATTTACCCCTTTCACAGAGGTAGCCCAGCCAATCCAAAGCCTTTGAGCTGAGCAGGCATTTGATTTCAGTGCACTCCAGGTGCAGCTCATGAAGAACAACCCTTCAGTACAACAGCACAAGTGCAAAATACTTAGCAGTTCATTTTTTTTTCATGTAGACAAGCGGCTCTACTTCCCTACAGGAATCTTGACACTGCTTCTACTCCCTAAAAGGAATCCCCAGCCTCCAAGGAAGCAAACACTCCTGCTCAGCACAGCTGAAGAAGCTCTTTCCATTTTTGATAATGCTGGATGAGAAGAGCACATCCCTCAGCCGTTTGACCAAAGAGCAGGGAAAATGAAGACCTTCTCCTTCCCTATGCCTCGTCCATTTCTGGACACCACCACTCTGTTTTCAGAAACTCTCCAGGAACTCCTGTCTCACTGAAGCATCCTACACAGGCAATCCATGATGCCTAGTTGTGTACCTGGTCAATACTGTAACAGCTTCAAGGCTGTGTTTCTAGCTTACCCTGCTCCCAAACAGACACCTTAAACTTTGCTCCAGTTAGGTTCTTTTTAAGGAACCCCTTTGAATAATCCCATCCTCTGTGACCTGTTGCAACTTTTATCTCTACAGCAAGTGATGGGACTCAAGAGGCTTTCCAAAGGTCTGCACACATGGCTCTCATCAGGACTCTGACACGGGGCTGATGCTGGTCCTGGACTTCCCTGTGGGCAGCACCACTGACTCCAGCAGGCAGGGAGAGGCAGCAGATCCTGGTATTGGATGAATACCCCTTGGAGGAGGATAAAACCATTTTGGAGAAGATGTAAAGACAAGGCAAAGGTAAATGGACAGCTAGGAGTAGGACAGAATAAACCACGATAATCCAGGCTATCATTCCTACAGACCTGCTCTGCAACCTTGGGCAAATGCTTCCTCAGTAAATGACTCAAAGTTTCTCCACTTGTCTTTGGGTCCTCCCATCAAAAAGCCAAAATGTTTAGGATAGCATCTGATGCATTGTGTTCAGGTCTCCAAGTTCAACCACTTAATAAACCCATTTAACCACCATCTCCAGTGCAAAGCCTGAGATGCAAATATCTCCTTCTGAAACATATTTTGAAGCGACAGTCGCACATGACTATGGGAAAGATGATGATAATAGCAACTGCTTACGACAAATGGTATTGCCCAGACTGATAGCATATCACACTCAAAAGGTCTGAACAGAAGCATCTGGACCATCATGGTAGAGTTAAAAACAAGCCCATCGAAAATGGATAAACAATTAAAAATGTATTGAAAGAAGAAAGAAAAAGAGAAATCATTCCTAATTAATTCTAGTGCCCTGTACAACCCCAGACTATTTGTAATCCTACAGGGAACATCTTTATTGATCTGGGGGACGCTGCAGCCGACTTCTGATGCTTATCTCAGCATAAAAATAGGCTCTTGTGATGAGCGGTGATTTAATTACATGACAATCACTGCTAACAATGCATGGCGAATACCAAAAATATGCAGAGCAAGAGTGGCAGTGATAAATGCAAGGGAATGGCATTGACTTTCAGTAAAGTCGTCTATTGCCAGAGATGGGGGGAGACCTCCCCCCTCCACCTCCCTACCCCACTTCTAAGGTTGTAGCTGCTGTGCTGATCCAGATTCTCCCTCTGTGGAGAGAATTGACCCGAGGCAGACAGAAGGTGGAGGGAGAAATCAGCCAGCCACGATCAAAGCAAAATTCAGCACACAAGTCAATGAAACCAAGAGTCTTTTTTTTGTTGTTGTTGATAGGACCATATGCTATTTGTACGGGGCATCTCTGCTTGAACACGGGTACAAGAGCTTTACTTTGGGAGTACAGCAGGTGTTGTGTCCAGATCTGGGGCCCCCAGTACAAGAAAGATGTAGAACTGTTGGAGAAGGTTCAGAGGAGCCACAAAGATGATCAGAGGGCTGGAGCACCTCACCTGTGAAGAGAGGCTGAGGGAGCTGGGCTTGTTCAACCTAGAGAAGAGAAGGCTGTGGGGGGACCTCATTGCAGCCTTCCAGTGCCTGAAGGGAGCAGAGAAACAGGAGGGGAATCAACCTTTTAAAAGGGTAGACAATGGCAGGACAAGAGGGAATGGATTAAAACTAAAGGAAGGAAGGTTTAAATTAGATATTAGGGGGAAGTTCTTTACAGAAAGAGTGGTGAGGGGCTGGAACAGGCTGCCCAGAGAGGTGGTGGATGCCCCATCCCTGGAGGTGTTCAAGGCCAGGTTGGATGGGGCCCTGGGCAACCTCATCTAGATCATGCCTGGAGGTTGATGGCCCTGTCTGTGGCAGGGGGTTGGAGCTCTATGATCATTGGGGTCTCTTCCAACCCAGACCATTCTATGATTCTGTGACAGTGTCACTAAATCAAACCCCCTCTTAATAACTTACCTCTATCGAGGGTGCAACTTAAGTAACTGCCAGCATCTCTGAAATCACTGCAACAATACAGGCGAGCTGATCTGCACTTTGCTCAGAGAGTTTGTATTCCGCACCATTTGATCCCCACGTGCCTCTGGGTCTGAAGGAGAACGTAGGCTGGCCATGCACTTGGAAGTCCCAAGTCTTTAGGTTTTATCATCTCCACTTGGTAGATGACAGTTTAACATTTAATATTCTTCCTGGTCATAAAAGTAACTTAGAAAACCGTAGAGATCAAGAGAAGAAAAATCCTTAATTCACCTGCTGGAAACGTAATCTCACCACATCAGATGCAGAGGATAAATCACTAGCTAAGCAGTCCTAGACAACTTGGGGAAGCAGTCCCTAGCACAGGTTCCCTACCCATATCCAGCCACCTAACCCTCAGATCATTGGAGCCCAGTGCTTTATCCTTCCCTCACAGGCTGAAGACACCTCTTGAAACACACTCGGTACATTGCTTCATGGAGCCATTCTAGCAGCCAATGAGCACTCATATGAGGTACAGTCCATCTAAATCTGACTTTTGTTGGTCCTGGAACACCCAGAACCAGATGTATGTGCCCAGTCTATAAGCCTGTCCCACCTTCCTTCTGCAAGGAAGTCCTGAAGAGGTTGGAAGGCTGGTTGCTTTAGGACATCAGCACAAAAGTTTACACCAGCATGCCTTCCAGCTCTTATTTTCTTCCCCTGCAAGAGGCATACCACCTTGTTCAGCCAAGAGGGAAATCACAGGTGTTCAATCCGACACGTAGGCACTGATTGGCAACATTCCTTCACGTAAAATTTAACAAGAATCACCAGCCCTCAGGTTAAAGCCACGCTGAGAACTTGAACTCATGCCCGCCCAGGTGCTGCTGCTGTTGCAAACACCGAGCCCTGAACACCGCCTCCTACTTCCCCATGCTCAGCTGCATGATTCATGTCAGAAGAGCACGTCTTTCATTCAAGAACGAAATGACCTTCTAAATTCTCTTGAAATGCTGCACTGTTTTAAGTCAAAGCATCACCGAGAAAAGCTGATTAAAAATGCTATCATCTTAAGAGGCTGGCTTTTTCACTCCAACATTATTTCTAAACACTTGTGAATATTTACATTAATCACAAACTTATCTTTTGCTCACATGCTCCTTGAACTATATAATTACCGTTGCTGCTGAGGGTCTTCCCCACCGATAAACTATCAGGCAGATAACTTTGTCCCAAAATGATGGAATTCCACCTGGCTTAACTTACTCCAGTTTGAGACCAATTAAAACACTCCATCTGCAATGCAGCAGATTATTAATCATTCGTAGTATCTCAGCTTCCTTGAGTTGCTGACTTTAAGGATGCTAAAAGAGCAGCTATTCTTATCGTGTCCCTGTGTGATTTGCAGGGGTAGATGCGCTGGGGCCCTGACACATGTAGCTTTACAGATTAAAATACACAGAACAATATTGTCAGAACAGGATTCACTTCTAACACACACCACAGTCTCTAAAGTCAAAGCTAACATTTCCCAAACAGTCTATCAGCTCAGTTTAAAGGATGGAGTCTCTAAAGGTTAAGGTTTGATTAGAATACGTATTGCCGATTTTTTCGTACACATCAGAGCCACAAAATTCCTTCCTGGTGTGAACCTACCCATCTAATGGGAAAAGAACTCCGGTCTCCCTTGTATTAATTTCTGCAGGATCAGGCCCTCCAAATTACAGAAGTAAAATAAAACATAGCCCCATGTAGAGTACAGGAAATTAAATGGCAAGTCTGTGTTTCCTAGCGGGACAACCCAGCTCAGGGCATTCTGAGGACTCTTACCCAGGCACTGAATTAGCAGCAACCGGTCTGGTTTCAGGGGAGACATGCTTTCCCTTCCCCAGGCAAAGGGGTGCAGGGTGGCTGGTCTCAGGTGGGAGCCCAGGTCAGCAGGGCAGAGCCTAAGTTCCACACTATGGGTGGCTTGGGAAGGGACAGAGGGGAAGCAGAACAGCTATGGCTGAAGGCTAACATGGGATCTCTGCAAGCAGAAAATAAAAGAAATAAAAGGTGTGGGACATTTCCACCGACTTTGCTTTATTCCCTTGTTCACCTGCTTGCCCCAAGGTGCATTTCAGTGACCGAGTTTTACTCTCAGGGATCCACAGGGGAGCCAGATCCTCAGCCCTACTTGTAATTATTCATGAAACAAACCTTCAGCAGCAGCTTATGTCTGGGCAAACACAAGTAGATGCTGCCTCTGCATGTATGTCAACTCCAGTTATTTACACACTGCACAGGTAGCAGACAGGGTTATTCATACATCTATGTGATCCTGTAATCCACAGTCAACCCAAAGACCCACACTTAGACTTAAATTTCCGAATGCCTTCTGGTCTTAAGAGACTTTAGACTGCAGATGTACATACTCTTGCACTGAAAAGACTACCTTAAACTAGAAGTACAAGTTTCTAATTTCCATGTTAAACAGTGAACAGGTTAACAATGTAAAACCCCATAATTTACACACACAAATGGACACGTAAAGCTATGTATCAACTAATACTCTTGCTTTAAGAATCAAATTAAAAATCGCAATAAAGAGTTTGATTACCGGAGTGTGCAAGTAAATGCAGATAACCCTCCCTTCCTTCACATAGGGCCTAGGAAACCCCAGATAAATAATTGTAAGCAAATCAGGTGGGATAGGTCTTCAGTTCATCTCCTGCTGTAGCACCATCTCCATCTCAAGTAACCTTCGGCGCTAGCTGTTACACTGCACTGTCAAGCAATGTACTTGCTTATCTAGTCAGATACTATATATTGTAGCACAGTAAGCGTTTTTAAACAACAGAAAACATATATCCTGATAAATTAAAAGCATCAGCTTAACCTCAAATCTTTATTGCATCTCAAACAGCATTTATCAAAACAAAGAACTCATTACAACATATATAGGTACTGGACTATCCAAACCCCTTCATTTGGTACGTCTCCAGTGTAACAATCTAATACATATTATTCTGAAACACAAAATATCTACACTGAAAAAAAGACATCACCCTGTCTCCTCAACAGAAACGAGTTCCATGTGGAAAAATCTATAGGAAAATAAAAAAAACCCAACAACTATTAAAGTAGCAGTCCCAACTTCTGAATAAATAAACAGTTATCTCCTGCAGTGGAATGTTTTCACTCAATGATCAGATCTCACATGCCTGCTTAAGAACGTCTGACTTCAGTCCTTACAAAATGACAAGACTACAGGATGATAAACCAGATGATATTTTAAAGCGAGACAATGAGGCATTGTTTACACAGAAGATTGAGAAACTGGTTTAACAAAAGGGGTACACGGACATCTATTGTATGTACAAGAAGGAGATTTACTGGAGATTTTATAATTTCTACAAGGCTCTTTCCAACCAGCTTCATTAACTTGAAGTAAATCAAATCATGCAGAGATCTGGCTCAGCCAGAGAGACATGCCGGGAAAGATACAAAATGAAGAAGAACAGACACAAGATGATAAGCTTTAGAATCTTTGGCATTTTCATAAACATTTTCAAGGTTTTTAAATCTGTATATTCACCCATTTTCCCACACACACTCACCTATAAATACATTATACATGTACTCTTTTTTTATACACAACTCCGCATACACGTGGGTACACAAGCACACATGCACACAAAGAGGCATTTTTGTGGCTTTTTAAACCAGGATAATCTTTTTTCTATCTTTCCATTTGCAGCTACACACAGCTTTGCATGAGCAAAATACATTCTTCATCCAATCAAGTCAATGAAAAAAAAGTGCCTCGTGCGAAGGCACAGTGGGGCTTGTTACTTTCAAAAAACCACACTTCTTGAAAAATCACTGAATCTGACTAATAATCCAGCAGAAGATACTCCGGTGTTAGTTTTCCTCCTTCAAATTCACACCACAAGCTCACAAGATCTCATTGCTGAACCACACAGTATGGATCCATTTGGGTCTCCAACCCATAAGCACGGTTTTACCCATTCTACTTTTAATTAGATGACTTCCAAAATCTGCTTTTGTTATAAAGAAACCTGTCTCTGAGGATTAGCTATTTCTTTGTATTCTGAACCACCCCAGGGAATGCTGGCATTAACACCTGCCTGGGAATCACAGGTAACTCCAGCTCTGCTCCATCAATGCCTCTTCGTGGTGGCAAGTCGCTTCCACAGCGTCCTACAGCACCTAAAGGACCAAGGGCTACACTCTCACCAATTTTTAACAGGTTTACACATGATTCTGTGTTTCCCCAGTCAAACAACATGAATAATGCTGGTTATCTGAATTATATAAAGCAAAAGCACAATAGCTAAAAGATCGGTAAGCAAGCAAGAAATCTTGTTCTCCTCAGAACAGAAAGCGGGGTCCTTTCTCTTGTCTCTTCTTAAGTTTCTCCAGTGAGACATGGGTGGTGGACCAAAGCCTCCATGCTATTGCACAACCACGTCCTTGGGCACTGCGCACTCTTTCTGTACAAGCACTTGTTTCTTTAAGGCTATAAAGTGTTTTTCTCTTGAATCTGTAGTGTTGACCCCTCTGGATTTAGACAGAAAAACAACAGCTACGCCGAAAATATCTGATGAGATGGAATTATAAAAGGCAAGTCAACAGAGTCTTTTCAGGTCAGTGAGTTGGGCTTTTCTACAGTCTTAATCCTTTCGTGGCAGAAGGGTCTCATGCATCCATTGCCAGCAATGGATCTCCGATGATTCCAGTATCCAAAGAGTTAACCACAGGGTGGGCTTTAAAAAAAAAGGAAGGGGGTTGTAATAAAAAGGAAAAAGAAAAACCCACAAGTACTGGATGAAATATTGAGATACTGTTGGAGCTCCTAGCTCTTTCTGCTAATTATGATAAAAAAATGTTTTAAAATGTACACTGCTCGAACAGAAGATGGGTATCAAAGACTCGTTAATTCAGAGCTTAAACCTTTCTAGGCACAGTGATTTAACTCAGAAAAGAATAGCTTTCATATCTTAATGTAAATCTGCTGGATATGTTAAAAACTGGTTCAGAGCATCTTCTCACATCAGCTCAGCTGATCTGCTACACTAAGCGGAATTACCTCTTCCTACATAAAAGACGGAGCGCTGCCACATCCAGCCTTGCCTCAGCAATTGAAAAGGGGGCAGGGGGGGAAGGTGCAGTTGCACCATCCCCTCCCATTTTCCTCCCCACCCCACAAACTACTTCACACATTCCACTTTGCTCTTTTGTTGGGCTACGACTCCATGCTTGAAAAGTCAACCCAAGATAGGTGTTTATCAAAACCCACATCTTCCAAATAAGATAAAAAGTCTGTGGCAGTGGTTATAGTGTTGTTCTGAAGCAAGGAGGGAATGGGGGGGGGAGCGCACGTGCATGTGTAGGGGGTACGGAGGGAGATGCTGAATTCCAAAACTGTGCTGCATCCTATAGCGTACTCCGCTTCTTCCTAATGGGACTGGAGCTGCTGTATGGTTTCAATTCAGCGTGCTGCACCTGTAAAAACAAATAGACATGACGTTTGCAGTTAGGTAACTCTAGCTCACTACAGTGTGTGTTAATGGCTCCCCAGGGACAAACCAAGGGAAACTAAGGAAGGTTCAAAAGTAATGAATCATTTTCTAAACACAGGAACATGGGGGATTAATTGCAGGAAGGATTTGAGAAGTCATGCATCATTTCTTGAAACGAAAATATTAAAAGCAGATTTTTCTAATGAGATACATGGGGTTCTACCTGATCTCAGCAATGTAGGCTAGATCTTTTGGGTTTGTTTTTGGTTTGGAAGTTGTTTTCCTTATCTTTCTGGAATTAACCTATAAACGTAATAAACTTCTCTCAGGAGTCTCAGTTCAAGTGGATCCCAATAAGCAGTAAGAGGACAGTTGTCATGGTACACAGACCTTGGGATGCTGACACTTTTAATTGCTTCAAAAAAAAAAAAAAGGAAAGTATTTTCCCAAATAGAACCTGGACAAAGCTGTCTGCCTTTCAGAACAATTTCATTACAATCTAATGGTTAAAACACATGTGATAAACTGGCAAGGATGGTGTAATCTCCAAATTGTTGCACTACGGGAAAGTATTTCACAGAGCTGTAGAGGTTGGAAGGGACCTCAAGAGATCAGAGTCCAACCCCTACTGAAATTGTCGGGAAACTTTTGCTGAACATGCCACCTTTTCCACTCTTCCTCTGTCTTTTGTCCATCATCTGTGGGTTGTAAGAGGTAATTTCTAACTTGTTGGGGTACCACAGCAAAACGATTATGTGTTGACAGCATGTAAAAGGTAGCAGAGGAGAGGGACGTTAGAGCTGGAGCTGCCATGGATGACTTTGCTGTCACACAGGCTCACCATTTCTAGCACTAGTGGAAAACTCTGAGAAGTTTGTCCCATCTTAGGAACTCTTTATAACTCCTCCCATAGAAAACAGTTATCATTTTTATCCGAGAGCTCAAAGGATCCCAAAATGATAGAAACCACTCGAGGAAATGTTATAAATGTAAATGTTAAATAAAGCATAAATAGAAAAGCAGCTTATCTTTCAACATAAACACTAAAAAGGCATATGCAAACCATCACTGCAAATCCAGCGCGCTCTACGAGAGCAAGGACAAAAAATAAAAACACACTGAAGCTTAACATCTCTATGATCAGTCCTGTTTAGCTTTTTTCCTCCCACCAGTCTCTGGAGATATTCCTCTCAAGTTATTAGGGCTGCCACCAACCAATCTGGTGGCCTCTTGAGATGAATGTCACCAGAAGCCTTTTCCAACCTTGTTTCTACCAGATGCCTCGACACGGCATGTGGGCAATTATTTTTCTGTCTCCAACAGAGTAGAATCACTACAGGCGAGATTGTGATCCCCTTATTCGCAGTGAGCAGCACCTCACTGTGAAAGGACCACGATTCATAGAGGAAGGTACAATGTCAGTGGGATCCAGGGCATCGGGATCAGGGCCTGGGGATACAGATTCCAGCTGATTGAAACAAAAGAAAGAATCCTTTATATTGTGTGGCTTCGTTACCCAGCAAGACTATTTTCCTTCCTCCAAGAGAAATAAACAGATCTTGACATTCTAAAGGACTTATTGTTCAAATAATTTCCAGGAAGATAGGCGAGATTACTGAAGACAGTGTTGTTGTTTAAAAGAAATAGGAGAGGAGACGAGACTTGACTGAAATTGAGGGAGGATAGATTCCGGTTAGATTAAAAGCTATAATTCCATAATGGTACAAGATTGATCTGATCAACCACAAGAGTATTTTACACACATCTCAAGGCTTTCCTTAAAGAAAAAGATGAGCAGAGCATTCACTGTCCAAGGGAAGCCTGGAGCTCAAGGTGGGTGAGGAGGAAGAATTCTGAGAGACTTCTGATGTGAAAAAGACCACAGCAAGCATAAAGTCACAGAAATAATGCCCCCAACCCCTCCCTACCCTCTCCCCCATTTTGAGAAAAGTAAGAATTCAGCAAATCCTTTTGGATGGTTATCTCTATCAAAGAGACTATTTTTCTCTTCCATCCGTGCAAATACCAGAGCAGAAAGGTGACGGAAACCATAGCTCAGTAACCACACTGGGTGATTTTCCAGATCATTTTAAAGTAGGTCTTTTCAGGACAATTTTTCTGCAATCATTTTATCCTTCTGACAAAGGATTTTGGCTCCCCTCTCTTCTAACACCCTCCCCCTCCTCCCTTTGTGGATTTTCCCCAATTCCTTATCTCCGTTATTCAAAAGTGCACTGGCATCGTATTCCCCAAGCCGAGCACCCAGCAGCTCTCAGTGCTGCTTGTTGCCTCTGTTGGTGGTGGCCATTCATTACTTACCTTTTGAACATCAGATGGTACCCTGGAGAGGAAATCTAGTAACTCATTATTGTTGATGGCGTAGGGATTTCTAAGCTTCTTCGTAAATTTATTTATGCCTAGGAAAGAGGGAAAAAAAAAAGGCAAACAAAATAATACAACCCCTTTCTATTCTCTGCCTCCTAAATTGTTCAGTCAAGGTGAAAAAGGGAAGAGGAATTCACAAGTAAAAATTAGTGTGAAAACAGTGCCTCGGACTTAAAGCCATGCACATGTTCCCTGTCATGGGGAATCATTCACAAGTGCCTTCTGGAGGAAGTAGAGGGCATTATTTGTAAAGGTATTTCTCTACTTTGGGGATCATCTGTTGTCAACAACATGGCAAAAAATTGCAGCATGTACTTCTTCTGAGGGATACCGTGTGGAGAATACACAAATTTGCAGATAAGACTGTTAAATCCACTATCCTACGTGACCAAAGACATTCCCTCTCCTCTTGCCCAGGGAACCGGAGGGCTCTGAAAATAATTGAGCAAGATAAAGGGTTTTTTCCTTCCATTTCTTCTGAAAATGAAAGCTTGCCTTTCTCATCATGTCTCACAGCTTTCCCTCCATTTGCAGAACCAGATTTGACAAGCTGGCCATAGTATAATGCTGTGGGAAGCTA
This sequence comes from Porphyrio hochstetteri, assembly GCA_020800305.1. Classification (NCBI taxonomy): domain Eukaryota; kingdom Metazoa; phylum Chordata; class Aves; order Gruiformes; family Rallidae; genus Porphyrio; species Porphyrio hochstetteri. The sequence goes on along the minus strand of CM036915.1, from coordinate 18,844,754 downwards.
TAAAAACTTATCACGAGGTTGACTTTAATTTGATATTGAACAATTTGGCTTATTAACTGCAGCAACACTACCATGTTCTCCATGGGCTTAGTTATGCTTCAGCTATCAGAGGTGGTCCCTGGTGAGTGAAGATACATAGGGGTGTATTGTTCATATTACTGTGGAGATCATGAGGTCTTCTCTTCTCCTGACTTTGAGGAAAGGGAGTGATGAGCAGCCCTCAGCCAGTGCCATCTCTTTTGCACAGACAGGTATGAGAAAGCAAGGGACCTCAGCATCCCTCCAAGCTCTCTCCTTGTGTTAATGCAGTCATTTAACACCCTGCTGCCACCACTTCCCCACTCAGAGACAGCAACCAGGAGCGTGGCTACGTAAATGTGTGGTAGAAAAGCAAAAGGGCCTTTAGGTGAAGAAAATTAGCTAACTGATTTCAAAGAACAGGAAGGAAAAAATATCCAACATTAGTTGCCTCTGAGGATCATAATGCAGCATTCAATTCCATCATGTCCCTGTCCAAAATCTCATAGCAAAAACCTCTGAAATGCACCTGCTTCATGTCTGAGATCCAGCTTTTAAGCCACATACTCGTAGCAAAATGCCAACACAATTTTCTGTGTACCTGATTTTTAAAAAACAGAAAATACCATAAGGTCTTCTGAGGCCTTGCCACAGGGTAGTTGTTTAACATGTATCATATTTGAAGGCCCTGTCAGTCTACATGATGTCGAACGGATGTATATTTTCACGTACTCACCATGTCTTCCATACCAGAACAGCAATATTTTGTTACTGAACTTTTTACTCCTAGCAGTTTCTCTCCTTCCCTTTTGCCCTTTCTTTTGTTCAATTTAATCCTTTATTTCATTTACTTTTAGCCCAACACTAGCTTTTCATACAGCCATCTTCCCATTCCCTCCGTTTTCAGCATCTGGGAGGGCCAAGACAGCTGCAGGTGGCTCAGCCCTGGCAGGGTGATTGGGTGGGGGGGTTCCCACAGCCCAGAGCAGCACCAGGGCTGAACTTCACCCATCCCATGAGGATTACTTGCACTGCATTCTCAGCTGCTTTACCTCAACTCAGAGGTAAGAATTATCACCCTAAATAGGGCAGAAGGCCATTCTGAGATGAAGAAAGTCTTCAGCAGCTGGAATGCCATCTCCTTTTGTGAAAGATCACCATACTCTTCTTCAAACAGCAGGAAAGTTTTAATTTAAAAAAGCTCCTCTTCTACATCATGATGAACCTCCATACCCCTACCTTCCAATCCCTGACACAGAGATGCTGCTCAGTGCCTCTGGTCAGACCATGGGGTACTGGGCATGCTGCTTCTCCTTATTTGGGGGGATTTAAGACCCAAAAGGCTCCTGAGGTCCCAGGCTCCATGGTCTAGCTCTTCAAACACATCTTGCCCACTCCCTACCACTGCTGGAGGGCTCCAGCACCAGGAAGCTAATTACTCTCTGGCATAAGAATGATATTGACAGTAGTTTACCTAGACTAATGCTCTTCTTGCGGTGATGTTGTAAACTTATAAAGAACCCTAAGAAAAGCAGATTACTGGATCACCAGGGGCAGAAAATTGGTAATTTTAACCAGTCCATAGCCTATTTATTCACCTCTAAGCACCAGCACTTGATTGTCCTGTATAAGAGGTCACTGAAAGCCTATTCGATTTCATTCCATAGGTATATATTGCATTTATTGCACACAAATGAAACACAGCAGTGTACTTACCCCAGATTAAAACAATGTACCTCAGAGGTATAAAATACAAGATAACTGTTGCTGCTGCCAGGACCAAGCATGCCAGGACAGAGAGGAAAGGCACCGTCCAGTTGAATGTGCTGGAAAGAAGAAAAATAATCCTTCTGAGTGTTTCTGTTCTTGGACATTGTGAGTACTCAGCTACCCAATAATAATTTAATGACCTCTTTGCAGGGCTCAGTGCATTCAAATTGCGGACCCTTTGGAAGGTGGATAAGCAGATTCCTGCATCTGGATGCCATAATGGATTAAGGGAGATATCTGAGAGGCAGATATCATGATAAGAAGAGAGAAGATAGTCTCTGGGGAGCTGAGTGAAGTTGTTAGGCATGTAGCGAGTTGTTTTTGTTTCTTCTTATACATGTTGCACTTGTTACACATCTCTGCTCACCGGTCAGCTCTCCATTATTCATGGGCAGATTATCTGATCTGGCGATGAGGCCACGCCGCAGGTGCGAGCCATCTGAGCTGGCTCCACGGGGCCACACTGGAGATGACATGGGATGTGTGTCAGAGCACGACTCGAATGTGGCAGGTAGCCAGACTCGACCCCACCAATAACTTGGAATGGATTAATCATGACTGATGATAAGCCTTAAAAGCTCAGTTAAAATCATTTCTCTGCATAGCATTATGGAATAATATTCATATAAATCTCTCAGTATTTATATATTTGCTTCTACTTCCTTACGCTTACAACAGTTCCTTACTACACTGTATATAGGAGGCTGCTTGGGTAAACTATAGGATGCTAGAAGCTTCTGCACACCACCACCCTGCAGCAGATTTTTCCCAAGGGGAGCACTCTCCAGAGGCTCAGCCGCTGCAATCAGTCAGACTGTTGCAAAAACAGAATGTGGTTTTGCTCAAACCACTCATCTGCAAGCCCACAATGGACTTAAGGCGAGTAGCTATGGCTAATATATCCCTGAAGTTAGTTTGTCACCCTGTGCCCTTTTGGGATACCTGCACCAAACATTGAGATACCTGGACTACATGAATGCCAATTAGACCACAGATGGATTTCCATCTGCTTCATACAATCTACCTGCTAACTTCATCACATTGTGACGATGGGGTGCAGGAAGAAGACAGAATGAATGTGGACCACTTATTGGGCTATAAAATAAGATGAACTTCCCTTGACAGATAAAATTAACAGGCCACTAAAAAAATTACTTTTAAGCTTCAATAGATGTTAGATATTAAGTAAAGTTAGGTGGAAGAGGACCCATCATTATCAATCAACCTAGCTTAAGTTAAAGTAAAAAAAAAAGTGGCAAAACAGCTCAATTCAGTTAAACTATTCAAACTCCCTACGATTGTATAACTGGAGTGACAGACGGAAACTGTAGCACAATGCTGTCTGTCACTTACAGAAAAACTTTGGTGGCAATTTTTTAATGGTACATTACTGTTGAGTTACAATGGAATTCTTCTGAAATTACATCGGGCATCCACATTAATCCCCAACGTGTTCTTTAAGACCATTGTTACCAAAATGAATACAAGAATTAATAGAGCTTAAGCACTCTCGAGTCTTCCTGCCACGCAGCTGGGCAGAACAGTGCCCTCTTCATAGACTGGAATACATCTTTGGGCCACTTCCACCCCAGCTGGGGTGTCCGGTATGGAACCACAGCAGATGCGTTTGCTGTATTTTTAGCTTGAACCCAGCTCCTCATTTGAGTGCCTTGATCACAAACCATCACTTTGTGTTCAAAACAGAAAACAAAGTGGGTCGATTAAGCTCTGATGAAGATTGAGTTATGAAAGTTTGTGTGTGTTTGCATATGGAATATTTTTTTTTCAGGGTTTTCACCTCCCTTCTTCATAAGGTCAGGAATACCCTATCTGCCTCCCCAAGAAAACCCCTTTCAGGCTTCCTTATGGCACCAACAGGAAGCAGACAGCTCAAAATGGTAAAGACAGAAAACCATCAATGCGTTGGGTTGGGTAGGGAAATAAGTGACCGGTAACCCCTGCAACCAGGCCAGAGAGGGCATGGGAAAGCCAACACCAACCATCAATTCCTACCCATGTTATGTAAAGGATATGAAAAGCCCTGATACTTCTGTGCTCACATCTTCAAGCAATATTTTCCTTTGTGTGGTATCCCATCACAGAGAGACAAGACCAGAAATCTGAGCAAATGGATAAATGAGAGCACTACATCAGCAGAGCACGTGGCTTCTCTTCTCTAAGCTTTTGGAATAAAGGACTTCATGAGAAGGATTAGTAGTAGTACTGGCCAGACTCTCCTGCTACACTTTGCAGTCATTTCTGGAGCAAGAAATTCATTCCACCTTATTTTTTCGGGCTCTGCTGCATTGCAAATCATGGCTAAGCAAGAAAAACATTATCACTTACTTTTTAATCCTCTCTCCAAATGATGCTATTTCTTCTAGGATGCTTTGAACAGCTATGATGATCTCTTGGACCATGTGGATTCTGTCAATTAACCCCTTTTTTTCAGATTCCTAGTAAGAAATAAAAAAAAAAAAAAAAGAAAACCAAAACTTTTTATACATTCAGTATTTGCTAACATGTTCACAGACACATGAAGAAAGCAAGACTCCCAGTACCACCGAACTCAAGTTCGGTGAGTTCTCTCTCAAGGAGAGCGCACACACTCTTGTATTTATCACATACAATTAATGTGAAGACATATTCCTGTATTTTCTGCCTTTTCCACAGCACATGGGCAGAGGTTTCTTCGTCTTCTCACACAAACTGAGTGGAGGATTTCAAACTGGGCTTTCCCTGAAGAGCCCAGCTGCGTGCCAAACCAGAAGAGACACCAGCCACCCCTGAGTCCTGCTGACCTGTATGAGGGTGCTGGATGCTCAGTGCTTCTCAAGTACAAGACTATTATTGTGCAGTACTTCTGAATATCACTTTTCTAAGCTCTGTAGGCTTCCCAACAGCCATGCTGTTTTCTGTATATAAATTAGCAGCAAGATAGAGAATGCAGTATTTTTTTTGAACATTCTGGATACAGAGACCTATTCTTTTACTGAAAAAAAATAAGTATCAAAGGAAAAAAAAAGTCATTTTCCTTTTACAGCAACCATCTCACAACCTCATTTCTTACTGCTTATTTTAGGCAACAACATTACAGGACATTACTACACATGTGCAGAAATAAAAAGGAAGCACAGAATGAATTAAAAATCAAAAATGACTTAAATCAGCCTTGGAAATCAGTATACAATTATCAGCATTCAGCATTTCTTTGCCAGCAATCTAACACACATACAGGCATGCAAATTGGTGTGGTTGCAGATATTCTAGCAAGAAATCAGCAAAACATTCACTTATTACAAAACGCAAAACGCAGAGCCCTGGACACTGATTTTTACATTACATTTAGGCTCTCCAAAATCAGCCCAATTTAGGGAAGGAAAAAACCCAAAAAGATATTTAAAGTTGTTTATTAACCAGTCAGTGTCCAGAGAGGGGAGATACTGGTAAAAACCATGTTGCATCCATGCTCTGTGTGGTCCAAACCAGCCAGGGCAGGAGAAAGGGTGGGTGGGAGTAAGCTAGGGCCAGAGACACTCAGATCGACACTGATGCAATTCCACTTCTGTTGTGAACCTATGCTGTCTGTCCACAGAGGACACAAGGTCAGAGGCTACTTAAAGTCATACGGGGCAAAAGAGGTGAAGGCTCATTGTTACAGCCTTTTGGTGCTACCGTGCTGTGAGAGGGTTTGCGGGCATCACCGCACTACATCGTGTGCTGGAATAGCATCATAACCACCCTGGGATGCTGAGAGCCAGCCATAACAGCACAGCCTTGTAACTCTTTGAATGACTTGTTGCCCTTCCCTCTTCACTGCAATTTCTGAGTTTAAAAAGCCAACCAAAACCACCACGGAGTTATCAAGACGAGCTCCAGACATTTGAATATTTGCCTTTAGGTTGCAAGTGAGTGCACAATGAATAGAAGCAGCATTTTAAATAATCACACATTTGGGTGTGAAAATGAGTATTTTCACATTAATAAAACAACCAACAAAAATGAAACCCTTGGGGTGTGAAACAACCCCAGAACAAAATAAATAAATAAATAGTCAGTTTATGTGAAAATAGCACCAAAAAGTCATTTTCACACAACTCCAGTTATAACCTTGTTAGGCTCAAATGTAAATGACACATTAAGATTATATTTAACTATTCACTCTCTAGAACAGCACGACCATCCCTTGGCCATGGCTGTCTTTTTTTGCACCAAACTTGGAAGCAGAAGTTGGGGAGCAGTTCCCAGACAGTGGGAATTTCATTCTGTCCACATTCAGAGGGGTAAAGAAACCACTTTATCTGAAGTGATATTCCAGGGCAAGCCTACTCTTGCTGCCCAGAGCTGCAAGGAAGATCATCTGTCAGCTCTATCTGCATCATGCTGACTTCATTTACACGTCTTCGATTGAGCTTAGAAATGTGGTGATAATGCAGTTTAACCAATATAAAATACCTCTTCTGCTGCAGCCACCAAACAGATGAAGAAAAATAAGACAGAAACTACTAGTTCCTAGGATATCACAATTGCATGCATATTATTACCTAGCATACATGCTAAAATCACCCCTAGATGATGGTGTTTCCCATTTATAATACAAAATATGCCCAACTGGCAAAAAAGGCAGAGACAGACCAGGATTAGAAAGCCTTGTAAATGAAATAAAGCTATTGGAGACTAAACTAGGCTAGCAACTGCCCTTGCAGTATGCACTGCAGTATGTGTGCAGAATCATCTCAAAATCCTGGAAATCAGTCAACATTTTTTCTTTGCTATTATTGTTTTGTTCTGGAAACCTGTAGTCTAAACACATCTACAGGATGATTAGGTCACTGGTTAAGCAAGAGAGAAGCAGACAAATTAAGTATGGCAAACGGGATTTTCCAAATTATTTAGATTTTGGGAGTGCTGTTTATGCTTTCTGAAGTCAACACCTCACAAAGTGCTGCTGGAGGCAGTAAGAGAGCTCATAGTCTGTCAAGACAACAGTCACTGGTCCATATTTATCAGTAAATGGCAAGTGTCACACAAAACTGTATTTGAATGTTACTGTATTTGTGGAAGACATAAAAAATTATCCTAAATACTTCTTCCACTAAACACACTTGCTCATCTGTGCAAGGCCCGAACACCCAGGCAATTTTTCTCCATCCTCCCTCAGGTATTGCTCCTTTCTGATTTCTTTTGGACTCAATATATTATGCTGTGTGAAAACAGAGTTTGGCTACCCATGTTTTTCAAAATCACAGCTCAAAAGCTTTTGCTTGAATGAAAAATAAAATATCCTGCCCATTTCTGCCATTTTTTCCCCCTAAAACCAGTCGTGAAACTTCCTTCAAGGCCTTTTCCTTCTTTATTTCTTAGCTGATTACAGCACTGTGGGTGGACCAAAACTAGTCTTCAGCCTCTGGGAAAGAATTAACTCCATCAAAATGAATTTACAACTGAGAATTAGTTATATAATCAGTGCACTACTTCAAATCTTCCTTGCATATCCTGATTTAAGAAACCTTCATTTCTACATTAATTGGCTGAACTAAAGCACAAAAGGAGTCTTACAAAAGATTAAGCATGTCAGGGGAAGGAAGAAAACCCCACAACACCCAGGCAAATTCACAAATTAAGTCTCCTGTGTCCAGCTAACATACACCAACTTAAACTTGTAAATGAAAACACCAAATCTCTGCCATACTAAAAGGTGCTTCTAGATTTTTCTATTTCTGAAATATGTAACAGTTAATAAACAGGACATGTAAATGCACTTAAAGGATTAGTACAGCTCTGAGACCTCCTTTTCCTTCCCTTTCCTACAACATTATGCTGCTCCCATCTAGGGAGACCTGCAAAAGAAAGCATCACACAACCCAAGACTAAGGTACTTCCATTGATGCAGATTCTGAAAGCGTGTAAAATCTGGGGCACACGCCACTGAAAACTTGGGCTTGAAGTCACAAGCAAGTTCTACACACATGCTAGTTCGGATCTTGTATAAAACACTCACACACAAAGAAATCTAGCGTACAGGTTTCAAAGAAGTGGTATTCACCAGCAGATTTTTAGTATGCCAAGGGAAACTCAACATATAAAGCTGAAGAATACTTGTGAGCATTGATGAGGGAAAGAGGAGGAGAAAAAATAAATTGGGATTAATGCAAAAATTGGAAGGAAACAGGATACAGGCAACTAAGTAATGAAAACCTTGAATATCTTCAGGAATTTGAAGAGTTGGTCCACCTATCCCTAGGCTGGCCTAACTTTTGGGATTAGCTTTTTTTACAGAAGCTATCTCACAATGCCACTGCTGCTACAAGCACTTTAGGGCAATGTTTTACCAGTATTTATCCCACATACCAGATACAGAGTTACCCAGTGTATGAGCAACAAACAAGACTGACGGAAAGAGGCAAGAAAGGAAAAAGGCTCTGGCATGCATGCCTTTTCACTCCACTATTATTCTAGTCTTGGGGTGTTGTTTTTCTTAAAATAAGCAACCAACAAAACATGCTGCAGATAGAGAAAAGCACACTTAGCCAAAGCTGGATTTTACTTGCACCTCGCTCTGTGCTAGACTACAGAATTCCATCCTTACTGCTGTATCCATGAAAACCTGTGCCAAACAACATCTTTAAGGCCAAAACAGTCACAGACGAAAAATCATAGAATGTGTTAGGTTGGAAGGGACCTTTAAAGGTCATCTAGTCCAAACTCCCTGTAGTGAGTAGGGACAGCTTCACTAGATCAGGTCGCTCAGAGCCCCATCAAGCCTTGAATATCTTTCTAGGGATGGGGCCTCCATTACCTCTCTGGGCAAGCTGTACCAGTGATCTACCACCCTCATATTGAAGAGCTTTTTCCTAACATCCAACCTAAATCTCCCCTTTTCTAGTTTAAAACCATCACCCCTCGCCCTATTGCTACATGCCTTTGTGAACAGTTCTTCCCCAGCTTTCTTACAGGCACCTTTCAGGTACTGGAAGGCCGCTATAAGGTGCCCCCAGAGCCTTCTCTTCTCAAACCAAAAGGATTTTATTGGATATAAACAGTAGACCACTGGCCTCTATTGTCTGCAGGGAATGGATCACTAACAGCTTCAGTTTAGCAGCAGCAAAGCTCCTGTGGGAGGTGGTAGCCAGGGAGTGACAGACAGTCTCTTGGTAGCTAAAACGAATGCCAGGCAGAGCTTTGAAAACAGTCACCACAGCAACCTCAAACTGGATCCTGAGCCTCAGCCGGCTGAAGGGATCCCAGCAATCTGCCTTGCCGAGTCACTGCCTTGCCCTGTGCCACAATGTCTGCTGCGTGTGGAGGAGAGGACGGGCTGACAAACTCGGAGCGATTGCCTCGTGCAGTCCTGAAACTGTGCATCACAGGATCTTTTTGTTTATTAACACCATGCTGCAAATGTGCCTGCCTGGCTGCGGAAATTTAGCGGATCTGAGTGTACTTGAAATAATTACCAAATAGAGGAAATGCAACACATACAGGTCAATTTATGCTCTCAGTTAAAAAGGTGTGAAATCTGGAATAATTCCACCGGAGCCAATAGAATCCCTTCAGACTGATATGGAGGAGAGCACCATCGGCCTTAAACGGACGCATTTGAAAAGCCATGGCACACCATCCCACAGCTAAGGCTGTGGAAACACTTGCTAAAAGGCAGAAGATGACCACTTCACGCATTGCTCAGCAGCGCTGACACTTTCTTTGCTTACATTAGACAAATTTCAACTGTGCACAGTGGAGCAGCAAAAGTCTCCTAAGCCCAATCCAAGAAAAAGCTTATGTGTGGAGGCTTAGGTCATAACTCTGTTGCTTTCTCTCTGCACAGGCGTGAAATACAAGGGGTTTAAGAGGCATTTTTTGTACTTGCTCGTGTTTTCATAGACGTGTAAAGTAACACAAAGTCTGGTGGCATTGCTACAAGTTCTAAAGCAATACTGGCAGTCAAAACAGAATAGAACACCATTCAGGTGAGGAACACATGCATAAGACGACTGAAGAAAGGAGCCTGACATAAAAAGTCATCAGTCATCTTTGATTTTCAAAAGGGAAGGGGGAAAGAAAACAAGTTTGGTCAAAATAAATGGTTTCTTCTGCTGGAAATACCCAAGACCTAAGAACAATCACATTGTGACTAGACTTAAACTACTGGATCATCATCTATAATCTAGGTGCTGACCTTAAACAATTTGGGGTACAGGAGAAAGACCCATTCATAAGTCTGCCCAATTCAAAAGAAATTTTAACAACATTTTAAATAGCTGAAATTTTTATGGGGCAGGAATTCCTTGAGGTTTATGCACTCGGTCCAGTGACCTGCCTAGTGCTACTTAATATTCCTCCATAGATGTGGAGAAGTTACAGTGTTGGCTTACCTATCTCCAGGGGGCAAGAGGGAGAATTTGAGAGTGCCATAGATCTGCTAAGGTTTTTATGTGAGGACAGTCATACCACAGCCCCCAGGATATCTAAAGGTCCTCTGCAAGTTCCTCTTTTGAACTCCTCTCCCATCACACTTAAATCTGTGAACCAGTGGGTCATGATGCTGGGACAAGGACTGTACCATTTTATGGGTAAGAGCAGTCCTAAACAATGCTGCAGTGTAAATACAAAATATCAACAGACTATTTATCTTCTCATTTCTTGTATACAGGAGATTCCCAAGCAAAGGGCAAAACACAACCAGAGCAAGCCTTGCACTCTGTCTTAACAAGAAGTTGATTTGGGTAATAAGAAGCTTGGAGAAAACTTACAGAAGCTCAAACTGTGTCTTAAGTGATACCTGAAATCTTGTATTACACTTTAGTCAAGATGATTGCAAGACCAGATGATTATGTGTACTTAGAAGCATCCCATCCTCCAGCTTTGCACCAAGCACGGTTCAGGCAAGTAGCAGAATCTGTCCCTTGGGCTTCTCCATCACTAACGTGTTCATGGTCTGTGCACAGACTCATTGGACAACAAGAGGAGCCACAAAGAGCCAAGTGGAGAAAGAACAGCAATTTAAGGGAGTCCATGCCCACACAAACACACACCATCTGGGGTTTTTTTTAGGACATGATCTTGCCCATAATTTTGTGAAGAAGGTGAGTAATCCTTGTTAGTCTGGACATACCCTCTGCATCATGGGGTATTTTCAAGTCTTGACCATCATTTGTCTTCAGCAGTCTTAATGGGAAATGTTGAAATATTACATTGCAATTGTATTGAAGAGAAAAAGAAAAACTAATGAAATTATTTATACTTCCAGGGAAGAAAACAATGAGATTATATTGTCTTGAATGACCTTTCCTAAGTATGGGGATATAGCGTCTTACACAATAGACTCTTGGTTCATGTTTCAATTACTGACCTTTACTGTGGAGTAAATTAATGCAATTTTCATCGTAATCCACCCGTACAAATAAGATCCATACGGAAGGTTTCCACATGCTGAATCTAACTCAAATGGAAAATGTCAGCTGTTTGCTACTGGATGAATTTGACTTTAATTTGTTCGGCTGGAGTCTTTTTGAACTGTGCTCATAAAGGTTTGTATATTTTTGGTACCTACTTTTGACGAAGAATTTCCTACACTAGAAACGTTGGATTTTTCTTCTTTGGGTATTTTTTTGCCAATTCCCCAATACACGAGATACTAAACATTACTCAGAATTTGCCAAATAACTTGGCTTAAAGCCCCAGTGTCATCTGATCTTTGCCTGTTACATCCCACCAGCCAAGCAGGGCTCCATTGGCTCACCACTGGCTAGAAACCCTCCAAGAAATAAAACAAACCCACAAAAAACCCAAACAAATCAGGAATTGTTGATGCTTTAGTGTTGCTTCTGATTTTCTTTTGAATCAATTGCCAGCCCTGGAAGCAGTAGTCATTTTTCTCTGTTTTGCAGGAGATGCAAACTTTTATTCAGACAACTTTAAGATCCTGAGAAGACTCTGAGACTCTTTCCAGGCCTGTGCTATGATACACTCGTTCCACAACGTAACTGTCTGCTCTTGAAGCTCTACAGTTGTTGTCAAAAAAAGAGAAAAAAGTAAAATAAATAGAAATGGTCAATGATTAGACAGCTCACACTAAGCTGCATGTAACTTGTCTATACCTTTCTATTGGCGGGAGAACGATGTTACAGTGATATGATTTTAAAACAATCCTTCTTCAGACAGCCTGACAGACCCCAGAGCTGACATGACACAGCCTGAACTCTATGTCCAAGATGGCATGAATCCGAGAAGGCATTCATCCACTGGACAGCTTGTGCCAAAGGGACAGAGCGCTCTTATCTTTTACAGTCCTCCATGCTGGTATTTGGGGAGGGAAGGGGCAGGGGGGAAAGGGGGAGTTGGCAATTAAGCCCTGTCATGTAAGACAGATAGTTTAGGTGGAGGAAGTTAATCTGCTCTTGGGTTTTTGAACTAAGTGTCTGTGTATTTATAATTTGTAAACAGTTCATCTCTCAGAGGGTGTGTTACAATTCCCAGAAGCATGGTCTGTTATGTCTAACATGCAGCAGAACCCAGAAAAGCTATGTGTGAGAGTATTTTGATATAGCATGATGATAGGAAACAGAAACAGTGACCTCGTATACCACATCCCAACTACCAGATTTCAACTTTAGGAGCTCTTGTATTAGAGGGGGGTGGGGAATCGCAGATTTCTTTTTAAAGTATAGTTGTCTATTTAAATGTTGACATTGCCATGAGATAATGTCATAAAACTTCATTTTTCTTATACTCCCTAAAGAGCATTGGCCACCCTCAAACTTGGAAAAGTCTCTTAGAATAACCTAATGTACTAAAGATGCAAGTCATCACAGTGCAAGCATGACCCATCACTGAGGCAGAGGGCATCTACCCAGGACAGGACGGAGACATTAAGACATTGCTGCACAGCACTTGACATGGGATACATGTAGCGGCTGGCAATTTTCTCTCCTGGTAAATTGTGTCAGAATTCCAGAGACTCCTAACACTAGGATATCAATTAATGCAAGTAATGTATTATTATTGCTGTAACATTGGGATATAAAGTGTTATTTTGATGAGAAAGAGTGCTGGAAGTGTCTGCTGTGAGTAGCTTTAGCCAGTCCTACCAGCTCTCAAAGAGTCACAATGCATGAAACTCAGATGGAGGTGATGTTGATTATGAAATGGTCAGGCCAAATCATCAGCACCTCAACAGTGACTCTCAGGAGTTTCCCCAAACCTGCATACTTGTTAACAAAAAAGAAAACCGAACAAGAAAGAACACAACAGTGGAGTTGTGGAGTGGTGGGGAGAGACACAACACACGGATGGACACACAACAAAAATGCAAAGCAATTAGATCCACATTTAAGTGACCCAGTTATATTTATAGAGAGAAGCAAAGTCATTGGAGTTATACCTAGGGTATACCTGACCCAGAATATTTCAGTTTTGTAGCAATTAATCTGTCGCCCAGCACAGGAAACAGAGGATTAAATACCTGCTTAATACATTTTTATTTTTTACTCCATCTCAGCACTTGCAAATGAAAAAGAGAAGTATTTTTAAAAAAGAAGTAAATGGGATTGGTTCCAGCAAATAAGTTACACCTTTAGGCATCACACAAATAAGATGCAAGGTCAACGTTTACAGATGTTTAGCTTCAGGTACCCACAAAATAGAAATTATTGACTTTTAGAGATACACAGCGCTTCTTTGAATAGGATGCAACTTTCACTTAGCACCTTCTGATGAGTTCCAGATATTGGTCCATTTAGTTGACCAATTTTACAATGCAAACAGCGAATTATAAACAAGAACATTCAAACAATTATTGTGTGCTGCAAGAAGCCTGTAATTCAACTAGATTGCCTAAAGTTCACTTTATAACTTTGATGGATTTCTGGTTGCTCATTAAAATATAACCACAGCAGAAGAGCAGGTTAAATTTAAATAACTATTCCCATCAATTAGTCTGCTGAGCTGCAATTCTAGTGTCTGTGACTGAGAAGAGTTAAGGTGCACTTGCTAACTGTGGTATTGATTTACTTCTCAACAATCAACAATTTCACGGTAAAAGTCTTAAAACACAGAATATTCAAGAAGGGGCTTATTAACTTAGCATGCAATCTGAAAGTTTCACATTGCCTTGCGAACATTTTCTCCCTAACAGCTAATGTTCCTTTGCATGCTGTTGCTCGTTAAATAATTCCTCACCTTTTAGCTTTAGAGTATTTATAGATTATCAGATCCTCCTTCACTTACTTATGTTTTTTCAAGCTGTATACATTAAGTTTCTTTAATCTTTCTTCGTATGTCATACCCTCTAATCCTTTCATCATTTGTCACTGTGGTTTGATAAACTTGGAAAAAAATATCCAATGAATTTTTCATAGTAGAAAAACGGGTAAGAACACACCAGTAAAATAAGAAACAGGCCTTGCCAATTCCAATTCTTTCTACATTTTAGCCCATGAACTAAAACCTTTTTTTCTCAAGCTCTGAAAGAAATAGTAAGAAAATTCTACGCGGTCCTCTAACAAATCACACCAGTTCTGGTGGGAATGGAAATGCCAAATCATTTGGGGAAGCCATTAGTACAGAATGTCATCCACCACTCGAAATGGAAGCAATGGGGGATTTTACACACCCTGTGTGTGTCTGCACCTTGTCCACCCATGCACATACCTGTAAGTGCACATATGTGAACACGTGCCTGGTATGATTTTGAGCACGAGGGACTGCTCAGATTGAATTAATGTTCAGAGGTCTCATATAGGTAACATCGTTGTCAGATGTTATACACTCCAATCTTTCCATACTTTCAAATATGTCAATAAGCAAACTGGTAACAACTGTTTTCCTAGTTAATACAGATAATAAAGATTTTATAAAGATTGGATAGTGGGTTTGTGCTCTTCCGCACTCCTCCTGATTCTAGCTAACACAACTGTGAGGTATGCTTACCTTATCATCTTCATCCTCATCTTCATCCAAGCCCACAAGCTCCTGCAAGAGCAGATGTCCATATTACAAAACACCACACTTATTTTTCAGTGACAGGCAATGTTCAAAAAGCTCATGATACTCCCACAACGTTTCATTACACAGTTTTCTCCCACTTCTATTGCAAGTCATCAAAAAACCCGACCACTTTCACCTTTCAGAAATAATGTTTTGTATTCAAGGACTTTTTTCTTTCTGTGGTGGTTTTTTTTTGTGTGATACCCTGAACAAAGCATGCAATACCCTATACAAATTTTAAGTCTAAATAAAGCATTAGTGGCTGTGTCCAGCAGTTTGAAGGCAACAGGCTTTCAAATTCATTGCCAACTTTTACTGCCTGTAAACAGCTTTGTTCTTAGTCTGACAAATGAACCAGCCGTTATGTCAAGGCTGAGGACTCTACTCAACTTGTTCCATCCTCACAGCTACAATGGTTGCTCCCTCTCTTTAGAGCCATTACTGAAACATTAGACTTTAGAACATACATTAGCATGAACATAATCAATCTCACGAATCACAGTCAGATTTCTATGCAGCATTATTTCCTCCTTTTAACTTCTATGCTGGCAGGTAGGGGAGAAAACAAAAGGCTTGGCTAAGGCTTGAAATTAGGAGCACTTGGCTTTCAATTCAGGTATTTAATGAAATGAGCCTTTAACAGGGTCCTCCGAGGTTTTTTTGGTTACTTAATAGGTATGTTTGAATCAGTGTACTACAAGTTTAAATACAGCAAACATGCAAAGAATGTGAAGAATCATAGTGAGAAATGGTTTGTATTTGAGTTTTTTGGTGGAGTCCTTTTTCCCCCCCCTCCCCTCTTTCTCTTTTCTTCTTTCACCCCCAGAAAAGTATCTAGTTTGCAGAAGGTACTGAGAGCTTGGATACCCAGATTTACTCTTTGGCTCCCTGGAATACCCTGAGTGGCTGAATTAACACTGATCATGGTTTACATTTCTATAGAAGCTCCCCATCTGTAAATCATAAACCATTTTAGCAATATTCACGAATTTAGTTTCCTGGCAACTGGATCATGAGTACAAGGTTAATACTCTTATTCCCATTTTATAGCGCAGAAATCAGAGAGAATTTGAGGTCCACTTTTGCAAAGCCTGCTGCTTGCACTCCTCTGTATACATGAAAAGTACATGCTGGCACACAGAACCCAAGAGGTAGTGCACATGCAGCCTAGGTCTGAAGAAGCAAAAAAATAAATGGCTGTATAAAAAAAAAACACTGGTATTTTGTGGAAAACCTTTTTTTCAGCTGGAGGACAGATTTGACTAGGGGTAGCACCCGATTGCCTGTTTTTGACCTACAGATGGTTAAAATCATAGACACACATAAAAAAGAAATCAGGTAATATTAAAGGCATTTTGACTACTTGTTCCATATGATCCCAATCCTGCAAAGCACTTAGGCAGATGTGTAACTCTGCTTACTCAAAACACACCTCTGAATTTCACGGCATCGCGTTGCTCCGCAGGATGGGTGTGACAGAAATCAGGCCAACTTTCCAGTAGACCTCTCCTCAGTATTACAACTGACTTGTATTTTCGGAGACAGCCTTCTTGTAACATTCACCTGAATTATGTATTGCTTAATTCTGCTGATTTACATGAGGCTCTTCTCACTTGAACAGGCAACAAGCTCACCACAGGATGAGCGATGGGTGCTTGAAAGTATTCTCTGTGCGTTTTCCCTGGACAAGTTATTCTTTTATACCATTATTTGTATTGAAAACATAAACACCTGTTTGCCTGAAATGCTCACACATGGGAAGTTTTCATTTTTTTGATGAAATAATGTAGTCATAGAAGACACACAATATCTTTCTATGTTATTCTTGGAGGAAAGCATTTCTTTCACCATTTCTTTTCAAATCAAGCCTATGTCCTGGGCTGGATAATGAAAATTTCCCAATTTTCTAACAATCTTATCCACTTGGGAATGGACAAAAACTGAACTAGGAGTAACTTTTCTTACTTACTGAAACTAACCAAACAGCTGCTGACGTTTTTAATTCCAGGATATTATTTCTTTGTATAAAATCCACTTGATTTATTTGGGTAAAGGTATTCTTCATGGATACAAATGTCCATCTTTTTATCAAAAATGAGAAGGAAGATATAATTCTGTCTGTATTTCATTACTGTACATGTAAAACCAGAGTATTATTGACATCCACAAATTTCCTCTCATTTCTAACTGCAACTAACATTGTTATCTAAGTACAAACCAATGTCAAAGAGCATTTCGTAACACAACAGTAGCACTTTACCACATGTTGTCATTATTTTTCTATTTAAATCTGGGTTGGGTAGGGGTTTTTTTCTTCTCCTAGATCAAGTTAAAAAACTGAAGGCTAAATTTCTGGGGGGAAAAGAATTTGTCATTTAAAATCAGGCGGTGGGGAAGAGGAGTAAAGGCTTCTTAAAGTCTCAGATCACAGGACAAGGTTTAAAAGACAACTAACTTCTCATTCAGCTTCTATTGAATTTCCTCTTCTGTCAGCCATTAATCATCAGCATGATGCAAAGTGTAAGAGCAGGGGGGACATGGGTTTTAGGAACTTGTTGCTTTATAAATCCTTCTTAATTCAACTTGGTTAAAAAGATTTGTAGTTACTCAGTGAAATCCCCCTCCTACACACTCTTGTAGTCTTTTCCTACTACTCTGAATGGTTTATTGCATGAACTGAATCACGAAAATTGAGAGGCTTGAGGTTTCTTTTCAGTAACTTTGAAATAAAAATGCTGTTTAGCTACACAACTAGCTTAATACCATTAAAATGCATGACATTTTGCTCAAGGGCAAATTCAAGCTGGGACTGCCAGAAATGTTACTGCCACTTTACTTGCCTGGGCATCTTGGGTGTTGTTGACCTTTCCTGTTTTGACAAGGGAGAAGTTGTATGCAAAGAGCACCAGAAGAGCCAGGGGCACCATGTACAGTTCCACGCTCCAGACAGTGACCACAAACACCTGGGAGAAATAATGCAGCAGAAGGGAATACATACAAATGTTTAAAGAGAAAGCCACGTAAGAAAGCCTTTCAGTCATTATCCCCATGTACCTTCATCCTTGAATCTCTGTTAACCTCATTCATATTATTATTTTGGCAAAGAAAATCTGCTCGCAAAGCATGCTCTCTTTCTATTTTGTTTGAATCCATTAGGCTGCCATTTGTTAGCTTCTCCTCCCCTGTATCTAGGGAAGTACAAGGCCATGAGCATAAGGTTAGCCTGAAGGCTTTATTCACTCCTTCCTGGGACCCCCTCAAGCCTTAAAGACCTTTGTCCTTAGTGCTAGTGCATAACCACTTATAATGGTAAACCTGCTCCATTTCATCAAACCCTAATTGCCAGGGGGCAATTCACTGGCTAGAGGAGAGTTTCTTCATCTTGTGCAACAGGAGCCATCCAGTTTCCTCATCACTCTGCAGGGGATAATCAGCAAATGCATCTTCACCGTTAATCCTCCCGTGTTCTAGGTATGGCAGTACAGAGAAAAGACCATCACCTTCCAAGAGGCAAGGCCCTAGGTTGCACATGACGCGTTATTTTGGAAAGGGATCCAAGCAAGCTTGGTCTCCATTCCCATGCTCTTGCGATTTTTCAGCACAGTATACTCTGATTTCACTGCCTGCCTGGAGTCTCTCTGCCCAGAGATTGTATGGGTTTGTGCTTTTGGAGTGGTATCTGACAAAATCCACTAACAGCAAAACCAGAAGCCAAATGTTGAAGTTCTGTTCTGTAAATTGGATCAGCAAAACAAGTAACTAACATGATGGGGATTTAAAAAGCACTTAGGATTTAAAAAAAATAAATATACCACGCCAAACTGCAATCCAGTCTTACAAGTACCAACAATACCTGAACAGACTCCAAACTTGGAGTGGTTGGCAATGCAAAGTTAATAAACTAAATCCAGTACTGCCATAAAATGCACGTTGTGATCCCATTTCCTTTTCTACTCCTACATAGTGTTTCCAGAACTGCCTAACACTGGTACTGACTTGAAGCTATTTTAAACAATCTCCTTTAAAGACAAGGCACAAACACATTTATCTGATTTTTCTTCCCCCAAAGGAATCTGGAATGATCAGAAACAAAAATCACATTTTTAGCGTAACACAGGTAGATGAAAATGAGTCACTCTATGGGTGACCAGAAAGCTAAATCTCTACCTCCCTTCATCCTTGGCACCTCAGACACTACATATAAAGGCAACACTGGCACTTGCAGAACGGGATATTTATGGCACCGTATTTCGTATTACGGATATGAAAGTCTAACCACACCGTACCAAAGCAGCACTTCCCACTGCATTCAGCATGGTGAGAATTTATACCCCTACAAAACAGCAGCTGTTGTAACTTTTCAACAAAAGCCTTGTCTGACATCAAACGGCCAGTTAATATCTACCAGGGGCCAAACATAAACCAAGAAACAATGACCGTATCCATAATCCTGCCCAAACAGTGGTTGCATTTCCTAGAGTAAACCTGATTTTATGTTAGCTGTTGCTATGCAAGGAATTAGACTGTCATCCCATTCTTGGCATTTGTAGTCCAGTAAAACAATCTTTGAGATATATTCATTTATAAAACAGGCTGACATCCAGACAATATATCCACATACTACTGATCTGTAGCATGGGAATGCAGAAGACAATTAGGTTTTGATTTTGTTTTGTTCTGTTCTTTTTTGACCCTGCTTTTCAGCATACTAAAAAATTAGAAGTGATAATGATTCCAACAGCCACATTTCATACAGAAACAAGGCAAGAGAAACACACAAATCCTGGCCAAGAAGGCATGGTACTTGATCTGTCTTACAGGAGACTTGCATAGCTTTAGTTAATAAAGACTTCAAAAAGCATGATATTCCAAGCTGAAAAGTCTTCCATGAATGAAAAGTTCTAACTCGAACAAGCTCCTCTGAAGCTAGTCCAACTCCCTTGGATGAATCTCTACTTGCTTTGTAAGACAAAGTGAAGGTGATACCAGCTCCTGGCCTACCTCAAACATCACCCCAAAGAACAAGGACCTGCTATTGTAAGAAATAATACAGATATTTTAGAGATATCTAGGTAGACAAAAACAGATGCATACATATAAATCTACATCTGATCCTCATGGAAATTCCTACATGGAAATTTGTATCACTAGGTATTGATTCAAAGCATTTGCTTCTGCCTGTTGGAAAAAGTTGCATTTACATCATTTCCCTAGGGTTCTAGCAAACTCAGTCTTCTCAATGCAGCAAAAAGACTCCACTGGCAGTCAGCTAGGCAAAGTCCTACAGGAGTCAATGAAGCTCTTGAAGAACCTCTCTTCATTCATTCAGTTGCAGGACTTGAACCATTTTTAGTGCATCTGTCACCATCCTATATGAACATCACTCTGCTCAGTTGCAAGTATAATACAACCTTGCAATCACAGGTCATTTAGGCAAGATACAAAGTCAAGACCTTGGTGATTTTCGATCCAACAGTACATTTTGTGCATTATTAAGTTTCAGACCTTAAATACAACTTTAAACTTAATTACAAAATCTCACTGTAGTCTCAAACTGATAACTGAGGCGTGCTGTCACTTCCTTCCCAATGCTGAGTGGTTAATCAGCTGCTGAGTTATAACTCAGACATGCTTTCCTAGAGCTCCCACATCTCCCTAAGACGAGTTGCTTTACTGCTACCGCCGCAGCAGAGGGAACTTTCATTACTGTGACACAACACAGACACAAGACAAATTGATTTAGCTATTCAGAAATTATTTAGCCTCGGAGGTATGGGAAATGATTGCTGTGAACATACAGCCCATAATAAAAGTTCAGAGGGCTTTTGTAAAGAGAATACAAATATTTTTGCATTCTAACAGCCTTTTGAGTAGTTCTGCAGCATCAGCTTTCAAAGAAGTTCCCAAACAGGCCCACGTCCTCTTTTAGCAACTCTCACGCAGCTCCCTGAGACTGACCACAGCATCAGCAGAGTTGTGACACAGACACCTCCCCTCCTCCCACTTTGCCTCCAAATTACAAGGTTCACAACCAGCTCCAGGATCATCCTCCCTAAATTATTTTCTTAGCAATAACTTTTGCTAAAACTTGAAAGTGTAAACAGTGGCTATTACAAGGAACAATACTTTCTTGATTCTTGGTAGCCCCTAGCCTGTCTTTTGCTTAATACATGGACTGGTAAGGGAAGTCATTAACCAGTTCAGATCACTTGTTCAGTATCACAGAAGCAGGGACCAAATCTCAGTCCCTGTTTCAAATGATCCAGTTTTAACAAACCATAAGTTTTTCAGTATTTCACATCATTGTTAGACCAAGTTCAGTCAGACATAATCTATTACATCACTGATACCTTTTCTGCTGGGGTTCTGACTGTGGGGGAGAGAAGTTAAAAGGACAGTAGGCAGTTTCTAGAAGTCAGACAAGTGGAATCGAGCTTTCTGCATTACTTCTTTTAATGCAATTTGAGAATATAAAAGCCTATTATAGACCTGAGCAATTTAATTTGCAGCATTATAAAACAATAATCAAAATAGCAACAGAAATGGGATCGATAGATCTAGAGGGAAGAAAAAAATAGAGCTCTTGAAACTAATATTTAGACTAAAGTTCTACCTAGAAGAGAGCAGCAGTATCACAGCCTTGGAGAAAGGACCACTTGATTTCAGCTGATTAATGTGTTGCTATTTCAAAGGGCCTAATAACTACAAGTTAAAGCTCTGGAGGTTTGGAAGCCGTTTCATCTGAAAATCATTGAAGAGGGGTCCAACTGTTCCTGTCAAGAAGCATGGAGTTTGAACAACCATGAGAGTGGCCCTTTTGACAGCAGTACAAAAGATGAGAGAAGGCAGTCCCAACTGAAAGTAAAAACAAACCCTTAGAAACACGTTTCGAATCTGGTTTTTCTGCCCCTCTGGTTCCAATTTAGGATCTGACTATTAAGAACAGATTTTAAACGGGTGTCTACTAAAGTATGCCCATAAAACATTTGTCACCAGCAAACCCACAGTCATGGGATAGAACAGTTTTAAGATGTTTAGAAACGCAGCATTAGGTAGGGATTTTCTGTATAATTTTTCCACACAGTAATTATATTTTTTTTTTTTTAACACTAAAAAACAGCCTTTTTTTGACCTGGTAAGTCTTTGTGGAGAAGTAAAAGTTGCTGTGTTGGGGGACAGAATAATTCTTGGAAAGTAAGAGTGATGGGAGAAGGAGTGGGATACATTCCATCAGATGGAAAAAATAAAAGTGGATGGAGATGAAGTGCACACAAGGAACCTACGGTAAAAGGTTATTTTCTCAGCCAGTGTAGGCTCCAATGCTAATGAAATGCCTCATCAGCAGAGCTGTGAAAATTATTATTCAAAACTCCAAGTTCCAAAACCACACACAATTTAACTGAACTCTAAAGTACTAACAGCTTCATCAAAAGTTTCTTTGCAATTTAAAAGCACATTCTATGCGACTCATGAGGTCAGGAGAAAAACTTGAGCTGATACAGCTGTAAACGTCCAAGTTATGTTTTGAACTAAACCAAAACACTGATTTTGGTTTGAGACACAAAGACTTGCTCCCCTTTGAGATAGAATGACATACTTTTAACTTATCTCTGGGTTATGCAGCCTCAAGAGGCCCTGTATGCACAAATGGGCTCCATCTATAAAAGAGGAGAAGTTTCTGCATCCAAGTATTCAGGGACAAACTCCCTAGCATTCTTTTTTAAGCGTTCAGTCCCTCTGCCCCAAACAAAATACAGGATATTAGCCAATAACATAAGATACCAGCTCCCCAAAAGGGCATTCAAATCCCTTGGAGGGAATAAGTCTGTCAACAACAAATTATTCCTGACAGACATTTATTCCTGCCCTTAGAAAAGGAGAGTAAAATTGTAGAGGAGAGAATGAACACAGTCACACAGAGCAGGACGTTCGTGGTGCATGTATGTCTGTATATACAGAGATATCTCTTCCAGATATGAGCAATGCAGATGCATGAACACAGTGGTGATGAGCCCATGCCAACAGAAATCAGGGTACATGGTGTGGGCTGAACCTGGTGTGAGTGCAGTAATATGAAAAAAGAAGCCTATACCAATTACTCAAATTGGTCTAATATAGCCACACCTCAAGGGATGGTCAATAAAGGTTGAGGCAGTTCTGTAGCATACTTTTCCCACTGAAGTCATAGAATCATAGAATGGCATGGGTTGGAAGGGACCCCAAGGATCAGAGAGCTCCAACCCCCTGCCACAGGCAGGGCCACCAACCTCCAGGCCTGGAGCTACAGAAGGTTGCCCAGGGCCATATCCAACCTGGCTTTGAACACCTCCAGGGATGGGGCATCCACCACCTCTCTGGGCAGCCTGTTCCAGCACCTCACAACTCTCTCTGTAAAAAACTTCCCCCTAATACCTAATTTAAACCTTCCTTCCTTTAGTTTTAGTCCATTCCCCCTTGTCTTGACGTTGTCTACCCTTTTAAAAAGTTGATTCCCCTCCTGTTCCTCTGCTCCCTTCAGGTACTGGAAGGCTGTAATGAGGTCTCCCCGCCGCCTTCTCATCTCTAGGCTGAACAAGCCCAGTTCCTTCAGCCTCTCTTCACAGGGGAGGTGCTCCAGTCCTCTAATCATCTTCCTGGCCCTCTTCTGGACCCTCTCCAACAGTTCTACATCTTTCTTGTATTGGGGGACCCAGATCTGGACACAGTACACCAGATGGGGCCTCACGAGGGCAGAGTACAGAGGGACAATCACCTCCCCGTCCCTGCTTACGATCCCTCTTCTGATGGAGCCCACTCCCAAAGACTTTTTTCTTTGTGAACTGATTCTCTGTGTTCCCAAACCGCAATACCCTCCTTCCCACACCCCTATGGCACACCCTCACCATGCCCAGCTCAGCCAAGAGTGCTCCGGTGCCACTTCACAGCCACCACACTGGAGCTCAAGGAGGGGTCAGTTAAGAGCAGAGTTGCTCCCTCACTGCAATGCAAAAACAAAGAACATGGCAGGAAGAGAAATTATACTTAAATAAACCATCACTGTCAAAAGAAACCTATTTACTTTAGAGTCAATTTGCTTTCTGTGTCCCCAGCAAAAGAACAAGGAGCATCTCAAGAGCAGTATGAAACGTGCGTTGTATTGAACAGTGATGACCAAAATCAAAAGTGACCTGAAGGAACAGAGGTCTTTAAATATTTATGCCACATTACAAATTATCTGTGCATTGCTCCACACAACAGCATACAAGTTACTAATTTTTAAGGGTGTATCACAGGCAAAAATCTGAGCTCTTCTGCACAGGTCCTCTGTTGCAAGGCCAGATACAACTAGAATCTAAAACTAAAGACAGACACCAAACACAGGAAAAAAAACCTACCCAAACACCTCAAAGCCAAATCAGAACATTAAGTTGTGCCCCAAGGTGATTCCATCTGTATAACATGCATGACTGCACAGAATTGAGAATCAGGACTAAAAGAGACGTTCATGCAACCTGCTACCATGTAGATCTACCTGATTTGGGCTGCTGCTTTTTTTTCAGAAGATGCTCTGGGTGACACAACACAGCCACACTTGCCCACCTCAGTTGTCTACATAGGGTGACGTGACCGGCTGCCATACCCATGTTTTCCACCCCTGCTTGTCCCGGCTGAAGCCTACTGAGAAACTGGCCCAGGATGAGGTTAAGGGGAGGGAGGGGAACCCGAGACACCCAACCTGTGTTTGACAATTTACATTATCTGTGAGGATGCAGGAAGGAAAAGGAGTGATAGAACAAAGCCTTTGTAGGAGACAGGAGGACAGCAATTACACTCATAGGGCCACAATCTGAACACTGGTTTGAAACATTAAAAACGAAAAGGAAAAACACAACGTCCCTCACTTCCAACCAGCTAAGACATAAAACCACCAACAAAAATTCCCTGAAATCTCATACTGTTCAAATCAATATGCGTTAGGGCCTTTTTTATCACTGTCTGGTTTCAACTCTTCAAGGGGATCTAGGGTTTGCTGCTGCTAGGAAGTAGAAACTTATTTGTGTTTTAAATAAAACCTGTGATTCATGTGCAGTCACAGGACTCTAAAACAGCATTTAAAGAAAAAAGCAGGTTAGTCTGCAAAAAGCCCAGTGAAATCAGAAGAGCTGACAATATTACAATCTGTTCTCCACCATTCTCTTGGGACACTTCACCATGGAAGGTTGGGATGCTGTGCTTAATCCTGCAAGCACTTACAAGACATCTGCACTCTTATCCTGAATTACTTTTGTCATTAACATGTTCAATGGGCTTTTTGTTCATAATGTCTGCAATCAGAGAGAGATAAATAACAATAAAATAAAATCAACCAGAAAGTGAAGGTTTTCCTTTATTTTGGTTACATTAATGAGATTTCCTAGGGTGGCTAATAAAAAACAAGATCCTTAGAGATTTTTCTTTAATAAGAGGTCAGGGAAAAGTGACTTGGTTCATGTTTATTTCACTGAACTTCTCACCTGTGAGGTAGATAAAATCTAAATATGCACTCCAGATATCTGAAGACTTTCTGTCAAACTGATGTGGATGACAATTCTCAACACAAAAAGGTGCACGCTTGGGACCATCAATCTTTGTCCTTTAAGACACTTACATTTAGACCCCAAAGCCTAACACCCCATCACAAATCTAACAGGGTGCCTCTGTACAGTCTTCTCAGGGCTGGTAACTTTCTCTTTATCATTGAACCCCCAAAAGATGTTAACCAAAACAAAACCAACTACAGCCCCACAAGTTTTGGGTTCTCTGTTTATGTACAAACAGTTTCAGAGTAAAACAAATCCTTTCAGGCTGCAGAGACTGAAGAAATAGCCATTTGCTAGCATGCTGACTGGTCTAATTTTTCCCTCATGCTTTTATCTAACATATTTTACTTTTCCTGTGCCAAGTAAAATACAGTTAAGACCCTCAAGCAACAAAGCCTAAAATTGAAAAAATAGGGGGGAAAAATATTACAACAGTTTTCTATCTTTTGGGGTAATCCACTGGGAGTGGGACAGGGGAATAAATCTGCATGTTATTTCCAAAGGAGTAACTATCACAAAGTCAATGGGGGAAGATCTTAAAACAAAGGAGAGGTGGCATGCCAAAAAATTAAAAAAAAAATCTGTTTTATATCATAGCTAAATTAAATGGTCATTTTTATCTCTAATGTTTTGGTTTGTTTAGCAGAAGGGTTGTAGTTTTGGAATTACTCTCATACAGAAAGTTATGATCTATTTGCAGGGAAGACAGGCGTTATGCAAGTTAAAAGCCTGATCTTATAGTAAATAATTCTTCCAAAAAGTGTCAGAAAAAAATATCTGCGCTATTTAAAGAGAGGCAAAAATGTAGGTTAAATTTATTTATTTTGGATAAGGTGAACACCTTAAAAGGGTCATGAAAAAATTTATCATTCACTGAGCTGATAAATGTCCACTTACTTTCGAGATGTATTTGTTAACATTGTGAGAAACATTAGCAGTGGGGGTCAGATGGTGATGTAATTGTACAATGAGTGGAAAGAGTATCTGATGGAAGTGTTCTTTAACTTTGGGCTCTCAACATTGGGTTACAATTGGTAGCAAATGGGAGGCCTAAATGATATGTTTAAACTACTTTAATGACTTCCTCCTTCATGTTCGTAGTGTGTATTAGAGCTGAGTAAGTAAAGGAGAAAGGGCTCTCTAATAAAGCAAGTTATGTTTAATTAGACATAATTCAGTGTCGAGTGGCAAGTGGATAGCACATGAGGCTACATCCGCAGCAATCTCTGACTATGGCATGAAAAACATTTAAAAATCGGGTTTAAGTAAACCCAAATAAATGAAAAATAGATGCTTGTACACACTAATGCTGCAAAAATGTCTGCAAAACTCTTTTCTGAAACCTCCAGTCCTAAAGAAACATCTCCAGACTGAAACAGAACAGAGGGAGCAAAAAAAAAAAATTAAGTTTAAAAAAAATCCCAGTAAACCCAGATCACAAAACCAGAAATGTAAACACACCTATAAAGCACATATAGAGCTGTAAGAGAACATCCATTCAGGCAAAGAATTTTAGATGATTCTCTTTCCTGCTGTACATGGGATTCCCCACCACAGCCTCGTGCCAGAGTCCGGAAGGTTTCTTCCCCGCCTGACACCCACTTCCCACAGTCAAGAGGAAAGCAGAGATGATATTGAACCCCAGCCCTCCCCACACTGACACACGCACTGGACACCACGAACTTTGAGGGTGATTACACCAGACTCGAACAGTTTCAGCAGATTCATAAGCTGCAGTGAGACAAAATTGCTGCATTACAGCACAAATGAATGAAGATAACTGGGAGACTCGCTGTAATTATACCCTAAATACGTTACTATTGTAAGCTAGCAACAACAGCAGCGACAAAAAAAATCCTAAGCATTCACAGCATGTCTATGTAAGAGAGATTTTCCACTATCAGACCCATAGCATCTTGCTTTCTAAAATACAGAACAAGTTAACAAAAAAAAAAGTGGCAAGACTCTTGCAATTTCAGGCAGCTGTTCAGGTAAAACTAAAGCCAGGAGATTGTTTATTTTAATAAAGCTATTATATGTGCAGCTCCAAATTAGGAATGGCAGGAGACTAGGGGATGCCTAAACCATCACCACCTGTTTGCCCTGAAAATCAATTAAAGTCACACTATCACAGCAATCCCTTCTTAGCTAATAAAAGTTATACAGCTTCAACGTGCGACTTTAGGTGCTTGGTGGGAATGTGCCTGAAATCTAAATCCTTGGTCTCACATTACTTCGATGCTTAACACAACTCTGAACTAACCACTGTAAAACTTGCCTTTTTGGGGTTAGAGAAGGTGTTGAGGGGAAAAAAGAGATCCCAAAATGCTGTTTTGATGCAGCGGATTGAACCAATATTCAGTAAATTCTAGCAATCCAGCCAAGAACATTATATAGAGTTTTAAGTAGGAGAAAACTGAAGTCCTTTATGACACATGCCTGTTCAACATATTCTGTGCTGCAGCACAGATCCAACTTTACAAGTTGAAAGCAAGGGCAGTAGAGACATCCCAAGTGTTTTAGTAATTAAACGAATATGCATAATGAACCATATGCCCAAAGGGCCTGTTCTTCATGTGGGCCAGATTTTTGTTTGAATTTTTAATTTTTATATACAGATGAAACATTTCATGTAATATAGCAACAGTGCAAAGGAACATGCTATGCAGGAAGGGAAGGAGGAACTACCCATGTGAGAACGATCAGAATACACTTGATGAATTCTGCTCCTCAATTTCCGATTCAGAGCCAAGAGGGCTTTTTTTTAAATAAAAAAAATGCTTAAAAAAATCCTCTTCTCCTTTGAACAGCTGTATTAGTCATCTGCTCAAAGTCTAGGAAAGAGGCATTAAATACATGTATATTTATATAGGTCATATTTATACACTTCTATGTGTGAAATGGATTATATACACCAACACATTTAGATGCTGCAAGACTAGCAAAAACACAGAGGCTGTCAAATTAAAAAGCTTCTGATCCACCAGAAAAAAACCCTACAGGATGGCTCTCTGTTCGGCAGGATCCTTCGTGTTGTGTGAGCTGGGGTGAAGCAGGACACACATCTGTCTGTGAAACGGATGGGCATTTTTAAAAAGACAGGTCAAATTCCACTCTTGTCACAATAACATCACCCTACTGTGAACGTGAGGATGTTAATATTAAATATTAAATCTCCCAATTTCTCTGGGGTCAAGCTGTGCTTCTCCTTTCTCAGTAACACTCACCTCTTTTCTGTCCCTTGCTTGTAAAGAGCTTGTCCAAGTAAAATCAGCATCCCTTACAAACATAAACCACTGTAACAGGTTAGTCCTCTAAGCCAGCAGCAAAACCATTTGGTGCTGATTTTCAAATAGCTGGACTGCACAGTAAGAACCTGGGTCTTTCAAGTGGTTCTGATCCACTGGACAGATTTCCAGTTTGCTTTGTAAAACCAGTGATGGGGGGCATGTAGTTGTCAGTGTGGACATGCTGGTTAAGTAGCTGAGGAAAACTTTCCTGCATGAGGAGAGCTCCAGATAGCTGAGTCTTTTATATTTTTTTTATATATATATATACACACACACACACGATTTAGTCTCTATGAATCAAGGGAAATCAAATCCTCATCAGGTTCAGGGAGGGAAAAGAAAAATTTGGGGGTAAATAGTAGAGTGCTTCACAGTAGCTCATATCTAGCACTGCACTTAGATAAATAAGCAGTACTACACAAACTAGCAGTGGTGGCTACACTCACTGCCTTGGTACCAAAGCAATGCAGTGGGGAAGCACCAGCTATGCTTTGAGGGCTGCAGGCAATAATGTGATCCACTTTAGAACTGAAATGGTGACTTTTCCTCAAACTTGGCAAGTTCAACTTTTCACGGGACTTTGGGAGTTCCCATCACGGAATGTAAATGGCAAGACCCGTAAGAATGGCCTGGTCCCCAGCCCTTAAAGTATTTAAAAGCTGAAATAACGAAGTTGTTTATAATGGCATTTGTTGGTCTCAGTCCTAATTCAGGGTTCATGGTTTTGACGTTGCCTGGTTTGCGTGATCTAGTGGTCTCCACGGAAAGAGAGATAAACTTCAACGGCTGTCAGAAGGCAAAAAATTGACAAGGAGCATCACCTTTCCTGACTGTTTAAATCCTTTAAGGAAGTGTTGGAGCAATTAGAGAGGGAGTCTAATCTTTGCAGAGTGCATTAACACTCTCCGACCTCCCAGACAATAGATCAGACCTCAGACACATAATGCTTCCCTAAGGCTTTTTAACCAGCACATTTGATCTCATAGTCACTCTGTATGTGTTACTATAGGTATCAGCATGTAAGACAGTATTCATTGGGCACTAAAGGACTGCTATCTCTGCAAGCATTCATACAACTTTTAAAACAGAAAGCAGGAAAGGCACTGCAATGCATGCTGTTGCAGAATACTGCTTCCCAGAAAAAAAAAAATTAAAACAATCCAGAGTAGCTCTGCAAAATGTCTTCATTTTTATTAATCTCATATTTCCTTTCTGTTTATTTCCCAGCTTTGGAATATAAATCTATTTTTTTAAAAAGCACAGATTAGGGGTTTTTTTTATTCATGGAAACAGTTATCTGATAGTAATTTCAAAATGCTTCATTCCTTAACCCCCGTGGAGGGACTTGAGGGAAAGGGAATTAGGAAGACAGGTCTAGTTTATTAAGGAAATTGAAATATATCATTGCAAATAATTTTCCCAAATGTGTACATGGAAGTATCTGGGGAAGTTTTCCTAACTGCTAGAACAAGTCATCATCTAATTCCTGATGGGCATGTTCAGTTAAAAAAAAATTATATATATAAAATGGCAATATTACTATATTAATTATGCATTCCCCATTTAATATTCTAAACATTTTAAGAAAATTTGCTTAGTGCATTTTGTTAATGGAATTAGGCTTCCTTGCCATGACATTTTGACAGAGGCCACATCCTAACAGTTCTTGTATGGAAAATGCATAATGGGATTTTAAGACCAGCTAACTGGATTCCCACCCACAGCTAAACAACGGGTGCTGCAGTCTCACTAAGCAGCGTTTTATTTCCCCCCCATGCAATGTATTTGAGGTACAGTGCTAGCTAGCAACACTTTATATGAATCTCTTAATACTTTGTATTAGCTGCAGGATCTTGTTTTACTTTTCTAGAGCTACAAAAAGTGCCTTTTTGTGGAGTACCTGCATTGCACACAGAGTTTTTTGCTGCTGTTTAAATGTGCATCTCAAATTTGTCAAGCCAAGTGCACCACAAATGACAAAAAGGTCACATATACCTAGTATATTTAAAACAAACAAGCCTTCAAAGTCAAAGTGTAATGCAGTTATTTCTAATCTGAGCAAACAATAGGCTGCATCTAATGAAAGTTGACAATCGGCTTTGATACAGAGCTGTGCAGCTCCTCTGTTCCATTAAAAGATGAAAGCTGAAGGGAAGTACAGAAGACAGCGCCTTCTCCCAAAAAGCAAGCAGAAAGTTCTGAACCTGAGCTAGCAGAGTAGATAAAGGCTGGTTTAGAGGAGGCTTTTGCTCACACATGACACTCATCTGTCAGCATACACGCTGACTTTACATGGGTAATGTTAAGGCTAAAATAAATCCGCGTAGACGACTAGTACAAAACACTACATGCTTTGCATATTTATTAACATTTCTCAAAATCACAGCACTGCCTTTAAGAGGAAAAAAAAAACCACAAACACGTGAAACCGAACTAATCTTGGCGACAGTGTGACTGTCAGAATTAAGAGTAACAGATTTAATTTTCATGAAGTTGTGGGGGAAGCGATCAAAACTCTATTGATAGCAGTGTAATCCTTTACTGTAGCAGTAGTTATTATTAATAGTATGGGTTTTCAAAATTTTGGTTTCTGGGATTTTGCAGTCATCCCATTGCTCTGGCTGTATTTCACAATGAATCTAAAGAAAAAGAAAAAAAAAAGAAGAAAAAATAGAGAAGAAAGGAAAAAATAAAAGAGGAGAAAAAAAAGGAAGGAAAAAATAAGGGACATATCCTGATTTAGGGTATTTTTGTTATTGCTATCCTTAAACAACCTGAGAACTTCCTGGTTGCTTAAGACTAACCTCTGAGTCAAAGCACATCTTAGTTGGTAGTGATGAAAAGTAAATCCAAAAGAGGAAAGGCTCTTGAAAAATGTATTTGCTCGGTAGCATCTATACTAATCCCCTTTTATTTCAGATCTTGTAAAAGATCCAACTCATTTAAAAACAAAAGTAAAAGCAGCCCCACAAGAAGTAGAATGCCTCAAGAGAAACCCCTCAAGGTGCATCTGTCTCCATCATAAAACCACGCATTACCTTCAAATAGGAAATTTCTTCCAGTTGTCAAGATTTCTGCAACTGGTGCTAGATTAGCGCTGAGAGAACAGGGGAATTAAATTAAAAATATAATAGTTCAAGCAAGAGAAAGAAAAAACCTGCCAGAAAAATCTGACAAAAGCCTGAACGCCAGAGCTGGCTCATTCGTGAGGGTCCATCGCCACCTACAGGATTTTCCTCTTTTTTCCAGAAAACCTGCTGCTCCTATTCATGCAGGATTTTGCCCCAAAATGAGGATAGAGATTTTTTTTAACTGATCTTAAATAACACAGGCACACTGAAGTTAATGGAGTGACAGTGAATTAAGCTACCTAAAGGCATGTCTCTATTTCATCCCTCATTTTATAAGAATAAAAGCTGCCTGTGTGTTTCAAGGCACTGTTCTAAGCTTACATGTGTTAGAGGATCTGCCTTCTTAAAAATAAAAGCAAAACTCAAACAAATCAACCCAAAACAAACCCACAAAATGCTTGCAGCATTGCTCCACCAACGACAAGGGAGAGAACAGATATCACCTACAACCCTCCTGTAAAACTAAGTGCTTCAAAGTATTTTCTAAGAGGTGCCAGGTCAAAGTAATGTGAATAATGAGACAAACCCAAGCAGATGGTGACTGAAAGGAAATCAATACACCTGAAGTTCTGGAGGGAAAAAGCACTATGAAAGTAAAGGAATTTTTTACTTTTAATGACAAATTTCACTTCCCAACACATACCTGTTTCATAATAGATACCGGGGCTTTGGGCTGAGCTGTATACATTTTTTCATACCACTTGCACAGTGCAAATCCATGCCAGACTTAGGGAATTTTACACGTAAGGTTCTCAAATTCTAGTACTTCTAAGAGTAAGTAGCTAGTCTCTCTCATGCTGCTGTTGAAGGAGTCTCACACAGATGCACCGTTCATTAAAACTAGAAAACTAATTTCATCTTTGTTTATTCAATTTCTTATCTACGAACGAAGTGAACTTCCAGGAAAGGCAACAGGCAAATTGGGAAAATAAAAGTGACTGGATCCTGATCTGGAACACCATCTCTTTAGGAGAAGATAAACTAGCAAATGGCTACAAATAAATGATTATTTTTCAACCTACCAATCAACTGCTAAACATTGCTGCTCCCTCACAAATTCCCAAGACATTTTATCTGAAGTTCCCCTAAAGAATCTAAACCTGCAAAAACACAGACACCAAAAAGAAGGAAAAGCCAGATTTCAGGCAGTGTGCACTTCAGCCTTTCCCACATTTCTGGTAGCAAATTCCAAACATCAGGATGTAGGTTTGTAAGGCAACTGTAAGAACCATGAGCAAAATTCACCTTGGCCACATGCAAGTTTTGCAAGTCCCTTAGAAGAGTAAAGGAACCAGAGCTGCCTTTGTAGACAGGGAATTTGATCTTTTAGAAGAGAGTTACGTAATACTTAAAGACCAAGAAAAAGACATAATTGAATGGTAATCTGTGATTAGTCTCGCAGGTAGGAGAACACAGCATATCTGGTAATGAGTGGTTAGAAACAGGAGTTCAGCAATGTTAAATATAATAATAAAACCAGCAACAGGCAGTGGTGCTATTTTAAGCTGCTGGACAAGGCAAAATAAATACAAGATATTATTAAAAAAAGGGCAGAAGTACAAAACGGTGTAAGATCAACAATAATCTCTTATAAAACTTCAGAACCTTGAAAGACACGAGACGTATATTAGGGAGGGGGGAAAAAAGGGGGCGGCTTCATAAATCAAACAGCTAAAGTACAAAACAATATAGCAAAGTCTAGCCAGACCACAAAGAGGGTTCGCTCTTCATAAACATCAGATCAGGCAGCTAAAATTATTACCAAAGCTCTCTTGTAACTGTCACCTGTGGTGGGTATAATTACAGGCTACTGCTGCAAGCACGCCCACGTCATATGGCAATAAAAGGACCTACAGCTTGCCAAGACCAGGCAGACAATGGAGAACATACACCACCTGACGAGAGCCCAAAAAGATCAGCCAGGGAGACTAATAAAAATGACGGCTTCGAAACAAATGACAAAGCTTCGACCACACAAAAAAGAAAAAAAGGGGAAAAAAAAGGGGTGATATCAAATTAGCTGGAAATGCAAGCACAGAGTGACTCTCCAACAGGTCACAACTCGAGCAGGAAAGCAGGCAGAGCTGTCTGTGGACGCATTCAGTTGATGTTTTAGCTAGGAGAAAAAAAAAAGCCCTTTTTCATTAGGGTTATGGTGGGGTTTTTATTAGATAGAATGTTTGCACATTTGGGCTTGGCTTCTATTTCTAATCCAATTCTGGAGACACACAGATATTTAGATACAGGTATCTTAATGGCACCTTCTAGGTGCTACATCGATATGAATTTCTCATTGCCTTAATTCTTCACTGGATGCCTGCGTACCACCTCTGCAGCAGCTTATCCTCCCTCAGAACTGGGCTTTTACCTGAATACTTCCATTAGAAAGTTGAACACACACAACCAACGCATTAAGTGGCTTTACCATCAATGCAAAGCAATAGAACACAATCAGAGAGAAGGAGAGGCAGGGATTTGGGTGTCTCTCATCACCAGGGCTGAGGGAATCGTTCCTATATGACGTTTTGAGCACAGAAAGCTCTGCTATCACTCAAAATATGAGCACAGCCTAGATTTAATTTAAGAGGAAGCTCCCCAATCCCAAAAATCAACGGGCTCTCTATAAGGGTAAGTGTCTTCTTAAGGAGGCCCAGAGGAAATGAGCATCACTCCTCAGATGCAAAATATGGATTTGTTTTTATTTTGGAAGATTTCACTGGTAAAAAGCAAGTTCCCCAAGCTGGAAACATAAGACCACCTATCCTTTTTAAAGTTGAAAAAGGATATTCATACAGCTCAGCTCCATCTCACCCCAACTCCAAAGCGTCAAACTTTGCTTTTTAAATCTTGTTTATTGTGTTGTCAAGCTTCTGAGTGGTTATTTCCCTATTAACTTTGTCCTTGTTTGTTCTTGCATTTTTGAAAGAGCTGGAAATAACATGTGTTTACTTTGCTGTGTGTCTCTCAGCATCATCAATATCACTGTTGCTATTCCAGGAATTTTAACTGCTGCAGCAAAGCGAAGCCTGGGATCTCGAGCTTAAACAGTGTTCCCCTCAACCACAGAAGAATAATACTAGAAACCGTAAAAATTGCTGGGAGAATGGGTAAGCCCATCTCCTTCAATTGTCTAGAGAAGCCTGTTTCTCATCTGAGCAGTTACTTGCATGTGTCAGGTAACGTGCTCCTCACGGCTTCGCAAGCACAAGTAGTGAAATTTTCACAGGCAGCGTGGAGGAAGCAGGATGTAAATGTTTCCTCCGTCATTAGGAAAATGCTTTTACTGGGATATAATAGCTCGAAATAAAAACATACCCCTGGATCCTGCCTTTTCACCAGAGTTCAAGACAATAATTTGAAAGACGTGCCTTTGCCAGGGATTTGGGGGGGTGAAGGAAAGGGGAGGAAATGTTAGGGGCTCCAAAGAATTACTTACTAGGTTAAATTCCTGAAGCTCTGCTGCTCACCGTTCCTCCAGCACTAGCTCTAGCCTTAAATATCAACAAAATGTTGTACCAGAGTGTTATTTAACAAATAGCTCCTCGATTTACATACAAACTGCATTTGTCCCTTTGCCTACTGCTTCTTTAAAACTCTAGCAAAACACAAACTGGAAATGGGCTGAGAAAAGCCCTTAGCAAGAGCTCTACAGTAAAGCGGAAGTAAAGACCATCTCTTTTGCATTAATACTACTTTTTTTTTCCTAAAGCTTTTTCTTTTTTCAAGTTCCCTATTCAGTGTTTGAAGAATACTCATTCTTCTCTCTTTAGGATTACATCTATTCATTTTATTTAGCTTTTTAATGTGGAGACATTTTAATCTACCATTACTTTAATGCTGTTCCCGAACAGTTTGGGAACAATGATCTGTATTTCGTCTTCAGTTATGAGGGGAAGGGAAAAAAAAAAAAGGAGAAATAAAAAGGCTATATCCTTCTCATCAGTTACACATGTGGTCATGGTAGGGTGGTTTGTCCTTTGTATCAGGGTGCTACTTGTTCAAAATTAGCAGGTAATTCATGGGGAAAAGTAAGAAAGATTTTAGGGAATCTCACGTCAGAGAACATCTTCCTTCCTCACTCTATAGCAAAGTGAATTATTACTACTGACTAGTAAATTATGAGCAAAGTCTCAGGGAAAATTATCCTCTATCTTCTGCTCGGTTGGCCAGAGGTCCAAGAGATGCTCGGTGACTTGCTCTCTATCCTAAATTGTCTGGATTTCAGAGCTGTTACTGGTGTCCCTTCTCCATAAATTCCTCATGTTCCCTTTATTGACATACAACTCCTCTCCCACCAAGGAGGAAAAAAATAATCATTTTGTGTTGCAAAACAATGCACAAGTTAAATTGGATGTTTTACCCATGTTGTCATGTCCAGGCCTGAATTATGTTTAGTACAAACAGGACGGGAACATTTTGTGTTTTGCCTGGGAAAGTCTAACCATAACAGGCAGGAGACACTTATCCACATGCAGAGTGAAAGATTTACCCCAAGTTAACTCCAGAAGGTTCAGATTTTGACTTAAACACATCTTTCCTGAGGGACAAGAACATTTCCCTCTTACTGATATGCAATCAGCCATTTTAGAGGACACTGTCAACAAGTTAATGGCCTTTTGCCTGTAGGTCTTCAGTATAAATACAGTCCAGCTCAACAAGGGATTTGAAACTGTTCATATCTAGTAAGAGGGTTGGTGTCTCCTCTATGAGATGAGCTTAACTGGGCTCAGATCCAGCTCCCGTATCACAAGCTGAAGTAGCATGGTGTCGAACAGCACATGCAGCTGAGACGCCCAGGAGTTACAAGCTGCAGAGTCTAAACTATCTATCTCGGTTGCTATCCCAGATTAGGCCTGAAGCAAACTGGCACAGTGATGCTCATACAGTGCAGCCTCACCCATCCTGTCCCTGCAACTCTTTGGGCTTCCAGTTCCCACAACCCAAGAGGCCAGCACCAAAATAAAGGGCATCCTCTAGATCTCTCTGGATCTAAACAGCTTTGGGGATATTAATTGAGATGGAAACCCAAATCTCACCTCTGCAGCGAGGAGCTCGAAAGCTTAAATTTGGGTTTCCTGCTGCATCCACAACCTCCAGTGCTTCCCAACTCCTGCATCAGCTGTTTTTTTGGGAAGCCCAAACTTCTCCAAACGATCCCATGCCTGTCACCTTCCCAGCTGCCCACCATTAAATATCCACAGTCAGCTTGACCAGAAACTCCATGTTTCCAACATATTTCATTGCATCACCATATATTCCTTCCTCCCCTCCTGCTACTAACCCATCATCAAATAATTATCAGACACACTGCAATGTCACTGCAAAATAACTAAATACTGCCCATGCTCGCTGCATTGCTTGGCTTGGCTGGCCCTGGCTTCCAGCTAGGGCTGAGCCTGAAAAATAGCTCCCACCTGTACCCACCCTGGCAGCAGCCTTGATTAGCAAGAAGCCTAAACCTGATATAGTGGGACACACTGCCAGTAAAAATGAAGCATGTTGGCATGGGTGAGCGTGCAGGGACCCTGAAGCAAATCAGCAGCGAGCACTGCCAGTCACAGCAGAGGTGCTAGAGGTGGTATGGTAGCTGGTTTCCCATCATTTGCCTGATCCCATCAATGTCTCTCACAACTATCATGTGAACTTAAAAGAAAAAAAAAAGATGATAGTAAAAATTCCAGTCAATATATCCTTTTAATTTCCACCAGATTATAGTTTTTTTTAATGCAATTACTGTAATTTCATTAAATGACATAATTACCATTAATGCAGAGAAAACTGTCAATAGAAGGTGTAATTATGTTGTATGAAATCACAAGCACAATGTGCAATGATGCATAATTCTTCACGAAAAGCATTCTGTGACTAAAATTAACTTTTAAAATATTTTTAAAATACGTATTGTACAGTAAGAATGATTCAGTTATTAGGGACTTAACTTCCACAACCAGGTAAGAAGGGGGAGCAGTGCAGAGAGTGTTTGCACATGGAAGGAAGGACCAGAAATGTGGTTTAGAAGTGCACTGGAAAGGTAAGAACACAAGATTTTGTATGCACAAGAAAAAGAAACAGCTTATGATTATACACAGGCACACAAGGTGCCTCGGAAGCAGACGTTCCCCTAGGCATATTTCACCATGTACCTCCAGCTTCTTGGACACCAGTAATGCCATGTGGAAGTGATGTTTCAATGGAGAAAAGAGCGACAAGGGGAAGAGGTGATGAGGACCAGGCTAAAAACACAACGTTCACCCTGGAAACTAGGAGCTAATTGTCCAGGGTAGGATATGAAGAGTGTCAGGCACATGAGCAGAACCACACAGGGAGGTACTAGACTATGTCTCTGGGTAATTTCAAAATCAAGACATTTTAAAGAGACATGTTTCAGGCAAAATGCAATGTATTGGGTTGAATACAGAGATAACCAAATCAGAATTAATCAGAGTAGAAGGCTTAAAGACCTTTCTGGTCTTAAAAATCTAAAAATATCTCCCCCCCATCCTGAACTGATTGAGGAGAACACATGGACAAAATCTTTTCCAATCTTTCCTGGTATATAAACACTGCTAACTCTAAAGACAATGTTTTCCACATGTGGGAATATTCCTGATATTCCCAGGAACGCACAAACATGCGCGTCCATTTTCCACACCAGACCAATGATGAAACGTACACTATAAAGAATGCAGAAAACCTACATGAGAAACTTTCCCCCAACCCAGGAGGACTTTTTCCAGAGTTTGTGTAACATGCTTTGCACTAAACCTTCTGTGCACAGAGCAAACATCACTAAAACTGAAATTTTGCTTTTCACCTCACCTCCCTTTCCAACCCTCTTTCCAAAGCCTCTCAACCTGAAGATTTTCTGATTTTACTGGTGCCTGAGCAGGGCTGATCAGTGTCCTCTGCATCTATATAATGAAATCAGGATAAAATTCATCAGATTAAAACCTCAGAACATCAATGAAAAAGTATTATTTCATTTTTATAGCACAAAAAAATTAATCTGCTCACACATTTTTGGCATGTCTCCTCTCACCATTACAAACTACTAAAGAAATTTAGCTTGGGATGATGCATCTTATCAAAGCTAAAATGTCATGATAGCATTTTTCTCATTCACTTGTGTTTTGCCTGTGCTGTCCTCAGCTCCCTCCCTCTTTCTGTCCCCTCTTTCTCTGCACACCCAGAGCAGCAGCTAACACCCATCATACATGGGAGCTGTGGGCACTCAGAGGGAGAGAGGCTGTAGTAAAGACTGAAACAGGAAGGTGTAAGATACCATGTTCTCACCTATTGCCATGCCCTGATGATCTCACAAGTATTTGTGATCATTCTATCTTCTGTTTGGCATTGCTTCTGGTTTGACTGCTTAAGAAAACGAGGTTCATGTGATTATACTGTCTGCTTGTCCTCCTCCTCTGTTTATCCCTCCTTGGAGGAAGGAACATGGGCTACCTGTACAGGGAAACCAAGGGCAATGCAACAGGGGAGGGCAGGTCCCAAGGGCCAGCCAATCTCTGGGATTATCACAGAATCACAGCATGTTAGGGGTTGGAAGTGACCTCAAAACATCATCTAGTCCAACCCCCAATCACAGTGAAGGGATGTGGAATATGTAGACTACGGTCACAATGGATATTGGCAGTGGTCTACAAGAAAACATCCATAAGAAAAAAATAATAATTTATTTTATGGCTTGAGGGCCTGGGTAGCACTTAAGCTACCAGCCATGGTTTCATGAAACCAGCTGAAAAATGGGTGAGAAGCTTTGTGCATCTTCCTCACCTCTGGTGTTCAGTGTCAGCTGCCAGCAGGTCATCAATAAGGCCAATTCTGGTACAGGCTAAACTGATACAGAGCCTGGTATTGAAGGTATATTGCTGGCTGGGGAAAGATGATCTTAAAGATGCTGTATTTAGTATATATTTACCCTGCTAAGAGTGAATCTTACATACAAATCGGGGCAAGGAGGGATGCTGCACCTACCACTCTGTCTGCATATTTTCAGTACTACGAACACACATGCTGGAAGTAGTGAGAGATACATAATTAGCACTTCATTTTAAGTGCCAGAGCGGAATTATTTCCATATGGAAAAAATCAGAGAGACTTAAATTTTGGTTTGTAGAAGAAACCTGCAGTAATTATTCTTAGATTTCTGTATGTTTATTCCTTCCCCACTACTCACTCTCTTTCAGGAAATGAGGAATATTATGGTATCTAGGAAAGATGTTAATAGGCTTTAACTTGTAACCTACTCATTCTCCCTTTCACTAGGAATCAGTTCCTTTTTCTGTAGACCCACTTTCCCACCTTTTTATTTTTCTGCCTATCCACCACTTCCGAACTTCTCCTAAGTCTAGAAAACTGAAGTTCACAGCTGTAGCTTCACAAGTATTTTGGGGCATAATCTCTTAAGAGCAAAACTCTTAAATACATGCTTAGATTCTTGCTGTAGGGTGATGGCATTGGTATTTTACATGCCAGTCCCAGTGTGTCTGACCTTCCAATTCCCTTGTGCACAACCATAGGGATCCCTTGCACAGCCATACGTGCTTCAGCAAGGGACCAGCTGCTCTGCTCTCCACCAGCTCTCGAACCATTAACTTTAGATATGATCTAAACAAGCTTTGAGCAAGAGGAAGAGAAAAATAATACAGAGAAACAACCCTCTCATCCTACCTACTCTTACGTGCCAGTCATCCCTCTAACCTGCAAGGTGAAAGACAGCTCCTCTGCCTTTGCTCTAGAGCTTCTTTCAATCAGGGATGGTCCACTTTACTCATCTGTAGAAAATACACTGAAGTGTTTTCCTCAAAAGAACCTTTACGCAACTTATAATTCACTGACTGTAAAAGGGGGAGAATGTCTTGGAGATGTGGCTGTTATATTGCTTAATAAACACTCAACTCAAAAACTTAACTTTCTGCATGCTGGACCACCACAAACAATTTTGCAACCTTTAATGGCATGCCAAACATTTCAAGCATGAAGAAAATGTCACACCGCAGAATAAAAAGCAGGCAAAACCTTTTTGTGCTTGAGTGGATTAAGAGAAAACTGCAAATGGGGTGTTTACTACCAAGAGGAAAAAGGAGGGAGCTGAAAAGTGGGACAGGCAGGTGGAGAACTTGGCTTTTTGTTTGCAGAACTCACTGACCAGCTTTTTCCGTTTCTCCCTTTTGTTTTTTTTTTTAAAGCTATGTATTATTACCACCAAGAGAATACCTTTGCAACAGGAGATGTCAGCAGAGCTGCTTCAGTGCCATAGGGACACAGGCATAGCAGGACACATTGATAGCCTGCAGTGAAGTGCAACCTCATTGCAATGGAGGATGGAAGGGACGTCAGCACATTGCATCACTGAATTCAAAGCCATCTCTCCACATCACCCTCTTGGCCATCATCTCCCTTCTCTCCTACCAGCCAGGTACCATGTTTTTAAAAACATCCAGACTTATCGAATGGTCACAGCCTTTACAAGGTGGCATCACCCACCACGGACACAGGCATCCTCAGTGCCAATTGGCACTGAGCAAAGAAAGGCTGT
This sequence comes from Porphyrio hochstetteri, assembly GCA_020800305.1. Taxonomy (NCBI): domain Eukaryota; kingdom Metazoa; phylum Chordata; class Aves; order Gruiformes; family Rallidae; genus Porphyrio; species Porphyrio hochstetteri. The sequence goes on along the minus strand of CM036915.1, from coordinate 18,803,446 downwards.
TCCTAAGCATTTAATTTCCATCCCCATCAGGCCCAATGCGGCCCAAGCTGCCTTGAAACCCACAGCCCTGCAGCCACGTAGCCAACAAATACCAGTAACAGCAAGCGATAAAGGGCTTTACACCAGTAGAAGGCATGGTAACACTCAAGATCTTGTATTCAGCCTCATGCAATAAAAGAAGAAATCCACTTACCACAAATGCTATCATGCTCTTTACTGTGGACTCCCAGAGAAAGCAGCTCCGAAGGAATTGTATTGTATTCCATATTGCCATGGTGATTTTTTTCACGCGATCAACATTTCTTGATAAGATCTGATAAATATTGAGTGGGAGGAGGGGAGGAGAAGAGGAGTTTAATCAAACACTCTAATATCCTACTATTCCTTCAGAAACAGGGATAATTTCAGCTACAAATGCATGCCAAGGCACATATTACAAATAAAGCTTCTATTTCAGAGACACTCTCCAGCTCGTCTGCATTCTGATTACACCCAAACCTTCCAGATTTTCCTCATCCCTTAGAAAAAAGAGAGAAAAAAAAAAGAAGCATGTCTCGATGCCAAAACTAAATAAAATAGTAACACAAGCCTACCTTCATTCCTCAAAATATAGCAATGCCTCAGGAAAAGGGCCAGGAAAAAAAAATGTAATCAAAACACTGAACCTCTTTTCTACATGTTTTGGATGAGTCCGTAGAGATAATTAGGAAATTTTAGCCTTATTATAGGGCACATTTACATTAAATTAAAAAAAATTATGGCCATTGTTTTAAAAACCTATGGAGTTTAAAAAAATTAAATAAATTTAGACATGATTTCTTCTTTCTCAAAGAAGGGCATAAGCCTTTCATTGAGCTTTAGGTGCTGTGAACACCCACAACTATCATTTTCCCCACCACGAAGCACAAAGAGCTGCTGATGCAAACCAGATCAGAACGAGATTTTGTGTTACCACAAACCAACCTTTTAATACATCAAGAAACACAAGGAGTTTACATGTGTTCAGCATCTTATGCAGAAATAGATTTTCTCCTTACAAAAATGCTACAAGCATCTCAAACCTTTCCAAAATCAATGCAAGATCTCAGCCTGGAGACTAACTTCACCTTTTTAGAAAATTTGCGGTTCTCCTCAGTGAAGCGCTTCTCTCTGGGCCTGAACGTCCTAATACTTGCTTTTACCTAAAAAAATAAATAAAATAAACATGTCATAGAGTTTTAGGTGCATTATTTCAACTTTGTACTGCCAGTGTTGATTAGGCATTTCAGGAGCTTTCACTTTTTTCAGCCTCTACATGACTTAGGAGGAGCTGCTAAGGAAAAGGTGGATGAGTGAAATTGGGCTCGCTTCAGCAAGAGCAGAGCTGCTGTGCAGCCCACGATGGTCTTAATAAATAGGATTTAACTCGGTAAAAGGCTGTAGGGCATAAACAATTGAGACTGACTCAGCCACCTAAAAACTAAGTGCACTGTGTCCATGCCTCATTAATTTTCCTGTCAACACCCTGGGAAGAGAACATGGTGGGTCAGCTTTTTGGGGAGGAAGTAGGTGTTAAAAGTAACGTAGAATAATTTGAACGTTAAGCCCTTTTTTGGCTGTTTGAAATGTAGCAGTGGTGTACAGTAACCAGCACCTCCTTCCTAAGGTGCTTGTGGTCACTTGTCAGTCCAGATACGTCTCTGCCTTATCCCATGTGCACCAGGATCACCACCACGATCTCCGATATCCCAACAGTTCTCCACCCAGGGTACAAAACACTCCTCTACCACCTGATGCAACCAGGATTTTTACTGCTTGGCTCCTAGCTTTTAAAGGATCACCCCTTCTCCCTGGTCCTTGCAGATTCACACATTTCTTATCCCAGGCAAAGAGAAAATATCTCCACTTACAGGATTAAATAGGACATCCAGCTCCAAGTAAATTACTCCTTTAGAAGCACGTTCCAAGTCTTTATTCTTCAGCGTGTAACAACTTTGTTTACCGTTTCTAATCTATAGTTTGAGGGGTAGAAAAAACATCAATATTTTCCCAGCTGTAATTCACAAAAGACACTACAAATAAATAAATAAACAAACTGCAAGCACAAAATAACACACACACACACACCCCCCCAATAATATACTTGGAGCCTGAAATACAAAACGATTGTTGGATTAGAGACCTATAAAATTGCAGATTAAATCTCTTATGGTCCAACTTTAATTTACAGACCTTGTACTTTATAGTAGAGCAGCGCACGCAATAACCAGTCTGAAAATTCTGCCCTGGAAGCCAGTGAGTTGATGGGAAGTAATCAGCCTCTGTTATTGCAGGTTTAAAATGGGATTTTTCTTCCAAAGTTCAGGAAAAGAGCCACAAAACTCCTCACCTACCTACTGCACACTCCAGTACACAAGCTCATTTCTTAATGCTTAGTTTATTGCTAGATTGTCGAATTATTACCCAGGAAACAAACACAATCCAGAGAAATGAATCAGCTTAAGTGGAGCAAATGCTAATGTAACAAATGCTCAAAATTAACTAATTCATGTAATTCCCCCACCCCACCTCAGAATTTCAATACCATTTCCATGCCCTAATCCACCGGTTGGCCCTATTGCATTAAACATCTATTAAAAAAGAAAAAACCAAACCCAACAAACCAACAAAAAAAACCTCCCTCACCATTTTGTAAACTATTTGGCTCAAATCAAAAGCATTCTCTCTTCAAAAAGCGATGGCAGAAATGTATTTATTATACACAGTAGGATATGTATTGATTAAACATTTGGCTTTTTAGGAAGCAGACCAGTTAATTCTAAACAGCAGTAACATAAAAAAAACTGCAGCTTACCAAAAAAGCTACATTCAGGGACTGTAATGATCAAAGATTAAAGATAACGGAGGAAATTTGGGGGCATGAAATTGCAACCATATTTAAAACGGCTATTGCTGCTCTGGCATTTAGGAGAGGTGCTCATATAAACCATGGCAGAAGTGAATAAGGGGGGAAAAAAGGCATAATGGGAACCAAGTGATTTCACAAGACAAGGGAAAGGTCACATCTCATCCCAGTGTTGCTCCACCCGTTCTCTACCAGACAACTTAACCAGGAAAATCCATCTACTCCTTGACAACAGTTGAAAGAGAATAGGGCTCTCACAAGGTCCAACTTTGCATCCTCAGGGTTGTCCAACCAGGAACTCCAGCTTTTAGCTATGTTTTCATCCAAAGCTTTGTGTAACAGGATGTCAGGGGTTATGCAGGTGTAGATGGAATTTATTTAATAAGAATAAATAACAACAGTAATAGGCACTACACTAAACTGATCACAAAGCACCTCCGCTTTCACTGCAGGAGAGCACACAAAGGGTTGGAGTTGGCAACAAAGGATGCTGCAGCACCCAAGAAGGGGTAGGCAAAAACCCCTTGCAGATCAGCAACTCCAAAAGAAATGAGCTGCTGAAGTGACCACTTCCTCTGGGGGTCAGACCTGATAATCTCTTGAGGTCCCTTCTAACCCCTATGATTCTGTGATTCTTCTAGGGACAAATGGACTGGCACCAGAAGGTCCTCATGCTAATTGTCACATTATCAGCCTACTGCAAAAGATTCTCAAGTTTCAGAAGTTCTGTTATCTCCCTCAAGCAGGGGCAAAAAATAATTTTAAAAGCTACTTAAAAAAATTTATTTGGAAATTAAAGATTTTGTTCTGTTTCCCAAATGAACAGACAAAAGGATTTATTGATGGTAGAGATACAGTGCCAAGAGGACTTGGTTTGAGGTTGTTTTCCCTTTGGTCCAAGGGGATGCCACCAGCAGCAGGTTTAGACTGAACTTCGATTCACAGACTCCCACAATACGATTGGATATACTTTCCCAGTACGTCTCCAGAGATGTAGGTATCCAACACATCACAGTATCAGAATTCTCCATAGTTAAAAATTTGGGGGCTGAATTTCCACGTATTTCAGTTACACATATTTCTCACAGCATTTCATCCTGTTACCCTAGGAGCAGCAACTAGCGGGAAGCTCTCTTTATATTCCTTGGGAGACACATCTTCCTTACATCTTTCAAGAGTATAACCAATGAGGAAAAAAAAACCACATGCTGCTAAGACTGAGAGAAAAAAGGGGAAAGAAATGTTGTCAATACTGAGAAGGCCTGAGCCTGACATCACGATATTCTGCACTCAAAACCAGCTTTTGACTTTGGGGAAAAGACTCCTAAAGAGTTGGAGCAGAATCAAACATTTTGGGTGCGTCTGCAGGTGTGTACTCACAGTAACAAATATCTTCCATCCCTGCCTGTCTTTGGGAATAGGGGTTGTATGTTGCTTGGGGAGCTTTAAATGGTGTCCTTATTGTTTTAAAATTGAGTGGGGCAGAAAGTAACAGCGCAAATAAGAGTTTTACGGACAGCCTCATTTGGCATCTTTAAGTGTTTGACTTGTCTGGCTAAAGATAGGCAATTATAAGTCAGCCTAAGACTAAACATTCACAGAGATAGCCTAGCTTTTGACCTTCTTCAGAGTTAAAAAGCACAAGAGAACAACTGGCTATGAAATGGCACTTCTCCATTGCATTTTCCTTTGGATAAAAAGAAAAACACTGGAAAAAAGAGTAGAAGACAAAAAAGTCTCTGTTACAGTTTTGGCATCGTGCTAAGCGAGTGCAGTTCAGCAAAGGTACTGGGCAATTCTAACGCCTGTGACTGCGTGGAGATTAGACTAGTAGCATGTCTCAACTGTGCCCCGAAGAAAACATCCAAAAAATACCTTTTAATATTCTAGACTTTCCTTGTGTGCTGTTGTTGGGCCAGAGCTTGGATTCTGTTCCACGTCTCCTTCACTCTTGAGACAGGGCTAGTCATATTAATTTCATTTTGGATTTATTTTTTCCTCCACCCTGCGTACTTTCCCCCAGTCTCTGCTGTTTGCAGAGACTACTTAAGAGCCTTCTCTGGCTGTGGAAAAGGTGAACAAATGTTGCAGCTGGAACTGGGGTCCTAGGATGAGCCTAAATCTCAGAAAAATCAGATTTCTTCTATCGCCCAAACACCTTTTGTCACACATCTGATCTCACATGGATTTCGCTCAATGAATATTCCCAACAGTTGTGTCTAAAATAGGTCACCTTTCACATGAAAGTTTATTTACTTATGAGAAAAGGGAAAGAAAAGTATATTCAAATTAAATGTGAAAATATCTGCAGGTGAAGCCCTTAAGGACATGTGATCAATATTATTCCTTTATTGATGTTGTTGCATATCCTTACAGAATACTAACACCCACATTCTCTGAAAGCTTCTTAATAACATACTGGGGCTCAATCACCAGCCAAGACTGCCCATAGCTATCTGATTAACATGAGGACAGTAGTGCCTACCCTACTGACATGCTTCATTCTGCAGCGTCACCATCAGAAAACCTCTGAAATAAAGTAAAAATTTTCATCCCATGAGAATTGCTGGAATTTGAGGTATTTCCCTGTTCTGAATCAACTCAGAAAGACAAAATATCATCATCAATATTTTCAGAGAACAACTCGTATATTCTATATCACAGCCCCTTTTCTATACAGAACCATGCCACAAATCACCAGCCAGAAGAACAGCTAAAATTCTTTGTGCATTAAATATTGGGACCTACAGAGGCCCTTCAGACAGAGCAGCTTCTGGCAGCGCTTTAGCTGAAGGAAGCACTCAGGTACATGAGACCAGCGCACAGTCAAGGCTCAAAGTGCACCGGGTTCCTTTCAAATAAATGAATATATTTGCTAAACTCTTCCCACAGATGTCCCCAGTAAAACAAATGTGACTAAGCACAGTATTGATGTAGCCAGCCAATGCTAAATCTATTAAGCAACAACCTTCTGACCGCTTGGGAATTTTAATGAAATAGCGAAAGCCGAGATTGATATGACACAAAACATGGAGAAGACAGGACCCTTACGCAGCAAAGGGGGGTTTTTCATTGCTCATCTCAAAGAAATATGGTTTAGTGGCTTTTTTTTTTTTACATTGATTTTAAGAAAACTTCACTATGTATCCAGCTTTGATGCAGATTCAATGTCATATATTGATGACCTGACAGAAGAACGCTGGGTTAAACCTCTGTACATCAACACTCGTGACGTGTGGAAAGGGTAATGGCTACTCTCCAAGGGTAATTCATCTAAAGCGTTTGGGACTTCTGATATTCCTGCTTGAGCTCATTGCTGATGCACAATGTCATACCATTTGCCCTGAATAACATAAAGCTGTCTCGTAATAGACACACACCTAGCCTTATCAAAGGACATATTTCCCCAGGAAAAGATGAAAGCGAGCCACATATTTGATCCACCTGGACATGAATAAAGAGGTTTTTTGTTTCTCCCCAGTCTTATGACATACACTGATTTGATTTTGCACTAAACGTCCATACATTCATCCCAAAATTCTTTGCCCCCAACATTTTGCTTTTAACAACCTTCTGTGGGATCCAAAGTAGAATAGAAATGTTGGTTCTTGGCAGAGAATTTGATACCCAAAGACCAAACAGATACGGAGCTGATAGTCTGAAAGCAAGCAAGCAGCCACACAAGGCCTTCCAGGCAGTCTAAGGAGGAGCTGAAAAGCCTGGGAGCACAAGGATGCTAGACGGTACTCAAGAAAAACATTCCTGTTGATGCAATTTCAGTGAGTAGTGTGTGATTGGGAGACAATTTCATTTCAGAAACAAGGTGTCTTTTTTTCCTCAAAGATGTGTGGGTTTTTTCCCCCTCATTCAAAAATTTCAGGTTCACGATAGGGAGAAAAGCCAGAACAGACTATCCACTTCGTAGCTGCCCCTGTCAAATAAATGCAGCATTTCCAGTTTTCTCAAACTCTAAAGTTTTCTCCTTGAAAAAGGCTGTGCACTTACGGTCAAGTGCTAAGCAATCACAATTGTCAGGTGTCTGCTCTCTGAATCCAGGCCATGTTTTAGATAATTAAGCTCGTATAAGGCATACAACTTGTTTTCCCTGTATTGTTGGCTACCGACCTCGCTTGGCACTTGAAAATATTTCATAGACCTCTTCCTGTTTGCTGAAAAAAGGGTGCAGCTGAAGTCTACTCTGAGCTGATAATTCAACAGATAAAAAACATTCCATCCTGCGATACAACTCTTCACTCAAAGGTCTTTCTACACGAGGATATTTGATATACTCTGCTTTCAAATTCATTGAAGAACACTATATGCTCCCACGTCTCTAATAACTTGCAGCCTTCTAGGAGATAGGAGTCTCTTGAAGCAAAACAAAAAAGACAGACCCTCACAAAGAGAAACACGGTTGCTTTTACTAAGATCTAGGGCAGAAAAGAACAGACGTGGAAAGGACTTCTTTGATAATTAGTTCGAGTGCCCCAAAACCTACAAAACTTCGAAATCTATCAAACTCCTTTCTTGAAGCAATGAAGTTTTTGCCCTACTTCTCTGTTCCCCAGGATCTTCTTCCGCTTCTAGCACAAAAGCCTGCCTTGCTCAGTGGTGTAAAATGGTCTTCCCTTTTATTCCCCAAGCTCTGAGAGAGCAATCTCTCTCCCAGCCCAAAGGTGAGGCAAGCCAGACTCTACAGGTCAGCCCTGACAAGAGGGTGATCCATTTTGTTAAATGACCTGGTAGCACTAACGTGAGTCTTTTCCAGTTTAAATTCCGCTTCTGTGAATGTGGCTGAGCAGAGCTGTAGATGAGGTCTCTTACACGTGCTTTAGAGGCCAACAGTGGTATGACATACATAAAGGCAGGAGAGGAAAAAATAATACATTTAACATGGGAAAGTTAAAGAGAAAATGCAAGCAAATAACCACTTCTGTGTCTCACCCCACCTAGAAATAAAGAAAATCCCAAATTGAGGGCAGTGCTATCAAAACCAATGTCTCTACAGTGCATTAGTAGAGCTGTATGAGAAACAAAGCAAACCTCACAGTCATCCAATATTGTTTCATCATGCCTATCAAAAAACCATGATGTTTTCAGCTTTATTCATAACACTTTAAAACTCTTCTCATGCTGCCCGAATTTTTGTATTTCTTATTTGGTGCCTGAGTAAGCCTAGATCACAGTCAAAGTTGAAAGCCCAGTATTTTCCCTATCTCTGAAATTTTTTTGCAGCAAGGCAACTCGTGTGTTAATGTGACAACAAAGGTGTATACATGTTTGCAAAAAGGCAGTGTAAGTCTCCTGAACGCATTTAAACCAAAATTCGTTGTCAAATTAATTAAACATTTCGTATCTCTCCAACATGTACTTTATTCAAGGCAATTTTTCATTAAGAAAAGAATCTAATCATCCATGAACAATTCCTGAAGTAAACTTACTTCATGTGCTGACAGCTCACAAGTCAAACCTGAACATTTTTAAGAGGTGGGGGGAAAGGCAAATGCACTTCTATTTTCAAAAGGGAATTTAATGCAAGGCAAATATTAGGCCTGATTACCTAGAGAAATTAAACCTCTATGATTTGTGAGGCTTCCTTGAGTCCTGAAACTATTGTTCTCTTTCAGCATATTTATCTCAACGGTTCAACAGATACATTCAAATTTACAGTCAAAATCACAACATACATCGAAATTCCCATTTCAAGAAAGAGAGCTTAGAAAACTGCGGTTCTCTGAGCAGACTAAGTTAATAGGTGCAAAATGTTTTTTAATCAGAAGCAGAGACAAATATATTTACACTAGATTTGACTGAAATAGGAGGCAGAGAAGTTTGGATGGGAAGGAAGATGATCAGTTGGCAAGGGGAAGCATAAACAATTTTTATTTTATTTTTCTGTCTCAAACCTTGGACCAAAAAAAACCCCTACGCTGAATAGTTTGGACATTACCACACACATGCACTCCCCTCCTCTGCCTTGTTACATGCTTCCTAAGGGATACTTGACAAATGCCTATAAAATCAACAGAAAATACAAATCTAACATCTTCTCACTGTGAGCCCACACAGCCTGCTGCCGATCATGCAGACCATTTGGCAAACACCAGATCTGCAGGAGAGCAGCTGCTCCAGCCACTCTTTTCCAGTAACATCAGAGATACGAGGACTTGGGGAAAAATTAACAAAGTGATCAAAAATGGAATAAAAGATGTTAAGAGGTTCCCCCCCCCCTTGTAAACATCAAATCATCCTCCATGCCCAACTGACTCTGATATTATCCTAACACTGGAACTATTGACAACTCGTGTCACTAAAACAGACAAACAAGCTACAATATCCTCAGCCTCAAAAAGAACTTGTAGTCTGAACTACAGAGGGATGAGGACTGCAAAGCACACCACAGCATCTGGGGCACCAAAAGCCCAGTATTTACTCCTTAGCTTCTATAGCTTAGGCTCGTCTTATCCCCACATTGCAGGCGTTCCCCTGTTCTGGGCTCCAGTATAACTTGGAAAGAGCACACAGGGGATGAAAACAAACAGACTTTCATGAAGAGATTCAGAAGCCACACTGCTTTTAATTCACATACACAAGAACTACATTTATTTAGACAAAATAACAACAAAACTGGAGCACACTGGCCTATTTCTTCACCACTATAAAGCATTCCTTAGGTTGGGATCATATCCTCTAAGCCAGTTCAAGAGTTTTCTGGGCAGTTCATTATTTATTTGGAAAGATGAAATATTTGCAGCTCCTCTCTGATTTTGATTGGTCTCTTAGCTAATCTATGACGACTCTGTGGAGCTTACATGGCCCACATCAGATGGGACATTTGCTTTCCTTCCAGAAAGCTCCAGTTTCTCCAGTCTCTGCTAGGTCAGAGCCCCACTAATCCAGTATCACAATACTGGCTCTCCTGAAACCCACCTCTAAAAAACCATGAAAGATGCATGCCAGCCTTTCTGCAGAGGTGGATATGCTTTCAGAGAGATGTTTCAAAACAATACTACAATTTTGTACTCTATAATTTCAATCAGGATTCACCGTTTGCCAACTCGAGTGCTATTACCCACAGCATCACACTGTGTGTTTCTGAAAGCATCTCACTACTGCATGTATCACTTGAATCATGACATATATATTGCAAGCATCATTGTTTGTCCATGGTTCAATGCAGTATTCACTGCATAAATATTTGTCACACCATCTCCTCTGCATAGGGAACCTACTGCAAAGATGCCTCCATACTCATAGTTAAACATGTTTACACGACTCAACTGAAACGAACACAAGAGTCCCATGATGTTTCAAGCCTCATCTGCTAAATGATTTAATAAAAGTCACAGCCTACAAAGTTCTTCCCAGACCTTACAGCAAAAGTTACCAGAATCTTCTGTGATACTGCACATATACATGGAGCTGTTTACAATGTCTTGATCTGGTTTACTCACTCTATTACCACCAACCTTGTTCCAGAATTAAATCAGCCTTACCAAACACAAAGCTGCTTCTCTCCCATTTCTCTATTAATGTCTTTTAATGAACCTTTTATGTTCCACTCTCTTTAGCTTGGCCTTTTTTGGCCATTTCTGAAAAAAGCTCCAACTCCCCTTAATCTCCAGAGCAACCACTTTCCCTGAGCTCTCTGTTTCCAGTTTAGATTTTATACTCCCATGGCAGCGCTCACTCTTCACATATTTGTTTACAGAATAAAACCCACCAGTCTTTAAAAGCACTATGGAGTAGAAAACACCCCTTTTAGGTAATTTTATTCAGCTGTGCCAATAACAACAGCTATCTCCAGTCAATCCTACTGTGATGTGCAATTACTTTCTTGGAGCAAAAAGAAGCAAGATAGAACAAAGACATGCTTAAAATGTTGCCTTCAGAAGATGATGTGGAAACATACAGAGCAACTCAATTATGTTTTCAGACCTACATGGCACACAGTACTGATGAAGTACAGACACTTCTGTAATTTTCTTTCCAATCAACCAAATTTGTACTAAAATAGGTTGGAAACGCTCGTTACACTAAGAAGAACTATAAACACTGACAACTAAAGCATATATAGATCACAAAACCTGTTTATCTCTAAATCTGTGTTGTTCTGTGCTATGGGGGAAAGGCAAAGCAACTTGTTCCCAGCAAACCCATCAGTGTTTGAATGATACACATCACAAAGGTAACTTACAGACAGCAAAGGGATGGCCACTTTTCCAAGAAAATCCGGGGGTTTATCACCATCTTCATCGAACACTGTCACTTCCAGAACATCATGAATATCTTTAATAGGGCTGGAAATAAAAGTGCAGACACATTAAAAAATAATATTTGATACACACGCACACAAATCTCCTCCACAAAGACCTGAGAACACTGTTTTACTAATTAAGTTTGTAAAACCTTGGAGTATAAAACTAGGATTTAATTAAATTCCCCCAAAAAATGAATCAAATGATGAGTATTCCCCAAGCTTTCCCTTCGTGTTACAGTCCCGTAACTGGGTGTAAAGAATAACTACCAGACGGTGACATTTTTTGTGCATCTAACTCCAGAACTCAGCAGCTGGTGACTGGGAGAGGTCAAGGGCTGAATTCAGGACATTAAAGAAATAATCCAGGAAACAAAACTTATGTAATGTCATTTGACTTGAACAATTATTGAGCAATTATCTCCCTTTTAAGGGGCTAACAAAACAAATTACTTTCAAATAACCCAAGAAACAAAAAACAACCAACCAAGCAAAACACAACCCAATCCAAGCCAGAAAACCACAACCTATCAACCCAAGTTAAAGGCCACATATACAATATTTTTGTTCCATTTAGTAAAAACACTGTCCTGACATGGCAGCAGGCACTCAATTCTAAATATTTATCAGATAATTAACAAATTGGAGCCTCATTTGACTGAAGTTATATCTGTGTATCTCCAAAAGGATGGGTAAGTGGAGATGAATTATGAGTTGTGTTCATTACCTCCTCTTTTCCTTTAAAGAAAGATATATGTGGTATAGTATGTGCTTGTTATTTAAGTGCAGTTGTTAAAGTTTTAGGTTTTTTTTTCAGAGCAGCCCTGCTCCAGCATCCTCTGTCTGCAACGCGATGGAGTTGCTCCTCACAGAGCAGAATCCAAACCTAAAAGCCACATAGTTGTCTCTCCAGCTAGTAGCTGGAGCATCTTCTGTGATGTGACCCAGTGGCAGCCAAACCACTATGAAATGCACTGTTGTCAAGACATTATGGCTTTAAAGTACGCTGAAAACTGCCATTTCTGCAACCATACTTCCATATTCCCCTCCAAGCCATTATCATTTTCCATATGATGTAACTACCAGTGATATAAAATATTAAAACCCCACAGTGACACACACAGATAAGTGTGTCACAGAAAATCTGACTATGGTGGGAAGGGCTCTCTGATACTATCAAAAGCTCCAGCTGAAAGGGATTCATCCACTCAAAAAGAATCCACTCTGCTCCAAAATAAATCTAAAGCATCAATAGCTTTTAAAGTGCCTATATGACCTTTTTTTAAATGGCCAAAAATGTTAAAAAGAGATGCAAGAGCCTTTACTGGCTGGTTGGACTAGCCACGTAACAACAGTAGGAAAGTCAGAGGTAGTCTGTAGCTGATGTTTCAGAGACCCATAGGAAGCAAAGACACAAACTTTCTTTTAAAATAAAATAATTTTGGATTCTTATTAGATTTATTTTGTTGGCTGAACACCCAACAAGACACATCTGTTGGCAGAATTCCAGAATTATCAGTGATGAGAGGAAGCGTCTTGAGAACACACAAGTGAGAGAAAGGACTCGGAAAGACATGCACACAGCTGCACCCAGGAATTAAACAGAAATACAGCAAGGTACTCCCGGCAAAGAGATCAGATACTTTTTATTGTGCTTATGTAATCTGGAATGTTGCTTTTCCAATAAGTCCATCATCTCAAACTGCTCTTCCAATGAACAAGGGCAAATGTCATAAATAGTCTATTGTCAGCCCTCACGGTTGCCTTCCTTGCCATGGACCTGGAGACATTTATCTCAGTTATTCACAAAACTTGTTGTCAGCATAAAGTAAGATAAAAAATTTGTGCTGCCTCCAAGCAACACCTAAATTGTCACTTTTGTTATTAATGAAATCACTAAAAGAAAAGAATACTCCAATTTTCATACAAATCTAGGCTTCTAATTTGGGGTAAACTATGTTTTTCTAGATTAAACTCAGAAGCTACACCAGGAACAAGATGAGCTCTAATTTTCTGCTTGCTTACAAATTAAAAGATGATTCTGCCGTGGTTCAATGAAACATTTTAAATTACAGAAAATGTAGGCGTGAGTATCTGGTCTCGACTTTCTGTTATATTATCTCTTGGATCCAACTATGACTCCATTATGTCTAGTCATGATTCTTCCTATAAATATCACTAATTTTTCTTTTAATGACTTCTATTAATAAACTCCACACAAGAACTAGTAAAAGGCAAAAGGCTTTAATTGAGTTATATCTGATATTTCTCCAACATCCTCTCTGACTGTGAAAAAAATGACGTATCTTAAACTTGACCTTTGTATTTTCCACCAAGTTGATAGTTTTTACAGTTAAGCTGCTAACTGTTCGGTGTTCCAGTGTGCTTTGAAAAGCAATCCACTTACAATGTGAAAACTTTGTTCCACTCTGGATTGAGGTTCTTGTAAACAGTGTGTGTTTGAAGACTGTCGTTTCCCAGCTCCAGGACACAGAAAGGATCGCTTTTACCTAGGGAAAAAGATCAGAGAGGAGAGGAAAAAAAAAAGGAGAAAAAAAATGAAGTGGACCAGTTACTGCATTTAGCATGTGTACTACTCCTTCACAGTAGGGCTGGGGAAGTGACTGGCCAAAGTAAGATCTTTAAAACAATTGCCTCATTCTCCTGGAATGACTTCTTAAATAAACAGCATCCCGAATGCACCCTCAGTGCTGGAAACTCTTACACTCACCTTACAACTCATTCAGGTGGCTTCACTCTACCACCTGAGATCTGAAACTTACAATGAATCATCTCTAAGTCTTTATAGCAAGACAAATCTGCTCACGTAAACCGTTACTCAGGTGGCATTACAAAAGCAGTACTGCCATTCTGATCCAGGAGAGCACCAGACCTGCAGTTATACCTCACTACTTTATCCTTTGCTTAGAGTTTGTGGTCTTTACTTGATTATGGTACCACGACAAGAGGAGCACAGCACTGTGTCTATATTAGCAGCGTTTCTTCAGTCAGTTCCATGAGAGCAAGTCCTTGAAGCTGTGAAGGTCCTATACAGTGCCACAGTTTAAACAAAACCCAACATCAACTGGAGAATCCATGCATGAACCAGGTATCATACTTAGGCAAACAAAACAAACCCCCAAAATGAAACAAAAACCCACTACACAACCTTCTCTCAAAAGGAGGATGTCAACCTGGAACTTATGGTGACGACATATTTCCTAATACAGTTTTTGATAACTCATTACATGAATTTGTAGCTTTCAGAACTTGCTGCAGCTCAGCAGTTTTCCATCATGAACAGAGTACCCTTTATCAGCGTGTCTGGCTCAATATCTGATTTAATCTCATCTTCAGTGTTCATGTAAAACTCAGCTGCAGATGCTGCAGCCTAACTTTTATGTAGGCAGCTAAATATGTCAGCAATGCAGGGATTTAGATAGCAGACAAAAAAAAAGATCTTTAAGCAAAGCCATCTTTTTCTTAATCCTTATTTTTGGTATTATTAATGCAGAGCTCTTAAGATTCTTACTCTGAAAAGTTTATAAACTAAACAGGAGTCTTTTCAGCATGTAAACAGCGGGTATTAACTAGTCAATATTGGTAAAGTTTAAAGATCATGTGTATTACTGGACTCTATTTGTCTTTTCAGCTTATATGTCCGTTCCCTGATAAGCGTGGAAAATGCATGTAGCCTTTCAGAGAAACTGCTTGAAATGCAAACTGGTATATGCCAAAAACAACCCCACTATATAATTTGGTATTCTGAATGCTATTTTTTGGTCAGTGAGCAAATGCAGTGTTTGAGAAGAACTCTCATGCGTACACAGAAAACATCCAACAAAGCAGAAAAAGTCATTTTCACGTCAACAAAACTATTATCTAGGAATATAAAAGTATGGAAGGCTCAAACTGGGCTAGCTGTGGCTGAAGAGCTTCTACATATTTGATATATCTGAGTTGAAGCTAGCCTAAAATTTACATCAAATGGTAAAATAATGGATTTTTCAATGCAGCGTGCAAGCCCAAAGCGGATACGACGTTGTTTTCTGATAGCTATTATTATAGTAGGCTAAAAAGTTGCAATTAAAATCTATAATGCCAACATATAATCAACGGACAACGGAAATCCAAATCACACCAAAATCCAATCTTTATTATGGGAATACGTAATAAGGTATAAGGTGGCATTACACTTATGACGTGACCAATCTGCCAAAGTTCAACCACCCAAGACTGCTGTGGGACAGGACCCGGAGGGAATGCTACCTGCTCATACTCCTCCTCTATTAACCCTTGGAAATCTTTGTAACTCAACAGCTCTGGGATTTTCTCTTTTATCAGATTTTTAGCTGGACTTTGAATTTACTTTTATCAATAACAATAAATCTGAGCAGTCTCCCTGGCAATGCAGGAAATATGGCACTGCTCTAGGAGGCTCTATTATGGAAGCCCATAATTGCTGCACTAATCATTTATGAATGGCTCAGAACAGATAATTAATCTTTATGTCTCTCATTTCATGATCAGAAATTATGCTATTTTTACCTAAAATGGCTGCATCCTTTTGCAATTTGGTGGGTCTATTACAGCATAATACTAGGATATTTTCAGCACTGCCATTGAAAAACAATTTGTCATTTGCTTCATGAATCAGGCTCAAAGCCTGGGTTATTTTGAATATAATGACAGACTGAGTAACCTTTTACTTAAGCAGAATTTCATTCTGTGCTATGCACAAGGAATGTGTGTCACATACTCTGTACGAAAAGTCTCTGAATTGCAGAATCAAGAACCTGCGTGTCTCTTCCAATGTTCATTATCCACCCACATGCTCCTGTTTCAAGTACCAACGGAAAGGGGGCCAAATCCATCACCGATGCAACTGCATTAGCATCACTGAAGTTTTCCAGTGGGTAAATACCTTACCATGCTCAGCTCTTTCCCTAGATGCTGTCTATATTAAAACCTCACTTATTTCTAGATAGCCCTAGCTAAGGTTCTGGTACAGTTCTCATTTCATTTGTTAGTAAAGCACAGTTACACTCTTCATTCCAGATATACATTATGCCAATTTAAAAATGGATTTCCATACATACTACCTGTCATTATTGGCAAGTGTTCTGTTTGCTTTCAAACAAAATCCTTCAGTACTTTAAAGCACTGCTGTCTGCAGTAATCTTTATTTCTCCCCACCCCGCTGCAGCGTAAAGCAATGAACTGAAACTGAAACAGCATCGTGATTAATGGTGGGCTTTCTCCTTTGGTCCTTATTTTAGGAGCAATGCTCTCACGTTACAATATCTTCATGAATAGCAGAGAATGGGGCAAGAGTGTTTTCTCACTAGCATCTTTCCTGCCTTTATCAACAAGTTATCTTGCAAAAATGACTATGTCAGCAAATACACCACACACAATGCTGTGCCTGTGAATTACGAGCTGGTGCAAGATACAGAGGGGAATTAAAAGGTCTCCAGAATCCTGGAGAAGACTGCAATAAAAATAATAATATCCAGACAGTCGCTACAGAGAAGTATAAATTCCCTAGACCTTCCCCAGAGAAACAATATAAAGTTGTATTTTTAAAAGGTGTTAGTGTCCATTGCTGTCAGGACCAAGCACGATTTGAGGTACAGCTCAGTGGAAAATCCATCTTTTCTCAGAGAAAGAGCGCCTAAAAGATCATCCCAAATCGAAGCCTCAAACAAGCTGTAAGAGAAACAGTCACATTCGCATCCCCATCGCAGGCAAGCTTGCTTTTTTGGGTGACAGCCTGCAGCACCACCCAAACCCACACACTCAGCACGGTGTCAGATGCCCCCAAAAATCTTTCAGTCTCATTCATAAATAAGTCGATAAAAGATGGAGAGGTTGCTTCGTAGACACCACCACTTTATATCAACTCTTATTTTACATATTCCTGTCGAAAAATACAGCAGCACACCATGAGAAGTGCTAAGTTACTGGTCGTGCCCCCCCAGATATAAGGAGAAAAGCAGATCTCCATCCACTGGCCCTTCTCACATACTTTTGGGAGTCAAAACCATTTGGTATCTCAAGCTCCCTGAGGCAGATTTCAGCACTGGAGAAATGAAGGGAAGATTTACTTTTCCTTGATCAACTGATGAACAAAGTCTAAGGAGCAATCACAACATATTATAGCATCATATGCCAGAAAACAGAAATAAAATACCTGCAAAATCTGCTGCCAACAGGTCCACTGCCTTTAGAACTTTGACTTGTAAGAAGCCAATGTCCTTTAAATCCCGAAAGGAATTCTTTATACACTGCAAGAAGGAAAACAAAGATATATTTTGTAATTCAGTAAGAAACACAAAATACTGACCTACTAAATGAGTTACATTTTTATATCCATGGCTGTTTCTGGTGTGTTTCAGTCCAGCAGCTGATACACCCATAAATACATCACCACCACCCCAGTCTTGCTGCATCATGACCTGAGGTTCACAACTTCACACTCTACCAGCTCCTAGGCAAATTCTCCATTCACACTGGCTCCACATTAACTTTATGGTGGAGATTGGAAGGAGCCCTGTGTCTTTATGCAAGTATCATCTGCCAATTAAAACAGAAAACAGGACACAGGTAGACCTGGAAAAGCAGCACGGGTCAGGAAGGCAATGCACTCAATGAAGCATGAGGAATCTGTCCTCCAAAACTTCAACTTGCATGGTTCAGATTCCCCACACCTCAGACTCGCATATCATTTTAGAGAGATAGACACTTATTCCTTCTCACCCAGCTTTTCAGGACTGAGATGGGGAAGCCATCATATGGCTTTATCTTCCAAAAGTTCAAAGTCCAGAACATATCCTCCTCAAAGGAGGAAAGCAAGCTAAATATACTACTATCTCCCCAAGATACTCAGTGTTTCTCATTCCTGGTGATAACCTCTTAACACAATTCAAGTTTGCAAAGAATAGTATTATTTTAAAACTCAACACACACAAGCAGCTAAATTGCTTGGGTCTATCTGCCCTGCCAATCTCCTTGTCATTCTAAACATAATAACTATTCCATGTGATAGTTTTTGCTGGTAGAAGACATGTTATTATGACCAGGTAAATCTTTCTTTTCTCCCCCCACCCCCGCCACCCCCCAGCAATTTTAACCACTTTCAAAATTAAGGAGAAAAAAGGAAAGAAAAAAGAAATGCAAACTCACATAGCGCTGTGAAATCTGTTGCCTTTCACTGGGGTCTCCCAAAGGGCAGACACACAGATCAGAGATAGACACTCCTGCACATGGGGC
This sequence comes from Porphyrio hochstetteri, assembly GCA_020800305.1. Taxonomy (NCBI): domain Eukaryota; kingdom Metazoa; phylum Chordata; class Aves; order Gruiformes; family Rallidae; genus Porphyrio; species Porphyrio hochstetteri. The sequence continues at coordinate 18,785,033 of CM036915.1, read as the reverse complement.
AACAGCAATCAACATTAGCAGGGACCCTGGATGCTTTTCCAGAGGCAGCTCTAAGCAATTGGTCTGCTTCATCGGCAGGGCAGTAACATCAACTTGGCACCTAGAATGACAGTGCCAAGGGTTAATAAGAAAAGGAAGCTGGAAAATAAAAATAAAACAACTTATATATATATTTCAGTAGCAAGCAGGCACCAAAGCTTATTGCTTAGTCAGGATGGAAAGAATGTAAAAAACCAAATTACTAAAAATCTCAAAATTAAACACAGGAAATCAATTAGCCAGTTTCTATTGTACTTACTGTCAGGTTTTGGTTTCTGGTTCACCTACAAGTAAGCAGAGGGAAAGGTCTGGGCTGCAAGTACAGTAGGAAAACTTAACTCTGGCCTGCCTCACTTCCCCTCTAAAATCCCCCAGTGCGTCGCGATGGATCTGAAACACAATTTTATATCGCCTCGGGGAAAAGAAAAGGGGCAAACACAAAATTTAAAACATTAGCCTAAAATAGATTAGTTTCTTTAAAGTCACATACTCCATTTTATGCTACATTATACTGTATGCCCCAATCTCTTTTACAAGCCTTACCAGAACTACATTTGCAGTGTACTGTTATATTTCCCAAAGGGAAGGGTTGTCTTAGAATTTCCCTTCACACCCTGCACATAATATGTATCATTAACCTGATACTTCCCCAAAAAATAAAAATAAGGATAAAAAAAGGAGACATTCATAAAGAGACAATAATAAGAGATGAGTATGGGCTAACGCAGAGAGAGATCACTAGAAAGCCTGTTATACACGGAGGGAGCGGTTAAATGCAACAGAAAGCCTAATCACTTGGCTCGGCTAAATGCCTTCTATTTAGAAATCCAGTAAATGGAGTGGAACTTTTTTGAACCTCTGTGGGGCTTGGCTTTTAAAAACAGGCTGAACAAAAGTTGCAGATGAAAAAAAGGAGGGAAAAAAAAATTAAGGAGGGAGAAGCTTTGTTGCCACAGTGCAAGGGGAGTCACATTTCTCAAAGGAACGGCGAGCGGATGATGGAGAGCGAGAGCTTTCACTCCCCTTAATGCGTGCCGACAAGTTTTTATTTAAACTAAACTTGTTAAGGTGTTGTCTTAATAGGCTAAAATTCCACAGGGTTCCCCCAGGTGGGTTTCTTCTGGGTAAATGGTGCATGTAGTGTTCCTGATTGATCCCATTCCAGTAGTAGAGCTGGAGTGGTTTATACCCATCTGCTATAAATTGCATGCTTTCCGCTTCTTAACAGCCTATTTTCTGTGAATGCTAAGGCAGGGGAAAAAAAAAAAATATATAAAAAAAAGTCCCAAAACATTTCAGCCCCAAAACCCAAGAAGCTATGTTATGAAGTAAAAGTCATTGCTCCGATGAGTTTGTAAGTCATCCGGTAGCTCTGTTTATTAAAACACAGCTCTTTGTATATGCTTCTTCTGATCAGAATCAACAGGGATGACTTTGCCTTAAGTACGCTCTTTGCTATTCACTGGACTGAATGTACAACAGGTTGCAAGTTTACTCCTATTAACCACTTTCAAGTGCTTTGAAAGAGAAAATAAACTAGGGTGAGTACCAACGCTGTTCAGCACACAGGCTGCCTCTCAACACAACTTCCAAGTGCGAGAGGCTGCATTTAAAGCTGATTGCTACGCCTAGACTCTTCAGAAAGATATGGCAAGGGAAGTTACAACAGAAAGGAAAACAAAGCAGCAACATAAAGAGGCAAGCATTTGAAAAAAAGACCTTATCACTTCTCACTGAAGGTCGACATCACCTTGGCTGCAGTAACAGTTGCTTCTCGGCCTTACTGATACCCTAGGTATCCATGCAAGAAGGGGGGATGTATTGTTATCTTGGGGTTTTGTTGGAGGTTTTTTTGGGATGGTTTGTTTGGTTTTTTTACAGATGAAGAAAAGGAAACAAGGATGGGGGAAAACTCAGGGTCACCCAGCTGGTTTGTGGTTCAGCTGGCAATAGAGGCCACATCTCCCACATCAGCATTTCATACACCACCCACTCACAGCCCACAACTAGGAAAAGCTGTGCTTAAGAACTTGCCATGGAGTAAGAGAGAAAAGACAACTTGCTCAGACAACTGCGCATCTCCCACCAAGAGATAACCTCAGAATTATCTTGTATCTCAAAGACAAAGTTAAATACAGTTCTAACTTGTTTTGGTCAATTGGAATTGGTTCTCTTATTAAAACAATTTGATTAGCCAAAGGTCAAAGAAAAGATCGAGTATAAGGGCAAAGGGGTAGAAGGGATGCACATGTGGAAAGGAAAACAGCAGGAGGTAGAGTGTAAGCATTTCTTCCTCAAATCATGTCTGATTTCCGTGCAAACTAACTTCCTTAAAACATCTGTGTTCACTCAAGGTGACAGCATGCCTCTTTTCTTTTGAGGAACTGGAAAAAAAAGAATTCCACATTTACACTTGCAAATGGCAACAGGCCTAAGAACAAAAAAAAAAAAGGGACAATCTGTTTCATTTAGGTTACACAACAGAATTGATCAGACTGCAAAGAACACGGCTTGGTAAAACAATCAGACCTTCAGTTTACTACATAAATTCAGCCAGTTCCACACAGACACTGCTACACTATTAAAACGAGTCTAATGATTTCCAAACTACTTCCTCCATCCTCCTGAAACTCTTCCTTTCCTTCCTCCTCAGCTTTCTATCTGCAAGACCTTATTAAAGATAATTATCTCACAGGAAAGTAGTAAGAGACTATGGTGACATGTACAGTATAAAACTACTGGAGACACTCTGCTTTTTGCTCAAAAGTTGCCTCGTCTGAAAGTAAGGGGCAAAACTCAGATTATTTGTATTTTAGGAAATGCAAATGATCTCCAGAGTTATATTCTCAATGTTATAATTTCATCTCAAATAGGATATCTCTGCTTATTGTCACCATTTGCTACATTGCATATTAAATTCAGGAACAATGTTTCACAAACAAATTATACAGTTCTGTAAGTTAAGAGTGCACTGAGCACACAAGTGTATCACTTTTTTTTTACAACCACAATTAATTAAATGCTTTCTTTACTCCTCCTGATCAATATTGAGGTCTACACCTCTCTATTGACCTGTAGTCTTGCAGAGCATTACACCACAGCTTTAGTTTTCACTTAAGACTGTTCTTTTGATTTAAAGCCCTCATCTTTAGCTGCCAACATTTTTTCTTTCTAAATTAATTTTGCAGAAAAAAAAATTACTTGAGAACAGTGCACACAAAATTTAGGGTTAATTTATTTAACTTTATCAAGGAATCAAATATTAAAATTTGACTGAGAGGTGCTGTGCTCAGCCTCTTACCAGTAGTCAGAGCTCTATTTTATTACCCAATCAAATTGTTCATCAAATTGTGATGAGAAAGTATGCTTAAATATAAATGTATACAAAAAAATCTGCACAATACAATTGCTGCCAATTTTTTTTCCTGCAGAATTCCTGAAAGCCCTTCACAAGAGGTCAGAATCATTAGCACAGTATATGATTAATACTTGGAAAGGAATTTCAAATGCCATAGATGTTAAGGAGGGAACTAATATTTTATTCTGACTTATTCTACAGGTAACTTTTGATTGTCTGATTCTTCTTATAACTTGAGGAAATTTAAATGAAAGCTTCAGATGCAGCTGTAGTAGACTTCCCTGCTCGTCCCAACAGCACAGCCCTTAAAATCAGGAGTGTTGCTGTTGCAAAGACACAGCTTCCTGAAGGCATTCATCATAAAGATACTGGATGCACTCCAATCTCATCACTCATGGTCTAAAGTCTAGCATTTTTTGTAAAACCTCTTTCTTGAGCAAAATATGTGAAGGGGAAAAAAAAAACCAACCAAACCCTAACATTTTGCAGCATCTCTTTTTCAAAATATATCCCCTAATGTAGAAACACACTCTTACAACCTAGCATAAACAATTTAACTCTGCCTGGACAAATTCTGCACACGTTAACACCTTTGTTTATTAATATACATTAACATCATCTCCTGTTTATAGCATGCCTCTTATCCCAAAGGACACAAAAACCACTCCATAAACGTTACTAACAGTTCTGTGCAGACTAAATAGAGGGATTACTTCATCCAGCACCAAAACACAGCCACCCCTCTGCGCTGGACCCTGGCAGCTAAACCACTCTTTGATGCAGTATTTTAAGTGAGGAAGAGAAATTGGATCCAGTTGCAAACTTGAGGAGAACACAGGTAGGCTGGATGCAATAATTTAGCTTGCGATGTGCAGTGACAGCAAGGGTTCACTCCGCAATAGAAGGGTGACATGAAATCACACCAACTGTTTTTTTGCTAATTCAGAAGCAGACAAAGGCCCCAGGTGTTAGTGTTTAGTACCAGAGGTCCAACACATTTCTTACTCTACGTGTTTCATAGTCTCCACAGATACTTCAAGTCCTATTTCAAGAACAATATTTTACCTTGAAGCTAAATTATGCCTGGGAGAACAGCCATGTTCTAGGGGCTTCGGACATCCATCCTACACAAAATCCTGTGTCTAAAGGAATTAACAGAAGTCTTGATTTCACAAGAGTTCAGCAGTCTGGATTATCTGACCTGGCTCCGTATTATACATTTCTCCTTTATTTAAATTGTGTGTGTGTGTGTGTACATATACATATATATATATTTAAAGGTTTAACCTATACAGTTCAACCTACACAGCCCTGAGGGAGCATAATGAATCCAAACTGTACCCACAAATTGACTGCAGGATTATTAATTAAAATCCAGCAAATTTTACCTCTTCCTTAAAGCCATACAAGCTATTTGAGGGCAGCTGAGTTGCACTGCTGTACGCAGTGACCGAATATAACCCACAAACATTTTGCTAAAGAATCTCCCTCATAGTGATGTTGTGAAACTCAGAAATCTCAAAACTCAACTTGGAAATCATGGAGACAATAAACATGGCACCTCATAACGTTGTTTTGCCAACAGAATCCTTTTCCAGTTCAGACTGCAGCACTTGAACCCTTCATAAAATATTATTTATTGGGTGTCAAAAGTTTCTACACGGCTTGTTGTTATGCATTTGGTGTTTACCTATTCTTGCAATTGCTCTTCAAAATCTAGGATAATTTTTTCCTGCTTTGATGGTACAGCAAATTTGCTGTGCTTAAGGCAATGGCAATATTTTCTTTCCATGTAAACAGCAAAATTAACTTCAAGGTAAATCTAACACACACGTGCTTTCCCAGTGCTGAAGTCTTTAATAACAGAAGAAGCATTTTGCTGATAATTTTTGCCATGTTGTACACCACCTGCCAGAAACCAGTAAGCAGAAAAACAAACAAAAAAAAAAACCAAAAAGGGGGAAAAAAACCCTAAAGAAGAATTTCTCCAGCATCAGGGAGACTGAACAGCTGCAAACACTGCTACATTTCCTAACTCTAAACAGAATATCAGAAGTAATAAAAGTAACTATGAGAATGAAAGGAACAGATTCATCTCCAGCCACTTCTCCATGTGATGAGCAATAGTGTTCAGCCAGAAAGCATTTCCTGCTCTGCAAAACCACAAACATTTGTAGAGCCAAAGGGCATTGTTCTTTTTGGTGAATAGTTTCAAACTATTTGAGCATGCTTAAAGAGAGTGTTCTTATGAGTTACTGTTATTTAGTCAGCAAGTTGTGAAACGCTCGCCAGGTGAGAACTGCAAAAAGCTGCAGACAGATTCCGTGCCCCTACGAGCTGAGAGGTTGTGGCACTGATGCTGCACACAGACAAGCACGGGCAGACCCAAGTGAGATGGGGATAAATGAAATGGTTCTTGGTGCTGCTGCATGTAGCCAAGTGCACAGATGCAATGCGGAGAGATGGGTCTAGATGATGATGCTGCAAACCAAAAGGAGGAGGAACAGTTGCTACTAGGAACCCAAGTACTAATACTGTACAAAATAGGATGGAGTTAGAGTGGAAAGGAAAGAGCAGGACCTAAGAGTAGAAGCCATATTCTATTCCCCTTAAAAAATTAAAATAAAAGATTGAGTGCTACCCCACATGAAGATCATTACTTGATAATTCGAAGCTAAAATGGAACAAGACCTGGGATTGGTCAGGAGAGGGGTAAATCACCTGTGAGGCTGCCTCTGGAGATGATGCTTTAAACAACACATGCAATAGCACCTAACACATGTGGGCACCAAACCCACAGAGATCAGCTCTTTGTGGCAATGGGGGAGAGATTACCCAAATACAGCAAGCCCAAGTAATGGGACCCACATGTAAACAAGGCTACAAGAGTACATGGCTGTGGTGCTAATACAGAAAAGGGACATCAGTGCCAGTCTTAAGAGCAGCATAAAGATCATAGAATCACAGCCTGGTTTGGGCAGCAAGGGACCTTGAAGATCATCAAGTTCCAACCTCCCTGCCATAGGCAAGGACGTCTCTCACTAGACCAGGCTGCTCAAGGCCCCATCCAGCCCAGCCTTGAACACCTCCTGGGAGGGGGCAGCCACCACTTCCCTGGGGTACCTGAGCCAGGGCCTCACCACCCTCAGAGACTGCCAGCCTGAAGCTGCAAATCAGCCCTGCACAGCACAAGGGACCTGATGCAAGCACTGACAAATCCTGCTTTCTTCCTGCTAGCAGCTGCCACTGAGCTCCAGCAGCAGTTTGGATTATGCGAGGTCAGCTCAGCTATCTCTACATTTAAGTTGTGGCTAATCAATTACTTAGTAACAGGTTTTAAAAAACATACCCTTACAGAGGCATCTGGACATGACAGGAGTAAGGGGAGAAACATACAGTATGATGCTGGCAATGAAAATAAAGGGATCACTTTCAAAAACAACAAAACCAAAAATTATATTATCTTTTGTACTTATCCCACACCACACCCCCCCACCAAAACCCACTAAAAACTTACGTTCCCAAAAGCTCCTCATGCTTTTTGTTATCCTTTCTCCAGACCTCAATGTCCAACATATCCTTCCTGTTAGAGAAGTAGTGAAAATCAAACTGTTCCCTCCACTGAGGATTTGCACTCTTACACAGTGTCTAGAAAACATGCAGTTATAATATTTACTTTTCTTAAATAGTACTTATTTCCACAGTAAAGCACATATCAATTCTATAAGAACAAGGGTGGATGCTAGGGCATCAAGTATTAAGGTCATTCCAACCAAAGCCCATCAGGCACAGCCTCGTCATCCTTAAAAACTTTTTCATTTCTCCCAATAATGATAAATATGCAGGTGTGACATGAATGAATGCCCAGAGAAATTTTGAAACACAAGGTGAATCCACCAGCCCTGCTTTCAGTGGACCATGGTCATCATTCAGCATCACTCATGCACTGGAAGAAATCCAGAGTCAAAGTTTTGAGGACAATCGCCTTAAAATAGGTTTGAATTAATTCAGGAATCTAAACCAGTGTTTTTACTGTATTCGTGCAGATATAGGCAAAGAAGGAGCAGCCATGAAATTAACATCCAGGTATTTGATATCTGTAACTTGTCCCTCAGTTTGGCAAGACTGTTCGTGTGTTTGGGTTACTCTGAGTATTCACCAGATTGGGACTTCAACCACTTGCAATTCCTACTACACACTACACTACCCACCCTCAATACCAGCATGGCCACTGAGAGAACAGGAGATAGGATTAGCTGGACCATGACTGAGATTTCCCCACCACCTTATCTGCTTTTCTGAACCATGACAGATCATACTTTTTAAATAAAGCAATCAATCCAGGAAAAAACGTGAAGCACTGCCAATTTGAAGTGTTATTACAGTGCTAAAGCAGCAGTCCCCAACTTTTGCTGGACCCCAGACAGAAATACTGAGCAATTAACTCACTGCAGGCAACATTGTACTTGACTCCCCATTTTAAACTTCTTAATTTTCTGTGACTGCCAACGGTGCAGTCTTGCAGATTCATGACATGGACTATTAAAGAGAAACATAAAAAGGGATCGTAACTGGAACAACATATATTTATTTTAGAATAACCCATTTGTTATTTTTCAAAGCTGCTTCTCTATATAAAAACCTTATATCATGACCTTGGTTTGAGGTCTGACCTGGAGGGTTCAGATGTGCCTACATACGAACGTTATGTTCTGTGAACTTGCTCTGTACATTTTGTACAGGAAGGGGTTTGCTTCCTCCTCCTCCCTCCACATTTCCAGTTCATGACAGGCAGAGCTCTTGCTTTCTCAACAGAACATTATTTTAATTATGGCCCCTCTTCTTTTATTAGACTTTGGAGATGAAATGTACATCTTTGGGAACCCCATTCAATTCTTAGATTCCCATGAAACACTACTAGATACAAGCAAACACAGCCTGGAGGAATAAAAATTCAAATCAAAACCATGGAATATTGTGCTGTGGTTTTGTTTGGTTTGGGTTTTTTCTTGTTGCAGGCAACATCTTTTTCAACAAAGGTGCTTTAAAAAATAAAAATAAAAATTCCCCACACTGGGAACTATTTCAGATCTGCTTTTCCAGCATAACCTAAACCCTGCAAACCGAACTTCTGTATTGGCAGAGAACAAAACACACGTGTGATGTGCACAGCTTTATTTCATTTCATGTTCATGTCAAACATCCATCAATACGATGAGTATGTTAAATGCACAAAACCAGACACACATAATATTCCTAATTCTTGTTTCTCTATTGTCATGTAAAACAGATTAGTAAAATGTTAATGTCCTTGATCTGGTCTCCTGGTTTTGATCTCACTTATATAAAAGATTCAAGAATAGTTTCATCTGAGGCAGCAACACCGGTAGAAGAAACACCAAGTGCCTTATTGGCGTCAGGAAACTTAAGGAAATCCTTAATACTTACCTTGCTCTTGTATCTTTGATCTCCCAGTTTGAGGAGAATAAAAATCTCTGCCAAGCCCCCTCCGGGGATGTTCTTCCCCTCCAAGAGCGTGATGCTGACCAGCCCGTTCCATAACTGGTTCTTGCGCAAGGAATCGGAGAGTCGCACACTCCGCATGAAACTCGACTGAAAAGCAAGTCCGCGACACAGAACATTTAAACACCTAACCCCACACTTCTGTGCTCAAACTGACTGCAATATGAAAGCACCGGAAGCAACAGAGGTACTGTGATCCCCTAGGAGCAAGCAGAGAATGGAGACCAGTAAGATGCTATGGATTTTCTGCCTGTACTGGCCCCATGAAGGGATGGTGCTCAGCATCAGAGCAGAATCAGTGGGATTAGCATAAACTGACAGAAAAGTCCACTTCAGCTAACCTGGCTGTGCTTCAGCAAGAGCAGACCTCGAACATTGAGAGCAATCTGTTACCTTGGCTCAGGGAAAGACAGAGGAGAGTGATGGGTAGGAGAGATGGAAGAGGGAGAAACTAATGTAAACTCTTTAAACGTCTCCAGCTACACCCATAAAACGCAGGCCTGTCCTTTCCCACATTCCTGTTTGCAAGAGGGAGACTGTCCATGGCCAGGTGAAAGGCTGAGCATGCATCTTCCACCTCCTTAATCACTCAACCGCCTGCCATCCGCGTTAGCTCTTTACCCACCGCCTCTGCAGCTCCTGCTTCCAGAAACCGAGCTCACGAATCAAAAATACTGATGTCTACTGAAAAAACACTGACACCACCAGGCTCTTTATCTGGAGTTATGGTTACCTGGTAGCCACATCCGTTACCTTCGCAGCTTCATCCTACATAGCACGGCTGCGCTAACGGTTCGCTAACTGGCAGTATTTTATTGGACAGAGGATGATTAAATAGGCCTTTATTTGGGGGGAGCGAGTTGGAAACATTAAAACTCAAGGCTATACTTTTCTTCTCACCGTAAAAATCCTGCCATATTTTATTCTCTTGAAGCAACTTTTAACTCGCCACGCTTCAGAGCTTCAATCATGTCATATACAGGTGGGAGCAAGACGGAGGAGAAGATTTCACAAGTCACTTTAAAACAGGACATGTTAGCTTTAAAAGCAAGTAAGAAATGTTGTTGCTAAATAAAACGATTGCAAAAGCACCTGATGTCTGAAGATTACTTTTTATGGATCAATTACCCAGCAACAAAATTCTTAAATCATGGGTGGTGAACTCACAAATTTTTTTACTCGCTTTTTACTGGTTAAAATACCTCAATTCTTTGAATCCCACAAGCATATTAATATACTTCTATTTAAACGCCCCGTTTGGCTTTCCTGGCACACTGTTTAAAAATTCCTACCTTTAAAAAGAAAACGAGATTTTTGATTCATAAATCCAGCTGCAATGTAATTTCTTTTTTTTTTTCTAAAAGTTCGTCTTTTAGGCCAAAAAGCTAAAGCATGACTGTTCCCATGGACATACTTCAAAGTCCCAGCAGATATATTCCTCCCTAAACACTGCAACTATTTCAAAATCCTTTTTATAAAAAAGGGAGTAATGTCCACAAGGGATCAAAGGGCATTCTACAGTCTGGCAATCGCCTTAGAAAAATGGCAGTGCTTCCATGAAATATGCCCTAAAATAATTTTGCAGCTTGGTATGTCCTAATTTCGAATTGGATGTTTATCTTGGAAAGGCTTCTATCTAACTTGTCCATAAAAAAGCTCCACTTAGCTCTATGAGCCCTGTGAAAATGGAATCCAACGCTGGCTATTAAAGGGGCCTGGAGATTGCTTCCATATGGCGTAACAGCATGGGAGTGGAGGGCTAAGCCCTACAGCAGGCGCTGCTTGGCTTGAGCTCCCCATCTATCCATGGACACTCGTTGCATTACACCATAACATCTGGATTATTGCTTGTAATGTCCCTGGGAAATATCCACTTCCCATCAAAGCCTTTATCTATCTCGGTTGTACTTTGAACATTTTAGTATTTAACACAGTCATGTTTGATGTGATGTACTTGCTGCTTTAGGAACAAGGATTTTTCCTCCCACCCACTACCACCCCCCCGATTCCTTCCTCAGAGGAGGAAGAGGTATTTGATGTAAGTTCACACAAAACACCCAGACAAAGTTTATCATCTGCGTTACAATTTCTTTTAAAAATAAAGCATCCAGTTCTCTTCAAAGCTTCCAGGCTGAACACGAAAGACAGTTGTCATCACTCAGTTTTCTCATCAAACTTGGATTCTTCTCTTTTTTTTACCAGGCCAGTATTTTAGGGAGCCACTCAGCACTCGGGGCCTTCCTACCCAAGCTCTGTAGCATACAACATCCCACCCTTTTAACCACTGACTTGACAGTTCAAAGGACTGCTGGGAGGTCCCCAAACCAGCCCAGATTCCATGCAATCCCAGGGAAAAAAAAAAAAAAAAAAAAAAATAAGCATCCATGACTCGGTATGGCAAAAGCACATTGCAATACATCAACTCTGACCTTCCAAAACAGGTGGCCCCCACAAACGGCCTTGTGCACCCCTTTTTCAGGTGGCTGCACAGCTGTGGAAACACACTGTGCTCATCTCAGAAGAGGGGTATATCGGACTCCAGCCAACAGGACCTGGCTGCTTTCTGGGCAAGATCCAGCATCACCTTAGAGCATCACATGGGATAGAGAAGCCAAGATATTTGCAACTGGTTTCGGGCACAGTGCTGATCTGCAGCACGTGGACACAGGCTGGATGGCTGCGGTCTGCTTCCCACCTCCCCCAACTCAGCTCTGCTGCCACCACCACAAGCCTGTCTCCAAACAGAGAGAGAAGGAGAGAAAGTTGCTCGCTTCACGTCCCTTCAAGACAGCCTGTCACGTTAGGAATGCTTTGGATTTCCTGGACATGCCCGAGTCGTTCCCACAGCATGCACTCAGCAGGTCTGGCACGTCTCCTGTGCCTCGTATCGTCTACACACACACACCAAGAACTGCTCTGTGCATGCTCTGTGGCCACCTCCCCAGCCTCCCCGGGTATTTGGCAGGTTGTTGCTCTGACCACTGATAGAAATCCCAGCCAAACAGGCGGTGTCTCAGATTCCACTGGCAGTTTCTGGAAGGAAGCATGTCTGGGGAAACCCAGATGTGTGGTAGACCCACAGACCTGGACCATCAATGAGTCAACTTTAGTGTTGCCTGGGGAAGCCTGCATTATGGAAAATGCCTCCCAGGTGACAAGAAAATGATATTGCATTATTTATTTTGAAAGCCTTGCCTCCTCTCTGATACCCTGCACCTATTCATCTCAAACTGATTTACACAGAGGTAATTGATTAAACTTCACAGCCTCCCTCTGAGTTGGCAAAACTATTACACAGAGCAGAGCACAGAAAAGTGAAAGTGATTAGTCCAGAGTTACTCAGGGCAAAACAAGTGCTACAAAAACCCGACTCCAAATGCCTCACTGACCTGCCTTCACAGGGAGACACCGTGAAAGTCAAAACCCCTCTTCTGTACTGGCCAGAGGAAGACATCACCACCTAATCAGTGACAATTTTAAAATGGTTTTATCTTTCCAGCTCTTTCCTTTCGCTAATACCACCCAGGCTACGGACGCCTCCGCACTTGGGTCCTTCAGCTCCTCACACTGCTGAACCCCAGCTCCTTCCAGCTGTGCTCCCAGACTGGATGCCAGGTCCTTTGGGCCGCTCCTGCTTTATTTTCCTGTAAACTCTCTGCAGTTGGCCAGTTCACACTCTGGCTATGTCCCAGAACAAAGTAAAGGTGCTTTGCAGAGGTACAGAAAAGTTGGCTGAAGCTGGGATCAGGCTGTAGGGCTAGAAATGATGAAATACATGCTTTATGCTGGAAGCTGGCATGCATCCCGAGCGCAAGACGTGGGACAAGTCTGCTTATTCCTTCCTGCTCCTGCCCCCAATCCCCTTTCTGAAATCAAGAGTCTTAATTTCAAAACTTAAGGGGCTGTCTCCAGATAAAGCTCCGATTTTGGCTGGGTACAAATAACCAGTGATACCATTAAGGTCACCTTTACGAGCAGTTCACTGCTGTAACATGGAAATATAAAACTTGGACAAAAAGCATCCCCTGAACAAGCTGGCCAGAAAGAAAATGGTAAGCACAAGAGTATCCAGAAAGCTTCACTCTAAAAAACAAATGAGATGGTTTTAAAGTCTAAGAGCCCATGTTTACTACAAATTTAGGGACTGTGCAACATCAGGTAAGTAATCTTTTCTGAAGCAAAAGTATGGCTAGGTCACAGAGCAGGACCCTGCCACATGACGAACAGAAGATGGTCCTTCTCCCTGCTGCTTACAAAGAACATTTTCCCCAAAAAACACCCTACACCTCTGAATAAAAAAATCAAAGATCAGGGCTTGGAATACCATTTTCAGAATCTGGTTTCAAAATTAATATAAAAGCTTCTGACAACAACTTTGCAATTTTTTTGTTACACTCTGGTTTAAAGAAGAAAGCAGGACAAGAACGAGCAGGTGGGCCAGAGACAGACAGGAGATGAGCAAGAATGACAGAGCTTTGGAGGGGAAAGAACAGGCTCACTGACCCAGCTTCACAAAATGCTTTAGGAGCTTGAGTCTCCCCGATAACACCATGTGTATATAACCTCCCTCTATAGGCACCCAGCAAGTCCCCTCTGGTGCATCAGGGCTGCTTTCAAATCTGTCTCTCTTCCTGACACACACATACATGCCCCAAGTTCAAACTTGTTTTTGAAGCAATAAAGAGATGCAGAAAAATTGTACATTTAAATGACATGGCGAGGTGGCCAAGTGTGAAGTGAACCCATCTCTCACATCTTTCATTTAAAAGGATCAGACAGGACAACAGAAATCCTGCTGCAATCCCCGTGCAGGGGTCGGCATCGAAACTGGGCCACGTAATTTGCCATTTGAGAAAACAACAACACGCAAATAGGCAGACTCTTTGGACCTCTCCTCATTAGGCAGGGAAACCATTTTGCAGAGGCAGTCTCCCCCTGGGAAAGAGGAGAGGGCAGCAAGAAAGGCAAGTGAACCGACACGAGATTGCCGCCACGATGCGTGACCCTGTGGCAAGCGAGCCCCTCCGCTCTGCGAAACGCTCTGAGAGCGCCGCTGCCCATGGGGTATTGTGGGAGAAAGCCAAATACAATGAGGCAGGCAAAAATGAAACCTAACAGCCCACAGAGAGAGGAGGGAAAAAAAAAAAAGAAAAAGGAGAGCAAAGGATTTTCCCCTGTGATGAGATGCTGAGGAACACTTGGGTCCGGTCAGCCTTTCAGCCAATTTATTCAATCAGCTTAGGCTATCAAGGTGGCAATTGCGTCGCTTTTGTTTCAGGCCTGCACTGCTGCAGGTCAATCCACCCCAAGCAAACCTGCTTATTTGCTTCATAGATGTTCAACACTTCAAGGTTAGTCAGCTGTACAAATGCTGGAAATAGCATGTGGGGCACTCAGGGTGAGACTCAAGCCACCCAGGACAAACAAGGCTACTGAGCATCAGCACATTGGGCTCCAGCAGAGATAGCTCCCGACTCCCTCTGCACCCCAGATAGCCCCAGAAAAGAAGAAAAAAAACCACAAACCACCAACAGAAAAGAGGGGAGAGCTTGCCAATACATAGATACAAATGTATATATTAATACTGCCTAATAGCATCCTCTTCCCTTCACAATGCCACCCTCCATGAGAAAAGAAGAAAGCTACGCTCTTGGACACAGCTCCCACAGAGGACAATGCTGCTCTCAGCTCCCATGAAAAATGAGGGATCTGGATGTGCTCCCCATGTCTTGGGAATCTGCCCAAATGCGCGATGATTCCTCTCTAGCAGCAGTGAAAAATATATAGTGTGTAATCAACAGATAGCTAAATCATCCGGTTCAACAGCTTTTGCACCAAAATGATTTAAAAGACAACATTCAGTTGCTGAAATCCTTCCTGCATACTATCTGTAATGACTATGAGACACCCATGGCTAGGCAGGAGATCCTGTACTGCTGCTGGTTTTGTTGCTGCCAGAGATGCAGCTTCTCTGCAAAAAGCAGGCAAGCTTGGAGAACACACACGAAGAGCACATGGTATCCACAACCGCCCTTGGGAACCCCTCCACCAGTCTGACACTGGGTCTCATCGGATGTGAACGCCATTAAGAGGGGTACTAACCATCTGGGGTGAATTTGGGAAGCCAGCAAGACTCCTGTGACTGATAGGAGACATTTAGGACACTGATATGCCAAATCTGGACTAAGATAGCATAATATGGTCACATTAGAGCATAACCAGGTTTCTTTCATATAGGCAGTATAGATTTGAAAAAGCTGTGAAAGTTATTTTAGGGATGGATAAAATGACTCTAAGTCATTTTCCCTGTATTTGTAAAAGAAAAGCTAAATATTGCAATACAGGTCAGCTATGGTTCACAACAAAAAACCACCCAGGAAAACCATTTCAAATAGAAAACTGATTTGCCTAAGCCTACCGAGATGAAATCTCAGTCTCAGTTCAGCTGCTCAGATGGAAAGTACACGGCCTTTTCCTCCTGCAACAACCAGAGTCCGCTCGGTAGCCTGAAAAGAGCCGAGTTTGCGCATCCATTACAGAGCTCTCTCCATTTCCCCTGCCCCCCTTATTCCTGCATCTTTATCTCGTCCAGCAACATTGTTTTCTACCCCATCATACTCTCTGGCTATTCTTCCGTAACCTCTTGTACCTTCCCTAGACACCTATACTCCCTATGCACACAATTTTTCTTTCTAGCCTTTATGTTCTGCAACAAACTGCTAGTACTGCTTCCACAGACCAGAGTTTCCTAACTAAAGATGGTTATTGATGTACAGTACTAGTGTTTTAGTGCAGTAGCAGAATCAATAAACCAGGAAATACTGCTTTGTCAGATTTTTCCAGCGCATGCTGGGAAATATTTTTACTGCCTTTGGATGGTCACAGAGCTTTTCTTTAGAGATCACACTGGAGCATGAACTGTGTCTTCCCTAGGAAGAACTGAAGCTCTCCTACCCTCTAGTGACTGTAACAGAATAGAGCACAGGGTTGCAGCTCTTTTTTTTCCCCTCTCACCCCTTCCGTTTTAAACTTTCACTTCTCCAAACTCAGGCCCATGCTTCAGCATCTCTTAATTTTATTTTAAAAGGTGCTCAGGGCACAAGGCAGAATCTTGAGAACTGAACAACCTGCCAGCACAGCTTACAGCTGAGGGGTCAAAAACCTGTACGTAAAAAAAATTACTCAAAATGCAGTGAGATATAGGGTATAACAAAAAAAACCCTCACTAAAAAATAAGCCCAGTGACAGCAACCAAGACAGAAGTTTGGTCCTTTTTGACCAGAGTAGCCAGAGTTAAAAAACCTGGCTCCCTTTCCCAGGACCCAAAGCCAACCAGCATCAAGAGACAGCTCTCTGTGTGTGCGTGAGAAAAAGGGGGATCAAGCCACACTGACTGAGGGCACGGCAATTTTCAGAGCTTTAGTTAAAAACTAAAGTGCTGAGTTCTTCAATTATTCCATCACTTTCTCTCATAGGGCATTCAGGGATGCCTGGTGGCTCTCTGCAGGGAAGGGCTGCGATACCCCTGGAACCCAGGCTCACCAAGTTGCTGTCCAGCTCCAAGGGCTGTACTCCACACAACTTCTGTTAACAAAAATACACTTGCTGGCACAATACCTGAGAGGGCTGGCTCCTGTACATTGCACGCCACAGTTGTAATGAACAGAACAAGAGGAGGTTAATTATTCAATTTATTTAGGCAGAAAACCAATAGTTATAGAGGGAAAATACCAAGATGATTATGTGGTCTCCTAAGAGCCAAATCCTGCTTTTCAGAAAGTTAGACTGGTATAGCTCTGAAGCTGGGTACTGGGGCCTGCAGTTTCTATATCATTGTTATTTACTCAATAGCAAATTAAAGCTTTACAGAACAAATAAAAAGCCATGGTTTGTTTCCCGAACAAGCCAGAATCTAATACAAAAATGGGACAGTACAGGAAAATAAAAGTAATGGAAGCCTGCAGGGATACTACAGAAGACCAAGGAAAGCAAGTTATGTAGTTACATAGCAACACACAAATCTTGGAAATCCTGTTACATTGCTGGTAATGAAAACTGCCTGCTTGGTCTCCATTCCAAGAACAAAAGGCATTTGAAAACCCACAGAGGAGAGCAGAAGAAATACTGCCTCACAAAATTCCTCCTGTGGTGAGAGGTGACCCAAACGATTAAACTGGGATCCAGGAAACCAGCCACCTTCCAGGTATCCTTAAGCAACTCAAATCCTCCACATCTCCTTTGTTGGGCTGATTTTACACTCATTTCCTTAGTACACACGTTATTTCTCTTTTTCTAGACTTCTTTGCTGTATGAAGGTAAGGTCCTACTCTTGCTTGCCACTAGACACTATCCAGAGTGCCTACAATAAGAAAACAGCTGCAATTTCTCATCACATTAAAATTTTAAAACATATCAAAAAGCAAAAGGTATCTCAGCCACCACATGGAAACAACTTGCATCTATACTTCAGAGTCTTCCTACATCTACCCTTTCTGTTTCAGAGGAGGGCACACATTTTAGGAGGGGACTTGAAGAGAAAACAAAACATGGATTACCTTGGTTGAAGTTCGCTTCTTCCGACTTGACCATCTCTATTCATGGGTCCCCACCATCATACCAAAAAGAACCCAGAGAGAGGAAACAGAGGAGGAGTGAAATGGAGAAAGTAAAATAATTCAAACAGCAGCTTGTCAAACATGTTAGAAAAGATTATTACTAAGTAGGGGGACCGAACCTACGGCTGCATTCATCTACCTCCCCTCTCACATGAAACAGAGCGATCAACAAACTAAAAATACCTGCATTGCACCAAAAACCCCACAAAATTAAAAAAGTAATCAAGAATAAGAAGTAGAGGGACCCACAGCCATTACTAAGAAACATGGCTTATACTTTTGGTGCCATCTGGTTCTACAGTAAGCTAATTTAAAAAAGGGAAAAAAAATCATCTTGCTGTTAAGTGCTAATGTGGACAGAGCCATTTCACTATTCTGATTCCACTGGAAATGGCTGAGCAATTTGCATTTGAAATACGAGGGCTTAAAACATCGTCTTTAAAAAAAATTACAACGCGCACCAACTCTTCTATCATCTGCACTCTGAATGTTAACTAAGTACCCAAGAGTACCAAAAGCTGCTACTTTAAAGCAACCTATTTTCTGTCTCAGGAGCTAGGCCCACTTTAGCCCATGCCTGCCTAAAAAAATCCCAGAATTCCATAGGTTCTTTTGGGGTAACCTGCTTTTTTGCTAAAGTAACTTTATGTCTTTGCTTCACCCCTTCCTGCAGTGCAGTGACACATGTGCCAGCAACACCCACTAGTACAAGTTTTTTACTAGAGCAATTCACGTTCCAGATCAAAGCCATCTCATCACACAGATACATAAATACAACAGCAGTGCTTCGAATGTGGTCCTTAAGCTTTTAAACAATCGCATATTGGGGGAGAAATACCTCTACAATTATCTTAATATTGGGATTTTACAAATCTCAAAATGGCAACTATTTGAAAAATGAATAATGAAGGGCAGACGTCCCATATTACTTTTTTCTTACTTTGCTTTCCAAGCCCTTGAAACATTTATGTTTCCATAAATAATCCCATTCAGGCTGGAATTCCATACCTATAATTCAATCATGTGCTGTAAACAGAAACTTTCATACTAGACTATATAAGAAGACTTGTAGGAGTATTTTCTCTTTACATGTGTATTACACAGATTTAAAATTAGCTCTGGTTTTCAAGCAGGTCCAAGTAAATGCCTGATCTTGGCTTTTCCCCATCCCTTGCTGGCAAGAAGCAGGATGAGTTCATCAACATAGGTATGCTCCACACTGTGTAAAACATGAGTAGGAATCAAAAGATGAAAAGCAGAAAGAACACATGCAGGAGCTGAAATTTAAAGCTATCAGCTTCAGTTGTGCTGCTCCCAAGTCTCTGGCCAGGTCCTTCTCTAGTATCACTAAATGCACCATATTTCAGGATCAGGAGCCAAGTTCAATTAAACTCAGTCAAAAAAAAAAAGTCAGTGGCAAAATCAAAGATTTTACAAGCAATCTCTTCCTCTCAGCCAGTGTGGAATTGATTGGTGCAATTTAAGTCCTAACATCAAATCCTTGCTTTTAGATTTCACATGTTTGGGTTTTTTTCCAATGTCAGGAAAAAAGAAAAAGGAAAAAATATAAACTTTTAAAAAATTTTAGTGTTTAATTCCTAGATGAAAATCAGAAGACAGTATGCCCTGGAACAGCAGTTAGAGTAGGTCAGGTTCATACATTCACGAACCTGCACGTCACAGTGATGGATACCACACCTCTGATATACAGACAGCACTGCCACAGTGAACATCATGGCTATGAGAGAGAATCATCCAGCTACAAACGTCTACACAACTTCTACGAGTCTTTTTTAAAGTTATGCTCTATCTCAATTTCAATACTGAGCCTCAGAGGATGAAAACAAAGGTGGCATTTCCCAGTAAATCAGATTATGCCAGCTTTTTTCCCCACACACATTCCAGCTATGAATTTGATTTCCTAAGCCACTTACATTTCTCTTGAAGTCTCCTTGCTTGACTGCTAGACTCAAGTTCAATACAATCACACCCATGTCATCTTCTAAACTGTTGGGATCTTCCAGTTTTAAAACCTGTTCAGTGGTTCTACAAGCAGAAAAAAAGATGTGTGCTTATTGACTCCAGTTAACCGGAGTTCATTATTAAAGGTCACGCTGCGCTGTGCAAATTTCAGCCTCTTGTCTGAAATTCCCAATATTGAGTTTAAATGTTAAAACGTGAAATCTGGAGGGTTCCTCCTCAGTTCTGACAAAAATACACCACCCTTTTAATAACGCAGCCTAGTGTTTATACAGAATTGCTTAAAAGTCATAACTCTCCATATGCAGATGCACACTGAATTAAGTTACTACTGCCTACGCTTCACAGGGAAGAAAAGTGACAGGGAAACTCATCCAAGTGCATTTTCTAACATTAATGGGTGGGATTTGACTCAAAACCTGTGTTCTGCCTTACCTCCACGTGTGTTTAATCTCCCTCCATGCCTCAGTTCCCTCTCTGAAAACAGGAATGCTGGCATTCACCTGGTGGCACTATCTCATGGATAAACTCATTAATATTTCTATAAATTTGGATAGAACAGCCATAGGAGAAATTCTATACCCATACAGGGAGAACTCATTTTCTCCAAAAAAAATTTAAAATAAGAAAAAGGTCGCACAGCAAGGGAGTATAAAAGAACTAAAACTTGAATTCCTGGCTTTCAGCTCCACATTGAGACCCAGCAGCAGCAGCAGACAAAAGGCGCAGGGCTTGCCTCTGCACTAAATCAGGGCCAGATGCAGCTGCCGTGGGTATGGATGGCTGCGGGGGGAGGCTGGAAATGGGGTGCTCGCAGCCAGCCAGGAAAACCGCTCCCCAGCCCGATTATAGGCATTAACAAGCTCCCCGCACTATGTGGAGCTAAGAAGGGGTCTCAACCTTCTCCCCTCTTTCTTCTTCCACCTCCATAAATTATCCCAGTGTAGCTCTCCCTAAACAATGCGGCACAGAGAAACTCTTATTCCTAGACATGAAAAGGAAAGGGCGCCTTCTGCTGAACTGGGCTCCATCCAGGTTGGATTTGAATCTGGATGAAAACGTGCACGTACAGGATTCATCTCAAGCGATTTCTTTTAAAATGTGCTCCTCACCCTTCTATCTAAACAAGTTTTCATGAAGAGACAAATTCCAAGCTGCCAGCAAAACCATTCCATTATTCTCCTATGTTTCTCAATTAAGCTGCATTAACAACCTTTAATTAAACAAACATATTACCTATTGAGTTGAAGCTCAGCGAGTGCTACGAATGCCGAACCCATGAAGTCTGAAGAGGTTAAGTCTCGATCGTACACCTGAGTATAGCAAAAATAAAATATTTCCAATTTCCCCATCATAAGCCAGCTTTATCCCAGCTGATAAAAGAGCAGATATTTTAAGCCCTTCCAGTTCAATTTCGTATTTGAAAGATCAAAGCATAGATAGAACTCGGGGATAATTTTCCATCTCCCTGCTTTAATTCGTATTTCGAACTAAATATTTAAACAGCATATTGAAAGTATCATATTAATATTACGTAAACAGAGACACGTGCACCACGATGGAGCACCCAGGTTCCTTATGCACACCACAACAAAGCACTGCACAAAAATCAGGTACTTCTGGTTACAGATGTTTTAGCAATGAGTGCTCACAACTGGTAGCTGGGAGTTCTGGAAACTGTAACATTCCTCAATGAGAAAAGGCTTCTCTCCTTGTCACGGCTGCATCCCAGGTAATAACTCTGCCCAGCCCAGCCAAATTACGCTCTTAAAACCATGCTTAGGAAACCACTGTTGGTTTCACTGAACTTGCACAAGCACGGGGAGAGTAAGCAGAATTTAACTCCATAGCTTTAAATACAGCCACTCAAGGGGTTTTATTTCAACTTGGGGTGTTTTTTTTTGCAGACAGAAAGCAAAACACACGAGTAAAATCTGGGAAAGACATATGTGTGCTTTAATTTGAAATCGCTGAAACTCTTAAACTGGATCGTGTTTTATGTTTTGCCGCTACGGTGAATAAAAATCAAGATGCTTCTAAGGTTGAAAATAATTGCTTAAAAAAAGACACATTGACACATCTTGCAAAAAATTTAAAAGCAAAACTTACCTTGATCCAGAGTTTTTGATCGAGGGTCTGTACGGGCAGCACAACAGTCTCATCCCAAACTGGGTTGAGGTTCTTATAGACTACCTTACTTTTGTATAGAGTTTTCCCGTTCAGTTTAAACTTCACATAAGGGTCACTTGTACCTGTGATAATTAATAATAAAAAAACAGATTAGCACTGCCCCTGCATAACTCCACAATCGTACATTATATTCTCATAAAAGAATACATGGCAATAATAAATGGTAATGACTTATTTTATATATACAAACATATACTTAATTAACTATATAAACATTGCTGGTTTATACAGGAATTCTACTGAACAGAAACAGAAAGTTGCCTGAAAGCAAAAAAAATTCTTCATAGTTTGCTTGATGTCCGCTGTGTTATTCTTAAAGAATGTTAATTATTCTTTAGCAATTTAGTTAACATTTTCATTTGGGAAAAGAGCAAACAGAAGCAGGGATGAAGGACAATTTACAGGCCGACTAACAACAGACAGTGGAAGAGAGAAACTGTGACTATGAATGTATAAAAAGACCAAAAGTCAAAAGCATCATAACTTGGATAGCAGCTCCAAGGAAACCAGTAACAATAGCTAAAATACCTGTCAGGATTTCATCACCAGTGTCACCTCTCAAATTGCTTACACCCAAATTTAAAGTTTAAGTGAAAAAAATACCGATGTTATTCACCGGCTCAGGATAAAAACCACATACAGAAAACGAGTCTGTGAAGACAAACACACACTAATTCAGGTAACACATCCTTTAATCCAAAGCAGCACATTTTGCCACAGCAATAATGTCCCATATTTTTATGGAGCAGATGTCCATGGACAGAGCGTGAGGCTCGTGCCGCTCAGCAGCAATAGAAAGACTTGCAGCTGTCAAAGGAAAAGAGAAGAGGGAATCAACTTTTTATTGTTGTTATTAAACCCGTGGCATCTGCACCAGCACCAACCACCGTGCAGGACACCAAACAAAAGGCGAACAAGGTGAACGAAGGACTCAAGTAGATGATTGATTTAGTAAGGCACGCAGACTTTGTAAAAAATACATCTCACAAGCTGCAAATAAGGGAAGGAATAAAACAGAGGTGTAGCAGCATATACAATTAACTGATCCCAGGTGCCGTTCATCTGTCACATTCAACATCATCTGCATTATACTTTGTATGTGGAACTAAACTTCCCTCCTAACAGTTTAAGTTCCTTAGAAGAGTAACAGCTACCGCGACAGTACTGGCTGCCACCCAGCCTGCAGTGTGAGCTGCCCGCAGGGAAAGACAGACTTCTGCACCAGCTTCATCACGTTCAGAAACAAATCTCAACCTGCCCCCGCTGCCTCCCACTGAGATACTGGACCGAACACTCATTCGGATAAGTCAGCTTATCCAAAACCAATACCCAGTCTTATCAGTAGTTTGGTGAAACAGTGAGAACATGAAAAATCCGTTTAAGCATCCAAAGCTCCAGCTGGTGTTATGGGAAGGCAGACTCAGGTAAAAATAGGTATGTTTTAGCATCTATTTGGAGTCACATACTACTGGGAAGAACTATGTCCCTGGGACACAGTTTTTTATCACCTTTAAGAATTACAGAAGGTTTTTATTCTGTTTAATTTCAAAAAGGAAAACTGCCGGAGTCCTGTCGAACTCTGCACATAAGGGATGTTTCACTCACAGAAGGAAAACAGCAGTTGGTTTTCAAATGCTACCTACAACTGATCCTTTTCCTACATAGTGATGCCCCAAAATCAAACCCTTTCTGTGAAAAATGCTGCGAACTTAAAGGCATTCATTTTCCTTATCCTCTAAGAAAGAATAATAGCAAGGACCTGATCCAAAGCCAGGGGAGTCAGAGGGCAGCTTCTCATTGTTTTCAGAGGGTTAGGACTAGACTTTTTCACTAGACTGCTTCTCAGAACTATGATTATGCTCTTACATAAAATGTACTGTTTAAAACCAGCACACTTTCCACAATGACTGGGAACACACAGATAAATCATCTCCCCACAACAGAGGCAGCAGCCCTCAGATGATGCAGAATTAGAGAAATAACAGCATTCAGCTATTTAGCATTACTTTCTCCCAGCTCCAGAGATCCCAATTCCTTTCTCCTTTAGAAAGAAAGACAAAACAAAAAAGAGAGAACTGGCTTTTATTTACAGGATAAGCAGGAGCGAGCTGCATTATTACAAATAATAATAGTAGTAATAATGTCCACAACCTATTCTGTGCATGAAGCAGCAACTGGATGAGACAAGGAAAGCAACTGATGAAATGAAAGCATGAGGGCGCCGATAGAGGCAGGTGGTGCATGCCCATAATCCATCTGCTTTTGGTACAGAAAACCCACGAACGAGGGCAAAACCCAAAAAGAGAGAGAGAAAAAGAGGAGACACAGAAAGCAAATGGCCAGCAAGTTCAATGCCTGCAAGTATAAAACTCCTGAGCCCTTTTCTCCAAGGATGGGAAGCAAGAAGACTATAGCTAAGTAAGCATCTCAATTGCATTATTGCTCTGAAAGCTTTCCAGGTTGTTATACAGTAAAGGAAAATAAAAGAGGGGGAAGGGCTGCCCAGCACTGCTCACATGAGCCAGGCTTTAGCAACCTCTCATATATATAAAAATCCTCCTTCATATTTATATATATTTATAAATATTTTATATATAAATTATATATACACAAAAAGGAATACATACATATATTTCTATAAAATTTATAAAAATGTATATAAAACATAAAAACATATGAAAAAAACCAGGGGGCGGGGGGGAGAAGCTATAATAAAGAGAGGCCTTTAATTAAAGAAGATTGCCACTCTGGGATCAGGCCTTCATGCTTGTCAGCTTAGTCTCAAAATAAACATCTCAAACCAGGGCCTCAGTGGTGTCACTTACTCCAGCAAGGCACACTGGGTAATCCCTCGCTATCTTGACAGCTCCATAATGTTCAAACTGTTTCACGGGTGAGCGGCGGCACTCGCGCAAAAGGAAATATTAATGCTGGGAATTAATAGAAAAAGGGATGGTGGTTTACAAAAGCCAAACAAGGAAAAGGTGTCAAGTTAGTACCGGCGTTAATTGTTAGGGAAAATAATTGCGGAGGGCCACGGGTTTCAGCGGCACTTGCCTGTCTGGCTGTCAGAGGGGTAACATCTCAACTAGGCAGGCGGGGAAAGGGGTTGGCGGCATGGGAGCGCGGCTCCCGGATCAGACAAATGACGGGCTGACACCTCGGCGCAGGCAAACAGATGGACTTTCACCTCTGCGGCGGGAGCTGACACACATCAGGGCTCGGTGGCCTTTGATCGGGTGGAACTGGATGGCCAGGAGAGAAATGATGGGGCTGGATATGGCACTCCGGCCCTTTTGGGGCTTTTACGACTTCACCCAAGCTGCTCCTGGAACGCTGAGGAGGCTCCTATGGGCCAGCATGCCCATTTCTGGTTTTCTCTAAGATGCCCCAGATTGCATCCAGGTGATCAAAATAGGTTAAAAAGGAGATGGGAGTGAGAGAACAGGAAAGAAACATTCCAGGGGCATGGAGTGACAGGACAAAGGGTAGCGGCTGTAAGATGAAGGAGAGGAAATTTAGATTCGATGTTAGAAAGAAATCCTTCCCTATGAGGTGGTGAGGCCCTGGCACAGTGTGCCCAGAGAAGCTGTGGCTGCCCCTGGATCCCTGGCAGGCTTCAAGGCCAGACTGGATGGGGCTTTGGGCAACCTGGACTAGGGGAGGGTGTCCCTGCCCATGGCAGGGGGTAGGACTTGAAGGTCTCTTCCAACCCAAACCATTCAATGATAAATAAACTGGGTGGAGAAGCCCTACCTGAGGGGATGAACAGCACAGACTGCCAATTATTGACTGCATTTAAATTCAAGGCTTGAAGGCTTCTGGATTCAAGATCGGAAAGACATCTGCATCTATTAAAAGCTACTTATTAGAGAATATCTACAACCTAGCCAAAACAGTATAACTTATCAAAAAAGTGCCTAGTGATTTAGTCTATTTTTTTTAATAATTTTCATTTTCACACGACAGGCACACAAGAAAGAAGACCAGCCATTAAAAAAATTAAAAAATAAAGTTTGTTTCCATGGCCATTTCCCAGCAAAGGCCACAGAGTCAACTTTTAAGCACAGGCACCCAGGCTGTTCTGCAATGTAAGGTCTGAACCTGTTCATCTCAGTCACATCAGCTGTAGCCACATGTAAAGCAAAGAGACTGATTACTCTTGAAATCAGTTGAGAATTTAGCCCAAAAAAATCCCCACTTTTCTGGTGGGAAAAGCAAGGTGTGATGCTTTGAGGTTAATCTAAGTGTTACACAATGACAAGTAAAATTTACAGATAAAATATATAAACCAAACAGGATGATCTGCTTCTCAGCTTGACAAACCCAGTAAGAGAAAACAGAAGTATGACCTCTAAAATAAAAGTCATTCCATCATCTGGACCCGTTGTCCCATTAGAAAAACAACATGTCTCAATCTCTAATTCATTTCTCTAATATATTTTATCCTTCTATTTTCTTCCTCAAACACCAAAAAGCAACGAGAACAGGCTGACAGAACCTCAGCTGAAATCCAAGTAAGCCTCAGCCACCTAAAGTTGCTGGGACACAGCAGCAGGACAGGTTTTAGTAGCCCAAGAAACTGTTAATGGTGTTTTTAAATGGATACTGCTGCCCTCTAGCAGCCACCCAGAGAGGTATCACATCAACTGTGTTTAATACTACTACACATTTGCTCCTTAAGGAAGAAAAAAACCTCAAAACCAGAAGACTCGGTATAATTTCAAGCCACACACTATTTTATAGGAGTAAACTTACTGGAAATGTAGCATATGAAACAAGTCTTATTACATAAATAACTAAAAAAAACCACAACCGCCAAGTAGACTTAAAATCCTTAAAAAAAAGGAAATCAAAGAGCGGGGAGAAGTATAACCTAGACCATCTTAGGTTTTGGTTAAAATCCTACATTTTCATCTGAAGAAGGAAATGAAGGATTTATTTTATATGCACATAAAAAATGAATTTCTTAAAATCTCCCCAGAAACAGAATTACTGGAGTTATTTACAACAAGGAGCAAGACATTTTTAAATGGAACACACACTTTTAAGTGGAAAACCACTATATTCTTCTAGTGAAATAGTCAAGATCAAGGCTCAGTGGGGAAATCTGGGGACAAAAGAAAAAAGTATTCTGCTGGCAGGAAATTCAGGTAATTTTGGAAAGTTTTGTGCCCAGCTAGTTTTACACAAGCAGATGGAGGCGAAACATGGCTTGGAAACAAGCATCATCAATGGGTTCCAAGGGAAAATAAATCTACAAACAAGGAAAAAAACAAAACAAAACAAAAACCACCCCACCAAAACATCACCACAAAATCCAATAAACCCAAAAGCCCAGAGAAGTGTGAAGAATGCATACAAACCCACAGCTGACAGGGAAAAATCCTGAAGGGAACGTTATTAGGATGAAAGAAGCAGATGAAGGATGGTCTATGAAACACGATTCAGAAATAGCATGTTAAAAAAACCAAAATAAACAAACCAAGGAAATCCAAGACCCAACCAAAACACTGTTAGTCCAACTGAACACTGAATTCCCAGTCAGGGCTCAGGTATGAACGCACAGGAGGGCATAAGGACAGGCCAGAAGCCACTTCCTAGCCACCACTGAGGACCTTAGGTGAAAAGTTGCATCGTTCTGTATTCTCAGTGTTTGGCCTAATAAAATCTTCTTCCAGGGGTCCTGGAAAGGCTCAATGTGAGCCCTCAATGCAGGCAGCTGCCCTCCCCAAGAGCAAGGTCTTACAACAGATAGCTTGAAGAGTTGAAGAAACCTGTTAACCTAGATTACAATTATCAACAAAACAAGTCTTAGGATATTCTCTGGGCCCTACATACACTCTTCCTGTGCTGCCAGTCCTCTATTTCTTAAATTAACATTAATTTACCAAAGGTAGCTATGCATATAACACATTAATTGCTTTTGTTTGAACTCAGTCTGTTCTCTTGAGGTTCCCATCTCTGCATACTCATTTTCCACAGCCAGTCCAGGAGGGATGCTCACAGGGATCACCACGTGTAAGGACAAAGTTTCAGGCACAAACATTGTGCTTCCAGAAACTGGACTTGGCACAGACAAGACGCTCACAGCACAAACCCTCATACACAGAGCTACACAGGATCCAGAAACCATCAAAATAAATACCCAGCACCATTCAAATTCTCAACAGTTGTAAATTAGCCATGATTACGCCTTTCAAAAAGTGCGAAAAGTTGCCTAATAAATCTCAATAATTAATAAATCCGAAGGACTAATGATCTAATTGCAGATACCCTGAAAACAGAGAAAGTCAAAATAATTGGTGTGTTTGCAGGGAGCGATTCAGCCTAATTGCTCTGAGCATTTGCTTTCCAAATAATGGACTTTCTCTAAGCTGACAAACACCCAGCACAGCACAAACACATCCCTTCCTCCAGCACCCTGGAGCCAGCATGTACAGCAGGCAGCTGAGAGCTAGGAGCAGTGGGCTACCGCAGGTTCGTTACGGCTTAAAATTAATAGGGCACGTTATTCCATCCTCTTATTTCTTTACTGTCAGATATTGGACCAGGCTGCCCAGGGAGGTGGTAGAGTCACCACCCCTAGAGGTGTTTAAAAGAAGAGTAGACGTACTTGGTGACATGGTCTAGTATTGGACCTAGTAGGGCTGGATAGATGGTTGGACTTGAGGATCTTGAAGGTCTTTTCCAACCAAAACCATTCTATTAATCTATGATTTTGTTTTGCCCTTGGAAGGCTGAGCTTCAGCACAGCTCACACTGATGTGAGGAGCTGCCCTTGCAGCAGAGCAGCACAGCGTCTCTGCAGCTCTGGAAGCCCACCAGGACCTTCTGGCAGTGGGTGGTGTTAGATGTGAGAACAGATGATGATGTGCTCTGGATAGGGGAGAGAGGATAATGCACCCAGTGAGACAATGGGATGTTCTGTACTACTGCAGCCCACCCTTCACACGTTCACCTGCCTGCATCACGAGAGGAAAGAAATGAGGGCAAACCCAAAGCACAGCAACAGGAAACAACAAGGGAATGAGAGAACGAAAGAGATGGGGCACAAAGATCCTGTAAAAATCTAGAAAGCACGAGACTAAGCAGGAGACACACACACAAAATTCAGGCTGGGGCAATGCAGCTGAGGGTGGAAAAAACCACACAAAACAAAACCCAACAGCCACAGCCACTCACAAGTAGACATCACGTCCGAGAAATATGGTATTTCTTCTAACCACAGCATTTAACAGATAAAAAACACACACAGGCCTTGAAAGTACAGGGGTTTGAAACAGGAGTGGCTTCTCACCTTTACAGGCACTGAAAACCCAGTTTCTGGTTTTTCATAGAGCTGGGGTTGTCAACTGAAGAAAGATAATGCTTCCTTACAGCTGTGGCTCATGTTGCTGCTGGTGTCACATGCAAAGGTGACACACAGGCAGCATCGTGCACAGGCAGAGCATCTCAGAGCCACAAGGGAGCAGGACGTTTCGGATTTCATTAGGCTGATTCAAACACCAAGTATCACCCTGCTCTGTGAAAGTGAACCAACAAGTAGAGATGGGCTCCAGCCTCTCCTAGCTCAAAGCATGTGGAGATGGAAGCTGCAGGCTTCAGAGAAAAAGGCTCAAAAAGGCCGTAAGACCACTATGGATGCAACAAAATGACAACACTTAGAGAACTGTTGATTAAGAATGCTTAATTTTTTGAGCCAAATAATTAACTTTTCTGCAGAACTGCCAGTGCTCCATGGATACTTAATTAATGAAATACATTTCTGCTTTCTTACTACTTACAGTATTACATCTACACAGACCAAACTCCTCACCATCACGTCATTTAGTAACAGTAACACTATATAAAGTACATAAACCCCAAACTTTTGGGATTGTGTATATGGACACAGACCCATAGGAACAGTAGCGATGGGACCCATGCACCACCTCATGTTAGGCACCAAAGGTACACACAGGTAATGGGAACGCCCCTTAGTATCTGCTTATGCAGTTTGTAACATGTGACTGAGTCAGGCTGCATCCCATGAAGCAGCAAGAAGTAAATCAGATTCCATGCAAGCTGATGACCAACAGGTAACACCCTCTTTCATCCTGCATCCCTGAGAGGGGACACTGCAATTTTGGTTATATCAGAACCAAGACCCTGCTCCAGCACTCTGCTTCCTTGGCTAGGGTACATGTATTGGGCATTGCTATACAGAGGCTCTTCCTTTCCCTTGCACTTCCAAAAATGAGAGAAGGAAACACTGCAAATCACATTTTTTCCTCTGTTGCTTCTACACTTTATTGGGAAAACACATGGCTGAGCCAGACTCCTGAGCTGATGGACTGCACCCTGCTATATATACACCAGTTAGAGAGGAGCTACAGAAAATCAGGGACTGGAGAGACACAACAGACAAAAAAAATGCAAGAGGCAAAAGGTTAAGGGTAAAAATAGGAAAGAGCAGACCTTAACAGGCATAGTGTTGTGAAGATAAAATGTAATAAAAATCTGGTAAAGTGAAGGAGGAATTTAATTCATGCCAAAGGGAACATACCCTGGAAACAGCAGTACACAGCAAGTCAGAAAGTCTGGAAAAATACCTAAAAAGTTAGGAAAAAGCAGATCCATGTAGTTCTTACAGCCTGCAGTTATGAGAACTGCTGCGCACCTTACTCAGGCAAGCGCAATCAATTCCTACTTAATAACTGCTGAGCATGTAGTGGGCAAATTCAGGGAGAGCCCTGTGAATTTACCAAGTAGAACCACGAGTTTCCATCAGCAGCTCCTTTCTAGGGTAGAAGCGTTCCTCCTTCCCCATGCACCTTGTATTTATGTTTATATACACCCCCAGATGTGTACTTCTTGCACGGGGACAAAGCAGAGGCAGAAGCAAAGACTGAACGCCAGTGCAAAAGACTTCCCCCCGGCTGCTCCAATGCCAAGTACTGCCTGTTCACTGCTTCTTGCCCTCGGAGCCGCGGCAGAGCCGAAATGCTGCTGCTGCCCGCCCCCCGCTCGGCTCCCAGGTCCCGGTATGTACGGCAGCAGATGAAGGCGGCAGCCGAGCGGGACCGGGAGGGACGATCCAAGCCAGCCCGGGGGACACGTCCCAGCTATCCCGGAGCCCGAGGGGACAGTCTCTGCCCTCCCAGGGGATGGCAGCAGCCATTCCGGAGCCCGGTCCCAGCCATCCCCGAGCCCGGGGGAGCCAGTTCCACCGATTCCGGAGCTCGTGGGGGACCGGTCCCAGCCATGCCCAAGCCGGGTCCCAGCCCGGTCTCCGCGGGCAGCACCAGGAACGGCCGCGAGAGGGCACCAGCGACGCACGCTGGGCGCTGCCCTCCGGCCGCAGCTCCAGAGAAGCTCCCGAGTTCAAACTTCGGGGGGGGCAGAAAGCGCCGGTATGAGAAGGGGGCAGAACACCTCATTTCCTCTGGGGAAGACGCAAACCGCTCTGAACACCCGCGAGACTCTGCTGCTGCAGCTCAGCCACCGTGCAGCCAGAACGGCTGACCAGAGGAGGTCTCAAACTTCAAACTGCAGACCCAGTGCAGAGCAACACCGCCTCTTTAGCATACAGGAACCATGGGGAAGAGGGCCTGAAACCCTCTCCCAGCTGTGTCAGCACTGCTTGCTGCGCTCTGGGGGTTTGCTGTTCCCAAAATGTCAGTGAGGACGAGTTGGCCTTCAGCCCAAGCCACAGTCTGACTTGCAGGACACACTGTCTGTGGGCGGCATGTTCCTGTATTTCAGACGATTCGGTGCAGGCTGGTACACCCCAGTGCAGTGGCTGTATCTGGTGTTACTGCAGAGAGAGAGGAGGGAAGTCACCATCTACCAGCCCACAAAGTCTTCTCTGAGGTTGCTCATCTCTCTGATGTGAGAAAAAGCCGGTAACTTCTCACTTTGAAGAGCATGTTGCAAAACACACAATGGTTGCAGCTCAGGCCTAAGCATCACACCAAGGTTTTAAGAACCCAGTGCGACAGCAGACACCTATACAGACACCCATCAGGGCATCAGCAGCATGCTTTTTTCCAAGGAGCCATGGCTGCAACAATGATTATCCTTCTGCCACTATTTCCCACCCTCTCTGTGCAAAAAATAAAAAGCAAGAATTTTCCTGAATGATATACCACCAGCACATACTCTGCTTTCTAAATGAGTGGCCATTTGCCACAAAGCAACAGCTGCCCATCAAAATGCTTTTTTTTCCTCCCCTTGCTTATGTTATTTCACTGGGTTGTCCAAGGCTTCGCTAAGACAAGCATTTGCTTTCTTACACAACATCACGCAGCCTAGAGCAAACTATACTTTGTCTTTGGAAACACTACTCTGCTGGAGTTGCTCACTTTAGAGCATCTTTTCCATATAAGCAGCTGGATGTGCCCTGGCTTGTCCAGCTTGTTAATAAATCCGATGAACTGCTACTCCATCAGGAAGCACTGCCTTCTGTTTAAACAGTGAAGATCCTAATCTGAGTATTCATTCATTCCTCCTGAAAGCTGGAAGGAAAAACGAGCCTGCGCTTAGCCAAGAGTTAATGTTTTGTGAAGACATGAAAAGCCAACGTGGAAAATGTTAACTGAGAAAACAGGTAATAGAAATCCCAATGTGAGAAGGTTTCTAAATCCATACAGGTCCCTCCAGACACAAACCTTCACAGGCCTTCAGGCTGTGCAAGCTTATTTTCTTTATTCCCATATGGACAAACCCTATTTTTTCCATCTCAAAAGAAACTGCTTGTAGGTTTCATAATGCAAAGGTATCAGAACTGTTTCTACTACCTGCAGAAAAAAATAGGGAGTAAAGAATAAATCTGAAATGCAGAAAGAGTGCACATATGGAAGAGCTCTCTGGCAAGTTCAGATCAAAGGTCCTGAAGCAGCTGCTGCAGAGCCTCTGGCAGGGCAGCTCTGCCCTCCACAGCAAGCAGAGGAATCACAGAACCATGGAATCATCATGGTTGGAAAAGACCTTCAAGATCATTAAGTCCAACTGTCAGCACTACACCATCGGAACCTCTAAATCATCTCCCAAAGCACCACATCTACCTGTTTAACAGCTCCAGAGATAAGGATTTCACCACCTCCCTGAGCAGCCTGTTCCAACGCTTCACCACTCTTTCAGTGAAGAAATTTTTCCTAATATCCAATCTGAAATTACTATCTGACTCCTTCTACTGCCTTTACTCCCTGTTAAAACAGCCTGAAGAAGAGTCAGCCTACAAACAGGCACTTTCACCCAGGTTTTCCAGGAATCCCCTAAATCTTTTCCAATTCATTTGATTTGGAGGTGGATTTTGGTTGTGGAGATTTTCGTGACTGGTTTTTGGGGGGGAGTTTTGTATATGGGGTTTTTTTGTGTTGTCATCCTTAAATTATATCCCCAATGAGAGAAGGTATTTGCTGGCTTACAGCCCTGGTCCGATGGTTTCCCTTTTATTAAACATTTGCTGATAAATAAAAACAATCACTCCTTGAGTGGCCCCATCATCTAATAAATTTCAAAATCCTCTTTGGTTTTTTTTTTTAATGCTCAAACATAATTTCTCCAGATTAATGACTGCAGTTCTTGAACAGATAGGGATGCTAAACCCAGCCACGGCAGTGCTTTGCTGCTGCACAGAGACAGGAGCAGCAGCAGGAAGAGGGCAGCTCCCTTCCCTGTGTACCTAAGGTGGATAAACCCAATCGTTGAGTGCTGTGACCCAGACAAGGGACACAAGTCAACAACTTGTTGCATGAGAGATAAGAAGCCAACTGCTGCCAAACTGAAGCCAGGGAAAAGGAGAGCCATGGGAATTTTCAAGGAAGTGAGATGAAAGGTGGGGCCTCACCACAGCGATCTCTGATAACCAGGTTCCGACCTTCCTTCAGGTGGATGGTCAGCAGGTAGGCAAAGGGGCTGGGCAGGTCACTCAAGCAATCAGTTGCTTCCTCTAGAGCCTACAGAGAACAAAGAAATCAGTCACCAGCAAATACCTCCTGAAGCAGACCATGATTGAAGCAGGTGTTCTCTTGTGTTTTTGCAGAGGCAAAGTTCTCACCTTTCCTTAGGGTAATCATTTACAGAAAGAAAAAAAAGCAAGAACAACCTAAAACTTTCTTTCCCAGGCTTTGTTTCATTATGCAAGTAACTAGTTATCAGCATCAGGTACATTCACAAAACCAGGGGTAGCACAAGGAGGATAACACCTGAAAATGAGTGGTGATACTAACAATGACAAATATATGCTCAGATTTTCCAAATTCTACCAATTTACTTCATTTTATTTTTTCCTAGCTGTTTTTGTGCATTTGTAGCATATCTTAAGGTGGAAGGTACCCCTAAGGACCCAGTCTGCTCATACTCATCTGATGAACTCAGGAATTACACAGTTCACATAGCTACTGAGAGGACAGCATTTCTTTGTACAGTTCCAAGAGACAGAAACACAGCGACAGGCAGCTCTAGCTGGGAGGTTTTCCAGCAGCAAAATCCATAGGATTTTTGGTCATCAGAGATGCTGCCAGGGTTATACACCTCAGCATCAACCAGCTGGATTATTTGGTGAGAACAACCTCTCAAGTGCTGCCCAGACCCTATCAGAGGGCAAAGGTAGAGAAGTCCATCTGGAATAGGCAAATAAGCTTTAAATGAGAAGAGCACGTGGCAAAACTGCCCTAAACCCAGGGTTCTGTTGTCCATCAAACCTTACCACATGTAAGGTGCTTTATTTTAATCCAGGCTGCTCATTGAGTATTTATGCTGATGCTCTCATCATTTGCTAGCATAAAGATGATGGAACAATTTTTTTAAAAATCCAGGATGTTCAGGTCTATTAAAAACATTAGCAATCATTTTGCACTGCTAAAAAGAAAAAAGCACAAAACCACCACTAAATGAACAAAAAACCAACAAAGGTACACTGGAGAAATATATAGAAGGCTTCTTCACTTGCAGGGTTTTTAAACTTGTAAGAAGTGAAGAACTGTGCTTCGGTCAAAGTTTCCAAATGCTTTAAAATAAAAGGACTTACCATCTGATCATCAAAAATTTGAGATGATATGGACGAGTCCAGATCCATTTCTCCACATGGGTACTGTTAAAAAAAAGATACAGTGAATTAGACAATAGTAATATAAGGATCAACAAAACACTGCCAGTATTAGTCAAGTACTCATACACATGTGTAACCAGTTAAATTATTCTACTTCTGCTTACAGAACCTTCCTCTCCATCATTTAGATAAATACATGTCTATTTCCTGTTTTTCAGTAACTGCACTTACTCTCTTGAATTTAATCTAAATCCCCCCCCACAAAAAGGTGCCTGCTTCCAGCTAATGGAATAAATTCTCCTCCCCCCCAGCCAAAACCTGTGCTTGCAGCGCTGATGGTCCTTACCACAAACTCTCCTGATGCCTCAAGGACATGGCATCTGGTGACTTACCTGTCAGCATCACAATGCTGACCCCTACTCCCAAGCCAAGTTTTATTTGCTGAATCTCCAAGCATCCTGGCTAAAATGAAGTAAATGCCAGAAGCAGTGGCAGCAGGAGTGGCAATATCCCGGGGTGGGAGAGCCAGCTGCTCTCTCACTTGACTATAATTTCTCCTTCATCACCCAAAAGGCAAGGTCCAGGAAAAATTTTGGTCTGCTTTGTGGGTTTTTTTGGTCAGGTTTGTGTTTGTTTCCAACCCCCCAAAAAAAAAAACCATTCAAGAAAAAATGTTAGGTATAAGTGGTCAAAGCAAAAGGGATGAAAGATGTCAGACATCCTCCCACTTTCTGCAGTAACTCAAAGACCCAAAGATTTTTTTATCTAGAAGAGGAAGTCAAGCATTTCTTCCTAAATACTGAGGCTGTGGTGGCACAGTATCTATAGACTGTCTGCACGCACAGGAGGGATTCATAGGTCAAGACAGATGTGATGCTGTTCCGACTGCCAGGACAGACTGCCATCATCATGTTAGCCGAGGAGGACCTACGTGCCTAGGCAACTCCTTTGGTCAAACGCAGGGCAATCACAGCCTACTCAGATACAAAGATTTATGTGAAAGATAACCTCAGTCTGCAGAAATTCACACAAGGTGGAATTCAATCCTCCTATGAAAATATGGTTACTTACAGTGTGGTTAACATCCAAATCTCTCAGGTGGGTGCTGCATTATGTGGAGCACTATACAAACATTAAGAAAAAAACCAAAAACAACCAGCTCCCAGACCAGAGATCATAAGTCTTAAGAGATATTGAAGCACTGAAATAAATATAAATATGCTTTTCTGTCATTCTCCTCCTCCTCCCAAACATATCAGGAAGCACCATAATCCAGCACTGCAAGTAGAATTTCACGTGCACGACAGACAAAATTTAACGTTATGGTTCCCACAGTAATCATAACTTGGCCACCTTGCAAAAACACATTAAAAGTAGGAAAATTATCATCATAAAGAGCAGCAGAAGAGTTTTCTTGCACAACAGAGCTGAGTTACAGCTGCTAGGGGAACCCTAACTTTGAATTTCCCCGACTAGCATGCATAAAATCTCACTTGTGTGCATTAAACATAGCATTTCACATAGTCTCCAGCTTCACAGGAGTCTCCTTCGGGCACTATCGCCAGCGCTGATAATAGTTTCTCTTTACAGCTTGCTTTACAAGGCATAAACACAGAATCAAAGAACCATACTGAAATTATACTAATAAAAAGTATTATACTAATAAAAGCCTGCTATCTTGATATAATTTATAATAAAAAATTACCCTCAAAGTTGTCAT
Source organism: Porphyrio hochstetteri (assembly GCA_020800305.1). Classification (NCBI taxonomy): domain Eukaryota; kingdom Metazoa; phylum Chordata; class Aves; order Gruiformes; family Rallidae; genus Porphyrio; species Porphyrio hochstetteri. Next base: position 18,748,572 of record CM036915.1, on the reverse strand, counting down.
TTTTTCTGTATTCTGTTTTTATTTAGTCGCATTGTATAGATTTTGAACAAAAATTATAATTTTTAAGTAAAAAAGCTTGGGTTTGGGTTTTTTTCATTTTAGTTCCATATAATGGAAATTGCTATTACTCTAAGTAGCTAACTGTGGTGAGATCACTGAATATAGATAAAAGCCTCTCTGAAAAAATAGTCATGAGATCTCTATTTTATCTAACTGGTGATGTTTCTGAACTTTAAAGCATAAACAGGCATAGCCACATCCACCAAGTAGGTCACAGTTCCACATGTATCTGCAAAAAAACAAATCAAACAAGAGCATATATACACACACACACGAATGTGTATATATATGTCAACCAGCTGTTCTGCCTGATGAGATTTACCATCTCTATCTCCTCTGGTTTTCTGCAGAATGATTAAAAAAGCAAGGGCACTGAGTGCATCAGCAACAGGACAAGGCTTTGGGTTGCCAGAGACTCACTGCAAGGTGTTAGCAAGATGATGATGAAGCAGTGGTATTAGAGCACTTCAGCAATGACACAGGACTGGGGACAAAACCCAACTGCATTAACAGTGGTGCCCTTCACAGCCTGAATCACCCAGGGAGGTGTTCAAGGCAACTTCAGTCGCTCTTTCACCCTTCAGATTTGCCCAGCTGGGCTGCAACAGAGAACAGATAAAGTAAATCTTGTAGGGAATGGAAATAGGGTGCCTGTGGCAAGAGCCTTTGCTGAAGCTGGCACGCTCTGTGCTGAGAGTTCAGAGGAGCACAAAAGCCACAAGCCCACACTGAGCTTCTTGCATGAGGCTCAGAAAGTATCTGATACAGGGTGACCAAAGATAACCAGGAAGTGAGTAGGTGGCATGTGACAAGCAATTCAGTGGGAAAAAAGCTCAACCTACATTTCTGCTTTTTTTAGTTTGTTTTGTGCCAGGGATCTGCATTCCTCCTGATTTGCCTCAATGATCAGTGAAGGATGCTCACAAAAGAATGATACGAGCTACTGTCACGCTCTTCACAGCATCCCCACCCAGTATTAGGAGACCAATAACTTCTGCAATAAACAGTCCCCATCTGAGGCACAGAGAGCACAATTTTTGTAGCTGTTCAATGAAGCTCATGAAAAGCTAAATATTGAGGGTTTTAATGAATTAGATTTTAAAATAATTAAATTTCTTGAATATTCCTTATCTATTTCTACTTTTCTTTGCTTCCCTCTCTGCTCTGTATTCTTTAGAAAAAAATAGTATCTCTAGATTGTAAAGTTCTGATTGAAGGCAGATGAAAGGAAGGCAGGCAGGATTATTCCCATATCAAGATGATTTTGTACGAAGATAAATAATGATTTACAGACACAAGCACATATACAAATACACAACCTGGGAAAGTTTTAAATGCTGCAGGCAATAAGTGAGACTCAGACTGTGCATCTGGAAGAAACTCAAACAACTCCATCACTACACAGATAGCTTCTTCTCCTAAAGTACTCAGTTTGCCCAAAGTCAAAGCAGGTGTTAGGAGAAACTATGGTGCTGCTGAGGCAAATTGTAGGTTAAGAGTTTCTAACACCAGGAAGGAGCTGCTACTGTCATTATTTTAGGAGTTTTTCCCTAAAACAATGACATGTTTATAATGTAATGATCAGTAACTATCAGTCTGACACTTTGCATCACAGCACACTAGGAGCTAGCACTGAGGTGATCACAACGCACAGATCTCCGAGATGCAGAGCAAGCAGCTTTATATGGGGAAGGACCATTTTCCCCACAGAAGCACCAACCATCTTTTGGAATATGCAGTTTAAAACAGTGTTCATTAACCTGTGCAATCCCCACTCCCAAAGGAAGGCTTCAAACAGAAATATCTATTTCCCATTTTTGCATCTTGGATTGAGGATGGAAAGCAGCTGCCCTAACATTTAGGTTACAGGTGAAAAGGCATCAAAGCAAAGTTCAAAATCTAACCTTCCCAGTGATAACTCAACTGGAGGAGATACATTTCCACAAAACATAAATAAAACTAATTTTGCCTAAAATGTTTCATGCAGCCACAGTCTTCACCAGCTGTCTGTACTATAAAGCCACCATGAACCTCCATGGGATTCCCCCGCTTTGTTCAGGCTGGACAGGAACAACTGTTATGTGTCAGATTTGAAGCACGTTGGACTTGGATTCTCCTGTTCATGGGACAATGCGTCCAACCACAGAAATACTGACCACAGAGGCAGAGAAGGTGGACAAGATTGGGAATGCAGAGGAAACACTTTGGTTTTGCAACCTCCTTTAATTAATGACAATATAAACCCAAAAGGCAGCTCTAAGCATGATGCTACACGTTCACTGATCTCCATCATGTTTGTTTCTGTTATCTCCAGGTACAGGCAGAGTTCACCGCCCTCAACCATCATCTTTCACATCACCTCTTGCCTTCAGCTAGGTCATGAATGGGCAGATATTGAGTTGATTTTGCTATATAGCAATCCTGGTAAAGCTATATTAACTGAAAAGAATAGCTATGGCAAATGTATCGGCAGCACATTTCAGAGCTCAGACTGGTGCAACTTTTGATTTAAGCAAGAAATTCTGATGAACATGAGAAGACTGAAGTACAGTAACCTTGCCAGAATAAAAACACGTAAGAGTTATCCTTCAGATTCAGACTGAAAAGATACTGGAATTAGTCTCCAATAAATTATATCATGTATGGATTATGATTATTTTTATCCTCAATTCATTCCTTGAGTAGAGTCCCCTTCTCCATCCCTTTATAACCCAGGCAATTAAGGAGAAGCATGACAAGTCTGAAATGACCCGAGTCCAGGTGATGCCCAAGCACCTACCTCTGCCCCCTCATCTGACAGAGCAGCACTCAGATGAGCTCCCTGCAGCAGCTCAAAGAGGTCATTGCTGGATTTCCTCTTCCCCTCGGACACAGGGATTCCCACAACTTGCGAATCCGGGTGGGTGACTGTCACCTCCGTGTGCATCACCCGCTTAGGGTCCCACGGCCCGTCCTCTCCCACTGGCCTCACCGAAGTGCTTCGACTTTTCAGGGACACCACAGACCTGGAGAAGCTCTTGGGCGAGCAGTTTGACAACACCTGAGTACTCGAATACGTAGTTTCTTCTTCCGTCAGAGTCTCCACCTCCAGCATGTCAGGCACCGACACGCTGAGGCGCCGGTCCAAGGAGCGGACCTTCCTCTCCACCATTTTGCTAGACCTCTTCTTTGTCTTCTTCACGCTCAGGTTTTGGAGGAACGGTCTAGTTTTCTGTTTCAGGGATCCCCAGACGGATGGTTTATCCAAGTCCATCGCTGCAAAGGGGGGATCTCAGCAATGCCTCCTGCACGAAACTGCTTCAGCAATTCCCAGGGTGACTAAAAGGAACGTAGGAAGAAGGCAAGTCAATCACGAAAGTGAACAGCCGCTGTAGATTATGATTCACGTTGTCTCATCTTGAAACTTTTCAGTCATTTTTCTAAACAGTTTAAAAAAAAAGCATGCCTCATTAGTGAGTGCTTCCAAATACAATCTGGTGGGTAGGTTTGATTATTTAGGAGGAAAACAGCCGGAACAAGTACTTAATCCTACACTAAAAAGCCCTGTCTGCCCACTACTTAATGATTGCTAAGAGGAGTCCTTGTATTTCTTGTTCTGCCAAGTTACAACTAGCAAAAATTTGAGATTTATCCAATTTGAGACTGTTTCTGTACAAAAAAAAATTACTGATAGGAGTTAAATCGTGATAACACTCGCACACAAAAAAACGCTGGCAAAGCTGGCAGCATAACTTCCACTGATGCTTTTCCAGGCTAATATATTTTTTTTACCATTTCCCAGGGAAACACAATACAAAAGACAGGTCCACAACCTAAATGAACTGAAGAGGACATGCAGGATGTGAGAAATCCCAGCTGAGACCCCAAAACACCCCTTCCTTTAACCCACCACCAGTGAAAGTTGTCACTGCAGAATTTGTTTTCCTTATAAAAAGGATGTGGCCAGAAATGGATGGATGGAGTGGCTTGCAGGTTTTGGTGGACTCTTGTCTTTTGAGTTAATTCACACTGAGCATTTACACAGTAGGGAGTGATAAGAAAAGAGCAAGACCAAAACCACGTACTGTATCTGCATGGTAAGGGAGCAGTCGAACAGACACTTCTGTGCACAGGAATATCCTCACGGACAGCGTCTTCTGTGGTTAGCGGCGGAGTCACCATCCTTATTCTGTGAAGCAGAGACAGTCAAATCATCAACACCAAAGCTAATTAAGAAAAAAAAACGATTTACCCCTTTACAGCCCCAAAAACACACAGAGAGAGTTTATGACATATACTCATGCCGTTATCTACATGACCAGAACTTCCCAAAACTCATAGCCTGTTTATGTTCTAATATTTGCATGGTTGACCAAAAAAATGACTTAATCTCACTATTTTCCTCATCACTAGGGAAAATGCCAGAAGAGACAGTAATAATACTGCAACTGTTGAATAAATGCAGAAAGATAAATCACTGTCTCCTTTCAAACAAATCTACTCCTACATTCGTTGATTTGAATGAGGTTGTGTAGCCAGTTACTTAAATAACTCATTTAAATAATTTTATGGCTAACCCCACTGCACATGCAATTTCAAGCATCTACAAAAAAAAAAGCTTTAACTGTGTAACTACATAACTAAAGCTGCACAATCCTCCCCCCATTTATACTGGTGTACATAGGTAATTAATATCAGCATTGTTACATTCCTTACAAAAAATAAGCAGCTTTAATGGCATTACATGTATTCACAAGGCAGTAACCAAATAGGAAGGTGTGCTAGCATAGGTATATCAGCTTAACATGGTATTTTCACCTTGATGTCCAAAAGTCAGACCCAGTATCACAGTGCACATGGACAAACAAATTACATTTCCCCTCACAACATCACTGAGAAGCAAAAACTATTTTCTGAACCTCACAGAGGAAGATTCGGGCCGCACAAAGGCAAAGCAGGGCTTTCTTTACTCACTAAACTCAGGGTGAAACGCAAGATGATCAGGTTTACAGGGGCAGGAGAAAAGAAAGACATGCCAGCCTCAACACATCTGATGAGAGAGGCAGGAACACCAGGGCTGGAGCAGCACCTGATGCTCTGTGCAAGCTCACCACAGACTGAATTTGTCTGAATCTGCTCTCATCAGCTGTTAACTTTTCACTGAGGCTTTTCCCTCGAAATTAAACCTTAACAAAGCAGCCACAGGCCTCCTTGGTAGCGTTACATCACATGCCAGTAAGAGAAATTATTAGGCTAAACACATTTGAACAAAACATTATGAAACATCACTGCTGGGACTCATTTAAACAACTCATCTGCTGCCAGCACGCTCTGCTTTGCTCACCAACAGGCACAGAAACCTGCTGCAGTACAGACACTGTAAATAAAGGCAGGACCCAGCTCACGACATTCACTTCCCAAGGCTCTTACTGCTTCCTATTCCCTTCCTGTTATTCTCCACCCCTCTCATTTTGACAACACACTGCTGTCTTTATTTTGTTTTCTCTGAGATTTTGTTTCCTAGCAGCAGGCTTGTTCCTGTAGGTTTTTCCAGTTACTTTCCCCCAGTTGAATGGGATTTGGCTTTTTTTCCCATCCACATTCCTTCAGTTGCTGAACAGAAATGCCCATTCAGCAAGGATGGTGCAGGGACCATACCATACCTATAAGACCCCACCTTAAGCATTTAACCCAGAACAAGCAGAGTCCTCAAAAGCCAGGCAGAATCATGGTGGAAGGAAAAAAACCACACAGCAAAATTAACAAAGCAAAACAAAAAAAGCAGGGGGGGAGTTTCTGGGTCAGGACAGCAGGAATGGCTCCAGGTACCTAGCCCTTGGCAGGTCCCCCTCCAGCTCCCAGGCTGATAATACTGGCTGCACAGGGTGTACACCAGGCTGACTGAACCGGGGCCTCTGGAGCAGCAAGCCCACCTACCCCTGGACTGCCAAGGAATCTGGCCATACTCCACCTCTGAACCTTTACACCTGCTCTCCTGCTGCAGCTATAACTTCTCTTTTACAAAGACAGTGTTTATAAACCAAGTAATGCAAATGATGGTTTTAATACACAAATAAAAACATTAAATCTGTTCTAATCTTAAATCAGGGTAAATACAATCTGAAAGGCAAATGCACTCTGACATCAACCATCCATCGACTGGCCTTTTTTTCTTCCCTCCCTACCACTTCCCCAGTTTACACAGAACACACACAGGAGGCCACAAAGATGAAGAGCCTGAAGCATCTCCCCTATGAGAAAAGGCTGAATAAACTGGAGCTGTTCAGCTTTGAAAAGACTGAGAGGGGACCTCATTAATGTTTATAAATATCTGAAGTGTGGGACACAGGGGGAAATGGCAAGCCTCTTCTCAGTGGTCTGTGGGGACAGGACAAGGGGCGATGACCACAAGTTGGAGCACAGGAAGTTCTGCACCAATATGCAGAACAAGTTTTTCACAGTGAGGGTGACAGAGCCCTGGGACAGGCTGCCCAGGGGGGTGTACAGTCTCTTTCTCTAGAGATATTCAAGACCCATCTGGACGCTGACCTGTACGACCTGTCCTAGGAACCTGTTTTGGCAGGGGGGTTGGACTCGATCTCTGGAGGTCCCTTCCAACCTCTACAATTCTGTGAGATCTGTGAATGACCATAGATTTGATCCCAGAGAGGCCCCTGAAAGACCAGGGATGGGGACCACCCCCTGCCAGCACAGCACTGGAACCAGGGTGCCAGGTTCCAGGGATACTCCATGCCACCCCATCACATGTTCACATACACAACTGTTACCCCTAACCAAGGCCTGAGTTCCTCCAAGCCAGCTTGTTCTCTCTTCCTACAATCATTTTTTCCTCTGCTTTACTTTACCGTACTGAGCAACATCAGTAGCAACACACAATTTAAAAGGGAAATTCTCCATTGCTCTAAAAACAATGTGCTGTCAGTATCAACATGTTGTTCACATACTCCTTATCCTCCACAGGCCAGAAGTTTTCCCTCTTCCTTCCACAGCCTCAGAAGTTCAGTGCCAACCATATCGCCAAATATTCCCTAAGCAACAGCAGGGAAAGTGGGCACTGCCAAATTCTTGGTCTAAGCTTTGGCCTCTCTATTCTTTACTTGCATCAATGCCACATTTTAGCAAAAAGTTGCAAACTCTTCCAAGAGAAACATTTCCTGTTATCAATTTTAACTTCGTTGTTTTTAATTTAACTGCATGGATCCTGGTTCTTATGGAAAAAGAAATATCTTTATAGCCTGTCTTCTTCAGCCTACTCTTTGATATGCTGCTAATCTCAAATGCTCAGCAGAATCCACAAAGTTTAATCTCTTCCTTCAGAGAAACCACTTTTGATTGCACCTGATAGTTTTATTTTATCCTGTTCTTCTGTTGTGTGTCCTCTTTTGGGTGTAATAGAGGCTAGAAGGAAAGGATTACTGACAAACAGGTTGGTCACAGCTCACCATGTGACTGATATAACAAATATTCCTAGCATGTTATCTTCCCTTGAGCATCATCTAATTATGGTCCTTGGGATTTTGGGTTTTTAACATGCTTTGGTTGCTCTAACTTTAATGCTCCCTACTTGCTCCCCTCAAATCATTAATATTTAGAGTTAAATGATTTGTTTAGATGTTCTAACAGGTGCCTATAGGAGGTATTTCAAATGCCACTGAAAGCCTAGAGAAATCATCCTGCAATTCTGCCTCACTTACTGTCTTGTCAGGGAGCCAGAGACGCCACAAGTGAGAAGTACCGCAAGACACTCTGAAAACATTATAATAAGCACACAATAAACCAAACTGGTAAACAAACCCAAGCTGATTTACATACTGGAAATTACAGAATACATTGTCTTCACTAAGCAATCATTCCCTGTGCACCCAGAAGTGTGCAATGCTCACTGGAGCACCCCACAAACACTCCTGGCTAATCCTTTTAAGATGCATCCTCAAAGCCAGCAAGGAGATAAAAATACAACAGAGCACATCACTGCTACTACAACTTTCACAAAGCTCATCATCATTGCGCTCAACCTTCTCATCCAGTTAAGGTGAAAACACTGGGTCAGTTTGCATGCCACACATCATCACAATGGCTGACTCAGCCGACATTTAAACCCATCAGAGCTGAAAATACTAACACGCATTAGAGGTGGTTAGGAAGACGTTCCTCACTTGCATCTTAAGAGGTTCCAACTGGAAGGAACTGAAACTCCCTCAGTGCAAAACCTCTATTGATTCCGGCTGTTCCAGCACTGTATATTCACCCCAATCTCTCTCTGCCTGCCTGGCACAGATATGCTGACTTCAAACCTAACACACGAGACATTGCAGAAGTTAGAAGGAAAGCTAATTACACCTCGGCTATGCAGCACAGTGTTTGGCTATCGAAACTGATACTAAAAGTGTGACCACTTTAGATTCGTAATTTCCAAATTGGGTGCGCTGAGCAACAAGGGTGACATCAAGGAGGTAACAGAGCAGAGGGGAACAGGACCAGGATCCTTTTTTCACAACACTCTGCTAGCTTTTTGCTATAAACACCATCCTCCAATGTCAAGAGCCATAAATTAAACCATTCCTCCGTGGGAGAAAAAGGGAAGTATCAGGAAAATAGCTCCTGTGTGGCTATACAACCTGGAGGGTTATTTCTGTAATGGAACCTAATCAGTACCCCAGGTTTTTCTCTCCACTGTGCCCAGAACTCAGCCAAACATGAATTGTTACTACTAAGAGCAGAATTACTTTAGAAAAAAACCCTACAATTGTCTTTGCACTGGCTTATTTCAGTACCTTACCTGGTTTATAAGCATCAACAGTCACAGAGATCAGGAAAATCACCCAAATAAAGGAACACTTTGTTCAGTTACCAGTTCCCCCCAGAGCATTCCAAACCCCTGCACCAGTTACACCCACACACGATACTTAAAAGTGAAAACCTTACCAGGGCAGGATGTCCCGTGGATTATCAATACCTTCGAGCCTTGTGCTGCTTCTGCAGACAAAACAAGCCCAAAACAAAAGGCTGACCTCGGTGGGCCCAAAGCCATTCCTCTCTGGCTGCAATCACAGAAGCTAACGAAGGACACAGAGTTAGATGTACACATCACAACGTCAAGAAAGTGAGACAGCCTTTTCTTTCTGCAGCTGTGCCTTACAGCCTATGGTAAATACCTGTGCTCAGATTTGATAAGGCGCCAGAAATAAGTCTAATCTCAGCCTGATTCTATACAGGCTAATTACCCTGGGGAAATCAGCGTGAGAATTATTTTTAGTACTAACAAGCAAAGGGAGTGCACTGCTGAAGTGTAGCTAACGTCTTCATCACATAGGCAACTTGCTGCAGAAGCCAGCTTCCAAATCTTGTCGTTGCCTTTGAGCTTAGGCCTCCCCATAGGGCTCCAAGCAATGCCAGTGTGTTGATACAGATCTCATTCTTATATCACTCTATTGTTGGAGACTTCATTTACAAAGCATAGTGGGATACTAAACTAAGCATAAAACAAAATAAAACAGAAACTTGGTCTGTTGCTGGCAACCAAATTAGCACAAGTGCTTCATAAAAGACAATTTTATAACGTTTCAGTGCTTAAATGGAAATAAGATGACCAAAGAAACCAGCCTTATTTACTTGATGTGAACTGAAAGAAATCTCCAGTCCTTGCAGATCACAAATATTATCTATCTAGGGTAAACACACAGCTTAAGAAAAGCATGTTTATTATAAGCAGACAATAGTGGTGTCTAGAAGGGCTGTGGTTAGTAGGTTGAGAGAGGTCCATCTCCCTCTCTGCTCTGCCCTGGTGAGACCACACCTGGAATATTGCGTCCAGTTCTGGGCCCCTCAGCTCAAGGACACAGAACTCGAAAGAGCCCAGCACAGGCCCACAAAGATGATGAAGGGAGTTGAACACCTTCCTTATGAAGAGAGGCTGAGGGAGCTGGGACTCTCTAGCCTAGAGAAGACTGAGGGATGCCCTTATTAATGTTTATAAATGTGTAAAGGGTGAGAGTCAGGAGGACAGAGCCAGGCTATTCTCAGTGATGACAGTGATAGGACAAGGGGCAGTGGGTGCAAGCTGGAGCAGAGGAAGTTCCATGTGAACATAAAGAGGAATATTTTAACTGCGAGTGACAGAGCACTGAAACAGACTGCCCAGAGAGGTTGTGGAGTCTCCTTCTCTGGAGACATTCAAACCCACCTGGATGTGTTCCTGTGTGATTTAGTCTGAGTGATCCTGCTCTAGCAGGGGGGTTGGACTAGATGATCTTTCAAGGTCCCTTCCAACTCCTAGTGTGCCATGATTCTATGATCTTAAGTAAGACTCTTTAGGTTCTGTGTTGGGGGGTGGTTTAGAGATCCCTGGGTTTTTTAGATCTCATGCTTGGCTTTTTTTTAATTGGCTCAAATATGATGAGCTCCACAAACATGAAACAAGCACCGATCTTCCTCCATTTTTCACACAAGAGAGGAACAGAGATGCTCCAACTCCTTACAGATTTTTTTGCACAACCTGGAGAGCTTTCTTCTCAACATTTACAAGCAGACAGTAACTATGAGAACTAACAGAACGACCAGCTGCTACAAGCATCTTAAAATAGCAGCTGATAGTGAAAGTTAATGAAAAAAAACCCTACACCTGCCTCCAGCTAATAAAAGTATTGCTTTCAGTTTGCTTCTGTCTATTCTCAAACAAAGAAAAAAAAGTGATGAGTATGTATGGGGTAAATGAAGGAGGAAGTGTTTGGGTGTAGTTTTACAAGAACATTTCACAAGTTCCTTCCACACTTTCAGCTTCCTTCAAAATATCATCCCTTGTAATTGTACCTGTGCAAGCCAGAAGGCCCCGTCTGCCTTTTCAGCCTAATTCATGGGTCTGTATCAAGCTGGCACAATCAAACATGACTTTACAGTGCAACCACAGACCTCTCTGAGGACACCTATGCATGAAGATCTGCTTCCTGCAGCCCTGCCCCACAGGGGACGATGTGCATGTCAAACCAGACTCCGGGGAAGGACCCTGGAGTGACAGATCCTGCCCTTGGAAGGCACTGTGCTGCATGCAGAGATCAAGCTGCAATCAGGATATTTCTTTCCCATTGGCTGTATCTGTTTTGTAATTCACCTGGCTGTCCCCAGTCATATCAGGGGACCCTGGGAAAGGTGGTACCTTGAGCAGGGCACCTCCATTAGTCGAGAAAAGGAAAGCTGATGAGCAGGAAGGGTAGATGTGCAAGAAGAGTGAGACAAGGAGGGATCAAAAATAAATAGAAAAATGAGAGGTTTAACAGGGCTGATATGAGGAACAGCACATGACCAGGAGGGAGGCAGGGAGCCACATGTTGGAGTTGCCAGCACCCGTCTGGAGGTGCTCTAGTGGGAATCCATCCCTGCAGCCTCCTTCCTCCTCACTCTCTCCTTCAAGCCCTTCCTCACCTCTTACAACAAAGAGGGTATTTTTGTAACAAGAGGTGCACAGAAATAGATCATTCCTTTTCATAACTCTCAGGGCAAACAAACCTAGGAAGGAAATTAGAGACTCATTTCCACTGGAGGCCAAATCTGCCAGTGCCTCTTGCTAGCACTGAAGTCACATATTTAAAAGAAGTTTGTGCTTACATGCAAATTACTGGTGCATGTGCCAGCATCGCTCCCTAAATAACTATTACTGTCACACTGCTTACCAAAACGCAGTGACTATAGAGGAAAGAGATCTCAAAACCCCTGCATGGCTCTTTATTCAACCACCATTTACCGAAGTGGCACGAACAGAACACCTCTGCTCCACAGAAACAGCCTGATGCTAGCTCGGATGGACCAGGAGAGTTTGCCCTCTTTCCCCCCCTCACTGCAGCTCGTTCCTCTCCCCACCAGCAATGTGCCACACGGCAGGGCCAGAGCTCACAGTAAAAGTTGGGTACACAGGCAACATGAGTTCACTCTGAATTGGTACTGACCCATGTGATTAAATGTTTTGGGGTTTTTTCCACACATTTAACGTCTCCACACAGTTTGGGTGCATCTGTAGATGAAATGACCCAGTGTTTTTACAGTCTCTTAATTCAAAGGCAGGAGGATGAAGGCAACTGGCCCTAAAGAAAAATCGAGGTTGGTGTGTTGTAGTGCATCACTGAATGAGGGAATTGCACCTGTAATAGCCCTTATTTTCTGTAAGAACTGCAAGTCTCCTTACAGAAAATCACTGCACTTAGCTATCTTACGTTAGCACTGCCACCAAGAAAGCTGAAACAGACTGGAAAACCCATGGACACAATAAACCCTTCCCTTCTGAAGCTCTTGGTGAAGCGAAATATTGAAGGGTTTCAGTGCCATCTCCTGTACTGGCACACTGTCTCAGTACAGCTAATTCATAGTTAGCAGCAGAGAGACTGATGAGGGACGGAGACAACAACCACAATGAAACAAACAGCCTGAGAGCAGCACAGAGGAGTTTAAATGAAGAATAAAACATAGTTAGCATTCAAAGCAGTCATCAGATCTTCTGCTTCAGAAGGCATTTATTCATAGCCACAACGAATCCCTCTCTGACCTCCAGCTCACAACAAGCAAACAAGTGTTTAGCTTGAGGCAGACAAAACCCCCTCATCACTGGTATGTTTTTCTAGGGAAGTATTGCTGAACAACACACAGTATGTCTTAAACCTCCAAGAAGTCAGCTATGAGCATAAAGAGCTGTTGCACACGTATGCCCAAATTACGTAAAGAGTAACAAGCACAAAGTTCCCCATTTAACTTTTTTCAAAATGCATGAATATTTTAGTGGGTTTATAGATCCACAGCTACTCCAAAAACCAGTTGCAAAGGGTCCTGAGGTAACACACTCCAAGAAATACTGAAGCAGAAGCGGCTATTTACTAAGGAATAACTCCTGCATGCTTTGCATGGCTGAACAGCCACAAGGGTTATGGGATACCTGCTACAGAAAGGGGGGAAAGGCAATTTTAAGAGAAATTTTAGCATGCAGAAATAAACTATGCTTTTACAGATGACAGTAGTTTAGATAAGATAACTTCATGAAGTTAAGCAGCAAAGCACCTAGTCTGGTAACAAACAATGCAGAAAAAGATATATTATATATATAAAAAGAACACTTCTCTTGCTTATGCCAGCCTGACTTCTGAGTAAGACTAGCAATAGCATGATCCTGTTACACACAGAAAAGCAAATACATCAATATACCTTTCTCCTGGACTAGAGGAGCTTCATCTCTTTAATAATGGCTACAAATCCAGTGAAGAAATTTCCTCCTATGCCACAACATAGCCCTTTAAATATGAAGAAGCCAAGGCATGTAACCAAAACGAGCCACACTGCTCCCCCCTGAAGTCATGACAGGAAAATGTTCAGTACACAAATGTCAGCATAAACCTACAGACTCCTTTAAAACTTCCCCCCCCAGTTGTGGAGACTAAACATATGCCATCACACATGTCTAAATGCCAGTCGCTTCTCACAGAAGGGAAGTAGCTTTGAGGTTTACTGCTCCATACACCACTGGGGTTTTCAGCCTTGTGGCACTCAAAATATCCACTCTATCCAGATTCTGTTACAGCATTACTTGCCCATTGAGAAGATGAGAAAAAATTGGTTAATTTAATTCATGTTCTTTAGCAATGACACTTTGGCACTTCCCAAGCCTTAACACCAGCATTTCTGTTTGCTAAAGCTGAAGCCCCTAAGTACTGAAATCACTACCAAAGAAGCCACAAACTACAGTTCCTGTAACTATTTTAAATTTGAATAACAGGGTTAAAAATTAAGAGTAATTTTCTACAAGCCTATGCAGAAATCTGTTTAGTGACCCATTCAGTGTTTTACCTGCAGGACAAAGAACCTCAGCTCTTCAGCAAAGTCTGGTTTTGTTAATTCTGGTGTGTTCCTGAAGTGATCTAATCAGAAAAGCACCCCAAAACAGGCATATTGCTGAGTTAGGGTGACACCTCTTTTACTTGTGCTCAATGAAGCAATTAAAATTCCCTTTTAGCTCTTTTAAGATACTTGGTTTATATGACAAACCTGCTCTGCAGCTTTCATTTTGCACATCTTTGCCCTCATGGTAAATCATGGGCAGGTTTTATGTCGGAATCAGACTCACTGGTGTTACAGTGGTGCTCTGGTCACTCGATCTGATGTCATGGACAATTTTCTTCAGTGTTTTCTATTCCTAACCCAGAATTTTCCAAAGTGTCCTGTCCCCTCTGGGCCCCAGGAAAAGCTCCTTTGAAATGACACTGCTGGGACTGCGTGCCCTGGCAGTGACTGCCAGAGATGAGGTCCTGCAGACAAAGACATCTCAGCCAGTATGGCCAACATCACATTGCACAGAAGCAGTTGTTGCTGTTGTTCCCCAGTCAGGGTTAACACAGGTATCACACAGCAGTGCTCCATCCCGATGGCTGCATCACTTCAGCATCTGCAGCACAAGGTATTATTCATTCACACCTCCCTTAAACACTTCTTGGGAGAAGGGGAAAGGAAACACCCCACGCTTTGAGGAACGCTGACCTGTGATTCATGGCAGAATTAGCAAGCATCTTTAAAAGCATTATTCATTCCTGTTCTACACCATCAGATGACAGAGTGATTACCTTATCTGTTGGCATGAGACACCCAAACCTCAACGTAAAAGTATTTTAAATAGAATGCAAGAGATGCTCAATTTAGAGCCAGAGTTTGCTGGATTTTACTCCACTTCAGTTGCATCAGGTTGAAGAACACACATCCCAGGTCCAAACGGAGCACTCCTGGCATGTGACATCCAAGCACCAGACCAATGAAGACACCAACTTCTGTCCAAATCAAAACATTCTCATTGTGAAAAACTGTAGGTATATTGCACAGTCCTTAAAAACACTTTAGTCCTGATTCATCAGGAGTAAATTTGCCATTGGCAGGGTGGGGTAAAGTTTGCTAAACCTTCCCTTAAGCATATTTACAGCTCCTTGCTCCCAACCTCACTGGCTGCTCATCAGTACACTGTTACTACAGTCAAGGTTCGGTTTGATTTAATTCCATTTTCACATATTCACAGCTCCAGGCAGGATAGTTTAGGACAGACCCAAGTGACCCTATACTTGTCATTACGCTGTCCCATTCACATATTCTTAACTGAGTTTTATGTAAACAAATTATTACCACTTAGCACATAATTAACAAAGAGAAAGCAGAGTTTATTAATTGTGGATGTTTAGTCCTGGTGAACTAAAGGTATTTTAATTGAGCTACGATAATTATTTGAACTCCTGCATTTTTTCATGGATTAAAACCATTTAGAGCTCAAAACCAAAACTTTAGCAACAAGCATCAATAAAAACCTTTCAAGATGTGGTAATGATTTTTTAATGTGTTACAGAGCTGCTGACATGTTACCTGTGTCTAGCAGACACGGGCAAGAGTCTTTAATTTGACAAGTGTCCTGAAGCACTTGCTCACAATCAGCTATATGGATTAGGAGGTTGTCTGCTTCAAACAACTGTTGCACCTGAGTAGATGAATGCTCGGATCTTCTTCAGATTTCAGTTGTTTAATATCAAAGGCTGGACAGAGTTTTTGCTAAACATTCTTATGAGACATCCAAGGCTGTTCGGTGGATGTTCGGACCCAGAAACCTTCCTGAACTGGAAGAAACAGGCAGCATTTCCAATGTCAAATATCTTCCCCATGTTAATGAGCTTTGTGTCCTAAATTATAGTTTTACAAAGTTCATTGTAATTCAGCAACTTATATGTTACATTAAAGAAATAAAATAAAGTATTTTAAAAATAATCACACACTAACCACCCAGGTACTATCACAAGTGGCCCTACCCAAATTAGGGAAGGGAGCATATATTCTGAAATAACTACAGTCAATACCAAACAGCAGGACTTCTATAAAATCCACTAGGATATATAACTGGAATTAGATGTTTGCATTCAAAAAGCAAAACAAGACAAAACAAACCTCTACAGTTAATTGTTTCCAAGTACAAGAAAATGGGAACAAAGCCTGCTATTGAATGCGCATTAATGATTTGCCATTTTTTTCTGCAGATGTTTCCCATGAGAGAAGACAGCAAAAAACATTCCACTTGAAACCCAGGGAAGTAGCAACAAGGAGCAGAGTTATGTTACTTTATTCACTTGGATATTTTTATTTGAAACTGCCAAAAGCATTAGGTTCAATAGAATTTTACTTTAAGGGGACCTTGTATCCAAGAAAATTTCAAAGAACCAAGCTCCGTAATCCCTTCTTACTTAAACCCAGATAAGCCAGGCTTTTAAAAGAAATTTCACAGCCATAACATGCGCTAAGAGAGTCTGACCGTCCTTGCTGACAGCTCCAGATCATCATGACCTCCACATCAACAGCAACAAAGACAAATGACTGCTCAAATATATTAGCATAGGCATCTGATTTCTATTCATCTCCATTAAGAGATTATTAAACAATATAGATTACATACCCTATCCTGGCCAAAACTGACTTCTGTAGTAAGTCTTACCTATTTAGGTGCAGAGGGACAGAAGCACACACTCGTAAACCCTGAAAAGACAACAGAACTGCTTCTGCATCTTAACTTATAGTGTTAGATGGAACTGGAAAACTTGTATTTCCATGTTTGCTCTTATCTCTGATCTTAAGGCAGCAAAGCTATACAATTCCAAGAATTTCCACAACAATGACGTCTGCCTAAACCTGAAGTTTCCAGTAAAGCAAAATTTACTTCTCAGTCTACAAATGTAGTTCTTGGGAGTGGGCAACAGGAAGAAATGTCAAGGGTACAAGTACTTTCCAGAAAGGAAGGATATGAATAAGATACACCTTTTTTTCCCCATCCCAAAAGGCCAACAAAACAAAACAAAGATCTGAAAACCTACGTTACTATTTTCCTTGTATTTTAGCAAGTTGTTTTTGTGGGAAAGTGAAAACAAGCTAGCGAAGGAGCATCTGTGTAAATACGTAGGAATCAGGCATCCACCACGGCCAACTGAAGTCACCCTCTAGGTCATTTATCTCCAACTCTCACCATAAACTAACCAATAAACCACAAACAAAGCTAACTGGTTTTCATTCAGACCACCATAAAGTATTAGGAAGATGCTCTCCTGCAAGATCAAAGGTGGTCACATTACACACGAGGGTACTCTCTGGTGGCAGAGGCAGCTGGACACCTTTGTGGTCAAGCTGGAAGTGTTCCAGCTCTAATTCCACAGCTGCCTTGAAGGCTTCCAGCTCAAGGGTCTGTTTTCCTTACAGAAGCAGCAGCTGAAGTCAATGGGAAAGCACGGACAGACACACTTTGTCACCATCAACCCTGATGCAGGGTACTGAAAACAAAGGTTAAAGCAACACCTGAAGGTCATCAAGACTGCTTATGTGAGGATTAAAAAAATAAAATAAGCCTCCTTAAAAAAGAAGTGGTACACATTTAAGTAGAAATCAAATCCCAAATCATAACATCCTCCAGATTTTCACACAATAACCCAATTATTTCATGAGCGATAAGACAATGAAGCTTTGCAGCTGTAGCGGAGCCTCGCAAAATGTCAGATCAACCTGTGTTCCTAACAGAAGGTTATTGAATAGCCAGGTAATCAAAGCTTAAGGAAGCAAGGACAGCACTGAGCATGCTGTTTACTGCGGGTTTTTCCCCCAGGTGTGAAAATTGAAGTTACATCTAACATTCACTTGCCAGGAACTGTTTTGGATAAACTAATAGTGATCTGAGAAAAAGAAAAAAACAATCCAATTTTCATCACATATAGAAAGCAAGTGGACTGCATCACTCCAAATATTGATTTAGCCCAATAAACTGCCTCCAGCTCTGATCAAAAGCAGACACACAGGGAAAGAATATAAGGTCAGGAAATTATATAGTGATTCTGTCTGCAAAATAATCTCCTGGTTTCCAGGAAATCTGTGATTTAGGGGCTGCTTCAGCTAGAAATTGTATCTGGATCTTCGTGATTAGCAGTCATAGCATACTTTTTCCCTCTATTAATTTGCCTAACAACTTTAACATTCATTTATATCTTAAGCAACAGGAAGATAATGCAGTAATGAGTTCCACAGATAAATTACTCTTGAGTGAAATGGTATCTCCTTTATTAACAAGTGCCTTTAAAAAAAATTATTTAATTTTGTTCCTTTATTCTTACCTCTTTAAAATCCTGAGTTATGTGAAAGTATGGTAATTGTTCTCTATTTATTCCATATTACTGAGATTTTGCCCATATCTGTTTTATTCACCTTCATGACTCCCTCCTAATTGAAAAGTACAAATCATCAACATGCTTGGTTAATGTTATACCATCCAAACATCTTAACTGGCACACACGAGAGACATACTGAGTATTTTTATATTTTTTAGATAATCAATTTGTCTGAATTTATAACGCAGTATAAAACAACCAAAGTCCCAAACCATTCTAGGAAAGTTCCAAGAAAGGTTACTTAACATCTTATTTTCCACAGTCTTATCGTTAGGTGTAACTAAGCAAGGATTTTTAAGTTGCAGGAGTGGGTTAACAGGTTTAAAATTTGCCTATTATTAGCTCTGCAACTTTTTTCAAAGGACTGCAATTTCAATAAACAAGAGAACTAATAATTCCTAAATGCTTTTTTAAATTTTAGCAAATATACAAGTTATATACAAATATACAATATGTACAAATTATAGTCCTTTCTATCAATGCAGAGCAGCTGTACGATGAGTTGGTACACAAAAATGGTACATGCATGCCAGTATTTACCCCAATGTTGCAGGTATGGAAAGCAGAGGAATGCTTTAGGAAGCTGCGTCCTCAGGGCTGGACGGACTGCACATGTGTATTGCCTTACAACTCACAACACACATCCAAGAGAAATGAAGCCTCCATTAACAAGGCTTATTACTGATCACTAAATTGGACCAAAACCCTCTGCCCACACAGTCATCACCCCACTCCATGGCAATGCTGGTAGACCTGTAGCTACACCCAAGCTAATTCCTTCAAGCAAGAAATTGCTAAGCATATATTAAGGTGATCAATCATCAATCATTTGATCAAAACACAGGAGACTTGGCCCAGTTTCTCTTATCATTATCCTATCTTCATTAGGACCCTCACACAGAGGCAACAGGGAGTTTACTCTTTAGGTGGATTACAAAGTCTAGCTTTTCAGGGACACAAATCCCCTAAATATTAATATCTTCTCTGCATCTGTGTGTTGATTTTATAGCATCAACAGCTTCAAAAATAGAGGTGGACTCTGGTACAGTTGTTAGGCTGTATTACTCAGTTTTCCTGAATTACTCAATTTGAAATCAGAGTTCAAGGTGCTTCTGCTTCTGACAGCCTCACAATCCTGCAAAGACCAATTCAGTCTGGAGAAACAGCCGCTCCACCCCTACCACCACCACCCCTAGACCCAGGGAACATTTAACTGCTTAACTTTGGTAGGAAAAGATTGGGAAAAACATTCTTCTCACTTATAAACAAGCTGCTATGCAAGTGTCTTATCTAATAAATACAACCCTAACTAAAATGGGAACATGGGAAGCATGCCAAGGTAAATCCTCCAAATCTCAGGAAATCGGGAGCGATTTCCCACTCAAGGATGGTAACAAGATGGAGGAAATTCAGAGAATATTTAGCATGCTTTGCTATCCTCTACGAAGGTAACGCCCCCTGTGCCCCATGCTTGCAGGATGCTGCCCAGGCAGGGGAACCCCAACCCCCCATACACCCTGTGTCTCCATATTTTGGGACACTGAAATTCAAAGTCCCCTCTTAAAATCAGTACATAGGAGCAACTAAAACTTAAAAAAAAAAATCTACACTCTCATAGCAAATCAACAATGTAAGCTGTTACACGTGTCTCACACGAATTTTGGGCCTACTGGTGGAGGCTTCACCGCAACCTTCAGCTATCAAGAAGAAATGAGTTGTGGAGACAAGAAGGGCAAATCAGCACGATAGACTAAACAACCAGAAGCAGACGCACAATACTGCCTGGGGATCACAGTGCAGGGGGGGGGGGGAACAGAGAGGTTTCTGGCCTGAGGTTTGTCCCGTCCCAAGCACACCCCAGCCACACATGCAGCCCAACCCCAGCTTTGTCATGAGCACCCCCAAATCCCTGTGAACTTCAACATTCAAAGCACAACTCCTTTTCTCCCCAGAAGCATGTCTTGCCCAAGCAGGTACATTTTTTGAATAATTATCTGTTCAAGTAAGATGAATTTCATCAGTGCAGTTAGTTGGAAACCAGCTGCTTTAATTATTAAATGCAAAACCACTGGGGAGAAGAAAAAACTTGTGGTGAAGTTGAGCCAGTTACAGTAGTAATTACCTCAAATGATATGATAAGCAACACTTCTAACCATCTGTTACCATCTTAGGTGCTAAGAAGGGGGTAATTACAGGCACTCACGTGCTGTTTAGGTACCCACCTTCCACTGACCGCTGGCCACAGCAGTGGCCTTCCTTGTGTCCTTGTTTTTTAATCAACACCTTAAGTACACACTTCTACGGACTATTCTATAACTCCTTTAATATGATTTGCTATTATTTCTTAGTAGCACAAAGCTATTAAACCATTCTGACAAAAAAATCCCAAAAGAAATTGGCACTTTGCAAAGAAATGAGAATTTCCTCACTGCCACATTCTTCACATCCTTCCTCCCACCACAGCTACTGCAAAGTGAAACTGCACATGCTGAATCCATCCTCTTACTACATCATACCAAAGTCTATTTGCTTTACAATAAGCTATTCTGTAATGGCATCGAACAGCAGCGAGCAATCAAACAAATAAGATTATTACTCAAATACACTCATTCATCCTGACAGTCTACCCACTCGAGAGGATCATTTTCTGAGAATGAAACAAAATCACTGCAAAATACATGACAAATTCTACAGCTTAATCACAGAAAGTTAATACAAAAATATCCAGGTGAACACTTCTATTTTCTTAATGCCACGTAGTAGTAATTCAGCTTCCAGCATGCTTTCAGCAGCTGTCATAAAACTAAGGGCAATGACTGGTTTCTTCCCAGTGTCCATAATCCTGTTACACCAACATCACTGAAAACACATGCTCATTAAAAAGATCTGTTCATGTAGCTAAGTTCTTCATGAAGAACCTCATTTCTTCAGCTTCCTTTAAAGGTAGCCTTAAAGCAAGTTCGCTACACTGATGTACTTCTGTTAATTATTTTCTTTGTTGTTTGTTTGGGGCTTGCTCTGTTTTCATTCTAGGGACTATTTTATTATTATTAAGCGGTTTATTTATTTAACTTAAGTCAATAACCAACAAACCAACTCAACTTCAGTAAGCAAGGGGATGAATCAGCGCAGTGAAAGTTGGCTGGGAAGGGAGAGGATTTCTCCAGCATAATTTTACAACATTTTTAAAAGTCCCAAGCAAGCAGCTCACCCAGCATCACTACAGCGATACGCAGCCAGGCAGAGAGCGACCCTGCGCCTCCCACCGCAAAGTTACTTCTCCCGGATACCTGGGAAAGCCAGAACAACGACAGCGATTCGGCACGGAACAGGCAAAATCCACCAAGTCTCCAGAAAAAAAAACCCACATAAACCCCCGCGCCCGGTCCTGCTTTTAAAGTTGATTCAGTCAGTACCCGACCCCGCTGGACGCGCCACGTCCCGGCGCAGATGGCGATGGGGAGCAGCGAGCGCAGCCGCAGCCCTCGGGAGCGAGAGGCGATCGGAGTGAAACCCGCGGCCACCGCGGCAGCCCCCGGCGCGTTGGGGTTACCTGTCCGCCGCCCGCGGAGTTCCCGCAGTCGCGCATCTCCGTCGGGCACGCCGCGCCGCTACCGCCGCACTTGCTCAGCAAATGCGGCGCCGGAGCGGACACGTGTGGCTGTCACCGCCCCCTCCCTCCCAGCCCCCGCCTCCTGGGGCGGTGCCGCCGCCGGCACCTCCCTACGCTTCCCGCCTGCCTCAACCGCAGCCCGGAACCTCCTGGGCTTCCCGCAACCCTCCGCCCACAACAGCATCCTTTTCGCAGCATCCCCTCCAGGCAGTTTTCCCAGGGCATCCCCCCTCCGCGGGGGATCCCCAGCTCCCAAAAGCAATCCCTACCCCCCAGCCCCCCGATGCAATTTCCCCCACCTCACTCCCCCGAGGCATCCCTCCGGTCTTTAACCTTCCTTGCCCGCCCACCTGCCACTATTAATCCCCTCCCAAATCCAACATCCCGAGAGTTTGTTTTGGCCCAGGGGCGGAGGGGGGCGCCTGGCAGCTCTCCCCTGGCCAGCCCTAAGTGAGGGTGGAGCTGGAAAGGAAACTCCGTGGATGACTGCAGGCAGAGGGAAATAAAGCCAAGAGCAGCGCTGCCACGTAACGCTCTCTTGGCTGAATCCCCTGACACTTTTTTTGGCTGCGTGCCCTGGTGCCTAACAAGGAAGCCAAGTACCACAGTTGGGCGTTCCAGGCAAGGAAACCGAGGCAGGTTTGCGTAAGATGGCTTGCTTACCTGGCACGGCCGCAGCTGAAACAAGGTCCCACACGTGTTTCTTTATGGGTTTGCCACACGCCTCCCAGCAGCCCCTCCAACACCGGCTTCTTTCTGGAGCGCTCTGGGTCTCACACTCCACCACACACCTTCACTGAGATCTCATGCATGTCATGTCACTACTCCCACGAGACATTTAATCTCCATTGAGCCTGGTGTCGCTACATGAGGTGCAGCACAGTGACAATGGAGAAATAAAAAGCTTGGTGATATAATTTCCATTCCAAGCCTATCATTCTAATGATAGAGGCATTGCACGTTATCTAAGAGCATAGCTGACATAGTAACACTGACCTCATGTCATCTACTGAAACTTGGTGATGCAATCATGTTTTGCAATTGCAAAATAGAAGTCATCATGCACATGTGGTAAGGGTTTGTCCTGGCACAAAGAATCATTCCACTAACCACCAAATAACAATGTGGGGAAAACATTTTAAATTCTATTACTCCAGTTCTTCTGACCAAATCTAGAAGGGAGGAATTAACACATACACACAGTCCCATGTGGATCCACAAAATCAGGAGCTACACAGCAGTAAGTATTGCTGGGACAGTTAAGCAATTTTATAGAATCAGGGGAAAGAAAGAAAAAAAAAAGGCAAAGCTTTATTTTGCCTCCTGGTCACGTTTGGTTGACCAAACAACAGCATCAATTACTATGGTCAGTGTTACATCAAGAAGTAACACAGCTACTCCTTGAATGCATCTAACTTTCCAAAGTTTTGCTAAAGGCTGAGCAGGCCAGTTTTACTCAGATTACACAACCAAAAATTTAAGGGGAAGTTGGCTGAGAACAGAAAACTAATGAACTACCTGAACTAAAGACAAGAGGAAAATAAAAAACATGCCACTAATATTTTTTGCACTCTTTCCTCTAAACCAAGAAAGGTATCAGATTCAGATAATTAGGAGAGTTTGGAACAAGAACAACATCATATTTAAAAACACTTTTCTGTTAGTTTTGTGTATGATTAGTCAAAAACTACAGCCAAGAGAAAAAAACCTGTAAACATGCCCAAGGGCAATCTAACAGCTTAAGTTGCTGATTTTTGGAGTAGAAAAACAAAGTAGCCTGTGTGCAGCTCTGCCAAAATAAAGTGCAATAGGATTCCTTAGATGCAACAGGAAGAAGACAGAGATATAAAAAATTAAATACTTGTACTCAGTATCCACCAAAATGGTAACATATTGCCATGAGTTGGTGGCAATAAAAAGATAGATCAGTTAAGTATTACAAGGCTCCCCAAACGTGGGCTCAAAGAAATCAGTTGGAGAATTTTTCTTCTCTTGGACATCAAGTAACTGTATTAAGTTCTGAGTAAATATTAAGGTGTCTTTGGTCATAACTTCTGCAGCTACCTTGGAACATGCCAGTTTTATTTGGCATCTTGGAACATGTGTGTTTAATCCCACCAGGACCACATCACTATTTGTCCTCCAGCAGTGTACATGCAACAGGTCAGACAACAGCGCATGTTCACTGTGTGCCACCTTGGAAAAACAGTGTAACAGGACCAGGGTGAAAAGATTATTAAATAGATGCTGACAGAGCAGAAAAAAACCCCTTGCCCTCTAAGAGTATTGGCTTTGCTTGTTCACTGAAGACACACCACTGCAAAAAGATAGAGTGAGAAGTCGCACCTAGTCTCGAGTTCCTGTGAAGGCCAGTGGATGTGGTGAGTCATGGCTGCTCTTCAGCTGCTGCAGCAGCTTTCCTTGTTTGATGTGCTCATGGTCCTCTTTCCTGTATTTGACATACTAATAGCAATCTAAATGTGGTTGGTTGGGTTTTTTCCTAGAACACCCAGTTATAGCACTAGAGCAAACAGACAAGAAATCAAAGCTATTGAGAACTTGTCATAGCGTCATCTTATACTTGAAACAATGCACCTATCTCCTCTTCCTGTTTTTAATCAAATCTTAGTGCTCATTTTATTTTAAAAAAATAGCTTTTAACAATTCCTGCAGATAGTTTACTACACTATGGGGGTATAGTATGTCTGAAAAAAGCCCTGTAAAAGGAAAGGATATCACATGCTATGTCAGACCTCTAATCTGATGGCTTATTGAAGATACTTCTCACTTAACTAAACTTGCCCTGCTGCGTGCTGACTTATTTCAGCCGTGAGAGTGTGCCTCACGCTTTCTAAAGCTGTGTGGCAAAGAAAACCCTCGCTGCACGAATGGAAGGGAAGTGATGGGAGAAATCAGCCCAAATTTGGCGAGAGAACCATTGCAAGGGCTGTGGTAGGATGCCATCTCTGACCACAGCACGCTGAACATCAGAGCTTTTCATGGCTCTTTGCAACTTCACTGCTGACCAAGAAAGAAAAGGGAGACAATGCTGGGAGATCCTATGGGAAATAACTTTACATCACTGGCAGTCTGGAGGGAGGAGAGGAGGGGACACAACACTTTGAAAATAGCACCCAAACCCCAGTGAAGCCAGCAAAATATCCATGTAAATCCTGAGGGGAACCAAGGTGAGGATCTTTTATGAAAGTATCCACTGTGCTCTGAAGCCATCAGGAGCCAAGATATTCATTATTATAACACTAACTCATTAAGACTTAGAGACAGCATTAATTAAATCTCACCTTAAAACACACGAACAAATGCACAGTTAAAAATACAGCAAGCAAACATTTAAACAGGAAAAAATGAAGTGTGTATAACTAAACAAGATTCCTTATGACCTTTTTCCCAGCAATACTCAAACGGAGACACTGTTACACCTTCCTTCTATGCACACAAATGTTTTTCTTCTAGATTTTAAGGACGACATTATCAATTCCTTTGAGGGACAAAAAGATAAAAATATATAATTGAGAACCACAGCTGGGATTGTCAAATCCTGTTCATCTTTTGTGTGAATGTCTCCTTTTCTCATAAGGGAAAGAAAGCTTCTTTTCTTAGCAAATAAAAGAAAAAGTATCTTTTCTCCTTTGCCTGGATTTCCACACACCCCACACACCCCCCAGTAGTCTGACTGCTGGAAGAAAAAATGACCTTATCAGCCCTTATCATATCCTGGCCATTGTGGATCACCATGAGGCTGCTTAAGATATTCCCTTTAGCTGCAGTCCTAATCACAAATTCAGCTGCACCACCCTTCAGAGAGGCAACCAGTGAAGCACTATCATCCAGCCCACCCTCTGCACAGCCTGCTTCCAGCAGTACATCTGCAGGGTTGTAAGGAAGAGACCTGAGGGTACAGGGACACAAGGAGATCAAACCACAGGAAAAAACAAAACCCAGTCCTTCCACATATGTTATAAGCACCTTATCTACCTCATAGGTAGTGTATCTAGTAACACAAGCCTTTGAAGCTCAATTTAAAAACCATTTGGGTGCTTGCTCCTCATGTCTCCTGTCTCACCACCAGAAACTTTGAAGAACCCCTTATAATTCTGAGCAATTCTATTTGTGCACATAAACACATTCACCACCAACTTTACCAAGTTGCCTACAGAAGTTTGCTTAATAGATTGCTTTCAACAGTTGTTATCCAAGGGAGAAACCCTCAGGTAGAAAACTGATCAAGGCTTTTCAAAAAGCCAGGGTGAAATCTCATGCAAGAGTTAAGCTCTGTGTTTTCTCCCTTTTATTCCAAAGTTGGACAGCTGGATCCCAGGAGTCCTGATGACCCACACACAGAGAATTGCAGGTCTCCAAGATGCTGCTCATTTTCCTTGCATTGAACACTTGGTTTACAGGCAAAAATTTGGAAGAGGCTCAAGGGTGTGTGTGATCCCCAGGTCTGTGAGCATTAATTAAGCCATTGCCAGAGCACAAACCAAGCTAGCTGCAAAGTTTAAATCATTCTGTGCAACTACACAAATAAATATACTGAAGACCTTAGCAGACTCAGCATGTCAGTAGTCTGGGATTAAGACATGAATTATGATAATTAGTTATGGTTTGACTACTCACTCTCAACTTCAGCAGATTTCCCCAATAAAAATGTGTATTTTTATGGCACTGAACATCATTATGATTCACCTTACAGGCTAAACACTTTAAATATTGTTTAGAGCTGGAGCATCTGCTCTGAAATGCCACTGACCATTTTCTTTGTACAAACAGTGGAAATGGCACATGGTGAAACCTGAGCTTAAACTTCAAAGAAACGAAACCATCACAACCACAAGTCTCCTTTCTTTTCCAATCACATGCCCATGCCTGTGTGCAACTCAACCATTTCAAACCATTCGGTGCTGATTTCAGCCAGCTGTACCTGGTGAGACAGGCTGAAGATGTGAGACAACTGTTGAAAAATCCCAAGTGGCTGAAATAACTCAGTTTTTCAAAACTATTTAAGCACCCTGCATATTTTATGACAGATCTTATAATTTAATATCTATATAGTTGTTTTCCTGACACAATTCATTGAGCAGCAATGCAGAGGACTTTCTTGTGCAAACAATGCAATTTAAGAACTTTTGAAAATCCAGATTACTTCTGATTCACCCCAGAAGTAGCACAGACCTGTGCAGCTGATATACGTGCTCCTGAGAGCAGCTGACTACTTTTGGAACAAAAGCATATTCAGGGAATTAAATAAGGAATTGTATGCAAGTCTCCAAGGTTTTTACCTGCATTGATCAATTAATCCTCATACATCCCAGAAGCATTGTCAAAAAAATGACTAATACAAGCTATGGTTTTTGTTTTATGGTTGGCTCAAGGTTAGATAGGAAACTAGGGACAGTCAGGAGTAGAATATGAAATTTTAATCCTTCCAGTATCGCTGAAGTGTTTGGTAGGGAAGGAAAAAATGAGTGACTTCTTTTGGTTTGGGCTTTCTCTGCGTGTACTTCTTGAACAGGGAAAACTGCGACCCTGGAGTTTGCAGCTTCTAATCCTGTGCTCTTGCCAGAGCTGCAGTGCAGAGTTTGGCCCTTGAAATGGGTGAGACTGGCACCCTCACTGCTTCCTGTTCCCTTTTTGATGTTCAGTAGGTGTCAGAAGGTGCTTCAGGCAGTGGTGAGATCTCACCATGGTAAGGAGAAGGAGGTCACAGCTTCTGCTAAGCTCCAAACACAGGAGGGAGCTCAGAGCCAGAGGTTTGCACTTCCATATTCAATCCACTTTTGCTTTGACCCCAGCTAAACTGCTTTGCACATACTGCTTATTCCTCTGTCAGTTTTAAATATTCAGCCAAAAGGTAACTACAGCTTAAAACATACTGTGATAGACAGGGCATGCCAGGGGCTCTAGTCACTGACATGTTCAGATTGGGTTTTTTACCCCACAGCAGTCTCTGGCCTAGCTAACTTCTGTCTAGATCTTCATATTGATCTCCCTTGTGACCTATGGACTGAGAAACATTGCCAGCATGATATGAACACATTTGGTGCTGGAACAGGCTGCCCAGAGAGGTGGTGGATGCCCCGTCCGTGGAGGTGTTCAAGGCCAGGTTGGATGGTGCTCTGGGCAACCTTGTGTAGATCCAGGCCTGAGGTTGGTGGCCCTGCCTGTGGCAGGGGGTTGGAGCTCTTTGATCCTTGGGGTCTCTTCCAACCCAGACCATTCTATGATTCTCTTTGCTTTTTGGGACCATGCTTTTCTTCATAATCTTCTATTTCTGTTCCTAAAGTGTTTGATGATGAACTCCAGCAACAGAAAACACAAGCTATAATTAGAATAAATACAGGGTTGGAAAAATTAAAAAGAAAAAAATTCAATATTTTTTTGGTAAAGTTTCCCCTAATACCCTCTTCCCACTCCTTTATGTATGGATTATTCTTGTACATTAGCCCTGCTTTCTCAAAGTGATCCTCATAGGAAGAACATGCAAACACAAACTACCATGTGCCCTAGACAAGTCCTGGATCTAGGGAACAGGGACACAAATGTAGGAGTTGTACTCTCTTCCAGACTACCAAAGAAGGTGTTTTTCCTTTCTGGCTGATCTCAGAAAAGTGCACCTTCAGGAGAATACTCTCCTACCTTGCCTGCCTCTGCGGGAACTGGCATTTACTCAAAAATTGTGATCTGAGATAGCTAGAGGCAGGAAGAGTTACACAGGAAAAGCCTAACGCAGGAGTCTTCAACTGTGTTTATTATTGATAGCTAAGCAGCAAGCTTCACATTCCTCAAAACTGACTTGAGCAAGCAAAGCCAGCTACTTGCTTTCATTTCTGCTACTGTTAATGTTCTTCTATTGCAGCACTTATCACTTCATTATAGTACAAAATCTCATTAAGCCTAAATCCAAACACTAAAACTAGGAGCATGGTAGATTCCATCCATGTTTCAATGATACGTATTTCCAGTAAACTGTTTAATCAGACTCACTAGAATTGTTGACTCTGAAGGATATTAGTTTTTACACGTACTTCTAGATGTTGAATAAACTATGCAATATTAAGAGTCCTGGACCAGAACAAGTGTTTACATGTAGATAATGGCCACAAGTCTTCTTAAAGCCTTGCTTAGTGATATCCTCTATAAATATTATCCTGTAAGCAAACAGAAGGGCTTAGTTCCAAAAAACACCAACCTATAGACTCTCTACTCTTGTCATCTCAATTGCTTCCTCATATTTAAGAGCCAGAGATGACCGAGGGTGAGCTGAGAACTTCCATAACTAAGCTTAACAAGATTTGATGGTGACAACTAAAGGTGACCAGTCTGCAAAGTCAGGCCAACACACCATTAGTACAAAGATTCCTAAAGGTCTTGATGGGACCATTAAAGGCTATCATGCTGCCTGTGCCAGGGACAGCTGTACTTGCCAAAGGGGTTACCAACTCCATCTGCTCACTACCACCCCATGCCAGACATTATCACACACCGATCTGTCAGCAGAGCTGCAGCTGTGAGGTCTCATTAATCCTCTTCTGTCAAAATAAACTGCTCTAGCAGAACCCTATTAATTAAACTATTTCACCTTCCTCCCTTGCCTGCCACAGTCATGTCCTAACTAGCTCACATAGGCACATCTCTGCAGTCCCCATGTCCCTGTGCTGTTCCAAGCTGCTCCAAGAAGGCTGAAGAACACCGTATCTGCATGTGGTGTAATAAAACTCATCAAGCAAAGCACAGTTCCTATGCTTTAGTGTAATACGATCAGAAACGTTAAAGACAAGCGATGCCCACAGCAGGCACTTCGTTGGATACATGCCAAGCATGATCAAAGGCTGTTAACATCGCACAGCTTCTCACCCAGCCCCCAGCCATTGTTCTTCAAGACAGCTATTTCCAACAGGAGAGGTACCCTTCACAGAGGGGGCTCCATAGCCTTCAAAGCAGGTCTGTCATCCAGGACATCTTCAGAACAGCCTAACAAGAGGGCAGGAAATTGTGTCAGAACAAGGAAATGATAAGAATAACTGCCTATTTTTGTAACTATGGATTTGCTGGTACTGGATCATTTCACTGATCCATCAATTTCCCTACCCTGCCTCGGGCAGGGTCTGATATTTGTCAGAGCTGGGGAAAGTGGAAGCCCAAGAGAAGGCATATGGTCAATTGCACAATGCTGGAAGTTCAGGGAAATTGTCCTCAGCAGCTTCAGGAATGGTTAAGTTCACATCTGAAAGCAGGATACCCGGGAGCAATTATTCTAGCTGTGTTTTTCCTACTTAGTCAGTCGATGCTCTTCAGAATATAAACAGTACGGCTGAGTTACAGTAACTGGTGAATGCCCATTTCCCAGCAAGGCTGGTGGGCTCCCTTTCTCATTCTCTCTGCTCATTGTAAAGCAGATATGACTCTTTCCCAGCCTAGGAAAAAAAGAGTGATGCAAAGCAAGGCGTTTTCTCTGTGGAAAGGTAAAGATCTGAGTTTATTGTAGAGTATGTTGGTGGAAGAGGCACAGGGTGGAGCATGAAGTACTGGGGTAAGGCCTCAGCTGCTATGATTTAAAACAGCCCCCGAGGCTCCTCTAATTTACTTTGGAGCCTTTCCTAGAACAAGGTTGAACATTTTGCAGACAGGACGTGAAACACAAAAGCCTTTTGCACAGGCAAAAGTAAATGAAACAATCCCTGAACACGAGATGCTAATCCCTCCTCTTTAAAAGCCCAGGTGTTTTGACTGAGAACTTAAACCCTTGCTTAAGTGAGGCCAGGTGAAACCCCCACCTCTGTGTACACAGCTATGTTCCCTTTCTTCTGGGTTTGACAGAATCCAGCTTGAGTGTAGATAATTAGGAGGGGGAAAAAGGCACAGAGCAGCCTCTGGTATTAAAAAAATTGGGTGAATTTAAGGTGTAGAAGCAAGAAGTAGCACTTAGCTTTGGGAGCGCTCGTTAAAATTCATCTACATGTCCAAGTTGTTTATAGAGGATCACCACAGCCACTCAACCCCTATAAACTACAAGTGCCAGTCTACAGATTTATGGTACTGCTGCCTTAGAAATAATACCTAATACTCCTCTCAGCAGTTTGAGGCTGATATAAAATAAATATATGCAAAAGTATTTCAAGCTCACTTTCTTCACCCCCTCCTTGATAAATCCAACAGGTTACTGTTAAAGTTTTTAATATAAATTATTTACCTAGGAGCTAGATGGGTGAAAGGGGAGAAAGAGCACTAAAAGTTGAGAGCAATGTTTCTAGGTAATAGCCAGAGATGACAGGCAGGTGTTCTATACATCCGGCTTCAGCACTGCTGATAAGAGATATGCAAGCATCAAATAGTTGGGAATAAAAGCATATTCTGCTTTGCATAGGGATAGGAATAAAAGGTTATAGTACAGAAGTACCCAAACAGATTCTTATGCCTGTACATTTGCAATCCTTGATATCTAAAGCTAAGATACTGCAAAAAGAAAACAGGAAAACATCCTGTTGGGTGTGGGTGTTTTAAAGGGCTTTCCAATGCTTAGCATAATACATGCACTTTTATGGCATTTCCATAAATCCCATGGCAAGATGTTCCAACACTATGTATCATTTGAGCATCTTGTTGTTCATTTTCTTTATGAATCTCAGATTGAGGCAAATAACTTAGTATCTGAGAAAGATTAGGCAGCCTAATTAGAAAACATTCAGTTCTTCCAAAAACAAGGATTATTACACCACTGTATTAAAAGCTACCAACTCCTCAACTCCTCTGAATGTTTGTAGGTACCTAAGCATTTTCCACATGTGTAAGAGAAATTTGCCAGTGATCCTTTCACAAAAGCTGTGCTGCTGCTTATGCAAGTGCAAACTCTCCACTCACTGCGTGACCATTTAGAGGACAAACCACAAAATTCTCAACGCTGGAGTACAAGTACTGTTTACTTTACAAAGCATATTAACTCCCTGCAATGCAGACTATCACAGTGCAGCCATAGCACAAAAGTGTCTTAATTTTACTAAAACCTGGAGAAAAATGAAGGTGAGACTGTTGTTTGCCCAGTTCAGTAGAAACCAGATAGATAATAGTCCAAATCTCCCATGGTTCTGGGGAAAAACATCATCCCCTGTGTTAACTTCTAAAACTTTCAACAAAGCCAGCGTTTCCACATTGCAAGCTGTGATCTAGCAGCTGGTGAAGGAAGTTGTGACATGACATCTCTTACACCAGGAGATTAAGACCAAAGTGTTCTTACTTCCCTTTTAACCCTGACTTTTAAAGCCACTCTCTGGCTCACAGGAGAGGAGGATAGGAGGGATAAGCAGAAAGATGAGCTGTCCAGCAGCACACAAGAGGTTAAAAGCTGACAGCAGGCTGGCTAATCACACCACATCTCTTTGCTGGAATCACACTACAATCAAGACATTTCTGGCAGCCAGCTGCTGCTACAGATTGTCTCAACCTATATTTCACAAGAAAAGAACTAAAGAAAGCAATTCTGTAGCATCGAGAACCAACCAAGACTATTTGCTGGCAAGAGGAGAAGAGATCAGGTATCTAGAAGGAAGAAGGAAAGTTCATGAGAGCTTAAGACTCTCTTCCACGTGGCAAGACAGAAACAACACTAGCTTATATATGTCTGAATACAGCGCTAGAAAGGGTCAAATGATGCCAAACAGCCACATAAATGCCAATCAAGCAAATATTACTCTCGATATCCTTGAACTTCAAACGGTATAATTCACCAGGCACCAGCTGGTAAGTGCTTTTATTTGTTTTCCTATGCATATTCCTTTCCAAGAGATGAGACACTCCATTCTGCTGAATGC
Organism: Porphyrio hochstetteri; assembly: GCA_020800305.1. Lineage (NCBI taxonomy): Eukaryota > Metazoa > Chordata > Aves > Gruiformes > Rallidae > Porphyrio > Porphyrio hochstetteri. The sequence continues at coordinate 18,715,876 of CM036915.1, read as the reverse complement.
CAAGTGTGAAATTATAATTAGGATGGTGTCTAAGTGGAGCAAACTGGGAATCTTTCCAGGTTCTGACCTTGAAAACACACAACTAACCTGGAAAGTTAGATGGGGGACCGTGGTGAGAAAGGGGATGTGTCTGGGGTAAAGGAAACAAGTAATGGTTTTCTGAAAAAGTCTTCCCCATACCTTAACATTTGGTTTAGGAAAGAGGGTAGATCATCACAACCCAGCTTTACAGTCACAGGCAACCCTGCTAGAGTTAATGAATCCAGAAGGATGTCCACAACACTTACTTGCTCTTCCAGGTGCCACAAAACAACTTCATGGCACTTTAGGACCAGTCTAAAACTATTTCGTAGGTGACCACAAGCTAGAGAAAACAGGGTTCCTCAGAAAAACACCAGATAGCAACATGAAGACTATTTTTTTCTTCTGTATTTCCTTAACAGGAAGATAATAGCTTTGTAAAAATAGCAGATGGTGCTTGAAAACAGCTCCTCGTGCCACATTAGAATAAAGAAAAGACTCTAAAAGGTCCATCCCAATATTGATATGCAGCAACCCCCCAAAAGCAAGTATTATTCCCCAGGGAGTACCTGAACTACTTTCCATGCCCAACCTGGCTCACCTTATACTGTTTCTCTGTCCCTGGCCAATACTCCAGGATGATCCACAACTAAATGTGGAGAAAAAAGAAAGACATATCCAAGACTGATATAATCTTGATGGAAAAAAGCAAAGATACTCTAAAAGCAGCAGAAACTGAAATGAGCAGGGTATTCAGCATCCTGACACTTACCTGCTCCACCTGGAAGAGTAGCGAGGACACAGCTCCTTCTATCCAGTGCTTGGTCTAGTGCATGGGGCCACGCAGGAACAGACAGCTCTGCTACTCACTGGTCTGGGGCAGCACGAGGTGAGTTACTGCAATACATCACAGTTCCTTTTCATACTGATGCAGCTCCACTTAATTAAAAGGTGCCTTCAGGTTACACTCTAATCCTGTACTCAAGCACCCAATGTCTTACTTCCTCTCTAGATCACCACGTTTAGCAGTAATTTTGCTAAATAGTTGCATTTCAGGGAGAAAAAAAAAACAACTATCCTAGAGCCTTTTCTTCTCCCAGCATTCATACAAAGCTCTTCCCAAATATCCTGGCCTTTAAGTTCTGCTCTTTATTCAGCTCTGGAAAACCTGTCAGTGAGGCTGTCCCACTTTGCCAAGTTTCACATCACCTGGGAAAACCTGAACCGGTTGCATAAATTTGAGTAGCTATTTTGGCTGATGGGAGGTGAAAATCAGGTTTGTCTGAGCCCATCTCCCCTGTAGCTATGAAAGAAAAGCTGAGGTTCAACGGCCTTTTCAACATTGATGTCAGCAGAAGGGGACTCTGCCACCTCCTCTTCCTCAGCCCCCTTCAGATCCTCCCAACATGCTGCTTACCCAGGTCAGTCTACCTGCAGAGCAGATCACACTGCCAGGGCATTCAAGGAGGTAACCACTTTCAACAGTGAGACATGACACGGCTAACATGGGAAGTGGTAATAATTTCTAGCAGTTTAGTATGCAGAGGACCCCATTATTGCTTTTATACTGGCTGCTAAAGACAGAGCAGATCAACTAGGTCAGATGCAAGTCCCTTCCCACCCAGAGTGAGTTTCCTTTCTAAAGATTATGTATTAATACTTGGAATTGAATTTCCCTGTAGAAAAAAGTGCAGGTTTATAAAACATTTCCCCATTTTTTGGTTAATACTACATGGGAAACAAAAACACCCAAGTGTGGATTACCGCTTCATTTGCCTGTTTGAATATTTCACTCAGCTGTATCTTACATAGCTTGAGGTCTTGTTGTGGAGGAGTGGGAAAGCTGAGAAAGTCAGAGAGCATAAACATTCTCAGTGCCTGCAAACCAACTCTAATTTATGGCCTATCCAAAGAGTAACTGTTTCATCACCATCTTTTGTACTTTTAGAAGTGAAAATCTTTACAGGTAGCAAATCAACTAGAATCATAGAATGGCATGGGTTGGAAGGAACCCCAAGGATCATAGAGCTCCAACCCCGCCTGCCACAGGCAGGGCCACCAACCTCAGGCCTGGATCTCCACTAGGTTGCCCAGGGCCCCATCCAACCTGGCCTTGAAAACTACTACAGTTTTTGCTAGGAAATTAAGTTTAGTACTAATTTTTAAAAAAGTAAATAAAAGGATCAAAATGTCACATATCCAGAATGCAATAACCTTCCCTTTAGAAGTCTGGAACATCAACAAGCAGGAAAACCCATGAACAAGGAGTGAATTCTGATCTAGAAAATGAAGCCGCCAACACTGATTTTCACAAATACAACACCAAATGCAATGGGAAATGCCACTTTACTAGTCTGTCACTTGTAACAGCTGAGATAGAAGTGATGTACAGCGAGAATCTTGCTTGTAACATAGGTAGTTTTAAAGTTAGCATCTTTAGGAATTTGTCAGATTTTATTACACAAACTCAAAATTATCTTTGAGGACTGAATTTAATTGACACTGGGAAAGTTATTTTTATACCACTAGAAGCATTACAGACATCCTGTACAGACTACAGTGTTGATTTCCTCCAATAGCTCTAGTAAGTCAGGGACTTCAAGGATAAACCTTAAGAGCAGGGAAAACAGCTTCGGGAATAGTACGTGCACGCAGTTTAACTGTTCTTTCAGTAAGACAGATTGCTCTTTGAGTCATTCTTTTCCTCCCTGCTAGTCTTTATTCAGAGTCTGATGTTTCTGTGTTATTTAGTAAAGTTATTTAAAAAAAATATGAAATATTTCTCCCCAGCGCTGGCAATTCAAGACAGACTGGATGATGGAGTTTTTCTCCTCCTCCTCCCCCCAAAATGAATGTTTTCCCCCTCTCTTCCATTGCTTCTCACTGATGGGACAACATAGTCTTGTTATAGCATAGTAATTCCTTCTGGTGATACATGACCATGGATTCTATTGCCTGTATAAGTGGCAAGTGGATGTGTCAAATACATATTTCCACTGTTAACTGTCTTTGCATTTTAAATGATTGGAGCATCTGAGCTCTGCAGGAAAACAGCCTCTGTTATTGAAAAGAAAGCTCAGATTCTTCCCTTGTTTATCCCACATAGGAATTGCTTTACACCTGATTAAACAAGATCAGAAATGTTTGTTAGCCTAGACTAATTAGCATCACCAGATTTCTTTCACTTTCTTTACCACTAAGCTTAATGCCCATAGTACTCAGGAAAGCAGCATCACACTTACATGCGGATGCTAAATAGGAACATCTGGAGTATCTTCTGCCATGAGGCTCTAAAAGCTGTTGGCACAGGCTGGGTTTGGGTAGCTGTATGTTTTTGGCAGGTTTGTGCCTATGGTTTGCTGTTCATACTGGAAGGCGGCTGTTTTTGTGGTGTGCATCAGTCAAGCAAATGGGCTTAAGGCTGTCCTCATCTCAGCATCAAGAAAACACTTCTCCTTTGTGGTTTAACTGCAGTTTTTAGCCTCAGGTGAGCTGGAAGGTCCAAAAACCAGAGAGAGGAGATAAATGATAGAGGCAAAAGGTAAAGTGGATGAGGAAAATGCTGTTGTGGTATTGAGTGGCTGTTAAGTGTCAGCAAAAGAAAGAGCAAGCACAGGAGAGAAGAGCCAAGAGATACTGTCTTCTGACTTGTCTGAGACTAAAAATGGTCACTTCACACTCAATGGACATATCACCTGAAGGAATAATTGTAGTCTACAAGAAATCCACACTGAATCTGAAAACCAGATAAAGGGGAAATGTGCTAAACGAGTACAGACACCGAAATATCAAAAGCTTGAGCTCAAAGTGCATCTAGGGCATCATTAGTGTTCCAACATCCTGGAAACCTGGCTTTCAAGACACTCTCAGTTTGCAGTCGCCTGCTGGGAAGGCAGATAACGTCTGGACACTTGTGAGACACTGAACCAGGCAATGCAGTACTGGTGACTTTCCCTCCCATCACAACAATCAAATCTGGGAATCTTCTATTTGCAGAAGCAACAAATACACTGATATCTGGACTGGGAAACAGCACAGAATTAAAATCCAGTCACAAGCTGGCTTTAAAAGCAAGACTAAGAGTTAAACCCCTCTGGATGCTCTGCGGAGCCCACGAAGAACAAGCTTCCAGCTCTGAATACCAACTGACCCCCATCCAAGACTGCCACTAATAAACAAATCCCAGGGCCATGTGCCAGCCAGGAAATACGCTCCTGGTTATGCAAACAGCCAGCAAAAGTTCAGAGAACTCGTGCAAGCAGGAATGACACTAAACACAACAAGATCCGGGCACATTCAGGGAAGAAACCCAACCGCAGACTTATTGACCTGACTGAACCGGACCCTGGAGTAAGGGAGCTGCATCAAGAGCTCAGCTGAACCCTCCATGCTCCAAACTTGGCATTGCACTGAGGGGCCTGAAAGCGTGACCACCAAAGGAGGAAGGGAAGTAAAAGATTTATCATGGAAGATGGGGTCACACATATAAGAGGAGGGAAAACAGTGAGATTCAAAAATATTTCGGGTAAGGTCCAGAACATTTGTACTGTTTACAATACAAGTGTTCGTACCTCCCCAAGAGCAGCAAGAGGCAGGTTCATCAGGCTTGCTTAGGAATAAGGATGTATGGTTTATCTCTAATGTCTTTCTTCAGAAGGAATATGTCACATGCTAAATAAAAGGCAAGAGGAGCACAGGGGCCCAGGTAACCATGAGACAGGGACTAGTTACCCAGTCATTATTCAGGAATCAAGCAATACATGCTGGCATGTAGGAGCCTTCCTCCCTTCCATGTAGGACAGAAGCAGCTTCTTCCGACAGGGATTTTTATTCATCCTTTACAAAGTCTTTGGCTTTCTTCTGCAGCACAGACTAGGCTGCACCAACCAGCCATCTCACCAGTTTGCCATCCACATGCTCCTCCTGTTCACATTAACGATGATCCTGCTGGAACACAAGCCTTTCAGAAGATATTTCCTCCATGTCTCAGTGCCAATACCCTCCTGCCAGCTAGCTCTGGGGAATCCTGGGATTAGCAAACACAGAGACATGAGTCAGGGCAACACACCTGCACCCAGCAGTCCAAAAATCTGAACTTTAAGCCTTGTCTGAAGTATTTATTCAAATACCTAACCTTCCAGGATTATCATCATGGTCCAACTACCCCTCCAATTATTCACTAGAAGTGAAATAATGACAGACTTCATACTATCACATGTCATTTGCAAAGTAAGTGGAAAATTATAAGGACTCTGCAGAGATTTTGCCAGTGTTCAGGTCTTGTGTTCAGTCTTGGACACAGATAAGCATTAATCTTGATTGGTAGCTCCTTGCAAAGAAATACCCATCCTCTGAACAAGGAGAGAAACCACAAAGATTTATGGACCAGAAGGTAAAAATCCATTTAAGGGTTGTACTATTTTTCTTTTATAATAAATTATTAGTGAGAAAAAAGAAAAGTTCAAAATTGGCAACAGGCTCTTATTTCATCCAACTGTTGTTAGCTACAAGACAAATACATCTCAACTATAATACATCATTTTTGATGAACTTGAAGAGACAAGAGAACAAGAGCCCTAAAACAGGCCTGTGGTGATGTGCACAAGCTGCAGTCAAAGTCACAGTATAAGGGAACAGCACCTCTGTACCAATATAGCTTCAGATGTCCCTTCCTACATGACAAGCATGAAGCAGTGGGTAGAATCAGTCTTACTCATGGAGTCAAATTGTACTGTTATTTCCTGCTTAAGCTAATAAATCATTCCATATGTAGGAAATGGTGATAATTAAGGAAGATATTCAGATTGTCTCCTTTAATCCACTTACAAGGCAGGCAAAAAATACTGCTATAGTGTTCACCCACCAAGTAGTGTTTTGCCCTGCTTTCCTGTATGACCACATTCCTTCATACAAGTGCTCTGCCCATGCTGCTCCTGCTCCCAGAGCCTCCTATCTCACTTGGAGATTGCTTAGAAAACAGGTCCTTCTTTAACTAGTATCCTAAATTAATTACTGCTGCCCATAATGCCCAGACTTTTCCCTTCTGCTGAGCTGAGCACCCTGCAGACACAGCCAACAGCTTTTTCTGGTTGCAAAGAAATTCCTGTCCTTCTAGATGAGGAGAGAAGCAGTGATGATGTATGAACCAGGAGATAAAAATCCATTTGGGGTTACACTTCTCTTTTATATTAAATTATTAGTTGCCTTTCAGCCTTATCTTTATTTGGTGATGGCTCAGGCTGTGGGGCAGCAAGTGGGTCTTGGGACCAGGGCTGACAAGGTGCCAGCAGGCTGTGATAAATACTTGCTTTCCAATCCCTACATGGGGTATTTACAGTGTTTTAGGCAAGAAGCAAGTGCTCAAAGACTTCATCCAGGGAGAATCAGACTCTTTACAAAGAGCTCTAGGTCAATCCTTACCCTCATGAAGGAAGTAATCCTTCACCTCCATGCTCTGGTGCCTTATCTGTAATGAAAGTGTCATTTCCTTATTGCTTTTTATTTAGACTTCAAGGATTACTTAGACTGTGTGACCTACAAATACATTATGAACCATCCTTTAACAGAACCCTGAAGCTGTAAATGACAATATGACCAGACTGAAGTATATATGCTCCTAAACCAGACTGATGTCCACTACGCCCTTAATTCATCCTCAGAGAGATGCTAAAAACATGTTTATGCATTTCTTTGAAAATCCATGCAGCTCAACCAAAACTTATTCAAAGTGTCTAGAGGAGTTTGCAGCACTCTCACCCAGTCTCATTCCTCCAGAGCACAAGAGGACACAAGTAGTGCTGGAAATGGATTCCATCAGTCTTCCCCTGCGGCAGGATTCATCTCAATCAAGTATTGCACTCAGGCAGCACAGGGTCAAGTTCTTCTCTCCTCTCTGTGAACTACAGATAGGAAGGTGGGGTGTTTTGAGCTTGGTTTTTGTTGTCCCCACACACACACGCTTCAATACACCTTTTCATACCGTATCATCACAAACTGGATCTTGTACAGCCCATGGATTCCTTCCTCCTACTACACTGATTTAGGATGGGGAAACCTATTTGATTTTTGCTGCCACTGTGTGGCCATTGAAAGCAAAGATCTTAAAGCAAGATGCTGTAACTGTCATGCAGCTCCACAGCTGAACTATCACAGGCTCCAGCCCCTGGATTTTCTTATACGGGTGATTTATGTAGCTTATCTGCAAAGTAGTATAGATTTTTTTCCTGAGGGAGAAAGCTGAGAAGTTAGGGCCTGAACATGAGTCTCCTGGTGAGAATAAAGCAAAGTGACATTGATGGGTGCTCTCAGCATCCCCAAGGAACAAAGTTTTCTGCAGCCCTCAGCTCCACAGGTGAACATGGGACTCAAAAGGATCACAAGAAAAAAAAACGTGATGTCTTTCCTCTGCAGTATAGTTATGAAAAGAGTCCTCACTGTCTTCCTGTAGTGCTTCCTATTTTGTATCCACTAAACAGTTCAGCATTTTTATTCTGCAAATACAGGTAAGCCCTCTCCTACCACCAAGTATAGCCATCTCTGGTGTGAGCCACATGAAAAACTTGAGCAAGCCCAAAAACACAAATTAGTTGAGTGCAAAACAATGCAAAAGACAAGATAAAAACACAAGACACAAAACTTCACATGTTTCTTCCAGTGAATATTAGCATAGATGCACAGAAACACATAAAAGCTTCTTCCAGATCCCATGTTGGCTCTGGCATTGATGCTTATCCCCCTTGAAGGGTCAGTGTAACCAAGTCTCCAGGAAGCATCTGAGCAGCAGTCACCCACCAGTTCACAGATAACTGCTGACTACAGAGGAGCAGCATGAAGCAAAGGGCAGCGTCTCAAAGCCATCCAACTCCTGGGTCTGGGGGCCTACACAGGCTGAAGAAAAATGTAGATTTCAGACAATAAGAGCAGAGTTTCCAAAGGCAGCTGCTTCCATTTGACTTCTGAACTTTTACTTCTATTTTAACAGCAAAGCAAATCTGTGTGTTTTATATAGCTTTAAACAACCAGAGCATCCCTCTAGCCTTGTCAAGCTCCCCCACAGCTCATTAGCTGCAGTGCAACAGAAGTGGGTGTAAGGTGCCATTTCAAATCACCCGAGTTTAGGGTCCGAGTTTGCTCCCCTTCCTTCCCATGAATCAGAGAAGTCTGAAATGTGCTTTAAATTACACTGTCTGTACCTGAACAGCCAACTCCAAGCAAGGTACAGGGGCACTTCCCCCAGCCCCAGCAAACACTACTATCCACTGTTTGCTGCTCTGGTGAGGCAAGCTTCTCTGGAAACCCAAAGTCTGAGCACACAGGCACATTAAGAGATCCACTCCTTATCCTAGCTTTCATGGTGTCAACTCCTGTTTGTTTAGGAAACAAGCTGAGGCTTGAAATCCCTTCATACAGCTATGACACTCCCTCATTTAATCCTGCCTGTTTAACAGCTTCTGAAGATGATATCGCAAGGTCTGATCATTTACTCAAGTATTTACTCCATTTATTTTTTTTTAATTGCATGGCCTAGAAGAATTAACAACACCCCCCCATGCCACTGATTGCAAGACCCAGGATTAATACCTACAAGGATGTGTATGTAAGATACAAATTGCCTCTAAGATGGAACCAAAACATTCTGTCCTAAAGCAATCTTACCCATTAATGTATACAACTTACTGGCACTTTATGATTTCCCTGAAAGCTAAAGCTAGCTGGTACAATCAGGCTGCTTCTGTCAAAACAATGTTTTGCATGCAACCTGTAGCATCGGTTCCTTCATAGAAAGCCAACACCTGCAGCTCCACTGTGAACCTGCTCAGCTCCTTTCATCTTAAAGGGATATCAGAATATCTGATATTCCTGTATTCAGTAAGAGTCTGGAAGCAAAAGGACACCCCTGCTCAATAATGGGAGGGCAATATTTTTCATATCCAGCAATCTCAAGAATTTATTGTCTGTTAACACTTTTTACTGATAAATATTCTGCATTTAATCACATCATTTTGATAACCATGACAATAGGCACAAGCACTATTTTTCGCCCAGCACAGAGTCAAGCGTTAAAACTTGGGGAAAAACTAGTTCATATATGTGCAAAACAGAAAACTTCTCCAATTAAACCACTTATTGGCCAATGAAGAAGAAAAAAAGTAATCTTCCCCCCCTCCCCCAGTCCAACATTAAGTTTCTGCCTTGGCATTATCTTTACCAGTAATGGTTTGAAGATGGAGAATTTATTTACAGTATTTCCCCCAGTTAAGGGGAAGAAGCTTCTGGAAGATCTGTCCAGCAGGATTACTAGACTTGCTTGGTAAAACTAAATTACTTCATTGATCCTCACAGACATCCTCCTTTCCTTTAAAGTCCATGTGAAGAGGGAGGCATAAGGACTGAAAAATTGGATCCTAAATGTATCTGGAAAACAGACTAGGAGGCTTGATTACATTTTCCATCAAGTTACCCTGTTTTATTGCATTGCAGTCCTTGAGAATTTGATTAGCAACTTCTCCTCTTCGTTCATCCTTGTGACATCTGGATTTCAAACCTCTGATCCATGTCTGCAAACATGCTAATACAGATTCCAGCTAGGTCTTGCTGCTACCCACTCCTGACATACTAGCATTTAAGTGTCAGGAACTCCACTTTATTTGTGGTTAAGTAGCACAAGTTCCCCACAGGCAGAAATAAGGGAAGCCCAGAGCAAACCTGGATGTCAGAGCAAGAGGCACAGAGCAAGTCTTTTTAATGTGGTGTTTACACAAAATGAACCCCAAAACTGGAAGATTTAAAAGTGAATTTAGTGGGTTTTAGTGCTTGGCTTTTTCTTTGACAGAGATCCTCTCTTTAGGCTTGTGCAGCACACATTGGCATAGCCAGGTCTTTGGGACCTGCCAAGGAGCACTTACGAGCAGACAAGATGTCCTTGCTCAGAATGGGAGGAGGATTCAGAGACTGGTCTCTTGAAGCTCACATCACCCCAGAGCAGATGATGTGCCAGAAACAGTGGTGGTAGTTTAAGGCATAAAACCAGCTGTACCAGGATATCAAGAGTTCTAACACCAAAAGCCAAGGAACATCAACTAATGCTGTTCCAACAGTGAATCTTTGTTTGCCACAGGGCCCTTTTGTGAGACTGCAAGACAGAAAAAGGAGAAACATCTCTACCATCTCTACCTCCTCTACCACCTGAGCATTCATTTTGTTTCTTCAGGCCATTTCAGGGACTTACACAAAGATCAAACTTCCAAAATTCCCAAAGCTTTCCAGCAGCATCTTCACAACCTTCCCCTCATGCACTATTACTGGTACCACAACCACATCAAAGACAAACCCTCTCCCTCAAAGCCACGCAGATTCAGAGGTTTAGCCTGGTTGGTTACAAAAAAAAAAGTTCCAGCTGCATATCCCCTTGAATCTGGGGCTGCTCCCATGGAGCACAAAGCATTACAACATGCACAGAGAGGTGGAAAGCCTGCGGGGCACCCAGGTGAAGAACAGCTCCAGGAGAGACCGTGAGCAGCGCAGTTTTACAGGTGCTTGGCCCCAGGCAGGATTTGCTTTGCAAAGCTCGAGAAATCATGAAGGAAGGGGGTGTCTTGGCGTTACACCACCTGCAAAGACACGAGGAGCTGCAGCATCTGCTTACAGGAGAGAGAAGCTGGAGGGCTTTGCTGCTCAGTGCACAAGCAAGGCCCACGCCAGCAGATGGCACCGGGAAACCATAAATCCATCTGCAGGGTGCGGGACTACAGCTGGTCCTGCTGCCTCCAGCTCCACAGTAACCCTCCACACACCCAGGCATTAGATGCAATATGCTGGGAAGGAGCATCATTCCATATTAACTTGTGCAGGGGGGGTTCTGCTGCAGCTCCATTTACTTACACCCTGCCCCTGCTGTGGGAGGGCTGAGAACAGCTTCCTGCAGAGAGGGGGGGGGGAAAAGCAAGTGGAAATTCAGTGGGATGAATACACAGAAAAAGTGGCACAGCAACAGTAAGTATTCCTGTCTTCAGCCAGCCCAGCACCCTGCTCCCTTGTCTCAGCTGTGGGAAGCTCACAACATGAATTTGGTCTCAGCATGCTTGCATATATGGGGAGGTGGAGAGGCTTGTAAATATTGTGGTTGAATTTTAATCCAATTATTTTTTTTCCTTTATTTGCACTGTATTTAGGCACTCCTTCATGAAAATTCCTCTCCCATTTATCATATCAGAGAGCACCTGAAATGCAGCTCACGTTTCCACAGCTTCCCCAGAAAAGTGACACCAATTACCAACAAAAGGTGGGAGGGAATCACTTTGTGAAGCACAAGGAATATTTTGTTGCCAACTGTTATCCCACAGCAAGAGGCTGGCTTAGTTTGGCCAAAAGTCCCTGAAAAACATTCCCAGCAACTGCTCCAGAGGCTGGGCTACGGGAAAACACAGCCTTAGTGACAGCAAAGGGCAGCGCTGGGGAACAGAAAAGAGCAGCTGCAATTGCAGGGCTAAGCCTCAGCCAAGAGAATTTCATGTGTGGTATCACTGAATTTCCAAATTTTATCCATTCCAGGTATGTTTCTGTAGTTTTCACCTCCAAATCTTACAAAGTGGCTTCCAAATCTTATAAAGCCTTTTTCCTCATGTTACTCTTTCCTCCTATAGATTACTCTGAGGGCTTCCCATTTTGAGGACAGCAATATTTACATTTGCTGCTGCATACCTCCTCTTCCAGAGCCATGTCTTGGGGCTTTTAGGACTATGCTTGAGCAAACATGACTCTTTATATAGACTTCAAGAAGAGGTAACTCAAGTAAACACAGTGTGACTTAAAACCTTGAAAGCTAATATTTGGCAAGCTCTTGTGTTTGCAACTTTGGAAAGGTTTGCCTCTGGAAATACAGCAAGAATATCTTCTCCTTGGAAAAAAAAAAGTCAGAATGGCAAATCCACACCCAGTACTAACACTGGAATTCCTGACTTCATACGTTATCCTATGCTGGGAACAACCATACCCAAATGGCTTGTTTTATAGAGCCAGGTTTTACAGATGCAGACCCCCAGGACAAGACTTTCAAGAGCAGTCTTTGTACCTGCCTGATCTGTATGGGCAAGTTGCCCCGTGGCTTGTGAAAAAGCTGTGTCTCAGCACAGCAAAAGCAGGAGGACTGGAGGCAGCCAAGGACTGAGAAAAGAAAACTGAGCACTTGACACAGCAGGGAAGTAGCTGTAAATAAATGTACTGTGGGCCACAAAGGGTGCTCCAGCCCCGACACCCTTGCTCCCAATAAGCTAGCATACATCCCCTGCAGCTCCAGCAGATGGTCTAGCAGAAAGGCTGCTTTTGTAAAGGTCACACTGAATTTTTTTTGCAAGATCACATGATTTCATAGCTCTTCATATGATAGCCCAGTACTGCAAGAAAGCTTTCAAATCTCTGCATTAGTGATAAGGAGGGTGACACCACAGCAAACAGGTCCTGTCAACATAAGCAAAGCTCAAACAGTACCTTCCTTTTTCAGACACCTACTTATCAGCAGCTTAAAGTATTGGTAAGACCAGTAGCATCATCCCACTTTTCAAACATGAAGAGCAAGGCACAAGGATGGGCTGTGCCCACAGCCTGGCCAACAATCCAAGTAGAGCTGATCTTTCCCAGTGACATTAGCAGTGCATTTGCTTGGCCCCACTGTATCTGTCTGAAGGAACCAAGCCCAGTTGTTTTCACAGAATCACAGAATTGTAGGGCTTGGAAGGAACCTCAAGAGATCAAGTCCAACCCCCCTGCCAAAGCAGGTTCCTTAGGACAGATGCTTTCTTCTGCCTTTGCTTCCAAAAACCTCAGCTGACCAGAGACACTGTTTCTAGCAAAGAAAAACTCTGTCAATAATATATAGGTTGTTTCTTTAGCCTGCTAGGATAGAAAGATGTGTATCCTTGAGGTGCAAGACCTCTTGATTCATCTGTTGTAGCCTAGCTGTCTAATGAGGACTGTCCAAAAGATTAGTCTTTCTAGTGAGGCCTGTCTTTATCACTAATGTACTGTCTTCATGCAGGACTTAAGGCTGGAGGTTGTAGAGAGATGGGTGTTGGTCTCTTCACCCAAGCAACAGGTGATAGGACAAGGAGGATGGACTCAAGCTGCACCAGGGCAGGGTCAGATTAGACATTAGGAAAAAGTTCTTCACCAAAAGGTAACAGGCTGCCCAGGGAGGGGGTTGAGTTGTCATCCCTGGATGCTCAGGGATCTGAGTTAGTAGAGAACAGGTATGGTTGGACTCTATGATCTCAACGGTCTTTTCCAACCTAGTGATTCCATGTGATTGCTTTCCCAGGAGAATACTAGAAATAACACAGTAAACAATTCTCTTGAGCTGTCTGGCTCAATGTACAATCCAAAAGGGTCATAATTTGCAAAACAGCTGCACTCAGGTCCATAGAGATCTCAGGGATTAATTTCTCACACATGCTGGAGAGACTATGTATCTGACTTCCTCCTGCACTTCAGCAGCTTTGGCCTCAGTTCCAGCTTTCCCAGTGTCCATTAGGAATTGCTCTCAAATTGCAGGTGCTCCTGCTCTACAGTGCATAACCACTTCCACGGGGACACTGGCTGTGTCTCACCACAGCAAAGAGCACACAGCATCAAGATCTATACCAGGGCATCACAAATGATTGCAATGTTACATCTCTGGCAGGCTCTCTAGGGACCGTCACAGATGTTTTGGAAGCTATTTTGCAGCAATAGCTTCATTAGGAGAAACCAGCAGGAACTCTGTGCTCTCGCCTCCTCACAACCCTTTCCTGCCACATTACAGCAATGGCAACTGTACATTTTGTTTGTTGATTGTGTGACAGCAGTGATGCAGCACTGATCATCTTGAGGCCCTGCTAAAAGTCTCACATGTAGATAGCTTTATGCAGCATTTACTTTCATTCCCCAGAGGCACCAGCATTTGAAAATGAGAAGAGATCGCCAACATCATAAGCAGCCCCACACCAGCACTTTCATTCACAGCACTGGAGGTAATGGTGGTACAACCTTACTCGTGAACAAAGGTTTTAATCTTCCCAACATGCAAGAAGGGAGCAATAGCAGCAATGAGAAAAATCTCAGTGCATGCAGGTATTTGGATAAGCACAGAAACCTCCTGGCATCTATCCAATCCAAATTGCTCTCTCCTTTGATGTTGGATTCCATCTACCTCATGTAATGGGCCATCGGTTTGGTTGTCAGCAAGAACTGGACCTGAGGCACATACCTTTGGAGGTAGATGACTAATCCAATTAAGTGAAAGCAACAGAAAGTGAGATCCCACTCATTCTGGACAAGAGAGGGAAAGAGGCATTAAACAAGGGAATTTTGCTTACTGAAAAGTTTTTTCAAAAGTCTAGTTTGGGAAACTTGCCACAATCATGGAAGTGATTTTACTAGTATAATTAATAACTTTCCATCAGCTTATCTCCACATGTTTTCATGGGAGCTGGTATCACTGCTTTGATTGTACAGAAAATCAAAGACAGATGAAATATCTTCTCCAAATACCTTCTTCCTTCCAGGTCAGTAGCAGAGCCTGGAACAAAATACAGGTCTCGAGTAATGCCTGTATGTTTAGATCATGCCAGGTTCACCTTCTGATCCACTTTGAAGTTTGTGTTCAGACAAGCTCTTCAGAAGCTGCTAAATAAACCCAAAGAGATAGTTTCTGGATTACTTCACTTATCCCCACCTGTTTCAACACAATTCCTTTTTGCAGACCAATTTGGTGTCCCTTTTTCCCCAGTTCCCTTCCTCAAAGGGCTGCAAAAGCTACTTACATGGTGCCTGTTTCATGGCAAACTAGATTTCCTTAGGTGGCCCCACTACTTCAGTAAACAAGAGCAGCCTAGCTGCAAGTATACACTCAAGTGCTTACAGATAAATCCTGGGAACCTTATTTACTCTTTATCCTTCTTGAATTATTGATGTTGAGTATCAATAAAGCCTCTTCCCTGGATGCCCTTCTCACAAGGCAAGCTGTTTCTTTGTTAAACACTCAGCAATCCTTCCATCAAAATTGCAACCTTAACACACAAGAAAAAATCCACTCTATTCCTCATATGGGGAGGATGCTGTCAGGGATACAAGTCAAAAGCAACAGCTGTTTGTCAGCAATCACTTGAAAGGCCAGACAGATGGACACAGTAGAGTCCTTGGGGTAGTTGCAAGGTTCCCTCAAAGACAAGTGTTGAAGTGTCATGGTGCCAAGGGACAGGCAAGAGCCTGTAGAGTGACATCATGAGTTCAGAGCTGTGAAAAGCTGTGTTTGTTTGGCTCTGAAAGAACATACAATGGAGGAACAATACTAGAATCAGCTTTCTCAGATGTGTCTTCTTACCTTTGAGTTGAATGCAAGCTGTTGCTGATACACTTTTATTTTTGCCCACCCAGTTCCTCCAGCAGCTGTAGACCTGATTTCTTTCCTCCTGACACTGGGACTAGAAACTCCTTGAACACCAGAACAAGATACATGGCTTAAAAAGGATCCAGGCCAAGTCATAACACAGCAATTGTTAACCTCTGCATCACATACTAATACAAAATGCTAGTAGCACCAAGAAGCACCAAAACAGTCCTTGAATCACCATATTTACCTGAGCACTTCTTTACATAGTTACTCAGGAAACATCCCAAAATACTACACAGCCTCACTACCCCCTTGGAAGCAACAGGATTTCAATGAACAGCTACTTCACCTCAAATGTAGTCACTGATCTCAGCAACCTCCCCATCACAGCCTCTGCCAAATACTCCCATGTTAGTGGTAGCTATCATCACTGCTTTTCAACAAGTTGAATTTCTTTTACTTCTCAGAAAGGACATCCCCTCAGCTGTGGCCCAGCAATTCACACACTCAATATGGGGTAACTAGTCCAGTTATTGTGTGCTTGCATGCTTGGGTAAAATGCTCTATTAAAGGACTTGACAAACAAAGTGGTGGACCTGTTATCATAGGAAAAAGAAAACTTCCTATCAAACTTCATATCAAAAGAAACAGGACCACAAGGCCTGAACACTAAGTCCTTTTCAAAAGGGACTTTCAATAAGTTATTCTAGATCACACAAAACAACCTGTATTTTTCTGCCTACAAACTTCTGACTCTACCAGGGGAATCCATAACCATCCCTACAACTGTCAGCCTGTAATAATCTGTTCCAATGGATGGGAAGATAAGCAACAACCACAACCAGCTACTAACAACACAGGTAACTGCCTGCTGCACCTGCAAATCTAACTTTTACATTTTCCCTGTGACCTACATCTTGAGATACAACCCAGAAATTTTGGGAGGCTTCCTCCAGAGTGTTCCTGCAAAAATTCTTTACCTGATTCATCAGTCAGCTCTGGCCATAATCCTGCTGTTTCTGTTCAGGTTCATACACACATAGAAAAGCTACACACATGGCAAATTTTAATTTCATATTTTGGACCCTGGAACAAAAGGCTCCCAGGAGGAACATCACAAGATTTTCACACCAACAGCCTTTTCCTTGATATTTATAACAGCAGAAAAGCTGGGCAGAGGGTTGGGAATAGGAAATAAATTTTCTGCAACCCTATCCTGTTCTTACACTTTCAAGTACAGCCACACTCTCTGCCTAAAAGCAATTAAAACTATGTCTTCACTTGAGCAGATTTTCTATGCTTTTATCTTGCTTTGATTTGGTTAGAATTTCTGGGGTCTAAAAAAAAATCATCCCTCAGTTGAAGCTCTTCCAATACATAGGGAAGCCTTGACATGCCTGCATGAATGTTCACATGCAAGCTCATAGAGTAGCTCTCACTTCATGGGAGCACGAAGCTTCTTGGGCACCTGACTTTTCAGAAACCTTTAAAACTCCCTGAAAAATTACACCAGGTAACCCCTGGCCATATCTGAACTCACCTTCCACTCAAAGTTTCCCTCTTCAGCAATCCCAGCTGCCTGAGAATGACTGCCTTCTGGGTTGGGATTACCCCTGTTTGCCCATAATAGTTCCCTGTTTTGGGGATATTGCTCATTAAGAAATTTGTTTAGAGACAGAAAAGCATCTCCCTTTCCTTTGGTTTTAAAAGGGTTGAATGCAACATAACCCCAAGCCCTTTCTGTGGCTAAGCCCAGTAAGCACAGGTAGCCAAGGTGTGCTGGCAGAGAGCAGATCACCACTCAGTAAACACATATTACTCACCTCACAGCAACCAAGCAACCCAGCTCTTAATTTCCACTTTCAAACAGTAATTAATGAGAGCAGCATGAAAAAGAGAATCTAGTGATCCTGCTATAAGCTGTCATATGTTTACAGAAGGAGAACAAGAAAGTTTAGCTGAGCTAGGCAAATGTAGACCCCACTCCACACCCAAATATCAGCCCTGCCTCCCCCAAATCTGCTTTTATTTCCCTTTTATCATCACCATGTGCTTACAGCAGAAATGACTCA
Organism: Porphyrio hochstetteri; assembly: GCA_020800305.1. NCBI lineage: Eukaryota > Metazoa > Chordata > Aves > Gruiformes > Rallidae > Porphyrio > Porphyrio hochstetteri. The sequence goes on along the minus strand of CM036915.1, from coordinate 18,698,419 downwards.
GTGGGAAGCAAAGGCCTATTAATGTATTTTTAGCATTAAGAGCAGATCACAAAACTATTACAACTGAATCAATCTCCAGTTTCTAATCAGCCTTTGATAGCTCACTTATCTGCGCTGTATTCAGATCCAGAACTGCATCCACTCACTGCAGGGTTTGTAAAACCTCCATGCCTGGGCCTTAGGGCAGGTTTTCCACTAGTTAGCCAGCATCAGAAACTAATCAAAGCATGTATCCAATTCATCAGGTCCTTCTTGGATAATCATTTTTCCTACTCCTTTGTTTGGGCTCAGGTTCCACACTTTGGAGGTTCCATCATAGTTCCTTACAAAATAAGATAAAATACTGTTTAACTACCTTCCTTTTTCATAGCAAATGCTCATATGTGAATTGAAGAGTAGAGGGGACAAAAAGTCTCCTAGCTGAGAGAACTACAATCAGGACATGAAGGGCCACAACTTCAGAAAATCCTTCCTACTTTTTAATTGTATTTTTAAAATTGTATTTTAAAAATCATTATTATTAATGTTATTGCTGGCACACACTTCTAAAACCTTGACTTGAATATTGCCACAGATGCTACTAAAGGATTCTCTCAGTCACATACATCAGAGGAAGGAGCAGTGGCTAGAAGGGAGCTTCTTGGGACCAGTTAAAAAGCAGCTCTTCCAGCAAGGGTCACTGATAAACCCTGCACAACATTACCACAAAATGACAACTGTCAATGTCAGGACTTCAGAACCAGGCCATGAACCAAAACAATCTGATGAAAGCAAAAAAAACCCAGACCAGGGATCCCTTTCTTTGGGTGAGCCAACCTAGTGCCTTTGTTTCTTCTCACTACACAGCCTGAAGGGCAAAAGTCATCGCAAATTCAAGAGAAGGAAAAAGCAATTCTGGCTTTGCCTTTCCCACAAACAGCTCTGCCAATGCACTAGTGCTTGGCCCAGTTCTCAGCAGAGAGGAGTCTGCAGCAGACAAATCTCCTCCACACTGGCATTTTGTTGGCAGCCTCATTGGGACTCTCAGCCCAAGGGCTGTGACAAGCCATCCCGATTAAACCACTGTCACCCCTAGAGAGCTTGCTTTATTCTGAAGAAAGAAAAGGGGTTCCAAATCCCCTGGCATCTTTGCCATGAAAAAGTACCAGCCTTTTTCTCCACAGGTGCCAGCTTTGCCCCTACATACACAAAATTCAGCTTTTTTGGCTCTTGTTCTGCCATCACAGCTCAGTGTCCACAGTGCTTGCTTTCATTCCATTTTATGGCTCACACCTGCAGCAGAATTATGAAGACACAAACACCACCTGGCAAGGGTTTGTGGGTTTTTAATCTTCCTTTTCTGTGTGTTCAGGTAACCCATGCTGCCATTTCCTAGGCATCAACAGCTCTATGGTTTCTGGTTTTATTTGTTTGTTTTAACCCAAAGCACTATATCCTGAAATCTAGTGATTAACAGAACCCTAGTTTGCATTTAAAAGAGAATTGGTAAGTTACTCATAATTACTAGGAATTATTTCTGTAACATGAGCAACCCTGTGCTAAAACCAAAACACAATTGAAGAGAAAGCAAAAGGAAGAGACAAGGAGAACAAACAGCATCACCAGGAGGCTGTAAGCTACCATCCTGGCTGTGAGGACAAAAATAAAGAGCCCAGAGACAAGGTACTTCAGCCTAAGCTTCATTGTCAGGGAACTTCCCACACCCTGCAAAGGGTTCATTTACCTTTTATACCCCTACCAGCACAGCTCCTCTCAAGGTTGGAACAGCATCACATCACTAAAGGCCACAGGATCAGGCCTTGTGGGAGACAGGAGTAGCATTTAACTGCTCACAATTCCTCCTTCTCCTCCAGATGGATTTCCTATGGCATTTAGCTGGGATTAGCAAGGTATGCCCTGATTTCCAGAAGTGTTGGTTGGACTTGTGTATAGATGATACAAGCATTTTCTTTAAGGATGTGTTAATAGCAGCAGTCTTGCCAGAAGCACACCCAGCTAGAAAGTTCCAGGCCCAAACCCTTCCCTGCAGAAGTGTCCCATTCCTCTCCCACCTGCTGTGTGCACTTCACTGTAAACATGCCTGCAGCATTTTCAGATAACTTTACAGGAACTGATCCTACAGCTGAACGTGTTTCCAAAGAGAAACAAAGACACATTTACCCAAGCAAGAGAAATATTTGAAAATTCAGATGATTAAATGCAGCCTGCTGTTCTTTTTACCTCTGTGGTCTCCAGTAAGTACCATAAATCCTGGTTTCACTCCGAGACAAATTGTCACATTATAGCCCTGCTATACAGGCATGCACACATTCCTTGCTATAAAGAGAAGGAGAGAAATCCATGCCAGATTAGGACATATGGAATCTCTGTTTATGGATAAATCATTTTTAAAACCTCTCTCTCTCCATGAGTCATATGTGAATTGCTGAAAGTGTCCTGTCAACAATAGTTTATTTACATACAGAACTAATTAGCATTATTATGGCAGACTGGAGAAGCAGGATTATAGCTAGGAGACATCATAAAATGAGCGATGCCATTTTAGGAAGGTTGGGGAACAGGGGTTTGCAGATCTCTAACCCAGAAATATATGAACTGGCCACCTTCCAAGGATGTCAAGATGAAATTCATTCTTAACATCTCTCCCATTACCAATAATATTATTTCAAAATTAAAAGGCTGGGTCCTAATCTGTGTGAGCGTGGTGGTTGTTTGCAATATGCACTGCACAGCAGAGCCTGGTCAGCTCCTTTTGCTTACAGTCCGCTCTCACCGTTTCATGGGTTAGCACTGCAATGCTCAGATTTGCATATCCATTAGATTTTACATACCCATTTATAATTTTGGACTTTTAAGCACCCCAAAACATTTATATTCCATATTTGAAGATTATTTAAAGTCAGCAAGTAAATTTTTAAACAAAATTAAATTTATACAGCCTCTTTAAACTACTGAGCGTAGTACATACAGCTACTCTGGGACTTGCATAGACTTTTCATCATTAATAAGAGGAACAAGATAATTACATGCTCCAGTAGCTCATAGGGGTCTAGAAGTTATCGCCATATAACCTGCTTTATAATGGAAGAAGAAATCATCTCTGCTAGAGCTGGGAGTATAATTCAAAGACATTTCCATAAATATATAAACACTGTGAATTGAATTTATGTGATGGGTAGGCATTTCATTTTCAGAGCTGCTAATGTGTTTGCTCATTAATTTGTCAGGAATGTTCACTTTGATTTGCTCCATTTGCCTTAGGAGGGTGTTCAACAGGAAAACAGTCAAAACCGCAAAAATCAGACTACCCAAAATAAGGGCATCTCAGATAAGCATTGCTAACACAGCTCTAAACGGTCCTTGCACAGGTATCTTCCCACCTGGAACAGCAAGCCAGAGAAAGACCAAGGACAAGAAGCTGCTTTGAACGCTGGAGTGGATCCCCCACCCCACGCACGCTTGACCGATGGACTTGCCACCTCCTCCTCTGTTGCACAGAGAGGATGCCCTTACTCCTTTTGGCAGAATCACTCAAGTAAACGCCCTGCTCGTCCTTCCCTGCCTGCCTCCCGAGGCGAACCTCCCCGCGGGCAGTGATGAAGCACAAGGTGGGGGGGGGGACACAGAGGGCTCCAGACAAGCTCTCAATGTCTTTGCCATTTTAGTTAAGAAATGCTTTGAGGCGGCTCCTAGCTCTCCCCGGAACTGTTTTCAGACGGTGATGGGCACGTTTCCCCGGCCGAGCTGCCCACAGGCCAGCCTGCGTGCGGAGGCCTTTAGAGGGCACTGCCACCCCAGCACCGCGCAGACCGGCCGCGCGGGGCGGGGGAGCCCTTCGCCGGGAGACGGAAGGGCAGCCTGGCTCGCCGGTGCCTCAAACCTCCCCACCCGTTGGGATGGACAAAGCCAGCCGCGGGACACACCGGCTCTGTCACGTCTGCAGACGCGACACTCAACGCAACACGCTCGCTCTGCTTTCCCCCAGCCTTTAACCACCTGTGGGCTTTGCACCCCCGCCGGCACATCTGGCTGCGAGGGCTCGCAGGTGGGCTTGCCCTGTTGCCGCTGGCCCAGCCTGCGCGGGCAGGTCAGCACCCATGACTTGGGTGCACACACCAAACCCTGGCACAGGAGCGAGGGCTGGCATGCAGAAAGTGTGGCCAAGCTTTAGAGCAAACAAGTGAAAACTTGCACAGCCTTAGGTGCCTAGAAATGGTCTGAAGAGCTATTAGATAAGCACCAAGTATTTTTGCCACCTGAATGACTTTTCTGTTGGTGCAGCTGTGTACTGTTTGAGCTGTTTTCATTTGGTTGGGATTAATTTTTGTAAGTACACTCCTACTAGTTCCTCTTGTCTAGAGTTTTCCAGTTTCTGACCAGTTTTAATAGTCAACAACAGCTGAGCAACGCAAAGGTTTGGAGCCAGAGATGCTACATTGCTCAGAAGCCAAAGAATTAAGTTCTATCCCTCGCTAAGAGCTGAATTTGACAGAACCAAGGTGCAGAGCCCACTCCAGCATCACAAGCCTTCCTGTGGGCATTACAGGAATTACACTGGCTTTCCCTCAGTGAAAGAAGCTGGAGGCAAGGGCAGTGAATACTGGCAAGAGCAGTGGCAATCCTTGCTTACCAGCTTTGGGATCTAGAGAGTGATTCCTGCCATTAGAGACAGAATGGGTAGGCAGAGAATGGAAACAAATACCAGGAACCTCAAAAAAGGTGTTTATATTTCCTCTGTGAGGTATGGCAAAGCCTGCCAGGTGAGATAAACATTTCCCCACATGCTAACAAAAACAGATCACCTTGAGGTACTTCCTTCCCAGCCGCACCCAAAGATCTGTATGGGATGACAGCTACCCCAGATTCTCCCTCCAAAGAGGACATACCAGCACCCCCCAGCTCTGCAGCACTGCCCTGGAGTCAGCAGATCTGTCCTGCAGGTATTCAGTACATGCTTCCAGCAAGCATCACTACAGTTTGCCTTGCACACTCCCCAAACCAGTATTTGAAACTCCAGCTTCCACTTATTCACATCTTTAAAGATATGGTTTTGCTTCTTTCCTCTTGGCATTTTGATCTCTGAACACTTGAATAAGTAGCATTTTGATTGTATTACAGTGGAGGCAGCCGGGATATCCTTCTATCACTACAGCACTTGCACTTAATACACAAGAGGCTCTCAGTGAGTCAGGTTTCACCCCAGCAGTGGTTTTTCTGTGCGAACCATTTATTTTGCTCAGTTGGCATTTATAAACTCTCCCCCTCCCCCTTTCACTATTTGAAATCTGAGGCAAGTATAAGCTCGAAGTCATAACTTTTCTTTTTTTGCCCAGAAAGCTAAGCTCACTGGTGTTTACATGTGGCCACCCAAATTTCAGACCAAGCTGCTGAAACCTTGTTTCGCTCTTCATAAAGTATGTAAGGCCTGGCTGGTGCCCATTCCCACACTGCTCATCTAGGCAAGCCGGATTAAAGCTCATCACCCATCACCCGTGCTTCTCCTCCATGCATCTAAACTTACAGGGATGAATCAACACAAAGGAAAGCCTGAACAAGCACAAACTAATTTCTCCACACATTTAAGTGCAGTATAGCCTCCCCTTCCTGCCTTCTCTCACCGTCATCCAGCTGTGCCCATAAACTGGAGTCTGACAAACCAACGCAGGAGTTGAAGGGAGCTATTAAATCTGCTCCCTGGAGCTTTAACACTCACAGCAATTTGTAGTGGAATTATTCTCCCAGCTCATTTTGCAGCCTACCTCCACGAAGGGTTCAGTGTTGGGGTGAGCAACCCTCTATCTGCAAATCCTTCCACTCCAACTAAGGTCAGATACTGGGGGCCATGCACAGCTCAGATGGGCTCATACACCCCCCCTCATGCCAGCATTCCAGCCAGGGAGCTAAGGCCAAGTTCAGACTCTTCTTGAAACGCGTTATTGTCAGCCTTAGCTAATCTGCCAGATATGCCAACTGTCTGGCAAGCAATTCCAGGCAGCATTGTTTGTTTGGGATAGGATTGGGCTCTGTGAATACAAATTAGGCTTTTTTTTATATCTGCCTCAGCCAGGAATGTTTGAAGGTGTGCTGGGCTTCAGGAGGCAGGGAAACAGCAAAACAGGCTGCAAGCCTGGAGCTTTAAGGGTTTGTGTGTGCTTCATTCTTTTAGTTATTTCCTTGCCCCCTCCTAAGGTTCTTTGGGAAGCCAGAAACCAAAGTATTTGTGTACTAAACTCTCCTTATTGCCATGGAACAGATTCACTGATTTCTTAGTAATGGACCACAGAAACCAGTTTGTTGGTGTTTCTTTGCTCTAGAGCTGGAGACTCCAGAACCTCTCTGCACAGCCTGTCCCAGTGCACTGTCACCCTCACAGTAAAGAAATTTTCCCTCATATTCCTGTGTTCCAGTTTGTGCCCATTACCCCTTGTCCCATCACTGGGCACCCTTGAGAAGAGTCTAGCCCCATCCTCTAGACATCCACCCCTGAAATATTTATAAGCATTGATAAGATCTCCTCTCAGTCTTCTCTAGTCCATACTAAGCCAAACCAAATCACTCAGCCTTTCCTCATAAGAAATGCTTATTAGTCCCCTCACCATCCCCATAGCCTTCCACTGAGCTCTCTCCAGAATTTGCCTGCCTTCCTTGAACTGGAGAGCCCAGCACTAGACACAGTACTCCAGATGTGGCCCCAGTAGGGGCAAATAGAGAGGGAAGATAACCTCCCTCAATTATCCTGGCCACGCTCTTCTTAATACACCCCATGTACCATCAACCATCTTGGCCGTAAGGGCACACAGAGAGCTTGTTGTCCACCAGAACTCCCAGGTCCCTCTCTTCAGAGCTGCTTCCCAGCAGGTCAACCCCTAACCTGTACTGGTGCATGAGGTTAATCATCCCTATGTATAGGGCCCTACACTACCCATTATGGTACTTTGTTAGGTTCTTTTCTGCCCAGCTGTCCAGGGCCCCCCTGAATAGGGGTGCTGCCACTACTTTCAGCTTTGCATCACCAGCAAACTTATAGGCTATAAGCTAGCCCTTCATTCAGGTAATTGATTAACATTGAAGAAGAAAACAAACACTGTATGTAAGCCTTATAATTACTCACTTTTAAAAGAATAGCCATTCTCACACCTCCTTTCCAGAGCAGCAGTGTTTGGGATAGAGACATCCCATTCCTGGCCCAGAATCCTCCAAGCCTTCCTCCAGGAAGCACAGCCCTCAAGCTTCCCTCCTCCAGGCAAACCAAAGCTGACTCTTGCCACAGCCTTTATAGCCTAATCAATCTGGCTAATTAAGCCTCTCAGCTGCTTGATTGCAGATTAATTAATTCTGTTTAACACTTTCCAGTCTGGTGGCATAGGGGTCATCATCACATCTCTCCTCCCCACAAGTGGGCAGGTCTAACCATTCTCAACCAGGATCATGTGTCTCTCCCAGCAAAATGCTTTAATTAATTAATGGATATAATTTCCATCTTGGCTAATTGAACTTCAGCCTGTTTTCATTCACACCATTCACAGGCATGTACCAAAGCAGTAGAAACACATCTCCATGGCCTTCCTTCACAGTTCACAAGAATCACTGTAGGTCTTTCTGTTAACTTAAAGGAATCTCTTTACAAGAAACCTGCATGGAATTTTTGCAAAGAGCTTTGTTCACCAAAAATAACAGCATTAAGTACAAAGTTCACAAAATCTCTGAACAGCCTGATGCTGTATCTTGAGGTGAAGCAGAAACTCATATAAGCCTGGAGCAAACGCTCACTAGGAAAAACTGCCTTGAAATTGCTCTCTAGGATCTGCCTTTAGAGACAAAGTAAAGGTTTTGTGCACAATAAACTCGGGTTTATTTGGAAATAAATGACAAGTATCTCCATTTTTCTTTTATTCTGTTAATTCTTGAACCTGGGGATTGTTATCCATGCAAAGCCCAAGGCTTGCAGATGAAGTGACCTCTTCATTTGGGTGTGATTTCCTTCATTTAAGGGATATCTTTCATCAGTCCATTCAGCCTTTTTACCTCTAAATTTGACTGCATACTTAGTTTTCAAGCAATTGTTTTAAGCACCTGCCATTTTAGCTCCAGCACTGTGATTTTTTTGCCTGAAAGTGTCGCTTCACAGCTCTGGGGCACTGAGCACCCCTGTGATCAACCCCTGACAAGCAATATCTGCAATATAATAATAACTCCATAAACATGAGCTGTAGCACTGGCAACACATAAAGCAAAGGGGCAGCCTGAGCTATCATTATTTTTGCATTAGCCATTTCTAGCCGCTGCTAGCCATTTATCTGATGTCTCTGTTTACCCTCCCTCAGAGTACCTCGAAGAGGAAATGATTGGCAGGAGGAAATAAACCAACCCAACCTCATAAGAGCATGAAAACATGATTTTATCACTTTGTACATTATCAGTGATATTTCCTATAGACTTGGAGTTTTCATTCCCTTTTTATTAAAAAAATCCATGTATTTTAGCTCTTATCCCACACATCTGGGGGAAGGGCAAGGAATGAAGATTCCCCAGCATATAAATTACTCGGAATACTGAGATTTCAAATAAAAAGTGATACTTTAGGACAAAGAAATGATGGTGAATAAAAATTCTATCTTCCTGTCAACAAGAAAATTTTCAAAGAGCAAAAGTTCATACTTTTCTCCCTGTTACCTCTACAACAAATATGATTTTGTGTATTTTTCTATTTAATTTCCTCCCTCTTATCTCTTTTTGCTACCTATTCCAGCTGTTCTTTTTCTCTCTCCCCTCTTGCCTCTGGTCTGTGCTTATAATTAATTGCTTCTGTAGTAAATTGTGGAGTAAAAAAAATTAAATAAATAAAAAATTGAGACTGCTTTCAAACATTTGACCCTCAGCAGTGAATATCATGTATCAGTGAAACAATTAATATCCTTAATCCTAAAAGTTCTGTTCTCATGTGTAAATCAAAAGATTAAGACATTGATTGGCCCAGTTTTTAATAATACATTCGCAGCTTCATTTTCCAGTGAGGAGCCAATGGATTTCCATGCTCAGGCTGGGGAAAAGAAGAAAAGCTGCTCCATTGAAGGGATTCTTGTTTCAAATTATATTTATTTCCCTTCTTTTCATTGCTCTGACCGTTAACCCCAAAGTTCAGCCATTTCAGCTAAAAAGAGTTGCTGTATTTCTCGTAGATTTTTTTCATCATGTGATACTTATTCCCAGTGTCTGCAGTGACCTGGAGACATGTAACATCCAGTACATGGTGTGTCTCCACTCAGCCCAGTTTCACATTGGCATTTTTCCAGTACTGGACCTCTACACCTGATTTAACTTGAGTCAGCAAGAAAAAAAAAATCAGCCTACAGCTTCAGGTACAGCAGAGAGAGAAGTGAGAGCCACAAATAAGCTCAGGTTCTTGAGCATTCTTTTCCACAGAAACACTCCTTTTAATGGGGAGGGAAAAAAGAGCCGGGAAATGTGCTGACTCATCCAAAATCTTGTAGATAATGATTCAGACCTTGCTGAAATGAGATACTCATTTCTCTGGGTTGTTTTCATTTTTCCCGCAGATTGCCTTAACCTTGAGCACAGGCAGAAGGATTTCTTTCCTTTACTACAGTTTTTCTTCTGTCAGAGAAGGCGGCATAAATCAATGAATGCTCTCTGTTAAAGTAATTGGAATAAACAGGCAAAACATTTATAGTAGTTCTGCTTTCATACATGTGGCGGCCTACTAAGAGGTTTGCTCTACCCAGAAAATACCTCTGCACACTGGTGGTTCCATGTTTTCTTTTCTTGTCCAATGGAAAGGGCCGGGCCCTGCACTTTGGTCACAATAACCCCAGGCAGTGCTACAGGCTTGGGGCAGAGTGACTGGAGAGCTCCCTGGAGGAGAAGGACCTGGGGGTGTTAGTGGACAGTCAGCTGGACATGAGCCAGTGATGTGTCCAGGTGGGCAAGAAGACCAACAGCATCCTGGCCTGTGTCAGGAATGGTGTAACCAGCAGGAGTAGGGAAAGATAGTTCCATTGTACTCAGCTCTGGTGAGGCTGCACCTCAAGTGCTGTGTCCAGTTTTGGGCCCCTCTCACTACAGGAAGGACGTTGAGATGCACATCCCAAGGAGGGCGACAAAGCTGGTGAATGGTCTGGAGCACAAGTCCCATGAAGAGCAGCTGAGGGAGCTGGGGCTTTTTAGTCTTGAGAAAAGGAGGCTGAGGGGAGACCTCATTGCTGTCTCCAATTACCTGCAAGGCAGTTGCAGAGATCACAGAATCACAGAATGACTAGGTTGGAAAAGACCTTTATGATCATGAAGTCCAACTATACCTGTCTTCTACTAAACCATATCTCTAAGAATCTCATCTACCTCTCTTTTAAACACATCCAGGGTGGGTGACTCAACCTCCTCCCTGGGCAGCCTGTTCCACATCCCAACAACTCTCTCAGTGAAGAACTTTTTCCTGACATCTAATCTGAACCTGCCCTGGCACAGCTTAAGGCCATTTCCCCTTGTCCTATCACCTGTCACTTGGCTGAAGAGACCATCACCATGTCCCTACAACCTCCTTTCAGATAATTATAGGCAGTGGTAAGGTCTCCAATGTCGGGGTTGGTCTCATCTCTCAGGTGATAAGTGATAGGATGAGAGGAAATGGATTAAAATTGCCCCAGGGGAGATTTAGGCTAGATATCAGGAAGAATTTCTTTACTGAAAGGGTTGTCAGGCTTTGGAATAGGCTGCCCAGGGAGGTGGTGGAGTCACCATCCCTGGAGGTATTTAAAAGGCATGTTGGTGAAGTCCTTAAAGACATGATCTAGGCAAGGATTAGGCAGGGTTAGGCTGTGGTTGGACTCAATGATCTTAAGGGTCTCTTCCAACCCAGGTGATTCTATGATTCTATGAAAGGGTTAAAATTTTGCAGAATGCAGCTTCCAACACAACCCCAGGAAAGGCACACCTTCCAGAGTAGCACTGATCAAAAAGGTGCTGGTATTGCAATAAATAATAATAGTAATGTTCATTTGGATTTGGGAGAGACATCATAGCAGGGATTTTTAACAATGAAAACAACCACAAGCACCAGGATCTGCTTTATTTTCCTCCATTTTCAGTCCTCAGTTTTTGTTTTCTTTTTTCTTTCTGTTGAGAAAACAAAGAGCAAATGTACAGGAACCACAGAGGAAAAAATGGTCTGGGAAAACTTTAAAAATTACATCTGAGATGAGTAATTTTTCTGAAGTTCGAGTTTGAGTTTCATTGGGCTTTTTCACTGGGATATCAAAATATATGGGAAACAAAAGTTAATAATGTTTGGGCTATAATAGAATATTGACCTATTTTACCTCTGAGAGAGGGAAGGAATAATTCTAGGAATAAATCTACATCGTAGTACATCCTGTTGCAGTCAGCTCTTCTGCAGCAAAGAGCTGGGAAGCGGTGGCCATCATTATCACCATCATAGTTATTATGGCACTTAGGAATGTTGGTGGTAGTTGTAGTGCATGCAAGTGCATTGTTATTTCTCACAAAATATCCCAGAGGTGCAAATTAGACAGTGACATGATTAAGTCTCTTGTCTGTATATTTCTATATTGGTTTTAGATATTTTTGAATTTAACTTTCAGAAAAAGATTACCAGTGATAGCCAGATATGTTTCCAACACATTTTTTTTTAATTGAGTCACTTACAGTAATATCTTTCCTGCTTCATCTAAAGGATGTTTTTGGTGCTCCAGAAAGACTTTGGGTCAGAGGTGTGCTGTGCAAGGCCTTGTGCTGTGAGATACAAACATTTAAACAAGATAAACTGATTCTTTTTATGAACAAACACATTTGCTAATTGTTTTCTGCTATTTAAGGGTAATGGATGCATTAGAAAACACTAGATTCAATAAAGAAGAGGAGATAAACTCCTCTTGCTGATAACAGTTTAATCCGTGCCCACAGAGGATGCAGGGGAACAAGTTGTGAATTAAATACTAGAGACCATTTAAGAAAGGATGTGACTAAGGGTAAGAAGTAAACTACTGGGAGTAGAAATGGAAACAGACTGGGGGTAGGGAGGCACATTAGCTTGTTGTTTGTAAAGAGCTGGTATCAAAAATTGTCCTCCTAACCTACCACATTAAGTTAGTGGCTCATTCATTGCATGTGCACACTTATCCTACCAGGCAGTCACCGACGTAGATCCAGAAAGGTAAGACTGTTGCAAAGACAGGGAGAAATGAAGTTTCTTTGCCAGAAGCCTTGGGACCATGCGGTCAGCAGGGATAGAAGTTGCAGGGCAGGAAAGACAGGAATAGGTCTAGCCTGGATGTCCCAGCCTGGATGGTCTTGCTTTGTCTTGCTCATTTTCAGATTGTTGGTTTGTTAGGATATGTAGGACACCTATACAAAAACCATCACTGCATGGCCAGTGCATGACTTACCCCATACTTCTCATCATCTACTACAAACATAGAAATTGAAGAGGCTTTGCCAGCCCACCAGGAATAAAATCATGGACAGCAGGAAGATGCATATATGCCATGCATGTGTGTAACTGTTAGGCAAATATTTTACGTCATTGCAGATGATGAAGGGTTTTCTTGGGACAGAGAGGAGACTGGTACAGAAAGAAGTCTGAAAACAGAGATGCTTCCATGGTCCTACAGTACACTGTGAGACAAGAAACCAGGTATCCAGGATTTTGTCACAACCAGACTTTATTAGGACAGAATTGCTCCAAGTACCACTTGAGAAGAGGTGACTCTACTGAGCTGTGCTTAAGATGTATGAGTGTCCAAGCTCTCCTCCATTTGATTCTCTAGAATCAGTATTAACATCTCCTAACATGAAGAGACATGAGGATCCTAATCTATGGCACACAGGATACGTCAGTGCATCTGTCGCAGCAAATACCTTGGCTGATCTGCCATTCCATAGTGTGAGCAAATCTTTTCTTCCTCCTCCCCCCCACCAAACCTGTTGCCCAGATTTACTTGGCATTCTTTTTCCTTTTCAGAGACTCTGAATTCAAAGCTGGGGAAGTTCACACAACATCTTTTCTTGAACTTTTAATCCAGTATCATCACATTATGGGTTTTCTTGTACACGAAGGTGTTTGTAATAATTGAATGGACTTAACCTCAGTTTTGATTTCATGTCGGCAAAAACACTCATTAGGCCTTCATGAACCAGGCTTCCTTCTTCTTCTCCTCCACTCTTTTCAGTCCTTTCTGACAAAACCAAGGACCCTTGGGCAGTATTTCCTATTTATTCCACTGTCTGAAGCTAATTTGAACAGATTCACCAAGAATGACAAAAGTTAAACAGCCTGAAAAGTAGGTTTCCACCCCTTGTGGCAAAAATTTAAACTACTTTTTTTTTTTCCTCCCAGTTTTTCTTCTCTCAAAACAGCCTGAGAAAACACTGCTGCCCAGCTAATAGTTCATTTAGAAATTGCTGCATTCTCTTGTTTTATTTTTTAACCAGGTATAAAGAAAAGGCTTTGTGTTTCAGACAGAATGAAACAACTAGGACACAAAGTAATTGTCTATCAGTGTTGGGTATCAACAGTCAAAGGTGAAACCATTTGTAAAATATTTCCATTTTCCAGGGCTGATGTAGCCTGTAAGCCATTTTATTCTTTCCTTTCCACTCTCCTTAAAGCTCACTCACACAGTTCAGGCAGTTCACAATGAGAATCCTGCTGCCTCCTTGAAGATCTCATGGTACATTCTGAAGAGTTGCCTCCCAAGTCACATTCTTCCTCCCCATCCAGCTCTTTCCTGATTTTGCTTCTTTGTCTATAGAATCCGATTTGCTCCTCTGCTGGAGTTAACCAGAAGTGCTTCACCCCAGAGACAGTTGAGTTACAGTAAGGACTTTGTTCCTATAAAACAATCAGAAGAAGAACTGTGTATGATTATATCATTAAAAGTAAACTAAAACTTCATCATAATCTTGAAAGAAGTTATGAGGGGTTAAAAACACACATTTCACTAAAACAACACTGGCTCATGATGCCCACTCTTCCATCCTTGTAACAATTTAGGCAAGTGCCTATGCGATCACCTAAAAATCTCTGATTTTTCTCCCTCTGTTTTATGGTGGTTTCAGATATCCAAGTATAAGCATTTACAGCACCTCATGATTTACAAGACCCATTGAATGTCACACAAATACCTATAACAGCCCTGAATACAGCTAAAAACTACTTTACTACTGGTGTGTTGAAAGGTATTCATACAAAATATGCGTAAAATTTTTAAAAGAATATAAATATGTACAAAGAGGTGGAACAGAGGAAGTTCCATGTGAATATAAGGAGGAACTTTTTCACTGTGAGGGTGATGGAGCCTGGGGACAGAATGCCCAGAGAGGTTGTAGAGTCTCCTTCTCTGGAGACATTCAAAACCCATCTGGATTTGTTCCTGTGTGATTCAGTCTGGGTGATCCTGCTCTGGCAGGGGTTGGACTAGATGATCTTTCAAAGTCCCTTCCAACTCCTAGCATTCCATGATTCTGTGAAAAGTAAAGCCTTTCTGCAGGATACTGAGAAAAGTTTGGCAGGTCTAAAATCATGAAATACTTGCAATGACTAATTTACCCAGTTCTACTCAAAACCAGCAGCAAGTGGGTAGTGAGACTCCATCAACCACTTTGTTTTCTTTTGGTTCTTTTGTTTGGGTTTTATTTTAATTAAAGACAGCCAGAATGTTCAGGGGTTTCTTTACCTTCAGGATATAATTAGAGAGCAGATCTAATAGCATTATTCTTTTGTGGAGATACAGGCATAGCTCTAGCAAAAAGCCACAGCCATTCAGGAAATGCACTGCTACGCAGACACGTTTATGTTATATATCTGTTGTATCCACACACATGTACAAGAATGTTTGAATATTGGATATTAAAGTGCACATTTCTCATTTAGATCAGTAACGTGCTGTTACAGTACTTCAGGGCTGAGCCAAAAGCGAAGCAGCAGCAAGCTCACATCTGCTATGCCAAGGCTATGGCTTGTCCCCATGCCCACTGTGAGCGGTCCCTGGAGCAGCTGCATGTGATACGCTCCTGAATAACCACAGATAGTATCTCTGAACTGTTGGGCAGTAACAGCCAAAGACCACAACACACTGACCAGGTGCCAGTGACTGCCAAGGAGCCCTGGTCCTTTCCAGCCACTTGTTCACCCAACTTGTTCAAACTCTTTGGAGGTCAAAACAGACCAAACACAGTTTGCTATTCTCAAAGGCACACCTTCTCCCAGGGACACTGACGTCCCACTCCCATCATCATCAGTGAAGATGATGCAGAGAAGCTCGGTTTGGCTCCAACACTGAACCAGCCTTTGGAGCCCAGCTCCTCTTCGCTGACAACAGAGCATTCGTTTCCAAGCTCTCTCCAGCTGTGGGACTCTTGGGCCTCTAATGGCCTGATGAAGGAGGTGTAGCAATGTCAGTCTACCAATAAATAACAGGCTTGTTTTTCTTAGTCACCTTCCATATGTCTTGTCTGAGCAGCTCCTGATTTCCCAGCACCAGCTATGTGAAAATCACTGCTTCAGAGGCTCAGGTTGACCTTTGTAAATCCTTCTCTGGAGAGCAGGCATTGTGTCTTAGTGCTCAATCAGCATCTGTCAACTCAACAGGTTTGATTAGACTTGACAGGAGATCCTGTATTATTCTACCAGCAAATGCTAGAGACAAGCCCATACAGCCTTCGCATGATTTGCTCCATTTCTTATTTCCTTCATCCCTTTCATTCTTCTATTCTCACTTCATCTGTATTGTAGGTGCACTCCTCTCTCCCTGCAAGTGAAGGAAGCACACATTCAGTAAAGACCTGTTCTGCTAGTTAGACACTATCTGTTATGGGGTAGTTTTGTTCCTTTGTCGCGTCTGAGCTAGTGCTCCTGTACCTAAACATCTGACACTAGCATCACAGGAGAAACACTGAGGCCACCAAGCTTCAAGTCAGTCCTGCTGCCTCAGCAGGAATCTGCGTCTAAGCCAGATGGCTGGAGCTGGTGGAGTGAAACCTTGGGCCTCAGAACGAATTCTGAAGCATTATCTCATCTGAATACAGCATGCCTGGTAGTCCCCATGACTAGGTAAATGCCTTTCAAGCCAAAGCAGCGTAGCAAATTTGAGCACTTCACTTCCCTGATAGGAAATTGATGCTTACTTTTAGTATTCAGCTTCCAGACTAGATCTTCCCTTTCCCTTTTTCCAGGGACAGCCTTCTGCTTTCCCAGAAGGGTTCAAGAAAGGGCTGGAGTAGAGGGAAACGATCATCGATGCTTATGTCACAGCAAGCGGGTGCAGGTTAATGACAGATTGGTGACAGCCCTCACATGACAGGTTCCTGCCTGTACTATCAACCCGCAGCATACAAAGGAGATGCTGTTTGTGGCCCTCAGTGGTCAGCTTTGCAATTTAAAACACTTTGCGATGCTGTTTTCAAAATCCTTGAGCTCAGTGCCAAGTGCAGAGAAAGCAGGGAATCAAACATGAAACGGCTGCACGGCTCATGACAGCAACGTCTGCGCCAAAGAAATCTGGCGTGTCTGAACTCCTCGGCTGGAGAAGGGATTTTGTTTTTCCTCCTTTTCTCCCCCACTCTCTATCTTTCTTTTCTTCTCGGCTTCCCACCACATCCTGAGGATTGAGTCACTGTGGGTTGTACTTTTATCAACAATGAAACAGAGACACCTTTCACAGCTGCTGAGCTGGTTTCTTGCTTGGAATTTGGTTTTATAAAGGCTAGTTGTTTGCTTTTGGAGAGGTTCATGCACATGTGTACACAGCCCCAGACTTGCACACAAAGAATCCTCCGTTCACTTGTGCTGTGGCAAAACAGCAGAGGCCTAAACTGCCAGATCTGTCATCAGAGGCGATTGCTGCTGTCCTGTCACCCTGGAGCAGCAAGGTGAGGCCAGAAGGGCTAGCAGGTAGCACAGTGTTTAATTAGAGCCCTGCAAACAAAAAAGTGAATAACAACAAAAATAAAAGCACCCAGTGGATGACAAGCTTTTTCAGGGTGCCAGACACACTGTGAAATGACAACATCAAGATTAACGTTACAGATTCAGGATCTTTACATAGAGAATTCTCTTTAGACCTGCATTTCCAGCTTCCCATTTCAATGTAGTTTCTCATCCTGCTGCATTCCCCAGTTGCAAGGAAATGTTATTACCTGGGCTGGACCAACAAGGGGAGCAATTTGCTCTCCCAGAAGTGCATCCCACTACCACCCGGCACAACAGCCGTTCCCACATGTGCTGATGCCTCTCAAGACTAGCCTGTTAACTTGATTAACTTTCTTTCTCCATGTCCCCTCTCCCCCCCGCCTCCAATCCCAACCCCAGCACGCTGTTTTTCATTTTCACGCTGCCTCTGCACTTCCTGATGGTTGCTCGGACCAAAAATGATGAACTCCAGCAAGAAAGGCTCTTCTGATGGTATTTCCTGCCTGTCAAACAACAGGAAACATCAGAAACTTTGCGAAAAGAACACATTTCTCATGACACTACGAGGTTAATAAGCTGGGCCCAGATGGCTTGGATAGGTTTGGAGAACATTCACAGTAGTATCTGAGCATTAGGACGTTGATCTGAACTTTTGATGCTGTTGAAGTTTGGCTATCTCTTTCAGGTTCCACGTCAACTTTTACGCTGTCTACTTGCTTTCTCCAGCCAAATGTGTTTCACAAGGAGGGTTATTTATACCTCCTGGTCAGCTCAGGGTGTCCATGGTGCTTCGAGCTGCTCTTTTCACAAGGAGGGTTATTTATACCTCCTGGTCAGCTCAGGGTGTCCATGGTGCTTCGAGCTGCTCTAGTCACATAGGGATACTGTCATGGCATTCCTCTTTGTAGTTTGCTCTGACTTGTGTGGTTTTAGCTCACACATATCTCAACAAGTGGGGAATCTGTGCGAGTATATTGAAAAATCCCCTTGGTAATCCCTTTGACATGAGCAACTGTTCATTCAAAACACTTCCAAGTAAACAAAGTGAAAATTTTCTCCTTCAGCGTGTTTCAGTCGTCTAAAACTGGGAAAAGGAATTATATGGTGTGGCTTAGGTCAGCCATCATGTAAATTGAATAGGAAACGGTTGAATCAAAGACTATACATTATCCAAACTTATTCAAAAATGAATATTGGAAGAAAAGACTTGAAAGAGTCTAGGTTCACTTCCCAAATAATTCAGGAATCAGAAAAGAAGCAATGGTCCTGCTTGGAAATCCAGTGGGTTCCTGTTGAATTTAGCATCTACCCTTAACAACAAACACATGATAAATCCACGTAAGATGAGTGAGACTGAAGAGTGCTGAGCTAGGACACTACGTGGAACATTTTCAGCTGTTTTCAACCCTGGAATTTTTTTCCCCCGCATCCTGCAGACGCTGCCGGAAATCCCTGAGGCAGCTGAGGGCATTTGGGTAATATTCATTTCTGCATGTCAAAATTTCCCCCCAGGCTTCGCAAAAACTTGAACCAGCTCTGCTTTGTGTTTGCCTGAATGATAACATTAGCTACTGATTCCTCTTGGAGACGGTATATTTCCAAAAAAATCAAAGGTTCAATTTTGCTGTAGTGGTAAATGGAAATAAAAGACAGGCAAACTACCAATTTCCTGCTTGAAATGAAAGTAACTACTGAGATGCAATAAAAAAAGTCAAAGATTCAAACTGTGTTATTCAGCAGAGCTTCTTGGGACATACCTGAAAGTGTCTCTTCACCTTATTTTTCTCATCTATTCCCAGGTAGAGCAGACTTTCTTTACTCTGATGTGTTGTCAGCAAATAGCATTTCATGAGACAGATACATTCTGTGATGTCCCCGTCTGCCATTCTTATTAACAATTTTTCCCCCTCATCTATGTCTGCTTCATCTGAAACAAACAGTCCACATGTCAGATGTTCATTATATCGATGATGTCCCAATGACAACCAATTTATTTTCCTGCCTGCACCTCCAAGAATTGTATTAGTAATGATGTCTATCTGCTCTAGAGATGCTTTGTAAAAACTGATGGTCTGCCATGAGGATACTTAATTACATCTTCTTAAAGGAACACAATTAAGTTTGCAGGTAAAAGATTGCTCTGGGGTTAAAAATGTATTTTCAAATTAGTTTTCCTGGTGGGTAGGATGTTTAATTTTCATTTTGGGAATCAAACTGGAGAATTGATCTGAGAGATCTGGCAAGAAGAATGCTCTCAAAAGCAGAGATGATGTCCATCAGAGTTGTCTGTCAGCTGTTAGCCAACATGATATTCAGTGGTAAAACCAGGAAAACACCACATACATGTGACAACACATCTAGTCATGAGAGACTCCCTGCAGAAAATATGCTGGTGGGGACAGGGCAAGCATCCCCCAGCACTGCCAGCCAGTTATACAGGGCACTGCTGAAACTGCAACCCCTGATTTGCATTTCCTAGCTGACAATAAGGACATTTCAGTCCCTACAGAGATCTCCAGTACTGCTAAAGCCTGTAGAGAAAATAACACAAAAGCTTATCCTAGATATGGGTGTGCCACCAAACCTAGAAGTACATAGTGCTACCAGGGTTCATGAGTCTGCATGGGACACTTGGCCATCCCATAATGGGTGTTCAGGGCTTGGAGCACCACCAACATTTGGATCCTTTGCCAGAGAGGGGCAGTGTGAGTTTACATTGGGCAGGCAGCAACCGACACATTCACTCAAGCCAGCAGAAAGTCTTTTGGTTCTTCTGACTCCTCCATGGGAAGCAAGGCTTTTTCATCTGGGGTTTCCAAACTGCCCTCACTCTGGTGAAAGTTGGACTTAGTGCAACAGCTTCGTTTGACTCCTTCTGGGGATCATTTATCCTTTCAGCTCAGTTTCCTCCAATGTTTTCCACATCACCTCTGACATACTTAGTTTCCACATTAGCTATAACATATTTATTATTTTTAGCTGAGCAATTCCTTTCTGAAAGCAAATCACTTTTTCATAGCATGTTGGAAATGAACCCAAAATGATGCCTGAAAGGAATGTCATGAAAATACGTATAGCAATACGTCCCTGCAATACAAAACATAAGTCATGCAGATCTCTTCAAATGCTGGAAACCACCTGCTTCCCAAAGCACGCGATTCTGCAGTCCAAACCAGAAAATAAATAAATAAAATAAAGCAGCTACATGCATGCTTACAGGCTCACACATATCAATCCTTATCCAAGTCTATTTTAGCACATCAGAAACTAGAAACTATTGATGTGAAAAAGGACATAAAGAAGAAACTCCTTTGTGTACTGCTAATTTAAAAATAGTCTGTCATCGTTATTTCCAGAATATGTCAACAAATAATTTAAAACAAATGTTTTGGATGAAAATGGAGCTTTTCAAATTACTTGTGGCAAATAATAGCTATAATAATATTGATTTTATTTGTGGTCTTTTCTCTCTTATGTTCTTCTAAGCCATTCATTACTGGAACATATTTACCATACAGTTTGGACAAGCAATTGCCAATTTGTTGGGTTTTCGTAAATAGTACAGTATGATATTTTGTTAGTTGATTTTAATAATGATGACTATATTGGTTGACACAATCACATGCTAATATTTCTGTTTCTCAACTGGAGAGACTGAAGAGCTTAAAACTAAAAAGCCCAACAGATAGTAAAATGATAATAAATGTACTTCCAGGTGCAAACGTTTGGTTGAAAACAATTAATTTAATGAGTTTAATAAGTTGCAACTCATTAAGAAAAAAAATACATGCAGAAATTGGACAAGTATGAATGACCATGTGACCAAACTCTTCATGCTGACTAAAGTTTCCAGCCTGTTCACGAGAGCATTTGTGAATCGGGTTTTAAGTACTATACCTGCTCCAGCTGACCAAACAACGGGATGAAAAAATAAAAGTCTGTTCTGGAAAAAAGCTAGATGAGACATTTGAGCTGGGCTGTGTTTGGGAACGCTGGGGAATATTCTCTGCCTTCCTGGTTCCCATGGCTGGAGACTCCTCTTCCCTGCAGATGCTGCTGCTCTGGCCACTCTCTGCATAGGTCAAAAGTCTCCTCGCCAAAGCAGTCACCCCAGAGCCCCAGATCCAATAGATCTTATCTGTTAAGAAAAAGCTGTACACCAGCACCATGGATTTTCCATTCATGTAGAAGAGAGTAAATCAAACCTCCAGATTAATAAAAAAAAAACCTAAAACAAATTTGTCCTGTTCTTTAGCAAACTTCGTGGCTCGGATTGTTGCCAATTCTGTCGTGTCTTTCCATTCCTCTTTCTGGACACAATCCATAGTGGCCGTGCCAGTAGAAATGAGCATTAGAAGCTGTTTTTAGAACTCTACTAATTCGTGTGAAAGCAAAAAGGAGCAAGAATACTCAAAACTGAAGCCCTGCTTCATGAAAATTTCCATCCCCGTTCTGCAGACTTGGGTTTTGGATGAGGTTCAGCTTTAAGGTGCTTAGCACACAACTCACCACCTAATGACCACTGCTCCATCTCAGCATAGTTTAAAGTCGACACTGAAATCGATGGGTGAAATTGGGATTTCACCATAGTGCCCTGCAAAAAAACCAGCTTTAAGGATCCTGGGAGCTAGCTCCTTTTGCTGGATTTTGAATGCTTCATTTTAATTCTTTACTGCACTGTATTGACCCTAGCACTAAAGCTCTTGAAATCAATGGATGGCCCGGCTTTGATTAGCTCTGCATTCAGCCTGTTTTGTGAAAAGCATCAATCCCTCATGTTATGAGAGGAATGAGAGCGTGTGGGTAGGTACGCCTGTGAGAAAAACCTTTAGAATAATTCTTTTTCTCTCAGTTCAAACATTAACCACAGAATTCATTTGCTCTTTATAAGCAAGCTATCTATGAGACTTTCATATGCATGAGCCGTAAATACCGCGTTTAGTCAGGTTCCTGCCACATTAATAGGTATTCTGCTTGCACCCCCTGGATTTGATAGAAAACATTGCCTGCTCTGTCACAAGAATACACGAGAACTACTTGGCACCCGTGAAATAAATGCTGCTCCATGTAAATTGCTTCAGAGCTAGGCTTACAAAATGTTTATTCAAAGGCCTGCAACAATCTGTTTGGGTACAGCGCAGCTAGGGAACATGTCACCTACAACACTGCTGAGCGGGGAGAGGTTGCAGTTAAATCATTTTAATGGTAATATAATCCACGCTGTGAAGAACCCCGTGCCGAGACGGCAGGACATGCCATGTTTAAGAAAGGTTGAGTTGTTATTTAATGTTCTTTAAGGTGGGCTGATAAACCGAGGCGATTGCTGGATACTCTCAGTGGAACCACGTGGGCCCTTCTGGTGGCATAGTCCAGTGGAGTGAAAAGCTGGGAGCAAATGGCTGGAGACACCCCCTCAACCACCTCCCCACCATGGTGCCTCCACCTTCATTTGACACTTTACCAGTTGGCTAACAAATTCTTTTTAAAGGTCTTTTGGGATTAAAGGAAGAAAAAAAAAAAGCTATATAATAAAAATTTTAAAAATCCTGTTTATCCTGAGGTTTGCAAATCATAAACCCTTTTTGGGGACCAAGACTGAAAAGTCACCTTTCTACATACAAACCAATAACGAGCCTCATGCAAGGAACACCACATCTGAATGGCAACCTACACCTAAGCTTTCTGTTCTCCAGTAGCAGGAACATCCAGGGCACAACCTTATTATTGCCACTTACTGATTTGCCTGGAGGCAGTCTCCTGAGGAGCTAATCAAACAGCCCATTAGAGAGCCTGCACACAGTGAAGAGATCCCCACTCAAGGCACTTGCAGCTGGGTGCTGCCCAGGAGACAACTGGGTGACACAAAGCAGTGGTGACAGGAACCCGATGTCCCCACCAGACCGTGATGAGTGGTGTAATTGGTGTGTGACTGGTGTCGTGGCACACTGGTTGCCAGTCACAGCTAGAGCAAGCTGTTGGTGAGGTGCAAAGGGAGAAAGCACTGATCCATAATGAACCCTGGCTACACCGCGGGAGAGACCAGAGGGGTTTTTCCTTTGTTTCTAAGCTTGACTCAGCACAGAGCAGGTGCAGAGCTGGCAGCCAGGAGCAGCAAAGCCTAGAAAACATTGAGCTGAGCAAGGAGAAAATGATGGTGACCCACCATATAATTGCTCCGTGGATAATCTTTCCTCCCAGGTGAGCCTGCAGAGCTGTCCACAGGCAAGCTCTCTCTTCAGTCATTCACAGTCCAAGTCCATAGGATTGGAGAGGTTCATGGAAATCGGTGCAGCCTTCAAGATTTAGGTAACAGTATTCCCTATGATGGCCCTGTGCCATTCTGTGCAGCTATCAGACATATGGTTGCTACTGGGCTAGAGCCACATCTATCTCCTCACCTGCTTTTGTTCTGATCTCCCGATTTTTCTATTCCCTGCTGCCTTTAACTCATTGTCTCCTGTTAAACTGATGGACAGGCTTGGCAACCATACCCTCTTAAAAGAGAGACTAAAAAAAGCAATGGCAGATTTTAGAGGTATTTATCTATGCATCTGGAAGTCAGCAAACCATGAAACGCCTGTGTCTCCTTAGAGCTCCACTTTAACCAGCCCAAGGATGCATAAAGACAGTGCTGTAAAGAACCAACCCAATTGGCCTGTAGGTAACGTACCAACGTTGAAGGAAGAACATTTTTAAAAGGCTAGATCACTCTGCTCCTTAAGCTCCCTTGTATTCTCCCTGTAAATCTGGCCACACTCACCATGACTGATCTAAAATATTCCATTTTTAATTAGTTCCAGGCTCACAAATGTGATTGCTACATCTGCACAACACAGCAGTGCCAAATCAAAGTCTGAGGCTGATGAACGAGTACTGTGCAGTTTAAAGACCTGTTGAAGGAGAAAATATGGCTACTCTATGATTGGAAATTCCTTTTTGGAAAGTTTGGAACAGCCAGGTCTCCACCTTGATCTTGCAGACCCATTAAAAATAAGCAACTGGGAGATATTCTTCAACTTCCCCTGGATTAAAAAGACAGCTCTCAGAAATAATCCAAATTCATAAACGCCGTGCTGTTCCAAAGGCGTCTCTCTGCAGAGAAACTACCAGAGGCTGGGGAATACCTCGATTCCCTGAAGTCGTGCTCTGAAGCTGTCACTGAGTGGGTCAGGGTCTGGGTTGCTTTCTTACTGGGGAGATCCCACAACACAGGGAAAGAACAACTTTCCCATTTACTCCTGGGTGACATGCTGAATTTCTTTCACTCTCTTTGACACCTTCACATCCTCTTTTGATAGTATCTAACTTGACGCCATTTCTTTTTCTCTGTTGGAGCCGTAAGGTGTCAATAAGGACGAGACCTAAATGCTGACAAGGAGGCATGTTGTCCTGATACCCCAGTGCAAACTTTTCCCAATAAATACCAGTCCCATTAGCATGGATCTCTGTCAAGCAGTCTCTGGTGGAAATGCAAAGCACCTAAGGGAGAAGCTAAAGAATTTCTTGAGAAATTATCTTATAAGGAAGACAATAACATGAGAAGGAATGAGCTGCTAATAATAACAACACATACAAGCACAACTGATAGACAGAGAGACAGATAGACTGAGAGATAGTCATGAGTATTATTCTGTGGAATTTTATGCCAACTGAAACTAACGTTTTTGTGGTTCACAGAAAGTCACTGCTGTCCCTGATTAGATGTCATGACTAAGCCATCATAAGTCTGTGCATATGCTACTCTCTTCGTTTTACTTTTGTAAATGTTCTGCGTTACTCTCTTGAGAGCAAGACTGAAACTCTCTCACAAGGACTAGGAGGTTAAATCTAAACCATTACAAACTGTGGCTTGCATAAATCTAACCATATGCCCTTCAGGAATGTCTCGTATTTTAAGCTACAGGTCTGTGTGTAGCTGTTCTTACTTTCACGTCTCAAATCCAAGAAAACACAATTCTGGATGTGTCTCTGCTCTAGTAAGATCTCTTGTGCAAGGATGCTAGAGCCTGACTTCCCACTGCATCAGAGCTGATCACAAAGTCATTTTGCTTGCAATATCTCACAGAATCAGGGGTTGGAAGGATCCTACAGCCCCGTGGCTGTGGCTACTTACAAAGAGGTGCTGAGGTGGAGTGCGAGGCTGGAGGTTGAGTTCCTAGGGATGAATTGTCTAAAGGCAAAGTGCCATTGCTTTCCCCAAGACTGAGTCTTTGGCTAGCTGCAAAACAAGCCTGCTGTCTGTTTCTGCCTTGCCTTGTCAGGATTAGCAGTACCTACCTGGGATCTGCAGTGTTGACCATGGCTGTCAATTAAAACTAAACACATTTCAGCGTGGCTGCCAGCCAAAAACACAGAACCTGCCAAATAGTAAACACAGAAGATCTGCCTAGTTTCAAAACAATTGTGCCACCGCTGCGAGAAGAGTGTGCTTATAATTCCACTGTAATCCAGAGGCTGTCTGTGCCAATTCCTAGTTGATAAACGAGGTCTTCAAAAGGAGCCATCCAGAGCTCAGTCTGCCTGCTATCAGATCCTCTGTCTTCAATTTGAGGATCTCCAGAATTTTTTATTTTATAATAACCTTTCCCAAAATGCAACAGATTCATAGCAGAGTCTTTGCTCAGTAAAACAGCAAGGACACTAAAATACATCAGACGCAAATAAAAGCAAAGGGCTCCATCAGAGACCACAACAAGTGGATTTAGATTTCTAGAACAGGCACCTGGTTTTGACGTTCCAGTAAAGAATCAATTCAGCTTCATGCAATTCATTAGTAAGGAAAATTCTTTTTTGGCAAAAATCACTGAGGGCAAAACTTTCCCATGGACTGTGTTCTGAAGTGGCAATCATCACATGCTGGTTCAGATGAACAAAAAGGAGTACTGACTATAAAAGTGTCCTCCACATTTCTAAATAGGGTGCTCGCTGAAAGAAACATGTCTGAAATGAGTGGTGAATGAAAAGAGATCTCAGAAGATGGAAATAGATGATTTTTTTTTTTCCCTGAAGGTTTTGGGAAATTTTGATTTTCCAAAGAGAATGTCTCAGAGGTGCCTGTGGCAGCAGTGGAGAAATAAGGCTCGAGGAAAATCCTCTCATCCCGCTGCCAGGGGCCTCCAATCCAAAACTCATCTCTAATCCTTTGGAACTTGAATACAAACAGTTTTTATTTCCCGAGCTATTCAAGAGGAAATACGCAAGAAGAGATCACAGATGCAGTGAGGAGTGGTGACAACTGCACAAACCGCCCTAAAGGTGGCATGGAAGCAGGCTTGCACGAAGAGTTGCAGAGGTGATATCAAGACAAGCGGAGATTTAATTCCTGGCATCACAAGGGCCAGACCTTGAAGTATTGTAAAGTTCTTTTTCTGGTTCATAAATAATCCTTAAAACCTACAACAGAGAAAATATGTCTTTAATTTTATATTTAAAATGGAAACCAAACAAAGATACCAGAGCACATTCTACTGTGTTAAACTGAACTTGGTAAAACCTACAGCAGCTCTGTGCTTCCTTTGTCAGAGATATCCACTTGCCTTTTCAATTAGGCTTAGATTCAGTCCAGAAATACAATGGTGCTATGCCCAAATAGGGCTCACATGTTCCAGCTTTCACCATTATTGTCTCAAATCTCGACTGTGAAGATCTGACAACATGATGGGACAGACAGATCAAGGGAAAGAAATATGGAGACACTAATAACTAAATACTTTAATCCCTGCCTTTCATTCTGAAAGCCCCTAAAGCAAATTACAAATTGGGTTCTTTAGCTCCCCAAACCATTTAATTCACCTATGAAATAAAACCATTTCAGGAGGTGGGATAGGAAGGAAGGCAGAGAAAGAGACAGATGTTTAACATCAGCCCAACAAAATGATTTTAAATCACGAAAAAGAAATCTAACAAACTCAAAGACTTGTTTATGTAAACACCGAATACTAGGACCCTCACCTCTTTACTTTGAGCTTTCTATAATACAGGTAATGGTCCCAAGATTCAGAATTTACAAAGTTTTTGAAGTGTTTTGGTAGCCCATAGAGAGCAAAATATTATATATGACTGGCAAGTCTTCACTGACCATCCAGGAAAGATCAGGATTGGCTTGCTGCAGCAGCTTTTCTTGAGGGAATTACTGTAATATAAGTTCTAAATCAGGGCATCACTAAGATATAGCAAGATGTCATAGTGTCCCTGACCTCTC
Organism: Porphyrio hochstetteri; assembly: GCA_020800305.1. Classification (NCBI taxonomy): domain Eukaryota; kingdom Metazoa; phylum Chordata; class Aves; order Gruiformes; family Rallidae; genus Porphyrio; species Porphyrio hochstetteri. Next base: position 18,671,276 of record CM036915.1, on the reverse strand, counting down.
TGATTTTCTGAGTGGGAATAGCATCGTTAAGGAGGGATTATGTCAAATCAGTAATGTAAGATATTTTTTGATCTGTACATACCTGTATAGCATCAAGTTAAAGTATGAAGGTGCTTACCATCTTGTCCTTCCATTTGAGCATGATGGGCAGAAGCAGCATGGTGCTTTTGGCAAGAGACAGAAAAACAGGTTGGCTGTCTCTGGACTTGCCCACCTTCTCTCAGCAGCCACCTCAAACCCTGTTTTGTTTTGACACGTGTTTCCAATAAAAACACAAGGTTCGTATTGACAAGAGGAATGCTGGACCAGACCACTGGCATTTCAGAACAGCCACAAATCTTGCTTTCTCTGAGCCCCCAAGGGTCAATTCAAGGCAGGAAGAATCCCCACTCTAATTATTCATGTTCTTCCACAACCAGACCAATTATCTAGTGAGCTACTGTCAGCTGAGGCAGATTTTTCAATTATTTAAAGAGACATTGTCAGCTCAACTATGCTCTATTTACATATATAAAATCAATAATCTCTTTCCCATTACCTGTGCTATGTCTGTTTTAAATGCTGCTCTGAAGTTTGGGTAAGGGCAGTGGAGGTTTTCTTCTTTACATTAAATATCCCAGAGAGATGCTCCAGTGATCCATGTAAGGGATGGGCTACTAAGACATGTGAATGAAGACAAAATGTTGCCACTGGGATATGTGGCTGGAATGTCCTTAGTTTGATGGTTTAGCTAGAAGGTCAAAGATTTTGTAACTTCTTTTTTCAGAGCTGCCATCTAAGAGTTTAAGATTTAGAAAATTTTTTGCTTCTGACTTAGAAAAGGACTCTTCCCGTAACCTAGCAAAAGATGGAAGATGTCTAAGTGAGGGAAATTATTCCCAAGAACCATGGTTCACAGTACCTTGTTATAATGCCAAGCAATCAGGGTATTGAAGAATCAAAGTTCTGTGTTTCTCCCCAACTTCCTCTTACAAACCATTCAGCCCAGGAAAGGCAATGAGGGTCCCTTGCAGCTGGTCCATTTGGAGAAGGTATGAACAAGGTCTACATGGTCTGGGAAGGCTTCATGGCCTTTTGTACCTGCAGGTTAGGCAGAGGGAACCCCTGGCTTCCTCCATCTGTGCATCTCTTCAGGTACATAAAATGACCCTTGCAAACACTCCAGCAGGAATTACAATGCCATGAGCTGGATTTTTCTCCACATGTCCAAAGATGATCATCAGAGAGATTAAGAAGAAATGCAACCTATGTCAGCTAATCCCACAAAATCTTAGCTGAATAACTGGAAAAAGGGCATTGGCTCCTACTCATCTCCTGCAGGGGCAAGAGGGACATTTGCAGCAAGTCTCCTTTGTTCATCGATCTCAGAGAAGCAATCCATGTGTTAAGAATCATGTCTGCATAGGGAACAAGGACTATGGCCAAGATGACTGATATCATGGGCCTTTTCCTCTCATTTTCCAGACAAGTAAAATAAGTTTGTTGTGGAGTTTATTTTTCAAACTAAGGCCCACTCAGATTTCCAAAACCAACCAAAAAACCCCAATCATAACACAGGAAAACCCCACTCCTGAGACACATTGCTATCGCATGCCATGAATTGCCAGGCCTTCACATTTCATCTCACACTGGCACAACGAGAGTAGAAGCCCAAACAAATTTCTTGAACCAGCAAGTCAGGCTCTCAGGAGAACACTTCAGCTCATTTGTTGTCCTTCTGCTTTGATGTACTCTACAATATCACACGAAATCAGGCTTCAGTGGGAACGGCCAGGCTCAACATACCAAAGGCAATGGGCTTTCCCTCCTAGGAAGCTAATCAAAACCATCCAGTGTCAGTGGAGGGAAGACAAAAGCAAAGAACCAGCAAATAACTAAATAAATACAATTGCTACCCCTTAAATAACCTTGTCACCAAAACACAGAAGTACACAGATAACCCGATCCTTCTTCTGAGCAAACACACTGTGTGTATTTAACTTGACAGGTTTTCAAGACTCATGTTCCATAGCTTTCCATATTGTCCTCAGCAGGATGCAGCCGACAGCCTGGAAAATAATATCTTCTCTAACTTCACTACTCCCTCCCCCCACTTTTTTTTTTCTTGTAATCATCCATATTATTAATAGGAGGCAGCTGGTTCCCATTAATGTTGGGAAAAGTGGTCTATCTCAGGAATTATGGTTTAAATTGGCTTGTAGTCTGGGGGAATTAGCCATCTGCACCTGGCCTAACATGGATATTTTCAGCCATACTAATCATAAACAGGGCTTTGTTCTAGTTGTGTCCACTTGGGTCTTTCACTGTCCTTTTATTTATCTTCTCCATGGAGGGTGAAAAAAACAAAACAAAACAAAAAGAACAACAAAAAAGGGAAGAAATCATTAACCCTTTCACAGAATTAATCAAACCCTAACTGCTTTGTTAGCATCCTGCATTTCATTTTGCGTTTCTAAGGGAGCACGTTGTTTAAGTTTGAATGAGGCCCAGCACAAGTCCTGTAGCTTTGCTGAGGCTGAACAAAATTGGCAAGAGGAAGAACCAGTTGTTTGGCAAGACGGCTGTGATTTAGCAATATCTTCATGACGTCCACATGAAGCGTAATACCACGTGGGCAGGAAGGGCTGCACACCAGAATAAAGCTGGAGAGAGGGAGGGCTGCAGCACGTAAAGAAAAAGCACCACAACATTGCAAACTGCTCTGAAGAACAAGCTATAATGTAACAGCAACATAGGTTTGGGGGCTTCTTTCATTCTTTCCCATCTAATGTCCGTGTTTGGCAAAATGATTTTGTTTATCCAGTGCTTTTGGGCTGAGGTAAGAGAAATGGATTCAAAGGTGAGTGAAAATAAATGACATCACCAGGTCAGAGGACCACTTTCTTTGTCTCACAGACTTGGCAGTACAGGTATAAGCTCTATCCCATCCCCAAACTCAGTAGGGAATCCATCTACAACTCCAGTTAGAGGAATAAATGGTTTATTGTACAGAATCTTTGACTGCCTCCCCTCCCCCCCCCCCTTTTTTTTTTAAACAGCTGGATCTTTATAGAAATTTTTAAGACTGGACTTTCTTTCCCTCCCCATCAATCTTCCTGCCTTAGTAATTATAAATGGCCAGTGTTAATGTGTTTAAAAACTGCATAGACAAAATCTGGGAGGATAGGTTCATTGGTGGCTATTAAATACAATGATCTGGACAAGATTTTTGGCTTGGAAGTCACTGAACTACTACATGCCAGAACCTGTGAGGCTTTGCCAAGGGTCTGCTCAGTCTGCTCCCGTCCAGATCTCCTCCTCTCTCTTCAGACAGGATATTGTGTTAGCCACAACACCATAGATGTTTGTAGACACACAGTTCTGAGGGGTTGTATGAGGGGTTGTAGTGCAATCAAAGGTGCCCACTTTAATCTGACAGTCATAGCTTTGTCTATTTTTTTTTCCTGAACACAGCCATGTCCATTGGCCACTTTTTGGGGTGCAGCATCCCTCCTCCACCCAGATGTACCCTTGGACTAGTGTACCAAGTTGCCAAATCCAACTGCCAATAGGCAGCCTCTCCAGTCCCCTCTCTATCAAATGCCAACACATGAGTTCTGGCAATGCACATCTCAGGTGTAAGGAACCAGAAAGCTCCTTGCACCCCCCTCACGCTCCCACCTGGCTGAGTGGCTAGGTCTAATGGGCTCCTTTGCTTGCTTACGCATTTTGCAGGATCCAGCTGAAATGAGAAGCAAAAAATCCAACCTCTCATGCAAGAACATGTTGCCATGGATCAGGAAGTGCCAAATTCTCAGAAAGCAGCCTGGATCTTCCAGACCAGTCTCAAGAGGCCCGGAAGTTTGGATAACCTACAGTCAAGCATTACAATTTATGGGAGCCTATCCAAACCAAACTCTGAATCCAGTCACTCACCCATCAGTAACTGAAACACCTCTCAGAACAACAAAGTGTACTGCCAAGTACCAGTAACCAGCTACAAGGTGGGGCCAGGAAGCTTGGAGATGGGATAGGATCAACTGGGGTGGACTTCTGGAGCCAGGGCCTGGAGGGCAGGCAAGGTGCAATCACCCTTGTATTCAAACATCAGCAAACAGATGGCAGCAGAAGGAAACAGCATAATAGAGGTAGTTTTTAATAAGCAACTCTGTGACAACAGTTCATCTCCCCCCACGCAGATGTAAATCAGAAGGAAATGGTTCACAAGAGCAAGGAAGACTGTTGAAACCATGAAGGGAAAAGATGTAAGCTATATCCACCATGAAGAATGGTCCAGGTCACAGGGGGTTACAGCTGAATGTCTGTGTCCTATCCTCTGCTGAATGGCTCTACATGAGCACCTTGTCTGCCCGAATGCAAGGTTTAGTAAAAGGGAATGAAAGGGAGGGGGTTGGGGGCAGAAACTAATCCTTAATCTTGGTGAGCCCTTAAGAGTTTACTGAGACAGACACAAATTCCTGGATATGAGATTTCCCACCTCTTTGGGGAGTAGGGTTTAGGTATAGAAGCCAGAATAATGAATCTTGCACAAGATAGATATATTGAAAAAAAAAATAATAGAAAGACACAGCTTCAATAACTCAGAGAAGAGGCACCTGCAGTCCCCAGATGTGTCTGTACTGGAGCTGTGTACAGTGTCCACGGCTCAGACACAGCATCGCAAGGCAAATACAAACTGAAAGCAAGGATTCCCTTGTGGCCTGCTCCTCTGCCTGACTTCCCCCACAACAAACCAGTTCATGGCTTCCACCTGCCCTTAGGCGGCCTCACTTCCTAATCAGTGTCCTCAGAGGTCATCTTCAGAGTAATTAGTGCAGTGCCAGGTACACTGCAAGCCTCCTTTCCATCTGTGTACACTGGCTGGACAGTTGTACTTCTTCTCCACGACAATGAAAATCACAAAGTCCAGAACAGAAAGTGCAAAAGCCAGAGACAGAGTCTCCTGCCTGAAGAGATCCAGCTGTGGAACGAACTTGCAGAGGAAATGAGACAAATCCAGTTAGAGCACCTCTGGGAAACAATGAAAACCATTCCCCTTTTGCCTCATAAGCAGGATGACATTCACAGCATCACCGTCCCTCCGCATCTGAAGGTAAGAGATCTTTTTAGCCATAAAGAAGACAAGAACCAGAGATATTCCAACCTTGCTTTTGATAGCCTTATTTTTTTACCTCCTTTTTTTTTTTTCTCTTCATGAGGAGCACTCAGATATTATATCACTGTGATAACCAGATGGATAAACCATCAGGAAGCTCAGTGTAAGAACAAGGAAAATACTGACAGGAAATATTTCAGGAGGTTGTGGAGCTGCACAGTTCCTTAAACCTTCACGGGAGATGAAGTGAGGCTGGGGAGCGTACAGACAAGGGAACTATTTGTGAAGATTCATTTCTGTATCGTAGCTCTGTAGAGCCTGTGGGTTTAACGCAGTACATGAGGCTTGGCAGGACAGCAGGTAACCCACGCTAAGGGCAGCACTCGCTTGGTGTGCTCTAGAGCACATCACAGGTCTGTGCTATGGGCCCTCTCCTGCCCAAGCCCCACTTCTGATCTCGGCGCTGCGCTCCGGGTTTTTTCCAAGTGTGGTATTCCCTCTGTGCCCAAAGGAACTCAAACCTAGCCTGTTAGGCTTGTTTCTTCTCAAGAATAAAACCCGTAAGACTCACATTCCTAATGCTGTTTCCCTTCCCATCCTTCCAGATTCAAAAGATGCACTTTTCTCTAAGGCATCTCAGAAATCATAGCTGCTTTTACGTGTTTTTTTTTTCTCCCCCCGACACTTTACTGGCTGCCTTGGCACTCTTGGCAATTGTTTATTAGCTCTAACTGAATTAAAATCCCTTTGCCATTAGCAATCCTGTCTATTGTCCCTTCATATCCCTTTTTCTATGATGCCAGCAGTGCCTCCTGTTCTTTTCCCTGTGAAGTTATGTCTCAGGAACACTCTCAAATAGGGTTTCCAGTCTTGCAGGCACTGAAAGAGGTGCCAGACTCCTGGGAATCCACAGAGCCAGGGTTCCTGTGTGAGGTTAATGTGACCATGGGACATGGAGTTATTTCTGTTCTTTCTTCTTGATCCTTGCTGTCTTTATAGGGAAACCGAGCTGATAAATTCAGTCTTCTTGCAGATGCTGCAGGTCACTGAAGGGCTCTGTGCAGCACCAAGCTCTGGGCAGGTAGATCACAGAATCACAGAATCACAGAATAACAAGGTTGGAAAAGACCTTTAAGATCAAGTCAAACCATTCATATCCTAAACTAAACCATATCCCCAAGTACTTCATCTACCCTTTTTTTGAACACATCCAGGGAAGGTGACTCGACCCCCTCCCTGGGCAGCCTGTTCCAGGCCCTGACAACTCTTTCAGTAAAAAATTTTTTCCTAACATCCAATCACTCCTGTGAAGAGACTCTGAAGAACTTCCTTTGTAAGAGTGAAAGCAGAGATGATGGATAGGTGCTGAGCAGCACCAGGAATTGAGAAGCCTATGAAATCTCTTAGTTGTGTACATGTAGGGTCAGAAGACCCATGCAAACCCAGGGAAAGGCACTCCTGAGCTTATGGGAGAAAACCACCAAGCCTTGAATGTCAGATGGGTAAGGGGGAGATAAAATGTGGCAGGGATTTGACAGGGGCAGGTACTCTAAGGAAATAGGAAAAAAACAACTGACCTTGAGATGGAGGGTGTGTGGTAGAGCCCAGATGACAAAGTGGGGGTTTTAAATGAGTTTGGATGGAGATGGAGATGAAGAAAGGATGAAAGGGAGATGAAAGAAAGGAAATCCACATACAGATGGGCTAACAAGGGTTTTTACTTTTGGTTGGGGTTTTTCATTTTGCTCCCTCTGCTCAAAGAAATTTTGAGACAAATGAGTAATGAGATGATGAATTCATGAAGCCCAACATTTATTCTCTGTTGTGACAAGAATATCTGAGCTTCAAAGCAAAAGGCAGATGGGTCACAGATCAGCAGCAGTCAGAGACTGCCACAGAGAAATTAGCCCACTGAAATTAAGGTGGAGACATCAAGAGCCCAGAGAGCCATCTAGTCCTTAAGGTCATGGAAAACCTGCTAAAACTCATTTCTCTGTGTTGTGATGAACAAATAGAGAAAACTACTACGTGCACATTTACTTAAGGATAAGAGAAAAAACAATAGCTAAAAGAGTTGGGAACACAATTTACGGCTTTTGAGTGCTATGTCTCCTTCCAGTTTTTTTACATGTTGCTCTCATCCAAGAGCTATTTAATGATCTACCTGTAATTAATGTATTTCCACTCTACTCCTGAATTGCCATGCACATACCCATCACAAATAGACTTTACTGCTGCATTACAAAAATCAAACGTCCTGGAACACTTTGGATCTTGGATCTTACCCTGTGACATAGTTGGTGCTTCAAAAAGAGGGCTTCGTGCATGCCTCATCATGCAACAGCCTCTGCAAATCCCAAGTTTCACATGCTGCTTCCCTCCAGAAAAAGCGCAGTCTTGCAGCAAAATAAACAGAAGGAAAAGCTCCTAATAGCACAAAGACCTAATTCAGGGAGTAGATCTCATTATGGGAATAGCCCATGTCTGCCTTGCAGACCTTAAAGTATCCCGCACGCTTTGCTTATTTCGGAACCTGATTCCATGAAATGAAACACTGCAGGATAATCATATTTATTTGTTTGGTTTTCCACTTTGCTTAAATCTAAGCCAAATGTTACACTAAAAAAAAAACCCAACCCCATGGATATACATGTTTTTTGATTTACTAACAAGAGCAAGAAAATAGGTTACAACAGCCAAGACCAGAGGTCCTCATTTGTAACCGTTTATCCTCATGTAGTTAAAGGTCACCCACAAATTACAGACTGTGGGCTCTAGCACCGGTTTATATATATAAATATACATGTGTATTTACAACTGCTACATACTTACTTTCCGCAGCGTGGTGCTCAATGTTACTGCTCCAGCCTGAAGTGGAGCTGCTGCCCGGGAAGGCTCAGTGGTGCTGTGTTTATCACAGAGACACTTTTCCCACTGGGAGGAAGTCGGATGGGAGGAGGAGAAGGAGAGGTGACATGGTCAAATCAGTTGTGCCTGAGACAACCAAAGGTAACTGCTGTGGTTTGTAAGACAGATGGCTGCTGGTGTTCCAGGTGAAACTAAACTATAGAAAGCCATCCCATTAAGAAACCACTCACCAAAACAGAGGGAAAAAAAAAAAAAAAAAAGAGGAAAAAACCCAACAACAAAAACTAAATACCAATAACAACAAAAAACCCCACCCCAAACCCGATTTTCAACTATTCCAATCCTATTTTAAGTTAAGGAGCAACTAGAATTATAAGCTGAAGCTGTAAGCAGCAGAATGTCTAAATAACAAGAAGCTTGGTGAAAAATTATAAAATCAAGAGGATATTACTTACATTCTCCTAAGCCTTTCAACGTTTCTCTCTAGCTCCTGCCATTTGAAAAACTGAAAACTTGCATTCTCAGGAAAATACCTGACTCCAGGAGTCAAAGAAGAACTTTAAGAAAAACTGAAGAATACTGTGGGACTAGCACTGGAACTGTGAAAGTGGGCAAAAAGCCTGTATAAATTGATTACCCAGCAAGGTTTTATGGTTGGTGAAATTATTAAGGAGTAATTTGTAGTCACCTCCAAAAAAAAAAAGAGAGATATCAGGTTAAACAGATGGTGTGTTACCACGCAGTGAACACTTATGGAAGTGAGATGTAGCCTTGAGATTATTTATAACTTGCCATTTGGAATTAGACTTCAAAGCTGACCACACTTTCAGTGAGGGCTGCTCTCAATGACATCCAGAGGTCTCTTACAACCTGAAATATTCTGAAATTTTAAGATTTTGGCATATATCTCTATTTAAGTGGAAAAAAAAGGAAAAAAATCAAATATGATGTTTTTAACATGTACAAAAGAAGCACTCCTGGTTGAAAAGTAGTAGTGAGTGGAAAAAAAAGAGGTTTTTATGTTTGGGGTTTAAATGGCATCCTCCCTGTAAAATATTGGTTTGTAGTTTTGACATTTTCTAAGCTTTTCGTCACTGAAACTATATAGCCTCCTCAGCTCTATGGTGCTCGGTGAGGTTTATTGCTCACTATTGTAAGGGACTGCACGTACTCTGTGTTAGAGCCTACTGTAGGAGGTACAGCCTGCTGCTGTCTCCCTTTGAACTCCTCCACCTCCTTCTCCTAGCCTCTAGCTTTAATTCTGGTCAGACTTTTCATGAAAAGTCACAGCAAGCTTCCCAAATCCTGAAGGGTAATTTAGGTTTTCTTGCAGACCCATCTGCCCTGCGTACTTGGGGAGAACAACTGGGGGAAATCTCAGACCTCCAGGTAGACTTGGCACAGGGATCCTGAGTGCTGTGCGAATCCAGAAGGTAGAGAGAGAGACAGGTACATATGTGGTACTGTACCCCAAAGGTGGGAAGCCAAAACATGACACGCACAGGGCAAATTCTTCCCCGAACATTCTGCTCCCTTAGAGAATCACACAAGTACAAAACCATGAAAACAATAACCCCAGCTGCAAAGGCAATGAAGCAATTTGTTAGGGAGATGACATTTTTAATGAGAAACACTTGCTGGAGGAGAACAAAAGGCCCTGTTTGGTCAGAGAGATGCTCTTGATACTCTTCTGAAGTGCATGAAAAAGTAATTTCATTTAAGCATCATACACAGAGCAGCTGAATTTCCTGGGGCTCCAGATGTTGTCCTGTGCAGATGCTGAACAAATGGAACTCTGTCCTGATGAAATGAAAAGGAAAAAAGCAAACCTTCCTAAACTGAAATCCATGCACCCGAGTGTTTCACATCTTAAAAGAGGAAAAAGAAAAAAAAGAGAGGAAAACCATTAAGTTGAAGAGAAAGGAAGTTCTTGAAAGTGACAATGTTTTATTGGACATAGGATAAACTGAATTGCCCTATAGATAATTGAAGAAGACAAGAATCTGGATTTGCAAAATACCAAGTTCTGTCTGTGTCATGTCTTTTTCTTGGCTTTGCACCATTTCTCTTTGACAGTTATCTGGCTATGATTACACTGATTTTGTTCCCTAGGAAGGGGCAGATTCTGCAAACATTTAGTGGGCCAGAAGTTACTGGGACTTTCCTGGGGCGAGTGATGGATTCAGAATCAACAACTGAAAAACTACAGTCAATATTTTGCCATATTGCTCATACAGTAAGGCACAAGTCTCCTTCCTAAACTTGAGATTACACACATTTATTTGCTGAATCTTAGGGAGGACAAGGGGTTTGATGCCTCAGTGGCCAAAGCTTTTGAAATAAGGGATCAGACCAAGATCAGCTCTCATGTTAACGAAGACTAATGGAATATAATGACCTCGATATTCAAATACTTCATTCCTGGACTTTGGGATGGGCAACAGGAGTGGATGCCAATGATTACTAGGCTTTATAAGCCATGCAAGGCCCATACAGATATTGATATAAATCAGAATAGCCTTAGGCCTGCTGGCTTACGCTCTCATTTTTTTCCTGCCCTTTTAGATTCTGAAAAATGAAGATTATTCACTCTTTCCTCTAAAGCACACATCTCCTTCTGACACAGCATTATCGTTTTGCTAAGTGGTAGCAGATGAGAGAGTCTAAAGCACTGCGCGAACGCGAGAGCATTCCTACCTCTTACACAGGGCCCCTTGCTAAGAAGCAAAGCTGTCACAGGCAACTCTGCCTTCGAAAAAATCAGTAATAAAAGCCAGGTTTGTGATGCTGGTCCATCAGCAGGTGGTACTGTGTAGTCAGTTTATACTGAACAAAGTGAGAATGTTGTTGTTTTAAAGTGGCATTTGGAATAGGCGGTTAGCATCGCATCTGACACAAACCCGATGGGCAAAGTTAAACGTCTGACACACCAGAGCACACACTAACCAAGGAGGAAGCAAGCCAGTGGGTGTGTTAAGTAGGCATGAATAGAGCTAAAACTTTTAAAAAGAAAACAACTTCATGCATGCACGTTATGAGAAACTGGGGATTGAGCTTTTGTTTCTCTCTGTTGAGAGGTAAACGTAGCACTGGGCTGAGGGCAGCTGCCTTCCAGCACAGATGGAAGAAGATGCTTCCAGTATAGTCTCCCCAGTCAGAGAGAAGTGGTCGCAGAGTTTAGACAAGAAAGCAGACGATAGGACTGAGACAGAGTATCCTTTGACTAGTTTCTCTTAAAATATACTCAACACAGGTGAAATGAGCTAGTTTTGTCCAAACTCAGTCAAAACTTATTCTGATTCCTAGATGACCTAACGTCATCATCAGCAAACCAAGTCACAGCCACGATGTTGGTGGCTCACAGAGGATCATTGTGCTTTGGAGAAACTTGCTTGAAGCAACTCAATAAAAGTAAATTGACCTTAGGATGAAAAAAAATTCATTTTTACAGAATAATTGGGTGTGATCTCATGACTGCACCAAATAACTCAAATTCCAACAATAGGTAATGCTTTTAAGAGTGTTACCAGGTTATGTTTCATGCATAGGTTGCCAAAATAATCCCTTTGCATGCACAGAAAGTAGTCGGTGAAACTTAAACCTCTGGTAAGCACTTATGAGAGACTTCTACAGGCAAGCAATCTTTTATTTTATATTCTAAAGAGGTTTGTATTAAGGCCTGCCCCTTCCAGTCTTCCTCAGTATACTGACAATCTCCAAGTCTCTTTTGTTAATGAGGAAAACTACTGAGGTAGAGAGAAACTAAATATAAATAGGATTTTTTTTGTGCTCATTTTCCCCTCTGGGAACACCCTACAGCAGAGCGTGCTCGAGCCATGTGGGATGTGGGATACGGGAGGTTTAATCCCACAGAATGTTTGCTGTGAGGGCTTTGGTGGAGAGAGCCTTTTTGTATTTCCACACCATCAGCAAATGCTGCTGCATGAGCTGCCATAAAGATGCCAGACGGAGTGGTGCGGGAGGACTGAGGACAACAAGAGAGCCAGGTGAACAAGGCAGTATATTAGGGTCGAGCATATTTGAAGGACACCACTGTTCCACATCAAGCACTGCTCCTGGGACTGAGTAACACAGAATCTCACTGCAACCCCATGTTGCCTCTCTCCTACGTCATTTTCCCCAGCAATCCAAGGATCATCTGCATGGCAGATGCTAAGTCTTCTTGAGCTGACAGAAGCCAGTGGAGATGGGCTGTGTTCATGCACAGCAATGGCCAGTGCCGTTTGATGCTGAGGCAGTAGTGCTGCAAGGGGAAGCTGGTGTAAGGCACCGAGAGGGCATACACCCTCTCCCTGTACATCTCCAGGTAAACCAGACAAACCTTTGGCAGTGTAGCACCATTCAGGGTAGCCTTAGAAACAACCTGGGTTCAAAATACCAATTGTCTGTATCCATCTTTTCAGGGAGTTCTTGCACTTCTTGGTATTTGATTTGGCATTTTGGAACTTTTTTTAAAAAACCCAACCTCCTGGGCATATATATAAAAAAGAATTCCTTAAAACTGTTTAGAATATCTAGCTTTCTCATGGATTTCCAAGTGAACACACTTATCCCCTTGAAAACACCAGGGAATGATGATTTCCTTATTCAGGAATCAAATGTTCATTTTCATGGGTCATTAGAGATGGATATCTCTAAAGGTACTCTAAACCTTTAAACTCCCCTGTCTTTTAGCAAGGGGAGAAAACCAGGAGAAAGACAAAGAGAAAGGAAATCATGAACATTTTCAAGGCCACTAATGAGCTATTGCGGGTCATTAATTTTATTTCTAATAAGAATTTAAATTACAAACTGTTTTGAGAATCACTTGCATTAGGCATTCACTTTATAATGAATGTGACTGCAATGTTAAAAAGCTGGTGTACAGGATGGTAGAGAGGCTATAAAAAAAGCAAACCCAAGTTACATATTGAATTGTGTGTACACATAATGACTGTATTATTTCTAGGGAATTAACTTCCCCCCCTCCCTCAACTTTCCAGACTCTGAATCATTTTCTAATAGGATCTCAACAGGCAATAGTATTAAAAATGTGTTAGATGTTAGCATCTGGGCCAGGAAAAGCATGACAATCTAATATAGAGAATCTAAGTGGGGCATTCATCCAAGCCTGCCATCCATCTTTCCATTCTCTGTGGTGTGTCTCCCACTTCAGGATAAAACAGATTGAGCAAGTCCCTGAAATAATGGCATTTAAATGAGGTAGAGTCTACCTGACACTGTTTCCTTGCCAGGCAGGTTGCAGGTCCCAGGGAACTGATACCCAAACTACAGCCATCTTCCTCTCAGTAATGGCAGTTTGAACTGAGAAGTTATTTCAGTACGTGGAGGCAGGATAAAAACAGCCATCTCATTCCATTCAAGGGAAAAGAGGACCCCCAAAGCCCCAGGCATCATGATTTTGACACTTGATTTTAATTCCATGGCAGAACAAAAAATGAAGCCTTTCAACAATGCTCATGAAAGCTTTCAGGAGAGAGAGGGAGACAAGCCAGAGGAGAAAACTCACTAGGTGGGTAAGATCAGCAAACCAGAACAGCAACACGGGAGAATCTGAACAAGAATCTGTCTCCACGTACTTGTATTTGATACAGGAGATTCAGTTTCAAAATCCTCCTCTAAATTAAACAAATCTCATTACAGCTGTAAGCAGCCTGATCAGAAAAACTGATCCTCCTCCAGATTTTATAAGATGGCATCTTTAAGAGAAAGATTTTTAGCTGTCATTTTGGGGGGCTGATTCTAATCCTTGGGTCTGTGGAAAAAAACTGAAATCTTGTTTTGACCAGCATGAAATTCACTGTCTAGATTGAGGACGTACACTCGCCCTCTGCGTATTTATCACAGTAGAACGGATGAAATCACGTTGGGGAAAGACCTAAATGAAAACTACCTGTGTATTTCTGGTATGCCTACTTTTCCTGAGGTGTCTAGGGTAGTTAAAAATTCATCACTCAGCTGTACAGGGTATCATATTTGGATGCTAGTGTGCTCAATTAAGGTCTTACTTATGTAGTGCAGACTGTCAGGAAAACTGTTAAGCAACTGAGCTGTCTTTGAAGGCTTAAAATTGCCAAAGGCAATATAAAGAGAGAGGTAAGGAAGGAAAGGTGCTTTAAAGAAATTATCCTATTCAGTTGTTAGAGCTTAGGAATCTTTGCAGAGAATGAAAGGGAACAAATTACTCCAGTACAGTGAGTTCAGTATGCAACAGTTAAGCTCCATTTGGGATGGGTTTGAGCTCATCTCAAGTTTTATTTAAAGCTTATACTATAGCTTTAGTGCTTAGAAATATTTTGCTTTCCCACTCAGATATGTAGAGTGTGATAGAAAAGTGGACAGGACTGAACTCTTTGGACACTGCCCAGACCCTTTTTACTGCAGGTACATGTCACATCATCTTAGTAAAGCCTGAAAAACCCTTTACCTTAAAACGTGGCTGTGTTCTTCAGTGAATCCTAGTAGGAGTTTCTTGCAGAAGCTCATCTCACTGATGGTTAAAAGCTTTCTCATTTCCAGCCCCACTGCATTCATAGGCAGGTTCTGACTTTGCTGGAAATGGCATTTCATGAAGCAGACTCCAACAAGGCTTGCAGCAACTTGGCCAACAGCCAACCCGGATGATAACTTCATCTGATGCTTGCTGATATTCTCCCCAGCCTAATGTCTTCCTTCTCGTTTTCAATCTCTTCTTGCAGTAACATTGATCAAATGTTGCTCTGTATTACTGGCATTACAGTGGTCCTTGGAATTTCCAGCAAGCCACAGAACATACAAGACAATTCCTGCTCAGGAGGTTTTGTGGCCTAAATATAGGAGAAAAGAATGGAGAGGGAGAGACAGAAAACAATGAAAGTCTGAACAAACAGAAGACCTATCCTCCAACTTCTCCAGCCCAATCTCTGCCTCCATAGGCCTCACCATCCCCTCCAGAGAAAGGTCATTCTCACTGTCTTGTTTTCTAATAAAAAGGTCAAAGATGCCTTCTGAAGGCTTGTCTGGCTTCAAATATTTACACTATACTGTAACTATTATACTGTAGAGTAAAATACAGTAAAAATAAGTACTCCTTTCAGTAAGTAGGCATATGGTTGCCAAAATGGAACATTTTAGAAAGTATTGCTACTGCAGTGGAGTAGGTCTATCAAAAAGGCTAAAAATTTCCAGCTTCACTTTCCTGCTTATCCCTATGGCACCATGCAGAGTTGTTTGCATGTCATTCTTGCTGCATACAATTTCCACCAGCTGTTCTAAAAAATAAATACTCTTTCCTTGGAAAAGCCACTTTAAAAGACAATATGACATCAAGATGCTGTTTCTTCTTCTAACGTGGACATTCCACTCATGCCAATCAACTCACCCTACCATCAACCAGGAAATCTCTTGTACTCATTCGATCCACAGGGAGACTTGATGAACGACACAAACCTGTAAAACATCTCTCTTCCAGTTGCAGGGCCTCACTTATAATTTGTAAATCTATTCAGGTGACCCCATCCATACATTAGTCTTTCTGGCAACTGTATAGCATCGGAGCAACTCTCTGCATCATCACTGCATCTCAGCACCATGGTTCTAGCTCAAAGTGGTAAGATAACAGTTTGACCTGCAATGGGAATTCAGTCTAGTTGTAATGCTCACAGCAAAAGGCAGCTCAATCTCAATCACTAACTGGCAAATTCTAGCCAGGATGTCAGGACGAGGAAGGATAGAGCAAAACCTTAATAAAAACATGAATAGCAGGGTTCTTGTAGTTGCCAAAAGTGAATATAGATCCACCCTGGAGAATAAAGCCAGTCTTGTAAAAAGGTGAGGGTGCTGTGAGATCAGATCTCAGCCAAGCAGAAGTTTAGTAGTTACTGTACTGCATGACCCATGCGAAAGCATCCGCTGATGATATTAACACAGCTCTCCCTTCCCGTAAACTGCACAGCTATCAAAGCCTGGATGGGCTTTGAATTACCCTGCAGAATGAACCTGACATGATTTGGAAATCTGATACAGAAGTGCAGTCGCAGTTTTATCACCGATCAAATGATAAAAAAACCCCTCTCTAAAGTCTTGCCTAGTGTCTGTGCTTCCAGTCAGGCCAGGAGTGCTCCAAAGGCAATATATATTTAACTGAAGTGCATTTTGCACCTAGTATAGGGACACCTCGTGTTTCCAATAACTCTGGCTGCCTACAGAAAGTCATTTCTGTGCTTACTTTAGTACTGACTCGGGAAATGCCTAACCAAGACAGTATGGTTTTTATTACTATTATTGTTTTAAGCAAGAGACAAAACAAGAGGGAACAAAAGTTGAAGCTGTTGTGACTGACTGGTGTTTACTTTAATTCCAAAGAAAAAAGAATTGCTTCCAAGGCTTGAGAATTTGTAATGTCCTTATTAGTTAGAGAGCAGAAAAACACAAGCAAGAGGAAACAGCATTTGTAATGGATGAACAGGGCTACCCAGATGTTAGAAGGCTTTCACAGAATTGCTATATGAATGTGATTATTAAAGCCACTAAGGTATGAAGCAGAGCGGTGCTCATTTTTATTACAAGAGAGATGACGTGTAAGCACATCTGTGAAATACTCTGTTGAATGTTGCCTCCCTTATTCACTGGTATGTTTGAGCTATGACTTTGCTTTTGGCCATGAATGTTTACCTCAAAACAATTTGCAAAGAAAGTGCTATATAAATTACTCTAACTCCTGAGAACCACAGGAAACATCAAACATTTGGTTTTGCATTTTGTGGAGAATATTTGCAGAAAAACTCCCATTCCGGACTGGTATTCTCACCTGAAATCATTTGGTCTCGTAATATTTTGTAAGAACATTTCCAAAGAGCTGCTTTGAGAAAAAGAGGCCTGAAAATGAGCAATAGAAACTTCATTTTTTATTTAATTAAACATATTATTGCAGATCCAGGAATATTAAAAATAGTCCATTGCAGATGGACTTGTGCTTATATATTGAATCACAGGCTCCCTCAAAGTGAAATATTGCATTGGCAAGTTGCTTGCAACTACTTACTGCTGCACCACCGGGAAAGCCACTCAGTGAGGTGAAAATCTTTTAAAAACACTTTCTAAAGTTTTCACTGTGGGAGTGAAGTACTAATATTCTTATATTAGTTGTGCATAAATCCAAAGACTGGAAACTTCTCGCTAGAAATATGTTAGGGTGGGGGTAAGGCACTTTGCAGAACCTCCTAGGAGCACACTGCCACGTTCACATGGATGTCAAGGAGTGGAGGAGAGGAAAATAAAATGGGTTTGAACAACTTTTTGTGCCCTCCTGACTCTAGACTGTGCAGAACCTGTCCAGCTGGAAAGTAGAATTCAACTATGTGTTAAGAGTAGTCATGTCACTGGGATCATTCTGGTAAATATCTGTTATGGGAGGAAAATGTTCATTCTCATGAGTTCTTGGATGGTTATTTATGGGGTTTATCTCCCAGCGGTGAAATCCCACAGCATAACAAGGCATCGCTTGACCCAATAACTGGTAAATCTAGTTCTTAGAGCCCCTCTCCCATTTTAGTTTTCATTACTGATGTGGAAGACTGAAGACAGCAACCATGGGTCCTGTTCACAGATTTTTCTGTAACTAAGTTACCAGCCCTCACAAAGAGGTCCTTGCGCAGTGAAATGCACCGATGAGCAATGGGAACCACTGGTACACCTCTGCTCCTGGAGAACGGTGTACCCCACTTTAAATTGTCCCTGACAAATTTGTATGAAGCTTTGAAGGACACGAATTTTGCTGTGATTGATGGGACTGCTCCACAGGGAGAGTCCAAAGACAAGGCCAGAATAAGAGGTCTGGAAGGTTATTTTAGCAGCAGTAATTTCATCATAGTGAAATTGTCAAACCAAGTCCTTCAGGAACAGATGGACGGAGCAACCAGAGAAGGATTTGTAAAATAAAGGGGTTGCATTCGCTCTCCTGTGCCTGGCCAGCCCATGTGATTTTGTATGTTCACTGTCATGCCCAGTGCGTGTGGAGTGCAGTCAAAGAGGAGGGGGGAGAGGTGGTGGGAAGTTCAACACAAGTCCTGTGAAAAGAAAGTCTGGAGTAAAAATAGCACAAAAGCAAGTGCGGAGCCAGATGTGGCAATGCAACTACTCCAGAAATAGTATGGGTCTCAGATGGTGTTTACATGTCCATCTCTGATCGTATTGATACTATATTATCGCTATTACTGCATACTAATGCCTGTGCTGCACACGTAGAGGAGACATCTCCAAGCTATAGTGCAAAGCTGAGGAATTGCATTAATTTATCACACATTTGGCTGCTCCACCACCTCATCCCACCGACACACTCCTAGCCTTCCAAACAACCCTTTATGTTAGAAAATCTTAAAAGTGTTTAAGAGGGAGAAAGCCAGTAGGGTTCTGTGAAACCTGAATAAGGCATTACAGAAAATACCCAAAACTGAGTTGGCTCCAGTCTTCTTTTCCAGCAGGGCAAATCAGGAGTGGCACCAGTGTAGTTGCACTGCTGCTCTACTAGAAGACAACACAGTTCAGATCCAAGATCCATACAGTGAAATTATCTTCAACACTAATCAGGCTTAATATCTCTTGTAAAGCTATTAACCCTAATTAAGGTCATTATAGATTCTTAGCACTAATATCTCACTTATTTATCGATCTATGTCTTAAAAGCAGATCAGATTTTGTCACCACTGTTGGCGTTCAGAGGTTATTCCAGAACACCTCTTCTCTCTGAAGAACTACGCTAATTTTCTAGCCTAAATCAACCATTGGTTTGTCCATTCCCCACAAGGAGATGAGATGAAAAAATGTGCTAAGGAATTTGGGGAAAAAAAATCCCATCCCAAGGAGAGCAGCCCCAGGGCTTCTGACATCCCAGGACAAACCCTGATCCCCTCCCATCCCCACAAAGCCATTCTGCCAGGTGGTAGGGACCTGAGGATGGAGCAGGAGACAAAGATTTGCTGAGACTGGTTCCCCTGGTGATGAGGATTATTATAATCCTCTTGTGCTTCATCGCAGCCACTCACACAAGTCCTTTGTGTCAGATGGATACTTGGATTCACAACTCCGATTAACAAACTAAACCAACATTTTCTGTCAAAGAATTACAGGGTTTCAAAACCATAAGCCAACATGCTGGAATCATTTTAAAAACAAAACCCAAACCAGAATAACAACAGATAGTGGGGACGTGCTTTTACTTTGATGGGGTTTGGGCAGTGGCATCCACGAGTAACTACCATGCTGCACCAGGACGGAGAGATAATGTTCATTACATCCAAGAGGCTCCCTTCCCCAGCTCCCACTAGCTCTTTTGGGTGGTTACTGATACTCATAGCAACAACTTCATGGGACAGGACCAGGAAATTGGTTTGGTGTCACATCTGCACCACAGAGACTTCCTGGACACTAACAGCAAGAAGGCAGCTTGTTTCTGGTGGGGTGTCCTCACCTCCCATGGCTTCTCTTCCACATCCATCAGGTGAATGAGATTTGAAAATTCCACACACACAGAGCCCCCCCAGCACCCTCAGACACAGGCATACCTGCAATGAATAAGTAGTGGCTATTTCTTACCAGTAAATCACTGATTGCTATTGAAGGTTTCAGGTTGTTCAGAGCAATTCTGTGACTAAGCAGCATTGAGTGAATACATCTGCACACACAGACCCAAAAAATGGGGGAGGGAGGGGCTTGGATGTGTGGGGGGAACATTCAATTGATCTATTTCTTTGACTGAATGCAAAATTACCAACAGACTCTTCGATCTGCTCTAAATAATTCCTTGCTTCCTAAATTTCATTTTCTTCTGGACCAACATAAACAGCCACAAATCCATAACTCTGCTTATCCTGTTCCCTCACTGACCAGCTTAATATTTTACACTTTAAAAACCAAATAAGAAACATCCTCAGGTATCATTATCACTGCATTTTCCCATCTGTTAAACACCCAGGGTCGGTGACTCAACCCCCTCCCCAGGCAGCCTGTTCCACATCCCCACAACTCTTTCAGTGAAGAATCTTTTCCAAACATCTGATCTGACCCTCCCTGGCATAGCTTGAGGCCATTCCCCCTCATCCCATCTCTTGTCACCTGGCTGAAGAGACCAGCTCCCACCTCTCTACACCCTGCTGTCAGGTAACTGTAGGCAGTGACAAGGTCTCCCCTCAGCCTCCTCTTCTCCAGACTAATACCCCCAGCTCCCTCAGCCGCTCCTCATAAGATTTGCCTCTCCTTCATCCCTTTTTACAAGATTCCTTTTATCTGCTTTTAATGGACATGCATGGAAGCACAGGGAGAGCATGATTCAGCTCTCTGGACTCATGCCAGTCTGACTCATGCCCATTTTAAAGAAGTTTACTTCCACGGGTCGCTATCAGCTCGGAGGTGACGTGGCTGAAATCCTGTGATCAGAACCAGCCCGAGGAGCAGCTTAGTCAGCAAGGCAAAGGCAAACCCTTGCATGCTCAGATATGCAACGCTGAATGAATTTTACTTTTCTCTTGGTTTATATCAGCAAACAGCCATCTATGTATCTCTACTTATTTAATTTACAGTCGTATAGAGCAGCAGTAGCAAAGCACTAAAACAAGCCCCCTATTTTAATAAAAGCAAATCTAACAGAGAATGCGATTAGGTGTCTAGTGTTAATGTCATACAGCAGGAAAGAAGATTGAATAGTAAGGATTTTGCATCTGAAATATATTGGTAATTTAAAAGTCTTCGGGATTTGATGGCTTGGCATGTTTGTGTATAATTCACCTCAGTTCAGCAGTTCCACCACGGTCTGAAATTAAAGTCATCATCCTACATGAAACTAAGGTTTTGTGATTTACATGGGTTTAAAAGTGAACTATGGGCTCTTGAAGCTACAGTGACAGCTTGACAGCTCAGTGACAACCAGGCGCTCGGTTTAACACCGTGCAGAAAGGTCTGTGTCTGCTGATGCTGCGGTCACCCGCAGAGCGCAGCCACATCCTGGAGCTTCCTCCTGTTCCAAAGCTCCTTGGGGAAACTCAAAAGATGGGTCCTGGTGCCAGGTCAGCTCTTGGGGGCAGGGGGGATACCCATATGGCAGAAGCAGAGGTGCCAGAGCTGTCAGCCAACGGCCCCACACAGTGAGAGGGGTCACAGCCCACAGCAGACTGAGTTATCCTTTGGGTACCTCATGGAAATAGAGTTGCAACATGAAAACTGGAGGGTTGTTTCAATAGTGGCAGAACAGAATGGCTCTGAATGCTAACTACAGCAGAGCTTCTGAAAACACAAGCATAGAGCATCTGAAAAATTTTAATCTTGAACAGTAACTCTCAACATTGATCAGACAGAACCAGGGAGTTGTATGATGCTTGAAGTATCTGGCAGAAATCACTGCACCCCTACTTTGTTATCAGCTACTCAACGTCTCTCCCCATTTCTGACTCTGTTTAGACATTAAGCAAGTGAAATGCCTTCAGTGATGCCATCCTACAGTTAAACCATACTGCTTACCTGCAGCGCCATGTGAATAAAACCTGGTTTCACAAGTTCTAATAAATACATTTTAAACAGATGAATCTTGTTCCTGCTACCTTTGATATGCAGAATTTGTACATAGCAGAGGGGAAGCCTGGCAGTGAATTTCTATTGCTCAAGGTCTGATCTCAGTGCACAAAGCAAGGTCTTGAGATTAGAAAAATACATTTGCTTCTGGGAAATATTCTACATGCATGAACATGTTAAGAAGACGGCTGCTTCTAGCTCTGGATTGTGATCTCTATCTGAGGCCCTTTGTTCAGAAGCAGAAGAGGAGGGAGAGACTGGAGATGATCTGGGTAAAAGGCTTAGGATTTGGTGATATAACTCCAAAGCAAAGGTGACTAAACTGCCTGCTTCCCCAAACTCTGAAGAGCTCTGCACAACAGACTGAGGAACCACGAGCAATTCTAGCTTAAATATCAGGCATGGAGAAATCCGAGATAACAGATAACTTGCTTATTGATGCTTTTGCTGATGCAGCAGAGAATTACTTGGTGGGGGTGGGATAATCTGTGTTACAGAAGATGCAGTTGTTGCTACCTTTGTAAAGTTTTCAGAGGCCACAGGAACTCAGTCTGGCTTTTATGGAAAGCTGAAATCTCACCTGACTGGCAAAGCTAGCTGGATCTGGAGAGACGAAAGCAGAGCTTCCTCCATCTCTCAAGGCTATACATCAACCTATATATCAGCCAGGTCTCATCTTCCTTTGTGACTGTCACCTCTGTGGCTCTTTCCTCAACTTCTGGCCACTGCCACTAGCCTGGCTGTGGTGTGCAATGAGAGGCAGCCACATGCTCCTCTTTCCACTCCAAGGTCCTCATGTCTCCACCCAATGTCCCTGGCCAGCCCAAACCTCTCACCATTCCCCTGCTTTCATAACTTGCTCTTACTCATGCATAAGTGGGAAACACACAGAAGGTATTCTCCAACTAATCCCTCAGAAGTCACTTAATCATCTAATAACATCTCTTATGACCCGCTTAATTGAAGGACAGCAGATGACAGACCATTACCATCTGCTTGCTTTAATGTACAAGCGGAACTGGAGGAGAAGACAGTTCAAATGAAGATTTCCAAGTGCAGGTTTGTGCCAGGGTTCTACCAGATGACTCCTAAGGGTTGATCTAATCAGGGCTGACAACCTTTTAAGAAGTCAGTCAACCTTTCTTAGGTGATACAAAGTGAAGAGGGGCAAAACTTTCACACTAGTCTGAAACTGAAGCCATAGGCTTTATGAAACTTGACATCTGAATATGAGAAAATTACAGATGAGTGATCAAAGTTTCTCTCTGAAAGGATCTACTTCCACCCATACAGATCTGGGGATTTTCTCTTTGCCAGCAGACACACATACCTCATACATACCGAGGTAGGCTTCTCAAAAGTCATCCTGAAAACACGCTCTGTAGGCTCCAGGCCCTTATCTCCAGCCATTGCATGAACTGGGGACCATGATTAGGTAAGAGGACCCTTCATAGTTGTTTCACTACAGCAACCCTGAGAGTCAGAGCTATGCTGTGGGTTGCAAAAGGGCTCAAGGTGCAAAGGCAGCAATCCCAAAAACTCACCTCCTCCAGGGTAAGGGAATGGCAGCAGACTGCAACTGATGCCTGCAGAGGTTTATATTCACCAAACAGTGGCTAACTACCTGTAATTGCTGTCAGGCTCCCAATGCCAACGATGCTATCTAAGAGACCAAACCCTTGCAGCTAGGAGTTATAGCTGATTTCCTTACCCTGGAGACAATTAACTCCCATTAGATGAGGAGGATCTTAGGAAAACAGGCAAATTGAAAGGGAGGCTAAGAAAGGTTGCCCTGTGATGATGGAATTCATCTGCTGCTTAGGGCATGATAGCCCACCAGTCAAAGAGCTCATCCCAAGTTCCTTGGGTGGCAGAAAGATAAATGAAGGCAAGCACCTGTATCTATCCAGCTCCTCCTAGGCAGAAATTTTATGTCCTTCTGGCACCTTCATCCTGTCTTCTGAGCAGCCCTAGGAAGCACACACATAATCTAAGAGATCTTCCAGTACTTGGCCATCCACATACACAAGACAGCAAGAAGCAGCCTGATGAAACACACTGAAACCAATCTTTCCAGAGGTTTCACAAGCTCAGATGTTTGGATAAACATATGCTGTGACTGGCAAAGTTGTTTCATCTGCCTTCAGTATCAGCAGAGCTGGGATTACTTCCATATTGTTCCCTTGCTTGTTAAACCAAGATCTTGAGGGAGGAATGGAAGGGGAGAAGCAGGGGGTGGGGGGTGGGGATAACAGTCTCTTATGTTAAATTTACCTCATGTGTGAGCACATAAAGACAGATCAGCTTGCTGTCTCATGCTGTGAGCCTACGTTTCAGTTTTTGGCTGTGGAACAAAACTCTGGAAGCAGTCTGGAGGCATTCACGTGTTTTGCTGCTTGCTTTGGCTACTGTCAAAGCATCCCAAGTCCTCTGCTCTCTTTACAGAAACATGTTTGCAAGGCATTTTTCTGAAAAATGGGCACAACAAAAATACCTGCAATTTAAATCCTGATTTTCCAATTGTTCAAATAGCAATGGCAACCTTATTTGTAAGAAAATCAAAACAAATGCTTAAAGTGAGTCTTTTAAACCATCCTCTGTGCCTTATTTATTATTCATAACAGCACAGACTCTCTCCTGTGTGACCTTGCTGGGATACAAAATATATTCAGACTCTGACTCCTATCTAAGGAAGGTCTAAAAGCCTTTCTGGAGTGCTCCTAAGGTAGTGCATTCAACATGCATTCCCTGGGAGGAAGCAGCACCACGCAGCACACCTGAACCGGTGTGAAGATGAGAGTTTTTCTTCCAGAGGTTAGGAGGCAGCTGCAGATGACTATGAGGCATCAACCCAACACTCACTCCACTTCTGAAGTTAATTTAGCAGCCTATATTGATTTCTCAGCTGCCTTGGCTAAGCTGCTTCTGATGTATTTTGAAGTTTTCTGTTGCCTTTTGGTGCCGCACAGAATAAACACACTTTGTTCTGGCTCCCTGAAGTGCCCATGCTGCACAGCAGTGAGCAGCCACACAACTACCCACAGTACCAGACAGGGGGACTCCAAGGGTTCTCTTGGCAATCCAAGGTTAGGAATCATGGTCAATTATCTGCATTAGGTTCTCTTTTGGAAAAAGCACTGAGGACAGTGACAGCACATGGGAGAGGGCGGGCTTTAATCACAACCCAAATTACAGCCTGAACAGCAAGCCAGTTGCTCTAGTTGGCTGTCCTGAGAGGGGCAGGAGTAAGGAAGCAAAGCGAGAGTGCATCACTTTGGAGACTTGCATCATCACTAAAACCACTTTACACCTGAAGAGGCAGGGATTAAATTATCCTGATGAAATTCCCATGGTTAGTGAATCAGTAAGAGCCATTGAATTTGCCCGTGACTCTATGTCCAGTTACTCTCAATCCCACTCACAGCTGAAAATGCTGCAAGGTCACTCCAGTTTCCATCCATGCAAACTCTCTCCTAGAGCAGTATGAAGATATTAAGTAAGGCATGAAGGGCAAAGGAGCTGAATTTGTTTGTTCTGGGTCCTTTCTCATGGTTTGACTGAAATAGGTGGCATTTTCTACTTTTTCTTCACATCAGAACAGCTTTAAACCTCTCGCTCTGAAGTAAAACCCCTTTGAGGCTCCCTGAGAATGCTCTTCAGCAAGTATTTCACAATTAAATTGAGTCTTGGTATTTTTGAAAGATGCCAGAATGATGCCAGCACATCTGTTTAAGCTGAATGACTGACTCAATTGGGCAAGTCTTTCTGCCTCTGTTTCCCCTTCCTAATAAAATATGGATAAAAATGAAACCCTCAGCAGACTGAAGTTCTCATCCCAGTTCCAAATATTTTTCCTATATTTTTTTAAAATGCCCTTCAAGATAGAAGGAGAATGCTTGATGGTTTGGGTTTGGTTTTTTACCACTGCTGCCATTCTCATCTGTTGTTCATCACAATGCAGGTTGGGGGATTTGTTTTTGATACTGATATATGTCTTATCTTTACATGTCAAAAACCAAGGCAGAAAAATATTTTGGAATGTGAAATGTATGGAAAATATAAGGAGGGGATGGAATGGAATAGAAAAGGGAAAATGCTAAATGAAATAAGTACACATTACCAAGAAAAGAGCCAAGAGAACTTATCCCAACTTGGGATAATGATATGCATTAAACAAGAAAATGTGACCTCTGCAAGTCAAATATGAACATATATGAAGCCATAGCAAGGGTTTAAGACATTTTCTAATGTAACAGCCATTTAGGAGGAGGCCTGGAAGGTATCACTGAATTAAATGGGTAAGAGATGCAACTGTCAAAGTGTTAATTTCACTAGATCGTGGGCTCATGATGGCCAATGGACCTTTAGCTGCACACTGTCTTGGTTTTAATTCTCCCTAGAATGCAGAGAGAAGGCCAGGAATGGAGAATGGATTGGGTAGATTGTCTTTAAAGGCTTGTGGTGGTTTCACCCTGGCAGGAGGCAACAGAAAGAAAGAGAAATGATGTGTGTTTAAAAAATACTTAAATAACTAAACTCAGAAGTGCAACAACTGCAAGACTGCCTTTGTGTTCCCCAAACCTGTCGAAGCTATGGTATGTTTTACACATTAACCTCTCCTTACAATGAGCAGCACAAGGCCAGACAATACTGAGGTGATAGGTCACCAAAGCAATAAAGCAATGCTTTATTAATGTGTTCAGCCCTAAAAATGCAACCCCAAATTCCTTCCAGATATTCAACCGGCTGATGGAAGTTT
This sequence comes from Porphyrio hochstetteri, assembly GCA_020800305.1. NCBI lineage: Eukaryota > Metazoa > Chordata > Aves > Gruiformes > Rallidae > Porphyrio > Porphyrio hochstetteri. The sequence goes on along the minus strand of CM036915.1, from coordinate 18,644,994 downwards.
TATTTGTGGGTTAAACCAAAGAGCAAACTGCAACCCTTATGCTCTCTTAAATCATGCAGCCTCCTTGGAATGACTAAAATTCCCTCCAAGTTGCATTACCCAGAGTTTGTAAATGTCTGGAAGGCATAAACCACTAATGCATGTAATTTTTCTTCCCCCTCCCGCCATTTCTCCAGCTTTCCCACACAGATCGCTGCCTTCTCCCAACCACTTCAAGAATGGGATTTATGAATGTCTCAGAAACCCCGTGCACTATCTGTCCTGATCCAGGGAGTCAGATTACACTGAGATTCAAAACATACTTTCTCACTGAACAAATTAGACATTCACTTTTCCCCTACAAGAAGAGATCTGCTTGCAAACCAGGTGTGACTCTGCGTGGTCACCTCCAGATATTCCTTTAGGGAGAATCTGAAGTCCTTGGAGAGAAGTTACTGGTTTGTCTGCCTGAAGCCAGAACAAACAATACCTCAATGCACACGCAGTGCACAGGACTCAGCTGTGCTGGAGACAGAGCTGGGTCCCGTTTTTGGGTCATGTCCCTGGACAAGGTGTTCCCGTGCAAAGCTGGCTTTGCAGTTCTGTTCTGCTCCCCAGCATTTCTGCCAGCTTCACTTCACATGACACCTAGCACTGGTTCCTAAGCATATTTTTCACATACAACAAAATCTCTCTCCTTCAAGTGCTCGCAAAGCTAATAGCATATTCAGGAAGCACTTACTTCTGAACCTTCTTTTCAAAGTAAGGCATTCAAAAGCCCCGAATGCCAAAGCCAAGGTGATCTGGGCCACTTCACCTTTAATTTTCTGTCTCTCCAGCTCACTAATAAGACACACTCTGTATCAAAAGTAGATTACTTGGGTTTGAGTCCTCGGATTAATTTTTTGCATGAGCTATACCTGGAACTCTCTCAAAAACCTTTTCAGAGTCATTCTGCAGAGAGGTTTAACATGAGCTCAGACATTGCTCCTCATCCTCACCTAATGCAAACATTGATGCCTCTCAGGCACGTACAGCTGAAGTCTTCCCCACTAGCCACCAAATCTGCGCTTCCTATTTCCCAACCACCACACTGAAGTCACCCTCACCCTTGAATAGCACAGCTAGTAACTCGGGCATAAAGCACCTGCAGTCAAGAGCAAAGGCAGGAAAATTCCCTCTCTGCTCAGTTTTATACTCAGACAGACAGCAATAATAAACTAAAAACTTTTCCAATACATCTGTGTAACACTGCTGCTGTCCCAGATGCTTATCCTTGTGATTTAAAACTCCACTTACATTCTGATTTTGCCTCCTGTAGCAGTTTCATATAGATGTAGCTCTGTGAAGCTTGCATGAGGTTGTTTTGAGCATTTGTTTGCTCCTGAATCTTTCTGCCCATCTTCTCGATGCCAGCAACACATTACAGTGTTGGCTTTTGAATCTTTACCCATCTGGAGGACTTTGATTTTATTCACTGCAAAGGCTGTAGAGCTGTACACAGCTCCTGCCTGGGATTTCACATGCCTCCACTGCCAGACAAGGAATGCCTGTGTGCTGATAGGTCTCTACCTCTGTTTTCATACCTGGGAATCTTGCAGCAGATAAATAAACAGTGAAGTGGCACAACTAGTTCTGCTCAAAATGGGTGAATAGGCCTGAACTGGTGTTCACTAACAAATCCTCACTCTGCTTGTTTCCTCCTTCCTCCTTCAGTTAGGAGGATTCCTCTCTTCCCTGGGCTCTCTTTTTTGGCTATTATCCTTGCTTTTGACACAGGTTAGCATATTTCTCAATGCTGCACATTTCTTTGAACCTCTGATCATTGCAACTAATCACTTAATTGTGGGTTGGTTGGAGATACCAGGCATTCCAAATGAGCTTTTCCAGGTACCAGGCAATCAAACCCTGCCAGATTTCCCAACTGCGCTCAGCTCGGTGGAGTGAATCCAAGTGGGTTTGGCAAGTCAGCTGCTCCCACCACCTACACACACACACCTACTGGGTTTTTTCATTATTTGCTGAGCAACTCTTTCTTCTCCCCCTCATCCCACCTGCCACGGTTGCTTGGCCAGGAGGAGAATTTGTAGTTCAGTAGTTCAAAAGAAAACTCATTCATCCTGTGCTGAGAATTGTGGCAGGGGCATGGCTGCCCTGTTCTGACATGTCTGGAGCAATGAAGATGCTCCAGCATTGAAATCCCAACTGGAAACACATGTGGACGTCCTTCTGCTGTCACAACAAGCAGTGTCGGGCATTGTGGGGGCTCTATCCTGCTCTTAAACCTGGAGAGGAGTGGGATTGTCTGCAGGAGCTTCTTGCTGCCAGGCAGCTGGGAGCCAAGGCATCAAATTATCCACCCTCTCAGCTTTTCCAAAGCAGCACAATGATGCCATATAGCTCCACAGCTACATAAAGCTCTAGCGAATAAGATATAAGATGCCAAACAAAAGCAAAGGCCTTCAGCTTTATAAGCACTTCAAGCAATAGAAGGACTTATTCTTCATGTTTTACTACTTCCATTGCTATTTTTATTCTTCTTGCAAAGTGCTCAGCATTCAGGCAATATTAAAAGCACCTGAACAGTAAACTTTCAAAAGGACACAGCCAACACACTGAACTTTGTTTTCTTCCCTTTTATATACACCTACAAAAAAACCTTAATGAAAAAGCAAGTTAATATTTTTGGAGAACCAATAGAAATACCTTTCTGCCTCCAGACTTTCAGTTGCTTTTCTGTTGGAATCAGCTATAAAAATGCTCTCCCTGAAGCCCTCCTGACACTACTTGCTGATTATGGGGCACAAGGATTATCTAAGCTGATAAAGCCAGTTTACCCCCTGCCCCCAAAAGGATAGAGGTCTTTCAGGAGGCAAATGATGGGTTTCTTTTTTCAAAAGAAGCAGGGCAAAGGTAGGAAAAAATATTGAATACTGTATTTCTTTATTGATCTTGGGAAACAAAAGGGATATGTTAGTGGAAACTCTACCCTTCCTTCTTACCTCTTGCAGATCATCTGTATCTGAGACAAATCCAACATTTTGGTTGGTTAGTAGTGAAAATGCTGCTCAAGGAAAGGTGAAGCCCTGGTCCCAAAGTCACTTGCACCATTTCCCCCAGGAGGTTCAGATGTTATTCTAAGTTCACGCATGTCCCATGTGAAACAAATACAAGAAGGTTGGAGTCCTGCATTCTTCTACCTCACTCACCCTGGCTTGGAAATCAATGCAACTGAAATTAAGGGAAGGAGCTAGTTCAACTCTGTTGTTAAATGTGATGCCTGTTCAGTGCCTGGCATTATGCTGATCCATTGCAGCTCCCTGCAAAGGGCACTCTCCCACAGCTTCTTTACAAGCCCGTGGGATAAACAGAGGGCCAGGGACACTGGCAAATCTGACTGAAGCAAGATTGGGTTTCTTACATCTCAGCTTACCTCCTGCCTTATCTGTAATAAATATCTGCAAAATGCTTTGAACTTTCTTTTTCTCATCTCAGCCGTGGTGCAGCCCCTGGATGCAATGAGTTGAAACAGTCTCCGGGAGGGATCTAGGCTGACAAAATGGGAAGATTCTCAACCTGCTTATCATTTGTGTTTTTCAGTATTAAACATGACTGTAGTCAAGCACTTCTTGTGAACTTTAATATTGATGCAGTTTATTGTGGTGAACAGGCTGAGTCTATTCAGTTCTAGTTCAGACCAAGCTGGGATTTTCTGAACCGACTGACCAAGTTTCACACCACAACTTGCTTCTGGAATGACTCAGGTGTTAAGTACATGCCCATGTAACAAGAGAAACTTCCAGGAGGTGTAAGGAAGGGTTTATGAACCAAACCAATCTCATGCAGCAGTGTTCTTAGTGGTGTCAAAATACAACTCACGTGGCTAGTCTGATTCCTCTGGATGACTACAGATTTCCTTCCATGAGCAGTATAAAGTAGAAAACTAGCTTTTAATTTGTGACAGATAGCCACACAAAGTAATTTACTATGGAAGGATCCAAAATAATTTAGCACCAGCTCCCTTCCTAAATTTTTTTTTATTATTTCTACTATCTCTAATTACAGGCATGAAATTCAGGTAATAAGTGGGTTACGTTTTCTGCTAAGAAAATGATGTCTATAATTATAGGCACATGTTCAACTGAGATATTGTGGCATCCAGTGCTTCCACAAAGATGATAATTGTCAACCTTTGCACTGTAATTAAGTCTAAATGGGAATCCTAATCATTTTCCAAATGAGCAAACAGTAAGTCTATCTTGATTGGCTCTGTTGTGGCAATGAATGAAACTGATTTACTCTATGAGTTAATTAAGTTTTATAAAAGCCCATGCACCCCCCTGCCCCCCCCTCAAAACCCACATTGTCAGCAAATATTTGAGCTAATTAGTCCTGTATTGTTTTAGTGCTGTGTGATAGTACTACCTGCATTATCCGATTAGGAGCCCTGCTTTTCCAGATCCTTGATTTCAGGCTTCCCCCCCTTGGAGCAACTACTTTGCCTTTGTTTCACCTGTTTCTTGGGGGTCATGGCTTTCTTTTCCTTTCAAGGCTCATAACTTCAGCAGGGCTCATGAACAAAACAGGACACTACAGTGTTTGGTGCTCACCTTTCCTAATAAACATTCCTTCTGCAGAACCATGGCCTACCAGGCTCAGTGTGAGTGACCTCATCTCACAGGCTTTCCTTTCACTGCTCTTCACATGGGATACTTTTCCTACGAAATGCCAGTGCAGCCAGCCCAGCAGGACTGCCTGGGGTCCTGTGCATTGCTGGATGCCAGGTATCATCCCAGGTAAACCAATAAATTTCAAGTGTCAGCCAGAACCAAACATGACTATCTCTCTCCTTTTGCTCCCACAGCCAACACAACGTAATCATCTACAACAGTTTAAGAGATTGTGTGAACTCTGGGCTTGGTTTGCTCAATGAATTCCTACAAAGACAGTGATTGCATATAACTCTGCAGGAGAAAGGTCAGGAATTTCTTCCACATCACTTCACTGGCTCCCAAGGAAGCCATGCATGTGTCCATGAGACCCAGGCATGGCTTCAGTTACTGGCTGCTAGGACTTGCCACATCTGGGGATGGAGAAGCAGAAGAAATTTTGGACCCACTCATCAGCTGATACCAAGCACAGGGACACTAAGTCAGTGCAGATACACTGATTTATTATATGTGAAGACCGGGTTTTGTTTGTCCACTATCTCAGCTCCTTCTCTGCTTCCTCACCTCAGTTGTTTGCCTAGAAGAACATATTTATTTTCCTTTCATGAAGGACTTGAGCTGCAAAATAAATGCAGAGTAAAATGTTTCCAATGCACTTGCCCAAATATAATGATTTGTGCAATTTAGTGGAAAAAATCACAGAGCTGAAAAAATATATGTGCTTCCTGTGGTGAGAGCACCTGAAAGGCAATGAAATTCCATTACCTGAAACAAGCCCATAAACAGCATTACAGAGCAGCCACTTGTCAGTGCTAGATGCTATTTGTGGGAAGCCACTAATTGCAGCTTTCATAAAACGGTTTGACTCCCTTCCAGGCTGATGCACAGTGCATTCCAAGTGGGTGATTTAGAAGCTGCAGAAAGCCAAATGCCCCAGCCACAGGGAAGAGCTGCCACTTTTGGACTCCCTAAGGAGAGCTCCCTAGCTGAGCAAGATGTTGGCCATGACATGTCAAGTGCCTACCATGCTGTCAATGGCTCCTCTTCCATCAGATATTACTGACGCTACACACGTCCTGCGTGAAACAAATACAAGAAGGTTGGAGTCCTGCATTCTTCTACCTCACTCACCCTGGCTTGGAAATCAATGCAACTGAAATTAAGGGAAGGAGCTAATTCAACTCTGTTGTTAAATGTGATGCCTGCTCAGTGCCTGGCATTATGCTGATCCATTGCGGATTATTCCAACCAGGGGCTGTGGGAGCAGGAGTGGTAGAACACACTGTAAGGGGCAGCCTCCATCTCCAGCAGATTCCTGGGACTTATTATTACAGGAAAATTAGGAAGAAAGGCTAAGATTTGCCAAAACAGAGACAGGCAACCTTACTCAAGGTGTAATACAGCACTGGCAGATTCAATGCGGGACCTACAAGAGACCTCTTCCCTCCTGGAAGGGCAGCTGGGGGTCAGGTGGGGCATAGGGAGCATCCCAAGTGGGCTGTGAAGACTATGGTTAGGCAACAGAGCCACGGCCCAAATGACTTGCCATAAAATGAGCCCACAGCAGAAGGAGCTTTTTCCAGTCTAATACTTGAGCAAGAGACCTTTCTTCCTAATTACCTTCCTTCTTATGTAACACAGTCCCCCTTATAGAACAAATACAGGAAATTTAAATGTAAAGTCAAACTTCTCATCTTCGCTCTGAATCCAAAACACACCTGCTGCTCTTCTGACCCTAGGACTGCTTCCTATCTTGCCTCGTGAATGACAGATGACACAACAGGACATACGACACAATAGGACACGCTTGATTGGCAGGTGGGAAAACTGGCATGCAGCAGTGTGATTCATCAGTCCTTTCAGAGCACATGAGAAGACAATCTGCTGATGTTTGGATAGTTTGCATGTTCTTATCTCGGTGGAACTTGTTCACACAAGCAAGGTTTGATTTTATGTTATCCTAAGCCTTACCCTATACTTGTCTTAGTAGCTGAAAACAACTTATTTTAGCCAAAGGCTCCAAAATTCTCACTCCTCTTTTTTTTTTTTTTAAATAAAAATAAACTGATCAGTGAATTTGAAAAAAAAAATAAAAAAGGAAGAGAAGAAAACAGAATGGTATTTTCAGTGGCTCATGAGCTGGAAAAACAACATTTTTTAATGAGGGGAAAAAAGAAGATTAAGGCCTCTCAGCAGCTGAAAAAGCAAGCACTTATTAAAACAAAATATTTAATGTTCACAGCCATTCAATGGCTGGAAAAGCATGTTCTAATGACCACGTTTAATAAGGTTGAGAGCCACCCAGGGCCTTGAAAAGCAACTTCTTGCCTAACATTGTAGAGCTGCTGATTCTAATAAGTAATGTGCATGTTGAGCCCACATGTAGTGAATTAGCTTCCCTACGGGTTCCAGGGAGAAAAGGGTTAAAAACCCAAAGCTCAAAGTACTGTGAACTGGGGGAAGGTAGAGACAGGTAACTGGTGGGAGGAGAGGGAAGGGGATAGAGTGGCAAAGAAGGAAGCTGAGCTCTCTGCCACCCTTCCCAGTGGGGAATATCCAGCATCAAGAGCATCACCACATCGTCCCAGTATAAGAAACTGGAGAACAAACACAAGTTTCTGCCTGGAAAAGAGGGAGATTACACCACTGCAGACACCCCTTGCATTTTCATAAACTGGAGGCACTGGAAATCCTAGCTGGGAAAAGAAGCCAGAGGCAAAGGTGTGTCTCCAAGCAGGCTGTAGCATAAGGGATTTTTTTTCCTTCAGTTTGATAATCGAATACCTTGTCCTGAGGCAGCAGCACGGATTTATCCAGAAGTTCATCATATTAGCACAGGTTGTTTTTCCTGGGGAACGGTCCTACTTCAGCTGTTTCCTGTTCAGAAACAGCCTGTGCATACTGAAAAAGGGTCTTAATTTGGCTGCTTTTCAAACAAAAGGTGCTCAGGGTCTAAGCCCTAGGAGAGCTGTGCTGTGAACGAGCCCTCTGAGCCTTGCAGCAGCGTGACTGCCTTGGATTTGAAACAGTGCTGCAATTTGTTGTCAATATTTCATACTCCTCTAATTATCATACCTGAAAAATAAGTGCTTGGGGGTCATCTCACCTTGTTGACGGGGATTTGGGGAGTCGTTCCGAATCCCTCTGTGCATTTGGAGCCTTTCCAGAAGCTCAGCACGGTACCTGCAAAGCAATTTGTCTTTGCAAAAAATATTTTGCCATTTAAAGCCACTAAGTGGCAGGGAAAAGCAAGTCCTGAAAATATATACGTTGTGCTTAGAGCTGGTTGGTAGCTGTACATGCTGAGGGTTTATTAATGTAATGTGGTAACCCCTCCCAGAGAAACCAGTTCCTAGGCTGCTGCTAGAGTACCCTTCCCACCCAGCAGAAACAGGAGAAATCGATGTACGTTAATCGAGGTATCAGACAGAAGAGAGATCTATCAACAAATAGAAACAGGACCAAGCTGCTGGCGTGGTGCCAGGCATCTGGCCAAGACTTTTGCAAATAAAGTTACAGCACACTGCAGTGCATGCTCCCAGTGAGGAGATGACAATCCACTGCAATGTTTCAGCTCATGCTTGCAAAGGATGCTGTGCCCATCTGACCCTACATCAATGCCAGGGCCAAGCCCAGGCTATATTAACAAGATGACAGGAATTTCTCTGAACATTTGACTTCAGCTGCCTCAGAGGAACAACTGACATTTCGTGGATAAAACTGGAGGCTTCAGCTGTTTAATTTTGGATAACACTTGTTTGCAACATCCTGGGCTCATAGCAGTGGCCTCCAGCTGAAGGTCAGTCTCTGTTAAGGGCACGCTAACCTGAATGTGTGCAGTGTGACAACCTCCCCCTTCACCCCCAGTGAAACAGAGCAGAGGGAAAACACTGAAGTTATAACTATACCACAGTGTCCTGCCCGGTCCATAGGAGCCCTTTACAGTCCCCCCCCAGCCCAAGCTAAATTCTCCTCTATGACCAAGGTGTTTAGCACAGGGGTGCACAGCTGGGAAAATTTGCAGCCCAGAGGGACTGGAGAAGAGTATGCACTGTCTGAGGTCCCAGAGCTCCTCGGCTCTGCATCTGAAAGAGACTCCTCTGAGACTTAATGTAGGTCTCAGGAGTCCTGGGAGGATCAGAGAACGTTAGGAGTTGGAAGGGCCCTCAAAAGATCATCTAGTCCAACCCTCCTGCCAGAGCAGGATCACTCAGACTAAATCACACAGGAACACATCCAGGGGGGTTTGAATGTCTCCAGAGAAGGAGACTCCCCAGCCTCTCTGGGCAGTCTGTCCCAGTGCTCCATCACCCTCACAGGAAAAAAGTTCCTCCTTACATTCCCATGGAACTCCCTCTGCTCCATCTTGCACCTGCTGCCCCTTATCCTATCACTGGCCATCACTGAGAAGAGCCTGCCTCCATCCTCCCGACTCTCACACTTCACGTATTTATAAACATTAAACAAGACAACATCCCAACATTAAACATTCCAAGACAACAGGTCCAAGCAGTGATGCAGCAGCATGTGCTGCTTGCCTCAGTGTGCCCTCCTGCTCTGCTGCAAGAGCATCACGTAAAGGAGGTTTATCTCTCCACAGCTGCAAACAGCAGAAACTTTAAACACACTGCGAATCCCTCCACTTCCTGTTGCTCTCCTCCCCAATGCCCACCTCCCATCTGACCTTCTGGCAAGAGATAACATGTCCCTGTCTTGGTGAGCTCTGGCCTGTGTCCAGCTCAGCTCACAGCACAGTGAATATGACATTTTGGCTCCTGCACACAGCTGGGTTGCCCTCTCCTTACTGCCAAACCCAAAGTTTACAGGTTTTCCTAAAAGTCCCAAAAGCTTTTAATTGCTGACATCCCTTTGGGGCAACTTCTTTTTCCCCCTGGATACAATGAAATGTAGAAACTGGCCTTTCCTCCCTCTCCTTCACCACTGAAAGGACTCTAAATTAGGACTGAGGTGGAAGTTAGGTTGTTGCTTAAAAAACAGACAGGGAAGGCTGCAAAAGATAAACATGAAGCAGCTATTCATTGCTGGGGATCAACCCAAAGGAAGGCTCTTGGGGGTGGAGGGAGACCAACCCACAAACTCATGAATAACGGAACGTGGCAGTTCAGTGGGACACATCTGTTGCTGCTCCCAGCCACATTCAAGCATCCTGTAAGAAACTAGTGCTTGCTTCTCATGGGACTTTTTCCCATTTTCTGCAAACATCCTGATAAAATCCTACAGTTTAGCATCCCCAGCAGCTTCCACCACCTGCTCTTTCTAGTCTCCAGCCCTGAGTTTGTCCGAGCTCTCACACAGATATTGTGCAGATGAGAGCAGGCTACAAGAATCCTGGGGAGGAAGCACATGTCTTTCTGTATATCTAAATGAAAAATGCCCCGGATCCAGTTTCCTCTGCTTAAGATTGTACAAAGCACACACACTGTTTTCTCCCAAGGAGTTGCAGGGAACCACCTTAAGCCCTGTGACAGGTTTGACAACAGCTGCAGCAAGATTAATGTTTTAACTGCATTAGTATCCTTATTGGTACTAAGTGGTTTTTCATATATTTGCTCTTCCACAGTGGTACTACAGGATATTTACCCACCGGGAATGTTATACTTAAACAATAAAAGGATGCGATTCTGTTTCCTCCTGTACCAAATTTTCACTCCATTCCCAGTGAATTTATCAGGATTGCTCACAGCTTTAAGCAGTGCAAACAGAGCAAAAGAGAAACAAAACTCCAGGTCTGAGGAGTAAGGATGCCACATTCAGCAATGAGGAGGGCAGGGAACAAGGACACTGCTACAAAAGGACAGCAAAAAAAAGGGTTCTCTAAATTTCTTCTACTCCAGGAAGTTTTATGGGGTGTAAGCTGATGAGTAAACAGTGTGAAACAAGTTGAGATGTGTAGATCTGATGTCAAAAGGATCTAAATACAGTAAAGTGAACTTGCACAGTTAAGAGTTATGGAAGGAAACATAGATGGAGAAATGGGGCTGTCAATGTGAAACCTGCACTTCCCTGGAGCTCCAGTGATAATTAAATAGGGGGAATGGGGTCTGGCTGTGGCGGGACATGACTGGAAACAAGTAGGATTCATCTTGTCTTCAGGATCAAGAAAATAACCAAAATGAAGTCAGTAATTAATACACTCACTTCCTAGCACAGTCCTGAAATGTAATTATAACCATTTCTTTTAGGATTATTATGAATTGTTTCATTAAATCTTTGTTTAATGATTTCTCTAAGAGAAAGAAGCTCCATCTGCAGAGCAATGTTGAAATGTATTTGTCTGTCAGTCTTTGCCAGCTGAGCTAAGCTGCAGAGATAGACCTTGCTTTGACCATGCTGTCTCCTTTTTTTTTTGCAAAAAGAATAATAGAGGGATGTCAGGAGATTCTCATTACAATGATTTTCAAAGCTGCCTTTGTCCTCAAACCATCCCAAAGGTACTTACCTCCCAGGGGGGGATTCTCCACCTGAATGTTTTTGAGAAGGGAAGGGAAAAGGGCAAGAGGAATCTTTCAGAAATTTGGCCACATCTGCTACTCCAAATTTACTGCCTCACATCTGAAAAAGTCTACGTGAGGCAAGACAGAACGATCATCTTTAAAAAATATTCACCAGGCATAGCTCATAGGGCAGCTGTTGAAGCGGACACATTCCTAACAGCATCCTAATGGGCCAAGAGCAATGTGATTGCCCCTTCTGCACCATCAGCCCAGTGCCTAACATGATGAAAGTAAATTGGGCTGAAGGAGTTTAAGAGCACAGAGACCTTTTCTGTCATTCTCATTCAAATTGGGCTAGGGGCACTGCAGTCAACAAGCAGGAGAATATCGAGTTAGCTTCTGGTTGCAACCTGTTTTGGGGTGAATTCAAGCTTGTGCCTTGAAAAACATTTTTTAAACCAGTCAGTATGCATGCTAGAAGTCTGTAACAACACGGAATCTCAAGACTTTAAATGCAGCAAATGTATTTTGCTGGTTTTGTAACAAGATTTTGTATATTCTTTGCCACCTGCTGCCCATGTTACTCAATGCGCATCCTAATTCGGGTATCCCTCACTATTATCACACTTGGTTTCCTTCTCTCAAATTCATCAAACATACCTCTGCCCCTCCTGCATCAACCTCAACTGATTCATCAGGGGTCAGCACAGCGTTCTCCTCCACAGCATGGCCATAACACAGGACCTGTGATTTCTCATTTGGTTTTCCTACACAGCTTCCTCAATAAATACACCAGGGACTCAAAACGAGTTTTATTTGTCTGCCTTCAGGTCATTTGTGGTGCTTACTCTTTCTAAAGGTTAAAACTGTCAGCACCGTGCTGCTTTGATGTAGCAGCCTGCCACTAAGAACAGCACACGTGCGCGACAAGGATGTTTGCAGTCTCTCCTGCTGTCGCAATGTCCTACCTTCACGGTATCACTGAGGCTTAGAAGGACCTTATCTTGCAAGTCAGTCTTCCTCCCTGGGAATAAACAGTAATGGATTTTGTGGCCTGGGCTGTCACCTGCAACATGAAGGAGCAGAGAGGTGTGTGATTCCCACCTGTTCAACAGCGCTGCATCCCGTTCCGCATCTGTGAGGGTGATCAGTTGTTGGCCTGCTGAGAAACTGGGTGGTTTTGAATCTGTCTGTCTGAGTGTGATGGAAAGGCGAATGCATGAGTGGTGTGCAGGGTCCAGGAGTACTGAGTTATCGCTCTCCTGGACACAAAAGCCTTTGCTACACGCTGCCCCATGCTGTGTCCTGTTAAGCTGACGCTGCTTGAAGTGGCAAAAAGCTATGCCAGCACTGTCACACAGCTTTTAGGGTCTGAGGTGGGATCTCTATGTGGCAGATGTGCTGATGTACTTGAAATGAGATTTAGCACCTGCAGCACATCGATGCAGACAGCCCTTCATGAAAAGTCCCGAGTCAGAGGACAACCTTTGACTTAGGACCACTGTGGCCTATAGGCTCATAAACACCTACGTTAAACTAACAGCGGTGTCCAACAAGAATCACAGGCTGGAGAAGGACCATGAGGAGTATTTTTCTACCTGATTGACCTAGACTGGACTGTGCTGACCTTGGGGGAAAAAAACCCCAGGACTGAAGTCATGCTGCTTTCTAAAGCTACCTGACACCTTCGCTGCTGAATTGGCACCACTGTGGTCATTGAATGATGGGTTGAATTTTTGTCCCACCTGGATTTTGAACACTCAGCAGCTCCCAGGCACCAACGCCCTTCCTCACAAGCACATCCATCATGACTGGCAGTGATGGATTAGCCAAAGAGTGACTGGACATGAACTAATGAGCACCATTCCACCAAGGCAAGCACATGCTAGAAGGGCAGCATAATGGGAGCTTTCATTCCACAGGATGCATCTGTGTGAGAAACCTTGTCTGGCTACAGCTTGGCAAACCCACAACCCCCTAGGTTGTTTGGGGTGCAGAATATTGTACAGCTTGGTGCAGGAACTAAGAGATTGTAGGCAATGTCCTTGCTCTGCTCTGGACCCTACCCACAGCCACAGAGTCAAACTAGTGCAGCAGCAGGCTCTGCAGTGGTGTCCAAGCCCATCTGTGCCTGATGTGATGGGATCAGGGCATGCAACGAAGGGTAATAAAGCATCTGCTGGTGCTGGAACCAGAACCCTGGCTGGGTTCAAGCTGTGATACTTAGATCCTCTTCTGAAAGACAGTTTGAAGTGAAGAGACAAGTGGGTAAAGACAGTCCCTGGGATCACAGGGGACAATAAGACTCATATGACACCCAACAGCATCACAAGATCTCTAGGCTGTTAGCATCTTGTCCTTCCTACAGGCAAAGGCAGCCATTTCCCTGTAGCTATGCCCTAGGACTCATCTCCCACTTCCCATCCTCAGGCTTGCTCTAGCCCCGCCTCACTCCTCCTCCTCTGCTTTCACTGCTGTCTCTTCCAGGTCCACATTCCTGGATCAACAGTCTCCACATGCTATGGTGGGAATCTTCCTGTTCAAAAATATCTCTGACATAGAACTACCTAAAAAACCTTCACAAGTGGCTAGTGTTATCTGTGAAATTTTTCCCTCTTCACAAGATGCTCTCCAAAATATTTTATTTAACACCCTGGAGTCTGCACCAACTGTTTCCCATTTGTAGCATCTTATTTTCCATATGACATATGAGACCAAAACCCTGATGTAAACACCGTGGCACTGCATATCTTCGTGAGCACACACTGTCACATTCTCTTTTGAAGATAACTGGCAGCACACTGGATGCAAAGAACAGCTGGAAATAGGGAAGCAAGAGGAAGATCAGAGGAAACTGTGAGTAAATACCAATGGGCCTGTGTAGTGTGTGTGCTAGCTGGGAGATTCCTAGAAAACAGCACTAAAATAACTGCCCTTTAGCCTTAAAAATTATTGACTTTTTCATCCACACCCAAATATCAATTAGCATATGGCTGATGGGGCAAGTAAGGATATAGCCAATGCAGATTTGGTGGTTGCTTTTTGTCAAAAAAGTACATTTCACGCCCATCAAATATTTAATTAATACCCACAGAGCTTTAGCAATCCACTACAGGGTTTCTCTTCCCAGAGTTTCAGGCTGGGAGAGGCAGCTCCGCAGAGCACATTACAGCACAGATCTTCCCCAGTGCAACATCTGGCAGCAGAATGGTAATTGATGTTGTATAGAAAAAACAGATCATCTGTATGCTATTTTCCACCCTCCTCAGGAGGGAACCTTTTAATTGGCTGATAATATCCCCCCCCCCCTTTAGTCTGTCCTCTGAGATGATTATATAAATCAGGCATCTGAAAGGTCAAGGGATTCCCAGGAGAGGCTCCATAAAGAACAGGAGGTTTATGCCATAGTGGTCCTAACTGCCTCCCCCCAAGATACACAGAGGAGCCTCAGAGGTCCAAATCCACCCCTCGCATTGCCAGGAGTTCCTGTTGAGCAAAAAACTCTCACTAATGAACATTTGTGTCTGTCTCACCAGGAACAGCCCAGTGAGTGGCACCATCCAGCCACCAGTTCCAGCTGTGACTCTGTGGGGCAGGAGGCAGTTCAGGCCCTCCCTCCGTTCGCTGCAGCTCCTGCATCACAGATCCCAATGGGGTCTGTGCATGGTTTATTTGGTGGGAGACAAACTTGGGAGACTTGGTCTCCTGACACCATCCATCCTCGCAGCTGCTTCAGGAGAGACGGCTCTCAGCTACCACTGACTGTGCTTATAACATGCCCTGAGAGATGTATTGAGTTTGTGCTTCCTCTGAGCAACACCCAGCACCCCGAGTGAATTTGCAAACTGTCATTCCTCATGACACACATCCTTCTGCCATGCTAGAGCTCCACTACCAGCCTTCCCAGCAAGCACAGCCTGTTCTACCCATGCCCCTATTTGCACAAGCCAGCAAGCATCATAGCAGAAGAAGCAGCTGCTGCAGCAGAAGCTTCTGCCCAGAGGCTGCAAGGAACAAGTACCCATCCATCTGCTGCCCTCTCCCCCATCAGGCACAGGCCGTGCTTTTCCTATCCATAGGACTAGAGCTGTTCAAAGCAGGCAGCATCCCTGCTGCAATTCCCTGTGTTGCATTCAAGTGCTTTGACCTTTTTGCTGTTCTGCACTTTGGCCATTATATTTTTCTCTGGTTTGTAAACTCATTAAGCCAAAAACAGGGAGAGGGGATCCCCTGCCTTCTTAACGTTGATGGGGGGAGCTGCACACAACTATGGCTGGCCACCCCAGCCTCTCAAAGGTACAGATGTAGGCACAGAACGTTAAAAAACAAGTAGCCAGGCTGTAGTAAGGATAAGGTAGGAGGAAATAGAAGGTGGGAAGTGAAAGAGCATTTGTAACGGTGATGCTGCAGCCTAACTACACCCCCTGCCATGGGACTCCAGCCTAGGGGCAGGAAGAAAACTGGCATCCTGCCCCAGAGACCAGATTATTTCAGGAGCTCAAATTAGCATGAGGATGGGTTACAGATAATGATTTACTTAACTAAGCAAACCCAAAGCTTGGACAGAATCGGTTTGCAACCAGCTGCATTTGACCACGTGACTACATCATGGTGGGTTAATGACAGAACACAGAAGTCAGATCAATTCATGGTCTTTGGCTTCAAAAGGGAAATCAAAAAAAAGAAAGAAAGAAAGAAAAAGAGCATCTATTTGCCTTCATTTCCTGCATTGATGAAGTTGCTTCCAATACTTGCAATTACTCCCTTCTTGAGAAAGGAATTAATTAGCATTATAATATATCTTCAAAGTTCCAAGAGGAATAAAGGGATCTGGCACAAAGCAGGATTCCTGGCATGGAAATCAGCCCCTCATTTAAGCAGCAGGGGTGACTGTACAGGCATATTAGTGTGAAACAGGGGGATGCACTTCTCTTTGCTGCTGGAATAATTTTGATGACTAAATCAAAATCCCTATCATGTCTGAAGGTGCCAGTATGGCATCCAGTGTTCAAGGAGGATCTGTAACTCCTGTGTGCTATGCATTAGATTCAGGTCCACAGAAAGCAACAGGAATGTTGTTGTGGAGTTTGGGGGACAGACGTCAGGGACCTAGCTTGTACTTCAGCTGGGAGTGCACTGCCTTCTCCCAGGGATTAATTCAGGAGCCTGTATTCAAGAGGCACATCTCCCTCCTGAGCCACCAAACTCCAACATGCTTTAAGTTAGGCAAAAATAATTCATTTGTATCCTAAGACAGTTTCAACTACTACTGCTAAATTATGTTCTTCATGCTCTATTATTGAGGCATCTTGATAGTATATCTGGAGACACTCTGTAGACACACTAAAAGGCATCCCTGTGTCAGACAACACGGGCTGCAGAAATAAAAGATGATGTAACAACAGACGAAGGCACTTCATCATAGACCTGCTGTTTGCAAAATTCAGAAGGGCAATAAAGTGATGGGCAGCAAGAGTCACAACCTACCACACATCTAAATGCCACTGCAGCAGTAGGAACACATTGTAAATCACGGCAGAAGATGACTCCAAGGTAGTATCTGAAGGACAAATAGTCATTGCTTCATCGGCCATTGACACTCAGGCAAGCTGTGGTGGGCTGTGTCACTCAGAAAACAATGAGCCAAATAATGTTGAATTTGAAGTGTAATCCTTACAGTCCTACCTGACTTGAATGGAGAAGTCTGAAGTAAAACAGATGTTGAAAATAATGATTTTATGTATTCTTTAAAAATAGTGACTGGCATCTGTCAGGGTATCGCATTCATTCTTTCCTGAAGGTTTTTGCTGACGTTAAACAAGAGTAGAGATCATTCCAATCTCAAACTTAATAGAAAGAAGGGTGGAAATAAAAGAGGTGAGGGAAATGCAATTATGTTTTGTAGTCAAGGGTGAGCAGGCAGGCACAAGCTGTTTCAGAGCAACCCGCTGCCTCGGACAGAGCCATTTGAGATGGCTGCACTTGTTATCTTCAATCTGTTTACAGAGGAGTAATTGAAAGTGGAGATGTCTATCAGGCCAAGTGTAACAGTTTGTTCATGCTTTTCTGCCCTTCCAGTGTCAATGAAAGGACGGCAGGAGCGATAAAGGTTGAGGACCCACAAGGTGTGAAACCTATCTGATTGGCACCAGGGGATGTTTTAGTGGGAAGACCATCAACTTCACCACCACCACCACGATGTTATTTTTACAGCTTGGGGCTCGGTTTGGTTTGTGCAACTGTTAGAAAGCTGCCCAGGGCCGTGGGGGCATAGGCTGGACCGGAGTGCAGTTCAGGATGGGCTTCATGCAGGATGCTGTGTTGGTGTCTCCTCACAAGGGTGAGGAACGGAGCCGTTAGCTGTGTACCCAGGACATGCCCAGGAAAGAGAGGCTTCTACCTACACTTTGTTACTTCTTTTACTCCATTTTAGAGTCTCATCTACTTTTTTTTCTTAGTGCTGTAACAGGAAAGCTCTGTATTAGGCATTTTCAAACAGAAACTGGCAGCAACACACAGGTTGTTTTGGGTTTTTTACCTTTTCAGCCCAAGAGCTGTGCACTGGGCAGCCTTCTGAGACTGTGCTGCACATTCCCAGACTGACACCTACAGTGACCGCTCCTGCAAAAACCTGTGCTGATGCAACAAACTTAATACTGACACATGTAAAACGGTGCCAAGGAAAAGAGTAAAAAGAAATAAATCCAACGCTTTATAAGAAACACAGAGAAGTGTGAAATTTGGACTAAGCTCCACATATCTCCCTGCTTCTAAGATGACCTTATCAGACTTGATTCTGGACTATGTTTGGTAGAAAACAAATTAAAAATGAAAAAAAGCACCATCCTGTTTCTCAAGCCTTCTAAGTAAAGTTTTTTTAGAGGTTGCTTAACAACTCAGACATTCCCTGCATGCACATATGTAAAACAAACCCCACCAGCCATGCTACTCTCAAATCCCATTTATTCATTTTCATGCTCTTTTGTCCTTGATGCTCCAGCTGGCACCAGCAGTGGCCATAGTGAGTAGCGGGGAGCAACCCCCATGCCTCAGCAGCTCCAAAGGGAAGGGCTGGGAGAAATCTCAGTAGGAAGCCTGCATGGCAGAGATTTTATAATTTTTTTTACCCCTTTTTGAAGGCACAATGTGACTGAAGAATTTAGATAAGGCTCCGACTGCAGCTCTCCTCTGGGGTGAGTACTTGCAGCCAGAGCCT
This sequence comes from Porphyrio hochstetteri, assembly GCA_020800305.1. Classification (NCBI taxonomy): domain Eukaryota; kingdom Metazoa; phylum Chordata; class Aves; order Gruiformes; family Rallidae; genus Porphyrio; species Porphyrio hochstetteri. The sequence continues at coordinate 18,626,674 of CM036915.1, read as the reverse complement.
GTTGTACAGACCAAGGCTGAAGATTCCCACTGTCAGAGAGAGGAACTGGATTAGTCTCCACACATATGATTCCTCCTCTCTCTTTTCCATAACTAGGAGGCAGTTCCAGTTACGGGGTTTCGTCCCCTGCTGGCACAGATGGCTGTACTGCACTGGGTTTGCCCCACAGTCAACTTATTGGAGAAGGAAGAGTGCTAAAGACAACTGCTGGAGTTTTAAAGAGTTAAAAAAAAATAAAATAGCATGGGTGAATGTGACTCCTTGTGTCCTAATAAACTAACAATACAAAACACTGCCAAGTCGACTAGAGACTTGAATCTAGGGCTGAGATTCAAATCCAAACCCAGGCCTGGCTCCCTCCCAAGCAAGCCTGACTTTCATGTCTTTATCTTTACCAATGCCATTGCTTATGCAGGGACTGAAAGTAGCCAACATCCTGACAGTAAGTTTGGTTTCTCTCTTGCTCAGAGGGCCACAGAATGGCAGAGCAGAGCACAGAGGGCTGTTTGTCTTTTGCAACCTGTCTTCAGCTCCATAGATCAATTTGCAAAATTAAATTCAAGGCGTGAACGGCCCCCGCTGCCCAACCGCTCCAGTATCGATCTAACCTGAGCTGTCTGTGCCCTGCACAATATTTATGCCAAAGAGCACAAAAAAAAGAAAAGAAGAAAAAAAAGCTGCTTCTTCAATATACTCTGTCATTCAGCAGAAAGGGAAATGAAGACAGGGAGGGGAGGGAGAAGGAAAGGGGGAAATATTCAGCTCCCAGAATGAAAAGCACAGACATGCATGTCGAAGGGTTTTGTCTGGAGCAGAGAGAGCAGGTGGTGAGAGGATGCTGCAGATCGGGATGTGCTCAGCTTTCCTTCCGAGCAGACGTGGCTGCGTAATTGCGATTCTATTGGGCACGCTGGTCCCCTGCAAGGTTTGCTGGGGGAAATCTCCCTTGGAGGTTTAATTATTTAGCATGGCAGGAATGAAGAGTGGAAAATCTGGCTCAAAGAAATACCTGCTGGAGGATATTCTGATAGAGGCAGGTCGATCAGTAGGGAAATCAGCATAAATAAAGCCCCTCACCCAATTTTTTTCCTTGAGGTTTGAATGCTAACCTCATGTTGCAGGGATTACACGGATAATTGGAGCAGGCAGATCTCCAGCTGACTTAACAAGGCTTCTCTGCACAGTGGTTTTGAAGCTCAGCCCTGTAGTAGCCACACTCGGGATCTGGTGAGCTGGAAGCTGCACACAAACCCGGAACCAGTGGTCAAGGACATGTGTTACACACAGAAACCAAACTGGCTGCCCACAAAACAAGTGCACTCACTAAATCTTTCCAGGACTTGCCCTAAGCTCCTATCTCTGCCCCAACCTTCACCAGGATATCCAACGGGACAGGGAGATGCTGTTATATTGCTCACTTACCCGCCCACAACTCATCAGCTGGTTTCACCAGAGAGCAGAAATGTCAAAAGCAGCTTCTTCCCCAGCTGAGGGGCTGAACAGATTCCCTCATCAGCTGAGCAGCACTCTTAGCTGCCTTTTCTCTCTTGCCCTCCATTTGCTGTCTGGGATATTACAATTCACTCCAATTTTTCAACCACTTTCCCTTTGTTCACCTCTCTTTCATATTCCCTTTCCTGCAAATACTCCAGCAAATGAGCTCGCCGGCAGGAACAAAGGCATTTAAGGCTAATGCTGCTACCCCTGCAGGAAAATGGTTTTCATATTTATCATCGTGCATAAAGCTAGGAAATATTTCATAGACCTTTTATTTTCCCCCCTCCTTTTTTCTGATACAGGTCACTTCATAAGTTTGGGTCAATTAACATGAAATTGTTTTGGTAGAAAAGGGGGCGGGACGAATAACAATGTTTGTCTTTTGCATTTAGAGAATAAAATACTTCTGGCTTTGAGCTGCACTTAGTTTTATATTTACCAGTTTTAGATAGCTAATCTTTTAAAGCCTCAGAAATTAAAAACACATTAGTTTGGTTAAAAACAGTCTCTTTTTTATCTGACTTCCATTTTTCTTAAATAATGCAAAAATTATTTCCAGTTGAAAGGAGTTATTCTTCCTATTCTCATAAGAGTTATATGCCATTAATGGCTTATAAGAGCTACATTTAGCCAATGAGCTATTAGAACTAAACCATGTGATTGGCAAAGACAACTCTAATTAGAAAGACTTCCAACAAATTGACCACAGATGAGATAAAGGGCAGGATAAGTAAAAGTGCTATATATAAAGTACTTGCCATGAATTATCTGCCAGCTCAAGCAAACAGACAGTAATAGACCTAGGCAACATATTCTGTCACCTTTCATTTCAGATCCTGATTTTTCCAGTGAAATCAGCAGCAAAAATTCTCTTCTACTTACTAGGGAAAGGAAATTTAACTTCTAGCAGGGTATTTCATGTGTCAGAGATTATTTTTGTGTCTCCGTGTGCAACTGCTATCTCTGCTTTGTACCTTGAATCCAGCATTCCTGAGGATTTTAGTGTGTCCTGTAAGGGAGCCGGATTCAGGTCCTGAGCATGAAGGACCACAGCAAGAACAGCATCGAGGGTGCAGGTAAGAGGGTTGAGAGCATCATCTCCAGAGACCGTTGCTTGTTATGTCACTTAAAATAAGGAAAGGGGACTATTTCTCCATGGACCTATCCAAGCAGAGAGATGGCCAAGCTGGGAGCTTGCACCTGGACAAGGGCAGTGCCACCAAGGCCACCCCCAGTATGTCTGTGCTCGTGAGAGAAGCTCTGGAAGCCAACCTGTCTGCAAGCCTTGTGCAAGGCCCAATTGCCAGTTACCCATGTCTGCCAACAGCCTAGGGATTTTGGAAAGCACTTCAGCCATTTCCAATAGAACATATTTAAAAGAAAAAAAAAAATATAAAGAAAGACTCTTAACACCATCAGAGGTCAATATTCAGGATGACATGTATTGATGTCTCATCCAGGGAGACAAAGGCTTTGCAGATTGCTTTCAGATGAAAGCAAGGCTGGCGCACAGGAAAAGGCAGAGAAAAAACTCTCAAGGACGGTTTCCAAGTCTTTGGTTTTCATGTTGCCAAGAACATTTTCCACACTGGACAGGGGTGCATACAGCATGTTAAACAAGGCCTCGTAACGGCTATCTGCAGGGATTGTATCAGACAGAATGATAAATCATTTCAAATAAAGGTACGGGATGATATCCAGAGACTTCAGGCTTCAATCTAATTAGGCGTCTGGGAGCAGTGCTGTGCTGCAGGATGATCAGGGGTTGTGCACGGATCCAGGGCGCTACAGCCAGCACATTTCAGGCACATCCTGACCTCCCACCCCGTGTGGGTGTGATGCTGTGGGGTACCATCGAGGTGGCCAGCAGAATTAGTGATGGTGGTGGTCTCAGTGGGAGGGTGGGATGGGATAAGTGTGCTACCTACCCTTAAAAAATCAGCATAAAGGGGAACAAAAATCACCTTGTAACAAGGTTCCAGCACCAGGAAGCTTGTATTTCTTCTGGTGACACGTCAAGGCCCATGACATCATGCCTCGGTGTCATGGCCCCACATCATTTCATCATGAGGTAATCAGGTCAGCCCCGGAGTAAGGTCTCTTTAAATCAAGCAGCGAGACTCAGGGGCTGTTTCTGATCGAATGACAGCCGTGGGGAGAAGGTGCCATTCACAGCCTCCACAGCAGGTCTGTCATGCAGCTGCAGATCTCAGGAGGGAAGGGAAGGGAAAAAAAAAAACCCCCAACATAACACCCAGGTGTTTGTAGCTTGTTCTTGCTTGGAGGCAGCCAGATGCTTTAGTATTTTAGAAAAAGAATAGAAGGTGGGGGAAGGGAAAGAAATACCCTCTGCTTTTCACAAGGAGACAGACAGAAACAAGAGAGTCCATTAATGTTAATAATGGTGACACATGCTGGGCAGGCATGGCCAGCTCCTTAACTCAGTAGCTGGCAGCTCTAGGCAGAGATGCCAGTTTATACGTGCCCGACACACACAGACTGCAATATTTTGCAGTAACATGCCAGACTACGTGGTGCTCTCCCCTGCTGCACCAAATGCTTCCTAAGGGTCCACCACAGACAACACCATGATTTAAGACCAGGGTAAATGTGACCTGCAAGGCTAGTTAAAGCACTAAAATAAATCGCCAGAAGAGGGTATGGAACCATCATCATCGGCAATTTTTAATGGAAGGTTTGACATCCTGCCTGCAACTAGAGGGATGGAGCAAATAACCTTGTAAAGTCCTCTCCAATGTAGTTTTTATGATTTCATAGCTTAGAAAAGCAGTGTTGAGAGCTCTGAGCCCTGTTCCATATGTTTGCTGCTGCCTGGCTGGGGGGAAAAAAAAAAGGAAAAAAAGAAAAAGAGAGAGAGATACTTAAATGTTATAATATCCTTTATATTACTTGATTTCTGTTAATCTTGGTCTACTAAAGGACCTTCAAATCTAATTTTAGTAGCCTTCTCCTTCACAGCTCTCAATACATGGTAGACCAAGGAAGAGATTCTACTTTCTGACCTGGGGCGGGCTTAGGATGCTCTCAGCTAAGCAGACTTGCAGAAGTAGCTCAGCCCCAACCTGCGGTCTGGGGACTGTCGTCTTCCAAACCCACCAGAAACCAGAGCTAAATCCCAGAAAGGGCTCCTGCTGCCTCACACAGTTTGATGGAGATGAGTATCTAGGTAGCAACCTGAACTACTAAATTAAAAATAGTTTTCACTTGTGATCAGAACATGGCTCCAGGCTTAACAGCCAGGACGTGAACTGCAAACCAATCCACGTGTTAGTTCTTTATCATCTCAGAACTTTTAAGTTGATGTTCTGAGTTCTTCAGGGTGGAGGTAGGAGATTTGAAACTCCAAGCTTGGCAAAACTGAAACAATACCAGGTCTGAGCCCGCTAGTGGAGGTACAAAGTATATTCCCAGGAGGATGCTAAGCACCCTCACCTCAGGTCTAAATAATTTTGCTGGCAGGGGCTTACTCTATCACTGGGTGCACTCAGAGCCTCACAGGTCTGAGTCGGCAGTGCATCAGTTACACCATTTACCCAAATGAGGATAATGACATGACACGCAAAATCAATTTTCATATGGTCTCTAAGCTGAGATTTGCTTCCAGGGGTTAAAGACACAGGGCAATACCCTTCAGTGAAGCTAAACAATTTATAGCAGCTGAGGATCTATCCTTCAGAGCTTAACTGCTAAGAGCAGGGAGAAATTAATTTCTGGATCCAGTGCGTGTTCAGCCAGGCTTAAAGTAAATGGGGATTATTATTCTTTTCAGGTGAAAAGCAGATTATAAAAATAAATATATGTTGTAGGTTTAAAAAGAAAGACTCCAGGGAGACAGCTGGATTCAGAAAGAAATTAGTCAGAAAGCAACTTCTGAAAGCATTGAATATTCTTTGCCATTTCCTAATCGATTCTTCACTCAGAAGGCAAGAAAACAGCCGACACTTTTAATAGCTGCTTTTGGAAGTGCAGTCTGCCCAGTGGCGTGATTTGTGGGGCTTGCTTGAGTTCCTGGCAGTCACTGCAGATGAATCAGTGGTTTCTTTTTTAACATCTTCTGTGATAATAGTCTGGCAGAGAGGAGAAACGTTGCTTTCCTGCAGTTCAGCTTTGCAGGAATCTGTCCCCTTTGGTAAAGCAGATATTAAGATTCAAAATCCGAGAAGGCCCTAACATAGAGAGTGTCTCCTAAAAATAGTCATACCACGGATCGATTCCCCCCTTTGCTGACAAGTTTACACTCTTTTTTCCTCTATTTTTTTTTCTTTCTGTTCAGCTGAGATCAGTGCCACACTCTCAAGCACTTGGCCAAGTGAATAACACCCTTTTCTCTACTTCAGATCCCCACAGTTTTAACTCCTGCTCTCCTTTCTTGGACAGATGCAGGGAGCCTGCATGAACACAGGCTGACTCTGGGGTAGGACAGGCCCTGGGAATCAGACTGGCTGCCTCCCCTTCAGCCCCATAGGGATATGTTCAATCCAAACCCTTCTATCTTCCCCACCTCAAATGGGTAAGCTATGAAAAACGTGTATAACTCCAGGACCATAAATAAATAAACAAACAAATAAAATACTTTTGTGGGATTGCTGCTCACCAACAAGCTTTCTATCGAGCAGCCTTCCTGGCACAATCTCCTCATCAATTAATAGCTGCACATTTTGGACCATTAAGGCAAATCACAGTGCAGCACCCGAACTGTTGTCCTGGGACAACTTCCTTGTGAATCCTCCCACTAATCTCTCAGGAAGGGGTTCAGATCAATCCAAACATTCAAGCTTCAATGATTCCTCAATGACTAATGAAATCTGACAAAGAAAAAGAAGATGGATAGGAGAAAGCAAACAAAACCAAACCCTGGCCAGCGTGCAGGGGAGCTTTTCGAGGTCTCTGCATTAGGAGACAAAAGCCTCTCACACGCTCAGCTCAGCTTGACGCTATTGACAGCCAAACCTTTGCAGCAGATTTCTCTCAGTGTGAAATCCTGTCCCTGAAGTGTGCTTTATCCCCTCTAAACAGCAAACAACAAAATGAGTTAACACAGGAGTTCACTTTAGTTCTTGAAAGCACACCCATTGACTACGGGATTTACCTTACACCTCCACATAAACACCAGCCAAGTCCTGCACAAATAAATCATCCTGAGAACAGATTGAAGCAAAAAAAAAAACCAAACCCCAACAAACCAAACCAAACCCCCCACACACATACACAGAACAGCAAAACACTAAACACAGCCTTTCTTTTCACCTCTCCCAGCACTCAGCAAGGCACGGTAAACAGATGCTTCCCTAGGACTGAGTAAGGAGGGTGGAACTAGTGCTTTACAAACAAGTGAAGTACATATCCAAACCTGTAGTTTCTCAGGTTAAGGGTAAAAAGGTTGGCAATATAATAGTACACCTCCCCAGCACTGCTCACATGTAAGCAGGACTGACCGAGCATGTGCATGAAAGCAGCTGCTAATTTGCTTTTCCTTTTCAAATGCTTCAGCATTTGACACTTTCTGCCTGGCTTGCTACAACAAGGAATTAATAATATTTTCTGTCTTTATAGTTTGGGGGTTTTTTTACTACTAAAGAATAAAGGGGAGTGTCTGTTCAAGCTCATCATTTGGCCAAGTGGGTTTAGAGATTCGAGGGATAGGCAAGGGTCTTCTGATCCTTTCTTCAAACACTGACTCTGACACACCTGGGAGGTCTTTTATATGTTAAGATGGTCCTTCCTAGCTTTCACTGTAGAGATGCCATGGCAGGTGGTACCTCCCTGGCCCGTATCAGTCCCTCACATAGCCAAAAGCTCACTCAGTGAGTGTTCCCATACATTATCCCTACCTCTAAACCTGAAAATAAAAAACCATGGCATTGATCCCCAAAATATTTATACTTATTCTGCCCAGTACTTTAGTTATTCAGTGCTCTACAGTTGGGGATGAAAGCCTTTTGCATGCTGAACCCAGCTGAGTTATGCTGACAGCTGAATCTTTGATTAGCCCCAACAAACACAAGAGAAATTTTGGCTTCTCTGCGGGGTCATCCTGGCCTTTCTTTACACTTCACCTGTGATCTGGGACCCTAACATTTTTTAGGGTTCCTGAGAGCAAAGACATCTTAGCTTAATTTAGCCTTTGGCTTGAGATCAGCTGCACTGGCTCATGCTGACCAACGTGTTTGCACAGCACAAATGCACACAGGCAAGAGGGAGAGGAATGTCAGCCACACTCAGATCTCCTTGAAATGTGATCTTGCTGCACTCTTCGCTGTGTTGCTAGTCTATTAACTCTCAATTCTGTTATTTTTATCACTTGAAGGACAATGAGTGAGAAGTAGAAAGGGACCTTATTAAGCATGCAGCACGGCAACTTAGGATGTGATTCAAGCCCCTTGTTCACAGCCATGGCAAACATGATTTGCATGGGATACCAAAGACAGCAACTAGAAGGTTAAGAACACTTCCTCCTTCTCCTGGATGGCTTGCATGGATGCAGAGCCACAGGGATCATAACAGTCCAGAGATTCACTCTTTTCACAGACACCCTGCACTCAGATGCTCACACACCCTCCAACAGCCCTCACTCCATCCCTTGCGTTCGGGAGGCTTTGGAAGATGCAGCTGCTGAGCCCTTTCACAGAACTTTGTGCAGCATCTGCTTACAATCCTGAAGGAACCTAAGTGAGAGGACAGTTCACAGGAAAGGAGGCTCAGAGGTGGAAAGTGAACAGGAAGAAACATGACCTGCATCTAAAGCAACATGTTCATCCTCCACTCCCCTGCCAGGAAAAGCCACACTAAGTCAATAGTTAATGATATCTTGAGGTCCCTTCCAACCCCTACAATTCTGTGAATAACTCAGCTGAGACCACTGTCAGAACACAGAATAAACTGATCCTTCCTTAAGCCATGTCTTTTTCTGGCACTTCCCAGCAGCAAAATAACTTGTGTGTGTTAATGATGCACCTCCTGAACTCGAACATCCTCCTTTTGCAGCAGTAGCTGGTGTTTCAGCTGACACCAGGAAGGTTTCCTGCAGGCAGGACTCCCTCTGCAAAGCAAGCACCAGCTGTGGGTGTGAGGAACTGCAGCAGTTTTCCTCTGTCTTTCAATATATCAGAGTAAGGAAAGGCTAAGTCCCAGTCCTGATCCTGGGAACCACTCCTGCGTCTAGTCTGGGCCTCTAGTCTAGTTATGTGTGCCAGAAAAATCCAGGTCCCGATACACTGGTTCAAGGATTTTCCCCTTAACCAGTGTAGATGTTAAAGACTAAAAATACAGAGTTTAAACAGAACCAAGAATGGCTGTTCCTTGTTCGTCTGCTCTGGAATTCTTCAATGCCTTATTAACAGCTGATTGACAAAGAAGAAGAGAAAGAAAAGGAATAACAAATCCATAGGCTGACTAGCAGGGAGAAGGCAAGAACGCAACAATTTTACAGGACTGATAAATTGAAATGAACACAAACTCCACAGCCATGACCTTTTATAGTGTCGCTTATGCTGAGAGCACTGGAATGGAACAGTGCTTTTGATTTGTGCTGTGATCAGAAACACTGAGAAAATCCAATCTGCACTTTGTCATCAGCTGAAGCCGATCAGCCATTGCCACTTAATTTGGAAAAGCCCAGGATGTTTTTGTGCTGCAAGGTAAGAGTGAACATCAGCCCTCCTTCCTCCTTCGCCTTGCTTGCACACTGGATCCTTGCTTGCACACTGGATCCACAAGACTTCTTTAGGGGCTATATTAGGTGGATGTGACTTTTCCAGCCACTCGCTCCCCAGCCCAAAGCTGATGTCCCCAATTCAGAAATACCTGTCAGTTTGGTAGCTTCTCCACCAGAAAAGAAGCACTGCTGCTTTCTCTTACGATCATCTGCTTGACTATCCTAAAACAAGGAGACCCACAGGTCCAGTTAACACCCAACCAGCGAGTGAAGCTTCCCTCTGCTTGACACCACAGGTCATTTAGAACGTTTGGAAAAGATCTTATCCTGCACAAAGTCTGTTTTAGATGAGATCACTTCCCTCCAAAGATAATAGTCTTCAAAGGCAGGCTGGGCTTGAATAAACATGGGTGTATCTGCTTACCCAACCTATACAGTTAGATTATATCCACAATGTAAAGTCAGCCTCTCACAGTTCTACCGCTTGCACAGTGATGTATGGAGTTTTATCAAGGATGACAACATCAATATAGACACATGCTAAAAGCAGTATGAGGGAGGTAACATGAGCCACAGAGTTCTTTGAAGATCCTTCTTGAGCCATACATTGCTAAACAGGAAAACATCATGTTTTACAAGGATTCAGCAAGCAAGTAAACAATCAAAGGAAGCATTGCCACAAGGTAGAAATTCTGGCCCAGGAAATCTTCTACTCCAGTACAATTCCTAGCTGCTAACCAGAAATAAACATTTAACCTATTAGTTTATTCTAACCTAGTGTGATGGGTTTCAATGAAAAGTAGTTTGTGGTACCCCCTCGAATGATCTCAGAAGCTGGATAAGACAGAAGGGAAAGCTGGCATTTCACAAAATCACAGAACGTTAGGGCTTGGAAGGGACCTCAAAAGATCATCTAGTCCACAGCCCCTGCCAGAGGAGGATCACCCAGACTAAATTGCACAGGAATACGTTCAGGTGGGGTTTGAATGTCTCCAGAGGAGGAGACTCCACAACTTCTCTGGGCAGCCTGTTCCAGTGCTCTGTCAACCTCACAGTGATAAAGTTCCTCCTTACATTCACATGGAACTTCCTCTGCTCCAGCTTGCAACCACACAAACAATATTCCTTGGAAAAACACAATGAGCATAACTGCAGCGTGATTTTACCAGCCCATAAACTACAACTTTTTTATACAAGTCTTGATACATTTGGGAAAGCTTTTCTAGGCTGAACCACAGGTCCATACTTCTTGAAGTTAAAGCACAATTCTTTCTGATAATGAAGAAACAGAAAACCGAAAAGCACGTCACTGTGTCAATTAAGTAACACGACTGCTTTCTATTAATACAATATAAGAGAGAGGGGAGTAGGGGAGAAGTTCTGGCAAAAGAGAAGAGCTATTAAGATAATAGACAAAGCTGGTAAAAGGAACACAGGGGACTTAACTGGCCACACACTGGAAAGTACAAATCAGATTGCAAAATTCCTCATCGCTAGAGCACATGGCTCTGGAAGGGACATTTCATCGGACCATGTAGGACCTTTTGGCCCTCAGTTCCCAAGTATCATGCTAAAGTGTGGTGGGTCTGGAGAGGATTAAATTACAACTCTGCCATGGATGAGCTTGGCTTCATGGACATAGCTATCAGCTGGAAAGGGTAGAGAGCTTTTGCAAAGAGCCCATTGCATTGGTGATTATTTGAGGAAGAGCATGGAAAAAAAATTCCTTGCCCTCTTTCCCTACAGACAGCTCTCAGTCAGCACAAATCTTCCCTGTCTCATCTACGTTAAGACATTGCCAGCATAGCGAATGATGAATTGATTTCTCAGAGGACTTCTCACACTTATCAGTTTGGAAGACTAAGATTAATTCAACCCCAAATTAAAGCAAAGGGACTGGCAATGCCTGGAGACCCCTGGAAACATATCTTTCAGAACCCCTTTTTCAGGTTTTTTTTTTTTACGGACTTGATGAAGCTGCATGTCATTTTAAAATATTTGAAAACTGGGGGGGCTGGAGGTTTTTTGGGGCTTGGTTTCATTATTTTTATTTTTTTTTCCATTTGCCAGACAGCTATCACACAGACTTTTCCCTACACTCTTTCAGATTGCCTAGAAAAATGGAATAAAATTGCATTACAGCCTGCTGTGGCTTCAGGACCCCATCCTCCAAACACTTGCCATCGCGTCCAGATGACTTTGCCCACAGCACTACAAGTAATCCCTTTCTAAATTAAAAAGGCAGGTGTGATACAAGTTCCCCCCCCTTTTTTTGTCCTCCTGAAGTATGTATAAAGAAAAATTCCTGAGCACAAGGAGATAATGCATGAATAATTCATCAGGCCCATGTTCTCTTCCAGATGTAGAGACCCATGTGCAGATTCCAGGGCCTTTGAGGCTCCTGGGGGGCTTGGATACGATTGAGAGACAGCCTTCTCTCATGCTAAATCTTATTTCAGCTCTTAGACCTGTGCTAGCAGCTTTCTCAGGCTGCAAGAAACTCCCTGATGAATTCCCCCATCTCCTTTCTCTCTGTTCTTCCTTTCATTTGCTTTGTCCGAGGTGTTTACACAAAACCATCCCCTACTTCACAACTCTTGCAGAAAGGAATAAAGCACAGAGAAACGTTTTACAGAAACACATCTCTCTCATCACAGGCACGTGTTGCCTCAGGTTTAACCATGTGGACACACATCTCATTGCACAAAAGGGTATTATCAGATTCTGCTTTGCCTCAGAAAGGTCAGAAAAAGTCCAGAGTCCTTCCCTGGACAATTTATTTTTCATTCTATAGGAAGATGTTGGTTTGCATTAAAGGAATGGCAGAACAACACCCATAAAGTATTCCTTCAGTTGTTAAGCTCCCTAACATACTAGAGAATATTAATCAAGGCACAAAAGAGAATCATATGCTTCCCCAGTCACAAATGTCATTAGAATTACTTTCCAGCTTTAGGAAAGTTCTTTCCAAGTTGTATCTGGAGTGATAGTTACTAAATTAGGCTGAAAGTCTTCCATCTATTCTATTTTCTTCCCAGAACACATATTATTTTAAATTTATCTCAGAATGATTTTTTTTTTTAATCTCTTTTTAATATTGATAGGGAAAAGAAAAGGCAGGGTGGGTTTTTTGTATATTCGACTTGGTTTTCATCCAAGAGTATTCACATGTAGGTCCTTTTTCACAGCATTCAAATCCAGTAATTTTAGAGGTCTGTTTTTTCAACAACAACAAATGTAATTTTTCTATCAAAAAAAGTGACACGCTTTTCAGCCAGCTCAAGGAAGAAAGCCTGTGTTGAAATACATCAGTCCAGTCACTGCTTGCTCCCAGTACTGCCAAGGGGGTCACCTAAAGATTTCCCTTGGCCATGGAGCTCACACAACAAAGAAAGCTTCACAATGGCAATTAAAGTGCCCCAAAAAGGACATCATATGGGGAGAAAAACACAGTGCTTAGCTGAACCCTTCTCCAAACTGTAGTCTTGCAACCTAAGAGTCAACCAGTAAGAGACTGGTAGCAAGAATTGCTATCGACTTCCAGATAGACCAGGATTGGTAATATTTGCTTCCAGCTTTTTCTGTGTTTCTACTGTATTGACTGAAAAAATGGTGTTGCCCTGGGCCACAACATTATGCAAAAGCGTGTACTAGGGGGAGCACTTTACTACTTATTCTCCCTTAAGTTTTATTGATGTTTTTCAGGGATTTGTGTTAAAAAAAAACCCCTCATGCAGTCATCCAAGAGAGCAACAGGATGGCAGAGACAGAAAACAGAAGAACTGGTCATGCACAAGTACCATCAACTGCAGAAAGAAAAATGTGGAACAGATACCCCAAAAAATATTTCTCTTCATACTCATTTATATTCTCTGTTGGTATGAGGAAAGTCAGCACACATGCAAAGAGTCAGCTGTATGCACGATGCACACCTTTCCCACTGACTATATCTTGCTAATAATGGTGCTCACCATCACCATCAAAATCTTGGAAGGTTTTGCCACTCTCCTCACTCCATGCCGAGGGCTTGTGAGGTCATCAGCTTGCATAAATGAGGGGAAAAAAAAAAATAACCAAAACTGAATTCAGCATGAGGGAATTCACAACTGAGTCCATCTGGGAGCGTGCCAGCTCAGGGAAGGAAGACAGATCTTCTTTTAAGATGTGTTTATTTGCAGTCCTTACACCAACACGCACAGGTTTGATTATTAATGCATGTATCAAGCAGGTCTCTGTGTGTGCCTGTTTGGGAAGAAGCTGAGTGGAAAGGAAATGACAAAACATTTTCTAAATTCCCTGCTATACCTATAAAATAACTATTCCAACTCTGAACTAATCCTTCAGCTACTCCTGGATGCCACAGATAAAAATTGTGGGTATAAGCATACTACCAGGATGTGTTTAAGTGGTCATTTCTATACAACATTAACACCAACAGATTTGCCTCTACTCATGGCTGAGTCAAGCTCATCATGTCTACATCACTGGGCCACCTCCACCGATGGGAGCCACCCTTGGTCCTCAGCCTGGCTGTCCACGTTGCCCTGGGTGAGGGCAGCCGCTAGCACTTGGTGCCTGGTTATTACTGTTTATTAGTGGAAAGATTTCATGATGTGTGAGTCAGCCCTAATGAGCACATGAATATATTTAGGCATACTACACCACCACAGCTTGATATAGAGCATATTGCTGCTTAGCGAGACAGGGTATCATTCACTTGCGAGGTGATTTGAGGCTGATGGCAGGGGTGACCCTTCAGAACAATAGCTGGAGGTGCTCACATCCAGGCTAACACGTAACTAATTTAGCAGAATGCAAGTTTTACACAGTACAGGGAGAACTCTTATTTGAGAAAATCAGCAGGACATCAACAGGTACTCAGGGTCTGACCTCCTTGTGCACTTCTGAAACCCTCAGGAGAGCCCCCAGCTGCAGTTTTTCTAATTCACTACTATATTTTGATAATCAAATTATCAAACTTCTGATGTGGAATTTAAAGCAAGATAATTAGAACACAAAAAGGCAGGAAGGAGAGGGGAAAATTAGAGCAGCTACTACGTCAACAGGAATCACAGACCAGAGGAAGAATCTCAGATCTCCATCTATACTTCACCATAAAATTAGTGATACATCATTTCACAACTACTTCTGAGAGCTAAAAACATTAGGCATTGATTCTGGTTAGGTCTGAGTTTTAATTAATTGGTTTCTTTCCTTAAGATCTCCCATGTAAAGCAGTTTGCAAGGCTATGCAAAATGTGACAGCTGGTAAGACCAGAGCACTTTGGGCACTACAGGAGAATCCAGTATACACAGCCTGTTTGGGAACTTTCCCCTTCTTGATATTTAATTATGTGCAAAACAAACTTGCATTTTATTTGATTTTTAGTAGTGTTAAGTCTGTGCTCTCAGGGAAGAGCCAAACAATCCTAATAAACAGTTCTGAGAGTTTTCTGATGAGCCCATTGACACAGAAAGCAAAACACCTGGAAGGCTTGCTCAGTGGTTGGGATGTTAGTCCCAATCTCAGGACCTCTCTGAACTCCTCATCGTGTTGTAGACTTCCTGGGGGCCCTTGCTCATCTCCCATCAATACTGACTCCATCCAGTACGGTACCTCAGTCCCAAGGAGCACTTCCCTATCCTCCTTACTCTCCTTTACTGCTTCATTCTTCAGTTTAAGGTCCAGAAATTTATGGGTGGTGACTAAAATATCTTCCTGGACACGTGTCGGGGCAGGTGTGTAATTCAAGCTAAAAAATATGACCCTTGTGCCCTCCAGTTTCAAAAGACTTGGGCCAAGCCTCAGGCGCTGTACATCCCCAGAGCTTCATGGACTTCTGCACCACAGAAGCCACCCGCACCAATCTTCTGCTCACCACAGCTACACCAAATTACCAAGCAACCCATGGCACTAGGCAAATAATGGTACAATCAGCAATGATTTAGTCCACTGGATTTTGCACACCCAGGTTTAACAGACACTGCACTGGAGCAACAGGGTCTGGTTTGAATCCCTTTCATCTTCAGCTATTGCACAAAGGCAAAGCCCATCTCAACAGCAGCATTCACACGGGCTTGCCCTTCGGAGGAGTGCAAGGAAGTAAAGCAGGTGAGGAAACCTAACAGAAGTTTCCACAGTATTGACTCAAGTTCTCAGATGCTTTGCCTCCTGGTTGCAGTTTTCCCAAGACTGTTGTTCTCATTATAAACAGTTGACTCAGAAACATCGCAAAAGATTTCGAATAAAGCATTCCCGCCCCATCCCCTGCTGCTCTCTTCCCAATACACAGAGATGCTTAAAACAAACCAGATGTGCTGCAGAAGACTGTTTTGTGATAAAATCCTGAGAAGGCTCTTGCTCTCTGAGCTTGTCCTCGAGTACTAGAAGTGGCCAGTTCATTTCAGTAAGTTATTATGCAAAATAGGCCAACAGGCCAGGGTGCTGGGGAGATGATTTTCCTTCTCTAATGTGACTTTCACACTCTCCTGATAATATACAACTTTAATAAAAAGCATAAAAGAAAGTTCGGCTGAGTTGGGCATGTGGTGCACCACTCAATCCCATTCTCCCCTTGGGCACTAATTTAAAACATATCCCAAGATGCTGGTAGTCATCCAGCATGCTGAGAGCCTGGTAAAAACACACACGAGTTCATGTGCTGGAAGGTCAGAAGCAGGCAATGTTGTTTTACATAAGGATTCCCAGGTGAGCTTCTTTTCCAGCACAAAGGTAGGATGCGTTTGACTCATCTGATAAAAAGACACAAGGTAATACTAATTGGCTCTGTAGCAGCACTTTTAACCACTTAAACTTTTAGATAAGCACTTTTCCCGATGTAATTTGTAAACTGAGGGGATTCCAAGTGGTCTGAGAGGTCCCAGGCACAGCACAGAGTCAGACTGTCTGAACCTCAAGGTGTTATCAGGCAATACCAGATTCAAACAACACTGCTAGTCCACCCCGAGCTCTCCTGGGGCTTGACCAACCTTCAGCAAAAGCTAAAACAGCCCTTTCAAAAGCCCTGAGAAGAACAAATAGCACATTACAACTATAGTATGTTACAACTATACTATTACAACAACCAGGACGTTACAACTATAACTACTTCCATCAGCCCAAGTGCATAAGAACAAGCTGGGTAAGAGAGAGAGAAGGAGGTGGTAGAAAAGGGGAGGGAAAGGGGAGAAGGGAGGAACATAAGTACATACAATATCTGTTTGTAATTGCTCGAATTATCTGAACTGCCCTTTGCTGAAAGCTACCAGTCCCTCTAGTCCTCCCCTCCATCACTCCATCATCCAACCTTAATATTGCTAAATTCTTCATGCATGTGTCTGCATAAAGACCTTCAGGACAAAGCACAGACCAGGCACGCTCTTTGCAAGGTTTCTCATCCCCCCCAGCACCCCCACGTCTGCAACCAGCCATGCAGAAGGCTCCTATTTGTCAGAGTGATTCAAATCCTTCATCAAAATTCAGCCAAATGGCGTTTGCAAATTGCCAACCCTCCTTTGGGTCATTATTATGTAAGGAAATAAATTGGAAAGAGAGAATGAAAAGACCCAGGTGACTGGTCACACAATGGGAAGACCGCAGTGATCCCAGTGCTGCCATGTGCTTCGCGTTCATCCTCAGTGCTTTAAGGAACCATCTTCTCTCCCCTTTCATAAAACCCCACATCTCTAAGAGAGGAAAGGCTTATGAGCTTCCCCATAGAGAGAAAAAGAAGGAAATTGTTTCATAAGAGGGAAGTTGATTCTCACTCTGGCTCCTGCAGCATGGGGAATTAGCAATTTCTATGATATCACATCATGCAGAGGTTTTGCTGAAGCAACTATGCTGAGGAAGGGCAACTGCCTCAAACTTCATCTTTGATTTTTAGGGTTGGGTTTTTATCAGTGGTGTAGTCCTGGCCTCCTGAACAGGACCACATTGCACCCAGCATTGTATAAATATAGGTGGAATTCATGGCCCTTGTCCCCAGCCCAAGAAGAGAGATATCAAGTGGACATAGATGAGAGGGGGAGTTGGAGAGGGAATATTGCAACCACACTGCCCATCTGGGCACAGCAGCAAGGATGTTTTCTGGCTCTCAGGTAATAAAAGGCATGTTTATTTTAATACATAATCTCTTTAATGAATCACAGTGGGTAAAGTCACAGATGCTCAAGCTGAGGGGTACAGAGGGTTAAGATCACAAAGCAATCTCACGCTGTTTCTAGTGACAGCATTTGTCTTTGCTTCACATCACACTGGGTTGAGCACTGAAACATGCAACTAAAATAATTTCCAAGAAATTATTTTTTTTTCCCCTTCCCCCAAATTAAAAGACTTATTTACTTTTGAATTAGAGTCGGGGGGAGGGTGGGGAGGAACCAAGTTCAGCTACAGTTCACTTCTGCCCCAAAACACAGAATTTGTTCTCCTGAGTCCCTTCCAAAAGGGCATCTTGACATTTGCAAGGGAAAGTATTTAGGGATGTGAATGCCATTGCTCGCTCTCACAAAGCTGAGGTCCCCCACTTGTGAGGGGTGGCAGTAGGTGCTGTACATAGTGCAGAAAAGAGAAGAAACAGCGTTTAGCCCAGGGGCTGCGGCAGAGGCCGGAGGGAACAGATGAGAACCAGACAAAGAGACAGAGGAGAAGAAATAAGAGCAGCAGATCAGCAAGCACAGGCACCACGGGCTGGCGTGGCAGCTCACCAGCAGCTGCCCAGCTCAAAGCATCAGCCCTGACAAACTGAAAATCATTACATTATCTTTGGTGTTTGAAAGAGCCAGGGAGCTAAATAAGGATGAAGAATTCACAAGGCAGGAGAAGGGATGGAGAGGGGAAGAACAATGAGCCAAGTGATGAGAATTGTTCTATGTATTTTGGGCTTTCTCATGGCACAGAGGGCACCAGCAACCCAGTGGGTCAAGGGATCTGTGTTTCTCACCTTGGGGTTTTCTTCATTAAGATGGGAGAAAATGGGCTGACAGCAAAGCTACCTTACAGCTCTGTCTTCGCCCCCCTCCCTTTTCTCCCCCCTGTCCTGAGGCTATCTGGGGACATTCCATAAATATCCAAAAATATACAGGCACATTTATTTAAAAAAAAAAAAAAAAAGTCCTGAGGATCCAATATCATTCATCAAAGAGACAGCCCATGCTCGTTCTGATGACAATGGTGCTAATCTTATCCCCTGGCTGCTGCCAAGAAGTGACATAATGCTTAGAAATGTGTGTTTGTTTTAGAGGCTATTTACCATGGGAGGGGAGGTGGGGGGAGAGAGATGGGAAGCCAGGAAACTAGCTGGATCTGTGGGCACCACAGACCGGATCCTCGGCCTATCACAGTCCATTTGCACAGCTCTTTGTCACTTTTAAAATCCATCAGTAAAGACAGAGCTGAGCTAAAGAATATTTGTGCAAAGGAGGGTTTTTTTGAGCCCTTTTTGATGCCAAGCACACAGGAACTGATGATATCTGCATGAGCAAGGGACAATTACACAAACATAGAGTGAAGCATCCTCTGGCTGCCATTCCCTCTCCAACACCTGGACTGTGGTCGCCCTGTCTAGCAGCACAAGGAGTTCACATCTTTTATTAATCTCTGATTTCAAGACTGGCTTTGCTTCTTCAGCATGAGTTTTGGAGGGGCTTAAAGTCAGCGGGACACACTCCAAGCATTGCAACGGAAAAATAAGTGGTTAACAGGAGAGACATTGATCTGCATGAACTTCAGTCTAAATTAAGAACACTCCCATCAGAAATCCCAAATGCAGACACATTGTACTCATGCAAGCAAAGCCAGATTCCTAATTGGAAAATTACTTCAGCATCTTACCAGGTTAATCTATGCCACTATAAAGCCTTCCTGCCAAACACAGGCCCCTCATCCAGATCTGCATTGGAGATGGTGTTAGTCAAACCAGTTGTTAAAGTCGCAGCCAGCTCCCAAACCACCCCTCAGAGGCTAATTTGAAAGCACCCACACCCCTTCTGGCTCCAACACAAGGCTTTCCGAGATGCTCATCTCAGCAGCTGGGAAGATGCTGGGGCCCCACTGGCCTGTGACCCTACCCCAGGGATGGGAGATGCAGGGGGATACCCTACCTACCCATCCCACCCCCACTAATGCAACCACAGCACAGCCTGTCCTGGGAGAATGAGGAAACTCAGTCCTTTACAAATGGATCTGAATTTTGCATATGTACAGACACAGTATAACGAGTGGTCTGTATGTTCAGGGGCCATCGAACAGGAAATGAGGTTTGTGCTATTTATCCTGAAATAGATATACAGGGACTAAGGGACCAAGGGAAACAGTTTAACATCATGGTTCTAAATACACATTTCATGCATATTTAACTAATCCACAGGTTCCTAATGAGTACCATGTGAGAACAGAGGACACCATTTTGAAACTTAACAATGTAATAAATTAATCACCATTGTGTAATGATTTAAGCACCAATATGTCTGCAACCAATAAATATTCATAAAGTGATAACCTGATTAGATCTAAAGTAAGCAGGCATTTAAAAACCCTAAGTGGTGGCATTAATGGTAATACTCCTTCTTCCCTGCAGCAGAACCTCCTGCCTAAAAACAGCTTTGATGGCTGAAGCACAGGACCAGAGGACAAAAACACAGCACTGTTTTCACTGATACCACCCTAACTCTCTTCTCAACTATTTCATTTAACAGCTCACTGTCTTGTTGTGAGCAAAAGGAGACCCTGTACAGAGTGACTCCACAGCATGTTGGCTCTCAAGGCAAATACACTCACTAACTACCTCCCCTCCCTGATTCTTACACCCCTTTGCTAGTCAGAGGAACACATTCCTGTAACGAGGTATATCTAGGTTGCAAACCCTAACAGTAGGAAGGCCTGAGATTAAATCTGCTAAAGGTGAGGAAGCAGTTTCAGCTGCCAAGGTACATCTTGAGCTGTACTCTCTGCAAACAGACTATGAAGAACAGCCTCTGCCCTAGGAATCTCATAGCTAACTAGACCAAAAAAACCACCCCAAAACTGAAAGAAAGGAAAGGCAAGGAAAGCAGGACTTCACAGCACCAAAAAGAGAACCTATCCCCTGACTACGATTCACCAGCCTCCTCCTGCTCACCATCTTCATCACTACATGATGCATCAGTACAAGGAACGCTTCCCCCCCTAAAAGAGTAAACCCCAGCTCATTGCCCCTCTGTGAGTAGAAGGCAGGAGTTATCAGGGTTTTTTCTTCAGGAGGAGTGTTTTCCACTATGAATGTAGTTGGAAAAGCAGAATGAAAAGATGGAAGTGAGTGAGCCAACTTCTTCAGTTACAACTTTGGCAAGATTAATAGCTAGCCTCATTGTCCTAGGCTCCACAAAGAGAAATGGGCTGGATAAACTCTGACTTACTGCCTTATCCTCCCATTGCCTTTCAGAACAGTTTTGCCTGGCTTTGTCCAAACAGACTGATATGACATGTAAAAATTACTTCCCCCTCCCCCCCCCCTTTGAATGCTTTGTGTAAGACCCTTCAAATCTGGCTTACAAGTAGGACAGAGAAAAAAAAATAATCCATCCTTCAAAGACTAGAAGTCAATCCCTGAATCCAGCCTGTTTTGGGTACAGAGGCTGTAGAAGGTTACAGAAGGCCAGTGTAACATACAAAAATCTCCCTAGAACACTAATCTGTGCCTAGCAATTTGATGAGATAAAAATTTGATAACACATTGGTGGGTTGTGATTGCCCAGGGAAAAACATCTCCTTCATAATAATCTTATTATAGGCTAGTAGAGCTATTTTTGTGCCTATTCTTTCTGTGGAGCAATTTATTTTTATGGCTAGTAAAAGGAAATAAATTTCTCAGAAATGGCTCCTCGGTGAATTGGGGTCTGTGTAGCTCATTTTACGTTTATAGATAAGCAAAAGGTCAATTGAATGTTATGTCTTTTATTGCACGGCCTGCTAAGTCTTCACATACCAGGAAGAAATAATACAACTGCTTTGCCATCCTCCTCCTTGTTTGAGGGGAACCTTCTGTTTTGTGAGGTCAGAGCAAGACACGGAAGATCAGTCACTTGTCACAGGGCATTTGTCTTGCTTGTGAGATTTAATAGACTGCACGAGATTAGATAGAGTAGATATTGCTATTGTGAAGAACACCTGGTAAGAAACACGCTGGGACCTTCTAGCTTTTCCATCAGCTCTCATCACACACAGATACACCCACTGTGTCTTCTGAGGAGTTTCCAACCCCAGCCAGAAGAAGCTGCAATGCATGGAAGCTGTGCTGACTTTGGCTGAGATAGGGTTAATTCTCGTCCTAGCAGCTGGTAGGGTGCTGCGTTTCAGACAAGAATAACGTTGATAACACACTAATATTTCAGTTGTTGCCAAGCAGTCAAGGGCTTTTCAGCTTCTCACACTCGCCCAACAATGAAAAGGGGGTGCCCAAGAAGCTGGGAGGTGACACGGCCAGGACAGCAACCCAAACTGGCCACAGGGATATTCTATACCACGTGAAGTCATGCTCCCTATATAGCTAGGAGGCATCATGGCTCAGGAACTGAGCATCAGCTGCAGGCAGTGAGCAATTGTGCTGTGCATCATTTGTTTGTATATTCTTTTATCATAATTACTATCATTCTCTTCCTTTCTGTCCTATAAACCTGCCTATCTCAACCCACAAGTTTCACCTTTCTCTTTTTGATTCTCTCCCACCGAGGGGGAAGAGGTGAGCAAACGGCTGGTCTGGTTGCTTCAGCTGCCTGCTGGGTTAAAGCAAAACAGCAGCATATCCCCTCTTGTGTACGTTAGATGTAAAGCTTGGATCCTTATAGCAGTTTTAACTGCTGAAAGTCCCCCTAGCTGAATTACATCTCACTCTTTTCCCACTTCGCCTTTTCTTGTGCCACACTCGGCTTCCCAGGGGCTGTGATCTCAACTGACCTTTAAGAGAAAGGATTAATGTGAAAACAGTTAATGCAGTGAGTGGGGCTGCAAAACCTCACAGCATGTTACTGCACTTGTTGGGGAAAAAATAAGAGACGTAAAAAACCCATTTTCAGGAAAAAGCAGTTCCTGTGAACACCTAGCAGCATGATTGTGACATTTTGAGTGCATTCACAGGCATAACATTACACTGAGGGCAGTGAGTGCCAGAGCCTGGCATTTCTAAGCTGCACTGCATTTTCTTTGTGGAATAAAGACATTTAAAAAAAAAATCCAAAATATCCTGAAAAGATCCAAACAGTTGCTCATTACACATGCCCAGCTCTTACTCCGCTTTCATCCTACCTTCCTTTTAGGAATCCTTGCTATGAGACCTCTCCTCTCTTTAGTGTCGCCTCATCCTCTTTATGCACTAGCACCTACATGTCTATAGGAACAGGGCATAGCCTACTAGTGCTCACTGAATCCTCTGATCCAGTGTTTGTCCAAGCCCCGTTGGAGAAACAGTACAGACAAGAAGGTCTTGGATATTTTTCAGAGTTCGTAAACCAATGGGCACACGTTTTCTTTATGATCTTGTTGCAGTGCTGAAAGAACAAGCCCTAGATATCTCTTTCAGAAGTTCTGCCAGTTTGATAAACACAATATTCTCTTGCTAGCAAAGCTGTTTGAGGAAGCCGAGTCTTGTGTTTCCACCTTCATACTGATAGATTTGACCTGCTCGCTCACAGGTCTATAGAGACAGAGAGAAAGCAAATGAACTATGACTGAGCCCCCATTTCTGAACAAATCACACCATAACCTCATGTTAGAGGTAGTTAAATGTCACTACTGGGTATTTAAAGCTAATCAGAGAAAGCATTACTCAAATAGCTTTTTAGTCTCAATTCTACCCTAGAACATCTATTTCATTTGTGTGTCTATTGCCCACATGGCTCAGCATCTGCACCCTGCACCCTTCCTACCCTCCTTTCCCATTTCATGTTTGATATCCGAATTATATGCCAGTTACACCGTTAAAATGAGCTCTTAGAAATAACCTTTTCCTCATCCACTGAAGCAGTTACAATCCCCTGACATAACTCATCTAATCACCACCTCAATGATCAGGGCTTAATCTAAATGCATGTACCAAGCACCTGCCACATGTACTCTTCATTTATCTTACACAACTTTACATTAAAACCTAGCATAGACCTTTGATACATTATAGATGACTATATCAGGCTGTACAAGGCACAAATTAGGTCCAGCCACTCAAAGGACGTTACAATTATCTCGTCACCAATACATAGCTTTAATTAAGCTACTGCCACCTTGAGGGATTAACAATCAGATCCTTGCCCATATACGGCAAGAATGTGAAATGCAAAGCCCTGATTATTTTGACACCCTCAGAGCACTTAAGCTGTAAAAATTAAACTGCTTTGGAAGGACGAGCTCGTTGCAGCTGAGAGATTGTATTACCTGCCAGTGCAACTGACTGCCTATTCACTGCAGTCAAGAAACGTCCCCAGACAAGCCTGAATTTTTTAGCAGGAAGAGAGCAGACAGAGTTCATTGTTGACTTGGCTAAGTTAGCTCTATTTCACACAGGAGGTAACTGGAAGTTCAGACTTCCCACCACCCTCCTTGTCTCTTTGTTGTAAAGACAGTCTGCAAGTGACAGAATTTAGCTCATCTGATCTCTTCAGATTTTTTCAATACATCCTATTCTGCAGGGGGGACCTCACTGCAGCCTTCCAGTACCTGAAGGGAGCATACAAACAGGAAGGGAGGAATCAACTTTTTAAAAGGGTAGACAGCGGCAGAACAAGGGGAAATGGACTAAAGCTAAAGGAGGGAAGGGTTAGATTAGATTTTAGGGGGAAGTTCTTAACAGAGAGAGTGGTGAGGTGCTGGAACAGGCTGCCCAGAGAGGGGGTGGATGCCCCATCCCTGGGGGTGTTCAAGGCCAGGTTGGATGGGGCGCTGGGCAGCCTTGTCTAGATCATACCTGGAGGTTGGTGGCCCTGCCTGTGGCAGGGGGTTGGAGCTCTATGATCCTTGGGGTCCCTTCAAACCCAGACCATTCTATGATTCTGCTCTTAACTTACCAAGAAGCATTAATTTTCTTAGGGAACCAAAATGGTTGAGTTCTAATATGCTTTTTTTTTTTCCCCAGCTCTCACCACCAAGGGCAGATGCCTGGCTGCAGCATCTGTACCTGCAGTAAGGCTGCAGACTGCACTGCAATTTTCCAATTCGGCCCTTAGAATAATGACCATGATTCACAGTAACAGGCTTCTACAATGCACACGAGGAATCCAAAACTCCAACTAAAGTACAAGCCCACAAAATCCTCTGAAGGTTTTTAAAAAGGTTTTGTGTCCATGTTCAATGTCTTCTCACTTGATTCTTTGTCACTGGTGCCATTGCAGGAGTCCAGGATAATTTTATGATTATTACACTTTGGCCTGTTGAAGTTTTATACACCACCTTGAATGGCAGAGGCAAATATCTGGGTTCTCTTTCCAACTGCAGAGCCCTATTCCCTACAGGGTTATTGCAAGTGAGCACTCATGGCTGCCCATCATCCATGTCGGGTTGGAGAGACCATGCAGTTCTGAGAAGGGGTTCAAAAACAGCTTCTAAAATGGAACTGCTAAGAGTTGTAGTAGCAGTTAGCCTCAGAGAAGGCACCTCATGGCACTATCCAACAGTGTTTGGTACAGGCTCAGCACCCGGCAGGCAGATGAACTTCTGCATTTCAGACTGGATGTAAGCATACTCACACCCCAGCTCTACCTGAGTCCTATGTGCTTTTCCCCATTCATGACACAGTCAGTGAAGCTTTTTCTTTAGTGACAGGTTTAACTTCATGAAACCACAGCCATAGAGCATAATAAGAAATACAAAGCAAATTCTACAGCAACACAATTTATTAATTATATGAACATACTGCGCATGGAAATCTATAAAAGTGTAATAGACTAGAGAAAACCACAATGAAAATAAAGCCATCTCAAGCGATATCAGCCAGCCACTACTGAAAGATAAAGCCAGTTTGTATTCTTCAGCACTCAAACCAGGATACATCAAACAGCAGCAACAAGCTGGTTCCTCTCAGACCTGGCTTTAAGCATCCCTACCAGGTCTTTCTGGTGCAAGGAGGAGGCAGACTGTGAAACTCCTAAGTACTCTGCCCATGACTTGATTTCCCTTCCTTTTAGAGGTTCCCCACTGTCCTTAATGGGACCATAATAACTTGCTCCTTAGTCACATGTGTAATGTCCTTCCTCTGGAGAGGAACAACATTTAAGCTTAACCACAATTCCAACGGACTAGCTTTTGAAGGTATGTGACCTGAGCTCCCATAGTCTCCTCTTAAGTTCCCATCCAAAAACTTATAAGACAAATTTGCTAATAAAGGCTCCTTATAAAAGAGGATATTGCATTTGCCTGCACATGTAGTACATTTACTTAGAAGTGTGCTAAATGCAGTTTGGTTCAATGATCCCAGTACAAGTGATCTATGTCTCTGGATATTTGGAATATATACCTTAGACAGGCAAGAGGCATTTTTTTTCATGATAGGAGACAGCCAGGACTAACTCAGAAGAGTATGTAAAGCAGACAAAAAACCCCCACAAAACCAAAACCAAGAAACCCAAGACATTTCTTAGCTGTGAATTTCCATGGCCAGCACAGACATGTAAATACTACTGCGCTGATGATCAGCTGGTCTCTGTGGCACTGCTGGGAATTAAACACAGCTCTAGCAATGCTAATGATGTTCTGTTAATTTACAGTAGCACCGCAAGATATAAAACCTTCTCTCTCACATCAGTGACTACATGTACCTCTCATCACTGTGAAAACAGAGTATGGACTCCTCCCAAAATAAATGGAGCAGAAAAAACATGGGCTTCAAAAGGGTCAACTCTGCTGTTTCCAATATACACATAAATTCATAAAGGCAGCAAAGTGGATTATTTTTTAAATTTTCATTTATAATAAATGCAATAAAAGACTCTTTCTTGCCTTACATAGTATTTTTAATACAATAAAAGACAGAATATTAAAAAGGAGGGGAACTGAAGACAAAGCCATGTTATTTTCAGAAAAGCAGCTATTACACAGATTGCCAAAGTTGAAGTCAGCAAATACTATACATAATCAAGCTGAATACACTTCCACCTCCTCCAAGTAGACATCTGGACACACATCACACAGACATTAGCATCGCCAGATGTGCAGAATTCTCTAAATTTAGTTCAGGATTGGTGTTTTTTGTTATTTGGGGTGGGATTTTTTTTTTTTGTTTTGTTAAAGCTCATTTGCTTTGCTTAAGAAATAGACAAGAAGGTTTTCAAAGGTTTCTGAACTCTCAGTTGTCAAATGCCCAGCATAAATCAAACCTGACAAGGCAACATGAAATGCTGATTTTACTCCTCCCCCAGCACCAGCTTCCACTCAGATCAATATAAACTTCCAAACATTTAAGGCAAAAGTAAGTAAAATTGTTCCAGTACCGTAAACATTCCTTTCATTGTTTTTCCCCCCCTTTCTTTTCCCCCAGATGCCATTTGGATGGGGCTCTGCAAGCCCCCCTCCATTTGACACTCCGCTTCCCCAAGCAGGCTGTCAGCGTTTGATTAATGGTTCGGATCATGCACACCACATTTGCCAAAAGACATGAAATACTCTGCTCAGCTTTGCCTTCGCAAAGCACATTCCCTCTCTGATAAGCTGCTTGCAATCCCACAGTATATTTTCATGCCTCCCTTTCCTCGAGACCTGTGAAATTTCTCCCAAGCACTCAAGCCTCAAGCTGAGGTTTTTCATGGCAGGTGGCCCAACTTTGTTATTGTTTAAACAGCGCGATGATGTGAATGGAACCACATTGGTCACGTATTGTACATGAGTGTTATGTACATGAAAAAAGATAATGTTCCCATGGTGTTGGAGCCCCTCTGGAAATTGTATATGGAAACTAAATGTGTATGTGTAGAATTGTCTTTGCAGACAGTAAAACTTATAGTTATTCTAGACGATATATCTGGGCAGATATGTATTCTTACTGCTGCTCTGACTCCTGGGGTTTTCATCTAAGACTTTTCCTTTAGGCAGCAGCCTAGTGAATGAGATTAATCAGAATGAGAAAACTACAGTTCAGGTGGCAGGTGAAGAAGAGCTGTGCGTGCCTGCCCAACTGAACCTAAGCAGTAACTCAGTCCAGGTTTTCACAAGACACCATCCCTTCCCAGTCAGATGCAAAGCAGAAGGTGTGGAAACTCTTATTTATTTTTAGGATGCTGCAAGGATTTTCACTCGTGGACACCTGTACTTATCTAAAGGATCTTCTGTTCCAGAAGGTCAGACAACTTAGCAAATAAGCCCACCTGGAATAAGCTTTAAAATCCATCTGGAATAAGCCAGACAGTTCCCATCCAAGCTCCAAAGCTTGACCCAACAGGAATTTAACTCCACAATTAAAGTTCCAAAAGTTGACTGCATTAAAAATCATTTTAGCTAGGACCTTCACAGGGTTGATATTTCTATGGTAGACACGAAGGGAAAGCCAATAATTCACTGAAGAACCACTTTACAGCTGCAGAGATGAAGATTGAAGCATAGAGAAAAAAAAAGGTCATTGATTTTTCCTTTTCTTCCTCATTGTTATCCCTCATAGCTTTAACAGAAACAAGAAAATATAAAGCCTAATCTGTGCTACAAAGCCAGAACCAGTGTGAGCATTTAAAAACAGCAGAGTCACAAACATTTAGCACTAATAAAGCAAAGCCCCATCCTCATGCTGCTCAAACACCTAGATTAAATTCTGTCCCACGTTTGATAGAGACCATTTTGAATCCCTCTTGTTCTTTCATTAATTCTTACATTTTCTAGAAGCCATCAAGTACAAATGTGAGCAGGACCTAATGTCTCCAAGCCTGAAAAGTCAAGGCACAGCCACTGAAAACACGTATGTGCTTTTCTTGTTTGCTTCTTTATGGACAATGGAAGCCCAGAAGGTCATGAACATGCTTTACTAACTGCACTAGAGGTATATGAGAACACAACCACAGCTTTGAAAGCTATTCTGTTGGAAAACAAGAATGGTTATTTGCTATTTTTCAAAACAAAACAGCTAAAAACCATTAATTTATCAAGAAGCAGGTTTAACGTATATGAGAGCACACATTTCTACACAAATCTTTAAGATAAAGTGGGGAACTCATTGCCACAGGATATTTTGCAGAGCAAAGCAGCAAGGATTGCAGCTTTTGGCACTTCCCTGTGAAATAAATTAAACATTATTTATTTTCTGAATCTCCTTAGTTTTCATCAGCCCTTTAGTAGCCAGAGCCAATTCAGCCATCTCGGAAAACAATGACAGGAATGCTGTGAGTTTCCAGCTCTCCCTTGCAGTCTTTTCCACCCTCCAGTTCCAGAAACTCACCTAGACTAAATGTTTACAGGATAGAAGAATTGTCAGACACTTATCCTTTACCATCTGGCGGTAATTTGCACCCACCCCCCCAGAATAATCTCTTTTTAGGCATTCAAACATAAAGTTCAAAGGAAAACCTAAGAATAAACAACATATTTCACCTGGTATTGAAACCCCATGAGAATTTGAGTATTACCTGATTTCATCTTGAAACCATAAATCTCCACAGGTTTACACCAGGGTTCATGGCTTTGCTGGGACAAACTGAGACTTTTCACAGATTTTTCACACCAGCTTCACATCATCTTCATGAAGAACACTGATGAGTTTTTCAGAAAGAGAAAACAGACCTGAAAAATCCTAGCTTTTGAAGACACTTAGAGTTTAAATCCCAGCTGATGTTTGAACTGCCTTTATTCACCTTCCTGTCTATAACCAGCTAAGACAAATTAGTAGGAGCTCAAGAGCACGGCAAGGTAGAAATCTGGATGAAGACTTATATCTTGGGAGGCTGATTCAAACCCCGTGCAACTCTTAGTGGGAACACCAGAATTGTATTAGCTAACAAATGTCAAAGAACTAAAGCTCATTATTTGAAGATTTAAGATTTCAAATAATAAACTCTCACAAGACAGCCCAAACCCTAAAACCCCAGCCTTTCTGCACGTCCCATTGTCTTGTTCATTAGTATCTATGCTTGTAAAGTCCAAACTAGAAATGTTACAGCTCATCGCAAAGGAGTCCTCCTTGCTTTGCTAGATGGCCAGAGCTATGGGCAAGAGAACCTTCTCAGACACTTCTTCCTGAAGATCTAATTAGAGAATTAAAATCTAAAGTTTATATTCTCTTTTTTAAGCAAGTTGCCACTTTGTAATCTACCTCTCGCTGCCAGCTCTTACAGTTTACACATACTTTGATTTACTATCATAAAATGGCACTATGAGAACAGACTCTTAAAGGCTTATTAATATTCAAATCATTTGACATTTGTGCAGAAGCATTGTCCTAAGCTAATAGAACATGCCCAAGCTTAACCTTGTGATTTTATGCTTTTAGCAAGTGAACAAGTTTAATGCTTTTAAACACTTATCAACTGCTTTGTTGATCAGTCCCAGCCTTTAAAGCATCACCTCCATCAAATGTTGCTGCAAATGTCCTCCAAGTGACCTTGAAAGGAATCAGAATATGTGGAGAGCCCATTTTGAGGAGCACAACAACTTGCTTTGTAGACCCAAATGAAAACAGATGTCAAAACCAAAGAGGATTATCTGGGGTTCCCTGGGGAGGGCGATGCCTCAGTCACCTCTAACCAATTTCTTCGTTAACACAAAGCACAGATTTACCACCAAACTAAATGCTCTGTCCTACATACTTTGAAGGAGAAAGAGCAGTCAGCTGTGTCATACGTATCTGATGAAGAATCCAAAGGTAGGGTTTTTTTTTCAGGAAACAGGAGCCTCAGGGGATTAGAAGGAATAATATTAAGTATTTCCCATGTTCCCTACCTGCTTATTGAGCAGATCAGTATCAAGAAAACCTGTTTTCCAAGCTCTGGCTTGGAAATTAGTTGTATAAGTCTAATTTCTAAGGTCTAAATAATTAGGTATATAAGCTCAGTTGGCACCTACTCATTGATATGTTCAGCAAAAGCAGCAAGAGATGAATTACTGTGGAACAGTGGCAGAATTGTTGTTGCTCTGACTGCCTCCTGCTTAGGCCTCAGCTTACTGTGGAAGGGTAAAATAAAGAACAACTTTTTTTCTAAGCAGTTGTCACAGTCTGTACTTTCTGCTGCAGCAAAATCATCAAGAAAGCAAAATTCAGACAGTTCTGGTAGATTAAAAAAAACACCCAAAAAAAATGGACTATGCAATGTTCTGCTCTCATTGGTGCTGTACCCCAGAGATCCCTAAGATGGATGAAACCACATCACAGCCAAAAATGACATACAAAGACCGTGACAAAAGCATTCTCTATTTTCTTGCAGAGGTAAGAAGCTTTAGGACAAACACAGATATTTCAGGGCTATATTTATCTTTTCAATTTGTTTTAAGGTATAGCATTAACTATGCCTGTTATTCTTTAGACATAGAATAATATATCATACATACATTTTCCCTCCTGTTTAAATACCAATAAATTGAGAGATGCACAAGTGTGGAGTTTCTTCACAGACTTTAGGCCAGAAGGAACAGTCGCAGCCACGCTATTCTCTTGCGGATCAGAGGTCAGCAAACTGCACACAGTCATTTCTCTATTGGAGTCACAGCTACTGTTCAAATCAGTGTATTTTACACAGAGTAAGGAAAGTCCACAGAGGATCTGGGTGAGTGGTCAGTTACCTACAGCACTAAGAGCAGCAGCAGCATTCAACTTGAGGCAGCATTACCTTCCAACCACTGGATCTCGTTGCACGCTTTACTTAGCACGCTGAGATTAATAGAGCTGTCTGCTATCTATTAGTGGATCAAATCACCTCTTAACCTCCTCTTCAATAAACTTAATAGATGGAAGGAAAGGGACATTTAGTTTCCTCAAAGGGTGTGAAAGTGTACCTGTCCTTCCACATCCCCACAACAGGGATTATGCAGGAAATGTGATCAGTGGCAGGCATTGTAGCAGTCCCCAGGGGCAGTGTATTCAGTCCAGGGCAGTTGGGAAATTGAGAAAAATATGGATTTAAATGTAAAAATCTAAGGTCAACTAACAAAGATTCCATCCTTTCTTAGATATTCAGTCTTAGCTGCCTCTTGATATAATATTGCCTTTGATACTTCCCAATATCTGAAAGGCTCTTACAGAAAAGGCAGAAACAATGGGCAATTATTCCACATGTATTATAATAGAGATGTGCTGTTCATGATCCAAAAAGCCTAGAGCAACAGCATCCCTTTAGACTCAAAGGGGACCAATCTCCTCTCACTTGCTTGCTAAAATTGAAAACAGTTGGCCGGACTATAAACCACCTGCAGCTCAGCTGTGCATGAATCTAGGGGCTGTTACTGTATTTTTGGGAAAATATGTGCACAAAACCTCAGACTATCTAATAAGAGGTCACCTTTCAAAGCAAAGAAAACAAAAAACTATAATATTACCATTTAGGAGAACCTATGTGCTTTGTGGCTGCTTTCAATACTGGTGGATCCAAGACAATAGCCTGGTTTCCATGTATTTTCTCAGTTATCTTCTATTATTGGCACAAATAAGACCAATTGCCAACTTCAGAACTAACCTCACTATTTACTTATAAGATTTCACCACCATTGTGTAAACACAGCTGAGAACCAATTATCAGAATTAATAATCAAGTTCCCAGTATATGAATATGCATACAGTTTTCATTGCTTTAGTATTCTAGTCTTGTATTCCCTGAGTCCCAGAATATTTCTGCCAATAAACATGTTCATTCAAGTACTTGCAGAAAGCCAGCATGCAAGGGGCATGAGAACTGGGGAAGCAAATTAATTTAGAAAGAGGAGCAACAGGAAAGAAAACCAGCTTGCTTGCTGAGCACTCATCTTGCCCTTTATTCTTCCTTCTACTTCTCCCAAAGTATTTATTTTGTCCCTTGACTTTCTTGTTACAACAGCATCTCAAAAGCAGTAGCATCAGCAAGCATACCAGCTTAGGGGAGTGAGAAAAGCAGAAGGTAGAAAGAGCTCCAGCACTGTATGATTTGTTTCAAGATAGGATTGCTTCTGAGGATTAACGAGCATGTCCTGCTTAAAGATGAGACTCATCATGATTGTTACCTTTAATAACCCCGCTTCCTCAAAAGAGCCCTCAGCGCTGAGGATGAGGCTGTGAGATGGCAGCTTGAATTATTCATGAGGGCTGGTGGAAAACAATCATCTGCTCTGGCATTAATGGTCTGAAAAGAGTTGCTTTTGACAAAACCATTTAACACCAGCAATAAAAATAAATAAATTAATGGGGGGGTGGGAGACATCATAATAATGATGTACTGATATAACAACGCTCTGGGAAATATTGGCTTCTTAGTTTGCAGATCACGGACTCTTCCATCAAGCCTCTCTCACCAGGAAGGAAAAATAAAGAAGGAATTTTCTTTCTGAAATGGTGAAATGCTGGGAGGTGACTTTGGTTTGGAGTCGGAGAAACAGCAGATCTTGCTGAGGAAATCATGTAGAGGCCAAAGAAAGATATCTAGGTAACTACACCTCTGTTGTGAGCAGAGGAAGACACACAGAAATTCTGGAGTTGTTTTCTCAGGTCTTCCTTATACAGCAGCAGGAAAAAGATTCAGAGGAGGTATGCCAAGAGATTTTCTAGCTCCACCTCCCTCATAGGCTCAGTAGATTCCCCTGGCTGTTTTTACACACACACACACACACGAGTGACCCTTGTTCTCACTCACCTAAAATAAGGATAGTTAAGTTTTCATACCTCATCAGGGACTTGACAAGTTAAAGTCTGGGTAGGAGTTTGAGATTTTTAAGTCAAGAACTTTTTATTGTGCGCCTAGCTAGACAAGGCAGTTGAATTCTATCTGTCAGATCCAATTCATAACAACGTACAGGAGACCAGCCTTGGAAAGGATGGTGCTTTCCACTGTTTTCTTCTACCCAGCATGTTCCAACCCATCTGGGAAGTGTGGTTTTTTAGAGAAAAGGGCGGGGGGGAGGGATAGTACTTTGCAATGTTATTGCAGCCTTTGAATTTCTCAGCTTTTGTCAGGAAATAATGTCAGATTTAATTTTCATGTTAATCTGCACAAAACATTATTCAATTGGGAGGTAAGACTCCAACAAAACAAAGAAAATAAATATTAAACATTTGCTTGGCTAAAAAAAGCCTCCACTTAACATGCTGCTCATGTCACATTTCACTTATTTCCAAGATTTCGTTGGTTAAAATAAAGTTAAAGACAAGTCAAAAATCTGTGTGATATTTTTTTAATGATCACTGGCATTTGTTCAGATATTCACCAGTAAAAATTTACCTGGGTTCAGAAACCAGAGGCCAGAGTCTTTCAGGGGCACCCTGTTCATCCCTTACCCCAGAAAGGGGCTGATCATAGTTGCCACTGGCAGGGCATTATCCTTCCTGCTGCTCTTAGAGGCCTCCAGTGCCAAGGGCTCTAGCATCTCCTCAGCTTATCTCCTCTCACATTCTCCAGACTTCTGATCAATCTTCTTGCTTTTTTCCTAAGTCATCTGATGCAAAAGCAAAAATGTCCTGGGGCATCAGAAATGCCACAGAAATTCTTGGTGTTAATAAATTATAGCAATGATATCCGGTCATTTGTACCACAGCCCAAACTACAAGTATGAAGCCCTCTGGATCGTACTCCAACAGACCTGGATCAAGCAGAGCTTTCCAGCTTGTAGTTAATTTAACAAGCTATTTTTCATCACCATCCAGGCAAGGCAATTGAACACATGCTTAGTTTCAATCACACACCTAAAACTTACTGCTTATAGTGCAACTGAAGTGTTTATTGTGTTTTGATGAACCAAGCTGTTATGCACAGATCTAACCATGAGCATATGAGCCAGCAGGATTATTCGTGTTCTAAAGTCATACACCTGTTAAGTGCTTTCTTGGACTCAGGGCATAATTAGCACAAAATGTAGCTATATTTATTTAATTACAATCAGGACTAATGAGTAGAATTATTTTTAAAATAGCAGGATATTTCCAGAGGCCAACTGTAAAACTAACTCATACTCCAAGATCTAATTCTGCATCCTCTTTGTATCCAAAGACAGACAAAGCAACTGCTGTTTTTCTCAGTCCCACAGAAATCATACTTGAATCAAATTATCTTTTGTATTTATCAGCTAGATAATTCTGTCAACTGTCCAACAACTGCAGAAGCCCCAGGAGCTTTTGTAAACTAGCTGATGAAGGATTGGTTAAATAAATCTGCTACAATTATTCTGGTAATGAGAAACAAAAACGACAGCATGTCTTCTCCAACACTAGCTAAATCCTATTTGCTGCTTCTTTTGTAATGGGAGATACTGTTTTTCTTTAATAGTGAGGATTTATTTGTGTGGGTAATTACAGACCTCAAAATAGCTAAAGAATCTTTTTTTTTTTCCCCTCCGAGATAGCATCTTAAAAAGCTTGAAAACACTCATAGTGGCTGGTTTTATCATAACCTAACATTTCACTTAATGAAACTCAAGAATGACTCAAGCATCCCTGAATTTATAGACTCTTTGAGAGTTAAGAAACAGACATGAGCTCAGACTTTGACCATAATGAATAGGAGAAAGAGCATGAACAAACAGCTATTTATATGAGTGTAGTGTCTCCACAAAAAGCTACAAGGTCTTTGGGTCAAACTCTCAGCTGATATAAATGCCTCTTCACATTTTATTAGAAATACATTTTAATAAAGACACAGCAAGGTGTCAAAACAGAACCATCAAACTCATATCTTCCATAATCCATCCATAACCTGTCTCAGTTATGTGTCTGGAAGAGACAGGAGAAAAAAAAAAAATCAAGATGTGTTTATTCTGGAACAAGTTTCTGGTAAGTCCTAAGCTGCTGACCACGAGCAAGAACTGGTATGCTCCTGCCATTCCAGTATCATAAAAATCTGTGTTCCATCATCAGGTCAGAGAGGTTCACCTTGGGGAAAGATGTTGTTCCTCCATCCTCTGGGATGGATTGATTTAGACTTTTTAACATTTAAAACCAACATGAAAGAAATAAACCACTTGGGCTTTTGTACAGGAGTGGGTTTTCTCTGGGAATTATACACACAGATATCCACCCTCAGTGGAGAGGACAAGAAGTGTGAGTTGGTTTTTGTTGGGGCTTTTTTCTGCCTTGACAGGCCCAATCCAGACACCATAGTTCTTACAGATCGCTGAATCCAGAAGGAAAGGTATCCAGGATTGCAGAGGCACATTTAACACACCTTTTGATTCAGCACTTCTACCTTGCAGCTTTCAGTGTTCTGCAAATGTTTCTATGAGCCATGCTATATTTAAACAGCAGAAAATTAGGTTTGTGGGCTAGATGTGCCTCATTTTACAACTGAGGTAATTTTATCAGGAGAAGAAAGCTCTCCTGCAGTTTAGAAGAATTGCACACTAAGAATGTGTAAATCAAGTATAAGCAATGGTTAACTAAATACCTGTTGGAGGGATAAGGGAATTTCAGA
Organism: Porphyrio hochstetteri; assembly: GCA_020800305.1. NCBI lineage: Eukaryota > Metazoa > Chordata > Aves > Gruiformes > Rallidae > Porphyrio > Porphyrio hochstetteri. The sequence continues at coordinate 18,590,991 of CM036915.1, read as the reverse complement.
CCTGCTGTGTGAATAAGCAATCACAGAAAGTCATCTGCAAGCAGAAAAGCCTTTGAAATTTGCTCAAAATATTTGTCTGGCAACTTTGGGTAAGCAGCAACCCATAAAAACCATGATCTAATTACAGGTAATTCATGGAGTGAGAAATCCCTATATGAATGCTACCAAGGTTTACTCTGTTCAAGAGAAAGTGATGCTATTTGGTCTATAAAGTGCTTAGGAAGATCTTAGTTGGCAATATTGTAGTCCTTGAAGAACAAATTCAAGTTTTTGTTTTTAGTCCACGGACTGTTACATTTACTTGAGACAAATGCTGTAATACCATGGACAGAGCACACATATTTAGGAATACAGGGGAAAAAAAAGGTCAATCACAGTTTGAATGACCTTATCAGTTCTTTCCATGCTCTGTTGGGACTCTGGGAATATTTCTGTCACCAGTAAATTCTGAAGCAGTGTTATTCTAGCACCACCAGAAAATTGTGGCTATCTAAAAGCAAAGAATAGTTGTGACTGACTTCACTAAGACCAGGACCAAAGGGAATTTCCAAGCTGCAGACACAAAAATATCAAAGCACAGAGAAGAGCTGACAAAGTGCCCACAGCAGAGGTATAAGCGAGATGGACTGGAGAATTCAAGCCTCTGCCATTTAACATTACAGAGAGAGAAAGGCTCCAGCAGAAGCCCAACCTCTAAAGAGAGCACACACCAGCTACACAAGCGTTTACAATAAAACATTGAGAACTTTTTTCTTCCTCAAACAAAGGGCTTAAATTTTCATATACATAGATGCACAGGTTTGTGTATTGTTGTCAGGTTTGCTGTTGAAGTGGTTTTTTCCTTCTTCCAAGGATGATCAAGGTCAGTCTGCAAGGTCTGGGGAGCTAAATCAAATGCAAATTAAAACACGAACGCACAGAAGATGATAATATTCAATAAGGCAACTTTGGAAATGGTGTAAGTGAATTAGAGGGTTGAAGTCATAATTCATTTTCGATGGATAATGTAAAGCTATGTGGGAAGGAAATGTTTGTGCATTTGCAAAGCACAGAGTAGGCTCAGAATAAGAAACTAGGTAGATGGATTTAGCAGGTAACACAAAATGCATCCCCGAGGTGACCGAATTTCCCTGAGAAATGAACCAATTCTTGCACCTGTGCAAGCGGGTTATGAAACCCCGGGGAATGAAATACCCTGTTGAGAAGTTAAAATTTGTTATTACATATGCAAGATCTGATTCATGAATATCTGTGCAAAGAAAACTATTTTCCTTAAAACTGCAGCTGTGTTTCAAGAATCTCATCCCAACAAAAGAGAGCACAAAATCCAGCAAGTCAAAGAGAATAACATGCCCTCCAACAGCCTCATGCTGGCACATAGTCCTTACAAGAACAGTAAAATCAAAGCACGTTTGTGCCCAACAGCAAGAAGCAGAGACTACCAAGGGGTAAAATGACATTAATAGTGCAATATGATGATGTGTAAAAACTTGACTGGTACTGAATTCCTCGCTATTCCTATGCGAAAAACCTCACCCTGAAAACAGTTTTAAAAATATCTTGGAGCAATAACTAATTGTCACTGCCTAGAAAACAGGTAGAAAGTGAAGCTTGTGTACATTCTCTTCCAGTGAGACATTTTATGGTTAAAGTGAAGGCCACAGGTCTGATTTCCAGCAGTTTGCAATCTCAGTTCTCACCCACATGTTACACCCAGCCCCTTACCAACTCTTTATGATATCAGCTGAGTGGCAGAACAGAAAAGAAAATGATTATTATGTTTTAATATGTATTTTGAGACCAAAGGATCTTACTGGTTCAGAAAGACACAAGCTTATACCACCAGCCAATGAAGTTCTCAGAGGTCTATGTTCAAACAGCAGCTCCCCTCAGGTAGCTGCTCACATAGCTGAGCTGAGGATGCTCTTTACCCTTCCAGGCTGAGCTTAGCACAGAGGACAAGCCACTAGATCAGGCTGTGGCAGATACAGCCCCCACCCCAAACAAGCATGATGCAGTTCATTCCCTGGTGGCAGCAATCCTTAAGTAGACCACAGTTGCTTTGTAATTTTGGTCCTTATTAAAATGGGTGATTATGTAATCTCATGCTAATTCTTGCAGTAATTCCCTTGCACTTGGTTTTCTTATTTCTGCATAATTAGAAGAAATGTAATCCATTCCAAAAGACACATTGCTCTTACCGCTTCCTTTTCTTTAATAAAGATTTTTCTAATTAAACTTCCTTGGCTAGCAGCCCAGCTCAGTGACCTTGCATCCTTTACCTGTAGGATAATAAGCAACAGGAAGGGAGCCCAAACAGCTATTAGCATTATGGCTTGCACTTAAATATTTGGAGGAATGGGAGCTTTTAGAGCAGAGCTGGCCTTTGCAAGCCCTCCACTGTTGCCATCCCCAGCTCCTTAAAATGTGTCATTAACAACATCAGCTCTTCTCCTCTCTGCCACTCAGCCATAATTAAATTGCCCACTTCAGAGTATATTAAACAGTACAAGTTTCCCTGATTTGCTGTTACTCTTATTTCAGAAGTGTGAGCTTTCCAATTTAACAGACTTACTCATTCTCCCAATATCAGCTCCAAACCATTTCCATTTCTCTTAGATACTTCAGTGTCTAGAAGTCTCTAGAGTACTGAGGAAAATAAAGCTTCATGAGCCCCAGAGTTGGGGATACCTTCCCTGCTTTAATAACCCCTTAGCTTTTTGTACTATGCTAAAATAAATTCTCTCCTTGAAGACTGGGGATTAAGTGGGCAGGGAGGAGGAAGACTAATTTTATAAATTTTTTTTAAGTGAGAAGCGATAGCAAGATTAAAAAACTGGGGTATACAGTGGTTAGTACAAGCATAATTGATCCAGGAATATTTAATACATCTATATCAATCTACACACTTGCACTGCACAGCCACAAAACAACTGGGGAGATTATTGCCAAATCAGGACCCCAGCACAGAAGCAGTTTGTCTCTAAGCCTGTGACAGAAATAAAGCACTTTTCATCTATGAATCTAGAAAGACTTTGCAGAGAGTAATCAACCTTTGCATCACCCCTGAAAGGTAGATCAATATTGTTTCTCGACATTGGAACTAGAAAACGCAGGTGCAGAGAGGCTCAGTGGCTGCTAAACTTCACGTGGCATTTTAGTCGTCTTGTCTCTTCAACGCTGAGGCAGGAGAGATATTGCAGCCCTCCTGGCTCAAGAAAGACACGTTCCAGAGACATGCACTCTGGGAGAGGATTTTGCCACAGCATGAATGCAGTTTTACCCTGGTGCAGCTGATGGCCTTGGTGGAACATGGGAAAGAAGTAAGCATGACCAAGGCCTGGTGTTTCTTACCTTCTAACCTCATTCCCCAAAGGCAGACCAGGAAGAGGCCCAGACACCAGATCAACTCTCAACTGCCTGTTTCCACTGCTCAGAGTGTAATTAAGTTATAAACAAAAGGAGCAGTTATTGATCAGTTCAAAATATTTCACCAAGAGAGCAGCTTTTTTCAAGCTGGGGCATCGCAAAAGATTTGTCAGCCTCAACTGCAATGATCAATCCCAGCTCTGCTGTGCAGAGCCCTAAAACTCCTTTAGCACACTAAGACTCTTTGAAAGAGATAGAACCATGTGGAAAGAAAAAGGAAAATCAAAAAGAAATAAAAGGGGAAAAAGCCAAATGAATTTTCTTTTCCACTCAGAATCCACAAAACTCTCCCTTTCCCTTTAGATTATAAGCTGAAGTGACCCCCAAACCTCCAGTTTCTCCCTGGATCAAGAGAGGATTTTATTTTTTTCCTAAGGCTGTGGTAACGTCTTGTGTGTTAAATCAAGGTTCAGACATTGAACATTCACAGGCAGAGGTTTCAGGAGAGAGCTTGCAAGGTTAACAGCTGACAGACTGGAATGGCATCACAGTTAATTGCTGTTTGCAAAGCACTTTCCAGGTCTCTTCAGATAAAAGGTTTTTCTGTCCCCATTAAGAAACTTTGAAGGAAACTGCAGCCAGTGAGTAACTGGTGTCCAGCATCTCAAAATGCTGGAGACAATCTGATCCTAAGAGCTGTCAGATGTGAAATATTTTGAGAAATAACAAGATCACCTGTACCATGGTTCGCAGAAGGCAGGATGGGACCAAGGAATCCTGCCTGCTGATACTTCATCAGAAAGCATCAGTATCGATAATAAAGACAGGTTAGACTTTATGCAAGTAAAAGGTCTCCAAATGAAAAGACACACACTAATTTAACTAGCACTTGGGCTTCACCCTTTACTCATCCGTAAAAAGAGCAACGCCAAGGAAAAGCAAACCATGAGGGAAGAAAGGAGAGAAAAGCACAAAAAAAGCCCCCAACTCTGCAACACTGTTTCCTAGATCCCATTCCTTTCTCTGTTTTGTAGGCTTGCTATAATTAGTTTATCTGAGAGGTCAGTATAGCTGATGATTTCATTAATTTAATTATTCTAATGAGGCCAGTAAATTATTTTTAAAACGTTTAGGGTCCTAGCCATTTTAACTCAGGGAGGAATTAATGATGTAGAGCCAGGTAGCACCTTGAACAGCTGCAAGAGGTAGAATTTTCATTTTCCAGTTTTACTTTGATGGGACTCAGACATCTCCCCACGCCCACTTCATCAGCACGGGCAGGATGTGCCACACTGGATAAGTTCAGTAACTCCTCCTACCCTGGATACTTGTCACTTCTGGAGCAAAGGATAAACTGCTTCAAAGGAAAGCACAAGAAATGGATAATTACTTGAGAAAAGCTTCTAGTTAACGTTTATCAGTTAGATACTAGTTTATTGCCAGTGCAACATATCTTTAGACAGCCCTGTGAACTCCCTGTGTTTGGGGTCTCAGAACTCTGCTAAGCTTTTAAAGCCTTCCAGCAGTGAGAGTTTCTTCAGCTAATTCACTACTGCCAAGGATATGCACATGCTGAGACTGACCACTCCAATAGACATCATAGGAGATTCCTGATGAGATCACGTCTGGCATTTTGAAAGGCAAAATTAAGGCATAAAATGCAGATGATCAAAGTTTATACCAGTTAATACTGGCAACAGAAAGACAGCTCAAACTCTACACAGCTGCTGGCACATGCTTTTCCACACTGCTACAATAAGTTGAAGAATTTTGTCATACAAATTGCCAAAGCGATGACACCAGAGAAAACAAATATGGAAGCTAAGTCAGATGGCAGCACTATTTAAACCATCTTTAAAAAATAATCAAAATTCTCTTTCTAAAAGGGAGCGGCAGAAAGCATAAGAGGGAATGAAAAGAGATTTCTCCATCCATGATCTGGTAAATAAGAACTGAAGTCAACCAGAGCATTCACATGAATGCTCATAGTGAGGACAGTTTCATCCTTATCTATACAGTTATGTAGACAAATGCGAAATTTCGGGTCAAGTTCCCAAAAATTTTAGCTTAGTAGTTATTCATCTTGAGGCACAAGTGATTATACTGTTCTGGAAGAAGCCTTGACAATAAAGTAGTGCTGTTCTTTTTCAGCTACAGAAAATATACCTTGTTTTACAAAATATAAACATTACGTAACGCAGTCCTGAGCAGTCGGAGGAACTGCAGCCACCATCTGTTCTGCACTTCACCATCCCCAAATGGACAGGGTCCCACAGAACCTGTACCACATCCTTGCTCCAAGGCAACTCCCAGCTCAAGGTGGATGGATGTTCTTTGTTCCTGTCCCCCAAGCAGGGCACATTAAGAAGTGACATCATCTCTGCGTCTGAGCTCCTTGCCAAATCTGATGCCAGTTCAGAGGTGTTGCAAAGGGGATGGCTATGGACAGTGGTAGAGAAACAAACCCAGGGGACAAAAAGCAAGAAGGACTAGAGATGAGAGGAAGAGAAGTAGTGAAACAAAACCACATCTTCCTAGGGCACAGCAAATACACAGCCAGGGTGACACAGGAACAGGGGGAACATTGCTCAGTCTAGACCAACGTCAATAACAAAACCCCCTGTAGCTATAAGATGTTGTCATCTGCACCGTTTGTGCATTCCAAGGAGAAGCATCCATAGATCAAGATAATCCCCTTTCTCGCTTGTGCTTTCAGTCTGTTCATTTTTTCAGTGTCAGCAAGTTCTGGATTGTTTGTAAGCCAAAAAGTGACAGCAGTTTGATCTTGGTTCCCCCAATATGCGCTTGTGATGGGACATGAGGCTCCCACACACTAATTCATTTCATCAAGGACCAGAAGCTGAATGTCTGAGACAGTCCTGTGACCTCACTTCAAGAGGTTTGAGATTTTTTTTTTTTAAAATGCCTTTCAGGCTTGTTAACAAAACCAAAAATAAAACAGGAAAAAAGGCATAGGCTCATTTGGAAGCCAGACAGTTATGGTTTAAAGAAAAAAGGGGGAAAAAAAAGCTTAAGAACATGATCTGTGCAAGTCTCTTCCTTGAATTAGAGCTTGGGAGAAAAGCTCTATTTATTGGTGTATGAGAGAAGTTAGATAGAATTAAAGGCATGCCCAGGGACAGGGCTGTGAAAAGTCTGTATTCTCCCCAATATAATGAAAAGCCGAGAAGTGTGACATGTTTGCAGATTATTTATTAACAGTAGGACAGAAGCTATTTTAGGCACATGTCTTTAGACACCATTAACAGAGTAATTTACTCTCCAGAGTACCCTTTCAGGAAACAGTAGGAACTAAGTAAACCCCATATATCATTCAGAAGCAGGAACAATTCTCATTGTTTCTTTCCTAAATCTATTTCCTTTCTCAGAACTTTGCCACCATATGGTCAACAAGGAAGCAGTGTAACAGGATCTGATAAGATTGAATTATATATTTTAGCAAGCTTCACGAGCTGGGCCAAGGCATTTAAATACACCAGTTACTGAACCCAGACAAACTGTCCTCTTATCAAAAGGGAAAACAAGGAGGATTCATGTCTGATCTAATGCACGATGGGCCTCAGAGACATGATAGCAATGAAGGGACAGACCCAAGCAACCAGTTGTGCCTCATACTTGCATTTAACTAAATGATTCCTTTCTGGATATCTCTTTTTATTCTGTTAAGAGAAGCAGGCAGCAAGCACAACAACATGCACATAGGACTGATCGGAGTCAAGGTTCATTACTGTAATCCATTACTGTGCGTGTTCAAGTTTTCTACTGCTCCAACAGCTGCATCCTCTCTGCCTACACATCTTGTGTTAGAGAAAAATCACATCTGAGAAAGCACAAAAGTAAAATCCCCTCCTCCTCCACCCCATTTATGCGTGGGAGCATCTGAGGCAGCATGCATGTTGTGTGCTGCACATTTGAACTCAAAATTAAATGGCTTCTCTCTCCAACAAGGCCGAGAACTCAAGAGCAAGTGCAAGGCCCAGAAGTAAAACAACATTTTTCAGAAGGTCCACATTCAGTGTGACAAATAACAAGAACAGGATGGAGTTGCTTCTCCAAGAAGACTCATTTGATTTCCTAAACTAGGGCCTCGGTAGGATTTCTGGTGGGCTCCCTGTCCTCCTGGGATGAATTTCACCCAGGGAAAAAAAAAAAAAAAAAAGACCCAAGTCCCTGTCTACAATGGAATAGGGAATAATTTCTTCCACTTAGGGTTTAAGGCTCTTATTCTACTCCAGCTTCATTTTCACACCATCCCTGTTGAGGCTAGAGCCATATGTTCCAATGTTACGGTCTAAGGACATATGGAAACATATTGTGGAGATTCACAGTCATTTTAAACCAGAAGAAAAACTTCAGAGAATCCTGTCCAACTGCTCCTTTGTATCTCCTACAACATAGCTGCAAAGTGATTTCTAATTTTGTCAGAAGCTTAAGAAAAATATTACAGCTGGTGCTGAGGTTTTTTGTAATGTGGAAGTGGTCCTCGCCCTTCACCACAGTGCTCCAAAAGCCACCACAAGCCTTCCTAGAGAAAGCAGGGAATCACTGGAGATGTGGGAACTCCCTAAGCACCAGGAAAGCACATCAGTGCAGGAAGAATTAGATGATGTCAAACTAATGACATTTGCCCAGGAGTAGTAGTAGCCCATGCCGTTAGGAATTAATCCTGAAACACTGTAAGCCACCTAATTGCTGCTAATTGGTCTTGTCCTTACTTTGCCTCTGCTAGTCTCTCAAGTTGTGTTTTCATTTTCATTTATCAGATGCTGGTCTTTGCAGCTTCTTGTACCTCTTTGGAAAGCCTGCAAAGAAAAGCATTTAGCTCTTGCCCTTAGCTCATCAGAAGCAGCTAAATTAAAAAGGCTTTCCTAGCTGTAGCATTGTTTATCTGCACAACCAATCTCTCATAAGACCAGAGGCTGCAAGAGATGCAGAGCATGACAGTGCTTTTTTCAGGTCCAAATCCAGGCCTTCCTTAACATCCCTTTCTCCCCCCACCTCCACCCCCCCTCGCAGAAGGAATTGTTTGGACACCCCACTCAGCAAGAAAACACAGGCAGAGGCCATATGTAAAAGGGTTCCTGCACAGCTCACGTTCAACAAGCTGCTCCTGTAAGCAAACCCTCATAACTCTACAAGGTGCTGCACATCTTGAAGATGTTCTCCCAGTGTTAAGGCACTTTATATAAGCAACAAGTATTCATTTAGACAAGCGCTGTTCAGGAGCTGCACTCACTACCAGTAAACTCAGGTTAATTTACTTTTGCAGCAATATTTTTAAGAAATTCAACTTCCTTTATTTAAAGTAAAGGGGAGAAAATAAATAAAACCACAGTCCAGATGGAAATAAAGTCTGTTCCTTCTTCATTCGCCAAGCCACAGACAAGTTATAATTCACATCTCCCTCGAGTCTCATCATTACCCAAATTTGGAAAGCAAGCATAAGGGTTAGGGGGCAATGGGGAGGTGGGGGGGTGCAGCTTGCCAGCAAATTACATGCTAAATTTCTTTGCTTTTAATTGTGTCCGAAATAAAATGAAAAACTTCTTGTGGTCCAAGTCATGGGATTCCTTAATCAACTGAGTAAAGTTGGGCTTGTGAAACTGAAATCCCTGGGGAAATGGCTTCACTACTGAAGGAAACAAGTGACTCAGAGTCCCATCCTCAGGCTCAAAACATCTTAAGCTGTTCCACTGTAAGCAGCGATTGCCTGTAAGCAGGAGCTCAAACTACTGTTCTCAAAGTCTTTTTGTGCTATCTCAGCAGCACACACTAGGCCCTTCAGCACAGGCTTCCAAGCTGGCATCTCATGAAGCCTTGTGTTACTTTCTGGTCTTACTGAGTGTAGTTTATACATTTCTGGTAAGGAAACTATGAGAGACTAAAGGTAGTTTTCCAGTCTGTTCTTCGGAGTTGAGTTGCCCTATAAAGTCCTTATCTGCAAGGGGTGGGGAGAAAAAAAGTAATATCAAAGGATGGGTCCTTTTAACAATTGAGCGAGCCTTCCTAACAATTAGAACTGATAAGGGTAGAATTGCATCTGATTTGCTTGATGAGTCTCATTTTTAATGCAATTAGGCAGCCAAGGTTTGACAGGCTAGACTATCAGAGAGCCAAAGAGCCAAAGGGAATTTGCATATATTATAAAATAATTGGAATGGCAGGGTAAAGTAAGAACCAACCTGACCTAAGCCTTCACTCAAAGAGAATTGTTCGAATAATTGATTTTCCACATTCCTGGCTGAATAGAAGAGGTAAAAAAAGAAGTTCATCAGCAAGAACAGATTTTCCTTTTCTAATCTGTAACAAAAAAAAAAAAGTACAGACAATTCTAAAATGAAATGTCCACGTGAAACATCACACTGAAGCATTTAATTTAGAACATGTAAGGTAAAACATTTGTAGCCAAAGGAAACCAGCAAAATGAACATTTTTACAGGGGAAAATAAGCAATTTTGGGCTCAACAGTTTCACACATCTTTAAAAAAAAAAAGCCTTAAACACTCATTTTTTCCTCAGAAGAAAAAGAACACCTGCTAAATGTACTGGTTTTTAGAATACAGCTGTTTTGATGACACTCTAGTTAAGGAAGTATTATCACGTGCAAGATTTCTAACCAAATCCAGAGCATTAGAAGGCAGTTGAAAATAGCAGACACTAGAGCCTTTATCTCCCACATCAGGTGAGAATATCACTCAGCTATGGGCCACTCCTAGATGTGGCACTCCCTCCTTCATACCAAAAACTTTGGAAGTTCCAAATTCTTTCTGGACTGATAAATGTTGCAATCTCCAAACGTTAATAGTATGGGGGAAAAGTGTTACATCCATTTCCTCAATGTGTTTGTGTACAGCTTTTTGCTTTCAAAACTGCAGCTTTCTTTCTTCTGTCAAGAACACAAACCCTAAAATATCAGGAAAGAAGGGATTCTGGCAAGTTTCCTACCCTAGTCAGGGCCAACAAGCTACCAGAAGCAGGGTTTTGTCCCCTCATTGCCTCCCCTACAAAGAAAACCTGTTTTCGTAGCTGGTTTGGAGCTGATGTCAGTCAAATGTACTGAAAGAAAGCACCTGATCTTATTTGCAACACTTAAACAGACCCAAGATTTTACATTTCACCTACTTGTTATTCCAGGACATAAATAGTAGGTAAATCCAGCTTTGCCAGACTGTTTCTACTTTAACTCTTGAGTGACTTCTGGGGCTAAACTGAAGGGTACTTTATTCTACTCATGCAGTTTAACTCTTCCCAAAGGTCAGAGTGGCTCATACTATTAAATAATGCAGGCTAGACGATGCTGACTTAATAAAACTCACATGTCATTTTGTGTTGGAATTTATTTTCTTACTTGAGGGCCACTTTAGCTTGCAAATCAAAGGAGTCTTGTGTTGGTTCTTTCAAAAAGATGCTGCCATTGCCTGGGCTTCCATCAGAAACAGAGATTGATGGGACCAAGCTTGTGTTGGGTCAGTGTCTAATGGCCCCCTCTCAGTGGCCTGAATTATTCATCAGTGCTAAAGCACCTCATGTTTTTTGATTAACGTATACAATAGAGGATGTGTCATAGCTGCAATATCAAACTGCTTTTTTGCAGGCAAAGCTTCCTCTCTTCCTCCCCCTTTCCTATTCAAGGTCCAACAAACTAACTTATTTTGATGGTGGGACACGTCCTTTCTTAACATTAACTCATCCCTAGGCAAGTAGAACATTTTAACTCACTTCATGTGGGCTCCACTAATAGTTATTAATTCCCATTTTCTAGCATGTTTCACCTCAAGCTTCTTAAACAACAGCTCACACCTAAACAATCAACTTGGTAAGATCACAGACCACTTGGCCACAAACAGAATACAGTTATTGCTCTTAAAAATATCCTAACCTGCTCATTCTATTCATCTGTAGATTTTTACTAGTCTGGATCTTCTCCAGAATTTCAAAAAAGTTCGTAATTCCCACATGGAAGGATATTATTGTGCAAGATGCGTGACACTTGCTTCATCAGTATTACAGCTTTTCTCACCTTTCAACTCTTTTCCTCTAGAATCCTGCTTTGTTTATTGCTGACAGTCAAGCTTGACTTGTATACACTGATTCCTAAACCAGTTGTAGGTAGCTATATAACCAGAAATAAGCCAAGTCCAAATATAGAAACAACTTAGAAAATTAATTCTGAAGTGGTTTAATTGCTTTCCCTATCTTTCACCATTAATTATCTTCTATAAATAGTAGTGAGGCCAAATCCAGCTTTACCAATGAATATCCCCACCAAACATCACAACCGATTCACCCATGCTTTCCGTTCTGTAATGGAACTTCTCCCTGTAATGACTAGGCAAGAAAACAAGGACCAAAGTCCTCATACACACAGTATAGGTCCAAGGATAGCTCTGAATTTCTGGGAAGCCATGCATGCTGCATTACAATATTCAGCCCAGGAACATGCAGAGAGTGGCCTAGGTCTTCCAAGAAGTTTGCAGGAGGTGGGACACAAGGTACTTTGCAGACAAAGCCCGCAGGTACAAGACAGTATGGGAAAAGGAGTTCTGCTCCTACAAAGAGTCTCGATGTGGTTAGATGCAAAGATGCAAAGTCCTTGTGGTTCTTTGAACAGCTAGTATGCAAACAAGAGAAGGAGCCTTTCTCAGAGCAGAGATGTGCTGGCTGGAGCTCCTTGTTTCTCTTCCCACCTTTGCTACAGGCTTCAGTGTTGTGAGCTTGGAGAAATTATTAACTTCTGCAGAAGCAGGCTTTTGGGCTACAACACCTCCCATCCCATCTAAAGAGTCACACTGCAGTGGGCATGGTCAGGCTTCTTACAGCCAACACGGAAACGCTACCATGGAATCATAGAATGGTCTGGAGGATCACACAGTTCCAACCCCCTGCCACAGGCAGGGCCACCAACCTCCAGGCCTGGATCTACACAAGGTTGCCCAGGGCCCCATCCAACCTGGCCTTGAACAGCTCCAGGGACGGGGCATCCACCACCTCTCCAGGCAGCCTGTTCCAGCATCTCACCACTCTCTCCATAAAATATTTCCCCCTAATACCTCATCTAAACTTTCCCTCCTTTAGCTTTAAACCACCTCCCTACTTGTCCTGCCATTGTCTACCCTTTTAAAAAGTTGATTTCCCTTCTGTTTGTATGCTCCCTTCAGGTACTGGAAGGCTGCAATCAGCTATCTTCTGTTCCTCACAGGTCCAACTCACTGCTACAATAACTCCAAACCTCATTTAAAACAAGAGACAGGGAAAATGATGATGACTAAAACAAAAATCAATGTTTAATACTATTAATTATACCAGTGACAGTATGTAATTGGAAAAAGCAAATTACAGAAGATGGAAGGAGAACTTATGATCTGTTCTGGTGATCAGCACTGAATTCCTGGTTGGTGGATCAATTATGTATATAACTGCAGCACTTAAATAGATTTCTGCAGAGCTGAGCCTCCTCAGCTTCACTCTGAATTACCTAAGAAAATTCAGCCAATTAAAAGTAATATAAAATATACTATGCACCAATAACAATGAAATAGATACTTAGGGACTTTATAGTCATACCAGCATTAGCATTCTCTGAGTACTAGAGAAGAGTAGCTAATGAAAAAATACCCAATACAGAAGGTTTGGATTAGGACTTTGTTCACCAGCAAGTAGTATTGATATGAAAAATACTATTTTGGTCACAGAATTCATTTTAGAAGTTAATAAGAGCTAACAAAATATAAAGGAACTAGAGTTTTAGTGCTAGACATCCTAGTAATTATATATAAATAGATTCAAATTGTCTGTAGTTTAAAAAATCAGTTCCAGGCTTTTAACTTCTGCATTAAATTTTTTTCTAGAATGGCAAAGTATCTACTGAGGACAAGTTCCACTTCCTTATCAGGTGCTCAGCTCAGCTCTGAAAGTAGTAATGGCATGCTTTAGGACTATCATAAGAAAAAGAGTAAAATACTGAGCCTGGACCTAAGATTAGGGTCTTCCCCCACACTTCATCTCAAAGCAATCACTGAATGAACTATTCCTTCATTCAAACCACTCCCAGTCTTCAGTTTCTCCCTAGAAAACTAGGGGAGGGAAAAAATATTTCTATTGATTTCCTTTAGCTGGTGCCTTCATCATGTATCTTTTAGGGTAAATTTAGATGCAAAGCTAGAACTCATTGTGTTGCTATATGGAAGAGATTTTTCCCTTCCCAGCAGTATTAAAAGACAACCATCCCGAGGTAAGCCACAATATCCTAATCCCTCTCTCCATCTAAAGGAGGAACAATTCAATCCCCCATCAGACAGTATCTCCATATCATTCCCAAGACTAGAAGGATGATCAGCTCTCCACCAACATCACCAGGGCCCTTGAAGGACCATCCAGAATAAGTTTGTGGTAGAACGCAGAGGACATTCTGGTCCTCCAGGCTGGACCCTAGACCAGAAGCAGCAGAAATCCTTAAATAGAAAGGAGTCATCTGGTAAACCAGGGGTAAGACAGAACACGAGGCCCAGAGTGTGGGGTCAGGTTAGATGTTTGACCCCTCTCACGGGGGGGGGCAGAGGACATAAATGGCAAAGTGGCATTAAAAGAGGAAGCACTGCCCATCTTGACTGGACCATGCAAGGCTCTGGGATGTCCTCCCAAGTGGCTCTCAAGCCTGGGGCTGCCACAGAGCCTATAAACAGAAACACCAGGAACATTTGTAAGGAGAGCCTTGACTTAAAAGCCATTTGTATGGATGCAGTGTGGCTCATTTGGCAGGAAAACACAAGCAGAGATGGAGGTACACTTAGAAAAAAAATAGGCAACCTCTCTGAATGAGAACTCAGCAAATTAAACTTTCCTTATGTGCTGAAGTATGATTTGTCTGAAGTCTGACAATTTTGAATAGCAACAAATAAACCCCAGATCTATTTTATCTCTGCTAAGAGATATCCTTTGAGATGCCTTCAGCAACCCACCAGCCAGGTAAGCAAGGAGAGTCTAACACAAGCCCCGGGTTGAAGAATCTCATTAGCAATTCATAAATCAGCATTTCTAAGTTTCTGTTTATCATCCCTAGAGCTCACTCTTGATGCACTAGATTAGCCTCATGAATAGATACAAAAGACTTATGGTCATCATTAGAATGTATTTCCCTGCACATAGCCGCTTTTTAAATGTCACTAATCATTCTCTCTCCCAGGCCTGCTGCACAGAACACCTAATTTGCTTTGGAAGTTTGGGAACACAGAGTCCAAAGACCATGTGTTAAGTGTACGTATTTAAATTTTATGAAATCCAAACATTTTTAGTGGTGTTTGTATTCCATTCTATCCTTGTGACCTTTAGGCTAACAAGGAAAAAAACCCGCCCTATCCAAGAAGGATGGATAATACTGATTTCCTTTATGAATTCTTTTTTCTCTACTTGTTTTCAAAAACTAAGAGGTAGAGGAAAAAAACAAAGCAAATAGACTTTATAACTTGATCTAACACAACTTCTACCAAGGCTATCTGTTTCTGGTCTGAAGACACTTCTTTCTCTGCTGAATTTGCTTTAGTAATTTCACCTAAACTCTTTTCTACTTCAGGGTTTGTATTTGACAAGTTCAAGACACCTCCAAACTGAGTACATTAAATCCTAAAGTGAAAAATACATATTTTCAGAACTAGAAATGCTGAAATAAATAGAGAAATGATCTTTAAGATAAAACAGCACAAAGTATGAAGAGATGCTTGGCACGGAGGGAACATGAACAGCATGTACAACAAAGCAAAGATGCCAAAGGAGGAAAAGCACAAAGAAAAAAATAAAAAAATCAAAGTATAGAAAGATGGATTGTTGGGTCACAGAACACCCTGAGGGGAAAAGGAGCATCAAAAAACAAACAACCCATGTCAGTGTGAAGAGAATAAGCCAAGAAATAAAATACCAGGAAGATCAGAAGAAAAATCTCATAGGGTGACAGGAAAGGGCCTCCCACCAGGCAAGGGTCCATCATTATACTGAAGACTAAAAAAAAGTATATTCAGAAAGGCTGTGAAGTTTCCAGAAGGATACCTTCACAGTTAAACCAGCTAAAGCTGGGTAGTAGCAGGGGAAGTAAAGGCAATGGCAGACCAGGCTCTACACAAGGCAGAGACCCCATCGGGTAGAGGGGCAGTGAGATGAGGCTGGGCAAAGCTTCAAAAACTGGAATTGCATCTTCATAGATCAGGCAGTGCACTGTAAATAGGCTGTCTTGAGCACTCAAGGGGAATGGGAAAGGCACGGATGTGAAAGGGAGGCTTTTGGTTTCTCTGCAACATCAGGGAATAAAGAAAGACTCCTCAGGAGGAAGATTTATTGTGAGCACCAAAAGATTCCATGCCTCTGTATCTCCAGCTAGAGGATAGTGAGGATGAGAGCTTTTATTTCTTCTTATCAGGCCATTATGTATATTTTTTTTTCTGACTTGCAGATAACTGCTTGCATGCTTTCAGCACACAGCCAGTGCCTCAGTGCAACAGGAAAACTGCATCACGCTGTATTATCTCTTTGCTGGGCAGAGAATTTTGTGTGTGTGTGTCATCTATCATTCACATCACAGCTTGTTGTAGCAATTCTAGGAAGACCTCAGAATAGCCCCATCCTCCCATCAGGAAAAGGAAGGGAATACGATTTCCCCATATGATCTCTTCCCAGTCAGGAAAGCGGGAAGCTAAACAGTGCCTCCTCCCTGTGCACAAACCCTGGTCTGCCAGCAGATTTATTTGAGGGAGGACAGCACTTGGCCAAGTGATTCAGACTCAGATAAGCGCCAGATCAGAAACAAATCACATCATTTTTAAAGTATTAATCAATGTAGGACAAAACAAGAAGCTATTATTGTGTTCAGCAGCGTAGGAAAGAACTGGGCATGAGAAGACTCCTGTAGACATGTCTCCATAAAGATGACACATGAGTAATAAAATGGCTCTGCCAGACTACTTCTGAGGGGAACGTGGGTGCTGATGCCACCGCCAATCAGTGCTGACAGCAGCGGGCTTTGATTGATCTGGCTACGCGGTGATGTGATCACGGCTGCCCTCTCTCACCTCTCACCACTGTGTGTTTCTGACCCTTTCTCCCCTTACAGCATATATCACACACGACCTTTAAGGAAAAAAAAAAAGGCAACACAGAGGCTGCATTTGTGTTTGGATACACTTGAAAGCTCCCCAGGAATCCCAGCCCTGTGCTGCAAGGCATAGGCACATTTAAAGAAAAAAACCCAACAAAAACACCACCACACACACTCTTTTGGCTTTCTTAGCTAGAACTTACCCTAATTAATAGCTTAAGTAATTTGCTCAAATTCACAAAGGAAACAGAGCGCAGGCAGAAACTGAATCCAGGCTACTTTGAGTTCTAATTCAGTTTAAACTTTCAAAGGCAATTTCATACTTTACTCTCCCTGAACACACCTTCCCCCTCCACCCTCCGCCCCCCACCCCTCATTCCCATCCTGCATTTGGATCAACTCCATTTCCACTGAAGCAAAACTCCCTTTGACTTTGGCAGAGCCTGACTTTGAACAGGCACAAGCCTCCCCTTCCCTCTGACTTCAAGAAGCTGAGGATTATTTTAGATGCTGCTTTTGTCTGATTTGGCTCGCAATTTTTCAGGAGGGAGGAAGGGGTTCCCAGATGAGGGGTGGACATCTACACCTGCTTCTGCAAGGAGGAAAAAGTTCTTCACTGAAAGAGTTGCCAGGATGTGGAACAGGCTGCCCAGGGAGGGGGTTGAGTCACTGACCCTGGATGTGTTTAAAAGATAGGTACATGAGGTACTTAGAGATATGGTTTGGTAGAGGACAGCTATGGCTGGACTCGAACTCAGAGGTCTTTTCCAACCTAGCCATTCTGTGATTCAGGCCCATAAATATGTGTCATATTTTGATTAGAAAGAAACAAGACAGTATACAGTTTGATGTGCCATATAATGATATTGGGCATTTCCAATCAGTATGGCAATTTTCAGTCCTTTTAGATATAGGATTTATTGCTCCTACTACTAGCAAAATGTTTCCCATAAAAATTACTTACATCAAAAACAGAGAGGAGAGATGAGAGCATCACAGCACCACTGCCTGTAAGGACAGCTGCTCCTGGGATAGGGCTCAGAAGCCCTACAGAGATCACACTTTCAATAGGCAAGAGGGGAAAGCAAACCCATTCTGGGGAGGGGAAAAAAAAAAAGAAGAAGAAAAAATAAAAAACAGCATAGGGAAATAACAGCTCAGGGGTTCCCACACCTGAGCTGCCACCGGCTGGGAAGCTCAGCCCTGGGCCACACTGCTTCCCCAGGTGCAAGGTAAATATGATGCCTTAATTGCCACTGCCAAAATAACCCTCTGCTGATTTGCAAGGCATGATCAACAGGTTCAGCACAATAGCACCCAAGCTGCCGGTAGCTCCTGCACACTCAGCTCCTGCTTTAAGGAAGCGAATATTAAGCAGGATCCTGGGGGGTTTTCCTCTTTTTCTCTAGTAACTTTCTTGAAGATAGAGATTCCTTAAAGTTTCATCTGCGGGAAACTGGTACCTCATCCCCCTGCAGAGTCACCTCAAGGCACAGCCAGGACAGCAAAGGCTTCTCAGGGTCAAGCATCACCTGGTCTGAAGGAAAACAAGGTTTTGCCCGAGGTAGGTCCACAGTCAGAGCCAATTAATGTGCTGCTCAGTTACAGAGGGGAGCAGTCCTTTAGCAGGGGTACCAAGATGCTGAAAAGCCCCCATGCTGAAAAGTAAAGAGTTGTACTTTAGAAGATTTCTTTAACTACAGACACACACACACAAAAAATCCAAGGCTTCTACAAAAGCTGCTAGAGGAAAAATGGAGTAACGAGGATGCCACAAAACAAATGCCTCCTCCCACATAGAACATTTTCACTGTATCAGCAGCAACTAACTCACTGTACAGGATTTGGTGCTATTTGAAACTACGAACATGGCATAATAGTTCACAAGCTGATTAACACAATTACTATTCATTTGATACTGATTGCTACAGCAGGGACTTCTGATTAAGCCTGTCTGCCCTGCAATTTCCCTGGATTTTCTTCCGTGCTTTGAATACTGTGCGGCAAATATCCCAAACTCAGCACCTCACTCACAGCCTAGTTATTTTGCTTGGTGTGCAACAGCCTCAGCAACCCCAATTAGCCCATTATAGGAAGCAGCTTTGTTTTGCTCCCCGCAAACTACATTCATTAACATCCATGAGGTTAACTACATAAATCGCATGTCCAGTCAGTCCGTTCTTAACTGGATGTCTTCACAGTCTTCTTCCATCTGCCTCATGGCTTAGATCATACAGGTTCAGTTTAATTAACAGGGAAGAATTGCAGGTTTCAGTTAATTCTTACTGTTCTTGTCTTTCCTCCCCTTACCCCATAGAAAGGAAGGGGCAAAAGGAAAGCCTTCCCTTTGAGTACCACCAAACCTCTCCTGGTTTACAGATCCCCACTACACATATTTCCACAGAATTCAGATAGAACAAAAATAGTCAATATTTATATGCTGGTCATCACATAATAATGAGTCACCTCTATTTTATATGCTTCCCTCAACACAGAGCTATTTCAGACCCAAGGCTTTGCAGTAAAGCCTTCTACTCCCCAAAAATTCAGTTGCAATCTCTACTCAACAGCACAGAGAGCACACAGATATGAAGAAGCTTTCTGCTGAGATTCTGAACTGAAATGCAATGCTTCAAAAAGAAGAAAACCCTGGTCCTGTTTCGTTGGAGAGTTTTTATTTGTTTTCCCCTTGGTTTTTGGCCTTCTTTTTTGGTTTTTACCTTTCCTACCCTTCACATTTTGAGTGCAGTGGCATCCCACAGCGGCATCCCGCAGCCACTGTAGGTAGAACTGGAGCAGCTCTAGATGGGGATAGAGGACACCGTGTCCTGACAGTGCCCTGCAGCATCCCTTATAAGTGCAGCATTAGCACAGGCAGGCTGTGCCAAGGGGCACACAGAGGGCATGGGGTGTTTGCACGAATCCTCGAGCAGCCAATCTGGGTCATATTTGATCAAAAGATTCCACAAGACTATTGTTGATGCTTTAATGGCATCAGCTGTGACAGTTGAGCAAAAGCCATGGTTTCATGAAGTAATTGCTCGCTGCCAAACATTTTATTGCACCTACCTGCAGTTAAGTTCAGACACGTGTGACAAACGCTGTGTTTTATTATTCTTACCTTCTTCCCCTATGGGACATGACTGCCTCCAAAGTTCTGCTTCAGTTGAAAGCCCAGAAAGCTTCAACTAGCTGGAAATCTCTTTAAAAGTACAAAGTAAATATTCAACTCATTCAGTTATTTTGCAATGTGTTGTCTTCTTGACCACATATATCTGCTGCTTTAAGCACAGTCTCATCTTCCCTGTGGCAAATCCTGTAGAAGCCAAGTATTTGTTTTATCATGACCCTGAGAAAAACTAGGCTTAGGTTTGAGAACCAGAGTTGTTCCCTCTTCACTGCGTAGAAGGGGATAGATGGTTTATTGGCTTTTTATTATTATTATTCCCTGCTCTGCATGATTATCACTTCAAACCTCCCATCATCCTCCCAAATGCAGGTATGTGTTTGATTCCAAGGTCTTCACAGGCCAGTTGTTTCACTTAACACTAGTTTAAAAGAACTAAATGCCCCCAGGTAGCCCAGCTCCCATAGCCAGCCGAGCCACCAGATAGATCCATCTATACCATTTCCATTTGAAGCAGTAACCTTGCAGGATTATTTTCTCTATCAGCTTTTCCTTCTACCAGGTAAATCGTGTAGCCGATCAAAGCCATTTCTGTGATCTCCCCTAACAATACATTTGAAGGCGATATCAAAGAATTGCTGCTGGTGTTACACATATTACAGTAAGCCCCTGATAGCAGATGTTAATGCATTTTATGATTGGGAATGTTGTCTCAAGATAAAAACAGGCAGTCTGCAGGAATCAGCAAAAACCCACTTAATTTCACACATGTATAGCCACTGACGTGTGTGCAATGAGATTAGGCGATGCCCTTGTCGGCAAACTTATCATAACTTTCTCCAAATAGCAAATCCCTAATTAGTTTATACTGTGGCTTTGCAGAGGGTAAGCATGGCTGGGGAAGAGCAAACAGTAGTGATTTCACAGGAACATGCTTGCTTAGCTCAGGCTTAGCCATTATAAGAAAGTAAATACTGCATAAAAAAAAGCACTGGGGTGGAAAGATTCACATGTTTTGTTTCAGCACGGTTTGCTGACCAATCTAGAAACTTCTCAAACCCACAGCATCTTAATAAACTGGAGGTGGACTACATTTCTAAAAGTTGTGTCTTAATCTAGCTGTTATATTGTTGATAAATCTATTGAGTTTGCCACTTACTGGTCAGTTTTCAGCTCCAGTGGCAAGATTTCTCAAGCAAGCCCATGTCACTCACAGCTGGAAGACCAACAGAGAAATAGCTGCAGCATCCTACATCTGAGGAAAAGCTATGTCAAGGGGCAAAGGAAAAGTTCAGAAAAGAAAGGCCGAGCTCATTTCTGCAGAATGTTGTTCAAATTAAAGGCAGGGGGAAAAAAAAAAAAAAGCAGCATCTTTTGGTACCTTCCAGATGTCAAAGCCTGGGGAGTGAACTGCAAGACTGATGGGGGCTTATGATGCATCAGAGTGGTTTGATCAGATTTTCCCTGGAGAGAAGAGATAAAGGTGATAGTTCTTCTGCAAATATGTCTGCAAGGCAGGGAGGATCTTCTGGCCATCACAGCACCTGAAGATCTGACTACGGCCAAGATCCTCAGTAACCACCCAGCAGATGAGGAGATCAGGGACATAACTACTGTAAATAACTCCTACATACCACGAGTTGCATCAAGAATAAAATGTTTTGCTTTTGAGGTAGCAAGGAAGGAACAAAACCAGTTCTGCTTAGTCAAGAGCAGATACCACATTGAATAGTTAAGTTACATCCAAATGTGACATATTTGTCCTTCAACATCAAAAAAATCAGTTCTAATCATAGTGAAGCACATGATAGATAAAGGTCAAGTCATTTTTGTTTACTTGTTAAAAAAATATAATGAAAGGTTTTCCTCACCACTACAAGCAGGTTGTATGGCTGGGTTTGGTGGATTTGGTTTTTTTTAAATATAGTGAAAAAGGTGCAACATACCTTTATATAAAGACTTTATATCTCCTTTAGAACAAAGTACTGATTGGGCCAAAATTGCCATTCTAATTAAGATTTTTTTTCTTTTTTTAACTCTGCTTCACTCAAGACTTTGAGCAAAACCTTCTGCTGACTCCAGGAAGAAATTTGTCTACAGACCAATCCGACTGGGGCTCACAACATGCTTGTACCATTCTGGAGCCTGAACACCTGGCTGTTTAGGTCTTGAAAGGTGCTTACATCTACCATTCCTGTCCTCCAAATGTAAGGGATCTTTGAGGGCAACATGTTCCTGCTCACCCACTGAATTTAAACAAGGGCAAGGCGAGCAACAGAAAGAAGTGGCATGCACGCATACAATTTTAACTGGATTTTAAGTACTGCAGTGAGAAACCAAGTTCAACTGTAAGTTACTGGGATATTCTTCACGTATCATATATATCCACATGTCTCAGGTAACGACTCCCTGGAGTAACTTAACTTCTTTATTATTATTACTGCAAGTTATGTTGTTCAGCACCATGGGAAATATATGTAAATCATAAACATAAATGTGCCAGTTAAAAGCTGCCAGACTGAGCTAATGAGGGTGATATAGCAATGACACAGCTACAGTTTGGGGTTTTTTTTTTAAAAAACTAATTAAGGCTTCCTAATTACCCCAACCAACGAGAGTATTACCCTCTTGGATAGTTAGAAGTAATTAAGTTAAAGCCATTTTCAGAAGAAAAGCAATATAAATTTCAGACAATCTTTGAAAATCCCAACAGTAGCTGATAAATTATGTGGAAGCAGCAGCTTCCCTAGCAAGCAGTTTGGATGAAGAGAGGGGCATGTAGGAAATATCAGTCCCAAGCACTCAGGGATAGCAAATTGGGCATTTCAGGATATGTTGAAAGTTGCTTTTCCATTCAGCTTTCAGGAGAGAAGAAATAAAATTCAACTACTGGCAGAAAATCCCTAATGACTTTCTGTGAAAACATCTGAGGAACAAAGGAGGGTCTCCATCTTGGGGTATTTTAAGAGCAAAAGAACACAGAAAGACTCCAACCCCCTTGAGAGGCAGCAAGAAAGATTTCATAAATACCATCACATTACATATCTAAACACCTCAACCATAGTGCTCAAAACTGTCAGGACAGAACAGGAAATGCCACAGGGTGTTTGAATTAAAACGTTTTCCAAAGGAACAGTCCTACTGAAGGGATTAAGGTCTGTGCCTAACTTAAAGCAGCCAGATCCAACATCTACAGCTGCAGGAGGTAAAGCACCACAAATTCACATCCAAAGCATGCATTTCATCCAGGGTTAAGCACTCATGGTTAGAATCCAAAGCCCTCTATGTCTCCTATGAGCCACTAAAAAGGCCTTTAAAGTCCTTAAGGGCAAAGGATACAAGATATACACAGAAAATTTTGAATTAACAACTCCTTATAAAAACTTAGAATTAAGCAACATTGTTAAGAAACTACATGATCAGCCCTTTGTGGCTTCTGCCCATTCAATGCCACATCTCCTCTAGACCAGCTGAAGGTACCAGTGCCACCACCTGCAGCAGCATCATCATCCAGCCCTTATGCTCTCTGCATCACAGTGCACCAAGACCAGGACAAGATTATCAAGTCACTTACCCCAGGTCACACCACAAGTTCTGCGCAGAGCTGAGCAGGGAATCCAGCACCACCATGAAATCATCCTTCTTCACTGCCATACAAACTCCTCTTCCTCCCCTAAAGCCAATCTTTCACTTCATTCCTGACCCTACTGCCCACAACCTTTGCCTTTTGTATAGCACATACTGCCAAAAGGCCTTATTGCTCTAAAAGAAATTCCTAAGAAAGGTTGTTTTCTCCCTTAAAAGAAAGAAAATTCACCAAACCAAGTGTGGCAGAACTAAATACCAGCTCCTGGCCTTAACCAGAGATATAACCTCCTCCTCTGCTACTCCTTGATTAGGGTTTCCTGCTGCCCTAATCCCACCTTTCCTGAGTCACCAGGCTGATTTTCCAGGTGGTTTGAGTTGCTCTGAAGTTCAGAGCAGCAAAGGCTGATGTGTTGCTTAGGCCCAAGTACCACTTAGAATGCTCAGGAGAACCTTTTCCATTCAGCTCCCTGGCCAGCTTTCTCTGAGCCCAACCTGAGGGCTGGTGTGGGGGATTTGTCCCATCATTGTCATAACACAAGCTGAGTTTTTCTGAAGACAGTTTAAGAACATGTAGAGGGAGCATTAGTTAACTAAAAGGTATTTCATCTGACATAAGACTTTAGTAGGCCAATTCTGGCAGGAGGAAAAGGGTTAAAATAGAAGATGGGGCTTGGGAGATCCTCTGGAATGACAGTTTACAGACACACACGCATACACAGACACCCCTTCCCTGGTCTTCAGGAGAAGCCATGGACTTTGAGGAGCCCAACAGAACTCTCTGCTGCATCTCCCCATGGCTGGTGAAGATAGGGACCTCACCAGAAACCATCTATGATATCTGCTCTACAGATCTTACACACTCCATCCCAAGACCTTCTCATTTTGGCACATTACCCCACACCTCTGTTGAAATTTGACTAAGAGCAAGGGAAGTTCCACACTACTGATGCTGCTCTGTCGCAAACACACACACCCATCCTTTGTGCCAAAACCAAGCACAGGCTGTGCCGTGCCAGCTCTGTACCCAGGTGCTGGAGCAGAGATTGTCACCATGATTAACAGCATGAAAAATCCCAGGTCCTGCCATGGAAAAGAAAATAAACCCACACATGCTGGTTGAATATCCACAGCCAGAAACAAGCCCTTTTATTTTCATGTGCCACAGCAGACTCCAGAAGGTCTGTTTTATAAAGGGCAATCCCAGGGTATAAAAAAAACCCAGAGAGTCAGCTGGCCAGAAGGAATGAAATCCAACAATATCCCCTTCTTATCATGTACTTTTATCCACAACAAACAAACGAGTCAATCTGAGAGGAGAGAAACTCAATCAGCAGCCCCGCACCAAAGAGCACAGCTTGCATGTTTTATTGTTCCAGCGGTGTTATCAGGAAAGCCTGGGTGTCCACTCAGTGCAACGGTCATAATTGTTTTTATCCCCTTGAAAACAAGCTGGTTAGAAGCAGAATTAAATTGATTTGTGAACAGTGTTTACCCTTCTTCTCGCCATCGAGCAGACAACCAATTAAAGACATTAAAGATTAATTAACAGGGAGGCCTGTGCACTACCTGGCAGGCTAACAATTGTGCTCCACGGTGTACGTTCCTTCCTCAGCAAGAGACCTGCAGTTTCACCTGAAGTTTCTCTTTTGAAAAACTAGAGTGCAGTAAAATCGTGGAAAATGGTTTTAAAAAAAAAGAATGAGAGGTTACTGGCTCATGGGGTTTTTTTTTTTTCAGCTATTATTTGTTAGTGCCTGGTTTGCAGGGAAGGGCGCAGAGCACTCAGTGACTTTGGGAGCGTTTGGCCTAAAATGGAGTGGAAATGTAGTCAGAGGAGTTGGGTGTGTTTGTGTAAGTTGGAAGGAGGGAGAAAGTATATATTAGGCATTTCTCACACATGCATACCCCACACCTGCTCTTGACAGCTTGTCCCATGTTTCATATCAAATGTATAAATAACGTATATACATTTTATGAACAAACGGAGTAACGTGAGCTCTGCCAACTCCCCGTCTCTGTGCTCAGGCACAAAAGCACAGACACAGAGCCAGAGATACACGTGTGCATGGACATATAGGCACCCACTTAGCATTTAAATCCTTCCCATCCTGTGGAGTTACAAAACAAACTCTTCTTCTTCCCTGAGGTAATGAGTCTGTTAATTATATTTCTCACCCTGATTTTCCCTGGGGGTTTTTTTGCTGCTGAAGGATGTTAAGGACATTTTGCTTCATTTCTTGGAAAGCACCAAAGGGACTGCAAACAAAATCAGGTCATGCCTCCTACTTTTGTGCTCCAAATTTTCTATGCTGACTTGATCCAATCTACCAGGTTTCAATGAGAATCTTCTTTCCTGCTCCCTCTCTGCTTTAACCCAGTCCACACTTGCCCAGAGCTGTTTCCCTGCACGCACAAAGTAATCTCAAAACACTTCTTTCTGTTTAAAATGAGGGGGCCCGGCTTCTGGCTTGTGGTTGTATTTGCTGCAGCTGTTTGGCAGAGCCACAGCAGAGATGGTGTGGAGTGGGTAGTAGAAGTGATTGGGAAACAAGGAGGGGCACAAGAATTTTGGACAGGATATGAAAGAGCTGAGCAGCGCAGCCAAAGGCTTGATGACTCACTGCAAGTCAGCAGCAAGTGGTCTGGAGCCTGGAATCATACAAAGCCGGCTTGATCTACTCCTGCAGACGATGCAAAAGGTCTTGCAAAGACTTATCATCACAACACCACCCATTCTATGCAGCACTGATCTTGGACCCAAAGCTACATTCCACTTTCTCTTTCTCCCCTCCTTGGTCTTCTTTTGCTTCCTGCTCAGGCTTGTCTTGTCCTAGGTTCTGCCCCAAATGTGACACCCCTACAACTTCATGTTTCCCTGCTCTGAGATGCACCCCATCTGGTTCCCCTCTCTTTATCAACAAGGCCTTGAAGCTGCACCAAACCCCAGAGTGTACTTTGCACGTGCCACGTGCCCAGACAAGGAACTGGCAATATATTGCAGTTCTGGACTGAAAATGGCTCCAGGAGACACTCTTGTGCCTGTTAGAGGGTTAAGGCCCAGTCATTGTGCTTGTATGGAGCTTTCACAGTGGCTCAGGTTGACGAGCCAGGACAGGGGTACAGAAGATACCTCTGTTGGAGTGAAGGCAATGATCACAGGAGGAAGCAGCAACAGGTGACTCAGAGGCTGTTTCAATGCTGTCCAGAAACACGAAGAGAGGAAAACAGCAGCAGCCATCATTATTTCATTTTTCAATTAATAGACACATGCTTTCATCCAGCCGGAAGCCAGAGGGCTTGAAACAAAGAGAGTTGGGTGGCATCCCATGGCTGGTGTGTTTCAGTGTGCCTGAAGAGAAGGCCACAACGGTCCTCCTTGGCCCTAAAAATCTCTGTGCAGACTTGGAGCAGGTGTCTCCGAGTATAGAAAAGGGACTCCACACAGAGGAAGCTGATTTGGTGATCCACCTCTAAGACATCTCATCTCTGTCTTGTTTCCAGCAAGACACCTTCACTTGCACAGCCACCACCACCTCTACCTGCTTTAGTTCTCTGACTGGAGGGACTGTACTCTCCTAGAATTCCTGGGCTGGAGAGCTATAAAGACAGACAGTGACTGATATTAATTATCATCAACCTGTTCATTTCTGAGGCCTCTTTCAGGCTTGATAAGAATCTCCTGCTGCTGAGCTGAATGGCGTGAGGGTCACCTGGGCCAGGGGAACCTTCATCGCTTTCTCTCTCTTCTCCAGGGAGATAGTAACAGCCAAGATTCTGGTCCAAGCTTATTAAAGTGCCCAGTTATCTCTTTCAGCATGGATAATTTAATCAGACAAGTTAAATATTTATGAGGCTGCACTTTATTGTCGACAAAAGATAAAAATGTGCTTTAAGTGCTATTCAGAATAAGAATTATAATGATGATTAAAAAAGCCATTGGTAATGGCACTTGAGATTATTCTTGTTAGATCCTAGGACTACCGTACCATCAGAGAGGACTGTGAGCAAGAGACTAGGAGCTGGAATGAAACACACTCCCTATCTGTCCATGCAGATCTCGCTGAGAGATCCAAGGCTCAGAAGATCACCTAGGCATCCGGCCCAAAATGATATCGCGTGTACTCAGAGGGTAAAGCCAGCCCAACAGAGGAAGAATCATTTCAGTCCCTCTTATCATCCTTTAAAGACAACAAACACAGCATGTGACCCTAAGAGAACGAGTGCTGCTCAGGCTGCAAGCACAGTTGTGGTTTGCAAGTCACCAGAACTGAAGCGGCGCAAATCTGGAGGGAGAACTCAGCTGTGCTTTTGACTCACCATAAAACTTGCACAACAGCCAAACCCCACCAGTTACACATACTTTTGAACAAGGCACCAGTTCTTTCTCAGCCCGGATCAGCAGGAAGGTATATATAGCACAGCCTTCTCTGTTACAGATGAAGCCTGCACGTTTCCCAGGGTGAACAGCTTTGCTCCTGGAGGTGTGGAGACTTCAGGGTTTCTGCCAGAAGAAGCCTTGATTCAGCGAGGTGCTTACATACAAATTAATGCTTAGCATGTGGAGAATACTCACTGATTTAAAGTTCTGGTAAAATACATTATGTAGCAGAGGTCAGAGCCTCTGAACTGAATACTTTGCTTGAAGCAAAATATGGCTTTTAAAAAAAAACCCCAAAAATCAAGAAGTTGAAGAAAGTGAGTGTGGGGTACCCTGCTTTCCACTTCACTGGATTTTATTTTTTCCTAATATTTATGACTATTAAAGCCCAAACAATATGAGGGCATATAAACCACATGTGCAGCACCAGCAAGGCTGTGAGACGATGCACACAAAGCAATACATCCCACCAGCAACGTGTGCTCTGCCTCATGTAACTTAAACATTTAAAAAATATACTCACTCCCCTTCATCATGTTCAAGTTGTACTGCATCCATAATTTATCTATGAGCGCCAGCTATATAGGTAGGCAGCAAAAGATATATTTCATTTATTAAATATAAACAGGCAGCAAATCTAAATTAACTGGTGGAAAAGCTTTCATTTGGGGGAATTTTTTTTATATTTGAGCTCTTATTAAGGTTGCATTGAGGCCATGTGTCATCTTAGCGTGCATGTTTGGAAGAGAGACATACGTGGAAGATGGATATTAATATTGCTACCATTATTTCTGCCTTCCCTACCAATACCGATGACTACTGTTAGAATAAAGTAGACAATAAAAAACCATTTGGAAATGTCTTCTTATTTCCTTTCTTTTCATTACTTTTCACAAGCAGCAAAACCACATACTGTCTAAAAATCTTGGTCGTGTGTCAGGTAATATTCCAGCTGTTTGTTAGCTCCAAGGATGGGATTTTAGGGAGGGTGTCTGGTGTTAATTTGTTTGACAAAAGACATTATTAAACACTTAGCACAAAAGGTATTACACCACCTTTTTTTCCCCCACCGTTCTCTGTCTCTCAAAACCAAAGCAGATACCTCATCCTGCCTGTCATACAAACTGCACCAGGTGTCCCCTGTATAATTATGCAGCATTTCTCAGACTGAGCCTGAAGGAACTTTTAATTCTTTGGAGGTGGAAAGGAAAATTCTCTTGTCTTCGTGATCAGATGAGGAATCCACTTTCAAGAAGGGGGAAAAAAAATAAAATCATTTTTTAAAAGATTTAAAAGCTTTAACTCATTTTCCAATCAATCATCTTCATTAACAAGTGTCTCTAAAATGCTGCTGCTATTGAAAAATATTTCAACCTGTCAAGGGCTTTCTTTCCTTCCTCCCTCCTGCACCCAATTAAGGCTTCTCCTGCAGTTATCCCACTATCTGCAGAAGGCTGAGCCTTTTTCACACATACTCTTCCCTGTGGAGAACTGCCATTTACTTATAACTCTGAGGCACTAAACCACAACAACTCCTATTTGAGAGCAATGAAAACCCTTTTGGAGGCAGAAGCAGGGAAAATGCAGCACATCAAACCAACTCTATTGTTAGAACAATGTTGTACAAAAATTTGCTCAAAAAGCTGACTTGAAATGAACAAAATTGCATGTAACTGTTTGGTCCAGCTACTAATAAATAGATAATGATATGTAGTAAGTAAAGAGAATAATTAATTAACGTACTGTATTTAAGTGGAATGAGTCCCAACAAGTACTTTCTTAAGTACATGCAAAATGAATCAGAGGAGCATTTTCAGCGCATATTAATTCAAAACTGTCTTCTGCTTTGTTTGCTTGTTTACAGGAGCCCCACTTCGTGGTTCCTGATTCCTTAGAGGGTGTCATTATGGTTTTTAAACAAGAGAACCAACAAAGGGCTTTTGGGTAGTAAACTCAATGAAGTTTGTGAAAATTTGCTCCACCAGTTGTCATGTATCTCCCTCTCCCCCAGCTTACTTGGTCAAAATGTTGAATTAATTAAGAATAATTTATTATTTCCATTTTAATATTCTCAGTAATTCTCTTGAACGTTGCAAACCACTGAAATCCCCTCCAAAGCCTCATGAGTGTTCTCTTGGGTCCAACAAATACTCCTCACACAGCCTTTCTTCTGGCTGTTCACCAAACCTTAGCCCCAGGAGGAATGTTCGGGATCGCAATCTCCACAAATGAAGAGAGAGATGCTGAGGGACGAAACATCCTTTTCCTGACTATACCTGAGACCAAAATAGAGCAAACCCAGCACTTCCATTTATCCCAGCTCCTGTAGAGAGCCAGCACCAGTCCCAAGGCAGCAAACTTCATGTGGTCTCATAGCACAAGCAGTGTGATTTCCCACCCCATGAGGCGCTCTCTGAAGCAATGCTGATTCAAAGTCACTGGAGGATCTGACTTTGCATTTCCCCTACTATCACCAAGACAACTACTTGCTTTTGGGTAGGGAAAGGAGGGCGGAAGAACAAAGCTGAGGTTGACTCTGTGATTGCTTTGTACATGTTTCAAAACTATCTGCATATGTGCAAGCAGTGAAGGAAATCTTCCTCTCCTAACTATCATCATTCACCAGGCACAGAGCAACGAGACCGGTGCCCTTATGCATAATGGAGATGAAGCACAAATAGGAAAGAGCTGGGTTTTGTCTTCTTTGTTAACAATCTCCCTCTCCCCCTTGGAGGCAAGATGTCAGCTAGATAATTTATTAGAAAATATCACTGTAGCGTAATATGATATGTGCTGTCCCTTGGGGGTAGAAAATCAAATATTCACTTGTCACTGGAAGGGTTGATTTAATTGATACCTATAACGATTCATCCTATTGCTTTAGAACAGCTATGTAGGCTGTATTTCTCAGAGTAAGAACCAGTGGGGTTTAACTCGGATAACTGGGAGCAATCTCTATGCTGCTACATGACAGTCTGTAAGCTCCAAACCCCAGCCACCCTGAACGCAAGCAACACCTGCTGCTCAAACATGGGGTGTGGCACCAGGACCAAGTGCACCTCTCATAGCCACCGGCACCTGTTTGCCAGCCCATGGTATCCCCCCCCCCAAAAAAATCAATCAGCCAGCTGGCAAGCATCAGGCACTGAGAAATTCCTCCTCAGCCCCATAGCCGGGGAAAATAAGGGCAGCAGGCCATGCTCCTGAAACCTGAGATTTCAGCTAAACTCAGGGAAGGATTTTGTCACCAAGAGAGACCTCCCACGAGCGGGCACAATACCATTTGCTCTACCCCAGTAGGGAATTTTGTCTTGGTGAGGTGGGGGGGGGTGGTGGCTGGAGTTTTTTTGTTTTAATGAGTTATTTATTAATTTCCCACCAACCAATATATCATTCTCTACATAGAGAGGGCAAAGACACCCTGAATAAAGCAGAGATTGCACTCTGCAGGGGTAACTGGACCTCCCAGAGCTGAGCTTGCCCCACTTGGCTTGCCCCATAACTCAGCAGCACCCATCCATAGGGAGCAACAAGCACCAGAGAGAGGTCACAGCAATGGGATCGGCATTCCCACTTCCAGGGCTAATTGTCTTTACCCAGAGACAAGAAGGATGGAGGGAGGAAGTTGTGTTGAAAAGCATTTTCCTGAGCAGGTGTCTCCCAGCCAGGGAGAGGGGACTGAACTGGAAAACATCTTTCCCAGGCATAAAATAATACTGGATTTCACCTGCATTTGCAGAGATGGAGGGACTGGCGCCTTGATTTGGGCTCTGACAAACTCAGGGACTCCAGAGCTGGGACCCAGGTCAGATACGCTGTTTCATTAGTCAGGCAGTGTGTTTAAGAGAAGAGTCAGCCAAGTCAACGTCTATAACATTCTTACAATGTGTATTTCTGTTAATCAAAACTAATCTGCAAGTTTCTGTCAACATCAGTAAGTTGTTTTGCTTGTGAAAATATTTGTATTTAAAAAAAAACAACAAAAAAAAACCCACACAAATGAAACCCAGAGATATTTTGGAAATGTTTTTTCAGATGGAAGTGACCTTAATTTCATAGTTTGTGCTTTAAAAAAAAAGAACCCAAATATTTCATGTTTTATTTACAAAACCTTACATTTGTTTAAAAACACTGTAAGGAATTTTCATTTTCAGGAGGGGAAAAAACCCAAACAAATCCATTTCACAGCAACCCACAATTAAATGCCTTGCCAGTTTTTCAATTTGGCCAGTGACCTTGAAAATCATAACTCTAGTTTAGGATCTGTCTGTCTCTCCTCTAAGCGACAGCTAATGAATCAGATATGCATCCTGGCGCACAATTAGGACTATATCCTTTTCATACAACAACCTTTACAGACATTTCTTATACAAACTCACATTCTCATGCTCCTGTAGGTAATAATTTTTCTATTCCAGACCCGTTCCATAACACAACTCCAGTACACAACCCCTACAGTGAGCCTGAGATGGGAACCCAGCTGCATTTATTTCTTACAGTCACTTTCCAGGCTGTATCTGTACTGCTAATGAATAGTGACATCAAACACACATAAATTAGACTGTAGGCTGAAGATAATTAAATTGAGCGAGTTGGAGAGAAAAAAAAAACAACCCACCACACTATATCAACTAAATCCCAATTTGCAAACTATTATACTTAGTCTTCAAGGTCTCAGCAGAACAATAGATACGGCAGGGGGATTATAGCAAGGTTTAAATTTCGTGGGGATGATTTGATATTCAATCTGTGCTGTGAGCAAGTCGTGTTGCATCAGATCAAATCCCGATTTCATTCTATGGTGAAAAAAACCCACCCCTATTGTTGCCACTCTTTCCCTCTACTTCTTCATTATGAGGATGTAATTTATCGAAGTGCCCCTGAGAGTTTGCAGCACGGAACGGGTGTAGTGTTGTGTATTTCCAATAGCTTCTTTGTTGCAGAGCACTAGTGGTTAATAGGAAGATAATGAAAATATGGAAATTAAATTAGTTTGGTGCCAGGGCTAAAAAGAATAGCTTCTTTAACTTGTACTACAGCATTGTTATGGGCAAAATTTGGGAAAAGAAAAATATAAAGAACAACTTGATTGTTACATTATTCTAGTGAAGCTGGTAGGGTGGGGATTTCTCCATTTTCCTCAGCTTGGAAAGAAATCAAGTGTTTTTCATATCATTTACTGATGGCAGGGATTTAAATTTTGGATATCATATGAAAAAAAAAAGGTTAGTTAAACAGTATGATGGGAAAAGGCAAAATATTTATCAGTGACACTCCCACCAAGATTTATTACTGCTGTATAATAGAAATTCTAAATAAAGGCAAATCCTTTTTGGCTTTTTCAAACTAAGTTTAATTATTCCGGGGAATTCAAAATTCATTATTGGTGCAAGACGCTAAGAAAACAGAACTGAGAAGAACTTTGCAACAGCATGTGTAGTCTTATTTCAGGGTGTGAGCAGCACCAAAGAGAGCACACATCCCAGGGGATCCTCTGGGTCATCAGCAATCCCTGCTATCAAGATCCACTGCTGATGGGTGCAGTCCTAGACTCAACACCATCCCCTTCCCTGGGTCAGCACAGAGCACCCTGCCAGTACATTAAACTGATTTCCAGCGAGTCAGCTAACTCTTGAACAACTCTGCTCCACTCCCTGTCAACATCACAACTCCTCTAATTCATCGGTATCCACTGCAAGTAGAAGCCAACATAAGAAATCCAACCAACTCAGACTCTCCACTGAAGCCCCACAATGTACATTTTTTTTTATTAAACAAAATACCCTTCGCACACCAAAGCATGGCTCTTCCTTGCTCAATACAATCACATTGGCCACTGAGTTACTTTGCACAAAGTTTTGCTCAACCTCAGTTTAAGAAGCTCTTGGAGAAGGGTGTCACACACCAGCTTGTATCCCTTATGAGTCTGGCAGGCAGCTACCAGAATGCTAAATGAAAAACTAATCACCCAGGCAGACAAAACGCTCCTGCTCTCCAAAACTGTGTTTTTCTCATGGTAGACAGAAACCAGCTCTATTAAACCTGTAAAAATGATGATGATCAATAACAACATGACTTTGTGTCTGCTCCCAACTGCTGTTAGGAGCTAGGTCCTGCCTCTTGCAGGCACCTGGGGCTGCAGACCCCTCAAGCCAACAGATCCCGGTGGGTATTGGCTGTCACAGGCTACCTGCTGACACCCTGCAGACCATGGATGGAGTAGCATTGCCCAGTGCTATGCTAATCCAGATTTACAGGAGTCACATGCACTCATACCTTTTAAATAGTCAAACATCATAAATAAGTCAAAGTTTCTAAAGCTGGGACAGATACTGTCCAAACAAATGTCTCGCAAATATTTCTTGCCACAGTTTCAGAAATGAGAAATGCACCATATTAAGCTTGACAGCTCTTTCTTTCAGTGCAATATCTCTAACTTGTCTTCCAAGACTCCTCCAAGAACTGACACATAAACACAAATAATAAAGAAATCTCTAAATTATGCCATAAAACAAAAGAAATACAAAGATTATAAACCATTATGCTTCAGAAGCAAAGCCAGTGACTCCCAGCCAAGTTTTTAACAGGGCAACAAAGAGAGCAATTTGTTTCGGAGCTTCAAAGAAGACTTGAGATCTCAAAAAGCTGGCCTTGAGGTGAGAGAAATCCCCTCTTCCCTCTACGGGCACCCAACATCTTCCACAAACACATCTGGTACTTCCCACAGTCAAAGCAGGATGAAACAGCAGATGGATCCACAGGACTAGAGGAATGGTTCCTTCTGGTAATACAGATAGAAGCATAAATAGCAACGTCTAGCAGAGCTGCCTGTCTCAAAAGTGGAAGGACACACGCTGGCCCCCAGCCAGCAGGAACCTGTCCCCACCCCCAGGCATGGTCCCAGCTAGAAGACAGCTCTCCATGGGATAAGAAGCTGAAAAGAGAAATCGAAGCATTTTGGAATTAGTGACTTTGCTAAACTTTGCCAGGATTACAGAGCTCATCACTTCCCAAGATAAGCCATAGGAACAGCAGGACCTCAAGTGGTAAGCATTGCTCTGTATGGCAAGGGTACAAAATAGCTATGAAAATGTTGCTGCAGCCATTATTTTTTCCCTGGAGTCTTCACCCTCATTTCTGAGAATCTTCCTCAGAATAGTTTCGATATGAAGCAAGCACTGGCAGGAGCTCCTCTGTACTTTTTCATTCTCTTCACATAGAAGAGCTGCTTGTACAAATTTCATTTCACATTGGTGGAACAGTTCTGGGGTTTGTGGACTAGAAAGAACCAGTGAAATCTTGGCTTCACCAAAAATCAATTGCAAAACACTTGTTGCTGAAATAGGTCCAGGATTTATGCCAAAAGTAAAAATAAAATAATAAAAAATAATATGGCAAGGAATCACAGGGCAGAAATCTAGCATGTAGAAACGTCCCACATCAGGAGAAAATTGATGTAAGGATTATATCAACATTAACACGACTGTCATGATCATTATAATGAGAGTGTAAGATTCCGATTTACTTGAATTAAACAAAGATATGTAGCTGCTTAGCATATTCGTGACTGCAGTACAATGTGTTTCATCACTGTGGTTGCAAAATAAGCTTTATTTTTTTTTCCATGAGATTACTCAAACCGCAATAATGTGTTTTCCCAAATTAAATAGATAACTTTACTTTACAGACTGCTGGGTAATAAAATAGGAATAAACACGAAAGCCATACCTTATTAAAAATATTAGCTTGTCATCTTTCAGACTCTTCTTTTGATTTGCAAGTTAATAAAAACCACAGCCAGTTGCCATTAGGAGGATAATTAATTAGCCATATATTGGGGGGGGTGGGGAGAGATGAAGGGAGGCTTTCACTTGAACTATTTATAGCACACAGTAGAAACATATTCCAGCAGTAGAGATGGTGTTAGAAGCATGCCACATGGTTTGATGTCCTTAAATAACTGTAATTGTTGGGGCTTTTTTTCCCAAAAGGGCAGTTCTGATGGTGACAACAGGTGGTCAAAGGAATGATTCAACTTCTCAGCTCTCCTGCTAAGTGTCCTGTCCTCCTCTGAAGGGACAAAGAATCACACCGCTGTATTCAGGCTACAAGCTGTACATGCTGCAATCCCCTTCCTCCAGCCCTTTCTTAAACAGAGCTGGCACCAGCCCCACATCTCCCTCCAGCAGTGGTACAGCTTACTGAAAACTGTCTGAACAGCCCCCTGCCCCTTGCATGCACACCCCAGGAGCGTGCACGTTCAGCTGCACCAGGAACTCACCCCTAGGAATTGACTCCAAGAACTGTTGGGTGAGCACAAGTATCCCAGAGATGCATCTCTGCATGAAATCAAGCAAGTATCTTCAGCACGTCCCAAGGATCAACTGAAGAGAGGTCAGTGAGAGAATTCAGTCCCCAGCCTGGTATTAAGTTTCCTACCCGGGCAAGTCAGGAAGCTAGAAAAAAATTAATAAGGGGAGATAGCAATGTCCCTGAAAGCTGTGTGAATATTTCAAAATTAAATATTTATTCTAAAGTGAATTAAGGCAATTTTAACTCTGCATGAAAGTTTCCACCCAGAAGGTTTGAATAATCCACTAATTCAGAGGTTTAATTAATTCATACCATTTTTTCTGTGTCCTTTTGCAGAGATATCACCACATCCTTAAATTTGCACTGATGCTTCTCGTGAGAAAGTAGGTAATTGTGGAATAGTTCTTACAACTGAATCTACTCCCATGCTTACTAAAAAATTGAATAAAGACATAAATAACTGACTCATTATCCCACAGGGCAGTGAAATGCTGCTAAATTAGTACCTAATTTGTGAAGTCTCGTTTGGACCAGATTTATACTGAGTTCAGAGGATGAATATGAATATTTTTCATCCTTCAGAGTTCTTCAGATACTATTATTGCTAATTTTGTGCAATGCACATTACACAATGTGCAGAGAGCACCTTGGCCTCAATGAGGTCAAGGCAAGAGATGGCAGGAATGTCCAGAAAGACAAAAAATTACAGAAAAACTGTGAGATCAAGATGATCACTGTGGCACACAGCTTCCATACACCTATCCATTATCATTAGGCAATAGGGCAAAAAGAATGGACTTCAAGGAGGATAATGGCATTGCTGTGTGCAGGCTGATGGTGGGTTTCCTCCAGGAGTGAGGGATAACTTGGGAGAAAGGAGCAGAAATGTGACTGAAATTGTAACAAGCAGGTGATGAAGGCCAGCATTACGGGCTGATTGGAGGCAGGAACTCTGATCTTGTTTGATACAGGCTGTAAGATAAGTGGGGAAGAGTCTGTGAAAGCTCAGAAAAGTGAAGAAAAGTCATTTGGTGACTAGATGGGAAAGGATGCAAAGTACATGGGTACTAGAGTCACGGTGATATATTCAGTTCCTGTAATGAAGCCACATGGCATCTGTCAAAGTCAGAGGAAGAATTACGTTGCTGAAGTAAAATACAAGCTAGCACCTGGACAAGAGTTTTATTTCAACCAGCAGATAGAAAAGGCCACAGCCTCAAATATTATACAGGACTAGACAAAATGTGGATGTAAGACTTGTAGAGCTACCAGAATCTAAACATTTCCTGGACAAAAGACATCTGTGATAAGCAAAACATGATGATGCTGTTTCGACAGGAAAGGCATTTGGGACTGTAAGTTAAGGAAATTTCAACAACAATCTTGATCTGATGTCTAGACATTCACGAGTTGCTGTTAGAGGCCCATCTTTTAATTTGGCAGGAAGGAGGTCTGCAGAAGATAGTTGGATGAGCTGTCATGCAAAGATGATAGCATCATTCTGTCCACATTTTCACTTCGTGATTGCATTTTACTGCCACAGAACTGGCCATGCCCAGACAGCATCAACCAGAGATGCTCTTCTCCCCATCACATTTCCAAGCCGTCAGGGCTTCACTTTGACACATATTCCAGTGGGAATAGTATCACCATGCCTCACAGTAAGAGCACCTGCAATTGTCTGTGAAGTGCCTTAAAGACAAAGTACAGAGCTCTGCTGTACTATTTGACTTCTTTCTGGAGTATGTTATTAATTAAATCTCATTTATGTGGGAGTGTTATGTTGGTTGATTTTTTTTTTCCTGTAGTCCAATAAATTCAGCCTATTTCTAAAAAGTAAATAAAAAGAGAGTACTGTCCTGAGAAAGAAGGCACTGTTTATTGCCATACACAAGTCATTTATCACAATATTTTCCATTCACAGCCCCCCAACTAAAATTTCCTTATAA
Organism: Porphyrio hochstetteri; assembly: GCA_020800305.1. Taxonomy (NCBI): domain Eukaryota; kingdom Metazoa; phylum Chordata; class Aves; order Gruiformes; family Rallidae; genus Porphyrio; species Porphyrio hochstetteri. The sequence continues at coordinate 18,553,165 of CM036915.1, read as the reverse complement.
ATAAGAAGCTGAAGGTCCAGATCCCAATTGACTTTGTCAGTGATTCACTTTGCTAAATTATTGTTACCTAGGGGTAGACTTTTTTTTTAAATACATCAAAATAATCACTTGGTACCTATGGCATTTCCTGCAGTTGAAAACACATTGTAAGGGTTGACGTTTGCTATCTAGCAGAGCAGGTGGCAACCCACCACACCTTTCCACAGAAGCCCTGTTTAAGCAAAACTTCTCATCTCACTAACCTGCCCTAGCAGCTTCTGATTAATGGGAAGCAGGGGAGAGAAATTATTTGTGTTCTGTCATTGATCCAAGGGATGACAGCATCCAACCTAGAAAATATGCTGCCCTGGGGACATTTACTCTGACATTCTCCATTTTTGTTGTTAAGAGGACCTCTATTCATTTACTAAGAATACTTCTGGGTGATACCTCATCCCTAATTGTTAATGTGGCATTTACAAAATGCCACGGCCCTGTATGACGTGTGCCAGGATGACAGCTTCACAGACTGAAATCTCCTTTTCTTACCCTTGTGATTCATATAATTTGGACAGCAAAGATACTAAGATGATGAGGATTTGGAAGTTTAAGCACCTGATTTACCAGCACAATTAGGTATTTACATTTCAGAACACCCCTGAAATTTGAGCCTTCAGGCAAAGATTGTTGAAGAAAGACTGGCCCTGTGAAGACAGATAACAGGATCCTGAAATTTTTACTACTATTTGGCAGGATTATCATGACCCTCTGCCCATTACCTTGTACTCACATCATCATTTACTTCTGCCACCTCAGAAATCCATGTCCAGTTGCTTCTCTCAATGCTTTTTCAGCCGATGGTTGTTAGATCCAGCTCAGGAAGAAATTAATCCTTAATGAGGTTCCTCCTGTTTGCAGCTGTAAGTATGTTTTGTGCAATAGCTTTCACCAGTTTCCCAGCTGCTTCCAACAATGATGTGACTGGAGATGTCCTGCCTGGAGCAGCCAGGGCCCTGTAATATGGATCTACTCCCCTGAGAAATAAAAAAGGTGAAAACAATTGAGTTCATGGTCAAATTGGTCTGTCAGGAGGGAAGAACTTCCGCAACTTGACATTCCCCTTGGCATCCTCATTTTCCATAGTGCAAACCTGTACTCCTGCAAAAGTAATTGAAGGACTTTCAAGGAAGTAACATCACAGTGTTCCCATTTCAGGTCAGTCAAATTAAGTTAAAAAATAAAAAATAAAGGAAACACACTGTGGACAGCATCGCAAACTGGATTGCTCAGACATGTTGGCTGCTCCTCCCACCACTATAAAGGATCCTTCAAAGATGCAGTGAAGGTTCATTAACAGACGCTGTATGGGTGAAAAAAGCCAGAAGCCCAGTGTTCACCACTTTATAGCTATAGTGGGGGCAAACAGAGGTCTTCAGATATCTGCCTCAGATACTCAATCAGGAAAGGATTTACTTAAAAATAAAATCCAAGACACTGCCATATTATCCAGCAAGGACACTGTTCTGTTATATTGGATTATGGGGTGGCTGTCCCTGCTCACTCACCCCGCTCTCACAGCATCAGCCTTCAGCACAACAGAAGCATGCTCTTCCTGGCAGTAACACAGTGAGACAGGCCCACATTGAAGATGACAAGAAGAAACAGAAGCATTACCTTGTGCTTTCTAGATAAAATAAAATGTCACTACCAGTGCTTTGCAAAGCCTGAACACCATTTACTCCATTCATTCTGCCCTGCAGCATAGCTAGTGGATATAGATAGCTGAACTGGTGTCTGAGTAGCAAACCGCTGGCTCCCTCAAACAGGATGGATGTTCAGCATAGCAGCACTGAAGCATTTAATTTGTCACAGACAGGAAGATAGTGTTGGCAGAGACACTGGTGCTTTTACCCCACCTTCGCCCCCCTCTGCAGAAGGGATCACAGAAGTCTTGTGCTGACCCATGATGGACTTAAGAAACCTGGAGTGAACTGTGGTGCTGACTTGCAGCAAAGGTCTACTGGGACTTGCCAAGCAGGAGAAGATTTCTCTGCATTCATCAGTCATGCCAACACACTCCTTACTAAGCACGTCAAGCCAGGCGTCACCAGCCAGCTCTATATATCTATATATATATATACATCTCAGTTCCTTTGAATGGCTTGAGTTCATAATCTTATAAAAGGATGTTTCCACTATTCCTGTTTGCCTGTCTCAGCCATCCTTCCTTTTGTACAGGGGCTGCCAAAACAGGGCCGTATGAAGTGTTTATCATTAATTATCTTGTCTTCAGGAGAATATGATGAAAGATAGGTGAGAAGTTAGAACCAGCAGTCCCTCAAGCTGCCCAGTTGAGAGAGGACCTGATGTTTAGCTATCAGAAATCTAGCCCAGTTAGGCAAAACCCCAAAGCTGTCAGATTTGTAACAGCAGATGTTGTAAAAGATAGGGAACAAAACCAACCGAGGACAATAGTGTTTTGTTTGGGGTTTACCTACAAATCTAAGCCTGTAATTCAACATTTAACCTGACCAAGCAACAGCTCTAAAATATTCCTTTCATAAATGCCCAAAACATAAAAGCTGTTAAGCCTAAAGCCTGAATTTCCCTATATCTTACTTCATGACTGACAGATAGTTCATCCTTACAGAAAGGATTATAAAAAGAGGGACTGAAAGAAGGAAGGAGAAAAAATTGCCAGATAAGATCTGTAAAGAGTTGCAAGTTTGTATTACATGGGTGAAGCCATTCCTGAATTCTTATAAACCTGCTCTCTTCATCTTTGGTATTTCTGAAAGTTTGCTATTTAGCATGCCAAAGACTTTGTTTCAAAACTACTTCTTTTTATTTTCTTATTAAAATAAATCAGGCTGTAGATGAGAAAGTCCCACTAAGAGTTATACCTCTAGTTTTCAGTCAGATTTTAATTTCTGTAATTGGTCAAAAGACTAAACCACATATGTGTTTCAGCACTGCACACTCTGAGCCAACAAATCACCCATGAGTTTCCAGAAGTTTAAGCACAAGCTAATGGAGTTCTATGCAGCCAGAAACATATATATTTATAAAGATTATGAAGAAAAGGTCCATACAAAGAAGAAAATAACAAGGTGGATTTTTTCCAAAGGAAAAGGGCACCTTGGGTGAACTGATGAAAAACAAAATCCTCAGTCCAAGTTCTGCAAAAACCTTCCAGATTTTTGCTGAAAAGTAAAAGCCAATTTCATTGCATGAAGAGCACTGACAAGCTTGATTTCCTTCTTTGTAAGTATCATCAAACCCAGAAATATTCATTTCTAGTTTGGCTAATGGGTGTCAGATACAGCCAGAACTGTGCTTTCATGTAAAATTCATAATATAAATCCTCGAAGCCTTCTGATTAAGATCTGTATATATCTGGTTACTAATAAGTCAAATCACTTATCTGCCTCACACAGAAATATAAATAATTGTTGACTAAACACAACAGCTCTTAGTAATCAGACACAAATTCACTCCTCTCAATATGAAAATTCTTTCTAACGTGAAATCATTTATCAATCAGGCTCTTCCAAGCTAGAATATATTCAACTCCAATTTAACATGGAGAGTTATGCTCATGTCAGCTGCAGAAACTCTACCATTGGGTCTGAGCTCATCTTTATCTGAGGGTTTAGGTCTATATCCACAAGGACAAGTCAGATAGCGTGGACCTGAAAAAAAGCTCTGATACTATCACACAATGAAGTAACAACCACCAAAAAGATTCACCAAGTCAAGCTTAAGGAGTAACAGGTAGGTCTTTGAAGCAGCTGAAAAGTGGTACCAAAAAGGACCAAATCCAGCAGCATTAATTCCCCCTGAAAAGTCAGGAGGTCGGGGAGTTTAAAAGGGAATCTTCTTTGTGTACAACTGCTAACTGCTCTAATGAACAAATAAATTAGTTTGTTGGCCAAATTCTGACAATCCAGAACTCAAAGACTCCCAAGACTTTAGTGGGGGCTACAACCCCAGCCATTCTTAGGGCAAACATACCTACAAAGTTTAAACCCTGAAGCTGAATTTCACTTGTTTTTATGGAGTTGAATCAAAGGAGTCACTTTCTAGATTACTTGCCACCTGAGTGGAGTGACTTCAGGCTAGATTTAAAAACTGGAATGAGAAAATAACATTATCTAGTCTCCAAAAATGAAATAGAAGCATTGTCATTGTCTCAGGATAACAGACCTCAAGAGGTAGATACCTTGCATGTAAACATGCCAGTTCATCGCTTCTCTTTGATTATTCTGCTCAGCTTTATAGGAAGTACTCAGCTGTAAATTGCAAGGAAGTTCAAACAACTGAAGTACACATGCATTGCCTTCACACACAAAAGTGAACTCAAGGCTTTTAAGTATGTTCTGAAGCATATCCTTTGCCCAGCATGCATGTACTTAATAAACCAGTGTATTCCAGAAAAAGTTGAGTGTTGTGCCTTACCTTCCACATGGCTCAGCTCTTCAAATTTCTTCTACTTTCAATGAGATTTTTGTCAAGCTTTCTTGGTGCTTAAATAATTTGGCATTCATAGGTCCTGTTTGCAGCTCTGCATGTTTCCCTCCTGCCATCAAGATATGAATTTGCAAACAAAGTGAAAGAGGATCTATGTTCAGAGGATCTATGTTCCAGAAGTGTGAGCAAGAACTTAGAGGATCAAGGATGTGGAGTTAATTTCTGTAAGGAATTACCAAGTCAAAAATTTAAATGGCTCAACAAAGATGCCAAAAGTGGCGTAAATATTTTAAAAGTACAACAAAAAAATCCTTCCCAGGAGCAGCAAATAAGGTGCCCAAATGCACCTGCATCCAGGGAGTCATCTGTGTAAGCCCTTAACCCTTTGTTAAACCAAGATGCTTTCTACTCCTTATTCTGGCTTTTGTGTACTATGCTGACATCCAAGCTCTCCCAGCATGTTATACTGGAAGTCTGGGCATCTCATTCAGAACTATGTATCCAGAGCATTCTGGGAAGGAGGAAAAGGGCAGGGATTGCTTCAGTATTTTGAGGAATTTTTATCTTTCACTTACCTGGGCTTTTACCTTCCCATATAGTTATTGTGAATATCTGACAGGCATTTATGAAGTATTTCAAGATCTGCAGATGAACATTACAACGTTGTTGTGATTATTCTTGTTATTGTCTTGTAACTAGAGCAAATTACTCCAAGTAAGAGTTCCTAGGATGTAAGCACAGATGCTAATGAACTTGGGAAAATTAGGAATATTTATTTGTTTTCACAGCTCCACTTAATGCGATACAGAGTTTAAAGAGAGAAGGACAAAGGGGAACCAATAACTAACAGATCAGTTAAATCTTCCTTAAAGTAGACAAGACATAAGGTGAACTGAATGTTTTGAGACCATGGAATATCCAGGGGAAATGCGAGATGATGAAGAGATTTACAGCCCAGATATAAATCCTGCCTGATACATATTTTGTTTCATCACTGGAAAATTCCACAGGGAAAGCACACACGGAGGAATGGGAACACCCTGGTTTGCTGCCGAAAGCTGATGTGAAATAGTTCAGACGTATTAACAGATACAAGTTTACATCAAGACAACATCTCCCAGCGTGTGATCTCACTGGTTATAAAAGTATTTTGCAACAGTGAGAGGGAGAAAGAACAGTGAGGAGGGATGATTGCAGGTTCTCTCACAAAGATGCTCAGAAATACTAGTAAGACACCTGACTCGCCAACTACCCTTGCTTGCTCAAGAGCATTTCCTCAGTATACTAGGAAAACATATATCCAGAAGGGAATTGAATCAAGAGAAATTCAATTAGATCTAGAGCAGAGAGAGATAAATGGCCTGTAAGGCAGTGTCCAGCCACAGGAGAGTCTATAACACACAGCAAGAAAGATATTTTTGCAGCGTAAAAGAGGTAAGTGGACCACGTCGAGATAGCTGGAGATAGTATCATGAAACCATCAGCAACTGTGTGCAGCTGCAGGATTAGGTAACCATCAGCAGTCGCACATAGCTGCAGGGAGAGGCTCTTTGTTAAATTATCTATGGTACCCATTATCTTTGGGATTAATTTGGCTGGAGGCCCAGAGAATTTAGAAGATGTCATCTCTGCTTTCATCAGCTAAATGAAGAGGTCCTGCTTATTTTCCAGTAGCTTGTATATAAGAAAACTCATTGCTATTCCATGGAATAGTTCTTCCCAAGAATCAGATCTACCCCTAAAGCATTTCTGGAAAGGATAGAAGAAATTGAAAAAGCACAGATAGTGCCAATAAAACTCCATGCCATCCCAACATTCACTTTCGAGGTGCCCATTCCTTGCTGGTAGGCTGTAGGCCTGATGGAAATTCCTGTGAGTACCGGGAGACAGAGACTACTTCAAAAGACAAAGAGGTTAGATTTTAAAAAGGGCTTTACCCACATAGAAACTGGTATTTGTCTTGCAATTTCTCCTTGAAAATGTTATTTGCAACCATTATTAAATGGCTCAAGGACCAAGGGTGAAATCTGTATTGTGAGCTCAGAGCATGAACAGGTGCTTCCAATTTTTGTTGTTTGCCACAAGCTGAATTAAAAACAATTTGTGACAGAAGCAGCACTGCTATATTAACAAGCTAATACAGGTCTATTAGCATGCATGTAACCTCATTACAGCCTGCATCAATCTCACCCCAATCATCTGTTGCATATTTTACATGTCAGAGCAGTGTGGATTCTTCTCTGCAGAGCCATTGCAGAGCTAGCGATGGGGCAGGCTTACAAGACTATCTAGATTTATTTACAAAGCAATAGCCCTAAAAGCTTGAGGGACTACTTCACACCCAAAACTCACTGTGGATCAGGAACTCCCTCCCTCAACTCCACTTTTAACCTAACCTCATAAACCAACTCTCCTGTTCTAGTCAGGCCAGGATAACCATAACGCCTGGTGCCACACATTGTGTCTCCAGGTCGCTCCACACCATTTTGGATTTTTTAATAGATATTAACACATTTAAAGTTGCTGTGTTTTGGTTTTGTTTTCTATCTGGAACTTGTTGACTTAAGCACCAGCTTAGTTACTGCCTGAAAGGACCATCTGAGCATGCAGTTCCCAAAGCCAACTCCCCATTTTGGGTCACTCAGACAAGTCTCAGCGATAAGAAGCCTAAGTCCCTTCGTGGTTGGGTTATTCTATCCTTTTCTGCTCTGCCCTCAAAGCACTTCTCAGATAAGAAGAAAAGCTTATCCAGGACATCTTTCCATGAGGTTTCTCCACCCAGCTCTTTCCTCCAGCTAGGGTATACTGCAGTTGGGTGCCAAATTCAGCAAGATGCAACACGTCAAAAAGCACTGTTTATTTTCTAGGGAAATAACTGCAACCTGTCTTCTCACTTCTACCCTAAAGGGTGCAGACATGCCAAGCACACACTCATGATTCTCAGCAGCTTTCCAACTGTGCTGAGCTCTGTTGAAGGAGCCCACAAGCAGTTTCTGGGAATGGATGTAGAGAAGAACTAGGGTCAACTAGCAATATCTGCAGGCCCCTGAAAAATTGATTTTTTTGTGCTGATCTCTTTAGGAAATAACTATCTAGCATTCACCCAGAGCTACCTCAAAAGACAGATGGCCCACCTGAAGAGCCACAGAACATTTACTCCACGAACATTTCTACCATAAAGCATTGACTGTTTATTGTAGAGGTTAATGAAGCTGCGAAGAGAACATGGTCTTGCTGAGATTATTGCTTCTGGGCAACACAGAGCACAAGCCATTCTTAATCCAAATGAATGGCATGATAGATAGACCAATTAAAAATGTTTCCAAACAAGCTTTGAGACACAGGGCAGCTGCAACGTGACTTTTTTTTTTTTTCTATTCCCTCTATTCTACAAACATCATCTAATTGCAGTACCTAGCAGTCTCTGAATCCAGCACTCTCAAAAAGATTTGCAGGGCATGGCTCTTGAGATATTTCATGTGAAGATCCTTAAGGCAAACCAGCCCAGTCACATCGCCTGGGCTCACGCAGATGCCAAACAATCCCCATCAGAGGAATTTTGCTGCATTTTTATTTATTTCTTGCCTCAGCAGTTAAAGGTTATTTCTGAATACTGTCTGGAAAAAAAAAACCAGAACTATTCAGAAAACTGCTGCTATCCAGTCCCCTTGGTAGGTCAATGTTTTCTTAAGCCATCACAAAAGCTTTTTATCCTGCAGAGAGAGTTCACACCCATGCATGGCAGCGCACAGATACACACATATCGCTTGGTTAACTCTCCCATAAACATTTTCTCTGCTTTGGTGTAATATCATACAAGAGTGCATCACAAAATGTCTCTGAGAATTTTCCTTCAAATATCTGATTTGCTTTAGCGTGTCTAGATGCAGATGCAGAGAGCAGAATGCAAGAAGGGGAGAGAAGCAGATGTGATCTCTACTTGTAACAATCTGGGGGGGAGGTGTGTATGAAATAATAATAACAATAACAACAACAACAACTATCATCAGATAAAAACAAAAATATACACAAGTTTCTGCAGTTTGCTGATATGCCTTCCCCCCAAATCTTCAGTAATTGTCTATATCACACTTATCCTTACCGAGAGTATTTATGGAACTCAACAGAATAGACATCTCTACTGAATGTACCCAAAAAAAGCTATATCTGAGGCTACATCATTTCTACCGTCCCAAAATTACAGGGTAGACTCATTTATTATTATTCTACTTACTACTGGTGGATCATTAAGGATGCATCTTAGATGTAAAAGCACAACAAAATGCTATCACTGTAACAAACGAAGCTCTTCCCCTTCTACATCTTGGCTGACCTAAGGACTATTCTTTATTTTCTGTCTACTGGAAAGCATGGGGTGCCCCAGATCTTACTAAAGGAGGAAAAGCAGAACGGAGTTCAGTATTCCTTCTTTCAAAGAGAAATTAAGCCTTGATGAACCTCAACAAACATAAACAGTGCAGAAGCACAAAAATAGGAGCAGACCAACTTCATAATGAGGTTCTGATCCTATATTACCAGATCTGAAAGTCTTCAGGGAGGACTCGAGCCCAGTGGGACCAGACTTCAAGGAAAGAAAAGGCTATGCCTCAGAACTTGCCTCAAGGCTCCTTCAGGGTCTTTGAATCCAACAGGGCAAACCACGTGACTTCTCCACTGACACAGTTCAGGATGTCATGGAGTTTCTCAGTGGAATATGCATCTATTCATGTCAGCTCCCCTGTTGTGCTACTACTAAATTTATCTTTGCTACTGTCAGTCTATTAGATGTCAGTTTGCTCAGAACAGGATTGCCACAAACTTCAGAGTTACCATTTTCTTAAAAGATGCTTTCTTCAGCTATACTTACCTTTAGCTTTCCTTCAGAGGTGGCCTGGAATGACTACCTTCCTCCATGGCCTGGGAGACACTGTTAGGTGAAAAAAGACATTAAGTTCAGACATTCAGGTCTGCTTTTGGCTACTTTATGAGGATATTTCAATCTTATTTTTATGTGAATTCTAAGGACATACAAAAATTAACCTGCTGGCCTGATGCCAACTCTGGCCAGTGAATGGGTCAAGTGGTACCTGGTGTATGTGACAGATAATAAATAGAAGATGTAGAAGAAGAATCTTGAGTGAATAATTTCTGTCATACTTAGGTCTGGCCTTGAGTAAAAATGCAGGCCATAAAATTTGACCTAGAGGTTCCTTCAGCATCCAAAACCTTTCAGCTGAACTTCAGTAACACTCAGTTTAGAGTGAGAGAATGACAAAAAGATCCAGACCATCCCTTTTTGTGTGTACTGGCACCAAACTGGAAAAGAATAAAAAGAAATCCTGTCTCTCCTGCCCATCCCATCAAACCAAGAATATGCTTACTGTTCCAGAGTACAACAGACGAACCAAGGAAGGTCACACTTAGGATGCTGGACCCTTCGGGTTCTCCTTAGCTCATGAATTAACCAATCTGGGCTGAACATAGCTATTGCTCTATACTGTATATAACCCTAACTCCCTAATCTCACATTCAATTAATAGAATAACCAAGCTCATTATTTGAGGAAGATCCAGAGACAATAGCATGTTGGAGTATCCTTTCAATTAGAAAGCTGAATCAATATATAAAGAAGTGCATTGGTCTCACATGGAGATTTCTCAAGAAAATTTTTTTTAAAAAGCCAATGAAAAACCAACCACATTTCTGGACAGCACGTTTCTTTAGAGGCAGATTTTTCCAAGAACATCTCTTCCCTCCCTTCTTCCTGGCTCTTCTCCTTAGATTTTCTGGTTTTCTTTGCCCAAAGGTATTGGCTCCTTTTCTCCATCTTGGCCCTAGATGGGTTTTAAGATTATTCCAAGTTGGTTTTACACAGCCTCCTGGATCACGTTAGGAAAAGGTGCTATAGAAACATGTTAAAATGATGTTGGTTTTAAATAGAGTTCAGATCTGATGAAAGGCACTAGGTTGACTGAAATATCCAATTTGTTGCCATTAGGAACACACTTCAGGGTGGCTAGTCAAAAGCACATAGACAATATTTATTGACATTCTCATGCTAATTATCTATCATTAGCTTTTTTTTTTAAACATACTCAATGCTCCAAACCATTTGTACCTTTCATTTCCTTCCTGTTCAACCAGTCATCTACTCTGCATCTTGTATGGGCATAGAGGAGTGCAGAGGCAACAGTCAAGTAGGAGAGGTCTGGCAAAACAGACAGGTTGTACCCAGGCTGCCAAGGTGTTTATACCTGCACCAGGGTTGGAAATGGTGTGGAGGCAAGGACCCCAAGCACAGGAGCACCTCTACATACAGGCTTTAGCTAAAATCCTTTTGTGATTTCTTACTGGAGGAGGAGCTTAATCCATGCAGAAGGTAAAACATGGGATGAACTTCTGCCCTACTGTGTCATACTTAAGGTCCAACTTCCCCCTCATTGGTCTCACATGGTTAAGCCATAGACAAGTCCTACCAATACAGCCCCACGCATGAAGACCCAGAACAGGAAGAAATGCACATGTAAAGCGTGCAAATGCAAGCAAATGTAATGCCCCTCCCCAAAGCAATACCACAATGTCAGCATCCGTAGGCCCTCCTAAAGGCAAACCTGTTCCCTGCTGTGTTCCATCACAGGTTTTGGCTACCTCATAGCTCAGAGGTGGGATATCCACTCGCTCCTGCAGTGGAAGCTGCACAAATCCCCTTCACACCCAGTGTTTTATTGACAGGGTGTTGGCTCCTGACTCTCCTACCCACCCCCACACACACACATTATATAAAGCTGAAACTTCCTCCCTGATTGTTTATTCAGTGCACTTGACAAAAGGCATTGTGCCTTCCTCACGAATTGTTTGCTGGTTTCTGGGAAAAGACTGCGCTTTCCACACCACTGGGACAGAACTATAGAGCCTTTGGTCAGTCACTTCTCAACAGGGGGCTCACAGATTTCATTACAGAAGCTGGCACTGTGCTGAGAGCTCTGCATTTCTCCACGTGACAGCTCCAACTTGTTAAGAGCACTGTCGCCGTTGCAATTCAGACACAGTTTTTGCTCTCAGAATAGAAAAAGTCTGCCTCAACACAACAAACTACTGATTGTTTTGAAAGCTGGAGTTGAAAGAGATAGCACTGCTAGCCCCTGGACAGAACTAAGAGACAGGGTAGGCTCTGAATTTCACACACGACATACTGGAAAAATAAATAGACCTTCTTAAAATAGAACTAATCTTTTTTTGAGGGAAACAGTTTACAAAGATACCACCCCAGAAGGTAACATTCAAGCCACATGCCAAAATACTGACTTCTTGATGCTTCCTGGTGTCTTTTCTCACTCCTGGTCCGAGCTCCACCAGGTTGCAGCACCATCAGAAGAGATATCAATCTCTCCCATTAGCAGGAAGCTCATAGTTCTAAAATTGAGCCTGCATAATGCAGCAGTAAAAAGGTTTCAAACCTATATGGTGAACATCCAGAAATGTCACTCTAAAATTGTAATTTAAGGAAAAAAAACATATATATCTAGCTCCAGTAAACTCAGCAAAACCAGTCTTGCTCCCAGAAAATTCCTTTGTATTGTTTCAAGTCCATAAAAAAATTTAATAATGCAAATTTTTTAATTCCCCTCCAAATTGAAACTTCTTGGGTCAACTGTAACTGAGTTTTTTGATTTTTTTTTTTTTTTCTAGAAGGGCTCAAGTTATTTTACAGCGTCGATTCCGGTGCACATCTGCCCCAAACGCTGTCACATCTGAGGTGAAGATCTGTACTCCACAGCTTCACCAAGCTCCTCTCACTGTCCATGAAGCACGCAAGTTCACACTGTCCACTCGAGCCTCAGCCAACTAAGGACTTTTGGGGCTCAATGGCAGCTATATTGCCAGAATCTCACACACTACTTAGCAAGAGAATGTATTCCAGATAATCCATGCATCTGACAAACAAGAAAAGGGTCATGGCTCTGAGAAACGGGTTCCCAGTGAATTCCCTTCTCACACACAACCTTGTTCTCCCTGAACGAACAGCTGTGAGCCAGCTGAAACATAAGAATCTCTCTCCTCCAGACTATGCTTGCTATTCAGGGTTTAAGACAATTACACAGTTATTTTGTGTAAGAAAAGTCAGTCAAGGGGGAGAGACAAATGGTTTTATTTCTCACCCAGCTACATAACAGATTACTAGCAGCACTAACTCATCTGTCTTCCCACTATTTTACTTTCATTATAGGTTGGAAATGGGAAGTCATTTTTCACAAGACGGATCTTTAACTAGTTAGAAATTAAACTCCTCAAACTGGTGCATCCTGCGAAATGGAACATCCATTATCTGGGGCCCACGGCTTTGGCTGCACCTTATTTATCATCGTAGCGGGTCCTTCTCCAAACCTAACCTTACTCACCAAGTTACCAAGCTAGAGCCAAGACACAAAGGCGAGCAAATGGCATGTGATATCGAAACAGAAATGTCCAAGGCCAAAACCTAATTATAAACAAAGGCAGTAGCATATCAAGACCTAGCAGTTGTGCTGGAGAGAAGCAGGACTGTCACTCTCAGCAGCCTCATCTTCTGTAGCTGAGCAGGTAAGTCTTCCTTTCATCATCCCCAGCCTCTCCTCAGTACATCCTCTGTTTAATTGCTGCTGCCAAGCTCCTGCTGAAGTAGTAAAAAATATGTAAGCATCCTGTGTGGCTGTTCCCAAGCAGATCAAAGGAATCGCCAAGGAATCACCACTTCAATATCCAGCCTTCCGCTCCAGCATGATGTTACATTTCAGTGTGCAGACTGTCCCCACCACTGGTGACTGTCCCATGCCCTCAGACAACCTGAGGAGGTCTCAGTCTAAGATCACAGCTTAGCCACTCTTCCCTGACTCTCCTCCTAAGCTTGCTTAGAAGGGATAGGACACATATTTTTACTCCCAGTGTAGAACATACTTTGTCTTAGGGAGGTTGGGTTTGGTTTTGTGGTGGTTTTTGGGGAGGGGTTTGGTTTTTTGGGGGGGTCGGGTTTTGGTTTTTTTACTTCTTGTCAGAGCATGCAACTGAGCTCTGCTTCATCCTCTCACTCTTAAAAGCATGACACAGCTGCAATGGGTGTTTCATGACCTCATGCATAACGAGTACATAACAAGAAAAACAAGTACATTTGATATAAGGTATGTTGCCATGTAAGGATCTTGCCACCATACCCCTAGGTAAGTTGCTCTAATAGCAAACTTCCACCATTAGTAAAAACCTGCAATCATTAAGAAAAACAAACAAACAAAAAAAACAAAACCAAAAACCCCTCCACCAAACACTTCTGCTACACGTTAATGTTTTGATGTTATTTCCCTTGTGATACTATAAATCACACATTTCCTATGTTCTCAGATGCCTATAGATTATTGATTTGTTTCAAAAAGTTGATGTTATAGATAATCTCAAATTTCTCACTGTGAAATGAGCTTTTAAGACTCATTCTTGTCAGTTCCCTTTCCATTTTTATCCCTACAATTTTCTTCAAAAAGGAGATCTCTCTCTCTTACAAGCTCAGCTGAATATCCTGAAAGCATCAGTGGTCCAGGGCTGCTTCACTCCCTGTTAGCAAGTGCTACAGTAACTGCTGTTTACTATTTATGAGATCAAAGCTCCAAATTAATTGCTTTGAAACACTATCATTGGGATCACCAAGAGCCCCTGGAAGTAATTACATGTGGTTTATGACCAAATGCAAGGGAAAAAAAAATAATTAAAAGGTCAAACCTTTTGCACCAAGAGTTCTGATTTTTTTTCATAGCCAAAAGGATATCTAAGAGATGCAGGCTGAATTAGTATGACCTTTCTTTCTCCCAACTTTTTAATTAGGAGAATTGCATGGCTACACCTTACAACACTTTTATCCCCAGAACACGGTGATTGACTTTGAATTTACTGAACATGATAGCTGTGTTTATGACATAAGGTGCAGGGCTGTAGGCTTCTGAACTACGCTTGCATTCATCCAAGCATTGCACATCAGAGCACTTTATAAACATGTTATTTAAGAGTTACAGTACACCAGCAAGCACACGCAGGTGTTAGAGGTTGAAAACCTAATCTGCTGCAATAGCTTCAATTGCTCTTCCTCTATTTTCCGTCAGCAAAAACTGGAAGTAAGAGAGCAATGAAGACTCAGGAGCAGAGTACAGGACTGTGAGAAGGAAAAAAAAATAAAAATGAAATCATCAAAATGATAAACTCCAGAATATTTACTTCCAGGAAAACTGTCTTAGAATAACAGGGAGAATTGTTTTCGCAGCCCAAAGGATAACTTCTGAGATCAAATCTCATCTCAAATAAATTCGCTGGTTTATACAAAGGTTCATAGCTTACACACCTGCACGCACCACGACAGCTTCCCTTTCAAAAGGTATCTCAAATATGAGTCAAACATATTAGTCAGTAAAACACAAGGCAGATCTTGGCCATGCTCTACCACGATAATCCCTTTCACATGTTAGGGCGGTTCAGTTTTAGTTGTGCCCAGTAGAGAGAAGTAAATGCCTCAAGCAGAGTTGAAAATAAATAAGTTTCCTCAACACTGCTCTTTCTTTTCTTCCACTGTCACCTCTTGGCCATTAAAATCAGGCCATACACAAACCCACATGAATTGAACCCAGAGGTGGAAAAGGAAGCATTTTTTTTCAACTTAAGGCAGTTGCTTACTCTCTTTTGTCATCTGTTCATGTGCAGCAAAGATTGATCCCATGCATGGTTATAGTGAGACAGATTTCTCAGAGGTTCTGCTGCTGTTAGGCAGTTGCTGAGTGTCACTAGTTCTGTGCCACCAGTGAGCAAGGAAAAGGCACTTGGATTGCAAGCTGACAGTCTGACTGAAAGCCATCCCTTCCTGTGCCTGTGTAGTTGTGATGCTTGCATTAAGCCCACATAGATGCTGGCAGTGACAAAACACAACAGTCCTGGAGGGTTCTGGTTCAGGACAGGCCTCTGAGGAGGTGCTGAGCTACCTCCATGCCCCAGGAGTTGAAGGAGTCAGGCAAGTGGATCACTGCAGGCTGTGTACTTGTATCACAAACGCTACTTCAGGTAGTTTCTGAAGAAAAGCTTCTATCTGAAGTCAGCCATGTCATTCAGTTCTCCCTTGTAATTCTTAAGCACCTTCCCATGGCATGCTGTTCTGCTGCTGCTGGGTCTCCATACAATCCACCTAAACTCCTGGGCACTTTTGTTTAAAAAACCCCACCCAAACACCTAACAACATAACTAAGCATCATCTAGAGAGCAAGGGCAGGGGTGTGTTGGGAGATGACAATGTTGTGGCTACAGCCAGTCTCGATTTGTAGGACTGGTCTCTGACCTGGGACCAAAGACCCAGGGCTATCAGAGCCCCCAGTGCAACACACTGCAGGTCACTATGGGGTGTTGCACGTGTCTTGGCTGTAAAATGAATTACTATTCTTCAGGCAACACTATCAAGTCCATTGAGAAACTGAACTCATAAACCATTCAGAACTCTACCTGGGGATATCTTCCTAGACAGACAATTTTGCTGGACAGACTGAATTTACAAAACAAACAAAGAAAAAGAAATAAAGTGACAAAATTCTCATAACGTCACTAGTGCTCCAGCTAGCTTGCTTTGAGCTAGTTCACATTTCTGCCAACACATGGGTATTGCCTTGGCTGTGATGACTTGTAAAATTAATGCACAAGACCAGGACCTCAAGGTTTTATTAGAATTGCTTTTGTAAGGTCAAATCAATCAGAGAGATTCACGTGCATTTCCACCAGTTAAGAACTGCTGGGGGTGTCTGGGGCACTTGGCTCTCTTCTCCTAGCTAACATAACAGAAACCCAGTATCTGATGTTCCTAAAGGAACTGAGTCATGGTTTCAAAAATCCCATCCAAGGTTTATTGCACACACCTGCACTAAACACTCAGAGGTGTGTTCTGCATATATACCTTTGCCATCTTCTCAGCATCTTACTCAACATACACTTCCCGAAAATACCTGGCTGGCACAAGCACATGCATTTGGAAGCCAGACCCTGATGCACATGGCATCAGTCCAGGGAAGACAATTTACACCGGCTGAGAGTCCGACCTATGTTTACCTGCTTAACTCAGGGCACCCTATAACTCTCTGTGCTCATTTGCAAAAGCCTGATCTGTTGACTACATCACTGTGCTCAAACCTGCTAGGAAAACTCATTTTTAATTCATTCCCACTGAGGGTATAATCAAGTCTTTGCCTCTACTGTGCATAAGGGGGAAAGAGGGGATGTAATTTTTTTGTTGTTTTTTTTTTTAAGAGGTGTGATGTGATTTTTATTGTATGACTATTCACCTGCTTGCTGTGACCTCCTAAGCATACTTAAGAGGGGAATTTGACACTGGGACCAAACATGAGGCTAGGGGAGAAGTCAGCTAACAAAAACCACATGTGCTGAAGCATTTTGCTCTGCCTTGCTAATATCGAAGAGATTTGTTTTGCTCAGTAAAGCACTTGCATTTCAGCTCAATCCTGCAGAGGAAAGCTAATCCTTGAGTTATGGCAATACAGCCAGTTGATATGGGGAAGGAGGTGGCCAGAGAACCACGGGAAAGAGAAAGGAAGGATTCAGCATTTCAGCCTGACCTGACTCCAGGTTCACACGAGAAGAGGTGAAGCTGCAGCTGTCACACTGAAGGGAAATGCGGCCGTTTATAAACCCAGGGAAATCTCTTGGGAAAGAGAAGCAACAAAAACTAAAAGAAAAAAGGGCACATTCCTCAAGATGGGAGTTAAGGGCAGGTTTTTCCCACCACAAGAGAGAGCCAATACAGCCAGGCCAAACTCTGGCACTATTCTCATGGCAGCTCTGCCCAGATTTCCTCCCTGCCTCAGCAGGGGCAGATGCCACCAGGCTTTTCCACATATTCCTTCTAGGAGAAGACCTCCTCTGGTGTGAGAAGTTCCACCATCAAAGCATATAAATTCATCCCTCTGCAATATCTCTAACTTACAAAAGATCTCACGGGAACAGCTATTGCCCAAAGTGGCTGAACGCTGAGGAAAAAAAAAAACCAAAATACATCTTATGTTTCCTTCCCTCCCCCTGTTCTGCAGATCACTTTCACTAGAGGTTTGACTCATCTCTCTGCTTTTGGTGAGCATGTGAAAATTTCTGTGTAGCTCAACGGGGAATAGTCAGTGTGGATGTATATGATTTGATATTGGGATTGCTTCAGATATTTCAACACATGGCAGAGGTGAGGGAGAGAAGCAACACTGAGTACTCAGGAGGTTATCAACCACAGAGAACAGCAAATCATTCAGACAGGCATTTGATCAATACAGAGATGGAAAATTATATAGCAAACTGGTCTGTGACCTATAGGGCAGAACAACTCAAATTGCAAGAAGGGCTCGTAGGGAAGGAGGAGGAAGCCAGGGTGATCGCAGACCAAAAATAAAAGCTACAGCTGCCAGCTAGTTTGTTCACATCAAATAACTGAAGTGAGCTTTCTGGTTGTCTCTAAACCTCACTTCATGAGGAAAAATAAAATTGGGATAAAAAATGCAGTTTCTTACTGCAGCTACTCGGGCTCATTGTTTCTGTGACCTGCCAGTTAAAGAGATGTGATGGGAAAGCTCCTCCTTGTGCTAAGTGCCATGGCAGGGAGTGCTTAGCCTGGCAGGGGAGCCCAGGGTTTCACCAAAGAGCAAATTATATCCTGCTAATTGAAGCAGCATCATTTCAGAATCTCCCCATGAGCCTGTCAGGTTTGTGCATGGGCAACAGAAAAGATCTTAATGGACCTTAGAGGCTGAAGCAAATAGGAGGACCAAGCAAGAGCAGAAAAAAAGGGACACAGAGGAAGGATATCGAATCCTTTTGGGTTAATAATGCACCTTCCTGGGATGCAAGGCAGAAGTCTAGGACTCTGGGCTGTGTTAGTTAATTACCGTACAAGAGCAGCTCAGCAAGCCTCCCTTCACACACAAGGCTTTTACAGGAAGAAAAAAAAAAATAATCTAACACACAACCCCACCCCCTGAATGCAATTAATACATTTGCTGCAGCTTCCCATCACGTTCCCTCACCACCACTCAGCCCCAGTTGTCAGCATCTGTCTGAAATGAGCCGCTCCGCGAAGCCAGCGGCCCCGCTTGCAGGGAGAGGAGAGGGATAAGATTTCAGGGAAGGCTGAAGCCCACTGTTAAGGGATTCGTCCCAGATAAATTGCCTGTCAGCTACAGCTGAAGCACAGTGTTGGCTGCCCTTCTCTTGATGAGTAATACCGGGACTTTGAGTGCAGAGGTACCTGACTTCCATGGAAACAAAAGTTTGGTTCTCATGTGATGTGCAAGATCCAGTACACATTATTTGTGAGAGGAGGTACCTGTGATGAAAAGGAAAAGGGGATTCAAAGGAGTAACGCAGCTTTTGCTTCTTTATAATGTCTACTTTGCAATAGCACGGGCTGAAAAGCAACAGCAATACCTGCATTAATTAGTGTTGGTAAAAGTCACAACAAAATCAAGTATGTGCAGAGGCAATTCCTGCCTCAGAGTGCTAGGGATCAGAGTAGACAAAATAGAAAGAGATTTTAGTTTTTATCACCTCAGCAGAGGATCTCAGGCCCAGAGAAGCTGAATGACTTGTCCAAGGTGAAGCAGGGAGTTGGAGGTGGATCTAGCATACAAATCCATATGTTATTTGAGCCTGTTCGGTCTTCTGACCATGCTTCCTCTCTCATGGTAATTCATAAATAGGCTTGGGTGCATACCTCATAGTACCCTTTATTACACACATACATCTTCTAGCATATGCAAGCAAGCTCCTTGTGGGATTTCATTTCTGCATTTAATTGGCAGGCTTGTTTGTGGAGCTAACAGGTGTGTTGAAGTGAACAGAGAGCACATTCTCACTTCACACATGTGCTAGAAGTCATGTTATGAGAGACCTAAGCCAAGGAGCAAACAAACACATCCAGCACCATCCGGATCCCGGAGAGCCCAGTGACAAGCACCATGCCTTCCCAGCCAACAGCACGCCATGCCCTCAGGCTGCCCATGCATACGCTCAAGGAGGGCTTGAGCCATTTACATCATCTTTTCCCTACCTCTCACACCTTTTCTGCTCAGTGCTTAATCCTAGTGAATAAGCAAAAGAGCTCTCATACTGGATTCACTTTGATTGCAGGAAAGAGAAGTGTACCAGAAGGAAGAAGTAAGAATTTGGAGCAAAGCTGTGACTGACATGACATATCTTTGTCACTGTCCATATGTTGTTCATGAGTCCCTGTTTATTTCTGGACATTTGTAGAATGGGAGCAAAGAGCATCTGATGCTGCCAGACTGTGGAGACTCACTTATTAACCCAGAAGATGCAGGTTTATGATAGGGACTGGAAGGAGAAGCATCTGTGCAGTTTAATCACTTCTTCCAACTCATCTTGACACTGTTACCTAGTACAAAAATTCTGGATGAAGGTGGCTGATTCAAAACTCCTTTAAAGGAAGAGCTGTGCTAAACCAGCTGAAAAATTCCCTTGTCCTCGCCTTTCCAAAGTGATTTTTCTTTTTAAAATTCATTGCTTAAAAAAAGTAAGTAGGATGGCTGAAATGGAAAGAAATTATCTCTGTTGGTTCAAAATATTTTCCACGAAAAATTCTGGGCCAAAGAAAAGGTGACATCTCCAAAATATTAATGTGACTGAAACCTTCTCTAACCAGGCCCAGATGGGAGTGGTGCCTACAGGAGTGTTTAAAATTAGCCTGGGTAACGGGACTGCTGCTACTGTTGTTGGGAACTGTCCTACAGCCAAATTTATTTTACTCTCAGCATGTTTTTCCTGATGTTCTGCCAAAGTCTGCCCCTTTATTTCATTGTTAAGCATGCCTGTATCTCTTTGTAGCACTCAATGCCTCCCCTCCTGGGTTGGGTTTTTTTTTCTGTCAATAACATATAGTTTATTTATTATAACTCTTCTAACAAATGTAATTATGGCAGTGGGCGAGAAGGGTTGGGATAGGAAGATAAAGCTTATCACATGTATTTTAAGCCTCGCCTCTCACTCCCACTGAGATTTACTTTCCCATCTGAGCCATAAAGATCCCAGGTCTGACACAGCAGCTTTTCAAGATGCAAGCCAGCATCTCATGAAATCTGGGACTACATCATGCTCCATAGGATGAGATGAGACACTCTAAGAGGATTTTACTTTGTGCAGGGCTCGAGCCCTTCCTTCTTCCCTTGAAAACAAACTGCAGGATAACTGAGGAGTCTCCTATTTCCAGTATATACACCAGCGTACTCTGAGTAGTTCCAGTTCCTCTGCTGTGATAAACTTTGCTAAGATTAGTCCCTCTGCACACACAACACAGAGAAACTGGATTGTTAAAAGCAAAGAAAATATAAACACCAGTTTTGGAAGGTCCCCCTGTGCTATTCAGGATTGTTTTCCACATTGTGGTGCTCAATTCTTAACATGCATTCTTCTCTTTGCTGAGCCATCCAGCTGCCCTTCAGGAAGACACCATCATGAAAAAGAAATCGTGCTGCAAAAAGTATATGGTAAATGCACACAGAAAGCTTTTCACTATGGTCCCAGGCTAGTCACATCTTCCCAAGATGCTATCATCTCCAACTACATTATGGTTGTCCAAACCATAATGCTGGTCCTAGCTGGATTACAAACTCCTCAAGGCTTGAATAAACATGATCTAAGTTCATGCAGATGCCAGGAGGCTTCTCACATTCAGCAAACTGTCCCCCTTGGGCAGAAGCCTAACCACACGCTTTATCCACCAGTGCAGCCCCCAGCATTGTTCCCTTTCAGGGTGGGCACCATCACCCATTCCCAGTGCTCATTTCACATCTGTGGATACTTTATCCCAGGGCAGGACCTGCAGAACTCAGCCCACCAGGCCCATCTATTTACAAGGGGACCCTAAGACAAGGATAACATAAGCTGGATTCTGGTCTTTTTGCAAGCCCAACAATTGCCAGTCTCCCAGGCGTTCAAGCCCTCACTCAAGAAAAGCATTTCTCAACCTTTTAATTTTTTTTTCCCTGACTCAATTAGAAAGCTGCAGTCATTTTTTCCCTGCCTTTAGCAATTCACTCTAGTTTCTCCTTCCAAGGTGAGTTGCAGCACAAGCTGGCAAGCCCCATTAACAGGAACAAAAGCATACTCTGATCTGAGAGGGGTTTGGCTTGTGATTTACTCTGAACATTGCTATAGAGAAGCTCTGTTCAGGTGAGTTATGTTAGACAGAGATTCTAGTAGGGTAGCTGATATTTCAAGTGCTAAAAGCCATAGGGTGGCACCAACCAACTGGTCAAATAGCCCCCAAGCCACCAGGCACCAAGGAGAGGTTTGTCACAGAGGTGGAAATCTCCTTTCTGAGTTTTGGGAACAGCTGCATGAATAGAGTTCCTCAAATGCCTCCATCGGCACACAGAAGCAGTTATTTGCTTTCTGGCTTTCTAAGAGGAATGCAGTTGGTTTTGGCTCCCCTGAGCTGTCTGCTTGGGCGAGGAACCTGATGAGGAGCAAAACCCAGCCAGTCTGGAGCAGCAGTGCCCCAAACACCAGGTGGGCCAGCCCCAGAGCTGCCTTCTGGTGGGGCGGGCTACTTGCTCTATGGAAATCACTCCTGCCAGGCTGCCCCAAAGTTGCCTTCCAAGGTCCATATACACAGAAAAACTTGAGGGAGGGTACTTAGCTGTTCTGGATGCCTTTACTTTCTCTGTGAAGCCCTCAGGGTGTTGGTAGCCCAAGGATTTCTTCAGCAAATGGGACCCTTTTATGGGAAACTCTAGACTTCCTAATGACCTTGGAAAAGCAGCCAAGTCCTCCTCCACCCAGCCAACACCGCCTCCAGGCTGCTGTCTCTGTCCCACTGCCTGGGGAGCCCTCCTCCTCCCACCACTTCCACATTCTGCAGCTGCCTTTGGTCTTCACAGCAGCAAGACACTCGCTTCATAGACCTTTCCTCCCCTGACAGTCCTTACCTGTGTGGCTAGCATAACCCTTCCACACCTTCATCACCAAATTTGCACCCTTGGAAGTACCCTGCTTCTCTCTGATGGTCAAATGTGTTTATTTTCTTGGGGGTGGGGAGAGAGGGAAAGTGTAACATACGTTTCCTGACTCATTTCTACAACCACCTCTTAACATTT
This sequence comes from Porphyrio hochstetteri, assembly GCA_020800305.1. Classification (NCBI taxonomy): domain Eukaryota; kingdom Metazoa; phylum Chordata; class Aves; order Gruiformes; family Rallidae; genus Porphyrio; species Porphyrio hochstetteri. Next base: position 18,530,561 of record CM036915.1, on the reverse strand, counting down.
CCTCTCCATCAGTATTAGCTACACAGTCAGCCCAGCTTCTACTACTGCTTTCCTCTTCACAGAGGGCTCAGCCAGGAACTCCCACCACTGCCTCCATACACCCAGGTAGGTTTTATTGCCATTTCAGCTCCTTGGCAGTGCATGAGATCCATTTCCCAGTGCCAGCAGAAAAACAAAGCACAACTATAATGCAAATAAACCCTTTGCAATCACCCCATCACCACTCCTGCCCTTTCCTTCCCTATCCATGGGCTTCTAGCACAAACCACACAGAGCACAAAAGGTGTTGTGGATGATCCCTCTGCACATGTACAACATGACAGCATCCTCACATACACCCCCTCTCCACTGAGTGGTTGTGACACCTATATTTAAGGAAGCAGGAAGCCCTCCCTGCTCCCCACCACACCTCCTGGCTGCAATGCTGCTAACCCCCATGCGCCAATCCTCCATCTCTACACATGCTGAATGGCTCAGTTCAGGAATCCAGTCCTTGACTGTGACATTATTTAATCAGAGAGGCACAACTTACTTTGGCTCCTCTGGTGCTGACACACAGCTCTCTTGCTCCCTAACAAAGCCCATCTGATGCCCGAAATGGTGTCTGAACACAACACAGTGCCCTCTTTTCATGATGGGCTAACACACACACACACAAATACTCTGAGTATTTCTGATGTCTTGCTCACAGATGAACTTGGCCATCGTGCTAAGGAAATTAAAGGAAATAGAGCCAGTCTGTCAACTGGAACACTCTGCCTGCTGCCTGAGCTGGCTGTTACTTTACATGGGTCTTAAATTAAATGTCAAATAGTGTTTGGCACAAGAGCCTTGCGGCTGCCCTTAGAGAAAATCTGACACCTTCACTAACTGTTTCCCACTGCTCTCTACTGCTTGGCTAGGGGTAGGGGAAGTACAGACTGTCTCATAGCTCCTTTTTTTCCTGCTTTCGTTTTTTCCACAAAGAATACTTGAAAACAAATAACATTTCTAGTGTTTAATCAAAGGGGCTGCAAGGGATGCAAGCGCTTAGTAGCATCAGGCACAGTTTGGGGCAGTTTGTTGGTTTTGGCTTCCTAGCACTTCCACACACCTTAAGCTGACATGACAAGCATCCAGTAATGCTCCCTCATCTCTGCCCACTCCAGTTGCAGTCCTTTTGACTTTGGGCTTTAGCATCTTTTAGCAAAACAAAAGCATAACAGCATTACTGCATCGGGTCACCCTGCCACCCTGCCATGCCAATCCACCTGTGCCATGCCAGCAAGATGCCCCTGCCACAACTGCACCGTCACTTGGCTGATCCTTTCTGCTGCATGCCCAGGATAAACCATGACAAACCACACACAACATACTGAAGCCTTTCCCATGAACTGGCGCTCCCTGCTAATGCTAGGTCAAGAACAGGGCTGTCACTCACATTACCATGAACTGGGCTTCGAGACAACAACTGGGTTATTACAGCTAAACAGCAATGACAACTGAGCCACAGTAATGCTCCATGAGCACAATGGAGCCAAAGGGAAATGGAAATGGGATTGCAATGAGCTGAGACCATCCAGCCCACCTACACCATGCCAGTCTTCACACAGGGGTGAGTCTGTCCCTCTCTGTCCTTCGCTCTTGCTATTCTCCAGGCTGAGACACAAATCCAAGCAGACATATCCATATGCAAACACCCAGTGTTGCCTCTCTGCTGTCAGGGATCCTTGAGAAACAGAAAGCATTTGGCAGAACTAACCATAAGCACCTACTGCCCACATAAGGGAAGAGACTAGGAGCTGCTCAGCACCAGGCATGTAGGACTGTGGCTTACCTGTACCCCACCTGGGCAGCAAGAAACATGCTGAGAGGCAGCTGCTTCCTTGCTGCACATGTCGTTTGCAGCTGCAGCATCACCACTTCACATGCCTTCAGTACCAGCAGGGCCAGAGAGCCCTGGGAGAACTTGGTTTTCCTTCTACCCCTCACCCTTTGCACACCCAAGTCCTCTCTTAGCTATACTTTTTTAAAGCATTTGAGCCAGATCAGAGAGGAAAGTGTAAGCAGAAATTGTCTACCTGACCCCAGGGACTACAATTTGTGGAAACAGAGCACCTGCTGCAAAAGGCCAAAAGCAAAACTGGGTTAATTGTTATGTATCCAGACACCGGAACACCCCACTGAGCTGATCTTGCTGCCCCACATTTGTCCCTTACACCAGATGCATTTCTCTTCCAGGTCTAGAAGTTACCAGACAGAGACACATAGCGTGGAAATAGCCAGCTGCTAATAGCTATACATTTGTATATATATATAAAATCAAAGAATAGTTTGGGTTGAACTATATATTTAGTTCAGCTGAGGACCAAGTACACTGTTCTCCAAACATACCTTGAGCCCAGCTTGGGTTCACACCAGCATCATCTCCACCCCATCACTTTACTGCCTGCTAAAGGTTCCTGGCAGCATCAGTGAGGGCTTCAGCTCCACCACTGCACTCTGGAAAGTTCACACTGGAAGTGCTGCTGCAAGGGCTGTGAGAAGATGAGCCTTTCCCATGGACTTGTTACTATCCCATGCCTGCACCCAGCTGGAGCCCAGAGCTGCAGAGAGGAAAAACAGGAACCCATATATTTGTTGTTTTAACCCTTCACCTCCCAGGAAAATAGAAGAGTAATTGCCTGTGGTTTGAGGTGAAATCTGGGCAAAGGCTAAAAGGGATGTGAAAGGGGGTCAGCGAGTGGAAAATATGAGGAAGCAAAGACTGGGTATTTTCTGGGATATTCCAATAAAACTGTACTACTTAGTGAAGTCCTGTATTAATTACACTTGCTGACAGAACTTGTAGCGTTCTGTACAGTGACAGTGTTGAGAGCTGTCCTGAATTTATCCCTGCCCCTGTGGAAGCAGGAAATGTTGTTACAGATGGAAAGGGCAAGGGGCTCAGGCTTGTGCAAAGCTAGTGATGTTCAGACACTCAGGGGATGTGTGAAACCAAAGGTGCCAGCAAGCAAAGGCATAGGCAGCTCCAAACACTGCCCTCGGCCATGGCACGTTAACAGGGCTGCAGATTGCAGCAGCCCCAGCACACTGTGAAGAGGGGGAGTCTGAGTGCCTGAGCCAAACTGGGATGCAGCTGTGATCCATGCCCCTGTAAACAGTTCCTCTCCATGTTGCTTGTAGAACCCTTTAGGTACTGGAAGGTACCGTAAGGTCTCCCCAGAGCCTTTTCTTCTCCACACCAAATGATCCTAACTCCCTCAGCCTGTCTTCATAGGAGAGGTTTTCCAGATCTTTGGTCCGATTGCCCCAACCCACCTATAGGATCTTGCAGCTGACCTTACTGAACTTCATGAGGTTCACACAAGCCCACCTCTCAAGCCTGTCAAGGTCCCTCTGGATGGCATCCTTTCCCTCCTGTGTGTTGACTGCACCACAGAGCTTAGTCCAGGGTTGTGAACTTGCTGTGTGTCCTCCTCACTTTCCTAAGGACCTTGAAATGATCCATTCTGAGTGACTGTGTTCTGAATGAACTCCTAAACTGCTGTAGTATACTCTACTTTCCTACATGCCCCTCAGGCATCCCATGGCTGCAAAGGCCTCCAAAAATGAACAAAAATAATGAAGGGGAACTTCCATATGCTTGATTGCAAACTACTGTGCAACTGAAGTGAGTCTCAAGTGCAGAAGGAACAGAATGAAGCATGCCATGAGTTGTAACCACCGTATTTGGCACCAATCTGCACAGCTGATGCACCCCCTTGCTTCACCAACTGACCAAACTGCTGGAGTTCCAGCAGGGTTGAGGCGGTGGCCACCTAAATAACTCCACTTTGGGAAACAGTTGTCTTGCCGAAAACACAGAGGAGCAGAGCTGTGTGTAACACAGGGGGTGGTCTATGTAACCTACCTCTCCCCACCTCCCTAAACACAGTCTCCTCTTAGTTGAAAAGCTCATATTGACATCTTACTCAACCAATGTCAGCCACTGACACAATTTTGTGTCAATAAAAGCCGTTACCATCAGAAATTAAATACAGGGAACAGGAGAGAGTGCTCCATCAGCATCTCCTGCAAGCTCCACCACTCCAGCTGCAGGGATGCTCTGAACGAGGCAGAAATTTTAGTAATGCTTTTCCACAATAGCAGCAAGTGTTGTTGCACAGAAGGTCACCACTGGAATGCAAGTGTGGGTAGGAGAAAGTTTGAGAAGAAAAAACACGTTTCTCCTGCCACCAACACTGTATCTGATAGAAAAGAAAAACAGGAAGAAGGATGCCAGCTGTTTGGATAGCTGTTCTCAGTTGAATGTTTCTTCCAAGGTAAATATACTCTCCTAAAGGAACAAGATTATAATAGGGTCCATGAAAATTTGCCTCTCAAAGCACTAGAGAACCCAAAATACTGCATCCTTTAGGCAGGAAAGAATAGCAGACAGAAAATGCTGCTTGAGAGCTATGGTATACTAAGACCTGTCAGGAGAAGAAACATCCCACAAGAGCCAGGGAAGAGTCACTGTGAGAAGAGCCAACAACAATTACTGAGGTGATGTCTCAGTCTAAGTCACAAAGCTGGAGAAAAGCTTGGAGAAATTCACACTTTGCAAGAGAGAACTCACCCCAGTCATGTTCCAGTGTGCTCCACAGGACAGTTGGCAGCCCATAGTTGGACCAGACTGGCAAAGGTCCACCAGCATTTAGACAGCCTTGCCCACTGGCACCAGCCAGCCAAGGGCCCAGTTACAGGGACCAAAGGCATTTATTACTGTGCAAGGTCAGCCCGTTTACCACTGCAACCACAGACAAGCTCAAAATCCAAATTTTCTCCTAGTACCTACGGGCAAGCAAAGGATTTAACTGGAAAATCCTAATCCCCTTTAATAAGATGTCCTTTTCGGTCTGTACTTTACTGGCTTTAACGAGCCCGCCTGCAAGGGTTGATTGATTTATTTGCCTGGTCTCTTCGACTCAAATATAATTATAATTAAGTTGTTAGTTAAAGAAACTTGCCTTGCCTGCCATCTCTGGGACCTCAGCTCATTATTATTAGACTCTCACATGCACCTCCCCCATCATTTTGCATCTAGAAATTAATGAGAGATTGGCAAGGCCATTTCTCCTCTGCCTGCCCTCCCCTCACCCCCCCCCCCCATCCCTGCGATGGTTACTTTGGCAGGAGAGGGGCATGAGCAAATGGAAAGGCAGGACAGAGGACGGGTTTCTGTGCAAAAGCAAAGCGCCTGACTCACAAAACCACTTGGACCAGAGCAAGTACAGCCAGGGCAACCTTCCAGATCCACACGCTGCCCACTTTCATGGCACTCGGGGGCAGAGAGCTGAGTGCATGGTGATGATGCGCAGAGTCTGGGCAGATTAGCAGGGCTGGAGGAGGGAGGACTGGAGTCATGCTTTTATTTACTTCATCAGTAAAATAACTGTTTCCCTTGACCCTTTTCTTTAGAATAATGGGGCATTATGTTAGTGCAATAAAGGGACTGCACTCACATGACTGCATCACTCCACCATGCAGCCTGGGATGAAAGAATCAGCTCAAGAAGAGCCAACAATTGCTGAGGTGATGTCTGCGAGGCACAGGCCCGGAGAAGACATTGAACAGAGATCCTCTGTATTTTGTAAGTTCCAGGAGAGGACAAAGGATGGCAAATTTACCTCTGCTTATGCTTCACTGCGCTCCAGGAATGCGGTCCCAGAGCTCCTACCTGTCGGGTGTCTCAAGACCAGCCCCACTTTGAACCATGGCTGTGTTACCCAGGGAGCTGCAGAACTCGTCTCCCCACTGGCACTGTGCTTCTTCACAGAACCAACAGGTAACCCCTGCTGAGCCTGGAGATACTAGATGCCATCAATGTATGGAACATCTGGACTATAAACTCTTTTGGGCATACACTGTGGTTTTGCTGGTTGGTTTGAGCTATCCCTACCATACTACAATCTTAATCTGCAATTAGCCCTCTTAGGCAAGCAATTAATACAATTTTATCATCACAATAACAACCACCTTATCTGTACAGATTTGAGCATGTGTTAAACAGCTTTTAATGCAGCTATCTGGAGTTTGGAGTTTCTTTTCCCTTCATCCCTTGGAGATGGAGGGATCCAAACTATCTTGCAGTCACTCCCACCAGACTGGAATATGCTCAGCAGTGGTCAGTAATGAAAACTCCCTACCTACAAGCAATTCAGACACCTTGCTGCTTCTAGCTGCATCAGAGAAGTGGCCCCTGCACACATACCTGTTTTGGACCATCTGGTTAACTCTTCAGTAGGGATTTACTACCACCAAAACCAACCATAACCCATGGCTCTCTGTGAAAGATACACACACATTAAGGCTACAGCCTGTTTGTGTTTGTTTTTAAAAGACATTTGCTGATCTTCCAACCTGACCAGACAGAAGCCAGCTCCAAAAGAGAAGTTGTAGAACCAGATTACACAGTCCTCCCTGCAAGAGGGTGAATTCTGCTAAAGTTAACTGTGACCATGGGGCATTTGGCCAGGTCAGCTTGCAGCAGGTCAGTTTGGAGCATGGGTCGAGCAAGCACTTTTTGGGAGGAACTGGCTGGTAAACCTTCTGAGCACACTTTGAAGGTGGATTAAGGCAAGCTGCAAAAAGGCTCACACAGTTCATCCTATGAGAGGCTCTTAGGGCAGGAGGACATATCACACAGTGTGTGCTAACTTACCATGCAGGGGACAGACCAAACGGTCCTTTCCAAAGTACCTGGAGGAATCAGATCTGGGGAATTGCTTGAGGAGGTGAGAGGCTCAGGGTGGAGAGCCAAGACCAAAGTACCCTGCTCTGCCCTGCCTGGCATCTTTTTGGTTTGGACAACCTCTGTAAGTGGTCAAAATCTTAATCCTCACCTCATATACAATCTAGCTATGGGACTGGATAACCATTTATCTGACCCTAACTAAGGTAATATTTTAATGAGATACTCTCAGCCATGATTAAGTCTGCAGACATGTTTATGCACCCTTCATGAAGAGAAGGAAATGATGGGAATGAGTCATGACAGGTGATGGAGTGATTCAGCCATCCATCCACCCGCTTTCCATGAACTGTATCACTTCTGACTGCAATAAATTGCCCATAGAAAAATAATGGGCTGTTAAACTCCAGGACATCTCAGAGACTCATATTTCTAGGATGATATTTTTCAATAAGCAGGTTAGAAATATTTGAAAATTGGAAAAAGCAGCACAATCTTGCACATTTAAACCCAGTGCAAGGACCAGTAGTCTTACTGAATTAATTAGATTTTAGCTTTATGGACTCAAAAGTCAGTCCAGCATAGAGCAGGCAATGAAATACAGAGACCCACAAGAGTGTGTTGCCAATGAACGTGGACAGGCTAAGTTCATAATCAGCCTTAACTATCACATGTGTTAATGGCTGGAAAAGCTATAATTATGAGTTCATTTCTGTGCTTTATGGGATGTATTTACATGTTAATGACAAGTACAGGAATCAAGTCTGGAAGTGAAAACATTTCTGCAGAGATGCAGTGAGGTACAACCAGGCTGACAATGTGCTAAGGACAAACAAAAGTCATCAGGAAGAAGGAAGAAATGTTTTATGGTCAATTAAGTGATGAATATTCTGGGTTTCAGTAGCTTTTATGGATGTCTCTTCTGATTCAGGGTGAAATTTTGTGAGCATGCTATAAAAAAGTCATCACAAGTAATTAAAATTATCCTGACTGGTGCTGGAGGGACTGTGAATGATGGAGTCTAGGGAAGGTACTGGCCCAACCTTTCTTGGAGTCAAAGAGGACTCATGCATTTGCAAGGGAATAGGAAAACCTCCTTGCTGTTTATGCATGGGAAAAGAAAATCCAGCAAGTAATCCCTTGAAAGCTATGATGGGTGATGGTTCAAAATCCTCTTATGGCTTGAAAAATATACCTCAGCTCTTTGGAATGATGCCCTGACCAAATTGTAACCTTGCTGTAGTGCCCTGCTTACTGACTCGGGTCCTCATCATCTTCTCCTGTCAGGAAAAGACATCAAATAGTGCTGCTGGATTTTGTGGTTTTATTTTTTTAACAGCATGCCTTACCCAAGAAAGAGCAGCAGAATAGATCACAGTGCAACTCAATGCCTCCTTCAACCAGGTTCAGAACACTTTGCTTACCAAGTGCAAAGTTTCAGTGAGGGTGTGTTCAGCCAATACCTCTCAAAAACCTATAAAATCTTTCATCTTATCTCAGGACAGAGTTTAAACCTTTTGGTTATTTTTTCAGTGAAAACTTCTCACTTCAGTGGTGCCTTTCACCTCAAGTTTTCTTGCTGTCCCCACCACCCACCAGTGTCACCACTAGGATTACATCCAGTTCAGAAGCAGAGGTTTTCTGTTGACTCAACTGGAAGCAAAGGCATACCTTATCTGTAGCAATGCTTTATTTCCATTGTGTAGCACAGGTCCTGCTGTAAAAACGTGAACCATCCTCCCTTATATTTTTCAAAGCATACTTAAAATCCCTTTAATCTTACCCTGCTCAGAAATAAAGTCCATGCTGCCTTTCCCTGACTATGTGAAAAGCATTCTCACCAAGAGACTTCACATTCGTTTCCCACAGCACATGTAACTGAATTATGCTTTCAGAAAGTTGCTGTATTGATCTCTCCACTGATAAAAGAAGGCACGTTTAAAGACATTTTTTACTGCTGACATGACTGCACAATAAGCAGAATAGGATAAAAAACATGTTCTTCCTTGCTAGCAGACAAAGGGAATCCCTTGACTACTCCCACAATAGAGAAAAGCAGATACAAATGTAAAACCAATGCATTAATCATGTTTGATTAAGTAAACAGCAACTTTGCTACTGCGGTGGCCACGTGCCATTTGTAATATAGACTCTCTGGGCTGGTTAAATTAAAACTAAATTGGGCTAAACAAGCAACCATGCTGTCTGCTTTCAGGCAGAGGCAATAGGGGAAATTCTGTTAAAGGTAGTAGTTTATCTTTCTGAGATAGCTGAAGTTAGTTGATATATTTGTATTTACATGTAGGTGCATATGCATGGTTATCATACAATCTCTAAAGTTGGAAAAGACCTCCAAGATCCTCGAGTCCAAATGGCTTATTAATGACAGACCTCTGTCCTATTAACAACTGATTATATTGATGAAAAGGCAGGGTTGAACTAACCAACAAAATAAGCATGGGGAGAGGAGGGGGGGATCAGATCCCATCCCAGGAAGATCTAGGACAGAACAGGATCTCGGTGCAAATTAGAGACTATGCCAACTTCTGGGTCAGCTCCCTAACTGCACTGTGTCTTTAATCAATGTGATCATTTTAGATTCCCCCAGCACCTTGAACTGCCCAATCACAGACCCAATTTGACAAATCAGAGCAAGCAGGTACCTAAAGCAAATCAGATCTAAACCCAAGGGCTTTCTCATTCATCCTTTCCTCTCTGACCACCACCATACCCAACTCAGAGCACCCAGCAGAGGAACGGCTTCCAGCTCACACACGATACCATGACTCAGAGACACAAGACACCCCACCTGTCTGTCCAGCTTCCCACACCAGTGTCCGGGCTTTGAGTCAGGGTTGCCACACGCAGTCTCCCTCTGACTTCCAGCCCTGGAGCAATTCCAGGGATGCTGGTCCATTGAGGTGAGTGGAAAATTTCTCTTGATTTGGAGACTCCCAACCTCAGCAGTGGAGTGGGGAAAAGAAGCCAAGTTGGAGAGAGTCTGACCAACAGAGGACCTTTTTTCTTCCAAAATCAGCTGTCAGTCTTCAAATAATCACCCATTTCTAGCTTCTCTTTCACCACTACTCCATTTTCTCCCTGTTCTCCTCCACATTTATACTATCACTTAAAAGTCTATAATCTTTTCATTCAAAGTCTAAAGTAGTCCAGATAAAGATGCTTATATACTTCCCTATAAAAAAAATAAAGGACCTGTGGTAGAGAGACTTTTATTATAGCAGAGAATGAAGCTATTAATATTCTGATGACAAATTCACTTTCCCTTGAAAGCATTTACCTTTTTTCCTATTGTGACACTTCAGCATCATCTTCAGCAGAAAAAGGTAAAATGCTATTGTTCTAATTAGGAATTAATTTGTAGCTGGTAAGCCCTGGTGTTGGTGATTATAGATATAGCAGAGAACAATGAACCAAGAACCCACACTCTAGTAGGTGGACAGATGAGAAGCCTTTCTCTGGAACCTGGAGGACTGTGTACACACACACTAGTCTTTATTATTTCTACTGTAGAAGGGAAGCCACACTGCCAAACCTGCACCATGGTTTAGGTAATAAAATACGTTGGGCTTCAAAACAGGTTGAGAGGAACATATAAATAATCCATTTTTTTAAAAAATAGCCCAGTTTTATCATCACTGATAATTCCAGCTTCTCTGATTTTCCACCCTAAATTGCAGTTTTCTGGCAATTTTTTCCCCCCTCTTCACATATATTCAAGTTAAAGATGCTTTAAGATAAACTGCAAGACTTCTATCAAGCTTTTCTTCAGCTCCCCCTCCCCTCCCTGCCTGGTCCCCCCTCTCCTTTTTCTACCCTGCAAGCATCACCCTGGGAAAGGCACTCTGGTATCAGGCTGAGAGAAAGTCAATAGCTGACAGCAAGGAAATAATCTGAGCCATTGATCCTCACTTCAGGCTTCAGATTCAATACAAACCAAAGGGGAGACACACGCTCATAAAACACACACACAAAAGGGAGTGAATATATTAACTCCTGGTGTGCTACAAAGACTAGGAATTGCTAATGTGATTAACGAGCACAAGAAACACCAAAAAAGATGCATTCAGAGAATGAAGAATTTGCAGTTTAAGTGAGTTTATAAATATATTAAAGCAGCAGAGTGAGAGAGCAAAATACTCGCCTATAAGGATCAGATTTTTGATTCAACAACCTCAACTCCCATGACAGTATAGAGGATATAACAATGAAGTGTCCAAATTCTCCCAGCTGGCCTAACTATTTCATGTCTGTCTTCGGGTAAAAGTGACAAAAGTCATTGCTGACTGACAGTCGTCTCCTGGACTGAGCCGAAGTGTCTTGCCAAGCCCTTTACCAAAAACATTCAAAAGAAAAGAGCTTGGCTCTGGGAAAGGATGTTGATTGCACATTTAAGCCTGCCAACAATGCCTAATCCTCAGCAACAGATTTTTTCCTGAAAAACAGCTACATCACCCAAGACCATGTGACCCGTTTTTAAAGATATTCTTCATTCTATCCTCGAACTCATATTTTACAACTGTTTCACATACTTGTATCCAATGCACTAGTGAGGACTTTCTTTTCCATAAATCTCATTTTCTATCAGATATTCATATAGAATTTCATCAGGCCACCAGAAGCTGAACGACTACATCGAGACTATTGACTATATGAAGTATTCTTCATAATTAATTCACAGACCATCCTGAAAAGTCTCAAGGACATATGGTCAGGCAGTAGCCACCAGCTGTGAAGATCAGGAGGGGTGGGGTTTTATTTGACAAGAGTAAGCCAATATTGATCAGGTAACGCTCCACTTCAATGCGCTAATATTTACTGAGCAATAATAAAATGTATAATTATTGGAATGATAGAAAGCATATTGAAATCACATCCATCATCCTAATACATGTTGCTCAATTATCAGACACTAGTTCTCAAACAAACTTATGTGAAGGACAACATGTTCTGTCCGGTCTTTAAATATTTTAAATACAAAATGCCAGTCTAAGTATTATTGATTAAATATACAAGGTGGGATGGCTTTAATGTCACATATTTTTTATTTTTTGTATATAATACAACAAAATACTCCTGCCTTAAGTGGCACACAGAACCAGTAATGATTCTCCTTATCAATGATTAATAGCTTAATTTATAAAATGCACCACGAAGACACTGCTGAAGATGAATCTTCTATTAATTTGAACCATGACTGCAAAGTGTACACTAATCAGTGAGGGACATGTCTGAAGAAGCCCAAGGTTTTAGCTAAACAGTTCTGATACACTTTCACTCTCAAAAAAAAAGGGCTCTCTTCTGAGACTCCCAAATTCTTCCTGCTTCAGACTACAGTAACAGCAAAGAATGAGCATGCCTTGTCTCTGCAACAGTACATACCTATGTGATCATCCACATTCTGACTGAAGTTGAGAGACAATTGCATTTCGAGTAAGTATTTTGCCCTTGAAAGGGAGGCAGTTGGAAGTGTTTGAGGAACTGCACAGCAGCAAGCAATGTGAAATCCTTCAGAGCCCTTCTCAAGTGCCAGAGGATGCAGACATGCAAAATAAGTCAAGGGAGGTTCTCCCATGTCCTCAGCACCAAGTTGAAGCCGTTTCAGGTCCTTCCCCAGCAAGGAAACCTTAAGTGCTCAGGATTAAGCCTTGCACTGAGCTTCATGGTCAGCCATAGATGTGCTGCTCCCTTCCCTCCTCAGCCCCAGATTCCCCATCTCCAGGACACCCTCCAGCGTCTCCACGTTACTCAATAAATCCCATACAGGCTGAGCCCTTTCCTTTGGAACAGAGATTCAATTAAGTCCTACTTTCCAAAATGATCTGTGCACCCATCTGTGTGTAAATGCTTCACCTGTGCTACAAATAACACCTGAAATTGAAAAAGATCAGGAGTGATACTCTTGGCAGCGTTAATCACATCAACTTGTATTATACTGATCTACACCATCTGGTCCCAAATCTAATTTGCCTTTCACTGTCTACTTGCCAGCAGTTTACTTTCAATATTTTTCTGAGCTGGTGGAATGGGAAAAGGCTGCTCTGCTTCATTTTTAATTTGTAGTCCAGCCGCCTCCTGTCAGCTTCACTTCTATGAGTCCTGCCTAGCATAAAGTTGCTATATTTCTGATGCAATCACGACTTATTTCTCCCAGTTAAAGAGAAATAACATTAAAAGGAAGTAACTCTACTTTTTCACAGACCAGGCTTTCATACTATGCTTAAAAGAAAAAGATAACATCCCCCAGGTCTACCATGAGGCACAGTTTCCATCCTCCTCGTCTTGGCTGCTGTAGGTTGTGCTTAACTTTGAGCATGCTGGCTTCCGCGTGCAAGACAGATGTTATCTGCTGCGACCCCTGACACCACTAACACTATCTGTGGGTTGAACCTTATGGAACAGGTTGGAAATCCAGGCACTGGGGAACTATTTCTGAATCACTGTCCCTTGAATCCACCTCTGAAACAGTCTCTAGCATCAGGAGTCTACACACAGTTCTCTGCCTGTTCATTTTCTGGTGTTATTTCAAGTCTATCAGGTCCAGCATTACTGGACTCTTAAATCAATGCCTGCCAGTTTATCAGCCCAGCAGAAATTTTATCCATTTTCTGTTGACAGTTTAGAGAAGAGTTCATGTGAAATATTAATATTCCTTACACACAAAGTGCTAGGTTAGGTCCTTCTATGAATATCTAAAGACATTACAGGATAGCTTGAATGTGTTAAAAATTCCAGTTCTTTCTGCATTTCTTTACCAAAGCCCCCACAAACCTCCTATTTATATATGTCATAATTGCTAAAACTAGAAGTAAGTAGACCTGTTTTTCAAGGCTAACTCACCCTCCTCCTTATGAATCTCCATCTTCTTTTGGCTACGGTTACACGAGATGACAACTTTATGATCCTCGGTGCATTCCAACTCTGCTGTAGGATATTATTAGACCCTTTGTCAGCTCAGTCTTTCCTAGAAAAATAACCTCATAGGAGTTTAAACAAACTGGATCATCCTTAAAATGAGTTAAGAATCACAGGATCAACCCCAGGAGGGGCTCGATGGCAGGTAACTGGGGACAGCAAACTCAGACTTCAGCAGATGAACAAATGTAGAAAACTGGTAGTTTTGGGGGTTTGCTTAGAGTATGGTTCACCCCCCAGTTTCATGACATCTCCCTGTTCCAGCTTTCTGCTTGCACAGGATTGTTTCCATCTCAGCACAGCCTACCAAGCCAATCTCTGCCCCTTGTCACCCCATCCTCTGAGCAAGAGTCCATTTAAAGACATAAGGGCCAACCTCACAACCTTAGACACACTCTACAGTATGATTTCTCTTTGCAATATTGCTTTTACAATAGAAGTTCTTCAACTGGACATGTAAATGCTTCCCAAGGATTAAGATGAGAGGATTGGTACTACAGGTCACCCATTCAATTTGAAGCACCTCTATTCTGTTTCATTCTGTGGTGTATTGATCCTGGACACTCTTGCAGGCTGGGAGATTGAAAGCATGGCTTGTATTTTTTCCAGCACATCAAACACACCAGGGCTGTCTTCACACAGGGCATCCCATTTTACCTTTAAAAGTGGTGCACAGCAACTCAAGGCTCATTTCCTCACTCCTGGCAAGGCAATCCATTATGAGGCTGGCCAGCAGGCAATTCATCTTAACTGTAAGTGGAGTGCTTGAAAAGGGAGAGGAAGGTGGGTAGATGGGCTGGACAAGGTCTGAATGAACTCTCAGATTAAAAACAGCCTGTAAAGACACACAGGTCCAGGCACACAGTATTTCCAGCAGACACTGGAGCCACGAAGTATAGCAGTGGGTAGGAAAGGGCATGCCCACACTGCCCTTCGAACACATCTGTCTTCAAGACTGGGAAGGGATGTTAAACCTGGTCCGGCAACTACTGCAAGTCTCCCACCTGCTGCTGAGGTAAGGCTGTGCAGGCAAGACAAACCATAAACCTTTATGGTTTTTCCTTTAAAGGCAAACCCAAGCAGCAGGTGAAATCAGGGACTGTGAAATCCTGTCTGAAGATTCTCCATCATTTACAGACTACTTAGATCAGGCATCTTGCCATGACAGCAGGAATAGACTCCTTGGTCTGTATCTCACCTGCTCAGCTAGCAATATCACCTTTTACTTACCACCAGTTCTGTGGAGCATGAAAGACTGAATGATTGCTTCCTACAGTAATAGAACCTGTTAAGGGGGATCATTGACTTTAGTTTGCCTTCAACTCAATTATTCATGCCCCAGCTAAAATAATTCCTAATCTTTGGGCCATCTACTGACTGAGCATTACCCAATAAACTCTGACCTTATTACACAGCCCCCCCCAGGGAAATCTATTTCTGACAACATTTTTAGAACCATCTATGTATTGCTTTCAGCATCTAAGTTAAGAGAGCAAAATGAAGCTTTCCCAGGACTGCATGAGATATGCTGCTGTGATATGGGGTGAAGACTTAAGTGTTGTGAAGAAAAACAGGTCAAAAAATCCCATGTCTGAAATGGAAAGGAAACACTTCCAGGGAAATCCAAAACCAGTGCTGAATAGCAATGAAGTGAAACTGGCCTATCGAGTTTTTTCTTGGCCCAGCTGAATCAAGTGTGCCCTGAACAAGCATATAGCAACTGTTGTGTAAAGCGAACCTAATGTTAAAATTAAGTTCTCCTGAATAATTAGCAGCCTGATTAATTATGACCTCCATTCAGCAAGGTACTTAAACAGCTGAGCAATCTCATTAACCTCCCTAGGACTGCAGAGATGATCGACATTAACTGAATGTGTGTTGGTAGACCTTGTTGCAAAGTAAGGGTTTTGCAGCTAAGTCTGTAGGTTATCTATCCATCTTCCTAGGCTCTCAATCTTGTGAATATATGGGCATCCACATATCTCTCTGCTAGATTATTGCCTCTCCAGTCAAGTAGAATAGATGGTCCTCTGCATCCAAGTGAGAAAGCAAGGAAGAAAAAGTGGATGAAGGAAAAACTTGTGGCTGAAAAGATCTTGGCTAGAGAAGATCTATGGTCTTTATATCACTCTCCTAGAGGCCAGATTTTGTTTTCAGATTAAAAACATCAACACCCACTTGCTATATTTGAAGAGCAAGGTTCTCCTGTGGCTAAAATTGATAGTATGCCATGTGCTATAAAAGGTTAACACCAGTACTATTGTAATCCTTGGCCACAACCTTCATTTCCTTAATTTGCTGACACAGAATAACGTAGGGCTGTGCTGTATGAGAGAATACTAAGCAGTCCGAGTTACAAATTTTCTCTGAATGTCTAAGTTGACCTTTGAAGCTTTCAATAAAAATATAATTTAAAGAGGGGGGAAAAATTGTTAACATGGAAATGGAATTACAGGAACAGGACCAAATTCATTCCTTTGACTTGGTATCTGCTCACGTTTGATGTCAGCTATATAATTATACCTCGCAGCTTGAGTGAAAAACATGTTTTGCTCCATGCTAAAAGCAGACCACATATAAATGGTTTATTAACTGGAAAGGAATTGACAGAGCCCAAGTGTTTTGGGGTAGGCACAATCACAGTGCTTTGTTAATGATCCGAGCATCCTCCCTCTCACACACGAGCCTGATTTCTCATCTAGGGCTGTTTTCCATTACCCAGAGCACAAAGGGAACTTTGACAGCCATTTTTACTTACATCTACCCTAGGATGCCATGCATTGCTAGAGAGGTGAAATGTGGCTTTTATGTACATGACAACCTGGCCTGTGGTATTTTAACAGAGATCTTCAAGAGGAGCTGCCAGCACAAATGCTAAGTGCTCCCTCTAGTCCCACAGCCGGTCTTCACAAAAGCAGACCAGCAGAGAATTCCAAACTAGGGATTAAATATGCCACATAAGAGGTAAGTATGGCTATTAATATTCTCCAGAGATCCCAGAGCAGGCAGTGGTCGACATGGACATGCTTCCTCCAAATCCCTGCCAATTAGCACTGCTGCTTCAAGCACAAGGTGTGCATGAAATAAAGTCAGAAAGAATGGGAAAAACACAGAAGCCAATCTGGTGGCCCTTGCGATAAGTGTGACAAAAGAGAGACCCCATTTTGCTGTTACATCAGGAGCGGGGCAAAGGAAAAGTGATGTTAATTCCTGGGCCGGAGTGGGAGGGCAGATGGGAGGGGAAGCTGAGACCATGCCAATTTCTATGCAGGGAAAACAGGTTTCTGCTAATTCACCAAGAAAACCTATGAGTCAGGATGTTGCAGAATGAACCATGTAATGGTAAAAAACACCCATTGGCCTCAACAGGGAACAAACATCTCGAGAGTCAGTACCCCAACCTCTTCCTTTGAGCTCTTTGGTAAAGGCTGAGTATGATCTGCTTGATTTTCATGACAAATTTTGCTGCTCTTCTCCGGTAAGAACAAAACTAGTAAGGGAATGAAACATGCATTGGATGTCACACAAGCACCAGTGGAAGCAGCAGCAGATCCATTGATGGAAAGCAGCAGTTAATAGTTGTACTCAATCTCTCCTATGCAGAGAGGATCTGCCTTTATAGCCAAAAAGTATCTCTCTATTAGCTGCTCAAATCCCAGTGTTTGTCAAATAACCAGCGATCCAAGAGGGAAGTAAGGCCCAGCTCCTCTTTTCCAATGTTTGGAGATATTTTCTCCCATATGCAGCCTGCTGCCAAAGTAATAGAGAAAACACATCCCAAAGTGAGGTACTCGCAGGCATCCTTAATGTTTGTCTTTTGCAGGGGTCTGCCCTTTGCCATATCCCCTGACACCACAAGATGCTCACAGCAGGATACAGCTACAACAGCTCAAGGTAAACCACCACCAAACTCTCACACAGCTCAAGCTGGATGCTGGGCAAACACAGATCCCCTAAACCCTCCCAGCCCTGCAGTGACATACAGCAAGATAATTTTTAAAAGCACTGTCACAGTGTTTAAGTGCGTCACAGCTTGCTGTAGCAAGTCTGGCTTTTTATGGTCCAATGGTAGTTAATTTTCTAAAGGTCAAATTTTACGTGTTTATTTTGACTGGTGCCCTGCCCAATACAAAGACACAGCTATATTAATAATTTACAAATTAAATGCTCAGCTCGTTCTAGGAAACCATGCAGAGTTTTGCTCTAATTTATCCAGGGAGTGACATTTCATCCCGGAGAAGGCCAGGGCAACGTCCCAGCACAGAACATCTGGTTGGCTCACACAATGGAGCACAGCACCTGTGAACACGCTCAGTGTTTGCTTTGTAACTATTTGTCCCCCATCCGTGTAAAAATATGTTTTTAGGCTGTTAAAATTCATTCCTTGCCAGGGGAGTCTGGTGTGATAACGCAGCTTGTTTGTCTTGGAAAGTCCTCGTTTCTGGGCCATGCATGGCTAAGCCAAAATTTCTGGAAGGTGAAGGGGGAAGAAGAGGTTTGCTTCCCTCTTTTTCAACTCTTTTTTTTTCCCCCCTAAGTCTTTGCAGCTTTTTAGACATTCTGCTGAGCATCTAGTGGGATCAGACTGAGCCAAACACAGCAGAGTTAAGAAAAAACAGAGATGGATTGCAGCATGGTCTGTGGTTTAAAAATCTGTCATCCAGGGGCTAAGGAAGCACAAACAAACAAATAAAAGCAGAAAATTATGAAAAGCTGGCCTTAATGCCAAGCTAAATTTCTTAATTTAGAGCTCTCCTAATGGCTGAAACCGCCACCAAGTTGGCTCTGGGGGACAATCCCTTCTCCTGCCAGATCCTTCATTTGGAAGGGAGAAACTCCAGGATCCCAGCCAGCCTTAGGTGTTAGTGGGGGAAGGAGCTTTTGAAAGGAAGAAGGCTGGGGGAATGAAAAAGTCTTATAAAAAGTCCTGCCAGAAGGGAGGTGCAGGATTACAGCTGAAAGTTTTGAGATATATTGGGTAGGCTTCAGTCTGATGGACAAATTCTCCACCAGCATGTATAGGCTGCAAAAATACAACAGGACTGACCACTGAAAAAACCACTCAGTAGCCTGGAAGGAGCTTCCAGAGACCCAAACCTGGCTTAAAATGTGGCTGGCACTAACATGTCACAGGCTGGAAAGCAGGGGACACACAAAGTGGAGAGAAAGGGATGGTGAGGGGGATGGATGAGCCAGCTGCTGTTACTGTTACACCGCTAGCAGCTCCTGGCCACATCCCTTCATGGTCACAGCAGCCAAAGGCCAGTTTCAACCATCTACTCCTTTTCCTTGCTTTTATTTTCTGAGTTGTAAGAAGCATTTTTAAAAAGAATAACAAAGAAATAACTCCCACCTTCCTTTTTTTAAAATATGACATAGATTTAATCTGAGAACAGAGAACACAATAGCATGTTGAGTATTCTAGTGTCCAACAGCATCTTCCCAACGTGTCAAACTGATAGACCATGTCCAAGAGGCCATTCCTCCTCCTACTCTGATAGTTTGTACCACTGAACACCTGAGAAAACAGTGGAACAATTAAGTTTTGTTAAAAAGATTAAGGGGAACAAAATCCAACACAAGATTTTTTCCTCCTGGCTCAGTCACTCACTTGCTGTGTGGCCTTCAGCAAGTCAGCTCACCCCTCTGTATCACAAGTCAACCCAGCTGAAAATCTGGATGAGAAATAGGAATCCCATTGAAAAAGAGATGCGCATTTGAGTTTAGATTCTTCTTAATAAGCAGCTTGTCGTGTACGTTAAATAGGACAACAGTTTTATGGTACACAGAAGGTAAGCTTGGCCTTCACTCAAGAGTCCACCTTAAAAGACAGAGCTACTGAACAAGAGCTCATGTTCAAGATGTCCCTGCGATAACATGGATGCACAACCCCTCATACACATGCAATAAACCTGAACACCCCTCTCGTAAGGCCATACAACATCTATGTCTCCCTGGAGGAAGAGGAATGGCAGGAGACCAGGACCTGCACAGGCGACCATTAGAGCAGGAAAGATCTTTTGCTAAACCACAGCATGTAGTAAGAAAGCTTTGGGAGCAGCACATCATTTCCCTTCTTAAAGCTCATTATAAAGTCATTCTCCCTATCAGCAGTGAGGTTTATTCTGCTGGATACTGGACATGAAGAATGTTTCTTTCCATAGCTCTCCAGTTCCTTGCAACCTCCCTCCAATCTGGTCATACAGCCTATATTTTTACATATTTATCAGGAGGTAAAGAACAAATCCCAGCACTCATGATTAAGAAAATCTAACAGAAACTGACCACCCTGGGCACACCAAGTTCTGACATGATTGCATTAAAGGGGAATTTAGGGACTCCGTTACCTTCAGGAGAAATCAAGTTCACACAGATTAGATTTAATTCAGATTTTTACCTTCTGGATTCTCTCACTTGCTTTGTTGATGTCTTTAACAAGAGCTAAGGATTATTATTGCCATTTTCAGTCCACATAGATAATTTAGAAGTCTGTGGGTTGTATCAATCAGGTGAAAAAATAAATACATGAGTAATCAAACCATACTAGTCTGCCAAAGTTAATCACTCTTCTGGGATTGCATCTGGCTTTCTCCTTTTCTGGATTTCGTGTGGTCTTACTTACCTCACACCCCCAACACAGAAGCTGCAGCCACATATGAATGACAAAAAGTTTCCCCACATACATACATATATATATATATATATATATACACACACACACACACATATATATACATCTGCCGCACAGAGGGGCGGCTAGAACTCTGCACCCAGCTGTAACTTACAAAGCATCCATCCCATGGTTTCAGTTCATGGCATGGATTGTCTCTGCTTTGTGGTGGGAGCACAAACTCTTCTATGTGGATGGAAGACGAAACAGATTTCCAAGTGAATGCTTACTTGGGTTGCCAAATGTCATTTGAAATTAGATTCATACTGCAATTTGCAAAGGCTCCACATCTCACTAGCCTGTCTTAAGCACTCTTCTAAATAATTGTAGATAAAACAGGGCATGGTCAGAGCAAAGTGCCAAATGAGTTGTGACATCCATTTTCAATTAAAAATAGCAGTAATTGAAATGTACTTAGCTCCGCTGAAACAGTCTGAGTTGGCAGCCTTCAGGAGAGATTCAGCATGGGCAATGAAAGAGCCCAGTCATTAAATTCCTACCTCCTTCTTAGCGTGCTTCAAACCCACCCTAACAAACCACATTGTTAAAAACAACGAGAGGATCCATTTAACACGGTCCTTGGACATCCCACAGAGCCTGCCGGCCAGAGTGGCCATTAAAGAGGGCAAGGCCAGACAAATTGCCCTTTAGCCTTCTTTGTAACCTCTCTCTTTGTCTTGCCCCTGCTATCTTCCATTCTTCCCATCCCCTCATCTTCAAGAGGCAGGAGGAACTGACTTTTCAATTTCCAGCTCCTTCCTGAGCCTATCTGCTGTTTGTCAAGCACAGGCATTAAAGCGTAGCACTCTTTTGTCTTACTCTAGTGAGCATGTGTTGGAGGTCTTATAGGAAAGGTAACTACATGTGTGCATAATACAGTCATTTTTCATAGCAAGAAAGACATCATAATTGAATAACATAAATCAGATATCATTAATTATATGGACAGATTCCCAAAACTACTGGCTGAAAGAAAGATGAAGGGGAAGAAACAGTTATCCCAATAACAGAAAGGAGTTAATGATGTACATTTCCTCCTCGTAGCATTTTTCAAATTAGAAAGTTGCACAGAACTGGTTTTGACCTGTAACTGAACCATCCTCAACTTCCCAGGGACAGAAAACCTAGTTAAGGGTTTCTCACTGCTTCTTCCTTGAATTGTGAGAAAGCCAAGGAGCTCTGCTCACCCCAGGACTTTACATATAGCAATACAAATAAAATTGACTTTTCCTGATGCACAGCGTACGCAGTCCAGGCAAACTGGAATAGAAGAAAGCAACTGACATTAAAATACCTTGTATAAAACACAGTCTGGAGATGTAATGAGCTATGTAAATTTGAGAGCATCCACTCTCACTGGTATCATTTTAGTGAACTGACTGTATTTTAACTATTGAGTCATGCCATGAAGTATGCCACACAAGGGAAAACATTGCTACCTAAGCAGATAAAGTAAGATAGACTTACATACAGTTCCAAATGCTGTGAAAAATATTTAGATGAGTGGCTATAGTGTTACAGCATAATAAAAACATATCTCAGGCTAACGTGAATGCATATATACCTCTGCACTGCTGTACTACTACCTACAGATCCTTAAGCTGATATACTCTTCTATAGGTGTTTTTCATGATGTGCCTAGGTGTGGGTTTTGGCAAAGAGTCAACATGTGAAGCTCAGAAAGCTGAAGAATTCCCCCAACCTGTGTTATTTCCACTTGTGATTTTAGTTTTCAGTCTCTCAGCCAGAATAAGATCAGCCAAACATTTAAATGTAAACTCCTCAAGATGCCTCATCTCTGTTATTTTCCAGTGAGGTGTGGAAAATAATAAACTCTTGTTTCTCCTGGAGCCATACAGAGAGAGAAATCTTTCATACCCTAGGCCTCAGGCAAAGCCACCAGACCAGGCTGGAATTAGCAACACTATCCAGGGGCAAGGAGACAAGGTGGGGCAAGAAGATCAGAGCCCTCACTGGGCACTTCGATTCACCTAGTCTAAGATCAAAATGCAAACCAAGACACTCAGAGGTGGACAAAATCCTGCAACAGCAACTGAGGCTACTTCCTTCAGCCAGCAAAATAATAACATACACATCCCTGGCCTTCTCATCCCTACCGGAGGCTCTCAGTCTGTATCCTCCAGCTCTTAACTTGGATCTGGAAAATTCTGTAATGACACACAGATCCACTGAGATATAATTCCTCCACCACTTTTTCTTCATGGTTAGAGACAGACTTGTACACAAATTGGTCAGAACTCACCACACAGACATAAGGACACAAGCAGGTCCATTCAAATCCAGTTACGTGATGTGCAAGCTGATAGTGTTAACTCCTCCTATGTTCCTCACAGGACATTTATCACTAACAGTGGAATAAGGAATAATAATGAATTCCACTGGCTGCAGAAACATTGGAGTGGCACAGATGGAAAAAATATCGTCTTTCCCCCCCAGGCTTGTAACACCTGCAAACATACCAAATTTAAAAACAATTATAATATTAGGTCCTAAAAGACATTTTTTCTGATTCCAGCTGCACAAAGAATGAAGTACTGAACAGGAAATCCACAGTTCTCCATTTTCTAGTAGCACAGGAAAAAGATAAAATAGACCAAGCAGTGAAATACTACCCAAGCCTGTCATCTGACCAGTTGGGAATGCTGATATTTGCAGTGATCCTTCAGGCCTGAGCTCTCACCCACTCGTATCACATTCCCCCTAAACTCTCTGCCTTGTTCCCTTCAGCTCAAAGGGCAGTTGCTAATCTATTTATGCAGGGCTGACAATGAAGGGCACCAGATCATGCTCAGAGAGAAAACAGCAAAGGGCTTTTCAGCTCAAAGACCCAATATGGCGTGTTGGATGCTGTTGGAAGGCATCTGCAGTGCTGGCTGTATTTACAGAGCTGCTGAGTGTTGATGGCTGGCTTCCTCCTGAACGCGAGCCAAGCATCATGGGCGTCTGCTATTAATGAGTGAGCAGAGGATCCTAATGGGGCTCTTGTCAGGCTGAACAGTACACACAGCTTATTCTTCCAGCAGCCTCAGAGGGTGGTTACTGGATGCTGAAAAGGCCCTACGGAGCTGAGGGCGCACACAGAAAAGGGGGAAGCACAACTGCATGAGGCTCCATTCCCAGTGCACTGCCACTTCAGGCAGGGCCCTACACCTTCCTGTGCCTCTATTTGTAAAGTCAAGATGGTATTGCACATTTTAGAGAGGTGCAAGGAAGCCACTAGTGCCGGCAACTTTGATGAGCTTTTTTGACAGAAGGTCCAGAGTAAGATAACTCACCCTCAGGAACTGCCTGGAAGCTCCTACACAACATGGCCATACACAATACACTTAATCCTGCATTTCAATGCTTCAGTATAAAGGAATTCAGCTAAGCTCTAAGTAGAACAGAAAAGAAGTGCAGGACCCAATTTGCCCACAAAACTGAACTGCAGCAGGCACCTGGGGAGCCCAGAGGGACATTCACGGTTGGGAACACAAAATGTAATTTCTATTTAAGTCGACCAGCCAGTCCCTCTGGTCGCAGGAGTTACTGTCATGGGGCTGATGTCACTGACACCCAACCAACACCCCACATCCCCTTAGATATTTCCAAGCTTACTCATATCCCTGCAGCACAACACACAGAAGGGAAGCAAGTGACCCTTTCAGGCCTTCTGAGGATGACAGAACAATTGTTAGCCAGTTGTGAAACCACTGGACTGATTTTGAGGGTATTTTTCCACCCCTTACACTTGTGTAACTCAGCAGTCCAAGCACAAACATAACTGGGCTCACATAGCTACTGCAGCAGAACAGGGACATTGCATGCAAGCCAGCTGCTCTGTAGCTAACCTCCAAACTGCATACCCATGTTAGTTCATGTAAAGAGTTGTATGCCAAAAGCCTTAAGAAACTAGATTGTTAACATTTCAAGTTCCTCTAAAAAAATAAGAAAATAAGCAAGTTTAAAAAGCTGTGGTGAATTTTGATTGGTTTTGCAGATGTGAAGAAAACATAACACAAGAGAAAGAAACCCCTCAGTGATGAATAAACCCGCTACAGAAGAAAGCAAAAGGAAGCTTATACAGTGATGAAAACCTTCCTGCAACTCCAGGAAAAAGCTTCAAATCTCTTAAGAGGAATTTCTCTCCCCACATTTCTCAAGACCACTCAGGTAGTTCTGGTTAAACATTGTTTTAATACTTCCAAGTCCAGCGTCAGCCAGAATTTGACAAAACTGGCAGTATGAGGCATTAACAAACACAAAGGGAAAAAGCATTTATATGTTAACTGAGGTGTTTAGCGACCTCCAGAACAAAAGGCCCCATTTCTTCCCCCTGAAAGAACTAAAAATGCTCATTAGTGGTAAAGATTAAGCAACAACTAAAGAACACCTAGATTATTGTTAAAATGTGTATCCCAGCTAGGGGTAAATGTGGAATATTCTGGGGTTATTGGGCTATGTATAGGAACAGATTAGGGAAATCCATTGACTCTAAGGCCAGCAAAATCAGCCTATTACCTAGAAAGCTAAATGTCATCATCAGTCATTAGTTTCTA
This sequence comes from Porphyrio hochstetteri, assembly GCA_020800305.1. Taxonomy (NCBI): domain Eukaryota; kingdom Metazoa; phylum Chordata; class Aves; order Gruiformes; family Rallidae; genus Porphyrio; species Porphyrio hochstetteri. Next base: position 18,505,684 of record CM036915.1, on the reverse strand, counting down.
GCCACACGTCTAAACTGCTTTCAGGAACAGACTTTTGCCTCAGCACCTCTTCAAAACTCGCTTTGGGTCAGAGTCTTTAAATGTTTCACAAAATGTATCGGAAATAATTGACTAGTTAAAAAGATGAACCCATCTCCGCTTAAACTGACTTCACAGCCAGGACTGAAGAATGGGAAAGAGACACTTTATGTTCTCTTTTTATTTGAATCCATTCAGCCATCCCAAATGACAAAGAGGGGCCAGGGAGAGAGAGGGGAAAAAAAAGTCAGCCTCTATGAAAGATGTTTGAGTACCCAGATTACATCTAAAGCCAGTCTCACTCTCACTTCCCATCCGTGCATTACTGAAACATCCCCAGCTTTACGAGGTATCGACATTTCAGCTCGTTAGTATTATTTACCACTGCAAAGTCAGCAAGGGCTTTAACACTAGCTCAAACCACAGAATATAAATAAGCAACTAGCAGACCATCCTAAGGGCTGGGTGGAACCCATTCCTCATCAACCCCAGCACCTCTCCCTATCCACTGCGGCAGTAACAGGGAAAAGGGGTGCTTGAGATGGTTTGTAGAGTTTAGATTTATGCAACAAGTACAGTCCTGCTAATCTCTGACCCACAGTAAGCCTCGAACAGGAGCACCAGGAACCAGAGATTCCTCTTTCTTACGTGAGGGAGGGAATCAACAATTTTTAACGGGTTTTTTCTTTTAATTGAGTCAAACTTCACTTGTCTTGGCCATTTTTTTCCCATTGCATCCGTTTTACAAACAACCTTGTGACTAACCAGAGCCAGTCAAGCAATTCCACTTCAAACACCTCTTGAAATCCTCCCCGGTAACCCAATAGCTCCCACTACTGACCTTCTAGAAAGAAAATTGATGCACTCCTACTTACCTGGGGAAGTATATAACAGAGGAGGCAATGGGTCATTTCAACCCACCACTTCGCATTCTGTATTTTGTTTGTGGAGCTAATTTTCTACTTTGTAACTAATACCAACAGATACAGGGACTTTCTTAATACTGCTTTTCTTCACCCAAGCAGAAAATACATATGAAGTACACAGAAATTTAGCATTACCAGTCCCCCTATATTAGCCCATGGGTTGTATCACCATCTGGTTCCAAGCTAAAGTGCTGCTGATGTCTCACCAAAAGGTTTTAACCTTCTGTCATGACATTAAGACAGAGGCACTTGTCTCAATTCTGATTTTGTTTAACCTCACAAACCAGTCCTTTTTTCCATTTTTTTTTTTTTTCTGAGTTTTGCACTTAATCCTTTTGATCTTCATAAGGGTCTGTGAGCCAGCATTATAATTAGCAAGCTGTTTGTGGAATATACTAGCCCCAAAAATTGACATGGACCACTCTCCAGTGATAAAAACTACCCTGCGTTTGCACTGTGAATATAAAAAGAATAGAATGTCTGATACAGGGCAAACAGCATCTATAATTCACTATCTAAAGCAAATCATCTCAGAAAAATGTTCATTGCATGTCAGATCTATTCTGTAAGTGGACCAATAGGTAATAGATTGGGTTTTTTCCAGCAGCCAAAGGGGACATTAGATTTTTCTATTTTAACTTTAAAAAAAATCAGTAGTATTCCATCAATGCTGGAGCTGTTCTACCATGAGACATACCAATACTCAGCAAGCATGTCAACAAATGCAACACAGCAGCTGCTAACATAATTTTATCTGTTATCTTTGCCTTCAAGAAATCTCAGTCTGTCTTTGTTTACCCATCTGCTAAAAAAACCCAAACCATAATTAACACCTGCCATAAGAGCATCCAAAATGTTGCTCATTTTCTATGTTCCTGAATGAAGACCTGCCTGGAATTTGAAGGACAAGCTTCAGTTTTACACTGCTGTTCCACAGTTAACCATACCCCCCACCCCTGGCCTAAACATAGCAGATGTGAAATACTATGAAAAGTATCTATGAAGGTGGTCAGCAGAAAAAAAAACACTGAACAGGGATCCTACACAGACTTCACCTCCAACAAGGGTGCTCCTGCAACACCTAAACCAGGGTTACAATTTCAGCCAGTGCAAGAAACAGCTTGGGTCTTGACACAAATTCCTGTGTGTCAGAGAGGATAAATAGAGAAAACGATCCCAGAACAACTCTATCAGCAGGTTGCAGCTGTGAGAAGGAAGATTTCATCTAGTTTGTTCCCCACTGTAGTTTCCTCAGCAGTGCATATTTATTTGGACTCAGCTCAGAGATAAGGAGTCAAGTTTAAATGTGTGTTTGTTGTATATAACCACAATGCAACAGGCCAAGCTAGTCCCCTGAGGTTCAGGCCAACAATCAGTTCCTAGCATATCATATTCCCATCTATATCCTCCAGATATTTTATTGGCTGGTCTATTCCGTATTATGCATTACAGGAAATGGAAGGGATTAAGGAATACAATGCTAATGGAAGGTACATGGCACAGTTTCATGTCATGGCATCAATTGGGAAGGCTCTAGGAACAGCCCAGGTTCTTTGATGGAGCTGAGTTTATTTTCACTGTGGTACAGTGCTGTATGATTCAGACTTGGAAAATGGCACCTGTTAAACAGGATAAAGAGACAGGGGTTAATTGTTCCACAAGACATTCAGTGTTATGATTTTTAACTTTATTTAATAAGGAGGTGGGAATTGGAAGTCTCAGGGACAGATCCCTCATACAAAAAGGCATGCTTCTATCCAAGTGAGGACAGCATCTTTGAGATGTTCCTGTTTTCACAAAAGGGCCCAGAAAAAGCTATTTCACTACTTTCTGCCTTGACTCAGATTGGAAGAGTTGACATACACAAACACACATGAACAAGAGGAGAAATTTTGATGAATAATGTTTACCTAGCCCTTTCAGATTCCACAGGAAAGGTGTTCCAGACTTGTAAAATCCCTAAAGCCCCAACCACACAAACAGGACAAGCATATAAAAAAGCACCTTCTTCGAGCACGCTGTCACCAGCTATTCCTAAACAATCATAAGAAAACCATGCAAAAATGGAGTCAAAGTTCAGCTTCAGAGAGAAGCCCTTCTGCCCAGCTTCCACAGCTACTGGATACAAACTTCTCTTGAATTCAGTTCCCTGCAAAAAAGCCCTAATGTCAATAAACTACAATGACTTCTGTAGAGGTTCACAGCTTTCTATGGATTCAGAAAGGTTGCTCAGATTCCATTGACAGCTTTCATACAATTGGAGATGTTGAGAAGCTGATTGTCCCTTTGTTTCCCTTCTTTTTTCTCTTTGTAGACTCAGAGAAGCATAATCCTGAATTGATAGCTTCTCCAAATGCTCAGGCTATGATTTATCAGTCCAGGAGGCTGCAGTGGAGAAGTAATTGCATTAGCACTGCCACTGATAAATAGTGCTTTCTTCAGACTTACGAGCCGCTGAGGGCTAATTACTCCTCAGATTCCAGATTCCGTTTGGCTTTAATCACAGGGTGAATCATCTCCTTCCAAACATGGCAGATATTAATGGCAGCACATTTATCCTAATTAATCTTCCATGGGGAAGGCCTTTTCTTTTAATTAAAGACATGAAAATGTGCAAAAATGACAAAAGAGTATGTGGCCAAGTAAGGACAAGAATCAAAGCACCTCAGAGGATGGTAAGGATCGTTTTCACAAGGAGATAATGTAATGAGCCATATTCCTCCTTGGCATCTGGATTTTGACCTTATTAAGCTGCCACATTGAAACAAATTCATCTTCAACACTTCAGCTGAGGGAAAGTGGTGTTGATGAAGGAATGGAGGATCCACTCTAGCATCTTTGGCTTTGTGGCTCAGCCATTAGTACTCAAGCCCCCTCAGAGAGCTACAGCTCAATAATGATTGCCTGCAAAAGCCAGAAAACCAACAGGTTATTTGGCTGCAGAAGCCTCCTGCTGCCATCTGTCAAAACATAAGACAAAGAACAAACACTGAAGCTCAAGAATCAAAATTTCCATCAAATCTAAGCAACACTCACAAGTTCCTAAGAGATATTCTTCAACCTATCAAACAAGTTAATAGGATATATTACATCAGCTCTTAGCAAGCTTGCTACTGGGAACATTGTTTACAAATACAGGCTCAGATGTTGGTCACTGCTGTGAACTAGATGCTGAGAATATGAGCTTCTTTCAAAGGCAGGCTTCACACAGGTTTTCTGTGGGCAACACACCAAACACATTCAGTGAACTACATGTTTCTGTGAATAATCAAAGATCCTGCCTTGGTTATAGTGTTTTTCAGCATCAAGAATTCCTTTAAATTAGCAGCAAATCTAAGTGAATCTATGCTTATAGATTCTTTGAGCAGACATAACTTTTTCTATCCTATGTCTCAGAACCTGGGGAGATGAAGAGGGAATAAAAGTGAAGTCAAGAACAGCAAGAACTCCTCATCAGTCAGCCTTATTACATTATTTGGAGTCAGTTGTCAGATTGCTTACCACCCTGCATGGTCAGTTGATAAACACTCAGCTAGGGTCTGAACAGTGGTGTTACAAAGAGGCAATTATTCTCACAATATGAGCAGATAAGATGGTGGGATAACATTTTTTTTTCTTTGAGATTTCTCAAAGTATATTTAGCTCAGAAGCTATTTTGTTCTCAGCATCTCCAGTAATTGCAAAGAAGAGACCCTTACACAGGGCTACCCTGGGGATTTTACCTACATTTGTACTTTACAGCTTCATTAAGCAAAAGGCCATTTGGTCTGCACACACACATACTGCTCTTTTGGCTTACAAGGACCAGGAAACCCTGTTTGAAGATGCTCTGAAAAGGGACCAAGATGCAAAACAGTTCTTTCCCTGACCTAGCGTATTTTAAATATCACAGATTTAGTCTAACCTGATGGTTATGTGGTGTTCCCAAGCACTGAGGAAATGTACCTACTGGTACATTAAGTGAGACTGCAGTCAATACTTCTAAAGTGCCTGTTTATGCTGCAGCAGAGAGCTGATAAACAGCCTTGCTTCTAGTTTCTCTTAATTTAGAATTCATTACGTCTCTCTTTCCATGAAAGATAAACCAATAGCTGCCCTTGACAGCTGTTTTCTTTGGGGTCATTCTCTCTATCCACCCATCTACTCTTTCTTCAGGGGGTTTTGCTCACTGTAATGCTAGCTCTATCAATTTCATTCAATTCTTCCAACACAATCTACAGGGACTGAGTAGGACAGCAAAGCCAAATGCATTTAACCATTTGGGTACCAGGCATCAGTGTGAATTATGATAGTTAACAGAACTCCAGGCAGCAGCAAGAGCTCTGTCACAATAAGGAGTATGAGTAAGTGGGAGAATTATGCCAAAAGGTGAGACACTCAGCAGGATGCCAGCTGGATTGACTCAAGATGCTTTATTTTGCTTCAGCTTGTATTGCAGATGGCTGCAAACTCTGCCAGGGTCTCAGCTGGAGATTCAGTTGAGTTAGCATGCCAGGTATACACACAGGGCACATCCAGCCTTTTTAGAGCTATTATTACTTTCCAGGACCCCAATTTATTCTGACAAAAGGACAGATATGACTGCTTGAAGAGCATCAGAATCCCCTATTAGATCAGTGGTTCATACAGCCCAATGTAATTTCTCCAACAGCAGCCACAGGAGATGCTATTTACAGAATATGAAGCCTGAATGATCCCTTCCTCAGCATATTCTACTAACACAGCCATAGCACAAGGGATGTTGAAGAGAATATACCTGACTACTGCCTTTAGTATCCATTCAGAGACTAGTTATTTGTGAAGGTATCTCTTCCTTTTCAAGCCTGCTCATGTCATTTTAAAAGGTCCTATTGTTGATCTCTGCATGAAGAAAGCCTCTCAGGTGGGAAGCTTATGAAGGAAGGTAAAGATGAGTCTGGAGAACAAAGAGGGCAATGGAAGATGAGCAACATAAACTATACCATCCTCACAAGTAACTCAGGAGTACAGTAAACTATTTCCCAGTGCCCGAAGTCTGGAAAACCAGCCTGACACTGTATAGAAGGTTCCCAGAAGCTTCACTGAGGGTTTAGCATCTTCATTCCTATGGTGGTACCACACAGCTACAACGTTCAGACTACAAACACCTCAAAGAGGATGCAGAAACAGTAATGTTCATATTGCCCCTGTGAAAGATACAGTAATGTGCTTGGTAGAATTTTTTATGGTACAGTAAGAACATAGTGACTCCTCTTTTTAGAAGGAGCATGTACTACCCAAATTATTCATTCCTCTACCACCTCTTCAGTATTACCAAAATGGGATACAAAAAAAACCCAAATTATTTTTCCATTCACAGTTGAGTTTATTTCTGCTCATACACTGCAATCAGCATTTGCTCACTGAAGCTGTAAGACCTTCTATCTGAAAAAGCCATGGTTAACAAGAGGTAATCTGTGATAAATTAGTGCAGAATGGCAAGAAAAATATTGACAAACCTTAGATGGCTAAAGTCCCAAAATGCTGATAGCAGCAATAGAATTTAATTAGGTTTTTAAAGTAATCAGGAAACAGAGTAAGCATCAAAAGGCTTCCAACTACACCAGGGCTTGAGAGGGGTGTGTCAGGTCTTATAATTTGTCATTGTTCAAGCTGAAGAGACTTCAATAAAACGACTACAGGCTTTTAAATTTATTTCATATGGTCATCCCAGAACTCCCTCCTGCCATTCCTGGAACAGTTTATTGCTACATTTACTGTGTCATGTTGATTTAGACTGATATTGCCTCTGTTCCCAGCTCAGGTGATTTCAAAGTTTACAGGGACATGGTGAACTCCAAAAATCCAGTCCATGACTTGCACCAACAGTCCCATGAGCAGTCTTCAATCTCAAGGGTTTATGGATAAAGACAACTGGGGAGCAACCTCTGAACTAATCCTGGTAAAGTTTGCAGCAGAACTCTGTTCTGGCCCTGGGTTCACCCTGTTCTATAAAGAGGGGCACAGGGCAGAACATCAATGTGTCTGGCTTAGGCCTGATAGCCATAAATTTTTTGTGGCCTCATCAGATGTTAGTGGGGAGCAGGAAACAATCCTTTGTAGCCTACCACTGTCTGTATATGAGTAGATCCACCTCTTATGTTACCAAACATTAAGTTTTAGTCAGAAAGTATCTGTTCCACTCCATACTACCCCCAAAAGAGTGAAAGAAATGCCACCAAATATCAGAATTGGGAATGATATGCCAAGCATATCTCTGCAGAGCAAAAACCCACTGTCAGGAAGTGGTGCATTGGGAAAATGAACTATTAACTGAGCCAAACCGGTCCACTGCTTCAATAAAGAGCAAGCAGTTGCTGTTCCTATAGTAGATGGGAAAGATGTCTGCTTTTGTACAGCACTGGAAGGAGACCATATTCCCTGGCAGCAAAGCCTTCCCCTTTCCTCAGCTGTAATAAAAAGCCACCTCTTCCTCTCTCCTTACCAATGTCTCATTAAAGGTTCAAATGATCCCCAAGCAGAGAAATGTAATTAGGATCTAGCTTCTGGGAATTGCTATCAGTTTGCTGACAGTGGCTGGTAAATGGCTGAACATCTCCATCCGCCTGCCAGGCCACGATAGAGTTTCCAGCATCTTTTGCCACCATGCAGCATGGTGGCTCCCAGAGCTCAGGAGAAATCCTGCCTGTGAGCCCTCAGCTCAGCCCAGCTTCTAGTCTTCTCCTGATAATACAGGCTGCCAGACAGCATTGTCAATTAGAAAAGCAGTCCTGACACAAGAAAGTTGAGATTAACCCATTGAGTCACCCTGTCCCATTTCTCCACAGAGGAACAATCTTGTTCAGAACCTCTTCTCACCAGAATTCCAAATGCAATCATTCATGTGAAAGGAAGAGAAAGGGAAAACAGTGAGTTCATGTTACTGCAGCATATTAGACCTCAGTAAAACCCTGCACTGCGTATGGCAAGCCACCACAGTACCATCAGGAAAGACTCGTCTTTTAAAGGAAAGAGGAGGTGCACAATAGCAGGAGATCCAGGAGAATCCTTCAGTCCTTGATCATCCAGATGGACTGAACCTAGAAAGCAGGAAATCTTTCTTCCCTTCACAGCCAGGCTCTGTGTGACCTTGGTCATGTTCTTTTGCCTTCCAGACCTCTCTTCCCACCCAAAGATCCAGGAATGGCTGCAACCACTCAGATATTCAGCCAAAGATCCCAATGTAGCTGCAGAAATACCAAATAACAAATGCCCAAATAATTATTTTTTTAAAAAAATCTATTTCTAAAAGCTCCTATGTTTGTCTTGAGATCCAAACAGTCTACAGTGGCTGCCTTCTGGCCTATTAATCTGCTTTTTCTTCCCATTGAAAAAACAAGTCTTCAACTATGCCTAATACAGCACCATCCATCAGTAGCTGGGAACCCTGGCATCCTCCAGCTGTGACATTTTGCTCTCATGTCATGGATTTCATCCTCAGAATTTCCTTTGTCTTCAAGGCCTTCTGTCAGCTTTGTCCCTCATGTTACTCCCCTAGCCTCTCCTGTTCTTTATATTATCGTACAATCAACTGCAAGCACCACAGTATGCTGATGCATAAAGCCTTTTTTGGTTTTTTTAAAAGGGTGATCTGACTTTTCCTGAAATGCCATAACTAGAAATAATGACTGCCCTTAGGCTCAAAACACAGTTCTGTAAAAGATTCAATACTAGCTTTACTACATAGATCAGAACCTTGGCGTTTATATCACACCTTAATCTGAAGTGAGACAAAAAACTCAGGGCAGAGAACTGACCCAGTTCACGCATTCCCCTTGAAAAGCTCACAATTAGGAGTTTCCTTTATGCTGGTACCCTTCATTTTCTTATTGTAGGCCATCACACCTATGTTGATCTCATCCATTTCCTCTGAGTACAATTAAGTCTTACTAAAAACTCCACTATAAGAAACAAACAAAGACGTGACATTATCTGTTCCCTCACTTGCTCTCTGCCCAGGCAGACAGAAAACCACCATGCTCACATCAGCAGCCAAGATGTTCACAGCACTTTTGAACTATATCTTTAATTTCAGATGCATCCAGGTTCAAAGAAACATCAGTTCTCTGTCTGCATTTTATCTCTCAGGCTCAACTAAGAACTCCGGGTTAAGATGAGTAGATCCTTGTTCTCCCTTTTGCAGGTATTCTTCAGGGCATCAAAGTTTCATTTGAACTGTTACCTTAGAGTCAAGAAATATATTGCTTATGGATCTCCAGGGAAAATGACACAAGTGAAAGTTATTAAGTGCACAGCCTCAATATTTGTCCATCCCTTCCCAGAGAGACACGAGACAAGGCTACTTGCTGCCTGGACAATAACTGGTCAATCATTTTAAAGCCTAAGGGGGAGCAAAAGCACTAACTGCAGTATTAAAGCAAAGCAGCTTTAACAGCACTGTGTGTTCATGGGAGCAACATAATGAAAAGGGAATATTTATAGCCAATATCAGTTTATGCAGTGAGCACATCTGCCCCTGCCTCAAAGCCCAGTCCTGAGGTTTATTACACCTTAAAAATGGTCAGACCTAGACTTAAAAAACCTGAGGACCTTTATCAGACAGCAGCTAAGCAAAGCATGTCAGTATCACATCCTAAACTGCCAGATCCAACTGTTCCACTGGCTGTATGAGATGATGTAGTGGGGATTTCTGCCCATTCCAGGCAGCCAATAATACCTGTTAGTATTTTTTTTCTTTAAGTATAGCAGCTTTAAACACATACCCCACCCCTTCCTACGCTCCCCAAAAAACAAAAGTCTGCTCATAACTCCCTACATAACTAACACACTACCTGCCAAACTCTCAGCTCAGCAGCAGCATGACCTTGCTCAGGGGAATTCTGCTAAGACACAGTTAGAAAGCGAGTTACCAGCATCACCATGCAACAGTGTTCCCAGGTTCAAGGGGCTGCATAAGCTGGCCAGCATCAGAAATGCCAGCTGATGTGGAGATATTTGCTGAGATTTGTCAGAGGTGGAGGCACATTGATGATAAACCTGAAACTAAAAAAAAAGCAGAGCTTTGAAAGGAAAAGGATGGGGAGCTGGATGGAAGCTTTATGTATTTGGGCATACCACCCCCAAGTTGGTAGCTGGCAAGCTGTCAGCAAAATACAGCAGCACACAGTAGATTATTTCCAACCAGCTTATTTTTGCAGCCAGAAGAGGCCAGGCTTGACAATTAACAGCCTTCGTGTTCAGAACAGATACCAGCAAATTAACTCTGATTTTTTCCCCCCCCCTCCTCCCCATGCAGTGCATCTGAAGGTCTGCGGATACAAGCAGAGAATAAAGTGGATGCTGAAGGGAAAAAACACACAGGGTCTCATTTATAATGCAGTCAGAAGAACTGTAGGATACGGAGGATAAAATATTATTGCGAACTAACAACAGCAGGGAAATGGCATGAGCCATAGCAGTGCTACTGATAACTTTTAAATGAATGCCTTATTATCAGAACAGGGAAGTCAGATTTTTTTATTAGTGGATTTTTGGGTAGTCAACCTTTCATTTTCTGTTTAAATTCCCTTTTTTCTTTTTTAGACTCCTTTTCCATATTACTGCACAGCCAGATTAAGTCAGAGTTCTTCTAGCTGAACTGTAGCTATGCATTTAGTCTCATATAAAAACCCCTCCTTTAACTTGGGGGTGGGATGAAGGCAGCCAGTGCAGGGGAACAGGACAGGAATTTGTTCACCACCACTGGGGCTCACAGAAGAGTTTCACAGGCTTTAAAGCCAGACATAACCACAGCTGTGCAACATGACAACTGCAGGCTTTGTTTCACTGAGCTCAGCCTGAGAAGCTCACATTAATTAGTTCAACAGTACAGCTTCCTAGCTCGGTCTACCTGTCTTGAACACCCCACCACCCAGCCACCCAAGTGTTTAAAGGCCTCCAGATGGATGATGCTAGAAACACTGCACATCAACACCCATAGGAGGGAGGCAAGTCTTCCAGAAAGAGAATAAATGAGATTTTGGTCCAGAGAACCTTTCAATGGAGGTCAGCAAACAAGGCACTGTTCTCTGACTTAACTTACACCCAATACACTTCCAGATTTTCATCTCCCCAGCAAGGAGTTGAGAACACTGCCAATTAAGTCTCTCTACAGCAGGCTGCAAGCTTAGGTAAACTGTGGATCCTTATTACCACCAACATCCATTCCTGGCATGTAGTGCTTCTCAGTGCTGCCTTTGGGGAAGAAAAATTATGCACGATGAATCTTCTTGTGACCTTTAGTGTAAGCTTCCCACAGCAAGAAGAATGCCTGAGCGCTCTTGGCCAATGCAGGCACGCTCAGCCAGCACGGGAAGGAGCTCTAGACACTGCCCTTTAGGCTTGCATCGTTTATCAAGATAGGAGGCTGTCAGGCTCCTGCCTGACATGCACTGGCCCAGGGAAGGGAAGCAGTGGCAGTTCACCTGAATAAAATAATAGCATACAGCTGGGTAGGAGAAGGAAAAAAAAAAATCTACACAGCAAAATTATCCTAATGAAAAATTGGAGATACTCGCTGAAGAGAAGCACTCTGAAGACCAGAGAGACCATTATCCTAACCAGGGGAAGCACAGCCTTGAGAACAGTTTGGGTGGGGTAAAGAGCAAGAGCATAGAGAGAATGCCTAAGCCTATGTTTAATGCATTAAGAAATTTCAACCCATTAACACCTCATATCCCCATTTCATTTGTGTTCTGCCTCTCCCAAAGAGCCCAAATTCCACGAACTGTAAAAAAGAAGGGGGGGGGGAGAATCACTAAAAGACACACCTAAGTAAAAATGCTTTTCTGCTCCTTGTTATATTTGTACAGAAAACCAACGACTCCTTTCCATATTTACTCAGGGAGTGAAGGCAATAATCCCTCCCACAAGCTGTATCACCCGGAGCATCTCAGACTGCCATCTCACAAAAGCTGCAAACTCAGGGGGTATTAATGCTTTTCCTTTTTAAATTTACATTTACAATACTTTCCAACACGAATCCAGAACTCCTTGGCTTATAACTTGTAGTCAAAAGGTTAAATCATTTCCTTTACTAAGACATTTGGGGTGTGAAAAAAAAATAAATGGATGCAATAAAAGTAAATCAGCTCTTACTTTGCTGGTTAATGCATGTAACCTTGCCTATTGCCTCATTCAAACCTCATCCTCACCAAACCTTTGGAGATCAGAGAGACAAACACAAAATAAAAAGGACAGTGGAGAGAGAGCGGAAGAGGAGAGGAAAAGAAGGAAAGATGAGTTTTCAAATGAGATGTGAAAACAGATGGGGAACAACTGAGGCACAGAGATTCATTGTTCTTGCAGAAATAGCTCCAAACAGATTATTAAAAGCAGCCCATCTTATCCTGTCACTCTGATCCACAGGAGTCTTTCCTAGAAAAATCTACCAGCTTTCCCCCCCATTCCCAGCTCACAGCTTTCTGCAATCAGTTCCACAAGGAACCACATCCTTTCCCATGAGATAGTCTCTTTTCTTTTGCCTCTGCCTTGTTCTGGACACAGCTATGAGGGTGCACTCAACCTGCCACATGCACTGTTAGGGTGTAAAGAGGTGGCAAGAAAAAAGTCTCAGGGCCAGGATGCTGACTGGCAATCTAACAAGGTAAGCACTAGCAAAGCTTCTCAGATGCAGTGTTGGAATATAACATGAGCATCAACTTCTTAGCATAATTGAGCACAACAGATTTGACTCCTAAAGCATACTCACACAAGATACACATCTGCTTGTCTGTAAGCATGACAGCCATTTGACTGCTGAATCTTGCCTTGGCTGCATGAAGGTCAAGATGCATATATACTTGACACACACGTATTTGTCCATCTTTGCTAAAAATCAAACCCAGCTTCTCCTTAACTGGAAGCAGGACTTTGATGGCTTTCAAGAAAAAAAAAAAAGAAAAAATAATCAGAGGTCCTTGGTTAGGTTTGGGGGAATTCTGCAAATCAGACTTGAAAAATGTAGTGAACAGCAAGACTATGTAGACATTTCAGAGAAATACATTCACCTTGGTGCATGAATTCATTCCCAAGATAGCAGCTTTACTCAGATTCTTGATCAACTGCTCCATCAACCTGATTCTGTCAGCCAGAATCTTGACACTCCTAAAAAAAGAATAAATTACAATCTAGGCAAGGAATTTTCTCTTGTTATGCCTTCTGACATCCTGAGAGTGGAACACAAGCTGTGCTTACAAGTTGCTGAACTTATGACTCCCTGTGCCCTACGCTGTGCTTAGCCACTGGAGCAGTTATACTTGGTGGAACAAGGCCACATACAAACATCACAATTTATTAATGGGGGATTTTAAAGTGACTTTCACTTGCTATAGGCACAATGCCCAGGCTTACTTCATTTCAGCCTCTCCAATGGAGGCCTACCTTTCTGAAAAGATTTAAAGCCTTTCAGATAAGATTTTCCTTTAACACAAAGAGGCAGAGCAAAGGAGACGTTCCCCCCTTTCCTCCTCCAACCACACTGATTATGATGTATGGCAGGTGGCAAAAAGCAATTTCTATGTGTATCAAGCATGCTTTTGCTTAGGTCCTCACTTGAGCAAAGCTGCATTGCCTGCCCACTGGCAATTCATTTGCCAGGTTCCAATTGAAGCAGTGGATTGCCACAGTTACCCAGGCATTTCACATGCCTTCCATGGTCACCTCTCTCAAAAACACAAAGTCCTTTTTGGATGGTCCAGAATATACTGAAGCAGTAACCAGCAACTCTTAACAGCTTCAGGGTATCTTTGCTTGCCCCATCTAAACATTGCCCTTGGTATATGCTTAGTATTGCTTCATAAATAGTTTCAGGAATGCTCTATGGGTTTGAGTTTTAAAGCTCTCAGAAGAATTTTATCTTTTCAACTGGATAGCAAGTTCTACCAAAAGAGGTTTGGCATCATGGAGGGTGCCCTGCAACAGCCCTGACGCATAACTGTGTACTACTAACTCAGAGAAACAGAGGCACCATTTGTGGAAGACCCACTTTGGACTTTGCTCCTTAAAATAAAGGGCTTAAACCTTGTCAAGGTATTTGGCTATTGTCGAGAGCAGCCTGTGGGTTCACAAAGGAATTGCCTCAGAGGCAGAAATACCATCCATATTTGTAGCCACTGTCCAAGCCACTGAACCCTCCTCCCTTCACTGCATGTGTGACAGAAGGGATAAACAGAGCCACTGACATGTCCAGACTAACCCCTCCGATATCCAAGCCTAGGCTAGGACTCCTTCAAGGACTACAGACACCCCAGGAAACTTCGCCAGTGACAACACATTAAAAATGAAATTTCATTACCAGAACCTCATTCAACTCAGTTATTTCTAGAGCTGCATTAGTCCAGGCCAGGATCCACTTTGGCAACCAAGCTGTGGAGCCTGATGATCACCAACCATCTGACTGACAGCCCTGTACACAGTGCCAGTGAAGAAAGAGCTGCAATGGGTAGTTTCTCTTGCTTGAAAATACATCCTAATACTGGTTGTTCATAGCACCTTTAGCTGCAGGTGCACTCCTGTACCTTGTGAACATCCCTGTCTCATGCCATCCACAGCTTTCACAGCATCACTGCTGTCTGACCCTGATCCAACTTCATCTGGCCTTTTCCCAGAGCATGTAGCACAGACCCCCAACTTTCAAAGCATCAGCCTCCACTTGAACAGCATTCCTCACCCAACCTCTTGGCTTAGTATCACCTTATCTTCCTCCACTTCTAGACCTCTCCCTCATCAAGACCCTTCTCAAGCAGGTAAGAAACAAATAACCCTTAATTTGTGACATCTCCCCAAAGCTTCCCATTTCCAGAGATATGTCTGTGAGCAAATGGAAAGGCTTTTGTAGATGTCTACAAAACTGCTGCTGCTGTCAGAGAAAAGAAAGTCTCTGCAGAGAGACCACAAGTTACTTGATGTAGGAGTAGAAGCGATGCAGAAGACAACTCAAAAGCCCAGTGGCAGTTCTGGGAAGGGAGCCTCAACAACAGGCTAACAGCTCACAGCCATCTCCTTGCCCTGTGACACCCACGGGCCATCCCAGCAGAGCTATGCACTATAATCACATCTCATTTCCATACAAGGAGGTCCTCTGAGGCATCAGCTTTTTCCTCAAGACTATCCTTAACACATAACAGGCAGAAAGAATAACATCTCCATTCAAAACAGCAAGTATTTGCCACACTTGGCTACAGAAAGTCAGACCCTCTGTTACATGGGGGGAAAAAAAAAAAAAAAACAAGCCCTACTGATAAGCAGCTATTAACTCTTCCACTGATGTCCCAGCAATCTCTGCTTATGTTCCAATTCTACAGGGTCTGTGGATTCAGCAGAAGACCAAAATCAGCTGCTCTCCATGGGGTTATCCAGACCCTGACTTTGTGCCCTGCAAGGGCTGAGACAACATTCATGTCATGACTGATGAGGGAAAGGAAAGAAGAGGCAGAAGGATGGAATAAGACCAAGAACAGAAGAGCTAGAAGTCACTGCAATCTTCTATTAATCACACTGAAAGGCAGCACGCCTCTTCCCCAAAAAAACTGATAAAACACTGAAGTTGTTGCTTTCAGATGCTTTTGTCACAACTAAAACTTCAGTACAAGTATCTGAACATAAAATTTTAGGCCTCTTGCTACAAAGATAGGGAAAAAAGGTACACTAAGCCTGAATACATCAATAAAGAGGAGATTTGGATTAATTTTGAGTGCTTTTTTTTTGGGAGGGACATTTCCTCAGTGAATATGATAGGCCTCATATGAATGATCCCTCCACCCAAACACTGCTTGAACCAATATATTTTCACAACCAACAGCTTGATAAATTTACCTGGGGATTTGAGGTTTTCAGGTTAAGTGCAGTCCTTAAGAACAAAATTTTCCTTCCCATGAGAAATTAGCTCTTCTGGAAATGATTGATTCCTTACTAAAGCCTTTCAATGCTGCTAATGCCAGCAACGGATTATATCCCATCTCATGAACAGACATAAAAATACCTGGAAAAAAATCACCTTCAAGTTGTGCCTGTCTGCCAGAAATCCTGCTATCTGGCACCACTCAGCTGAGATCATCTTTTTCCTCAAGGGTTACTCTGGTTGCACAGGTACAGAACATTTGCATAGGGATACAGAGCAGGTTTTTCCCCTGGCTTTTTTGATCTTGTTTTATTATTGATCCTGATAAGTCAGAAAAAAGAAGCCTCACACTGCTCCAGATGCAGCAAGCTATGCAAAAATCCTATGAGGTTTACCAAATTCCTTGGCTTTTTTTGCGTGCTCCCCACCCCAGTAAGACTCCCTTTCCTTAATGATTCTTATTTCTCACATCATGTGCCACCAGACTCATTCCTCACTATTTCACAGGGCTGCCTTTGCCTTCTCTTCCTGACCACTGACTCTCTGCTCTCACATACCCTCCCCACTGCCTGTCAACCAAGTCAAAACAGCAACAATTCTTCTGCCACGAGCACACAAAATTCTGAAGAAATTCTTCAAAGTCATGGGCTAAGTCAGAACTTGAAGTAACACACACCTACTAGGACCAACAGAGTCCTTCACACACTTTCAGCCAAGCCAGGCAATTGCTGCTCCAGTTGCTGTCTGAGGACCCTTCATAACAGACATGCCATCAGGTAAACTCTCTGCAGCTCTGTTTTCACCCAACCCAAAAGATCCAGTTTTGTACCTTTTTTTACCACCAGTATAACATCTTCAATGCTGCCATAAGTGCTTGAAACACAGAGGCAAGGATGCAAGGTAGCCATTGCTTTGGCATCATTTTCCTTATTCTTGGCAAACAACCATCTGTCTTGCAACAAAACAAGCAGAGGAATGCCTGTATCTTATGCTGGCCAAACAAAAAAGCCACCACAGTTTAAAAAAAAAAATCATTAAAGCAATCTTCAGCTTTGCTGTGGGCAAAGCCTTTCATACAGCTCGTAGACACCAGTATCCCAGGGATCTTATTTTATGTCATTAACTACTCCAAACACATTCATGGACAACACATGTTGAACAAAATAGTCCATATGGCATCCCTTATACCCAAATGGAGAGAGGGCTTTGCAGACACGTGCTCCAAGGAGGTAAGCTGGATGCTGGGCAGGTCCATTGCTGACCTCTGATGGTCACAGCCAGACTTACATGGCCAGGGACAGCCTCCAGGACAAGGTAGAAGGATTCCCCCACCCCAGTTTGTCACCCCTGCAGATAAAAACAAGCAGGTCCTGAGCTATTGATCTCAGTTTGTTAATGTCTCAGTTTGCCTAGTCATGAGTGATGACTTTGGGGTGAAAAAAATCAACGTGGAAAAAACTCTGCATTAACCCAACTGTCTCTTCTTTGACTAGACCAGTTTGAGCAAAGTCTTGGATCACAGAGGCAGGAAGAAGCTGCAAGTCAGTGACACCACCATCCTTGAAAATGGAATTGAGGGTCCCACACTGTCTTTAGACTTCAACTGACCACAGCTAATATGCTCACAACACCCCAGTGCCCAGTTACAGGACATGGGAGGGGACGTTACTGTCTGGTCTGTCTGCTCAGCTACATCAAATTCAACAGTAACTGCACTGAAGCTACTGAAACCTCCTGTCCCAGCAACGTCAGCTGGTTCAGGAACTCCAGTCCAGATACAAACACTCAAACTGGGATCCACCATGACCAGTAATTAGACATGGCCATAATCAATGTTTCCTCACTGCAGAGCAACACACCAGAAGTCTTTACGCAGGAAATACGTTGTGGGCACTGGAGGAGGGGTGAAGCACTTCAGACCAACTGCTCCCTCCCCACCCTGTCCCCTTCTCCCCAAAAGTCACAGGAGCTAAAATAACATTTCTTTCAGCAAATGTCAGGAGGAACTTTCATGACTCATCAGCTGTTGTTTTAGCCTGCAAGGGACTATAAATTACACTAATTAGAACATGGTATTTTTCTTGCAGTTATACAAAACACTGTCTCTTCCTGTGACATCTAAGAGCAGAGTCGTCAAGCAGGAGCATGCTCCATACCTGTTTTAACTAGAATCCACAACTCACTTGCATGAAAATCCTCCGAGCAGCAAATTGGTGAGAGCTGGCAGAGCGCATCAAGAAAGCTGTGCTGAATTATGAGAGGAGGGAGAGTGAATTAGTGGCCAATCAAACCTGTCCAACCAGAAAGAGAGCCATTCCTTACTGTCAGGGACTCCAGCACCAGCATCACTTTCACTGTGCGGAAAGAAGGTAATTTATGGGGTCTTCAGTGGCTCACACCATCAAGTCCATGTGGATAAGAAGTTTAACGTTGGTGACTGTTTTCTGGGAGCAGTGTATTTGCGTTTAGCGACATGCACAGTCTTAGACAAGCCAAACTGAAAAGCCTGGCTATAAGCTGTCACTTCAGTTTTCAAGCCTGAATTATCCCAGCAAAGTAAAAGCAGAGATTTATTCAGAGCCCAACATCCTAAATCTGGCAATTACAACAGGCTCCTGCAGAGCCATTGCCCTGACTCACCTTCCAGCAAGACTCCTTCAGGGACAGGCAAAGAGGGGCTTTTCTGCTGTGCTCCTGTAGTGGTGCATTATGGAGCCTATACATCCCCCAAGGTGGGGATGCACGGGATCACTGTGTGCCACACTGATGAGGAGGGAGATGCCCTGAAGCAGAGCTGCTTCTTGTGCTGCCATATCCATCACAACAGAGTCTGTGGGCTTTGGCTGATTTCCCCTTTCAGAGAAGGGAGAGAGTTGCCTCACCTATGATGGCCTGTGGGACTCAGCTGCCTACTGATGCTACAGCTGAGCCCAGGGCTACAGAGCAGGCTGGAGGTGGATTTGAAGCAAGAAGAGACACCACTAGCTTTGGCCAACAACTTATCAGCTAGATCTAGTCACACTTCTTTTCCCCCCTCAGAAACACTTAATCCCCCCACCCCAAAAGCTGTGCTTTTCTCCCAGAGAGACAATGTCCTTTCTCAAAATGAGACTCTGGTGTTTCACAACATTCTAAAGAGCTTATTAAGTTCAACACTAGTTATTTTATTGATTTTAATAAAAATCTCTTGTGCCACACTCTAGAAGTGATAGAATTCTGTATTCCCACTGGGTTTCTGAACAATGTGACAACATTTTGGGGAAGAACGAAAAACAAGAAGAAAAACAAAAACAACCCAGAAAACTCAATTTTTTAAAAAATTTTTAAAATAAAGGAATACCATCTTGGTTGCAAAGCCACCACACAACCCAGAGCCTGAAGGCAGGACTCTGTCCATCCAGACCCTCCCGAAACAGACTCTATGGCCATCCTGCCACCCGCTCGCGCTTTGCGCGGAGCCTGCAGTCCAGGGGGTAGGGGGGAGCAGTGAGGGGCTGAGCCCTCCGATTAAAGCCGCACTAAGAAATAAGAGCTTTCGGCACCAGCAGCCCCGAAGGAACGCTTCCCCAGCTGTTTGGGGCAGGGGCCCGCAGGGGTCCCCCTTACTGCTCCGCCGAGCCAAGCACAGCTGGAGAGCGAGCGCTTCGGGGCAGCTGTTACAACAGCCTCCCCCTCCCACCCCGGGTGGGGGGCACAGAGATGGACCCAGCTGCCTGCAGATGCCTCCCCTGGGGCAGGCCCCACAAGCGCTGGCTCCCTGCCCCACCGCCCGCAGGGATGCGCCGAGCTCCTCACCTGCACCACCACCACCTCCTCCTCCTCCCCCGGGGAGGAACAGCCACATTCCCTTCACCCTTTCCGCTGAAGTTAGCGACTCGAGGAGCGCAGCAGTATCTGGCGGACATCTGGCCACTTGGATTTCCAGACAATGACTCATACACACATCCTGGGACAGCAGAACCTGCGGCACTGAGAAGGGATATTACCAAAGGTCCCGCTTTCTCTTGATTGTGCAAGCTTTAATTGGCACCTGAGCCTCTTTTAGAGCAGGCAAGCAGGGGGCTAGTTTAGGTATTGCATTCACCCCCCAAAAAGCAGCCCCTCTGGCAAGGCAGCAGCACACCAGCAAGGGGAACCAGAAGGGTCCACAGGGGCATGTGAATCCGCAGCTCCACAGTCCAGGACATTACCAAGGGAGAAACAACATAAGTGAGAAAATTAATTCCTTAGACAGAGGGATTCAGAAAGTTTGTTTCTGCTGTTTGTCCAAGTACAACACAAGCAAATCTGAGCAAGAGAAGTGACCAGCACCCTGGCCCAGGTTCACAGAAAGCAGGTTCTTGCCCTTCACACACTTTACTAACACGATGCAGCTGTCCACAAACTATCAAAGTTTGGAAGTGCCCTAATCTAGACTAACACTTCTCAGCCAGAGGATTGTGAGAGGCAAATAGGACACTGCTAGGTGCTGGAAATATCATTCCTTAAAGTACAGAAACTGTTGCTATTCCACTGCTGGCCAAGATCTACATCATCTTTTTGAAGCACATACAAAATTAAATAGGCCCAGCGTTTTCTCACTAGGATTTTTTAACTCTTAATTTGACAGCAAACGATCAAAAAAGAGAGGAAAAGTGTTTAGCTTCTGTTAAGGTGCCATCAAGCCAAAGAAATCGATACGTTGCTTTGGAAGGTCTCTATGCACCATCCACACCATCACAGTACAGAGCAGCTGAAGGCACAGCCAGGTAAAACTACCTAAAACTCGTGGCATATTTGCCCTGTCCGCAGAGCTGCTGCTCCTCAGACTCAGAGATTTTCAGCATTCATCTCTCTGCTCCCACAGAAAAAGCCCCAAAAGCCCACATACCCCCTTAGTGCCCCCTAATCCCACCCTGCTCTGGCAAAGGAGCACAGGTCTCCTTTGCATGAGGCTTGCTCAGTAAAGCAGACAGCATATGGCATCCCACAATCAGCCTTATGATCTCATCTTGTCTGACTGCTATTTTTACAGCTTGTTATTAATAAGCATAAACTAGGAATCTGAGGTGCTGTCGTGTTGGATATTCACATGTTTACATCCCAGATGGTGATTTATCAGGATTACAGATTGCCAGGCAGAGAAGCACACAGAGGGGAGTCACACAGTTGCACACAGGCTCTACACCTTCTTCTAAGCTACAGGTAGAATATAGGTGAGACACAAGAACAGGTTTGTCCTCAAGTGAAAGAGTAGCAAAACCATAACACCAGTCCTACCTTGATGAACAGAGGAAGGCTGAACCACAATTTGCAGCTCCCACCAGACTCAACAAATCAAAAAAGCCTCTCCTAGCTGCCTGGATGAGTA
The DNA here is from genome assembly GCA_020800305.1 of Porphyrio hochstetteri. Classification (NCBI taxonomy): domain Eukaryota; kingdom Metazoa; phylum Chordata; class Aves; order Gruiformes; family Rallidae; genus Porphyrio; species Porphyrio hochstetteri. The sequence goes on along the minus strand of CM036915.1, from coordinate 18,484,533 downwards.
TATGTACCCTCTGAGCAGGGATTTCAGCTCAACAGCTGAGCTCCATAACTAATTATTTCTACTTCTACCTTCCTACCCTCTTAGCAAATGCAGATAAATTGAGACACCTGTAAGTAGGCTCACCTGTCACTTTGTTCTCATCCTCATCAGCTCTACCCAACGTTCCCTCTATCTTCAGGTCCGCTGTATCAGTAAACCCCAAAGGGCTCGGGTTGTAATTAGTGCCAGCTTCTAGCTACAGCGTGGATGGGAGAGAAGTTTGCTCTTGAGACCCAAGAGCAGGTCTGACCTACTGTCACAGACTGAAAAGGCACATGATATAAAGAATGTGAAAACATCTGGGACTTGTAACACAGATGCCCAACAGTGACATGAACCAGGCTGTTGTCTAGAAGGGTTCACTCTACGAGAGCATCAAGGTCAGATCATTAGATGAGTTCAAAGTCCACATTTCGTCCATCAAGTTCTTACAGCCTGGATGGAGACCTAAGTCCCTGGGGGCCCTGCAGCCCTACCTTGACTGTTTTTCCCATTACACCTCTTCCTTCAGAGACTGCCCCAGGAGAGGCTGCAACAAATTCACTTTGGCCAGGGAACAAAACCAGTCACCTTGCTGACCTCATGACCCACTGTCGTTACACAGGTCAGCCCTATTTGCATCATCTGCTCAAGTATTTTGACCTACAGATATGGAGAATGGAACCTCTTTGAAGTTAGCAATATCCAGTGGAAGAAGGGAAAAAATGCCCTCTGACACAGGAGGCAGCACACACGTGACAGTGGCAGCAGCTTCTGGCAGCCTGAGAGGCTTGGAGGGTGAACGCACACCACCAAGACTCTGCAGGGGTTTCCACACAGAGAAGCAAACCCCTCCTGTCAGTCAGCCTGCAGACCAGGCCGTGGATGCAGAAATGTCTGCTCCTGCTTCGTATGACCTTGGCAGAGATACAGAGCTGGGGAAAGAGTCATGAGGAAGGAGGCGAAACACTGCTCACAGATGACAGCCAGAAGTAGAGTGTCCTAGAGATGGGAATGCGTCCTTCTGGCCTAACTGCAAAAGGATGGGGAAAGAGAAAGGCAGAAGTGGGTCAAGGGAGGCAAAGTGTAAGAACAAGGCAACAGGAGGAGGAACAGAAAGAATGTTTTAAGGTTACTTATAAAGAGGATCAAGGCCGGCTGAGAAAGGCAGTGGGAATTGGCTGTTCCAAGCAGCCCAAAAATACTGTCCAGCTGTGTGCAGCCACAGGGCCAGAGGCCAAGGCTGGGTGCCTGGCTGGGGGGGGTGATGCAGCTGCAAAGGAGAGGAGGGGCAGCAAGAGCTGCTGACGCCTACGAGTGCCTTACAGAACTCAGACAAACAGCCCAAGCTCTGGCTGCTCACTGGGCTCAGTCCCACACACCAATGCCCAAGGTTGTTCCTGCGAAGTCAAGCACCCAAGTGTGATGGAGATGGGTGAAGGCAAACGTGCAGGGCAGCAGCCCAGAGCACATGTGTGTGTTGAAACCCCGAGAGTGCTCCCACGTGGGCAGTTAACGGAGCCGTCTCTCCCTCCACCGCCTGCCCTGGAAGTGGTGATGGAGTCTGGAAGGGCCTCTTGTCTTTAACGCCTCTCACTGACCTTTACACAGGGCTGTGTGCGCTGCTGATTTATTTTACCCCACCAGGGACACCACTGTAGCAACTCACTAGAAACTGGCAGCTCTCTGCTGCGTGCGAGGTACCCTGTGATTTGCTCTGACAGCAAGGCAGGTTTGAGAGGGCAATGTGTTTTTTGAACAGGCTCAGGGTTGACTCTTCAGCACATTTGGCTGATCCTCCCCAACTCCTATCAACTTCCAGTGGAGTGGGGGGACTCCAGCGCCTTGCAGGGCTGAGTTGCTCAGCACCAGCTTTGGAGGATTTATGAACCCCACCTGTTTCTGCCCATCAGTTGATTGCTTCTGTGCCCTCTTCAGCCAAATCCCAGGCCTGAGAACTGAATCCACCTGAAGTGGGAGTTTTATCCCCAGTCCATTCTCTTCCTACCTTCTCTGAACCATGGCGAAGTTCAGCCTGGTTTCTCGGGGCAGCCATGAGTTGTCCCTGGGAAAGGAGGGGAAGATGTGGACGTGACAAAACCACATCACACTCTCAGTGTTTCAGCCAGCTGGTAAACCACCAGAGAAACTGAAGAGGGAGCAGAAGGCAAGGACCTATCTGCGTGAAGCTTTGGGATGAGTTTTGGCTATGGAGGACAGGGGATGGGGAGTTGGTGGGTGGGGAGGATCAGTGTGGAGAGCAACAGGAATGATGAAAAGCTTGCCAAAAACAGGTCCAAAAAATAACCCAATTCCACCTACCTGGCCATGAAGAAAGCAGCAAACCTCAGAGGTCCCATAGCACCTTCCTCCCATCCATCTCCAGCGCCTGCCCCACCACCCAGGGCCCTGCCAGAGAGCTGCTGGCCGCCTGCAGCTGGCTGCCTCTCCAGGAGGCCATCTCCTCATCTCACCAGCCGGGAGCACACCAAGGAGGGAGCCTGGTTTTGAAAACAGAAAGCAGTGCCTTAATGCGCCATTGTTCAGTGGGTAATTGCTTCCTTTCTTTCCCTGGCTCCTGGTAAAGCCAGGGGCAGTTCCTTCCAGCTGGAGGCGGCCTCCTCCAGGCTTCTACTTAAGTCCTTAAGAGAGACACTTCCAAAGAAATAATTGCTGCCTTTCTACTTCACAGTCTTAACAAATATCTTTCGACCTCATTTCAACACTTAGTGGGTTTTATTTAGGTGATGAAGGGATTGCCTTTTTTTATTTTAGCTCCTGCTAATGCCTTTTCTCCTGAAAATGCCTTTTCTCTTCTCTCCCTTTCTGATCCTTTTTACCTCTTTCAGTCCCAAAGCGGCTGGGTACATTTGTAAAGTCAATTCAGAGCTATTCTTAGGATTCGATGTTGTGCAAATTTAAAATTACTTCCAGCACTAATGTTTAACTCTGAAAAATACGGTGCTTTGGATCAAATGAAATAAGACTTTAAAATGAGAAATATGAGTTTATCACTCTGCTTGATGCAGGCTAAAATTTAAATCCCCGCTCTCTAAGGACTAAATTGTCCATCAAATCCTTTACTAAAGCCTATAAACAACTCAGGAGGTGATGAGGTCTCATCAGCTCAACACAGCCAGCGCATGATGGTGGGGAAACTTCAGAGAAAAATGGGTTTAATAAAGTAAATAGGGTTTCAATGGATGGTCTCACTATAGCAGCACCGACACAACCTTCTTTTTCATGCATGAATAAACTGCACGTCTGTGTTCAGGGAGGACTATGAAAGTGAAGATCAAGGAATATGTGGCCCTTATCTACCTAGGAGGAGAAACCACAGGCGGTGGTGAGCTGTGAGGTGGGACTGGAGCCCAACCACCAAAGCAAACCAGAGGGGAGCTGGAGCCTTCTGTACTCTCAAGAAAACCTGCACATTAGTGTATTGTATCTTTAGTCTCCTACAGCATATGTTCAACGTCTAGTTTTTTCTCTGTGTTTCTTCTTCAGTGCCCAGGAGGCCAGGACTATCTTCTTGCTGCAAACCACAGGATGATACTGTTTGTTACAGCACCTGCTTGTCTGGTGGGCTGTGAATGGCTGGGGTGCTCTGAAAAGAAAGGATGGATGAGTGACAGTTCCTGCCTGGTGAGACACAAGAGGAAGGAGAGATCCATGGCTGACTAAACCAAGAAGAAATTAGAACACTGACATACTGTACCATTTTGCTGAGTAGGGAGATATGCTTTTACCTGACATCTAAGTGCATAATCTGGATGGCTCCTTCACTAGAGGAAGGAAGATGGAAATTAAATTATCAGAAGAATGCTTAAAAGAGTGACCAGTCTGACAGTCTCCAGCATGGCTTGTTTTTAGGACTACCTTGACACAGCACAGATAAGTACAGGCATAGTGACACCTCCCATTACAGTTTTTTGGGAGAGCCTGTATGACATAGAAGTGAGAAAATGCTGAAGACACATATTCCATACAGTATAAGTAACCTAAAATCACAGATGCACTGAAGACTGAGAGGGGGAAATATCTGTTTGAGATCTGACCCTTAATAACCGTAGCAGTCTACCAGACTATCCATCTGTCCCAATTTTCTCCCAAAGCATTCCTGAAACCTGTGTGGTACACGCTATCAAGGGTGCAACCATTGAACAAACTCACCTGGGCCTTTGGAGCCTGTGTGTTGCCTAAAGCCTGTGTGAAAAGCAGGAAAAAAATCATGAGGATTCCCTACAGAGTTCAAGAAATCATCTGAACCCTTTCCAGCCAACACACAAGTTCAGTGCCGAGCAAATATTTCCCAACACCTCTGTCTGTCACTTTGGTTTTGCCTCCTTATCGGCTGTGCATTGGCCATGTTGCATTCCTCCTGCTCTCCAAAAGGCCAGGAATAAATCACATAGGAATGATTTGAATGCCTGAGACTTAAGCTCTTGCTTAAAATTAAGCATGTGGTTAAGTGATTTGCTGGTGAATTTAAGCCCTGGAGCGTTTTGTTGAATTGGGCCCAGTGGAATAGTCAGATCTGTAGAAAAACTAAAAAAAAATTAATAAAAATTAAAAATTCTTTAAAATGGCATTATTTCAGCAGTTCAGAAAAGTTTTATGAGTTTTTTTATGCTTCAGGTATAATTTTGCAGGGAGGGTGGTCTTATTTATAAAGTGAACTCATCTTTGTTACATATATGGACACTTTATACCTGTGAATTGCACCGGCTCTTTCTCTCCTCCTGCTCCCGTACACGGCCATAGATAAGCGTTCCTCTGAGCGAAAGGATTGGAAGAACAAAAGGTTCTTTGTGAACAACACATTTATTCCCTTTTGAAAAATAAATATTTATTAAAAAACATGAAAATTTAGCCAAGGGGCTGGGGGGAAAGAGCTGTAAAGAAAGGGTTTGTTTTCCTGCTCTAACACCTTCTCAGATGAACATTAGTGCTAAACAAAGACACAGCAGAAGACACTTTTAATTAAATTGATTTATGGGGGAATTCAGTGGATTTCTGCCAGTTTACACCAGCAGAGAATTTCACCCTAGGTGATTCTGTGTGTGTGGGAGATATTTGTACTTCTGAGTTGGGGGCTTCAGGGGGGTATTTGAATTTTAGATAGTCAATCTCTATTTGTGCTTATCATACAGCAAAACTTTAAGGTACCTTTACAGGTGGCTTAGCAATTGTCCTTATTCAAGGTTATTTTATCTTTAAATTACAACAACATGAAAAAAGGCCAAAAAAATGTGTATCTTTAGTTAATATGTGTGTTCTGTGGGGCTGTGGGGAAGGGTACCACCAGCCTGAAAACATTTTTTTATTGAGAGCAATGTTGAGGAGAGGCTGGTCTGGAATCACAGAATTGTAGGCGTTGGAAGGGACCTCAAGAGATCATCAACTCCAACCCCCCCTGCAAAAGCAGGTTCAAGGAGAAGCACGTGAAAGCTTTGCATGGGAATACCTCCACTTGCCTGCTCTTAGGAAGCCAGATTCAGACTCTGTATGTTTTCCTCTGGCTGAGCATCTCTTCACATCTGGCAGCCTTGCTCACCCAGCCCTCTCCCCAGGACCCTCCTGCTTTTTCAAAAGAATAAGGACATATAATCCTCAGCAACACCCCCCACTCCTCCCTGCATCAAGCCACTGTAGGAACCTCAGCCAAGAGCCTGTATCTCTGGTACCACAGCTGGCTAACAACAGACCGCAGGTGAGACCAGATGTCCTCTCATCTTTATCTGTACATCTGCAGGCTGCAAGTCCTGGAAGCTCCTCTTCTTTGTGCCACTGTGAGACAATATTCATCTCAAACCAGGCCCATGGGTTGAGAAAAATGACGTGAAAATGCAACCTGCCAGCACTGACTGACTGGACAGACTGGTTAAGACAAAGTAGACATCAGAAGAGTGATTGCAGAAGATCACACCAGGTAGGCCAAAAGCCAGATGAAGTCTTGAGGAGTGGGTATTTTCAGCAGTTGCCTTTATTCCTGCTGGTAGTCCTGCCTAGCTTCTTCAGGAGAACACGAAATAAGTTTCTGCTGCTCTCCATCCTGTGGCAATCACCTGAGAGCACAACACAGGTTTTAGGTAGGTACTTTGGTGCATTCCACTTTCCAGATCCTCTCATATATAGGGTGCAGTTCATAACTTGTGCCAGTTGATGTAGAACTTTTTTTAAATGGCTATGTAAAATATCTAGACTAAGGACAGGTACCTCTTTCCATAGCTGTACACAAAGTCTCCACTTAGTGTTTCAGCATGAGAAACACTCCTCACAGTCTTCTTCCCTGTTAAGATCTTATTTTGATAGGAAATAGTACAGTCATTAGGAAAAAAAATTCTTTAAACCAACAGCATCTTCCTAGGGCAGCTAAAAGCACCTTGAAGTTCACTGAGCTTTACATACCTATTTATTATATCAGTTATACAAACCATTCTCCAATTAACAGGAGCCCATCCATCATTCCAAGCACCTTTTCACCATAATAAAATCAACAACCCAACACCTATACCTAGCATAACAGTAGGCTGCTCATATGCTCATAAAGTACAAACTTTGCAGGCTTTTTCCTTCTTACCAGTAATCCCCTTTCTCCCCTCTCCTTAAATTTCTCTTCCTGAGAAAAAAATTCATGTCTGTGCATCACAAATGTCGTTCCAGCAAAACATCCAAACAATCCATGGGCAGAAGCCCTGAAGTCTCCTCTCTTTGCTGCAGCCAGAGTCTCATTAAATGGTGGAAAAGAAGACTTGAAAAACCTTACTCTGTTGTTATATGCGATTTGTGTATCACAAAGCAGAGACACCTCTGTACCTTATTTCAGCACCAGCCAAAATATGCATGTGCCAGTCCAGGAGGAAGGAGACAACACTGGAGAAGGCCTTTCTGCAAATGAAGGGTTCTGTTGTTTTTCCTGGTGTTTCTTCACTCCATTGTCCAGTTAGCATGTCTTGTCCACACAAAGAGGCAGCGTTGCTGTTTTCTTGGAGTCTTTCCCAGCACATTGGCTGCAATTCTCTGCTCTGGTTTTGTTCCCTTGTTTTGACCCGATGATGTGCCCCCCTGCTCTTCATCAGATACAACTTTCCTCCCCCTATTTGATAGGGGTCTGAATGATGTGGTCCTTTGTCTCACGGGAGTTAAAAGACTTTATGACTTGGATCAGTTCCACCCACTATCCCATGATGGGTGCAAACAGGGAGTGCCTTCGCTCTCCTGATTTTCAGGCTTCTACTAAGCTCATTCACCTTCCTGAACATTTAATTGAGTTTCCTTCTTGTGTGCTGCAATAGCAAGTGACATGATGACACAAGACATACACACAAAAATAGAGAAATAATCTATTTATCCTGAGGCTTTCAGAAATATATATGTGCAGAAGCAAGGAGAAAGCACTTCTCCTTTCCAGCCTTCTCCAGAGCTGAGAACAAGCACCTTGCCTGTAAAGAAACACAGGCACCACAGTTCTAATATCCCACTGTTGTCACGCCGTGGGGAAGCAGGAGTTTTGAAGTATTCTTGTGTCTTTTTTCTAAATACTTTGCTGAGCCCTGACTCCAACATTCACCCACAGCTGGCCATAAGCTGTAAACAGACCTGCACAGGCAATCTCAGCAAGATTTGCCTTGCGAGCACAGTCGTGTTTTGGGACTAATTTCCAGCTCTTTCACTCAGCTGTTCCTCTCTCCACATGACTGGATGTTCCCTCTCAGAAGTGACTCATTATAGAGGCGTTTTACATTTTTGGGGGCAGATACAGCTTTTCATTATGTGTGTGTAAAACGCTTAGCACAATGGGCTGTGATCCCTGTGGGTTGGCTGTAGGCTGCCCTCCAAAGCAAACATATAACACCACCACACATCCCTCCAACTCACATAAGAACCTGTGAATTTCTTTGGCACCAGAAGGTACCACGTTGAAGTGCAAAGCTCCAGTGTTTTAAAATGCCCCTGAATTTGGCTATGCATCCTCACAAGACCTCTGCACATATGCACTTCAATTTACACAGCTTGATCAGGGTCATATACAGTAAGGAGGAAAATTAAATGTGTCAAGGAGAAACGTATAGCTGTATCCAGGACATACACATATTGTATTTTTATTATATACCTAAATATTAAAATATGTAAATAAGTATTATCTAGTTATAATATATAAATATATTTTCTATAACATCTATATGTATTTATATATAACATACATTTATTTATTTATATAAAATAAATGTTATATATATGGGGTCTGCAGCAACTGAAGGATTATTCTGCCCAGGCAAAGATCTTCATTAGCCCATCCTATGCCAGGTCAGGAACCCAGAGCCCAACCACCTTTGAAGACACCTGTACAAGATTGCAGGTTCTGGGATGGAGGCTTCGTAGATGCTTTCTCCTGGACAAGCTTGGAGGGGTCAGGGAGCAGTGGGGAACATTTCCCTTAGGTAAGGCACTGTAGGAAGCTCTGAGCTGTTCTCTAGTGACACTACTTGCATGGTTCTCCCAAAATGGCCCACTGAGCTTACCCTTCTACCTCACATGTCCCTAAGAGCTTCAGGGGAAAGTGTATTTTTCTTCATTTCCAGCTCACTGCTGAGCAGTACCAGTATTGTCTTGAACACCTTGGGTTCATCCTGCACTCTGAACACTGCAGCATTTCCATACTTGTTCCTAGAGGATGATGCGTAAAGAAGATTTATAGGTGATTTTAATTCAAGATACCCAAAAAGAATGGGGCATTGCTTTTGCTGAACCAAGTCAGGTTTCTATTGTCCAGAGAAAACTTATCAATGTCATTCTTATCAAGTGCTTAAGGATCACTTCTCTCCTGAAAATAAGGTTTTGCCTTATGTTGAGCCTTGTAATTTCTTTAGTAGTTTTCCTTTTTTTTCCCCTTTAAGAGTACAATAAGTAACTTTTTTTTTACAGCTGAGCACTACAAAAGTTTTAAAAGAAAAAGTTGGTGGTGGTTTTGTTTTTTTTTTTAAATGAAGCATCAGAACATGAAACTCCAAACCCACTGAAATACTGAGATTCGTGATCACGCTGGAACTTCTCTCCTCTGTTTCTTCTTAATAATCATTCAATGAAACAAGTACAGTCCTGCAGCGTGCAGAGCCTGGGCCAGAACAGCACTGCCCAGCTAGAGCCTTGCCAAGGGCCAGTTCTGTCACGGTGTTTCAATCATCTTCACTTGCCAGCAACACCAATGTAATTGTCTTTTACAGCTACATGCGCGGGCCCTTCATCTCCCAGGACCCAAGGGTATTTTTGAGATTGTAAATAAAGAGATAAACTCACCCTCCCCGACTGGAAGCGACCCTCTCTGCCCTGGATTTCTGCAGCTCATTAAAAGCTGTCAGCACCGCACATCCCTCCCGGCGGGGGCATGGGGGACGAAGGGACACGTGAAGCTGAGGCCACAGATAGCATTTGGGGAGGAAGGGTGTAGTACTCAGTACTGATGCTTTGAAACCTCAGAGAAGGCAGAACCATTAAAGCAGAAGGAGAATTAACCAAGGCCTCCACTTAAAAAAACAAGCTGTAGGTTAAAGAAGAGTTAAAGAGTATGAATTTTCACTTGGAGCAAATTATGTTCTTGGAATATATGAAACATCTATTACCAGACATCAACTTCTACCATATGGTGCACGCATTACTTTCCCTTCCCCTCACACTTGCAGGCTCATACCTCACATTCAGAAGTTGTATTGGGGCAGTGAAGTCCACCTTGATGAAATGCATGGGTCTGGCAAGTTGAAGGTGTTCAGATGGTGACATGGAAGTTCACTGAGACTCTCTGTCCTTGTTAGGTCTGTGCCTAAGTACTAGAACACGCAGCCCGCATTGTATCTGAGAGGAGTGAACATCTTCAGCCAAATTATCACTAGGATTAGGCAAACTAATTCAACTCAGATAAGTTCTTCAAATCTTTTATAAAGCTCCAAGAAAGCTTTCAATGAGGACTTATTTTGGCAGGTCTCAGTCTCTTCTATCTCACGAGCCTATGTTGCAATGGAAAAGAAAGATTTTGGGACTTTTTCCTGGCAGTTAAAATAGGAGGGAGGCCTCTCAAATTTATTTGCAATTTACAGGTTGAAAACATCTGATCTGCATGCTCCAGTTGTTTTATATTTCTTCACCCCATGAAGAAAATGTCTTGCAAAACTTTCAGTGCAGCTAGAAGTAAAGACTGGAAGATTTTGCTTCTGAAGATACGTGCAGTTTAACCTCTTTGAATGGACAAAATTAAGAAGAGTAGAAGTGAAGCAGAGCACAAGACACAGAAATTCTGGACAACAGAGTTACAGCTCTGAGCAGGTGTTTTTGCTAAGTGAAAATACCACATCCAAATGTCACTCTGACCCATCTGTCCGGAAAATTCTTGTCCAGAATTCTCTGGATCAAGCCTCTCAACCTGCTCAGTACCTATATCATTAATACGACCAGTCCTGCCTAAGACCCCTGTTACCCTGAGATCAGATCCACAGTTTCCACGTGACCTCCTGAGGTTTAATTTCCTTCCACCCTGACAGCAAGATCATAACTACTGAGGTATTAGCTGACATGAGCTGACTGATCAAATCTAAAATAAATACTAATTGCAGGAGCTTCATTAGAAATGAGAGGCAGTATCTGATTCTTGGTCAGATGCAAGCAAAGATCCGCTTGTAGTTAGAGACAAACCCCAACTTGGTCATGAGTTTGATGGGGCAGCTTGTTCTTGCTAAGAGTGCTAGCCTGTAATAAAGAGGAGCCTGATATCTAGGTAATGGCATGGGCCTAAAAGATCTTGTCTATGTGGGACAGCACACCAAACACACACACATTTACTGTACAGCACAGCTGATCGGACTGCTGAAGTCCATCAGAACATGGAATAAGTTCCCTGCTGCTCAATCCATCACTCACCACATACTGATTCCAGGTCCACAAAGACAATATTCACCCCTAGAGCTCTGTCCCTGCTCCGCTATAGCAGGGTGAGCGCAGAATGAAAGCTACAAGGATAATTTTATGTCACTTTTTAGACCCGTTTCCTCACCTCAAGTCTTTCTGTATCCCTATGACATTTTCTGTGTAAATGTCAAGAGGTTCCAATCAGGAATGAAAAAAATCCTAGCACCTCTCACAGCTTGCATCTGGGTTTGGCTCTTTTTTTTTCTTTCCCTGAAGCTTTTTCTTGTCTTTCAGTATGCAGTTCAAGCCCGTGTTCCCTTTTCCCTAAAACTGATCCAGCCACTTACGGGATTCTCAGTGAGATCATTCAGGAACTATTTCCAGTTGGAGGTCTTTGCTTAGGGATTTTTTTTTTAATTTTATTTATTTTGTCCTGTGCTTGGCATCAGTTACAGGTGCTTTTCCTATTTTGGATGGAAATGATATTAAGCAGTATTCCTAAAGGTCCTTTTGCCCCCCCCCTTTTTTTTTAATTTGCCAAAAAGGCTTTTGATGGAACATCCTCCCCTGGCCCCAGGACTGACAGGATTCCCTGACCTGCATAACGCTGTCCAGATTGAAGCATGAGAAACATTTCTAAAATGAACTATGCTGAAGTCTGGGAGTTATTAGCTGCCAAGAAATCCCAAAAGCTTTTAAACCTTGTTTGCAGCTGCAGAGTAGGAAACCTAGGTGCTATTCATAGAGGAATTCAACAGGAACTGTAAATTCAAGGCAACTTGCTGCTAAAATACAAAGGTAAGGAATTAAAACAGATTTGAGAAAAGAGCAACCCAAGCCATTACAATGCCAAAGTGACTGATTGAAAGGGATGTTTGAAAAATGTCCCTGTGCCTAGCTGGGATATAAAACCGAGGTAAAGCAGCACATTCTCTCAAATCATGCGTCCTTTGCAGTCAGTCGTAGATCAGGGCTGAAAGAGGAGGCTGAACATCTTGTTAACACTCTGGGATGGGAGATTTTCATTATGCATGTGGCACAGAAGAAGCAGGGGAGGTTCTGGTCAAAGCCTGGACTCAATCGGTTGATCTACATCTTTGTCAAGGAACCAAAACGCTTCTCCAGTCCCAAACACTACACTACAAAACCTACCCCTTCCCCGTCAAAAAAAGAGAAAGAATTAGGGTGAATGTTATATGGCTTTGTAACTAAGGAGGGTTTTTGAAGAGTGTTGGAACTCAATCAAATACCATTGGGTTATATTGGCTTGATAAAGGGCATTCAGCAGTCAAGCCATGCCCATTACCCAAGACAATTCTCCCAGCTGAGGCTGTGAGGATGGGCACAACCCCTGTGCCACAGGCAAGTGGTTTTCATGTCACAAGGAGGCAGAGTAGGTGAGTTAGGACAGGTCAACTTTCCTCTTCCCATACATGCCCCATGCCCCTGCCCGGTGAAGCACACATGTGACCCTCTTTCTGTGCACTCCTGCTCGCGGAACAGCTGACAGCCCCAGTCAGCGAGGTGATAAACCGCAAACACCTTAGAGGGAATGATCTCATCCTGAACAAAAGTTAAATGAAATAACTTGATAAATCACCCTTTCCCCGTGCACACAAAGAAGTAGAGTCCTCCTGCGTGCTGAAGTGAGCAGCTGCTTCAATTTTCTAGGCATTTTAGGGAGTGAGGAGCTTGATTTTAGATAGTGCTGAGAGTGCAACCTCTGAGAAAATCAGATCCCATCAAGTCGCCTTATGTTCAATCCCTTCAAGAGAAGCATCCCAAATGAACTTGTCACCGTCTTTTCCAAGGACTCCAGGAGGAGAGGCGAGACTCTTAAGGCAGGAGAATACTTTTGCACACCTGGCTTGTACTACTTTAAGGGAAATTACTCTCAAGAGCTAATTAAAATGCATGATTTCCCCCCTCTAGCTGTATAGATTAATCTATTTCATTTTCAAAATCTCATTTTTTCCCATCACTTCAAGTATTCAGAAGAGATTACATTATTACAATCACAACTTGGCCTCGGTCCCAGAACATGGAGATGAAGAGAGAAAAGGCTTTTGTTGAGCGCACACACACACACACTCTCTCACTCACACGCGCACACCCCGAGCAGTCAGCGTAAGCGGTTGGTACTTTAGACAAAATGAAAGCACATTAATCAGCTAATGGAGGGGGGGGGGGGGGGGGGAGGAGAGAGATCTAAATTCTTATGACTGAAGCTATGAAAGTGAAAGATTTCTAGTGGAATGTAGAGTCAATACAAGGGGGGAAAAAGACCGGGCAATCTGATGGAAAACTATTTATTTTTCTTTTTTTAAGCACAGATTTTGGTCTCACAGAAGCGATGAAATGGATGGGACAATTTTTAACAGGGCTCAGCAGTACCACTGAGCAGTTCAGGGCAATATCGCACCCAGGTGAAATCAAGGCCTCTTGGCCAGCCAGATCTTTCAAACAATCTGAAGCCCAACAAGGTTAAAAACCTAATAGAGCAGCTAGATAAAGCAGTTCTGTTGCAGTGAGGGAGTTGTGAGGGGGGTTAAAAAAAAAAAAAAGGGAGAAAAACCACATTGTATGTTAAGATGCCTCATTAGAGTCCAGCTACTCAGACTTCCCCTGAAAGAAACTAATCCCTTGAGGTGAAAAGACCAGATTTTATGGCAGTCATGCCAAAGCACTTTCTTTAAAATTAAAGTAAGCGTTGGGAAGTTCACACAGTTAAACGAGAGCAGAACTGCTGTCCCTACAGGATGCCTCCTCCCAGCACTGCTGTCCCCCCTCCGCTGCAGATGTTTGGGGAGGGGGAGAGGCTTAGGCTGTGGTTCCACATCTATTAATATCACATCTGCTGTACTCCCAGATTTTGTGGCAGGACAGATTTGATCTGGATCAAGCACAAACACATTTTTGTTGAATTAGCCTGAGCACATGATATGGTGTGCACCAGTTTTCAGTTAGCTGGCCACATTATCTCAGCCCGAAGACAATGGGCAGTACTGGACTTGGCATAAAGGTTGCCAGGGTAATGTTATGCCACCAAAAGAGTTGAATGCATTTGAACCAGCTTGTGAATTTGTACTGGGTCAGGCCTTTGCATCACAGGGACCAAGCTCTTTTGATCCACTACTGGCCACCTTAAATCCAGACACACCAGCCTGTGAAAGCAGATCCTAAATCCTGAACCCACGAGTGCAAGATAGTCACCATCCTCAAAAACCTAGTGCCCAGAAGTTAAGAAAACAAATTGGGGTTAGATCTCAGATTTATAAGAGCCTTTATCTCGCTGAATCAGGGCTGATACCCTGTCGGCACAGGTTAAGGCAGGGATGCTGATGCCTGAGACATCATTGTACCCTGCCATGGCAGCTCCCTGTGAGCCTGGGGCCAAAGGGTTGTTCCGGGGTGGGGGGCAGCATCTCAGAGCCACAAAAATAAATAAATAATTTTCCGTTTTATATTTCATCGGAAGGATTTGGGTTTTTAAATTATATATTTAGTGAAAACACAAATAATTCATGAATGTTTTCAAATACATGAATAATTCAAGCTGGAACCGAAATAGCTAAATCATCAGGGCCATCATCCTCATAGAGGCATCTAGGATAGGTTATTTCAAGTACATTTCACTGCAGACTGGCACGTGCACAAATTCACTAATAAGCAGCTGCATCCATGCCTTTTAACCTCCACAAAACCCAGCTAGTCGCAAGATCCCAGACTCAGGACGCCAGCCCTATAGCTGAGATGCATCTGAGCCCTAATTGAGCTATGGGTTTAAGAGCAGGGACAGAACCAGTTTGAAATCCCATTTTACAGCTCCCCAAACCACATCTGAACCATGTGGTACGTGTGTGGCATTTAAGAACAAATTATCTGAACACCATACGAATGTTCACTAATAGCTGACTCCAAACTCTAGCAACCAGCATTCTTGCATGCATATTTGTGGCTGACATTGTGTAGACTTTGAGGCATGTATATTTGTTAATTTGAATTCTGTGTATTTTGTGGGCAGTGAGGGTGTAATACTGAAACCATAACTTCATGGTGAAAAGGTTTGTATTTTTTATATATATATATCTGAAAACCTAGAATGAGCTGGACAGTCAGATACAAGAGCAGGAATTCTCAGAGCAAGAAAAGCTCAGGTTTTGAAGTACCTTTTAATGATAGCTTCCTTTACTTTGGCACCAATGGATTTTATTTTTTAACAACTACTCTATTTTTTTCAAAATTTACTTTTAACTTCCATTTGCATTTTTATTAAACCCTACATTTTACATTTCATTTATCCTATCCCATCCAACAGCATCACTTAAGGCCATTCCTGATTTACTGTTACAAACTGAAACCCTTGGATATCCTGTCAGGTAATCAAGGACATCTTTAGCCTCTTGAAAGAGCAGTAGTTTATCATTTAGGTTTTAAGCATAAAGCATTTATAAGGAAAAAAAAACCCCACACCAAAAAAACCAACCCTGCTTTGATATTTCACTTATTACTAATGTAGTGCATCATGCCAAAACTGTATTCCAGTGTATGCATCATCCTACCTCCAGCCTCCCTTTTGCTCTGGCCTTTACACCACGCCTGGTCAGACTCATGCCAGGAAGACATTCAAAACTCAAGCCCAGAGAACTGCAAATTCAGCATCAGCTTAAGAGCTAGTAGCTGTTGTTCACCCCAAGCTCTGCAAACAGTAACCCCAGAGGAGAACCAGCTCACAAAGAGCCCTCTGCAGAATCACGGCATTTGTTCCCCCAAATAGCTCAGTCAGGACAAGGATGCTGTTAGCCACCAGAGTGCCCAGAACCAATGGAGAGAGAGTCTCAGGCTAGGAAAATGGATTTCAACGTTCCTGGCTATAAGCATTTCCATAAAGAACAATATTGTACTTACTGTAGTGTCTGTGCATTGTTTTTAGGATACCCTCGTCCCTCTATGCTCCTGGCAGGAGGAGACATTGGTTCATCTGAGATTGGCAGCATCCTCCCACCACCCTCCTGGCTATGGCCAGAGCCCTGAACAATCAGCATGGAAGGTGTGTAACTTTTAGAAAGAAATAAGTAGGTAAATAGCTGTCTAGTGTCCCCTCCTGCATCCCGCTGCAGAGAAGAGCTGTCTGGGATGGGTTAAACAGCTCTTCTGTGGCCAGAGAGGACACTGACAAAAATAGTAACTTTTTGGAAAGTCAAAGTGTAACATTTCATTAAGAGGAAATGAAAGAGCTACGTTATGGTCTTGGCTAATAGAGTTATATCTGGTGGCACTTTACATTCTCTCCACAGCAATGTCTTTAATTTGGAAAAACTTGGGGTTCAGAACAACCAGTAGAAACATGTCACATGGCAAATGCCTAACACTAAGCATGCTGGAGCTACATCTTCTCTGGCCCTGTGATCTTGGGAGATATAATGCCTCATTCATTCTCTCTCTTTTATTTTTTCTTCAGTTTTGTAGGAATTCTCCCATTGTACCAAGCCTTTGACCTAACCTCCATTTCTTCTAATACTGCCTGACATCTTCCCATCATATGTTAACAGTGTGTGTCTTCAGTGAAAAGCAAACCATCACTGGTGCTCTCAGGCCCCAAAGAAAAGCAATGTGGAGGAAGAAAGAAAGAGAAACCTCGACCTCGCTGGTTCTTCCCAGAGATCTGTTGCTCCAGCAACTAAAAGTCAAACAATGATGTCAAGAAGACAGAGCTGGCCACTTTAAAGCCCACGTCCAGTTGTCACAGCAACTAGTTTTTAAAGTGAGTGATGCAGAGAGTTGGTCTTTTTCTTTCTTTTTTCAATACTAAAAAAAAAAGTAAATGAGGGAGTTAATGAGGGGAAAGGATGTTTACCTGGGGCTGGGGATGTTAGTTCAGGGGACTGTGCTCCTGCACCCTGCTGAAGGGAGGGGGCTGGGAGGAGGGCGATGCTGTTCTCTCCCAGAGGAGCAGAGCAGCTGCTTGGAAGCGAATTGCTTTGCTCTTCCTTTCACCAAAGGAAATGCCAGAGAAGCAAGCTCTGCTGCCAGATGCCACATGGACACCAAATGTTCCCCACCGGCTCACACCAGCCCGCGCTGCTGAGGCACCGAGGGGAGGGCTCGTGTCTCGCTTTCATCCCTCCTGCCCTGAGCTCCCTCAGCTGTTGCAGACCCATCTGTCCCCGCAAGATGCTGGCTATGCTGGGCAGCTTACAGCCTTCAAACAAGGAGGACAGGTGTGGAGGGGCACAGGGGGGGCCGTTTGGCCACCCCTGAGCAGAAGCCTTTTTCCAGCCCCCGCTTCCCTTTGGCCCTTTCCCCAGCCTCTGGGATAGCTCTTTTGTTTGGGACCATCAGTTTGTGGCTTCCCAAGAGCTGGAATCCGTGACAAAACCCCACAGCTTTGCAATTTTGCTCCCAATCAAAAAAAAAAGTCTCCCAGCCCTCTCCAACTAAAGGGCTAAGAGGGAACATGGGATGAGAGCGGTTTGTGTCCCTGGGGAGCAGGACCTGTCCCCTTTTGGAAGTCACAGCCAACACTTTGGCTGACTAGACCATTTTCTCATGTAGCTTCTTTGCACTTGAGCAGCTGCTTCCCAGAACAGCCATCCACGTGGAGCTGGGAGACAAGAGACAACCTCCATCCATGCTCCCTGCTTGGAAAGACCTCGCTGAGCTGACCATCCACACCACAGACCTCCTAAGGAGAAGCTTATCCCTGGTATGCCTGCAAGGAACGACGTGATTAACTCTTCCACTGATTCATTCTTATCCATTTATCTAATACAAACCATTTCTTACTCCATTAGGCCCTTACCCTCACTGAGTAATCCCCGGTTGTATCATGCTTTGGAATTAGTCGGTAAGGTCCTCAGGGCAGGGTTCATGCCTTGGAAGGTGCCTCACAGACTTTAGGCCATTGCTAAATTAATAAGAATGTAATAAAAGTATTAGAGAGCTCTACTGAGGGAGGCATTGTTATGCCCCAGAGGCAGCATATCTGGTTAACAACCCTGAAAAGAAATGCCAACAACATTAGCCTCTGCCCCTACATCCTTCTGCCTAATGTAAAATTAAATAGCTACAAATTACCTATCTATTTTTCTATCTGCCTAGGCAATTAGCCCATGCTCATTACTGGACATATGGGGATACATCCAAGCACGCAGGCACTCATCGAGACGGACGGCACACCATGCAACATGGTGGGAATGGATTCTCCCAGGCCTCCACCCCACTGTAAAATATGCCATTAAATGCACAATATGTTGGGACCATCGGTGGAGGTCAGAAGCAGCCTTCTTCCTCCTAAGAGGAGGGAAAAGCCTGAAAAATCTGGCAAGAAAAGCATCCAAAGAGCAAACCAAGAGCCAGCGGTGGCAAACAGGATGCGAGAGTGCTATCAGGGTGTGTGCAGGACAGAGACCAGCAGCCAGGGATGTTTATTCATATGGGAAAGACAAACGCCAAAGCATAAGCAAATGTGGCTCAGTGCATTTCTTTGCAATTAAACCTCATGCATACATCTCCATGAATATGAGGTGCACCCTACTGATTAGCTAGCCTGTTGCCAACGGTGCATTGTCAAGAATAAATCCACAGAACTGCAGCAGTGGGACATCTGAGCATCAAGACAAATATCCTGGAAGAAAATTCAGCCCGAGGTTCTCTGGTCAGCAGCAGTGAATAGGACCCCCTTTATGCTCCAGCAAAGACGTGGGCTGACTTGGACACTGCAGCAGCAGCAGCCCCCCACACCATCACTCCATTAAGCAAAGAATGCTGTCTCGAATGCACTTTAATCCAGTTACGTTCAAGCCCTCCTTTTTGCAATTTGATGGTAATGCTATATTTTTATTCAGCCCAGGATCAGAGGTCCGATGAAACCTCAGGTTGCCAACATAAAAGTGGAAGGAGCTTTAGCTAATCCCAAGGAAAATGAAGTCCACCCTCTTTTCTCTCCCCGCACTCCCTCCTGAAAAGAAAGAAAATGCAAACCCCCCATTTGACTCTCTTGGAAGAGAAAAATTCCCTGCTGTCCTCAGATGGTTAAAACATGCAGCTTTAGCGGGCTGCATAAGGAATAGCAATTACATACCCTTCACCTCTTGCCAGCTTGGGGTTTTTTTTTTGGTGAGGTTTTGTTCTAAATCTTTCAACTTTTTTTTTTTCTCCAGTCATTCTTCTAGAGGGAAAAAAAAAATTCACCCTCCATGAGAAAGGGTGGTTGGGGGGGAAGAACACAGCAGAAGGCAGTTCAGAGGCTGTTTCCATGTCTTTAAGGGAGGAAAAAAAAATAAAAGAAGAAAAAAATAGAAAGAAAGGCCAGGTCTGCAGAGGAGTTAGCCCGACCATATTAAAGGAGCAGGTGTTGTACTGAGTTAATTTATCTGGGAGGAGACCTGAGCAAATCCCAGCAGTCCTGCTGAGAAAAAAAGCTTTGTATGCTGACACAAAGCCCTCCCTGCTGCAGCGTTTCTCTCCCTGTCTTCCCTTCCCTCCTCTTCAGCTTCTCCTAATTGCAGGGCTAATGTCCTCTGACAAGTGCCTCAGATGGTCCAACAGCAGCCCTATCATCCACCCTCCCTGCCCCACTCCTCACCCATTGCTATTATTATTACTAGTATTATTTTCACAGCCTCCATCCCTGCAAAGCCCGGACTGCTCTTGATTACTCTCTAGTACAGCTATGTCTGCTGAGGATCTGCAAAATACGCCTTCCACTATGCTGAGGATACAGTTGCTTGGCCATTATGACATTGCTGCAAATGTCTGGCACAAGGAACAGTGCAAACAGGGCTCCAAAGATTTCTCTTTTGAGGCTGCAAACCCAGGACCCACATCAAAGCTGGTTGCTTGTCTGATGTTTGCTTTGAATGATGGTGTCTGAGGGAGGGGGCCTATCTGCCTGCCATGCCATGAATATGTGCATTATTGGCATAGCCTCCAGCCACACCACAAGCTGTGTGTCAATTAAAATGTGGATCTGGAGAGCAGCAAGCCTAGGCAAGTGAAGATGGGAAGAGAGGTTGCTTAGAAAATTATTAAACTAGGTGGATGGTCTTCACACGAGGTAGAGGGGAAACAATCTGACAAAGTCTTCTGTTGACAATGAGAAGAGGACCAGGTTAAACAAGCATTTTAGCATCTCTCACTTGCAAATATACAACCAGAAGCCATCATCATCATGGGCTTTTGCCCAGAAATCACCATTTCCACCTGGGCCACAGCACCCACCCTTGCAGCTGGTCATCTATATAAAGCACAAAACACAGAGCAAGTATCTCCAGCAACTCTACTGTGCTTTGGGGCTTCTTCTGCTGACAGAGGCCAGCCTTGCAGCAGATTCATCAGCGTGGCAGCCAGCACCTTAGACAGCTGACTTTCCAGTGGCATGAAGATGCGCTATAGCTTCTCTAGTGCCTGTACCATTGCTAGAACTGTGGCAAGGCAGAATCACTAGGGAAAGAGAGGGAACAGGCTCTTGTCCTTGCTGCAGAGGCTACATGCAGGATTGCTCAAATAACCTCACGTTCACATCAGTCATACCAACCCAGGCATGGGGCAGACATCAGTGAGCTGCAGCCACCACCAGCCACAGGGAACATGCGTAGGAGGGGACAAAGAGGGTGGGAAAAGCATTCCCTGTCCATCCTCAACTTCATCCACACCTCCATGCTACAAGGATGGGCAATTTATAAGAGCAGTTTGGAGAGAGAAGGTACCTATCAGACAAGAATTACTCCACACTGATTTATTCAGATGGAAAGCAGTTTCTTTCTCATGTCCCTGTGCATCTGGGAGGGAAAAAGGAATATTTCAGGATACCCCTTTTCCAGCAAAGGGCATCCCATTCAAAACGTGCCTGGAGGTTTCCTTGGGTGAAGTTAAAACAAAAGACGTCCCTTTAAAATACAGTGAAAGGAAAAGCACGTTTCGGGAGGAGAGGGAGGGACTGTGAGGAGGGATGAGAGCAGCTGGAAAGTAATTCCAGGGGGATGGATAGACAGGCAGTCACAAAGTCTGTTAATTATTTAAAAAATAAACTAACACAGAAAAGGACGTCCTGGAGAGGAGGGGGAGGCAGAACCTCAGGGTACCCATCAATTATACACAAACCAGCTCGGGGGCACTGTGAATAAGGGTCCTGCAGGCACCCTCATGGTGATGGCACCTGAAGCTGGCCCATCCCACCACTCATGACACAGCAGGGTACCTTTGCCATCCTTTGTTACCCCTGGGTTTATTGTATTTTGCAACTTGAGTTGAAACCCACAAGAGGAAACAAAGAAGCACAAAGCAAGGCTTGGCAATGCTCTGTGTTTCTAATTGCATTGCGACCACATTTTTACCTGGCACTGCCCTGGCACGCAGTGAAGTGAAGCAGCCAGCTCGGGGCCTCCCTCCTCCTTTTGGAAACAGTGACCACAGCAAACAGTTGGGTGTTAAGTAGAAGCCAACTACATGCAGGTTGCTGCTTCCAGATTCAGGTTGCTGCTTCCAGATCCAGGTAAGCAAAGCTAAGATGCAGGAGACTCATCCTGTAACAATCATCTTTCCTGAGCAGAGCATGTACTGGTAGAGAGCAGCATCTCCAGAGCTGCAGATCCCCAGTTTTCAGTAGGATCAGGTCACACACAACACTCCTGGGACTACACAACATGATTTCTCTTGAATGAACAGCCATCTACACTGCTGACTTTCAGGTCTTTCTTTCCAAGAGCTCTGTTAAGGGACAGCAACCAAAACAGAGTTTAAGCGGCAGAAGTTTTTCCCCACTTTTAATACTGTCTCATAACTCAAACCTTGTATTTATATCCAACATCTTTTGTAAAGCTCTGGTCCAGAAAGTCTGAATGTTAAGAGGTGAAGAACCATCTCAGGATTAGAAGTGGTATTCCTGACTCTCACATTCACTTCTGTTGTTTCTTGTTACGATGAGAAGATACAAAATATTTACCAGAAATTTGCTGGTTAATCTATTTCACATTATGCATGCCACAAATAACCAACCTGTAACAGCTTTGGCTTGGGTGAAATTAGAAGTCAAGTTTTCAGCCTACACATATGAAGGTGCATGGCTCGTTATGAAACCTCAACCCATCCAGGTCATCCTAATTCCCTCCTGCTCCTCTACTCTCGATTTACACAAGAACTAACGCCTTTTCTTTCCATTGTACTCCTCCTTAACACACACAGAAACAATGCAGCTTGCAAGCAAGAGGGGTGATGTGTGTTTGATAGAAACCACCCATATAAATGAAACCACAATTTTTACAATAAATTGGCGAATGGGCAAACACACAGAAACTGGATCTGCCATAACGATTGATTTAAAATAAACAAATCCAGCTGCGGTAAAATAACGAGTTCACTGCAAATGCACACACAAATTGGGGCTATTTCATTATGAAGATATTATATCTAGTCCCTCAATTCCAGCTCTTGATGATAATTAAATACACATAAACGTACTGCAGTGAATTTGCTCCTGGTAATTTGCATAGCAGAAGATAATTATTCTGGCAATTAGACCGGGTGCAACATGCTGCTTCTTTACGTGCACTGCAAATTTCTTCTGATGCTTTTGTGTCACCCTTTAAGAAGTTAATGGCAGCCCCCTTCCTATTAATAGCATGATACATTGGGTTCATGGTGGCTTGGCCTCTCATGCTTGGAGCTCTGCCTCATTTATGTGTTTGGGATCACTTTTGTCCTTGTTGCTAGGGCTGGTGCTGTAAACCTCTTGCTGCCTTTAAACAGCCAGCTCCTTTGCTGAAAGTGGAGTGTTTTCCCTTGGTTATTTATTATATTGGTCACTTGTCCAATTGCACTAGCCTTGTCCAGTGATTAACCAAGGCATCCTTCAGTTCAAGGGAACTAATCAGTTTGTTCCCCTCCTGCCCAGTCTACATGTCCCATTGCCTATGGGGATGATGCATCTCCAACCAAGGAGAGAAGGCACAGACCTGCATCCGTTTAGGTGAGGCTCCTCATCCCAAACTAAGCTTTATAGTCCCCAGTTTAGAAAATAGTCCCCAGTGACCAGCAGGACTTAAGGGAAGGATCAAGTAGAAGAGCAGCACTGAGGAAAACAAAGCATTGCAGGGCTGAGTTTTGCACAGTCGAAAAGCCCAGCCTTTTCTTCTCTAAAGGCATTTCTCTTTGAACATTGGTCATAAAGAGCCTGTAAGAGAGCCTTCTCTCCCTCTTGAGGCTGCTTCCTGAGCTACAGCTGGCCACACTACCAGCCTCCCCTGCGCTTCAGCCCTGAGCCTGAGCTAAAGGCAGGAGGTGCCATAGGTTACCTCCAGCACCTCCTGGCCCTGAGGGTATCACTGCCCCAGTGATGCTGCCCACAGGTTTAAAGAAGGGAGGCATATATGGTAAAATTTGATTAATCAAATCAAGACTTTTAATAAACAATTTGCTACCAATCCACTTCTTACAATGAAGGGAAGAGAACCCAGGGAAACATTGAAGACAAAACAGCAAGTAGCATGTCTGACAGGTGAGGCTGTCACCACAGGGAGCTTCCCTCCCTGTGCAAACAGCTCCTGGTCCCCAGTTCCTCTGAGCAGTTTCTGCTGGGGCTGCCACTGCTTTCACCCCTCTGCTGCTCCAGGTCCCTGGCTCTGCAGCTCGCCTCAACTCTTGCCCAAAGACATTCCTTCTTCCCCAAGTAACCCCCGCACACCTCCTTTTTGTGTCTTTCACATTCTGATTTTAATGTAGGTTTAGTCATTGTGCACAGCCAAGTGAGAGAAAAGATGGCCAAGAGTGAGTGTGACAGCCTTATCCTCTTCTCTGCCACTGATTTCTTATCTAACCATGGGCATGCTACTTCACCTGTTTCTGCCCACCACCATCTTATTCAAAGTGCTGTTCATAGGTATCTGTTACAGGCTGGAAACACAGTGAACATCATGTCAGCCACCAGTCACTTCAGAAAACCTTGTCCATTAAGGTTGCATGTTTATCCTCAGGTGAAACCACAACTCTGCCAACATCCAGAGTCAGACTCTGTGTCCTTCAGCAGATGGTGGGTTTCACCATCCCTTCCCAAGTGTCATGGTCAACATTTCAGTCTGACCTTGCTCACATGAGTGCATGCTGTGTGGCACAGCCCACTCTTCAGACATGCTGGGCCTCCTACAACCAGCCCCAAACCCACCTGAAAGTCAGGCAGAGCAGGAGGGGTGGGATCTGACCACCCAGTGTTCTCCAGCACAGAGACCCACCAACAGCTGCTGCTGGGGTGTGAAAAGGAAGGGGGGAAATGTGACAAAAGACAAGACTAAAAAGACTTCCAGTCCAAAGCACAATTAGGAAGAACATGCCCCTTTTTCTCAGGATTTGCCTTTTTTTATTTTTCTCTTTTTGGCCTAGCTTATGGCTGCCTGCAGCTCCCTTCACTGGTTGCCTAGCAGGGCTAGCATTCATGGCAGTCTGAGGTATACCATGGATGCTCCCTGGAAGCAGCCTGCTATTTCCTACCCAGATGTCTTTTATTTTGATCAGTGTCATTGCCTGAAGTGCAACAATAGTGCTTCATTTCCGTGGCACTCATCTTCAGATGATCTAGTGACAATCTTGCCTTACCTTCAGCTGTGTTGTGCCCTAGATGAATATTGTGAACAAAAACAATTCAAAACAAATCTGGGCAGCTAAACTTGTTAACACATCCGTTCTGCAAGGCTGAAGAGTTACTTTACATAGCAGAAACACTTAGGCTACCCGGTTCTGCTCAAGTGCCCTGTAATAGTTAAGAACAGCTGAAGCGCTTAGCAATACCCCATCTCCCCCCAAAGGCATAAACTCCAGGGAAGGAATCAATAGGAAAACTTCAGAATACAGAGCCCTTAGCTCAAGGTACATTTTAGGGATAAAGCTTTTAAAAGGCAGAGGGTGAGGTGCTAGACTAGGACTTAGGAAAGGGCTGAACTCTATCCTTGCATATTTGGCTGTGCCGTAGAGCCTCAGATTGCCCCAAGTAAAAGGTAAGATAATTATATTTGTTTCCTTCATTAAATCATTTGGAGTCCACAGATAGAACAGGCCAAATAAGAACTGCAGCTCTGAGTTATTTATACCATCCTATTATTTAACAAATTAGTTTTAACATTGGTAGGTGTACCAGAACAGACATGGGAGGAAAATTCCTCTGCAAACTTCCAGCCTCAAGCACTGCACATGCAAGGTATCTGGCTTGAGATGAACTATCTCCTCCTGATTAGTTTTTGAAGGGGATTTTGACATACCTAGACAGGAGGTTTAATTTGCTGACTTTTCCAGTCCCACATCTCTAAACCCAGCACTTTTTACCAACAGGGAAGGGGAAATATTCTCATGCATTTGCTGGCTACATGATGGATGGAGATTCAGTTCAACCCCTCAGACACATTGTATGTATTCTTCTTAACAGAATTTGAGTGGAGGTTTTCCAAATGCTGCTTGAAAGGTGAAGCCTACCCAGAGCTTTCAAATTGAGAGATTTTACCTTCACAAGTCTGCATTTCACCAGAGAAGACACTTGTGATTTGTTTATGCCTGTCATCATACAAGCCCCTAACACCTCAGTCACATAAAGCATGAAAAACACAACTTAGAAAGATATTCTGATTATAAAACTGATTTATTGTTTACTCTCACAGGCCCTAGTTACTTCCACTGAAGTCAATGGGAGTTTTGCCATCAACTTCAATAGGGTGGAGCAGAGCCAGGGACTTTTGTCTATTAATTCCTTGTGGATCATTTACAGCTTTCCAAGCACCACTGCAAAAATAAACTTCAGATTTTTAAAAAACCACACGCACACACAACAAAAAAACCCCAACTGGAGTTAAAATGTGTATAAATATCCAAAGAGAACCACTGGCATAACGAGCCTACAGTATTTCAGAGTAGCTTGTTGACAACTCCATTTTTCAGAATCAGAGGCATGTGCATTTCTCTCATCAGGGATCAAGCGATCCACTGTCCCGGGTATGTAGTTTGCTCTTGAATATAAGACCAAGCCTCAATACAATGAGCTGGGCTCAGCGCACTGAGGCATGGCCAAAAGTGGGCTTGGAGGTGCCAAGAGAAGCCATCCTCACACGGGATGTGTGTGAGCTCTTCTAGCTCTCTCCTAAATGCCCAAAGTCTTGATGAGGGCAAGAGAGCAGGCTACAGAGGAAAAACGAACCACATTAAGTCAGATATATTCAGGCAGCCAAAAAAAGGAGAAAAGGTGGACCCTCACACACGATCTACTTCCTCCTCTGTTAACGTGCCTCTCCAATCTCAAATAGCAGAGTGACAAAAGTCAACATTAGGATAGAGTTTGAGCGCTTTTGCACGGCACTGCCACATATTTTCAGGCAGAACTCTTTTGCAACTAAATATTTTCCCCGCAGAAGCATGTGAAATGTCACTCTCTTGCAAAGTTCCACCACCTAGCTGCTGAAAGAGTCAAAAACTACAGCCCTGGACTAAACTGGGGCAACACTCCTGGATGAACCTTCACCATCTTGCTGAAACCATTCTCATGTCAACTGCTTGGGAAAAAGCAGAGCTAAGACAAAGGGGAGCTGAAAGCCTGGGGCTTGAATTGAAACTATAAAAGGAACAAAAGTAGCAGCAACAAAACTCTATGGACTCCTTTGGCACCCAAGGAGGAAGCTTAAAATACAGCCAGCCTCCTTCTCCGCTTCAGCCCTCCCTATCTTCTAGGAAAAGAAAAAAAAAGGGGGGGGAGGAGAAAAAAAAGAGAAAAGCCAGCTCTCAGAAACAATCTCTTTCTCTGTAAGCATTTGCCAGAGTCTGAGAGAATAAACCAGCATTTCTGTGCCAGCCCATTCACATGGCCAGGTGAAAAGAAACTCATTCCTTTACAGCCTGTGCTGCCCCACACAACATCTGCTGAGAAAGTGGGATGGGAAACACCAAAAAGGGGAGAAGAGAACAGCCGAGGTCTTCAGGTTAGAAGGGCAGGCTGTTCCCACCAGGGAGCCCCTCTTTCACTTGCAGACAACTGCTGCATTTGACATTTCAATGGGAACTGAGGCAGAGCAGGGTGATGGGAGAGGGGGAGGTGGGAGAGCGCACATAAAGGGACAGGAGCGAGAAAAGAGCAGAGACAAATTCTGCATCTCTTTCACTTCTGCTTTCAGGATTATTTTTTCTTTCCCCCTCCATAATATGGCAATCAGGAGAGAGAGGAAAGTTTCTTTTAAAACTAGACAGATAGGCAGAGGGTTGGAGCTGTTAAAATCTTCTTCGAAATGAATCAATTTTATGGGGCTTACAGGGCAAAACTCTTTATTTTTTTGTCATCCCCTTTTTGTTTGTGTTTTCAATGAGGAGGAAAAAGGATTTGCATAAAATAAACAAAAAGAATGAATAGCAGCAAACCCTGCCATGGGCACCAACAGTGGATCCTTTTAGAAAAGTTACACGAATATTGTTTCAGTGTTCAGCATTGTCTGAGGGTTTGACACAGATACACATTCATCCCAGGGAGTAATTCTGGAGTCCTGATCACTTCATACAAGTCCCTCAATGAGAGCTGCATGCTTTTTGAAAATCTGCTTTATAGAAACTTTCATCCAAACACATCAGAGTATTTTGTAAAGGCTTCAAAGCAGCCCTGTGCCATAAAAGGGTATTATCTCCATTTTACAGAACAGGAAACTGAGGCCCAGAGGGAATCGGGCAGACAGCATCCAGAAATGAATCACTGGCGAAGCCTGGAATAAAACTGGTTCCCTGGAGCACCATGCTTGTCTGCAGTGAATGCAGAAATGGCCTTGGCTAAGTGAGAGTCTTTCTGCTGGGTCTTATGTCGAGCTCAAACATGCAAACCAAAAAAAAACCCAACAAAATGCTCAAAAATGAAATGTTGCATTCATATCTACCCCCAGTAGATATGGATTCATGGTCATGACAATCCACACACTGGGAAGCACAGAGGAACCTTTCAGCATTTGGTGAGAAGATGAGCGAATGGTTAAAGTGGGAAGATGATAGAGGAGAGTCCAGGAACAGCTTCCCTGAAGGGACTGCAGGAAGGTTAGGGGTCTCCTCAAGAAGGGTGAAGTCCAAATTGGGTTCAACTTCCACAAATCAAGATGAGAAATGAGATATTACGTTACTCAGTTACTTTAGGTTTGCTTCTCTCTCCGTAAGGATTCCCATTAATTCCCCTCGTGGTCAGTAAAGGAAGCAAACAACCAAAAAAGCTTGCAACATTAACCCCACATTCAACATACACCATGCAACAGTCAGGAGTCCCTTGCTATGTCCTTGGGACTAGGGTTACACACAGAGGAGAATCTCCAAAAAGCCATAAAGCCCTAAATGTCTGAGCTATAACTCAGAAGTGGGGATTAAGAGGTTAAAACACTTTGTGTTCAACTGGAATCAGTCTAGAAAGAGTTCAGCATCACTCATCCTTTTGTGCTACAAAAAGTGCCAATCTTTGATCCTCCTTGACCACTGTGACTCAGTATTACTTCCCTCCTGCCTCTGCTCCCCATTACACACAAAACAGTGGGCTCCTGGTTAACAGGCCAGTTTGCACTGGGACAGATTTAAGGGTGATCAAACAAGCCACAGGTGCTTCCCAGCAACACCAGTCAGCATGGCGTGCACCACACATCATGATGAGCAAGCGCAACCTTCCATACCCTCCTCCTACCAACCCAGGCTCATGGCTCTGCCCAGGTCTCTCCAACCTCCACAACATCCATTTTCACCCTGTTCCACACAACAGGCATCCACAAGCAGGTCTGAAAACCCACAAGGTCCATCAGAAGGCACAGAGAGAACTTGCTAAATGATCTTGGAGCAGTTTAGGAGGGGGGAGTTGTTGTTTTGTTCCAAATCAGAAGACTCTCTACAAACAAACATTTCTGCCAATGGCAAAAAATAAACGAAATCTCTATCAATGTTTCTTCATCTTTGCAGGTTAAAGCATGAACCCTGCTTTAAAGGGATCCAGGAGTTTGTGTGATGTGCTTTATGTATTTGTCAGACCCACAGCAAGTCCAGTGCCACAGCATAGCAGGTATCAGAGCCCTGTACAATCTTAAAACCTCTCAATCACACTGGGAGGATATGGCAAACACTTGCCACTCCATCTTTTCCTTCTCCCAACATCTCAGGTGAGAGCAAAAGGAAGCTTACCTCTGCTAGAAAGGAGCTTAGTGCATTCATCAAAACTGCAGAGAAAGCTCCAGCCCATCTTCTGAAAACTCCTATTTTTACCCTGGAAGAACATTTAAGAACGAGATCTCAGCTTTTCCAGTACCAAGACAGGGAATGGTCCAAAGGGCTTAAGAATTTGCTGCCTGTCCAGACTCACCACCAAAGCCCAGTAAGCATGAACATCCTAAGGGGTAAATTTGGATGAGAACAGGGATGGTCCAGGCTGCACCCTGTGCCGTACCACAAACCCACACAGAGCCAGGAGGATGGATGCTGGATTTTCAGCAAGGAGCTATTGGCTCTTCTGAACCACATGGCTCTATTTTCCATCTGCCAAACAGGAATAAAAACTACCCACAGACCAAGCACGCTGAAGCCCTGTGTGGAAGATAAATCTGCAGAGCATTAAGAGGTTAAATCCCTTCCTGGTGCCTCACAACCAGCTGTCAGGGGGAATCCAGCAAGAGATAGAGGGTTTTTTCTTCTCCTTTTAACTGCAATAAAGTTACCCTTATTATCATAGTTTTGGCAACAGCAACATAAGTTAGAGAACTCTCCTACAGCACGTTTTAATCCCCAGAAGTGACTAATTGAGTGACAACAGAACAGAGCCACCAAGGCTCTTGCAGCCTCTGCCACAGGTGACAAGGACAAGTCCACCCACCTCTTTCCGTGTGGGGCTAAAGCCACCTCCCTGTGCCCAGTGCTGAGAGGTTTCCCTGTTTCAGCTGCCACGTTTTATAACACATACTCAGCAGCCAGTTATCTATGGGGTAACGGTGAGTAATGTGCTGGCTGCTATCTGCCTCGCTGAAAGGGTGATGAGAGTCAGGCGGAGATAGTCCTGCTTCCCAAATTAGACAGCTAAATGATCAGGCCCTTGGAAAAATAACACCACAAGTCCCTCCCCACCACAACCTTTCTACTCCCAGATAAGTACCAAGCAATGCTTACTGCAGCATCAGTCCTGGGGTTTTAATAGTCACGGACAAGATCATGAAATTGGTTTGGAGTTCATGTGACTTTTTCCATTAAAGAAGCTCATTTGAATGAGCTTTGGGGTTTCTCTTCACTGCTGGACTAGAAATGGGTTTTAAAACCATAAAGGTGATGGAGAGACAAGCTGCTTTTCTGACAGCAGTTGGATGTCAGTGAAATCTTTCAATTTGCAGCGAGGTCACAACTTTTTCCCAGCCAAGAGACATGGCAACAACTTGTCTCTGTCGAAAGCATTCATCAGGCTAACAAGGCATCTTCTCTGCCCTTGGCTCAAACCAAGTTTTTGAGCTCTAATTCATACATATTCCCTTCAAAATAACTGCCTCAGAGCCACAGTAATGTTCTAGCTCAAAGCACTGTTTGGTGATGGGCTTGCTGTGCTGCAGCAGTTGATCCATGTATTCACACAACCAACTGACATGGGCCAATGCCTACCAGTAGAGCAGGTAGCTAGGTGGGTCATAAGAAGAACGTGAACCCATCACTGCTATTTGCTTCTGGGCACCAGAACCAAGTTCCCAAGATGTCTGGCCCCCTACTTTGAAATCTCTGCAGCAGGGGCTGACTTCAGCTGCACCACACAGCAGGTCAGGAGGGGACCTTGGATGGTTCAGGCTGGTTGGCACAGGTGACCACACAGTGACAAGGAAATCTTGGTTATGTACATGCTGTTATCCCCAGCAAGGAACTTAGAGATACCTCAACTGAGCACTGAGATGGGGCAGAATGTTTGTTTGGGGATAAAGAAAATAAGTTAACCCTGCAAACACCTCCAGGAGAGTGGAAAATCGTTAAGCACTTGACACTGACATGGCTCTTTCAATTTGGCATCTTGGTGCTTTGTGCTCTTTCGTCCCTTCCCAGATTTCCCTGCCTTGGGCATGAACCACTGCAGAGCCTTACCTATGGCGCAGCGGGTGAGGGCGGGAACGAAAAGTCTGGGGTTCAGGGCTAGTTGAAGACCAGGGTGACCACAACGTTGAGATCAGACTTCATCCAAACCTTCCCACGAATGCAGGAACATGTGTTACATGGCTGTTCTGGTATTTGCAAGCTCCTGGAGCAAGGACCATTTTGGAACAACATTTAACACCAGCTTAGCACCATTTAATTTTCCATCCCAGAAGGAAAGCTCCGGTTTGCCAGGTTCACTCTGGGCAGAGCTGTGCCGTTCAGAGACCCATGAGCTGCAAGCACTGACTTTGGAGCCTCCTCCACCTCCCACTCCGCAGCCACATTCTGAGAAATCGGGGGGGGGGGGGGGGGGGGGGGGGGGGTAGGATAACAATCGGAGAACAAATTTTAAATAAAAATATGTTTAAGTCATCTCTAAGATGTATGTGGGGAACTTACCTGCTTGCCATTACAATTAGCAATTTTTTTCAACTGAATTTAAAGCAGATGAAAGCCCTAAAGGCTAAAGTCTGTTGACTTTACCCCCCACCTACCCACCAGTTCCACAAATAAATCTTGTGGGTTTGAAAATAGCTCCTTCCCCACCTCTAACCACAGGCTTGACAGTCCCCGCCGAGCCTATTTCATTAATTTCTGGATCTTTCATACCCATACAAATATGCATCCACATGCACACACATACAAAAAGCTGCCCACTTACAAACCTGACAGGTAAAATTATTCCCTCCTTCTACAGCCCTCCTAATTGCCTCCCCTGGGCTCTTGCAAAGTGCAAACATCACTGGCTAAATATTAAGTTCGTGCAGCGTCACCGTTATGCCTTTCATTAAAGGCAATATCTGTCTCATAGCTCAGCATAGACGTTACTTCCAATTTCACTGGTAGGACCCACATGTAGCATGCAACTTTCCAGTCTGATTTTAAATCATTATGCCAATTTCCTGCAGTTATTTAAAGATAATTTTCCCAGGAACCACTTGAAAGATGATGGTGGTATTTCTTTTTAAAACAAACCGATTCTATTTTATTTTTTTTTTCCTCCTTTTTCCTAAAACACATTTTGTCCCAGCACGCAGAGATATGCTTTCTCTTGACAATTTTCTCAGAAATTGTGGGTAATTCGAGACCTCAATCATTCAATATCGTTAGAATTGAGTCATGAGAAAAAGGGTTACAAGAAGGTTTACGATATTTACCATCTTAAATCTCCACTGCTGGAGGCTTGTCATCACTCTATAGTCTCAGCATTGCTTTCTTGTTCTTTGCTTTTTAGACAAAAGTGAAATGCACAATAAATTTTCAAAAGTTAATTTTTCCATCACAGAAGGGTCTTCTCCACAACCTGCTGTTGTTTACGTCTCCTGAAATTCAAATGAAGGAATATGCCACCTGCAAGGAATGGCAATGATTTTAATTGGACTGAAGTAACTATTAAGAGATAAATAAGCAACAAAAATAATTAGTGGCAGCAGTTCCTTGTTTGCAAATAGGGACCTGTAACACTTGCTCCTGAGCTCAGGATGCAAACCAGCTCTCCCCAAAGACCTTGTGAACCCCATTTCCAGAAGTGACAGGACCTTAAAAAAACCAAGGAGTCAGCAGAGACAGAAGCAACTGCATAAGAACTGGAATTAATCAGAGAAAACTTCAAAATGAGAAAAAAAAAAAATATATGCCTGCTGCTAGCTGTGGATTACTCAAAACAGCAGTGCCAAAGTGAGAACTGGTGTGTTAATGTACAAAAAAGATTTCTACAGCTTGATAATTTGCAAAGTGAATTAACACACACAATTAGATGACTGATTTAAACCAAAATTAACTGTCTTCAAATCGTTTGGACTAATGATTAGTGAGCAACATTGCAGTCATTTTCTGCTTTTTAAAGGAACAGACATTAGAAACAAAGTATGCAAACCCAGATGCTTCTGAATATATACCTGGGCATCTAATGCTCTTGTTCTGATTTTCACAATGTTTTTCCCAGCTCAGCAGCTTTGAAAAACAGAGCATGCACTTGGTACCCAATCAAGAATATCTGAAGCCTGAGATTGGAAAGGTTATGACTAGAACCATTGGAAATGAACCACTAAAATATCACAAAGCACCTGGCTTCCTGATTGATTTCTTTCAACAGCTGAATGTTGGTTACAGATTGAACAAGGAGTCAATAATTCCCATTTCTATTTCCAACTCCATCACTGAGAGCATTTGGGAGCATTTCTTCTAGGAAAGATCATCCTCTCATCCTTCCATGCAGGGTATCAGTTTGTCAATGTGGGTTTATGACACTGAGGACTTTGCATTAACAAGATAAAGGCAGGATCCCCAGGAGCTCAGTGCACCCTGCCAAGATAGTTATTTTCCAGCACACTCCACCCCAGAGCTTGGCCATGGGTATCCATACAGCCCCCCTGTGCTCCAACTGTCACAGACCAGGCTGCAACATCCCCTTGCAGACTAAAGCAGCACTTTGGTGACTGCAACAGATCAGTTTGGATACATCCAAGTCTCAGATTAGCTGCTGTGTCTGCAACAGGGAATTTATATTCCTCCTTCACGTAAAATGCACAACCCTTACCCAAGGATACTGAAGTACTTTTGCTCCCCCCCAACAAATACCTAAGCCTAGTCAAAGGTACAATATACATACTTTTTTTTCCAGCCATGAGCTGTACCTGCAGGTTAAATACCTTTTTTTTTTTCCTTCCTGGGTCTGACAGAAAAGGGAGCTGGAGAAAGAAGTCTCTAAGAAAGGAAAACAAACCAGTCAGGCAATGGCTAGTACCTAAAGGTGTCTTATTTTCCCAAGGGCCACCTTTGCTGTTTGCTCCCCACCCCAGATGCAGCAGGATGGATTAGCACTGACTGGAGCAAACCATGTTCTCACTCCCCCCACTCCTTCTCCTGCTGCTAGCAGAGACAGGCCAGCCACCAAGGGGTTCACAAAGCCACTTTCATCCAACACTCCTTACTCCTTTCCCCATCCCAAACCGTATAATGATGCTTAATATACCCCCAAGAAGATGCTTGTCACTGGACAAAATTATGGGCACTTGCAGGATGCTGCAATTAGTAGCTCACCCCCGCTAAGGATAATGAGGAGACAGTCAGCATGGGTGAACAAGAAGGGGAGGCAGAAGTGAGAACAGGAATTTCAGCCTCAGGTGTTCGGGCACTTCAGGGTAAAAATCCCTCCTTGCACTAAGCGCCTGGAGCATTGGAGAAGGTGCAGTGTGTACAGAGACAAAGGGAGAGACACAGCTAGACCCAACCTGTCTGTACTTGCTCCTGTCTTGTAAGCACCAAGGCAGCAGAAATGTTTTTGCAAGTTGGTCCCCATCCCCCAGCACAGGTTTTTCCTTCCCTCACACCGCAGTCCCACGCTGGCCA
Organism: Porphyrio hochstetteri; assembly: GCA_020800305.1. Lineage (NCBI taxonomy): Eukaryota > Metazoa > Chordata > Aves > Gruiformes > Rallidae > Porphyrio > Porphyrio hochstetteri. Next base: position 18,450,138 of record CM036915.1, on the reverse strand, counting down.
CACTGTCCCACAATGCTCAGCCCCACCAAACCAGGGTCAACTGCCAACACACCTCCACGGAGAGGCTTTTTGTAAAAACAGCTCTAGAGCACATCCTTTTCCCTTCTCTAAAGGAAGGGACAGAGCCATGCACTGAGTTGGAAAAGCAGAGGCCCCCAAAAAAACAGCTAACTGCTTTTGGTTAGTAATGTGGAAACAGGAGCCTGGCCAGCTCTTACAAAATACACTTTTGACACTGATCTCCCAAACAGGAACAGACTTGTTCTGGCTGTACATATGTGTACACACACCCACACGCACAGATGCGAGAGGGAAACTCTGTTCTTCTGGGGTCCAGCCACCAGCACTAACCCAGTCTTCATCACCTCAACCCTCTGCCAAGGCTTGGTGGCATTTCAGCTCCAGCTGGCACTTGGAGACCAGGAAACCAAACTGCCCATCCTGCTACTGACCTTGCAGGGGATCTACCACCACAGGCTGCAAATGCTCGGAGGACCTGGGAAAGTAAGGAGGAAGGGATGAGAGTCTGCATGCATCAAATGAGGCAACGAAATGAATTGTCCTTTTCAAGAGTTGTGAGTGCTCCAAGTGCAAATCTTCCAGAGTTTGTGACAATAAATTTCCCCCCATCCTATTAATAAGATATAATAGCAATTCTGAGAATAATGGCCTAAAGCCTTAAAGTGACAGAGCAATCAAAAGGAAGGTGAAATATAAGGCTGGGGGAATCAGTTCTGGGGCTTTGCAACCTCCCTGTGTGACACTCAAGCAGAGCACGATAGATTTAGTGGTTTCTCCACCAGAAAAACACTACCAAAAGTGGCTTATTTTTTAAAAAAAATATCTATCAAATTCACTTTTTAAAGTGGTTCTCAGTGCACATATGTCAATTGTTTGCACAGCTCAGAAAGATTACCATGATCTGCCATCTACGCCTGCAGCAGGGACAGGTTGGATGTACCCAACTCCTGCCCCTCCTACGCTACAGCTGTCACGAGGTTTGCAGGTTCTGCCACCTGAATGCAACAGCACAGGTGGCAACAGGGACAGCAAGGATCACGCTTGGAGCATGTGGGGAAGCACCAGGGTTTTTTGGTTTTTTTTTTTTTTTCAAATATCTTGCCCTGTAGAAGGTGCTTAGAAAAACTGAATCGAACTGAAGGCTTGAAAATGTTTTGAGAACTAAAATTGTGCCCGATGTTGTTGTGGGGGGTTTTATTTTGAGCCAAACTACAGTCAAGTCTACATTTTATTTGCAATTTTCTGCTATTTCTTTTTTAAATCTAGTGAGGGTGGGTTTTTGTTTTGCAGGGAGATAGCTGCAAACCCCCCCAAAATTTTGAAATCTAAGAAACCCTGTCCAAAAAGTTAATACTTTTACTCTTTTCCCATTTCTTCTAATGATGCCTCATTCTTCCTTCTTCCCTCATCTTTTATCTTTCTCTTTTCTCTCATCATTACCCAAAGGTAGAACTCTCCAGAACACTGTCCTCCTAAGTTAAATAACCCCTAATAAAAAACTCCTTGCATCCACAACTAATAGAAAAACCGCTCGTGACTTAATGATGCTCCTCCACGCTTCGTTAGCTTTTATCAGTATGGAAATCAGGATTAATTCTGAGCTCTGCAGACCTGTCACTGGAGATGGGCATGGGGGAGCAGGGCGAGTTTCTGGCTTTCTCCCTGTCACTGGGCCTGTTGCCATTGATTTCAGGGGTGTCAGAAGTGTCACCCACGGAGATTTTCAGCGATAGGTTGCTGATTCTGATCCAGCCCCAATTAGCAGCTGCCTGATAATTGTTGACATTGGAGAGCTATGAAGTAAATTGGGGACCTTGATCCAATGAACCATAAAAATAAATAATAACCATAAAAACTACATCTGCACTATAAAATCTCACACAGCAATTGCCAGTAACGATTCCTGCTATTTATATACACTACCTGGCTGGGGAGGGCTCTGTGCTTAGCTACATGACAGAATCTGCCTTAGCCATCTTTATGAGAAGGTGAAGGGTTGGAGCAGGCAGTGAACCTGCACTATTATCCTGCCTCATCCCTGGTATAACCCAAATCAGGGCTGAGATATTGTGGGTAGATCAGTCATTGCAACTCTGTCCATGTGGTCTTTCAGAAAAGACAAAAAAGCACGTTTCAAGAGCTTTTACAGTTCCAGGAGTTGGATTCAACCCCTCTTCGAGCCCTAAATGACCTATTAAACATGGTGGCAAGACCAGGGAATATCTTCAAATGTGCTTTGAGCATCTCTCTGAAAACATGACTCCACTCAGACTTTTGTTTTGATTCACTTCATCTTCACTATTGCTTTAGCCTACATAAATATATTTAAAGAAACCCCATGTATCTGCCAAAGTAATTTTCAAATCAGAACCTCCTGAGTTATAATTGCCTTTTCCCAGAAAGCAGAACATGACAACTCACTTGAGTCACCCCAGTCTTGTAAAAATGATCTTGATCTTTGCCAAAGCCTGGCCAAGTCTGGTTCTTAATAAACCACCAAACTGGGACTGACTTTATACTCATTTAAAATCTTCAGTACTGAAAACTATGGAAGTCTGGTTCTCTCTTACCAGCTCTCAGCAGGGCTGAGGCACCAGAAAGGCTTTTAGTGGTTTATTTAGTCGTGCACACCTCTGTATATCAAACTCCTACTGCCTTCAAACTTTTAGTGCTATGCTAGCTTGTACAAAAGAGAAATTTCTAGGCTTTCCTACCTCTACCAAGCTTAACACAGTGTTGGAGAAGAGCTAAGATCCCTACCTAGAAGATGACAGTATAAAGTTATCATTCGCAAGCAGCCTATTGACATTTCCTCCAGAGCAGCCAAATTAATACAATACCAAGTCCTTGCCCATGTAATTAATTCGACACTCAGATGACATTTCATTTAATCAAGACATATCATATCTTCTCTTTCAGCTGAAAGAAACACTGAAGTTATAATGAAAACAGGTCGATATATCAACTACCAGCAATTTTTCCTCTGTATTTCTGCTGGTTCCTGAAAGCCAAAAGAAAGAGCTGATGGTTCCCCTTCCTGATCTGCTCGCTCCTTGTTTGATACTCAGAGTGATGCAACAGTCAGACAGGCAGTGAACATCTCAGAATAGAGAAGTTTCTCATTTTCATTACATTTGCCCACAGTAGAATTGGTTACAATTTATTTTCTCCACAACTAAAAGTGTGTTTTCATGTAAATAAAAAAAAAATAGAATCATCAGAGGAGATCCGACCATCTGGTCCTGCATTCTGACTCCGATGGGGATCGGCCCCAGCTGTTTCAGGAGAGGTTTATTTTTCCCCCAATCCTCTCCTGTAACAAGACAGGTTGCATCCTGAAACAGGGGGGCTTCCCTCCCCTCCAAGCTTTTAAGAATTTGCAGCTTTCCAATTTTATTTATTTACATTTCACAAAAGACTCCCAAATATTTTACCTCATGCTTTCAGAAAGGTTAAGGAGTGAGCCAGCTTTTCTGGGCAGCATGAGCTGGCTCTTGCACCCCCGAAGTATTTACAGCCTTGTGACATGCTTCATGCTATAGCAGATACATCTATATTTGCCAAATCATAGCCAAGATTTCATGAGATAAATTCAGCTGCCTTCATACCATATATAAAATTTCACAGCCCCCTTCCCAGGGGGGTGCTGGAATTGCCATTCTGGTTTCTAATGAGGGGAAGGAACTGGAATGCTCTAAATTTGCCACTTTGTCCGCTTTGTGTGAATCAAAGCGCAGCTGCAAAATTTGGGAGCAGAAAAAAGTATGTGTGTGGGGAGTGGGAATCTCCCACCACACACATCCAAAATATAAATACTCCTGGCTAGTAAATGTCACTTGACACTCTCACATCAAACCTGTCATCAGCTCAAGCGGTTAAAGGGAAAACGCTGCTGGGGTTGGGTTCACAAATCTGTCCCTAGTACTAATTTATAAGTAACCCTTCTGTATTAATTATTCCTAAGTATGCCACAATGACACATTAAATTTGCATGCAAAAGCCTAGTTAAAAATCTGAACAAGCCAAGACCTCTGAGAGAGCACAGCACATTAAGAAATGTATTGTTTTAAATAACCACCTACTGCTGAGCTGGGGCACGGAACATATTTGGAAGCAGTAAAACTGCTGGAGAGAAGCAAGGCTATTTTGAAAACAACACATTTGGGTCCTGCTAACACTGGAACAAATGAAAAAACATATATTAAGGTTGGTGTAAGGTGCTTGTTTGGGTTTTGGCTTTTTTTTTTAATTTTTAATCAAATAAATGCAAGTATATATTTGCCTAGTCTGCTGATCCCTGGAGATGGGAGTTATGTCTGCCTTGGTCGCAGCTGTAGCTAGTGCATGGAAAATGCAGGTAGCAGAAACCATTCCAGCTCCCCAGAGGCTATGCAGTTGCAGGGACTATCCGTAGTTCAGTGAAGCTCTAAATCAAGTTAGCAAGCACTGGCCCTGCTTCGATTTGCATGGACCTTCCCACAGTGCACCAGGATGTTTTTACCTCATAACAGATACCAATCAATGCTAAACAAATTGCTTGCATAATTATGCATATTTGCACAGTGCTGTCAGTTGCAGCTGATGTCACTTGCTGATTATCTTTCTCCTAATTTTTTTCGTCAATGGAAGCTTAGGTTTTTTGTGACTCACTCTCTAGAGTTTATTATGGGCTGTGCCATCTCAAGTGTACTCTTAACACTTGCATTATTGCCACAGATACGCTGTTTCAAGATGGAGTGGGAAGGGTGAATTCAGCCAGACACCTTTTCCACCCTGTGGAATGTTACTAATTAGTTATGCATCCTCTTAAATGCATGATGTTATTTATAAAGTGCTCATCCATATACCAGCTCTAAAAGGATCAAATCTTATAACTCCCTGATGAATCAGAGTTCAGTATATTTCAGGTTTGCCATAATCAGCTGGCAAAGGCTTGCTGTCAAGTGAGATGCTCCTTACTTTTAGATGAATAATGAACAAACATCAGGAGTCCATAGGAAAAATGAAAGGAGAATCATTTCTCCAGGAAACGGAGTTATCCTAAAGCAAAATGCTTGTCCTTTGTGCTGGCACTAAAATCAGCACTGCAGAGAACACTTAACTGCTTATTACCTCACACTGTCCAGCCAAAAAATGGAATAACATACAAGTTTGGCCTCAACATGCTCCCCCAGGGAGTCACTAGTTCATATGCAGGAGCTACACAAGAAACAGGTTGGCAGGGGATGGGGAGGACCTGTGGTACTTATTTCATGAGATGACCTCCAAGACATGCTGCAGGAGATGGTGAGCTGATCAGATCTACCATTAGGTAGAGCTTTACCCAAGCCACAACAGTTTGGAAAGAAAGTAAAGGATGAAGCAGCCTGGCTCTGGCCCATCACAGGCTGCCTGGCTTGCTGGCTCTCATCATACTTTGTTAGGCCTACAAAGTGAAAACAGCGTGAAAAGCCAAAGCATGACAATGAGAGGACACTCAGGAGCTGCAAACCTGGCTACAAAAGCAAGGAGCTGCTAAAAGCCAGGCTGTACCTGCAGTTTGTGGACAATAAACTCAATTCTCCAGGGACTGAAGAGGGCATGTAACCTTTGACCTTCAGGTCACTGGTTCAAAACCCAGACAGATTTTGTGAACAATCAAAAGTGGTTCCTGCCTGATTGCTGTCTTGTGTCTAAGTAAAATAAATAGGAGAGTCATACTCCAACTTGTAGCTGCCCACAGCCTGACAGTCACCTTTCAGTGCTCAACGGTAAGATTTTCAGCAGCAACCCAGCACCTTCAAGAAGAACAAAACCTGCAATCCAAGTGAGACACATGCCAAGGTCACCACACCCCAGCTCATTGCAACCATCAGCAGCCACAGCCTCAAAATTCTTCCCTGGAACCACCTTAATATCTGCAGTAGAAGTCAAATCTATCATTGCAACCCTAAAGGAAATTAATCCAGGGAAAGGCCCCATCTAGTCAAGGTGGAGGAGGCCTGGGAAGGTGGGAGCCAGCCCACAGCACTTAAACCTTCATCCTGCAATGTCATCAGGTTGAATCCTCCAGCACCAATTTAGGTAAGTGATGCAAGGTCCTGGCTGCATCCTGGGAACCTGGCTCCTCCGTGAATATCCCCAATGTAGGGCTCTTTGCAACAACCATATCCACCTACCATTCAGTTATTCTAAAATCCAGGGAAGAAAAACCCTTACTGTTCTCCCAGTGCAACCATGAGTCATCCTTCAGAGAAAGGTGTGGACAATTAAGAGCATCTGTCAGCAAAGCCAGTGACAAATGACTCTCATGGCTCTGAACACATACACACACACTTTGGTCCACAGCTTTGGCAACTCTGGAGTGTTTTGGAAATGTATTGCTCCACAGCAGACTCCCCCCAGCTTGTTTACTTAGCACACACGCTTAATAAGGAGCCCGGTGAGAAGGCCGTGGTTATGGATCACTCCTGGGCTGTCAAACAATCAGGCTGGATTATGGTGTTGATCATTAATTATTGGGGAGGAGGTGAGGGCAGCAGGCCTAAATTAAAAGCAAATCCAGAGTTGATTAGGCACATAGTAAACAGGGTGTAAAGACAAAGGCACTCAGCTCCTCCCTGCAGCCATAGCTGGGACTAAGAGGCCAGGCCTCTCCTGCTGGCTCACAGCGCTGCTCTTGCTCAGCAGGTAACTTTGTGTTTCTGCCTCTTTGGGAACATTCAAGGCCCTGTTTCTTTGTCAGAAGAGCAATTTTATTATCAGAGATAACTGCAGCCAAAGATGTTCACACATGATGCTTCACTGAGTTTGGGGCTGCAGGGTGTGCTGTGTGTGGGGACACTGTGAACCACCCTGGGGCCAAACGCTGCCTCTTCCCAATCATTCTTAAACAGATGGAAGACAGTAGAAACACTGCACACATGACCCCCTCCACGAGGCAAGAGGCAGCCCTCAGCATGCCTGCTTTGGCCTGTTCCCTTCTCAGCAGCATCCCAAAAGGAGCACTGAATTTCAGACCACTGCACAACTGTTGCAGCATCTCAACACAGAGGATGTGTTGTCTGGCCAACAGTCAAAGCCACAGGAGTAATAGTCTGCACATTTAACCTAAATCTAGCCTATAGTGGCCTATGTTGTTCAAGTGAAGCTCTGTGAGCTCTCCTTGAATATTGTTTCAGATTCAATTGCTTGAAAAATTTATCCTCCACTTTTTACCATCCTTGATGTTGCTTTCAAGACCTCCTTGATTCCAGAGACACAGCATGGGATTAGCTGAGCTCTGGGGTGCAAGCATACAAACATGGTCTCTACAGTCCCAACCAAGAAGTCTCATCCCCTTTCCACCCCCCATTCCAATGCCCTACCATCCAAACTTGCCACTACTCATTTGTTTCCAGTCCACACAGGTGCAGTGCAAGAAAGCTCCCTGTAAATCTTTCCCCAAAAATCTTCCATGAGGAAGCACCACAGAGCCCAACACACTTTTAGCACACTCAGGTCCTTCATGAGTAGCCAGTCCATCAAGGACATTTGGCTAATGAGCAAGTTGAAGCTCACCTCTGGCCAACCCTTACACAGATGGAAACCACTGACTCAAAAACCCAGGTTCCCTGCTTGGTCTCATTACCCATCCAAGGAACCCACCCACTTTGTCATTACCCTGGAGCCCTCTAGTACTCATTTCAAGCTTCCCACCCTGCTTTTCAAACCAAGCTGACTCCTTCTGGCTACTCCCAACACAAAAATTCTCCTCTGCAAAAGTTCCAGCATCTTGGCATCCAAAGCCAAGCATGCTTGCCTCAAAAGAGGACCCTCAATCTTGATAGACCTCAAGAGATATCTTTGCTGCCAAACCCCAAGAGAAGCTGCAGTGCTCCCCAGGTCAATGCAGAATGCCATTCCCAGGACTGAAGGAAAGAAGAAAAAAAACCAAACAGGAGCCAAAGCAGACAGGTCTTTTGTCTCAGAGCTGCCTATCATTGTGCAGCCAGATGTGAGCAGAGTTTAAAGGAAAGGATTTATAGGACTGCCTTGCCAGACCAGGCTCAGATGTTTTTCCAAGCTTAGGTAAGACATAAGAAAAAAAAAAAAATCATTTTCCCTGTCTGCTTTAACTCATGGAAGGAAAAAGGTTAACTTCAATTAATTTTGCCTATAAATGAGCTGCACTCCCTGGATAAGGGCTCAGAAAATTAATATAGGGTTGCCCAGAACAAAGAGAAACCCAAGAGTAAGGCAGGTAAACACAATGGAGGCTGTTTCTTACAGGGTTTTACTTGCAAAACAGCCACAGCTCACTGCACATAGTCAGTTTGAAGGGCTCACTGTCCTCCTAGATACAGGCATGCAACCACCTCATGCCCTGCTCATACACAAGTGTCAGTAGAGATAAATCTGAAAAGAAATTTAGTGAATCTGGGTAATTAATTATTTGGAAGACAGATGCTTTCCAGTTTTGTTTCATCTTGGGGTGGGTTTTATTTTCCCCTTCCAAGCCAAGCACACCAGATGGCCAATACCACTCTCATTGCTAGGTACTAATCAGCCACTTCCATATGATATTTGCCATGAAGAATTAATACAATTAGGTCAGGATGTAAAGACATCATATTATACATGGCAATAAGCCCAGATTTACTTTCTATTCCTCTTGCAACTGCCTGCAGCCTGGGTGAAGTCAGAATCCAGGTCCCCTTTCACTGGAGTGAGCTGAGCTGCTCCAGATCTCACTGCACAGAAGTTTTGCAGCTGCAACTCTTGTTTCCCTTCCATAGTACAATGAAATTCAGCTTCAAAAGGAAACCTGGCTAAGAGATCTCCAAGCACATGCTTAGCAAAAGGATGATGCCCTTGTAATCTCTCTCACTTATTGTAGAAGTTTCATTTTCCCTTATTTTTCAAACACCTCAAATGTGTAAAGTGATATGAGTGGAGAATGGGTGAGAAAAAGGGCTGGACAGTCTGCAGCTGGCCAAGCCCTCCAAGCAAAGAGCTCATGAGAACATAGAAGGGAGGACTACTGCCATGGACATCACACCCCACCATGGGGCTCTTCCCCGAAATGAAGTGAATCAACTTTTTTTTAAAATCATTGTTGTTCCTTCCTTTTACTTTTGCCTGAAAAACTGAAATATAAACAATTTTTCCTGCAGCAGAGGTTAGCACAGTGGCAGGACCCAGGTTTGCTTGGAAGGATAGCTCCCTTCTGCTTCCCTCTCAGGGCACACTCCAATTCTCACCCACTGTGGGTCCTGCTTCTCAAGGTTTAAGGCTGTGAGCAAAAGCTGAATTGCCCAGCAATATATGGGAGATCAAGTCTTGGTTCTCCACTCTGACAAAGACAGAAGGCATGACTTTGGCCAAGTTGCTTGCTTTTTTCCTGTGCCATAGATCCCCCACTGTACCAAAGTTCAAGCCAAAACCCAAAACTATTCTGTGCAGTGAGGCAAAGTTGGAGGCAGAAAGATCTTGGACTGCAGACCAAGGTGAAAGCCAACCTGGGACCTGCTCCTGGGCATTTGGGGGGCCAGAAGGATCAGTGAGTCCCATGCAGGGCTGTTGTGCCATCCCCAGAACTAATTCCCAAGTCAGGCTCTGCTGTCTCACACTGTGGCCAACATCCCAGCAGGCCTGCTTAGGGCAAACCCTCTCCTGCAAACCACGCGATGGCTCTGCTCTGCTTCTTCCAGTTACTTAGAATTCAAGACATCTGTGTTTACTCCATGACCCATAACAGAGGGTTGTTTTCCCTGGAAGGGCTCCATCACTGCCTCTCTCCTGGTGCCTACCATGTGTCCATTTATTATTTTTTTCCCTCAAGGAAGGTCTGCATGCTGCTATTTTCAGCACCCTCCCCATGTGCTAGAGGCATTTCATGCTTTAGGACACATGGCAAGGACTGCAGAAATATTTCCTGTTGGTCCAAGGAAAGGCTTCTCTAGGAAAAAACATAATAGTGCTTCAAAGACCCCATTCCCCATGCACAGCACAGCACACAAGGCAAATGGAGCACTCAAATTTGCTTTTGACACCACACAAAGTGTAAAAACCCTACGGATTGCCAGGAAGCCTCCCAAGCCAACCACCTACTGCAAGGCAGTTTAAGGCAAAACTTACTCCTTGTTGCTGCACTTGGTGTTGTAACACAAGGGGAGCACAGCCTTCTTGCCTGATCCCAGGATGGAACAGACTAGCCAAAACTCACCTGGACCTAAACCCCAAAACCTGTTTCTAAACAGGGCAGCCACAGCTGATGGGATCTCTTGTCCTGCCTCCTGCTGTGGTGCAGTGTAAGCAGAGCACAGTCCCTCTCAGGACTGCCAACCCCAGCTCCTGCTGCAGAACACCCTTTCTTTTCTGTGACAGCAGGATGACTGAATTGTTATCCCACCACCTCACTCTGATAAGACACTAAGGGACGCCAATTCCCTGACCAGGACCAACCTCCTGAACTAATGTCCTTCACATTTACATGGATCCAATGGGATCCAATTCCATTCTGGCCTGTGCTGAGGTTTCCTCACCTTCACAAATCGTTTCTCATTCTCTCCCATTTCACTTTGTAAACCCCACAAGGGGAGGAAAAAAAAAAATCACAGGTTCACAGAATCATAGGCGTTGGAAGGGACCCCCAGAGATCATTGGGTCCAACCCCCCTGCTAAAGCAGGGTGCCTAGGACAGGTCACACAGGTAGGCATCCAGACAGGTCTTGAATATCTCCAGAGAGGAAGACTCCACAACACACCCCTGGGCAGCCTGTCCCAGTGCTCCATCACCCTTGTGGTGAAATTAAAGAGTTCATTATTATTAATACCATGATTATATAGTAGAGGAGACCGGAAGGCACAGGTAGCAATGGATGGGCTGAGTGATGCAGCACAGTTGGGTGGATGGGAAGAGACAGGAGGGAGAAGGGATTTGGAGGAAGCCTGCAGTACAGTGTGAGGAGGGCAGTGCCTCATCCCAATAACCCCCTCCAGCATGGAAGTGGAAATTGGCTCCTTTCCTACAGGATCCAATTCCCTTCCACCCTGCGCTGAGGTTTCCTCACCTCCCTGACAGCAGGGAGGTGCTTGGCTGGAGCCCTTTCAGGGTGCACAGGGCCAAACCCCAACCAGCACGTGTGTGCACACCCTCCCTCCTCCCAGGGGAACGTGGAGGGGGTCAGCCCAGGAGAGCTCGGGGCGTGGGGCAGAAGGGGCTTTGAAGGCTGACAGCCTCAGGTGCAAGCACATGACTGCAGACATTCCTGCAAAGCAGGAGCAAGAGATTTGTTACCTGGAGAGGGCTGAAGCTCGATGAGTGATGTCTTCATCCAGCTGTCCAAGAGGGGGTTATTCTGCCTGCAGGCAACTTCTGCTTCATCAGGGCCAAGAGCCCACATGCAAGACTTTGTAAGGTCCTTAAGACATCTGTGGAAGGGAGAGGACCTCAGGGAAAAAAAATATATATAGATTAGCTGGGGAAAGGGTGCCTCTCCTGTTTCCATGTCAGCTGGCGGGGAGATGTGGAAGGCCTTGCAGAGCTCCTGCCTGCCTGCACACTCCTCAGCATGGGACCTGCAGAAACGTGTTCCCCCTCCTAACGAACTCGTGTCACTAATCTGGCAGCCAGCCCTCAGAGGGGGATTGCTGAGCAGCCACAGCTCTGGAGAACAGAGTGGGACACATGGAGTTTCCAGCATTTTTTTCTAATTTCCAGAACTTTTTTCCAGTGGAGAGGCATTCCTCTAGGAAGTGAATTGCCAGGCTATGACAGAGCCTGGTTTTCTGAGGAAAATGTCAAAGACAACCAAGTACCCCATGCACTGCTAGATGAAAATCAGAGGGAAGATTTTGGAAGAGTATTTGAGTATATTGTGGCAAGGAACAAGAGCCTGAAGGAAAGAAAGGCTGTTGTGCAGGAAAGATGGACTCCTGGGTACCATCCCACCCATACTGTGGGCAGTCCTGTGACCTTGGAGAAACAGGCACGTTACTCCATGCTCCACTCCCATTATCTGCAAATTTGGGCTCGTTCATTACCACTGCATTTTTAGAGTCAACATATGAGCTTTAATTTATTAGTGCCCATAAAATCCTTTGCATTCCAGGGTGGGAGTTTTCTGCAGCACAAACCTCACTGCCACCTTCTGCTGCCAAAGCACGCCCGTCACTTCTTGGTGTTCTCCACACCACAGCAAGACACTTCCTGGGTAGCACCAATATGTGCTATTTTCCTAGCATCTAGTTCACTTTTCCTTCCTCTGACATGAATTTTAGGCTCCATAAAACACACCTCAGAGAACCTCACGCCTCCCCACTGCGCAGCCACAGCTACAAGACTTAGCACTTAGCAGATTCAGCTCTCACTTATGAGGACACAGCCCAAAACACAGCCCTTCACTGCAAGCAGAAGCACAACTACTCACCAGTACCAAGAGGTTACTTCTTATCACAGGGGAGTCCTGGGCATCAGTGGGAAGAGGATGACAGCTGCTGCTACTTCACAAGGGTGCATGTTGCTTGGCCATCAGATGGGATGAGTCTCCATTTGCCTCAGTGAAAATTTCCTGCAAGAAGAAGCAGGAAGCCACAGTCCAGACCAGAGACAAGGTAAGGGATAAACAGGTACTCCCTGCCTGCTCTGTTCAATGGGAGCCATTCAGGAACGTGTTCAGGTTTGGCAATCCCCGTTTAGAAATACACCCAGGGGCACATCAGTTTTACACTGGCTTCTGGAGTTCCATGTTTATGGATCAGCAACACAGAGGACAGGAAAATGGGTGGCTTTGCATCTTGCCTGAAAGATGCAAGGCCAGAGGGATCTTCCTCATCTACATAAAGAAGAAGATTGAGGATAGGGTTATGGGAAAGGGTAATTCCTTATGTTTGCACCCAGACTTGCAACACCACAGATGCTGAGAACTTGCTTTCCAGTTCATCCTACCAGTCATTGCTCCCACACAGGGAGCTGCAGGGGGGTAAAGACCCTGTAAGCACCGGATGAAGAATGAAAGGAGCCAGGGAGAGCCTTGTGCCCTACAACTGGATGCCAGCCACAGGTTTTCAGGTCACGAGCACTCCCATTTCTTTTCCAGCAAATACATTTCCATTTGGTGCAGCCTCCTCAAAGCCATGCCCAGAGGATGAAGCAAACCAGAGCACCTCAGGACTCAGACAACTCGCCCCCCCAGCCAGACTCACCACAGGCCATGGCAGAGGGGTGAAAAGGCTTCGCATATGGCTCTCATCGTCTTCCTTTTATGCTGGTCATGCCCAGCAGGCAAAGGGGAGCTAGAGGAGGTGGGGAAAAGGAAGGGGGGTGGGAGAGGGTTAAACTTGAGGGAGGCAGAGAAATATCCTGACCCCAGTTTTTTAGCACAGCCAGCAAGAAGGCTGCCTGCCCGCCTCGGGGGGCTATTAAGGGACTGTGGTGACTTTCATCCCCAGGTCACCAGTTCAAATCTGGTCCAAGCCAGGGACAACAAAGGTATTATGTGAAATTAATTGCTGGTCTCAAGTCCAATTCCTAGTACATGTGTGTCCATTTCAGTAAAACTTACACCAGCTAAAGGCCACTCAAGCACAGGGGCAGAGAAGCAAAGGGCGATGAAGCTCCCGACTCATCCCCAGATGGAAACCTGCCTTTGGCAAAGGTCAGCACGATCAAACAGTGCTTGTTGTCCTGCTCTTGCCATTTCCAGAGGTATTGTTCTCACACCACATATGCTTTCGTGGAGAAATAACTTCAAGATGTCTCAAATTCACATACCCTGAGCCAATAACTCAGACTGGTGATTAATCCCTAACACAACACCAGAATCTTTCTTTCCCAAAGAAAAGTGTCTGGGATAACCAGATGAAGTTACATGGGGAGGTTTACAAGGCAGTGTCTTTGTTCAGATTTCACACAGCCATCAGCAAAGCAGCTCCTCGCCCACGAGCACAGGAATAAGTGCAGACTGGAGAACCCCTCACTGTTCTGAATCATAATTGGGCAGCATCTCTTCTGGCTACTGGTCAGAATCAGTGGTCACTTTTCTCTTTTAAAAGGAACTTGATGAAAAAGATTGGAGGGAAAGCCACTCACCAAGGAGTTTAAAATATTAAATATCAAAATACTTTAGAACTCACATTCATGGAAAACTGACTCAGCTGCTTTAACAGAGCAGGAAACTACCAAATAGAAACAAGATGGTCCACAGCAAATTGTCCGTGTTAGCAAACCAATGGTTCACACCAGTTGGGCTCCAGATGGTACCTCCATACCACCATGTGGGACTGGGGGAAAACACGCCAGAAACCTGCCTTAGTTTTTCCTGGGGTGTCTAGGGCTGCCAAAAACCAGCAGTACCAGATGCAGAAGGGCACCTTGTAGCCTTCCTGGACAGTGCACTCACAGCCAAGAGCTGAGCAATGACTTAAGAACTCCCAGCACTTATTTTCCATCTTTAAACTAGGCAACACGCAGCTCTGCCCAGCTGCCACAGTGGAGCAGGCAGAGCTCTCCAGTCACAAGGACAGGCTCACCCCCCAACTGATGCTCACCCATTATGCACACCAGCTCCCTTGTGCTACCCAGAAGCATTACCTTGTCTAATTTCTCAGTCAAAAATGACAGCAGATGGTCTCAGCTGGGAAATGTTGCTTGCCCCTGGAGTTACAGCTGCATCTCTCCTGACTGCTCTCCTCTCCCAATTAGAAGCAAATCTGCCTCCTGTCAGGCAGCAGTTCATTCTGCCCCTACAGCCCACCCCATACTGGCTCCCATTTAAAAATAAAAGATTGCCTTTTCTGAGCTGCTTATTGCTGCCTGCACTGACAATAATTCTGTGGAAATTGGTCGTTGCCACCACTGATGACCATTAGCATGCTGACCTGCTTTGACTTTGCCATCAGCTTTGAATATCAAATCGGTGATTAACGACTTCCAGTAATGACCCTGCCAGGAGCATCCCTGTGTTTCTCCAAGAAGGTACCCTCTGAACCAGATCATTACAGGAGCTTGTCATTTGTCAGCAATTTAAAAGCTGATAAGTCAGCAGCATGCACTCAGGGATGAGGCTGGGCTGGTTTCCTTGATGCCTCTGTTGTACTTTTCCACGTTCACCAGCAGAGGCAGATACAATTCATACGGTTATGGCCAGTCTTGTTTGGTTAGTAACACCTGAGAGATTAGTTTCCCCTTTCTTGATCCTCTTTCTCAGAGTAGCTAATATTTCTAAGGCCGTGATTAAAAAGAAAGCATCAAGTCCAGCATTCATTGCCCCAGTCACAGCTCAACGACACAACAAAAAAGAGCATAGGGTACAATATAATTCTTCCAGCTCAAAAAACGTTGGTAGATTAATTCTGACAGGTGTCTGTGTTGTGTTCTGCATTGCATTAAATATCCTCTGACTTCCTACACACATACCAGTGTAAAACCAGTGCAAGTTCTGTACATGCCAAGGGGCAATCTGGATCAGATGTATCACTGACTGGTCCAGGGCTCAAAGCCAGTACTAATGAGTATGAAGCTACAGCCTCAGAGGCAGGGCACTGAGCACACTAGACCCTTGCTCTGCCCAGGTACCTTAGCTGCTCAAAGAGTAAAGCTTTAACAATGCTACAAAGCCCAGGCCAGAAAAACCAAATCTGAGGCAATACATCCACCCTAACAAAAACATCCAGTCATCCCTTTGATACTTTTACAAGGGCTTTTGAAAGAGCTCCCTGGAGCTGCATCAAGACTGCAGCGAGCAGGTGAGCCACACTTGGAAGCTGACTTCACATCTGCAAGTGCTTTATGGTCCTAGGGAGAAAGAAAGAGAGGAAGAGTAGATCCTCTAATGAGGTTATTACCAGTGCCTGACACCACAGCAAGGCAGCACCATGCCTGCTGTACTCCTTCCTCCTGCAGGAAAGGAAAATCCTTTGTGGGAAGGATTTAAAGGGCTCCGAGACACCGAAGGTGCCATCTCTCAATAGAGAGTCAGGGCCATGGATCAATTTGGAAAACAAAAGAAGAGTTTCTAGGATTTTCATCAAAACAAAACCACCAGATGTACTTTTGTGGTTAAAGCCTCAATTTAGCTGGCAGAACGGAGCTAATTTAGACCCACTGGATCACATTTGGTGTGCAACCTCTCAGTGCCTCAGTCTCCTTATTTGCAAAGGGTTAACTCTGACAGACTGAAGGGCTACCAGAAGTTCCTATTTCCTTTGGACCCATCTATCCCACTATGAGCAACAGCTGTAGCAACCAAGTCCCAGGAGGAAGGAAACCATCTTCCTTTAAGGCAAAGCCTATCATTCACATCAACACTGCCAGCATGCTCAAAGACATATAGAAAAAAAAAGCTACTCTCCCTTGACTCCATTTCTCCACACAACACTGAAACAGAGCCTGATACTTCATGCAGCTGCAGATACGGAGATACTCCAAGCTCTAATAGGCACCTTCATCCTAGCTTGTAGATAAGCCATATCTTAGCACAAGCCTCTGGGGACCCTACCTTCAGCATACACCAGCCCCTGCAAGCCACACAGGCAGCTCTGCATCTCATGCTCACTAGCAAAGCAAGAAGGTAGCCAGAGCCATAACACTACCTTCCCCACAGCATACACACCAAGTCCCTGCTTGCTTGCTGGGATGCTGCTCTTGTTCTTCCTTACAAGAAGCTGAACAAGCAGAGACACCCATCAGCCCTGTCAAGGATCCCTTCTCCTACCTGCCCTGGGAAACTTTCTTCTGAGCATTTGTGGCTGCTTCACTGCAGTGTCATCCCTCCACGACACACAGCTCTTCGTGGTGCTTGGGTTTTCAATCCTTCCCACTTGCTTCATAGCAAATTTCCAAATCACAACAACAAAAATCAATAACTAAAACCTTCTAAGCAACAGCTATTTCCCTTTCCAGCCTCCCTTTAGTAAGTTCAGTGAGGAACCAGCTTCCTCCAAGGACCCAATCAGAGCTTCTTATCAACTACGGTAATTGGCACCCAGCTGAGCCTGTCTCCCAGTTGGGACCCATTAACACTCAATTAAGACAACCCCAGACCCTGCCCTCCTCCTGTTAGAGCTCTCCTTTCTATCAGTGTGCAGCTCTGTGTACAAAACCCTCTTGGGGCCATATGGTTGTCCATCCGTGTGTCTGGAAAGACATGGATAATGAGTGTAATGAGCAGCCCATGTTCTCAGGGAGCTTTGCACATAGCTGTTCTCCTCTCATTTCAGCTATGCAATTAGCCTTGCCCCCATATCACAGAGGGGACAATGCCAGCTTTCCAAGACAGGCAGAGATTTGGAAAGCATGGAGGGGGAGGGGTGCCCCCCCCAAAAGAGCTAGCTTGCCCTTGGTGGAATCAGGTGGGGGATCATTCCCTGGTGTCTTCTGCTACAGGCAAGGTCTAATACCATTGCTTCTGAGAACAGCAGCTCCTCCTTTCATGGCCCTGGGTAGACCTAAGTCACTTTTTTCAAGGTCTTTTTTAGTTTTATCTAATCCTAAGGGTCAGAAAGCAAATAATGGCAACCCAACAAAAAGGGAAACAAAGGAGCTTGATAATCTTTGTTAACCTTGTGCTTCCTTTAAAGACTTGGCTTGCTTTAGCTGGCTGTTTGAAGGTGATATCCTGGGACGCATTCATGCAGCTGGGAGAGGCAGGGAGCTGGCCCAGTTGTCCCCTACATCCTCTCCACCACCTCCATAGCAGCCTCCTCCACAGGGTCACCCAAGGCTGCAGCCCCTGCTCAACCACAGAGCCCTGGGGACAGAGAAAACAGCCTTCCTCTCCCCTCTCCTTGCTGCAAGCCCTCTCCCCACCTGAAACTGTCAGCGTTGTGATGCACCCCCTCAAGCTACTCACTAAACACACCTTAAATCCCCTGTCAAACCCACAGGAGAATGGTGGATGGTCCTTTTACCCATGGGGTTTGTTCTGCACCCACCTGCATGCCTGCTTGCTCAGGAGCTGTGTGTTGCATCGTTGTGCAGCCCTGAGTAAACCAAAGCTGCCAGAGAGCAGCACATGTTCCTTCCTTGCTCTCCCTGGTGATTTATTTCTGTGCCACACATCTCCAAACAGCACACCAACGTTTGGTCTAGTTTTAATATATACATTAAAATATCCATGTCGGCATTTCTCTGTGTATATACAAGCAGGGGGACAGGGAAAGGGAAATTTGTCAGATGACCTAGCAACTCAAAGCCAGCCAGAAGGCATTACTTCTCCCATGTTTCTGAAAATAACCGGTGCACGTTTGACTTCAAAGTAATAAACAGTATGGACATTTTCCAGCCATATTTATATCACTGTAGGAGGACACAGCAGGAGGCTGGGTTAGTTTTTCTCTCTGTGGCTCATGTTCTGGATAAAACTGAAGCAATACTTTCAGAAAAATCATCAGTTCCCAGACACAGATCACTTTATTTTCTCCTTCTCTCGTCTGCTGTTCCAGGAGGTTCAGGAAATCACATCAGCATCAAGCAATAGCCCTACCACATCTCTGCTGCAGTCCAGCTCACGGGAGATGGAGGAACTGGTGTTGCCCTGAGAGATGGGCTTTCTGGCTCTGCCTGGTGCATGGATACCATCTGTCTTAAGGGTCTGAAGTAATTTACTTCCAATTTTCGAGGTGTTTGAACTGTTGATACTAATTTATGTCCAGCATATTAGACTCCTAGGGACTCTTGTTGAGACTGACCTTCTGATCATTCTCCTATTTAAGCCTGAATATATTCTGCTCATGTTTCGAGATCAACCATGTTATGCCTGAAGCCTGTAATGACTGTTACTTCTGGTTTTATGAGTAATCTCCTAATTGGCCATTTGTCCTCAGTCCCAGATGCCAAACATCCCACCAACATGGGCATCACCCTGTGACTGGTCACTCACACACAGCCCACCCATGTCTGTGATGCCTTGGCGTTCCTGGGGATGTGGATGTGCTCAGGGTGTCCCAGACCTCCTAAGCACAAACATCATTGAGATACTAATTCAGAGAGCTCATCCACACACTCTCACTCCGATAAGATCCCTCTCAGGAACTTTGTATGAAACAGTGGATCAGAGAGTGCCAACTCAGGCAAGGAGAAATACAGCACCTTGCACAACAGACCTGTTATCTTGACTGGGCTTTGTGCTTTTTCCATCCTGTATAAGTAATAACAAGAAAAGATGACAAAAGATACGGCCACACCAGCCTGGAAATAAGAAGCTCCTGAAACCTATAGCCATCCTCTACACTTATTCTTTCAGCAGTCTCAGGAAAGTGACTTAACCATCCTGACTCTGGCTTCCCTCCCATAGCACAGCTCATTTATCACAAAATCATAGCAATTCGGGTTGTCTTGCAGGTGCCCTTGATCAGTGCACCCCACTCTGCTCTCTCCTGAGGCTGCCTACATCAACTGCAATCAGTGTGGGAACCTAAATCCTGCGTGGCACATCTGAGACTTCACCTCTATTTATTGCAAAGCAGCAGCATCTTCTAAAAGTCATGCCCTGACAGTGAACCAAATTGTCATCCACCCTGGTCATAAAATCCCACACATTCCATCTGTGTATTGGACGGGGAGGAATAAGTCTACCTTGCTGGATGGGAGGTAGAAAATCACCTATATTCCTCTCATTACAGACTTTTTGATCTTTTTTGCAAAAGGAGTAATTTCAGCTATCGCTGCACCACGGCTATTTCCAGGAAGAACTTGGCCAGAGAGCTGGATGAAAATGCATCGTGCAGTTCCTCCCGAGGGAAGAAACAGGTGAAGGGGCCGTCCATCACCACATCAAAGCAGAGCTCACCCCTTTGTAGTGCCCATGAATGAGACTCGTTTTGTCCTCCTAACAAGTGGGTCCTGCGTGGAAGATGGCCACATCGATTCCCCAGCCACTACTTTTAACGGCTTCAGCAAAACCAATCAACTTGATGTCATCAACGGCTTTTGAGCCTTGACTAAGAATCTCTGGAGGGCGAAGGGGACAATACAACCTGGAAAGCCTGCCTGCCTTTCAGCCTGCCCTGCACTTCCCCTCTCCTTGTTCTCCCTCTCCTCTTTATTAAGCCGCTTTTGTGGGGCTTTCACCCATTCTCTCCAATAGTGAAAAAGTCCAAGTGAGTGAATCTCCTCCTCCTCTTTTATTCCTCCCCCCTCCTCCTTTTCTATCATCCTTTTTCAAAGTAAAGCTTGCAAGGGATGGCAGGGCTTTCAGTGCGTTGGGGTCCCTGCCATGCTGCTTTGTTGGCCGTCCCAGCATTGTGCTTCCCAAGGCGGTGCAGGTGCAGCAGGGTTTTGTCTGGGTGTTAAACATGGGCTAATTAGTCGGAGGGAGGGGAACGGGGATTGCAGCGGCAGCATTCATTACACAGAGGCATTCAGGTTCCACAGGAACCCCGGGATCTGCCCAGTTAGCGCAATCCTGGCTTGTTCCTACCCCTGCTGCAAGATGGGAGAGACTTTGGGTGGCAGGATCACACCCCGCGTGGGTTCGCTCGCCTCCTCTCCGCTTGTGCTTGCCACTATCAGAGAAGTCATCTGATGGGGAGAATGAATTGCCACCGGCTCTCCACAGCCCTCCCACACCCCGGGAATGGTGAAATGACACATCAGCTCAGGAATCTCAGGAAAGGCACAAAACACAGTAAAATAAATGCAAATAATCTGCACTAAGGTGCTGCAGACAGCCCTGGCACTGAGGGCTACCAAGGGAGGGTCTCCCCTGACCTCAGCAGCTTTCCTTTGCAAGCTCTCATGAAAATAAATCCATAACACACACCACATGCAGTTTATGTGGCATTCAGTCTGGATATTTATTTTGAAAGACAAGAGCCTTTGCTTGGTTTCATTTCTCACTAAAAAGGAGAAAGAGGGGCATAAAGTAAGTAAAACCCAAAATACTTTGACACAAACCCAGAACGTCACTGGCAGCAATTTCACCGAGTCCCAGGCACGAGTTTCATTGCAGGTATCAGCGTGTGCTAGCTCTGAGGTGTTTGGCACCAGTGCCCTTCAGAGCAGCGCTTGAGTACACACCAAGTAAACCACATCGCTGGCCCGTGCCCGTGAGCTGGGGCACAAAGCTCCATGAGCTGGCAGAAAGAAAATGAGAAGCTGATGGGAGTTGAGGACTGTATGTCCCCTTAGGTTTTCTGACCTCGTATTTCCAGAGTGAGAGTTGCTCCTTATTCACATCTCCCATTTGTAAGCCCAGCCAGGTCAGAGCAAATTCCGTGTTGATTTAGCAGCAGTTTACATTTACTTTGGACTCACTTTACGCTGGTGTGAATAACTGCATAAGTATCAGGCAATCAGGGGAGCAAAGATGTGCAAGTAAAGCAAAATAAACCATACAAAAATCCATAAAGGAACAGTTAAAAAAAGTCAGTCAGTGTATTTCTGATCTACAGAAATGATGCATCTACCTTAAGCCTCTGACTAGGTAAAAGTTGTTAGGTAACTCTGCTGCAGTGCAGATCAAAATTAAACATCTCACAGCACGTTTCCCTGTCAAGTGAAGGACAGTTTAGCAAAAGTCTGTGTTTGTGGGAGTTTTTCCACAAAGGGTTTCAGGCAACATAAAATGTTCCTGGCACCGTATTCAGCTGTGTGTCCCAGAGACACTTAACTCTGTACTTAATTCAGGTTTAATAGGCTGTGATTATATTAAATAAATACCAGCTGAACTGATTATTTAATACATAGTTATAGCTGTTTAACAGCCATGCAATTGACTGTAACATCTCAATAAATGCATGTTTTTCATCGATCGCCTAGCATTTTATTTCACATCCCATAATTTTCCTATATAACTCTTGGACCTTCAAAGCATTGCTGGGGGTCGTCCCAGCCTGCTGTGCCGATCTCTGCGGTCAGAGCAGAAACATGCCCAAGAGCTGATGCTTTTCCAGAGACTTGTTGCAGACGAGTGTGAGGTCAGGTGACGGTGACCAGCTTCCTTCTACCTCCTCCTTGAATTCTCAGGTGGATGCAAAACGCTTCTTCACATCCCTTCTGGCCTTGCCCAGCTGCTCTGTGCCGGCGATGCAGCTGCATCCCTCCACCCCGGCACTGGCCTCCTTGCAGGAAGTCAGAGATCATTCTGCTCTCAACAGGCTGCAGAGAGTTTAAAGCTTCAAGAGGCTCTAGAAATGAATAATCCGGATTTTATACTTTAAAATTCATACTTGCCTGCCCACTGATGCCTTCAAACTGATATTTGTGTTTTCCCCTCCGCTGTTGGTTTGCCTGCAGCTCCTTTGAAAACATTTACTCAGCTAAGAGGCATCTTTATTGCGGAGCTGTCAGGCATTCAGAATGATCAGAAGATACATAAACAAGAAGTTGTTTCTAAAACCTGCATCTATTTGCAAGCCAGCGAACTGTATAACAAGCTGTTATTCAGAGCACACTTGTTGAGGTCTGACAACTGCACAACAAACACATACAGTTTCTGCTCCGGAGTTGTTTACCCTCGCTAATCACTCCAGTCCTCAAAAGACAGCATCAAAATAAAAACGATACATACCTGCATTTAATTGTTTGTAGTACCACCAGAAAGCAAAATGGTGTTTTAAGGGATATATTTCACAACGGCTCTTACCTGAGCATGCACAGAAACCGTGAGCAATGCCATTTCCAGGGATGATAAGAACTGAATTTGCATGCTCCACCAGAAAATCCAGGGCGCACAGCAAATAACAGGTTATTTGTCTGATTTGTGTATGTCAGTGTAAGGTCAGTGAGCTTGAAACTATAGATGTAATTTGAAAAGCGGCAGAGAAAGGGGAAGGAAAAAGCCAAACAGACAAACCCCAGTGTGTTTTTCAGTATTTAGTATTGCCTACCCTTTCAGAATAAAACAAAGGCAACCCCCCCACACATTCCTGGCTGTTGTGAGCTGTACTTTCCTATTCAGACCCCAGCCCACTGAAGCCGGTAGTTATAAATGCTCAAGAGCTAATAAACACTTCTCAGGATTTAGCACTGGAGAGCCACATGGTAAGGGAATAGACAATTCTTTGTTATCGTCATACATAGCCCCTTCCTTAAAATGCCCTGACATGACTTCTCAGGCAATAAATCAGCTTTCTTTTGCCGATGTGCTAAAGCCCATCTATGTACCATAAAAGCTTCCCCCACACCACCCCATATCCCTGCGATGGCTTTATTCACAAGCAAGTGTGTGCAAGAAGAAAACAGAGATCACAGATCTTACATTTCTGAGAAATGGGGTTTTTTTGCAAGTTAATACTCCTCAAAGCAAGTAGAGAAGCCTCATCCTCATCCAGCCAGCATGATTTTTATTTGCTCTATATTTTTCTGACACTGTCACAGCTCTGCACCGTTCCATCATATGGTAGAGGTATTAATTCACTATTTCCTCTATTATACAATCCCCACTTCCTTTCCAGTTTTCTCACTCTAATGATGCTATAATAAAAAACAGAGGTAATAATGAAATTGGAAAATAGTGTAATTTCTACTTGGCAAAGGGAGTCGCTGGAATAGCGTACGGCTCTGGAAGCTGCTTTGCTACTGGCTTATTAGATGAGGGTTTTGAACAGCGTTTGAATGACGACTCGTGAACTGCCTCCAAAGTCTGCCAAAGCAGCGTCACTGGATGTCAGGAGCAGCAGAGCCAGGACTGAGTGGCTGATGGTCAAAGCCAGGTAGACCAAAGAATCAACAGCTGGGGGTTAGAGTCAGAACTGATGGAGAAATTCCCTCAAATGGGGCTTTCCTTCAGGTCAAGTTAAAAGCACCGTGAGCTCCGAAACAGTAAGGAGTTCAAGATGCAGGGCTTGACTCTGCTCTGATGTTCCTCCTGCTGTAACCCTGCTGGCTGGTACTCCTGTGGCACGGGCTGTGCTTCGGGGGAGCTGCTCCTGGTTGCACTGGAATAAACAGGATCTGAATCAGGAGGTTAAAATGACGTTTTTAATAAGCAATTTGGAGATAACATTTCCTTTCAGCACACCCAGAGACACACCCTCCCCCATACCTTCTGCCCCCCAGCTGATTTTCAACACTTCATGCCTGCACCTAGAACAATTCATTCTACAGATGCCTTTTCCCAAAAGATGTCCTCACGATGGAGTTAACGATACCAATCTTCTGGCTGGTTTCAGCTTCCAGAACTGCTAATACCAGGGGAAATGTCATTTCAAAAGCCAGGCACACTTGGGAAATGCAGTAGTATCCCTCTAGCCTTAACAGGGGGTTGAGCTTGTCACTGGAGAGGTTATCCAGGCAACCTGAAACTCAGAGGGTTTCTCCAGGCAGAAGGTGCACAAAGTCACGCAGACAGATACTGCAGTGCTACCCAGGTGTCACAAAACAGAGGATCTGGCAATTTAAAGAAAATCTGGGCATTTCCCACCCATTGCACCCATCAGCACTCCTCAGCAACAAGGAGGAGGCAGTACCTTGGATGCTTTTTATCAACCACACAGAAGAAACAGCCTTCTGTATGGCCACAGAGGCAAATGGGAGAGAGGGAACACCCAGAAAGGGTGACAAGTTCCGAGGACCACTTCTCACTGCAAAAGCAACTAAATGAGGAGCAGGGAAGCTTGGCAGATACAGATGGATGGCAGACCATGCAGAAGGCTGTTCCTGGCCCCAGGGAGACCTGTTTCAAGGGCTCTGCTCAGTGGGACCTTCAAGGTGAACCTGAGCTCACTTTCATCTTCCATTAGCTCCCCCAGTTGCCTAATTTTATGTCTCACCTTCCACCATGGGAGACCACGCAGCTTCAGGACAGGTCTGGCCTTGTCCATCTCCAGAGGAACAGTGGGTTTTCAGAGGAAAAATTAACTCTTCTGCTCTATAGGAAACAAGACAGAAGCACAGGATGGGGAATCTCTTTTAGGGACACCAGCTGAAGCATCCCTCATGTCAGGGTGGGGTTAGTGCCACACCTCCCACATGGAAAAGGCAGGCGGAGAGGAAGAGGGAACGTGAGCTCTCACACAAGCTTTGAGAGCTCTCATTGAGCAGCCAGGCCTGTGTCTCACCCCAAGACACCAAATCCTCATGCAGAAGAAAGCGGGAGAGAATTACTGCTGTGCTCACCTGCCTCCCATGGAAGAGGAGACAAGCCCTCCCCGGCACCGCCTGGCTAGCTCCTGCAATGAAAGGCAGCCTTTTGGGGCAATAAACAGCACCCAACTGGTTGCAGCACAGCCCCCAGCAGCCAGGGTCCCACATCTGGAGTCTTTTAAAGCTTTGCAAGCACGGACTTAACAGGGAACTGCATTTACAGAGGTGATGGTGAACTGCAGCTGGGAGGAAGGGGTGGCTGGTCGGAGTGCTCAGATGGATCTAGAGACACCAGATCTCTTGCTGGTCAAAAGGTGGCTGGAAATGAGATGTAGCCAACTCTGATTTCCAGCATGGATGAAGCTGAGCTCCTGTGGAGCAGGAGGGTTACATACCTGGTGTCAGAGGAAAGAGAAGTGGTACTGTGCACCCCCTTCCCTCAGTAAGGGAGGAACAGATGTCCTGCACCCCATCCTCCAGACCTCAACACCCTCCACACCTGCAGAGCAGCTACTGGAGAGAACATTCCCTGTAAGGGGAAGCAGATCCCAGTCCATATCAGGTACTGGGAACAGCGAACAGAAACACACATCATCCATCTCTCCTCTGAAGGGAATATCCTGCCACCGCTTCTGCTTTTTGATCCAATAGCTGTCACCTGAAACTGCCAGCCTTTCCAAGCACGACCGCGAAGGGAAAGGCAGTTGCTTGATGCAGCACTATTCAAAATCTGCCCAGATGCATGATGGATACAGTATCTGAGTGTTTTGACCTTCAAATCCCACCCCCCCCCCCCCAGCTTTTCCATAGTCTGCAGTCAGATGCGATGGCGGTTTCATTTATTCGGGATATGTGGGCAGAGATAGGTGTCTGTTGACTGATGGTATCGGGTTGCATAATTTGCTTTTAATTTATATCTGTCCTCCTGAAGCGTCTAATGGGGGGAATAAAATAGATGTGAAGATAAAACAATGGCTTCAGGGCAGGAGGGATGTACACAATATATAGTCCCCTCCTCGCAGCACAAGTCTTCCTCTGCTAAATCCCTGAACAGACATTAGCAGCTCCCACAAGCTCCAAAGTATCAGTTAAGATACAGGTAGCCTCAGCAGTTGGAACCTAACTAGAACTGGTTTTGGAGCAGATATTAGCAAACAGAAATCTGGGATTGTGCTAAACCACAAGTCTGGGCTAGAGGGATGCGCAGGGATGCCAAGAGTCAAGAAACTAGAGACAGGGCAGGTGTCGGACCCACACACACTGAACCATTCTGCAAACTCCCTGGATTTTGGGGGTAGATCCTGTACAATGAAGTCCAGTCTGGTGTGGTAGGGTGGGTTGGCTGGAAATAGGGATGAGGACAGCCGCACTGGGAAGCAGAACATGGCCCTTATGGCAAAATAACCAGGATCAAGACCCAGGAGAACAGCTACAGCAAATGGCATGTGGCAAAGGCAAGAGCAACTGGTGGGACTGCCTAGAATCTCTGCCAGCAACAGGGACTGGCTAGTCCCAGCCCTGGCAAGATTAGTCTGAAAGTGGCTCACTGAGTGATCTCTTCCAGACTTTGATTAATAAAACAATCTTTTCACTTGTCAGCCACACAGTTTGTTGTATTTCATTTACAGCTCCTTCTACTCCACAAACACAGGAGCAGCTTGTGTTTGCAGAGACTGGCAGCCTGTGTTAATTAATCCTGAGGTGTTATGAGTTTTCTGAGACTCTGCAGACGCTCACACCTGACCTGTGCATCTGCAAAGCAGCTCCCCTCTTTTAATATGCTTATCACCAGATTTCATCACAGCCACGCTCAGCCATCCTGCCTGTGCACGCCTGGCCCTCTGGAAGCAGGCACGTGCCATTTCCTTCCTCTGAACTTCTTTCCACTCACATCAGCAGCTTGCCTTGCTCTGCACAGTGAGAAGGATACAGGCACTGCCCCAGACCTTCATGTGTGTGGCCACCAATTTGCATGGATGTATAAGTAATATGAAACTCAATCACAATGCCAAGCGACTGCTGTGCCATTTGTCCCTTCAGCATTGCTGTCTGCTCACCTGCAGAGCACAGGCTGCAAACAGGAAAAGTACCTGCATCTTCTCCATCCCGAGGTCCATTTATCTTGCAGGGATGAGCAGCTGACTGCTTATTTTCTCTACAGCTGCTTTTTAACAGCAGCGATTAACATGTCAACTTTGACACCTAGATTTAGGTTTTCCCTGTGCACAAAGCAGCACTAGCACATTTAACCCACCTGGATTCCCTGCTTGGCCAGTCAAGGCTTCCCTGGACTAGAGATTCACTTTACAACTGGCAAGAACCTTACACTGCTTTAGACTGCAGCAATGTACCAGGATATCATTCACACCCTGGATTAACTTAAAGACAGGGGAGCCAGTGAGGAAAACACCTCATGTAAACCAGGCATTCATCCAGTTTGATGTCACTGTAATACCTCTGCCCACATGAAAGCTTAGAAGGGATCCAGATACTTATTGCCATGTAAGCAATAATGGAATTCTAATTAGCACATACAATATAGTGCAATGATAATTAGATTAAGCCTAACTACCTTAAGGAGTCAGGGAGAAATATTTAAAATAATTTCAATAGGACTGCTGGTCACTCCCAGTTCCATCCCTCACAGTGGGCAGAAGAAGGAGGCCTTTTCCCTCCTTAAACCCCCGCTGTCTGCAGGCACAGCCTTGTTCTGCAAAGCAGGGACAGCAAAGGAAAAGAAAATCCATCCCACACCTGACCCACTCTGTGCCTTAGATAACTCACTGACTCATTACAAAGCACAACAAGGCCATAGGCAGAGCTGAAGGTAAGCCTGAGACCAGCACAGGATTTGAGCTCCAGAAAGTTAACTGCTGCTTAGAAATAAAAAATGTTTAGAAATAAAATAAAGAAACAGCAAGACCTGGAGGAGGTTTGGCATGAATGGTCCTCTGAACCCCCATCCAGCAGGTGAAGGAGCCATCTACAGGAAATGGCTCTGCAAGAAGATGGGCAGCCCTGGGAAGCCAGGATGAAACTTGGTCATAGAAAGCAAAACTGAGATTTAAGCAGAGAGACACGATGATCTCTTGAGGTCCCTTCCAACCCCTACGATTCTGTGATAGCCAGAGCAGACCAGATGGTAAAATAATAGTACCTCTTGCACTTGATGTATGTTGGAACCCAACAACAGGTCTCCCAGTTTGAAGGGCCCCCAGGCTTTCACGTTTGCTTCATACACAAATGAGCCTCAGGAGAGGTGGGATGGGGTAAGCCATGCTCTGTGAGAGATAAGGTCGATATTCGGCACTTCCACTCAGTTATTCAAGTCTAGCAACTGTGGGAAACCCTAAGAAACCTCTCCCTGGGGTATTCTTCACTAGTTACCTAGAAACCCAGACTGGGTTTTATGAGCAGAAAATATGTTGGGAGGCATGTTTGCCTCATCAGCTTTAAAAAAAAGAGCTATTTTCCCCTTTTCCCCACCCAGCAATTTCATTAGTTGTGAACTATTTATGGGCTTTAACCACCCCTCTCCTCTTCACAGCCTGGATTTCCCAGCCACAAGAACATCCCAGCCCCTTTCACTTCCAGTATTACAGCCTCACCCAGAAGTAATCTGTACAAGCTTCTGTGGTATCTACAGGGCTTTCTATGAATAAGAAACCCTTTATGAGCCTAAAACCTCTGCATGCTGCCCTGAGACCTCAGAGAAACCTACTTGCAAAATGGCTTTTGCCTGGGGGGCAAATGGTTGGGCAGGAGGAAGCCCTACCAAACCAACTGGGATTAAATTCCAGACCATAATTGAACCCAGCGAGTTTTTCAGTTGATTGTCCTCTCCTTTTATTCAGGCCCTCGCTGAGCTTTCTTTGCAGCCTGTTTGCCAAGTCTCAGAGAGCAAACAGCCCAGCAGCCAGCGCATTATCCCTGCGTGCTGAGCAGGGCTTTCTCGTTTCATTCATCATTTATGGGTTGCAGGAGTGATTTCCCCAAGTTAGTGCATCGCCTTAACAAAGCAAAGGGGGCTCAGTGGCAGGGAGGGAGGTGAGCGTATTAGCCTTTCACCTTTAGAGGCCTCAGCTTAAGTCCTAGCTCAGGTTACCAAAGAAACCATCATCTGCAGGGTGAAGGTACCTTCTCCAGCAGCCAGGCCAGCACCCTGTGTCCCTGCGCAGGGTGCTCATACTGGGGCTCCACTTCCAGGGGACCTCAATAGGACTGTTAGTTTCATGGCTACAAAGTGCCACATCCCTTGTGAGCAAAGGCAAGCAGCATCCAAGGCAGCATGGTGTGAAGGTGAAGGCAGGCTGGGTAACATTTAACCATTTATCTGCTTTCCTTCTGGCTAGCTGAGCCTTCTTCTCCAGTCTAACTGGAACAGCATAAAGTTTACCCACTCTTTTCTGCTCCTGTGACAGATGATGCTGTACAGGAAAAAAGAAATTATAGTTTAACTATAAAATAGCTAGGATCATCACTTTTCTTGGAGGGGGCTCTGCTCTGTGTGGAGCTGAGCTGCTGGGGGATTTATTTCTTTAATTACACTGGAAAGAAGCAAAAAGAATTGATTCAAAAAACCCAGGATCCAAAAATCATCTCAAGCTCTTCAGACTGTTCCTGGAGATAAGACTGAGCTCGACATTTGGAAATGTATTTTTAGAGAGGAAAAGTTTTACTCTTCTTCCTTATATTTAGCTGTAGCCACCAGCTGTGAGTTTCTGCAATAGCCTTCCAGGAAGAGTATCAAGGACAAAAATGCAGCTTTAGAATTGAAGGTAGAGAAGTTTAATGAAAGTTTAAGATGTGGCTGGCAATGGGAGAGCTGGGGGTTTAAATCTAAGGATCTGAAATTTAAATTGCTTGCATCTATAAAATGGCCTGGTTTGGTTTGGAAAGAAGTGAAGCCAAGATGATCTTCTAAACCAGCTGATCCCCTGGCACACATCTCTACCTCCAGAGGTTAGCAACCGCTCCTACAAGACCTTCATGCCCTGTGAAAGCTCAGATCTTACTCAACCCACTGTGGGTACTACTCAGCAGACCTCCATGTTGGATATAGACAGCCCAGAGCCAACCAGTGTGAACAGAAGGCCTGTGAGTTGGAGGGTCTGGGCTTTTGAACCCACTCATCTGGCCATGAAGGCACCCCACCGTGTCTGAGCACAGATGGGTGAGTTTTCCCTGCCATGGCTCACATCACTCCTGTTTTGCAGGAGGTAGAGACCACCGTGGCCGTCAAGCAGATACAATCCACTGGTGCTATTTTCACTTTAGGTATTTCTTTTCCCTTCATGGAGGAAAAAACCAAATACTGGGCCCTTTGCACCTGGTGAGGAATGACTGTTTGTTTAGACAGCCAAATGAAGTCATCGCTGAGAAACGATGCCCTCACACACCCTTTAATACTTACTTGCCAGAAACCATGATGGAGTGAAATGACCCATCACCATCCACAGCTGTTTGATATCACCAGGAATGTTTCTGCCTCCACTTCCACATCTTCTGACCATACTGAAGCCAAACTGTCCTTATCACTGTCATTTCACAAAATAATAATAGTAATTAATAATAATCATCTCCCTAGGATGAAAGTGATTTGGAAATTACTGCCTAACTAATTGTCCCTGCAGTTTGCCTTGGGAAC
Source organism: Porphyrio hochstetteri (assembly GCA_020800305.1). NCBI lineage: Eukaryota > Metazoa > Chordata > Aves > Gruiformes > Rallidae > Porphyrio > Porphyrio hochstetteri. The sequence continues at coordinate 18,419,482 of CM036915.1, read as the reverse complement.
CTTCTAACGAAGGCTACAGCACCCAAGCCTGCCCTGCTGCAAGGTCTAGCCAAGGACTACACCAACCCCCAGCCTGAGCAGACAAAGTTGCCTCAAAGAAGCTCCACACTTTAACACCACTCTGGCTCCTCAAGACAAATGGAAAACTAAGCATTTTTAATTTGCATTTTAAAACAAAGGCTTCTAATATCCAGACCATTAACTTGGCTATGAGGCTTTCACGGCAAAACTTGTTACTTGCTATGTGTTTCGTTGTCATTAAGATATATTAAATACTATTAATTGTGATGCTTTGCTATTATGCTATTTGGAGACTTGCCACAAGCCCACTTCCGCCCAACCTGTATTACACTGTGAACCTTGGAGGCATTTTAAACATCTCCTGTAAAATTCATGAATGTGAAAAGGAGCCCAACATCTTGAGGGGCTGGGGAGCCTGCCTGAAACCCAACTCAGTTCAGGGCTGATCCCTAGCAGCTACTACATCTCAATCCAACCAGCCGAGCCCCCACTCAAGCCCAGATGATTACCACACTCTATATGCACCTTCCTTCTAATGAATATAGGCTTATGGACAGCTCATGCATTATTTACCAAGGTGTGCTTATTATGATTGCAATGATTTAAGGCAGTTTGTTACAGGCACAGCTCTGAGTGATTGCGATCAATAGAAGAAACAAGAACAAGCCAATCTGCATGGAACAACAGCCAGGGTCCTTAGGGGCTGTGCTTCCCCAATTAACCCTTCCCAATCTGGCAGCAAGAGAGGCTAGCACTTGTCTGAGAGACACAAGTAGTTGGACACCCTCCTTCTTGCCCTCCCCACTGCACTCAAGGGTGAAGAGGCATTTGAATGGGTTGCGTGGTTCCTCCAGCTGTTTCTTGGGGCAGGATCCCACATGCTGGCACAGCATTCCTCAGGGTGTTTAATGTGTATCTCGGATGTGGCTATAACCTACTCATTACCATATGTCATGACTTCACCTCCAGGCCCCATACACAAAGCCTCCATCTTTGTTCCCCCCAAACAGATTTAGAAACAGTGGGTTTTGCTGTTGCTAGCTGGGACAATCCCTGATTCAACTCCTGAGGATGACTGTGGTAGCAGGCATGAAGCAATTACTGCAAACGAGTAGCTGGACTCTGATCCTTCCTGCAGGAAAGGCAGTGGGAGCTTTTTCAGCGAGAACTGGAGGGAAGGGAGAGGGATGTGGAGCAGCTTTGCCCCTTCCCACCTTTAAAGATGGAGAGGTCTCATTTCTTTGCCCCAATACCTCCTAATATACAAGATTATGGCTCAGCATTTGCTCTGTGCACTTTGGGAGCTGGACCAGTTCTCTGAACCAGTCAGGACAACACAGTGATGGTGCTGCAGTGTCCCACCTCTGTAGCATGAGGTGTCAAATGCCAAAAACTCCTCCCCTGTACCATGGGAAGCAGGTAGCTATTACCCCTGGTCAGGATAGCTTGAGGAGCCTGGTTCTAAGCTCAGCTAATAAACACTGCTCTAGATTTATCTCAAAATTCCTCACACAAGGAGAGCCTGGAGATGTCTTTCCCTACCAAGTACATGACAGATCTCAGCTCAGTGTCTTGCTTCTACACTGGATCTTGCTTTGGATCGGACCTGGCACACAGGAAATATATTCATTACTTCAAGGGGAAGCAAACAGGATGTCTGGACAAAGCACCAAATCAAAGGCTAATGACACAAATGGATATTTAATACAATGACTTCCTCTGATTATCCTATAAGGAAACACTTCACATGCTGTCCATTTTGTACATCCTGCAGCATTGTAACATGCTCCAGAGTCTGGGAGGGAATTTTCCACACCGTGCAGTAGTAAGGTGGGGCTGTGCTCTTACCTGCCTGCTGCTGCTGAGATGACACAGCACGTGTAACCTGTGCCATCAGCTCCATGGCCAGGGATGCTCTATCAAGTGGCAGGATGGCAGCTCCAAGAGAGTACTGCTTTTCATCCCTCCCTCCCCATCACCTGCTCAGCATCCCCAGCACCAGGAGAAGGGCAACAAGGCATCGTTGTGACAGCTGTCTGCATTACAAAGCTATTCCTCGTGATACAGGGGTGACCAGAGACACATTTCCCCCTCTGCTCTATCCCCTCCATAGCCAGCAAAGCATCAGGAGTTGGGGATAACACCAGCACTGGGTTACTACACTGAGGTTCAGCCCCCCAACTCAATCTCTCCAGGACTATCCCATAGCTCGAGCCATCTCCAGAGCAGTTTTGTGCCACAGGGTCACTGAACAGAGTTTGACTGAAATTCCTGCTTAGATTAAACCAAGACAGGATTTTATTAGCAGAGTGCTTGTTCTGCATGCTGCTGCTGATCTCTCTGGAGGAAAGACAACTGAAGCCTTTTGCTTTATAGCAACTGGGGGTTGGAGAGACAAAAGCAAAATAGTTCAGTTTAAAAAAAAGATAAAATAAAAAATTGTTTCCAGAGTCACTGTGACCTGATGATTGCTTTGGGTTAAACTAAATCCAACCAAACATAATTGGCCAAGAGGCCAGGGACGGGAATATGTAAGAGAATTAAGCTTAGATTTATTTTTGCTGGAGAAAGAAGCCTGAAAACAACTCCCCAGAAATTACTTCAGATTTCTCTTTGATTTTTTTTGATGCAAAAAAATTCAGGTGAGAATTGAGATCGATATGGTTACTGAACAGCAAAATAACAAACCCATTAGGAACACAAAGCTGAATGACTGAGGAAAGTTCCTTTCTAGTTGAAACTCGTAGGCTTTGTTAACAGTTATTTCATTCCAGTGCCTAGCCAACACTTTGTTTAAAAGAGGTCTTTGTTAATATTTTGATTAAGTTAATAAACATGATTAGGCAAACCTGCCTCTACACAGCCAAGGAAGACTTCCTAGCAAAACCAGAAGAGAACATTTGACAGTCCTAATAATTTTAAGATAAGGGAATATACAGAAGGAAAGAAAAAAAGGGAAAAGAAGGAAATTCCCTCAACCTGAACAGTCTCTAACAATTCCAGCAAAATTAAATACATAAATAATATTAAGACTAATTAAGAACCAAATTTCATTTACAAGCTATTTTCGAGGCACTGTTCTTCCAATAAAGGAAATCTATAATCAGGGGAGGAAGAGAAATATTTTCTAATGCCTTCTGAAGCCTGACTTTCCTCCAGCAGTTTGTACACTGTTTGCTGGGATGACTCCACTGGAGGGGGAAGAGGGGAAAGAAAAACAAACAAAAAACCTCTCTTCTTCATTTCTTAGCAGCTTCTTTGGGATAAAAAACTTGTTTTCCTGATGCAATAAAGATAGTTTTGACCAGTACAGCCATTGTTGTTAGTAATCAGACCCTGGTATCTTTGAACATGGTGTGAATTATAGTTATTTCAGTATCAGTGATGCAATAGCAGTTTTCTACCCATCTTGAGTTGTTCCTAAGCTCAAGGGAAAGAGGTTCATTCAATCCCATCTTCTCTGTACAGCTGCTCTAGGAAAGAAGCCAGTCAGCGCTCCATCCCAGGCCAAGAAAAATAATTTTTAGGGATGAGATAAGACAGAATTTGATCCTATGTTTACAGCTCCCCTTGCAACCCAGGCCAAGCTAGCAGACCTGTGGGAAAGCTGTGTTGTCTCACAAAGCATAGGTGTCACCGAGAAGACAGTTTGCCCCAAAGGACTAACGTCCCTCCCTAACGCCTTTCCTGGAGCAACACAAGGGATTAACCAGCCTCATTATTTGATAGCTCAAAGCTCCCTATTGATTCCCACCTACTGCTGACACTAAAGAAATGGCAATTAGCTGCAGTGGGTTTTCACACCAGGCCAAGACCACTGGCAGCAGCCTACAGCCCCATCACCCGCTCAGGTAGACCAACACCAACTGACAAATCAAGATGCAAAATCAGGAAACCACCTTAATTCACATTCAAGGCCGCTTCCTCCTTCTCCCACAAGAGCCTCCATCACCTCCTCCAGCCTGGGAAATAAACTCCTCTGCCTTCACAACCCACCCATTTCAACAGGCAGCAGCTGATGCTCAGCCACTTACGAGCATCCACCTCCAGCTGCTGGCCGATCACACGGCAGAGGAGGTTAAGTGTCACTGGAGCTTAGTAGCAAGATTGGACCTGCCCTTCTCCAGCTGCATCCGTTGTGCTCTTGGGGCTGGGCCAGGCTCAAGACAGAGAATCTGACGGGGTGGAAAAGGAAATTCTGTGCATTCCTCATCCGTAGCCTACACGCCAAGTGAAATGCAGCGATGAGCAGCCAGACCGGAGTGCTTGTCTGAGGCTTCCTTCTAGCTGCAAAAAAATTGCAGTGTGTTTAAAGCAATGTGATTTGGTCCAGGGAAGCTGGGCTGCTAGGGTTGTGAAACTGTTCACCCTCCAGTACCAGTGAAACAGGTGAAATGTTAGGAGGAGCAGAAATCTTGGGGTACAGCCTCCAAGGACTGAATTCTGGCTTAGGAAAAACACCTGCCCTGAAATGTTCTGAGCATGTGATTTTAATTTTCTTTGACCTTTACATGTCTCTCCTTAGCCAGGCACAAAAATATCCTGCTCAGAAAAATTTCTGCCTGGAAATGATGGTCCTTTTTCCCCAAGTCCTTTTAAAGGGATGAAAATTGCTTGTCTTCCAGAAATATGCTGCTGCAAACAAGCAATGTGTGAACTGCCTGTTTGGGGAAAGACAGGGGAATTGTCTCATCTGTGCTCATACCAGCAATATTCCAACAAACACAACCATAACAAAATTAAAACACAATGGGAGGAAGAAAATCCCCAACATAAATGCAATGTCACCTTGATAATCAACAGCTGACAAATTCAGCTTTTGGTTCCCTGCTCCCTCCTGCCAGTGCTTGATTAACTTTATAAAGTTTAATTGTCCCATGAGAGAAACGGGTCACAGACTGGTGGGGAATCTGAGTGTGCAGGAGGTAGCTGGGTAGGGATGTCACATGGGAGGGACCCTTTGTCCATCAGAGAGCTTAGGTAGCAACTGCATCCTATGCCAGTAGCAAGGTCCTTCATATATTAATGCTGGGTAAATGGCTTTTGGTCTTTAAACTTGCCTGCAATGATGCTTCTCTCAGCTGGATACAATACTCTCAACATCCTTCCTAAACCATCTCACAGTTGTCTCCTCCAAACTGCAGTTGGTCTCCATTCAGTGCTGATTCCTGCTGAAACATCTCAAGGTCACATTCCTCCAGCCTAAAAGGCCAACATAAAACTCTGGGATAAATACCAGCAACAACTTCTGCTGGGCAAGGAGATTGAAACCTCCCCAAGGAAGGAGAACGCGTGTGGGTGCGGGAGACAGAGCTCTTGCCGACGTGGTACAGGGTTTGGTCTTTTGTTGAAGGACAAGTGACACATGAGCCATGGCTTTTCTCTCACATTTCTTCCCAGAAAACAGATGTGACCCAGGAACAGCCTTGCAGCACATGTGCCGCGGGTAAACCGCCCTACTTTGCAAACAGGGCTACGATAACGTGGACCGAACTCTATGTCCTGAAAGGGTTTTTCCAGCCCTGTGTCTCATGGCTCTGCTCCTGTGACCTTGCCTTTCTAACATTAACACATGCCACACATACTTTTTTTTTCAAAAAGCAACCAGCAAAATGAGATATTTCGCTGCATTTGATCCTCCCTGGGAGAGAAGAGAACAAAACCTCCTAATGCCCATTAATCCCATCACCAGAGCGCTGTTGAAAGATGGTTCATACTTGGGATGAGAGCAGTTGTGGAGGGATAGAGATGCCACAGTCCCATCAAGGCTCCCACATCTCACTCCAGCAGTGGCTGCCTATCAGTGGTTGGTGAAACAAAGCTCAAATAATAATTTGCCCAGCACAAACGAGTCCGTTGTAGGGCACATGCATGATAGCAAAGCACACAGCACCATGGTTTGGACTCCAAAAGCTGCCTGTGTAACGTGCTGCACCAAGCAGGGAGGTAGGCCAGAGGTTTGGGTGATGGACAGCAAACACACACCACTCTGCACATGTTGGGTCAAATCCCCTCTTCAGCAGGAACTCTTGTGCCTCCACTGCAGAAAAAAAACCAGGAGACTTCTTGCATCCATGGGACCTTCATGAGCTGCTTGTCTAGGGGAGAAGCAGCCCTCTGACAAACACAGTGAATTAATTTTTGGCCCAAATAAATACAGCATCTAGCCAAGGGATACCCTCTGTGGGAGGAAGGGAGAGTTGAGCAGCAGTTTCCATCCTGGGGCTGGGGCAGGTGGCAGCAGCCGCCGCCGGGGCTGCGTACAGACTTGTCCTCATTTTTGTCCTTTGACCCTTTCCCCCCTCAACCCCCCCCCACCCCAGCAGCTGAGCCTTGTTTACTGGCATTTTGGCAGCCCATCTCCTGTTTCCAATAACCCTCGGAGGAGGTGAGAGGGAGATCAGGAAGGGGCTGGTCACTCTGGGTGGTTGGAGCTCTGCATGAAGGGTGGCCAGCAGCGCTCAGGCAACGCCATGGGAAGAGGCTGAGCCAATATTCATCCATGGGGGAAGTGTGGAGACAGCAACCTGATGTGAGCTTGCTGCTTTGCCTGCCCAGTGCACAGCACAAGGGGAGGAATGGGGCGTTCATTACGACTCTGAAGTCACTGGCTTTGGGACTGATGTCACACCAAGGTGGGGGGGACATTCACCCTGACACAGATGGTGTCAAACTATTCCTGCTCTGCCTTCGGGCTGTGTTTATTCAGCACAGAGATGAGATGTTTGCAGAATTCCTCTACCAAGTCTGACCTTGTCAGAGAATAAAATCCAAAGGATTTGTTCCTCCCCCACCCAAATGGCACCATGGGTTCTGCAGTACCCCCAGACTACTGTGCCCCATGGGTTAAATTCAAGAGTTTAACACAAAACCAAAGGGGAAATATTGTCCTGCTGAGGGTCAGAGCTGCTGAATCCAACTGATCTGAGCCACTTCTGGCCAAACAGATCAGAGATAAATGATACAGGCAAAAAGACACATCACCCATTCTCCTTGCTCCCTCTGATAACTCTGCAGTTACTACAGCACAGATGGTACCTGGGCTACAGCACAGGGTTATTTGTGGGCAAAGTCCTGGGACGGTCTGGAGCCATCCCAGCTATGGGCCATGAGCCCTGCTCCAGGGAGCAGGCATCTAAGAAAAGCCATCCCATGTTTTCAATCCATGGTGAGCAATGAGCTCTGCTTGCCTGCAAGATCATCAGGTTTTAGATTTGGGGTATTTGTATTCATGAACTTTGGCTTTTCTTTTTCCCTTTTTCTTTATAACTGATGTACAAGATAAATGCTGCACCTCACGTACACCTTTGGGATGGATAGACAGCCAGACATGATCTCCTTCCAGTTCACAGGAGTTTCAGCCCAGCTGCAGGCAGCCAGTCTGGCTTAGCTGTAGGTGTATGTTACACAGGGACCTGAAGGATGGTGAAGGGTGCAGATTTATCAGTATTCCTGCAAGTACAGGATCAGCCTCCCCCACCCTCTGCCTGGGAATTACCAAATGCCACAAAGAACAAATTGAGGATGAAAAGGACCCCTCAGTCCCTGCGATGTCCTGCTTTGCTGCTGGCCCCAGGGACCGAGTTGTCCCCTTCTCTTTGTCTCTGATCCAGACTTGGGCAGGTGGCGAGCCCCACGCTGGACCAGACAGCAGCCTTCCCTGCCATCCCTGCAAGCATCGTGCTGATGAATATCCATCTAATTAGAATTAGGGATTCTCCAGACCAACCCTCCAACTGGAGAAATTAGCTAGTTTATTCCAATAAAGATGCTAATATGGGGGGCTTTGTGAAGGGCGAGAAATTCCCATTGTCATTCAGAAGCAATTTGTAGCGGATTTGAAGCCTTTGAAAAGGTGATGTGCTGGTGGCTGGGTTTGTATAATACCCATCCCCGAAACTCACAGCTGAGCATTCTTCCCCTCCATATGCTTCAGTGCTGCCCAATTTGTATTCCCCCGGTGAGGAGGCACTGAAGCAGAGCAGAGAGGGGCAGCAAGTCACCAGCAACAGCGAGGGGAGGGCGGCTGGTCCTGGGGAGGGGGACACAGCAGCCATGCACCCACGCTGGGCTGCCAGGAATGTGGATGTTGGGCTCTCTGTTGGGATGGGCAGCACACAGGCAGAAAAAAGTTGCTTTGGGTGAGAAGGGTCTTAGATGCCTTCACCCATCCCTCTTAATCATTTAATGCTTCTTGGGGGTCTCCATGCCATTTTATGGGCATGAAAAGCTCCTTGGCTTTCTGGAGCTACAACCTCCATCAGTATTTATTTCCAGATTCAAGTCATCAGTTCTGGAAGCAACCAAGACTGAAGTTAACAACACCATCTCTCCAGAACACCACCAAAATCCTTACCTGAATTTTCCAATTGATTTTAATTTTTCCTCAGTTCTCTCTTCTGAAGCGAAGACTCCACAGGCTGGTGTCTGGCATGAGGCACCTCATGGGACTGAATCATCTAGGGAGGCTTAGGTTCTCCAGAGAGCTTGGCTGGTGGCATTGTTATGGACCTTCTAGCCTGACTTGCCTCTAATGCACCAGGCTCTGCTGGAAACCTAATCAGCATTTCAGGAACGAAGCACTTTTGCAAACTGCAACCCAAATTCACATAAAAACCCAAATGCCTCCCCAAGCTACGCCTTGCAGATTGCTCTAGGAAATACAATGATATAAAAATGCTTCTCTAATTTAACAGCTGCCTGGAAGTGGGGTTAGAGCTTTGTACCACAGTGAGGGACTATTTTTGCTGAGGGGGCATCTTCCTGCCACTGACCTTCTATCCTTTGCTCTTTCCGTCTCGTGATGTAAAGTCGAGGAGTGACAGCAGCAGCCATGAGCAGCTGGGATTGCTCCCCTGAAGCCCAGATGCACTTGACTCCTGTCCATCTCCCTGTCTCTACAGCTTTATCTGCGTGAAGCCTGGCACTGAACTGAATGTTTCCCGTGGATTGCATCGCTCGTTGAGCCCATCTAACTGACAGGGGCTGCTCTACTATAAATGTTACCCTAAGGCCCCCACTCTGCTAGGTATTTCAACTTGTGCCTAAATTTAAACATGGGATGGCAATGCTGAACCCCAGGGATTAGTCCCATGCCTGCTGCAAATACCTTGAGGTCAGATGTTTTAGAAGCATGGGTAAGGGAGGGGGAATGCTTCCATCTTCTCAGAATCCTGCCTGGGGCCATGGCCCCGCTCAGGAGAGGACACCATTGACCAGGTCAGAGCCCATAAATGTGCACTCTTAGCTGTGGCAGGGAGGACTCCTTGGCTGATGGGCTTGTACCCAGAGATGTGAAGCTCAACAGCATTTTCCACGATACCTTGGCTGGATCTTCACCTCTTGCACCAGGCACTCTGGCACACAAGTGACAAGCCCATGTGCAGCTTTTCAGCAGTGGTGAACTCCTGGCATGGCAGAACCACAAATTCTCTGTTGTACCAAGGCTTAAACATGTTCCCAAGCACCACCTGACAACTGGAAAGGACTTGTGGTGTTTTTCAGCAGCCATGCTGTGCGTTTCCTGCTCAGGCTGTGGTTGAACCAGCATCATGTTGGTAGCTTAAAGCTAATATTGATTTAAAAGCAATAGATAGATTACTAAGATTATTAACATATCCTATGCATATTTCCCAATGCATAGGAGAAAAGGAGGCTTGGTCCCCAGCCAGGGCAGCTGATGCTTTGGTGGGACACTGCTTGAGATTTGGCTGCACAGCCTGGCTTGCCACGGGTCTCCTGTGTGACCAGAGCGCAGATGAGGATCGTATGGAGTCAGAGAGCGGTTTTGGCTGAGCTCAACTTTATGCTCTGAAATAAGCTAAATTCAGCTCTAAACCCTCCCTGAGTAGGGATTACAGAATCTGTTTGCGATCACAAAGCGCTGCATAATTGTAACTGTACGCTTCTTATCTTATTTGAAATGCTGATATGAATTTTAATGAAAATGAGGGGAAAAAAAGATGTTTCTCAGACAGTTTGGCCAGCACTGAAGCAATGCTTTGCATTATCTACACAGAAAGAACAGCTCTACAAGCACAATAGCTTTTTTTTTTTTAAATAATAATAATAAACCACCAAAAACCAGTCCTCTGGAAAAATGGAGCGAAGATGGTATTTTATTTTATTTTTTTGTTTGTTTCCAGTTGACTTCTTTTTCTACATGGGGCTCGGAATGAGGGAGTTGTGCCTTTTCCTGGGTCCTGGATCAGGATGGGGCCTTGGCATCTTCCTCCCAAATGCAACAGGGGAAGGAGCAGAAAGGAACCAGTTTCATGGGAATGTCCCAAATGGATAGTTCCAGCCCAAGCCAAGGGAAAGAGTAAAGATCAGAACTGAGCAGCACACGTTGACAGTCCCTCCACACCACAGTGTTCACAGGGGAGAGGGGAAGGGAAAGGCTACCAGGCTCCGGGCAGTAAATGTGCAGCCTCACAGTCCATCCCACACTGGTTTACTGCTGGGCTCCAGTCTGGAGACATCCACATCCTCTCCACAGGGAAGAAATCTCACAGAGAGCTAAACACATCCCACAGACCACCAGCTCCATCACTTGCCTGGGGTCGGGTCTTCTCCCTGCCTTTCTTGGGTAGCATAGCACAGATGTTGGTGGCTTTGTGGCACTGGAAGGACAAATGTGACTGTGCTCCCCAGCGCTCCCCACACACCCCCCCCCATGGTGACACACGCTTTCGCTCTGCACTTCAGGCTCTTGGGGACCCCATCTGGGTTTAGCCCGTGACCTTCTCAATACAGAAAAGGGGCTGGAAGGAAGGATGTCCTTCCCCAGACACACAGTCCCCACGGGGGGTTTCTCAGTGCCACCACCAGCCCTGCCACCACAGCTGGGTCATCACCTCCTGAATGGTGCCATTGTTCCCACCTCCAAAATAAAGCAGACACAGGAGGTGCTTCCACCCAAAGAAAACCAGTTTCCACTGGTGACTTCTCCCTGCCTTGCACCAGAATCCTCCCTCCTTCCCTCCCTCCCTGTCAGGGCCCCGTAGCTTTCCTTTGTGCCTCTCCTAGGATGAAAAGAGGTAGTCATTGATTGTATTAATAATTCAGAGCCTAATCTCACGGAGGGGTGTTCACGGCCTGTGAGGTGGCTATCTTTCATCTCGAGATCAGGATCAGCCAGATCTTTTAGAGGTCAAGGAAGATAGCTGCAGCATGGAAAATGCCTCCAAAAGAATAGGTTTAGGTGATTCGTGAATGGATGAAAATGGCAAATAAAAAGCTCATGTCCCTGCACCACAACCTGGTGATGCCCACAAGCTCTTGAAGATGACTTCCATCAGATTCAGCGAGTTGTGGTGTCTGGTCACATACCCCAATCCACCAGCGTTCCCCAGGTCACCTGAACCCTCCTGCTCCTCAGGACAGCCACCTGCCTGCTGTCATGGCTTTTGCACTTCCATTCTCTCTTCTCCCATGGCCAAGCTCCTCCTTTAACTGCCTACTCTGTTGTATTGGCTTAATCGTTCCTGGAAGGACAAAGTATACTGGCTCTGTTTGCTTTGTTTGTTTTGTGGCCAACCAGGTCCCTGTGCAGGGAGGGGAGCAAATTTGTCTTCAGTACAAGCAAGGGAAGTGGATCACAGGCACTAAATTGGGGATTCCCAGGAGAGAAGCAAAGCAAATCTGAATGTTCCCAATTTCATTTACAGCCCAGAAACAAACTTACACCACTGCTCTTGGAGCCTATCCACAAGACCAATAGTCCAATCTCCATCGGGTCCTTCTCCCACAACCCAAGTACCTGTCTGCTACACCTGAAGTGATGCCCTGTTAGCTGCTGCCACCCCAGGGGCGAAGCTCCTGCAGAAGGGTGCCCACAGAGCAGTGCTGCTACACCTACGCCTCTGCTCTACACCTTGCCGGGCGTTTATGGAGGAAATGGCAAGGTCAAAGAATGCACCTTGCACTTGGAGCTGAAGGTGCCAACTCCTGTTGCGATGCCAAAGATTAACGGCAAGCTGATAAGAGCTGGGGGAAATGGCCAGCGGAGACTTCTGAGAGTTCCTCCAAGTAGGGCTGTGCTTCCCTGGGAGCCTCCCAGGGCTGGAGCTCCTGGTTCCCAACAGGAACCGCTCTCAGCACCAGTCTGAGGCCGCCTAGATGTTCTGCCGCTGTTTCCAAGGCACCTCCAACACTCTGTACATTAGCATTTCTCCTGACTCGGGCTTTGTCTTCTCAGGGAAGCACTGCCACATCATCACCACTGCCAAAGACGATGCGTTTGAGGTTGGCAACGCCTCCCCAGACAGCGGTGGCACAGTCCCCAGAGTGCTCAGGGTTAGTAACGCTCCAGCATACAGCATTTTACAGCCTGGGACTCGAGCCCGACCCTGTGCACACCTGCAGGAAGGCCTGGGCTTGCAATGGCTTCTCTCCCCCCCGCTTTCCCTCCACCCTTTGTCTGCTGCATTCACTTGGGCTCCTCTGAACAAGCAGTTTACCTTCTCTCAGGCAGGGTTTGTGCCTGGTTTCCTGTCTGTGCAGCGTCCCAGGGCTGACAGAAGCAGCTCTGTCTGTACTATAGTATCCAGACACCACAGTATCCAGACCTGTGAACTGATTTGCAAATAATTATTACGGAAGGAAGCTGTTCCTTCTATAGCTGATAACTTATCTGGTATACATCAGGCTTTCCCTGGTCTTTTCTCCATTCCTGCTTTAACAATTCATCCCCAAACACGCTGCTCCTTTGTCAGGACTATACCCCCACAGTATCCACTTTTAAGGCAAAAAAGACCTCTTTGACAGCAGGGTTTCCGTAGCAAGGCTGTTTAGATTTGTTGTGATTAAATCACATCCATTTTCTAATTTGTACCTAACACACACTCAAATCCCTCCTTAAGCCTGGGCTGTACAGGCACGTTTTGTCTTCGCTGCTGACTTAATCAAGCAGCAGAGAGCCTCTGTGTGCTCCCTGCAATTGTTGTCTCCTGCACTGGAAAGGAAAAAAAAAAAAAAGGGGGAGAAAGAACCACTTTGCAAAGGGCTGCTATTATCCACACACTATGGTGACAGCACATTTAACGCGTTTGTGGCTCTGGGGCTGCAGTAATTAATTGTGTGTCTGACACTCGGGCTGGCACAGCCTTGCACCCAGAGCTTTCCCACCACAGCGGCAGAAAAGCAGGCACCCTGGTACCCATGCATGCCAACATCCCTCCTCCCAGGCCTCTGTGGGAGATGGATGCTCATCCCAAGCTCACTCCCATGGTGGGGGAAGCTGGAAGAAGGGGGGGCTTCCACACTGCCCAACTTGAGGCAATGATGAGTGCTGTGGCATCTGGGGGGGAAGGAAGGGGGGCTATACAGAGAGGGCAGCCTGGGGTCTCCATCCCTTCCCCACTGCCTGGGTCCCCTTCCTTCTCCCAACCCCAGTCCTCACTGCAATCCCATCAATAGAAAGATGCTCTCAGCCCCTCTATGTGCCTGAGTCATTGAAGAGAGGGTGCCCCCATCAAATCCTGCTTCCCCTGCATACCCTCCTGCTGCAGGTGGAGCATCCCCACCCCTCTGGGAGAGGGGATACCCTGCAAGTCCCCCTCCATCTCAACCCTGGCTGCCTACACAGAGAGAAGGGGTACTGGAGGAGGGGGAGAGGGCGGGGTATGGAGATTGTAGGGTGGGGGGGGACACGGACACCCCCACACACACCCCTCAGCTCCCTCTCCTCCTGGCTGGGGGCCGCGCCTGCCCTCCCTCCCTCGCTGCATGCTAACGACGCTGCTCAGCGTGTGCGGAGGGAGGGAGGAGGGAAGGAGGGAGGGGACCTCCCTATCTGGCTCTATCTCCGCCGCTGCCGCTCACATGCTCCGGGAGGGCGATGCGGCTCCCCGCGTCCCGCTGAGCGAGGCCGCGCTGCACCCCGCCGGGGCTGCCCTGCGCAGGGCAGGGGGGGCTGCCTGCGCCCTGCGGTTGGCATTCCCCCCCCGTCCCCCGCCACTTCAGCTCTTGGGTTTGGGGTTTATTTTCATTATTATTTAATTTAATTTAATTTTGTTTTATTTAATTTGGGCTTATTTTTTATTTTTATCTTTCTCTCCCCTCCTGGAAAAAAAAAAAAAAAAACAAAAAACAACCCAAAAACCAAACAAATCCAAACCAAAAAAAAAGCACCGACCCCCCCCGGCGGGCTGGAGAGGCTGATGCGGCCGCTAAGGTAAGCGGGGGCGGGGGTCTGCGCGGGGCCCCCCCGGCCGCATGCTGCCCGGCTCCCTGCATGGCCCTTCCTCCGCGGGACCTGTTGAGGATGTCGCTCCCTGTTCCCGGCTGCCTTCCCGCTCCCCCCTACCACCCCATTCCCCATCCCCTCCCCAAGCCGTTTCCATGATGAACCCCGATTCTTCCCCCCCTTTCCCCTGCCCAGCCCGGGCTCTCTGTCCGGGTTCATACCAGCCTGGCGTGCATGCGGTTGTTCATTTATCCTCCCTCCTGATGGTTGCCACTAAAAATGCACCCTGCCGGGTTAAGTCAGTCGAGTAATTCCTTGCAGACCACTGATGGAAACTGAAAATACCCTCCCCAATAGTTTCCCCTCTCCGTTCCATAGCTCATCACGGGGACTGATCGTGATTATCGAGACCGGAGCGCTTCGTTTGCGGGGACACAAAAGCTTTTCCCTCCCCTCCCCAAGTCCCGTGGCTGCGGAGCGCTGGGGTGTTTGCAGGCTCGGAGGGAAAGAGGGAGGGGGTGACAGCTGGACAGATGTGGGACGCGGGCAGGGATGACCGCATCTGTGCGCAGGATGGGCAGCTGGAGCGTGTCTGGCAGGGGGGAGACTTTGCTCCTGATGGATTGAGTCCGTAAATAGCCCATAACCTCAGCCAGGAGCCGGGCTGGGTGGGTGGGTGTGAACACAACCCCCGGGCAGGACATTTCAGAGGCACCAGCCAGGGCAGCCCCTGTGGAGATTCGCTTCCCCATCGGGCCCTGCCCGTTGCCCTTCCTAAATTGTATATACATGTAAGGAAACCGGGCTGTGTTTGCAAGACAGGTGCTTTTTGTTGTGGTGGTGGTTGGGAGGCAGGAGATGAAAGTTTGGTGTTGTTTTGATGTGATTCTTGATTGCTGCCTGTTGGAGTAATTGCATCGCAATTGCTCAGAGGTAGAATCAATTTCCCCAAATTGAGATTTTAATGGGAGCTCGCAAGCTGCTGTTATGTCATGTGGTTTAAGGCGGCGTTGGATTGCATTTATTTTATAAACTGGATACTTTCACAGACGGCACAGGGATAACAGCACCACCCAGTGGGGCCCGGCCCTGGACCCAGCTCAGCCCCAAACCCAGCCCCAACCCCACCTCAGCCCAAATCCCAGCCCCAACCCCAGCTCAGCCCCAGTTCAGCCCCAATCCCAACCCAGCCCCAGCCCCAAGACGGGCACACCCAGGAGGACTCTAATTGACACCTCTGAGCTGTTCCCCCTTCCCCCCAAAACCCAGTTTAGTTTACCAAAATACCTATAGAGGTGCTGGATTATAGTTGTTTCCTTCCTTTTCCAACAAGAAGGAATGTCTCTTTCCCATACATTAAGGAGAAAGTTCTAAGTCAGCTGATGACATCGTCACTTGGTGTTTGATGACCGACAGCACAGGAGAGATGTCCTGCAGTGGGCTTGTATTTTTGGCCATTGCTGTCAGGAATTGATAGATGGGGATGTGGGCAAGGTGGTTGGGTTTCGCAGAGCTTTTTCCATAGGACCCTTCAAACACCCCTTTCTCAACAAGTGGAAGATGTAGATTAGCAAACACTCCATGTCAGGTCCCACCTTCAGATAAGACCCAGATGTCCTTACCTGACCTGTTGGTTGGAGCTGGGGGAATTAGGGAGCTGTGTTTGCACTTTCTCAAGACACCAGTAGCACTGAGAAGCAGCAGAGAGAGACTGTCCCGTTACAGGGACTGGTTCCTCTCTCTGCTGATAAACACCCAGTTCTCTGCAGTTCTTCTGTGCTGTTTGTTTTTTGGAGGTTGAGACTTATCCATCTTTTCTGCTGAGCTGACATTTGACCATTTCCAACATGCTCTTGGGACCCTCCCAGCCCACCTTTTACTTCTTTTTAGAGGGCAACCCAGATGTGAGGAAGATACAGCAAAGATATATTGCTTGATATTTACCCCAAAGAGGAGCCTGGGCCAGGAAGACCAGCTCCCTGCAGAGAACTAAATATACAGATGGTGAATTCCAGCCAGCCCTCCAAACACTGCCGAACAAGGGATGGTTACATGCTCCCATGTGTAGGAGTCAAGCCTCACCCTCAAAGCTTTGCAAGCAAAGGAAAGGGGAGAGACATGAATGAATGCCACCAGTCAAAAAAGTTGACGTGATGAACTCTTATTTGCCTGAAAATATCCCAGCTTGTTTTGCTTTCTGTCATGGGTGAGACTGGAATTTTTTCACCAGCCTATCTTCCCTCTCTCGTCCAGCCTGGCTGGTTGCAAGCGTTTGGAAGTGACTTTTATGGCTGGGACTTTGAAAAGAGAGCCCACACAGCAGGGTTATCCACAGCGACTTCACTCGGGGCTGCTGTTAATCAGCTAATCTGTGGATGCAGAGGTGTGGGACAGCAAAGCATTCTTACCAGTATATTTATCAGTGTATTTTATTCCACCTCAGACCTGCTGGCCACTCTCTGCATCACCAGACCAGTGAGTGTAACACTCACCAGGGCTGCGGGGAAGGTGGATTAGTTAAACCAGCAAACTCTTCGCTGCGCTCAGCATCGCAGGAGCAGGTTGATCTTTAGAGCCCAGCGTGGTGTCAGCCCCTCTGCCTGCCCCATCCAGATGATGTGAAGTGCAGTGCAGGGCACAAGCGGGACCCTGATGGGACATCTTCTCTTGCAGCTCCTCTGCTGAGCAGTGTTACTAAGGTCTGTAGGTTGGTAACTTTAGGGGTTAATAGGGAAGCGGGGGTAGATGTGTGTTTGGCAGCTTCGAGGTGCACGGCTCAGGGAGAGTGTTTCCTCATGCTGTCAGCCAGGGAAACTCTAAAATAATTAAAAAAATGGAATGATGAGTAAAAAAGAGGGTCTTTCAAATGACATGCAGTGTTTTCCAGTACTGTGAACACGAGAGGTGTGGCTGTTCCTGCAGAAAGATAAAGGAAAGCTTTTTTGTTTTCTCCTGAGGTTTTTTTCTTTAATAAAGAAACCATTTGGAGCTCAGGTGTTTGGTTTTACTTCCACTAACATTTTGGAATCAGTTGTCACACCTCCCCGTGACAACAATTTGGGGGGGTTCCACTCCAAACTTCCTTTCTTCCTCCTTCAAGGAGTGATTTCCTTTTTGCTGCTCACCCCAAACACACACCACTGCAGGATTAGCTTCCTGCATAGGGGATCAGGCCAGGAGCAGCGTGAATTGAACGCCTTGCCCTGAGGCAGAGCTGGGAAAGACACACGCTGAAG
The DNA here is from genome assembly GCA_020800305.1 of Porphyrio hochstetteri. Taxonomy (NCBI): domain Eukaryota; kingdom Metazoa; phylum Chordata; class Aves; order Gruiformes; family Rallidae; genus Porphyrio; species Porphyrio hochstetteri. The sequence goes on along the minus strand of CM036915.1, from coordinate 18,402,037 downwards.
CTCTGTGGAGATGGTTGCGTGAAGAGTGGCCATGCAGAAAGTTCATGGGAGAGTAAGGAGCAGACCAGGAGCCCTGACATCCGTTCCTCTAACTCCTAGGTACAGTCCTCAGAAATACCTCTGTTTACTGTTTTAGCCATATAACTACAAGTAGTGAGTAGTTCCATTAGGAAGGCTGTATCATCTGCAAACCTTAGGGTTCAAATTGGACATGCTCAGGCAGCCCTGGTGAAGCCCACTGCCATGCATGGTGGGACACCAGGCAGAGAAAAGAGAAGTTCAAATGAGTGATCCCAGCTGGGTTTCCCTAAGGAGCTCAGATCTTCCTGCTCATCCTGCAAATACCTTGAGCAATGCTATCAGCTTACCTCAGCTGTGTCACCCAGAGATTCAGATGCTGGTTGTCACCCCCCACCCCAATAATGACACCAGAGAATGGATGTGTATGTGATGGTGGAGGTGTGTGTGGCCCTGGAGGTGAGCCTCAGCACAGCGCAGCTCCGCTGTGCCTCAGAGGTGTTTGCATTTTAGCGGTGGGTGGTTTCCCACATACCATTTGCAACGAGCATCAGGCTCGGCGCTACCTAAACGGGGAGCCCCAGCCAGGCTTTGAGAAGGAAAGCTGGGGAAAATGCAGTCAATCCACGCTTCCAAGCCGAGATATCCCCATTAAGCAGGGCAGAGATCCAAATTTCACATAACCTGCATTTCAGGAGGTGATTTAAAGTCCGGGTCTTTGATTTTGGCTAATCAGAAAGGTGAAGGTTATTTGAAAAACACAGAAGAGGGAGAAGGATTTCAGAAACGCACCTTATTTGGGGCCTTTTCCTGCTCTGCACTTACGCTTTGGACACATCTGTTGTTTTCTCCAGCGAAATCCGCTGCTTTGATCGGTGCCAAAAACAGCAATCCCATTTGCAATGCATGATGCAACTGAGCAAAATCAAGGAGAAATTCTTACAAACTTGGAGCCAGGGGCATCAGCCCATTGCTTTATGGAAGCAGAGTTTTCCCTACACCCAAGGCAGAAGCTTCAACAAGGGTCTTATTTAAAGACTTTACGCTTCAAACTGAATTCCAGTCTCTGGTTGCGATGTGTCAGCTCGCCACAAAACGGCAATACCAAAGTGACGCTTTAGGTCAAACAATCAAACCAGCCTCCCAGCAGCAGCTATTTAGCAGCTGGATTCTGAAAGTTCGTAATTCGGAATATTTTTTTTGGAGTTAAAAATAAATAGATCATGCTGCATGTCATCAGCTGAGATAATAGCAGAAGTGATGTTTTTCAGCTTGAATTAAAAGCAAAAGCCGCATTGCAAGAGGACCGGGTGAGAGCAAGAGGAAGGGATTTGGGGTCTGAAACCCTGTCCCCTGGTTCTCTCCTTCCCCAGCCTGGGTTTTCCCCAGCTCGTGGACCCTCTTCCTCCTTCCCCCAGGCCTCTTCCAGCTCCAGCTGCCTACACATCCCATCAGCAGGCATTTCTTCTTGGGTGGTAGCAGCAGCTGGCAGGGTTTGGACATATTTGCCCCTGTTTGACATCCCCCACAAAGAGGTGCTCCGAGTAGGCGTTCCTCCCACACTGCCTTTGCTACAGGTCTGGATCCGGCCTGCCAGCTTTCATCTCCTGCCCAGCTCAGCCCAGTCTGGCAGCTCTTCTGCACACAGAGCTCCTTCTGACTTTAGTGGACATCATCTGAGTGCAGCTGTAGGAGGATCAGGACCAAGACAGATCTCCAGTTAAGCAGGCAAGGCCCCAGGATTTTTGGAACCCATATGGGTCCCAGATGGACAAGCTTCAGCATTTTAATTCCTGTTGCAGCCTGGATAAAGCCCCAGTAAAGCTCCTCCTTCATTTGGAGGCAAGGGGGCTCACTCCCCTACCACCCCCACCCCCAACCCCAAGAAGAACTAGGAGAACTAGATAGGTATTAATATCTTTGCTTCCTGGATATTTACTCCCACCTCCTCTTCCCTACCTTACTTTCCATGGGATATTTGTCATAGCTGTATCACAGATCAGTCACAAAACGGAGGAGATCACAAAGTCTTACTGGTCACAAACTCTTACTGGAGACTTTACACTGCCATCACTCCCAAAAGCATCCTTATGATGAGAAGGGGGTTTCCAAGGACAACTAGAAGCAAAGTCAAGGAGCATCCCGGGCCTGTCCCAAGCTGCAGGAGAAAAGACCCCTTGTTAAAGGGCATTTACAGAGATGGGAGAATGGCTGTGCCAAACACCCAGTATCCTTCTATTTGTATTAGATCCCCAAGAGAAAGGAGATGAAACATTAGGATGGTAGGGGGACACTCAATCAAAGGAGGGCTAATCATCTAAACAAGGGAAGTTAAAGCATATTAATTAAAGCCCATTACACCCATGGGCACTCTGATTCAGAAGTGAAGTTGTCTTAGTTCACTGTGGCTAAAACATCCTTGTAAGAGATGCAAGTGGGCTGGTATGGGGATGTCTCCCTCCTGGCTTAGCCCTTTCCTGGGTGGAGGAGAGCGCTGGGGCTGCAGATTCCAGTTCACCTCCTCACCCCATGGTACAGCATCCCAGGAGGTGGAAAAGGACATAATTTTGAAGCCCATGAGGCAAATATTTGTGTACTTTGGCCCACAAGCAGGGAGCGGGCTCCCAAGGCTGCCATCGTCCCCGGGGGCTGCCCAAAGGGGCAAGGTGGGACCCCCAGGACAGCTGTACCTACCAACCGGTGAGACCTTCCCCCAGAGAAAGCTGAGCATCCGGATCTGTAGATGAGCTGGTGGTGCAGACTAGGCAGTGGTGGAGGGCTGTGGAGGTTCTGGGAGCCTCAACAGGCCGGCTGATTCCGGAAGCTGTCCCCTCACCTCTGAGGAGTGTCAGTCTAACGATAAGGATCTTTGAGACTTGCTGTTTCGGATCTATGAGACTTGCTGTTTCTGAGTCACCTGGGCTTACTTCACCATTGCCAGTTGCCTGTGCAGGTCAATGACCTGGAAAGGTTGTGAAACATTTGCACCTCCTGCATAGCCAGGGTTGGGGTGGCATGGAGGAAGGAGCTCCTTGTGCTGGGTACGGGGGTGGTGGTGTCCATGGGCCAGGGGCCCCTGCATCGCTTTTTCAATCCCTGCCCCACACGAGCTGCCTAGTGTCTCCCTGCCTCAGTTTCCCCCCTGTGCTGTACAACGGCTCCTGTATCCCAAATTTCTTAATTTTGGGGAAACCCAAAGCTCTTGTTAGGCCCATGGTAAAAGAGGCAGGGAGGGCGTGTGACCCCAATGGGGTGGGAGGACACCCCTCTCCCAAACCACAACCAAGCTGCGATGCCAGACAGCAGAGAGGCAGGGCAGAAAACCGAGAACCCTTCCCACAGCCCATCTGGTGTGAGACCACCGATTCCTGCCCCCCTTCCCCCTCTTCCAATTCCCTTCCGACCCCCTTCCCCACAGGGCACGGGAGAGTTCGGTGGCTCGCTCGACCCACAGCAATAATCCCCCTTGTGCAGGTCTCCCGGGCTCTTCCCTCCCCTCTCCCTCTCTCCCCCCCATGGCCGCGGTGCGCAGCGCCCGTTCCTCCGCCCCTTCCACGCCGCCGGAGGAGCATGGCCGGGGAGGCGGGCGGCCGCGCTCCGGAGTGGAGGAGGCGCACGGAGAGGATGCAGACATTGGAAGGCAGCCGGGATGATTGATGGTTTGGGCTGTTTTGTAATGGGAGGGGAAGGAGAGGAGGAGGAGGAGAAGGAGAAAAAGTCTGTGTAATCTTTCAGTGCTGAGGCCACCGCAGCCCGGAGCTGGGGCCGCCCGTCCCTGCATCGCTCCGCGGAGCCATGTGGGGCTTTTGATTTTATTTTTTTTTCCCCGGTTCTTTCTTTCGATTGATTTATTTTTTTCCCCCTTTTCTCCCCCCTCTCCCTCTCTTCCCCTTTTTTCTTTTTTTTTTTTTTCCCCTTTTTAAACTCTTCTTCCAGGGAGAGGATAGTGGTTAAAGCTCGAGCTGGATGGATGGGTATGGGGAGAGGGGCAGGATCCACAGCCCTGGGACTTTTCCAAATCCTCCCTGTCTTTCTCTGCATCTTCCCTTCAGGTAAGGAACAGCCTGTTTATTTGAAGACTTTCCCCCTGTATGTCTCGCAGCCGTCGGGAAGCCGCCTCAGTCCCCCTGTCTCTGGGCCTCTTTCTCTCTCCCTCTCTTTGCAGCAGTCTGCCACATGTTTAAAATAAGCGGGGGGCTCAGGTTTGGGGGGTGTGTTTGGGGGGGCGTGTGTGTGTGTGCCCGTTCCCTTTTCCCCAAGCAGTTGCGGTGGGTATTTTTCCTTGACCTCATCTTCTTTGTCTCCCCGCTGCCTCATCCCACAAGGAAGGAGATGGTGGAAATCAAGGCGATCCCGGGCGAAGGCTGCCGGGGGTTGTTTCTGACAGCGTCAGGCAGGTTACGTTGTTTTCCCGTTCCCGGGTGTGCTCCGTGCCTTGAAAGAAAGCGGGGTGGGGGGGCTCCACATATTAACAGATGCCAAATTTTTGCCCTTGAGTGCGGTGCAGGGTCCCCGCTTCGAGCCCCCTCCCCAGCCCCCAGGAAGGGACGAGCCAGGGAGAGGTTGCGGAGGGGGTAAAGAGGGTCGTTGCTTTGTGATTTCGGGAAGATCGGGTGTCCGGGAGGGATGGGGGGAGGTGTGGGTCATAGCCCCACGGAGCGCGGAGCACGGCGCCCGGGGCTCACCTGGGCCGTGCAGCGCGGCGGGCGGCGGAGGATGCGCGGGGGCACGGAGCGGGTTCCCCCTTCTCCTGCCGGCCTCAGGCGCGGGAGGGGGGGAGTAGGTGGGTGGGTGTTTTGGACTCGGCACCATTACTACGTTGGAAAATTTGCTCCGGCCGATCCGGGAGCTGCTGTGCTGTCCGAGGGCGGGATGGCAACCAAATGGTCCCGCGAGCATCGGCTCCCCCGGCCGAGCCCTCGCCCGCCGGCCCTCCCCGGGCACCCCCGGCCGCTCGCACCTATTGCTGGTCGCTGCCTCCCCCCTCCCCAGCCCCAGTTTGTTTGTATTGTGTCAGAAAAGGAGAGAATTTCAGAATTACAGCTGAAAACGCCATCTGTTTCCAATGAATCCCCCATAGTTTTTCACAATGTTTTTGGCAGATCTCTGCCTGCAAATTCCTTCAAGCCCTGAGTGCTTGTTTTTGTTGGGGGAGGGGAAACCCAGTCCACAGAGGCGGATTTGTTCCTTCCAAAACTCTCCAGTTTCTTTACCTCCCTCTTTTTTTTTTTTTTTTCATTCGCAAGGGGGGGAGGAAAAAAAAAAAGGGGAGAAAAAAAAATTCCTAAGGCTTAAATCTCCCCGTTTATCTTTTTAGCTTAGTAAAACTTACCTTTTTTTTTAATTATTAATTTTGAAATCGCCCCTGCCTTTCTTTTGCATAACCGTAGGTGAAGCAGTCTTGCACACACACGCAGTAAATAAATAAATAAACGGCTTTACGCCCTTCCTCCCCCTTTGCCCTCTTAGCTCTGTTGCAGGAAAACAGCGCAGCCCTTAGCACTGAGGTGTCCCCTCCGGACCCCACTTTTCCCAGGAGTCATCCCAGCAGGCTGGAAGCTGAACCCCCTGGTTTATTATTTTTTTATTCCTTTATTATTTTTTTTTTCCTCTTTTTTTTGTTCTGGAAACTCTGGACCTGCTCCCATGTGTGTTGCTTAACGCCCTTTTTCGGAGCGTTTGAGCTGCAGAGCGTTGAAGGCTGTGAGATTTACGGTGCAAGAAAGAACTTGATAGGAGATCTGGCTGGCTGCTTTGTTTGATTCTCCCTTCAGCAGTCAAATAAGGTGCAAAGAACTGGCAGAACGGGGCGATCCGGAGCCCGCGGGAGCGGGGCGCAGGCGGAGACGGAGCTCCCAGCGCGCAGGGCTGGGAGCATGCCGGGGGCTTTCGTTGAAAGCTTTTTTGGGGTGGGAAGGTAGGAAAAAAAGGGGAGATTTATTCTCTGGCTTAGCCTTTGCCCTTTTTTTTTTTTTTTTCCTTTTTTTTCCCCCGTGCTTTCTGGGAATTTGGGGGTTCTCAGCAGATTCCCAGCCCCGAGAAAGCTTTGTGCCCCACCCGGGTGAGGGGCTGCCCAAGGGGGCACTCGGCGTGTCAGATCAGTGCCTCGAGTCCTGCCCTGCTTATTTGTTTGCTTAACGCCCCCCCCCAAGCGCACACCCAGGGCTAGAGTCCCACTTACCGGTGGCTTCACCACGCTGCCCCTTTGGGTTGGAGGGGCACCAGCGTGGGTGCCCCCTGCATGGGTTTCCTCCCCCCACACGTAGGTCAGGGTGACCTCCGAGCATGGGGAAAGTGGTTTGGGCAGAGCAGGCCACTGCTGACAATTTCCCTGGCAGAAGTCCTGCTCAGGGCTTGTGCCAAAGTCCCAGTACTGGATGCTCGTGGGTGCTCCCACCCCCTTCTCAGCTGAGACCCCAATTTCTGAGGGTGCTTAGCTGACCCCTGCCTCTGCCTCCCAGTACGAGCCATGCTGAGTTTTCTTCTGTAGCTTCAAAAATCTGGCCCTGGGTGTTTTGCCCCAGATGTCAGGCTCAACTTCCTCCTTCACACTGGGGTTTGCTTTGGCATTCCCAGTCTGTGTTGGGCTTTGCTGTTCTGGCTGTAATACACCTCTCCTTCCAAAAAAAAAAAAAATTGGGAATTTTCTGCTTTTGGTCCATCCAGGCAACAGCATTTGATTCCAGATGAGGATCCGTCCCTACTGGAGGTGTATCGGGTCTGTTGATAAATGGCTTTTGTCTCAGCGGCAGGGAGGGACTCAATCGCAGCATTAAGCTGAAATTGAGAAGGGGGGCTTAGGGGCTGTTAAAACAACACCTCCCCAACACTGTGGATGGGGAGCTAGGCCAGGGGCAGGGGAGGAGTGCGCCTGTGTGGGATGTTGTCAGGGCAGAGAAGAAGGGAGGGATTCAAACGTAAACCTGGAAATATTTTGGCTTCCCTGTTTTGTTGCTTGCTCGGAGACAGTCTCGTACTTGGAACAGAGAGTTCTCTGGGATTGGCAGCAAGGCTCGTTGTGGGGCTGGAAGGAGGTGCTTTGTTTTTAGTGCATATGGGGGGGCGGAGTGTTGCTCCTTTCCACAGAAAATCCTGAAATTCCCAGCCTGGGAATGGGGGGATGTTAAGAGTTACTTTGGGTTTATCATGGCAGCAGCTGAGGTTTTCTTCTTTGTGGCCCGAACAGCTGTGCCGAGTCAGATATGCACACAAAGGTGCTCACAGGGCTGGGCAAACGTAAAAACTTCCTAACCTGGGGGCTCTACATCTCTGCACCAGCCTGCTGTCCCCAGAGAGCCAGGCTGCTATGCTGGATCAGGCCCCAGTGAGACTAAGTTTTGCCGTCTCTCTTCTCTGTCCCTGATGGGCACATCCCATAAAGCTCTGGCAGGGTGGTTCATGACCTGAGCAAGCCCCTCAGCCCTTCAGACATTTGGGACACCTCACAGCCAAGTCCTCTATCTCCCAAGGGACAAGCAGGATGGCAGAGGTCAAAGATTGAGGGGGTTTGGTCCACCTGAATAAGTTTGATTTGGTTTGCTTTGCCCATTAGAGCAGACACCAAGCTTGGAATAAGGGGGTCCCCAAAAGAGTGTTGCGGTCCTAGGTGGTTTGAAGGGGGCTGGAGTGAACTTGGGGGCTGTTGCAGGGCAGGAGTGATGGGTCAACAGAGAAGGGGGTTTGGTGAGGATGAGGGATGCATGGAGATGTAGTTGGGGGCTGGGGCAGTTGAGGGGGTGTGTGGCCTTTTTCTGGAAGTCCTGGCAGATCCTGTGTGGGTGTGCTGCAGATGAGGAGTGGTCTGTGCAGGCAGGGCCCTGCCTGGCCGTGTATGGCACCCGGAACACACTTGTAAGAGGAGAGCCTTTAAATGCCTTTAAAAAGCTTTGTACCCTGCAGTTGGCAGCTACTGGGATGAAAAGGAGAAGATATTTATTCCCTTGTCCGCGAGTTCTCAAAATAACAGGGCGTTCGATTGTAGCCTCAAGATTGCTTTGCACTCAAGTGCAGCCCGGCTGAGTAAATCACTGCTTCACCAGCTGAAATTCCTGCAGCAAGGGGGAGAATTGAATTATGGCCAACTGCAAAACCAGATGCCATCCCCTTGATGAAGTCATCGGGCTCTTACTGCAGAGAACAAGCTGGCTCCTACACACACACACATGCACACACACACACAGAGCCCTCCTAGGTGCAGACTGAGCCGCTCTGTCTAGCGGCCTGGCCGCAGTGTGCGGGGCAGCTGGAGGCTGGCTTCCCTGCAGATGCAAGAACAGTGAAGTCCTTCAGGGTGGAGCACCAGAAGGGTGTCGAGTCCCACTTTCCACTGCATAAGCATCCAGGGGAGTTTGGCTGTTGAGTTCCTAGCAAGCAGAGCTATCCATGCAGAGATGGCGGTTCTGTGGGTCAAGGAGGGAGCAAGCTTCACTTGAGCCCAAAGTGTGTTTTCTCCTGCCTCTGTTTCCTCTCCTTCCTGGACAGCTGTTGACTTTGGTCCCCAAAGCCCTAGTAGTGATCTGTGTCATTTTGGGGTTTGGATAAGTTACCTTTTGTCCTTGCCCTGTGACAAGCTCCAGCTGGCCTTTTCTGAGATGACGAGGACATGTGGTGGGACATCCTAGGGGCAGGTCCTGACTCCAGGCTTTGTCAGCCCAGAGTACTGATCTGAGAGCATCACTGTGCTGGGAACAGGAGTGCAGGCAGCAGTGGAGCTGGGGGAGTGGGTTCCAGTTAGTAAGTTACCTTTTCTCTTAAAACCTGAGCCCAGGGACACACAACAGCAATCAGATGCATTTAAAAACAAATCAACCTCTGAAGGTCTGTGGCGGAGCAGATAGCATGGCTTCCGTGGGGCGTGAGCGACGGCGAGCAAGCCTGGTGCTAGGCGGTTGCGCCAGCCCGCAGAAGGGATCCACTAGATCCCCACGTGTCCCCGGGTGCGGCTCCAGCGTCAGTCAGGTGCCTGTGTGGTCTCTCAGTGGGCTTGTGGGGCTGCCACCTGCCAGCCGGACAGGGACAGCTGCCACCCCACGCCCTGCACATACACCAACGCCTCCGATTGAGATGCCGCAATTTTTTGGCAGGCGTTTAATTGTATAAATTTGCCTCATCCAGATTTATGTGCTCCGGGCTTTTCTCTATCTCCTCGCTTCGTGTCTCATTTACCTCTGTGTTTGAAGGGTTGAAATTTCACAAGAGCATGGCGGGAATGATTATTCCTAGAGGGAATCCACACCTGTAAGCAGAAAGCGTTTCCCTGCCAGCTCTGCCGCGGCCTGGGTGAGGGGGAGGAAAGCCAGGGACCTGCTGCCACACCTGGGGGCCCCCCGGGCGCTGGTGGGTGGCAGCCGTGCCTTCAAAGGCACCCTGGGAAAGCAGCTTCGGTGTGGGGAGAGTGATGTCTGCTGGAAACCTGAAATACTCGGTGATGGGGGCTGGCTGGTGGAGGTACCTTTTCCGGGTACCGCTGCTTCAAGAAGGATGGTGACACAGATGGTGTTGGCTGAAGGAGGAAGCTGAGGGTGATGCTTCATGTGAGTGAAGCCACCTTGCTTCCCACTGGGCTTCTCTTGGTTAAAACCCTTGGTATCCTCAGTGTCCTCATCTGTAAAATGGGCCACTCCCCTCGGGGAGATTTACCAGCTCTTGAGAACTGTTGCTGAAACTGGGGGAAAGCCCAGGTGTGCAGCTCCAGCACCGCTTTCCAGCCCACAGCAAGCCGTGGCGGGCAGCCAGCTTCATGAGCAACCTTCTGCAGATGGAGAACTGGAGGAGATCGCTTTCCTCCCTTCCCATCCTCCATCCACCAGCTCATGATCTGCGTCCAGGAGCAAAACCTGCATCCTCTGAACCATCCACCAGCACTGCTTCCTCCGAGCAGGTGAAAGGTTGTTTGCAGCAACGGCAACACGGAAGCCTGGCTCTGAGGATGAGGAGTTAAGAGCAAATTCTGCAAGTCAGTTGCTGCTTTGGCTGTAAGCACTGGTTCCTCCTCAGCTCTCTGTGTCTCCTGAATTTCCTGAGATTGGCTGGCAATTCTCAGAGCAGCATCACCAGCTGCTCATGGCCGTGGCTGCAAGCGCCACGGTTGATGCCTTCTCCAGTGCTGTCTGTTTGCCCTTCTCCCTGCGTGGGGATGCTGAGGAGCCTGAAGGAGCAATGCTGCTGGTGTGGGGAGGGGGGCTGGGGAGAGACAGGCTTGCTCCCGCTAAGCATGCCGGGTCAGCAGTAAGCCGACTCGCTGAGCCAAAAGAGCTGACTAAGTGACAGGAGCGATCAAGGACTCCTTCAGCAGCATCCAATGGTTCGTGCTGTAGCCGGTGAAGACACTGACTCTGCTTTTTTCCTGCCTGTGCTTGCCTCGGTTCTCTGCCGTGCCAGGAGAGGAGAGGTGGGGGGCCACGAACTCGGTGCTGAGGCCAAAGGGGAGTTGGCCGTGGCGGGTCCTCCAGATGGTTTGGCGACTGACGCGGGTTAACATGAGAAGACACCCCCCCCTTCTGTGTCTCTCTTTTGACTCCAACTGGAGAAAACCTTTCCCCAGCACCCCCTTGAGCGAGATGAGGACTGGGTTAAAAGAAGCTGCGTGGATTGAGGTGTGCTCTTGGATGCATCTAGAGTCACTCTCTCATCAGCCTGTCCTTTCCCTGGATTTAATGCATTGCTGCTTTTCCCAGTGGAAGCGGACACAAAACCCTGGCCCTGGCATGGAAGGTGGCCCCTCCAAGCCGACCTCCCCAAGCACACCCTTGCAAAATATGAGCTGCAGCGCTTTAAGAGTCAGGTTTATTTTCCTCCTTCAGTTCCCTCCTCCTGTTCCTCCTCCCCCCACTTCAGTACAACTGAAACCTGATCTAATCCCTTTGCACATGGGTAATTTATTGGTCTATTGGGCTTTTCTTGATGGCAAATTGCATTGTCTTTCTTCCTGGGTTGAGGCTTTGGAGCAGTTTGCTGCATTCCTGCAGCTCTTTTCTCAGGGCTGATCTTTCACACCCCCTCTGAGCACAGTCAAATCAGTTTTATTGGGCCTCTTTGTTATGCAAACAAGGCAATAATAACCAGGCTATTATTCTGCAAGATTGTGCTTGATTAACAGTTCAAAGGAGGTCGCTGGAAGAGCCACTGCCATTGCACAGCAGATCCTTTGGTGAAGCTTGGGTCAGATGGCCTTTGGGTCTTCTTCACCCCACGGTGCCCTGTGGGGCGGCAAGAGAGCTGCCCCTGCCCACGACTCCCCATCCATCAGGGCTCTGCACCCCATCCATCAGGGCTGTGGACAGCACCCAGAGGCTCGTTTCTCTCCCTGGCATGACGATTGATACGCGTCATAAAACAGAATCACAGAGTAGTTTGGGTTTAAGTGACCTTTGAAGGCCCTCTATCTAGTCCACCCCCCTGCAATGGAGGCATCTTCATCTAGATCAGGTTGCTCAGAGGCCCGTCCAGCCTGACCTTGAACTTTTTCCAGGGATGTGGCATCTGCCACCTCTTTGGACAACCTTTCCCAGTGTTTCAGCACCCATTGTCATGAAAAATTTCTTCCTTTTATCTAGTTTTGTAGCCCACATGGCCACCAAAACATGGGACTAGCATGTTGGGCATGTGGAGACTTCCCTGCTGGGACAGAGACAGCACAAGGGGCCGGACACAAAGGATTGTTGTCTTTCGTTCCCTCAGGTTTTGTTTTGGACTGCTGAAATCTTGCTGTAAAAGACCCCATTGGCCAGATTTTTGAGGAGCAACGTGATTATTTTAACTCCTCTGGGGTCACGTTGGTGCTGGTGGTGACTGCTGTCTGGACATCCAGGAGCTGAGCAGCCCACATCTTGAAGCTGGCAGATGCTGCTGGTATTTAGCACCTCAGAGAATCTCGTGCCTTTCCTATTGAGGTGTCAGCATAAATATGTTTATTTAGATTACTTAAATAAATATGTGTTTAGGAGCCTAAGTCTGGGTGCTCAGATCTGAGGCCAAAGGTAATTACGTTTTACTGTGTTCTCCAAAAAAGCCTTTTACTGCATGTGTGAGGCTTGCACATCTACACTTCAATCCATAGATTTGGAAGGACATGGGATGATGTATTTGCATCACATGTGGGTGATGAAATACTTTCCAGCCCGTTAGTAACCAAGAGGATATTAAACAACATCTCTTAGCAGTGAATGCTTTCAAATTAACAGGTCTGGCTAACATGTACCCAAGAGTCTTAAAAGAATTGGCTTTTGGTTACTGAAATTAATTTCCAGTAATTCACATTGCTCGAGGAATTGCAGGAGAACGGATGAATGGTTGATTTTTTTAGTGCTGGTTTTCTGAAAAAGTGTGATTTGGGTAAATGAGATCCAGGGAACCTGACTCCAGCAAGAGAGAAAATAGGGGGCACTGATAATTGAAAGGGTGCTGGAGTTGGATGTGTGTGGGCAATGAGTTTGAACACTTCGTTTAACAGTGTGCAGTGTAATGTACCAATAAGGAGGGCAGAGCATTGTGACTTGGGTTGTGTGATGCCCCAGGCTCCTGAGCGTGCTGGAGGGCAGGTGGACAATGGGATGCCTGTGGGATGGAGGACTGGTGCTTTGCAAACTGGGAGCTCTGGAAGAGGTTGCAGCCACGTTTTGGTGCCGTCCAGGGTGCGATGAAAGGGGTGACCTCAGGAGAGGGTGCAAGCACCGTGTCCCACATCGGGATCACCCGTCAGGTGGTAGGCTTTGCAGGAAGCCGGGCAGGGGGGAGGTCTGGTGGTGGGGCTGAGCAAACACCTTCCAGCGGGAACTTAAAGTGCAAACCGTTTAGCTTATCTGGAGGATTGACAAGTGACTCGATTGCAGCGTGTAAATATCTTTGTGGGAAACATACTGGTTACTAACGGACCAAATTGCTGGTTCTTTTTATGTCCTTACAATGAAGTCAGATAAAATCCACTTAGAACCAAGACCCGTGTTTTGTAAAGGTGATAAACTCCTGAAACAGCCAGCTGAGGAAAGGGGTGGCTTTTCAGTCTGCGCAGACCACAGTAGTCCTCAGGGGAGGTATACCTGAACAAACATGGGGCACCTGGCTGTGCACGGGGGGAGCTGTCTTGGTCCAGGTGATTTAATGATTTCTTTTGGCTTGAAACTTTCTGAAACCATTGGTTTCAAAATACCAGAGGAAGTTTTGTTCCCTGTTTGAGTGGCACCAAGCCCTTGAAAAGGTGGTGGGGAGGTTGGGAGGTGGGTGGACTTCCAGGGGCTGAGGTCACTTGTCCCCTGGCTGAAGGATCTTTTGCCAGTGGACAAAGGTGGTGGCATCACCCAGACCCAGGGGTGTCTCTCAGATCCCAGGAGAGCCTTGCTTGGGTTCCTGCTTGAGCGGGGGTTGTTTCTGTGCTAAGTCATCTGTGGCTGAAAAACAGATCCATTGTGAGTCGATGGAAAATAGATTATGCGAAACTGAATAAACATCATTTCTTGGCCTGGGTACAAATGAGCCAAAGCTCCTGCCAGAGGGGACAAGGCAAGGCATGCATGTCAGGACGGGGAGAGGGTCGTGTCTGCTCCTCCTTCGCAGCCTTCATCAGCCATGGCTTCACCCCCAGCAGTGCGAGGGGTTTGCCAAACCCTCTGACCACTGGTGTGCTTGGAAAAGCATCGCTAGGAAAGCTCAGGCGTGAGTGGCCGGGGAGGGAACATGCTGCTGCTGCGGCACCTGGCTATGGAAATCTGGCCTTATATGGGGCCCTGAGCGAAACAGCAAAAGCGGGATGGCGGGTGCCAAAACCGGAGCGATAACATCTTAAAGAAGAACACTCCCCCTTCAGGCCCAGGGAGGAAGGAGATGGGTTTCCCTGCCCTTGGTTTTGTTGGGCTTGGTTGGGTTTGTTTTTTTACTCAGCACCTTATAAAGTCATGCGTGACCCTGGGGCAGTGCAGCAGTGAGGGATGCTGGACACGGGGATGTGTTTAGCACGGAGTGTCAGGGGACTGTTTCGCAGCATCCTGCTCTGTCTGCAGGCTGCCACAGCTCACGCCCGTGTCTCTTGATCCAAGTGAAGGAAGCATGTCCTTACAGAGCAACACCGCGCAGCTTTATTCCTAGGAAGAAAAATTCCCCCTACGCAGCAGCTGAGGGGCTGGAGCAGCCAGATGCTGCTGCAGCCTGGGCTCTGCAAGCTGCTCGCTGGACAGCGTGCTTTGCACAGGGCAAACCGGTGTCTAGCTGAGCTGTCAGGAGAAGTAGGGTGTGTGGGTCCTGTGTGTCCAGGGATATGTCCTCCAGCTCCTCTTGAGGCTGTGTTTGCTCTAGTGTGACAACTCGTTTGGCCACATGCAACCTCGAGGCATCCTCAAGGTGTGCATTAGCATAACTGCTAGCAGAGCAGTGATTTTAATCGCCTGGTGCCACAGCTCTTTGGGATAGCCGGCAGTGGTGGCACTGGTCACACTCCTGCATGCTTTTCTGACTCCCATGTTCACTGGGAGGGTCCTGGGGGATCTGCAAAGCTCTGTTTGCTGTCTCTCATCAGAGGGGGTGAGGTGCATTTTCTTCATTTTCCACCCAGATAAACCTACCCTGGGAGCCCACTCCCTGCCACGGCAGCTGCAGAGGCAAAGGCAGCCTTTAAACACCCCTGCTTGCACTCCCTGTGCCGGCAAGTTCGCTTGCTCCTGTCACTCAACTGTGCTACCACCATGTGTGACCACCAGCACTAAATACCAGTCTCCCTCTGAGTCGAGGCACTCTGCTGGATAGCATATTACAACAGCTATGGTTGAACGTATAGCCTCCGGAGCCAAGGCAGGCAGTGCTGGGGAGCCGAGCTCTTCTGCATGCTGGTGGTGAGATGGTTTGCATCACGTTGCTCATCTAGGAGGAATGCTGAGTGCTACCCTCCATTGCAGGCCCGTGGCTGTGATGGGAAGCCCTCTGATAATGTGGTGTTGGTGGAAAGCCACGCTCGTGGTGCTGAAAAGAAAGGGACATGAAATAATAAACATTTTAAAATGTGACTTGTAATGCCAGGGGGCTTGGCAGAAATGTGAAGCCACGTCCCAGGGCAAAACTTGTTACTGAATCACCTCCAGTTAGTAGTGAGTTAAAGGCTTTCCACGGT
The DNA here is from genome assembly GCA_020800305.1 of Porphyrio hochstetteri. Lineage (NCBI taxonomy): Eukaryota > Metazoa > Chordata > Aves > Gruiformes > Rallidae > Porphyrio > Porphyrio hochstetteri. The sequence continues at coordinate 18,386,925 of CM036915.1, read as the reverse complement.
GCTTCTCCAGGTTTGAAGGGGATGCTGCCAAGATGAAACAGCTCCTGGATTCTTGCTGCTGTTGCTAGCATCGTGAGTTTATTAAATACAAATTTTAAAACTGTGAGGAACCTGTCACCATTTCCTATTTGCACTTCACTCTTCTTGGAAAGGGAGCGGAGACAGGCTTGTTCCTTCAGGTTGGACTGCTTGGTGTTTTATAACCTTGGTCTCCCTTTCTGCTTTTTCCAGCACTGACTGTGTTTAGGTTTCCAGCACTGTAATGTTTAAAACTAAAACATACTGTTTTCCCCGAAACAATGCTGGGGTTTGTAACTTTCTTTTTAAACAAATCTGAAAAGGTTTTGGCGCTGATGCCTTGCCAGCCTCCTTCTAAACAAACCCCGAGACGGGAATAGTACGGGTATGCCTGTGAGAGGCACCTCAAAAGCATGTGGAGATGGTGGGGCTTTTCTTGCTGCCTTTTCTGCCTGAGCCCATCCTGTCTTCAAGGCCTCCGGGGATGGGGGAGGAGAGGAAGGATGTGACCCTAGGTTTGCCCAGCAAGGTTCTGGGTTGCATGGGCAGAGCAGTGTGTGTGCAGTGGTCAGCCATGGCCATGTGCTTTTTGCATGGCTGCACTGGAGGATCCACGCTGTCCCGGCAAGCAGACTTTGGGGAGCAGGGGGGAAATAGGATCTCCATTTTCTTTGCCTTCCTTTGCCATGCTGGTCAGCACTGGGGCTCTGGCTGTGCCCGGTGAAGACCTTGCTGCCTTTGCCTTCATGGCTGCAAGGTGGGTGCAAAGGGGAGGTGGGGGCCGGCTGGCATCCCTGCACCCTGCTGCGCCCATTTTTCTCCTCCGCCTCCTGTTCCCTCTCAGCAAGCTGTGGTGGGGAATGGGCTCCTGGGGTTGGGCAGAGGCACACGGCAGGCAGGAAAGAGTTTTGGGCTCCTGCTTCTTTCTGGGGGGCTCCTGGCACTGCTGCAGCCCTGAGGGTGGTGGAGTGGCCGCTGTTTCGGCTGCAGGGCTGGTCCTGGCACAGATCCTGCTCCAACATCTCCACATGGGCATGTGTCTGGGGCACAGCAGTCATGCCGGGGCTGGGTTTCCCCATGCCCGCAGAGATGGAAATGGAAGGCAGACGGAGTGTTGCCCTGGTAGAGATTGGTCTGGACACAACGTGCAGTAATTTATGCAGCACAGAGCTTTGAATGTCAAACCCTGAGAAGACATTAAAAAACCCACTGCATCTTCCCACCACCAGATTAATGATCCTGCCTTATCCCTGCTAATGAATACATCCCATTCTTCCCTCTCCTGGTTTTCCCCTCCAGGAACATTCATCTAAAGGCTGGATGCTCTTTCCCTTCTTGGCTTAAATTGGGGCAGATCCTGTTGGTTTCTTTGGCTTTGATGCATGAGAGTTGGGTCATGTGAGAGGGTCATGTCTGGTGAGCGAGGTCCCATCACGCGGTAGAACCAGTGTCATGAGTTTGGGCTGCAGGAGGAGGACACCAACTTCTTGGGGGGGTAGAGTTGGGTGTCCCATGCATAGGCATGCAAGCATTGACCTTGACCACCTTGCCTTTTCCTCCCCTCCCGCAGTGACATCTCCATGCAAGATCCTCAAGTGCAACTCTGAGTTCTGGGCAGCCACATCAGGCTCCCACAACCTGGGCACGGAGGAGGCACCCGAATTCTGCACGGCCCTGCGTGCCTACGCACACTGCACCCGCCGCACCGCCCGCACCTGCAGAGGCGACCTGGCCTACCACTCCGCCGTGCATGGCATAGACGATCTCATGGTGCAACACAACTGCTCCAAGGATGGCCCCACGTCCCAGCCCCGCCTCCGGACATTGCCCCCTGGGGATAGCCAGGAGCGCTCCGACAGCCCCGAAATCTGCCACTACGAGAAGAGCTTTCACAAACACTCGGCTGCCCCCAACTATACCCACTGTGGGCTCTTTGGGGACCCTCACCTCAGGACTTTCACAGACACTTTCCAAACCTGCAAGGTGCAAGGGGCTTGGCCACTCATAGACAATAACTACCTGAATGTCCAGGTCACCAACACACCGGTGCTGCCTGGCTCCACAGCCACTGCTACCAGCAAGGTGAGCCTCCCACATCCCCGTGGGCAGAGGTGGGCAAGGGCAGAGGTTCTTCTGAACAGCCTTTCTTTCTACTGCTCCTCTCTTCTGCCTTTTGCACGTCTCCTTGAGGAGGGTAAGGCTGGGTGGGAACTCTGCTGAATTTGAGCGTTTGGCCATATATACCAGATGCCCATCCTTTCTCTGTCTCCACCTTCACTTAAATGGCCTGTGGTTTCTTCCTGAGCTCGTCCAGCTGCATCATGGTTAGCAGTCTGAGATGCTGCAGCTCAGAAGGCAGTCATGCCAACATCAGGGATGGCAAATTTAAAGGGTTCCCATCTGTGAGACTCTAGCTTGCTGTGAACAGCCAGACCAGGAGCGATGGTGGCACCTTTTGAGGGGGATCCCTGAGGTCCAGGCAGACCTTGGACACCCTCTAAGGAGGCTCCACCTTGCAGATAAAAGCCTGAGCACCTTGCAGTGTCTTCCCCTCTGCCCAGGCTCGTCATTATCTCTCTGGTTTGTAGCCAAGTCAAGTCATTGTGTGGGCCATGGTCTGTTCTGGTGGTGCTTTGGCAGCCTAAATAAACATCCTGAAAGTCCAGGGCAAACAGTGAGAAAACCCCAGTGAAAATATGCTGCTGTGATGCCAGAGAGACCTCGAGCTGATGCACTGTCATGTTGCTCCGTGGTGCACAAGCTCTAAAGCTAACAGGCCACTTTTTGTGCCAAGAAAAGGCAGGCTCAGCAGGAGGCATCCTTTTGCTTTTGGAATGTGTCCTAGCCCACTGTGTCTGGGAGATCTGCTTCTCCCTGCGTGTGGGGAGGGGAGAGGAGCGCTTGTAGCACATGCACTGCTTCTCGGCTCTGTATGTGACCTTCTTAGCCCGAGCTGGAGCTGGCATTTTGAATTTAACCTGCCCCTAATAAACCACCTTAACGATACTTAATGATACTCTCAACTCCTAACCTACTAAAACATACCACAACCTGCTGAACCTTGCAAGGGAGCCTTGCTAGGGACCCCAGGGACCTGCAGTTTCTAGGCTGAATTCCACGATCACCATTTTAATTGAGCCTTTTCAGCCGTTATCTGCATCACGGGCTTGTGGTGAGATGGGATTAGTCATGAGTTCTGCAGCATGAGCTGTGGAAGGCGTTACTGGGTCATCGCTAGAGGACCATGTGCTGTTGGAAATGATGGGAGCCTCTTGGTCCATGGGGCTTTTTGTGTTTTAGCACGCTGTTCCATGGTCTACCCTACTTCCTCCAGCCAGAGGTGGGACTGGACCCAGAGGAGGTTGCAGGAGGTCCATGTGAGGGGTAGCACAGCCACAAAGCATGGGCATGGTGGTGCCTCATGATGAGGTTGAGGAGGGGATAGCAGGTCCGGACACTGAGCAGAGGGGTGGGTGAGAGAGGGACATTGCCAGGAGTCTGGATAGGGCTGTGCACCTCACCAGCACCATTGGGAACAGAGGTGCTGGGAGCCACCACAGTGTTCAGCCCAGTTCTTGGGGAGACGCATACTAATAAGCCCTCAGGTGTTTCTGCCATGTATCTGCTGGAGCCATCTCTCCTCCAGCCCTGCCCCACTCTGGCCAGGTCATCATCAGCCCCTTCAAGAGGGCTGTGTGGGGAGAGTTGGCCCCCTTACTGCTTCTTCCTCACAGAAAGAGGTGCAAGAGGAAGAGCAAGTTTCCAAGAGGTGAAAGAGTAGAGTTTGCATGGGAAAAAGAGCAAACTGCTCTTCCTCCTTTGCAAACTCTACTCTTCCTCCTCATCAAGCCTTCCCTCCAAAGCCGGGTCAGCAAGGGCAGAGCAGGCGCTGTGGGGTCCTTCCTCCAGCAAGAGACCTGTGTTTGAGCCCAGCCAAGGGTGGGGAACCATGTTGGGCTCATCCTACGTCCCTATCACCCCTAGAAGGGCCTGCCCTCTCAAATGTGCTGAACACATGTGTGTCTGCGTGGTTGAGATGGAGCAAGACATGTTCTGGGCCCCAGAGAAGAAGACTCTATTGGTTTGGGAGTGGCCAGGGAAAGGAAGAGGTCCAGCCCCTGGGATGTAAGTGCCGTGGGAGCCAGAGAAGAAGCTCTACCACCTCTAGCAGAGTCAGGGCTTGTCCCCCTCTGCCATCTGCCAGGCCCTGGAGGCAAGACAGTGCTGCTTGCACAGGCATGCCACCACACGCCTCTATGCAGTGATACTGCAACAAGCTCCAGCTACAAGGAAGCTCCTGCATTGGGCCTGGAGATAACTGCACAGTTCCAGCTGGTATGTTCAGTCCAGCTTCTGGGTCTTGACTGCATACACAGTGTCCTCATCCCTGTGCTGAAGCAGGATAGCCATGTCTAGGTGCCTAAAAGTTGGGACAATGTCTTAGCATGAAGCACCTGCCCATGAGCTGAAGGCCACACTGCCGGCCAGGCTGAGCAGACAGCAATTCCACCTCCTGTGCCACTCGTGGCGGTGGTTGTGTGCTCTCAGGTGGTCATCACTGGTTGTAACACTGATCTTTTCTTTCCTCCCTCACAGCTCACCATCATCTTTAAGAGCTTCCAGGAGTGCGTGGACCAGAAAGTGTACCAGGCAGAGATGGATGAGCTCCCTGCTGCCTTTGCTGATGGCTCCAAGAATGGTGGGGACAAGCATGGAGCCAACAGCCTGAAGATCACTGAGAAGGTGTCAGGCCAACACATCGAGATCCAGGCAAAATACATTGGCACCACAATCGTGGTGAGGCAGGTGGGCCGGTACCTCACCTTTGCCGTGCGCATGCCAGAGGAGGTGGTCAATGCCGTGGAGGACCGGGACAGTCAGGGCCTCTACCTGTGCCTCCGTGGCTGTCCACTGAACCAACAGATTGACTTCCAGACCATCCGCTCAGCTCAAGCCACAGAGGGTCGTACTCGTAGGAAGGGGCCCAGCCTACCGGCTCCCCCTGAGGCCTTCACATATGAAACAGCCACGGCCAAGTGCAGGGAAAAGCTGCCCGTGGAGGACCTCTACTTTCAGTCTTGCGTCTTCGATCTCCTTACCACGGGGGATGTCAACTTCATGCTGGCTGCTTACTATGCCTTTGAGGATGTGAAGATGCTTCACTCCAACAAAGATAAGCTGCACCTCTATGAAAGGACACGGGACCTTGCACCGGGCAACATGGCTCCCTCGGGGACCGCCCCCACCCTCTGGGTAGCACTGTTGTGTTTGAGTCAGTGTTGGTTGGGCCTGTTGTAGAGGTTTGCTCCTTCACACCATGGAGAGTGGGGAAAATGGAACAGGAAGGGACCAGGGATGAGATGACAGCACTGGACAACAAAAGGTTGGATATCAGAGCTGCATGGGTTGTCTTCAAGCCTCAGCCCTTCTACTTGGCAACAGGTCCTTCACCTTCCCACCTCTTGCCTGGGAGGAATGTGCTGCCAGTGGGACCAGTCAGGAGGTTTCTTTGCTGGACCATATCTCTCCTGGACCTTCCTCACCTCCCCCTCTCTTCCTCCTCCCAGCAGTGTGGGTGCTGAGGAGCCTCCACCACCTTGTAGCTCTCCTCCAGGTTCCAAAAATGCACACAGTGACTGTGACATTGGTGTGCTTGAATGTGGCTTTGTCTTTGTGAAGCAGCACCCATGAGGAGTGTGCAGAGCAGCAAGATGGGGCCAAGCCTGGCCAGCACCATGGGGCTGGGCTTTCTGCTTGCCAGGGCTGTGCTCCACTTCTCGGGCATGTCTCGCTCTCCCCAGAGCCTCGTTGTTGCAGAAAGTGGTGCAAGGGGCCAAAATGGTGGGGAATGGTCCCACGCTTGTGCAGCCACCAGTGCCAGGTGTCTTCTGGGTGGAAGTGGGACATGTTCCTCAAGCCTTGGCTTGTGTCTGCTTCCATTCAAAGGGCATCTCCTGTTTTAGCCATTTCATTCGGCTGATTCACTCCATAGTTTTATTCCTGGCTCCCTTGTCTCTCTGCCTGGACCCAGCGAGGACTCTTGATAGCAATGGGAGAATCCTGGCCAGTATTCAAGCAGTTTCTGTAACTTCTGCCTGACGTTGGATGAGTTCCTTGTGCCGTTTGCTGCCCGGTCCCCTAAAACTGGCAGCAGGGAGGCTGCTTAGTGGGAGACCCAACCCACATTTCCCTCCAGCCCTGCAGCCCCTTGCCTGCCCACGCCTTGGCCGGCCCTGGGATGGAGCAGGAGCATCATGCTCTGTTTGTTTGCTGCTAGGTCTCTGCTCCGCTCCTCGTCCTGGGGCCGCGACTTGCAACCCCATTGCAGAGCAGTTGCACCTTAAGCCCTTCCAGGCTTGAATCAGAAATAGGGCAATGTTAGAAATTGAACCAGGAGATGGGGTGCAGCAGAGGACCACCCACCCCTCCCCACCTCCCACCCAACAGCCCCCAAATGTTTGTCCCCTGCCTCAAAACCATTGGTAAATCTCCTTCCCCCCAGCATATAGTGCTGCCCTTCTCCTTCCCATGTTCCTCTGTGGTTCACCTCATCACTCACTGAACAAACAGCAAGACCACCACCTTTGGTCTGTGTCTTGAAGACCTCCTAATGGTTTCCCCTCCTTTCCTCAGGGGGAAGTTCCCAGCCCCAAAACACTCTTGGGGGCACCTCCTGCTCTCAGGGGAGGTCTCTGGGCACGATGAGACAAGCTTAGCACCAAAAGAGGTGGGAACAGGCTATGTTTGGCAATCTGAACTGGTGCCAAGAGGCAGCCTGGTGTAAATACTCAACATGACTATTCATTGTGTCCTAACAGCTCTAGAGCTCCATTTGTAAAGCAGCAGAGAAATGCAAAATCGTGTCCATGGATGTAATTTATATTGTCTCCTTAATATATAGAGCCCTGGCATTGATCTCGTGTGACTGTACAGATGAAGAGATGTAATTCGTTTCTAAATGTTTAAGGAAAGAAAAGAAACAAAAGATGTGTTTACTACTTTGCTCCTTGCTTTGTTTGCTGGTGCCCCAGGTATTCTGTTTAGGGAGATTTGGAAATAAGGGTATCACCGTTTGGTGGGGCTGAGTTGAGCAACCACTGGACCGCGGCACGGGACAGTTGAGCTTCCCAATGCACTAATTCCTCAGCCGGGCTGATTTGGACTTTTTCTTTCTTTTTCTTTTTTCTTTTTTCCTTTTTAAAAGAAAACCCCAAGTTTTTATTTTCCCTAGAAATCCAAAACACAAATTTTGAGAGTCAGAATTTCTCACCGGGTAAGAGGAAACTATTTTTTTGTTTGTTTTTCCTTGCTGTGTTACCCTGTAGATAAACGGTGGCCGTGCAAAGACATGGAGCTTCTTGAATAGCGGTCTCAGCTGGCCAAGCCACAGCATGCCAATGAGTCAGTACTTCCCTTAAGATCTCCCTTTCTAATACAGTTACCACCTGACAGCATGGTGTGCGGTGGTTTGGGGGTAGTTTCCAGCCAAGGAACTGATTATGGCATGGCTCAGTCCCGCTGTCCAGGCGAGCACTCTGGTGGTGGCTTTTGTATGGTAGTTGGGGTATCCCTGTTTTAGAAGCAAACAGTGAAGCACTTTATTTTGGTTGTGTTTGACCCAGTTCTGGTTAAAGGTGAAGTGTGGCCAAGAAAGACCCGATACTTGGAAACAAAAGAAATACGTAGGCAAGGGGGGGGGGGGCACACATGTTTTGATAAGGGTCCCTCCCCCACCTCCTCCCTGTGTTGAGACCCACAGGAGTGTCACCGCGTGTATATACTGTAAATTATTTATTGAGAGAAACACAAGTAAAGTTTGAGGTTTTTTTGACAATAAACGAGTGGGTCTTGTTTTGTTCTCTGTGTGTTGGATGGTGCTGTTTGCCGCTCCAGCTGCAAACGCTGCCCCGCTTCTGTGGTCACTAAAGCAGCCTCCTTGCATCTGCAGCACAAGGCCTCTTTGAGAGCTGTCCTGAATTCTGGGAATTTCACTCTGGGGTTTTATTTATCTGCAGCCAAATGAGAAAAATAAAAAAGGGTGGTGGGAGGGAAAAAAAATTAGAGATAATAAGCTATTGGCTCTGAGCCTCGCTGGGAAAAGAGATGTGCATCATCTTTCCCCTGCTCACCCCAGCAGCTGGGATGTGCACCCCGATGATGTCCCCTTTACTAGGCAAGGCTCTTGGCCCCAGCCGGATCTGGTACTGCCCTCTAATGTGGGAAAACAAAACTGCAATTTTTTGGCTTCATTTTTCTTTTTTGAAAAGCCAAAGGGCTTCTCACCTCTGCAGTCGGGGCCAGGGAGGTGCTGAGGCTGGGTGGGACATGGGCACCAACTGGAAACACATGTCATTTGGGCAAGTCCATGGAAAGACACCTGGCTCCAGAGATCTGAGACCTGACCTCCCCATCCATTGGAGCCCTGAAGAACTGTCAGGTTTCTGAAAGGGCCAAACCCTCTGTCACCGCTTGTGCACCAACTCACAAGAGCTCAGCTGTAGCTGAATCTGCAAAGCCATATAAAAGCTGCCCAGAGCGCAGGGGGGTGGGGGGGTCTCCCTCGTTTGCTGCCGTGCCAGAGGTCACCAGTGTCACCAGTGCTCCCCCTTGCTCACCAGCCACAGGCAGCAAGAGCACACCTGCATCTCGGGGTGAGACGGAGTGCTGACACAAAGTATGGTGCTCCTCAGCGATTATGCTCCCGCCCCTTAATCACAGTTGGTGCTGAAGCTTCCCCAGGAGGTGAGTGGGAGGCCATGAGGGACACCTGGGCAGTGGTAGCAGCAATGGCCTTTCAGCATCAGAGGTTCAAACTGCACTCCTGGTCACGCTCCAGGGGTAGCAAGGGTGCCGCCCCATCCTCTGTGGGTGCCACCCGTCCTGCCCCTGTCTGCAGCACATTGTCTTGCTATGGGCAGCTGCTCAAGTGCCACGGCCTGGTGTCCCCAGCACAGCTTCAAGCCCCGTTTTGGCTGTGCCCATCCCCTGGCCCCGGGCCAGAGCCTGGGCTACTCTGAGCTTTGTGGTCCAGCTGCTCTCAGTGAGCGGGGACACCATGGCCACTCTTCACACCCAGCTATCCAGGAACAACGACTGCGGAGTATCATTCACCCGAAACAGGCTTTTTGCTGGCAAGTGGCTGCCCTCTAGAGGGTCCCCGCTCCAGCACGGCGTGAGGCAAAAAGCAGGGAGCTCCCTGGCATGTCCTCTCACTGGGGCTGGGTGTGTGGCAGGGCTGGGGCCTGCTCCCTGTAGCTCCTTCCCTGGCCGCCTCAGGCAGTAGGTCCCCTGGCCACAACAGGGCAGCAACCATGCCTGCGGCCTGCACAACAGGGACGCGTGGGATGGCCACGGTGGTGCATGGACCCTGTCCTGATGGAGGAGAGCACCCATGGGGCCCACTGGACCTGTCTGACAGGGACCTGGGGGGAGTTGCCTCATGCCAAGGGGTCATTTCCCCATCCACTTTGACTTGTCTTGGGATATAACTGTAACCTGTGTCCACAGCACCATGCTGCAAACAGTTAAATCCCAAGATTTATCTCTCCCCCAGAGATCCAGAAAGACAGAGTTTTGGATAAACACACAAAACATAGGTAGCATCCCAGTGAAATCCTGATGGAAACAGGTGAGGAAATGCACAGCTTCTCCTGATGGGGTGGAAATTCCCATCCAAAGGGGTTTCCAGGTCTCAATCACCGCAGACTGAGAAACTATGTAAAACAGCCAAGAGGAACATGCTTATTCCTGCACAGAGGGAACACCCATCCCGGCATGCCTGTAGCAGCCCCATGCCTCCACCAGACCTGTTGCTGTACCGAGGGGCTGCAGGTGTGAGCCCCCCCCAGACACACCACGCTGGCACTGTTCTGAAAATCTCAGTAACAGTTTTCAATATACAAAAATCAAAAGTACAGCAGTTTTACAATGTAGGAAAAATTAATACATACTATATAAACAACATACTTAAAACAGAAATCACTAGGACAGTGGCTTTTTTTTCTCACAAATATAAATGAATTACTGGCTTTAGTTAACAGGTTTAAAAGTCCGTGTTTTTACAGTGAGAGTCCTTCTCTCTCCACAGGGAAGACAATCTTCCTCCATAAACTCTCCAAAAATGATGGTAGCAGCATGGATGCCTGTGGGGAACTATGGTGGGCCCGTAGACTCCTTGATTGAAAATATAGAGCTAGGCCTTGAAGATATCAAAGTGTCCCCATGAGGAAGAGAAGAACATCTGAAGAAGTAAAACAATTTTAAGGAATTTGCTGACTGCAGATAAAGGAACCTGGGAAGAGATAAGCCTTGTTAGCGAAGTTAAAAATCATAGAATCATAGAATGGCATGGGTTGGAAGGGACCCCAAAGATCATAGAGCTCCAACCCCCCTGCCACAGGCAGGGCCACCAACCTCAGGCCTGGATCTACACTAGGTTGCCCAGGGCCCCATCCAACCTGGCCTTGAACACTTCCAGGGACGGGGCACCCACCACCTCTCTGGGCAGCCTGTTCCAGCACCTCACCACTCTTTCTGTAAAGAACTTCCCCCTAATATCTAATCTAAACCTCCCTTCCTTTAGTTTTAATCCATTCCCCCTTGTCCTGCCATTGTCTACCCTTTTAAAAAGCTGATTCCTCTCCTGTTTCTCTGCTCCCTTCAGGTACTGGAAGGCTGCAATGAGGTCCCCCTGCAGCCTTCTCTTCTCCAGGCTGAACAAGCCCAGCTCCCCCAGCCTCTCTTCGTAGGGGAGGTGCTCCAGCAACCAACCTATTGTATGTTAGCATATACCTAAGAGACCAATAGTAAAAGGACACAGGTGTAATAGAAGTGTATAAAGATGAGGATACAGGAATAAATCGGGCTCGTTCTTGCAGCTTGTGCACCCGACCTCTTGGACGTGTCGTTTGTCCGTCTCAACAGCGACACCCGGTGTCCCCGACGCGCACTGACAGGACGGGCTGGCCCCAGCCGCGGAGACAGACGGAGCCCAGCCGAGCAGAGAGCGGCAGCTAGAGCTGCAGTTGATCCTGATGGGGGAAAAAAGACACCTGGGAACACAGGGGGGAGTAATACGAAGGAAGAGAGCGCGGTACGCTCTATGTGGCAACTGATCTTGAAGAAGAGAGGAGTTAAATTGACAGAATCGCTCTTAGGGAAAATGTGGCAGAAAACAAGGTTTTGAAGCCAATTTTTGAAGCTAATTCGATTGCGGCGTGTAGCGTGTCAGACTGGAAGGAGTTGGGAGAGAAGTTGTTCGATGGCGCCTCTGGGGGAAATGAAGCAGCAACGGAACTTTTGAGGACGTGGCGCTTGCTCTTAGAGACCCTTAAAGCTATTAAGGAAGAAAGGGAACGATTAGAGGGCTTGGAAGGCACAGGTCACACTGCACAAAGCGTGGCTGCCGGGCAGGGGGGGATCGCGCCTTAGCCCGCAGTACGACCCCAAGAGCTGGGAGAACCTGAACCTGTACTACGACCTAAGCAGCGCGGGAACACAGTCCGTGTTCTCTGGTGACTGGTGATGATGAAGCTCGCCCCCACTGCGCCCTCGCGGAAGAGCCGGAGGACCGGAGAGGACATATGTGTTGCCAAGACACCAAACAGTATCCGAGAATGAGTCACCGGGGAAGACGGCAAATGAGCTTTACCTGTGGCCCCGGGACGGCCCCCTAAACCCGGGCACACCATCAGGTTATCTCCGCCCAGTGAGCCCTCTGCTCCCCCCACCGCGGAACCAGGAGTGCGGACAGAGACTAATCTCTTTTTCTAGCTCCCTTTGCCGGCAGACTCAGACAGTGACTCGAGGCGGGGCGGTGACCCGACGGCAGGGCTAGGTGATCCTGTGGCAAAGCCTCCTGCAGTCCCGCTCTGGCCCGGCCCACCGCCGCCATGGCTGCTGGCCCGGCACGCGCGCACCGCACCGCGGCCGCGTTCCCCTGTCACGTGACACGCCGCTCGTCTTTCCTCCCGCCACGGCAAGGCGGGAAGGCAGCGAACTTTCGAGCCCCCCCAGTAAAATACGGCCTCTCCAGTGTCCCCAGTAAGCGGCGGGCCCGGCCCTAGCGCAGCGGCCAGAGTCGAGAGTGGGGTATCACTGGAAGGTGATACCCTACAAGGTATAAAAAGGTATAAAAAACTCACCAACCATTTGCCAGTGGTTTGTGGCAAAAGCCCCGAGCCCAGTAAGTGCTTTGTTTCCATCAGGATATTGTTATCATGACATGGATGACATTTTATTAGCTGCTTCATGTCCTCAGACACTAAGTGAAATGGAAACAAAGGCACGTGAACCCGTACAACAATATGGGTCAGTTTTTGCCCCAGAATGACGAGTACAACCATGGCTCTATCTGGGCATGAAGGTGCTAGCTCACATGCCACAACCCATTCAATTGCAAATAGAAGTAAAAACCCTCAATGGTGTGCAAAAGTTAGCAGGTATGATCAATTGGATTCGACCCTATGTTGGAATTCAATCTTCAAAATTACAGCCTCTTTTAGATTTCTTGCAAGGAGACACAGACATGTCTGCTCCATGAAGGTTAATATCAGAGGCAAAAGAAATCATTGCAGAAATAGAGACAGCAATTACACAAAAGCAGGTATGGAGAATTGATTTGACGGTAGCACTTCAAGTATTTGGCCTAATTGATCAAATACTGCCCTTTGCAATGATGGCACAATGGCATGATAAGTGGCCAGACCCTCTACACATCCTGGAATGGGCCTTTTTGCCCTACAAATCAAAGAAAACAGTCCCAGAACTTCTTAAATTAATAGCTCAAGTTATTATAAAAACTAGAACTCGATGTATGGAGCTGTTGGCAAGGGACCCGGAAAACATTACAATACCTGTGCAGAACGAATGTTTTGAGCGGTGTCTTGCCAATAGCTCTGCATTGCAAGCAGCACTTAGAAATTACACAGGACAAATTGGTTATCATTTGTCATCTCACCCTCTTGTTAAACTATGTAGTCAGGTTCGATTTGGGTGAAAAACAATTGAACCAGCCAAATCCGGGGGAAGGTCCCACGGTGTTCACTGACAGATCCAGGAAAACTGGAAGAGCAGCCATTGTATGGAAGGATGGCCAACAGTGACAGCACAAAGTGGAACATCAGGAGGGATCTCCCGAAATTGTGGAACTTAGAGCAATGGCATTGGTCTCTCAACAATTCCATTGCCCAGTGAATATTGGTACACATTCGGCCTATGTTGCTGGACTAGAGCAACGATTGGACAAGACAGTCCTGGGACATGTGTCAAATGAGAAATTGTCTGGAGTACTGAAACTCTTGTGGACTGAAACACAGAAACGTCATCATGTGTGTTATGTGATGCACATTAAAAGTCCTATCACCTTACCTGCATTTAGTTTGGAAGGAAATGCAAGAGCAGATGCTCTGGTCTCAGCTGTTGCAATGGGACCTATTCCGAATGTAAAACAACAGGCAATTGCCTCCAATCAGTTTTATCACCAAAGTTATCGTGCCCTGAAATGACAATTTCACCTGTCCAGTGTGGAAGCTTGTGCCACTGTTGCTGCTTGGCTGGATTGTCAGGGGCAGCGTGTTCCTCACTATTAGTGTACCAATCCTGGAGGCCTTCGAGCTTTACAAATCTTGCAAACTGATGTAACCCATGTAACTGACTTTGGCAAACTGAAGTATGTACATGAATCGATCGATATCTTTTTCTCAGTAATCATTGCTACTGCTCGCACTGGAGAATCTGCTTGAGGCATTATTAGGCATTGGCAATGTGCTTTTTCCATGGCTGGCATTCCCCAGCAAGTTAAAAGTGATAATGGGCCAGCCTATGTCTTGGCCAAAGGTCTTGGCTCTGGGCATGAAGGTGCAGATAAGGCACCTGCAGACAGGTCAGTGGGCAGGTCCCTATGATCTCTTAACCTGGGGAAGAGGGTAGGTATGCTTGTGTGCAACCCCCCAGTCCTGCACAGACAACTGGGACGAGGTTTTTGCCTGCTTGTTACAAATGGCAGAAGAACCTCAAGAGCTGGAATTGCTAGGATCAGTGATAATGGACGCCCGTGTGATGTTTAATTATAATACAACTCAAACAGGACAGAATGTTAATGCTACTTTATCAATTTATCAAAATGCCACCACATGGTGTAATTATACTTCGAACAAGGTATCAAGGCCTTTTAATGTTCCTGTTGCTTTACCTAGAGGGGTATTTTGATGCCCCCCAGGATCCCATTGGCGCTCTCAGTCACCAGGGCACACTGCTAGCTCATGGCCAACCTGTCATCCACCAGGACCCCCAGGTCCTTCCCCGCAGAGCTCCTCTCCAACAGGTCATCCCCGAGCCTGTATTGATTCAAGCAGTTACTCCTTCCCAGGTGCAAGACTCTACACTTGCTTTTATTAAACCTCATATGGGTTCTTACTGCCCAGCTCTCCAGCCTGTCCAGGTCTTGCTGGATGGAAGTGCAGTATTCCTGCGTGTCAGCCACTCCTCCCAGCTTTGTATCCCCACCAGTAGGGATAGAGGAAAATATTACTTGTGATCCCCCACCCCACCTCAACCAAGCACCCTAGATCCCTGAAGTCTTTTGATAACACGCAGGCTACACTTAGTGACTACATCACTGCCTGCCCGAACTATCAGTAATGGACAGTAATCAGAGGAATGCACCAGCCCTGGAAGCTTTCTGGTGATGTCTCAGACCCGGGCCCCAGGGAGGCAGCACACCTCCCTGTGGGTTGGGTCAGGTCTGCATATGGGCCCCTCCGTTCCCATGAGAAGGGAATCGCCTACCACAATTACCCTTCTTTCTTTCCTAGCAGAGGCAGTCTCAAGGCATGGGTTCAACCGCCATGCTCTAGGCACCTGCTTCCTCTCAGGCAGAGGGTCTTCCTTCACCTCCTCACTTACCTCCCCTTCAATTTCCAGGGCCCCAAACCTATTGTTTAGGGGAACCTGGGGGAGTGGGGGTAGCAGGCAGGGGGTGCAACTACAATGCTGAGCTGGGACTGTCTTCCAACCCTCCCCGCTGCTCAGGTTGCCCTCTTCTGCCTGACCGGGACAGGGCAGGGGTCCAGCACCTATTGTGAGGTATCTTCCTGGTATGCTTCCCTCTGGGATGACAGGGAGCTACTCCACAGGTCGATCTCCCGCTCACAGTCCCTGATGACCCTCAGTCTTTCAACCTCCTCTTTTAGTTCAGCCCCCATGCTGAGCTGATCATCCAGCTGCTCACACCTCACACAGGTGAAATTCTTGCTGTTCTTCCCTGGCAGCAGAAGGCTCAGGCATTCCCTGCATCCAGAGACCTGGACCGCGACATCTCTAGGCAGGCCCACTGTCTGGGTTGCCACAGATTTGTTGGGGCAAGCTGGCTGTCTGGTGGAGACCATGGTTAACCGTACTGGCACCCAGCAGACAGGAACACCCTTTGCTTTCCATGTCTGCTCTGTGAGCGGAAGCTCATTGATTCAACTGACCTTCTGGACCACAAGGAAGATCACGCCCTGCCTGTGCGAACTGCCACACAACCTGCTGTGCCACACGTTTCCCCATCTTGTTTGCTGCGCTCCGGGTCACTTGCACTCCCAAGGGGCAGCTCTTGTATCGAGAGGGGTTGTTCCTGTCATCCTTAGCTCCGTCTCTGATGAGTCACCGCGCCGTGCGATCCGTGCCGGGGGTCACACATCCTTTCGCCAGCTCTCGATGGGGGCGGGAGGGGAAAGCTGGGTGCCTCTCTCTCTCCCTCTCTTTCTCCCTGTGCTTTTTCCCCACACGTTCTGAGCTCGGGTTTGCCACTTTCAGTAGGGATCCCTCGATGTGGTCACCCACTCCGGAGCCCTTTGCCTCAGTGACCGCAAACTCTCCAAAAATGATGGATGCAGCGTGGATGCTGGCTTGGAGAAAATTGATGCTACTGCATCAAAACAAATATTTATTTCAAACGTCTGCTTTCTCCTCTAAGTAAAAGGGTGAGGTGGAGGGAGAGGTTGTATGTAATCTCCTGATTTGTCTCTGTGGAGGGATTGGTAGTGGTCCGAAGGTCCTTGCCCGTGGTACCCTATGGGTGCTCTTTGGTCAGACATATGGTGGAAATCCTGCTGGTGGTAGTTCTGTGGTCTGAACTCATCGGATCGTCGCCGTTTGGAATCGTGGTGGTGCCTACCGAGAGAAAACAAGGGGATGGCAATCAGTTCCCCAAGGAAAGCCTGGCCACTGTAGCAAGGTGCAGGCATTGCAGACTCCTCTCAGCCTTTCTGAGGTGAAAGGGAATGAATTACCTGTCATAGTAGTCTCGATGGCCTCTGTGGTCTTGGTCACTGCTGTACTGTTCATATGGTCTCTTGCAGGAGAGGTTATTTGGTCTGTAAATCCCAGAGCTCTGGTGTGGCTCTCCACGGGATCGCCAATCCCCGTAGTGGTGGTCCTTGTACCAGTGCTGCTCATACTGGTGATGCCGCTCCCCACCCCACATCTGGTTGCTGTTGCCACCATAGTTGAACTTTCGATCCCTCTGCCATTCTCCTCGGTCTGCAAAGGGGAAAACACCAGCACGTGTCTTTCCTGCTTTAGTTTAAGCCCATCACTTTGCTGAATCCTCCAAGAAATTGTAACGATTGCTGTGCCCCTTTGACTTTCTCTCTAAAATATGCGGGCCCAAATTTCTTCTTTGAAATCATTATTCTAGCAAATCTTATCCTGTCCTGTTCTTACTCTCCTTTCAACACTACATCATCTTGATTTCTAGGCCAGCAGTAAGTACAATGGCAATCTATGTCCATCCCACCACCTTTAAGACTGACCAGCTACAAGTCCCAGAGGGGTTTGTGTCCAAGAGCAAACAACTGTTAGGTTCCAAGGGATGGATTCTCCTGGCTGGCCAGCACTCACTGGTGTTGCTGAAGTGTCTCTTGTTCAGATGGCCATAGTTGTCACATGGATGCCCATGCATCTGCAGCTGAATGTGGGAAGGGGGCAGGTGGATCTTCTGAGAATGACGATTGTGAGGCACATGAGACTGGGACATCACAGAATCACGGCTGGAGCCTGAGGGCTCTGGGCAGAACGGCTTCTTCTTGCTCGACATGTCCTCCTCCTCCTTCTTCTGCTCCTGCAAGGTGGAAAAGAGGGTTACAGCTCAAATGCTTCTGCCCCACCAAAAACATTCAGACTATGTGAGCAATGGCTTTGTCTGTCAGGGTCTGGATTTTTCTGCAGACTCCCCATGTTGTGGGCTTGATAAGCCAGCTGTGCCCAGCCACACTACGAACGGTGCCAGTACAAATGTGCTGAAGGACAGGCAGAGTTTGGCCCCAGGCAGCTCTGCTTCCACATCCTGTCTCTACAGGGCACCACTCCCAGGCTTTTCTCTCTAAAGGTGAGCTCCAGACCACGTGCCACACCAAGCAATGCTTTTTCTTGGTCAGAACAGCCAGGGCAGTGACCAGCACTGTCAGGTGAAGGGAGAAAAGGCAAAGGCCACCAGACCATTTAGGTGTTAAGAAAATCACAAACAGCCAACAATAACTAAGCCCACAGTAAGAGGCAGAAAGTAGTGACACTTCAAGTGTGACAACTTTTGAAAACAGCAACCAGAGAGATGGCGTTTCAGATCTCACCTCCTCTTCCTGTGATCTTTTCTTATGAACCATCTTGTAGAGCTCGTGCAGTTTTCTGGCATTCATTTCTGTGAATTTGGACACAAATGTCCAGAGGTTCCTAAAAGGACACGAACATTTTCTGTTAATTGGTACATCCCCAGTTTAACGCCTTCAAACCAACATCATGGAGAACAGTCTCAACCCAGCTCAGGACAGGATGATCACAAGAGCTGGAAGCAAGTTCTTCAAATTAAAATAAAGGGCTTTGCACTTGTTTATCTAAACTAGCTCTGACATCAATTTAATTGAAACCAGCAGAGCTTGCAGACAAAACCCTCACCTCAGTCTGCTCATGGACTGTGTGGGCTCAAGAACACAAGATTGCTGATGTTAAATAAGAAGCAAACAGCACACTCATCCACATAAACCCCAGCAGCCTCTAACCACCATTTGTAAATATCAGAGGCCAGCCAGAGAAAACAAACGATCCCTCACCTTCTCCATAGCCTAATATCATCTTGGTCAGTGTAGGCTTTAAGGCACTCAGAGATGTGGTCCCCAATTTTTAGGAGGCATTTGCGTATGTGCTGCAGCTGTTCTTGATCTGTCCGTCCTTTATCAGGTTTTTCAAGTTGCTTCAATGCTTTTTTCACTGGTCTCATCCTTTCCTTGCACTTGAAAAAGCAACAGAGAGCAGAAAGTCATTCATCTGGCACATGGCACTACGCTGTTCCCTTGTTAATCGGACAGAGCTGGAAGTTCATTAGCAGCACAAGACATTAGCTTTATCTGACCATTAGGCAAGGAGAAAAATCACCTATGAAAATAGCAATTTGTTAAGACATGCTGCAGAAAATCATCAGGAAAAGATGAGTCTCCCCACCTCCTCCACCGCCCCTTCTAGAGGGCAATGATTTGCTCTGCAAACCATAACTGCGCACGGTCTGCTCTTGCTGCACTGAGCCCACAGCAGGCAGGGACGCAAAACTGAGCGCTGACATGCTGAACCAGCAGCCCCAGCTCACTGAGTGCTCCTCACTCCACAGCTTCCCTGTCCATCCCCATCTACAGTTGCTTTAATCTACAGCTTTTACCAAAACTGGAAGATGCAAGATGAAAGCACCATCATTTTTGTCTGTGCGCATCAACACTGAGCGCAGACAGGAACTCAGACAGGTTTCTACTGCCTGACTGGACCTCTCGTGCACCGCAGAGGGAAAGTTCAAGAAAAGAAAAAAAGAGACAAAACACCAGACCTGCAGCCAATACACAGGTTGGCGTTTAGAGGACTGGTTTAGAAGTGGTAGTTCAGCATTTCCCTGCACAAGTCAGAACTACTTACAGCTCAGACAACTCCCTGCCTCCTACAGCTATAAAAGGTCACCCTCAAAACTCTCCTATATGTATTTCCCTGCCTGGAACAGCCCTGGGGTTCCTGTAGAAGCTCCTTGGCTTGTACAGACTACTACACAAGGCTCCAGGTCTTCTACTCCAGCCCTGTCAAATGAGTGGTGGGAACTCAGCAGCTGAAGAAGTGTCCTTTTGCATGCTCTGTTGACATGCAGCCATCTTTTGCCCTGGCTGGCATCCCTGGCAGGGGGGTGGGGGATGAACATGTGCACTCATGCAGAGTGGAATTTGGAAGCAACTTATATGAACCCTTTAACAGTGACATTGCTTGGTGAAAATCAGCTTCCAAGTTTCTTCCAGCTGAAGCGCCATTTACAGCTGCCAGCTGGTAGGCACAGAGGAGGCTGGAGGACAACTCGCATACAGAGTTGCTCTGCCATGCTCTCGGATCGGTCAGAGGAAATCACTGCAGGGCACGAGGAGGGAGCTCACACCCTGAGACCTAGCGCCCAGCCTTGGAGAACATGTAGGCAGACGCTCGCTGCCTTGCTGGGCTCTCTGCCACCGCCCTCCCATCTCACAAAGAAAATACTCACAATAATGAATGTTTCTTCGTCCAGATCGTCACCCTCATGTTTGCCAATGGGGACTGGTTCACTTCCCGCAGTAATGTGGACAGGACCTTGGAATCTCTTTCCTTTACTTCCCGATTTGGCTTCACCACCTTTAGGCTTTATAAGGACACAAATGACACACATCACATGATAAGCCAGACTGCAGGATCCCAAGTGATACAACTAACCACCCCTGCACTATTGATACTGGCAGTCGCTAAACCCCAGGCATTGCTCCTACAGCTTTCCTCCCAAGGTCTCAAACTGTTTAGCTGCAATGCCTCTGTTTAGCTTTGCATCATCCCTGAGGGACAAATCAGAGCCAACATTTTGGACGTGAATAGGATATTCATGTGCATGGAGAGGAACCCAATGTTGAGCACTTGGAAGAGGCCTTTTATGAATCCTAAGTCTCATAGCTTGACCTTCTGCTCAGAGACTTTCTGATCTTTTAAACCTGAGAGCACCACATACCTTCTCTTTCTTGTCTTTTGTCTTCTTCTTCTCTTTATCACTTTCCTTTTCTTTTTTAGCTGGTGTCTGTTTTTCCTTGTTCTCTTTGTTCTCCTTTTTCTGTTTCTTTTTCACAGGGCTCTTTTCCAAGCCATCCTCCTAGAAAGTCAGCCACAGCACAAAGTTGGAGTCCCTCACCTCATCTACACTCTTGCCCATAAAACCTACAAACTCGAAATGCAGGCAATTCTTGAGGTCCACCCAAATTTACCTCACACCTCTTTAACCAGACAGCAAGCCCTGCTTAACCAGCTGCAATGCACCCGACCCTTGACAGCAAGAGGAGCCCCAATCTGTAATTAGCTGGCAAGCTGTAGATAAGCATGGCTTTCCTGTGCCAGCTCTGCTCCAGAACACTCAGCCCCTAAGGTAGATACCGATCAGCACAGGAACAAAAAGCCTTAGACTACAAGCCAAACCACTCAAAGACAGAAGGATTTCTAAAGCCAACAGCATGACCTTGGTAAACTCCAGCTTCACCACTGGCTGATGTACTGAAAAGGAGAGGGAAACAATTCTTCTTTTTCCCCTTTTGAAGGGCAACAAACTTTGTCCTGCGACAACCTTTCCTCCAAGCCACTATGTGGAGGTGTGTGGCCATCCTAGGATCCACCAAAACACTTAAAGCACAATTACCTGCCCCTTACTAATTCTTTCAGCATCACAGTGCAATCAGACAACAGACAAGTCCATATTCTTTTCTGTATATGTTCAGTGACCTGAGAACACAGGCTGTCTTCTGAAACACCCAGAATCAAGCAGCCACATCTCACCTCTTTCCCATCTTTCATGTTTTCTTTCTTGTCCAGACCCATCTTCAGCAGTTTCAGTAGATAGTCAACTCGGGTCTGGAGCTCTTTTCCCTGAGGTTTCTTATCTGTCTCCACGGGTAGGACCTTTGATAAAAATAAAGAAAAATACACCCACGTGAACCCCTCAAACCTTGACAAGAGATACACACGAGCAGCAGTCCTCCCATGCCCAGCAAAGGGTTGGAGATGCTGCACCTTCGGGGGGAAAAAGTCGGTTCAAGTATTTTTTATAGCTCACACAGAGACTCTCCCTATCTAGCCAAAAGCAAAGCTCCGAGCAAGCATCCCTCCCCTTGGCCTTTTGCAGAAGTGAAAGAACCCCAAGGCAGGTCTCTAGATTCAGTATGATCCTTCTGGTAAGTGTGCAAAAAGAAGAGAAAAAAAAACTCTGTACAGTATATTTGGGACCAGTCTCTCCTTGACACACCACATTTGTTTCTGACAGCCTTGTCACTACGGGCTGGTCCCCTCTGCTAACCCAAGGCACTGCTACAGCAACATCATACAGAAATTTCAGCAGAGAACAAGGCTGCAAGGTGCCACTTCATGGACAGCACGCCAGCGAGGTTTCCTTCATTCTTCACTGGACATTGGGTGGCATGTCTCAGGCAACTGTTTCCACTGTAAAATGCCTGTCTGAGCTTCATGCAGGAGGGTGCTCAGCTAAAAGCACCAGTGGGGATGTCAGGGGAACGCAGCACATCAGCAGCAAAGTCAGAGTTGAGAGTCACTCTCCTGCCATTGTGCTGATGCCACAGACAGCAGCTTATTTTTAACCTGGATGCTTTCAACGTGGCCTCCATAAACCATTCTTGGGAGAACGACTGAGGAACAGGGGAACTCGATGGAGGCTCTCCAGCTGGCTCTGCTGCCACAGCCACCCGCGTAACTACACCCTCAGAGCTAACACAGACCACCCTTGACAGAAGCAGTGTCCAATCTGTGCAAAAACTATTTCCACACAAAAATTCAGACTCGGCTTCTTTGTGAGATGCTCAAGGAAATGTAAGGTCACAGTTATGCAATGCACCCTCCATACTGTGCATGGAGCCACACATGGCAGCGTTACCGGTTTCTTCCTGCATCATTTCAGTGGGGTTCATATGGTTCTGTTCAGAGAAAATTTACTGCCAATCAAGTAACAGAACTCTGCTTTCCACCAAGCCTGCAGCATTCCATGGAGTTCACTGTTTTCCTCGTTGTCATTGTTATTATTTTTGGAGTGGTTACAAACAAAGACCCCTGTTTCTGGAGTAAACCAAACATGTTCTCCATGAACAATGCTACGGGTCCAATGCAGGCAAGAAACAAAGTGACCTACCTTATCAGATAACTTCAGTTCCGGATCTGTTTTAATGAGCTCCCAGTTCCCATAACCGTGCTCGTAAATTCCTACTAACAGGCGAGAATCCTCCTCCACTCCCCAGTCTACATCAAAATGGGCGGCTTTGACACGGCACGGCAGCCGGTACCTGAAGGCATTTCAAACATAAGCTCATTTTAATACTGCAGAGGACAGAGTGAATCCACAAACACAGCCAGGCTACTCTCTTTCTGCTACAAAATCCCGATTCCCTGAGCCTCTTTCTGCATTGCCTACTTAGCCAAACTCACTTCTTCCTTTCCTCTGGGTCCATGGGAATGGATTTATGCAGCACTGCAAACTCCTCTTCATGCTGGATGATGGATTTCACATTGACTTGGACACCACAAATCTTGATCATAGGACCTCTTCTTTTTTCAGGTCCTTTCCCTGCTCAACAATAAAACACAGCCACTAAGAGAACTCCTACAGAAAGAAGCACCTCTGTGAAAATGTCTAGGCATTATAACAGCAGCACACCACCTTCTTGCTCACCTTCACCCGGATTTTCTTTCAGCTGCTCTTTATATTTTTGCACTGCTGACACACAGCTGTTGTGGATGAGTTCCCCTAACCATTTCAGGTCAGCCACAGATTTATCCACCAGCTCAGCATCCCGGGCAACACACTCCAGCCTGGGAAAGGGGAGGAAAAAGAGAATTGCAAGCTTTGCATCTGATACAGGGTAACTCCTCCCTATCACTCCCTGAGCGATCATTTCATAGCTTCCAGCAGTCAATGCTGTCTATGGATGAATATAGGAAACCTGCACAAGCTCAAACATGAGTCCTTTCTCATACAACATACGTAGGGATCCCTGCCTTGGTTCTGAGGCTTCGGCACGGGCCACAGCTTTCCAGACACAGCACACGTGCTCCCTCCCACACGCTGAGTCACAGCACTCTGGGCTCTGCAGACCCACACTCGAGGACAGCGTGTGCTTCGCTTCAGAGGGACATGGCAGCAAGATGCTCTGAATTCAATCTTAAAACACACATCATGAAGCTTGACAAGTGTTTTGGGTAGCACACTCAGAAATACAACGCCCCCACTGTGATTACTCCCTGCAGCAGCACCCAGTTGGGACTCACCGTTCAAGGGGCAGTCCAAACTTCATGTAAGCCTTGAGGAACCTAAGCAAAAAAACCCAAAGGAACAATAACTAAACCAGCTGCTAGAGAAAGTGGGTTCAGTATCACAAACACACTCGAATGTATCAATTACAGCCTGCCATGTTATCAACCCTGCATTCCGCGCTGATTAACTGAGCATCACTCAGAACCGGGAAGCCTCATCCATTAGCTCCACAGAGTTTTGTGACCTCGGCTGGAGAAGAACCCAACATCATTCTGAATGTTGAACGTTTGATAGATGAGGGGAAAAAAAGAGAGGAAAGTCTCAACCGTAGTATTAAAAAATATAAAAGAAAGCATTGGCTCACAGCATGTTGGTAATTAACAACTTCATTTTTCCAAGGTGAAAAGAGGCATAAATCAATGTCATTGGTAATTTTAAAGCTCAGGCTGTAAGTGTAACAACCCATCACAGAAAAGCCAAATGTCGTACAGTGCAGAAGAAGATACAGAACTGCTGGGATCAACGGGACCAGTTCTCCTTGCAGGGTCCTTTTGCCAGAGCTTGCCTTTCCCTTAAAGCTTCAATCACCAGTACTACTGCCAGGAAAGTGTCAGGAAGGCCAGAGACTTTGGCTTCTCCAGCTCTGCGTCTCATGGCACTAAAGACCTTATGTGTAATGTGGAATTAGCTCAAGCCACTTGGCACAGAAAGGGCAGTTACAACGAGGATTCATTTAGGAAGGTACCAGCTTTGCTGTAACCTGACTAAAGACAACCCAGCCCATTGTGCACAGACCTGGATATTAAGGTCATATAAAGGTGCAGAAGCTGGCCCAGTGAAACACCTCCACCTAAATGGCTGGCATGCTTCCAGGTGAACACCTCCTGGATTAACCTGGGGTTTTCTCCACCTGCACAGGATTTCTACATTTCTTTCTGAACTGTCTCCCATGCTCAGCACTGACCTCCTAATTTCAGCATCAGAAAATCTTTCCACAGTAGCTTTTCTAACACTCCGAGGACGCCCCCTGCGCTTTGGTCTCTCCTCGTCATCGGTATCGTCGGTCTCACTTTCTGATCCAGATGATCTCTGAAGCCTTCTCTTAGTTTCTGCATCCGATTCACTGTCATTTGTGTAATACTGTATGTAGCAGAAGCACAGCAGTACAGTTAACAACTGCTCATCTGCAACCTTTTCCATCCCTCCCATGCCCTGGCAATGTTTCATGTTGAGACTGTAAAAAACTTTGGCTTCTCCTCCTGAAGATGCAGGAGCCCAGGTAACCAACCCAGAAAGGCTGCAGGCCCTTGCAGTTTCCAGCTAGCTAAGACTCTGGTGGTCTGATTACTGTGGTGTTGCGCCACAGTCCTTTAGGCTGGTTTGAAAACCAGGACTCAGCTCTCAGCTCCTTGAGATGGGCTGTACCTTTTTAGTCGAGCTCCGGATCCGAGGCAGCATGTAGATTTCCTCCAGTTCTTTCTGCCTTTCTTCCTCCTCCACCTTCTTCCTTTGTTCCTTGGGAATAATACTGGCCCAGTCCTTCTGGGTCCACTCATCCAGCTCTGTCTCTTCCTCCTCCATGGTTGCAAAGTTGGCCACCTTTCAGAAGCACAGGAATGCTTTCAGAAATTCCTGTCCCTGGCAGGAATACCCCAGCACTGTCTGCTAAGCCTCAACTCCTTCCCCAGAGCAATTCTGCCAACACTTCCGTAACCACTTTATAATTGATCCTTATGTCATGACATGCCTGGTTCCTTGCCACATCTTTGGGCTAACAGCTTTTGAGGAAGGACTTGCAGTTTGAGTAGCACTACTGAGCCTGTCTAAGTTACTGGGTTGGTTTCCAAATTTGGAACATTTTGCATTTTATTCGCAGCCTTCAAAAACCACTGACTGGAAATGAAATAAATACCTGCACATCTCCCCAGCTACAAAACCCATCTGCAAGCTGCTTTGTATGGGTCATGTCTCATTGGGCTGATTCATCCTGTCTGTCAGTGACCTTATCACTGTGGCAAGATGTGGGGAGCCACATTCCTGCACCCCAGTACAGAGACATACCTTACAGAGACATACAGTCCATACCTTAAACTGTGAGAGCAGCTCATCGGTGGCACTGGTGGACACTTCATTCTCTCGTGTTTCAACCAGATGCAGAATCTCATCAATGTCCATCTCCTACCAGGCAGAAACAAACTGTGATGAAGTGGAGGGTGCTGAGCACAGCGGCAAACACAAGACTTTAAGAACAGACTCGTAGGGTGCAAGAGCTAAACACACACTGTGTTGATTCGAGCTAAATAAACTGCAAATACCTGCAGGGTGTCATCACCAAGGGCAGGGACAAACTATGTCAAGCAATACAAGTAACGGTGATAGAAGGAACATCAAGGCTGAGCAGCAGGGATAACTTGCAGGCAGCGAGCTACAGCGCTCTCAAGAAAAGCTGCTCCAGACTTACATGTGCCCTGTTCACCAACCTGCTCTCATGCACAGGGCCAGCACAAAGAAGGAGCAAACGCATGCGATGCCCCACACAGAGGACTACAAACAGCTACATGATTCCAATTTCAAACTACCTGTGGTTCTGACTCTTCCCCTTCAAGCTCCTTGAAGAGATCTTCAGCTCCAAACTTCAGAATAGCTGTCAGCTCCTCTTTGTTAAAGGGATTTGAGCTGCAAGAACGAACGAGAAGGAAAAGACGTTTTGAGGTGTTAAGTCAGCACTGCTACAGCACAAAACCTTACACATTTTTTCCAAATTAAAGCCAAGTAGTATTTTAAAAAAAAAAAAAAAAGCTTTTAAATTCATCTCTTTCCTGCTGTAGCAGAGACAGGTATAGCAAAGGCAAAATCCTCTATCTACTCGGGGGAAATGCCAAACTGCAGGTCTCCCAGCACCAGGTTCCCTCAGGCCCTCAGTATGATCTCTGGGAGGAAGGCAGAAGGGAAACAGGTAATGCATTAAAATTAGGGTTTTATTTCTGATCATTTCTATCCATGTGTCCAAATTAATGGTTGCACAGGCCACAGTGGTGGACGCTGCCAATATTTCTTAGCCTTCTGCCCTCTACCCTATCAAATAATTATTGGCGGATACCAGGGGGTGGAGCTGGTTGTGCCACACGCTGCACCAGACGTCTCTCCCTCCTGACACAAGCACTTACTTGGATCGCCCGGAGCTGTTGTCCAGAACAGTCCGGCCAGTGGTGTCCATACGCTGGATGACCAAATGATCCAGCACCATTTTTTTCTTGGCCCTCTCAATGATCTCCTCCTCTACCGTACCCTTTGTGACCAGGCGGTAAATATTCACCTGAAGGGCAAGAAAAGAACAGAGCTTCTTCCGGGACCTGAACACACTCTGCTGACAGGGCAAGGCACCCCTCACTTGTTTGGCAGGAGATTGGTCTGCTGACATTGTCTCTTCATGTACAGATGTGTGGTTTTTAGAAGAAGAAGGAGCACATTCTATTTATATTCTCAGGGGAACCAGTTCAAATCAGGCTGGTTAACTTTTGAATGGGCTTCCCTTGGGCTGGTAGTACTCCCTGGCATCAGGACTGGGGGCAAAAAGCCCATGTTTTCAGAGGCTCTGGTGAGGTGGGAGCCCATTTAGATGCACAAACCATAGCCGTGGAGAAAATGATCCAGGTAACTCTTCTGACCTGCTTCTTCTGTCCAATCCGGTGAGCTCGAGCCTGAGCTTGAAGATCATTCTGGGGGTTCCAGTCCGAGTCAAAAATAACAACGGTATCAGCAGACGCCAAATTAATTCCCAGCCCTCCAGCTCGTGTTGACAACAGGAAACAGAAATCCTCGGGAGGAAAAAAATCAAACAAAAAAGGCACCCATGAGTTAGGCAGACTATGACTGCGGAGGTAAGATAGCACAGATGACTTCAAAGCTCTGGAAGGAAACACGGGACTCCTCTTGTTTGTCCTTATACTTATGAAGAAAGCAGAAAAAGGATTTTCTTCCCACACACCCTGATGACAGAGTTTAAATACCACTGCTCTTTAAGCTGAGACCCAAGGTGAGGCAGGGCTGGCAGGTGTGCTGTTCCAGGAAGGGCCTGTGGGAAATGGAAGAGCAGGCCTGGAAAGGAGACACAGTTATGCTTGTTGAGGGGAAGCCTTGAAAGAAAAAGAAAACGCAGTAAAGCACAAGGCAGAGGTTCTTCTAGACATGTAAATTTGTGTGTTGTTTAGCAGGGAGGTGCCATGGTGTGCTTTGTAATGTTACAGAAGGTGCAGACAGAAAGACGCCCGCACAGCGGGAGTCCCCCAGGGTGGGACAAGCTTTTGTGTAAGAAAGTTGTGGTTCTGGTATTAATGAAAAGTACTGAAACCTGTAACTGTATCCTGCCTCGGCCAAGAATCCCCCTCCAGTCCTGTGAGCAAAGGTATTCTCATGCCTGGGCTGACTGTGGCACAAAACAAGTGCTGTGCACCAGTCACTGTGAGTCAGCAAGCCCAGACGAGAGGCTTGAGTTGCCCTCTCCTACTACACTGGAGACTTTCGCCTCCAGCACCAGACTCTGCCGCCTGCCAACACTTAAAATCCCCCTTTTCTCTCTGACATTTCATACTGAAACCAGCTTCAGACTGGAGGAATCCTTTAGCAACCATCTCATTCCTCAGACCATGGGGGGAACTGCTCTGGCTCTTTCCAGCCTCTGTGGGACTTTCTGGAGATGCAACACGCAGCCTTGTTCTTTGGATGGGAAGATGTAAAATAAGCAATATGCCTCGTCGGAAAGCCTGCTGTATCCGTGCCTTTAAAACTATCCGGGTCCCACAAAAAGAAAGGGGCTGAACTAATCCCCTCTTGGCAGTCACAGCCTGTGGCTGAGCCATGGACGCCCACTGCTCGGGGCAGCCCACCCGCACCCTCCTGAGGCAGGACAGACCCCCTGCTGTACCTCAGAGCCGTCGGCGTTGAAGTGGTCCAGTGCCTGCTTGCGGATCTCCCCTTTGATTGAGCCGTCCAAGCGCTGGAAACAATTAAAAAGAATGATCAACAAAGATGGGCAAGGAGCCCCGAGGAACTGCTGCCCCCAAGTTCTGGGAGCCCTACAGCCCCCTTCCCTGCCTGCAGCATTTAATCCTCAAAAATAACCGCCAATTAAAAATAACTGCGCTGCTGTGTCGCAAGGGCAGGAGGGGGATATGCTCAGGCACTAGTCACACAGCGGTGACGCTGCAGCTCCCGTTACAGGCTCCCAGCCAGGGTCTCTGCATCTGCTATCCTCTCCTCGGGATTTATCAGAGGACACAACCCAAAGCAGGGGCCTGGCACAGGAGGTGTTTCGCAGAGATGGGGCCACGTTGAAATGAAGGGACTTCCCAGTTCCATCCCACCTGTTTCAGTAGGTGGCACCTGTGAAACATCAGCCCCGGTTTCCTGGGAGACGCAGTGACTCCCACCACCCAGCTTCCCTCTGCATTTTCTTCAATTTTCAAGTGAACCCCACTGATGGGTCTCACCTGGAAAGGGTAGTGTTTGATAGTCAGGTACTCCGCCAAGATGTCCAGCATCCTCACCATCTGGGAGAAGATCAGCACTCTGTTGCCTCTCTCACGCAGCCTGGTCAGCAGCTTGTCCAAGAGAATGAGCTTTCCACTGCTCCTGATCAAAGACTGAAGAAGCAACCGTCATTCCAGGTGATGCTTCCCAGTCTTATCCTTACACACATTACACAGGCATACACAGACATCTGGATCTTCTGGGATCACGCTTCTCCCAAAATCAAATCAACTGGACTTACACAGCAGAAGCCACACAAAATAAATCAAGACAGATCTTATATCACGTGCAGCTACCACTCTAGATGGCCACAAAAAGTTGCCTACAGTGGAAGCAGAGGGATAGAGATTCAAGGGGCATAGTTGGGGAGGACTACTTCTAACGGAGAAGCCAAAACTTCACTGGATCTTATCTTGATGGGAGGACAGAAGAAAGAAGCCAGTTAAGGCAGAAAAGGTGCCAAGCAAAGACGCTGCCTACCTGCAGGGACTCAAGGCCATTCTCTCTCTCGTTTTCCTTGGGAGGTTTGATAAGGTAGAAATGGTTGCAGCACTTTTTCAACTCCATCACGATGTTCAGGAAACCGGATGTGCTGCCCCTTGTTCCCTTTGAAAGAGCCTTGTAGTTTTTTGTCAAAATCCACCTGCAGGCAGGAAAACAAAATGTCCAGATCATCTCACAGCACAGACTGGGCATGCTGGAGCCTGGGACATACAAAACCTTCAGGTACATCTTGTTCAGGCATCAGTCTACTCCTCTCCCTCCATCTTTCTTCAATTCTTCAGGGTACTGCTGTTTCCTCAACAGAGACCCCGCTGTTCCTTTCCTCTCGATGTTATTACCATTTAACAGTGGCATCACAGTTCTGTGGGGTGCTTTACTCCTCTCCAAAAAAAGCCCATTTACCCTCTCCTGCCAAACTGGCCGGCTGAACTGTGTCACACTCAAAAAGCATCCCCAGTGTACTACAGAACAAGAGATACCACAGAACCCTACCTCAGATTCCTACCACGAAGCCCCTGCTGCTACGGGGGACGCCTGTCACGCTGCGTTCCAAAGAACACGGTATACAGAAATATATTCCCCAGGCACATAGAAAACTCTGCCTACTTCTTACTGGCTCTGCCAGTAACTTCAGGAATGACTCACTTGTAATATTGTTTCTGCAAGGCAGACATTTCCACACGGAGGATCTGCTCCACTTTGGCTGGCAAAGATTTCTCCACATCTTTCTTCACTCTGCGAAGCAGAAAGGGCTCCAGGACTTTGTGAAGGCTCTGGTAGCCATACTCTCTACCTTTTCCATGGTCCTCTTCAAAATCCTCCCAGAATTCAAATCTAGCAACAGAAACAAGGAGCAGAGAGGGGTCAGAATACCTCTTGCCAGATCACACCAGACACCTCCTGGATATGCTGCCACTGCACAGGAAGTAGTATCTTCAATTTGATGGGGATATACAGTGGAGGATAAAGCCCTCTGGGCTCAGGTGCCTTCGTAACATCTTATCTTTAAGCTCCACACTGACTCCCAGAATCCAAAAATGCCAACTTTTCCCGTGTTCTGCTCTGCCACTTCCTGCTGGCAGTTTCTAAACTTCCCTCAGTGCCCTCCCCCTGGCAAGGCTTTGACAACTGCACTATGTTTCACACTGCTCCCAAGCTTTTTGGATCGCTGCAACTTCCAACAGCCCTTTGAAATGCGGAGATCTGCTCTTCTCCACGAATCTTTCCTTCACCCTTTCTGTCATCTTACACAAAGAATTTGGGGGACAGTTCCTTTTGCACTCTAACACTTTTGGTGAGGTCTGGGGCTCGCTTGTCTCGGCCCATTTTGTTTTAAAGAAAACGAAACACTTGTAATGCAGAGACGAGCAATCAGCTAGAGGGCACTGTCCCTGAGCCACACTCCTAGAGACTGCCATAGCATGGTGAGGGAAGCTGAACCGCAATGCACTGGAAACCTCAGCAACGGTTGAGATGATTGCTTAAAGCAAGCTTCGCTTTTTAGAGATGGCTCTAAGGCAGCAGACAGATTTGAGAGACATGTCTGAGGTTTCCCCATTCAGTTGGCTGCCAGAAATACTCCTTGAGTTAGTCACTTAACATCTGATTTTCCCCACCAATGTTTCTTCCCCTTTCGTTGCTCCGACGCCAATGAGTTTATCTCAGGGATTTAATTCAGGGATTTCTGCCATTCTGCACTCCTGACAAGAACAGACACAGAGGTATGTTCTGAAGGACCAAAAGGAGACTTACTTCTCTGGCATGATGAAATGCAGCAGGGACCAGAGTTCTTTGAGTGAATTTTGAAGTGGGGTGCCAGTGATCAGCAGCCTGTGGTTGGACTTGAAATCAATCAATGTTTTGTACAGAAGAGAGTCATCATTTTTCAAACGATGGGCTTCATCCACGCCTAGGAAGGCCCAGTTAATACTCCCCAAAACAGCCTGGAGGAAAAGAAGAAAGAAAACAACCCCAGGACCCCAGGTCAGACAAGCCCAAACACCTTGCACGTGCCTCTCTCCGCAGCCAGGAAGCACGGCAGTGTACGTGTTCCAGGACAACCTGCCCCAGCCCTGGTGCTGGACCCACCACCAAAGGAGCTGGGCTCACAAGAGCTTCTGTTACAAAATCCTGGGATCGAGATGCCTGCACTTTTTGGTTTTGCCTCCCCAGAATGGAAAGGTGAAAATTACCCATGCTGCACGGTGCTCCTGCCCTAGCCCATTGCTAAAACAAAAGCAACAAGACTTAACAGGTGTCCCACGTTCCCTCTGCTTACTGCAAACAAAAGCAAACAGCAGCTGTACGTTCTCCATCCCCACAGAGGAAAAAGGTGAAACCCACTAGTTGAAGACTGGCTTCCCCCTTTACAAGTGAGAGAAAGTCAATAGCCCATCACCCACCTTATCCTTGAGGAGGATCTCATATGTAGTGATAAGAGCATTGAATTTCAGCCTTTTAGACTGAGGGTGGATCCACTCATATTCACGTATCTGTGAAAGGAGACAAATGTTAACTTCAACCAGTGTTACAGAAAAGAAAGTTAACAATCATTAGTTCAGTACAGTTCTAGCCAGGCTCTGACCAAGTCCAAAGCTCTGTTGCTTAAGGTGCCATCCGAGGAGCTCAGATTGCCCAAGGACCAGCTCGTTTAGGTGCACACAAGGTTCAGTTGCCCTTGCACAGGTAACAAAAAGAGGCCAAAGAGCTTGCTGTTGTGTCAGTGCCCTCAGCTCCCAATGAATGCATCACCTCACTACCGACACTGCTAGACTCACAGCATTTGCGTGCTTCATTGTCTGAATAATTCACAATAGAGGGGCAGGCACTTTCACACTGCTGCACTCCTCACTGCAGCATCTGTCAGCCCAGGAGTGGTTTCCAGGCCCTCTGAGAGAAGCCAATACTCCTCTGCCCACTCAAAGGGGGGAAATGAAGTAGCAGAGTCTCTGTAGCACTCAACTGTACTCAAGTGCTCTGCTACACAAGCTCTAACTGCAGTACTGCCAGTACTACCATCAGCCTCGCCAGTAGAACAGAAGCTGCTGCTTTGCACCCACCGCTTCTACCCAACCCCACGCCCTTGGTTTTCTGATGACACACCATGTTCCTGCTCATCAGGTCTCCGATGTAAACCACCACATTGATCTCAGGTGCCCACACTTCAAATTCCCTCTGCCACGAGGTGAGGGTGGACAAGGGCACCACAACCAGGAAAGGGCCGTACAGCTGGTGCTGATGGAAGAGGTATGACAGGAATGATATTGTCTGAATGGTCTTGCCCAGTCCCATTTCATCAGCCAAGATCACGCTGTTGTTGCTGAGAAAGAAAAGAACAAACATAAACGCTGAATATATTTATTCACTGTGCACCAGCACAACCAGCCGTCCACGATGAGGAAAAGAAAGGGAGCAGTGTAAAAAAATATTGTCTGAACACTTCCAAGTGGATCCCGGGGCACTCAGACAAGCACTGGCAAAAAGGAACAGACTGTGATCACTCCAAAGGCAAAGGGGAGTCAATGGCCTAATTTTAGAAGGCCATTTCTGAAAGCCTTCAGCAAGTGTGTCAGCATGCTGACCCAGAAACAGGACAATGGAAAGTCAGGGCTGATACACACTAGGCTCACACAGGGGCCTGTTAAGTTCATGCTCTAGATAGTTCCTGCTTGCGGGGTCTGCAATGCAGCTGGCCATGGTAACATCTGAAATCCTTCAAGCTGCAGAAGCAGGACACAAAGACCTCACTTCAAAACAAGGCGGCCAGATCCTACTGAGGAAAAAATCTCAGGAGACAAAACGAATGTCACACAGCGTTTGTACGTACTTGCACCAGGAGTGAGCCAGCCAGTTGAGGCCCTCCAGCTGGTAATCTCGTAGCTCCAGGTTCTCACTGCCAATGTAAGAAGGCTGTTTCTTCAAG
The DNA here is from genome assembly GCA_020800305.1 of Porphyrio hochstetteri. Classification (NCBI taxonomy): domain Eukaryota; kingdom Metazoa; phylum Chordata; class Aves; order Gruiformes; family Rallidae; genus Porphyrio; species Porphyrio hochstetteri. The sequence goes on along the minus strand of CM036915.1, from coordinate 18,353,629 downwards.
GCAACAAACCTCGGTCTCTGCTTCAACACCTGGAAAAGGAGAAGCTCTAAGCCCATTGAAGGTTGAAACTTCAGCAATAAATATACATCTGCTTACTGGCTAAACTCCATCCACTATTCCTAGCTGGTGCTTATGTCTGCAGCTCAGAAAACCACTCCGCAGTTAGTTTTGCCTGCTGTCCTCTGGTTCCAATGACCAGGGCTCCGAGTGCCCCTCAACAGTGAAGCAAGCTGGACATGATGCACACTAGATGGAACAAGTTCCACGTTCTTTTTTGCCTTCTTGTTTTTTCTCCCATTATCTCTGTCCCTCTCCTCACTATATCAACATCTTACAGGTTTTCTCTTTTCCCAGATGTGCTACTGATCTGAAGACTGTGTGCTTCTGCAGCAGCTCCTTCTGAGAACAAAGCACTGTGCAAGCATTCATTAAGCCTCCCAATCCCTGCCTGGACAGAACATTCTCACAGCGTAAATGAAACCAAAAGGGGGGGGGTCTGTATCTCTGCCTAAAGTACACTACAAGAACAGCAAACAATCATCCAAACAGCAGTGAGAGGATGAGAAGTTCTCTGACATTTATCCTGACAATACTTCACGTTCCCACCACCTGGAGAAATCAAACAGGAGAGAAGAGAAGTGAGCAAACCTTGCAGTCCCGTGTAGGAATGGTTTTGGAGTTGTTACGGCTGTTGAAGCTGTCAGTACAGTGCTGAAATCTCTTGCTAATCAGAGCCTCGTCTTCCCAGCTGCACTCGGCGTAGGGCAGCCCCATCCACTTGCACAGGTATTCAGGGTCATTCAAGGATGTTTTGTGATTGTAAGCTGAAAAATATGCAACAAAGCCCAAACCTCAGCACCTGTGGTTCCGTGGCTGAACCACAAGCGTGGCTCCGGAGCAGTCTGAACCACCCATACAACCACAAGACAGTTCTCAGCTAGCAGAAAACGTGTAGAGTGACCAAAAAAACCACTCCTTTATCTGGGAAATCTCAATGTCCTGTCGCAGCCTTGCAGCCGATGCAGTCCTGTCAGCCGGCAGAGGGGGCAGGCAGGCTGTCACTGCCACACACCCCACGCCTTTTCATAGGAATCATATGGGAAGAGGTTAAACAGCTCTCCGAGCCAGTCCCCAAAGCAACTGGATGCCGGCACCTCTGACTTACATGACTGTGATACTGCTGAAGTGCTCACTAGGTCTTGTTTTAATTTACTAAGTAGTCATGTAAATTTAACTCCTGAGCTGCTTTGCTGCCTAACCACGTCCTCAAGCTCCAATCCCTGAATTTCTCACCCTGAATTACACTTAACACCAGGTTTGTGGGTGTTCTGGTTTTCTGTGGGGTTTTTTTTCCTCCAGAGAGAACAGAGGACAGGAGAGAAGACAGAGCCACACACTCATTCTGCTGTCACTAGAGATTAAAGCTCTCACTGCTTTCTTCACTCCCTTACAAGAGTGACGGGTTCACTTACCAATGACTCTTTCCACTATTTGATACTGTTTGTTCAGCTCTGAAGCTAGCTCTTGTTGGCAGTTGAAATATTCTACATCTTCAGGTGACACCTTGCCCAGCCTGGATGCAAAAAAAAATCCAACCAAAAAACCCACTGTAATAATTTACTGTCATAAATCGTTCACAGGCATCATGTGTAGAAATTCTGCTTCCCTACATGGTTCTGTCATGCAGAGGAGTCACTGAGGCCGACTGCTGCTTATGTGACATGTCTCTCAGAGCTTCCTCTAATTATAAATCGTTACTGAGAAGCCAACGTCACAGACCTTCATGTTGCCTCCCTGCTAAATGATGCCTCATTCTGCTGCAAGAATCAGCCTCAAAACCAGAATCTAACAGAGACGGAAGCTGCTGCTCCAGCTTTATCCATCTGGAATCACCTTGTATCTCCCCTTGGAGTTCCAGGGGAGGTTGGACATAAAGTGATGCAAAACCTTGCTCACAGATAAGCCCGTAATTAACAAAGGTTAATAAGGCTGCAAAGCCATCATGACACCTCCTGGGTAGGTGAATCTGCATATCATTTATTTGTCATCAGCTACCGGAATTCTTAAACCTGAGAAGTGGCAATATTGAGGATTTCATGCCTCTTTCACTCTTTTAATGCCACGGCCACAGACACCATGTCTACAAGGTGAGATGTTCTTCAGTAGGCAAAGAGAGACAAGTATTGAACACCCAAAACTGCTGCTTTGGATGGAACATGCTTTGTGAGTATAAATTAAATTTTTTAGTCATGACTCTGCAAATCTCTGCCTAAAAAAGCTTCGCCCAAGGCCAAACCCCTGGTTGAAGGAAAACATACCATTGCTTGATCTCCTCCTCTTTCTTCTTGAAGTTTTCTAGTTTTTTCAGGCCCTTCACTTCCTGCTGCTGCAGGGACTCTTCACTCTCCCAGGTGTTATGGAGGTATGACCAGCCTTTCCATTTGATCAGGTATTGAATTTCACCCTCATCCTTTTCGGGATCAAAGTCAGCACTTGGGTTGCCATTGGCTTCAGTTGCATACACTGTGGTGGAAGCACCAGTGGCTGCAAAAGAAATCAGGCTGCAGTTGGTACCTTTGTCATCAAGAACCAGACACAAACTGCAGTAGAGCAGAAAAGGTCTTCTTCTAATAAGTCTTTTGTGACAGCACGAGAACATCCTACAGATTCTGCAACCCAGTAAGACAGGCACACAAAAGCTTCTGTACAACAGAATCTTTCCAAATCTCTCTGCATTAAATGCTTTTTCTTTAAGTATAATTCAAAGGCCTCTTGAAAATGTTCACGACCATTCAGTTGTACAAAACACTTTTGAAAGGCTATAGGAACAAACCACAAGCTTTTTTTCCATGATTACTTTGTCAGTGGAGCTATGAAAGCTGACTCTACTGGAAGATCTATTTTATATTTCAAAGAAGAGCAAAGCAACAACTGCAGAACAATGACTGCATCTTTAGAATGCGTGTATGCTAAATGGAAGCTGCCGAGCACATAAACTTGACATTTTAGGGTTCTCAGTAGTAGATTTTACATCAGCTGCTAGAAGACATGTGTTAGAGGCACACAGGAAAGGGTGAAGAGCACTGGTCCTGCTCTCAATTTGCAAAGGGTCAAGAGAAACTCTGAGGGCACATGACTGACATCAGAAGCAAAGGCTTTTTCCAGAACAACGCACCTCCTTTCTTTCCAACCCTGATGTCCAAGACTTTCTCAATTGTTTCACTGTTGTCTTGTTGCTCATCAGCTCCTTCTCCAGTCATTTCTATCAGGTCATCGGAATCAGTCTCAAAATCATCGTCTTCTTTGTAACTGCTCAAGATCAAAACCAACCTGTTAAAGAGCCCTTCACTCTTCCCAGTCCCAAAACACAGGCTGGTGGGGACTGGAGCAAGCCTTCTCCAGCCTTTACCCAGGGGTTCAGTGCATGCTCAGCACAGGCAGTTCTTAGATCAGCCATGCAGTGCTTTTCCCCGAGGCACGCATAGAGCTACAGATTCTCAGACTCTCTCATCCATACAGTTTTGCTGACCATGGCAGATACCAGATGCTTCTGAAGGAGGTGGAATAATCCTTGCAGTAGAAGCAAGACCATAAACAGAGGAGGTCTCCTCTACCTGGTGCAAGATTCTTTTACCTGACATTTTTGGCTGCTCTTCGTCGGGTTTGTCTCTTGGGGGGCTCACAACCTTCATCATCATCCTCATCATCAGATGACTCTGGTCTTTTTCTCTTTTTGCCACGCTGGGGTTTGTAAGCCTTTTGAATGCCAGTTTTGGGCACCACTCTAAAATAAGAATTAACAGACAGCTAGTCTTGCTAGGTCAGAAAAAATGGTAATATTGCCGAAACCCCCCAGCCATTCTTTAGTGACAGACAGAAATCACCGCTCTACCCAGAGAGAAAGACGAGACTGGAGCAACCACTTCTTACCTCCTTTGGGCAGGTCTTCTTGTTTTAATTTTTTTCCATTCGGGTTCACTCTCCCCACTGCTGCCTCCATCGTCATCCTCTTCATCACCAGAGGCATCCCTCCTCCATTTTCTTCTACAGTCAGAAATGTAGGTCATGAAGGGCAATCACATCCCCACACAAACGCTTGGCTAAGCAGACACCCAACTCTCACAGGTTAATACCAGCCGGCCCCAATGATGAGAAAAAGTTCAAACCTGCCCTCTTGGTTGTTCAGTGCAACGCAGGGGGGTTCATGGGGTGATTCTCTGATTTTAGGAAATGTGAGGCCAAATCGTGCTGTGGCCTTAATGGAAGGAAGTAGGTTTTGTGTGGGCAATTCAGAACAAAGCTGCAGCTCTGAAATGCTCTTTGGAGGAGGCAGGTGACTGTAAGTGAACTCAGTTATGGTGATCAGACATCCAAAATATGCTTTATGGAAGGTCTTTTGCTGTACCAGAGAGTTACGAAACACAAAGCAGGCTAATTTGGCACTTTAATCAAAAAGGGGTGAGCAGCAGGGATTAAACTGGTTTAAGTATCTCTGCAGCAGAGTAAGGAACCTGATGGAGAAGTGAAAGACTGACATCCCAAACAGAACCTGATTTATTCAGATTCTGTCACAGGCAGAGTGGGAAAACACAAACAAAAGAAAAACTGGGAACTTGCATCCATCTGTAGATGTATGTTCATACTTCAGTTTTAGTCACCCAAAGTTGTATTGCTGGAAATAGGAAGTGATTTCTTTTACAAGCTCTCCACACTGACTACACCTATCAAACAATCCAAACCAAGACAAAGTACCGCCATTCAAAACCCTTTCCCTAGAAACTTACGTTCTTTTTACTGGCTTCTGGCCTCTTCTCTTTGGGCTCTCATTTTCAGATTCGCTACTTGCCTTTAATTGAAAAGAAAGAAAATCAGGTTGTAGGCTTCACTCCGACTGTCTCCTCAAGGGGGCAACTGAAAGGCATGCACACGATCTGAGCTCAGACACAGCCCGACTGCTCGTTCCCGGCAGCGCTGGAAGGATGCTGTGGTGCGACGGGGCTGCAGAAGAGGAGCCAGCTCCCCTCCCCAGCAGCGGCCCCTCCGCGCTGCCTCGGCTGCAGGATTAAGCCACTGTGCTCTCTCCACACAAAGAAAGTAACTCTGCAGAAAGGCTGGCGAGCTTTTTACTACAACATCTGTTCTGGAGCCACCGAGCTGGGGATATGCAAGGCTAAGACCCACCTACCCCTCAGCATCACCCTCCAGTACCTGGCAGAAGCCGGCCCAGATTTCAATTTCAACATAGCAAAGTTAAAAGTTCGCAGTTTTCTTGTTCTCTTTAATCTCTTACCCACTTTCTGAAGCACGCTGCTTTGCCATTCTAGTCTTCCAGCTGCAAAACTCTACACACCAAATTGCTCAAACCAGCCCAAGGGTGAGATTCACACCTCTACCCTGGACTCCTCAGCACAAGCAGAGCTTGTGCTGCTAACACCCCATTATCAACACCAACCCACAGGCTCTGGTTGGTGGTGAATTCCTCAGTTAAGGAAGCACAGATGGTAACCGGAGAGCTGGGAGCATGCCAGGTCCTGAGCATGCACCTGTGGTGGTGTCTGCACTGAAGCCTGCCCTCCGCTCTCTCCTCAGGAAACAAACTGGTCAGGAAATCACCTGCAACCATTTCAATAGCATCACCTCCCTCAGTAGAGGGGAGAGGCCAGCGAGCCTGGGGTCTGTCAACTTGAAAAGGAAAACAAAAGCTAAGTCAGTGATATGCCCCAAGCCCCTTCCTAACCCGCTGCTATGAGCGACATCTAGCCTGACCGTCAGAGAGCATCCCTGGGCTCCTGCTCTGCTGAAAATTTGGCTGCTTATCCTTAGGGTCCCAATTGCATGGTTCTGCACCTAGCTCTCAGTCCCAAGCTTTACTGTCTGTCTAAGCTCTCCCTGTTTGGTTTTTTCCTTCTCCTCTGTAACTGCTCAACCCTCCTGAAGACCTGTAAATGAAAGCTTGTTCGATGTAAATGAAGAGAGCAGTTAATTCCTGTATCTGCAGAAAAAGACAATGCTTGGAAAATAGGTTTGCTCTGACCATTGTCACCTCCAGGGGAAGCATTGAAAGACTCCCCAATATTCAACCAAATTAAAGAGATGGGTTTGTGGTGAGGTGTTTCTGGGAAGTTTCCTTTATTCCTGGTTGAGTGTCTGCTGGGCTTTGATTTGGTTTTGCGACTTGTTTTTTTTAACGCAGACTCCTCTCTCCCAGATGTTCCTGCAGAAGAGCATGACCTGCCTTGCACCCCACTCCAGCAACAAGATCAGCGCCAAGCAGATCCAACTGCAGGACCAGGACCTTAACCCTGAGCCCCAACATCCACACACCAGGCTAGGGCTCCGTATTGGCAAGGCAAGACAGACAAGTCCTGCCTTTGCTCTTGCTCTTTGAGCTTAGCTGGTTTTATACATTCAGTAACCCCTCACCATTTTTTCTTACTTAAAACGATTTTCTTACCTCATCCTTGATATTAAATCGGGATGGTTCTTGTCTGTTTCGGTTTGATCTCCTAATCCCATAAACGTCAGGATATTTCTCCCACATCTGCAAAAGAAACAGACCATCAGAAGGCCTGCTTCACACACACACACACCCCCGCCATTGGTTTTTATTTTACTATCAACATAAAACCATTAGAGAATGAGCAACCAGCAGGATCGATGCTTTAAGAAACTGGCTGAAAAGGATTATGATTATTTTGGGGTATTCGATAACACTCTAAAGCAGCATCTTTTATCTCAACGTTTTTATAGCTGTCCACCTTTCCCTCTGGGCACAAATCACTCTCCATCTCATTCAGACTGAAGGACAGAGCACTGAGATGGCCAGCTCTCTGCAAGCAGTGACAGGACACCAGAAGCTTTACAGGGTAGATACAAACCACAAACATGCAACCCAAACACCTACACCAACAATTCCTCTCTCCCTCAGCAGAGCTTTATCCTCTTACAGTTTTCTAAACCTATTCATTCTCCTTCTGCTTCTCTCTCCCTCCAGTCCTCAAATATCTCTGCAAGCCACTGGCAGGAAAAGGAAATCAAAACACCCTGCCAGATGCAACAGGGACTTGGGATTGGCAGCGTGATGAATACAAGACTGCAGCCCAGCAATTTTTCTGCTGCTGGTAAAGCAGTAACGGGATAACACTGCAACAGGCAGATTGCAGAGGTGGATCTCTGCTGGGCACGCGAGTACAGACAGATCAATTCACATGAAAGAAAAAGAACTTGTCTTTTCATCTTTAACATGGCACAGTTTTTGGATGACAAATCTGAGTATCACCTTCATGGTAATGAAGGTGAGGGTAATCAACTTTAATGCTGATTGATGGGGATATGCTCTTAGAAGCCCACAGAGGAAGAAAAAACTTCCTTCAGTCCCCACTTATCAACAATAAACCAGAAAGTTTACTGCTGCATTACCACAACTGCTTTATAAACACATCCTTCCTTGCCAGTCCGAACACAGGAGAACGAGCCAGGACCTGAGCCGACAGCCCAGAGGTTTGAGGGTGGGAGAAGCAGATAACAAAATCCTTCACGTCTCCCTTGCAGGCAGGTGGGGAGCGCTGACAGCGCTGTCCTCCTCAGTCTGTACGTACACAGCAGCTTTCTCCACAAAACTCACTCTCTCCAAGCAGCCTTGCAAAGTACACACAGACCAAACAGCCAAGTGCTTCGGGGACACCAGAGACCAGAGGCTGTTTGGTCAACGTGCAAAGTGGCAGGGAAGTCAAAGACAGCTTCATTAAAGTCCTGCTGTCTACCCTTTCATGGTGGGTACAGGGATAACACAGCTATACAGAGCAACGGGGCAATACCTTTTTAATATCTGCTATCCTTTCCTTCTTAGAGGATGGTTTTTCTTTGGTACCAGGAGGGGTCTGCTGGGATTTTGAACCCATGGATTCACTTTCAGATTCACATTGACTTTCAGAGGACTCCGAGCTGCTGTCTGACTCGCTGCCCTGCTCGCTTTCAGACTGGCTTGTGTAGTCAGAGCCAGAGGCTTCTTCAGATGCCGAGTGACTGATGGTAGAGAAAGAAGAGATTATATTTTAACTGTATGACACAACTCAGAAATACAGAGTGAACAAGCCTGAGCCATGTCCAAGCTACAGCCATAGGCTTGGAACAGCCTAAATGCCAGTGTGAACCGCACGGTCCCAAACCGGACGCAATTCTTTCCCAGGACAGGCACTGAACCCATGTGCCAGACTGCAGGCTCCAAATCACTGTGCTGCGCTATCCCCTGCTTATTGGCCAGAACAGAGACAGCAGCATTAGCAATACCACAACACAGCTCCTCCAGACAAGATCTGGCTCGCTCAGAGCTGACAAAATTAAGGTAGATGAGGAGCTGGAGTGTCCCGAGAGCATCCTGCTGTATTAAAGACAGGCAGCAGCTCTGGTGTTGCTCTCCACTGCATCCTAGTACGGCCAGGGGTTCAGAACCAAAATACTGTATACATAACACTATACATTATAGTAAATATCATGTGTTTCTTGCGAAAAGAATACATTCAGCAACAGAGCAGCAGAAATGAGCTTATACAGGCACACAGCCGGGCAGGTCCTGTTTAAAGGGTTATGGACCAGATGGCATTCCCAAGTATCCGGCAACAGGGAGCAGAACATCAAACCGATGTGTTTCTCTTTCTTTTCCCTTTACATTCAAATTGGTTAATATCCAGAATATTCACCCAAACACAGGCTCCTCAACAACGAGAGGTTACCTATTTTAGGTGACCAAAACACACAAATTCTTTTGTCCAATCGCTCAGAAGGTATTTTTGGAACACACCCAGCTTTAATGCCACTAAGCTAACATCCAGACAAGACCTACTCTCAATTAAACTTCTAAGTGGGGGATAAGCTATAATTAATGGTCACCAAAAAAAAAAATCACAATTCAACCAGTTCAACACCCTCCAAATTCAGCAGAGAAAAACCTGCTTACAAGGCCACTACAACATGAGGAGCCTCCTGCCTTAGCACTCCATATTTCACATACTTCATTTTATAGGTGATCATCTTTGCAAACAGCAACAAAACATTTCATAAGCTCTCAGCAATGACCAACAGTGTATGTGTTTCCAGAAAGTACAGGACCAGCTGAAAAAAAAGACCCAATGGGCACTTCTGAAACAGACAGCTGACAAGGGGACAGGGACCGCTCGGTGCCAGGCTTCAAAATTTGGCTTTTGAAAGACAGCCCTTGAATTCCACCAGGGGAATACAGACAATTAATGGCCCAAGCCCCTCCCCAGGGGCCAAGCTCCACCTAGCTTTGAGAGCTGCTGTAAACGTTTTGTATCTAAATAAGCTTGAATCCAAACAGACATGGTACCCTGGGCTTGGAAAGCTCAAGGAGGACTCGGTATGCAAAACACATCAGGGGCCGGCTCCTCCTCAGCACTGCCTTCTGGGCACTGCCTTCCAGGATGGGTTAAGATCAGGGGCTAAACAATAGCAAAAAACAAGGTCCCTGTTCCCCTGTGGCAAAGGAAGGCTTAACTCTCAAAGCCGGGGAGACAAAGCATCCAAGTCCCGTGGATAACGGAAACTCAGGGGACCAGCAGTATCTCAGCACACTGCCACCAAAAGCCCCGCAGCACAGAGCTGGGAGACCCCACCACCCCAGCACCCGCCATCCCCAGTGCTCCCCGCACTCACCATGGGCTTCTGGCAGCACTGACCGGCCTTTGGGGCTTCTCCATGAGCCACTTCAACTTGCCAACAGACACGTCAAAGTGGCTCTCTGCTGCCTTAGCGAGCAGTACCCGGACCGGGCCCCTGCAGGAACCCGAACCGGGGACACAACACCACCTCTATGAGCACAGACAAGCTGCGGAGCACAAAAGGGGCACACTAGACCCAATTTGGGAGCAGCAACCAGCCAGCGGTGAGCCAGCCAGCCACTCAGTTCAGCCACCGTTGGGCCCTGCGCAGCCTCCCCTGGCAGAGTCCAGCCAACTGTCTGCCAGGTGATCAAACATTCCCTCACCATGGAAACACCAGTCCGGTAGTAACGGAACCTGCCGTTAGCCCACCAGACCTGCTGCAAGCCCACCAGACACCCTTCAACTATCACCTCAGCTTCCAGAACCTACTGCTATGCTGTGACCGCCTGTTTAGAACTGTTTTAACAGACGTCTTCCTAAAGCGCCACACACACAAACCATTGCACACACAACGGCAACACGACAAATCACAGAAGATGCCACGGCCTGGTGTCCCCAGCACAGCTTCAAGCCCCATTTTGGCTGTGCCCATCTCCTGGCCTCGGGCCAGAGGAGCCTGGGCTGTTCTGAGCTTTGTGTCCGGCTGCTCTGGGAGAGTGGGAACACCATGGCCACACTTCACACCCGGCTGTGCAGGAGCAGAAAATTCTTCGCCCAAAACAGGCTTTTTGCTGGCAAGTGGCTGCCCTCTAGAGGGCCCCTGCTCCAGCACGGCGTGAGGCAAAAAGCAGGGCGCTCCCTGGCATGTCCTCTCACTGGGGCTGGGTGTGTGGCAGGGCTGGGGCCTGCTCCCTGCAGCTCCTTCCCTGGTCGCCTCAGGCAGTGAGGCCCCTGGCCCCGACAGGGCAGTTGTCATTCTCGCATCCCACGTTCCACAGGGACGCACAAAAGAGGAAGACACTTTTCTTCTACCAGATTTATTAGCAAGACCTGGAAGAAATTACAAGCAGCCAGGCTAGACCAAGGCCAGAGAGGAGCTTTGGCAGTATTTGTTTGAAGGCGTAACGGCCATTACAGGCCTCCTCCCGCTCGGGAGTCCTTTCTCAAGGCTTTATTTCAAGGACATAGGGACAATTTGCAGCCTTTCTGCAAATTAATAGTCATAATTCACGTGCTTTACCCACAACATTATCATCTGGACAGTAGGGCACTGCCATTTCTGTTATTTTATTTTTATTTTTACTAAGATGTGAACTATGTCATCTGAGAAGAGGGCAACTTCTCCAGTGGCACAGACAGATGACATACACATCTGCACAGCCAGGTATGCCTGTGCTTGCCCTACTAAGGAAAGAAATGTAAATGGGAAGTGGTTATGTCCTTCTTTTAATCAGCAACCTATTATCAAGGCAAAAGGATACGTGCTTGACTTTATTTCTACACTGACACAAGAAAACCAGAAAACAAAACCGGCTAATTCTGTAAAATAAGCATTTCTATCACGGAAACAATCAGGAAGCATTTCTACCTGCCAAGAGTATAAAGGATTAGCACCCTAAGTCACATCAGGCCTTACGCTGCACAGAACTGGAGATTTAAGGCCGCTTTTCAGAAGGTATTTTTGGAACACACCCAGCTTTAATGCCACTAAGCTAACATCCAGACAAGACCTACTCTCAATTAAACTTCTAAGTGGGGGATAAGCTATAATTAATGGTCACCAAAAAAAAAAAATCACAATTCAACCAGTTCAACACCCTCCAAATTCAGCAGAGAAAAACCTGCTTACAAGGCCACTACAACATGAGGAGCCTCCTGCCTTAGCACTCCATATTTCACATACTTCATTTTATAGGTGATCATCTTTGCAAACAGCAACAAAACATTTCATAAGCTCTCAGCAATGACCAACAGTGTATGTGTTTCCAGAAAGTACAGGACCAGCTGAAAAAAAATGACCCAATGGGCATTTCTGAAACCGACAGCTGACAAAGGGACAGGGACCGCTCGGTGCCAGGCTTCAAAATTTGGCTTTTGAAAGACAGCCCTTGAATTCCACCAGGGGAATACAGACAATTAATAGCCCAAGCCCCTCCCCAGGGGCCAAGCTCCACCTAGCTTTGAGAGCTGCTGTAAACATTTTGTATCTAAATAAGCTTGAATCCAAACAGACATGGTACCCTGGGCTTGGAAAGCTCAAGGAGGACTCGGTATGCAAAACACATCAGGGGCCGGCTCCTCCTCAGCACTGCCTTCTGGGCACTGCCTTCCAGGATTGGTTAAGATCAGGGGCTAAACAATAGCAAAAAACAAGGTCCCTGTTCCCCTGTGGCAAAGGAAGGCTTAACTTTCAAAGCCGGGGAGACAAAGCATCCAAGTCCCGTGGATAACGGAAACTCAGGGGACCAGCAGTATCTCAGCACACTGCCACCAAAAGCCCCGCGGATAACGGAAACTCAGGGGACCAGCAGTATCTCAGCACACTGCCACCAAAAGCCCCGCAGCACAGAGCTGGGAGACCCCACCACCCCAGCACCCGCCATCCCCAGTGCTCCCCGCACTCACCATGGGCTTCTGGCAGCACTGACCGGCCTTTGGGGCTTCTCCATGAGCCACTTCAACTTGCCAACAGACACGTCAAAGTGGCTCTCTGCTGCCTTAGCGAGCAGTACCCGGACCGGGCCCTTGCAGGAACCCGAACCGGGGACACAACACCACCTCTATGAGCACAGACAAGCTGCGGAGCACAAAAGGGGCACACTAGACCCAATTTGGGAGCAGCAACCAGCCAGCGGTGAGCCAGCCAGCCACTCAGTTCAGCCACCGTTGGGCCCTGCGCAGCCTCCCCTGGCAGAGTCCGGCCAACTGTCTGCCAGGTGATCAAACATTCCCTCACCATGGAAACACCAGTCCGGTAGTAACGGAACCTGCCGTTAGCCCACCAGACCTGCTGCAAGCCCACCAGACACCCTTCAACTATCACCTCAGCTTCCAGAACCTACTGCTATGCTGTGACCGCCTGTTTAGAACTGTTTTAACAGACGTCTTCCTAAAGCGCCACACACACAAACCATTGCACACACAACGGCAACACGACAAATCACAGAAGATGCCACGGCCTGGTGTCCCCAGCACAGCTTCAAGCCCCATTTTGGCTGTGCCCATCTCCTGGCCTCGGGCCAGAGGAGCCTGGGCTGTTCTGAGCTTTGTGTCCGGCTGCTCTGGGAGAGTGGGAACACCATGGCCACACTTCACACCCGGCTGTGCAGGAGCAGAAAATTCTTCGCCCAAAACAGGCTTTTTGCTGGCAAGTGGCTGCCCTCTAGAGGGCCCCTGCTCCAGCACGGCGTGAGGCAAAAAGCAGGGCGCTCCCTGGCATGTCCTCTCACTGGGGCTGGGTGTGTGGCAGGGCTGGGGCCTGCTCCCTGCAGCTCCTTCCCTGGTCGCCTCAGGCAGTGAGGCCCCTGGCCCCGACAGGGCAGTTGTCATTCTCGCATCCCACGTTCCACAGGGACGCACAAAAGAGGAAGACACTTTTCTTCTACCAGATTTATTAGCAAGACCTGGAAGAAATTACAAGCAGCCAGGCTAGACCAAGGCCAGAGAGGAGCTTTGGCAGTATTTGTTTGAAGGCGTAACGGCCATTACAGGCCTCCTCCCGCTCGGGAGTCCTTTCTCAAGGCTTTATTTCAAGGACATAGGGACAATTTGCAGCCTTTCTGCAAATTAACAGTCATAATTCACGTGCTTTACCCACAACATTATCATCTGGACAGTAGGGCACTGCCATTTCTGTTATTTTATTTTTATTTTTACTAAGATGTGAACTATGTCATCTGAGAAGAGGGCAACTTCTCCAGTGGCACAGACAGATGACATACACATCTGCACAGCCAGGTATGCCTGTGCTTGCCCTACTAAGGAAAGAAATGTAGATGGGAAGTGGTTATGTCCTTCTTTTAATCAGCAACCTATTATCAAGGCAAAAGGATACGTGCTTGACTTTATTTCTACACTGACACAAGAAAACCAGAAAACAAAACCGGCTAATTCTGTAAAATAAGCATTTCTATCACGGAAACAATCAGGAAGCATTTCTACCTGCCAAGAGTATAAAGGATTAGCACCCTAAGTCACATCAGGCCTTACGCTGCACAGAACTGGAGATTTAAGGCCGCTTTTCAGAAGGTATTTTTGGAACACACCCAGCTTTAATGCCACTAAGCTAACATCCAGACAAGACCTACTCTCAATTAAACTTCTAAGTGGGGGATAAGCTATAATTAATGGTCACCAAAAAAAAAAAATCACAATTCAACCAGTTCAACACCCTCCAAATTCAGCAGAGAAAAACCTGCTTACAAGGCCACTACAACATGAGGAGCCTCCTGCCTTAGCACTCCATATTTCACATACTTCATTTTATAGGTGATCATCTTTGCAAACAGCAACAAAACATTTCATAAGCTCTCAGCAATGACCAACAGTGTATGTGTTTCCAGAAAGTACAGGACCAGCTGAAAAAAAATGACCCAATGGGCATTTCTGAAACCGACAGCTGACAAGGGGACAGGGACCGCTCGGTGCCAGGCTTCAAAATTTGGCTTTTGAAAGACAGCCCTTGAATTCCACCAGGGGAATACAGACAATTAATGGCCCAAGCCCGTCCCCAGAAGCCAAGCTCCACCTAGCTTTGAGAGCTGCTGTGAACATTTTGTATCTAAATAAGCTTGAATCCAAACAGACATGGTACCCTGGGCTTGGAAAGCTCAAGGAGGACTCGGTATGCAAAACACATCAGGGGCCGGCTCCTCCTCAGCACTGCCTTCTGGGCACTGCCTTCCAGGATGGGTTAAGATCAGGGGCTAAATAATAGCAAAAACCAAGATCCCTGTTCCCCTGTGGCAAAGGAAGGCTTAACTCTCAAAGCCAGAGAGACAAAGCATCCAAGTCCCATGGATAATGGAAACTCAGGGGACCAGCAGTATCTCAGCACACTGCCACCAAAAGCCCCGCAGCACAGAGCTGGGAGACCCCACCACCCCAGCACCCGCCATCCCCAGTGCTCCCCACACTCACCATGGGCTTCTGGCAGCACTGACCGGCCTTTGGGGCTTCTCCATGAGCCACTTCAACTTGCCAACAGACACGTCAAAGTGGCTCTCTGCTGCCTTAGCGAGCAGTACCCGGACCGGGCCCTTGCAGGAACCCGAACCGGGGACACAACACCACCTCTACGAGCACAGACAAGCTGCGGAGCACAAAAGGGGCACACTAGACCCAATTTGGGAGCAGCAACCAGCCAGCGGTGAGCCAGCCAGCCACTCAGTTCAGCCACCGTTGGGCCCTGCGCAGCCTCCCCTGGCAGAGTCCGGCCAACTGTCTGCCAGGTGATCAAACATTCCCTCACCATGGAAACACCAGTCCGGTAGTAACGGAACCTGCCGTTAGCCCACCAGGCCTGCTGCAAGCCCACCAGACACCCTTCAACTATCACCTCAGCTTCCAGAACCTACTGCTATGCTGTGACCGCCTGTTTAGAACTGTTTTAACAGACGTCTTCCTAAAGCGCCACACACACAAACCATTGCACACACAACGGCAACACGACAAATCACAGAAGATGCCACGGCCTGACCTACTCTCAAACTTGTAAGTGGGGGATTAGCTATAATTAATGGTCATCAAAAAAAAAATAATCACAATGGGCCCAATTGGCATTTCTGAGCTTTGTGTCTGGCTGCTCTGGGAGAGTGGGGACACCATGGCCGCTCTTCACACCCGGCTGTCCAGGAGCAGAGTATTGTTCACCGAAAACAGGCTTTTTGCTGGCAAGTGGCTGTCCTCTAGAGGGTCCCTGCTCCAGCACAGCGTGAAGCAAAAAGCGGGGAGCTCTCCAACATGTCCCCTCACTGGGGTGAGTGTGAGGCAGGGCTGGGGCATGGTCCCTGTAGCTCCTTCCCTGGCCTCCTTAGGCAGTGGGTCCCCTGGCCCAAATAAAGCAGTGGCCATAGCTGCGGTCTGCGCAAAATGGACACGGCCCAGCCTGGGCCCAGGTCCAGGCCCTGCCCTGCACTGTGAGATGGCCACAGTGTTTCATGGACCCTGTCCTAATGGAGGAGTGCTCCCATGGGATCCACTGGACCTGTCTGTCAGGGACCTGGGGGAAGCTGCCTCATGCCAAAGTTTCCCCATCAGCTTTGACATGTCAGGATATAACTTGTTTGCCACGTGGCGCTACAGATACAGGTTAGCAAGATGGTGTCGTGGAGCTGACGCTGACATCCTCCAACATTGGGATGCCCATATCCTGCCCAATGCTCTGGCTCCTCGTCCCCAGCTTCTCCAGCTCTCCTGCTGGGACTCCTGGATAAAAGATGAGTTGGTGCTGAATTAAAAATGCCTCTGTCACTTGCAGGGACACCCAGACCAGCTCCCCACAGCCTCTGTACCTCCCTCCGGCCAAGCCCCCTCTCCCTGACATGTGAGGTAATGCACGACTACTCCTGATGGGATGGAAATTCCCATCCAAAGGGGTTTCCAGGTCCCAATCACCGCAGACTGAGAAACTATGTAAAACAGCCCAGAGGAACATGCGTATTCCTGCACGGAGGGAACACCCATCCCGGCATGCCTGTAGCAGCCCCATGCCTCCACCAGACCTGTTGCTGTACCGAGGGGCTGCAGGTGTGTCGTTGTGTCCCTTCCCAGACACACCACGCTGGCACTGTTCTGAAAATCTCAGTAACACTTTTTAATATACAAGAATCAAAAGTACAGCAGTTTTACAATGTAGGAAAATTTAATACATACTATATAAACAACATATTTACATCAGAAATCACTAGGACAGTGGCATTTTTTTTTTCACAAATATAAATTAATATTAATTACTGTCTTTAGTCAACAGGTTTAAAAGTCCGTGTTTTTACAGTAAGAGTCCTTCTCTCCCCAGAGGGGAGGCAGAGGTTGGGGGGAAATGGGTGAAAGCAGAGTAGTATTTTTGTGTGCATCGCTTCAACTGTTCACGTGGGGACTTCAGAGTCTGTTAAGTATCTATTTCGGGTGGGCACATCGCCTGGCCCTGCAGCAGATTTTGGTCTGCGGGACCTTCCAGTGTGTGAATTCACAACTTTACACCATTTCCAAAGGGGTCAGGCTGAAAAACTTGTGGTGTTTTTTCTTTTAAAAAACAACAAAACAAACCAAAACCAAAGAACAAACCAACCACCAAAACCCAAACCCCAGCAAGTTGCTACTTTTTCCTGCACAGAGGCTGGAGGGAATCTTGCAACTGGGTCAGGAGGAAGAGCTGTACCAGATGTTGACACAAACACTGCAGTGAGGTTTATGGCTCTGGACCTGTCCCCTCTGATCCCAATCACATCCAAGTGACTCCATCTGGTTATGGCCCCCAGGGTGATGAGGGGACACAAAATGCATGTGCATATGTGTGCTCAGGGAGGGCTTTCTCCCAAATCTAGTTCTCCTGCTTCATTAAAACCAAACCTGGCAAAGCCCCACGCACCATGAGTGAATGAACTATGTGACTTCAGGATCAGGCTGAAGTGACATCGGGGACAGCTCTTCGGTGGTAAAGCAACACGAGGAGGAAACCCCAAGCAACTTCATACCTGGAACCCAGGACGAGCAGAACCCCCCCACATCTGGGCACAGAAACTGCTTCTTGCTGGGTGGGGTTCAACGTTTTCCTCCACCAACCATAACACTAGTGGTCTGGCCAGTATTGCCTTTTGCTACAGAAGTGTATGGCACGGACTTCCCATCACGACAGCACCACCTGGTGAACAAAAAGAGCAATTCTCTTTGCCCCTCCGAGGTTTCTTCCATTTTCACCTCAAAAGCTAATACTTCTGAAAAGAAAGGACCTCTTAGTTGAATACCACAGCAAAGCGCGCCTGCGATCACAGCTTAGTGAGAAACGCCGCGGAAACGTGCTATCTCAATGCCTCCCGTCACCCAGCAGCTCCAAGGGGACTGTGGAAGACTTGCCTTCAACTTCCTCCGCACACGTAAACTCAAGCGTAACACTTACTCGGGGCAGCGCAGTGCCCCTAAGGAAGCAAAACTGCCCTGCATTTGGTGGAAAGCATAAAAAAATTAAACCAAGAGGGGAGCAAACCACTTCCTGCGTGTCCTGTTAAAGCAGCAGGCTCGGAGAGGAGTGTGACAGCAGCAGATTTCAAGGGGTGCACTGCATGGAGGGGGGCATGGGGGTATTAGTGTCAGTTTGCATGCGCCTTCCAAGGCACTGGCTGGAGTCAGGAAGCCAGCCCTGAACACCCATCTGCCCTCAGTCTTTTGGGGAAAGGACATCACAGCTTATTAGGGTCAGATACTGGCATCTTAACAAGAGGCCCAGGTTCTGTCCCCCACCAAAAAGAGGAGTCTGGAACAGCCTGGTCATTAATACTGAGCTCTGGGAGATGACACACCCCCAGACACCTGGCTCTGGGCAGCCCGGCTGTTGGGAGAGCTCTGTGGTCTCCAGGAGTGTGACTCTACAGACAAAGACCCAGGATCTGAAACACAAGTGCCCAAGCTACTCCTGGCCAGCAATCTGCGTCTAACCCCTCTCACCACAGCAGCCTCCAGGCTGGACACTGTTCTGGGTCATACGCTGTGGCTTGAATACTTGGAAGAGCATTTGCTCTGAAGCCCACCAAGCTGGGCTGCAGACTCCTCTTTTTCCTCTGCCATGCTGGGCTTCCAAGACATTTGCTCCAGGGCTTTTTAAGTACCCAGGCTCTGAATTCCTCCTTCCCTCCCTGCTCACTTCGGTGCTGAGCCCCAGGCACATATCCCATTTAGACAGAAGGCCTTTCTGTGCAGGTACTTCTAGCAATCTGGACTTACTGCTGACTGCTGGAACAGGAAGGAGACCTTCACAGAACAAAGCTCAGTCTGCTGGATTCCTGATTAACTCTGCTCTACCATCCCTTATCCTTGGTTGTAGTAAAGGTTTGTGATCACTGTTCGTGAAGCCCAGAGAGGAATGTCTTGCCCGAAAACTGGAGCCCTTCAGTGGCAGGGAGACTAGGAGCTTCAGGATCCCCAGAGCCATCTTTTGACCTTGAAGCTCCCAGCCATCATCTTTTAGTTCCCAGACCACCCAAGATGCCTGTGTCAGAGGGGGAGTTTTGGTATGAATTCCTGGGAAATACTGTTCTCACCCCAGTTTCTTTCCTACTGGTTAGAAGTGAACTAAGCCTCTGCTAAGGAAGTCTGTCATCTTTTCACATATCCCAAAGCCCCCTCAGAGTCAAGATTTGCCAGTCCCAGCCCTGGAGTGTCCCCCACAACTCTTCTGTTGCAGGGGAAACAACAGCCATCCCAACAGAGCCAGTTTCTTGAAATGGACGACGACACAGAAATGATCATGTGGCCAGGAAAGCGATGGATTGTCCCCAGCATGGCTCAAACTCCTTTGGAATCACTCTGCAGAGACACCGAGTTCCTCTGTCAACCAAATGTGGCTGCTGAGGGACTCTCCTGTCCCTCCTAGAGTATGTCCTCCCATTGCCCTGTGCTGGTTACACAAAAAACCTAGCCCAACCAGTTTATCCCCAATCCCAAAGCAGCTTCTGTTCACATCAAGTCAGAGCAGGCACACAGCCTTCTGAACAATCTTAAGCAGCATCGATCCGCCTTTTTGGTTTGGGGAAACACTGGTTGGGGGAAATTCCCTTGGGTCCACTGGACTAGAGAACAAAAAACGATGAAACAAAGAATGAGGCAGCAAGGCTGGTTCCAATGTTCAGTATGAGAAGAGGGGAAAGAAAACAGGAACCCAAAACAGAAGACAAGAGTTAAAGATGATCTTCTTCCATAGACTCTCCAGAAATAATGGTAGAAGCATGGATGTTGGCTTGGGAGAGAAAACAGGAATCCAAACCAGAAACGAGTTGAAGACAATCTTCCTCCATAAACTCTCCAAAAATTATGGTGGCAGCATGGATGCCGGCTTGGGAGAGAAAACAGGAATCCAGACCAGAAATGAATTAAAGACAATCTTCATAAACGCTCCAAAAATGATGGTAGAAGCATGGATGCTGGCTTAGGATAGAAAACAGGAATCCAAAACAAATGAGTTGAAGACAATCTTCCTCCATAAACTCTCCAAAAATGAAGATAGAAGCACAGGTGTTGGCTTGGGAGAGAAAACCGGAATCCAAAACAGAAACAAGAGTTAAAGACAATCTTTAAACTCTCCAAAAATGATGGTAGCAGCATGGATGCTGTTGCATCAAAACAAATATTTATTTCAAACGTGTGCTTTCCCCTCTAAGTGACTTTATGCTTTCCGAATGTTCCAGTTATAGTCTGGATTGTTTTTCTGTTCCAATGACCTATCCAGAGGTGACCTGTGATCGAGAGGTGACTTGGTATCATGGGGGGATTTCTGAGAGGGGGGTGAGCGAGGGTCTGACACCGCAGGGTGAGGTGGAGGGAGAGGTTGTTTGTAATCTCCCGATTTGTCTGTGTGGAAGGACCGGTAATGGTCCGAAGGTCCTTGCCCGTGGTACCCCATGGGTGCTCTGTGGTCAGACATACGGCGGAAATCCTGCTGGTGGTAGTTCTGTGGTCTGAACTCATCGGATCGTCGCCGTTTGGAATCGTGGTGGTGCCTGCCGAGAGAAAACAAGGGGATGGCGATCAGTTCCCCAAGGAAAGCCTGGCCACTTAGCAGGGTGCAGGCATTGCAGACTCCTCTCAGCCTTTCTGAGGTGAAAGGGAATGAATTACCTGTCATAGTAGTCTCGGTGGCCTCTGTGGTCTCGGTCACTGCTGTACTGATCATATGGTCTCTTGCGGGAGAGGTTATTTGGTCTGTAATTCCCAGAGCTCCGGTGTGGCTCTCCACGGGATCGCCGATCCCCGTAGTGGTGGTCCTTGTACCAGTGCTGCTCATACTGGTGATGCCGCTCCCCACCCCACATCTGGTTGCTGTTGCCACCATAGTTGAACTTTCGATCCCTCTGCCATTCTCCTCGGTCTGCAAAGGGGAAAACACCAGCACGTGTCTTTCCTGCTTTAGTTTAAGCCCATCACTTTGCTGAATCCTCCAAGAAATTGTAACGATTGCTGTGCCCCTTTGACTTTCATTCTAAAATATGCGGGCCCAAATTTCTTCTTTGAAATCATTATTCTAGCAAATCTTATCCTGTCCTGTTCTTACTCTCCTTTCAGCACTACATCATCTTGATTTCTAGGCCAGCAGTAAGTACAATGGCAATCTATGTCCATCCCACCACCTTTAAGACTGACCAGCTACAAGTCCCAGAGGGGTTTCTGTCCAAGAGCAAACAACTGTTAGGTTCCAAGGGATGGATTCTCCTGGCTGGCCAGCACTCACCAGTGTTGCTGAAGTGTCTCTTGTTCGGATGGCCATAGTTGTCACGTGGATGCCCATGCATCTGCTGTGGGGTGTGGGAAGGGGGCAGGTGGATCTTCTGAGAATGAGGATTGTGAGGCACGTGAGACTGGGACATCACAGAATCACGGCTGGAGCCTGAGGGCTCTGGGCGGAACGGCTTCTTCATGCTGGACATGTCCTCCTTCTTCTTCTGCTCCTGCAAGGTGGAAAAGAGGGTTACAGCTCAACTGCTTTCCCACAAAAAAAAGATTCAGTGAAGGAAGAAAAGGCAAAGGCCACCAGACCATTTAGGTGTTAAGAAAATCACAAACAGCCAACAATAACTAAGCCCACGGTAAGAGGCAGAAAGTAGTGGCACTTCAAGTGTGACAACTTTTGAAAACAGCAACCAGAGGGAAGGTGCTTCAGATCTCACCTCCTCTTCCTGTGATCTTTTCTTATGAGCCATCTTGTAGAGCTTGTGCAGTTTTCTGGCATCAAATTCTGTGAACTTGGACACAAATATCCAGAGGTTCCTAAAAGGACACGAACATTTTCTGTTAATTGGTACATCCCCAGTTTAACGCCTTCAAACCAACATCAAATCAGTTCTACCGGCTCTGAAGAACAGTCTCAACCCAGCTCAGGACAGGATGATCACAAGAGCTGGAAGCAAGTTCTTCAAATTAAAATAAAGAGCATTGCACTTGTTTATCTAAACTAGCTCTGACATCAATTTAATTGAAACCAGCAGAGTTTGCAGACAAAACTCTCACCTCAGTCTGCTCATGGACTGTGTGGGCTCAAGAACACAAGATTGCCGATGTTAAATAAGAAGCAAACGGCACACTCATCCACATAAACCCCAGCAGCCTCTAACCACCATTTGTAAATATCAGAGGCCAGCCAGAGAAAACAAATGATCCCTCACCTTCTCCATAGCTTAATATGATCTTGGTCAGTGTAGGCTTTAAGGCACTCAGAGATGCGGTCCCCAATTTTTAGGAGGCAGTTGCGTGTGTGCTCCAGCTGTTCTTGAACTGTGAGTCCTTTATCAGGTTTATCAAGTTGCTTCAGTGCTTTTTTCACTGGTCTCATCCTTTCCTTGCACTTGAAAAAGCAACAGAGAGCAGAAAGTCATTCATCTGGCACATGGCACTACGCTGTTCCCTTGTTAATCGGACAGAGCTGGAAGTTCATTAGCAGCACAAGACATTAGCTTTATCTGACCATTAGGCAAGGAGAAAAATCACCTATGAAAACAGCAATTTGTTAGACATGCTGCAGAAAATCATCAGGCTCGCTGCCTTGCTGGGCTCTCTGTCACTGCCCTCTCATCTCACAAAGAAAATACTCACTATGCTGAATGTTTCTTGGTCCAGATCGTCATCCTCATCTTCGCCAATGGGGACTGGTTCACTCCCCGCAGTAATGTGGACAGGACCTTGGGATCTCTTTCCTTTACTTCCCGATTTGGCTTCACCACCTTTAGGCTTTATAAGGACACAAACGACACACATCACATGATAAGCCAGACTGCAGGATCCCAAATGATACAACTAACCACCCCTGCACTATTGATACTGGCAGTTGCTAAACCCCAGGCATTGCTCCTACAGCTTTCCTCCCAAGGTCTCAAACTGTTTAGCTGCAATGCCTCTGTTTAGCTTTGCATCATCCCTGAGGGATAAATCAGAGCCAACATTTTGGACGTGAATAGGATATTCATGTGCATGGAGAGGAACCCAATGTTGAGCACTTGGAAGAGGCCTTTTATGAATCCTAAGTCTTATAGCTTGACCTTCTGCTCAGAGACTTTCTGATCTTTTAAACCTGAGAGCACCACATACCTTCTCTTTCTTGTCTTTTGTCTTCTTCTTCTCTTTATCACTTTCCTTTTCTTTTTTAGCCGTTGTCTGTTTTTCCTTGTTCTCTTTGTTCTCTTTCTTTTTCTGTTTCTTTTTCACAGGGCTCTTTTCCAAGCCATCCTCCTAGAAAGTCAGTCAGAGCACAAAGTTGGAGTCCCTCACCTCATCTACACTCTTGCCCATAAAAGCTATGACCTTGAAACGCAGGCAATTCTTGAGGTCCACCCAAATTTACCTCACACCTCTTTAACCAGACAGCAAGCCCTGCTTAACCAGCTGCAATGCACCCGACCCTTGACAGCAAGAGGAGCCCCAGTCTGTAATTAGCTGGCAAGCTGTAGATAAGCATGGCTTTCCTGTGCCAGCTCTGCTCCAGAACACTCAGCCCCTAAGGTCGATACTGATCAGCACAGGAACAAAAAGCCTTAGACTACAAGCCAAACCACTCAAAGACAGAAGGATTTCTAAGCCAACAGCATGACCTTGGTAAACTCCAGCCTCACCACTTGCTGATGTACTGAAAAGGGGAGGGAAACAATAGTTCTTTCTCTCCTTTTTAAGGGCAACACACTTTGTCCTGCGACAACCTTTCCTCCAAGCCACTATGTGGAGGTGTGTGGCCATCCTAGGATCCACCAAAACACTTAAAGCACTAACCTGGTGGAAAAGGTCCTTCTCTTACCTTGACAGCTCTATCTCTGGCCAGTCTTGCACTCTGGGGATCTCCCTGACTCCACAGCACATTTACTAATGGTTATCCACCAAACCCACTCACCTTGACTTCACCTTCTTCTGACGGGTTGTCTGAGTGACGAGGAGAGCAGAGTTCGTTCCCGTGCTCATCTTTGACTTTGGGAGCCTTGTTCTCTTTCTTGACTCGTGGCTTCCTCTTCTTCAGCTTGCCCTGGTGAAAACACAGAACAAGTCAGGGCAAGCAAATAGCTACGGCTGCTTCCCAGGGGCATACCCCATCTCCTGAACCTTTTGTAAACAGCTGCAGGTCCTGCAGGGTGGCAGGAAGCCTGATGAGCCCGAGTCTTCAGTAAACGGCTGTCTCCTGCCATCAGCCAACAACTCTACCCTGAAGTCCCCAGAATCAAGCAACCACATCTCACCTCTTCCCCATCTTTCATGTTTTCTTTCTTGTCCAGATCCTTCTTCAGCAGTTTCAGTAGATAGTCAACTCGGGTCTGGAGCTGTTTTCCCTGAGGTTTCTTATCTGTCTCAATGGGTAGGATCTTTGACAAAGAAAAAAAAAAAAAGAATACACCCACGTGAACCCCTCAAACCTTGACAAGAGATACACACGAGCAGCAGTCCTCCCATGCCCAGCAAAGGGTTGGAGATGCTGCACCTTCTGGGGGAAAAAGTAGGTTCAAGTATTTTTTATAGCTCCCACAGAGACTCTCCCTATCTAGCCAAAAGCAAAGCTCCTAGCAAATATTCTTATAGCAGAGAACAAGGCTGCAAGGTGCCACTTCATGGACAGCTCGCCAACGAGGTTTCCTTCATTCTTCACTGGACATTGGGTGGCATGTCTCAGGCAACTGTTTCCATTGTAAAATGCCTGTCTGAGCTTCATGCAGGAGGGTGCTCAGCTAAAAGCACCAGTGGGGATGTCAGGGGAACGCAGCACATCAGCAGCAAAGTCAGAGTTGAGAGTCACTCTCCTGCCATTGTGCTGATGCCACAGACAGCAGCTTATTTTTAACCTGGATGCTTTCAACGTGGCCTCCATAAACCATTCTTGGGAGAACGACTGAGGAACAGGGGAACTCGATGGAGGCTCTCCAGCTGGCTCTGCTGCCACAGCCACCCGCGTAACTACACCCTCAGAGCTAACACAGACCACCCTTGACAGAAGCAGTGTCCCAATCTGTGCAAAAACTATTTCCACACAAAAATTCAGACTCGGCTTCTTTGTGAGATGCTCAAGGAAATGTAAGGTCACAGTTATGCAATGCACCCTCCATACTGTGCATGGAGCCACACATGGCAGCGTTACCGGTTTCTTCCTGCATCATTTCAGTGGGGTTCATATGGTTCTGTTCAGAGAAAATTTACTGCCAATCAAGTAACAGAACTCTGCTTTCCACCAAGCCTGCAGCATTCCATGGAGTTCACTGTTTTCCTCGTTGTCATTGTTATTATTTTTGGAGTGGTTACAAACAAAGACCCCTGTTTCTGGAGTAAACCAAACGTTCTCCGTGAACAATGCTACGGGTCCAATGCAGGCAAGAAACAAAGTGACCTACCTTATCAGATAACTTCAGTTCCGGATCTGTTTTAATGAGCTCCCAGTTTCCATAACCGTGCTCGTAAATCCCTACTAACAGGCGAGAATCCTCCTCCACTCCCCAGTCTACATCAAAATGGGCGGCTTTGACACGGCACGGCAGCCGGTACCTGAAGGCATTTCAAACATAAGCTCATTTTAATACTGCAGAGGACAGAGTGAATCCACAAACACAGCCAGGCTACTCTCTTTCTGCTACAAAATCCCAATTCCCTGAGCCTCTTTCTGCATTGCCTACTTAGCCAAACTCACTTCTTCCTTTCCTCTGGGTCCATGGGAATGGATTTATGCAGCATTTCAAACTCCTCTTCATGCTGGATGATGGATTTCACATTGACTTGGACACCAGAAATCTTGATCGTAGGACCTCTTCTTTTTCCAGGTCCTTTCCCTGCTCAACAATAAAACACAGCCACTAAGAGAACTCCTACAGAAAGAAGCACCTCTGTAAAAATGTCTAGACATAGAGATCAAGACCTTACTCACTATTTCTTATTTGAACATAAGGCTTTTTGCTAAGGTGGCCCCAAATCCAAGTTTTATTTCCCTAACTCGCTCAGATCTGCAAAGCAACCATCTCCCAGTATTATTTTCTTAAAAATACATTTAAGGACACTGGAGCTGTTCATTCAGTAGTTTCGTTCAGCTGCACCAGGCAGAGATGTAGTGGGAAATCGAGTCCAGCCCCTCTTTATCCAAACTAACAGCCAAACAGAGAGTGGCCAATGATGCCAGCTCTGGGAAGAGACAGCTGAGGTTGCAGTGCACAGCACCAGTTTGATTCCAAATCCTAGGAGCAGTTAAAATCTTGTGGCCCAACATTAAATAAGCTGATGACTTCAGCCTCTCTCCAGGAAAAATCATGTTGAGCAGAAGCCAAGAGACTCAAATGGCACTTCCGTCTGAGCAGAAGACTCAGGTTTCTCTCTGTTCGGAGAGCTGCCTGGCAGAGATGGGATGTGTTAAGTGTGCACTTTGCTTTGAAGTATCAAGGTGGCACGCCTCCCCATCAGCAGAGGAATGGTTCCTCAACAGCTCCCCAAAACCTAGTAACAGCAGCACACCACCTTCTTGCTCACCTTCACCCGGATTTTCTTTCAGCTGCTCTTCGTATTCTTGCATTGCTGACACACAGCTGTTGTGGATGAGTTCCCCTAACCGTTTCAGGTCAGCCACAGATTTATCCACCAGCTCAGCATCCCGGGCAATACACTCCAGCCTGGGAAAGGGGAGGAAAAAGGGAATTGCAAGCTTTGCATCTGATACAGGGTATCTCCTCTCTATCACTTGCTGAGCAATCGTTTCATAGCTTCCAGCAGTCAATGCTGTCTATGGATGAATATAGGAAACCTGCACAAGCTCAAACATGAGTCCTTTCTCATACAACATACATAGGGATCCCTGCCTTGTTCTGAGGCCTCAGCACAGGCCACAGCTTTCCAGACACAGCACACGTGCTCCCTCCCACACGCTGAGTCACAGCACTCTGGGCTCTGCAGACTCACACTCGAGGACAGCGTGTGCCTCTCCCCACTTCCCTTAAGAGGGAGATGGCAGCAAGGTGGTCCGAATTCAGTGTTGAACCCAGCACACATCAAGTGTTTTGGGTAGCATTTGCTGTTCAGACAGCTGCTCGCTCTCCTGTCTAGGCAGAATGGCAGTATCCCACGGGCCAGACTCAGCCAGCAGCATTACACTGCACACAGCCCCACGCCACTACTGCTCTAGCTGGTTTTTGGCCAGCATTCACCCGTGCCCATCAACTGAGATGAGAGGGACCGTATGGCAACGCCTCAGTTCCTGATCACACGACCGCAAAGCTTTGTGCTGCCCGTGGAGGTTGTATCAAGCACCCACAGCAATGCTTGTACAGCCACGCTCAGAAATACAACGCCCCCACTGTGATTACTCCCTGCAGCAGCGCCTGGTTGGGACTCACCGTTCAAGGGGCAGTCCAAACTTCTTGTAAGCCTTGATAAACCTAAGCAAAAAAACCCAAAGGAACAATAACTAAACCAGCTGCTACAGAAAGTGGGTTCAGTATCACAAACACACTCGAATGTATCAATTACAGCCTGCCATGTTATCAACCCTGCATTCCGCGCTGATTAACTGAGCATCACTCAGAACCGGGAAGCCTCATCCATTAGCTCCACAGAGTTTTGTGACCTCGGCTGGAGAAGAACCCAACATCATTCTGAATGTTGAATGTTTGATAGATGAGGGGAAAAAAAGAGAGGAAAGTCTCAACCGTAGTATTAAAAAATATAAAAGAAAGCATTGGCTCACAGCATGTTGGTAATTAATGACTTCATTTTTCCAAGGTGAAAAGAGGCATAAATCAATGTCATTAGTAATTTTAAAGCTCAGGCTGTAAGTGTAACAACCCATCACAGAAAAGCCAAGCGTGGTGCAATCCATCAGAGGTTTGCAGACAAAGACTGCTATTTATTTTTATGTCTTATTTTTATAGTGAAAATTCACTGCCATGGCCAACACACAACTTTAGGGCAAGACTCAGGTACTGCTGCTGCAATCGCTGCAGAGTCCTTGTGCCAGGAGTAAACCCCATGGCTGCAACTACAGATTATTTTTAAAATGAGTTAAGTTTTTGCCTTTTTTTCACCTTCTGCTCTTTCAGCTTCTTTCTGCTACACAACAATAACCTGAATGGCTGTTGTATTTCACACCACCTCTTTCCTCCTCTATGGTTTCAGGCTTGATATGGGACAGCTACCACAATTCAGGAAGTCTGATCATCTACTGTTTAAGAATACATTAACTCAGAGATGTAGAGAGCGTCAAGGAAAAATAACACCACCTCTTTTCCATCTCTGGCTGAAGACCTTGGCAGAGCCATAAGACAAAGATCTTCTGGGAACGCTCAAGAGTTAGAAGATACGAGAAGAAAATAATGCTCTGGAATTTGTCCTCCAGCTGACTTCATGGACTGAGAGTGCAGAAGAAGATACAGAACTGCTGGGATCAACGGGACCAGTGCTCCTTGCAGGGTCCTTTTGCCAGAGCTTGCCTTTCCCTTAAAGCTTCAATCGGCAGTACTACTGCCAGGAAAGTGTCAGGAAGGCCAGAGACTTTGGCTTCTCCAGCTCTGTGTCTCATGGCACTAAAGACCTTACGTGTGATGTGGAATTAGCTCAAGCCACTTGGCACAGAAAGGGCAGTTACAACGAGGATTCATTTTAGGAAGGTACCAGCTTTGCTGTAACCTGACTAAAGACAACCCAGCCCATTGTGCACAGACCTGGATATTAAGGTCATATAAAGGTGCAGAAGCTGGCCCAGTGAAGCACCTCCACCTAAATGGCTGGCATGCTTACAGGTGAACACCTCCTGGATTAACCTGGGGTTTTCTCCACCTGCACAGGATTTCTACATTTCTTTCTGAACTGTCTCTCATGCTCAGCACTGACCTCCTAATTTCAGCATCAGTAAATCCTTCCACAGTATCTTTTCTAACACTCCGAGGACGCCCCCTGCGCTTTGGTCTCTTCTCGTCATCGGTATCATCGGTCTCGCTTTCTGATCCAGATGATCTCTGAAGCCTTCTCTTAGTTTCTGCATCCGATTCACTGTCATTTGTCTGAGCCTGTATGAAGCAGAAATACAGCAGTACAGTTAACAACTGCTCATCTGCAGTTGAAAACCAGGACTCCTCAGAAATTAATCTGGAATCATCCAATTATCCTGCTCTCTAGTTTTCACTTTCAAGGTTTTCCCCAGCTTATCCCAGAGGTCCATAACCCCTGAAAGTTCCATATCTCAGAAGTCTCCCTGCAGTGTCTGCTTCCTGCTGCATCACAGTAGATCCCATCACCTTGAAAAGAACTTGGGAAGACACCATCTCTTTTGCTGGCAAGAGCCACATTTAGGCAAGAGCAGTCCATGGAGTTAGAGAGCCCAAGGAAAAGAAACAGCCAGGAAGAGGCAAAACCCGCATCATACAGCTGGATGCTTTGCCCTGTGCTCTTTATTTTGTCCGCAAAGATGGGTTGTACAAAATCCAGTACAGGCCCTCGCACTGCATGACAAACCATGGGCCCAACACATGATGCCAACAAGAAGTCAATGTGCTTTGCCTCTCTGCTATACTCCCAACCATCTTTGGGGCAGGGAAAGAAGCACTCAGATGGCAAGAAGGCTTCCCCCTTCAGTGTCAACTTTGCCAGCTCTCGCCCCCTGCTCTCAGCTCCTTGAGATGGGCTGTACCTTTTTAGTCGAGCTCCGGATCCGAGGCAGCATGTAGATTTCCTCCAGTTCTTTCTGCCTTTCTTCCTCCTCCACCTTCTTCCTTTGTTCCTCGGGAATAATATCGTCCCAGTCCTTCTGGGACCGCTCATCCAGCTCTGTCTCTTCCTCCTCCATGGTTGCAAAGTTGGCCACCTTTCAGAAGCACAGGAATGCTTTCAGAAATTCCTGTCCCTGGCAGGAATACCCCAGCACTGTCTGCTAAGCCTCAACTCCTTCCCCAGAGCAATTCTGCCAACACTTCCGTAACCACTTTATAATTGATCCTTATGTCATGACATGCCTGGTTCCTTGCCACATCTTTGGGCTAACAGCTTTTGAGGAAGGACTTGCAGTTTGAGTAGCACTACTGAGCCTAAGTTACTGGGTTGGTTTCCAAATTTGGGACATTTTGCATTTTATTCGCAGCCTTCAAAAACCACTGACTGGAAATGAAATAAATACCTGCACATCTCCCCAGCTACAAAACCCATCTGCAAGCTGCTTTGTACGGGTCACGTCTCATCGGGCTGATTCATCCTGTCTGTCAGTGACCTTATCACTGTGGCAAGATGTGGGGAGTCACATTCCAGCACCCCAGTACAGAGACTGGGGGTCCATACCTTAAACTGTGAGAGCAGCTCATCGGTGGCACTGGTGGACACTTCATTCTCTCGTGTTTCAGCCAGACGCAAAATCTCATCAATGTCCATCTCCTACCAGGCAGAAACAAAGTGTGATGAAGTGGAGGGTGCTGAGCACAGTGGGAAACACAAGACAGCTATACGATTTCAATTTCAAAATACCTGTGGTTCTGACTCTTCCCCTTCGAGCTCCTTGAAAAGATCTTCAGCTCCAAACTTCAGAATAGCTGTCAGCTCCTCTTTGTTAAAAGGATTTGAGCTGCAAGAACAAACCAGAAGGAAAATATGTTTTGAGTGTTAAGTCAGCACTGCTACAGCACAAAACCTTACACATTTTTTTCCAAATTAAAGTCAAGAATTAATCTCTTTCCTGCTCCAGCAGAGACAGGTACAGCAAATGGACATCCTCTATCTACTTGGGGGAAATGGGGGGAGTCTGAAGTCACTGCCAAACTGCAGGTCTCCCAGCACCAGGTTCCCTCAGACCAGTATGATCTCTGGGAGGAAGGCAGAAGGGAAACAGGTAATGCATTAAAATTAGGGGTTTATTTCTGATCATTTCTATCCATGTGTCCAAATTAATGGTTGCACAGGCCACAGTGGTGGACGCTGCCAATATTTCTTAGCCTTCTGCCCTCTACCCTATCAAATAATTATTGGCGGATACCAGGGGGTGGAGCTGGTTGTGCCACACGCTGCACCAGACATCTCTCCCTCCTGACACAAGCACTTACTTGGATCGCCCGGAGCTGTTGTCCAGAACAGTCCGGCCAGTGGTGTCCATACGCTGGATGACCAAATGATCCAGCACCATTTTTTTCTTGGCCCTCTCAATGATCTCCTCCTCTACCGTACCCTTTGTGACCAGGCGGTAAATATTCACCTGAAGGGCAAGAAAAGAACAGAGCTTCTTCTGGGACCTGAACACACTCTGCTGACAGGGCAAGGCACCCCTCACTTGTTTGGCAGGAGATTGGTCTGCTGACATTGTCTCTTCGTGTACAGATGTGTGGTTTTTAGAAGAAGGAGCACATTCTATTTATATTCTCAGGGGAACCAGTTCAAATCAGGCTGGTTAACACATACCTTGTGGAGTGCTTAAGTACAGTGTAAAAATGTCCTGAAACAATCACTCTGAATACAAAATAGCATCAAACTTGTCTGTATCTAATAAAACCCTTGGAAAGGTGGATGCTCTACTTTCTGAGTGTTTCAGGACAAGAAAGAACAGGGTTCATGAGACTGAGAACTGCCATGCCACTGGTTGGGTTCTTGGTTTTGAACTGTCCTAGAACCCAAAGGCAAGAGACAACCTGGCATCTGGTGCAAATGGGCTAATATTTTGTTTCCTGACTTTTGGGCTTCCCTTGGGCTGGTAGTACTCCCTGGTATCAGGACTGGGGGCAAAAAGCCCATGTTTTCAGAGGCTCTGGTGAGGTGGGAGCCCATTTAGATGCACAAACCGTAGCCGTGAAGGAAATGACCCAGGTAACTCTTCTGACCTGCTTCTTCTGTCCAATCCGGTGAGCTCGAGCCTGAGCTTGAAGATCATTCTGGGGGTTCCAGTCCGAGTCAAAAATAACAACGGTATCAGCAGAGGCCAAATTAATTCCCAGCCCTCCAGCTCGTGTTGACAACAGGAAACAGAAATCCTGGGGAGGACAAAAAATCACATGAAAAAGGCACCCATGAGTTAGGCAGACTATGACTGCGGAGGTAAGATAGCAAAAATGACGTCAAAGCTCTGGAAGGAAACACAGGACTCCTCTTGTTTGTACTTATGCTTCTGAAGAAAGCAGAAAAAGGATTTCCTTCCCACACACCCTGATGACAGAGTTTAAATACTGCTGGTCTTTAAGCTGAGACCCAAGGTGAGACAGGGCTGGCAGGTCTGCTGTTCTGGCAAGGGCCCAGCATGCAGCAGCATTACTTGGAGAGCAAAGCAAACAGATCAAGGCAAGGGCACCTTGGAGTCACTTCTAAAGGTCAGACCATGCTGCCCAACAGACGCCGAACAAAGGCAGCAGGCAAACACGTGCAAAGGTATTTCTCATGTCTGGGCTGACTGTGGCACAAAACAAGTGCTGTGCACCAGTCACTGTGAGTCAGCAAGCCCAGACGAGAGGCTTGAGTTGCCCTCTCCTATTACACTGGAGACTTTCGCCTCCAGCACCAGACTCTGCCGCCTGCCAACACTTAAAATCCCCCTTTTCTCTCTGACATTTCATATCGAAACCAGCTTCAGACTGGAGGAATCCTTTAGCAACCATCTCATTCCTCAGACCATGGGGGGAACTGCTCTGGCTCTTTCCAGCCTCTGTGGGACTTTCTGGAGATGCAACACGCAGCCTTGTTCTTTGGATGGGAAGATGTAAAATAAGCAATATGCCTTGTCGGAAAGCCTGCTGTATCCGTGCCTTTAAAACTATCCGGGTCCCACAAAAAGAAAGGGGCTGAACTAATCCCCTCTTGGCAGTCACAGCCTGTGGCTGAGCCATGGACGCCCACTGCTCGGGGCAGCCCACCCGCACCCTCCTGAGGCAGGACAGACCCCCTGCTGTACCTCAGAGCCGTCGGCGTTGAAGTGGTCCAGTGCCTGCTTGCGGATCTCCCCTTTGATTGAGCCGTCCAAGCGCTGGAAACAATTAAAAAGAATGATCAACAAAGATGGGCAAGGAGCCCCAAGGAACTGCTGCCCCCAAGTTCTGGGAGCCCTACAGCCCCCTTCCCTGCCTGCAGCATTTAATCCTCAAAAATAACCGCCAATTAAAAATAACTGCGCTGCTGTGTCGCAAGGGCAGGAGGGGGATATGCTCAGGCACTAGTCACACAGCGGTGACGCTGCAGCTCCCGTTACAGGCTCCCAGCCAGGGTCTCTGCATCTGCTATCCTCTCCTCGGGATTTATCAGAGGACACAACCCAAAGCAGGGGCCTGGCACAGGAGGTGTTTCGCAGAGATGGGGCCACGTTGAAATGAAGGGACTTCCCAGTTCCATCCCACCTATTTCAGTAGGTGCCACCTGTGAAACATCAGCCCCAGTTTCCTGGGAGACGCAGTGACTCCCACCGCCCAGCTTCCCTCTGCATTTTCTTCAATTTTCAAGTGAACCCCACTGATGGGTCTCACCTGGAAAGGGTAGTGTTTGATAGTCAGGTACTCCGCCAAGATGTCCAGCATCCTCACCATCTGGGAGAAGATCAGCACTCTGTTGCCTCTCTCACGCAGCCTGGTCAGCAGCTTGTCCAAGAGAATGAGCTTTCCACTGCTCCTGATCAAAGACTGAAGAAGCAACCGTCATTCCAGGTGATGCTTCCCAGTCTTATCCTTACACACATTACACAGCCATACACAGACACCTGGATCTTTTGGGATCACGCTTCTCCCAAAATCATATCAACTGGACTTACACAGCAGAAGCCACACAAAATAAATCAAGACAGATCTTATATCACGTGCAGCTACCACTCTAGATGGCCACAAAAAATTGCCTACAGTGGAAGCAGAGGGATAGAGATTCAAGGGGCATAGTTGGGGAGGACTACTTCTAATGGAGAAGCCAAAACTTCACTGGATCTTATCTTGATGGGAGGACAGAAGAAAGAAGCCAGTTAAGGTAGAAAAGGTGCCAAGCAAAGACGCTGCCTACCTGCAGGGACTCAAGGCCATTCTCTCTCTCGTTTTCCTCGGGAGGTTTGATAAGGTAGCAATGGTTGCAGCACTTTTTCAACTCCATCACAATGTTCAGGAAACCGGATGTGCTGCCCCTTGTTCCCTTTGAAAGAGCCTTGTAGTTTCTTGTCAAAATCCACCTGCAGGCAGGAAAACAAAATGTCCAGATCATCTCACAGCACAGACTGGGCATGCTGGAGCCTGGGACATACAAAACCTTCAGGTACATCTTGTTCAGGCATCAGTCTACTCCTCTCCCTCCATCTTTCTTCAATTCTTCAGGGTACTGCTGTTTCCTCAACAGAGACCCTGCTGTTCCTTTCCTCTCGATGTTATTACCATTTAACAGTGGCATCACAGTTCTGTGGGGTGCTTTACTCCTCTCCAAAAAAAGCCCATTTACCCTCTCCTGCCAAACTGGCCGGCTGAACTGTGTCACACTCAAAAAGCATCCCCAGTGTACTACAGAACAAGAGATACCACAGAACCCTACCTCAGATTCCTACCATGAAGCCCCTGCTGCTACGGGGGACGCCTGTCACGCTGCGTTCCGAAGGACACGGTATACAGAAATATATTCCCCAGGCACATAGAAAACTCTGCCTACTTCTTACTGGCACTGCCAGTAACTTCAGGAATGACTCACTTGTAATACTGTTTCTGCAAGGCAGACATTTCCACACGGAGGATCTGCTCCACTTTGGCTGGCAAAGATTTCTCCACATCCTTCTTCACTCTGCGAAGCAGAAAGGGCTCCAGGACTTTGTGAAGGCTCTGGTAGCCATTCTCTCTACCTTTTCCATGGTCCTCTTCAAAATCCTCCCAGAATTCAAATCTAGCAACAGAAACAAGGAGCAGAGGGGGGTCAGAATACCTCTTGCCAGATCACACCAGACACCTCCTGGATATGCTGCACGCAAGGCTTTGACAACTGCACTATGTTTCACACTGCTCCCAAGGCTTTTCTGTATGTGTTAGGTATCCCCATTCATTCAGCCAGAAATACTCCTTGAGTTAGTCACTTAACATCTGATTTTCCCCACCAATGTTTCTTCCCCTTTCATTGCTCCGATGCCAATGAGTTTATCTCAGGGATTTAATTCAGGGATTTCTGCCATTCTGCACTCCTGACAAGAACAGACACAGAGGTATGTTCTGAAGGACCAAAAGGAGACTTACTTCTCTGGCATGATGAAATGCAGCAGGGACCAGAGTTCTTTGAGTGAATTTTGAAGTGGGGTGCCAGTGATCAGCAGCCTGTGGTTGGACTTGAAATCAATCAATGTTTTGTACAGAAGAGAGTCATCATTTTTCAAACGATGGGCTTCATCCACGCCTAGGAAGGCCCAGTTAATACTCCCCAAAACAGCCTGGAGGAAAAGAAGAAAGAAAACAACCCCAGGACCCCAGGTCAGACAAGCCCAAACACCTTGCACGTGCCTCTCTCCGCAGCCAGGAAGCACGGCAGTGTACGTGTTCCAGGACAACCTGCCCCAGCCCTGGTGCTGGACCCACCACCAAAGGAGCTGGGCTCACAAGAACTTCTGTTACAAAATCCTGGGATCGAGATGCCTGCACTTTTTGGTTTTGCCTCCCCAGAATGGAAAGGTGAAAATTACCCATGCTGCACGGTGCTCCTGCCCTAGCCCATTGCTAAAACAAAAGCAACAAGACTTAACAGGTGTCCCACGTTCCCTCTGCTTACTGCAAACAAAAGCAAACAGCAGCTGTACGTTCTCCATCCCCACAGAGGAAGAAGCTAGTTGGGGACTGGCTTCCCCCTTTGCAAATGAGAGAAAGTCAATAGCCCATCACCCACCTTATCCTTGAGGAGGATCTCATATGTAGTGATAAGAGCATTGAATTTCAGCCTTTTAGACTGAGAGTGGATCCACTCATATTCACGTATCTGTGAAAGGAGACAAATGTTAACTTCAACCAGTGTTACAGAAAAGAAAGTTAACAATCATTAGTTCAGTACAGTTCTAGCCAGTCTCTGACCAAGTCCAAAACTCTGTTCCTTAAGGTGCCCCCCGAGGAGCTCAGATTGCCCAAGAACAGCTTGTTTAGGTGCACACATGGTTCAATTGCCCTTGCACAGGTACAAAAAGAGGCCAAAGAGCTTGCTGTTGTGTCAGTGCCCTCAGCTGCCAGAAGAATGCTCTAACTGCCTGCAGTACTGCCAGTACTACCATCAGCCTCGCCAGTAGAACAGAAGCTGCTGCTTTGCACCCACCGCTTCTACCCAACCCCACGCCCTTGGTTTTCTGATGACACACCATGTTCCTGCTCATCAGGTCTCCGATGTAAACCACCACATTGATCTCAGGTGCCCACACTTCAAATTCCCTCTGCCACGAGGTGAGGGTGGACAAGGGCACCACAACCAGGAAAGGGCCGTACAGCTGGTGCTGATGGAAGAGGTATGACAGGAATGATATTGTCTGAATGGTCTTGCCCAGTCCCATTTCATCAGCCAAGATCACGCTGTTGTTCCTGAGAAAGAAGAGAAGAAACATAAACACTGGGCCCATGTTTCTGCTGCTACTTATTCACTGTGCACCAGCACAACCAGCCGTCCACGATGAGGAAAAGAAAGGGAGCAGTGTAAAAAAATATTGTCTGAACACTTCCAAGTGGATCCCGGGGCACTCAGACAAGCACTGGCAAAAAGGAACAGACTGTGATCACTCCAAAGGCAAAGGGGAGTCAATGGCCTAATTTTAGAAGGCCATTTCTGAAAGCCTTCAGCAAGTGTGTCAGCATGCTGACCCAGAAACAGGACAATGGAAAGTCAGGGCTGATACACACTAGGCTCACACAGGGGCCTGTTAAGTTCATGCTCTAGATAGTTCCTGCTTGCGGGGTCTGCAATGCAGCTGGCCATGGTAACATCTGAAATCCTTCAAGCTGCAGAAGCAGGACACAAAGACCTCACTTCAAAACAAGGCGGCCAGATCCTACTGAGGAAAAAATCTCAGGAGACAAAACGAATGTCACACAGCGTGTGTACGTACTTGCACCAGGAGTGAGCCAGCCAGTTGAGGCCCTCCAGCTGGTAATCTCGTAGCTCCAGGTTCTCACTGCCAATGTAAGAAGGCTGTTTCTTCAAGGCAACAAACCTCGGTCTCTGCTTCAACACCTGGAAAAGGAGAAGCTCTAAGCCCACTGAAGGTTGAAACTTCAGCAATAAATATACATCTGCTTACTGGCTAAACTCCATCCACTATTCCTAGCCGGTGCTTATGTCTGCAGCTCAGAAAACCACTCTGCAGTTAGTTTTGCCTGCTGTCCCCTGGTTCCAATGACCACATCCTCTGATGGTTATCCTGACAAAACTTCACGTTCCCACCGCCTGGAGAAATCAAACAGGAGAGAAGAGAAGTGAGCAAACCTTGCAGTCCCGTGTAGGAATGGTTTTGGAGTTGTTACGGCTGTTGAAGCTGTCAATACAACGCTGAAATTTCTTGCTAATCAGAGCCTCGTCTTCCCAGCTGCACTCGGCGTAGGGCAGCCCCATCCACTTGCACAGGTATTCGGGGTCATTCGAGGATGTTTTGCGATTGTTAGCTGAAAAATATGCAACAAAGCCCAAACCTCAGCACCTGTGGTTCCGTGGCTGAACCACAAGCGTGGCTCCGGAGCAGTCTGAACCACCCATACAACCACAAGACAGTTCTTGGCTAGCAGAAAACGTGTAGAGTGACCAAAAAAAACGCTCCTTTACCTGGGAAATCTGAATGTCCTGTCGCAGCCTTGCTGGTCTTCACAGCTGTGGTTAGAGACAGAAGGGAAGGAAGGGTTTGGAGAGCTGTCAGCCGACAGAGGGGGCAGGCAGGCTGTCACTGCCACACACCCCATGCCTTTTCATAGGAATCATATGGGAAGAGGTTAAACAGCTCTCCGAGCCAGTCCCCAAAGCAACTGGATGCCGGCACCTCTGACTGACAGGACTGTGATACTGCTGAAGTGCTCACTAGGTCTTGTTTTAATTTACTAAGTAGTCATGTAAATTTAACTCCTGAGCTGCCTTGCTGCCTAACCACGTCCTCAAGCACCTCACAGAAAGCAGTCCTCGCAAAAGCCAGGCCTGTACTGCTGCTTTGGATGCAAAATGCCTTCAGTCAAAAGGGCTGAAATCAAAGACCTTCAGCAGCAGGGACTTCAACATCCCCTTGGACACAAGTGCGTCATCCCTTATTGCCAGGCAAAAAGGGCGATTGATTTGCATTGCTCATAAACACAGATCTGTAAACCTGGTTTTCTACTGCACAAATCCCTGAATTTCTCACCCTGAATTACACTTAACACCAGGTTTGTGGGTGTTTTTATTTTCTGTGGGGTTTTTACCTCCAGAGAGAACAGAGGACAGGAGAGAAGACAGAGCCACACACTCATTCTGCTGTCACTAGAGATTAAAGCTCTCACTGCTTTCTTCACTCCCTTACAACAGTGACGGGTTCACTTACCAATGACTCTTTCCACTATTTGATACTGTTTGTTCAGCTCTGAAGCTAGCTCTTGTTGGCAGTTGAAATATTCTACATCTTCAGGTGACACCTTGCCCAGCCTGGATGCAAAAAAAAATCCAACCAAAAAACCCACTGTAATAATTTACTGTCATAAATCGTTCACAGGCATCATGTGTAGAAATTCTGCTTCCCTACATGGTTCTGTTATGCAGAGGAGTCACTGAGGCCGACTGCTGCTTATGTGACATGTCTCTCAGAGCTTCCTCTAATTATAAATCGTTACTGAGAAGCCAACGTCACAGACCTTCATGTTGCCTCCCTGCTAAATGACGCCTCATTCCGCTGCAAGAATCAGCCTCAAAACCAGAATCTAACGGAGACAGAAGCTGCTGCTCCAGCTTTATCCATCTGGAATCACCTTGTATCTCCCCTTGGAGTTCCAGGGGAGGTTGGACATAAAGTGATGCAAAACCTTGCTCACAGATAAGCCCGTAATTAACAAAGGTTAATAAGGCTGCAAAGCCATCATGACACCTCCTGGGTAGGTGAATCTGCATATCATTTATTTGTCATCAGCTACCAGAATTCTTAAACCTGAGAAGTGGCAATATTGAGGATTTCATGCCTCTTTCACTCTTTTAATGCCACGGCCACAGACACCATGTCTACAAGGTGAGATGTTCTTCAGTAGGCAAAGAGAGACAAGTATTGAACACCCAAAACTGCTGCTTTGGATGGAACATGCTTTGTGAGTATAAATTAAATTTTTTAGTCATGACTCTGCAAATCTCTGCCTAAAAAAGCTTCGCCCAAGGCCAAACCCCTGGTTGAAGGAAAACATACCATTGCTTGATCTCCTCCTCTTTCTTCTTGAAGTTTTCTAGCTTTTTCAGGCCCTTCACTTTCTGCTGCTGCAGGGACTCTTCACTCTCCCAGGTGCTATGGATGTATGACCAGCCTTTCCATTTGATCAGGTATTGAATTTCACCCTCATCCTTTTCGGGATCAAAGTCAGCACTTGGATTGCCATTGGCTTCAGTTGCATACACTGTGGTGGAAGCACCAGTGGCTGCAAAAGAAATCAGGCTGCAGTTGGTACCTTTGTGATCAAGCACCAGACACAAACTGCAGTAGAGCAGAAAAGGTCTTCTTCTAATACGTCTTTTGTGACAGCACGAGAACATCCTACAGATTCTGCAACCCAGTAAGACAGGCACACAAAAGCTTCTGTACAACAGAATCTTTCCAAATCTCTCTGCATTAAATGCTTTTTCTTTAAGTATAATTCAAAGGCCTCTTGAAAATGTTCACGACCATTCAGTTGTACAAAACACGTTTGAAAGGCTATGGGAACAAACCACCAGCTTTTTTTCCATGATTACTTTGTCAGTGGAGCTATGAAAGCTGACTCTACTGGAAGATCTATTTTATATTTCAAAGAAGAGCAAAGCAACAACTGCAGAACAATGACTGTATCTTTAGAATGCGTGTATGCTAAATGGAAGCTGCCGAGCACATAAACTTGACATTTTAGGGTTTTCAACACTAGATTTTACAACAGCTGCTAGAGGACGTGTAAGAGGCACACAGGAAAGGGTGAAGAGCACTGAAACAACCCTTGGCTTCACTCTCAATTTGCAAAGGGTCAAGAGAAACTGTGAGGGCACATGACTGACATCAGAAGCAAAGGCTTTTTCCAGAATGACGCACCTCCTTTCTTTCCAACCCTGATGTCCAAGACTTTCTCAATTGTTTCACTGTTGTCTTGTTGCTCATCAGCTCCTTCTCCAGTCATTTCTATCAGGTCATCGGAATCAGTCTCAAAATCATCATCTTCTTTGTAACTGTTCAAGATCAAAACCAACCTGTTAAAGAGCCCTTCACTCTTCCCAGTCCCAAAACACAGGCTGGTGTGGACTGGAGCAAGCCTTCTCCAGCCTTTACCCAGGGGTTCAGTGCATGCTCAGCACAGGCAGTTCTTAGATCAGCCATGCAGTGCTTTTCCCCGAGGCACGCATAGAGCTACAGATTCTCAGACTCTCTCATCCATACAGTTTTGCTGACCATGGCAGATACCAGATGCTTCTGAAGGAGGTGGAATAATCCTTGCAGTAGAAGCAAGACCATAAACAGAGGAGGTCTCCTCTACCTGGTGCAAGATTCTTTTACCTGACATTTTTGGCTGCTCTTCGTCGGGTTTGTCTCTTGGGGGTCTCACCATCTTCATCATCATCCTCATCATCAGATGACTCTGGTCTTTTTCTCTTTTTCCCACGCTGGGGTTTGTAAGCCTTTTTAATACCAGTTTTGGGCACCACTCTAAAATAAGAATTAACAGAAAGCTATAGTGCAGTGTGCTTTACAAAAGCATTCATTGTAACATGTCTTTAAGAAAGCATGAATCTCAGGCATTAAACTCCTAAATATTCAGTCTACTCCAACTATGATGGACACCACTGCATCACTCCCCAGAACAGGAAATGGGCGATGAGAGATCAACTAGATCCTAGTCTTCCTAGATCATAAAAAATGGTAATATTGCAGAAAAAAACCCGAGCCATTCTTCAGTGACAGACAGAAATCACCGCTCTACCCAGAGAGAAAGACAAGACTGGAGCAACCACTTCTTACCTCCTTTGGGCAGGTCTTCTTGCTTTAATCTTTTTCCGTTCAGGTTCACTCTCCCCACTGCTGCCTTGATCACCTCCATCTTCATCCTCTTCTTCACCAGAGGCATCCCTCCTCCATTTACTTCTACGGTCAGAAATGTAGGTCATGAAGGGCAATCACATCCCCACACAAACGCTTGGCTAAGCAGACACCCAACTCTCACAGGTTAATACCAGCCGGCCCCGATGATGAGAAAAAGTTCAAACCTGCCCTCTTGGTTGTTCCGTGCAACGCAGGGGGGTTCATGGGGTGATTCTCTGATTTTAGGAAATGTGAGGCCAAATCTTGCTGTGTCCTTAGTGGAAGGAAGTAGGTTTTGTGTGGGTAATTCAGAACAAAGCTGCAGCTCTGAAATGCCCTTTGGAGGAGCCTCTCCTTTCTCCAACGGGAGGTGGAGAGTCCATGGGGACTATTCCCCCTGACCGGGAGAGGTCTGTACTACTGCAGTCCTCCCCGTGCTTTACTACCTTCCCTCCTGGACTGTACAACTGAATGAAAAATGAAAAGATGTGAAACAGAAGAAACAGCTGTAACACGTGGTTGCGTTTAAGTTTTCAACATCAGGCCAGTTGTACGTTACTATGAGTTTACTTCAGTGTTTGGAAAAACTAGAAAGTACTATTTAGATGTAAAAAAGGCAGTAAAGTAGACTGTAAGTGAACTCAGTTATTGTGATCAGACATCCAAAATATGCCTTATGGAAGGTCTTTTGCTGTACCAGAGGGTTATGAAACACAAAGGAGGCTAATTTGGCACTTTAATCAAAAAGGGGAGAGCAGCAGGGATTAAACTGGTTTAAGTATCTCTGCAGCAGAGTAAGGAACCTGATGGAGAAGTGAAAGACTGACATCCCAAACAGAACCTGATTTATTCAGATTCTGTCACAGGCAGAGTGGGAAAACACAAACAAAAGAAAAACTGGGAACTTGCATCCATCTGTAGATATATGTTCATACTTCAGTTTTAGTCACCCAAAGTTGTATTGCTGGAAATAGGAAGTGATTTCTTTTACAAGCTCTCCACACTGACTACACCTATCAAACAATCCAAACCAAGACAAAGTACCACCATTCAAAACCCTTTCCCTAGAAACTTACGTTCTTTTTACTGGCTTCTGGCCTCTTCTCTTTGGGCTCTCATTTTCAGATTCGCTACTTGCCTTTAATTGAAAAGAAAGAAAATCAGGTTGTAGGCTTCACTCCGACTGTCTCCTCAAGGGGGCAACTGAAAGGCATGCACACGATCTGAGCTCAGACACAGCCCGACTGCTCGTTCCCGGCAGCGCTGGAAGGATGCTGTGGTGCGACGGGGCTGCAGAAGAGGAGCCAGCTCCCCTCCCCAGCAGCGGCCCCTCCGCGCTGCCTCGGCTGCAGGATTAAGCCACTGTGCTCTCTCCACACAAAGAAAGTAACTCTGCAGAAAGGCTGGCGAGCTTTTTACTACAACATCTGTTCTGGAGCCACCGAGCTGGGGATGTGCAAGGCTGAGACCCACCTACCCCTCAGCATCACCCTCCAATACCTGGCAGACGCCATCTCAGCAGTGGCCAGGCAGACCTGCAGTGTGTGCAACACCCCACAGATTACAAAACCGTCGCGTGAATTTACCCCTCCAAAACTTGCTGTGCTGGAGGAAAACTGTACCCCAGAGAGAGACAGGGCAGCTCTGCTGCTGCTACCCCTGCCTCGGTGCAAGGTGAGCATCGCTCCTGCCTGATGCTCGAGAATCAGGCAGCAGCGTGACTCAGCCTTGGGGACAGCAAGTCCAGTGTGAAGGTTCAGCTATTTTACAAGATTTTTAACTGAAAGCACAGTGTCTGAATGTGCTTTTGTGAGCACCCATACCTGCCATTGCAGCAGGAATTCTGCTGTATTTGGGGGCATTCAGACTTCATTTCTGCAAGTGCAGAAACTTCTGCAGACACTCCAACACATTATGATCTCTACCTTGACTAGAGAAACTTCTTATAAGGAGGAAATTCTTACAAAAAGACAATATTCTCATCACAAAAGCGTCCTTCCTTTCCCAAGGATTTCACTGAGGACCTGCCTGGGTCAGAGCTGTGCCCTGCTTCTTTCCTGCCTCCAACTCCTCCATTCTTCACCAGTGAAGACTCTCTGGCTAAACCTATCTAGAGATATTCTAACTACTTGATGTACTATTTTAAATGTGGGTGTCATTAACTCCTACAGATCAAGATAGATTAAAAAAATATATAAAAATAAATCTTCAGGCAGGTCCTACCCGACCCCACTCTGATAAAAACTCGTCTGCTGTAGAACAGAGATTACCACAGAAATAACACCCCTCAACCAACCAATGACTTCACTTTATACAGCTGCCCCAGCAAACACAAATCAGCAGGGAGAAAACTCAACAAACCAATGTGAGCATTAAAATGATAGAAGTAGCCTCCAAGACTGTTTGCACCACACACTTACTGGAAATCTTCCACTTTCATACTGCTTTTTGCTGCAGAATTCAGCTTCAGCTCTAGGTAATGCCTGTCCACCATCACAGGTACCTCAATTTGCATCTCGTGGGACGCCCACCGCTCTCCTAGCAATACCTAGCAAAGCTTACAGCTGAGAGCTGGTCATACTGGAATTCTGTGAAATGGTGTGAGCTGCAACAGGATAAAGTCAGGGCTCTGGGTAGCCATTGCCCACCCTTTCCTTTCTTTCTGCCCCTTTTATTTCAATTTTCCAGCTTCCCTTCCACCAAGAAGAATTTCCTTCTCGCTTGCGTCAGCGTTTCCGTTAAAAGATGCTGAAATACTGGATGCCACGTTAGACCAGGGGCTTTGCTGAATTTCACTGTGGTTTGGTGACAGTTTTACATGTGACAGCATAACACCTTCTCACTGTATCTTACCACAAAGATCCACCTGTTCAGGTTTATCCACCTGTGTCACAGCCCTGCACGGAATCCCTGTCTCACAGACCAAGCATCCAGGAAGCAAGTGGCTGGTGAACACCACGGAGAGCCCTACCTACCCATGCAACACATGCCAAGCAGGCCAGAGATTTCAGTTTTGACACTGCAAAGTTAAAAGTCCTCAATTTTCTCTTTCATCTCTTATCCACTTTCTGAAGCATGCTGCTTTGCCATTCCAGTCTTATCATATTTTTTGAGACCTGTCCCTCAGCACATGTTTGCTTTTTGCTGTCTTTTGGCAAACCACAAGTAAAGAGAGGTGGATTTTTTCTTCTGCTCTGCATCAGAGATGATCAGATTTGGAGAAAATCAAATACAACCTTTGGGTCTTTGAAAGTTAACACCATTTCTTTGCCAAAATCCCATTTTTCTAGTTTCTATCAGCTTTCCTAATGCCACTACTCTTCCCCTGCTCTGTTGCTGTCTCTACAAAGCCAGTGCTCATATATTAATGACTCGTCTTTTCCTCACCTCTTTCTGCCTTGAAAAATGTAACTTGTGACTGCAATTCAGCCGCCTTCAGTTACATTTTTCAAAGACACCATTGTCTGTTTTGGATGTGTGTCAAGCCCAGCTCTATC
This sequence comes from Porphyrio hochstetteri, assembly GCA_020800305.1. Taxonomy (NCBI): domain Eukaryota; kingdom Metazoa; phylum Chordata; class Aves; order Gruiformes; family Rallidae; genus Porphyrio; species Porphyrio hochstetteri. The sequence goes on along the minus strand of CM036915.1, from coordinate 18,309,188 downwards.
TCCTCTGACACAGCCAGTCCCCAGCCTGAGTCATCTGCCTGCCTTGTGCTCCCACATCCTCCCTGCCAAGCACTGGGGAGTGCTGTGCCGGCAGCCACCACTGACTCAGGCTCTCCTTCCTGCTCCCTCACCTACCACCCACCCTGTCTCCAAATCACCACCTTCTCCTGGCATCCCAAGCCCGAGCCACCAGGCTCCAGCCCCTGGCTGAAAGTGGCTTTGTACCATTTTATACAGAAATAATAGTAGTTTTTTACAAAATTCAAAACATAAGCATGTTTTAGCAACCTCTTAATTCCAATCAAGTCCATATTTCAGAATGTAGCTGCAAAACTCTACACCAAAGTGCTCAAACCAGCCCAAGGGTGAGATTCACACCTCTACCCTGGACTCCACAGCACAAGCAGAGCTTGTGCTTGTAACACCCCATTATCAACACCAACCCACAGGCTCTGGTTGCTGGTAAATTCCTCAGTTAAGGAAGCACAGATGGTAACCGGCGAGCTGGGAGCATGCCAGGTCCTGAGCATGCACCTGAGGTGGTGTCTGCACTGCAGCCTGCCCTCCACTCTCCTCAGGAAACAAACTGGTCAGGAAATCATCTGCAACTTCCATTTCAATAGCATCACCTCCCTCAGTAACACAACCTAAGCTGACAAAAATCCACCTCCAGTCAGCACCCAGGCTTTTGTCAGCCCTGCAAGATGCCAGGTACATTCTCCTTGCTCTTGGAACCTGAGTCCCAGTGCTGGCAAAACTCTTCTGGGTTCAGGCTACCCCTCTGGGTGCTGCTGCTGCAGCCAAGGGGGGAAACATGACTTGCCTTCCCTAGTTCCCCTTTCCCCTGTCAAACACTACAAACATGTCCAACATACTCCTGCACCGCTACTTCCAACAGGCACCGGGAACTGTCCTCTTAACATCCCGACCTCCAGCTGAAGGGGATCAGCCTTCCCTCTATGCGCTTTGCTGACTCCTCACATCTAATTTCATCTCTCTCTTCCAGGACTTAAAAATGCATCCACTTCTACTAGATGAACCATGCTGTATTTTGCTGTGGAGCTGCACTGTACAAAGCCTAATGATGCTGCATATGTAGCAGCAGCTTTAAGGCTCTCGACCTACAGATTGCCCAGGGGTGCCCTCACTGCCTGCCCAGGAGATGTAGAGACTCCAGGCTGCTGGCACGGTCCAGCTGTCTATTAGCAGAGATTAAGACTTGCTTAAACAAGAGGCAAGAAATATTCCAGACCTAAATCAAAGTGAGGATTTTCTCATTCCAAGCTTAACAGAGTTCAAGCTCTAGTGCTCCAGGAAAGCTGAAAAATCACAGCTCTAACCAGGTTAGCTGTCATGTCTCCTGAAGTTCTTCCAGTGATACTGGTAGCGCTTGAACTTTCAGCAAAAGCATGAGGCAAAGCATTAATCAAAATGCAAATAAGCAGGAAATTTTTTTTCAATAATAAACCCAAGTGTATTTTGGGAACACCACTGGTGCACAACTTCACAACTTGTGGTCTCTCACAGAAAACACGCACTGTTATTACACCATTTTTTACTAACCCTGGCCTCAAACCAACCCTTTTATAGCAAAAAGACCGTGTCTGCTTTGGGTGCATTTATTTCTCAACTGCCCCAGAATACTCTGAAAGGCACCTGGCTCTGCATGCCTCGCTTCCCCTGGCTGAAACCTGAAGCTGATTTATTAACTGCAAAGAAAACGCAGGGGGGAAAGTACTGTTTTTACTAAAAAACCACTCACATGCACATTTATTCCTGGAGACAGCTCCAGTCCTCTGAGCTGCTTTGTACTCCTATGCAAAACTGCACTTTCACTTCCTGATCTCTCAGCCCACACCTCGGTATTGATCCCAAGTTATCACCCTCTCTGACTGCAGCTCAGAGACCTACGCAACCTGCCATGGCCTCTGGGCAGTTCCCAGAAGGCAGTCACTTCTAACACAAAAATAACCCTGCCTAAACTGCTGGTCTCAAAGGACAGGCTAGTGCCCCAAAAACCCAACCACCTCCGTGCGATCTGCCCAAGCTCAGGGAGCACGAGGGTAGATGCGATGGCTGATTCTTGTTCTGTGGTCTGCACCTGCCACACTGCCTGAGCGATGCTGTTTGCTAATACTGCAGAGAAGCGTTAGGATAGAAGGCAATTAAAAGCTCCTAAGACACTGTGCTGGAAGTCCCAAGCTGCAAGCAACAAGAGCAAGTCACTGACGACAGGATTAACCCTGTGAAGGTAAAAAGCAATCTTAAGAGGTGTCAAGCGCCTTGGGTTTCTGTCAGCACCAGCAGCAGCAAGGAACGCTCAGCACCACGCAGGTTTGAGCTACGCTATTTCCTCCCTCGTGGCGTTTAAGTCTTCCAAAAGCACTTCTCTCCATCTCGTCCTGCTCTGTGCGAAGCCCCAGCGCCGTGCTTCTGCCATGTCACACCCTCCATCGGACTCTGCTGCAGATGGGAGCTGCCCCGCGAGGACCAGCCACTGTTGCTTTGGGGAGGGGAAAGAGGAAGGTCCAATTTTGTAATTTTGGCTTTCTGGTTCACAAATTTGGCAGTGGGGTCATTCGGAGGACTACTTTTTTTGTTGGTTTTTTACAATATTTTGTGGTATAGCAAATTTTGCATCTCTGATTTTTTTTTTTTAAAAAAAAAAACTTTATTGTGCCTTTAAGTAGTAGGAAATAAAGATATTGAAAAAGAAAACAACATTTGCAAAACCACGTAATATTGTAAAACAAAAAGAGGTGGGACTTACCTGAGCCCCTAACAGGGCACGTGTTGCTGCAGCGGAGGTCTGTGGTGGGTGTGACATTGCCAGCACAGTGCATGCCAGAGCATCGCACAGAGAGGGGCCAGCGAGCCTGGGCTTTGCCGGACTTGAAAAGGAAAACAAAAGCTAAGTCAATGATGTGCCCCAAGCCCCTTCCTAACCTGCTGCTATGAGGGACATCCAGCACAGGAGTCTGGGGGCACCCCCAGTACCCCCAATGATAACACGCCAGAGCAAGGAGCCAGAGACCTGCATTTGCTGTGCGACTGGGACCTTAGGCATCCAAACGCACATTTCAGCAGTGAAGCCCCAACAGCCTGACCATCAGAGAGCATCCCTGGGCTCCTGCTCTGCTGAAAATTTGGCTGCTTATCCTTAGGGTCCCAATTGCATGGTTCTGCACCTAGCTCTCAGTCCCAAGCTTTACTGTCTGTCTAAGCCTCTCCCTGTTTGGTTTTTTCCTTCTCCTCTGTAACTGCTCAACCCTCCTGACGACCTATAAATGAAAGCTTGTTCGATGTAAATGAAGAGAGCAGTTAATTCCTGTATCTGCAGAAAAAGACAATGCTTGGAAAATAGGTTTGCTCTGACCATTGTCACCTCCAGGGGAAGCATGAAAGACACCCCAATATTCAACCAAAGAAAAGAGATGAATACACACAAATACATTTATCAGCATGATCCATTCCAGGATGGGCAACAGACTGTTTTGTGGTGAGGTGTTTCTGGGAAGTTTCCTTTATTCCTGGTTGAGTGTCTGCTGGGCTTTGATTTGGTTTTGCGACTTGTTTTTTTTAACGCAGACTCCTCTCTCCCAGATGTTCCTGCAGAAGAGCATGACCTGCCTTGCACCCCACTCCAGCAACAAGATCAGCGCCAAGCAGATCCAACTGCAGGACCAGGACCTTAACCCTGAGCCCCAACATCCACACACCAGACTAGGGCTCTGTGTTGGCAAGGCAAGACAGACAAGTCCTGCCTTTGCTCTTGCTCTTTGAGCTTGGCTGGTTTTATACATTCAGTAACCCCTCACCATTTTTTCTTATTTAAAACGATTTTCTTACCTCATCCTTGATATTAAATCGGGATGGTTCTTGTCTGCTTCGGTTTGATCTCCTAACCCCATAAACATCAGGATATTCCTCCCACATCTGCAAAAGAAACAGACCATCAGAAGGCCTGCTTCACCCCCAGTATTTTTATTTTGCTATCAACATAAAACTATTAGAGAATGAGCAACCAGCAGGATTGATGCTTTAAGAAACTGGCTGAAAAGGATTATGATTATTTTGGGGTATTCGATAACACTCTAAAGCAGCATCTTTTATCTCAACGTTTTTATAGCTGTCCACCTTTCCCTCTGGGCACAAATCACTCTCCATCTCATTCAGACTGAAGGACAGAGCACTGAGATGGCCAGCTCTCTGCAAGCAGTGACAGGACACCAGAAGCTTTACAGGGTAGATACAAACCACAAACGTGCAACCCAAACACCTACACCAACAATTCCTCTCTCCCTCAGCAGAGCTTTATCCTCTTACAGTTTTCTAAACCTATTCATTCTCCTTCTGCTTCTCTCTCCCTCCAGTCCTCAAATATCTCTGCAAGCCACTGGCAGAAAAAGGAAATCAAAACACCCTGCCAGATGCAGCAGGGACTTGGGATTGGCAGTGTGATGAATACAAGGCTGCAGCCCAGCAATTGTTCTGCTGCTGGTAAAGCAGTAACGGGATAACACTGCAACAGGCAGATTGCAGAGGTGGATCTCTGCTGGGCACGCGAGTACAGACAGATCAATTCACATGAAGGAAAAACTTGAAATTCTCCCAAAATCGTTTGAAGAACTTGTCTTTTCATCTTTAACATGGCACAGTTTTTGGATGACAAATCTGAGTATCACCTAATGCAAATTACCCTCACCTTCATGGGTGTATCTAGACAGAAATACAAACTAAACAGCAACAATCCATTCCATTGGTTATTCAAGGGGAACAGGTATCAACACACCTAGGCTAGGCCTAGCTAAGGAAAACACTCATTAACAGAGAAATTAAGGAAGGGAGAGGCTTGCTTATTAGAGGCTGCCCTGACCTTTTCATGTTTCATCCATGCTAATGACCACCCTGTGTATGGATGCACTCCCTCATAGGATATCTTTAATGTTGATTGTTGGGGATATGCTCTTAGAAGCCCACAGAGGAAGAGAAAACTTCCTTCAGTCCCCACTTATCAACAATAAACCAGAAAGTTTACTGCTGCATTACCACAACTGCTTTATAAACACATCCTTCCTTGCCAGTCCGAACACAGGAGAACGAGCCAGGACCTGAGCCGACAGCCCAGAGGTTTGAGGGTGGGAGAAGCAGGTAACAAAATCCTTCACGTCTCCCTTGCAGGCAGGTGGGGAGCGCTGACAGCGCTGTCCTCCTCAGTCTGTACATACACAGCAGCTTTCTCCACAACACTCACTGTCACGAAGCAGCTGTGCCAAGTGCAAACCACAGCTAAGGACAGGATAGTTACACACTGCAAACAAACCAACCCAGACTGACTTAACTCCATTTTCCTCCCTCCAAGTACAATTGGTTCCTTTTCTCCAAATGTGTACCCAGGCTCCTTTTTCACACCCACACTACACAGTGGTACTGGGGTGCCTGGGTCTCTCTGGTACGACAGGTGATCAAGGCACAGCTTCTGCACTGGCAGGCACAAAGCCAACCAGTGCAAGGCCAGCACTGAACATCGCTGTTCATCCTCTTCCTTCTGTGCAGCCACAGGCAAGAGGGCAAACCTGGCTGGGAGAGAGGGGTACTGCCAGGGAATAGCTGGGAAACTGCAAGGAAAATTCCCAAACACAACAAGGAAATTCTGTTCTGGACATTATAAATAGCTTTTCCCCTTTTTTTTTTCTTTCTTTACTTTTTTCAAACAGGAAGACAGTGATGGAAACAAACCATCTGGGCAACCTCAGCCCAGATCCTGGATAAGCATTTTTCTTGACTGTGTGTCACAGAAAGGCAGAGGGAGAGGATGAAGTGACAGGGTCATGTATTAACAACAGGCACCTGCTCGTTTGTACCAGGTAGCCCCATCACCACCTATCTGGTACCCAAAAGGCTGTCCCATCAATCACACATGCTCCTGCTCACAGGGATGACACTGGCAGGGCACAAGCATACAGACCAAACAGCCAACAAGTGCTTCGGGGACACCAGAGACCAGAGGCTGTTTGGTCAACATGCAAAGTGGCAGGGAAGTCAAAGACAGCTTCATTAAGGTCCTGCTGTCTACCCTTTCATGGTGGGTACAGGGATAACACAGCTATACAGAGCAACGGGGCAATACCTTTTTAACATCTGCTATCCTTTCCTTCTTAGAGGCTGGTTTTTCTTTGGTGCCAGGAGGGGTCTGCTGGGATTTTGAACCCATGGATTCACTTTCAGATTCAGATTGACTTTCAGAGGACTCCGAGCTGCTGTTTGACTCGCTGCCCTGCTCGCTTTCAGACTGGCTTGCGGAGTCAGAGCCAGAGGCTTCTTCAGATGCCGAGTGACTGATGGTAGAGAAAGAAGAGATTATATTTTAACTGTATGACACAACTCAGAAATACAGAGTGAACAAGCCTGAGCCATGTCCAAGCTACAGCCATAGGCTTGGAACAGCCTAAATGCCAGTGTGAACCGCACGGTCCCAAACCGGACGCAATTCTTTCCCAGGACAGGCACTGAACCCATGTGCCAGACTGCAGGCTCCAAATCACTGTGCTGCGCTATCCCCTGCTTATTGGCCAGAACAGAGACAGCAGCATTAGCAATACCACAGCACAGCTCCTCCAGAGAAGATCTGGCTCGCTCAGAGCTGACAAAAATAAGGTAGATGAGGAGCTGGAGTGTCCCGAGAGCATCCTGCTGTATTAAAGACAGGCAGCAGCTCTGGTGTCGCTCTCCACTGCATCCTAGTACGGCCAGGGGTTCAGAACCAAAATACTGTATACATAACACTATACATTATAGTAAATATCATGTGTTTCTTGCGAAAAGAATACATTCAGCAACAGAGCAGCAGAAATGAGCTTATACAGGCACACAGCCGGGCAGGTCCTGTTTAAAGGGTTATGGACCAGATGGCATTCCCAAGTATCCGGCAACAGGGAGCAGAACATCAAACCGATGTGTTTCTCTTTCTTTTCCCTTTACATTCAAATTGGTTAATATCCAGAATATTCACCCAAACACAGGCTCCTCAACAACGAGAGGTTACCTATTTTAGGTGACCAAAACACACAACTTCATTTGCCCAATCGCTCCACCATCTATTTTTCATTTAAAATCCAATTAAAGAAACCAGAAAACTCATTACAGTGTGTAACATGGGTGCTAGTAAGGCAGCGGGACAAATCCTACTCTGCCAACAAACCAAAATGCAGCGTGGCAACAAGGAGACTGCAAACCTTTTGAACAAGGCACATCTCTTCCCAGGTCAGCTCTTGATCTGCAGTGAGATGCTTTTGTAACATTTAAGGACACACTGCAGATGTAACACCATGAAGTGAGGAGTTGGGAAAACTCTGCAGAGGGAAACCAGGCTTTTTTCTCCTTTTGTACAAAATACAGAAGTAACAAGGTACATTGGTGGCTGGGATTTTGCAGTTCAAGAAAGGAATAACATGAAGACAAAAAAGCATGGGTATAATTACAGGCAGCCTACAGAAATCAATGCATACTACAGAGGTGGGATCCTTAGAGTCAGCTCCTATTTGCAGGCACGTCCGCATACAGAGAGGGCTAATTTACACCATGGAAGTAAGTTTTCCACTCAGATGGAAGTTGTGAGGGTGTGTGTGAAACCTAACGGGGCTCGCAGCCCTCAGCAGCAGGGCTGCTCCTCACTCCCGGTGCAGTGTCTCAGCTCCCGGCTGCCGTCTCCCAGGGAGCGGGCAGAGGGCAGCAGCCGAGCGTCGCCAGAACTGGCTCCAGAAATCCCTCCAGCACAGGGCATGCAGCCAGGCTCCCTGCCGCCATCTCACAGCCACCCCTCTTCCACCATCTTGCGATCTCCTCGCAGTGGCAGCTGCTGCTATGGGTCTGTTCTAAGTCCTAAAGTGGAAGGGGAGAGAGAGCGAACCTGAGAGAAATGGAGCCTTCTCAAGAAAGAGCTGTCACTGGTGGCTGCTGGTTTCATGGTCCCAGCTTGGTGCTGAAGGAGACAGAGGTATGGCATCGCTTCCTCCCAGCATGGCTGGAAAATGAAATTGCTGCCCACCCAAGCCGCCTCTTCCTGTCCTGCTCCCACCTGTGATAGCCAAAGGCACAGCCGTCTCGCTACACCTTGTGCCGCCCACCCCTTCCTCTATGTTTGCTGCAGCCTCCAGTCCCCCCCATGGCTCTGCTCTCCAGCTACACCCCACTGCAGCACCATCCATCACATCTCTCTCCCTGCTCGCTTCCAGACCTCAAACCCATTTCTGATCCACTGACATCTGCCCCAGCATCCTGCTCAAACACATCACTTTCCACACAGATCTACTTAGAGCAAGTGGTGAAACATTGCTGTTGGAGAATTTTCAGGCGTTTTGCAAGAAAACCAAGGGAATTTATAAGGAAACACTGCCATACCACTCAAGGAAATGTCACTCCAGCAGCTCTGGGGACAGCCGGTTTCCACAGACAGGGCCCAGCAGGACATGGTACCACAGAGCCTCCCGTGGGGACGGGGGCTTGACCGCCAAGAAAGAATGGGGTCTGGAGGCACCCAAACCTCCAATGTCACACCACAACAGGGCAACATCAGGTTTTGGCTGAGTCATTCTGGCATCCCATGTTCCACAGGGACGCACAAAAGAGGAAGACACTTTTCTTCTACCAGATTTATTAGCAAGACCTGGAAGAAATTACAAGCAGCCAGGCTAGACCAAGGCCAGAGAGGAGCTTTGGCAGTATTTGTTTGAAGGCGTAACGGCCATTACAGGCCTCCTCCCGCTCGGGAGTCCTTTCTCAAAGCTTTATTTCAAGGACATAGGGACTATTTGCAGCCTTTCTGCAAATTAATAGTCATAATTCACGTGCTTTACCCACAACATTATCATCTGGACAGTAGGGCACTGCCATTTCTGTTATTTTATTTTTATTTTTACTAAGATGTGAACTATGTCATCTGAGAAGAGGGCAACTTCTCCAGTGGCACAGACAGATGACATACACATCTGCACAGCCAGGTATGCCTGTGCTTGCCCTACTAAGGAAAGAAATGTAAATGGGAAGTGGTTATGTCCTTCTTTTAATCAGCAACCTATTATCAAGGCAAAAGGATACGTGCTTGACTTTATTTCTACACTGACACAATAAAACCAGAAAACAAAACCGGCTAATTCTGTAAAATAAGCATTTCTATCACGGAAACAATCAGGAAGCATTTCTACCTGCCAAGAGTATAAAGGATTAGCACCCTAAGTCACATCAGGCCTTATGCTGCACAGAACTGGAGATTTAAGGCCGCTTTTCAGAAGGTATTTTTGGAACACACCCAGCTTTAATGCCACTAAGCTAACATCCAGACAAGACCTACTCTCAATTAAATTTCTAAGTGGGAGATAAGCTCTAATTAATGGTCACCAAAAAAAATAATCACAATTCAACCAGTTCAACACCCTACAAATTCAGGAGAGAAAAAGCTGGGAGCATCAAGAAAGCAACAGCTGGACTGCTGGTAACTCCCCTCAAGTAAGAAACCTGCATAAAAATTGGTATCTGCTAAGACTCTGCCAAATACCTTCCCCTGGCTTGAAAACAAAATTATACGCTTAAATATTTCTTTAAATAAGAGCCTGCTCCTGACTTGAGGGGAAAGAAAACCAAATCATCCCTTACCAGGAAGGATGTGCTCCTTCCAAGAAATAAGTAGCTGAACACCAGTGATAAGACACTTTACAATCAGGCATCTAAGTTTACAAGGCCATTACGGCATGAGGAGCCTCCTGCCTTAGCACTCCATATTTCACATACTTCATTTTATAGGTGATCATCTTTGCAAACAGCAACAAAACATTTCATAAGCTCTCAGCAATGACCAACAGTGTATGTGTTTCCAGAAAGTACAGGACCAGCTGAAAAAAAATGACCCAATGGGCATTTCTGAAACAGACAGCTGACAAGGGGACAGGGACCGCTCGGTGCCAGGCTTCAAAATTTGGCTTTTGAAAGACAGCCCTTGAATTCCACCAGGGGAATACAGACAATTAATGGCCCAAGCCTGTCCCCAGGGGCCAAGCTCCACCTAGCTTTGAGAGCTGCTGTAAACGTTTTGTATCTAAATAAGTTTGAATCCAAACAGACATGGTACCCTGGGCTTAGAAAGCTCAAGGAGGACTCGGTATGCAAAACACATCGGGGCCGGCTCCTCCTCAGCACTGCCTTCTGGGCACTGCCTTCCAGGATGGGTTAAGATCAGGGGCTAAACAATAGCAAAAAACAAGGTCCCTGTTCCCCTGTGGCAAAGGAAGGCTTAACACTTAAAGCCGGAGAGACAAAGCATCCAAGTCCCGTGGATAATGGAAACTCAGGGGACCAGCAGTATCTCAGCACACTGCCACCAAAAGCCCCGCAGCACAGAGCTGGGAGACCCCACCACCCCAGCACCCGCCATCCCCAGTGCTCCCCGCACTCACCATGGGCTTCTGGCAGCACTGACCGGCCTTTGGGGCTTCTCCATGAGCCACTTCAACTTGCCAACAGACACGTCAAAGTGGCTCTCTGCTGCCTCAGCAAGCAGTACCCGGACCGGGCCCCTGCAGGAACCTGAACCAGGGACACAACACCACCTCCAGGAGCACAGATGAGCTGCGGAGCACAAAAGGGGCACACTAGACCCAATTTGGGAGCAGCAACCAGCCAGCGGTCAGCCAGCCAGCCACTCAGTTCAGCCACCGTTGGGCCCTGCGCAGCCTCCCCTGGCAGAGTCCGGCCAACTGTCTGCCAGGTGATCAAACATTCCCTCACCATGCAAACCCCAGTCCAGTAATCATGGAAACTGCTGCAAGCCCCCCAGACCTGCTGCAAGCATCACCTTTTCTTCTCGAAATCAAGCGAGCAGTATGTCTTTTCCAGATCAGGTACATCCATTAGATCCAGGTCTAGCACTAGAGGAGGCTTAGCCCCTGCAGCTCTTTAGGACAGGCTGCCAGCGTCACCCATGCAGCATCGGCAGACACCTCAGGAATCCTCAACAGCACACATCAGCAAAGCCAGTGTAGGCCACCCATTTAGAAGTGTTTTAACAGATGTCTTCCCAAAGCACCACAGAAACCGTTGCACACACAAAGGCACCGTGAGAAACCACAGAAGATTCTAACGTACCAACTCAATTGGATACCATGCTGCTGTGAAAATTTGATCTATACATTGCATGTTCCCTATTATTATATATAAGCATATATGAATTCCCTACATACATTGCAACCAGTGCAAGCACCATCCGTTACTGTTGATGTATGCACCCAAGCCAGGCAGTAGCTGTAAAATAGCACCAAATGAGGCAGGGAGAAAAACACAAGAATAATTCTGGCTATTGATCATCTAATGATATGGGTGTATCTTAGCAAGTGGGGCTAATACATAGACCCAGTGGATTGAGAAGTTCACAGGATCTATCACTTACCTTGAGGAAAAAGCCATGAGCAAATGCCACAGTACCTTTAGCCAAAGCTATACAGACAGTACAGGGAGCTCGTAGATGAGCTAAGTGACTTACAATGATTGCGATACTGAAGGTAAACTCAATCCTAGGTTTTTGAATTCTCTTTATTTTGTTCTGAAAATCTATAAACATGAGCGATTGGTTCTTGCCCACCTCCCAAAGCAAAGGATTTTTTGAGTGGTCAGTGTTAAAAAGGGCCAGTCAACAGAAGCACTTTTCCCAATTTATCCCTGAGGGCAAAAGTGCAAATGAGGGAAGTGTTGCTGCTACTCTACTATCCATACCCACCTTTCATATGTATTTCTAACAATGACTGGTCCCAAAGAAGGATCTTAAACTAGAACATACTAAATGCAGGCAGGCTCTTTGCACTGTTTAGAAGAGAGTCTCAAACAGCTTTGAATAATCACAATATAATTTGGCCAGCTCCGGTCAAGCTTTCAAGGGGCTTAACAAAGGCTCCCAAGGTTACAGGGCTGCCCCTGGCAGATAAACGTGTGCATGAATAAATAAAAAAATTAATTCAACCTCATTTTCTGATCAGCAACATTTTTCCTTAAATTGGCAAGTGAGAGGAGCTTGCTTGCAGAGGTTGGACATCAATTACATTTACATAGCACCAGGCACAACAGGGCCACGGTCCTACTAGTAAGGGAGGGATTATGCCCTCAGCATTTATCTATCTAAATAACCATCTGACTTGGGCTGTGCAGGGTTCCAGCCTGGCTCGAAGGAGGCAGAGGAAATCACACATTCCGGACACCGCTACTTGCCCCAACACAGGGCTCCCAAATGCCCAAGGCAAAGCAATCCCCAGCACACAGTGAGCTAAATATATCCCTCACTGCTCTGCTGCAGCTCCCTATAAAGCACGCTGGGCTATCTTGAATGACAAGTTTCTTCAAAGTTCAGGGATTTTTTTTTTCTCGACTATAAAGACACCAACATTCTGCTTGCACAAGCAAGCAGAACAAACAGCTCATTCATGACTGGGAGAGCTGGATCTCTTGGCTCTCATCTTTACGCTAGGGGCTGGAAATGCCTGGGATGTTTAGCAGAAAGAAAAAAAAACCAACTGAACAGAACAAACCCAAAAAACCCCACCAACAGCACAAAACCCAACCTAGCACAGGGACAAAAGGAGTTACAACCCATCTTCTTGATCAAGCACAAGTGAACATATCTCCAAAGGCAACACCCTTCTCTTCCCTGCATAAAAGGGGATAGTTGCAGTTCTCAGGGCTTGAAGAGGGTGTCACTCCATCCAGTTCAGCTCTTCACTCCCCATCTGGGGGACCCGGCTGCCCTGGCAGCACCCACCACCGAGCCCCTCCCCACCAACCTATCTTGCAGGGGGATAGGATGTCCCTCTGACATGGCCACTTAAGCCCCTATAGCAGGGAGCTCTACACACAGGTAGCACCCTGCTTTCTATAGGTGCACGGGGGCTGCTGCTGTGTGCACAATTTGGCTTCACATTAGTACAGAAGGTGGTTGCTTTAGATGGGGTTGCATTGGGTGGGGGCATTTTCCCCTCCCTGAACATTTGCAAGCTTCCCTTAAGATCTAACAGAGTCAAGAAACATGATAATAGGTAAATTTAAGACCCCAAAAAAATCGTTAACAAGAACATGGAAGTGCAAATTCTTTTCTGGTTCCCGATGACATGCGGTTCAGGAGAGGAGCCTGACCTGTTCAGAGGGTTTTATTCCAAGTGACTCCTAAAAGCTGGTTTTAACCAAGAGATTTAAGGCTCATCATTAAGCCTGTTTTGCAGACAACACACGGCATTCAAGGCTCTCAAGTGATGACAAGAGCAAAGGTTCCTCCCCATGAAAGAGATGCAAATGACTTCTGTAATTAACATATTGGCCATTCTATTATGTCATCTATACCTAGCAATAAGACCTGTAAGAAACTAATAGTTAGCCACACAATTTTTTTCCAAAGGAGATGGGATTCCTGATGTTGCAACACTTCTTCACAAGCTGGTGAAGGTTCATGAGCAGTGACGTGTTCAGCATCCGATCCTGCCTGCAGAGCACCCAGTGCAAACATATGTGCCAGTGGTACCAGCACAATACCAGAAGGAATCAAAGATTACTGTTTCAAACTGAAGGTTTTTTAAATCTCCTTAGTCAAGGCCAGAAAACACACAGGCTGCAGTAGATCATCTCAGCCCACAAATATAAAGCAAGGTGTCTACTGAAAATTCTAATTTAGTGTCAGTGCTGCACGAGCAGTGATGCAGTGAGAGCTACTGACCATTCAGCAAGTCTCATCAACATTTTACTTATATCTGAAAGACAGTCCCTGCCCCAAGAAAAGAAGGCAGGAGAGACAAAAGCTTCATTGCAAGTCACTAGATGTGACTTCTTCATCATCTAGGATTTTTTGCTTTCATTTTAAGGACCTTTTACAAGATATAACGGCAGACTTTAAAAGCACACCAAGACTGCTGAAATAGCATCTTCAAATGGCAGTTCAGCACCCATCTTTTAGTAAAAACACACCAGAAATATTTATGTAGAGACACCATGTCAATAGAACAGTACATCCTTTGCTAGAAGGCTGCTTGTATCTAATCATGGTAATCCAGGCCATCCCCTCCCCCAGTGCTGTGCTGTTCGTGTTTATTTTCCTTGAAGGGGGAGACAGGATGCAGAACAGTCTTTCTCCATCCATTATCACCATCTTCCTGAGCTGGATTTCAGCTAGGGGCAATGGGAGACTGAGAAACACTTTTCCATCATTAAACTTAACAGCCTAATTTAATATTGCAATTCCTGCTGGAATCGCCATCTGCTGCAGGAAACAAGGTACAGTGGATATATGCACCTCCAGGTTATGTATCAGGAGATGCAATTGCAGCATAAGCTGCCAAACCTACCCAAAGTATGCTTACTTTAGCGCTCTCAAGTCTGAAAGAAGTAAGGCCATGGCATCAGAAGCTTCAGCTCACCTCCTACAGGCATGGGTCAGCCCTTGGTACTCAACCCCCTGGTGAGTCACACTGCCTCTGCCGGCCCTACCCTCGTCTGCTCCTTAAAACTATGCAGGCTTATCGCTGCTAAAGAGATAGACCAGTATAAAAATTCCTGAGTCAGGCTTAGCAACTCAGTAACCTGTTAATCACACGAACAGCTTTCTGAGACAAGGGGTAAAACAAGGAAACAAGGCTGGGAACTGGTTTCTCCCTGTACTGAGTTGGAGAGGTTAAAAATCAAACAGCGCTGCCTTCCTGACCCTCCCTCTGAGCCCTCGCAAACTGGAGCCAGCAGTGGAAATGTTTGCTTTAATGCAAAACACAGTTCTTCCAGCCCAAATGCTAACAGCCACACCGCTCCCCAGACACAGACGTGAGATTGCGTGTTCTCAGAAGTGCCCTCCCCTGTGAGCTCTTGGGGTATGACCCTGCGGCACATGACAACGCTCTTCTGAGCCGTGGGAGAGTTCGGCTGCTGCTGGTGTAGGAAAGGGGGGGAAGGTGCAGTAAGGGCAACTGTTGCCCCTGAAGTACAGGAGGTGAAACATCAACTCAACAGAAAGTGGAACAGACTCTAATCTACAATCTCAGCCACGTCAACTTCTGGCTGAAGGCAGTAATAAATGCAGGCAGGAGCATGGCATGCAGGCACGCACATGTGCACAAGCAGAGCAGTGCCCCAGCAGTGTTCTTGCAGGGTCACAAAATTACCCAGGTGAGCTCTTTATTCCTGTTTTTCCATTTGCATTCAGCAAAATGGTCATGCACTTAAGAGAATACAGAAAATGTCATTAATTAGCTCAAGATGTTTTAACTAAAAACAATCCAGAAGAGATCAAGTTTCAGCTAAATGTAGCTTCTTGCAGTTGTTAAGCCTCTTTTACAGTGCTATGTTGTATCTACTTCTGGCAGCAATCACACAACAGGAAATGGAGAAGTTGAAAGTCTCAGAATTGTGTATTTGTAATTAGATGAGACATTTCCTCCGGAGGGTAACGTGAAACAGAAGGAACAAAGCAAAACAAGAACAATCTCCTTTGTGCTCCACAGTTTACATCATCACTCATATGAAATCCTTGCACTTTATTCCTTCTGTGTCCTGGACCGATCAGACATTTTTTCCTTCTGAAAAAAGCCTCCAGACAGTTTCATAAAGGGTTAAAAGGTTAAAAAAGGAAAAAAAAAAAAAAAAAAGAGTCCCTTTTAAAGAACCCAGCAGCAGGAATGAAACTGAAAGACAGAGTGCATGCACTATGGCCACAACAGCTAAAAAATAATCCGATGAAAAGCTGAAACTTGTAGTCAGAGGCATTTTAATAAAAGTGCTTTAACATTTCCACTCTGCTCCAAGAAAATCAGTTGCAAAATGCACGTTGAAAGCAAGAGCGAGTTTTCGTGATTTAAGGATGCTGAAAGCCATAATGCTATAAAAAAAGGCCAGATGTTCCAGGAATACTACGGTACTCTGCAATTCCTTTCAATGTTAAAAAAATGAAAGCGATAAAAATAAAAAAGCTGCACCAAAAATAACTCGGCTTCTTTTCAAGTCCCTTTCTTCTCAAAATAGCCTGCGCTATTAAAGCAAAATAATAAAATTGAAACCCATGCCTGCCAGATGAAGGCAAGCTAGGGAAAGCAGCGGCAGCCACACGCTCCGCAGCCACGCTCCCAGTACATCCCAGTCCACCCAGCAGAGCCCGGGGCTGGCGTGGGAGAGCCCTGTGCGGCGTGCGCAGCCATCATGCGCAGGCACAGCTCTGCCTGCCGCACAACCGCCGCCGTCCGCCTGTTACCAAGCGAGCGCAGCCAATCACCGTCCCCAGCGAGCACAAGATGGCCTTTGAACTCCCCACCAGCAACTTCCTGCTGTTTTTAGAGTACACACAGTGCAATGCAGTATGTCTGTCAGCTATGCGGCACAAAGGAACAGCCATTTTGTGACTGAACTGGACCTGCACCAAAATGCCAGGCAGTGCAGCCTTCCCCTCTCCTTTCCCAGGGAATCGTGGCTTCCCGAGCGCTACCGAAAGAAGAAAGGGATGCCCTCTGTTTGCACTGACAGCCAGGGAGGGCAATTTTTGTTTAACCTCTTCATTTCCCTCTTTTCCTCTTCCCCCCCCAATCCTCTCGTATGCAACTACATCTTCATAAAATGGCTGCCACGTAAAACGAGGGTGTTCTGCTCAGCAAGGGCTGCAGCACACGCTGCAGAGCACCCTGCCTCTGTAAGGTGGCCTATGAGCACAATATCAGCCATTTCAGACCTCAGGCTTCCATCTCTCTGAACAGAAAACAGGCTGAGCTTTAACCCATCACAACCCCCTTCTGCCCTCCCCCCAAAAAAGGATGGTTTAGTGCTAGAAAAGCCAAGAGCTGGACACATATCCAAGGGTCTGTTCAGTCCCGCAGCTTCTGTAGAAGCCATTTACACACAGGGGTATTAAGGGGGTGCAAAAGTAACTGCAACAGATGTGGGGCAGGGGAAGCGAGAGAAACAATGTATCCATCACGTTACTTGCTATGCCCTACAAAACTCAGTCCTAGACTTCAGGGGGACCCCAGCCTGCCCCTCACCTCTGGAAGTTCACATTAGGTTTATACCACGGATGTACACTCTCACACCATCTGCCTTTCAGAAATGCAGCACAGAAGATGCTAGAAAACACACCAGGGTTTTGTTCAATCATTTAATGCAAGTCCCAGATACACGGGCAGTGGTTATTAGTAACTGCAGCATCCCAACTTTTATCCTAGGTGGAGAAAGTTGCAGGAAATCAATCAGTTTCAAGTTTGGAAAGATACACTGGAAATATACAAAGGACACGTGTTGCTGTTCATCTGGAGAGGTACCAAGTATACCCCTCAGCATACAAACTGAAGAGTTAACACTGTTACACTTCCCAAGAGTAATACTCTGGTTTGGGACAATTTTCAGGTAGTTTTTGTTCATGCAGCATGTACCTTCGCACTTTCTTTGGACTGGAAAAGTCAGAATTAATTCCAAACATATTCCCCCAGTCAGGACCCTAAGGTGGTGTATAGGTTATTGTGTTTTCTTCTGCTTTAACACCTTTCTCTAGTCCTGCATTTTTGCTTCTCCAGCCCAAGTGAGCGGCACCAGCCATATCCACCTTTCCACCCATCTCCATCACCCAGGCCTCACACCAGGGATTCTGTACCAGGGCTTCACATGTACTTCCACAGGTGCCGAGCTGGTCTCACGACTGGGGAGGAAGCTGGCCAGGAGCACGTGAAGTGCAGACATCAGTGCATTTCTGGGCTACAGTAAAGCAAAGCAGTGGCTTTACTTCCTAGAAATCATTTCCCCTACAACTTCAAGTCAACCTCAGGAAGTAAAGCCCATTTTACGACATTCAGCTGACTCACAGCTCAGAAATAAGCTTGACAGGGCCCACTTACAAATATGCTGTGGTCAATTGTTCCCACACTTCAGGTGAGTGGATGTTACCCACAACAAGTTTATTTTGAGGCAAAAGAAAAAAACCCTGTGAAGGGGCAGAACGGTAACCTCACCCAACAGGTGTCACACATGAATTGATCAATTATGATAAATAACATTTCAAAGAAAACACCAAAAGCACACGACAGACTATGCAAATATAACGTCCCTAAGGACAAAAACCCCAAAGGTCTTCTTTCTGTTCAGCTACTGCTAGATATCTCCAATTCCACCTCCTATTCAAGCATACTAACACTAGTAAAATACCTGAAGTCAGGTTTCTTGAACAAATGATACCTATTAACACTCTTGCTGATAATCTGCACTTTAAATCTTTATGCTTTTTTAAACTGAAACATAATTTTAAAAAAATTTAGTTCTTAAGCATTTTCTGTACAGTATTTACAGTAATATAAAGATATCAGTTTAAAAGCCTGATGGGTTTAACTGCATTATAATAAAAGCTATAAGTGCTGTATGTAATGCTTCAACAGTCCCTGAGGCTAATTAAGTTAAAAATAATTTAAAATTAAACGAACTTACCCATATCCATTTTAGGATTTAAAATCTGACCACAATTTTAATACAACCATAACACCAACGGAGTTTAGGCTAGGAGGTTACAGTAATTTGAGAATATATATATAATCCCACAGTATTTCAAGTTTGTGTGTTTAAGGGAGGTTAAAAACTGTACATCAAGAATACTATTCAAACACCTGCAAACATCACATAGAGCACATGTGATACAACAGACGGTTCAGAATTCTTTTTTATTAATGTTGGTTAAAAATTACCAAAGACAACAACAGAGAAAAATAAACAGGCCACGATCCAATTAAAATTAACAAAAATGTAAAACTCAAGTGTATTTACAAACTAGAAAACAAAAATGCATGTAGTTTAATTTCCAATTTCCAAAAAAAGCCGATCCTTTAAATACAAAATGAGCAATTCAGTAATTATATTTCTGCATTCCTAACAAACAAACATTCCCAGCATTTCGTACTTTTCCCACATCAAGATCAAGTTCATAAAAATCTGTAAAGAATCACATTACTTGACAAAAGTAAATAAAAACACTCTGAGCAAAAATACATTAAACAAACAAGCAAAGCATTTGGAGCCTCTTCTTAACAGTCTCAGCGTATATTTTATAATACGAAATGCTATCACCAGCAGGAGAAAGTCTAGTTAAATTGTGTCAAAATAGTCTAAAATACCTAAACAGGAACAAAGTTCTACAAGCTCAAATAAAATTTGAAGTAAGGGGTATCAGACGAACAGGCACTTTCGAGTTTATATTTTAAAATGAGCTTTTTTTCATTCATGTAACTTTTTCTTGTGTCTATTTACTATAATTTACTACTACACCAGGCTTCTGTATGGCCCTCAGTTAAAGTTTAGACTTCTGAGATTCTTCAAAGAAAAATTTGCCTTGTATGTAAAATGGTGCAATGCAGCAATGGCTAAACTGACAAGGTCATTTTTCACAGCACAAAAAACCTAAAAACTGAAATTCAAAAGCTGAAAAAACATAATACAGAGGAAAGGGCTCCCCTGAATAAAGGTACAGTACCTTTTGACTATGACATGGGCCCTTTAGTCACAACACAACTTTCAGAAATTGCTACCAAAAAAAATTAGGGTGTGGCATGCTAACAATCTCAAGGTCATTCCTTAAAAAGGAAACAAAATCAGTAAAATGTTTTGTATTAAGCACTGACAGTAACCCAAGGCTGTCAAAGTAAACAGGGTATTCACAGGTTTTACAAAAAAAAAAAAGAAAGTTGATAGATCATACCTCGATGCATTGCTGTGGACTGAACCCTCCTCTCCTTGGCTTTTGTCCTTATTTCTCATCATCTTTTTATTCTTAAATATTAAGAGGGGGTCAGGGGTGTCTGTTTGCTTTGAAGTCCTGTGCCCAGGTATTTACTGTCAAAAGTTGAAAGAAAGGTAAGGTCCCAGTTCGTTTCACTGGCTTTCATTATCAGGAACAAAGTCCTGACGCTGCAATGATATTGTTATAACAATACACAACACTGATCAACACGGCAAAACGGAGTTTTAAAACAAATAATCGTTTTTTGAAGAAAAATCAGAGAATAAACACAGTAGAGGAGCATCCTGCAAACTTTCCCAAAGTAACACTGGATGCAAATAATCTCTGTATCTTATTGCGTCATCCCAGTACAGCTCAAATCGGTCGAAAATCAAAGTACTCAAAACAGCAGAAATCTAAAAATTATTATTATTAATTGCTCACCTACCTGATCCATGCACTGCCGCCAGGACCAAGTCGATATTAGTTTCGGGTAGTGGAAAAACATTAGATCCAAAATATTTAAAGTTATAACGATAAAATACAAATTTCAGAGAATGAAAAAAAATATATACTCTAATTCCCAAAAATATGCTGCCGGTAAAGCAAAAGAAGCGATAATTAGTAGAAAAATGTCCGGGGGAAAAAGCTCATTAGGAGAGCGCACAAAAATGGAGGTACGCCATGGCTTCTAAGCTGGAAAAACAACGACCTGGGCTCTCTCCACGGCTTCTTCTTTCCAGCAAGGCACGAAAAGGGAGCCCTCAAAAGCTGCTTTTCTGCCCGAAAAAGGTCCGCTCGGCCCCCGATTAGTGCCTAGGAGAGGCAAGGGGCTGTGGGGGCCCCCTGAGGCTGCCCGAAAGTTAGGGAAAGTTGCGTAAAGTGTTGGGGAAGGCACGGAGCTGAGCGCGCTCTCTCTAAGGCACAGCCGCCATCTAGAGCTCCTTCCCAGCTCTGAGCTCTGCCTTTGATTGACACTCTCTACATTTACCCCACAACTCAGGTGATGTACCATAGACCCACCCCTTCATTTCTACCAAAAAAAGAGATAGCCTCCACCTAAAGGGTGCCTGCTACCCCCACAGCCCCAGCTCCCTCCAACTACCCCAGCTGAAGGGGCACCTTAACCCCATGTGGCTCAGGCACCCTTTTGAAACCAGAAAGAAATGGAATTTGTGCCTTTTGTTTTAAAGATTTGCTAAATATTTCAGTGCCTGGGCTAAAATTACTTCCTCCCTGGACAGGAAGTGGTGCTGTTACAAGCCATTTTGAAAGAATGGAAGTGGAGCTGACAGCCATGCAGCCAGCAACAACCCACCTTGGGGGCTGACCCCCACCCAAGGGGTAGCTTTTTTCCAATTCAGTGGCAGTTTCTCCACACAACAGGTCCTCCATTTGTCACCCAACACTCGCACTTAAAGCTTGGGAGAAGGGCATTGTGGACTCCCAAGGGAGCCCCCGCATTGCTGATAAGTGCCCCCAGCTCAACAGCGCCTCCCTAGTGGTTTTCCACCACAACAAAATCTCAACAGCTACACAATTTCCATCCATCAGGTGAAGGCACCACCGTAAAGCAAGCCTGACGCCATTAGAAGAGTTATATTGAATTCCCATTCTTAACCCATTAATGCTCATTAACAGATTTTAACACCAACTAATTCATTTTAAAAACGTGTGATAGCCGAGCTGTAGAACTGGAAAGCAGGCAACACCTCAAATACAACATCCCAGCGCTGAGAGGATCTATCACAGAGGAAATGGAGGCGCCCCAAACATCCCCCAACATCTTGCATTCTGACTACCACATGGAACAGACTCTTTAAAGTGCAAGGATACCTTGCATATTCTCAAGCATCGCAACAAGACAGTCAATTCCAACACTGGGGAACAGCTGGGGGGCATGGGGAATGGGCTAGTTTGAGCTTCTATGGAGACATCCATGGCACAGCATCCCAACAGCTTGACAACACAGGTTTCTGCCAGTAGACCCAAGACAGTCCACATCAACTCCTCTACACATTTGCCATTCATGTTGTCCAACAACCTATCATCTTTCCATATCAAGAGGTCTCAGTAGGTACACTCTGCTGCCACAGCCCATTGCAAAAAAAAATTCACTTTAGCCATTATTTACACAAGACCCCTTGCATCTAAACTGCAAGAACTACCACACACAACGCAACGCCATTCCAACCAATTTTGGACAATGCTACGGAAATCCACCCATCAGAACTGGGATGTCTCTAGGTTGATCCCAGTATCCAACTCCACCATAACACATGGCAAAACCAAACCCGAGCAAGCACATACCATCAAAATAGCAGGGTTAAACAGGTACAAACAATTCATCAGAATAAAAATGGCAATTCCCAAGTTAAGTCTGAGCAAGCCAAATGGTTAAAACATTCAATGGGGTGATGTTTGGGTTTTTGTTGGTTTTTAAAGAAACACCAAGGTTATCTGAGCACCAGGTCTGCCATCTTGGCCCTCAAGCACGAAACAAAGAAAACTACGAGTTTCAGTTGTAACACACATAGGAAGGTGGCTAGAGTTTAACCATGTGATCCATAAGAAACTTAAAAGGCAATTGGATTTTGAGCATTAGAACCATTTCAAAATTCATTTGTAAAGGATAACATGTCATCTGTAGCAATATCAAAAATAAGCCCTTTTTTTCTCAAAGACACTTTACAGAATCACGCAGCTAAGTCTACATTCAATAGCAGTGAAGCACATTGGACACTTGTACAGAATTCAAGACTGAATAGAGCATTTAGGAATTATATTGTCCAGGAAATCTGTTGAAAAGTTTCTGTACCCATACACAACCAAAGAAGAATACCTAAGAAAAGTTACACAAAACATTCAAGTACTCCTTTATTGTCATATTTACCCAGCCTTCAATAGATATCATTTCAATCTTAAAATAACTTCAGAAAGTTCAGCAAATATCCTGACAACAAGCCAAGTACTGAAAACCCCCTAACAGTAAGCACCTGAAGGAACAAACCAGCAAATAAAAATTCATTGGAAGTCAAGGCAAAGTGAAGATAATTTGCAAATGAAAACCACATTTTAAATGAAGTATAGCACAAAATTTCTCACTTTAATAGCAACCAAAAATATAACCCACTCCAATACTAACACATACAAAAAAAATCAGCCACAAAGGACAAACACAACGTGTGAAAGAAACCAAAACCTTTTATTAAGTCACTTTAAAAAAATTACATTTTCTCCAAAGGGGTAGCAACAGATCTCTTTGAATCTGCCTGTTGTGCATATGTAACCCAAGAGTAAAAATTTGCCACCCAGTCCTCAAACAGATCCATCATTGGACAGCCACTGATAACAGTCCCCTGATTAATTCAATTGCAACGTCCATTTTGATAGGATGGTCACAACCCAGATCTTCTCTGGTTTAGTAACACGAGAGTCCACGTTTTAACATCCTTTTCTTGGACAGACATATCACAGCACTCATGCATTAGTCCATTTCCTCAACCTCTCAATCAACAGTGGAATTGCCATCTTGGTGTCTCATTCGTAGACTCCTTTTGACACTCTTCATCTGATTGGATTCTTTATGGAAAATTAAAAGAAAAATGCTGTTGGAATACAGATCACATCTTTAAACTAAGACATTCAACTACTGTACCTTGCAGATAAACATATAGCTGATGCTTCATTCCATATTACACATTCCAGAAAAATCTACTTTTACGATGAACAGTATCAATTCATCAGTTCAAGAGTCAAAAATGAAAAAAAAAACCCAACCCCAAACTTAAAGCTATAAAGAAGTCAGAGAGGGATGTTTAGATGTTCAAGAACCCTTCCAGGCTCTATACATTCTATCTTTAATTTCTGCATAGCTTTAAAGCACTAGAGAAATCAATAGTGGGAAATCCAAGATATTTGCTCTGGCAACCATCTTTATTGGACTGACCCATCAACTAAAGCTGACACTGCTTAGTAGAAAACCAAGTTTATTATAATTAAGCCAAATTTATTTAGCTACTGTCCATGTTCCTTTCTTCATAGGCATACATCCATCAAAACCAATGTAATAGGCATGAAAACTGTTTTCCTCTATTGACATAGTGACTGGAGACAAGACATTCCACCATCTTAACCCAGTTTTCCAGCTCATGAGACACACATGGTGCAACAGCACACACACTCTTATGAACAAGCAGAATGACTGGTTTAGTTATCATAGGGGAGAGGATGTGTCGGAAGTCAGATGAAAATGGTAGTAAGTTATACTAGTTGCCTTTGGCAAGGCCACCACACTACTGATCCATACTCCCAACTTTACTCTTTAACAACCACAAAGCGCATAGGTAAGCAACAAACCAAACTGATCAAAAGACTTCCATGTGGATAAATATAAACCAAATGTCCCCATTTTTACATTTTTCTTCCAAGAAAAACAAGCTTATGTAGTTAAAAAAATACTACTGCTAGCATACAAAAATCAAGTACAGGAAGTTACTAAGTGTTAAGATCACAATTTTAAAACCAACAGTAACTGTAGAAGAGACTAACGTACAAAAAAGGCTTTAAAATGTATTCATGATTTTGACTGCCTGCACTCCAATGTCAATTCATTCTTTTGAGTGTGTATGGCTTTAACATCATTTTAGTCTGAAAGCCAACTCCACCACTACGTTGTTCCCTTGATAATCTTGGGCAGATTCTTAAACGGGACACAGAAATTACCCACAGTACAGCAAAAATCAGTGGGGCCATCTAGTGGTCTCTGCCTCATCATCCCAGTTTCCCCATTCTCAGTTCAAAATAACCAGTTACGGCAAAGCAAACAGCAATGGAACCAGTGCAACAAGCTTCCGTCTAACTTTCATAACTGCCCATATATCCTGGTTTATATTCAGCTATAGACTTCCTTGTTGTAAATACAATGGAAAAGTACAACACACAGAAGTGGAATGCAAGATGTGGTAATTCACTTCGCATTGTGCAATGTGAGAAGTTGTATCAGTATCCAATCATGTGATCCTGACATCATCAGAATCAGAAATTGGACATTCAGGCTTGCAGAAATCTTTGTTCCAAGCATTCAACTCATCCTCATATAAGGCAGGAAGAATTAAGTATTTAGCAAGACTTTTATTCACCCACACTAAACTGAAGAAACCTTTTTTTGGGGTTGTTTTGGGTTTGGGCTGTTTTTGTTGGGTTGGGTTTTTTTAGTTCTTATTGGTACACTAGCCTAATTTCAAAGCCATTAAGATATCTGAAGAAAAAACAAAACTCTGAATACATTTTGGTGCTAATGCCTTGACTGAGGTACCAAAACATGAAAAATAAACCACCACCAAGTTATCTGTTACTGTCACAATCAAGTATTCAGAAGTGGAAACCCCATAAATAAGACGTTCCAAATTATTATATAGTAAGAAACTTAATATGAGTAAAATTAATTACCAGCATCAGCTTTCCCCACCTCTAAAAAATGTGATTTAGTTACATATTAGTCAACCTTGAAAGGCCCTTTTCAGCTGGGTTAGCCTTCTGCCTTAGACACTAATGAGATCTGTCAAAACCAACATAAGGGCCAGTTTCCCTACTAGGTTCACCTACAATTGGTTTTACCAAAAACTTTGCAAGTAAGCCGACATTCACTCTAAACTCTCCTCTTGACCTTGTAAGATAATTAGCAGTAAACAGAACTGATGATGTATTATGATTCAAAACATGCTACAACAGTCCTTGCTCTAAAAGTTAAAGACATCAAAAAGACGCACAGTAATAGCAGCCAAAATATTAATAGCAGTCTGTATACTTTTTCATGTGAAATCTACACTTGAGTTAAAAGATTTCACAGCATTTGTTTCCTTACAAATTAAGGCACATTTTACAAAGAAGTTTCAGTAACACTACAAAAATCTACTCTTCCACTGTGACAGTGATCCTAAAGTAGCCACTGAGTAGCCCTTTTTTTTGTGCTAGATGACAAGTATTCAATTCCTTCTGTAACATCAGCTACACGTCATCCCATTTTTCAAGCTTTATTCTCTACTATTTACTGCATTTGTTTCAAACAGTATTTTGGCTTTGGTAAATAAGGCATCTGGGTAAACATCTAAGTTTCAAAGTTTTCTTCAAGTCACTGGCAACACATTGACACTATCAACAGAAACCATTCACCACCCTGTCTAAAGGTGTAAGGCAACAGCTTTAAAGCATCTGGATTTCCAAAGTTTTTGTTCATTTTTTTTTTAACTATTTGTTGTCTACCTATTAAGAGGCCACAGCAATAAAAGACATGGCCAGGAGTTCGACTTGATGATCCTCTTGGGTCCCTTCCAACTCAGTGTATTCTATGATTCCACCAACTATGGCCTCAAACCTTCTGTTTCTTAAGGAGGAGATTTTGAAGGCCAATAACACATGAAGTGTCCATGCATCAGCACAAGGGCCTAAGACACCAATACATTTACCAGGTTTTCCAAACCATAATCTCTTACACTTCGAGGTTTCAATTTAAAAGCCAAGGGTCCATACTGCTAGTAAAAGGAATTCACTCTGACAGAGGGAGCTGAATGGACAGAACAAGGTTCTGAGCAAACCAAACCTCAAGTTCTACACTTCAAAGTTTATTAAAGCAGAATTTTATTCTCAATATGCCTCTGGTAACTTTTACATTAGAGGGAAAAGTTCCTGTACTATTTATTGACATCTGAAGTCCATGATGATGCTGTGTCCAATATTTAAAAGTAATTAAGTACTCTGGGAAGTCCTAAATCCCCTTTTACTACTGTTAGATACTCAGTAAGCACAGCATAAAAGCACAACTCAAGTACAATCAGGTATTTTTAGCTACAAAAGGCTGCTTGCCAGGTTTCTCACATTTAGAGATTAATCTCAGGTAAGATGTGCCTTTATTCAAAGATGCGCTCTTTTGTGGATGTTTTTAAAAATCCTAAAACTCAGCGTATTAAACAATGTATGTCCACTTCAGTAAAGCTCCTGGTGATTTTCAAGTATTTCCTCCCTTCCATTAAAATATAATAAGTACTATAGATTATAAATTAAAAATCCATGTAGATCCAAACTAGATCATTCAACATCCATTCATTTGGATGTTTTTACAAACACATTTTGAAGCAACTCCTTTTGAAGAGGCCTGTTTAAGCCAATTAAGAGTTTCACATTCACCCCTTCCTTTAGGTAAGAACTGTAAAACAGAGGATGGAAGAATTACTCAGTGTGTAACTGGAAAGACAAATTCCTCCTCAAGATGCCAGATCCAACAGCAGCTAATTTACAATCCAATGAGAGAAAACAGAAATAAATGCAGAGAGAAAGATGTAGGGAACAGATAAAGATTAAAATAAAAATGGGACATGAGTCACATGTTTATAGATTATACCAGATGATTGGGGGAAAGAAAACAACAGAGATCAGCACAGGAAAAGTTTTGAGGAACAGTCAGAAGGAGTAGTAACATTTACTTCTGAAGTGGCAAGACATGCTGCTCTACGCATACCTGTAAGTCTGAGAGACAGCTTAAGATTTCTGAAAGGTGTAATAGAATTTACAGAATACAGCATAAGCCATGAAACACTAATCAAAGATGATCAAAACTGAGCACATGTATGCACAGTAAGAACTGAAATCCTTGAAAGTCTGAGTTCTACTGTTTTGCTTCAGGACTGAAAACTCATGAGATACAAGTGGTTCAAAATGAAACGTACGAAAAAGCATCACAAGGCCATGATAACATGGCCCCACATACTCTTTTTCCTACCAAGAGAGCTCTGCTTTAATTAGTCTCCACGTCACATGAGGGAATCAGAAGCAAGCATGGGACTTTGGAGTACAAACAGGGAGTAGCTGGTTTTCTGGCATGTGACGCAGCACAGGTAACAGTTTGTACAAGGTAAGCATGGCTGCTGAAGGTCTCTGCTAACATTCGTTGCTGTCGCACAGTTAAAATTCACTGTCATCTATTCACTGAAATAGAATATTTGGAACAACATTTTCTCAGTCTGCAATCTAAGGAAGACATTACTCAGGTAGCATGTCAAACCAAAAGAACTGTCTCCAAGAAACCCTTTAATAAAGAAAAGCATGTATTCTGAAGCATAGTTTAAAGGAATAAAGCTTCCATTAAAAAAGTTAATTCATGTATACAAAATGCAATGGATGCCCTAATTGAAAAATGTAGGGTCAAGGAGTGGGTTTTAAGCCAAAGACAAAAGGATTTGGGTGTTTCTGGAGACAAGACTTCCCAAGAGGGTCACAGAATGTGCCTGGGACAGCAAAAGGTCATCGAGACCAAGTTCCTTTAATAAAAGGAAACTGGAGAAAATCCTGTCCCCATATTAATCCAGTATAAAACTGGATGAATTTTTCTACTCGTATGTGCCATTTTTGCGTTTTCCCTATATGGGGAATGATTCCTAAATGAAATCTATCAGCTATCAGTTTGAAAGTCTACCAGCATTTTCTGCAAGGCTGAAGGTTCACGAGTAAAGAACAGAAAGAGAGCAATCAT
Organism: Porphyrio hochstetteri; assembly: GCA_020800305.1. Lineage (NCBI taxonomy): Eukaryota > Metazoa > Chordata > Aves > Gruiformes > Rallidae > Porphyrio > Porphyrio hochstetteri. The sequence continues at coordinate 18,280,914 of CM036915.1, read as the reverse complement.
AGAACAGAAGATAGTTACTATCTGCTCAAAGACTCTCACTGATCCTGATAAAAGCCCAGAAGGACAACACAAGATGCTTGGAAGACAAGTTCTTCCTGCTATGGTATTTTCCACACCATTTGTTATCCAAACTGTGTGTAGTACTTCTCTGTTAAGACATCTGTGTACCAAATCCTTTTGAACAAGCAAATCCGTAACATAGTAGTTTTTAACAAAATAGCAAATCACAGAAGCAGAAGACCAAAGAGCTACAATTAGATATGGAAGCTATATTCCAGCTAGACAGGATGAGAGTACTATCCATGAACAGCTTCATCTCCTAAGAGCCCAGCAAGAATTTTCCCGTGGGCCTTCTAAATGACCTTTCTAGAAACACAGGTGCGCACACAGACACACTTTAAGGAACTTCAGGATGTATTCAGCCAAAAACTTCAGCAAGTCAAACAGAATAGCCATGTGTGCTCATCGTATTTAAGCTAAAAAGTAAATGTTATTAGGAGTAACAACTTACCAGTGCTTCAACCAAGACCATTTATTTTGCTTACAGTGAGTAAATCAATTCCTCAACACATCTGTAGGGAAAGTGATATATTAAACACTCAAATTAAAAGAAAATTTAAAAATAAAAACTTAAGTGTCTAGAAGACTAGAGCACTAGCTTAAAACTATTATAAAAGCCATATCCTAAAATAAAAACAAAACCCCAAACATAACAAAAAACTATCCCACAGATATTTCCAGCAGTTCACAGCATATGGTACAAAAGATTTTTATTAAAAAACCCTTTAAGTAGCACTAGGCAACCTGTCATCAAACAACCTGTGCAAGCCACCCAAGAACTTCAGACCCAGTCCTGCACACAAATCCCTTGAGAAACTAAGCAAAAAAAATCTTGTGTTTTTTTTAAAAGATCAATTGGGCATTCAGTAGAAGCGTGCTGAAACTAACTGATCGACCCTTCACAAAATAATTAAAGATTCTCACTTTACCAAGAGGTGATACCAGCTAGATGCAGTAGAATTATTTGAAACAGCAATATGGAACAAGTTATCTATGTCTGGGCAGCGTCCAAGTTTGAGAACTCAACTTTGAAAATATGTATTTTTAATCCAGATGAATAAAAATTTAATCAAAATTACTTTAAGCAGAGGTAGTAAGATTAAAGACCTAAAACTCTAGAACAACTCATGAACCCCTCTTTCTTCTACTATAAATTTCAACTGTATGAAGTCATCCACTATTATGAGTGATAAAAGTTATCCACTTAACATGTGCAAGCAAACAGCTCCTCCCAGGATCTCTCAAAATCTACTTCTGTTGGAATATATCCTTAAACACATAAAAATTTATTGTACTGTGCATAATTTTCTAAATTGTCCTTTTCAAACTGATATCTACTCAGATGTGTAGAAAGAACACTGCGATGAACAGCACTGCAATTTCTTTGTTGATGTAGTTTACTTGAAATGATTAATGTGGAAGAAAGATCCCTTTAAAAATGGGAAATGATAAAAAACCCTATCTAAATGAACATGAAATACAGAGATTTAAAACATGAATTTAAAATGTGACCCAACAGCTGCTATGAAATGGAAGCACAAAAGTGAAGTACTCCTAAAATGGTGGATGGGCACTTTGTAGAGGAAACACAATATGGCTGCTAAAATCTGATCATCCAAGAGACATCTATCAGTCATGCAAAGCAAAAACATGAACTAGCTAAAGGTTTACCTATGCCCTTTTAAATTTCCTTCTGTCCTATTTGTACCATTTCACTAAAAAAACCCCACTTCACCTAGTCTTCATATATTAACTCATAGCTTAAGTCAGTGACTGAAATATTTTTAACTTCCAGCTCAGCCATTTTCAAGTTTACAGCACAGCTAAACATTCACCATCTGCATTCAAGTAGATTCCCGTTTTCTTTAATTCTAGAGTTAGCATCCAGTTATAGTAATTTCAGAAACTTTAATGAGGATACTTAAAATGGTTTTATTACCAGAGGAACAGCATTCTCTACTGAAAGTTACTGAGACCAACCAGAGCTTCTGACCTCTAGTCTAGGAATCTAGTGTTTGTCAAGGTGGCATCACTCATCATTAGTAAGAGTTCTCTACTCTGAAGTGAAGAAATGAACCAAACAGTGAGGTTCTGCCAAAACAGCACCAAGATGTTAATAACGTATTACATTTCATCCGTACAATCATGAGTGATTTTTTTTTTTTTACATCATTATAAAATACATGACTGCACAATGGCGTTTTGAATCTTAACATCCAAAACACATTTGCTCCCTGAACTACAAAATGCACCACGCACGGGAGCTTTAAGGCTTACACGAAGATCTATATATCATAAAGCTAGTAAATACAAGATTCAGCTGAAAAACATTGGCCTGATGAACACCTGTATTTCCTATTTAACATTTAATTTATTATGTGTAAAACTAATTATCTTTATATCAGACTACTTGCCTTAACTGTCATAGCCACTTTTGTGATTTATTTTTAAATTATAGGATGAAATATCACAAGTACAGCATGACGGACACCACATAAAAACATGACTTTCATCATTGGTCCTAAAATCCTTCACCAAAAGATTGGCACTATTAGCTCTAAGAATCAGGAACGCTTACGTCCTTTTACAGCATAAGGTGAGGTCAGATGATCCAAAGCTATTTACCCGATATCAGTTCTTGTTATAAGAAAGTATTTCAGCAAATATGACATACATCACCCATGTTATTTTATATAAGCTGTCCATGCTAGAAATTAATTCTATGAATACTTAATATGGCTTTGTTCCACAGAGGAACAGCTTCCTCTAGTGCAAGAGTTGTTAAGACTCAACCAGAGAGCATTCTTCTCACCTCATCAATACTCATTAGCATGCTCTAGGGTGGTCATGAACTTAAAGCTTTCTCAAGTCCCTAGCAGTGGGGCATCTAGCCTACCGATGTCACCTGAAGATCAAGCTACCATGTACTAGATGAAAACATGTTGCTCTTCCAAGAAAAGGAAGCTTAAAAGAGCTCATGAAAGTAACAAGTTACATATTAAACTGTTCTTATTCCAGTGTCTATTCACACAAACAGCATTATGACAATAAAGGAAATGCGTAAGACCATTAAGAGCCAAATGCTTAGTTGTGTGTCCATCATAAAACTGCCAACATGGCTCTGCTCTTGAGCACTCTATTTTTTTCTCTTAAAGCCAATTAAAAGTTGCAACTTTACACATTTAAGGATTTAACATTAGAATACAAGTCTTGAGTTGACAAATGCAGTCTCGTCATTTTTATCACTGTTACGTGAATCAGGCTAGTCTTGAGTTTTTTGTAACAGACTTTGTATTATCTGGTGGTAACTGGTCAACCTTTTAAGTCGAAAATTCACACAGGTTGCCAAATATGTTATGTTGTTCCTCTCAAGGTACCAGATCATTTCTAACACAAGCTTCCATTTCTCAAACTTCATAGCAAAGAGTTACATCATGAAGCTCTAGAACATACCTAACAACTTTGTTCATTAGCTGTGTTTTGTTGCAGGACATCCATGATGTATGGTGTATGTCCATTATCTAGAACTATTTTTTAATTCTGTTTCGCATATTGGCAGTGATTTACTACCGATAAAAGGCTTATTACAGCCAAGAGAGATTTTTTTAAAAGCTTATGCAAAATTGGTGGGTGGGCGTGTGTGTGTGTGTATATATGACTTCTCTTACATGAACAGGCTGAAGCTTTCACCCAAGCCAAAGGTAACAGCTGCACTCAGGCAGGGGTTCACAAGATTGAGTTATAATTTATGTAATTTTAAAAAGCAAATTATCTAGAGCATGTTTTGAGAATCCTGATACACGTTTTCATGAAGACGCCTTACGCTTTGAGGTCCTGAATTTGTACTGAGGTACTTTAGCATGGTAAGCTGTGAAAAGGAACCAGTTAAGACAGACAAACAAGATTCCCAACTTTTAATTACAGTGGTAAAAGCAGGACTCAAATGTAACGTTACTCTGTCTCTAAATGCAGAATCTGAAAGTGTAAAAAAAAAAAAAAATAACCAGACATTATAAAGCTGATTTATTTATACTGCAGGAAGGGCAGCATGATACTGCTAACAACTGGGTGCAGGTTTAGGCTTTTAGAGTAAAATTTACACTGAAATGAGAATTTCTAATTTTATCGTAGAAAAGCACTTTATTGGAAAGGAAAAACTCTACGAGCATATCAAATGCTAGTGAACCAATTCCTTGAACTGGAGGAAAGCATTGCTATGGTTTGGTTAGACAAAATGTCCTTACTAGAGATTACAATCCTCATAAGCACAGCTTTGTTTTACAATGTGTTGACATGGTCATTTAAAAAGAGTTTTATTTATGAGTGACCATAAAAATCTTAGATGTGAAAGGAAGGATTAATGTTCCTGTATGTTGTACGTGCTGCTAAGAGTTTTCAAATGCATTGAAACTTGAAAGACAATTCAACACATGAAACATCGTAGCTTAAGTGTTCAATATTTATTTTGCTAAAAGAAAAGTCACTTCTAGGATAATTAAAAAACTAACACGATGTAACATACCTGGTACACAGTACAGAATTTTGTTCGAGGTCTTTTACCCAACCAGCCATCTGAATCTTTGGAAGAACAATATCCAGTAAAAGCCTTTAAAGGGAAAAAACAAAACAAAACAAACAACACACACAAAACTAGGTTTGTCTGAAAACAAAGGTATGTACAGATTTTACCTACAGTATAAAGTTCAACTGATAGAATAAACTTTTTCAAAACACATAAGGTGTCTTACGATTAGTAAGAATTTCACCTATGGTACAAAACCGTCATGTTCTATCCTTGCTAAGCATTAGCATTCACATCTCCAAAAAAGAGAAACAGGCCAAAAAAAATCTCCTTCTGCATGACTACCTGAGGTCTAGGGTTATTACTGTTATATACAATTCTACAACATCACCAAGCATTAATGCTAAACATTTATAAAGTGCAAAAACCAAACAATCTTAAAAGTTCAATGCATGTTTTCACTAATTAAATGGGACATAAGTAACTTCTCATTTTATATGAAAATACTGTTCTTTCCCACCAAAAACAATGCACACATGTGCAAAAATATATAAAAATGATCCTAAACATAACTTCCTAAACAATCTTAGTAAACTAAAATTCGCTCAGAAGTAGCAGCAAAAACTTTTAAGACATATGGGTAGACTGTGCAAATAATGGCTAAAATGTCCACATATTTTATAAAACATATCCCAATTTAAAAATTCTATTTTTCCCCTCCATCTGCACAGCAGGAAAAGAAAATCCCAAGATCAAAAAAGTAACAAGAAAATTAACGATACTACCACAAGTTATAACCACTCTTACCTAAGAAAGTAAGGTATGAACGATTCTTCTGGAAACCAGTCAGGAAATAACGTATTGTTCATGGAATTCTACCTAAAAAAAAAAAGTACAAAATTTTTCAGCATTTTGATTTAGAAAAAGAACAAGTCAGATGCTTGAAATTTATTGATCTTTAGGTAATTATTAAGTTAGGGAAAACTTATGATAGCAGTAACTGTATCTTTAGAGCTCAACTCTAAAAATAAAAGTACGGGTGGCTGTACACACTTGACTGAAGAAAAACACTGGAGTGACTGACACATAACACGCACGATCTGTATTTTTGCATGAAAACTGCAGTCTGCTCTCCTGTCTGCCATTAGTTTTGAATGACTTAAAAGACCAAACATCTAGCCGACCTAAGATTTTTTTTTCCCTTAAGAGTAATTTATCACATAGTATCTCAGTCTTTGTACTTTTTTTCCACATTAAAGTCTTTAGAAGTAAGCTATACAACATTAAATAAAATTTCTGGTGATAGCAAAGTAATTTTAAAATGGCTTCTGCCATCAGCTTCTCTGAATTTTAAACCGTAAGTCACTTGATCTCCTCAAAAATGGTGTCTTTTTGCCCTTCAGAATACAGTTTTAAAGCCTTTAACTCCTTTAACCTTTAATCAGATCCCAAACTATGCTCCTTAACACAAGGAACTGTATTTTCACTACCTCAAGCCAACTTTTTTTGCCTTTTGTGAAAAGCTTTAACATTTTATTTCGCAGCAAATGTATTTATCATCACTATTACATACTCTAAGAGAAGTTTGGAATCATTCTGTAAATATGTGGGTAAATTAAAATAACATTTTAATGTTACACTGAAGGGCATCTAAATATAAATTAAAACTCCTATACCTTATATGTACAAAAATGCAGAACCATTAAATAAAAAGAATTAAGAGCAATTTATTTTCAGAGACACTTAGATGCTATTTTATTTTCAGCAGCTGAAAGAAACAGCTCAAAGCTGTTTTTAAAATTATCCTTTAATATATATTTTTTAAAAAAACCCAATCTACAAAACAGAAAAATACAGCATACACCCACCTAAAGCTAGAACTTTCTTTTCAGCAAAGTGTGAATGTCAGAACCTGTTCTACACTGCAGAACTGTTGCTGGAGGGTTATAAAACCACCATAATCCAAATCCAAAATAAAGATACCGAACACTTTGCGTAAAGGTGATAAAAGTCCAACGGTTGCTGAAACTTGTATTTCTAGTTCCAAAAAAGCCAACTTTCATTGTTTAATTACGGATTTGTATTTGCAGAGGAAGTACTAAAAAGGTAGTTTTACCTCCAATTGCTGTATTTAAAACCTGCACGGAGTTTTATAATCCTGCACAAGTGTACACGAGATAAATTCAACAAATACGACTACAATTTCCAATTAAAACTAAAGTTCTTAATATTTTACCTCTTGCTCTACTACGCTGACTTTTTATATATTTGAAATTACAATTTTGCTCTTAAATTGGCTTTCGGTGAATGCGAGCCAACGAAAAACAAACACCAGGCATTCCATTTAAACTTGCATTTTTACAAAGTCTTGCGATAGGTGTTGTGTACAACTTCTAAATTATTAACCATCGAAACAACGATAAAAATGCGACGTAAACAAAAAGGACTGCAAGCTCCCTGAAAAATGCGTTAATTGAATAGTCAAACCAAAACTGACACCTAATAAACGCTTTTTAAAAGCTTTTAGTGTCACACACAAACCCATTCGTTTCCTTATCGCGTAATTCATATTTAACTAACTACCTTTTCTCGTAGTGTCATCTAAATCACAACTGTAGTATTTTGCCAACTTTAAACTGTAGACTTGGCATGACCAAGTTTTGGGTTTTTTTCAGCTTGTAAGTTTTCTTATTGCCGTTTAAATTGCAAAATCATATTGCACGTAATTCTTAAGTTTTCTTTAAAGTTCTGCACCAGAACTGCTGTTTTTCAAGTAAAGTAAATTTCCATCTATTGTTCCAATAAAGTACTAAGCTGTCTCATCCGCAGCCTTTTTTTTCCTTACTGGTTTAGAAAGAGTTAAAAGCCAACACCCCACAAAAAAACCACCAAGTTTTATTTTTAAGAGAAAAGGACATGGCGTCTTTGTTCTTACAAACTACGGAAACATATCCCCATCTAGGCAGCAATGGCCAACAAATGCTCTTTAAACAGATACGGGCATGGGGCTCAACATTTAACTGATGATGTAGTACAGTCTTCATCCCTCTCACCCCCCTCCTCCCCTTTACTGCTGCAATGGAGTTATAAGCAGGTTTGCAGATGCCCCCCTTCCATGCTGCACTGGAGGGGAACAGGTCTGCAGCCCCCCCCTCCTCACTGCTGCGTCGGGGAACCCGTCTGCAGCTGCCCCCATCCTCTGTGCTGCATTGGGGGGTCGGGGGTGTGCAGACCCCCTCAGTGCTGCATGAGCAGGGGGGAGGGGGAGCGCTCTGCAGCCCGGGAGCCGGCGAGTGTCACCGGGGCGGTCGGCGAGCCGGGCTCCCTCTGCGGCACCCCCTTATCCCGCCGCTCCCTCCCGAAACTGCGCGGCTCCCCCCTTACCCAAAAAGGGTCACGGAGACGACTGGGGTCCGCAGGGTTCCCCTCAGAAAGCGGCGGGGGGGGGGGGGGGAGAAGCAGGGAGAGGCAGGCGCCCCCTCCCCCTCCCGGCTCCAAGGACATTTTGTTTTTCCTCCCAAGGACAAAGGACAATGAGAAGCGAGGAGACTCAGGCACTTACCCGGCGAACAGCAGCCCCTCAGCAGGCAACGGGGGCCCTGAGAACGGGGCGCTGCTCCCCTCCTCGCCCTGCCCGCGGCGGAGGACGGTCCCGCGCCCGCCCGGCGAAGGAGACGCGCGGGCAAAGCTCCGGAGCCCGGCGCCATTGCCCTCCGCCCGTCGGCAGCCCCGAACAGCAGCCCGGCTCGCCGCCCTTCGTCGCCCCAGAACCCCCAGAGCGCCGGGCCCGACTTCGCCCCCGAGACTGGCACCCGGGGCGCTCACCGGACCTCCCTGCTCCGAGCGGCGGGGAAAGCGCTCGGGAGCCCGGCTGTAGCCGCGGCTGCTTCCCCGGCCATCTTGTGCCGTGTGTGTGAGAGAGTCTCTCCCGTCTCCTCTCAACTCCTTCCTCCCCTCCCCCCCGCACAACATGGCCGCCCGCTCACTACTCACTGCGGCGAGGAAGGGGCGGGACCGCACCCCTGCCCCCTACCTACGGCGCGCGGCGCCCCCTCCTTCCCCCCCACCGCCGCCCTCGGCTGCGCATGCGCCCCGCGCCGCTCCCCATTGGCCTCGCCGCGCCCTCCCCGCCAGGCCCGAGCGCGCGCATCGCTTCCATTGGCCGCGCCGCGCCCTTCTTCGACCTCCCCACCCTGGGCCCCGCACACACGGCGGCCGCGGCCTCCCATTGGCCGCGCTCCCCGCCGCTCCCCCGCCTCAGCGCCCGCCGCCAAGTATTGGCGAGTGCCGCCGGCCGTTCCCCATTGGCTCCTGCCCGCCTTCCCGCGCTTTCGCCCCGCCCGCCGCGGGCTCGCCCCGCGTCCTCACAAGCGTCCCCTCAGGGGGAGGAGGGCGGCAGGGAGGTCGCTCCGAGCGGTCGCTTCGAGCGGCCGCTCTGCCGGCGGTCCTGTGCTCTGCTGCCCCCCCCCCCCCCCTTCCTCCCAATCCCACCTGGCCGGGGCGTCCCCAACTCCACCCCGTCTCATCTCAGCCGTGACCCCGCTTGGTTCGAGCACCGCCGTCTCTTGTAGCTCACGCCTCAGCCATGTTATAGCACCTCAGCTTCCCGAAGGCACCCTTCGCCAACCTGTTCCAACCTACAGCAAGGTTCGACCCCAAAACTTGGCTCGTGAAAACCCCTCGCCTCATGGCACACTTTGCCATCATGCCCTATGCTGCCATTACCACAAAAAGCACCTCTCTTCTCATCAGCCCTTGGTAATACAGCTGCTCAGCCCACCTACCAGCCAGGCCTGGGCACAGGCTCCACCTTGCCACAGAAAATGGCGCCACAAAAATTTGCTCTCTTGACCCCAAGTATAGCAAACTGCTCTGGGCTTCCTCTGCATTGTAAATCCTCAACTTGCTCCTAAGCCCCACTGGCAGGCAGAGCCAGAGTGACTGCATCACCTATCTGCAGCACAAACCCCAGTCCTCGTTAGCACGTCTCAGAAACACTACAGACACCCAAATAAAACTAAGTATTGCGCTTTTTTTAGCCAACACCATAGAAACGGTCTTGTATGCCAACCTCACCAGGACATTGTCTCCTATTTTGACTACTGCCATGGAAACCACTTCAGATATCAGCATGATAGAGGTGCATCCCCCACATTCTTGGTCACTTGTCATAAATGCCTACCCCCAGCCCCAGTGGGTTACAATGTTCCTCTGCAAGAGGCACACCCAGCAAACCTGACAGAACAGCATAATTAAAATGTACATACTTCAGCAGTCACTTTGAATGATAGCATGCCTTCCTCCTTTTATTTGCACAGCTTACTCCATTAAAAGCAGAAAGGTTTCCTGTTCTTTTTTTATACTAATAATGTGGGTAGTTATGGCAGCAAGTAAACCAACAAAGCTTAAAATGATTATGGAAGGTGGCAGGAGGTAGTCTGGCACTTAAAATCATGCAGTTGGACTTTAGCAGCGATCTCCTGAGCTGGGTCCTGTAAGAGATAGAAGTAGCAGGTCAGCTGGAAAGAATTGCTCACCGAAAAGAATTGTCCCAAAGGAGAAATGATTTAGAGCTGAGAGATGTATTTCCTTTAACAAAAGTGATGACTTTTCTCTATAGGATAGCAGGAGGAGGAATGCAGAAATCTACTGGCTTGGTGACAGTGGTGATAAGGCAGTTACAGGCTGCAAAGGTGGTGTTGGCCTTCATAAAGGTGCCACAGACTCCAGCCAACTAATCAGTGGTAGAGCAAAACTGCAGATACTGCTGCTCACTTGAAAAGGTCAAAAGCCCTTTTTTCCCCATATACCTACCCCCCCTGCCCCGAGAAGAAGAATTTAAATTCTGGTCTAGGGAGACACTGGAACGCAGAAGCCTGTTCTGCAACTTCATTCCTGTTCAGATTCTTGCAAAGGCTAATCCTCTTGCTCTCTGGAACTACTCACGCATAACTATGTGGAGGTGTCTGCACAGGCAGAACCCAGATGCTGCCCTCCTTGGAAAAATACCAAGGGTGAGGAAAGGGGAAAGGCAACCAAGGATACGGCAGGAACTAGATAAAAGTAGGGCGCAGCAAGAGCACTTCCACTTATGTCTGGATTTTCCAAGCTGATACTGCAAGGTATAACTTCACAGCAATGACCAAGATTAGAAGTTCAGTGTACAATTTCCAGCCTTTCTATTGCTTCTTCCCTGAACACAAGTACATTTCTGGAAAAAAAAATATAAAGTGTGATCACTTGTAATAACCACATGAAAGGGAGAAAAGAGATCAGGCATTCAAGACATAATTGCACTTTGTAAGACTGATGCGATTCCAGCTAGAAGATTGTAACTGAACAAGACCTAACCTGTACACTCAAATGATTATCTGATTTTCTCTAACTATACCAGACTGTATAGGATAATAGACTATTACTTTAAAAAAAAAATTAAAAACTCATGTGCATTCACAAACATGTTTTTGAAAGTCACTTACTGTAGTGCTGCTACATGTAACCAAAAATTACTGGAAGTCTAATATCCTTGTTAAATATACTATGGTGCTGCTCTTTCGCTTCCTGGCCTCCAAGGCCTAAAGCAGCTCCAAAAAAAGCAACATGAGTATCCATTACCACTTCTGTTTCTTGGCTTCAAGTGAGGTGTATGTATGTGAATGTTAAGTACAGTCACTCTTTCCAGAGCCATGGCACTCTTTGCTGTTTGTGTACTGGTAACACTCTATCTCTTTGCTTTCTTCTTTCCTTATGAAACAGTGTTTAGCCTCCTTTTTCATGTTTTTATCTCCCATGGTCAATTCTCTGTAAACACAAAATTCTCATTCCTACTGCCTGTGAGGTTACTCCATTTCTCTTCTTTCTACACAACTGCAAATTCTTCCAAAGAGCTTATTTCTTCTCTTTTAGAAGACACGCCTTCCTGTTTTGTGTATCATTAGACCAAATACTTCAGCCATGTTTTTTGAACCACATGTCTGATAATAATGAGACAACTTAATGTTTCCATTACTAATTTGGGAACTATTTTTTGAGACTGCATCTGTGGCTAAAATTCCAGATAGAGGCCCACAACCACCCTTTCTGGTACGCATGCAAACTATTTTCTTCTACAACCTTTTTTCTTCCCCTTAGCTCTTATGAAGATTGTTATTATCCCTTAGGGGACAGCACTTAAAAACACACTGAATTATAATTCCATAGTGTAGTGTCCCTATGTGCCCTCTGTATCAAAAGATCGGTGAAGAAGCTTGTTCTGTGCATGAGGTGCAAGAGCAGGACACAGATGGAGACACTTTGGAGACAGATACATTATGGAAAGGTCAGACATCTCATACCAATATCTGACAAAATGGTTAAGAATTCTCTCTGCCTTTTGAAGTGGAAAACAGGAGCCCAAACAAGATTGAGAGATGTGTAATGTCACCAAACTTTTCTTCAACCAAAACTCTATTGCTTTCCAGGAGAAATCAATAACAGTTTTCTAAGCCCTAAACCAAATATAATAGTTTGGATTATTTTGATAGAGAATATACAAACAGGATATCAAATGCCCTTTGAACACAGCAAGCTGTTTTGTGGTAGGCATTTAACTTCCTCCAAACTGGGTGTTCACAGAAATTGTTGCTTCACCCTATTCAGGACTATAAAGTATAGTTCTTGTATGTAACCTGTAATATCTTACTACAACAAATAATCTGCTTTTCTTCTTCTTTTCCCTTCTGTTTCCTTCCTCAGTAATTCACTATTCGAATCACAGAAATCGTACAGACAGATGCAAATTACCTTCTATCACACTTCTGAAAACCATGGACTTTGGAGCAGCATGCACAAAGACACTTAGGAATCTGGCAATGCCTGCGCTCCGTTCACCTGTGGACTTTTCACAGCAGTGACACAGGGTAACATCCACAGACAGAAAGGTAAATCAAGACAAAGTTCTTCTCAGCATGGAACCAACTCCCCAGTGGGACTGGTGAAGATGATGTCAGTCTATCAACCCTAGCTAAAGCTTTTAGTACCTGTCGCAAGACAAGCAGTAACAGCAGCAAGGATAAAACCCAGTTTTAGCAACCGGCTCGCCCTGTTCATTCTGCTCTGGGTCTGGAACTGGAATTAAAATCCAGACTTTTGTTCTAGCCTGTAATGAATAATTGCAAACACATCCACACACACACAGAGAACTTTTACATTTGGCCTTTTTGCTTCTTGGATTTAACACTGAAAACTAAGATTATGTTAATATAGCGGGTTTGATAGCACTTTTACAGTGCTCTTGTTCAGAACGATGAACCTTGTGAGTAGAAAGAAAGAAAGATTTATTACTAAGAATAATTAGAAACAAATTTTTACTGGTGTCATAAACATATGGTAAAAAAAAAATAATCTTTCAGTCTGCTATGCCAAACTCCAGTGATGGTTTTGTTTATTCAAAATGAAGCATTTTTAAGCAAGCTTCAGCTCTTTTTATTCCTGTTTTCAAAGCAAGTTATCATTAAAAAGTAAAAGGATATATAATGTAAGTGAGGAATGGAACGAGTGTCCTTTGTGGGATTTAACTGTCTTCCCTAAGCAAATTTTTAACTTGTTGGTCAAAATGCATCAAAGAATCAATATTGTTCTGTACATATGATCTTGTGGCCTGAGCTCAGATTTTACATCTAAGAGCTCCTCAACAACCTACTCACTTTGCTATTTTGGTTTTGCATGAGTTCCTGTATGCAAGGCAAATAAAAAAAACAGTAACTGTTGCCTAGTGAGAATATTAATTATTGTGCCTTGTATTAGCTTGACTAAGGAACATACATGCATTTTTCTTGAGAAATCAAGTCCACTTTTCTTCAGGAGGTTTGAATCTTGAAGTTCTTTGTTGTTATTATTACAGATATTCTTCAAATTATCCCTTGTTGCCACCTGAACTGTAAGAAATAGAAACCATCTCAGTCCAGGTATGCTGTATTCAGTCAGCATTCAACATACATCGCTTGCCTCAAACAGCGGGCTGAGAGGTATAAGAAAAGTGAGAAAGATACTGTAGCCCTCGCTGTGATGAAATCGTATGACAGCTTAAACCTCTAGACTGTTTCAAACTTAAAGAATTTAGGTGACTCTTTAATAATATGCTTAATTGTAAGCCACCGGAGCTTGGAACAACAACTCCTATTTACTCCTATTTTTAACCCCTGTTACTTGTATGAAATGATCTGGTTGAAGTTCAGCTTCTAGGTAACAAACTCTTCTGCTTTGCTTGACAAACTTTCATACGAGGCCAAGGACATGATAGACAAAAATACTGATCGACCATTTGCCTGTACCTACTTAGACACTAGTTTCTGTAAGTGCCGACAAGGTATTACGTGTCTCTTTACATGAAAAAGAATGATGCAACTTTGCTTATTACTGAAATCACCTTTGAAAGCAAATAAAAAGCAAGGTGTACCTTGCCAGGAACATTAATACCCACAGGTACAGCACGCAGAGGCTGGTACGGTGTGACTTGACTTACATGTTCTTAACTTTGCTGTACTGACAAAGTTTGCTGCTTGGACACTTATAGGATGGGAAACACGCAAGGATTAAGTATATTAGTGGGGTTTTATTTCTGTTTAAAAGGTAGAAGCTGCAAGCTGTTCTTTATCTTACCATTCTGGCTGTAAATGTGGTCTGCAGAGTCACAGGAACATTGTGCTGAGCTGGGCCATCGTTTTATCAAGAGGCTGCAAAAACAAAGTATTGGCAAGACTGAGGGCCATACCCAATCTTACATTCCAAAATAAAGATAGCGTCCTCTCATGTTCCGATATATCACACCATTGGTACATAAAGAGTCAGAAGATACTTTTTGTAACTTTTAAGCAAAATCTTGGGAATATTTGGATTTTGAATATAGCTGGGGAAAAAATATGCTCAGAAGATATAGAAAATGAACTTAATAACTTTCTTGTGTTTAAACTCAGGTAATTTAAAATTCTATCCTGATTACTTCCTTGTGAAGATACAAAGTTCATTTTCTAGAGCATTCATGTCTGTCCTTGCAATTTATTTGCTGCAAACATGAGCCAGTAAAGCTTGATTGCTTAGCACGAATAATGTGTTTATACAACAAAACCAAGGACAAAAGCCCACCCCAACTATAAGCTCTAATTTTTATTTTCTACTAACTCCCCATTTGAGTTCTAGCAGAGGGTTTGGAAAGTTTAGGTGATGACCATAACAACAAATATACTTTCTTGGTAAACCTTGGAGGTTTGGAGGCACAAGAGCTTCACCTTAGCCTTGCAAACGTGATGAATTTCACTCAAATCGAACAAGATGAATTACAGCTACTCTAGAATGAAAAGAAAAACAACCCAGGCCTCCAAAACCACAAGTACAGAACCGGGATTTTTATTTCAAGCAAGTTTCAAGCCTGTTTCCATAACGATCTTCATTCTTGTCTCTTGTGTGCAGGTAGCACTGTAGGGCATTTTATTGATTGCTATATAATAGTTGACAAAATGATGCATTATTCAGCAAATTGCCACATGCAGTGAAATGAAACGGCGCCTTTTTTTCCTGAAATCTTGCAATCATATACTTTTTTATTTTACAGACAGGCTGGAGAAGCACTGAATCACCCTGTATATGGTGTATATATAACAGAGCAGACCCCTTATGTCTGCAGCTCAGAAGAAACTTCGTATTTGTCAGCACTTGTTAGAAGTAGAGTCCAATGAATTTTTGATGTAGTGATACTGTATCGGGGACACACTTGGATTAGAATGTCACCTGAACAGAAATAGCTTCTGTGTCAGACTGATGTTTCCCATGAGCTTTTAAATTTTTTGCCCATAGTCTGTTCACTATAAACTGCCTCCTGCCAGAGCTTTATCCAGCGAGGGAGTGCTCATCAGCCTAGGGACTACAGCAGTTCTGTACGTCAGGCATGTCCTCCATCTAAACTGGAGAATTAGCAGCTTTAACTGTTGCAGGCAACAGATTTGTGTGCTGATACAAATACTCTCTCTGACCAAGCCATGACTGGTGATAATCTTGTTCGAGCTGGAAATCATTCACAGTGTGTTTTTTTCTGTTTATATTTAGTCAAAGATTACAAGGTGAGCTGGGGAGAAAACACAAGCAGCCCAAGAAAACACTGTTGGTACAGCCCAGTTGCAAAACAGGGTCAGTGGCTTTTTGTACTACTAAAGCAGCAAAGGGAACACAAGATGTCTTGGGTGAGACATCCGCAGCACTTGATCACTGTCTGAAAAAATCTGACTGCAACTTCCACTGCCATTTCACGCAGCAGCAGACCTGAACAAGAATCCATGTGCCCAAGAGATGACTTATTAGCTTCAAGATTTAGTACTGGATTTAACAAGAAGTCATTACCTCTCTCTACAAACATGCCATGTCTTAAGGTCTAGAAACATTTAGATTATTAACAAAAGTTGAGATTTTGATCTCTTGTTACTCCAAACATCTCATAAGTTATGTGTGCCTGTGCCTTTAATTCAGTGCTGTGTTATTGCATTTAGGTCAGTGGAATCAATCCAGGTTTTTGTTGGTGTGTCTAAACGGAATGTTGTCCTAAGGATTTGGAAGCATATGAAGTGAATTTAGGAATGAGAATGTATGTCAGTACTTGGAAAATGTAACTGCTGTGAACTAACACAGTCCATAGAAGGAAAAGAGGACACAAAACAGAGGTCTGTGAATTTTAAGAGCAAAAAGCAAGTGTGTATATGCAGGTATAATTGCATCATTATTCTTTGTATTTTCCCCCAAATCTGTTTTCTTGTCTATTTTTATCAATAATGGCAAAAGAAATAATATAAATTCTGCCAGATATTTCACCTCTTACACATCTCCTTCAGCATACCTTTAAAACCTTCCCATAACAAACATTAGACTGAAGTAGAAGCACATAGATCAAAATATAATGCATTTAATTGGGAAAAATATTTTTAAAACTATTGTAAGAAGCCATACACATTACCAGTGTTAAGCAGTACTTTTGAACACTCCGACCTATTGTATAAAGGAGACCATAAAACATATGGGGAGAGTGAGTTTGTATGCGTAGAAGATAAATTCAAATGCTTGAATAATTTAGAATCCTGATGTGAACAAAACATGAAACACTGGGACTTTAATAACTGGCACTTTTTTCTGAAACTCCAATTATTAAGATATTGTGCTTCTGGCTAGCATATCAGCACTTGATAATGAATATTCAGGGATCGTGCTTTTGTGGCATGAACGAAAATGGTTCTATTCAAAAGATTAGTAAAGGATTATCTTTTTTTATATATGTATACACACACTAAAGATAATGAAAATTTGAACCAAAAATGCAGTTGAAGAACAATTATTTAAATGCAGAAAGTTAACTCAAGTGATGTTAATAAATGAAATTAAGCATAGGAGAAGATATAACCTAATTAAGAAGGTTTAGAAAGGCGTATTAGTAGATGCTAGAAAAGTAATTTGTATGTATGGAAATCATTTTATGCTTTATATTACGATTACAATGCACAGTCTTACCCGAAGAAATCGAAGATGTGCATGAACGTCCTACTAGAGCTCTGTACTCTGGACACGGGTGCACACTGCATTCAGGTTAGATTTGATCTGAGGATTTAATGTAACCCTAGCAGAGTATAAAAGGGCAGTCAAGAAAATTACAATCTTGAGGTGGGAAAAAGTCTTCTTTACATGGTTTTTCTGTAATGAAGGAATCACTGTCTCAGAAAAACCTCTGCAGGTGCTGTGTGTTTAAAAGGAAATGCTCCTCTAGACACCGAGCAAGGAGATCAAAGACCTTGCAAAATTAAACTGCAGTTAACATGGTGGAATATAGCTTACTTTTGGGTTTAAATATGACTAATACTTTTCGCAATCCTAGTTTGGATTTGAATATCATGGTTAGAAGTTATCAAGTCTTTTGTGAGCAGCCAGAATAATGAGGCCTACTTTTCTGCTAGCTGGCAGCCTGCATCCCCAGCTAGCACTGTGTTGCTGCAGCATCCCCCCTCCTGCACCATATTCAGGCAGAGGCTGTGATGTTTCTGAGCTATATGTTACTGATCAGTCCACTGGCACATAGATGGCAATTGCTTTTGTCAGTAAGGAAAGCAGAAATGATAGTCCTGGCACTTATTTTGTAGTTTGGTCTTTAGCAGGAGCACTAGTTCGTCTCTGTTACCCACAGCCTCCCCATAAGCGCTGAAACTCTAGAACTGAGATTTGTCAGACCTGAAGATCAGCTCAAAAGCTCAAGGCCTCCAACAGCATGATTTCATAAGCCCTGCCTCCTTAAGAAGCCAGGATAAAAATACAGCTGCATGAAAAATAAATGAGCAGCTTTTCCTGACTCTGAAACCAGAAAATAATGACACGAAACCAAAATCAAATGCAACAATATCGCTCGTATTCCCAAACGCCAGCATTAATGCTCCCTCTCCCAGCTCCCAGAGACTTGTTAAACAAATGAGTCTTATAATGTATTTTGCAAGTGAAAGATCCCGGAGTGGGGAAAGCAAAGTCTGCCTCTGAACACCCTGAACAAAAATGCTGTTGCTCACTCTTAAGAGTTTTGCACTGAAGGGGATTCAGTCTGACCTCGCTCCTGCCACTATCAGTTTTTTCTCCTTTGATCAAACTAGCGGCTCTGCGCCACTAGCAGTAGTCTGAGATTTTAGATCAAAACTAGTATCTCAATGCCAGGAAGCCCACTCAGCCCATGCAAGTCAAAAAGAGCCACAGTCGTATGTGGACAGACCAGTCAGACATCTTTTTATACTTGAACCAAATACTGTATTTAAAACATACTTGATCTATGTTTTCCCTGAATGCCTTAGCTCTGCCTCCATGTTATGGGGTGCACTGAGCATCCTGGTTATCCTCGCTACGGGGTTGGTGGCATTTTTGGGACCATGTTACACCTCTAAAATTAGTGAAGTCTCCTGGAGAGACACTTGGTTTTGGTTGCACGCTGTGATACCCCCAGGATAACTTTTCCCCTTTTTTGCTTGTTTTTCTTACTTGTTATTATTACTTTTATACCTTAAATTTAACAGCGAAAGCCACTGGACTGAAAGAGGGCGAAGGTGGAGTGAATAAGCCTCCTGATTAAAACCAAGGAGAAAACCTTAAAACACAGACTCCCCAGGAACACAACATGTCTCCTCCTGCTGCAGTAACGCTGCTTCACGAAATGGCGACTGCCTCTGTATACAGAGAGCTGCCTAAAAACGCAGCCGTCCCTGCAGGAAACCACAAATGCAACTTCTTTTTTTTTTTTTTAAAGCTTTCATTTTTTTTCCCTCTTTACATCCAGTCCCTCAGGGAGCCCTCCCAGCCCTCTGCAAAGCTGTAACCTGACACAGAGGAGACAGCGTACAGAGCTCTCCTGGTACACAGACCAGCCTTTCCCATCTGCCTTCAGGTTTTGGAAACCACCCCGGGACCCTTCCCCAAGCTGGCATGGGGTGAGTGGGTGGTTGCGTGCAGCCTGGGCTGGTACACGGGGCTCTGGACTCCAGCACAGTGCAAATAAATCTGCTGATTCAGCCGGTATCACCGAGATGTTGTGTTTCCAGAATTTTCTCCCTCCGCTTCCCAAATATAAAGGGACTTTTGTGCTAAATACTGAGCCGGAGCACTGATGGGCTCCGTACAGGGCGCCATGTGGTATTTGGTTTCTCGCTACAGTACATGTTTTTATAATGATGGGGGAAGGGAAGGAAGGGAGCTGCTCTTACCAGCATGCCAATAATCTGTTGCAAAGGACTGAAGCACTCAGAGCCAATTAGTCCTGAATTTAACCATTTAACTGCTGAAAAAACTCAAGTCTCAGGCACAGACTTGGTGAGATTCGGACAGAAAAGACAGTGTGGGTACTTGGGACATTGAGCTCAGTGCAGGATTGTTCCCAGATGCATTTTTGTACATTTCAGTGTAAATTTTTGATAAACGAACCCATCACTGGAACTAGGACAGCTGTATCCAGAGCTCCTACACAGCACAACTTAAATAAAAGCTGGATTTGATTCAGGATCTGTGCCAGACTGGTGGAACCATGAAAGCCACCCCCAGGAGCTGCCTTTCTGATACGGATTTCGGGTGGGTACAGGTCCCTGCCATGCGAACAGCAGACCCGTGCAGTCCACGGTGGGGTGGGAAGGGTTGGGGTGCTGCCCCAGCAGAGCACCAGCCTTGTTTTTCTAACCCCTTAACTGCATTAGAACAAGACCCCCAAAAAAAACGAAACAAAAAGAGGGTTTTTTTATATTCTGTAGTTTATTTTGTCATAAACTTTTAGTACCCGAGGCAGGCTAGCTCATGGCTTGCTGCATGCTGCTGAACAAGCCAGGAAAGGGGATATATGGGCGGTTCCCAGACTCCATCTCTTCCTCCAGAGGCAAGTCTGAACATGGCTAGAGTACAGACAAATTAGTCCCAATGCAGAGCAGCAGTAACATGCTCCCACTTGACCTGGCAGGTGGGTAAACCTATTTTTGTGCTTTTCTTTTATTCCATGATGTACCAGGGAATATTGGATCAGACTCATGGAGATGCCAGGAAGACCCGCAGGGATTCCACAGCACGGAGAAGTGCCCCGGCATACCAAAATCAGGCTCCCCACCCTGGCTTATCAGGCCCAGCAAGAAGCAGAGTTGATTTGCTTGGGAGAGGCTGTACCAGTCCTGCAGGGCTGCTTCCAGTCCAAACAAGTGCTGCAGCATATATGAAAGGCAGACTCCTACACCACTAGCCTCTCAGATGGCTGAAAATGAAGTCAAAGCTCCCTCCTTGCCATGGAGAAGGTCCAGCACCACGTGAAAGGTGCCTGCTGCTCCCCTTGAAGGGCTAAAGCAAGGCTGGCACCTCAACACATCTCGCTTTGGTTCCAGGAAGAAATCTGGCTGCATTAAAGTATAACTTCACATTCAAATTAAATACACCGTAGAGCAGAGAAAACATATTGCTAAGAAAACAGCAGATTATTTAGGCATGTGAGCTGCCAGAGCTCTGGCAACACAAGAGCTCCCTTGTTCCTATTGCCTCCCACAGCTGCATTCACTAAATATATCCTGGGCAGAGAACTGCCTTTCTTTGCCCACCCCTTCCCCAGCCCAATCAGGTCTGCACAAACACCACCAAGCTCCCTTGGGACATGCAGTCAGGCAGCAGCGATGCCCTACTTACAGGCATCAAGGGAGGACAGACCAGACTGATAATGTCTGCAACAGGGTGGAATTGTTGTGTCCACAGGTTATTTTGAGAGGGAGTGTGCATCGCTGATCGATAGTTAACTGTTAAAATCAGGGAGGGGGTGGTTGTTTCTCTCTAGGATACATCCTATGTGTACGTCAGAATCAGTTACTGGGAGTTATTTCCTTCAGATGATTTTCAATAGCTTGCAGAAAAAAATACCTGGTGATCTCAAAGCAAATTCAAACAGAAGAAGAATGGTCACCTCTATTAAAATAAATGCAGCTCCCAGAAGATTTAGAGGTGAGCAGTGGTCTTTAGTGCCTCAGGGACTGGCTGGCCAACAGAGAGCAACCCAAACTTTATCTTCCATCCACTGTGGCATAATGTCTGATCATCTCTCTGCTTCTGGGGAGGGGAACAAAAACCCAACCCCCCCCATGATTAAATTTCCACAGGGCCAAGGTGCTTCCCCCCACCACCTCTGCTCTGCTCTCCACAGTTCTCCCATCATTTGCGGGTTGGACCCGATGATCTCTTGAGGTTTCTTCCAACCCCTACGATTCTGTGATTCTGTGATCCTCACGTTGCATCTTTTACTTGTGAGGACACGGATTCTTTGGCCTGGCACGATGAACCTTCGTCCCAGCTGCAGCCTTCAAACAGTGCTGCAACCACAGCCACATAGAAGAGGAAGGGCTTCCCCTTCCTGTATAGTTAATTCCATAGTGGAGCAAAATCTGGCAGAAAAAAAAGAGTCATCTCGGTGGCTTTCCTCAATTTCAGGCTGTGAGCCAGCAGGGATTCTGACCCTCCTGGTCCCTGCTTTTTCCTTTCCTCACAGTTCCCTGTTTCTTCAACGCCTCCAGCTCCTCTATCAGCAAAGCAAATTTGACAGAGTCTGGTCAATTTTTCAAGCTTTCTCATTTTAAAAAATCAGTGGGAGCAGACTGTATCTTGCAATCGAGCCTCACAGGAGGGAGAATTAAATATCTCATGCATGACCTTAATCCGTAGGATTTTGAAGATAGTTTTCCTTGCAATCTCAATACTCGGAGCTTATCATGTATTCAAATCATATCTGTAGCCCTAGAACATTTTGCAACAAAAGGAACCCAAACTCATTTTGATATAATTATGCAGTCGCAGGAGCCAGCCACATGCTTGCTCTGGAATAAATATAAATACTGAGCTTTTGGGAATAACTGGCAGACTTAAATCAAAATGTAAAAAAAAAACGAACACCAAAAATAAACCCAAGAATGAAAGCTAGTTATTCTACACAGAAAAAAAGATCAGGTTTAGATGTCGAATTGCAATAAAGGAAAGTGGCACAATGTGTGTATGAAGAGTCTTTTAATAACACCTTTTTTTTCAATCTGTAAAACATAAAAGAAAACACCTAAACTTCTATTAAGGCATCCATATAAAGTAAGGACCTTATTTTCAAAAGTAGTAATAGCACTTGTAGTATTTAAAACCTTTGAAAGCAGACAATTCATTCCCAAAATGGCCACAGGTCCCCGAGCTTAATCAAACAGTTGAAAGCTGGAAAAGTTAGCAAATTCTGCTGCGTCTTTTGTGCCTTTCCTACACATTGTCTCCTTCCCTGCTTTTCTTGTCTTCTTGAAACAAACTGTCCTCAAAGACCCTTTTAATTTTGTGTTTGGAAATTGCCAGTATTTTAATTAGCGGCGCTGCTGGAGAAGAACCATGTCCTGCCGCACCGGTTGTGCTGAAAACCAGCCTTTGTGGCTGGGGACAGAGGTGGCTTTGCCTGCTCTGATCTCATAAGGTCTGCTGCATCCTATGGATTTCTGAGCACACTAGGCAGATGTATTCTCTTCTCGGTGCTTTTAAGAAGGAAATAGAAAACGTGAGACCAGATGTTAAGACTGAGCCACCGAGAAGCCACGGGAGCGTGAGTTACCTTCAACAATACCGCAGCTCTGAAAGCAAACAAAGGCATAAGAGAGCAGGGTGGAAGGTTTCGTTCCTCAAACAAGACAGTGACTCACCCACATTCCCAACTGCTCATACAAGGGAGGCAAACACCCTCCTCCTGGCAGACCGGATCCTCCGCATTGTACTGTGTGGAGTAAATCCCAAACAAAGGCAAGTCGGTGGTGGTGGTGGTGGCACTTTGCAGCAGACAGGGTGCAGGGCCAAAGGTGTTTCAGAGGGGCCCCTCCTTGCAAGCCTCTTTGTCAGCTTGCCTTTATGAAAAAAATTAAGAGTTCAGAAGTTCTGCTTTCCATGTCTGAGAACACAGTGAAAAGAAAAAAGGCTCCTACTGACAATGGCTCTTCAAGAGCCAAACTCATTTTTTCTTCCATGCCAAGGTTTTTCTGGAGTTGCTAAGAGTCAGTAGTTGACTCTTTAACAAAAAAAAACCCTCAAAAAAACCCCAAACAAAAAACCCTGCAAAAACCCCTGCAATGTCAAGACAGATGAGACAAGTCCAAAAGTTAATTGTCCAGCAGTGTTTAACTAACCAAGCAGTGTTTAAGGTGGGTAAGGCCCTGTTTCTAACCATCTAATTATCCCCATGGGAAAACTTGACCTAGGGATAAGGAAACTCACCATCCTAACAACCTGCTCAGACATTCTCAACATACACGTCAGACTTCACTGATGAAGGACAAGCATATTCCAGGTGACAGCATGCAGCCAAGCTGCTAAATGTGTCCAGCTCCACCCTTCCTGTCCAGGAGGTGGGGAATGCGGTTACAGGTCCCCGATGGCAGGGACATCAGCTGAGCTCCTGGGTGGCCACAATGGAGCCAGCAGCAGCAGGGATGAGGAGAAAGCCAGATGTGAGGAAACAGGACCAGAAAGAAAAGGAGCACAGAAAGCAGAGAATATTGCTAATTTTCAAGAGAAACTCCAGGAAGCCAACATCTTTAAACTATAAACCTCAGAGGGGTTGTGGTTAGGAGACAAACATCGTGGGACGACAGGGAGGGCTGCAGGTAGGGCTACACCTGTGCCCAGGGGGAGATGCCTCCAAGCCACAACTCGTCTGGAGCCCCCCAGGAGCGGGGCTGGGTAGGTGTTCCCATCTGTAGCTGTGCCAGGGCTCTGCTGGGTGAGGTCTGTTCATCCGAGTGATGAAGGATGCAGGATTATGAGCATAAAATTCCCCTCTGGCTTCGCACTCATTAAGGCTGACACTCGGTGTGCTCCACTGTGTATCTTGTTTTTCAGTTCTCAGGTTTCCAGTGGTAGCCAGGCACCCCAAAATAACATGTTCCTTCATTCCTCCTGGGGACAGCTCCCCAGGGTGCCCCGAGCTGCTGCAGGGAGCGAACGGCAGCATTACCTAAGGGCAAGGACATGTTTGCTGAGCAGTTACCAGCGATGGTCTGGCTGTTAGCAGAGGAACACAAAGCAGTGTTATTAATTAACAGAGGTATCAAGCCTCCCACAAACAAAATAAGCTCCCTGAGAGCTGAAGCCATGTCCTGTGAAGATGCCTGTTGCTCAAACGCCACTGCTTTACTTGCAGTCTAGCCCCAGCGAGCAGGGAAAGCAGCAAACCCAGTCCTCCGCGCTGCTGCAGTTTGGCTGGTGGCATCTGAAATATTTCAGGCATTTCAGACAAGCCTCTGTGGAGGGAGCAGAGACTTACCCATCGGGGCTCCAGAGATACATTAAAAAAAAGTAAATATCTGCTTGTCAAGTTGCAGAATAACATATCTCCGTCAGTTTATGAGATGGAAACAACAACAGAAGCAGGGTTTTTTTTCCCTGATCTTTCTCCCCGATTCGACACACTGCCTTGATTAAGTGACTGTTCTGATCAGTGCAATGGCAAACAAATGAATGCGAGCTCGTTGTAAGACACTGCCCTGTGCAACGGCAGCCAAACCATTGCAGGAGATGGTCCCCAGGCGTATTATTATTACCGAGGGGTTGGGTTTTTTTTTTTTTCGGTTTTGGCTGGCTCGTGCTATTTGGAACCCCCAGTTCTGCAAGAGCTGCTCGAGAAAGGCAGCATTTGTCCCCTGCCTTCGGCACGAAAACACAACTCAAATCCCTTCTAGGGAACAAAGGTGCTTCCCAGGAGCCCGGTGCGCTGCCGGCATGCCGAGCGCGTAGCCAAGCAACGGCAGCCATTCCCAGGGCTCACGCCTCACCCACGATGCTCCAACTTCCACAAACAATTCTTGCCACGTAGACAAGACCATGCAGGGTAATGGAAAATTACTGCAGGCTTTTTTCTTAAAGGGCGAGAATCTCCGTTGGCGGAGGAGGTTGGTCCGCATCCCGCTTCCCAGCACGCCCCAGGGTATTTTTTTTAATGCTTTTTGGGGTGGGGTTTTTTTTTTGTTTCCTGCGAGAAAGGCTGCAGTGCGTCACGAGCACGCCGGGGCGTTAATAAAGCCGGCTATCATTTGCATGGTATTTCAACTGACTGCGGTGATAAAGAAGAAAAGCAAATCAGAGAGCTAAGCAGCAGGGGAAGAGGGGGGCAGGGGGAAGAGCGGAGCTGCCAGAAGCGAACAAGCCGGCAGCTGCCTTTCTAAAGCTGCTTTCGACACAGCCTCAAACATGGCGACCTTGTGCAGCTCGGTTCGTATTACCCGAGAGCTGGTGCCAGAACAATCCTCTCGCGCTTGGCAGGCGCAGTGTTTTAACACTTGCCCAGCAAATCGCTGCCTGCAAGGCTGCAGGAGGAAAAAAATGCCTTTAAAAGAAGAGCAAACTTGCTTTGCAACAGCAGTTTTTAAACATCATGGCTGTGTTTGCCTCCAGCTTCTAGTGCAAAAGACAGCTCGTTCCTTAACACAGTGTTGTGCCTTTGTAGCTTAAAACACCGAGCCAGGGAGCCAGCCATATAGCCACAGTAGCACCAGACAGCCCACTCTGGCTACTGCGCTTCTGCCATGTGAAAAGAGGTTTTGCCATCGAGAGGTTTGCAGGTTGGGCAGGGTAGCGTCAGCCCAACAGGCACACGGGTACGAGAGCTGCCCAGCAAGAGGGTCACACCACCGTTGCACAAACAGCGCTCTCCACAGGGTTCCAAATTACCTCCTGTGCCCATTACAAGCTTAATTTCACCTCCTCGAGGAGCAGACCCCACTGCCTGCTCCTTGGGGCACCTATGGGGCATCGGCTGCATCTAACATGCAGGGAAACAAGGAAACTTGCTCCACTTCCATAACCTCTTTTTGCTTGCTATGTGCAGCTGTGGCTTGTGACGGGCCCTGGTTTGATTCAAGGATGCTGCTGGGCTTTCTGCTCTCTCTCGATCTGCCTGCAGTATCAGGTGCTGCTTGCCAGACCCGTTCTACATCACCTAGGAGCATCAGGGTGGTGACTTCTAAGCAAAGGTACACAGTAGTTGTTGTTGCTACCCCCTTCTTAGCTAACGTGGCTTGGAAAGAGTAACTTGACACAGCTTTTGGTAGATAAGTGAACTCAAGTAAAATGCAAAGATCTGGTTTCTGAGAAGACCTTTGACAAGCCGGACAGAGAAACGAAACCCTTTAGCAGCCCACAAGGTTTGGGAGAACCATGAATGGGTGTTTTGGGTGGAAGCTAGTCTCGGTCTGAGTTACACAAAGACATCTCTGATGGTGGAGAGGACCAGTGGCTGTGTGTGGACTTGCCCCTGCTCAGCATGGAGGGAGCTGCTGGAGTTTTCTCCTGCGTTTCCAAGGCTGTGGTCTGAGCCAGAGAAAGTGAAAGCCTTTGAGCTCAGTAAACAAGCACAGAGGAGCAAATGCAGATTCCCCAGCTTTGTTAGCTTTTGGGTTTTACCAGTGCAACCCAGTTTCCATGCAGTGGGCCCACAGTCACAGGGGAATGGGCAAACACAGCCACTAGTCACCACAAAATAAATAGAGAGTTCCTGAAGCACGGCAGTGCGCTGCAGTGAGGGATGTGCTGCTCCGCAGCGCAGCTGCATTGGGGCTTTTCACCTGAACATGTTTTGAGTTTAAAACATCTGTTCATAGCCTGCTTTTCAAGTAACCCCTACGTTTTTCCAAACCATAGAAGTTCCACTTGAAATAGGTATTTTGAATTCCATTTTCCCAGCTCCTGCAGTGCTCCCATTCCTCTCCCATCTCCTGAGCATCCCTTGTGTTTCCCATGCTGGCTAGGTTGTCGTTGCTAAGAGAAACTTTCATTATGTAAAAATAACAATTTCTTGCTAAAAGCCCCAGGCTCCCTTAAATTTCCCTCTAGATTTTGTGGTCTGAACAAGGATTTCTGCTTCAGCGAGCTTCAGAGCTTCCTGCTTCTTGTGCAGTTCTCCCCGCCGCAAACAACTGAGTTCAGCTCCGCTCAAAACTCAGCTTGGGACTTGGTTCCTTGCAAAAATCAAGATAGATGGTGGCATTCCCAGTGAAGCACTTTCCTGTCACATTAAACTTCTTTCCCATAGTGCCACCTCTCTTGGGTCTGTGTGCCCTGTGCTGAGCAGAGTGGTTGCTGCCTCCACCTGCAGTGGGTTTGCTCTGCCGGCTGTTTGCCCTGTGGTTTGTGGCACAACGTGCATTTCAAGAGGAGAAAAGAGAAAGGCACCTCCTCCAAGGACACAGGCAGAAACTCCCCGGAGACCACAGTGTGGCAGCTTAAAGCACCTGGCCTTTGTTCCTCCTCCCCAGGAATGGATTTCTGTTCCATACCAGCAAAAAGGGATCACAGTCATGAAATAAAACCATGAGGAAGGCCAGAATGGGGCCAGACCAGTCCTGGGGGGCTGGGAGGACACTCGGTGGCTCTCTGAAGATAAGACACCTTTAGTCTTGCACCCTTCACCTCCACCCTCAGCAAGGCCAGGGCTATTCCAGTTGAGCTAGTTTTTCTTCTTCAGGTAACTCCTATAGCGTTAATAATCACACCAAGCAGTTCCCACCACACCTCAAGCAATTAACCCCATCCGGTGGCAGCGCTGGCTGGGGAAGCCCTGGACAACATCCTGGGATTCCAATGAAGCCGAGAGCAATTTTGCTGCCCATTCAGTGCCAAGAAGCTTGGTGTCTTGTGTTTATTTTTAGAGCAGTAAGTTATTTCCAAAGAGCCTTTCCGTCAGGCTTGGCCCCACAGAACCTGCCAGGTCGGCTCCTCCAGCTCGGTGGGCATCGTTAGCAGGGCTGTGCATGATGAAGTGGTGTCAGCACTTCCATTACAGCACCTCTCCCCTGCTCCAGCCCTGTTATAAACAGGACATCCAAATCCAGTTCTGGAAATAAAAAGCATTCAAGAGCCAACATGGAAACCAGTCAGCACCTTAACCTGAGCCTTGCTAATATTCATCTGGCAGGGGAGAAAAAGGGGGGATATTTTATCCCTCCCACGCCTAAATCCTGAATCTGTAATTCCAGCTGCGTCACACTCAAATTACTCACGGCTTTTTAGGTTGGGGTGGGTATTTTTTAAACACATCCCTGGTAAATGGGGAAGTGATCCTTCCCCTCCTCCGCCTCTTCTGCAAGCCAAAAGCTTGATTAAAAGTTGCCTTTGTCAATCCTACTAACGAAGGCAACAGTTAATAGTCACTTTAATTGGGCACAAACCTGTGGCCCTGTTGAGTGGGATGTCCTTCTCACCCCCCTCACCACACGCAGCCACCCTAGATGCTGGGGCAGGGAACTGATTTAGCTGACAATTAACCAGGAGCCTCCAGCCAGCTCAGATCTGGCTGAAACCACCCGTGAGCACGTGGCGAGAGCACTGCAGTGTTGGGAAACAGCGGTTGGGCTGGAGGAAAGCAGAACTGCTCTTGGCATTGGTGCTTGGGCCTGTGAAGATGTTCTTTTAATAGCTGACTTGTGGATTAGCTGCTGCTTGAAGAGACGGCTTCCCTTTCTCCCTTTCTCTCACAGAGATGCTTGCTATCAAGCGGTCACGCCGTCAGCCAGGCCCATCACAGAATCACAGAGTGACTGGGTTGGAAAAGACCTTTAAGATCACCGAGTCCAGTCATTCCTGTCCTAATGAATTAATCCAGGCTCAAACTCCATCTTTCTTCCTTTCATTGCTGCTCTTTCAGCTGGATCAGTTCCTGGAACACAAGGGCCAGCACACAGAGAGTGGGAGTAAGGGGTTAGTACAAAGGACTGCAAGGTGCCTCCTGCCAGCAGCACTTGGGTTGGTGCACATTGACCCTGAAACAGCCCTGTGGTGCTAGAGCTCTTGGCTCAGCCAGTTCCTCTCTCCTAAGCCAACATGCAGCATGTGCATGGTGAAATCAGCAGGGGAAGAGAAACTGCCCTTAGCATACCTCTGCCCTGCCCTGGTGCCGGAGTGAATGACCATCTAAGGGGGCAGCTGGAATTACAGATTCAGGATTCAGAATTCAGATTCAGGAGGAGGTACAAGAAGGAGCCTACCAACTCTTTGACCCTTACTAAGAAGTTCCCCCATGTCTGCTTTCAGTATTTATACATTTTCTAACTCCAGCCTGTATTTCTGTGTCACCACAGAGAAGGCAAAGTCTGGAATCTGCTACAGGCTCCAGCCAAGAGGAGCTTGTTCTGGTGCGAGGACATCTGCCACTGCAGACCTGAGGAGGATGCTTAGGAGTTGCAGAATGTAGAGATTTTGTGGAGTCACTCGAGACAGCAGCCAGCTCAGCTCAACCCAGCCCTGTTACCCCTCTTCCCTATGGGAATGCTGTGCAGTGTAATGCCTCGGCACCTCCTACGATGCTTTGAGCTCTGTTGCCAACTTCAATCACACTTGAAAGACATGTAGAAGACCCAAAGAGAAGTTTCTGTGTGCCTCCTGAAAACCCCTTCCCCTACCCAACCTCCAAACCCTAGCACTTGGGGTAGGACAGCTGCGAGCATGGCCATCTGCCATCCCGCTTGGTGGCAGCTGCCCAGCCAGGCTGCACGTGCAATTTAGCCTGCTAATTAGTTGTGCATATCATCACAGCACATACTCCCTGCTTGGTGTGGGTGTGTCGGGAGGCACAGGGAGAGAGACAGGGTTTTTGCAGTAATACAGGGCACAAATCTGTAGGAGATGAAGCTTCACTTCTCCTGCTCATGGAGGAACGTGGGCGCTTGACTGCTTTATCACACAGATCTGGAGGAGGATGCTAGAGGATGTGTATTCCTGTGCAGGGCACACACAGTACTGATGTAGCACCCCCAAGAGCACTTGTCAGGGATAACTGGTGTTTTGGCTGATGGCAAGGGCATTAGAAGATGGGGAGGTCCCTCAGAAATTTCTGTCAGACATTAGGGGCCCAGCCTTGTCCCTATGTCCCACTGTTGGCATGGATAAACACCAGCAGTGGTGCCACTGGGACATCTCCTCTTCCACCCAGGAACTGCAGTTGTCCCCGTGTCATCACGTGCCGTGCAGCAGATCATTTGGCAGAGCACTGCCATGACTTGCACATGGCTCAAATTTGAGCTCCACTGGGAAGAATGACACATACCCTGGGTAAACAAGAACCCTTTAGTGAGCAAATGAATGTAAATACCAAAGGTAGGTGACAGATTAAAGCAGTGCTTAGAGGACACTGGTTTCACGAGGACTCTGACTTCACCTCTAAAGCCATGGTGTGCCTCAGCACTGGAATTTATTCCTGTTAAATATATACCTAATGAGACCACTGACCTGCTGGGAGAGTTGCATCACTTTTCATCCCTGCTGCTCCAGCTCCTGGTGCAACTACCATTAAAGAGAAGGGCAGGCATCCAACATGGTGCTGCCCAACACGTGCCTGGAGCCTAGCCTGCAATGAGATGTGTGGTATCTCCTCACCGTCTTGCTTCTGTGCATTAATGCAGGTCCTGGGCATGCACTTTTGGAAACTGGTGGACCTTTCTTGAGAGGGTTTTGCTGGGAACTGATTAATGTTTGGTACACTGGCCCCGTTTCCTTCTTCAAGGTGGGTCTGGGACTGTCCTAGCCCCAAGATCCTTATCTGCTGCTGGCTGAGGGATGCTTGCAGACAGGTCCACATCTCAGTCCTGTTGTCACTGTGAAATACTGAGGTCCTTTGCGTGCCTTGTGGAAGTAACTGTGAAATACAGTGTTGAAATCAGTCCTGATATGCCATTACTCTGCCAGGAATTTTGTGACCAAGGCTGAGGGGTGAACCTGGCTCTCCTAGGCTAAGAAACAAACCCAAACCTACCATTTCCCCATCTGTTTGTAAGGCTGAAGTGTAAATCATGGATTTAAGGGTATGTCTCATGGCCTTTCTTCTTTATACAGAGAAATATTCTATCAGTGACTAACCCTGTTCCAGCAGTCAGGCGTATGCTGACTCCAATTACAAGTTAAACAGTCATCTTGGCTGCACAATTCCCTAGTGCTTGAGAGTATCCCAACAGAGAAGAAACAAAAAGAAGTCATGAAAAATGTTCCACATTCTTAATCAAACTGATGCCAGCAGACTTAAATCCCTCCTCATCCGGGCTGAAGTTAAAACCCTTGCAAAAGAGAAGAATTAAAGTCTGCTTGCCCGGCGACGCTTTCTGTCCAGCACCAGCTGCAATGGTGCATAAACATCTACTATACATCTGCGTATAGGTACAGGGAGAGGTCAGGCTCGAAGTCCAGCCAAAACCAACAGTGTGTAAGAAGGAAATGACGCCATTGCCACGCTGCTCCTCTGCAGCAGTAAATGGGAAAGGGATTTGCTCTGAGGAGTAAGGCTTTTGTATCACAAGGAGGGAAAACAAAAAAGAAAGGCAGTGCTTGGGAAGTCAGAGGAGAGGGCTGCTGACCTGCCATACTTGCCCACTGTGCTAACAGCCAGGAGAATTGGAACTATTCAAAGATAATTGGAAAAAAATATTTTTATAATTTTATTTTGGAATAACTATGGGATTTATAGGATTTTCAGAGCTATGTTATAATATTTGCTGCCCAGAGATGCTGTGGATGTCCCTAGATCCCTGGCAGGATTCAAGGCCAGGTTGGATGGGGCTTTGGGCACCCTGGGCTGGTGGAGGGTGTCCCTGCTGATGGCAGGGGGTGGGACCAGGTGGGCTTTGAGGCCCCTTCCCACCCAAACCAGTCTGCAGTTCTGTGACACATTTGATATTCCCATGGGCAGGGTGAAATGAAGTGCAAAATATGAGATCAAATACACTGGACTCCCCCAGCTCTGTTTAGGGTTCCCAGAGGTGGGGGCCACCCCTTTGACCCCGCAGCGGGAGTCCTTAGAGCCAGGCCTTGGTGCGCCCCGACCCGGCGGCCAGCCGTGGTGACACCGCCCGCATCCAGCCGATCGGAGGGGCCGAACCCCGCCGTGCCGGGGGGGCACCCGGGGGGTGCAGTAACAGAGCCATCGCCCCGGGGCGGGGCTGGGTGCCGAGCGCCGGGGCCGCCGCCTCTCCCGGAGCCGCCGGTAACCGGCTGCTGCCGCCACCTCGTGGTGCCAGAGCCCCGCGTCCCGGGGTGTGTGTGTGTGGGGGGGTGGGGGGTGGTGTCCTGCTGCAGAGCGGGGCAGCCAAAGTGCAGGGCGGGGAAAAACCCCAAGCTGGGAATTGAGGGACAACTCCCAGAGGAAGAGGGGAGCGCTGGGCTTCCCCAGCATGTGGCATTGAGCCCCGGGAGCTGGAGGGCTTCAACAGGGTGGGCGCTTGGACCTGGAGCCCCGGCTTTGGCTTCAGGGGGTTAAAGGACACGAGGGAGGGGGAGGAACTGAAAAGTAAGAAGTAATATTAATGAAAGGGAGAACAGCCTGAACACGAAACCGTGCGTGATGCCGAAAAACTGAGCAAGGGCTGGGCCAGGAGCCCGAAACGAGGAACAAGCCCTCCTTTTTGTATATGCACAACACTGAGACGCAGAAACGAGTTATTCAGCGCCCCCTTCCCTTCCCTTCCCTTCCCTTCCCTTCCCTTCCCTTCCCTTCCCTTCCCTTCCCTTCCCTTCCCTTCCCTTCCCTTCCCTTCCCTTCCCTTCCCTTCCCTTCCCTTCCCTTCCCTTCCCTTCCCTTCCCTTCCCTTCCCTTCCCTCCCCTCCCCTTCCCTTCCCCCTCAATAAATTATAACTCATTGATTTTTTATAAATTTTAATTTATTTCAGTCAAATGATCGAATATTACTACTTTTCCTTGATTGGAACGTGTGGATTTTTCCCTGTGGGAAGCTCACCTATCACTCCTGGCTGTGCCTTGCCCAGCTTTTAGCATTCTGCCAACATGACATGATAAGGGAAAGGTTCTCGCCCACAGACATCTAAGGATGTGACAAGTGGACTCTCCACTTCCTGTGCCAAACTTCTCCAAAACCCTAAGCTCTTGCATTTTAACCCAGTATGCTTTTTCTCCTTGGACCAAATTAAACTATACTTTGCATGGAAACTCATTCTACTGTTGGATCTGTAGGGCGTTACTAGGTACAGGAACCCAGCCACTGCAGGTAGGCAGCCCCTGAAACGCTCGCGGACTTGGGAGAAAACACAAAAGGAAAAAGCCGCTGAGCACTAGCTGTTCCCCTGGGATTTTTCCCGCAGAAGCAAGCAGTGGTGCAGAGAGAGCTCCCCCTCCTGTTGCAAAGCATCTTTAGCCCCATCCACCCGTGGGACACTTGGGGCTGTTACTCTGCATTTCTGGGGCTCAAGCCAATGGCAACGTGAGATGCTATAAATAGTAAGTTTTTAATGGATAGAACTGCACAGTGCTGATAATTTATGTTCATCTCCTTTATTATGTGCTGTGGCTTTACAAAAGTAAAGGTCAGAGGGCCACAAAGATGATGAAGGGCCTGGAGCATCTCCCCTATGAGGAAAGGCTGGGTGAGCTGGGGCTGTTCAGCCCTGAGAAAAGAAGACTGAGAGGGGATCTGATTAATGTTTATAAATATCTGAAGTGTGGGACACAGGGGGAAATGGCCAGCCTCTTCTCAGTGGTCTGTGGGGACAGGACAAGGGGCAATGGCTGCAAGTTGGAGCACAGGGAGTTCCACACCAATATGCAGAAGAACTTTTACACAGTGAGGGTGACAGAGCCCTGGAACAGGCTGTCCAGGGGGGTGTGGAGTCTCCTTTTCTGGAGATATTCAAAACCCGTCTGGATGCCTCCCTGTGTGATGTGTCCTAGTGAACCTGCTTTGACAGGGGGGTTGGGCCCGATGAGCTCTGGAGGTCCCTTCCAACCCCTACAATTGTGTGAATCTCAAATTTTTTTCCCTACTGCAGCAAGATCATCCCTGTTAATGGGAGTCATCCAGCATGCAAACAATTTGTCTGAGTGTCTGTCACCCAAAATAGCTCCCCACCCTGGGATAATTTTATTGTCTGCTGCAAGGGATCAGCAATCTGACAGGTTTTAAGAGGGTTAGCTGCTTGAGTCTGCAGGGAGGTGATCCCATGCTGTGCTAAGGTACCATGTTTGCATGGTGAGCTGCAGACTTGGGGAGGACTTTCCAGGAGCATCATGCAGCCACCATATCAAACTTCATCCAGAAGTGGGCTTCTCACGGCAGCTTGAGAAGCAGTTGAGCCTGCACTGAATGGCTGGTTCACACCATGTACCAAGCTCTATCAGCAATTTCAACTGGCTATTTATACTTTTTTTGAGGACTTTGCTATTTCCCATGTCCTGACATTTAACCTGGTTTGTAACAAACACTCCAGGTTTTATAAAAGGGAAAGTACTGAGGCAAGAAATACTTTTTAAAGCTCTGATTTCCATGTGTCAAAAAAAATCTCTCTGGCTGACCAGCACATGGCCACGTGTGTAAACAGGGAGGAGCTGAGAACAGCAACTTCAGGGCAGCAACAGAGCTGGCTATAACACAAGGTTTCTGCTTTCTAGGGACATCAACAGTAACTGAATAAGGCTGAAAGCAAAAACACTTGATGTTGTGGTATGAATTAGCAATCCAAGAAGAGGATGCTCCAGGGCAGGACTCAGTGGTTAGCTCTCTGCCTCCAGGATGCAGCTCAACAATGCCCCCCCCCCCCCCCCCCCCATGCCGTCTGCTGACACGTACAACAAAACAGGGAGGTTTGGGAGCCAGCCTCTGGCTCAGGGTTTGCCAGAAGTGAGACTCACATTGCTGTGGTGTGGAGCCAGATGTAATCCTCCAGATCTCCCCAAGGCTTCTACCCTGTGCATCTGAACCTCATCAAAAAAACCCCCAAAGTTCTCAGGTCCTTCAAAGCCTCTTCCTTACCACTCTGCAGCCATAGCTAGCTTGCTACGGGTAAATCCATGCTATAGGAAGTGTTTTCCATGCATTTAACAGATGGGTAAGCTGAGATGGGGAATGAAGCGTGTTGTTTGGGGCAGAGGTGGAAAGGAAGGTTTGTCTTCCCACTCCTCCATCATGACCATCCGCTCCATCTGTTAACACTTCAGCACACGATGCCAATCTCCAGCGTGACTCCGATTAGTCTGCAAAGTGCTGCATGTTGATGTTTTGGTTTGATACTTGGAGGGCTCTGTGGAGATATTTAATTAGACAAAATTAATTCCTTTGAGAACAACCTTCTGGCAGCACTTTGGAAAGGGCTAGGAAGCTTCTGTTGTTCTGACACTTCTTAAAAGTTGGCATTAGCCATTTCCTAATTTATTTTTTAAAGGACAATCAAACCACATTGTTCCCCAGGTCAAATGATAGCTGTGAGTTGCTTGCCAGCATCGCTATCAGAAGGTGGGGTGCCAGACCTTCTCACCAGAAGTCACTGCTCACAGCTGCCAAGCCCTTGCTGCTGTCACCCTGGAAAGTTTCCCTTCTGCCCGAGCTGTCAGAGTCCTTTGGCCTCTTTGTTCTCCATCTTTTTTTAACCACCTTTACAGCCATTGCAGGCTCTGATGGTGACAAGACAGGCATTGCAGGACAGGGGAGCATCAGTGGTGCCCGGCCCTGCAAGGTGACATCCCTTCCAGCCACCCCAAGGGGAGCAGGAAGCAAAGCAGGAGACGAATGGCTGCCCTTCCTTCTGCCTGCCTTCTCCTGCAGTCCCACAGGGATGCTGGTATTTCTCATGGGACCATCTGCTAATTCTGCAAACCTCCCACAGACAAGGGCACACAAGGGCAAAGTCTCAGTACGATTGAACTTCAGGAGCTCCAGATGTCTGTGTCTGCAGTTGTACCTGGGTTGGAGCTGGAGGGGAACCGGCTTGGGCTGCAAGTAGCGTGCAAAGCACACGCTTAAACCCTGAGCAGTCCTCATAAGCTCTTCCCTTCTGCACGGCTTGGGCCCAGCTACGGTGTGGAAGAGATCTTTGGGGGTCAGTGGTCAGCAGAAGGGCCACTTTAAATTGTGCGTCCTCCTATCACAGATCACTGGGACGTCCATTTACTGCCCCAGCTTCCAGCTCTCTTCTCCTTCTGAGGCTGCACGGGCTTCTCCTGGTTTCTGGATGGGTTTCTCAGCCTTGTTGCTGCCGGCATTATCCGTCCACCCCGTATAAAATCAAATTCTCC
Source organism: Porphyrio hochstetteri (assembly GCA_020800305.1). NCBI lineage: Eukaryota > Metazoa > Chordata > Aves > Gruiformes > Rallidae > Porphyrio > Porphyrio hochstetteri. Next base: position 18,244,771 of record CM036915.1, on the reverse strand, counting down.
CTTTTTGGGGTTTGCCTTGGCGTCTGTGTGTGCTTACACGGGGACAGAGCATTTCAAGGTTTCATCCCATGTTCAGCCCTCTCCTGGCACAGCCCGAGCAATGCAGCCGCAACAAAGGGATGCACAGCACGATGTCCCTTTTATCCAGGCTCCTCAGCTCCTTCAAATTAGGATTTATGTGGATCTTTAAAAAAAACCAAACCCAAACCTGCTCATAGCAAGCCATAAAGGAAGAAGGAATCTACACTTAGACACTTAATTAGGGGATGTCTGCAGAGTGCTCTGCAAATGGGACAGTGCCAGAGTGTGCCATGCATTCGGTATTTAAATATAGCTGTACACACCCCCTCGGCCTCCTGAACTGCTGAAAACCTCCTAGCAGGTGATCACAAGCCCTTCTATAATTGAAATGAACTTAATCCTGACAGAAATGTAGCGGCAGCTGCTGTGAGTGCTGTGGCTGCTCTCCAAGCATTCCTGACGCTACCCTGGTCTGTATATTAAAGCGAGGGTGATTGCTGTGCTGCGGAATCCTGCCACGGAGCGTCTCTTACAAGCCAGCTGCTGGGTTTGAGATTTAAGGGCTTTGTTGTATTTTTCATAAGAACACTTTTCTCTTGTGCAATGATTGCCACACAAGGATCCGAGCTGCTCGGATATTAATTACTTGGGGCTCGCAATGATGCTGTGAAGTGAAAGGTAAATACAGGTATTTCTCTTTCTCACACACACACACACTGTAGTGAAACATACAGGCTGTGGCCTATACAGTAGGTGGAAGCAGCAGAGCTGTGTTTGGAGGTAAGGGAGGTGAGCTGCCAGCCCAGAGGATGCATGTGGGATGCTGAGAGGAGACTGCAGCCAGCCGGAGGAAGATATGATAAATTACTGTAGCTGCCCTCCTAATTTAACCTTCATGCTACGAATATCTGCCTGAATCCCAACATGCTGTGGAGCAGCAGGACAAGGAGCAGCGCCTCCCGCAAATCCTGACTTTTTGCCTCTGTGTGAGAACTCTCCGGCCTGTCTTGGCTCCTCTGAGTCCTTCCTCCCCTCTTCCTGGCCCCTCTCCTGTCCCTGCGTCTCCCTGGGCTTTGCAGGTGGGATCCAGCATTTCTGCACCAGCACCAAAGAGTGACCATACAGTGGCTTTGCTGGGAGGAGGGACGTCTCCACCTCGAAGCCCAGCAAACCCAACAGCAAAATTCTGGGGAAAGTGGGGCTTGGGGCACGGCTTGTGCAGGGCAGGCACTGACCTCCCACCTTCCCCCCAAAGCCACCGCAGCAATGAGGGGGTCCTGGCCCTTGAAAAATCCAACAGGCAGGAGTAGAGCGAAGGTACCTCACCTGTGAACCCCTTGGAGCCATTCGCCTGTGGTTGCAAGGTGCTGCTATGGGCAGTGCAGGGATGATGGGTCCCTGCTGCTTCCCCATCAGTCTGCAAAGCCAGACTCATGCTACTGGTCTCTTGTGCTCTGTCTGGTTTACGGCTGCCACTCCCAGCCCAAAAAACATCAACTCAGTCTCATTCAAACTGTTCTTTTGCTCTGAGCTAAGCAAGGCACACACACTCCTCTTTTTTGGGTGACATCAAGGCTGTTTAAAGGGCAGAACAGAAGATGGTGCTGCCGAGCCAATGTATTTGAACAAGGAAACTTCCTGGAGCTGCTGTTTTTTTTTTTTTTCTGACCGATCCAGTTCCAAAATAATCTTTGTTTAAACTAAAGAGTTGTCAAGGAGATAAGTTTGAGAAGAGCATGAGCTACAGAGAAACCTCCTCCAGCCCGTTCCCTCATGGAGCAGAGATGCGGTGAAATATTGATGGACCACACTCCCTAATTATATCTCCTGCTGAGGTGGGCCAGCTTGAAATCCGGAGCTTTCCTGCTTTGTATGCGGCACTGTTGGGATAAAGCGATGGGATCCCTTGCAGAGCTACACGGGCAATTGGGCTGGGATGTATGTGGCTAATGAACAGGCGTCAGCTAGGCAGCTTTAGGGGAGCTAATGAAATGCTCAGTAAAAAACGCAGCACCTCCAGGTATCGTCTGTGCCTCTCTCCTGGAGTTTAATCCTCCACCGCTGCCCGGGCAGCCTTGTGCGCTGTTTACTGAAGTCTTCTCCGTGTAAAACAACAGGAGCAGCAGCCAGAATGAAAGCCCTTTTGATCATGAAGCTGGGCAAAATGGTGTCAAGCTCTCAGGCTGCATTAGTTTTGTTTTTTTTTCTTATTACAGCTGAACGTTGCTCAAAAGGCGAGTGTGCAAAAGTAACGCGAATAAATTTCGATCCACGGTGCTGACAGCCACATATTTCTTACAGGGAAATTTTAGCTCAGGCTAAAATAGGTGGCTGCTTTATTTCTCACACCCAGGGTACCCTTGTGCTTCCACAGTTCACCTGTCTGGGAATTTCAGTGGCTTAGTGGAAAGAAACATCCTAAATTCAGATGCCTCTTCAAAAACCTGATTTACTCAGCAGCTGTAAAAGAAGTGGCTGTGAAAGAAGAGCCTGTCTTGCAGTATTTCATTCTCTAACTCACGTGGCACCTGTAAATGCAGCTGAGCATCTCATACATGGGGATGCAGAGAACTGGGACCGCGCTCTACTTTGTTCCTTATGGTAACTCTGTACCTGGGGAAGCCCACGTGGGTTACAGGGCTAGAAATCAGAACTCGTGCTGCATCTCAGCATATCACTGTGATGATAAACGAGGTCCATACTGTCGATGTCTCTTGAAAAGAATGCTGTGCATACATGTGCCTATGGCAGCACAGATGGTGACAGTCAGAAGTCTTCACCGCTGGCCTTCACAGAGTCTTCTGGGATAGCTTGGTGGAGCCACTGTATCTTCTTGTTTTCATATCTCTGGCTCCAGAGCAAGAATATTTACCTATTTTACAGGCCACAACAGAAAGATTAATTAGCTAATGGTCGTTGGGTACTCTGAAGACATAAAGCAACAAATACACTTAACAGGCTGCGTTCATTGCTCCCGAAATCAATAGATACTTGGCAAAGGCACTAGTGAGGGGAGCTGGGAGGCATGGAAGCCCATAGGGACTGGGATGCCCAGGTGCCTGGTCCTGACTCACGGTGGGGAGCACACATGTCTATGCACATACCCCTGAACCCCCTGCAAATGTGCCCACTGCTGCTTACAGCAGGGTAAAGGGCATCTCAGTACAGCCTTCGGCTGTTCTCCCAGGTGATGGTAGAGGCTCATCAGACCGTTCATGCCCTGAAGCTGTCTGGGCTTGTGAGGGTTGTGTGGATTACTCCAGAAGCCCAAGCCAGCTCACATTTTCGCTGCCTCAAGCAGTTTCTCCTTTCCAGGCAGCGGATGCAGCATGTAGCACTTGTGAGCCAGCACGGGGGGAAAAGGTGCAGTAGGCACAACAAGATGAGAGACAAGGAGTGAATGTCTCTGGCTTCTGGGAGGATCACAAGCCATTCAGTGCTAAAGCATCGTCCCAAAGCTGGACATCACCTAAGCACCGATGGACAAGCTGCAGTTCAGGGGTGAGCCAGCCTGTGGCTGCCTGATGCATACAGACTCGTTAACTAAGCTCTCCCTACAGCCACAGAGAAAGTCCCTTCAGGACAAAGCTAAGGGATTCAAGCACTGTGTTGGTGAGCATCATCCTGGTCCTGATGCTGTCCCCACTCTGGAGAGAGGAGAGGTGGTTGGGGTGGCACTTCCTGGGGCATGTTGGTGTTAGGGTGCAGAGGCATGCTGAGATGGGTGGCACTGAGCCTTTGCACTTCTCACTGCCTGCCTCGAACCCACATTTGGAGTCTGCTCTCTGCAAAAAGGGTCGCTTGGGGGAGACTGGCTGGAGAGCTGTCAGGCAGAGAAGGACCTGGGGGTGTTGGTTGACTGCAGACTGAATATGAGTCAGCAGTGTGCTCAGGCGGCCAAGAAGGCAAATGGCATCTTGGCTTGTATCAAAAACAGTGTGGCCAGTAGGTCTAGGGAAGTGATTGTGCCCCTGTACTCGGCATTGGTGAGGCCGCACCTCGAGTACTGTGTCCAGTTCTGGGCTCCTCACCACAAGAAGGACATGGAGGTCCTGGAGCGAGTCCAGAGAAGGGCAACCAGGCTGGGGAAGGGGCTGGAGGGCAAATCCTATGAGGAGCGGCTGAGGGAGCTGGGGCTGTTTAGCCTAGAGAAGAGGAGGCTGAGGGGAGACCTTATCACCACCTACAGTTACCTGAAGGGAGGTTATAGAGAGGTAAGTGATGGTCTCTTCAGCCAGGTGACAGGTGATAGGACAAGGGGGAATGGCATGAAGCTGTGCCAGGGCAGGTTTAGATTGGATGTTAGGAAAAAATTTTTTACTGAAAGAGTTGTCAGGGCCTGGAACAGGCTGCCCAGGGAGGGGGTTGAGTCACCTTCCCTGGATGTGTTCAAAAAAAGGGTAGATGAGGTACTTAGGGATATGGTTTAGTTTAGGATGTGAATGGTTGGACTCGATGATCTTAAAGGTCTTTTCCAACCTTATTATTCTGTGATTCTGTGATTCTGTGAATGTACCTGTTGGGATACTAGAGTTGAGGCTGGACATAGCATCTGGTACAGCCAAGGACACGGGCTTCATTAACAAGCATGGGGGAAACCTAGTGTTTGCTCTTTTTAAAATATTACAAAGATAAAGTCAAGGTTGGGAGGCATGAAAGCCTCCCTTTCTGTCCTCTGACAGGCAGTGCACACACAGACCTTGTTCCAGCAGCAGGAGCTGGAAGTTTCCTGCAGGGAAGGGATGGGTCCCTGAGTGATGAAGATCTCACAACCTTACACCCAGAGCAGCACTGTGGGATGCATCCCCGTGGCCTCTACTGGCTTACAGAATTTGGTCTAAGCTTGGCACTAGAAAAATCAAGCAACTAGTTTCTTTGCCTGAGAAGAGGTCGGAGAGCTGCACTGCCCTGTTGCTGCTCCACAGAGAGAGTCACCAGACACAGGCTGAAACAGCTGCTGTCCACCAGTGTCCCCCTGCACTGCTCAAGTATCATGGGTCAAAATTCAACTCTTTCTTCCTCAAGCAGAAATACTAAATCAAAGGTTGGAAAAAACTGGGTTTGCTCCATTCAAGGCAGATACAGAAGGTTCCCAGCAGGGAAGTCCTCAGCATCTTCCTTCCAGAAACACTTTTCCAGGCCTAAATCCTACATCTTCTAACAAACAGAAGTCTGGCCCTCCAAGGATGGAATTGCATGAAATACCAGCTCACTGCCTTGGTTTTCCACTCTGTATAATTTACCCATTGTGTCTCCATAACTGTATTCACTGGGATGCTCACAGGCTTTTGTTTATTATTCCTGTCCTGGTATTTAGGGAGGGCATAGGAAAGCATGTGTGCAGACCAAACACAGGGGCTCAGAGCTTGGCCCTTGTGCCTGCAATCCAAAACCACTTCACAGGCACCTGTATTTGTTAAATGAGTCCATTGGTCTTCAGCTACCCCGAGAAAAGCTGCAAGGACAGGAAGAGGCGGCGAGTCTTCCAAAACCATGACAGCATTGAGACTCCACCTCCTCCTAAAGCTACAGCATTCCTCTCACCGTTTTCAGTGCAGAGGGTCATTATGAAGAGCTAATTACCGAAGCAGGTCAGTCAGGTCCATCGCTGACCTGCTGTGTGAGCTGGGCAAAATACACCTGTCCCCGCTGCATTGACTCGATGCAGATGTGAAATATGTGCACTGAAGAGGCTTGAAGCTTCATGCAGGTCTCGCTAAGTATTCATAAAAGACACTGAAACCCTTAGATTAAGAGGTACACCAGAGGAGAATGATAGGGTTATAAAATCCATTTCTACAAATAACTCATATTTATATAGTGCCTTTCAACCTAACAGATCCCAAAGCTTTTTTTTCCCCAGCGTAACACCCTGATATACTGTGTTCTCCTCACCTACCAGTTCAAGGCAACCTCCTCTGAAGTGAAATGTGGCAGCTGTTTAAAAGCCCTGAGTCGTAGTAACTTTAATAATAGCGAGGCATTTATATGGCCTTACAAACTTCAAAGAGTTAATTCTCTGCCCCTTCAGGAGGCAGACAAGGTTTATTATTCCCATTTCACAAAGGCAATATAACAAGAGTGGACAAGAGTGGAGAAAATCTGCACTCCCACAGATTTACAAAGCGAAATTCAGTGCATGAGCCTAAAGTGCTTTTAATCCCACATAGAGAAAACAGATCAACATGCCTTATTAAAAAAGTCCTTTGCTAAAAATAATGTGGAGAGAGCTCTGATCTGGATTCTAACACCTGCCACTTCTTGCTGAAAAAAATTACCTACTCAAGCACGTGTTGATACAGAAACATCATGGTCCACAAATGCTTTTGTGCCATGAAACAAATTGGGCGCTTAAAATATACTGCCAAGAATCAGACAATCTGTTTTAAGAGGACCCAGGAGTTACTAAAAAACCTCTTGAAGTATAGGAGGAGAGAAAGCCGCAGCCACACCGATCTCCACGGCAGGCTGGCGTTCCTCTTCCACCACATGTGCTGCTCCATGGTTCTTCCCAACCTCCCTGCACCGCATGGCAGTGATGCCTCCAACGAGGAGGAAAATTTCCTTCTGTTATCCCCAAAGGTTCTTCGAGATGATCCTGAACTTGGGAAAAGAAAGTTAGAAAATTGCTTGGATTTAACCTCTTGTTCACTGAGAACTGGAGTCCTGTCCCTGGGTTGTATCACTGTTCCCACACGGATGCAGAATGAAATCGGAGCTCAGAAGGACTATTTTATACCTGGAGCCCCAAACACCTTGTCACATGGTAGCACAGAAGTCTCCAGCTTTCATTCCTCCTGCTGTTTCCCACCAAGGATTTGCACTATTGCAACTTCTTCTCTTAATTTGCAGTCTGAACCAAGAAACACCCTCTTACAGACCCCTCTGTGCCCTCGCAGTCTGCTGATGTAGCCCAGACTGCACAGCCTGCTGCATAAACTCACAGCAGCCTCCCTACGGCCCAGGCAGCTTTCCAGGGGGGCTGCAAAGCTGCTTCCAGCCAGGCTGCCGAAGCTCCTGAACAACCCTCTGGCTGCCCAGAAATGGGTCTGGACAACTGCACATCCTCCCAGTAGAGCCAACCCCTTGCAGATACCTTCAGTCACTCCCACAGCCTGGGCGATGCTTGGGGCTGGTGGAGAGTGAGGGGTGGTCTCTGTGTCCTGCAGGATCTGACCTATGCTGACCATCGTCAGTAGTCCAGTGAAGTGATTTCCATCCCAGGAGCGTGTTTGCTACAGGAATCACATCCCATTCATCCCTCCAACTGTCTGGATATAACTTTGCCAGCCAGGGTTTGGCCCCCTTCTCCAAAAAGCCCCCAATGTGCTGTACAGCAGCTTCACAGTGCAGGACGTGGATCAGTGCTCTTGCATGACTCGCTCTCCCCACTCCTCCTGCTCCCTTTCACCCCTCTGGCTTCACTGTCCCAGAAGAAACCTGCACTCCACAGTCCCACTGGCAGCCTCTGCCACAAAAAGGATGGCTGGGGAGGAAAGGATGCCTTCATCACTGCTGTCGCTTGCAGTCAGGTCCTGTGCCCCATCACCTCCACACCTATGAAGCCATGTCATTGGGAAGTTGGCCTGAGAGCAGCATGCTAGGAAAAACTGCTGCAGGGCCCTGGCAAACAGTCCCAGCATGAATTCATAGCCTGGGGCTGACACTCTTAAGGCACACAAAAGATATAGAGTAGAGGTCTGGTACTCAGATATAAAAAATCTGGGTCTTTCTGACGCGGTGAAACTCAAAACCAAGAGCAAACTCCTTTCCTGCTGCTGTGGCACTGAGCTCACAGCTAAGAGCTTTTCACCTGCTCCCCTTTTGGAATAATTCATTTAACTTTGTGGCATTTCACTACTATGCAAGTCAAACACACCGGCAAGCGTCTAGATGATGGCCCAGGGGAGAAATCTCCTTGACATATTTGATGCCTTACGAGACAGTGCAGATGGTCGTGGAGATCCTGTGTCTTTGCTTCCATGGCAACCTCGACGCCAGGGAACCGAACTCACTGCCAGCTCTGCACGGCATCGCAGCCAGCTGCTGACAGCGTTCATCTAACGCTACAGCCCAGGAGAGGAAGTACCTCAGCTCTGCTGACTGCCTTGGTGGTGACACCAGCTCCATGGGCTCTTCATGGGCACTGTGCTCACCCCGCTCTCTGTTTGCTCTGTGGACCGTGCTGGAGTTTCCTTTCAACCCTGAATAATGAGCGTAATGAAGTGTCTTCTGTCGGGTCTGACTGACGATGTCAGTTGATATTGCAGGATGACAGGGAGATTTACAAGCTTAAGAGAGCTTACGGGTCCTTATTTACAGCTCTCAAGCTGAAGCCCGGACTTAGACACCCATATATTTGGACTCAGAGGTTGAGTAAGTAAACAAAATGTTTAAATATCTCTCCTTCAACTCAATTCCCTGCCTGTGGGATTACTATTCACTACAGGTACAAGTGTGAGGATGCCTGATGGCTATGGGGAATCCCCAAATCCACATTGTGGCAGGTGAGTCACTGTCCTTCCCACAGAGAAAGACATGACACAACCTTTGCAGGCTGAAATGAAAGAACCAAGTGTAGCCTAGATCATCCTGGCCACAGTTTATAGGGTGAGGCAGCAGAGCACAGGCACAGGATGCTCCCAGTCTTCAACTGGTGTAAGTCAGCAGAACTACCCTCCATGACACCACAGCAGAATTAGGCTTTTTTCATTAAATAAATCCTGTGGTTCTTTCTTTTCTTCCCCCCCCCCCCCCCTCTTGAACTCCAGAAGAATCCCATTTAATCTGTAGGGAGCTTTTCCGGAACAAGAAACCCCACCAGGCTTGACCCTGACCTTTGCAAATGGAAATATGATGTAGTGAGAATTGAGACCTGAGAGTCAACCAGCATCTTCCGTTTTGCAGCTGAAATACAGCAGGTCATTTCACATTTCTATTATGAGCCTCAGATAATGGGGAAGAAAATTAGGTAATTCCATTTTTGGATTAGCTGGTTTTCTTGTCAGCCGGGAGATGGGATCTGAGGTAAGTGGAGAATGACTGGAGGCGCAGGATGAACAGCTGGTCACAGATGTTGTTTGGGATGCTATTTCTGCATGACCTGCTCCAGAGATATCAAAAGAGATTGTGTCTGTCTCCCCTGACATTTATACCTGTTTTCCATCACTGACTTCAAAGCAGTTGCTCTGCATTTGCCCACATCTGAGCGAGTGGGGGAACTGGGACCATTGTTTAAAGATAGTCCCGAGCCCTACCTAGGCTTTTAAATGATTGAAAATGAGTTATGTATGGAGAGATGGAAATGAAATTCATCAGGGAACCCAGAAGCGATAACATGATGTGCAGGAGAGGGAGCCTTGCCAGGCTTGGCGGTTTACGGGTAGAATTAGAAATTCTAGTTCAAAGTCTGCGAATTGCCCTGTGAAAGCAGATCCTCCTCATCACAGAGTCTGCCTGGCTCCTACACACAGGTACGTATGAAAAGAAGGGTTTGCAGAATCAAGAGCAGTGTTAGTAAGAAAAGGAAAGAAAAAAAAGCCCCAAAAGATCACTGCATGAAACATCAATGAGCAGAGTGAGGAACAACCGGGTACCAGGCAATGTTTAATCTAGAGAAAAAAGGCACAAAAACAACATCTAGAAGTTAAAGCCTGATTAAACTTAACAATAAGTTATTTAAAACCAAAAGGAAAAAAGCAATATGCGTGATTAATGAGGCAAAGCGTTTGATTTCCTGTCTCACAGGGTCTTCAGCTCCAGACATTCTGGAAGAGATGCTTTAGCAATACCCGTTAGCGTGCTCAAGCGAGGACTGATAGGGCCAGATTTGATGCTCTCGTGCTTCTTTCTGATCTCAAAAACCTGTGAGCATGTTTGGATTTGGTAAAGCATTTGATACCTTATCATAAAGTTTAGCTCTTTGGATGATCTGAATGCAATAGTCCATGGACCAAATCACAGCTGAGCAGCTGCAGACAAAGAGGAATACTAATCAGGGAGTTATTGTGTTATAGAATTATGTTTATTAGGGCATCACAGAGATTGGCTCTTTGGTCTTTTTTTGACATTTTTATTGATGACTAAAGGAGGAGTGAACGAAAGGATGACAGGCATTCACAAAAGTGACACGGAGTTGAAAGGGATCACAAACACCAGGGAAACCAGAAAGATAATGCAGAGGAATCTGGGTAGATTAGAAACTCAAGAATGAAAATATCTCAGCACATGGAATCTCAGAGCCAGGCAGATTGGAAGTCTTGTATCTGCTGATGCTGATAGGTTTTAAAGGCGATGCTCATTAAGGTCAAGGCATGGGGGGAAAAGCCTAAAAAGTGTAGTGTGTGGGGAGCTGCTCCACCTGAAGCCTTAGAGACAGCAAGCTAGAAGGAAAACAGCAGAAAACCCTTCAGCACTTCTGGCAGGCGAGCCATTTAATAAACATGCCTACCAAGAATCTTCCATAATAAAACTCGATGGATCATTTCTGTTCACTGAGCTAGTGTCATGTCTGCAAACTGCACAAGGCTTTGCCTCCTCAATGCATTAATTTCCATCCAAATGCCCAGGCAGAGCCGCTGTTAGCAACCTCTGTTGACAAGAGTGGATTATTCAAGGAAGCATAACTAACTCCCTCTTATTTCTCTGCAATCTATGCTCGGTCCTCTGCTGGCAGATGAAAATTCACAAGTGAAAATGTGCTGTCTTTCGTTTGGTGCTTGAGGCTCGATTTGAACCTACAACCTCCACTTAAGGATTCTTGAGATTCCCAAACAGGGTTTAGGGCTCAGAATCTGCCATGGCAAGCAGGCAGTCTGCAGATTCCTTAACTCATCTCCCAGCACCTTTTGGCTGGAGGAGAAGAGGACCAGGAGCAGGTGGAGGACTCCCTGGGACACTGAGCTGCAAATGGATCACTGATCTGTAAGCCCTAGGAAAACTTGGGCAAATGTAGATGGTCTAGAGCAGCTGTTCTGGGTGGGTTTAGAACAGCTCTTCTGTGCCATGCTGTGGCATTCCTCCCTTGGGAGTCTACTCCAGCATCCAGGGAAGTATGTTCTGCAGGAATGGTAGGATAGAGCAGCGCAGCCAGGGAACTTGGACAAAGGAACCCAACGCCAGATTGCTTTAGGTGACCGCAGAGCACCCAGCGCTAAGGGATCTGCATTCGGTGGGAGCAAAGAAATGACCGTTGCCTGTAGCTGCACCCCACCCTGCCTGGCATCAGCCAATGCCCACCAGCCTGTGGAGCAAGTGGATCCCTTTTTTCTGTGCCCTGGAAGCGCTTCCCAATTTACTGCTCCCATTGCTCAGCCAAAGCACATACTGTGCCACTGCACCTTAGTCTGACACTGCTCCCAAGTGTGGCTTTTTCTCCCTGTAAAATAAGGGTCATTGTGGTGTTGTGCAGGTAGTGAAAGCTCTGAAGAAATGCTTTGAAGTACACTATAGAAGTAGACATTATTACCCACTGCCCAGGGGGTTGGAGAAGGTTTAGTCTGATAAAAAGGCTTTGCATTCGGCTGGCAGCAAGCATGACAGAAAGTGGAAATGTTTCCAAGCTGAATTCAAATGAGTTGATTTTTCTATCAGCTCTTCTTCTAGTGAATGGGTATGCTGTTCCCTGGGCTGTGTGAAGGTTAATGCTCTAACAAGGTTCACCCTACCAGTAAGGATTCATTGGGAAGAGCTGTACTCCACGTTTACAACTGAAATTCTTTAAGGGGCTTCATTTGAGATGAAGTTTGTGGTACACTGGAAGATAGTAAGAACATCTGGCTTGGGAGAAGGGCTTGTTAGAGGTCTTGGTGCTCAGGATTGAGAGGCACAGCAAATTTGGCAGGGGTCAGGAGTTGGAGTAGAGGCTAGATTAGCAAATCCTCATAGCTAGAACCATGGCGAATTAGGCTCCTTGGGGAGGATTGTATGTTATGTTTGGCTCCAAATGATGCTGTTAGGCTCCCAGCTTCCCAAACACTACATTCCTCAACAGGTTTTTGGATCAGGGGAAGAAAATGGGGAGAAATAGGATAGGTTTATGGACTAGACACCTTTCATCTCAACTGCAATAAACTTGTTAGCAGCCCACAGGTGAGGGAGGGTTTGTGGCACTGTGCTGATAACAGCACTGACAGCAGATGTTTAGTGCCAGGCAAATTCTTTACAGCCAACCTTATCTGAAGCCCTTGCTTCTAAAAATCATCAGCTGTATTTGGGGTAATGCTGAAAATATTTGAAATGGTGTTTCAGGCAGCAAGAATGAGAGATGCAGCTCACAAAGGCTGCCTTGAGTGAAAATTTGTGTAGTGGGAAGGAACATTTCTTTAGTCGATTTAAAGGTGCTCAGTAAAGGAAACATATATTTTACACCTACACTTCATGTGTAACAGAGGCTTCAAAATTTAGTAGAAAAAAAAGTGTTTGTTATTTGAGAACTGCCAAGGCATTTTCCCTTTTTGCTTTGCTTTTTAAACAAAGTGGAATTTAAATGTGAGGGTTTTTTTTTTTTAAAGGGATGAGATACCTGAATCTTCTGAACATCGAGATTCCTACCCCAAGTGTCTTTCCAATATCTGAATTAAATAGATGTTAACAAGCAGCGGTGGATTTCTATCAATTTAAGAAATAATCCTTCTTTTCCTGGTTGCTTATCTTCTATATTTTGTTCTAGTAAGGTCATAATCCTCCTATTTCTCCACTCATCCTTAGAGACCCTCCAGACAAATAAAAGTAAGGCTTCATGTTTACAAAGTAAAAACAGAGAAATCCTTCTCCAGAAATCACAGCAAAAACAACCAACCAAAAACTCCACGAACGAGCCTTGGCATTCATCCCTTTTAAAACCAACACACCGTAGCAAGAGCTCATGGATTTCCTCCTGTCAGTACAGCTTTTGGGATGCCCCCCTCCCGGTATCCATCTTGCCATGAAACAGTCTCAATACAGACGTTTCCTGACCTTCCTCAGAGTGGGTACCACTTCCTCACCTAGAATCCTCCATCCGCTGTAACAAGGGTTTAACCTCACAGTTTGCAGGGTAGCTGCTCCACCCAGAGAGTTATTTGAGGCAACTCTTATTCCAGGCAACTCAAGGTTGCTGTCATTCCAGGGGCAAGGCTGGAGCTGGATGGCAGTTCCAGGCATTGCTTGGTTACACCAGAATCAGAGCCTGCTGCTGCTTAGCAGGGAATGTCTCAGAGCCAGGAGGCAGGTTGCCTCATCCCTGCTCTATTGGGCTTTGGGATTCCCTGTGCTACAAGCAGACATTGCTCTCAATACCTGGCTCTTCCACAGGGATGTGGCATGGACATGCTTTACAGAAGAGCACCCAGAACCAGTGGGGTGTCTCCTGGCATGGGGAGGGTGCATAACCTCTCTGCAGGCACCCGTCAGGGTGAGATGCTGCACTGCAGGATGGAGAGGCGAGTCACACAGCAACTCCACGGGCTTTGCAGAGACCAGCCACACACTCCAAAGGCGTATGACCTGTCACGTGCACATCCCAGAGCAGCCTGCACAGCAGCAATGGCCATGAGGTGTTAGTGCAGCATCCTGCAAGGGCTCAGGTGGATTCTCTGCTTCTCATACCTGTGCAGGATTTTTAAGACAGGTAAGCAGGTACTGATGGATGAGAAATACTAGCATGGCACATATCTATGACCCGATCTGACTTCTCTCTTTTGCAGTGACAAAGTTAGTGTCATTTCTGAGGGTGACAATAGTTCGGCTGAGCCAGGAGACAGGATCCATAGGGGTTAAAATCCAATTCTGGTTTTTTTCACATCCAGGTCACTTGTAATTCTGGCTGGAGTTCTGCTCCTCAGCAGTCGCTTTAACATCATCAATAAACCTCCAAAGCCGTCTAAGGCTGCGAGATTAGCAGCTACCACCCCGATGAGTTTATTTTATGTAGCTGAGATGAAGAAAATCAGTTTAAGGACACAATCTGCAAATTAACTTCTGGAAAAGAAGACTTAAATTATTCCTTGACTTCCTTCAGGTTGCACTTCAGTGGCCAGTCAGGACGTACTGCATGAACAGGCAGTGAAGCAGTGGGAGGCAAAGCAATAATCGGCTTTTGTGCTCTTTGATTATTGTTATCCAAACTAAATAAAGATTTGTGGTTTAGTGGTGTCCTTCCTTCCCTGTTTTTTGTTGGTTTTTTTTTATTTTCCCCAGATTAACTGTTCCACTGCGACATTATGTTTATTAGTGATATTTTAGGAACGTGTTCAAGAGATAATCTCTACACCTCAGCTTAATGATTGCACCAACCTTTGTTTAAAAGAAATCTGCTGCTTATCATAAAGTGAAATTGCAAGCCTTTTGCAGCAATAACCCCAGCTTCCAAGTGTCTGTAAAAAGCCATAAATGCTTTACAGGGTTATAGGAGTAACAGGCTGATTTAATGTGCTAACTAGGTATGTGCAAAGAAGTCAGACTTGTCCAAGTATATCTGAAGCTACTGCTTGCTCTAGATCACTGGTCTTTAATTAGCAATAGGACTTCACAGCAGCCCTCAGACCACTCGTGATAGATGAGGCATTGCAGTTTTACCGCGCTGCTGGTTGAGGTTATCTTTCCATAGTCACTGGAAGAATGATTAATTCTTGCAATTACCATGTTCTCTCTTGTCTGACATCCAAGCTCAAAGACTCTCTGATCGAGACCTGGTTGCTCTTTGAATTTATATCTCTGCTAGTAGCCTGGGTTTTTAGTTTTCAGATGTCAGAGATGTGTGTTCATGTAGCGCTGATCCTTTACATGTTACACTTTATTTCCTTCCTTACTGGAAGTCTGGTCTTTGTCCAGAAGGTGTATTACCACTGCAGAAGATCTTTCTGCAGGTAGTTTGCCTTATTTTGTATACATTTCATTTCTTGCACAGAAACGTGTATTCATGCCCACATATCCAGCTTGCCTAAATCCAGCGACTGAGCCAGCTTCAACTCCTTTGCTTATTTCTTCTCCGCACAATTTCTTGCAAATTCTCCCCTATTCTGAGAGCTAAAAATACATCTGGGTGCTGCCTGGAGGCCATCAGAGAGCACAAAGCAAAGGGCAGCCTGAGCTTCATATGCATTGCTAAGCACTGCATCAAGAGCCTTCCCCACAACCGGGGATGCTCTTGTAACAGCATCCATACATAGGGAAATCTGCCGTTCCCAGAAGCAATCGCATAGAGAAACATTCTCATTCTATTTAGCCAGCACCACAAAGTGCAATTGCCAGCGAGATCTCAAACTTGTAATGATACTGAGCAGGTGTAAAGTGCAGCTCAGCGGGGAGAAAAGCTACATACCCCGACTCCCACCCCTGCAATCAGATAAGCCTTCTCCTCGAGGTTCATGTTTGTATCTGGAAAGGAAAGCGAGCTCTCATCAGAAGGGAAAACAAATATTTTGTACATTTTTTCACTGACTCTGAATTTCCTCTCGTCTTGCTCAAAAGACATGTTCTTCTACCAAAGCTCTTGGGAGCTCAGGCTTTCACATCAGCCACTGCTAAGGGGGAGATGAAACCAAGATGTAGCTTTCTTGTTATCCAAGTGGGACTCTTTGTCCTATATACATGGAATATGTGACTTACTGGGTAAAATCTAAGCCCCACAAATTAGTTCAGATCCCCAAAAGCTGACTATTCAGAGAGAATGTTTATTACAGTAGGGCTGGTAAACTCCTCTTGCTCTTATTTGTTACTGCTCTGTTCAGAACAGACCACATGATGTCATTGAAGAACAGAGTTGCGAAATCCCACATTCCACATCAGGAACCAGGAATGATTCCCAAATTAGGCAAATGACATGTGAAATATCAGTAAAGCATCCGTGAGGAAAAAAACCCCAACAAACAACTCACAAAAAAATCCCAACCCCCCAAAAAACCAAACCAAGACCCAACCCTGAAGCCATGCGAGACAAATTATGCTCTCCAAAACTGCCATGTTAATAATTTTTCCTCTCAAATACATTTATATAAAAGGCCTCAGTACCTCAAGAATATGGAGCTAAGATTGCAAAGTCAATTTAAAATTCAGGAACAATATTTGCAGATTATTTATATGGCAACAATCTGCAAATATTTCCTTTGGATACTGCCACTTCACCGAGATTTTGGATGTCTTGCTTCCCACTTTAAAGGCATTTTTAGACATGGGACTATAAAAACGCTTCCACACTTCCTCTGCTCCAACATTCAAACATACTTGTTGTCCTTACTCTTGAATGTTAATATGAAGAGTAAGGACAATGTTACTCTGAAAGCCGAGTTTCTGAATGGCTGCAGTTTATGGCAGGGTTGAAACCTGGAAGATCCTACTCCATGACCATCAATGGGATAAGGGCCCTTTTCTCCTTCTGTTACAGTTTTAGGACTCCTTTCCCGTTAGCATTTCTTGCAGCTCATTTAGTATTTTCACTTCTGGGGTAAATTTCCCTTCTCCTGGCTCCAGAGGAAGTTAGGACATCAAGAACAGCTGGATCAGTTTATGTTGTCTGAAGTTAGATGAGATGCTGGGAAGTCCTCAGGAGATACACTACCTCCTGGGGCTTTATGCCTTGTTGACAAGCAAGTTGAGCCATTTTCCACTGGTTCAGCCTTTTTAACATCTGACAGGGAAGAGACTAGATTAAATACCTTATATAGCTCATTAAAAAATGGATTAGAGCTTTGGTATTATTTTCTTAAGAATCAGTCACTTGAAATTTCTATTGAACAGATGGGAACAAAGCCCAATCTGGCCTAATTAAAGAACAAAACCAAATTAAATTGCAACTGAGCACTTCCTCAGTATCCTGCACAACTTGGTGGAATATAAATGTCCCATCGCACTGCAGAACAGAGACACCATGGGATAAATCTAGGTCCCCCAACTCCAAGCACAGCCTCCAGGCACATGCTCAAGTCCCCAAAGCAATGCAGAATTTGATGGAAGGGTCATTTAAGCCAAGATGAAGATTCTTTGTTCTTTCAGAGAGCTTCAGATGGAGCTCCAAGCACCACTGATGTATCATCTCAGCACCAGCCACCTGCAACACTGTGTTTGGTCATGTCAACATTGCTCTGACATCTTCCAGTGGAAAAGACATGCAGGGTTCATGCAAGAGGAACACAGAGGTATGAATTTGGGGACCCCTTCCCCAACTCTGCAGGTTCCATTTCCAAACACAGTCAAGCCTTTGCCCCTACATGTGTCTAGACATTGCTGATTGCAAACTAATGGAATGCAAGGAATACAATAAAAAGCACCCAAAGCACTAACCACCATCACAGAGAGGCTGGTTAAACCCAGTGATGTTCAGACCCAGCAGAAGAGGGTGTAAATAAGATTCTTGGAAGGCAGGGAACAGAGCAAGGGAATTAGCTGCACTTTGCACATGGATAACGCCTTCCTTTGCTTCCTTCTGCTGTGCGGCTTCTCAACCAAGTACCAAAATCCCAACAGCATAAGCCTACTTCTTAGAGGGATCAGAAACAAGCCAGAAGAATCCTGAGCTTTATCATTTCTAGACTGTTTGGAATATGTTTGACACCACATATAACTGGTACAATTGTACCTTGTCAAATAGAGGAACTCTGGAGTGACAATAAATATTAATTCCCTCTGCTGGCTTTCAGCCTAAATCTTAGTAGATTGAAATATCTGCCACGGGAATATATATATATATAAAAGCCAACGTAGCAATAAAAGTCAAACAAAAGTGCCAGATCCAGCATCTCCCACTGCCTGGTTTATGCTAGTCAAGTAACAGATGTTTCAGGCTGTGCATTTCGGAGGAAATTGCACTGATACACTCATACAATACAGCAAATCTGGTTGCAAATTTGCTGAATATTTATTTCAGGAATAAGTCTGCCTCTGTTAGAAAATGGATGCGAAACAAAATGACTTGTCTTATGAAGCCTACAGTGCTCCTCTCCCAGTTGAGCACCGCAGCAGCAATGTCGAGATAAGATTAAAGATGATTGCAGGAAAATTGTAGGTCCAGCAATGCCCATTTTTCATGCTCAGGAAGGATTTTGTGCTGCCCACCCCATGGCAAAGCTGGCAGTACTTGGCTCTGAGCAAGCTTAGCAGGAGTCTGCATTCACCTCTCCCTGCCCAAGGAACACTGAAGGTATGGGTGTTGAGGATCAATGTGAGACATCATCTAGTGTTCACTCATCACTCCTGTCTTACCAGCTGAGCACTTAAGGTAGAATCCTGAGTGGATTCCCACCCAGCACACAGTGATGGCGAATATTAGTTTTTGAGGGTGAAGAGTGTGTTCGACTATGTGCCCAAAACGTGGCACCGTGGAGCTCAGATTTCAATACACAGCCAATGGGGAATGGTTGATGAGGATTTCAACCTTAAGCTTTGTGACCAGTCAGGGGTAGGTCTTGCTTCTGAAGCCACTTATGCCTTTTCCTTCATCCTATGGAAAAGCACCGCTCGGCAAGAGAACGACCAAGGGAACTCTGGTTGAGGCCAAGCAGCAGCTGGCAAACAGAACAGGCAGGGCCAACATCAGGGTCAGTGTTTACAAATAATAAATCATGTGAGCAGCGCTCACACCAATGTTTGGGAAATACTCTGCATCACCAATCTGACCTCCTGCCCAGATGTGGGGTTTTTTTACTTATTTTTTTTCCTGAACAGAAATAAACTGGGGCCCCATAATGGAAACTGGAAAGCGACATAAAAGCAAGCGATGAAATAAAGCTGGAACAATGACTAATTCAGTCTAGGGGGCCTTCTGCACATCATCCATGTCAAAATTTCCTCATCCCAAAGAACTTCCTGAAAAAAAAACACAGGATGCTTTTATTACCGAGTGGGTGGCATTTAATACAGCATCCCCATTGGCTGGGACAGCTGAAGAACTACACATTTTTTTCACTGCCACCTTTCCAAGGGAAGACTGACTGCCAGCAGGAATACAGCGCTGATCTTTTTCACAGCTCAGTCACGTTCCTGCAGATTATACCCTGCCATGCCAACCCTCAAGTGTAGTTTAATAGGAAGGAAACCATCTCTTTCTTCTTTCCTCTCTTTGTTTCGCTTCGTTTCAGTGGCGACGTGCCCTTCTTCCCAGACACAATTATTTTGCAGACACAATTATCTTGCACAACAATATTTATTAGCTAATACAAACCACGGAGAGCAAAGCTCAGTCCTGCCTCAGCGGTGCGGTGGCACAAGCACCCACACTCCCCTATCTGCTCTCCCTGCCTGGCTTAGTTCTCGTGCTCAGCACACCCGGGATGGATTGTAGTACTGTGGCTGTGATTGCCACAAATGCCGTGATGTTAAGTACGTGAAACATCAGTAAATAAATTCACCTGGAAGCACAGCCTAGGTGAGCTGTGGGAAAATAAAAGAAGGAGTAAATCTGAACTAGAAGTTCTTGAGCTCCGCGGCTATGCCAGCCGCCGGGAGGGCCGCACCGTGCTCCATCGCAGCTCGAACCCCGCGGTCACCGCGCGTCTGGACAGACGTTGCCTGTTGTGGTCAGAATCGAGCGCTACCGGCGAGGACGCGGCGGATCTCTGAGGAACCGGCTGGGCCGGGGGTGCGGCGGGAGGAACCGCGGGGCGGGCGGGGAGGAGGCGCCGCCGAAGGCCGCGGTACCGGCCGCCCCCCCCGCACCTACCCACAGCCGGCGAGCCCCGGCCCCTGGCCGCGGGGCCTCGGCCGCGGGAGGCGGCGCCTCTCGGGGAGGCGGGCCGGGCCGGCCGGCGCTGCCTTCCGGGGCTCGGCACGGCGGCGGCCGGAGCCGGGCAGGATGCGCTCCGCGGCCCCGTTACTGCTATTCTCGGCCTGCCTGCTGCTGCTGCCGCTGTTGCTGCCGGCCGCGCCCGGCGCCCGCGGCAGCCAGGAGCCGGCGGCGGTGGTGAACGGCAGCCGCCTGCCCGCCGAGCCAGCCGGCGCCCCCGGCAACCACAGCGGGGCCCATCTCAGCCCCGTGCCCGCGCTGCTCCGCGACCTCTCCGCGCTGAAGGCCGCCGTCATCGGGGCCTGCGCCCTCACGGCCGCCCTCATCGCCTGCCTCCTGCTCCGCGTCTTCAGGTAGGGCCCGCCCGGGCCGCGCTGCGCCCTTCCCCGGCAGGTGCCGGCTGACGGGCCGGTGCCGGCTGACGGGCCGAGCCCTCCGCCCGCGGCCTCGGGGCCCTGCCCGCCCCCCGGCCGAGGAGGAGGGGGGCGGCCGGGGGTCGGGCAGGGCCGCGGCTGGGGCTTGCTGGCGGGCCGAACTCGGTGGGAGGCGTTAAGCCCCGTCAGCGCCGCGACCTCCCAGCACCAGTCCCTCGCCTCTTAATAGTGTTTTTAAAGCCTGACTTAAGGCACGGCGTGTGTAGCTGCCTCATGAAACTGCTGGGGAGTCGCGGGGGTGCTGCTGGCCTCAGAAATTTGCGTCTTCCTCCGGTTCTGCTGAAAAATAGGGCAGGAGTTGGGTTTCAGGTGGCTTTTCTTAGGGCATGGGGTGCACAGGTCCCAGCTCCGCAATGGCTGGGGACTGGAGTGGGCACAATGGGTTTCCGTGCTTTCAGGTGGAGTCACATATAGCTCAGGTTGTGAGGGTGATGGGTCACTAGGGTAGGTGGCCCGGAGACGCAGTGGGATCTCCATCCCTGGAGATCTTCAAAGCTCAACTGGACAGCTGGTTCTGGATGGCTGTGCTCGATCTTGAGAGGTCCCACCCAGCCTCAGCCACGTGCATCCTGTGCCCCTGTGGGATAATGCAGATGCCACCACTGTAGCAACTCATTCTGGGTTTAAAAAGAAAAAAAAAAGGTCAATTTTTCTATTTTCCCTTTCAATGAAGTTTGAGGAGGTCCCGCATAGACAAAAGTAGACTTTGGTTTAGACCACAGCCCTGATTTGGCTGGAACTGTGATGTGTGACAAAGCTCCCTCAAGTTTCAGTTGTGATGACTGTGCATGGATGCAAGCTCCTGCTCCCAGCACAGGAGGGGAGACGCTCCCAGTTGCTCGCACTCCTGGGAGAAATGCTGGTGAGCAGCAGGAAGCTGGGCAGAGGTTGGCATCTGCTTGGTGCCTGTATCTTGTCCCTTTAGTGTGGTGTAACTGGCACAGGCCAGTTCATTCGCTGCCCTACACGCCGCAGAAGTGGGTTGATGCTGACATGTGCTTGAGTTGTCCAGGCAGCCCTTGAAATGTAATGCCTCCTGCTGTGAGAGACATGAGCAAATTAAACTCACTCCCTTTAGAAAGCCAGTCTTCCTCTTGGCTTGTTGCCAGAGGAGAAGAAGAGCAAATATTAAAGCTCCATTTGGTACTGCTGTTACTCATTTCAGGGTGATGATGACAGTCCCCGTGGTGCACTAGAAACTGTCCCTGTCTCAAACAGCCTACACATAAAATGTTGTTGCCTGTTTCTGCCCAGCTTCGCCAGGGAAGTTTGTAATTTTTCAATGTTTAAGAACCATCTGACTTCTTGGTAGGGGCAGCAGGAAGGAGCCAGGAGAGTGGAGCAGCTGGCTCTCGGCGGCCCGGAGGCGTGCGTCACATCTCAGGTGACAGAAGTAGTTGAACAAGTGGAGTTGGCAAAGTCTTCCTTGTTCTGTCTTCAGGCAGCTCCTTTGCATTTGCACGATGACTGCAGCTCATTGCTCTGCGTCTCCTACTTCTGAATTAATTCCTTGTAGAAAGGGCGGTGTTCACAGCGGTAGTGTTGCAGTGTTAAAGACTGAAAGGATAAGATATTTTCTAAAGAATTTTCTAAAGATATTTTCTAAAGAAATTGACATTTAACTAAATACTTCTTAAGTGTTGCAGCAGCTGGCAAAAGACAATGCAAACAAATTTGCTCATTAAAGTGAGGTGGTTCAGGAGAACACATTCAAATATTGAAAAGAATATATTTTTTTAATCAATATAACCACTTTAATGTTGTTTAAAGTTATAATGGACAAACACAGCAACATTGGTTGTAAAGTATATAAGCTAAAATTAGAAAGGCTGTAACTTAAGTGCAGAAGGAAAAGCTCAAGTTTCTACTCCTAGTTCTCTGATCTTGGAGAGCTTATTTTTTTCTGCCTCAGTTTCTTCTGGGTAGAAAGTGAGACCTTGTGTCAGGGAGACCTGGCATAAGACACAAAGTTTCTAGCCAAAGAAAGCAAACGGATGCCCTTTAAAGACCTTTCCCTATACCATAATCAGCAAAACCAGGTCCAGGTTAAAGTCACCTTGGGAATGATGGATTAATTCTCCCATGCCAAAGTAGTTGTTATGCCGCTGGTCAGAGTTAATGCAGCATTAAATATATGTTTTAAATATATATATATATATAAAAAAAAAAATCTCTGAGATGTGTCATGTATCTTTATTAGAACCTGCAAGGAAAATGAAAAATGAAGCTTTGGGTTTTTGAGTAGATGTCTTTATCTGACAGAGCACTTGTTTGTAAACAGCTGCAAATGAGACAAGAATACCAACAGGTATGTTTGTACCGTGTCACACTTGTAGCCGACAACATAGATCGGAGGAGATTCTGTTGCAGGAGAGATAAGGGATTTACCCTCGATAAATGTAAAGCTTTTCTCCATCAGCATAAGGGTTTTGTTCATACTTACTCAGAAACATTGCAGGGTTTTTTTTTCTATGAAGTGTCATGGATTCCTATTAAAGAGATTTTGCCAAAATCCAATCTTTTATTAAACCTTAACTGTGAAATTGTGCTGGGTTGCTGGAAGTAAATTATCCTTTTAGATATGGATTGTAGAGATGAAATGAACGAGTGAATGGCCAGATACTTGTCACAGGCATTGTTTTTTTTTGAGTAGTTTTTATTTTTATACATCTTAATTTTCTATATTTTTATGTATATAATATTTTCCTTTTTTGTTTGAGTAGGGATAAATATATTTCTCCAGCTTTGGAGCTCTGTTTTTAAGACAATGCTCAGAGATTCCTTTTCATCCCTTTTGGGAACGTTATGCTCTGAATCCCTCTGATGGTCAAGTGATTCAGAATGTGGTATCACCCAAAGTGGTCTGAATTCCCTTTCTCTCTCTGGCAACTAGGATCCAGGAAGGCCAGCCAAGACTTTGCTACTTGTCTACATGTGTCAAGGCTTAACTTGCTATAGTGGAGTGGGTTTTTTTTTGTTTTTGTTTTGTTGGGGTTTTTTGCAAGCTCAGTTCTGGGCTTGCTTTCTTTCCTATACCCCTGGGCACTCCATGCTCCTAAAGCAAAACCATTTCCACAGCAGACCAACTTTCATGTTCTTTTCAATGAAAAGGTTGGGTAACTTGCATTGCCAAGAAAGAGTCTCTTGCAACAGCTTATGAACAGTACAAGCAGCTAAATTCTCTCTTTGATCTATGTTTTTGATTTGGTTTCTACCCCATATTCTACTCTATTGCTCTCTCCTGGTGCAGCTCAGTTCATTCCACTGCAATACAATTTGTGGGATCAGCTCCTGGGAAACTAATTTTTCAGATGTGGCTTTCTGTGCTGGTAGACCATATGCCTTCTAGGGAAACTGGAGAAGTTACTTCTGCTCAAATGGGCCAGCTGACAGCAAGCCAAAGCTTTACTTGCAGAAAACTGTGTGTTAAGTGTTTGTTGCATGTCTTGACCTGCTCTTGAATGAACAGAACCCAGGCTAGAAAGGGCTGCTACTTATCTTGATTTTTAGAGAGAAACTACCCACTTTGCCTTTTTTTTTTTTTTTTTTTTGTAACTCGTTGCTTTGTTACATTGTATTTTGTTCAGCTTTAAGCTTCGTTTTCCAGTAATTGCAAAACTGGTATAAATTGCTGAGATAAAGGAGAGAGGTTCAAGCATATGATCATAGGATACAAGACCCTTTGTTTTATGAACTGGGCAATTGCTCTGGGCTAGCCAAGGCTTAACCCCAGAGAGTTTGACTGATGTAAAATTAGGTTTTTTATAACCAGAGCACTCCAGCAAAGTTCACACCTCAGCCAGAGACAGGAAAGAAAAACCCACCATTAAAATTACCTTAAATGGAGAAGAAAAGGAAAACCCAACAAAACAACCAACGCCAAAACATCTATTTATGACCCAGATGGAAAGCTTCGTTTAAGATATGTGTGGTTTAGTTAGAGCCACAGAGAATGACAAATGGGACACTTGTCCTGGTTCTCAGTGGTCCTGTCTTTGAGAAGGCTGGATTTTCTTGATGTGAGCCTGACAGCAAATTGGTGGGAGGAAGAGAGAGGATCACTGCCTCATACTACCTTGGGATCTGATGTGAGCAGTCACAGCAGGGGGTGAATGCCATTTCTTCTTGTAGGACTTGCTGCCTCCAAGAGTTTGGGTAGATCATAAGTCTCTGTAGCTCTGCCTTCTAAACCAAGGATAGTTCTGGAGCACATTGCTAACGACACTGGTCTGACAGTGCTGTAATGTTTGGAAGTGCATGCTGGCTCCGCTACTGACCACCAGATGCGAGTTGGCTGTATTTTAATTACTTACAGACATCACCGCTTCATTGAACCACAACAATATCCCATTTAGGTGTTCCTGAAGTTATTCCCAGTAGCAGACTCTGACCCATCCCTCCTATTAGCAGCATAATTAAACAAGGGGATGCTTCTGCTCTTTGTGGCTCTGTATATTTCATTTTAAGGACTTGATTGCTAGAAAACACAGCACCTTCAGTTTGCTACAGCAAAATGTATATCCAGAAAACATGTGAGGACCTAGCTTTGTGGTTGAACTTTGTTGTGTACAGCACCATCCAGAGAGCAGAGATGCCCACAGATGAACCATAATAAAATGATCTAATTCATCAGCTGGTAAAAGCCTGGAGTTTCTGCAGGTTTCTATTTCCATAATTTTTTTAACTAAGGGAGCCCATCAACAGCGAATAAACTGGTCACAATTCCATTCCCAGTGTAACAGTGCTGCAGGTCTAGAAGAGAGGTTGTAGCTCGCTCAATGAGACTTCCAATAGGCACTCTGCTAAGAAGGGATAGGGTTGGGGTTTTTTTGTGGGGTCTTTTTCTGGGGGTAGGTCCCCTCCCTCTGTATCTCTTGGCAGCCAGTGGTAATGCTAGACTGGAAATGCAGA
The DNA here is from genome assembly GCA_020800305.1 of Porphyrio hochstetteri. Taxonomy (NCBI): domain Eukaryota; kingdom Metazoa; phylum Chordata; class Aves; order Gruiformes; family Rallidae; genus Porphyrio; species Porphyrio hochstetteri. The sequence continues at coordinate 18,219,709 of CM036915.1, read as the reverse complement.
GACCTCTCTCTGGGTCAAAGCATAATCTTTGAATATCAGGGTTGTTGACTAAAATAGTTGAGAGGCGTAAATAATATAATGAATTAGTGAGTTGGCTTGAGCATTTACTCTGCCACATGATGTCTCAGGAAGGAGGATGAAGTGCTGCATATGACTGGTGCTTGATCAAAATAGCCCCCGGTCACAATAGAGAGACACAAAGTCAGCGTTCTGCTCCAGCCCCTGTCTGTATGTCGTCCCTCCCCACGTGGCGTGGTGGAGGGAGTAAATCTGATCTCTGATGGACATGACCCCGATGCGTGGCGCCTCAGGCGTTTTAGCCCAAGGGCCCTACTCATGCGTGAACACCACTGTGGCTGAACAGCTTCAGAGGAGCTGCAAACAGTCCTCATGTCAGCCAAAATAAGTTAATTTTCATCTACACTCAATTAAGTACTGTGCTTACTATGCCTGTCTTCTGTTAACACCAGTTAACAGGTTTAGGTGGGAGCAACACTGGGCCTAAAGTGAAAGGTTAATACCCCTGGCTGCAGTTCATTATTCTTTTTTTCCTCTTTGTGGTGATGCAGTGTAAGACCTGTAGCATCTCTGTCTTAATTACAGAAGGTGGCTGAAGTCAGACAGCAGAAGCTACGTGATTTTTAAAATCATTTATTTATTTTTTAATGGAAGACTGTTCCATTTCTCTTCCAAAATCCCCAGTATGGCTTCTACCCTGGCTAAACAGCTCTGGGAGCGTTTCAGCTTGGTGTTGTTCAAGGCACACTCTCTGACCTCAGCTTCCAGCACACTTCTTGTCTGCTTAAAAAAAACCCCAAACCACAAAATGAATGTGGCTGGAGATTCTCTCTTTGCCCAGGAGGGATAACGTGTTCTGACCGTATCCAGGAGGTCTCTGAAGTTCATGAAACATGTGTATTCTGTAGTTCCTGCCCTGTGCTACTCCACTGACTCTGCTGTCTGCCTGCAAACAAAAGATGCTGCCTGGTCCCACCCATTGGACAAAATGCTTTTCCTTTTGCCTTGTTGCTGATGTTCCTCCTGAGGTTTGGGAGTTTTAATGTGCAATGGTTTCCTGACTGGCAGGCTTATTTTGTGTGTGTGTAGGAACACTCCCAAGGCTTTCTTTTAAAGTAAGCTTGGGTAACTCTTAGTATTTATGAAGCCTAAGGAAGTCATTCAAAGGACCACGAGGAAACGGACCACTGAAAATTCAGTGCAGATTAATGACAAATTAGCTAGGTAATCTGGTGTAGAATTAATTGTGGAAGAAGAGGCAAGGAAAGACCCTTTTGCCTTGCCAATATCAAACATCTGACTGTAACAGCTAAGCCAAAAACCAGCAGCAAAATGAGCTTCCTCCTTTTTCTAAATGAGCACCGTGGTTAAGTGAGAGTGATGGAGGATTAATAGATGACTGTGCAGCAAGTTCTGCTCAAGGCCTTCTTTAAAGTGTAGCCCAAATAGACTAATTAATGGCTGGAGGCTAAAGGGTACCAGTTTTCCATTGCTAAAAATACCTGTTCTGCAGTAATTGCTTCAAACACTCCAATATTAACTGTTGTAAGATGAACTCCATAGAGTAAGTTATGTTTGCTAATGGAGGGAATGAGAGAGGATGTCTCTCAATAAGTGGGTCTGATAACATAGGTAAGGTCTTAAATGAGTGAACTTATGAAAACACGCTGTGTACATACTGTATGTGTAAGGCTGAGTGGTAAGACTGTGCTTAGTTTGTTCTGACAGGTAGGCATGGGTTAGTTTTGATCTGTGTTTAGGCTTCACAGCGTGAGTAAATGTTTCTTGTAAAAGCAAAGCATTACCTGTAAGATGAGACCCCTCCCTACATGACTTTGCTGTTAGGTCTTGGCTGAGAAGCAGAATAATAGAGAGAAGTGTTTTCAAAAGGATTTTCGAGTGTTTGGGTTAAGAGTCCTACTGTATTGGATATAAAATTGCTTGTTTCAACAACAGCAGTAATAGAACAAACCACCCTGTGCTCTACGTGACACAGCGGCACAGATTGCTATAAAGATTAGACGACAGGAGACTTCTCGCTTCTGATGCAACCTTAGCCTTCAGAGCAGGGAGGAAATGCAAACTGCTCCATCCCAAGGGCTGGGGCCTGTTTGTTCAGGCTTGGACTACTGCCCATAAACACTGCTAGGCAGAGGCACTCAGGCTTCCACCTCTGAGCCGTTTAACGATTTAAATTCCCTTTACTTTAAGCTTGGAAAGGACCAGTGCGGTGGAGATGCAAACTCAGGGCTTGAGGCACAGTCTCTGTGATGCTCACAGCTCACTGCTTGCTGCTGTGTAACTCTGTAAAAGGCATCCATTCTTGGTGCAGAAATGGCAGTGTTGAATCTGGCACACCTTGGAGGATGTGCCAGGGCAAGACTTCTTGACAGCGAAAATGTACTCATGATGTGCTGTCTGCTTGGAGCAGTAATTGTGATTACAAAAAATTAGGAGCTGCTTGCTTGTGCCTGACCAGCTCCCTTCTCATGTTTGCAGGTTGCTAGTTTTGTTTTATAAAAGGTGAAGGAGAAAATTCTGCGGTTTATTAACCAAAACCATCCACTTTTCTCCCCCAAAGGCTAGCCGTACATATCAGGACCTTCTTTAATGTATAATCACAGAACTGGATTAATGCATGAGCAGTGTGACCCTCCGAATATACATGAAAGGAGTAGGTGAAGTAAAAAGGACCTGCACAATTCAAGCTAGAGGCAGAGAACTTGTTGAAAAGCCATGCACCAAGTGTGTGTTAACTGAAAGTAAAAGCAAGTGTTACAAAACCGGTCTCTCAAAGTCATAGGGTGCATAGGTGTTTGAGCTTCTCTGTCCCAAAAGGATAGTAAGGCTGGTATGTAGGAGGAGAGGTGGTAGCTACAGTTAGCTTCAAATGATGGTTGGTTATAAACTTGAAGAGGGTAGATTTAGACTAGGTGGAAGGAAAAAGTTTTTCACTGAGGTTGGTGAGACACTGGCACACATTGCCCAGAGCAGCTGTGGATGTCCCTGCATCCCCAGCAGTGTTCAAGGCTGGGTTGGATGGGGCTTTGAGCACCCTGAGCTAGTGGGAGGTGTCCCTGCCCATGGCAAGGGGGTTGGAACAAGATGATCTTTAAAGTCCCTTTCAACCCAAACCAATCTGTGATTAGAATCATAGCCCTTAATGTAGCATAGAGCATGAAACCTCTCAGATTGAGGCTCAGTGCTGTTTGTGGAAGTCCTGTGCCTGAGTGATAGCAAGAAAAGAGAACAGGCTACTTGTACCTCACCCTTTTGCTCCTAATCCTGCCTACAATGTTCCCATGTCTCAGCAGGGCTTAACCTGGGCTTTGTCATCTAAACACGTTCACTAAACCATTGGTTGCTTCAGCTGATTAAGCCTGCAGTCTCACTTATTGAGCATGGCAGCAGGAGGACGCAGTGGGCTCTGGAGCTCATATGCCTGCCCTGGATGCCAAGGGATCTCTGGTTTGTGAGCAGCTGAAAGACTGACATTGATCTGGATTGCAGTTGACGAGAAACTGCTGATGGGCACAAACAGTGGCCCTGGAAAGGCGGTGGGACGGAGGGGAGGTGTGCTGGCTCTACAGCCTTGGTGTCTGGGGAGGTCTGAATCAAACGGGGCAGCGACTCTGTTTTGGTGGGAACAGCTTCAGCCTCTCAGGAGAATACTGTGTAAAGATGATTCTTCCCACCTTTGTGTTTCAGGTCTGGCAAGAGGATTAAGAAGACCAGGAAGTACGACATAATCACCACTCCGGCTGAGCGGGTAGAAATGGCTCCTCTGAATGAAGAAGATGATGAGGACGAAGACTCAACAGTGTTTGATGTGAAATACAGGTACTGCTGTGAGCCCGTCTGGTTAGACTTGCTTGCTGAGCTCTTACTAGTGAGGACAGCTCTTTTTCCCTCTGCTGGGCCAGCTTGGCAAAGATGAGGCAGTCACAATATCATTCACTTTTCCCAAGCATTATCACTCTTCTTTACAGTCCCTCTGCCTGGTTTCTCAGCACACAGTGCTCTTTACTCTCCTGCTCTTGTAATAACTACAACGCTACCCTTAGGCTGTCTGCCCTTCTCTTTCCTCTACAGAGCAGCACAACGGGATACACGTGCCCCAAATAGCTAACAAGGTTTAACAGACTGAACTCTTGAGCAGCTGTTGGCAGTCGTTCCTGTGCACGCTCAGTGCCTTCACACACCCTGGATGGAGGGCTGTGGATCAGGGGCTGCTTTCCCAGGCGCTGCCGTTGCCGTGAGACCAGGAGAGAAATGATGGCGAATCTCCACCAACCTCTGGGTTTGTACCAGAGTGCTGTCACGTTGTTCTGTGACAAAGGGAGGACTGTGGTCCCTTGCTGATATTAACAGTTATCCCATAGCACGAAACTTTCCTTAAATGTGCTTGTCTTTTTGAGATAGAAGCGGTGTGACAACCCAAAACTTTTGGTGCCTATTCTGGGCCTGAGATTTATAGCAACCACTGAGCACATAAAGATGCTGCACATTGATTTATGACATCAGAGTATCTGCATCTCTTATTTTTATTTGCATCAAGCCATCCATAGCATTCGAGTTGCATTCTCATCCAAATAAGGCCTACTCTAAAATCTGTCTCACTTTGGCTGAAATAAGTTCTCCTAATTATAAAAACATAGATCTTGACACTGCCTAACAGGAGATGTTACAGATTTCAATCATGTTGCCCATCTCCTCACTTCAGAAAGGGGGAACGACGCATTTGCTTTAAGCCCACGTGTGCTGGCATCTTAAACACATACTGCTCCACGCTCTGCTGGCCGTTTTCAAACTAACTGCATAATTTCTCTATAAAAGTAGTTGGAAGCAGTGAAACAATGAAGGGTGTGAGTTGTGCCTTCATGCGTAAATAATTAGTTCTTGAATTAAAGACTCCTATCAGTCCTTGCCTGACTGTTACTGTTCTCTGTAGCTGCCTTGTGTTTGTGCTAATCATTTCAGCTTGTGCAGCTTTTCCTTTGCACCACAGCGCAGAGATGTGTCTTGCCCTGGTTTACTTTAACAGCCCGTGTCTCCTGCCCCTTTTCCTCTTAACTGAGTACTTTCTCTGTGAACTTTTGGTAGCCAGATCAGAGGGATTTTCCAAAGACTGAGAATAGAAGATTCTCAGTCCTGGCAGTGCTTCAGGATATCTAATAGTAAAATACTAGATGAACAAAGAAGAGAGTTTGCTGGAAACCATATGACTTGTGAGAACTGTGGTTGTGTTATCTGATGTTGCTTCCCTGGAGCACACACTGCTGACGCTTTTGCAAAAATTATTTGGTCTTCCAGGGTTCCTCAGCAGTACAAATAGCTCTTCACCTTGTGTGATGCTCTGTTCGGAGACCGCAGGGCTTTTGGTTCTTAGCCAGCCAGTCCTCTCTTCAGCTGTGGGAATTCCTCTTTTCTGCCACAGTGCAACAACTGTTAAATTCCACATTTTCTGAAGTCCTTGCCATTTCAGACATACATTTTTTTTTTTTTTTTTTTTAGCTCAAACAGAGCTACCTCAGTTTAGAGGGAGAGATCATCTTACAGACAACCCTACAGCAGAATTGATTTTGGGAAAGCTGCTCTGAGGATACATTTGCTGTAAAAGGTATCAAATGCTGTGGTTCCTTTGTGCAGCTCAAATACTACATCCCCAACCGGTTCCTACATCCTGTCACCAGTGAAGTCACTTCTTTGCAAATCTGCATTGCTGAGTTTGACTGTTGATGTCCCCATTAAACCAGTCAGAAGGCTCTTTGTATTGATGCGTGGGCTAGAGCTGCAGAAGGGGCATTGCAGATATGCTCACAGTATATCGATGAACTAACTACTACCAGGTCTTCTTTTGGGTTCCTTCCCTAGTTCCCCAGCCCTCCCCCATGCTGCTCCCTCCCCAAAACAGAAATTAAATAGACATTTGGGAAATAATTGCCTTGTTCCATCTAAGGCTTCCTTTGTGTTTTGTAGCTGAGTGTGGATTTCAGGAAGACAAGGTAAGGAGAGGTAACTTTAACCACAGAGAGGGGTAATGTGAGTTATAAATATATGCAGGTAGCTACACAACTGGAGCAAGAGCTTTGTTTTGAGTATTCAGCAAGTGCCTAAAGCTTTAAAAGAGTCTTTGTTAATTGCTATGTTGGGCAAACTGTTTCCTTTCTCCATTATCTCAAACAAAAATACTAAAAATCATGCAGAGGTGCCACTAGGGCTGACACATAAGGAATGGGGTGATACTGCTGTTTCAGCTTGTTAGACAACTAAAACGACGTGTCATGAATTGCAGCAACCTGGAAGCAGTTGTGATGGGGACGGAGGAGTAATAGGTGTCTCCTGACAAGTACCCGTGGGCAGGAACATTCCACACTCTCTCTTTTATCTATTTATTTTATAATTCAAATGAGGGTGCATCCCTGGCAGCAGTCAGCATCGCTTGTGATGGCTGTTTGGGTTTATTCAAGCAGCCTCCTAGCAGCAGTGCTTACTTGGCTGAGGGCATGACAGACTTTTGGCCCATCTGTGCTACCAAGTCTTGGCCAGGGGATTTTGACCAGGTGCTGCTTTGGTGATTGTACCATAATTGGGCCTGCTTTCAGAGAGGTTAAACCTCCTGCAGCCCTGTGCTCTGGCAGGATCTGCTGCAGCGGCAGTGCCATGGCTGACAAGAGTCATTATTCAGATTTCCTTAATTCTTTATTTCTTTGTGCCACGCTGGTGCTGAAAGATATGCCATTGTTCAGTGCTGTAATGTGATGTGCTCCCATATCTACATCAGAAACCAACTTTCCATAGCTGCTTAAACCTAGATTCTTCAAAGTCTCCCTGGCTTTTGAATATCACATGAAATTAGCTGGGAATCTTTTGTCCTGCTCATTTTTGATTTAAAGGGTGTGAAACTGGGGAAAATGGTCCCTTCTCCATAAAGTTGTGATTTGCAATGGTGTTTGCTCAGTGCTTTCTGCTAGAAAGGCACCGAAAGTGTGTTTAAAATACAGGCTTCTGAGAGAACATGGGAGTGGAGTGGAAAAGGAACGAGTTTCCCAAAGACCAACACAGTAGGGACACGTTGGCAGTGATGGAATATAAGTGTTACTCAGTTCAAGTGTTACCTATATGTATGGTAAGACAGTCCTGTGCTTTGACATCTCTAGGGTTACCAGCAGCAACTCAGTAGGGAGGAAGAAATCTGAAGAGCTGGCCTGGAAGGCCATGACATCAGCTACCTCCAGTGCATAATACCAAGTACACTACCCCAATATTAACCTACTCTGATTGATATGCAGGTCATAAAGAATCTTGTTTTGGGTTTGTAGCAGGAGTCTTTGCTGAGAATGATGTGGGTAGGCTCTGGGCTGGTTTGTTTGAGGTCCCCTCCCATCATTGAATGTACTTGTGTCGGTGTTCGGGGGAGTAATTGAGATTCTGTGCTGTCTCCCTCACGTAATGCAAACAGCACTCTAATTAAAAGGCAGTTGGTGTCTAGCAGCAACAGGGGAGAAGCGACATATACCTCTCCAATTGTTCTCATGCAGTTAATTTTCTTTCCTTTAATGCTTTGTCCTTGTGTGCATTTGTTTCCAGTCTTACATAAGGCATCAAAGAACAGCAGACTGTAAATTGAGCTCTGGGATGAAGGTTGTTAGTTTTGGGTTTGGTTTTTTTTCTTTTAAATTATTGTTGTTTTTCATGAGACTTTAAGGTTTGGGGCTCCCAGTAGATTCCACCCCTGCTTCCTTTGGGCTGTGGATTGATGAGAAATAACCACCTTCTTCCCCATAAAGCAGGCTAATGAGACCACTTCAGAAATCTTAACACAGTCCTTCCTGTGGATGCAGAAGCCACCCACTGCCTGTGTCTGACAGATGCAGAAGCGTCTGTGCACTGGATTAGATACCCGCTTTGCGATCTCATTTCGGTGGCAGGGAAGCAGTTCTGTCACTGGCTTCTCTAATCCTGTGAGCACAACTTCTCTGTGACAGGAGGTTGAAAGTGCAAATCAAGGATTGTCACGGAGCAGGGATGGCAAATTGCTGAGACATTAACAACACCTTGAAATGCTTCATGGCAAACATTTTTTAATATGGAGGATTGTTTTCTGTGTGTCTTTGGTTATTGAAAGAGTCATTTGGATAAGAAAGTTCATATTACAGAGCTAGAGAAGGAAAACAAACTGAGTATGGAAGGGGTGTTTGTTTCTTGATTACCAGTTCAATCTGTGCTGCTGAAGGCTGAAAAGTATCCCTGTCCAATTGATTTTTGGACCGTATGAACTTTATTGATCACAATTTTCCAGATGTCAGATATTTTTTCATGTTTTATGATGGGATTACAGCTGCTGCACATCTTGGAAAGCGAGTTAGTGGAAAGGTAAATCTCATCCTCCAAGCGTGCTCTTTCTCATCCCACCAATAGATCTCGATTTTAGGGTTTCCCTCACCTCTTTGCTACTTGTTCCCTTGCTTTCTTGAAAGAAAGTGCTCATTGCACAGATTTCATGATCTTGGTGGGGCTAAGCCATGGACTCATCAGGCAGTTGGCACGATGATACTCGAGAAGAGAGGAGCAAAGTGGAGTGGGTTACAGGCAGATGTCCCCAACACCTTGGTGTCCATCCCCCATCATGGAGTGCTCTGCTTGTTTTGTGTAATAGAAGAGATTAAAAGAGCTGCAAAAAGAACCAGTTTCTGAAAAGGTAAATAAAATTGTTAGCTTATTAAGCTTATTAACTGTAGCGTAGCTCATTGGGGGATTTCTTGTCAGCTTCAATAGAAGACTGAAAACAAGTACTGAATAAATTCTGTGGCGCCTTGCACATGAAAGGCTTTGAAAGCATTTCAGTAATCTGGGATATCAGCAGTGTCCCCTCTGCCTGCTGACTTGCAGCTGGTGGAGGCAGCGCATTCTGCTCTTGCTATGCTTCCTGAGCCCAGCTGAGTGACTTTCACAACCGTCCCTGCAGAGTGTTTGGAGTCTGGGGCGATGTGTGCCACGTGAGAGTCGGGGACGAACTTGGAATTTCACTTCCAGAGCTGGAATTGTCCCAACCCTAATGTCAGGCTCTGAATGTTTTTCTTGGGGGAGATTGCAACCTCCATCCTTCCTGTTGGCCACGTGAAACACCTCGGTCTGTTCAATACACAGATTGTCATTTTCCCCCTCTAACAGTGGCAGCACTAGTGAAACGCAGAAGCATTTTAGGAATGCATCTTCCAAAGTGCTTTCTTGAAAGGAGAAAGATTTATGTGTAAGGAGTAGTGGCAGGCAGAGGGAAGAGGACAGTAACATTATTCAACCACCATGGGACTAAAGGGCTTTTGAGAGCTTGCAGGATGTTTTAGAGGAAAGATGAACCACATGTAAAGGCTGGATTCTGGATTCATCCCTTTTCCAGGTGTCAATAGCATCGAGCTGCGTGGAAAACATCTTCATCACAGTTGCAGGGCTCAGCCTTTGGTGTGCTGAAGTCTTTTGGGAGTCTCTAAAATAAGAGAGTTACACTATCAGTGTCTTCTCTTTGAATACGTCCTTTCCAGAGCCTGACTCTGTGCACAGCCCTGAATGGAGCATGGTATTGTCTGCTTGTTACAGCAAGGTGTTGACTCTCAGGGGAGCAGCTCTAATGGATTTTTTTGCCAGCAGAAGCTGCAGGCCGTTCTGGATGGTGCTTGTTGAATTGCTCTGGGGTTTGTAGCAGCTAAATTTATTATTTTTTTTTTTTTTTCCCCAGCAGGCAGCAGTGACAAGTTGTGTATAAGTGGAGGGGCATCATTTATCCTCATCTGAAGGGGGTGCAAATCACTAACACAGCCAGCTGCTTACAATACATACAACAAACTGCCAAGGCTTTGGTGTTGCTGTTAAGGATTTCCCATGGGCCCACAGCAGGGGAGGAAAGTGATGGTCAAAAATTATTGTTTGGTGTTTGAAGGCCAGGTTCTTTCCTTCCTTGACTGTAACAGTTGTTACAGAGCACACCACCTTCTGCTGGCTCCTTCAGTTGATTACATGCTGGTGGTGCAGTCCTGTGGGAGGGCTCTTCCTTCCTTCATGGAGTGTAACAAGTTCCTATTGAGACCTTTCTTTTTTTTTATTTTAACTCTGGAAAGCAGTGAAAGTAGGGTGTCAGGATCCATTGCAGGGAGGATAGTCCATGTGTATTGGTGAGTAAAGCGCTCTGCCAGTCTGGAAAAAAAAGCTGTGAGGTCCAAAATGCTGTTTCATGTGAAATAGCAGCTCCCCTGTGCACAGTCCCTTCTCTGCTCTGCACAGTGGCTGGTCACGGGGTCTTTCAGCATCCTGGTTTTGTCTGATATAACTGCTTTTTTCTTCATTCAGTCTGGCTTCTCCTAGTGTGGTGTTAACATCACCTCAGTGCCCAGTGTCACTGTAGAAATCAACTGCTGGAGGGAACTGATGGCAATCACAGTGAATAATGCTGCCTTTCACTTTGTGGCTTTTTGGGTGTTTTTTTTCCCACTTTGCAGATGTGTTCTCATCTCTGCCTGTGAGCTATTTAATTGCAAATCTACAGCTGCATTAATTCTCCCTGCTTTCCAGGTAAAACAGCTCCCTGGAGCGCCGGTGCCCTGCAAGATGTCATTCTGCTGTCAAGGGACCTGCTGAAGCCGTAACTGTGAAAGGGGAGGCTCTCATCTCTGCAGCATTACAAGCAAACCAAGCCTCACCTCCTCCAGGTGCTGTTTGTACAGCAGGCTATGGACCTTCTGACCAAAACATCACCATTTGGTTCCCTGGTTTCCAAGCTCCTCTGTTGGAATGACCAGAGTTCCTCTTTGCAAACTCAGCTCTCTCTTTGCTTTAGGAGGGCTGCAGTGTCACTAAAGCATGACAAAATGCAGCCCTGTGTACAGACTTGGAGCTCATTATGGTCTAAATATGTTTTGTGGAAGGAATAAGACAAGGAAGATTGAACCAAGCTGTCCCAAGGACTTATTTTCTAAAATCCTAATTCAGTACTTCAGTCACTGTTAAACTTTGGTCATTGCTACACAGATAATGTGTTTTAAAAAAAAAACCTAGTGTAATTTTTGGGCCTTACAGAGGTGACTTAGGACTTTAGGTGGTAAAAATGTTAAGCCATGGTGAAATGCCACACTGTATGTTTAGTGTAGAATCTGTTTGGGGAAGGGGTGAGGGGTTGACTCGTAGAAAATTTTCTTAACTTGCTACTGATTTTTTTTTTTTTTTTAACAATTGCACTAAGCTTTCATGATGACATTCTTATTGTCCCAAGGAGCTCTGATCAGACCAACTTGAATAAATGAGACCACAGGGAAATAGGAAGAATCAGGCATGCCCTAAACTACAACAGTCTTGGATTAAAGGAGATATATTTTTGTAATTTTCTGCCCTTCCACAGGGAGTAAAACCAGTGTTTTGTACTGTCCTGTGCTTACTGTAACTTGTCTACATTTCATCTGTATTACCTTTTTTCTGAGCAAAGTAAGTCCTCATGTGGAATGATTAGATTGCAGAAGGAACACCTCTTGTTTTTCATGGAAGCTTCACTTAAGTGATCTTAATCTGTATCAAACTGGAAGTTTTCTCCTATCACCTGCTTTACAAATCCCATTTAACTCCAGGATGCATTTTTAACTGTCACTCCTGGCTGTGCTTTGTGCTGCAGAGGTCAGAGCTGTGGGATGACACTATGAGAATTAGATTGCTGCATCTGGATGGATTTGGTTTAGGAGACCACAAGCATGTATACTTTCCAGGCCATCGTTGGAAAGGGCAAACCTAACTGGTTTAGTTTCTTTACTTTGTGGTTTTCCTTTAAAGTAACCACAGATGCAGTTCAGACTTCTCTTTGACATGTTTATTCTCTTACTGAACCCTTTTAACACCTTCTACTTTGGGGTTTTTAAGCTGGCTAGAACCTTACTTTTCTTGGGGAGTGCATGTTTGCCAGTTGTTTTAGGATTGTCCCGCTGTTTGCTTGACCCTCTACTAGCCTTCTACAGTTACAGCCCCTCAAGGAGACTGCAGAGTATCTGGCAAAGCACCCTCTTTGCAGCAAGCTTCTGGTTGGTTTGGGGTTTTTTTTGAAGGCCAATTGGGATTTGAGGTTTGCTGAGAACACTGAGCTGCTGTGTCATGATATCATAGCCCACACCGGTTCTGCACCGTTCCCTTGGGCCCTGCAGCCAGTAAAAGGAGGTGAAGGGTGGTGGGGTTTTATTTTCCCTTTCCAGCAGCCTCATTCTTTCATCAGAGAAGCTCCCATAACACAGCTTGCTTTCCCTAGCCGTGACTCAGCAAAGGCTGTGACAACAGCCTGCTCAGCCTGGATGGGAAAAAATCCCCCAGCAGACTGTTGTGTTAATATTAGTCATCAAGGCACTATGAAAATGCTAACTTCTCTTCATTCATGGAATGAGTTTGAGTCATTCTGTATTACTGTTACTAAGCAATATTTAACATGTGGGCTGCCAGGTGAGGATGGGGCTGAGCAGTTGCATCTTGGCTGGTAGGAATCACAGGGACCAGTAAGTTGAATGGTGCTGTGGGTTGAGATAAGGTCTGGGGCTCTTTCCCCACCTAGGTTAAAACAGGTTTCAGACTTAGGCTGGATGATTCTGAAGGAAATACTCTGTCTCTTCAGGACTAAAGTACTTTGAAGACCAGGAATTGAACTTCTTAGGCAGACTGAGTCTTTTTGAAGTCCAAGAGGAGGGAGGGAGGTTAAAAGCTTCTGTTTGCATCTTCAGGATGTGGCAATGGAGTGAGGGAGCTGCCCTGTCTGAGCAGGCACCATGGCAACATGTTCATGTCCACTCTTCTACAGAACTCATTAAGCTGAGTGCGGGGTGTGCTGGGAGAGTGGTGGAGAAGGAATGAAACCACCTCCCTGTACAAAAGCTGAGACAAAGGTAGGAGAGTGATGAGAGCAGAAGGTGGCTAAAGGACACTTTGCCTTTCTGAGGGTGAGTCAGTTCTTGAAATCAGGAGTTTTTCCCACCAATTTGAGGTCACTTGCTGAGTTAGGCTGGCAAAGGCCACTTACCTTGCTTGTAGCTTAAAGAACCCATGATTTCCATCATATGGACAAATCTCAGTGGTGGGCAGGGACCAGATATTGAAGATGGAGGTAGCCAACTGCCCCTGAGATGCTCTGGCTCCTCGAGGAGGTCCCAAACCATGTGCCAGAAGCTAAAAAGTATTTCTAGGGAAGAAGCAGCAGCTGCTTGGTGAAAATAAAAGGCCAACCTCACCCAATGCTCATGGTCATGAAAATAATCTGAATGCTTTGTTTGATACTCAATTGCTGTTGCAAATGTGAGGCAATGTTTACCTCTACAAAAGTTGCTGTATGTGATTTAAAATGTCTGGTTATTCTATAGCTATATTTAGTTAAGATTTTAAGAGCACTCAAGGTGACTCATAGTATAAATATGAATATTTTTTTAATGGTAGGAATTAGTTTAAAACATAGTTTTAATAATTTGGACTGTTTGGTTCAGGTAGTTCTAGGAGTTCATTGGAAAAGAAATAGCCATTAACCACTACATGAATGTTTTACCTTAATGTTCTGTGTATCTCACACTGCAGATTTAATCTCATGGTGACTGTAAGGTGTCTTAGTATCTGCTGCTATTTTGTGTTGCCTAGTCAAACTTGCTTTGTTCAAGAGCATTTTTAAAGGCGTGCTTATTTTGTTACAGAAAACGAAAGGAGAAACATTATTACAGATGTCTGCCTGTAGCTCACTCACTGCTTACAAAATCCAGGGATGGGTAGCAGAGTCAAACAGAGCAAGCAAATTAGAGGCTTTCCTATTTGTGTATGCTGGGCTGTGGAGGAAAAAACCCGTGCAGAATTGCAGCTTCTTTACTCCAACCACAACCCTGTCACTGGAGATTGTTTGAGATGCCAGAAGTTCGTGGGCCAAGCTTGCCTGCAGAATTAACCCTGAAGTGCACAGATAGTTTTATATTTGGGTTGGGGTTGGTTGGGGGTGTTTTTTGGGCATGTGTTCCCTTTTGGAAGATGTGAGGATGACTGCAGACACTTAGCACACCAACTTGTGCTGTCATAATGCTTATCCTGAGCCCAAACTGATTTGGAGAATCATACAGGCACTAATGCTTTTGAGTGTTTTGTTCATAACTGTTCCTTCCAATTCACAGCGTGGTATAATCTCTGCAGGGTGGCAGGACGTGGTTTTCCTTAAGGAGTTTCTCTTCTGCTGGATGAATTTCTGCTGCTGCAGTTACTGTGTGAGGAGTTCACAGGACCCTGCCTTTTGTTTTGTGTGATTGCTTGAACCTTGTTTCAACACGTTTAAGAGAGTTTGTCCTTGTGACCAAAGCTTCTTTTTAAGAAAAAAAGAATAGTAAGGCTCGTTTGAATGGACTTCTGATGTTTCAGCAGAAACTGCCATCATTAAACATGTTCTTGAAACCTCCCTTGAGTCATGTGTTACTTTTAGGGAGGGCATGGGAGGGGGATTCTTGTCTATTGAAGTTTGGTGAATCCAAAATCCTTGTGTGATCCCTTGTTAGAGGTCTGCAAGTCCCTGAGTGCAAATCCCTTCATCCCGCAAACCAGAGCGGGAAAAGGGGGAGAAACTGGTTTTAGGAGCGTGAAGAGGAGTATGTTTAATCACACTAAGTCCCCACCACTAACACAGGCTTACACCTGGGATCAAAAGGCAAACCACAATAGAGAAACCACCTTCAGCGACAACCATCTTTGTGACCTTGGAGCGTGCGGCCCTCCAAGCCCAGTCTGAGAAAACCACCCCCATCCCCTCAGAGGGGAAGAGACAGGCTCCCTTCTGCTTTGCTCTTGCTTGATCACAGTCCCCATCTCTGAAGCAATTTTGCCTTGTGGCTTTCAGGGCATGGGGAACTGCTGAACTGTAGAGATAAGGACTGGGGGAGTCTGAGGCTTGGTGGTTGCTGCTGAGCACGCTTGAGCAGCCCTCCAAAGACCTTCCCTCTTGTGCTATTTTTACATGGCACGCAGACGCTCGTAGGCCCTAGAGCAGCCACAGGACAGACTGATCCTTTGCCCTGTGCATAAGTCTCTCACACATACCATGTGATTGCTCCTGCCTTGATGCCTTCATCTCTTCAGGAAGAGTCTATGAGTAATTCAGTGCTGTGGATGGAAGGCAGCTGCTGGCCAGCCAGTGCCTTTTAAATTATCTCCTGCCAGTAAAATATAGCTCAATATAATTCAAAATATTTAACAGAATGCTGCTGGGCTTCAGGCATGAGCCAGCTGCTGTGCAGCAAAGCTGCTTTGTGTAGGAAGTTGAAGACTGATCGAGGTGAGCCCAGCCTAACAGGGCTGTGGCTAACTGGGACAGGCTCCCTGAGCGCAGGCTGCAGCAGTGAAGGTGCCATGCTGTGGCAAGGCAGCGGCTGCACTGGGTGTGCTTACCTTTCTGATGAGATCTCAAGTGGAAGATAAGCCAATGACCAAAAATCTGGTGTGTAAATTATTAGCTAAGTAAGAGTGGAAAAGCTAGAGCCTGAAGATGTTTGCAGCTAGGGCTCAGGGCAGAAAGGCCGAAGCTCGGTGTAGCCCTTTGAATTTGGACATGGGGGAAGCCTGAAGTTACAACTCTCCTATTGCACAGCGAAGATTTTCTCAGGCAGGTCTTCAGATTGCTTTTTTTAAGTGATTCCCATGAAAGGGTTATGACTGCAGTGTCTGGAAGAGTTCTGGGCAGGCCAGGGTACAGCATGACTTCTTTCTCCTCTCTATGGCTGTTGCTGCCTTCACACAAGCTGCTCTTCTTATTAGCAAGCCCGTGTGCAAGTGCAAGGTTAACTGAACAGAGCTGTCAGATAAACAGTTATAACCCTGGAAAAGGGGGGGTCACCTTTCTTGTGTCATGGTGTCAGCGATCCTTGGATGCCTCGATACTGATAACTGCAAAATCCTCAGTGATGCTTGGTGAGTGCTATCAGAGAGACTGCTTAACGCTGAGATGATTTGAATTACGCCTGACAACGAGCTCTATTAAGAGTATGAAACAGGAATAACTCTAATTGCTTAAGACCAAGTAGTCTGTAGCTAGGCTGCACGAAAGCATCCCTGAAGATATTTCTATCGGCTGGCAATTACTGATTTCTAAGAAACTCTCCTAGCTCTGGTTTCTAACAGACACCTACTGCTCTGAGCTCAAGCTGGTGAGCTCCAGGTTAGCTCACTTCCCTGGTGACCGCTTGCTTGTGGCATGTTAGGTGAGCTGAATATAATTGAAATGAGCACTTCTGTCTCATGAAGAGCAACTCCTTGTCCTGGTTCTGGCCAGGCCAGAGTTAACCTCCCCAAGCAGCCAGCACAGGTGAGCTGAGTTAGCCCAGGTGAGCTGGGTCAGCCCAGGCTGTTCTCCACAGCACCTGACATCACTCCCCCATAAAAGGGGCTGCTTGGGGAAGGGTGTCCCTGGGTGCATCCAGAACAGTCTGAGTGCAGCTGGGGTGTTGGGTTGGTCCTTGCATTATGCAGCATTCTGTGTAGGTAAGGCACTCTGTGTTATCACTGGGTTTGTGTGTTATTTGTTGTGGGCTGTTACTGTTCCCCTTTCACAGTGAGTTTTGTCAGTTACTGTCCTTATCCTAACCCAGACTCTGTCTGTGTCTTCTGGGAGTGAGTGAGCAGTGTGTGGTGCTCAGCCACTGCTTGGGGCTGACCCACCACACTCATAGATCAAGAAAGCAGTATGGAAAGGTGGCTGTTGCTTTTAAAGTAAGAGGGGCCTCAACAGCTGCTTCACAGCTTCAACCATCACATTCAGTCTCTATTTTGGAACAGTTTATAACCTTTAAATTTTAGCCCTGGCTTGAGGATATGCTCTTAGCTGTTGCCTGTTGCTGCTGGTTCCATCCCTCCCAAAGATGGGGGGAGCCTGATGATTGTGAAGCCAGGACTAGGGCTTCCTGGCCAGGGTTTCAGTTCTGTAATGTGCAGGTGGGATGCTGATGGTTTGAAGGATGAGGAGGAGCAAAGATTAGATGGCCTACTGCACCATTTCAGCCAGGTCAGTTCACTTTAAGGTAACACGCAACATCTACTTAAAGCTCTTCCTGGCTCCTCTGGGCTTCTTCCACTGGCTCTTTCTAGATAAATGAATCCAAAGTACATATTGTTATGCTAAACTGTTGCTAGTTCAGAAACAAATACCTGCTCAGGCCCTTTACCAATTCCAAAATCCAAATGAACCAGTTTGGCCATCTCTAACCTGCACTGGGCAGCACAGAGGATACTTTGGGACTCCAAGTTTAGGATCCAGTGATGTAACTGGCAGCACTCCCACTTACAAGCAGGAGGGTGACTTGCTCCAGGCTGTAGGATCACTGAAGCCAAACTCTCTGCTCCAGACTTGCTGGCCCCACTCACAGTAAATCCTCAGCTGGAAGTTTCAGGGGTGACTTTCTTGCCAGGTAATGAGTGTTTGTTGCTGCCCTGAGTCTGTTACAGGAGATATGAGGGTGTTGATGTGGCTGGTCCTCACCAGTTCTCATACCTGCCTGGAATATTTACTGCACTGCTGCTGAGCAAAAAATAAATAAAATGCTTCAAATTACTATCAGTCCCTCAAAGCATCACTTTAAAACCTTTGACTCCTTCCCCTAGCTGTTTTTCCCCCCTCCCCATGAGTTTTCAGACTGCCTCTGCCCCAATACAAACATATTTAGCTGAAGAGGAGCTCTTCTTTACAGACACTTTTCTCTTCTCCTGCCCTCAATTCATAAAGGTTTAAGCTGAGGTCAAGGACATTTGACATTTCCCACTTAATTTCTGCCTGGCTGTCAGCAGTGTTGTCTCTGCAGCAGCTTTTGGACACTGTCTGAAATTCCCTGGTTCTCTCCCTGTGTGACAATCAGATATTGGTGGCATCAAGATGATTCTCAGGTAAACAGAGGAAAAAAGTTTATTTAGGCAATTTCTCCCATTTCCTTACCTTGATCTGATGAATTGGTCTGACCTAATGAAAAAGTTTCTCTTGTTGATGGTGAAGCACTGCTATCAAAGCTCAGAAGTGAATGCTGCCCAGCTTCTCCTGATGCTTCTGCCATCCACCTTCCAGTTACTTTACTTCCAGCCCCAACTGTTGTGGGTGAGCTGCAGTTACAGATTCACAACACAATGGAGAAGGCTGTTTCATTTTGAGTAATGAGATAAAATACAGTTGCAACAGCCTACTGATGAGGATCATAGAATAGAATCATAGAATGGTCTGGGTTGGAAGGGACCCCAAGGATCACAGAGTTCTAACCCCCTGCCACAGGCAGGGCCACTGACCTCCAGGTGTGATCTAGACAAGGTTGCCCAGGGCCCCATCCAACCTGACCTTGAACACTTCCAGGGACAGGGCATCCACCACCCCTCTGGGCAGCCTGTTCCAGCATCTCACCACTCTCTCCATAAAGAATTTTCCCCTCATATCTCATCTAACCCTTCCCTCCTTCAGCTTCACTCCATCCCCCTTGTCCTGCCATTGTCTACCCTTTTTAAAAAGCTGATTCCCCTCCTGTTTCTCTGCTCCCTTCAGGGATGGGAAGGCTGCAATGAGGTCCCCTCACAGCCTTCTCTTCTCTAGGCTAAACAAGCCCAGCTCCCTCAGTGTCTCTTTGTAGGGGAGGTGCTCCAGCCCTCTGATCATTTTCGTGGCCTCCTCTGAACCCTCCCCAACAGTTTCACACCAAGGATGGGGCTTGCTAGAAAAGCAGATGATGTCCACAGTGCTACAGAGGTCCTCAGGACTCACTAATCCCCAAGGCTGACCAACCCTTACAGCAGCAATGAATATCCATCCCCCAAACACAGGTTGGACATTCCAGGCTCTAACCCTGTCCCGAAACCCACCACCAGCTTGGCTAGGGAGTCTGTAGGTGTGGGGTGTGGAAGCTGTGCTACACTGTAAATGAAAACACACAGAGGTGATGTTTGCCACAGCCTGTGCACAGCAGCAAGGGTGACCCCATGACATCCAGCCACATTTGTTTCTCCTCTTGCATGGCCATGGACCAGCCTTTCGGTTGGTACTGCTTGGTAATGAGCAAACTTCAGCGTGACTTCTTCCAAAGTTCCAACCTGAGCTCCTGCAGTTGAGCAGGGTCTATTTAAGCAGCATTAACATTCCTGGAGCTTGCTAAGCTTAAATAAAACAACAGAACCGCTCCAGATACTTCCAGACAGGGTGAGATTTCTGCTGAAGTGCTGCTATCTAATGAACTGCTCAGATGAACAACTTACTCCCATCCCTCTGCGTATACATTATGTTTTTTAAAAATCACATCTTTGTGGCACATTATTTGCTACTGTTCAAGGAAACAAATGATTTGCTTTTAACATAATCACTATCAGAAGTAAATTATTCAGCCTTCACTGCTTGGAAGTTAAAAAGGGAATCTGAATTTCTCTTTGGTTTCTTCCTCTTCTTTATAATAGATACACAAGCTGGAGGGCACGCTTTTATGCTACTGTAGCCAGGATTTTATAGAATTGACTAATAATCTATTTTGCATATTTATAAACACTTTATTAATGGAGCATTTCAGGAGTAAATTTATAATCCTGCCATGTGATCTCAGCCTTTCAGAGGAAAAATGGTTGCTCATGTCAAAGACTTAGAAATTGGAGCTGGCGTAACAAAAAAATGAGTGAGAATATCTCATTAGCGTGAAAGCAAACGGGCAAGAGGCTCTTGCAAGAATGAATACACACACAGAGGATGGCTTTGAAAAGCCACATTAGATGTCAAATAGAGAACACAGCACTTGAGATGCATCAATTCCTGCTCTGGTTGCTATGATTCCTCAAGAACGTAGTGCAGTCCTACAAGATCACAGGTCCAACACTCCCTGTGTCACTCTCCAAGCTGCCATTACTGCACTTGGCTGCTCTAGGTATTTTGAGCTTTGGGAGCCTTGAAGAAAGTGTTGATCCTTAGTGGATTCAAAAGCCTGAAGGCCAAGTACAGGTGTGCCATCTCTTCCCCACATCTTACACCCATTACCACTGTCAGAGCTGGATTTTTCCACCAAACCACTCAGGGACAGGTACTGGGAGCAAACAGTCATGTATATGTAGATGGTTTCTGATACCACCATTGTTTCACTTAAAGATAAAACCCAAATTCCTTCTAGGTACTCAGGGGGGAAAAAACCTGTGAGCTCTGCTTTTCTGCCTTACCTATCTATAAAAAGCCCTTGGAGATCCATCCTTGTTGACAGCCCTACACTTCTCTGGCCTCCATGAGCTCTCTGCTAACAAAACATCTTCCAACCACCTTATACCACTTGTAGTGATTACTCCACTTGTGCCCTCGATCATTTTCTGGTCTTCACACCTCTCACTCCCATCTCATCAAGTGACAGACGTGATGCCTGCCTGGTGCCTTCACTGCTAAAGATGCTCCTCCCACCCCAGGCCTCAGCTGGCAGACCCAGGTGGAGGAGGAAGCCCAATGAAGAAGGCACAAGGCTACAGATCCAAAGCAGGGTATGCAGCTTGCATATGTAGTTGTAGGGTGAAGGTTGAGTTTTGCAGACTCCCCAGATCACAGCCTGTTAAGTGCAAGGATGCTGAGGCTGTCCCCTTGCTTATTGGTGGAAGATGTTGGTGTTGGAAGCCATGTGTCCAGAACTTCACAATAGATGTCAAACCCCCTCCAAACAGCCTCAGTGCTGTTGTGTTCATTTCCTAGCCCTAGAAGATGCTTTCTCCTGCCTGCTGTCAGCCATAAAATGAATGACACTTGCTACCCCAGTGCCAGGGCAGAGTTATAGAGCTGTTTAACTGCGTGGTTAGGCTTGGCATCGCTGCCTGCTGCACGGCTGGCTGGCTTTCTGTGAGGCTGAGCTTGTGGCTTGCACTGACCTGTGCAGCCTGAGCCCTGGGAAAGACCTCACAGAGCTCCATCTCTTAACCAGGGCTTCACAGGTTGAGCAGGACATCACCATCCTGTGCAGAGAGCTGTGATACCTAAAGCTCCAAGGCACCTGGGGTTAAAAGCCTGGGCACCGCATCCGTCTCTCTTCCATCCAAAACTGGCAAGCGGGGAGTGTGTAGCGAGGTGTCTCCTTGGTAAGGGAGAGGTGATTAATGAGTCTGGCTCATAAAAGCTTGGACAGAGAACTGAGGAGACCTGCTGGGCTCTTCAGCAGCAGAACAGGCAGCCGGGTGCAAGGTGGTTCTCCTCCTGTTACGGAGAGCTGCTGTGCAATTTGCCCTGTGCTGGAGGCATCAAGGGGCTGCCGCTGCTACGGGGCAAAAGCCTCTTGAAGGTGACGTTTCCTGGGCTCGTTTTATTTCTCTGTTTCCTGAAAGGAACCCATAGTGTTCCAAGTTTTTCTTTGATTTGAATTTCAGAAGGAAGCGGAGCGAACCGGCTGTGCCTTGATTCTGGTGGGGAGCAGGTGGGGGAGAACAAAAGTAGAGGAGAGAAGGTGAAGGGAGCCGCAGCTTGGCAGCATACCCAAGCGTGGCAGCACGGCATTTATGCCATTTAATTGTTCCTTGCAACTCAAATAATGTGAAAGGCATTAGTAATAATAGCAGCTACATTATGTTCCTTTTTTTTTTGATGTGCTGTCTAAAAAGCTGCCATCTGAGGAAGGACATTAGGAGCCTGGTGTTTTAGGCTTCCTTTGGCATTCTGTTTTTCTGTGGAACCTGAAAATGCTTCAAGGAAGCCTATTAAAACCTAATATAAATGTGTGCAAACAGAGGACACCTGTGTGCAGAATGCAAATAACAAGTTTTCAGCAGGTGGGGTGTTAGGGGAGGTTAGATGAGACATTAGGGGGATGTTCTTTACAGAGAGAGTGGTGAGGGGCTGTAATGGGCTGCCCAGAGAGGTGGTGGATGCCCCGTCCCTGGGGGGGTTCACGGCCAGGTTGGATGGGGCCCTGGGAAACCTTGTGTAGATCGAGGCCTGGAGGTTGGTGGCCCTGCCTGTGGCAGGGGGATGGAACTCTGTGATGCTTGAGGTCCCTTCCAACCCATGCCATTCTGTGATTCTATGATTAGCAGCTGCTGTGCTGGAGTGCTGAGCTTTTGCACCCCAGGTCTTTGACCCTCCCCAAAATGCATGAGCTGCCTAAACCATGAGCCCTTGTTAGGAGCGACCCTTACTTAGCCCAGAGCTGGGATGGGGGTAGAAGAGTGCAAGGGACACAGCACAGCTTGAAGAGTTGGGGGGAAGAATCTGTTCCCGCTGCCTTGGCTGCTGCAGAGGTCAGCTCAGACCCCACCACTACACGTTTAATGTGGCTGAATCATCTCACTTGATGGGTCCATCTCTCTCTCCATCACATCTGGCTGGCCAGCTCTTCTCAGCAGGGTGCGTGGACATGTGGTGTGGCACCTCTGAGCGCCCCAGGGGTGTCACAGCTTGGTGTCACCCAGCCTGCGTTTGGCTTTGGTGAGGTACACACTGACTGGGAATGAAAAGAGGAGGAAGGAGTTCTACCAAAAATACATCTGGTTCAGCTGTGGTGCTGCTGAGATCATGGGGAGATATAGAGGTGGGTTTTGTGTGCAGCCAGGTCCCAGATGACAAGCTCTTGTTTCATTCTCAGTACGTAGGCATGTCGCTTTGCTTGTTGACTCTTCTCTCCCAGAGACACAAAGCCAGAAGGACGGATCCTGCTCCCACCACCACCACTGCACACGTGGGCTTATTCCGCTGCTTGGAAGACTATTGATGCCTCACACATACAAGCCAGACAGATTTTGTTTTCACCCTGGTGCACAGAAGGGAGGCACGCCAGAGAGGCGTTTGAATGGCGCTGGGGATGGTGGACAGGCGGTCACATGAAAGATGTTCGTGTGAGATGCTGTGGCTTGGCACCACTCAGCCTCCTTTCCTTCCTGAGGCCTGCAGCCTGCAATGTTTACACTGTCAGAGGGTGTTTGCCATCACTGCTGCCATGAGTTTTCCTGACACTTGCTGGGGAGCGCGGACTCACTGAGAAAGAAGAACTCAAAGCAGCAGCAGCCCAGAGCAACAGGAGGTGAGAAAATCCTCTTGTGCGTAAGACAAGAGGCCAAGCTGAGATTTCACAGTTTGCAGAGGCACAAGCTTTGCAGTGACCTACATTAGTACATGATATATGGGGCCCAAACAGAAACAAGGCACAGTGGAAACACTGGGGAAGGGCAGAAGGGGTGTGTGGTTCCTGGGGAGGCTCCGGGTAGCTGCGCTGGTCAGACCTAGACCCTTGGTGCTGGGGAAACAATGCTGCACCAAGTGTGCTGGTCCTGAAACAAACCATGGTGCCTGACCTGTTTCCCATCAGCTGATAATGAGATGAAACCAGTGACAAATACGGCTCTCCCTGGGCAGCCTCAGGAAGCTGTTCCTTCCTACCATGGTAGGAAGACCACAGCAAGAAGAGCATCGCTGGATGATTTGTCCAACGTACCTACATCCTGAAAGAACTAGTTTAGGACAGAGTTGGGGCTATTTGTGTCCCCGATGCCAGGCTATTCCAGGTTTGGAGACATGCCCTGGGTGAACATCACTGTCCTCTCAGATGTCACTGTGTCACTCAAAGTCCACTGAGCACAGCTAGGTGACCTGGGTGGCTGCTGATAGCTATTAGATGCCTTCTCCAGGGTATGTGGGCATTGGGAATGATGGTTCTTCCATGTCTTCTCCGCAGAGCTCACAAGGATGCCCCCTTTTCTCCTTTCTGTCACCCTGTTCCTCTTCCTTCATATTATATTGTCTTTTCTTTCCTGTTTAGCTTTTGGAAGGAGTTACTACTAATAGCCTAGCATCGTTTTAAACATCCTCCCAGGCCTGGGGAATGTAGCAGGCATGTAAGAGCTTTTCCTTTTTCCCCCGTGCACAAAATCCAGTCAGAATTACTCATGTTTTCGCAAGACTAAAGATATTCTAGGTATTGAGGTGACATGATGGATGGAGCGAAGATGAGGTCTGAAGGGATTGGTGAAATTGGCACTTGGGTAAAAAGATGGATGAAGCGTATGAAGAATTCCCTTATTCACAAAAAGCAACTTCAAGGGTTTGGGTTTTTTTATTATTTCCTTTCCCCCCTCCCCTGCTATGCAAGAGGAGAAGAAACCTGGAGTGAAAACCTGCCTCCAGAGAAGCCAAGGGCAGGAGTGCGACTGACAGCAGCCAAGCTAGGACATCGGTGCTGGAGCTGTGGCAGCTGCAGTCTGCCCATGCCTCTGCCAGGGGCTGCTGCGTGGTGCATTCACCATCATTTACTCTGTTCAACGTATGAGAAAGACAACAGGGATGTGTTACCCATCCTCCCATAAGGCAAGGATACAGATAGTCCTGGGTGAGTAGGTCTTTTTACAAGGAGATCAGAGTTTGCTGTTGGCTTGGGCAGGGCAGTGTTGCAGCCATGTGTGTGCAGGACACAGCTGGTCTGGGCATGGTCACAACTCCACTCCTGGGACACCCAGGTAAAAGAGGGCATTCGTGTGTGTATTCCAGGGGCTTACTTGGAGCTGTGAATGTAGGTCATGGTGAAGGTCAATGACCTACATTTCCCAGGTTTGAAACTGCAGAATAAAGTGGCAGTTGTTGAGTTCTGTGACCATCCTGCTGCAGTCCCTGAGATGGAGGAAGCCAGCTTTGAGGGTCCAGAATGGGGGGAAGATGGCCAGTTTTAGGGAAAACCAAGATGCACCTGGCTGGCTTGGAAACACAGCCTGTAAGGTGATACTGTGTGTGTGCTCAGAGGGCTGTGAGCACCCTGGAGTGGCTGTTGTGTAAGGAACAACAAGGATGCCTGGGGTGCCAGTGGGACATGTACATCTCTCCCTTTCAGCAACAATCAGGACTTACTACTCTGGAAAGAGTTACAGGGCTTGCAGGATGTTTTTTAGCAGAGTGAAGTGAACCAGGATCTCACTCGAGGCAGCAGGAAGGGATGAGTCCTGCTCCCCGCTCTGAACCATGTCTTGCCTCCAGACCCATGTTCTGCACAATTGCTGGTCCTGCCTCTCCTCAGGCTCTCAAGCAAAAGTCATACTGCTGCCTTGAAAGGACTCGAAAAGATGTAAAATTAAGCAGAGCTGTTTACTCATCGGGGCTTTATTGTGCATTATACAGGGTTGCCTCCTAATTAATGTGAGCAGATACCTGTTTGCACGCTTCTCTGCACACCCTGCGAGGTTTTAAAAATGAGAACTGAGCAAGGACTGGGATTCAGGAGCTGAAACTGCAGGAGAAACCACCCTTTGAAGCAGTGTGAGGCTCAGGGGACGATCAGTGGCTTATGCAGAGGCACGCTCAGGTCGGCGGCGTGGCACACGTGTGAGAGGTGTAGCTGCCGTGCCCGCTCCTAACGCATCCTCCTGGGTGAGTGTTTCATGTCGGAGGGATGGAGCAAGCTGGATTTCAGGCTGCGTGGAGGTCAAAAGCCAGGGCACAAACAGTTTCTTGGCAGGTTTGGGCAATTAGCAGCCCCTTTTTGAATCCCCAGCAGCCTGCGTGCCGCTACCTCGGCGCAACCCGCGCAGTCTCCTTGGGGTTTATTTTTAGCATTAGCAATTGCCAAAGCGTTAGTGGGGGATCAAGTGTTAGGTACCCTGCTCACCTGTCTTGATGTTAACTGAAGAATTATTTGTATAATAAACGTTTTACCTTGTTTTTTTCCAAGCCTCAGCGCAGAACGCTTTGTAGAATGTGACTGCAGATCTGGACCCTGTGGCTTTTGTCAAAATACTAAATACCGACCTCTCTGCTTGCCTCCCCTCTGACATCGTTAATGATAATAATCATCCCCCCTGCAGAGGCTAATCCTCTTTGCAACGCGCTCTGCCAAGTGCCAGCCCCGGTCTCATCTGCCCTGTGCATTCTGCAGTCACTGACATTAGGTGAGTATGACCATGAAAACAACCTGGTGGGACTTTAAATTGCTCTTGGTGACCCCAGAAGATGGAAGCTGGTGGAATTGGGATGGCTTGGGCAGTTATTGGAGTTTGGTGGGCATGGAGCTGGAGCATAGCTGCTGTCTGTCAGTGTGGGTACAGCACAGCCCTGTCTTGCTGCAAAGGGACATCTCACACAAGAAAAATCGTGGCAGAAGGCAATTGCCAGGCCAAGGATCTCTCCTGCCTCAAAGATTCTGACACGTTAAACTTGCTTTTATTTTTAACACGGGCAAAAAATAAGAAGTCCGGCTGCTGTGTTAGAAACATCCCCCAGCAGCCAGAGCCTGCCAGGGATGAGCCTGACCCCCTGCCTGAGACACTGCTTTATTTTTCACATCTGTCTTCTCTTGATGTGCAGGTGTTAAGTCTCAGCTCATTTCACGTTCCTCTTTAAAATCATCCCTGAAGTGATGGGCCCCCTCAGACTACGACTGAGGTAATGATCGCAGTGTCTCTGGGACAACCTTTGTGGTTATCAAGCATCAGTTGCATTGTCAATCCAGCCTCACAAGAGCATGGCAGGACCTTGAATGCTCCCTGGTTTAACGCTAGCAGGGAGCTTTTATTTAATGTTCTCCATCAACCTAGTTCCAAGAGCTTTAACAAGGTGGGTTAAGACTGTTTTTCTCCTCCTTTAGGAAATGAAGACCTGCAGCAGAGAGATGAAATTATCTCCTCGAGTTCACACATTTTAAGGCCTGTCCAGCTCCACCAGGAAGAAAAATTCCCATTAAATATACTTCAGATTAAAGTTTCAATTCTGTGTGCTTCAAGCTTTCTGTAGGAACAACATGCTTTTTACAGATGCTCCTCACCCAGAGAAAACAAGCCACGTCAAGGTGAGTCAATCTGCAAATCTCAAGCATGTTTGCTTAACCCATGAGGAGTCTTGTGGACCCCTCAGAGAAGTGTTGGGGTGAGCATGTTATAACCAACCCGTGATGCCAGCGGGGCATTTCAGTACCACAGGTGAATGTTGGCCCAAAGCTTTTTAAGGCCCACGTGTGTGCATCTGTGTAGCTTTCCTTCTGTGAAAATCATGGCTTTTGCCTTCATCCCCCCCAAGAAAGCGAACGCTGAGGCACTGTTTTGGGAAGGATGGGATTAAAGCTGGAGAGGGATGGAGCACACTGATTTTCCTGCTGATGGGTCCTCCCCCTCCTGCAACAAGTCTGCCCTCTTTATAAAAAAAAGAGCAAATTTGCATCCTGCCTCAAAGTTTTGAACCATCCACATGCTCAGCTTTATGTAAGTCCTGAGGTGCCCGGAAGGAAACAGCTTTTCCATGCTGCCTGGAGAAGGTTTCTAGTCTGGGGCCTTTGGTGCAGCCTTTCCCCATTTCTCCCTCCTGGTTTATTACAGCCCTGAGACCAGCCCACTGCAAGGCTTCATTCTTATTTCATGAAATGCCTTGCAGTCCATTTACCAGTACATTGTAAAAAAAAAAAAAAAAAAAATCTTATCATAAATAATTAAAACTACAGCTGTCAAAATAAATGGCCGAAGTCCATTTTGGCACTGCTATGAAATATTATCCTACCAGGCTGGGGGTGGGGGAGACTGGGGTTTTTTTGTTGTGGTTGCACGCTGGCAGCTAAGAGCTCGGCCGTGCCCTGTAACCAGCGATGAGTTTCCCAGTCATTAGTTCAAATTAGAGCGCAGCTCTGATGACAAGGCGAATGGCAACTGCTGCTTCTAATGGCCAAGGAAGGTGCAGGCTGACCCTTCTCACAAGCAGGGCAGGATGGCTTGTTTTGTCCTGCTTTCTGGAAAGAGGAGTGGGTATGAAGCTGTTGTGTAATGCTGTCTTCAGATGGGTTTGCAGCCAGGAGGTCTGGGGCCAGCAGCAAGCACGTGGCTCTGTTTAGACAAGGAGAAATCTCAGCCAGAACCCACAGGCTCTTGGGGTCTGGGGAGGTTGCAACCTCCATGTGTTTTGCAGACCATGGTCTTTCCAGTTCCCTTTCCTTGGATTTGATGTCAGACCCACCTTTTCTTGATCTCCCTACAAAACAGAGTGCAGTAAACGTTTGTGTTGGGAGTAAATACACATCAGGTTGAACAAATTCACCAGTGTAATGTGTGCAGGCAGACTTTGAAATGTGAGCAGCAAGCAAAGGGGCTCAGAGACAGCAGGGCTGGAGGTAGTTTCCATCCAAGACTTCTTAAACCTGCTGGTGTGGGGCTCTGGCTCTCAAGGTCTCTGCTCCCTGTAGTATAGCAAGCAAGATCAAGCTCTTAAGATCTGAACCTCTGGCTTCTTTCCCAGTCATCAAACCTACCCCAAGGAGATTTTTCTACCTCATTTCTAACAGTGAAGGTCCTCAGCCAGGAGCTGCAGCCGTGGTGGAGATGAAAGTAAGTTATGGCTGAGAGTGTGATGTGAGCTCTGGATAAAAGCAGAGAAGAGGAGGGCTGTGAGTCTGTGCAACGTTTTTCACTGGTCATATGATAACATGGGATTTTTGAAGTCACAGCTCTTGAACTTGAGATGATTTTAGTTGTTTTGCTTTCATTAATACAACAAAAGCTTGAGTTTCTAGCCCTCATGGTTACAGGGGATAAAAGCTTGGAAAACCCCCCGAGAACCAGGGAAACATAACAAAATTAAAAATAGATGACACGCAGGAAGATTCCCACAGGTATTATTCTGAAATAATTTTGTGGTTTAGGAGGAAGACTGAACTCTAGAGTGATCAGCTCCAGTGCTTGTACTTCATTCCCAGGAGAGAGAAGCATCCCAAAATGGCAGGAGTCTTTTTTGGGTGCTTGCCCTGCCCTCCTGCCCCTACCCTGGATTATGAGGACGCAGCTTGGGTGGAGGTGAGTGTCCCCAAATCTACCACGCATCCAGGTCTGGTGTCCCTGCCACATGCTTCTGTCCAGCAGCAGACACCTGGGAAGGATATTTTTGTATAATAAAAGGAGAGCTCAGAGGTCCAGGAGCCAGGAAATATGGGGTTCAGCTCTGACCCTGCCACCAGCTTGCTGCCTGATTCGCAGTGGGTCGCTCAGACCAAGCCACCCAAAACACTGTGAGCATGCACTTGGTTTGCAGAAATACAGGTCACCTGCCTTCACTGAACACCAAGCAAAGTGGGTTGAAGTCCCTGGATTTAGCTACGGAGATGATGGTAAAAGTCCTCCATGCCTGTGTTTTCCTTATCTGTGGAATGAAGAGAATAGCATCAGCTCCTTGTCCTAAATCGCACTGACCCCTTTGTCCAAGGTGGGAGTGGGTTTTTCTCAAAGAACCTCAGGCATTTGGAAATGTAAGTCCTGGTGAAAAATCAGTTTGCAATTAGTCTTAGATAATTCTAAAAATTATTCCCCCCCCGTATCTCCCTTCTGGAGCATGAGGTCTCATTTTCTGTGCATCCTTATTGCTTTCACTCTGGAGCAGGAGTATTTGTTTACAATAGTTTTCCCTGGCTCCTACCCAGCCACTTCCCAAGCTCTTCTCTGGGTCCTTGAGGCATGGGGCTGGACCCACATCTCATGGCTCCCTGTGCCCTCACAGGAGTGATCTCTGGGCACTGCTGACTGGCTGGTAGGGCTGCTGGCTTTTTGGCCAGGAGCATCCCAAATGACTGCTGTGCTCGGATTTCGCTCCACTCCAGATCTCACTGAGCCCTTCAGGTCCCTTTTAAATGCCACCTCCCCCTGGGACTTGTTAAAGTGCTTCATCAGTGCCCATCTTCCTCTGCAGGGATGACCTTTAACTCATCTCTGCTGTTGCTACCTGACTCGGATCACCTCAGAAGAAAGGTTGCCATGGCGATTTCATATTCAGCTCAGCCAAAAAAAAAAAAAAACAAATCCAGCTTCTGTATCTTATTAAATGTTCCCTTTTGAGGACCCTACACATGGAAGAGCCAAGGCCAGGGGTTGCCCACGTTCACTGTGGTGAAAATTTGGTCACCGGGAGTTTCCCCTCCATCCAGTGGGGCTGTTCCTTACCCCTTTGCCAAGCCCAAAGGTTGGGTGGGTTTTTTTCTATGTTAGGGTAAAATCTTGGGGTTTAAAGCCATTAGTATTACTGTGAAAACACTCCTCTGCAAAATGTCAATCTGCCTTTTCAAGGGGATTTTTCACTGCTCTAATCTAAACTGCGCTGTCAAATGTCAGGAGCGGGTGTTTAATGAGGATCAGTTAGAAGCCCTAATTGGATGGGTATTCAATGGGCTGCTTTTTTCCAGTTGTTGTTTTATCCTTGGGACTCTGTTTTCACAGAAAGCCTCGTTAAATTTTAGAAGCTAATCTCTGTTTAAACCACAGGCTCAGGAAAACCTTGGGTCCTTGGGGGCTGCTTGGAGCCTCCATGGCTGTTGTGGGCTTTCACCTGGAAGGCAGAGAGATGACCCATCCGGGATGCTTCTGCAGGAGCAGCAAGGACCATTTTGGGGTGCAGACAGTTCTTTTCTTGCAAAAGCTACGTGGCATGCACAGTGAAAGCTGAGGTCTAAAGGCACCGAGGTCACAGAAGGGATGGAGAAAGAGCCTGGGAGTGCTGAGGTAAAAAATGTGTGTACACACAGGGGTGAGAAAGGGGTTCAGCTCACAGAGGTGTCCACTGCTTTCCTCTTTGGATGGACTGGGCACCCACAGCAGCTGGCAGCAACCCCCTGATCCATGGGGTCCATGGCCATGAGCTACCCCACGCTCATATAATGGCATTAAACCAGGCAGAGATGATGCCCACACACCCCACAGCCGCCTCTGCAGGCTTCATCAACTCCCTCCCATCACCTGCCAGCGTTTCCCTCCCGTGGCCTCTGTCAGAGGCAACAGGTGCTGCACAAAGAGGTTTTAGTATGTCTGTCACCAAGCATGAAACGCCTCGTGCTGTATCCTCTCAGAAATTACAGCCAGAACCCCTCTGAGCCATCCAAATATCATCCCAGCCCAAATCCCCATGTCCTCTGTGTCCCACCTCCTGGCACGCTGTCCCGCTCCCCATCCTCTGGCACATACTGTGTTTCTGGCAGCCAGATGTATCCGATGGGGAAACAGCTGCTCAGCAGATCCCCGTGGTGGCACAGCAGCCCCCGCCCTGCACTTTATCATCTCGTGCAGCACATGTTCCTAAGAGGAAAAACCTTTCCCACAGAGTTTATTTCTCCGTGTGAACCCAGTGTCCTGAATGCTTTTATACAAACGTTTGTTCTTTGATTTTCTTTGTGTCCCCCCCCTCCCCCCAATACCAAACCATTTATAGCTGATGAGTTTTAAAACAGCCTGGCTTCCTCTAGTTGTGCCTTTATTGCATTTTTAATTAAAACTTGGGGAAGATCATAAAAGACACATCACAGATGTAAGTGTTTCCATACCCCGTTTCACATTAAATACCCACACACCCCCACAGCATCTCCTCTCTGCTCCCTCTGCCCTGCAGCCACCTCGGGGGGTCTGTGTTTTGAACGGATCCTTTGGCTGTTCTGTTTGGCTCCTGTTCCAACACACATGTAACACCTTCTCTCCATCCCTAATTGCGTTTCATTTAACACATGCAATTACCAAAATGACTTCTTCCAAAAATAAACCACAGGATGTTCAGAGCTGCTTGCCTTCTCAGATGGTTTTTCAGCCAAGAAATTTGCGCCCTCCTGGTCTCTCCTGGAAAGCCCAGGAGCAGACTGGCGTGCTTGTAAACCTGCCCCTTCCATAAAAATCCCAAGAAAAGATGCTGTGGAATCTGTATGTGAGGCAGGTGAGACACACAGGTTACAAATCATGACGCCTGCCCAGTCATTTCTAGGCATTTGTTACGGTGTCTGAAGTCAGCAACCGCAACAACTCCCCTGGTCTCCAGCCAGGAATAAAAGTGCTGAAGGAAATCAGGCCACAGTAATTTCCCCAAACCACAGAGCTAACATGCATGTAATTAATTCTTTCAGTGGAGAGAGGGTTTTTTTTTTCTGCTATGAACTCTCCCAGGGGCTGACACAATAGCCCATCTCCTTGGTGGTCATCCCATGGCTTTAATCATGTGTCCCACACAACTTTGCAGAAAAATTCAGCAGGAATTTCCCCCTCATGGTGCCTGAAAATTGAGTTGCTGAGGTCTGCCCTTCGAAACAGAGATGGGAACTTCTGAAGCTGTGGATGAAATTGTGCTGCTGCGCTTGGTGGAAGCTGCAGTGAGGTCAGGATGTGTCCCACAGCATGCTGGTTTCTCAATGCAAGGAAATGCATTGCATGGTAAGACCTGAAGTCTTTTGGGGCTTATTATTCATTTTAAAGGAAAGAAAACATCCAAGTTCAGGGCTTGTGGTTAATATAGAGCTTGCGGGAACAAAGTTTATTTTCCCTAGAGTTGTCTTAGTTATGGAAGAACTTCAAGAGTCCTTTCTCCATCTTCCTTGAATTTGTCATTGAAAGTTTCCCGAGTTATGTTTGCAGGCCTCTTTAAATCTGATCACAGATGGAGCATAAATGCCATGTTATTGAAGCTGAAGGACATGGCTTACTTTCTGGGGAATAATACAATACGTTGCAGTAAGCTGATGCAGAATAACCATGATGAATTTTGTTTTCTTTTCTTTTAACCACGTTTCCTTCAAAGCTTCCGTCCATAACACAACATTCACCCACCCCTGTAACTAATTCATTATTTTACAGCAACTAAAATCAAACGGGAGACAAATGACTGTTGTTTAGTGCCATTAGTTTCAATGGCTTTACACAATATTTGAGTCATTGGCTTGCCTCTTGCTTTGGAGGGATCCCAAATCCGGATGAATCTACGCGCATTATAAACCATCCGTGGGGCCAGGCCAGGCCTGCCTAACAGATGGAGGTCCATATGCTTTGGCTCCACACCCATATGGAGCACTAATACGCAGTCCAGGAATAGAGCATGCCTCTTCTCCTCTTTTCTAGCAATCTCAAAACCAAAGACATTTTCAGACACAAGCTGAGTTAAGCAAGCTCACTGGGAGCCTGTGTGGCAAGACACTACAAGACCGATGGTCCAAGCATAACATTTTCCTTGCTCCCTGGTTCCTGCTGAAGCTGCAATAGCAATGTTTTCTAGAAAGCTTTCCAGAGTGCTGGTTAAAAACCCCATCACATTCCCATAATGGGTCTTAAACCTCTGCTGCCTGGGTCGTGCAAGAACATGGAATGCTTGGTCGGCCCTCGCTGGAGGAATTTCTCCAGGCAAGCAAACCAGCAAATAGCTGTGGATATTTCACAACGCCTGGGAGGTTTCTGTTTGCTGGAGGCACAGGATTAGTATCAGATGGCCTGTCACCATTTCCACAGAGAGAGACTTAACTTTTATTGCTGGCTGTGCTCCTCCAGCAGCACCGGTGGGTTTGTTCTGGCCAGGCACTTTGTGTGTGGGGGGAACCAACATCCCAAATCTGCTTTGTGGCATTCAAGGACACTGTCCTGGTGTCTGATCCTTGCTCAAACTCCATGGTTTTCTCATAGATACAATGTGAGGTGTATGCATCGCTCCTGTTTTGAGCATGTGAGCAGTAAATTCAGTGCCTGTACCAAGCCATCTCAAAGGAGGTTGGTATCTCTTTTCAGGTGGCACCTCCCTGGTCATCCCTGGAGTATGAGGGCTGGGGTGAGCACCCTCCTTCTGCCCTGTGTCTTTCTGAGGAGGCTGGAGACAGCTGTTGTTGATGACTGAGGATTCCTACGCTACTCAAGAGAGAGGTATTTCCATCCATGCTCTTCCCTTTGTGTTTACTCTCAGGTCATGCACAAGGTTGCGAGAGCAGCACAGTAGGAAGGTTTGGGGGGGGGTGTGCTGATTGTGATTCTTGTAGAAGTGCTTGTAGATTTGCTTGGAGATGATGTTAAGCTGCTAAATACATCTGCCTTCAGCTGGATTGTGAATGTAATTGGCATGTGATGGCTTTGCTTATGCATCAGGCTGTTTGATGGAGCTGAACAGGAGTTATTCCCAGCTGGAAAAGGAGCTTATTGCTGAATGCCTTGATGTTGCTAATACTGGGCGAGACATCCATCCTCTTGAGATGATTCTTTGGTTTTGTTATCATTTGGGCCTCTGTCCAAGGTCTTTCTCAGTCATTCCTTTGTATACATGGGTGACATGCGGTTGTCTGGGGGGCAGAAACAAGCCACTAGACCATTCCTTGCTGGTGGTGGCCTCTACAGCTTGGAGCCTAACTTGGAAGGGCTGTAGTATCCACAGAGAGGAGACAACCCAATGTGGAGCTTGGACACAAGCCATCCCACGATGGTACTGGAGTCGCAGGGAAGATCACAGAATACAGAATTGTAGGGGCTGGAGGGGACCTCAAGAGATCATCGAGTTCAACCCCCACGAGGTGTGCCAGCTCGTGGATGCTCAGTTGTTTTCATAGGGAAAAATAAGGTTTGGTAGAGGTGCAGAAAGGGAAAGCTAGAAAGGGTTTGGTGTGGTCAGAAGTAAAATTCTGCAGCCAAATGCAATGGAGTAACATTTAGAGGTGAAAACATGTGTTAATAAGCCACTCATAAATGTGAGAAACCTAAAAAGGAAAGCAACCAAAACACTGAAAGCACTACAAGAAATAAGGGTGGTTTAACAAAGCATTATACTGGATACCGTGGTTATTGCCTGGCTTTACCTCCTGACATCAAGGGGCACTCTGGAGCAAACCAATTCCCTGCTGTCCCCCACCACCCTGCTGTGGGCCTCTGAAAGCTTTAAGCTTTAATTTCCATAGTTTCAAGCCTCTCTAGTAGGAAATTAGATCGTTTAAATTTTTAAAAGGCCCGGTGGTAAAACCATATCTATATATATCAAGGTCTGTAGATGGTGAAACGTTTCTGAGACTATTTTGCACAAAATTAAAAATGAATCCTTATTGGGACTGACTGAAACCATTTATGTCATGTAAGTGAGACTGGCTGAAGCCCACAGTGTTCAGTGTTATTCCCAAGCAGTATCTAAAACGCAGTGTAAGAAATGAAAACAATTTTCATCACACCTTCAAAACAAAATACTGTATCTTTCTGGTTTGCAAGACTGGTGTAGCCAAAAAAAAAAAAAGAAAGAAAAAGAGATGATTCATCTGTTCCTCAGCACTAAAAAAAACCCCCTCAAACCACCCCTCCAGCAGATTAAAAAGAATAAATTAAAAAAAATTTGCAATTTGATTCACAAGTGTTATTTGCACTTAGTGCAGTGATTCTACGGGCTGTGATGGAAGCAGAGGAGTGGCTGTTGACCCTGCACTGAGCCCTGGCTGATGGAGCGCTCAGGGGAAGGGGATGGTCCCTCCTCCACCCCTCTGTTCAGCTCAGCAACTTGGAGGGATGCTGGAGGGATGCTGTACCTTTGCCAGCCCTGCCCGGCGAGGGGGTGGGCAGTACAGGAGGCAGCTGGGGTCCCACATGGCACTTCAGAGGAGCATCTGCAACTCACCCAAGTCAGCGTTAAATAAGGCAGAGTGGGCATTAATTAAAGGGGGACCTGGGCATCATGTAGTCTGTGGGCTCTGCAAGGAGCTGTACATACTCCATGCCAGCGTAAGGTACAGGGAGCTTTTCCCCCATAGAGCAACAGCCACATCACTATGTACATATATATATATATTTATAGGAAGAACAAAAGTGCCACGCTAGCGCATTCCTCCTCTGCACAGCTCTGCAGCACTCAGAGAGCAACCAGCACGGCAAGAGCCTAATTAAACTTCTTGTCTGAAGCATCCTTGTTCAGCCCATCCTTGTTCAGCCCAGCCAGGTCTGTAACAACAGGTTTGCTCCTCGAGCTTCGTTCAATGGGGACCAAAAAAATCACTGGAGTAACCAAGGGGAGAGGAAAGCAGGAGTGAGTGTGAGGTCACTGTGATGCTTGGCAGCGTCAGAGGGTGCTGTGAGGTGTCGTGGCTGGGCTGGCTGTTAGCCCTGAGGCACAAAGCAGCATGTGGCAGGTCTGAAAGCTGGGGTGTAACCAAGCAAATCACAGTTTAAAAGAAAAATCAATTCAGGCACCCGTGCTTCTGGCAGCGAGGCAGAGCTGACAGATGAGAGCAGACCCTTACCCCAAGCTATTGTAAGGAGAAAATGCACCAGAGGCACAGGATGAGGGAAAGGATGGTGGGGTTGGCCAGAAGCACATGTTAGGCCATTGCCCCAAACAGCCATGCTGCAAAACATCCTCAAACTCTGGACTTCGTTGGGTGGAGACTCACATTTACCTTTGCCTTACAAATTCGGGTCACTTGCTACCATCCAAAGGCATTTTGGCACCTGTTTCTAACTCTTGAGAGGGAGCTCCCCATCCCAGAGCCACCAGCATCGCCAGCTTGGGCTGGCCTGGCTGCTGGAAGGCACAAAGACCGAAGGGAGCTGTGGCTGTCTTTCAAGGCAGTTAAGTACATTCACAGTGCAACATATGCAGCTGCATCCCTGCCTGAATCGTACCAATACTCCTTTTTTGTTTCACTCTTGACGACAGGAAAGCCTTAATTGAGCATGGAGAAATCCATCAAGCAGCAGTCTGGTGCGGCCCTCGGGTCCCCATAGCATCTGGCAGCTGCCTTACTGCAGCCCCGTGGCTGCTCAGCACTGGCAGCTGCCCCAAAATAGCCCAAATAGCATCCACCTACACCAAGCACCGCTGCTGCCTGCGTGGAACAGAAGGTGAGCCCAAAACTCCGCTCCCACTGCTCGTAAACAGCGCACTGGGTTTACAGCCTGCCAAGTCAAAGGGGCTGGGGCTGGGTGGAGCCTGTCCTGGCTCTTTGCTGGAAGCAGAGACGATAAAGGACATTTCCAACCTGGGGGAGCTGCTCAGAGAACCAGACTGGAAGACCTGACACAGCCCACTAAGGCAAGGGGAAATGTCTAGATTTTTCAGTGTGCATATGAACTCAGCAGGGACCAGCAAGCATGGCAGTGAAGTGAAACAGGCACTCAGCCACTGATTTTGATAGCTGCTGGGTTTTACTCTTGGTTTAACACATTTTTAAAACAGGTGTGAGCAGGACCCTTTCTGGGAATAGAAGCATCACCAGCAACTCTATCCCCCTGAATAATTTGCCCGTAACTTGCACCAGAAACGCCTTCTCCCACCCCTTTTCACCCCCACCCCCAGCACACCTCATTGTGCTGCTGTCAGATTCAGCTCCACTATCCCTGTAGGCACAGTGAGGACATCCTGGCAGCTTCTGACATCCCCTTTGCAAAGCACCAGCCACCCACCCCAAATGGGGAAAGAAGCCCAGCTGCCCCCTCTTCTCTAGCAGAAGAAGGATACCAGGTGTCCCCATTTAACTGGCATGGCATTTCGTGGTCTTACCACCCTTCTAGTCACCGAAAATAGACACAAAAATAAAAATGAAAACCATGCCCATTTGTTTCATTTCTTGTATTTTTATTTAAAAAGAAGGTTTGCTAACAGCAATCAGTACCATGGCCCAGGCCCCTCAATACAAAGTTGGCTTTAGCAGTCCCTGCAGCTTAATCCCAAGTCTGTCCCTCCTCCACACCGGGGGACAAACCAGGGAATTATCCAGCTTTAACAACCACTCCTGAATCACAGGAAGCTCCTTGGGATTGCAGACTACTTCCACCTTGCAGTTTTACTCTTTGTCTCCTCCTATCTCAGGAAACCCCAACAGTTTAAGATGAGGTTCACAGCCAGGTTTGGCTTTATCGTGTGACTAAGCTCAAGTAAAAATGAAAATAAAAATAAAAAAGCAAAAAGGAAAAAAAATGTTTAAAAAAAAATAGATAAAAGAAATAATAATTTTCTGGAGTTGGAAAGAAACATCCCCTCCCTCGGTGGCAGATTACCCCACGTTTATCCACTCTAATGTTGCTTAAACCTTAATCTCAGGCATCTTTATCTGACACTAATTAGCAAGCTGGAGGCTCCTACAGGTACAGTAGCTTCTACATCCCAAAACACCAAAGTGAATTTTTCCTTCCACCACTTGAAGCACTCTGTTTTTAAAGAGACAGCGCCAAGTATTTCAGCCCCAAACTGTATGTTTTTGGAGTTAAAACCCACAGCAGTAGGAGGGGCACAAAGGTGACAAACTCCACCCATGAAAGCATGGCAGCTTGTGTCTGAGGCTCACCTCTAATGGGTTATTTGCTCTCCCACAGATTAAACCCAAACTGCACTCATCAAACCCCAGACTCACCTGCACTTTGGCACCAAACACTACTTAGGGGACAGACAGGTTGTAGCAACAGAAAATGCAGCAGGCTAATCAGACCAATCCAGTTGCTTCCCTCAACCCCTCCCACCCCCCCAAATTTAGGAGAAAAGTAAACGTGGTTATAAAAATGTCTTTGTATTTTGGGGTCTCTCTGAAAAAAAAACAAACCACAATGGACAAAGATTATTTCATTGACGTTTACCACTAGGCAAGTATCCCATCGAGATCCTCCTGGCATCTATTTAACTGTTCAGAGTAAGAGCTACTCGGAGCTTGAACGAAAGGACAGAGCAGGAATTGAGGAACACAGCCCTGTGTGCTGGTTCTTTGAGGAGAAAAGGAAAATAAATTATTTAGACTTGACAAAGTCCCTTGAAGTCCTGCAGTCTTTCTGCTTGGCTGGGTCTCAGACCTATCACCTATATTTCAGCGGTTATTTCTGGAGGGAAGAGAAGGCAGGCTGCTTAGCAGGTAGCATTTGGGAATTAAGAGCTGGATGTACTTATGGTTTTCACAAGCCCTGACAGATGTTGAGTGTCTTCGACTGTGGCACAGTAAGACACTTAATACTAATGGTGCCGGTTTGCAGTAGCAAACCTCCCTCCTGCCACGTTCCAGCATCTTTGCTCCTTTCTTAATTGTTCCTTTTGAAAGGAGGAGAAAATACATGCTGCTCAGCATCCTCCTCACCATCCACCCAGCTCAGTGCTGACACACCTGATTTCTGGAGGCCCACACATCTCCTCTCCGAGCAAATTTCAATGGGATCAAGCTTAGCACACCTCCTCACCACCTCCTGGAGAACAAGCTACAGCCCAGGCTTCTCCCCGGCCTCTCCAAAGGTTGCGTTCAGCCTGGTGGTCCAAGTTTCAGATGGATCTGTGCGTGACTACCAGGCACTGATCCCTGCTGGGCAGGAGATGGGTCCTGCTCGGTGCCACAGGCAGTCTCTCGGCCATGAGAGCCGCCAACAAACCTTCCCTGCCCACCCCGCTCCCTTGCCCCTTCCCCTCCCCGCCACAAGCACGGGGCCAAGAACGCACCTCGCTGCAGAGCGCCAGCGTCCTTGGCCAAACAAACTAACTACCCACCTCAGACCAGTCACGACAAACGGCTTAACGTTTACCCATCACCTAACATACCCTCAAAAACCAAGGCCACCTTCACACCTTTTGGACATAGGTCGAACGCCCTTCCAAGCCCAGCAAGCCCATGGCAAGGGGTCTTGCCTGGGCCAGTCACTCCAGATGCTCCCGCATCTCTCCTACCCCTTCCTTGGTGAACACCAAACAGTTATAATACTCAGGTCAATATATATAGGTACCACGTATATATATTTGTGTCGCTGTTCTGCGCATTAACAAAGACAACCAACCCACCAGGCACCACTTGTCCTTTCCACCCCCTCCCCTTCCTCCCATGGCTGTGCAGGAACGCGGCCGCGGACCAGCCTACGTGGCCCCATCGCACTCCCCCACAGTCAGCTTCAAGGCTCCCTGCTGGTGCAGCGTCTTTAAGGCTTTGAACTCCAAGGGCATGGTGTGCGGGCTGGCCTGCGAGGTGTAGCCGTACTTCAGGCTGTCGTAGTAGTGGTACTTGACCGGGTTCTGGTTCTGGTCCAGGGGAAAGGGCCAGAAGCCGTAGAGATAGATCTGGTTGCAGAAGCGCGTGGCTAAGGTGTACATGAGAAGGCCAGTGGTGGGTCGCTTGATGTGCACCTTGTTTGTTAGCCAGTACCTGCAAAAGGAGAGTAGAGGAAAGCACATTACCCCCCTCGCACGTGAAGCTCGCATCTTGCCCATTTTCTCTCTCCAGCCTCTAACTGAGATATATTGGTGATTCAAAGTGAGAGGTTCCTGACTAGTGCAAGAGTTCTCCGTGCCAAGAAAAAGCTTCTCTAGGGATAGCTTCATGAATAAGCATCCTCCTGCTCCCTGTCTGGCGGTTACATCACACTTGTTGCTATGGCATTGAAGCATCTCATGCCTCAGCAATCCGTTATGGAAAACAAACTGCTTGCAACGGTGGCCTTCGGTACTTCAGCCTACAATTATCATCCAATCAACCTAGGAGATCAATACTAGAGACCGAACCATCCACATGTCAAGTAGACACGCCAGCAACCCCTTGAAGCAGACGCTCTCTCACACGTACAAGCTGATGATTCGCATTGATGAATGAAGATTTTTACTCCACCAGTAAACACAACTGGGCTGTAAAAACGTTTGCCTTGGAAGAAAGGGTCACCAGACTGAGAGAGTGAAAACACACTGCTGCATTCCCGTTACACCCAGCGATTGCTACTGCGATCCCAGACCAAAATAAATCACCACGATCTGCAGCATCAGTCCATGAGACACACAGTACTGAGTGCCACAATACATACTGTGCGATACGGAGGTCAGCTGTGCTCACTGCTGAGCAGTGTGTTAGTTTTTATGAGGGATGGCAAAAAAGAACAGGGGAAGGAGGCACCCTGTAGTGATACATGAGCAGGAGCGGTACCAGCAGCTGTATTTTGGGCTGCCGATAAAAGTTATTGCAGCATCAACATCCTGTACTAAGATGTTTCCCAGTGTTTATCACACAGGCAATTCATCTGCTTTGCCCAGCTGAAAAAAACTCCATCAGAGGAGCAAAATCGGGAAGATAAAGGTCTGGGGGAGGTAGATGATGTGCAGTCCCTCCTCCCCTGATTCCGGTGCTGCCCCACAGCAGGTAGAGGTGGTGCAGGCAGCCCATCCTGCTGTGCCACAGCCCATTCAAGCCCTCAGATTATTTAAAATGGGTATTTCAAAGGGCCCAGGTTCAGGTGAGTGACTGGCAGCACGAGGAAGCAGAGCAGAGCCCTTGCCCAGAGGTTTGGGATGCTGAGCTGGGTCCCCCTGTCACACGCAGAGCCATGGGAAATGTCTTGCTCCTCATTCACATATTTCACCAGGCTCCTGGTGCTCAGACAGCCAGAACCCTTGGGAGAATCAAGCCTTAATCCTGCGAATTAGTTTTTTGCAGAAGCCATTAAAATTTAGCAGCCAAGGTAAAAACATAGTCAAAAAACAGGAAAAAATGACTTTTCTGATGCATCAGATTCTGGAAGCAGAGTGACCACCTCTCACAGTGGGGTTTACTGGGGTTCTACGCCCCAGGGGTGTCCAAGTGCAGCTTCAGCAAAGTACGATGTTTTTGGGAGGTTCTCCTTCCCCAACTCACCTCCTCTGCATCCCAAATGAAACAGGAGCAAGGAACTGGGGCCAAGAACTGGTGAGAACCAGTCCATTGGAGGCACAGCTTCAGCGTTTTCTGGGCACGCAGCCCCAAGGTAATCTTCTCCCGCAGTCAGCCACAGAACAGCTTCCTTGGTTACCTCTCTGTTAAGCACATTAGACCCCGGTGTGTGGGGAGAAATGGGAGGTTACCACAACCACTTAACTCCATGAATTGGGGTATCCTTCACACTGTGGGGAAACCACCTCAGGAGAACTGTCAAGTCACATCATAACTTGACAGGTTTGGGAAGTGGGGGGGAAGACACCACCCATATGGTTTGTCCTGCAGTTCCTTTAGCCTTAAAACTCTCCTTTTATCAATCTACTTGCTGGAGCACAGAAAGACAGGGGTGACCTCCTGGCCTGCCCGAAATATTAACTATTGCCTTTTGCCAAGAACTCTATGAACATATGTTGAACGACATCAACATCATAATAAAGCGACCTTTGCACGAGGGTACAAGACATTAATATGATCAGCAATGTTTTAAGCATATTAAGGATGACAAAGATGAGGTAGGTCAAACAGACACACCCCACAGAAGCACACCATCCTCTGCAACCCAGCACCCACAAACAACCCTACTAAGACCAACTGTATGATCAGTACCCAAAAGCAGCCCTACCAAAACCAACCCGGCGTGTTCACCTCAGCACAGCGAGCTAGGGAGCACTCACTCAAAAATATCAGGGTAGGGAACAAAGACAATCCACTTAGAATAAAAATTAAAAACCTGGCTCTTTTATCTGTCTTTCCTTCTAATGTGGGCACCACGTTGGGAAAACGAGAAGGTTGACAAATGTTGCTCCTATGGCATCATAAACTCTCACTGCTGGATCAAGCTTTGGGAGAGGGTGATGGACTCCAGGCTGTCCCAGCACACCCACACAGATGACATACATAATATATAATGCCCAAACTATAACATAGACCATGCCACAGCACATTCAATCTGTTTCCTGGATAGTGAAGGTGGGAATCTTCCAGTGAGGTCTAGGCAATACTTTTTAATGATTGTTTTGTGATGGGAGTGTGGGGGATATGCAGGAAGATCTCCCTTTTATTTCTCCCACTGCTGGTCAACTGAGACAGTGGCCACATTCCTGGTGCAGAAGAGAACAGCTGGGGATGGAAATAAAACCTAATTAATTCTGTAAATCCAAATGAGGTTGTCTGGGCGCACATGGTATGCTGTGTCAACAGCGCACCTTTAATATGTGAGGTCCGGGATTTTAATTAGGAGGAAAGATAATCTTGAAGCAGACAGTAATTATTTTTCAAATTGGCTACACCAATCACCATAACTATTAACTGCAACATTTTATGGAAAGAGACAGCAATTAAGAGACAAGAGCAAAGAGCAGTCCTGAAACCCAATACTTCCTCTCTCAGAGCCATTCGCACAGCGTGGACCTCCTTCAAAAGCTGGTGCTGTGTGGTTTCTGTAAATAAACCCTCAGGGGTGGAAGCAGCTTACAGAGATAGGTGGGTGCCTGAGCGGGATGCAGCTACAAACAGGAACTGTGATGCTGCCAAGCAAAAATTGTCCAAGACAGCTCTTGTTTAGGATCATGATAGTGACAGATGGAAAATGCCATCAGGTCTTCAAGGCCATCTTTTGTAAGGATGCAGCCTAGACACAAGCCCTGGCACCTACTGGAACTAATACTTGGTGGTGGTCAAGGACAGAGGCTACAAGAAGAGTCACTCAGAGAGTCTTGTGTTAGCTGGGAGGTGGTTCTGGTTGCTCCTTAGAGACTGTCGTGGTTTTGCCCCAGCCGAGGGCCGCACCCCACACAGTCGCTTGTACTTTTAAAAGGAAGGGGGAAGGAAAGTTGGGGGAGGGGGAAAAGGGAAGGAAGAAAGGAGGAAAAGAAACCACAACCTAGAAACCAAAACCCTGCAGGTTGGGATAAGGATAGTTTACTAAACAATAACAGAAAACTAGATATAACAATAACATAAGTTTAAAGCACAAAATAGATGAAAACTGGTGATACACAATGCAATTTCTCACCAAACCACAGAACTCAGGCCGCACAGCTTAGAGCCCGTCCCGGACAACCCGACCGCCCCAGAAACTGCACGTCCTGGCGTTGTCTCCTCCTCTTCCCCCCAGTCCCCCTTTATACTGAGCATGACGTAACTGGCATGGAATTTCCTCTTTGGCCAATTCGGGTCACCTGTCCTGGCTGCGTCCCCTCCTTTCTCATTAGTAAGGAAGTATGCAGAGCTGAGAAAGGTACTTGATTGCCCGGCAACAATCAGAAACATCAGGGTGCTATCAGCACTATTCTCATGCTAACACCCAAACATGGCATTCCATCCACTGCTAAAAAAAATTTAACTCCATCATAGCTGAAACCAGGACAGAGACACTGCTTTCCCAAAAGGTTTCCAAGAAACTTAAGAGGTCTCCTAAGAAGAACTGCACAGCACTGCTACCGGCTGCCTGACCATCAGTGTATACCTCCAGTGAGGTGGATGCATGCAGCCACAAGGGAAGCCACTGTTGTATTCGGACCTCAAAGCCCAGTGGGAAGCTTTCAGGAGACAAAACACTTAAAATTCTCCTAGGAAGATGCAGCTCCCACGTGAGCAAGGGAAGGTGGCAGCCTCTGCATTGCACATCTGGGGTGCTCAGCCCAGAGAGCTGACAGCACTCATCCTCCCTCAGCATCAATTAGTTCAGGGAGCAGAGCCTGGCCTTGATTTGGGCTGAAATGCTGAGTGCAAGACTCCTCTCTGCAGACAGCATTTCAGGACTGCTCCTGAGGGCAGGGTGCTTACCTGTAAAAAGCCCCTAAGGTTTTTGTACCCTCCAAGTAAGGGTTAACCCACAGGATAAAATGAATGGAAAATCCATCGCCCCAATGAAATGAATTAAAAAAAAACCCAAACAGGTCAATGAAGAAATCAAGTTTCACCGGTATCAGCTGCATTATTTAGTGATATAAATCAGAATAGCTGAAATAATGCAATTTCAGACCCTTTTAAAACAGCTTATTCATGAAAGTGTGAAACAAACACAAGCTGTTGTGGAGGTGCTAGTCCTTGACTGTCAGAAGTGTATTATCAGTCTGCCACACACATTGTGCTCCCATTAATTCTCATGAAAAAACAGCTACAGATGCCCTGAGGTGCTCCACGCTCACGTTGCTGCAGGTGAGGAGAGGACCAGGCATATCCTGACTGCTGGATGGATGCAGATGAAGTGCTGGTGCCCAGGGAGCAAGTGCTATACTTCATCCAGCTTCTCCCAGCCCTTTTCTGTCCATGTATCCAGC
This sequence comes from Porphyrio hochstetteri, assembly GCA_020800305.1. Lineage (NCBI taxonomy): Eukaryota > Metazoa > Chordata > Aves > Gruiformes > Rallidae > Porphyrio > Porphyrio hochstetteri. The sequence continues at coordinate 18,175,083 of CM036915.1, read as the reverse complement.
ACCCCCCATCACCTCCACCAAAACAACCAAGAGCTGTGTTCAGTGATGAAATCTCTGCTGAGCAGGTAGGAAGGGGCAGGTCCCTATCAAGATTTGTGCTAATGCAGACTTCAGAAGATGGATTTGGAGTCAGATTGGGGTTTATGTCCATGCTGGGCAAGCCCAAATAATGCAAACTTCAGAAGATGGATTTGGAGTCAGATTGGGGTTTATGTCCATGCTGGGCAAGCCCAAATACCAAATCAAACCTCTACATCCTGTGCCATGTGGTTTGGGTCTAGTTTTAGTGACTTGGCACACGCAAATCAATGCAGAGTCACAGATAAATAATTAACTACTTTCTCATCCAGGTCTTGGGCTCTGCACTGCCTTTTCAAACACATATGGTACTCAACAGCCACAGGTTAAACCACTTCCAGACAGACAGAAGGGGAGGAAAGTAACTGGCAAGAGGATTACCCTATTTCCTTCCCCTTTCCTTCCTCTGCCCCTCTCCTTTTGACAAAGAAAAGCCTAAATCTTCTTCCTGATTAACTGGAACAAATTAACTGTCTTGGGGTCCCAGCGCAGACACACGACAGCTTGGATACAAAGCGCCTCATTTGCTCAAGTGCAGAGGGGCGAGAATAATTGCTCACACAAAGATTTATTTGTGGGGTATCCCCAAAGCTCATCCAACTGTAGTTTTCCTGGGCATTCACAGTCCCCCCCCATAACCTACCCCAGCCACACACTTCTGAATGGCTATTTTTTCCCCCCTCTACAGACTTCAGTCATCTTCATTCCTCATGGGAGCACAGAACCACTCCTTAAAGTATCTGTGGGACCAGCAAGGGCTTTAGGGCATGAGTCCCTGGGGTAGATAATTCAGAGAAGTCCCTGTGAGCTGAAGTACCATATGGGAAGAAGCTTGTTTAGAAACCCCAGGACTGGGTGACACGGGTTAATCAACAGCAGAACTGATCTCAAGACAGAGAGTGGAAAGCTGAACTGGGAGGGCTGTGAAAAGGGAACGCAGCAGCAGGGTTGGTATGTTAGTGAAAAGGGGAGTCCATGGAGGGATGCTAAATAGCAGGGTGATGTGATCATACCAACAGGTTAGGAGAATGCCTTGCATGTGTGTGTCCCACATGGCTAGAAGCAAGGAAGGACTGTTGGAAAGGATGTGGCATAAACAGGATGCAAGGTGAGGAAGGACCAGGAGAGGGTTTCCACAATGACTGATAGATGGAAAAGGCAGTGGTTGAGCAGCACTGCACTGAAAAATCAGCAAAGGCGTAGATGTTGTTTGGATGTGAAGACCCAGGGAGATCTCTGAGGCAAAGATGAATCCACCTTATGCCCCACCAGGCTGTACTTCTGAGGGCACATGATAGAACTGCACCACCCAAGCTACAGACCCTGAGCAAGGCGATCACTGTTGTGAAGGGCGCACGCAAACTGTCACAGCTACTTGGGTGTTAAACCTAATGGGAGACCTAGCCCTAGCCAAGGAGCTGGAAAAATTATTGATTTTTCTATTTTTTTTTCCTTTCAAGAAGCTCTTCAACAAAATCTTATGAGATAAGCATTGGTTACTGCCAAGAGACCCTCATGATGGACACAGCAAGAAATGCTAGACTAGATTATAGAAGGCAAACTGAAATGTGTCCATGAATTCTCTGCTAGCAGTGATAGTCAGACTTCCAGACACAATTACTTCCCCCTGCTTCCTGCATTTCATGTTATTTCTCTGAGAAAAGCTGGTTGGCAATAGGGATTACAAGGCTTTTTGGAGACACTAACAGATGACTTGTAAGGGGCTTGCTTGCTTCCCAGCCAGGAGATGAGCACTGCTCTCGCCAGATGAATTGCTCAGGAGACATTTTACAGAATCGCTCCAAAGTGAGACATGCATCCCCGAAACGCATGGCACCGTCCCCACGAGCTGGCTCCCTGCCACAGCACAGCTTTCCTCCTCAGCCTTACGTAGTGACTCGGCTTCCTTCTGCGCTCCTCCATCGAAACGCTGATGGCTCTTCCCCCTCCTGGCGTGAAGATGGGGCATTTAGTTGTGTAAGAAGAGCCTCCATCCTATTGCAGAGATTATCCAGAATCATCAACACAAAAAGCTATCAGCAAACATTTAAGGCACCCTCGCAGCTAGGAAGGTGATGTCTCAAATGATGCTGTTAAGGACAACAAAACCAAATGCTTTCTACTTATCTCAGCGATGCACACTCTACAAATGCCCCAAATGCACTGAAAATTATAGGAAAAAAATGCTCAATTGCCACTGAAACACATTCTGGTTCGGGGGAAAGTGGAGCAGGACAATATGTACCGTGGTTCAAGGAGGAGTCAAGAACTCACAGATGTATTTTTCTGGAAGTGATGGAAGAAGAGAAAAGGCAAAGCTTTTGTAGCCAAATTGAAGTTGGCTGAGATGAGTCTTTGTAGAAAGTGCTATTCCTTGGGGGGGAAAAAAATTGTGTCTTGGCTGCCCAGGGAGGTGGTCAAGTCACCTTCCCTGGGTGTGTTCAAAAAAAGGGTAGATGAGGTACTTAGGGATATGGTTTAGTTTAGGATGTGAATGGTTGGACTTGATGATCTTAAAGGTCTTTTCCAACCTTATTATTCTGTGATTCTGTGAAAGACTTCCTCCATCTCTTTGTGATCTCCAAATCAACTTGGGATAGATTATAAAGGGTAGCTTTGTTCCACAATGGAGACGACAGGACATCTCTGCAACTGCAGCCCACCATAGCAGAAAGGGATGTTCTGGGGGTCTGTGGGGATTATTGATCCTCTGTTGCATGCCACATGCCCCAAAACATATTTGTTTCACAAATCCCAAATCTGTCAAAGAAAAGTGTCATGCAACAAACCAGCATGTTCCTCAGAAAGAGGTGGACAGACAGAGGAAGTCATTGGACACCACATCCCTTTAACAGCAAGGAGCTCATAAGCAAAACTATATGATGATTTTAAGAATGAAAACAGTGTCACAGAAGATGAGTAAGTAAAATCCTTGTGATTCCGGTCAGTTTAACCTGAGGAAAGACTCCTTCATCCCACACAACATCGTATCAACTGCCCCAAGCAGATGGTTGAGACAATCCTATAGGTACCTGGGAGGCTGCCAATATACCACCAAGAGCATCAGCACACCCCCACCCTCCCCAGCCGTGGCCAGTGCACTCAGAACTGCCTGAATCACTCATATCTATCCAAGTCCAAGCCTGAGAAGGCTGCATCAAGGAAAGGGTTAACGTGGACTCCAGCCTTCCCCCAGAACAGCGCAGCCCCTTGCAACCCCAGCCCTGAATGGTCCCTCTGCACAGCTCCTTGTCAGGCTACAACATCCTGGGTAGGTGTTAAAGTGCTCGCATCGGTTCTAGCTAGCTAAGGGGCCTGCAGTTTTAATTATATTAATCATTAATTAGCAGGCATCCTTGTTTTCCTGCTGATAAGTGTGAAAGCAGGAGGGCAGGTCAAGCAGCAGCTTCCTTGGCTTAGAGGGCAACCCCTAATGAGGATGAGCACTGGCTTCCATGGTTATAATTGAATTAGCGTTGCCTCAATGCAGCCATGACCCACCTTTCTTCACTGCCCTGCAGCACAGTGACCAGCCCAAAGGACAGGAGCAAGGTCTTGGCTGGAGCTCAGACCAGGTACTTAGACCATTAGCATCAGCCAGCATCCAACCACCGTATCCATCCCACGTGCCCAACAATACCGGCTACTTCATTCACTTGCTGCTCTGACTGGTCACATCCCTCTGAGCCCCAGCAGGTTTTCAGAAGCTGAAACAACGTGTTCCTTGCACAGGGCCCCACTAAAAACCATGGGAACACTAACACTTGCAAAAGGAAGTCACAAAGGCACGAGGGAGAAGGGCACTGTACATCCCTCTGTGCACTGTGTGACAGCACTGAGCCCCATGGCTTGTCCCAAAATCCCTGCATCCCCTCCAGCCAGGCAGGATGTGCCAGCCACCAGTGCTGGCTCCAATACTGCTCTGTGGGAGATACACAGGGACTGTCAGAGTGCCAGCCTAGCTGGACCACAGGAAGGCCAGGAAGGTGCCACGAATTGGGAGATAAGCTCTGCAGCACAGCTTATCGAGGCATCCTCCTCTCCTCCCGTGGGAAAGCAATGCCCAGCCCTTTGCCAATCCTTCCACAAAGCTTCCTACGGGAAGTTTCTGGCACCAGGAATGGTTGCCAGCACAGGATTAGCAGCCTGTTGATTTAAAGGGCTTATTACAGGAGCTTAATTCTATTTTGACAGATGAAAGTAAGTCAATTACAGCTAGAAATAGCTTGGAATTTAGGTTGTGGGGGTTGGTTTTTTTTTCCTTCCTCTCCTTCCTTTCTGTGAGTTGTGTATCGTTTCCTTCACTTTCTCTACCCCAAAGGCAGTGTTTTCTGCGAGATGCCTCTCTGGGCCAGGGAAGTCTCAATCACAGGTGCTTGGGGCAGATATGGTTCCTTTTGCCTGTTGTTGCTCCCTGGGATGCATTGTGGCACCAGACCCTCTGCTCCTGTCTGGGCTGCCTCCGGAGCTCCCCTTTACACCACTCTCCTTGAAGCACCCCCTTAGGCTTGCTCCTGCAGGAAACAACCCCAGAATCTGTCCCATGCCTACACCTGGCACTGACACGTAACCCAGCATGGACCAATGGACCAGAGGAACTCTGGTTCAGAGGTGTGTTGGGGAAGAAGTGGTCAAAAGTGATCAAGAAATATAAATACCACGGTTTAGAGGCGGTTAGCACCAGCTGCACGAGTGACTCTCCATCCCTGGAGAGCAACAGGGTCTAGATCAGAGAGGACAGCTACTGCCACTAAGCCATTGCCAGCACAAGCCACCACCTGCCTGGACTCCCTGAATGCCTAAAGATTCGTGACTCTCACCCAAGAAATAAAGGAAGAAAGGAGGAGTCCACCCCATTACCAAGCCATTACATGGAGGTCTCCCCCACAGAGATCTCTTTCTTTGACAGTTTCCCTGTCACCCCCGTGTCCCACACCTGGTGTGTGGGAGAGAGCAGAAAGACTCCTCCCTCCCAGCAAGTCTATTCACCCCCTGCAGCCCTATCTATCTGGCCAGCACAACCAGACCATGTCAGTCCCTTCCCTGGGCTGGTCATGTAAGATGAGCAGTGCAATGAGCACCATCACAGGAGCATGCAGGCTACTCATGACCAGCCCTCGGTCCTCTGCTGAGCCCGTCACAGCTGCCATGAGCACCCTGGCCTGAGGAGCTGCGTGAGACTTGCATGTGTCACTTAAGCACAAAGTGACAACCCTTGTCACTAGCTCTGCAAAGCACAAAGCACATATGGTCCCTCCAAGGAGGGCCCTGAGTGTGGGTTGGGGCTTTACTATGGTGACATCCAAGCTTACAGCCAGCAAAGTGCTGGAAGATTTAGTCTTGTGGTATTGCATGGACAAAAAACATCACGCTCAATGGAGCAGAGTGGGGACACCCTGCTTGCGAGGTGGTCTCCAGTTCTCATACAGAGAGCAGCCACTGCCCATGGAGCTCTCCTCACAGCCTGCAGAGACAGCTTGAGCTGTTTGCCTCCAGTACAAACCCTCTCCAGCTCAGGAGGCTCACAAAATCCTGAGCACACCAGAAAGGCTCTCACCCTCGGACAGCATGCAGCAGGCGCAGTGAGGGGTAGGCAGTCCTGACGTTGATGTGATGCTTCAGGATGAGCTCGTTCACCCACTCCACTCGCTCCTTGCCCCCCTTGGCCATGAACGCTGGGATCCAGAGGATGCTGCCGTTGAGGCTGTGGAGGCGTTGCAGCAGCTTCTCCCTCCAAGTCTCATTCACCAGGTCCTCAAAGGCTCGCTGGATGACTGAGGGGTTCATAGTCACCAGGTCTGTCTTCATGCCCACGTCCTGTGAGTACTCCTGGACAGGGGCCAGGTTGCACCTGTGACAAGAAACACCAAACAGCTCCTTACAATGGACATGAGAGAGGACACAAGAGGTGTTTCGATGCCAAAAGCCATGACTAGTAGCAGCTGTGCCCATGCACCCTTGCTTTTGGGAAGAGAAGGAGGGGAGACTGAGTCTCTGCAATAAATGAGAGGGGCTCTGACCTGGTAACGATGATCCAACTTAGTACCAGGTCATCCTTCCTCAGCATGCTGGTATCTGTGTGCACACTCCCCTGCCGTAATGCTAATGGCAGACTTAACTTTGGTGTCTGGTGGGCGGCTTTGTATGGATTGGTGTCTCTTCTGGTGCAGTTCAAAAATAACACGTAGCAACAAACCTCCTGTCTTTGCTGCCACAGCACATTGGAAATGAAACAGCCTTTCCCATGCACCAAAAGTGGCCACCTCCTAATTCTAGCCTTCCTGGGGTAATATGATCCCAAGTCCCTTTTCCCTTCCTGGTGAGTCCCTGTGGCACTGGCTGTGATAACACCGGTGGGAGGTGGATGCCAGGACATGGTCTCCACAGGGTTTTGGCCGTCTGGAGGCTGTGATCTTCAAAAAACATCTCTTTCTGTAGTATGAATTAGTGCCTCCTCTGAGGCTGTGCACGCAGTTACAGGCACACATGGTCCCCCGGGGAACTCTGTGGCATGCCAGGAATGAAGGCTGCCAAGCAATCACCCTTGTTATACGGTGGTTTCCCACACCACCTCGAGGGGAGATCTGAAGCCATCAAGCCATGGTCATCCCACATCACTGGGGATCAACTGATGGAGCGATGCAGAGAGATGCTCCCCCCGGTGTGGTGAAAACCAGAGGGGTACCCGTGTGTTTGCACACTGCAAGCTCTCCTGCAGTGTTTTACAGTGAAGTTACAGTATTTAACGAGCAGGAATTGCATCCTAACCATCTGCCTTGATAATCAGCCATTGCTACCGTCTTCCCTGCTTTACAGATGGGGAGACTAAGGGAACAGTGTAAAGAAAATTCAGCTGCTGGCACATGGAGCCCTCCTGATCCACTTGCTGAAAATACACAAGAGTGAAGCTGTATCCTGGACACTGGTCACTGCTGCCCCTGCTGAGAAGGCTGCCTGGATGGAGCAAACCTTCCTTGGAAAGATGCAGGTTCAAGTGGTGGCACCTATGATGGGAAGAGCATGTCCATGCCAGACCTGCACTAGCATACATGGCAGGGTAGAAGATGCATAAAATCCCCATCCTGACATATAAAAAAGCTTTTCTCCTGCAACTTTGCAACCTAACATGAAAGCCCTTCCCTGAACTCTGCCAGAAGTGCAGTAGGAAATTTTTCCCTTTGCTCACTCCGGTTACACTTGAAGATGGAAACAATAATGCCCCATCACCCACAGATAGGACAGAGCTGCTAGCAGCTGGGCTTGAGTCGGGGGCAGAGGTGACGTTATCCTCGTTCCCACGTCACGCCGTGGACCGTCTCTGTGAGCCGCTGATGGATTGGGCTGTCTTCATAATAGACTCACCAGAAAGCAAATGTCTGCACATACATAAATCATCAGCGGACTCCTGCAGCCCCTCAGCTAACAGATGTACACGGAGACAGGGATGGGAGGGCAAGCATGCTCCTCCTCTCCACTTCAAACATCTTCTGTAGCAAATTGGGTGTGTCCCAGTGAGGGTCAGGATCTGCCACTGCAGGTCAATGGGACACTGTATTTGTGGGGACATTGGTGATGGGGATGGAGTGGTCACAGGTGAGTGGGCAACCTGGGCTAGTGGAGGGTGTCCCTGCCTATGGCAGAGGGTTGGAATTAGATGGGCTTTGAGGTCCCTCCCTTCCCACCCAAACCAATCTGTGACTCTGTTCTATGAGCATCAGAAAAGATGCACAAGTGTGGTGCCAGGGCACCATGTGCTGCACCAGTGCTTGAGGGAAGAAGTGATTTGGGGACGAATTGAGATTGTTCCCATGGGGGAGTCCAGGACAGGGTCTGTTTGCAAGAGGGCAAACACATGGGAAAAGAGGAGGGAGTGCTGGGGGCTGGGGGTCAGCAGTGCATCACAAGAAGGGACCAGGTGCATTGGCAAGGACACCGGGGGAGTGCTTGGTTGTGAGCAGAAGAGCTTGCACCAGGGCATTTGCATTGGTGAATGTGCATCAGGACTCTAGCCCCTTACCACCGCTCCAACCCCACTAGACACCACCCCCCCAGCCCAAGCATGGGGTGCAGGGCCCTACCTTATCACGAAGCTATGTGCGTCAATCTCGGGGCCGCAGCCACTGCTGAGCAGGACCCCTGAGTTGCCCACGATGGCACAGGTGGGAAACTGCTTGCCCTTGAGGGGCGAGGTGCGGGGAAGCAGCTCGTAGAGGTTCTGAGAGACGTTCATGGTGCTGTCCCTGTCAAAGACGTAGTGGATGATGTCCCCTGGCTTCAGCGTTCCCTTCAGCACCGAAATGTCCTTCTCTGCATCCAGGAACTTCAAGATTTGTTTCCTGAGGACAGGAAAGAAAAAAAACCCTGTCAGGTGACGTACAGAGGTAACTGTTTGTCTCTCAAGACGAACTTTTGTCTCCTGGCTGCCCTCACTCAGTAGCCAGTCCATCTGACCGATGCGCTCCAGGAACAGCTTACAAATGGATATCTCCATCTTAACTCCTGCTCCTTCTCCACCCATCCCTTTCCAGGGCAGACTAAGACAGTCAGAGCACTGTTAATGGGAGGTCCTTGCATTCACCCTGAGATGAGGGTTTCCTTCTCCCCTCTGTGACCCACCACCAGTGCACACTAATTCCCCTCACCCTGGAAAACAGAGGCTCAAGTGCTCTTGTTCTGTCGTTGCAAGGCCAGCTGGATCAGCCGGGAATTCATTTCCAAGTGATCGCTTACAGATATGAAGCCTAGCTCAGCAGGAGATAAGCCTTTTATTTCTTCCTCTACTTCTTTAGATGATATACAGAGGCAATTTGCCAGCTTGCACTGGAGAGGACCAAATCTGTCTCTTGTCCTATAGGTAATTACCAGTACCTGATCTTCAAAGAGAGTGTCTGGTTGTGTCTCCATTTGGATGAGGCTGGTTTAATGTTGTGCTTAATGCTTTCATTACTTCTGTCAACAACAGCTGGAGACGAAGAGTCATTTATTACTACTTCAGCTCTAGAGAAAAGAAAGAGAGGGAGAGGGAGAGAGACAGGATCCGTTAGCATCCCAATGGCACTTCTAATCACTGTCTAAGGCTCTGGCTGCTGGAATTCAAACTTCATCAGAAAAGCAAAATTGTAGTTATTAGCTAAACAAGAACTGAAAGCCTGTTTGTATTCTGCCACACTCGAGCCGACAGACACAAATCCTTAAATACCTGCTCGCTTACCGAACACGGAGTCACAGCCAGGCACAGCTCCAAGCAAACACAACCATACACCCCTAGCTTTGAAACACACACACACAACAGCACAAGCTCCAGAGACAGGCTAGCAGATACACACTCACAGACAAGACACCCCAGTGCAGCCCCTCAAAGATCACTGAGGCATTTCCTATGCTGTCAGTTGAGGTTGCCGACCTGCTGCCTTGTGGTCGCACCAGAGCATCCAAAGCAGAGCCAGTGCAGCTCCTGCAGCAGGTTAAAAACCTCATCAGAGGAGTGCAAGCTTCGCTTCACCCAAAGGAGAAATTAAACTGAGCTGCGGGGGTGCTGCTTCAGAGATTGGGCTACAGGCATCCCATACTGAACAGGGAGAGGCTGGCTTGATTGTAACTTTTCCCCTCTTTTAGAAGACACGAGGATTTCAGCATCCACATCACTTGCTCCAGACTCGGGAAGGAGCAGAGGGATGGGCAACAGCCTGATGCTGCAGTTTGGAGATGATCACTGGGAGACTCCAGCTTTTAATCCCTGCTCTAAGAAGCAAATCAGCCCTAGCACTTCAGTGCCATTTACATCAAATGGCATGAATTAAGGGAGCCTCTGAATATTTGATTCCAGCCAGCCACCCTCCAAAGAGAATACCCAAGCATCTCATCAAGAAGCGGTGTGTGTATCTGCAGCCCTGAAAAAACCTTCACACTTCAGAGCACTCTGAAAAATACACAGCCAAAGCACTCACTATCAGCTAAAGGGAATCTCCCTCTCCAGTGCAAAGGGCTTTTTCCAGCTGGGAAATGGTTTGTAAATAAATACATTTATAAAAACCATGTAAACCTCAAGGAGGGAAAAGAGTGAGGGATGGGGCAGAGCTGGCAGCCCAGGCTCATGGACAACATCCAGCTCCCAGGAGCACATCTCCAAGCGCAGGGAAGGAGCTCCTGAGGACACACGGTGGCTTACACCACGCAATGTTTCAGAAAGGAAAGGAAAGGTGTTTATAAACGTGGGATTTATTTGCATCTCACATTTTTACCATATCACCTCGTGTCTTGCAAAGCTTACTTATAAGGTGCCAAAAATAATAAAGGAAACAGGGTAAAGAAATCTTGTGTATAACTAAGACTTTTGGGGAGGTTTGTCCATTTTGTGTGTATTGATCACGGGTGGCAACATCATCACAGGGTGATGCTGTTCTTTCTTGTGTGGTGTCACTCAGCTTTGTGACTGTGCCGCTTGGTAATGCTGGGCTGACAGGAAACCATGGGAAAAGCTACACAGAGAGAGACACTGAATGAAGCTGCGGTGCCACGAAATGACTCCGCAACGGAGCGACGTTACTGGAGTGTGTTATGATAAACCCAAACAGAGCCCTGATGCCAAAGACAGTGATCTCCCTTCTAACAGCACGTGGTAAAACTATGGAAATGGCAACTCTATCACTGACTTATTTTCACAATAAGTAACTCTCTCTCTCTCTCTCTCTCTCTCATTCTCTCAATCACCACAACTTGCAGATCCTTGGTTATTTGCAAATGATTATTGCACTGAGCTGGGGGATGGAGGGGGAGAAACGATTAAGAAAATGCAAAGCATAAGTGAAAAGAAACAGATACATTTGCTAAATAAGAACAGCACTATCCAGCGAAGAGGAGAAGCAGATTAATAGCTGCCTTACAGCAAAAACAAATGAACACAAAATCTAATTTACAAACCTATTAGATTTGCTATGTAAGCTGTTCACAGCTGATCTGATTGTACCTCTGCCTCCAGAACTCCTGCAAGACAAAGGAAATACATTATTTATAAAGCCAGCTCCTCTTTGCCAAGCATTGTTCAACAGTTAAGAGGTCCTGCTCTGAAGGGCTCCAAACCGAGACATGGCTGCCCCGCTCCCACCCCATCCCATCCAGAAGGGAGATGTCCTGATGCCTGTGAAGGGCTTTCCATATCCATCGTCACTGCTGCCCTACTGCGACTATAAAATCATTCTGGGGAAAAAAAAAAAGCTCCTAACCAACCAAATTAATAATACCTGTGCGATCTAACCAGCCATCACAGACATCTGGTCTCTGTCATCAAAGCAGCATGCAGCCTACAGGTTGCATTAAATACATCTCTACTTGTTTTTATGAGTCAGGTGTTAGCAGTGCCTGGGGAAGGTTTCCTCCATCTCCAGGTTGCCAAGGGACTTGCCCTGTCCTTTTCGGGTGGGGACTGAGCTGAATGATCTGGACAGAATTCTCATCACTGTCGTTATCTTGAACTTTCAGTTGAGACCACCCGACACCTCCATTTTATCCAGACTGAGCCACCAGCCTCCTGGGTGGCTTTTGGAGAGCTCACCCTCGTTGTGCACCTTCCCCCAGCCCCCTGTCCCAGCCCTCTCCCATTCCATGAGTGCCCTGAAGCCCCTCATCCCCACCTTTGGTGTGACCTGGCTGAAGCTATGAAGCCAACTCTCACCACAGTCATTCACATGCCAGAGCCGAGACCTCAGGTGACACCATTGTCACTCCCACCAAAGGACGTGTGCCAGAACTGCCTAAGCAATACCTGTGGGAACAGACTTTCCAATACATCTATGATGCCATGATGAAGAATAGGTGGGACCAAGCCCCTTCAGAAACCAATGCCACTCATATGACAAATGAATCCTCACTTGAATATAAACAAGTACTGGTCTGCATCTAGTTGGCTGCAGAGCTTGTTCTTCATTTAGCTTGCTGTTATCAAAAGGGTCACAAAGAACCAGTCACCCACTTTGTGATGCTCAGTGGGAGCTGGGTTCCTAGTCAGCCATGTTTGAACTGCCATGTGCTCACGTCTCTGTTTCATCAGTTCCATTGCACACATACCCAAATGAACACGCTCATAAAAAGAACCGAGCTCTCTTCCAGCAGAAATACTGTTACCTGGGAATATATACCTTAATGAAAGCTTACCTCAGGAGCACGTATTTCTACCAGTCGTGAAAAGAATCCCAAATGCATTAGACATAAATGAAATAGAAATAGAGCGTGTGAACGTTTGGTGCCATTAAAAGAGATTTCCAGACTTGCAGGATGCGATGTAAATCCCTTTGTTAGGCTGAGCTCGGGGCTCAGCGCTGTGTAACAGTAACCCCCTGGAAATGACACCATGGTTGTCCCCTTCCTCCCTCCTGCCAGAGACCATCTATGGCCAAAGTCAAAGCGATTCCTGCTCCGACACTCTCCTCTTCCCTTTGACAAACCTAAGAATCAGTGAGCTGTTTCATTTTTCGGTGCATCAAGGGAACAGCAGGACTAGCTTATTCCTACAGCCTACTGGCATTTAACAAGCCTCTGCTTTAATGGGGTTCACTGCAGGGTGTGGGAGCAGACCAGATTAGTGTGCAAACCACGCATCCTTTCAGAGACATCTCCTCTGAAGAAGCCTTCCAAATGGGATTCACACTCCTTCACACTTGCTGTAAGACAGATAGGGACTGGATTAAGGGCTTAGAAAAAGAAATGCTGCTCCCTGAAAAAGTGCTGGTTCACAATCTCAGTGAAAGGGGGAAAAAAATTAAATCATGGACCTCGTAAACTTTTAGCTCCCACCTCATCCATGTTGAAGCTATGGTAGGACCGATCCGAAGCATCTCAACTTATTATTCAAATGTGTTTATCCAATCTGGCTCTGCATGCCCCCAGCGACAGGTCTGTGCACGTCTCCTCCTGAAATGAAGGCAGGCATCGGGGCTGGAGGTGCTGGACGTGAGGAAGGCAAGTTGAGAACACATCTCTCAACTCACTGTGAGCAGAGGTGGTGGGGAAGGAGATGGGCTGCTCGGATCCCCTGCTGAGCAACCCCTCAAGGATAGTTTTGGGGGTTACTCTTTTTCTCTCACACACCATGAAAAGCAAAATTTTTCAATATGTGGCAATGGAAATCGAGCACGAAGTGTTCTGGTGTCATACATGAACATGGAGGGGTGGCTCATTGGTGGAGGAGAGAGCAGGGCTCTGCTAGCCACTTTCCCAGCACTTGCTCCACGGCACTGGGCTCTCTGCTTTGCTGGCCAGCAGCAGCCAGGATGCTCTCAATAGACACTCAAGATGCTGGCAAAAACACTGCTCCCTGTACCAGGCTTGGTTTCTCTCTCCAAGCCACGGAGATTGCCTGAAGCTGGGAATCAATACTTGGCTGAAGGTCTCAGCTGGTTTAGTGAATCCTGAAATGCTCCCATGGCTTCAGAACCATCAACCTTTTGGCCCTTTGTGTTCTCCACTGGAACTTCCCCTACGATCTCCCTTTGTACAGCTGAAAACAACGTGCTCTGTGAATATGATACCATGGGGTGCATTGCCCTGCCAAGCCACCCTGCCCAGCTCAGCCCACCTGTGGGGAGCAGCCAGGCAAACCAGCTGCTCAAAAACACCCGTAGTTGGGTCAAGCAAGGTCTGCCATATTTCATTACCAACGCAGGCAAGCCAGTATCACCGTACTGCTTCACTTCCCCCACCTGGGAAGAGAAAAACAGGGAGAAATGGCAGGCAATAATTAATAAGCACACCTTGAAAAAAAAAACAAAACTCAGCCCGTTTTATTATACCTTGCTGACCTGGAGTTTCAAATCTCTTGGCATCAAAAGGCAAAGACCAACCTCAATTAAAATTGCACAGATAGGCATTGATTTTGAGCAGCTTTCTAGTGCTACACCGTGTTTGGATTGAATTGCCTTATTAATCTAGTTGTTATCAGTCTGATTGTGTAGCCAGCTCCACAAAGTACCAACCTGCTTCCTAATCCTATTATTTACAAAACGCTCTTCTTTTGACTTCTGTTGGGATGTTTTCCAGCGATAAGTTGCATCTATATGTGCTAATGCCATCTTAGTGGCTTGTGCCAGCCTCTCTCATTTTTGCTTTGAGATTTTCAAGCTGAATTTCCACCATCTAAGATATTATATAGGTCAAAACATTCCGTGCTCAGATGTAAAGTGACACTGATTTATATATCAGAGGATAAAAAAGAAAAATTGTCTTATGGTTCAGGTCCAAATTATCTTGGATGAATAATTTCTGACAAATCAGGGATGCAAAGACTTTCTCCATTCACCCAGTATGAATGGGATGTTTAGGGTTTTTGCTTCTCTTTTCATCATTTCCCCACTCCTTAAATGATTCTCTTAATTGTTGCTAGGTATGGTTCAGTCTTGCTTCAAGCAATTTCAATACGTGAAATCAAAGCTGCTTTGACTGAACAAGTAGGTCACACAGGCTCTTTGGGCGAGCGGATCTCTAAGAGCAGGCTTTACACATCCATATTCTCAGGCTTACAAATCCAAAAATGCGTTTTCCATGGATCTTTTACAATGCTCACCTCCAAGTCCTGCTTCCCCCCTCCAGCATCTGTGGCAGACAATACACACGGGTAGCGGGCAGGAGAAGCATGAACTAGCTAGACATTTCAGCTGTACCCAACCACCCATTTAGCCACATTTGTGGAGTCCATTCCCAATGGAATAAAACCTCTCTGCCTCTTCTTGACCTTGGGCAATCCAAATTCTCCTTGTCTCCTTCCTCCACCCATGTGCATTCGCAGGCATAAGCCAGACCTTGCAAAGTCAGGGACTAGCTGGCACATGCATGCCACCTCATGAGAGAAGGGCTTGGATGTGCTGACTGCACTGTTAATGAGTGAATTAATTTTGCTGACTAAGAGCAGTGTGGCCATTAAGCTAAGTCATAGGCTCCCCAAATTCTCAAAGATGGGGCAGGATACATGTTTGTGCCCTCTTTCCTCTTCCCTGAACTTCATGGTTTGTGTTGAGACCAGCACAATGGCAAACAAACCCCAGGGCTTGGGGGCGAAACTGCCACATTGCCAAGTCATCTATGGAAGAGAAACAACTGGCTTCTGCCTTTCCATCTCCACACCAAGGCCTCGCTGGAAAGATGGAAAAAGGTCATATTCATTGGCAAGTCCCTCTGTGGGCTTCTCACTGGACAAGTGGTTTCTGTGGGGTTTAGGTCAAAGCTCAGCCATACCTGTAAGAAGAGACAAATTTGAAGAGGAAAGGCTTTGCTGCTGGTTAGCCCCACACATAAACTAACCTGCAGATGAGAAACAAAAGGCAAAGCCAAGCGAGAAGCAATGGGAGCAGAGATGTATTTTTTGAACCTTGAGACCACGTACTCAAGCACAGCATCATGCATTTGATCAGACACCTGTCTTCACCCTTCCAGAAACGCAGCGCGCTCAGGCTCGGTTCTCATCTCGCCTTCCTGTATCACATATCTGACACACCAGGAGGAGCCAGGACATCTGACAACTGCAGATCATTCCCTGGGACATTTCACCAGTTGCTTTTGAGGCTTTCATCCCAGGCTTTGGAGGAGGTGGTGACTAAGAGAAGCAGTGGCCATTGGGTAGCACTGCCTACCTGTGCTCTCCTGGTGAGCGAGCTTCCTTCTGCAGGGATTAATTTTTAGGTTGACATTTCTAAACCATGTCTGCTCGGATGAGAGATCCTGCAATACATCTTTCTGAGACGTTTGAAATCACACTTCGATGTGTTTAAAATCTCACTTGTTCATATTGTCACAGCTTGGCAGCCTGAGTGTCAAAAACTTCCTAAATATCAGGTGCTATTTTTACTGAGCCGAGTTTTACTCTTCCTACCGAGTCACATAACCACATTTGGGAGAGTCTGCCCATATCGTGGCTTTCAGGAAAATCATGTGCCCTGTTGGGGTCCTGATGTAGCTCTGGTATACGACCTGCAGGGCAGTGCTTGTGCAGCCAGGCTGGTGGCACAGCATCTTGCAGCAAGTCAAGGAGAGTCGGTGTAGAAGCACTGTCTGATGGCCTCGATGATGCAGACAGCACCTGCTATTACCCACCATGGGAAATGCAGGTCTGCCAATCTCATGCAAACCAGCCTAATCTGTTCACCTCCTCCCATGCCCCAATCCCACGTCCATCCCATCACCCATCCCGCAGGCAACTTTCCAGCAATCACAAAAAGATGGGAAGGTCAGAGGCGCTCGGCATCCCTACCTGTCAGGTGGTAACCATGGCTCCACATCAGCTCCCACCACATAAATGAGAGCGGGGTTTTAGTCCCAAGATTTCTGCCTGGCTGCGAATCGCCGCGTGGGATCATCGCAAGCGTACGCCGAGGACGCAGGAATCAAGACACATGAATGTGCAGAACAGAGACACCTATTGCTTAATAGGGAATAAACCAATTAGGCAGAAACGCTTATGTGACAAAACTGGTGAAGAAGCAGCAGGAACGGCACAACTCTTGACAACTAAAGGACACGAGGCAACAGGAGGGATGCCCGTGGCAGCCTGCCATGAGGATGCTGCTTGGGGACACGGTGTTGGGGCAACCAGAGCTACACAACCAAACCCCTGTCCCTGCCTTGAGCCACCTGCCCTGAAGGATCTGTAGGAGGCAGGAGGATGCTTGAAGCAGCCTGATGGTTACTGCTGCAGGCGAGAAAGCTGTGGTCCATGACTTTCAGGCTCTGTCCCCAAGCCATGGGCTTTCCCTGAGCCAGAGAAGTCTCTCTTCCACCTGTAGAGCATCAGGTCTCACACCCACATCCACATGGCTGACTCGATCATGCCATGATGCACGAATTTTTTTGCTGCTCCTGCAGACAAAATACTCATGTGCTTGCAGGGCTCACCTGTCACACACTTCACCTATCCTGCGCACCGGCAGGACCTTATTCCTTCCTTCATCTGAGGTCTTCCATTGGAAGTTTATTCCTGGCATCGGTTTAGTCTCTTTGGCTGCATGAATGAAACAAGTCAAAGAAGAAAAAGACAGGCAAAAAGGATCCAGCCTTAGGATTGGGGTTTGTGTTTGTGGATTTAGCTTTCCCCTTCTGGAAGGGAGAAGGGAAAAACCCCAGAAGCCCAGAAAGACCCAGAAAGGAGCTGAGACAAAAGCCTCACTGCTTAAAGAACATGTCTTCACTATACATTTTTCCTGAGATAATTTTTTTAGTGAACAGAGCAGAGCTATCAGGGAGCACAAACAGCAGAGCATCAGTCTTGCAGCAGATTCCATCACCCTGAGCATTCACATCCCAAAAGACAGAAATCCCAGTGGCTCCTGCAGCATCTTGGATGCCATGTACCTTAGGAAAATGGAATGGAGCAATATGAAAAGATATCATGTCCTTGGGCTCATCCTCCCACACCAATCTCTTGCCTAGTCTTCCCACCACTCTGCGCAGCCCCTTGGAATACTCAAGATCTCCTGTGGGTTTTTTCCTTCTGCTGTTCACATGGATGCTGAAGACCTCTCCTGGGCAGTGCATCCTCCTGGGATGGTTCTTCTGCACAACCATCCTCAAAATAACAACTGGTGCCTACACAAAGAGGGCTGGGAGCGCCTGGATATGAGCTGCACCCTACAACGATCCTCTGTACAAGATATTTGCCTGCCATTACAGGCACTCACCTGCAATGGAGCCACACAGAACTTTTGGAAGGACTTATTCCCCAGATGACAATGTCCAGATGCCAAAAATTGAAAAGCCCAAAGTGGTTTCAGAGTTTGGCCTCCTCTCTGCTCCTTGGCTTGTAAAGCTACACCATGGAAGTCCAGGTGGCAGTGAGGAGGAGAAGTTTAATTACCAACTAAGCCACGGTCGAGTGTGCTTCTGGGTATCTGAAAAGGCGCTGAAGATGCCTCATGACGATGCTTAACCTTCACAGGGAAAGCATGTCCCCTGGGGTAGCTGCTGGCTCAGAGCTGAATTACATTCCTGAAGATGCTGGTGAAGCCTGGGCTGGGTCCTGGTGGAAGAACTGTCCTTCAATTAGGAGCTGCCAGACATACGGGTGATACCTGGAACCCACAGTGATGCTGTTTGACTGAGGGAGGCCTTGAGAAAGCACTTCAAAACTGTGTCGTGACTGTGACAATATGTGCTTTTAAAAGCAGCCCTGCCCATGCAGAGTGCTGGATGGGGAGGGGCGGCATGCTCAGCATGCAGATAGCCAGCCTAGCTTTCTTTTTGTGTGTGTTTGTGATATTCCCAGCGGATTTCTGCATGCAATAACAAGGACTTTATTTGCAGTAGCAATAAGAAAGAGTCCGGCACTTAAATTTAGAAAGAGCTGACCCGGTGCACAAGCAGCCAGCTCGATGAATCAAACGCCGTGCAAACAAGGAGCCTCAGAAGGGTCAACAGCAGAGCCAGCAGGATCGGGGAGATGAAGCTGCTGAACGCCTGGCAACGAGGAATGTCCCTAAAGCTGACAGTGTTTCTGCCTTGTTGTGTCACCCTCAAGAGCGATCATCACCCCTGGGCTGGTGCAAGGACTTTCTAACAGGCTCATCTGATGGGAGGACACAGTTTGTGCTCTAGCATCGCTTGCTGCTTCAGGAGGACTGCTTTGGTCCCACCACCCACACACCAAGCACCCTCCTGGGGTCATCTTCCTTCCTGCTTCCAGCTCCCTTTCAGCCCACATCATCACTCCTACCCTGGCAGGTTTCGGCAGCACCTGCCCATCTCCCTGGATCGGCCCTTTCGCTTCCTGATCGGAGCCAGTGCTGCTGCTATTGATAAGGATGCATCTCTCAAGGCCACCACCAAGGCTGCTGCTCAGCCAAGACAAGGAGTTGTTTAGATTTACAGAGTGCACACAAAGAAAAAAAAAAAAGAAAAGAAAAAAAAGAGCTGTAAATATGATTTTTTTGTTTTCCTTTTTCCTTATTTTTTTCTATTGCAAGGGGCAGAGCTGCTGACACCAGCCTGCTCTGCCATGGTGTTTGCTGATGGTGACCTTAAACTCTGCTCCTACAGTGAATGTACTGTTCCAGGGAACTCTCTTGTTTCCAGAGGCAACTGGGGACAGGAACTAGAACAATTGCAAAATAATAATTGTCTAATATTGCAGTTTGGGCTTATTTCTTGCTGCTGAGGATAATCCGGTCCCAGGGAAAACAAATGATGGAGGCAATTAGAGGAAATCTGTCTTTGGAATAGCTGGGGTTTATAGCAACCCTGCCTGTTGATGTATTTAAGTAGTGCTGGTCTCAGGGATGAAAAAACAAAATACCTGTAGCTGGGAAGCTCAACAAGAGGTAAGTGAGCTCCTGTTAAAGCGTTTTCCTGGAAGATCAAAAGCATGCCTGGCATACCAGCAGGCACCAATGAACAGATGTCCAAGCAGAATAACCATGGATGCTGCAGAGAATTAAAAAAACCTCCACAAAACCTGACCCCTTTATCCGTGTCCAGGAGAGCTCAGGGTGGCAGCAGGATCTGCTGTGTCACTGCTGGCCGTGGTCCCAGTGCTCTGCCCATGAGTACAGCAGTAGCACAGAGGAGCAGGCACTGTGCTGCTGATGGCTGAATCACTTAACCTCACTGTTAGCTGCTCAACAAGCCTTTGCTAAATGAACCAACATTTGTAACTCCTTGTTCTCTGCAGGGAGAAAAAGGTTTCCTTCGCTCTCCAGACTGAAACAGTGCATTTGAGGGGTTGGAGGTGGGGAACATAAAGCTGCCCCCACACCCCGGGGCAAAAGGGAATTGTGAAAATCGCTTTGCTCTGGTCGCTGCGACTGGCCACGGCTTCAGCAACGCTGTGCTCAAGTGCTGGCTGGTGATGTGCATCCTCCTACCACAGTGAGCTCAGGAATTCCCTCCTTGGGGGTCTTGCAAGCTGCTGACAACCAGGATTGGACCGAAGCACAAGTTTGCACCAACTGTACTGGAAAGCTCTTAGAGAGACCAGTTATGTGCACAGCACTGGGTTCTCTTTCTGTTCCACTGAATTGCTTGGGAGGCTGCTAATGCTTTCCACCCTGCTGCTCCTAGCCCTCCTGCCAGACAGCGTTTCCCTCCAGGTACCATCCCTCCTGCTGCCCCCTTGGAGCTCAGCCGAAGGAAACAAGCTATGGAGTTTCAACTCCTTTAGTGTGCTCTAGGCAGGAGCACAGGGGTTTTGGGATGTAGCCCTGCAGCAGCCCCCCCCAATAAGCAGCAGGAGATGAAGGAGTGCTTCACAGGGAGGAAGAGGAGCTCTGCAGCCAACCTGAAAGAGGCTGCTGGACTTCCAGTTATTGTCAGAAGAGTTGCAATCAAAGCCTACACCAAGTATTTTCTTACTCAAATCAGTGCTCTGACATTGCTTTTATTTTCCAGACCAATGCCTCATGGGGCTTTTGTTAGAGCCCTGCCATACCCAAGGAGTACAAAGCTCTCTCCATTGACTTGATTTACATGAATAGTTACAGGGTGTCTGTGGGTTTCTGTCCTGCAGAGAGGCATTACTCCTCCAGACCAGCCTGGTTAATTGTCAGCTCGCACGCACCCACTGTGCAAGTGCACAAAAGGGTCTATTGGGAGACTATAGCGCTTTTTACAGGAAAACTTTCTGGTGGAGAGCAAATCTTAAGCCTACCTCTGGGTCAGGAAATCACAACCTGAAAGACTGAAGCAGGATGTTTATATTCTATGGACCAACCCTGACAAGAAGTGTTTTGTATCAAAAATAGTGTGGCCAGTAGGTATGGGGAGGTGGTTGTGCCCGTGGACTCAGCATTGGTGAGGCTGCAGCTTGAGTGCTGGATCAGGTTCTGGGCTCCTCACCATAAGAAGGACTTTGAGGTCCTGGAGTGAGTCCAGAGAAGGGCAATGAGGCTGGTGAAGGGGCTGGAGGGCAAATCATATGAGGAGTGGCTGGGGATGTTTAGCCTGGAGAAGAGGAGGCTGAGGGGAGACCTTATCACCACCTACAATTACCTGACAGGAGGGTGTAGAGAGGTGGGCGATGGTCTCTTCAGCTAAGTGACAGGAGATGGAACAAGGGGAAATGGCACTAAGCTGCACCAGGGCAGGGTCAGATTAGATGTGAGGAAAAAAATTTTCACTGAAAGAGTTGTTGGGGCCTGGAACAGGCTGCCCAGGGAGGGGGGTTGAGTCACCATCCCTGGATGTGTTTAAAAAAAGGGTAGATGAGGTACTTACAGATATGGTTTAGCATAGGGCAGGAACGGTTGGATCTGATGATCTAAAAGGTCTTTTCCAACCTTGTGGTTCTGTAATTCTGTGACTGCAGCACACCACAGACCGCTCGGAGCAAGTGCATGGGCCACTGTGAGGGACACAACATCTCTGCACAGCGTGATGAGGACACAACATCTCACTGTGAAAGGCAGGTCTTAGAAAAGGGCACATGAGGAAAAAGTGGCAATTTACTGACACGCTTCCAGGCAGGCCAGCAATATTAGATACTCCAATCCATCACTTAAAAAGAGCAGAACATAATTCCTCATGTAATCAGGATGGAAAGGCATGTGGTCCGGGCTAGCAGAGAAAAGGTTGACTCATATTAAGTCCAGCCCATTATCAAGTGTCAAGTGCTCCCCTAAGATGGCTCACACGCTAATTTGAGAAGTCACCTGGTGGCAGCGGGTCACCAGCTCCCTCTACAGACAATCAGGACACAGCCGGACCCCTGCAGAACTGCTATAACACGCGCATAATAACAAAGAGTCCCTTTAAACTCCCACCAAGGAGCAGAATTGTCCTCCTCATCACCGGCAATAATTATCCTGCTCGACATCGAGTCCTTTGTCTTCCCTCCATGGCAAGAGGTCCGGCCCTCTCCCTTATCCTGGGGCAGACGAAGGAACGGCCGCGATCGCATTAGTGTTCCCCAAGACAGACGTGAATGTGTCTTTTGTTTTCTTCCAGGGAAACAAAGAGCTGGAGCGATGGAGGGAGTGATGGAGGGAAACGTAGGCGCCACGGGGCTGCAGGAAAAGTTCGGCAGCCGGAACCGGGTGGTTGTTCAGGAAAAAGTGCCAGGACTGTTTGCACTGGCAATACTTCACCGCAGCAGCGTGAGGAGCGAGCCAAGGCGAGTGGGACAAGCATGTCTGCCCACCCACTGGCATCCCCCAGCACCCGATTCAAGTGATGTGCATATAGGTGATACAGAGATGTAATGACAGGGACCTCCTGGGATGAAAACCCGTGAACAGGGGTGGCTGCAGGGCAAGAGGAACAAGCTAACGAGAGCAACACAGCGTCGGGAGCAAGAACTGCTGAATTTTCATCCTTGCCCTGACACCTCTTTGTTTCAGTATCTCCTGTCTGCAGGAGGTGGTATAAGAATATCTGGCAGAGAAAGACAGGACTGCTTAAGAAGCAAACATCTTTCTCAGAATCCTGTGGCAGGCAGAGCAGCTCCAGCTGCCCTCAGCTCCCACCTCCCTTCACCTGGGATGCTGGGAACTTGCTGTCCAGGGAAAACAGCATGATATTTTTTTCTTTGTGTCCTTTTGCCAGTAACGTTATACTCTCACTTTGTTCCTAATGAACGTTTTGTTCTTTCTTTCTGTGATTTCTCAGTATTTGTAGGTGAGAGAAATATATTCCCCCCCTGCTCCCACCCGCATGAGGCATATTCTTCCAAAGACAATCCAAATCACAGGCAGGGGGCAGGGTATGTGTAAAAGTGGGCAAGCTGTTCGCTCCTCACAATAATTAGAGAGTGTTTCGATGCCAAGGAAAAAGAAAAGAGTCACACCTGCCTGCATTTCCCAGCCCCCCTGCTCTTGTGCTGTGAGCCTGCCAGGGGACACCTGGTCAGCTCCTCGCTTTCCTTAATGCTTGGGCTCTGTTAACCGAAGAGAAGGCAGTCTATGGGGTGTGGAAGAGGATGCCAAGGCACACGATCCATCAGACAAATATTCCTGACCTGGGGAAGAGCTGCATAAATATCTGGGACCTCCCAGTCCTCTCCTGGAGAAGTGCTGTTCCCTCCTGCACACATAGAGAGCACCTGGAAAACTTAATAAGGGTCTCCTTCTCCACACTGCTGTATGCTTTCACTGCCACACAGTCCTCTTTACCTATAGGACCTGTTTGCACAAGATGCTGCTATCATGTGGCACTCAAAGTCAAAACCCCTTTACCATCCCTTCAACTCCTGCTGATCAGGCACTCAGCTTTTTGACATCTCCTCAGCAATATACTTCAGCAAGGTCAGAGCATCGTGTTGACCATCCCTGGTACCATGGCAGCACACAGGGATGAACCAGGCTCCCATCTTGAGAGCTGAGGGTGTAAGATGAACCAAGTGGTTGGTCCCTTGCTGTGTTTGTGGTGAGGGAGCTCAACAAACCCAACCCCCTTTGGAGCTGCAATGGGGAAGAGAAGTGGGTGGGAGGCGGCAAAGCAAGAGAGAGGGTCAGCTTGCCCTGCTTCATGCCTACATCTTAGTATAGCAGTGTCCCACCTTTGCTCAGTGCATCCCTGTATCAGAAGCACAGTTGATGTGGGAACTTATCTATGAAAAGGCAGTTTCAGACCAGATTGCAGGACCCATCCTTCACACCCTGGGGTGAAGGGTGCTCATCTTCTTCGCTAGTTACTTTGCACACTGTTATTTCTGCAGTGCTGTATGAAACAAGCTGCTCGCCGTTTCTACGGAACTCATTTGACCCTGTTGCCGTCTCTGCCGCTGCACTGCCTGGCAGTACTTCCTTGGAAGAACTACAGCAATAAACTCAGATGCCAGGGCTTGGAGATAAGCAGCCAGCAAACATCCAATTTCCATACAATGTACAGAAAAGAGAGGAGAAAAAAAACCCCACAACACTGGGAATCCCTAATGAACCAGGGTGAAAAACAGGACAAGTAAGAAACAAAACAGAATAGATTTTCAATAAGGGCACGACAAGTTCTAACGGACAGATCTATCTGATAGACAAGTAGAGAGAAGAAAGAACAGAAGCCGGAAGAGATGGGAGAATGGCAATGGGATCAGAGCAGCCTGTCCGATGGGGAGGATGCTTCAGAAGCTTTTCAGTTCCTTTATTATTATATGGAGAGTGCCAGATCGTTGCAGGGCAACAATTCATCTAGCATGGTAACCTACAGTCCAGCACTGGATGTTTCTGGACAAGGCTGCTGACCTTTTAAGCACTTCTTGCCTGTGGCACCCACTATATTATAACAAAGAAACCATGACAAACATCACTGCATTTCATTTCTAATTTCAGCACCAAGCACCAGGCGTTTGTTTTGATGTAACACGGTGGGCAATGCCACCTGGTCCCAAACAGAGAGACCTGCCATTTGGGCACCCCACCTTACCAGGATTATTTGATTTCTTTTCCCATGCTGCTGCAGCAAGTTCCTCAAGTTAAGGCAAATCTTCCTCTGCATTTGTTCCTCTCATCCCCTAAGTTTCCAAGCAGCCCTCAGAGATGGGTTTTATGGGTTGGGTAAGGTATTGCTCCTCAGACTTGCAGCTGCTTTAGCTGCTGCCATGCAGGGCACCTGCAAGTAAGCACCCACCCTGGACGTGACAGGGAAAGGGTGATCACAAAGCCCTTGATGCAGCCCATGGGGACCAAAAAGGGGGTTGAGCTCTCCCACCCTGCTCCATCACCCCCACCCAGCTGGTCCCTACTCAGTCTCTCACACCCTGCAGACTGGCCCTTGCTCCATCAGACTGCTCCCTCATCCACGAGCCAGTGCCCTCTGCACCACACCCACCCGGACCAGCACCGGCACACAAGCCCCCATGGCTGCAACTTGCCCCACCGCCCCTGGCCAGCAGACTGCCTGCACCAGTATCCCGCCTAGGGACCTTCTCCATCAGTCCATCAACACCTGAGCGCTGCCCTCACCCAAACCCCTCTCCACAGACCACTATCTTCTCCAACACCTCCAAAGAGACTGGTACCCGCTCCAGAATCCTCACCCGGACCGGCACCTCTGCGTCTCTAACGGCAGCGGTACCAGGTCCCTCACCCCTGCCCGAACCGGCGTGGCTGCCCCCCCGGCCCCGCGCCCCGTCCTGCCCGGCGGTCCCGCGTGGGGCTGCCACCGGTTCCGCGACGATGCGCAGGAGCGGAGCGAGCTCCCTTCCCACTTCGGCGCGGCAAGAAACCTAGAGAGCCGGAGACAAAGAAACTGTCCGGGCGCTTCCCCACCCTCCGCCAGCGCCGCCGCCGCCTCCGCTTTCTCCTCCGCCTCCAGCACCCCCATCACCCGCGCCCCTCCGCACCCCTCCGCGGCGGGGAAGGAAGGGGGTATTTACCCGCTTTCCTCCTCGATCTCGGAGATATCAGCGAAGATGAGAAAACCGACAAGCAGCGTAAGCAGCGCCAGCGTCCAGCCCCGGCACGGCAGCGGCATGGCTCCCGGGCTTGGGCTGATGAGCTGAGCTTAGCTGGGCCGCTCCGCGCCGCTCCGCGGGGTGCGGAGCGCGGCGCCGCGTCCCGGCTCGGCGCCGCCGCCGCCGCCGCCCGGCGGGGCCGCTCCGCCCCCTCGGCGCCCGCGGAGCGCCTGTCCCGCCCCGCCTGGCGCGGGGAGGGGGCGCACGGGGCGGGCTCTGTCCCCGCCGCCCCCCGCCGATAAAGTTTGCGGTGCGTCCCAGGAGCAGCGGGTAGCGGTTGCTTCTCACCCCCGGGTCGGAGGAGGAAAGGGGGGGAGCGGGGCGATCCTCGGCCTCCCCGCCCTCGGACGTGCCCTCTGACAGCGGGCGGCTTTTTGTTGTCTCGTTCCCCTGCGCGGCCGCGGCACGTCCCCTCCCTTGCGCGCACCGGCGCGGTGTGGCAGGGTCAGCCCTGGCTGGGGGGCTAAGCGCAGGCGGGCGGTTTCTCGGCGAAAGGGCAGAAAGATGCAATAAAACAAGACAAAGCTCACCGCTGTTTGCCATGGCGCTGAGCGCACCTCTCCCTCCCTCCCTCCCTCCCTCGCAGCGTGCATGCGGTAAAGTGGATCTTTTGGGATGAAAGGCACTTTGTAAACAATGATGGATAATCACACCTATCCCTATTACTATTAACGCCCATTTCGGTAGCAGTAATTCTTTGCCGTATCGTAAATAACCGGCTGTGACAACCACGCAGCTCCCCGCATCTCGCTGGAGTTTGGAACAGGTAGAATCTGCCAAGCATGAACCACACAAGGGGTCCCAGTGTGCCTCTTGCCACCCTTGCAGCTCCTGAGAGCAACCTCAGGGCTACAAGTGCGACCTTAGATGTTGTTATGGAGAAAAAAGGTTGCAGTTTCTGCCTAGGAAGGGGTATGAAAGTTGGGAAGAAGGAAAACGGGACTGGTTGGGCCACAGTACGGCCAAAAAAGACCAGGAGGCCCTTTCCCTATATTCTGGCTATCCGATAGTCCAGCGCCAGCCCTGGAGAGGAGAGGCCAGCAGGGTTAGACAAGGCCAGCCTGGCAGAGCGTCTCCAAATGCAAACATAATTCTTTCGGATCAGAAAGTTGCTGAAAATCAGAGTGTCTGGTGATATACGCACCGCCGAGCTGGAGAGGGATGCAGTGGATTTATAATGCAGCAGATAGAAGGAGAAGCAGAAGCACAGATGTGTTGAGAGAGAGAGATACTAATTGCTTACATATTTAAAACAGCATCTTTAGTCTGAATGGGAGGCACCATTAAGCAAAACAGAGCTATTAACTGGGGCCACTTGGAACGCTGCCATTTTCCCTTCTGTGCAAGGCTTTTTTGCATCAACACAACACAAAAGTTCCACTGCTCAGGGCGTGATGTGCTGTCAGTGGTGTGTGATTCCTACCCAGGATGCTGAGGTGCTTTGCACTGGGGTAAGCATGTCCATACTTCCCTGGGATGCGGAACACCCATATTGTACATGGGCAGACATACTCAGCAGAAGACTTTTATCTGGATTAAATGGTGGAAGGGGCCCATTACAGGCGATGTGCTTTCCTGGGGATTCTGAAACTCTTGTAGAAAGAGGAGACAAACAAATCACCGTTACATTTATAGGTAAAAAATACAATGTAGGTGAGTCTGGTACAATTACACCGTGGCAAATTTACAGTCCAGTATACAGCTTTTATAATAGAGCATATTCAGGCCCCTGGGGAGAAAGCGATTTTAGGTGGTGTAAGTAGCCCCATAATTTACCTTCTGCATAAATCTGAGAAAAGCCTCATTTTCCTTCTGTTTTATTCTTCTTGGACTCCTTTTGCTCACCCTTCTTCTGGAGTTTCGTATCAGAGTGACTGGCCTGAGGATGAGGAAACAGGCTTTGAGGTGACCTTGCAGGTGCAGGGACTGACATTGGGGTTTCCCGAGATGCAGCAGAGCAGAGCACCAGTCCCTTGTGATTTGGGAGCACCGCACCACAGCTGGCTTCCCCTGGCTTACACATCCTTGAGAATACAGATGGAGATATCTGCTCCTGCATCTTTTTTTTTCAGCTCCATCCCAGGTGGTGTTTCGGCTTCTTTTGTCTGATCTTTCTGTTTCCGTTGCCAATCACGGTGGCGATGTGCAAGAATGGAAATCTCAGTGGAGGCTGAGCAGTAAGTGTGGGGGGGAATCGTTCAGACTGTGGAGGGAGTTGGTTTGCCTGGATAGGGACTCTCATGGGGGCTGACATGTTCCTTCTGCTGAGGAGAAGCTTGTGTTAAAAGACATGCTGGGATTTGACTCTGCTCCTGCATAAGTCAATGGAAATGTTGCTATTAATTGAAATGGAAAAAAACCCCAAACCCTCCCAACAACCAAGCCCCTTGGAGGTTGAGCTGAGAATTAAGCTTGATGCCCTTCACTGGAGAGCTCCACTGCTAGAGGCTTGCACAAAGAGCTCTGGGAATCCTGTACTTGGTGTCATCTGTTGCTTTATTCCTATGAAAGATGTAGGTCAGAGAAAAAGGTCATTCTTCAGCTATCAGGCTTCAAACACGAGGACCAGGACCTTGAAGTACAGCCAGTTTTGAAGGGGGAGGCAGCAAGCTATATAGAAGACAGAGGAACAGTGCAGCTTGCTGAATTATTTCATAATCAATTAACGAGGCTGTGTGACTCGGCAATGAAAACCTGGAGATCTTGTTGCACTGCTGAGGGCTAAATTCTGCATGACCAGGAGCCTTGCTGTAGCGATAGAAAGAAATGGATATAATAGGGACTGACTGCAGGAGAGGATGTTTTACTCTGCATTTGCTCAGAGTCCATCCTTTAGAGTGTCCCAGCCAGATTTTGGGTGAGGAAGAAAAATGCACCCTGGTTTCACACTTTCCTCTTTATCCTGAGGAACTGCAGATGCTTTGGAGCAATTGCCATAGTTCCTCAAGTATTAGTCATTTTGCACATTCAATTCACTATGAATCCTCACATGATTCAACTTAACCAGGTGCATAAATGTTGCAGGATTGGGTCTGTAAGCATCCAGAGCCTCAATTTTATGTCTCATTTGTAAGATGTGTTGCAGAAAGATGAGAACAAACCGTCACAAATAGACTGTTGTGGTAGAGTAATATGTTCTGAAACAGAATAAAAGGCTATGATATCTTCTAGTTTCTAATAATTTGAGGAAATAATTTTATATCCAGAATATTTGCAGTAAATACAATAAGGTATACTGAAAAAAAAAATAGCATAACAGCAAAAGTATCTGCACCAGAACAATACTGCGCTTTGCTTTGACAGGAGAAGAGAAAAGAAATGGCATTTTTACATTTTCTTTTGACCTTTGAGAAATATCAGGAATATGTAATAGCCATATTCACCAACAATAGCTCAGAGGACTCAGGGAATAAGAGTTAAACACCTAGGGACATTTACAAACAACTGGCAGAGAGGAGATGAATTTAAGATGTGAGTATGAAAGGCACAGATAGACAGAGAGTGCAAAAGTAATACATATTTAAAATGCTTTTAATCTATATGAAAAGCATCATTGAGAAAGGTAGTGACTCCTGAACAAGCAAAGGAGGGACAGAGAAGATGACCCACACGGTCTTTGCCATGCTATGACGAATGATAAGACCCAGTGTGGCAAGAGGTCTCAGGGGACCTTTCTCCATCAAATTTGTAATGCTGTAAAACGCACATAACCTTTATCATATCCGTCAGCCAAAATGAACAAAGTTTACAGCCCATTTTATACAGCTAAACAGTACTCTGATGTGATGAGCAGGCATGACAAATGGGAGCCTGTGTTAACCAGGGTCGCGATGTTTCATTGCCTCGTTATTGGCAACGAACTCGCCTCGAGGTGCTTTCCCCAGTGAAACCCTCTGTCCCTCCTGTGAAAGTCAGGCGACTCCCAAGGGGCATGAAGTGCCTTTTCCTCCCCCCAGTAAATTCATTAGCAGGAAGGAAGGATGCTGATTCAGTAGGTTTGATGCCCTCCATCTCCCAAATGCTCTTGCTGGTGTCCATGCAGAGCAAGGGACTGGAGCATACCACTCCAACATCAGAAATCCACAGCCTCTGTGCTCCTGGATGGAACACCACTAATAACAACCAAACAGCTCCCAAAGCTCTCAGTCTCCTCACCTGGCATTTCTTACCCTTGGGTAAGTGTTTCCCAGCTGGATCCCAAAGTGCTAGGTCCATTACTAAAGTGCATTCAGCTGTCTCCTGGAGGAGCTGTGGGCCCCAAATGCTGGACAGATTGATGTTTGTTATGAATATTGTTTGCTTTTAAGATGTAGACAGCACTGAGCTACAACCCCAGCAAAGGCATTTAGACATGTCCTAATGTCAGTGAATCTGAAGTTAGTCACATCAGAAGGGTCAGTAACTTTTTTTGGTCCTTTCCCTGTTGAACTGAATGAAGAAGCATCCCCGCTCCTCATCTCTTAGGTTGGATGGGAGAGTCTTTATTTTCCTTGGAGGAAGAGCCAAAACCCTCATCATTTTATCTTCCTGGGGATTTGTGCCATTGGAAAGAGGACTTCTCTTCCTTATAACCAGAGTGGTATAGCAGCAATAAGAAAGCTTTGGTGGCTCGCAAGAAAGGGAGAAGAAGATTGTTAAACTGCATTAATTTCAAGCTCTATTAGGATTTTAAGAAAGTAAAGTCAGTAGAAAAGGATGGACTCAGGAGGGAACGTGACCTTATTTCCTCAGTGTCTGAAGGGGAAGTGCACACAATAGGGAGACAAAAATACATCTATAAAACCAGTAAAAGATCCGTTTCTTTGATGTTGAAGAAGAGAAGTTAAAACGCTTACGCAAACTGGCATCATATGACTGGCATTTAGGAGAAGTGTTTTAAAGAGAAAAAGCAAGAATAAAACACCCCCCAAACCCACCCCAAAATCCCCAAACCCAACCCCAGCCATTAGTCCTTTCTATTTCTTTCTCTTCCGTAGTAAATTGCAAAAACGGTGCGAGCCACGCAACATTTCATCAAATAGGACTCGCCATTGTCAGAGCAAAATGTTTGATATCAAACAAGAATGATCTCTCTTTCTTTTTGGTCAGATAAGCTGGTTTGGATTAATAAAAAATGCCACATTCACAATGATATTGATAATTTGCATGTGAAAAGCCTTCCACCTTGTAATGAAAACAATTTTTCAGTTTTGCCACCACTAGTCGCAGGAGATAAGGTCTGCCGTCCTCCCCCTCACAATTAACCACGCACACACAAGAAAGGGGAATGGTAGAGTATGTGTGACTGTTGCAAATTGCCTGTTATCTGAACCCAATGCACAGGTATTGATATTTGCAGCTGCACAGCTGGCACGCTTTTACAGCCTGGCCGTGTCTGCATGTGAAGCCGGGCACCTCCAGGTTGGGAAGGCAGAGCTGAATATGTGCTTGTAGGAATTTTTTTGTATCATATTAAGGGCTTTTTTGGGGAAAACCCCAAAACTAAAGTAGTTTGTATCCCACTCTCCGTGGTTCTCAAGCCACTGGGTGGCAGTGCTGTGTGAGCTCATGTGTACGTACCCACACACAGTCAGGGGGGACCTTGTTTTTGGGAGGAGGAATCTCAAACCTGGGTGTGTTTTACTCGTCCTTGATACCCTGAAGACCACCACGGTGTGGAAAGCAGGAGAAGAAAGGGCTGAAAGATGCTTCAGTTTTGAAGAGTCTAGATGATGCCGTGTTTCCATTGACGTGTGCCAAACTCCACAGGAGGAGTGAATGCCCACGGTGGATCCCAGCATCAGCACTCCAGGCTCATCCAAGCTGTCCCAGCCCTTCCTGCACTTGCAGCATCTGTTTTTCACTGTCACCAGTGGAGCAAAAAAGCCTTTTGCTAATAGTCCTGAAAAAGAAATGGCACGAGTTACCTGCCTTGTTCCCTGCCTCTCCCCTAACCCACACACATCATCCTTGTTCTTCCCACCCCACAGAGAAATAATTACTCTGCAAGGCCATATTTTCAGTGACTTCAAATAGGCACGTGAGCTCGGCTGCTTATGAAGCATGCACATTCCCTGCATATGGCCAGCGATGATTTAACAACTCATACCCCCAAGATAATTCCAAACTGATCAGTAGTTCTCCCTTCTAATAGTAGATTTTAAGAGCCTGATAAACAGAGAGAGGTTTCAGATGCTGAATTGAGACCTCACCTGGGTTTTGAATTTTGTCTCTTATCTCAGTTCAAAGCTGCTAAGATGTAACATTTCTTTTAGGTTTGTTTCTGCAGTACACCTTCATCGTGGTACTTGATGCATTTGAAAGCTGCCCACATTTCATGGCCCTGAAAGCACAGGTCCTATTTGAGTCTAGTTTTGGCGTGTTTTGAGTTGGCAGGTTTGATTAATCTTGTCCAATACTTGACAGAAACCCAATTACTCTCTCCAGTGGTGTTGAGGAGGTAAATCTACCTAGTTTGGATAAACAAATCTACATGTGGGATGAAGAAATAAGCCATGTATGGACACTGCAAAGAATGGGAAAGGGTTTCTTGCAAGCTGAGATTTCAGGTAGTTCCTGCTTCTGAAAAGTCAGAATGGAAACAGAGGGCTGGACAAGTTGACACAAGAATAGATAAGAGGAGGAAGATATCTTTATAACCCTCCTCTGGGAAAATCCAAATAAAGACAATAGTGCTGCTAACCACTCAGAAGCCTATGACCTTAGTGATGAGCATACCGGAGAAAAGCTGCGAGAAGGATGTCTTGCTTTTTCCTGTTCTTCTTATGGTCCTTTGGAAAATTTTGATCTAAATTGTTGCAAAATGGTCAGATTACAACAGCAATTAAAGCAACTGAAAAAGGAAAAAAAACCTCACCAACCACATGCACACATGGTCCTTTGGAAATGAGAACCTTTCTGCAAGGAAAACAGGAGATTCAATATGTTCCATTTACCAAAAGCGACAAAATCTTAAGGGGCAAAGTAAAGAAGCTAATCTTTTCTTCTCTCTACCTCTTGCTAACAGCTGAAAAACCTCTGGACAAAAGGCCTTTAATGTGAAAACTCACTTCAGCTCTAGAAAGGCACTTGATTTCTGTCTACAGTGAATGTCATTTTGCCCCCCATCAATGATAATTTTTTTTTTCCCCTCCTCTTTTATACTAATATTTGCCATCCTTTGTGTCCTTTGTGGTGGGCAGAGCTGCTGAGTGAATGGCCTAGGCTTCAAAACAAAGGGAATTTTGAAAAAATAAAGTAGGACAGAGGGATTTTCTCTAAAGAGGTCTAGCCAGAAGCTGCAGGGAGACCATGAGGCCCAGGTGAGCTCCTCCTGTGAACAAGAACAGAACTTCTTTGCCTAGAGCTCACTTCAGAGCTTGTCCCTCGGCAGCCACCACCAAGGAACAATCACCTACATTTGATCAAATAAGTTCTTACAGCATTGCAAACACCCCAATCAGAGTAGGAGCAGCTAGGACAGGATATTTTGAATATCAGGCTCTACTTCAGGACAGTTTTTGAATACATGACCCTGGTTGTGTAGCACCACACACTTGAAAACCCACCGCTTCGGAAACCTGATTTGTCAGTTCAGCAAGCACATTCCTCAGGAAGGAAAACTTTAGTACAGCCTAAATGTGATTTTTGCTCTGATCTTAGTTCATTAATGTCCTCTGTGGTGAGGAACATGAATGATCGATCTGCTGCTGGGTTGCACCTAGCATAGTGAGAGACCAGCAGAAGAGCGAGGCTGCACGCAATGCTCCTGGCAGGTTTAAGCGTGCTGTACAGATGTAGGAGGAGTAAGGAGAGAGGAAAAGAGCCAGCGTGGGAGAGAGAGACCACAGGCATGCAACAGCCTTCCTGACCTCGTGATTTATTTATGGCATTCCTAGAGGGGAAGAAGCCATGCAAAGATCATGAGCCTGCCTGCCGCAGTAAGCGGTGTGCTGGCATGTATTTAGCTAACAGTACAAGGAACAAAACCTACAGAGGATGGGGGAATGCTTCCACTCCTTGTGAGGTTATTCAGTGATTAGTTGAGGAATGAGAGGGTTTTATTTGGAGGAACAAGAAAGATTTCCCTTGCTTCTTTCCATAAATAAATTAGAGGAAAATTCTTGGGTTTGCTTTTCCTTGAAAGCCAGGGTGTTTCCTCTTCCAGAGCACATCTCATCCTGCTTTCCTCAGTCACGGGCCTTTGCAGGGAATTTTGGATGCTGATAGCCATCTCGGGTCTGTGTGTAAGAGAATAGGCTCTGAGATGCCTGGGAGATACATTTCACAGCAAGCCGCTGTCTCCAGGGTAGGTGAACAATGAAGAGAGCGTTGCAGAGAATAAGCCTCTGATACAGCATGAAAAAAAGGCAGAATCTGTGTCAGCTGAAGCCAATCACAATGTTCATCGACCTGATGAATACCTGCATTGGCAGATGGGAATGTTTCTAAAGTACAGTATTGCATGAGGGAATTGCATGAAGATTAACTCTGAGCTCTCCGAAAGGTGTGAGGTGCTGAATCCCTGCAGCTCCCAATGAAGAGTCCATTACCTTGGCCACCGTAAATCAACGTTAGCAAAGGAGTTCACCTTTGCTCTGGACTGGAGCAACCTGTGGATTTCGCCAGGATGGAGCAGTGAGCAGCAGGACCTGCAGCAGCATAGCAAGGAGCTGCAGAGTGCTGTGGGGAGAGCAGGGGGAACACGGGGTGTTCATCAGCACTCATCAGACCTTTCACAAAGTTAAGCTCTAAAGCAGGACACAATCTCACATTAGAGCTCTTGACTCTGATGGCTAAATTTGACCTCACCAGAAACAAGGTCTCAAACAATAGCCTGGGCCACCCCATTTTGTTTCTGAATTTAGTTTCTGCTTCAGCTTTGGGGATTGCAAAAGGGGGAGACACCTCTGGCCTGATGCTTCTGCAGATCCATGGAGACACAGGGCACCAAGTGTCCCAGCTGCCTCTCCAGCTCTGCAAAGCTGAGGGTCTGATGACTCAAAGGAAGCTCAGAAGCATCAGCGTTGACTTGGCTTGAGGAGTTGGATTTAATTACTCGAGGAGTGGACTTAATGCTTCATTTGCATCCCAGTCAAACTTGTCTGTTGTTCATAGATTTCTACTGGAAAAAAATAATCTCCTTTTATATATGGGAATATAATAATCAATCAAGCTTTATCGCTCCTGTTTCCATTCTAGCAGCTTATAACCACATAATAAAAGCACATAATGAAAACATCATAAAAACACACAGTAAAAACACATTCCCCATGCAAGTATTGCCATCTTAACACATCCTGGATAGAAATGCTGAAGAGTTCTTGAGGCTTCTGGTATATACTAGTAACCTCCATAACACTACATCACACCCTTCCTTTCCACTCGAGGAGCACTGTTTAAACAACAACAGTTACAGAAGATGCACGTAAATATTTTCATTCAGTAAACTAAGAACTCTCTCCAGGAAAGTTTTGCTGCCTTGGCTTTATAAAGTTGGTTCGAAAATTATGTGAGAAAAAGCCTCTTCAGCTGCTTTTGCTGTATTATAGCCCTTCTTGGAAAAGCTGCAGGAGATGGGTGTTACATTAAGACTCTTCTTCCCTGTGGTTTAAATGAAGGTTCATATGAAGGTTCATCTTCACAGGCAATCCTTTGCTTCACTCCAAAGGACGCAAACAGCTCACTCTGCCTCGCTGCTCTACCTTCATTTTCCTGACACTTTCTCATACATCCTTGCTCTGGCAGAGCACAGTTTACTCTCACTGTAGATGAATCAACACCCTTAAACCCAGAATAGTACCTGGGCTGGGGGGTGACAAAAGATGCTGGTCCATGTCAACTCTCTTTTCCACCCAGACTGGTTTGATTCATGTCAGATGACTCTCACTATGTTACTTTGAGGCATCAGTGGCACTCTTGGACTTCTTTTCCCACCCCACGTAGCAGCATCTCCTCTATCTGGGGAACATCAAAGCCTTGTGTACTTGGCCACTGAACCCTTCATGTATTTTTCAAGTTTCTCACACTGTTATTTCAGGGAGTGAATAAACAGGAAATTAATCATTAGTCCCTTTGGTGACTTTATCCTTCACTTTAATAGTGCCAGAATCATTACCTCGTGCTTTAATAAGGTCCTCCTGAATTCTTCTCACTTTCAAAGATTTTGTTTTGATTTTGAAGCCAACATTACAGTGACACTGCAGGGCTACAGGATGACTTTTCTATATAATTTTTTTTTAAAGCCACAGATGTTACTAGTAGCATCTAAGATGACTGAACCTGGTTATCTTCGAGATTAAAGGCAATATTGTTCCAATTTTTTTCCAGCTGCTTATTTATGTCTTTGGGAAGCACTTTGTTCTCACATGGCTTGGCGTTTTTTTCCCTCCACTACTACTCTCTCCTTTGTCTGCTTGACACTTTCATGCAGAGAAAGGGGAGAAACATAAACTAGGCAAATGTGATTTGATCACAGAGCTGGTAGGGGGCAGGTACAGTCAATCACGCTGCCTTGAACTCTGTTGCATGCGATCAGCTGGAGTTTATTTAGAGAGAGTCCCCTGAAATTATGTAGCACAAAGATGCTGATCCAAAGCCTGTGTTGAAGGGATGCCTTTGCCTGGACTCTGAATCGGGGTGTAGTATGCAAATATTCCCTCATATAATTTGCAGATGTGGGAAAAGCTGGAGGTTGGTTTACCAAAGCCCATAGATTGATTCAGCCGCAGAGCAGAAATTCCTGGCCCTGGTCCTTTGGTTCCTCTCATGAAACATAAAACCGCCATCAGAGGCATTTTTTTTCCAAGTTCACAGCCTCTTCAGAGACACACTAAATTAACCTGAACTCCCTTGGTTTCCCTTAATCTTACAAAAACCCAAGATGCAAAGCAAAGCCCCTGTCAGCAAATGCATAACAGATGAAGGCAGCAAAGCTGCCCCCTTTACACCAGCTCTGGATTTGGTCCCTGGGATTTTAACTGTTCCTTTATCTACTGAAAAGGAATGTTAAAAAGTTTAATTGGCATGTAATGAGATAACTATAACAAGTTAATTAGTTCTCAATTAAATTGCGTTTACCATACGTTCTGAATGTGTTGCTAGCAATTAATGACATCTAATGAACTTGAAATAGCAACTGAGTTTACAATGATAAGGAAAATAATAATAATAATGCTCACACGTGGTTTCATAGAGCATTAGAAACGACAAATGATTTAATAAGTATGTGGTTAAATCACCCTATCTCGTGCAGCCGCTGGAAGGGAAACATCCAGGAAATTTATTCTGGCACATCTAGCAGGGGCTGGGAGAAGACAATAGGCTTTCAGGGTAGGTCTTGTTGGGAAGGAGAATTCCTCGAGAACTGTATGAGAACAGCAAAGGAGAAGGGAAAGCAAAGCTGCATGATAAGGTCAGTTATTCGGTTCAGACATAAGAAAGCAGGACAAAGGAAGATCATAACAAACAACTGGAATAAGGTGGAAACCCCAGTGGACGAGGGAAAAGGTTAAATTCTTTTCCAAGATCACTTAAACAGGTGAGTATATGGAGAGTAATTTGTCTCCATGCTTTCAGTTAACCTCCCCTTAATGCTTTGCACAATTAGAGTGCCACACTGAATAGGCATTAGAAGGAAAAAACTCTACAAATTAATTTACATTTTAATGAATTTTTAATTGAACCAAAATCTGTTGTTTCTGTTTAAAGATGCAGTGTTGACTTTGTGGTCTGTGCTGCTGAGAGCCAAGTGGGATCTTAATGTGATAAAAACAATGATAACGCTAAGCTTAATTAGGTTTGAAAGCGTGCCTGGTAAAGTGGCATGGAATAAAAATGTTACCTTCCCACACGGAAAGTGAGCAGCAGGGCCAGGCAGAGCCTGGACCACTCCTCCATCCAGGTTGTGATGAAGCAAGAACCAGAGCTGCTACGTCTTGTTTGTGCAAAGCTCAACTGATGGCAAGAGTGAGGTGGGAAAGAAAAAACTGATCCAATAGTACTATCCATCTTCTGCTGCCATTAGATCCAGTTTTAATGAGAGGCAGGACCTACTGGGGTTGCTGTAGTCACTTCTCTCTTTGCAACAGACTACATCGAAATGCCAAAGCCAGGGAATTGCACTTTCCAAGGCCAGGATTTGGAGATACAGGCTCCTTCTCTGTCCTGGAGCGTGCCTCCAGCAAAATAAACGTACCTCCCCATACCCAAGCCTACCTAGAGCTAGGAGACAACAGAAAAGCCCTTACACTGACCAACTGCACTTGAATTTAACAAAAATGCTCCCCAGTACTGAGGTGCACTCATTTACTTTCTCTCTGAGGTACCTGTAATCCCAGTCCAGGCATTTTAAGTCATTTTGTTGTTTTTAATGTCTTGTACCAAGCCATTAGCCAACCTGACCATGACACACATTTACCTAAGGAGCAAAATGAAGTGGCAGCAAAGCAGCTATTTCAAC
Source organism: Porphyrio hochstetteri (assembly GCA_020800305.1). Lineage (NCBI taxonomy): Eukaryota > Metazoa > Chordata > Aves > Gruiformes > Rallidae > Porphyrio > Porphyrio hochstetteri. The sequence continues at coordinate 18,137,215 of CM036915.1, read as the reverse complement.
ACCACTTTCTTGCAGGCCCTCTTCTTTCATCCTCCCTCTGGCTGCCATTGCTCCTGGGTGGATTGAATGTTCATAACACGCTCAGGGTTTCACGTAATTAAACCTTAGCTTTATGAGTTATTATTTATTAGGTTATTGTCGGTTTGGTTGTACAATGAGCATAAGCTGAATATACCCCTCGCCTCCACAGAGAGCCCTAGCATCTGACACTCTAATGAACCCAAATAAAATCACAGCAATCAAACCCAGACTATGGCAGCAGGTTTCAAAACCCGTTAAAATCACTATGCGAGCTTCATCTTCAATATCCTGCTGCTGCCTACCAGGTCTTGCATTTTGCAGCAATTTGCTCCACTCTTGCTCTGTTATGACACTGGAATTTATATTGCCTATGAGTCACTAGCCTTCAATGCTCAACTTTGTCCTTTATATTATACACCATGTTATTTTTGACTTTTAAAAGTGAGAGTTCCTCCAGCCAATTTATTTCATACCCCTTCTCAGTGCCGGTGGGCAGTAATTTGGTTCCTTGTTAGCATGGGCTGAAAACATGTTCCTTCCTAAAGGGAGCAAGTTTGTCACTAAAAGCATCCTTGCATACAGCGAGCACAGAACAGTTAAGACAGAGACCTTCCACCTCATCACATGCCTGAAACTCTCCTCATTTGTAGCTGGAAGCAAGCAACTCCTCACTGCTCCATCAATTTTTCAACTGCTGGTGATTTTGCCTTTAGAGGTGTTAAACTCTAAGCTTCCTTTCTTGACTTCACTGCTGTCTCTCAGCTGCTGCTCTCTGGAGCTCGGCTGTCCAAACAGAGCCACAGTTCTCCTCACATTGCCTTGGCTTAGGAAATTATTCCTGCCTGCCCCTCCTTGCCTTGCAACAAGAGCTGTTGGTGAAAGTTGCTGTTGCTGAGTGTGGTAAGCAGAGTGGTCCAAGAATAGTCCTGACATGGCATAATCTCAGAAGAGCCATGGATAATGGAAGGGGAAAGAAGTCACTGGGAATTTTGAATTTCAGTCGGGGCACCAAGACTCCTAAAGCCACACATATCAAGAGAGGTAGTGTACTGAATGCAGGACTCAGCAGGCTCTTGCCTTCACATGAGCTATCAGACTGGGGACTCACCTGACCATAGGTTATCAGAACCTCTCTGGGCAGGCAGGGTGCTGATGAGTGCTAGCTTCCAATGAGCAGGTCTGGAAGAGGTTAGTGTTTTTCCAACATAATGAGGCCTCTCTAAACTCCTTTTTTGACTTGGCTGTTGAACATGAGCTGTCCCAGAGCTGGAAGGCTAGATGCAAATCCAGTTAGCAGGGCTGGGAAGCAATCAGGGAACAGAGGAGAGGCCTTTTTGCAGGTCTTTCTGCTGCACTTGTACAGGAGCCTGTCACTCAAGCTATCTTTAAATTCAGGAAACAGCTGCTAAATGGCAGAGATGTCTTTTTATTTATACGATGATCATTACTAGAGTGTGTGAACTCAGGCTTCAGCAGATAAGCTTTAAATGTGGTTGGGTGCCACTTCATTTTGCTTCTTCTTTCAAAAAATGGTCTTTCAACAAATCATGCCCTTCCTTCCCTGCCTTTCTTCTCTCCTCCTCCCATGCTGCTGCTGTGGGAAGTTAAACATCAAGTCAATTGAACAATTTTACAGTTTGCTCTGACAGGTGCAGACACTTGAGGCCACCTGGAGCTCCTGTGGCACCAAGCGATGGACCAGGACAAGGGAGCACCATCTCCCTCTCTAATGAGCCTCAGCAGTGTGGATGGCAGGTCCTGATGAGTGCCACAGCAGAGGAATCTCTCTCCCATAGAAGTCATCTTCTAGTTAGCTTAGGACATTTCCTGGGAGAGATTTATAGCTGAGGTCTGTGGCTCTGAATTTAGCTCAATGTGGGTGATACAGACTCTCAGATAAAATTCACTCTCCTACTTTCAGAAATAAAGAGTGATACTCTAAACCACTCTGGATGCCAGACAACATAAATAGCAAAGAAGTGACCCACCATTATTCGCTTACAAGCTCTTTGCTGCTGTGCTGGCATCTTTAAGACCAGACCTCACTGCAGGGCCAAGAGAGAGGTGCTGGGTGAGTTTTTCAGAGCAGCCTTGGGGGATAGTGCCCCACAAGGCATACACTGAAGGAATATCTACCTCTGGCATCTGTTTATGAGCAGGGCAAGGGTGGGATGTGGAGCTGAACAGACTTTTGCCGTGCTTTGAGGATGGTTACAGTTGATATTTCCAGCACAGCAAAAGCTGAATACCCATTCTCAAGCTCTACCAGTCACAATTAACTCAAACACCTATTAAAAAGTTGCTTTTGCAATGAACTAAGGAGAAAAAAAAAAAGCATCTAAAAAAGAGCTGGTTAGTTGCCTTTTTGCCTATTTAAGTGCCTGTGGCCCAGCACTACAGAAAAGATACGTCTGAAGTGAAGGATCCCTCAGAGATTATTTCTTTCCATAGCTCTATGTAAAATCTCTCTATTTATCTGCCATAGTTGAATCAGATCCATTGATCTTACACCACAAGCTCTGCCTCTCCCTTTTCACCTGCTCCTGCTCTGTTCCACATAGCCTGGTAATGATTTCAAGCTACAAGAACTCAGTGCCTCCTTGTAATGAGTCCACTTGTATCACAAAGCCTAATTTTGGGTACCTGGATGGAAAATATTGTCGAGGTCCCATTTGTGAAAGTGTCTTTAGTTCTGAGAGATGGATGATTTTGCAGTTCTATTTAGGAAATGAGGACAACGAAGGGAATTAAGTGCAGAAAGGTCCATAAACATCCATTCCATGTGCTATAGACCACAAAAGACTTTCCATCTCTCTTTGCCTAACTTAGCGTCTCCAGCAAAAGCTGGGCCCACAATGCACTGTGCTGCAGGAAGTCTGCCACTGCCCTAAGTCAGCATCTTTGTGAGAGAAAGATACCTGAAAGATGGGTTTATGTGAATGTTGCTGCAGTGGTTTAGGATGTTGCCTCCTCCTCAGAGCAGAGCATGGACCTGGAGCTCAGTCACACCCAGGCAGGTTCTGGCATCCTTCTTCAAAGCCACCATCACCAGATGCTGAGAGATAGAGACCTCTGTGCAGAAGAGGTTGAGGTGCTGAGATGAAGGGAGAGAAGCTTTGGCAGATGAGCAGCAAAGCAGCTGGAGGCTTTAATTTCTTACACTGTTGCAGCAGGAATTAATCTGCAGTGCTTAGTAACGTCCTAGTGAACGTGTGGCTGTACACCCATTTCCAACAAGGTTTAGGTCTATCATGATCATTTTGTTCTCCAGCTTTGTAACTGGGACTGGCATAGAAAGCATCTTTAAGTAGATTGATATAATTGACTTGAGTAGAGATCAAAAACTCCTATGAGATTAGGACTGTGGTCTTCTTGGAATGCAGATAGTTCCTAGCACAACAGAGCCCTGCTTTTGGTTAGGCCTACAGCAAATTAATAAGTATAATGAATCATATAATAGATGGAAGAACTTAAACAAAACACTCCTGCCAAAGAAGGTGGAAGTGATTTTTCAATAGCACACTTCAGGTTTTCCACCAGGCTTCAGCTGCTTTTTTGAATAATGAAATAGATGAACAAGTGAAATACATATGCTTAAACCAGAATCCTAATTGAAATACATTATGGTCAAACAGGGCATGTTCTACACAGGCAGAGATCAGTGTGATAGAGCAAGGAGAAAGATGGAATAGTGCTTCAGAAGTGTTTAAAAGCTCTTCCCATTCCGCAGGAGTGGCTCACATTTGTGTGATTTGCAAAACATTTATTCAAGTCTTAGTTCAAAATATATCCTTGAATGTAGCTATGCTATTGAGGGGTTGCAAAGTGGCAGTGGCCTCTTTAATCATCATCCCATTCAAGACCTAATCAGTGCAGCATAGGCAGGAATGAGTGGTAGGAGCTGAGAATTCACCTCCTCAGCAGGGTGAGGTTTTGTGTGCCGCCTCTTTTCTAATTAGAAGTTCTATTCACATGTTAATCAGCAACACCATGATTAAGGAGGATTAAAGAGAAAACTTGGACATCGCTTCACTGATGTGGCTCAAGAGGTTTTTCCTTTCTTGTAAAAAATAAGGATGCTCTTCTGGTGGAATTCAGTTTGTTTTCCAAATCTTGGTGGACTTCACCCTAGCAGGGAGGATGTCATCCCTCCTCCACAATGCTGTGGCAATGGCGGGCAGGTGTTTTGCCTCCAGGACCTTCTGATGTTTGTCAGCCATCTGAGCCACTGGTCCTTCTAAATGTGGCTGGTCTGCTGAGGCAGTGATGAGGGACTCAGCCACCACAGCTGAAAGGAACTTGGGAAATACTGAAGACAAAGATGTCCTGAGAGGAAGTCACAGGAGTAAGCTCTCTGCTCTCACAATATTGAGATCTCTCCTCAATTATTCCAGTGCTTTGATGTATGCCCTTATCCCATCACTTCTTTGCCAATATAGGCTCCTAAACTGCCCTGCCTGGACTTTTCTTTAGAGAAAGTCACCAGTGGGGTGAGGCAAGATAAAATCAGATCAATCTGAGATGAGTGGGAAAATTCAACAAAGGAATATTTTAACTGATGGAAATGGACATACCCCTACAACTGGAAAGGATAATACCACTGGGGATTATATCACCATGACTCCAGACCAGACAGAATAAAGACAGACCACAGGACCATCGGGCACTTAATCCATCCAGAATTTCTCTGCTCTCCCCTATTTAATAGAAAAGGTGCTACATGACTAGAGACCATGTCGTTCTCCAACACCCTCCCCTGAGGTGTCTGCATCACATGCCATGCCTTGCTTAGTGGTACAGCATCATTCCCAGTGCCTTCCTGTGCCCCATAATTAGGGGAAACAAAAAGCTCTCTTGTGTTTCTTCTGAGAGATGAACTCAGTTGGCATAAAATGAAACAATTTGTTTAACGGTCTAATATTTGGAAATAAAAAAAGCCCTTCAAAGAGACTGTACTGGAACTGGCTAGTCCTCCAGATACATGAAATGATTTAATTAAAGGTGACAATTTAAACAGAAATTTTAGTGGATAGTGACCTCATTGTAAGTCTGTATTTCGCTATTACAAAAAGTTAGCAGCAGGTAACTGCTCTCCCAAATCAAATGGTGTAACTTAACCAAAATCCTGACACAAAAATACTCCTCTGAACTCCGAGGCCAGAGAGAAATCCCTGCCTTTGCATCTTTCAGGAAAAATGAAGGAAAAAAAGAGAAATCAAAGCAATCTGTTCATTCTGGTGGAGAATTTGGATGTTACCTCTTGCACCCATGCATAATCCTCACACAGCATTCATTAAGCTGTGATAATTCATCACCAGCTTCTCCACTTTAGACACAGGATGGGTTCCGCCCTGAATTGCCCTCTCTGCCCAGTGGCATTTAACTCTGTGGGTGACAACATACAGATTGCTGTGGGTGTTTTGAAGCTGACTCTGCTCTGCAAAGCAAAGTGTTTATTTCACCTGGGTTTCAGACAATACAAAAGTAGACAAGCAGGGATTCAACCCTGCACTATAAATTATATATGATTGCTTGGGGCAAAAAGCTACCACCGCCTTTAATTCTTCAGGATATTGTACAGTGGGAAAAAAAAAAGTGATGGTGATAATAGGCTGTGTGCTTGGAAGAGTACTTCCAGGCTGGACTCATTCTTAAAGTCAGCTAAAGGTTAGCAAAGAGTTGCCAGGGACTTCTGAAAATTAGGGGTTTTCAAAGCATACAATTCCCATGTTGAGATGCTGTTAGCAGTCAATATCCAGTCTGAAATCTTCAAATACCATCTGGGCCTTCAGTGTACCTTTATGTCACACTAATGGACATTCACATCTCAGCCACCACCACTAAAAGAGCAACTCTTTGAACTGGAGTCCTCTCCTATCTAATGGAGATAGACTGTAATCTCGGGAGGCATATCTATGCCAGGTTTGATGTTTCCAGCATGGACAACAACGATAGTGGAGGTCTGATGGACTAGACAGTTGTGTGAGCTACACAAACTCGTGGTCTGACCCACAGCAGCATCTAAATCCCTCCATTGTTGCTGCTTGCTGGTACCTGCATGAGGCAGATTAAGTGCAGGTAGATCAACTTGCCTACATGACACAGGAAAATCTGTGGAGAACTGGCACTGAATCAAAGTGTGCCAGAGGGAAGATGAGCAAGAAACAATTATCCACTGTTCTTGCAGCAGAAGAGCAAGGGGTCATCAAATGAAAATTTCAAATTGCAGAGTTAAGCAAAGAAAAATATAAGTACTTTTGCACACATATTGAAACTGTGGAAGATATTGCTACAGGATTACATGGAAGCTAAAAACATATTCATGGCCAGAAAAAAACCTGTCAAGAGCTGTTAAAAAGAAAGAAATATTGCCCAGAGAAGTGTATGCACTGCCAGTGCCTAAAGGTGAAAGGACACAGAGAGAGGTTCCCTCTCTTCCTACACAAAAAGCTTCTGCTGCTGAGCGCTGCTACAGACAGAAGCCAGAGTGAAGCTGATGCGTGGTTCAGGTGAGAACAACCATTCTTACATCCTTATAAAAGAACTGTTCATGGCCTTGTCCTTTCCAGGGAAGTTCAGGATCTCCAGATAGCATTTTGACAAATTTTGGAAACTAATCAGATCATCAAATATGCCTTTAACTGATGCTGGAGAAGGACCATCTCACTGGCTGACTGCAATAGTCCCAAGAGACCCTCCACAGCCCAATGGATTACCATTTCCTACTCCTGGGATAGATGAGCCCACATCAGCAATGCCACCTGTGTCCTTACACCATCAGATGTACACACCTCTCCTTGCACTCTAGATCTCAGTTCCTCTGTCCCTCAATGCAAGCCAGCAGACTGAGAGGAGCCTTTGCAGCTTCCAGGGTCTCCAACGTTTTACTGCTGTCACCATGGCCGTGTCTATACAGCATAATTCAGTGCTCTGCAGAGCTGTGTCAGCCAGCACTCAATCAGGCAGCATCCCCAATAGTGGCATCTGAACTACATGCACATGGAACACCCTGGGAGTTAATGTACACTGTTCCTCACCCACAGGGTAAGTTGGTCTCACCCACAGAGACACATCTTTGCTTAACTTTAAGTACATGGTAATGAGGTCTAACAGTCCCTTTGCTCATTGCTGAAACTGTAAATAGAGAAGACTGCAAAGAACAGCCATGTCAGGCTGTGCCAGCTGGACACGTCTTCCTGTACTCCTCACCAGCCATGGGGAGGTGAGGGGGAAGACTAGACGGGGAGGATTAACAGCACCTAAGAAGTACAGACTTACAGTGCCGCAGAATTCAGGGGTGATGCTTACCAATGCAAACAGCACATCCCTCATGGCTTCTGCATGCACAACCACCTCCTCAGCAGCCTGCAGGAGCCCTGCCAGCCTACCTGGTGCCATGCAGGTCTTTCCTGGTCACGCCAGAGGCCTACACTTGGTGACATCTTGTCTGCAGCACAGAGGAGTTACAAACTGGGACAGCCTCATCTCTCTCCTTGTGGTCACTGTGGTATCTGCCATTTCAGGAGCTTGGCCTCCTGTGGGCAAGGGTGAAATACTCTCACTAACGAACTGGCTCTCCTTAGCTAAGCTGAGATCAGCTGCTTCTGTTTAGCTGGGGACACCCAGTACATACCACTGCACTGGCACGGGCCTTAGGAGAAAGATTGGGAAAGGATGAATTCCCTGTCTCCAGGGATTTTTCATTTAATGAATTGCTTTGTATCCGACCCCTTCTGCATGCCTAAATATTGAATACTTTAATCTGGCAATAGAATCACCTTAAAGCATTTAAAATCACAGAGCTACAAAACACTGAGTGTTAAATCATTACACTTCCCGCATGCTTGGAAATATATTCAGAGCCTTCTCGCTTGCTTCTTTCACTAACAGTATCTCCAGAGGAGTTCTTGGAACCTCACCTATTTCTTGGCTTGCAAAGAAATAAAGATCTTGATTGATGATCGCAGGCAGATGTGATGAAAGCATCCCAATCAGAGGTACAACAGTGTTTGCTGAGTAATGGCTTTCCCACCCCCACAGAAGGCAGCACATGTGGAGTGCTGAGCCTGTTCTTCCAGCAGGCAAAATTCTGTACCATCAGATCTAGGGAAACAGCCCTGAGTTCACTTCGTAGGGTGAGAAGAAAGGAAATAGATAAACTCAAAATACCTCCCTGCCCTTGTCTTTACTCCTGTTAACATCCAGTCTGTTGCAGTAGGTCATTTGTTTTAAGACTGTATTTGGCTCGACAGGGAGTCTAGACAGAAGAGTACTCCGTTAATCTGACAAGTTCCCATTGCTCTTCCATGCATCGAACAAATCTGAGACAAGCTGGTGCCTGGGAGGCACTGGATCCTGCAGAGAGGCTGAGGTGGGGGCTTTACTGCAGAGCAGCCTGGAGGAAAGGTCCTGATAGACTGTGCCAGGTCTCCTCTGGAAGCAATGGGGGAAGGTGCTCATCTTCCTCTGGACCAGGGCTGAGACCTTTCAGGGTGCCATGACCATAAACCCCTTTTCCAAATTATGAGTTAAAGGACTGGCAGATAAGCTGCCAAGGCCAGTGTGGATGAATAGATAGCTTGCTTTTTAGGGCAGCAGGGCTTTGCTTTACATACAAGGCAAAGGATATTCCTGTGTAAGGCACTGGTTCCTACCTCAGCCTGAGTTTAGACCCTGGGGGGACCCAAACTGGATCCCTTTGCTGCTTGCAAAATCCACAGACTGGAAGCAGCTGCATTTTATTGATGTGTCTTCCAAGATGCTCTAATTACCCTCCCCAGGCTGTTCTTTGCCACCCAAAGACACCCTCTTAGTGCATCTTTTTTGGCACATGTAGGTAACTTCTGCCAGAAAGAGGTCACCATGTGCCTGCTTTCTTGTGATGCCATCCATTGCCATATTCCCAAACAGCTTCTGAGCAGAGACCAGCCAACACCAATGCTTTCGGTGGTCACCAGGGATTCTGCATCCCTCTTCTGTGTACATGGCTGAGATACAGGGGTTCAGGCAGCCCACTGGGTAGAATGGTCCCACTGCAATGTCAGGCTCCTAATACCGGTGCAGTACTTCTAACAGCAGCAGTAATTAGCCACAGACCCATGAAAAGACAGGCTGGCCAGGTTTGTTTTAGATAAGGTACCTGTGAAAGAATGACAGTGTGACAGACAACTGCACACAGAGAACTCTCTCCATAGTTAAGGCTCTGCTGACAAAATGATGCAACTTTCCATCAAGAGCCACTCAGTCAGTTCCAGAGCTTCAGCTACTGGTGTTTCTCAGATGACACTTTCCAGATGGGATTCTTCTCCGATGAGAAGGAAAGAAGGAGTGAAAGTTATGAAAGATGTGGCTATTTTGGGATAGAGAGCTCTGGAAGTGCTGGAGGTAAGGATGAACATGCCCACAGCGCTGCACAGCCTGGTTTGGGTTTGTATTTTGCTTTGTTGCAAGGTGCTTAGTGCTCTGTCAGTGAGGTCAGGAACCTGGTGTTTATCTACAAGCACTCATCCTCTGTCTTCCCACCCTAGTTCTCCTAGTTACACATACACATGAACAAAACTGTCATCAAATTTCCAAAGCCTTCTTCTAAGGGATAATATCTAGTCCCAACCCCTGGACATTGCACAGGGCAGGTTGCACCAGCTTTGTCCAGCTCCTGTGGCTACAAGCCAACCTGCAACAAGTGCCTGTGCCGAGCCAGGCGTGATGCTAGGTGAGAAGCCCACACCTCTTCCCAGTGATGCTCCTGGCTTGCCTTTGCTCTGATCACCCCTTCACCATGCAGTGTCCAGAGCCAGTGCACACATGCACCCCTGAGGGTATGCAAGCAAAAAGGACCAGGGAGGCAGCTCCTGATAAAGATTTTTGGCTGCAGCTCTGAACGCTCCTCTGCCGATGAAATATTTATGATGACATGTTGCCTAGCAATGACCAGATTGCCCTGAATAGGCAGGAGATGAAATATACTATGGGATGTGGGAGCCAAGGAGAGACTGTGAAGGGTAGGGAAAAAAAATAAATTAAAAAAAAATTCAAAGCAAACCCAACTCCAAATGGCCACTGATTTTGCTGGGCTTAGAATACGTCCCTAGTAAGAGATGAAAAATAGGTTTTGTTCAGTAAAGTGTTGGATCGGTCAGACTAATTTCACCAGCTAGGTAGAAGGCTTACAGGGATAAAAGCAGGCAGTCAGGAAGCACTTAGCTGTTATGTAGCAAAATGGTTTATTTTTGTCACTGCTTGGCGATGTGTGTCCGGACAGCACTGTCCTGTGGTGTTTTCTTCCCTCTCGTTGTCAATGTGCCAAAGCTAATTAAAGCGAGCTGGGTCTATCTGTGAAGTGGGATTTACTGAAACAAACTAATCAGGAAGGCAAAAATAGCATGTATTTTTGTGTTTTGGAGGGAATTGGTTGGCTCAGAAAGAGGATGGAAGGGAGAGATGACAGTGGATGTCGTCTGTTTTGCCATCTGATGTTCCTCGTTCATCCTGGTGTGTGTTCAGAACACTTTCAGGTTGGTTTTTTTTGTTTGTTTTTCACCTGCTAGATTTAACCCCATTTCCAACAAGCCAAAGAGCCCACAGATGTGTGAGCTAGCGTTTCAGGAAAAAACAACCACTTTAAAAAAGCTGCCTGTACATTTGCTTTTTGTTAGCCCTTGATATAAAATAGGGGGAAAAAGGGAAAGAGAGAAGTTTTTTCTTCTGTGGAAAGAGATCATCTCACAGCTTCGTCCACAGCATTTGTTTGCTGGAGCCTTTGCTGAGGCCAGCTGTTAATAGATGGGCTGCATGAGCCTTCTCATTCAATTTATCACCAGTCTTGCACAAAATGATTCTGCTGCTGTTGCGGGGGCACAGTCAATCTAACTATCTCACGTATCTCAAGAAGCCCTGATTACTTTACCATCCCTTGCCTGGCAGCCTTTATTCTTCGAATAGCCCTGTGGGGAAGGGGTTGTTGCTAGCTCCATTTTACAGAAATGGTGCTTAAAGCCAGAAAGGAACTTTGCATTGTCCAACCTAACGTAGACTGGGACATTTCATCACTTACACCAATTCTCTGCATGTGACTGATGTCCTCCTTCTCCACAGAACCCCATCCTGCCACCAAGAGATGGAGACCTCCTGCAGAGCTTGTTGTTTTGGTTAACCTCTTGGGTAAGCCATCAATGCACGTCCTATTTCAGCTCCAAGGTGGACACCTGAAGCACAGAAAACCTGAAGCTATGTTGCTCAAAAGCAGCTGCTCTCTTCCTTTTATTTTAGGAGTCAGTAGGTTTTAAGCACCTACAGTTTTTGAGGACCTGGATCTGTGTGTTGCTCAGGGATTGTAAAGAATCAAACCAGAGCTCCTGGGTCAGGAATGCCACACTGAACTCCTTTTCTAGTGTCAAGAGGAGGTCTTTGAGGGTTTAGTTTCAAAGGTTTTCACAATCCTGAGGGATTCAGCCAACCTAGGGTCAGTTTGCAACTGCCATGAGTATTTTTTATTTTTTGGTTTGGTTTTTTGCCAAAGCATTTCAAAGTACTCCCCAGAGGCTGTAGTGGAAACTAGAACATGGTTAAAGTCTGGTCTCTGGAAATATTGATAAACCATGGAGAGCTCCCAGAAGAGGTCTGGAGGGGTTGGTGCATGGTGTCAGATGAAGTAGAGCTACCTGTGTTGACAAAACTATGACTAAGCAAGAAGGTACTAATGGCAAATCTGTCTGCAAAAGTATAAAATACCAAGGACTGTTTGAGGTGGATGCATGGCAGTGTGCTGGGGAAAAGTGGGGGCCCACTGTCAAAATTACCTCCTCAGCAGGGAGGTCCTAGTAAGCTGATGGTCTCCACAGAGGTCAGAGGGACTAATGCATGACTTTCACTTGGGAAATTAATCATCACTTGGAAAGTAAAAGCCCAAACGTATGGGAGGGACATTCTTGGCCAGACCAGAGGAAACGCCGTGGGGTGGGATGGGATAGGTGATTTCCCTCCCCAGTTTCAGCACACTCGTGGGCTCTGGTCCCAGCAGGCTCCTTTGAGCATTTTGTCGACAGCTTGAATTTCTGTGCTGCTCTGGCTCTGTAGAAGCTTTTTCAGCTTCGTCTCTTTGACAGGCCAAGTCTATGACATTTTCTCCTCTGCTGGGTTTGCCATGCAGAGGCAACAGGAGCTAGTTGAGCTCCCAGCACTGTCCTTCCACAAACCAACCAACCCCCAGGCACCTGTCTGGGCTGCAGCAATGCTTGCCAGCCTTGCAGCTTTTTCCCCCAGCTTTTATTCAGAACAGATGCTTAGCCAGGCCCCTTAGGGATGTTCACTCTGCTGCTTGCATGGTGGAAAAAATCCCTTTCTCCAAGGTGGGGTGATCATTGTGCAGCTGTATGACAGCATTGAGGTGTTTGCTCCATCTTCTCACAGCAGATCTGTGGGCAAGGTAACCTTGTCCCCTCCTGACTTTCTCTTGGAGTCAGTGTGGGGGAACTAATTGCTGCCTTCTTTAATAGATAAACCAAGGGCTGTTTAACCTTTGATGACTAGGTGGATCTGGGAAATAAATCAACCAACCTTAAACACGATGAATTATATGGTCAAAAAGAAGCAGAAAGAGATGGCAGGCCAGTTCAGCTACTGAAATCGAGGTGCAAGGGGCCAGAATGTAACCCTCTCCCCTCCATCCAAATAAAAAGCTGTCCATCAGAAGAGAAGTTCAGGGGTGGAGTGATCAGATAAGGCATGTTTGTGTCAGGAGCCAGGCTCATCAATTACCATTGACGGACTGTCACTGGGGAGATATCCCCCTCTGGCACAGAATCAGATAATGCTGAGTCAAAATCATGCCCTTCAGGAGATTTCAAAGGCCCTCACTTCTTACCCGATGCTATCGCTTTTATTAGCAGCTGAAGTGTGAGATGCAGTGAGCGCAGGGAGGAAGCCCCAGCTCCCCTGGGTTCGGTGCCTGGCTTTGTCAGTGATTTGCTGGATGCCCTTGGAAAAGCCAATTAAGTTTTTGTTGCCTCGGATTTCTCAGTTGTACAACCCAGAGCTGTTTGCAAGCATAATTAACTCATAATCTGACCGCAGTTTCAGGCGTGTGGTTTGTAAAAGGAAGGCATGATTATTTCAAAAATCAGGTATTGGAAGTATTAATAGATTTTTTTAAGGCCTGAAGCAACGACTGTGCTAATTTATTTATACAGCATTTTTTTCACCAGACCACAGAACCTCTTCCAGCAGTATCTACACTGCAGGCACGACTGTAAGTCCTGTCTGCGCTACAGCACACCCTCTAAAGAGATGTTAAGTCTTGATTTAAAGATCTCAAGTGACAGAGACTTCATCACATCTGTAGGTCAGGTGTTGAAAGGCTTATTTACCTGCATCGCTAAAGTATACCATATTGCTAGTCTGAGTGTATCCAGGACCAGTTCCCACTGCGAGAAGATTAAAGAGCCATAAATGTGAGCAATCTCTAACCCAAGTGGGAAGCCGCAGACTGAATGAGCTCTTTGCATTCTGGTGGATAAACTGAATAGATTAGGGTTTAAACCTCTCAGAATAAAGCAGGGTTTTGAGATCTTAAATCATTCCTGGAGCTCTGTCCAATTTTCCCAACATCTTTTCTGGTGTTGTAGATACCCAGACTGAAGAAAGTACCTAAACTGATTTCACTGACATTGCATTTAGATGTGACATCTCTGCGCTCCTTGTAATCTCTTTCCTCATTCATTCGTGCCTCCTATTTGTGTTCTTAGCTACAGCTTTGTGCAAGTAGTTTGGGTTTGACTGGTTTTCTACTGCAATAACCTATTTCTATTCCAGCAGAGTTTTTGAACACACTCAGAATACCTGTTTGCTATCTGTGAGTTGTTGTGGTTTAGCCACAGCTGCTGTGGAACCACAGATGACAACCCTTGTGTACATCCAACAAGGACACATTTCAAGTGCATGGCTGTGAGGCCACAACACAAGAGATTTCCAAAAAAATATGAGTCAATAATCAATTGAAGTAAATTCAAAACATGTCCATTAAAAATTAATTTAAAAACCAACCCAGTACTGCTTGAGCATGATACAGTTGGCTCTCAGATGTGCCCTCTTAAAAGGGATGGAGGAGGGTGTGTTTTCACAATGAGCTGTTGGAGTTGCCTCTCAGAGGCCACCTGCACCTTCTTTTGTTGCTTCTCTTCTGATCAGGTTCCCAACTTCTTCCCTTTGTTTCTGTTGCTTTACATCCTCCACCCTCACATCTTGTGAGAAGTAGCCTAAGTGTCAAAAGAACAGGGCAAAGCTCTGGCTCACCCTGGGGTACAGCACTGTAGAATGCTCTTGCATCTCCACTGTAGGTCACCGAGCAATTAGCTGGAGTCGGACCCTGGTGGGAGGCTCTAGGGCTCGGCAAGAGGAGCCTTGCTCTGCTGAGCTGTGCCAGGGAGCTGGCACGTGTCCTGTGCTTCTATCAGAGTCCTGCTGAAAGTTGACTCAAAACAAATTAATTCCCTGACACCTATTGCAAAGGCTCCTAGCAAAGATAAACCTGCGGGCTGCGGTGTCCAGAAGTCTTCACCTTGTCACTGTCAAGAAGAGCTAGTGATTTCTCCAGCTATACACTGCTTCTAGAGAGGCTTGCACAGACGTGGGATGCTGCAAACCTCCAAGGAGCATCCCTATACAAAGCTGTCATCCGTGGAGGAAGACAGCATTGAGGATGAGGAATACAAGGAAGATGCAGGACAGTAGAAGAGCAGATTGCGGAATGGTCTGGGGAACAAAGCTCTACGAGAAGTGAAAGGTATTGACAGGGGGGAAAAGGGGATGTCACTAAAGAGAAGAAAAGTTGTGGTAAGCAGCAAAATAAAACTGAACCAAACCAAAAACCCAAACAAACAAACAAAAAAGCCTGGACTTGCTTTAATAAAAAATTGAAATAAAAAAAGGATATTAGAGAGTAGTGGAGACACCTGCAGAGAAACCTGGAGCTGAAAACTGCTTGCTTACCTGAACTAAAGCCAAGGTTGGCTAATTCCAATTAATAAACTTGAGTTAGAAACTCAGTAGGATATATCCACTTGGCAAGAAAACTAAGTAGAATGGACAGTGAAGAAAGGTAGCAGGCAGAAGGGGAAAAAAGATAATGTACATGGAATGTGAGTGATATACTAGAGGCTGTACCAAAAAAGCAACTAATTTGAGTGTTCATTTTTGAGGGGAACAGAGGGGAAAGTCAGAGGAATGGAGAAGTAGAGAGGAGAATTTTCCAAACCAAAAGATGACTGAAAATCAGGAACCATGAAACCAGTAGAAAGGGAAGCCGAAGAGAACAGGAACAAAATCCTGTATGGTGATACTGAAAGGAAGGGGAACTGCTGACAAAGGGGGGGATGGTTTGCAAGGGTAAAAGGGAAGAGCTATTTCCTCTGCAAAATCTTGTACTGAGAAACCATGACCAATCACATAATAAAATGTTTTGGCCTTTGGGAAGTCCCCAGGGAGCTTTATACAGAGCTTCCAGCTGCTGCATTCAGATAGACAAATGTCATCTTCTCAGAGGTTTTGTATTGATGTGTGCAGAGCTGGACTATGGAATGAGACAGTGCCATGATTTACCGTGTCATATATTAGTGCTGTCAATGTGTGGCCCTGTGGTTGTTGGGGTATGTGGTGGAGTGTGTTTTACTCCTGGCAATGAATGTAGCCCTTGCCTTGGGTCGTCAGTCAATAACATATCTGCCCTGATTGCTATTGATTTATTCACTCATTACAATACTATACAATGAAAACCAGCACTCCTGCATTGTCACAACCACTGCAGTAACAGCAGCAGAGCTCTTGAGAAATCCATTTTACACAGCAAAACTCAGGTATTCAGATGGGGACAAACCTCCCTGAAACTCCCAGTGACTTCAGCTCTCCGTGGGGATACCAAGGGGCCCCCGTCCGTCACTTCGTATTGCTGTGGATGAGGGGCTGATGTTCACTTTGCCTCTTCCATCACCTGCTGCTAAACAGGAAGAGAAAACCTCCCTCTCCTTTCTTTCCACCTCAATTCAGCAATGGAGAACAAAGCTTCCCCTAAGTGAAAGCGTAAGCTTAGATATCCCAGCGGTTATGAGGCATGTTTGCAGCCTGCAGAGATGCTCGGCAGCACAGTGATTGGCTTTGCTTAATAACAGTGACAAAAGCTCCTTATCCTGCCAAAGCAGCATTAAAACCTCCCTGCACAAAGGGCTGGGCAGGCAGCGGTGCTGCTGTGGGGCTGACGGCTCTCCCCCAGAGACACCTGGCTTCTGCTGTGCTGTGTTTACGAGGCAAGTGGGTTTTATGCTACTTTTGGCTCAGTGAGATCCTGCCAGTATAATAAAACCTCCTTTCTTTTACCTGGGAGGAGGCAAAACACTTAAGTTGAAAGATTAACCCTGATGGGGCTCTGAAGCTGCTCCAGAGGGGCAGAAGCGACACAGCGGTGCTTCCACCCTGGAGAGCACAAGCTCAGGATGGGGCCGAGGGCTGGCTGCTCAGCTCATGGCTTGCCTTTTTTCCACATTAAAAATATCTGGGGTTTGCTATTCTCATACCTCAAACAATGCTCCAGCTATCAGGCAGCGTCAGAACAAGGCTACTGAGGTTTATAGCAGGCTAAAGAAAGAGGAGCCTCGTTTCCTACCTCACTGGTACCCTCAGTCATGGTTCCTTGCTTTGTTCCAGGGATGCCTCTACATCTCCTGCTCCTCCAGATGCCTCTCCCAGACGAGGATGTATGTGCTGGCAATTAGAGTTAATGCAGGCAATTACACTTCTGGGGTTTCTCTCTGGTCTCACCTCATCCGAGCAAGTCAATTAATCTCCTTGCATCTTGGTTCCTCTGCCTGTAAAACAGATAATAATGCGGGCACCACCCAGCATGGCTTAATCGAAGTGCTGGCATCTCCCTGGCTGAGGGGCTGCAGAGGTACAACGTAGTTTTTATCTCAGGCAAAGCAAAATGCTGTTGTCTGACTGGTGGTCATTATACCCTCTGAATGACTATCAGCATGCACCCAGCCCTGGGATTCAGGGACTCACCTCCCCAGACCTCCGGCCTGCTTGCAGCCACAGGAGACCCTGCTAAAAATAATCCTTCTGCTCAGGGTCCTTGTCCTTCAGTTCATCTATTTTTTCCTTTTCTTTTTTTTTTAAAGCACTGATTTCACTGACACTTCATTAAAAAAAAAAAAAAAGAAGAAGAGAGAGAAATAATTCAATTAGAGATGAAAATGATGGCCCCATTAGGCAGTTGCTGCTGAATCGGGCAGGAGGAGGATGAACTGTAAACATCTCATGTTGGGAGCAATAGCGTGCAGGGTGTAAAGGTCTCCGTTGCAAATAGCTGCCAGTCTGACACGAGGAGAACAAGGCTACAAGAGAAAACCATCCCAGAGGGGTGATGGAGCTTGCCTGGAGTTGTGTACCAGGGATAGGAACAGTGCCTGGCTCTCCTGGAAGGACGGCCCATATCACAAAACCTCTCCACACCTTCCTTATCCACACCACACTGTTCCTCACAGCACTACAGAGCGTTACTCTGAGCCTTTCTTGCAGTGAAAAGCAACCCAATTAGATTCCCAGACGAAAATTTACCAATTAAGTAACTTTTCTACAGAGAAAATTGCTGGGCGCGTGCCGTATCTCTTCAGGAGGAAATGTCCATTAGTGCTAATTGTACTGGTGGCTTTGGTAATGGAGACACTGGTCTGTTTGGAGTCGGAAGGATGAGCTTAATCCTGTTTCAGTTACGCTACTGAACAGATAGTGGCGGTTAATTACTTTAGTCACTAATTCTGTGGATCACAGTGTGACCCATGATCCAGAGGGGAAAAGTTTTGTATCCCATTATCATATCCCTTGCATCAACTAATGACTCCAAAAATAAGCAACATGTTGAAATTAATAGTAATTTCTATGCACTTTGTGAGAACTCTATTTCCAGCATATGCTTTTTAAATGCTCCTCATTTTTCTGTGGGAAACGTTGTGTTAAAGCTAGGAAAGCTATTCATTTGGTATTTTTTGGTGTATGATGAGTGCTTTTTTGGCATTAGTCCAACTTATGCCTGCTTGGATTTTAAGGACATAGTAAATGGTTCTGACATGAGTAGAAGAAGGTGAGCAAATTGAAGAAAATGTAGTTGGAATAAATGAACTTTTCAAAACTTAAAGTGGACTGTAAGAAGAACCACTCTGGAGTCTGGAGAATCTTCACATTCCCCATTAACAACTTATTCCAAGGAAAAGCCTGTAGCTCTGCAGTTATTGGTGTGTACACAAGCAAGACACGGCTGGAGCCTTCCTCTGAAAAACGCTTTGTGTTCTCAGCAAAACATCTTCTACACCACACCTTGAACACCTTCCCAGAAGTTTTAGGTTTTCATTGGAAGGCTATTCCTTTCGTCTATGGAAACCATTTTATTCTCATAATTTGTGGTGTAGAGACCGAAAATATTGGTTTACTATCAATTAATAATTAAAAAATAATCCCAAATTCCCATCTCTTCTCATTTTCTCATGCAGTTCCCATTAGTCTGTGCTCATCCATCTTAAAGAATAACAGGAAGGGTCGGGTTTTTTTTTTGCTGGTTAGTTTTGGGGTTTTTTTTTTTTAAAATAATGCAACCCTAAAACAACATTTGAAATTCAGGCTCTGACATGTCTGAAGTGCTGCACTGAGCCTTCGGAATAATTTTTATGACAGGCAGACAGGTGAAAGGGAGAAATCACAGGAGGATTCAAATGTCTTGTAAAATGCAAGAACCAACCTGAGAGTTCACAGGATGCTGAAACAGATGGCTTTCTGAGAGGTAATCTATTTTCTCAGGTTGGTGTTGTGGAAGGCACATAAACATTTCCTAAGGAGAAGATGACTCCTTGTGTTTTGATAAAAGGCACCTGCCCTCCATACAGCCGGTACCTGAACAAGGAAGAGAGTTAAAAAAAAATAAATTAAAAAATATCAGGTTGCATTTTTTCAAGTCTTTGTTGGAAAAAAGATGTGGAGAGGGTGAATAGTCCTAATTATTATCTGAGAAGCATTCACAGACACAAGCTTTGGGGAAGCCTGTGGCAGGTTAAGAGAGCACATCAGCAAGTGCACACAAATGAGAAGGTACCTGCTCAAAAGAAAAACAATGCATAAAACATCCTGCTTATGCAAATGTATGATGATGACATTACCAGCCACTGATTAGGAAATAAATCTGATTTGCTTGGGGCCCTTTTTATCAACAATATACTGCTTTTTAAGGTATCTGGTAGCTGTAACCTTGGCTCCTTCCTCCTTACTTTGCTAGCCTCTGAGGTCCAGCCCAGTACTTTGGAGACTGGCAGGGGAGGGAAAGCTCCTGCTCTGAGGGTGTCCTGCCAGACACAGCTGATAAACAGCTCAGGGTGGTTTTTATGCTTGACAGAGAGGAAAAATAGCTCTTTACCTGTCCTGTAAGCTGTCTTGTTCTTGCTTCTAAGTATGCTCAGGTGTATACCTATTCCTTTCCAGCCTCGCCCTGTGAAAGAGAATTAAGTCATGCATCAGAAGGAAATATACTGAAATAACTTACAGAGTAGGCTTGTTAGAAGTTCACTTCTTGCTGTGTTTACAAAGGATTGTAACTTTCCAGTTTTCACTTCAGGGGCAGAGGTACAGGGCAAAGGCTCCACCAGTACCAGCTGATGTGGTCCCAAATAGCAGTATGGTCCTGCTTTGATGGCGCTCATCACTAGGAAGATTTTTCTGATAAACAGTGGCCATTAGCACATTCTGCAAGTGCCTTTTCTAAACCCATCTCATCTTGGCATTCATGACCTGCAGAGACTGGTTCCTAGCTCTACAAATTGGCAACAGATCACATTAGCAGATGGCCTTGAGTACACGCGTGCCAGGACTCATTATATGCTTTTTTTTTTTAGTTGTGGGTTTGGTGTTGGGTTTTTTTTCCCCCCAAAGAGCTGTATGTGGACTCTGTCCAAGTATGTGGCAACATCTTTCATGTCTGGGATCATGATGATACACCGTTGTTATACAAGAAAGGAGCTGTCTCCATTTGTGATGCACTCTGAAGTCCTCACTCACACTCAAAAGGAGCGAAGCATCTGTCTGGTTGAGTAAGCAGCTGTGCCTTCATTTCGGATAGCTTGGAGTGGCTGCTGGCAGCCTACACAAAGCCGCTGGATCTGTGCAGCCCTCAGTAGACTCCTAGTCCTGTTAGATTCTCCCAGCCAAAGAAAACATCAACCAGTCCCTCATCTGAGAGTTCCATGGCAGCCACAGCACAGGGAAGATGGGGAACGGAGCAGGAATCTTTTGGCAAATGGCAGCAGGTTGCAGGACAAAGCCCATGGAAAGGATGAAGGGAGCATGGGGTGTTACTGCTTGGGGTGCATTGCTGGGGTTGCCTCCACTGCAGAGCTGGGCAGGGAATCTCTGCTAAGGGACGTAGGCACCTCCTGATTTAATGGACACTGGTTTTGAAACTTGTAGCTTAAATCACATAACTTCAGGTCTGTGTTATTTACCTGATGGAGAAAGAGTCGCCCCTTTTGCCTTCCTGAAGTTCACCTCAACTCTGCCACCTCCCCGGTTGTTTCAACCTCAGATTTTTTTTCCTGGAAGAAATATGTCACGCACTGGTATGTCAGTCACTTCTTCAGGGATACTGAATCTATTAAAAAGAAAAACCTGGTTTTAAATGACATGTCATACTAAACTGTCTCATTACCTCCAAAGTAAGATGAAATGCATTCTCTCCGTATATTATTTTTTCCCCCATAGACGCCTCAGTATTATTCTTCATTCACGGGAATAGCGTATAGCCTGGAAGATTATAGACTGGTCATAACCAAAGAAAAGAAGAGAAAGATTTACTCCAATCATGTCAAAGGGACCTCGGTGAATATTAACTGATAAAGTATAGAGAGATCTCAGCACACCCTCATTGCCCGCCTGTGAATTTATCCGACTTGATAAATGGGAGCAGTTTATAGAGCAGGCAGAAATTGATACGGAAGAGGTTTCTATCTGGAATGCTCTGTATAAATTACTGGATGCTTATCTGTGAGTAATTCCCTTGCATATGCTAACTGTCCAGATGCTTACAGCCTATGGCAAAGACATTAGATAACCTTCGATTCGCAATTGCTGGGGGCAATCTTCATGCTAAATAAATAGTTCATCTCCTTTGGACTGAATGATATATCTGTTTGCAAGCACCACAAGTACCAGTCTAGAAATGGATACTTAAGCTATAATTTTTTTTTAAGCTGTCCTTCCTTTTTTTGTGCCCGCAATTTGTGGCTGTGCTTTATGTAATTTAGCAGCCTGCTACTTCTGCCTCATCTATTTTGCCCATCAGGTTTCTAATGTGCCTATCTAGGTGCCTGTCAGGTAGATGGACAGTTAAAGACGTGATGTTTTTAGCTTCCTTTTCCTTGCTACACATGCTCCATCGAGGGTACAAACTACCACAAGTGCATCCCCTTGTTTGCCCACAGTTCTTTCTTGCTACAGACCCATGTGCTAAGCTGAAAAGAAAACATTTTGGGTGGGGTTTTTTAACTGAGCTCTGCAGACTTGAGATGGGAATTCATCTGAGCAAAAAGCAAGGCCAGGATGCAGGTGGGGCGAAGATCAAGCATTCAGTATGTAAAGAAAAGAACATTTCCCAGCACTCAGACAGGTGAGTGACAAATATCATCCTCGTTTGATGTAACTCCTCCTGCGCCAGCTTAACACAGACATTGCATAGTGTTTGTTTCACATAAGCCTGGTTTATAGCTCTATTTGCTAAAAATAAAATCCCTCGCTCTGCCTGGAAGCAAAAGCAGATTTTTTTTTACCCCCCACAAAGGATTCACATTGGCACCCACAGCCCATCTCGGAGGCTGGTGCCAACCAAGCACAAACGAACCAGGAGGAAGTTCATCATCACACAAAGAGAAAAGTTCAAGCTGCCGAAAGGCTCTGGGCAACTTACAGCAGCAGATCAGACCCAGATGGCTGGAAGCCACTACTGCTCCAGCAGCAAGCACTAAGCCATGGATGCCCATCACATTGTCACCCAGCTCCTGAGCCAGGGAAGTTTTTGGCTTCACAGTGAAGGTGAACTGAAGCTGTGGCTGAAAGCCATGGCGTGCTGGGAGATGAATTGCACGTGGATCTACTGTCCCGATCTGGAGTGACACAGTGTCCCATGGAGGGTGGACACGAGGCTCAGAGGGTCACAGCCACTGCCTTCAACTTAAATCTGGTGCTTAACATCAGTCAAAATGTGCTCTCTCAGGCTAACCTGGAACAAGCTGGACGGGAGCATCTGCACTGGCCTCCTCACCCTGGCCATGAAATTATTATTAAAACCTGGGCTTAAGACACCATTCACCCAACAATATTCTTTGCTCTAAATTTTCTGCCTATCAAATCACGCTGATAAGTGCAATTTCCCTTGGAATTTATCACTGAAGCAGGCTCTGTTTGTTTGCTGGATGTGTAGTTCTCAGCTCTGGAAGAGGTGCTGATCCCATGGCTCACTCTTGGCATTGCCAGGGTTCCCAGCCGAAAGCTGCACACACATCGCTCCACAGGGAAACACTTCATTAATCAAGTGCTCGCAGACCTCCTCATTATTTTTTCCCCCATGATGGTCAAACATGTCATTTTCACTCCTAAAGGATGTTGCTTGCAATTCTGCATGGCCCAGGTGCATCACACAAGACTTGGTGGTGGCAGAGGCTTGCAGCCTCTAGCTTTTTGGGAAAGGAGCAGTGCTTCTCACCAGGCTTCCAGATTCTTGTAAAGATGCAGATGTGGAGCTTGTCTTTGACAGCTGCTTCCACCTCCTGAGGTTTAACAGCTAGTGACAGTCCATTTCTCCTGGTCAGAGCCTCTCTGAATGCCATAAGCTGTGGCATCGTCTCCAGGCTTGGCTGCCCCCTCTCAAAGCCAAAATTAACCCTTACTTTCCCCAGTTTGCCATGAGAAAGCAGCACCTATGAGCTCTCCAGAGCTGCAAGGCAGAGGAATCCATCCAGGAGTAGCCCACACCTTGGATAAGAGTATCCCAAGGTCTCATATGGAGGCAAAAAGACACAGTATCTTGTTCTCAGTAGATTTCTTGATGATGTCCAATATTTTGCAAGCTTTTTTTGGCTGCCACTTCACACTGAACTAATGATGTTGGAAAACTGTCAGGAGTGAATCCAACTATGCCCAGTCCAAGCTCAGCATGTGTAGAGATGGCTCAGATCATTTTCCCCTGGATTCGTTACAGTCAGTTATACTGAAACTCAGATTCACCTTTTCACCCAGTTTTCTGAGATCCTTCTGAGGTTACCCACCATCATGACAGCATTTGACTGCCCAAAAGACTGGAGCTCTTTCCCCCTTGTTCCAGTGTGGCTGTCCATTAGCTGAACAACCACTGCACGCTGAGCTCAGGTCTCTCTGTGCCTCTTGCCTGATGATTCCTGCTCATAAGGATCTGAAGAAAGATTTTTACACCACTATTGTTTTTTTCATAAGAAGCTGACATCATTGACTATAAAGGTTAATGAGAGGAAGAAACCTCTCTGCATTAGCCTTGAGCTGAGGTCTGGGAGTTACCACCCATCTGCCAGCGTAACACCAGGGCTAAGCCCAAGGTACAAACCCAGCAGGAAGCTGCCACTCCACTAGACTCATCCAGTACAAAGAACATTTCTTGCCACCGCTTCATGCCCATGATTTGGGTCAGACAAAACTTTTGCTGCACATTCTCAGTGATGATTTGAACAAATTTCTTTAAACCCAGGGTCCAACGAGCATCCAATGCAGAAGGAACCTGGGCACAAGTTTCCTTCTCTGTCTCAACAGAGCCATGCACATTTCCATCTCAGAAGGCAGAAAATCTAGATGCTATCTCAGCCTCCTCTGGCTTGTTGCAACAAGAACTCCCCCTACTACCTTTCCCAGAGGGGAGAAGAGTTAACTTCCTTTCTAAATTTAGCTTTAATGAGTGCAAAATGAATAAGGTAGCAGGAGAACCTAATCTGGTTAGCAAAGCAGCACCAGAAAGCACAAGAATTTTGCATACAGTGTTGGATTTTGATATCTTGTGCTGAATCCACAGGAGTGTTGAAAGGACTCAAGTCTCCTAAAAGTTCAGTGTTTGTGGATAAGCAGTTGGGTACTAATTCAGCAGGTAGTCCTTCCAAGTGATGACAGCAGAGCTGTATTTGGCCTTGAGCAACCACATGTGCCTGCTGACTCTGCGGCTTGGATGCTGTTGATGAAGGGAAAAATAGCACAGGCTGGAATACATAAAATTCTGTGCAAAATCATCCCTGTGCCACAGCCTGCAGAAATACTTCACTCCTAATGCATGCCCTGTGGCTGTTCCTGCTATCATCAGTGTTCTCCAGTCTGACAGTGCCCAGGTTGCCTTTCTCCTCCAGTCCTGGACTACTACAGAGCTTTGCTCATTCATCTAATTTTGAAGCAAAATTATTTGCTGAGTTTCTTCAAACCCAGGATCCCCCAAACACCACCATCAACGTACCTCAGCCTTGTTCTAGACCTGATTCTCCAAGTCTACTGATGCCCTTTGGTGTTGACTTGCATTATCCTTCCTACCTTTGCAGGGCAGCATGCTGCTGTCTCAGCCAAGCTGCTCAGCAGCACTACAGATCTGCAAAATATCCCAATGGGTAAGATGCCCTATCCGACTTTTGCAGGTTTGGGATTTAGATAAGATGTTTTGCCCAAGGACCCCAAACACTCAACAAACCTGACAAACCCAAGTTCCTTGACCCATTGCTGGGAAGTAGCTCCACAGGCCAAAAAAAAAATTAAAGAAAATTGGCACCATTGTAACCAAAGGAGCTTCACTGCCTGAAAGCCCAAACAAGAACACGTACAAAGAGATAAATTATTCAGATGCCACTGCAGGGCTTTTCAAGCCAGGACTCCAGAATTAGCACCTGGCACTTGTCAGAAATGGCAGAGGAGAGCTCATGGTCGTAAATGATCAAGGCACTTCCTTCGGTCTCACATGAATGCTGAAACTATCTTCAGAAACAATAAATTCCCTTAGGTCTGTGCTGACGCCACCACTTTCTGCAGAGTCCTGGGGCTTCCTCAGAGGTCTCTGGACCAGACACAGATTGAATTTCAAAAGCATCTCAGCACCCATAACTACCAGTGAAGCCATCTGAGGAGGCTGCAGTGCTCCCAATCCTTTCCTAATTAGATCAGCAGTCTCGTCACCCCCTGAGAGGGCTTGGTGTACCCTCTGGCTTTTAAGGGAATTCTGTATTAAAAGCAGAGCTCTGATAAATTGGAGCCTCCCTGAATGCAGGAAAGAGAAAAAAAAAAGACAATAAAGTATTATTTATTTTTTCCCTCTGCGCAGTTTTGAGTAATGATATCTGGAGAAATACCACTTGTTTGTAAGTTACCCATGATCCTTTTCATCCAAAGGGATCTTTGTAACAAATTAATCAATTCTTCTTAATACATAGAGGGCATTAACACCACGCTCAGGCAGTTTTCTCACTCGGTTTTCAACTTTTTCAAGGCTGTGACCACACATTCACAGAAGAAGAAATAGATAATATGATCCTTAATTTGTCACTAATTTATATGGGTTTATTTTGAGGGTGATTAAGCAGATATAAGTTATTTTTATACATATTTATATTTCAGGGGATGAATGAAAACAGTAAGCACAATCAGTTATTCAATCAGACAGGGGCCACGAATCACTCATATGAGCACCAGGGTCAATTATCCCCTGCTATGAGATATTTCAGCAGTATATAAATTAATATAAAAGGCCAGATTCACTTCTCAATGCTCTCATGGTTGCCTGGTGTCATGCAGATCCCACATGTTTATTTATCCTTGCTGGCATGGGGGTTCATTTGTAGGAGTGGGCATAAAGACACAACCAGATGCTGGACCTCATAGCGTTTGCAGGGTGAGCTGACAGGACAAGGAAGCTGTACCTGGGAAGGAAGGCATTATTATTGCTCCCATTTCACAGGTGAAGAGTGGAGACTGAAGGAAACAAGGGCAAGTGGAAGTGTATAAAGGACAGAGAAGGGAATCCTGTTTTTTCAGTACACAGTGCTTGAGTCCTGAGGTGTACATCTTCAAGACGCTCTCCAGCTCAGAAATTCAGAGGGCAGCCAGGAAACCACAGCTTTACTTTCACCACCTCCAAACAAATGAATGGGATTTAGAGATGATCAGAGATAACAGGTGACCTGGAGGTCACCGGGGAGCCAAACCCTCCCATCCACAGACCCTGCAGGCGAGACCTGTGCAAGCCAAAATGAGCAAACAACAGTGAAGCGGTTGTGAAGATTTATCTAAGTGATGTTTGAGTGCTTTCCTTGGAGATATTTCTGACCTTTGCCATGAATGTTCATACAGATGGTATTTTTGTTTGCAAGAACAATTGCACAAATTCTCAGAAATATGCATTTGAGTGAAGCTTTGCTACAAAGGGGGCTTGTATATAGCCATGCAGAAATCTCTTTGCCATGTATAGAAGTTTTCAGTCCCTCAGGAAGCAAACAGAAGTAACATGATCTAGGCAATACATTTTGCAAAAAAGAAAATAGCAACGAAAGGCTGGCAAACAGCCAGATGCAATAGGAACAAACTTGAGGGCTGAGATACATCACGGACCATGTTTGAATAAGCAATATTGTCATAAAACCCAAGCCCGTTCATTCATGAATAATACACGACCAAGAGACAGGTCTGAATTTGTCATGTAAATTATTTACTCCAACTATGAAATGGCCACCTGTTTAGGCTCAGGGCAGCATTAGAACTGAGGCCCTTTAAATAAAAAAAGGGGGATAGATACAATTGCTTAAGCTAAAGAGGAACTTCTTTGCTACTGCAGAGCACTCCCACATGAGCATAGGGGCATAAATAGGGGATGTGACCTCCACTGCACTGAGCCCCCAGTGTTACTGTGCTGGGAAGCATCTTTAGGGGGGCAGTGCGCTTTGCCTTGTTCTGCTCATGATGGTTTTTGATCAGTGATGATTTTGTCCATGGTGCACAATTTGGGACCAGACCACCAAAAGGACCCTGAGATGTCCCAGATGGCTGAACCTTCCAGCCAGATGGCCAAAACACCAGAAGGCAGCAGCACAGCTTGCCCGCAGAGAGGATGGCCTTCTCCAGAAGTGGAGTTTGGGTTTAGGCTTAGTGAGGTGATAACAGTTAATAGAGAATAGTTACAAGCTCGGGGCAGAGGTGCCTTGATTTGAGGAGGTGCTTCCGATAAGGAATGAACTCACCTGCCAAAGCCAGTCTGACGTAACACCGAGGAGAGAACGGCTCTTGGAAACACACCTGTGGGCCCAGGCACTAGCAGTCATTAAAGATGGATGAAAATCTGCACTGAAGTCTAAAAGACATTTCTAAGGATTCCGGATACATCCTTACACACCTGCCTCAGACTGTTGCCACCATCCCACCTCAGTCAGCTTCTCCATAGCTACTTGCAGCTCTGATCGACCTGAACTAGAAGAGAGCAGAGCTGCTCAAGATTTCAGTGTGTTGGGGGTTTGGGTTTTTATTTTTTTTTTCCTTTTTTCTTACTTACTTTTTTTTTTTTTCTTTTTCAAGCTGATCTTCCACAGAGTGCTTCCAGAAAATCCCCAGCAGATCCATAATAAACAAGAGCTACTTTTGAAAACCACTCGGCAGACTTGTTTAAATAACCTCTCTTACTCACTGATTGTCTTGTTTTTCTCAGGGTTGTCATAGAGAGGGAGATATTGATGAGTTAGTGGTGTGTCAGGGAGTATAAATGAGAGTGAAGTCATTTACTCTGTTCTTGAAAGCATTTATGTTTGACCTATTTCTTCAGCGCGTGTAGCTACAGCATCTCTCTGTTCCTTCACATCAATTTGGACATTGGGAAGAGCATCCTGCAGCAGAAGCACTGCACAGACACAGTTAATGCTGCGCTGCCTGGGACTGGAGTGTCTGTCATGTTCAGTGCATCTTAAGAAAGCAGACACCTTGTAGCAGGGAAGTCAATAGGTTGTTTAGTTATACTGAGCTTCTAGAAGGCAAAAGCTCATTGTCACCTCTCTGAAGAAAGGAAAGGTCTTAGATATCAGTGCATTAGATCTTGAGAATGTCCCATCAAAACACAGGCTGCTGTAAAGGTTGTTACCTTTTAAGAGAAATGTCTTACTGAAACCTGCAAGGTCTCTGCTCTCTCCCTCATGTGGGAAAGGTAATGAATGAAAGCAGGCTGTAGGCTCTTTGACTGTTTTCCCTAGAAATAACCCAAAACTTTTCTTCCTGGTGCATCCCAGCTTTGTTTCCTCTTAACTAGAAAACCAGAAAAGATAAAAGGTGAGTGATGCCAGGCCAGGCTGACTCCAAGTTTTAACCATCAAAAGGCTTCTGCAGCAGAAGCAGCATTACTAAAAGTCTGAGTCAGCACATAAAACGTGGATCAAGAGCTACCTACAAACTACAGCCCTTCTAGAAGGTACCAACACTGTTGAAGACTTTCTCCTGGATATATTTTCCTGCCCTAGCTGAAACACACAGCTTTATCCCCGACCCACACAACACATCTGTCCCTTTCAGATAACTCCAACAATTACTCCATTCACTGGAAGGCAGCGCTGCCAGTAGAATAGTTTTGATTGTAACAGTATATTAACTAAACATACTAATTAAACTGATGCACCCTTTTATTGTCTCACGTTTCCACTATTGTATGGCCTGCTGCGCTCTAACAATACTTTAAAATTCTAACTTGTTTTGTCTCCCCTGCCTTTTAAACACCCTTGTGTTCCCATTTGCAGCTTTGTATAGGGCTAGACATGCAAAACCAAACAAACACGCATTTTGCAGGCACCTTCACCACCTTCTGAATGCAGCCCCCAAAAAGCAGCTACAGCACTTGTTTCCAAAGGCTTAACCCGAGTGGTGGCCACATTTAAATACAGCTACAATAAATACAGCTAATTCCAGCGATGGCAACAGAGCAGAGGAAGGAGGGAGGTAAAAAGGAGTCAGCTCAAATAATATTTGCTGAAAAAACGATCCGAAACGTTATTAACCTTCTCTGTCATCAAAATTACACCACGGTATCTCTGGTTCAATGAGAATCAGACCCTGAAAGGGAGGAAAATCCTTTCTGTTAACAAGCCTGTAAACTAATGGTACTTGAAAAACTCAGCACACCAGGCTTTATGACCTGCAGTGAAAACAGATTAGATGTTTGCAAGGGCAAAGCGAGTCTCCTCAGACCTCATCTTCAGCTCCAAAGTGCATTCCTGTGATGAGTAGGCTTTGGTTTGCATCTCAGTACCCTCTTCTGCATCTCCTTATGCATTTGTGGTTCAGCAGCTTGTTTATAATATTGGAAAAGTAAAACAACAAAAAAAACCAATCCCATCAAACACGTTTTTGTCCAACAGTCATTTCAACAAAGGCAGGGTTGTGTTCTGACTTCTGGCTTCATCCAGAAACCTAGATGTCTTTCAGTTCACTCTGCTCCTTTCCAGAGGCATTTAGAAGTTGTGTGGGTGTTAGTACTGCATGAACACTGATTTCAGTGGGGAACTAGTACATGTTCTGAATGGAGAAGCTGTGCTTATATACACTCAAGGCTTGCAGGAAAGAGGTCTCCAGGATTTCAGGGAAATGTGTTCCTACTAAATGTAAGGGGAAGGGTAGCATTCTGTGTCTTCTAAGTGCTGCCAGGACATCATCATGGTCTCAATAATTCATATCATTGGTTCAGCAGCTCCTGTCTTCTTGCATGTGAAGAGAGGGCTGGAGAGATAGCAAGTTTAATCCCAGAAACCGCTTCTAAGAGAACAGCAGGATGAGGGGCCACTCCAGCCAGAGCATTTCCAAATTTCTGCACTTTGCTCACTGGAAGCAGCCTGAAGACCCCTGTTCACTTCACACAGCTGTCCTGCAACCTTTAGGAGGACATTCACCCCTCACTGCCAAGCTGAGTCCATCTGAGACTAAGATAAAACCAACTCTCCCCTTTTTCTCTCCCACCCCTCAGGAGAAATTTTCCTAACTTGCTGTATAATGAGATCATTTTTATTCTTTCTGGCTACCTCCTAAAGGTTAAAATGGGACCTCTGCTGAGCATCATCATCCCAGGCTGGAGGCTTTTAATGAAAGCCTGAAATTCCTTCTGTTTAGGGCCAGGGAGGTGACTAATGGACTAAACAGCCGGAGAGGTGGAGGAATGGCTCTGCTGAAAAGCACAACGGCAGCCAGCAAGGTCCATATGCTGAGACAGGCAGCAAGCCCTGTGGGCCTTAAACAGGGAACAAGCTCCCCCTGATCTGCACTTTGTCCTCCTCAGGCAGCTTTTCCCTACTTACAAGGCTGGTGAAAACAGCTGCCCTTCACCTTCATGAATTTTCATCTCTAAAACAAGGACCCTCCTACCAAGACCTCTGTATTCTGAAAACTATAGGCTATAGCTTTGTAGTCTCATACAGCCTGGCACAAAGGCAGCAGGATGCGAGCAAGCTCTGCCCCTGATTATGGGGCAGCCAGGCTGAGGGTGAGCCCAGATCAAGCATCACACTGGCAGCATCTTCCCATCCCCTGTGGGGAGCACTGGGGCAGGGAGAGAGATGCAGATTTGCAGAAGAGTAGACACAAAGCCAATTTTAAAATGGATGTTGGCCTCAGACTAACAGGGAAAACGCACCATTTGCTTTGATTTTTAAATACATTAGTACTTCTCTCAAAGACTGGATCAATGGGAAAAGGAAACTGAGCGATGAATAACACTTTACTAGGAGTAGAATTTATCCTCACACTGTCTAGCAAAAGCGTGGCCCACTGTTGGGTGATTGTGGGCTCTTGCATTTCTCTCACAGCAGCTGTGTCTACTCCCATATGTCCCAGGTAACCACCAGACTGGTGATGTGCTAGCAGTATGTGCTAGTGGGGTCTGGAGCAGCAAGAAGCACCTGTGAGAAATTCCAGAAGGTCTGTATGCACTCATATCTCAAAACAGAACATAATACCAAATTTTAAGATTTCCACACAAGTGTAATGTTAAGCAGAAAACACTGCTCAAAGGCAATCAAAACATTTTATTTTGATGAAAGTCCAAATAACTCTGATTTTATGTGCTGATAGAATTCAGGCTACAGTTTCCCAAAGAAAACTCTAAATGACCCAATTCCAACAAGACACTGAAAGCTCACTGGCTTTTGCTTGCACAAAGCGCTACTGAAACGAAGATATTCCCACAAAAAGCCAGGATTTTGAGGAAATTACATTTTTTTTTTTCCTCATGGGGAATATTCTGATTTCTTTGCACTTTGCCCACACAACTCCAAGGCATTTCCATGAAAGGACAAATGCCACATCAGGAATGATCTGAAATCCACCACAGTATAGAGGACAAACCTGCGAGGGACAAAGATTCCTCCTTATGTCGCTCAAGGTTGACTCATGAAACCAAGGTAGGTCTTGATATGCAGCAAGTGGGCAGAAAGGATTAGTCATGTTTCCCCCTCTATCCTTCATTTATCAGCCTTCATCTGGTTCTCTCTCATGCAGATCAGAGGCACACCTGTAGTCAAAGTTCGCAGAGCACTTGCCTTGGTTATGGCTTATTCAGTGTCAGGGACTGGAGGCATTGCTGCAGCACGGCTCACAGACAACAGCATCACTTGGGAGCACGCTGAGCGCTGCTGCTCAGCACAAAAGCAGCCTTTAAATGGGTGCCTGTATTCACTGAGCTCCATGCACATGCTTCCCTGCTCCTTGCGTGACATAACGTGTCCCTTGCCATACAGAAGGCAGTGAGCCTGTTCTGGAAGCAGCAAACAGGGAGGAATTTAGCTCACTTCAAGAAAAGTGATGGCAAATCGCACTGCAATAAAGAAGCAGCAGGCAGCATGGAGGAGTATTAAAGGCCTCTAGGTATTTGCAAAATGCACACATGGGCAAACCCTTTGTCTCAGCATCCGAGGCCCAGGAACACAATTCAGCACGTGGCTGTCAGGAACATACCTGTGGTTTAAAAGCAAGATTTGAAAGAGAACCCTTCGGGCTCCTAGCCTGCTGAAAGTACCTGTCTGATCTCGTTATCTTGTAGGAGCCACAGGAGCCAGGGTCTGTCCCTGCAGAGCTTCGAGACAGGCAGGAGGGCAGAGGGAAGAGTCAGTGGTCAGCAGGCTGCTGCCTCTTGCAGAACAACCCCTCTCCATGGGTAAGGGGGACTGCTGAGTGTATGGTGAGGAGACAGCACAGATCAGGGTGGCTCAGGACATGCAGCTCCCTGAAGACAGGCGGTTCCCAGTCTTGTAAGGCACAAACCCTTGCTCCTGCCTGGCCTGTGTTTGTCACAGGAGTGAGGGGAGGCCAGAGGCAACAGATAAGCACTCAATGTCACCCTGCCACAAACAGCACAGGATCTGTCTGCCTTCCCTGACCAGCTGAGCCAGGCTCTTCAAACAAGGACTGTGCTACATGAGTTCACCATTATAACAACACTTTAACCATCCAATATTCTCCGCTCCTGACTGCTTCTTTGCATGATCCTTACTCCAGCAAGCACAGGCCCTAGGGCATGCTGCAGTTACAAGCACAGGAACAGCAGAGTACAAAACCAAAGCAAGTTCTTCCAAGCCTTAACAATTGTTCTATGCCATTCAGCCAGCTCAGAGGCACCATAAAGATTCCCTGAGACTTCAGGAGCTGAGCAAACCTGGTGCAGAGCTAAGACCTTCTGCCAAGCACATTCCTGGATGGCACAACCTTAGCTTGAAGCTCCCAGGCTTCATCACCATTTGCTGCCTTAGACCAAGCCCAGGCTCAGAAGACCACAGCCAGGATCACACCTTAACACTGTAACAGCAAGACTTACCTAAAACCCAGAGACAGCAAGGAGAAGATAGAGCAGAGAGCACTGAAGGAGATAAACTTATACCATTGATGTGACCCATCTGTGAGTCCTTTCTAATTAAAGCAGGGCTCAGCACAACCACACACACAAGCCTTGCTGCTAATTAGGGAGGGCTGAGCACTGACACATTAACCTCTCTGTCTCGAAACATTAACTTTACCAGGTGTAATATCTTCTAGGTGACATAAAGGTTAATAATCTGCATCCAAACCAAAATCCAGCTCTGTAAATACCCAATTAACCAGGTTCTGTCAGAGGTAGCAGGGAGTGCAAGGGCTAGGATGGCTGAAGAGGGGGCCTGAAAAAGCTGTGTGTGATGGGTACACCCAGTGTGGGGGACAGTGGGAGACCTGGAGGGAGCAGTCAGTGGAGCATGCAGGAGTGATGCCTTCAGAGGGAGTCTGCGTGGGCTTCACCACCTGCAGCAGCTGGGCTGAGGGAAAGTGATAAAATGAAACAAATAAAGGTTTCTTTGCTGTCAACATCTAGCAAAACATTTTTTTTCCAGCCTTCCTCCTTCACTCTCTCTTTCTGAACCATTCTCCAAAGCTTCTATTGTTTGAAAGTGAATTCAAAGCAACGGTGGTTGGATTCAAGCTTTATGCAGTAGAATGGAAGGGGTTTTTTTTCTAACTTTTAATCTTTGTTTTGCCCTCTGCCTTCTGCAAGGGGGAATTGGAACAGGGAAGGATAAAAAAAAATGGAACAAACAAGGAATAACTGAATATTCAACACAGTTTGAATGTAATTGCCTCATTTAGCATCATTTTGTGGAAGCTCAGGAGAAAATGATTCTTTTCATACAACAGATTTGAAACATTTAAAAATAATGGGTCAAATAAATGCTTACTTTTATTCTGACCAACGCAGCAGCTAGAACAAGTGGAAATGGATATCATCACATTCTCACGAACATGCCATTCTGCTGGCCTGACCCCATGGCACTGGGTGCTTTGATGGAGATGAAGGGAGAAACCTCGGCAGCTCTTGGAGCAAAAACAGCTGCAGGGGCTCAGGGTGCTTTGCAGGGCTCAGCCACTTCACTGAGCTGTTGCTATTTTAGCTAAAAGCTCTTTTTTATTTTTTTTTCCCCTCCACAGCTGAAATGACACAAAGAGTGTCAGACACAGTTGTCATCAACGACACATCCAGTGTTTTTCCTAACTGCTCAACTCCTGTTCCCTCTGAGCCCCTCCTCGTCTTCACATCTCCCAAGTGTTCAAGTCCCCCCACTCTGTACCCATCCAATAGGTCCTCATTTTCCTGCTCCTTTTCTACAGATATTAACTAAACTTCAGTTTCCCCTTTCCAAAAACCTGCCTTACCTTCTCTGTCACAACCACTTCTTCACCAGGACCTCTCCTCTTCAGGCACTGCATATGCACAGAACATGTCCAGCCCCACTTCTTGTTTCTAGCAAACTTTCAGCCTCAACATCAAACCTCCAACCTGAACTCTCAACTCTGCTTTCACTGAAACTGAAAGCTTTCTGGGAGAGACAGAGTACCAGCCAAGCTGGGAGAGCCAAAGAGATCATCCAGTGAGACAGGAGAAGAATGAAAATAGTGTTTTTAATATCATTTACAGCAAACTTACAGTATGTATTTCACATCACATATTTCTAAACTGCTCATCTGGAAAATATAAGCTGCAAAAATACAGAACACAGTACTCAAAATATATCGAGCATGTGGTTTCTCTCTTTTTTTTTTGTGTTTTGTTTTCCTTTTTTTTTAAAATCAATTGTACAGTGAAACGTTTCCTTTTCCAAACCAGGTTTTGGTTTATTTTGGAAGTGCTGCTAAACATCTGCAAAATTACCAGCAGTCAAACCAGCACACTTCAAAGACCTTTATGGAGGACCACTTTCCCTTGGGCACTGTAGGAAAAGATGACCTTACAGCCCAGGACAGAGGCATCTGGGCTCATCCAGATCCCGTGGCTGCTACAGACCCTTTGTGGAGAAGTTCTGTGTGGGAAGAATCTTCTTCACATGTTACTACTCACAAATGCTGCTCTGCCCAGGTGACTATGAAGAATAGCAATGATATGTGGGGCAAACATCACTGGCTGCTCTGGTATGCAGACAAGATACTCCTCCAATATTGTGGAGCCTGCACAGAGCTCCATGGGGTGTGTTGAGCCATGGGTCTCATGCACTGCGTGGGGCGATCTCGTTTCTCCTACAAGGCAATCAATGTGGAAGCATCCTCCGCAGACTGGTGGGAGATTACATCCACACACCAGCTGCAAACTCTTGCCAGGGAAGTTCTGAGCTTCTGAAGGCTGGAGAAACTCTCACTAACAATGCAGTTAAGAGATGCATCAGGGTTTGGAGGGCACATGGCAGACCCGCCTCACTGAAATGTATTAATTCTGTTACTACGCCATGGAGAAACATGATGATGGAGAAGGGAATAAAGGGAATTCCTAATCTTATTAGCCAAAAGAAAGGCCCCTCAATGTTTGCCAGAGCCACAGAATGGTCAGCTGGTTAAGAACAGGAGAACTTCTTTCCCAATCTGCTATCAATTTTAAACTCTCAAGTTAGTTCAGCTGCTGAGGGATCTCAAGGGTGGAGAATAACCAGCTTATGCAGGCAAGGCGACCCCTGCATCAGGAAAGCAAGCAAAGACAAATCAGCCAAACTAAAACTGTGCTTTCCCTCCATCATGAAGGAAGAGTGGCCAAGGGCTGGCTGGGCAGTGCTGTTGCTTCTGCTCACAAACCACTTCAAGTCAAGAGCTGCCCCCACTCCCTTCACTCTGGCTGGCTTCCATATGGCACTCATATCCCACCCAGGGAAAAAGAAATTTTAAAATAGCCTTACAGCAAACATTTCCCATCTAATGCCATCTATGCATTTCTAGTTCAGACAACCCCAAATGTCCCCATGCCTGGAATGCAATGTAAGTATGCACAGCCAGGAGGGGGAATAAATCCTGCAGACTGTATATGACTTGTATCAAAATCCTAATGAACACCACATTTATTGTACTTTATTTACATGGTAGTCACATATAATATAATACAATACAGCGTTCCATTTGCAGTGGTAGGCACTATGGGTTTTAAAAGGTCACAGCTCTTCCTCTGCTCCCATCCCCACCCCTCCTCCCTACGGACATGGTACTCAAGTGAACCACGAGCTCCCTTTCGTGTGATCCCAGCGCTGCTGCACTCCTCCAATGAACCCTGCTCTGAGATGGCTCCTTCCCAAAAGTAGATGATGGGAGCTGCTTTTGCATGCTAATGTAGAGATTCCTATACTTTGGTGGTCGTAGACCATTGGTAACCCTTAACATTTGTCAGGGAGAGTTATGCATAGCCTCATCACCATGCTTTGCACCAAAAACATTGTGAAAGGCAATGTGGGGCTGTAGACAAGCTAGAGACCTCTGAGCACAGCTTGTAGGCCACCTGTGATCAGCAGAGCACAGTTTTGGTCCCACTGCACGTAAGACTTTTGGAAAATGGCTGTGAGTCTTCAGGAGGGATCATTATCCTCCGATCAGACAGAAAGCATCACAGGTGAAGAACAGGGGTCACTTCTTCCTCAAGTTCACATGGTTAGAGTTATGAGGCACCGAAAATGTAGCACAGAGATGCAGTTTAGGGATAAATGCACTGGTATTTGTGCGATGCCATACTGTAAAAGAAAAGGGGTTTGAAGGGCTAAGATATCCATGGCAGGGAAAGATGCCTTTTGCTGTCCTACCAACTGGCAATTCAGTGGAGAACTAAGACAAGTCGGGCCATACGTGAGAGTCTCGTTCCTGAGAGA
This sequence comes from Porphyrio hochstetteri, assembly GCA_020800305.1. Classification (NCBI taxonomy): domain Eukaryota; kingdom Metazoa; phylum Chordata; class Aves; order Gruiformes; family Rallidae; genus Porphyrio; species Porphyrio hochstetteri. The sequence continues at coordinate 18,100,478 of CM036915.1, read as the reverse complement.
TTTTTGCTTCTGATCTAAGAGCTGTGCAAACACTGCAAATAAAATCTGCACCACCTGCATCACCTTAATACCAATTTGGTTTTGTCTGGGTTCAAACCCTTCTCATGTTTGCTCTCAGTAATTACTCAAATGAATGCTTTAACTGGTAGGAACACTGGGAGAGACAAAGAATTTCAAGCATCTGTGAGAGAATATTCCTGGAAAGTGGACAGTGAGTTGGGAGCCAGCACTTTGGCTGTCCTGGAGCAGTGTATGTCCAGTGGCACCCAGCCCACTGGCATGGAGCAAGGATCCTCTTACTCAATTCCTAATCACATGCTTTTGAACTAAATGTCCTGATGAGAAAATTTCAGCCAAGGGAACTCAGGGAGCAGAAATATCCCCCATGACTTGGGGGATACTGCTGAGAACAAACACGTATATATTTTAAGAAAGCTTTTCCAAACCCCTCCAGACCAGAGATGATATGCAGAAGCAACCTTGCAAATACACTGGAGACATTTACTTGGCTTTCTTAGCAATTCACAAGGAAGAAATAAAAGGGAAAATTCATTTATGAAGTTGCAATAAATTATTTGCTGAGTTGGACTTGACAAGTTTCTTATTGCTTTCTGCCATTTGCAGACACCAACTTTGTGTAGAACAAGCCCAGCGCAACAAACTGTCAGGGTATTGCTAATCTCTTCCTTCCTAGGGTGACACTGCTCTGCTGCTCTTACTCTGAAGAGAGTGGGGGAAGCATTGCAAACTCATAGTATCCCAAAGACCCTATCCCTGCAGACACTCCATCCGTCAAACAGACTGAAGCAAGGTTTTGACAGGCAAAAGAGCATATACACTACATACATCCTACGGTCCTGCTCTTGCAGACATCTATATGGATTCCTCTGTCCATGTGACTTCTCCTGAATTCCCTGTAGCCTTTCAGGACTGGGGGATGCTCATAGCCAAGCTGCTGTGTGGCAAGACTGAGGCTGGAAGAGTGCTGTTCGTGTTCATATGATCTTACTTGGCATCAGTAGTTAATGAAGAAGTATCTAATGTCCAAGAACTGCTGAAAGGCCATTTTTCAGTGAAGCAATTATATTAAGATTCAAATTAGCTAGGAATGTCAGTGAAATGATAGAAAAGATTATGTGCAGCCTAGAAGTAATAGATGTAGTATATAAAAGCAGCACAATCTATGATATTTTGAGCATATGTAAATATTATGTAAGACCTGCTGGCCTCCTGGGCAAATTTAAGTGCTGCTTAGTAATCCTGAACACCTTGTATTGTCTTGGTAGAGCTGAGCTGAGCTTTGCTCTTGGGAAGAAGGAAGAACTGTGTGCCTGGAGAAAGGAAGCTGATGGCCAGTTTGGAAGAAATGCCCACGGAGCATGGCTATCAGGGAGGTAGGGCAGGTAGGTCTATCCAGGAGCATGGAAGAGCCCCTTTCAACAACCCTGGGGGGTTCAGCTACAAAGCCCTGGCTGTTCCTTTCCTCCTTGGATCCAACTCAACCATCCAATAACCAAAGCTGAGCCCAGCTCATGCCAAATGCTGCCATCACACAATTGTCCATCTTAATAAAACGCTGCCTATGTTCACAACAATCATATCTTGGCTGCCTATCTCTAGGAGAGGCTGCCAACAAAAAAAGTTACAGCAGCCGCATGAGATGTTGGGAGAAATAAACTCAGATTTTGGTAAGATAACCAAAAACTGCAAACGGGAACAGGTCAGTATTATTGCTTATATTCGGGGGGGGCTCTGCCCAGAAAGCCTGTGAACTTTGCAGGCATCTATCAGATCTAGAGAGAGAACAGCAAACCTGCTTCTGCCTGCAAAGACAGTTCAGGTGAAATAGATAGATGGGATAGATCAGTGTGGCTGTGTCTAAAGGCAGAGGGGGACTCTGCCTGGAAACCCTTGTGAATAAAGGAGCAAAGCTGGTATCACATCCATCCAGGGAAGCGTTTGCCTATGTCTTTAATACTGACAATTCCCCACGTCACCTGCCAAAAAGAAAACAAACATCACACCAAGATTGTCCAAGTCTTAAGAAAATACTGAGCCCAACGCACCCGGCTGTGATAAACTCTCCCATGGCAGCAATAGCCGCAGCTGACTCGGGGGCTAAAGCTCCACAGTGCTGGTAGACTTCAGGATGTCTAGGGTTTGCTGTGGCATGAAGCTGCTGGTTGTGAGATGGAGTTGCCTTCTGGCTCCCAGGACCTCGTTTATTGAGAAAAGCATGTCCCTGACTGACACACAAAGGTAAACCTGAAGTATATTGCCTCCATCAGCAATATGATGAACACAAAACTCTGATAGGGATATCGAATCTTATTGAGTCCCTTAATTATTCCCCCCCCCCAACAAAAAAGGCAAAAGCAAAAAAAAAAAAAAGCCAAAGCCAATACAGCAGAGCCATTTGGAAATACTCCAAACTCCTTCCAAGTGTCTGCAGACCATCAGTTCAATTCTGAAGTGTTTTGAAGCACAGCTAACTCAGCTAATTGAAGCTAATTCCTCTCTGCATCTTTCCCTTTTCACCTTCCCAGCAAGGTGAGACCCAATGGAGGTTAACGGGAGCAGCACTGAGTAGCTCTGTGCATGGCAGTGTGAGGTCCCTATCAGCTGAATTCCCAAGGAATGGAAGGGTTGTTTAGGTAATTTAGGTGATGGCCTTTTCAGTCTCACCACACATCCAAGATGTACAGGGAAAAGTCAGGAAAATGTAGGATTTCAGTATGTATAAAAAGAAGGTTTGGAAAATGCAGCCCCTTGTTACCAAGGATGCAAAGAAACTGATTCTAGTGTCATCTGCACCAATTTTAGACTGGGGTCCCCTTCTGATTCCACTGGAGCTACGCCAAGGTGGTATCTGTGCAAGGGAAAGGAAACCCCAACCCGAAGTCACGCAAGGCAACTGGACAATCCCATAGACTGCTAAATCTCAAGCAGTTTATTTTTTCAAACATCCCATTCCTTAGCAGACAGCCATGCAGGGAACACAGTGCTTGGAAATGTCAAAATAACATTTCTGCTGAGACAGGGAGGTCTCAACAAAACTCTGAAGTTCAACGCCCCTAAACATGGAGAAAAAATTTCCCACATTGGATCTGGACTGCTGGACTGCTCTGCCCATGCCCCTGTTTCTGTTTCCTGGAACAGGCATTTCTCTGACTCCATCCTTGATCTTAAGCTTCCTGCACAGTTAAGGCAGTTGTGGGATGGTAGCGAAGTGCTGATGGGTGAAGGTCCATATACTGCCATTTGGGAAGCAGGAGGCTATCTCAAGACACTTTGTTTGTTATTCTGTACCAAAAATTGGGTCAGAGGGCAAACTGGTTGTGGTTTTGAAATCAGAAAAAAACCCCAAAACACCAGTACAAAGAACCTGTTGGGATGGATGGATGGATGGATGGATGGATGGATGGATGGAGGTTTTGGTCTGTGTGTTTTCTTCAAACTAAAGCTCTGTTCTTGAAACTGACAGTAAAGCCCTTCATGATGCATGCATCTAATACATCCTTATAGAAAAGAAAGAGTGGGATGGGAGAGAGCTTATCAGAAGTCACATTATGAAAAGAAATCAAACAACAATCATGCAGGAATTGTAAGTTACTGCTTAAAAATAATGTAAGTAACCCCATTCAGCTGTGTCTCCCATACATACCAAGAGAAGGTATTAAATGACAAAAAACCCTAATTCAATCAAAAATAAAGATGAAAACATTATCTGCCCTGGAATCCTGTTTCTATAACTCCAGTTAAGGGGGACTTTTGACTGTACTGACAAACCACAGCTCTTGGACACTGAGAGTTTGTTTTGCATCATGTCAGCACGCTATTCTCCTTCACCTTGGACTTTCAGAGGGGAAACAAATGAAACTGTGAAAGGGGTTACAGAATTTCAAGCAATCAGGCTTTTAGAAAGGTTCTATTCTCTGACATTTGTCTTTGAGTCTGAATGTGTGTGTAGAGTATAAAATTATGAGCTAACATTTGAAAAGACAGCAGTCTAAGTAATAAATCTGCAGAATGAAGAGAACTGTACAGAGTGATTTCAAAGGCTTATACTTGACAATTATACATATTTTATGAGACAGTTATGCACCCTGCGCCTTTTTTAAATTCATTGTTTTATGGATGCTGTATCTCTATTTTAGCAGACAGGATATACTAAACCAATCTAATGGTCTAAAAAGCATCATTTACCACCCAACATAACAATGGCACTGCATAGCTTAGTAACTTGTTTTTTTTTTTTTTCTTAAACTCCTTCATTAATCAAGTGAATTTTAATGTGGCTGAAACCCAAGAATTAAATATCTGCAGTTACAATATCTGTCAAGTATTTGGCACAGTGGAGTTTATTTGATACACCCTTTTTTTTTTTCCCTTATTGTTGCTGAACATATAATGCTGTGCATAAGTTACAAACACATGTAAAGTCAGTCAAGTGGAAGCAGTTTGATACCACACACCCATGTTTCAATGCCCAGGTAAGAGCAAAGTCTGCTAAAAAGGCGTTGAACACGAGTGTTACGTTATCAACCCTCTGTAATTAGGCCAACTCCGGGGTGTCCACTGCCAGCAATGGACAAAGACGTGGGGAAGATCAAGCCCTCCACCAGCTGCATGGATGTGACATCCAGCATTTGGTTCAACATGCCAGGTTACTTCTCTGAACATCTGCAAGTTCACAACAGCTTCAACATACAAACAAAAAAAACCCCCAAAACAAACAAAAAAACCCCCTCCAAAAAACCAACCCCAAAAAGGAGATTTTTGATTATGATGCTAACCCTTAAAAAGGAGATTTTTGGTTATGATGCTAACCCTTAAAACCCTTCTGACATTTAGTCCATTGGAAATGGGTCTGGAAAATTCATCAAACACAACCAATTTGTATGGCTTCCCAGCAGGAATGTTTTGGAAAAGAAAAATCCGCATGCAAAATAAGCCTGACCCAATGCTTCTTGAAAGCAGATGAAAGCTGCCCCGTGATTTTTTGCAGGCTTAGATAAGACAGCATTGCAAAAGCAATGCCAAATCCTCTCCTGCCCGGGTGCCTCCTGAGGATGTGAATGAAAATTTCAGAGGCGCTCAATGCTGGCCAGCCTCTGCCCCCATAACCCAGCCCTCCATAGGAACACGATTTGCACATTTAAGGGCAAAATGAGACCTCCAGGAAGGGAGATTTTTATTTTTTTCAGCCTTTCTCATGTGGCTGCCAGTGAAACCAGTGGAATTTCCCACGTGAAAAAAAAGCATGGGTTGTGAGGGTTGCAGGATTAAGGTCAGTATTCCTTTCACCTTGTACACACACGCACACGCACACTTACTTCAAAGAAAACATCCACCACACAATTTCTAGATTGCAAATTATATATATATATATATATCTTTAAAAACTGGAGAGAACATAAACAGCCTCTCCATATATATATATATGTATTCACTGAGTCACACAGAATATGAAAAAACTATATTATGTAAATCATCATATTATCTATAATTCTCCAACTGACAATTGTTTTTATAGAGACACAGTGCATTTGTTCTCTTTTTTTTAAAAACATATTACGTGTCTTCATTGGCTTGGTAGCATATTAGAATGAAGGCGTATGGATAAAAAACGCAGAGGATTAAACAAACCCCTTGAGTCACATTATGTTTGGGTGGATTAAACAGGACCCTTCCCCAAACTAGCATGAATAAATTCTCCCTATGGAAAAGTGTCAGTGATTTAAGGGTTAACATATATTTGAAAATATGTTTTTAAAAAAATCTCATTAGAGGACTACAGAGATGAGTATTTGGAATTCATCCCCCTTTAAAAATGACAGCACGTTTGGCAAGTGTGAGCAAATGTCTTGAACTTTACTGGGTTTGAGAGATCTGAGCACAGCCATTCACAGACAACCACAAAGCTGCGATCTGCGAATAAGCCTCGGCTGGAAGGACTCGGACACCTCTGACAGCGCTGCTCGCCACCTGGAAGGTTTCCAGCAGCTTTCAAGGTATTTATTGTAGACTCGTGGCTGGTGACAGAGCGTGACAGGTGGATGAGCTCCAGCACCGCTCCCTCTTTGCCATCACAGAGCACAGCAGGTTCAAACAGCACTCAGGCTGGTGAACCCTTCACACTTGCAACTGCAATCACCTATTCCAGCCTTGCTGTTATCACCTTGCTTTCTCTACGCCGCAACGCCCAAGTCCATCTGTCCGTAGAGCTCTCTGATGAACCTCTGCAGATGCCCTTCTTGGAAGCTCGTACTGTCATCAAAGGGGCTGGTACCCAGCCACAGCGGCTCCCTGCTTTCTCCATCACCCCACAGGATTTCACAAGTAATCCTAGTAAAAGATGCTGTTCTCAAGGATTCTGGCTGGGTCTGACTTTGAGAAAAAGACAAAAGTTTCCTGTGTTGCCGTTGTTTTGCAGTTGTTTCTTCATTCTCACTCTCTTCTCGTTTTTATTAAAAAGGACCCTTGTATTATTAATATAGTTCACCCCCTCCACAGTCACTATAAAACAGACTCCATATTTTCACACCACTCATGATCTTCAAGGTTATAGATAAATTTTGTCCTATGTGATTGATTTTGGGGCACCGAGTCCCGCCCCAGATTGTCCAGGGTGAGAGTAGAGGCAAAAAACTCACTAGTGCTGAGACCACCTTCGTGGTTCTTGATGTATCTTTTATAGTTTTTCCTCAAGCACTGCCAGGTGGTTGTATATAAGATGAATGCAAACGACTTCAGGGCTATAGCAATACTAACATACAGGTATCTATAGACCACGTTGTCGTACAGTGCGCAGGCTCCTTGCTCGCCACAGAATGTGCTCCAGAACAGACACGTGGAATCAATTCCAGCCCCAAAGATCAGTGGAGGTGGGATAAAACCTGTCAAAAGAAGAGAGACAAATCAGGCTTGTTTGATCCTTATGATAAAGAGAGAAGACATGATTGCAGTGAATGGAAAGAGAGGATGCTCTACAAGGTTAATGGTCCCAGATGCAGCCTATGATTCTAATTTTTTAAGTTCTAAATCAACCTAAACAAAGTCCATGGATGAGTTTTTAGCTTGGACTCAACATCTACAGAGGAGATTCCTGCTGATATCAACACGCAGGGAGGATTTCACTCAAGTTTAAGTGGCTTTTATTAAGCTTCTCATTTGCCTAATGAGACTGAGTGGAGGGGTAAATGAAAGAGGCAGAGGACAACAAGCTTGGCAGCTTGCTCTCTGTTTAGACATAGGTAATTCTGCACTCTGGGGTGTCCACCTGAAGAATGTCACAGCACTCAAGCTCAGAGCTTGAAATCAGCTGGGGCACTGCGATCTAGTTTTGGACCTTTCCCTGACACAGGAGAAGGTTTTCACTGGGTCTAAAGAAAATAAATAATGGCTTCTAATAGATGCCAAAGATTAAATCTGGAAAAAAGGGAAAATTTCAGTGCACCATTAAATGAAGTATCACAGCAGGATTCTCCCACAGCCACTGCAGCTAACTACTGATGAGCATTTCTCAATCATAGTTTGCAGAAGAGCTGCAATCTTAAAGCAAAGTAATCATTCCACTCTAACTAATAAAGGCAATGTTTTTCTTCTCTACTTTTCCCCATGCTACAGGGAGATTGTAGTGGCCCCCCGTTTCACATTACCCCAACGGTGGTTAGGACAGCCACGTTCCAGCTCTGCACTCACCAGCCAGCACATGTGCACTGAGTGTGCAGCACTCAGAAGAAAATGTGGACGCTCTACATAATGTAAAACATTTCTTTTCCTTCTGTTATATTTATGGGGAGAGGCTGGCAGCAGATAAACCCTGGGAAAAAACTCTGATTGATAATCAGTACTGTGGGTTAAGACAGCAAGCAAAGGACAGCAACGTATCTACTGAAACCAAAGAGCAGATGAGCGCAACACACCCTCAACAGCATCACTCCATTTGTAGGTGCTGCAATGCCTGAAACTCTATAAATACACGTGGAGACGAACAGACACAAGAGCTGCAGCCTTCAGACAGAAAAGTGTTTAATCTTGGATCCAGTTTCATCATTAACCTGGATTCCCCGGCTTAAAAAAGATACCTTTCATACGCTTGTCATGAACAAAACAGTGACATTCCTGACACATATCCTAAGACTACAAATAAACTAGTTGTCTTCACTGTTCCCTGTGGTAACTGAGATCTCTTTATTTCCTTTTGTCAATGACTAGTGCTCTGCAGATTTTGTTTGATCTTCCTTATATGTTAATAAATGCAGGAGTTAAGAAAGGCTATGTGGGCTTTTGGTGCTCATTTAAACCAGTCATTAATAGCACAAATGTAGTAAATAAAAACAGGTGATAGAAAAGCAAGACAATCTTTTTGTTATAAACACCAGTCCCAGGCATCACATCTAAAAACCTGCTTATATTCTGGAAAAAACTGTCAGTGCCAGCTCCCTGATTGTCATTTCAATGACTGGAAATTCCAGACTGGGCTGGTTCTGCCTCTGAATTGAAAGATGCTCTTCTTAAAAATAAATAAATAGTAAGTAATTATCTGTGGACAAGTGCACACTCAAGCTGGAATTTTAAAACTCAGCTGGGCTTCTGTCAGAACAAAAGCAAAAAAGATTGTGCTACTGAATACAGTTTGTGTGTCCAGTGCGACAGTGGCGTGGGGTGCCAACTTTGGGGGTAACATCCAGAGGTGGCAGTGACCCAGGAGACAGGAGCCACATGCTTTCTGGACTAAGAGAAAACTTTGGATCAGAATTTGGAGGTGTGAGCCCCTGCTTGTTACCATGAGATGTTGACACAAAGCTTTGGAGATGCATAGGCTTGACTTCAGAGAGAGCTATCATCCCCATCTGCTGGCTTCAGCTGACTTCCCAGGTTTTCAAGATAATTTTACCTGGAAATTGCTCCTCATAAGACAACTCCAAAGATACACCTGTGTGAATACAGGCACAGGTATGGAAACCTTAAAAGAAAAATGTATGAAAACCTTACAGCAACCAGTGAGTGTTTCAGGTCATTTTTAGCAGAGGAGAGGACAAGAGTTTTATGGGAGCAACTTGGTGGCTAAACCCTCTGAGACAAGGCATTGCAGATTTGAAAGTCTTTCAGAGAGAGAAACACTGTGATTTTTGTCATGCTGGGGGAGACAAACAACATGTACTTGAGGGAAAACAGAAGGAAGTGTCCTGGGAAGTGGAGGCTTTGCCAGGGTGTATGGTGTAGACTGTCCAGAATGGATGTATCTGGCATCTTACAAGTCTAAAACTCTTTGCCAGTCCAGCCTATTTCTTGGGCTCCAGCAGCATTCCTTTACCTTCATTGCTTACTCTTCTCTGAGAAACTGCAGTAACGCTTTTATATGAAGACACTGCTGCGTTGCCCTCTCAGAGCAGAATTTCCATGGCATGAGATAATATATCCAGGAGGATACCAGGAGGATTCAGTTGTGTTTTGTGTTATTACAGTGAATATTAAAGAGATTCAATCATGTTCATGTTTTACCTCTTACTGCAAAATGTTGCAAAAATTCCTACCATATATATATTTCATGACAGAAACTGTAGGGCTGTATAAAAAAGCTGCTTCTGTCTTACTGAAATCTATTAGCTATGATTGTACCTCCGGGTCTCATACCTCCTATATTTAATACCCCCCTTTGGTTCCAGAAGCAGCTATTATCACTCTCTTCTTAAGTCAAAGCTTAAAGGTGAACGGAAAAGCTTTTAAAATAAATCAGTAAAGCTATTCTCAAACCTCAGATTGTTAAGGGCAAGATTTGGATACCCTTCCTTATACTGAAAAGTACCTTTCTCTTCATTTTCTGTGGGTTCTAGCTACATTGCTGGTATGCTTAAGGACGTGTTGTTTTATTTCACGGGAATCCCTTGGTGACAGAGCAACATGTAAAGATATGAGTTTAAATTCTTACTGTGGCTTCTCTATTGGAAGAAGAAGAAAAAAAAAGATTTATCCAACTTAAGCATACATGTCTAAGCCTGGTTTTAGAGGAATTCGAGATGCCACTATCTCAGGAGGTTTCTCTTTTGAAAGGAGAAGAGAAAATAGAGAAATTCTTCCCCCATAAGTACTTTTTCCTTTGGAAACAACAGCTCACAGCCATCCTCCTCACACTCTTGCTGCTGACAGTTTACATTCAGCCAGCGAGAGCCAAAACCCGAGAGCAGCCCCGACAGCTAAGGAAAATGCTGTCTTTGCAAGGCTTGAACCAGAGCTGACCCAAGTCAACCCAGAAGCTTCCCTTTGAGCTATCTGAGCTCTGGCTAAGATTGCTTGATAGAACTTTCTGTATGACTGCAGTTACTTCACCAAAAGCAACAAAAATCTAATTAGCTTTATTGTAAACTGGTCTGGGACCACCATATTCCCTTCAGCTATTGGGGAATAAGGTGCTAGAAAAAACAATTAAATGAATGAGGTCACTTATTCAAAGCAATGTATAGTACTGTGGGAATTTTGGTACCCTACTTCCTAGTGCCTTGCTGCAACCCTAGGAGATGGCATTTTACTCTCCAGCTTGTTCCTTTGAGACTGGGGGGGTCACACAGGGAAAATACTGCCTCTGCCCTGCTAAAAAAATCCCCAAACAACCTATAAATTTCCCCCCAGCAACACACAGAAACCTTGTGCATGAGATGGACCCACACAATGATGGATCAGAGAGGACTTTGCCCTGAATCACTGAGATTAATGAGCTGAAATACAGGAGCTTTAAAGGAGCCATCTCTTCAAATGGGGAAAGAAACCCTCCACCCAAAACCATGAAGCCAGTGAACAACAGCCCAATGTGCTCCTTTTAACTCCTACGTGAGAAGCACCCACCAGTCCAGAGGAACAGCCATACACACTTTAATGGGATATTACCAGACAAGGACTCAGCCTGTCTTATTTCACAGTTTTCTTCTCTGGAGGACCCGAAGAAAGGGACAAACACACCATGTAACACAGGTCCTGCCCCTCAAGGGAGGATGAAAACCTCCCTCTACTACAACGTAGTATACAGCAGTGAGTTTGCAAGCTGCTGACGTGTTAGTAACAGCTATATGAGAGTAACCAGTTGCGTGAGACCATGGCAGAAACAGTCATTTCTCACGTAACGCTGGATTTTCTTCCATTAGTACAATTCAAATAGCAGGAAAAGTGCCTTCAGGAGCCTTGATGTGATATCCTTTGGAGAGAGGGCTTGAACCCTGTCCCATCAGAACCCACTCACAACAACAGCGGCGTTACACAGAGCAGACATGAATTTTACACACGAAAAATACAGTTTTGAGCAAGGGAGGAAAGGATGGGAGAGGAGGACATGAAATTTTTGTACCTACCTAACAAACGAAGAAGCAGGAAAAGCACCCCCAATGCGTAAGACTTGAGTTCGGGGCTCACGGTTCTGGAGGGAGGAGGGAGGGAGAGAATGAAATCGATTTTTGTTGTTCTGCTTTGATTAACACACCCCGTGGCTATTCTGTGCTGTCAGCCAGGATGCCACCACCACCTCTTCAAAAAGTCATTACTGGGGTTTTTCTTCTCCCTTCGCCTGAACTGCCTACAGCCCCAAAAGTAATTGCATTGGTGATAGGTTCAAGAATTTAGTTAAGTCATTAATAACAACAGCTAATCATGTCATTGGATGGGGAAAAATGAAATTCCCATCCCAGGAAATCATCATTTACAAGCTCCCCACCATGCTTTCAAGGCTCCAGATGTTGAGAATTGGAGGAAGAGAAATCTTTTTGTTCTGAAACTTCCAGGACTACTGGGAACAAGAGAGAGAAAGGAGAATGACAAACCAAAAGGTTCAGTCAGCCTGTTAAACCAAGCCTCCCAGTGCGGGTGTGCTCAAGAAGACTCGTTTTCATGGACATGAAAGCGTGTGAAATTTTTTTATGCTGGAAAGACGACGTTTGTGCTGCCTTTTGCTATGAACACAACCCACTATGGCATTAATGTTATCCTTCAAAGGTGCTTTAAAAAATAATTCATGGCTTTCTAATTCGCTTAGCTCAGGGATGCTATTGGCTAAAGTCATCCTCTTGGGGCAGGCTCAGCAAAGCCTTTGGAATTTCAGAAATAATTAATTTGGTCTTAAGTCTCGTAATAGCATTTTATTTCCCACAGTATATAAAAGCTGGGGAAGCAGGACAGTGATCCCCATATGAATAGATTTATCACACAGGGGAACTTTAAAGGCCTCAGCTGCCTCTTCCATGAGCTTCTTACAGAGGTCTGTAGCCAGCATGGCTAGTGACATGTGTTGTGGCAGTGGTGGTCCCCCGTATAAAACACTGGAGGGGAATCAGACAGTAGTGATAAATCAGCCAGAAAGAGCGACAGGTCTTAATTAAAGGGAAGATCGTTCTGATCACCCACCCTCCCCTCACACATTCCGCTGGCCATGTAACATTGTACCATGATTCCTGCACGAAGCTTGTGACCTCTGGCTGAATTTCAGCAGCTTTCAAGCAGACACATGGGCCTGATGTAAATACTTATTGCCATGAAGTATCCACCCTTGGAAAAATGTTCCAGTGGTTAATGGCTTGGGTCAAATAGGATTCTACAGTTGGGTGGGAAATGGAGGAAACTGAAGGAATATTAAGGTTTATTTGACAGAAAAAATAGATTACCATCTGAAATATTCACAGTAGCAATTTAATCAGTGGTGGTGTCCACTGGTCCACCTTTTTGTATTTAAGACCAAAGTCAATGCCCATAGCGTAGGGTGGAGTAAAAGTTGCCACTCAGAGACATCTCCCTTTCTCACCTGCTATAGCAGTGAACAACTGGTTTTCCTAGACAAAACATCTAGTTTGTAGACACTGAAGTTAATTTTTAAACTAACCACAGGAGCTTCTGGTGCCACTTGTCACTGCCATGGACATCAGGGACACACTCAAATCCCCAAACTTTTTTTAGCAGCCCAAGATGGCAGTTGCAGGAAAGAGTGAGGTGGTATACAGTGAACAGCTCTTCCACGCACATTTTCGTAGCTATCAGTAATTCTGAGGGGACTGTAGTTACTAATTTGGATGTGTGAATTGTGATTTCAGCTGTGAGCTGAATATTTTTAATGTTCCCTTTGCTTTTCTTATTCCCTCGTATTCTTCTTCCTGGCTGGCAACTGGCTTATCTCATTTGAAGTTGACACTAAGACATCTCCATTCAGGATCCTACAGGTGCTGGCAGCTCCCTTGAACAAAGAACTCTTCAAACTTCAAATTACTTTTGCCACAATATTTATCATGAGAAATTTGCTTTCCCTTTAGCCGCTGTAGATGCAAAGAGAGAAGTGAATGAGTAGGTGGAATATCTCATTTTGTATCCTGCAGGGAGACATGCCCTCACAGAGCCGTTCTGTCCAAGATCCACTCGAGAGTGTGTTTCTAATACAGACCTTATTGATTGAATCTTATTGGAATTTTCCAGGCAGCAGAATGGATCTGCTATTTATGCCTCTGGTTATTATTCTCAGTAAGTGACAGCCCGGACAGATAAGTAATTCTGGATAAACGTGGGCTTAGATATATACGTGTATCATAAGGTGAAGTGTTCCATGTGTCTGGAAATAACACCAGGTCAGTTATTTGAATAAGCTACTTTTGCCCAACTATTCGTATTGGCTCAACTCAGAGACGTCCATCAGACTTTCAAGTTCCTTCTGTTCTTGGGCTCGGTCCAGGGGCGAAAGGTTAAACTCTAGTCAGGGGAGTATTGACCAAAGCTAGCCATTGCTGCAGCCTTTCACTTTTCCATGTTTTTCCAGAATCTCCAGGCCATCTCTAAAGATATCTTATTAAGCCATTAGACTCTGAGAACATGGGGCTACAATCCTGCCCCTTTCCTGATGCAGCTGTAATGCCCTTACTACCCAGACTGAAAACTGCACTTCTGTATTTCCCTTTCTGTGCTAGTCCCAGCCTTGGTAAGACCAAGCCTACCACCTTCCTCTGCAGCATCTCTGGCTGCAAGCCCAGACCCTCCTCACTTCCATTTCCCCAAAGCTGTACTCAAGCAATTGCTGTATTCTCTCTAGCAGGTCAGTACTGTAGGTGCTGAACTCGGTGGGGCCATGCCACAGATCAACCAGGTGCTACCAAGCGAAACAGTGGCTTAGAGAGAAAATTACTTCATTAGCACCTGAAACAACAGGGCTGAAGTTCAGGCAGGATTGCTCAGGCTTTCATATCAGCAACTCCTGCCTGTGTGCAAAGGTAGTATGGTATGAAAAAGCCTGTGTCCATCGTTCCTCATTTGCTGGGGAGGTTCAAAATCTTTTGAAAATCCAAGTGGCTCTTTCAAGGTGTCTCCACCAGGGAGTGCTTAGTCAAAGGAGGATCTTCTGATGCGCTGGATCTTTGCTTAAGCCAAAATCATTGATATGAGTGGGACACAACGAAAAAGGCAGAGACCAGGAGCTGTGTTGAGCCCTCAGCTCCCCACAGCGCCCAGCAGTAGCCCATGGCCCCCCAACTGATCTTCCACCCCAAGATCAGCCCCCAGTGAGCTCATCGCATCCCCCCAGCAGTGGTCCTACCTGATGAGTATGATGACTGACGGCGTCTGCGCCATGGCCCCGATCATGCTGCAGACGCACATCACGCAGAGGAATGTCAAGAAGGCCTCTTCACAGCCGGGGCTGGGGCATTTGCCAGGGACGACGGTGGCATTTTCGGCAGGGACCGAGGTGAGGCACGAACAACCACTGAGGTTCTGTGGGAGAGCACAGGGATTCAGGGGGAGCAAGTGCCATGGTTCCCACCACCTACCCTCTGTAACAAGGGCTTGCCACCAACACATCTGAGTCCTCTAATGGGCAATTAAGTAACTCCTAAGTGCTTATTTAAGGGGGTTTGGAAAGGATTTCAGCAGCATGTCAGCTCTGATGCATGCTACCAGCAAGGGAAAGGTGTCCCTTGGCTTGTTTCTTTTCTTCTGCTCCTTTCAAGTCTTTCCCATAAATGTCACCGCGACAAAATTATTACCAAGTTATCCCCCTTTGGAGGAGAATAAAGAAACGATCCGTGTCCCTGCGACAAGGAAGATCCCCAAATTATGGTTCTAATTACTTTCTTATTTACCTCCGTCCTCTTGGCTGTTGCAATTAAACTGAAGTACATTAAAAGCAGGTAAATCTGCAAGTCCTGTTGTTGGCTGCGGGTTCGGTGCCTGCTTCCAGCACCCTGAATCCTGGGAAGGAGCTACCCAGGATGGGTGCTGTGGCTCCCCCAGAGCTCAACTATCCCAGCTGGCGGCACAGACAGCACTGGACTGGAGTGCACTGCAGGCCTAAAATATGGCATCTGGTTCAGAGGGATTTGTGTTGAGCTAAAAGCTGAAGTCAGGCCAGATAAACTTTATCAATATGTGATCAGAAGGAGGGCGAAGTGACTGCATTTTTCTTTGATCCCTCTGGTAAGTGCAGGATGTGAAAAGAAGTTGTCTTTGCCAGTCACAGATTTAAGGATTTATTTATTTGTTCCTATTTTCCAACCTGGCCTCCCGAATTTCTGAGCGGGGGGATGACAGGGCAATTAAGGCACACAACACTACCAAGAGATCCCTTAACGAATACAAAAATGAAATCATCATAAATGATTCATGGCTTGTCTTCACCAGCCCACTGGGTTTGCAGGTCACATGTTTGTCAGGAGTAACACCATAAAATAAACCACTGAAAAACAGTTAAATCTCCTTGCCTTCCCCTCTACCATGTTCAAGCAGAAATTCCTTTGCTTTTCTGCTGGCATCCCCTCAGGACCATACAACAACACACTTTCTGGTTCACTGCCTCCAAAGATAAGGATCCGTGGGGATACCACTCCAGCCTTTCTGACACTGATCTCTTCCTTCTGCTTAGGAGTCAAATGATTTTCTTCCAAATAAGTGACAGAGGACAAGAGACACTCCAGTGCAGAGCTCCAGTAAAGCTAGAGTAGACGTGCAGGTGCCTTTCTGGCTGGTAAATAATAATTAACATAACAAATTCCTGTGCTGTGAGTTACAAGCTGCCACCTGAAGCCTTCGAGAGTGTGACAGTTAGCCCCACTGCAGTGGTATTTGCATAGAGACAACAGGAATTTGTAATTCCTGGCTCTTACTGCAGTGCATTGCTAGTAACCAGCATGGACACAGCCCTGAGGATGAAAACCCATCTATGTCCAGGAAAGTATATACCTGCACTGAAATACCCTGGGCCAGAATTCCCACCATGGCAAATATGCAGAACTGGCTGTGTATTTCCCATGGGCTCTCATCAATGGAGAGAAAGTGCCTGTTTCTGGCAATGGTGGGGCAGGTTCTCTGGGGTATGATTTTCTCTATATACCACAAGGCAGGTCCCTGCCTCCACTGCCTGAAAATTTGCCCCTCAATCTGCTTTTTTGACCACTTTGCACCAAGGTGCTAGCCCAAAGTAGAGTAGTTTGTACCAACTACATCTGCTTGCTTAGTGCTGCACCTTATCCTCACCCAGGAGATCTTTGATCTTTTATTACTGACGCACTGTACAACTCTCAGACATCAAACAAGGAAACATCAAAGGTGGAGTTTTTACCTTTGTCCTGTGGAGAGGCAACTTTTTACTACCAAACTGCCACAGATTCCCTTGCTGCAACCCTACCACCTTCAACCAGACGTTGTCCCAACCTTCCACTACCCTCAGCTTGCACACCCAGATTTTCTGTGTGCATGTGAAGCTGCACAGAGTGTGCACCTTTAACAGCATCCTGAGTTTGGGGTAATTATGTAAATTACCCATGTTTTTAACTATTTTTAATTTATTTTTTTAAACCCTGGCTCTGACTGGGAAGGGGCAGGCTGGTACAGTGCAAAGCTGTGAGATGCCAGCATGGTAATGCCGAGCTGGAATTCATGCATCTCCAGCCAAAAGGGTGAGAGAAGCAATGGCATCAAATAAACAATGCACAGACAAAGGCTTCATATCCAAGATTCACTCCCAGGAATGGCTTAAAAGAGAAATTCCTGAGAGCACCGAAGCTCTGCCTACCAGCACCAGTACTCTCATGGTATTTTGGACAAGTCCACTTCTGCAGCCAGCTCGGCAAGAGAGGAGAAATGAAAAGGAGAAAATCTGAGCTACACATTGCTTTTAGAAATTGTTCACAGAGGAGAAGTGGAGGGAGGCAGTCAGAAACATCCAATGCAGTAAAGTTAAATAAAGCATTCAGAGAATTTTATGTCCCAGTAAAAAGCAACCCTTGGCTCATCACAAGCATATAACATTCACAAGACCCTCTAGACAGGTCATTACCTGGATTATGGTCTTAAAACCTGGTTTGGCAATTTGGCTTTGCCTCAAGGCCATTGCATGGCCAAACTGGTCCATAATTCTTGACAATGCCCCTTCCAGAGGATGCTATTGCTACACTAATTTGTGTTCCAAATGTTACTGCACTAAACCCCACAGAACAAAGTGACAAAAAGAACTCCAAGATGATGACGAAAAGGCAGAAGGCAAAGAAAGAGTAAGAGAGGGAGAAGGAGGTTTTTTGCTCATAGGTTTGCTCTTGCAGACCACGAGGTCAGGCAGCTGCAAACTGGAGGGGCAGCGCTGAATTTTCATTACTATGCTCCTTCCAGAGCCAGAGCTTTGTTCTGAGCTGCAGAGGGAGGAGGTGACTCCCGCACTCCAGCCACAGACCACAGTGGCTGGCTCTGTTCTTGCTAAGGGCTCAGTGAACTGGTGAGGCACGGCCCTGTGTGCCCTGGACAAGCTGGTCTTTTGTTAAAACAGCTGTGTTGCTGCTCCACGTGTCGGCTTGTCTCTTGAGGAGAGGAGGAGAGCAGGAGGCAAGCCCTTTGCATGTGCACACAGGTGTGGAGTCCCGTGTGGGGTTGTTGAAAGCACCTTGAAAACACGGTGTTTCAAAGAGATGCCTTACATCTCCGAGGCTGGAGTGGCAACTGAGAAGAGGTCTAAGCAGGATGAGCTCCCAAGTTATCTGGGCTGTGAGGATGCACTTGGGAGCATCAAGCTTGCACCTCTGTTCACCGGCATTCGCAGGCAGTTTGTCAGTTTGTCTCTTTACAGAGCAGGAAGGGAGGTTTCGGGTCTCCTCAAAAAGGAAGAATGAAGCCATGGAGGGGTAACTGTTTGTGGTGAGCACAGGTGTCCCTGTAGCCACAAACAGTCACTGTGACCTGGCTGACCTCCCACACAGGCAGTGTGGCAACAGTCACCAAGCCTGGCACTATGCTGGGCAGGGAGCAAGAACCACAGGAACCCTACCAGTTCCCACTCACAGGAGTGGCAGGCACTCATTTTAAGCATAACCAAGATAACAGTAGCATTTCAGCAGCTAAAAATGAAACAGCATGCTTTTAAGGTATTGTTAAAGATCCCACATATTCTTCTTTACACAGAAATGGTCTGCTCTTTAAGAGTTTTCTAAAGGAAAGGAAGTCTTAGATATGAAGAACTCAGAAATGTCTTTGGATGGAGTCTCTGCTCCCTTGACAAATGCTCTTGCTGCTGCCTCAGAGCAAAGCAGGAAAAGAGAGAGAAATAAGAGGAGTGGAAGGAAAGCTTAAACAAGGACGAGTAAGACCAGGATCTGGTCATATGTGTCTAAGAACTAGATTCAGAAAAAGAGAAAGAGGAAGAAGAATGAAAGGATTGGGCAGGGCAAACACAGGCAGGTGAAAACGCATGAAGATGAGGAGAAGCAGGAGAAAAGAGAAGCTGGTCCCACAGCCCAAGCTAGCGAGCTCTCCTGGAGGATCTGGAGATTGCCTCTTGCATTCTTTGCTTCCCTGTTGAGGAAAAAGACCAGAGGAAGGGGGCAGGAAATCCTATCCCACTCCGTGGGTGACCCTGGCAGACTGCTGGCAGAGTCAGGAGGCATTTATACAACAGAATGAAAAATGACAGTGGTTTAGGCCCATCTGAGGTATGAGGTTAGCTTTTGGGGGTGTAACCACTGCCAGCTGTACATGAGCTACTCTACCAGCTAAGCACTAACCTCACTCATTTGTGCCCACAGAATCATTCCTACAGGCGATATGTTCTGAGGAAAGCCCACTCACCGTGCTGCTGCAGCCAGCAAAGCAGGCAGATAAGTATGTGACCCCGTCTGCCCCACAGACTGGAGTGAAGGAATCAGTTTGGCATTCACAGTTGTTATTGCAGGGGGAATATGGGTCCAGAGATGAGGTTGGAGTTGAGCTGTAAGAGAAACACAAAGAGAAATGAATGGTCAGTTAGATTTTCCAATTGTTGCCACACAAAGATGGCTTTGAAAGGATGTAGTTAGGGCAAACAAATGACAGCGAGCAATGGGTAGGCTATCTGGGTCCCAGCTTTAAAAAATCCAGGTTATAGTTTCTCCCTGGGCACAGAAATACCATGTCCACTATCCCTCAGAAACAAGGAATCTAATATGAGGCTTGGGCTGCCCTGTTACCCCAACGAGAAGCCTGAAGGAAGCCCAAAAAAACACTGCAGAGATTGCTCTGCACTTTCTAGAGCAGTAACTGAGGACCTGGGTGCCTGAAGTTGTCACCTTCTAAAGTCTCCACTCCGTACTGAGGAGAAGCACCAGAAAAGAAAATACAGAAAAACTCTCTCCCAGTCCTGTGAATGCTATAGGGCACAGTATGCCTCATTTATTCCATTAAAACAGGCCTGGAGCCATGCGTTCTCTCCCCTCACCATATCTGAATTTCCAGGCATCTAAAAACTGGTTCTACAAATCGTCCTCAGTCACTTAAATAAACGTACAAAGCAAGGCATGTCATAGAATCATGGAATGGTCTGGCTTGGAAGGGATCCCAAGGATCACAGAGTTCCACCCCCTGCCACAGGCAGGGCCACCAATCTCCAGGCCTGGATCTACACTACGTTGCCCAGGGCCCCATCCAACCTGGCCTTGAACACTTCCAGGGACGGGGCATCCACCACCTCTCTGGGCAGCTCATTCCAGCCTCTGACAACTCTCTCTGTAAAGAACTTCCCCCTAATATCTCATCTAACCCTTTCCTACTTTAGCTTAAATCCATCCCCCTTATCCTGACATTATCGACCCTTCTAAAAAGTTGATTCCCTTCCTGTTTCTCTGCTCCCTTCAGGGACTGGAAGGCTGCAATGAGGTCCCCCCGCAGCCTTCTCTTCTCTGGGCTGAACAAGCCCAGCTCCCTCAGCCTCGCTTCATAGGGCAGGTGCTCCAGCCCTCTAATCATCTTCATGGCCTCCTCTGAACCCTCTCCAACAGTCCCACATCTTTCTTGTACTGGGCCCCCAGATCTGGACACAGTACTCCAGATGGGGCCTCATGAGGGCAGAGTAGAGAGGGACAATCACCTCCCTGTCCCTGCTGGCCACCCCTCTTCTAATGGAGTGTCCCTTGCTGCCAGGAGAAAGCAAGCAGTGCAGTGGACCCAATGCTGTGTAGGTGGCCATGGGTACAGAATCAGGTCTGCCATCTTTCCATTCAGTTTGACCAGTTTTAGTAAAACTGTTGTCAGCTGCAGGTACTCAACTCTCTCAGCAATGAGTGGCATGAAAAACATGAGCCCTATATAACTTTGCCTTCTATATGCTTGCTTTATATGGTTGCCTGAAGACTGCCTGTTGAGGACAATAGCATGGCATTTATGTTGGTAAGGCTGTGTGAGACCCTGAAACTCTCTGCAGACTCACTTGTTTCCATAGGGAACAGTAACCCCTGCCACAGGTCCTGTGTCACATCCCAGGAATAGGAAAGACACGTAGCAAGCTGTGGACACCAGGTTCACCAGCATGGCCATCCTGATGGCCCCCAGAGCAGACAGGCTGAGCTTCTTCACCAAGAGGCCACCCAGGAATATGCCCAGACAGGCGCAGGGGATTGCTGTCATCCCTGCAAGAGAAGAAAAAGGTTAGCCAGGAGTGTGAGCAAGGGGCAGTGAACCACTTCCCAGCAGAGAGATCTCTGTGCTAGCATGGGGAAACCTTGTTATGACCAACTGCTGGAGTAGCACCAAGCTAGGGTTGCCTGAAAAGAGATGCAAATTGGTATATTGCCTCCACATGGGAGGGATTGCACAGAAGAACTGGAAAAAGATTCCAGGGAGATGCCAAAACTGCTGAGATTTGCTCAACCTAACCTAAGCAGCAGCATCTCTAATCCTTCTGCAACAGCTGGCAGTCAAAGTGAAGAATTTTCCAAAATTTCTAGAGGCTTTGGATGAACCCTGCTTGGTATACTTCACAGCAGTCTGATCTTCAGAGATTAGACAACAGTCACATTTGAAAACATGAAATCTCCCTTAAAGAATCTTCTTAAACAGGGAGATGCAAAATCATTGCCAGAAGTAACTCACTTTGCAGGCACAGAAAGGCACTATCACACTAAGCCTGTCTGGGTTCACTTTTATCCCTTCCATGCCAGTTATAGTCCAGACCTTGCCTACCTGGCCTAAGATCAGAGGTGCACCCAAATCCTGGCATTTTGGGACTCCCACAAATGCCATGTGGGAAATCCTAGAACAACTTTGAATGAAACAAGTTGCCATGAGGATCACAGGTGTAGCCAAGTCTCCTTCCCACTGCTAGGTCAGAAGCAGGACATAGTCTGGCTCTCGGATGATTCCCTCTCTGCTGACTGGCCAAGCATCTCCCACCAAACAGCACAGTGGTTTTCCTTCTCCCAGTGAAGGAAACCTCAACAGTGAAGTGTCTTTCCTTTGCCAAGCCTTTAATTTTTGAGACCTCTGCCCTTCTGTTAAACCCTATTAAAATTCACCAGTGAGTTTCTGTGTTGCTGGGAGAGGCAAGACTGACTGCAGGGGACTGTTTCTTTTGGAAAACCAGGCCAAAACTAGAAGATATCAATGAGTTCACTGGAAAAATAAGTAACTGACAGGAGAGCAGCTTGCAAGCTCCTTATTTTTGATATCAAGATCGACCCATTTAATGATGTCCCGGTTTTTGACAGATCGCTGCCAGCTGCCCATCTGGCGAGCTGTGGTTGCAGATCATCCGAGATCAACCTGCAGATATCTTAAGTGGGTGCTGCTGAGAGAATGGCTGTCATAAACAAATCACTGGGCCTGCTTGGGAATGGGCAGCAGGAGAAAATAAAAGATCCTGCCTGCACGTCAGTGTCCTAACAGGGAACGTTGAGAAAGGTATTTATGGGGAGCTGCAGCAGCATAACATGGTCAGAGAGAAGAGGCACTGAGAGGAACCCAAGCTGCACTAGTTCAGGTATCTGAACTGCTCAGGTATCTGAACTGCTGCTTGCAATCCCATTGTTTCCAATCCAAGGGGAAAGCAGGGACTATGAGGAGAAACTGGGCTTCCTGATCCAAATGGAGATGGGCTAGAGAACTCTGGGATGTCTAAACCATGAGACATGCAGTTCATTCAGCAGTCCTGTGGCTCGGTGAGCAACTGCAGTCTTGGGCAACCAAATGAGCTGAGTTTGGATGGGATTGCTGCTGTACTTCAGGGCCATCACCGATTTTCATACCCTGGCTGTATCATACACTTTTCACATGATGGGCTCAACTATAGGAGAAGTGATTGCAGCAGGCTGCCGTGGAGGATGCTGGAGGTCTGTGCTGGGCCCTGCATCCACAGCACAGCTGGAGCCCAGCCCTCCCACCCACAGACACGTTTCTAGATGTTGGGCAAGTCACTTTTTGGACAGCCTACCCAGTGAGACTGGCTGCAGTCACCAGCCATGCTGAACACTTTTGAACGCCTGTGGACACTGGAGATTTGGTGTCCCCTGTGGTTACTCACCCAGGAGCTGGTTGGCAGACGAGGTGGTGAGGTTGAACTGCTGCTCCAGGTACTTTCCCAGGAAGGCGGCGAAGCCGGCCACCACCGCGATTTCCATGCAGGCTGCCAGAATGATGCAGGTGAAGACAGGATTGGAGAGCAAGTGCTTAGTGACTTTAGGGATCACTAGAAGAGAAAAAAAAGGGAGAGATGTTTTTGTGTAGGCTCTGCTGGAGGTGCCTTGCTGCTCTCCTGCAGGACAAACACACTTCAAATCAGGAATTGTTTTCTGTTCTGTACAGACAAGCTGGTAGAAATGTGGCAACACCAGAACAAAGCAAAACACCAGAAGTGTCCAAAATTTCAGATACAGGGAGAGTGCAAAAAGAAGCCACCTGACACTACAAAATCATCTTGCAGATAATTTTGAAATTTTGAAGGATGATGGGTTTTCAGTATTGCTTTTGTTTCCCCCACAGGGGAGTTAGTCCAAGCCTAGTATTCTCTTTCTCCTCCTTTCCCTACCTGCTCCCTATGAACAACTCTGACCAGCTGATGAGTGAGATGAGTGCTGTACTCAGCACCACACAAATTCCTGCAAGCTTTCAGACACAAGCTAACCCAGCTCACACTTGGTCTCTCCTTCTTCTGCCATCCAGCTTTGCTTCATTTTCTTATTCCCACATAACACTGGCTCACTTGCTGAGGGACACCTTCTTGCAGCACATCTGGGTGCAAGCTGAAATTCTCCTGCTTAGCCTGGGGCCATGGCCACCCATGGGCATAAGGGACCTCACACCTGGGACAGGGATTTAACCTGTGTGTTCCCATAACGCAGAGCTTCACCAGCCAAGCAAAGCCTTCCATGCAGACCCTACCTTGGTGGCTGCAAGGGTGGAAGAGGACGCGCTGAGCTAGTCGCTGTGTGAGATGCACACACACTTGCTTAAGTTTCATGATCCCTTGGCTCCTCCCTCCCATATCATTAGCAGCCAGAGTCCTCTTCTCCCAGCCCGTCTCTATTTCCGATAAGCAAACAGGAGTTACCTTACAAAGGGAAATCTGGCTAATGAATCAGATAGCACATTTTCTACTTCAGCGAACATTTTAATTATTGCTGAGATAACACAGCTTGAAGAGGAGAGCATCCCAGTACAGAAGAGTGCCTTGCATTGTCTCAATACCTGATGACTAATTTCTCCCTGAATTAAATGTAAAAATCATTAAGTTTGAAAATTACCTCACTGAAGTGTAGCGAAGCCTCAATGGACCCCTATTTGCATTTTGAAAATCTATCCCCCACATCCCCTATGGTGTAACAGGGTCTGGCAGGTGACAGATTTCTCTGGTGCTGGCTTCTGTTTTCCCTTTTTTTGGTGCAAAATCTAATTGCAGTGGCCTCAGTGAGTGAACATAGAGCTCTTTGTCAAGGCTCAGGTCTTGACTGAATCTCTTCGGAAAGGGACACTTCACAGTTTCTGGTCTCCTTAAATCACAAATGTTTTTTCATGCTGTATAAAATCCTTGCTTCCTGAGGGTTTGCTGAACATAATGAAGGTGCAGGAGGCATAGTACGTTTTAGTAGAACAGAGGGGGAAAAAAAAAGAGGAAAAAAATAGTAGGAGAAATGGGAGTAGAGAAATGGGAGTGGGGGAATTCAGACACGGAAAGATCTCAGAAGCCACTGACTGCTTCTTTCAGTTCTTTGGTGGCCACCTACAGAATTTCCCCTTCTTGCCAAGAAAGGGAGAGAAAATGCAAAGGTGGACTTGGCAGCGCTGAGCCTATAAAACCCTATTTAAGGTATTAATGCCTGTTGTGCCTCTGGAGTTCAGTTTGTTCAAGATTAATGGATTCCTTGAGATGTAGCTTTGTGTCAATCCAAATGCAAAGACACAAAGGTCTACCTCTAACTTTTTCCACCACATAATAATAATAATGACAGCCTGCCTTTTGCAGGAGAGAGTTAAAGATCATAGACATTTATTTCTGAAGTTGGCAAGTTGGCATTACCAGAGTCAAAATTCATCCTTTCTACTTGGAAATGGATAGCACAAATTTTGCAGTTCTTGCACCGTCTCACACAAGAGAGGAAGCCCTCGTGACTGCCTTGCCTGGCAATGCTGGGTTACAAGCCCCATCACTACATCATTGCTGCTTCTCCCTGTGTGTCCGGGTGTAAGTTGTCTGGGAGAGATCCTGTCTTCCACTGTATATTTGACCGCTGTCTACTACAGCAGGGCTCTGGTAGGTATAACTCAAAACCCAAGGCAAAGAAGACAGAGGCAATGCAGGCAATGCCTGGCAGCCTCCACCATCTTTTCAGCCAGGGCCAGCTCATTCCCTTTCAGTTTCTAAGGGAAACGACAGGCGGCTCTCCATAGAAATGAATATCCTTTCATCTTGCTACCGGCACCCATTAAGATGAATTATTTGACACCTGCTGCTGCCTTATCTGTCTCAGTTCTTGGGGTGAAATACCTCTGGGAACAAGATTAAAAGTCAGTAGCGATGTTTAAAAATCCCTCAGTAGATTAGAGTGATGTGCCTTCAGCTGCCTGGCATATGGTGCTGGGTATGAAGGAGGAATGGAAAATGCCTGATGGGGGAACAGTAAAGCCCGGGGGAACACAACAGCTAAGCATGGAGCTTCTTCACTGGAGCTGATCCCAGCTAAAGTCATGATAAACATCTTGCACTATGTTGGCCCACAGGTTGGCTGAACACTTTGTGGAAGCACTAAGATGCTATAAATCTGAGGTTGAAGCCCATTTGCCAAATGGGAAGAGGGAAAGGTCTTTTGGATTCAAAAGTCTCAAAAATCGACTTGGAGAACCCATGAGCTGTATCAAGCATGGCACAGAAAGACTCTCCCTCCCATGCTCAGGACCAGCTCATTTAACATCCTTATCCCAATGCAACCAATATGCTACAGAAACAGCAGAAAAACGATTCTCATTACTGTGGCAAGATACAATGAGAGGAACAAGAAACCTCAGCCTCTTTTCACCATTAAAATACTTAAAATTCAACTCTTCAGGCCATCCATGTGTAGAGTTGGTCATAGGATCGTCCATCGGTTGGAAGGAGACACAGAAGGATGTCCCAAAGCTCTCCAACAGCCCCACCAAACCCTTGACTTCCCACCTTTTAACACCCCAAGCAACACTCATGCCAAAGCATCTAGCATCTTCTCTGTCTCCTGCTCTGGGTGACAGACCACGGGCCTGACAAGCAAACACACTTACGTACACCAAGTAGCTTTGATTTGTCACTAAACATCGGGGAGTACCGGGGATAATTGGCAACCTCATTACACGAGGTTTAACTACTCTCCAGAAACGACAAACTATAATCATCACGTTGGTGCTTGAAATGAATTGTTTGCAACATTACAATCGCCAAGGCCCCTTTTTCCAGTTGGAGCACCCTACAGAGACATGTTTTCAATTTGCAGTAAAGATGAGGAACACGGAAAGCAAAGTAATAAATTAGAGGGAGGTTTATAGCCCAGTCCACCTAGGACAGTGTGGTGAGGGAAAGGCAAAATGTAGCATTGAGCCAAAATACTACTTTTTAATAGCAACATATGCAGCAAGCCTCAGATCTGAAGAGAAAACAAAGGGCAAAATCTCCACCTGGAATGAAGAATAAAGGATGAAGAAAACAGTGCAGGCAGCAAGCAAATACCTCCTTGAAAGAGGCAGCAGAAGATGGAGTAAGGTGAGAGGCACCAAAGATATCTCAGTTGAGCTTAATATGCCAAAGTCCATGCGGCCTTGGCAAGATTAGTATCACAAAGGGTATGAAGGGATGTTACCTATGTCAAAAGGCTTCTTGAGAGATACAAGATTGAAGAAACAGTAACATCCATGTGCAATGGAAAACAGGCCCTTCTAGTCTATCATCTTGTCTCCAGCAACCACCTTTGCTTGACTTCAGAGTGGGACATAAACCTCCCTCATCTGCATCATGGAGGTCATGGCAAGGCACAGCAACTTTCTGGAGAGAGACATGCTCTTCCTGACCTCCACTGCTGCTCAGCTTCTGCCAAGAAGTATGCAGGCTGAAGGCCTTTCTGAATTAACCAAAGCTTCTAACAACACGGATGCTGGCTTTGACACTGCCAGGAACAGCCAGCCAAAACCCACACCCTCATGAAATCCAAGCCAAAGGAAACTCGGGGGCTGACAGGACCTGCCTGATGTGGAGCCTTTTATGATCACCTGCCATCCTCTTACCTGAGATTAGAATTTCTCAGCAAGCCTTTTAGATGTTGGTAGGGAGCCAAGACCCAAATCCAAAAAGGCATTAAGGTCTTGGTGCCTGTCTAGATCTGGGCCAAAGACTTGCCGCTCTGGCCATGAACAGATGTACAGAAGGAGCCCTCTCCAAAAAGTTGTCACTATCATTTGTGGAGTCATGAGTTTAAAACTACTCATGTTAGCCATTAATCCTGCTCAATCCTACGAACTTCCACCGCAGATCACAGGCTCTCCATGGCCTGGGTACCCCCTGCACAGCTTGAAGCTTCTGGCCCAGAGCTACACGTCTGCTGCCAGAGGGCACTGGTGGGGAGAAAAATCCAGAATTCAGAGCAGCTCCCTCTCTAGGTATTCAACAGATTGGTACACAGAGCAGGAAGGAACCAAACAGAAGACAAGACAGCTGTCAGCTGTACATCCCAGCTCTCCTACGCTCTTGGAAATGAAGCTGGACAGAAACCAAAATGTTTCCAAATCTAGAGAATTTGCAGTTTCGAAATTCATTTAATTCCAACAGTGAGTTTCCTTTTAATTCCTTGTGAATGAGCTTCTCTCTCCAAACCTGAAGGATTCCATATCAATTTCAATCATTTTAGGTTTTTAATCTCTCCTGCTAGAGAGACAGGCAGAATGTAATGAATTTCTGGTTTAAGTCATCGCAAAACAAAATGTGTTTAGAGCAGTATGTTTCAGGGGTGTTAAAGCTAAAGCCAAGGAAGCATTTTGAAACCAAATTTCATCAGAACTGACCGCTCAATTCAGTAGAAGTGACATTTCTGTATGAAAAAAAAATTGATTCCAATAAAATATTTCCAAGCACATCCTGGAGCAGGTGGTAGGTTAGAGCCAGCATGTTAACAGTGAGTGAGAGGGCGGATACTGGACAGACACGAGCAGAGGGCATGGGTGCCCTGACAGAGCTGAGCATCATCTCCAACCGGCATAAGAAAGAGGTCCCCAGGGCAGACCAGAGGTAGGAAAGCAAAGCCATGCCCCCAGGACAACAAAGACTGATGCAGCCTATGCCTGAAGTGCTTTCACACACCATACTGAGAGCACAAGGCTGGAACAACATTGCCAAGCTGCCAGACAAGAGCAAAGAGCCATGGCAGCATTTATCCATCCTCTCCCCGCAATTAATCCTTCACTCACCAATGCTCTCGAAATGGATTTACATTGTTTAACCAAAATACTAATCAGGTAACTCGGTGAAGTATTCATAGGCCAGTTTGGCAATGGAAAGCACCTCTCAGGACCATCCCAAAGCTTTCTTGCCTGAGCTGCCATGCCCCGTGTGGAGCTGCCATGGCAGCCACCCGCTGCCTCTGCTGCCTTTGATTGCCTCCTCACTTTGTGCCATTCAAAGGCATGGGTTTCGTTTCAAGTTTGAAGCTCCTCTTAAGGATGCTTCTTTTCCCAGCATAAAAATACCCCACAGGAAGAGATGCCGTGGCTTCCCAAAAGCCGGGCCCTCCCTCCTGTTTAGACCTTGACAGAGATGTAAAAGACATTTCAGGACTTTGAGTATGCTGCTTTTATATTAGTTCTACCCCTCCTGTGAGCAAGGCTAGAGAAAGCCAAGGAATCTCACCTCGCCCTGCATCTCACTGTCTTTCAGCAGCTCTTTTAGTTCTCAAGCATCCTTCCACGTGCCAGCCATGCTGCCAGCTGCCAGCTGTGACCCAGTTGGGAGCACGTCTCCAACTCAAGCCACCCTGCTTCCTCTCCTGCCATGTCTACTCACTTGCAGCACTCACTGCAAGGCTTGAAAAAAAATTAAATTAAAAAAATAATTAAAACTCTTCCGTAGCCAAAAAAGAGACTCAGTTCAGGCTCTAAGGATGCATTGTTGATACATGGTGTGTTCGCACAATCAGTCCAGAGAAGAACCCTTCCTCCCCACACCGTGCACAAGAGATGGACAATGCACATGCAGACATGGACTTACAGCCACTTACAAACACCTACCCAGGATTGAGATACAGGGACAACACTTGCTAAAAAGGAGTCAGAATTATAGCAACAGAAACCCTGAAGAGCATTTCCACCCCCAACCTGATGTACTGGTACATCCTCTGCTGCTCAGCTTCACAAATACGTGCAAGCCCCAAAGCCCACAACAAGACAGAAGACACGACTATGCATGCACACATGTATTTTTAACCTTTGTATATAATTACCAGTCCTTATTTTCCCTACAAAACAGACTAAACAGTCTAACTTTCTCCAAAGGAAACTTCACACAGTAAACAAATAGATTAAGGATACTAAGTCCTGCTGCACGGGAATGCATACTTATTTTTCAGCTGCTGGCAAAATAATGCATATTCACAGCAAGAGTCAACTTGCCACCCTAAACACCGCTCATCAGGAACGAGTGAGGCACGTTTGCCTTTGCTTGTGGGAAGATGTGTCTCCAAACATCTCCTCCAGATGGGCACTTTAGCAAACACAACTCTTCACCATGTTTCGATTGTGACAATAGTGGCAAGGGGCTTGAAAGGAGATGTCAGCTACCAATGCTGTGTCCTCTGTGACAGGCCCAAAGGCATAACTAAAAAGGTCATTCCCTGTCTTATTTGATGTGATGTAAACTGCATTTCGAAGTCCACCTACAAAGAGACTTCTGGAATACCGACTGATTCCAAATGGGGTTACCATTTGAGAAGACTTAACGTGGAAGCCTGTGGTGCCTCCTAATGTAATAAATATTTTGAAGCTTATGGATGTGGCAGTTCAATTTCTCCACTTCAATGAGCAATAGATGCTCTAGCAAGCACCCCGTGGCATCCCTGTGGGCAAGAATCTTGGCTTGCTCATCACCACCCTCAGGTAGAAGTGCTGCTCCTCTGTGCAGCAGGGGCATGTCACATCCTTTAACTTCTCTGCACTGAAACCTGCAAAAATGTAAAACCCCCATTCCAAAACCTCAGTGATTGGGGGCAGATGCTCTGAGTCCATAACAAAAGCCACAGAATTATCTAAATGAATATACCACGGGAAAAGCCCATTCCTCAGACTTGAGAAAATCCTTGCAACAGGGACAAAAGGATGAAGAAATCAATTTTACTGACAAATTTTCAAACAATTTATTCCTTTACCTTCCCTTTGAATTCTCTCATCACATCAAAATTTCACATCTTTGACCTTCCTTTAATGAATAACCACATCAACTATTCAAGGCAATTTTGTATTTAAGAAACACTTGCTTTCCCCAAAGCCTCTATTTCCTTCCCACCAGCACCTGATTCAATTCCCAATTAAGGTGACAGCATGGGGAGTAAGCGAATGCATTAGGCAGCAATGAAACCTGCTCTGCCACAGCGACAGAGACTGGGAAGCAACCACCAGTGTTACAGAAACACCATCTCAGATGAAGGACTTGCCAGTGCAGCCTATGGAAAGGTCACCTGCCCACACTCCCCTACAAAATACTGATCCTTAACTGATCTTAATTAGACCATTAGGTCCATTTCCATCACTGGAGGATGCAACATGGGGTCTTCTATCCTAATTTGCTAGAAGACATGCTCTGCCCTACCACTTTGCTGCTATTCTGGGTTGGTATCTACCTCTTCCCCATCCCAGTTTAAGAGCTGTGGTGGTGCCCAGGTCTCATTGCTTTGTATCTGGGATTGCACTAACCTACTAACCGCAGATGCTGGAAGCTCCTAATTTCTTTTATCCACTCTTGCTGGCTCGCTCTCCAGGCGGAAGGGAGCAGGACAGTAGACTGAAGAGAAGTTCACAAATTGCTCTGGCAACTGTAACTGTGTCCCCCTTCGGTTTTTTATCGACTCTACAGGACTGCCATGCATTGCTGAAGCTTTGTAGTTTAAAAAAAAAAAAATAAAATCCCAAACCTTTCAAGTGGAACAAAGTCTGTCTTTAAAACGAGGACAATGCCAGAGATAATTAGAAGCTAGGGACTGAAATTTCAGGATACTGAGGTCTTCTTGTATTTTTTCCTTTTTGGGGTAGATAACCCAAATCAGAGACCAATTATAAACCCAACCAGCTGTTAACCTGCCACTGAGTCTCACAGAAAACGTGACAAGAGCCAGTGTCTCACCTCGCAGTTGCTGGAAGCAGGTTGTGCTGCTCTCCCCGTCCAGCGCGTGCCGCAGGACCCCGTTGCTGGGCTTGGCTCTCTCGTAGTCCCTGTCGGGAAGCATGGCCTGCTCGCTCTCTCCAGCGTGCTCCGGCCGTGGGGGCAAGGACTGTGGGAACCCGAACATTGGCAGGGACGAGAAGAAGAGTAAGGCACCACAGAGCAGGAAGCCTCCCCACCATGCACCGATCCACCGAGGGTCATCTGGGGTTATGTCCAGCTTACCTGCAAGGGCACATACATGTTAGTGGCTTGGCTGCGGGCAAGGGAAGATGACAGTGCTAATAGTCCTGTAGGCTGGAAGATGGTTCTTGGGGGCTTTGTGAGCTAGCGAGGGGCTCCCAGAACCAGTTAGGGACCCACAATGCATCCCACAGCCATATCATGTCAGCCACCCGTGCATAATGACCTCCACATCCAAGAGATCCTTAGGACAAGGAAGCCATCACCTTGTCTGTCTAGATGGTACACCCAGCTTCTTCAATACCCTGGAATCAGAGCTTCTTTCCAGTGCCTTTGGTTCTGCCAGCTCTAGGAAGCTGCGATATACCAGGCAGCGTCCCCTGTGCTGGCATTGAGGTTTCGGACATCACTGTCCCATCGTGTCAAACGTGCACACACAGCTGACATACCTACTGGCACAAAGACCTGTACGGAGAAGCAGCAGCACAGGCAAGGACATTCCATCTCCATCCTGGCTTTTCCAATGCTCACCCTGCTTCAAATTCACAGCCCTTTTCACCAAAGGAGAGATGGGCATTTGGGCTTTATAGGCACTAGTGACTGTGTGGAAGGTGAAACAGTCCCAAATATTGGAACAAAAACGTGCCCACTGCATCAAACAGGCTCAGGAAGGTGGAGAAATCAGAAAATTAAGAAAAGCAAAGTAGAAGGCAAGAGTATCCTGTGGGTCATCCCCGAGCAGAGATGCTCCAGGCTGCTCTGGAATCAGTTTGGAGGAATAAAAATAAACAGCAGGAGAGAGGAAACTGTTCCTAACAGCTGCCTTGCTGCCACAGCTGGTTGGCGAGCTGGCGGAGGGTGCCCAGCAACAGAGCTGACTCCTGGGGGAGATCGGGGTCTGTGCGGCTGGAATAACAAGCTCCTCCGATCGTGGTGTCTGCCTGGTTACCGCCACTCTGAAAGATCTGTCTCAAGTGAGGCAATCAAGTTGTCTCTCAAACAGAGATGGAAGGAAACTCTTTTCTCCTTAGGGAAAATAACATGTAGCTCTCAAATATATATAAAGTTTAAAAAACAGTGGTTTGGAGGGATTGGATTGGATTCTTCTGCTGTTATTTCCTCCTGCCTGAAGTGCTTTTCAGGTTCTTGGGAACACAGCCACGTGAAGAGCCATATAAACCAAGGTCTTCTTCATATCCCCTTCCTAAAATAGGTTCTGTATGGAGGGAGGCACAGCAGCATGTCCTGGTATCCCACACCTCCTGCCTGAATGGGGAGCAGGACAGGGTTCAACTCTCTGGAGCTCCATCTCCTCATGCCGCCACGAGCTGCGAGGCAGAGCCAGCTGCAATGTGGAAACTCTTTCCCATACAAAAATAGATGGAGGCCATGCCTGTCCCAGCCTTCACATGACAGCGATGAACCATAGCCAAAGCCAGTTGGACTTGCAGCTGGAAAAGACCATACCCTCCCTGTGACCTGCTGAGCCACAGCCCCTCCAGGCTTCTCAAAGACAGCGCTCTGTGTTCCCCTCTGTGGCTCTTTATTTGGCTGGGGATTTCTGGGCTGCGAATACAGAGCAATGTCTTTGGTTAAAAATGGCCAGATCACATCAAAATAACTTTCTAGCATCTTGCCTCTGATGGAACCTGCTGCAGATACCCTGAGAGTCCATAAAAATAAAATCAACATATACCTGTTATTATTTTTGTGATTTGTGGTGTAGGGGCTTTCCAAACTACATTTGGTGTCGTGCTCATGTTTTTAGTTCTATAAAATGATCCAATTATTTTTTAAACTTGTAACATCCTACAGTGAGGAGTTCCTTGACCTACTGAGAAAGAAACATCATCTTCTGCACGTTCATATTTTGGAGTAAATTGTACTTAATGGTCAAACACGTAACAGGGTTCAAACGAGCTTCTCTGCCTACAGGACCTAGCGAATTGTTGCCATATCTTCACTAAAGCCAAGGATTGAAAAGGGGCTATGGGATGTTTGACCAAGCTGTAGTGAAAAGTCTCAGGAAAGATACTTCTTTCCTGCTTGCTCGATGCAGTTCACATTTCTTCAGCTGTCATATGCATGGAAGAGCAAGAAAAGGCAGTAGCACTTTTCCACGTTCACATGGCTCTGTCCTGAGTCCTGCAAGGTTCAACGCCATCTGAATGCATCCTGTGAAGATGTGTTTGCAACATCACAGGCCTGGAATGCACCTTCAAAGGGGACAACACCCCTACGGCAGGGTAAGAGCCTATGGGATCAGATGGAGCTGAGAACCGTAAAAAAACCCGAAACCACAACATCTGAACAACTGAGGGAAAAAGAAAGAAGCATCAGGTTTTCATTTCAGGCCACAGCCGAAGGGCTTGGGGAGCGGTGGAGAACAACCTGTTACACATTGCCCTCTAATGGCACACAGCCCGCAGTGCAGGCTCTGCACTAGCAGGTTTTTTTTCTTAATGAACAGAAAGACAATTTGAAAACAATTTACTTTAACCCGAGTGCAGAGTCAAGGTGAGCAATAATTAGCACTACTTTTGGGAATAAGCAATACTGCTGTAGGCCTGCTGCTGCTCGTTCAAACAGGGTCATTTGGAGGAGGTTTCCTGGTGTGCCTCCATTGGAGAACTTGGATGGTCTTCCTTGCTCCTGGGGATGGCAGCTCTCCAGATTTCATCCCATTCCTTCAATCCTGCTCCCCTGGAAAGACTATGCCCATGGCTAGTTGGTGTGCTCTGCCACAGTGGTCTTTTAAGGTGTCCTCTAAGTGCTGGGCTGAAACTCACCTCGCAGTAGAAAAGCCCATGGAAGGGAACAAATTTTGCTTACTAAGAATCTGTTTTCTATGGGGATAGAGTTGGAAATTTTGAATCCCAATCATAGAACCCCTTTAACAGCGATGCCCATACACGCAAGAGACACTCAGGATGGAATGAGAAGCTGTTTCCCACTTGTGAACATCCACATTTTTGTCCTGCTGATACAACATTAGCATATTTGATTTGAAACCAAACCCAGTTCTCCTTACTTGTGTCAATGAAGACAGCATCCACATAGATTTTGGTACAGAAGGAGCCCAAGATAAATCCACAGGCTGGTCCAAATACCAGCATCGTAAACAGGATCCCTACAAGGAGAGAGAAAAGAGGAAATTAGTGCCAGGCTCAGGTTATTCATTGCAAATAGTTCCACTTGTCTCCTGCAAGAAGCTATTGCCCTTCTGATGGCCAATAGATAGAGATATGTTTTCATGTTGACTGCTTCAGGCAAAAGAGCACCCTAAATACTTTTTGCTTTTCCATATCTCTTCAGGAAAAAGAGTAGATGGAGCTGTGATAATGGTGAAGGATTTCTATTGAGCTGGGAAGACAGCGCAGATGTATGCTATGTTTTGGTTGGCTAGCTGCTCTGACAGATGTCTTACTCAAAAGCACAAGGTAAAGCAGACCTGCCTTCTCCCCATGGGGAAGTCTTTACCTTTGCCACCTCCAGCTAAATTCCTAGTAGACAGGGATATTTTCAGAATTTAGGGCCAGCACATCTATGAAATACAGCATTGCCACAGGTTGCTGGATAAAAACTCTTTACAGAAGCAGCAGAACTCTTCCAAATTTGTGAAGCCCTTCTCCCCATCGTACCCACACGGCAAATATTCCCCAAGGTGCACGGCACATCTTCCAACCTCTCACAACTGCTTGCTCCTCCTGCAAAACCTGCATGAAATTGACAGTGTAATGCCAGGCGAAGAACTATTATGAGTAAATTACTTATTTGCTTCACTACAATATTTAGAAGCATTTATTCTCACTCCCATTTTGGCCCCGGAACAGGAATGCTACCGGCACACCGCCAGCTCTCAATTATCCAGGGCAGAAAGGCATGGGGACACAGGGATAATCCAGAGAAAGAAGCAGAAAGATAACACAAAACCATTTGTAAATTAGACAATAGGAACATATTAGGTACCTTCACATTTGGGATAGAAAACCAACAAGAAGCCCCCAAGGACCCTTGTAAAAGGCTTTCTGAAGGAAGCAGAGGCAAGTCCAAGCAGCACAGAGCAGAGGAAGTGCCTTCTTGCTCAGGCTGGGGCACAGCATTGCTGATGGACCCCCGTGCCCAGTGAGGGGGATAGCTCTTCAGGACCCTCAGCCTGTGCTGGCAGCAGACTTGGTGTCACTGCCCTTCAGAAAAATCATGTGAAGGAGTTTATCTGCATCTGGGTGCTTTGCTCGCCCTTCCTTCAGTAGCAGGGTACATCCCACATAGAATCATAGAATGGTTGGAAGGGACCCCAAGGATCACAGAGTTCCAATCTCCTGCCACAGGCAGGGCCACCACCCTCCAGGCCTGGTAATGCCTCGGAAAGCCGGAATCAAAACTCAATAGCCTTGGTGACTATTAAGCAGGTATCCTTTATTGCAGTGCTGGGCACACAGGGGATCGCTCCAACCTAAACAAGGTTACCCAGAGCCCCATCCAACCTGGCCATGAACACCTCTCCAGGGACGGGGTATCCACCCCCTCTCTGGGCAGCCCGTTCAGCACCTCACCACTCTCTCTGTAAAGAGCTTCCCCCTAATATCTAATCTAAACCTTCAATCCTTTAGCTTCAGTCCATTCCCCCTTGTCCTGCCATTGTCTACCCTTTTAAAAAGTTGATTCCCCTCCTGTTCTATCTCTCTCCAAACCTCTCTGGGGGTGCTGCCTGGTATCTCAGTGCATTCATAAAGCACTTCACTGCAGCTATCTCAGCTCTCAAGTTCCTTAAATGGAAACTTTTAATTCCCAAGTTCTCTCTCTGTGCATTTCACAGGAGTGGGAGAAAGGACCAGAGCTGCAAAATATTCCCAGGAGACCACCAGCCCCATCCAAGGCAAACCGCACCTGCCCATGACAGGTCAGCCAAGCAGAACAAGCCACTATGGTCAGAAATAACGTCACCATTTTTAAAATGCAGAGCACAAACTAATTTCTCCAGGTTTATAGCACCATGGCTTGGCTGGATTAATAACTAGGTACAAAGCAACGGTGTCTCCAGCCAGCCACTTGCACAGAAACCCAGCGTGTTAATACCTTCCCAGCTACCATGTATAGAAGAGGGAGAAACACAGGTGGTGAGAGGGAAAAAAAAAAAAGGTGCAGGAACAATTCAGTGCTCTCAGGACAGTGGCAGAAGCTGCCATCCCTTGCCTGGTCTCAGCTAAGCTCAAAGCCGCAGCAATGGCATCACGTCGCAGCCCATGCTGCCAGCTAAATTAATCCTGGGGGTTGCTGACCACGATGCCCACGCCAACAGTGGAGCAAGACATCTCCCTCCTGCAGTCACCCTGTCACCAGGCATTGGGTTTGTGCTCCACAATTCAGAAGTAAGATGGGGAATTCATGCTCTTCAATCCACACAGCTGCTTAGGAAGCCGGTGCCTTGCTTTCCTTGGGGACCCACAAAGCCTCACATGGGCGATCCCAGACCCTGGTTACCTGCAGAAGCACTTTGTGAGATGTGAAATGAAGGAAGAGACAGGTTGGGAAAGCAGGGAACAGGGAATTTTTTCCGGGCACACCCAGCGCCAATTTGTCTCTCCCAGCCCTGAGGCCTGTCCCACCTGGGGCTATAAAATTTCCAGTGGCATTTTGCAAAATCCCCAAGTCACATTTATTTTTGGTCACTAGGTGGCATTAGCGTTTGTCGTTCAGCCCACAAGTGCCATGTGGTAGAAGCTGGGTGACGGTGCAGCCCACCCCAGCTCTCCAAACACGACTACAGTCGCGTTGCAGTGGGTCCTGCAGGCACCCGGGAGGCCTGTGCTGATGGCAGGGTGCTGCCTTCACCCACCTACCTGCCCTACATGCCATGGAGCTGTGCCCTTTCTCCATCTGCTCGCTGGAAATCACAGATTTTAGAGCTAGCTCTTATAAAACTTCAGTTTTTAGTCAAAGAGTTTAAACAGACAGCACCTAGCAGAGGGAGGGTCACGGGTATTACTCTATGAACAAGTTGGCAATCAAGGGCCAGGCTAATCTTTGATGACCAAAGGTTAACTATGATGTTCTACATAATTACGGTCCGGCAGGTAAGGACACGCTAGGTCTCACATTGTTTAGAGCAGTGTCTGGGTCAGCGACAAACAGAGCCCACAATTTGGATGGGGAGCCCTTGGACATTGCTCTGGCCTTACTTCCCAACCCTAGGCGTGAAGAAAACCTGTTAGACCTGAGATCCTCTTTCCCTGTCCCAGATCCTCAGCCCAGACCCTGGTACCCAGCACCCAAAGAAACCTGCTCCTCCAGAGTTGCCTGAGGGTTCACACCCACAGGGATGACCCCCCCAAGGGAAGTTGGGACGACCTTCCCCTAGGCACCAAGGAGGCTGCTGAACCCTGTGCCATTGCCCCGACAAGACCTGTGTGTGTGAGCAAAAGGACTGTGTGGCCAGCAGACAGCTGGTTCAGAGCACCCACACACTGCTCTCCACAGGCAGCAGGTATTTATTTTCCATTTTTTTAATTTAATAAACCTATTGCTGGTTGATGTTTTTTTAAAGTTTTCAACAGCTCAGGGATAACTGAGAACACATCAAAACTGTCATTTGGAACTGACACAGGGCTTGTGCAACTACACAGGCAGAAGGACAAGGACCGGCTCTAACCCTCCTGGCAGCACCTTTGGATGTACCAATGCTGGGTTGAAGAAGGACACAAGTTTGTCCTGTGATGATCTCAGAAGCACAGGCAGGGCTGTCAGACTACATAGGCAAAACCACACAACTGAAGTGCATTTCATGGAGCAAAGGGTAGGATAAAAAATATTGCAAAAGATCATCCTTCACCCAAGCCCCCTTGCCCCCTTACCCAAAATCACTCAGGAATATTTTCCCCTTTTTCCCAAGCAGAAGGGAGCAGGGACTTTTGGCCAGCAGTCCAGCACCAGCAGGGAGATGCTCCCAGGTGCAGTCAGCTCAAATAAAAAGCAATCAAGAAAGCTGCAGCCAGCGCTGGTACACGCAGTGGCACTCGCAAGAGGTGAAGGCTGCCCTTCCTCACGCTATCTGCACCTCATGGCGAAGACCCACTTCAGGAACAAGCCACATCCTCAGTTATTAAACCACCAGCCCTCCCCAAATCGCATCCCGGTGGCTGCAAGCTGGAAGGCGTTACTGCTCCGAACCGTGCTCGCTAGAGGGCAATGTGGGATAGAGCATCCCCGAACAGGGGCCCAGGTATCTGAGATCCGACCGTCAGATATTAAATTGTTGTTCACCTCCAGGCTAGCTCAAGAAACCCTCGTGTTAATTGTGTTTTTACTTTTTCTGTAGTTTGCCCAAAAACCAAGAAAACAACCGGCTCACCCCATGTCCCCTTTGTTATCTTTTTTAGAGACTTCAATAAATTCTGACCATTGCAGTAAACAGTATTTTACACTTTATCTCACAAATCAAGCAGGTTTTGGAAAAAAACCAAAACATCAAGGCATGGACTGTTATGATACACAGTCCAGAGCTGAACCATGCTTAAGGATCAACAGAGGATGCTCCTGGGCATGAGAAGGCCATTTGGTGATGGGGATAGCACCTGCAGTTCAACATTTATGCAGAATTGAGACCTTGTAGTTCAACATCAAGAGTTCAAGGGGAAATTAGCCAAGTTAGAATCAGCTTAAGACATCCTTCCTCTTTCGAGTAACACTGCAACAATTTCTCGTTGCCCTCATTATTAGGAAAACACTTTCCACACTATCCACACAGTCATGCAACCATGAAGCTGCTGCTTAGCAGACAAGGAGGTCTAAAAAAAATCAACCCTTTTCCCAGTCCTGGGGTTGCAAGGATAAAGATGTGCTAAACTTGTGGCTAACCTTAACACCACTTCTTAGGTCTCTTCCCATGTTTCCTTTGACTTTTAGATCAGCTTGATTTAACATAACCACACGGCATTAATACCAGGAGCAAGCAGATGAAAAAGTCTAATCCTGGCTCCATCAGGCTCTTGCAGAACTCTCATCTGATGGCAACAAAGGTAGTGATCAGTACAGGACACTGCAGCCTCTTCCCTTTCATTCTGAGCTTAAAATTTATTTCTATCACTCAGAGCAGCACATTAATAAATCTCCCCAAGGATACTGCCCTGGACACAGATGCTTCTTGCTCTGCAGGGCTGGCTGTGCCTCTTCGATGGGGTCTGTGCTGCCCCCAACATTTCGAAGAGCAGGGCAAGTCCCCAGCATGGTTAGCCCTGCACAGACCACTGGAAGCTAGGATGAAAATGGTTTCTCCTTTATGCAGTTTGGTGGTATTTTTACTTTCAATCTCATCATTATTTATTTAATTCTTACCAAACAATGGTAATTCTTAAAAATAATCAAGAAATGCAAATTAAAAAGAAACCAAAACAACCCTGCTTTGGGACAATTCAAATGTTTTGTTTGACAACTGAAATACTTTGTTCTAGTTTGGGTCTTTTTAAAGCAGAATGATATTTTATTTTGAAAATAGCTAACCATTTCCAGCTTTCCTTCTCTGTCCCTTTCACAAGCCTCCCTGGCAGGAAATAAAAAAAAAGCAAGCCAGGCTGGACTGAGAAATTAGAAAGATTTTCCTCCCATCTTTTCAAATGGAACAATTTGCCAAATCCTACTTTGTCCTGTCAACTAACAGACATTTTCCAGGAGCTGAGGAAAGGATTGGGACAGAGGGGAGTATTAGATCTGACATTTTGTGATGGGATTTTATCACAAGTAAGGCCCAGGACTGATAAAGCAGTTTTTCCATTAGAGCAAAAGAAAGAGCAGCAGCAGGTATCACTGCATCTGTGGTAAGGCTGTGGCACAGAGATGCTCAGTCAGTCATGCAAAGTGCACAAGAACCAAGTTGCAAAGATAGGGATAAAGGCAGTATTTCAGCTGTCCCTTGGACACGTGGCAGCAACAGGATCCCAAAACTTGAGCAAACTGGAGCTGTTTGCAGTGTGAAA
This sequence comes from Porphyrio hochstetteri, assembly GCA_020800305.1. Lineage (NCBI taxonomy): Eukaryota > Metazoa > Chordata > Aves > Gruiformes > Rallidae > Porphyrio > Porphyrio hochstetteri. The sequence continues at coordinate 18,060,200 of CM036915.1, read as the reverse complement.
AGGGTGAAGCATCAACTCCATCTCTGAAATGAATTAACTGGGGACAGCAACTCCCAGCAGAAACCCTCCTGGCTGGAAAGAAGACATTGAGGGAGACACGGCAAGGCTTGACAGCCTTGCAGGCACGCAGTGAGGAGACATCTCAGGTACAGCTTGCCAGGGGTTCAGCACAGTCACCAGCTGAGAACAAAACCACGGGCAGCTAAAGGACACCGAGTCACCACTTCAAAGCCTCATGGACACAAAGAGATTTATTCTGGAGACCTGCCAACAAACCTCAGGTGAAGATGAGATGGATAGGTGAGGCAGGAGGACAAAAAGCAGCATCTTCCTCTCCCCGAAGCCACCCATGTTTCCCATCTCATACCCCATTTCTACCTCCCAATCTCTCTCTGATACAGCGCTTCCTACGCCTGTCCTCTTCTACCCACAGGCCGCATATCTTCATGTGACACCCTGCAGCGAAACAGCCAGGAGCGTGGGTTTTGTTTTGCTTTATAAAGGAACTAATGCACTTTGTAAGGTGATTTAGTGGATAGCAGTAGGAATGTCAGAAGTACCTTATAACGTGGAGAAATGAGGAAATGAAAAAGTCATGTTAAGCTGTCAACTTGTCCTACGTCACATTCCTCTCGAGTCCTGATACGAAGCCTTACCAGCATCTGGCATTTATTTTGCCCAAAGTAGGACTATGCAATGATGTGTAACAGCAGGATACGTATTTCTGACTTACTCCTCAGGATGCTTGGATACAGGTTAAAGTCTGCTTCAGGAACAAGCTCTATAGCTTCAAAGGAACTGGCCTAGAACACAGAAAGGTGCTAAACCAAGAGTTTTTCAGAGATATGCGATTTGGTGAGTGTCTCAGCTTGGTACCCAAGAATCCATCTAGCATGGCAGACCCATCTTGCCACTGCAGACACACATCCCGCTGCCAGGACTGAACGGCTAATCCTATTTGTGCCAGATGGTTTAAAGCACAGCTTGAGCACACCTTCCTGAGCTCCAGTCACCACTGAAAGCACACCCTGAGCCCAAGGGTTACCAACTTTTCTGACCTTGCCAAGTGCCAGGCTGAGATGTGATTGAGAAGCACTCACTTCAGAGAGCTGGAGAGAAAAAAAAAATGATGGGAGCTTACACTGAGAAACATCAATGTTTCCCCAGTGCTCCCAGCTGCAGGCTGAGGCTGGGTGTGGAGCTGAATCATGGTCCCTGTGGTCCCTGTCTGCTCACTTCTTCTTGAAGTTGCCCTGTCGAAACAACCTTGCTACCAGCCCCAAGGGCCAGCAATAGCAAGAGAAGTCATGCTCCAACTGCTCCCAAAGTGAGGATTCATTTGATGCTGAGAGGAAGGAGATTTGTTTGTGATGTACTTTGGAAAAGTTCACATACAAAAAGCCCCTGTGCAAAAAACCCCCCTCTGCCAATAAAGCCCTGGCAAGTGCTATGCGGATCATCTCCAGGGACTTGCGATCACACTGAAAGCTTCAGTTGTACAGGCACATCTGACGAATGCTGCATATGATTTCCACATCAACCCAGGTCACCACCAACTCTGGGCAAACCCCCTGGTGCAGCAGAGGATCCCATTTTATTTAGCTGTGAACATGTGGCTGATACCTGCTGGGCTCATGGTTCCCTCAAGCCAGGCTGCTCTGGTCTTGGCATTTCCATTAAATTAGGATGTAGGAGGCAGCAGCCCACTTCCAGGAAAGGACATGGCCAATTAAAAGGGCAGACAATGGCAGGACAAGGGGGGATGGACTGTAGCTAAAGGAGGGAAGGTTTAGATTAGATATTAGGGGGAAGTTCTTTCCAGAGAGAGTGGTGAGGGGCTGGAAGAGGCTGCCCAGAGAGGGGGTGGCTGCCCCATCCCTGGAGATGTTAAAGGCCAGGTTGGATGGGGCCTTGTCCAGATCATGCCTGGAGGTTGGTGGCCCTGCCTGTGGCAGGGGATTGGAACTCTGTGATCCTTCGGGTCCCTTCCAAGCCAGACCATCCCATGATTCTATTCCCAAAACGATGCCTCTTCCCCCTTGCACCACACCAAGGGACAGCTTTGTTGGGTTAAAGAGCTGGTCTGTTTGAAGACATGGGAAGGTCCCTCCATTGCAAAGTTAGCACCATCATTATGTCAAGAAGTAATGGATCAGGGAGCAAAATGTGATGTCTGACAAGGGTAACAGCAACCACACGGTTCAGTGCCAGCCACAAAACACATATATGGAGTTTGTGGTGGAGGGCAGAACGCACATACGCTCTTGCCACAGCCCTGGGATGCTGCTGTGGACATGGAGCAGCATCCTGCCAGGGATGTTGTCCCCAGCCCCCTGCCCGCCACAGGAGCTAGCTCTTTCTAAAAGCACAAAGGGAACTGGCTTTGCAGAGCATGGGATAATCTCAAAACCCTGCTTGTCCCACATTTCCCGCTGCGTGGAACACAGGGCAGGCCAATGTGAAGGGATTACTGGAATACCGTAATTCCTGCGCTCTGTGACCTGCCCTTAAAGAGACACCATCCCAGCACAACCCACAACAACCAGAGGTGCAGCGGTACAGGCTGAAGATGCCGTATTCTGCACTCAAGGCACCGTCCCTCAAGGGCCTGGGTTACAGGCTGCAGCCCTCGCACTCGGTGGGCACAGCCCATCGCTTCAGTGGGTTTTCTCTGATTCCCATCAGTTGACGTAACGTCAAAACCCGCACACTAAGGATGGGGGAGGCTGTTTGCTAGCCAGATGGCTTCTTCCCGTGGTAAAACCTGCTGGAGTCATCCAGCACTGCCCATCCTCCCCAGCAGACAGCATGCCCATGAGCACCCCGCTCCCACACCAAAGCAAGGATGCACATATTCCCTCAGATCCCAGCCAACAATGCTCAGCCCCTGGTCTTTCCTTCCCAGCTTTCCTCATTTACCAGGCAAAGAAGTAATTTTTCCCACTGCTTGACTTCTTGGCTACACAACCAGCTGTCTATCACCGCCTCCTGCTCCCTTATCGCTCCTGACTATCTGCACTGTTGCGGTTGAGGAAACTGGAATAGGTGGTGCTGGGCCGATGGCACGTTTTGATTTGTTTTGCTTCCTCTGTGCAACCACTGAAGCGCAGGGAATGTTCAAACAATCCTGACAGATGTTTTGGACCGCCTGCAGCTGTTGATTAATGACAAGCAACTCTGGGATAATTCGCTTTAAGGTTTAGTCTTTGTTCTGATGGGGATCAAAGTGGTTCCAGCCCTGTACTGGTATGAGGTGGGGAGGGGAGAAGAGGTTGGGTGTTTCTGCCATCTGTACAGTAGCACATGTTATTTATTCATTTTTGCCTTCAGGCTTCAGGAGCTCAAACCCAGTAGACTCCTCAGAGGGGACATCTATTTTGGGGTGCCAAAGACTGGGAAGGATGTGTGGGCACTCCTGAGGTTAGGGAGTGGCTGAATCCCCTGCTCGGCCATGACTTTTCTGAGCACTGTTTGCTGTATTCTCCTAACTTTTCCCCTTTTAACAAAGGCTAATCCCTCCTCGCCAGGTGTTGCAAGATGCATGACTATTACACAGTGCTTCAGCAATCAGGGACACAAAATGCATTAGAACAAACATCTTAATTTTGGTTATAAGCTCTTCTCATTGATGCCACCATTGCGTGTGCAATACAACACCTGGAAAAACAACCGACAGCGCTGTCCTGAGACATCCTATTTCTCACAGATGTAACAAACTTCGAATGAGACTCTTGCAGAGCTGCAGATGAAGCTCATGGCAGTGGCCTTCCTCCTTCCTGCTGGAAAAGGCTTTATTTTTGCACAGCACAGTTCTTTGCTCTGGCATTTAGCATTCAGACAGCAATCCCTACAGAAGTTGCTAGGACCTGAAGGTATGTTACATGAAGGTTTCTTCTCCCCACACTCCTAGTGTCCCTTTAAATATTGATTTCCATCAGAATTCGGGATTTCTCCATGGAGATGTCTGCTGACTCTGAGATGAAATCTGATTCCTATAAAGCAGGTATTTTGCCTGGTAGACTACCCTGTGTTTTCAATTATTACCGAGCCTTAAGTTTGTTTTATCAGCAAATCCCTGTCCCCAGCACTATCAAGTCTACATTCAAAAGGATCAGTGTTATACCAACAACGGATGGTCCCAGGGGATCCTGATGCACACACCTAATGTTTGCAGAGCAGAACAAAAAGTGATTGGACTTTTGCATTAGGAGCACAAGCTCAGTGTCCAGCCCCAAATTTTCTGTAATGACTAACTGTGCTTCTAACAGCTCAAAAATACACCCAGTAGCTGGCTTGTGTCTTCATTCTGATAAGCACAGAAATAAAGAAAACACAATGAAGAAAAAAAAAATACCCAACACAAACCAAACAAAAACTGCACTGACCCCCAAAACCAAGGAAAGCCCCAGCCCAGAACCCAATTTGTATTGGGCATGGCTGAAATGGGATCACCAACAAGATCGCAGAGAAATAAATCATGCAATGATGAAAGCTCCACAAGCCTCAAAATTGCATTTGCAAGCAAAATAAAAATTAAAGTAGCCAATCTGTGAGCTCTATGTGGTAAACTACGGGGATGCTCCTACTACAAAGGTCTTTGGATTACTCTGCTCCCACCAGCTGGCACTGGGAGAAAACTGTTCCCCACTCTTGCGCAGTTTTCCTCGGCAGCATCCCGGTACCCTCCCCGGCAGCAGAGGGACTGCTTGCTGCATTTCTCTCCTTGCTGATGAGGAGCCAGAGAAGAAATTTGCTTATGCTAATCAATCCCTGGCACCAGTCATACGAGACACTAATCCACTAGCAATCTCTATCAGTCTCTGCATATTTATCTAAAGCAGCGAACACTCGTGGAGGATTATGAACGCAGTGGTATTGTTGTAGCAGTGTTTTCCTACTTAAGCTGCAATCACTCTGACACCCTATCTCCTAATATTTACATACACTCTACATATAAACAACCTGCAGAATCACATCAGTCCATGCAAGCACCCAGGTCAGACAGTCTGCCTAGAAAAACACACGTGCTGCGTGGTGATTTAATAGGTTTCCCTGTGATGTACTCCATTACCCTTGGCCAAAACACTTATGTTTGTAGTGGTTCTTTATATAAAGCAGCATCCTTGAAGGTACACTTAATGCTTAATGTTCGTAAGAGATACATCTCTGCCTCCAAAGGAGTTACAGGTAGCTTGGACATACATTGCAAAAGGTTAGAGACTGAGGAATAGTTTGAGCAAACTTTTTGAAAAAAGAGCTTAAAAGTCCAACTCTTCATCAAACTGACCCCAGAACCCGTGCCCTGTGCAGTGAGGTGCATCACAAAAAGTAGATGCTGAGCACCTCTTCAGCATCCCTGAAATGTAAGGACAAGTCACTTGCTCCACCTACCCTGCTGGCTCACATTCCTGCCCCTGAAATTTTGCTTGTTATCACATCAGAAGAAGCAGCTCAGATTAAGAAGCAAGTGTAAGAACATACCTAACTATAGCGTGCAAATCCAGGGCAGGCTATATACACCCTGACGCACGAGCCCATGAGACACGGATTCCACACCTTATCCATACGGTGCAAACACACCAGCCGTGGCTGTGGGCTTGAACTAGCGATTACCACCTTTCAAGCAAATTTTCTCTGTGCTAATTACCCCAGGAAGCAGCTACTGAAGAGACTCTGAAAGGAAAATAAATAAATAGGCACGCTCAAATGCCAGGCACACTTTTTAAAAGGGTTTAATCCACATGCCTTGGAGCTGTGTTCATCTCCTCCCAGCCATTAAACACAAACACCTGTTTTACCAAATCTGCAGTGCTGCTTTAGCTAAAGGAAGCCAGATTTCCCTGTGTTATTTCCCAGGATTTGTGCCAAAAGCAGGTTAGGATGGAAATGCACTTCCAGGGCACTTTTCCCTCTCTTCAGGACTGTAATTCTCCTCTGAGTTTGCTGACCAATTTCTCATTTAATGCTGGGGGGTTTTGTCCCTGCATAAGAGCACAGGGACACGTTAGGCAACTGCACAATGTCCTTCCCCCATCCCTCTCACCCTGCTTTGCCAAGGTGTCTACCCCACCTGAGAGCACAATCAGCGTTTGTTAAATGGGGACAGGAGCCCCTTCTGAGGCTCTTCCCCATTTTTGTCTACAACACCTCTCATCCTCTTCATGCACTAGAATACGCTAGGAAAAAACCCAACCCAAACCCAACAGATCGTACGAGCGAGAGTACAACGAGATACTCACACATATGGGCCGTATCTCAGAGCCTGAAAAACACAAATTCTGGCATTTTAGCAGTTTGGAGGTTGGTGCAACACCACCTTCCTCGTTTTATATATTATTTAGTTTTTTTAAAGCTGTGCACTGATTTCAGCACAGACGTAACACATTCGTTTGAGGATAAAGCTGTCAAGGCTGCCTCCCTCTCACTTTAACCTCAGTCTTGGGGGTATCCCTTCCCCATCCCACATATCCTAAACAAGAAAACAGAGAGTCCCACTTCTACCTGACATTTTATGTCAATACAGACAGCTTTCTGCTTTTCTGAGCAATGATGCAGTCAGGAAGAAAAGTTCAGCTCTGTTTCCTCCTTGTCGGACCTCCTCCACACCAGCCTCACCCTTCGAATGGCTTTTCCCTGCAAAACTCCATACTCCTCCTTCCCATCTCTCACCAAACAGCAGCAGAGGACCATTGCTATATTTCCAGTACTTTTAATTCCTCTAACTTAGTGTTTGCCATTTCTTTCTTGCACTGACAATACCTGGGATTTCAAAGCCTAACCTCAAGCATCAGCCAGAGAGGGCATGTTCCAAGGTCAGAGGACACGGATTCATTCAGCCTTGTACGATGCCAGATACCCCAGCAGCCTGCAGCTCCCCAAATTCCACTCTCCTCCCAGCTGATCAAGCTGTTCCACACATATATGTGTAGTTGTCCATCCCAAGCACAGCCCCTACCACACTCTCTGAAACTTTGGTGAAAGGTTTGTATTTCTGCTGTTCAGGCATTTCTGGGGCAAGGAAAACCCTCTGCTTCCCTGTAGTCCCTGTCCAGGACCACTAGCTCAGCTGAAGGCTCCCTGGGAACTTATTTGTGTATATAAAAAATAATATATATACTCCTTTGTTTCATTTTTTTCCCAAAAACCCTGGAGGGAAAAACTTAAAGACAATTAAAGAGCAATGTCCCTGGCTGGGGGAACCTGCTTTGGCAGGGGGGTTGGACTCAATGATCTCTGGAGGTCCCTTCCAACCCCTACAACTCTGTGATTCTGTGATGTAATATGCGATTTGCTACTCTACAAAGGAAAGCAGGAAGAAGAGAGTGGCCAAAAAGCACCAGTTTCCCCAAGAACCATCTGGGCAACCCCTTGGTGTCCCAAAAGCCATTGTCAAAACTCTCAATTTTATCAAGAGCAGTTTTCATACCTTTTGTGACATCTCTTCAAATCTCCCTTTGCCCGGCTGCTGCTCAGGTAGAGACTATGCTGCAGAGTGCAGGATGACTTGCAGACAACTAGCATCGGTAAGGCCCATCCTAAATTCCCAAAGCACAAGGAAGCCTGGGAATCACTGATGACATCAGGCAAGTTGTTGGGAACCCAGCCCTCATTAAGTCTGTACCAGTGCTGATGGTCTGTACCAACAATTTAGGAAAGCGCTGTGCTTTCCTCTGCAGAAAAGACTTAATCTAGTGCTGAGCCGTCAGGAAGGAAAGGAAATTAAACCCAAAACTTCTGTTGTTCTGCCTCCCTGTACTGCAAATGCCATTAGAAAAAATGTATTTGCTGCTGACAACAGTAATTTTTTGCAGCGACCCAAATCACGGTGAAGCTTATAGAACTCTTGCAATGACCTTAACTGGCTTTGGGTCAAACATGCTGTTTGCTTCTTAGGGAGGATGGCCAGCCAATTTAGGGTGCTAGCCCAGGGCCTGCCAGAGGTTTATTAGTGAGCAGCCATGGCTTGGTGCTGGGATCTTTGCTCCTCTTCCAACCCACTTCCTCCCTTTGAGGTCCTGCACTGCTGGGGATGCTCAGAACTTGGGCATGCACTGGTTGCAGTTCCACCCGCTTCAGTGGGATGGTGGCAAGAGTATGCTGGGGTGTCTCCAGACCATTGCTGTGGGTCACATGGGTTGTGGCTCCAGATATGCTTTGCTTCATGGCAGTCATGCTCCTTAACAGCTCGATGCAAACTTCTCAATGAGAGAAAATTGGGAAGTCTTAATATGCACTATATATGGGTAGGGCAGCATGAGGGTCCCACAGAGCATTTCAGAACAGGCAGTGGGGGTGGCCCAGCCACACGACTCTCTCCAAATACTCCCTGACTCACCCCATGTGGTGAAGTCCGAGGGATACCAGATGCTAGTCTGGTCTGGGGGATGGGGAGGCTGGCTGGATGCAGGATAATCCCCCAGTCTAAGATTACTTCCAACATAATTTCTAGCTGTCAGTTACGTTATAAGCCCAAACCCTGGAGGCTGGACCCAGAGGACAATAATTCCTCATAGAATCTGTTATTTGGCATTTCATCCCTAGAGTCCAGCCTTCCCTCCACTTTCCAAAACTACAGGCCATGTGGACATTTTTACTGAGGTTTCTTATGAAGCTGGAAGCCATGGGGAGCTGCCAGCCTCTCCAGTGCTGCTTTCATAACAATATTTTCCTTTGTGCCAAGGAGGACCCTGTCCCTGAAGAGTCTCTTTCTCCCCAGGGGAGAGAACAGCTGCTGCTATCATTATGGGCTTGTCTCCCTTAATTAAGCATCCACAACCACAACTGAAAGATGAAAACACAGTCCTTTTCCAGCCCTCCAGGAGAGGGATAGGATGGAGGCTCTGGAGAAAGCAGTAGTTCTCTCCCGCAGTAGATGTGGGATCACCTTTTAAGTTGGGAAGTGAATTAAAAGCACCTGAATATCCCATTTAAAACCAAACACATCAGAATGGACCAGTTAGACATGTTTGGTGGGAGGTAGCCTTTGCCCAGGGGAAGCAGCTTTAGTGGGGCAAGTAAGATGAACATAGGAAGGTGCATGATGGCTTGATTTCTGAAACAGGACCTCCAAAATTGTTCCAGTACAACTTTTCTTCCCAGGTGCTCAGCATCCTTTCAGGAGCTGGTGTGGCTCTGCAATGTCACTCCTGGGAGTAACAGCTTACCGATAAATGCCACATTTCTACTTTCTTCAGAGATGTCCACCTCTGGAATTACTATTTGGATGGGGTTCACGCTTTCAATAGGGTGGAGGTGCAGGTTTGGTTGTTTTTCTTGGTTTCTTAAAATATTTTTTAAAAACTTAATCCAAACCCCTTAAATTCCCATACCTTTGTTTTTAAGCTGCTTTTCTTTGTAAGCATCCCCTCATCCTGATTAAACAAAGAAGGGGTTGCACTCAACCAAGTAATTCCAAATGTCTCAGAGTAGTATTCCTAAAAGTCACCCTGATGCTGTCACCCACTGGCTCCTGCCCATCTCCAATGGCTCTCTATTCGTGAATTCAGGAGGGCTCCCTCCTTTCTCTGACAGTGTATCCCCCTGCTTCCAGCAATCACCTCCTGGAAGATGTTAACCCCTCAAGACTTCATAGTAGGTGCTCAGAAAATGAAATGAGTTTCAGACAACCAAACTATTCTGGCTGGACGTGAGCTGGATTAAGAGGTTTATAGAGCCTGTTACCACTCATATGCTGCAAGTCTTGCCAGCCAAACTGCCCGTGCTGGCATTTCCAAGCCCAGTCCTGCAAAGCAATCCAATACGATACCCATACTTCTCAAATAATCCAGCTGAAAGCACTGCTGTAGGAAGGAATTCTGAAGAGCACGTGGCAGGAGGCTGGAAACAGCAATTTCCAAACCAGTGAAGAAAGCCACATGCTTCTTATATCATCAGTTCACAAGGCTTATCTTTATTGCAAAGTCCCAGTAAGTGAAATAGGTTCATCAAAGGCTTTCTGACCAGTGTGCTGCTGGAAAAATACCAGGGATGAAGTCAGAAGGCTTTATGAGACTGTGGCTTCTTATGCTTATTTTCATTTTTGGGAGAAGGGAAAAAAAGGACAGGATGCTCAAAATTCCCCTTCTCATACTGTCAAAATGGAACACACTATTATTTTTGGGCTTGAAAAACCATTGTGGCTTTTATGCACTAAATATTCATATTGCATGATATAGAGTCGTACTAAAAGAAACCCCAAACCCAAAAACCCGCAGGGAGGTAATAAAAACACTGATCTCTCAGTCACTTTGTTCTCAAAATACTCCGTGGTGGAAACTTTCAAAGGTTGCCATATTCCCCTCCAGAGGAACAAAGGGCTGTTCCATGGAAACCCAACACCTGGGAGGAAGTGGAGCCGCCGCCAGCGCCGAGTAGGATCTCGCTCGGCTGGCCCGTGTGCACTGCCACATGTTACAGCTGGTGCAGCTCTGGATGATGATGATCTACCCTTATTATTTTTGGCAGAGCCTGGCGTATTCTTTTAGATGGTAATTACATTTTCCAAGGCAGGCTTTCTGCCAGAGCTCAGAACGATGACCAACAGGCCCCTTTGTAACCACCTGCCTTGATTAGGTATTAATGTGCTGTTGAAACCCATTGCAAGAGCCACCCTATCTGCTTATGTTACCAGTCTGGCTGCAGGGAGAGGGAGGCTTGAAAGAGAACAGGCAAGTACCATAAGCTATGAAGACTGAAATTTGAAATGTCTGAGACAGTAGAGATTTTGTTCCATGATTACTTGCTTTTTGGAATATTAGGACTGCTCCAGCCTTGTCCCCGCTGTTCCTACATCAGCTGGAATTGAGCAGCTTTGATGTGCTATGTGCAAACCTGATAGCCAAAAATGGAAATAAAACTTCTTGCAGGAATCTGGGCTCTTTTTCACCTTACAAATACCAGGCTTGCATTTTCCTCTTCTTTCCTAGCTGGCTCCAGAGCATGACACAGGCTTGAAAGTGCTGGGTTCTGTGGGTGTAGAGGTGCCTTTTGACTGCCTCCTCCCTAACAAACACTGGCTTTGTGGACTCACTGACAGACAGTAGAGGTCCTAAACATACTAAATTCTTAAGACTGCCATAAACACTTGGTCATGGACAGCAGAAATAGCTCTGTGCTAGCTCCAAAGGTCAAGTAACAACAGCCTGGCCACAAATGTTGTCTGTATTTATAGGCATTGTAGATGCTTATTATGTGGTATCACAACGAGATCTCAAAACACAGAAGTTCAGCTGTGGGTTAGTAAGATGTAGCAGGGTTGCACCAGCAGGAGAACCAGTCTTTCAGTCCAAAGAAAGCCTCTTATTTCCTCCATCCTCCAATTTTTACCCTCTAATTTTTGCCATCTCCTAGTTCCCAAAATAAGAAATGATGGTTCCTGAAAGAGAGGGGTCAAGCCTTGCATGAGGAAGACTCATACTTTCTCTTGCTGAAGGGAAGCAAGACATTTCTTTTACTGGGTATCCCACACTTCAGGTATTTTCTTCACTAAACCAGCAAAGACAGAGGATTGTGGCACGAAGAGGCTAAGGGCTGTGAACAAGGATATTCCCAGAGTTTTAGGGAACCAGGTTCCTAATCCTACTTCTTTTTCTAGTATCGCTTTCAAGAAACGCCCAGATTTCTCATTAAATATTTTACATTCTGCTCCAATGGATCCCTTCTCATGGTTTGTTCAGTTGCCCATTTTGCTGCTACATCTCCTTTTAACAATCATCAAGTCTTAATTTTATCTTCAGTCACCAAGCACAGAAACAAGTCAAGGGCTTGGCATACATCACAGGTACAAAGGACACTGGCGCCTGGCACTGTCACAAAGCAGTCTTGAAGTGAGTAATCACAATTACATTCAACATGAATTACCTCTCTCTGAAGGTACCAAATTTTAAAGGAAATACAACAACATTACTGATGCCCTGTATAGGAGCTAAAGCACAGCAAAACCACAATTTATCCTGATTTAGGACTGCTCAAATGGCAGATGTCTTTGTAGACTTGCTTGTGAGTATGTATCACCCAGGCTGCATCAAGCTCCCTGACACCTCCTGCATTCCTTCCAAGCCTTTCAGAGTTCTCCAGCCAGGCTTTCCACAGCATCCTCAGCTGCAGGCTGCTAGGGCTGGTTTGCAGCTTCCCTCAGAGCAGACCTCAATAAAGTTACCACAGGATCTTGATAAAAATGAATGCGATGCTCTGCCACGTGTCACCAAGCCCGCATCCCGCGGGGGACACAGTGGATGAAAATTACAAACTTAGTTTTGTGGTAAAGCTTCACCAATGAAATGGCCATCTCAGGGGAACATTCTGTCTTTGCTTTCACTCTGTTCTTTTATCATCTCCCAGAAGGTTTTTCTTATTAAAAGTAGCAATATGTTTAAAAGGAAGCCAGAGCAGACACCTAGAAAGCGCTTTGTATTTATTACGATCATTTCTGCTTTGCCTGCCAGAAAGCACAGCGCTTCACCCCTGCCAGCCTAGCCTGAAGCATGGGGAGCAGAAGGGGGCTTGGGTTTTTACATTATCCAGTCTGTGTTCCTTCTCTCAATGGAGATGCCACTCTAAAAGCATTTTAAGTTAATTCCCCTCATCGGTTTTGGGTTGGCTTTTTTTCCGTTAGGTGGTCAAATCCATGATTTAATCAGGTTAGCACTCCATGGAGATAAACACTGACAAACATCAGGCAGCTCCTCGGTGCACATCACTTTGCCAGGAAAAGTAAAGCACGCAACCCTCAGCTTCAGGGGCTTAGGTTTCTCTCTGGGAAGTTTGGTAGAGCAGCTCAGTAAAAAATATAAGATTTTTCCATGCCTGTGGAAATACTTCCTTTAATCTGACGATGAGACAAATCATCAGACCGTTTCCTTTGCCAAAAGAAACATTCCCAAAATGCTTCACCGAAATTATTGAAACCCGTATACATAGAGGGGGAAACAGCCACCTAGAGCTTGTTTCAACTTCTTATTATGTTATATTAATACAACTATTTTGCCTCCAACCAAATGACATAACACTGACAAATCTCCTGTCGAATACGTGGACAAATCCAACGCAATCCTGCAGAACACCTCAACTGGAATGAGCTGACCTTACAGAAAACTGCCAGAGAAGTGTCCAGCAGCCACCCTGCAAGTTTTACTGTGCAAACCTCATCCATCTTGTTTCCCCAGCGGAAAGGTGCGGGGCCGGGGGGGGTGGTGATCAAGGGAGTTTCTGATCTGGAAGCAACTTTTATGAATGTCCTCAAACATAAAAGCTGTAGCAGAAAGTTTTAATCATTTAATTGGTACGTTTTGGCAAGACTGTGCACAACACTGTAGCAGAGCACGCGTCCAATATCATAGACTGTATTAATCTCTAGTGCATTAATTGAAGCCTTCAGGCAAATTATTACATATTTCCACTTAGGAAAGAATCACAGAATTGTAGGGGTTGGAAGGGACCCCCAGAGATCATCGAGTCCAAAGCAGGTTCCCTAGGACACATCGCACAGGTTGGCATCCAGATGGGTCTTGAATATCTCCAGAGATGGAGACTCCACAACCCCCCTGGGCAGCCTGTCCCAGGGGTCTGTCACCCTCACTGTGTAAAAGTTCTTCCGCATATTGGTGTGGAACTTCCTATGCTCCAACTTGAGGCCATTGCCCCTTGTCCTGTCCACACAGAACACTGAGAAAAGGCTGGCTATTTCCCTCTGTCTCCCACACTTCAGATATTTAGAAACATTAATAAGATCCCCTCTTAATCTTCTTTTCTCAAGGCTGAACAGCCCCAGCTCACTCATAGGGGAGATGCTCCAGGCCCTTCATCATTTCCATAGCCCTTCGCTGGACTCTTCCCAGGAGAAAAGTTTTCTTTCCTGGTGAATGACCATTAACTGCATAATATGAACAGGGGATTTGTGGCCATTGAGAATAACTGATGTGTGTGTCACAAAGGCCAGGTTGGCAAAAAAAGATTGGAGTCCACCTAGTTCATGGCTACAGGAAAGCAGTGATGCTCAGCAGCATCATGGCAAAGCTGTGTTGGGTCACATCTGCTTTACTGCTGTGCTTGCATAGGACTGCTTGCTGGCTTTTTTAAGGGGATAACTTTAAGGTGTCCATACACACAATTTGGCTACAGAGAACTGAGCAGTTGTTAAACCTGAGCTGGTGAATGAGCGGAGAAAAAGCAGATAAGAAAAAAAAGGGTACTCTATGCTGTATGTGAAAACTGCTGTTCCTTTCAACAGCAGGTGCTGTAATACAGAAAAAAAGGTGCTGACTGACACAGTTGGAAATTATAAAACTATCCTGGGGACACACAGATCTATGATGCTGCTTATAAAGGGCCCTTCATCCATCCTGAAGTGACAACACTAAACAGGTGCCGCTGGAAAAAGAGTGTTTAATCCAGCCTTTGGACTGCTCGCTAGCACTGATCCTGCTTTCCGCAGGCTGCTTGATAAGAAACATGCTGCAACCACCCTGCTCAGCAGCAGCAGGCAGTGAGCAAAGCCCTGGCCCTTGGACCAGTGCTTTGGGCTATTTCTTCTCCACCATGGTCTGTGGAGGAAAGCGCTTGTGGTCCTGTCACAGCAAGGAAAGATAATGTGGAAGAAAACAGGTCACCTTGTGGTGCATGGGAGAGACACACCTGCCCACAAACCTTTACAGCCCTTTAATACGGACACCTGAAATAATTCTGTGCAGCGACAGAGAAAGGTTTTAATGTGTTTGAAATGGGGAAAAGGAGCTCGATGAGAGACGTGCTGCATACCACGTATCTTAACACCTATGGATCTCCTCACATGCCCCTGGAGATGGGCACTGACAGCCTGTCCCTTCATGTGGGGCAGCCTGCTTTCACTTCACCATTCTCAGAATTCTGTCACGGGTGAGAATGGGATCTGAAAAACCCTTCAGATTTAGGAAATCAACTCCCAAGCCTCCTGGCTGCCTTTGACCCCGCACTTTCAGAAAATTATTACCAGAGAGGGGCATTTTTTGTTTTGTTTTATTTTATTTCATTGCTGTGGTCAAAAAAACCTAAACCTCCCCTACACCAAACCCATGCTTCATAACCTGCCAAAGGAAGAAGAGGCAGTGTTACCCATTACTAGCCCAGGCGTCATTCCTCCCTCACCTGCCTCCAGGAGACCACATTTCAATTCCTTCTCTTGCCAGAGGACTACCTGCACCACTCTGTCTGATCCCAAATTTTACACAACTACTCCTGAATCAGAACCAAGCCATAGGTTCCCAAACTTCCTCCCAACTCATGTGCTGGCTCAGGATCTGAGTTTTATAGGTCAGAAAACAAACTGGGGAAAAAAAAAAGAAAGAAGAACACAGCAGCAGCAGCAGCCACAAAAATCACATTTCTTGCATACTAAAAAATCTACCATTTTCACTAACAAGTGCTTCCCTCTCAACGCTGAGGTTCTCAGACACATCTACATAAGAGGCTTGAGCGAGCTTAGCTCTCTGGAATATGTGTCATGCCAGACCCAAATCACAGTGCTGTGATGTCATGGCCAACAGCAGCTCAACTCCCAAGACTTGCCTTTTTTTGCATCAAAATAGCAGTTAAGCCTGAACAGGAAGTTCTGAAATATTCGTAACGATGGAATTAGAGGTAACACTTAATCCTCATTACTCACTATTGGTATTTAGGCAGCACACTGCCTGGCTCGTGAATAATCCAGAGGCAGAAAGCAAAAGAAGTTAATGTATGTGAACAAGGTACTGTCACTTCAGAGAAGTGACTCTGTGCTGCCTGTTGCCCCCCCATGTAATCCTCACTGGGGGGAGGGAATGTAAATTCCTCTCCTTTTACCTGTCATTGTAAGAAAAAGTAGAGCTGGCATGAATAAAGAACAGAGAAGACAGATTCATATCCTGTTTCCAGCTACCTACAGCTGCACTTAGAGCACCCCGTGAGTACTTAGAGTTGCACTGAAACTTTCCTGCTTAAGGACAGTTTGGTGGGTGGTTCTCCATGTGCCCACCACCTTATCCACCCAACAGCACTATGAAATGCTGCTGTAAGGCTCAAGCCACAGAAAAATACTGCCTTTTGAGTGTGGCCGTGCCCCCTTTTTGCTTCTTGTTATTTCTCTCACAAGCAGCAAGTGCAGGCCAGCTGGCTGAGACACTGGCACAAAGGTTTCCTACCTCGTTCAAGTCAAGGGGAACCAGATTAGCAAAGACCTGTTTATACTGCTCACAGGCACCCGGCTCATCTTCGTTCAGGGAAGAATCAGCAGCTCTGCCTGCTGGGATGAAGGGACAGCGTCTCCTAAATATCAGCTAGAGGAATAAACTCGGCAGCTGGCACAGTAGGGGCTAGAGAAGGTCACATCTCTGTGGCCTGAGTTTAGTAATAACCCTCATTTCAGGGACTGCACATTCCACAGCCCGTTATCTCAAAGTATTTTCTGGGGAAAAAAAGAAAAGAGGCAAAAAAGCACTGCAGTATTGCCTTTCTTCTCTCTGAAAACCAAAGAAACTGTGCACAATAAACTGGCCTCACTCCCCACTGCTGGCAAATGGCAGAGGAGATGACACCAGCCAAGCTATTTAGGCTCTCCACAGCACCCCATCACCAAACAGCATCTTTCACATGCATTGTGCTGGGTACCATGTTACTGTCCTTTGTGGCTACACTGCTTCTCCTACGACAACAGAAAAGCAGCAGACAAGCTGAGGATGTGTCTGTCCCCATCACACAGACGTCCTTACCCTCCCACCCATGCTCTCATGTCTTCTGGATGAAAGCTCCTGTTTCAAACTGCTGCCACGACCGAGGCATTTCAATTCCACTCCACACACTAAAGCCCTTCAAGCTGTGATTACAGCACAGTTCCTCCAGCTGCTCCTGCAAAGGGTCCCAAAACCCATCTCCAAAGCAAAATAAACAGTACAAGTAAAACATTACTCTCAACTTGTGAGGTTCTGGCATGCATGAGGCAAATTTAAAAGCTGCTTGGCCACATCACAGAGCAGTCTCAGTCCTACAGTGAGAGGTGGTGTAGTCAGTGCTCAGGTATCTCTGGAGGGTTGGGAAACGCTTTACAGATGTGGGACAGCAAGCAACATGACAGGCTTCCAGTCGGTGCAGAGCATGATGCAGTGTAGCAGGGGAAGAAGAAAAAGAGATTAACTCATCCACATGCAAGAGTGTCAAGCTGCCAGAGCCTGTCCTTCCCACTGCTGGATTCTGCCCTGTGGAGACAGAGATGTGCAACCACAGAATAAAGCAGGATTTCCACCTCTGACATTGTGGGAAAAAAAATAAATAAATGAGCAAAAAGCTCATCTGCTTCCTCACAGATCCTCTGTGCCACCCCTGTCGTGTGGGCAGCGAAAGCTGAGTGCAGATTGCTAACAGTACTTGCCATTGCCATCTTCAGAACTGCCATTTGCAACTGATTAATTAACGCTGCTTGGGTACAGCCTGTAATGTTAATTAAGCTAAGGGGGGAATTTTAGAAAGCAAGACTGATGAGTGCTACAAGGCGCTAGAAGAGGCTGAACATGGCTGTCTTTCCCCTCCAGAAACAGTGAAAACAAACAAACAAGTAAAGTATAGACCTGAACAAAACGGGTCCCAGTACATTTTTAAACAGATCACATTTGCTTAATTTCAAATAAACGCTATACAATTTAATTTCCAGGGCTAGAGGCAAGAATAATACAGCCCTGCTGTGTTGTCTTCATCTGTCTTCTAATAAACTGATTAGAGCCCAACACGTTAAAGCCCTGTGCATCATTATCTATTATTCAGGTCCCTAAAAGATGTTAATTAACCCACATGTTCTGAGAAGCTGCATTGTAACACATACAATAGGGAGCCACATGGCACAGTCAAAGCACGTGTTGCTTACTCATTTTGACTTAATTACATGGGCATGACGCCAAGGTGGTTCTGGAGGAAAAAAGTATAGCATTGGAGAGACAATGTCCAGATGCACACATCAGTTTGCAGTTCATTATTTTACCAGGAAAAAACAAATCAGTCCACCTTTCTCTGTTCTTACACAACAGCAGCAGCAACAAAATCTAGCTCAGTCAGAACTAGGTTGTGTCAGGCAAATCTAACACTAAGCGTGATGGGTCTGGGTTCAAAAAGCAGCACTCAGGAGTTGATGCTGCCATGCTGGAAGATCTGAAAAACAAGCGCTTTTCAGGTTGAAATGCAAACTATAAACTAAAGCAATTGCAGGGATGAATGGGGTTTTGACTCAGTTTCTGGTTACTCAGCCATTGAGAAAGGAAAGACGAACAAAAAGTCTCTGCTGGCTCCTACAGCTGAGGCACATGCATGTCCCTCTCAGATGAAGACTCTGGAGAAGGTGCAGTACCCTGACCTCCACCAAGCAAAATAAAATCTTTCAGATCTTAAAGTTAAGCACACTTAGCAATGACAAAAGGCTCCTCTAAGCCTACGAAATTATCTCTTCCCAGACTGCAAGTCATGGGAGGACATGGTAACTGTAAGAATTATGTTACCACCTGAACACGATATACCAGCATGTTTTCAACTGAAACCACCGAGCCAGGGCTTTTTGTGCTGAACATTATTTTTCTTCCTAATAGCTAATCCTGAGGTAGACTTTGCATGCAAATTTGGGCCCAAGTTTTGAAAGTTGGCTAAGTTGTAAGCACTAAACCCAACATCGTGCAGAGGTGTGATCAGATGGTAAAAACATCAGGTAGACCACCAACCCCTGTAAAGCTTTAAGGACTTGAATGGTGTCTTTTAAACCCAGTCCTCAAACAAAGAGGAAAAGCCAGTGCAAACTGGGAAGGTTTCTGAACTGCTGGTGACTGGTCTCCCAGTGTGTGGTGTCTGGTTTATGGAGTGGGCAGCTTGTGCTGCACTGATGAGAAAGCACTGTGTGAGCATCCAGGTACTATGAGAGCATCCAGGTACCTAACAGGTTAAAGCTGAGATGATGAATATCAACATAAATTACTCACTGGTGTGATTTAGGGCTAGTCCATTCATTACCAGAGATAAGCAAACACCACCATTACAATAGATCAAACAGGATGAAAGTCATCAAACAGGATGAAAGCGGCACTTTGGACCTTATGCTAACTCACCTCTGCCTTTTAAAAACCTCTCCCTTTTTCTTTCTTTACAACACTTTCAAAAGAAAACAAAACCAACAGCCTTTTCCTACAGAACTCCAAGGATCACAGGCAGGTGAGGTTGTGAGAGAAGCACAGCAATCCCAGTTGGGGACTGGCCCCGCTGCTGGGACTGCACCCAAAACAAGGCAGCAGGCTTGGCCAGGAGCACACCATACTCTTGTGGAAAGGAGTCACCAAACCGAGCTGACAGCAAATGAGCTCGAACCACAACTCTGCAGCCAGGGTCCAGGCTCAGAGCTCGTTGATAAGGGCAGGACTTTGCTCTGAGGCAGGAACCGACTCCATCCCCCGGGGCCTTCATGTTCCGCTTCTCTGCCATAAATCTAAGACAACTCCATAAATCTGCTAACATAAACTCCTGGTGGGAGTTATGCAAACATGACACATGCAACTGGAGGTTTGGAGAGAGATGTCCTTCTTGTTCCTCTCCTAGTGCTGCTGGTATTTTATTTTAAAGCCGTTTAAGAGCTGCTAGATCTGCCAAGCATGCATTTCAGCCGGCACAACAAACAGCCTTTGGGAGCACATTGCTTCGTGGGTTTTATATTTTATGTCCATACAGGACCTTTGCGATGGGGTTTCAGATGCCTCAGGTGTCAGGAGTTTGGACTTAAATTCAGAAGGACAATTTGCTCCTTGTTCTCAGAAGGAACCTGAAGATGTGACAAAATTTGTATTAGGATTTAATGTTAAAGAAAAAATAATAATCTGAAAGGGTTGCTTAACTCAAGCTGTCCTTAATCCCTTGCATGTTGTAGGGAACCAGGTATCCCACTGATATTTATCACAGATGTCATATCTTTCCTCACACTCATGGAAATTTGGAGAGGAAAAAGGCAGTTCAAGGTTCCTTTCCATTTAGCCTGCTGAATCAAAGCTTTCTCTTTACACACACAGCTCTTGCTTTCCCTAGTGCAGATATCAAGGTCTCTCTGTGCCTCCTCTGAAGCCTCAGTAGTACAGCCTTTATGGATAGACCACTGCACTGGACAGATCACGGGTTTGAGTCCTCTTTTTTTTTCTTTTTTCCCCAAAAAAGGAGGGAAGGGGGAACCCCAGAAGAACTTCGTAGTTGCCGAAATACCTACTCAACAACATAAACTACCCATACAAAGTTTATTCCACTGGCAGAACCACAAAAGCTGAGCAGGTCCTCTGATGGCACGAGAACCCTGCCAGCCGAGCACCAGCATCACCAGGATTTCATTGCATCTTACGCCGACCCTTCCGCACATCCACCCAGCTATTTCCACTGCTGACAAAAGCAGTATTTTTATGATCAAGGAATATCCATGCAGATGCCATTAATATGTCCGTGTGTATCGGTGTAAGTAATAGCGTGGTGTTAATTGAACGGCTCCGTGTTCATTTCATCGCGCATTAACGCTGCTGAAAGTTACACAATGCAGTTCCCAGGGAACGTTTTACTGTACACCATAAACTACCTCAAGCAAAAAAAATAAAAACCTGCAAAGACAAAGCAAATCAGAAGATCAGAAGGCTGAAAGCTCCTAGCAGCTTCTCCTCTTTTGGAGGGCTGTTATTTAATCAGCTTTTATTTCCATTATTTATCATGTGGAAGCAACTGTGCTGTTTCGGTTGCTGTAGCTTAAAATGTAATAAAATATGGCTGCGACACAACAATACCTGGATCCTCCAGCCAAACCCTGCATTTCAGTGTCAGGATGTACAAAATATTAATCATCCGATGCAGCTGCTGACGCCTTTGTGAACAGAGCATACATTTCACAGCACCCTGACACTTCTCCTAAGGGCTTTTATTAAAAAGAACCTGTGAGTTACTGAACTGTAAGGTTGGCAAGTCAGAAGTTTGACCCAATATCCAGGTTCATAAAGCTCTTGGAAAATATTTAAATCAATGAACAGACCCAGACTCTTAAATCACAGCAAAATAACACCCGGCACACCATTATACAACAAATCTTTTTTAAGAAGAAGCGGCTGATAAAGCTTAGCTCCTGGCATCATTATTCACAATGTTTTGTAACCAAGGAGGCCAGGTTCCTACTTACGGGTTAGGTCAACAGGGTCAGAAAACATCTGGGCCGACAAACCCCTTTTTAGGCTTCATCTTTGGGTTGTGAGTTTTACAGCGCTTTAATTAAGGTGAATATTAGCACAATGCAACTGTGCAGTGATAAGACATGCTTTGCTTGGAGAGGTATGCCAAGGGAAATCTCTGGTGATGCTGACCATGCACCCAGGCTGCTGAGAGAAGGTCAAGACTCGGCTCTTGCCTTGGCCCAGCAAAGTGTGGCTCCAGCAACTCGGAGCTCCCCAGCTTTCAGACCAAGCTCATCTGTCCACCCCAGACTAAGAAAATACAGGCACACAAAAAGGATAATAAGAACATTTTCAGCTGTAGTGTCAGTCCTGATGAGAACTGGGTCATTAAAGAACAGCTATTTCAGCCATTATATCTAATTGCAAAAAGGAATCGGTCTCTAAAAATAAAGCTTCAAGTGCCTGAACTATATTAAAGGCAGATAATTAACAACCAAATAGAAGAGGCCATCTTCCCCGTCACATTGAGTCCAGGTCTCCCGCAGAGACACATCATTCGAGTGTATCACTAGCACAGCAGCCCCATGCAAAGGACAACAGCCGCAGCTCCTGGCTGATGATACCACTACACAGTAACCTCTTTCTCTGAGCTTTTGAAAACAAAGACCACCACAGCACGTCAGTACTTCTGGTTCCTGAACGAAACATGTCTGCTCTGAATTCACAGAAATAACTGATCCACAAACGGGGCAAATACTTATCTGTCTCCAGCTGAGATGCATCCCTCCTATTTAGACACCTAAGTGATGCCTCTAATTCATAGATGCTTCATCCTCCAAGGACTGAGAAACATGCTCAGAGGCAATTCAGTCCACCTGAGACACAATCCATCTTCTGTCAATGCCTACCTCTTTCCACATGCTCCACAGTCAGCCTTTTATCTCCAAAAATAGTGCCAGACGCCAGATGTTGAGACTGTCCCTCCAGATGATAACATCTCAAGGCCACACTTCATCCCAACTTTAGCCAAGCCAATCTTCCTAGTGGGAGTCAGGAGTGAAACACCTTTGGAATAAGAAGGTGGGAAACAGGGTGCAAGATTGCACAGCCAGAGATGGGCAGAGCCTCAAAGCTTGTTTGATGTATGTAAACATGCTCGAGATCAGACGTATCTTTGAAGTACTTGGAATTGCAAAGCCGGAGTGGAGTCTCACAAAAATAATCTTGTTCATGGCACATCATGTTCTTCCTATTTCTGAATGTGATGGGAACACTGCGAGAACAGCCTCTGCCATCACAGAGCATATTGTATTCCCAGGCCACGCAGCAACAGAAAAGCAGAAGTGAATGGAGCAAAAAAAAAAAGCATATAACTTTGGCATTATCACCCTCAAAAATACTATGTGTTTAAAACCAAACAAAATAAAAAAGGTCCAAATTGCCTAATATACCATTTGAAAGTTTTTCACGCCCATTTTATCTTCAGAGCACTTCTAAGGACACTTTCAGAGAGGACCTAAAAGATAAATCAGATTTGAGAAACTGATCCACCTTGGGGGTGAATATCCCCTCCTGTCCTCCTCTTCTCCAGAAGAACGTGGATTCAGTTTATCTGTGCAAACCCCAACGATAGGGCAGGAGGGACAGGAAGGAGAGATCCAGCCCAGCTGCAATGAAGGAAGGGGCATCAACCACATCAGGAAGAGCAAAACAACATCCATCTGCTGATGAGTAGTTCTTGCCCAAACCTGAGGGAGTGCAAAGTTAAAAGCTGTGTCTACTGCCTTCTTGCCCACTCTTCCCTCAAAAAAAACCCCCTTTCCTAGACTATAACCTCATGCTTAAGAAAAGACAGAATTGATAGCACCTTTGGGGGGATTCATGTAAGGCCAAAAGGGCCTACATGAACACTGAGCTTACCTAGTGATTTCTACATCACCCCAGAACTTTTTAGGTGGACATCTAGGCCTAGACTGAGAGATTTCCTATGATAGCAAATTGTTCAGTAAATTGTGTCAACGGTTAATTAACCTCAATATAAAAAAACCACATCTCCTATTTCCTATCTAAACATGCTCAACTTGAGCTTCCACTAGACCTTATTTGGCCATCTCCCACGCAGCTGAAACACCTACTGCTGTTGGATATTTGTCCTGTTAAAACCACCTGTTGGGTGCTTGTATATGACAGTAATAGGTGACGTAGAATATATTTAAATAAATCAGATGGGACAATGCAGATACACACCTACTCGCCGAGCTGGGATACCCAGATGTAAAGCCAGCACTTAGCAGCCCTCCCTGCCCTCGTCCCAAACCACTGGCCAGGCATGGAGCGCTGGGGGAGCAAGGCTAGCAATCACCTTCAACAAAAACAACGCTTCAGCTCAACACAAGTTCCTTTATGGGGCTTAACAGCACTTCATAAAATCTGTCAAGTGACTTTGGGAGCCTTTGCACTGCTGCTTTCAAGCTGCCTCTCTAGAGGGAGTGGGAGACTCCCACCTCTGAGGCTGGGAGAGGCGGATGCTCTGGAGCATGGCTAAGCTGCTTGCTGATGCCTTTGGTTACAGGGCTGAAAGAAGTGTCTGCTTTCTGTGGAGGCATTGCCCTCCCTCAGGTAGTGACAGACCGAGGCAGGACAAGCCAGCTCATAGCATCAGTTCAGAAGGGGTTTCTATCACACTCTGCCCATTGCTTACCGGTGACATGATACAAATTGCTTCAGCTCTCTCTGCCTGTATTCCTCACCGTTAAACAGAGGTGAAGATTTGGTGATGAACGACGTAAACCCAAGTATTACTACCAGTCAAGTGAGGCAAAGGCAGTGTGCTTGAGCCCAAAGTTCAATTCTTCAATAGGATCAAAACTACACATGGAGGAACAGCCAAAGTTCCCTTGAATGTCACAGTCCTGGTCTCCCTCTTCATCCACCCCTTCCCCAGCCACACTCTGCTCTTCATTTTGCAGGGCCAGCCTATTAACTGAGCATTTAAGAGCATTTGGGTGAAAAACCCAGATGATGAGCAGACTTGATAGAGAACATTCACAGGCCAACAAGCCACTCAAGATGACCAAGACCTGGGGTCAGAGCATGAGCGTGCTGAGATGCACTCTTAGAAAAGGTGGTGAGGATCAATCAGGTAGAGACTTAAAGGGAGAAGAATTAGCTGCAGAAAACCATCAAGCAGAGATGTCCAGTCAGATCACGCAATTTGTGACAGCAGCTTTTTCAGCCTGTTTTTCAGGTTCTGTTTGAACCACCCTCTCCCTCTCTTGGAGGATCATTGACTCACACCTTCCTCTCACTTTTAGCCAAACTCCTTTCATTCTTCTCCACCTCCTTCTCCCATACAACTCTTACACACTCCTTCACCTGCCTGTACATCACACCCCTCCCCGCTCCCTGTTTATCTTATCTATTCAGATCCCAGCTCTACAAAGATGCTCATTACGTCACACCTGCAAAGACTTTGTTAGCCAGACTTTCAAAAGCTTACAAGTGGGATTAAATAGCATCTAGTAGATAGTGAGTTGTGGGAATCAGCAAGTTTTTCATGCGGGGCCATTCAGGGTAATTACTAATCACACATTCATTGCAGATGCAACCTTTTCTGACCCAGTTCTCAATAGGCAACATCTGCCTGCCTGCAAAAATGCGCACCATTGTGCTACAACTCTCATATATGTAATAAGGAGCTATTATGAACACAAATCCCCCCTTTTCCTTAGAAATCTTTCTACAGATTGGATCTCTCACACTGGCTGGCTTCCCTTACCAAAAGCCAAGGAACTTCTATCAGTTGCCACTGCACCTCTCTGTGGCCATGGGCTGTCCTGTCCCACGCTCTGTTCCACCAAAGACTTGCCCTTACAGCGAGTCTATGGGATGCTCTTTCACAGCCGTAAGAAGCAGGAGTGCCAGGGCTGTTGCTGGGGCTGAAAGCTCTTCAGCAGCAGGGGAGGGTTGTGCTGCATCCAATCCTTTCCATTACTCTCCAAAAAAAATCTCAGAGCTCCAGCCAAGCTGGTCTGTGTTTAACAATCTGCTAATCCAAATTTACTCAGTGCTCACAGGTTAGCTGCCTCCTCTGAGAGTGGTACTAAGGGACATTGAAAGAAAGATGAAACTAATATATACCCATTTTGTCACCGCTTAACCCAGTGCAATTATCACAGGGTTCATGTTCCATAAATGGCAACGAGCTCTTAACAAAGTGATGTTGTACAGGAGGCTCCTGCAGATCACAGCTGGGAGCACGGCTGAGAGCTCAGAAGCGCTCCCGGTTAAAAATAGGACAGTACATGGAAGAGGTAGGATTTGTAACTTCTAAAAATAGCCTTCCCTAAAAGGATGCTCTTTACCTTGCTCACACATCACATGTGCATTGGGGCCTCTTAGCTGGTACCAGCAGCCATATCAGGATTTTTGCCTGGTCCTAACTTATTATTTCAGAAACATCTAACTCACAAATTAGAAGAAAAATAGTATTTACCATAATGACTCATTCTGAGAGCTACATTCACAAATGCTCCCTTCCCCCTACC
This sequence comes from Porphyrio hochstetteri, assembly GCA_020800305.1. Lineage (NCBI taxonomy): Eukaryota > Metazoa > Chordata > Aves > Gruiformes > Rallidae > Porphyrio > Porphyrio hochstetteri. The sequence continues at coordinate 18,034,492 of CM036915.1, read as the reverse complement.
AGGAGACACATTCCAGGACCATGTGAGCAAGAAAACTCAGTGGCAGCCTCCAAATAACACCGGCTCCGCTTACTTAACAATTTTGGCAAGCCTGTTGTTTCCTGATTCAGTGTTTCAGATTTGCAACAACAAAAGTGAGAGATTACAGAGCAGGTTCGTGTGGAGGCTGACATAAATGTAGGTCGACCAAACTGAATTTCCTATGAAGTGTAGGAGAGCAGCGTTGTCACACCATAATGGTCTCCAGCTGTTATACCACCAAAATACACAGCTAACATTTACAATACATGCATACGGTACTTAAAAGCATGTACAAAGCTGGCTCGTCTGACAGGAGGTCCACAGGGCAGAGTAACTTCCGCAGGACTGAGTATTTATAGAAAGCAGAGAGCACAATCACTTGGTGACAGTGTTTACAGGGTCTGTTCCTGCTGCGTTAGTACCTCGACTACATCATATTGGGACAAAGATTAAATTAGACAATTCTCCAAATTCCTGCTGCCTTCTATTGCTCTGCCAGCATCCCGGGCTAAACTCCACGTTAATGCATAGCATCAAAATTGTTATTCCACAGGGACAAGGAAAGCCTAAACTGCACTGCTGGGGAGGCAATGTGAGCTAGTGGATGTAGCACAGGACTAGCAAAGCAGCTGCTGTTCCCAGCCCTGCCACTGGCCTACAGTGCATCCCTGAGGAAGTAAATCTGCCTTTTTGTGCTCTAATTTCCAGATCTCCAAAGTCAGACTTGTCTTTTTAAGATCCCTGCACGTTCAAGAGCTAGGCTGATTTCTGCTAAAATGAGGGAGACAAAGCCACAAGGCCAATAAAGAGCCAGGGACCACCCGAGCAAACCACGTAAGTTAGTACAATCCCTCCAGTTTTTCATTTCTCCATAATACCCAACAAGCCATGACGCTGGCAGGATGCCACAGGACTCTGACAGCAGCTGGTAAAAATTACAGGTTTGGTTTTTCCCTTGATTTGGGCATAACGAGAGAAGAACACTGACTGTAACAATCTATTTTTAAGCTGATGCAGTAAGCAGCACCATCTGACTAAGGCACTGAGCATCACAGGTTTTCAAAAGCAAAGGATGCCTCCATTTGGACTGTCCAAAGAGTATCACCTTTCTCTGGGTGGGCTCTGCAGACCTGACAAGTTCAGGTGGGATTCCACAAAACATGAGGTAGAAAGGGCCATGGTCAAGGTAACCAGAATTAGGGTGTCTTTCAAAACACAGGTCTAAAAACTCTTTCCACAGGTGTTTGACTTAGCCTCTGGCAGAACAGGAAGGAAAGAGAAATAAAAGCATTTCTTTCTCGTGGGCTGGCTATATTTATAATGCCACAAACTGTTGACAGGTTGGTTCAAAATGTCATCGTAGCAACATCTGAAAAAGCCCCAATTACCACAACAGAGTCCTTCAAGCGATACACAATGATAAACTACACACAGTGTGATAGAGTTGCTGCGTAACCAGCACCCAAGGTTTGCACTCTAGGTAGACAAGAGATGTATTCACGCTATTTCTGCCTCCCATGTGGGCTCTACGAGGCAGCTCGGGAAAAGTTCACTTGGTACAACTTGCCTCAGGGCTTTTCTTTTCAGCTTTAACATTTTACTGAACAGAATGGCCTCAGAGCAACTTGAGACAAATCCAGTCTGCATACCAACTGCAGGTAAATGGACTCCCCCCTCTATGTTGCAGAATTGCACTTCCCAGCATTTAATGCCAGAACAGATCCTTCTATCAGCTGATCTTCCCTTGTTTCATGGAGTTAACAGCTTCATCCATGCTGTCATCCAAACACCCCACATACCAAGAACCCCATCATTTGTGCTTAACTGCCATCTCTCTGAAAGTTGATTAATCTTGACTTGAAGACCTCAAGAGAAGTTTTCCTACAGGCTAACCATGGAGCACTGGAAGGAAAAGCATTGGCAAACCTGCTATGTTACATTGCAGGAAAGGTGCTCATCACATCCTGACCCGCTGGCTACCTGTCCAGCAGATCAATTCCTAGCCTCTGACATTGCCATCCAGAAGCCAAAAGGTTATTCAGCAACATTGAGTGGTGAAGGCTTGAGGAAGACATCTCCAACCAAGCCTGCTTATGGCATTAGGCAGGAAAGAAGCAGAGCTATCAATCTGACACTGCCGTGGGTGAGGAAATGTAGCAATTCCTTTATCCTATATAATAAACTGAAAGAAACAGAGGGAATTTGAGGTGGCTGAAAGAAAGATTTGCTTGTTCCTGGGTGTAACAGAAGCCCCATGTTCGTATTTTGAGGTGGAAAAACAGAGCAGGCAAACTGTTGTACTGTACCTGTAGGCAGAAGGACCCACTGCATCCCTTCAGACCCACCACTGAAACAGAACTGACCACGGGGCATTGATCTCACAAGCACAAAATGCAGCAGGAAGGTTTTATCTATTTTGTTTACTTAGAGCAACAGGCTAGTGCTTGGGCAAGCAGCCCTGGTGCCATGTAAATCCGTGGCTCCCCAATATGTGCAAAAGCACGGAAAGAGAGGAATTTATTAAAGGATACAGTGACACGCCTTTGATGTATCAAAAGCTATGCTGTCTGCCTCTCTGAACAACTGAGTCATGAACCACAAAGGAAACTCTTCTGAAGTTTATTTCTTCTCTAATTTGCATCTTGTTTTCTTGCTCCTCTTTTGTAACTTGTGCTTTGAAAGCACATTTCCCTGCCAGCCACAAAGCAGAGCCCAGGAGGTGAGAAACCTCCCTCCCACCACTGCAAGGATTCCTCACTTGCTGCCTACGTGTCTTCTAACACCGGGCTGACCCTACCCACCTGTGGGAAGGGGGGAGCTCCCTCTCAGAACTCATCCATTACCCACCCGCAAGGCTTCTGGAGATACCTCCATTCCCTATGTTACACCCAACACTCGGAAAAAATAATGTGCTTCATCAAAAAGAAAATAATCATAGGTCACACACACCCCACCACAATGAATACCTGCTCCCCTGATTTCCTCAGCATGGTTTCTAAGAGTATGACTGGGCTGATGCAAACTTGGAAGCTCTGCAATTGCAGCCAGCCACAGCAATCACTCTGAGCTCAAATACATGACAATGATGGAGCATCATCTTGGCCCACTTCCTGCATTTGATTAGAAAAACAATAATCATACATTTAATAGTCAAGACATTTGCTGAATAAGGGCAGCTAGGTACAGGTCTATGAGAAAGTTTAGCATTTATTTAGCATCCTCTATACAGTGGTATGGAAGCACGCCACAAATGCCAGCATCACTCTATGCCAGAATGTGTTTTCATTTTTGCTCTTTCCAAGGGACCATGTTCCAGCCCGTAACACATTAGGGTGGTCCCACTCTACAGCTATATCCTTGTAGGGTTCTGTGACTGTGGCTTCCTAGGACATGGTTTAAAACACATTTATTGTTTTGTGAAGGGATTTCAAATAAAACAGCATCACATACTGCCAAATTCAAGGGGAGGGATGCAATGAACAGACATCATATTTTGGTGTCTTTACTGCTACAGGTCTCTCTTTGAACCTATAACTCATTTATAGAGGAAGTCTATTAAAACAACTCAAAGACCATGACAAAAAGAGACTTCAGATATGTGTTCAGAGCACTGTCTGCAAAACCAGTTACACCTTGCAGGAATAATACTCTGACCTTCAGACTGCTCCTTCAAGGGGCAATACAGGCTGGACAGAGTTGTACCAACACCTCCAACTTCAGTGGGTGACCCTAGAACTCAGCAAAACTGACAGCTCAGAAATTATGCAAAGTTTTTGCATGGGAAAAGAGAGATTTATCAAGTTCCTGGCATCCTAGCAACAGCTCCATGGCTACAGCCTATATATCTAGCCCTAAATGCAGAAAGAAAGAAAGTAAAATAAAAAGGGATTTCAAGGTCAAAACGTTGTGTTTAATTTGCTCATGAATAATGCAATAGCAACAGTCTGAAATCTTGCCTTCTGCCCCAATCATGGTTTCTCAGTCATCAGAATTCTAGTGGCGTCTTTCCATCTCTCTCTGACTCTCATAGGTAGATACTTGACAATTCAGTAAACTGAACTGAAATGAAGGCTCAACAGAGCACAAAATTTGAGGCTAGTCGCAGCCTTTGAACCAGACCATTATGGTATTTTGGGTCAGTGAGTAGGAAAACAAGTTGGGATAGAGAAATGTCAAAGTGTAAAACTGTCGGGAAAAAAAAAAGATGTCAGAAACAATATACTTTCATTCCTCCCTGAAGATAACTCTGTCGGTGATACAATACAGAAATCATTTTACACACCAGAGATCCATAAAGTCCTTTCAGATGGAATCGCAGCAACTGATATCTCGCTCTGTTTCAAGAGTTGACTTTGACCGTGAAATTTTATTGGTAACACAAAAATTTTTCAATATAGCTAAGCTGATGGTTTTGTAGCACTGAGAAAAGGAGACACATTTATTTTGGTCATTTATCTCCTCAGAGACAAAACTAAGAGGTTAGAGAAAGAGGTAGACTTCAAATCACAGATCTTCTACCTGGGTAAGTTGGAAGTGACTGTATTTCCTTAGCTAGGAAGCACAAAAGTTCAATTAATTTAGCAATCATTCTGAAAGTCAACACTGCAATACTGTTTCATTGTTTGGGTTTTTTTTAAAGCAAACTGCAACATATAATGTCATCACTACAAATATCCTTATGAAAAGGGAGCAAAGATACTTCCTAAATCCACTTTGGATAGATTTGCACACACTCCTGCATTGAAATAAATTACAAGAGATAGAAATACCTGAAGCAGTGCATGAGCAATGCTGCAATTCTTACCTCTGTTGCACCTTGAAGTAACTTGGCTGAAGTTTGGTTAGTTTTTTTTCCAGTTAGTACTAAGACTCAGCAATTAACTTGATCCACTGTGCGATCTATTGTGACCTCAATGTGAAAAGAATAAATTCTTTGTAACTGGAATAAGAATGTGTCCTTCTACAAACATTTCTGAGTGTATGTAATACGTGAGGGAAAAGGCAGGTTGAAGGCTCCAAGTGCCTCAGAAAATCACAAATGATGGAAGGTTTCTGATTTCACCCAACAACCTGATCATCAGTAACCATAAGGGTTCCTTATCATCAGTGGCTCTCAACAGATTTATGTAAAAATCCATATGAAAGTTTCCTCCCGATGAATAGCTGTCCACAAGCCATGGGCTACTTCCACAGTGGCTTTAACTGGGGTGAGCTTGGTGTAAATACCAAAAAAACCTGCAGAAATGTAAAGTCTGAGTTCTCCCTGGGATGGTCAACTGAATGATGACATAGACAAATGTCAGCAGCTGTATGTGGGGAACTTTCCTCACCGCCCCAGCTCTCTAGATGGAGAAGGATGCTCTTCAAGGCAATGTGGCATTCATGAGCATTAAACTGATTTCAAATACTTTAAAATAATAGTTTCAAATTAACATCCATTTTCTTCTATACATTAACTGCTGAATTGAGTAATCCCCTTCCTCAGCTCCCAGGGGAAAGCCAGCAGGACAGCACTTTGTCAATCACAATCTATCAGATGGCAAGCCAGACCTCCCAAGGGTTATCTTACAACAGAGCCATTTAAAACTGGACTGGATGGGCCATCAGTATACATACTGTTAGAAATCATTTTGCAGTCAACCCTGAGAGAACAGGGTTGTAAGCTGTTTCTAAAGTCTCACTTCTCTGGTTCCACTTGATGTACTTTTAGTTAAAAAGAGAAACAGCAGAGTTAAAATAGCCACTTGTGGAAAATGCTCAGCTTGATCCATGCAGGTCAAGGATCCTGGAATGTAAATACAATGCAATAGAGGGCTATAAAATAATGGACTTGATTATTTCCAAGTGCACCTTTCACTCTCCAGGAGTACTGTCTTTATATAAGCCATGGTGCCTACGGAAATGCAATGCCCTCAATTAGCAGAAGTAGCGATTGAATAAGTCTGTTGAATTTAATCTAGAATCTAGAAGTCTGCTCCTTTCTCATGCTTATTCCCTAATCAGATAGTTATTCAGGAGAGAACAGCAAACACAATTGTCAAGTGTTTTCATCAACTGAAATGTGTCTCAGATACCCTGTAGATGACCCCCAGCCCACACAGCCTGTCATCCCCCCTCACCAAGATCATTGTTCCAACCAAAGTAATTCCTTCACCAGGGAAGTACTGTTAGGTACCTATCCAGAAAGGTATTTTAGCACACTTGGACAACTAAAAGGAGGAAGATCAAGCACCAAGTAATTGAATTGTGGAGCTCACTGCCACATGATGAGAGCCAAAGGTTTAGATGGATTTGGAAAGCAAAGGGACAAAGTAAGAAGTCTGTCTTACTGCTGAGAAACACTGTGTGTGTGTGCAGACAGGAGAGAGCAGGGTTTCACTTACCCTGCTGTGCGATGGGACAAGGGGGAATGTCATGAAGAGTTCGTATCACACGGAGCCCCCAGCATCCAAAACCTCAGCCCTGCGTGGTCAGGACATGAATTTGAGGAGACAGACACCAAACTTATATGACCCAAGTGCATTCTGCTGGTTTATATTTGCTCAATATTCAGCACACAAATTTTCCATCATGGAGAGGTTCACATACAGTCACAGGAACATGACAGCACAGGCCAGAGCTCCTAGGCTCCTCTGTGCCCAAGCTTGTACTGATGGTGCTGAAGCAGAGGGTTGTTGATATTGATTCTGACTGGCATTACAGACCCCAGGAAACCTCCCCAACGCCTTTTGGAAATAAAGAAGCATTACTAATTCTGCATAAACATATACAGGGTGAGCCAAGAGGTACAAAGATACTGAACTACAGAGTCACAAGCAAGAAGTGGTAGCAGAACAACAGCTGGATCCCAGGCCAAGGAACCTCAATCTAGTAATTTAGACATATCAGCATTAAACCTTGAAGTGGATTCTGGCTGCAGCCACTGTGGTTAGAAGGTCTTTTCTTTGTCTTTCCCCTCTAATCAAATGTTTTACTTTGCAGAGACAAATTACATTCCTAGCTTTTATTTACTCAGGGACTGCTGTGACCAAGCAATCAGCTCCAACATTCTTCTGTCAGGTTTAAAACGCTGATGGCCAAATAACATGAGAGGTGATTCATCTTTCAAATACACCAAGCCACTTGCAATTGCCTGACTGCTTTTCACACACCAAGGAATGTCTGGCTTAGGGGTCTGATATTCAGAAGAAATAGGATTTCTGCAAGTGACATTTACAATGCATTCACAGATGTCCCACACTGGTATATGTAGGCTCTTCTCTTCTTGAGTTTCATAGCACAGGGGAAGATATAGAAATCATTCATCAATAGGCAGCACCTCTATAAAATAGCAGGCAGGTTCCAGGAATCTCCTATCTCACTATCTTTCCTGCTACTACATGCTCAAGATGGTGGAGCAACCTCTTTTTGCTCCCAGCCATGGTCAAACTGTGGCCCAATACCATGATGGACAACACAATGCACTGAACATCCCTCCCCCCCCTCACAAGTTGGACAAATTTTTCTCAATTGTTTTATTTTAGGAAGCATTGTTTCTCTCAAAAGGTTAAAAAAAATAATTCCAGTCTTCCCCTTCCCCAGTAAAAACTTGTTTAAGCAATAGAAAAACTAATTATCAGGAAATTTGAGAGGGAAAGAGAGATTATCAAAAATTGCTTATGTGAAAGAAAGAAAAAGAACTTGGTCCACCTCCTTCCTACTTTCACAGTGCCTCAGCCCAACAGACTGGCTACACATAACCACTATTACACCCCCCCCCAAAAGTCCCTCTTTCTGTCCCAAGTGCTCCTTCCACAGCAAGGGGACAAAGCTGATACACAAAGTTATGGATAGATGTCTCTGTTCCAGCAGTTCAATGGACAATGAAATCAGGCCAGTCAATCAGTGCTTGCAGCTGGCACAAATCCAACATTTCTTTAGAGATACAGACCATAAAAGACAGCTTAAATCTACATCCCAGATTCCAACAAATGTAAGGGTTGAGGTCCAAAGGATGCAAGTCAAGAATGGCAATGGTTCAACATAACCTCTTAAACTTCTGCAAGTGGGTAAAAAACCAAAACGAGAACCCAGGACTGATTTTTTTTGTTGTTAGAAGTCAGTGCAGACCATATGTGCTCCAACTTTCTGGACTCAAGACAGCCACCTGGCACCAAAGCACTGCACCCAATTAGCGTGATGGATTGATTTCTCTAAGAGGCCAAATTAATGCAAAGCATTAGTGTTATCCAGCTTGTATCAGCATCTCAGTTCACAGAGCAGGTGACACCAGCCTGGCAACACTATGAAGATACGGTGAAAATGTGCATCCCATGCTGACCAGCTGGGCAAGTGCAGAGCCAGGATTTGAGGAAGGCTCAGGCCACTGCCATGAGACCTCTGCTTAAACTTCACTCAGCCCTTGATGTCTGCAACCTTGACTGCAACCTGCTATTAAGTCTTTTCAGCAACCAGTTGCTCTTTGCCCAGTATATCCCATGACTTACATCACACTCCAGCATCCTGCCAAAAAGGACTTCTTTTGCTTCTCCCATTTACACACAGACAGTATCTTCCTCTGCCTCTCAGAGTTATTGCAGGCAACCTTGGGGTCCCATGTTTTGTTCACATAAGGAGTGCTGCTTGCAGGCAAGAGACCTGGCTAAATTCATCTGTCAAACCTTCACAACTGCAGTAACATGGATCACACTTTAAGGGTCCTTTTCAGGTCGCAAAGTGTTTTCAAACTAGAAGTTGATGAACAGCACATCAGGAAATCTCACTATAAGGAAAAAAATAGCCCTGGAGACCCAACTGGTGTAACAGACTCAAGAGCTATGGCTTAAAAAATGGGGCAGAATTTTACTTTTCCATAAACCCAAGAGCAGATTTTGGTTTTCATTTGCAAAGTCAAGGAGCAAGCATTATAAAAAGGAGGTAAAACAGTAAAATGATACTCTCATTCCCACTCAAGTTTGTAGGCATTGCTGTCTGAGAATAATAGACTCTTCTCATAGCTTTTTTGGCTGCTGCAGCCCCAGCTGGAATACAAACACACACCAAAAGTCATACAAGCAAAGAATAATAAAAATTAATTATTTTAAACCATGAAATAATCCATTTGAATATGGCATGCTTTTTTCTTTTAATTTGAAACTGTCACAACTGTACCAATAAACTTATTACAGCCTCTTCACAGATGCATAGGTTCAGGGCAACACCATATGCTGTCATGACCACAAACCTTTGAAACCACAGGCTTCTAAACACACCCCCAGCAAGTCAAGTTCATTTTAATGATAAAGCCTGAATGACACAACTATTAATTTAAATAGAGGTGATTAACCTAGATTTCCAAGAACATCAACAGCAACATGGGGTTTTTTTTTGGTTTTGATGGGAACAACCTCAGCCAGACCAGTACACACCCTAACTCTAACTTGGAGTGTTTTACAACAAATAATGCTGCAAACTATGAGGCACAGAGGCATTTTGCTCTCACATGCGAGCCTCATGCTCCCTGAGGCAGCTGGTCTGGTGTGATTTTGTAGCTAAGAAAGCATCAGAAGAGTGCAGTAACCAGCTTGGGCCTTTGAAGGAAGCAACTTGGTACCTTATTCCAAGAATCATTTCAAGGGAATGCAAGGAAAGCAATAGAGGTATCAAAAGCCTGCTTTACTGACAAATTGGTTATTTTTTTCCTCATGTTATCTTTATGGGACTAGAAAAGGGAAGGAAATTAGGAACAAGTAAATAGGATTTCACCACCAGAATAATTTGCTCAGGCAGGTATTCTCCCAGACACCCTTTTCAGAGACCAGCCAAGCTGTGATCACCAGGCCAAGCAGACCAACTCCTTACATGCACTAAATTGTCTGAGAAGATATGGCAGGGGAGGGGGAACAAGCATCGCTTAGAGCTTGAAAGGGAAAAGGTATTAAGGGTTTCAGAACCTAGAAAAACACAAGAAAGGAAACTCCATAAAATTTGTGCTTGGGTTGGTGTCACCAGGGCTCAGAACCCCTGTGGTTTTCTCCTCCCTTCTCCTCTGTCCGAGATCCTTGCTAAAAAAGGCATTTACAGCCCCCTTGCATTGCTTTGCTGTACTTTAGTGACAGGTTTGCCAAGGGCATGTTAGAGCAGCACCTCACACCCATCTGCTGCTCTGGCTCCCTTTTCAAGCTTGCCAAGAGACATCAACTGGATTACTTTGAAATAACCATGGGCGGAGGCAACCTACAGGTATAACCTACATAGCATCCCTTTTATAGGTGAAAATAATAAAACCAAAAATAACCACAGCCTACGTGAAGCTTCAGTCTCTGCCTTTTTATAATGATATTAGGGTAACACTTGGCTACTGCTGCTAACGCTCTGTTCTTTGGCAAGGTGGAAAACAGGAGATAATCTACAGGGACCATAAACTAGAAAGCTCACATCTCCTGGAAGAAGTGCACACCAAGAACAGTCATGATGGAAAGGTCACCCAACAACTTTGATTTTTCAGAGCACTGACAGAGAAACACAAGGTCAGGCTTCCCCACAGCATCGTACGTAGAACCATCTTTCAGATGTCAACCACTCAGCACACAATTTGGCACCACTAATACCACAGCTCCAGCTTTGGCTAATGAGATGCCTGCACTCAGGGAAATTCTTCACAGAAGAGGCAGCTCCTTTCTTCATGTGAGACTCGGGGCTCCCACCATCACTGCCCAGCACAGATGCCACCTTCATCTAATAATGCAGAGAAACACTGAGGGCATTGTTTAACTTCTACTTTCATGTGTAAAGACTGAATTAAAACTGGCTTTTGGAGGCAGTGCCTAAATTATGCTCTCAAAGTAGTTAGGCGTCTGTCCATAAGATTGGGAGCATGCTGCTCAGCAGCCAGCGCCAGAAGCTGAATGGCGACCAGCAACCATGATGAGTGCTGATGTGAAGCAAGACAGACAGACAGAACAGCTGCAGACAAGCCTGTGGAGAGAGCAAGCAGGGACTGATGGAGCACCAGATGGTTGCACAGCAAAGTTTTGACTTCCTTCTTGGCTAACAGCATTGCCCTTTGAGCAGCTCCACTGTCAGCATAAAACCTGGTCTTGTTCAGGGTCTCGTTGATTAATATCTGTTCTCTGGTCCCCCTGTGTGGGTGCAGTGTAATGTGCTGCAGTGGCCATGAGTGAGAGAGAGAGGGGAAGGAAGGTGCTCTGCTATCTACAAGTAAAGTGTTTATCTTGCAGATTAGACCCAAATAAACCAGTTGGAAACTGGCCCCAGCGATTCTGATATTTTATAAGCTGTCAGATGCCTAGTGAGAAGCTGGGTGCCCAGCTCCTATGGTTGGGAAAGGTTTGCCAGCATGTATCTGTGCACACATGCATGGGATGATCCAGGCTGCCTAGAATAACTCCCTAAGCACTGGCAGTCAGAGACAGATGCCCTTGATGTTGAACTTTTTCAAGGTCATAGGAAAATCCCTATGTGAGGCTTTAGCAACCATGACCCTGAGCAATGACTGAGGGAATGTCCCACTATCAGACCTAGCCTATGCAGCTGTCCATACAGAATCACAAAACCAAGTCACCCTATGCTACAGGATTTGTGAGACTTCAAGTATCATTGCTTCATCCTTCCCTCTCACCCCCATGGACTAGCTCTCCACCTCTGGGACCTGCAGGAATTTTAGCACTGATGGGAACAGAGCAAGGATTGCCCTCTTGCCTTGATGCAGGCAAATTTTGACTGCCACTGAAGTGAAACCCACAGAATCAACTCTTGACAGTTGCCTGCACATGTGGATCATTAAAGAATATTACTGATTCAAGAAGTAAGTTTAGTATTTGAAAGGATTTGCAGAGTCAGTGGGGAATACACCCCCATTCCTCATGCATGTAGTAAATATTCTTCCCACCTTGCATTTTTCCATCACAGGTATTCCCAAAGCTTCATCCCCTTCTCCAGGAAAGGCAGCGAACAGCATATTAAAACGGGCTCCTATACACAAAAATCCCAGTCAAAACTTCCAGCTTCCACCTCCACATTCATGCACTAATGATACCACAGCCCCTTGTGATCTATAACGTTACAGCTGTAAGATTACAGCCCTGGTATATGATGGTGATGGGCACAGATGGCAACAAAGATGAACAGTCAGGGATTGATCGTTCACCAGGTGTTGCATTAGCAGGTAATGGCCAGCAGCAGCAGCAAAGAAGCCTGCAGCTGCCCGGGATGGCTTTGTCCCATTTGTATCTTGAGCTCCAAAGCAGCTGTAAGACTTTCCACTTCCTGAGCAGCTCCCCAGTATTGGCATGCTGGTATTTCCAGTCCACATTCTCCATAGATGAACCTGCTGTCTGACATCAGCTACACCAGTGCCAACATGCCACTGGACCCCATTGCATCCCTATGCAGCAGGAATGTGCCCTGACCCCCGTGCTCCACTTTAAAGTTCAGAGCCATGCAGTGACCTACATCACCCAGTGTGACCGCATCAGTAGGCTGCTTAGAGCTAAATGAAAGGCCTAAAAACTTGAAGATTTGGAGGATTACAAGGAAGATGAGGCTGAGTCAGGTCCTAATCCTAAGTATCTGCATGATTTTATGTGCTAAAATGAGATCTCTGACACCACAAATTGCAAGTTTGCTTGTTTGTATTTATTCACAACCTTGTAATGTTTGCCAACTTGGGCCCTCCCCTGCCAATAAATTTCATCACCAGAGCTTGGAGGACTGTGCATTATGGGTGAGACCCCTTGATTTGGCCCTTTGGTTTTAGTGTTGCCTTGAGATAGAGGCAGAACTGAACACACAAATCCTCCCTTTCCCCATTGCCCTGACAACAGCACTCCTTCATGCCAAAAGCCACCTAACAAAACCCCCAACTGCTGAGTAAGGTTAAAAAAAACCAAACAAAATTGCTTTTTCACAGCACCTTCTTGACCAGGTACATGGAGAAGTATCTTAAGGAGGAGAAAGAGGATCTAGACCTGTATCCCAGAGATGCTGGAAAATACCAATTGCTCAAAATGTGTAAAACTACACAAATTTATTGTTCCTCAGAGCTATTCCAGTAATTCTATAAAGAAGATGAAGCTAATCCATAAAAAAACTACTTCTACCCACTGTATTGAAAATTATCATCAGATTAGAAGAGTGCCACAAGCAGTAACACAGCTTGAGCAGCAGAGGTACAGTGGTGGTCGCGTGTCAGACGGTGCTTACTGGTGCTCCCCTCTTGTCATAACCTGTCCCTGGACATCCCCAGGGGACAAAACCCAGAGGAATGGCTCCAATAGCATTTCACAGCTGCACCACGTGGTGAAAGCAGTCCTGCCTGACACTGTGCAACGATCAAATGGTCCTTGACCTAATGAAGTGGTGGGCAGGGTGGTGTTTGGTACGGTGGTGGTGGGCTGACAGTTGCGTTTGATGATCTTTTCCAGCCTTAATGATTCTATAAATATCTTAATTAGACACTTTGCCCCTCTGCTTAGTTGGACAAATATCACAGGACAAAAGAATACAAGTTGGCAGCATAGCGAAGGGAAGGAGGACGCTCAAGGGAAGAAGGAAGAGGACCACTAGCCATAAACTGCCCAATGAAGGACAAGAAATTCAGGAGTGTGAATTTTGGTTTAAGCATCCCATTTCCATTACATTTTCATGAGAAAAGAAACATCCATGCTCTGAGGGTTCAATTACTGTCAGGACAGCACCAAGGACAGAAAAGTACTTAAGATTCCCAGAGAAATCAGGAAGCTTTAGCTATAGTTTAAAAACTAATCCACCACCATCACATTGTAAGACCCTGATGAAACTTGTAGAGAGCTTTAAGGCTTTCAAGGGAAATTTTAGACAGAGCACTAGCATTTCATGGATCAGGCAATCCAATTTAAGGTTTGCCTATGCTAGAAAGTTTGCTGCTTTTACTAGCCTGCGGTGGTTAAACAGCATCCTGCTCACCCAGCCACATGCCTCAATATGAGTGCAGTTGTGCATGTGATAGTAATTGCATTTGAATAGCTTATTCGCTTTTGTAAGCAAAATAAACTATAGCAAATAAGACAGTGCTGCCCTTAACCCTGCACTGGGAAAACCACGAGTACAAAAATAAAATCAAATCTCTGACAACATGGTTATTTATTGATCTGTGTTTTCCAGTGCAGGCAAATATTTGAACACTCATGGAGACAGGAGGTGAGTCAAGAACAGAGAGAAGATGAAAGACTTTGCTTTCCAATTTGCATGGATTTACTAGTGCCTTAGCAGTGATGCTTCATGGCATATTTTCTCCCAGAAAAGGAAGAAATGGGCTGGCATCCCACTATCTTTCCACTGTATCACCTCCAAATTAGCTCTATGTGGAAATAAACTCTCTCCTAAAGCAAATAAAACTTTACCTCATAGCACAGTAAGTTTTTCTTCTAACTCAGGACTACCATTTTAAACACAAACTTGCTCCCCTTACACCAATTTCTCAACACTAATGGCGTGATACAGAGGCACAAAACAGGATTCCAGATAACACCTCCTCTTAACGCAGCTCTGAACCTTGGTCAGAATGTGTATTAGTAAAGCCCCAGTTAACAATTTATTGGAACCATTTTCACATCAAAAACCCTTGTTTTTTCACAGTACAGTCTGAAAGGGACAGTTTTAAGTCCATTTTCTTCCAACCACTGTCGTTTTTTAATCACTCCTCTAAATTCCTCAAGATGTCAAGATGAACAATATCTTTTCCTGCCTGCCAATGTTCAGCTCAGAAATTTCAAATTAAAAGAAAAATTATTAAGTAAATAAATATTCCAAAAAATAACTCTTGGTTTAGTATCTGGAATTTGCTTTTTAACCGTGTGTTCTACAAAGATTTTAAGGGTTCATTCTGGCTCAGAAAGAGAAGGGTGATGGCACTGCTGCTCCATTCAAAGTATACCAGCTGGGGGAGAAAAAAGGCTGGTGGCAGTGCTGTAGGTTGAGCAGAGTGGTGGGAATCAGCTCATCTCCAATAAAGTAACACCTTTATTTTGGAGGATGAAAACAAGGCAACCAAAACCACCATCCCCACCCTCTTGCTGCCTC
The DNA here is from genome assembly GCA_020800305.1 of Porphyrio hochstetteri. NCBI lineage: Eukaryota > Metazoa > Chordata > Aves > Gruiformes > Rallidae > Porphyrio > Porphyrio hochstetteri. The sequence continues at coordinate 18,019,411 of CM036915.1, read as the reverse complement.
CCCATGTTATCCACTTGGCTTAAAAAGTCTTCTCAGATCTGAACTTTTGTGGGGTTGGTGCGTGCACACCTGGACACCACCCTGCCTCCTTCACCCACAACAAGCAGCACATCCTTCCACCACAGCACGAGGATGCCAACACTCAGCACAGCAGAAGATGCTGGGTGGCACTGCCTAATCCACTCAAACTCCAACTAAAAAAGTATTTTATTAGCCAACATGGTTTCTGCACTGGAGCTATTAGGCTTGTTAATGGTACAGTGCCTGTCTCTCTCCAAACAGATCCACGATCATTTTTTGCCCAGTGTGCCTTGAGTGATTCATGGAAATGCCTCTCCTCACTTGTCACTTCTGCCTTTCCCCAGAGAAACCCAGCCAGCAGACAACACAAAATCTACAATTTGTCACCCTGCTTTTTGTTGTTTAAATTGCTCCATACACTTCTGGGATCCAGAACACCCTCTTTATTTAATAATGTAATTAGTCACTTGGATCTGGAACACTATAATTAGGCTGTGGCTTAACAACATAGGTTGGGAACCATGCAGTTAATGTACAACACGGTGTGGGGACTCAGATCACAGCTCGGTGTCAGGGCATGCTTAAGTGCTGCAAAACCCATTTGTACTTCCTGAGCATCCACGTCCCTCTTGTCCCACAGGGCTGGACTTGCACACAGTTTCTGCCCTTCCTGTGCTCACCCCCAGTCTTCCTCCAACGGCAAGATGCGATATCTACAATTTACAGAGTGCCAGATGGCTGGTTTTTGAAAACTCTTCTGAGCTCATACCATCCCAGAATAGCAGGGAACATTGGTCCTCAGCAAGACCTTTCCAGTGCTGCCCTTACACCAGCAATCCTGGAGCTCTGCTTTGCCAGGTGAATTCGACACAGGCACAAAACTAGTCTGGGATAGCAGGAGAGCCCTGACCCACCCAGCAGCCCCTAGCACAGCACGCAGACAGGGCTAATTCAAAGCCTGTGCAACTACAGCTTGGTTCAAATTAGTTTAAACTTCCTCTGTGGTTTCTCCTTCCACCCCATCTGCTCTTGGATAAGCGAGATTCTTCTTATCTGGGTACCCATTTCTACATGTGGTTTCATTAGGCTGGTGGATGAGGTCTTCTTATGCCCTGCAACCCACCAGTGTGGGGAACAGAAGTGGCTCAAGAATAACGGATGCTCAGAGAGAAAAAGTTAAAACTAAGGTTTTTTGGTGTTATTGAAGTAGGTGTTCATTAGCTGATAAACACTCTGACAGCACAATTACTCCAAGAGAAACTGTCATGCCAAACAAATCAGTGCATCCAAAAGGCTGTCTCCATCCTCCAATCTCCAAGGGGACCACTTCCCCCATCAGTCCATGTATAGGGGAAGGAGATGCTAATTCTTCCTAGTAATACTTTTGCCTTTCATCTAAGATTTTCAAAGCACTTGACACTGAGTGTTTGTTTTGTTAATGTTTAGAGGACCCAAGGGAGCAGAGGGCCTCACTGCGTTAGGAAACTGATACAGTCAAAACAGCATCATGCTGTGCTGAAGTCTGTGGTCTGACCAGACCGGACAAATAAAGTTTATCACAGGAAACCAAGGCAAAAGAACTTGTATATAATTGCCCACTGAAATGATGAAGACAATTCTGTTTCCCCATGTCTCTGACTTAGTCCCTGGATCAGACTGTGCATGGTTCAGCCAATCTCCTTGCACCAAAGGAATAACAACATCGCCGTGCAACAGATGCCGAAGACCAAAAGAACTTTGATTTGCAGGATGTCAAAGACCAGAGACTGACTTCTCTGGCCCCTAAAAATATTCCCAGATATCTCCCTGATAAGCTAAGGCTCAAATACCTGCAGAGAGACAGATCTACCATACATGCCTGGAAGAAATGTGTGGGAAAACGTATGTGTGAACAACAGTCACCCCTCTGTTCAATTTCAGTATTTTCTCCCAAAGCAGCATGTATGGTTTATTACTTGGATCTATAAATAATTTATGTATCTGAAAGAAAGAAGGCAAGGTCTTACAAACTTAGGTACCATATGCCTACGTACACATATTTGTTTATGTACAGCGATACACGCACACACACAATGCTCCACTATTCTGGCACTCTGTTTTCTTCAGACAGCTCATTTCCTTCCCCTCTCCTCCTCGGCAGGATCACAGTAATGAAGTTAGGCCTGGCAACATTAGCAAGGCACTTATTTAATCCACCCTTTCAAATTCAACTGATAGCCTTCCAGATAATATTAAGACAGCAGCTGAGGCCGCTTTGTCAGCAGCCTTGAAGGAGTCATAAGCAAGAAGATGATAAGAAATCTTATTACCAGTTTGGAGACAAGAGAAAGAGAAAATAGGGATTTGGAAAGACATAAAAGCCCAAAAAATTGACTAGGCAAATGGATTTGAATAGGGCTTTCAAATGCAGGATGGAAAGGAGAGCCCTACAGTAGGGTTTTAAACCTGCACAACACACCTCACCAATTAAAAAGGCATTTTAGCAGATGTTGTGTAGCTCTCACTCTGTTAGGACAAAGAAGTAAATATTTATCCTCAGCTAAAGAAAATAACTTGTCTTTCTGTTTCAAGTCCAGGGCATGAATCTTCTTTCCCTTTTTACAGTGTCAATGAAGAAAAATGGCATTCTTAGTTTGCTGAGGATGCTTTCATCTCTCTCTTCAGGAACACGGAAACTCTTTGCATATGTGGATCAAAATCTTAAAATGCATCCCCAAAGTTATTTCAGTGCTTCTGAAATAAGGGATCTTGAAGATTAATACTACATAATTGCCTGAAAAGTAACTGAAATTGCCTTATTTCTTGGAATTTCTCAAAACCAGAGACATGGTGCATTTGAGTTATTTACCTCTCATTTCTCAAATTTTTTTTTTTTTGCAAATATTTACCAGCTGACATTTTTATACTTCAAGCTGGATACCACTCTTAGCCCTGCAAAGAAGACAACCATGTAGAGAAATTACCAGCACCCCAATGACCTACACAAAGCCTTACACTATTATGTCTAAATTAGTGATTCCTTCACCTCTGACCTCTTTCCCTCCAACAGGGCTGGCACTCAGTTATCTGACAGAGCTCTGGTACACCACTGCTTAAGCTCATATAAGAAGGGAGAAGAACTTCAGCTATGGCACAAGGTCCCATCATCACTGTACCTTCAAGGCCAAGGCTAAGCAATGCTTTGAGGAAAATGTTTTTTAACTGATCTGAGTCTGAAAAGCAAAAGTGTGATGAGAACAGCTCATTATTGATGACAGACAGCTCCCAGCAGACGATCTGCACAAGGGGAAGTCAGTATGATTCCCAGTTTAGGGGCTTGGAAACCTTAGACACCACAGAGATGAAGTGGTTTGCCAAGGGGCACTCACAGTGACTCTGCTACTTCTGATTTAATAATAAACTCCATATACACTGACTCAACTGGAAAATATGATGGCCTCTCACACCAGATGATCGCTGGTTTATGGCCCAGAAAGGTAACACCGACTGAGCACATTTATAAGCATTTTTCTAAACCCAAAGTTAATATTTAAGTGCTCATACATTATGGCTGATCTCACCACAGAAAATAAAGTCTACCATGATTTGCAGAAATAAGTGTGTCAAACAATTGCGTGTGGGGGTTGTTTGTTTTGGTTTGGTTTTTAACCTCAAAACCAGAGTACAGCAGCATTTTAAGTTGGCCCAAATACTTAACTTCATATAACCCATTTACGAGTATGATGCCACATCATCTACAGGTCACCAAACTGTCACTTGCAGCGGGGAGCACAGCAGCTGCACTGTAGCCCAGAAGCCACCTGGTCACATCCCAACCTTGTGCCTGATCGCTGAGAACCTGAAGCCTCTTCATCACCACAGACTTTAGTGTGGAATGACCACTCCTAACAGTTACATTAATTGCAGATCAAACACACACCAAACGGACCCATCAGACGTGCTGGCATGACCAACTCAGATCTGAGGATTCTTCATAAGCTTAGGACATACTCTCTTGGAAGAATCTCAGCCCAGCCCACATCAGACCTCCTTTTGCTTGAATCCAACATAGAATCTAGCTCCCATGTAAGATAAAAAGCTCTGAGAAAACTAACTACAAGCAAAAACCTGCTCGCAATGAGTGTGGCTCATCCCTCCAGGTTAACCCACCCCTGACCTAGAGGGAGGTATGGACTCCTGAAGACTGTGGTGGGTTTGCTCTAAGTCAGGCCTGGGATTTAAACAAATGAATCAAATTTTCAACAGAACTATGGACTCAGACTGCAGATCTACAAGGCAATGCAAGCATGGCCTATACTGTTGCCATAGGGTCCTTTGAGGGACTGCTACGCAGCCCCACATTGTTCCAACACCTGCACCAGCCCCACTCCTGTGGGCACAACTCTGGGATACACCTGGGAGCTGTGCTGACTTAGTTCAGCTCTGTGCCTAATCAAAAGTAAAAGCCTCTTAGAAAGACCACTGTCTGACAAGACTTCAAAGGAAAGGTTAGTTAAACAGCATGAGTACCTGCAGACCCAGAGGAACAAGATTTTCTTTTTCTTTCTATGACTCTATAGAGCTTCACATCGTGGCAGGAAGCTGTGCAAAGAGCTCCTTTCTCTCTCTGTGTTTTGCCCATCTCTGAAGAGTTATCCCTCCTGACTTCGCAGGTCTCTCCTATAGCTGCTGCGTCAACAAGGCACTTCTCCAGCCTGAAGGACCTGCTTCTCTTCTTCATTTTCTCTACCATTAAGAGGCAACAACTTTAAGAGCTGACAGCTTACAGTAATGGTGGATGCATCTTGTCGTCACACACCTGCCTTCCAGCCCCCAATAAGCACTTCAAGAGGTATTTCCCTGAATCGAGGGAAGAGAATTGCAGAGCTATGTGTCACTGCTCCAGTAATCACATTTGCTTCCTGCAACTGGATGTTTCTGAATGATATTTGAGATGTCACTGCATTCACTGCCACGTTTGCACACTTCTCTGTTGACATCTAGATACAAACAGATGCAGCCTGGCTTTCATGGCAATCGTTTCACTCCATGGGCATCCGATCCCAAAGGGCAGACAACATTTGAGTACAATTCAGTGTACCACACTAGATGCCACAAGCCAGCCTCATTCTGCTGCTGGCTTCGATACCTGCCTGCCTTTGCACATCCTGTCTTTAGTTTCCAGAGAAATTCATCAAGATGCTCACATGCCCATCCTAACTGGAGCCTTCCTGACCAAGCCTGAATTAAATCTAATCACCAGCTTATTGCTTAAACTTGATTAGTGTCTATGAGTGGCAGGAAACAGGGAACATTGTACAAAATTGAGATCAGGGAAAGGCTTGATAAAACTTGATAAAAATTATCTCTGCAAGTAAGAGTATTGATGGTGTCTGAAAGCAGAGGCTCTGTAACAGAGTAAAATAGCCTGTCCAGAGCTCTAAGCCCTGTCCTAGCCTATATAAAGCTATATATATATATATATCTATATGTACCCTAAGAGTAAGATGACAGTTAGTACTTTTTATCCAAAAATCTTTAGAGGGATGATAAAACCAATCCAGGAGACAAAGACAGGAAGAAAATATAATGGAAAAAGTATCAGAGCAGCCAACATCAGAGAGGCAGTCCAGCTATACTTTAAAGACAAAGGATCCTCTTTGTCATGCACAGTGTTTTGAAGAGCAAACCTATGCCAGCGCCTCTGTAGCATCCAAGGAAGGCCAATGAATACCTGATACCAATGAATACCCTGAGCAGCTGCATGCTCTGTCCTTAACAATGGGGACAACAGTTAGAAATTGCTGTCAGAGACTGGGGAGTCATCACAACTTCCATCTATGCAGAAGGCACTCAGCCCTTTGCAGGGTACTCTCATCGCCTCCGGAGCTGTACAGAGGTGTTCCGATCAGGATGCAGTTGGAAAAAACCCAAGAAGCAAAATATCAGCCTCGTTGTTCTGGAACATGGCTGTTTGCAGAGCTAGAATACTTTGGGCTATATATGCAAAATCCAATTTAGAGCTTCCTCAAGTGCAATTTTAATAACTGGAGACCTTTAATATTCTGGCTGACCCTGTATTTTCAGGGATGGTTGTGTTAGTTTGGGGTATAAATTACTGATTATCAGCTGCTTCTTCAATAAGTGTTGATCACTATCCTGGTCTCCCTGTCTAATCTATCGCTAGATCCCTGTGAAAAGCAAGCTTGCTTTGTTCAAGGGTTGTTACAGCAGGAAACGAGATGCACAGTAGTGCTGAAGTCCTGTCATGACACTGAAACTGCTGCCAGAGTTACACTGGCAGTCTCTCCAAAAGCTCAGTAGAGGAGCGATGCCTGGAAATGAAGCAAGGAGGGGTTGTATTTTCTGTGCAACAGCTGGGAAAGAAGGCTACAAGCTTCTTTTCAAGCCCAGCCCTCCTTTAACTGAAAAGATTAGACTGAAATCAAACAGTAAGCCACTCTCAAACCGACAGAGCAGGAGGATGATACATGCAGGCAAGCAGCCTACATGCAAAAATCAGACAGTGAAAGCAGAAATGGCTTTGGTTTTCTCCTGGAAAGCTGACTAGGGAGTTAGACATAGCCTGGCTCTGAAAATCTTTGTGGGGAATACCATCTCCCACTTTATCAGCATCCTTTCCCACACCCTCTCCACTGCAGACCTGAAGGGCAGCTATCAGAGGACTGCTGTGACACTGAACAGCTCCAGCCCACATGGCAGACTTCCCTACCTGCTACTCAGGACCCAAATCTCACCCCACAGCTCAGCCAGCGCTCCTACACGTGAAGCCAAACTGGCTGGTAGCTCTGGGTAGAGATAGAGCTGCAGAAAGCCAAGGAGGAAAAAACATATTTATAAAACATATTGTTTTGGGAGAACTACAGCATCTTACAGAGATGCAGCTTTACAGAGCAGCTAATTAAACCTGGGCAGGATACAGGAATTCTGCTCCAATCTTATTCTCTGTGCCAGTGCTATAAAGACAGAAATAAACCCAGTAAGTATTATATGCTTCTTTAGAGTAAAGGATGCCTGCTGCAGTTGGTGGGCTGTGCTGCTTCTCGGGTGGGTGAGAATACGACAGGGACCTGCTGCTCCCTTCTTCTCAGCACAGGGCTGTAACTGTCGGACCCAGAGAGCACAGAGAAAGGCAGAGCATCTTTGTTCTGGTTCCTGTATGAAATGACTGGAAGGATCAGGTGTAAAACATATACCTCAAATGAGAACTTTTTGAACCTTACCCCCACTTTTTACAGCTCCTCCAAACCACATCAAGGAGCATGTCTCTGGTCTCAAGGAAGCGCCACATGTCACAGAACTTCAGTTTGTTTTCCTTTTTCCTTGACTGCAGGTAGAATCACATGGATAAACTGAATGCCAGTGATTACCTTGACCATTAAAGCATCTGACAGTATCCCAAATGAGAGCGCTTCATCATCACAAATAAAGCCTACACTAAAACCACGAAACATGCAGCCACAGCCCATGATGAACAACTGGTACATCTATGTGGTTTGAAAGACATTTCCATCCTAGTAGTAACCACTGCTTTTACCTCTTTGAAAATATTACTCAAATCCTACAATGCCCTGACAAGTTTTATAGATGGCGAAAGCATAATTGAAATCATTCATTCACAGACTTGGAGGAGTAGTGTCTCAACTGGACTATAATCCAAGCAATTCTTCTCCAACCTTACTCCCTGAACACGAGCTCATACTCTGTTCTTGAGGATTCAACAACACCACAAAAAACCTAGCTGTCTTTGCTGCAAACTATATTATTGTTGTTATAGGAACACAAAGGAAAATACCTGACAATAAAAAATTAAACAGATTCCACCAAGTGCCTCAGCTCTGTACAAAGAGCAGATGTTAAAACCTTCGAGTGGTGTCAAAATATCTCTCTCAGAAGTGGCAGGTTTTGAATGGTTTGGTAATTAAAAACTCTGAAGATTGTTGGCTTTAGTTCAGCATGCTTCACATTCACAGAAAGGCTTATTTCTTCCCTCTACAGTGCCAGATATTGATGCACGATGGAGATATTTAAAAAGCCAGTCAGCCAGCAACTTCGGTGAGAGAATGGCAAGAGCCAGCGATGCTTAAAGCCCAACATCTGCAGCGACTGTTCACATGTCATTAATCTGCCTGGGTAAGAGACAAAAACTTGAAAACCACATAAAAGCACCACCAGTATTTACACCTTGGGGGTTCTTCCCACAGACACTGCCAACTCTGAATGCAGAGTGAATTGACAGCCTAAGGACAACTTTCCAAGCCTATCTCACAATGCTGTAGCCACCACACCCTTTATCAGGTCTCTAATGGGATACCAAGTCTCTCATGGTACAAACTCAAAGATCACAAGCTTTCTCCTTGATTTCTTTTTAGGCCTACAGTGGTACCACATCATCCTCTTCACAGAATACTTTTATCAGAAAGAAGTTCAGAACATCCACGCAAAATTGTAGGCAGACCGACCCACTTTGTGTTGAGGTGCATCACTGCAACACAGTCACCCAGAAGCAGCTGCAATATCAATTTCAAGTATCAACATCACACACTTTCTCCTTGTGCATCAGTGCAGGGTCACTGAGTGTGCACAGCAGAGCCATCACCTACCCAAGTGTCCTGGTTTCAGCTATGATGGAGTTAATTATTTTTAGCAGTGGATGGAATGCCATGTTTGGGTGTTAGGATGAGAACAGTGCTGATAGCACCCTGATGTTTCTAGTTGTTGCCGGGCAATCAAGGACCTTTCTCAGCTCTGCATACTTCCTCACTAGTGAGAAAGGAGGGGACGTAGCCAGGACAGGTGACCCGAACTGGCCAAAGAGGATATTCCATGCCAGTTACGTCATGCTCAGTATAAAGGGGGACTGGGGGGAAGAGGAGGAGACTACACCAGGACGGGCAGTTTCCGGGTTCGGGGACGGCTCTAAGCTGTGCGGCCTGGGTTCTGTGGTTTGGTGAGAAACTGCATTGTGTATCACCAGTTTCATCTATTTTGTGCTTTAAACTTCTGTTATTGTTATATCTAGTTTTCTGTTATTGTTTAGTAAACTATCCTTATCCCAACCTGCGTGGTTCTGGTTTATAGGTTGTGGTTTCTTTTCCTCCTTCTTCCTTCCCTTTTCCCCCTCCCCCAACTTTCCCTCCCCCTTCCTTTTAAAAGTACAAGCGACTGTGTGGGGTGCGGCCCTCGGCCGGGGCAAAACCACGACAGTCATTTTGGCGCCCAACGTGGGGCTCGAACGGTTGGGATAACGGTAGATCTGACCCTAACTATCGCAATTAAGATAAGCACTGTTGTTTAAGCAATCTCTGGTCACGATGCTGTGGTATTTATTCACAAGGCTGTGGCATCAAAACCATCGCATGCTGTATACAATCCTGGCAGGATTCTTTACTCTCTCAGGTCTGCGGCTCCCATATTTGTTCCCATACTTCATTATAGTGTATTTTATGATATCGGTCTATGATACAATAATATCGATGAGCATGAGCTTAATCTGGTACTTGTATGAGGTTTTGCTGTCCTGTCCATTCTTTGGACAGGGAGGGGTTAATAACAGCACTGCTTTCTTTTCCTTTGGGCTAAATACAACAGCTCTTATGGCAATTTTTGAAAACCTTCAATATCTCTGGGATATTCAAACTAGCATTTTGCTATTGGTAGGTTTGGGGCAGATGGTTCAGTTTTTGTTATATATCAAGCATAGGTTTATGAATACCACTGAAGAGCTTTCTCCGAGACAGAATAATCACGAGTGGCAGGGCATGTGGCAAAGTATGGGCAAGTACCTAGGTACTTTCTCACGCCCGATGGTTTGGAACTTCACTCCTGAACAGCTACAAGACCCCGATCAAGTGACTGCATACCTAAAGAAAAATTGCTGTAGGTTTCCCAGAGATGGACACCTTACTGCACTGTGCTGGGCTCTGGCCACTATTTATCAAACACTGCTTGATAGCAGGCAGCACTGTCAGCACTGTCAGGGAGAAGGGAAAGGAAACAGACTGGCAGATACTATAGCTGCTGCAACCACTGGGGCTGACACTGCAGCTACTGTAATCTCTACAGCAGACACTGCAGATGATCAGAAAAACCAACCCACACCAGTGTCTGTTGCTCCCGTACAAAAGAGGAAATGCACAAAGAAATCAGTTCGCATAGTGACGGATGATGATGATGATCAACCAGGGCCATCTCGAGGATATCAGGAGGAGGCAGAACCAGAGATTGTTACCCGATCCCTGACTTTGAGTGAGCTGCGTGAGGTTCGAAAAGATTTCACCCGCCACCCAAGTGAGCACATTATCACTTGGTTGCTCCGATGTTGGGATCACGGGGCCAATAGTTTGGAGTTAGAAGTCAGAGAGGCCAAGCAGTTGGGATCCCTAGCTAGAGAAGGAGGAATTGACAAAGCAATTGGGAGGAGGCCGGAAATCCTCAGCCTCTGGAGGCGACTACTGTCAAGTGTGCAGGAAAGATATCCCATAAAGGAATATATTACATGTCAGACACCCAAGGGTAACAGCATAGAGACAGCTATCCAGCACCTGAGAGAATTAGCTGTACGGGAGATAATTTATTATGATCTGGACAATTCACGGCTTCCCGCTGATCCCGATGAAGTCCTATGCACTCCAGATATGTGGCGTAAGGTTGTACGAAGTGCACCAGCAGGGTACACCAATTCACTGGCAGTAATTGACTGGACTGATATGGATCCACCCCTTAAATGACTGTCGTGGTTTTGCCCCGGCCGAGGGCCGCACCCCACACAGTCGCTTGTACTTTTAAAAGGAAGGGGGAGGGAAAGTTGGGGGAGGGGGAAAAGGGAAGGAAGAAGGAGGAAAAGAAACCACAACCTATAAACCAGAACCACGCAGGTTGGGATAAGGATAGTTTACTAAACAATAACAGAAAACTAGATATAACAATAACAGAAGTTTAAAGCACAAAATAGATGAAACTGGTGATACACAATGCAGTTTCTCACCAAACCACAGAACCCAGGCCGCACAGCTTAGAGCCGTCCCCGAACCCGGAAACTGCCCGTCCTGGTGTAGTCTCCTCCTCTTCCCCCCAGTCCCCCTTTATACTGAGCATGACGTAACTGGCATGGAATATCCTCTTTGGCCAGTTCGGGTCACCTGTCCTGGCTACGTCCCCTCCTTTCTCACTAGTGAGGAAGTATGCAGAGCTGAGAAAGGTCCTTGATTGCCCGGCAACAACTAGAAACATCAGGGTGCTATCAGCACTGTTCTCATCCTAACACCCAAACATGGCATTCCATCCACTGCTAAAAATAATTAACTCCATCATAGCTGAAACCAGGACACCAAGGCTACTCCAATTCAGTCATGTGCTGAGGTCAAATATGGGGCAGGGCAACAGCTTTGGATTGGAATTTTTTGCTCTGTAGGAAAAGCAGGTAGGAAAGAAAGCTGCCCCGTAGGGACTTCAAGGCTAAAAACCTGAAATTAGCAGGCACACAAAATCGTCCAGAGGTGAGAGAAGCCACCATGGTCCAATTCACTCAGCAGCAGAGAAAGAAAATTATCCCTCTGTTCCAGCAGCTGAGAGCAGGCACCTCACAGAGGTTTTAAACTCCCCAAGGGGAAGAGCAAATGGAGAGCAGAGGAAGCTCAAGCATGACATGGAAGCAAGCAAAACCCAATGACATGAGGAGCCAGGTACTGCCCAGAGGGAGCTCTTTTTTTAATGTACTGAATAGAAGGCTCCAAAGCTGTCATACTTTGGCCAAACTCCATCACTATTTAAGAGGAGATCTGGGTATACTCCTTCCAGGATATACAGAGCATACCAAAACATGCAAACTCCCCCGTAAATATGTTATAGATCAAGGAGAAAACTGAGTCCTCTTTTTACACCAAAAATATTTTCCACACAAAAGCCATGTTAGTAATTACATTTTTTTCCCTAAAGTGGCACACACCAAGGGTTAGTCATATACCTCCTATTGAGCCTAATGAGAGCCTTATGGCTAGAACAGCAAACAGCTTTTTCCAGAACATGGTGGGTGGAAGTAATTTCTACTTTAATAGGCCAAGAGTAGCAAGAAAGACAGAAAACCAGAAAAAATTAATCCCTCTGCATGCTTGGAAGAGATATGGCATATGTGTTCTCTGCTTCATTTTACGGTATTGAAACACATCTTCAGATTAGTTCTTAAAACTCTGCAATAAGGAAAGAAACTAATTTTCAGATGATATGTTGCTTGCTTGACTTTCTCCTTCCTATAGGATAAGCAGCTTCCACGTGGAAAGGACAAGATGACACAAGCATGGAAACTGATAAACACAACTTGGGTTTGAGAAAGTTCATATAGAAAATCATGCATGTTGTCAGTGGCTCAAGGTTGGCATATCTAGATTACCAGAGGCTGGGGATGGGAGATCTTCTCCAAAAAGCCACAACGTTTCAAGCAAATTTGAATTCTGAAATGGAAACTCACCCCCTCACACCTATACTTAGAAAGAAAATCCCTAAAAAGTAGAGCCTGAGTCTTCATTTAGGAAAACTGAAAATGAACTTGTAACAGGATTTGCAAAACACTTCTGAAGTTCCTTAAAATGCCTAAAGCTCAGCTGCTTGCAAGTTGACAAGCTGAGCCACAGATAGGAGAACTAGGCTGTGAAGGGCATTTTAAAGCAGAGGAGTCTTACATGATGCACACCTTTGAGCAGGGACACGGGAAGCCCTCCAAATCCCACACTGCCAAAGCAGCACACATGGTGCAAGCTTGGAAGCCCAGATTTCTATAGAGCATGAAGACAATTCAACTTCTACCTTCTTTTATTTGACAAGTCTGTTATTCCTTAGGGCCTATTAACAATAACCTTAATATTTGCATAAGGTTTCCAAACTCTGTACAAACATCAATTAATCCTCTCAAATTTGTGAGGTAAGCAAATGAGTATTATAATTTCCATTTCACAGATGAGAAGCTACAATACATAGGAGCTAAAGCCAATATTTTTAAAGGAGCAGGTGAACAGAACGAACGCCCATTTCTGCTTGAGCGAAAAGCCAGGTCAGAGACACACACAGACATGCTTTTGTGCACATACAAATCTAGTCAAACCTGAGGCACAGCTCACAGGTCCATCATCAGGCTTTGCTACCTTGCTCAAGGACACACAAGTGAACTGCAAGAGCAGAGGAATCCTGCCTCAGAATCTGTCCAGTGCTCAGACCCATACTGGTTAAGACTCCGAGCTGAGATCAATTGCAACCCAGAGGCAGAGGTATAAATACAATTCCTCTAATTTTCACAGAAAAGTCACAAAGGCTCAACTTCTCCCTCCAAGAGGGAAAAACTGCAGTGGGAACCTGTAATTTACCAAACACCAGGGACTCCACATTAGAGAGAACCTTATAAATGCACCCCAACAGAAAGGGATTCAACTGGATATGTTAACTCTGTAGACAAAAATCAATGAATCTCAGTCCCAAATCCATGGGAAAATGGGCTCTGTTAGCTTCAGTGCTCACAGAAGCTCTTCGAGGATTTTAATGCTTTATCAGTGACTACCAAGGGAAGGCAACACCAGGTTGAGGGGAGCACCCCAAAAGGGCTACAGAGAGCTCTTCCACCTTTACTTCCCAAGTCTGGGTAGATATTCAGGTTTCTGCAGGAGCAGGGCACACACACCTTTAGGCAGAGGGTGACAAAGTTTTCTGCCCAATATTAACACTCCTTACCATATCTGATATTCATCTTTATATGACAGAGGTAATTTCTGCTTGATGACAACAGGCAAGAAGCTGTTCAGTGAATACAGCAAGAGATGGTTCCCAGGATCTTTTTTTCCAGGAGATACCAAGTATTATTCTAAACAAGCACCTTTCCATCTCTTCCTGCAAAAAGTTTACCCCTTAAGCCCAAAAGGTCTAGTCTGTTTATACCTGAGTTATTGCTGAAATGGGAGTTCTGATTCTCACCTACAGCACTCTTCAGGAGAGACTACATTGCTTGCTTCTTCCCAGTGCTGGGGAATTTGCTCAAGCTATTGCTGTACACAGCAGAAGCGGTCACTAGATTTGTTTTCATGTCTGGTTTGTTTTGAATACATTTGTCAAGGGCACTTAAATATTTGGGCTGTGCCTTTTATCATCTTGCTCTTCTAAATTCAAATAAACATCATATCTGCTAGGAAAATGGAATAGTTATTAAAAAGCACAAACATGAGCAAGCAAGAATGCTTTTTTTAAGACCTCAAAAAAAAGGGGCATGTCCAAGAGTCATGAATTTCTGGAAAGATAAAACTCCAAAATGAACATTGCACCAAGAGCAGCACAGGCTAATTTATATGACCCAAAAACCTTTTGTACAGAGTATACTGAACTGTGAAACAGGTTTGATCATGGGCCAAGTCATGTTTCCTAGGCTGATGCCTGATTATCCAGCATGACTTTGCATTATAGCACAAGGGCACCGGCGTGATCTACGGTAGGAAGCTGCAGAGAAATCACAGGTGAAGAGCCAAAAGCTGAGCATTTTCAACAGAGAAAAATTCCACATTTTCATTTTAAGGACAGGAAGCTTTGAGTTAAGCCAGAGTTTTTAATTGTGGGGACAGGGAGAAGAGTAAATTAATTCTTGCTTCAATTATAGTAAGGAAGAATCTAGTCCCTTATATGCTTTTACTGCTGAAATATAAACAGATTAGATATATTAAATTGATGATAATTACACTTATCTTGAGAGTCAAGATGCACAATAACAAACATGGATCTGCTGTCAGAAGCACATGGAGTAAGACCTAGATTTTCATAAATCTCAGCTGTTGCTTAGGCAACAGTCACTTAAAAACAGTGAACACACAGAGAGCATCTTCACAAACCTGGCTTGTCTGTGACTCAGTTTACTTGCTGCAAGCTGGGATGAGAACCTCAGGGTGACAAAAACCAGCATCTGCTTCATGGTCCCTGCATGATGAAAACCTCTTGTGGGTCACTATAAAAGCTGATGCATCCCAGGGAGAAAGCTTTGCCGTTCACTGTGTAAGCAAGTCACTTGGATCGGTTCTGTTACCTTCCCTGGGCAGTAGAGGTTGCAGGAGGAAAATCTGCTCTGTGGTTGTACTGTATCCCTACGCAGTCATAAAAGCCCCAGAAGACCAGCCCTGCCAACTACAAGAATTAACAGACCTAAAGCAAAGTACCTCCCAGTCTCCATGGGCGCAGAAGCCCAAGACCTAGAAAGCAGCTCCAAGGCAGGGGGAGAGCCTGCACTCCCCAATTCCCTGTCTCTCCTTCCCTTGGAGTGCAGCATTTCTGTCCTCCAAATGCATTAGCTTGGCTATTTAATTTTTCCTCCCTTTCTCACTGCCCATAGAGAAGCAACTTGTTCTCTGCCAGGCTGTTCCTACTCACCTGCTCCTATTGTTTCAGCTCATTCCGTCTGTCTGTGTGGGAAGGAGTGCTTAGTAAATGAGTACAAAATGTGTTATTCCCAGATTTTTCTTTACATTTTCTAGCATGGTGGTTGGTACGTGTATGTCAGTGTGCTTCAACTCTTCTTGCCGAGCAGTTTGGATATGCCTCAGAGTTATTTGGGATGGAAATCTGGTAGCAAAGTTCGTTCCAGCTTATTCTGCTCTCAGAGCAAGACCCAAATTGCCTCATATTTAAGTACCATGCCCAAAAAAAGGTATTTCTTGCAATAACCACCAGTGTTCAATGCAATGCAAGTACCCTGCTTTGCTCTGCATACTGTAACAACGAAACCCTTTCATTTTATTTCTCTCCTGCAATCAAATAACACTGGAGGTTTTCAGACTTGGACACCATTAAAATCTGTATTTTCAGTAGTCACTAAAAGGTGCACAGAGCCGAACAAGGCAATAGGCCATAAATAATTTTTAGGTGATAAGTACCACTGCTCCGTACCCAACACAGAGGACAAGACTAGAAACTCTGGGACCTTATGCAAGAGCTTTATTTTTGAAAAATTGAATACCAGTTCTAAATAAACGTTTTGTTGTAGTTTTGTGTGGCTGAGTTCTGGTGGAGGAGGGAGGGCTGCAGCAGTGGCTTCTGCAAGAAGCAGCCAGAAGCTCTCTGCAGGCCCCACAGAGCAAACACCGGCCTTGAGTCGGCTGAAGTTGTTGTTGACCAAGGCTGAGCCCATCAGAGATGGTCACAGTGGGAATCACATTTAAGAAGAAAAAAACACTAACAGCTGCTTTTTGCCACCAGAGAAGCGAGTGAGAAGATGTAAGATGTCTCTCATGGACCCCACACTGGAGCAGGGGAAGGGTGTGAGGAATGCTCCCCCAACTAATAAGGAGAACATCTCGTGAGGAACTGACCAAAACCCTATTCCCTGCCCTTCCCCATGCCACAATGGGGGGAAGAAGGGAGTGAAAACATTAATAAAGTTAAGTCTGCTAAGAAGGGAGGGGTGGTGGGAGGTGTTTTAGGATCTCGTTGTACTCATTATCTGACTCTGGTGTCACTGTGTGTGTAGTGTAGTGTAATAAGTTTAGCTAGTTATCTTTCCTTTATTCTGTGTTGAGTCTGTTTTGCCCATGACACTGTGGAATGATCTCTCTCTGTCCTTATCTTGACACCTAAGCCTCTCAATATGTATTTTGACCCCTGTCCAGATGAAAAGGGAAGTGATAGATCAACTTTGGTGGGTGCCTGACCTCCAGCCAGGGTCAAACCAACACACATTTGAGGAAGTAAAAGGCATCAGAGATAAACAAATTTAAGGAATAAGTGCTTGTCTCATCACAGGTGAGACCACAGTAGGCATTCAAAGCAGCCTCAGGGCTGAGAAGAGGGGGCTGAAGGAAAAAGGGATTCAAATATGGAGCCAAAGCCTAAATAGCCAACAAATGTTGTTTTGATTTGCCTGTGCGAGAACACTCCCGTTACCTGGGGTGACCCTGTGGAAGCAGCCCAGCAGCAACAAGGGTTATGGGGAGATGGCTGTGGCCAGATTGTCATAGAAATACAGAGCATTTAGTCAGGTTAAAAAAAGAATAAGACTGTTTCCTCCGTGCATGACAGTAAAGCAGCATCCTCCCTGCTGACCCTGCAGAGGTAAAAAGGCAGAAAGACAGGAGGATTTAGCCGAAATTAAATAGACAGTGGATTAGTATGGGATTTTCATCCTTGACCTGGCTTTCTCCATTGCAGACAGCTTACACCTAAACACACTGGCAAAAGAGAAACCAGCAGAGAAGTGCTACAGTTCTGCCTCAGTACAGTCAGAGGAAGTTATCTGTGCTTTTCTGTACACAACATAAAACTCATTTCCTGCAGTCATAGGAAAGCTTCTCCTTCCTCTCCGAAAAAACACCTAGCAGCATTCAACACATCAACACAGCAATACTGAGCCCTGCGTGTGGTTGTTTCCACTCCCTCAGGAATAAAGAAAAAACTATTACTTTTTAACATTCACATCCTCCAAACATCCAAGATTTACACTTGAACACAAATGGAAAAGTTAGAGAGTTGCAAGCAGTTCTGTGAAGCAGGATTCTCCTCTGCTCAGGCAGTTCAGAAAAATGCACATGAATCAGAAACAAACCCTAGGAAGTTTGCTGCCATCCTTTCATTCACAGCGTGAGGGTTTCCCTTCCTCAGCCACTTTTCACAGACAGAAGCTGCATCAATAACCACTTCATCCTACACTCCAGGATAAGACGCTGTAGGCAGGAGCTGGCTTTCAGTTAAAACACAGTCCAGAACATTTTTTGCATTTAGCCTAACAGTACAGCCTGCAGCCCACCCTGGGCAGGCTGCACAAGGAATGTTTGCCTAAAATAGTTGTTTAACTTATTAACTACAACACAGTTCTGTTTTACGTGCCAGAGAGACAGCATCTACTTAAAAAACTTTTGCAGAGTAGCTAAAATCATAATGCCAGGTAATAGTGGGTTTTGGGGTTTTTTTAAGCTGTGACATATAAGGAAGCCCCTTCAGCACCCCTTTCCTCATCCCAATCCTGTGCTAGCTCTGCATCTCAGCAGCACAAGGTTGGATCAGTCCCAGGGTGGCTGCGTCCTATGACAGCCACCTCAGCACCCATTTGGGATCCTCAGGGCCAGAAGGACATTGAAGTCCCTATCTCTCCAGCCACAACAGACCCCCACAATCAGAAGAAGAGGTGGCACTATGCCAACAGGTTGGCTTTGGAATGCAAAGCTTCCCCAGGTCCAGCCAGCAGCTCCACTCGAGAGCCATAAGGTTGGGAGGCAGGTACATCTCTAAAGCTTCCCCACGTCCAGCCGGCAGCTCCAGCCCAGAGCCATAGGGTTGGGAGGCAGGTACATTTCTATTGATGCAGAGGCGGGGCAGCAGCAAGGCAGCCCCTCCATCCCTTGGGCTGAGGTATGCCAACTCTTCTTGTACAGTGAACTGAGATTGTTACTTTTCTTACCATATTTGAGATAACCCTCAGAAAAACTCTTGCTGTAACCACCTTGGAACATCCCAAACAATCAAAACACTTTGATCTCCTTTCTTTTGAAGCTTCCTTCCTCCCTTCTTCTAACCCTTGAAATACTGCCTTTCTACTCCATAAGACTGGCTGACGCCATACACGTCCCCAGCCACATGCCTTCCTCTGCTCCCATCGGTTTGAAACACCACCAGCATTACTGGGTGTTCAAAAGGGACAGTGTTAAACCAAGGTGTGACCCGAATCTCAGGACAGTGTGTTCTCCAAGCAAACAACACCTGCCTGTATGGAAAATTTGAAAACAAGGACAACTTTGTGACTCTGTCACAAATCCCTATGCAGTATTTCAGTTTAGTGGACTTAAATTGCTCTGGCATAAAATGCAGCCAAAGGAAAAATGTTCCCCTGAGCAGCTGCAGGCACTTGTTTTTAAGCAGAATAATCCTCTGTAGCACCTCAGGATGGAATGCTGGAAATGTTGGGATTCTGTGATAATAACAACCCATCCCAAGAGGACACATGTAATCCTTTGGCTTTAAAACAATAGCAAATGTCCCATGTAGGGGGCATTCTCCTTCAGGTCCCATCACCTCTGGAAACACAGTCCAGGAAACGTTTTACCCACTTCTGCATTGCAAACATCCGGACAGTGAAGGGAAGCAGCAGATGAACATCCCATAGAAGCATCCCAGTATGACTTTGAGGGCAAACCACTGCTATAATGTTTTCAGTGGGGGGAGGTAGGAAAGAGATGCACAAGCACTCATCTCTATGGCTGTCCCTGGAGCAAGAGTTCAAGATGAGCTCACATGAACCGCTGGAGCAGCTGAGCTTTCTGGGGTCAGAGGAGGGAATTTCAGTCCTTAAGCAGTCTTGCTTATGCGAGTCAGATGCTTTCAGAGCAATCCATGTACACACATGCGTTTTTACATGCATCCCCTTACCCATATATTGATTAACAGCAGCATGCTCTGTCTTTTCTTCAATTCTTTAATGTCGACACTCCGACTACAATTCAGCTCTGTGGAAAGGAGGAAGCTCTAACAAAGCAGGGGGAATCGATACATGACAACTAAAATTCTCTGCTCGATAATTACACAGAATTTACACTGCTGAGTAGGCTTCCCTCCATTGATTTTTACAAAAATATTTACTGCAGCAGGAGCACAGGTGTAAGGCTAAGTTTTGAGGCTCTGCCTTTTCAGTGCACTGATTTCAAAATAATAACCAATTTCATCCTGTGCAGTGCTTTAATATCTTCACAGACACACCTCCACTCAGGCAGGCACCCATGCCCCTTTTCCTCTATTTCTCTTCCTCTAATAAAAAACCAAAAAGCCAAAGGATTCCCAGTCCAATTGCCCACAAATCCTGCTCTGAGCTACTTGCTGCAGACTTTCTAAACAAATCACCTTCCAGTTGAGCAGCTCTCAAGTATTTATCACAGTCTCAGTAAGAAATGAGTCATCTTATAGCAGCTCTCCAATCCAACAAGAAAGGAGAAGCATCCTGGAATCAAGTCAACCAGCTCCACCCCATGACATAACCACGGAGCTGTCAAGATCACCAGACAAGTATACTGGTTTACTATCTCAGAGCCAAGCTATTATAAAGCTAGACAGTGCTCAGACTGTAAATTACACTGTCATGGGAGGAACAACTCCTCCATCCTGATACCAAAAAACCTCTGAGTGTTCTGTAACATTGTGAGGGGAATTGAGAATGGAACACCACGATGTCACCATTTAACTTTGAAGCAAACCTCTATCTTATATCAACTGTGAATGTCTGGCCATCCAGCCTTAGAAACAATAGAAAAGAACAGGACTAGGAAAGAGAGACAAGAAGAGACAAGGTAATTAGAAGCATGGAATGGAAATACAGGAGGAGAGCACCATTGTATTGGGAATTTAAGATGAAGGCAATGATTTAAATTATTACCAGTACAAAAGGTATGAATATCTATGCAAAGGGAAGGGCAATTCAACAGCACCACACAAAGAAGGAAACAAAGTCCCCCCCAATTTCAAGGAAGGAAATCGCCATCTCATTACTTCCCTGCTGTTGATGCTGTCAAGAGGGAAAAAAGCAAGATGGACTACAAATCTTAAATTACTTTACCGTGAAACATCACTGTGCAGCAGGTCATATGGACTCTTAACAAAGGAAACTGCTCTGTCTCTTTAAAACAAAAATGGAAAGTGGAATCCTTCAACCCAAGTGCACAGATCTGGATCCAAATCAATAAATCACACTAGTACATACAGATGAAGGATAGCTATCTGGCTTTCTATATTGTCTTCTTAATTCCAATCTTTGAATTTAATTTTCTATACGATGTAAAGAAACTATGTTTTAACTCCAGGAAAAAAACAAAGGCAGAAGGTCAACACTGCATAAAAAGTCTCATTTCTCTTGGTTTTCCCTCCTGAGAATACCAATGCTACTAACACGCCGTGAATTTCCTAAGAATGACTCATTAAGTAATAAAACATTACAGTTTGCCCCCTCACCCCCCCAAACTTCTCCAAGAGCAGAGATTTTTAGGAGCAGGATCAGAGTAACTCGCTGCAGAGGGTGCAGAGGCCACAGCTGGACGTGCAGCACTGGGTGCAGCGTTCACATCTTGGAAACCTCTTCCAGGCACTTTGTGCAGCCATGCAATGAGAAATGGCAGATTAGCATCTGACATGCTAGAGGAGAGCTTGCTGTTGCCTGCTGTAATTCCAAGCAGAGCGGAAAGGCAGAGGCAAGGCTTCCAGGAGGCCAACATTAAAAAGGTTTGTTGAACAATTTTTCTTGGAGTGGCAGTGTGCCTCTTCAGAACATCCTTCTTAGATTGCCCTGTGCTGGGGACGTGCTGAAGCCACATGGTAAGCTGCCACAGGAGCCATAGAAAGAATAGTAAGTGGACTAAAACCTGCACCCAGGCTACGGAGCAATAAATATTTATTGCCTTTCCTTTTTGCACATTGTGAAACCAGATGCAAAAAGAAGTTTAGTGACTTCTGGGAAGTGAGCCCAAACCAGCTTTTCTGCTGCTGCAAGTGAGCAGCTCCTATTTACCTTCTTAGCAGTGAAAAATATGTTTGTCCATCCAAGACAGACCTGAGATACCATCCTTTTAACTTCTGACATCCCTGCGCTGTTCCACATGTACCAGCCCCACATGCACAGCAGCCCTCCATGCTGGGAACAGTGGATCCCTCTGTCCCAGGCAAGACAACACACTGACAAGCGGCCCTCTGAAACATTGATACGTATACCATTTATTCCTCAAGTATTGCAGAGACACACTAGCTGTTGCTACCTTGTAAGGAAGCCAAATTTTTAATAGCTTCTGTTGTCGGAGGCCTAAACATCAGCTTCTCTTCTCCTCTGATGAGAACCTTGGTTTTCTCTGTTCACTCAACTCTTTTCAAAGCAGCCTGTTACATTCTCTCAGACCTCTCTAAACATAACCACGCGCTAAAGAAACTGTTTGTTCTCTTGTTACGCTGCCAGAGACATGCAAATACTACAAAAAGACACATAGAAACAACACGACTGCGTTTTGTTTGTTGGCTTTTATATATTTTCCCAGATGAAAAGCAAGTGCCACCACCCAAAATATAGCTTTAAAACAAAAAAGAAAGAGCAAGTACACTATGGATAGGGAAGATGCTTAGGACCCTCAGTCTGAATTGAAGAGTCACAAAAATCAAAGTTGTCTCAATCATTAACCTGGAATCAAAAGGGATGGGCAGGAGTTACCATTTCCATCCTTTGTCTGTGGCTCTGGGTAGTCACTTTAACTACTGTCTCAAGTGACAGGCTCCTGCAGGCTTATACCTTGCTGGGTGATACAGAGGCACAAATTCATCCTTCTGATTATTTAGCTGATGATGCATTAGGCAGGAAGCGAATCTGGCAAACACTCCGTTCTCAACCGGATGGGAGAGCTTACATGCATCCCTGCCAAACAGATGGGGTGAGGAAGAGAAGTCCTCCTCATGAGTGGGCCACCCTGAACAGCTACCTTAAAAGTGAGTTCTGGACTGTAAATGGGTTAGAAAGAGTGAGGAAATGGACCACTGGGGAACAATGATCACAAAGATATCAGGGGGTTGGAGCACCTCTCCTGGGAAGGCAGGCTGAGAGAGTTGGGGTTGTTCAGCCTGCAGAAGAGAAGGCTCTGGGGAGACCTTACAGCACCTTCCAGTACCTGAAGGGGCTACAGGAAAGCTGGAGAGGGACTGGTTACAAGGGCATGGAGTGACAGGACAAGAGGTAATGGGTTTAAACTAAAAGAGGGGAGATTTCGATTAGACATTAGGAAAAAAAATTCCTCACTATGAGGGTGGTAAGGCCCTGGCACAGGTTGCCCAGACAGGCTGTGGATCCCCCCTTCCCTGGAATTGTTCAAGGCCAGGTTGGATGGGACTCTGGGCAGGTTGGTCTAGTGGAGGGTGTCCCTGCCCATGGCAGGGGGTTAGAACTAGATGATCTTTGAGATCCCTTACAACCTAAACCAGTCTGAGATTCTATGAACAAGAACTTTGTTCCCAGGACACGATGCTTCCTTGAAGCAAGAAAAGATGGTGAGACAAGCTATATATAAACTGCTCAAGATGCATTTCTTCCCATAAATGAATGTCTGAAGTGCCTCACACATTGCCAGGGGCCATCAGAGAAGCCTATAATGTGAATCAGTTCAAGAAAAGAAAGAGAGAAACCTGGGGCGGGGGTTGACAATGCAAAACCAAGCAAGGTCTCTGGGCTGGAGAGGAGAAAAGGCTGACCACACTGGGAAGAGACCACACTTACTTACAAAGGTCTTCAGGTACCACCAGTAACAGCAGGTGAGATGGGTCGGTGAAGTTTCACATGTTCAGGAGAAGCCCCTGCAAACAGGAGCACCTGCTAGACGGTGGAAGCTGCTGCTCTGTTTCCACGCTCACTCTGCCCACTGTTTCCTTATGCAGTTTAGGGGCTTTTTTTTCTCCCTCCTCCACGTCTGAAACATCTCCAGTTGATTTAAAAAGCCACTTTCTTTTTGTGGAAACATGAAAGCTCTCCATTATTCAGCACTTATTCCACATGGATGAAGGTCATCGGCCTCCTTAAAGAGCTTTCCCACAGCGTGTAACATTAATAGATGCACCAAGATGAAATTAATTCCATTTTCTGAGATCTTACTTTTGACACTGAGCAAAGTGGGTGGGATGGGAGGGAACAGCAGCAGTAATTCCTTGCATGAATCTAGGGGAATTACACCTAAGGCACCAGGATCAAACCCTACAGACCATTTCTACCCTCCCCTCTTTGGCATGGAAAGGGCTCTGGGGTGAGCTGGTCCATACTGGTTAGCACCAAATCCCAAACTCCTGCTCTAGCAGATAATCTTGAATACTTATAAATCACAGCCAGGGTCCTTCCATCAATGACATTCACAACACATGAGTATGCTCACAGAAGACTTCCAGGAAGTCTTAAAAACCTTTTGGAGCTTAGTAAGTTGAATTACTAGGCTAAAAGGTACTTTAGTCATTAGACAAAAAACTGCAAGGTTCAAATGACGCCCTTAGAGAAGGGAAAAAAGGAGGAAATGGGAATAAATTACAGAGAATGGCATCAGCTCCCTCTTCTCTCACTGGGCAAAGTCATCATTTCCATCACATTCCCAGTGTCAAGGACTGGGTCCCAACAGCCACATCTCTGCTGGAGATACGCAGAGGGGAAGGAGGGGAAAAAAAAACCTGACCATCACACACCCCCATACAGTTCTCACTGCAACAGTTACATCATTCAGAGGCCTGAGCCAACCCTCAAGCAGGAAGTTTAATAAACCTCTGAAGGTAACAACTGGTGTTTATTATGGTAGATCCAGCTCCATCAGAGCAGCAGCCGAAGTTATGACCTGGGCTGAGGCTGTACCTCCACTTTACCTGAAGCTTGGCCCTAGAAGGAGAATAGGTCAGAGGCCAGGAGCCCAAATTCCCCGATGTTCAATCCCCACTAAGAGGGGTGCAGCACAGAGCTGCAGTGACAGACATTTTGGCAGACCTCAAGGTCAATGGGCACTGCTCTCACTGCAGCTCAGCCCTGCAGAGTAGGTTCTTGCTCCCAGCTGCTCCTCACCTCAACCTAGCAGAGATCACATACCAAAACCACTGAGTACACCCACCCCAAACAAAGTATATCAGCTCTAATCCTTTCAACAACTGATCTTCTCAACCTGGATCTTTTTGACTGAGCAGTGTGTGGTGACACAAGCAGCAATGCTGGAAGTCCAGGCAGGATGGGACAGGACCTTTGCCATAAGTAACCCAGAGCCAGAAGATAAACAGACCCTTAGAAGCACCCACCCAGGAACACAATGACAAAGCCACCCTAGGGCTCCAGGGCTGAATGCAAACCCACTTAGGAATGAAAAGGAGAGTTCAGCAGCAGAGAGTTGCAAAGGAAAGATGACTGAGCCAAGGGAGTGTAAAAAAAATTAGAGGGAAGGAGGGATAAAGCAGTGTTGTGACCTGCCTTTACTGTGGGTAAAGAGTGGGTAGCGAAGGAAGAGAACACATCAGTGCCCTGCTTTCTGCTGTCCTGACCTTCCCCTGTTTAGTTTGGTATAAATGGCCCAAAGGAGATTTGCCATCATCATGCAGAAATCATATGCCATTTAGAAGCCCTGGAATTAAGTTGATTTTGCAATTCAACAGCAAGGACAGAAGGAAAATAAATAAAAAGCCGGTGGGTTAAAAGTCAGGATCTCTCTCAGTGCTGGAAACACAGCTTGCATTTAGCTGTGCTGCACAGCTCAAAGACTAAAGCTTAAGCCATGATATTAAAGGTTCATATAGCTGAGAAGATATTGGCATTTGAGCAGATGTCAGCAATTTTTTCAAGTGAGTTACAGATACCGAGGGCTGGAAAGTCAGAGGCATTTCTGCTGTGTAAAATGTGACATGCCAAGATATTTATTCTCTTGCAAATGATGCTCTATGTGAACCTTAAATACTGGGCTTCTTGTGACTGAAAAACAGACATTCCATCCTGTACACACACAGAGAGATTTTGGTCCAGGTATACTGATGCTCCTGGCTTATTCTACTCAACCAGCCTGTGGTCCCTCATAGGGTGTTTGAGATCTGCACAGCACCCAAAAGTCCTATTGACATGCAGCTCTGGGAGGAAAAACACCAGGAAAATGCTTTTATATTAGCCATAATAAGGCTTGTGAGCACCCACTGGGTGACAAGTGCATTCTACTGGCACCGAATACAAATCAGAGGCAACATACAGCTACATACTGCCTGTTAAACCTTGCTGATATTTTCAGCAAGTGTTTTCACCCTATACACCCCCTGAAAAGGGCATGTGGAGGAAGCAGGACAGGAGAAGGGCAGCCCAGGACACGCTGCCCACTGCAGAGCTCCCAGTAGGAGCACTGCCAGTTCCCACGGCCGGCGAGGCTGCTGCCTGCAGCGGCTCTGCTTTAAAGACCTGGGCAAGCTGCGACCCTGAAGGCTGGAGCTGCCCAACCGAGGTTGCATTTAACCTCGCTGAAAATACCAGGCTTTCTAGCTGCTGGCCAAATATTAAATGTCACTTTCATGCTAATTTTCAAGCTTGGACACAAGCATTTGTTTTTCAGAGAATGCTCCAGAAAGCCTCTGCCTTCTGCACAGAT
The DNA here is from genome assembly GCA_020800305.1 of Porphyrio hochstetteri. Lineage (NCBI taxonomy): Eukaryota > Metazoa > Chordata > Aves > Gruiformes > Rallidae > Porphyrio > Porphyrio hochstetteri. Next base: position 17,993,291 of record CM036915.1, on the reverse strand, counting down.
GGGTACAGCCAAGATCTAGAAAACAATCCACTGGAACTGAAGAAAGTTGATTTTATTCCTTATGAAACTATTATATCTGTGATTCTGTTGAATATAAAAGGTTACAGTTAGCATTTGGAAGAATGAAAACGGAAGATGGCTTTCATGAAAAAAAGATTGCCAGTACTTCTGCTACACAAAAAGCGTATTAAAGGCATTCCCCTACTCAGAAATTAATATTCAAGTTGAGCATTTGACTTGTTACAGTTATTTTTTGCAAGAGTTGTTTTATTTGTTTTGGAGCATTTTGGGGTTTTTTTCCTGTCTTAAATAAACTCTCTCCAGTTTGCTGCTGGAAAACCCCAGAAGTAGAAAGAAAAGGGAGCCACCATATCTCATCGAGGGTTAAATCACATCCAGCTGCATGGGAAATGCAGAGAAATGGGAAGGAGGAACCTTGCCAATGGGATTTTTGGCCCATGGCATGTCACAGGTCCAGGTCCAGGAAACAGACATAATTCCAGATACCACAAAAGGCAGAAGACAAAGGCACAGCTCCTGCCCTACGTGCTCAGGCTGTGTGTGCAAGGACACAATTGCTAACGTATCCACTGCACATAAGCTCTACATCACCCTTGAAATGGGCCAAGACCATAAGGCACTGATGAACCTTCAGTTTATTAATAATTTTCTTTGCTCCCTTGAGACTATAACATTTAAAAATCCCATTTTAATTTCCCTTGAAGTAATTTAGGAAATGATCATTCTGAGTTAACCCTGGGCATTCTTAATTTTTTTACATTATTTTATTTTAAATAGTCTACAACTTCCCCCAAAGGGAGGAATAAACTAGTTGTCCATAAATGGAAATTTACTTGGTAACCAGTTCTGTGGAAGTGGAATTCGATCTTCATCATTTCTAGAGCATCAGGGGTGTATGCACAGTACTGCACAAACGAAGAGCTGCGCCAGACAAATAACAGGTCCCCCATCCAAAAGGGCTTACATTAATTATGTTAATCCAGTAGAGACAGAGGAGTGTGATTAAACAGTCTCCACTGCCTGGGATTTGGCTGTTATCCAGCTGTAATCTTGCACAATCTGTGCCTGAAGTGTTTGTGTAAGGGGGGATATTCTAACCACCCACCTTCAACATCACAGCAAGAGACTTGTGTAGATGGCAACATCCTGAGATGCAGGAGCAGTTCCTGGAGAGCAGCATCTCCAGAGGTAAGCCCCAAGTCCCTCATCTTGAGTCCCACAGAGCAGCCTGTCTCTCCCTTGACTACTCTGAACCCAAAGACACCAGAGACATGAAGTTAGGTAGTAACTTTAATTAAACCCCTTAAGGAAGAGCAGAACTAGACACAAGAACACAAACTCAGTGCTGAGCCTTGATGCTAAGCTGGTTTCTGTGTCCAGTACAGTAACAGGAGGAGAACCAGACTCAGCCACGCCAACCCCTCCACGCAGACCCCTTTGGAGCTCCAGGAGAGAGGAAGGTCTGTACAGAAGGATGTTCATCATGCTGCAAAGGACCCTACTGAATGACAACAAAAGTGTTGCCTTTCATTCTCCATTTTCCCCAGCAGTAACACAAGGGTTACTCAGCTGGTTGAGAAAGGATAACAACTCACATGTGGAAGCATAGCCTAGGGCATCAGTGGGATCACAACCCATGGTCTCCATACAAAATCACATCTGTGACCAGCAGAAGACAACCCTGTAAGCAACAGGAACCACTTGATGCTATGTAGGCAGGCTGTGACTAACAAGCCTTTAACTTGGGGTCGAGGCAGTAACTCTTGATGGTCAGTACTGGCCCTTACTCGTCTGACACCACCGTCCCAGGAAGGGACAGAGATTACATGACTGCTCTTACAGAGCCCGTGACTGCTCTGTGCCACCTCCCCACCTTGCAGCAGTGAGCCAGCCTCAGCCAAGCAATGCCTGCCAAGCACACTCACTGTCCCCAGAGGCACAGAGGGTGGCATGCAGAGTGACGCAGCAGGCTGCGGCCATGACTCTGCTCCTACAGTTTCAGCACAGCAAAAGGTTATTTCAGCTTCTGGCCCAGCTGGCAGCAGACCCTCAATGCTGCTGTGAGGACCCTGCTGATTTACTACCCACCTGCTGTAACCAGAGCCCAGCTCGTTTGCTTGCTCCATCTCTGGCAGGTTGTCTCCCATCCAGAGGCATCTCCCAGAGAAGAGGGGAGAAACAGCCTCGAGTCACTGCTAACAGGCACAGGGAGCCCTGCCTACCCACTGAGCAACTTTTACCAGCCCATTCAGGCTTAGACATCACCTTTGGCAAGCAGACAGCAGACAGCTGTGCCTAGCACAGCTCCAGAGAGAAGCTGGCAGGAAAAAAAAAGTTCAGCAGATTATTAATTTAACTTGCAGGAGTACTAGGGTGGACTCTACCATGCAAGAGCTGGATTCAGCACTGAAGGCTGTGAGGAGCAGGAGCAAGGAGCAGTTGCACATCATCTGGGATGTCTACTCCTTAACATCAAAACCCATTGCTACACTCACAACTGACAGTGAAGCAAGACCTTCAATCTAAAGAGATCCATTTAAACAAAACCCATCTCTCTCTCTTACATTCCTCTCAGAGAAGGAAAGTCTCCAGGATATTGTGAAGAACCAAGACACTCTCATAACAAAGGCTGAGGTCCCAACCCTTCTTTTCCCTGCTTTGCACTGTGGAAAGTAACAAGTGAAAAGACAGGTTTGAGAAATGCTCTGTTGCCAAGTCTCCTGGACAGAAAATTGATAGCAATGAAAATATATGCACTTGCAGAAGAACGTGGGAACACGACCAACAGCTATTTCTAAATTCTCGGTTTCATTTGCTATCTGAGATGCTACACACAAGTCATTTCTGGCTTAGCATAGGAGATGGGACAGAAAGCTGGTAGACGACACAAAGAAACGCTCCTCAGGCAGGAATCAGCATCAATGTTTGGGAAGCCCAGGGAGAACACAAAGTGCTTATCACTGATAACCAAAGTCTGTTTTGCAACATGTTCTTTCGTGCTACAGTAAAAAACCCCAATCACACAAGCAGGGAGGACTGTGAAAACATAACCACCCTACTACTGATGTTCTGGTGGATAAACCCACTGCAAACTGTTAAAAACCCCAGCAAACCTGTGGCTTTGCCCTACCTGTCACTCCCAGAGCCTCCACTCAAACAGAGGTGCTTGTTGATGAGCTGCTGACAGCTAACTTGTTCAAGGCTTGCATTTTGTTTGAAAAGCTCAACATCCCCAGCATAACAAAGCAACAATGTTTTCCTTGGGTCAGCAAAACTGGGTAAATGCAGCTTTTTTTTTTTCCCTCACCCTAACCCCAGAGAGGGAGGTCTGGCTCCATGCTCAGAGGCCCAAGTACTCTCAGCCACACTGCTGGGAATGAGTTTTGCTCTGTAGCTGTATAACATCATCCCAGTTCTCAGTTGGAGGTTTTCCAGTTAATAAAACGGCCATATGGGGCATTAAAAAAAACAAAACAAAAAACACAAAAGCACTTCCTTCCTTTGCCACCTCCAGTCTCAAAAATCTCTCCAAAAAATGCCAGCCAAAAAAGTAAAACAGCACTCAGCAGTACTCCTGAAATTCCAGAGTGTTTCTTCCTTACAAGCTTTTTTACTCAGTGCAAGTGTTACCAGCATTCTGGATCAGCGTGCTACGGGCAGAAGACAAATCACCATGGGTTGGAGGCAGTAATTAGCATCTTCAGTAAACACAGGGATCTCTTTAGGAAAAAGGCTCCTAGCTGTTCCCTTCCCCTCCTGACACCATCATCACACATGGTTTATTGACAAAACAAGCTTACTTTGCAAGAAAATGGAGACCATATGTTCCCCATGGTCTAGGAGGAAAGGATGCCTCGATGCCCTTGGGAATCACCCGACAATTCCAATCCAAAAGGCAACATTTAGCCCAGATTCTATTTTAACACCTAATTCCCATGGTTCTCGATTAAAATAGAGAGACTGCATTTTAAGAGAAATTAAAGAGCCTTTTGATGTAAGCATCCAGGCTTCTGTAGACTTAGCAGAGATGGCCTATACCATATTCCCCCTGTACCAGCTAAGCTCCCACATCAACTCTAGTTGCTTCAATACCCGTGTCAACCCCACGCCCCCAGCCCCAATATGCCGCTGCCCACCTCTACACGCCACCTCCCTGCTTCACCTCATTACTTTTGCCAACACCCTTATTCTTGCCTTGTGCTGCATGCAGCCTTTGCTCATGCAGATTTCCCAAATCCTTACCCATCCTAAGTCACCTCCAACAGCTCCCTAGTGCACTATAGATTCAATTTCAAATTGCCTTCCTGGGCTGCAGTAAGCAGCAAGGACTTTCTCAAGCTTATCCTTACCCAAGGAGGTGTAGCCTCCTTGCTTGCTGCCTCCTCCGGCTCAGCTCTGGAATTTAGTGCCCCTCCAGGGCTAATAAAGCCGAAAGTTGCTGATTTTAAGGCAGAGAGTGAGTCTCATCTGTTTACTCAGACTTGGAATACCACAGGACAGCAAGACTAATTTATTCAGAAAGATTCACTCAAGCTGCACCATTCTCCACATTACGAGGGTTTGGGAGGGTGCAGAATGTGAGACCAACTCAAGGAGCTACACATGGGAGTATTTTATCCAGTAACACTGGAGAGTAGCACAGCTTCATTTTCACTTCTCTTGTTTATCTGAAATTTTCACTTCAACAGGTCTTTTATGCATCAGCAAAACCTATTTAAGGCTACATTTTTCACCTTAAGGAATGGCCTAATCTTTGCCAGCTGCATCAATCTATATCTGATTGACAACCTGTACCTTATCCATTCACCCCAAGACATTCTCTCATTTTCAAGGACTTACCAGAGCATTCCCATCAGTTACAGGATCTGGCAAGGCCAAGGTGATGGCATGAATGCCACCCCTGCCAGCAACAAGATGTTTGACAGGCAGATGCCACTTCTAAGATACCCATTACAGGAAGGAACAGGTTCATGCCTGCTTCCCCATCTTCATAGCCTCAAACCCCAAATCCTAAGCATTCAGGCAAGAAAATAACAGACTTGGGAAGGAAAAACGCACAACCTACCTAAGAGATGAAAAATCTGTCAATTCTGTTGTGCAGACCATAAGCATAACTGAGCTTCAAAAGTGACTGGACAAGCCCAAGGAGCACGCTCCCTGTTCTGAGGGCTCCTGGAAGCAGATTATGGAGCAGCACGGAGTCTGACTATCCTTAACTTGCTCCTTGCACCTCACTGATGACCACTATGCAAGACTTGTCTTGGTCTTAGTGTAATCATCCAGCTCCTGGAGCCAAGTTAAAGATGGTCTGCAGAAGTTGAGCAGGGTAGTGCTAGCAGTCAAGATATCAGACCCATTAACCCCTCCAACACAGAGATGGAAGGAATGGCTGCATGCATGGAAGCCACGCTGCTTTCCAGGAATGCAGTGGAACATTTCAGGTCTCAGAGCAATTGCAGGGCACTAACTTGTTCTATAGCCCCAGAGACACTGCTGAAGTAAGAGCATTTGCTTAACCCATGCTTAGCTTGAGTTTTGCTACAACTTAGAAATCAACTGCCTCCAGGATGCTAAGTACCTAACGGCCCGTGGTATTCAGTTACAGAAGAGCCCTGGTTTCCATATGATAGATAAATTCTTACCAACACAGGAAGGGAAGCAAGGCTTGGAGAGAAAAAAGTGTATTTTATCAGATCAGGTGACAGCTGGGAAACAAAAAGGAAATCTTTAAGTATGGCTAATGACACTGGTCAGAACAAGATCACCCAAGCATGAATATAGGTGTTCTCCAGCTGCCTCAGGTGATCAAATAGAAGGTGTTATCTCTCCCTACAAACCTTGTAGCCTCTGGCCCCCATGGGAAATTCTTCACAGCTTACACAGAACTACTGCAAACAGTTTAGCTTCCTGCAATGCTGCTTCTTGCAGTCTGCACCACAGTGTGCTTGTCTACCACCAGCACAACAGCCTTCTTTTACAGGGGACATAAGATTTGCATTGACAGCCAACAAAAGTGCATTACAGGAATGTGAATTCTTACATAAAATACAGAGGGGAAATATTAAACACACACACACCCCCATACACACACCAAAACCAATGAACACCCAAAATGAACAGAAAGCCAAGAGGCAAACCATAGCTGAGGATGGTAACACATTAATCAGTGCTCAAGACACCCTGGTAGCACAGCCAGGTACTTCTTGCACATCACTCCCCCCGCCCAGGCAACAGTTTATTAACTGTGCAGAGATAAAGCTTCATCTATTGAGTATTATTGTTTTGATGATCAGTCTAATTAAATTAAGACATCCATATGTTTGTAGCTGATGGCTAATAAGATGCAGGTGATCTTTCATCACAGGGGTAAATGGTCTCTGCAGTGATGACTAATAAAGCAAAGTTATCCCAGTTGTCTTCCCCCTGCTGTATTATTTCTTTCCAACTCCAACAACCGGTATCACTGTCTTGTAGAAACAGCTCCAGCAAGAATGGTTTGTCCAACACTGAGGACAGGAATGTGCAGAAAGCAGCAGGGGAAAAAGTGATGCAAACAGAAGGAGACGTGGAGGAAAATATTGGTGCATACTCTTGCTCTTCTACCTGATTGACCTTGAGTTTCCACCATTGTTTTGATCTGTGGCTTTTGGCCAGATCCTGCACCTTGTAACAGATGCAGTCTTGTTTAGCTGCAGTGAAGTGCTCTAAGGTATTAAGCCAAAGAGGAATGTGACCTGTTGTTAACACACACCCAAGAAACTATTTAAATCCGCACATTTTAAGTGGTTAATAAAAGGCCAAATTTGGATAGCCTCCTCCAGACAAAATCCCTATTATTGAAATCAAAAGGGGACTTAGCAAGAGCAGGCCTCCCTCTAAGGAAAAGCTAAATACCTCATTAGCAGCACAATTAATGAAGTGGCTGTACCTTGGCAAAAAGAAACCTGCAAAAAGAGTTTCCAGTGCTTTCAAAAGACCAAAGTTCAAAGGAGCAGTTTAGGTACCAAACCTCAAACTTGGAGAAGACAAAGCCAGAAATATTTGTCCAAAGCCAAGTAGAAATAAACCAAGGTCTTCTGCTGCCCTTGTTCACCAGCATAGGCACTCAAGTTCCCCCTCCCCACACCAAACAGCAGTGCCTGCAGTGTGTGGCACTCCCTGGGTGCTGTGCACAGCTCCCTTTGATGCTCTGCAGGCTTTTCGCTGCCAGAGCTACCCTGGCAGCAGTTGGGTGGCACCAGAGCAGAAAACTTATCATTTTCTGGAGTCCATAACTCCACAGATTGTCTCCATGCTGCCTACAACAAGAAAAAAATATAAGGTAAAAGCCTTGAATTTATTCCCAGGGTGAAGCAAACTCTACAGACTAAGGAGGAATATGATTTTTGCCCTGTACTGTTTTCAGCTGGAGCTTCTGGGATGCAGCTCCTGGCCAATTTCACCTTTCTCAAGCTTTACTCAGCATTTTCCTTGTGGCAGCAGAGCTGGTGTGGAAGACACAGCTAACTGACAGCTGTGAAGAGACGGGCTAGTCAATGGAGAAACACTTGGCACCAGCATAGCAGCAGTTTTCCCACCAGTGCAGCGGACAGCGCTCCAAAATAAGCAGACAGACCTCTGGTAGAATAAATCCCAGCACCAGCCCCTGGTGACAAGTCTGCCAGATGCAAGGTTTCAGCCTGTCACTGAGCCCCGACATACACTGCCTTCCTCTGAGCCCACATGCCATGCCAGGGAAGGGCTCTTCTGATGGCTTACAGAGGGCAACCAGGCAGCACATAAAGGAATTTTATGTTTTGCAAGGTGCCCAACCACTTGTGTCCACACTTTGTGCTCCAGGTTGGTCCATGAGGGTACCACTTGTAGCTATTGAGACCACACTGATGTCTCCACAGCAGCCCTGCCCCGGGCCTCACGGAGCAGGTACAGTTGTGCCATCTCACCCTGTTGATTCATGTCACAGCTGTTTCTCTGGTGTTAATGCCATTAATTTTTAATTACTCGGGTTCACACACTGTACCCACCATGCTTGTCAGGCACCTGTGGATGTCTCACAAGCTACACAGCCCTGAGGAAAGTCTCATACAGGGTCTGATCTGCCATTGTTCCTTGACATCCCTCACTGCTTCTCGGAAAGTTTGCCCAGCCCCACTTGCACAACCATGAAGGAGCTGCCAGCACAGGGCAAAACAGTCATGATAAAAACACACTTAATGGCAGCTTTGACAGCTGAGCACTGCCAGGCCCCATGTGTCAACAGACCCATATGTTTGTGCCATGCTACTGCTTGGGACTTTGCAAAAAGCCAAACATTTTTAGGACATTACTCAGCACCTCTCTGGTATGCAGAGTATGAACGTCAGCAGGCCGAGCACCCAGATCAGACCTTCAGGAACATCTCCAAAGGACAAACCGATTTGGCTGAGCACCTCATGCAGCAACAGAAGAAGTGGTTGTGTAAGGGCAAGAGTGGGAGCATTCTCCGATACACCATGTCCTGCAGATAATCAAGTTAACAGCCAGCCAGGGGTGGGGAGGTGTGTAGCAGGGCTGACCAGCTTTCCCAGCAGCTACCAACATGGCAGACATCACCAGGAGCTGTGGCCACAGGGGTCTGAAGCACTGGCAGCATTGGGCAGGACGCATGGGTCAAGATACACAACAAAGCAGAAACTGTTCACAACTTTCAGGCAGTTATTCTCTTTTAACACTATTTCAGGTCACTGCCCTTTTTTTATTGCACGGTTACAATGATACAGCAAAATTCATGAAAGCCCTCTCTTGCTCACTTGGCTGAGGATGTGTGTGATAATCGTTTCTGGCAAGTCCTAAAATATCCCCCATACCAAATTCTTTGTGTCAGTAGGAGAAGAGGACAACACAAGCCTGAGTATCAGGCAACATTTTCACCACTGCTTTGAGGTGAGGACCCTGATTCGTGCTGGCAAAGGGGCAGATCTTTGGTGTGTGCCTTCCCACAGTGGGACAAACATAGCTCTAAGCGTCCTCAGTGCCAATCTCTAAAGTGGGACCAAAATATCTGTAGTGTCCTCACACACAACAGGTTGGGGAGTCTCTGTTGAGCTCCCAGGAGAAGGACCAGGACTGACAGCACAAGTCAGCTCGCTCCCGCTTGCACCATCAAGGAGCTACAATACAGCCTTCAGCTCTTGATACAGGCAACTCAGCACCTTCCAATCTAATTAATTTTATGAACATTAGGATTAATATGCACTGTCCTCTGCATATCTGCCACGTAAATGACAAGGGCACTGCTTTGAAGAGGCTGCCCCATGACTGATGTACCTCACTAGGCTCTCCCAGCTGATGACTGCTTTAAATACACTAGAGAAAAAAATGAATATGCTCAAATGAAATGATTTTTCCAAGACACCAGAGTAGGCAAATCCTAATTAAGGCAAAAAATCAGCTGCAGAGTACACACGGAAACAGCTCCCACCCTCAATATGCTCTCACAGAGTCATTTGTGTTGAACCCAAGCCTTATTTACTCAGTTCATAACAAAAAAAGCTATTAGCAGAAAGTTAAGGTAACTGGAGCAATTGCTGTAGAATAATGGAGCCCACAGTAACGACTTTGTGCATATATACATTTAATTGAATAAATACATCCACTCAGCCACCGCCGTTCACAACTCAGCCTTCCTGCCTGCAGTGGGGAAGGATATTCCCATTAATTGGTTATTGTTACTGCTCTAATATACCCTACACACTTGTTTATGTTTCCATTTAATTTTCCAGGATATTACCACCAGTGCTGTAAAAGGGGACATGTGTCACCGAGGCAGCCTGGCTGACACTCAGCAAATGAGACCAGAGATCTCTCCCCGAAGGGGAATCATTCTAAAAGACTGCAGGTTATCAATGGATCAGTGGGTTAGGCCAGCCTAGTTAATACCAGTATATCTGCATGAAGCCAAGCAAATTAATCTCATCACGGTTAGCCCCACGAGGAAGACAATCCAGTGAACTGGATGGGAAGACACCTTTCAATAATGAACAGGCATCGCAGCATTCACGCTGGCAACAGCGTTCCTTTGAGTTTAGTAGCGTTAATACTGTGCCTTTCTCAACCCCTTGGAGACTGCTGCAGAAAGGAAAGGCTCTCCAGATCATCTGTAGGAGGTTGCACTTACTGAACAAAATGATTACAAAATTCCATCAAGTCTTTAGGTCAAAAAAAATACCACACACCTATAAAACTGCATATACCTGCAAGGAGAAAAGCGATTCTCTGGAACAGGTTCTCATGCTCCACAAGTGCATGTGCCTACACAGAGGTGGACAAACTCACCATGCATCTCGTGGGTAACAAGCAGGTCTACAGGAGTTAGGAAGTCACCTAAGATCCACTATAAAAGAGCTAGAAGAAGCAGGCTTTAAAAGGAAAAGGCTTAAGGAAAGCACAGAATCATAGAATGACTAGGTTGGAAAAGACCTTTAAGATCATTGAGTCCAACCACTCCTGTCCTATGCTAAACCATATCTCCTAAGTACCTCATCTACCCTTTTTTTAAAACACATCCAGGGTCAGTGACTCAACCCCCTCCCTGGGCAGCCTGTTCCACATCCCCACAACTCTTTCAGGGAAGAACTTTTTCCTAATGCCTAATCTGACCCTGCCCTGGTGCAGCTTGAGTCCATCCCCTCATCCTACCACCTGTCACCTGGCTGAAGAGACCATCACCCACCTCTCTACACCCTCCTGTCTGGTAATTGTAGGTGGTGATAAGGTCTCCCCTCAGCCTCCTCTCCTCCAGGCTAAACAACCCCAGCTCCCTCAGTTGCTCTTCATAAGATTTGCCCTTCAGCCCCTTCACCAGCCTGGCTGCCATTCTCTGGACAAGCTCAAGAGCCTTGATGTCCTTCAGCACAAGGCCAGCAGAGCTTTAAGTGGGTGAGCTCAGGCAGGAGTGTTCCAGCAAGAAGGGCTATGTGAATCAAGTACCCCTTGTCATTTGCAGAGCGCAAATGAGCACACAAGGAAGGAGTATTGACAGAGTGGGAAAGGCTGTGAGGAGTGAAAGAGGTAAGCAGCCAGGATGGACAGAGCTGTACAGACCTCTCACATGAGTCCTAAAGACTTTCCAATCAATACATATTGATGGAGGGACTCAAGAGGCTGGTGACAGGACCTTATGCTATAATCAGAAAGTTATTCTGCTTGCTGTAATTTAGAAATGTAGCTTCAAATACACACCTCAAATTTTGGAGAAATTCGGAAAGGGTAAGACTGAGCAAAATGAAGTCATCTACTGCACAAGAGACTTTTCAGGCCAAACACAAAACTAGCAAGCAGCTACTGGAAAGATAAGTGGAGGTCTTAACAGGGGAAAAAACATTTTAGAAAACCAGAATGAAAGAAAGTGTTCCACAGAACTGGGAAGGGACAGAAACAATGCACATCTCAGTTTTCTGTGGGTACCTGGGGTTGTCACCATCTTCACAGCCTTTCCCACAGAACTTATCATGCTGTCAATATCCAGTTACATAAGGAAGAAAATAGATTTCCAGACCAAAAGCCAAACATCTGTGAAATCTGTTCTTCCACCCCCAAAATATTCATGTTTTTCAGAATTACGCAGTGTCCCCTAGGACACAGAATTCTTAAAGCTTCAAAAGAAAGGGAGACATTTGCTACTAGGAGATGCTGTCACTGGCTGTCCATTCTACAGTCTTTCAGATATAACAAATTATATACAAGAATACTGGTTAGACAGGAGGGGTACATCCTCCAGAGGGTTGTGGTTTTCAACTCTCCAATGTTTATGGCTTTTTCTTTCGTGGCACCAAATGCATTTCCACATTTGTTTATAAAGTCAGAAAGCCCATTTCCTTTCTTAATTTTTCTTTTTTATTACTTATTGATTAACCCTAGCATACATACCATCAGATACACAGTAGATGAACGGTTTCAAAATTCACATTGATGGCTTAGCTTACTAACACAAATGCTTCCCAATAGAAAACCAAGTGCTATTTCTTTGTGTTGCCACATATAAAATGTTGACTCAAACTCTGATGATTTCAGCATCTTATGCTGGTAACTTGCTATTAACTCACCGCTGTAGATACTAACTCTCAGATTTAATTCATGTCACTCGAGAAAATGCTTCTGCTTCTCCAGAACACAATGGCTGCTGTCATTTTGACTGACGTAAGCTACCATAAGTGATTTTTCAAATGGACAAATTTATCCCTGGAGACAGCAAGATTCCAACTAGGGCATGTTTGTCTTCCTCTGCAGCAAATCTTGAGTCAGTGCTTAAAACAAGCAAGAAAGAGAAATGCTCACTCTCACTTCTGGTGCTGTGACTGTCATTGAAAAACAAGAAGTGCTTCCACACATCACACGCAAAATAATCCCTCGCTGCTACGAAGGTCAAAGCCAGCAGTGACAACAGAAGGTCCCATCCCCTTAATGTGTCAGTCCCACCTGGGCAGATGTGGACAGAGAATGCCATGCTGTCGAGTTCTCCTCTCACACCAAAGGTAACAGCTGGAACAACCATAGGATAAACAAAAACGCACACAGAGAAGGCCAGACAGAAGCCTGGGAGATGAAACAAGAAATCAGCTGAGCGCTGCTGGATGTGTCTACTGAGTTTTCCATTTTTGCATTCCTCCACCCTGCCACAAAGCAAGCCAAGAACAGCTCTATTTCCTTGAGTATACTATGCTTGGGCACATCCCTGCACCACCATCAACTCAGGAGGACTCATCACTCCTCATCGCTTACTCCTTGACTCAAGACTTGCCCCTTCTGGGATTTCCTTGAAGCCATCCTTCCCATCAGAGCAGTTTGTATAAGTCAGTGAGGAGTCTGAAGTGTCAAGTCCCGATTTTTTTTTTTACAATGAGGGTGGTGAGACCCTGGCACAGGGTGCCCAGAGAAGCTGTGGCTGCCTGTGGGTCCCCAGCAGTGTTCAAGGCCAGGCTGGATGGGGCTTTGGGCAACCTGGGCTAGTGGAGGGTGCCCCTGCCCATGGCAGGGTGTAAACTAGATAGGCTCTGGGGTCCCTTCCAACCCAAACCACTCCATGTTTCAATACATGGAGTGTATAGAAACACTGAGGCAGCTTCAGCAAACTTGAAGAGAATCCCTGACCCATTAAAGATCAACACAATAGACTCCTGAATGAGCCACACAATCTGGCAGTGCTCCCTCCAACATCAATATCAATTTCCTCCATCAACAGGAGACAGAATAATAGCAACTTCCTCTATATAATGCAGCCCTTAATTGTCCCAGATCAAATACTGGCTCCCAGAGGCTATTCATTCTGCTCTATAGGTAACCATGTTCTAGACAAGATGCAACAACTTTTATCAGCAAATGTTAAATGCTGCACGAAGCCCAGACAGCATATATGGAGACTGCTAATAACATTAGTCTACCACACCACCACACTGGCTCTAACTCAGGATGTAAACCACTGCTGAGAGCAACCTGGCTACTCCAGTGACCAGAAAACACTTAGAAGCTCTTGCTCATCTGAGAGGCAGCAAATCCATACAACCACTCTCAGATCAGATTTCCCTCCCTGCACCCCATATCAGCTCCACAACGCCTCTGATCCCACTCCTAATGACAAAGTCTTCATTGATTTCAACAGAACTCAGCAAGATCTAACAGAAAATGAACTAAAGAGGGAAATGTCAAGTGAGTCATTAGTGGGTAGAGAAAGGAACTGTGTTGTAAGTAGTCTTCAACATACTTTTCCTCCTTTAAAATAAATGATGCCACAAATTGAGATAATCCTTTGACATTAGTGAAGCTGCAGCAGTAACAAGCCTGGCACAGGAGTGAGGAATTCCTCGCTTAAAAAGGTTGCTTACACCAAATGCCAATAATTACACAAGCAAAATTAACCTGCTTGTTTTGGAAATCTCTAGATGCAAGTTCAGATCTTAAATGCAAGAGCAGACTCAAAGACAGAAGCAAGCAAACCAGCACCAAAAGAGATTTCCCCAGCTTCAAACATTTAAGTTGACTCCTCTATTTTCTCCATATTTTGGCTGCCATTGCTGACATGATGAGCTTTACATTGTGCAGGCACTTGGGATGGTGAGATGGAAGGAGAGTGCATTTCCCATCATTAGGTGAGCAGGCATGGTCTCGCTGTCTTTCTAACTCTCTTACAGCACAGACATGTTTTGAACCCCCTTTGGTGCGCTCTCCCATGCATGCATCTTTGTGATTTGATTTGCCCTCAGTTACCACAACACAGCCCCTTTCCTAGGGCTGGTTACTACAGCAACACAATCGGAGTTTGGTAGCAACACACTGCAGGCATCAAAAAAATATGCTATTAGCTCAAGAAACATGAAACTACATGTCAGCAGCCCATGCCACAAAGATACCTTCCTGTAATACCTCACCCCTGTCTCTAATTATGAAACTCTACAAATCCCCACTTCCTTGGCAGCACACAAGCCTGAGCAACCTCTGCCTTCAAAGGATACACAGAGGTGTACTATCCACCACCTCCCGCCTGCCTGTCATTGAGGAGAAACCACAACGGGCCAGATCTCATGGGCTTCATGGCCAGAACTGTATTGTATTCCACGGATGCTATTACTTGTCCTAGCAGCTACAGCCAGTTTTACTTTAAGTTCTGTATTGTATCACATCTGCATTCTTCTGCACATATGTATTGGTGCTATTTTTTTGGGGGTGTGGGGTGGTGTTTATAAAAAAGGTGTGGTCGTGGTGGTTGGGTTTGGGTTCTGTTGGTTTTATCTTAAATAGAGGAATCTTCCAGCATTGTCATTTCACTGCAGAGAGGCTGTACTGGATATTAGATGAAGTTACTCCACTGAACTCTTGTACAAAAGTCAGAAGGAAGGGAGAATACCTCTCAGTGCACAGCATTAGTTTTATCTAATTGACTGCCCTGGGACACAAGAGGGGTTTTATTGCAGCAGGTGAACAATTACTAGTCCGTAGCTGTCGGGTGAGAGACTGCTCCTTACCCCCCAGCTACAAAGCAGCCCAAATGCAGCACATACCTACCCGACACTAGCAATATACCACAGACAGCATGGACTGGTCAACCCGATCATTTCTCAGCCACTGCCTGCCATGATGGAAAGTTCGGCCAGACTATTACTGCTGTTATTAATTAGTTTCTATCCTGAGGGAACAACCTATGCCAGATTTGCTCCTAATTTAAACTGAGGGAACTTACCCAAAAACGTTTTATCCGGTCACACACAGCGTAGCCCCTGCCGAGGGAGTGTGCTATTATGAGAAAGCAAACTGATATAAATATAGCACAGTGACAGTGTACACTCTGCAGCTATTTCCTCTGCAAAACGGAGGAGAATGAAGCTCAGCCAGCCTTCTGCTAAGGCCGCAGGAAGCTGCAGTGATGATATTAACAAAAATAATCAGTTAATTCTCAAACAACATTTGAAACTGAGGAATGTGACCTCCTCAAGTATTCACAAACCTGAGAAGACACATATATTTTCCACCAGATACTTCTCCATTTATATTCATTCACATTATGTATTTTTCATGTATTATTTTCCTGTTAGCTTTTGCAAGTTAAACTGACTGCAGGTTGATGTAAGAATTTCATATATGAAAACCTACTTGTGATGAATGGGCTGGGGCAGGGCAGATATTTAACTTCATTGTTGGTATGGCTGACTGGTTGAGTGTGCATATACATGCGCTCTTCTGCAACCCATAATTCACACACAGAAATGCAGATTGTGATTTTCATAGCTAAAGCCAGGAAAGCAAACAACCTCAAAATACTTGGGCTTTTTTTAAACTCTACATGTAGAAAGGAACATGGTTAGAAGCATATGTCTGAAGGAAAAATAATGAAGCGGCATATAGTAAGCAGAAGTAATTTTCTGGCAGTATCTTCCCAGCTACTAGTTGAACTGCCAACTTTAAAGAAGTTATTTTAGCATAAGATGAATGTATCTTGGGACAAAAAAAAAAAAAAAAAAAAAAAAAAAAAAAAGAGAAAAATCACTCTTCCTAATCCTCCTCTCATGCACCCTGCCCAATCATGTTCTCAGACACGAAGCTGTGCTTAAAAAATGCCTGTGGAATAGACTGAAAGAAGTTGCTGCTTCTCTATATGGTTATTTATAATAGATAATCTTAGAATCACTCTTAATTCTAGCTCATAATTTATGGTCTTGGCAAAGTTGCTCCAGTGAATTTAGCCTCATTATTCACCTTCAGGTTGTAGAGTATCTTGTATTTTATTTATCATCCTGCTTTATCCAGTGGATCCTTCATAAGCACTTACAGAACCAAGTGAAGGTGAATAATGATCCAAGGAGAAAGTTAAATGCTGCAATACTACAATTTTATGGTCAGTTGTAGGAAAACATGGACACCCTTTGAGTATGTAGACAAACCTCTTTAAGTAATGTAGCAATACACCCAGGAATGCCACAGCAAGGTACATATTTAGCCTTTCCAACAGGCCTCTATGTTGTCCCAAGACACTGAACAGCATTCTGAAATTCAGAGGGACAGTTCAGCCTCCCTGTGCATGGTCATAGCCCAGCTGCGTTCAGTTATGCTTGGGAACCCAATAAAAACATCTTCAGGAAAGGACACCCACTAACGGGATCATCTGTTCAGCTGACAGCCCAGTCAGGGCAGGGACTATGGGGCAAGCACAGGGAGTTTCGGTTACTAGAAGCTACACTAACAAGTGGAGAGGGATTGCATTAGTGGCAGCACACACTTCACTGATTCACTGCATTGGAGCCATTTATCTAGTGACAAGTCCTGCAGAAAGAAGAATGAGGCGAGACGGTGAGGTGGGTTTTTTTCATATAACAACTTCACCCACAACATCCTCCTTAAACCTGCTGGAGAGGAGTCTACTGTTGAAGCCCATGAGCACTTTACCCCAATAACAGAGATGTTTCATATCTTAATCACCTGGAAGTATTCTGCAACATGATCACCAGAATCAGGAGTTCTACGTCAAGCTCACCATATCTCAAAATAGACCCCACCACCTTCCTCATCCCATTCTGTTACAGGGATCACATTAGCTGGGGTCCTGCCACAGCATGCTGGGTCACAGCACCTACTCTGTAACAGGCAATTCCTTGCTAAAACACGATGGCAGTAGTAACAAAACGAGTCTCCTCTCAGTCCCCTCATACTGCATTGACCACTCACAGACAAATGCTTCGCAACAGGAAGGCACCTAGGGTATCTTGGGGAGGGGAAGGAGTCCTCATCTCATATGCCACTTGGAAATTCTTCAGCTAAAACTGAAACATAAGTCACGGATATCAGATTTTAAAGCAATCTGGGCAAACACTAGAAGGAGCAAGCATCTTCCTAATCATGCAGTAATAGTCACCATGGCTGTCAACCTTTACCATTGCTACAAAAGCAATCACTGTGTTTCCATGCTGCTTAGAAGCACCTGGCATAGAGACCCAAGTTACCTTCACAAGCATGGGAGCACATGAAGAGCACTCAAGGCATCCCTCCCACTGGCATCAAACAGGTAAGACGGGAGCAAGGTGCCAGCCCACAAGGAAAGCCTTCAGTGAGAAGTTCAGAGCGCCTTACCTATGTACAGGGAGGAATCTTTCCGCCTCACGTGGTCATCAATGTAGGAAACTCCCAGAGGCTGGACAGGAGTAGCACCAATGCCCAGGAGGACCTGTGCTCCAATGAGCAGCAAGTACATCATATTGGTAGCAGTCCTATTCCTGCAGATAAGGTCCGGGTCTGGTCCCTCATCACTGGTGGACCCATTAGCAGCACACACATCCCTCCCTTCAGCCCCCCAGCGTATTTCTCCAGATTCATACTCGTACTGGTGGGTCAGAAATTCAGGCAATGCAGAAAGGAGGGCACCCAAGGCCATGACTATCCCTCCACATCCTATCAAGCGCGGCCGATGTCCTCGTGCTCCGAAGTAGCTCACAAAGAGGATGAGGGCCAAGTTGCCAATCTCGAAGCTGCTGGCAATGACACCCACGTCAGCACTCTGGAGGTTGAATCGCCGCTCCAAGGTGGTTAAAACACTCACCTACAACAAAGAAAACCAGAGAAAATTACTGAAAGGGAAGACAACCTGCCTTCTGTCCTCCCCATATGTCCTGCACAGCATAAGTCTCCTTGACTCTCCCTTGGAGCCAGACACATCAAGGACATCTAAATTCACAGTATAGTAGTACTTGACCTCCAAGCAGGATCTGACTATTCGGATTCAACCACATCAGAAGGTCCTAATACCAACTGACATTTCACTGCCTACCACCTGTCTGAGCACATGTTCATTTACAAAGTCCTGCATACATCAATGTATATTTTGGGTGCCTGCAGAGGACCATGACTGATTAACTTCTCTTTGAGCTGCCTTTCTATTTGAATGCACGGCCTTCACGTTGCAAACCCTGTCCCACAGAACCAAGACACAAACCACACCAAGCCTCACATTGTGCTGGGCACCCAGTCTTTCTCCTGGAAAGGATTTATTTCTGTTGGATCTCTGTTAGTGATCATCAGAAATCCTTGCAGATACTTGGCTCACACACCAGCACGAGGCCATCAAGTCAGAGACAGCAATGCACAAACAGGCAATTTGGCCAGAAAGAAAGCTTTTATTAAAGTATATAAATAAAATGCTCATCAAAGTATTTAAACTGTTTGTGGATTAGTTAATGGGATCGTCACTTACAGAACAGTTTTGGGACGACAGGCCAATTAAGGTTTATATAGAAGATTTAAATCCACGACAGAGGAGGGAAGGTTTAACCAATAGCAGTTATTTAATACTTCAAAAAGCACAAGAATAGCCCTCAAATATTTAACATTGCTGTGAAAAGGAATGTCCCGCCCCTTATATTCAAAATGAGCAGGACAAGAAGTGACAGGTTTAAACCGCAGCAGAAATGATTCAGGTTAAATACAAGGTGGGGAGAAAACAGGTTTTTATTGGATTGTGGACTTTTAAGGATTGTGAAGTGCTGAAATACGCTGCCTGGAGAGGCTGCAGAGGTCTTTAAAAGAGCATAGACCAGCATCTGTCAGGAAAGACACAGGTATGACTGATCTTGCCATAAGGCAGGAAAATGAACCAGATGATCTCTGGAGAGCTCTTCCAGTCTTGATTACATAGTGCAATGAAACACAATGTGGATTTTCTGCAACAGTCATATCACTGATCAGACTACGAAGATGAAACATTGTGTACCTCGGTTGCTGTCATCCCTGCTCAAGGGAGAAAACTCAGTGCAGTCTCACGGCTACACCAGTGTCCCCCTTACATGGGAAAAAAAAAAACGAACCCATAAAAGCTATCTTGAACATGTCACAGAAATGCCAAAAACTTTTACATTGAATAAAAGCCTATCTTGTTTTTCAGATTGCAAAAGATAAGAATATTTAAGGTTGTCCTAAAACAGGCAGGTTTTAATAAAAAAAAAAAAAAGTGATAAAGACCTCGGAGCAGAGGGTAGCCCCTGGATAGAATAAAAATAGCCTCCCACTGGAGGCACTGAAAATCTTTGCTGATAAACCTCAGAAAGCAGGAGCCAGTCTGACCGACTTTAAAATATTCTGACAGCAGCTCTTCTCCGGGGGCAGTTAGCCTCTGTTAGGGAACACCAGGGCACAGTTGGACAAAGACAGGCCCATCAGCAGCAAAATGGAAACAGGGAAGCAACCCACTTCTGCTGCTTTACATAATTTAAACCCCCTAAACCTGACCCTGGTAAGTGTCCAAGTCAGATCTCCAGAATCTGACTGTTTTCATGATTCCTGAAAATTCACCCTTCATCCCATGCAGGCAGTTCTATTTTGTACCACTACTGTAATCCTGCCTGATAAAGAGCCAAGGACTGAACAAGGCAAAATAAAGACAACCCTAAAAACAAAACCCTATGATGGAAGGCACTGCAGCACCAATAATCCTTCCCCATGCCCAAGCCAAGTGAAGATGTGCATGTCAGAGAGAGGAGATGCCATCGCTTCATCCAAAACATGAGGTGTGGGTTGCTGTTGGGATGAAAAGGCTGTGATTCACCAGGAGAAATGACATCCTCTTGTGTGAGAGCACAGCATGGCCTGTCCCTGCTTGGCGAGCAGTGCCCATCCACTTATCTAAAAGCAACGTGACTGTTCCCAACTCTCCATGGGGAGCCAGAGTGACAGCTCAGCGGATGGGGACAGCCACTGTGAGAAAACAGTACACTGGTACTTTCAGAGCAAGGTGGAGGAATGCTGACAAGATCCCATCACCCCAGGCTGCCCCACCCAGCACCATGGAACACAGCTACATTGATCAGAGAGACTGCTTTTACTGCAAGGTGCGATATAACCGGGCTGGTGCTGTCAGACTGGCAGAAGCCCAGACTTTAACACCATACAGCAAATGCCAAAAAACTAAGTGATGCAAAGCCCTTGCTATGGGAGACTTTCTTCATGACCAGTATGCCCCCAAGGAACACGGCTGCAATTGAGGTCCCCTGAACACCAATTTCAGCAGAACGCAGATCCCGTCTAAGATGAACAAATAACTCAGAGCACACAAAATAATGCCTGTGGTACTCATTTCCGAGCTGTACCTAGAAAGAAAACTCATAATTACTCATTACAGCTGTGTAAACTGAGGCATAGAGAGCCAAATATTAATGAGACCAGTACAGTCAACAAAATTAATTTGTGATGGAATAATTTAAGCTGGAAGACGGAAAGCCAACAGAAGTGATTTCCCAAGGCCAACCGGTATTAACTAGCTTTGGAAGTCTCTCCCACATTTTAATCTTACTGCCAAATTTTAGGCTTCTACCATACATACATACAAGTGACTAGCAAGCAGGATAGCATTTAGAAAGGCTTGGGTGCCACAGCTTGCAAGAGTCAGATTTTGGAGAGCTGGATTTCAGATAGAAACCTACACTATTTCTAAGTGCAATTCACAACGACAGGGACAGTAAATTGGTGACAAGCCTGGGAATTAAACCCAGAAGTCTCAATTCTCCTCCTGCTCTTACTTCAGTGGGCCTACAGTTGTTCTTTTTGTAAAAAGTTAAACCCTTCATGGTAGGGAAGCAGAGTCTCAACATCTCCTAACTGTATCTTGTTTTGCTTTATTGAAGAGACTGAAACAGAAGGAGGAGAAGGACAGAAAACAAACTCCAGCCTTCCTAATAAAAGCAGGCAGGAGTTCGTATTCCTCTGAGCAGACCTCACTACGCTTCCCAGGCTGCTGCTTCTGGCTGTAGCACTACCACCCAGCGCTACCAGCTCTGCCTTTAGCAAGCAGGGTATGGGGTGCAGGGGGACCACGGTGCAAGAACAAAACCACCACATCAGTCTGGAGCATCCAGAGGAAAACAGCATCAAAGTACAAAGCACTGACACCGGCATCAGCAGAGTAGCCTCTAAAACACTGATAGTCATGGGGGTGGGACGGAATAATCCCAAAATAAAAACAGGGCTGAGAAAAACAGTCAACATGCAGATTTTTAGCCAGAGAACAGCAGGAGCACAACCGCATTAGTAGCCGCAGCCCATGCAGCGCAGCCCAAATTCTTGCTCTGACATTGGCTGTGACCTCAAATACCCAGGCCGACAACAAAATCAGCATTAGCACAGCAGAGATGCTACCTGCATTTATTCAGAACAAACCTCTGCCCATAGCTAGAATCATTCTCCCACCCTCCTCTTTCCCTCACCTTTATGGGGCTTCCTGTGCATCAAGCACGACCTGACTAAATACTTGCAGTTTCCACGTGGGATGCTCCCAGGGCCCTTGTAACTGATGAAAGAGCACTGCACTGCCCTCATTTCCTTTCACAAGCCTGCTCCTCAGCAGATAAGCCATCACCGCTCCAAGACACTAACTCTGTTTAGCAAGAGTTACAGGAAAATATTGCATAAGACACCACAGCTCCCCCATAAACCACTGACATCATGTGAAAGTGCTGCAGGGTTTTATAAAGGGTTCCCACGTGCTGAGACCAGGTCGAGCACTAAGGAGCGCAGCCCACATGGATGTTGGTTTCATAGCAAGGATATGGGGAATGGAGCAGTGTGACAGCACAGCGGCATCAGACAGGCAGCCTCCTGCTAAAACAGCGAGGATCACCAGGAGCCCACGTTATTAGCTGTGAGGCTGCTACTTCCTGGCTCCTATCAATTTACACAGCTGTTTTGCCAGGGTTGGGAAGAATAAATTAAGAGGATATTAATTTTAAAATGCTTCTAATTTAAGATTAAAACAGTTAGGAAGCTATTACAACAAGCCAGTACAACTCAAGCAAGATACACGGCCCAAGTGCTTCGGAATGAGAGACATGGGGTTCAACCCCAAAAACTCAGTGGCGTGCAACCACCCACTAGGCCAGTCAATTCCAGAGGAGGCACGAGAGCAGGGAGGCAGAGACAGCAGAAAGCAAGCTTGGGGGGGATCTAGAAAGACTGTGTAGCCCAGCATTCTGCCTTTCTGTGAACACATACAGTAACCAGAAGTAATTAAGACTTGTGCTACCTCCTCTCCTTACAGGCCCAGAGAAGTCTGCACGCAGGGGTTTGCCTTGGGTGATTCTGAAGACTAACACTCAAAAACGTCTGGGCTCACGGGGCCTCCAAAGTTCACCCTAAAACACTCCCCAATGATTGAAAAAGGAAAATGATCTCACACATAATACACACAGTAATAAATGATTTGCATTAAAAAAAAAATAATAAGAGAAATCAGTCAGCACCTTAACATTTTCCAGCCAAAAGGAACTTCTATTACAATCCCTGTAACTAAACCCTGGGAAGCTTCTGCCATGCCATTCTGGACTTATTTCAATAATACATGCTCACATTCATCATTCCTGTCTGCCCCAAATCTATAGATCTTGCCATTTCTGAACCAAGGTAAATTTGTTCTCTCTAAAGACCGTGTTTTATATTAACGCTCAGCAAAAATGCAATCCACAAACCTGTTTCACACTATTGCCCCACTTTATCACTAAGAAATGAACTGAAGGCTGGGGGCACCGTTACAGTCAGACACACAGTGCATTGAAAATGAATATCATATTGTTCGTATCTCCAATGATCAAGTCATATTCACCCACAGTGTCTACAGATAAGTTCATTGTATTAATAATACAGGGTTATATATAGAAAACACATTGACTTTATGCCTGAAGGGCATTTAAAAAGGCTTCTTTTTAATGTAAAATACATTTTCTCAGTTGTGTGGTGAGAGATTGGACTTGAAGAGACATGTCTGCAGTGCTACAGGGTGTAAAATAATTGCCTGGCAACTATTTTCCCAAAGGAAAACAAACCCAAACCGTCTCCCACAGTCGCCATTACAGAGCTGGGAAACACAAGATTCCTCGAAGAGCCAAAGCCACCATCCCAGAAACAAAGCTGCTGCTTCCACCCACTTCATCAGATGTCACCTCATCCTCTCTTCCAGCAGTCATGTGGAACATGGCAGAGGGCATCCCATAGTTGTAGGCAAGCTCTCCTCCCGGGGGGGCTCGCACCCACGGGCTCAGCCCCCTCTTGCCACCCACCCTCCCAGCTGACAGCACAGCCACCACGCTCAGGCTTCAGGCCCAAGGGAACAACGCTCATCCTCTGCTCAGATGTTTCTCTGCTCTGCAATTCCAGTGTTGAGATGTTCTCTTGCAGTTGAGCCCAATTATTTTTTCAAAACGCAGACAATTCCCTCAGCATTTTGCCCACTCCTCAGAGGGCACCAAGCTGAACACCCTTTGCCCAGCCCCAGGCATCAGCATTCCTTGCTGCTCCCCACCCTGCTGAAACAGCGAGGGCATCAGGACCTCCCATCTCAGGCTGATGATCGCTTGTGTCAACACCATTCCTGGAGCAGTGAAGTCGGTGGAAACTTGAAAGATGTTCTCACCACAGATGCTGACACCCGTGCTGGCTGCGGGTGTGCCAACAGAAGGGAAAGCAAAAAAAAAAAATATAAAAATAATGGTGGCAATGTGAACACACCCAGGCTGGCTCAGCTCAAGGTCTGGAAATCATCTCTGCATAGAAATTTGCATTCACATGACATGGATAATAGATGCCGCAGCTGAACCACTGCTGAGAAGTAGGGTGTTATTAGCTTGGCTGTTGCTGCGTGTACCTATGCCGTTTCTAGGCCAGCGCTGGAAAATCTGCAAGTTATTGTACTGGTGCCACGAGGAGTTTGCAGCTCAGATTTGTGCCTTGCTGGTGTGAAAATTCATTTTATATCCTAGTGACCAGCTCAGAGATTACTGACTCTGTACAAATTAAGCACGCATTCAAGGTTGGGATTTTCAGGGGCCTGAGTAGAGAAGGCATTATGTGTACCATGCAGTGAGAGAAGCAGCACGCTGCACTCCTGAGCAAGGCAGACACACATTTTTGGCAACACCCTCCTCTGGCACCATGCAGAAAACTTTCCTGCCATCTCTTGTACCTCACTGCGCATCTCCTCCCCACATTGCAGTAGTCACAGCATCCTGTGCCCCCATCCTCAGACAACGCAGGGCACAAAGCAAGTGTAACGCTCTGCCACAAACACTCAGCAATGCTATATGCAGTTGCACACTGCAAACAGGCACGGAGCACTCTGCACCCACGGGAGACATCCTGTTTGGTCAGGAGTTGACACGCCAGTGCAAAGCCACAGTTCGTTTCAAAATTACTTCAAGAGACACGTAACTTTTTTCTGTTTCAAGTTAAATGAATGCTTTTCCCACTACTCTACTGAAGCTGGCATCCATACTGATCAAATATACAACAGAAAAACCCAACCTTTTATCCAGGGAATCGTCCCACCAAAAAACCCCAATGCAGTTGGGCCATTATCTTCTCCATTTGCTTCCTAAGGATCCTGCACAAGACACCAGGGACTGTCCCCCTTTCCCTGCTTCCCCTGAGGTAAAGGAGCACTGCCCCATTTAGAGGGATGAGAACAAAAAAAAAGAGATCATCAGGGCTGTTATTTGAGACCTACCCCCTCACATCCATCATGGAAAGTTAGCGTGAGTCACTGACAGCTCAAAATAGACCCAGGTACTGAGCACC
This sequence comes from Porphyrio hochstetteri, assembly GCA_020800305.1. Lineage (NCBI taxonomy): Eukaryota > Metazoa > Chordata > Aves > Gruiformes > Rallidae > Porphyrio > Porphyrio hochstetteri. Next base: position 17,968,202 of record CM036915.1, on the reverse strand, counting down.
AAGCCACACCGAACTTCCTAGCAGAACTTGAAAGGCTTTTTCTGCACTCTGAAACAGATGTGCACCGTGGATGAAATCTGATCTTTTTTTTAACCTTTTGAAGTCCCAAATGATGGTGATAACACCCCCACACATTGTATCCACATAAGCTTTCTGCCTCCAAGCCTGCTGTTCTAGTGTCCCCTCACCGTGTGAGGGCAGGTGATCTTTCAGTCTCTGACAAGGGATCTGCACAAGTACTTCCAGTGCCAGAACCCGTTTGTAGCCTACTCTGCTCTTTAGTAACGCACACTCAATGAAGCAAGCAGATATTTCAGCATTTAAAAATAAATAAGGATTATGTCATTTTCCCTGGCAGCAAAGCGATGCCCCCTAAGCATGCACAGCAGTACAAACCTCAGTGCTATAAATGCATTTTTGCACATTTTAAACACCATAGCACAGAACAGCACTGCTGGCACATTTCAATCCCAGAAAAAGAAGAATTACATGTGGAATACATGTGCAGAAGCAGGGGCTCATGAGCAGGGGCAGCTGGAGCATCTCTGACACATTCAGAGATGGATCACCTTTATTTTTATCTCTGTGGCCAGGAAGTAGGTGCACAAAGCCAGACAGAGAGCAACTTAAAAGTGTGTGTAACAACTCACACGTAAGCTCCTGCAGCATCACTCTTGGCCATATACAGGAATGGGAATAAGACTGATGCGTGGGCTAAGGACTCTGCAAGAAGGGCATCATCATCCTGGGTTCACTTCCAGCAAAGAAGAGATGACACTCCTGCCTCTGGAAGGCTTCCCAGGAAAATCCATCCCCTTTGTATGTACTATCAAAGCATTGAAGAGGCAGGATCCTAAGCTGTCGCACTCCAACACACCCACTTCTCCCTCTCCCAAATCAATGCAAGTTTCCTTGTTTATCTAACACTGTTTATCTACTTATCTAATGTTGTTTATCTGTCAGCTTCCTAGCACAACACTTTCATGCCTGCAGAGAAGGCTTTCTACTATAAACAGGACTACTTACCACAGCAGAAACTGTAATGCAAGCCTGACAAGAAAACCTGCCATGCGAAGGACTTCATGTTACCTTCAATTTATGATCGAGAGCCAAATTCAGGGCTTGCATCAAGAATAGAGGCCCATGGAGCTGGCTGCAAAAGTGTTCCCAGCTGCCAGGCACGAACCAGGGCAGAAGTGACACAGGCAGGACACTCTGAAGCAGCATTAATAGGAGTTTTGATGGAAGCCAAATTCTGTGTTCACGGTCAAAGGACTGCAGTGATTATATAGAGCCTATATACTGAGAAAGGAGGTTTTCTGACAAGTCCTAATACCTTTCTCCTCATCTGCTCTGCCTCTGCTGATACCTCTCACACTCTGTTCCCTACACAGCAGCAAGGATGCCTGGCCACAGCAAATGGGAACTCAGCTTAGGGAGAAGTTAGAGGCATTTCTCATCGAACCACCACATGAAACGCTTTCATTCGGTAAGCCTTCGGAGGAAGGAAGCCATTTAAAAGGGAACCAGCAAAACAACCACAGTGTATCATCAATCTACAACACTCCGTAACAACCCATAAAACAAACACCAAATTACTGTAAGCATCCACGGGTGGAATTAAGGTCTCCCTAGCAGCTAACTAGCAACACCCCGAGCTTGTCCCAAAGCCGCGTGAGCTGCTCGCTTATCCCCACCTCGCACCCCGCAGCCTACACAAGAGCTGTCCGTGTCATCCCGCTTATTTGCTAAGTAACACCCTCCCACGAGGCTGTTCACAAAACCAACTCGTTTCTCCTTCCACGCTGCGGCTGTGCAGAGCCACGGGTACAAGCTGGGTGCTGGCTGCTGCCAAACTTCCCGCTGCAGAGCGGGGTGGGTTGGGAGATGAGCGCAGAGGGGTCCTGGTGTAAAAAGACCAGAAGTCAGGACTTGAGGGTGATGTTTGGTCTCTTCCCATCTGAGAGCGTGGTTATTATCTGAATGCTTCCTGTGTGAAGAGCGGGGAGGGGGGGTGTAAGGCATAAAGGGCAGCCTTGCAACGTTTGCATGGTTAAGTTTGACAGCCCTGAGTACAACACGAGTGACATCATTCTATTTCCCATACAGTCATATCATCTCCCCATTTTGCCACTTCTCAAAGGTAGCAAGCCCTTTTCCTCCCTAACAGAAGGTGATTTACAAGTGTCTTTTAAAGTACACACACAAAATAACATACAGGGAATAAAAAAAAAAAAAAAAAAAGAGAAAAATGTAATAGGAGATCTAGCTAGAATTTGCAGACTTGTCATAATCTCACTTGTCTCAGCATGTTCCCTGTGAAGTGGAGATACAGGCAGCTAGATGTCTCACCAGATGATGGGAGCTCTGTTCCTTGGGATTCACTATGAAATGAGCTATCAAAAACCCAATGAACAAATGCATCTGCTGAGGCTATACACACAGATGGCTGAATTTCATCCCTGTGTCTGCAGGATTTACAATAACCTGTGTCAGAGACAGGCACCAAACAGCAGCTGATGGGGTCCCCTTGCCGCAGAATCACCAGACCCCGCAAAAATTCAATTAAGCACATGCAAGGAAAAGTCACCACCTCTTCCACTTACCTACCAGAGTCTGACGTGAGCAAAAGCACAATATGAGGTTCCCATGGAGGACCACTGCTCCTACAGCAGGAATACACCAAATTCCTTGAGGAATCCAGAATTCAGGCACCACAGAGTGGGAATGCTTTTGCATTCATTGTTCAACACCAAGCCAGACATGTATGCTAACCAATTAGTTAGTGCATGAGCGCTACCTCTTTTCTTCTTATACTTTCCAAACCTCTATTTTCTCTTAACCCTGATTTTTGCAGGTGCATGACAAACCAGTCAGGACAAGAGCTCACATGTGGCTGCAGTATTCCCACCACGAGCAGCAATCTGCCACCTCTGGGTGCATTGCTCAAAGCCATGCTAAGCTTCATGTAGCAAGCAAAGGGGAATGAAAGCAAGTAAGACCAAGCCCCGTGATATCTCAGTGGCGCATGAAGCCCCTGAGCATGGGTTTCTCACACTGGGAGATAACACTAGTAGGCCTACAATGGAGAACAGAGATGAGTCCAGTCCATCTTGCATGGGAGAAGCTGGAAACCTGGCACTTGCATTAGCCTGTCTGTAGGTGACATCAACTGAGAGGGTTTGACTCTTGGAAGGATCATTCTTCATCCTGTCTCACTACCTGCTATGCTAAGTCTTGTGTCTTTTACCCAACTCGTAGCTCTGTGCCTGGTTTCTTGTCACTGCACATACCCTCTGCAGCAGTTTCAAATCTCTTGTTTTCATCCCCTTCCACAGTTCTTCACTAATCCTTTAAACAGCTTCTATATGAAGTTCATTCTCTTAATATGCAGCTTCTCATGGATCCTGTAAGCCCAATGTCCTAATTACAATGCAGTTTATTAGCCAGGCATATAACAATTAGACTCTAAAACTAGCCTGGCTTCTAATGAAGCTAGACACCACTGAAGCAGTCCACTGCAGTCAATAACAAGGAAAGAGATTTTTTCAAAAGCACTTAAGTGGCTTTGGAACCAGAGTCCCATTTTCAGAGACACTTAGAGTAAGTCACTTTTGTCAATAAGAATATGGCTCAGAAAGCTTCTTTGAAAAAGTAATACCCTCAGGGTCTTTTAAAATCCATCACTACCAAAGAACAAGTAAAACAGCCCTGAATCTTCTTCTGGGGAGGCTCAAAAAGTAGAGGGGTTAGATGCTTCAAGCCTGTGGTTTCAGGGAGCAGTGAAGGAAGCAGGGATACCATTCAGCTGGGAACAAGGCTGGATCACAACCCAGGGTGTGAAGGAGAAGCCTCACAGATCAACCACAGGTAGGGCAATACAAAATCACCAGCCCATTAATTCATTTAACTTGTTCCTGTAGCTGATGGAGTCCTCGTTCAGGGTCTGAGCCATGGGGCCTATTTCATTCCAGTTACCATCATTTTAGCAGCTGAGCATCCATAGCCCCTGCCCACAAGATGCCCACGAAGCCAGACAATACCAAAGCTAGTGCATTTGCTGATGGAGAGAGAAAGCCCAAAGAAGGCCTGGGGAAGTCCATGACAGAGCCAGGAAATGAGCCCAAACATCTCTGGTCTGCATCTTCACCAGAAAATACAAATAGTGGTTGTTCCTCAGCCAACAAGCAATACCCCACAGGCAAAGCTGTCCTCTCCCATGTCTGCCACATGTCACATTGTCCAGATGCAAATGAAAAGAGATTTCTCTGGGCACGAACATTAGTCTTGACTGATGAAGGGAGTCGATTTGGACATGACAGCTCTGGACAGCCAGCGAGCCTGGCTTGAAAATGTTACCCACCTGTGGCAGAAATGTTCCTCTGTCCCTGCCAAGATGCCACCATCAACAGAATCTGCTTAGCCAGTATTGGCTTGAGGAAACAAGTTGCTGTTCCCTCATCATGTAATCTCTCACTTGTGTGAGCCGCAAGGGAGAGGGCAGGGAAACACAGTGACATGGACTCCTGGAAACACTCCATGAACTTAATTTTTTTTGTGATGTGGTCTGCATACCAAGAGTTCTGAGCATAATCAGGATCACTGAATCACAGGATTGTAGGGGTTGGAAGAGATCATTGAGTCCAACCCCCCTGCCAAAGCAGGGTCCCTAGGACAGGTCACACAGGTCAGCATCAAGATGGGTCTTGAATATCTCCAGAGATGGGAGACTCCACACCCACCCTGGGAAGCCTGTCCCAGGGCTCTGTCACCCTCACTGTGAAAAAGGATGCCGAGAATCAAATTGGAAGTGTCTGAATCTATACACTATACACCCTCAGGGGCACATAAAGGAGAAAGCAAAGGTTGTTTCCGTTTCAATTTGCATCTCCAGTGTAGTAAAGTTCTGTGCATCCCAAAGACCCCACACCTTGAGCCTCAGTGCTATGCCTAGCAGAAGTCTGTAAAGTTTTGGTCAAATTCAACATTGGAGTAACCAGACATGCTCCATTCAAGCCAAAAGGCACTGCTGGCTAAAACAGAAGATCCGCAGGCTATTTGCAGAGTATTTTTGGTTCGTTTGGGCCAATGATTCCCCCATAGAGTAATGCCATCTCAGAGCAAGTCACTTTGAAGATGAGGATGCAGAAATATTGAACCAGGGCAGTACAGAAGAGCCTGCAAAACCAGCTTTCAGACACGAGACTATTCAACCTTAAACTGATTCACAGACTCACTGTGGCTTCCACAACAAAGAAATCCAATTCAGTGAAGCCATATAACGACTATTTACTGCAGCCTCACTTGAAGGACTTCCTCCATACATAAAAGGAGCTCTCTGAGTTCAATTCTGCCTTCCTACCTCCATCTGAGAATCTCTTAGGCTCCCACAATTCAAAATCCCTAATAAGCAGAGTCCTCAACTGGCTTTAAGTCCTCACCTTGAAGAAATAAAAGACTTTTGTCACGGGTAAAAGCAAGCCAGTTTCTCCTGCCAGCAACCCTCTGGTCCCAGCAATGCAGTGAGAGCAGAAAGAACTTTGCATCCAGATTTACCTTTGCTACCCTGATAGCCAATTCCTCACTGGGTACCTGCTCACAGAATATCAAAGATGCAACTTATTAATGTGGAAGCATCTTGAAAACTCAGATGATGACATGAGACCCTGGGAACTGTACAGATATATCCTTCAAGAGTTTGCAAATTGAAAACAGGACAGAATAGCTTCTAGAGGCTGCATCCAATATTTCCCAAGAGTTATTACACCCAACTACAGTAATTCATTAGGGACCTATTTAAATAAGAAAGCGATATAAAAATTCTGTCATAAAGCTTGTCCAGCATTGAATTAAGCTGAATGATTCATATCAGTAAATGCCATCTCAGCTACCAGAGGCTACACCATAAGCCCCAAACACTTTCACAAGACACAGAGAGAAGAAATGTAAAACTTATGCCTTCTTGGTAAGAGCTAGCACTGGGATTAAGAGCAACACAGCAACCTTGATGCATGCTAATCCACAGAAAACACTGGACTTCTGTGCAGGGCCAGCATTTGAGAAAGCTTGGACAGTCACACCAAACACCACAGCAAACCCACAAAGCTGTGCCTCTAGCACATGCTTTGCTAGCGTGGCTTAACTTCAATAGCCATCGAATAACTCCCAAGCTGTTTTTGGAATCCATTCATTCAGAGGATTTGTCAGTGCAGAAGTGGCCTCAGTTGAGCAAATAAACACTTGGAAGTGAATGGTTTAATCTGGCTCCATGGAATACTTGAAATCTCCCCCTGTGCTCCAAGTTCAAGTTGGTAGGTTTGAATCCCAAAGACTATGGGAATGTTCTTCTGTAACCCAGAGCCAGGTCAGTATTAAATACCACAGATTTCGGCAAAAGAAACAGAAAACAAAACCCAACCCAGACTAACATCACAGCAGTATGACCCAAGAGCTCAAGCTAGCCACATGGTTTATGATGACCCCTTTTGATGACGGAAATACAAACCTGGGACCAAAGCACCCCCTCTTTGGGCTGAAGCTGAAGAACACAAGACATGGCAGGTTCCTGCATGAACACAATTGGGCTCAGTGGGCATTCACAGCACTTAGCACCTCAGCTGAGACCCAAAGATAGGATCAACCAAATCAGCTGATATTACAAAACTAACATCACTGCCCTTCACAAACAAGCACCCTTAGACAAGGCATCCCTTCAGCTGAATCTCCAGTCCCTCAGCCAGCAGCTGCGCTGACTTCAGACATAAGGACCTGCATTATAACTAGCCATAGGCAGCAGGAAACAAAGTGTGCATCTCATGCAGAGGCTGAAAGGCCCATTGTAATTAACCGCTCTCAGCCCTGTACATCGAGCAAGACAAAAACAAACCCCACAGTTTTCTTTTGCTGGTAAGCCCTAAAAACGCTGCCCACTATTTCTCCTAAAGGACCGATACACCCAGTGCTTTCTCTGCCCATCACCCAAACCACAGCACTTGGCACAGGCTATGGGGAAGGTTAATTCCCACAACAATCAAATTTTACAGCCAACACCTGCAGGACAGAAAGAACATCACTGCCTTTGAGTTACACAGACATGTTTTTCTCCCCGGGTTGAACCTACCTGTTGCTTAGTGGCACACACACACACACACAAAGACAAGACTGACCACCAAGCACAGACAGGATCCATGCAGAAGGAAAACCACTTGCCCAGTGCCAGCCAACACTCTGTAAAGAGCATATCAATGGTCTAACATGATTAATGGTTTACTACAGCTCATGCGCAAGGATGGATGCTCTCCCAGAAAGCATCTGATTGAGGCATGCTCCCTGTATGACTGGGAAAAAGGGATGGGGGGGGGGGGGGGGAATAGTGCTTTAACTTTTGCCATTGTGTTCAACTTGCAAGACTATTGTAATTTGCCATAAAAATTAATTTTCCCAGGTCAAGTCTGTTTTGCCCAGACAGTAATTGCTAGTCTTTATCTCAGCCCTAAAGCTTTTTCACATCGTTTTCAGCCCCCACCCTGTTAAGGAGAGGAGAAGAGGTTGGTGGGTATCTGGCTGCAGTCCAAGGTTAATCCACCACAATACCTCACCAAGCAAGGTGGATGCTCTTTAAAAGAGAAAAGTTAAAGCTTTAAACTACTCAGCAAGAACAGCTTTACTAAACCACAACAACTATAGCTCTTCCTGTAGCTCAGAGGAACGAGAAGCGAGCCATAGGACTGAGAAAACAGGAATCTAAACCCAAGCTTTTCTTCTTTAAAAACCAAGACCTAGTTACATATAGCTCTTTTTCTGTTGTTTCACAGTTACAAGGAAAGAAAGGATCAACCCATAATTTGGCATCTCAATACATCATGCAACACTCAAACCGTGTCAGGATGAGAAGCCAGCCTGTTTCCAGCAGATGAAAGTCATTAGTGCAACACAACAAGCAGCAGGCCACCACTGGGGGCATTCCTCTTTTGTATTTTTCAAAATAATTTTCTTTCAGTATTTTTAGCTTCTCTTTTGGAAGTCTCTAACGCTGCCCCTCTTCTCTCTTGACATTTCTCAGTGTAGACGTGTGTAATCTCTACATACAGGTCCAGTACTATTCAGAGGTGCCGGGAACCTGTCCTGCTACTGCATCACCCAGGGCACATGCAGTCCTACTGCATCCTGTCAGAGATTCCCTTCAAGTCCAAGTGCGATGTTTGGCCCAGCATCATAAGGCTCCCAAGCAACTCTCTGGTCTACTGGTAATGATGTGCCAAACTATGCTTGCACAAAGCTGAGGAGAGAAGTGGAGAGATGTAGTAGCTATTTCACATCCTCCTTCTCAGAAATAAAACCCCAAGAACCCCAAAGAACGGTTTTTGCAGCTCTTCCTGTTGAAGTCCTACCAGAGGAAACAAAGACCACTGATTGTTTAACGCCCTGGGTTGCAATCCCATGAAGTATAAGTGTTTTCTCACTTCCCACTATCTCTTTGGAGAATTAGAGGGATGAAACAAATCTGAAACTAAAGAAAACTCAGAACTCTGTCCTGGTATGGCAACCATACCCATCACTGCTACCCTCTGGCCATCCTGTGGTGGACTGTAGGTGCTCCCAGCCAGCTAGGAACATGCAAAGCTCCATCTGACACAGATTCCAAGCAGACTCCAAGAAAGGTACTTACTTTTCACCTTACATAAACATGTAGAGTAATTCACCTGTTTTAGGAAGATGCAGGGCACCTCTACTGGGCCCCTCAACTGTAAAGCAATTCCACATGGTTTCATTCAATTCTTCAGGCATAAAACTTCAGTATCACCTTAAAATACACATATACAACATACACTTCAAGGCTGAATTGGATATTGACCCAAATACCAATGTGAAACCAATGCTGATTTTCATTCAGAAAAGGAATGGAAGGGGATGGGGTGGGTAGTAATACCACTATACATTTCCAAAAATGAAAAGTGAATGATTTCTAAAAGGCTTCTGTATTCTTCCACACCCCATAAATCTTCCCAAAAAACCAAGTCTTCTTTCAGGTTCTCTTTGGTTGAGTTTGTAGTTGCTTTTTTATTAGGGAAAAAAAAAAGAGGCAAAAAAACCCCACCCCAACCTAGAGAAAATGTTGGATTCAGATCCTAACATCAAAGCATCAAAAAGAAAAAACCACCGAACTTGAAAGCAAATCTGACGGTTGCTTCAGAAACCATAACGCTGGGTGAGTCACGAAGACCTCAAAACAACTGAATTATCCAGGTTCCTCCAAAAACTTCACTGTCATTTTATGGATCACCATAAAACCGAATATTAAGTCTTTTTCCACTTTCAGTAAACTAAGGCATTATGAATTATACAGGTGAACAGCACGGTAAGTGTTTTAAAAGGACATTTAAATATTAAAAATAAGACAATTCCAGCAATCCTTGCCCAGAAAACAGATCACTATATACCAATGAAAAACAACTTCTGTGCTCCCACACCTGCCCTCACAGCCACTTGTCTAAAAGTCACTGGGCCTGCAAACAGGCAGAAATCATCCATGCGATACCTGCAGACACCAAAATGATAAAGATGTTAAAAAAAAAACCCCAAACAACCCAGGGAAATCAAGCTGGCTGCTTGGCAAGGAGAAAGGATGCTATCCAGATAGAGGCAACAGAGAGGGAAAACAAAAACCAAACCACAGCAAATGGCTTTTCTTCTTCTTGAACCATAGAAAATAAACAACAGCAATGATAAATATTCAATCAAACATGAAATAAAAAAATTTTGGTTTTATGCTGCAAGCAGTCATCTAGAATTATGGAGTGTGTTCAGGCACCGCTGCAGTACAAGCGCTGGTGAGAGATCTGCAACTTTGATACACGGCTGTACAGCAGCGGGAGGAGTGGGCCTGCCTCCCCCCCCTTCAGTAAGAAATACTTAGATATCTAAATACAGAAGCACATCACATGCAGCATAATACTGGAAAAGAGAAAGTTGCTAAGCGGAGAGCTTAAGAAATCTGATTTTAGTTCAGAGGCCTTTCCTAGGTTTGCTAAGTGAGGAGGAGCAGGTGGTGTGATCCAGTTGTCATCTCCAGGGCCACGAAGATAATTAGAGGGCTGGAGCACCTCCCCTGCAAAGAGAGGCTGAAGGAGCTGAGCTTGTTCAGCCTAGAGAAGAGAAGGCTGCGGGGGGACCTCATTGCAGCCTTTCAGTACCTGAAGGGAGCATAGGAACAGGAAGGGAATCAACTTTTTAAAAGGGTAGACAATGGCAGGACAAGGGGGAATGGATTGAAGCTAAAGGAAGGGAGGTTTAAATTGGATATTAGGGGGAAGTTCTTTACAGAGAGAGTTGTGAGTGGCTGGAACAGGCTGCCCAGAGAGGTGGTGGATGCCTCGTCCCTGGAGGTGTTCAAGGCCAGGTTGGATGGGGCCCTGGGCAACCTTGTGTAGGTCCAGGCCTGGAGATTGGTGGCCCTGCCTGTGGCAGGGGTGTTGGAACTCTGTGATCCTTGGGGTCCCTTCCAACCCAGACCATTCTATGATTCTATGATTCTATATCATCACAACCACACCCCTGCTTAAGATCTGGGGAAAGGGCACAGTTCCTTTGCTCTGTGCTTTGATCCATTCACTCAAATTGAAACCTCTTGAATGCAAAGACCCATTTCTCTAAACGTTAGGGAACGCTTCCCGTAACAGGGCAGAGGCCTCCCAGCATGGATGGGAAGAAGCACCAGATGCTCCAGGAACTCCCTAAACAGCTTGCTATTGCTATTGATTGTATTGACAGCAGATGAAGCATGGCAGTGTGAAACCTCTACTCAGTGGAACAGGCAGCACTATTTGCATTGCAGTATGAATCTACAAAGAGACCGAGTCTAGTGGTTGCTCCAAGGTGACCTGGAGACAGGACTCTTGGGGTTCTAGTCCTGGTTTTGCTGCAGAGTATAATGAAGCCTTGTAAATCAAAATCAGTGGCACATTTTTCTATGCAACAGAAAAAAGGGAATTCTTCCCAACTTCATTGGAGCACTTTAAGGAATTACTACGCAAAGTATTATCATGTGTTTATTTAAACTTCCTTGGATGATGCTTAAAATAGATCACGTTGCAGCTTCATCTGGTGTTGATCAGAAGACAAAGCTACACTAATTCATCCAAGCTGCAACCTCACCCACTAAATAGTGTGCCATTGTTTAATCTTGCTACCGTGAAGGAATAACTAGAGACCAAGGCGCACACAAGTAAGGAAGCATTTTAGATTATTGTACACATAGGACAAATTCTTCTTGATGAATTGCAGAATAACTCTTTCAAAGCAATAAATTTACACTGCTGTAGCAGAACAGAAGCTGGCTTTTGGTCCTTTACAATATCCTGAACGTAATGGAAAAGAAAGCCCACGCAACCCAAGAGATGCCCCTTTCTGGGAACCAGGGAGTATCGGCTCTCCCTTGCAGAGGAGAGGGATCACAGTTCAGCCAAGCCCCTTCTGGGGCAGGGGCTACGTTACAATTTGAATAGTCACACTGCATAAAGTTACCAAGCAAGAACACTACAGACCTTCAGCCCAATGTATTCAAGATCCCTTTAAACCTCAGCTGCCTTAATACCGCAGACCATTAAAACTGAGAGAGTTGTCACACAGGCACACAGCAAACGTTAAGGGGATTTTGGAAGTGAAGGCTGGCCAAAAGAAAGGAGACACTGCTTTTACGACAGATCGTAACATTTCTAAGAGGCTGCTCTTTCTTTCAGCGTTTACAAGTATCAACTTGGCCCTAACAGAGAAAAAGGAGGAACTGCCTAAATTCCTGCTAAGAATAATAGAAAACCCTAAATTGAGTTAGTCCATGCTTACACATCAAGTGCATTTTGCCTTTAAATGCATTTCATCAAGAAGGCATCAGATGATAAGTTTGGATTTACTCAGCAAATGACAAAGTACATCATGTAAGAGATGTTATCTCTACACCATTTCATCTATTAGTAGTAGATAAAAGCAAATTTAAACCAAAGCATACGTGCCAGTTACTCACAAACCTTCCTGGTACCCAAAAATCCAGCCTACACCTGGACCAGAATTTGTTTCTATGATTTTATATGAAGTTTTTCTGTTACTGAGTCAATGCCACACTCCCGACCCAAGCCCACAGGAGTCTGAAGACATCAGAACCCAAAGCTGGATCTGGTTCCTCCTCCACCCTGCAGCCAGAGACCTGAAAAACATCAAAAGGCTTCTTAGAGAAGAAATATGAATGTAGTCAAAAGAGCTGGTTCAGAATAACTTTCTGTGCAACTCAGCTGCAAAACAGACAATATTCTCTAATGGGAAAGGCATACTAGAAACAACTTTCCAGAAATAACATTGCCAGCAAAGATATATTAAGGGAAAATGAACTGTAAGCAATAACCAGCCAATGCTTGGCAATCTTCATCCCCACTAAAACATTTATTTTCATTCCATGTTTTTTTTTCCCCCCTTAAATACCCCAGTGACAAATAAATTTTGAGCATTACAGCTCATTTATTACTCAGCACTGCTTAGGACGGAAAGAAAAAAAAAAAAAAAAAAGAAAAGACAGCGGTATTTTAAAGTCAATTCTTATTCTAGGAAAATAAATACTTTAATAAAAACAATACATTAATAAATTCAATGGGAAAACCAGCTATTGCAGTTAAATCACTGGACTGAAGCACCTGAAACTGGAATTCCTTGCTTGGCCAGACTCTTCTCTGCCCATGCCTTAGCCATTTGGGCTCTGCTGATGTTAACCGAACAAAAGCTTTATCAATAGCTTCAGAAACAGAACAGAGCTCTGAATATCTACCTCAGTTTCCCCATCTGCAACATTTCTCCCACCCAGTCTAACCAGACCTCAAATACTCAGGGACAAATTGTGTTGCAGAGCACCAAGCCCATAGGAAGCTTTGAAGCTCTGCAATACCCCTATATGAAAACTGTCCTTAATGTCCCCTGCACTGAATTCAAGGAGGGTTTGACCAGGTCTCTACAACAGGAGACAAACGCTTTCTGCAGCGGGAAAGCATTGTTGTACGGCACATTTAAAATGGGAGGGGAAGGGGTTGTTCACCAAAGCAACTTAAAAATCCAAGAGCCAAATTCTACCCCTAATCCCTCAGTTCCCAGGTGTCCATCTCACAGGACCCCTATTTCTGTTTGCTCCAGCAGGAACCCTTTGATGATTAACTTCTGTGTTTAGCTTAGACACTTTTTTTTTTCACTCGAATATGGAATTTTAAAGTTTTCATGCCAACAAGATGGAACAGAAGGAGCCTGTCTCAGAGACCATGTAGACACACACCATCTCACCTGGGCTCCCATGATACTGGTTTTACTGCAGACACGTTAAGAGGGCATTTGCAAACTGCAGTCAAACAGTGCTGTGCAGGCGAAGCGAAGTTAAGCGTGGCTCAAAAGTTTTCATTCAGCAAAACAAGAAACAATTTGGCATTCAGTCCCACGCAAACACCAATGCGGCCATCTTGGGAGGGACCAATTATTTTCCTTTCCATCTCATGCTCAGGCCAGTCATCCTCTTATCACTTGATAAAACACATGAATAGCTGCATTCAGAGCTGCAGCAAACAGAGGCATCACAGTAGCTCTGTAAAAACAGCTATCCAGAGCACACCAAGTAACTGTTTCTCAATGCGCTTCCCATATGCGTGCCCTTTATCTAAAGAAGCCCGTGACTTTGGCAGATGTTGGGTGCTTGCAACTAGGTCAGTTTGAACCAGAGCGAGCTGAGGCTAAAGGCTAGGGAGAGAAAATTAAATCACACTCCTGCTCCACAAACTGTGGCTGTCAAACCCAGAGCATTTCGCCTTCTGCTAAAGCAATGATTTCACCACTGGCTAGGCAAAAGATTTGACTGGCAGGGCGATGAAATGCCTCGGTGATACACCATCGGGAGCACTTGGCATGTTATTACCAGTTAAAATATTCCAAAATATAACACACGTAGGAATTCAGGGGTGTGTGGGGGGTGGGGGAACAGGGAGGGAAGTGCTGCCAAGGTATGTGAATCAGCCTTATCGAAATCCTCATCGCTGCACGGCCAGCATGACTGATCACACTGCTGCATTCGCCTGAAAGGCACAAGGCTCCAGCTGGAAAACAGAGGTTCCATCCTTCCCTTCCCGGTGCCATCTGCACCAGTAACGCTCGGCCCTGTAATCCACAGACCTAGAGTGCAGGAGAGCAGCCACGGGTGGAAATCATCTGGGCTTTCTAAAAGTTGCTGTGAAAACCCCGAGTAACTTCTGCGGCAGGAACGCCTGCAGACTACAGGCAGCTCTCCCCGCTGCCACTGCAGTTGCTGGGAAATCCAAGTTTCCAAAAGCACGCAGGAATAATTAGATGTAGCCAAATAAATGCATACACAAAACCTTACAAGAATATGCAAATAATAGGGTGTATTCAGCAGCCCCAGAAATTAAGGCAGCAGCACAGGCTTGTATTTGCATAAACTATGCAGGGTATGGCACCAAGTCATTTTGGAACGTGCATTTTGCAAACAGCAAGCACGGTAATTAACAAATATTTTGGAACGTGACATTGATCAAATACTCCCTAAAACTTCACATGGAGAACCTCAGCGACACTGTAGTAATTAACCACAGACATCCACTGTTGGCATCCTGGGGTATTTTCACTGCTGAGTTCTGTGGGAAAAGCATTGGACTTTATAGATTTTTATCAGCATTTATTATTTATAAAGCTCTGTTGGCAAGCACAATGTTTTATGAACAAATAAAAGTGAATGATCTTTGCTTCAAAACCACATAATGAATGAATGTCTACTTTGTACATGCAGTCAAGCGGGCACTGCTACTTTATTGCACAGGCAACATGGAAAAAGGAAGTTTTTACATCTCTAAAAAGAAATAACAATATCTTTTCCTGAAGGTACAGACATTAAAGCCAAGCCTAATCAAACCTGAGCTCTTCAGTCGCTCGTAAGTCAAGCCCTTGCCTTGCTTTCTTAACAAGCTGAGTGTCTGCCCTCATGGTCCCCCTGTGCAGAGCAAGGCAGACAAAAAACCCAAGGAAACCAACTTGTCGCCGTATAAGGCAAAAAAAGGTTTCTCTCCCCGAGTTACAAATAACTAGGGAAAGTGACACATGTGGCCAAGCGAAGCAGAAGTACGAATACAGTACTTGCTTGCTGCTGACAGGCTAAAATTAGTAGTTTATTCAACTGCCCAGAACTACACACTGCATCTGCCCTCCACAGCATCGCCCTATTTGTCTGTTTTTCTGTTTGCTCTTCGCTTTGTCTCGCCCGCTAATTTGTCCCTCGGGGAGCAGCCCGGCACACCAGTGTGGAGCCCAACAGCCTCCACTCATCCCCAGGAGCCTGAGTAAATGAATATCCACTTGCAGTTACACCTGGGCAACTCAACAGTGCCTCTTCTGAGTTCACTCCCCCCTCCCTCCTCTAGACAGCACCTGGGAACCACACTTGACCCCACGGGACACTTGGTCTACAAAAATTATTACATCTTCTACTCTTTCCACCAAGCATCTTTCCTGCCCCTGCTTGCACTGCCCCATGACACCTGTATGCACAGTGCTCGTCTGGATTCACTTTAAGCACAGATTTGCCCTCCAAAGATAATTCCACATTTGCATCTGTTCATTGTATGAAGAGCTGCGTGGTATTTGCAGTGACGGAAGAGAAATTATACAGGGAAGGGAGGAACACTTGCCCAGTGCAGCTGGGCCACTGCTTACGCATGCTGAGGATTGTTTTGAGTTTAGTTTTGTCCTTTTTTGTCCCCACTGACCAGTTGTCTGTTACTGTTTGTGGATGGGGCTGGCCACTGGGGAATGATGTCAGGATACAGCCCTGGAGAATGGGTGAGCGTGGAGGTTGCAGCACCTCAGTGCAGTTAACCCCACAGAGGAAGGAAGGACGTAGGACTCCAGGAGTTTTCCAGTCAGTGGGACTGGTGTGTGTGAGGGGGAGCAAGCATGGTACAAACCATGCCACAGGTTGGGGGGAAAATGGGAGAAGAAATGCTAAACTGTCACAGAGGAGAGCGCAATGCAAAGTAGTTTGATGAAGATGCCATGCCAGGGACTCTTACTGCTGAGCCTACGCTTAGACACTGTAGCGAAGCGTGCCAATATATAGTCTTCTAGCAGATCTATACGTTTCCAGCATCCCAGTGCCTGCTGGTGACATCACCTCAGTGGGCTTTTCCTTGGCCACTACAATTCACACTCATTCAAGTCAATGGCTTGTTTTGCAAGTAACTCATCGGAAATGATGTATTTACTAAGGTGTCACTCATATAAAGCAAGCAGTCACTTTCAGGCTCCTACAAATTAAGTGATAACCACCTATACTCACACAGGGTATAGAATTACTTGATTTATCTCAACAGGCATTATGTAGTTTCCTTTGGAATTACAAATATGTTCCAAACTAAACTTAGGTGTTTTATTATACTGAGAGGACTGCTAATTTCCATTCCACATTAACAGGGAATATTAACCACAGTTAGTTTAGCCACATACCTTGAAAAATTATAGATCATGTTCGGTACAAATTTGCATAAGTAGTTTGAGCATGGGAGAGAGGAGCAGTTATAAACGCTGAATACAAGTACAGAATGCAGAGATCTTACACTTACTGTATAATATATTACGTGTATGGCCTCAAAAAGCCTCAGAGATTATGAATACATTTCTTTTCCATGGAAACGATAATTCTCAAATCCAGCAAGCTATTTTGAGAAATTTAAATCAACTATACACTTACATCTGCTGGAGGAACACTACTTCATTTTCACAGGCTGCCTCTCTCAGCGTACATTCAGAGGCACAAGCACAGCCGTATGGACATCTTTCCAACTCTTCTACTACACTTCTGCCTCTGACACCAGATCTCACTATGCAGATTCAGTGCGAAGCCTTATTTTGCCCGCTCCCTGCCCAACACGGAGGCTTTACGGGGCTGGTGCACTTCACACGCCTCGTTACTTGAAGACGACAGGGGAAATTAGTAACGCGGGGGACACGAAGTAAATACCCCACTAGATTTTCTTGGTGCTTGCTTAGTATAAGGTGTAAAGGCTAGCATTTCATCCGAGTTACCGGCCAGCTCGGGAACTAGCGGCAGCTACAAGCCCGCCCGCCGCCTACAGAGCCATGCACAGGGGGTTCGGGAGTCCGGGGCACCGGCTGCAGAAGTTACCGCCGCACACGCGAGAGGGACGGCAGAAGGGTAACCCCACAGCACTGCTGAGTCATTTAAGCCGTGAAACGCCGGGCTGGTGGGAAACCCACCGCCGGGGTACACACGCACCCACACACACACACAACCCGCCGAGCTGCCCCCGGCTGCGAGGAAACTTCTGCCGGCGCATCCCCCGCTCCGCGTCCCCCGCCCGGCACCGGCCGCCGGCTCAGCCCCGGTGCGGCGGGGAGCGCGGGGGGCTGCCCGGGCCGGCTCCCACTCACCAGGTAGGCTCCCACCGTGCCCTGGGCCAGCATCAGGGCGCACTCCGACACCAGGAAGAGCTGGATGCTGGAGAAGCAGGACACCTTCCTCCGCCGCCTCCGCTGCCGCGGCACGCCGGCCCCCGGGAGCTCGCTACTGCCGCCGCCGCCCGCCGAGCCCTGCTTCCCCGGCATCCTCCCGGGCACCGCCGCCGCGGGATGGCGGGCCCCGCGGCTGCTCCGCGCCTTCTTCCTCCTACTCCTCCTCGGGGTGCCAATCACAGCGGCAGCCCGCGGCTGCTGCCTCTCCGCCCGCGGGCTGCTGCCATGGCCAGCTCGCCGCCGCCTCCTCCCTTCTCCCCTCCCCTCGCCGCTCTCCCTCTCTCCGCCGGCCCCGCACAGGCCGGATCCGCGCCCCCGCCGGCAAGGGGCGGGGGAAAGCGCAGGGCTGGCGCCGGCGGAGGCTCCGCGGCGGGCGGAGCGGGGCGGAGCGGAGCAGCCCCGTCCCGGGATACGCGCGGTACGGCGCTGCCGGCGCTTATCGCTGCGGGGAGAGGGGGAGAGGCTGCGAGGCTGCCGCAACACACACACGCACACACTCCCCCCTCCCTACAGCTTCCCCCCTCGGCTGGAGTCTCCCGGTTCGGGGTCAGCGGACGAAACCCGCACGCAGGAGGGAGCGGAGACGGCTCCCGCACGGGACTGGAAGTTTCTGATGCAGGGTGAGGGCAAACTGCCCCCAAACAGGCCTGGCCGGCATCTCCTTCAGGGCACCCCCCCCTCGGCTTGGGTATCCTAATTTCTTGCTCCTGCAAGTGCTCCTTTCTGAGGGGTGGCGGGGGGGGGGGGCTGTACAAAAATTGCAAGTTCAAAAAAAGCCCGAGGTGTCAGTAGGTGTCATGCCTCTCAGCGATGCTGCCACGTGGGCGAGGTTGTGCGTTGGGGCCATGCTTCATGTCCCCAGCCACGTGCCTTTCTGAGGGTGCCTTTTGTTGTCACTCCCACCTCGAGTTCTAATTTCAAGAGATACCTTCTTTTAAAAACCACTAATCATCACTTCTACAATTACAGCTCACATTCCTTGTTGGCGTAATAGCAGAACCTGATCTGCTTTGCTCTCTAAGTGCACTTTCCCAGTTCACTTCTGGGTCTACACTGGGGCTGCTGCCTTACTTCCATATTAAACTTGTGGGTAAGTGGAAGTTTAGGTACTAGATACACTTAGTACTGGCCTTTGAGAGGAACAGTTTTCTGTGGGAACAGAAATTACATTTTTCAAAAATAACTATATGATTTGGACCCTAAATTATATTTTCAAAGATGGTTGGGGCTTCAAAACTCCAGAATACCTGAGAAAACACCTTTGAAAATTGAGCTTAAGAACACAGGAATTTTTCAAGGCATAAGCCACTCACACCAGGCAGTCAAGAAAACTGACATTTCAAATCATCCATTTCTTCTCCCAAAATACCATCATTGTTTGGGTTGGGTTTTTTTTTTCCCCCTTGGCTTTCTTTCATATGAGTACCTTTAATAAATATGATACTGAAAATTAAACTTGAGCAGAGTCTCCACCCAAGTTGATGGGTCTTTACCAAGCCCAGCTGAAGCACACTGCCCCAGCAAAACTGCGGACCATTGCCAGAAAGAAATGCGAGAGACCTGGCACGCTCAGCTGTTGCCCTTTGCTCATCAGCTGCCAGCAGCTCCTTCCCATGCTGAACTTTGGCTCCCCACAGCTTTTCCAGCAGGTCTGGCCCATACCAACAGGTGTCTGTAGTCCCATCTGACAGGGTCTTAAACATTGTTGGTCTGAGGGGACATCATTAAACAATTAGAGGGGAGAAAGTCTGGTGCTTGTAGTTATGTGGCCTCAATTTTAACGAGTTACACACACCAGTCTTGCAGACATTGTGCACCTTACAAGATGCATGTTAGAAACTACCTGAGGCCTCAAATGCCAAGGTTTTTTGCATGAGGTCATGAAAAACTGGCTCACCCATACAGCGTTCTGCAGTTCTCAAAGTGTTTGTTTTCCATCCAGGAAAAACTGGTTCTTCCACCAAAAGAAACCCCCAAAAAGCTCATTTTCTTGAAATCTCTTTAGAATACAAAAGTGCTCATCTCCTTTCCTAACGTTTATTTAGGGAACTCTGCTATAAAAAATTCTGAAGTTATAAAGCTAGAATTCTCTATAGATGGGTAGATTCACAGACTAATTCAATTAGTGTGGCTAGACAGATGCTTTGCTCCAGATGGACGCTGTGGTGCGTTATAAACAGGATGGACAATAACAGACTTTTCAACAACTGAAAATAGAGGGGTGACTCTTAAAACACTGGAGCATATAGAATTATGGAATGGAAGTCTTAAAATTCCTTGGAAAAATAAACAACAGCCAACCATTTTTGGGGCCCGCTGGTCTTTGCAATTAGTTTTTGCCTGTTGTGGGTTAGGTGCTAAAGCTATTAAAACCTTTAAGGCATATAACTCACCAAGTGTGTATCTGGAGACTCAAGTAATCTTCTGCACATGCTACCACAGCTACCAGTAGTCAAGCCAATGCTTTAAAGTTCTTGAATATATATATATATATGTGTATATATATAAAAAATATATGTAAGTGCCATCATGTGTCTTGATCATATCTTAGATGTCCTGTTGGAAGAGTTTGTCCAGGCTAGGGAAGCACATATAATGCTTGTCTGTCACAAGGAAAACAGCTGCTAGAAAAATTTTACTCTAATACTAATTATCTGAAACATCTGGTTGGTTAGTTTATTGCAGTGGAATATAATTATCAGTTACATTTCTGTCCGGAATAGACAGAATGCTTTGATTTTGGAGTTTTTTTTCCTCTTCTTTACTTTGTATACTTGAACTTAATTCTGAACAATTTCTTCTGGATTGCTTTGCTGAAAGAAAGGATGAGAATCTTGCATCTGCACTCAAGTATGTCAGTGGACCTGAGTATCCTTTGTGCCACCTTTTCAGCATACTGCGTTCCTGAGAGATCTGGGTAGAGTGTTTCAGGGATGCACAAGCGACTTGTTTGGACTTAACAGTTAATTATTGCTATACCAAAACAGTTTTTCTGATCTAAATTGGCCCAGCTTTAACTACTAATGTGCAGAATGCTAAAATTCTTGGATTATCATTAGCCTAGAACAAAAAGGGACTTCATAGCTGGAATAGTCCCTTTTTTTCAGGGCTCAGTAGGTTTACCAACACGATTCTCAGCTATTTCCCCAACGACAGCAAGCATTAGCCATTTCCTGCCCCAATAATTTGTATTAAAGTTCTTGCAGAATACCTTGTCAGATTTTTATAAAGACTTGAACATTCATAGCTGGGAGGCAACGTGCTGCCACAGATAAGGTTGGATGCTACAGTCTTGAACAAGTCAGCTACCCCAAAACAGTCTTACTACCTCATGTCTGCTGGACTCCTTGTGAGTACCTGTGGCTTGCGTCAACATTCATCTTTGGGTAACCTTAGCAGCTGGAGTTTTCTTGATCTGTCACCATCCTAAAACAATTTTTGCTCCAGATTGTTGGGGTTTTTTTCCTCCTGTTTGTGGTTAATCTTGCTGAAAATTAGCTGTGTAGCTGTGTGTCTTGATTCTAGACAGGCATAACTTTTTTTCAGAGCACCAGTGGTACATGGGGTTTAGGGCTAGCACAGGAGAACTGAAGGAGAGCTATGAAGGGCGAGGACCTTTGTGAAGCACTGGCCTGATATCTTACACTTCAAGGGACAAAAGTGCAAACTTAAAAAGAAAATCTAAGCTTAAGCATCAGTAGTGTTCATAACAGGAGGAGGAAGAGCAGAGGATGATTTTCCTTAAGCAGAGCTGGTGGAAAGCTCTCCTGTGAAACGTGCCAAGGCAAGCAGCTGATCTGTATCATTAGGCATCTCTACAATTGCCATTGAAATCGTATTCCCAAATCTCCCGGACATATTTTACAGTCCAGGGAGCTAATGTGTGCCTCACCCAGTGCAGCCTCACTGGAGCAGTGGTGGGCACCCAGTGTACCTATTCTTGCTGAGGATGCAACAGAGAAAAACAAGAACAGGTGCTGAGGGAAGATGGTCTCACAGGAGACATACTGCTCTTGTGGTATGTAATAAAAAAACCAGAAACAACAAGAGCAGCACTGCAACCATATCTTCTCTCACCAAAACTGCTCTGGGTATTTTCTACAAGGTGACCCTGTGTTTCAGTGCCCTTGTTCACACTGCTGTAGGTCAGGAGCAGCTATTAGCACTTGATACAGAAGCATCTACATCCTCACCCTTCCCTTTGGCTATGGTTTTATGACAGGTGTTTGTAGGGTTTCTCTCCTGCCCTGTGGCCCTGGGTGCCGACCAAGCTGCAAGTAACTGTTAATCCAGTGTAATTGCACGAGTGCATGAGGAACAGCATCTTGAGAACCACCTTCAGGGCATACTTGCTTCCATCTGCCATGCTGACACTTGCTCTGCCTCTTGATCTGTTGGAGTAGATGCTTTCACCTGGCTGTGAGGATGTCAGGATGCTGCATGAGGTCCTGGAAAATAACGTTCCATTCTGCTCCAGTCCAAATGATGTGGGTGAAGTTAAGAACCGGGCACAGCTGTCTCTGATATCACTCTGGGTTTCTTTCCAGGACGGTGTAGCCGTGTTGAGGACAGTTTTCATTTGCTTTAAGCCATTTGGATGGAAGGAAGGCTCACGTGCTGCCAAAATGGATTTGCATGTAGCATAAATCATGTCTGTACCAGATCTGTACCCCTGGCTGGTCCTACTTGGTGCATTTGTCTGAGGGAAGGCTGACATATTAAGAAAATGAGTGGTAACTTCAGATATGTTCAAAGAGCAAGGAAGAACACATAAATAAATAAGAAATGCCAGGACTATGGCCAAGAAGCTTTTCCTTGAGATGGCTTTGAAATTCTGGTTTGCGATCTGCTGGTGCAAAGCCCTGCGGATCAGCTGGTGCAGGAAGGAGGGGACAGGAAAGGATTTTTATCATCTACCAGTGTAGAATGGGGGCATAAGCATGCACATCAGCCAAGGGTGTGCAGCAATGAGGAGGGTTGAGATTAGGACAGCTTGTGGATCTATCAGCAGCTGTCATTTCCAAGATACCACAATGCTAACAGGTTTAATGCAATTTCTTTCTATAAACACTTCTGACTTTACTGCCTTGCTATTTTGAGTCTTGCTAGAGACTTGGACTCATTAAAGAGGCATTTCCTTCAGACAAGCTGATTAGATAGCTGTTCCTTCCCCCAGATGATGAAAGGCTGGAGAACACCTCACCGAAGCTAAAAACTGCAGAAAATTGACACATTAGTTTAGCAGGAGGTGCAGGTTCACCTTGAAATCTCTCACTAGGAAAACAGTTAAAAAAGAGAGGAGATTCTTAAGTGTAAGGATAGGATGACTTGTCTACATTTTACATTGCATAAACCTGGCTCCTAACCTCTAATTATGGTTTTCCCAAATAAATGAGACTCGGATCTGAAGGCAGCTGTGTAATCTCTAATGCCATTGACTCCATGAGACCCGAGGGCATGCGACACTTTTACAGGAGAACTATGCACCCAGCAGGATCATGGTCTAAATGGAAATCAGAATGACTTTTGAATTAAAGCAATGTGATTTAGCAAACACAGTATAATTGTGGAGTACCTGCAAATATTGACATCAGCGTAACACCTCATTTAGTAGGAAAGCTAATTTGCAGAATCAGAAAATGAAAAGCAAATTACTGGACAATAGACTACCACTTTCCTGACTGTTAATCAGCATCTCATAAGGCAGTGATTGTCCAAACCGTAAGTCAATATACAGTAAAAATATTTAATTTCTTTATTGTAAGGATGAGACCTTGAAGCTCTAATTCAAGGAGGTAATTCTATTTAGTCAATCAAAATATAAAAAGGGAATGTAGTCTCTGTGTATTTTACAAATTGATATGCATTTATGAAACAACTAAGATGCCCCTGGTAGGAACACCTTATTACAAACGTTCTGCTTTCCTTCCACTGTCAACACTCTGGATAATATTCTTGGCCAGACTTATCCGTGGCTGATGATGCAGCAGAAGGCAATGTTCCCTGGAGTCAGTAAGAATTCGTCTTCCAGGTGGTGGGGTAGTACAAGGAGTGATGTGCCATCTTTTGTGTAGGAAGCCACAGCAAGCTCTCACACAGTCACAGTTGCCAGTGACACATGGACACTTCAGCCCAACTCTGAGCATTAGTCACAGAAACATAGAATTGTCTTAGTTGGAAGGGACCATAGTGGGTCACCCCAAAGTTCATTCCTGGGCTTTCATTTTGACCCTTTACTTTGGTTTTTTGTGCTAGCTGGACACAGTTTGGTTCCTTTTATGTACTGGATGTTGTCACACAGCAACCACTTTCTCCCTCCTAAGTAATTTCCTTCAATAGTAAAATGCAGCAGAGCTTTTGTATGAAAGTTTGTCAAGTGCTTTGGACCAGGGGGGCTCTCAGTGTGTTGTGAGCAAGTGAAGGTCTAGCCAGACATTGAACAGTTGTGCCCTGACACTCCTTTCTAGATAATAACTTGATGGACCCAATACTTGTAAATCAAACTGTCTGCTTAATAAAGAAATTGTTTACTCAGATACTCAATGGCACCTTAAAATCTAGCCATGGGTGCTCCGACTGACTTCCCGTTGAGCCTTTTATTTGCTGTCCATGACTGTATTCTCAGTGGATCTTGCACTTTTGCATGAATGCTTTCAATCTACCAGTTGTGCTTGCTTTATTCAACGCAGACATATTTTTTCACTAGATATTATATGCAGCATGTATCTGTCTCATGACACTATTTCCTGAGTTTATTGAAATTACCGGTGTATTTCTGGCAGAATAGATTTTATTAACATCTCTGAGCTGGTAGAAACCTGACTTAGGGCTTTGCTGGATTAGCTGGTTCTTCTAATGGAAGTGACTTTCCTATGTGATTTTGTGGTGAATTTGTTGAGTTTCTGTAACATATGTTCTAGTTGCAGGTGAAAGACCTGCTGTAACCCACTGTGGAGGATGTTACTTCTCTAAAGCTCAGGTAAAGGTATACATGGGACAGTTTGAAGCTGAATACTGAGCAGATGACAATTCAAGTAGCGTCCTATCAATGAAAGAATCAAGACAATTAGCAAATACAAAGTAGGACTCATACAGGTAGAAGAGGGAGGAACTGCATTGGCAGTGTTGTGATGTTGCATGATAACAAAAAAACCAGCACCCAGAAAATAGCCTTTTTATTGCCTGATTTTTGGCCAGAACTGAATTCTCTTGCCCCTTTACTGATGGATGATGCCAGTTCCATTCAATAGATTGCTGCTTCTCAGCAGCAGCTAACAGTATTGTTGGGTGTTACCTTATATACTTATGTAATTTCAGTTGAGCTAGCTTCATGTAAAAGAACACCTTTTTGTCACCTTAGCTACACCAATGCCTCCACATACCATAAGGTCAAGTCACAATCTTTTTGACTGGACACATATCCCTGAGTTGAACAACAATCTCTTGGGTTCCTGCTAGTAAGCAACAATCTGTGTTTGAACACCAGCAGCAATATGAGCACATAGTGAGCAGTTCTGCCAGGAATTAGATGTTTTTCTTCTGGTCTTGTATTCCGAGAGCCTTTAATAATTGACTTTCAGCATTCTTGACAGCGTTTGGTCCTCAGCGGGTTTGCACACAGGCTAAGGCAAGCAAGTAGGAACCCCAAGAAAGTAATTGGATTTATTTTTTTGAAAGTTTATTCTGGAGAACACTGATTAACCCTTACTGTGCTTTGTTGGTTCAGCTTCTAGAATTAACAGGATCCTTAAATTACTCTGGGTCTGTGAAAGCATGTGAAACTGAAATGTCTCTAACACCCTGTTATAATAAATAATACCTGGGTATACTGACACGTAAGGCAACAGTCATCTGGTATAAACACTTAAGGGTGAGGGGAATCTTTACTGGTCACTGCACTGAAGGTTGAAGACCTTGCTGCAGATATCCCAGGGCTCTGTAGGCGAGCTGTATCCAAAAAGCACCCACGTCTTGCTGCATCTTTTCCATCCTTAAGGTCTTAGTGGCAGGGACTTTCTTTTATGAAGGATTCTTACAGTGTTTGGTAAGAAGGAGTCTAATATCTCTGGAATAATGATAAAAATGCTAGATGGAGGAATGCAGGGGAGAGGGAGTTGTTTACCTCACTGGAACTCAAATAAATCAGTGGAAGATAAAGAGAATTCACTTGCTCTTAGACTGACCTTCAATATGAAAACAGGGGAACGCAATGAAAGGTCAAAGAATAAAAACAAGACATCTGATAGCGCCTCAGTAAGGCAGCAAAGAGCTGTTGTACTTGACCTTGAAATAAGCAAGGCCATTGGAGAAAAATGCCCAATTCATGGGCTTAGTGTAAGGCTAGCAGAGCCCACAGCTTTGGTTGCTGTAAGAGAATAACTCTCCCATGACCCTCTCCAGAAAAGGCAAGATGTGGGAGAAGAAGGTGTTATTAAAGGAGATTTGTGAGCTTGTTACTTGATGTTTCTCAAATGCAGCCTTATCTGACACTAATTCTAGAGCTTTTATTGAAAATGGGGCAAAATGAAGAGCAGCAACGAGAGGAAAAGCGTGACAGGTTCTTAATAAAGTTATACTGCTGCTCCACTTTTCATTGCTATTTTAAAAGGGAAATAATTGGGTTACAGGAAGTATTCTGAAAGCTCTCACATGAATGTTTGCTGTTTGGGTAGAGTCACCTGCAGGTAAGCACTTGGCAGTTAGTTTTCATTGAGAAAGAGCCACAGTTTCTATCTTCTACGTATTCAAAGTGTGAAGAGTTGTCCACAAGCCAAGGATGACATTCTGCTAATGTTCAGAGTGCAGCAGTGAAGGTTTGGATGTTAATCACTATCTCATGGCAGAGAACGGCATGGCTAGTTCAAATCAATGGAAAGATAACTCATCTCTCACAATTTGTTTAAATATCTCTCCACTCTAGATTAAGAAACTTGTCCCAGCTTCTTACACATAAAATGGGACATGAAGAGATGGGATTCACTCCCTCACTGAAATTGTTCATTTTTCCAGAGGAGACCCTTTGCTCTTATGCAAGAAAGTTAGAGACAGCACCTAGCCTGATGAAAGAAATGGCCTTGAGATGTTGTTTTCAGAGATAGTCCTCTGAGCTGAGAGGGCTTTGGTGCCATAAAGCCACCACAACCAATATTGTCACCACAAGGATGGGAACTATGTCCCACTAGCTCTCATACTGTCCCACAATGTAATTTCTTCTGGTTGGCATGGGAGATACATGAGTAACAACAATCACTTGTAAATATCACCTAGTATCAACCTCTGCACCTCTACCTTACCTTTCTTTCTGACTTTCAAAGTCTTTTTTTCTGAAAACATCCTGTCAATTACCAAGGGTATGTTTGGCTGTGTAATTAGGATGAAGGGCAATTGTTCAGAAGACGACTGTTATTTTTATATATCTATGGTAATATAAAAATCTCCTTGTAAATCAATCATGACTGTTTCTTCAGTGATTTATGACCAGCATGTGGAAGCTGAGAGATGGCTTTGAATGCAGATTTTGTTACAAATTATTTCCTTGAATTTTTGTCCTAAATGCAATAATTTTCTATTATTAATAGTCTGTGCACATCCCATTGAAGCAAAATGGAGTATAGCATCTTAAAATGAGTGTACTTATACAAAACTTTCTTGCACATCTCCTCCATGTGGACATATATCATTAATGGTACTCTCTAGGGAGACCTTACAGCAGCTTTCCAGTACCTAAAGGGGCCTACAAGAAAGCTGGAGTGTGACTGTTTACAAGGCTATGGGGTGATAGGACAAAGGTAATGGCCTTAAACTGAAGGAGAGGAGATTTACATTAGATAATAGGAAGAAATTCTACCCTGTGCGGTTGCTGAGGCCCTGGCACAGGGTGCCCAGAGAAGATGTGGCTGTCCCTGGATCCTTGGCAGTGTTCAAGGCCAGGTTGGATGGAGCTTTGGGCAGCCTGGGCTAGTGGAGGGTGTCCCTGCTGATGGCAGGGGGTTGAACTAGATGATCTTTGAGGTCCCTTCCAAGCCAAAGCAGTCTGTGTTTCTGTGATTAATCTTTTGATGAGGAGAAGTATCTTAAGTCTTTCCTCTGTTAGCACCAAAAAAAAAAAAAAGCAATTCTGGAACACAGCACTGAAGTTGTACATCTGCTAAGGGAATGAGAATCAAGGTATTTAAAAAAAAATTGGCTTTGATAATATTCAACTTTGTTGACTTACATAAATAGCAGCAGTGCTGAACTGATCCGTTGGGGACTGAAGTTCTAGAGGTACCGATCTCCTGAGTACAAAGTCTGTCTCCACTCTCCTTTGCGTGGATATTCATTTACCACCTGGACAACAGGATAGGATAATGATCATTCAGGAGGGTGATTTTCCCTGCAGTCATTCAGTTGTATCGATATGCCTTTTCTTTATCAAGCTGAATAGCCCGTCAATGAAGTAATGCTGTCATTTGCTTGAGAATAGCTCGTTAGCAGATCTGATCAACGTATTTCTATCATATTTTCCTTACTGTTGTTTTTAGTAAAAAGATGCTTTATCCATAAATATACATACTTCTGTGAAATCCATTTTTTAAAATACATTTTTACTAAAAGCAGTATATTTTGTAAAAACTATTATGACGATTTTCATACCTTTTATCTATCTTTTTCTCTGTGTTTATCTGGGAAGTTCAATAAAAATGTAAAAATATGTCCATTTTAAGTTTCAAAATGGAAACTGAGACGTCAACATTTTTGTCAAATTGCTTTCTCTATCTCGACTAATTAGCCAGCTGTAAGGGCAGAATGTATCTTACAGCTCCTTGTGTGTTATGAATTAGTCTAATACTGCTGCCATTACCACGATTTCCACATCCTACTGAGCTTTTTGTGGTTTTAGTTTTCCTAATCGAAGCATTAGAGAGGAACATTTACGTGCTTGCCCTGATTTATGAGTATATTTTATTTGTGAGGAGATTAAATTGTGGTGGGTTGGATCTGTTTGGGTTTCCCCGATAACCTCTGATTAGTTTCAATACAGGTAGCCGCTCAGTAAATCAAGTGTCTTGGCTAATCTACAACAAAGTGAAGCTGTGACTCATTACCTGGTAGAGGAACCTTTCCTCATATGGTAATTCATTAAACTGAGGAGATTATTTACGATGCTTGCAGTCACCGCATCTGATGTGTCATTTAGGAGACTCAAAGTATAGAACGTGAAATATCTGATAGTTCATAGATGACTCATTAAGATCTAAACAAGTTCAAAATATGCTTTTCTGAGGAAAGCTTGGCCGGGTGATGAATTTGGGCTTACCTGGAAGCACACAGAATGTCCCCTGCCTTTGCCCAAAGTTAACGTACATCAGTTTTCTTGGAAACTCAGTATCTGCACTTCTGTAACCTGCAAAGTGTAATGAAGAATGTACATTCCTAAAGATAAGTATGTCCCAGCCTTGGCAGCCAGGCCCATTTTCTTTGGAAGTCAGGCATGTGAATCCTGCAGAAACAGAGCAAGGACAGACTTCAAGCTGGAGATGTCGTGAGCATTGCTGAAACAAAGTTCCTGAGCTTGGAAGCATGGCTAATTCAAGCCTGAGGGCATGCAAGGCTTAGACACTGTCCAATATTTGCAGAGCATCTGAAACCAGTCTGAAAGGCAGAATTTACAGCAGCAGTTTGGTTATTCTATCATCTCTCTGTTATTTAATATCAGCAATACATTGTATTATACTTCTTTCTTTCTAGCATACTTTGGTGTCCATGCTAATAAAGTACCAGTGCTCAAATACACTCCTTGAACCTTTTTGCCATCATGCCATGCTTAAAAACTCACAGCTGTACCATCATGTGTATACTTCAACAGGAAAACCAAACCCCAAATCCCTCTGTGTCTACCAGCAAGCTGGCCTGCCTCTCCTGCGTGCCCATAAGCCATGCCAAGAGGATCCAGGCCATTCTCTTTGTGATACGTGTTTTGTTGTCACTTGGACATCTAGTCCATCTCTTGGATAGCAAGCAATATGAGATGAGCTCTGTACTCATGTTTTCTGTTAAGTGGCTAGTGTGCAGGGGAGGCAGAGTGGGTTATTAAATAATAATGACAATAATAATACATCTGATAGGGTTCAGTTCCACTTTAGCACTAAATGGAAAGCTGAAAGCCTCCCTATGGATCTTATCCATCTTGCCCACCAATGATTGTAACAGATGCATCACTTTTAAATTAATGACTTGCATGACAAATAATACTGTTACATGTGTTTAGGAAGTCTGTGCCCAACTGGCATATTTCTGTTAGCTGCCATGTCTGTAATATAACTCATAAAATGTAGAGATGTAGTCCACATTTTAGTTGGAGCAAGGCAATGTAGATCCCTTAATGTGGCATGTATCTTTTACCTCCCTTTTTATAAGAACCTTACAAAATAAATGCAATGAACATAGCTACTTTCTTCTATGATTTTAAAAGCACCTACAAACAGCAAAAGATTAATAAAAAACAAAAAAGGAATGAGGAAAACACTAAAGATGGAAACTACTGATCCATATAAACATAGATGAAATGATTTGACAATGTACTGGAAAAGAATATTAAACAGATACAAGCTATTAATTTTCACTGAGGGTCAGCCTGGGAGCTTGAGTAACACGTAAGGTTGAGGTTAACCCTTCACAGTGGGGAGGATCTCACCATAAATCACAGCTTCTTACTCTTCTGGAATATGATGTTACAGCTCACATAATAACTGGGAAATGTTTTGGACAGGTGATAATGTTTCTAGAAAGGAAGGACTGCTTGGAAGAGTTCAAAAATTACAAGGAAAGCTAGCAAAGGGAAAAATTAGAACAATGAAATATTGATCCCTTTCATTTATTTCTTACAGGGAGTGGGGAGGACATTGAGGGGTGAGACAGATCTTGATGAAAAATACAGTTTGTGCTATTAAGGCTCCTCATGGGAGCAGAGGCCTTCCAGCTCATAGGTCAGCATCTTATGTTGCAAATTCCCTGTGGTCTGGACTCTACTGGTCATTCTCAACATCTGTAAGCTGCTAGAGTATTTGAGCATCTTCCATTTTGACCGGAACAAACATGAAGCTTTTACAAGACTTCAGGATGTCACCGGCTTATCCCTTGTTTTGAGGTACAAACTGTCTGCTCAGTGCTTTTGGAGAGGAATGAGGATGCTGGGAAAAGCTGTACAAGCAGTTAACGTGAGGAATTTCAGCCTTGGCACCTCTATTCTGAGCACTCCTTCACAGAAAACAGAGTATTTACCTCCTCTCAGCTGCTTTTCCAGCCAACTTTTTGTCCTTGTCCTTAAAAAAATTTAAATTAAATTGTACAACAAATCACTACATTCATTTACAGGGAGCAATAAATGCCACTCTACTCATACCTTACTAGTCCTTCAACTATCTCATTGCCTAGTGCGAGAAATAATGACATGAACACCTCTATATCAGCCTTTTCTATCATGATTAAGACTATACTAGTCATAAAGGTCACCATATGATAGACTAGAGACCACAGGTCCCCACAAGCTGGCGTGACTAACACATTAAACATGGGATCGCAGCTTGGTCAAGTGACTAGTGTAGTGTGAGAAATGAAATCAATACTCACCCTGGTGAGAAATGTTAGAAATGAGCATTCACCGTCGGCCACGTTCAGATGGCTGGGAGTCTGGAGTGCCATATTTTCATGTTCATAACCTAGATGTTGCCTTAAAAAATCACCCTGAAACTCAGCCGCAGCGGCAATGCTGAGCACTGACTTCTGCAAGTCTTTCTTTGAGTTTTCCGATGTACTCCATTTATTGAGTCTTGGAAATCCTGAGCCATCCTTCCTCTGCAGTGAGGGATCTGCTCTGCCTGGGCACTGGTTCCAGCAGAAATTGCTGTCCAGGGGATGATTCGGGTTGCTCTGCCTGGAAGAAACACCCCCAACAAAACTGTGGTAAGTTGTTTCAAGGGGATTGTATTTCTGTCCCTCACAAGAGAAATATTCCAGGTATAGCTGGAAGCATTTTTAATGATTCATGTGCATGTCGTGGAACAAAAGCCTTTATTCCCCCATCCTTCCTCCCTTCCCAATCTTCCCCAGTTCTAACATGGGCTGAGCACACAACCAGACATATTTATCCCTGGTAATTTCAATAATCTCTGTCACTGTTGTTACATCTTGTTGAATCAGAATTAAACATAGGTGTTTAGAGAGGGCAGGTTGATGTCTGTCTCAGTGTCTATTTTTCAGTTGTATCCTTCTCTGTTTGGTCTTCAAAGACAGTTTGATTGTTTTCATTTACATTTTAGTTTGCTTTCAAAGGTGCCTCAGTTGAGCAAACAAATAGGATTTCAGATTGATCTTATTAGCTGTTTACAAGAGGTTGATCTTGAGTTCAGATGTATCACTGTATAAAAAAGCATTGAAGTTGCAGTCATGAATCCTGGTGTGTGTTTTATGTACAACCTTCTGGTCTTGCAAGCAAAGAGAAGTGCTGAAGCATTTAGCATGTGTGCTCCTTGAATATATATTTTCCAGGTCAGTCTTAAAGGCAGCCTCTTCCTTACAAGAGCAACTCCAATACTGAAGCTGTGAGTCCAGGCACGCTCTTAAAACTTGGCCCTGCCTGAAAAATAATTAATTATAAGAAATAAAATTGTGTTTGCATAACCTTTCTACAGAAGAAGCCTCTAATTGGTACAGACATCAGTGCAAAGGAGCACTTGGAAGAGGCATTGATTACCATTCATATTGGGACATTGCTTGCTAAAGGGCAATCATTTCTTTTATTAATTGCTTTCAAAATAAGATTTGGGGAAAGCTGCCTATGAAATAATGATGGGACTCTAATAATTCCTGTTGTAATCTACAGCAGTGTTTCCACTGACTTCAGAGGGAGAAAGTTGTGCCCTCTCTTTTTAACAGCAAAAATCAAAGCTGCAGATTGGATGAGCCCTTTTATTCTGCCTGGGTTTGGTTGCAAGGAGATTGGCCGCTGAGAAGGTGACTGTGGCAAAAAAGTGCCAAAACCACAAGTTTTGTTATTAGCTGCTGCGCTGAAAACACATTCCTTGCAAACACCTCAAAAAAACACAAGAGAGAAAATTAAGTCTGGGTATGTTTCATCTCTCCAGGCAATTTTTCTTCCTAGGTTACAAGAATCTGTTCTTTTCAGTTGTTTAATAAAAAAAAAAGTCACAGAGTGTAATTGTTAAAACAAGTGGTGGGAAATGCAGTGGCCTGACAAGAAATTACATGTCTTATTTATCTCCACCAAAGTTGCTCCTCCCGGAGGTACGTGCCGGTGAGATGTACTTGAATCGCCTCGTGGGCCTCTGATGTTTGTCGGAGGTACTTCCTCAGCTCCATAGCAGTTTCCTCCCCACCATAGGTCCTAAAGGGGAATGCAAACCCAGACCTGAACTAACCTATGTTGAGTCTTACCAGAGACTTATTCCTCCCCCCCTTGCCCTTGTTGTTAATGCTGAGGCAGAAAAGAAGCAGGTCAGGCAGAACTGGAGATCTGTGGGTGGCCTCCTGACTGTAGGAGAAATTAAATCAAAGCTCAAGGAATATTATCCCTGGGGAAGAGGGTTGGTGCTTACAAGATTTCACTTTAGATGCTTGAAAAACTGCCTGAGCATGGCATATAGCGTGCAGTCCTAAAACAATGAGCTTTGGCTGAAATGGAGATCAGAATAGATAAGACAAATAGGAAATAATGTTTTTTTGGGTGGAAGTGGCAGTATAAAATCAGGTCCTGATTAACCAGATTGGAATTATTCTGTGCAATGATTTAACAGCATGCTGATGTGCCGATAGCATTTGCCGTCAGCTAAGTTAATGCTGGTACACCAAGCTCCAGCCCTACAAAAAAATCACTTGTTTTCACAGATAGCTATCGGAGGGCATCAAGGCTCTTCTCAGATGGATGCCTTCTTTTTTTGAAGACCCTAGCTACTATTTCGAACAGTGCAGTGTAAAAAAAACCTGAAGGGAATTTAAATTAGATTTAAATTATTTCTTCAATTTTCCTGTCATTTTGTATATTGGGAGGAAAGGCAGTGAGCAAATAATGAACAATATTGCAATTATACCTTCAGAGGGTTTGGCTTATGTAGGGCAACTGAGCCAACAGATGGTGAATGCAATTTGATGTACAAAAGTATGAAATAACTGACCTGGACAGGAGGATTAAAGTGGGGTGTGTGTATAAATTGAACACGGATCACAAAAAGTATATTGGGCTATTATGGGAAATTGCAGAAGCCTGAGCCCAGATGCTGCGAAAGACAGAACATCCAACTGCGCTGGTGTGGTAATAGAAGCAAAGCAAAAGGTGAAAGTGTTACTGGTTTAGGTTTTTGTGAGTGGTACAGGCTTTCAGTCTGCTCAAGGGAGAGAGCTGCCTTCAGGAAGAAGCACTGAAGGATCTGGAGGAGGAAGTTCATAGAGGCTGGGCTAATTTCCTCTGAAAACTTCAGGGTGATGTGATGAGGGTAGAGAAACACCTTTCACAGAATCACAGAAGAGCATTAGTGGTTCTGAGGGACCTCAAAAGATCATCTAGTCCAACCTCCCTGCCAGAGCAGGGTCACCTAGACTAAATTACACAGGAACACGTCCAGGTGGGTTTGAATTTCTCCAGGAAAACAGGACAGGCTCCATCAGGGCATTGCGTTCCTTGCGCTACCACTCGACAAGATGCAGCAGCTTATTAGTGTTGGCATAGTGGGCCTGGATGAGGCACAAGGGCCAGACAGCCACTTCCAAAGCATAATGCAAGCACAGAATAAGTAAAATGAGGACACGCACTTGAGAGTGCTTAATGGGAAGCACCAAGTTTTTAGTTGATAATAGCCACTTAATCAAACAGGCCTTATATAAAGTCCTTCTAATCCTAGCTTATCAGCTGAAGCTATGCATCACCAGGGTATTCCCAGGACAGAAGTACAGTTTAGCTGACAAGACTGAAAGATATGAGGAAATTGGGCAGTGTTTCTAACTGTGCTGCTCGCCCTTTAAGTGTGTCTGCACACCCCGCAGTGGTGCACTGGGGATCCCCAAGGAAGTGCTGGCTGAGCTGATTCCAGAGGTGAGCTGGTGCACAGCATATACTGGTGTGCCTGCGCTGCTTTGGGAGTCGCACCTCTGCTTCTGGCTGCTCTGCACAGTGCTGTGCAGTCTGTGCAATCTGTGCAGCCCACTCCAGATTTACCCCGAGATGACCACCCATCTATATTTAAAATAATAATAATCATGTGCTAACCTGTTTCAGGTGGATGTTATGAGGGACCTGTCAATATTGTCTCCCCATTTTGGGAAAGATTCCCTTTACCTATGTGTTGGACTGCAGAGCTGCCAGCACAATGTAGGCTCTGAGGATCCATTGCAGTGATCCAAGAAGAGAAATTGACAGATCCCACATGGAAGGATCCCAAAGGATTCCCCAGAAGGAGGGAAAGAGAAAGACTGTGGGATATTTGAGTTACCAAACTAGCTCACTGCAGCTCTGTACACATTCAACAGACTATAAATTGAATATGCTACACCAGAAAGCCATGACCAACCCTTTTGTTTAAACCCAGAAACACTCTTGTGTTCACTGCTAAACTCTGCTAAAAAAAGCCTTGTGCTGCAGAGTCCGTGCTAATCTGGACTTTCATGGCATCACCTTCCTGCCTCAGGAGGATAATAATGTATGGCTGGCCTGGACCAGCAGGACAGCACTGCTGTCCTTATTTCCTAGCTGGCTAAGTTACTTTTTGCTGGGCATTTGGTGGGTGGAGGATTGCTTCAGTTCATTTCCCACCCGTAACCGAGTGAATCTACTCATTTACTCTCCGAACTCTAATTAGCAGAACTGATATAGAGCCATGAGGAAGTTCTTGTTTGCTTTTTCATCCACTCACAGTCACACAGTCCAAAATGAAATTAAACCTTCACCCTAGAAATATGTCCCCTTTGTGAGATGCACTTAAATCCTGCAAAGGCCCCTGGAGTGCTGAGGAGTCAGAACGGCACGGCCTGAAGAGCTGAAGCACAGTAAAAACCCAACTTTGGGATTTAATGGCAGAAATAGAAAATAAGAGTGATGGAAAAAATCAGTTTAGTGCAAGTAAAAATGGATATTTCAGAAAAATAGTTCTCTTCAGCTTTGGATTATTTACCATTATAAACTTTTCTCCCTTTAAAAAATAATCAGTTCTAGGTCAATTTTTCAGTAAAAATTCCTGTCTCAGCATGAAGAGTCAAATCTTTTCAGCTTGAAGGTGTACCCCTGCAACTGGCACACCTGAAGTGTTTTAAAAACATGAACATGAAAGTAATGACATAAAAACTTCTCCCCTCGCTTTTTCCAGACTTCCCTGTTAACTAAAGTGAGCTCAGCTGCATTGTCTCAATCCATCTGAATTTCTGTTTTAAGGGAAATGTAAGGGAAATCTTCAGCTGGATCCTTCCCTGGAGTCAAAATAAGTTTTCTTATTTTTTTTATTCCCCTCTCTGAACATTTGGGAACTGAGAGAGTGGAGAAATTTGCTAACTTGTTTGACCATTTCTTGCTCTTTCTCATCTTCCCCTTCACAGATGATCTCCACTCCCCATATCCCAGAACCTGCCACATCTGCAAATAAGGAGTCGAGCTGGCAGACAGGTCAGTGATATATAGGCCAGGAGTATAGGTAAAGTTATAGCAATTAAGGTGGACTCCTGATGTGAAAGCAACCCTTTTGGGACAGGTTAGTGTTAGTTAGCTTTAAAAGAAATTCCAAGAGCGTGCTCAGACCTTATTAGTAGATATTCCCTGGGTAGAGAATATGCAAAACATCTTAAGAGTTAAGCTGAAAAAAGAAAAGGCTTCTTAGCTCTATGGAAGGACCAAGAAGGATTTCATTTAGAGTTAATCTAGTGAGAGTTTTCTGATTAAGAGACCTTACTTGCTGTCTTTGATGCTTTGTAGGACTCGCTAATGTGCTGACTACCCTACCCTGTCTGTAGGTGGTACGTATAGACCAGGACAAGTACAAGCCAGGCAATGGCATGCAGGATGGACACTCCACTGTTGTCACCAAACTACAGCTGAAGTGCCTACACCAACAGAGGAAACCTGTAGCATGTGTGCCAGTGTGGGTAACGGAAGAGATTTGGGTGTCATCAGTATGGCATCTGAAAAGAGGCAGCAGGGAAAGGCCTGGATCCCAAACACCACCAGACCAGAACCTGTAGCAGAGGAAAAGTACTGACAATGCAGTGCTGTATTGGACTTGCAGTGTCTCCTGGCTCTTGCTTGATTCCTGTCTCTTCATCCTTAATTCGGAAGACAAAAATATAATGTGGCCCAGTGACTCTGGGATGTCTCTGTCCCCTTATGGAGGTGTGAGGATAGGCCCAGCGGCAGCAAAGCCCTTTTGATGTGCCAAACAAGCAGGCTGTCCCTCACCAAGCCGTAATAGCACAGGGTTAGGCTTTCCTGAGCTGGCCTTACTACGTGGGCACAGCTTAAGCTTCTCTGCAGTGCACAGTGTGGAAGTTCCTTCAGGTACCTTTCTATGCCAACACTGGGAATGTCACTGTCCATGGTGTAAGTCACACTCCATTAGTGATGCTGTGTAACCCAGTCCTGGAGGAACGGCCGGGTGCCCGCTGGGTGCTGTACAGGTAGCAAACAATGTGGGTTTGTCCCGAAAACTCAGAGGCTGGGGAAAGAGAGGAGAAGGTGTGACCTGAGCAGACACTTGGGAAGGAGAAAGGGAGGATGTGCACTGCAATGAACCAAAGTTAGCACAGAAGAGAAAGCGTGAGCCTCGTAGCTGTAATAAATGCATTCAGAACTGGAGTGGGAACAGACAGCCATGGTGTGCTCCCAAATGCCTAACCACGCTGCCCTCGCGCCCTTTGCTTCAACCCGCTGTGCCTTCAGCACTGTTTGCCGTCTCATGGAACCCAAATAGGCCTTTCCTTTTCCCCAGGCAGTGCAGGCATGCTGCTTGTGTACCCCCCACCTATTCTGACCACCGTTCAGAACAAGCAGCATTTCTGAAGCGTTCCACATCTTCACGGCATTCAACGAACATTAACTAATGTCAGCTCTCTGGCTAGTCAATGCTCTTTGACATAAATTTGTTCCTTTTAGTTTTAGTACAAAAGGTTGAAAGGAAAAGGTGTTGGCATGATGCTCTCACTGGCAGAAAGCCAAACCAAGAGTGGAAAATCCAGACTGGGTATAATGACAGGTAAAGATCATCTTTGCTCGCACTGTCGGTGCGAATACTCTGGTTAATATTAAAAGACATGAACCACCGTTCTCATGCAATGTTTCTTACTCTCCATAGATAGTGCCTTGCAAAATGTGACTGTTAAAACAATGCGATAACAACAATAACGATTTTAAAACCCACTTTTTGCCTGCGGGTAGTATCAATAAAATAAAGTCTGACCATACTCCCCGATGTCAACCCAGATGAAGCATCTCTGTCTTCCAGAGGAAACAAAATGTTGTCAGATCTGTCACCTTTAGGAAACATAGCAGCCCTTCTTCTTTCCGCTGGCTCATCGCTGAAGTACCTCTCGCTTGAACGACTCCAGTTTTGATGATTAACCAGCCCATTTTCAAACACCTATAAAATGCCTTTCCCAAACAGGGATGGATCTGGATATTAACTCCAGCAGCGTTGTGCTCAAATCCAGACCCGTTACTGCTGTTTGTTAATCATCTTGTGAGACAGCATCTGCAAACATAACTGTGCAAGGACTCTCCTCTGAGTTTACAGAAGTGTTTATTGCTTCTTCTGTACCTTCAGTGAATGGCAAAGTCAGTGTTCACTGAGACATTAAATCTTCAGGCTTCATTTTGAAGTTTTCTGCTGAAGCATAGATATAACGAGCTATAACAAAAGCACTGTTGTGTGCTGCCTGCTGTACATCATCAAACATCACTGCTGGCAGGTCGGATGGACTTGGGGGGTGCAGTCATTTGTATATTTAATAAAGCCAAGCACTAGTGAAGGTTGGTTTCCTACAGTGGTGTGCTTAGCAGTTGGGTTTTATAGTATTTTGAGAGGTTTGAACTCTTGTCGGATCTATTGGTGTCTCTTGTCTGAGCACATTGTCTAGTTGTTTAATAAAGACCGTGATTCAGCCTTTTCTTCAGCTGAAATCTGGCAGAATCTGACCCGCAGGCTCAATGGTTTCAGGACAGGTTAGAGGCAGACATGTAGACACATGGATACACAGACAGCATGATCTGATGGACCCTCATAGGCTCAGCAAGAATAATAATAGGAAAAAAATCCAGCAAACAAATGCTAAATTCAGAGAAATCAGAATAAATGTATCTCCAGGGGTCATCTTGGGGAAAACACACGGAGCAGAATGGATGCTCCTGCCCTTCTCTTTTCGCCTCTTACTGTTTTGCAGCCACAACCAGAAACGATTCTCCACCCCCCTTTCCCCAGACTGAATTCAATCTCCCGCCATGTCAGCAGCTGGCACCTCCTCAGCACTCACAGAGACATTTTGGGTGCTGCCAAGACTATTTGCATTGCCAGAGGAAGGATTATTATCCACTGAATCAATGAAACCTGTGTCAAACTCAACTGTCCTTCCAAAG
This sequence comes from Porphyrio hochstetteri, assembly GCA_020800305.1. NCBI lineage: Eukaryota > Metazoa > Chordata > Aves > Gruiformes > Rallidae > Porphyrio > Porphyrio hochstetteri. Next base: position 17,929,045 of record CM036915.1, on the reverse strand, counting down.
CTCTGAGCACTTTACTGCTGCATGTGTCTGAGCAAATGGGAACTCTTTAGGGACAAATGCTGAGGCCCAACCTCATGCTCCAGGATGGAGTCATCTCTGTGGGAGCCCGAAATAGGTGCAGAAGGTATTTGTACTTGTGGATGCTTGAATTTTGAACTAGTAAAGTACAGATAGAACCACCCCCCCTCTGAATAAGAAGGAACAATCACAAAGGTTAAAAATTCTATAACAGCATTCTTTGGGCTTGAGTTATTAAACAACTAGGTGGAGATTTTTCAGGTGACCTCAGTGAAGAAAAGTTTGCCAAAGTTCCCTTTCCAGTAATGCTTTATCCAAACACATACTCATGCATGCTGCACAAATCCTGGCAGTTGGTCTCCTGAGCAGAGAGTGCTGAACACATGGCAGGCACCGTGTGTGTGAAGTATACTTTGCCCCAAGCTGCTTGAAATCCCAAAGATTTCCAGAGAATTGCAAATGTTGTGCTGTAGGTTGGCCATTTCCACCCTACTCAGTAATCTGAGTTCTCCCTCCAACTTCTCCCAGTATTTTTAAACAGGGCTGGAGCAGCCCATATCTATAAATACTCCTCTTCTACACCAATATTTGAGATTCCAGCTGATCAAATTCTGCCTGTTATGCCACTGTTTGATTTATTAGGTGTTAATGCTTTTCTGTACCCATCTTATTTCTTGCCCCTCTTGCCATTGCTAGGTGACACTTGCTAGGACACACTTGGACTGTAGAGATCTACAGAAGAAACCTGTGTTTTTCCCAAACCTTGAGTCCTGTAGCTCGCAGCCTGCAGTGTTTCCAGGATGTGAAATAACACAGTCAGCAGGACAACATGTCAGTCACTAGCACAAGCCAAAAATAGCATGTGTAAGGCCAAACTCAAAGGGCTAAAATGGTGCACTTAGAGCAGATGTTTAAAAGCTTTTGCACAAGCTATAGGCTTATTAGCCAGCCCGGATCAACTGCAAAAGGCCTTTGGGAAGTATTAAAACTCTTGGCTAGGACACTCAATTCTCTGTTGGAGGCACTGGAGATTAGTCATATTTAATAGTAAAAATAAAAGCACTAACCTGAGCTGAAGCCTTGCGCAGAGATCTCCTGGACCTGGCATCACTCCTGTGTTGGGCCAAGTTCTCACTGAGTGCGACAGGAGTTTGATCTCAGAAGGAACTGAACGGGGATACTTATGGCTCAAGAGGATGGGGTAGAAGCCACTTCTTGAGAAAGAGAGAAATTTGGTAAGAGAGGAAGGATAATAGATGTGAGGTTTTACAGCTGTAACAGACAATATGTTAAAAAACATCTGAAGAGAGACTGCCAGATTCCTGTCTGAGACACCCCCAGCAGCAGGACTCAGCACACTGGCAATCCCAGCCCCATCTTGCTTCTACTCCAACATCTACAGAAGCACCAGATCCTGGTGTGTGTTACTTCAGTGAGAACAGGCAATATTGATGACTGTCTTTTTTTTTCCCATTCCCACTATCTCAGTAATGCTCCCCAATAAGCAAACTGTTTCCTATCCCCCTTTACTGTGACTGCTGTAGCTTTGCTTTCGTACATTTTCTAGCTATATCACTGTGTTTTTTGCTCGTTACCATGGCAAGAAGGTGCCCTTATGTGTCATTCACAGTAAGAAACCAGAAGTCCTAATACTCCACTTAACAATTTTACAGCCCAACTTGTGAAAACATTGGCTAATCAGGAAGGAGAAAGCCAGGTTTCACCCTGAGGTACGGATGTTTGGACCCGATTTCCTCAGTCACTAAGATTTTGGCCAAGCAGCACCTTTTTTTTTTCTTTCCCTTTTTTTCCTCATCACAAGAAAAAACAGACCACTGAAGCTTTTCCTAAGTGCCAGATTCTACAAGTAACAGGCTGGGAGTAATTACTTCATTAGTCTCCATGCCCTCCTTCCCACACCTATCAAGACCAGCACATCATAAAAAGCGTTAGTTGGACTCAACAGTGAATGAACAATTTAGCTGGGTAAAGAACAGAGGAGAAATAGATTGGGGTAGGATGGAGGAGGAAAGTAAAAGAATAGTTTCTTTATTTTCTCTCTTTCTTTTAACAGAAATGAGTCACATTTTTTATTTTCCCTAGCTGAAGCTAGGTGAGTGCTTGGATGCCTGCTGAGGGAAACCCCACAGTGGCAGTGCTGTGAAGAACAAGGATTATTTTTTTTCCCCCTCATTAAAAAACAACCACCATGGTATTACAAATTCTACCCAAATATGTGAAGTTGTTTTCCAATCTGTTGGGCATGGCTATGTGAGAGCTCTACCAGGGAGGGGGTCACAGAAAGCAGGCATTGTGGAGCTATTTTCTTGCAGGATAGAGTAGGAACTGAGAAGTGATCACTGGTGCAGCTGAAAAGATCAGGTTAAGTGCTGCAACAAAAGCCCTCCGAGGAATTAATTTGTGGACCTTGCAGAGAATAAAGAAATGAAATCTAGCTAAGTGAGTTATTCATATTTCTTCCCCTAACAGTAGTAAGCACAAAACACTGAATTGTAATACAGTGATGCACAGATATACCATCACTGTGTTAACTGCATTGCTAATGCTGAAGCAAGGTTGTGGGTAATTCTGCCTTCCATTAAAGGCTGATCTCAGATCAAAGCAGTTTTAGTCAGCATTTACCTTTTTCAGGCACTCCTGGAGAGATGCGAAGCTTGCTTGAACTGGGAAGGGATGTTCTGGGAAACCTGGTAGCATGAGCAGGCCAGGAGGTCTATCTTCTGGTGGTGTGGATCATAGAAAAGCTGTCTCTGCATTTACTCCTCCCAGCACATTGGCTGTGGCTCCCTGTCATCACCTGAGCTACCTACATTGTTCTGATTGGATCTGCCACCTGGAAAAAAGTGTCTTTCGAGAATGAGGAACCAGCAGTACAGTGTGGTGCAGCTGGTGTCATCCTGGGAGTGAGAAAGAAGGCTGTCAGAAAACAAAAGTTTGACCTATATAGAAAGATCCATCTGTCCAGGGAAATATTCCTACACTTCCTAGAGTCAGCTTCTTCACCTGCTTTACCTGTTGATATTCTCACAGCTTTGCAGAAATTCTCTGTGGCTTTGCAGAGAGGGTCTTTTCTTGCCTGATAGAACCCCTTTCTCCCAAGACTGCTGCCCAAAGCATGGTGCTAGGAGAGGCTAAGCCACCTACCATCCTTATGCAGTTTCCAGCAGCAGCCCAAGAGTTCCCTCAAGGCTGTTCTGCTCAGTCCTGGCTGGATGCCTCTTTTTTTCCTCTTCCTTTTCTTTTTTTCTTTCAACAGCCTTCAGTTCACGTGAACTGCTGTAGTAATAAATGGACTTTTCCCTACACCAGTCAGACAAACATATGGAATATGGAGCAATAAATGACAAAGCAGCCCCGTATCTTTCATACTGTCATTGGCCTTCATGTCTTGCAGGAGAGGAATTTCCTCCAGCTGGTTTCATCATGGTTGAATGATCTTCAGTATTAGATTCAGGGCAAAAGTTAAAGATCACGACACCAGAATCCTTTGTACGTAACATTACAAATGACTTGCCTGCAAATGGAACGAAATGTCACAAGATGATATCAAATAAATGAAGATATCACCACAACTACTCATGTGGAGCATAATGTCCCAGACCTTCTCTCTATTATTTCAAAAGCACTCACATTTCAAAAAGAGTGGGTTTGGTTTTTTTTTTTCCTCCTCATCATAGGGGAAACTGATGCTGTAGCACTGAAAACACGATTGTGGTGCATGCTGTATGAGAAGCAGCCACTTGCTGCCTTGGAAACCTTGAAAAGACCGTGCCTCTATTTTCTCTCTCACCCTCTAATTATATAAGCCCCACTCATTTCGGTTTGGATTCAGCCTGCTTTTCTTCCTAGTGCCCATTACACCCTGAGCCTGTTTCAATGTCAGAGTGACTTGGTAGGAGGGCAAAAAACCCCCATGGGTTGATGGAGGAAGCAGGATGTTTTTCCTGGATGAGTGCTACTGTGAGCAGGATACAATGGAAGAGATTCACTGTGTCGATGGCAGCAACAGCCACCTCTGCCATTCAGCCATTAGGGTGGCTGAACTGGTAATTTAGATGTAATTGGGTACCACTGATTCTATTTAATGGGGCGTCCTGATAAATAGCTCTCCTGCCTAATTGGTACAGTTACCATAGAAGGGACCGGCCCAAAGTGTGAAGTGATACAGGCACCTAACTCCTCAGTTATGCTCATAACCTCAGTTATGCTGAAATCAATGAGTGTTAAACAGCTGAACAGCTTTAAAAATCTGACCCTTTGTGCACCCCAGAGCTATAATTTATCAAAACACCAAATAAACGGGATGCCTGGTTGATTTCAATGGGTGTGATTGGTTTATGGGAGTTATTACTGGAAAGCTCCCAGCTTTTAATACATGTCCCCTGTTACTTTTCCAGAATCTGAGTCTGTTGATGTACAAATGCAAAGCAAACGTACTTGAGTTTGATTGCATCAGGAAAGCTATTTAGTGGTGTCCAGCATATCTTTTGATTTTGACCATGATGAGGAAAGGGACACAGGATTTACACAGACCTCTACTCTCACCCCATACAGCCATTTGTGTGAGTTCTTATCAGTGCAATTGATTTGAGGCAACATTCTGAGGTCTTTGTCCCATCAAAACTCTTCTGAACATCGTTGGACACAAAATCAGCAGTCACCTTCAGGATGGAGCCTTTTCTGTACACTGCAGTGCTGTGAAACCACCTCCACACAAAGCCAGGAAACTAGTGTGAGTGTTTTGGTCTTTCAAAGAAAAAAGATAAATCCAGTTAGGGTGAACTGGTCCTTGCTGGCATGGCCTTATTGTTCTGTTACAGCTACTAAGCAGAGCTCCTTACCACTTTACAACTGTTGTAAAGTGCTTCACTGCTTTTCGCGTTGTATTTCTCAGTAGGACCAGATAGTATACTATGTCTTGGTCTCTACATCCCTGAGAAACTGAGGACTAGGACTGAAAGGCTGTTTCCTTCCTCAGAGCTCAGTATTTAAAAGTTCCCTGCAGTGACTGTTATGCTGATAGCTGATGGATTTATGTCCCGCTGTAGTAACACATTACCATTGTGTTTGGTTGTCTAATCACAGTACATTTGGGTCAGATTTTCTATCTACTCTCTTATTTCCTCGTGCCTGCTGATCCTTTGGCTTCTGGGTCTTCTCAGAGGTTTGAGTTGAGAAGCAATTAGAAATTCTCTTTCCTGACATGATGGTCAGGATGGCATTATGCCAGGTGGCCTTGGGGATGACTGGACACACTCACCTTTGCTGCAGTGGGTTCCTGAGAATCCTAGTGCCTCCAGGATCACAGTGGGCTCATTCGTAGGCTCTGATGGATGAACTGGATTTCCTCCTTTATGAGGGTGTTTTCATGATGCCTCGTAACCTATCAAAGCAGATGTCAAGTGTCAGTCTTTTAGAGTGTGACAAATAATCCCAATTCTGAGATGGCTTCATGTTGCTAATGAGACTGCTGATGTGCCATCAAAGACATCAGATTCTGGCATCCATACTTGATGACTATATAAACTCTTGAGTGATCTACATATTGGCTCGATGACTGACTTTGTTCCTTCCTGCCTAGAATAGCAGTATTTCCTCACCCCTCCAGTGAATGACATGTTTCTCACATTTTTGTGGCTAAGCTTGGTCAAAAGGCTCGAAGGTGCGAGAGAAAAGTAGCAACAAAAAGTTGCATCGCTTGTTCCCAACATAACTCGTGTTGGCACTGTTTATATTGTCCTTGTTAAACATGCCAGCGTGCGCCTGAGTTTGTCACGCCGCGTGGCACAGTCTGCTCGCAGCTGTGCTGCCAAGGGTAAGCCAGCCTTTTTTCTCCTCTCACGATATCCAAGTGTCTTCACTCTACAGCTAGTGTGTTCCAGCCTTGAGCCAGATGGCAGGCACCAAGAAGATGGTGTGGTTAATACTCAAGACCTGCTCAGGAGTGAGCTGAAGCCCTAGTCGAAATGTGTGTGTCTTTCAGTCCCTGAAATCCTTACTGGGTGGACGGTGGCTAAACATGCAAATGGTCTCTGGTTGGATTTTTGGAAAAAATCAGAACACTTCATTCCACATGAGGAGAAATATGAGGCCTTGGAAAATGCCATGAGGTGCCTCTTTGTACATCAGTGTCTTTAAAAGCAGCATCTTGAGCTCCTGCTTAAAACCTCCCGCTGAAATATTCAGGTTTGTACAACTGGTGCATGGCTGCCTCCAAGAGCTGAGCTCATGGTTCCAGTGGGTTTATTTTCTCAGAAATGCCTGGAAGTGGCACATTTTAAACAATAGTTGTGTGATTTGGACTCACATTCTTTTCTTTTGTTCCTTCTCTACCTTAATTTTCTTTATGCCTCCTTGAGGCAGCAGGTGTGCCCTTCAATATAAGGTGACCTACTATTGCACAAACTAATCTAGGTCACATTGTTCCAATGACAGCAGCTGAGAGATATCCATCAGTATCTTGCCTATTAATGATATAACACATCCACAACTTCCTTCAGATCCTCCCCACCTGTACCCACAACAGAACCCAAGCATTGCTTTTTCTTTTCTTTACTCCTGAACTGATGGATTTCTGGCACTGGGAGACATCCTTGTGAATTTCTGTATTTCTTAGAATGACCTTGCTGGCATTTTGACCACAGTATGTGAAAGACCTGAATGCTTGCAACCTAGTAAAAGTGAATTTAATAAATATGTAAATCAATCTATGTTTATTTATTGCCTGACAGAACTCAAAGACCCAGATTCCGGCCAAAAACTCTCTCTTATCTATCATTTTGAGTGGCTTAACACTTCATTTGAACACGTGCAAAAAGGACTTTTAAAATAATAAAACTCCAAACTCTATAATTTCCTTCTGTGCTCAGGCTTAGAAAACAAAACAACTTTTTCCTTTATTTTTTCCTTGTGTGGTTGCAAGGCATTAAGCCACACACCCTAAATTACACAGAGGTCACTCAATATAGGAAGATATATCTCCACTCCCTTCCATGGTGTGGTGGCTCACAGCAGCTCATCTCAGGTGGGCACGATGACTGACACAGCACCCTCATTAATGGGGCTGCCATAAGGGTCACTTTGAATTTATTTATTATAAGGGATGCCTGGGTCAGAAGATTACACTGAGGAGTGAAATCAAATCAACTTAGAATGGGAAAAATAAGTCTCCAAATGAATGCAACACGGAGCTCTCAAATCCTGTTTATTTCCCTTTGTGGGTGGTTTTTCCTTCATTCCCCATCAATCATGCCAGCTATTGATATTTCATCTGTCAGACACTAACTGTATCTGACTGACTGACATTATCTGTCTATTGACTGCCTTGGTTTTCAACCTTTCTGGATTTGCAGCCCCCCTAAGCATTTCCCAGATGAGGAATTTAAGCCAACTGACAAGGAGCATTAGTCAGAGTTACTCTTTGTGGACCTCTGAGAAGTAAACTAGAAACCTCAGAAGCCTTAGGTGGATAACCCTGATTCTATAGGATAGATATTTACATAACACCATCGATCTCAGATGTCATCAGTCTATAGCTGGATGAAATACAGTCAATAAGAAATTGGCAGAAAATGCAGAATAAGTTTTTTCTGGGCATTAAGAAGCCAGATCCATAGCTGGATCCTTTTTCTGTTTCTCTGGACTCAGATAGTTTCTGATGGGGGAATTCTCTCATTAAGGAGGATAGATATGATCCAAGCATTGTTTACACCCTGTGTGGGTGGATAAGGAGGAATTAGGACAGGCTCTATAACTTCTCACAGTCATGGGAGACACTAATTGAGTTAGATCCTGGCTCCACACTGAATGGCTACCTCTTGGCCTTGATTACACTTTATTTTGCACTTAAAATAGCATCGGAGACACATTCTCTTGGGATCCTCATTGACCAAAAATTGCACGTTACTGAATCACGTTAATTTAGTGTGTGTTTCCAGCCACTCTGTACAGGCACCACTGAATGTGTAACTTGGTCTTACTCAACTGGGGGCTCCATCTTCAGAGGTACCTCTGCACCCATGGAAATCAGCACATTCCTCAGTTTCTCTTCCCAGAATTTCTTAAACAAATAGAAGAAAAATTATATAGTTGTGGGTAGAGACTCAGCATTTCTGCAATGGTCAAATGTCATTCAGCTTTTCTACCTCTGCTAATCTGAAGAGCTTTTTCCCAGTCAAAACCTAAAAGCTGAAGTTTTGAGGAAGGTCACATCCAAAAATTTGATACAGGTTCCTCACAATCAAGATGTTTAAGGGCATATGGATGTAGGAAGTTGTGTTGGTTTAATTTACAATGTGACCTAGTTTTACTAAACTAATTATGGTTTCTGTGATGGTTTACATTTCCTTTACTTCATTTAGAGATTAAATTGCTAAATAAGTGATTTAGGCTGGAATATGAATATGATAAAACACCTTCAAAGTAGAAAAAGATTACTTCAGGTGGTAGGAGAGAGCACTTCAACTTAAAGCTAGCTTAATTATGCTAGAGTAATTTGTGTGTAGACTAATCCTGGGAAATTTAGAAACCATTCCTTTCTGGATACTGTGTGTCAATGATGAAGCAGGAAAGTTGCCCTCTGCTGATGTTCCAAATGTCCTTATGAGGTGTTAATGAAACATTTCATCCTTTAATGTGACCACTGGGATTGCAGTTGTCTATATTTTATTGTAATTGTTGTGCATTTTCCAGGGATCAATACCTAGTTCCTAGAAAAGATGCAAAAATTTCCAGTAATAGAGGGCAGAGAATTACTCTGTACCTCGAGGACTGATACGTAGGTAATGAAATCTACTCTGAAGTGTGAGCCAATTTAAAATTCTCCACAACATCGATCTTCCTTTTCAAGATGCAGAGCAGAAAGAAAAATTGTGTCATGTAACAAACTATCAAGATAGAAGAGGGGCCCGGTAGCTCATCACATGTGTGTTTTGGACTCAATCAGTCATTTAAAAATCACAGCTTCAGTAGTGCTCTGGCAAGTGTGATTAAAAAAATACCAGTGCACTGGGGCAATCAGAGAAGCCACTAATATCTTGGAAGCTAATGCCAGAATTTGTTGCCACCAACTCTGCTTGACCTCCTCCAGAAGAGACTTTGTGCTTAATATAAGCAGCAAGTGTACCAGACAAAGGACTTTGGCAAGGCTTTGCCTTGGTTAGTTGAATATCCAGGTGCCATTAGTTGAGGGCTCAGCATGACCAAAAGCTGCAGGATTTAAGCACTTTACATTGTACTTGTTGCATTTTTCAAAAATGTGTATAATATTTTTCTTTTCTATAGTAACCTGGTTTTAATTGTCTAGATATCTTCTAGTAGAAGAGGCTGCCATGGGAAAATTTTACCCATCTCAGGAGCGAGATGCTATTAGAACAGAAAGAAGAAAGTGCTGTGGGAAAAGCCACGGATTCTGTGTGTCATTGCTGGGTCCTGTCCCCAAACCAGGCTCATCACTATCATCTGATTGTGAAATTTCTGGTGTCGTACGGCAAATGTGCTGCTCCCTTCCTACCTCCAACCATCTGGAGGAGTTGTTCTCAGCTGCTATGTAAAACATAGTAGTTGCAGGCTGGAAATTTTCAGACAGACCTATTTTCCCCATCAGAAATTTTGCCAGTTCAGTGAAAAAGAAGCATCCCAACATGCTGGAATTCCTGTCCAAGTCCACCAGGCTTCCAAAAAAACCTTCCTTACCATCCATATTTAAACCCTGCCTGGTTTTTCTGCTGGGCTGGCACCTCAGAGGGCCTTCTGGCAGCCCTGGTAATGCTTTGCTTGGCAGCAGCTCTATTTTAGCATTGCTTTTATTAAAAATTATGGCACATACCCCAGAATGAGAATTTCAGCCTCTAAATTATGGTACTGCACTGATGTGGTGGCTGTGTTTCTGTAATTCCCATAGTGTGATCCTTGCACATGTTGTTGGTAGAATTCTTCACAAAGATTTTCCCCAATCACTTGGAGATTTCAGAGCCAGGCACGTGATTTTCCTGCATTGTTTGTTACAATACTAATTGCTTCATTATTAATGACTATATGCTGGATACTGCTCCACATACAGCAAGACAGGAGAGTTTGTAAGGTATGAAATGAAAACATACCTTGTGTCAAATGAGTATGGAAACACAGGAAAGAGCTACGGTCAGGTCCTCTGTGCTGGATTTAGCAATAACCTGGGTATGGTGAACTGAAAGGAAGCCTGTCCCCCCAATACTTCTGGATGACAGACAAAATAGCGGTGTTGCCTATGGTATTTTAAAAGATGGCTGGGAAAGACTCAGATTTTCTGAGTCTTGTGGTGACACTCTGTCATTCAGGAAAGAGGTCAGAGAGAGCCTGAAATCTTAGTTGGGACCACACAGTTTTAGAACAGAAGGATGAATCTGTGAACTGTGATTGTGAGGGCACATGGGTTTCAGGGGACTCCAGGGTATAAAAGACAGAAGGGAGAAGATCTAAGACAGGTTCAGTCAGATCCCATCCCAGCCTTGTCCAAGGAAGGCAGTAGTCCCACCCCAGGTCAATGCACCATTTCTCCCCTCTATCACTCCTAGCAGGATAAGCTGTGCTCCTGCTTCTCTGCAGGGGCTGTGCGCAATGTATCCTCCCTTGCAGCCCCAGAGATGGTTTTTCATTGTCGCCTGTGAAAATCAGATGGTTTGTGTCCCATTGTAATGGAAATAGGAAAGCACTCACAGTGCTCCAGTGGCCTTCCAAGCCCCAGAGGACAGCTGGCAGCTTCCTCCTCACATTTCCAAAAAAGCCTCACTGTATTTTCCCTGCTAAATGATGCTATGGACAGAAGCACTGAGACCATTCATTCTCCCTGTCAGTGCCAGGGAAAGGCATTTCAGAAGGATGCAATTAATCTCTGGTGAGTACAGGGTTTTTTTTCCTAACCAATAATTGCAAGGCAATTAAGTCTGGGGAAGGGAGAGCAGGGAGGCAGCATGGGTGGCTTTGAGGAAGGGGACTGTCAACCCCAGTCAGTGCCTGGCAATATTCAGACTCTTGCTACATCACCTATGAGTTTCAGTTACCAAAGCACTACATTGTCATACATGGTAATTACGCTTCCATCTGGGGTTTTTGTCCCTTTCATTTGTCATTACCATTGAATTTCAGGCATTATGTGTCATGGTTGAGAAAGACTTGAGAAATCCATTAAAAGCTTCCACAAAGAGAACAATTTCTCAGACAAATGTACAAAGGAGAAACTGGTCCCCTCCAATGATTAATACCAGTAACTATTAATCAAGTCAGGTGCCAGGCTTTGCGGTAGGATAGGAGCATTAAGGGCTGTGATGAGTAAGGTCTTCTAGCCCTGAACCTAGAAACTAAATACATCAGCAAAATGCACGGGCAGCAGCTAGCAGAAATACAACATTAGTTTTAGTCACTGTACTGTTAAAACATGTATTTTCACTGGCAGGCTGCAATTGCCAAACCATCATAAATCTTTCCATGGAGCCAGCGTCGCAAGCACCACTGGTTTAGCTTAAATCCTTTGGGTTGCTGTATTTAATCCTTTAAACCTTTCACCCTCAGAGAGATTCAGATGACCCCACACCCAGACCATGTCTGGCTGTTGTCAGTAGAAATTTTGGATGAAACCACCTGAGCACTTCAGCCAGCCAGATGCATAAGCAAACCGTGATAACTTCAGCTACAGATCAGGTGCTGGTGGTGAATATTTAATCCACTAGTTAATACACAGAACCAAGATCAGGTGTTTATTGTGCTCCTGCTTGAGTGGAGCTGGTTCAGCAGCTCAGGGGGTGGTTTGCACTGGGAGCTGGAGAGCAGCCTCGGTTCAGCATCATTAGGCAGCATGGTGACACGACCCCCCCCCCCCGTATTCAAACAGAAATCCCCCTCCTTTGAAAAGTCACTTCTCCCTGTCTACAGGACTTAATTTTGTACCACATAAAGTGATGCCCCCAGATCTACAGCACAGAGAATACAGAGTTCTGTTTTATCCCAGGAGCTGGAGAACAGACTCTTTGGCTATGGCTTAGGTGAGCGATCTGCTAGATGAAATGTTTTGAGTATGTATGCTGTGGGGTTTTCTCCTTTTCAGTCTCCTTCACAGAAAAAGGAGCCATAGGGAGTGAAACACCTCTGGCATCCTTCCAGCCACTACTCCAGAGCCTCCTGCACTGATCCCATGTAAGCCAAATTCTCCTTGAAGTTACACTTGGGTAATACCATTGAAATGAATAAGATTTTTACAGTGCGATCAAGAAGAAAACTTGTAATACAAGTTCAAGATACACTTACTTCATTCTCCTTTTTTTTTTCTGGAAAAAGATGTATTTAGAGCACTCTCCTTCCTTCTTGCTATCTTGTGGGCGTACTTCTTGTGAAACTTCCCATTGTTGGACACATCTGTAAAAAAAAAAAAAGACAAAAAGAGACAAGCTGAACAACTTCATTTTTTTTAAGCCTTAAAAGCTTTCTTACGCCAAAGAGCTTGCAAGAACTGTAGAAAGAACATGGGAATGTAACGCCACCTTTAAGACATGTAATTCTTAAGTTAAAGGTATGGATGCCTTTAGGATGCCAGAGTAAAAGTAAATTGCAGTTCTATGAGAGTCCTGAAGGAAATATTAACTGTTCCCTAGTGATGGAGGCTTAAGATACAGAGAAATTAAATGATAGGCCCCATGTTTCACACACATGTGCACACACACAACCATGGAGAGCTTTGATCACCAAGCCATGGATTAGTGTCTTGGACAGTGGCAAGTCTTTATTTGTGGTTAGTCTGCTGCTAACAGAAGTAAACCAAAATACCGATTTCCACCCAGAAGTCCATAGGAAGCCAGTGTTAATCTTGAGTTAAACTGCTGCATTTGATCTCTAATTGCAAAGAAAGGTTTTGACATCATGTTGATCCAAAACATCTTGCCTGCGGAAGATACCTTGCACACAGGCCATGATATATTACAGCCCAGCAGGAGCCAGCACCCCCAGCGGTTTCTGTTTAGTTGATTATAATGACAGCAGCAGGAAATTCAGCTGGCTATTACCATCTGAATTCTTATACAGGACCCTGCCTCAGTTTGCAGCAGGCTGCAGTGTGGCAGTCATACTGCTAGCAGAGCCTAAGATAACTCAGCACAGTAGACAGAAGCAGCAAGCAGTTGCTCATGAAACAAACCAGCAAGGACAGGGAAGCTGTGCACCCTGGTTACATTCCCATATTCAATAGAGTTTCTTTTTTATTGTTAATTTTATTTCAGAGTTTTACAGCTCTCTAAGCACATTATACTGAACACGTAATGGTTCATTTAGTTTAGAATATAATCTATAATTCTCTAACATGCTAACCATGCAGCCAAGTCAATCTTTCCCTGCAGTCTGATGTTTGAGAGCGATGGACCACAGGTAATCATCACCCTTCTTGATTATTATTCTTAACGGGAAAAGGAAGGACTTGAAGATAGTGCTTTCAGGAAAAGCAAGCTCCATCTCTTGCCTTAAAATTTTGTGCCAGTCTGTCTTTTTGTCTGTCAAAATTGATCTGCCTCCAAAAAGCAAGGGGTTTGTTTTTAGAGGATCGGGGGTAACGTCAGATCTCAACTCAGCACTGTGCTTAATAGGCAAAGCTCAACAGAGAATAGAAACATCTTGGGTTTTATGAAAGTTTTTCCTCTTCCCTGCTGTAAGTACAGGGGGGCATATCTTGTGCAGCTGGGCCACGTCAGGCTTTAATGTGAGACTTCTCTCTCTAAGAAAGTTTGCCTCCGGTTGTCACCTTCGCTTTCTACCTTGGCACTGATTTGTTCTGTGTTCTTCTCTGAACACAGCTCCTCATACTCCTCAACCTACCTCTGAAATTGTCTCAAAAAACTATCATTAAGAGTATGTTAAGGTTGTACAGTCAAATGCTCCACGTATTGGATATGCCCAGAATTCAGTCTGCTTAGCCAGTTTTAATTCACTCCTTTCATAGCTATGAATTTTGAATAAGTAAAAACAACTTTCTTTCCCCCCGACAGGATCTGATCTGAAGGGGAAAAGTATTCAGCAGCTTCACTATGAACATCACCTCTAATTCTGCCTGTAATGAGTGTCAACATTCTCCAGATAAAATGCTGTAGCTTCTTTGTGAAGAACAGATATGAGCTATCATTATTGCACTGACATACGGTGTTATTACTGTATCAGAATAAGTTTCTTGTTCTACCATCTATAACCTTCTATTCATCATCTCACTGGATCTCCAGGGAGGGTCCCTTTCAGGCTGAGATAGAGAGTCTACGCCAGCAGAGCAGCGCTAATTAGGAGATGACAAATGTTTGCTGTTGGACCTCTGAAGATGATTGTGATCCTGGATCCCAGCTGTCTTCTAGGATGACCAAATTATTTAAGCTGATTCACAGAATTAAATTCTCCCCTCTCAGCCTCTGTTCTTTCCTCACTCAACTGCAGATCTCTGAGCTTGTTGAAGGATTATCTATTTTCTTCATTCAGGAAGCCAGAAGTTAACTCAACTGAATATTTGGTCTCTTCCAAATCACAAATTTGTTCTTCAACAGATATTCCTTAATAGTGGTGGAAAATTCTCAGCAACATACAGGAGATGCTATATCAGCAGAGCAAAGTGTTCAAATTAGTGATCTGAGGAGGACAGCCAGTGCATCCATGCTCAATGTTTTGGGTAAAGATTTGCTCTTGCTTCAAGGAACACAGACTGAACACCTGCCTGCAACATCAGGAAATAGTCTCACAGTCATAAAACATAACCTCACTGCTTCTCTGTTTAGCAGCCCTCTTTTCACCCTAGGAACAGATGCTGCCTTAATTTTCAAGATGGTAAATCAACAGGGAAGTAGCCTCAGTCCCAGCAAACAGCTGTGAATGTTGCTGGGATGGCATCCTCAGGACTGTGTCCAGTCTGTGTGGGGTCCTGGCCCAGAGCTGGACCTATTTCCCCAGGGAAGAGGAGAAATATTCTACCCTCAGTCTCTGTCTAGAGCACTAGTGAGCATACCAATGTGTCTGTGGGGTTTGACTATATCTTTCTGCCAAAAGCTACTCAGACCTTTATTTCCTTACTAGGCACCAGATAAATTTTACCAGTTGATGTGCAGCAGACCCTGAAAAGAACAACTGAGGGAAGTTCCCCATCTCTACTGCTAACACATCAGCAGCCTGTTACTCTGCAAGACCCTTGTATCATGGTCCCCTCCACCCAGCCATCTTCCTTGGATGTTGACAGCTGAATATCAGATAGTAAAGATGCTTAAGACCCTGTAAACTGTTTACAGTAGAAAAAATAGAAGGAACATAGCTTTTTCAAATAAACTGGCCACATAAGGGAATAAAATCATTCATTAATTTATTTCAGGTCAAACCTTTATACAAGTTTATGCACTTATTTTGCCTCACAGAATCTTTTCAAGCATCAGTTCTCATCTACCAGGAGGCACATTTTTAATGTGCCCAGCTGCACCAAACCACTCACAAACCATAACTGGTCTTACACCACACTATCTACCTGCATCCAGTACTTCTTTAAGTCAATCAGCTCCTGATCATCTTCTGTTTCTGTTGCTATTGTGTTCAAGTTTCTTCTCCTGAGCATCTGTGGACAGCAGGTACCAGTCTGAAGTGCTCTGGAGGCAGGTCTGAGGGACCAGTCTGGGTCTCTGTAGATGCTGTGCATGATTGACAGCAGTGAAGGGTTTGAGCTTCTCAGGCTGAAGGAGGCTCAGCTGAGTCCTGTGTCCCTCATCACAAGCACCCTGCAAACTCACTTGCTTTCTGGTGACAAGCAAAAAACTGATGAGAGCAGCACTCAGGTTCTGCGAGCTGCAACCTTCCCTCTCCCTGTGAAAGTCACTGCCTAGTTCTTACAATCAGATGGACTTCAATGTCCTGACACATCCCTTCTAGCAAAGAAAAAAGGCCTCACACAAAAACCCCTACACCAGCATTTTGAGAACATTTTCCAATAAAATAAATCAAATAAAAATAGAGGGAAATTTCCAACTGATAAAATTGGCCCAGCCTGTCAGTGCTGCTGCCCTAAAACAAGTCATACCTGGAAGCTAAGCTCCCATGAAAGGCAATTCCATCTTCACGTTGGTAATGCTTTTTGTCGTTGCAGTATGTCTTTAAGGTACCTCCGGCCCAAGTATGACTAGTTTAACATAATCTCTTCTGATAGCAAATAGGAATTTTAGCTGTAGTCAAAAAGGCTTGACAGCATTGCTTTCATCTTTGTGCCATCCACGCTAAGGATATAAGCAGAAAAATATCACGAACAATACATCAGCTGGCTTATATTGTCACAAAGAATTCAAAAGAGACACCACCACTTTCTGATGACACCGTCATTAAATCCAGCTACCCTGGGGCATGATTAGTGCAAACACAGGCAAGACTACATCCAGGATAACAAAGTGAACTAGCAAGATCTACTCTTTGAGTAATTCTGAGTCATCACTGATTATCTGGTGCACAATCAAGGAAGGAAACAAGCAAAGCCAAGTTGATTTATGCTCCAGATGCAACATACTCTGCCAAATTCAGGCTAGTGTGACTACATTGTCCTCAGAACTGACTGCAACAGCTCTACATTGAGGAAGAATTGGGATTAGTGTGTTGAGAAATTAGTGCTCTCCAAAAGGAAACAAGAGAAAAACTGGGAAAGGTGCTATTTTGATTTGTTTCACAACGTAACATTTTATAAGTTCCCTTGGAAACAGTTTGGTGTTTGACATCTGATGCTTTCCAAATACGTCTCTGTGTTTGTAGTATTTTGAGTGAAAACCTGTAATCATCACGACCTCCTTAATGCACCACAATGAGATCTGACTGTAGCAATAAATCATAACTCATCCTATTCTATTCTCATTGATTTTGGTGGAATAAGGGCTTTGCCCAAAGGAATAAACCCCTGTGAAAAGTCTGTTAGCTTCCCATCACCTCTTTCTCAATTTATTACTGCATTTCTTTCTCCTTCAATGACTGCTCATGGAAGGTAATTCAGTAAATAATTCTGGTGAAGGATTCTTCTTGTTTTTAATACAAGAGAAAACTGTGTTTTGTCTGAGAGGAGATTGGCAGGGGTTAAATCTTACCAAATACATAGATAGCATGGCACTGGCTTTGTCTCCTGATTGGCTGAGAATAACATTGGATTTTTGACTTTCAGGTAAACATTTCCATCTGTGTCAAAATGTACTTGCTGAGAGGCTCCATGTGCATGTAGTGCTCCAGGGGCACAGACCGTGAAATGGCATCACTTCTTCTCATATTAACTTTTCCCAGGTGTCTTTAGTTTGACCCTGCCATCCACATCACAGCTCAGAGCTCTCAGGTATTTCAGGGAACTGGTGGGGAAATATCAGGGCACAAGAACAAAATTTTGCTTCCGAAATAATTTCCACAGCAGTGAGGAGCGATGCAGCCAGCTGAGCTGAACGTGATGGCTGCCCCAATGAACTAACTTTAATTTCCTACACAATTTCTTTTTTTCAGTTTACTGGACTTTAATACTCTGGTGCGGAAAGATGGATTATTGGAAAATAGGCTCTGGCAACAAATGAGGGTGTTGAATGCATTTTGTTATCTTTCTATTTAAGAAGGGATATTCTTTGGGAAATCAAGTCCCACTCCTAGTTAGAGACTGTGATATGAGCTTATCAGATGAGGGGAGGTTTAGGTAACATTTCAACTACACAGCTGCTAGTGGCACAGTAACTGCTGACTTTAAAGGAATAATCACTATATCCATTTTAGACTTAGAAATGGAGAAAGCCAGACTCACAGGCAAAGGAGAAGACACATTGTCCAGTGGGTGTCAGTGCCATCTCACTACCTGAATCAGAAAGTTTTCAAACATTGGCATGAAGAAGCAGCAACAGCACCAGCTCTGTTCAAACCTGCATCTCCTGGATGGGGAAGTGGGAGAGGAGGTATCTGGTATTTCCCTACCCCCAGTTCCTACAGCATGCCACAAACCCTATTCTCTGCCAGTCAAGATAAAAGTCAGCTTAGTTCAAATGAAAACGAAGCTTTAAGGGGTGAGCATAGTGTCTTTGTCACCCCAGACCTGCACCATGAGAAATTCTCCATCAGGGTGAAATGTGTCTACTGTTTACCAGGGAGTAAACTGACTCTTAGGAGTACCCTAAGAGTATCCCATTTAGCTCAGGTGTTAAGCAACAGGTGGGAGGTTAAGAGCAACATTTTCAAAGCAGGGCAAAGATTTAGCAGTGGAACTTTTGTTGACATTAAATCCCAGGCATTGCTTGGAAAATTTACCACCTAAGTGCTACCTTAAATCTATAATGCAGTAATGGTATTAAACAAGGCAGGGACATTAAAGCACTGACTTAAATCTTGGATTGCCATAATGCTATTAAATAGGATGATAGGAAACCTAGCACTTGGTCTTGATTAATTATGTGAGAGAGATATGCTGGACTGACCAGCACTATCATAGGCAAATTGCTTATTAAAAAGGTTACACTTTTCCTTCCTAAATACCTCTTAAATGCTCCATCAGCTCCATCTGAATGGGAAGAGGGAACATCACTGAAGTTACCTGCAGGTGATTATTTCCCCAGGATGACCCACAGACTTTCCTCTACTGTTGGCCATGCCAGGGCAGCAGGACCAGTCTTCCTATACTCAAGTGTGTTGCAAAACAAAAGGCCTTCCCTGTTCATCAAGCAATGCTTTATGTTCTTAAATTGAATCCATTTTGTAAGGTGAGGAGATGAGCTCCCCAGAACTGTGAGGAATTCTGTTTGTACCAGCCAGGAAGCTAGTAGTTGAGAGAAAAATAATCAGTGGTCCCCTGTGGCAACCTCACCTTGACCATGTGTTATTTCCTCTGTGGCTCTGCTGGTGAAGGACTCCAGCCGTGGAGCAGGAAAGCTTCTGGAAGCCTGCTGAGCATGTAAGAGGGGTTTGGTGTTCATGATAAAAAGCTGTGTTTGCCCACGTTCAGGAGTGCTGGTGTCCCTGTCAGCTGATGGAGGCTCTGGGAGACAATTTGACCCAATGAAGGTTTGCCAGCACCCCAGTTCCAAAGCTGAGCAGAGAGGGTAAAGGCTGCCGGGCCACAAGGATTATCTAAAACTTTCTGGCACCTCTGGATCCTCCTGCACATTGGAGATGTGGAAGGAGAAGGAAACCAGCCTCTTGTTCAACCCACAATGCTAGACAAGCACATTTTTCTTCTCTATTTTCATTCTTCCTTTTCTCCTTCAGTGAAGTTTGCCTGCAGAGAGGATGCCAATATTCTTAGATGCTGTTTTCATAAAGTAGAGCAGAGCTGCTAAAATGTTTTGACTGTTTAGAAAAAGTTGGGGTTTTTTTTCCCTGAGAAATGCAATTAAGATTTGTTTGAAGCTTCTGGGAAGCTTAATGAACCATGGCTATGCCTGTAGCTTTTTCACATTTGAAAACTTTTGTTGCTAATTAACTTCATTAATAGTACTTAGAGGCACATTGGCCAATATTTACCAAGTGCTGGCACTACTGCAAAGTGCCAGTGGACTCAGTGGCTCAGCAAATGGATTCCCTACAGAAAACTTTACCAGAGTTGAGCTCATCGTGGTCAGATTGTTTCTCCTTTGTGAGGGGAAAAAAAAAAATGAAAGCCTCATTGATGCTGTTGTTTAAAAAAGCCACAATGATATTAAATGAATAGAAGGAACTTCCTAATCCTGCTGTGGCTGTTACTGATAGCCACGTTCCCACAATGAATTTGCAGTGCATGCAGAGAGCTCGCTGCAGGATCATGGCCTCGAGCTGAACACGGCTGCATGCGAGCAATCCCGGCTCTGTGTAGATGCCTCAGTGCTCAAGGGAAGATGCTGCAGAAACATCTGTTCCTGAATGAGCCCACAGACCAAGATGTGCTTGGTGGCACTGAGGGATATCACAGGGGAGGCTAGCACAGCTCTTGATGCCTGGCCTGTTGTGGTCTGCCTGGATTACTTCAGCAACCATCAGTCTGGTGGTTTTTTTATTTTTACATCCTGGAGCCCACTGGATAGTTGCTGAGTGCACCCTCGGTGTGCAGCAGGATGGTTTTTTTTAATGACATTACCCTACAAAGATTGCTTCCCTGATCACCTGAAGAAGTTGCACTAGACATCTTTGTTACAGTGGTGCCCTCTGGAAATGCAGAGAGGTTTCTTGGAAACAACTAACTAAATCCTATCTAATTTGACATCACTACTGATTGATCTCCTATAAAACCACAGAACCCCATCATCATTACAAAGAGAGTAGCTAGAAGTATTTTCACTAATTTCTCCCTGTTCTTTGTTTTCCTGGTTTTTGTAATCTTTTACCTCTTAACCTCTCTTATTTCAGTACATCCTTCAGGGGACACTGTTGAGCTATCCACTATAAATCCAGAATATATCATCTAGGTTGGTGGATATAGAAATGAAAACAGATTAGTCTCTTTGACTTACATTTCTAGTCAGTCTGCTCAGATTACTGTGTGCTATGAAGGGACTTCTACTGAGCAGAAGAATGTTTAAACTACATTTTCTTTTTAATATCACAAGGGCATCTCTATTGATATGATGGCTCTGGGAAGCTTCTCTCCAGCCCTTCCAGCTTTTACTCCACCAACAGGATTTCAATATATTCTAGAGGCTGCTGGTAAAAACAAAGTAAATGCTGGAGCCCCCTGGGAGCAGAATCCTTCCCTTCTGGTTTTGCTGCAGCTCTTCTCTCTTTTTTTGAGACAGGAGCCCAAATCACAAGAGATTTCTGAGATGGTGAGGGCATCCAGAAAAGCAGGAATAGCTTAGTGGGCAACGGCTGCAGAAGCAAGGTGGTTTATTAAAACTTTATCTCTATGCTATTATCCACAATACCAGATCCTCTTAAGTCTTGTACAAAGAGGGATAACTCAGGAAATCATCTCCTAGTATATCTTATATTGTGGATGGCTAAATTTCTCTTAAGAATTATGATTTCTCCTTTTTCATTTCCCACAAGGGTGTGATGTGGGAAGAAAGCTAGAAAGAAAAAAAACCCTCTTTTTTGGATGCCATAATTCTGAAGCATCGCTGAAGGTCCCTGGGTGCTGCGTGTCTTATGTGGAAGAGGTCTGGCTCAGCCCCTCAGTCTCACATGTCTTCAGCAGATGATAATTTTCTGGTGCCCACAAGGCCATGCTGACATTGCCTGAGGTCCCCTAACATGCTGCTGCCTGTCACTGTAGTTGGGATCACATTCCACTTCTGCATGAAAAGCAGAATAGGCCTGCACACAAATGGAAGGCTGGATCTCTGGAGAGCAGTATTCCTCTAAGGTTTGCAGTGGATATAAATGCTCCCTTTTCTTTTTTCTTGGGGTTTTTTTGATTCTGAGAAATATTGAAGTCTCAGGCTTGGGTATTTTTTTCCTCCATGTGAGACCTCTCAGAAAAAAGTCTGGTACTTTAATTAATAACTTAAAAGCCAGGATTCATGCTGGTACTTTCTTAGATGAGAAGTGAAAGATCAGTATTAAATATGGTTTTAAATAATCAAAGACGTATGTGGAAGGAAGACAGGAACTTAGGAAATGACAGTGCTTTAATGTAATCTATCAAAATGACTGAAGAAGAGTCCTTATGCAAAAATCAAAAGGAGGAAACACTTGAACTGCCATCCCAGGGCCCAGTTCTGCTCCTGCCTAGTTATCCCCAGCCAAACTCCCAGAAAGCGATTCTGCAAATGCTCTGTGCAAAGCACCTCATTTCTCTTTGTGTTGCTGACTTCAGTAGGACAGTTCTGCTGCTGCCTCTGCTGTGAGCAGGATTGGACCTCTGCTGTCAGTATGGAATGCGAAAGGGATGAGCTGCTGCACTTAGAGGGGCTGGGCAAGGTGCTCAATGTAAGCAGCAACAAAGCATTGGGTGTACTCCTGAGGTGTTCCCATCACTGGCCAGCCTCTGCAGGCTGTAGAGGGGTCTAAGGCTTTGGAATGGTTTAGGCATCTCTAAAGGGCCGTAAGGGTTTTATCCACTTCAGCTCTCTAAGCCTGAAGTGCCAAATCCTGGTCCCTCCTAAGTCTCCAACAGAATCACCAGTGGTCTCAGTGGGTGCAGGATCAGGTCCCCAAAGCACTTTAAGTAATTTAAACCACCCTAAATCCTCGAAGCAGCTTAAGTGATAAGCTACTTGTTCCAGAGTTTTCAGCTTGCAGACACAGCTTGTAAAATACTCTGGGCAGCTCAGCATGTACTTGACTGTGAGCACAGAGATGCATCTGCCTTAAAACACAGATAACAATGAGTCTCTTATCAAAGTCTCCAAGTGTTTTACTTCTAGAGAAAGTGGGACTTTTTTATAAAATGTAGAAAATGGTTTCTAGCAGCTATCAGATGAGATGCTGTTGCCTGAGCTTAGACAGGAGAGATGGTGCCAGAGGCTCTGGGTTCAGACCTGCTGGTGATGGCACTCGCCACCATATTTCCAAAAAGCCTTTGTGTCACCAGGAGCACCAGAGTCTGTAATGCACCCCACTTTTGAGTGATGATGGGAAAACACAACAGCTAGGAAACTCTCCACAAAGACTCTCCATGAAAAAGACTTTCTGCATCTTTGACCCTGTAAAGGATCCTGTGTCCCTCAAACCAAGTGACCTTGTGGGTTAAGAGGGAACTTGGGACCCTCCAAGAAGTCCTTGTTGTTCGTGAAGAGTTATGAACCCTGGCTAATGTTTGCCTGTCTAAGCATCCTCACTTCTGAAGGAAGTTTGACATCAAGTATATAGTGGAAGAATCAAATGTGGCTGGTAGGAGACAAGTGCCTGCCAGTCCATGGTGTTTGAGGGTCAGCACTTTTCACCTCACAGAGAGAAGCATTGCTTCTGCCAAAACCTAATTCAACATGACACCTCCATCTCTTTGTGCTGGAGGTTTTAAAGGAATTGCAGCTTTCTTACTGTCCCTGAAACATACAGGGGAGGAGGAAGAGGGCAACAGACACTCTCTAGCAACAAGAAAAAAGCCACAAATCTTTCTGAAAACTGGTAATAAACTTGTGTGCCTGCAGGTTAGAGAAAGGTGAGAATCAGAAGTGTTGCCCTTTCCTAGAAGCCCCAGGAAAGAAAGGGGTCCGGCACCACAGGGACAAAAGCACAGTTCAGCATGCAGCAGTTCCAGCCACTTTGAAAGTCCTAGCCCATCCCCCAACCCGTGTCTGGGCAGGTAAGTGTCTTTAAAGGGAAAGGGAGGGAGAGAAGCCAGACAGAAATTTCACTGCTTTCCCATCCTTTCATTTGCATGAAAGCACCTGTTTCACACCTAACTTTTCATCTGCGTTTTTGTACATCTGCAAATCAAAGCAATTACAGCCAGCCCTAGTCAAGGGGGTATTTTAGGGAACTTATTAAGTCTTACTGAAGTCACAGCAGCTTGCTGCTTGAAGTGTAATAGCAGAAACTGCGATGCTGTCTGAGGCTTTAGCCAAACTGTCTCCCTGGAGATGAATGTCTCCCTTCCCTGCAGAAGGTTCAGTGTTCCTGCAGTAACGTGGGAGGCTCTGATGGTGCCCTGCTCACTTGAGCTCCAGGAGCAGATACAAAGACACAAGGACTGTAGCTCTGTAGTGCCTACTGCAGTATGAAGTCTTTGCTGTTCCTGCTGTATCACAGAATCATAGGGGTTGGAAGGGACCTCAGGAGATCATCAGGTCCAACCCCCCTGCCAAAGCAGCTCCCCAGCTCATATTGCACAGATAGGCATCCAGACTGGTCTTGAATATCTCCACAGAAGGATACTCCACCACCTCCCTGGGCAGCCTATATAGTACCATCTCAAGATATCTTCTGTTTTCTAGTCCCTCTTTTCCCCGCTAGTCCAACCTCCTTTCTTCCTCTGACTCTTAACTTGAAGACACCAGAAATTCATCCTCCTAATTTTGCATCTTCCTTTGCTGCCTATTTTGCCCCTTTGTTCCTTCCCACTCTACTCATCACACCCTGCCTTTCCCTCCTTCCTGCCCTCTCTCTCCACCAACCTTCTCCTCAACTTCTCTTGGTTGTCTCCAGATAAATACCATCTTCTGAATTACAGCTGCAAACCAGAGCACAGGACACCTGGGTCCCTTTCCTGTCACTGTTTGTGACTCAGCCCCTTCCTGACACTCCTTCCCCATCTATAAGCTAAAGCTGGAAAAAATAAATGGGGTCCATGTGTCCCTTGATTCAGGGCACCATATATGTAAATGCCATTAGCATCCTCTGTGATGAAAAACATCAGACTGGCCAGATTTTCTGGTGGAGGCCACTGGCTGCCTTTCTTGGCTGTCTCAAGTGCCATCCTCAGGCAAGATTTTATGGAATTTATTTTCCCCCTCTTCCCTCACAGGCTGTGGTGTGCTTGGCACAGGAGCTGCAATGCATGCAGTATTATTATTAGGCAATAAACAGTGCCAGTGGATGATAAAACCCAGACAGCACTGCTGACATTGATTTTTTTAAGCTCTGTAAAGAATTGCATGGAGGTGGGGTTTTTTTAATGGGCATTACTAGGTCATCCATGGGGAATCTTCAAAATACCACTTCACAGGAAGGCAAATAGTGAAGCTTTTGATTTGCAGAGGCTCTTTTGGGACCCATGCCCTGGACTGCCATTGCCAGCAGCATTGGTAGGGACAAGGCGTTGGCTCTGGGGTTATAATTTCTGTAATTTCCACCCTATAATGAGAACAAAACTGCCACCACACTGGGAAGTGCAAAGTGAAACCTGCAGAGGGAATGCAGGAACAGACTGTGCAGACACTGATAGATGTTGGTAATATTTCCTGGCCTTCTCCCTGGAGTTTCATATGCCGAACAGCTTCTGGCAGAGTACTTCCTCCTCTCCTGCTTGCTTTCCTGTTCCAGCACTCTCATCTCACTTTCTTCCTGTCCTCAAGTTAAACCATCCCTGTTGGCATGATATTTGCAGCCATCTACTTTCTCACTCTATCTCCACACATCCTATCTCCACTTCTCATTAGTCCTTCAGGACTGACAACATCCACTTGACCTTCCTTAGCAGCTGCACCCACACTGGTGGGCTTTGCAGTGGTGCAGATGAGGACCACTCACACCTCTTTACCAGCTTACACATTACATCAGGTAATTTCACAACCTTTTACAGGATAACTTCCACTAAAAAAACTGGTAACAAGCCAGCTGATTGGTTAGAGAGCCCCCTCTCATTGTCATTTCCATAGTGGTGTGCCTTTTACCATCAGGATCTTGTCCCTAAAAGCTAATACCAAAAAAATGGACACTTCATTCAGATATTTGCTGTTCAGATTAATTTATGGGTATTTTTGTGTGCAGGGAGATAAGGAAGATTGCAGAAAAATGCCTAAGGTATATATGGGAATTGGAGCCCCAGCCCTATTAGAAATCAGCAAAATCAGTGCCTATGAGTGGTTTGTGTCTGAAAAGCTCTCCTTTTGATTTCAGAAGGTAAAAATGGCTCCTCCTGCATCAAAATTTCTTGGTGAAGACAGAAGACATGGAGCCTTCAAGACACCTTGTGCGACCTAAGAACATTCAACTTAGAAACCAACCCTCATTTTAACAATCTACACGCCTCTGGGTCCAGCTTGGAGAAGTGCTCAGAAGGTGCACATGTGAACCTCTCATCCCACACAACTTTTAGAACTGAAAATTTAATACACTGGAAAGCAACGATCCACTGGGTGTTGGCTCTAATCACCTGGATGCTGTCCTTTGCTCCCATAAGTAGTAAAAAAATAAAAATAAGCTCCTTTGCAGAACAAGATATGGGAAAAGCAGGCCTAAAACCCAGACCACAAGCAATAGTGGTGAGAATTTGAGTTGTTTATATGTGGCAGGAGGAGCAGAAGCACTGGTGCAGTGAACAGGACCATCAGGAGTCCTGCCCCCATACAGGAGCTCACCAGTGGAGAAAAGCCCCAAGTGACATATCTGTGACCAGAGACACTCTTATTTCCCAGGGGTCACTTGAAATGAAGCCTTTTGTAAAGTGGAGTTAATTTAATCTTGAAACAATAAAAGAGTAATCACTGCCAGCTACATTTCTTTGAAATAAGAAATACTAAATAGTTCTGTAGATTTCAATGGACCAAGATTTAGCATCCTTTATAGACCCATCTGCCTAAAGGCCTGTATCTTATCTGATCATTTCCATGGCAACGGCTCTGGGATTAGAAAAGGATGAATGTTTAGGAATAGTTGCTGGAATTTCATGGAAGATGATGAATTGAGGATTACTTCACTACCTACGTGTTACCATGGAAATGTACATTTACAAATTACATAGGATTTAAAATCGCCACCATTATTAGTACAAATGTGTGCTGCTTTTCCAAAGAGCTCCAACAGGAGAAGGTCCCTCTCCTGTTCTACTCTGTCCCGTTGAGCACACACTGTGCAGAACTAGAGAGGTGCTGGCTGTAGAAACAATTACCAGGTCCTTGGACCCAATTCTCCTACCAGACAACCTAACAAAAACCCAGGTGGAGAAAAGGGTTAAAGAGTGTATGTCATGCACAGAAAAGCCACCAACCCCCCATAAACCCCTCTTGTTATATATAATGGTATTTGATAAGTGAATGAATAGGTTTATGAAACACCACATCTGACTTGCTGACTTAGAAAAGCCCCTTCAGTCTTGCAAACATAACTGACTTGTCATTGTTTTAGTGAAATCCTTATTTTTAAGTATGACATAAATCTACACCATCTCTTTTGTAATTGCTTCTTTAAGCATCCCATTGTGCAGCAGCCTGCTATGCCTTACCTCCAGGACTGAAAGCAGACTTGAGATTAATTCTAAGCAAAACCTTGAAAAATAGACAGTTCCCATCTTTGAAGCCCAGAGCAAAAGGCAGCAGAGAAATAATCCCCACCCATACATAAACCATGAGCCTTCAGAAGGCTAGATAAATAACTGCTAGAAATTCCTTTATCAGACACACCTATTCTTCAGTAGGGCCCAAGGAAGCATCTTACCATACAAAGGACTGCAAATATCATAACATAAAATAGAATGACATAACTCAAAAGGCAGGATAGATGAACTGTGAGTTTCATCTTAAGAGCCCAGAGCACCTTTGAAACAAAAGTGATGATTTACAGCATCTTAAGGAAGAAGTAGCATGGAGAAAAGGAGTCTGAGGGAAGACCTCACCACAGTCTATAGCTTCCTGGTGCGGGGAAGCAAAGGGGCAGGTGATGATCTCCTCTCTTTAGTGATCAGGGATAGAACCTGAGGAAACAGTATGAAGCTATGAGAGGTGAGGTTTAGGTTAGATATCAGGAAGATATTCTTTGAGAGGGTTGTTGGGCACTGGAACAGGCTGCCCAGGGAAGCGGTCACAGCACCAAGCTTGACAGAGTTCAAGAAGCTTTTGGACAATGCACTCAGTCACATGCTCTGACTTGTCTGGTCTTATATGGAACCAGGAGTTGGACTCAGTCGTCCTTATGGATCCCTTCCAACTCCAGATATTCGATGATTCTAAGTATTATTAATGCCTTTTTGTATAGTGGGAAACCGAGTCCAGTGAAGTTACTCTGAGGGTCAACAGCCTGGCTGAGGATGTGGATCCAGTTGGACAGTATGCAAAACCAACTGGTATTTGCCAGTTATAAGTCTTCAATAAGGGATGGGTGTCATAATGATGTATGTTATAGTGATGAAGGCATAAGGATCACCTTAGGGGAAAAGCAAAGGTGTCCTCTAAGGAGCTGCATGGCTGAGACTGCTCCAAAATTCATTCATCAGCACTGACAGTCCCATCAATGCCAAGTGTGTATTCAGACTGACATCCTCACTCCCTAAAACTGGGCAATCTATCCCAAGACAAGGTCCTAAGTGAGGCCAACTTTTGTATGTGTTTTAGGAATGCAAGGACATAGTGGCACTGAGAATACCTCACCCACTTGACCATCCCATGACACAGTAAAGCACTCAATGGTCCAGACATGAATCACAGAATCATAGGGGTTGGAAGGGACCTCAGGAGATCATCAGGTCCAACCCCCCTGCCAAAGCAGCTCCCCAGCTCATATTGCACAGATAGGTGTTCAGACAAGTCTTGAATATCTCCAGAGAAGGAGACTCCACCACCTCCCTGGGCAGCCTGTCCCAGGGCTCTGTCACCCTCACTGTGTAAAAGTTCTTCCGCATGTTGGTGTGGAACTTCCTGTGCTCCAACTTGCAGCCATTGCCCCTTGTCCTGTCTCCACAGACCACTGAAAAGGGGCTGGCCAATTCCCCCTGCATCCCATACTTAAGATATTTATAAACATTAATTAGGTCCCCCCTCAGTCTTCTTTTCTCCAGGCTGAGCAGCCCCAGCTCACTCAGCCTTTCCTCATACGGGAGCTGTTCCAGGCCCTTAATCATCTCCGTAGCCTCCTCTGGACTCTCTCCAGGAGATCCCTGTCTTTTTTATAGCAGGGAGCCCAGAACTGGACACAATACTCCAGGCAGGGCCTGACCAGGGCAGAGTAGTCCTAAAACTCTGTCCTGTGTCAGGGTGCAGGGCAGCCAATCAGTTCCATGAGCAAGACCACATCCGTGCACTGACTTCTCTGGACTTTGATGCTCTATGTGCTGGTGGCTGGCTGGGCTCCAAGATAATGTGATCACTCTGCTCAGAGATACCCCCAGCACACTAAAATGGGGCTGTAAAGCTAGGCAAGGGCTTGCAGCCTTTGGCAAAGCTGTTTCCAAAGGTCAGATCTGGGGAAAGAGGAGGAAACCCCACCCAGGCTGTTTTCCTTCATTGTCTGGTTTTATGTCCAGCAGTGGAGTTTATCTCAGAGGAAAGGGTGTGGAGGTTTTCTAAACAGCTTGATTCTCTTCTGATTTTTCTCACCACTGGGAAGATTCTATGTCTCCTCACCTCCTCCCTGTAGCTCTGACTGCCCCAGGTATTTCTTAATTGCTTGTGAGAAGGTCTTCTAGGGGTTAGTTGCAGGGGAAGCAGGGCTTCCAGGCAGGTAGGGGGATCTGCCCCCCATTTTCCCCAGAGAGGCACAGCCCCAAAGTCATTTGTCTGATTAAAAAAAAAAATCTAATAAGAGAAAATTGAGGTGGTTTAAGGCGGCAAAAAGCCTTCAAGAAAAAAGTAGGAAAGGAGAGCATTAAGAAAACCAAACCCATTGTAAGTAGTGTCACTGGATATACTACGCTGTGGGTAATTAATCAGCTGCATTAATTTATGAATTTGAAAGCCTATCACATTGGTAAGTGGGGGGGGGGAAGGTACAATGCAGCCCTGGCCCTAAAGCTGCTGTGGATCTGGGTGGTGGGCCTCAAGCTGGTGCAGGATGGAGAACAGGGTTGTGGTGGGAACTGCTCAGCCTCTTGCCATGTGTCCTCCATGGGACAGGGCCAAAATAACATAGCATGGCTGTCTGTATGCCTCTAAGGACGTCATGACTAGCACAAACCCAGTACTCTTATTACTGCTTGCTTCCAGTTCTTCTGTGCCTGTGACTTGTTGGGAAGTCCTTTGGGAGGTTGGGGGCTGGGTGGATGTGATCAGCCAGTGTTAGGCTGAGCAGTGTGATCATGTGTGACTTTTGGAGCCTGTTCCCTACCACACATCACCAGCTGCCACCTTTTGCTCCTCAGCAAGCCCACATGAGTTGGCCACCTGCCAACACCCAAATGAGTCACTAAAACTAGGGGTGAGGGGGCTCCCTGTCACATGTTGGTGGGCTTAGAAGGCTGGTGCACTCTGGAAAGATACTGCATTAGCAAGGGCAATCTTCCTCCCCAGTACAAAAGGGATGAGATCTGTCCCATGACAGCTTCTGATAAGGCAGCTCTGTGGAGAAGGACCTGGGGGTCCTGGTTGATGACAGGTTGTCTATGAGCCAGCAGTGTGCCCTGGTGGCTAAGAGGGCCAATGGGATCCTGGGGGGCATCAGGAAGAGTGTGGCCAGCAGGTCTAAGGAGGTGATCCTCCCCCTCACACCTACGATTCTGTGATTCCATGACAAGTTACATGATTCTGAGCTGCCCGCTCTGTCTTTGGCTGCTCCAAGTGCCACAGAAAAAGGAGACTCATTACATCTCAGGCAATGAGATTCTTCTGGTTCTCAGCAGCTCCTTGACAGTTTTTACCTGAAGTTTAAATATTGCAGGGCAATAGAAAGGCTCTTTTGGAGAGCTGGGGGTGCTCATTAAGCTCAAAGAGCCTTTTCAGCTGGTCCTTTAGATAAAACACTTGCAGCTTCCCACACAAGGAAACAAACTTATTTCAATTACCAAAAACATTGGCTTTAAAAATCAATGAAACCAAGAGGGGAGGATGCCAGCCTCAGGGTTCTTCTGGCAGGGATTTGGGATCAACCCAGACCTAACCCTGACATCCATCAATGACTCCTTGCAGTCTCAGGCAAGGTCCTTTATTTCAGTGTACATCACCTATAACACAGGGACAGTCACCATTCTGCACCTGCATTCTGCCATGCACTGGGACATGCTTTGCAGTGTTCCCTCTTCTTGCTAGCCCAGCACAACAGGAGCTGACCTCCATATCCTACACACCATGAGACAGTCAACCCTCCTTTATTTTCCTGCACATAACCAAGCAAAACACTTTTCAAACCTTTTTCTTGGAGTTGCTTCATGCAGGGGAAAAAAGCTAGGAAGAAAATATTTACTTTCACATGAGAAGGTGATCAAATACCTCTAAGATGTTTAACCTTGGGAGATAAAAGAGGTCCCTAGTTGTCACTTTCCCCTAAACCATTATCAGAATAATTATGTGTGATTTAGTAGTTTGCTCTGTTGCAACACAATTTTCTACATTGTCTGACATGATAAATGTAATTGCAGACCTGGACCCTGTACAGCTTCCCCAGATCTGCTGCATGGGACAGGTGAGAAATATTACAGCAGGGTAAAAAAAATCACTGGGTGAAACACAGGAACAAGCCTGTGCCTGCAGGTTTCTCTACACATCCTTAGCAGTTGGCAAATTATCAAGGGGGAGAGAAGTTACCCAGAGTTAATCAGGGAAAAAGAGGCTCCACCACCCATGAAAGGATGGAATCAGGGCCATGAGGGTCCAAAATATCTTTTACTTTTTTGAAGTTTTTAAAGGAGGTTAAACTCTTTGTATATCACATAACTCCAGGAGTTGGATTCCACTAAATATCTCAAAACAAGAGAAAAATGCTGCAGATTTCCAGCTCTGGTAACCTCAACCCTAGACAGCATCCACACTGGTGATGGGAGGCATCCAGCAACACAGAGCTGATTGTTTTCAGAGGAAAAACAAGGAGGTTTTTGGAGTGAAAGAAGCACCCCCTTGATATTTACAACTGCAAACTTGCTTCTTTTCTAAGACAGACCTAGTACATCCCACTGCAGGTTTCCTATACTAGTAACACTCCTACAGATTCTGGATTCCTACAGCAAAACACCACCACAAGCATGACTTTAGAGTATGCTGTATGTTGAGGTCCTTTACATCTATACAAGTCTTTTACACAAGGGCAGTGCTGTTATGTCTCTACCTGAACACATGTGACCCCATGAGTTTGGGGATACACAGGCTGCTGCAGTCCAGGGACTGGGCAGAATTGCCCTGTCCACTGATGAAATCACCTTACAACGAGCTCATAAATCAAAAGTCCACATTCAGTTTCTGGGGAGAGGGACAACAGCAGGAGAGGATGTGAGGCTCAAGACACCTGGCAAAGCCAAAGCACAGCAGTTTGCTTCACAGCACTAGAGGCAAGCCAAAACGAAACAGCATTAAGGGCTGCCACTGAAGTGAATGGCAGAGCTCCTGGTGGCATTAGCAATGCTGGATGAAAAAACCCTTAAGTCCTGTGTTTATTTTTATCCCCTTTCTACACTTCCAAAATAGCTATAGGAAGTAGAAGAAACATGACTCAAAGGCAGACTTTTCCTCTTAAGGTTTAACTTCCTTCCTTGAACAATGGGGAGAAGTTTCAGCTACACATCTCCATGAACAGGGGCTTTATTTGAAGTTCTTCTATTGTTAGGAAAGCCCCACTGAAAAGCCCCTGGCCTCTACAACAGACATCCTGGGTCAGGCAGGTCAGTCAGAGTACAGGATCTCATCCACGAAAGCAGGATACAAGATTTACCCCTGCCTTTCACTCAAAAAAAAGGCAAGGACTTCAGGTTTGGTCCTGAAAGGCTGTTCTGGCACAAGAGCAAAGAGTGTATAACTCAGAGTCTATCTTCCACTTGCATGACCTATGTCAAGCACACAGCCTCTATTATTTGGCCTGACAGACAGGATAGACTGATCTTTGCCTAGTGTGGCTGCCTGGTAAAGCATAGAATCACTGGGTCTGGGTTGGAAGGGACCCCAAGGATCACAGAGTTCCAACCCCCTGCCACAGGCAGGGCCAACAATCTCCAGGCCTGGATCTACACAAGGTTGCCCAGGGCCCCATCCAACCTAGCCTTGAACACCTCCAGGGACGGGGCATCCACCACCTCTCTGGGCAGCCTGTTCCAGCCACTCACAACTCTCTCTGTAAAGAACTTCCCCCTAATATCTAATCTAAGCCTTCCCTCCTTCTGCTTTAGTCCATCCACTCCCCCTCATCCTGCCATTGTCTACCCTTTTAAGCATGAGTGTGCACGAGCCCCATGATGCTGATGTTCACAGCTGGAGATGAGCATCCTCCCTGGTGTGTTTTATCAGCTTCAGGCAGGTCCATTGAAGGAAAAACCCACAAGAGCAGGGGTTCACAACAGAACAAGATTTCAAAGTTGCATCAGTTGAAGGGTTTTTAAGTGGACCTGCTTTGGGGGATGGAAGTTTGTTTAATCTATTTCTGAATCTCTGCTGAAATGATGTCTATTGACAAACATGAAATTTTTGTAATGAAAACCCATCTTTTGGTTGGTGAGAAATTTTAGGAAAAGCACTAAAAGTCTTTAAACAGTGTCTCAGCTCAGAAGATGACACAGAACACATTTCAGCAGGCATGCAGATTTTCAACAGCAATTATAAGAGTTTCCCCATTCCTCTTCCAGACAACCTTTTTCTCTATTTATTACTTCTGGTGCCAAGTCATCCTCCTAGTCAGGCCAGAAGGCATGTCTCAGGGGAGCTAGAGCTGCTCTGAAGCAGTAGGCAGCTGGGGGCAGTAACTGACTCACATTTCTGCACTGGGAATCCCCAGTCCTCACATCTTCTGAGGCTGAGAAAACATTCATTTCCATAGGCAGGTTAAGTCCTCCTTAAGTTAAAAGGACAAAGTATAAGCTGTTTCAGGGGCTTTAATGCACCTGAAAGTGTGAGTCCAAGAAAATGTACACCTATCAAAGTGTTTTTTTCCCCACTTTGAAAGGCAATACTGGTCCTTTTCTGTGTTCTTGTGGACTTCTCAGCCCTGCCAAATGGCCATGGGTACTGATTCTTTAACTGTTACACTTGCAAACATGGATATGCTGCCAACAGAATTTATCCTTTAAAGTAAAAGCCTCCCTGAAACAGTGCAGAAAACAGGAAAACAGTATTTTGGCAATCATAGCTCTCATGCCAACCTACAAGGTTATGTGACCCCTTTCTCAAGATCATAGCCAAGCATAAGTATGCTGTAAACAAAATATCATTGTTGAAGTTTGAAGAGCCTCGAGACCATTACCAGCCAGCAACCACCATGGCAAGTTGAGGAAAGCTGGATAGTCATAAAGTGTGCCTAAAAGAAAAAGCCTGGTGCCCTTCCCCAAAGGAAACCCTAAATCTTGTTTTCCCAAAGCTGAGGAGTCTCTGGGAGGATCTACAGTGATGTTATTACCCAGAACAATCTCAAATCCCTCACCTAATTCTGGTAATTACTGTCTTGTGATTTATAGAGTATCTTACAGGCTGTGACAGGGCAAGGTCACTTTGGATTGGTAGCAGGCTTCTAATTGCAGCAGTTTGTCACTTGTTGAGAAGCATAGGACAGCCCAGGATAGTGAGGTGTCACCAAACTCAGATGTTTGTGTCTCTTGGAGGTGCTGTTTGCCTGTCAGCAGAGCTGGGTGCAGCTGACATGCTTACCCTGCAGTCATCTGCTTCCACCAGCATCAAGGTGTGGGCACTTGATGGATGCACACAGGTAGTGGCATTGCTGCACAGCTTGTGGGAAGCTCCATGTCCCAGAGGCACACACTCAGTGTCACTTTGAAGACTGATTGGAACAGATGCTGTGCAGCACCAAATCTCCAGAGGCTCCTTATGCCAGTCTCACTCTCCTTTGAAATAACATCCCTGCCTCTTCCTGTCCTTCAGCAGAGGCAGGGTTGGAAACAGTCAGATCTAACCCTGTAGCATTTTCCCCTTCAAGTCCTCTACCTGCCTGCTCTGCACATCCCAGACTGAACACTAGCTGTAAGAATACAAATTTAGCCAAGGTCTTTGGTTCTTGGTCCCTGAGAGCTCTCCTGAGAGTTTGGATGCCATGACACACAGAATAAAAGAACAAAAATCATTCAGAAATACCAGGGCTACAGTCAACTGACATTTGTTTGTAGCATCCAGGATATAGTTTCCTGTGAAAACAGGTAAGTGTTAAGAGATGCTAGTAATGCATTGACCAGTCCTTCCCTAGCCCTGTGTCAGAAGAGAGTTACTCCTGCCTCAAAACTGAGGGCTTGGCTTTGCTCCCTGCAGTGGACCACTTCTTGCTGTGGAGCAGAAGTATACAGCCAGAGCCTCAGGGCCTTCAAGAGCAGCTATGAGTTTCTAAGAGTTAAAAGAGCTTTGGTACAAAGATAAGTCATCATGGCATTGCTGAGGTGCTGAACAGGCACCCCTGGGAAGAGCAAGGAAGGGGGATTTGAGCTCCTCACATTCATTTTCTAATAATTCTTTTTTCTTCCTAGAAATACATTGTATAACAGAACAAACTGTTCTTACAGCTGAGGTACCAGTCCTCAGCCCTGTTATTTAGAACTGATTTGGCTTAATTTTTGTAAAAATTTATCAACTGTGCCTGGAGCTTTGGAAAAATAAGGATTTAAAGGTCATTTATGTTTCTAATTCTTCAGTTCACAGCAGTTTTTGGCCACCTGGAACACCCTCCTTTGTTTTGTTGTTGCACTGTTGTTATCAAGCTCAAGAAACAT
Source organism: Porphyrio hochstetteri (assembly GCA_020800305.1). NCBI lineage: Eukaryota > Metazoa > Chordata > Aves > Gruiformes > Rallidae > Porphyrio > Porphyrio hochstetteri. The sequence goes on along the minus strand of CM036915.1, from coordinate 17,893,914 downwards.
GGACAGTGACAGCAAAGAACAGCTATCCAAGATTTCCACAGCTAAGCAAATCTAATGCTGATTATAGTATTTTGTATCTGTACAACAGTTCACTCGCATGATATCATTATGTGTCCCTTGTAATGCTGTAGAGAAGGCTCAAAACTCCTATTCTTCCCTCTGGGTGGATAGAGAAACTGAGTCATGCAAAATAATCACTATTTAGCTCTGTATTCAGCAAGGCATTTAATGAGATGCTTAAGCCATTCCGTTTCACAAAGCATTTAAGCATGTCCAAAATGGGATAAGCCATCACTTGTCAGTTGAAGAGTGTGTTTTCTGAAGCACTGAGCACTTTGGAGCTCCAGCTGAAACACAGCATGGCCTATAAGACAAATTTCATCCTTTTCTTTCCAGACTTGTATTCCCACTTTAGTGAAGTGAGTGTGCAGAAGCATGGAAAGATGAGGGGGAGTTTTCTAGTCTAAAGTTTGGAGGTTAAAGGGGAATGCTACCCAAATTTGGACCAAGAAAAGTCTGAAATTAAGTTGTAGAAAGCAGGCTGCCTCTGTGAGCACAAAGGGGATTTTTCCTGTCTGAGTGTCAGCATGAACTTGCAGATGAACAGGAAAGAAAAAGGTAGAACTCCCTTTTACCAGGCTTTAGACCTGAAAAGTTCACTTCAGCCTTTCCTCCTTCTTAAGATATCAAGTCTAGCAGAGGCTATTGCAGAAGTTACATCTTCCAGCAACCTCATAATTCCCTTAATGAGCACACCACAGGGTGATAGACCTGTATAGAGTAATATTTTCTCCAAGATACCTCTCCAGTTAAGTACAGCCTATTCCCTCTTCCAAATACCAGGTGGGTAAGACACCCCCTGAATTATATTTGTCACACTCAAACAAGGCAGTGTTTGCACTTGGGAATAAAGTGAAGACAATTAACTTTTCATAAACTTAGAAAGGATGTTCTGCAGTCACCCAATGGCTTTATCTTCATTACTTTTAGATGTAGAATTATGTAAATAGCAATTTAGAGAGCCCAGAGGATTCTGAAAATTCAGTTTAATGATCTGTAATTGTTTAATTGGACTGTAACCTGGCCCCTGCAGGGACCTGAGTGCAGGTACAAGTATATACTTCACTTCCCTACAAAATATTGTCAATTGTTAGCTTCTGTGTAAGCAACAGCTTCTAACCTCTCCCAACAGTGCAGCAGTTTAGCACTGCCAACTATTAGAACCACATTAAGTTTCAGCTAGGGAAAGCATCAGTGTCTGTAGCTTAGACTGGACATATATTGGCCAATACTGGGCCAGGTATTCACCGGCAACAGAACCCAGCTATCTCACACCCATCGTGAGCAGGCTGTAAGGACAGCATGTGGGGGAAGGTGCCATTAGCAGTGAGAAAGGAGGAGTTTTAGCTCTGTTATTTCACTTGCTATTTAGGAAAGCAGGAGCATGTGACACCAGTTTCTGGTGGAGATGTACATAGTGTTTTGGAGATGTCCTCTGACAAATTCAATTCAAAATACATCTTGATAGATGTTTACTAGATGCTGTCTCAACTGCTCTACAAAAAGAAGTCTCTTAAGCTCCCCACAGAAGCAAAGTGCAATCAAAATGGGGACAGGGCTTGCCTGCAAGCTGAGGGTCCAGCTATACTCCCATAGCCATCTGTTCTCCCTCCCAGCAAGGATGAGTGGGGCAAGGAGATAGATAACTGCAAAAGGGCAGCAGGTGTCTGGAGGAAAAAGAGGCCAGAGAACCTGAGATTATTTCTGCAGCAAGACTAACTGGCTTGACAAATGAAACATAATGGAAAGTGCCAACTCTGCTCCACTCTGTCTGCTTCTCCTCTGGTCATTTCATTTGCCCTTCTTCCTCCCCACAAAATAAAATGAACTGCATATTTTACTGTAAGCTTCTTTTACAGTGCAGGCAGCAAGAGGCTGGAGGACTTCCCTGAGGGAAAATGAGCTAACCAGTGATTGCTTCATCCTTTAATTCCAAAGGCCAGGGACTCTCATTTTCAATTTCCTTTTATCCAGGGTTTTTCATTTATGCTCAGGTTGCTCTTTCACACCCTTTGAGTGACAAGCATGCTGAAAGGTGACAGACAGACACCATGTGTGTGGCCAGTACTAGAAAGAAACATTTCAAAGCCTGCTTTGCAAACAGAGATCTTGATGAGTTTCTGGACTGTCTGATAAGGTTTCACTTGGTACATCTGGGCATCTCACTGCCAGATGTGACTAAAAAATATCAATCAAAAGCACCAAGGCTACCAAGAGGTCAGATGAGTGGTTATCAATACCCTGTAGCCACATTTATACAGCAGAAAACAGACCTGGAAGTTAATTGATTGTTGGTTTTTTGAGACTTGGGGACCACCCTACATCCATCCCTTGGGTAGGCAGGACAGGGCAAGGGAAGCATGCCATAGGGGTGCAGGATTGGGTCCTTGACTATTGCTCCTCTGCAGAGCATCTCTCCTCTGCAAAGTATACTTTACATTAGCTCTGTTACAGTCCAGATAAAGCACCTTAGACCTTCACAACAGCCATTTACAGCACACCCTGCCCAGTGGAGTGGGGGGAGCAGGGACACACACACACACACCACTGACTTCCTTACCATGGAAGTAACTTTAACTTACATAAAAGGAAAATAACAATTTAAAACCATCCCATGTACCTGTCCCTGCAATCATTAGTGCCAGGCAGGCTGGTCTGATGAGAGTGTTGGACTCCAAGACAACCAGAAAACTTCACTCTAAGTTCCTGTGACAGATTGCTGCCTGCAAGCTGAAGCGTTGACAGAAGCCTATCATCCACTGCAACACCATAAGATATCACACACGGATATGCCATCACCTTCCTCTGTCATTCCTGATTGGCAGCAAGTTCTCATCAGGTGGGTTAACCATCAGTTAACTTCATACTCAGAGATTATTTTTCCCCCTCCAGAGAAAGGTCCTCAGGGGTATTTTGAAGTGGCACAGCTAAGAGTATTAGAAGCTCTTGACTGCCAGAGAATACTCCGCTGAGGCACTATCCAGCAAGTATGACCCCTGGGAAGAACCACTTGAGAACCAGCACTGGAAACAGCATTAATATGAATGGACCAGGTAGTCCAATCCTGCACAGCAATGATGCATTATATGTAAACATATATATACACAAACAGTAAAAGTGTAATTTTACAAGGGTTATCACACTTCTGTTGGCTTGAGTTAGCCAGAGGTCAGCATCATGTACTATTTCTAGAGACTCCCAAGCATGGCATAATCATGCAGAGGGGAAGTCTTAGTCATCCTCCTTAACAATTAATTCTCAAAAATATAATGTTGCATGATGACCATGCAATTATTTGTAAGAGGAAGCTGTAATAAAATCACATTTCCATGAATGGAAGATATATTACATCTATTATTTTACATTTAAAAAATAAGTGAATAGGTGAAGAACTAATTGCTGTGATACACTGAACATATCTGCAGTCTAAAACTTGCAATTCAGAGAAACTTGGACTTTTGCTACCTATGAGGTGCTTTTAATTCTTTTCACTTCCAACTTTAAACATACCTTGTCTTACTGTGAATTTTAATGATGTGACCATTTAGTTAAGTCCAGAAGACTTCACTTAAGATTCATGCCTTAAATATTTCCACCAGAATATTGAAAAGCCCATGAAAACCCTGAGCTTTTTTCAGCCTAATGCCCAGCACCAGCTGAAGAGAGATTAAGCAGCAAGGGCAAAGGAAAGACCAGTGTCTTTCTTTCACCCTTGCTTCAAATGAACATGTAGAAATGCATTCTGCATTCCAGCTCTGCTCTCCCCATCTCCCATGGCTCTGGACCTGTTAGATATAGCTTAAGAGCCAAACTTAGCCTGAGCCCACCTGGCTCAGCTTGGATTAGCACCATGATCAAGCCAGGAACGTTTTCCTTCCGGATTCCTTTGAAGACAGCAATAACCCTGTGCAATCAGGGAGGCCAAAAGTGAAGCTGTTCAGTGGCCAAGCTCTCTGCATTTGCTTTCAACTCTGTTACAAGCATCACATCCAGGAGCCAAGTAGCAAGGAAAACAAGAGCAGCCATCCAAAACCCACCCATCAGTTTTCAGAGTATAAATCCTAAACAATAGTCAATAGATACCAGTATAATCTCTTTGTGACCAATCAGAATAGGAACAGAAGGCTGAGCTCTTCCCTCCATTACATCATTAAATCAGAAATGAGTCAAGTGCTCATCAAAAGGACACTCCACATTAACACAGCACAGTATCTACTCTTACTTTGCAGTGAGCCTAGGTGGTCCCAAGCTCTGCAGCATCCCCAGAGTCACCACTGCACACACTGAGCTCAGCCTGCTGCAACCAGGCTGGCTGTTAAGCCCCACAAGGAATGCATTTAAATGAAATTATACTGGTTTCACTCAGTGAAGGAGGAGAAAAGGAGCAGAGCCTTTGTGCAGCCATGCCCTGCCTCAGCTAGGATATAACCTTCCTTTTTTAGCACCATTTCCTAATCTATTACTGAGCTTCTGACAAGCTGCACTACAGCAGGAAAGCACTGCCCTAAGTATTAGCATTAAGTACAACAGGGACAGCAATCACCAAGATGCTCACTCATCACTGAGCAACAGAGTGCATCTGGCTAATTCCTCAGGGTTTTGTGGCTGCACATTTGCCCTGGTTCCTTCTAATAGAGGCCAGGGAAGTTGCATTGGAGGGAGTGATAAGCTGAGAAGTAATGAGGGATATTCCTTTCCCCCCCATCTCTGATCAAACCCTTGACCATTCTAGCTTGATAACAAGACTGGCTCAGTGATGCAGATTCCTGATACTTTTGGGCAAATACCCATAATGCACCATTTGCAGTGTTTACACAGAAGCAGGCCTGCACAGCAAAGGCAGTTTCCTGAAGCATAAGATTTGATTAACCTCGTTAGCTTGCCTTGCAGAGCTGCAAATGTTGTTAGACATCATGAAATTATCCAGCCCTATTTAAAACCCAACTGGAGTATTTGGCCTGCTGACCTCCCCCAGCAACAAACTCCACAAGTAAAATTAACCACGGCCTTCCACAGCCTGGAGTGGTTCAGTCCCTGATCCCAGCCAGCAGCAGCAGTTTGAGCTGTATCTGTGGGAGCCTGGAGTTTCTCCTGCCACTTTCCCCTTCCCCACTCGGTTTGCAGACACATCTCCATTTCAGTCCTCAAAAACTAAGTCAGTTGAGGTAACCTTTGAAATTATTAGAAATAGCAGCAACATACCCACTTTTAAAGCGATTTACAAGTGCTTAAAAGCTAAAGATTGAAGAATTAAAAGTATTATTCTCTTAAATTTGAGTTACACAGTATTATTGTGGCTGATGATGCTCAGCAACTGTAAGATTTTATCTGCACTGACATCCAGGAAAGTACATTAGTATATACCAGTTAAATCAACACACATATGACTACTTGTATTACTAGAGTGCCTGGTTCATTATTCCTATTCGTTACTGACAATCTTCAGTTCTCCTAGTCTAGGTCAAGACCCAAGTAGGTGCCTCAAGAAGCAAAGCAATATATCTTGCCCAATAGCTGAAAAGCTTGAGAACACCACCAGTAGTAGTAGAAAAGTGTAGTAACATGGCTGTAAGGTTGCAAGAGTTAAACAAATGCACAGCTAGATGTCTCGAAGTTATATGGAAACTGTTTCTCTCCTACTTCTCTCTGGCTGGATTTTACTCCATCAAGCCTTCCCACTGATGTGCACTGGATGCTCCTTCAGGCCCCTCTGGAGCTGCCTGGTATTTCCCTTGACTCATGACAACAATAAGCATCAAAAACCCTCCTGTTGGAGGCACACACCAAATCAATTACAGCTACATCATCCTTCTTAATCAAGGTTAATTTCTGTGGGTAGCATTTTTCTGTTGGAATATTGTCAGATGTTTTTAGATCTCTAATTTTATATAAATTTAGGCTTCAAATTCTCAAGTTGAGAGTTGCTAAGGTAACCAGAGCCAGCCATATTGCAGTACCTTCTCCCCATGGAGCTTCATTAGGGCCAATCAGTCATTTCCAGGGTAATAGAATGTGTCACTTCCAGAGATAAGGATACATCTTTTTATAGTGACAGTATTTTTATTAAACATGTTAACCCCTTGCCCTCTTAAGAGTCAGCCACTGGCCCCTTCCTTAGAATTGTAATACCCAAGAAATGAGATTTAGGCAGACTTAACTGCTAGCAGTTGAACACCTAAGGCCAGATCAGAGGAAGTCAGCATGCCTGGAGTATATTGCCTTACAATAGCAAAACCAGGGTGGTTGGGGATTGTTTTCTGCTGGCAGGGAGCCAAACCACCATTATATCCCAATAGCCAGGCACAAAGCCTGCTTCTGAAACAGATCTGACCTGCACGAACCAAGGGGTTTGGTAGGTATTTTTGTTCCAGTCTAGACATATGGACTACCTGCTATATTTGATCTCATATCTGAACATCATTGTCTTTCAGATCAAAGGGGTAATTCACACCTGTCCATAGTATTTATTAGCAGCTATATCTGAATACTAAGAACAAACTGCTGTTATCAGACCAACTGCTAGAAGGGAGTCTTTGATCTCTTCCCCAGAACCTGTAAAGCTCCCTAATATCAGCTAGCTGTCCTCATTGTCAATACACCACTCAAAGCTTATTTCAGAACATATCTTCATTTAATATCCATGCTGTGTGCCAGAATTACCTTCCTCTGAAAGTTTCCAGCCAGACCTAAGAAAACCCTACTCTACCTTCTGCTAGAAGCTGCTGATGCTCAAGTGAGTCACACTTGCTGATCTATCTTCAGGCACTTTCCCCTGTGCTTCCTTCTAATCAGTAATATCAACAGTACCTGAACTGGACCTGACTTGACTTCCTTATGTAGACAGTTTCTTTAATGCAATTTTTCAGAAAACACATTTGCTGCAGAAGCAGCAGGAAAGCTTACTACTAGGAGCTTAGTGCATCTGTCTTCATCCAGCAGGAAGGACCTCTCCGAGGTCCTGGCTGTAACCCAAAAGCTGCAGTCATAAGACACCAGAAGCCTGAAGGAAAGAAGTTTCCTCTTCTTCCTCCTCCATTAATTTCTTTGGAGGTTCCTGTGTGGTGCAGAAAGATACAGTTACACCTCATCGCTCCAGCTCCCCTGAACATCATGTCTATCTTATTAAATAATAGATATAACACTGCAGCCAGGAAGGACAGCATCTGTCAGCTGATACCATATTTATTGTTTTCCCTTGAAAGAATCCATTATTGTAACCCTGTAACAGGTTCACTTACAGACAAACAGAAGTTTTACTTAAAAAGAGGCAGGATCTTTTGTGCTGGGGGAGCAGAGACAGCTGGGCACTGGCATATTTGTGTGTCATGATTTTTTCTTGCTGTTATATATTCACTATGAGATAAGAGCAGCTAATTATGTGAAATTTGAATAAAGTTAGAGATAAAGGCAACACTGGTTGTTGGGTTTTTTTTTTAACACAAAAATGCCTAAACCCCCAGCATTTGCAGCACAGAGGTATTTAATGACCATCTGAGTTATAACTCCACTTCTTCCAGCATGAATTCACAGTTCACATAAGCACAGAGATCAATGCACATCAGAACAATCACCACATCTACATCTGGTTTGATTTTGTTTCTTTAAATTAGAAGTGTAGGGTGTGAACATGCATTTGAATATGAGAATAGCAGTAATGATGGATGACACCTAGACAAAAAGCATATTGGGCAAGGTGTTTCATTTTGGTAGTTCTGGGGACATAATGCTCCCTTTACCAGGTTCCCCCCTCCTCTAACATTGTCTCACTTTTCTCCCAGAGATGGAATCTGCCTGTACAGCAAAGGCCACAAGCTCATGAGAGTAGACTTGAAGTTTTGGTCTAAGGGCCTCAAAAGTCCATTTACCCATGCAAAATTGTCATTGCACCATGGCCTGGAGTTTGTGTTTACTTGCAGGAGGAAGGTTATCTCCTCACTGCTGCTCCCAGCTCTGCTTGCACAGCACTACAAGGTCTGGTCCTGCAGTCAGCATGCAGTGTATGTTAAGGAGGGTGAGACCTCTTCATATGGTTGCTGCAGTACAAACCCAGCCTGCCCTCTTGGTTCCACTCCAGCAGCTTCTGATCTTCCTGTTCCTCCTTTCCTTGCACAGCAGCATTTGATTCCCCCTAGGCCAGGGGATCCAGCTGCAGTTCAAACAAGCATCCTTCCTCATTAAGGAGAGCCAAGGCACTGGCACCTTCTCCCTTACTGGTGCTTTGGGAGGATGCAGCATTCCCCCCACAAGATCTGAGCCTTTCACTTGCTTCCATCCCACCCAAGAGTGTGAGATAGGGCTGGCAAGATGTGGATGCAAGCCCAGTAACATCCCTCTTTCAGTTTCCCAAAGGAGAAAGCCCTCAGCAAAGAAAGCTGGAGGCATCTTCCTCATCATCATTACCCATACTAATGAGAGCATTTAGCATTCAAGGCTTGACTGGTGTTGCAGTTGAAGTAACACAGAACTCAAATAGAAAAGGCCCAGCAAGCTGCAGGGAAGATGCTCAGAGCCCAGGCTCCAGGGGAATACCTCTCCATTAGTAATCATTAAGCACTGAAGGAGGAAATGAGAAACAGAACCCTGTTCTGCTTTAGTTAATCATCTTTGCCAAGTTCTCTGGTACAATGGCTACCCAGGTTCTCTTTCTTCTTTTCATCAGTACCCTGCCAATCTCCAGTCTCCAGACAGGCATGGAAACCCTGGGCAGGCTGCAGCTGCTTGTGAAGCCACAGGGAACAGTTTCTCAAAGCCTACACTCTCCAGGACTGTCCCTTCCAACAGGGAGCAATGGTTTCTCTGCTTTGCAAATCAAAACACCTTTCTAGCAAAGGAAAGAAAATAAAGCAATGAAAAGGAAAATTAACCCCCTGCAGAAAACCTGCATTCCTGGGCCTGAACATCTGCCTTCACTGCTTGGTGAAACAGCTAAGTGCTACTATGAGAATCATCAGCCTCAGAAGCATTGTGGGGTGAAGCTATTTGATTTGAGGGCTCCATGGAGGACTGGAGATTGCAGTTCTCATTTGAGCTGATACCCTTTGGTGCAGAAAGGCAAGTCTCACTTCTCATCTTGCTTCCTAACCACCAACACTACCCATTTATCTTTTACTTAGGGCTCAAGACAGAGGCTGACTCCTACATTTGCACCCCAAGACTATTGCCTCTCACCTGAGGCATCCTTAAACCTCACCCACCACATCTTGGCTACCTGTTGTGGCCCTTCTGAAGCCAAGGCTTCCAAGCACCAAGATCCTCTTTCCCTGCAAATGCCTCACCTCCATTTAACTACAGGCTGCCTGCTGCTTAGCTGGATCCCTGCAGCTTTTTCCAGCAGCTGTAGTAATAGCTGTTCTTCACAAGAAAGGAATCTAGGATAAATATAAACTAAAAAAATACTAGTTCAATGCAAAATACAACACCCCCCTCATTTCTACTCAACCAATCCTTAACAAAAGCCCCAGGACAATAGGATGTTCTTTGCAGCTGGGTGCTGTGGAACAAGTAACAAAGCCCATGGTAATGATGTGATTGACATCAGTTATCTTGGAGAAAACACCCATCAAAAGGCAGTGTTTTTTCAGCTGTTGGCTCAGTGCTAAAAAGTCATCTCTAATTGCAGTTGTGTCTGCACCAGCTATGAGGAGCATGAGAAATCTTTCATGGTCTTGCCATCTCATGGGGTCTGAAAGCTAAGGTAACAAAGGTAATAACCAGATAAACAGAGGAGAGAGCAGAAGTTTGGGTGGCAATTAATTCACTGAGAGAAAGGGATAGTAAACTAGTCTTATGGTTTTTTCCTTCAGTTGTGGAAGTGGAAAAGCATCCCACTTTCTGCAACCCTGCAGATCACAAATGGAGCTTCTTTGGCACTGTTGCTCAGCTGGAGATTATGAACAACTCACTGTTTGGGATTTCAAGCATCCTTCAATCCTGTTGGAGTTAACATCATGCTGATAAGCACCCAGAAAGTTTGACAGCTTATGCAAAACTTGTCCAAATAAACCCTCCACACCCCTTTGATCTGCAAACCACAGCAGGAAAATAACAGCTAAATCAGCCTTCTATCCCAGCACTTGTGCTTCTGTCTGGAGTTGGGACAACCACACATAAGAGCTTTTTCTAACCTCAAAATAAAGACCTTCCAGAGTTAAGTGCCACCTTAGGCCACCCTCTTGTGGCCAGGGATAGTTATGCAGCCACCTTGTCCTGCTTCTCCCTTTCCATCACATTGACAGCTTCCCCTCCCTTCAGCTTAAGGGGTTATTGAACCCCAGCTCTTTTAGTCCCTTTGTGGGTTCCTCCCCCCCGCAAAATGAGCTCCCTGAGGAGATGCATCAATGCTAACAAGGAATTATACACGAATAAACCCCACGGGTGGCACATCAGCTTCTTTGGGTGGAGGAAGGCAAGTGGCAAAGGCCAGGAGGAAGGGGAGTCTGTGCTTCCCTCCAAGCACATCACTGCACCCTGAGCCCATCCTCACCATACTGTAGCTCTAGAGAAGCCAGTCTGCTCCTTCCCTTGGCTAGTTCTCACTTGTGAGCAGCCCTCTCAGCACACCTTTCACCCTGCAGCAGGCTGGGGAAGGTCAGAGTGGTTTCTGCATTGCAAAGGCTCTTCAGCCTTGCAAGACATTCAGCTGCCAAGTCTCAAGGGGTCAGTTCAGTGAGCTGATAAGACAGGAGGGGGGGGAAAAGAACAAAATCTTCCAGAAGATCAGTTTCTTGACCTAATTTGCCCTGAGTGGGCAAAAGGAAAGCAGGGGGAGGGTGCAGCTAAGAGCTGGCAGAAGGTGATGGCTGTACTTTTCAGTATCAGAATCCTGGCTAGATGTTACATCAAATCACATCCTAAATGTCTTCCCCAACTTGTTTTCCTGTCTGGATAGTACAACTAATGTATGCCCACATTGTCACCACATCATAAATATATGCCTTTAGCCAAAGGCCACAGTAAATTTGAATTTAAAGTAGCTTCCTGTATTCTTTTTATTTAAGCCTGTTGCATTACTGTTACTCTGCAAAAATACATCTCTCCCATCCTTTCCCCAGCATACTTAATACCCATGAAAGGGAGTAAACAAGGCAGCAGGAAAAACAACCTGGGTATTTTACTGCCTCTAATTCCCCTTTTGCATCATTCATATTTATACAGGACTGAGACCTATTTTCCTGGTTTGCCAAGCATGGTTGATACATACACTGTGAACACAGAACAGACCCTTGCTCACAGTTGGGTTTCTCAGTCTCACTAGAGTGCTTTTGTTTTATCTCTCTCTGCACCTTTGCAGTGAGACAAAACATTACAGCTCAGCTGGGTGGGCAATTGTTAAAGAACAGAGAAGAAGATACATGGTAAGACCAGTCTAGGAAAAAGGATCTAGACAGAGCTAGCGACTAAAGACAATTTCACTGGATTTAGGCACTAAGTAAGGCATTTGGGCACCATTGGTATGAAAAGGAATTGATGCCTAGCTCCTCAGAAGAGTCTTAAAATCTTTACCCAAGTTAAAGGGGAATAGAAGAGGACAGATGGCATTGTGCTGATGCTAAAGAGGTGATGTGGAATCAGGAAATCCTTTTGCTGCATAAATTCAAGGTAGCACCCTTCTGCTCTCTAGTCCTCTCTGCACCTAGAGGCACCTCTGGACCAGGGCTCCTGAAAAGCTGCCCCAGTCAGTAATACATGCAGTGTGGTGGTCCGTGCAACTGGGATCTTTCAGTCCATCCAGCAAAGTCTGAACTTTTGTCTGAAGTCATTCTGCCCTTTTCTCACCTTCCAGCTATCTGCCAAGCTGAGACTTCCCCAGGAGGCCTTAAATATCATGTTTTTCCACAGAAAGCAGAAATCCTAGTTTCATTTCACCTTTTACTGCACATCCTTATGTACTCAAGGTACACACTAGCTTCAAACAGTCTCAGACTAGGAATCTGAGCAGAAAAAAACCTGCTCAGAGTTGTATAACCCAGGACTCCATCTCAATTTTCCTTATTTTGCTGCCTGTTTGATTTAGGCTCCCTCAGACAACACAAGAAGTTAGCTGCCTGGTTCTGCACAGATGGATAGATCTGTATGTACAGGAGGCAGATAGCTGCTCAGATAAAATCTTTGTCAATACTTTCTATTGTCAGATCCTTCTTGCATTCACAAATAAATCCTCACTGCCCTATCTTTACCTTTTGTATTATACTTTGTGAAGGGATAGAGCAACATGTGCTTTAAAAAAGCAGCCTACTGGAGTGTGAATTTACGCTACTGAAGTCTAATTCCCTCAGGGAGGAGAAAAAGCCAAGCACACAGAAGAGAGCTGATGTCTTACACCTCCTTTGATGCCCTCTCAATAGGCCTCCAGACTCTGGTGCCATGCAGGCACACAGAGCTGGAGAGCTGTTGGCTCTCATTGTCAGGACACCAACTACTCCAAGTGAGAACTGCTGAGGGCAGCACCTCTTTAGATGCAGCAGGCCCAGGATTTTCCTGGTCTAGGGGAAACAAGGCCACTGCATAGCAGGCTAACAGGGTGCTATGCAGAGCAGAAGCAGGTGTTAATTATTGCTTTACAGTCATTAGAAATAATTTGCTGAGCAAAGCTGTGCAGGTTGTGATGAAATGCTCAGCTCACTGATTGCAGGGAGCACATTTATAACAGCTGGTGGCATGTGACAGAAATGCCTGGGCAGAGGGTAACCAGCTCCCCCCAGACAGCTTCATGTGTAGTAACACCACAGAGGAGCTTCCTAACACCTAGTTACAGACATAAAATTGGGCTGGGGCTAAATAAGGCTGTCAGTCCACAGACTAAAAGATCAATCACAAGCTACACCTCCATGACCAAACACAGTGGTTGAGCTGAACAGAGTAATCCCCCCCTTCTGAGCCACCCAGAGTAAAGCCTCTGCTGCACCCTCCTTCATTTGCACTTTACTAATCAACACAGACTCACTTTTCCCAATGACACAGCTTATTATCTTGGCAATATTATACTCCATGCACAGGGCAAATCTACCACAGGAGCTGATGTCTTTGATCACCCCTGTAAGGGCTGAAGACAGTCTTGAGGAACAGCATGTCTCCAAGGGGGTAACAGGAAGAAGCCACCCAGCACAGAAGCTGGCCAAGCATAGATTTGATGTGGAAACATATACTATCTCCTCCATCACAAGTGCCCAGATCTACTGGGAAAGCAGATGGCCAGCACATTAGTTACCAACCAGCCCCAAAATGATGCCTTCCTGTCTCCATCCTCAGGGAAGTGTGGTCTCTTAAAATGAAAAAATATTGATGCTTAAGAGCTACAGGATATAAATAACTTTGGCAAAGGCCTTTGTTTTTCCCCTCAATTTGGGTACTTTCCATTACACTGATTTATCCCTTTTGCAGAGGCTCCCATTATCATTTTTCTTCATTATTCCTGACAAGTTAGAAGAGCCATGAGGGTTCCCATAAAGCAGTCTAGAAGACCTTTCTCCCACTGAAGAGAACAGGTGAAGTCCAGCAGGCCTGCAGGCTTTGGTGCTAGGGAAAGCAGAAAACCCCAAAGGGAATGGAAAAAGGTGTTTGTGCATGCCTTGTAGCCCCAGGCATCCCATGTGGACATGAGATCTGACTCCCGTTCCTCAAAGCATCATGATAGAGACAGATAGGAAAATATGGCCCCGACACCAGGTCATGGCTCATCCTTGTCAGCAGGAAGGACAAGTAGGTAGTAACAGTCAGAATAACTTCACTGGACATCTGCCCTGATGGCATGACAGCTGAGGGGCACAGAAATCCCTTAACCCCTTCCAAATCTCTATCTCCAGGCTAAAAAAAACCCCATTCTCTGCAGCTACATTGGTCTGATTTTGCAGTGGGTAAGCTGCCAACAGAGCAGGATGAGACCAAGCACACCACTGCATCTGTCCTAGGCTTGTTAGCACTCACAGGCAGCACACTCAAATCAATAGCCCCTTCCAGGGTCTGGAGTTTCACAGCAGGTCATTATTTGATCTGTTAATACAACTCCTATGGTTTATTACTAGCAACAACAGAAGTAGGATAAAAGCCATGTTTCCCCTCTAACTGTGACCAGGGGGTTACAGAGAAGGAACATCCAGTACAGGTGAATGAGTAATGTCATTAGGACACATATTAAGCACTGATTTTGGTCTCTGCAGGAGGAGGGGTGCTTGCCAAGGAAAGTACCAGAACATAGCAACATGAGTTTAAAACATAAACTAGCCTGACAAGAAGGGATAAGGCACCTAAGCTGACACTGTTGGAGCATTGGTCCCATCCATATTCCACACCTCCATCCCCCTTGAAGTGCAGGCAGAAAAAAAAATAAGCTGTCCAACCCCTAGTTTGCAACTTCAGAGCAGGGCAAGGGTTTCTAGCCACCCCACTGTCCATGCTGCTGCTGCAACACCTGTATGCACACTAAGCCAGAGCCACAACTGTGCATTCCTTCCCTTTCACAGCCAAAGGCCTTTCAGTTTACATCTTAAATCACCCATGGACAACCATCCCTCAACAACAGCCTACCAAATACCAAAGCACATACAGGACCCTAGGGCTGAGGCAAGGCACTGACCCTATTGAAGCCCATAACACTAAAGCTTTCACTGCTGCTTTAGTTGAAAGGTGTTTAGAGTCAGACACAGCTGGGAAAGGCAGAGCAGCCATCTGCCTCTCTGCTGGAGCTGCTGCAGTTTACACCTCAGCACACTCACAGAAAACCCCACTTCTCATTTCAGCTGCTGCTAACACTCTGCCTATAAACTGTGGCACTGAGGCCATAGCACACATACATCCTAGCAAGGTGCCCTGCTGCAGGGCAGGACCCTCCCACAGCACCAGCACTCACACCAGTAACAGCATTACAAGTTCCCAGCTTCATGGTGAACACTGTTGTCCCCAAATTAGTCCATAACCTCCCCAGAACTAAGAATAACCCTTCTTTCACTCTTTTATCCTTTTCTCAGTGCACAGAGCCAGAAAAGCAGTAAGTAGCTCCCCAACTGATAGCAGAATACAAAAAAAGCACCAAATCAGCACTACTTGTTGGAAAAAAAAGGTTTCTAAAATAAAGAACAACAACTCACCAGACCCAAGATGCAGCCATCCTCCCAGCTTCATCCCTCAGACTCTCCTCTCATGCTAACACCTCATGGATCACAGCTCCTAGGTGATCACAGAGGGCCTTACTGGCCCTTAAAAGCACTGTGGGCTGAGCTGGCTTCCTCCCTCCTTAATTGAAGCAGTCTGGGGGCAACACCTGAGATCAGTTTGTAATTGCTGCTCAGAGCAGATGGTTGCATTGCTCTTAATCAAGCCAATTAGGACCATGTATTCTCCAGAGGGGTACTGGGTGACATCCCTGAGGATAGGAAAGAAAAGAGGTTGATGTATTTTATGTAATTCCCCAAAAGCTTGTGAAATGTCAGTTTGTGGGTATGGGTTAGTTGAGGGTGGGTTTTTTTTTTCAACTAAAAATTTTGCTTTACTGGAATTAGTGGACTGGAGATGCAGAATTTGCACTATATCTGTTCAAAGCACGTGGAAATATCAGACATGTTTGTGTCACAACAAAGCCTGTGGACTTGCTAAAGTGCACAAGCTGGATCTTATGAGTGTTTAGGAAATCTTGGGACACTGCTGGAGAAATTCTTATCTGGTAACACCCAAATCAGAGTATTTCTATGTTTTCATAGAATCATAGAATCATAGAATGGTATGAGTTGGAAGGGACCCCAAGGATCATAGAGCTCCAACCCCCCTGCCACAGGCAGGGCCACCAACCTCAGGCCTGGATCTACACTAGGTTGCCCAGGGCCCCATCCAACCTGGCCTTGAACACTTCCAGGGATGGGGCATCCACTACCTCTCTGGGCAGTCTGTTCCAGCCCCTCACCACTCTCTCTGTAAAGAACTTCCCCCTAATATCTAATCTAAACCTTCCTTCCTTTAGTTTTAATCCATTCCCCCTTGTCCTGTCATTGTCTATCCTTTTAAAAAGTTGAATCCCCTCCTGCTTATAAGCTCCCTTCAGGGACTGGAAGGCTGCAATGAGGTCCCCCCGCAGCCTTCTCTTCTCCAGACTGAACAAGCCCAGCTCCCCCAGCCTCTCTTCGTAGGGCAGGTGCTCCAGCCCTCTAATCATCTTCGTGGCCCTCCTCTGAACCCTCTCCAACAGTTCCACATCCTTCTTGTACTGGGGGCCCCAGATCTGGACACAGTACTTCAGATGGGGCCTCCCGAGGGCAAAGTAGAGAGGGACAATCCCCTCCCTGTCCCTGCTGGCCACCCCTCTTCTAATGGAGCCCAGGATACCATTGGCCTTGCGAGCTGCAAGAGCACACTGCTGGCTCATGTTAAGTTTCTCATCCACCAGAATCCCCAAGTCCTTCTCAGCAGGGCTGCTCTCAAGAAGCTCATACTTCTCTTATAAAGGGTCACATGGAATATAAATATTATAACGAAATAGTCTTCCTTAGGTGTTTGCTCTGCATTTAAAGAAACTGCTCCCACTCATAAAGGTTTCTTGCCTAAAAAAATATTTTCTCTATCCTAACTCATGGTTTATGGTTATTGTAAGCTGCTCCTGATCAGAAAAACACACATACCATTAGCAAATAAACCAAAACTGCATCATCTCCTCAATGTGGATGCAGTGAGACTGCTGTTGGGAACTGGCTCATCGCAGCCTGCAGATGAGAACGCAGATGTCCCAATATTCATCCCAACAGGTGGGAAGCATTTGCACAGAATGATGAAGACCTAGACACAATAGCAGTACCAAATTAATGAATTGTTTTTAATAACTGTAGTAGAGGCTTTCACTCAGAGGAGCTCTGCAGTGCTGCACGCAGCTATACACTAGGGACGATGTAAGAAAACTTGTTAAATAAATCTTTGGAAGTTTTGGTTCTGAAAAATGGCTTGGAGAAATCTGTCTGTGTGCACAAACAATCATTCTCTACCTAGCTCTTTAGGCAGCTATATTTCTAGTGGAAAACACTTCACAACCCTGTTTGGAGAAGAAAGAAGATTGTGGCCAGACAGATGGGGAAATTCTTCACCTTGGGAAAACCACTGGCTGACATTTCCAGCCTTTGTACTGCCAATAAGTTTTCACGGGTTTGTTCACCATCTCAAAAGTTGTCTTGAGGCCTGTGGAGCTCGTGCAGAGCTGCTGAGGAGCTGCAGACCCACGTGCACCGCAGGGTTAACGAGAAGCCAGGCTGTAAAAGCAATTCCAGCCCCTGCTAATCCCATCCACCGAGCTGTAAGTCTGTTCTCAGGCTTTCCCAGCACAGCTTGTTGCTGCATCCACCTTTACACTAGAGCAGAGTGTTTTATCTTTTAGCTGAAGTTTTGTAGGACTGTTCAAAGTAGTGATGCTTCAAGCTGCTCTGTCCAGATAAAGGACTGGGGCTGGACTTCTTCTTGGAAATGCAGGATTTGTGCCCCCAAGTCAGAGTGGTTTTCCTCCTGGCACATGCTCAACGTACCCGTAACCTGTGCACTGAGGGAAATAAAGTTTCCAGGGCAGGATGCTCTTGATTTTCTCATCATAGATCTATGTTGTGGTCTGTCTGCTGCTGACAGCAATATGCTCACAGATATTTAGAGATGGACCTTCCTCCACTGGGTTGGTTTCATGCTTCTGGACTTTCCTGGCTCCTGGTTCTCTCAATATCTTCCTTACTTACATGTCTTCTGGACATCTCCTGTGTTTGTCACCCATGGAAGCCACCTCAGGGTATCTGTCCTCTGGCCATCTTGCACTGGAGCAGCTGAAATAACCATGCCAAGGATGCTGATGGTCAGACTCCGTTCTGTCCAGGAAGTTGGGTGGGACACACACACACACACACACACAAACCAAGAGACCATGGTTGTCCTTGTGGCTGGTGACTGTCCCTCCCTGTAGAGGCCACTGGACAGCCATTAGATGTAATTTTATTTCTCCTTAGCCTTTCTCTGCCCTCCCTGACCATTTCCCCATAGTTTAAAGCCCAGATGGACATTTCATTAGGGAGGGTAATGACCTTTGGTGTCCAGTGCCCAGGGCAATGGCATCCTCACGGCTTCTGCAGCACTGTAGGCTCTTCTGCAACACCAGGGTCAGCTGTGACAGCAATGTTAACCTGGACCTGGCAACTGAATTAATTCTAGACTTCTCCTATGTTAGACTGGATGCATTCCTTCCATACGTCTCTGTGAGTAGTGAAGGTAGGACGACTTGGGGCAATGATGTTTCCAAAAGGCAATCCTGTGCTGGTTTCAGCCTGCCTGCCTAGGGCAGCATCAGGCAGTCTCAGGGAGAGACTTCTCTGCAGTGATTTACACACCTTTCACTGTGCCCAACAGATCTAGGTGCTGAGGACACACATTGACTCAGAAAGCTCCCATAACTTTATTTTCCCCATTTTATTCCCATACCCTCTGATATTATCCAAGGCACGACTGGAATGTTGGCTTTTTTTCCGCTCCAAGTATTCCACTTACTCTAACAAGACACGGATTGCACTTAATTGTTTATCTGAACTGAAGCTGTAAACTGTTTAAATGATTCATCCATTAATATTCAAGGTGGATGCTGCTTTCACACATCTCACTGAGGAAAAAACAAGAGTTGCACGTGTTATTTTAATGAATCAGTAATTACTGTTCATAAAATGCTATGAAGATAAGGTACACCACTATTTATTAGATCATTATTTTAGGTTGTTTTATTTAATTTGGTGACAAACATTAGAATTTACATGTGAAAGGTAGGTGCTTTTTCACAGACCTTGTGAGTTTGGTCTCTTCTCTCTAGCCACAAGATATAGGAAGAGAGGGAATGGCTTGAAATTACACCAGGGGAGATTTAGGCTAGATATCAGGAAGAATTTCTGTACTGAAAGGGTTGTCAGGCATTGGAACAGGCTGCCCAGGGAGGTGGTGGAGTCACCATCCCTGGAGGGATTTAAAAGGTGCTGAAGGACATGATCTAGAGATGAAGTAGTCAGGGTTAGGCTATGCTTGGACTTGATGATCTAAAGGTTATTCTAGGGGACTCTATGATTTGCCTCTGCTACGCTTTGGAGATAGCGAAGCACTAGAGCTTCATCAAAAGAATGGTAGTGATGTGCAGACCTCCTCCTACAGAGCATTTTGCCAACCTTGAGAGTTTACAGCCTGCAAATAACTTCGTTCAGGCCCAGTAGTTTCTAAAAAAAAAAAAAAATAAATACAGTAAACCTTGATTGCTTGTGCAGGCACAATGCAGGGTACCCAGACAGAGACAGGCTGGCTCAGCAGAGCATCTTGTTTCAGCCCACCTCACCCTTGCTCTCTCCACACTCCAGGCTGGGGCCCCTCTGTGTCCTGAACAAGGAACAATTCATCATGTGAAAAAGGAAGGTGTCAAGGCCACAGAGTAATTGCTGGGGACATGGGGATTGAATGACTGAAACCCCATTTAAGTGACAGGAATTTTGCCTTTCATTTCAGTGGGGCCAGGATTTGCTCACAGGGAAAGAGGGGAAAGTTTCTAAGATTTCATTCAATATGGATAAGCACCAACAGTTTGTTTGGTTATCCCAGAGCCTTTTATCCACAGCAAATACAATAGAAAGAGCCTTTGAGCAGACAGATTGAGAGGGCGTTAAATAAGTTGTTACCCTTTTGCTTACTCTGAGTGCAAGAAGCCAATTTTCATTGATGGAGGCTTTACAGGGCTGCCCACATAAGATCAAGAAGTAAATTGTATTTGAGACTTTAATGATGGAAATTTAACACGCTGCTTATGGTTTGCCCCGCACAAGCCAGTGGATCGATGCACAAGGGTCATGCATTATTGTAGCTGAAGAACTGTTGACAAATAATTATGAGGTTGCAGATGATTCAAGACACATACTTGCATAAATAGCTACAGGCAAGAAGTGTTTTTCCTTTATCAGAACTTGCCAAAATCTGATTTTGAGAAGTCTGTGGTGCGGTGAAACAACTCCTCCTGGCTTCTCACCTCCAAAAGTCTCTGGTTTTCATCCAGGATGGAATTGTGTGTGATGCAGATAGTGGTCTGGTTTCAGTGTAATTCTTCTCCACTCTGGTGCCAGAGAGGTCTAGTAGCAGCCCTGAGACTGAATCAATATTTGCAACAATTACATGGAACTTTACCTTCTGAGTTCAACTGTCTTTTAAATTTGGCAGAAATAATTCTCCACTCACTGTTTTTAGCAGCAAACCTGAACAAACAGTCCTGGTGAGTAGGTGACAGTCTGGTTACAGCTGCCTGTGCAAATCTGACTCTGGATTAGCATGGTGCCACTTTAAAAGAAAAAAGAAGTTTTCAGAAGCAGAAACGTATCTGCATAACATCATTGGGGTCAGGTACTCTGAGGAATAAATATTTCCATGCAACTAATTTATTTTCCTTAAAAAAATATCTTACAGTTGATTGTTCGTGAACATTTTAAAAGAGTTTCCCATATGGCAATTCTTTCTCCTCTTGACAGAATATCAATCCAGACGTTCTGTCAGCTCCTGAACCCCTTTAGTTACTACCAGAGTTACTGCTACAGCAGTAAAATTTATTGAACAGACGTTCTTGCTCTACAAGGTGGAAATGAAGGGCTGTGTCTGCTCATTCCCAAAAAGTATGCTGTAACTGTCTCAGGAGGTGAAGAGCTTTGAACAATCATGGAGCTGCAGAATGTATTTTCAAAAATGGATGCTAGCAATGACAACCAGAAAAAAAGCCAGGAAAAGAAAAAAATACGTTTTCAGGCTCTCAGCAACCACTGTTCCCTACTTCTGTCTGTGCAAATCGCTTCCTTCTCCTGACTAGAGTAAAACTTGCTGTGAGCTCTGCAGGTTTCTCCCTCTCCCTCTCCTTTCCCTCATGCTGTCCCTGAGAAGTGCTGCCCGAGCCCTGCAAAGCAGCTGGAAAAATCCATTTGTATGAGATGATGAGATCTCAGAGTGGAGGCATTTGGGTGAAGGGCTGTTCTGCTCCCAAGGCCAGGTGCCCACTCTGCACCCTAATGCACACTGCCATCATCACCAACCTCACTGCTGACGTGCTGCTGACAGGCACGGAGGGAAGGGAGCGAGAGGGACCGTGTGCATCCAGAGTGGGAAGTGGTGGTGTTTGGCAGCTGTTGTCTCATTAGTTTTCCATTAACTATCAAGAATAACATGTGATGCATTCCTATACCCCTCTAGCTTTCAAAGGTATTCTAATGCCCAGTGCCATCTGACTGGGAATGTGAAAGGCAGTGCTGGAAAGACAGGTCACATTAAGCAACTAGGAAGCAAAGGGGCCAGCTGGTATCTTAAGAGGGTGTCATTTGTAAGGCACAAATGGGTCCAAGTGAGCACAAGGGAGGCTATGACCCTGGGCACTGAAGCACATACTTCTCTTTAAGCAGTTAGCAATTCTGCTAAATTCATTGGCAACAGTATTTTTGGCTAATTCTTTTCTGTATCTAATGTTCCCTAGATAAAAAAATATAAGTGATAATATCAGCTTGCCAGTTGTTGAGGCTTACAGGCTACATGTTTGCAGAGTGCTTCCAGATAGGAACCTAGGAAACAGGCCCACAGGGGACTCCAAGGGTACCAAATCTCATAGGAACATCCACTGCTTAATATCCTTGATAAATTTAGCAAGCTCCATCCTAAAACCTGTTACATTTCTCACCCGTAGTATTTTGGCTGGCAAACTATTCCCAAATGTTACCTTTCTGAGGATTAAAGCAGGGCTGTCAGTGTGGGTAAATGACAAAAAAAAAAAAAAAGAGAAGAAAAACCAATTAAAAAAAGATTATCAATTGCAGTATGAGCCAAAAGGAGCAAGTGTACTCTGAACAGTCCATTTGCTTCCTGCCTGGCTCTGGGCATCGTCCCCACATTCTCTGCCACCATCATGTCACTTTTCTCCCTCCCTTGCTATTTCCAGACATTATCCCCCTATTACTCCTTTCTCCTGTCTTCTGACATCTTTCCCTCCCAATCTTCTTCCCAACAGTCCTCTGCCATGACATTCTGAACATCAGAAAATCCAGGCTCCCCTTACAGCCCTGGAACATGGACATTCATCCTGTTGTACTGAGCTCCTGGTGCTCCATTAGCACCCAACCTAGTCCTAGGCCGGGGCCAGGAAAGCCTCTGGCTGCAGAGAGGACCCTCTGTATTTGATGAGAGAGCATTTCTTCATGCTGGCTGATGAAATGTATGGAGAAAATGGAGAGTTGATGGAGGAGTCTATGGGGAGGGTGGTTGTAGCATCAGCCCTGTGCTCCTGAAAGCTGGCCATAACCATCAGGGCAAGACAATGGCTGAGCCAGCATCGGGAACTACAAAAGCAGGACAGAGCCAAAACCACAGTGACAAAACATTATTTGTCTTCTTTTTCCAGTCATTATTTCCTAGGATGAGAAATTGCTTTTGTTAAACATTTAAAAATTGAGGCCACTTGCTGCGCAGCAGTTAAGATCTGCCTGTCATTCGCATCTGACAGCAAGGAGAGGACCTGGTTTTGGATATCATCCATCAACAGCAGACTCACACCACCATGTGGCAAAGGGCAAGGGGGTGGGGAAGGGAAGTGTGGGAATAGGAAGGCTGGTAATTAACATACAGAAATTTCATTTTCAGTTGCCAGCTCAAAAACAACCCCAGCTTGCCATGGCCCAAAGCCATTTCCTGTTGAGTGTAATGACTTTGGTAGTTGCTCTGGACTTATTAGACAAGCAACCAAAAAAAAAACAACACCAAAAAGCAGTCTTTGAAGCAGACATTGCTAAGAGCAGCTATCCATCTTAGTCTCCATTTCCCCCTGGAAGCAGATCCCAGTAATTAGCAGGACTCCCGCATCTCTCATGGAAATAAAATCCAAGTTAAATAAATCCCAAACCTGCTTCTGTCTCTCTGTGAACATCATCAGAGGGCATGAAGTATGGCTGATGCATTCACAGCAAAACTGGCAACTGGCACCACAGAGTCTATTTGCTCCTTGGCAAAAATATCATGACCGTCCTGGTGCAGAGCCCTGACCTGGGGCAGCCTGAGACAACCTACTGCAGCCATCAGGAGCGTTACAGTCCTGCAGCCATCCCCTTCCTGCCTGAGATTGGGTCAGGGCAGTGAAGCAAAATACCTTCAATCCTTACCAGGCAGTATTTGAGGGAGCCACTGTGCATCTGCTGTTTTCCTTACAACGCCTTTACTTTTGCATCCACCTGATGAGATCCAAACTGGCAGACAAAAGCAACAGCGATGGCCCCACAGATCATTTCCTAGTCAAACAGCTGTGATGGCAGTGCCAATTAATGTTTCAGGATAACTAACTTCCCCCTCATCTGTGATTCCTCTCTACCTCTTAGTCTGCTCATGTGGAAACACCACAGCCCTGGATTTAAAGAGTGGTTCTTCTGCAGATGAACTTTACCTGGTATATGTCCATGTTATGGCATGTGCCCCTGTGAAAGAAAAACCATGTTGAGGGTAATGGAGCAGAAGGAGAGAGGGCCATCATTATTTTTTTAAGATGCTTTGGGGATTCCAAAGAAATCACTCACAAGTGTCAATTATGTAGGCATTTTGATGAGTCTGCCTCGCGGAAGGAAGTTTGGCTCCACCACACCTTCCCCATGTTCAGAGTGTTTCCACCTGAATTTTAATGATCAAAAAGACCCTTCAAGCTTGGGAAAGATAAAACCAATAAAATGTTTGATGTGGAGAGATGGCACAGGGTGACCCACGAGTGCTGTCCTTTAGGGATGAAAAATGTCTCCTTTAAAGTCTTTCAGTTTTTCGAGCTCTCACAGAAATTAATTTGTTTTCCTGGCTTTTGAATTAGCTTCCAGTTTCTCTAGAAATTGGCTCAGGCAATTAGCCAGGACAGGGAGAGGGAACCTGCCTGATTTTGTGCTTAGACACTTCACCACCACCCAACAGAAGTATCATGGGTGGGTTCCCTCCATCAGCCCAAGTCAGCTGCTCCTGAAATTGGAACGCTGGATTAATGAAGCTGTTGACACTACCAGAACACCCATGTCAGTCCTGAAAAACTTGCTAGCTAAAGAGCTGGTGTGCAAAGGGCTGGAGATCTTCAAGTGATGAGACCTTTTGTCCCCACCAGAAAGCAGCTAGTAATAAAACAAGAAAGCCCAGCCCACATGGTGCTGAACATCTGCATTCAGGCTTTGACTTTTCCATCCCTTTAGAGTCCTTATTTAGTTAATTGTCCAAAAGCAGATAAAAAATTAGGCCTTCTCTTATTATGTCTGTGAGCTGTTGGCAGCAAGGATCACCTGTATCTTGCAAACACTGATGTTCACTCTGATTTGAGGAGTTGGGCTGCCCAAGGTTCTTCTGACTGTATTTGGTTTCAGCCCAGAAGAGGTAAGAGCAAGAGAAAAGAAGTCACTTCACTGTTTCAGGGCATGAGGAACCAGTCACACTGGCTGGGGTCCTTCCCAGAGTTCTGCACGGGGAACCCTGTCTGCACAGGGCTTGGTGCTGTCCTGCTCATTCAGTGGGATGACTTGTGTATGATCTCAAACCACTCTTTCAGTGAAGACCTTTCCCATCTTTTTATAAAGACAAATACCCTGGAATAGTAATGCAAAGTCCATATCCTGGAGGAAATGGATGGAAATTTTTTCTTCACTGCCAAACAGAGTGAAACTCCCTGACTCGTCTGATCTTCATGTTTTTCTTAGCACTGAAGCTCCTGCAGATGCACGATTAGATAGAAATCTCAGCTCCTGGTAAAAAGAGTGAGTACGTTTTTAGCTGGCAGGGTTGCACAAAAAAGCTTGAATTCAACGTTAGGGCTCAGGAAGCAGAAGGTGCATTAAAAATAAGTTAAACTATCATGCTTTCTTGGAATCTGACTCACGCTTTGGGGACTGGAAATTCTGGAAACGGTTAATTAGTAAAAACACTCGGGACATTCTCAGCTAGAACTTCTGTGCCAGGACCACAACGGGGTAGGATTTAATCTCCATGTACAACCGCAATGGGAATTATGCACCCTGCTGTATTTTAATAACCAGCAAGACATTGCTTTGGCTTGTTTAGATACCTCCATAGCTCTGCACATATGCACCACAATGGGATTTCCTTACCTTTAATCCAAGCTAATCAGTACCCTTGGAAGGCACAACAGATTTCAGTGCAATTTGTTACTATATCCAGTGATTTTTTTTTAATGTCTTTAATTTTTTTAGAAAATGAGTGCCCCTAACAATCATTAGTATCTCATTTAGTTAACTTTGGTTCCTGCTTATAGAGGAACCACACAGAGGTGCTGAGCACCGGATCATCAGTTCTCAGGTTTCCTGTGCCAGGATGTTACCTCCTCACCAGAGGATTGTCCATCTGTTATTGAAACATGATGATTAACGATCCAGAGATGTAAACTAGATCTTGTTTTTGTTTTCTTATCAGAGGTCACACGTTCTGTGTGAACAATTAAAAATCTGTAAATCCAAGAGCCTCGTATAAAAGACTTAAATGTATGTGGATCAATCCCAAATTTAACCAAAACTATAAACAATGGGT
Source organism: Porphyrio hochstetteri (assembly GCA_020800305.1). NCBI lineage: Eukaryota > Metazoa > Chordata > Aves > Gruiformes > Rallidae > Porphyrio > Porphyrio hochstetteri. Next base: position 17,868,309 of record CM036915.1, on the reverse strand, counting down.
AAAAGAATGTTACTCATTGCTATATAATATCAGTTTAAGTTCTAACTGTATCAAGGGAAATAGCTAACAAAATCCTTGACAGTTCATTCCAGAGCTACCCTTACAAAAAACCAGTCCTGTCATTTATTTGCCTTGTCCTTGATAAATACGCACAAAAAAAAGGGGAAAGATTTTACAGCAGAAAATATCAATAATGTCTTAAGGCAGTCAGGCAAAATTGGTTTGTCTATTTACAAATCAATACATAAAAACCTCCATAAAGCTGGTACTTATTTGACTTTGATGCCTGAACATTATTGCCGACATAAAGGGTTGTTCTCTGTAACATGTAATGGCACAGAGCAATGAACCTGACGTCCTGCATTGGCTCTCTGGTTGTGTCAGTGTGTGCTTGTGTCAGTGCAAACCACGTGACTCTGTCAAGCTCGTGGGCTGTGGACCTGTGCTGAGCAGCATGCCGTGCCAGGATACATGGATACACTTGAGCTATAACCTGGGGACCTCCCGAGATCTTCCTCACCTGTCCGAATGCTCATGGCATGTAGTCTCCCTGTACCATCAAATCAATCCAATATTTCCATCAGAAATTTCCCAGGGGGGAAGAATTTTCCTCTTTGTTTTAATTTCCTTGTACAAGGAAGACATTAGACACAAAGCCCCTTGTCAGGGCACAAAGCTCAGGTGCTGTCCTGTGCCCTGTGTGGGAAAGGAGCCTTTTCTGCTCCTTTGTATTGCTCTGATCATTGCATTGAAAGAAATGGAAGAGCTCTGGCCCTCCTGGCATCCCTGAAATAGCAGCAGGTTGTGGTATGATGCTCTCCACTGCTGGGCAGATCCAGACTGTATTCACAAGGGGCTGGGAATAAGTGGAAAAGGCAGAATGGGCTGGAATGGGACAAGTGGTGTGGCAGCAAGATGTTTCCACCAAAACACGGGGAAGATATTATCTGTAAACTCTACTTCCACTTCCTTCAGGGAAAGTCAAGATCTGCCCCTGGGAAAAGTGAGGTTTTTTGTATCCATGCAAGACTTTAGCTGGGAAAAAGAGCCCAGAAAGCTCAAGGACATTCCTCATATAATTATCGGAAACCTGAAATGTTGCCCAGAAAAGGACTGAGGGGAGATGCAGAGGGAGAAGTGATACCTTTCATTAAATTAGCTGAGCAGAGCAGTTGCAATACAATAGAGGAGTAGACGAAAGACAGCTGGCTCTCAGGCACACGAGCCCTTCTGCAGGGCTGAAATAGAGATGGTGCACTAGATAGACACAGACCCTCAGCACAGCCAGGACCCCAAGCATCAATCTGAATGCTACAATTATGAAAATGTTGCCCTTAACAATTTGAAAAGGGCACTCGCAGGACATAGGATCAACCCTAAGAATCAGTGAGAGAAAAACTGATTGGGTAGAAATTCCATAAAATGAGGGTCAACACCTCTTGTATTTTCCCCATCAGGATTTAAAAAGACATGAAGTATGGGATATAAAGGCCAACAGCAAGAAATAAGGTTGGGTTTTTTTTTTCCTCAGCCAGCAGTAAACAACTCACATCTTTCAGAAAATGAGACATGTCCCAAGGAATTTGAGATGGATCATTGCCTTTTATGAAACATTAGATGTGTCTCGAAGTTAACACTGAAAATTAGAACGCAGAGAATAGACAGACCACAGAAAAACATCATGTGCAACGTATTGACTTTCCTTTCACAGTGGGGATAACAGCATCATTGTTTAGGTAAGCAAATTGGAATTGGAATTGGAGACCAAATCCACCTTGGATTTTTTTTTTTTAATTTTTTTTTGACAAGATGAAATTTGCTGCAATGTCCTATATTACTGTATTATGCATTACTGCCTGGAGGAAAGTTTCTCCCCAAACACACAGGTGAAAACATTTTGAGAGATCACAAAGGAGCTTAAAGCAATGAGCAAACACCAAATAGGCAGTGTAAGCATGATTAATTTGTTTCTGCCAGCTCCCCCATTCAGAAAGGGATGAGCTGGGAAAAACATGGTTTATTTGCAAAAGACACAGATTCCTATCATGAAGAGAATGGGGACAAAACTGCTTTGAATTCTCTTTGTTGCCTTTTGTGCAACAAATTCTCCAACACAGAGATGTAAAACTTGAAAACTCCCACATGCTGGAGTGCTACCACATTACTATTTCCAGCAACAACAGTCTGTTATCAAATGCCTTTGTTCCCCATACCTCCCTTCCCCTCTTGTGTGCTCTTTATTTATGGTCTTCTGCCTGCTGGTTACCAAATTATTACATCACTGAATGGGGAAGATGGGATCCCTGATAAAGAACTTGTGATGCTGGTGGTTTATCCCACAAGGTACTTCCTAGGCAATGTGTGCCACAGCATGTGTAGCCCTGGGAGAACAGCCTTTCTGAATCAGAGATGTTGCTGTTGGGTGATGCCTGGCTTGGTGGCTATGTGAGATGTGGGTTGAAGGTGAAGACAGGTTCAGAGTCACCACTGCATCTTGGTGGCACGGCAGAGGGAGTGGTGGATGGTGGTGTGAGATCAGGAAACAATGCCTGTGGTACAATTTCTCAACCTGGTTTTGCTGCTGAATCAGTGTGAATAACCATGCCCTGAATCTGGGAGTAGGAGCTCGGTGGTTTCAGGTCACCTACTTTCTGAGGCCACCCACCCCTGTTCTCATGACGAAGCAGCTGTGCTGTCAAAGTTGGACGCATCTTGTTTGCAGCCTCACGGTTGCAAGAGTTGGCCCACATCTGGCTCTCAGGTTTGCTGTGCTGCTGTTCCTGGGCAAGCAGCAGGGATACTGCTGCTTCCTCTGCCAGCCCTTGCTGCCCAGTGGGGTCGAGGACATCTGGGACCTGGGCAGCAGCCCCTCTAACTGCTCCTTATAGGGGTCCTGAACTCAGCTGGCCACCCAGCACACGTCCTTCCTGCTGCCACCTCCCTGACTCTCATTGTCTCTTTTGTGCTAATCTACCCAGGAGATTTATCAGATGGTTTGCCATAACCTGGCAACTGAACTGACAGTGAGCCCTGAACATATGTAAGAAAATGCTTTGGATTTCATGAGGATTCAATGTCATTTTGGTTTCTTTTAGAGCTTTGTTTCTCTTTTTTGTGCCTGAGAGTAATTCCTGGTTGTGCTAGTGATACGCACAGCAAAGGCAGTCCCCAGATGAGTGGGAAAATATGCAAATAACAAAGATTTGGAGGAAGGCAAGAGATTTTTCTCAAGGTTTATGTGCTTTTATGAAGTGCTGAACACCAGTAAAAACTCTAAACTCTAGTTTATCTATATGACCTGAGATGAGAAGAGATCAAATGCACCAGCCCCAGGACTTTAGGGTATTTTTTAACTTCAAATCACAATATAACCAGCTTTAAATAAAGCAGAAACACCAAACAGTTTTCTGGGGACAAAGTGCATTGCATGTTGCTCAGCTGTGGTTTAGAGGTTTGCTCCCTTTTCCTTCCCCCATCCATTGCTAGGTTGTGTCTTCTCTTCTGGTTGGTTAGCAATAAAGACCTCAGGGATGGAGGGAACTGGGATTGAAATACCATGAAAACCTTTGAAAACCTTCTCTCACTGCCAGGAAACCACCTTCCACTGCAGCTGAGTATCTGCTTGCATTTGAGTATTTGCTGGAATCTGGTTGAACTCAAATGAAACTGTTCCTGGGTGAGGAACAATGCTACAGCAATCTATAGTGATGATCCGAAGTAGTGCCATTGCTGCAAATGTGTTACTCACTGTGTACCGCTGCCGCATTGTTAATGGCACCACTGAAACACACTGAGCCTATCAATGATGGGGGAAAAGCCTGTGGGGAGCTAAGCACCCTTGGATTTCGGAGGCCCTCAACTCACATCCTCTGTGCCAGCTGTAGAAGTTTCCAGTCAGCCTCCGACATGCAGGGATTGCCATCCCCTCATATCTCCTAGCTGCAAAGCTCATGGGAGCCCTCCCTAACCCATTCCAGTGTGCACAGCCTGATATTACAAAAAAACTGGTACTTCTGCAAGGGGAGTACCAAGGGAGAGGTGGAAAGGCAGGATCTCGTCTCTCTGATGGCTTCAGAAATGACTTTGCCTGCAAGACAGTAATCCCTCCGCAACTAAACAGTTTCGCTCTCCTACACTCTGACAGTTTCCCTCCTGCTCTCTCACTGTCAAAGCCACAGACAGATCAGTTATAGACTTCCCTCTAAAAAAAACCCAACCCCAAACAAAAAGAATAACTCACCCGGCTCAGTGGAAGATGCTAAGATCAAACCTGGAGCTAAAGCTGACCCAGATGTCATCTCTGAACTCCTGCTATGGTTGAAGATGTGTGTCGTTCATTTCTAAGCTGGAGGTGCTACAGAGGTCATTGAACTAGAGGAAAGCACAACTGGTGAGGTGACAAATGCTACCAAAATTCATCCTCAAAGCAAACAGGAGCCAAAGGAGAGGGTTGATTGCATCTTTTGAGCGACTGGCTTCACACCAAGTGAAAAAGAGATGTTAGACTGTCACCACTTCCTCTGTCATTACCAAAGGGGTACTGGCAGGGAGAAGAAAGCACACATCTCCTCAAAAGCTCACCTTGATTTTCTGAGTAATTGCATTTCCATTAAGCATCACTTCCTGCCATGCCCCAGCTCACAGGTGCTCCCATATGTGTTTGCTCTCTGAGCACTCAATGCCACCTCAAAGCAGGTGGTTGTGGAGCCCCTTTCAATGACCTGTCACCAGGCCAAGCAGAATAAGTCTCGTTTTCCCCATTTATTCTTCCTGCCTACATTCAGTGTTCGGTGCCACTAGCTGAATTGATGAGCAGCAGTCAGGACAGAGGGCTGTTTCCATTCAGTTCCATTAATGGCACTGCAGCTGCAGTGAGTTTTCCACTCCAACTTTTCCTGGATGAAGGAGAGGATGGAACCACCTCAACAACAGGACGAAGGGAGATGCTCTTATCTCACATGGCAGAGAGCTTGTGCTGTACCTGGAAAAGGAGTCTGTGAATAGGTAATTGATGGATCTGCCCCTTGCCAGGTTTCTCTGTGTTTTTCTGATCCTTGCCTGGCCCAGGATCTGAGACAACATGGGTACTGGTCCGAGCCAGCCTGGCTATACAGGCACTGGTTTCCAACAGCTAGGACCTGCCATCAGATATGAAGAACGTTTCTGACAGCAGTGACTACTGAAACCCAAATAATTTATTCAGGGCCTTTATTATATTAAAGAAGAAATCATTAGTGGACCAGGTTCTGAGAAACAGCTTTCACTCCTGACTCGTAATCCTGATTACATCCTTGTGCTGGCCCACGGGGCTTTTATTCAAGCTTGGCCCTCAAAAAGGGTCACCAAGCTCCTGTCCCAGGGTATTTCTATTTGCTTTCAATTGAAAATGGATGTTGTATAAGGATTTAATCTCCAGTTTTCCTTGTAGAAATTGATTTATTACTTAATAACACCCTTGCTGTGATGGGGCGAGAGGATGCAGAGTCTGAGCAATAGCTCTATTGTGCTGTCAGTATAAATTAGAGCTAAAGATGTTACTATTTAACCACAAGCTTTGGGGTTTCTGGGTTTTTTACAAGTGCAATTTTCAGCTGACAAAAGGCTTTTTGCACAGCAGATTCTTTCCTGTTTAGGGTTTCATCCCACGCAGTTTTCATAGCCTTGCTGCCCCCTGAATCTCCTGCAGGCAAGCAGCATGCAGGGGAGTGGGGATCAAACTACAGGAAGGATAGACTCTGCTTTCTGCTCTGTGGATTGCTTTGTACAGCTATTGGTGATAATTATAGGGGGAAGGCTCATTGATTTACACTCCTCTTTCTGAAAAACTGAGGTTTCAATAGACCCAAGGAAAGGGAAAAATAGCCCCCAACTAAGAAACCTGTTCTACTTTATCTTTTATTAGAGAGGAGAGAGCTGACTTCAGGTATCTGTCATGAAGCTGCGAGACAGAGTTAAGTCTGAAGAAAGAGCTTTGCTTCTGAAGTACAGACTGTCTTCTTTTTACTAGGATCTCACCCCAAGCTGAGTAGCTGAAATCTGAATTAAGAGTGCATCAGCTCTGTAGACATGGCTTTGCTCTGAAACAATGATTTGTGTGGAGCTGGGAGGAAGACCAGGACATGGGCACCATCCCTGGGTTTCACAATTTGGGCATAGCCTAAATGTGCTGTAGATTTCTTCCTCTATATGTAGACTAAAAGGGTGATACAGTCAGTAATATCAAAATGCCAGATATGGATATAAAGAGTGTTATCAGGGTTTATCTAAAGCTGAGAACTCCAGATCTCCTGCTTCACTGCAGAGAGGAGAGTCCTCCTTTAGTTACTGGTACAACTCGGTTGTACAAGGGAACAAGGAGTGCCATATGGGCAGTCTGGTGTTTCCATCTCAGTTAATGTGAGTAGCAGTCTACAAATAAAGAATACCTCTCTTTTTACTCTGCAGCTTGTTGTTAACTTCAGTTGTCTTCTGCATTCAGCTGCTGAGAAAATCCCATGAACTGTAGACTCAACAGTCCTTGATTTCACCCAGCCCAGGACTTGCGAGTAGCATCAACCAGCCTGTAATTCCTTTGGGATACAGAGGGAAAAAGAAAACATACTCTATATACTAATATAAAACAGGGCTTATAGGGTTAACTTGCTGTGGCACAGAGTCATAGAGGGGAGAAAGATTTATTTAGAAGCTTACATTTTCCTACACACACATGCATGTATGTACTCATTAGTGTGCTAGAATTGGGAGCATTTAATACGTTCTTCAACAGCTGAAGAATTTCTGTTCAGCTCATGAATTCATCACCACAGTGAGTGATAATGAGCCTTTTGCCATAGGATGCAGCTCCTGGTGAAGGAGTCACCAGAAACCTGCGCTCTTCTTGATATTAAGGTTAACTGAGAATGGGAAAACTAAGTTAATCCTTGTCATTTTTGCTAAGTATGCCCGTAATGATCCATGCTGAAACTGGAAAGGTAAAGTACATGGAGCTGATGTACTTTGCTACCACTAATTAAAGAAGAACTAGTACAAAGCAAAACTTTCACAACATTTTGTTAAACCTTTTTGTTACAAGGAGACTCAAAGTCTCCTTGGTCTGGCAGAACAGAGCGACAAAATCCTGTGAGGATCTTCTAAAACAATTTCTTCTAGAAAACAAATTACTGATTTTAGATATTCCTTTACAATTACTTCTCATATCAATTGCTAGTTAATTTTTTTTCTGTAGTATAAATTTTTATTCTCATCATGATTCAGGTCACAGTGATCTTACAAATGTTTTCTTGAAATCACTTTGTTTTCAGTCTTTACTCATTCTTATCCATATCCTCAGTGTCAAAGTCTCTGTTTTAGAAATTACTTATAAAACTTTTACACTCAGTACACAATCTAATCTTCAAATTAGAATTCTAATCAACACTATATTTCCGAACTCTCAAACATTCTCCTGTCTCCCTTTCTTAATAGAAATAAAAAACCCCACAGCTACTTCGATGACATAATATATTATTGATTTGTTTATTTTAATTTCCATTTTACTTACTAATTCTTTATCAACGAGATCATTTCCATACAGTATATGCATGGGTGGATCATGTGCACGTGCACTCATGAATGGATGCCTGGGCTAGAATTTCTTTCTCTGATCATTTAAGTGCATCAGTCTCTTAATAGCACTCTACAGCTTCGCAGAACAGGTTTAGCCCAGGAACCAGAGGCTACTATATCCAACAAAATTCAAAATGTGCTTCAAACCTCCACAGTTCACAAAAGTATGCAAAAACTCTCCAAGCTGGCAACAATTTGGGTTTTTTTCTTCTTTCAATACAGGAGGCTTCCCTTTTTTTTTCTTTTTTTTTTTTTTAAATTAACATATCTTTAAGGACAGGGTTGTGAGCACTCGCTGAAGAAACTTGACTGGGCAAGACTTGCAAACAGAAGCCCTGAAAGGCGTAGGTGGGCAGCGAGGCGAACGTCACTGCATCCGCACTTCGTGTTGGTAGCCAGCCCACACGCCGGTGGCATCTGTTCATCTCTTCATTTGAGCTTGTCTCTCCCTGCAGTCCCTGGGAGAATGATGCCTTAGTGCAAGCAGACCAAGAAAATTAATGTAAAGTATGCCCCCTTCTATATTATTTATTTTTTTGCTTTTATCTTTTCCTTTTTTTTAAGGAAAGCAAAAAATAATCTCTTGCTTGTTCATCCCTTATGAGGGATTTTAAGGTAATCTTTCATCAGCTTTCCTTACCACCACGAGAAAATAAATACCTCTCTTGCATTCTTACTTCAGGCAACTGAAGCATGAAATGGGAAATCTCATCCGCAGTGGAGAGCAAATGTGTCACCTTATTTATTAATTTCATGATCAGCTGAAGACTTTGATTCATTGGACTAACCCAGAGTGCTTTTGAATAAAAGCAAGAATAAGGACTGGCTCTGGAGAAGGTTGCTGTGTATCTCCTGATTATTTATACAGAGATGCGATGACAAGTGTAGTTTTAAATCCAATAGGAAAAATTATACTACAAAACCAGAAGACCTTATGTCCTTTTCCCTCCAGTGGAAAGTTTGAAGGGCTCTCCTTTTATTCCTGCCCCGTCTCTTACAGCCTTGGTCACATCCCATTGTAACCCCTGATTCAACTTGCAGATTGTGGAGTTCTGCACCTTGGATTTCTGTGATTTAACTAAGCTGGTTTGTCACACAGCGCATTGAGACACAGGAGTTCTGGCTTCAAGGTGTCATTGAAGTAAAAAGACCAGAATTTAAAATATTACAAAGTGGTCATATACTGTTCTGGGCTCCCATGCTCTAGGAAAATGGTGTTTTCTTTTCAAACAGAGTTTGCATGTATTTGAACATTTAAACTCTTTGAAAGAAAAAGAGGTCACCACAACCAGTTGCAGGAGACAGATGAGAAACTGATGGCTGAGCCAAAACCAAATGTCTCTTACATTACCTTAGCAATTTTCACAAAAATATCCTTAGTCTTACTAGGACTTGAAAACCCCTTTCCTACACAGTATCTGCATATCATGGCTAAAAAAATAGCTGTCTACTGCTGTTGTGACTTGTCATCCACCTGGGAAACACTAGAGCAAGAATTTTTGGCATCTGGTGCTAAACTTTTTAGATCTACACCATTATCACAGCACCTACTTGTACTTGATGGCTCCAGAAAAAGATGTCGGTGGTTTAACTGGCAGTTGCAAAGTGTCCTGAGGTCCTGGAGAAACCACAGCCCTGTGAGGAAGAATAGAGAATTAGAAGGTACAGGTTTGTGCAGGATAGAAAGGATTCCTGAAGTGAAAAATTGAGATACTGTATTTCCATGAAGATACCTCCAGTGACAGCCAAAGATGCCTGGCAACATATCCATTAAAGAGCCAACCTCACATTTATTTTGCTGTATTTGGGAAACAGAACACGTAAGCACAATCTTTCAAAAAATCTACGTTTTCCTCTTTTCTAGAGCAAACAGAAGGCATCTTGCACACTGAACCAGCTTCATAAAAATGACTCCAAGCTTGCAAAAATAGGAATATGTGTGAGAGCATAGTGAAGGAGCTCCCTTCTGCAGCCTGAGGTCTTCAATATAAAATCAGGGGAATAGTAAAAGGAAAGAGACAGTTTGACAGTTGCATGGACCTTGGCTCAAGTGGGTACCATGGCACAGTACGATGTCCCCACTTCAAGCTGGATGCTGAAAAGAGGCAGAAAAGATGTGAAGATTGAGCAACCTGTTAACTGTTTAAAAAGAAAAAAGCATCTCATCTGTTGAGTCTATTGATAACGAGCCTAAAGGACAACACGTCATCATCATTGTCTTTAATAGCTGCAGATAGGAAAAAACCCTCAGAAGTGAGGGCTCTTCAGAGTTGCAGGCTAGAGGAGAACAAAATCCAACAGCAAAGAGCTGAAGTTGGATCTTTCTCCCCTCTGACTAAGGGATGGTTGCTAAACAACGTGGCCACTAGCAACAGTTCCCCCAGGTTCTTCGTGGATTATCCAGTGATGGATATGTTTTAATTAAGAGTGGACAGGTTTTCCAAACCTCTGATCTTCATCCAGATGTTCATTCAGAGACATTTTCTGGTCTGTTTTATGCTGGGGAGTTGGCTGAGACGATCTCAGCAGTCCCTTCTGGCTTTATAATCCATAAACCTTGTCAATAATTCACACCATCATTCCAGATTTCACAATAGAATCACATACGTAGAAGACGTGATGAAGAGGAACAAATCTAGCCCTGATCTGTGTTCAAAGCTCCTCTTTTAAGTGGAAATGCATATAATGGTTGATTCACCCAGCACACACACCCCCCCCCCCCACCCCCCCACCCCCCCGATCCACCATTTAATCAATTAGGGGGGAAACACAAGCTGACATTACAGATGTGCACATATGCAAATCAACCTATTTTATGCCTATAAGGCGATTAAGCTCATAGGTATAAAACAATTATCCCTTAAAGTTTGCTTCTTTCCCTAAAGAGAAGCCTGTGGCATTTAAAAATGCATGTTTAGAATCTGAAAGCCATTGTTTTTTGTGTTGGTTAATGGATGTGGGGCCAGAGGGTTAACTGAGCTGTTAGATGGCTTTTCAGTAGGCATCAAAAAGAGCATGAATGAGTCCTGGTTTGACAGCTTGTAGATAAACTGTAGATGGGAGACATAATTTATATGTATTTTAAAAATTCAACAGCAACAGCAAATAATTCAAGGGACTCTAGCCAGCTGGTCTTCCTTCTAAAACTGGATATGGAAAGCAGGGAGTCTTTGCACAGCGATGATGACATGCAAAAGCCTTCTATATAAATTTACACATTTATCAAGTCTTTGTGGAATAATAAGCTACAATCTAGCCAGCCTGGGGCAGCCTGCTGTAATTGTTATGATTTGTTTTCCAGATACAGTACAAATTCCTTGGTAATCTTTCCTGAATTTTAATAAGGGAAAGGGAAGACTTAATTAAAGAATTCTTTGTGCCAATCTATAGTGACTGCCATCTGTGAATGCTTCAGTTCTTGGTCTTATCTCTATCATGCAGCCCACAGCTTCGCCTTTGTAGATGGTGGTGGTAACTTAGGCTGAAGGAGTGGAATAACTGAGCAGCATGGGTTTTGGGGGAGCATGCACCACCAGCATCTTCACTAGCTGCTGCAGTGAGGTGAGGACCATAGCCCTTTGATCTGCTCTGATGCATTACATGCTGCTTAATAGCATTTATTCCAAGATAAATTAGGGAAAACCTGGTTTACATATGAAAAAAGCATGAACCTTCTTTTTTTTTAAGGGGTATGTATAACATAATTGACTTCTATCAAGCATGTTCTCTGGTGTCAACAGGGCCTTTTGTAAGTGGAGCTAAATGGGCTTTTATTTTTACAGCAATGAAATAGGGAAATGTATCTCCCCAGGGAGTCACTGGACACGTCCCAGAAGCTGGTAGAAAAAGAGATGAGCTTCTCAGCCGCAGTTCTATGCATACAAAGGTTTATGATTTATTTGGAAATAAATCTTGCCTTCCTATGGTTTTAGGAATAAGCAATATTTAAAAGAGGAGTTTGTAATGAAGACTGGCTGCCCCAGTTTACAAGACCCTAAAAAGCCACATTAAATGATGGTTTTCTTCACAAAAAAGAAACCTGTGACCTGGAAACTGGCTTGGGTCTTAGAGCGGGTTGTGCCTGACAATTGGCAACAAGAAATGTAGAAACAAACTCTCCTTGCCTTGATGTAATGAGAACAAACTCCAGGGGCATCTTATTGAACCCTTGCTCCCTCCTATTCCCCTATTAGAAGTTCTCTGAGCTCATGACAGGTTTTGGGCATCTCAGTGCACTGACATGTTCCTGGCAGGGTTCAGGGCCAGGTTGGGTGGGGCTTTGGGCAGCCTTGAATAGTGGAGGGGGACCCCGCCCATGGCAGGGGGGTAGGGAGCCTGCTTTGGCAGGGGGGTTGGACCCGATGATCTCTCGAGGTCCCTTCCAACCCCTACAATTCTGTGATTCTGTGATTCTGTGATCTCTGAGGCCCCTTCCAACTCAAAGCATTCTATGGTTCTGTGATTCTATGACATGAAAGTGTCTTAATGTGAGTAATGCAGGTAGCAGCTGATGATATAAAGGTGAGATTTTTTGCCACTGCACATTGTACATCACATACACTCTGGCCCTGTTGTGGTAGGGGGTCAGTTAAATAGCTCTTGACAATGTCAGTGGTAACTTACAGACAATCCTACAGTGAGGTGTTTGAGATGGAGCTGTCTCAGAATACAGATAGATGTTGGGGGCCAATTCTGATTTACACCAGGAGTCTCCATCAGGGCAAGACCTGCCTGTCCACATCCACTTATGGGATCAGATCTTTGGTCCTGAAAAAAGCCTTACCAAAGGGTGTCCTTCGGCTTCTGACATATTTCCCCTTAAGAGGTGAAAGTTTTACAGATCTGTCCTTCTCTGGCAGTTGAGTCCACATTGTCATCTGCTGGTTAAAGAGCAAATCTTCACTTTCCTGCCTGTGTTTACAGCCAGGATACTTGAGACTTTCCTTATATTCAAATCAGTGTTTTGAAGAACAGATGAAGTAGTCGATAAGTGCAAATAACTCCAGGGCAGGACTGGTTGGTGCAGATTGTGCCACCTTTCCAATTCGATACAGGATAGATTTTAAGCTTTCTAAGGAAAAGAGCTAAACAAAGCTCGGCTAAGAAGGCTCTGCTGATTTCAGCAGCCTGGTGAGACAGGGCATCCATCAGTCACATGTCCAAATCACAAGGCAGGTGAGGTTTTAGAGAGAAAAATAAATAGCTGAAACTCCACCTAGTTACATACAGAAAGTGTGAAATATTTTGCTTTGATCATCAACCTTAACATATGTTACTAAATGTATTACTGTGCTTCCTTAACATAATTTTACTGGAAAAATGGACGTATATATATTTATGCACCTTTTGCTACAGGAAATTAAAAGTTTGCCCAACATGTCATCCTCCCTGTTCTGTTTAAGGATTCCTAGTAGAGTTTTGAAAGCTTTGCTATTCTCTGTTATCTCTTATACCTCTCTCTCCCATTCATCTAACCTACATGCCTGATGGGCCAAAGAGCTGCTATTGCCTCCAGTGCTGCTGTCAATACAGGCATCTGCAGCACTTGACTTGCATTTGCACTGTGACTTCTTTCCTTCCATGTTATTCCTTGGGGAGTAACCAGGATGCTAATTATTAATCAGTTAACTTGGTGACTGGAGAGCCAAAAACATAATCTCTAGATAACAACCATCCAATTTAAACCTGTCCTAAATATGTGTGCATTGGAGAAGTATCTTGGGACTTTCTATCTTCTGTTACACCTTGATATCACAGCACAGGGTTTCCCAAGGGAGTGGAGAAAAGCAACAGCAGGCCTGACAGGGCTTCATTCTGTCCTTTCTGAATAGATGTTACATGTGATGTGATGCTGCTGCTTTAGCTGATGGATGGATGAAACCCTGAACTATGGACAGAGGGGTTAATTTTTTTTTAAAGAAGAGAGAATGGCTTTCGCCTTTTTTCTCTCTTTTTTTTTTCTTAATCCATTTGCACCAAAACCTAATCAAACAAACAACTTTTTTTCTATATGTAGAAACATTCAGTTCGTATTCTATTTTTATTGCACTTGTGTGTCCTTCCAGCTTTATTAAGGTAGATCAAAACAATATAGGAACATATGTTCCTGTCAGATTTAATGTGTAAACCTTCTTAAATCTCCCTTTTCAGATGTAGACCTACATTTAAGTAAGCAATTAATTATTGCATAGCTCTTCCAATGGAAACACGATTTGTTTGCAATTTAAACCGCAGTTCCAGCTCTTTTGAAGTTTCCTGCCTGCTCATTTCCAAGTTAAGGATTGTGCAAATTTGATCTCAGGCAGTACCTGTCAAATCATCAAAAAGGCACTGGGGAGCCTCCATGTGTCAGGAAGGATCTCCAGTTCTTCACTCACCACCGTGGAGTTCAGGGACCAGGCAAATCCATTCACACATATTGGTATATGCAAACCACCGAACTCAAACCTCTCGCTGAAAGTCTTAAACCACAGTATCTCACCTAAAAGGACACAGACTTGCTATAAAAAACAGAGGAGAACATTTATTTAATCCCATGACACTATGAAATATCAGGTAAGAGGGTGTGCTTGGGAGGATTTGGGAGTGAAGTGTTGGTTGTCCTGGTTCATGAGTCAGGCAGATGTGATTTTCTGAAGAGAGGATGTATCTGCAATTCAGCTGTCATGTTGCCGACTGTTCCTGGGGACCTAGCACCCTGACAGGGCAGGGAAATACTATCCACCGTAGCTAGGGGCAAAATATGTCTTTCTACTGGAAAACTAAAGGCGGTACAATAGCTTGTCATGCAGTAAATCGCCTTCACTGTGCAATGCATCACCTGCTCTTAACCCAGGAGAAGGCACTTAAAGCTCAGGTACAGAAAGACCCATAAATACACAGAGAGAAATCCGAGGGTTAATGTGGGGCTGGTTGTGTGGGTTTTGGAAGGAGGGTATGCAATGCATCACTTGGGGGCAATCGTGAGAGGGATGTTTAAATTACTCAGAGGACACAGAGCATATAAATAATAATGAACAGAATAAAATGCAAATGGCCTGGAAGGAATCAATAGTCATGAATGAAATCAGCCCTCAGATCCTAATTGAAATGAAAATGAGATGCATATTAAATATGTGCTTAATAGAATATACATAATATGAGCATCCTGAGCTAATGAACAAGACCTTTCCATCACACAGATACATACGGGCAGGCACCCCTCCAGGAAGTGAATGCCAATAGATGCACCCACCCTCACCATACTTCCATGCATTGCTATGTATGTATACATATACATATAGTATAATGGAAACAATGACCTTCTAACCTGTGCTAGGTCTCAACCACAAGCATTCATGAAAAGACCAGCTGTAGTTTCTGAATATCTGTGAAGCTCTGATAGGTATTTTACATACTGCTCCATTATTAATTGGAAGCTTTTGTTTGTGTTGGAAGTAGCATGTGCCAAGGCTTTATTCTGCATTGTATTTTAGGCAATTTTGCAGTAACTGATTGGGTGCTCGTATGCTAATTACTCTGGCTGGTTCCTTGGTAGCCTTTCATCGGACCTCACTGACATTCGCAGAGGGGCTGGAGTTATTGCCCTTTGAATCTAATTAAAGAAAATGGAATTCTTTCCTGACATGGGCTGGAGTCGGGGATCTCATGATATCTCAGCAGAAAGCAGGTATGTGCTCTTGTGGGGATGATTTACCCCATGTTAAACACTGGCACACTCCCTTCAAGTAAGCAAACAGTTCCCTTTTTAAAACAGATTTCTGGTGTTTGTGTCTTGGAAGAATGAACAGCAGTGTCAGGAATATCAGGGTCACGTGCAGGAGTGTCTTTGTCAGGGCTGCAAAGATCAGCACTCCTTAACACAGTCCTGATGAGACTGGAGCACACGATGCTCCATAGCCCTGGGACCCAAGAAATCACAGTAACTGGGTAGGTGTGAGCTGACATGGGTCAGGTAGGGCCACCACCTTGTGTTGGAGAATACAAGTTAAAGCCGCCCAGCTTGCTGCTGGAATGCTGATTGGCCTTTGCCATGCTGGTTACCTCAACCAGTAAAGCAGGATGAGACATATTCTGCTCCTGGGCTAAAATCCCAAAGCACAAGAGTCCTAATTGCAATTCTGCCATGGTTAATCTTTGAGGTGTATCTCTCAACTCCTCTGCCTCCATTTCCTCATCTCCACCCCATATTTGTCCTAAGGGCTGCTTGTTTAACATTGTTATGGGGTTTTGAATATATTCTGTGCTAAATCCTATCCTAAAGTACCTAACGTTTAAACAGATTGAGCTTATTTTATTGCTTTGCAAAGCAAATGTCATCTGTATTGAATTTCTTGCCTCATCTGCTAACAAAATTCCCCTCTTTTATTCTTTTTCCCCATATCGGTGCAGTCAGGGTTGTTGAGAGGAGAGCCAAGCACAATAATTTAGGGGCTAAAATTCTCTGTCTTGCTTTAGCATCCAACAGTAATGTTACTGCCTCATCACTACTAAGCCAGGAACCCAATTGGATATCAGACTGATGAGGTCTTTATCCCAGTCCCGTTACTGGAAGGAGATAACATTCTTCTGACTCTGCACCCACTTTACTACTGGATGGAGGCACTCACTGAAAGGGGAAAAAAAGGTTTTATTATTTCTTATGTTGTATTATAAGTGGCTAGAAAGGTGAAGTAAAATCTGTTAACACAGCACGATAGTTCTTGCAACATAGTGGAAGGCTTTGTCATGGGCCACTCAGAGTTAAGCTGCTGTAGAAAACTCAGCGGGTTTTCTTCATGGGGAAAAAATGGGTCCAAATTATCTCTGGTGTAAACTACAGTGGTTTTAGCTGTTATTTCAAGGATCAGCACAGCAAGAAGTCTTCCCAAATCTGTTGACAATTCAGGGTGCAGCTTATGCTTTTGCCCCTGGCTGATGGTGTAGCACAGGAGAGCAATTGCAGTGAGCTATGCAGCTGTTCTGGTTGTGCTGCCAGGGTGGGACTGCTCTCACCCATCATGCTACATCCCTCTGCTTGGTCTCAGTTGAGGCATCTCCATTCTCAGAAGTGAACAGGGTTGTTTTGGAGGACCTTTGGCCAGAAGCTATTGCAGTCACTTGAGTAATTCTTCCAGTTATATTCCTTTCTCTTCCAGCAGATGGTTGTCTCTAGCTGTTCCTCTGTAATTTTGCTCCTTATTTAATGACTCAGAGCAGTGAGAAGGCAAGAAAATGGAGACTGTTGACATGATGGATCTGTCCTTGTCCCCTGGCCTGCATCCTGTCACCCTGCTTGCCCAGAACTGGTGCACTGGGTTCCAGCCCATCCTTCCACAGACCCAACAACCTCTACATCTTCAGGAGAGTGGCTTTCAATCATATGCAATAAGCTTGTAAGAACTTGAATCTATTCTACGTGACTGCTGCCAGGTACAGCAGATGTTATCTATTAAATTTTATCTTCCCAGAAATTCCTTCAATTCAGAAAACATTCAGGACTGTGGACTCCTGTTTTGTCCAGTCCTCCTCCCCTGCTGTGTAGGTTTTGGCAGTGGAAACGTGTATGAGTGGCTACAGAGCTGGGCTTCTTCTCTAAATTAGCTCATTCGTCCAGAGCTAATCCATGTGCCTCCAGTCCTAGGCAGCCTTCAAGGCATCACGAAGTGATTTTCCAGATGGGAGGAAGAAAGAAATAAGGAAAAAAAAAAGTGTTTTAAGCTATACCAAGAAAATCTCATGGATGCAAACAAACAAAACTGAGAGGAGTGAATCCAACTAAAGAACATTCAAAGTTCAGGCTTATTTTAGGCTTTTATAAGCGAAAACTTGGAATTTGTTTCTTTGCATTTCTCTTTTTTCAAAATTAGACAATCCCTCAGTTAAAAGGTCAGGGTGCTCTGGAATCAGAGTTGAGGAAAAAATTCCTCTTGCTGTTCTCCCTGAGGAGCAGCATCCCAGGGCACGTTGCTGAAGACAGCAGCAAAATGGCTCTTGGCATGTCCTGGGATGAAGCTGAGGAGCACTGCATGGCTTGGTCTGGAGCATGTGTCATTGCTGCTGGCCCTGGCAGGAGCAAGCATGACCACAGGCTGAGCGCTGGCAGCTCGCAGGGTCACAGCATGCAAGGAGCTCGTGCTATGTTCCTGACATCCCTGTCTGGTTGGGATCACATGGCAATGGAGCTGAGACCAGGGCTAAAAACCTGAACCCACACCTCATCTATCAAATGGCCACTGCTGCCAATGCTAGAAGACACCGAGAGAGAACAAGGGATGTGAGAATGGCCTTGCATAAAATAAACCATTTAGCTGAATTTTCCCTCCTTTTGGAATATAAAATATTCCTATGTGATATACATTATTAAGGGACACCTATTTCTAAATCTATTCATGTAATTTAGAATAGGGGCAGGAGTCATTCACATGGGACTCATGTACTAATGGAAGGGGGTGCTGGGAATCTTGGGGAAAACTTGCAATTTAAATTGGTCTGGAGTTGATAAAATATTCAGGATCAGTCACCCACTTCCCCACCAAGCTGTCCTCATCTTCTACTACCAGACATTGTATGAGGATTATCAACTTCTCTCTTTCCTATACCAATGTCACCCTCATCTTTTGGAAGACTGTTGCATTGGCAGTATCAAGATCAGCTTAGTGCTTATTATGTTGGTTTCAGATTTTTTTCTAAGTAGAAAAGATTTTATTTTAAAAAGTGAAATTACCAGATGGGAAGCTAATTTAATAAGTTGATAATATCTGTTAATTTTAATTAGAAGACTGCACATCGAGCTGTCTACTTGAAATACAACCCAACTGAAATATTTGAAAACTGACAGATCTGATTTATTATTTTTTTCCAAGTAGGAACTTGAGAGTACTTTTATTTCTTTAAAAATGCCTTGGAGAAGATATTTCATTTACAAGGGCATTCTTTGAAGAAGACTGACTGAGGCAGTCAGAGACTTGGAAAGTGACAAAGAGAAAAACAACTGAGTTGATAAACAGTGAAGACCGTCAGAAGAAAGAAGCAAATAAAATCTGCAAAGAATCAGCCCGGTTTTGCCATCTAAACCATTGTTACTTTTCAATAAACTACGGGCAGAATGCTACTGGGATTCAAAGTACAGAGCTTATTTTAATATTCTGCCCTCTCTACACAAACATTCCATGGATGGGAGAACAGGGTTTTATCTCAGTATTGTATTTCCATCATACAGAAAGTGTACAAAAAGCAGACTGGAACTCAATGCAGAATTCATGGAGAGAGGAAAAAAGCAACATAAAGATCCATAATGTCTGATAAAAATCAAGATGTACCTTCCAGAGAGAAGATTATGTAGGACACCCCTGCCCGGAACATAAGAGAATATTCTGGTTTTACGTGTACCTACTTTCTACCTCTGTTTCCACTGAATGAAATAAATTATTTTTAAAACTCCATTTTCAGCCATGCAGCAATCTCAGAAGCTTATTAATGGGTGGGAAATGTTGGCTGATAGTAGTGTGATTAAGAATCACATTACTTCATAATCATTTCACCTGGGTTCAGATTAAGATTTTAAATCTCAGAAGAAATGACTACTCACTCTTCTCTTTGTCAGAGATTGAGTACTTCGAACAATTCAGAGAGGAGATAATCCTTGCTGTATTTTACACAGGGAAAAGGCTGAGATAGAACATGACACAGGGAAGGGTTAGATAAAGTTGCATCTATTTTTCGTGTATGTGGGGACAAAGAAAGAAGCCCATCTCCAGATGCGTTTGAGTTACAGGAAAGACAGTGATTTTCATCAAGAGGAAATGGGAGGAAGGGGAATTTTCCTTGTTTCTAAACAAAAGCATCCAGACTTTGTTCCCACTAATACATGTGATGTAGTCAATGTGAAATAAATTCTTGTTATTCAGCTGCTTCAGCTTCCACATCTCTGCTCCACCAGCTCCTTCTTAGCTTGCTTTCATTGCAAAGCCCATGAAGACTCTGCCCTCCTTCTCTGCTAGAGCTGCTGCAACTGATGCAGGTTTTATGAAATACTTTGCTGTTTTCCCTCAAAAGCAAAAATCAGAGTTGGCACCTTGTGAGCCAAGGCTGATCTTCACATGAGCAAGAGGCAAACCTTCGGATTCATTCCACACATACTCTCATCTAGTTCGATGGCAACACACAAAAAAGTGTCACCTGTACCTGTCATCACTACAGCAGTATCTCTTACCAAAGGGGAAAGATGAAAAAGGCTTGCAGAGGAAAATGATCCCAGGAATAATTGCAAATCCAAGATGAAAAAGTCTGAGTGACCTCCTTTTAAATACCACAGAAACATATTGCTAAGCCCTTACAATTAGGCTGTAAGATGAATATCCATCCACTCATGGTTAAATTTCAAATGAACATGATCTAACTAATCAATTGTTGTTTATTTAGCATGCTCTAACTGCTCAAGTAAATCTAAATTAATGGCACAAGCAATTGGATTAATTTAAGACTGTGTATTTCCTTTCCTTATGCTCTGCTGCTCACTGCTGCTTAAATGGGAGCAGCCAAATAATTTTCTTCTCTGGGCCACACAGATAACACACCGATCACCAGAATCTGGGCCCCAGCTGCTCTTTTCAGAATTATCCCTCCACGAGCTCAACATCTCATACATGGCAGAGATCCTGATTAAACTTGCCAGATAACTCTTAGCTCTAGGACAATTCAAATCTGAGATTTCAAGCAATGAAACATCAGGTGTACAGAAAACTAGCCAGGGTAATTCCCACTAGCGGGAGAGGGAAGAGGTTTGAGTTTGAAGTTAAAAACAAGACTCCAGAGGCCTTGGCTTGTGGTATAAATATCTTCTGGCACACACAGCTGAACCTTTAGGCTATAGCTCAGTGTAAGCAGGATGTGATGTCTCCTCCTGCCTCTGCTGTAATGCATGGAGTGAGACATTGCTTACTGGGGATTGCACTGGAGCCCAGGTATGCATGGGGTGGATCTTCTAGACATTGAAGTCAATAGTGTTTTGTACCTCAGGGCCTGCCATCCTACTCAGTCAAGTCTGCTTTCCTGCAGATCTCCCTTCTCCCAACATATACTCCTCATCTCTGTCATGAGCTCACGTGCTGTGATGGGTCTACACACGCACAGTGTGCATCTATTTCTCCACTCCTTTCTGGGGCTGTGGTTCAGCAATGCTCCTGGCAACACAGGAGGACCACAGCGACTTTCTTTGCCATATAGCAGGTAATGTGTGCAAGTCCTTGTCTCAGGAACTCAGAGCTTCACATGCTTAAAGCAGATTTGCATTTCGGGAATTTAAAACTTTTTTCTTTTTTTAAATTCTTCCTTTCTAGAAAGCCAAGGCTTGGGGGAGTTTTCCCACTTACAATCTGCTAAAGGGTGGTCTGAGGAAGGAATCACTTCACTGAGACTGCTCTTGTTTAAGCTGGAATGGCCTTGCAGGTCAGCCCTTTCCTGTCAGTTCTTTCCTGCCATACTCTGGATGAGATCTTAAAGCCCTTCCGACACCAATGGATGCCCTGTTTACTTTCTCTGCAGTCCTTGACACTCCTCTCATCCAACAGCTTCTCCAAACAGCAACAGGGAGTCCTCCACAATCTGCTTCGTACAGCTGCTCTGTCCTCCACCTAAGCCAAAAACACAGACTCCAGGCATTTAGCTTTACTCCAGTCCATGGAGAAGGGGAACACATCTCTTTGCTATTTTTTGTGCTGCTACTCTAACCAACCTGGTATAACACAGATACGGATCAGCCAAGGGTGGCAATTCAGATCCAATGCAATATAGGAAGGACAGATCTTAGAAATAGGAAAACCTTGAGTACTACTATCATTAGTATTACTTAAGGCTTTAAGTAACCCTAGAAAATCAGGAGTAAAGATATGCATACTATTTATCTGAACCTTAATCAAGCCCAGATCTTCCCTGCTGCTCCTCCCTTCTTGAAGTTCTCAGATTTCATCCGAGTCTGGAGTCATCTTCACACCCACCCCTAAGAAAACAACTTGGTGCACTGAGGAGTCTATGGCCAAGCCTAACACGGGTCACAAGCTGCATCTTACCTCTGCAGCAGGAGGACCAACAGCTTCTCAGAGCAGCCAAATCTCTAAATAAACAGCAGCATCTCTTCCAGAGCATTAACTGCAAAAACAAACTCCTCCCTCCTTTGACTCTCCACTACCTAGCGCTCACAGACAGCAGCTGGTGGGAATTGGGGTCCTTTCTATTCTCTTGGAGGTGAGGACAGAGATGAGGAGTCCTCCTCCACAGCACACAGCATCACCAGGGCATCATTTCACCCAGGCCTGGGGTTTCTGGTGAGCCTGTAATTCAGTTATTCAATTACTAATTAAGAACAACTGTACTCTTCTTTCATCCTAACATAAAGAAGGCTGGGCTGCCTGTTGTAGCTCTATTTATAGCTTCTTTACTCTCCCTATTCTCTCTCCCAGGTGAACAGAGAAGAAAGCTGGAGCTGAGGGCTGTTGTATGGGGAAAGGTAGTTATTTAGGCAGGGGCTGATATGTGGGTGGGTTGGTAATACTATGTCACTACCCATAGTATTTCTGAGAATATCTCCTGAGGCCATCTGTTTTCTCTCAACAGGCCTTTTTGATAGACAAGAGGGGTTTTTTTAATGGGAACAGGCTATTTTTTGCCTAAAACATTGAGGTTTTTGTAGGGCGAAGTGGGAGGGGAAAAAAAGCTGCTTCTCCCAGAATATTTCTGGGAGAGAACAATCACTTTCTGGACCTTCTCAGTATTTCCATACTCAGTGTTCTGGTTAGAAATGCTTAGCAGAAATGCAGATTTCCTGAACCCGGACCCCTCAGCCCAGCTGGATATGTGAGGCTATAAAGTGTGTGAAGTTGGGCAGGCAGGAGAGTGGGACAAGGTGAAGGGGTTTTGGTCCAGGAGCAAGCTGGTTTGTTAAAAAGGCAGATCTTCTAACTGGCAGCATGGTTGCTGGCTCTGTTTTAGATTATTGTTCCTTACCTTCTACGTGCACTAATAGGCTATAAATAAACCCACAAAATCTTACTGCCAGGGAAAGTTAATGCCTTTGTGTTTAGTGGCGTTTAGGACTTTCTTTTCATGGCAGATGAAATCACTGGAGTGTTTGCTGTAATTTGGTGTTAGCAGCTCAAACCAGAGCTTTACTTGAACTTATTCCCAGCGCTCCCTTGGTTGTTGGATCAATGATCCTCGAATGGGTTTGCAAGAGGCCAAAGGAATTAGGTGTCCACATTGACTTATTTTGGCCATTGGGCAAACTTTGAGAAAGTACACTCTGTTTTCAACATGAAACCTATTGAGCAGTCTCCTGAACTGTTGGAACTGTTTTTCCCTTGGACTCTTGCTCGAAATCTTTCTTTGGCTTTTGGCCTGTGCAGCAGGCAAGAGAAGCCAGTGCTGGGAACACCTGAAGAGCAATTAAAGGCAGCAGCTGTGGGGGCCCTGTTTCTTTATTGCCCTCAACTGAAAAGGTTCCTGGAAAACTATTTACTTTCCATGAGCTGGTAAAGAAAATGTTAGACAAGCTGTGGCTCTGTGCAGAGGTTTGTGCCTGCCCTCACCTCTCTCATCCATTTGATATCTGCAAATCTATTGACCAATTATTTCCTATCTGCTTTTCACAGTCGCTAGCTTCATGGGATGAGAGAGTCTTTATTTCTTTGCAGGGCAGAACTGTAGTCAAATAGATTAGAAAATGTTACTTTCTGATAGATTTTTTTTTTTTCTTCTTACCCATCTAGCTGTCCTACAGAAGGCTATACTGAGGTGCAATGAAAAAAAAATCTGCACCAGAGATATGATTTTTTTCTATTAACCTCCTCACCCCACACTTCTTCCGAGACATTTATTTTTTCCTATGGATTTCTACAGTATTTTTCCATAAGAGCTGAAGAAGTTTGCAGAAATCAGTTGTTTCTCATAAAAACTTCCTCATTCTCATGTAAGTGGTGTTTTCTGGGTTTTTTTTAAAAAATAGATTTCTTTTAAAGATGCAATCAAATCAGAGATGAGGTCTGGTGAGGTGTATATTACAGAGCTCTTAGTTACAAGGCTTTGGTTAAACTTCAGCCCTGTGTGTTACTGGTATAAGCTTATAGAAAAACCTTCCAGGAGCTGGTATCACATGGGATTCTCTACAGAAATCTGGCATTTAGCAAGAACTTGAATGGTAAACGAAATAGTGCACAGGGGACTGGGTATCCCCTGGCCCATGTGGTGTGAGTCTGCAGGACTTCTAGGCCGCGTTGGCCAGCAAATGAGCCTGCCTATAAAACACTGTCATGGGTGCAACAGGGATGGGGAGATGGGCACTGTTAATCAGGCTTTCTGAAACCTGAAAAGAAAAATAAATCCATTTCATATGTGGCAAGGACTAAAGACAGCCCTGAGGAGGAGTCATCTCTCTTCCAAAGGGAGACTTCCCACTTTTTGATTGCATGAATACTTAGAACTATATGTGAAGCGCTGCTGTCAGACTCATGTTTGCAATTTGCAATCAAACACAGCCTAATGCATCTTTGCTCTTTGGACTTGTTTATTCTTTTTTATTATTATTATTCCTTCCTATTTTCTTTTTCTCACTCCTCCTTTGCTGTTTATTGTGTCCTTTCAGGCATTAATTTCATCACTGCTAAATGTGATTTCCTACTGGCTGAGATGCAATGGCAGTCAGGCCAGGATTAACACTTCCAGTTTAATAAAACCAGTGAGAATGATTTGTTAAATCAATGCAAGAAAAATTCAGGAGGGGAATTTCAAGGATCTCTGAGTTCATGGGCATGATTGCATAGGATGGAAGTAATATCTTTGATTTCTTTTGATACGAACAGTGTTCACATGGTCCTCATGCAGTGACAGTTGTCCTATAGTGCTGGTTTATAATGTTCTTTTTAAAATCAGTGCCTTTTCCTCCTATTAGGATGGCCTCATACCAGGAGTGTCCTTTCTTCGCTGCTCTCTCAGCCCAGTGGGTTTCAATACTCCTCCTTTGTTTGAGATATTTTCTCCTAAACTTTGGGGATGGTTCAAAGAAAGGTCTTGCAGATATTCGGGCCAATAGGCAATTGTTTACAGTAAGACTTAAAATGATTACATCTAAGATATAAGTTCAGGATCATAGGGTGGAAAAAAAAGGAATGGTAAATCTTTAACCTATCTCCTCCCTGTTTTTAATTTGGCATCTCGTAGATTCTTGTGGCAGGCAACTAATATTTGTTGCAGTGATCAGATGTTTGATGTTCATTGTCTAGGATTTGGGATTTTATCCTGAAATCTGGAAACCTACATAATTTAAGGTAATTCATAGCTACATCTAATGATTGAAGATGGCCCTCTTCTTTTCTGGAAAAGGGCCACTGTAGCAATGACTCCCTTGAACTCTGGCTGTGAGTGTGAGCAGCCTGACTTATTTCTGTTCAGAAGGCACCTGACAAACTTGTTAATCTTACTGCAATAGTTTAAGTAACTATGCTTGTGTAAGCATGGTTTTGTTAACTGTTGTGTTAAATCAAGGATAGAGAACTATCTCTAACTGTTAATGGTTGCTGTGGAGTAACAGGTATCTTTTACCATTTGAGCTAGACCATGATTTTACCACAGTAGATATATTGGACTTTGCACCAGGGAGAAAGTAAATAGTGTGTTATTACTGGTGCACTGTATTACACTCATTCTTCAGGGGAAAAGAATTCACCAAGCAAATCAGTTTTCATTCCTGTCCACGTGTCCCTGTGTTTTAATGCTGCTGTTTTTCTCTAAATTTTATCCATCACTTGTCTAGCTCGCATGAGGCTTTGGGGACAAGCAGGGGAATAAAAGGATGCTTTGAGGACTTTTCAGTCTGAGTTACAACAAAGAGCAGATCTGCATGCAGAGGCTGTGAGGAGATCTGCAGAAGGGATAATGATTTGGCAGATAGATGTCTTGCTAGGTTTTCTTGTTCTTATGCTTTTTAAAAAAACCCTTCTATTTAAGCATATGCCACACCCAACCCCATGGCAACTCAGTATACACATATGTGCAGACATACACAGATGCTGTTACCAAGGCATCAGCAACACAGATGCTGTGTTGCTATGGGAACAGCAAATGTTACTATATGCTTTTCATATGTGGGTATCTATAAGCATGTACACTTTGTTTGTGTGTGCACATCTGTTCTGGCATTGGGCCTAAATTCAGTGAGGCAGTTGAGTGCATACTTAAGTTGCATCGATTTAAGACCATAGAGTTAAGCTGAATGCGGTGAAAATTAAACACATGGTTAAACTTGTGTTTTGATGGGCACCTTATTATCCCAGTAAATCTGCAAGCTCAAGGACAGTCAGAAAGTCAGGAGCAGTCAGATTATCTAGGGCAAACTGGTGCAAATTGTCACCCTCCATCACAGCTTCCCACGCACAGCTGGTGCTGTAGGCAAACAGGGCCAAATCCTGCGCTCCTAGAGCTGGGTAGCTTTGCTGTGACCTCCTTCAAGGAGTCTCACAAGTCAGTGGGGTTCTCCTTAGCCATCTCAGAGTTGTATGCAGCAGATGGTGTAAATACTTTTGAATTTTGCCCATGATCTACAATGCTCGTTGAATTACTTTTTCATCCAAATAGATACAAATATTGCCCTTCATCATCCATACCCCCCAAAGATTTTTCTCAAATAATTAAGCCAGTTTCCTGTTGGTAACCAACACATTTGCCTACACAAAGCCAAACCATTTCAAGTTTATTAGGTAAAGATAAGAAATCACTTCCATAACCAAAGGTACCATTAGTTCTCCATCTATTTCCTGTCTTATCCCCAGGTTGTTGCCCACACCAGGTTCCTGTGTGAGGCTGGTGTCTCTTCACAGCAAGAACCTCGTTCTCTCTGGAGGATGTATATTCCCTCTGACCCCACACAGGTATAATGACGACTGTAAAGCACGGACTGCAGCAATTACCCATACAAGTGTCAGCAGTCCTGGCTGCAGATTTATTTACTCTCTCCACTTTTAATTTTGTCCTTGTTCTGCATCCTATAAAGGTCCCTGTCATGCTGCCAGGCTTTTGGTGCCTGTTATTTATTTT
The DNA here is from genome assembly GCA_020800305.1 of Porphyrio hochstetteri. Classification (NCBI taxonomy): domain Eukaryota; kingdom Metazoa; phylum Chordata; class Aves; order Gruiformes; family Rallidae; genus Porphyrio; species Porphyrio hochstetteri. Next base: position 17,841,642 of record CM036915.1, on the reverse strand, counting down.
ATTTACTGCTGAGAAATGCAAAGATGTGTAAATCCATAAATAGCTAATGCAAGAAATACTGCTTCTCTGACATAAATCTGAGTCTTTCATGGCTCTTGCATCGAATGAATGGTCCAATGGGCCAGGCAGCTCCATCCAAGCCTCCCAGGACCTGGTGACATTTAAATAAAACTTAGTTTTCAGGCTTGGGGGGCTGAGAGGGGAGGGGGATCTAAATGAGCTATGAAAATATAAATTAAACTACACTGCTATTGATTTGCAACAGTCTGGGCCACATTAGACAGCTGACGTGTCTGTTCCAAGACCTTGTCTTGTTACTTTTACATTATGTAAACTTATTTCAGTTAAAAAGAGAGCAAGAAAGGAAAAATCAATTTAAATGGAGGACGGAGATTTAATTTAGCTGGGGGGAAATCAGATCAAGGAAGGAAAATGATGGAGATAAAAGTAACCCTTGTCCCAATGCAGAGAGAGAGGAGCTAGCTGTCTGATGTTCATTAGAATTAATTAACAGCGTTCTGCTCCTCTGGGGCATGAGGGGCTGAGGAGGGTGGGATTTACTGCTGTTTTAAGAATGAATTAGAAACACAGACCAAAGGAAAAGGGAGGCAGGGATTCTCGCTCTTGTCTCTTTCAGGAGACAGTGGGTTGGATGATCTGGATTCAGATGGACAGAAGAGAGGTGGTTTAACCACAGCTGTCTATCAGCACAGCTGCAGTGGAAAAGGGCAGTGACTGAAGGGTTATTGTCATTTATGGGTGAGATAGTAGAAGATGTTACTAAGGGGGATGACAAAGTGTTGATTAGCAGAACTCTTGCAGGCCCGAGTGAATCTGTAGCCAGACAAAGGAAGGTGGCTTCTAGCCAGCGTACCTGAGAAAATGAGGTTTGTGTGATCCATGCTTTGTTTGTGACTCTGTTTCTCTGCCTACAGCTCCCTAAAAATTGTGATGTCTACTGGCTGATTTGAACCAGATATGTGAATACTCTGAAAGATATTAAGTTCCCAGAAGGAAATTGGCCAGCAAGTAGAAAAGCATCTGTATTTACGTTCAGGCTGATGCTAGGGCTGAACCCACAGTCCTTATTAGACACCAGAGAGTCAATATAAGACAGGGCTATTATTAGCATCCCAGCAACGGGAAAAGCTGGAATCCAGACTCTTAAACCCAGGGTAATCCAAACACCAGACACAAAACAGCAGGAAAGAGGTTTCATAAATTCATGTGGATTTTTTTTCCTCATCATCACCAAGAAGTCCTGCCAGGAAGCCTATTCATGCCAGCCCTGAAAATACTGTGCCTGCACTCAACGTGTGCTGGAGAAAGAAGGACAGCCAGTCTGAGAGTGCAAACTAACCAACAGACCCGCTTCCAAGAACACCGTAGGCAGCTGAGTACAGAAGGACACAAACTTTGTTTGTTTGCTTTGGATTGAAAAAGGAAAGTTCATTTTAAGCTTCATCAGGATTTTTTTTTTTTTTTATGGATGGAAGAAATCAGCCTTTCCCAAATGCAGGGGGGAAAAAAGACTTCTCAAAACCTGGAGGGGATCAGGGCTTAAACAAACAAGGAGCCACTGAAATTAAACCATGCAAATGTACTTGACAGATTCCCTGTCCAGAAAATGGTGCCCAAGAACAAATAGTTATTTGGCTGTTGAAATGCTACAGGATATTGGCAGCCCAAAAAAAATGAAACTTATCCTTTGAATAAAGACTTTTGGCATATCCTGAGCTGCTGCACTCCTGCCCTGCAGTCAGGATGTGTGAGTGCTATCAAGGTGGTGATGACTGAATGATTTACAAAGCCCCCTTTTCAAAGGATGCCTTGGTAGGTACATTTGTAAAGCTGATCCAAATCAGCCATGGCATCAGTCACTGAAGACTGTTCCAATTTAATATCTCTTCATTACATAGAAGTAGCATGTGGGCCACTGAAATCTTCATTTATTGCCTCCTGTGTAAGTTTAGAGAGGAGTCAGACATGAGCAAGGTAAGTGCATGGTTCACAGGTAAATGCAATGTTCAATGGGGCATTCAACAAATAAAAACCCCCCACAAAACAGGAAAAAACCCAACAAAAAGCAGGTGAAACAATGAGATGATGACAAAGTAGAAGATTATGTTGGTACTTGCATCTCTACCTAGCGCTGTCCCTCCAAATCTGCTGCAAATTCAAGTGTGCAGAATTACCCCTCCCAGGTAAGCAGGCTGATGACAGCAGTTTGGGAAGATATTAGAATCAATTTGGGAAGATACGACATTGTTGGGGGAAAAAGTTCTCTTTGTTAGGATCATTTGGCAAATTCAATAGCATGCACAAGAAACACCTGAGCTGGACTGTGATTTGAGAAATGGGAAAAAGAGGGGGAAGGAGCAAGAAGCTTCCTGGGCTGTACTTTGACAGCCTGAAAATTCACCAGCCATTTTGACTATCAAGCTACCCCAAAACTCATGAGCAGGATGAAGCATGAAAGTAGAGCAAGATCTGAACTTGATGGGTCAATCTCTATTTGGTGATTCTATCTCACTAAATTCAATCTTTAGTTCAGAGAGGTGAGACAGAGCTGAAAATTGAAGCTCAGGTATAGAAATTGAGTCTCAGGAAGGCAAAAAAGCAGCAAGGCACAGGGGGGAAAGAAAATAATTTCTTAAATATCTTCTCCTTTTATTTCTCTGGCTAAAGCCAGTGTTTGCCAAGAGATAATCCATGTGTAGTTTTCCCTCCTGTGTTTAGAAAAGTAATCCACTGGGGGCCAGACTTTGGAACTCCAGCACCCAGCACCTGACTATGAACAATATTTATGAGCAATTTCTTTGTCGTATGAAGACATAAAAGTTTATTTATAGATTTTTCTGCACTCAAAAAATATTTGGACAAGAGAAACTGTGAATCCCTCTTTTTGCAGGAGTTTTGGTATTACCTCACTTCCCAGCCTGGGAAAGTTCTTGCAGGCATGGTAGAGATTATCAGTAATAGTTATAACAGTATTTATGCATTGTATTTTAAACCACCTTGCTTGAGGCGTTCTGCAAAGAACCAATATTACAATAATAAACAACCATTTAGAAATGATCATCAAAGTGGAAAACCAACATAGATAAAACCTAGAGAGCTAAAGGGCATCATTAGAAGGAGGGGAGGCTTCCCTTTGGAATGCTGCCACAATGCAGAAAATGCCTATTCATAGCTGTTTTTCACCTGATCCCTCTTCTCTTCAAGGAAAATATGCATTAAAACTTAACATTGCAATTTCTGTTTCAGAATTCAAAAAGCAAATGCAGCCAGAAGCCTTTGGTTGGTTTGAGATCTCGTTTGCCCTGTTTCTCTCCTCTCAGATCTTAAGCACGTTTAACATGTGTAAGTAAAACACAGCTATCTTGACTGTACCAGGGGTTGAAAATGGTTTCTGCTCTGGCTTAAGGGAATGATCAGGATTTTCATGGACTTGGGGCAATAGTGAAATTACTACTGGCCACACCAAGTATCGCCACATAGCCCAATGGCAGTGACACAAGGAGAGAAACAGGATAGCTTTAAAGTATTATAGACACAATTTACCATGCTGCTTAAGTTACTGTGGCTGTACAGATTCTTAACAGCAATCAAGGTTTTTCATTAAAACCTATTTTTAAAAAAGATATTCATTTACACTGGAGGGAAAAATAGTAAAGATGTGGCTTTTTCCTTCAAAATCTGGGCATGTTCCTAAAAAAGAATGAGTTCTAGAAGATAATATATAAATTTTGAACTGGAAATTACTGGCCCTTAACTGCCAAAATTTCAGCTTAATACAGAATAGGAAAAAGGAATTTAAATGTCTTTGCAAGAAAATCAGCATCTCACTATTAAAAAAAAATTTCTGACAAAAAAAAAAAAAGAGAAAAATGTTTTGTTTCCCTCTTTGATGAAGTCTTTTCCTCTTTCTCTGGGTTATCTTTACCAGATCACTGGTACAAGCTATGCCTCCTTTCTCCACCTCCTCAACTGCTCCAGGGCATCCTTTCCCAATGCTGCTGTTTCCCTGGAAATGCTCATGCCTGCGAGTTTAACTCCTGCATACATGAACTGGAGCCCCTTGATGCAACACAAACCTGGCAAAGCCCTGGACAGTGCTGAGCCAGAGCAGTGCTCTGTCATGCTGTCAGCTGAGCTGAGCTCCCACCAGCACTGAATGCTTTTTAAGGCAGTTCTTGTATCAGTTTCTATGTGAAAGGTGTCCTACACTACACTATTTGTGGAGTTTGAGGACAAAAGAAATCATTAGATATTCTTGCCAAGCTTCTGACATCACCCACAGAAACACAGACATGTCTAAACTTCATCCTGTCATGCTGAACTGAGTGTGCAAGCTGCTGTTCAGCTAATGCCTAACTTCAGCTCGAGCATCCAGTCTTGTTTTAAAGACCATGGAAGATGAAACATCTGTGACTAAATTATTCTGCTGCTTACTTACTCTTCATGACTAAGTTTGTGTTCAAATTGAATTTTTTTGCTGTTTTGACATTTATTTTTTTCTGCTGTTTGCTCCAGAACCACACACAAATCTTGTGGTCATCTGCATTGTTTTGGTCCTAATACATTTGAAAATAATTCTTGAGTTCTTCCAGCTGTGGATTTTTTTGTCCTGCTGTCTTTTCATTCTCGCATCAATTATCCACAGTTCTTGATGTGTTGGTTGTCCACACCTCTCATTTTCCATGTGTGACACATTATATGTATGTATAATGCATATTATATATGTTTAGTTTCTAGATGCAGGATGCCAGTTAAACCAAGATGTTAGCTGGGGCTGTTGAGTGGTGGCTCTGGCCCCATCTATTTGAGACAGCAGGAGCTTCTCAAATTTAGGAGCCTGTTTGCATCTACTGAATTGTATCTGGTACTTGTGGGGATGATGCTGGTCATTTAGTAAATGCTGTAGAGAATTAAAAAGCCACTGATGAGGCCTCTTCTGGAGGTACCAGGTAACTGATGCTTTGTGACCCAGTAAAGGTATTTCTGACTGCACTGAGGACTGTCTTTCCTCCCTTCTTCCAAATATCTGAGCACATTTCTGCCCTTAACAGCTTGATGTGGGAGCGAGATGGGCTGGTAGGCTGAGCCAGACCTGTCACATGGTGCTGGAGAAGGCTGACCAACAAGCTCCAGGTTCCCCAATGCCACATTGTCAAAAGCAATGTTCTCATTTAGTCACTTGCATTCAGTGTCTTTCAAGCCTCATTGAACCACACCAGGGGTAAAAAAGCCTTTGCGACAAATGTGATCTTCATCTCCAGGATGGAGATGTTTAGAGGATGCCACTGCCATCACTCTGACTGGGGGTAAAGCTGAAATAACTGCTGTCAATCCCATGATGAAAACAGGACAGAGGAACGTTGTTGACAACAGGCAGCTGTCAACGCTTCCAAAACTCTCCTCTAAAATAAGGCCACTGGGTTGTCTCCAAATCTTGTGCTGGGTGTGCATCTCTCTCTGAGCTGTGGGTCTCTTGGTGTTAAGGGCTGTCCAGAGCAGCAAGTGGTACAGCAGCCGCCAGGACCCCAGCCGAGGCTGACAGCTGTAGAGGCATCATTACTTCCTACCTCCCACTGCTCCATGCAAGCTACTGCTCCCAGCTACAACTGGCTTTTTATTTTAGTTTGTGTGTGACATAATTTCCCCATAAAGGAGGGCTGATTGTAAATCCAGATGGAAATGGAACATTTTGCATGAAATGCACTTTAATTAATTAGCTAAATGTTTGCAAAGTGCTTTGAAGATGTAAAACACCATGCAAGTGTTAACCAGTAATAATAATAAAATAACAATAATTAATTTCCCCAGGAAGCATGTGTACAGTATGTGCCCAGAATATTTCTATTCAAGATCATTAAAAAAAAAGAAAAGAAACTCCCCTTTTACCTCTGACATTTTATCGAGGAGTGAGTACTGCAATAAAATAAATTCTTTCATTTATTCATCCATAGAGACTTGAGTTTGGATCTAGTTTAAAAGGAAAATAATGACCACAGTGCCCATTAGTCAGTGTGACAGAAGAGAAGTATAATTTAGAGCAGTTAAGCGAGACAGGGCTCTTTAACGATGAGGCATTGGAGAAGGGGACCAAGTAACAGTGCCTTTCAGTTTTCTTATCCCATAAAACCAGTATAGCCCAGCAACAGGGTGGCCTCCAGTGGGTCAAAGTCTGGTGCTGTTCTGAGTATTAACTATGGAGGATGCAGGCAACAACCTAGACTGTGCTTTTAAACATTACTCCTAGCTGGAGTTTGGGATGCACCGCTCCCTTCCCTCGGATGAAGTGTTTGCTGCTGTGCTCGCATCCCTGTGGATTTGCTTTCTGCAAACATTTAGACAGGTTCCTGCATGCAAGGAGTTAGTGAGAGGAGAAAGCTGTGGCAAAAGCTAATGCAAATACACATTTGCCAGAGGATTTGCTCTGGAAGTATTTCAAGGTTACCCTGAAGGAGCTGTGGGTCTTCAGAGCAAATCTTCAGCCAACCCTCCCTACGCTGTATCACCAGGATTGTGTTTGCTAAAGGAAACTGGGCTAGATTGTCCTCACTTGGAACAAAGGAGTTGACAGTACAGTGCTCTTCCTTCAGCTTTGTGACAAACTTTCACTTGAAATCTCTCAGGCTTGTTAACTTACCTGTGACATCCCGCAGAGTATGTCTGCTTGGGCAGGTCACCCCAGGGACTCAAGGGTAGGAGAGGGCAGCTCTGAGGATGGTCTGAGTTTGCCTTGCTTTTTTCCTGCTTCATATAAGTACACAGATGAATAGTGAAAGTTTACATCATTAATCAGTAGCTTATACCCAGAGCATTAGGGATTTTGAAGCTGAGGAGGTAATGTGACAAATGAAAAAATGATGTGAAATAGTGGAAAACCGACTTTTCCCCTTGGTGTTAATTCGCTCCTATGGCAAGGGTGCACTTTTGGAGTGCAATCGAATTCATTAAGAGGTTTTGATGGCTATGGAGAGATGGGAAAGCACCACTTATCACTCAGAACAGCTTCACAAGGCACAAGAAGGGCCCTTTATGGTGGCATTACTGCAGGAGGTGTCATCTGCCAGGGAGCCTGTGTGACGGCTCTCCCTCCCCAAACTGGGGGCATGCAGATTGCAAATGAGACATTAAACTTCTCTCCAGAGCCTGAGTTCAGGAGTTTACTTTTAATCTATTCTAGCAATACAGGTTGGATAATGAAAGTAGGAAGGATAGGCTGCTTTCTTTAGAGGGACTCTGCCACCTAGTTCAACAACAAAGAGTGAGATTCACCTGTCTCAGCAGAATTTTATCACAAAAAAAGGGGGGGGGGTTTATTCTGTTATACATAGTACAGTGTCATATAACAACAGGCACTAAAATGAGACAATTTCATAAAGCCAAACCAAGACTTTCTCTCTGTGTGTATAAGCAAATGGAGTCACAGCAAACAGCCCTAGAAGTATCATCAGTCTTGTCACCCAAGCAGAGGAGGTATTCATTCTCCACCAGAAGCAACAAGAAGCATTCAAAAGGATTTCTGAGGCCAGACATTTTCCCTAAAGAAAACCTTTAGCTCTTTGACAAAATCTAGAATAATATCTGACAGTCATCAGTGTGAATTTTCTCAAAGAGTATGCCTGGAGTAAGATAAGAAAGTTGAAGGTTTTAGGGTGCAAAAATTAGATAACTTTACCCTGATTCTTAATTCATCCTGCTTTTAGAGGGAAGCAATAGGGCATTTGAAGTCTCCACATAGCCCCAACAGCACTGATTTTATAAAAAGCATAGGATTGACCTGCTGAATTTGACCATTATTTTACTGAAATATTCCTACCTAAGGAATAAAGGATTTGGCCCTTGGAAATCCAACTTGTATTTGCAGAGCTGCTTTCTGACCTTTTCTGTAAGCCAACGTAGTCACGAGCAGTGAGATCAAAGGCCTGATGAATGTCTGATGTGAAGAGAAAAGAAAAGGCTCCAGGCTCTTTCCCTTAGAGACTGATGAACACTCATTTCCAGTTAATTTAATAGGATATATGCTGAAAAAGGGACTCCTGTATACAGTACATTGAACACAATCTCTTATATTTTCTCTGCCTAAGTGGCCAGTCTGTTCTAGTGAGCCTCTGTGTTAGCAGATACCAAATATTATGTTTGTCAGACAAACATGGCTCTTCAGAGGCTTGGTTTGCAGGGCACTGGGTGCACCACACTTCAGACATTCACAACACGCTGCCACGTTCAGGATGGATATAGGAACCCACAGACTTGGCTGGTTTGGGACAAACAGAAGATATGACTCAAACCTCCAGTGGGACCAAAACAGCAGAGATTCATTGATTTTTGGTGTAGCAGCAGCGATTATGGTCCCTGAAGGTCTGGCTGCTCCTTCAGATCAGTTGACAGTAGAACAATTAAAGCAACAGCACAGGGAAGGAACGTTTTTTGAGGCAGCAGCATCAGACTTAGAGCTGACAAATGGAATTGAATAATGTGTTCCCTGACAAATGAGCATTTGACTTCTAAGCCATCGCCAAGGACTGGTTTTTGGCATAGGAACTGAGCCACACACCTCGAAATGAGCAGCAGTGAGCCCAGAGGGAAGCAGCCCCCCTGCCTGCAATGCAGCTCAGCATTTGGGACCAGCTCTCCCAAGTGCCTGTCAGCAACAACTCCTGCACATTTCATACGAGAGAGGAACACACAAAAATGTTCTTTCATGTGTGCTCACTGATAGTTCCTCACCCAAAGCCCACCATACAAGAGCAAAACTCAGTTAAATAAACTTGGAAAAGGCAACATCTTCAGAAAGTATTTTCTCTGTTTCTTACCTGAAAAATAATAATCCATCCCTATTAGCAAGAATATTCCTCTTATATAAAGTTATTATATAACTTTGGGAGGGACATAATGAAAGGAAGGGGGGAAGTTTATATTATTCAGTGAAATCCATTTAGTGAAGCTAAGCATGTTGCCTAGCACTTCATTTTTCATGTGTCAAGTAAGTATAAGAAAATTGTATTTGCAGTAGGCAGCAGCCCATGCTGGAGCCCAGGTAGCTCCATTAATGTTACCAACTGCTTTAGGATTTTCTCCACTGGGACATTATTATGATCTAACCCTTTTAGCTGTTGATTTGCTGCACTGCACAAGATGAGGAGGAAGGCTCAATGAAGGGAGGAGGTGCTTAGAGGGGATTTTGGCACTTAACTGCATTTTACTGCAGTAAGTAATTAGAAAGTTGGGTATTTCGTATGCTCTCAGGTCTTGATGGTTACCATCAACATACAAATGCTTTGTAACTGCATCATTTCTTAGGCAGCAGATAAAGAATCAGACAATGGTGTGTATCTTCAGCTTGTAGGCATCTATGTCCCTGTTTCTTTTGCCAAATCCCTATATGGAGCTAGAGTTTGGGTAGATTTCTCTCCTAGGTCCACTGAAGAGTGTCAGGACCACAGAGGAGACTGTTCCCTGCTCTTTTAGGAGCCAAACAAAGGCCAGAAAAGCATCCTTAATCTTTGTCAAGGTAGCTGGGACAGTCAGGGCTGTAAAATGGTTCAGTGCTCCTCTGTGCTTTTAAAACCTTCTACAGGAGACAGAGTAATGCCAGAAAGCCTCTGCATTTACCTCTGCAGAGGACGGAAAGGAGGTGTGCTCCAAAAAGTACATTTTATCGGGGGATGCTACAGCAGCTATGTCTGTGCTAGCAAAGAGCTCCTCTTTCAAACTTAGCCTAGGATTCCTGCTCTCTTTTCCCTGAGACTCAGACATTCCCACGCTCTATTAAACACATGTGAGATGCTACCAGGCTGGTCTCTGAAGACTGGAACAGCTCCAAGAAAACCATTGACTATGCCTGTTGTAGCATATCTTAGTTGTATGAGGATGAACTAGAAGCTTGCTGTGATTACCCTCTGCAAATCAGGACTGCAGAGGCTGCTCTGCAGATGTCCCTGCCTGTCACTTCATTGTTCTCTTATCCTCCATTCTGTTTTCTCTTGATTTAGTCTTCATTCCTAAGGACTTTCATGCCACCTTTATTCCATCTTTAGATAGTGGCAGAATATGGGTCTTTACAGACTGCTATTTTTAAGCAGCCATCCTACAGACTCTCTGCTGGGCATTACAGACATTGCCCACTTTGACCAAACAATACAAACTTTGTGTCAGCAAGAAAATGAATTAATTCAGGAGCTTCAGTCCTTCCTGCCCCTAAATCCCACTGCTAGTCTCAGTGGTAATAAATTAGTGATTAAAACACTTTAGCTTTTCATCATCCATTAGACTAAACATCCCCCACTCATTTATTTTCCTTTTGCAGTATCACTGTCTTCACAAGCCTAAATGAATTGATTTATTTGAATTGGGTATCGTAAGACGACTAAATATTCCCAAAAGATGAGAGCATGAACTGAGTGGTTTGTTGTGTACAAAATGAATTCCCATCCAGAGAAAGGGGAAGCAGCAGTTCAATATGATCAACTGTTACAATCCCAAAGTGACAAGAAAACCAAAATTGCACCTATGTGCAAGACAGGAATAGGTTGTTCAGGTGCCCCATCACTGGAAATGTTTAAAATTGGGTTGGGCATGGCTTTGAGCAATGTGAAAAATGTCCCTACCTATGGCAGGGGGTTTGGACTAGATGGATTCTAGGTGAAGAAGTATCAGTATTCTCATTTTTATAGGTAATATGGGAATCCAGGGTGGAAGTAAAATTGTTTGAGACAGATCAAATAGAAGACAAACTACATAAACTGTAAGAAAATCCTGGAATTCTGGCTGTCAATCTTGCACTCTCCCTTCTCAACCATGTTATTAACTGAACGTGTAAGAAAACAAAATCCACAACAAAATAAGATTCAGTGAGGCTGAGTTAGCAGCAGGTCGCTCAGTTTTGTCTCTCTGAGATGAATCAAAACTCAAAGAGACAAGGGAAGTTTAATTTCTTTGCAATAAAATGCCATTATTGTGTCTGACAATGACAGGTTTTGCATACACAGGCACACACGTGCGTGCACATGCATACAGAGTTGCTCCACAATAACAGGATTTCTGGCTTGCTCTCTAAGCTGACATAAATCAGAAGACCAGGATCTTCTCCTCTGCTAGTTCATGGACTGTAATAAGATTGCACTTATCCTGATGATCCTTCTATTAGGCCATCATTCTTAACCATAAGACAGACTGCCCCTCACAGAGACAGGACACATCCACACGAGGCGATCTGATAAAAGAACTCAGTGTGTCACTCTAAACATGCCCATAACCCAACCAGCACCTATTTGTCTCCCATTCCTCCTTTAATTTAATCTAGTTTTTCTCTATTCTGATTCCTTTCCCTTTTTGCCTGCTCAATGAATGTAAATTGCACTGATGGGAAGGCAGAGATACCAGCTGCTCTGTAACTCTCTCCATTTATCTCTCTTAGGCCTTGAATCAGTCAGGTGCTTATGTGCATGCTTAACAATAAGCACCTGCTTGAATCCATCCTTATTCAGTGAAACATTTAACACTCATTGTAAGCCCCACTGATACCAAGCAGAGTTAAACACAGTTAATGTCATGCTTAAAATTCAGCCCAGATGAGAGGCCCTTTGTCAAATCTTTATATGGCACTGGATAGCAATGCAGACCAAAATGACCTCCAAAAAGCTTCTTATTGCAGTTGTTCATAGCAGTTAGGGGCAAATACCTTAGGGTGCACTTAAGGAATTGTACCTGTCTTCAGATCTTTGCCACTGACAAGTAAAAGGTCAAGGAAGCCGAGAGAAGAAGGTTCAATTGGCTTTCAAGAAGTCACAAAAGCTCTGGGGAATACAGGCACAAAAATGTTGCTTTTAAAGTTTTCAGGAGAACAATTGATCACAGCTGCCATAAAGACCACATGACTTCTATATATTTAATTTTATCTGCCTAATAGTTGAATTTACATGTTACAAAATCTGAAGGTAAATCTAGGGATGCTGCTTTGTAGCTGCAATTTCCAACACTTGAAAAATCACCATCTGATGTGATGATCTGAGTGGAAACCATTCAGTATCTGGGTTACTCTCCTGACTCATCATGGCCAACTGAGGGAACTTGTCACTAACCCAAACAGTCTGTTTGCACATCAAGGACATAACCTCCTGGAGGATGCTTAGTGGGCTGGCTATGAAAGGCCCTGTGTGAGAATACAGGGCACAAGGACCCCAAAACTGCCTGCAGTCTGAACATAAAGTAGCTAAATCAGCCTGTTTCTGGTCTGAAGAAAATTTGTCTCTGGTATTTGTAAGAGCCATCTGTTCTCCAAAAGTTCATTGACCATTGCATAAATGGAGTGGCAATGCCTAATTGGAGGTGTCTAATGGGCAGATGAAGAGAGCAAGCCGAACAGCTCAGTCTCTGACGATTAAGAACTGGCTTTGGTTGGGCTGCTTGGCTGAACTGCCAATGGCACAGCCATTAGTGGGCTCAAGATGTTTATCTGTGGACAGGTTTAGGGCTTTTCATCAATTCTCAGCATTCTGTGGCTCTTTTTAACCTGCTATATGCGCTGATCTTTAGATCTGCCTGGAGTTTTGTGCAACACAAGGTGGGCAAGAGCAATAGAAAAGCAATAGATTTGGTAATGGAAACCATTTAAGCCTATGTTTTCTTTTACCTTAGATACTGCCTCTGCTATTACTGAAAACCCCTGAAAGTCCTTTCAAAGTGCAAGTAGTCTCTCAGATCAGGCATCTCGTGGAAGCAGCAAGACCACAGCACTCACCATGCCATCTGCAGGCAGCATCATCCCTCACTACCCCACTTCTTTCTGCTCTTCAAGAAGTTTTATGCCTTGAAAGAGCTCTCGTGGATCACAGTTCCCCTGCCTAGCAATACATTCCCATGGGCTTACTAGAGATGACCCTACTTTGCACTGCTTCCCTGTTCAAACTATCTGATGAGATATGCACATTTGGCTCTTCCTACATGTGAAACCTCTCCTCAGCCAGGGCCCTGTAAAACAGCTTTGCTACAAGGCACCCATGAAGTTCCAGACTGATAAACTGAGCGATGAGGCAGGAGGCACAACCTCCACAGGAGGTATATTGTGACAACACAGCTTGCAAAGAATAGCAGATATCACCATGCTCACCCAAAGCTTGCCAAAGAGCTCATTTGCTTGAGTTCCTCTCTTCAGCTCTTTACATGTACACAATTACTCACAGTCACAAAGCCAATGAACAACTATATGGGAATAAACACACTCATGCTAAATCTCAACCAAACTACCCTCCTTCTGCCAGCTGGAAGAGGAGGGTTGGAGTTTTTCGTGTTTTCCTTCTTTTTTACCCACACACCAAACACAAAACTATATACAAAAGGTGGAGCAATATAAAGAGGACAAAAATACCTGAAACAAACTCAGAGCACAGAATCACAAGGTTGGGAAAGACCTTTAAGATCATCAAGTCAAACTACACGTGTCCTCTACTAAACCATATCCCTGAGCACCTCATCTACCCATCTTTTAAATACATCCAGGGTCAGTGACTCAACCCCCTCCCTAGGCAGCCTGTTCCAAGGCCCTGTAACCCTTTCAGTGAAGAATATTTTCCTAATGCCTAATCTGAACCTGCCCTGGTGTATCGTGAATCCATTCCCCTTTGTCCTATCACCTGTCACTTGGGTGACCAGACCAATACTTACCTCTCTACATTCTCCTTTCAGGTAATTGTAGGCACCAACAAGGTCCATTCCTCCCTCAGCCTCCTCTTCACCAGGCTAAAATGCTTTGCTTAGGAGGAGCTGCTATTTCACTTCAATGCTTGCTGAAGTCATGGATTCCTCCCTTGGTCTCAGCAGTGATTTTCTTTCCTTAATTAATCAATTACACATGTAACTGTGGTCCATTAGCAAGGCAGATGACTGTCTTCAGACTCTGATTACTGGCTTTGCAAGAGCCCAAAAATATTTCAGTAGCATGAATAAGTTTCCTCTATGAGGTTTTAATGAGACCATTTAGCATTCTTTTAAAAAAAACCAACAAGAACTGAAATGGGCATAATAAGCCAACTCCACCTACATCACGCACTTGGGAAAAACAACAGGCCCCAGTTTTAGACCCTGTCTGTGCTTAATTGTACTTGGAAGAGTACATAACGGAGGACTAATGGTACCTATGCGTTTAGTTCACTTAGCAGTGGAGAGGGGATGGTTTCCTACTCACAGTATAGCACTTTGGTTGGCTGTCTTATAAGATAATGATCAGGACACATCCATTAGTAATAGGCTGCCAGGACTAACATGTCTTGGGTTATAAACCCCAGGTGGTCATGGTCACAGTTATTAATAATAACAGTAACCTGCATTTCCAAATCACATCTGACCGCAAATGCTGCTGGAGTCTGTTTATATAATATACATGCTGCAGTCAGCCTAATTTCATGTGTGCATAAATATAGGGGCATTTTTCATTGTGGGTGCATGTTTTCAGAGAAACAAAAGCTCCTTTCTTAGAGCAGCTCAGTATACTGTGCTGCACACAGAAATACAGCCAGGATTTCAGTACTCACTCTTCTGACGTCTTCCCATAATATGCACAGTGTGTCTATTCATTTCATTAATCCACTATTGACAAGGAGAGCTCAGGATTTTGATTTTAAACCTCATCTGAGATTCTGAAAGCCTCTAGTCTCTAGCAAGAGCTTGGCCCTGGGTCACTGCCACGATTATGTGCTGATTTGCATTTCCATATTTTGTTTGGAGGCTGCATTGTGTTTGCTTTCTCCTATCTGAATTTCTTTCTGACACCAAGGATGAAAACAGCGATCAACATACGACATCAGCAACGGCTCACAGCTGTTCCCACCCTTGTTAAGTTCCCTCTCAGCCTTTCTTAATGTTTTACTGATTATTTTTCAAACTGTGAGGCTTAAAGCCAGGAAATTCCTGAAACATTAGTTCTGAAGTCAAGTACTAAAAATACACATTTTGTGTAATGCTGAAAAGAAGACAAAGTGATCCCCACTCTACAGTTGCCAAAGCATCTCTGAAATCCAAGTAAATTAAACTTCTTGTTCAGTCAGTGTTGCCAAGCGGATGGGTACAAACATCTCGCTCTCCTCCAGTAGTGAGCATGATGACAAGTATATTGGCCATGTTCTGGGACTTATTCTGTCCCAGAATATTGTTTTACCAATAAGGGAGGCACCAGGGCCTTCAAATCCTTACTGGAGTAGTATCCTACATGCCTACTGGAACATCTCCAGAGCTCCTAGTGCAGTCTCAAGCTATGGAGTCCACTGGACTTTCACTCCTCTTTCCTCTAAGGATATTCAAACACTGTTGAGGGGTGAGATATTAGGAATACTTGGAAAAACTGGCCCAAAAGCTGGGATAAAGGCAGATCAGTAAGGAGCAATTTGCATTGTAAAGAAGTCTTATAAGTATGCAGCCTATAAATAACTGCTTCCATTTGTGACAAATGTCACCAGGCTGATTTGAGCTGCTTTGGAGGCGGAACGGATAGCAATTATCTATCACCCCAGAAGATGCTCTCAACAAATGATTCATGTTTGAGGGGGGATGGTGTAGTGTTTGTTTTGCTTTGTTTTCCTGACAAGTAATTTCAACACGAAAGTCCAGGTTTTCAAAGGCTTCAGACTGACAGTCACCTCTGCAGGCCATTTGCGTCTCCCCAACTCATCAGACCTATTGTGCCTTGCTTTGTGCTGCTCCAACTTGAAAGTAAAACCTTAGAAGGATCAGAAAGCAATGGAGAGGATTAAGTCTTTGAGCTAAAGGCTTATGATCAGCTTTTCTCCAAGCTATGGTGGCTGAGAAAAAGCTTGCTGTGGCACCTGGAAAGGCAGCAGCCTGCAGATGGGTACTGGCTTGAGGTCTGACATTATTTCTGGAGTGGGAGAACGGCCCATGTTACAGCTGACTCCTCATAAGAAATCCTGCTTAGGCATCTGTTCAGCTCTCTCCAGGCATGGGCATAGATAGCACTGGGATGGTAAAAGAGGAATACTAGTATCAATACTGTCAATACAGATCTTGAACTGTGCTCCACTGAATTAACTCAAGTTTTCTGGAGTTGTAGAAGTTCTCAAGTAGGGACTTGTCCCCCAAAAAATCTGCTATAAGCTACAGAAATACAGATGAGCTCAAGAAAATTAGATTCAGCCCTGTCCTATGAAAATTTGAGGAAGCTGAACTCTGTGGTACTGGAATGTCACCTTTTTAATCCTCACCACCTGTCATCTCCATTTTACAGCCACTGTCTTATCCTTCTGCCTCCAGCCCTCTGCAGCCAGGTCTTCCACGAACCGAGTATCTCTTACAAATCTGTTGGGAGCCACTTCTAAACCCATGTCTTTCCTCCCCTGACTTTCTGATAGCTTTTTGTGTTCCTTGGGACACACAAGACACCAGACAGGAAATTCCTGGGCTCCAAGTAGTCACAGTGCTGACTTCAGGGCACTTGTTTTCTCTTCCAATTACACACATGCCATTAATAGGCAATAAACTTTAGATCTTAGGGCACTTGGAGTGATGAGTGAGGATTTGGGAATTATTTGAATGTGTTCATCTGGCTGATTTATATTTGTGCTTAGTTTGGGGAATAAAATGTGAGTGTAATTGAGCATATTGAGTGAGGCATGTAGCTTGTGTAATTTCAGATGTGTGTTTGTGAAAAACTTCTGGAGCTGCCCCTGAGATTCTTCTTCAGAGAAAGGTTTTACTATTAGCTGATCCCTCACCGTAGTTGGACAATTTTAAGCAATTTTCCATAGAAGAAGTGCTCTTACTGAACCCAGGGCATTCAGTGGAGGAAACAAACTCCCACAGAGGCAGAAAAATCACTCTAATTCACCTGGTGAATTCACTCTCAGCAAAAAGCCTGTGAAACAGATCCCATTACCCTGTCCCTGACTTGAGGACAAGGAGAACAGCATAGGTCACTTCCCCAGGTGTGATTATGGGTGGGACCTGTCAGTCCTTGAGAAACCACGAATCACAGATTCACAGAACTGTAGGGGTTGGAAGGGACCTCTGGAGATCATTGGGTCCAACCCCCCTGCCAAAGCAGGTTCTCTAGGACAGGTCACACAGGGAGGCATCCAGACAGGTCTTGAATATCTCCAGAGAAGAAGACTCCACACCCCCCTGGGCAGCCTGTCCCAGGGCTCTGTCACCCTCACTGTGAAAAAGTTCTTCTTCACATTGGTGCAGAACTTCCTGTGCTCTAACTTGAAGCCATTGCCCCTTGTCCTGTCCCCACAGCCAACTGAATCACAGAAGACAGACAACAAAGTCAACTCCAAACACTTCGGCTTCCTCCCCCTGTCCCTGGCAGATACACCTAAACCAGGGATGTTTGCAGGGAGAGCCCAGTTTCATGCCACCTGCTAGTGGCCAAATCTCAAAATCCTCAGTCGTATTCTGCAGCCAACTGGGAGCTTGCTGAAGTCAATAGACTCCAATGGACCCCCAGGACTGGGATTTCTGCTGTTGGAAGTGATCACACGAGATGCTGTGACAAGCCAATATCAGATCACATACATATCCCAGTCCACGCCGACACTGACTATAGGCTTAGCCTATGTGAAGCATTTTATATCCTATTTTAAAGGTCTCGGTTCCTCGCCCCCATCCAGTTCTCACCATCTCTCAGGCAGTTTAAGAGACAGCAATGGCAAAGTTATCAACACCTTCACATGTTCTGTTTTGTTACCTACGGTACAAATATCAATTACACAGTCTGACAAGGAGAAAATGAAATTGCAAAGTGTTAGGCTGCAGGTATTTAGTTCAATGATTGGGGCTGTCTTTAAAACACTATAATGACACCATCCAAGCCAGATAATGAAGAGATGGGGTATTATGTGCATTCCTACACTTTGAATTTAAATTAAAATTTGAGGTGATTTAAGATGTTATCTCCTTTGACAGTCTATGCTTTCCTTGGAGAAAATAATTATTCTCAGCTAATAATGCGAGTCGCTAGACTAGTGATTAGTACATTTGCAACAAGGTAAATTTGCTTCCTATTGTCAAAGTCTCAGACACATTATTTACTGTGTGGTAATCTCAACCTGGAATGAATATTTGACTTGAAAGGACACCTATTCTTTAAATCTCATCATCATCAGTTTGCCCTGCTTTTGCTTATGCCTCAGTTTGGAAGGTTCATTTTTCTTTGTGATTTGCAGAAGTCATTACCAAATACTTGCAAGTCCATCAGCCAGGTTACCTTGATAATTTCTTTTATGAATAGCAATAACAACAATGACAAAAAATAAAGCAAAATTATGTCCAAGGGATAACAAAGAAGTCACTCATGAGTTATGATTGCAAAGATAGGTAGTAAGAAAGATGCAAGGACATAATATAGATACTGACAACTTCAACCTCCACGTCTCATTTTGAAACATAATTAATCAGACGTTCATCCAAGGACTTTACTCGTAGGTATAATGTCAAGCAACAGGTTCTTGTTACAGAGGGAAGGGGGTACACAAGAGCTAATAGTTCTGGATTGCAACCACAGAACACAGAAATTTGTAGTGCTTTGTCCCTAAATGAGCTCAAGGACAGACCCCAAACTAGATTAGGATCCCTATATGGCAAACAGAAAGATCTAGACTTTCCTCCACATGGGCTTTAATGCTTTGTGCAGTTTTATGCCCACTGAGCCCTTTGAAAAGCGAGGTCTTTGCAGTGGAAATCTCTGTTGTACAAACATTTCACCTTGTGTTGGTGGTTTCTTGTTGTACATGAGGAAACCCCAGCTGAGATCCGCCTGGTGATTAGCTCAGCCCCTATTCCTTCCCTGCCACCATCTCACGTACTTGAGGAATTCGTTCACAATGGTTATGTTGCTGATAAGGGAATTCCCAGGACTACAGTGACTGAACATATTGGATTTACATTACCTTGCTTAAAAATCAACATTGCCTTTTGCATCATGTCACCAGTTTCCAACTGCATCAAATGAGGGTGTATACATGGGGAAGCCACACCTGAAGATCAAGAGATAAAACAGAGGGAAAGAAAACAGAAGGTGATTTTCCCAGATTTTGCTGTTCCATGAATCACCTCAGAGATCTAGTTCAGAAAGTCTTTCTTCTGAAGTGAGAAAGAACTGTCAGCGTTCCAGTGAGCCACAAAACCACCCTAATTTTTATTCAGAGAACCTGCCACCCATGCCTCCGCTGCTTTGAGGCTGAAATTTGTGACAAAGATTCCACCTGAGGCCTTTGCCTTTGCACACTGGGCAGTGCCCTACTGGAAGGAGCCATTGGAAAGGCCCATTACAATGCCTCAAAGGTTTATTGTTTTCTGGTTAGCTTGGTAACTGCTCCTGTTCTAGTGCATCCTTCTTCCAACACAAAAGCATTTGGGTGAAGACTTTTGAGCAACAGCTACCCTGTTTGACATCACAATGCCTCTTAGTCAGCAGCAACTGCCCAATGCATACAGGCCTTTTGCCTGTGTTGCTTGTGGTTCTTGGTTCTTTGAGATTTTTCTGTTTCTTTGCAATGGCTCAGCATTCTGTGCCAGCAGATGCTACCAGAAAAATGCTATGGGAAAGGGAACCCTGGAAAACAAAATTAATCTGATAGAAGAGGCAGTAGACTGAAGGTTGCTGACACATCATAAGTAGCTCACTCTCTGAGTTTCCCCTCAGCTTGGGATTGAGTGGAGCCAATCTCAAGCTATTCCTCAATTAATTTATTCAGAACACCATTCCCATGGGAACAAGATTTCCAGAAAATCATAGAATCATAGAATTGCCTGGATTGGAAGAGACCCTTTAGGTCATCGAGTCCAACCACAGTCAAACCCTGACTAGCCCACCTCTAGATCATGTCCTTAAGGACTTCACCTACACGCCTTTTAAATACCTCCAGGGATGGTGACTCCACCACCTCCCTGGGCAGCCTGTTCCAATGCCTGACAACCCTTCCAGTAAATAAAGTCTTCCTAATATCTAATCTAAATCTCCCCTTGTGCAAGTTCAAGCCAAACGGTCATGCATTCTCCTCTACAAGCACAGGGTGTGCGATGGAAACGTCTTTCAACTCGTCTCTGACACCATTTACTACTGCCACAGTGGATAAAAGCTTTGGGCTTGTCTCTCTCAGAGGGTAGGAGAGGTTTATCTTCTCTCTGTTGTTGATTGAGCAGTCCAAGACAAGTATCACCAGGCTGTTTAGGCTGCTTGTACATTGCCAAGGACTGAGGTGTCAAAATCTCCAGATGCTGTCATTGCTAAAACTGTTTACAAGACCAGATAATGATCAGAAAAGGGTTTAGTTTAGAATTTGGGGGGGTTGTTTGATTAGTTTTTAATATTTTCCTGCATAATTTTCCCATTTGGATTTCCTCTTCTTTGTTAAATCCTATCTCTAAAACCCATTAAAGGCAATTTTTCATCCACAGTGAACATCTTCTGGTTGTACTAACCATGGCCATGATTTGGAGATACTTTTCAGCCTTGAATTCCTGTGGCAAGTGTAGCATTCACCCCAAATTTCTTCTTTTTTCTTCTTAACCAGCATTTCTCCTATGCAAGTTTTACACTGAATCTTGACCTAAGGAGGTAGGGTAACTGGTAACTTGGGGTTCAATTTGCACCACATAAAAGAGCAAGTTGTTTTAACTGACCTGGAGAGGGGTCATGCTGCAATAGCAGAGATAAATACCAGCAAAGTGACAGTGCTTCAGGACATAGTAACTACCATCCAAACCCAAAAACCTCTGAAAATCTGCCAAAGAAAGTCTCTTGGGCTCCTAATGCAGGGGTAATCTCACACACAGAGCAAGAGATCTGCCCCAGGGACTGACAAAAAAGCGATACTATTTCTATCTTGTTCCAGGTGGGATGGGAAAGGGGACAAAGTGACTTAGCAGGGTCCTACAGCTGGGTTGAGTCAGGGCTGTGAACTCTTTCTGATCTCTTTGACTAAGGTCAAACAAGAGCTGTAAAAAAAGTTTTTTTCTGAAATATTTATAGGCCTGAGAGCTACGTACGTGGCTGGTTTCTGCAGAGCAGGTTGTTGTTCAGGGGTCTGAGGGAAGGAACAGGGCTGCTGGGATGTTTCCAAAGCTCTTATCCTCATCCTGAGTAAGAAATGATACAAGCACTGACTTTATCCTTCGAAGATACATTTCTAGAGGCTGAGTACAATATTCTCTTAGTCTGAAGCAAATTTCAAGGTTAAGAAAGAGCTCCCTCTGGAGAATCTATCAGCTCCTTCAGAAACCTCACAGCTTTCTCCCACCCTGCTCCAGCTGCTGAACCTCCTCCAGCTGCTGTCTTGCCTCAGGCACACCACCACAGACATGGGCTGCAGCCCTGGCAGATATGTCATCCCTGGGGTAAGTGTCTTTACTTTGGGCTAGGCTTACAAAGAGAGGAATGAAGCCACTTGAGATTTGGCTTTGGTCTCCCTGCGATTAGGTCTGTTTATATACACTGGGTAGTTCTTTGGTTTGTTTTCTACAGTGAATCAAAAGCTTTTCAGGGAAACCCAACCTCTTGGTTCTCAGAGGGAAATTACCAGTGTAAAATCCTTGGTGGGCAGCAGCTGCATCCAGCTGTGGTGGGAGCAAGTTTGTAAGGCTAGGGTACTGCTTAAAGCCCTTCTTAATTAGATCACAAGCCTCCAGACAGGCTCCATGGTTTCAACAAGCTGTAAGAAAGGCAACCACAACATTTGTTGGTATTTCTTGGTTAATTTTCTGCAGGTTCAGTCTTTTGATCTGAATCACCTACCACCCATATAGCGAAGGCATTGAGGATTTGTGGCCACAGGTTATTTCAAGGTAATAAGCAAAGCACTTAGAAATATCTGTGCTGCCTCTTGTTTTACAGGAGTTCATAAAACCACTCTGGGAAGATACTTCTCATTTTAGGAGCTCAGATTTTAATTGTAGAAGGTTCTGCCTATGCTTGAGGCTGTGAGGCAATGCTGAAGACATCTTGTCATGGTGATCTGCACTGGAGACCTTGTCTACAACACGCATTCACTGCAGCACCCCAGCAGGCTCCCAGAGGAGTCACTGCTGATGCTGACCCACTCCTGGCTCTGTGGGCAAGGCACTGGCCAGCCCAGAGCTCTTCTGTAGCTCACCACATTCAGACAAGGCATTTGCATCTCCACTGGAAACCACTTAGGAGCTGTAGGCCAAGAAAGCTTGGAAACCATTGCACTAGTCTACTGAAGCCAAAGCTGTCATATCTTCTCCCCCATAAGACATTAATTTGGCTTCAGGTTTGCACAAACTCCCTTATCAAAAGCTTTGGCATTACCCAAAGCTCTCTAAACTTTCTAATCGTTGCTAGTTTTATCCCCTTTTGCCTGACTTCCCGAGGGGGGTGTAAGACCCCTCTGACCTGTACCCGATGGCATTGCCGCAGCACCCTGTCTGTGCGTGATGTGGGTCCTGGCCAGGACTCCTGGTCCTGGGTGCAGGCTGCTGAAGAGCTGCAGTGCCTGGGGAGCATCTCTGCTGTGTGCCACTGCTGCCATCTCCTGGTCCTACCGAGGCTGCCGGAACCAGTAAGGTCACTCGTGATAACGTGGTTTTATTCCTAAATTAATACGTGTGCATTTATATGCGTGTGTGTATACATATATACACGTGCATGCCTCTACAGGTAGGCATTTATAGGTAGGTATAGCTATACACACATTTTTATAGGCGAAACAAGTGTTGAGAAATAAATTTATATCTCACTTGTAATTTTTTTCAAACAGTACCTTTGAAGGTTAGTGCAGTAATAAGCACATTACACTTAAAATGCTAAAAATTATCTATATGCCCTGACTGTTTTCATTATCATGGGCCGTGGAGGCTGCAAGTTCTTCCATTAATTCTCTTTGCCCATTAAAACCAGTAAAAGAAATTTCTGTGACAACTTTATTGGCTATTTCTTTCTGTGTTATATATATCTGCTTACAAGAAACTGGTCTGAGAAACACAGAGTCAGTTGATTTAAGCCACAAAACTGTGTCACTCTTTGTGCATTGGCAGGGTGCTCAGTCTCCAGCATTTTCTGCCACCAGCTGGAAAAACAGGGTTTCATCTCCCAGCACCAAGTAAGTACCTGGCCAAATTGTTGCTCTTCCCCTGACTTTTGAATGAATATGAGCTCAGATTGCCAAGTCTCATCTCTACTTTTAGAGTCCCAAAACAAGGGTCTGAGATACAGGAGCACTGATAAAAAGATGGCCCAGTTTACCATACTCTAATTCAAATCACGTTCCCAATATCAAGTCACTTCACAATTCAGAAGTATCACTCAGCCCTATTGCTGGATTTAGTGGCTGCTGGAATTGCCATCATTTCCAGCCTTCTTCCTCCACTGGGTAACCTTTTGTGACAGCTTGGGTGAACCTATGCATCCAGGGAATCTGGGTCATCCATTGGTAGCTACGAGAATCTGTGCCAGAAACTCCACACAGGGAGAAATTCGAGCTGGCCAAGGTAAAATCATCAATACAGAAAACCAGGAACACAGATTTGCAAAGGTTTTCTTTTCACCCCGTCCATCCTATGCTGTCTCAGGCAGTCATGTCACATAATCCTGCTCTTACATTCCCTGTGCCTTACTTTAAAATTAGTCAAGGTTTTTTCATGCCCAGGTTTTATCAGCAACCTTGTCTGCACATTCAAATGTGGGGTTTTCCTGCTTACTGAGATTTCAGCCTTGCACAGAATAACAACTAACTTGGAGTAAAGACCACTCAAAAGCACCTCCAGGGCTTTCAGTGCAAATCTCTGACCTTTATTTTAAAGCCCATTTCTTCCTAGGAGATGCTTTTTGACAGTGTTTGCTAATACATGGATTTCTGCATAAAGACAGAGCTCACACAAGGAGCTTATGGACCGTTGACTCCATAGCTCTGTGCTCCACAGCTGGACATGAGCACTGCAAAATTCATGGCTGGCAGCTCCCACCTGAGACCAGTCCTTACCAGCTCCCCCAGGCTGCTGCTGGCTTTGGTTCCCCCCGTGGGACCTCAGCTCAGATGGGTCCTATGGGACGTGGCTGAACCTGAGCTGAGCAAAAGTGCCAGATTTAGTCTCCTGATGATGGTGGACCCTTCATGATTCCTTTATTATGTTTTCAACATCTTCTGGCTCTTTATCTCTCACTTGAATACGAGCTTTAGCATGCTGCTTATGCAGTGTACATGAAGACAGACTAAACACTGACAGACCTGACAACCTTTCAGCACCTGGATGTCTTTATCAACAAGCCAAAATCGACCTGAGTCAAAACCCTATTGACTTTCTCCTTGGATGGGGCTTTGGACAACCTGGGCTAGTGGAGGGTGTCCCTGTCCATGGCAGGGGGTTGAACTAGATAATCTTTGAGGTCCCTTTCAACCCACAGAATTACAAGGTTGGAAAAGACCTTTAAGATCATCAAGTCCAACCGTACCCGTCCTATGCTAAACCATGTCTCTAACCCAAACCAGTCTGATTCAGTGGGTCTGGGGGAAGAGACATTTCTGCATTTTATGGAAAATATAAAGTTGAAATTCATACATAAGCCACATATTCTGCCAACCAGCCTCTATTGCCTACACCACAAGCTCTTCTCCTACTTAATTGGTGGTGTGCAGGTCCCTATTACCCTGCTCTGAAAACATGGGGTGGATGGTGACATTTATACAAAGACCTGCAAATTAAAAAATGAGCACACATCCTTAGAAATACATCAAGAAGATGTATGCTATAGTCAAACGATGTGCCAAGCTATAAGAAGCATCACTGGGTTTTTTTGACATATTCTTGTTACCAAGCAGTTTAGCTTTCTGGTTTTGCATGACACTTAGAAATCCTTCATGCTTCTTTCACCAGAAAACTTTTCAGGATAAAGATTTTTCCCATGTAATGTGTTAGGAAGTACAGTGATAGAAGGGAGACCTAATTGAGGTGGGGTTGTTTGAGAGAACAAGGATGTACATTTGCAAACATCAGAGGAAGCACCCACATTGTCAGAGTACAAAGTCCCCTGCCACAGCCCATGCAAAAGGGCTTAAAGTGCACGTTACAGACAAACACTACAAGAGCCATTCCTTTTCTTCCAGCTTTTTAATGTGATGGAAAGAACAAAAAAACAAAGTCCATTGGAACCGCGGCAATTCCCAGTGACAACCAGACACAGATCAAATTTTTTAAAAAATCAAATAAATAAAAGAAGAAAGGTTTCAAATGAAAAAGAGGAACCAAGGGACTGGAATTGGCTATTTCAAAACAGAGCCGACAGAACATCTAAATGAAACGTTTCATTAAATGCACGACACTGGGTGTTATTTACAGTGGAACTTGCAGTGTGTGTACATTTATACAGCACTAGAATCACATACAGCAAAGAAATGCCTTTCATTTTGTTTCTTTTGCAGTTCCCAGGCTTTATTCTTCCTAAAAGCAGCATTTGCTAATACAAGGGTGAGAAACTGAAGGAGAAACTCGATGGAAATAAAATGTATAGGGCTCAAATCTACATAAACTTAAAAATACACTTTCGGGTTTTGTGTGTCCTTTGGAAAGTCAAAGGACGTAAGCAGGGAACATAAATGGACCCAGGGCCTCCTTAACAGTATCAGAGTATACTCTGCTGTTGGAGGTGTCAAAGCAGGACCTTGAGGAGACCTGCACGTCTGTAGAAAGCCCAGCTCCATACACCCTCTCTCGGTGCCCCTGTGTGAACCCAGCCTTGGGGCTGGACCACTCCCAGCATCAGGGAATATCCCTCAGTGCACCTCTCCAGTATTACTGAAGGACATCGGGCTGCCTGACCACTCCCCACTGTGCACAACATCTGGCTCTGCAGATGGGTTTTCCAAGAGTGACACTTTTCTTACTCCAAAAGGTCCATACACCACTGTTTATGTCGCTTAGCATTTCAAGGGGATGAGGATCATACAGGCAAGGAGGGGATCATTCCACCCAGACCAAGCTGCAGCCACCACCAGCAGGATGTAGAAGAGCCAAAGGTGGTGGCAGGAGCTGTCCTGCACATCTGGAGTGAAGGAATTGGTATACGACAAGCAGTTAAATCAACAGAGCATATAAGGAGGCAGAACTCTTATCGTGATACCACCAGTCTTTCATAATAGTATCAACAGTGCTTGGTGCTCCTCTAAATGTCTGTTTCTGCATGCTCAGAAACTCACTAATTAATTCCTCCTGTGGTGTTCACTATACTGCTGTACAGCTAAAGACACCAAATCACAGCAGGCCAGTTCAGGTTCCCGTGACCCACCTTTCCCACACCACAGTCTCTGGCTAGGTGGCTGTACTGCTGTGCCACTCATGGATGAAGAGGTCCAGCTGTCTTCTAGAAGAGGTCTTTGGGATTTAAGGCAAGTCCCCTGTCTTGGTCCTCTGTGCCCCTGTTGCAGTAAAGTTCATGAATCTGAGGAAATCGTGCTCTGCAGAGATCATCAGTGGACCCGTGGTCAGCAGTTTTCTTTGTGGATGGTCCGGTGTATCCAAGACAAGGAGACTGTTCTCTGTGGCAAACATAGGCAGGGGGAACCACTGGAGGAGGAATGCTGTCCCTTGCGCTGCAGGTGTAATGCTGATTTCACAGTAGAAATAAAGCTGAGCCATCAGAGGAGGTGCCTGACGTGAAATCTCCCCCTGCATGGTGCTCCAGGCCCCTGTGGCTCAGGCTCAGCTTAGCACGTAGCCCACGGCTTGAAACTGAGACCCGCATCAAAACACAACCAATGCTGAGGGGTCTCCACCCATCAACTGTTTTGCTCTGGAGAGCAGCAGGGTAAAGCCCATGCTGATTTAGACCATGACAAGGACAAAAAATGAACGCATCAGGAGTATTGTCTCAGCCTTGTTCACGGAGACATCAGCCCAGGTGTCACAAAGGCAAATGCCTGAGCTGGAGCCATTCCCTGGATTTCTCCATTACAGAAGGAGAGGACAAGGGCCATCCATGCCAGTCCATCTTCTCCTCAGCATGGTGCCTAAGAGCGGTCACATGCATTGTCTGTGCCTTCCAGCTGAGAATAATGGCAACCCAGGATGATGAGTTCAGATCCAGACACTTAACTCGCAGGTGGCTAAGGCTAGGCTATGGTTTCCCCCCAGAATTTCCTTTCTCCCTTCCCTGTTCATTTTTGTCCTTCCCCAGGCCCTGGCATACCAGCTGCAGTGTGTGTTTGCACTTTTCTCTTAGGTCATGAACTCCCTGGTGAGGTGTCGAGGATAGGAGCCTTGTCACAACAAGTGTGCATCATCTCCTAGCCCTCAGGTGACTGAACCATGCATTTTAGGGGTTCAAATTGTTTCTACAGTCACATGGGCAGACTGGGTGACATTGAAAACAAGTTCCTGCTACTCTCTACCTTGTCCCAGCTAGTCTCTCGAAGGTGAGGTTCAGAAGCCTGTGAAAGAGCCATTCTGTAACAAAGAAAGGTTTCTAAGATGGGATAACATTTCCTGATATTACCTTGTCATTTCTATCTCCTCAAGACCTCAATTTCTTCCTTCTCTGAAAATTAACAGAGACATTTTGAAAAATAAGTTACGTCATTAGTGTCACTGTACAATATCAATGGAGAACACCATCGGTCAGGTTTGCTGTCAGAGCATGGGACAGATACATACCTAAGAGTCCCTCATAAAGTAAAGTAAGTTCTGGCTTCAGAGAGCAACACAACAGAACAGTCCAGAAAAGGGAAACAAACATGTTTTGCCCCAAATGCAATGTAACTCTCATGCACAGCCGAACAACACAGATGAAACATAAAGACCACAGTGATCTTTTATGATGAAATACATATTTAACAGCTTCTTGCTATGCAAAAGGACCAGACATTCTACAAGAGAAAAAAACCCAAACCCAAAGCAAGACATTCTGGGCTGTAATTCTCAACAGAAGTGTGAACCACCGCCAAAGGACATAATTACATTCACTCCTACCTTAGAGAAGGAAGCTTGTTGTTTTGAAGACACATCAAAAAAAGGCCCTCAGCTACCCATAAAATGAAGAAATGAGGCATAATAAGCTCCGTTATTACAGCAGCTTGTGATTTTATCAATTTCATAAACCTCAGAGTAAATTTCCAAAATCCCCAGTAGCCCATTGTAGCCTGGCTGCTCCGTAAATGTTTATCCCTGATTGACACAACGATAAAAATGATGCTCATTACAGGGTTTTGCCTCATCAACGAGGATTTTTTGCTCTTTGTGGTCTAACCACGCTCTGTGTCCTTCAACCACCCTCTACAACGGCACCAACACCGAGTCCCACAGTTGTGTGGGGCTGGCCCTGGTGTCAGCTCTTAGCCTGTGTGACTTGTCTCTGTGTAGCTGAAGGTAGAAGTGTTAGACCTCTGCCCTGCTAGATTTCAGCCTAGCCCTGTGTGATATTCTTAAATAAATAGATTAAAAGGAGGTGTGGGGAGGGGGGAAGAAGGATCCAAAGAAAAGTAAATAGGAAGATCATTAGCAAAAGTACAAAATTTATCTCGGAAAATATCCTGGTGAGACAAACTCCATGCATTATGTGACGGTTTCCAATCAATTCTGGTCTATTGCTGAGCTTGTTGGAAGGGTCTAATTAGTGCTGTCTAGTAAATTGTGAGCGTTGGTGTGTTATTTAAGAGTATGCATTTCAGTCTTGCTTCCCAAGAAAGTTGATCCAAAAAATACACAACTCTCATCGCTTCTAGATGCAACAGCATTTAACTTATGCAATAAAAAGGGCATATGAATTTCAAAAATGGTCTTTACAGGGTATCAAACTTAACTGTGCCACTTAATGGAGAGTTTAATGTTCTGTACAGTGGAAGCTTGCTGCGTGCATTCCCTGCATAACAAGTTAAATGGCTTTAAGTAACTGTGCTTACAGTGTTTCAATGAGACCCAAGTATATAAGAAAATCAAGCATCGTATTCTTTAAATAATATGGCTAAAATGCTGGTAAACTCACAGTTACCATACTCTAGGTATTAGACAAAAGTTCCCCTATTTACACCGGATAATATGTACACATTTGGTTTGTGGAATTCTCCAACATCATATCAATTTTTCCTCTGTGAAAGTTGTAGGGAAAAAACCCAACCCTCTTAGTCATGGTAGAAATACATATTCCCAGCCATTGATACATTTAAATATTTGGTGTCTGAATAGAAAGAATGAAGTGTCACTAAGCTGGTCATGACTCCAGATAATCTTCAACTAGTGGGATTAGTGTTTAGTGTCTCTCTGAAGATCTGCTCAAGGGTGCATAAATTAAAAATTACAACTTTCAATAGCTGACCACTTCAGTGTGTGTACTTAAGTTTGCAAGTATGTGCAAGTACATATAGATAGATAGACAGATAGGAAATTCTGTATATATTTCTTTCCCAGACCAAGAAGGTGCCTAGTGATTCTCTATGCCTATGTGAAGGCAAAAAAGGGCTTTGAAATCCTGTTTCTTCTCAGGGAGCCGAGCATTCACCCTCGTATCCTCCAGAAATCGGACCTCTCTTCCAGGCAGTTCAAGAGGTAACCCCAAACCCAAGACAGCTAGTGTCACTAGTCACAGATGTAGCTCTTGTCACTGTTGCTGGAGCTCACCTACAGTAGGTTTGTTACCTGCCTTGCCTTCAGATGCCCCTCGTGTCTGAGCATAGCTGATATGAATTGCCAAGGAATGCTGGGCAAGGCAGGCAGTATCTCACAGCTTGGCAAAGGCATGAGGGGGTTGGGATCTGTTCTCCCATCAGACACACTCACACCCATGTGGGAGCACACATGCACGAAGCCATTGTTGGCATCCCGTGTTACACTGGGGTGGGGAGAGAAAGGGTAGGCTCCCAGTGTAGGCAAGGTCAAACCCAAGCTCTGCAAGGGGTGTGTAGTAGCTGCATGCACCAGTCGTGGCTGTAAAAGGGTCAGAAATTAGGGGTTTTGTTTTTATCCCTTTGGGTTCTTCTTTCCCTCTGCCCTCTCTCTTTGAGGTATTGACAGAACAGTGTAGAAATGGACATTTTGATTTTTTCCAAACATGGCTCTTTTTTGTTCTCCTACGCCCGCCTCTCAACTCCCCTGGCCTCAGTTGCTCACATCAGGACCTGTTCTCGAGTCTCTGGCAGGCGCAAAGCGAGCAAGCCACCTCCAACCAGAGCAGAGGAAGCCAGAAGGATGGGAACCACCTTGGTTACCCCTACGAAGGAGGCAAAGATTGAGTTCCCCAGGATGGCACCAAACTTGCAAATCCCATTGAGGATGCCAAAGGCTGTTGCCCTGTGGGGAAGAAAAGCAGAAAGCAATGGTTAGGAGGGAGGTTCTTGGAATAACTACAGAAGATCTGGATGGGTAATTTTGTGAATGCTCTTATGTTGCCCAGGCTATGCTTCTGGCAAGTGAAGCCAGGCACAACAAATACGTAGATAAAAGATGTTGGTGTTTTGCATGTCTGTGTGAATGAGAAGAATGTCTGTGTGTACTTGTTTCTCCTTTCCATCTCAGCTTCTCTCTAGCCCTAGAGTGGCCCACTCTGACAGCCTTTGTCCTCCCCAAAGGCCACAGCATACACCCTGCTCTGGAACTTGTCAAAGTCCTTCCAAGTGCTGGCTGGAGTAGGTTGTCACCAGAGAAACAACCAAACCTTGCTGCACCCAGCAGCTTAAAGCACACTGCCTTCAAAGAAGTCCATTTTCTTCCCTTCTGACTTTCCCCAACAGCCTGGAAAAGGTAAAAAAGGGCTTATAATGATGTCACAAGGAAGGATTTAATCTGCAGAATATTCTTCCAAAATCTCCTGTGCTGCCTCATCTCCCTAACCATTCTGTGCACAGGCTGGCCTCCAGATTGTGGAGGGAAAGGTCTTCACGGTGATGAGCTATGACAAGAGGCTGGGGGATACAATCTGACAGGCCAGACCTCCAGACACATCCATGGAAATGGTAGACGCCATATTTCATCTGCCTATAGTTTCCATACACCCACACAACTGCCTGCATAGAAACCACCGGGCATGCAGAGTTAGGCTTGCACATGTCTGTGCTGATCCAGCGTGGCAGCAGGACTACCAAACCCTGAAAATCAAATTTATAAAAAAAAATACACCTCCCCCCATCGACATGTACCTAGAGTCACTTTTTCCATCAGGAACTGAGAGGACAAAGTCAGAGGGAGGAGACTAAAAGGAGAAATACTCTGAGCACCTTTTGTCAGTGGGGTAGAGCTCCACGGTGATCACGTCAAGGGCGTTCCAGGCAGCAATGCTGGCCCCACAGAAGAGGCACTGCCAGCCGATCATTGCAGACTCGCTGTTGCCAAAAAAGAGGAAGAAGCAGCACACTGCTGAGATCAACATTGAGCCACCTACAGGGGGGAGGAAACCAAGAGAAGAATGTTGGCACCAGCTTCTCCTGTCCACAGTTGAGCAAACACATTTGTTGGTAAAGGTGGCTTTCGAGTGATGGTGTTTCACCCCAAAATGAATTAAATGTGCAAGAATCTAAAAATACCTTGATGCTGCCTATCTGTCATTCTCTGATGCTGGAAACCAGCCTGAAAATGTTCTCAATGACCATATGATCTTGCTGATAGTCCTGCTCTACGGAGACTCTAAAGACAGGCTTTTCCAGGCATGTTTCCAGCATCTCAGACATCCAGATGGACCCAGAAAGAGCAGAGGCAAGTAAACATGAAAGTCAATGAGGAGGAAGAATCGTTGTGAAGGTTTTCCAACTTGAGTTTTGAGTGAAGAGCTGATGCATTTCGTATCATATTGAAATCACTTGACACATTTATAGTTTCAATTAGGATAATTTACAGTCAATTGTATGAACCACTTGAGGTCTCTTTTAATTATAAGAACATCATTAGATTTCATGGCACATTTACACAGGAGCCATGATTTTCTGCTCATCACCAAGGGAGAAAGTCAGAGCATTCATGCTCAGTTAGGCACAGTTCAGAATCAGAAATATTAATGGCTACATCACTGCCTTCTGCTCTGCTGGGAATTTTTACCTGAAAGATGCAATTTTTTTACAAAACCAAACTGCAAAGTTCTGTGGCAGCCAAAATATCTCCATTTACTACCAGGAAACCAAACGTTTTTCTTTGTTTGTTTGCTTTTTGAATCAATTTGCCACCATTCAAAATAATTTGGATGCTGAACTGGAATTAAAATGCTTCATTTTGGACATGATGTTGCATTTTGCCACCGCACTGCCAGTGCAGGGCTCCATGTCCACTTCTCTTCCATGGAACCTGGCCAAACTACATCCCTCACTGTGCGGTGTGGATATTCCCTCTGCTGAAGAGATATAGTGCAGCATTAGGGTCACTGTGTGTGAACCATGAGATCTGACACTTGGCACAAGAGAGGGTTTAACAGGACATGATAAAACTGAGCTGAAGTCCCAGTGGGGCACGTAACACAATAGAGAAATTCAGTTTTCATGTTAAGCTGACCAGAAATAACATGTTGAGCAGAGTGATATGGGTGGGATGCCAGGAGGCTGTTTCAATTGAAAATTCCATAGTGTGTCATTACTAATTTCTGTCCTGTACTTTTCATTCTGCAGAAGAAATAAGCATTTAGGATTCCAGCTGTCATCTCAATTCCAGATGAAAATGCTGAAATGCTGACATGTTTGCAGGGTGGAAAATCTGATTCTTATTGAGCTTTATTTGATTTCTTCCCCACAGACCCCCTGGTTTGTTTGGGTCTTTTCCAAATCTACTATATGAGTAGTTATTCCCCTTCTCTCCCCACTATGCAGCATCCATTCCTGACGCACTGGTAGGGTCATCTTGCTTACCTTAACCTGTCTGATGGTGAGGCTAAAATAACTAAACTTCCTTCTGTCTTCAGAACAGAGGTAGATAAGCTCAATAGAGTGACTCATCCCTTAACCATGAGCCACATCCCTGATTTTACTAAATTTACTTGGCTGTCCCTCAAGGCATGATTCTCATTGTACTTGGAGAACAAGGTCTGAACCCTGGAGGAAGCAACACTAGAAATTCACAAAGTAATCATAAAGCTGATAAGGTGATAAGTTATTCCCATAGTGCTAAAGGGTGGCATCTTGCTTGGCTGTGACATTGTCAGTTAATTTACCATATGCTCTCTGAAACTGTAAAATAATTTGAAAATCAGAAAGCCAAAAAAGAGAACTCTGGGCTGTCAAGCAGCCACATCAAATAATCTTTATGAATATTCATTGCTACAAGCAAAGTGTTTGTTTATGTACACCCAGTGCTATGGACATCAGCAACAACTCAGCAGCACCAAGAGGTCCTGCTTCAGCTCTGGCCCTGTGGTGCTGAGAGCTGGATAAACATACAGGCTTTGACATGAAAGTCAAAATAAAAGAGGAGGATGCCACAGACAAAGAGAAGAGCAGCGTGGGTAGGCGGTGAGCAGGTAACTTGCCCACTGCCATGGAGTCTATCACTTGCCTCACCCTCGAGTCCTTTCACCCTTCTGCTTCATTTGACATGGGAGTGACTCATCCCCACCTGAACCATCTTGGCCTGCGTTGCTGCGTGTGGGTGCACTTCCCACTGACCTTGGCTCTTCGCAAAATCGTGCTCCCACCCACCACCTCTCTGTGCAGCAGTCATCCCCACTCACCGATCATCTTTATCCTCCCTATTTTGTCCATGAGTAATGCAGAAATGATGTTCCCTGGCAGCACAGACAGGCTGCCCAGGAAGCTGACCAGGTAGATCAGGAAGTCATTGTCCTCCTCGAAGTCCATGTGACAGCCTTCCTTCTCCTTCAGAAACGTGCTGTTTATGAACCTGCAGTTGATGAATTTGTGTTCATAGAGATCTGCAAGGGAAAGAGGCAAAGTCTCAGTCCTGCTTCACTGATCTCCCTTCATGCAGCAGCAGCAAGAGTCAAGATCAAAGCCAAATCAGAGATGTGAAAGGAGCTCCTCATCAAATGGAGATCATCAGGGAGCTTTTGTTTTAGTGGCAAACTCTAGCTGCGTGCTGGTGGACAGGTATCTCCATGCCACAAGGACAGGGCAATGCAGGCTCTTGCTTCCCTGGCATTATTGTTTGTGCTCTATTAGAGTAGAAATGAAAGCTTGTTCAGGATAAACTAATGAATATTTTATTGCTTTCGATCATCAACCACAGGTTGGGTAAAACTGTCTTTTAAGCCTGATTTGTTGAACTGAGCTGTTAAACTGCTAGGCATTTTGTACTTACTTTAACCTTCCAAGGTCTGAACACAGCCTTTTTCATTTTCCATGCAGCAGCCAATGGCACCAGAAGCCATGGGGTTAAAAACACTGATGGAGCAACCTGAAGACTCCTTCCAAATGCACGATCCCTCTTTTTTCCATCATCACTCCCATTACATAGCACACACACAAACACAGAGATCCCTATCATCCTTTCTCCCACAATCTGATATAACAGTTCATAATTACAGAGTTGAGACCATAGCAGGAATCCCATTACCAGTGTTATAAAAGACTGTAGAGATGATGGTGCAGTTTTCAAAGAAGGTCTCACTGGATGTCACATCTTCAAAGTAGCAGTCCTCAAACAATGAATCCTCAAATTTGACTTCCTTGAATTTCATGCCAATAAATCTGCAGGGCAGGAAACAGAGAACTTCACTCTGTGTTTAAATTATTTTCTACACCATATAGCAGGTAATGGCTGTTGCAAGAGACAAAGAACTAATGGCAATTTCTAGGGTCGTTTGCAGAAAAGGAGTTGCTTGAATGCAGAATTGTCCTTCCATCTCCGTGCTTAGGTATTTTATATTTTAGCAGGAGAGAAGGGTTTGAAGATTTGGGTTTTTTAAAAGAGAGATGGCCTTTTAGGATTTCTGGCAGGTTTGTTTATTCCTCAAAACAGTCACATCTAGAGCAAATGTG
Organism: Porphyrio hochstetteri; assembly: GCA_020800305.1. NCBI lineage: Eukaryota > Metazoa > Chordata > Aves > Gruiformes > Rallidae > Porphyrio > Porphyrio hochstetteri. The sequence goes on along the minus strand of CM036915.1, from coordinate 17,806,768 downwards.
CTTCTAAGGCTGAGTGGACACATATCCTCTCATGCTCCACACTAGTCCGTCTGAAGAAGACGTGATTTCACTCAGTGCATGTCATTTTCACTGTGAGCTGACCTTGCTGCCTTCCTTATTGTGCCCCTTCCTCCAGCATAAATAAAACCAGACATTATCAGGACCCCACTGAGCCATTTAGTGAAAGGCTTCTGACAGTTGTTTAAACACAAAGTGATTTTTTTTTAAGCAAAAATGCAGCAGAGTTTCTAGCAAGAGTGGGGAGACAGAGTTCTGCTTGTAACCATCTCTGTTCAAGGACTGCTGCTTATCATGTAATGAAAACAGATCACACTAAAAATAATCAACCGGGTAAGGTGACTGATTTCCCCTCTGATGGGAAGTTTGACATGCCTGACCCCCCACTCCACCCCACCCAAAGGGTGACACAGTATTGATTTACTTGTGAAATTTTGCAGGGACACTGGGAAGATGTGTTAGTTAATGCCCAGGCATGTTTGGAAGGCGTAAGGAGCTATTAAGAACCAACATTATTGCTCTAGTTAAGGAGGCCACAACTGTCACCAAATAAAAAAGCCTTCTAAAATATACCCAGGAAGTTAATTGAATTGAGCACTTACAACACAGTCGTGCATGACGGCTGTTTACACCGTTAAATGAGCACTTCAGGGCTTCTTAACTGAAGCTACTAACATATTATTAATGCACAAAATACCACAAGAAGACTGTTTGAGTCTTTTGCTCCATGCAGAAGGTCTCATAGGTTACAGCAAAACTTAAGCTGTTCTGCATTTGCACAGTAACAGCCTGGGATGTATTTACTCCCACAGGCTGTTAGAAGCCCTTTTCCTGCAGTTTGCTCTTAACATACATCTTTAAAAGAGTAGGAGAGCAATGGACTGGTGGTCAATGGAGTTTTCACTCATGGCCAAGGGCTGGAGGGAAAACACAGCTATAAATCGTACTGAGATGTGCTCTGGGAATTCCTGGGCTGTAGCTTAATCAGGTTTTGAGGTTTTGAACTGGAGAGGACCAAGGCAGGAGAATAATGTACATCATAGTTCTATGTCTTCAACCTGCAAGGTGCTGAGTGTCCTAGGTTCTCAACAAAGCTACCAAAACCAGAACATCTTCTCTGGGCATAAGTTATGGGTCCCCAATCCCTAAATTTGACGACCATCCTTTTCTCATCAGATTTGGTTTTGCTGCCTGATAGTCAGAATAGGAATTGTATCAATTATACCATCAAGCACAGCTCCTTGCTGCAGGGAAGGTTTCCAGAAAGACATGGGGACACATGCTGTGTTCCCCCACTGATGCCTATCAAATATATGCCAAGGAAATGGAGACAAATAGCTTCTGACAAATAGTTTCTTCTGTGAAAATTAAAACATTGAGCATTTTGTATAGCATTGCACATCCAGTGGGACCTCCCCACACAGTGCAAGGCATCTGGGGCAACATAAGTCTATCTGAGGCAACGGGATCTCCACAGAATTTACTAGGGGGTATTTTTCCACCCATTTTATAAGGATTCAGAAAAGTAACAATGGCCTTCTATATATCACTAGGATTTATATTCCTGTGGAACACAGAGTGATTGGGAACCAGGCTGGCTGCAGAAGAAAACCACCAGGCCCATACGAAATAGGAGAAGAGATGGAGAAGAACAATGATGCTCTGCTAGAGGAAGTGACTTCAAAGCCATGAAAGAGAAGGTGACACACTCATTCTTTGGGGGGATGCTGGCCAGTGCGGGAGAAGCACACAGGTACAACTGGCCATAACACAGCTCCCACTAATGGGCTGCAGGATGGAGATTGGCCTAAGTCATATCGAGGACTTCAAGGGAAAACTAGCTTTTCATTTTGGAAATAAAGCAGCAGTTGTTTAAAGACATGTAACGGTCTCTGCTGCCAAGACCAGTAGATGTCAGTGTGTGCTAAGGGAAGAGAAGTCACCGCAGCATCCAGACTTGCCCAGCATGGCCTGGTGGCCACCCACTGCCCCACTCCCAAGGGGCTGTTGGAAGCACTTCACATGCATCCCCTCGGGTCTGGAGATGCGAGTGGCCGAGACAGAGTGTGCGAAAAGCAGGATAAAAGGGATATTTGCTGTGTGGAAAACTGCCTTTGGGATTTGAGAGGTGTAGACTGTGTCCCCCAAGGAAAGTCTGCATGCATTGAACCAAGTTCTGTTCACTTACTTGTCATTTCTGTATTCCCCGTTTCTATGGATTTGGTTTTCCAAGGTGAAGTTAAAGGTGAAGTGTGACACTTCTTCCTCATCAAAGATCTTGACCCGGGATTCATATGCCTCTTCTTGGAGATACCGGATCATGTCAGGGAACCAGACAATAAGGCCATAGTAACTATAGCAGGACAGGAGACATACATTAGGGCTATAAGATCCTGACACTGCAAATATGGCAAAGTTTTTCCAATAACCCCCCTTCATAACTTCTAAACTTGTTCATCTAAAGCAGGACAAGTCATTTAAATTCTAGTGACATTAAGTCCTTGGCTGGGAAACAGAGCAATGTGCCATCCTTGCTGCCCAATAGACCAGCAGAGCAGCAAGAAATTTGGAAACTCCACCAGGCAGATTTCTGCAAGTGTGAGGTTTAAATGAATGAGACAAAATTTACCTGTAATTTAGATTTAGTACCACCTGAATAGTTTTTATCTGGACTAAGGAACAGCTGAGAATCAGGTAGGCCTGTGGGGTTTTTTGTGTGGACAAGGTCAAATGAAAGATGTAGAGGTGAGAAAGCCGATACATGACTGCCTTGCTGACCACTTCTCAAGTCCTGATGTGTTCAAAGTACCTCATACTCTCATGTAAGCAATTGGATTGATCAATAGTTCCCAGAAGAACAAGGCTTAGTACACAAAGACTCTTTAAAATAAGACCAGGATTAATCTCATAATAGTGTGTTTAACTGTGTAAATAAAAATTCAGAGAGTCCTCTAGTTTCATGAAAAAGTCGAAGTGCCACCTTACCTTAAGGCCATTGTAAACCAAACCACAGCCAGCATCAGTGTGTTCATTCTGTACTGGGCTGTTAAACAATATAGCACGTTGTCCCAGACCTACAAATCCACAAGAAGGAATTAGGTGAAAGGACATCCTAGCAGACACCTATAATTAATTTCTGAGTGCATCATACATCTAGATTTGGAATAAAAGGGCTCATTGGTGGAAGGTCAGATGTGTGGCTTAAATTCAGTGTTTGCTCAAAACGATATTTATCAAGATAAATGGCTTACAAAAAGATCATTTATTCAGCTATGCACCAGGGTACTTGATCTGAACCTTCTGCAATGAGCTGAAGTGCATGGCTAGGATTGGGCTGGGCTGATGTGGTGCCTCTCTCAGGTTATATCTGTAAATGTGGATATGAGCCTGTTTGCTGGTCCTCCAACAATATTAACTTTTCAGATATATGTATGGTCTCAGGGGTCCCTTCAACCCGAGCTCCAAAGCTCACTGAAGAGCAAAAGCCTAAACACCTGGCACTTGAGGAAGGGTAGAGATGAAGCCAAGCACAGCACAAGGCAGACCAAGATCTGCTCCCCTTCACCTGTTGCAGAACACATTCCCAGGAACATGAGGGGATGTAACTCCTCCCACTCTTAACTTACCACATAAATACAGTAACAGTATAGCACTTGCATTGCTATTCATTAAGAAAGACTGTACTTTAAGCTCATCCTCCTAGACTAGAAGATCTAGCAAGACTTTCCACAAAACTCTGCGTGAGAATAGGTAAGCAGAATAATGTGTGTGAAGGGTTAAATTAGCTGAAGAGATAATAAAACACTATTAGAGACTCAGTCTCAACAGGAACAAGGAGCAAACACTCTTCTGAATCCACTGCGGGTGGTAAATTCACTTAATCTTGGGGGAGATGGGATCAATATTTATCTGCTCAGAAGAAGAGTCAAGCACTCAGGGCTCTGCCATTAGCACAGCTGGACTACTGTACACAGCTGGACTGCTATAATGCTCACAGGGGCGTTTCAGGCCTGGCTGGCAGCGTGGCAGTTTGTAGATGCCCACATCTGCATAGAAAGTGCAATCAGATTACTGCCCTTCATTAACACCAACAGATGTGTTTGTTTTGGAGTGAGAATCAGGGTTTCAGAGTGCAACAACCTGAAGCAATGAGGCACTGGAGCCCAAAGCTCAAAAGGCCCTTAGGGATGGGACTTTACTTCTCTTTACCTGTTTGAAAGTGGTTGTGATTCTGACCAGCCACCGCTGGTACCAGGTCCCTGTTGAGCTCTGGATTTCAATAAATTCATCTACTTGCTTTGGAGTCTTGATATAAGAAACCTTAAAAAAAAAAACACAACAAAACAAAACAATTTGAAATTTTTAAAAATTAGACTGAAGTTTACAGAATTTAGTTTGGGTGGATTTTAACTTCTGCTGTCCTCAGGGCAGTATTTCCACCTGATCTACCTTACTATCTTTTCCTTCAATGTTAGCACTAAAACTTGAGCTAACTGAATTAATTACAGCAAGAGATATTATTATAGAAAGAAGCCTGTCCTCCTTCCTTTTCTCCATCCTTTCTCTCCTTCTATGAAATATTTTAAGTACATCACATCCATTTTAGACTTCTGTTTATTGTCTAACGTGTCTGTGCACTGCCTTATTTCTCTATCCTTTAGGTTCCCACTAGAAATTAGGACTAGGCAATTATAGTAAAAACTATCTCCATTATGAGCCACTGCCCTCAGGATCTCTTTCTTCAAAGACAACTGGCAGGAATATTCATTCAGCACCTTTTCAGTACCACTGGCGGAACTTCTGTGACAAATGAATGTGTAGAAAGATGATGGCATCTGAAAAGCCATCTTGTCATCAAGTAAGCCCACGCCATGCGATCAATTCGCTCCACCAAAACAGTCCGAATTTACAGCACTGAACACCTGAGCCAGACTGCTCAAGAAGCCTTAAAAGGGTCTCAGAAAATATTTGCTCAGTAACTTTAAATAAAGGTCACATTCAAAGAAACCAGCTCTGTTTGTAAACATGGGAAGGAGGTGAAAATTTACTGAATAAATAGCTGGGTATGAATGAGCACTTGGCTCGGCTGTGGAGTCTCCGTGTTCCTCTTGCTGGCACCATTTAAATGTCAGATCTGGGAACTGTCCTGGTGACAGCTGACTCACCACAAACTGGCAACTTCTGGCTTATCAGAAAAACACAAAATCTGACAGTTTGTGCTACACCAGCCGTGCCGATCATCCACTTGTGCCAACGGATGTCAGTAAATCTTGATTCCGCCGGCTCACCATACCTCGAGGTGTGATTCTGAGATCAGTTTGTGCCGTAGCAGTCATGACACTGTTGGATGGAGCCATGGGCGCTAATGGGTGCAGTACAGCTGCTGTTTCATTCTCCTACTCAGTCTCATAGTGCCCTGCTTAGATATACATATATATTATAGAGTTTCAGTCCTCTTTTCCTCCTGCCACATGCTCAGCGGGGGTTTAGAGACAACCTCGCTCACCTCTACTGTCAAGATTCCCATTAGTCAAATGGCCAGTAGCCTAAAAATAACACATGCTCATTAAGTTCCTACCTGAACATGCACACAATTGTCATGCACTGATACTAATCTTTAATTTTCATGACAGATCACTCCTGAGGAGCCCTGCTTTGTGACAACCCTTCTGAACACAGAACCTTGCTCTACTTTTTGTTCAGAAAGGTGTCTTACGCACAACTTTATCTTCTTTTCTCCATCCTTTAAATGCACACGTCCTGTCATCTTTAAATGCATAAATCAAATCCCTGGTTGGCTCACTGGGAGTTTACAACAGAATTTTAGTAATTACAGCCAACCCTAGCATACACGTTTAACCTGGTCTTACTATTAACGAAGTCAAATGGTATGACCTTTTTCAAAACAAGCAGCAGACTAATGAGTAATAGCCACTCAGCCCACTTTCCCTGGGAGAGATTAAAGATTGGGTATGAGGCAGGTGGAGTTTGGGAAGCTCATTAGAAGGTACAGAAAGTTTAATAAGAGTTTGATTAGAAGCCAGAATGGAGAAAGAAGTGACTCAGATTTCCCACATGACTATTATCTCTCTTATTTGGTTTTAGTCTCTTAAAGCAGACCAATTAAGCATGTGTGTAATAGGAAAATCACTGGTCTATACACTCTAGAGTAACACAAGGAAGGAAAAGTACTCCATGCAACTCACAGGATTGACTAACTCTTTAAAAGAACAGACTGATAGCTAACTTTAAATGCACAAAACGTATCTCAGAGTCCTTTTTCTGTTTGCTGAGGGAGGTCATGTTGAACGAATCTCATGGAGGAATAAACTGGTCCTGTGATGAACCAAGGAAGGGGATGGCTTTGTTAAACTCACCGTAAACACCCTCTCTGGCTCGCCCTTGGCCCTCATGTTGGTGTCATGAACTTGCTTGAGGATCATCCAGGCTTCATCATGTTTACCTATCTGAAAACAGCAAAGAAAAGGAAAATAAATCTTGCAGTCCCAGGTCTGTAATTTACCAAAGCATAGAGAGAAACCAGTTCTAGAAGTCCATATGTGGAGAAGCACACATACAGCACTGGCTGCGTTAAAGGCTGAAAGCATGGGTAGCATTCTTGCTTAAGAGCTCCAAGGTTTTTATTATTTTTCACAGTAAAATATACTCTGTCCTTTGGTCTTCCACCAGGGTCCAGCAGTTACATGTCTAAAAGCCTTGAGATATTTTCAAAGTACGTTTGTTGGACTTAAAAAATTCCTTCATTCCATATTACATGTGGCAGTGAGATAGTACCTGTCACTGGCCTGGAGTCTGCAGTCTTTGAGGTTGAGTGATCTGTGGAGCTAGTATAGACAAGTAGGAATGGGTTTGCCTCTGAACTTGTGCTAAGTGTGTTTGGTGGGACACAGACAGACAGATGGTGACACGTCAGGGACCAGCTATCCTCTGCTAATATCAGATCACAACGTTCAGATGAATCACCTTACCTCCAGCAAAAACCGTGGGCTTTCAGGCATGAATTTCAGTGCCACCAGGGAGGCGATACAGGGCAGGGAGCAGACGAGTACAAAGACTCTCCAGCTGTGGAAGTGGTACTTCGTTCCCATACTGAACCCCCAGCCTGGAAACAGCAAGATCCAAAAATGTAAAAATACTGACCAGGCACTCTGAGGTTTTTTTTTTCTCCTGAAGCAGCTCTGAACTTTACAGCTCTGTGTGACATGGGGACAGGTTGGAAGTTTGCTATTCTTAGTAACAACAGCTCTTAGAGGCTCAGTAGCATGCTCAGTAGATAACAGCGAGTTCATGTTCATTACAGAAAGTGGAATATACTTGCTCTGGCTTTTAAAAACCTTCTTTTATCTTTGAGCTTAGAAATCTTCTGGTGATAAGAATAGCTCCACACAGCTGTAGGCAAGGCAGGTTGGGAAGAGGTAAATGAATTGGGGCCAGAATTTATTGTTTCTCAGTGATGTTACAAAAAGTTTACGAGAGTTGAATCTTCTCTGACCTGAGAGGTGTTAGAGACAGCTCCTTTTTCATCTGGTACCTCACACACGTATTTCACTTTTTATGGAATTGAGCTAAGAAAGCAAGTTTATTTCTTTTCCAGACCTAAAAATCTGAGCTGGGTTTAAAACTTAGAAGAATCAAGACCCTAACCCTGCATTTGGGATCTTCCTCTCCTGCTTCTTTCCTGATGTCTGATAAGGTCAGTTGTTCCCTTGCTAAGGAGTAGAAAATACAGCATCACTCTTACATTGCTCCATTAAATTTCCCTATGCTGAAATCTCTGAAGGAATGTTAAATTAATTTTCTTTTTCATAAAGGTATTTATTCACATAATGAAGAAATCATCAAACAATGGCTTTTGCAGAGGTCTCATGTGAGTCAGTCATGGCATTTTACTCATTTCACAAAGTTCCAAAATAGGAGGTAGGACATGGGAAATCAAAACGAGAAGCTCCAAAAACACAACATCAAAAAGTCATCTGAAAAATAAATGTAATGTAAATATGTAAGGGCTTCTTAAAGCAAATGCAATTGCAGATAATAGAATTATTTCAGCCTGACACGACTATGCGGCAACTTAGCCCGTTTCTTCAGCATATCAATCATATCAGTTAAAAGCATGAACATGTCTTTATACTGAGTGTACTTTAAATGTGGTAAAAATGGATTAATAGCTAGGGAAATACTAGTGTTGTTCTTCGTGGTCTTTGTGGCCTGTCCTACTTCTCTCCAATAGGATTGTGCAAACAGCTGGGGTCACTGAATACTGAGGGAATTAATCCTTTCCAGGAGATATTTGCTTCTGATGTTTTCCTGGGATATGCACATGAATTGCCAGGAATACCACGTGAGATGTAGAGTTGCACTCTATGGAGCACGAATATGTATCAGAGTCTACCCTGCCTTTCTTCTCCCATTTCCAGCTCTGGCAGGGAACCCACTCCACTCCTCAACTCAGATCTAGACTCCTGCCTGTTGCATATTGGAAAGAGGTGTCACCAGATACACAGCCTGAAAGTGTTGACACTTGGCTAAGGAAAAGAGCTTGTACTGTCCTCACTGCTACAATTCACAGCACCCAGTAATTCCCTGATTAAAGTTGCTTATTTTTGATAACTGGCTCAATTTTTGCAATATGATCTCAGTCCAGTTTTCCCTGAATGCACTGACATTTAGATCAAGATCTCAGGCTCTGGCAGTATAACTCAAGGGGTGTATTTGAAGCTTTTGGTGCAAAGCAGCCCTCATCAGCCCTGTTTACAGCCTCAGTGTCAGTCAACCATTCCTGCAGTCAATTTATCAGACATTTTTTGCAGACTTCAGGTACCTCTTATTTTCATTGGTGTTTATGCCAGGATGTGTAAGGACTGACTAATGTTACCTGTGCAGGCTTTTGGGGTTGTGTAGTGATGCAGGAATATGTTGTTTTTGAAAGGCAATACCACAAAACAGTTACCATAATGTGGGATGATGCTCCAAGCCATCGCTGAAGCAAAAATGCCACCGATCATCCAGAACATGCAAAGCCAGCTCAGGTGTTCTCCCCTCTTCTCACGAGATAGGAATTCAGAGAAATAGGCAAACACGATGGGGAGGGATCCCCCAATGCTGAGGAGGAAAAAAAAGTGCAAGGTAAGAATAACAGTTGTCTTCAATGTCTTTGAAGTTAGGATTGCATCTATGAAGAGGGAAGGTCATGCTCACAGGCACACAAGTGAAACTTGTAGGAAAAACCCAAATCTGTCTTTGGCTGGACTGGTCTTAGACATCAATGACAAACAAGATCCTTCTCATGCTCTGAAAGCTGAATTTCCTGTACAGTTTATAGAAAGCCAGTGTAACACCCTGCTCTTCATGTAGACAACCCCTCTGTTGTCATTTTGTGATCACTCATTTTAGGGAGGCAAAACACAGGCAGGCTATGGGAGCTGCTGAGGACCTTGGCAGTCGGGATTGTAACTAAGGTGAGTGTTTGTCAGGCCCACATGCCTTTCTGCACAATTTGGGCAGTACCAGAAGAATGTAAACGACTAAGCTTTCTTACTGTGAATGCATTCAGGGTCAAGAGCGAGGTAACACAGCCGGGCGTGCTGTCCCAGCTTGGTACCAGAGATGTGTCTCTGGACCTGCCTTCCTTCTCCCACACCACACCCCCAAACTGCCCAGCTCTGATGGGATTCCTCCAGGACACAAGACAGATTCACCAGTTACCCACCCGAGGCCAGAGATAAGGCGGCAGAAGAGGAAGAATCCATATCCCTGGACAAAGGAGGAGAGGAAGGCGAAGGCAGCATTGATTGTGAGTGATATGATGAGGCATTTCTTTCTTCCCAGTTTATCAGCGAGGCCACCCAGCATGACAGCCCCCACCATCATTCCTAAGTAGACTATCAAACCTGGAAGAGATACAGGGAGAGACAATTAGTTTGGTATCTGGGTAGAAATAGTATGCAATGTAGAAGCAGATTTTTAAGTGCCCATATGGCTGCTGATGTCAGTCCAGTACACTACGCAATGGAGATACCCCCTCTCACCCTGATGGACTATCTCAGGTGCTGGAGACTCTATCCACGGGTGAAACCTAATTTCCCCATCTTCTGCCATCAGCCTGCACTGCTCCCTACTTCACTGCATCATGCCATGTTGACATACCCTCATTTGACCAGACCCATATCCTTCTTTCCCAACCTCCCTGCTCACATATCCCCTGCACGTAAGCAATGGCCAGACATAAGCAGCTTAGGGAACACGTGTCCCGGCTATGTGCCACCAATGATACGACAGAAATCTGATGTCTTAACTCTGCTAACCCCCCCGAGCACAATGGGACTGAGGATGCAAAGGGAGGAGGCTCTCTCTGCCTGCTGTTTATACGCAGAAAGCTGTGACAGCAGAGAGACTGCTAAAGCAGGGCTAAATCTCTTTGCAGGTTACCTATCCTACCCGTGCTTCCTTTGCAGTACTTCACTGCTTTTGCTCGCTGCTTTTCCTGGCTTTATCTGAAAGGATCAGTCTGTCTCTCTGTCAGAGGCTCGCCCTGGGTAGCAGAGCTACTTCCTTCACTACTGAGCCAAGATCTTGTATCCAACTAAAGAACAACTTACAGAAAAGAGTACAGTCTTGATCTGACAGTTTCAGGAGAAGGGAGAACCTGCTGCTTGTCTTCACAGTTTGGTCTATAGAGGTATCATTCTGACATTGTTAAGAAAAATGGGATCTCCTTTTTAACTTGACTTTATTAGATCTTCTATGGTGGGGTCCTCAAAAGACAGTTTCCGTGACTATGTTTAGTGCCAGACTGAATAGGAGAGAACAGTTTGCTTCTCCGAATAGGCTCTCTGAATAGCTCACTGAGTGCTTGCGATTCAGGCCTAGAAAACATGGCAGTTATCCTTGTTTTTCCTACTGACACTGCCACCAAAAAGGCCACCTATTATGTTGCATCTGGGTACTGGTGTAAATAACACTCATTAATAATCCTCATGGGTCTAGAATTTTTCTTTTCCACTTATTCTATCTACTTTCCAGATGCTTTACTGGTCACCGTGGTGTAGGGCTGATGGTTGGACTTGACAATCTTGAAGGACTTTTCCAACCTTGATGATTCTGTGATTCTATGGCTAGATATGATCCAGAGGAGATGAACTATGTCAGAATAGAGGAATATGTGCTTGCCAAAGATCTGAATTTGCAGTGCAGGGAGTTCTTGAAGGAAAAAAAAAGGTGTTTGGAGATGCTTGGAGGCTGGGGGCATGTCAGGTTCAAGAATCAGCTTAGAAGGAGTTGAAGAAAACACCGTAACTCAAGAAGAGCAGCATTGTTCTCAGCATCCCTGACCCCCAGTGAAGGCAAATGACGTTGAGAGAGTAAATACTCCTCCTTAATAGGAAACATTCCTCTTAGTTGAATGAAGAAATGCAGCTAAAAGAAACATTTTTCAGGCATGATTGAAGAGCATCAGTTTGGAAGATCGATCCTCACCTTGAACCTCCTCTTGAGAGCCAACATCTTCCCCATGACCTGTTTTTTCAAATACATCACTTGGAAGACAAGGTCACAATGAATTTTTTTGCAATTGGTTAATGTTTAAACAAGACAATCAGTCTGATGGCAGAAGGGTCTTCTGTGCCATCCAGCAAAGCTGGCTAAGGACTAATGCAGAGAGTTATTTGGCAGCTGATTCCGTCTTTCTTTCAATTGGGAATGCCTGTGCTGGATTTGGAATGCATTACTAAATTAAAAGCTATGCAGCAGTGAGCCACTGCAGCATCTGAAGGATGTTTGTCTCACATTGATTAGAAGTGGAAAAGTCTGGACTTCTGAAATCTCCCTGTTCTGTAGCAGGGCAGCGAACGCACCTCTCTGTGAATGGTTCTACTTTGTTTTGTATCCACAGAATGTCTAATGGGCAGTCAGAATTTTGTGTGTCCAAAAAACCCCTTGGTTCTTGCCTCTTAACACCCTTTGTACCAGAACTGTGGCACAGGATTTTGCCAGCACAATTGTACCTCCACCATAGCACGTGGCTCTATGCAACCAATACCCAAACTCCCTGCCCTGCTCTCCTGACCTGAGCTATTCCATTGATCTGAAGGTGCATAAAGCTTTCAGATACTGATCTGCAGCAGTCAGAGAAGGTACATACACGGTTGGGAGCCTGGCATCTCTTTATTAAATTTGGCCTCCAGCTTCTTTGCTGAAGTACCAATTACAAGGGAGAGCTGAGGCAAAAAAACTGTTTCAGTCCAAAATCTTTCTGAAGGAAGAATCTTAATGCAGTGCTGCAGGGCTTAATGCTTTTACCCTGGCTCCTGAGCCACATTTAATGGATCAGCTCTGATTGCAGGGAGCAGACGGAAGTGATGATGTGCGCTATATCTCCTCACTGGTGCATTGCAGCCACCCATCTGACAGTGAGCCCTGCCAGCACCCTGTGAGCGACTCACAGCGTGGCTCAGCCCACACTGCCAGACCCCAATGAGGAAGAAAAAGGGATCTGCCAGAGTTAATTTTTTTTGGTTTCCCTCCCTCCCCCCAGAGAAAAACCCTGGATGGCAGATGTTCATCCAAATCCTCTTAGTAACAGAAAATATCCCAGGTCAGGAGGAGGTGGAGGAGGTTGTTACTGTCTTCTAGTTGTGTTTTATTGCAGCAAAGAGCCCTGGCTGGTGGCAGGGCAGCCAGCTCTCTGTCCAGGGGACGAGTGGGCTTAGCATGGGATGTGGTGCTATGGAGAAATGGAGTGGAGCTGCTTTTGTGGGCAAAACCCTGCAGATTTTGACTGAGAAGCCCAAGCTTGCAGTGGAAGGAAGGGTCATACCTCTGGATCACAGCATCCATCAAACAGTGAGCAATGTAAAACACAGCAGAGCTGTTACTGTCACAAGCTTAGAGGATGTGGCTCTAATTGGTTATTGCGTATGATAAACTAACGGATGCATTGTCCCCCAGAAATTTAAACCAACAAAAATGTATAGTAAAGAAAACTTCAGGGATGACCAGAAACTGTCTGCTTGGCCAACTTCTGATCCTGGTTATAGAAATGTGTACTGAAACAAAATCAGCAGGACAGTCTATTATGATAGAGAGGTCTTTGCATGTTTTGGCTATTATCACTAAAACTTTAAGGGCAGCTTCTATAAAACACTCTGTCAGCTTATGGATCTTGGGATCCAAGGTGCAGAACAATGTCAGGCTTTGCTGAGTCCTGGATTAACAACAGGGCAGCAGGGACCCAGGGAGGAATGGAATAGTCACTCATACAGTCTCCATGCAGGAGAGAGAGTCTTCTGGCGAGCACAGTGATGATTGCTACATCTGAAAGAGGTCCAGGTCATATCAAGGGAACTCAAAATTTAAGGAAAATTAGACCAAGAAAAGTGATCTCACTGAATGGTATTTCTTTTGCTGTGCTACTTTAGTTCACCAAATTTTCTACAGAACAACATTACAATGATCTGTGCCAGAGACTCAAATTCAAACCTCAGCTTCAAACCATGCAGACCCAGACCATCGTAGGAGGTGTCAGCTTCCAAATTAACACATGCAGTGGTTAGGTGAAATGTTGAGGGCAACTTGGAATAAGACATTATTTGCAGACTATTCCACGAGTGATGTAGTATAAGGAATGCCTGTGGGAATGTCTGCAAAAGCCTCCCATAAAATCAGTGGAAAACTAAAGAGCAGAAATTCTAAGAATAAATTTTGGGTTATGACTCATCCAATGCTGAAGTTATAAGGAAAATATGTGACCACTGACTGGGCTTATTCCCACTAGAAAAGAGGTAACATATATTAGAATTTTCACACTAAGAAATTTATGAGCCTTCATTGAAGTTGTGTGCTCCATGATAGACAGGAACTGGAGACCAGAAGTTCTAGGAATAAGGAAAGGTGGATACAACTATGTGTGTGCTAAACTATTTCAATATAAAGTCATTAGGGTTTCCGAAAGAAAACAAAATTTCAAGATTTACCTAAATCTCCATCACAAGCATGAATTTCTTTCAGTGAAAGTTAATGGGATTAATGTTCTTTGAAAATAATCCCTTTCAAGTCAGCACATGGACTTGTGGAATAAATGGAAAATTTGAGAAAAAAAAACCCAGATCAATGGGAAGAATCAGTCCCAAGTCTTTGGTGCTGTTGGGAAGGTGAGGAGGCTGCCTGGGTCCCCGTGCAGGTTGTCTCACTTGTGACAGCAGGTCTGCAGGGAGCTAGTCACAACATGAATGTGAAAGCTCCTACCTGCCTTGGAAGCCCAGGTACAGCCCCATGGATAAAAAAGGCAGCTTTTGAAGAGGGAAAGCATTTGGACAACAAATAAATAAATGTAATAAAAATTACATACAAGCACTCCTACTGCTGTAGCATCTGTTATACATGGAGGTGCTTTATGGACACAAACAGAACTTTGTGAGTCGGGTCTGGAGATGGATAAGGCAAGGCACAGGATCCAATTGTGCATAAGCAATATAAAAGGAGGAATAGACCAATGATAATCCTGACTGTCTTCTGCTCCAGCATGTACCAGAACAGGGGATAGTCTCAGCAGAAGATGAGTTGAGGGATGAGTGGACTTTTTTTCTCTTTTTCCTGAAATTGTTAATTTATTTCTCCTCATAGACTTACTAGTGCTTTCCCCATGGATCTCTTTGCCCTTGCAAATGGAAACCAGATGAAAGGGTAGGCTTCTTGCACTTGCCTTGTTGATTAAGTACAAGCAGAGAGACTTCATCTACAGCCAATGGCTCTGTCACTGAGAAACGGATTGCCTGTGTGAAAAGGGGATTCCTGTTTGCGAAGATCTGGGGATGGATATCAGGTGAATCATAGAATCATAGAATCATAGAATGGCATGGGTTGGAAGGGACCCCAAGGATCACAGAGCTCCAACCCCCCTGCCACAGGCAGGGCCACCAACCTCAGGCCTGGATCTACACAAGGTTGCCCAGACCCCCATCCAACCTGGCCTTGAACACTTCCAGGGACGGGGCATCCACCACCTCTCTGGGCAGCCTGTTCCAGCACCTCACCACTCTTTCTGTATCTTTCTGTATCTTCTGAATCTGACTGCTCAGATCAAGAGAGTTCTGCACTTTGAAGCCAAAGGTGGACGTGTGAATCCACGGGCACTTTGACACAGCACGGGCAAGGCGACACACACCGAACACTTCAGCAAGTGCTGCCAGCACGGCGTGGGTGGCTGTTTACCCTCAGACGGCTTCACAGCTCCCCCACGGGACTTGTCCATCACTACGATATTTATGGGACCATCTGGTTCCCCCCACCCAATCCCTCTGCTAAAGCAAAGTTTTCAACATGGAAAGCCAAACAAATCCTCTGCTGTTAAACAAAAACCTGCTCATGCTGGCTCCCGTCAGATGAAACACCTGCAGAGTTTGGAAAAGGGGATGCAGCCATCCCCATATCAGACCTGCACAAGATGCAAGATGTTCCCAAATCACAAAATCCCCCTTTTTTTTTCCCTAGCATGTACCTCACCATTCAGGGTGATGATGCTCCTTAGGATACAAGAGCATTTTCACCCAAGAGCAAATTTGCAGCCAGGAATTTGTGCCCGATGCTTGGGATGTGGACATGGGCAGGTCAATGTTGAACAGGTCTCACCAGGGTTTAGCCAGCTGCCATGCTGGGAATCTGTGGCCATGGAAATGCCATGAGCCACGACAGAGCAAGGGAGGTCTTGTCTGCACTTATCCAGAAAAAAAAAAGAAGAGGAAGTGGAGAAAAGCCACTGAGCTCTGCCGAGGGGATTAGGATTTACTGTTGTACCAGGTGAATTCAGGTCAATGAGAAGCTGAGGCCAGATTTTATCTCAGCTGATAATAAAACATCCTCTTCACACAACCAAAAGCAGGGATATTGTTACACATCCTATTTAACCTGACTCAAACAGCCACCCTTGAATTGCTACGTAACTGCATAATTACTAATAGGATCTTCCTTCTGTGTTTTTTTGGAGTCTAACACTGTGAGGCTAAGACTCTATAAGATGTTATCCTCCTTAAAATATTATTATTAAATCGCAAAAAGAAAAAGGGAGCTGTGTGCCTGAAAGACCAGTTTTATTCTCTGCATTGGCTTGGTGGTTTTGCAGTTATGGGCAAAGCCCTTGAAATTTTCTTGTCTCAGTTTACTGAACTGTGAAATGCTGATAACACAACTGCAGCTCTGGGAATCTGGGAAGCCTGATGCTTTAACTGTGCCTTGAGTTTTTTTATATGTAGGATGTGAAAGAATTTTAGACACTACTATGACACCATTTCTTATACTTGCTGTGTATTTACTGCTCTACGCTTGCAACTATAACACTTAGTCCTACGAGGGGTGATTAAAAGCACTAGGAGATATAAATTTCTGTGATATTTTCCCAAATAATGACAGTGTGTGCCTTTCAGCAAATAAGTGAATACAAATGATATGACTCATCATATGATTATCCTTAGCAAATTAAAAAAAATATAGCTGGCTGTTTCTTACAGGATGCATTACACCGAAAAAGAATATTCTTTAAATTTAAGAAATTAATTATTATTATCATGACTACTGGTGGAGGAAGCTCAGCAAAGCAAATTTATCAAATGAACGCATAAAAATAATGTTATTACAAGTTACCAAACTTATTCTTAACAGGTAGTGTTAAAAAAAATTGATTAAATCACACTGCCAAAATGTATACAGTGGTTGTTTCTTTTTTGTTTGGTTGATTTTTGGGTGGGTTCTTTGTTTTGGTTTGTTTGGGGGTTTTTTTGGTGATGCCCCTGCAATCGTCTTCGAAATAGCATTTTGCATAACAGAAAAACTGCAAACATGTGTTTTTGTCCCACTAGGGATATTTAGGGCTAAAATAGTTGTTAATTTGCATCTGATGGTGAGATGTTTATTTTCAGCACAAAATGTAAACGTTTTCTAAGATGTGTCATATTCATTTCACACATTTCATGAAACACTGTGGGCATCTGTTTATTTGTAATTTTTGCATAATTTGGCCATAATTTGCTTGATATTTTTCTGTGCCTGCTTTCCATGGGAGGAAAAATATGCTGTATACACAGTATTTAATGTCCTTTTAGCAGAAGCTGAACTTCACTAAATTGGTCTTCAGGGGACGTCTACTTTAGCTCTTATTTGTCCCTTCCTATTTCTGCCAGAGTTTCATTACTGAACTGATTTATTGCCCGTTTTTTTTCCCTTCTGGCCTCTCTTGTTATGGCTAAGACCTTCTAGTGTGTTTAAATATTAGCAGCTGCCTGGAGCCAACCTTAACTCTCCTTGGGATAACCTGATGTGTCCTTAGTAAGAATGTGTTGAGATGAACAGTCACCTGGCAATAAAGATGAGCTTATCTGTAGACATTTATTGATACACAGGGATCATAGGTTTGGGGCAGTAACTCACGTGTGGGTAATAACCCTGCTTCTATAAAACCTTCTGATAATTTGAGGGATAGCTGTGCCTTCTCTGATCAGACTCTCTGTTCGTTCCATGCAGACACGCATGCAAGGTTGTCACCGCACATCAGGCAGAACTTGAGGTGAACAAGTCTTTGATTGACACCAAGTCAACCTATAAGTGAACCCTGAGGATTATCAGGATTGGTTTGCAATAGCACAACCTATTCCTGTGTCAGGAATGGTGTACCCAGCAGGAGTAGGGAAATGATAGTTCCATTGTACTCAGCTCTGGTGAGGCTGCACCTCGAGTGCTGTGTCCAGTTCTGGGCCCCTCACTACAGAAAGGAAGTTGAGATGCTGGAGCACATCCCGAGGAGGGAGATGAAGCTGGTGAAGGGTCTGGAGCACAGGTCCTGTGAGGAACAGCTGAGGGAGCTGGGGCTTTTTAGTCTTGAGGAAAGGAGGCTGAGGGGAGACCTCATCACTCTCTACAACTACATGCAAGGTGCTTGCAGAGATGTCATGGTTGGTCCCTTCTCTTGGGTGACAAGTGATGGGATGACATGAAATGTCTTGAAATTGCCCCAGGGGAGATTCAGGTTGGATATCAGGAAGAATTTCTGTACTGAAAGGGTTGTCAGGCATTGGAACAGGCTGCCCAGGGAGGTGGTGGAATCAACATCCCTGGAGGTATTTAAAAGGTGTATAGATGA
This sequence comes from Porphyrio hochstetteri, assembly GCA_020800305.1. Lineage (NCBI taxonomy): Eukaryota > Metazoa > Chordata > Aves > Gruiformes > Rallidae > Porphyrio > Porphyrio hochstetteri. The sequence goes on along the minus strand of CM036915.1, from coordinate 17,788,605 downwards.
CGTCCTTAAGGAGATGATCTAGAGGTAGACTAGTTAGGGTTAGGCTGAGGTTGGACTCGATGATCTAAAGGGTCTCTTCCAACCCATGAGATTTATGATTTTATGATTCTATTCATTGCTCATACCAATGCACCAATCTGCCATCTAAGGCTTTTTAAGCCTTGCTTAATCCACATTCACAAAGGAACATCTCACAAACCTCAGATCCAAGAGGAAACCTACACCAGAGAAATATCCAGCAGACAAGAAATTATGTTTAGAAATAAGAGAGACTGAATCACAGACTGCATCATGTACAGCAACAGTCAATAACAAGTGAGTGATACCATAAATGTCCACTTTCCTCCCTCCCTTTCCTTCCCCCCTCCCCCCAAAATAGTGTGAATAAAAGCTGTGACAGCAGAGCCCTCCCCCAAAAAGAAACCCAACCAAACAAACCTAAGATAAGGTCAGAAATAACTGTTTTGCAAAACAAAGTTCTTGAAAGTTTTCTTTTAAAGTAGGCAGCAAAGAGCATGCTCTGCCCCTAATTAGCCGTTCCAGATTAGTTTGGTTAATGCTCAGGAGGCTGGAGCTGGGATTGGATATGGATGCAAATGTCTCCTTGCTTATTCCGATCTTACCAGAACACCCTGAACTTTCAGCCTTGCAAATACTGAGCTGGAAAAAGCAGAACGAGCTCTCTGGGGACATTTCTTGTTCATTTTTACCTGTGGTTGGGCCAGAAATACTTCAAAGAGAGATTTTCTCGTGACATTTGAAGTTTTCTGACTCGAGTGCCTGCCAGAACTTGAGCACTGTGGAGATATTTATGGGGTCAGTTTCAGAAGATCTCCGCTTTCATGTAGTCACCAAAATAAAGCACCTGCTTTTAAAAAAAGATCTCATCGCTGAAAGGGCACACAGGCTGGTGTCCCAAAAGGAGCTGGTGAATTCAGGAGTCCCTTTGAAATTAGGATCCAGTTGTGAGCGATTCACTATCAGTTATTTGACCTGAGATATTTCAAGCTAGAATTTTTAAGTGGTTTCTGAAGCAAAAATAGTTAACAAATTCTTTAAGGCGCAAAACTAAGTACAAACCTAGCTAATTATAGAATAAACATCCTCACCCTCAAGTTCAAAGAAAAAAAAAGGAAACAGAAAAGTGTCTAGGACCTCAGGACACCATGATAAGTGGTCTACATAAGGATAATTATCTATTGCCTTTTTCACGTGAAAATAATTCAAGTAGAATGGAGTCAATGGCTGGGATTTAATCCAAAATCCACATTTACCTTGCATCAGGCTGGGCTTCTGGGCCAGAATGTATGAACTACAGGCCCTGATGATTTCCCTACACCACCAGTTCATGTCCATCCAGACACACTATCCCCCTCCTACAGCTGTTCTTCCAAGAGTTGCTTTATTTTCCTTCCAGATGCGCTGTACTATCACACAGCTGGCTCTCACTGTGGGCCATGCTGGATGCTTTCCTGATTCTTGGAGATCTGTGAGACTTCATAGTGCTTGGCTTACAATGTGCAAAGGAAAAAGTTGTTCATCCAAACCTGTCCGCCCAGTCTCACTCCCAATAACTAAGCCTCTGTATTTTGGCCAGAGGGAGGTGTCAATGGCCATGCAAAAGGGAAGTCGCCAGTAGCCTCAGCCTTTATCCCCATGCAGCACATTCCACAGACCTAAGAAGAAACCTCCATCAGCTACTTCTGACCCAGTACATATTAGCAATCTCTTCTGCCCAAGAAGTTAGTGTGCAGGAGGAGCTGTCTGCACAATGATCTGCCAGTTAGGACTTAGTGCTAAAGGAAAAGGGAGCTTGGGCAAACTGGAAAACTTGGAGACCAAGGCAGCATCAGGAGCCACACTGTAACAGCAAATGGATCCAGAGCTAACACATCCCTGTCTTTTATATCTATCATATTTGTGTGGTACTGCTTTGTGGGTTTCTCGTTACAATTTGTCTTCTACAAACATTGAAATCTGAGTCACTGCACCTTAATGTAGGAAAAGCTACCTTTAACCTCTTGTTTATTTGCCCCTGAACTACTCCTATGAGTTCTGCCCTGCAGACCTGCTGACTGTGAGTTGTCTTGTTCAGACCCAGCCTGCAGTGACCAGTACTGGGGCCACAGCACATTCATAAGGTGCACTCAGATGGGCTGCAATTCCACTGCTTTTGAGTAGCTGCCATCTCAGCACCATGCAAGCGACTTTTGAGTCACATCCACCCAGCCATGACTATGCATGACATATAACACAAGAGAGGAGTTGTCAGAAAATCCTGGAATGAGCTGGTTGCTAGAAAAAGATGTTTTAGCTGCTGTCTACCACATCAGAAGAGCTGTCTGCAAGCGGTACTTACCTAGCATCCCTTTGTTCGAACTGGACAAGCACATATCCTTCTCAGCACTGGGAAGAACAAATCCAACCACAAACACCTCCACCCCATCTGCCATCAGTGCCAATCCTAAAACAAAGAAGAGGGTCCACTGGAAGCGTCCATGGCCACACTCCTCAATGATGTTCTCATACTGGTGTGCAAGTTGCTCCTCATCCTCCATCCTCTCTGCCATAAGGTCAGCACGGTCTCTGTACTCATCATCCACGGCAGGAGCTCGCTTCTTCTGCTTTTCTTTGATGTCATCTGGATGAGGTATCCCTTGGTACTCTCCCTCATAGACCTCATCATCTTCATCGTGGCCTTCTGTAACATCACTCTGGGCATCTTCTTCATGAGTAGGCTCATCCCCACCATGATAGTAGCCGTCATTGGGTGCATACCCTTCATAGTTATCATCCTGGTACCTGTAGTCATCTGAGACCTGGTTTGCCTCCCTGCCTCCTTGGTAGCGGTTTGTGTTTCTATATCCATCATCCATTCTGAATGAAGATTTCTAAATGCTGTAGATCACACTGTATAGATACTCTAATATATGTATTGACTTGTACAATTGCTGGTATTGGTTACTTGAACATATCTTCTCTCTTTGGAACTGATGGGATACACAGCTTCCCAGGCTCAGAAGGATAATTATTATATAATTTAATGTTTCTATAATATTTTCTAATAATGTTTCTCTTTGACAGACTCTCACACAGTTTTGGATAATGTTTCACTTTTCAGCTGTCATTTGTGACTTGCTGGCTTCTTCCGTGCTTTGGGTGGGAAGAGCTGCTCTCTGGTGAACAGCAAGGGAACAGCAAACTGCACAGCCAGGAAACTAGGAGGATTTGACAGGTTTCTCCTTATTCATTGTGCCGGTGAAGGTCATGTCCTGAGAAAGAGGAAAGAATGCCTATGAGACAGCAGTAAGCTTGCAAGCAGGCATGACTTTAATGCCCAACAGTTTGAAAACACATGCTTTTCCATTGCAAAAAAAAAATGGCAACGGAGCATTTGAGGAATGTTTTTGCATCATCGACACCCAAAACCTCAGAGCAAAAGAAAGCACTGAAAATCACCAAATTAAGTGGGAACCTAAAGCAGAATGTAAAGCAATGTGTGGCCCAAATTTCTGCCATTCCTTGAAGTCCTGCCTCCCACATGTGGTCCCGGTTTCTACAGAGAGCAGGGCAGTACTGGGCTGCGTTGCTCGAACAGAGCTCTCAGGATGCTAAATATCTTTCCATCCATCTCCCCAGAGCACGCTCATTCCTGGTACCTACAACTGGCTAACATCATGATGACACAAAATAGGAGCTTGGCTTTCTTTTTCATCCAGATCCCCAAATTAATTTTATTTAACATCTTTTTTTTTTCCCTTTGCATCTCTCCGTCTGTATGACAGATGTACAACTAAAACACAGTGTCTGCCAAGATAAAGTCACCAAAAGTCACACCAAGCTCTGTTCTTCCCATATCTAACCATCAACGGAGAATGATTTTCACGTAGAGCGAAAAACAAAGCTAATACGGAATGACTGCTCTCTGCAGGGAAAACCAAGGGAAGCCAAGTCACATCTAAACACATTCTCATTCTGGACACCTGATTTCCATTATTTTTCAAGTGGTTTTCAGCCAGCTGGCTCTCTGGTCTTCTCCTGCATTCGTTGCTGCACACAGCTGTAGACAGAGAGTTTGAAAGGGGACTCGCATGGGAAAGGGAGCAGAGTCACGCTAGAGGAGCCAGCACAACGTAGGCATGTACAAAAAGTGGACTTCACTTAAAGCTTTGAGCTACTCGCCTAAATAAAGTGTAAATGAGCTAGGAAATGACACGAGCAGGCACATGCCTGTATGTATGTGGGCGCTGTTACCTACACAGCCAGTTAACCCATAGAAGCATACTCAAATGCACACGCTGTAAATAACGGTGCTACCTCTGCACTTCGGGCTCTTGTTTGGCAGACAGTATGGGTTTAAACAACACACAGCTAAAATGGTTTCAGGGGAGAAATTCAGTAGAAGAGTCTCACAAAATGCTCAGAAGGGTATCACTCCTTTTGCAAAATAAAATTCTGTGATTTTTTGGCAGCCTGGATGTTCAGGATAAAAGGAAGAGCGGAGGTTGGTTTCTCCTCTGCATGGAGTCATGGCCATGCCTTGCCAATGCTTTCATGGGAGCTGTTCCAAGAAACTCCATAAAAGCTTCCCCTGCATTTCTGTTTATCTACCTGCATTTTTATGGCATATAATTATGACACAGCCTCTGCAGGCCCTGCCAGAGCATCTTCCTTTCCTCAAACCCTCTGCCATTTGTCACTGCATCTCACGTGTTTCCTCTTCCCTTTCTTTATGCTGAATCACACAATATATTTTGCATTATATTAAAAAGGCTGCAGGGCATTCTTCCAGGGCTGAAAAAGAGTAATCAATAAAGTAAAAGAAAAAAAAATAAGATAAATAATTAAAAATCTCAAAGGCATTGTGATGTGGTTAGAATGATCAGAAGATGCTGGTAGCAGTAAAGAGAAGTATTTACATCCGCAATGGAGGTGTTAATGTGCAGGGGAGTTAATACATCCGACAGCCATCAGAAGCACTTAAGTGACTTTTACAGCTCCTGTTTCACTGCTGGAGTGTCACCACTAATGGTTAAAAAAACCCGAAGAGTACTTCAGAGCCTCTGAACCTCCCCCTCTTGAAGTAACTTTCTTGATTACACAAAGATTTGTGTCATGACTGAACATCATGTTCTCCGAGGCAGTAAAAATGTTGTTCCATGGAGACATATTTTCTTTTGAGCAGTAGAGGAAAAGAAAAAAGAACAATATGTGCTAAGGAATATTAGGCCTTGCTTTGGAAGTCTTTCAGTGTCATGTGTTGGCAGGTTATGTTTCAAAGCGACCTGAAACGTCAGAGCAGTAAGTGCTGTGACCTCATCGGAGTTGTCCCTTTCTGACTGCTGCAGAAATGGGTAGAGAACTCATCTCAGGAAATGAATAATGACACTAATGATCAATAACAGAACACTCTCCACAGACCCTACCCCTGGTCTCACACCTGCTTTTTCAAAAGGTAAAAGTATGTTCTTGAAGAGCAAGTGCTGGAAATCTTTTCATTCCCTATTAAAAAGCTGTCAAGGCTGGAAGCTGCACTCTTTGCCTCCCACAGCAACGGCACCGAGGAAGATCACACCTTAAAAAAGACCTATTGAAGCATCCCTGCTCTTTCACTGATACCCAAAGATTGTTCTTTACCTGATGGGATCGCTTACATCCCTTTCATCCTGGGCAGCATAGGAAATAATGGCATGAGCTGGCAAGTCTCATACAGCAGTGGCAGCCACTTGTGTTGGGAAGAACGGGTGATTTGGGGGAAAAAAAAAGGCTGTGGTAAACAATAGTCACTGGGTGCCAATTCAGTTTATAGGATGGATATTTTCTGGGATCAATGGAGGAGAAGGGGCAGGACCCAGAGGCAGCCTTAGGACTTAGGACTCTTAGATGCTTTACTTCCATACTTCACACTACTTGTTTCCTTTGGTTGCCACATATGCACAGGCTGATTCACTCCAGACCTGATTCTTTAACACCCTTTCACTCAAGCTGAGCAGCACTTACTCATATTAGCAGCCCCATTTAGCATTTAGATGCGAAATCATGACTTCTCATAAAGATTGCAGGCTTGGATTGCTATAATTACCCTTCACAGTGATGCATGAGAGTTTGAGACAAATATACACATCACATTGGGCCAATTACAACCTTGGGCCCTTTTAAACTGACAGCTAACTTTCTTGCTTTTTCCTCCCCTCTAAGTCATTTTTGTACTATAGCTTTTCCTGTATATTCTATTTCATATTTACTTTACACTGATTTCCTCAGTTATCCTGATACTACCAAGCATCCTTCACTCAGCCCTGTATCTTGCAGACTCTTATTTAACAGCAACTCTTTAATGCATGCTATTCACCTTGCAGCTTTCTTGCACTCTTTAGCTCTGTTAGCCAGCTCAGGTGCTGCACATGTAACCAGGAATTCAGTCATTCGAGCTCTGCAACTTAGAACAGTAACCTAAAGTCTTGGATATGCTCATAAGAGAACCAGTATCTACTCTAGGGAAAGGGACCTTTAAGAAGAGCAGCTTAGCTTAGAGTTTGTCCCTGTGGAAGAGCATATAAGGGAGGCATTTGGCATGCTCAGGTGATAAACGGTGGGCTGAAGGGCAGCAGAGCTTCAAGGGGTTGCAGAGAAGGGTGAGTTTCTTGTACCCAAATGAAGAGGGTGCAGGGCTTGTTAGAGCTGAGCTGGAGCAAACAGCAGACCTTATAGCAATTGGATGAGCAGGACAGTTATGAAGAGGTGCTTTCTCATGGAATATATTGAAGCTTGGGGCATGATGCAGTTTCTGGAAAAATAAAGAGTAAGGTTGTTGTTTTGTAGGAGCCAGACCTGAAGGGAGCTGTGGGTACAGGTATGTATGCAGCAGGGAGGGAGCCAAGGCTAGGTAGGAGTGAAATCCAGATCCTTCTGAGCCTTTGCATGCTCAGAAAGGAAAAAAATCTCAAAGTCAGCAGCTGAAGGGTGAGGTTGTATGAATGCTGAGGAAAAGGAGCGCTACAGGGACACTATAAAAGTGTTTTCAGGGGATATTTAGCATTCATCAGAATAATCCCTGCAAAACAGATGGCAGAGCAGTTTAATGTTCTGACTGAAGGATGACTCCACTTGCAAAACCTCCTCACTCACAGAGCTGCTTTCTGCTGGCAGCAACGGGAAGATGCCCAGATCCTACAGTGACCATAAGGACACTCCACTCTGTGGTCAGAAAGCTGACTGTAAAGAAATCCTGAGAGGAGATTTTCCTTGCTGACAGGAGAAAGGAAATGGTGCAGATAGGTTTTTGGGTAGTTCCAGTCTCAGACTCTTAATAAGGATTGCATGAATGGATCCATTTGTACACATGAAGGACCAAATTTTTTGAGATGCTGACCAGGAAAGCAGTGTCCTGGAATTCAAGGAGATAAGAGTTACACAAATGGTGTTAGACAGTTAGACAGTTAGTCAGTTAGACATAGCAAGGTGCTGCAAGGTGAAGTGTTGCAGTGCCTGGGACACAACTCTGTGCTGCAGACTGAGCACCCCTGGGTCCATCCCATGGCTTCTTGGCATTTTTGTATCCCTCGGTCTCAGGTGGGAACAGCACAGCCTTCCCCTGTTGCAAACTGCAGACGGGTTGCTCAAACCCCTTGCAGGTGTGGCTATCTAGATAGAGGGCAGCTTGTGCCCCTTAAAGCCTAAATAAAATATAGGGTGGAGGAAAGAGGTCCCTGTGCTCCCTGCCTCACAGTTGAGGTCCGGAAAAAGTAAGTGCTTTGCCTAAAACCCTTGTCAGGTTCTCCCTGAACTCTCTGTCTCACCTCTTTTATTAGCCAAGAAAAATACTATTTTCCCTCAGGACAATTTAGAAACTTTCTCTCTTTCCAACCAGTATAAATAAAAAGAAAAACCTAAAAAATTAGTCTGCAACCCCATAATTCACCAGAATAATGCTTTCAGATCAGTTCCTTTAGAAATGTTTCATCTTACACTGTAAAAGGTTGCCCTTTTCATTGGCATAAAAAAGCAGGTGCATGAAGAGGTTTTTTTCAAGCTGAAAAACAAACATTTAATTTAAGAAATGCCAGTGTGTCAGCTGCTTAATCCACTTTTTATTAGAAACATTTCTCAAAACTGTGCTGTGGGTTTTTTCTTTCCCCCCTGAAAAACTCAAGTTTTGAAAAACTGACATTTTCTTGTCAACAAAAATTGCATCAGAAACTCTCTAATTTACTCTCATGGATGTGTATTTCTCTCAGGTGCATCTTTAAGAAGGCGATAGAGAGAGAAACATAAGAAAAGTAATTCTGCTAGTTAGAGGTGTATGACTAAAAGTATCTGCTGTGAGGCAGAAAAGGGCTCTTCTTCCATAGGGCTTTGATTATTCTTTTTTTGCTAACATTAATTTTGCTGCTGCAGCCACAGGATTGAACATCCAGAAGAAAGCTGAGCAGTATCATCATTTTCCTGGACAGATGGCAAGGCCGGGTTCTTGGCAAGGATCCTGCAGAGGGAAAAGCAGCAAGATCCAGAGAGAATATATAGGTGAGTGAAGCTAGAAAAAGGAAACGAGGGGGCTTCCAATGCAGGGAGGTAGAAACCAAGTGAGATGGAGGTCAAGGAGCAAGGATGTGGATTAATGGTCAAAACTGTACTCAGAGTAAAGGGGGATGGAGAAGGATTGAAGCCCAGATATATAATTGATCCACAAACTGTGTGTGGGAAAAACCTGACACCTATTGCTTGGTAATAACAGCAGCTCTCACCTTCATCTCTGAGGATTATAAATCCATTTTAGGCCACCTCTGTTAGAGCTCAGCCCTAATCCTTACTAATTCTTGCTTGGTTTTTTGCAACTCTGTGTCGGTGTTGAAATAATGGGGAGAAAATTCTCAGAGCACAGGACTTTGAAATGCTTTTGGAAAAAGTTGGCTGTGGGAATATCAGTCAAAAAAAAATATTGACTACTATTTAGGGGTGATCATATCAAAACAGGTCACGTTTCTTGCAAGACTTCAGCAGTCACTTTCTTTACTTTGCTTTTCTGTACAATATCCTAATCAGATGATGGTGATGAGAAATGAGTCCTTGGGGAATTTCCAGTAGGATGTTCTTGGACCTGAATGCTGGCCAGTGACTCGGTGTGATTTAATCAGCTGATGACCTGGTCTCTATTTTGAAAATACAGGTCAGCCTTTGGGATGTGAGTGATTGTAGACAGGTAAGGGACCACTAGATACTCCACTAGGGAAAAAAATAAATCCTTCTGTTTCCTCCTATTCCCTCTTCAGTCTCATGTGATTAGAAGTAAAAGTTGTCCTGACAATTAATATGCAAAAGAAACCATGGTCATCAAGCCACCTTGTGAGGGGACTATACTGTAGTCCCAGGTTGGGACCCCCTTGAATCTGGAGGTATGTCAGCTCCAGATGTAATTGCTTAGGTCTCTTCTGTTCTTGTTCAGAAAAATCAAGGTGGGTATGTGAGCTCTCGAAGTTTCTTAATCGGTGACATGGTAGCTGGATGCAAAAAGGAGCTACTTTGCCACCAAAGGCACGGTGATTGCATGTGTGGGCATGTCAATAGGCAGCTTTCAAGGGGCAAAGTTGTGTTAATGGCTACAGCAACCAGCTGTGGCTGCAAATACTTACAGGAGGTGAAGTGGGTCTGGACAATAAGAGATTTAACAATCAAAGCTTGTAACAGGGCCTACCTTAAAAAGAGTTTGCTTTGAACTCTGGATAAAGAGCTGTCTTTTGTTCTGGCTTCAGAGGAGAGCGCTGCATTAAGTGAAAACTAAGGATAAAGCCAGATTTCTCCTGAGACTTTTTTATTATTAAGAGATTATTTGATAGATATGTAATACAGGTTCAAAAACTCTCCATGGAGCTTATTAAGCAAGCTATCTGTGCCACAGATTCTGTATTAGGAGCTGTGAGTGAAAAGAAGAGCAAGGCATTTGAAAGTCATTGACTTAAAATCATCTGGTTCACAGCACTGGCTTGCAGCAGTTGAGGTGCCACCAGTGATTGCTCCCCTGCAGCACAGGTAGGACACGTGGGGTAAAAGTCTGCTGTTTGGTGTAAAAATCATTGATTTGCTCTAAGATGCAACGGGGATCTCTAGGAGAGGACTTGTTTATTCATTTTGCCCAAGCTGTAGATGGGAAAATCGGTGCCAATTGCAGCCCTGGGAGATTGAGAAACGCAGGGAAAACAGAGCTGAAGCGATTTAGTGTTCTACCAGCAGATCCAATTAATTATTAAACAGAGAAAGCATTTTAGTTTCAAAATTCTCTGGTACAGAGTCTATTGAACTTCAGTCTGGGTAAGCTCTATTGATCTGTGGTGGGTTTTACACACTTCTGGGTAGGTGTATACTGTGTATGTTTTGTTCCACCAAGACAAAATACCTACCCACTGCTGTGGGCCTGGAGTCCTGTATTTCTTTGCTACAGCAACATGTTTTCTGGGAAGAGAAGCTATAACGTTTGAAGATGGGGCTTTTACAATAAATAGCTCATGAATTTGGGGGCAGAGCTGTATGAAGAGATCAGTTGTGTTTGGACCCATCCTGATTTATGTTAAGTAAGACTCTGGCTGCAGTGCCCTAATGCCATTATACTTTTTCATACTAACCCACCCAGAGAGCCCCAGGGGACATTTCTGGGTTCCAACACATTGGGCACTAAAATGCCATTGCCTTATGTGGTGGTGACTTTCACAGCAAAGTGGTTGTGGGCTGAACGTAGCTTGTGATCCACCATGCTATGTTATGAACTAAGGGACAGAGAGTCCCCCAGACTGTTAAAGGGGAGATTATATCTTAAAGCCTGATATTCTGTTGTTGCAGATGCTTTAAAGGTCATATCTAAGACAGCATGTGCTGTGGCAAGCTGGCACAGTGAATGTGTAGCAGATGAAACAAGGAACAAGCATCAGTCAAGTAGAATAAACAGCTTTTCTGAAGTTAAGGACACAGACTAGCAAGTTGGGTGTTTGTGAGATATAGAGGAATGTTTAACAGTAGGAGTTGGAAAGCAATGGCTTAGCAGCACAAAGCTATATAAGGAGGGACAGACTACACATTAGGATTCCAGAGAAAGGCCATAAAAGGTCAATTTGACAAGCTGAGTATGGATAATGAGTCGAGACAGATGGTATAGGAGTACGGGAGCTAATAAATAATGAACACTTGCTTCAAGGAGCAAAAGCAGGGAGAAATCACAGCCGAGAGTTTAGTCAGGATGGAGGTGGTGAAGGGGAAAAGAACAAAACCACGGAGGATGGGGGAGAATCACGGCAGGAGGACTAGTGGGAGAGGAGTGTCTGCTTTCAAGTGACAGGGTTTTGTAGGGATGATGATTTACCCTGGAAAAGCTTAGAAATGCATATGCCTGAACTGGAATTTGGCCATCTTATTGAGATTAACAATCTTTTTAGCTGAGAAAATATTCACGGTTTCCAAACCTTTCTTAGATATCTATTCCCTCTTCTTCTCTCCCACTGCTGTAGTACCTAAGCCACTTACAATGCTCACAGCTCCCCTGCAAGGCAGGGAAAAGTTAGGTTTGTTTTGCACATCGTGACCTGAGTAAAGGCTTGTCAGGGCATGGAAATAGTGTGTGCTGTGTCCCCTGCTCCTGGGGCACCAGCAGACCAGCAAGCTAAGGCCTCCTTCCAACCTTCATACCTGATGTCCAAGATAAAGGTGACCATTGATGCTCCATAAACCTTTTCCTAACATGGAGCTGAGGTGCAAGCCCTGAGCTGGATACCAAGGAATACTCCCAGATGTGTCTATATAGAAGTAAATCAAAAAGGTTTCACAAGATGACCTGGGGAAGCCGTACAGGTGACAAATGCCCATGCTTCTGTTTCCTTGTGTTGTGGTTTTGCCCCAGCTGAGGGCTGGGCACCACGCAGCCACTTGTTCCTTAAGAGGGAGGGTGGGAATTGAGACAGGGGGAAAGGGAGAGAGAAGAAAACCCAAGGAACCAAAACCTTGCAGGTTGGGATGAGGATATATTACTGGGATAGCAGAAAGATAGATATAATAATGACAACAGGACTTTATAACTAAATATATGAAACTGGTGATACACAATGCAGTTTCTCACTGAAACACAGAACTCAGACTGTACAGCTGTTGCCAAAATGGCTTGTCCTGGAGCTGCCTGCTCCTCCCCACACCAGCCCCCTCTTTATGCTGAGCATGATATAATTGGCATGGAAAACCTCCTTTGGCCAGTTCGGGTCACCTGTCCTGGCTGTGTCCCCTCCCTTCATAGCAGGGAAATATGAAGAAGTGAAAAGTCCTTGATTGCTTGGCAACAACTAGAAACATCGGTGTGTTATCAGCACTGCTCTCACCCCAACTCCCAAACACCCGCTACTAGAAAGAAATTAACTCTATCCTAGCCAACACCAGGACACCTTGTCTTTTTAGTTAGCATAGACAGCTAGAGTCTCCAAGGCTTTGTTGCTGCTTATTAATAAACCAACTTCTCTATCATCATTGCACATGGCAGCATAAACCAAACAGTAATACAGTGATTCAGAAACAATGGTGCTATTTAATGAGCTTGGGCATGTCTATGTGTGTTTGCCCTTGGACACTTTATTAGGTCTAACCTTACTGGGCTTGGAGGCACCGACAAGCTCCCAGAGATGAATGTAAGCAATAACCTTGGAAATAAACTGCCTGCAATTCAGCAGATTCTGCCTGTGTCAGACAGCAAACGTGCCTGATTAACTACGAGCCGCTTAGCTTATTGGCAAAGATGTGCCTCTAGCTACAAAGGGGACTTTTATTTCATCACACTTGCAATCTGTGTTATTAAATAACGAGCTACTTAATTAACTAATTCATTAATACATGGCTGTGATGAATAGATTTGCTCCAGTGACAGAGTCATGAAAGCAGACACAACCCTGAGCGATTTCTAAATTCTGCTTTCTTTCAGTAGGGGCCTTATTTGAGCAAGTATCTTGATTAAATACCTCATTCTTTCTCCTGTTTAATCAAGCAGCATCAAGGACTGATGTGTTCACTCCCCGTGCCCCCACCAGCACTGCCTGCTCTGGTCCTTCTCTCCCCTCCACCTTCCTGAAGCCTGAGGCTCCCCCTCTCCTTTGGCTCCACGCAGTCAATATGTCTTCAATGTGTTGTGCCACAAAATTACCCTTTGCCCAGAGTTCCAATGCTGCTGTGGCCAGAAGACAGTGTCTCCTCATCAGCAGGGAATGACTATAGTGTTTCGGGTACCGAAAAGCATCATCAGTTATTGTGTGTGATCACCTTCCCATCACTGGGAGACTACCAAACCTCCCCACAAGCTGGAGACAGAAGGACAGATCACTTACTGCACCTCACAGCAGCCTTTTTGGGGTTTTCCACCACGGCATTGGAGCGTGTTAAGAAAGGGCCTCAGCAGAGACATTTTCCCAGGCTGAGAGATGTGCCTGCAGGGATCTGTTCCTGCCATCAGGAACAGCTCTTTTCCAGCACAGGATGCTCAGGCATCAGTCTGTAGAGAGAGCTGCTTGCCAGCTCCGGTGAAGTGTACCAAGGCACTGGCCATGCCAGAATTCAGGCTCCAGGTTCCAAGAAATCCCCTGTGCCGCAGCCTGTCACAGTTGCAGCCAACCTTATGCTTCCATCATGCTTTTTACTAAGTTGGGTACTTCTGTTTCCCTCCGGGGCTGCCCAGTGATCGTGTCTGAGGAGCACAGTTATTAAGATGCTAAGATTGAGATCAAATAAGAGGGGTGGTTCTCAAACTACATTCAGCCTCTTTCTTTTTTTTTTTCCATAAGCACTCCAATGCAATTGTTTTATGGCCACAAGAGTTTTCAAAATTGCAAATTCACTATTCATTATGCACCTTGCCTGTGGAGAAATACAAGCACAAGCAGCAGATTTAAAGAGATGTTCACCCTGAGACTCCTTTCAGGGGAAAATAGTAGAGCAATTGCTTTTGCTCCATCCATTTTCATAGCATTTTGATTACTTTGACCGTTTCTTGGATATGAAACACTACTGAAAAGACCTGAACTTTGCAGTATCCAGGATCATTTAACAGATTTCATTATACGGTTATCAAATTCACTATGTGCATCACATATATCACTGCAGTGCAAACAAAACATATCCACCAAGTGATGTTTTTCTTTTGTAAGAAGGCAATTTGCAAAGCCTGCCTTAGGTGGGAGACTGCATCTTGATTATCTGAGATTCCCGGATCTTTGAAGAACCTGCTTTTGAAACAAGCATCTTGCAGAAAGCTACAAAAATAGATTTTTATTTTTTTTCCATTGACTAGATCACAAATTAGAATTGCCATAGGGACTGGAATATGTTGGCACTGACTTAACACTCGCATAAACCTCACATATAGCAACACTACATTTCTACTTATGTTTTATACCCATATGGAGGCTTTCAACTCAAAAGACCCCCCAGCACTTTTTGTGTGTGCTATACATCAGAAGAGGAGTACAGCTAATTTGAGCACATGCAGTGGGCCCCTTAACATTATGGAAAGGTGAATTGCTTGGCAGTGTTTTTCCCAAGCCTCTCTAATTTCCTTTCTTGTTTTCGCAGGAGAGAACAGGAAGAGACCACTGGAACAAGGAGCAGATACTGAAGAGCCAAAGAATGAGAGAAAGCAACAGCAGAGGTAGGACAAGCAGGGGATGGGAAGGTGAAGGTCAGAAAGGAATAAAGAAAAGGGCACCCCAGTAGCTGGAGTACCCAGTCTTGGAAACTACCATTGCCTTGAGACAGTAGAAGGGAGGAAAAAAGAAAAAAAAAAAAGAAAAGAAAAAGGCACTTAGAAATAGCACTCTTATAGCAGAAAGAAGGCTGTGCATTTGCCTCCCAAACAGCCTAATAAATTCCTGTGTTCAGGTTGGATGTTAATGATGAAAAAGCTCCATTTTCCAAAATTAATAGCTACAATACATCATCAGGCTACAGTGCTATAGCACCATAGCTCATGTGTACGCAGAGAGAAAATCCTCAAAATCACCTGTCGGGGCAGAAGAAGGATTTAGCTATTATTTATTGCTTAGTGTGACTCATGCTTGTGGGTAGGGGTGCGCCGGTGCAGATGGGAGTTAAAGTCAAATTGCCATCGGTGTAATTTATGCCAGGAGAGTTGAATTCAGGCTACTTTGGCTTCTGTTTTACCTGTAAGCCTTCTGTAAAATATGAAAAGGTTAAGAAAACAGTCTGAAAAATCCATGCCTGTGCAGCTATTTGTCAGGACTCAGACAGGTTCGGTTAGAGGAAAGATGGCTTGATGACTTGGGCAGCATCAAGAACTCTGTAGAGTTTTCTGTAATGCCACAAATGGCTCGATTAACCTTAGAGAAGACATTTAGTTACTCTTAGGCTTAGTTCTGCAAAATAGCTGTAATAACTTACTTTCTCTACCTGTCAGAGACTGTGGAGGGAAAACACATACAAGGCTGAAAAGTGAATCTTGTAACCATCAACAGAGAATTCAACTTTCTAGACTTCAGATTGTCCTTGCCAAAACCACTGTGATCTTGAAATCATCCTTTCAAGTAGAGTGTCTCCTGTGTGTGATGTCCAATGTGCTGCTTCTAACCAGAATCAATAATAGTTCCAGGCTGTTTCATAGCTGTCCCTCTGTTCCACTTAATTCAGCTCTACCCAAAGAGGACATGCTAAACACACTACTGGTCATGAGACTCCCTAAAATTGGAAAAGCAATGGAGAGAGAACCTGAAATTCTGGAGTCTCCATGCAAAGGAGCCTCTCTGGCAGTTGGGGATGACAGGGAACCTGTGACCTGGGGACTGGTCTTCACTGTGATCTGAATGTGCTCCTTTGTGCAGCTACTGAAATGAAGGGCATCCCTCTAACATCCCTCCCAAAGTCCAGCTCAAGTAGCTGTACAGCAGGAATTCCAGCTGAAATCTCCCTGGAAGTGATTTTAATGGAGAAATATGGCTTTTAGCAAGATTTAAGCATTGAGGAACTCAGCATCTTCCCATCTACTGGTAGTCAGGGTCACAATGTATCCCACCACCACTGTCACCATGCGCCCTGGCACATGTCACCAATAGACAAGACTCTGCTGTGCCTCTCCAGTGGCTGTCTGCTCTGACACAGCCTTCTGGCCTCCCTTTCTCCTTAGCCTGCCTGCAAAAAAGTTATTTGGCACTCTCCCCTTCACGCTTCTCTAAACCTCAGCTAGAGCATGGTTCTTCTTGTCAGCACATGTGTCGTTGGGGGTGCAGCTGCACTTGGCCCCTTCCGAGGATTTCATCTGCCAGTGTGTCATTATCCAGCTTCCAGTCCACATCCTGCAGCACAGAGATCAAACCTAGCTGGCTCTTCAGGGCCGTTCTGGCTGCCTGTCCTTCTGAATGTCATTTCAATAGTCTTGAGATATAGGAGAGCTGGCCATAGAATTATATAATCTCCTGGGTTGGAAGAGACCAACCACAGCCTAACCCTGACTAGCCCACCTCTAGATCATCTCCTTAAGGACTTCATCTATACACCTTTTCAATATCTCCAGGGATGGTGACTCCACCACCTCCCTGGGCAGCCTGTTCCAATGCCTGACAACCCTTTCCGTAAAGAAATTATTCCTGATATCTAAGCTAAATCTCCCCTGGGGCAATTTCAAGCCATTTCATCTCATCCTATCACTTGTCACCCCAGAGAAGAGACCAACCCCGACATCTCTGCAAGCACCTTGCAGGTAGTTGTAGAGAGCGATAAGGTCTCCCCTCAACCTCCTTTTCTGAAGACTACAAAGCTCCAGCTTCCTCAGCTGTTCCTCACAGGACCTGTGCTCCAGACCCTTCACCAGCTTCATCGCCCTCCTTGGGATGCACTCCAGCATCTCAACGTCCTTCCTGTAGTGAGGGGCCCAAAACTGGACACAGCACTCGAGGTGCAGCCTCACCAGAGCTGCTCTGTTTGCTGCAGAGCCAGGCTCAATGGGCCTGAAAGAGTGTGGAAAGCTGCTA
The DNA here is from genome assembly GCA_020800305.1 of Porphyrio hochstetteri. NCBI lineage: Eukaryota > Metazoa > Chordata > Aves > Gruiformes > Rallidae > Porphyrio > Porphyrio hochstetteri. The sequence goes on along the minus strand of CM036915.1, from coordinate 17,771,614 downwards.
TTGAGAAGCATCCTGGGGACTGCTTGTTAGGATTTGGGCTTTGGGTGCACCTTTTGCCGAGGCAGTGTCCCTCCACTTGGCTTCTGATGAGCAGATAAGTGGGATGGGAGAGCACAGGCTTTCCTCTAGCTCCTGCCTTCCCCAGTACTCATAGGGGATCTCCTGAATTTGGCAGTGTGCAGCCCAGCACAGCCTGAAATGTGTTGCTTACACTTACTCCTACTGCTGATACTCCCCATCCTCACCTAGCTTTAGAGATCACATCCTGCACCACTGCTCAGAGCTCTATTTTCATTCCTCCCCTCAATCCCAAGTCAGCTGGCAACACTTCCGCAAGACGCCTTCCTGGGACCGGGGGAAGTCACCTGCTGGCAGATGGCACTTGTGGCTGCCAGATCAGTATGTACCCAAGCAGGCTTGTCTCCATGCAGGACCTGTCTTCCTTACCCTTGTGTGGGCTGTTTCCAAGTGTGCTCGGGGACATGAGAACTATTTCTTGCAATAAGGAAGAAAAGGAAAAAAATCTGTCTCTTTGTCCTAGAAATATAAATGAGATGAACTTAACTGGTGGTCTCATAACAGGAGACAGAAGGATGTTTGGGAGAGTTGAAAGGCAAAAGATTGAAATACTGCTCAAGGAAATCCCTACCTAGAGATGGACCTGCAGGGCTCCTGGGAATACAGGCAAGGCCTTGGCAGCATTGAAGGCAGGGACTGGATGTATTTAAGGGAAAGGAGAACATGTTTCATTTAAGTTTCTACAACTTTTTCTTCTACTGGGAGAAATAAGTTCTTCAAAACATCAGTCAAGCATCAAGAGAACGTCACTCTGGTGTAGGCTATTCCATCACTGTTCACAAGGAGCTTATTGGATGTATTTGCTGGTGCCCGCTGTCAGAGAGGGGGTCCTCTGTTAGCTCCTGGCATGGCTGATCCTGGGTAGTAGCAGCAGGAAGGCTGTAACATTGCTTTCCCTTGACCAGCTACACATGCAGAATTGTAGGGTTGGAAGGGACCTCAAGAGATCGGCGAGTCCAACCCCCCACTGGGACTGTTCACACAGAAATGAATCTGGAAGATTGTGCTATCACAGAAAATGGCTTCTGCTCCTGAGGGGGGAGAGAGACTTAAGAGTCTGTCACACCCTGAGTAAACCTAAGATAAAATGAATTTGAGACTTTTGCTAGAAGCAGGAATCCTGGATGATATACGGGAGAAGGCGGGCAAGAACCGGAGTGTGAGAGCAGCTGTCCTCCAGATGACAAGCCTGGGGGGATTAGCTGGCAAAATTCAAGGGGATAACAAATACTTCAAGGGAGATCATGCTAGTGCACTTCAGGGGAAAAAGTATAGAATATCTCAGAAGAAAGTGGCAAGAAGGAGATGATGATCAAAGGTTATTTATCAAAGTGTAACATCAGAATTACCTGATGGGGAGCCAGGAAAGGGCCTCCAGACAGCAGGCGGGGGTGTGGATGTGGATATCATGCCTTCCACTCACCCAGACTGGCTAGGGAAAAAAGACTGCTTTCTGATGGCACTGATGTGACAAAGGTAAAGCCTGCTGGTAGTTGCAGAATCTTTCTGGTTACTCAGGAATAAGCAGCCAGAGCTCTGGAGCCCATGGTGCCAAGCCTGCAGGAACAGATCTGGTCACTGCAGGCAAAGCAGAAGGGACAAGATCTGACCAGTTCACCCCTTGCATGACTTTCCTGGTGGGAAGTGATGGTAGAAAGAGGAATGTGCACCCATGACTAACACATGGATTCTTTCTCTGTGACAGACTTTTTGTGTGACTGCTGTCTCTGCCTTTATTTCCTAGTTTGGAAATGGGATCAGGCACTTTCTGCCTCCGAAATATGCTGTGAGATGCTTGGGAACTGAGGCAGACAATGTACCTCAGGCAGGACAAGTGCAGCCAAATGGCTGTTGCTTGGAGAAAATGGGATGCTTGTGCTGTAGAAGAGGCTGGTTTTCCAGGCTGTAAAGTTGGTGCTTTGCCTGAAAAATACAGTCGCTTGTTAGCTTGCTTCTGGAAAGGAATCCAGGTAATGCATATGGAATGAGGACAGCTCCAAGTCTTTGCAGTTCCTGCATGCATGAGAACCACAAATGGATCTAGTGATGGGCACAGAGCTGTGAGCAAAAGGCATTGACGTGTCTGGTGTGTTTTCAGCTCAGTGCTGGAAGAGGGCCAAGCGCTGCCTGCCTTTATTCAACAGCAAACGGGCTTGCTGCTGCGATGGAGATGAGATGTGTTTTAAAACTGGTCTGTGGCAGGATCTTTTATTTCCAAAGAAAAGACATTTCTCACTTCCCTGTGGAGAAGCAGGGGGTCAGACATGCCTTGGATAGTGGAGGCTTCCATAGTGACTTACCAGCCATGACTGGGGCTGGGTCCTGCCCACATCTCCACAGTTTGCAGTGCTGGTGTCCAGACTTGCCCCTGGGGCTGACCCTTGGTGGGGATGTTTATGGGCCACATGCCACAGCTGTCCCAACATGACACATGGATATTCACAGCTCCCTGCTTGCTATTGCCATGCAGTGCTGTGCAAGCCTGTTCACCACCACGTAGGATCCAGATACTTGTTCCACAGGGCTAGAGAGCAAAAAACAGGCCAGCCAGCACTACACCTCCATACTAACCCAAGCCAGATACAACATCGTCTGGGTGAGACATTTGGTCCATTATAGATTTATCTTTCTTTAGCAAAGCCAAACCTCTCCTAAAAGTTGGTGGCTAAAAGCAGTGTCTATCCTCTGCAGAGTGCAGGTGACAGTGTTACCTGCTTCCTAAGTGTTACCTGCTCACCTGTCCTTGTCACAACTCTCCTTCCACAGCTGATAGAGAACCAGGCTCCACAGGAGGTATCTATTCAACACCAGCAGCACAGAGCCTTGGTGTAGCAGTTAGATGCAGGGTTGAGAAGATTGCAGATATTTTCTGCACCTTACAATTTTACTGTGAGATGCTTGGGATTTTGTCTGGGAAATAACTCCACCAGATCTCATAGAAATTAGTCTCCTCACTTGTTGGAAACTGAGAAAATGTCAAACAGGGGTGGCCAGCACAAGTGTGCTGCTCGGTACAGTGGATTGCAAAACATCCCGGGGCTTTGGGAACCCAAATTCATCCCTGATGTTTTTCCACTATATTCCAAAGGATGTCTCTGTGCTGTTCCTCCAGATCAGGCACTTCTGCCCAGCCCTTCTGGGGTACCCACCGCTCCCTGAGGGCCAGTCCAAGGTCGTCCAGAGCAGGAAAGGAAATTTTCCCACCTCCTGTGCTTTGCAGAAGGGAAGCACTGCCCGAAGGTCTCTGCAGCAAGGGGTTCCCCTGCAGCATGACATCATGCTGAGAGCTCCCTTGGCTCATGGACAGCACTGATTTCTTCTGGTAGAGTAACCCTGGCTGCCAAGTGAAGGCAAAACTGCTGATCCTTCTGTACAGCACCCTCAGCACCTGCCCCCAGCCACAGATTAGATCCTTCTCAGAGCTGTTTTAACACGAACCTGACAAACCTCCTGCTGCACCACTACAGATGGTTGAGGCAACACTGACTTTCTCTGCTGGAAGGTGGTAAAGCTTTCCTGCCCTCCCTGACTCCTTTCTCAGTCATTCTGTGGAGTTTTTTAATTTTACACATTCGATACACTTTGTAGGAACTTACTAGCCACATTGGCTCATGCTGCTGGTCTGTTCATCCCTGAGCTCTGGGATGCTGATGAGCAGTATCTAGTACTTCAAAAGGATACTAAAAGTCATCAGTGTTTCACTTGCTGCATGGGACTATGTGAAGAGAGAGATGGAGAATTTAAACCAGCCCTCTGAGCTGACTGGCTCCGAGAAGGGTAAGATCAGAGGATATTTAATTAGGTTCCTAATTACAGTGGTTATTAGCTGTCATAAAATCACCTGGGTTTGGATCCCAGAGCAATGTGAGCTGCAGATTTGAGAGATATGCATTGCATAGATAAACATGATTATTCCTTTGGCTTCATTCCCAACTGGAAGAACAGTGAGCTGTACTATCAGCGACCGAAGATTTAACTCTGATGTGTCATTTGTTCTTCCCACAATAAAAGCAATGTAAAGAAATCACATAGGCACAGTCGGGTTCAAATACCAGCCAAGACCCACAGTATTTCAAACCTAAAGTAAATTCAAAGTAAAAAGGGGGAGCAACATTGGAAAGCTCACGTATTAGGTAAAAAAATACAACCTTATCTTTATTTTCTGCATCCCTTATGAAAGTACAGCTCTGCTGATAGGAGCAGACTGATTCTTCTATGTGATTCTAACTGAAAGAGCTCAGCAAGTGGGGACTCTACTAGAAACCAGTGGAATAACCTTGAATAATAAAAAATGAGTCAGAAGTGTTTTCTGCTCCTTGCATGTCTGTGTGTTTCATTCAGACAGATAAAGAAGGGAGAAAGGGTCAAAAATAGTCTCGTTTTCTATTAAAACAAGAGATGCTGATAAACTTTTTTTTGATATCAGCCAAACTTTTTTTTTGAAAATTCAGCAGGTTTTCCCCAAGGATTCAGAATTCTGTAGTGGGTTCAGTCATTTTTAATGAAAATGGAAAAAAAGGCACATTTTCTTCTTGAACATGTCTAATTTGTTTAGAATAGATCATTTTTCTTTTGAGAAGAAAATATTTGGATGAATATTCTTTGACCAGAGGGAAGGAGCATGTTCTCCAAAAAGAGATGGGGAGCTTCTCTTTTACACTGACTTCATTGAGGAGTGCAAATGGACCATCCTTACTGTCCAGCTGGACCCAGCTGCACGGAGAGCAGTGGAAGAGAAAATGAAAGGGAAAAAGAAAATACTCATCTAACGCAAACACAAGAACAAGGAGAGCGTGAACTAGCCAGAAAGACATCTCAGTTGGGAATAAAAAGATTTTTAAGCAATGAATGAGTCAAATAACCCTCAATCTGTCTACTTCTCCAACAGAGATGGCTACACTTGCACAGGAATTGTATGGAGGACTGAGCTGGTCTATACCCAGCCACACTGAATGGGGATTTAGCCAGGGTGCTGGGGCATTTGCAGCAGATTTGAACTACTGAAATTCAAGGTGAGGATGAAGTATGGCCAAAGCTTCCTGACAGCCATATTTCTGGATCTGAAGGATAGGATCTTGAGAGGAAGGACAGAGACTTCATCGCTGGGGTTGCTGAAGATCAAAGGCAAACTGCTGGGAAATATCCTGTGAGTGTGAGCCCTGCACTGACTCTACAGCTGAGGCAGAAGGTGTAAGAGACCTTGTTTTAAGCCATCTATGAATTAAAGGCGGAAAAGATGCCAAAGCATGGCAGGAGGGGGTTAGTACTCTTATTGGCTATTGGCTTGCACAGGGTGTGAGGAGCAGCTTGTTTTCCACATCAGCCCAATGGCAAGTAGACTGAGCAGCAGCCGGTGGCTACGGCATGGGCCTGACTGCTGCAGGCTCTGACAGAGCATCCAAAAGCCACCCAGCGTTACAGGGACAAGGCCAAGGCTGCCAGAGGAGGTAAATCCAGGGAGCTTCATCTATTCTTGCATTTTTCTGGAGTCATCATTGCTTCTGCAGTCGAGGAGCCCTTCACTGCAGGCAGAGCAGAGTGCGGCAAGCCTCGGGGAGTGTCGGGACTCATGAAATATAGATAGGAGCAAGGCAGGCTCCTAGAGCTGGGTAAATACATGCACAGTAATTGGCTCTGTCTTCAAGCAAGAAATGTTTTGCATAAGGATGCAGAACAGGCTTGTTCAGTAAACTTTGATATGCGAACTTGATCGGCAGTTGCTGGGAAAAAAGGAAGAAAAACCCTCCTCTGTGCTTGGTAACTGAGCAGTAACTCAATGAGCAGCTCCATTCTACACCCTTTCTCCACCCTTTTTCCCCATCTCCCACTCAGAAGACTGTTATCTCCAGTGTCCTTTAGAAGGACCATCTGATGAAAGCAGAGCACAGACACGATATCCTGATGCAAACCATTTATAATCTCCATAAAACCCCTAAAGAAAACATCTGTTTACCCAGAACTGGCAGAAAACAAGAGTCACTGATGCACCAGCCTTAGCATGGAGGCAAGCCAATGGCTAAATGGTTGCTATCATAATGAACATTTCTTAACAGCTCTTTTCCAGCTGCAAGGACACCAGCATGCTCGCTGGGATGCCTCGAGTGTGCATGCAAAGCTCACTGGTTGCTCACTGTGAAATTAGTAAAGGCTTATGTGAATCCTGTCAGCCCTTTGCATGTCAGCTGGATCCAGAGAGATCTCTGTCTTTGTGTGCATCAGTCATGCCTGGCTGGTCAGAGCAAGCCTCTGCTTCTGCAACCGCAGAAAATGAATTATTTGTAGACACCTTTGAGGAGCCTCTCACGCTTAACCTGATCTCCCTGGCTTTGAGCAAGCAAGATTCCCCCCTCTGTGGGATGGTGAAACCTGAATGACCACCCTGGCAAGGGCAAGGCAGTCCAGACATGAGCCAACAGGGCCAGATGACTGCAAAATGAAGCCATGTAGGAAGACTCTGCACTGAAATCTCATGTAGATCGAATCTCATGGTGGAATCTCACGGTGGAAATGGTCACAGCGTCTTCTGCTTCAACACTCATTTGGAAGCAGATCTCAAAAATTACTTTTGCTAGTGGTGAGGATGGAATTCACCCCAAACCCTCCCAGTGCCAAGCTGCATTTGTGGACAAATTAGCAATACTGCTTTGCCAGCATCCTGAATCCAACCACTAATTAACTCAGCAGCCGCTACCAGAGCTAATCAGGGAAACAGCTCGTTACTCCCTGTACCCCCATGGGGTAGAGTTCCACCAGATGCTGATTGCCTGGACCTGTGTAAAGGCAGGGTGAGGAGCTACTTGTTTTGATGCTGCTGAAAGGCCTTTGAAGCACCACCTACCTCCCCAGCAGGAAGGTGGGTGTCCATGGGTAGATGTCTCCAAGTCCTGCACCATCACTCCCACAGACATCCCTCTATGATAGCCTTTCTCATCCAGGGGAGAGCCCTCCATGGTGGATCCCCTCCACACACTTTAAACTGCAAGAAGGGAGGAATGAAAGCAGGAAGAAGCTCAGCAACAGCTAGGCTTACTAATTTTAAAGAAGACAAAGGTTGTCTCTTATAATTTGGGTGCCACAGCCTCCATGGGGGTTAAAGAGCTTGATTCAGTGAGATCAGGGCTCAGCTTCCACCCTGAACCCCCCATCCCACAGCATTCATGCTACTGCCTTCAAAAAGCATCAACACAGGAAAATACTCTTATTCAGCTAGTCCTGGGCAAGGAGGATGCACGGGAGGTCAAGATCCCCTGGGAAAAGTCTGTTCTGAGCTGAACCATTTACCTGGGGAGCTTCTTTTTGGAGCAACTTTTTGGGGTTGACAGATCCTGTGTTATTCCCCACTTGAGGGAAAACCTGTGTAGCACAGACATAATAAACTGTGTATTCTTTCTTACATGTCACATACTTCCACATACTTCTGCTGAGCCACGTGGTCTCAGCTGTTGTAAGCCTGCCAAAATCATAGCATTATTTCATAGCAGGTATGAGGAGAGAAAAACCAACCCTCCAACAATGGTTAATTAAATAATTACTATCAGGTCCTGCATTTCACTGCATACTGTTTAGAGATGGAAATTCTGGATGGTTTTTAATTAAGTGGCTTATCTAAAACTCGTAGGAATAGAAATCTGGTTTGGAATTTAAATTTTTAAATGTCACAGGAAATATTTTGTTTTGGAAGTGTTCCAGATGGAATACGTCCCAGTGTGATAACAAGTTTTTTATAACAATTAGGGAAAAAATAATTGAAACTGAACAGCTACCCCTAGAAGCTCTGAAAGAACAGAAAAGGTGCCAAAACTATATCAAATTACTTTGCCCATGAACGCACATCCCATTCTAATAACACCAGTCTGGATTTTTAATTTGATTTCAAATATATTATGGATCAGAACCTCAAGGCTGTAGATTAATCCAGATTTGATCAGCTAAGAAGCCATCCATCAGCCCTGTTGTGATTATCTTCTAATAAAGTACAATTAACAATTGTCATGTCACAGCATTAAAACCGCTTATCAATGGCTACTATAAGCTGAACCGGTTCATGTGGTATGTTTTAAATTCAAGTTTCAATTAGCTTTAAAGATTAAGGGAAATGTGAACAGCAAACTCTGCTGCAGACATACCCTCTTGGTTTGAACAAGAAAGGTAAATATGGTCCCTTTTTCCTGACCACAGAAAAAATTTAGCTGCTAAATTCTTGTTGGGTTCAGCAAATACTGCCCAGTTCACCTAGGTGAGGACTAAGCAAAGCTTTGCTTGTATGTTTACTCACAGGTGTTTCTACAGGGCTCCTTTCAGAAGCACAGGTTCACAGAATTGTAGGGATTGGAAGGGACCTCCAGAGATCATCAGGTCCAACCCCCCTGCCAAAGCAGGGTCCCTAGGACAGGTCGCACAAATTGGTGTCCCTGGAATATCTCCAGAGAAGGAGACTCCACACCCCCCTGGACAGCCTGTTCCAGTGCTCTGTCACCCTCACTGTGAAAAACCAAAGGAGTCTAAAAATATTTAGCAAAATCATGGCAGATTGGCCTGAATTTCTAGGTGAAAACAACCAGAAACCAATTTTCAGTGATGATTCTATAGCACAACCGACACAGTCCAATGCAAAGACTTAATTCCCCTTGCAGGAAGGGTGGAAACGCTGCATCTCCTTTCTCCACCTGAACCTCTACATGACACAGTGGGACCAACCACTATTTTCCCAGCTTGCCCTTTTCACCAGGGTTAGAAGGCCTGCCTGCTGGGTGGCATGTTCTTTGATGTCAGACTGCCCAGCATCTGTGCAGAGTACACCAACACTAAAATCAGGTGAGTAACTACTCTCTGGATATATTTATACTTAACCAGATCAGAGAGATTTTGCCAAAGTTTTCCCTTAATCGCAGGACAAAAGATTTGACCATCTGTTTTGGACACAGACAATGATGGGAACTTTCTTTTCCAGTTCAAATGCATCTTCTCTGACTTCTCAAAGCTCTGCTGCTCTCCTTGCTGTGATGTTCCCTGCAGTACATGACCCCCGGGAAGACCAAAATCACTGCATCCTCACTGGGGCTGGGCACACAAAAGGAGGAATGTTGTACAAACTCATGGGAGCACAAATGGGTGTTACTAGTGATTTTGGGACCTCTATGGGTGGCTCCAGTATCCAGGTTATCCAGAAGCTCAGGGGGGTGGTGGGAAATCTCTAGCATCCACTGATGGGACCATGAAGGCTTGTCCCTTTGCTTGCTCTGTCAGAAAGGTACAAAGCCTAAAGAAAGCCCTAACTGTACACAGGTAGCAAGCTGGAAAGCACCCTCCATGTCCTCTCAGAATATGGGAGTGCTGGAGAGCACAAAAATGGTCAGTCTTTCTACTTCCACCTGAAAGCAACTCTCCTTGTCTGCATTGGAGATGCCATTAGTCAGTAAGGGTCCTTCTTCCTCCACTCTTGGCTTCTTTTTCCCAGTGCTTAGTTAACCTCAAGATGCCCATTTCTCCACAGATCTCTCCCATCATTTATAAGCAGCCTCTCAGAAACATCAACCCTTCTCCTTTATCCCTCCATTCATTGTGGCCCCTACCCATAATCCCAAGTCTCCTCCTCCTCCTCTGTCTAATCCTATAACCCACCACAAATCCCTTCTCCCTCCCTGCTCTCTGCCTGCATCTCTATCCAGCACCATCTTCCCTGGGTGCTGGGAGTGTGTGGGAGGTGATCCTGGAGCACAGCTGCTGTGTGAACACACAAAACCCAGGTGTTAGCTCCCATCATAACCAGCTTCTGAGCACCTCTAACAGCCTCTGAATGCCACAGGGCCTCCGATAAATCAACCTGACCCCCACGTGCAATAGCCCACTCCCTGAGTTCTCCCATACCTTGGCTCCAAAAAGGACTAACCCAAACCCACGTCCTGATGGCGCCTTTGTGCTTAAACCCACAGAGCTATTTCCAGTCTGTTTATGGTCAGCCGTATTTAAACAGTGACTGATTGCACCAGCACAAACTTGTCCTCACATAACTTCATTTTCATCCAGACAGAAGCTTTCAAGCAACAGCAACCAAGCCCTTTCAATATTTAATCAGCTGCGTGGCCTGAAACAGCAGGGACAGGCATCAGCTGCCTGGTGCAGAGTGGGTGAAGGGGCAGTGGGTGCTCCTGTCCTCTCCCCTCAGCCCCAGCACTCATCTTCTGTGAGCCCTCACTGCTGTACCAACCCGAATGGGAGCTCTGTTTCAGCCTGATGCTCCAGCCCAGGGCAGCTTTCAAATGGCATGGTTTTGAAGCACCTTGTTTTTTCATTCCTCTCTTCCAACTTCTCAGCTGCCTTCCAGGTGTAAATCTTACTTTCTCTCCCACTGCTGGCTGGGAAGTTGCTGTGCTCAGTGCCCAGTAATTGTAAGTCAGCAGGACTTGAGCTGCCTCCTGTTTCTCTCTGGTTTTAAAGCAGGCAGGGCGTAAATTTTGGTTACACACAAAGCTTTGCAGATCTTGCAGTGTGTGTGTGTGGGAAATTTAGGATTTTCCTAATCTTTCCCCATTCCCTCAGTACCTGTCCTGTCTGTATTGGGCATATTAGAGGCATTGGAAGGGCATCGTTCTTCAGTGGGTTGGCTCAGCATCATTCAAAGCAGATTCTGCTTTTAGCTCCCATATTTAAGGAAGGTTGCTTTAAAATAAGGCTAGAAGAGGGAGTTCCTGAGGCATCCTGCTTCAGTCAGTGGCTGTGCATGGCTGGCTTTCCAAAAACAAATTTCAAAATGGCAAATGCCTTCTCAGAAACTGTCCTGAGCATTTCCTAATAGAACCCCAGAGATCTGCACTCTCCCCAGCCCCTTGCAGCTACCCCAGCAGCCCAGCAAGGCTCTGGTTTCTCCCTCCCTGCTGCTGGACACGCTGGGCTGGAAGTGCCTCTGCTGCCCAGCACCCATAGGTACCACACCGGGCATGGCCGCAGCAAAAGCAGCATCTCTGATGATTTGCAGTATCTGAGCTCCTAAGAATAAAGAATACTATCTAGCTAGCATTAAAAATAGATACTAATAACCAATGCTCCACACCCTCATCTAAAGGAAGGGAAAAAAAGGACCAAAAGCACACTCAATTAGTGATAAATAATAGATACAAGATTAATTAAAATTACTCTGCTTTGATCTGTCATTCTCTGACTCTGAGAATGTAAAAGGCATTCCCCATGTTCCCAAGGGTGGAGAGATGTCAGAGCATCAGCACAGTCCCCAGAAGGGCTAAGAAATGGCATCAGTGATGGCAGGATTCGTCCTGCTGGAAATGGGCTCCACGCTCCTCTCATGCTGGTTAAAACTGGCCTTGGCTCACAGAGGATGTTCAGCCTCCACCAAACAACTTTGGGGATGTGTTGCAAGGGAAAAAAAAAGCTCCTCAGCTTCTCCTGAATGCCAGGAAAGCTTTACAAATTGCCAACAAAGGCTACACATCAGGAGAAGAAACTACTGGGATTTCTCAATCTGGGTCTGTGTATAAATCATTTAACACCTCATCTACACACGCTCGTTATTAATGCACACTAGATCCCTGCAATGAGACAGCCCTGCTAAAATACCTGTGAATTTGGGCTGCGAGTGCAGCAGTGCAGAAGGACAAATGTACCCCCTTCCCCCAGAAGCATCTCATCTTGGTGCTGGAACAGGCTGTCAGTGCTGGAACAGGCTGCCCAGAGAGGTAGTGGATGCCCTGTCCCTGGAAGTGTTCAAGGCCAGGTTGGATGGGGCCCTGGGCAACCTTGTGTAGCTCCAGGCCTGAGGTTGGTGGCCCTGCCTGTGGCAGGGGGGTTGGAGCTCTGTGATCCTTGGGGTCCCTTCCAATTCATACCATTCTATGATTCTATGATCTTGCTGGTGTGGTGCCCACTCTGAGCCTCAGTGGGAGTAGGTGAGAGGAATTAGGGTCAGATTTCCCCCCTTGCAGTGTGCTGCATTTGGACACCAGCTCGCAGTTGTTGTGGGACTTTGGAAAAGGCCCACACCTCTTATGGCCCTTAGCAGCCATGAGCCCCCATCACCCTGTCTTCTCCTCCCTCCCATCTATCAGGGCAGAGTGCCCTAGGCCCTGTTCACAAAGAGCATTTTGTGTTTATTACCTTAAGAGGTACCATATTGCACAGAGCAGCCCATGTATCAGTTATTCTGGTACAAGTCCAGAAGAATTTTGCTTATTTTACTGGATTTACAGCCCTGAGACTAAAACCAGTATCCACCCACACAGGGATAGCTTGCAAATCTAAAGGAGCTTTTATCCATCAGTCTAAGTGTCCAATGCAATAGATCCCCTGCACCAAGAAGAGCCAGAGAAGTATTTTTGTGTACTTCCATTCTTGTCCCCCAAATCTCACCAATTACCCAATCATCATCTTGGAGGCATCCGATTCAATTTGCTTCTAACCTCATACTCTGGCTGTGCTAATCCCCCTGGGAACAAGCCTCAGAGGAGAATGGTAGCTGGAAAACTAGATGTCACCAAGCTTGTTTGAGGACCATCACTAATTGTAGGACTGCTACACAAATAAGGTTCCTCAGAGAAACCACCACCCTTCTACATGGGGTCCCTCAGAGAAGCAAGGCAGAGGGGAGACACCAGAAGCACTTCACATGCCCAAGAAGGACATGGGTATGATCTCAGGAGGTCAGGAACCTGTAAGATGCAATAATTAGAGTGGTTAAAGCTGGAAAATCAGCAGCAGCCTAACCACCTGCTATAAGGGCAAGAGAAATGTCCCATGGAGGAGGCAGGTTTTTCCCAGCTGCCTGGAGGGATGTGGTCCCCGAGACCTGGCTGTGTTCACTCATGTCTTAGCAGAGGACCTGCCTTCAGCTCACCACTGCAGTGCTGGAGCTCAGTCTGTGAGAGTAGGAGGGGTGCAAAACATACATATCACATGCAGGAGCAGATTTGCTCCCATAGCACTTTCTCCACAGTCAAAAATCTCCCACAGGGATTGTATCAAGCTCTCACATTTTACAGAACACCCCACAGGGCTCATCTTCAGGCCAGGTTGGGAAACTCTCCATGCTGCAATGGTGCCCAGCACCCTGCTGGGTAGAAATACTAGGGCTGCCTTGTCAAGAAGACTCCACTCTTCCCACTTGCTGTCAGTTTGGGAGGATGGGAGGCCAGGGAGGCAGCTGCTGTACTGGCAGCATGATGAAAACCAGAGTTTGAACAAACTCATCCACCACCCAGCTGGCAGCAGTTGAATTCCAGCTTCCTCCAAACCCATCTCCCACAAGAGCTGCTGTGAATCACAGCAAAACACCAACTTTAACTGGAAACACTGAATCATTGAGAGCCAGTTGCCACACAGCCCTGCAGCATCTCCTGCAGTCCTTGTGCAAAAGCACTGGGTCTCTCTCCTAGGCAGGACAACAGTGACCACAAAGCAGAAGGGAGAGAGCATCTCTCAAGTAGCTGTCTCCATGCATGGGCCATCATGAGCAATTTCTTCAATCAAAAGTACTACTTTAGGGCTCACATACTGCTTTCCATACTTTCCCAGCATATAAAGGATTCTGCTCTGCTGACTGGTCTGTTCCACCTAAGACACACCTGCTTTCAGCCATGGGTGGGCTATCCCCTTAATTTTAGATCCTTCTCATTATAGAAAATAGATTGTGACACCCTAAATCTCTAGCACGCAGTCTACAGGACCCTCATGGCTGTGTTGGGGTGGGAGCTACCCTGCTCTTGACCTCCTGTAAGATCTGTGAGAAGAAAACACAGCTGAGTAAGTCAGCATGCACAGCTTTTTTGGGGAGGGGCATCTTCCAAAGCAACACCAGTATCTGTATCTGATCTCTGTAAGGGGTACAGATAGATTCAAGCTGTTTGTATGGTCTGGAAGCTATGTTGGGTGCAGAAGCATTTATTATTTGGAGATGGTTATTCAGATTATGGACCAGAACTGCCTCACATTTGAATGGGCAGGCAGAGGCATCCTCAATCTGTACCTGACTTCTATTAGCAGGTTCTGATGTTACCTTGGTCTTGGATGGAAAGAGATAGTCACTCACTCTCTCCATGTCACAACTCACATCTTTGTAAATCATAGGATGGTTTGAGTTGGAAGGGACCTCAAAGATCATCCAGTTCCAATCTTGATCAAGATCCATTTAGATCGCTATCATGTCCCTCCATATCTTTAATCATATCCCCAGGTTTGTTCCACCAAGGTGAGCAGAAAACATCTGTGAAAACCCATCATGTCTCCAGATAAATATACTGCCAAACACTGTCACATCTCATCCACCCACAAGCAAGAAGAGCCTGGATTTCTTCTTCCTTCCTGCTGTTAAGGCAACCCAGAACATGCTAGGTGAGATACATCACCTTAGACATGGGAGATCCGATGATGTCTAATGGGAAAGGTCTGCAGGAGTAGTACTAGAAAAAGAGAGATTTGTCTTCAGAGTGTCCTGAACTTTCTGGCTTGCCCTGGCTTAATTCTCTATCATAAAAGGTCCTTCCCCCTCCTCTTTTAACCAACCCCTCTTTCGAATTCAACCTAGCCAAGGGAGTCTGCAAGGCCACCTTGTTCTCCCCTTCCTTCTCCCCCTAACACCAGGGTGTCTCTACTGACACACATGTGATCACAAAGTCGTGACTGCACAGGAAGAACAAACAGGCTGAGCAGATGGGTTGTGCGGGAGGAAGCCCTCATTTAAAACGCAAATAGCTGGTGGTAATTTAACAGATGTGGCAAGAAAAATCTGGAGAGACAAGCAGGAGGTGACTGGATTCCAATTTCAATCAAATAATGTGGAAGTTTCCCTGGCAAGGAGAGGTTTAATCTTCCATCTCCTTGATTACCTTGTCTTGAAGAGATAACGACACTGATGCCAAGTGTCTTCACATGAATGATCTGGAGTATTCTTCATTTAGGATCTTACATGACTCCCTGCCCTTACCAAATGAATTATTTTCACAAGGGAAATCCAACTTTTATAGCCCAAACGTCCATGAGAAGAGACTAAAAATCAATTAGAAGTCATAACATTTATTATTTCTGCAATACATTCAATTCTGTTTCCATCCAGAGACAAAGACTTTAGGATCTGCCCTTCACTTCCCCAACATCAAATCAGCATCTCTCAGGAAATGTCTTTGGGATGCTATAAAAATCTGTACATCTAGCATATTGTAATATTCATTTGGCCCCAGAATTTCATCTTGGCAGATGTACCGACAATACCTCAGATGGCTATGAGGATTTTCTCTTTATAAATATCACAGAGCCCTTAATTACAGAGGGGAAATTAACCCTTCCAGGCAGCGCTGCAGCAGGGACCAGGAAAGCACAGTCACCACTGGCCAACATCCCAGGCTGAATGTGGGAGAAAAGTCAAGTGCACACAAACACAAAAGGTACTCTGACATCAACAATCCTGCAGGTTTTAGAGGATAATTCAACAAGAAAAACAATTTCTAGAAATTTCTGGTGCTTGGAAGGGTTTTTCCAGGAACCATGGAATGAAGGACTTTTCAACCTTTTGAAACAGAACATGGTGTTTGGGTAGAGGAAGCAAAAGCTGTCTGCTCTAAGATCTCCTTACAAATCCCATCATCAACGTTCCCCCTGCCCAAGAAAACCAGTTGGGCAACTCCTACACCATCTCCTTCTTGCACCGTGCTGGGGATTCAGTCACACAAAGCCCCTTCCACTTCCCTGTGCTCACTTACCCACTGCTTGGAAGAGAAAGATTTGGTACTAAAGATCATCCCCTCATTCATGTGAGGCAAAAAACCCGAGCCAAAACCTGCTGCTTAGGGGAGGAGGATGTTTTTCTCTAGATTTAATATAACTGGTGCTTGAAACTCCAAGGCTGCTCTGGGGCAAACACAATCACCAGTGTCCCACTCTGAGTGTCACAGTATCTAACTCCAAAGAGTAGGGAATGTGTGAGTTTTTTAGCCAGCAGAGATTTCTGTATGAATGCATCACGAGAGGAATATTTTTGTAAACAACTCATCCCTGCAATGTTCTCCAGGAGTAGTTTTTAACTCCACCTGTCATAAATAAATCCAGAAAGAATTTGTTTTGGTAACCCCAAACCAAACTGTGCCCCAGTTTTTCGGTGGAACACAGGTCTGTCCAGAAGGTCAGCGCTTTGTACCTGTCAGTAAAATCACCAGAGCTTCACTGCTGTATTTTTCCTATCTCTTTTTATCAACAAAGGTACGTTATGTACAGACCTTTGCAGATTCAAGGCAGCCAGATTGCAAAGGCTGCTCTTAGGTTTATTATTCCCTGATCCTCTTAAAACAAGGGCCCTAAATTCCTCCCTAGTATAAGAGCTCTGCTGTCACTTGACTTAGAAGCAGGACACCCATTTTGAGAGTCCTGTGAGATAAACCAACTAGCAAACCTCTCATTTAGATGAAGCCAATGTCCAGGACATCAGATAGCTCACGGTCCTGGCAGTGTGTAGTCCAGCCAGACTTTATTCCTTCCAAACATCTTTACCTGCATATGTCTATGTATCTGCTATTTGCAGAACCCAGGGACTGGGTTCAGGGCACAAATGCAGTTAGACTTCATGATGGAGATAGTTTATCAGCTAGAAAAGTTGAGGGGCTTTATATATCAACTTTATATATCAACCTTCCAAATCTCCTGCAGTAAAGAGCACAGGGCAGAAAAAGCAGCATTCAGGTAGCAGCTCATCTAGGTCTACCCCATGAAAAGCATCACTGGTGCTTGGCCACGAGCTCCAAACCTGCCCCAGGTCAGGCTGGAAATCATGTAGGAAAAAAGATTCAGAGTGGGTGATGGAACTGCACACGAGTGAAAGCTGCTCCCACTGCCTAGGCACACACATTGTCTGATCTGCTCATCTTCCAGCCTCTTGCTAATAGTAATTAAACTGCTTTGATGAGCACTGACCCCTGGAAAAGCTTCGGTACAAACTGAACAAGCTTAATTGTGGTTTTTTCCTCTTTTTTCAGGTCCACTCTGTATGCTTTTTACCCTGTTAAGCCTTATTATTTTTGCATCGGGGCTGATTGTCCAGAAAAGGACTCCCCCCACCCAAAAAAAAGCATCACTTACCAGAACTAGGAAATACTTCAACACAGCCGTTCACCAGAGATTTCCCCTCTTTCTAGCCCGTGGAGCTGCTCCTGAAAGGATCTCCCCTCTCTACTAGGATGTCACAAGCCGGAGATTAGAAATAAATGCTCTGCAAGCCAAACCAATCATCCTGCCACGACCGCATCCAGGTACTGAAGCACAAGCAATGGAAAAGTCCATCGGCCAGCAGAAAGCACAAGCGCACGCACTGCCCCCTACCCCCCTCCCAGCCACAAAGCAAGAGGAGCGGAGGGAGGCTGGAGGCAGGAGGGAGAGCAGATGCGAGGGGGGTGGCTTGGGGAACCAGGCAGTGGGAGATGCTAATGTGACAGATGTGTTGACTTTAAGTTAAACAGGAAATTGAGGATGTTCGACACAGGGAGGAAAGACAGTAGCTCACGTTAAAGGCAGACTTTCCCCAGTCTTTCCCATCTTTGCCCTCCCCCTTCTATCCAGGCCTTCTCCAGCAATTTCTACCTGTAACCTCACAGGCAGCAACACGCCGGGGTTTGTGCAGACTCTGCCTGTGTGCCTGGGCAAGGCAGAAGTTCTAGGGCTAGCCAAGGTATTTCCCATCCTAGCAGTGAGTTGGAAGACCTGTCATTTTTCCCCTCTTCAACATAAACTGCCCTGAATTTATTTAAACAGCATCCTCTAGGTAACGTGAGTAAAAGCGGTAGTGCCGAACAGCAGGATGACGCTTTCAATTTGTCCCAGATCTGGGCAGGGGAAAATACAATAGGGTCGAAATCCTGATTTAGGTTATGCAGGATAAGCAGCAGAGAGTAGAGTAAATTGATTTAAATGCAGGAAAAATAAAGTGCGTCGGTGTGCTTGACTTCCCCGTGAACAGACCCAACTTTCCAGCAGTTCAGAGGGCAGCAGCCAGGGACAGTCTGGGGGATGCCAGCTGTACCGTGGGGTTCCATAGGGTTAGCATCCAGGGACATCTAATTCTGGGACAAGGTGACAAGACCTCCAGGCAGCAGTAAAATTCAAAGGGAATTGGGGAAATCAAAGCCCAGCACTGATTTCTCAGTTGAAGCCTGGAAAGCTGAGTGAAGAAAGACAAGCCATACTAGTTTTGAGAGAGATCCCAGCTTTTAGAGATTAGGGGAAGAAAAAGAGCGGCCCCACCACAAACCCAGATGCAGGGAATTGGTGGTGCCAGCTGCCTCAGTCTTCCAGACAAGGACTCTGTTCCTGCTTCTCGAGCAGATCCCTCCCTTTTCTGCTGCTTTTGGCACCAGGAGGAAGAACCCTTTGGCATCACTGCAGAGCTGGGCATCAGCCACAGCCCCGCATGGCACAGCTGAGCCTTTCTCATTCTTCTTGCCACTAAAGCTTTGTCCCAAGACCCCCATGTAGGGGTGACAAGAACATCTCCTCTCTGGCATGCACAAGTCCCCAGGGTGAGATTAGTATCAGGACTCATTTTCTCTAGCAGTTGTGCACTAGGTAAAGGACAGAAATCTCTGTTCTCTGTGCACAGAGCACACACCCCACATCGGTGACTGAAATCTTCAGGCTTTAGTGCAATCTAGCCTACCTCCCTCCTCACATCCCATTCACCCCCACAGCCTTGCTGTCCCTGAGCTGTGCTATTGGCCTCCCTTCAACCTTTTAATGGAGCACTGACAGTGATCCATTCGCACTCTGAAGAGGCCAACCTGACTTGCATCCCCAGAACTGCATTTGCAGCGTCAGCCCAAGCAGGTGGGTTGGGAGCATCTTCTCAGATGTAGGGGTGCAGTTCAGAAAGCATCCGTTTTTCTGGTTGGAGAAACAGCTTGATAAAGTCTAGCAAGGATATTACACTTTGGGTCTCTTGTCCCTCCTCCTACCTGCTGCCGCACTCCCTCATCTCTGCAATTATTTATAAAGCTCTGTGTTCTTTCCTAATTGGGATGCCATCATGTTCCCTTTCGCCTCGCACGTCACTCGTGTGTCACTCTGCGTCTGGGCCTGCGGTGACCTCTCCAGTGAGCGTTTGGCAAGGCTGGCAGCAGCCAAGTGAGTCATCAGCAACCTGCCCGCACCTCCCTCCCTCCCTCCAGCCATTACCCACCCACCCCTATCCTGGGTGCAGCAGGGGAGGCCTGGGGGGAGTTTAAAGCGGTCTAATCCCCAGGCTGGATAATTCACAGAAAGAGGATTACCCATTCTGTGCAGAGCCCTTACCTAAATATAGACCAGCCTTCCCCTTGCATTGCAGCTCGTGTGGCATGGAGATGTTTTCCCTGACTGCTTTCCATCCCATCTTAGGGGGTTAACCCTGCTCTTGCTCAAATCCAGGACAACCCAGTTGTATCCAATGGAGTTACAATGCAATGAAACCAGGGTTAGTAAAGCTGAGGGAAGAGACTGCAGCTCTGTGAAAGCCAGCAGGATCCTGGCAGACTCATCCCCAGAAGGATATTTTCTCCCTAAATAAATGCCAAACTCTTTGGTGGGGTCAGGGCATGTACTTTCCTATTATTTGTTTGGAAACCAGTCTCACAGTCCTGAACTACAGAGCCTGACAGCACCGTGTGGGAAGGGTAGCAGGGGAAGTGCTAAACTCAGGTAATCCCATGGCAGGTCGCAGCTGCCTGACATGGGATGGTGACCTGACTCCACCACCCACCTTAGGGCTCTCCCAGCAGGTTGCCAGGAGCTGAGCTGTCCCTGCTGCTGGAAGGGACAGGTGTTTGCCAGAGAGCTGATGAAAAGGAAAAGCAATAGGTAACACATTGCCTTCTCTGCTTGTGCTCGCAGAAAGAGGGATAAAGTTGGGAGCTGAGGAAAGTATCCCTGATGGATTCAGCAGCTTCATAGAATCACAGAATCATAGACTGGTCTGCGTTGGAAGGGACCCCAAGGATCATTGAGTTCCAATTCCCCTGCCACAGGCAGGGCCACCAACCTCAGGCCTGGATCTACACAAGGTTGCCCAGGGCCCCATCCAACCTGGCCTTGAACACCTCCAGGGATGGGGCATCCACCCCCTCTCTGGGCAGCCTGTTCCAGCCCCTCACCACTCTCTCTGTAAAAAACTTCCCCCTAATATCTAATCTGAACCTTCCTTCCTTTAGCTTTAATCCATCAGGGAATCCATTGTCTACCCTTTTAAAAAGTTGATTCCCCTCCTGTTTATATGCTTCCTGGAAGACCACATGTCTCATTTTGTCTCATTTCCTAGTTTCCTCAGCCCCTCATCATTCTTCCTCCCCTCTGCCCCAGATGGCAAAGGGGTGCTGACACAGATGATGTGAGCTCCCCTCTCCTACAGTGTCTTTGTCTTTTGGCTGTTGAAGTCCTTAAGCGACTTTTAGTCACTGTAACATTAAAGGATTCATTAACACAGCAGTAATTCCATAATCTTTTCTGGAGAGAACGATATCAGAAGTTTATCTCATGATCTGGAAAATCAATTTGCAGGCTTGACAGTGCAGGAAGCGGATTTTCAAGGCCCACGTTGGTTTCCCCAGCAGGACTGTTAGCAACCCTGAGACTCTGTGGCCAGGCCAGGAAAAAGCCACCCACAACTGCTCTGAGCAGAGGAGGGAGGACCCAGAGCTGGCACTCAGCTCAGGTAATGAAAGGAGCTGGGCTCATGCTCCATCAAGTGCAAGTTGTGCCTCAGAAACCAGACCTGCCTTGCCAAGATTTGTCCAGCAGTGTGCTGTACAGGTGGGACAGCATCACCACGGATCGTGGAGGATTTTCCTGCCTTCTTCATCTCCTGCTTCATTTCACCAAAAGCAACACTCCCTCTCAGAGGCTGAGTAAGGAAGGGATGTACCTCCAGCATCCTGCCTTTTCCCCGCAGGTACAGGCTGGGTTGACTCCTGGTCTGAAACTAAGTTCACACAACCCCCTCCACCAAAGTAAGGTCATGTACTCTTACTTTCTTCATTTTTGACATTCATTTTGTGCTTTCAGAAGTTGGTGCCTGCACCCTGCCTGCAGACAAGCAGCCGGATTTGCATACCATCTGCATGCACAAGGCTGCCCTTTAGGGACCACCCAGCTTGTGGTTCAGGGGCTGCATCACAGCCTGGCACAAGGAGGCAGGAAACCTGGACTTCCACCTCCAGCTCAGCTCTCTAGTTGTCAGGTACCAGTAACTCTCATCCAGGGATGTTCCAGCACATGAATGGGTGGAAATAGCATAGCAATGGCACAGTCCCCTCTCAACTGGGCAAGCTGTATCCTGTCAGCTGCTTTGTGCATCTGGCTTTGATGCTCCAGGAGAGTTCCTCTGGCACTCACATTATGTGTTTGCAAAACTCTTTCAAGAAAGCCAAAGGTGACATTGCAGAATCTGATCTCCTGCTTAGTTTATCTAATACCAGTGGGCATGCCTTTCACAGCAAGGCCCTGAAGAGAGGACACATCAGGAGGTAACTAGGACCTCGTGGAGCTCTTGAGAACCAGGGTAGGTGACTGCTGCCTGTAGCAGGTCTCCTGCAGGGCTGGGAGGTGTTCTGTCTCTTTCTGCTGCAGGGTGGAAGAGGGCTTTTCCATCAGGAAGACTGGAAGACGCCCTAGATGTTGCCTCTGCTCCCACCCCTTCCTCCAGGTTGTCCTGTAGGACAGGGCAGTCTGACCATGGGCATCCCACTGCATGAAGTGTTAGGGCCACACGTCATTTAGAGCAGAGGCACTAAGGTGTATTTCCAGCAGCAAATGTCTGGCTCAGTGCTTTCACCCTGGGACAATCAGTGCAGCATTACTGTATACTCAATAACCAGCTAAGTACGCCAGAGAATTAACCCTCTTCCTCCCTCTTCCCCCAAATGATAGCAGTAAGGTTCCAGAGGAGTCATGAAAAAGCAATTTTCATGCCATGTCAGACACATGACTTTCTCTCATCCTACCTATATTTTCTGCTGTGACTCCCCATAGCAAGAGAGCAATAAATATGTGCTTACAAGTATCCAACCTAAACGCAGCAAGGGTTCCCCATTATAATCATCAGGTTGTTACTCCTTCTCTTTTTTCCCTGAGCTGAGGTCATCTATAACAAGTAACCTCCTTGTAAAGCCAGTTCCCATCCAGGATTTTTAATGGGATCTTGGCATTATGGATCATATTACTGCGGTTTGACAGGTGTAATGAAAACCTCCCTTGAACAGCACTTGTCCTCTAAAAGAAGACTAGTCCCTGCAGAGACAGCATGTCTGGATGTGTTATGGGATGTGCTATAAGCATGCACACACGCATGGGAACTTCTCAGCAGAGAACCCACATCCCGCATCAGTCGCCATCCACAGAGCCAGGCCTGCCAGCCCCCCAAATCACTGCTTTCCCTCTGTGCTTTCATATAATCCTTCCTAGCAGAGGTGACTAACCACAGTTCGTCGGTTTAGCTGCATTTAAGCTTTCCAACAGACTGGGGAGGACAACTAAAATGGGTGCTGGCAGTGCGGTAACCAGCGGGGCATCGGGACTGGCGTGTGCGCGGGTACCGGTACCCCCACGCACCGGCCTGGGTGCCACCACCCACGCAGGCACACACACACAACTCCCACGCAGCCCCTTCCCCATGCAAACACCTTCCCCTTTTGCCCTTCCCAGCCCACCGCCAGCTGGACGCACGCTGGGGGCACTCCGGGGTTACAACTCCGGAGCACAGCAGCTCCTCTCCCTGCGGAGAGTCGGAGCAGCTAGCCAGCGTAACCGGGCTACTCCAGAGTGCCGCTTCGCTCCCAACTGCTCCCACCCCACCGGTCTCACGGAGCGGCCAGAGCTCCTCACGCTTCCGAACTCAAACACCGACTCTGAGCCATTGAGCATCCTCGTTTTCACCGGCACCTTTTGTTCCAGTGTTTTGCGGAGAGCTCTTCCCTACCCCTAGACCAGCCGCCCCGGCACCCACCCCACCCCCGCCTCCGGGGGCTTGAGGAGGCTTCCAGTTCCCCGGCTGCTGCCTCTCTCCCCTTTCCAGGGAAGCAGAGGGATCCACTCGCTCCTACCTTGGGCACCCCAAGCTGCCGGTGGTGCTGCTGCCTGCGCGGTGCAGCGCGGCGTGCGGCGCAGCCGGGCTCTGCGCTGGCATCTCCTCTAGCAGTGATGCAGTCCTGCCGGGCGCCGCATCCCAATGATGCAGCCCAGGGGATCCCAGCTGAGGGAGCCCGGGGTTGGTTGGGAGGGAGCTTAGGGCTGCCTGTCCTACCTGTATATCCCTGCCTCCCCCCGCCCCTGCTGCAAAGGGGACGGAGTGTGCGGAGGCAGCCAAAGAGAAGTGGGGGGAGAGCCAGAAGCTGCACGGCAGGCGAGGAGAGAGGTGAAGCTTGTGTAATTTCATCACGGTAATAAAATCCAACCCAGTGCCTAGACGTTGCGGCTCTCTAGCAGAGTTCTTCATTACATGAGGGGTTCTTTTTATTGTTGTTTTTTTGGTTTGTTTGGGGTTTTTTTTGGTTGCTGTCATACAGGAATGTTTCTAGCTGTAAGTAGAAGGGAATCCCAGCGTTACTGGGTTTTCTGCTGGCATCCTTCTCTCTACTGCTACATTGAAGACCCATCTCCCTGGGATGGCAGAAGGAAGGGTGGCTGGGGAAGGTGCCATGTTTCAGGAATAATCCTATTGTGGGATAAACCTGTTTTGTTCAAAATCCCTTTGTGCTTCTAATTTGGAGTTCACTGCCAGAAAAGCAGCAGCAGGGAAAACCCTACAGTCCATGCAATTCTTTGCTTAAAAGAGACCATGTGGACACAACATTGTGGAAGGTAGTCTGCCATGGACATCCATCCAGAAACATTTTGTATTATTAAAAGAGATAACCAGGTAACATGAGGTTATGTCTTACAGAGGAACAAAGCAAGCAGCTCCCAACTACTAAAAAAGCATTGTTGGTGCACATGGGGGGGGGGGGGGGGGGGGGGGGGGGGGGGAAGATGTCCACAGCCTGCAACATCTCTCCATGCCCAAATTAGCCCAGATAATGGAAGTAATAAAAATTTTCACTGTGAGGTTTACATTGCTGCTTCTGGTAACCTAAAAGTGGGGCCACAGGCTTCCCAGAAAGAAAAGAGGGATAGATTGATAGGGCAGCATGAATCTCTTGTACTTATCAAAGGGGTAGAGCAAAGAAGTGGAACTGAAAGTCCAGCCACTCAGCCTGGCTCTTGAAGCAGGTGATACACAGAAAGCTAATTTCACATTCTGTGCCTCAGTTTCCCCACTTGTAGGACCACTCCAGGTGATATCACTCTTTTGATTGTTTCCAGGGCTTCCCCAGATCCACCCCACACTCTCTGACCTGTATTTTACAGCCTGCTCCCCTCTCAGCTGCCCCAATCTGAATCTCCAGCTCAGGTGTGTTTGTAATTGTTGACAGCATTACAAACTGTGCCTGGAAAGCCTCTTTACCTGATTGCTTGTTGTTACAGGTCCTGTGACTGTCCTGGTGGCACCGCTTCCATATGGAAAATGCAGTAGGTGATTTATTTAGGTTTTTTCATTTAAAAATTGGAACTCAAATCTGAAGTTTGGCTTTATTCTCCCGAGCACAATACATTAGTTTAATTTTGTATTGTGTTTGGTACAGTGCACTGATTGCTTGATGTGGGAGCGTTTCAGAAATGAAATTATTATCAGCACTCCTGTATGCTATAGAGCAAGCATTAAGGCCTTGGCAAAACTAAAAAGCAAGCCAGTCTATTGCAGTGCCACTGAGTAGCACTTTGCTTGTCTGTCACTGTTCCTCAGAGTTCTCCAGCTCATTAATGCTGCAAATCCTTCCAATCATGGTAACTCTATTTGCACACACCAGATGCACTGGACCTTGTGTGGGTCACGCTCAGAAAGCACAGCAGCACTGCTCATTACTGCGTTTTCCCAGGGAGGGCTTTGGGCAGCTGTGGGGGTGCTCACCAAGCTCCATCACAGCTGCCCTCAGAAGAAGGCTGCTCTGCCCCACATCACCCTTCCACTTGTGGTGGGATTGCACACAAGGGGACGTGTGGCAGTCTGGCCAAACAAGTACCCCAATGTTCCTTCTGGGCTTTTCTCAATTCCCAGAGAAGTCCCCACATCCCCTTTTTTTGATGTTTCCCATGCAGGATTGTTCTACCTTGAGTAAATTTGTATTAAAGCTCACTGTAGGATCAACAGGGAGCAAGGCAATAAATCTGGGAGATGTTCTTTACCATTGCATTGTGATTATCAGGGTTTCTAATTACCTCTGCATCCTAGGCACAACTGTGAATCTCTCTGTTAATCACTGCTGGCCGTATCCAGGTATCTCAGACAGAGAAGAACCATTTTCTGCAGCACCATATGGTGCCGGCAGGGAACCTGAGCCTCACGGGCTGCCCAGCATCCAAGACAGCAGGATGGGGATGCCTAACTTCTTTTTATTTAAAGGAGCACATTGATAAAATCTGCAGCAATTCAACTGTTTCAGAGCTGCAAGAAGTAAATGGAACACAAAGGTGAGCTACAATGAATAAAGGATCTTGGTGTGGAGATGGATACAATTATATAAGCTTTTCTATCATGGGGGAAAAGTGTCTGTGTAAGGGTTGATCATGCTGGTATACATACCAACATGGTCACACAAGCAAAGGGGGCTTGATCTAACCCTGTAGCTCACTGAGCAGCTCCAGACCTCTTGGGAAGGGAGGTGGGATGTGAGCTCTGGCACAGCCATGGGAATGGAGCAGAGCCCCACAGCCACAATCAAGCCATTGTCCTCTTATATCCCACCTACAGCACCTGGGGTTTCCCTTCTGGTTGATCTCTGGCATGAACAAGACACCAGGGACCATCACACTGTGGTGCAGAGCTGGGCAAACTGGGGCACCCTTCTTCAGCAGTGCTCAGATGCTGTTGGGAAGGTGTCCAAGGGAAACCGAAGCAAGGTGAGAAGTGAAGTGGTGATGGAACAGCCTCTCGATAGCTTGCAGAATGTCAAGTGAAAGGATGATAATTTTAGGAAAAGTATGACTCTAAAAACACAGGATCAATGTGTATTTCATGGCTCTGCCAGAGCCATCACTTACACAGCACTCGATATCACAGGGTGCTGAAAGACCAGCAGATGTTCAGCGCAGGGCTTTTTGGCTTGGTTTTCAGGGTCCCCTGAGCACACAGAAACACACACACGTGTGTGTGTTGGTGCACACACTCGGACATTCGTGTGTCCCTTTCTCCTGCCCTGAGCCCTCTCACACAGTCATGAGCAGAGTAGAGGCAAGACCTCCCCCAAAAGTGCTGAGCTGTTACAGCACATGCACCCACACTCTGCAGATGTCCTTGTTCAAACAGGAGCCAGGAGAAGCTTGACATCTAACAGGGGTTAAACAGGTCTGAAGGTTGTCACAACAAACCCTTGAGCCAACAGGGCTTGAGGCTGGGGGTTGCAGGAGCTGGACATCACCACCTCCTCTCTGAGGTGTGTCATGGCAGGAGGCTGGTGACAACCGTCCATCCAGAAAGAGCCTTTATCTCCCTCCCTTCCCCCCCTCACTTCTGCTAATGAAATTTTACTTACAAAAGCCAGAATCTGGCTTTAATAAAAGGGAGAGTCTCAGGCAATGTTTAATTGCATCTGCTATTATACCTGATAAATGGCATTAGTAATACGGATAATTAATGCAATGTAAAAAGCTATACAAGCGTTAAGTCTAATTATTGGTATTGCTGCCTGCTTGCTGGCAGACGTAGGTAAAACACATATGGGAGGAATCTGGGTATTGGTAACATGGCTGTCAGCCCCCCACGCTACGGCTCTTGCTGCAAAGGGATTACTTTGCCAAAGCCCACAATCAAATTCGGAGGACACAGCAACCAGCAAAGGGTGAGAGCTGAGCCTCTCCACCTTGTGCCTGCCAGAAAGGGACAGAGCAGCTGCCTGGGTCAGGGAAATGGCCAGCTTGAATGTGGCAAAAAGGGGGTTACCTTGAATATACTGACATGAAATCATGTTGAAGTTAAGGTTTGGATCTGTGGAAGCTTTCCATGCCCACAGTTCAGATGGGGTACCTAGATGTATGCATGCACACATATATACCTACTGGATGGGGCATAGTGTTTGGTGCTGGTCAGGACCACAATGAGACCCTTATTGGATGCTGTAATATGTGCTGCATGAGACTTGCCACCGGCATCACTAACCTGCTGCACAGAAATATTAAAGAGAGAGATGAATTGCTGAAACCAGGGGAAATGGAAGGAAAAAAAATCTCCATGCATTTTACATTTTCCACTGAAATTCCAAGCTCGTCTGACTAAGGCTCTGTTTCCACAAAGCATAATAATACTTTCTTTTCTTGAATTAGCCTGTCACTTTCTGCTTGATTCAAGATCCTGATTATCACAGCAACCCAAATAGCTGCACAGCCAGCAGCTCCAGAGGACTGGGGAATCCCCAGCACAACCTGTGCTCCCAAATGTCGGCTTAGTTGCCTCCTCAGAGAGGTGATTCAGAGTATGGGCTGCAAAACGCGATCTGCATTTGTGGCCTCTGATCCAGAGGGGTTCCCAAAGTACATAAAACCCACACGACACCACTGCTGCTGAGATTTCAGGGCAAAATTGCAGCCACTGAGGCAACACCAATTTACCTGAGCTGGAGATGCTGTACCACACTAGGAAAATAGAAAATAAGCATAGCAGTAAGTGGTTAGCTGAAAACTATTTGTGGCAAAGGAGCTTCAGTTTTCCATAAGCTGCTGCTGCTTTTCCAAGGTGCCACTGATGCGTGCTGCGACAGACCAGGGAGGTGCCATGTCGGATGATGTCCATCAGCAGCATCACTGCCTGCAAACTTGAATGTAAAGGGATGAGGATGCTTAAATTTCTCTAACCCAGCAGAAAGCATTCTGTTAGACAGGCCTGAGCAGAAAAGCTGGGGTGTGTTGGCAGGTCTTGGCACAAAGGCCAAACTAACGAGGGCGATAGGACCTGTGCTGACAGTGTTGGACCCACTTGAGTGTAGCACTCTCACTGTTTAATGGCTCTGCTAAAGGCAAGGGACCTCCCAACACATGCATCCTCCAGAACCACCTTAAACATTGTATTTTTTTCTTTTTTTCCCCCTCTTTTTCTAATGCTCCTGTTAGTCTAGGTTTACAACCCCGAGTAGAAGTGCAGTGAACCATTAGAGAGCGATTTGCACATCTCTTTCTCCCCCCCCTTTTTTTTTTCATATTTCAAAATGGAGGAATACATGGTGGTCAGGTTAACTCTGACTCTGCAGAGCTCTAATGTTTTAGGCAGGGTTTATTTATGTGGATGAATGGTTCCCTACATGTTAATAGCACAATCAGCGACAAAACCCTCACCATTAATATTTAACGTCCTTTGTTATGTACATGCCTGACTTATTCAGAGAGGGCTGAGTCAGGAGATCAGAAGCTGCTGGGAATTCAATCAGCATTATTTGTGGGAAATTGGAAAGTAGAAAAGACATTGTTTTCACATGTAGGAGCCCAGTTGTCAAGAGACTGTACATTTATGGGTAGTGTATAAAATATGCAAGAAATTACTTCAATGGCTCTCCTGTGGCTTTCTTCCACCACATAATTTCTTTAATGTTATTGCCTGCTCACTCTCTGTGCAGGTACATAGGTATTAATTTCATGAGAAATGGAGGAGAACATCTAACAGACTAACACCAGCACACATCCCCTGTGAAATCATGATTCTTCTTGCAACAGGACATAGAAATCTCAGAGAAAGGGTAGACCCTCAGGAGCATGCACTGTATAATTCATAGCCCAGTCACTTCTATCTCACTTCTTTCATCTAGATTTCCCGTGAGTTAGACAAATAAGTGCATTAAAAACATGAATCCTACATCATTAGCATTTATTCTTCTATGTGTACATACACAGAAAAAAACAATTTATTCTCTCTACTAATCTTAAATCTGCTCTCCCTCTGTACCCATCACGATACAGCTGGGAGTTATAGATGGCTCCATCCTGCTCCCCTGCACAGAATAGGTATCAGTAGTGTCAGTAGCTTTCCAGATAGCGGAGCAGTGGCTGTTTTTCAATTGAAATTGCCCACAAATGCTACACTTGCAAAGTCTTCCTATATTTCCATGATTACTCTGTAAAGATAGTAACTTGCCTAAGCCTGGTGACAGCACCCTTTTCATTCTGTGAGTCTGGGGTGTCTAAAGGTGCAGGAAAACGTGCTACGCTACTGTATGGAGAAATTAAAGATGAACCTGTAATTCCAGATACAAAGAGACAGAGGGAGGCAGGGTTCAGGTTTCATTCTTTTTTCTTACTCATCTGGAAGAGCCTTTTTCTTGGAAGCGATGCTTTCTGGGGAATTTCCTTGAGGGAAGTTGAGGGGCTTCCCCCTCCTTCAATTAAAGGCAGAGGGAAAAAAAAAAGAGGAACCTGGGGATTTTCAAATGAAAATCACCTTAGCTGTTTCCTCGTGTCTCTGCCTCACATCCTATACACAAGGGTGCTCTAATAAATGAGTTTAACATGCACTGGGCTTTGTCTGCACCCAGAGCATCCCGGCAGACAGAAACATCGCTGGGCAGAAAGCTCCACAGCCAGGCTGCTTTCGGGTAATGCAGCTGGAGAAGGAGAGGGACAGGGAGCTCTTTCCATGGCACGCAGCTGGAAACTGTGTGAAGAAATAATTGCTAACGAGCTGAGAAATGTTTCTGGTATTTGAATTTAGAACTTTGTGAAATGATCTACTGTCACTGAGGCCTGAAGTGAACTGGTTGGTTTTGCACCTGGGCAGAGATTGGGTGTAAAAATTGAGAGAAAAGGGGGGAAAAGTAGAAGTGAAGAGGTGGAGAAAAGCAGAGGAAAGCATAGATATGAAGCTACAGGCATGGAGTGAGGAGCCAGCACCTGTGCGTAGCTCCTGGCTCAGGCAGCTGTAGTGGGGCCCCACCTTCAGCAGGTGGCACCAAGGGACTTGGGGATGGATGGATGGATGGATGGATGGATGGATGGATGGATGGATGGATGGTGTGAGCAGATACTCTTGCATGGCCACGGCATCCAGGCTGTGAATTTATCAGCTTCCTATTACCATTTACCCAACAAGAAAAAGGTAAAAAGACAGAAATAAAAATAAAGCCACAAAATCTACTGGTCAGCATAAAAACCTGAGATAGCAGCTAGCTGTTGTGCCAGAAGCATTCTATTATTGTAGCAGCAGATAGGCACTAGCAGTTATCTTTTATTTTAAAGTTATTTCAGTAGCTGTGTTCTAGCACCCAGGTGTCACAGTCCCCTGGGGCCCACCCCCAAGGAGCTGTGTTTTCCTTCACAAAGGTCTCTAGCTGCACTCTGGGAAGGTACAGGTGGGGGCTGTGCTGAGAAGGTCAGCTCTCGCCCCAGATTTGCTCATATTTTGGATGCAGTATTGCTGTTTGGACCAGACTCATCAGTGCAGATGGGAATACAAGGGTTCAGCTGCAGTTCTGGGCCTGCATGGGAGCTACTTTTCAGAAGAAAAGGAAGGGAATTTGCTTTCCTAGGTTTGGCCTGAATTTGGTATAATATTAACGTCATATAATATTATTGTTTCATATAAACAGACATAAGGAGGAGCCATCCATATTCATGACTGTGGTTCCTGTTACCTGGAAGTCCTTCAGGGAGCCTCCCAGATGCAACACTGCATTCACTGCTCTCCAAAGCCCCATGATTAACTGTCCCTTCCCCAAGCAGTGTTCCCTCTCCCCTCGGGATCCAGCTGGATGCCAGTTGCATGTGGATGTGTGCCGTGCAACAGGAATTTCATCAGCAGGGACTAGATAGACTCCTCCTTTCACCCAGCCCGCAGGGTAAGAGGAAAACCCACAAGCATTTGGTTTTGCTAAGTGTGTGATGCCTCTTTATTGAAGCTAATGAAGAAAACACAGTTTGGGAGTTACATGACTCATGCTTGTATCCTCTCTAGCTACACATAAAACCACAGTATCAGAAACTCTCATCAGAAAGTGCGACAGGTCAGCATGTGACCACAAACATCACTGCCAAGACACATGGGGTTTGATCTTCTCAGTAGGGATGGGCACACAGCCTTGCTCAATGGCAATAAAAATGCTTTTGTCTTGTCCAGCTGGAAGCAGGACTGGTTGGATAACCCATGAGAAAACTGGCTCTCATGTGATTTCCAGACCATGTTTTTCATATCATATAATTTGAAATGACATTAGAGAGACTGCCCAGCCGTGCTCTAAGCTTCTGGGGCATCCATTGGTTTGCTGCTCCTGGCCCAAGCTCTGAGGACAGTCCACTGCCAAATGTCACTGGGAGAGCACTTTAGGGGACCAGGTAGCTGATAAATGCTCCATACCATGTAGATGGCTCCTCAAAACAGAGCTGTGCGATCAAGTGACTGTGCTTAGTGGAAAACACAGAGCTTGAACTGTTAAGCAATATGCAGAAAACTAAATGCAGAAGCTGATAGACACCCTAGTACCAACTGAGCAAGAACTCAGCACTGACTACCAGTAGGTAAGACACGAGATCTCTCAAGGAATCAGAGTCTTGGAGCTTCTTTTGGTGGGCCCTTATCTGACCCCTACCTCACACCTTTCCTTTCTGTCCTCCTGTGTACAGACCAGGACCAGGCTCTCCCAGAAACCACAGCACAACACAAACCCAGTGTACTCAGCTTGAAGCTGATGATGGTATTACACCACCCACTCAGCCAATTCCTCATCTCCTGGTGAAACAGGGTTTAGTTTCTTCTCATGTGGGTAACTTCATCCAATCTTTCCTTCCAGGAAGAGAGTTATCTTCATTATAGATCCAAAAGACATTCAAAGCAACACACTTTTCATGTGGATGGATGCAAGTGAGCCAGGGAGGGATCAGAGCTCCTGACACCAGCCAGGTGTCCTGCCAGACATGTAAGCAGATGGATTTTCCTAAGGTTTTGGAGACCGAATGAGGAAAATGAGTGTGGTGGGATTGCCAGGGCACTGCAGATTCAATTCCTGGCCTTCTTTCCAGCACTTGCTTGCAGTCTCATCTCTGTCCAACTTACCTAACAGGCTATGGAAGTAGATCATGCACCAAACCCACCCTCTTTACCCCCACTCACTTAATCATCTCCCTCCACTGTATGTGTGCATCTGCAAAGATTTGTGCTTGCTGTCTAGAAGTTTTCCTTCCAATGCACATCATGTCCCAGTGCTGCAAACAATCAACTCTGATATATCTCTGTGGGCACAGCACTTCCTTAGGCAAAGAGGAAAGGGGGAGGCAAAGGAGGGGGGTCTCCACTTCCACTGCTTGAAATGGCTGCCTTGTAGTTTGCTGGCAATCCTTGCAGGATGTCATATCCTCATGTGGTGCATCTCCCTGGATTCTTTTTCTCCCCATGGCTTGGCTGCTTGAAGGTGCTGCAAAAGAGCTGGAAAAGTGAACCCCAAGCAAATGTTGAACATGTTTTCTTTGCTTTCTTTTTTGTTTAAGGAAAACAAAACCCAACAAAAGAGTCCTGACTCCAAAAATGTCCTTGTGAAAACATGACCTTTGGTTGGAGCAACACACAAGGTCACAAATATCTCTCCAGTGCCTTTTAACAGCCTCTCAGCCCAAGACACAAGCACAGAGCTGGAGCCAGCTGAGATGGCAACATGGAGCATGATCCATCCCCTTGCTTCAATACTGACACGCCTCTGGGGTGAATGGCAGTCTTCAGTATGATCACTCCAGCAGCCATTCAGAGCATGAATGGTCAGATAGGTGGAAATCATGCCGCACAGTGGAATGGGGCACACAAGAGATGGATGATGCTTCCCACCCTGGGCAGCGTGCAGGGGCCCTGCTGCTGCATGCATACAGCAGGAGAGAAAAGATAAGTGAAGCAAATGTAAACTCAGCTTCTTTTTGCCTGCCTTCCCCTCTGTAAGCATCTAAGCACTAGTTACCTTCCTGGGGCTGCTGGGTCCCTGGGTCGAGAGGTGCCTGCTCTTGCTGGAGCAGCTGCCTGCCAAAAGCTGAGGCAGTTTGATGCTGTGTGCCGAGCCCTCATCAGAAGGAAGCACCTCACCACTGTCTCTAGCAGGGATGCAGTGCCAGTCAGTTGGCATTCCCATCTGTTTGGAGTCCAGCCTTGGCCCTGCATTGTTTGCTGCTTCTCATGGCAACAGACAAGCTGCGGAGAAGGTTTTTCAGCCCCCGCCTCACCTGATAACAGCCTTCAGCCAGCATCTGTTTGCCTGG
Source organism: Porphyrio hochstetteri (assembly GCA_020800305.1). Lineage (NCBI taxonomy): Eukaryota > Metazoa > Chordata > Aves > Gruiformes > Rallidae > Porphyrio > Porphyrio hochstetteri. The sequence continues at coordinate 17,738,284 of CM036915.1, read as the reverse complement.
AGGCACAACTCCTTGCTGCTAGTTGGGACCTATTTCTTAGGAATTGTTGCTCAATGATGTCACTTTGGAATGAGCTCCCATCAGGCTGTGTCTGCACCACCTAAACTCCAAAACTGTCAAAACTTGCTACTGATGGGGTCCAAAGTGGCACAGGGACAACCAACGACATTGAACATTTGGGATTCATCCCTAACTTTGCTCAGATGGCACTGGGTGAGTCTCTCCTGTCTGAAAATTGCCCTGTCCTGGGGCAGAAGGGATGAGGGTGCAGTGGTGTGCCCGCTGCTCACCCTGATACCCCCATGCCTGCCCCTCTCTTGCCTAAGGGAAAGCTCCCACTCTTCTCCCTGCAGCAGGCAGCCTCTTCTCCTTCCCAGCAGTGCAGTGCCTGGCACGGCTGGGCTGTGAGCTCAGCAGTGAAGAAACAGCAAAATAATAACAAGAGTCATCAGTGTCTGGTTAATCACAGCGTTATCCGGCCATTGTGGCTGGTGTCTGCAGCTGGGCTGCTCTCTCTAGGCCAGCATCACTTCTGCACACCTGCTCACACTGCCTCTGGCACTGGTTTGGGGAGGGTAAAGCAGCACAGCCCCAGGGCTGACACAAGGTGGGAAGTTGTGCTCAGGTCCTTCCTCAGCCTTCAGGTCTTCAGAGGCATTTGACTTAGAAATGTGGCTATTTCAAAACCTTGCACGGAGCTAGTTCAGGCTCAGGGACCCCCCTGTGACTGTCAGGTTGGGTGAGCTCCAGCAGAACACTTGGAGCATCTCCTCTGGGTGACAGTCAGATGTTCATGGCTACCAAAGAGCAGCTCAAACACAGGCTCAGTGAATGACAGGATTCACAAAGGGCTGGGTCAGAGTGGCATCTTTGTCAGCGCACAGGCAGAGCTGAGCTGTAGGTCTGGGGCTGCTTGTCCCTGGCAGGGGGGATGCTTGCCCACAGAAATGCCACACAGATGCTGCCAGGGATTGGCAAAGGAAGCTGGTCCTGCCTGGGGCAGCAGGCTGTAGCAGGAGAAAACCTAAGGTCCTTCATGGCGTGAGTTTTTAAAGATTATGTGCTTTTTAAAGATTGGACCAGAGACCAATTGGGCACCACAGTCACTCTGTGGACAACTGTGTTGTGGCCAGACGTGGTTCAGCAAAGGAAAAGGGCACCAAGGGTCCAAGATCTGGTCAGACTTACCTCTCTCGAATGTTCACCACTGCAGAGCATCATGGTTTAACTCCTGGACAGTTGGGCTGTTACTGCATTCCCCCCACGTTGCTGTTATTGTAGCAGAGGGAGAGTGATCTAAGCAACAATACCATTTTTAAACACTTCTCTAACATGTTTTGGCCCTGACCGTGTTGGGTGTGGGACCACAGACAAACATGCAGTCACACACAGACACACGCTCCTATGTGTAGACACCCTCCACAGCCTCATGTTTCTTGCTGGCTGATGAACAAGGGAGCAAACTATCTAAGGGAATGTAATGTAGCACCAGCACCCAGCAAAGCACAAAATCCCACCCGGTGCCAAGGACTTGTGATTTTCACTTTTGTTCTTGCAACAACAGACAGAGGCAGGGGGAAAAAAAAAGAGAAAAAAAGAGAAAAAAAGAGAAAAAAAGAGAAAAAAAAGATTAAAACAGATAAAAAATAAGAGCTTTGCTGTATTTTCCATCCCCTGCTGAGACGTGAATGCCTAACTCGGAATGGCAGCCAGTGTTCACAGCAACACCCTCGGTTAAGCACCAGCCCTGTTGCCAACTCCTGCAATGTTATCACAAGCCTCATAGCATTTGCTTTCCTTTCTTAAAGCCCCAGCTCCTAGAGTCATGGGATTAAGCAGACAGCAGACAGCTTTGGATTTTACTGGCAGGTTCTATTCCTCACTACTAAGAAAAGCTTGTGAGTGGGACAGGATCAAACCCACAAAGAAAATAAACTGGTGTATCTACTTCAAATCTGGTAATTTTTAAGCCTTTTTTTTTTTTTTTGAAAAAGGGTTTTGAACATTTTGGAAAGCACAACTTGTTAGCAGATGAAGGAAACCCTTAAAGGGCTAAAAAAAATGCCTCAGCCGAGAAGATGCTGCAGGAGGAAAATAAATTTCCAAGTAGACTGGGTTTTCATTGCTTTATCCTGGGATCCTGGGAGAAATAACAGCAAAGGGAGAACATCTGGGTGCAGTAGCTGGGGCAAAGCACTTTTTGTCTTAAGAAGTGAGCATTAAAATTCAAAATATGAGGACTGAGAGTCCCTAGAAACAGAATTAAGCTCAGTAGATAGCCCTGCCTCTGTCCCAGGGTTAGACCGCCTGAATGGTATTGATGTATCAGTGCTCCAGAAGAAGGTAGGGGATCTGCATGTAAAACAGCATCTTCCATTTTGCAGTGCATCCTGGAAGAAGCCTTGTGTTGGAGTCCTACAAAGCAGTCAGAGGGGTGGACAGATGTCCCCAGTGCTCACACCTGTACACATTACCTGCTCTGGCTCTCCTGTTTCAACTGCATCATACTTAGATCTGGAGCTGCTTCAATTTTATTTTCCTATCAAGTGCTAATAGCAATTTCCATGCAAAGCAAGTAATTAAGGGCAATAATTACGCAGATGTCCTCAGAGTGGGGCCATCCCCTGTTTTGCTGCAATTTTTAATCATTTTAAGTTGAAAAAGCTTGTATGATCTTTGAATCCATGCACATACAGCTTTAAAGTACAAAATAGGATGCTTTAAAAGACCATGGTGATAAATTGTTCCCATAAATGATGAGAAATGTTTAAATCAATAAAACGTTTGTTTAGATGTCCATATGGAGGAAAGATACAGTCTGTTGCTCTTCATATTGGATTGATCCCACTGTGTTAAATTACAGCTGGCTACAGCCCTTCATCGTTTACTGCACAGCTTGACAAGCATGTAAAATATTCACACTGAGCACAAAAATTCGGAGTGTCTGATCTCTGCATTGTCCTTGTCACTTCCTCCCAGCCAGGGCCAAATTAAAGGCTGCTTAATATAGGGGGAAGCTCACCGCAGCTCTCTCACAAGCCTTTAGCCACCTTACCCAATATCCTCTCGGATGGCCCAGGGGAGCAGGCAGCTGGGGAGCAGATGCAGGCAGCCTTCCACATGTGACCACGACTCTGTCTATGGTCCCAGAGTTTGGGGTTTACCAGCTCCTCTGGGTCGTGGATCATAGATACATAAATACAACAGCAATGTGGTTTTAAAGGGGTAGCAGCTATTAGAAAGCACCTGGTCTGTGCTCTTGAGAGGGTCTCAGCAGTGATGGTGGGTGGTGGGAGGAGCAGCCAAGACATTAAAGAGGGAGCTGGGGGCTCTGGGTGCTGCTTCCACCCAGGGTGGGTGATGCTGGCCATGGATCTCACCTGCCTGTGCTTCTCCTTGAAACACAGAGCTGTGCAGGACACTCCCTGTGGGGACTGCAGATGGAGGCCAGGAAGTAACAGCAGCTTTTAAAGCCATCTGAAATTCAGTGGCCACAGGACAAGTGATGCAGAGTGACGATTCTGGGTAGAAATGGATCTTGAAACTAAAGATGTGCATGTGAGAGCAGCTGCCTGAGCATCCTGCTGCCCTGTGAGACCAGAGGAGCCTGCAGCGCTGGCAGGAACATGGAGTGAGGGAGGACAGGAGGCTCCTCGGGGCAAAAGGCAGCTCCAGAATGCCCTGTCACCCCTCAGAGATGTGCTGATGGAAGGAGGGCAGCCCTTGTTCTTCAGTCTCCCCATCTAACAAGGATGGGTGGGTGGGGGGTTAGGGGAGAAGTCGGGCTGGCACCCCTTGCATCCTACCTTGCATTGCAGACCAGCAAGGCTCAGAGGAGAGCTCAGGCTGGACACAGACATGAGGAAAGCAAAGGTCCCTGGGCGCTCACCTCCAAAGGCAGCACATTGTGGGTTCACTTCAGGTAACTATACAGGAACTTGGTCCAAGCTTCATCAAACCCTACCTCAGTCACATGTTGGATGTGCCGGAATGATGGATGAGCCCCGTTCGTTTAGGGGTCCCGATGAGTGCTGTCATGCATCCCGCAAGCTCACTTTTTCCTTGGTTGCCCTTGGGAAAAAGGGACCTGCTCCCTGAAAAGCCTGATCATCGCTAAAGGCACCCCAGCAGAGCAGGGAGGAAAACAGCAAGAGGAAACAAAGCTGATGTCCTAGTCAGAGCCGGTAGAGGCCACTGCTGCATGCTTTAAAAATAACTCCAGGGCTGAGGTCTCTGGTCTTCGCTCCCAAGCACCCTCCTCACCCCAGCGCGTGTTTTCCTCTCTTCTCCGTGGTGTCACGTCTTGGCTCCAGGATCTCCAGAAGTGTTGCAAAGCGTTGGGTCAGAGCCACAGTCTCTGCAAAGGGGTGATGTAAGAGGCTGCGTCCCTCCCTTCCTCATCTCCAAACTCACCATCGTCACCAGACGAACCGTCAGTAACCACTGCTGGTAAATGCAAACCCCCAAGGGGCTACTGCACTCCAATCCAGATAGTTTTAAGACTGTGTGGTATGAAGACTTTTTATAAGAAAACAAGCAAAATTAAACCTGGACTCTCCTGGACATGGTAACCTCAAAAATGTGGCCACCTTTCACCAGGGCAAGATCTGCTCTCCTGCCTCAAATACTCTGCCCGTGCCCCCTCTGCAGTCCCTGGCACCTTCCCCTCCAGCTGGGATGATGTTGCTTTGGGCTGACCTTTGTCAAAGTTTTTAACCTTCTGTGTGTTTATTAAGGTGATATAAAAAGGATATAAAGTGGACTGAAGGTTGAAATCCATAAAAATATTGTTCCCCCTCTGTAGTTTCCCAGCTCGGGCCTGTTTGTATGTACCCAGCGATGGAGCTGTGTGTGAGGTGCCTTTGATGTTTGAAACGGCTTGGATCTGTGGAAATGAAGCTGAGCTGTGCCTTTTCTTTAGGGAAATAAACAGAGGTGTGACTAAAAATGCCAGTTGCTGCTCTTAAAAAAGGCACCAACATGGAAAAAAAAAAGAAAATAAGTTGGGCACCATTAGTAAAGTCAACAGTTCTTTATGAAATAACTTAATTTATTTAAATAGCTTTCTATATATTTTAGAATAACTTAAAATGTGTTTTTAAAAAGAGATAGAGGGACTTTTTTATTAGATGATGAAAGAGGGTGTTATTTTTTCCAAAATCTGGCATTTTTTCCATGTCTGCCTTTCAGATTTATGAAGACAAACTTGCTCCTTGTGTCTGTGTTCTATCATCTCGTTACTCCCAGTACCAGGGAGAACAGAGTGCTCTCACAGCGTGCTGGGATGGAGATTGTGTGCCCCAGTCTGTCTCACAGTCATAATGAAATGTGGCTGAGCACATCCAGCTTGCTCCAGCTGATGTCACACCTCTTTCTGCTCTCCAAGTAGAAATGCAGTCATCGGAGGGTGTGTATGTGTGTGGGAGATGGCTTCCCAACGGGCCCTCTGGGATCCAGACACTCAATTAGCACTGTTGCCTAACGAAGAAGCTGCTAGATTTGGATGCAGATTCAGTCCAGCCTGGGGTACACACAGTTCTGCCATCAACCTTATAGGACACTTAGGACCAGAACCTAAATGAGGCTAAGGTTTACTTTGTTCTGTCTCAGTTTACCTATCTGTTCAGCAATTATGGCTTTTCTGATTAGCTACCCCAACATTTCTGAATGTAAATGTTATTAATTGCTATTATTAATATATAGGTGGGTCATGGTTCATTTCCTATCGATGCCCTTTCATAATCTCATTCCCAGTTCAACAACTGAAAGCCTGACTCTACAACCTGCTGGCAAGGTGGTGCCAAGCACAGAAGCTAATTGTCCTCAGTTATCACTTTCCTTTCCATCCCTAAATAGCAAGGACAATGTGCAGCAGCACAAGTATTACCTTCTCAGTCACTTTGTGTAAGCAGCTCATTTCTGCAAGAGATCAGCAGCTCGCTTTCCCACAGCATGTCGCGCTGCAAGTAAGAAGTCCAAACTTTCAGTCCCCTACCATGCAAAATCAGGCCCAGAGAGGGTTAACAACAGTTGTATTCCTTGGGGATATTTGTACATTTGCAGTCACTCCTTCTCCAGTTTGAATCAGGCAGATGCACACGTGTGTTGGGTGAAGAACTAAGGTTAGCACCTGATGCAATGCCTTCGGTGTTGGCACCTGAAGAACTTCTACAATTTAAAAATCTTACTTCTAACCTATAAACCTGAACTTGATGTGGGTCTGGCTGTTGTTCCCACTGCATCAGAGCACCAGAAGTGACAGTCCTGCTGCCTCTGCAGTCTCAGCCAGAGTGTGTATCTCCTCATAGCAGGTTTTTTTTCCCTGAGGACAACAGCACTACTAAAAGCAGAGCATAAGTGTAGGGTATAAGCCTGGTTTAGAGACTCTGCCTAGAGCAAACAGCAAGGAGAGGAAATGTCTAGTTGGACGAGAGTCTGGAGGTCAAGAAGTAATTGATGGGAAAAGTGCAGAAGACGTTGGGGTCCTTATGGCAGCGGGAGCAGAAGAAAGCAACAGAAGCAAGACCTGCCCTAAAAGCTTTAGGAAATAGTGCCTTAGGAGGCAGAAAATTCCCTGGGGACTAATAAAGCTTCCTGCTACCCTATTTTTTAATTCATTGTACTTGTTTCAGCCATTGAGATAAGCAGCTGATGCTGAGTTACGGTGGAAATTGCCAGGGGAAGGCATGTGGTGTGCACATGCACGGAGGTAATGGCTTTACCGTGACCGGCCCCGGGGGGCTCAGAGCCAAGCCAGAGCTGAACAACGGATGCAAAGCAAATAAAGCGCTGCTCTTCATCTAGTGAGTGAGGATCACACGCCAATGGCTACATGGCTTTCAAAGAAAAGGGTTTCAGGCAGGAGAGCCGGACGCAGAGCTGAAAGGTGTTAGATCGCAGAAATCTCTGAGGGGGATAAAAAGCTGGCTGTTTCATTGCTGGGAATATTTAAAGTTCAACTGATAAAACACTAAAAACAGACTCCAGGGCACTAACTGAACCAGCAGCAGTAGTGTGAGGGTGTGGGGAAGCCTGATACATGATCTAATAGATGTTAAATTCTGTGATCCTACAAAGCCATAGTAACAAGACACATCATGCGCATCATCCCTGCCAACAGCAACCAGCTCCCTTCTTCATTCAGTCTTTCAGCACAAACTCCAGTTGCCTGTATTACACAAGTCCTGCACACAGTAAAACGTCGAAAACAACCAACACCCTCTATTGATGAGGGAAGGTAATTAGTCTACATCTTCACTCTCACTTTTATAATAATCATCACGACGCTGTGTTCCAATGGGCAGCAAAGCAGCATTGCACAAGCATCTAAACCCTTCACTGCCTGTGAAGTTTCTGGAGTTGTCTCTTGTCCCCTCTTTTAGACTTATGATAAATTATATCAGGGTGGGTAGATAGATGTTTGCTGTTTATTGGAAAACTCCTGAGAGGCTTGGAGGGCATTGAATTTCCAGGTTCTTGCTGCCTGTGCTAGAGGAGGCAGGTGACAAAAGCAGCATGCTGAGGGAATGCCAGATATCCCGTCAGTGCATATCAAGGATGACAGCTGAAAGGGTGCCATCGCTTTAGCTGGGAAGAGGGGACTGCCACGATTCATCTGGAGGTAATGAAAGACGGGGAAAATTGCTGCCATGCAGAGATTGTAAGTCTCAGCTGAGGTCCAGATTTTCAGAAGAGATTGCTCTTCCATCATTAGCAGCCATGTCTTGCACAATTAAATTCTGGGTGAGAATAAGCTGCTCAATATCTAAACAATCATCTGCAGAAGCAATTATCAGATGATGTATAGAGTCACAGTAAATGAGCAGGCAAATTCTGTCCATGGATTCTGGGTTATAAAATGATTTTTAACACAAAACTTATTTCAGAGCAGCCTTACATATGCACAGCGAGATATCTTCATCTTTTGCATGTTCTTTACATGCACAGCTGCAAACTCCTGGCCCAAAACTAATTTATTCACCCAGGGGTTTCAGCAAAAGCTGCAATGTCTGTTTTGTTTTTCTGGTTGCCACAACAGCTGAGAGAATAACTTGGTTCTTCTTTTAATTTTAAAGATGCTCAAAAAATGAACCAAATGTGATTATGTGAGCAACCTGATGTGGCCACAACGTTGGCACAGAGGGATGACCCTCCTGGTTTCACCTTCCGAATCAGAGACTTAGTGTGGCAGGAGTGCCTGTGATTTTCATAGTTATGCAGATGTAAAGGAATTGCAAACAGTTTTACTGATATTTGGATTAGGGTATAAATCAGTGTATAATGGTAGAGGCAGAGACCTGTTTGTCGATGGACATACAGGCTTTCAACAGCTCTTCATAAGCCAATCAAATAAACAGTGTTCCCGATTCGTAGAAAGTGTAATTTCATCATCTTCAATGAGAAACAGCAATGCTAACATCACCCCACGATGCCTAATGCTTTGCAGGACAGAGTTTGCTACAGGAACCTTTTTCCCATCTTGGTGGAATAAATGTAAGACGGTTTCAGGGACATTAACTTTATTCCTGCCCATGTAACACTAAACCCTTAGATGTGGTTTGGAGTTGAATATATACATGCAGCAACGCTCTTGGCTGTGACAAACACGAGAGAATGGATGCCAACACTTGGGAACATACTACAAAGGAGGGTGAGAGAATCAAAATCAAAGCAAAGGGTTTTGAAGAGCATAATTGTGCAAGAAAAACACCATCAAATCCTATGTCTATCTGTGCAGGATCAACTTTTTAAAATATATTTGAGACATACCTTGTGCAAGACATTTAATTTGCTGCTCTGTCAATGTTCTGATCTGTTACAGAGAGCACATAAGCTACTTTCTACTCTGGGCAGACAATGGTAGGAGGGAGAAGTTGATAATAAGGGAAATGCAGCTTTTGCTGAAGTTCTCTGATGACACAGCTATTTAATCAGTCACAAACAAATTCTCCAGGCTGAGAGCTGCTACCACAGCCCCTGCCCACTTTGCTTCCCAGGACAGGTATGCAGTAAGATACTGAATCAGCTTCACTTACAGCAAGCTCAAATACAATATAGGCATGGTTTAACTGCCCTGTCCTGGCAAAAAATAAATTAAAGAGAAGTTGTGAAGACAAAGACTTCATTAGTTGAAGTTGTCTGCTGATTGTAATGACATCCTGGACACCTGTCAATACAGAGCTGCAGGGACAGAGGAGGCTTTTGATCCTAATCTCTTTCTTGCCAGTCTGGATCAGTTCTGTCTCTGTTTGATCTACAAGAGGTTTAAACGGCCAGCATGGTTGCTTGGTCTGCAGCCTGCAAGGCTGGAGATAAGTCTGCAGAAATACCCAGCTGACCTTGGAATGAGCTTTGCTTGGATTTGCTTACAGGTGGTGATCAAAAATACTGTATGACGGCTGCTTCATGTGAAACAGATCTCTTCCACACAAAAGCATGTCAGTCTGTGTTGCAAAACATGACCTGCCCAGCCTGGGATACCAGAGATGCCATATCCCATTCTTGACACAGCCAATGTAATGGGCTTCTTAGCCCAAGCTGCTAAGAAATGATTGAGAAGTGGTCTAGCATTACAGGAGTGAGGAAAGACCCTGAAAAGCGAGAGTACCAACCCTGCAATGTGTTCACTCACCACACATCCTACATGCCTGCTGCAGCAAAAAAGCCAGCCAAGTCCATGCTGCCCCTGGCAGCCAGAGCTCTTCCAACTGAAGGCAGAGAAAGGAATGGAGAAATTACGCTGTTATGGTGGCTCTCCTGGTCTAGGGAAGAGCAGAGCAAGAGAATAATATCTGCAAGACTGGTTCCTCCTCCAGAACCTCCTTTAGCAGCAGGGACAACTGCCCTACCAAAGCCAAGTGTTGTTCATATATATTCATAGAATCCCAGACTGGTTTGGGTTGGGAGTGACTTCAAAGACCATCTCATTCCTGCCCCTGCCATCAGCAGAGACACCCTCCACTAGCCCAGGTTGCCCAAACCCCATCCAACCTGGCCTTGAACACTGCTGGGGATCCAGGGGCAGCCACAGCTTCTCTGGGCACCCTGTGCCAGGGCCTCAGAAACTGCACAGGGGAGAATTTCTTCCTATTATCTAATGTAAAACTCCCCTCCTTCAGCTTAAGGCCACTGGCCCTTGTCCCATCACTCCATGCCCTTGTAAGCAGTGCCTCTCCAGCTTTTCTGTAGGTCCCTTTAGGTACTGGAAAGAATTAATTCTTCAGAGGAAGGGCAAAGAGAAGTAGCATGGTAATAAAAGTTGAAGACCAGTGGCACCTCATGTATCATGGCATTATGCTTGCCATGCTGAACCACACCGCATCGCTGCACGTGGGCACATCACCCAGGGAATGCCCAAGTTTGTGTTGTCCCTCCTGGCATTAGGATTTGTGGCAAAGTATCTTTGATTTCCTAGGACCCACATGACATTGTTTTACAGTGCATGGTGAAGCAGCTTTCTTTTCACCTCTTGAGAACTGAAGTCATTTTAACCCACTGCCACAAGCGTTCTGCTCTTGGTAACAGTCCAACAGTCCAACAGAGATGTTCAATGGCCTTTTGTATTCTCCTGTGATTTGGAAGCAGTTTAAGCCAAGGAAAAGCATGGTGCATTTTTGCTGACCCTTGTGCACATCAGCAATTCTGGTGCAGAAGTACCAGGACCATCTGGTGGGTGTATGTCATCTGGCAGAGGCAGGCTGACTGGCAATGGGTGCAGAACTTGCATGTGAGAAATCGGGGCTTCATGACATGGGTAGAGGAACTCACTGGCTTTCTGGCACTGAAATTTCAAGGAAAGGAGTCTACTTTGTTCTCAGGATACACAGCCAACTACCTCAGTCTGGTACAGGTACATGTTGTAACACACAGTGTTGGCAAAACAGTTGGTGGGTGGCTGACGATGGAAATTCAAAGAGGAGTTTTTAAAGCAGTTCATGTTCAGCCCACAGGTTTTGTGAATATGCCTGAAGTCGACAGTCTGAGACATGAGTTCCAAGCAGCACCTGGATCTCTGTAACACACATATGCTCCCTGTTGGCCTTCCTGTAGAAGGAATCTCTTGGTACTTCATTTTCTTCCTGCAGGGGCAGGTTCATGACATCAATAGGAAAAGTTTGGGCAAGTATTTGCTGCAAGGATATGAAGGTGAGATGGTGTTTATGTGTTTGGATAAGCTGGAAATTTTTGCCATCACCTATGGTCTATTGATTCCCAACACCTGGAGGATGCTCCTCTTTCACATTCTGTAGTTTGGGAGGTCTCATCCAGACCATCCAGACCTACAGAAAAAATCTGAATAGTGTAAGCCAGAGATGGAACACTCATGGCCTGGACAGAAACAAAATTACATCCACACTATAGATGCAATGTTGACCTGTTTCACCTTTAGTAATATTTGCAAGAGCCATGCAAATACTTCCAAGTGCCCATGGATGGTTTCTCTCACTGCCTCGCACAAAAGCAAGTACACCCATCAGCTCTGGCATCAGTTCAAGAGATCCAGGTTTGCCATATGCGTTCACATCCTGGCCACACGTGGTGGTGGTAATGTATAATTGGTTGCAAATGCATGTGTTGCTTTCTTGATTAGCTGCTTTGCTGTGGGATCTGCTGTATTGATTAATTTTAATCTACTTTGTATGTTATTTAGATCTGAAATTGAGTAGAGTACAGGGGATAAGGAAACTGCTCTAATTTTTAGGGAGTATACTGTGTTTGATTAATTTTACAGCCTGCATTGACTAAAAGCTTTTATCCTGGTCTGCTATCAATTTAACTCTCTGTGTTTGTCAGATTTTACTCCTGGGGTCCCACATAATTCAGTTTCATAAATTGATTTGATGGATGTTTTCTGATACTTCAATAAAGCCTTTTGGCAGAGATTTGCCTATCCCTTGCTTTGCACGTAACTGGACAGCAACCCTTGCTGAAGACAGATATAGAATAGGATTAAATTAAAAGGTATATTGGAAAGAACAGGATGGCCAGAGCAGACAGATGCCTGTTAACAGCGTTCTTGGACGAAGCATGAAGTATGAAGCAGAAGTGTAAGAGAAACCCCTCCCATGGAGGTGTAATGATGACGATGTCTGCATCATAGAATCATAGAATCATAGAATGGTATGAGTTGGAAGGGACCCCAAGGATCACAGAGCTCCAACCCCCCTGCCACAGGCAGGGCCACCAACCTCAGGCCTGGAGCTACACAAGGTTGCCCAGGGCCCCATCCAACCTGGCCTTGAACACTTCCAGGGACGGGGCATCCACCACCTCTCTGGGCAGCCTGCAAGTCTCTGCTCTATCTAGCATCTCTATATTGCAGGGCTGAATGGAGGGCGAGCCCTCAGGTACAGCTCGAGTCTCTCTGCTGGGACAAACAAACACTATCAGATCTCCAAAGGTCTGACAGAGGCAGGGAGATGCTGTGTGAGTTATTATTGTTATAGTAACTATGATTTCTGAGCCCAGGCAGGAGGGTAAAGAGGAGACAACCTCAGCTCCTTTGCAACACACCTGCACATGCCTTATCTTCAAGGGATAAGCCAATGGTGAAGCTCTTCTCACCCTGTGGCTGCTTTTATTTCTTGTTTTCATGTCGAATGCATGGAAGTTGCTGATACAGACCTGCAAGGCAGCAGGTGCAGGTACATCATGGAGCTCACTAGATGATATCCTTGGTCCTGAGAGTATTTAAAGCAAACACAACGTGAAATAAGCTTGATTGTCCTTGTCACAAATGCATGTGGGTGTGGTTCTGCTGGAAATGTCAGCAGAGATGTTGCCATACCGGTTTCCGGGCCCATTAAACAGAAGTAACTGGAAAATTTTGACCAGAAGTAGAAAGCAGTATTTGTATCAGGGCTTGCCCTGATCTATGAACGGAGGAGTTTTCAAAGCTTGGTGTTAGCACAGCTTATCAGCGCACGGAGGGGCCTCGCGAGCAGGAGTGGTGGACCTGCTAGACGTGCCCCACCAATTGAGCAACTAACTAAAATGACATCTGCGTGAGCAACTGATAAGCACTGCTTCCCAGGATTGAGAAATACCCAGTAAATGCAGTGATGAGCGCATGAGATGCGGTGGGTGTGAGACTGCTCCCCTTCCCCTCTCACCAAAGCCCCACAAGCTTCCCACAGAGGGGCAGAAGAAGAACCCAAGGAATGTTCTTTGATTTCATTCATTTAATATTGTAGGTAATAAATGTCTATGGTTTGGTTTGGGTGGGTTTTACTGCAGTTCATCCATTCCAGGCTACCTCCTGTCCTAAGGGCAAACTCCAATGTCTGATGATTGTGACATGCTAAGAACTTTTACATGTTACCAGAGATATATTGCTCTCCAGAGCAGAGAAACTTCTCCTGAAGGTTGCTCTCAACTGCTGTCCATAATTTTGCAGCACAGACTGTACCACTCAAGGGGACTTGAGAGATGACATCCGTGGAGTTTGAAGAAGGGAAATAACATTTTAATGTCTTCAGGAGTAGCTTCTGTTATCTCAGCTACCAGGCACTGGCTTCAAACAAGAAGGAGCACAAAGAAGATGCCGCACGTTGTTGTCAGTCACATTAATGCTCAGCGTCTCAGTTTTGTAGCTGCTTAAACATGATGAAAACAAATCTTTAATAGTTGCTGCTTCCATCATTACATCACACTCTGTTTCCTATTCAGTTGCAAGGACAGCTCATTTCCAGAAAATGGGAACAATGCGCTCGTATTGCTAATTCATGCCACTACACACAAATGTTCAGATTATGTTGTGCAGATCCAAATTCCAGTCCCATTCACAAGTGCAGCTCGTGCTTACATCCAGTTCCCTTAACAAGAAGTAGGGAGCCCTTCAGCAAAGCTTGTGATGAATTAAAACCTGAAAGAGGCAATGGAAGAACATCTGATACATTTTATTATTGTTTTATAGCGTTTGAAAAGCAGACCTGGATGTATGGCAAATGGTGAAACCCTGGGGAACCAGCGTCAGGGATGGTTTGATAGGCAATGGTTTGTCAGGAGGCTGGCATTCAGAAAGCTGCTGCACAAACTTCCCTTCACTTACTGTCTCTCTGTTTTGGTTTGTAGTTCTATGTGGGTGCAGACAGATACAGAATTTGGGGGTGGATAACAATTTAAAGACAGAAGTAGAGTGCAGGGGCAGGGAGAGGTAAAAGGATGCCTGAGAAGAGGGGCTGGGTGTCTGACATGGCTGACACAGCCTTTTCAGGGCAGATGCTCGTTGGTGTCTGGTCCCAGGGCACCACAAGCCCTCCCATGGGCAAGGGGCACCTGGGCTCCGACCTAAACTGAGACTCTGTCCAACACCTTGGTAGTCTGGGGAGCTCTCTACCCATCCCACAGCCCTGCCTACCCTTCCTAATTCTCCTCCTAAGCCACCATCAGTGTCTGGCACTCTGGGGATATGGGGCAGCTGGAGAAGCCTTCTCTGGAGGGAAGTATTTCTGAATGGAAAAATCACAGTGTCTCTGCCTGTGTTTTCATTCACCCTTCTTGGCTGAAAGGCCCATAACACCTTTGATGAATGGGTCCCATCAGTTGATCTTCCTGCTTTGGTGTTAAGCAGGTGTGCCATCTTTCCTCAGTACTTTCCATGTTAATTTCCTTGCCTCCTGGTTTAGAATATCATGCCTTGTGTAAATGCTCCTGGACAGCCTTGCTGGCAGATTACCTTTGCACCTTCGTGCTGAAGAGACACCCCGAAATGTTTCCAAGCTATTCACAAGAGCAGTACATGTAAGCCTGTACATGTCAGCATGTACACAGCTGGTGGAGACTCAGCTATGAGGTCGAGCCCTCTCTTTCGGGTTTCTGATCCCCACAATGTGGTTGAGGGGTCCCTACAGCAAGACAGGGGCTGTGTTATCTCCAGGTGAGGCAGCAGAAGACAGGTTGACTTCCCAGGCTGGAGTTGACAGGTTCCCTTGGTGGACAACCAAGAGGGTAGACACATCTCAGTAAGACTGTTGTGGAAAATCTTAGGCATCTGTTATCTGTTGCCATGCTACCTCGCTCAGGATTGCCTCAGATGAGGTAGGTTGGACTGGGCTGCGTTAGTCATTGGTGGAGGCTTGTAGGGGACAGTTTCTGCAAGAAGTGACTTTTCACTAGATGGTGCTCTTTCCTGAGCCATCCTTCCAAGGGACCTGCCTCGCAAGTCCTCACAGAGGTGGGAGGAAGGCAAATGGAAATGCATTTCCAGTGTTCCTGCTCTCACGCACCTTTCCCAAGCAATTCCTCCTGGTTGAAAAGGGTATGTGATTTTGGAACGTTCCAGCTTCCAAAAGGATCACATTGTGCAGGTGTTGAAACCATTTTTATTATTTCAATTGATTAAAACAGAATGAACAGCACATATTTTGGAAAGCAATGGCAAGTTCATACACTGGGTTTTCATTGGAAAATCTTCTGCACCCTACACAGTGTTGTTACTTCTGCTCTTCCCAGAGAGAACACGATGCATGGGAATTACCTGCAGCTTTTGCTCAGTGTTCCAGCCAGCAGCAAGGTCTCTGGAAAGCACTGTAAAGCATTTTGGAGAGTTGGTTATCCTAAGGTGGGGCGGCCCCAGCTGTTAGGGCACAAAACATGCATTTAACCCAGTATGTCTAACGCCCTTGTGGACACGCTCGCCCAGCCATGGCCAGGTCTAGCGAGATACCTGTGTGTGCAGCAGGTTCAGCTGAGTAGCAGTGCTAAGCCACTGCATGTACACATGTCCAAAGAGCTTCCAACAGAAATGGTAACTAAAGGCGAGTCACCACCACAACAGATCACACATCTTCATTCCCAGGGGCCTCCTCAAACCCAGCAGCATGCAAAGCATAGGCCCCATGATCTTCTTTTGCTAATGGTGGGTTGCCATGTCCACTGTTTTTCCAGGACAAGGCATGGGAATGGTATGGGAGATGTTCCTTGATCGAACATAGGCACCTCTAAGGATGGCAGAGGAAGGGGGGAGAGATGGTGAGGAGCAGGATGAGGTCGTGTTCTAGCTTGGTGGCATTTGAGTTGAGCCAAGAGATTTTGTGATAGGTAGAGATGTGCAGCAGATCACCTTCATGACTGGGCAGCTCATACTCTCAGCTCTGTAAGAGGCTTTGTAACTGCTAGAGGTGGGATGCCCCAAGCAAAACAGGCCCCTTAAAGCCCACGTTTAGTGCGTGGGAAGGTAGCATCCCCCCAAAACGAAAAAAAACCTTCAGTACAAATAGTTGCCCGTGTCCTTTCACACCGGCAGCGCAACATTATAAGCGAGCAGCTGTATCTTCTGCAGCGGCCGAGGGACCGGGGAAAGGGCAAACGGGAGTGGGGCGCGGCTAGGTGACCGGCCGCAGGTGTGGAACCGCGTTCGTTCAGCCCGGAGCTCCGGGCTTTGCCCAGCTGGCCCTCGCCGGGACTCGGAGGAGCACAGCTGAAACTTCTCCCGGAGCAAGTTTTCGGCAGTGCCACTACCCGACACAGAACTCCCCCTCCCTCCTGTCCTCCCCTCCCTCCCGCCCGCTCCCCGGGGCTCCACGGCGGCGCATGCGGGCTGGCGGCGCGGGGGCGGGTACGGCGGCGCCGCTCAGGTTGCGAGCCCGCAGCCCCCCGGCCCTGCTTCCTGCCCGCCTCCCCGGGCGGAGAGTACCCGGTCCAGCCGCCTCTTTCCCCCCCTCCCCGTCCCCTTCCCTCTCCCTTCCCTCCCGGCCCCGCTGCCAGGGGCGAAGCCGCCCGCCGGGCCCCCGTGGTAAGTCTGCCCCGCTGGAGTTGGGTGCGGGAAAGTTTGGGGAGGCCCCTCGCGGGGCCGGAGGAGGGGGGGTTTCCCCGGGGGGGGTGGGTGCGGGAGCCCCCCCTCCCTTTCCCGCCTCCTCGCACGCTTCCCCCGCCCTTCCTCCTCCTCTTCCTCGGGGGATTTTATTTATTATTACTATTTTTTTTGTCTTCCGTGCAACTTCGCTCGGAGCCGCTCCGGGCTGCCCCCCCCTCTCCCCTCCCTCGCGTGCCTTTATTCCCTCTCGTTTTGTTACTCCAATTTGCTTTCTCTCTCTTTTTTTCCCCGTGTTTCTTTCCCCTGCGCGGCTGCTCCCCGCCGCTATTGTCTGCGGGCCGGCGGTGCGCGGCGCGCCGGGGCCGGGCGCGGTTCCCCCGCTGCCGGCGCGGGGGTGGTGGCTCCGCTCCCGGGGGGAAACGGGGTGGGAGGGAGGCCACCGAGCGTGGCCCGAGTGTGTGCCCGAGCACACCCCCCCCTACACCGCCCAGCCTCCCTCCCAGTGGGGATTATTGATACCCTGATCCGAATTAAAGAAAAACCCCGAACAATCCCCCAGCTTCGCTGACGCAACTTCGTATCTCAGGTTATTGCGAAGAATGTCATACGGGTTTTATACTGAGTCTCTTAAACAAGGGGCTGGTGTTGGTTTCTTTGATCTTTGGGGCTCTTCGGAGTTACTCAGAGGGTCGCTGCCATGGGGCCAGTGTTACGCATTCAACTCTCTCCCTTGAAAATACAGCGTCCGGTGGGTTTTGCTGCTCTTGTAAAGCCAATGCGGGAGTTTCTGGGTGAGGGTTGTGGAAGGGTGGTTCTTTCTTAACCTGTAAATTGCCAGGGTTTGTTAATCCACCTTCTATGACCGTGTGTTATCCCCACAAGGAGTTGGGATTAGTCGAGATCAGTTTTGCTGACCTCTGTAATTGGTTCTGCTCCAGTGTCCTTTATGGGGCTTCACGTTAGCTGGAGCTCAGAGGCAGAGAAAAGTGAGTTTTAAAAGTGGGGATTTTTGTTTGGGGGTGTGTGTTTTTGGGTTTGGGGGTTTTTTTTGACAAGTGTGCTGTACCGATTCTGTTACGGATGGCCAGATAGGGACTTGATAAGGGGATTAGAAATGCTGTGCTTCTGGAGGACAGTTGGTAGCTGTGGTGTTTGCTGTAATCTTTGTCAGCCGTAAAACTCGAGGTACTCATGGAGATATGCGATGCAGTAGAAATATGTAAAGCATGTAGCTTTGGAGCTGAGTTTGGACAGTTGGTTTGAGATCTGTGAATGTCTTGTGTGCTGGGAGCTTGGCTAATGTAAGCTTATCAGTTTTAAAGGGACAAGCCACATCATTTCAGTTTGCAGTGGCTCCAGTTTCTTGCCAGGTGTGTTTTTCATGTTTTGCACGCCCTTGCCAAGCTGTTGTGGAGCTGCAAAGGTGAACCAAGTTCCACATAGTCCTTTAAAGGTAAGGCTCATTTATTACTGTGTTAAGAGATATGTAAATACCTTAGTAGTGTGACTAGATTGATGTTACCCCCAGACATCCACACCTGGGCATGGAAGCTGCTGTCTGTACTAGTGTGGCATTTACTCAGAAGGCACTTGCCGTGCTTTGGGCTGCTCTGGTCCAGGCTGTCACCTTCTTTGGTGACAGTATCGTGCTTGGATACTTGGGGTTGGTGGTTTGTGTTTGTTTTTTGGGTTGGTTTTTTTTTTCCCTACAGCCCTGATAGCAGGGTAAGAATGTGTTAGGCAAGGATCGTCTGGGCATGTGTTGTCCTTTGGCATGAGTTCAAACATGTACCCATCTTCCGTGTTCATGGGTTGAACCTAATATGTCATCTGTCTGTCCTTCCAGCGGTGGCCAGTGCTGGGCAGACAGGCTAGCCTGGGGCTGTTGCTAGAAGGGTATGGATGTTGAGTTCTGCAAGGCAGACAGGTTTTGTAGGTAGCCTGAATGACGAGTCTTCTGCAGGTAGTGTGGATACCTTGGCTGGCATGACAGAGTTCCAGCCTGCATCTCTGGCCTGGCTCCCGCAGCCAACGGATGACTGGTATAGCCTCTGAGGTGAGGGCAGCGGTATGTCCAGGGTAACAGGGTCCAGCCAGGGAGGAAGGCTGGAGGAGCTCGATGTTTCTGATTTACAGCTTCACAGCATCAAAGGAGGAAAACACAGTAAAGAAGTCAGTGCTGCTCATAGGAACAGAGCTTTGAGGGATGTTTTTAAACACGGCGTATATAGGGAAGCTTTGAGACTCAGGTTTATGCAGAACTCGCTACTAATCTCTCAGCAGGGTATAGTCCTGAGTAAGCTGTGTTCTGGTCTGAAGTATGCTTCTGTGCTAAGAGGAGGATTAAGTACTGTTAAAAGAACCTGGTTATTCTATCCAAAGCATGAATTAAGGCAGTGGTGAATAAATTATAGTAGAGAGACAAGAATGTTGGTGGGTTTATTGGTGGTATGCACATGCTCCTGTGTTACAAAGGCAGTGGGTGCTTTTATGTAATTTTCTGATGGCATAATAAATTTTAATAGGTAGCTACTTGACAAAAAAAAGGTTGTTAGTGGAAGTTGTCATGCCTGCTGTACCTATTTCTTTTCCACTGTGTTTCCAGGACACCAATGTATGTATCTGTTTTCTCTGCCTGGTATTTGGTGGTGATCCCCTCGCCTACAATACGATCCTTGAAGCAGCTTGGAAGCCTTTCTACTTACTCCTGTAGCTGGCTATCTCTGAAATCTACTTCAGGGCTATTAAATGTTATTTCTGTAGGGGTTCCCCACATAGGTGATAAACACCTAAGTAAACTAAAGTAAACTAAACTGCATAGTGGATTAGTACAGGGGAACTATTTGTTCCTGTGTTTCTTATACTGGTGGAAGGCAGTGTTAGTTCAGGAGGCTGTGCAGGTATGATTTGCCATCCCTGGATGATGGTGACAGTGTGTTTTACTGGCCTCCTGGACAGGGAGTTGGTAGTTTGTGTGGTTTCCAGCTGGAGGATAACATAAGCAGCATCCTGTCTGCAGGCACAGGAGAGGCTGGAGGTGGAAACCTGGGGTAGAAAGCACCTTGCAGCCTGCAGCTTGTGATTACTGGGCGCTGCTCTGTGCCAAGTACTCATGTGTTTGCTTGCTTGCATTGATCACCTGTAGGATAGATAAAGGTAATGGTAATGAGTGACTTTCCGAAGCCACAGATAGCTTTGGGTGTAGCTACAGTTCTTTGCAGCAGGGTTTGCCGTGGAGGGGAATAATCCGGTTGGGAGCCTGGTTCATTCAGGGCTGGCATGTACCACCTGAACAGTCCCCTCCAGGAAGGACTGTGCTTTTTCTGCTTTTTCTAAATCAAAACTTGTTGTTCGGGTGTCAGATACAATGAGATTTTTATGAATAGCTTAGTCATGCTTCTCTCTCTTTTTTTTTTTTTTTTTTTCCCCCTCTCCTTCTTTAAAACAGCTGTCAACAATCTTGCCATGGGGAGGGATCCAGCCACTCCTTGTACTTAGGGACTAGCCCGACGCTTAGCCGCGGTGCCACAGCCTGGCGTTGAGCTTCTTCGTTACTTCTGGAAACAAAGCCGTGGATGCGCCGTCATGTCGTCTTTCCATTTATTTATTTATTTAACCCTGCCTTTCTGCCTTGCAAATGACCTTGATGCAGATGTAGAAGGCAAAGCCACCTCACTGGGAGTCAGCTGGCTGGTTACCTCGGTTAGCGATAAGAAAATATGGTGGCAGTGCTCCAGGGGAAGCAGCTACGCCGGGAACTGGCTGCCGCCGTCGAGCTATATGGGCCTTTACTCAAAAAGATATATCTCTTTGTATTTATGGCCCTATGTCACGGGAATGGGGTGACTCCTCTGGTGATGTCTACATGGCAAATAGGCTGTGACACCATAAATCTTGTAAAAAGGTTAATGCCCTCGCAGAGGCTGCTGGTGGGGACATGCAATAGGTAAAATTTTTTCAGTGTCACCCTAAACCTGGACGGTAATTTTGTCATCTTTTCTGTGTAAGCAGCTTCTTCCAGTTCCTCAACTGGGCCATGCTGGGATTTCTGGGCCTGCGCAGCAGACCAGACTGGGAAACGGATTCAAGTAAAGAATGCATTGTTAGTTTTTTTTCCTGTACAACTCATACCTTGAATCAGTTCAGCTGAAAAAAGTTCATTCTCTACCTGAATCTGTTCCCTGACTCATGTCCCTTCATGGTCTCACGAGCAGCTGCTGCAGCAGAGGCTCCAGTGAGAAACGTTCCTGGAGCTACACCCTTGGAAGTGATTTTCTGGTTGCAAAGAACGCATTTGATTGTGGTGCCCGTCCCTGTTTTATAGCATGCAATGATGACAAGGGAGATAGATGTATTGCTGAGATAAGCCAGTGAGCTAGAAGTCAAAGTATTTCTTTTTTAAGCTCCCTAAGACTGCAATTATTTCTATCTAGACTGAAGATATATCTTCTCTGGAAAAATAAGCCCTGCCATTTTTATAATCTTTATTTTCTTTATAACCATTTTAGGTATGCTTCTAAGTTGTTGAGGAGAAAGTAAAGAGTGTAATCACAAATGTTTTTTTAAGTAGTCGACAGTCCTTATAAAGTATGCTGTGTGATACCTTGTAAGCTTTAATTCTGCTGTAGCTGTAATGGATTGTGTGTCGTGACATGGTCAGGCAGAATAAGGAGACTTTTTAAAGTTACATGTGTTTAGTAAACCCTAAAAATTAGTTGCTGAAGAGTTTATTGAGTGATACTTGTTATGGGCGAGAAAAAGTGAAATTCCTTCTGGCGTAGCAATGTCGCAGCTCTGACAGTTTGAACGCTGAGCTGTGGCAATGGCACACTGGGAACTTCACGAACACCATGTGTGGGACTCAGAGTGAGCTCAAGGAAAAATACCCCTCATGTTACTGTCGGAAGCTCCTATAGCACTTGTGCCGAGGGTGTGAGATGGAGCATGTTCTGAGCACCTTCTGTGTGCAAGGTTGGGTTTGGTGCCTCCGAGCAGCCTCCTGTGGGGATTACTGGTGGGGGTTGTGGGCTGTCACAGTTCATATAGGACCTTGGTTTTGGCCTTGGGTGAAGCATCTGCAAAGGTGCTTCTAAACGAGTTAAGTTGTAATTCTACAGCAGGGGTTCATTTGGCAAAGCTGATACTCCTGGACCATTTGTATTCCCCCCCCTTCCTCCTAAGGACCATGAACTGGTGATTCTGTAAGTTGTTGGTAATAGGTTATTTTCCCATCTGGCTGCTCTTGTCTTCCCAAAAATTAGGAATAAGTCGCGTTATTTACTGATAAAAAATTATCTGCCACAGTTTTCTTGTATGCTCAATCCTTACATGAGGTCACCTCTTGATTTCCTTGGAAATCATGGAATGGTGACCAGTTGCATGTGCCAGTTGGTACTCCTCCGAGATACAACTACCTGCGCTCATACATTTTCAGGAGTAACTGATCCATCGCATGCTAGTTTCAAGCATTTGAGAAATGGTCTAATAGGCTATGTGAGATGTTAGAAGCTGACCTGGCAAATGCTATTCTTGGTGTATTTTTTTTCTTTTTTTGCTTTCAGGTGGCTAGTCTATCTTTTGCAAAAAGCATTGTGTTCTCCCTTTGCTGAATCGTTATGTTTGCAAAATACATGGTGAGAGATCTCCCCTAATTGCTTAATTTGAGATGGTATTTACAGTGTGACAGTACTGCTGAGATTAGCCTGATCCGGTATAAAAGGAAGGATTTAAGGGTTTTCTTCTACAGCAGCCACTTCAGGTTTTATTTCTGAATGGGAGGTGAAATAAGCGAAGAATGAGGTCTTTAAGTATGGGGCTGAATTTTGGTGAGACTTACTGCTCTCCATGATCTAAGGTGGACATCTCAAAGCAGAAGGGTGTATGTCACTTGATGGTGCTCAAAACTTCACGTTGCAAGAGAACTGACCGATGTGGGATGTTTGAACCCCCCGTGCTTTTATCATCCATGGCTAATGTAAATTGGAGCAGTAAGTTATATTAAAACCTGTGACGTACTTTGTAGCTTCATCTAAATTGTATCTGAGGTTTCTGGCAAAGACACTTGGGAAAGTAAATCTCTTTCCCAATGTGTCTCTGCCTGCAGTGGTGTGAGAGCTCTCGGAGTCTGAATGCTGCACTTAATAAAACCATTGCAAACAAGGATTTTGGCACAGGGCAGCTGTTCTAAACCGGACTGTCTTCAGACTCAAACTACTGACTCACTCTTTCTGTTTCCATGGATTAACACACCTGGCATGTGTCACGTATGGATGCTGGCCGACTCATGTTCTTGCAGGTATCCCCGTTCGAAGTGTAGGGAAGACCAAAGGGGAGGTGTGCATCTGCACAGCAGCATCCTGCAGAAGATGTCAAGAATGGGTTTTTCCAGAGGTTCCTTTCGCAGTGTCCCTGATGCCGGGTTGGGAGGTGTGCTGCTTTGCTCCTGCCACGTTTTAGGGGTGTGCAGAGCTGCTAAGGTATAAAAAGCTGCGCTGGGTCAGGCCATGGTTTGTCCATCCTCCGTTCCTGCCCCACAGCATTGGCTGTGGGTCCTTGCGGAGGTGCAAGAGCAAGGCAAGTGGTCCATGTTAGTGACCATGACCATGGTGGGGTTCAGTGCCAGGCTGCACAGCACGCTCTGCGTCCTGGCATGCACAGCTCTTGACACCCAGCTGAGCCTTGGAAGCGCTCTCAGTGGGGAGATGGGAAAATAGGGGATGCTGAGGTGTGAGACGGCTGAAGCGAATGACTCTTGCTCGCTTTGTATGCTGGTTTCCTTTGGGATGCTGAAGCCTTCAGTCCCATAACAGCGGTGGGACAATGAATGCTCAGATGGAGGAAGCAGGTGTTAAAGGAAGGGGGGAAGTGATTTGTGTTTTGGGGGGAAGGGGAGACAGGATGGCCGGATTTGACTCTTATACAAAGCAATTTCTTTTGGCACATCCAGAGCACAGCATGCTTCCAAACAGCCGGACCCACAAGTAAGGTGGCAGTAAAACTGGGACTCTCCCTACGAGCCTTTTTGGGAGGTTTTGGGGGACTTTTTTTGGGTTTTTCCTGTGGTGGCGTGTATTTGTTCGTTTGTTTTGAGTTAATTTTTGAGTTGCCCTTGAAGTTTTTTTTGAGTCAACTGAGGAATGAAGCTTACGTGATGTACCTCTGATGCTATGTGATGAATTTTGTTGTTCATTTGTTCCTGGCTGCCATAAATCTATGACTGCAGGGACAAGGCTGTGGCACTGGGCATCTCAAAGTTTGTATTTCACGCTTGGGGAGCTTTGGTTTTTAATTGTTTTGAAAACAAACCTGAGATGAATGAGTGTGACCTAGATTAAAACAGTTTCTGTAGCATGACTGAAGCAGGTCTTTGGTTTGGTGGAGAGGACAACTCTGGAGATAAAAGTAAAACATGTTGGTTTGTGTGCTAGTAGACCTGTCTGCATCGGTAATTGAAAGACTCCCCATCTGGGGAGTAATGGCAGTGCCTCATTTCAGTGGGGCTTCCAGCCTCTGCAGCAACTTCCCTTGAGCATGGGAGTCAGTTTTTCTGTCTCAGTGGTTTGCAGCCACTCCACCCATTTTTATGATGTGATTGTCATCTAGGAGGACAGTGGAAGATGAGGTGGTGAGCAAACCTTTCCTTGCATGAAATACAAATGTTTATGGTTTATCTTCTCCTAGCAGCTGCAAAGAAGGTAGGCTGTCCCAGCTGAGTAGAGAAGTAAAGACTAAAGCCCTTAAAAAGTCATAAAAGGATGTTTTTTATAATGCATGTTCGTTTCATGAGGTCCAGATGACTCTTTATGCTTTTGCATGATGCTGGGTGAAACTTTGATGCAAATGTTTCTGTTCGCTGCAGGTTTTTTCTGTGTTAAGTAGAGCAGCTGCCAACAGGAAGACAGATATATGCTGCCTTCAAGTCAACTGGAAGAGGATGCTGTGGGTTATGTTGGTACCTGGCGTGCGGCTGTGTCTGCGTGCTGGCAGCTCTGCAGAGTCCTGCTGACGTGGGTATGGATGGGAGTGTGAATCAGCTTGTGTGATGGGGGCTTAGGAGTCTGCAACATCTGGAGCTGCTTTGCCACCCTGGCCAAGGCTGCTAATTAGTTTTTGACCGAGCCCTTTGGTAGTGCAGCCCAAAGAAGGCTTATTCTCAGCATGGAGGCTGAGATTTGAGTGCTTAACTATGTTAACAGTGCTTTAAACTAGGTTAAAAGTGTGTTTATGAATGGATGTTGTTGCTCGTCTCCTCTGTGAGATGCTGGAGGGGTACGGGGTGGTGGGAACTGTTTTTCTGGCAGCTCTTGGTTCCAATTTTCATGTATTAATGTAGAAAAAAGAACTAGCTCATTGCTTGAAGAGCTTACAAGGTAAAACTGTGGATAATAAATATGCTTGCATGGTTGTTAAGAGGATTAATTGTTTGTGAAGTGCATTGAAAGTGGGAGAATTGAAGTAGTGTTTAAGTGGTCTCGTTAATTTGTTTCTCCCTCCTTCCAGTCAGATTACAAGCAGTATTTGTTGATCTGTATGAAATTCACGTCAGTCCCGTGTTTCTCTGTGTTTTGGGCATTTTACCATTTACTTATGGGCAGTACCTTTAAGGTGGCAAAATGTTGTCTCTCTGAGTTTCATACCTGATGAAGGGGCATGGCACTAAAAGTGATGTGCTTTGTCCGTCAGCTGGAATTGGCTTTATGGAAACTGTAGGGTTTTAGTGCTTAGACCTCCCTGGTTTTTCCTTTATCAGATTAGCTAGGATTTTGGCAGGACTTTGTGCTGCTTTTTCTCAGCCAATCGACTTGCATGTGAGTGTTCAGTAACTTTCTTGCTTTATAATCTCAAAGTTCAGAAGTCATTGGGTTGTTTGAGACTAATAAGAGATCCCATCCCTGCAGAGCTTACAGCAGGCATATAAAAGGCAAACAATTCAGTAAAGTGGGGAGAAATGAAAATTCAAAACTACTTGAGGAAGATGGAGCACCTGTGGCAAAGAAAGTGGTAGAAAATGTATGTATCTTCCTGAAACTGCAGAACACAAGTGTCCCTTTTTAGCCTTTCTTTACTGGATTGGTTGTGTGACCCATCCCCTTCGCTATGTGAATTAAAGCTATGAGGTGGCAGACAAATGGCAGTGATACAGTTACCTTACAGTCACATTATATAAATAGATGAAGCATCTGAAATGCCTAACAATGATAAAAAGTAAACTTAAAACTTTTTTCCATGCGCTGCTTTAGGAAAGTCTTCATTCTTTGCCCTCTGTAGGAACCAAAACTTTTGCTAAAAAAAACCTAGTTTCATCAGTGCTTCTGATATTAATTAAAAAGGAATATTATTGTTTGTATAAATACCTGTGTGTATTTATGCCTCGGGCTTGTGATGTTTCAGTGCCAAGAGAAACTTAGGCTATTTTGGAGGAAGCATGCTTGAAGTCTTGCTAATTTTGTCTTTGAGAATGCTGCATCGCTCGGTGTTTGTGTTGAAGGAGACAAATTGTTTTCTCTGTAGGGATTTTTTTTGACCCTTAGATAAGGCTGGCTCTGAGCCACTGCATAACTTGAGGATGAAGAAGGAGACTTGGTTTAGTGTTTGGTGGAAGTCGGAATGAGGAGCAGGGAGCTGTTGCAGCATGGTTGTGTTAACGTGGCTGTGATGCTCAGCAGAGCAGCGTTTTGAAGTCCCACATGAGAGATGTAAAACTGTGTCACTTCTGGCTAATTGGCAAAAAAAATCACCCAAAAAACTGTGATGGAGGGGAGAGAGAGCTGTTGGGGTGATGCTAGAGAAGAGCCTAGCAGCACAGGGAATTTGGGAATACACCCAAGCTGGGGAATGCACTGATGAGCTCTGGATGTGTGCCTTCCAGCCAGGGAGAGTTGCAGGGTGGCGATGGCATGGACCACCCTGTATGTTGGGAACTAATTGTCACCTCTGCTTCTTGCTCAGCTTCAGCAAGCCATTCCTCATTCAAAAGCAAGCTTTGGAGTAGCCGTGTTTGCTGACTTCTGGAAGTTAGCAAACTGTAGTTCCCTGCTTAGTGAATGATGCTGAACCCGGTGCTGTGATGTGCCGCTCCTGGTGCCATTGTCTTGGCTGGTGGTCAGTGCCCTTGCCTGCTACATGGGCAGGATCAGAGCAGACATAAATCATCTGGGTCAGCTCCCCAGTGTCTGTTATTCAGAAAAATAAATCTTGTTGGATATGTCCAACCCAGAAAAGTGCTTATGTATCCAGCAGCCAGGAAATAGAATAAGTCCTGATCTATTCTTAATTTCTTGTGTTTACTGTGGTTTTATTGTTTGTGTTACCAGCCCTAATATTTACATACTTTTGAATGAGTTTTTCTTTTTTTGGAAGATACTGCTTTGTTTGTATGCCTTGCAGAACAGGTTCTTCCATATTTTTTTTTCCTAATAACCAAACAAATTACTTTCTCAAAGGAGTAGGAGAAAAAAAAAAAGAGGATTATAGGAAACTCCAAAGGGGGATATCTAAGAATAGAATTGTTTTTTGCTGATCATATGCTAAGACTCATTCTAAACTTGCATCTACCCT
Source organism: Porphyrio hochstetteri (assembly GCA_020800305.1). Lineage (NCBI taxonomy): Eukaryota > Metazoa > Chordata > Aves > Gruiformes > Rallidae > Porphyrio > Porphyrio hochstetteri. Next base: position 17,710,971 of record CM036915.1, on the reverse strand, counting down.
TCCAAATGCCCTCGGGCTCTTTGAGAGCTTTGTAAAACTCCTTGCTTATCAAATTACGTGCTTGTGGGTGCTTTATCTGAATCTCAGATGCGTTTACAGTTGGCATTTGAAATGCAAAGGCGCTTTCATGAGAAGGCTTGACAGAAGTTGTACTTCTAGTAAAACCCCAAAGATTTAGCAGGGGAAGTCAGTGGACTCTGCAGTGGTGGTGTTTAAAAGTAGTGCTGGTGAATGTTGTCCAGCTGTGTGTCTCTAGAAACTGGTTTAGTAATTTTTTTTTTTTAAATCTTCTGTGAAGTTAGGTAGATTTCACGGTAATCTTCCCTGCTTTTCTTCTGGGTGTGTGAGTGATGGAGCTGATGTTCTTCTGGAGGTCTGTCCCTTGGTCTATCACCTGTCCTCCTTTTCCATGGATATTTGGTTTCCTCTAGTAATCCTTTAAGATCTAGTTTGAAACTATTTAAAAAAAAAAAACAGCAATTTTGTCTCTGAAGAAGTTGTAACCAGCCTTTTTTTTTTTTTTTTTGCAGGTATTGCTGCTCTATGTTGATTTTCCAAGTAGCCTTCAAACATCTGTGCCTTTTAATGCAGAACTTGAGGACTTTTTTTCTTTACAAACTGTTCTCCCTGCCATGAAATAAAGCCCATTTGCACGTTGATGAATAGTGGCTAGGAAACCCGTCTTGTTCTGCAACAGGACCCATAAATAGCGTTAGTGTCTGGTTTGCTTTGGGAAGGAAGGTGTCCCGTTGTGGCAGTGGTGGGAGGCAAGCTCTATGCTCACTCACAGTAAAGTTCCCCTGTCTGGGCAACGTTCCCCAGCACAACACATTAAGAGAAATAGGATACAGAGTGCGTAGCTTAAATATGTGAAGTACAGAACTTCTTTAAAAGTTCAAGTAAGTACTGACTTTAATAGGAATGGGTTATATTGCTTTTTTTTTTTTTTTTTCCTTCCCCTCTATACCACTGCTTTAGGCCCAGAAAGGACTTTGGGGATCCTAAAGCTGGTGAGAAAAAAATGCTTTCCCTATCACCCCTCCTATCTCTTGCTGCAGGGAGCACCTTGGGACAGCTGGAGTGCATCATCGTCGCATGTGGTCCATGTATAATGCTCCAGTGTGTTCAGATGGATGGGGCAGCGCTTGGAGTAGCTGTTCTAGCTGATAGACTGGATCTGGCAGCTAATTCTCAAACCTGTTTGGTCTCAGGATCAAGGTTTGAATGAATAGCTTTGAAATGCATCCTCCCAACCATTTGTGGTGATAATTCTTGAGCTAAGAGTGCCAGGTTGGGTCTTTGGAGCGCTTGCTTTGTGGGACTGTTGCTGAAGGAGAAGCTTTCTGCTATGCTAGATTAGAAAAATCAGTTTATTCTGGAGAATGGAAGGAGAAGGTTCAGGTGGTTCTGGGACCAACCAGTTAACTGTGCCTGGTGTCCCTGAAGTGAGTCTATGTGTGCTCCTCTTGCAAAATGGCAATGGCAGGTGAGTAGCTTGATGCCACCCTGTGAGCGAAGGAGGCTGGGGAGGTTGGTGTCCCCCTTGGATGGCAGAGAGCAAAAGGGAGCAAGGCAAAGCTTCAGAGTTGGAACAAGAAAAGCTTTTAATTTTTGCTCCCTTTAAGGTGGCGGTGAAACGCTCCCCCACCGTGCTCTATTTTCCTTCTTTTAAACGGCTTGTGGCATGGTTATTGCTGGATGTTGTGAAATGTAAATAGCGCCAAGGTAGTGAACTCAGCATTCCTGGCTCCTTGGCAGTGTTTGTGAATGGAAACATCTGTCGGAGTCCTCTCTGGTTCGCTCCCCTCACGCAGCTGCCCGCTCTAAGCACGGCTCAGCACAGGGCCACGCATGCTGCTGAGTCCTGGAAACCCTCTCCTTGACTTCTGCGTGTGTACGCCACACAAAATGGAGGGAAACCTAGAGGCTAAAATGCGGCATGAATTTCTTTTTCTCTCTTTATGAGGATTTTAGTGCTAGTCCATGAAGTGTTTGATGTTCCTATGCCAGTCCCATGGCTGCGAGACTGGACACAGGGTTGGACCTGATGGGCTCTTGGCAGTGTCCGTCTTTCATCCCGGTCCGTGCCTCTCGCTTGGATTCCACTCTCAAATCCCAACTCCTTGCTTGGCAAATGCATGGCTATTCCCTCTCTCTCTTCTATTCAGATTATACAAACAGGCTCTTGCAGCATGTAAGCTTTGCCTGAAAGGACGTGCTGGCTTGCAGGATTGGTGATGGGTGATAAAGAGTTGAGCTGCTGCTACCTTGAACCTCTTGAAGAGGGCAGAGAGCAAAGGGAAGGTCATGGAGCTGCAGCAGCAAGTTGCACAAAGGAAAAACCATCCTGAGAATTCCCTTGGTGCCTTGTCTTTAGCTTGAATGGGAGATCTCAGCTGTTTACCAAGTGGGCATTTAAAAAAAAGAAACCCCAAAACCTAAGAAACCATGCCCACAATGCAGGAAACACATCATGAATGTTTTCATGATCATGAGAGATAGTCACCTGGGTTTCGGAGCTTTGACTTGGCTGCAGGATGTGAATACTGCTTGTGCTGATATGGGTGAGAGTTAGGTACCAGCAGCACTGACTATTCTGACTCAGAAGCAGGCTTTGGAAACTTCAGCCTGTGCTTTAAAACCTTTTTCATTTAAACTAGAGAATTTTTGCAAATTTTGTCATGTCAGTGGAATTCAAAATTGAGACGTTGTCTTTACCAGGTGTTTCCTTTTTTGCTTTTCTGCTTGTGATTTTAGTCATTAGTTGGCAGAAAGGGAGGGGAGGAGGAATGGGATGCTGTTGTGCCTTTCTAAAGGTAGAAATATTAACAGTTTTCCTCTTTGTGTGTGTGGTAAATGTCAGTACAGATCCAGAATCTTCTAGTACGTATCACCAGTTTAAAGCAAGATTGCATGTCCAGGTTTTGTTGGGTTGGGAGGGGTATATTAGGTGAAATACTACAGCTGGCTGTGATGCACTTACGAAAATGCTTTTGCATATTTTTAAACCTTTCAGTGACTTTGCTTCTGCTATCAGTATGTGAAAATTGTTTCTCTAAGGGAAACCTTACCTGTGCTAGCCAGGGAATAAATCTGTGTTCATTATATCGAGTTCTCAAAAAAGGCAGGTTATTTGTAACATAAGTTACTGAGAATTAACTAAGATTAAAATTAAAGTGAAGGCAGGCTAGTAAGAGTTTTACTCTGCTTAGGAGTTTGACTTGAAGCCTGCGTTGGAGCCTGAGGTTGAATATGAGCTGCCAATTCAGTTGAAGTATAAGTGCCTCCCAGTCTCGATTGGAGGAAGCTAATGCAGAGTTCTAACTGAATTAAATTTTGTTCTCCTTTTCATTGGACAGATTTATAAAGAATTACTCCTGATTTCATTTTCCCCTCTGAGTCACTCCAAAAGCTAATGCAAAGCATCATTGCATATAATTATGTAATTTGGGGGGGGGGGGTAATGTTACTTCTGCTATCTCTAGTGTTTCTTCACAATTTCCAGCCGTGTAAATAATGGCTCAAGGCAAAGGTACACTAATTATTTGTAGACTTCCTGTTCTTCAAACAGCTGTGGTATTTTGCTATAATTATATTTATAGTGATGTGCGTGTTTAGCCCTACCCATATAGTCAGGGAAACTGAAGCTTCAAATAGATCAGTAGGAACATGCTGGTGAGGAGGTGGGGTATACCTCTGAAGGAAAGTACAGCAGTAAAGTTGACTTTAAAGGCTTTGAAAAAAGTTTCAGGAGGTGTGTCACTGAGGGTGCTGTTGCTGTAATTCGGCTTAGCAACAGCAAAACAAAACGTTCTGAACCTCCGTTTCTTCAGAAATGGCAAGATACCTTCCAGTGTGGTTTGGGTTTTTGGTTTTTTTTTTTTTTTTGGTGGGTTATAGGTGTGGTTTTGCTGCTGATTCTGCTCAGGAAAGCTCCCTCTGTTGTTCCAGGACTTGGAGTTTTGGTTGATATAGTTCTGGCTTATGCTTCTCACCCCCCAAACCCTCTCCTTAGCTCATGTGATGATGCAAAAACCCTTCTCGTGGCTGTGTCGGCGAAAGGAACAGCTGCGTGCTCATCCTTGAGCAGCTGGTTAGGGACACCCTGTGTCTCCTCCAGACAGTGAGAGCGTTAAACACTTCATTAATACTTAACTTGAGCTCTTTCAATATGATGGCTGAAGGAAATGAAATACTGTCATTAAAGTAATACTGTTAAAAATGTCTGAAACTGCTATATCAGGAGACTGACTCATCCTGCCCTCGCTCCGAGAGCACTGTTGGATGAAGTGGGAGGGTACCCTGTTTTATTTCCACAACTATATGACCTTGTGTTACCAGCCCATGAGTTTATTTGTGAACAGACTGATGTAGGAGAGAGGACGACATGCAAGTGGCAATGTTTCTGTGGGTGATGCTCGTAGCTGAAATGGTCTCGGAGTAGTTATTTTGAGAGGAAATCTTGGTGCATGTTCAAGCTGAGCCACCTGTGATTTGGAAGGAAAAAGGAATTGGGGAGGAAGGAAGCAGGTGCTGAGAGGACACATGTAGAAAAGTGGAGCATCACTTCTGTCATCTCTTCCAAGTAACCTGCTTTTCCTCCCTCTGGAGCTGGCTGTTACTGCAAGTGGGCTCTGAAGTTTTGAAAAAAAAAATGGGTAGGTGTTCAAGGAGCATGTGCACAGGAAACTACTGTGTCATACAAAAACTTAGGTGTGGTGATGTCTGCAGATGAGTTTGGCTCTCAAAGTTTGGGGGATGGAGCACATAGCAGAATACTCGTTTGCCAGCCCATGTGGGCAGGTATAAAAATAAATAGCTAAAAGATTGTCCTGATTTCCCGTAGGGCTGTTCTTGAGTGCTTCTCTCAACTTGTGATGTTCTTGAAGGATTCGATCTTTTGTAGCATGAAAAGTCATGCTGAGGGTGTTCAGACAGAAATTGTGCTGCCTCTCCAGAAAGGAAAAACTGTAAATATTCAGGGTGTCTGGTTAATCCAGCAGGATTGTGGAGCCAACACATGACACCGTGCCTGTGTGCTTGCACAACTGTAATTATGAATGACTCGCACTGTGAGACGGTGATAGCTTCAGTACTGCCTTTGTTAGACATACAGCGTCTTCTGTGCTATTGTTTAAAGACTCCTTTGGAAGCCTGATTTAATAGTGGAGCTGAGTGAATAATTCAGAAACTTTTTATCAAGCACTTGTTTAAATTCTTAAATGAGCTCACCATAACCTTTTTATGCACCCCTCCTGCATGTGTCATACAAATATTAGAATAATAGAGTTTTACTAGCACAAATGTTTCTGTGAAACAAATTTTTAGAGCTTGATGTATGACTGTTTATGGAAAGGGGAATGTTAAAATCTCACACGCCAGCGTCTATGCCAGAAACTTGTGCTCGCTTGCTGAGGAAAAGGGTGGGGGACGAGACCCTCGGCTTCATTTGAGCAGCCCTAACTAAGCTCGTTTGTCAGAGGGACTCGCGTGCAGTTTAAAAACCGGACACATGCATTTAAAGGAATTTCAGATGTATCTCTTTTCCAGGCCATTCTACAAACAGTAGCAGTACTTACCTGAAAAAAGCAAATATTTTAAAGTAAGTACTATTTCTGAGTCTCCTTTTTTTTTCCTTTCCCCACCCCCCTTCCACGAGAGGAAGCAGCATGTTCAAGGTGTATCTGCTTAGCATCACCGAGTAGCTTAATGCAGGGATGCAGACCAGAGAAAGCACACAGTCCTCTTCCGAGTTTGATCTTTCCTTGGCTTGAAGTCCAGGCCAGGCTGGAAGAGAGCCTTGCAGTTAGGTAATTTGGGTGGATTTAGCATGGCTACTCATACGTATTAATGTTTGCAGACTTGCTGGTGAAAGCTCATTACTGTTAAGTCACTTCTGAGTCCTGACGATCTTTGCAAGGCTTTTGTTTGCTTTTAACAAGGATGTCTAGAGAATCGGCATTCATTCGTCTCTTACTTCTGAAGAGAAGACTTAAAAATTGAAAGCCAGCTCAAGGAGAAGGGGTCGGGGATTAGGTAAGCAGCTGGGTGATGCTGTAGTCTCAGTGGAGATTTGTTGCCTAATTGGTTACAAGAATTTAGCAGAGGCTGTTTATTCTGTTTGCACACAAACCTTCTCCTGTGCATTCTCTGGCAGCCCTCTAACCTTTCTGGCACTGCTAAGCATGTGCTACAGCTTCCCTCAGGGAATGAGATGGAAAACCCATACTCCTTCAACCTGTCGTGACTTTGCAAAGTCTGAATTGCATCTGCAGGGTTTTGCTCTCTGAATTTTGGATTTCTTCGCCGACTTTTATCTCTGAGCTCTGCTGAAACCACCTTTATTAGTCTGGTTACTGCAGAAGTGCCTGGGAACCTGCTGAACACGGCACTGGCAAGCATCTGTGCCACGTGTCCCCTGCGATGTCTGCAGAAATCAGGAACCGCAGGCTTGTGTGGCAACGCAGGTTCTTGGAGTGACAAAGAAACTGTGATTGAAATCATCCGTTTCCTTTAGTCATGGTTGTTCCGTGTACTGTAACTTCTCGCAGGACAGAGGCTAGAAACCAGGCACCTGTGTTTCCATAGCCAGGCTTATGGAGGAGGGGGAAAAGAGCTGACCATGGTCTTTAGAATTAGGAACTTTTAGGTTTTGTGGTTATAAAAAAAACCCAAACAAACCCCACGATCATCACAACAGCCAACCTTGAATTGGCTGAAGATGGGCAATGAAATTTAAGAGTCAGGGCTGTTCTCTTTTTGGTTTTGTCTTCCTGAACCTGTTGTATGTAAAGCTGTATTTTAACTCAACAAATTTAGTCGCATCCAGCTCCATAAAAGCGGGCATTGGGCTGTTGTTGAGGTGTCTGCTTGGCAGGTAAGGCTGTTCAGACTTAGTCTGACACCCTCACATCAGCTGTAGTGTCGGGTGCAGTTCAGTCTTTATCAAACTGAGAGGAGTTGACTGAGGAGCATCCAGTCCACACCATTTCCTTGCAGAGTTGCATCAGTGGTTTGTCAGCTGTAACCCACTGGTGTGGGTTCCTCAGATTTGGAAACAAATGGGAAGGCTTGGGTGGGTGGTTCTTTTCTTCACGTGTTTTTAATTAAATAAATACTGGTGTAACAAGAGTTCCTTTGTGATAAGGAAGACCCAATGATCTTACAAAGTCTGGAGAACAAGCAGGCTGTGTCTTGTCATCCATTCCCACTGTAGAAAACACCCCATTGTGCTTTGATAAACTTGGCCTTATTAATAGTGCCAAACTGTGAACTGAGAAATAACTACAAACCGCTTCTGTGCTCTGTAGACTTGTACCTGTGTGTTGTCTCTTCAGACATTGCATCACAAAGCATGCAATGGTGAGCAGTGTTACCTTTATTTACTGAGTGGGGAATCTGAGACTTGGCAGCTTTTTCCTGAAACACCCAGTGAGTCTGAGTGTTTGCCACGTAAGCCGCTGTAGTTTGTGCTTGAAGTTGGCAGTTGCAATGGGGAAGATCTCCATTGCAGCTTGGAGTGGGGAGAAGTACTGCCAGACCTGAGCTTCATCCTGAGTGATTTGTTGGAAGAGATGCAGGCGGGTAGCAGAATAGAAAGTGACCACTGTCTCCTGGTTCCCTAATGCTCTGCTTGATTACGTGATCACTGAGCAAACTGGAGTGTCCCTACAGCTTGTGCTGAAGTTGTGGATATGGTTAATAACCTAAAGAAGCAACTGGGTCAAATTAAGCTCTGGATTTTGTTGTATATCTTTGCTTTTTGGTTGCATATTGATGTTATGTGAAGGACGAGGTGATTTTTCAGCCTTTGGCAGACTTGTCCCTATCTGCTTAAGTATCTTGGATATTTCACCTTCCACGTGGTGATGTATGGACCATCTCCGTTGAGCTTTTATGCCATTTTAGGTTTTGTTAATCCCTATTTCCACCTGGTAGAGACTTGTACTCCATCCCTATCTGATTCAAACTAGTACCTCTTCAAAATTGCATCACCCTCTCTTTAAAGTCTTCCTGTCCATATGATAATGTGTTGAAAACCATTCAGTTTATATTTTTGCTTGGTTGATCCCATTTAGCATGTCAGAGGGGAAAGCAGTTAATGACTTGATGTGCATTTGGGCTGAATGGGAGTAATGATGAAGTATAGCTGAGCTCTTTTTCTTCTAAAGCTGCATACTGTTTTCTTCTGTGGGTGTTTTGATTCTTGTTTATTTGGCCAGTTTGTTTGGAGAAGAATTGTCTGGAATAGGAGGCAGGGTTTACCTCTACAACCATCATTGTTAGCCTGAAGTGTTGGTAGAGCTTTGCTGCTTTGGGTCAACCTTTTTAAACTTGAGAAATCCTTTTTTGCTTGTTATCACCATCTTCTTATATTTAAAAACTACTTTAACCTTACCAGATTGTTTGAACATTAAGGGGGGATGTTTGTAAGAGTCTTCATAAAGTTTCCAGGCAGCTTTTCATCCCTCAAAGTGCTGTGTTGGTTGCTCGGTGGTGGGGTTTTTCTTGGTATTAGCTTTGAGAATCTGCAAAGTGACTGTTCAAAACTGCTGACACTTGTGAAGTAATGTGGAAATCACCATCCTACTCCAGTGCAGACTTGAGTGCTCATATCAGCAATGAGGAGAGGGGTCTGACCCTGAAAATTACATGTGCAGTGCCTTAATCTGGAGATCATTCCTAGGCAGGGTCTTCCCTCTGACTTGGGCTGGTTTATCCTTTTGGTCTTGGGGGTGTTGGTCTTTTTTGTAAAATTAAATAAATTATTTGCTCAGTCTACTAAAAATATTCCTCCTTGTCCCTGTATTTTTGGGTTACTCAACCACACATGCACACTTGGTGATGCCAGCTTACCAGAAGAGTGAAGTCTTAATTCTGTAGCTGAATATGAGAAGTAGTAAAGTTGAGTTGCAACAAAAATACTACTGGAATGATGCTTATTAATAAAAACATCGTTGTCTTCTGCTCCCTCTTCCAAAGCCGTTTGCAGCTTTGGAGCAGCTGTAATCAGGCTGTCCAACTTCCCTTCCTCCTCTCATGAATAAATCCAACTACCTTATCTTCTCAATCGGAAAGTCTTCCCTGGGTTTAACAGCCTCTCGAGGAGTGTGTATGAAAGGGGCTTTCACTGGCTAACAGGAAGTGAAATGAATAGAGAAACTTTTGATAATGCCCTGTCTGTCTGAGCAGAGGATCAGCCCGACTAAATTTTACCAGACCAGTGAATGATAGTGCTTCAGCCGGGGCCAGAATTATAAATTTTTAATCTTGGAACAAGCAGCGGCTTCTTCCTCCTCAGCAGTGATCAACTCCCTCTTTGATTTGGAGGCTTGTGCTCATCCATATGCAGTTGGTTGGGGTGTGGTTTTTGGTTCTGTTTTCTTTTTCCACCTGCCTCTGTGGGCCTTAACAAGCCTCTAGTGCTTTTTATGGTAGCGGTGATTTTGGAAAGACCTGTGGTGGCCACGTGCGTCTTCTGCCAGTAGCTTGCACCGTGCTGTAGATTTCTGTGCCCATGATGGTGTCGTCTGTGTTGCAGCATTCTTAATATTGATGCATTTTGTGCGGCCTACTAGTCCTTTGCGATCAGCCCTGGGGTGGTTTGGTTATTTTTTTTAAGCAATACTTCTGGTTCCTACCACCTTCAGCCTGACTTGGTGGGTGGTTGACTCCTTCCTATCCCACAGCTTGGTCCAGACTTTCTGATAATCCAGTTTGATGGGAGGTTCAGATGACTAAAAAATGGGGCAGCTTAGCTGATTGCCTTAGGCCTGACTTATTTGCTGGATACTGCTAGTTTTATTGGAGTCCAGTGTGACTTGACGTTTGAGGAATTGCACTGGGATAATACTTGCAGGAGCAGTGGAAGATCTGCCTTGTTTCAAATATTTTTGCTGCCCAAGAAGCCACTTTTTGTTGCAAGTGAATATACTTTTTCTTTAAATCACTGACTTTTCATGTTCCCAAGGTAAAAAGGAAATGAGAATACCATCCTCCTTACTAAACTTTGCCCTTTGTGGTTTTTTTCAGGCCTTTTTTCTTGGATTTTAGTACTGGAAAACTCTCTAATGACAACTTTGCTTAGGTAAGTGAAGCAAGGGCTGGGTGTTTTTTTATTTTGGTGGGTCCCTTAGAATCACTTCCCATATTTTAACTTCCGCCTGTTGTGTGGCAGCACAGCTGGCTGGCAGCTCAGTTACACGTGCTGTGGTTTAGGCTAGGAAGATGTAGTAAACAAAAGTCAGGGTAAAAGGTCTGTAGTATGACATAAGGACCTCATTTATTAATTTAATCAAATGAAGTGGACATGGTGCAAAATAATGAAATACAGCTTTCATCTGTGTGTTACTGCATGATCCCACCAATTTATAACTTTTTTTTTTCAAGGGATGCTCTTGATTTTTATTTTTTTTTTTTTCCCCTGGAAAGTAAGCTGCTTTTGTTGGTATCACTTAATGCTGTTTTGTTAGGAAAACTAAACCTTTATACTTAGAGGTTTGTAGATTGCTCTTCTTCCATCCCTTTGTCTTCTCTCTTTCACTCAACAATTCCAATTCCATGCAGGAGTTTCTGATGTGGAGGGTGGACCATCAGAAGCTTGATTTTTTTGTTTGTTTGGTTGGTTGGTTTTTGTTCAAGCTGATCAGTGACAAACAGGGTTTCTGAGGGTTGACTTGCAAGCAGGTTGCCTCATCTGCTTCTGCAAACCAGCTCCCGTGCTGCTCGTAGCACAGGGGCATTCTCGTGAGCAAAAGCTCAGCGCAATGGTGCCTTGGGTGATGGGTGTAAGGGCCAAGTGTGCTGCTGTACTGAAATTCCTTATTTTCCACTCTCTGTGCTGGAGAGACGATTTGGTTGACCCTTGATGCAAGGCAACAAACTAGTTTGATGTAGTGGTTGGAGTTGCTTGTAGGCCTGGATGAGGCCACACAGCAGCTGCAGTATTCACGTGGGAATAGAGTACCCTAACATCTGTGCTGAGAAGGGCTGCTGTGCTTTGTACAGTGTCTGTGGAAGGGTTTTCTTTCTCTCTTTCTCGCTGTGTTCTGCTGTGGGGTCTGTAGCAGTACCCACCCTCTCTCCCTTGTGATCTCCTTCTAGCAGATGGTCAGAGTTGGAAGTGGCTGGCCTCTGTCCCTGAGATCATGGACCTCAATGAAATAAAATCAGTTAAATCTTAAATCAGAAGTTTTCTCCAGTCTGCTTCTCCCTGGTGCTCGTTCCTCTTTGGGGAGGGCTTCATGAGAGTAAATAGGTCTTTAACCTTAAAATATTTTAGCAAAATAGAACGCGCCTGAGAGGCACTTGGGTTCCTTTTAGTCCGAGTTTATCTGCTGGCTGTTCCTTTGCCCAGATACTGAACTCAAAGTGTCTTGTGTAGCATGGTTTCTGTCATTTTCAGAAACACGTGATGGTGGCCTCCAAGCTGCAGGTGCTCCATCTAAGGGGGACTTTATAGTCCTGATAGATGTTCTGCATGACCTTTTGCCAAACCTTTGGCAGGAGTGGACTGTGCTGCAAAGCTGAAGCTGGACATTATGGCATCCTTTGCATGTTACTAATTCAGAGACAGGACCTTGGCAGAGCCATCTATGGTGCATATCAGAGAGAGCTTGTTGCTTGGGATGGGGGAACGTGTTGCTTGTGAGACATGCTTGCCTGTTGCAGAGTGCTTGCAGGTCTCCCATGGCTGCTGCTACGTAGTTTAAACTAATTTACAGCCTGAGGCTGTATTTATTGATGCTGCTGCCTGGACAGAGAGCTGAGAAGGACTCTGCAAAGCAGCAGAGTATTTAGGCAGCGGTTTTAAATCCTTTTAACTTTGTATATTAGACACATCTATGAATATATGCAGACCTAGCTAATAAATAACCCGGGGAATGGTAGTTAAGAAGAAAGGACGTAATTAGTTCTGTCATGTACTCTGCTTTAAAGTTGGGTCCAGAGCAGTAATGTGTTATTCTGGAAAGGTAAACACTGTCATTATTCAACAATGAAACTCATACAAGGCTGACACTGTTTTCCCCCTTTTGATTTAATAGTTTATTTATTTATTTATTTTTGCCAACGGTTTGAATATCTTAGATGGTCTTTGTTTGGTACGGTGGAAGCCTGATGGAGCCCTTCCCTTTCCGAAGGGTCATTACTCCTTTATTTGAATTGAGTTTTGTGTGAACGCTGCTGTGCTGACACAGAACGGGTGCTGTTCCAGAAGGCTCTCACTGTTTTTGCTGCGGTTGGGGCGCTTGGCTGTAATTCCTGCGGTAGGGTTCGGAGGGGAGGGTATTTGTTTCATCAGGTGATCCCTTTTCAGCTCCTCACGTTGCAGTGTTGACCCAGGTCAAATGCGTGTGCCACACAAAAGAAAAAGTCCTTTTCGTGGAGATGCTATTAAAAAGCTGGTAAGAGTTTCTGTTTGCCTGCGTTTTCTCCCCTTACCCTCTCTTTCCCCAGTACCAGAGTGCAGAAGAAAGCTGTGACTACAGCAAATGCAACCTCATGTGGTCCTTCAAGCTTATTATTTTGCACCTTAAAACATTCAAAGCTGCTGTGAGAATATCTTTGCTGAAATTGCTGTCGTGTTAACTGCCTTGCTTTATGTGAGTTTTTAACTTTTGGCTTGTGATGATAACTGATAATGGGAAAAATGCTGAAGGGGTTGTGATTTGAAGCTTCCCTCTCCTCATTGCTCCCACTCCTTCGTGCTGCTTCTATGAATTTCTCAAGAAACTAGCAAATGTCTTGATATCTAGTTAAACACATGCACACAGAATATTTATAGACCTATTCCTGTCCTGTCCATGCTCCAGATCACCGAGCCTGAATGTCAGATCACTTGAGTTTGCATAACAAAGGTGCACGTATCTGGAGAAAGTCGGTGGTGTGTGACCGCTCAATGTGTCTTCCTGTGGAGTATTCCTACATGTTTTTCAGCTCTGGCTCTTCCAGTAGAAGTCTTGGGCAAAAACCCAGTCATGGAGACACCAGTGGAATAGCTGATGCAGCTCAACAGCCACCTCCTAAAATAAGTGGTGGAAGGATGCCTGTTTCTCTTAGCAGCATTTTCTTTGGAAGATGAACATCTCCTCAGCATGTCCTTGGCTCTCTGTATCTCTCTAGCAAACTATAGCCATGAATGTTCCCTCTTCCACTCTTCTTAGCTCAGTTTAAAAGTTCCTGGTTAAAAGCAACACGGTAAACTGGATTTCTGTGTTCCTTCAGGGTCTGCTGCTTCTGACTGCAGAAAGCTTGCAAAACTCCCAGGAAATCAGAGAGGAAGGGAGTCCTTCCTTGGTACAGATCCAGGAGAATTTGTGTGTAGTCCAACTTGCACAACCACCTTCTTCAAAGATTGAAATACTGTTTTAGAGGGAAAGATCTGATAGAATATTGCTAGCCCTTGGTGGGTGGCACGGAGCACATTAACCACCAAACAATAGCCCCTCCAGTCAATGTGCTGTTTATTTTGCAGCCAGTGATCTTTTTTATTTTGCTGAGGCAGATGAAGGGATTCCCAGTTCTGCAAGCATAACCCTGGGAGAGATTAGTTGGTTTTAGGTTTCACCACTTGGATGATGACGTTAGCCCGAGACAGAGCTGCATCCATGTGTATGGAAATGCTCTTGGCCCAGATCTTGTCCAGTGATGTAAAGCCTGAGAAAGGACCAAGAGGTCAACTTCAGCCTCTTAAAGAATGCAGTGTATGTTCATTCTGTGGCATGTATGGAGTCCTGCTTGCTTTTTATTTCAGAAAGGGTAAAAAAAAAATAAGTTACGAGCTTCTGTTATTTTTTAAAAATGCCCTAGTTAGAGTTACAGTCAGCTGTAAAGAAGCCTCCCTTTTACAACTACATAAATATTTATATCAGTGATGCTGAAGCACTAATGATAATGAATCCTAAGAGACTTTTTCACAGCCACAAAGCAAAGGACAGTTCTCCCAGTCTCTGCCTGTTAGTTCCTTTCCTCCACGTTACCTGTCTCCCTAGTACCGAGCTGAGTGATGTCCTTAACCTGCAGGCATCTGGACATAGCTTTGCATGGGTTGCAGTCTTAGGTAATTACTCTGCAGTTCTGATGGTTGTTACAGAACTGAGCTCTTCTGCTTATGTCAGTTAAAGGTCCGAGGTTTTGTAGCCCCCACCAGAGTTCTGAAACAAGCTGAAACGAACAAAAGCTTGTTTCCTCTTTGGTCACAGGGTATTTACTTCCCCATCTGCTTTGACTTTGAAGATTGCTGAGGTTCTTTCTCATCTGACCCAGTTGGCATAAGCTACAGAGGATTATCTTTTCTCAGTCACCAAGCTTGTTCGTAAATAATCCTTGGAGTTTTGAGTGCTGCCTATCGCCTCTTTTCCCCTTCAAAACTGACCTCCTGTCATTTGGATACAAACTGGGGAAATGCATTTCGGGCTGTGGATAGAGGGGAGAGCTAGTGCAGCTGCCAGGCAGGAGGGTGTGTGATGTGTGCTGAGGAGACTTGACTGAGCATCCATGACTCTAACATTGTGCAATTTCCATTCGCCATCCCAGTGCAAAACAGCATTAAGCGTAGAGGACTCTACAACTCCTTGTAGGAGCATGCTTCCAGAGTGAAAAACCAGTTTGAGACACAATGCAGGAATTGGTTACACAGAAACATCTGTATAGAAATGTGATTTTCTTCTGAAGAGGAGGACAGAGTGGTGATGCTCTGTCCTTGCATTTGCGCTCTAGTGCCTGCACTGCTCAGCTGTTTTGCGTGTGGGAGTGGCTGTTCTGGGGTAGCACTAAAGCTTGTTCAGCTTCACTGAACATAATTTTCTCTTGTTCTGAGATGGAAAGTTTGCAGTATTACTGTGTTTGGGTGGTGGGGTTACAGCTGGTACCTGCACAGCTCTGCACGCCTTGCCTGTCTGCACGCTGGAGGTGACGACTTCTGTTCCCATCCCAAAGAGGTTTTGTTGAGTAGCTATCAGTAGGAGAAAGAGACACAAGGTTTTATAGAATGGACTGTTAATCTGCCTTAAATCTTAAAAGTAATTTTAAAAACAATTTTAAAATGAAATTAGAAATAATTTTAAGATTTCTGCAATATAAAATTCACAAAACCTGCCTCCAAATCCTTGTCCACCCCAGTCAGGCAAGTCTAATGCACACCAACATCAGAGTTCTGGGCTCTCTGCAGTTACCAAGCCTTTGACTTCTGTGTGTTTGTAGATACAAATGAATAACAAGAGTAACAGGATAAATATCTTCATTTTGGCCTTCACTTAAGGGAGTGGTGGGACAGCCAACACAAATACTGTATGAAAGGCTTGAGGTCGTAGTCTTGCTGTCTTTAAGCTCTTATATCAGCGTTTCTCATTGCCTGGAGTGAGCTGGAGCAGCTGTCACTTACTTTTGCCCTGAATGAACCAAGGCACAACTGAACATCTGCTTTTTTTTTCTAGCAGCTTTGCATTAATCATGAGCATACGTATGTCTGGCCTTTGGCTTGTTTTTTTTTCTTCCTTGATTCCCCATATCTTCTCAACATTTTAGTGTTGCCAAAGCACAAGGTGATTCAGTTTTTCTTTTACTTTTCTGTTTGGTGGGCACATGACATTCTTGGTGGACTGAGGGGTTCTGCAGACCAGCTTCTCTTCACTTGAACTCTCAAGCCTTGTGATCTGCACGTGGTCCTTCTGGCCTCTCGGTAGCAAGAGATAGCAGCCCTTTGCAGGAAGATAGGCTGTCATTTTGTCCTGTTTTGAATATGTGGGATTATAAGTATTTCCTATTAGATGTCCTGGTAGCATAAACAGACTGTTTTGTTTAGTATAGGCTCTCTATCCTGATAGGATCTGAGACATTTTATAAAGTAATGACTATAAATTTAAAACTAATATTTGTCATTATTTAAATAAACATAAATCAGGGTAGTGTACAAAGAACACAGAAGTTCCCAGCCCAGGGACCTGAAAGACAGACCTACTTGGATGTAGCCTGTGTCCTTTTTATCCATTTCCCAATTAAATTCGAGGCATTGTACACTTAATTAGTGGTTTATGTATCAATGACAGCATGGATATATATTACAGCAGACCAAGATTTTAGTTTTAAAGTTACAGAACACAGAGATGAGGATGGCAGATATTTTGCAGGTCTTCGATACAGCGTCTTTGCCACAGTAGTTGTCTTGATATGAGAGACTCCAAAGCAAAGCCTTTAAACTGGCAAGAGTAAAGTACTGGGAAGCATATTGTAAAAAGTCTTGTGTAGAGTGTGGGAGTAGATGAGTAATTCCAAAACCTGGCTTCCATGCCAGACTGTTAAATTTCACTGCTGTGTTAATTAGAAGGGAAGAAGCCCCTTAGTTTTTATGAAGTTTTCTAACTCCGTTGAAGCTCTATCACATTAGAGGTAACAACAAAACGATCAAGCACAAGCGATGCCAGCAGCCTTGTACTTCCAAACTAATTGTATTTTTTATGAATCATGTTAGTTGTTTGTTGGTTTTTTTTTTTTTTTTTAAATAAAGCTTAGGACTTGGAAAAAGGAGATGCTGATGAACATGGGGAGGGATGGGGAAGAACACATTGTGTTCTTGGTAATGAGGTGACCTCTGGCACTCTTTTTTTTTTTCAAGCAGCTGTTATTTTTGATATATAAAATATAAGATTTTACCTTTGAGGAACTTCATTTTATGGGATGGGGGGGCTTTATAGTGCTTTCAGGGCCTGAGTTCAGCTCATTATCCAGGAATGAATTCAGTATCTTCATAGACTGAGGGGTTATATGAGCTTTTTAGTTCATCAGGTTTTAAAAAAATTAATTACAAATTTGCAGATGTGTGAGGGACTGGGAGGGAAGCCCTTGCCTCTAAGTGGTGGTAAAACTTAAAACTCATATGGGTATGGCTCTGATCAACATCCATTTCAACGTTCCCATAAAAAACTTATGACTTGGCAGTGTGTCAAGGGCTGAAAAAAATAAATGCTCTGTATACAACATGTTTTATTAATGTTGAAGGAGTAATGTTGCTGTATTTCAGTGTGTGCCACTGCACAGAATAAGAGCAGTTTGGCTCTTGTAGACTTTGGCTTTTCCCCTGAATCAAACGAGGTGTGACTTCACATCTGCTTTTTCCTAGTAGCCCTGTATTAATCAGGAATCTGTAGATCTTCAAGGTTTGGCCAGGCTTCCTCCTTTTCTTTCTTTACTTCTCCTATGTCACTGAGTAAATTCATGATTCTTGAGCCTCAGCTGGTACTATAAAGTATATTTATATAAACCTTGATGTTAAGCATCACATCCCACTTCCTTGCTGTGATGACTTTTTGCCTCCTTTTAAGCTGTACGTAAAGGTGAATTTGAAATTAGGCAGCTGAGGAAGAGGTAGTCTAGTAAGACTTGGCAGATGGGGTTGATCTAATAAAAGAAAATTTCTTAAGAAAGTACTTTAAAGGGAAATAAGTGTTGTAAAACGTGAACTTTAGGATGAAATTGCACATGATAATTTGTCCAGCCAAAAGCTGGGGAAGGCAGATGAGACAATTCAAGCACAAAATCACAATTTACAGCCGCATACTGGTGTTACTTTGGTAAGATTACCTCTGTGTTGGGCTTGGCTGGTGATCAAGGAATGGCTTAGGGAGACAGCTGGAGTGGGTTCGCTTGCGGTGTGCAATGCATCGGGTCACACACTGAAACAGAAGTCTGAATTCAAACGCTGAACACTGGCCTCTTTCAGCCTGGCTGGAGGACACAGCCTGGGTTCTTTGAGAGAGGAGAAGCGTGGGTATGTGACTACTTAAAAGTAGTTTTTGCTCCCTGAGTTATCACGCTGTTAAATATTGAGGTAGCTCTGTCTGTCTTGTGCTTCAGATCTATGGGTACTATTGATTGATTAAGATTTATGAAGCACTTGGAACACTTTAAAAGTGCTGTAGCATTGTAAAATACTCTTTTATTTGGCTGTGTGTACTCTTAAATGTGGAGATTTCCAGCTACTGCCGTGCAGGCACTCAGCTGAGTCACGCAGATGCTCCCTGGCCCTGTTCTCTCCATGTTTGTTCACTCCTCCCATTTGACCCGAGTCATCAATTCTTTTCTCATCCTCCTTCCTGCCATGGGTTTGTCAGTCTGTCTCTTGAGGATCAAGCAGTTCAGTTCCCTCTTCCTCCATAACTGTTTAAGGTCAGAGTGGATGGGGCTTTGAGCAACCTGACCTAGTGATAGATGCCCCTGTCCGTGGAGAGGCGTTGGTCTAGATGGTCTTTAAAGGTTCCTTCCAACCCAAACCAACCTATGATCTCCTCCACAGATGCCCCTTTGAAGCTATTGCAAGTTCTTATCTCTCCTTGTCCTGTTTCAGGATGCTCATGGACATATATATTGACCCTCTTTCCACACCTATGAGGTTTGGCATTGGTTCCTGGCAGCAAGCAAAGCATTGCTGCTTCTAGTTCCTCCCCATCTCTCCCCCAGGCTCTGCACAGAGGTATGGAAACCATTTGGACTTGTGATTTGCTTCCTTAGGAAGGAATTGGGTGAGCTTTAGCTGCTCTTCTCCCCAAGGTGGACATGATGATCCTGGAGCTGGAGTTGAGTGTAAGGGCAGCACTGAGACCTGGAGTGATGTTGAGAATGGATGTGCATGTGGGTGAAGGTTGCAAGCAAGCCTGTTTTGGTGCTGCCTGTGGCAGGGACCGAGTGAGAAGGCCCTTCTCCAGGAGAGATTGGGAGAGGGGATGTGGCTGTTGTGGCCAGATGCGATGCTCCCTCCACAAAGGCCATCCTGTACTGGCAATTGCCCCCTTTATAAAGCACTTATATTGCTTCTACCTGGCTACAAATGTTTAGAAACTGGTTTTTTGGTATCCAACGCTACTAGACAGCTGAAGACCAGCCACATGAGAGTGCTTTAATTAGCAGTTTCCACTTCTGGGATCAGAGTGGGCTGGACTTTTAAAGAGATTTGCTGCCTACTATCTGCAGATGGAAACCAAAGTTTAGCACTGGAGATGCAGAAATATCACCTGCTTCACCAGGAGCTGGCATCCCTTTGTAACTAAACTGAAGCTCCCTGGGACTCACTGGTGTTACCTGGTCCCAGTGTTACCTGTGGCGCTGGCACCAGTGCTTACAGCTCCTCTGAAAAAGCTGCTGTAATTCTGTCTGCCTCCCTTGGCCAAGCCAAGGCTTTAAATCAGGTGTGGATAAAGGAAGGAATTTGATCAGGCTCCTAACGTTGGTCACACTTTGAACAAAGGGAAATGGAGTAGAGCTGAGCTACAGAACACAGGGGTTTTTCTTGTGAAGTCTGAAGTGTTTGGCAGGTCCCTGGAAATATGTGCTGATGGTCTCCATCAAATTGCAGCACGCTGTGGTTCAGCTCTTGCCTTTACCCTTGTATCATGAGCTCTCTGTGGGTAGGATGCAGAAGAATTTTTGCTTGTGGCCCTATCAGACGATTCCCTCAGCATCTCTTAATCTTGGATACTTATGGTTCAATATAAAGTATATGTTGAGTTGCACTTAATCCTAAATTTGGTCTAAGATCAATCTAGCAAAGGAGGAGAAAAGTTGTTATGCTGGAACCCTTCTGAGGGGGGCTTATGTAGGTTTTCTTAAAATGAAAATGAGGGGAAGGGAAAGGAGAATAGACAGTTAAGCGGTTTCAGTCGCTATTAATGTTTGCCTACTGCAGCATTAGCTTGCATTTCATGTCTTTTCCCAGGGGTGGGAGAGGAAGGAAAGGAAAGAAGAAGTTGTTTGGACAACTTTAAAGCTACATTATTGCTGGTTAAACTGATGTGTTTAAGCTAAGGGTTTTTTGGTTTTTAAAATGTTTGATTGCATCCAGTATCCCTGTGAGTTTCATGGACTATCTAGACTTGAACTGCCATTGTCTTCATGGGGTGAGATTGAGCTGAACGTGCAGCAGGACCTGAGGAGTAGACATTTTTGGCAAATTAAATGTATTCCTCAGCTTTTGCCTGGGGTGTCATGAATGTTGCCAGCACAAAAAAATTCTGTTTGGGATGTCTTTAGCACTTGCTGCTGTCCTCTCTCCTGCCTTCTTTCCAGCCAGTTGTTGCCACCTTTGGGTTTTTTTTAAGTTTCTTTTTCCAGTAGTTTGCTTAGCAAGGAATGACATTCTGCAAACAAACCCAACCTCGGGTAATTTACAAACACTTCCTGCTGTGAGTGGAGTTTTAGGTGTGGAGATGATCTCCAGGAGAAGGTCATCCCGTGATCTCCTGTGCTGTGCCCCAGCCCATGAGTCGTGTGCCCGCCATCCGCCTGGAGCCGAACCTTTGCTGTTTTTGCCTGTTTAAGAGGTTAATCTTTCTGAAAGGCACTGAGCTGCTTGGTGTGGTTGCCTCAGCTACAGGAGAGTAAACCAGCAACGTGGGGGGAAATGGAGGGATAAACATTTACTGCTCTTTACTTGCCTGGAGAATTACAAGAACCTGGGATACGTTTAGTGACTTGGAACAATTTTTGTTTGAACGCTGGCTCAGTCATCACCTTCAAGCCATTGCTGTGCAATAAGAAAAATCTGTTAAGATTGCAATCCCTTTATTTATATCAGCTGACCTTGGTCTGACTAACAAACCAATCTTGCTTAATCTGGTTTTTTAATTAAACATCATATACTTAAAGGAATTAAGTTACTGGCATTTAATCAAAGCGTCTCTAAAGCCTGCCTGTGTTACGTACTGTACAGGTTGAAAAGCTTCGCTGGTGCACAGGTTGATATTTTAAATGCATGAAAGCAAAGGGGATTAATGTAAGAGCCATAGAGCTTGCTGGTTGGTGCTCCTGTCACTTGATTGTATCTATATAGTTTCCCCATAACTTACATTCGTGTCGCACTGTGGGATGTTGAAGTGCCGCTTCCTTGGGGGCTCTAGTGTGATGTTTCTCAATGTGGCCTCCAAAGGTAAAGCTGACTTCTGCTGTAACCTGTCCCCCTCCAGTGGAATCCCGGGTGTGTTGGAATTCCCATCCCACTGGTGTATTTATGGGGGAGGAGGAGGCTGGCTGCCGCAGGATCTCCCTCCCATGCAGAAGTGTAGTTTCTGCCACTTGCTGTCTGTCCCAGCTTCTTCCCAAGCCCTGGGGAAAGGGATGGGCAAGGTGTTTGGCATCTCGAGGCTGGAGAGCATGTTGGGAGGCTGCTGCTGTCATGAGGTGACTCTTCCATCATGTGCAGCTTTGGGGCTGAGCAACTTGAACAATGAAATTCTATAGAGAGGGTAAGGAAGACACATGCAAATGTGGCTCCTGGTACACTGTCCCTTTTTAACGTGATAATTGATGCCAGGTCACCTGCAGTCCTCTTGCAAACAGATAAATAGGGTGTAGGTGTTTTAGGCACAAATAGTGATGCAGAATAATGTTTGATATTTAAGTATACTCCTGGAAAACTTTTCTTTCCTGACCGCTCCTAGTCTTTAAGAGCATCTGCTCTGCTGTGACCTGTGTGGTCTGTATGTTACTAAAAACATACAGCAAATAAACTTGTCCAGGCAAGAACATGGCCTTGATGCACAATTGCTACCTAGAGCCCTAGGCCTGAAAGAAATATTAGTGTTGGAGATGGTGGTAAGGAGTAATCTTCCAGGTCTCTCTCTATATTTAGTTCTCTTAAGGTTTTAGCTATGTTCTTGGACTGTAATTTTTTTAATTGCAAGGGACATAAATCTTGTTGTTTCATTACAAGGGAATACAAAGAGGAAAAAAAAAAAGCCACCCCAACCTTCTTTCAATTCACAGTACTTTCCTCATATTAAAAAAGAAGAAAAAGTGCATGACAGTGATGCTGAAAAGCTTACACCTTTTGAAGCTGTGTGGAGATGAATACTCAACCTGTGAGCCAGGAGCAAGCTGCAGCAGGGATTACGTGAGAGCGTGGTGTGGGAGGAATTTAATTCGCCTGTGGTTTACATAATATCAAAGAGAAGACCCCTCTTTCCTTGACTTACATTAGCAGCCCCAGTGAAGTTGGAGCTGCTATTCACATGAAGGAGGATTTGCAGATTGCAGTCTAATTTGGATGAATTTATTTGTATAAGACTGGTTCTGTAATACAGATAATGCACAATTTATTATGTCTCTTAAGCTTTCAGATTTCCGTCCAGTTTAGGAAGAATTCACTGGACTTTATCACTCTGGAAAATGAGCCTGTCATTTCCTGAAGAGTAATAAGGAGCCCTGGCAAGGATTGTAACTTCTCTCAAGACCCAGCAGCGTTTCTGTGTAGCATTTGTGGGCTGCCTGGCACAAAAGGTTAGTTTTAGGTAATATCTAGCTGACTAAAGCATGTCTGGTTGAGCGTTGCCAGTGGTTCTTGACTTTGTCTGAGACTTAGTGCACACAGGAGTAACAAAGCCCCATTACACAAATATGGGAGGGTGGTGGCATTGGAGTGAGGTTTTGCTGGGAGTTGCCTCTTCATGGAGGAGCAAGGAGTTTCTGCTCCCAAGAGAGACCTCATCAGACCCTTGCTATACTCTTAGGAGGGTGCTAAGTCAGAGGTGGGGAACCTCTTCATGCGAAGCAAAAGCGAGTGGCTCTCACTGGAGGCAGGGCAGGGTTGAGTCCTCAGACTGAGCAAAACTTAGAAGATGGCAGCTTAGTGAACCCTATGCTTTTTTGAGGTGTGCTCTGTAAGTTGCTGTGATAGTGTCTGTCTTGGGATATACCTGTATTTCTTTGCCGTATTTGAACATACTTGAGTTCTTTGGACGTGTTGAGCACGTTTCTCATCCTATTACATGTGACTGTTGTCTGAACATCAACAACCTGGATGCTCATCCTTTCCATTTGAGCTCTGATGCATCTGGTGACATTTGTTTGAGCAAGCTTCCTCTTGTTGCTCATGTTCCCCTCCTTGTCCTGTGAGGGCATGGGAATACGTTTAGTATTCTTTCCTCCTGCTGCTCCAGTTCAGAAAGGGGTGGAAAATTCTCCATCAGAAATCACTGAGGATTTTTCTGGCTGCCTGAAGGTACTTTCCTTCCAGTCCTTGCCTCTGCCTTGTAACAGCAGCAGTTCCCTAGGAACACAGTGGACCTGAGAGGTAGGACGCATGCTTGCTGTGGTAGTTAATCATCGTACATGCTGATGTGGAGTTAAGTTAGTGTGCCCATCAGCAAGGATCAGAGCTGCTTTTTACCAGGAGTGAAGGTGGATGTGAGTACCAGGTTACCAGGTAAAATGTCTTATTTTAAATCAGAGAAGTTTGACATATGAGAAACATGAATTGTTGCACTGCAAACTTCTTTTACAGTGGAACAGGTAGACGAAGGATGGTTTTAACTGCAAATGGCGTTGCTGGAGAGCTCTGTATTGTGCATCTAGGGTGAGGGTGTCCTGGGCCTGTAGTTAGAAATTCTGCATAAACAACTGGAAACACCATAACAAGAAAGAAACCATACCCCAAGTCTTCTAGAAAAGCATAGCTCCAAGGCATGTCTCAGCACATATTATGTTGTGTGGCTCAGATGCTCTGTGGTAGTCTTTCCATTCTATGTTAGGTGGCCTTGGGCAGATGGAGCCTGAACCACCTGACTGAAGGGGCATTTCTGTTCTTATAACTTCAGAATGGCTTCTGTTTTCATCATGTATGTTCATCAGGACCATCCAGAAAAGACACACATGCTTACAATAAAAAGACTGAATCTGCATTCTTCTCTGCTTTTATGTGGGCCTTTTGGCTCGTGGCTCACAGGCTCTTGTAGAGGCTTCAGAGACAAAAATGCTGCTGCATTTTTCTGTTACATGCTGCCTTGCCAGGTCCAATAATAGCAACGATTGGACAGAGAGAGAGAATAATGCAACCTGCCTTACCATAAGTGTATGTGGAATCATACTTGTGGGAAGTTCAAGAGGACTTTCACAGTGAGTCAGTATTTTTTATTAAGTTCCTCCATATCTTCATCCCTGTGCATACACTGCTTGTTAACAACCCTGGATGTTTGTGGAAATAGTACTGCTAATAAATGATGTCTTTATAGTTTTGTGATGGAAGAGCTATTGCCAGTGACTGAATTGTGAGATGTTCCTGGAAGAGTAAGGCGCAGCAGGAGGGCAGATGATTTGATTTACAGCTGAGGAGAGCTTTGAGAAATGCATTGTTCTGGCAAATACATTCAGCTGGGAAGGGAAATACAAAGCAGAGACCCTGCTGGATCCTTGAAGTGGACCTTGCTGTGTGTAACGTTGAGGTTTCCCACAACAGTTCACCAGCATGCTTTGTACATCTTTGGGCCACAGAATGTTACTCTTGATGTTTCACGTTACTAAGGCTTTAGATTTACACTGTGCCATGAAAAGGCTTCTCCAGGTGAAAGGCAATATAAGGAAGAAATGGAGCCATCTCTTCAACCCTGTTTTAAAGTGATGGGTTGGTAATTTGGCCTTTCTTTAAAACCTTCTGGAGCAGCCCTGTGGTGGTGATCAGTTACACCTGATCAGAAGACAGGCTGTAGGCTTTGAGTGTGTGCATTTTTTTCCAATTAAGCAGTTGTGTTCTACATTGGATCCCTCCTATAATATATTGAGAGTAAAAGATGCACTTAGTCATTCCTAAATTTCAAAGAGCACTTGATATCTAGGCCACATGTCCCCTTTTATGTAACATATACACTTTCTTAATGCCTAGATTTTGAAGTGCTCTCTGGTGCGTTTCTGTACAAGCTTTTCAAACTTCTCTTCAATCCATTACTAAAGCGTTGCAAAACCAGACCGTGACTGTAAACAGTGTGTCCTATCAGTGGAGGGAAAAACGAGTCTTGGAGGCCTTTATTTTAAAGATTGCTTCTTGTTTTAATTAGGAAAAATGTCAGCTTGCCAGCATTTCAGGGCTGCTGCTTTTTCCCCACTGCGGCTTGTAAGCTTTCTTCATGGGAAAAGTATTATTCATATTTTACTTTACTTTGTGCAAGGTAGTGGAATATGAGGCTTTTCCTGCTGCTGCATCCCCTTGTGTTGGGGATGGGATGGGGACCTTCTCCAGCTAAATTTGGGGATGGGGAAGGAGCACATCTGGACCATCAGCCCAACAGCACTGCGTGTTCTTGTGCTGTAACTTTAGGAGCCTTGCTGGAAATACAAAACCAGATGTGCTCGTAATGGGATTTTGGGTGACAAACAAGACCAAAAGAATCTATCTGTTACAAATCTCTTCATTACGCTGCAGTATTTCCACCCTGAGTGCTTCAGGACTTGGATAGTGTAGGTGGATATACAAGCTCTTGACATCCGAATCTGACCCTGCCTCAGCTACTCCCAAGTTTCACGTTTTAAATATTCCCTGGAATTCTAATCTGTTACTGTCCTGTGGGTGAGTGGGCCTTCACTACTTGATAGGTTGCTGTGATAATACATAAAAGGCTGTACAACAGAACATACCGATGTTTACCTCACTCAGGATACTGTGGACACATTTTTAAGTCACTGATTTTATACAGGGAAACAGCAAAATAAAACACCACACTCCCAAGTTCTACCCAAGTTATTGCAAACAGTTTCAATATCTGTGAAAAATAATATTTCTAGGACAGTAATTTTTCTTTAGTGATATCAATTATTCTTCTACACTACACATTTTATGTTTACTTTAATAACTTGCAGGTTGGATTTATGAAACGTCTCTGGTCCTATGTCATTGTGAATGGCATCTGAATAGATTTATTATTCAACATTTTGAATAAACCCGTGCTGGCTTTTCAATCAAAATTAACCTGAAAATCCCAGTGACATGTAGTTGGATCTGCTCTAAGGCAGTGCAAGCATAGCTGTGCATGCACCTTCCATGCAAAATGGCAAAGAAGCATCCTGTAGCTATTGAAAGAGCAGGCTGCATCACTCCTGGGCTCTTCTTTCTCCACTCTTGTGCCCTGGTCCTGCAAGGGGCTGAGCACTTTGCCCTTCTAATGCAGCAGGGCGCTGGGTCGTGTATCTAATAGCAGCCAGATGAGTATTGTTGCCAACCTCGGTGACCTGCTTAGTGTTAAACCACTGCACGCTTTGCTGAGCAATGTTGAATGCGTGGGGGGATTGAGGTCTTGGCTTTCCTGGAGACTCAAGTGCTTATTTCATAGCAGTAAGAGATGCAGCATAGTGATGGGTGATTACTAGAGGAGGATGACATCCATCTTGTTTGATGTCAGGCAGCTAAGAATTCAGGCAAGTGCTACCCAAGCTAGGTCTGCAGACCTCAGCAAGCAGTGAGAAGACAGACACCCCCAGAGTATGATGCTGTTGTCCTAAAAATCACTGAAACAAACTGGTCTGTAAATGGGAAGGAGTTGACTAGTTGAGACTGTACCCAGTTTTTAGAGGGGTAAAATTAGATGATGGGAATCTGTCCCTCCAGGGTGATTTTCCTCTGCCCTTGGAATCATGCAGACAGTACCAAAAAATTGTTAAATGCTGCTGGCTTTTTAAAGCTCCAAACAAGGTAAAATTGTCACGAATTACATCAAAACCCAGCCTAACTGAGCCGAGCCAATGCAGTCTATGTTTAGACCAGACTCTTTTCTTTGTCCTGTTGCTGGTCCTGCATTAGGAAAGAGGAATGGTCTGGGAGCAGAGCAGCAGCTGAACAAAACAAGGTGAATCAAGGGCAGAGCAGGAGGCTTAACTTGCAATTTCCTTGTCTTTGTTTGATTAAGTCTGACCCTCTGCATTGTTCAATGCTTTGTATGTAATTTCCTCAGTTGCTTAAGGAATGGTTGGGTCTGGTAGAGGAACTTCCAACTGTGGTCAGGTGGGGCATGCAAGATTCAAATAAAGAACCTGTTTTTTACTTTCTGTGGTGATTCTAATGCTTTTAAAATAGGTTAGAGAAATGAGATGCTTGTCTGGAGGTGCAGGGAAACCTTTCAGTCCTGGTTGGCTTGTAACTTCATTCTGGAGACTTGATGAAAAAAGAACACCCTCAAGTGTTCTGGTGAGTGAAGCACAGGAGGAGCTAGACCACGGCATTGGTGAGCAGATTTTTGCTGGCAGCAAAACTGGATTGGATCTTTCACTGCATCTGCGTTGAGCTTTTGTTTCCAACCATAGCACTTTGCTCCTTTCCTCTCCCAATGCTCTGGCAGTCCAGAAGTGGAATTTGCAAAGGAAAACAGCTGTAGTTCAAGCTGTGGAAAAGTTACTGAAGACAAATCCTTTGGGGTTGTTGGGTTTGGTCTGTTCCTTTGGCCTGCTCCTGTAAGCATTTAAAGACAAGCCCAATCCTAAAGTCATGGGCTTGAGGGGAAAATGGGGGGGAAGCTTTTCAGCCAGCAACAGAAGCAATAGAACTTGAATGTCCCTAATGCTTTCTTCTGACCCCAGTGTCATCTCAAAAAATCTCAAACAACCTCTCACCCTGAAATCAGTAGGTAGATGTTTATCTCCTCTAGAAACACTGGAAAAACTTCAGGGCTTTTTTTTTCCCCCTGTTTCTGTGCCTGACCCCACCTTTCCCATTCCTCCCTAATCGCATGCATACCTGCTAGCCCATTGCCACCCTGGAGGTTTGCATGAAAAGATCTCTGTTGCTTAGGAGTTAATCGGCTCTTGCTGCCTGTCCTTCATCCACCTGAAGTTCTCAGATCTCTTCCTCTTACATCACCCTCAAGAATGTAGATGTCAGACAGCCCTTCCCTTGTGTCCGGGCATGGCTATCCTTCAGCCAGCTCACCTCACCATGCATACCTCTCCTTGGAGCTGGCCTAGGCTCCAGCAGGAGCCAGCTTCCTCACCTGGCAGGAGGAATGTGAGTCTGGTTGAAACTAAGCATTGGTCTGACCTGCACGAGGCTTGAGGGTGGGGGAGAAGAGACCCTTGGAGTTTGGCTTAAAGTGGATGTTGAAACCTCGCTGGAACAGAGAGGTCTTGATGGGGGGAGACTCTGCAGGTACCTACAGGGCATCTCTAAAGCTTAGCCGTATCTCCTCTTGGCACTGTGAAGTGTTGGGTCTTTACTGGATGATCTGAGAGCTGTAATGTTGGTTTGTTGTTTGTAAGCAGGCTGCTCAGGAGATTTTCTGTGAAGTTGTAACTTGTACTGAAGCGGGTTTTCTTCACCTGTGCCACGGATGACTTAGGATCTGACAGGTTATCTGTGATCTCTAGCAACCTCTAGTGCTAAATGCTTACGTGGTACACGTGCACCCCTTTTCTTTTGGTGGAAGAAACAACATAGCGAGTATGAGTATCTGAGTATCTGCTGTTGCCAGGAAGTTAAACAGATCAAGGAAGATGTGCTGATTATCTCAGTACTGTTAGTCTATACCCATTCTTTGTTTTCATGTCTGGGCAGGCATTATGTTCTGTTGTCTTTGTTTTCTGTCATTTATAGAAATGACAGCCCTTATTCATTAATCTAAACTCTATTACTTATTATTTGTGTGTAGGGTGAGCAGAAGTTAAATTTGTGTCAGAGCATCACTGCTCCTCATGGGGTTAATCTGTCTTTTGAGTCCTCAGCATGCTATGGAAAAAGTGTGTGAGCCCTTAGACGTCATGATGAGCGGTTTCATTGAGCATACGTTGGAGCGCTTTGTAAGTATAGATCAGGAAAACGTTGTTTAGCAATAGATGTTATCTGTGGAATAACGTCTAGCTTGAAGTCTTGCTGCTGTTAAGGGCAGGGCACCTGGAGGGAGAAAAAAAGAAACAAAAGTAAAATCGTTGTATTGAGAAAGGTAACTCGAGATCAACAAACGAAAGGCGGAGAGAGTGAAGGTATTTGGCCCAAGGTAAAAATGATATTAAATACTGTGGTATGGTGCCTGCCCTAAAATGGTTTTCTTCAGGAAAAATTGTTGAGCAACCTGGTGCCCTAAAACCAGGCAACGAAATTAGTGGTTTAGACTGAGGACCAGTGAGTCTGGGCACAGTTAGGGACAGGTATCTGTTTCCAGAAATGATAGTCTGTAGAGCACTGCTTTTGCTGCTAAGGTTATTCCTCTGTCATGTTGAACAGGGGATTTATTTACACACTTGGTGCAGCAGGTAGGTTGTGATTAAATCTGTGGCATTAAAGCTTCTTGCAGGGGCAGATTACTGAGCATCTATCTGAACATGGCTGGGAAAAGCTCCTCCGGTGTCTGCGCTGAGCAGAGAAGCGATGCTGTGAGACCCTTGGTCTCCTGGTGTTGTGCCGCTGCTCTGCGTGCCCTGTGTGCATGGATCACATGCGTGGAGAAGTTCCTGCGTGTGCAGAACAGTCCCAGGGACGGCAGCTGGGGATGAACTGTGGAACCAGGTAACTCCCACAGTGTGCTTACAAAGAGACTCGTGCCTCTGGTGTGGGCTCTTGGCCAAGTAGACTTTAGCACTGGTGGTGTGTTCCCTGTGGCCATCATCTCTATGTGATCCTGTGCCCCTCTCACCCAACTCTCAGTAAGATAAGTCCTGGGTAACAGATGTACCAAGCAGGCTACAGTCAGCTAAAGCAAGGAGCAGAAGCTTTCTGGCCCTGAAAAATATTGAGAAGGCTATGCATGCTTAATCAAAACAGCTCTGTGTGCCCTTGAAGAGACCCTCCCAGCTCAGGAAGACCAGTTTATGGTATTTTTTTTCCCCCCTTCTTGTTACCAGCTAACCCTGTTTGGTGCTGTGCAGGATGATGACCAAGGCAGGCAGGCAATGTCTAACATGATCATAGGAATACAAGAAAAGGGAGATCCAAACGGTTCAGGACTGTGTTTGCAAGAGGTGAATCACCACTTGCATAGGTGTAGACAGGTAGATAAGCGCTTGGAAGCCCCGTGCGCACGTGGAAATGCGGGTAGTGCCTTTGCTTTATTGCGTGTGGTTGGGTCGTGCCTACAGCTCCTGTTGACACTCAGGCGGTGTTGCACAAGTGTTCCTTGGCAGGTGCACTGAAGAAGGGTGTGCCCAGCAATTAGTGGGCTTTAACTTCTTGTTTTCCCTTCTCTGCTCTTTGCACTGAGCAAAAAAGCTCCTTTTTGTACCTGCTCGGGGTGGGTGAGGAGTGGAGTGTGTTCTGCGGGGTGAAAATGGTTGTCATTGCTTTAACTAAAGATCCAAGGGGATGGTTGGAACGAGAGATACAGTAAGTCCATGAAGGAAGATAGTGGTAGATATGTCAGTACAGTTGCCTAATTGCTTGGAGTACCTGGAGTAGGATTTGCTAAGTGATGGTAGTCTTAATGTACTTTGTTTTTGTTTTATCCAGGACACCTAGCAGCTGGTAGCGAAGTGCTGGTTTGTGGACTGGCTGTGACTCTTGATTAACGATAAAACAGGAAGGAGTGTACTGTGCTGAGAAAATAATGAGTAGGTCTCACTCCAGCCCATGTGTGAAAAACACAGGAGGATGCAGGCGCAGCCAGGATTGCACATTGCATGGACGCAGAGCGGTGGTAGGCTCAGTTTTAGGTTGTATTTGCTGTCAAACTTTGAGATGCAGGTTATGTGGATGTTTTCTGACTTGTTTTGGGAATCTTTTTGCTGGTGGTGAAAGCTTGGTTCCTCCCCCAGCATGCATTCGGGGGTTAGTGAAGCACTGGGCTTTTGGGTACGGGGCAAAGTCTGTGCCATGGGCTAATGCTATTTAATAACATCCCTTGCTTTTCTGCTTGTAATATACTGTGTTACTGAGACCTGTGCCTTTAAAGATCTTTCTGTATGTGCCTGACTCTTCCGAGGAGCAGGGAATAAAGCAACTGAATGAAAATAATGAAAATCTTTTTGTTGAGAAGAGGTGGGGGGGAGGTTGAGCTATGTAAAAACAAACCAGGCAACCTGCTGAAGGGGTTGCAGAATAAAAGAGCCCAGGTGGATCAGAACTAGGTATGTGCCAGTGCACTTGGTAGCCACAGACCATGTGTGATAGTTCACCCAGAAACACGTTGTGGGCCCTTTAGTGCAGCAAGGACTCAGAGGCTTCATTCAAAGGTTCCTCAGTGGTCCCTAAAATCATAGCAGCTCTCTGCTCCTTGCTTCAGCCCCGTGCTGCACTTGTTGCCTGCTTTGCTGCTGGCATTGCTTGTGTCTTTCATGGACCACAGTGTGGGTGGGAAAGCATTGAGTAGGCGCAGGAGGGACGGCATGCTAGAAGGGTAATATGTGGAAGTCAAATGGTCCCAAATCTGAATTTTAATAGAATTAACAGTGTGTTTTACTGGTGAGAGGGGAATGGGAGCATGGCATTTTGCGAAAAACAATGGTGACGTACCAGTCATTTCAGAGGGTTTCTAGAGAAGGCACAGCATCACTTCTTGAGTCTTTTGTTTGAACAAATACATGGAAATACTGGTCAGCAGCTTCTAAGCAGATGCTATCACCCTGCCCTGACCATGGCAGTTTTGGTGCTGTCAATTTTCTTTCGAGCCCTTCAGTATTGAATGGTCGGATTGACATCGCACCATGACACTTAACTGCTTTTCAATATCCAAGTAACACTTCTTGGCCCTGATGCTGGTGTAGTGCTTCTCATCTTTTCATCAGCACTTCATGAAAAGAAGGTGTAATTAGGCTGCTAAGCTGCAATTTGGTGCTATGTTTCTTGACATAAGAGGTCAATACAGTGTAAAAGAATATTTCAAACCAAATGATTTCTCCCTTACACTGTATTGATACTACGAATAGAAATCAATAGTACCTGGAAGTATTTGACCCTATTCAGTAAAAAACCTGCACTTAGAATTCTTGGGGGGTAGGAACATTCTCTCCCACATGAACTGTTCATGCTGAGTGCTCATCAGATACCTAAATTGCCTTATTTATTGTCAGAGCTGATGGGTGATCTCTCTCTGACCCTGTGCTGGTAATGCTTCGTAAAGGAGGCTGCAGCGGGGAGTTAAATCACACAGCACAGGGCAAAAGTCACCCCAGTTGTGAACGGAACAGGTTTCACTGGAATTACGTCATCTCTGTAGAACGGGAAGTTGGACTGAAAGGCAAGCAGGACTTGTGAGGTACAAGGGGTTGCTCGGACAGACTCTAGACGCATCCTTTGAGTTTAAATGCGAAATTGGGAGGGAGATTTGGGAAAAAAAGGCTGCCTTGGCTTTGGAGCATCTCTTCTGCTCTGTGGTGGGTGATGCTGCTGCTCAAACACTGGGCTCCTCGCTTTCGCCCTTGAGCTGCCAGGGCAAGGGAGGTAGGTAGGGTGTGCTTGAGTGGATCTCACATGTTTGGAGTCAGATGATGGCTCTGGGAAAATGTGATCTGCACCATGCAAGTCTGCAGCTAGCTGCCTAAATGCCCAATTGTCTGGGCCGTTGTGTAACCCACCCGTAATCTGAGCACCGGGTTACAGATTGTTTTGTTGCATCATTAGACCATCTCTTTCATTACTGGTTTAGGTCCCCTATGCATATCTCTAATCTATATAATTAAGTGCTCCAGTGACACATTGATTTGAGCAGTAATGCAACTTATTGCCAAAGTTGGTTGTGGCTGGAGCTGCAGTGGGAGACAGGAATATAGATTTGTGCTTTATACCTAAGCGATCCTTAATGTGGAGGAGAACGCTTGTATTAACATGTCAGTGCATGTTACATGCTGATAATTGTTTTCTACATGGATATGTTCCCTTCCTTATCACATTATTTCTAAGTCCAGTAAAAGTTCTTTATTATTTTTTAAAACCACATGGAAATGAAAATCAATTTTGTATGTGGGGAAAGATGAAGTGAATTGTGTGGGGTGCGCAGCTGGAGTTGGAGTGCCTTGCAACTGGTGATGATTTTGACTTCATTCCTGTGGCGATGGTGCACGATGAGGCTGTTTAGCTCAATTTTACATGTGGGAATTGACACAGAGGCCACAGTTGACTGGGATAATTCTGAGCAATGAAAGTATGTGGATGATGTCATAACCTTGATGCCACGGCCTTGCTTTGAGCAGGGTGGTGGACCAGATGACCTCCAGAGGGCTCTTCCAACTGAAATTTTCACATGGTTCTTGTTTCCAACCACTCTGCCTTTTTCTCAGGGCCATACCATGTTCTGGGGGTGACAGGAGGTGTTTAGCCAGTC
The DNA here is from genome assembly GCA_020800305.1 of Porphyrio hochstetteri. Lineage (NCBI taxonomy): Eukaryota > Metazoa > Chordata > Aves > Gruiformes > Rallidae > Porphyrio > Porphyrio hochstetteri. The sequence goes on along the minus strand of CM036915.1, from coordinate 17,677,987 downwards.
CTACTCATGAGCAGTGCCCACTACTTAAAAATATTGGCCTATTCTGTTAAGCGAGGGACTGTGGTTAAGCGATGCTTTCCTTGCATTGCGGCATTGTGTTGGTACCTCTTGGTGATGGCCACAATGAAGTAGTCCTTGGCTTCACTGTTTGTGCTTCCTCTGTGTCCTGGCCTTCCAAAGGGGCTTTGGTGAGAGGGGACAACTGATTCAGACTGCAGCTTGCGATGTTGTTATACAAGACAGTGGTTTTGCTCTCTGGATGGGAAGGGCAAGAAAATACAAGAGAGATGGAGAAATATCTGTTGTGGAATTAAGAGTTTGTGTTTTAGGAGTGGCTGAGGGCTTGAGATGTTATTGCAGCTTGCTGCTGTTTGCTTTGTTTTTTAGCTAGTCGCTCTGATATTGTTCCCTGGTAACAAGGGTGGTGGTGGTCTTGCAGAGTGGTTCTATGAGGTGTTAAAACATTGCCCAGGTTTTTTAACTCTCCAAGAGTAAAGTTTTACTATCTCCTGCACAGTCAGCCATGATGATCTTGTGGAAACAGTTTGAAGTTCTTACCTCAGTCCTGATGCGGTTTTATAAGGCTCCAGAAAGAAGCAGTTGCTATTTAGGATGAAGACTGTGACATGCTTCAGTTTAAAGAAGATCGAATTTCTAGACCAAGTCCTGCTTTTATTAGTAATAAAAACTGTAATGGGTCACAAAAATATTATTATTCTTCCCATTTGTGTTTTTTTTCCTTCTGGTTTCAGCCTTCAAAATGTCAGTCGTATGCTGTTCAAGAGCATTTGTGCTGACCTTGTGCTCTCAGAGTTCAGGGGGGTTTCACTGCTTGCAGAGTCCCTGTGGCACCTCGTCCTCTCCTGCGAAAACAGGTTCCTGGGGGTTATTGCACAAAAGGAGTTTCTGGAATTCAGGCTGCTGTCAAGAGGCAAGTCAGAGAGGCATCAAGCATCCCCAGTCTCTACGTCACTGCTTTGTGATTGCTGGTGGAAATAAAACACAAACCCAAAGCTCCTTTCAGTTCTGCGCAGATCTCCAGGTTCTAGACAGACAATGTGTGTCTTTCCAGGGCTAGAGTAGGGAAGCGCTGGTGGTTGGGTACTTCCTTGCTTCCCTTTTCCACTGACATGGGAATATTTCTGTCTACAAGTTCAAGGCGACGCTGTCAAAAGAGTTTAAGTTTCAAAGGTTGACTTGGTGTATATGGAAGAATTTTTGTCTCTCATTTCTTGGTAATCAGGATTAATGGGACTCCAGTTAACATCTTAATGTTATTGCTTGCCCTGTAATGTGTACAATTGTGTGAAATATGGATATGTTTTACTTTGTATTGTTTTAAAATTCTTGGCTTTTCTTCTTCCAGTGTGCCAAGTCAGATGCTGCCCTCTAAACAAAACCCACCATCTACTTTCAGAGGAACCTTCTGTGTGTGTGTAAAAATGTGATGAGCTGCAGTCTGCCCTCTGCTCTGCTGGGAAAAATGTAGTGCAACGCAGTGGTTAGCAGATCCCTGTTGCATCTACACTTGTCCAAAAAAAAGCAGATTTAGGGCAAATAACTTTTTATTCTTCTGTTTACTTTGCTGACGTGTCCATTGATTTGTCTCACTGGGTGCTGTAGCAGCTTGGATGCTGCTGCTCTTCTCTAGCCTTGGTGTGGACCTGCTTGACTTTCACTTGAGGTCAATCAAGGGAAGAGGTTGCTGCTCTGAATGTGGCTTTGTAGCATGTGACTGTGGGAAATGCCTTGTCGGAGCTGAGTGTGTCCAGGCTCTCTTCCCCAAGGAATTGGGAAACACTGTTCAGACCATGGGACAAACTTCCGCAAAGGTCCTGTGAGCCAGTTTCTCTTGGGAGACGCAATAGATGCAGGAAGAGGATGTCCTGCAAGGAGAATATCGTGGTATATAAGTATAGGCTGTGTATTAAAAGATAACAGCAGCATGCAGCTGTACACCCAGCAATTTGGGAGGCGAGGAGCAGCAGCAGTGTTTTCCTTGACATCATTTGATAGGAAGTTGTGAGGAGGCTTTTCTAGTGGGCAACAGCCAAAGCTCAGAAATACTTCAGAGGTCTGACTGGGTGCTGTAGCTCTGGGATGGGCCATGTTTGGGCGTCTTGGCTATCAAAGGGTTCCAGCTGTATCAAATAAACCCAAATAATCATCAGTTCATCTCCTAAACCATTAGTGCCCTGATCTCCGTGCTGTTTTCCGAATCTGTTGAAAGCTTCGTGATGGCAATTACAACCAGATGCTGAGATAACTCATTTGATGTGTCAAAGGGATCAACAAAACATGAAAAACTCTGAAAAATAGAAGGGGTTTGTGTCTGTGGGGTGGGGAAAGAAGAGCATGTTTGAGGAGTGTTTTCCTCTGGGCTGGGTGGTGTTTTGGAAGGGTGGGTGTTCGCTGGGGAGGAACCAGCAGAGCAACTGGAAACCATGAGGTCCAAGTATTGGGGCTCTACCAAGCATCTGTTTTTGAGCCCCAGTTGATGGCTCCTAAATAGATTTTTCAACACAGGATAACTCATTTTTTCGCTGCGGTGGTCACTGCCATTCAGGGTACCTTTTTGATGCTTGGCTTCTATGCCTGTAAAGGACACTTCAGATATGGATCACTACTAATCACAGAATTGTAGGGGTTGGAAGGGACCTTTGGAGATTGAGTCCAACCCCAAAAGCCATTGGGCTCTTATTTGGGAAAAGATCTTATCTCTTACAGGAATTATATATATAAATACATATTTATAATATCTATAGGGCTGGTTACCTTGTCTTTTAAAAAGTGTAAATAGCTGGAATGCTGCCCTTAAACTTTATTTCACTCCCTTTTCCCTAAACATGTTTTAGTAATTCATCAGTGTCACGGATAATGTCTGCTTGAGCTGTCTCAGTACGTAGGGAGTAAGGCCATCAGATGATCCTGTCCTAGCAAACCAGGTGGGGTTTTTCCCCTATTTCAATGAAATCCAAGGCAAGTATGAAATAATGAAATAAAGGCAAGTATCAGAAAGACTCCTCTTTGCATTCTCATTTCCTTTAGTGAGTGCTGTGCAATGTTGTGGCTATCACGACTATAGGTCCTTTTGGGCCAAGATTACCCAGAGTAACAGGTCAGAATATGGGAATGTTGCCAGAGCAGTGTAGGAACCAGGTTGCTATTTTACAGCTTTCCTGTTGAAGATGGCATATGTCCTCATCTTCCTGTGATGACACAAAATAGCTTTTTTTATTTGTAAAGCAGTATGAGCTCACCCATGAAACGTTAAGTTTTGAACCCATCTTTTTTAAGGTTCAGGAAAGAGGTGTTTACTTCAGCGTTCATCTACACTTGGTAATGATTTCCCAGGAAGGGAAGAGGGGGAGAAGAAATCCACCTGGGGAAATCCTTCTCGTGAAATGGGTGTGCTTGGACACGTGGGAGTTATCCCAGCACAGTTCTGCAGGAAGCAGAAGTTAATCCTTTGGGGAATTGACGGGACAGCCTTCCTGATTGTGCTGGCTCTTTACACATGGAACTTTAAATATGTATCTAAGATTTTTTTTAATAACCTTTGCTTCTTCCTGTAGTGATCTAAAAATTCCTACAGAATAAAAGTAAACAAAAAGAAGAAAGCTTGGAGGAGCAATCCTATGATATGTGTATGTGTTAGCGCTTTTTCTTGCTAGGCCAGTCGATTTTCTCCACTTGCTAATTCTTTCCAAGTCATGAGCATCCAAGTGTGCTTCGCATGAGTGTCTCCATACACACACCCTCATTCCTTAGTAGATATGATGAAAAAACGTGCAGTGAATCACAGCGTACTCACCACCTGCTTTAGCTGTGTAAGCGATACCCAGATTGCTTCTTGGTTGAAAGGAGTAGCAGTAAACCCCCTTTCTCTGTCAAAATACTCCAGGTATGGTGTTACAAGCCAAGTTATCAGTGTCTCACGAATGAAACTGGTGTGTGTCGTAGTATATGCCTTGGAGAGAGCTGTTACTTGGAGATCAACACGGGATGGCTGGTAGGAGCCTTGGGTTAATGATGTTTGCTTAACATAGTTAATCATTGCTTTATCAAACAGTAACCATCTTTTAAAACGTGGCCCTGAAAGTAATACTACAGGAATGCTGGGGGGAAGTTCCAGTCTGTTTGTGACTGCAAGGATGGTTTTTTACTGGTTAATGAATCCAAAATGGGTTTGCGTGCTCTTGACTGAGATTTAAGAGTTCAGGTAATTCTTTCAGCTCCAGTAGTTTGCCGTAAGGGTACGATTCAGAAATGCGTGACACTGCAATGGAGAAATTCATGCATGATCCTGATGATTTGAGGGGAAGCAAGAGGGTGAACTTTTTTGGGTTTTCTTCCCCAATTTGGTCTATGTTTAAATATATGTATTTGTGGGAAAGTGCTTTTTAGCATGCAGGACCCTGCAGCCCCTTGCAAAACACTGGAACCCACCAGTGGAAGGGATAAAAGAGACTTTTAGCAATAAACCTTAAGAGAACAGTGTGCAAAACCGACATTGAGGTGTTCAGGTGATGCTGTTCTTGTGTAGATGAAGGAGTGAGATTTGTTGTGCAGTGCGTTATCTTCCAGTGTCGTACGTTCCCCAGCTAATTCACACAATACAATTGATTTCCCAGCTGGTAACTAGTTTTGCCATTGTTACTTCTCTGCTTTTAATTGCACTTTGAACTTGGCAGGTTGGCCCAGGCTGTGAGATTCCCTGATTACAAGTGCTTTCCCAATGGGGAGGGCGCAGGGGCAGAGTCTCCTCTATCTGGTAGAACAGGAGGAGGCGGTCTGTGTGTTCTGCTTGTGTTGGGTGCTATGTACGTAGCCACAACCTTTCCTGGTGTGGTAACCAAATGATGGCCTAGGGTGCCCTGATGACTTTGATTTAGCTAATAAAATCTCCCACACAGCATTTAATAAGCTAAAGCCCAACCTGGGCTTTTTCTCCTTTTGACATTTAATCCACTTAAATGGCTCTTTCCAGGTGTACTCAGCAGACCAGATTCATCCCTGTGGATGAATCTACTGTGAGTAGGTTTTGCTCTGGAGTAGGTCAGCCTGTGGAAAAGTGCAGGCATCCCAGAAGGGATTGGAAGAAACTTGCTTGTAGATTTGGGCTTCATCTGCTGGCCGCCACCTGCCATCATCTGCTTTTGGTGCTTTTGTTCCCTTTAAAATATCCTGCTGAAAGGAGTTCACAAATAGTTTGATGAAGCCTGTCCTGGAGGGGTTGTGTTTAAAATGGGTCTCCAGGACTTAAGGCCAACCCAGAGGTTTGGGATATGGTGACAGACAGCAGATCATCAGTTCTGGAGTTAAACTAAATAGCAGGACAGCAGCAAATATGACTCGGCAGCACAATTATTCTTAGATGGTGCTGGATGCCCATGTGGGTCTATATATAGCCCTATGCTTTCTCTGTTCATCGCCCCGTGTTACCATGGAGAGCAGGGGTGCATCACCACGAGGGGTTACTGTAGGAGGCCAGACATGCCTCCTGCATGGCTAGCAGGGTAGAAGATGGCTTCCATCCCCCTCAGGGAGGGTTTTGCAATGCCAGTTTGGGTGCTGTACTGTCCCTTCCACTTGGTGACACCTCCTTCCCTCTCTTCCAGGAGCTGATCGTCGTTACCTGCCTTGCTCCTCCCTGCTCAGTGGGGGAAGGACCTGAAGGACACCTTGGAGCCACCTGTACTGCTTCATGCAGTTAAAGTAAGGTTTGTTTTGCCAGTTCTTTCAGGTACAAGCAGCAGTTGAGGTGAGGGATTTGGGGGAACGGTTTTGCCCCACTTACCTGCTAGGCAGCAGGAGGGGATACTGATGACAAAGCGTGTGTTACAAGCAAATTCAGCAAGTTATTTTGGCATAACATAAACTCCTTTGTGGCAGAAGCAAAAATAAAAAGGGGTGTGTGGCCTGAGCCCTTACATCAGGCATATGGCACGGTGTAAACAGCATTAACACTTAAAGCATCAGCTGTTTTTCCCTGTTATTTTAAGGTACAGCTCTCGTGTCCCTGGGGCAGGCATGTGGTTACAGCCTGAGGATTTCTGTGGAAGTCAGTTAGGATCAGAGCTCAGGTCCATGGGGCTCGGGTCCTGCTGGCTGCCAGTCAGACATCCCTCCTAGTCGGCATGACAGCTGTCTGTCTGTCCTGGAGCAGTCATAGTGTTTGAGGCCTCTGGGTTTGTTTTCCTGTTAACACCAGCTGTGTGTGCACCAGATCAGGGGATGGATCTGACCTAAAAGTGAATAGATGGTTATTGCAGTTCTGACAGTAACTGTTCTGACTCAGAGTTACACCCATTCTCTCAAAAAAAAGTCGTGAATTTGCAAAAAGTGTTAGCCTGAAGCACAGAAAGTGCAAGTCTTCCTTGGAAGTGGGTGCTTGCCACATTAGAGCTCTGTCGAGGTAGGGAGGAGGATGGAAAACCACTGCAAGCAGCCTCTTTTCTCCTACCACTGTCTCTAACCTGTTTAACTTGTGCAGTGTCTCATGTTTTCCATGGTCTTGCCTGAGAAGACCAGTGGTTTAACAATACTGGGTCCAGAACGTTTGGCGTTACTGAGCTGTAGCTGGGTGGATTAATCATAAACTGCTGTTGCTGTAGAGAGACAGGGATTCATTGTAATTATTTGGCTTTCCCCTATTTTCAGTAGGTTTAGGCAGGGGAATTAGACCTATTTTCATAAAGAAGCAAAGTCTTTGGCAAAATTATGAATGGCTTTATCAGGAATGAACGTGTGGCTGTCTGGGAGCTGAACTCCAGGTTCTTCATGGCCTTTGGTGCTCATCAGCCAAATAGACAGGGCTGTGTTTAGAGGTGGACTTGCCGTGTAAGAGAAGCAGTCTGTGCTTTGGTTTCTCATGAGTTTCTTAACTGGTTGCTGATTTCTGGAGCTTGGTGAGCATGCTTGCTGTGGCAAAAGATGCCAGACCCTTCCCAGTGCTCACCCAAGGGTTGACTTCTTCCTTGCGCAGCAGCAGAGAAATCTCTGGGAAGCCTCAGCATGGGCAGCAAGATCTTTTCACCTGACCTCCTGCTTCTGCATCATGTCCGATGCCTGGGTGGGCCTCCTCTGAAGGATCTGAGGGGGAAAAAAACCCCTAAACTGGAGGTTAGGAGCAGCTTTTTCATACCCCTTTCTTTTTTTGCCTTCTGGTCTGGTATTTCCATAGCTATGCTTATAATGATAATCTTTTTGTTTCATTCACAGAGTGGTTACTGCTTAATGAACTTTATGTTAATGAGCTCTGTAACATTTAAAATACCTGTGTAACTTGGGAAAAAAACCTCAAACCCCAGTAATAGAGATGTATTTCCACTCCCCAAGCTTAATCCTGCATTATAACGTAATTGCAGAGCGCTGCCTGGCTGGTGAACAGCTGCACAGCGTGGGCTTGTGGTTCTGCATAGCTGCTTGTCCCTGAGTTGGGGTAATAAATGATTTACTGGGAAGGCTGGGCCCTGTGGGCATTTAACCCATGCAATTCCTGAGGGACCAGCCTGAAAGACTGCTTTGTAAAGGCAGTTGAGAGAAATAATTTCAGGTGTGCAGCGGGTTGTCTGTGTAAAGTTTGGGTTGGTGTTTTTTTTTTGTGTGAGCTAGCTACAGAAAGGTGGGGGCAGTGGAATTTAGTAGGAACTGTGCTTATTGGGACTTCATCATTTGATGCTTTAATTAATTTAAGAATCAGGTTTGATTCTGTTTCTCTTGTCCTGGGAAGAGAGCTGCAGCTCTGATCTTTGGGGATGCAGGACTAGGTGACTCCATCCTTACACTTGCTAGGTGAATGATGTGCTTTTCCGAGCCTGTCGTGCCTCAGAAGGGATGCTCCTGTACAACCAGTGTGTTCACCTAAAGTATTTGTTAGAGGAGAACGTTTTCCTGCTGTTTTCTGAGTTGAAGGTAAAGGAGCACTTAAGAAACAGTCCTTAATCTTGCAGTGACAGTTGTGCTGTGCCACAGGGAGCGGGCTTAGCACAGGTTCTCCAGTGGGAAACCTGACGTTTCCTTGCCTGGAGGAAGAGCCAAGCCAGCTTTCCCTGCGTAAGTCCACAATGCCTAGAGCTGCAGAGCAGGAGCAGAAGGGAGCCTGAAGGGAAGAGTGAGCCTGATGTATTCTTCAGAGGGGAGAAGCACATTAAAACACTGGGTACCAGAGCTGCTCTGCCCAACACGAGAGCAGAGGCATCTCGTGGATCTTGGTCTTGATGCCAGGTTTTCCATCTCTTACCTGTGGTTTTAGCAGTTAAGTGTGGCACATGCACTTGTTAAAATATGCATTGGATAATGACCTGGTTCACACATGCTGGGAAATATTTAGTAATATTTCTCAGTGTTAAAGCATTTATGGTGCTTAGGGCCTAGTGAGTTGTTTCCTACTCCAGGCTTGTGTTTTTGGGAGCACATTACAAGGGCTGTGACTTGTGGGACACAGAAGGAGGGTCTTATTGTTCAGCTCCAGGGCTTGGGGGCTTTGTTTCTTTTGCTGAAACCAAAGTTGTTACATGTAGTTCCTACAGTAACGTGGCTCTGAGAGTTTGGATGGTAGTAAGGGTGGAGAAAGCTGGTTTTAGGACATGTCCTATAGTCATGAGTTGTTGGAGTCAATGGTTGAAGGCTTTGCGCTCCCCCACCACACAAGGCTGCAGGCATTTCGGTGCTGAGGACAACTACCCATTGTGTTTATCCTTTTAATCCTTTGGGTGAAATACTCCACAAGTCCTGTTCTTCCCTCCCCACTGATCACATCGTTCTGAGCATCCAGACACACCACCGGTCCCATATAATTGGACCTTTACCTTGAAACCAGCATCTTTCATGATGCTGCCTCTTTGGCTGTCCAGCTTGTGATGGACCCTTTGGGATGGACCCCAGTTTTGCAGAAACCTCAGCTTTTACTTGTCCTTTGAAAATCAGGGCTCTGCAAGAAGTTCCTGGTTAAAGCACATGAAGTCAGTAATAGCTCTTACAAATGCGAGCTGGTTATCGTTAAGAACTTCCCCACAACTTACTGCCAAAACGTGTTTTCAAACTACAAAGTGTATTGGAAGGTATAAACTGGATTTTACTCATTTGAAGAGGCATCTAGAATGTCTGCTGAGGATTTCTGGAAGTTAATATTTGAGCCTGAGCTAAATGTCTCACGCATATGTGAAACAGCTGCCCCAGAACCTGTTGGAGGACTTGATTTGAGTATAAACATACGTGTGCTTTTGCGTACACGCTGCACTTTAATTCAAGTCGACTGTTAGTTCTTAACTTTATTAGGATGTAGCTACTTGAACTGAAGATGTGGTCTGTGATTTTTATTTTATTACAGAGGCACAATAGCTCCGTTTGGAACGTTGCTTGGGTATTACAAATTGGTGTCCTGAATATTGTTTGCCGTTAGTAATATTTTAAAGGGAAAAAAACAAGACAAGTGAGGGCAGGGTTGTATCTTCTTACAAGTGAGTTGGATGACAGTATGTGTGTATTGTAAAATGGGGAATTTATCACTCTGTGTTGATGACCCTTGGACATTTACAAAAGGCTATTTGTGCATTTATGTTGCACAAATAGATTCCGGGCACAGGAAAGAGGCTTATGACAAGAGGATGAGATCAGTTTGTATAATTAGAGCTAGCTAATAATCCTTCTACTCTGCTTTTCCAACTTTTGCAGCATTCTTCTTTATTTGAAACTGGGTACATGGACTGTAGAGCGATAGCTGCTGTGGTTTGAGTTTTGTGGGTTTGTGGTTTTTTGTATCTACTAATGGGTGAAGAGATGGGAGCAGGCAAACCAGATGTGCACATTTGAGAGGGATTGCTGCCTTCCTCTGCTAGGCATAGGGAACAGCACGGGTTTTATTAACCCTGCACTGCTTCATCTCTTTCCAGGCTTTGGGTAGGAATTAGGTAACACACGTTAAATGATTTTTTTTTTTTTGGCATTTATGAGACTGAAATGGTGGAAAAGACGAAACTTAGTCCTGAGGCTGTGGGTATTTGGCCAGGCATTCACCTCTGGAGGAAGACAGAACTGAGTGAGGGACTTAATATAGCATGAAAAAGGCTTAAGATTACTTATTTTATGTGCATATGCTAGCCTGATCATTATCTTTGCATTAAACTTCATTATTTTGGGAAGGGTAATGGGGTACCTTTGGGGAAGTGGCGTGTCCAGGGCATGACCCCAGAGCAGTGGTGGGTGCAGCTCAGCTCCCAGCCCAGAACAGCACCAGGCCAGTTCCTGCTGCCAGGAAGCTGAGCTACATTAAGCAAAGTGAGTTAATCTATATCCAGGGCATTTTATTAAATCATCAGTCAATTAAATCAGTCTTAGCCTGTGTTCCAGCTGAGCTCCCAGCTCCTCTGCTGTGTTGCAGCCTGCAAGTTGCTCAGCTGTAGCAGCTCCCTGACTTCTCTTTGCTGAAGGCCATGGTACTGAGGTTTCCAACACCATTAAAATAAATTTTTTTTAAAAAAAATGGTATTACAGGCTGATTTTTGCAACTTTATATGTTATTTTTCAATTTCTTCTAGGGGGAGAAGTGTGTCATGAAGTTACTTTTCTTTTCCTTGCCACGGAAGCAATTGTTGTGTGTCTGGTTTACCCAAGGGTGGCTTGTTGGGTTACCTCCATGCCTTTGGAGGCAAGCGACCATAGAGCCATGTCAACACAGAATGGCTTTGAAGCTCCTTCCTATTGCTTGCAGCCAGAAGAAATTCCTGTGTATTTGTAATTGAGTGGCAACATATGGTTTTGTTTGCAGGCAGGACACAGCTGGGAACCAGGATCACCTGTGGGAATGCTGCATGAGGGATATATATATTTTTAAGCAGTGAATTTAGTGACAAAACATAACCTTCAGCATAAATTCAGATGATTGTATGCAAATATCTGTTGGGTTTGGTTGTTTTTTGTTTTGTTTTGAGCTCAGCTGTGATAGTAAACACAATGCTGCAGTATGCTGGTAACTCAAGTGTGGTTTCTCCTCATTGCAGCCTTCCAGTACCTGAAGGGAGCAGAGGAACAGGAGGGGATTCAACTTTTTAAAAGGATAGACAATGGCAGGACAAGGGGGAATGGATTAAAGCTAAATGAGGGAAGGTTTAAATTAGATACTGGGGGGAAGTTTTTTTTTTTTTACAGAAAGAGTGGTGAGGTGCTGGAACAGGCTGCCCAGAGAGGTGGTGGATGCCCCATCCCTGGAGGTGTTCAAGGCCAGGTTGGATGGGGCCCTGGGCAACCTTGTGTAGCTCCAGGCCTGGAGGTTGGTGGCCCTGCCTGTGGCAGGGGGGGTTGGAGCTCTATGATTCTTGAGGTCCCTTCCAACCCATGCCATTCTGTGATTCTCATTGCCTCAACTTTCCTTTCCCTGGTCCATGGCTTTTGCTGGTGGCATCACTTTATGCCTGCAACATAACCTTGGGGAGTGGGTTATTTCTCCTTTGTCCTCCATCCTCTAGGGTTATTTCTCCTTATTTTTCCATCCTCTGGTTCAGATGTGTGAAATTATTCATCCTATGGCTATGGGTAAAGCTGGTCTGCATTTAGTACTATGCCTGGGAGGACATATGGTCATCTTCTGTCTTGAGGTTTATTTTAGTCGCTGCAATTGCAGTTGCTCTATTTATACAAATTTCTCCATGCACATCACTGGAAGAACTGGGTTATGGGTTTTATTTCTGCTGCTGAAGCTGTTTCTAGCTTTTGACCTGGATTTTTTTTTTAGTCTCCTTTCACATGGATTTTAAGGAGGGCATTAACATGCCAATTAGAAAGCTCGTTCATTTTATCAATGGTGAGTTCTGGAGCTCATTCAATATGAGCAAAACGTGTGGGATTGAGTGTATAAGGAAACTTGTGCCTCACCCAGCACCACAGTGTGAGCATTAAGTTATTGCAGATCTGAACTTTGTAGGAAGAAGCTTAGAAAAAACTCTTAAATAAGAAAATATAAGTAATAAACCCCCCTTCAAGTCATTGTTTCTTTCTATTTTCATTCTTTTTTCTACAGCAAAACAACCCAACCCCAAACAACCCCCAAAAAACCCTGAAATGAAGAAAGGCCTTTCTTCAAATAATTGTAACAGAAAGACAAGGAGGCTGGTGACGAGCACTACAACACTGTAATGTCATATACCACTCGTAAGGGGAATATTCCAGCTCAGCAATTCCCTTGACACTAGGGGAGAACAATAAACTTGTGAAAGACATTGCTATTTTAGTTTTCTTTGCATGAAATTTGTGGCTCCAGCAGGAATCCATCTGTATATGGCTGGCTGATTTTTCTCTCTCCAGTGCCCTTACTTGCTGTTTCCTTGTCTTTATCTTGTACATTGTAGAGCAGTAAGACTTCAGTTCCTGAAACACAATCCTCCCGATGCTTCATAAATTAACTTTGTAAATTAACTTTTTTGTAAAACCAGAGGGTGGGGGGGATGCCCTTGAGGACATTGTGCTATGTTGAATGAGAAGTGATGTCTGGGGATTGGCTATGAGTCAGGTTGTCCCACTGTGGGTATATTTATTGGGGCAATGTTACAGTATAACAGGCTGTGCATGGCTTGCTCTCTTAGAGCTAACCAGCATAAATAGTGCTTCTCTAATTTCTGTGGGTTATATGTCATTTGGGCCACTTGATGAAGCGTTACTCCAGAGCTCTGAGGGTGCAAAGGTTAGTCCTTCCAAGGACTGAAGTCCTTACAGTCTGCTGTTACAGAACAGCTTTGTACAAAGGAAATTGTTACATTTAAAAAGATAAAAAAATTCCTCCTTTACTTTTCAGCCTGGTAGTGTGGTGATGCAATCTCCCTTAGAGCTGGAAAGCCATCCTGCTTATTTGTTCGAATGCTTTCCACACAATTTGTAACTTCATGTCCCATCCCTGGAAGTGTTCAAGGTCAGGTTGGATGGGGCCCTGGGCAACCTTGTCTAGATCATATCTGGAGGTTGGTGGCCCTACCTGTGGCGGGGGTTTGAAACTCTGTGATCCTTGGGGTCCCTTCCAACCCAGACCATTCTATGATTCAATGATTTTGCTCTTTATGGCAAAGACTCTCTTTGTGTAGCTGGGAGTGCATGGTTAAAGCTTTGCAAATACAGATCATTGTATCTAAAACCAAATGCTAAGATGGAAAATGTCAAGTGCTTAGATTCAGGTAAGATTCAGTAAAGCTTAAACTTGAAGTTTGTCTAAACCTGAAGCTTACAAAAACAAAAGAAACCCCAACCTTAAAATGAACTTGAAAAGCTTGAAAAGACTCAAGCACTTAAAGCTGAAGTATATTTAGTGCAGAAGGGAGAGGAAAGGAGTAGGTAGGCTTTCCCCAGCATCCTGCATGGATTTAATCCTCCCTGTCCTCCTGCTTTTTGCAGTTCTGGTTGATTGTGGAACTCAAGAGCAGTTGTCCTTCCTATCTGTGCTGTAGCACTCCAGACTGATTTGAAATAAACAGATTAAAAAAATAATCCCTAAACAGCCTACTCTGAGGCTTGAGAGTAGCATGGTTTTCTTTCTTGTGTACTTACACTCTCTGTAAAGAGAGCAAAGCAGTGAACAGCAAATGCTGGGAAACACACCCAAACCAGGCTGTTGAATGGGAGCTTTCTGCCAAAAGAGCAAGCCCCAACGAGGCACGGTGGGAAAAATTGAGAAGCTGATTTGGCAGCTCCCAGGTTTGTGGTGCTCAAAGTCCTTCAGCATTACTGGTTTTGCACGGACTGGGCTGATCTGAAGGACTGTTGCCCTCACTTTCACATTTGTCCTCAAGATAATACTTTGTCTGGGATGCCTCTAAGAAAGAAGCCAACTAATTAAGGTTAAATTAAATAGTAGCTAGGAATAGTGGATGAAGAGGATTTATTGCTTAGGTTTGTATCCCTTCCTGCTGCCTGTGCTTGTTTGTAAACTCTTCAGGGCAGAAACTTTGTTTGCATTGACATTTTTACAGCACGTAACCAATGGAGCCCTAATCCTGGCTGAGGCTTTAGGAACCACAGTAAAGCAAATAAACGTGCTTTTTCTTTTTTCCCCTTCTTTCTCTGTCATATGTTGCCATGCCCAGAGAAATCCAGCACAGTCACTTGTTCTCCTCTATGAAATTTTGTGCAAAATAACACCAAAGTTCTCTGGAAGTGACTTAAATACGTCTCATTCTTAATTCTTTAATGCTGAACAGAGCAGGAAAGTACTCTTCCCATTTTGAAAGAGGCTTCAGGAGCTTTGGATTTTTTACTGACCTATGCAGATCTTTATAATGTCTAAAACCCACTGTTTCTTTTAAGAGCTTGAACCTGGGCTTTCATTTCATGTCCTACTTTAAAATTTGCACAAGCAAGGGATTTCACTGTGTTATCCTAAGGGGAAAAAAAAAATCCAGTACAGTTCCAGAAACATTGCAAGGTAGGTGTCTGGATGCCTGTAGAGCACGTGATAAACCTCCCAGATGCTGAAATTCAAAAGATTCTGCATTTTAACTGGAGCAGAATCTGCTGGCTGCAACAAGGGTGTGTGCTCATAGCATGACTTCTTGTTCTGGGTGGGAACTGGGCAAGGGAGCAGGGGGGATTTGTATTCGCTTATTCTTGTTAGTTTGTCTTTCAAGGCAGTTCTGCTGGTCTCAGTGTAGGGCAAGGTATTCCCTCTGCAGTCTGTGATATCCTATAGAGCAAGTGCTGCCTGCCCAAAGAGATAGAAATTGCTTTCTGGGGCTCAGAGTAGGTATCAGCTTAAAGGATGTGCTCCTCTAATACAGGAGAGAACTTATTTCTTTTCCCTTATTTTTATGCTTAAAGTATTCCAGTTTACCAATTAACTATGCTAGGGTCCTTATGGATCTTGGTTTGATTATGAGCAGCTTGGCCTGTCTTTTGTTCTCACTTTTTTCACTGTATTTTTCGAAGTTTTTGAGGGTTTTTTGAAGTTTTTCAGAGGCTGCTCGCTTCCTACCCACTGGCTGGAGAAGTTCACTTGTCTAGGAGCCTAAATTTAGTCCTTTGACGCAGGGTAGTCATTCAGGCTTATCTGTCACTCAGTTACTCTCATCTGCTTTTGCCAAACTACTTCCTAACAAGATAAAATATCTTCCAAACTTGCCTGTCTCCTTGCAAACCAAGTTTGCCTCCTTTGAAAAATTGGGCTGCCGTGTATTATGAAATGAGAAATCATTTTAACTTACTGATGCAAGGGAAAACTCATAAGATAAGAGAGTGAAAAATACCTTCTGTGTAGGCAGGATTTCCAGGATTTTTGTTTTCTTGTTTGGCAAGACCAAGTTTTCATTTCAGTAGTTACTCTCACCTTATTTCTTGCCAAGAGAACCCACCGAAAACCGGTCAGGAATTTGAAGCCTTTTTTTTTTCCTTGATGTGAAATGTCACTACTCTCCCTTCCTTACACATCAAGTCTTTTCTTCTCTTGGACTCTGACTTGTAGCTTTCATTAAAACCAAAACCAGCTCATCACAGAAAGAGGTTACTTGGGGCGGGGGGGGATTTATTGCCAGTCCATCCTTTTCTGTACAAGCCTTTCTCCCTGTTCCCGTTTTTCTACTCAGCTGCTGTCGGGCATTGGCCAGAAAAGGCGGTGGAGCAGGGCAGAATGCTCTGCACTTCTGTCAAGCAGCAAGTGTCAGAGGATGCTATCTTACTTTATTCCTTGAACTACAGGAACTTAAATGCTCAGTTGAGAGCATGTTCTTCTGTAGCTGATGTTTGATACAGGTGTTTGGTACCGTCAGTGCAGCCTGTTTGAGGTAGGCAGCACAGGAAATCTCTTTGACTGACTTCTACCTGTCGTAGAATCATGGAATGGTCTGGGTTGGAAGGAACCCCAAGGATCACAGAGTTCCAACAACCCTGCCACAGGCAGGGCCACCAACCTCCAGGCCTGGAGCTACACGAGGTTGCCCAGGGCCCCATCCAACCTGGCCTTGAACACCTCCAGGGATGGGGCATCCACCACCTCTCTGGGCAGCCTGTTCCAGCACCTCACCACTCTCTCTGTAAAAAAACTTCCCCCCAATATCTAATTTAAACCTTCCCTCATTTAGCTTTAATCCATTCCCCCTTGTCCTGCCATTGTCTACCTCTTTAAAAAGCTGATTCCCCTCCTGTTCCTCTGCTCCCTTCAGGGACTGGAAGGCTGCAATGAGGTCCCCCCGCAGCCTTCTCTTCTCCAGGCTGAATAAGCCCAGCTCCCTCAGCCTCTCTTTTTAAGACCTATGGTCTTAAAAGGAACATTCCTACTAGTGTACTGCCTGCTCCATAAAAAAGGGCTGATGAAAAACTTCATCAGGGAGCTTGGGCAGAGTCTGTGTGTTTGGGATTTGCATCTAAAATATCTTGAGTGTTTTGAGCCTGATGTGTAGCAAAACGGCTTCTCACTTCGGATAGACCTGGCAGAGTAAACCTTGTGATGGAGCACATGAATTGTGGTTTCTCCTTTTTATAAAGGTGTGATGGGTGCTAGAATGGCACAGTGGAAATTGTGAAAGGAGGGAAGGGGCTCATAGCTGATCAGTCCTGCACATTGCAGCCCGAATGCCAAATAAAGAAACGTTAGTTTTGGTGTAATATGGGTCCGTCTGTGGCTTTGCTGAAAAGGGTGGCCTGAAGCACCAGTGAGCCAGTCAGTAAGAAAGGAGATGAAAGGTTCAGCTTAGGCATATGATTTCTTCTCTCAACACCTGTTTCTCAAACCTATGTTGGGGAAAGGAAGATGTAACAGTCTAGATCCTGCTGCTGCTTTTTGGGATTAGGTGCATGTCCCAGGCTTGCATTCAGGGCTGTCTTCCTTACTTCATGAGGTTTTGGATTGGACTTGTTTTAGAAGGTGTTGGCTTGATGACTGGGTAGAGCAAAGTGGGTCAGGAGGGATGAGGCAGTGGTAAGAGTACCCTGCTGAGTGTGGGAAGCTGACTGGTGCCCTGGGGATTTGCCAAAGCAAAGGGCTGGGGTTGACATCCAGGTGTGACCCCCCCCCCCGAGTGTGTGCTTGTTAGTTGGCTTTTTGGGTGAACGTAGATATGACTTAGTCATAGAAGCATAACAGCAAGAGGGCCAGTAACATACCTGGGAGATGTGATAGGGACGAGGTAAAGCTGTTCAGTAACAAAGGAGGGAGGAACATATTTGAATTCATTAGAGTAACTTCAGAGCAAACACCAAGAAACTGAAATAAGCAATAAAAATTACAAAAAAACCCCAACTAATTATTTGGAAGTGGAGAGAAACTTGAGGAATATAATATACATATTGCCTGTGGTGTCTTGGGTAAGTGCAAGCCACCTGTGTTCTGTTTTCCTGAATTTTCCACGTGCCATCCTTTAACTTGCACCATGTCCTATAGAAGGCCAGTAGTAATATTGCTAATATAGAATGATGGTTGGATTTGGGGGACGAAGAGTAATCCTAATAGTTGATGTAAATGCAGAAGCATAGATTATTTGTCTTGGAAGGTATATCACACATGAAGTTGTTCATTTACTTGTCAAGACTTGAAAAGATCTTCTGAGGGAATGATGCTTTATATTCACTCCCTTTAAACATTATCATCTGGAGACATAAATGTTTTGATTCGGTCCTGTAATATTATTTTTTTTTCAGACATACCCAAATAGTACCAAATTGTTGTTAGACTACAGGTCTTAATTCTGCTTCCTGAGGGAATTGGCCTGTTACAATGAAACTTTGTAAAAATCCAAATATGAAGTGAGTTTAAAAGACAGTTTTTTCCAGCCGTGTTTTAATTTCCATCAGACATGATGAATACTCTTGGCTGGATAATGTCTTGAAACCCCTGTTAAAGATGCCTGGGTTCAGAATGAGAGTGAGGGGCTCAGGTGGGTCACAAGGGAGATTGGCAGGGTTTTTGTATCTTGTGTTTTGTTTCTCTGTTTTCTCTGTTGAGCCCTCAGTAGGACTGGAGTAGCAGGGGCATGTTGTAGGGCAGAAGTGAGTATCACTTGCAGACCTGGCTTTGGAGCTCACCTGCCCAAGTGATACCTAGTGCTACTAGTCCCCTATTTTCACTATTAAGTCTTTGTAAGAGTTGAAAATACAGGGAAAACTATAAAGTGTAACCATTTTGAGGCAGTTTTGCCGCTGCAAGGGGAATCTTGAGGTTGAAAACAGGTAAGAATTTGACTAGATTTAAAACCATTGCAAAATACTCATCGTTCCCTGGCTGCCTTGGAGGACAGAGGGACCGTGTTTTGGTGAGCAAGCTTGGCAGGTAGCTCAGGCATTTTAAAGCAACCAGTGCAAAAATGATCCTTTGTAAAAGAAGGAGAGCGTGTGAGGGAGCAAGGATAGCTGGAATCAGCTAAGAAAACTTAGGCTGTGGTTTAATTTCTGTCTCAGTAAAGGCAAACTGTGGGATTTGGAAGGGAACGAAGCATGAACAGGATCCTGTGTTTTCTGTGTGAAAGGCAGAGTGGTATTTCATCCCTTTTTAAAAGGGGTTTGAAATATTTGCAGAGCATTACCAGTACTGCAGACATGGCCAACAGCAGAAATTCCATTTTTAATTGTTTTGCATTCCTTCATCTTAGGATCCTGGCCTGCTTCATACACACATTAAATGAAAACTTGCAGCTTTCGTTTAGGGTGAATATTTTCTACTGCAGTGGAGAAACTAATGCAAGTGAAGTTCTGGTTTAACCAATTCAAAACTCAGTGCAAACAGCTTTCACCAGGTTATACAGAAATTGCAGGAGCAGACCTGAAAGAGGAAGAAATTTCTTGAACAAAATCATCTTGGTAGGATGAGTAATGGGAGTTTTTGACTATTAAGAATGTGACTGAGGAATCATGAGCATGGGCTGCTCTGGAAGTTTTCCTTCAGTTTTCCAAGGAGTGTTTTTGATAGTTGGATTTTTTAATAGTTTTGAAATGTTTCAGGGCGTGTAGGGGGAAAAGCACCAAATTAACTTGGGCACGGCCGTATTTGCCAGAGTAGTTGGTCTTCTTCAACAGTGGACAGTACAGCAAATCTTTGCTAGCATTTTTGTGATTCTGTGTTCTTTTTCTGGGTGGGAGTGGGGGAGTGCGAGGACAGATGGTAATTAAGGGTTGGTAATTGTTATAAGAAGCAGATAATGATGTGCAGGTTGGTAGGAGAAAAGCTGTACTGAGATGAACTCAAAGAGGAAGGAAGTTTCACTTGGGGCATCCTTGGTGCCACCACTGCCAACGGTTCAGATGAACACTTTGCTCTGCAAGTCACTTCAGAGTTGTCTTTGCTTAATGTGAGTATAAATAAAAAATGACAGGTCCTTTTTGATCTGAGAGAAAATAGAAAATTGCTGTGTAAAACGGACTGTTGGAAAAAAATATAGGTGTGCTGATACAGCTTTAGTGTTTAACGTTCTGAAACATATGAAGAAGTACTTAAAATTTTACAGAAAAAGTCTTAAATTTGTCTTTTCCTTTTTGTTTCAGTGTTCTGAGGTCATGAAACTGAATCCACAGCAAGCCCCGTTATATGTGAGTACAAAATTTCAACAGTTTTTTCCTCTCTTGCTGTTCATACAAAATTACTTTCCTCCATCCTTTCCGGAGATGCTGGCTCCTTTTTTTTTTTCTTTTTTTTTTCTTTTTTTTTCTTTTTTTTCTTTTTTTTCTTCTTTCTTTTTTTTTTCTTTTTTTTTTTCTCTTTGCTCCCCAAAGACCTGATTTGTATTCACTGAAATGCAGAGGCTGGGAGGTAGTGCTCAGGTAAGTCACAGAGCTCCTCTGGCTTTCCAGCAGACAAGTTCAAAGAAGTTTTGGGACGTGTTGCAATGCTGTCACCATGCAGGCATCTCTCTGCTTTTATTTTTTTCCTCCCAAAAGCGTGCCTGAGCACGTGGCTGTGCTCTTGCTGCGTTGAGGGGCCATAAGGAGAGCTCAGGGTTGGACTCAATCTCTTGATGTCCCGTCCAACCCCTACGAGTCTGTGATTCTCTGATCCTGGTGTGCGGCGCTTGCCCACTGTGGGAATAGTTTTCTGGTTGGAGTTTTAAACGTGGCAGGGAGGAACTGGAAGCCCTGAATGGCTCAGCTGTGCTGCGACTGCTGCAGCGGGGAATGGTTTACGTCAGCCTCCTGGAAGCTTGTAACCTCGATGGCTGCGTTAATAAGGAGCAAGCTTCCTCTCGCTCTTGAATAGCAGCTTTGTTGTACAATGTGGGGACTGTCAAATTAGACCTGGGTTTTGGGGGGGAGGAGGGATGTAAGCATGTGTGTTAAATTTGTGCCAAAGCTGCCAGCCAGGTTTGGAACAGTTTGCTTTCCTTGTAGCTGTGCCGTGCTCGGAGCAGGGTTAGCTGACAGACCCATCCTGTGCTTATGGGCCTACCCGCAGACCTCGGTAATGAGGGTAGAGTTGGATGCAGGGATGGAAAATTTGGAGGGGAAAATTGCTTGTAAATGTGGCTTTTTAAGGGGAAGGGAGGAGAAGCGATTAGAGCTGGTGGTAGACCTGTATCTTGGAAAGTGTTGTGTGCTGTAAACAGTGGTTTGAAACGACCTGTAATGCCATGGAAGCGTTTAACTTTTGCCTACTTCTGATTACCACGTGGAAGTTTGTGTTGGAATTTATTCTCTACTTTACTAAGTCTTGTTCTTAAAGCAAGATTTAAGTGTGATGTAGTGGCACCTAGCTTTGGGAGAATGTTTTTTCTGGAGCACACCACCATGTTCCCCTGGTTTTGCCATGTTACTGTGAAACTAAACGTTGCCTGAAATTTATGAAATCACATGTGTACTGAATGTACTTTGACTTGGAAGAAGCTTAATTTAAACTTAGGATGCATTAAAAGCAAATGAAACTTACGTTGCAAATATATGATGCTTGAACAGTGTGTGATTTAATTCATCTGGAAGCTGTTTTCTGAGTCTTATCATCTGACTTTGTTTATTTTCCCACCGTTTTGTGTGGGTTTGTGTTTAGCATGCAATACTGGAGTGGTGTACTTAAAAGTCCTTGTTCCCACGTGATAGTGAGGAGGACTTGGCTGAGGTCAAATGTAGCCTGGTGTAAAATAATGGTTATATGGCACTCAGTGTTTCTGTGCAGTGCAGATGAGTTGATGCCAAGGTTATTACTGCATCAATGACTCCCTTTTCTCTCTCCTCCTTCCCTGGGCAGGTGTATACACAAATCAACTCCCTTCAAACAACTGTTGGTAGCTTAAGGAAGGAGAGGGGGAGAGAAGTGGTAAAAAGAGAAACTCAAGGACCTTGAAAATTGAGTATTTAATCCTTCCATTTGCTCAAAGTATAAATGCTTTGTAAATTTTAAGATTGGTTTTGTTTTCCAGGTGTTGCTAACTAACAGCTCACCTCATCTCCAGTTGTTAGGTGTGAGCAGAATAGAAAGAAAAATGTGTCTTCCCATTGTTTTTGTTTTTCAAAAGGCAGACACAGCAGGCCTGGGGCCTGGATGCCAAACCTTACTAGGCTCCTTCTCCAAAGTGATACCAACTCTGGTTTCCACATAGGCTCCACGAGCTTGTTTTCAAATAACTGAGAACAGTATTCTCTGAATTTCTCCATAAGAAACTTCATCTCTGAAGTCAATGACTGGAAATAACAGGCAATACAGATGTCAGGGATCTCCCTATGTTCACCTACTCTCAGGAAAAATGGCTTCCTCCAAATTTCACCCTTTTCTTCTTGACATCTTTGTATTGCATCCTTTATACTCATCCTCTTTTAAGCTAATATTTTAGTTTTAAAATTACTTCATTGTGTTTATTGGATGTTTTTAATCTTGCACGAGTTTCATCCTGAAAGCGTTATTTGGTAGTTACCACCAGCATTACTGAGCTGCTTTTTAGGAGGAGAAAGGGGAAAAAAAAAGTCTTCAGTTCCTGGAAACCAATTAAAGAGTTGGAGCACATCTTACCCTATCTGATAATTACCAGGTTGCCGAGATTTATACCTTACAATGAAAAACACACTGTTTTGGGAACCACAGATGTCCTGTATACTTGGGACCAAAGTTTTGTGGGTGATAGGAAAGGTGGTCCTTCCACATATGCTGTAATAGAGGGGTAGAGCTTCCTGTATTATTCAAGTCTGTACATAAATAGAGGGAATGCCACCTGCTGCATCCCGCTGGGTATCTTATTTTGGCTGCCAGGATTTTTATTTACCTCTTCTGTAAGAATTGGCTGTGGTGTCTCTGGAGAGCTTGTGATCACTGGGAGCTCACAGCCTGTAATGATGAGACTCCTGGCCTTTGTAACGATTAAGAGAGAACATGTTCTGGTTTAATGATGAGTGTTGTGTTTTTGTGATTAAATAAGTCTGTCCCATTTAAGCTTTGTCTGATTGTTCACTGGTCAGTGAGCTTGCCAGGAACCAGAGCTAATTGTTGTATCGCTGCAGGTTTAGGCTGGGACAGGGTTGGGACACAAGCTCAGCCTTTCCTCTGCAAGCAGATAGCTTCTACCTTGTTTGGTTGGTCCTCCCAGAGGTAATTGTTTCTCTTGCCCAGTGCTGTTTGTTACCTGTCCTTAATGCTGCTTAATGGGCTCTTCTGGCCTCAGAACGTGGTGCCACTCAGAGCAGCGCAGTCATGGGGCAGAGGAGCTCATGCCAGGAGAGATAGAGCAGCAAAGTGTTCCTCGATATAGCACAAGGAAGGTTCACCATGGTGCACTACCATTTATGCTGGTGCTTAAACAGCCTGCAGGTCAAGGAGCTCTCCCATCTGCACCACTGCTGACATGTAATTGCCTTTACAAAAGGCCATGTTACTTTGTGGAGCCTGTGGCTTGATACTGGGGCATGAATTTGATGGAAAGATGGTCAAACTTGCTTCCTCCTTCCTCGGGTATCAGGGTTGAGGTACTGTCCATAGTCTCTGGTGCAGCTATGGATATTCTGTAGAAAAGGGGATATTCTGTGAGAATAAAAGTCTCTCTACTGACAAGTTCCTGGCTATTGTCAGTACGTTATTGGAATATCCAGATCATGGAGGAGTGTGCAGATAGGAAAAACAGGATCAACATCACTTTAAACAATGGAGGTTTGTTAGGTGACCTTTTTATTGTGATCCATGAAGTTCTTTGTTTATAAATTAAATAAATTAGACCCTTAGCTTAAACTCAAGTGTTGCTAACATCCGGGCAAGAGAAGGAAAGTGGAAGAGAGCTTTGTAAATGTGAAGTGTTGGTCTTTTTCTAAATCTTGTTATTAATTAAGAATCCAGTGGAGTATTCAGCAGGAGATTTAATTGCAAAAGGATCAGAGATCACAAGCTGTGTCCTTATTTGTAACCAACTTCAGTAAATATGGAATGTACTTAAGTGAATGGTCAAGGTCGAGTCTTCAGCTGCATACAACATCCTGAAAATCCTTCTTTAAAAGTGACCTGCATGGCTTCTGATTTCAGGCTCTGACAGCTATAGGATCTCTGTAACATTGTCAATCATTCTTCTAACCCACTCACACCTCCTGCCACTCTGAAATCAATGTTGGTTTGTTGTGGGGTTTTTTTTAGAAGAATCATCTGAGAGCAGGGTTGGGTATGAATGTGTTGGAACAGGACTGGAGTGACATGCAGGGGATGAGTTGGGAATCCTTAAGTGTCATGTCTTGATTACCACCAAGGCTACAACCTTAGATCTGCCTTTAAAAGAGGAATGTGTTTTTTCCATGGCGATAATGATCAGTGGGTGTGAAGTGGAAAAGATTAGCCAGCCAGAGAAGGATGATGTATCACTGCAAACTTTTTTCCTTTTTGATTAAAAGGAACAAGCTTGTTTTAAATCACAGTGCTCCTCTTTATGGTTTGTCTAAGGTGTGCCCACATTATTTGGAGTGACAAACCCAAATGTGTCATAACTGGTGATTGCATGGGAGGACAAACACTTAATTGATAAAAACGCTCCTGTTGACTTTGGTCTTTAATCAGGTCTGTGGATGGGAGTCTCTTGTATAAACTGCCACTTACCAGCTGTGTAGCCTGCAGAGTTTCTCAAGGAGAGTTCTGATAGAGATGAGAGCTCCAACCTGCAAGCCAAAATCCCCTGCAACTTAATGAACTTCAGAAGCCTCAGAAGAATGCATTGACCCTCTCTTAATATAACCTGGGTTTTGGGTACAGTAGGTCCTCTCTTCTGTTAATGAATGAACTACTCCTGAAGATTTCCCAGCATGTCCTGCTTTAATCTGCAAAGGGAAGAAAAGGATAATGCTTAGAATATTTTTCTCCCAGTTACATGTATCGCACAGAATGATGCCCTACTGAAGTGCACTGTGTATTCCCCAGAAAAACAGCTGTGATAAACTCCGATGTCTGTGTTTTAAGAAACACCCCCCCCCCACTTTTGAATAAATACTAAAGGCCTGGAGGTTGGCATCCTGCCTGTGACAGGGGGGTTGGAACTCTATGATCCTTGGGGTCCCTTCCAACACAGACCAGTCTGTGATTCTATAAAGGATAAAAGAAAACAAGCTCACAATACAGAGAGCTTGAGGCTTGTGGCAGCAGTGTCTGGCCCAAGCCCCGTGGTTCCCCTTGTCCCTGAGCGCAGGCAGGTGCTGTGCAGGCCTGCCCGCCTGGCAGCCGGCTTGTTGCCGTGGCTGAAACCATCTCAGGTGTGACTTGTGTGCTATTGTGTGCTGGGTAATTAATGATTCTCAGAAATCTCTACCACAGGGACAAAAGGACAACATGAAATACCTTTATAATTCTCCAGTAAAACGTTGTTGTAAAGCTGACAACAGTGGTTTAGTTACTTTTCTACTAACGCTGAATTTGTTTGTGTAGTGGCATCTATGGTGACAAAGGCCACTGGGATGCCTGAATATCTGAGATCAGTCCAGCAGAAAAAGTAGAACATACCTTACATGCTTTTGATGTGGGGGTTTCTCACGAAAATCACTCTGCAGAAGCCCTGTCTGACTTTCTCTTGAGGTCCTTAGGCAAGAGGAGAACCAGCCTTGATGTTTAGTTTGGCGCTGTGCTGAGAGGATCTGATAAACCTCTTGTCTTTTATTTGTTGGGCACTTGATTTCTTCCTAATGACAAAGTAGTTTTCTGCCCCGCCTGCAAAATCTCTTTGAATTATGAATGAGTGGAAGGTCTCTGAGCACCTTTTACAAACGAAATACTTGCTTGTGTTGCTTGTGGAAGAACCTGCTGCTTGGTGGGTTTTAAGAAGTTTGGTTGAGGCGCCTGAGTAAACTGATTTTTGTGAGTGGAGTATATTGGAGCTTGTCTGGTTCTGCTTTCATTCTGCAGGCAAAATAGTTTCCTCCCTAAACTCTGCTTGACCCCATCTTTAAGATTTTATTCCTTAAGTCCTTGATCCTGATTCTTTTCATCTTCCACTTCCCAAATTCTGGTCTGCATCATACAAGAAGTCCTCCCTTCTGTTCTCTGGGTGTCTGGCAGCTGCCACCTGAGCTCTGCACTGTGCTCTGGCTGCTGCCCTGTTCCCGGGTACCTAAACGAAGACTTTGGGTTGCACTGATTGGTTATCATGAGGCTGTTTGCTTGGAAGTGTAGGACTTCTTGGGAAACGGTTACACTTACTGAAGGCAGCTTTGGCTGGACAAGTTGGAATAGGACCATCGGCATCACCTTCCTCCAGGATGAGCCACTAATTAGACTGCAGCTGAGAGGCACCTTCCATATTATCTGTAACTGAAGATGCTGGTGACTTGGGTTGCAGGTCTTCTGTAATTATCTGTTTGATCTTTTCTTCTGTGATCCTGTTTGGTGGGTATGAATGAAACAATAAATGGACCCACTTGAAGTCTGGAGCACTTCTCTGGATCTCTGCCCTTACATCACCACTGCTTTGCAGCGTTACATGGGAACTTTAAATAAGCTTCCATAAGAAAGACTCTGGGACTGGTACAAGGTAGGGTTGGGAAAGCAGAGGAGACAATGATCTCCTCTTGGGGAGCTGTAAAATTGCTTCAGTTGTGTGAAACAACAAATACCTTTTTGGCTCTGAATTTAGGGTTCTTTATTTCTTGTGATAGCCAGTGAGCTGGTTATATCTGGAAAGATGCTGAGAGATTACATCCCATGCCCAGTGTTGCCTCCTCGTAGGAGGAACGAGCAACAGAGATCAGGACTTCATGTTAAATGGGATCAAAATACTCCTCAGCTACTCTTCCTCTCTAGAACCTATAGAGAGAGTTTATGAATGTTCTTGGGTCACCTTTAGAATGGCCAAATTTCCCATCTTTATCAAGATACATGTCCCCACTGTGTTTTCTGTCAAGCACAGATAGTCATTTTGTTAGGCTAGAGGCAGTTCTGGCAGCAGGGCTGACATGAGCGCAGTGAATGATACGCTGATGAAGTTGTGTTTTCAGATAACTCCTCAAATCTCCCGTGTCTCTACCTGCAGTGCCTCCTGTCTGCTTCTGAAGGCTGTGCTGCACGTGGTGTCTCTCCAAACCCTCATCCTCTGCCTTGCTCAAGAAAGCGATGCTGGAGTGGGAGACAAAATAAGCTCTGGTGAATTGTGCTGTGCGAAGATAGATGCTGTGCACTGCCATCAAGTGGCAGTTCTGCTGCAGGACACATGTTCAGGGCTGCCTGCCCTTGTACCTTTTCTTCCAGTGTTTCTTCCAAGTGTCGCTAAAGTTGCGTCTGTCTGGTAGCTGTGGTTGGGGTTGTGGGGGTATTTTGGTAAGGTAATGGTTATAATGGTATTCTCTACTGGCAAAAAATGCCACTTTAAAGAGTGCCTCAGTCATTACAGTAGCTCCAAATACTGCAGTTGTGAAATATTTAAAGTCTGGCGAGGATGCTTTGCAGCTGGCAGGAAAAGGAGCGCTTGGAAGCGCGCTCTGAGCTCTGCCTCTTCAAGGATTTCGCTGTACTGTAGAGGAGGCTGGAGTACTAGGAAAACACCATCCTTCTGCTCTCTCATGCCTCGGGATGTTAGTTTTCAAATCTGATATTTTTTTTTTTGTTAACCTTTAAGACACATTAAGGCTGTTTGTGAAAATACTGCAGTGATAGGAGATTGTTTCAAATAACGTGTCATCATACGTACTTTGTCTTCCAGGAACTGTGACTCTCTCCACCTCTGATGCC
This sequence comes from Porphyrio hochstetteri, assembly GCA_020800305.1. Lineage (NCBI taxonomy): Eukaryota > Metazoa > Chordata > Aves > Gruiformes > Rallidae > Porphyrio > Porphyrio hochstetteri. The sequence continues at coordinate 17,650,926 of CM036915.1, read as the reverse complement.
AAGAGAAAGGCTGGATTTCTGTTAGTCACTGAGTGCATTCAACTGCCTGCTATTCTCCCAAGCACCCCAATCTTGTTACTGCTACGAGAGTAATTAGCAGGAAACACTATCAATCAGTCAGGCAGCTGGTAATATAACTGTCTGCTTCGGTTCGCTAACGGTGTAGTGAAGAACAGGACAGAGGCTTTAGGATCAGGCCAGAGCAAGACATTCAGATCTGTTTTATAGGAGCTGACTGGAATAGTTACTGCCAAATACCCCAACCCAGAACCAGCCCTCTTACTATTAAGATCAGTACTAGTTGTGGAAACTGGATGGCACTGGAGGGGATGGTCTGCTCTGGAGGCATTCCCCTGTCTGTCTTCATGTCTTCATGGTCGTGTGGTGGCATTACAGGGAGACTTGCATAGTTTAGAAGGTGACCCCCTAGTGTGTTATTCGTTGTGCTCTTCTATTCTCCCACCTGCTTGGGGGCTGGAGCTGTACAGGGGTCCTGTGCAAGGGGTGCAGGGTTACTGTTCTTCCTTGCTTTATCAGACCGCAGTGGCTGAGGACAGCAAGCACACAGTTGTTTCAGTGATTGGTCTGGCTAGCACTAAACTGCCCAAACCAATGCAAAATGAAATCAGTGTTGTTTTCATTATACTGCCAATTTCACCCAAACAAAATTACGTTCCCAGCTCTTTTTCTTATTGTTGTAGTTCTTCCCCAGGTGTTTGCCTATCACACAAATGGTTGGACAGCGCTGCATTCATCCTTTCTGTTTTTCTCCTCAACTTGTATTTTTGCCATTTTGCTCTTAACTTTATTATTAAGTCTTCCACATTTTCCTATGTGCTAAAAATCATCAGAAATTTCCTTGGCTGTTTAGTCTGGGGAAGGTTGTCTATGTAGCATGGTCTGGCACCAAGCACATGCACTAGGCATGTTCTGAACAAGTGTTGGTTACAGAAATGCTGTAGAGCACATGGAGCCCCATGCAAAGGCAGTGGTACGGCTAAATTAGCTATTAACAGCCCAGTCTAATAACTTGCCTGGCTCTCTAAAGCAAAGTGATATGTCATGAAGATGTACCCATAAAAATAAATCATGTGTCTCTTTCAGCACTAACAAGATGCTGTTACTTTGATGGATTTTCTGTTGGCAGTCTGTAGAGATCTCTCCTCCAAGCCGCCTGGATTAATATGTATGTAATACCTATAATAGCACCTTGACACTCAATAAAGATTCGTTTCTGGGCTGATTGGTTTGGAGACTGACAGAAGCACGTTCTGTCAAAGGATGTGGGCTATTAATAACGGATTTTTTCAAAAGTGACCATTTCTGCAGGAGTCGGGGTTGCTCGCAGTGGTTCAGTGTAGGAAACCCACCCGTCGCTCTCCTTGAACCATTGATCTCTGTGCACATAAACCCAATGCAGGGTCAGACACCTGGACTGGTTTGGGACATGGGGTGGCTGTGAGACTGCGTTAATCAGCCATAACAATGCTGTCTCTGCAGACTGGTGAGCGGAGGGTGCCTGGGCTGTGTTTTTAGCACAGGCCACGCCAAGGATGGATCTGTAGAAGCCAGCCTGAGCCTGGAGGCAACACTTCAGAGCTGTTTATCACAGATATCCATGTTTTCCCACATATTCCTTTTACCTGAAGAATCTTGACTAAACAGTCTCTTGACTTTGTATCCCTACACCAGTCCTTCATCTGTCAGCATGCTAAGCTAAACTTGGTTTTGGACCATGTTCTTTCACACCTTTGGGGGAAGAAATTGGTGGAGAGAAGAAATCTATTATGCATACGTGTCGGTGTTTGAGTCACGGCTTTGTGGCTAGCATTGGAAGGGGAGAGCGGTTGGCTCGGTGCAGCATTAATAAAACACGGAAGGTATCACCTCGAGTTGCTATGTGGGCTGGCAGAAAACAACACGTACCATCATTCTGCTCTTTGGTGGCCTGTGGGCAAGAAGCTACAGTCTGCAATTGTATTTTCCAAAGGGGAATGGACTACTTTGCAAAAATCTGTCTTTCTCATCACAGAGGGGCTCAGTATCCGTGCCATTAACCTGAAACCTTTCACTGGCAGAAATAATAGCACTACTGTTAATTTAAAAGGAAAGCAAAGGTAGGTTTGGAGATTGGTTTTTAAGTTTGGGATTTTTTAAGTCACTGGAAGCATTCTTGTCTTCCTTTGTGATTTTTTTTTTTTTTTTAAAAAAAACTATTTATTTTAAGAGAACAAGAAAATCCATCTCTGCTTCATGCCTCTTTAAGATCAAGGAGTTTAAAGTCACTGACTATGAAAAAGGACCCAAATCTACCCCAAACTTGGCAACTTGCCATTCTATTTATTTCTGGAGTCTCTCCCTGGAGTTTTATCTGCAGGAGGTTGCAACACGCTAGCAGAACGACATCCATCTTTCTCCACTCTCCTGACCCAGGTCACTGCCTTTATCAAGGGGGATATCTCCAGGCGAGGAGGGATTTCTAGAGGTGCTTGCACTCAGACAGATTGCACAGCCCTACCTTTGTTTCTGGGGACTGGAGTTCTGCAGAATAAATGGCATTGGACATGTTTTTTCTCCTAAATACTCCTCTGAGTCAAGGCGTACTGGGGAAATTGAGGATGTCTGTAATGGCTGCAGTTATCTCGCTGTAGCAGATACATCTGACCTCCTCCCATGGTCTGTTCCTTTTACACATGTGTGCTGGGATCTTGCAGGGTAAATGGCCACATCTGAAAAGGGGATGGATGCTTCAAGTTGAGGCATTGCAGCACCTGAGTGTGTAGTTCCAGGAGGCAACTTAGAAACTCTAATAAATGTTTCTGAGAGAGAAAATGCACTCAAGATTAGGTGAGGTCTGCTGACAAATATCACCCTGTGCTAAGATGAAGAGGGAAAGGGGACTTAGCAGGATGTTTTCAAGGTAGGATTCATCCCCAGATTCCAGCTCTTTGGGTTGAGCTGCTCATCTGCTTCTGTTAACCTGGGAGTAGCAGGCTGGTAGATTTAGCTGGATGTAGGTGTTTTTTTCCCTGTGGAAGAACAACATCCCTTGGTTTTATGAGCCAGCAGTGATAATCATATGAAGAGCAAATCATATGAGGAGTGACTGAGGGAGCTGGGGATGTTTAGCCTGGAGAAGAGGAAGCCAAAGGACAGTCCTTATCTCACTGCCTACAGTTACCTGAAAGGAGGTTGTAGAGAGGTGGATGATGGTCTCTTCAGCCAGGTGACAGGAGATGGGACAAGGCCTCAAGCTGTGCCAGGACAGGTTCAGATCAGATGTTAGGAACAAATTCTTCACTGAAAGAGTTGTCGGGTTGTGGAACAGGCTGCCCAGGGAGGGAGGTTGAGTCACCATCCCTGGATGTATTTAAAAGATGGGTAGATGAGGTACTTGGAGATACGGTTTAGCATAGGACAGGAACGGTTGGACTTGATGATCTTAAACGTCTTTTCCAACCTTGTCATTCTGTGATTAATGCTTGGAGCCTGCATCACGGCTGGCTGGCCGGAGTGCGTAGTCAGACCTGGGAAAACTGGGATCCAAGGCTTTCTCAATCAGAAGGGTTATTCCAGGAGATGAAAGCACAGTTATATTTCCTCTAAAAATAGTCACCCAAACCCCCATCATCTTTTGCAGTTAGGACCCTGTGCAGATGCGCCTGGTCCAGTGCTCTGCCTGGAGATGTCTGTGTGTCCTGGGTGTCCCTTCCAGGTGGGGCTCTCAAGGGGTTAAGCACAGGTTTGCACCAGCCCGAAGGAACCTTAGAGGAGAGGGATCTCCCAGGACACTCAACCACGATGGGGACACTGTCTGGGAGCTGTGTAGCTGTTGATCTTGTGTACTGTCAGAGGGAGATGGTAATGGATCATGGAGCATCTAAACACTTATTTTTGCTGTGTTTCTTGCGGGATGATTTCCATTGTGTTTTTCTAATGCTGCCTTGCAGTTGCATTTTTCTGTCTCCAGCTGATTTCAGAATATTCTGCAGTTCTTATTCTGAAGTAGAATTGTCTCAATTTTCCTTTTGATTTCATCCAACTTAATTATTGCTGGTCCTGTGTGCTTTCTAAAGAAAATGTAATATGATTGAAAAGCCAGCTTTTCCTTTAAAAGCCGTTTGGATGAAAAACACTCGGTGTGTTTGAACCATGATTCCCCTACATTGATGGGAAAACTTGAAGAGCAGGGATGTGAAAGGACTTGCCTCCTGCTGTAATTACAGCCTGATTCTGTGTACTCTGTGTTGAGCAGTAGCTGGGGTAACAGCAAGTCCAGCTCCATCTAAAAATGCATTAATAAAGGTACCGATGAACCTGAATTCCTTAGAGGAGAAGAAAGAAACCACAGCTGTGATTCTGTGCTGGCCTCCTGGGGACAGTGCAGCTCTCTTTGGAGCTGTTTAGAGCTTCCCAAACAAAGAGGGGGGGAATCTGTTTCAAAAACATATTTCCCCTTTCATGTTCCACTGTAATGCAATATGCAGTGACCAAACCAGGATCTGATTCATGCTATGAATAGCGGAAACAAAACATAACTTGTTATGGTGGCAGGTTATGTTTGCTCATCTAATGCAGCCTCTTTAATAGAACATCATCATGCCAAAGTCTGCAACCGCTCTTTAAAAGGAAATACAGTGGGAGGAAGGTTTCTTTCCTTGCTTGTGAGTCTCTGACCTGTCTCAAACTCCCCATTCAGCAGGATTACACTGGCTACGGTTTACCTGCGTTAAAGAACAACCTGAGACGTCAGCCGTCCTCAGCAGCAATCTTGCTTTTCTGTAGAGAGCAGAGTCAGGATTATTAGTCGTTATGTTTTCTCATTAAAAGCAGGATGCTGAAGTAATGCTTGAGTGCTCCAGCGTTGCTATCTAACATGTGCTTCATTTTCATACGTATTTTTAGACTCCGTGTGTGGAGGTCAGAGTGGGTGGCTACTGTGTTAGATAACACACTTCAGAATTCCCAGTATGAACCACAGGGGGAAATCCAGTTTAGAAATCACATGCTTCTGCTATAAAAATATGCTTTGGCTTTTTTTTTTTAACAAAAACTTGAAATTTTTTTAGCCATCATAGTCCACTATAGAGAAGTGTACCTATTGCTGGTAACCCTGAGGGAAAACTTGCCCTTGCCAACTAAACTCCTGGCTTTCACCTGGAGATCTTGAATTCTGCATTTGCTGGGGCTATCCTTGCAGTCCAACTGTAAAGGATCTTCTATGACCGATTCCCTAAAACCAGACCGATTTCCAGAGCCTGAAGTAGGAAAGAAAGGTGTCTTCATGTGCTTAGAACAATTATTTTTGGAAGGTGGATAGTATTTTGCATAAGTGAAATTAGTTCTTTCAAGCTTAAAGATTTTGTTCACTTCATCATCGCTTCCAAATACTGCTTAAGTCATCTATTGGGAAAAACAAAACATTCTTTGAGGGTAAATAATTCACCTTCACAGACACAGAAACCAAGCCTGAGAAAGAAGAGATGGTTACTCAGAGTTGCTTGTACTTTGCCTACATATAATCTCCATACCTTTCTAACTGCAGAATTGGAAAAACAAATACCTGAAAAGGTGGAGTTGTCCTAATGCCAGCAAAATATGCTGACAAACAGGTGCACTGTCTATCTGGCATTGGCTTTTAGACCTTCTAGAACAGCATTTGGGCCTTTATAGAGATAATTGCATTTCTGCTGCCTTAACTGAGCCAAAGGTTGAGAGAAGTGCCATGCTAAAATCCCTTTCTGAATTGTTTTATAGGAGTTTAAAGCCCAAGGTCAAGGCTTTAAACACATCCTTTGGCAAAGCAGACCTTGTGCTTCATCCCTTTGGTTTGAGGAAGGGAGTATATTTAGAGGAAAGAGCCACATCCATGTTCTTTGCATCCCGTAACAGCTATCTGAAACCAGAGATTTTCAGATCCGAACGAGGGAGAGGGTGACCTCTTCCATGAATGGACCAAAGTGGAATGTTTTCATTTCCAATGGGCTTCAAGCCAAGTAAATATTAACCGATCCAAACGAGTTTTGAAATTCAATTATTCTTATTTGTTGGAGCATTCCAGAGAATGACTTTGATCTGTCTGTACTTTCACCAAAGGGATATTGGCAGGCTGGCCTCCCATTTCTAGCCATTCGGGATGAAAGAAGGGTTATAATAACCACCTTGTGTGGCAGTGATACTGAACAGATGACATTTTTTGGACAATATTAAATGAACAGAGGTAAACATACTTCAATTAAAATGTTTTCTTGGAGGCTGAGTGCAGTAGTGCTGTTGGAAAGCCTTCTATGTGGGTTGGAGGAATTTGGCTGTGTTTGTAACTCAGTTTCTTCACCTCTGAAAATGTCTGAGAGGGGTTTGTTCTGTGCATTATTTCCACTTCAAATAAATACCTCGTTTCAATATAGCTCTGAAAAATAAAATTAAAATTGGTGGTGGACAGCAAGATTGTTAATAACTGGGCAGTGGAGATGTGTGTTGAAGGAGGAAGGTCGGTCTCATTTTGCACTTTGCTCTTTTCCTTCTGGCATCTCGGATGCCATCGGGCACAGTGAGCTGTACTGTGTAGCTGCACTGATAGCAAAGATGTGGCGGCTCAGAAGACACTTGTAAGTAAGCTGAAGCACGCAGTGGTGGTGGCATGTTGTTGATCTTGCTCAAGATATTTGGAGAAAACTTAAAGCATCAATTAAAGAAAAAAAAAATTAAGGGCTCAGTTATTGTATTAAGGTTATTGGGTATTCCCATTCAGGGTTGTGCGAGAGGGACGTCCAGAAGAGGAGGAGAAGGGAGCAGGGTGGCAGGGACTGTCCCATTGTAAAGTGCTACTTAGATGCAGCTCAGGAGCCTTTTAAAGTGGTATCAGCTGCTGAGGATTTATGCTTCCTCGACACTTATGTGTGAACTGATACAAACCCAGTTAAAATATAAACTAATAACTTTGGTTGGACAGGATTGCTGGAGTTCACCTAGCCTAAGCACCCCCCAGCATAGGGCCACCTTCAGAATAAGGTCAGATGGCTCCACACCTAAAATTCAGGTATCATTTTGAGAAGCTCACATATCTTTTTTTCTTTAAACACCAGCTTAAACAGATATCAGGTTCTGTGGAACCTTTGATGTTCAGGCTCTGTCTGTGTCAATAACTAAACACACAAAATAGCTTTTGGAACAACACTGCAATTTTTTCCTTGATATGGAAACATCTGTTTCACGTGGATGGACAGGTGTCTTCTCATGTATGTTCATATGTCAACAGAAGAACAACATGAACAAAGATGGACATAAAATCTGTAGCACAGAGGGATTGTAGGTTAAAACTTAGGCTTTTGGGGGTTTTTTGAACATCCCATCAAAACTGGATCTGTTTGCTTGAAACGCAATATTACGTTTTCAACTCAGCATGTGAACTGGTCATGGTTGAATTTACAGCTTGATTTATTTCTTTTTGCACCTGTTTTTATTTTAACAGTGACTATATACGTTATATATTTTGGTACGTGGTTCCTTTCTCCCCAGCTGGAAGTCTGGTCTGGTATTATCATGAAGGGCCTTCTTAAAACATACATTTGTAGCTCTGCAACACCTAGAAATGTAAAGTAGACTCACTGTTCTGTTCATCTTCTCTGAATATGTGGGTTTCTTTCCTGTGTGTTGCAAGACTGACCCATATATTTGTTTTTAAGACCAGGGACTGGTGGTGTTTTGCACTGCAAAACCTTGTTTCTATCAAAACAAGGTGCAGCCCTGCCCCTGGCAAGAGGTACCAGACAGGCTAGATTAGAGGAGGAGAACTGGACATGAACCTGAGAGAAGGAAATGAGTGGAGTGTAAAAGGAGCTGAGATTAGGGAGAATGGGGGGATACATCAGAGGGAGCGTGGGAAGCAATGCTAGTGCAGCGTGGGTGTATGGGAGGGCTTGGGAGTCTGGGATTGTTCTGCAGTAGTGATGTTTGACAAAGAGAAGGGATGAACCAAGTGATCTTCAGGAGAAGGTTTTAGATGCCACGACACGTGTATTCTGTTGGAGACGCAAATTGGAATTACATAATCTGCAAAAAAAAAAAATAATAAAAAAAAAATCTTTTCCAGATTTGCAGCCTTGGCCACATGCTCAGTGGGACGATGGCAGGGCCCTGGCTAGTGCAGCTGCGGCGTAAAACTGGGGCATGCAACTGGTTTTGATCTTAATAGAAAAGGGTCAGAAGGTCACTTCACAGTCTGTTGTTCTCAGTGTCTCATGACTTACATAATTCTTTGGCCATGTAAATGATGTATGGTGAGATCAAATGAGCATGCTTTGTGTAGTTCTGTAGTAACTTCAAACCATCCCCTTTCCTGGCTTTCCCTGCCCCATGGAAAACTGACAGTGGTGGGTATTGTTCCTGTTGCTGTCCATGCAGGGGTACGAATTGATTTACTGGATCCTGTGCTGGGTTAACTGTGATAGTGTGTGTGCCCTTTCTGAATATAGTTGTTGATCGCAGAGGTGAGCGAAATGGTAGAATACACTGAAATAAAGCCTCCCTAAAACGAAGCAGGACCATTCAGCCAGCAGCGTATGACAGATTTCTGCGCAGGGCTTAGGGAATTGGTGGGTTTTATCACATATAGAGCTTTTCACCAGGGTGTGAGCTATAGGTGCAGAGGGAGAAGACCTGCTGCTGTCTGTACAGCCACAGTTACCTTGGTTCTTGCATGGAAGGTGGAAAGATTCCAGTGGATATGACCCTTTCATATCTTTGTTTATGGACTGAGAATGGGAGGTGTGTTCAGTGATCAGGTTGGTTACACTGGAACTATCAATACAGTGGCTAAGTTGGGTGAAAGAAGCATGAATGTTCAAGCAAGAGTTAGGGGATTCGTTTGAATTTATGAAGACAGAGACAATTTTAGGCTACTACCTTAATGCTGTTGTTTTAGCTATGCATGTTTGGGTGCGTATGTGTGTATATATTTATATCTGTGTGTGTATTAAAAAACCAGCCCTGCGTGGGATGCGTGCTCGTGTCTGTCAGACTTGGCGTGGTTTCACCTGCTAAGTTGCTATTTTGAATATACCCTTGAGATTTCTACGTGTCTCTTCCCAGAGCTGCGCTCAACGCATTTTCTAGCTGGTTGGCTGGCTGTGATGCTTAGAGGCATGCTAAGGATGACTTGCCTATCTGAAAATGAGGATGGGCCCCAAGTCGTGTGAAAGGACTGTGTGAATGGGGAGAAGAGCCCTGGAGCTAGAGACACTTTATTTTATGTAATGCAAACATAAACCTAACCTCCTTCTCCTTTTCTTTTTTTTTCCTAGGGTGACTCTGTTATTACAGTGCAGCTGACTGAGGAAGATAAAGTTGAAGATGATGTAGTTTTTTACTTGGTCTTCACTGGGTCAACTGTCCAACACTGCACAAGCACGAGAAAGATTAATCCTGGGAGCCTGGAGACAATTTCTCCTGGTAAACAATTGCTTTGGTTTGCACATGAGTGTGAAATTCGGTTAATTCAGATAGGCTTAAACATAATGCTGTTTTCTTGGTTGTCTTCTTCCTCATTTACACATTCATAGAGAGTAGAAAGTGTGATTTAGATGACTGCTTTTGCGTTTTAAAAATCTCTTTGCTCAATTTCGCTGCAATTATGACTCTGACATTGCAATTACTTTCAGTGTAGCCATGGGGTTCTGCTGTAGAAAATACAGTTGTATTTACACACAGTAAAAAGCTTTTCAGTGTGAGCAAGGTAACGGAAGACACATCTGCAAAGTTAGAGATGCTTTTGTCCAAGCAGCGTGCAGCCTGGTAAGTCCTAGCTAAACTTAGATCTCCTAACTAGGCACAGTTTATTGCTGTAGTCCCAGGGAAATTAAAAATTCCATTTTCCCCTAAATCCCATCGTGCCACTTGGAGCCAACACAGAGTTGCTGAAGCTCTTAGGGTGGCAGGCAACGTGTGGTGCTCGGTGCCATCCCTGCAGCACAGCCTGTTCTGATGAAGGGGGGTTTGTGCATTAAAGCCCACCGCTCTTTTTAAGCCTTGGTGCCATTAACAAAACAAAACAAGTCAGTTTTTCCTGTGGTGACTTCAGGACCGTGGGAATGAACATGTTCCAGGCTGCAGTCCTTACCGGTAACCTTTCATTCTGACTTGTTGCTATGCAGCACACTGATACTAGTGTGAGAAAAACGCCTGACACTTTCACTGTACGAGTGTAGCTTAAGCTGTCAAGTGTATTTTTGGGGTTTGCCTTTGTATCTGGCTCCTAAGTATTGCTTTATGAGAGATGCTCATGAAGTTAAAAATTGGGCTAAGGAGTTTTTTTTCCTCCTGGGAGCAAGTGGCTAAAAGTTGGCCACCGTATTCTTTCATTTCCTTCCCTTTCTCTGCTGTTTGGTGTGTTGGGTTGGCTTGGGAAGAGAAGTCCTTTTACAGTTTAACTGACAACTTGGAGCCCCGTGCAATCAATTAGATTAGTGCTTATTTTCTCCGAGAGGAGGGAGGAGAAGGGGTGAGTCCTTCCGTGCTTTTGTGTGGCGGGAGCGGGGCTCTGCCAGCCCCGTTCCCAATGACCTCACCTCCCCCTCGGGACCCCGTCGCCAAGAAAAGAACTGAAAAGCTTCAGTGTTCATCTTCAGCCCGCGCGGGAACCGGCGGGTTCCATGGGATTTCCGGGTGGGAGCGATGGTTTCCTCTCACCCCTGGCCTTGATGTCCTCAGAGCAGCGGTGGGTGCAGGTGATGGCAGCCAGGCGGTACCCGGGGTGATGCTCTGGGCTCTGCCTGTCCTGCAGGCTTCAGATGTACCTGAGTCACTGGGGAAAGCTCCCAGGGACTCGTTTTTTTCACTGTTGGTGGGAAATATGACTCCTGTTGTGATGCAAAGGGAAAGGAGGGATTTGCTCTTGATTGTTCCATTAGATATAATGGGCCCTTTATTATTTGGTGTTTTTAAACCCAGTAGAGTCCTGATCTTGTGGTGTGGGGTGCTAGACAGGGATGGGTGCTGTCCCAGAATACAGTGGGCAAAGATTTAACAGGAAAAGTAGTCCCATTCCTGCCAGGTAGCACTGCCCAGGGCTGTGGGTGTAGGGAAGAAGTGACATCTTGCAGGTAAAGCAGCTATTTGGATAACACCCTCTTTTGCACTTGTACCTTGTTTTGGAGAAACTACCTGAGAAAAAAAAAGGTTTTAGTGCTGAAGGGGGTGCTGGGGAGCAGCAAAATGAGAAAAACCCCAATTGTTCCATACCCTTCGCTGACACAGATGTTTGTCCAGTGTTGCTTCAGCACTGAGTACTCTGATTTCAGTAAGAGCATGAATTATTTCAAGCCAGCTCTTCCTCCTCCTCCTCCTCCTTCCTGAACTGACAGCGAATCTGTAATCATGTGTTTACACTGTATATTCGGCCAGTTGCCTTGGAGATGCTTGCTGTGACTCAGAGCTGGTGTTATTTGACCTCACTGCAGGATTAGCCATGAACAAGAGGCAGTGTGTGGGAGACCAGCCCTTGTTTAAACATCCAGGCCCGGGCACTTAGCTTCCTCGCAGAGCACTTGCTCAGCTTTTAGCCAAAATCTCATCCTTCACTTCCAGCCTTAAGCATCTTTGGTTTGTCATTATGATGCAAGTTGTGTTGCAGGAGCACAGCTGCTCCTTGGGGACAGCTCTGGAGGATGAAGGAAGGACCAATTCGCTCAGGAGCATACTGATCCCCTCTGCCAGCACCTGCCCTGGAGCTCCTCTGCTTCTCTTCTGGGCTTGAAGACTTCTTTTCTCATCCTTTTCCCAAGTACTTTGAGTTTCATGTGATCCAAGGGACTCCACATAAAGTCCGTCAGGGGCTGGGGTGACCATAATTCAGTTAAGGCTGATGTAATAACAAAAGTAGATTTTCAAATTTTTTTTCCTTCACTTTTTCAGTAGTTTAGGTGATGTATGGAGGCATTAAAAAAAAGGAGAAAGAGAATTACCTCTGCTGCCAAAATTAAGTAGAATTTTTAGTAAAGCTTTCAAAGGAAATACCACTTTGAAAAAAAACCCCATAATCTCCATACTATAAGGTGGTTTTAGATGAGAATCTAAAGAAAACGCAATGAAAATAGAAACTGTCAGAATACCTCCTAAATTCTCATCGTGTGTGAAAATTCTCTGAAAGGCTGCATCTGAATAAAAGCTTGCCATTGCAGAGTCAAATGCCTGCTGCATTCTATATAATGGCTAATCTGCCTAGTTCTTATGCTGTCTTTATCATCAGCCTTAAACATCAAATATATGTACTCAATGGTCCTGCTGATATTGAAGATCTATTCTGTACATAATAAAAGACTTCTGATTGTAAATTTATGGGAGCAGCTTTTTTAAACCTGAAGATGTGGGTAAATGTAGATTCATCAGAGGACAAAACACCCAGATTTCTGTACTTGCTTGGAAGGATGTGTTGGGGCAGTTACCCTGCACAGGTATTGAATGTAAGAGAAATCGTTTCTCTTTGTAAGACAGATCAGCTGAGAGCCTGTTTCTTAACTTGGAGTATCAAAATTAGCTAATGAGTTACAAGAATTAGGTGGCAGATGATGTTTTGTGTGCTTCCAGTAGCTCTCTACCCAGCCTAAGGACAAATCAGGTAACAAGCTTCTGTTCCTCTTCATGAAAAGGTACTAAAAATGTATTTAACTATTACTTTACTATCACTAGTAAGAGGCTTCAGTTCTAAATGATCTGGCTCAAATTCTGTGTAACTTAAGGAGTTTTCCTGGGTACCAGAGGGACTCTATAGTTCTGCAGAACAGTTTTAAACACTGTCTCATCAGACACTTCCCACACATGAAGGTCCATCTGCGTCACAGGCAGAGGTGCTGTGGCACTGTATATTGCTCTAGTCTGAATACCACTAGTGGCAAAAGCTTGGTCGCTGAAGTTTAGGTACCAGGAAGGTCTGAGCCAGGGAAGGATGCAGAGATACCAGCTCTGCCACTGTGGCTAAACTGCTGCTGCTGAAGTTGTGCTATTGGAGCTGGATGTTTCCAGTTGTGCCATGGATGCTTGTTCTACTTAGTGCTGGTCATAAGCTGAGCTTTTCAGCAGGTTCTTAACTACTGTAGCAACAAACTCTCATCTGTTTTTCTTCCCAACATCTCTGCAGGGTATGGAGGGGGGAACTGAGACACTGAACGGCCAAGAAGATTGCGTGGCCATAGAAAGTTGGTGTTAAAGCAGGGAAGTGAAACTTCATTGCAAGTCAGTGCCTGGTTGCCTGCCTCTGCTGTCAGAGCAGCTCTTCCTCTGCTGGAAAAAAAACACTTATAATGAAAACCCTCAATCCATGATCCAGCAAAACAACCAACAAAAGGACAGGATGACCTCATCCCTGTCCACATGAGTCAAAACGCCATGACCACAGCCTGCTGTGGGCAGCGAAGGATTCTTGGGATCAGGAAGCTCTTGGACAGATTTGGGGAGAACTTTCTCAGAGGGGAAAGCACAGAGAGCGAGCTGGTGTGCCTGGGAGCTCTCCAGTTATTCGTGCGGTGCACCTAGTGGGAGCTGTGTCCGTCACAGGGATGGTTGTGTTACTGGGCACACATTTGGCTTTGCATTTAAAGATTTGGAGTATCTGGGAAATGCAGTGGAGGAAAATAGGGACAGTCCAGTACTGTGAGTCCAGAGCTGCAGCAGCTCCTGATCAAGCCAGAGAAGGGTAAGAAATAGACTGTAAGGTGAGTCACTGAGACAGTAAGGAAGGTAATTTTGTGAGACAGAATTGCCTTTGTGTGTCCTGTTGCAGTGTGTTTGAGCTCTCTGAGCCTTTGCTCTGCAACACCCACATCTCTTTTCATTGTCTTTTGGTCTAGGAAGGTGCAGGACTCTTGTATGGGTTTCAGACGGGAGGAGGAGCAGAATTAGAGGTAGAAAAAAGGCCTGAGAGACTGTCTGTCTCTCTGCTGGTAGCTGATTGCCAGCAGTTTCCACAGGGCTGAAACGCTCGTGTTTACTCCGAATGCCCTGACTCACAGGGAGCTTTCTCTCCATGCTAGAGCTAAGGTGGAGAAGCAGGTTTGGTCTTTTACTTGCTCTTAATTCCTGTACTTCTACAATAATTTTATTTTTCCTCAGTTTATTGTTTTCTGCTAGTTAAAAGGGTAGACAAAAATGATTTTTAATTAGCTTGGAAATATCTTTATTTCAAACTTTTACTGTGAAGTGCTTTACCATGTGTTCATGTTTTACTGTGTTCTACCACAGACCGTGTTTTCCCCTAGGAAACAACTTTTCATAGAAAAAAAGCTTCATTTCATGAATTACAATCTTTGTACTGGTATACCAAAAGGGTAAACAAGTTGCATAACAAATGACCACTTGGCAATACCAGTTGTGGATTTGAAAATACTCTTAATTATGAAACAAAAAAACCCCTAAAATAGAACAAAGGAACATAGCCAAGAAGATTTTTTGCAGTCCATCCTCTTTGGTGTACTTAATTGCTCTAGGCAGTGTAATTAAAAGGAAATGATGCCAGTTCTAGATGACATCAGTCACAGGAAAAAGTGATTGAATCTGTATTGAAATTATTTATGATGTAATGTGTGGGCTCTTACATTTCTATAGATTTCTGGGACATCTGCAGTATAAAGGGCCTTAAAAACAAATATCTTTCTACACTCTCCATGTTAATAGTTGAGGGTTTAAAATTAAGAACAAAGGCTCCTGTCTGTTACTGGTGTTGTGCCTATGTATTTCATAAGGTTTCCTGTGTTGCAAGAGTGAATACAGTAACTGTAAATCATATGAATACGCCTCAAATATGGACTCTGATTTTCAGAACTAGAATTTGGGATTTCTGAAGGAGAAGAGAGACACTTTTCAGATGGCCGTGGGAGATCCCTTGAGTTCCCTGCCCATGAGCCACCGGATGGCAGCATCTCTTGGATGCAAGTCCATGAGTTTCACCACACTGGTTGTCTGGCTTTCATGTCCTGCTGAAATATCTGTGCAAAACCTCTTTCATCCCAGCCCCACCATGGTAACTCAGAGGATGCAATTAGCACCGGAGTCTTTAGTCACCTACCAGGCAAACCCAAACGTGCTTCCAGCAGGGCTTTAAATAGCTGCCCAGGCTGGAGGCCCATTGTTTGATAGCTGAAATGTGAGTTCTGAAAATAGGAGCTTTGGACAGGATTTCCACTTTCAGAGGAGTAGGAAATGAAATCATGTTTTGGTAAAGCTCTGTTTAGGGGTGTTTTGTCTCCATGTGCACCTCGTTCAGTGATAAAAAGCCTGAAGTTTTCCTTTTAACCATACCCTATATCAGTGTCACAGGTACCAATTAGACATCCAGGTCTAAGACTACACATTAACTTATTTGTTAATTACTTATAGCTCAGAAATCTCTCACATTCTGCTCATTGTTTTGCATCGTTATCACACAGAGGATGCAGTGCTGTCCTAGCAGTGCATCCCATATCTCCAGGGATAAGCAGAGAGAGAAGAACCACATGTTTTCATTTTTTGTTCTTATCTCTTGCCCAAAACAAGCATCAAGTGGCCCAGTAAGAAATTCCTTAGTTCAAGGGGGTTTTTGTCTTGAAAATAATTTTTAAAGTGTATTTTATGTGAAGATGAGGAATTTGCTTTGTTGCCACTGGAGCAGTTGCTGCGCTCATATCTGCATAGACTGAAATAGTTGTTTGGTTTCTTTTAAATTTCTGTGGTTTTCCTGCAACATGTTGGGAGTTCTCAAAATAGGTCCAGATAGTGAATTGTTTCACTGATTGTTACAGAAGGAGAAATGGGGTAGAATGCAGTGCAGGAAGAATTAAGGGGTGGGTTGACTTTTATCACAGTTAAACCAGCGTAGAAATGACCTAATTTCGTACCATGGCAAGTAAAAAACACAGAGAAGCCTAGTGCTATACATGAAGTTACTCTGTACAGTCTGGGACATCAGCAAAGTAGAAACAGTCGTGTTTGTCAGAAGAGTTAAGATTTGAACTGGGATACCACTGGATGAGACCAGTGTGGTGGTGGTCAGCATTTTGTTATTTGCTTTTGATTTGCTATTTTGGCCAAAGGGCCAGATTTTGGGAGAAAACCAAAAGCAGTGGGGAGGGGGTTGTTGGATGGCATTGCAAACCTCATCACGTTGTAAAACACAAAGATTTCTCTTCCCTTCTGTGGATGCGCTCATGGGTGTGGTATATGTAGCTGCATGTATTTTCAGCTGCCCCATACACAAACCTCAATAAATAGGCTATAAATATGCTCATCACTCTTCCTGAACACACCCAGGAGGGGTTTTTTTCCTTTTTAATGAGTCAGAATTTTTTTTTGTTCCACTTCTGTAACTCCCTTGGACACCTTCTCCAGAAGTTGATGGTTGAGCGCCCTGATACTCACGAAATGCATGACTTGGTGCTTAACCTGTGTTAGGAGAAAACCCTGCTGTCTACCAGCCAGAGTGGAAAAGAGATGGTCAAGAGCAATAAAATCTGTCCTGGCACTGCCTGGAGCTCTTTGTGATCTTGGGCAAGTCACTGAACCTCGTAAAAACAGATTTGGGCTTGTTTTACAGATGATAACCACTTATCTCTTGAGAGTGCCAGAAAGCTTAGCTCACTTTTGCTAATACTCTGGGAAAAAAAGGGCTGATGGAGTTCAGATACTAGTCTAGGCAAAGGAAGCGACTGTCTTTGATGTAGGGAGAAGCGTTGCCCCACCAGCAGTTCCTTCAGAAGGTTCATGTACTGGGGACATGTTTGCTTACATCTTACAGCAGTTTCAAAGCAGGGGGCAGAGACCTCTTGAGCAATCTCCTTAGTATTGGCCACGTTTGTTGCGGACTCCTCTTCTGTTTGAACTGTTTGCCAAAATTCAGAACCTGTCCCAGACTCTTACCCCCCCGGGTCTGACGTCTTCTCAGATGTGAGGAAGGAGGACATCAAAGCGTTGCAAGTGGCTGTCCTTTCAAAGAACATTCTCCAGGGTTTAGCACGATGCTTGTTTGATCCTGTTAGATGAAAATGGATTATCAGCTCTGTCACCTCCTTTTCAAGACTCTGTTAGATATCTGGGGGAGCTTCAAGTGCACCATCATTGGCTACAGATCAGGACATGGCCTTTTTGTTACCTCCACTTGCATTGCATTGAAGAAGCCTGTATGTTTTCATAATTTTGGGGTTGCTGTTTTACATACACTCCATCCAAAGGAACTTCATGTACATCCATGATGTACTGGTTTAAAGAGGAACTTCATGTACATCCATGATGTACTGGTTTAAAGAGACCATGTGTCTTGACAGAGGTCTCTCTATTTGTTGTCATGATGGAGGAGGTTTTGCTGTCCCACCAAAGACTTCTTTGGCTTTATGACAAGAAGTGAGTGTCCCAAAGTGTTTCTCTGTAGCTGCTCACAGGCCACTTTTGTCTTCCTCTTCAGTCCCAACTGGCTATCTGGCAGAGTGGCACTTTTCTGGGTTATTTTGTAGATGGGATTCTTACGGAACTAGACAGAAAATAGTTTTTTAAAAAATAAATAAATCAAAGTTTTAGCTTTCCTCATGCTATTAAGGAGCCTTTGGTTATGATTTTTTTAACTCTAGCAAACTTCCAGTGCTTTGCATTGGGGAGAGCCAAGTTTGCAGCACCAGAACTGGCTCCCCGAGGGCATCATGGTTTCTTTACAGCCTGTGGTGTGGATCACTCGCTGCTGTTGGGGTGGCTGTAAATGAAATCAGTAAGCCTTACCTTCTCCTTATTCTGACATGCTTAGGAAGATAAGCGAAGCTAGAAGGTGTAGGGGGAGGAATGTACAGTTGTGAACTGTGTTAAAGTCCCCCCAGAGCTGTACTGTCCCCCCACCTGAGGCTTCTGCCTTGAGGACAAGTGGAGTTTGGGGAGGGGTTTCATTTGGGTTGCCGAGTTCCCTGCCTGTCCCTTTGGTGCTGCCATAGAATGCATGTGTGGTATTTCCAAGAACAGCAGAAGTAGGTCTTCCTACCCTTTATCTTTTTAATGACATCAATACTAGTTGTTAACCTTATTCCTTGAGCTTTCACATCGTCCTCTTGCAAGGAGAAAGGAGTTTTCTTGCCTTTCAGCTTCTGACTCTCCTTGTGCAGCAATATCCATCCGTTTTCCTCCCCTTCCACACTCATCTTTGATACCTTTCCAGCAGCATTTGCTCTCCTTAAGCCCCACGCCCTCACCTCTGACAATTTTGGTGCTACCCACAGTGTCCTAATACCAGTTTTGACCCTCCAATTAACTTCAGGATTGCCTCTTTCAGCAGACAAAAACCTGTATAGATGCCAAAAGCCTCAGCAAAGATTTGGAAGGTTGGCTGAAAGACCATGAAGATTAGGGACATATTTTTCCTTTTGTCAGGGAAATCAACAGCAAAGGGCCCCGGCACAAGAAGGAAACTTTCCCACTGACCACAAATAGGGGGATTAAATTGAATTTTCAAGCCTTTAAAAATAAATCGTCATTTTGTATTTAATTAAGCAGGGTTTCATGAATGTAGTAGTATGCTGAGGTCATGGGCAAAAGGAAGGTTTTCCAGTAATTAGTGCAGGGTCCGTGCTGTTCTGGCAAAAACAGCCATGACATCAGTCTGAGACTGGAACAAGAGACTCTCCCTCATGGTGAACTTGAGACACAAACCTTATTATTGAAGGGGCATGTCTGACAATTACAAGTGCTGATCGTGTTGGACACATAGTATATGTATTTTTTTTCTTTATAAAATTGAAGAAAAAAAAGGGCTGGGGGTATTTTTAAGTTTTTGGAGTTTTTTTTAAATTCCTGAGTCAGTGAAATCTACCAGGCCAGGGCAGCCTGTCTGTTGCTTCCCTGGCCCTAAATAAATAAACAAACTTTAAAGTTATCAAACTTTCAATCTTTTTGTTTTGTAAATATGGAAAGTGGCAATTTCCATGTTTTTATTTACCAGAGGCAGCTTGGTTTATTTTGTCCTGTGAACCCAAATACAAAGGGCAGGTGCAGCAGGGAGCCTGAGACCCAAGGCACGCACAGGGCATGCCTGGGCAGGTTGTGCTCTTGCAGCCATTCCTGCTTTTTAGGTCTTCATTTGAGGTGAAATTGCAGTGGATTATGGTTTCTTGTGAGTTACAGGAGTCCTGTGGAGCTGGAAAAGAAAAGTTTGACCATATAATATGACTTTTTGGACTGTAACTTCTATCGGTATGTTAGCCAAACCTTTCCTTGAGTTACTTAATGCTCTTAGGTGTACTTGTTGCTGATCAAAAATAGGCTGGTCTTATAGTAAGTGTGGCTTGTATTACTTGGTTTATTTGTGCCACACAGAGAAGAGTTTCACATCTTTTAAAATCTATATAAATTCCCAAGATAATGTTCAATTTAGAGCTCTGACCCTCTGTAACTTATTCTTACCTGATATAAAGTGTCAAAGCAGGCGCTCAGTTACGTTTCTTCACATTGGATTGTTCTCTTTACCATTCCCCTTGGTTTTATTTTGCAGGCCATGACTGCTGTGAGACAGTGAAGGTGGCACTGTGTGCCTCTAGAGAAGGTCACCCTGTTCTGGTTGTGGCAGAAGATAGTTTCCAGTTTGTCCAGGATGAAGCCTACGATGCCGCCCAGTTTCTGGCCACCTGCGCCGGCAACCAGCAAGCCCTGAACTTCACCCGCTTCTTGGACCGGTCGAGGCCACCCGCTGCCAACGTGGACTTTCTGGATGAGAAAGTGGCTTTGGCGTTTCGACATCTGAAACTGCCGGCAGAATGGAACGTGCTGGGAGCAGACCAGTCCCTGACCGGTGAGGAGCTCTGGGGCACATGTGAGACTCGTGGGTTGGGAGAGATGTAAAAAGCCTGGGAGAATGGGTTGCCTGCTCTGGGAACCATCTGCACGTGTTTGAAAAGGCCTCTGTGCTAGACATGGGATGTGATGCACACTAGTGTGCCCCTACTACCTCTGCATCCCATCCTTTGCACTTCAGCTGCCTTAAAGTATGGGAGGCCCTGATGTTTTCTCCATGCCTTTTCTTAGGAAGTAGCACAAGCTGTTGTAAATAGTGCTTTAACATCGACCCAGAAGGATTTGTTTTCCTGGTGCACAGCGGTAAGTGCATGAGCATCACACTTGTGAGATTTCCTGAAGGAAGTCTGTCTGTGTAGGAGCTCTGGTGCTCCTGGGAGGAGTATTATCCTTGTGCCACAAAATTGGTGCTTTTGGTAAATGTTGGTTTTGCAGCACATGTGCAAAGTGACTGTAATGTGTAAAATAAATGTATTGAATTTTTCCTTAGAGAAGTTGGGGCTCTGCCCTTGAGGATTTGTATAGCATCCCTGGTTGTGCGTCAGCTGTGCTAACACAGGCATTACCTGAAATAAGACTTGGATAGTTTTGCAAATAGAAGAGGATGAAGGTGGGAAAAAGCCTTACTAACAGTAGCCCTTAACCACAGCAGAGAGGGCTACTGAGAGCTTATAAATAGACCTCAAGGCTGGCCCAAAGTCTCCACCGACTGCTGAAGCAGAGGCAACGAGGCGTTTGGGATGGGGTGGCAGGGGAGTTTAAGGAAGTGTAGTGATGCACTGAGGGGCTAATTCCAGTGTGTATAAATTCTTGCTGTAAATTTTCAGAGTATTTTGGCAAATAGCTTCACTTAAGGAATGTGGCTGTGAGGCATCAGTTATCCTTTATAGGATGCAATGGCATAAACATCTGAAGAGGGAGGAGAGGGATGTGGCTTGCTTTGCGCAGCAGGCTTGGCTCTGCTCAGCACAACACATTTTTCTGCAGTTTTTCTTGCTTTATTTTTCACTGACTTGCTGACTACTTTTTAAAATGTGAATACACAGGCAACTGAAGCAGCATTAGCAGATGTTAAAAGTTTTGATAGTATTTAATGGTTTCTGGATAGAAATCCAGGTGCTGTCACAGGTTTACAAAGGAGATAAACACTAGGTGGTTTGTTTTTTTTCCTCTGTGGAAGACACTGATGTTTCTCTCTGCATTTAAAAAAGGTGCAGTAGCACAGACATTTCTGTTTTAAGTGGTAAAAATACAGTCAAAAGTGGTCTTAAGCTAACAAAATCCTTGATTGAAGCTCTGAATTGGAGATGACTTTTCAGCAGGGCTGAGATCTGTTTTCTCTTTATGACTTCAATTATTCTTTGGAAAACCAGCACTTGGGGAAATTGGGCCATAGGATTTACATTGATTCGCTCAGCAGGCGCTTGTGTGCCTGGAAGTGGTGATCATGTGCGGTCCTGAGTGCTGACGGACCTGCAGAACATCCATTGCATCCATGGTGAGAATAGGGGAGCTCTGTAGTGCCAAGTGTTTTCGTGTCTGGTGGTGAGGTTTTTGTAGACAGAAATATAAATGAATAAATGTAATGGTACTGAATGCAACTTTCAGCCAAGAATATTTGAGCTATTAAAATACATTCCCTTGCAGCAAATAGATTTGTAAATAACTGAAAATGGGCAGTTTATTGACACCTTGGTCTGTCCTTCATCTTCTGATCAGCTTTCTTGCTAGAGGCAGATTTGTCTGGTAAGTTTTTGCAGTGAGCTGATGATACATAAGGTGTTTGGGTGGATTTTTGTGCTTGTGATGGGCAGGTTCAGATCAGATGTTAGGAAAAAAAATTCCACTGAAAGAGCTGTCAGGATGTGGAACAGGCTGCCCAGGGAGGGGGTGGAGTCACCATCCCTGGATGTGTTTAACAGACGAGTAGATGAGGTACTTAGGGATATGGTTTAGCATAGGACAGGAACGGTTGGACTTTATGATCTTAAAGGTCCTTTCCAACCTAGTCATTCTGTGATTAATTCTCTGAATCCATCAACATCAGTTTTGTCTAGAGCAAGATGGAAGAGATGTCCCTGACTTACAATGGAGCATTAGATTAGAAATACCTCTGTGGTTAAATGTAGCAGCCTTATATACTGGTGCTTGTGGATTAATATGTATGAGGGAGCGAGCAAAGCACAGTAAAGAGTGAAACTGTGGGCGCATTTTGAAGAATTACATGTGGTCTGGCCAGTGCCCCTTCAGTGGGACACCCCGTCCTGTGCTGCGTCACCACCTATGAACAGCCATTCCAATTCATATTTCACATTTTGCTAAATGTCAGCCCCAGATACTTCAAATAACCTTCTCAAAGGAGAACATACTGTAGAAACGGGAACAAAAGAAAATGTCAGATCCCTCCTTGAAAGATTTTTAGCGCTGCCTCTAAGCTGGCATGTCTCTATGGGCTCTTGTGGGATGGAAACAAAACGCTGCTGTTTAGCAAAACCTCTGAACGCAGGAGCGAGCTGGGAGGCTCAGCCAGCTCCCTGAGTGCAGCAGCTTGATGGGGAACTGCTGTTCAGAGATGGTTGTTGCTGTCAAGCATGTTTAGAAGTTGATTTTTTTTTTTTGCAGTACTGAAGCAGGAGCCTAGCTTTTGCAAGGACAGTGAGGAGGTGATGGCCTTTCTGTGGGCAGAAGCAGGGTGGAAGCTTCATCATCAAGCCCAACTCTGCTGATTTCTGAGTAGGAGTAGCTCTATGTTGAGGTTTCTCCCTGCTTTTACCTCCCAAGCCTGATGTGTCTTCAAGCAGAGGACAGGGAGTTCATTGCCATTACACTCAAAAGGGCAGAGGAGGTGCTAAAGTAACACCCAGCTCCAGCACCTGAGGCTGTTAAGCTGGTTTGGGTCAGCAGGTTTGTGCAGTGCAAAGTGCATGGTTAAGGTCCATCAGAGGAGGAGACATGTAACACCCCGTGTGCTTCTGCACTGTTGTTGGATCCCTACAACAATATTCCTGTGAGCATTTGGTTAACATTGCTCAAAACCAAATATTTATTAATTTATATTACTCAGAGTGTAAAAGACTGAAGTTATGTGTGATCACAAATCCTTAGTTCTTCACTCATAAATCATTGAAAAAGTGGATTCATTTGGACCTTCAGCAAGCTGTGAATGAACTCTTTGTGCCCAATTCAGTACGAGACTATGTTTTTGTAGGACTGGGGCTCTGATGACAAGCTTTTTGTTCAGCAGCCAGCCATGTTGGAGCATGGTACCCAGCCTGGTCTTGCCACTGACAGTAACACTCAGATGATAGAGCATAGTGGCTAGACATCATGAATCCCTGATGGGAAAAACAATTTCAGAAAACAGAATCCTCTCTCCCAAACCATTTATCAGTTTTCTGCTTGCTTTTCCTGTGGTAAGGTGACACTCTTTCCCAAACTTCTTGTTTCTAATTTGTTGCCCTTCTGGTTTGATCATGATTTGACTTTAATGAGGTTTCTAGGTAACTATTTCTTTATGGAACATTTTCCCCTTTAATATAAAAGCTTTTCCTCATGGTAGCAACTCTCAGAGGATGTACTTTGGCTTCAGGGTGTTTTGATCAATATCATATTCTGGTGGAGAAGTATCACAGTGAACCATCACTCATGGAGCTGACTGGGAAGCAGAGAAACAACCTGTGGTCTGTTTTCCAGTAGCACTGGCTGTGGTTTTGCTGTCTGATTTGTTCATAGGATGTTGTGCACCTGATTTGGAAGTTGCTTTCCCAATCCCATCCCCAGATCTCTTGTTTTTCTCATCCTCTCTGAACCTGCATGCTGTGTAGGATATTTGAGGGTGGAGTCTTCTACTTGTTATTTTTGGAAGACCTCAGAGAACAAGGCTTTGCTATTAATCCTTCACCTAGAGAAAAGGACCCCAGAAAGGCTTGCATTAAGTATCTATTTACCCACAGATATAAAATATTTTACAGAGGTCCCAGATAATGGGATTTTGGGAGTGTAAAATATTTTCCAGATCCCACTTGATGCCATGCTAGCAGAACTGGGGATGGGAGCACCCAGGCTTCCTGGCTTCAGAGGTCCTTGGGCTCCATCCTCTTGCTGAGACAGGCAGAAGATACTCAACCAATTTGGTTAGCTGAACTTGATAGCAGAAGAAAGCCTGGCATGTGCTGAGGCCAACATAGACAGAGAAAGCAGTGCTGTGCTCCTGCTCAGCTGGCAGGTGGTGTGTCTGAAATCCCCTGGGGATATGTGTCCTGACCTCCCCCCTGCCCGATTGCCAGTCTTCATGGATCCAGTCCTGGGGCAGCTGCGTCCCGAGCACTGAGCTCTCTTCCCAGCCACATACTGTCCCCTCTGCAGTAAGGGATGCCTGGGCCTCCCTCGTAATTATCTGTCTATCTCTGAACTCAGATGGCATCTACAATTTCAGAATAGCCATAATTAAGGATTGTTCTTGTTACCATGGTGTTCCAAGCACAGCATTACTTTCAGGTGCTGTATAATCATGTCCATCTTCATTATTCCAAGTGCACTGTAACTTTCTGAAGAACATAGTTGTTACTGCTGTCAAAAGTAGGGTTATTTACTGTTTGCAATGGTGTTTAAAGGTGGCTGTTTAAATGGAACAGATTGTTACTCTTTATATGTAGAAATCAAAATTTAATACCTATTCCAAGGATGCATGCAATGTAAATATAGGACTGTGATTTTCTATTTTAAATGGCTGAGGAGAAAATAAGCTAACTAGACAGCCAGAACAGATTATTTGGAGGTATGAGTAATGGCTTGTTTGTGTTGCAGTGGGGGAAAAAAAAAGCATAGGGAGGATCCAAGGCTCAGGTATGAAAAGCTTAGAGAGCTTAATCCTGGAGTTAACCATCAGTGGTAAGAAGGTCACTTTCAAAATTCCTTTTAAATAATATTCTGACAAAAACTGTTGAGCAAACAGAGTCTTTTCATTCTGTTCATTAAAAGTAAGCAGTGAAGCCCAGACCTAATGGTTACAGTTTGAGTGGTATGGGCTTTCCAAGATGGTACTACCAGGAGCTGGTTAATGTTGGCAGGGGGTTTCGGTGATCGACTATGATATGGAGCCTTCTCAGTAAGGAGCAGCAGTCCCTTGAGCTGGGAGATAGCCATGATTATGGGCAGATAGCCAGAAGACCATCTCATTAGATAAAACACTTAACAGCTCCTTAACTTTAGGAACGTGGTTACTGACATCTTGGATATCTGCAGCTTCCCAGAAGTGCTGCGGGATAAACATCCGTGAGCAGTAAGTAATGGAAATCCCTGAGCTCACCACGTAGGAGGGGGGTAGAGAGAGGAGTGCTCTGGTTTGAAATAGTCTGAATGGGTTTGGGTTGAGACTTTAATAACTTTATAAAACCAGTAAGACTTCAGTGTACAGCACAAGGTGAGCATCATCGTGATTAGAGATTGATTGAAGAGAGAAAGTAGCAAAAGGAACAAACCACCTTATTCTAAAGAAAAACACAAAACCCCTTAAAAAGCTTTCAGAAATCGTTAGGAGGAAATCTGATTATTAGGAGCTAACATTTTTTTTCCATGGGAGGATGTCAAAGATACGCAGCTGATGGTGGTTTTCAAATGTAAAGCCTTAATCTGTTCATCTGCTGCACTCTCCTTAGAGTTTCTCATTGAGCCCTTACAGTGTGACTATCACAAGTATTCTTCTTGCTGGGTTTTGTATCCTTTCCAATCTGCCACTCGCCACCTTCTCTGCCTTCTGATAAAGACTGTGGTAGAAATCGACACGATCTTTTCTGTGCTAACAGCACAAAGCAGTCTCTTCAGCTGTGGTCCTTGATAAAATGTAAACAAACTTTTGCATACCTAAATGTAATGAGCTCTGGAGTGGAAAATGGGATGGAGAAAGTAATCCATGTTCAGGCAGCGTTTGGAATGCGCTGCTCGGTACTCAGATGTAGTGCTTGGATTTGAGGCTGAGAAATCATTGGCATGAGAAAGTTTCTTTTCCCTTTGATAGTAGTGGGAATGGGGACATGAAGATCCTTTGGTGGGCTTTGAAAAAAAAATCTTGTTTATAAGATTAAAAAGATGTGTGGGTAATGCTTTTTTATTAACTGAGCTTGTAACTCCAAACACAGCGTCTTTGCCTTGACCTTTCTTCAGTACTGTTGTCTGCTGGAGCCTTTCTCCAGGATCTGAGTCTGAAGTGGTAGCTGGGTTTTGCTCCCCATGTTTCTCAAAGATTGATCTCAGCAGTGAGAACATTTCCAGCAGAAAACAAGCTTTCGAGGTCAGATTTGATGGTAGATTGCAAAATTGCTGAGCATGTGTGATTTTGGGTGAGAATCAAACGAAGGTCCCCATCACAGGAAGTCTAGCAAGAGATACTAGCCGGCCCTGTTGCTTGATGAGACGCCTCAGGGCATGGAGGATAAACTGAGCAGATAGCTGTGAGCTGTTCTATATAAAAAGTGATGGTTTTTTTTAAAAAAAAACAGTATCTTTTTTCCTTCTGTAATTTAATCAGGATTAAAGTGAAAGTTTTTACTTGGAGAACAGTTTGTGAGTTCTTGGATGTGTCATAACCAAGCTTTTTCTTCAGTGCTTGTTTGTTTTGTGCTAATAGCACCTTATACCTTAATCCTTTACCATTAGCAAAGTACATTTGATAGTCTTCTATGGAAATTGTCTCCGTAGTTACCCAGATAAACTGACTGTTCATCTGTCACTGCTGAAAAAAAAATACATAATAATATATCTAAAGTCTTATGTTTCGCCAGCTGGATTAGTGTGCCCTGCCATTATGGGACAGTAATCATATGTTTCAACTCTTTCCTATTACTAGGAAACGAGAAAGGAACACAACAACCTTGGCCTTTCCAGTATCGTGTGTCTTGTATTTCCACAGTTTCCTAATTACGAGGAGCTTTCTGTTGGCGTTCAGAAGGCAGACATTTTAAGATGGGGAGCTCTTGCATGATGTGGGGTGGGAGAAGGAGCTCTGGTTAATACTGTGTCCAGAGCTGGGGGCCTCAATACAAGAAAGATGTGGAACTGAGGGTTCAGAGGAGGCCACAAAGATTATTAGAGGGCTGGAGCACCTCCCCTACGAGGAGAGGCTGAGGGAGCTGGGCTTGTTCAGCCTGGAGAAGAGAAGGCTGTGGGGGGACCTCATTGCAGCCTTCCAGTCCCTGAAGGGAACAGAGAAACAGGAGGGGATTCAACTTTTTAAAAGGGTAGACAATGGCAGGACAAGGGGGAATGCATTGAAGCTAAAGGAAGGAAGGTTTAGATTAGATATTAGGGGGAAGTTTTTTACAGAGAGAGTGGTGAGGTGCTGGAATGGGTTACCCAGAGAGGTAGTGGATGCCCCATCTCTGGAGGTGTTCAAGGCCAGGTTGGATGGGGCCCTGGGCAACCTTGTCTAAATCATGCCTGGAGGTTGCCCTGCCTGTGTCAGGGGGTTTGGAACTCTGTGATCCTTGGGGTTCCTTCCAACCCAGACCAGTCTATGATTCTATCATTCTGTTGCATGTTAAAACTTTTGTGTTACTCCTCCATGCCTGGGATGAGCATTTTGCTCCATGACAAGACATTGAAATAATTGACTGAATTTCCAACATTTTGTGCTACAAGCTTCATCCCTTCCATTGAAGGAAGGCAGGAAGTATCTGTCTGTCTTCCTCCCCTCTCCATTCAGCAACACTCCCATACTTGATGCAGACCAGCTCTCATCTTGTTCTGAGCAATGCCATACACCGACAGATGTATTTCTCACTGTATATTAGTAGTTAATCCATCCCACAGATGGCACACGCCTTTTAACTGTAGCTGTGCAAGTTTTGCACACTCCAAAGCCTTCTAAAGCCACTGCCTGGGGCCCCTGCAGTTGTTGTATGTACAGTACTTTGTCTCTTTGCTGCCATCATCTGTGCCCATCTGTTAGGATGGCCTCATGCCAGTTTATATTTTAGGCAGATCTTTCCAAATAGGCCTGGATAGTGAATTTGTATGTTTAATATGCTCTGGATGGCAATACGCCATGTCTTCTTGTACAGATCTTCTGCGCACGTCGTCGTTACTCAAAGGCATCGTTGCAGGGTCACATTCAGTTCGCTTGCATTTGTAGACACCTCCTTCCAAACCCTGGGACTACTGCGTCCTCTAGTTCTGATGATAAAGCAGACTGGTTTAAAAGAATGGGGAAAAGTTCAGAATCTGCAGTCATATGAGCTGATTACATCAGGTGGGCATTTGGGACAACTGGGAGGGGGCATCTCATCTTACGGAATTATGAGGTAGGGAGGGTACCTGGATGGGTCAGAGACAGGACGAGTACTTGCCTACATCTTGGAGAACTTAAAATTGAATTGTGTGTATTGGTGAGCCCTGAGTTGGCTGGTAGAAGATGTCTCTGCCTAACTGTAAGGTTCTCAGCTGAAGGAGGAAGAAGCATTTTGGTCCAGGGACCCATGCTTATGCTTCGCAGGTCTATGCTGCTCAGTTTTGGTGCAAAGCTGTCCATTTTGGTTAGGAAGATGATTTTTCCTTTGTACAGAGGAGATACAACTCCTTAGGAGATCCTGTACTGGAAGAGATGTGGACAGACCAGCACAGCTCACTGTTTATTCGGCAGCAGTAGTTTGCTCCAACAGAAGTGCTTTTGTGTTTCCTACAGCTCAGTAGGAAGAGTGGCACTGCTTTATGCTAGCTGACAGCATACAGGTAATGTAGGAGCTTTGCAGAAGTACAATATCATTGAGTAAAAGCTTGGGCATCTGCTTTCCCTCTGGGTGAGTCCTGCCTGTATCCCCCCTTTCCATCAGTAGCCTTTCCCTTATGTCTGCCTGTATGGTGCGTTATTTTTCACCCAAGGCTGACAACCACTGATTAACTACCTTGTTGCATTGTTTATTTCTAAATCATTACACTCCATAGCACTTAACACCAAAATCCTTGTCATTACTCTCCCACAGGCTGAGAATTTGTCTCTGAGTGAGCTCAGCTATTCCCTTTTTTTCTGATCAGCTGGAACCTCTATTCAGATATGCTCATGTATTCAGGACAGATCAGGTTTGCTTTATGGCAATCAAGAGGAGGTTGGGGGGGAAGGGTTGGTTTGTAGCCCAGAGACCTAATTTGGAGTCATTTGGAAGAGAGACGGTGCCAGAAAGCTTTTGGTTCTTGAATACAGATTAGTTCTTCAGGAATTGATCCAAAATGTCGGGAAAAATTGTGTGTCAGGCTGGGGAGAACTCCCTGTTTTTGCTTTGTTTTTCACCGAAGGTCTTAACAATGTCCCTAAGAAAGCAAGAAAAACAACAGCACTTTGAAAAAGTGATTTCTCTTGGGACATAACTTCTTGAGGA
Organism: Porphyrio hochstetteri; assembly: GCA_020800305.1. Classification (NCBI taxonomy): domain Eukaryota; kingdom Metazoa; phylum Chordata; class Aves; order Gruiformes; family Rallidae; genus Porphyrio; species Porphyrio hochstetteri. The sequence continues at coordinate 17,621,773 of CM036915.1, read as the reverse complement.
AAAAATACTTAATTAAATCATAAAGCCATCCTGCACTTGCATTTTTAAACCTCCTGTATAGGTTTGGCTGGCAACCAAATTAATAACCCAGTAAATCACTGCTGTGATATTAAAGGTATAATACCAAACATACACACTGGCAGGGTTTACTGAGACCCAGTTGGTGATTTGTTGTTGCTTCCAGTCAAAACTGAAATATTTTGTTAATTACAAGACCAAATTTCTATATATTTATTTATTTAACCAAAATGCTTTTGCCTTTCATACAGAAGTAACGAGCTTTTTGATGCAAATACTGTATTTCAGCAGTGCATCTGGAGCTCATGTCTGGTTGAAGCTCTTCAGAGTGTGGTTCCGGGGTGCAGCTTTTACAGGTGGGGGATTTTTTTTTTCTGAGATGAAAGCCTAGGCTCAGAGGTGACTTTTACCAAATTAGAACGTTGTGGTTATTAAATATAGAAAGCAGCAGCAGCGGAAATTGCTCGTTTATCAGTGCTGCTACTTAGAACGATAGAGCTTCTGTATACAGCTGAGGAAACCTGCTCTGAGGCATAATCAAGACAGGAAGGCAAAATCCCCCCTTTTTCTCTGTCTACATGAAAGGTTAAACTGATCTCTTTTATTACATTTGTGCTTCAAATGTAATTGATTTTTTTTTTCCCATACTTTGGGGCAAAACAGCATCACATAAAGTAACAAAACTTACCAGTTCCTAAAGCTGGGTATGTGAGGAGAAGGCTTGAACACCTAGGAAAACTCACCTGTCCGTGGTTGGTTCTCTTCGGAAGTGCCGCAACATGGTGGTTGCTGTGGCTGTTTATGCAATGGTGGGTTTTCACATTGACTCCTGTGGTCAGCCTCACCCTGTGAGAGGTCCTGAGCACTTCCAATCCCACTGTGGCATGTCCCTCAGTTTAAAGTGCTGGTGTCTTCTGGATACTGGCAGTCAGTGTGTTTTTCCGGGTGCTGCAGGTTCCTTGGCTTTTGGGCTGTCGGCTCCACGCCAGCCTTTGTGGTGTGACTGGGAGCAGGGGGGATATGACATTCACTTAACCTGCAGCCTACAAACACCCATTCCTTTTTTCTTTCTTTCTTCCCAGAGAACATCCCTCGGGAAACGCTGATGCATTTTGCGGTGAGGCTTGGTCTGCTGCGGCTGACGTGGTTTCTGCTCCAGCAGCCGGGTGGAAGAGGAGCTCTCAGCATCCACAACAACGAGGGGGCAACACCCGTGAGCTTGGCCTTGGAGAGGGGCTACCAGAAACTGCACCAGCTTTTGACAGAGTAAGGATGATTTGATGGTTCATCTACTAGTTTTCTGTTCCATACCATGCTTGCCTTTGCTGGTACATTATCTCTGAGTAGTGCCTAAGAGATGTGCTCTACCCTTGAAGGCAAATTTTTGTATAATTTTGCTTTTACCTTTCTTTCTAGCAACAATGGGGCAGATCCTTGGGGTTTAGGGAAAATGCAATGATAGTGTGTTCTCCTTTTCTGTCACATAGTGTTCTGCCTCCAGCTGTCTCTTAAAGCCCAAACTGAGTCACTGTGATATTGACTAATTAAGACAAACCTTATGCAAACACAAGTGAAAAAGCTTTTCTTTCAACAGCCACAGCTGCCTGAAAGAGGGGAGTTAGCTGGCTTCATGGCTGACTCTTGTATCCTTAATTTATAGATTTGGAGTGTTTTGGTTAGATGAAATTGTGATAGTTGTATTAAAATAAGGCAACATCTTGTAGAGAGTAGGTATCTTGCCAGTGCAGGTAAAAAATGTAGGTAAGAGGGAATGCATGTATTTAACAGCAGACACAGTTCTCTCTCTCTTGAGTGGTCTTAAGAAGCAGTCAGATCTTACAAACTTGTAACAAGTAACTAGTGGCACAAGCATTTACTGCAGTGTTTTACAAGGAATCCTTCAGAAGATGACAAGTTATTTTTGAATAAGAAATGTTTGGAAATCTAGCTTTAAAAGCTGAGGCTAATAAAGACAAAGAGCTTAAATAAGTCCCAAGGGGGCTGTTTGTACAGGAGTGAAGATTTGGTCTGTGTGTGTGTTACTCTGATGCCTGGCTTTGTTATTAACTGTTTTTTCTAAAGTGAATTTTCAGATACTTGGGGTTTATATTGAGTGACCCAGTGTCACGTTTAAGAGTCTGCTGTGTCACCCACATCATCACGCAACATTTCTCCATTACAAATTATTAATTATTCTGCTTTCCATAGTTGTTGGGCTGAGTGTTAGAGAACAAAAAGATGATCTGTGTTGCAGGAGTGATTGCATTTAGGTTTCATCTTTAACAGTTCAGCCAACCGCATGGCAAGTGAGGGTGAAGGAGAAGGTGCAGGATGGGTCAGGAGCTATTCTCTAACCTTTTCTTCTGCCTCTGTTGGCTGGGATTAATGCAGAGATGATGACAGCGTTACTTTTTTTTCTCCATCGAGTTCAACAGTCACACTGTGAAAACAGCTCTCTTGCAGATTGTCTTGTAAAATTGGAATGTGCAAATTCATCGTACAGCTGCGAGAATGTTCTTCAAGGTGAGACTCACCATATTAACAGGCTTTGCGTGCTGTCAGGATGCTTAAATTGATGAGAAATTTATTGTAGAGAGCTTAAGTTGGCCAAAGCTTGATTTTAGAGCTCACAGCAAATAGTGTAATCTGAACATGAGTACAGCTGGTCGTTTAACAAGAAATGGGAAGTAAACAAAACTATTACAAATCATCTACTTGGTGAAGTGTTTCACAACCGGTTCCAATGGCAGTTCTTGCTTAGTGGAAAGAAAAAGGAAGAGCACTTGGATTGCATGGCATTGCCCTGTGCCATTCTCTTTAACAGATGCTGCTGGTGTAATCCAAGGGACTTCTCTGATGACCTTTAAAAATAAGATGCTAGCAACTTCAGTAATGTTACCATCAAGATCCAAGACCCTGTTGCTCTCAGTACAACCTTAGACTGCTCGTTATGGTCGGTTTTCCTCTTAGACTACTGCCTGGAAATACAACATGTAACCCTCTGACAGCCGTGCCCCAGACCTGCACCTCTAAACCCCCTGCTATCTCCAGGAAGCCTTGCAAACAGAAATTTGGGGACACTGGAAGTCACAGATCCCTTTCTCAGTGGGTGGGATGGTGATGAAGCGCCGTGCAACAAGCTTGGGGCTGGCCAGAGTGATGGGAGTATCATGTGGCATGGGGGACCGCTTTTCCCTTCCCCATGGGAGGCTGCAAAATGGACACATCCTGATTTCCCAGCAGAGATTTCCGTTGTGCTTAGCGCTTTCTGCAGTGAGATGGGATCGAGGTGTGAAAATCCCCATTGAGAGGAGAAATATTGAGTTTCAAAATACAGAAAAGCAGCCAAATTCCATGAAGAGACTATATATCACTTATGTCCTGTCAAAGCACAATGGATACTGTTCACCCTCTTTTCTGCACGCTGTATAATCCATGCATGCATATTTGGCATGCAACTCCTACCACTCAGCAAAATACAGAGCAGCAACGCATGTTAGTGAGAGCCTGCACAAAGGAGTCATTATCTTTACAAGCAATTAAGCTGCACTTTGCCAAATAAATGAATGCAGGGTGTTTTGTGATGCATTATCCTTGGGGGGATTTTATTGTTCGCTTGCTTGCTAATTTGCAGGACCCTGCATTTTACAGTGATTCTCCCAGCCAGCACTGGGAAAGGGTGAAATTTTGCTGTATTTAGGATACAGTCGTTAAAAAGCAGACACAAAACCTTCTTGGCCATTGTAGTTTTGCCAGGGTTTGACTGCAAAGCAGCTTGATTCAGCTACAGTGTAAATATTTTTCTCAAAAACTAATTACACTGGTGACATTTTGAATTTCTGTTTATGGGATGAGCTTTCCCTTTTCAGCTGTTGCAGTTCTTCATGTATAAAGAATGAAAGATGCTCCTAACTCAGATCTTGCAACCCTTGAAGTATGGTTGGGGTTTTTTTTTCTGCAGTTTTGAGCTTGTGCAGTGGCTCTTTCATCATCTGGCAGGAAAGGTGCACGTGCTGCTGCTTTTGAGACCCAGCTGAGGAGCTGTGATAGGGCACGTGTAGGTGGCCAAAGATGGAGAGCAGGATCCTGATAGTGTTTATTCATCAGCTGGGCTTTGTTCCCAAGGGTGCTTATTTTATCTTTGAGATTACAACTGCATGGAAAACAGTGTCCTGCGGTGCATATGGAATAGGACAACACATAAGGAAAAACGTATGAATGGATTTTCTCTAACAACGTTCTTGCTTGTCTCCGAGCAGCTTGGCTAACAGTTTGGTATTTATTTCTAAACACAGATTTTAAATATAACTTAAATTATCTTTACTTGCATGAAAAAACCTTTGGAAACAAGGCAGGTTGCAGATTCCTCTCTGAGTTTCACCGATTTCCTAGTCTGGTAGGAGCAAATTCCAAAGAAAGGGTCCTTCCTTCCTTGGAGCCAGTTGCTTCCCCATGTTTGCATGGCTGGCTGCAGGGTGTTGGCAGAGCTGGGCTGCTCCGGCTCGGAGGAGGCAGCACGGTTTATTAAACGGGGGTAGCAGGCTCTGTGTGAGTAACTTGGCCTCTGCAATGGGACAGCTGCAGTCTGCAGTAGTAGATGTTTTCAGATGCAGTTCGGTGTAGTAGCACAGTCTGCCTGCCCACTCCATGTTGTTTGATGCTCCGTAAGTCAGGGAGGATAATGGCTCCAAGAAGTAGCGTGTGCATGGAATTTCAGAGAAGTCAGAAGTGCAAACACTGATGTCATAACCCAATTTTTAGCCTAGAGAAGAGGAGGTTGAGGGGAGACCTTATCACCACCTACAATTACCTGAAGGGAGGTTATAGAGAGGTAGGTGATGGTCTCTTCAGCCAGGTGACAGGTGATAGGACAAGGGGGAATGGCATGAAGCTGGGCCAGGGCAGGTTTAGATTGGATGTTAGGAAAAAATTTTTTACTGAAAGAGTTGTCAGGGCCTGGAACAGGCTGCCCAGGGAGGTGGTTGAGTCACCTTCCCTGGATGTGTTCAAAAAAAAGGGTAGATGAAGTACTTAGGGATATGGTTTAGTTTAGGATGAGAATGGTTGGACTTGATGATCTTAGAGGTCTTTTCCAACCTTATTATTCTGTGATTCTGTGATTCTGTAATTTCAGTTCTGCAGAGCACAGTTCTGTCTAGTACTGCCAAAGTCTTGTTTTTTCTGTGAAGGTAAATGCTCTCATCACATCTGAGGGCAATTTATGCCACCTGAAAAAGGGCAGTAAGAGAAAAGTAAAGCCTATAAGAAGAACTCCTGCTTTTTTCCAGTCTCTGCAAAGAAGGTTCAGAGTTAAAGGAGTCTCTGAGTTTTCTTACCTTAAGTATTAGTTTTGGTTTTGCTGGTTTCCTTGCTTATTGCTCTGAAGCACTTCTGCACGGCTCTGGGATTGTGCTTCCTTTAAATCTCTTGGCAGCAGCCAGGTGGCTCAGTACGTGAAACTATCAGTCAGTACAAGCCTGTATTTATAAAATACAGTGATTTAATTAACACACATGAGGAATAACTCACTGGTAACAGAAGGGTTTTCTGAAAGTTTTGCAATGCACGATTATCACTTGCTATTGTTCTGATTTTGCATAAGTAATTGGTGAAGGCTGTGCTGTAATCTCCTTGGTGCCTCTCAAATGTGGAAGTTTTTTCAGTAACTTTACTTTTAGAATTAAATACAGTTTTCAGCTTTTCTGAGCACTGCTGCAGGAGGATTCGCCTTGTATCTCATTTCGTTGCACCCTGGTTTAGCAAGTCCTTTAAGCTCGTGTTTAATTTCAGAAACATCCAGTTTATATTCAGCCTGGAGTTTAAGTGTGTTCTTAAAATTGTGGTCTAAAAGCATGGCCAAATCACGGCAAGAGTTAAAGATAGATGTTTTTCATTGAATTTTCATGTTATGTTGTTCCATTCAATTCAGCCTTTGCGTAGGCGAAGAGCTGTCTGTGGTGCAGATACTTTCCAAAATCGCTGGTTTCCTGGGGCTGGAAACATTGCTGGCTGTGGTGCCAGGCATGGCAGCTGTACATAAACAGGGTGCTGGTACCCCTGGGAGTGGATAGGCTGAAACCCCCCTTTCCTGTGCACACCCTTGCTGTTACTACGAGCTGGGAGCTACGTGTGCATGGCTCCGACTCTCCCTTTGGTTGCTCCAGTTCTCCCAGTATTTACTGGGAGCACAGGCAGGTGACCAGAAGGTTGCCACCACACTGACAGCGCTACGTGTGTTTGTAGTTTTATTTCTACTTAGGCAGAATTAACACTTGAAGAGTTTGATTGAGGTGATGCTGATGGTTTTCTCTCGGTTCTTCCACCCCCAAACAAACCAGGAACCCTTTTGATGGTGATTCAGGGTGCTGGGCAGTAGGTTTAGGGTATGGCTTGCTATGGTCTGGCAGGAGAGGAGAACAGCTGACTTGGTCTCTTTAAGTGCTGGCACAAGATTAATATTTAAAGGGGGATTCAGAAATGTTTGAAGGGCAGTGAAAGAGGACCTGATGAGAGATGCATGTGTTATGAGGATGCTGGTTTAGCTACAGATGTGTGGGAGGAGCAGTGATCCAACAGGGTCTGGTTTTGTGGCTGTGTATTCCTGAACTTTAAGATGATTGTTTGAAACACCATTGTTTAATTTATTGAAGATGGGGATTAGGGAGATGCTGAGGTGCTGTGGGTTTCTACTGGCCACAGCAGAGGAACAGACTGGGAGCAGGGGGACCGAGGAACCAGGTGTGAACGTGATGGAGCAGGAAGAGTTTGTTTTTCTCTTTCCACCTACTCACCCACTGCATGCTCCAGCTTTTACTCGTTTCCTAGTGTGTTCCCTGTGATGACTTGTATTTTCATTTGTTGGCTCGCTGCTCTCCTTTGTTTTGTATGCATCCACATCTGAATACAGAAGAGGGAGAAATGGGTTTGTCCGTATAGTAGAAACAGCTTTTTACTGTCTCTGATATCCTGCTCAGAAATTTGAGGTCCTGAGAGATGGTGTTCATGTAAACAGGCCTGTGAGGAAGAGAAAGAAGAGGAGATTTGGGAAGATTGGAGAAGATAGGAGAAGAAAATGGTTCCTCCCCTACCCGCGCAACCCTGGTGATCCTAGGGGTAATAAGTCCTGAACAGCCTTGTATGGTTGTTGAGTGATTGTGATAGACCAGCTCCATTTCAGGATAGATTTAGAAAATGCAAATAAAGTGATTTCCCAGAACTGCTGGGTTTTGGCCTCAGGCATGGGTAAGCTGGACACCCAGTTATGAGATACGCACATTTAGTCTCCTGCTCTAGCAGATCTGCTGGAGGTAGAGGAGGTTGGAGTTTGAACAGCAAACTGCTGTGTCAGAGGCAGCCAAAGTGATGGCTTTATCTTTCAGCTGTTACAGAGCCTGTGGTTATGCTCACTTGCAACATGCAGCGTTGTTCTGCAGAGACAAGTTTTCCTTCCATATCACATGTCCTGATCTGAGATGCTGGTTTTAGCTGTAAAGAAAACATTGCTTGATGAAGTAGTCTCCATGACTCTGCTTTTCTATTTAGAATTAAATAGATGGCATCAGTTTTCACTCTTGAGTGCATTTCATACATTAACCTTAAACATCTTTTGTTTGCTAATGAGACTCCCACGTTGACATTGAGTTCTGTGTTGGACCTACAGCTCCACATCCCAAGCAGGGCATCTTTCTTGTTAGATAAGACTATGAAAATAAAACAAATGGAAAAGTGCATTTCATAACAGTATCTCTTATGAAATGTATTGTATTTGGCAAATATATTCACCACAGCTTGTGGCTGTATTATTTCTTTTAATGTATAATTAACTTTGGGGCCTACAAAATGCTTGGGTTTAGAAGCACAGACCCTTTGTGGTGAGGAAACGCTGGATGTCTGCAAACAGCTACTCAGGACCAAGCCAACTTTTCCCTCTTGTATGATTTCCTACTGTATGGTGTGCTGATCAATGGACTGAGAAGTTAGCATTAAATATTTTTAATTCAATTGTTAAATATTTAACCTATATTGATAGGGTAGGCTATGCAATCCTGAATTCAGTGTCTGAACCTATTGCAGTTTGTGTTTGTGAAGCACTGAGGCATTTGTCATCATTTCTCCATCAGTCAAACTTTAACTCTCCTTCAGTGCCAAAAGTATTCAAATGAACAAGTGATCTCTAAAATTATGTTATATAAGAAACACATTTTCCTTCCACTTCCATGGGGCTTTGGGAACAGTTGGAAGCACATGAAGTGTGAATGCTGTCTGTTAAATATCTTTATAATTTATGAATGGTTGATTTGTTTTAACCCCTTCTAGCATGTATTAGTTGCACGAGTTTCCCAGGGCTCTTGTACGATGCGTATTGATGGCTACAAAAACAAGTAGGAGCAGGTGTTTGTGTACATTGGTGTTTCATATATCACTGAAGATGGTGGGTGCAAAGTTGATCATGAGTTTACAACACCCCAGCACTTCCACAATTACTGTTATTTTGTCAAATTTCGAAGATGTCTTGGGTTTAGATGTTATTGACATCATTATGTCTGGGTTTTCACAGGAGGAATTGTGGGCTTGATTTAAATTGCCTGTGCTACAAGTGTGTTGTGCAGTTGGCACCAGCATCCTATCCCAGTAGGCACTGGTCCTTGTTTGTCCCAGATCACAGGCTGCCTGGTCTAATATTTTCAGTGTTTTATTAATAACAAGAGCAATCATTTAGAATTTGTATAAGGTTGTAAGATTAAATTTGTTTCTCTTTGCATTACAGATGTCTGCATCCAAATTCTAGCATTTCCTTCTTTTTATTACAACCATTATACTAAGGGCTTTGTTATTTAAGAAGGGAAAAAAAAGTCCTGTGGGTTTGGTTTGGTTTTGTTTTGTTTTTTAGGTTTTGTTTTCTCTATCACATGATGAACCTATGGGCTGCTGCTTTCAGAGTAAACCCACAAGACTGTAAGAGCTGGCAGTGCTGCTGAGTTTTTGGTTTATGTCAGCCAAAGTCCAGCTCAGAAATCCGGAGGGGATATCCCCAGGAAATAACACCTTGACTTCCCACACCGCCTTCCTTGCCCATTTGTAAAACTGGGATAAATCTTCTGAACACGAGGTTCTGCTTTACCCAGTGAGGTTTTTTGTTCCTCTTCTGATCTCTTCCTCTTCCTCTCCTCTCCGTTCAAACCCTGGTATCTCTGCACTGTAAAACACGCCTGCCAGGAGCACTGGCACCGCTGAATTTCAAACCCTTGTCACTGAGCACCATTTCTGCAACTTTTGAAGGCGAGCAGAGCTTTTACTTGGGGTTTTTTTGTTTGCTTTGTCACTTATCTTCTCTCTCAAAAATATCTCCCCCATATCTGCAGGAAGCCGGGAGCTGTGCTGTGTCGGTGCAGGCTTTCCTCTCCCTCTTTCCGCCGCTGCCTGGCTCAGGGCAATCCTATCTACTCCCCCTTGAGACTAGAAAAGATTCAGATGGCTTGGCTCCTCCTTCAGCATGGATGAATCTACTTGGGCAGTGCTGGCAGGTTTAAAAAATGCTACCTATCATCTTGGTTTTTGTGCCAAGTGGGCAGGAGGTGATGCTGCAGTTTAAGCAATCTAATCAGCACTTAGATAGAGCAGGGCATGGCCTGAGAGTATTCCGGATGCTTGTTTGCTACTCCTCTTGCCCTGTTTGGGGTTGGCACCTTTCTTTGAGCCACCTTTCTGCAGATAAAGGGCTGACTGGTAAGCCTGTCCTTCCTGAAAGCCAGCAATTTCCCTCCTGGGTTTATTTGCACAGCCAGAAGAAGCAGCAGGGACCAGAGATGGAGGATTTCTTCCGGGCTTTTTCATGGGACTTGGCATGGTTGTGCCGAGGTTGGAGCTAGTGAACGCTGTCAACCTTACCAGTCAGTCCTTGCTTTTTAACTAAGCAAGCTACTTTCTGCTGCAAAAGTTGTTTTCTGGTATCTTCTACATGTGTTGATGGCAAGCTGTTGAAAAGGGAGGATAAGAGAGAGAATTGACCCGGGATGGTTAAACCTCCTAAGAAGATGGATTTCCCTCCTTGCTGGCAAACAGCAGCGAACTGAATTTTTGTGCTGAATGGAAGCAGATTTTCAGACTTCTTAAATGCTGGAGTTTCTATGTAGGTTTGTGTTAGTAACTCTTCAGTAAATATTTGCATACCTGTTTTTATCTCCTAGTAGACGCGTTTGGGTATGCAGTTGTATACAATTACTGCAGAAATTCCTAATCTGTACAAAACAAGCAGCTTTCACAACCCTGGAGTAAAAACACATAACTGCAAAGTTTGTTGTTTGGATTTTTTTTTTCCTGGAAGAAAGTGTGCTTTTATCATCTCCTAGTAAAACTCAGGGCTTGAGGTGAGATGTACAGGAGAGACACAAACAGTTAAGCTCAGTGTACGAAGAAAAATATGCAGGGGCATCTTCTGGTGTGCTCTGCATGCCCTTGGGTTGCTTGGACAACAGAAACAGCAGTGTGCAAAAAAGTGAACACTTGGAAGTACCTGTTTAATCCCCTCTACTGCAGACAGTCAGTGCTGGGTGGCAGACTGTATGCAAGGGATGATTTGAAGGTGTCAATAGATTGAGCCATCTGCTATTTTTCTGTTTCATTTTGTGCAACGTAGGTGATTGCTCCTGGAAATGAGGGCTTGGAGTTTTTTGTAGTTGGCTGGATGGAAGAAGGATCTTGGTTTTTTTTCAAAAGTTTTAAAGCCCTTTATAGCATGTAACACAGCTGGCAGCTTGAACACGAAAAGAAACTGCTGTCTTTGTAAGCAGAAGTGAGTATTTGATCCCCCTGAGCCACGTGAAGGTGGCAAACTGCAGGAGGGGTGAGCATGCTCATGGTGTTGCTGGGGACTCTGCCTGTCACCTTGCTTCTGATTTTGAGGCTTTTGAAGTCGCTGAGGGTCCTTTAAGGCTCAAGTCGTGCAAGCTGCTTTGTGGATGCTGATGGTGATGCTCCGAAGTGTTCTTGAAGCTGATGAGTAAGTGGAGGTGACTCATCATGCTCAGCCCTTTAATCTGGGTGATGGTGTCCCCTGTGAGTGGGGGTGAATGTGGGTTTTGTGCTGGCTGCCTCGCTGTGCTCTGATGCTTTGAGAGCAGCCCCAGCCACAGCAGTTTCTCATATATGACAGCTGAAAAGAAAACTAATTCAGACAGCAATGTGTGTGTTGCCTTAAAGGAAGGCCAGTTCTTTAGTTGCTTGTAATGGCTCGGTTGACTTCAGTGCCTCCATGGATTTATACTAATTGCTGTCACAAACTGGATGCTTCCTTCTCTTCTCTGTGGAAATATTGATTCTGTTTAAATCAAGACTAATTCTGCTGAAGTCAGTTGAGTTAAATGGTGCTGAATGGCGGAACATGTAGTTTTGCTTTGTCTGATCATCTTTGCAGGTTTATCCTAAAATGAGTCACAGGATGGGCAGGGTGGTGTACCAGGGCGGAGCAGGGACAGCCACTGTCGCCACTGTCACCTGCTTAGGTTTCTCTGCTGCATGATGAACTGCCTGACCGTTTCCCCACCCTGCTCTGCCCATTCCTGTTCCCAGGTGTAGTATCATTTGCTCATTATGTTTTTACTCTCTAAATTGCGTGGCGTGCCAGAGAGGTAGCACCGTGGTTTGCACAAGCCCAGGACATCGCTGGCCTGTCAGAAAGTCACTTTTAAAGTAAGAAGTCAGTTGGCCAAAGGTGCTGAAATCACTATTGGTATTATTTGTGTCTGTATGTGTATCTTGTCAAGTTCTTTAATTATTTGTGTACTTCTACGGAAATTCGTAGCTGTGCTGCAGAGGGGGGTCTGGGGATGTCTGTCGTGGCTGGGGCTGGTCTCCATATGGGATGGGGATGTGCTTTCCGCTGGGGCTGGCTCTTGGTAGCTGTGAAAGGAATACATTTCCATTCCTTACATCCCTGAGCGGGGCAGTGTAAGTCCCTGTTCCTATAAGGTTCTGGCTAGCTCCTCATATCTCCAGGGGGAGGCAGCGCTTGAGAGGATGCTGCGTGAGCTGCTCTGTCCTGGGCTGATTAAACCAGATTTTGGGGTTTGTGACTCAGTTCTGATTAAAAATGAAATTGGTAAACCTGAAGTTTTAGATGAACACCTTGATAAGATAAATGATTCCTCAGCCCCTAAAAAGTCAGTGTAGTGTCTGTCCAGCTCGGTGACTTCTGAGGAGTTATTGCTTTGAGTTGCAAGCCTGTGCCAAATCGGGATTTGACATTTGAAAGGGGATGATTGAGTAGAAATTTCCACTGAATACATGTAACTGCTGATAGTTTCAATTCTAATTTACAACAGCATCTTCTGTCTGTCTGTCTTCCCTTTTGATTGGTACAAACTAAAATCTGTGATGCTGCTGCAGGACACTTCTCTCACAACAAGCAGGTTCATAGAGTAAGCTAAATTAATTTCAGGAGTGAAAAAAAAATACTACAATTTGAGGGCTGTTTTTGTGGTGTGCTGATTTGGTGTACAAGTTGTAGTACCTGTATCAGTAACCTTCTGTCCTTCTAACTTGTCACTCTGCAGTCTGCCTCTCAGCTCTCTGTTTTTCTGCACAGTTGCTTTGGTGATCTTCACCTGCAATAAATCTGTTGTGAAAAGCAATTGTTGTGCCCTTTGCTGCTAGTCTCTCGTCATCTGGGAAGAAAAGCAGATCTCTGTACATGAGAAAGACCTGGTGAAATAAAGCTTTGGCTGGCATTAGCTCTAAATCACATTAATTTTCAAGACCAAGAAGTGTGCGTGTGTATTTGTCTGTCTGGCCTTGGAGCTGGTGCTCTGTTTCACTTAGGCTGGATGACTGTCCAGAGTGAAGAGCAGCGTGCATGTCCTGCAATGCAGCATCCCTCCTTGCCTGCAGATTAACCTGCAGTTGTTTCATTGCAGAGAGGAAGCCAGGGAACCGGAGTCCTGGAGCACCTTGTCTCACACCGTGCACTCAGGGGACTACAGTGTAAAGCACCACCGTGGGCTGGATGTTTACATGCTGACGGCTGAAGCCAAGGAAGGGGCAGCGGCCAGCTTGGAGAGTGACATACGGCACCTTCAGATGCACATGCAGAGCCACCAGCACATGGTAAGGAAAAGGCTGCAGTGAGGGAGAAGCGGAGCTGGCTGTCTCCCAAACACCCAAGGAGAGCTTTCCCGTGTAGGCACCCTTTGGGAATGTATTTACCTCAGTGTTCTCTTGGCGTTATTAGCAGATGTCTGGGCGGACACCTGCCTGTTTTCTTCTTGCTTGAGCACAGGGACATCTGATAAAGCTGTACCTGGCAGCAAATCTTTCTCTCTCTGCAGAGAAGCAGGCTTGGGGCTCTGCGACACCAGTTCTCTGGAGCCTCATGGGCTTGCTCTGCTCCCAGCTCCTACCTTCTCTATTAGGTTGGGATCTGGTTGGGTGGGCAGGGAAACCTCCCTGGGGGTAGACCTGACTTCTAGACACCCCAGAGGGACGTCAGGCAGCATAAGGCAGGCTCTGGAGCAGGGCTGGGTCTGGGGGAGCTGCACACGGTGTGTGCGTGTATTTAGATGTGAAGTTTTCAGGCTCAGAGAGGAGACTGAGGGGAAAGTCTCTGGGGTGGATGGAGAAAACAGATGTTTCCTTAGCTTTGGTGTAGGAGTCAGAGGATGAGCCTGTCCCAGCCACACAGGGTAAGTGTCCATAGCAGTCAGCTTGCTGTACTCCTTGGGGACCATGTGGCAGTCAGACTGCAGGAGCTGTGGGGCTGTGGAAGGGCTTCCTCTCGCTGCTGTACAGAGTGTGTCACAGGGACTCAGGATGGGAAGGTGAAACAGCCGGAGAGACACTTCAGTGCCACTTCTCAGAAACACCCATGCATCTTGCGCAGCTGGCATCCCGTGTGGGTGTATTAATCAGCTCACACATCTACTGTTACAGAAGTGTGTGTTCTAAATGACAGGATATTTTTGTTCCACTAAGGAAGGGGAGAATCGTTGTCTGCAGGCAGGGGGATGGGGAGGTGTTCGGGCCACTCTGAGCCATTTTCACCCTTCCCAGGGTGCCCAAGATGTTAATTACTCCCAATCTCAACAGGAACTGGTTGCATGAGTGGCAAACCCAAGCTAGCTGTGAAATCGTTTCCCCTTTCCATCAAAAGACACTGAAGCATAGCCAGCATATCCAGCTCACTTCTTGTTTGCTCGTGCAAATGCCAGACGGGTACATTTTGCCTGACAATGAAATCAGAAAAGGCTATGTTTAGACTTTTTCTTTCCAGCACTGTTTTGCTTCACATCTAATCTGATTTGAATTTGGAAAGCAGCCCTGTAATTATTTCATCTAGGTTCATTTTGGGTCAGCTAAAAGTCAGTTGGCTTCCTTTGGAGACGGCTCTATTTTTCAGGCTATCAGCAGGGTGATTCCACTGTGAGAATGCTGGGGCTGACGTGGTCCCTCCTTTTGAAAAAACTTTCTTGTTCCCAAGTAAGCACTACTGTTGTCTGGGTCTGTCCATCCTGGCTGGGAACCAGCAGCATGGTCTCTGTGCTCTGCTGTAGGGTTATAGCCATCAGACAGCCAGCACGCCGCTTGATCCTGTTGCTCTGGCCCTGCAAAAAATAGCTGCAGCCTGTTGGTGCTGCTACACACAGAGCCTTGCATCCCATCCCTGGTACTACGTGACAGATGGAAATGCCATGCTGCCTTCTTCCAACTCTAACCTATTCTGGGATGCCTCAAAAACAGGGAGCTCTGGCATAGGTAAGAGCATATATGAGAGTTGGATTGCAGGATCATTTAAACTAGGAGTCTGTGATTCCGTGGTGTTGCTCATCATTTGCAAACCTCAGAGTGTGCAAAGACAACTAAATGCAACATCCTTAAGGTAGTGGTGGTGATTTTAGCCACTATTTGTATATGCTCAAGAATTTGCATTTGTTAACATATAGGCTGTTTCAGTATTCAAGGGAGAAAAGAGTGTTTAAGCTGAGGTTTCTGCTATGAAAATGTATTTCTCTGAGAACTAGAGTCTTAAAAAAATAAAATCACAGGACTGTTTTAAGTTCGGTTCCTAGAATGCATGTATCGTTTGGAGTATTTTTAGAAATAAATGCAAAAAAACCGCAGATTTGAAATAGATCATTGGAGTTTTGTATTTGTGGAGACTTGCAGGCACTTACTGAGAAACCAGTGTGACCTCCAAAAGTTTACACTGCAAAACCCCAACTCTGCCACAGCAAATCAAGGGAGCTCAGCGAGGTGTACATTGAAGGATTGAGGTCACTCGTTAATTTAACAAGCTGCTTTTTCAAAGATGTGAACAGTGATACGCAGCAAAGAGAATAAAAAAAGAAGATACTGACACTAACATTTCTTTTTAACTAAAGGTTTGATTGTATCATACTATAAAAACTTGGGGGATCCTTGACAAAGTGGATGCTCTGTAAGGAAAATGCAGACTTGAGAGGGATTGAGTGTGGTGTTACTGTTCCACGATAATGCATGTTTTAATTTTAATGCTGCATCATTGTTCTCAATTTTTTTAATTTCCATTTAGGAAGTGAATTTCAGATATTTAATTATGCCCGAAATTCTCAGGAATAGATTAGATGATTAGCTCAGTCCTAGGAGTAGGAGACAAGTGGCGGTGTTTGGACATCATCAGCCAATTCCCATGTCTGAAGTAGCATCTCCATCAATACACAGACAATTGAGCAATGCTGATGAGGACTGGGGAGTGCCATCGGGCAGGGATCTGAAGTTGCTTTTCAGCAGCATTTGCTCAAACCCTTTGGGACCAGGCTGGTATATATTTGCATTATTTGGTAGATTGAATTCTGATGTTTACTCATCTTGAGTTTAAGTGCACTCAAGAAATATTACTGCAGCTGCTTGAAGAGCACTTACAAAGATTGCAGTTCTCAGTGGTGGCAGATGGTGTAACAAAGGGGTAGAGGGACAAATTTCAGCTTCGGAGTGTTCAGACTGGCCGTTAGGAAAAACTACTTTATTGGGAGGATGGCATGGGAACAGATTACCCAGAGGGGTGGTGGATACTTCATCAGTGGAGGTTTTGGGGACTCGGCACAATAAAGTTGCAGGTGACCTGATGTTGGGTTGGTGATAGTCCAGCTTCAGGCAGGAGATTGGACTAGATGACCTCTGGATGCTCCTTCCAAGAAACCTTTCTGTAATTCTAATAATTTCAGTATTATTGTGTAACAAAACCGACTCAAAGTACCTACTGCAGTATGTGGATAACCATCACAGGTGATACCAGCTAGAGGTACAGAAGGAGCGGGAGTCACAGGGAATAGGATTGTAGAGATACAGATCTTGTAGCTGATGGAGACAATGTAAGTGTGTGACAGAGCAAAGTAATATTTTTGTTTTGTGTGTCTGGTTACAGAGTTTAAGGCAGCAGACAGAGCCTGTGCTGGGAGATTCTGGAAGCAGCTGTGCTAAAGGAGATGAGCCAGATGGTCACCCAACCACTGCTCCTGAGACCGTAGAAGAAATGGCAAGAGAAGGAAAGCAGGAAGGCCCATCCAATTCCATTCACCTGGACATCTCAGACCAAACCCACCAGGAGGAGAAATGCAATAGCAGGAGTTTGGGAGTGTCACCTGACTTTCTGAGTGTAGAGAACACAAAAATTACAGATGGCTTTGATGAAAGTGAAAACACAGTGAAGTTGAGTAAGAAGGAAGAGGAGGGGCTAACCTCTGCTGAAGGCTGTGGGACTGTATCAGATGAAGACTGCACAGTGAGCCTGTGTGTGCGTGTAAATGGTGGCGTAAATGTTCCATCCTGTGGAAATACAAATGAGGAAGCTGGAATGACATCTGCTGGAGTTGTTCTGGAGCAAGCCAGCTTGTGCAGTAAAGATAGTCCCCACCAGGAAGCTCAAACCAGCAAGGACTGTGTAGCTGACAGAGCTCTTACTGTGATTGAAACTGCAGGAGAAGTTCCAGCTTCCTTGGAGGGCGTGGATGTGGCTATGGGCCAAACTGAATGCAGGAACTGTACTGGGGCAGCTGAGAGGGCTGTGGGCCAGCAGCAGGTAGAGGATGGGATGGCTGAGGCTGGTGAAAGGACTACAAACCTAGAAGAGCGACTGTCAGCTAAGGAAGAGTCAGCCAGTACTGTTCAGCCCTTACTCAGTGGTTTTAAGGTGACTGACTGTTCAGATGGGGAGGATGCAAATGTGGGAGAGGTGCCAGCACGTAACAGTGTGAATGTAGACAGTGGCACTGTCGGCGTCTCCGTTGACCTCTGCAGGACTGGTGATAGCAAAGAGACTGGAGCAGACTCCTGTGCTGATCGGGTAAGCAGTGGCTTATTGGAAAGCCAGTGTGATGCCTGTGTTGCAGCGAGGCAGGATGTCACTGTGAGCACCGGCACAGCATTGCCCGCAGTGAATGGGGTGGAGCTTCCTGCACATGCGTCAAAACCTGGTCCTGGTTTGGAAATCCATGGCAGTGGAAAGAGTGGGGAGCAAGAAGGGCAGGTGGAAGTGGATTGCACAGATGGGAAATCCAGCTTGGCCTCACTGGAAGACAGTGTGGAAACTGATGGCCCTGATGCTAAGCCTGAAAACAATGATGTTGGTGGATCTCATGAAAGCAGCACGGAACTTATGCATGGCCAGGAGACCAGTGAGATCACACAACGTGTGGCTGAAACAATGGAGGGCAGTGAAGCCTGTGATGAAGAGCCAGCAGGAACTGATACCACCAGCAGCAGAAATGGAGGAAGCGCAAATTCTGCAGGCAGAGGTCAAGAAGTTGCTAGCTGTTACCCATCTGCTGATCAGACTGTTGCTAAAGATGAAATGGGCGACAGCTTAAAACTGGACACTGCTCAAGAGAGCAAGCATGGGCCTGCATTGCTCCCTCCAGAGGATATAAGCACAGCTCTGGTAGAAGAAGAGCCTGCACAAACCAAAGCAGAGATAGCAGAGTGTGCTTTGGAGCAGGAAGGGCTGAGGGAGGAGACAAAACCACTTGCTCCCCTAACCGGAGAGGAGGGACTGGCTGTGAGACAGGAAGGAGATGCAGCAGTGGCATCTCCCGGGCAGGAGGCAGTTCTGCAAGGTAATGACCCTGGATTAGCTCCGTGTGCCAAGGGTGCAGACTGTGCCGAGGATAATTTATTGGGCACACCCTCTGTAATTCATAATGGAGAATCTAAACAAAGCCAGGAAGCAGTGGCGGCGGCAGCAGGCTCGGCAGAGCCTGTCCAGCAGCGCGGCGGGGAGCATGGCACGGTAGCTGCCAGCACCGACTGGCCTGGGGACCACGGCGGGGCCGAGGGCTCTCCAGAGCAGAGCCTTTTGCAACAGGATGAAGGAGGCAAAGCTGAGCCTGACCAGGAGGCTTGTGCAAGTGGTCAGGAGCAGGTTTTGTTAGAGGAACTTCTTACTACTGTTGTGAAACCCTCTGCATGCAGTCAGGGAGGGCCTGCAGCAGGCAGCAGCAATGTGGATGCTGGGCTGAATGGAATGGTCCCCGCCAAAGAAGCTTGCGAGACCATGGCGGTGGGTGCAGAAGGCACCATGCGCGGACCCACATTGGCAGGTGAGTCACCGTGTGTGGAGAGTGATCCATGTCAGGATGCAGGGCTGAAACAAGAACATGATCCCAGTCAAACCCAACAGCGAACCTCCCCACACAGCAGTACCCCCGAATTAAAGGATGCTTCAGGAATGGGAGCCCCAAGTGATGCCTGTGGGGGTAAGGAAGTGTTAAGGCCAGTGGCAGTAACCCCTGTCGCAGCATATCCGGAAGAGCAGCAGGATATGGAAAGTGTGCTTCCGCGGGCAGCGCTTCAGCCCATCGCAGAAGAGCCCACATGTGACAGCGACTCCAGCACCGACACTGTGTACTCGTCTGGTGAGAGGGATGCTGGTCCCACTGTGAAAGCAGCTCAGGGGGAGGTCTTGGCTGAGCTTGATGGAAAGCAAAGCCAAGCTGTACCCGAATTGCCCTTCTCGCCGTGTTCGGGCCGTTTACATGCTGTTGAGTCACTGGAAAATGTGGGAGTTAAGAGTTTGGTTTCAGCAGACGATGGCTTCTCTCTGGATAAAGTTCCTAAAATGGTCAAAAGTTTTGATGCAGTGGTTTTTGCATCAGAGACACCTTGTTCCCCTGAATTACCAGCTGCAGAAAAGGTGGGGCTTGAGCCCCAGGCTGCAGTGGATGTGGGAGCCAGCCTTAATGGAGAAGGGAATTTACATTCCTCAACAACGAAGAGGAGCATCGACCCGGTAGTGCAAGGAGTGGAGCCTGTTACAGGTAGGAAAAGTCAATTTGTTTTCTACTTGCTAAGTTTTTTCTTTGCAGGTGTGCCTCTAGCATCTCATCACCAAAGGAAGGGAAAAAGGAGTGGGAGGCCTTCTTTGCAGAGGGTAGTGTGGGTGTTTGAGGTTTTTCTTTTAAGAAGGAAGAAATCTGAAGTTACATTAAAACTTTCAGTTCAAACACGTGTTGCTTGGCTGGCACTGGAAGTAAGGACAGGACATCATCTATGAATTCATGCAGAAGAATTTCTAGCATGTAAATCCTGCCTGGAGAAGGAATGAATGGAGGGAGGAACTTGCTGTTCTGTCAAGTTAGGTGCATTCATGTGGGCCTGAGGGTTTATTTGGTTAGTGCCATTCCTTTGCTTCACCTTTTTTTTTTGCTAACGTGGAGCCAAAGAGTACAGTAGGTTCTCTTGCATTTTCTTTGCTTGTGTGCTTGAAACAGCTGTTGGTGTCCTTCTGAACTGTGCAAAGTCACTTCCTAATTAGCAGTATTAGGTCATTTAAAAGAGCCAGCAAACCCTACCCCCTCCCTTTCCCCCCCGCCCGCCTGTTCCGGACTGCACAGCGTTTTTGCTGGACAGAGCAGCTGGTGGTGTTTTCAGTGCCTTTAAGCAGTACTGGAGCTCAGAGGATGAGTTTTGCTTGCTGTAACCAGCTGGGAAGCACGGCCGGTGTTCCCTGTGGATGAGCGGTGATGGGGGAAAGCAGTGTGATGTGTGACAGGAGCTAATAGAAAACGTCACCAGGTAACTCCGAAATGGGAAATAAAGGGATTAAAGTGAATGGAAGAGAAATGGGTGGTTTGCTCCAGCTTGAAATTAAATAATAGGTGAATTTGCTACTGAAGCATAGAGCTAATCTGGTCTTTATATTCCACCTGTTCAGGCAGCTGTTAAATGGAAGCAGCTGAACTTTTTCAGTTGCCATTTATTTCTTTGCTATGAGAAAATGATACAGTGCCTCTTGCTTTCCCAGCACCAAACAAACAAATAAAACAAATGATTTAAAAAAAAAATCTGGCATGATATAAATCATGAAGTTGTACTATAAAGCTTTTTCGCTGCTTTGATGATGGGAGCTGTTTCTTCAGTCTAAATGCAGAATGGGGTGATGGCAGAGGATTTGTTCTGATACGTGATAGCAGAATAACTGGGAGCAGGGGAAAGGATTTTGCGGGGCTGAGGTTCAGTGGTGGGTCCAGCAAACCCTTTTTATGAGTTCAGGATTTTTAGAAAGTTTATGTCAAGAGATAACTAGTAGACGTTAGTCAAGACATCATTAGTAAATAAGTATGAAGATTTAAAGGAGGATTAGCTGGTTTTGGAAAGAAACATATTTTAGTGCTGTGGCAATTTGACAGTTGAGTAGGGGAGTGGCTGTAAGTACCTGGCAGGGCTCCTTTTTTATGGGAGTCTCCTGCTCTGCTGGCTCCAACTGTCAGTCCAGGTCCTTATCTCTGGTTGAATTTTTGGAGGCATCATGTTGTATAGGCAAGGTTTTAAAAAGAGAAGAGAATAAACAGCCCAGTAAGATAGTGACTGAGGTAGGAAAGTAATATTAAGGCATGATTTTGTGTTAGGATGTGGAAAGGGCGGGGGGAAGGAGGTGATCCTGTTACAGATTTACCACGCAGAAGGATTCAGGGATAAAAGGTCTTGTAATACAATGGTTTGACCTCTCCATAAGGAAGAACTGTTTATTTGCAGTGGGATGCTGCACAAAGCAAAATTTCAACTGGAATATCTTCTCTTGAATTTAGGATTGCTCTGAGGCATAATGCTACAGATACCCAAATAAATTATTAGTTTAAAATAGAGACAAGTGACTGGTATGAATCCAAGCTCACCATTTCATAGAATCATAGAATCACAGACTGGTTTGGGTTGGAAGGGACCTCGAAGATCATCTAGTTCAACCCCCTGCCATGGGCAGGGACACCTTCCACTAGCCCAGGCCCCATCCAACCCAGCCTTGAACACTGCCAGGGATGGGGCTTCCACAGCCTCTCTTGGCAAGCTGTGCCAGTGCCTCACCATGATTTCTGCCTAACATCAAATCTAAACTTGTCCTCTTTCAGCTTGAAGCCGTTCCCCCATGTCCCATCACTACACTCCAGTAGGCCCATTCAGGTACTGGTAGGCCTTCTCTTTTCTAGGCTGAACAAGCCCAAGTCAGCCTGTCTTCGTATCAGAGGTGCTCCAGCCCCCTGATCAGCTTTGTGCCCTCCTCTGAACCCACTCCAACAGCTCCATGTCTTTCCTGTACTGGGGACTCCCAAGCTGGGCACAGCGCTGTGGGTGGGATTGGGTGGGTCTCACCAGAGCAGAGTAGTTGGGCAGAATCCCCTCCCTCGGCCTGCAGGCCACACTGCCTGTGATGAAGCCCAGGACACGGTTGGTTTTCTGAGCTGCTCATGCATATTACTATATATTGAAATATTTGAAATATTTCTGAAATTCACCTCCTATAAAGCATTGTCTAGAACTCGGATATGGCAGTAACTCAACAGAATGGATTTATTATTACTGTTTCTGTGTACAGTCTTCATGTCTCTGTCTAAGCTTCGGGTAGCGTGTTTTGCACCGTAGTCCAGTGGCAGCCTTCAATTCTTTGTGTCACTTCTTTGCTGTGTCAGTGCTGGGGAGTTTCCCTGCAGCCTGGGCTTGTACAGAGTGTTTTGTAGCTGTGCAGGAGTCATCAGTGCTCAGTAGAATGAATCAGATGTCTTTTTGATAGACTGGAATAAAGCCTTCCCAAAGGAAGTCTAGGTCACAAGGATGTTTCTCAGAAACACGTGTGGTCGGAGGGTTTTACTGTCACGCTAATTTATCAGTGATGTAACTGGCTGATAATTTCTGTAGCCATTGCACTCTTTATTTCTTTTTTTATTTATATTGTGAAATTATTCCCAAACACATACCTGTTTATCTCATTGCCTACCCCAAAACAGAGACTTCAAAGGGTTAATTGCCTTATTCAGACAAGTATCTAGTGACTGATGACAACACTGAAGGAAAGTAATGAAGCTAGAAGATTGTACTTTTTAATAAGGCAGCTCCTCATGCTGTCAGCTTTAGACTCAGAGCTGCATTACAGCTGAGTAATGGGTTCTTCAAGCGCATTATTTGCAAGTCAGGCAGATAGATACTACTCATTAAAAAAAAAGCTGGCAGTTAGGATATGAAATCATACTTCAGTAGCCAGGCTGGCAGAGAAGAGAAGAGGAAAAACTGGCATGTGTTTATGCTGACAGAACACCTTCAGGTAGATGCAGCTTCTTGACAGAAAGCGACCCCGGCAAGGTTAGGTTCTATGGTTGGGGTTTGGCATCTTAAGTTAACAAATACCATAATTACTGCTCCCTAGCTTTTCTCCTGGGAGAGATATCCCTAGTGTAGCTCTTGTAGGTCTCAGCATTTAAAGAAAACATACATTGCTAGATAGAAAAATATCACCTTATTCCCCTCAGTGGCATTTCCCTATGGAAAAGCGCTTACTACAATTTTCTTCTCCAGGTTAGAGTAGCTGGATGACCCCATAACGAATGTCACTGATGATATGACATGTGATAAGGTACATTGTGGCCCAGATTGCTCTATGGTTGTGTTACATTGCTTTTTCTTTGGGATATGTTTCTTAATAGAAGTTTAGAAAAAATTAGCAGAGTGCAAAAATTATCACCTTGAATTTCATCCTGAAGGCACGTGCAGTTCTTAGCCAGAATGGAGTATCACTGTGCAGCTTGCTTCTCCTGTCTTCAGTGCATGGGAGGTTTCTGCCTCCCAGGTTCTATCTTTGAACGAAGACCTTGGCCATCGTGGCATTGCAGTGACCTCCTCGTGCAGATCTTGCCACAGCTGTGATCTTTGCTTTGCCAGCAAATGGGACTTGCAGAAATCAGTAGCATGACTTCTGCTTTCTGAGAGCCTGCACACAAACTCATTGAATCAAGGCAAAATCATGCCAACTAGACTTAATGGTGGTGGGTTAGTTTATCCAACACTGCAGAACCAGATATTCCCAAAATAAAGGATAGACTTTAATGCCAATTGAAAAACCATTGATAACAGTTGTTACAGCAATTTCTTTGTGAAGATGGGAGGTTCCTCTTGCCTAAATCCCTGAATGGGTAAACTCACTGCAAACCAGTGTTGCCCATAAGAAGGCATTGTCACCTGTCCAAAGTAGAAATGAGAGAGGGAGTGGGATTAGAAGGGATTTAGCCCTAACACAGCCACTCCATCTGGGTGGTTTTGGTCAAATCACTCTTCTAAAAGTATCTTGTCATGAGAGTCGTTAGCTTAGGGCTGAAAGAGTATGAGGACGCTGACTTTATACCAGGGAAAGGTAGACAGAGGGGAACACCTATGAAATGGTGACTGATTAAGTCTTTGCAGGGCAGAAAAAACAGCTGGGCCATAATGTTTGTACCACTGTGGGGATGATGCCATCATGGGAGCATGAGGAAGGGGAAAATCAGCAGGGACTTCGAGGATTCCAGCAGAAAAGGGTTTCCAGCAGAAAAGGGTTTCCTAGTCCAGGGACCTAACGGTCATCCTTACGGCAGCACATGTGGACTGAATTTTCAAAACTTGTGATTTTTGTTCATTTTTATTTTTTCAACACTTAAAATACCAGTTAAGAAATCAGGGCTGGTTTATTGCATTATCTTCAGGTTACAGTAAGAGGAAAACCAGCAAAAATCTTAGGTCTTTTAGCTAAATGAACGAGAACCAAGAAATTACATGGGCAAATGCTCATGCATCATGTAGAGCCTTCCAGGATTTTTACCCCGTGCTTGCACTTTCCTTAAGTCCCAGATACAATAGTTGTTGCAACTAATAACAGACAAGCTGCAAAGTCCAGAATGAAACCAGACATTGGAAGTCCAGTAGACTTGCTGAAGGGGTTTTGGGGTTGGTTGGTTGTTTTTTATTTTTTCTTTTGGTTGAGGCTGATTTGAATATACAGGAAGATACTGGCTGTGCTGAGAGAAATTTGGTTTTAAATTGCCTGTGCAAACCCTCTGTTTTCTCAGGGAAGTTGGAAATGAAAACTGAAGACGAGGTGGATTTTCTGAAGGATCGTGATGAGAGCGCAGCCCATGAGGAAGCGGTGAGTGTCGATTAGGCATTGTGCATTTTTAAAGAAATGTCATTTCTGCTGTGGTCAGACATCTAATAAGCTGATTTCCTTTCCACAGGCCTCGCAAAACTGAAATGTATTAACCACAGTGACGTTTTAGTCCCTTAAATACAGCGTGGGGTTATTTTATACTAGGCGTATTTTGACCATTAAATTAAGCCACATTTATTTGTCTCAGTCGGTGACATAGAGATTGACCTGTAAGGTTCTTCGTGAGGCAGGGTAGTACCAAAATTTGTATATAATTTGATAAAAATTATGCTTTTGGGGGACTGGCTGTACCATCAGGGTCCTCACACCTGCCGGCACGGGCCTGGCGAGTCGTTCCACCCCTCTCAGCTTTGTCTCTCCAGGTGAGTTTTTGGCAGAGGGGACTGGGGCTGCGGTTGGTATTGTTCTGTACACAGGCTCCGAGGTCTAAAGGCATCACTGGCTTGAGAGCATTAGTGCCTTTTCTGGCAGAAAAATTAATAACGGGAAGACATTGCAGGGATCACATGTGAGGGAAACTCTGTATTCCTCATGTTGGTGGAAATATATAAAATGATCATGCCAGGGATCAGAAATCAGTTGGTATTGTATTTATTACTTGTGCTTGCCATATTTAGGGACTGGCTATGATGATTTTTTTTTTTTTAAAGTGAATATTGGGCTTGACAGGAACCTAATTTTGGTTTAAAGCCCCCCAGTACATATTGTGCTTTATCAAGACGATTTACCTTTCTTATCTGGATTTGCGTTTGCACCTCTGTTTTCTATGTATTTTCTTGTGCCTGTTCCAAAGTGTTGTGTAAATGCTAAATTGCTCGCAGCCTGTGTTGGTGCACGTTGCCATTGAGCAGCTGTGTTTGTGTGTCAGAGTACCATTATGAAGCTGTTAAAAGAGAGAATATTGTGGGGATGAGTTAACGTTCCAGGGTGGAGCACCAAAAAAACTTTGCTCATCCCACAGTAAAGCTCTTTAGGCAGCAGAACAGTCTTGCCAAAGCTTGTAATAAAATCAGGTTTATTTTGTTTTTAACAAGTTAAGGCTTAATTTCTGTAGCTGTTTGCTCGGTGAGTTGACCAGGGACTAGAGTGAATAACTTTTCAAGTTAAAATTTGTGTTGTCTGGTAAGTCTTTTGTTACTGGAATGTGTGAGTGTAAAGATACTGGTGATTTTTTTTAACTAACCCTTTCTTGAAGTTAATTTTCATCACTAATACTGAGGTGTCTGGTAGTTAAGTAAGAGATCCTTAGCAAATTTAAACTTAAGTCCCTGCCTTTTCCTTTCAAACGGGAAGAAAGGAAAGAAACATTGAATTTGGCTTTCATTTTGCATGTTTTACAGGCATTTTGATTTCTTTTTGTGTGTGTTTCTTTTCTTCTTCCTCTCCCCCCCCCCGCCCTGTTGAACACCTCTTTGGAGAGGCTTTTCTGGTGCAGGAATGGGAGTGCCAGGGGAATGGAAAGTTTGCTGCAGGGCTGACAGGGTTTCCTGTTGCTAAGTTCAACAGAAACAAAATAACAACTGCACTATATTAAGGTCATTTAAAAAAAAAATAAATCAGTGTGGGACTTATAAATAGAGCTTAATTCACACATGTAGGTTGTGTAGAGAGCTGGCTGGGAAAAGCCATGGTGAAGTGGGCATCTCCTGCCACGTCCCGTCTCTGCTTTATTTAGTGCTGACTTTCTTTTTTTGTAGCCAGAAGTCTTTCAGGTGCTCATTGCTTTCTCATTACAGAGCCATTTTGTGGTTAGTAAAAGTGTTTTTCTTAACTTGTTGCAAACAGAAATGTTGTTGCTTGCACCTGGTTGGGAGCTGCAGGTATTTAGCAGTCTCACCTGCACCCTCAGCAACTTTGGACCTTGGGAACTGCATTAACTCCTGTTGTATGGGTGAGAATTTTCTGCAGTGTTATTTATGAATATACAGTGTGGAAAGATGATGTATAGAAGAATGGACTGTTAAAAACATGTTTTGGAGCCTAAAAAGTGCAAGCTCTTACACAGTGCAGTCAGGCTGAATGACACAAGAACACGCTGGCAAGAGAAAGGGAAAAATTCTATCCTGGGAGGTAGTTTCTGAAGGCTGAAAAGACGCTGGATTTGTGACACTAGTCTGACAGGTGTAAATTGCACCCCCCTTCCCCTGCAGTTGTTTCAGAAGACTTTGAGGGATGCTCTTGTGCATGTCGTGGAAAAGCTGCAGCTGAAGAACGTTTAGGAAAATAGTGGTTTGTAGGGTTATAAGCACTGAAAAGAAAATAATGGGAATTTTTTTTTTCCAATTAAAAGAGGTTTTTAAAATGTCTGTTTAATAAATCTCCAGCATATTTTTTCAGTGGTTGTGTTTGTTCAGCTATAGAAATTCTGTAACCAGAATTTCCCCAGCTCCTTTCATGTTGAGCAGAGGGTGCTCGTCCTGCTGGAGACTTCCCTGGTCCATATCATTCTTCTTAGTATGGTGATCTCCAGGAAAGCTGGGCAGTAACTTCACATGATCTATTCAAGTTAGAGTTTAATCTTTTTTAAAAAATTAATTACTTTAGATTCTAAACTGTGAGAAATCTGGTTTGGCTTCTGCATATTGTGATATTAAAACAGTTTAGTGGTGGCTCCAGTATTATGAAAGTAAAGCAGCAGTTTGAATTGACCTGTACCCTATTGTACTTCTTGTGTTGATCCCAGAACTTGGTTATAATTCAGTATTTGCTGAATCTTTGTCTTTGTGTGGCAGGATGGATGAGGCTGTACTCCTGGGTTCATCTGGCAGCTTCGGTTGTCTAAGCCTGTGACTGATAAATTGCTGCTGGCTGACCCCAGAAACAGAGTTCACTGGGAAGTAGGCTTCTCTTATTTATTAATTAAATTAGTTTAGTTCCTGTTGAATTTAATGCATCCTACCTTTACCACATGAATTGGTTTTTAATTAATGTCTGTGTTTTCAGAGGTTGCAGCCTACCAAACACAGCATTTCTAAATATCTTCACAGAGAGCAAAGCTCTGTACTTTCATTTTTCCACTGATCCAGGTGGAGCAGTAACGTGTGATGGATCAGCAAGGTCAGTTTCTAGGGGAAAACTTGCAGTATTTTCAGCGATGATTTGGAAGTATGTTTATAACGCTCTCGGGTGACATCAGGTTGCGAGAGGTTGCAGGCACTTGAGAGAGACAGGGCCAGGGTTCAGAGTGACCTTAAGAAACTGGAGAGTGTGTCCAGATAAGAGATAAAAGCAGCCACAGAGTGCTTCCTTTGCAAAGGAGGAGTCAAAATGCACATTTACTAAGTCAGGTTTAAGCTGAAGGGGGGTGGTTAGAAAAAGACTTATTAATTTTTAGCGGACCACAAGTGAATCATCAGTGAGAGGCTATTGCAAAAGAGACAAATTTTGATTAGAGTTAAATTTAAGGAGTGTCTCCATAAGGTGCAGGAGATGACTTAGTCACGTGTGGGACTGTGGAGGCATCATTAGTGTCATCAAATCTGGTTTTGGGTGCCTTGCTCCGAGGAAGACACAGGTGTACTGGAAAGGGTCCATAAGGAAACAATGAGAAGAGATTAAGAACTGTGAGAAGAGGTTGAAAGAATTAAATTTTATTCATTGCAAAGAAAAAAAAGAAAACTATTGTACAATCTTGCAGTCTGCCAACACATAATAGTGGTTATTAAAGTTCCAGATTTCCATGGCAGCTTAACTTACTGGCTTGCTAAATTACCAGGATAATTTAGGCTGCATGTTGAGAAAACATCCTGTTATCATCATGAAGCTGTCGCAAGACCACCTAGGGAGGCTAGGAAATATCCTTCCCTGGGAGTTCTTACAGATAAGATAGATGATGCTCTGTCAGGACAGAGCCTCAGGTCTGTTGTTGCTCATTGCTTTTGGTCTGTAGGCCCCCAGGTTTGTGCTTTGCTGAACTATGAGGAAGGCAGCAGCTTGTCTGGAGTTTGACAGGGTGCACAAAGGTAGGGGACAGGGATGGCAGGATTGTAGGAGATGGAAGTGGGAAGGGGGGATGCACTGGACTGGGTGGAAAAGGGATTGTGGGAGAGAGGAGCATTGAGGTGGGTGTTGGGATGGACAGTAGTGTGAAGGATCCAGAGCTTTTTTCCCCCCCAACTGTTGTGTTCCATGTTCCTCTTCCCAAGAGGCAGCAGATAAATTGAGAAAATTGTGGCCAAGGTGTATAGAGTCACCCCTTCTAGTTGCTGGTCCTTAGGAGAAGAGCCTGGTGCCGGTGCTGGCCGTGGGTCAGTACTAGAGGGATCCTTTGTAGCTCAAAACTGCTGAACCTTGTTGGTGACCCAAGGCAAGGGGTCATTACAGTTCTTGAGGCTCCGCTTTATTTTCTTAGCTTTAATGAACCATTCGCCCTGAGGATCTGCCAACGTTCAGGTTGTCGCTGCACACTGAAGTCCATTCTCTCTATCTGCATGTGTACATATGTACAATGGTGATTGCCAATCCCTGTTTTCCAGAGGGCTGGCAGAACAGCGTGGGAAGCTTCCCAGCAGTGTGGGTGACTGCAGAGCGCGTGGCTGAAGTGTTCGAAACAAATCAGAGCAGGGTTTGGCGGTGAAAAGTGCAGCCTTAACAATAGGCTGTGTCCTTGCCCTGCCTCTTTAAAATCACTTGTGTAACTCTCTCTTTGTAAATGTTGTCCTGTATCTAGAGTAAACATGGAAAAACCCAGCCAAAAAGGAGACTGCCCTGAACCTGGCATTAGTGCTAAAGGGTGACACACACATATCCATTGGGTCGAGGCTTTGGGCTTGTCATCTGCAGGCCCTTTCTCACACCCACCAGCATCCTGTGTCTGCCCTGGGTGCTTTAAAGCAGAGGCTGGAGTGAACTAGGAGGAAATTGTGTCAGGCGGTCAACTCCTGAGTAAATTCCTTGTTGTGCAGAATAGATCACCCAGGGTTTTGTTGTCAGTTTTGTGCATCGCTACGTAAGCCAGTGAGTCCATGGTGCATGCTGAGGAGAGTTAGAATAAAAGCAGGGGGAAGCAAAGAAAAAATTCCAACCAGGCTGGATTTCTTGTTTGGCTTTTGCTATTACTCATGCTTTGAAATCTGTAGCAGGAAGGTCTTTATGCAGCTATTGTGGCACGTTTTTTTGTGTTCTACATTTAATTTCTTTGGGTGCTGCACTTCCAGTGCCTTTTTCTTCCGAACGCTGTTAATCCTCAGCTTGAGACAGTCGTTTCCAAGCTCAGTCACAGGATTCACGGATGTTAGTGAGAGAAGCAGGAACGTGGACACGGAGCCAAAGCCTCAACTCAGTGCAAAGATGCTGCTCCCAGGTTTGGCTCGGCGCGAGTTTGCAGCAGGACAGGGCAGATGAAGACGCCCACACGGCTAATTTTGGCCACGGGGCTTGTGCCAGCCCTCACTGATCTCTAGAGATGGTGAGTTACGTCTCCTCCCCTATGCTTTCCCCTTCAGCCACTACAGGCAATGCTTTTTAGAGGAAAGATTGCTGCCTGTAGCCCTGATACTCTGTGTTTTCCTAATTTCCTCCAAGCAAACCTCTGACTCTGACATCCTCCCAGTATCAGCTGCAGAGAAGCTTATTCCTCAGCCTTTTCACACTCATTTTAAAAGCAGCAGGAGTTACCTACAATTTTATTTACTATCTGCAAATAGTGTTGCCTTGATGGCAGAGCTGTATATATATATTCCTGATGTAGTCTTGAGGTGGATGCATATTAAAGGCAACTGTTTACAGTATTAGAAGTCTTCTGCGATGCTTGCTTTAGACAAAGGGATTCGCTCATATGAATTGCTCATCATTAGTGTATTAAAGTAGTGTCCTAAGGGCCTCTTTAGGATCAGGGCTTCATGATTTCACATGTTTGTAAAGTACAGAGCTAAAGGATTTACAGTATAGAAAATGCTGGGTTTGATGTTCCCTTCCAGTGGTTAGACACATTAATTCTTTATGCAGTTGTGAAAGTGTGGATCCATAAAATAATGGATGTATTACTGTGGCAAAGGAATGCTGGCATTGAATATTGTACCTTAAGAATTAAAACACTGTGCTGTTTTTGAATTGTTCAATCTCCTGTATCATATGGATTCTTTTATTTGCCTTTGAAACCTCTTAAGGGTTTGTGGTGTAGCTGTTGTATGGTAGACATGGTTACTGCTGTCTGAATTCCTGGTCTTGAGTATAGAGGAAATGAAGACGATAACATGGGAGACCAAATGTGGACTTTTTGGTGGAGGCTGCATTATTATGACAAATAGGTACTTTGGTGTATCACATCACTGGCTTTTTATCCTTCTGAAGGAACTTACCTAGCTCTGTTCTGATGTTTTGGAAGCCAAAGTGGGCACCCTGCAATGTAGAGAAGCCAGCACTTACAGTTTTTTGTAGACTTATGTCTTCTACAGTTCATTGGTAGTTATACCGCCTTAGAGGAAAACTTCCCTGGCCAAGAATCATTAACACAAGAAAGAAGTTTTTAATTATATTACCATACATTTTTTCTGGGGTTTAGTCAGAAGCTGTGGACTGGGGCTTCAGTTCTCCTGCTGTGCAACGTGGCAGGTTTTTTTAGTATACCTCCTCAGGATTTCAGAAAGCTTTCTGGGACAGTTTGTACTAAATCCAGAAAGTCTCCTGCAAGGTGAACTGCAGCGAAAAGAGATGGATGGAGGGAGAAAGCCTGTTGGGTCAGCAGTGGGTCTGCCATTTGGGGACCTTTGGAGCATAACTGTGTGTATATATATGCACACAGCTTCCTTCCAACCTTTTCCTTTGTATCTCATTTATGGCTCTTCTGTCAGTGTTTAGAAGGTGATACTCAACAACTGGAGATTGTAGGAATGACAGTGAAAGATTTAAGGGGTGAAAACAACTAATTCTTTTCTTAAATTACTTTAGGTAGGGGTCTTAATTGCTTCAGGTCTTCCTGTCAAGAATCATGTTCTGTGAGTGTTATGTCTAAATAAACTCCAGCAGTCTACAGGCATAACGTTTCTGGCTTCATCTTCCAGCAAAGGATGAAAAGAATGGTGTAAGAATAAAAAAGGACAAAGGAGAGGGAGCTGTATGTACAGCTGAAGTGGAGATTAGAAAGAGCACTTCTCTTAAGTGTTTCCATTCATGCAGTGTGAATCGTTATGAAAATGTATTTGGCGTTTTACCCAGAACTGTTAAAACTCTTTCCATGGAAATATGGAATTGAAATGCATTTAGCCTTGTGGTAGTCACACAGATTCCCCTTTCTGTTATCATTTTCAGTCTTCCCACAGACACACACCCCCCTTTTTAGGTGGTCTGTCTTCACTTATTATACCACTTTCATGCAAGGGTGGAAATCTCTGATTTTTTTCCTCCAGCATCTCTGCTCTGCTGTGACTGCTCGGTCTCGTGTATACCTCCTGGTGTGGCACCCAGTGACTCAGCTGTGTGGCAGAATGTTTCTGGGCTCAAGCTGCTGGTAAAACATCAGATGAGATAAAAGCCTGATGATAACTGAATGTTTGTTTTTTCCATGCAGCGTCCTTGCTTACATTGAGGAGATTGACTACTGTGTGTTTGTGTCAGGGACATCTTTCCAGCTGGTCAGCACTGTGCAGTAGCGTGGGGCAATTTGATGGTGACAGAGAGGGCTTTAAGCTTGTAACTGTGAAACAAGAATAGATGGTTAGTGTTGCGGTGGATGATTAAAATACCTTAATCTATACAGAAGGGCTGAGTGATTTGGTATCCAAGGATATGATATCTAAAATAAAGCACTTGACTGGTATGAAAGGGTGGGGGTTTGGCTGAGCAGAGGCAGCTGCAAGTGAGAATTTAACACCCCAGGGATAGAGCAATGCATTGGTGTTGTGTTTGGCCGTGGTCAGCCATAGCTGTCCTTACTGTCACAGTAGCTCATTCATTAAAGCTTTCAAGGAAAGACAACTTCCGAATTTTGGTAGACGACTTGTATTAGTCATCAGTCACACCAAAGAACTGATGTCTTCATGTACAAGATCCCGTGGGAAGGTGTGGATGGTAGTGAGTTTTTTGTGGACACCCCAGAGCAGGTAGGCGTTAAGCGATGAAAAGAGAGTTTCTTCTGTCTGCCACTTTACCTCCCTCCATTGCCAGTTTGTTGTTTTTACTCCTGTGGTCTGTGTTTTGGACTTCTGCTTTGGAATAACCCCAACATGGAGGCTGTAACAAGAATGTGACAGAGTTTTGCAATCATTTAATAAAATATACTTGATCAGCTGTATTGGAATTAGCAGATGGGAACAAATTCTAAACCAGCCTTTCTTTTGCACTTCATCTCTTGCAGCTAACAAGGTTCTTCTCCTTCCACCTTCTCTTTCTGCTTGCCATATGCATTAAATTTATGCCTATGTAAGCGTGTGTTCAATGTAGCTAACCTTCTGACTTTCTTTTAAGCAGCAGTGAACTTAGCTGCTCCTTCCCTTCCTGCTTACTGTGTTTAGCATCTTGGTGCCAGTGATGTACTCAGCAAAAATGAAGGCGGTAGCTGTGCCCAAGAGGGTAGTCCAAAAGATAGAGCACATATTTCTGGGTTATCTTGTTTGCTTTTTCTTCTGTTTGTGTAGGAATTGTTGCTAGCTGGTGTTTAAGCTCAGTGAAGCTGCTCTCCTTTCAGATCTGCGGAAGGACCGATGCTTGATGCTTGGCTTATGATTTTCTCAGCCTATTATGATTTTCTCAGCCTAGTTAGATCCTACTTCTCCCTAAAGACTTTACCTTGATGTATATACCCTGGATACCATTAATAGCCACGATAGCAGTAGTTTTACCTTATTTACGCACTTAATTTTTGGGGGGGGGCATATTCCTTCCAGCAGCAAGTACAGCACCTTTTATCAAACACCATATGCCTCCCTGTCCTGAAACATTTCCCTCTTCTCTACTCCAAACACTAACACTGCATTTGCAAGCACCGTGGTGCTGGGTCTGCCTATCTCTTACCAACTGGCTGTGCTCTCCCTTCTTCTATGTTGTCCTTCCAGCTGATGAGATAAGAGGGAGGAACGTGAAGCCTCACCCTCGCTAACTCATTAGTCTGAGCCCTGGTACCGAGTCTGCTTAGCATCAAGTGACTTGTTTTTCTTCTGTCTGAGCCTGTACTTACCTCCATAAATCACAAGAAGATCATAATCATGACTTATTTGACACTGAACTTTTGCTTGGTTTCTTAACACAGCTGGACACGTTAAATGCCTAAAAGTGGTTGGGAGGGATATTATTTCCAAAATACACATTTTTCAAAGGTTGGAGGTGCAACTAGTTCTCTGAAATACTGCTTTCAATCTGAGATCTTGTGCTTAGGAATGTAGAAATCTCTTCTGCCCCTCCAAAATACTACACTGCAGGTCGCATTGATTCTTACCAAACGCATGATGGGGGTGTGGGCTGTTAAAGTCTGCTGAGATTAAAGGAGTGTTCCTTGGTGTTTTGTCCCACTATTACTTTTAAATTTTAACTCACTGACCATAGCAAGATGAGGAAATACATACCTACCTGCTAGCCCAGGAGGAGAAGTCTTAGCTTCAAATGCCCACATGCAACAGGTGGGAAAAGACCAGTAATGTAGCTTTTTGAGCCTTCTAAAATAGCAGGAGCATTGCTTACACCATTTCCAAAGTTTCCCACATGCAGATGCCTGAAGGGAGACATTGACTGTAAAGATTAGGGTCCCACAGTGTGGGGAAGAGGAGAGAAAGTAAGGCCTTTTCTCCCTGCTGCATGGGCTGAAATGGGTTTAGGGCTCTTTGCAAATTCTGGGTTTGTGTTTTGGGGAGATGTGGAGAGAAATGGTTTTTGTTCATAGCTGGTTATTTGGGGGGACAGTGTTGGTTTGGCTTGTCCAGGCTTGTTTATTACTTGTTTTCTGTCTTTGGGGAAGCTGAGGTTTATTTTGTATGTTGTAAACCATGCAAAAGGCACCCAGAAGAGTCCAGATGAGTCCTCTGCCTTTGTTATAAGTCTGAGTATATAGACTAAATAAATAACTTGTTCTGGGCTTAAAATCCTTACAGTGAACCAGACAACAAAAATTTGCATCTTGGAGTAGCTCCTAGAATTCTTTTATGCTGAAATATCTCCTTCACTTTCAAACCTGGGGCTCTCCCTGCTTTAGAAAGCAGTTTCTGTTTGAACTGGCTTTTCTTGTGACTTTCCTTTGGAACAAGGCTTGGCACAATTCGGTCAGTACCAGCAGTGACGCTAGGAGTTCATGGCAGGGAAATAAGAAGTTTTGAAGGTAAGATTAAACAAATCCTCTCTGTTCAAAAGAGCGGGGGGGGGGGGGAATCTGTTTGGAGTATTGGCTTTCCCTGGCTCTCAGCTGTTTAAACGTTCACTGAAAAGAATGGCTTTTAAAGCACTTTAGAAGCTTTATAAGTTGTTACCTTCCTTTCAAGAACAGAATTTATATAGATATGTATGGTTTCAAGTAGCAGCTAAATTAAATGTTGAAAAATAGGATATTTTGGTTGAATTTATATGTTATTTGGTTTAGGGTAAGCATTAGTCTCCCAAGAAAAGTACATTCTGTTTTTATGCATGTCTTATTGTGAGCAGTGCATGTTCCCTATCTGGTAAGTAGTGCTGTCTGGAGCATCACGTACCTTTTGGCAGCTGGGCTCTTATAATATACTGTGTGTTATCTTTTACAGAGGATGTCGGCAGATGCCTGGATCCTGGCAAAGAAATAGCAAGAGGGGGGAGGCAAGACAAGCCTGGGGTTTGCTGGAGAGCAGTTAGAAGTGGAAAGGGGAGCCAGGGAGATGGGTGGTGGCATGCTGCGGGCAAGGGTTTTAGCTCCTTGGGGCAGGGCAGAAAGCAGCTACAGCAGGGGATATTTTAAGCCAGTATTTAGTTGAATAAGCGAGATAGCATAGGTGCCCATTTGGGAGCTGCATTTCCTTTGTATTTCTTGTCTGAGGCTGGTGAGCAAAACCAGACTTGGGGGCCATTCCAACTTCCCCCCGCCTCCAAACTCCCAAGGCAGGGAGGGAGCGGGGTGCTGTCTGCAGCCTCTGAAGAGAGACCAAAGTCAGGAACGGAGCCCAACTAATATTTTCTTCCAGTCTTACCAATTGACCTAGCCAAAAAAAAAAAGCATAAAATAACAACAGCTGTTGAAAAAAATCTAAATAGTGTGCCTGTACCAACAGATGTTTCCATAAGCCATTGATTTTTAGATTGGCCCGACTTAAATACAGTACAGGGGTGAAAAGGGTCAAAAGGGTAAAATATATCTAGGAAAGGTTTCTCTGCTTAGGAGAACTTTATAAGCTGTCAGTGAAGCTGTAAACACAGTTGCACCAAAATATATAGTGGCTTTTATTTTAAATTGTGTCTTTTTGCTTGTTACTGGCTGCTTGGGTTAACAAAGAAAATATTTTTCTTTCAATAGCTTTCAGATCTTTTGCTGGGTATTTTTTCTTATGCGTCTGCATTAAATAAGCCCATTTAACAAAACCTGATCCTCTTATAAACATGGAATAATGACAGTATCCCACATATGGGTTTCATTAATTTTTGCATGTTTTGAAGCTGCTTATTTTTCCTCCACAAGGCTAACTTCAGAAAGAGAAGAGATTAATGCTACATAATAGCCAAAATGACTAGCTGAGCCTTCAGCAATTCTAACTTGGGCTAGAAGGGGTTTCTAGTTAAGTTATTTAACTGTTGCGTAGCAAAAGGGGTATTTTCTGTACAGAATGATGCTGCGTAATCTGTACTCCTCCCAGTTGCTGTTACTGGTTTGCTTTGATTGAACTGGCGTCAGTTCTGCTGATTATCTGCAAGCTTTCTTGCTTCTGAGTCTTGTAAATGTTTTGGATTTTAGCCTGGAGAGCGAGCTTCAGAACATTTTCCTCTTTCTTCCTAAGAAAACAAAACCAACCCTTTCCTTGTAGTCACTGGCAAGAAAGTTCAGATGCTCCACTGCCCTTCTCTGCAATGTGGTGACCTTTGCAGCTCCTGCGATGGCCCGAATCAGATGGTAGGACAACGCAGGGAAATCACACGGCTCCCAGATTTAATAACTGCTGTTTTTTCACATTTTTGGCCCCAGTTATCATTGTCCATCAGCTTAAATTTGTTTGTTATCTGTTGATTAAAGCTGTGGAAGTGCAGCAGCTGTGACGTGTATGGAGAATGAGAGAGGGAAGTACAAAAACCCAGCAACTCAAGTTTCCCTACAGCACCTGTATTGGCCTGGCATTCCCTGTGCGTGCAGGGACATTCCCTACTTCTGAGAGGAGAGGAATAGGAGCAGGGTTTGGATCCATTAATCCAGTTAGGAATTATCCCTGCACCAACAAATGTTACTGTAAAGGGGTCTTTGAAAAGCTGATAGTAGAGATGTAGCATATGGTAGTTTATAACCTCAGAAATAAACATTATTTTTCTGGAGCAGTGTCAACAGCTGAGAAAATTCCTCACTAATGACTATGCTTCCACATAATGTATGGTTTATGTCCTGAAATTTCTTTAGGAATATTTTCTTAAATTGGGTTAAAGAGGAGAACATATATAGCATATATTGGTGTAAGTGGTCCTTAATGATGGCTTTGTGGACATGGTGAATCCTTACCCTTGCGCAGACATCTTTAGAGGAGAGGGATCAAAGTGGAGTAAAAATTGGTAAAACCAGGTTTCTTCCACAGGGTCAACATTCTTTCCTGGGCTCTCGAGCTGTAAAGACATGTTTGTTTAATATTCTTTACAGAGGACTACCAGGGAAACGGATAAAACAGTGAGCAAATGAATGCTCATGTGGTCCTAAAGCAGACCTCCCAGGCAGGAGCTGGAATCCAAATGCCTCCTCAAAAGTTTGCATTGGATTTTATTTCAAGTTTCCAAATGCATGTAGAGAGGGCATGAAAATATTGGTTGGATGCAAGCGTAGGTAGGAGGGTGAGCTGGAGTGTCTGTTACTGCTGGGGAGAGCGGGGCTTGGCTGTACTCAGAGCATCTCAGTTACCATTCGGGTCTGAGATCCTCTTCCCCACAAAGCAAACAGAAAAATTGGAAGGGCAAAACAAATATCTCAGTGTTTTCAATCCTTTGCCTTCATTAGCAGCCAAGCAAAAAATTGACCTGGAAATATGATGGGTGCCTTTGTACCGTGCTCTGCTTTCCCACCACTTCCCTTCCCAGATTTTCATGTTACAAGATGAAAGAAGAGATAACTTCACCCTTTTGACGGAGTGCCTGGCTGGGACAATGCTCTGGGTCCTGTGGGCTTCCTAAGGGCTGAGTTCTAGAGACTTGAATTAAAAAGGGAAATTAAAAAAAAAAAGGGAGGAGGGAAGCTGAATCATTTTCTGACGTGAT
The DNA here is from genome assembly GCA_020800305.1 of Porphyrio hochstetteri. Lineage (NCBI taxonomy): Eukaryota > Metazoa > Chordata > Aves > Gruiformes > Rallidae > Porphyrio > Porphyrio hochstetteri. The sequence goes on along the minus strand of CM036915.1, from coordinate 17,583,999 downwards.
TTATTCATTTGAATGACCCTTCTCTGTTTTTCAGTTAGAATACAGTGCCTTAAACTGGAGGCATAAAAGAATGGCAAAAGTTGAATAATTTCCTTAGTTGAAGATGTGTCATTTTTATATTGTCTATTAATTTTACTCACTGATACCATACGTCATTTTTGTTGGGCTTTATCCACCAATTCATCTATGTAATCTGCTATCCTGTCTCTGTTTTTAGCTGAATACAGTTCTTTAGGTAGGAGCATCCTCCCAGGATGGTATGATCCCGTGTTATGGCGAGGCATCCTGGAGTGGCTCAGGCAATGTCTGTCTGCTCCTGTGCCATACCTGCAGCAGAGGGTACCATGTTGTTAGCTTGGAATACAATGAAATCCAAATGGGAGGTGATCTGTTTTTCTGTACAAAAAATCATGCTAATTTTTAATCTCAAACCTTGAACTGCTTTACTCTTTCTGGAATTTTATTATGGGATAACGAAACGTGGTTTTGTGTAAAGCACTACTTTCTTATATTCTACATCTTAGTCATGTCAGAACATGCTTTTTTATCATGCATGGTATAAAAAAAAGGAAAAATTGAGTGTGTTGCATTTTTGAACTTTATAGGTAATGAAACATCCCATTCTTCTTGTATTTGAGACTTCTCTGGAGGAGGAGTTACAAGACATTGCTTGTTTGGGTGTCATGGATTGAGCAGGCCTCCAAATATTTGGCAGAAAGACTGTGCCAACCAATTTCAAGTGGCTTGTGTAATGTTTAATGTTTGTATGTTTATGATGATTCAAAAACTCCTATAAATACAATTCAGTATTTTAAATGCTTTTATTTATATCGTTATCTTTCAGGATCCCAGAAATTGTAGTCCTGCCTTGAGAGTGGGAGGTTTGAATCACCATAATTAGCAAGGATTATTGCTCATTGTATGTGTATAAAATGTACATGTTATACCAGCAACTGAAAAACATCAAGGGAAATTTAAGCTAAGCTAACATGATCATCTGTAGTGCTGGATGAGGCCAAAGTAGTGAACGTAGTTTCTGATGACCCCATTCGGCAGCAGCTTCAGGCTGGGCTGAGCCAGCTGTGAAACTGAAGCAGTATCTCCCATTTAGATGTCTTGGTTGAAAATGGTGTTATTCTTTATGAAAGACCCTGTTATATTTGTGTTTTACCCAATCTACAGATCATTAGACCCCATGCTCCAGTCTGAGTGCTGGAGCAGCCAGCATCCTGCAGGACGTTCAGCACGAGTTGCTTCTGGGAGGCTGATTTGCTTTTGTGGGTCATAGCTCAGGTGCTCCTTGACAGCTGTTTTTGAGGACTATTCCCACTTTATCCACTCATGTTTTCCCTTCCCCATTTTCACAATGCTGGAATTCACGCGACAAAATAACATGTCCAGTGTTTGACAGTGTTTGACTCCCATAAAACACTAAATAAATATCTTGTGGCGTGGCCCAAGATCCCACAGCACTTCTGACATCTTGATTTGCAGTTATTTTTGGTAAAGGCAGAACTAGATGTTGTAAAAACTGACGTAAAGTCAGCTGAGCAGTTGCTAATCTCTTGCGTGGGATGTGTTTCTCCTGTAGCCATTTGGGAGCAGTAGGATGGGCAGTTGACTTCCTCTGGAAGGATGTTCAGGCATGCTCTGTGGCAGACCAAAGCTTCAGCATTTCTCTGAAGGTTATTTGGACAATAGAAATTCCTGAAAAATGTACACCAAGTCTCTGAGAAATACTAGAAAAGGGGAGGTCAGGAAATGGCTGAAGGTCTCTCAAGATGTTTTTCTATTTTCTCAAAACACGCTCTCTGTGTAGCCGTATGTCTGACAGCTTTCCAAACCCTTCTCGTTTCTCCTTCGTGGTTCTTCAGCTGTTTGGTTAGATGGTTTTGTCTTCAAGCTCAAACATGGGCTGCAGCTGTATGGTGGTCTGTTTGGATATAGAATTCAGCTCGGTCACGTCGTCCCAAAGCACAGTATTGCTCTGCAAGGAAATGTCTCTCTTCAGACCTTTGTGTGAAGATCTGTATGATGTAAATAAGGATATTTTAGGAGAGTCAGGATTGGCCAAACTGGAGAATAAACTTGTGTTGGTACTGTGGATGATTTGCCTTATGGATTAAGTCAAGCTGGTGAATATCAAGGACTAGGATTGTGAAGGTTTGTTGCCTGCACGGCTGGCATACCCCTTACAGAAGCGTGGTGCTTGCCATGAATGACATCTGATACAAAGGTGACATCCGTGTTCCTTTCCAACTCCTCTGTGCCCCACCTCTTAGGGGAATCCAAAATCTCAACCAGCCTTTTGATGCCACCCGATGAAGAGGACACTACTTGGTGGGACGCTGGCAGGTTTTGCCATGGCTGGAGGAATGCAGACCAGAACCAGAGTGCCACCATGAGCACGCAGATGGACAGACAGGGTGGGAGCAAAACAGTCACAATACTCAGTCTTGCAGTGCTCCTGCAACACTGAGAAACATGCTATCTAACATCCAGGTCTCATCTGCGGCGTGAGTGCTCGCTAGTGTTCAACAACTGCTTGGTCTTTCTGGTCTTTCTTTATGAACTTGAAAAGTTCAACAACTTTTCAAAACCCACATTCAAGCATCTGTCTCTTCTTCTCTTGTGTGGGTGCTGACCTGCCTCCCCACAGACACGATGGATGTGCGCTCGCTTCCAGACTGGACACGCTCCTCTCAGAGGCTCTGTAGTATTAAGAGTGCAGGTTTCCTTTGCCTTATTTAGTTTTAGAGAAAATAAAAAAAAAGGGGGGGTTTGTCTGTTCTTGCAAGTGCCAGAAATATAAAAATCTAAAACCCCTTTCCAGAAATGATTTAAGAAAAGAGCAATTGAAATTGTAATTCCTCTCTCTTACTGTCTGATGAATTTATTCTCTCCTGTGTTTAGTGCCCAAAAGTGGGTTTTAACTCACTTAAAACAGGGAGGATTTTTTTCTTTCATCTGCTGCTCCATTAGTTCCTATCAGAGCCATGGATACAAAAGTTAATAGGCCTGAATGTTTCTGTAGATTGCATCATTTTCAGTGTTTCATAACGATACGGCAAAAGTAATTTGAACCAGATAACAATAGTGCAGTCTGTTTCAGAATAACCGTGATTTCCTTGTCATTAAGAGGTCTGTTAGCGGATAGAGGAGGAGGAGTTTTATCTGGATGAGTTACAGATCATATGGTGTGATCAAGAGTCTTTTCTCTTTTTTTTGCCTTTTTCTTCTCCTCTCCTCCTCCCCCCCTTTTCCTTCCCTTGAAATCTGCAGCGCTGGACTTTGGTTTGGATATGAAACGATTGGATGGTTTCAAACTCCTGTCTGCACAGAGCAGCTCAGCGCTTCCAGATGTTTTCAATAAGGAGCCCAGAACTGTCGCATCAGCAGCCGGTGGCCTGTGCTGCTGCTCGTGTCTCCGCTCCATTTTGAGCAACTCACCAAAAAAAAACCCCAACCCAATAGAATGATTTGCTCCTTGGAGTAGCCTTTTTAATTTAATCTTTATCCTCTGATTGTCTAGTGCATTGTGTTTCTGAGCAGAACTACTATCTACTGTGTAAACATGCGTATGGCATTGAAGGGACTGCCTTAAATAAATGGACAAAGGAGACTGGAAACCTTTGTTCTGCTTCGTCCGGGCTGAGTCTGTCTGCTGCTTCTGCTCAGCGTGCCTGTGTGTATATGGGGCTGTGTGTGAGGCACGATTGCTAGCTCAAAACAATGCAGCCCCACCTAACGTGGGAAGGGAGTGATGGTCTCCTATGGGGGAGTGTGTCTGGCGTATTATCTTCTATTTGTTTATATTACGTTCCCCCCTACCCCCCCTTCCCTGGTTCAAGAGTGAAGTCTGGAGATGAAGATGAGATGGACTTTGAGTGTCTGGAGTCGTCACTGGCCTCCTGATCTTGGCTGTGAGTCAGGAACATAACCAGAGAAAAACTCTTGGAACAAATTAGGGATTTGGAAGCTTAAATTTCGAAAGAGAAAGAGAAGGGAGAGGGGGATACTGTTTGTTTGTTTGTGTTGATTACAGCCCTCTGTGGCTGAAGGTGTAGAGGAGTCCAAAGGCATCAGCTGGCAACCTTTGCCTTTGATCAAGGCACGTAATTACGGAGGAAGGCAGCTCATCCCCTCGATTCACAGGGAGGACATGGGTGTGTACTGAGCCCTGGGACACATCCTGTCCCCAGTCACCCTGTCCATCACCGACCGGGCAGCTTGCTTTGCCAGCTCTCACCACCTGCCTCCTTCCACCTGAACTTTCTGTTCCTTCCTGCCCTGTGGAGGCTCATGTTGGGCTCCTCATGTCTTTTGGCTATTGTGAGATTTTTGTACAGAGGTCAGAGCTTCCTGCGATGAAGGTTTCACATCTCCTAGTGCATCTCCTGCATCCTTTGGCTAGAGATGTTTCTTTTTATCTGTAGGAAGGATGAGATAATATGAGACTGGGTGTTGATGCAGTTACCAACCTGACCTGTTGCAGGTCAGTGGGTGATGCACAGTCACAGGTAACAGCGATGCTTACGTGGCAGTCTTCTCTGCAAGGTGGGTATTACTCGAGCTCTACAGCTGAACATCTGGTTGCCACAGGGGCTCCACGGTTCAAAGGTGAAGTGCTTTAAGTTGAGCACCTGGACAGGGCTTTGCAGTTGTCATTTGAATAAATCTTGGCTTTATATACCAGTATTTCGAAAACAAAATTAATTGCTGTATAGTTTAAAAAAATACGTGTGCTCCATAATGAAATATTAGAGCATCACTAAGGCACAGTGCCTGCTGCAAATTCCTTTACCTGACCTAAATTCACACACTTTGTTTATAGGCTCCTGTCATGTAAATTTAGATTTGAGGAAATCCCTGCCTTTTATGGTAGTGTTTGAAGGACTGGAATGCTGTCACAGCCATTTCTGATTCCTCGTCTCAACGGGCACATGATTGCTGGGATTCATTACTTGTGGAGAAAACTGGTGGCTCCAGAAAGTCCCTAAAGCGCTACCACATTGCATGTGTGTCCTAATACTGAAAGCAGAAGCTCTGCTCGTTGCTAAGAACAGAGACCCTGACTGGTGGAGATACCCAGTAGGGGTTTGTAGCTGTAAGAGCCTCACAGAGGAGAGCCTCCTCAGCTCAGATGGTGGTGTGGTGGAGATGAACCTTTGGGTTGTGAGGGAGAGACAGAAGTCTAATGAAAGTGAGGGGAGATACCTCGCATTGACCAGGTAAGAGCATACCTGTGTCACCAGGAGGAACTCATCCGCTGCGAGTCTCCATCCCCCCTCCAGCACATGAGGACATGTTCATGGCTCAATGCCCAAAGGTGGACCTTTGAGTGGTGGCTGGTCACCATGCCACCACGCCATGCTGTAGTCCTAGGAAAAGACACCCATCTCAGCTTGCTCACTGATTCTGCTCAATCTAGAGGGCAATTCTGCTTTTGTGTAATCTGGCTGTGTGGATTGGGGGTGTCACATTGAGGAGAACCCAAAATAGTCCTTTGTGTTTCTGTAAATTCCCATTCTTCAATGTGCAAGGGAGGGGAGGCGGTTCCTGTGTTACTCACAGGCAGGCTGCTGGAGCAGTGGCTTTGGGTGGCCAGAACACAGGACAGCACTGGAAGGAGAGGACCTGGAGTGCCTGCTCACAGCGGATGGGTTTAGACCTCCTTTGGGAGGCACCTCTTGCATTCAGATGCCCAAAACTGGCTTTTCATCCATTTCGGCAGGCCATGGTTTGAGCCACCTTTGTCAGAAACTTGAGCTGGTAGCTACAAAGCATCTTATACAACCAGGGGACCAGGGCCACCCTACGGGGCTGGATGAAAAGACCTACAAACCCTTAACTAAGCTCCAGGAGCTGAGCAAATCCCAGCAGCGGGAGATGGGCCGGTTCCCCCCAGCACTGCAGAGGATGGCTTCTGGAGATCTTGCAATTAAACACAGGTCCGATAAGCGCTGTTTCCGATGCCTGCGCTTCCTGCTTTGCAACAGGGGATTAACAACTGTGCATTTCCTTCCAGCTTTTCTCACAGAAAAGCAGTGAGTTCTTCTCTCTGCAAACTCACCGCTGCAGAAACCCTCCCCTTCCCCTTTTCTTCTCTCTCTCCTCTTTTTGTCTTTTTCTTTGCTTTTTTCTTTCAACCGCCCCCGTTCCCTTTTGAATCGGTGAATGAGAGAATGTCTAAAGCAGGGAAGTATGGAAAGATTTCATCCCTCGAGAGGTCAGGGTGGGGTGGAAAGCGGAGGGGGCTGCAAGGGGGCAGTTTGAAAACAGGAAACCATGTGGCAGTGAGCATGCAGGGCCCGGCTGATGTGAATGAGCTATTGAGAGGGGGAAAGCACTCTGCTGGCCCAGCGTTGTTAGAAAAAATCTTTAGGGTTTGTTGGGGTGTTTTTAAGGAATAAAGCTCTGCTTTTCAGGCTAGGATAAGAGGGAAAACTGACTTTTCTCGAAAGCAAGATGCTGGTGTCTTTTACTGTGTTGCAAACACCACCAGAAAATAAATGGGCTGATATCCCCTTTTTTTTTTCCCTTTCTTTCCCCTGTGTGTGTGTGCACTGATTAAATCATAAGTTTCCATTCCTCTTTTGGGGAGGAAACGTAAGCCTGAAATTATCTTTCATTTAGCTGGCATGGGGGGGAAAGGGAAAAGTCTTTTTGCCTCCCCAAAAAAACATAGCCCTTTGCTTCTTAGTCTCTGTCTGGACCGAGCAAACACACGCCGAGTTGCCTGCAGCCGGAGGTGGAAGAGGCTGGCAAAGAAAAGCTGCTGCTTCCCCCCCCTCTCCGCCTCCCCTTTTTTTTTCTTCCCCTCTCTCTGAAGAGATGAATCATGCTCCCACAACTGCAAAGAAATTTTGAAAGCTGGGAGAACACTGGTGCAGGACTAAAAAGGCAAGTAGTGACGTCCCAGTCCAATTCAGGAGGGAGTGGCTTTATTTCATTATTTTCTTTCCTTTTGCCCTGTGCTGTCATTAGAAATTTAAACTTAACGCAAAAACCAAGCCCTCCTGTCTGGTGAATGGTGGACTGAGTAGAAAGGAGGAAAGTACCTTTTTTATTGCTTCTTTTTGGTGTGCAAGGGCGTGAAAGAAAAGCACGTTGGGGACAGTATTTACATTGGACACAGTGATCGGCGCGTTCTTGTTTTTCTTTTTCTCCTGAATTAGACCTGTCGCGGCTGAGCCTACCTTCTGCCTTCCCCCTTGGAGCGTCCAGGGTCCTGCTGCACACATCTGGTTTTTGTTCTCTTTTCGGGCAGGATTTTCATTCTGGTGCTTTTTTGGATGTCAAAGTTGTCTGGAAAACCTTTTTTTTATTATTATTATTGCTATAACAGGAAGGCTGATACTGCTCCTAGCAGTTGAAGCAAAAAATCCTCAATGTATAAAGCTCTCTTGAAATATCTTTTGTTTGCTATAAGTTCTGTGCTGCCTGTATAAGCAAATCTGTTCCGAGAAGACTTTATCAACTGGTAGCAGCTCTGGGATTTTCTTTTTCCTGTTAAGAGGTTCGGACGAGCTGGTGTGCTGAGACACGGGGACTCCTCTGAACACGTATGTGAGTGGTCTGGAGCTTGCTTGGCCGTGGTCAGCCCAGGGTTCATGGTGGGCTCTGCTCCTCCACTCCCGGCGTTTTGGACAAAATGTATGAACGCCACAAGAGGCGATACAGCCTGTGCGACATTTCCAAGGTGGACAGGACTGTAGATGTTGTGTTGTTAAAGGTATGATGTTTGTGTACACTTCTTTACGGGTTGCTTTCTAGTGGGTCTGTGTGTTCCCCGCCGTACCCTTCCCCTTAGCTGGGTGGTGCAGAGAGGAGGGGGAACAGGTGGAAGAGCTCTTCCCCTTTGGTGTGGAGATGGTCTTGTGTGCTGTCAAACTGCTTCATGCCAACTGTCCCTGCAACCAGGTAATCCCTTGTGGCATGCAATCAGGTACCCTCTTGGGGAACGCTCTCTGACCATTTTCCACATTCTCAGCGTTAAGTGGTCCCCTCCTGATTTGCAAACTTTCACTACTTGCAGGTGGGTTTTCTGCATAAGGTGCCGTTGGGCAAATGGTTTTCATTTCCATCTGTTGCTTTTGGGGTTGAAATGCTGTATTCTGCCAAAAAGAAGGCATGGTGGATCCCCCTTTCCCTCTGTTTTTTGTTTGTGTTTGAAGGGCATTGCTGTCAGTCTTATTTGGGTGTGAGTTTTGTCTCAAGATGGGTTGGAGCAAGAGCCAGGAGTGGCTCTTGGCTAATTGTCCCAGTGTGTTCCTCCTCTAATCTAAAATTAGCAAGTGCTCCACCAAATGGCACAGTGGCAGTCTGGGAATGTCCTGTCTCTGTAACAGCTTTTTGGAGCTTCAGCAGTTTCCTGGCAAAGTGGATGGAAATCGGAAAGCAGCCAGAGGGACTGCAAAACACAGCCCAACTTAGGGATCTGAACTTCTGGAAGAGCCTTTCCCTCTCCCTTCTTCCCTCTTCTCTCTTTTCTTAGCTGAGGCAGTGGGGTTCTCCATGATTGTGTGGCATCCTTTTTTGATTTTTTTTCTCCATGCCCATGTTACAGAGTTGAGAACATAGAAAAGTTTTCTTTTCAGATGATTCTTGCTCTACTTCATCTGCATTAATATTGACATAGCACTTGTAAACTTGCGCTGTTTGGCAATAAAAATCTTTAAAATATTTTTCTTTAATCCAATATATCTTTTTGTTTTTAGCGATACAAATAACCATAACTTGTTTTCTCTACCAACTCAGTTTAGTTGAGTATTTCTGAACTCCTATGTTAATAATGCCAGCTGAGGGTTCAATCCCACGTATTCAATCTCTAGACACCCTGTGAGTCATTAAAAATGTAGTCATATTGTATGTACACTACTTGTGTGAAACGACTGCTTAATAATTCTCGGGAGAAGTCCCAGTACTCCTGACAACCTTGGTTGCTAATGTAAAAAAACAAAACCCCCAAAAAAACCACAAACTTTTTCTTTTTAAAGACTATCCGGATGCCTGGCTTGAAAGGTAATCCACTATAATTATCTGACCAGTATTTCTGATGTCATCAGTTCCCTCAAATTAATTTTTGTTCCGAATAGCTTAGATTTTATAACAAAATGTGGCTCTTGTTAGTCCCCACTAGTATTTTCCTAATTGAGTTTCAAAACCGTGGGTTATACTGTCTGTTCCTACAAATGACTCAGTGGCCATATATGTGTGCGTGTGTGCACGCATCGCTGCTCTGAACATAGGCTGTACAGGCTGCAGATGTTTAAAACAGGAGGGTGGTAGTGACAGCTATAGTTCCAGTCAGCCCTAGCTTGATTTTAGTTGTTCTTCATGTCTTAGCTGGTTTCTATAATATACCCGGTAGATGAAATTAAATTGTGATGATCTAGGGATCCAAGCCAGCACTAGAGTGCGTCAGTGGCAGATCATCTCTTGACGTTAATGGGAGTTGGATCAGACCCTTAATGAGGGAGCTAGGGGTGGGGTTTTTTTGGTTGGGTTTGTTTTTAATTAAAATACTTAAACAAAACTGTACCTTATATAGGACATTGTGCTTTGGTGAGTTAAGAGGACAGGGTTTCTAAAGCAACAAGTATTGGAAAGCAAGTAAATATCCTTGCAAACCCTAAGAGGAACTTTAAGAGTGTTTGATCTGAATGAAATTTTAACAAGATACCTGCAGAGCACCACACAACGTTCAGTTTGGCCTATGGATTGACACAGACAAGCTGTCTTTTCTTGGAGTGGTAGATGAATGCATTCTTTGCTTCATTTTAAGATGGGGAGCTTGGTAGTCATGACGTAGGAAAGAAAAACAGCTGGTGGAGAAGGACAACTGGAACAAGTTGTGAACAAAGAAGATCTTGTGTCATTTCAGTTACTAAATGTTTATAGATGGGATTAGATTTGCATTGATCACAGCCATTCTTAGGTACAGTCACAAAAGAATTTTGGTTTCTACCAGCTATTTTGCAATGCATCTATCTTCTGAAGGGTCAGTGTGTCAGGGCTCAAATTTTCCTTGTTTAGACTGTGCCTGCAACACTGCCTATGGAGTTACGGGAAAAAAAAACCACCCCAGCAATTTTGGGAGTTGATGCACACATTTATTTTTAGCTTTAACAGTGTTTTCTCCTCCTCCCCACATGCAAGAAGCAGTGGGTAAATCGGTGTCCTAGCCTTAGGTAGGACTTGATCTTCACAGCGGCTTTGCTTGCTGCTGCAGCAGTGCGAATGTGATGAACTTGGTTACTGAGCAGAGTGGTTTGGCACTGTACAGGGAAGCCTGGGTGATGCAGACATGGCATGAAAGTTTGCCATGATCTCTCCTGCCAGGATTGCGTTGTAGCAGATAAGGGAGATGGTGTGTGGAGCATGTGGATACCTGCTTGTCTGAACGAGTCCCCGAGCTGTGAGCAGTTATGTGTGGGGTAGAGCAGGCTGCACTTATTCCAAGACCCAAAATGGGAAGTCTCAGTGTGCCCATGTGTGTGAGCTGTAAGCCCTGTCTCATTTTTACATGGTGCCTGCTGCCACAAGTATAACTATCAAGGGACAGGATACAGAAATCACTCTGCCTGGCACCTTGCAGATACATGTGAAGCTCGACAAGTGTTTGAGTCTGGATGAACAGGCTGAGCCTTGCAGAGTTAGAAAATAAGACATGGGCTCACTTTGGGAATGGGAGACTGAGTAATAGCAACTGGGAGTGTTTGATAATAATTCATTGTCTGTATCTACATTTCATCTTTGTAGGTGGATGTTAAGTGCAGCCAGAAGGTGTAGGTTTTTCTTCATAACTGGGGGAATGACGTTAGATTTAACTGCTCTTCAGATGAACAGATTCCATTCAGCTTCCAGTTAAAAATCAGAACATTATTCATGAAATTAAAACCAGCCCAGTCCTATAAAAATAATGAAGGCATTTTGAAATTAGAGGAGAAGGTTGTCAGTTTGTTACTCTGCTCTCTGGCAGAGAGCTGCTCTGGTAGCTCTACCCAGTACTGGAGATGATCCTCTGGAATCATCCTGAGGAATGATGCAAAGTGCAATTTGGAGCATCCTAAGCTAAAAGTAATATGTGCCGAAGGTCCCCAAATTAAGTGAAACAAAGATTCCTTTCACTGTATGCAGTCAGAAAGCTTTTTTAATTTTTCCTATGCACTTTGTTACCTGATGCATAAATGTCTTCATGCCTTCTTTGGAGTTGGGGCTGAGGGAGGTACTGCCCTTGGATGATGGGTATGCAGTGTCTCAGCAAACTTTGTGGCATTAAAATAGCTCTGAACTTCAATCCTGCATCAGTCTGCAGTGGTTTGGGTATTGATGGGACAGCAGAGAAGTGCATTTATGATGATGCCGGGAACTTTTGAGTACACATTTGTGTCTTGTGTAGAGTTAGAACTGAAGGGATAACTTAAATGAAAACAATGTGGTTCACCTTAGGCACAATACATTTGGGAATTTTCCTCCCATTTTAGTCAAGAGATGTTGTTTATGCAAAGCCATTGCTGCTCTTTTTATAGCTTAATTAAGTCTGTTGTTACCAGGACTCTTAATTCCACTGGTGAAGGAGGACATCCCAGTGCCAGGGGCTGGAAAACATTCTTGGGGCACACAGTCCTTTCCCCAGTTGCAACATAGCTGGTGGGAAAGTGCACTCTAGGAATTCAGTGTTGCTCTTAGACCACAAACTTCTAATTTATTCAGTCATTTAAAATGTTCTGTGGTTGTAGGAGCCTCTTCTGGTGTAATCCTTTAGCAGAGTTCTCTACAGCACTGCTCCTTGTTGCTCTCAACGAGGTCACTTTGGACCTCCTTGAAAAAAGATCCTGATATGTGGTCTCCAAATCTGCACGGGTAAAAAGGTTGATGTAGCATATTCCCAGTGCTAGAAGAAAAATCTCTTTGGAAGTCATTGCAGAAATGCTAGTGTTGTCACATTGTCCCTTTTGGTGTACACTGGAGAATGGCCCTCATTCCCCATCTGCATTGTCAAACCTTCCCTCAGAGCTTAAGTCAAGAAAATGCACAAGGAGGTTACAAAAATATTAATTATTTATTAAATCTGGAATTTGTAAGCAAATTTATATGTCTGCTCTTAATATTGTCCAGCAAGGTGATTGTTGAAGCTGTGACTTTTGCTCTCAGTATGAGGTTTGTGTGTCTGGAGCTTGTTTGCATCAATGGCTGTTGAAGGAAGATGGTGGAAATTCCTTCCCCACGTGCCTCATCCCACACACTTCCTTTGAAAGCTCTTGAAAGGTGGTTTTTGTGAAGGGGATGAATCAACTGGTGCTCCAGTTTCTAGTTCAGGAATTAAAGGAGGCAGCTGGACTATTCCATCCTAAATGGAATTGTAAAGTTAAAAGTTGCTCAGAATCACTGTTGAATTCCTGTTGTGTACAAATTTCTTCAATGCAAACTATCCTATGGGAAAATTTTTAGGAGCGAGCAGTTCCTAGAAAAGAGCTAAGATTTGCATTAAGGTTTTAAACAGAAATTACTGGATCATTGCTGATTACTAAACAGATTAATTCTGATTGCATTTAATGTATAAAGTATCTTTTCTGCTATTTTTGCACTTCAGTGGATGGTTCAGATCTTTCCTAGTGTCAGTTGTTGCTCAGCATGGTGTACAGGTACTTAATGATGCACCAAACAGGCTAGAATTACTGTACTAAATATTTTCCTATGCACAGTGGTATCTGGTTTTAGCTGCAAGGTAGAACTCAGTCTGGAAGCTGGGGTGGAGGAAAAAGGAGAGAAATGGAAAACTGTAAATTTAGGACAAAGTTAATACAGAGGGAAGGTGAATTTCTAGAGATTTGTTAGGAAATTAAAGTTAAAATCATGTGGTTCCTTCTGCTCCTGAGAGTTCTGTCGCTACCAGTGAGATTGACAAGTGGAAACTTCTGAAACAGCAGAATATTTCCCAAGAGGTCAGTGTGTTTTCTTTATTGTGAAACAGAAGGTAAGAAGAATTTAGAGAAAAGGACGTTTCCTTGGTGGAAAGGTAGGAGAGGTACATGGGAGACAGTTAGTGACTGGCTGCGAGGTGAGTGTTTTTAGCAAGCCGTCTGCAGTGCCACTCTGCCAGAAATAGGTGGTTTTTTCAATTACTTCTGAGAAGGAGGTCCCAGTTCTGGTTTGGTGGGCAGGCACTGCACAGCACTGTGAGCAATGGGGGGGTTACAGAGGTCCTGAGCCAAGGCAGGAGAAGAGGGAAGAAGAGCCTGGGAACAGGGACCGGGGTCACTCATCGTTCCCATGTGAGAGGAAGGACCTCCCAGCCCTATTTGTCTCGCACGTTGTCCAGCACCATCCCTTTCTTATGCAAAGAGGTTTCTGTATTAAGTTTCTACAAGTTTTAAATTCAGTGTTTGCAGGAAAATGTCTCTGAGTCAGGAAATTCATCCACGTGTGCCCAGAAAGAGCAACCAAATTGTCTGCTGCTTGCAACTCCAGCTGGTGTCCTAAAGCCCTCTGTGGACAGTCTGCTAGTGTTTCACAGACAAACAGAAAATCCTTCAGGATTCACTTTTTTTGATGCCTGGGGATGTGCTTCCATGATTCATTCTGTGTCTGAGCTGCAGATAAACACATTCAGGCTTCTGCATGGAAAAATAGCTGGTTCTCTCCTGGCATTTTTTCAAAAGCTGCATATTGAAGCTCCGTTCCCAGAGTCTGTTTCATATTCCCTTCTGCCATCTGAACGCCGCTGCGTCCTCTGCTCCCGCTGCAAAGACTTGAGATACATGGGATGGATGGGCTATAGTCAGTGTGGGCAAGGCAGAAAGTTCCTGGGGGTTTTAGAATCTTCTGTGGCCTCCAGTCCTGTTGTTGGGCCTCTCAGCAAAACTAGGGGAAGAAGGGAGGAATATTCTGTTCCATGTAACGCACTCATGTCTGCAAAATCCCGAGACAAACACATTTTGAATTTCTTTATGCTGGTGCATTCCCCAACCCCTGATATTGAGGTGCTTTAATAATGGCATTTTCTCTACAGCCCCAAACTCGACCTGCAGTCACTAGCTCTGAGTTGAAAACGAGCAGAATTCAGCTGTTGAGGAGGGATCTCTGTACACAGTCTCTGGCTGTGGATAGTGGGGTTTGTGTTCTGAGTATCTGTGGACCACCCAGTTTCCTGAGAGCATGCAGTAAACCTTCCTCAAATCCTGTCTGGGCTCGTTTTGGCATAGAGAATATTTGTATATAGTAGAGATTTCCTTTGTTTGTATTTTGGTGATGATGATTATTCCTGAATTTGAGCTACTGCGATAAATACTCAGTTCCTAATGTTTTATTTTGTACACAATCAGGTGTATCTGAAACAGCACCTTAAAACCTTCATGTTACACTTTCATTACTTTTTTTTAATGGGAGAAAACCAGACGTTTTCAATACTTGGCAAAGTCACAGGGCAGAGGAGAGAGCTGGCTGGGTAATGGGAAAAATACTCAAATCTTTTTTGAAAAAATGCCAATGTCTATAATGCATTTTCAGTGAATGACTCAATTGGTTCTATTAAAGGAAAAAATAGAATGTTAATTCAGCCTAATATAGTTTATTCTATAACCAATCAACTGATAGGCTTGAACCTCCTCCTATTTTGCCTTCTTACTGCTAATTATTGAACAGGATATTTAATTATCAATTTCCAGTAGTGGATATCAGTGTAAATCAGGAATAGTTCCTTTAAACTTGATGGAGATCCATTGGTGTAAGAGTAAGGAGGATCTGGCTGCATACGATGAAGAAGGAGTTAGGTGCAGGCTGGTCAGAAGGAGGCAGAATTTGATTTTATATTTGAAATGGGTTGTTCCTTCTTTTGTCTAGACAACCACATTTGCATTGGTCCTCCTCTCTGCACTGAGGCTCAACCTCTAGATTTGCCTTTAATATAGAATGTAAGATAGTGTGCTGCAAAATAGATTCTGCTTTGTCTGGAAAGGAAACATTAACGTATTTATTGACTTTACAGTCATAGTGTGATATTTATGGACTTTACAGCTCTTTTAGGACTAAAAATGTATGTATAAATTCTGCAGCAATGTTTAGTGGCTAAGGTTAGATACCCCTCAGTGCTGGTAGGAACACACTGTCCATGCAACTGTTAAAACTCAGCGTCTTTGTGTCACTTTGAAAAACAAAAGAAATCAGTTTTGAGTGTTTCCTTACTAAAGCCTTTCTCAGGCTTCAGGATGCCTCTCTTTCCCTCTCTGCCTCTCTTTCCCTCTCCACCTGTCCTTTAATATATGCATCGTATATGTAAAAAGAAGATGGGTGTGCAGGTGTGTGTGTGGTTCTTTGAGCAGAGGTTCAGAGAGGGGTGGGATCATGGATGTGTGTACATATAGGGGTCTCAGGGGGATCTGTGATGAATGTATAGAAAATGCATCTGTACAAATGGAGGCACAAGCTGCTAAGCGTAGGTCATATCTAAGAAAAATAGCCTGCAATGGAGGTAGGGAGGGACAGCCAGGAGGGACCTGACTCTAATGGAGCACGAGGGCTTCTTCACCTTTCCTGAGAGACTGGCTTATTTCTCCCCTCTCAGATCTTCTCTGCTTCTTCCCTGTCTTCCCCAGCAAGAGCTGCTGACTGGGGAAAGTCAAGGCATCCTTGCTGCTGGAGGATTTTAAGGGCACATTGGATTAAAACCTCTTGGATTAGAGTTGAGCCTGACTTGGAGCAGCAGAGAGGGACTAGCTGACCTGTCAAAGGCCTTTCCAACCACATTTTGTCATCACAGAAGCATGGAGGAGGACAGAAACCTAAGGAAGACAAATATGCTGTAGAAAGTAGATGACGGGGGAGTAGTGCACTGACTGCTGCAGGGCAGGCAGGAGGTGAGCGGAGGTGCTGGCAGAAGCCCCTGTAGAGAAGGGCAGGGGGATGCGGCCAGATCAGCGAGGAACACCAGCCAGCGACTGCAAATAACAAGGTCCATCATCTCAGCGAGAAAGGAAAGAAGGACAGGGGTCATTAGTCAAAGCAGCAGGTCCGGTCAGTGGTAGGAGAGGCTTGGCTTTTCTTTATTTGAAAAAAAAAGAAAAAGAAAGAAAAAGGCAAAAGCTGTGCATTTCATAACATGGGAGAAAGGAGTACATGGAGGGGATGAGAGTCCCTCAAGGGACTGCAAACATGAAACAGGATCGTGGCAGAGACACGAAGACAGGTCATGGACAAAAAGTAAACAACAAAAATTCTCTATTTCCCTGAAAGATAGAAAAGGAAATTATTGCAGGGGAGAAAAGGAAAAAAAGAGAAGAGGGTAGGAGAAAAAGCTGGCATACCAAATCAAAGGCATCCATTTCAGTAGCTTTCTTGTAGCTATAGTGTAACATGAGAGATCCTGTGTGTTGATGCAGGTCAGGAGGGGAAACAACCTCTGAATTATGGGATATGGGGCTGTCCAGGTGTGATTTGCTTGCCTTGGACAACTCCTTGGCTAGGAGGAATGGCAGAGCTGCTGAAGGAGAGAGCAAAAGGGCTTCCAGAGACTACCAGTCATAGACAAAAGTGACGGGAAGTGACTGTTGGATGAGCTTGTGGTTAGTCCAGCAGACTTCAGAGTGAGGATGTTGGACAGCAAAACCTAAGTGAGAAAGAGTAAAGCAGAGACAGACAGGGGAGAAGACTGAGAACAGATCCGTCATCCTTCCTGGAAGTCACTGAAGGAGTGAAGGATGGGGTGAGATAAAGGCTGATGTTGAAATAAACCATATGATGTGTCTCTGTGTTAGGATGGGGATTTCTGACATCATCATCATTTCATGCAAACATGGTTTTCACCATGACCTGGACACTTCCCTAGCTCTCATTTCCACGTTATCAGAGTGCCATATAGCTTTAAGATGATTTATCTTTACGGCAATATGGGTGGTAGGGCACTGCTACTCTGTGGATAGTGAATGGTGAAGACCAGAGGAGTATCTTGTCTGCAGTCCTGATGCAGATGGAGGTTGAAGCCAAACTTATTCACTCCTCAACTAGTAGCTTAAATGCTGGCTCATCCTCCCTCTGAACTCCTGCCTTGAGTGGGAGCCATACCTTCCATGGAGAAATAAAGTTGTTTGGCATATTTTAATGGTTTGTTTTGTGATGCTTAAAAAGAAAAAACGTTATTTAATTGCTGGGACAAAATTACCTCATAGCTATGTATATCTGCTGGTCGATGCAGGATGTCATTGCAGAAGGGGCTAACCAGCACGGCAGCGAGAGTGGCTGAGTGGCCTTTCTTTGATGTGCTCTGCTCTTTTTTCAGATAAATCGTGAGAGCTGGTGTTCTCTGGAGCCATGTCCCGATTCTTCTCTGCTGGAGCGCAAGCGGACGCGGGAGTCTCCAGGTAAGCAGTGTGCCAGGTGGCTCTGGATGAGCAGCCCTGCTGTTCTCCTCACCTTTTCTTTCTCCTCCTTACTTATGACATCCTTGCCTTGACAGGAAAAATGCATGAACTAAAGAAAACATGTAATGAACCTTCCATGAGTCATTGTTAGCACATGGTTGTAGCACTTGGCTTGCAGTGAGTTGTGTGGTGTGTCACCTTCTTGAAGACTTTTGCATTTAATTACTTCAATATTTTGTTGGTTTGGTTTGGATTTTTTTAATAAACTTGAAGGGTGTGATGGGGGACATAGACATGGTTTCTAGCCAAAATGATAATACAACAATAAATTTAAACTCCTGAATCCGTACGTAGATTCAAATCAGTGACTTAATTTTATTATTTTTATCCCCCTGAATGTTCCCATGATTTCCAGGTTCCAGGAAGCAGGAAGGCTCTTCAGAACCCACACCCTGCCCACCAGCCACACCAAGCTCCCAGCCCTGCGTGCTGGCTGGTGCTTTCTGGCTCTTCCACTGGGACAGAAAGTTTTGCCTGGGCAAGTTTCAAAGAGAGATTGGTGTCCAAGATAAGACAAAAAACATTTCCTTTCATTGAATTACAAATGTTCAAAACAAGTAAAGTAATTTATTAGTGCCCTGAATAGTGACTTTGCTATGTCTGTTCTTAGAGTGGACACATCTTGCCTTGCTCTGTGAGCAAGGGTCTCTCCTGAATCTCCTTCAGTTCATTGGAGGGACTTGAAAGAAAAACAGAGATTGAATCACTGAGTGTCAATGTGTAACTCAAACCTGATCTTCTCAGAGTGTAGGCTAAGAAGGGATAATGGGGGTAACTGACCTGAGGGATTTATTCTAGGTAGAAGTTTTAGCTCCCATCAAACTGAAATAAGTGCTTTTTTCTTTATTTTATAAAGAAATAAATAGGAGTCCTGTATTTGGAATAGTTGTGAGTAGCTGTTTCAAAAGTGTTTTACTGGAGAATCTGCAGTATCACCATGCTGCTTCTTTCCTAATTGTGTCCCAAAATCCTTTGCCTCTTGGTATGATATTTTTACACTTCAGACAAGAGTTACTGCATTATCATACTATAAAAATACAATATTAATTATGGCAAATTATATAGATTATACTAATATGTCTGTAACACAAGCAAAAAAAGGGTGGATTTGAAGTTACTGAATGTATGCTCTTGCCTGACTGAAGCAGTGGACAGATCTCAGGCTCTGCAGGTTCTGGCTTTTCTAGAAATAACATCGTTCCTGCACATGCATCCCTCTGGCTGCACTGTGGTGCTGTGCAGTGTAGAGAGGGCAAAAACATCTGACAACACCTAACAGCAATAAAACCCCACTAGTTGTCATAATGTGGCTAACTTTAAAATCCACAACTTGATAAGGGAATTAGATCTTTTTCCACCTGCTGAATAAACCTACTGGAATGGCTTGCAAGGACAGAGTCCTCAAATCTTAGAAGGTAACTCCAGAAACTGTAGCTTCTTGCTTTTTGTCAGTGGTTTTGAAATGAAAAGCCAAGTGGGGCAGATGCATAGCTGTTGGCATGGAACTGGGGGACTCGGTGCTGTCTTGGTGGCTGAGGCTTTGGAAAATGTATGTGATAGGGTTGCTTGGAAATTTTTTTCCTGGGGCTTTTTACTAGGTAATTTTTCTTTTGCCTCTCTGTTACGTGCAGAAGTGTGTTACCATCATCACTGTATTTTTTTCCTGCCCCTCCCCAGAGGTTACACTCTCAATCCGGTGTGTGCAGCAAGCAGGGGTTGATGTGGGATGGGAGTTACGGTCCCCTTGTCATGACAGTGCTGTCACCGGGGCTTGCCAGGTCACGGGGCTGGGAGATGGAGCTCAGCATTGTGCAATGTCTGTGCAGTATAAAGCAAAAAAAACAAACCCAATGAGCTAACTGAGAAAAGGAGGGGTGGAAAAGCCTTCCTAAATAACTGAAAATAAAGGGGAAGGGAGGTTTTGGGGTGTGGGGGGTTCCCTGTCACTGTTCCTCATCGACTCTCCCCACTACTTCATGTCCTCTGTCCCTCAGAGGCTTCTTCAGAGCCTTTCACTGCCACTTGTGATTTATCCTTAGGGCGAGATAGCCGTCCCTTGGCACAGCGGAACCATCACCACTGATTTTTCCACTGGAACGTGGCTCAAGCCCCTTTGTTTTTCAGTCTGGGCTGTGGACACGCTATGCCGGCTGCCAGCTGGACAGCCAGTACCCTGGCCCGTTCCCCTACAGCCTCTCCTTTGCTTTCCCTTTTTTCTTTCTTTCTCCTCTCTCTCCCCCCTCCCTTTTCCCCCCTCAGAGATGGAAAAGCAGTTCAGATTTTCCAGGTTTCCCGAAAGGGGAATAGGCCCAGGGAGCAGCCACACCACCTCTGATAAGTGCTTTTCCAATTGTCTGTGGCGTGGAAACTCCTCTGCTGGGTAATGGGATTTCCGAACAATTTTTGGCTCCCCCATGCCCAAACGGGGGACAGCCCCACTGCCATCAATAAATCAACTTTATTTCCTCCAGTGGTGGAATTGCTCCTGTCAGCTGGGCATGGTGGGGGTGTTTGATAGCTGCTGCCAGGCACAGGTTAAGGTTGAGGAAGGGGAAAAGTGTTTGGGAAGGGAAAATGGTGATTTTTAGCTACCCAAACCTGTTGGTCATTGTCTGGATGTGTAAGGTTGATGTAGCCAAGAATGGAGACTGTCAGATGTAATTTAAAAGCAAAAAGATACTTTTAGTGCCCTGGCTCCTCTTCAGGGAGCTAAACATGTTTTGGATCTGTTTAGTTAGGGCAGGTTGCAGAAGAACACCTTTCTTTTCTTCTTTTTTCTTTTTTCTTTTTTTTCTTCAAAAATATTTTGAGTTGGGAGAAACGAATGCCAAACTTTTGCCAAAACTGTCATAAATACTTTTGCCTGAAGGCTGGACAAATGAAATGATATATAGTCATTATTGATGTAAAGACATGTCTGTTAAGGTTTTTGGAAGGGAAGGGCTTTCTCAGTGGCTGCAGTCTATATTTGTGTTGCTCATCACCCCGATACAAACAGCTGGAAGCATTTTGGAAAAAGAGATGCAATATGCTTATATATCAATGTCAGGAGTTATGAAAGCTTTGGAATTTAAAAAGACACTTAATTTGTGAATCCTAAAAAAAGTAAAACTTGTCATAGAAGTCACGCTAGTGTTTTTTCACTGAGAAGTAAAAGGAATGAAATCATCTTCAGCCTGTCTAAATTGGCATTTAGAGACGGTAGATTTTAGTTGAGAAAGAAAGCAAATATTATTGAGTTATATTTCTATATTTATTGAGTATAAATCTAATTTTGCAGTTGCTGCAATTGATGGGAAACATCCTGTTAGGCTCAGTGTGGAGTGCCTGATATATAACATGGTTTTCAGCACTTCAAGCTACAAACATATATGGCTGTTTAATCCAGTGTGCATGTGCTTCAATGATGCATTTAAAAAGGAGTTTTGAACTCTTAAATTCTTTGAAAATTTGCGTATACAGTTTTGGGAGGTGAACACAATTTATTTAGTTGTGTTTTCTTAAATCCTGGAATTTATGACTGTGTATGAGTTGGATGTATGGATGCTATAGGAATTCTTTCTGCTTTGCTCCTATAGAATGTGAGAATTTCTTGGAGGATGGGCTGAGTAGCGTCTGCGCCTCATCACAGGGTGTCCTTAAAAGAGAGTCCGGGAGCGAGTCTGACCTCTTCCCCTTGCCTGGTGATGGGATGGAAGACCTTGTCTTTGGAAAGGTAGGAAAGCCTGGTTGGGATATGGTTAAAAAAACTCTAAGTCTTGATTCAATGAACCTGTACTGCATATGCAGATCATCTTGGTTTTGCTGGTGAGTTAGAAACCTGGAAGCGATTATCCCAGCACGGAATCGATGGGAAGGAACCTGTCCCCTCTTCGGATGCAGCAGCATGAGGGTTGTATTTACTTGGAGCGGAATTCCAAAAACTGCAGCCCCCAATGGTAAAAAGATAAAAGCCATTTTGACTGTCTAAAAGTAAATTAGGCGCCAGAGGAACAGCTGAAAAGGTGGATTTTCTTGCAAAGTCGTTAGGCACTACACAGATGCTATGAAAGCCATCTTTAATGTAACAAAAGAGCTTTTCTCCAGGAAACTATGACCTCTGTGCTGACACCTCCAGAACCATATACTGTAATTCTCAGAGGAATCACTGTTTTTCTGTATATTCAGTGGGACTCCTGGGATAGGAAGGAAACACTCATTCTGAATACTTAAAGCCAATTCCAGTGAATAGTTCTGTTGCCTAGGCGACATATCTCTAATGCCTTTTTTCGTGCAAGTAGAAGGAAAGTGTTTTCAGGTTTACTTAAAATCAACAACAGGAGTCATTACTAACCTTAGTCATCCCTGTGTGCCCTTTGTGTTGCTCATGGCTGAGGAGTGGGTGAGACCCGAGATACAGAGTCAGCCTCCTGAACAGAGGATGTCTTGCTTCAGCATCAGTCTTCTGCCATCCATCAGAGCAGCCTGAATTTATTCAGAGGGTTACTAGGTTTTCCTTTTTAAAAATCATCTTGCTGGTAACTTAAAGTCTTCTTGCCATGATGAAAAAGGACTCAGAGAGAATATAGTGATGCCAAATCAAAGGGGACATGAACCGTAGAGCAGCCATCACGTTGGTCTCTGCTCCATGAAATCACATGCTTGGGGCCACCTTACCTGTTTGAGCAGACACAGGTCCTCCTCTGAAAAACAAAACTCTTGGAGTAGGTTTCACACATGTTTTCAGAGGAATACATTGAATGAAACAAAATTCTATTTGCTTAAATCAGATGTTGGTGAATACTTTCCAGCGGGATGGGAAACACCACAGCCCGGGCTAAGTGATCTCATGTGCTATAAATGAACAGTAAAGTCATCTTTAATGCATGTGGTAGGGCACAGAGCTCACCAGCCTCATCCTTTCCCATCTTACTCTCAAAGGGATGTGAGACCCAAGATTGCGAGAATATAGGGCTGTTTGGCAGAGCAGAAGACTGTCTTTAATTTTCTTGTGTAGAGTAGCATGCCAACTGCCACTTGAGCCTGATTTAATGCTTGTGTGGGGATGAGCAGAAGAAGAATGCTGTGGGAACACAGTAAATTTTATATTTTACAGGATTCTAGCTTTTTCCCTTTCTTAGGTGGAAAGCTTTCTGCTCCAGATATGAGAAAAAAAAAAAATTTAAACTTGAAAAATATAGGTAGTGCAAAGTAGTAGGGATGCTGCAGGGAAAAGAATGAGATGGTGGGAAAGGCAGATCTTCAATTGCCAGTGGAAAGTGGGCAGAGGGAGGAAATCATTTTCTTTGTAGAAAGGGCTTAATTTAGCAGCCTTCACATTGTTCTTATTTAGCGATAGATTGCAGACTTTGTCTACAGATGGGTTCAAAAGGTTCCTGAGTTGATTTTAGGAAGTTATTCAAAGCTAATCTCAACCTCAGTTGCTTTTTTTGTCTTAACTTTGCTGACTAATTTGAATCCTTGTCTCTCAGAATTTATCTGAGTACCTTTTCTACAACGAAAGTTCTTTCTAGAAGGACCATAATACTATGACAGTGTTGTGAGCTCATTCCTTAATTCAGTATTTTTGTCATTCTTTTTTTGACCACTGAACCCAGACTTTAGAAATGTAAGCTATAGATATTTTTATTAACCACTAAAATAAGTGCTGGATGTAATCTTTCTTCTGAGAAGTATTGTACGATACATGCCTTGGTTGTAGTTGGTTAGTTACAAGCCTCTTAAATAGTACAATTTCCATATCAAATTGGGAAGAGAGAGAACATGTTTATGAACAAAAAGAGGATCTCATACCTTTCAGTGTCGTGATGACTACTGTTGTTACCGGTCCTGTTTTTGTTTCCCCTTTGCATGGAGTAAGAGTTGTTATGTCTATTAGAAGAGGTTCTTTGGTTGTATAAATCACTCCTGTTAACTGAAAACAAATTCGGGAAGAACAGTCCATTGTCTGTCCAGGATCTTTGGGCTGCCTCCACAGACTTCACTTCCAAGCCATAGATTTTAGGCTCTGGTTCTGTTACAGAACCATGGAGTGTTGAGGTCACAAATCAGCAGGTACCTTAACCTTAAGGCCTGGTGTTTGGGACGTTCAGCTGTTGCCATCTCCTCGCTACCTCTGGTTCTTGGCCGGTTCTGGTTTTTAGTCTAAAGGGCAGGTGTGTAATAGAGCTCCTGGGTTTAGAGAGCTTTAGTGCTAAAACTTGACTTGTTTTTTCAGAAGTAGAAGCTATCACTGAAATCCAGAAACTGTTTCCAACGTGAGGTCTAAGGCTTCAGCAAAATGTTTTTGGGTTTTTTGTTTAGTTTTGTTTTGTTTTGGGTTTTTTTGCATCAGTGCTTTATTCCCGTGACCTCGTCATCCTTCTCCGTCTCAGCCAGCCATCTGGGCAGGCTTTGCAACACCCTCCTCCTTGAATGATTAATGCTGCATAAAGTCATCGCTCACAATCATCTGGCAACGTCCTGGGTGTAGTCCATATGCTTTGCTCATCTTAACTTTTAACCTGCCACCGAAATTCAATGTTCAGAAGTTTTTTAATGTGCCTCTTGGGAAATGATTCACAAGAAAGGCCTTGAGAAGCCAGGAACACACAGATCATTGTCAAAGGAAAGGGTTGCAACTCAGCCCCTTGAATTTTGTTTCATTTCTGCCTGTCTTTGGTTTAATCAAGAAAACACACAAATACATAAATATTTTAACTTTTTTAAAGTTACTGTTTCTCTAAAAAAGTAAAAAAAACCCTTCAAAACCCCAGTAAACAAGAAAAAAACCAACCCAAGCAACCCCAGGAAATGAAAGTTTTGAGAGGCTTTCACTGGGGAATGACTGCACCACTCCAAACCATGATAATTAATTGGAGGCGACTTCTGAGGTTTTAACTTTGGAGACCCTGGAGACATACCTGAATCCAAATAAGATAAATCTTCTAGATTATATGTCAAGCCAACTAAAGATGTTGACCCCTTCCGCGTACTGGTATGCCAAATAAACTTCAGGATACCAGGGTTTCATTTTGTGATACACACAGGCCCCTCCTCCCCCCTTTTTATTTTTTCTAATTGCTGTAACACCTTTAACATTTATTCACATTGAATATCAGTCGGCATCATAAATTTGTGTCTCTGCACTTTGCATGTTGTCATCACTAAAATGATCCTAAGACCGTTTTAATTCCACTTACCAAGGCCTCCTGCAGATGGAGGGACTTAGTTGAAGAAATTATCTTAACATCCACCACCATCCTAGTGATTTCTCTTATCCTTATTCAAGAAGAAACAGATATATTCTTTCAGCAACCTCACTTTTCATGACTTGCCTCCTTTTTTTCCTAGCTTCTCAACACTGTTTCTGAGAGCAAAGAAGACGTCCATTAGCATGTCTGTAAAGGCTTTTTTCAGCTGTGAGTTTTATGGTTGCAATTAAGAATTTAATTCTCTGAGGTGTGATGCAGCAAGCCTAACTAGAAGAAAATTAATATTTCTTTAAGGTTTCATTTTTCCTGTAGGAAAAGAAAGCATTAGAGAACTATTTCTATTCTGCAAACAGTATTTTCTTACTCAAATAGGATTAAAGAGCAATGCATGTTTACTGGCACTTGGTCAGATAGCTAGGTGTTTTGCAAAGTGGCTACAGTACAGATGTAGATGTGTCAGCAGTGCTTGAGTCCTGATATTTAATATCAGTATTATTATTAAAAGCAGTATTACACTTTTGTTTTAAAAAAAAATGCCGTCATTTTAATGAGGACAGAATACTTTAGAGGAATAAGCATTGGCCACAAGTTCAGGGGAGTTGTTTATTGTGTTTTGATTCTCAAGATAACAAAATGGGCCAAATGTAATTCACATATTTCAATATCTCTTTAAACTGCACTGCACAATAGAAACCCCATGTGTTCCCTGCTAGGGAAGTGGGTTTTGTTCTGCATTTTAAACTGGAGCTGTAGTCTCATCTGGGAAACATATTTTTATCTTTTTTAATCTAATTCCTCCCTGTATAATTTGATGTTCTGCATTACTGTTGCAGGATTTGCATCCAGATTTCATGTTTCCAAACAGCCCCATCCTTCCACTGTACTGCTGGTGGGTCGTCCTCTCTCCTCCTGCTGTGCTGCCCTAATGTCTAATAGTAATTTTCTGTGTGTCAGAAAAGCGAAGCAGACAGTTTCCTCTACTGGAGGAGTATTACCCACATAATGATGACTTAATTTGTCTGGATTTAGGCAATTCAGAAAGCTCTCATCATGAGTCACAAATACCAGATTATCTTAAATAATGCCAAGCGCCATTGAAAACTTTGCAGGGCATCCATTTCAGTTCTCTTCTGTTTTAACCTACACTTCCTCTTTAAATATGTGTCAAATCCACTATTTTACATTTACAGTGTAAGTTTAATAATAGTTTCCCAAATTCACCATTAATCTTTGGCATTCCTTACCATGAAATGTGTGCTTTGAAAGTGATGTATTTTTAGAGTGTGTGTTGTGCCTGTGTTAATGTTTTGTATTTAAAAGTTACATTGTACTTTGGTATCGTGCTGTCTTACCCCCCCTCCCTTTTTTTTCTTTGATGTGGGGAAGAGAGGAAATAGTATGACAGCATTTCTTTCAACCACCTTAGGAGGAGTATTGTATAGTTGTTAAACCTCACTAAGACTGAAAAATAACAAAAACTTGAAATAGACTTTTCCTCTAAATTGTGAGATGTTTACTTAAAATAATTCTTGAACGCTTCGGTTTCTTTTGATTCAGTTTAGCAAGAAGCTTTTGGCTTATAATGTGTGCCCATCAAAAAACACACAGAAAAGCACCAGTGACTTGGAGCATTTAACACTGCTGGGCTCAGGGAAGTCAGGGCGGTGGGATTGGAGGTGAGCACTGCGGAGGGCAGCACCTCTCCTGTTCACCCTGTCCCGTGTGGGTTTTGATGCCCATCTCTTCTGGGAACAGGATTTTGTAGTCCACTGGCTTCTGCCAAATGAGAACCGACAGCCTGCCGCTCCTTGAACATTCAGCTTCTACTGAGACCCACTGAGCCTGCTATTTGAAGACAATTAACCACTGCGGCTTTGCTGAATGGTCTATTATATATGGTCTGACAGATCATTCTGCCTAGTATTATTTTAAATGATACAGCACAGGGCTCTGCAGGAGAATAAATTGAAACTTCCCATGTCAGTCCCTTTGGGCAAACACAATTTCAGACTGAATATGATGTCAGAGAGATGCTTGTGTTTTGGGGGGGTTTTTATGCTAGCCACGGGGAACACAGAATGCACAGAGGCTCTTTTTGGGCTGTATGGTCAGCATGTGGCCTTTGGCCAAAGAGAACCAGTTTGGTTTCCACTTGCTGCTTTTGGAGCAAACTAAACCAAAAAGTTATGGTATGATGGGAGACCTGTAATACAGGGTGGCTGATCCTGTGGAACGATACTTTTCAATTACAGTTGGATTTGAAAAGTGCTGCAAACCCTGGCATTAAATTTTTGTTCAGTGGAAAGTATCAGGGGACAGGGATTTAAGCTTTTTATTTTTCTCTCTGCTTTCTCCTACTGAATAATTGTCCCTTTAGTGCTGCATGTTGCCCTTGAGCTCTCATGGCTGAGAGCTACAAACCCATCCCGGGTCCCGCAGGAAGGGCTGGCGTTTGTTCTCGGGAGTCGAGTTGACCCTGTTCCCCATTCTCCATCATTAACACCAAGTGAACCTTTGGCACTTTAATGGCACCTCAGCTGGTAACAGGCTCAGCTAGAAATTGCAAGAGGGGCGGGATTTGCTGTCTGGGATGAGATGTGGAATTGAGAGAGGAAGGCAGGCAGTGAGCTGAGTTGGGAGCCTGGGCTTATGGCAACCAGGGACTTACTGGGTGGAAGAGATTGCCCTGCAAAACTTTTCAACCTTGTTTGAAACTGGAGCAAAAAGTCTCTCTTCTGTGATGGATAATTTCCCTGGAGCTATCAACTAGGAAGTGAAATACACAATATCTGGATTTATTTAAAATATTAAATGTGTATTCACTTCACTGGGAAGTGTCCAGGTCAGGCTGGATGGGGCTTTGAACAACCTGATGGGGCAAACAGTGTCCCTGCCCATGGCATGAGGGTTGGGCTAGATGGTCTTTAAACGTCCCTTTCAACCCAAACCAGTCTATGATTATATTTTAATATAATTTTTATTCTCCTTATCTACAGCAGCCTGAAGAGGAGCAATTTGCATGTGATATTACCAGCTCCAGTTCCTCTGCAGATGACACCCTTTTCCTGGAGAGGAAGTCATCTCTGGGCAGCGACATATCCCTTCCCTTCCCACCGACAGTGAACTTCATCCAGCCCAAGGACAGGCACAGCCTGGATGGCAGCTGCACCAACATGGTGGCTGCAGAGGGAGGAGAGAAGGAAGAGGAGCTGGACAGTATCACAGATGTGCCACCTCATTCCTCTGTCTTACGAAACTCCATGCGGCCACTGTCACCTTTCCGTCGACACAGTTGGGGGCCAGGGAAAAACGCCACCAATGAAGCAGAAATAAATCAGAGGAGGTGAGTGAAGAGCTGTTTTGATTTACTTGGCACCCATCCATGCATATTTAAGCTGTGGGCTTGGGCTGATTAAACAGAAAACTGAGGATGTAATTTCTAATTATTTCTTTTTCACTCAGAAGGGGTGATGACAATCTCCTAATGTGTATTGGTTTGGGTTTTTTTGAATTGACTATCAGGATTAAAGTATTTCATATCTACAGCACTCTTGAGCTTTCCAAAGGGAATGGAAGTGTCTCAAGACAGGTTTCTCATTTGAACTATCTCCACACCTTTCTGTTCAAAGGGCTTTGTTAAAGAAATGTGTCTCATTGACCACAAGAGAGATGACCATTATTGCTCTGAATGTATGAAGATATAGTCAAACCCTATGTGTTTTTAAACCAGCAGAGGTTTGGCCAATGTTTTTAATCCCTTTTAGCACTTTCAGAGATGGGTCAGGGTGCTATATCCTCCTGTCCCTCTGGTGTAGACCTGCAGCAAACCCAGACATGCAGCCCAGCACCGCTCTCTGGGCTGCCTCCTGCAATCTTCATGGCCATTGGTCTGCTTTTAAGGTAATAAACAGAGCAGTTCCATTAGGTGATACCACAAAAATAAAACAGGTTCCTGGTGAGTTATTACTGGCTCATGAAGATAACCCAGCAAGAGGCAGCAGCCTCCCATCAGAAGTGTTTGCATCCTTTACACTTCAGGAGATGTGGGCAGCACTGAAGGAATATCATAGCCCCTTCAGATTTTTAAAGCCAACTTTGCAAAACATTCAGGACCCTGTAAGTAACACAGGGGGAAAGATGATGATATTCATAACAACCACCAACTTCTTTTTTTCATTATTCCTGATCCCCAGGTGATACTTAAATAAATTAATACCTATCTTTTTAAAGCTACAAAAGAGTCAGCATGTAAGGTATACATGCAGGTCTGTGACATAATGTCTATCAGCTCCTTAACTCAGATTTATTTTTAAGTGTAGGACCTCTTTTGTAAGGCTTTTGTAGGGTAGTTAACTGCATAGCTGGCAACTACTGCTAACACTTAACAGATGGGGTTAAATTCTCCTGCAGCAGACTTTGGAGGCTGTTTCTGATGTGGGGAAAACACGTTCATTGTAAATGTGAGAAAATTGGAGTTAAAGAAACAGTGATTATTCTCACTTCTTAGATACAGCTGCTGTTACATAAGGATAGCTGTCACATAGGTTAATTAAAAAAGAAAAGCTGGTTTGTCTCTGCTGATGATTTTGTTCCCTTTTGGTTTTTATGTTTCTCTTACAAAGGAATTTGGATTATTTAGGCTGTTGTTTGTTGGAGGGTTTTTTCATTCTCCTTTGTTTTTTTTCATACGTGGCTGTTGTGATGTTGAGATTCTGGTTGCTTAGTGAACAACAACAAATACAGAGGAAGTGAAGCCCAAACAAGTGACTTTCGTACAGATCAGTTAAATTTGGGGTTTTTTGCTTATTCATTTATTTCTTGTGCATTAAATAATTTTGCATTTAAAGGGGAAAAGCCCTTGGTGAAACCTGACTTTTGCAAACTTTTAAAGTCATGTAACATGGAGCACAAGCCTGAGCAAAGGTTTGTCCTGCTGATGGGCAGGACCTGCGCTGCTCCAACTACCCCTTGTCCGTTTTCCTTCTCTGGACACCTGTGTCACTTCTTTGCTCCATAGGTGAGAAAAACTAACCCAAGGATTAGAACCAGGCTGCACAGTGGGGAAGAGGAATGGAGTGGCATGGGGTGGCCTGCTGCATGGTCAGCTGAGGAGTAGGAGGTGCCTCCTGTTCCAGCAAAGTGCTTACAGCCTGGTCCAGCCCCCATCCATACCAAAAATAGCCTTCCCACCGATGGTAGAGGTAGTAAAGTCAAGCTTAAATACAACTGCTGATGCAGGACCGAAGGAGCCTACAGGAAAAAAATCAGTCTTTTTGCAGGATTTGGTCTTTTCCAGCATTGTATGTTTTCTGTTTGTAAGAGGGATGAGCATTAAAGTTTGTTCACAGAAAAGATCAGAAAAAATGTCTTAAAATGTGCAAACACGCTCAGTTCCCCTCCACTTCCCCTCTCGCCTCAAATGCACTTCATTGGATAATCCTCATGTCTACATTTTGCTATTAAAAATACAAAGAGAACTAACAAAGCTGCCACAAAAGGATGTTCATCCTTCAGTTAATTCCTGACATTCACAGCGGATTTGAAATGCCTGTCTTTCAACAATGATGCAGTGTTTTCAGCGGTTGGGTCTGAGGAAAGAAAAGCCAGCATTTTTCACTGATGGATTAAGCACTGAAAAACTGGAGCTGGTGTTAATCACGGTTGCTAACAGCTTCTGTCAAATAGCTTGTCCTTATCTAAACTTTAAACTGACCTGGCTTTGGCAGTAGCTGAGTTGCAATGTGGTCAATACCTGTAAAACCTTTCTGTACAATATAAAACCCCAACTGAAAACCAGATTTATTTGTAAGAGAGTGAGAGGAGGAAAAGAGAGACTCATTACTTCCTTCACTATTTAATTTTGTGTTTTCCCTGTACTCCATTCCCTCTGTTGTTCGTGTGGTGGGGATAGTATTCCTTCAGCTGCCATTTGTTCATTTTTTTCCATTCAAGCTGCTGACCACTCTCCATGATTCATTTTCAGTTCAATGCGAGTTCTGGGGGATGGTATAAAGAAGCCTCCCATTCATAGGAGAAGGTACAAAGCCATCTAAACGTGACTAACCATTTTGCAATTGAATGCCTGCTAACTCCATCCTGTTGTTAGTAAACCTGTAGTACCTCTCAAGGCATTGGCGATGGAGCTGTGCATCCCGCTTGGCTGCTTTCTCTCTCCAGTCTGACCCAGGGCTGTTTTTCTGACCTGCAGAGCACACACTCAAGCTGTTTTTCTTCAGGATGATATGAAGAACTTAGAGAAATCTCAGATATCATTTTGTTGGCCTTTGCCATGTGTAAGATTTGAAGTTGTATTAAAATAATTGTTCACCTGCAAGCATGTGCATAACTTGGTTTTAGAGCACATCAGAGACTTCTGCCAAGACTTGCAGGGGGAACACGTGGGCAGGGGATGCATGAGGTATCTCAAGAGTTGGAGAATACTCTGCAGACCTCCAGCTGGTTGAATTAAATAGCTTTAATTTTGCTCTTTTGCTGTTTTTTAAAACCAGCATCCTAAAATGTAGAAAATAAGTTTGGTTTTTTTTCTTCCATGTGTTTTTTTTTCTTCTGTATAGCAGACTTTCAGTTCCTCATCCATCGTGCAGAGACACATTTTCACTCACGTAACCTTTGTGCTAGTAACATATAAAATAGGACACTTAATTTTTTGATACAGCAGACATGGACTGTCCACGTTCTCACATTTTTAAGTTCAACCTCACCCTTTCAGTGGTTCAACCTCTTCTCATCTACCACAGCCTCCTACCTCTCCTCCTGTGGCAGGTTAACGTGGTATTTCACTTCCCTTGAAATGGATGGGGTTATATGTGTGTGTGAGTAAACACACTTCTGTATTTCCATGTATGGGAAGAATGGTACCGTGATGTTAGTGCTGAAAAAGTCACCATGCCTCCCCATGCATCAGCATAAATGAAGCCATATGAGCACTGCTGCAGAGTTCAGAAGAGGGCCCTTAAAATAAGAATTTAAAAAGAAAAAAAGGCACAAAAAAGAAGACACTTTTTTTACATCTATAAAGCCACTTTATTTGCATCACTGTGCTCTGGAGGAAGTGCAGTGCTCGTCTTCTCAGCTCATGCAAATAAATATCTCTCTACCTGTTGCCTGGTAAGGCTCTTCTGTAGAAGCTGTGTTAGTATTTTTAGAGTAATAATACCCTGAAACACCGAGCTTGCACATAGAATAAAGAAAATGTCTCTAGTAAGCAACCTAAAATACCTAGTCGTATCTGAAATGTGTAGTAATTCTCTCATAAGCATCCTTTATCTTTGTTTCTTCCCTGCCCCCCTTCAACTTCGGTGTCATCTTCTCTAACCTCAATTGCAGAGCAACAGCCTGAAACTAATTGCAGTAGTTCATGCTCTCCCACAAGGCTGATGTAGAAAATAGCTCATCCCCCCCCTCCCAAAGCCATCTTCTGTAAAGGGGTTTTGCACACTCTGCATTGATCTTGTTGGGTTTTTATGGTGTTGCCAACAGATTGTGGGTGGCTCCCCAGCAGGATTGTAATTCTGTAAGACTGCTTTCCACAGCCCTTGCCAAAAAGCCTTTTTCCTTCTCTGAGACCTTCCACTGCTTTCAGGCTTCCTCCTACATATGTGGATGGTTTCTCCCCTCCTTCCACTCATGTGCTTCCCCTTCCTGCAGTTTTACCATTTGGGATTGTCACTATCCATGGCAATGGTCAGGGACAGAGGCATCTTTTAAATGTAAATGTGTACATGTTGGTGTAACTCTTGCATATCGTTTCCTTAACAAGGAAAATCCTCTCTCCTTTAATTGAAAAGTGACCACATGAGAATTACTGACTTTTGCAAACAGGTCAATGGAAGCATAGCTCCAAGCATCCACCGAGCCCAGTAATCTAGGGACCATGAGCAGATACCTGGGGGGAAGCAAGATAAGAGGAAGCATGTATAATACCTTCCGTGGGATACTTTCTCACACTCCATCTAGTGTCCAGTGGGCAGGTTTTACTGACCTGCTGGGAGCCTGAACTCAAGCCTGAGAGTGCAGATGTATGGTGGAGATGGGTTTACTATGGCCAGGACTTAGTTCTTTTATCATCATATAGTTCCAAAACGCCTGCCATGGGCAGGGACACCCTTCACTAGCCCAAATTGCCTAGAACCCCATCCTGTCTGGCTTTATTAATATTTCCATGGATGGGGCATCCACAGCTGCACTGGGCAACCTGTGCCAGTGCTTCACCACCCTCATAGCGTAGAATTTTTTCTTAATGTCTAATCTAAATCTCCCCTCCTTCATCTTAAGGCCATTCCCCCTTGTCCTATCATCCCATGCCCTTGTAAACAGTCCGTCTCCAGCTTTCCTGTAGGACCTTTCAAGTACTGGAAGGCTGCAGTAAGGTCTCCCTGGAGCCTTCTCTTCTCCAAGCTGGACAACTCCAACTCTTTCAGCCTGTCTTCATAGGAGAGGTGCTCCCCTTTTCAACTTCATAGCCCTTCTCTGGACTCTTTCCAACAGGTCCACATCTGTCTTGTATTGGGAGCCCCAGGGCTGGACACAGTACTCCAGGTGGGGTCTCGTAATAGGGGAGGAGAGAGGCAGAATTGCCCCTCTCAACCTGGAGGTCGTACTGGTTTTGATGGAGTGCAGGATATAGTTGGCTTTCTGGGCTGCAAGTGTACATTGCAAGATCATGTTGAGCTTCTCATCCACCAGTATCCCCAAGTCCTCCTCCTTGGGGCTTTTCTCAATCCGTTCTTCACTCAGCACTGACCCATGTGCAGGACTTTACACTTGGCATCGCTGAATTTCATGAGGTTCATGTGCATTTCTTATATCTTTCATAATGTCACGAGTCCTGTCAGCAAACCTGCTCCATCCTGGCTCTTTCCATGGGGTCACAGCTCCTGCCAGGAGCTTTATCCAGCACAGAATCCCCACAGAATCACATCCTTGTGCATCCACCTGCTCAGGTGTGGGGTTCTGCACAGGCTGCAGGTGGATCTCTGTTCCACCATCAAACTCTGTGGGCTGCAGGGGGACAGCCTACTTCACTGTGGTCTTCTCCATGGGCTGCAAGAGAATCTCTGCTCTGGCACCTGGAGCATGTCCTCCCCCTCCTTCTTTGCTGACCTGGGTGTCAGTAGAGTTGTTACTCTCAAATATTCTCACTCCTGTCTCTGGTTGCAATTGCTCTTGGTGTGGTTTTTTCCTTTCCTAAATACATTATCCCAGAGGAGTTACCGCCTTGGCCAGAGGCAAGTCCGTCTCAGAAGCCAGCTGGCGTTTGTTCAGTCGGACATGGGGGAAGCTTCTAGCAGCTTCTCACAGAAGCCACCCCTGTAGCCTTCCTGCTACCAAAATCTTGCCACACAAGCACAATACATACAGAGGAGACTTAATTAAATACCTATAAGGGATTCTTTTTCAGCTTTGGGGATGAGAGGTACCAGAAAAATACTAATCAATACTAACACAGCAGCGATGTGTGATTCCTTGTGCAGCATTGGCTTTCCTGTGTTACAGCCTTGTTTTCCCCAAAACTATCACTCCCCACAAGGAGAGTTTCTCCAGTACATTGTATGCTCACTGATGGGATGGGTTTGAGGGAAACATGGGCTGTCCTGCTATATGTTGGTGATAACCTTGGTCATTTGGGGCACAGTGGTGTGTTCTG
The DNA here is from genome assembly GCA_020800305.1 of Porphyrio hochstetteri. Taxonomy (NCBI): domain Eukaryota; kingdom Metazoa; phylum Chordata; class Aves; order Gruiformes; family Rallidae; genus Porphyrio; species Porphyrio hochstetteri. The sequence goes on along the minus strand of CM036915.1, from coordinate 17,549,719 downwards.
GCAGCCAGAAACATGTAGTAGCAACTGCATTATTTGTTGGGGGTTTGCTGTTGGGTTTGTTGGGGGGTTTTTTTGTAAGGTATGCAAGAGTGAGATTCTTTTAACATTCCCCCATTCCATAACAATCCAATAATCACAACCCTCTTCCTTTCTTTGCCTCTTTTGATGTTCCTAGTTTGAGCTGGTGTCCCTCTGACGTACAGTTCATTGCCATGGGTCCTGACTTTACTTGTAGAAGGTACAGTATAAACAAACACACACAGCGGCAGCAGAGCACTGCAAACACCCTGTTGTCAGCTTTTTGTGCATCATCTTTCCTGCTGCTGCTCTGGCTGAAGCGTGCACGCCTGCCTTTGCTTCCTTTGCTCTTTCAGCAATTAGTCTGGGGAAACGGGTCTTCTGAACTGGGGTGCAGGTAAAGGTGGTGGCTGCTTTGCATTGGCCTTGAGCATTGCAGAAGTTGCACTGTTGGTCTGGGCCACGCTACTCTGTGATGATTTGAAGGCGTGTTTTTTTCCATAGTATAATATAATAATTGTGACAGCCAAAGAACCAAAATGAGAGTTAATGTGATTCGGTGCTGCTTTATTCTGAATGGATCTTCTGATGGATTTAAGTTTATACAGCCTTACTCTTTGCAAATTGAAAGATCTAGTTTCTTCAAAGAGGCTAATCATACAAAGCTTTCTGTGAAAACCCAGTCTGATAGCCACAGCTAAAGATGTCCCAGGCATTTAAAGCTGGCGTTTTCTGTAGGAAGTCCCAGAGATGGGATTGATGCTTGCAGGTTTCCCTGATGGTCCGTGGAAACCAATCTCCCAGTTGTTACAGCTTCTGATTTCTTCTGGCAGTTCTTGCTGGTTTTGGGTAGAGCTGTTAAACTCTTCTGAAGATTAGGTATTTGGTCCATATATCCCAACGAACAATTACAGCCCAGTGTTCCCAACTGATAACTATTTTATGTGCTATCTAATATTTGCAGTTTTGAGCTGTTTGTGTCGCAACGAACTACATGATTTTTTCTGCACTGTATAATGTCATTGATACCGCCTTGGGATGCAAGAAATGTTCCACAGCCCTAAATAATCAGTAGAAATGGGAATGATTTATCTTTGCAGGTGTTTCGGAATAAACTTCATAATGCCTGGTATTGATACTCATTGTTGAGTCAGACTCTTCCTAAAGCAGATTAAAATATAAATGCCTCAGTCTTCTTTCTCATTAACTAACATGAAAAAGGCTTTAAAAATTAACTAAATCTCACTTAAGATTTATTGCTGGTTTTGCTTTGAAGACGCATATTTATCAGCCACTTATGCTTCTAAAGAAATGCAGGACATTAATCACTGCTGTGCAAGTCAACCTGAATTTACAGGTCCTCTGGTTGCTTAATTAATCTGTTTGATCTACAGTGTGTTTTCCCTTTCATTTCATGTTAGCTTGTTGGCCACTTAGATGTCATGGTTAGCCTCAAGTTGGGATGTGTCTCCAGGATAGGCCTTGTTTCAAACTAGCAGGGCTTTGTGTGCATAAAATCAAATTATTAGCCACGGAATCATGCTAGTGGTGAGTCTGTAAAGCTGATGGAGACAACATTTATTGAATTAAAAAAGAGAGAGAGAACGAGATAGGGGAAAAAAAGAAACCAGCTTTGGCAGAAAGAAGGATATTAAGCACTGCCAAAGCTTTGTGTAGTGGGAAGTGGTAAATAGATTCAGCAGATGTGCCTGCAGAGATGAATGTTACATGCAGCCCAGAGCTGATTTTGTGGCTGCTGGGAAGGAGGTGGTCTGGGACAGTACAGACTGTGCTATACAGGGTAGTTTAATTTGGGTGTCTTTATTCCCAGGGAGAACCTAATAAAAAGCTAGTGAAGAAAATATATAGAAATATGAAAATCTTTAGAAAGAGTTTCTTCTAGATTTTCCTGTGCACCATTCCAGAAGGAGAAAAAAAACCCAAAAGGTAGGAAATCCTATTGACCAGGAGTTTGAATGATTGTTCTCAAGCAACTACTGTACCTCTTTAGAGGTTCAAATATGCTGCTATTTGTTCTGAAGAAAATAGAAATCCCTCCACTGCTATCTGCACTTGGTCATTGAGAAATAACGTGCCACGGCATAGTATCAGCATCTCACTGCACAGTTTAGTTAGTGACTATGTTGTGTTTTATGCTTGAAGGTGCTATGTGCTGGAAGACAGCAGTCCCTAAGTGTTTGTCAGCATCTAACCTCCATGGTTTCTCTTCAGTTACAGCCTAGAAGGCCTTGCTGGAGACTCTGATGAGAACAAGAAGCCCTCTGGAAACTTGGAGACTTCTCTGAGCTCCAAAGACCTCAGACGGAGTCCGCTAGCCAACAATCAGTGCGGGTCCCTGGTCTTGCTCACTGAAGAACTTGAGCAGAGGGAAATCAGAGACTATGATCACCAGGTAAAGCTGTCCAACTATTGTTAGATTTCTAGAAAATCCTTATCAGTGTTTTGACATAATTTTCCTAAGTCACAGTTTCACTGTGAAGGCTTCCACCCGTAAGGACTGATGTGCCATAATATTATGAGAGTCTCTGCTTATTTTTATTAAGCAATTATAGTCCTACTGCTCTAAATACCCTGGATTTCCAAGTTTGATGTTTCAGCCATAGTGTTTTCTGGCTTCATGCCAGAATCATTAGCCCGCCAGTCTCTGTACCTCATAGGGTCACTGCTCTACTTCAAGGTAGTAAACAGGTCTTACAAGATCTGGCCTGTAAGAGCTATTATGTCAAGACTCTCATGTCTCCTCTTGCTTCAAGGAAGGGCATTTTTAGGGAACATGCTGCTAAACATCAGATTTTTTTACCATGTTGAACCCCAGCCTAGTTATGCGGAGGCGTTTGAATCCAACAGTAATTTCAGTGGTCATCAGACAATTAACAAAATCCATTCTAGTTAATATCCAAGTAATACCTTGCAAGAAGATCAAGCAGTTGGAGACTGTTTTCTGTGCAGGTAGTTGTCTTCCACTTAAAACAATATGTTGCATTTCACCTCTCTGACACTGCTTGGATTTTTGGTGGTCCCTTGCATTTCTCACCTATTACCTTATACCAGGATCCTTTAAATTTTCTGCTGTTTGAAACTGAGAATTGCAGCAGACAGGAGCACTGACCTGTGATCTGTGGTTGGATAGTACTGTCATGCTTGATATATTTGCTCAGTGTGGTTATTTTCTGTTCCACAGATGCATCAAACATCGCAGCCGCAAGGATTTAATTTCTGTTCTTCCGCTGTTTCATCTTCACTGACCAAATCTATGTCTCTAATGTCAATTAGTAAACCAGCACTGGACAGTGAGTAATACAGTTTTCCCTTATCCTTATCCATTCTGCCATCTGTATTATTAATTATAGTTTGATACCTTCCCAAGACAGAATTTGCTAGTACTTGCTCTTGCTTTCCTATGTTACGTGAAATACGTCTCACTGCTTCATGGAACTGTGGGTAGAAAGGAGAACTCTCTCAGTCTAGATCCATATTTTGGTCTTCCCCCTGTATCCTTTATATTTCTAGTTCTGTTGGGTTTCTTTGGTTTTTTCTTAATTAGATTAGCAGTATGAAAACTGTAATTTATTTTGTTTGTTATTTAAAAAAACCCAAAAAAACCAACAGTTTGAATTTGGACCCCTTCAGAACTTCTTTCTTTGATGTCAAGGTAAATTCCACTTCAGATGTTATTTTCCTACTTCTAGACTTTTTTCATAGTTGACATGTGGAAACTTGAGAATCCATGTCTTGGTCTCCTCAGGGGAATTTGTTGCTATTTATTTTGAGTTAAATGTTTTGGGGCAGTTGGGTGTAATTTATTGAATCTCATTACTGAAGAAAATAATAAAGGACAATTAGGTGAAATTTTTCAGTTCAACTTAATTGAAGTGATAACAAGAGCTTAATTTTGTAACTCGCTGAATTGACTCTTTCAGCTGAAAAAGTAATTCAGGAGGTGGCAGCTGGATGTGCTTAGGGAAGGGGCATGTTACACATGTTTTCATTTTATTTATTGTGAACCAGAAACTATATTGACATTTTAGATGATGTCTAATCTCATATCTTCTCCTCTTTATTAAGACACTTTTCCCTTGCAAAGCTGAGCAAGGAAAAGGTGCCTTTAAGAAAGGTGTTTTATTAATTTAGGAGGCTTGCTGGAGGAAGCTCACAGAGACTGTGTTTTGTTAGAAGCCTTTTTAATTCTTAATTAATAAGCATGTGGCCGAACGAGTGGTAACCAAAACACAAGCAGATCTGTCCTGTGAAGAGACTGTCTCTTGCTCTGTGTAATGTTCTTTCCTCCTTGGGCTAAAGGCTTCTGTTATTTTAATTTCTATTTCTTTTTAGCAACCAGTTTATGGGCATTGCATCCAGTTGGTAACCAAACATGATAGATAACAGCTAGCTCCCAGAAAACCTGGGTAGCAGAGAGCCTGACCAAGTGATGCTCCTCTCTCTTGAGACTTTGGTGCAGGCCCATGGTGGGGTTAGGCAGTTCAGGGGTTGTGCCTCCCTCTTCAAACTGGACAACTCACTGCCTGTCTGCTTTTCTCTGTCTTACGAACCTCATGAAAAATGCTGCAAGAGCTGAGCTGGTGATAAACAGGTTTGATTATCCCATCTTCTTCTAGAGTTGGCCTAGTCACAATGGACTTGTTGAGAGAGAAGGAAAAGAGAGGATGTAGTAAGCTTTCTGGAGGGGCTGTGGGAGAAAGAGCAGGAATAGTCGTCTGCTTTGGGGTGGATGTCTGTGAATTTTGAATACTGAAGTTAAAATTTACTAATGCTTCTGTGAGCTTTATTTTCTCAGTAGTTTATTTGCAACACCTAAGAAGGGCCTCATTTTTCTAGGAAGGTGGTTTCTGAAAGTCAGTGCATTTGAGGCAGTTCATGTGAGCATCCAAAAGGATTGCTTACATTGAAAATTTAGGTAGCAGATTTTCTTCCCATCTCTGACACTTTCCTGACTTCAGTAAGTCACTTCATTCTTCCTCAGCCAGTTGCAAAGAGGAATAGTGTTACCAAAGTTGTCACCATAAGTGGATGTGAAGCCACTTAGTGCCTTTTACAAGAAGGTCTTGGTGTATAAACTGTCTTGTATCACCTGCATTAGACATTCATGTTATTGCAGCAGAGTACTTCAGAATTATGCAAGAATGAATCCTTTATTTCATGGTAGTGAATTCAAGGAAAACTTTATTTCTTCAGTTCACTTACATAATCTTGAGGTAGGTGTTTAAAAACAAATTTCTCTGATCCCTGAAAATGTGATTTCTGAATGGGAAGAAAGCAAGGTTCTGCATGAAAGTTTCAAAAACTAAATCCAAATGAATAAACATATGGAGGGCTTTCTTTTATTTGTCCTGTTTATTGTCATATGTACTGAAGCAGGAGTAATTACTAAGGCTGAGTTTTTAGTCTGCGCTCCATCTGATGTCTCAAATGTTCCAAGAGCTGCTGTGGCCATTCACAACTGTTAATCCTTCAGCATTTTATAGAGGGAGGTCACAAGAGCTGTTGGCTGGAGTGCTCGGAAGACTGCTTTCGGCTTTGGAATAGCAAATTTCCAGTGTGGAGCATTGTTACAAAGCCAGGAATTGCTATAAATAAAACCACTGAAATGGAAGTTGAATTGAACTGTGCTGGAGGAGGTGGTTCTATTTACAGTAAAGTGTTATTGTTCATCTTGACTTTTAGTCTAAATAGACAGTAAACTACAAAAGAAAGAAGGCAGTGTTGCCTAGTCATGTTCTTCAGGTCTGAGACACTTGTGAACAACTCCTGAAAGGCAGTCTAAACAGAATTACTGCAGGAATCTCCCTAAGAATTCTGCAATTTCAGTGCCTTTCATTGGGTCCCTCTAGGATTATTCTGCTTACGTTGGAAAAGCGTGCACATAATTTTAGTCAAATTACCTTTAGGCAATTGGCATCAGTGTCTGATGGCTGAAGGAAAATTTCGGGGGAGTTTGCTTTGGTGTGATATCAGTGATACAAAAAATTCTCTTTGTATGTGGCTGAAAGGACATGTTTTATTCAGAGAGAATAATAATTGCTACGTCTTTCTCTTGGAAGCTTAACACTGATAAAGTCTTCAGCCTCTTTTCCCTGTTGTGCATGCAAAGTGATTTATCCATGTCATGGAATGGTTTAAAAATGCCCAAATGTATGCATGGAAAATAATTAATGTAGATGCTTAATGTAGGGTCCTGAGGTCAGACCTGTCTCAGGGGGAGAATTTTCCCAGCCCTGTCCCAGTCATATTTCCCAGGGACAGACCTATGTACCATGTGAGCAATGGCTATTCAGCAGCCTGACACTGGTCAGGTCCCAGCTCAGAGGTTTCCACTTGTGCTTATATGATGAGAAGTTTTGGCAAATAAAGTTCTTGGACATGTCCATAAGAGGCTGTACAGCAATTTCAGTTGAGTGCCTAACTGGCTCCTACATCTCTCTTTGGAGGAGATTGTACTTATAAAGAATTACTGCAAAGCTGTTGCTATTCAAGAGCTGCTCTTAAAAGCAGATTATTTTTAAACAGGAATTACAGTAAAACCTTCTAATTTACAAAGCTTGCAGATGATGGCATGAGCAGGAATTCCTGGAAGAGTGCATAGTACTGGAAGATAAATATGACTTCAGGAATTGAAATAAGCAGAAGGCAGAGCAGTAAGAAGCATGTTCAGGAAAAGATGGTTGAATTTTTCCCACTGATAATGGGAGGTTTGATGTTGCAGGCTGGTTGTTGTTTGGCACTGGTTTTCATAGATACCTTCCAGGCAAGGACAGGAGAGGGTTTAGAGGGGCTTTTCTCATGATTAGGCAGTTCTTTAAAACAAGACCCATGAGTTTTAGAAGGCAAAAGAAAGGATGCTTCTTTTTTCTGTTTTATTATGGAAGGAAAAAAAGGAAATGTAGGTGTCTCCTTTTTACAGCTGGAAACTCTAAAGGGCATAACATGATCAAAATATTTGGCGTTTTTTGAGATAGAAATGGCAAGAACCTCCCCAGGTAAAGTCAACACTTCAGACAAAGTATCCTTGCTATACCCAGGAGCTTTGGTGTCATTTAACTGCAAAAAGCAGTGGTAAAACAAATATCTTGAGCTATCCTAGTTTAATTCCCTGGCAATTATTTCAGTGAAGCAGACGCCCCTTGTCCAGAGATCCACTAAGCTGTTGGTATTCTGTTGGGGAAAGTAACTGTTCACGTGTAAGTCTTTGTTAAGAGTTTGTATAAAAAGATGGCTTCAAACATCAGCTTTTGCATGCAGTGAGACCTGCGCCCTCTGAAACCTGTATCCTCTAGAATTCGCACTTTCTCAGTTCTTCGTTTCTTGTGCCTTTTCTGAAGCCAGCTGCTTTGCAGATGTTTCCTTTGCTTTGGTTTTAGTTTGCTTTGGCTGCTTTCCCCTCCTTTATATTATTAAATGCATTTTCATGCATGCTCTAATGTTTGCTGTTAACCCACTTCTCAGCCCAGGGACGGACTCGACCATCGAGACGAATCTCCTTCTCCTTCAGCATCTCTCCACTCATTCCTAAGTCTAAAACTCTCTTTTCTATTGGCTCTTCTTCCAGTGATGATGAGGAGGAGTTGGATAGTAAGTAATCGTTTTCTGTGCGTTGCAGCCATTATGGGTAGAAACAAAGGGAATTCTGGTTTTCTGCTTTAGACCTTAAAACTTCACCTTGCAAACATTGGACTAACCTTTGCCATTGCATGAAGTCTAACAATACTCTCTTGGCCTGTATCTGAATGCTAACTAATGGAAGAATAAAAGGTTTATAATCCAAAGAGTCTTGTACATCAGCACCATCGCGTTTCGTGTGGTTAGTTTTGGTCTGTATCTATGTGGCAGATGTCATCATCTGCCACTGATCAACAATATAGTCATTACCTTTTTATTAAAACCAAAATACTGATTGTGGGGATGTTGCAGTGCGTGGAGTTAACTGAAGAGGTAGATCCTTGCTCTCTGTAGGTGAGAATGAGTAGATTGCTTGGTGGAAGTAGAAAAGAGGAGAGAAGCCTTAATGTTAAATTCTGAAAATCTTGGTTGCACCTTCCCAGTTCCCTTACTGAGGAAGAAGCACACCTTGTATCCAAACCCCTTAAACTGTCCAGAAGTTCATAACTAGGTCCTGATATTATAGTCAGAATAGTTTTGTTGGGAAACAGGTGAGTGTTGTATGGTAGCTGGTTTTAACTCCTGCTGATTTCACTGGTAAAAGAAACCCAATTAAGGCAGAAGATTGAATTAAAGTAATTTAGACTCCTCTTGCTTTTTAAAATAGGCCTATCAAAGGGAATTGAAAATGCTTCTTATTTCTTAAGCATGTATTAGTAGACTGTTGAAATAAACCAGAAAGGTAATTATTTATTTGGAGCGTCTGCATTAGTTGGTTCAAATCAGATGTTTGCAAGGGAACTAGCTTACATCCCTTGTGTCCTTACTGGGATGGGGGAAATTATTTTCCAATCCAACATATTTTGATTCCTTTCTGAATTAAAAAACAATCTCCACATCATCCATATGTTGTAGGTATCGAAATTCTCCTTTCCTTTTCCAGTCTTCACTGTGGGTTGGTCCCTTCCTACAGTAAAGCCCTGTGCTCTTCCCAGGTGTGATACCACCCACTTCTGTCTTTAAGCTTCTTCCCCTTTGCTCTCTCTTCTCTTCTGCCTTTAGTAAAACTCAAAATTCATGGTCCTCACAAAGTAAGCTGCTAAGATGCAGCTGTGCATTGGTGTCATGCTCCCACGGCAAAAAGTACTTTTCACTAAACTTCTTGGTGAATGGTTTTTCAGTAGGGGTTTTTTGTTGATGTTGTCACTTGGGGTTTTTAATTCTTTTTGTTTGCTTGTTTTAAGCACCCCAACAGTTAAGTAATTCCCCACAGTCCAGTTAGGATTTAGCAATTGGGGGAGGTATTTCTGTTAGCCAGTATTTCTCTTCTCTCCCTCAGTAGTGTTGCTGTTACTGGTGAGCATTTAAAGTCATGTCACATACTGTCTCAAAGAAAGATGTTGCTTTCTTTACATGTGTTCTAGTCCCTCATATTTGAGGGTACAGTGGTGACTTGTTGGTTTAGCCACAGCTACTCATAAGATTTCTTTGGCAATGGGCATTTTTCATCCAGTAATCCCAGACCAGTTTGTTTATTTTTTCACAGCTTCAGACTTCGTTACTCATGAGAGGATGGATATGTTAACATTGCGATTGCACTTACAGTTCAGTTACCATTCCTCAACATCTCCATGCCTCTTCTTCTCTAGAGTAGGGAGAATTAGTTGCAGTTTGTTTGATATCATGTATTTACATGTGGATTTCAGAGGGCTGGATGAGCCAGTCTCTGCATTTTAGAAAATTACTATGAAGCCTTTGGATTTCTTGAGCCACAGAAGTTTAATTACTGACAATGTTAAGGAGTAGTGAGCTGGTTTCTTTTGTTTGCAATATCCTAGTGCAGTAGCTGCTGTCTGCATAATGGATCTTGATGTGTTATTTCAAGTCCATCTACCACACCAAATAATTTTGGTGGGTGATGCTTAAAAGATGTTCAGTTAAATACACCAAAATTTGCCTCCTAGCCCAGATTCATTGGACATAGAAGTTCTGGCCTTTGAACAAAGCTAACTTGTTTTGTCAGCTGTGAAATCAGTTTTTGCATTTCAGTTTTGAACCTGGTCATGAGAGGAAACACAAAAATGATGTCATAAACCTTCTTTGCCCCAGTGTACCCTTAAAACCCTGAAGGTGAGAAAATGTGTGTTTCTCTCTGCTCGTCTTCTTGGGCTTTATGGCTTGCAGCAGAATATTACATTGTAAACTAAAATATTAAATCATAAACAGGCTTTCACCTTGATTTTTGTCTGGATCCATTTTGCCTGCCAGTGTCAAGGAAATTCCCCCTTTTTAAGATAAAATACTATTGCAGTAAAAGATAAATAGTACATAATTCAAGTTCCTATACATTCTCAAGGTGCTGAAAAAGTCATAGATGCCAAATATTACAGCTTTTGATTCAGTGTTTCTTACTTTAACTGCAAAGAAACAAAAAGGTTTGTGCAATGCTTAAATCCAATTGAATTGATGACTTTATAAAAGGAAAGACTTAGGAGGCTTAACCTGTGCTGAAAGCAAACTAGAGCTGGAAAGTGAAGCAGTCGCTTGAGTGTTACCCAGGGAGCTGGGAGTCTGTATATTACTTGTATGACTTTAGTTGGTGCTTCCATAGTAGATATTATATAAAAACCCAGGACCATCAGGAAATAGTAGCCTTCATTTGATATACTTTACACTCTTAGTAACTTCATTGTATTTGGATAGATCATTAATTAGATGAAAGATTTTGCAAGGGTGAGACGTCCAAGCAGGGATTTTGTAGTAGCCGGTGCCTGAATTTTAGTCTCTCAGTCTGAAGAAATGATATTTATGACTCAGGTTCTGTTGACACTTGAATCAGTGCTTAGGAAAATGTGTATTTTAGAATCATAAGGCGTAATATTGTATGCGTGGTTTTTTCCTGATGCACTTACTGCTTTTGGATAGAGAATCATCTTTGCCTCTGATGTCAAGTGGCTCGTTTGCTTTCACCCTTAGCTTCAATATGTTAACAGAATTTGAAGTCAAAGTACTGTTTTTCTTACATTGTATATGCAGAAGCCTAATAAGATGATTAGTCATGCTACTTCTTGAACTTGAGATAGGACTGCGAACAGTGCGTGCAGTGAGGTCCTGACAAGCTCAGTTACTCTGGCCAGACCCCCCTCTCCTCTGGATCATTGCATTCTGTTTTTTCAGTATTCTTTGATGGTTCTGGTAAATGGTATCAGCTACCTAATCTGCTCCAAATGCATTGTGCAAGTAGGTTTCTTGTGGTATAAAGAGATTTTGTGTTGTTGGCAGGACTTCAGCTTCATGTCAAAAGTCAGACTTTCCTCAAGCACACTGTTGTGTGACTAAGCCCTAGGCTGGTAATGTTTCGTGGAAAACAGAATAAGGCTTCCCTTGTTTCCCTTCTCTTTATGAAGTTCTTCAGGATTTTGATGGGAAAATGAACTATAATTTTATCAAGCAGAAAAGTTTTATACACGAAACCCGGATGTGTTGTACAATAGATTCTTTTTAGTGGTGTATAAATAAAAGCATTGTGGCAGAATGTTTCTCATTTATACCTATTGTTATTGAATTGGCAGTTCTGATTCAGATACTGTGATTTATCAGCAAAGTTAACAGATGCACATCCTTTGCTTAATAGCTGAAGAATGATAAAAAATACTAAGCAGGCTTTAACCTCAGCATCTGATTTGAGAGCACCTGAGGATACAGGGAACAGGCTTTACCCTGAGCACATGAAATCTATTTTAAACACTTTCCCCTTCCTCTTGAACCATCCAAATACACAAGCTGTTTTTTTAATCAGTGGGCTAAGATTGCAGTCTAACATGTCACATCCCCCCACCCCTCTGATGTTTTCCAGGTACGCAGGTGTTGGTTGGCCCCCTGGGTTCTGCAGTTCAAAGGTATGGTATTCTGGGGGGTTACCACGTCTCTTCTGGTGGGACTCCTGCAGCGAGCTCTGGTTTGAACACCCAAAAGCCTTCTTGGCATCAGTGCACTTCAGCTGAAATTGCCAGCATCAGGCTTATAGAAATCAGACCTGTATGTCTAAAGGTTGAAGAATATTTTAGATCATAAAATAGGAACATTTCTACAAGGTTTTATCTAACAAGGTCTTGTGTTTATTCATAAATAGTGTGGTATCAGATGATCTATTGTATAACAATTTTCTATTAGCCTGATTTATATCTTGTGCTAGAAGAAGTACTTGTTCCTCTCTGGTTAATTCCACCAGTATTTCTATAACAAAGGCCAGAACAATCATGTTTTTGTATGTTGCTCTTCACCGTCACAAGCTGTAGAGAGGAGATAATTTGGGTGGGTGCTAGCTTCCCTGGAGGAAGCTGGGAGGCTCTTCACCTCTGCTCGCTGCTGGTTTCTCCTCATTGATTTCATTTGTCTTTCTGTTGTTCTGCTTTTGGTTTGTGTTGTACTTCGTATTGACAAACATCATCCTTTTCTTTAATTCAATAATAATTTCCTCTGTAATTTCTTGTTCTTCCATAGAAGCCGAAGAAGTCATAAGCTTGTGCAAATAAAGACTGGCAGAAAATATCTGGCATCCCAGAAATGCCTAAATTAATACAAATAACCATTGCTTTTTATTACTTGGTATTGGCATTCTCATTTCTCAGGGGATGCTTTGCAGACAATGTGGTTTCTGTTAAAGACACTCACTGCCTTTTTAGACTTCATTAGATGCCTTCTCTGGAAGGAGATCTCTTTTTAAAGGATGAACATGTGTCTTACCCCTGTCTGCTCCACGTCTGAAATATCGATGGTTAAATGCAAAGCCTGACTGTGCATCTACAATATTTGCCATGTAAATGTGCAGATGCTACAAGTGGTTAGTAGTTATTTGGCCCCGGGAGCAGCAGAGGGTGCTGTGGCCTGGTTTGAGAATGGAAATTGCTTTAAAAATAGATAGAAAGATTCCTTGAAACATAAAACAAACTACTGCATTGGCATTTTCTTGTCACTTTGTCTTCTCTGGTGTAACACCATAAAGCAACCTGTGACTCTATTGGATAGTAAATGCATTTGTCCTTCTAAAAACCAAAATAAACCTATCCATTTAATACATGCTTTGGGAGGCAAAAAAAATTAAAACCAACCTCTTTCTTTTTTTGATTTTAGTATATCTGAAGAGGGCAGCAGCGTCCACCCTAGTAAAGGTGGAACAAAAGTCAGTCGCACCTTCAGCTACCTCAGGAATAAAATGTCCAGCAGCAAGAAGAGCAAAGTAAGTGCTTCTTATGATTTATACAGCTGTGAAATACCCATAGGCAGTAGAGATGATTTCTGTGTGTCTCCATAGGGTAGTATTTTTGTCTGTGCCTGACTTTTCTTTTTTTTTTTCCCTTGTTTCTACCTTATGGAAAGGAAAGATTGTCTGTGGGGTAATAGGGAGTAGCAACATAGGAAATTTTAGCACCTCAAAATTGAAATGCATCTGAGATGAGGTTCCTGTGCAATGTTTTTGTCCACAGAATGAAGCTTCACTTATTATAGAGAGTAGATATTGCCTTGGCATGAGTTATGGCTTTGCAGTGATTGATGGGTCTAATTTTTACAGAACTTGAGAGGTGTTTAATAAAATGAAGACAGGAGCTGTAAGAACGGACTGACTGCTGAAGGCTGTGTTGTGTTTCTCTTTTTACCTTTGCCACAAAGTTCCTGTACGCTGCTGGAGACGTTGTTCAAACTGTGACCTTTAGTCTTGTCCAATGTTTATATTTTCCTCTTTTTTCCGTCCTTGAAACTCTGGGATTTAATTTGCTGAAGGCTGAGTACTGCTCAGCACAGCTGAGTTTCCTGGGAACAGCACTGGTTACAGAAATAAGGATGTTAAAGCTGAATACTTCACACAGATGGGTGGTGCTGCCTTAGATTGTCCCCTGAAGATTAATATATCTTTGGGGGTTTTTTTTGGCTTGGTTGGGTTTTTTTACTTGCATCTCACCTCAGTTTGTCATGTCTGACAGAAGCTAAGAGTACTTTACCTTGCAGTGGGCGACGTGTATTACACAGATAGGTGATGTGTAGCTAACCTGTTGGCCAATAGTATTGGAAGGCCCCTGAGACACGTAATTACATACTCTGATGAGTGTCTAAATAGCAGATGGGAAACAAAATGTGGTTATTGTGCCTACCACAAAGTAAGGCTGGGCTGAAGCATGCATGTGTGTGAGGGGTCACGTTTCAACTGCATAAGCAAACCTGATTTTAGCCTTACCCAACATAAGCACTTGATGTTTCAGCCCAAGTCTTTTCTCTAACATAGCTGGGTTTTGACACAACGCATGGTTTTGAAGATTGCATCACCTTTGCAATGAGGTACCAGCTGCAGTGAAATCAGTCACTCTTACTGCATGGTGCCTCATCATGGGGCTGCCTTTACAAGCGTGCAGGTACCAGAGGCTCAGAGCTGCTGCTGAGCAGCTTTTAAGATAAAGCTCTTCCCTGCTGCAAAGTACAATGTAAAAAGAAATTAAAATCCATTTACTGGCAAGAAGTTGTGGAGTGTGTTGCACAGCCTGTGAACGAGACTGGAAATTCATTAACTGGGTGTAAAATCTCTAAGCAAGAACTGGATGTGTACAGGAGATCTGGTTGGGATGGGTAAAAAACCCCCAAAACAACAGAAGTGCTTTGAAATATTTGCCTTGTTAAGTAAGTGCAGTCTGATTTCAGAAATTTCATGATTGTGTCTGAAATTATTGATAAAGGATTGCTCCTAAATCCCAACAATATTAAACGCCACCAAAATTGCAGCTTGTAGCTGCTCTGGTATTTTTACTAACTAAAAAGCCACTGTATCATTCAGATTACAAATTCTTCTCTGCTCACAGTGGAACGTTTGCATTACACGTGTTCAGAGCTTCAACTGCACATTGAAATAATGTGACAAAAACATTCTTGAGAACAACTGTGGCAGAAGAAAATCTTTAAGATTTAAGGAGAAAAACAATAAACCTTGAAAGAGGAAGTTGGGACAGGAAGTGTTGGTTTTGCTGTCTGGGCTGTCAGGAGGGAGAGAAGCTTTGACTTCATTCCAGATTTTTTTTTACTTTTCTCTAAGCCTTCAGAAATTCACTGTTTTCTAAGATGTACCCTAAAATAAAGCCCACCTGAGCCTACTAATGGCAATGATTTTTTTTTTTTTTTTTTTTACATTGTCTAAATAATTATATAAAACAGCCCTAAAATAAAAGTGTTTGGAGTATTAACTGGAGGGGTACGCTGACAGAAGTTTGTGAATTTACCCATGTCTGGGATGTACCTTGTGCTATTCAGGGATTAATCAGCGATTCTCTTGAAATCAGTAGCAGGCACTGATTCATGTTTGTGAAGTCTAAAAAATGCTTGTATCTCTGTCAATTAGAAATAAAAAATTACTCCTGTTCTTCGTTTTGGTAGAGACTTGCTGGGAAATGACGACAGAAAAATTAGCATGAGTAGTTTCTCTTTTTCCTTGACCTGCGCTGTTACTAGGCAGTGCTACAGCACCAACAGCTTTTTGGTGTATATAGTAGGGGTTGTAAGAGTGGGGGACAGGGAATATTTCTGACCTGTAGAGCAGGAGGAGCTCAAACACATGAATCCTTTCTGTCTGGGAAATCTTCTGCAGCACTTTGTTTACTGAAGTACTACATAGCAACACTGAGGTATGTTAAAATGAAGATTTTCTCTATCCCAAATATTACAGAGGGTTTGACTTTACCACCCTCTCCACCTTTTAAATGGGTGCTCTCCTACTGACTTGTGACTTCTGAAATATTAAACCCATCCTTTCGTGCCTATATTATTTTTTTACTTTTTAACTATTTCTTTTTTATAGCAGTGGAAGGGGTAGGGCAAGATGAAAGCTGTAAGCAAAGTCGTAAAAATCGTCTTCAAGGAAGTTAGCAGCAATCGTTCTGCCCTCCCCTTTTTGCTCAACTCTTCTCTCACTGCCGTGTTCCCCCTGCCTGACTTTGCTGGCAGCTCTTGTCCATTTTGATGGGTTAATCCGGGTGGGGAGCAGCTCTCCTGCCCCCGGGGGGAAGGATGTCAATAAGACGGAATACATTTGCCGAAGTACCTCAAATAACAGTGAAGCTAGTGGGACTTAAGCACTGGGAGGTAAGAGCTTTGCGGTTACTTCAGAGCAGGATCTGCTGCTGCAGCGAACAGTCAGTTATTTTGGACCCTGGGCTGAGTTGCAGTACTCATGGTGTGTTAGTGCACCTTTAGCCATGAGGCCAGTGCCTCAGGGTGCACTGGCAGGAAGATGGTTCTGTTTTTACAATCCTTTTGTTATAAAAAAGAACCAACCTTCCAGTAACTGTCACGGAAAACAAAAAGTAATTTAAAAAAATCTCAATTTGAGACCTTCTGTTTCAGTGGTATGACTGTGGCATCCTGTGTGTAAAGTTTGCTGTTTCCTCCTTGAAAATGGTGTACTCATTTCCTCTTTTTCCTGGGGTCGTTCAGCTTTATTTAAAATGTTTTTTACAATGATTTTATGAAGACAGGGTGTTATTCCATCCTGTGTGTTATTCCAGACTCTAGAATTACTGGCCTTTGCAGTAAGCATCGGGTACATTTAAAATAGAGAAGGATGAATCTCCTTTCAGCATTTTAAGCATGAGTCGAAAAGATCTGCCTTCAGCCAAGGGTGATGTTTTCTCTTGGTCCTTCACAAGTCCTGGCAGTGGAGCAAAACTTAAGGTGACAGTTTGGTACCATCAGCCAAGGACTAAACTGTGGAGATTTAGCTCTTGAACCTTGCCAGGCTGGACATGGTTAAAGGTGGGCAGGTCAGCGGATGGAAGGATGGGGCTGTGGAGGTTTACGTGTGGTTGTGATCCGAGCTGATGGCTCAGAGGAGGTGGAGATGTGCCGCAAAGCAGACTCTTCCTGGCAGGTTTTCTGCTTCAGGCAGGATTATTCCATACGGTATGCTTCTGGTTTTGCTTATTTGCAGAACAAAATAGTGTTTGGGGACAGTAAATAGACTTGCTCTTCATGAAGCTTTGTAGGGAGAGACTCCAACACTGGCATTTTGCCTGGGGTGTGTTGGGAGAGGGGAGACTGTAGGCTGAGTTACTAATTATTTGAGTGTGTCATCAAAGGATCAAAATTTTCCCTCCTAGTGACTGCAGAGCTTAATACCTCTTTTAACCGCTTCATGGCAGTTGCTTACAGGGGCTGCACTGCTGCTCCCTGATAGTCAGGCTGTGACAATAACTAGCAAAGGGCATGTGGCATATTAACAACAAAATGCAAAGATAAGCTTACAGGAACCTTATCAATTTCTGCTTCAGTTTCTCTTTCAGATGCCAATAAAATCTGCTGTAACAGTTAAAATGCAGCTCTGGAGCTGAATTTTATGGTAAACATTTTGTAGGCTGGTGCATGGAAGGACAAGGAGTTGCTGCAGTACAAATTCTGAGGTTTTCTGTGGAGTTTCCCTTAAGAAATTTTTATGAAAACTTCAAATCCACAAAAGGCTACAGGGAAAAATGTTTCAAATTTTTAGTATTTCGCGTTTTCTGTCTCAGGTAGCAGTAGAAAGGTAAGCAAAAACTGTTAGAAGTTGGAGAAGCTGGGCTGTGTTTGTCATCTTTCTGAAGCTGAGTAGCCCAGAGGTTGAATTGTGGCTTCTGGAAGATAAGACAACGTTTTATGGTATTGCTGCTGTTCCTCGGCCTTTCTGTGATGCCATAGCTTGAGAGTTTGTGAAAGATCCATTGCCCCAAAAAGCTTCACATGGTTACTTGGGGTCTCATGAAACTCTTAAAAAAATGGCTAGCGAGAAGGAAACGGAGGTGGAAATACTCTTGACAGTGATGCTGCCCAGGCACTGTGGAAGAGCTTATGTTCTCCATTAAAAATGCAGTTGCAAAGCACAAATCTGATGGGTTGGCCTTAAAACAGAACTGTGCTGCAAATTTGATGCACATTTACATGTGGTGCTTGTATTTAACACAATTCATTGAAAGTGCCAAAGAGATTGATGAGAGCCCAAAAGAAGAAAAGAGGTAAGTCATTAAACCAAACATATATATAAAATAAAGGTGGAAGGAAATAGTTACCTTCAGAACAGGCTCAATTTGGTCTCCACTGGTGAGGTACCTGTGCAGAAGGCTCTCAGAGTATGTTAATCCACATCCATGGGGGCTGTAAGCTGACTTTTTTAAACAGAGAGCAGTGCAGACACATGGGTATTGTTAAGGTGTGTGCCGATCGATATTGTCATGGTGCCAAAGGCAAACACTGAAGAATCTATAACTAGAGAGTAGAGCTCTGCAAAGTAACGAGGCATTTGCTCATTTTCTCTCGTCAGGAAAAGGAGAAGGATAAAGAGAAGACTAAAGAGAAGGACAAAGATTCCAAGGAGAAGGAAAAAGATAAAAAGCTGTTAAATGGACATCTCTTCACTGCAACTTCTGTTGTAGCCCAAGCAACCTGTTACCACTGTATGAAACCTTTCAATAAGGATTCGTACTACTGTGCAAGTGAGTCAGGGGGTTCCCCCCCCCTTCCTTTTGTTTTTCATTAAGTCTGATGTGGGAAATGTAAACCTTATGCTTTATTTTCCTCTTACTTAGAGATGTGAAGTGGGAGGGAGACTTTGGAAATAATGGTTCATGGAGCAGCGTGTTGCCTTATGGAAGCTGGACTGAAATGAGTCGTGGCTTCAAGGAGGTGTTCTGCACCCCTCCTTCCTACCCTGTGCTATGACATCGCAGCATCCCATGGGGCTTTCTGCCCCTGCATGTTGGGATGTTGCTCAGGTGGAGGACTTTGGTTATTTCAGCATGTTGTAGCTTGGGCCTGAGGTGCTTTGTTAAGATGGATGGAGGTCAGGGAAAGACAGGTTAGATCATGGTTTTTATTTCTTTTTATGTCTCACCCACCTGTAGTATATTGCTTTAGTTGTGTGAAGCACTGCTTCAATGAGACCTCAGCAAGAGCAGCACAGTGCAGCAAAGAGATACTAACCCTTTTCTCCCTTTATACATGAAACTGCCTCACAGGTCAAACGGCAGCTACCTGTGTGCATGTGAAGTACGCGCAGTACAGCGCAGGCAGAGAGGGAACCACAGCAGAGGGTTTCTGTGAGATCGGTTATTTTGTTCCCTTTTCTTATCACATGGTTTCTCATGCCTGTAGCTCGATAAGGTCAGCAGTGTTTGTGTGGTCAAGACCAGAATGGTGGTTGGTTTTTGCAGTGACCCAAAGCTACAGAATATACAGACACAGTGACTTTTTCCCACTGCAGCTCAGGACTCTCTCTTCCTCACTATTAGTTATATTTTTTTTCTCCACCAGCCTAGAGATGAATCAAAGTGTATGAGAATCGCTCCCCAGCTGTAGCAGGAGGTTCTGTCTCTGTTCTGGTAGATGAGCAGAGTTTAAAACATCCCCGGTGAGCAGGGGAAGGAGCAGCCAGCTGAATCCCAAATGGCAGTTCTGCATTTCCTGGAAGAGAAGAGGTTTCAGCAAAGTTGTTTGCGTGAGGCATGCTCTGTGTCAGCCTGATGGGAACTGGAAAACAGTGACAATTATGAGCGCTCCAGTGCCTCCTCTACCTTTCTCCACTTGACTTTCTTAACAGCTTCTGAAGCCACTTAAAATCAAATATATCCCGATTTAACTCTACACATCCTAATGAGTTAAAATAATCCAACCGTGTCATACGTTTCTGCATAGACATTCTTTCCTTATTTTTCAAGGTACAGCAGGAAATGATAGTAAGCTTTCTGCACTGGCCAGACAATGAATGCCACAAGGAGAGTTCAGTCAGCGCCCAGGTTCTAAGCTTACCTTGGAGAGTGGTCCTTTCTCCTATCCCCTCTTAACATCAGCCATCACATGCCTTGGGAATGGCTGATAACTGGCAGCAAAGGCTCTGTTGTTCCTGTGCTGTTGTCAGCTACTTTTTTCCTACAGAAGACACCGTGTTTTGCTGCTTTTGCTGCTACCATCACTGCTCCGTTTTTCCTGCACATGAATTTTTCTTAATGCCTTTTAAAGCATGGGATCATTTTAAAACAAAGTCCAGTAATACCCCCAGCTTCCTGAAACAACGAGTCAATGATGAAATATTTAACATACTCTAAAACAAATAGACAAGCAAAAAATCCTAATTTTTAATAGCACTCTGTCTGGTCATATATATATATATATTTAATGTTCAGTGATGCAGAAAAGAAGCTTTTTAGGGTTTAAATTACTGTTATTATCGATACAGAGGAATCGGGGGAACTTCCTGCATGCTGAAGAGGCAAATTGGGGGAATAAAGTCCCTGAAACTAGATTTTTCAATCTGAAAAAATCAAAATGCTCTATTGCTAAATGGTACATACTAAAGAACTGCCTTCAGGCTTGAATATAAAATTAACAGTTCAGGATCCTCTTACTGGTGCACGGAAACGGGTTCTCTTTTCTGTTTGATTTGACAGAGTGATTATGCATGTGGGTTCCTGCAAGGATATGCAGTTTTATTTTGTGTCTTTTTTTTTTACACAGGAAATTGTGACAAAACAGCAACGCCCTTACCTCTGTAGCCTTCCCATTACCTCTCTCAAAATATTGATAGATTTACTGGCTTTTATTAAGTGGGCTCAAATGTAAGAAATTGTTAGAATGTGAGCATATTTTGTCATTCTGGGTGTGGAATTTTTTTTCCTTTCATGTTTCTTCCAGAAATAATTCAGAACTTTATGCTTACAGTGCAGCATGCACATAAAATATAATTCATGATCTGTGTTCATATGTGTTGCCATGAGTGAGTGGAAATAACCGGTTCCTCTAAGCTGCTGAATCTCTGACCATCTGAGACCATCTGAGTTGTGATCTTTTATAGAATCATTTAGGTTAGAAAAGACCTTTAAGATCATCAAGTCCAACTGCTAACCTCTGTCAGAAGGGTTAATGCTTCGAACCTGATTATGAAATACGATTTTTTAAAAAAACAGTTTTAATCATCTTTAAAAACTCTGATTCCCAGAAATCTGCTGGCTGAGACCGTGGGAAGACTCATGGTATTCCCGGTACACAGCTTTTGCTCTGGCATATTTGCAGTAAAGGGTGGTGTTAAAGCAAGATGCTCTTTGCATTGATTGTGCTTTTGGACCAGAAAAGTGGCTTCAGTCTAGTTTTTATCAGTAATTCCCAACCACACGGACACAGTCACCCAACAGATGATTCTTTTCTGATTATTCTGTAGTACGGTAGCACTTGGCTCCTGTACTGATAGTCTAAATTCATGTAAATTAATTTTCCTGTCTTTTGGATTCTGTAATCCTCATTTTGATAAGAACAATATTTGTGTTTTCAGAGAAAATATTGGCCCTACCGTTGGTTTCTGTTTCTGTCTTCCACATCTGCTTTCCACCTTACTTTTCTCTCAGAGGAATAACTCCATCTCTTCTATCTCTTCTTCTCTTTTCATTTAAGACCCATTAAGACCCTGGTGACTCAACCTTGCATTGATTTTTAAACAGAATTTCCTGTTAAATTCCACAAGGAAATCTTGTTAACAAACAAGGG
The DNA here is from genome assembly GCA_020800305.1 of Porphyrio hochstetteri. Taxonomy (NCBI): domain Eukaryota; kingdom Metazoa; phylum Chordata; class Aves; order Gruiformes; family Rallidae; genus Porphyrio; species Porphyrio hochstetteri. The sequence goes on along the minus strand of CM036915.1, from coordinate 17,528,527 downwards.
GCTAATTATCTGGGAAAGCATCCTGTCTCAGTATCTGTATTTTCGCATGGAAACCACAATGATGCCTGAAAATTACAATTCTCAGTTGTGCAAGATAACAGTTGGGATTACAAATGGCAAAAATTGACCTCTTTTCTATGTGTTTTTTGCTTAATTGGTCATGTGGGTTTTTTTACTTTTGACAGACTGCAATGCAATTGTTCACAAAGGCTGTAAGGAGAGCTTTGCTTCTTGTGCAAAGGTCAAAATGAAGGTAAGAGATTTCATTTAGTCTACTGAATAAACAAAAAAGTTCAAACAATTTAGCTTGCAGATATATAGCAACATCTACCGTACATCCCAAAGTTTCCAGCTGGTTGGAAAGAACTTCAACCCCTGTGAATAATTACTCTAGGCTCTCCTGAAATTCCCCAGAGCCACATGTTAATATAGTAGCTGTCCCCAGGACTGTGATGCTCCAGGTCAGTGCCACAGGGTTTGGTGGCAGCAAATTCCCTGCAGTACACTGGGACCTTGAGATTAAAAATAAACCACTTCACTGGCAAAATTCAGGGGTGTCCAGCACCCTTAAGCACCTTAATTCTCAAATGCTGCACCCTGTAATGCATGTGTATCTAATGCATGATGAAAACTGCTAAATATGTATGTTGTTTATATGAGGAACATGCAGAATATGTACTTGCCCCAAATGTGAGGAACCTCTTCTGCAGTATGGTTCTCCAAGCTAGTTAATGTTTATACAATCGTGATTCTCAGTTCTCTTCAGTGTTGTCAGCACTTTCTCTTCTCATTTTCCTATTTGCTGTGCAGTTCTCCATCTGTTATTTTGCCCATCTCATTGATAGGGACTGGGGGGGAGGCGTGTGTGTGCATGAATACATGTATAAAAAAATACACATACAGCCAAGAGCTGATCTGTTCTGAGAGGATTCAGAAAAAAAGCCCCAGCTTTTTATTTTTGTTACGTGTCCCAGCCTGGTGGGAGAAAGGAGGAAGAAATTACAGTGAATTTCATTTTTATTTCAGCCACAGAGAGGGATGCTGCAGGCACATGATACCTCTTCATTACCCACAGTAACCATGAGAAACAAAAGTAAGAAAATTTCCTTTCCTTCTGCTTTGGGGGTGGTCCATATATGCTGTTCTTAACTGTTCTGTCAGCTATTATTCAATAGTATGAAAGATAAGTGTTTATCAGAACAGGGGGGAGAGCATCTTCTGTGCATGATAAGCGAGTTTCAGAAGTTGTACTGAAGTTGCAGAGTTCACCCACTTCTGCAGTGTCTGTGGAGCTTTAACCAAATGCAAAGTCACATTTAGAATTAGCTATTTGACTGTAGCTTGCAGAATGCCTACAGCTGGTAAACCCACAAAATCTGGGAGACACAACCTCTGCCCATGGGTGTCAGACATTGGAAAGAATCCAACTATGGGTATTATATAAGCAGAAATTGTTGAGATTGCAGGTGGAGAGGATGCATGTTCACAATACGTTTTTTCTTTCAATTAAATAGTCTTATGCTTTGAGGTAGTAAAAGCAGAAAGCTTAATTTTGAATAGGAGCAGTACTGACAGACTTTTCCTGGTTGCACTGCACTGTGGAGCTATACAGTGTGATTCAGGGCAAGAAATAGGAGTGAAATAGCCGACATGGGTTTTGTAGTGCCATGGTTTGATAAGCTTATTTAGTGATAGCTTGGAGTAGTTCTAGTGTATGGAACCACACGATACAGCTGTACTCACTGTGGTATTTCTCATGAAATTCAGAGGTGTCCCTCCAGAAAACAGAAATGCATCTAAAGAAGGGGAAATCTGGAATTAATCTCAAAAAATTAGTTAAAAGTATGTGATAGTATAATGAGATAAGGTTAGCATTTCTCTGTGGTATGTACTAATAGAGAAACCTGTCTTCAAAGAGTTCAACCAGAAACAGGAAGATGTATATAATCATACGCCCAGGGAAATTAAAAAGCAACAGAGTAGATTTCTACATGCAGTTATTTATCAAATACAATTAAATTCATTTCCCCAAGTGTATGTTAGGTTACTAGACTTGCAGGTCCCACCCAAATCTTTTAAGCATAGTTCAGTGGAGTTGGTTCTGCACAGAGATTGATGTCAGTCCCTTCATACGACTGTTTCTAACAGCTGAGATCTGGTGACAACTTTAGAAAGAGAAGGAAGTGAATTTTAGAGCCTGTTTTCTTTAAATCAACACCAACACAGTTAACACAGTTGCATGAGCTGACTTCTCTGACGCTTCCCTTCCAGGTTCACAACCGAAGGAGCGCCCTCGCTCTGCAATACTTGCTCCTGATGAAAACACCGTAACCTCAATATTCAATAACAGGAGATCACAGCAGCCTACAGCACTTTCGAAAAGCGTCTCGATACAGAACATTGCAGGGTAAGGTTTGTCCCTGCGTGCATGAGGATGTGTTTATTACCTAACACTGTGAGCACAGAGGAGTTCAGATCTCATGAAAAACAAATTTGTGTACTATGATTTGTGTTAAATGTAGAAAAGAGGATCACAAAACCAGAAATGCCCTTATTATATATGATATCATCAGTTGTCTTCTGCACGATTAAAAATAAATTAAAAATGTCTGGGTTAGGTTAGTCATGTCATGAGTTCAGAGGCATCTGAGCTGGTCTGGTTATATTTAAGGCCACTTCATATAGATACTCTGGGCTCCAGGAGGAAATTCCCTTGCCTTTGGCTGGGTACTGCACAAAGACACATCTGCAGCTCAGATACAGTATTCACTTTCGTGTCCATAACAGTAGAGTGGAGGGACAGAGCTCCATTCTTCATGGTGCTTTAGAACTGCATTGTACGTAATTAATTTAAAAAAAAAAAATTAGAAGCAAATTTAACTTGTGGTCCCTACATTTTCTACCTATCAGGTAGTTCTACACGCAGGGCAGTAGCATGGACTGGCATGTTCTGGGCAGTTTGTGTGTCCCAGCTATTCACAGTGAACTTTATTTCAGCCCATTTTTCTGCCCTTTCTCAGAGCTAGTGCTAAAGACTCTTGGATAGCTTTTTTAGTTGCATTTTTGCACTGCTTGCACCAATGACAGTGAGGTTGGGAAGTGATTGTAAAATGGAAAGTTGTGAAAAGGAGTTAGCCAAACAATAAAGCTCAGGTGTGATTCTTTATAGAAGAAGCAGCACTGTCACTCAGAACTATAGATCTTGCAGCTTGTTTAGCCCCAGTGGGTAGTTGTTAGGAAACAATTAATAAAAGTACATTTCTGTAGATAACTCTGCAAGGCTTGCTTTGGTTTTCAATTCATATTTAAAACACTTTTCTTCTGTGTGTCAGAAGTATGTTTGGCTAGGTTTTTTATGTCATAAATGATATTGTGTGTGCTGGTTTTCTGCAGAGTTGGAAATGATGACAGCTTAATACACACTTGGAAATTTCTGTCACAGTCCACAGACTCCTTACATAAAATCAGCCGGGTGAATGAATCCATGGAGTCACTGGTTGATGAAGGTAAGAGTTGGCCATGGCATTTACAGCACCAGGAAGGTCTCAGTGCTGCTTTCCAAAAATAGAAAATCCATGTTGGCATTTCAGCAAGTGTTTTCCTTTCTAATGGACAATTAAAGGGCATTTTCTTTAATCTTAGAATATTAGTATGATAAACTAAAACAAAGCCCCACATAGTAATTTCTTGAGCTTGCTGAATTTTGGGAAAACAATTAGAAGGTGTCAGTTACAGTTGAGTTATTTGGAACTTAGCTCAGGGAAAAATATTTCGTATTTCATTCTGTGCCTCTAGCCCATTCTTACAGCCACAGATTTTGCACTCTGTCACCTTTTTCATGCTGATGTCTTGCATTTTGTATTTTTCCTAGAGCAGGAAAGAAGAAGGTGGTTCAAGAAGCTCAGGGAACTACTGGAGAGGGTACAAAAAAGGGCTATGAAGATGATTAGGGGACTAGTACATCTGTGTTAGGAAGAGAGGCTGAGGGTCCCGGGACTTTTAGGCCTAGAGAAGAAAAGACTGAGGGGGAAACTTATCAGTACTTATAACTACTTGAAGGGTGGGGGTCAGGAGGATGGGGTCAGTCCTTTTTCAGTGGTGCCCAGTGACAGGACAAGACGCAGTGGGCATAAACTTGAATACAGGAAGTTCCACCTAAACATGAGGAGGAACTTCTTTACCATAAGGGTGACAGAGCACTGGGACAGACTGCCCAGAGAGGTTGTGGAGTCTCCATCTCTGGAGACATTCAAAACCCAACTGGACATTGTCCTGTGCAAGCTGGTCTAGGTGATCCTGCTCCGGCAGGGGGTTTGGACTTTGATGATCTCCAGAGGTCCCTGACAACCCCAAACATTCTGTAATTCTGTGAAACATACTGTTTGTTTTTGTAGGTTTGAAAGTGAAGTCAGTTAAATTAATTTCTCAAGTTTTAAATAATTTTTATATGGTTTTTTTTAAGGATATAATCAGTACTTTTACATCTTAACCAATATTTATCTGAAAATGAAGAATACTCTTTAATTTATTAAGGACTAAACAAGGGTATGCTCATGGTGACAAAATTTCCCAGTTCCTTCATTAAAGTGCACTCTTTTCTAAATGTATATATGTGCATATGCAATGTACGTAGTGTTCAGTTCTAGCATCAGCTCTAGCTTTCTAAGCTCAAAAGGACAGACCTCACATGGGTCATCAGTTCCCTTGATTCAGTGATGTAAATAAAGGACAACAAACCGGATGTTGGGGGTTTTAATTTTGCTGCAGTGTTGTTGAATTGCAGGTAAAGAATTCATTATCTTTTCTCTGAGCTAGAATTTGGTCTGTGGAAAAATCATGAACTAGGTTTGTGCAACTAGCAAATAACCTTTAAAAGTGCTTTTCATGACCTAGGTGGTATAAATCCAAATGATCACCTTTGTGTCACTAAAGGTGAATATTGTGTGATGTCTGTGATATTGACAGAGAAAGCCTAAACCTAAATAATAGACAGGAGACAAGTTACACACATCTTAATGGCATTTACATTGCTTTGTGAAGGTGCAGACATGAATGAAGGACAGCTTATGGGAGACCTGGAATTAGATTCCAAGCAGCTGGAGGCGGAATCCTGGAGCCAAGCAGTGGACAACACGTTCCTAAATCAGCAAAAGAAAGATGTTGTCAAACGGCAAGATGTCATTTATGGTGAGAGATACCTGCATCTTCATTTTTCACTCATTGTAGATAGCTTCTTCATATACTTAGATTCATGGATTTAGGAAGCTTTAGGTCAGTGAACAGGGACATTGCCTTGGCTTCCTGAGAAGCCAGTTTCATTCTTGAAAGTTTTTAGAAATATAATGTATTCTGTGAACGTTTTCTTTCTGCCTTTCAAAAACAGGAGCCATCAAAAAACCCAGAAATTGCCTCTCATTTGTCTGCTGATGACATATAAACTCCCATTACAGCAGAGCAGCAAGCTAGGAAGTCTTCTGCTGTATGCAAGACCCATCCTGTATGGCAAAAGCTCCCTGTGTTGAGGGCAGCCCTGAGGTGATAGGAAGGAGCAGATAACAGTGCTGAAGGTTCAGACCTCAGCAGCGATGTCCAAAGGTCTTTACTGTGGGACTCCTCTACCGCTTATTTCTCCCACACGTGAAACTGTTGATTGATGTTTCAATACCTGACATGAAATTTTCTGAAGCCACTTACAGAGGCTTCAGGTTATAGAACTTTCTAATGACAGCTTTTCTTTGTACCATGCACCCATCCCATGCTCTGACTTGGCTGGCCCTGAGTGGAGCCAGGTGTTAGACTCGATGGTCCTCATGGGTCCCTTCCAGCTCAGGAAATTCTATGACTATGTACTCTACAGTGACCTTGGTTTTGACCTTGTCCTGTGCAGAGCTAATGCAGACAGAAATGCATCACGTCCGCACCCTGAAGATCATGAACGATGTATACAGCGCAGGGATGTTAAAGGAGCTGCAGTATGATCAACAAGTTGTGGACAAGATCTTTCCCTGCCTGGAAAATTTGCTGCACATCCACAGTAACTTCTTCCAGCGGATTCTGGAAAGGAAGAAGGAGTCATTGGCAGACAAAAGTGAAAAGAACTTTGTTATCAAGAGGATAGGTGACATCCTGGTGAATCAAGTAAGCACTGGAAAATGCTTGCACTTCTGAGAGCACAGCTGGAAACCAGGCACTCTTCCTTTCCCTCCTGCTTATGCCTGTTAGATAATGATAGGAGATGGCACCTTTACTCTTCACACACATAAAAAATCTCCGTCTCTGCTTTCTGCAGCATTTCTTATTCTTTCAGAGGAAAGTCTAGTAATGAAAATCTATTTTGTTTATATTGGGAGAGGAGCAGCATTCCCTGACAGGCACAGAATGGTTTGACCCACAGCCCTGAGGGTAGGCAGTAGCCAACAGAGAAATATCCCCACTGTGTTTCTTGGCTCAGATAACTGACCTGCTATTTAACTTTGGGTGGGTCGTTTTACTTTTCTTCTTCTGTGCTTTCTCTCTTCTTTTTGTCTGTCTTTTTATTTTTGTGGTGGTTCTTAATCCCTGTGAGGTAGAATACCAGATTTTGTGGTGTGAACTCAGTGAAGTCCCAAACTCAGCTCTTTGCTTTCTAGAGATCTGCTTGTTTGGTTCAAGATGCTTTGGACTAATTTGTCTTCATCAAGTTCTTTAAAGAGACTGGCAGGCACTGCTGAGATATCACACCAGGAGCTCTGTGCAAATTGGACCTCTCTGTCTCATGTCTTGCAGTTCTCCGGTGAGAACGCCGCGCGAATGAAGACAACGTACGGCAATTTCTGCGGGCATCACAATGAGGCAGTGAACAACTTCAAAGATCTTTACTCAAAGGACAAGCGGTTTCAGGCATTTGTCAAGGTAGGACCTGGTAGAGGAGACATAGTCAATGGAAAAAGGATGTCCTTTCTGCACTCTGGTGAGTGTTTTGCTGCAAAACTGAAATTTTCATCTTTGTTCCTTAGAAAAAAATGAGCAGCTCCCTGGTGAGGCGGCTTGGGATTTCTGAATGTATCTTATTGGTAACACAGAGAATCACAAAGTACCCGGTCCTTTTACAAAGGATACTGCAGTACACCAAAGGTAGGCACCAGTTCCACTATTCTATGTGTGCATTTGTTGATCTAGAGTAAATTTTTTGGATCCTGTTTCAGGTGAAGCAGATTTTCTTAGAATAGACCTACTAATTCAGTTGTCACTGTCTCACACCAGTGTAACAGCATAATTCATTTTCATATCTCTATTTAGGATTAGTTATTCAAGTGCCTTGATTTAGTTGTTATAAATCTGTCTCTAGCTAATTAGGGAGCAAGATGCTTAGACTCCCCAAAGTCTCCCAGCTTGCTTTTCTTCGATAGCGGCTAAAATATGTGGTTAATTTGTGTTTCATCTATAATGTCTCATATACAAAGTATATTGAACTAGTCCATGGCCTCAACCATGCATGTGAAAGGTTTTGTGAAACTCTCCTTAAGGGTGAAAAGTGCTATCTGCCTCAGGGAAGTGTTAAAAAAGTTAAAATACAGGAATTTGAGAGGGAGAAGAGGAATAAAGGAAGTAAAATCAGGAAGTTAAGAGTCCACAAGAATGAAGCAAATTGAAATATTTCTCTTCCTATTCAAAGAAAATGAAGTGGAACATCAAGACTTGACTCAGTCATTAAACCTCGTTAAGGATGTGATCGCTGCAGTCAACACCAAAGTCAGTGAATATGAAAAGAAAATGCGGCTTGATGAGATTTACAGCCGGACAGACAGCAAGTCCATCATGAGGATGAAGAGTGGTCAGATGTTTGCAAGAGAGGACTTGAGGCATCGGAAGCTCATCCGAGATGGGCCTGTTTCACTGAAAAGCACAGCTGGACGCTTAAAAGGTAAGATGATCCTGCCTTCTGCCACCCTCTCTGGATGTAGGATTAGTCCTCAAATTGGTGTCTTTGGCCTTTATTTGTTGTTCTTTGCAAGATTTTGACAGCGGCTTTCTCAGTGGTGTGCACTCACTTCCCATTGCAGCACTTCCGATCCCTTACGTTGTTTCTGGGGTGATGGCTGCTCTCCCTCCTGTTGACAGCATGCCTGCTGAAGGCTGTTGTTGCAGTGGCACCTTGGTGCATCAGCTGAGGAGCAGAGTTGCTGGGGGATCCTTTGGGCTGGGCAGGACGTGGTGGGGGCTGCAGTTGCCCAGAGCCACGATGCGCATGTGTAGCAATTCCAGGAAGTGTGCTCGCTGCTCAACCTCAGCTTCCCAGTGGCTCTGCCCGCAGCAGCACAGCCTTTCCTCTGTTCTCAGGTCTGCAATAGGGCTGCCTAGGCTCAGTGGTACCTTCCAGTTTCACTGGAACTCCAGAGAAGTGTCTCAGGCACTCATTGCTCTTGAGTGTCTTGAGCTGCTGATGCAAACTCTTCATAAGAGGCTCTTGTGTCCCTGCAGCTGTTTCTTGCTTGGTTGATGTTTTCTTGGATTGCTCTTTTTATTATCAGATGGAAATAGTTTATCTAAGGTGCTGTGGTCTGCTGACCACTGAAGTTCTCTAGTGAATGAAGCACTAAGTCTCCCAAGTAAGCCTTTAGCTGGGACCATGGTAACAGTAAGAAACGACAGGGCAGGAAAGCTGGCCTTTCTTTCTCTTGTTCCCAGTATCAGGTGATTAAACCCCAGGGTATCTGGGCATGAATGGGGGTCTGGTAGCCTGGTGTGATGCTGGGCAGGGAGGCAGTAGTAGCATGAAATTTCTTATTGGGCATGATTTATTTTGATGTTTTAGAAACGGGAAGTTTACAGATGGTGTAAGATTACCATTGACTTTAGATGGTGGATGAAGAAGTTACGCCACCATTGTGAAATCTTGTGATAAGGACAGTCTGTATGTGCATTTCTAAGTCACAGAAAGGCATAAACATACCTGTGTCTGTAATGTAAGCTCCCAGCAAAAGCAGGACCTGCAGACAAGCTGCAGAGCCCAGGGAGAGAGAAACTTGTTCCTATGTTCCAGGCTATTTTGTGAGATTTGAAATAGAGCACAGAGAAGTATAAGAAGAACGTTTCTTTGAGGCTTTTAGCATTTCCCCTCTTGCAGAGTGCACAGATGACAGAGAGGAACAGAGTAAAAGACTGACTTTTGCAAACATCCCAAAGCTTTGCATTCATTTTGCAGCTTTGATTAAAGTTTGATGGTTCTTTTTATCTGGAATAGATCCCATCTTCCCAGAACAGAATGGAAGGAATTACCCACGGGATGACTTAACTTTTTGGTTTGCTTCCTCTCTGTCACAAGATTTCCCAAGTACATTACACAAAAACTCTTTGTACTGAGGTCTCTGGGTGGGGCATTATACTTGGTAGTTGCTGTGCAACTTTATGATATCTCATTAGGAGACTTGGAAAGCTGAACATGTGCTCTGGGAAAAGGCTGTATTCTGATTTAAAATCCTCCATTGGCTTGATATTATGCTTCTTTCTCCCATGAAAGAAAGTCAGGTCCTGGATCTCACACAGAGTGTCAGCTCTCCTTGGAGCAGGCAAGAGTTGTGTTTGTCTGTGAGCAGAATTTGTGGTGGCTCCTGAAGTTAGTATTTCCTGGGAAAGAAACAACAGGGTACAAATACTGTTATTGCATGATAATTCACACTCCGCAAACCACTCATCAAGAGAACCATAAAACCCAAAAACTTCCTGTGTAGATACTTTGCTTGAGGGCTAAAATGTTTGACAAAACAGTGCTTCTATTCAGTAAGTGTCTCTAACTTTAGCTGTTGTGCCTGTGACTTAACTGTTAGCATGTGGATGGAGAGGAGCACCCCTATTCCCACTGAGGAGAAAAAATCCTGCAGGTTTCCCAGGGGCTCTTGTCTTCTGCTTAACACAAAGTCAGGTCAGAGCCAACCTGAGCCAGCATCTCCAGGAGATGCCTCTCCTGTTAACTGGAAGGTTGACCCTGCTTCCAGGATTTTCAAAAACAGCCCCAATGCTCCCTGGCAGTGGTTTATTAACACTAACCTGTTTTGGGGTGGGTTGCATGGTTATACTGCACTGGTATGCTTTCTCTTTTGCAGAAGTCCAGGCTGTTCTCCTCTCTGACATGCTCATCTTCCTTCAGGAGAAAGACCAGAAGTATGTCTTTGCCTCATTGGTAAGGCTTCAGCCTTTTGTCCTCTTTCCTTTTCTCTATGAGAAACCTGGGGTATATGTTGTGAGGCAAAGCCAGCCATTGCCTTCTAAAAAAACCTTAATTTTCATGCTTCATAACACTTTTGTTTGCTAAGCAGGCTCCATTCTCTTTGATAGGAAAACATGTCTTCATGCCCCACCTCCCTTTTCTACAGTGCCTTGGCACAGCTGATAATTGGCCTTGAAATCCTGCCTGTCACTTGGTACACCTTCTGCTTTGCAGTTTGTGCGAACTGAAGCAGCGATGGGAGTGGGAGGGAGCAGCAGGATAATGAAAACATTGTGAAAATGAGGCTTAGCAGAAGGAAGTGTCCTCATACATGGTGAGATGTGAGCTCCTGTGGCAGGCAGGGTGGTGAAATGCCACTATGGAAAATTCAACAGAACAGCTTGAAAAGAAGTGTCAGAGGAATATATTTGTACTGTGTAGGACCAAAGCCATTAGCTTTTGAAGGCAGGCCTCATAAAAGGGCTAGTCACAGTGACCTGCTAAAGAAAACCTGGTACCTAATTGAGTCTGTTGGGGCTGTACCTTGCAGGCATGGTCTAGACTGGCTAAACCTTGTGACCTTTCCAGGCTTTGAACATTCTGAAAGCTGATAATTTGTTATTTCACTTTCACCAACGACTGCACAGACTGCTCTACTCAGGGGCAGCTCATTTGCACGCAAGTCCTGCTAGTGAACCACTACCCAGTCACCCCAGTTGTAGCATCCTGTGAAATGCACAGAGCTGACTCATAGGCAAATGACGCAACAGCGACACCGAGCAGGCTGATTACACAGAAACCATAGCACACAACCAACGTCATCTTGAACACAAGTCTTCTCCATGGAGTCAGCTGTGAGCTTCTGAGAACAGCTGAGGGGTTGATGGGGTTTGAAAAGAAGATGTTACTCCATCCTAGGGAGAAACTGAAGATAATGTGTGTGAAGCAGGCGCTAGCAAGCAGAACTAAGTCTAAGGAGCTGTGATATTAATCACAGAGAGAGTGTGGGCAGGAGATGAGATCAAAGGTCTGCTGGAGTTAGAGGAAAACATGGCAGAGTTTGCAAAACCACAGAGTCAATTTTAAATTAATTGTTTATTGAAATAGAACAGGATGAAATTGCTTTTCCTAAAGAACTGATGGAATTCTTCTTTGAATCCATTCAAATTAATATTTTTTTAATTAGCCAACAAGTTCAGGAAATGTTTACAACCTGAGAGTAGTAGTGATATGGTTATTTGGGCCTTTTTAAATGCCAATTTGGATCTGGGAACTAGTACTACTGTTTAGCCCTCCTCACCCGTTTCTTTCCATCTGAAGGACCAGAAATCCACTGTGATCTCTCTGAAGAAGTTGATAGTACGAGAAGTGGCTCATGAAGAGAAGGGTTTGTTCCTGATCAGCATGGGTGGAAAAGATCCCGAAATGGTGGAAGTCCACGCCAGCTCCAAAGAAGAGCGTAATGGCTGGATACAGATCATTCAAGACACGATGAACATCATGTAAGCTACCAAGCTGTTCTTGAAAGCCAGGTGATACAAACGGTCATATACTGGTAGTGACTGAGAAATGTCTCTTGTCCAGGGATAAAGATGAAGATGAAGGAGTCCCTTGTGAGTCTGAGTTTGAAAAGAAGTTGTCAGATGCGAAATTGAGAGGACTGAGAGGTAAAATCCTGCCTGGGAACAGAGAGGGGAAGCATTTTTGTAAAAATTACAGGAATTGCTGCGTTGGGTTTTGTGTTTGAACTATGAGTGTTTTCAAAGGAGTGAGAATCCTGCAACGAGCAAATAATTGGCAATCCTTGTGTGTATCTCAGCCTGGGTGCCGTTGCTGCATAGGATTGTGCAGGGCACGGTTGTATCAGCAGGTTCCACTAGATGGGGCCAGTATCTCAGGAATTGCTCGGTTTCTTTGCCAAAGCTTTTCTTTTCTGTCTTCATCTCAGTCTTCTGTTCACCCCCACAGAACAACTTATTCAGAAGGACAAACAGATTAACCTCTTGCTGGAGGAGAAGGCTAAAATCTTCGAGGACATGGCAAACAGTTCTCTGCAGGAGGACATGCCAGGCTCCAGGCTGCTCTTCAGAGCCAACACAGATGAGGCACCAAAAGGAGAAGCCATCATGAAAACTGCAGTAAATGAAGGTGAGCAAGTCAGGGTGACATGTTAATTACACTAACCAAAGAACCTGCCTTGGGTGAAGCTGTCAGTGAAGCCATCAGTCCTTGGGCACCAGTTTTGCAGGGGAAGTCGTCATTTTGTCAGAATAACAACATAAGGAGATACTGCTACTCACCATAATGTCTCAGGGACAGGTAATGAGGATGAGGAGAGGAAGCAGATGTTGATGGCTGTTAAAAGAGGGAAGTCAGCACATAAAAGAAGTCAGCACAAAGCAACCATGCATTGAATCTGCACTGAGATCAGGAACAATGCAGGATTTGTCCTTGACTGAAATTTGGACCATTCAGCCTCTTGCTGTGCTTCAGTCTCAGCAGGGTGTGAGACTGGGGCTCGAATTCCATCAGGCACTTGGGGTTCCTGCAAGGGACAGGCAATTCTCTTGGCAAAGGCAAAGGCAGATGGACACTCCGGGGCAGCTCTCCAATGGGATTTTTGAAGAGGCTACAAATCGTTAAATGCTGTTGTCAGAGCACACCAGGGTTGCCTGGAAGAAGAGGGGGAGATCTGAGCCTGTACAGAGCTACAGAAATTGGAATTTCAGGCAGGCTGAATTTTTGCAAGGTGAAAGCATGCTGCTCATACCATTGTCATAGAAACATGGTTTTCTAGTACAGCAAAGCATGTGAATTTCTGACCTGAGCTCTGGCAGGGACAAAAGTAGCTTAGAAGCCTGAGGTGGTCTTTAACAGAGACATTGTTGCTTTTTATCAGTTGAACTGCTGCATGACCTGGTGAACAGGAGCCCAGGCACTGGTATGGAACAAGAAGGAGGCGTTGGCCCCATCTGTCTCCCTAGAAGGGCAGAAACTTTTGGAGGATTTGACAGTCATCAGATGAACTCCAAGGGTGAGTGATGTGTATGCATCAGCATTTATTAATAATACATGTCATCCTCTTCCTTCAGAAGGACTCTAGCAGCTGGTGATTTGGGTTTCCCAACTCTTCTCCAACAGTTAATAGAATAAATAAAAAAACCCCTAGGTACAGGTGGAATGATGGTAGCTGAGACTTAAACATGGGAGCTGCATGAGACTTAAACATGGGAGCTCCTCGCTTCTCTCTCTACTCTTTCTAAATCACCTTGACTACTTCACTTACATGCCATGGGAAGGCATTTGGCTTCTTGATAGGTTAGTTTCTTTGTGGTGTTGTAGTATCTTTAGCTCTCTTCTTTGGTCCTCAGTTACCTTCCTTTAGGAGCCTGGTGCTGATGCATTTGCAAATGGATGAGGATATTGATGAATTAGGCACCTTCTCCCCTGGCTCTGCTCTCTGTGCATCTGTGTTGCACAGACAACTGTGTTATCCTGCTATTAAGTCTCTCCCAAAGAAACGTGTGAATATTTATTTCAGCTGCATAGTTGGCTGCTTCCCAATGCTCTCTTTCTTTCCCCTAGTTATCAGAAACTTCCCTGTCCTCAAATTCCTTTCTCTGTGGTCTCACTCATACTCCCAATACAGCCAGTTTTGCTGCGCTAGTGTCTGTCTCAGCATTGGGATCGCTGGACCTCGTCTGACCTTCTGCATTAAAGGAGCAGTGTTAGCTCCAGACAGTCAGACATGAGAAGTATGTAGAGGTTTTCCCAGCTCTATTGGAAAGCTACAAAGCCCTCTGCAGGCCTTGGCATCGTCATGACAAATATATTCACACTGGAGGGGTTTGTTTAGGGTTGTGCCTCTCTGTTGCAGCGATGAATGGGACGACCTCAGGCTGTTCATTGCCCAGCTCTTAAGTTTACTGTAGAAATATCCTCTTTTGAATTAGATTGTAATTCAATAGTTGTAGGGTCTTGGGAGAATTTGGGAAGAGAATGCAGGGCCTGTTTGTTCAGCTGGAGGCCAGGAGGCATGAAACCTGGCTTTTATCTTCAGTTCTTCTGTTCACAACCTGTGCAACCTTGGGCAAGGCTTATTAGCCTGACTCCCTTTCATTCTACTTTCGAGCAAGGCAGAAGGGAGGTGTTTCCTCCTGCAAAGAGGTGGAAGGTCCCAGGAGAAAAAGTCTGTTAGGAGGATTTGAGCCTTGAATAGCAAAGCCTCCCATGGGGTGATGGGAGGAGAGGGCCTTTGCACTAGGTATGGTGTCCTTCACGTTACTGCAGCTACAGGTGTATGTAAGTTGTTTATCGTTAAAAGAGCAGCAGTGACCACTGCAGGTGTGGCTTTTCCCATGGGCTGCATCTCAGCTGGCAAGGGGAGTGCAGAAGTCTTGGCAAGAACTAGAGGACAGAAGAGCTGTATAACTCCTTTGCTGCCCACCAGCAGAAGGGCGGTGTGGGTGGAAGGAGGGTTGCAGCCCTCATGGCGCCACAACTCAGTTCAGTCCTGCTCAGGAGCACTGATAGGAGCCACCCAGGTGGAAGTTACAGAAAAAAAGTGCCGTGTCCCTTTGGAGATACAGGGTTCTGATAGCTAAGGCTAAGGAGAAATTGTTAGCATAAAATTACACAGGGTACTGTGCAGCAGTATCTGGCCCAGCTGTAAATTACATTTGCACAAGAGAGGCATTGAAACTCTACTTGCAATAATATACCTTGATATGATTCTGTTCTCCATCTGCTCTTACTCTGCCTCCTGTCTTCTCAGCAAGTGTTCTTTGGTAGCAGACAGCAGTGCGGGGGCTAGACAGAGCACCAATTAATAGGTGTGTGCCAAATTCATCAGCATGTTTTCTGAAACCAAAGTCAGTCCTAATCTGAACTCCCATCCACTTCTTCTGGTGGTGCTGACATGTTCTGTATATGTAGGGAGCAAGAGCATTTAGTTAAAGTGTCAAGAGTACTGTGTCCCCTTTTGTGAAACATCTGAGTTGCCTGTATTAAATTTCTCAGGCATAAGCAAGTTCATCTGTGGCTTGAAATACTGAATAACCAGTGTCAATGCTGGCTTCTTTCTTTAGGTGGAGCGAAAGATGAAGGCGACGATGCTCAAGACCTTCGGAGAACAGAGTCAGACAGCATTTTAAAGAAGGTATCGCTTGGTTTATCTGTCTGCTGCCACTGAGTTCAGCTTTCAAGAGACAATTCTAGTCTTGAAAAATACCTGAATTTCATGACAATTAGAAGTTAAAAATAAAATCAAATTGAAAGTGAGCAGCCCAAAACCACTTTTCTGTAGCTAAAATCCTGCCTTGAAAACCATTGCAAATCAGTTGTATTCCTCTGTGGCACAGGTTATCTGCCATCTGTCTGCAGATCAGCTAAAGCATGTGTTTAATTATGCATCGTTATTGAAATGATAAGGTCAACTATAACCTTGCACCTATTCTTGCTGTGGATTGATCCATCATAGAACTACAAAATGATACCTAATTAACATTTTATTTTCTATGATTTTTAACTTGCCTAAAAAACATGCACGAGTTCTCCCACAATGGAAGATTGAGGGGAGTTTAATGTGTCTGTCATTAGTTCAGCTTCAGAACACATCCGCTGTGATTTCTCATTTGTCCTCATATTAAATCTGTGATCTTTTCATAGGGTGGAAATGCTAATCCCGTGTTTGTGTCGAAAAGGAACGAGGTAAGAATTGATTCTGTTGCTCAGCTGTTCCCTTCATTTAAGTGGCAAGTGAATTTGTCTCAATAGGTGAGAATGTTGAAGAAAATACATTTCATTTGCTGAAGCGCATGTAGGCTTTTAAATACATTAAACTGAACCCACTGTGTCATCTATTTGTTTAACCTTGGATGTTCAGACAGGGAATTCGCTGATTGTCATCTGCTTGCCAGTGGGGCGATACGTACTGATTATAGGCAGCAAGGGTTAATTACCACTAGGATGCACAGGGCTGTATTTATTGTGCATCTGCAGACAGAGAGAGTTTAATTTTATGTTGCAGGTGCAGTGAATTGGGGCAATTAGATTTCTGTTCTCCCTTTGATACACATTCATAACTCCCAATTAACGCTAATGGCAGAATGAGAAGCGGTTCTCTTAATACTGGCTATCACGCCACTATTGCGAACACTGAGGTGGTGTCTCTTCGTAAAAGTAATTGTAGGAGAGATTCAGAGACATTTTTAGCTAGGCTAGAAGTATATCTAGGGATAGGGCAGCCCTCCCAAGTACCTTACTCTGTATTGATGCACAATGTGTTTGCATTTACCTGTGTTTTCAGAGAGCCTCTGTGAACGTCCCTGTTGTATTGCAGGTTTTCTGTCTCATGACAGTGGGACCTATAAGGGTCAGCAAGGAGTGGAAGAGTACAAATAGTCCACGTTCATTTTAAGATTCTTCTTTTTTCACTCCTTGAAGTTCTTTCCCTGAAATTTTTGTGTGAATTCCTGGGTTTCATCCCAATTACTCTACTTATTCTTGAGCAAGCCGATGCTATGGGAAATGGTTTGCAGAGACAACCCAGGATTTCCCATGAGGTCTGTGCTGTTTGGTGCTCCTGCAGAAGTTTCTTCCCCTGCCGCACCAGTGGCTAGGAAAGCAAGGAAGATGCCAGGCATCTCTGAGACGTGTCCATGGCATGTGTTGGTATACTGGGGGCTGATGGTCATTGCAAATGAAGAGTGAGAAAAACTGGACATACTTCTTGTCAGACCCAGTGGGTTACAGAGGAAAAGGAGGATGCTTTATGCATACCCTAGGCACCCAGTGAGATCTAATAGTAATGCGTTTGTTTTCCCGCATCAGGTCCTCCAAAGAATTACCAACCTCCATAAGCTGCTCAGTGCTTTGCAGGTAGGCTTAGCTCTTCATCCCGCTTTTGCATGTTGCTTGCCCAAATTACACATCCCACCAGCCAGTAACAGCGCTCATGCTTTGCCTCCCATCTCCCCTTCCCTTTTTTCTATCTCATCCCTGTGTGGCTGAACACTGTGGCTGGCTTGCAGTCAGCGTGTCAGCAGGTTGTTGGAGTGAGCTGCTGCCTAAATGAACTGATGCCCATCTGAATCTGGGAAGCTGCTGGGGGACGTGCTCTGCCAGCATCCTCTGGTAGCCCAGCCATAAGGCACCAGTGCTGAGCTGTGAATTTGGTGGCGGAAGAAAGGGTCCTGTGCAGCACCCTGAGGTTTTTGTGGATGGTAACTCTCTCCCTGCAGAGAGCACTACAGTGATTTGTTCCCCTTCTCTCCTAGGGTGTCGTGGTGCAGCAGGACACCTACATTGAGGACCAGAAGCTGGCCCTGAGTGAGAGGGCTCTAAACCGAAGCTTCTCCCGGCCACCCTCACTGCTGGAACAGGAGAAGCAGCGCAACCTGGAGAAGCAGCGCCAGGAGTTGGCCAACCTGAAAAAGCAGCAGACACAGCACCAGGAGGAGAGGCGGAGGAGAGAGAAGGAGTGGGAAGTCCGGGAGAAGGAGCTGGCAGACCACGAGGCCCGCGTGGCCCAGAAAGAGGAGCAGGTCCAGAGAGGGTGTCAGGATCTTGAGCGGCAGCGAGAGGAGCTGCAGCTGAAGAAGACCTCCTATCAGCTTGACCTGGAGAGACTTCGCATGGCGCAGAAGCAGCTGGAAAGGGAAAAGCTGCAGTTGAAGCAAGACATGGAACGACTAGCTCAGATGCGGCAAGAACTTGAGCATAACCAGGTAAGTGCTGCTAACAGCTGGGCTGCTGGGGAAGCTGTGCCCCGCAGGGAGCTCCCAGCCAGCCCCTGCTGCCTGCCAGCAGGGATGGACTAACTCCAACCCAGCCCTAGACACACAGGGCCCAGTATTTAAAACCAGGCTCTTTCCTTGCATGTGATGTGCAGGGCTGTGTTTGTTGCACCTCCAGAATTGCCGAGGCATTGCCAGCATGGATGCAACATTGTGTGTTCAGCATGCCTGGCCAATCCTGAATGGTAGGTGGTTCCAACAGCCTGAGTTCTGCCTGGTTTTCTGTGCCAGATGTTCGCAGGCAGCAGAGCAGAGGTGGCAGACTTGCAGGGAAGATGCCCTGGGTAGTCCCAGGAGGTCGATACTGCCTTTGACATTTGCCTTTGCCCTGTGAGGGCTGAGTCCTAGGGAGTGGTCAGGAAGACATCATTTTTGGACACAGCCTGAGTGTTGTAGGTTACTTGCACCCTACGGCTGTCACAAAAGCCACTCGTGAGGCTGATAACTGCAGAGGAAGGCTGGACACTTAGATCCATCTGCAAAAGCATTCTTGGTATCTAGCAAAGAGATATGGGTATTGTGACTGTCCTAATGAGGCTTCTAGAGTCTGGCTGCCTACAACCAGAAAGAAAAGCCCCCTCATAGATCCTGCTCTGTGCATTTTTCAGCAAGCTGGGGTTTATTTTTTTTGTAACTGCAGCAGTCTGGCTGAGGAGAGTAAGCATCCCTTGGCAAATTATGGGCTGAATTTGAACCTTAAGCCTGTTGTTGATCGTTTGTTTGTAACTCACTCATTCTGAATGTAATTTGCTTAGAGCTGTAGCAGAATTAGTTTATAAATGTTGGATTGCGGAATGGAAATTATTTTGGGTGCCTGAATGAACTAATTGCGGAGCTCAGCAGCGAGCTCTGAAAAGCAAATCATCAGAGGAAGCCTTGCTCCCTCCCACTCTGGTTCCTGATCAGGCCAGAAGTTTCCTGAGCACACAGCAAAGCTGTTCCAGCACTGAGCACACACAGGCACGCGAAGGATATGGATGCTATGGGAGAGGCTGAGAAGCAAAATAACTGTGGGGCCTGGGGGATCAGGAGAAGGAAACACCTTTCTGAGACAGGTACCTTCCTGATGTTTCAGAGTTATTAATAGAGGGCTCGGTGAGGCTTTGTTGAGCTGTTGTTTTGATCTTCCCTTTGAATGCATGGGCTCAATTATATCCTGAGACAGCCGTTGGGGAAGGGGGGGAATCAGGAAGAATGTGCTTGCTTTCATCTTTCGCTTGGGAAGGCTGCCTTTGACACATGCTGCTCCGGTGCCGTGTGCTGGCGTTCCCCTGCCAGAGAGGCACGCTTCTCCTTGGCCTGCTGCCACCATCTCTGTGCATGAACGATGCAGGGTGAGTCTTGGTGTTGAGATCTTAGAGAATATTTGCCCTTGGCTTGTTGATACATAGCACAGTACATGTAGGAGCAGAAGATACTGGAGCGTTACTCTTTATATGCCTTGTTTCTTTGTCTTAAACAGAGAGGGTGGCTCCTCTCATTGTTTTGCCTGAATGGGGACCACTTCTTGGCAGGTAAATGAGCTGGATGTTCACAAGAAGAACCTCTGTCTCTACTGGGACACACCTTTCCTATCCAGGTTGTCTGCTAGCCTCTTTCATGCCCTGGTGAAACAGTTTTCTTTTCTTTTTCCTAGGTTTCAAATCTACATGAGAAACTTTCAAGAGTCCCCTCCCAGTCCAGCATCGATGACTCCAAGGAGAAGAGCCCTTCTGTTCCTAAACAAGGGCACTCTGATGCAGAACTGTCCGTCTCCCCCAAAAGGAACAGTCTTTCAAGGACACACAAAGAGAAAAGCACTTTCCATTTGCTTAGCACAATAAACCAGACTAACAAGGCAGCTGAGGAACAGCCCCAGATGCCTACTCGCCTCTTCAGTTTAGCCAAACCAAAGGAGAAGAAGGAAAAGAAGAAAAAGGGCAGAGGACATCGCTCCCAACAGCCTGGTGAGTGTCAGGGGAGGCCATAGGTGTGCTTTTCAAGGTTGGTGAGCTGTCTTTTCCCTCCAGCCAATGAACTTGTGGTAGCCACAGAATCTAGCTCTGAATGTGATTGATAACACAGGAATGGAGAAGATGAGCTGCGATGAGGGGAGGTCCCAGCTTGAAGTGATTTCTGTGTGCTTTTCTGCCTGTTCTGCAGCCCCTGGGGTTGTGAGAGGGACACACTCTGCTCCCTGCTCCTTCCCTTCCCCACGCTATCCTGAACAGCCTCCATGGGCTGGATTCTCCCTTTGTTTTTCAGCTTGCTCTGCTCCAAGGAGGAAGATGTCCTGCTTCAGTGCATGTGCTCTCAGGAGCTTCTGCTGGGATGCTCCTGGCTGTTGCAGCCCCCTTGGTGTTGCTGTCTGCTTTGACTGTTGGGGTTTAGAAGTGATACCCGCAAACCCTTCCAGTGTCCTCCCTTCCCCTACAGCTGGTCTGTCTTGTCTCTCCATCTGAAACAAAACCACAAGAGTTTTCTTCTCTGGTAGTTTTGCATCCCCTTAGGTCTCAGTTCTGCACCTCAAACCTCTAACCCACATGGAATTGGATCTCATGCTCAGATAACTGGCTTTATCCATATTAACTCACTGTTTTCCAGCTTGTTCCCAGGAAAGCTCACCAATTGCGAGATGTAATTTCATAGTAGCTCATCAGGGAACTGGACATGTTTTAAGGTGCTTGGTGGATTTGGCAGACAGTGGGGTTTCTTTGCACGTGGAGTCCCACCCTGCCTGCTGTATTCCCATAGTGATTCCCACCTGGTTTTTTGTGCTGCAGATTCTCACTCGTCAGAAGCACCTCCGGAAGGTGAGGAGATCTTCTGCTGAGCACAGACAGCTCCATCGGTCGCTCTCAGCATTGGTACAGTGGACATCTCCTGCCTGCTCCACAGCACACTGCTGGTGCCTGCATCTGACAAGCGTCTGGAGGTTTTAAATAAAACATATTCTGAAGTCTAAGTGGTGGGAAAGGGCCTCTCTCCTGTGGTTTTGCCTGAACCCTCACCGCAGGGGCTGACTGCACGACAAATCGTACCGTCTTTCTGTGCAAACCTTGGGTTAAACGGATTGGGATAGATGTTTTCTGTCTCCTCTTACTGCTAAAGGATGAGAGAACATAGCCTTAAGGGGTCTGTGCCTTTAGGTTCCCCTTTTCTGGGGAACATAACCAAAACCAAGCATGTAGTGAGAGATTAAGACTCTACAAATGGTGCGTTTACACTGGCATATATAGATATACTGTATATATACATATATGTATCTGTGTATCCACTGGGATATGCTTACAGTCTGTACAGCCCAGTTCAGCTTGCCCCATGGGGATAGGTGATACCTGAGGACTTTCAGGGAGCATGTAGATATTAAATATCTTGCCCTTACTGCTCCAGTTGTAATGCCACTGACTCACTCCTTTTGTGCTCATCCATGCTCATGGCACGTGGGCTGTTTGGTTTCAGAAAGGAACCGTATGCCAGGAAGCAGTAAGAGCATTCAGAATACAAATTCAGAGGAAAAAACAGTAAGAATTTAAAGTAATTCCAGAAGATTTCCAAGGGGCAGAGGATTTAAATGTCAGATTGTTTCCAGAATCGAGCAGAACATCTTTGGGTATATTTAAAACGATGCAGAAAAGAGAAATTCGGTTGTAAGGCAACCCCAGGGAGCCAGAACAGACAGTGCTCAAGTGGGAACAACTCTAAGCAACGTTTTTAATGCAATCTCTTTGAGCTCTAGCTCACTTCTTCCCATCCCCTAAGTAAAGATATTTTTTTTTGCCAGAGTGTAGTTCTCCAGTTGCATCTGACATCCCTTCATTACATGCCTGATGACTTACTGGAGAGATGGCTGAAAATCTTCTTTTGGGGACCTTTGTTCTTCTGTTTGTAATTTCTTCCCCCACACACTTTTTGTATTACTGCTGGGCTTCAGTTTCTCTGGATGTTGTCAGTTTCCCTTGTTTGTTTCTAAGGCAGAATGAGACAACAGGAATTGGTGAGATGTTGCAGCTCTGGAGACGGAGTGCAGGGAGCAGAGTGAACGCCAAAGAGGTGGCTCCTAGTCCCTGTGCCTGTACAACACCGTGTGCTTGTTCCCCGTTCCTGAGGAGATAACACCTTCTCATGGACCAAAGGGTGGTGGGACAGGTCCTTTTCCATTGCCATGGGCTGTACAGTGTGTCCTGTGCATCCCCACCTTGCCATCAGCAGAAGGGGAAGGTCTGAGGGTGGCTCTTGTCATGTCGACCCCGAGGTGTTTGTAGACCCGTTGAGAACAGGGATGTGTTCAGCAGGGGAAGAGAAATGCAGCGAGCCAAACCTTGTCCCAAAATTCTTGTTCTGCCAGACCCTGTCAGGGGAATTGCCTGAGTGGATTTGTAAATGGTTACGAGACGTTATCAGCTTCTGGGTTTGCTCAGAGTTTGAAACTTCAAGTACATTTCCTTTCCTACCAGTTTTTCTTTTAAAAAAATAGTAGGATTTCTCCTTGCACTGTTGTTTGATTCCAGTTTGCTCTCTGGCTTCTCACAGGTAGTAACCCACAGTGGTTTGCAGAGCTCAGTGCTGCTGAGAACCAGCAGCATTGATGGTGAGGTGGATGCTTAGACTTGGTCTGTCTTGGTCAGCGCAGGAATCCTAAATGCCTGCTTGCTTTTGAAGCTCTCTAAACTATTAAGAGTCAAAAAAAAAAGAAAGGAAAAGAAAAAGGGGGAAGAAAGAAAGAGAGAGGATTGAGTTTATTTTTATTTTGCTTTTTAAATATTATTTGGTGCTTGTTCTTAATTGCAAGCAGGGCTTGCAAAAATATTTATCTTTCTGTTTATTTGAAAGAGTTCTTTTTTTAAAAGAAGTTTACTTGGGTTTATTTTTTTATTTCCTTTGACTTTTGATTTTCCTTTTGTTTGAGGGACAGTTTGGTTGGGGTTGGGTTTTTTTTTTTCCTTTTTTTGTTTATTTTTGTTTGTTTGGTTGGTTTTTTTTTTTCTTACCAAGAGATTGGTAAGCCAAATGTTCTTACCTCCCTCGTTCTTAAAAAACCCAGGGTTTGGGCAGTGCTGCTTAGCAGCCAGTGCTATGCCCAGAGTTACACAGTTTGAACTGAGAGCTTTCTTTAAGGCAGAGCATCTTTGGGCCAAAGAGAGTCTGGGAAAAGCAGCAGCAGGTTCAGACAAGACTCCTCCTATCAGTCAGCTTCTTGTTTAAATACTGTTGGTTAGATTTTTTCTTATACCTCTGTGAGGCAAAGGAAGAGGCAAAACATGGAGCATCTGGCAGTGATGTGAGGGGTCAGGTCCCTTGTCTGGGGACATCCAGGCGGCTCTTCTCCTGAACCTGAAAGGAGCTAGAGGAGGTGTGTGCTGGTGTTGTGCTGTTACCTTTTTCATAACAAAGCCACTGCTTTCACTAGGTAAATTCTGCCCTGCTATTTGTGCATCTGTGAAACGTGCCAAGCTGATCTTGGAAGCCAAAGCAGAGCATGGCTCATTTTCACTGCTGTGTAAGCAGACTTCAGGTCCCCTGTATTTCTTCAAGTTCCCCTCAGTCTGTAAAGCCCTTGTCAGTGTGAGCTTCTCTTTTCATCCCCCTGTCCTGACACACCTTGACTTCGTGACATGGGAATGTCCCATGGCTCTGAGAAGGGCGTAGAAAGGGAGACGTGTGACCCAGGGCAGCAGGGCTGAGTCTCTGCCAGGCTTGGCCATTTCTTCTGGTTTGTGCAGATCAAAACAAGGATTTGGTGCCCTAGGTGAATCAGTATTTGCTAAGAGACTTCCTGAGGTCCCCAGGGTTCCTTGTCAGAGAAACCACACGTGGGAGTCAGAAACACACTGACCAGAAATAGTGCATGTTGAAACTGTGTCTCACATTCTGGTGGACAGACCTTTGTCCCTGGAAGATGTGTGTTACTCTGTGATTCACTTTTTTGGAATGAAGTCTTCTCATCCCACATTGCTTCCTCCTCCTTTCACCTTTAGTGAGGGCTTATTCTTATCTCGTTAGCCTTCTGTTTTTCCCCTCTCAGGTCTTCTTTGGAAAGGCTTGGCATAGGTCTCTGGAGTTAGATTCCCACTCTGATCCCTGCAGGTTGCCTAGAGTTGTCTGGTAGTGTGGTACCAGCTTTATAGCTCCAAAGCCTTTCCTCTTCCTGGCCTTAAAATTGCATTTGCTCCAGTTCCACGCCTGGCATCCCTCCTGCAGTTGTTGAAAGCAAGTTATTTCTCCTGCCCAGCCTGGTGCTGTACCTGGTTCCCAGAGCCAGTCCCTGGATCTCACCTGGAGCAACCAAACAACCCTGTTTTGCATTGGGTTCCTGGGACACCGAGCAAGTCCAAAAATACTTCTGCAAAGCCGGTCTTGTTGGAGGAAGAAGAGGACCCTGTGAGGGCTCTCAGAGCTTGTGGTGCTAGTGTTTCATGGAGGGGAAGAATCAGACTCCCTTTTCTTGGGCTTTTCTCTGCCTGGCCTTTATCACTGCACCAGGGTAGTGGGATCACGGGCTCAGATGAAGTGCAGACATGGTCAGTATTAGCTGGAGGTGCCAGAATGCCCCTGTGATAGAGAGTAGCTGTAGCAAACGGTGTGAGACTTGATGGAGTTGTGTGGGGTTGGCCTTAGCTTCTCTCAAATGACGTGATCATCTCAACGTGTGACTTGATGTCAGTTTGATGCCATAAAGCACTTTAAATAAAACTGGTCTTGTCCATTTTTATTTTGGTTACATGGAGACAATCAGCTTTGCCATTGCACCCCTCTGCATCCCCAGCAAGATCTGAGCTGCAGGTAGGCGTGTTCCTGGTTTGGTTTGGCTTTACGCCCAAGGGGAGGAAGGGCCAAGCTTTTTGTATTATTTTTAGACCAGAGTGGGTGTGAACCTGACTACAGCCCCACTGCAGACAGGGCAGGTGGCAGGGCTGGTGAACTGGCTTCTGATGGCTCAGGTACATCCCCAGGAGAACCCATGCTGGTGTCACCATCACCTTTCTCACAGCAGGCAGGGAAGCAGTCCTGCTGGTGGTTTGCCCTCCATCTCCTTTTCCTTGGAGAAACCCAGAGCAAAGGAGATGTGGGGAGGATGCAACCAACTAAGTAAAGTGAGGCCCTTTCCATGCACTAAGCTGTTATTTAAACCTTCCGGGCCATTGGGAGACCTCCCAGGTGCCACCACCACTGAGGATGGGCTCTTGAAGTTTGAGCACTGCTGAGCAGCACGGTAATGCCACTAGCATTGTATGTGGATTTGCAAGAGCATCCATAGAGTCTGATCATCTTTGCACCTTCCTTGAGGCACTAGGATATCTCAGAGCTGTCGCTGAGACATCCAAATCCAGTCCTCCCAAATGCCACTGAGTTAGGAGAGGTTCATCAGGTGCCAAACCCCAAGGAAGACGTTTAGGATGTCTGTGGCCACAGGACAAGGGAGGACTGGGCAGGGGGCACAAGAGAGTATCTGCTAAAATCCCACAAAACATTCCTTGTTAACCAGAACTCTGGAAATTATTCTCCCTGCTGGCCAGGTTTGGGAATTTAACATAATTTAAGGCATCCTTTTAAATAAAAACCCCTCCCCTGCTGCTCGGAACTCTCGCTTCACTGGCCAGAAGGGGCAGCAACCGACAGTTCTCAATCCAGCCACGCAGCTAGGTTTTAAAGATAGGCGAGCTGAACTGGCTTCACCTCCTACACCTCATGCTCTGAGTGATGGGAAAGCGCAACGCTGACTCCCTTCCCACCCGCGTTTCCAGGGCTGGGTGCCCTTTCTTTCCACTGACACTGATGCTCCACCCAGATGTATTCAGCTTCCATTGCTTGGGGGGTTGGAGGGGGGGGGAGCAGGACAACGTTCACTGCTTTGCATACAGCTGCAAGCTTCCTATGTGTTTAAGCTGTCTGTAGGTATCCATCCTTTCCATGCTCTGAAGTATTTTACTGTTTTCTTCATCAGTACCAAAACACTGACTCAAAATACAATTTAGAAAGCAATCTATGCCCAGTTCAGTTCGCCTATGGTTAAAGTTTAGCCTGGTGTTCATTTTGTACTATTATGGAATGCACTTGAGTAATTCCCAGAGCGTTCAGGAGGTGTATTATGATAACCTGATATACCTCTGGTTTTTGTTCGTTTCTTTAAAAATAAAAATAAATATGCTTTCCATTTTTGGTGTTCAACCCATTTAAAAAAAAAAAGTTTAAAAAAAAAAAGTTTAAAAAAAAAGTTGAGAAAATGAATTTTTAAAGAAGAGGGTAAAACCTAATTGCTGTATGTTAATTTGTAATTATGTAAAAAGTGAGCAGGTTATTGACTGTAAAATTCTTCAGTTTTTCTGTAACTTGCCAGAAACCATTAGGTTTTGTAACAAGCTTTTATTTATCTTCCTTTTTAGTTATCAGCATCAACCTCTTGTAAAGTCATTTTTCCTCTAAATAAATTTGATTTTAACTCTGAGGTTTCTGCCCGAAGTGATTCTGCACCTTTGGTATTTCTGCTGTTGACTTTGTCACTCTGAGGCTGAAGAAACAGGCGCAAAACCTACCTGTGATCAAATGTTTGCATTGCTTTATCATCTAGAGTCCAGTCTGCACCCATAGGACTCTACCTTATTTCCCTTCCCTGAGAAGATTTGCATTTAGCTGGAGGGCATATGGCTGGAATGATACACAGCTCACTGGGGGGGTTTCCCCACACACACACAAGCTTTTTCATCCTTTTACAAGAAGAGGAAGTGTCCCAGCTGTTATCTTGGCCACTTCAGCTCTGTAAGTAGGGAGCAGAGAAACAGGAGGGGATTCAATTTGAAAGGGTAGACAATGGCAGGACAAGGGGGAACGGATTAAAACTAAAGGAAGGAAGGTTTAGATTAGATATTAGGGGGAAGGTTTTTACAGAAAGAGTGGTGAGGTGCTGGAACAGGCTGCCCAGAGAGGTGGTGGATGCCCCGTCCCTGGAGCTGTTCAAGGCCAGGTTGGATGGGGCTCTGGGCAACTTTGGGTAGATCCAGGCCTGAGGTTGGTGGCCCTGCCTGTGGCATGGGGGTTGGAACTCTGTGATCCTTGGGGTCCCTTCCAACCCATGCCATTCTATGATTCTATGATAAGTGGCAGCCTGGTGGCTGCACACGCTGTTGTAGGGCGCAGTCTCCAGAACCACTGGAATAGCTCCGTGTCCCTGGCAAATCCTCTGCACAGGGGTGTCTATCTTGTTTGGCTGGGAACTGGAGATGCTGCCTCTCATCGTGGGGATGGGGTCAGGAGGGGGGATGCTTGCACCTGTGATGCTGCATGCTTTATGTACCTCCGTGTCCCCTGCAAGAAGAGACCCAGCAGAGATGGTGTGACCCTCATCTAGGTCACCCCTCTCACCTGGGGAGGTGAAGGAGTGTTCCCAGTGCCTGCAGCCATCGGGCCAGGCAGAAGAGGGTGCCAACAGCACAGCCCCGAAGCAAAGCTTGCTCCCAGCACCCTGAGCCAGCACAGGGTCTGACAGCTGGAATTTCTCTGCCATCAGTTTATTTTACCTGTAAAAGCTGCCCCTGTACCATGCTACTACTCCTGTGTGGGACCTGAGTGTCCTCCCCCCAGGCAGAAGGAGCAGGGAGACCTGCACCTTTCATCCTCTGCCTGTAACTGTTTGTGAGCAGAGGAATCGCTTCATTTCCATCTATTATTTTATTTTGGGGGTGAGATCAGGAAGGAGAGGGGATAGAGGGGATGCAGGTGCATTGATCAAGACCTTCAGGTCATCGACATGAACGCAGCTTGGTGGCACCGGGCTGTTTCTTACCAGGGGTTGGGAAATGCCAACCCCCCCTGCCTTGCCCAGTTACCAGCAGTGAGCTGCACGTATCTCCCCCCACTCCTGGCATCCATGTTGCATGTGCTATTCTAAAACCCGGAGGGCAAATCTTATGAGGAGTGGCTGAGGGAGCTGGGGATGTTTAGCCTGGAGGAGGCTGAGGGGAGACTTCATCACAACCTACAATTACCTGACAGGAGAGTGTAGAGAGGTGGGTGATGGTCTCTTCACCCAAGCAACAGGTGACAGGACAAGGGGAAATGGCCTCAAGCTGCACCAGGGCAGGGTCAGATCAGATGTTTGGCAAAGATACTTCACTGAAAGAGTTGTGGGGATGTGGAACAGGCTGCCCAGGGAGGGGGGTTGAGTCACCATCCCTGGATGTGTTTAACAGACGGGTAGATGAGTTACTTAGAGATATGGTTTAGCATAGAACAGGAATGGTTGGACTCGATGGTCTTAGAGGGTTTTTTCCAACCTCATCATTCTGTGATTCTGATTCTGACCCCAAGCTGACGCCCGGTCACGCAGCGCTTGCTCCGAGATGGGCAGGAGATGAAAGAGCTCATTTATCTCGGTGGCTGTTCAGAAGTTCCTCATTTTATTTGCATTCCCATTCGTCCCAGCTCACCTATTTACCCAAGTGAACAAAAGCTTGTGCCGAACCCTCGGCTCCTGCGGACAGCCTTTAATTTAGAGTGTGTTTTCCTGGGGCCCCTCTTGGCTCTGCAACCTGGATGCCCGACAAAAGCGGCGCCTGGGTTACCCCAAACCTTGGCATCGCTGCGTGCAAACAACGGCTGCCTCTGCTGCTGGAAGCACGAGATGCTGCTGCTGGCAGAGCTGGTTTGTCCCTCTGCTGAGATCCAGCAGGCACTGGTCACAGGGGGAAGAGGAGCGTATTTACTGATAACAAATCACGTAGAAAACCCAAATTATTGCTGGATCTTGCCGAGGTGCAGAGCAAACAAAGCAGCATGAGCTTCTCCAGTCCTGCACAGCACAACCCAAACCACCTGGTTCCGTGGGCCAGCAGGGAGCCTGGGCATACGATGCAAGTTGCTTTTGGTCAAGGAAGAAAGGAAGGAC
The DNA here is from genome assembly GCA_020800305.1 of Porphyrio hochstetteri. NCBI lineage: Eukaryota > Metazoa > Chordata > Aves > Gruiformes > Rallidae > Porphyrio > Porphyrio hochstetteri. The sequence continues at coordinate 17,499,684 of CM036915.1, read as the reverse complement.
ACTGCCTCTCCAGCCCCTCTCTGTGTGGCCATTTGAATATACAAAACCAGCCTTCCACAGTTCCACCTGCAGTCCAGGCTCTGAGCCACTCTGGCACAGGTAAGATGGTGAAATGGATGTTCTCCCCAGACCGTGCTGACCAATCATTTAGGTGCTCCCCAGGTTTCTTGCCCAGTCCCAGCTTCTGCTGGTCCATGCAGTGGGTCATCTGGATGTGGCTGGATCTTCACTGACACCACCAAGGAGTCATAAAGGATCCATATGCTCAGATGGGACTCTAAAAGGTGAGCACAGGAGAAGCTCTTGGGAGGGACAGTTTCGTGATGCCTTTAGTATTGTGTTACCTGCACTTCCCCATCCCTGCCTTTGCAGGGTTCAGTCCCAGAGCTGCCCCAGGGCGAGGACTGGAACGTCTGGGAGGACAGGTGGAAGCTGGGCTGGGGCTGGCAGACAGGCTGCTCATTCATGGAGGCTTTAGTAAGAGAAGGAAAGGCAAAACCCTAATTAGTTGGTTGAGTGAGTGAGATGCCTTGTGATCAGACACAAGGTGAACGCTAAAGGAGCGGCTCACCTTTGCCATGGAAGGCACCTGGGTTTTTGTTAATTAGTTAGAGGGGATGTTAAACATCTCAACATGTTGATTTGTTTGGGGTTGGAACATCTTTAAATTAAGGGGAAAATAATATTTGACCCTAGAAATGGATAGGAGAGCCCATACAAGTGAGCACCCCTGGCCCTCACAGGGATGTGCAGGCTCAATGGGTGCCACTCACTCCCCTAAAAAGCTATCTTCACACCTCATGAAATACCCCTGAACAAGGCTTTGCTGCAGAGCCTGCTCTCCTGCCCAGGCTCCAAGGTGGCTCCAGGAAGGTTGCTGCAGGTTTGGGACCGGCTCCCCCCACCCCACCTCCTGCACAGCCCTGGCCCGCTCTCCCTGCATCCCAGGGCTCCTTTGGCATGTCAGTAACTTGTTCAACAAGGTTATAAACAGCCACCTTCTCTCTTGGCTGGAGGACATCCCAGCACCTCAGCCAGGCAGTCCCCAGCGGGATGGAGCCAAAGTTTGTCTCCTGCTCCCTGCTGGGGCAGGGCTGAGCCCAGGGAGCGTCCCTGGCAGGGGTTGTTAGAGTTGCTCTGCTCTTCCCTTTCTTTACAGCCCGTCCCCCACACAGATACAGTTCAGCTGCAATTCCCGACACCCCTGACCTCTCGCCGCAGCCTGGCGTCTCTCCCTCCGGCACTCAGCATCTCCAGACGCTCTTTATTTCCTTTTTCCTTTCACCAAACAGCTGCTTCTCACTGGCCACGTCTTTCCAGTGAGCCTAATTAGACAGGAGCCTAATTAGAGCCAAGCAGGAGCCGTGAGTCATTAGCAGAGCCCTGTGGGAAGCCCCAGAGCAGCCCGAAGCCTAACCCGGCTGCAGCGTGGGTAGAGGAGGGGGCAGGGGGTGACAGGAGCTCGGCTGGGCACAGGGCAGTGGCTGTCAGAGGGAAGCAGCCCCTGTTCACGTGTGCATGTGTAATTCCTCTGGACAGTGACCCAGACACGGAGTAATGGGTGTTTTCCCTCCTATCTGAACCTGATGGAGAGCTGAGACAGTGCAGACTCCAGTGCTGCTGGCGTTGCACCAGGGCTGGGGATGTCTCCAGCCTACCCAGCCAGGGAAATCAGAAACCAAAGGGACTTCCTGGTGGCCCTTAAGCTTTTTTCTCCTTGCTTTGCTTCTACTCATCCCTTTTAGCACACTGCTACCACCCTCGGTGAAGTGGAGCCAGTGTCCCGGGGACCAGTGGTAGGGAGTAGGGTCCCTACTGGGGTGGGAAAAGAGAAAGGGGAGCAGCAAAGGGCAGGACCGTGAGGTTTTTCCCTGGATGGAACCATGGGACTGGGGTTAGGTTTGATGCTGGGACTGAGAGATGTGACTTTCTATCAGTCATCGACTCACGTCCTGCCTGAGGAGCCAGCAGCTTTATCACAGGTTGTGCCATGCTGGCATGGCCCATGACCATGCCTCCAGCCTCGGCAGGGCTCCCTGGGGGAGCCAGGACTGAAAATCCCCATGCATTATGTGGCTCCTGAGCTCCGTGGTCCCTGAAAGCTGTTAGGAGAAATGAAAGGACACATCTGATAGCCAGGGTCAGTCCTGCTGAACCCTTCTCCCACCCTCATTTGGAGGGGGGCACACAAATACAGAGGGGTCTTTGTCTGCAGTGGCCGTGAGCCACGGCCATCAGTGGTGCAGTGTGTGCTGGGGAGAGGGGAGTGCGGTGCCCCGGCGCTGCCAGGGTGACAGCCAGGCTGTCTGCCACCTAATTGGGTTTGTTATTCAGCTGAGAAACACTGAATGGCTTGGGTGGGCTCTGAGCATGCCATGTCAGTGAGGAAGGAGATGAGGATGTGGTAAAGTAGGTCACACTGCTGCAGGCAGGGTTGATGGTTTTGCACAATCACTGATGTTCAATAAGGAGGTGGTGAAATGGAAAGAAAAGGGAGATTGTAAGGAGGAAGGAAAGAGCAAGCTCAGGCTCTGCTGTTCACTCCCACCCCACACACCTGTCTGTACCCAGAGGGCACCCGCCCCCCTCCTCCCCGGCTCTGCACTGAAGCAAGAGGGATTGGGACCAGTTTAAGTTTCCAGTTGGTTGTAGGGAGCGTGGAGCAATGGTTTCCCCTGCTCTTGGAAGCTTGACTTCACTGGTGAGCAGCGTTTTCTGCAGTGGGAGTTTGTAAGCCTGGACACCCTCCAGAGACTAAAACATGTTGGGTTTATCCTAAGGGAGATGGTGCATGGAAAACAGTTTGACGTGGCACATACTGCAGGAAGGATGTGCAATGCTGGAGTGTTAATTAACATGCAGGAGAAGAAGACAAGCCAAGGACACAAAGCTTCAGTGCTCTGCACAGGCATGGATGAATTTGAGAGCGTGTTGGATGGCTGGAAAAAAACACTCCCCCACTTCAATTATGTGTCTAAAATGCCCGAGCCAGCCTCTGGATGGATGTGGGGCTTCCTCAGACACCGGAGGTATTAAATCACTGGCTACTCTGCTTTTAATTGACTCTAGTGACAAAGGGAGAGTGAGCTCAGATGATAATTCCCTGTAGGGCTTCACCACGCAATATTATTTCAAGGGCAGCTGGGGTCAGGCTGGGAAAATGCATATTTAAAAGCCAGAGAGACACTATGAGGTTCATTTAAATGAGCAATGGGAGTATCTGCCTTTTGCATCTGGGGAGGTTCAGCACAGCCAGTCCCTGGGGATGAAGGTCCCAAGACCTGTGCCTGGGAGAGGTCTAATCCTGCTGGCCTGGTCCCATCTCTGAGCATCGCCCTGTCCTCTCCTCCCAAATGCTTTGTGGAGGGTGGGTAGCACCCTGTTACGGAGCTGAGGAACCGAGGTGGAGAGAGCCCCTGGGCAAGAGTGCGGGGCTGAAGGGAGCTGTGTCCTGCCCAGGGTCTCCTAGGGGTGTGTCCTGCCCAGGCTCTCCTGTGTGGCTGTGTCCTGCCCAGGCTCTCTGTTTGTCCTGCCCAAGCTGTCCTCTGGCTGTGTCCTGTCCAGGCGCCCCGGAGTTGTGTCCTGCCCAAGCTCTCCTGTGTGGCCAGGGCCCTGCAAAACAAGGCAGACAGTGTGGGACAAGCCACCTTTTGGTGGCCTGGGCCTGCCAGCAACAGTTTGCTGCCATGCCTGGGCTGTATCCTTGCAAGCCCTTGCACCTCCAGGGAATGCCACACTAGGCTGCCAGCCACGTCATGGAGAAGAAGGTGTCTGAGCTCCCGACACCCTGCAGCGAGGGCTGGCTGCAGCATGTGGGCATGTTTCCCAGGAGCTTGGGAACATGCAAGCCCTGCAATGCCACCAGGCGAGACTCTTTCCCAAGCGCCGCTTCCAGACAAAGCTGAGTGGACCTGCTGAGATGGTGAAAAAGCTCCTTCAGCAAAGCCTGACACATCAGGGTTACATTTCTCCCCCTGTACCTCCAGTTCAAACCCAGCCCCGCTCCAGCTGAAGCTTTATTCTGCCTGTTCCATCCATTTCCATCCCTCTCTCCCCTTCTACTTTGTTGCTGCCAACCAAGAAACCTTTGTATTTCTGCACCGTGTTTAATTCCATAGCAACAGGTTGCTGCTGTCACAGCAGCTGCTGATTGCTTTTGAATTGCCTTTCAGACAAGCTCCAGAATAAATACAAAAGAGCAGGTCTTTGCATGGCTCATATCAAAGCTGGCCAGTCCAAAGCCTCCTGGGCTGGTATTTAAAGTCCCAGAATCCCATATAAAACCTGAATCAACAAAACTGAAAGGGATTGCATTCACACACTCTCCCCCCACTCCCCCCTTTTCCTCTCCCCTGCTCATCAAACAGCAATTTCTACCCAGAATTAGTTTCCCAAAGGGCTCTTTAATGAGCATTTTCTATGGTGCCTTGCACTCACCTCTGCCCAGCTCATGGCCGCCAACGCTGCTCCCCACCCAGCGCCCGTGGCCAAGGAAACACGCTCCCCATCTCCTTCCCTGCTCAGCAGTCTGGGCTCCCAGTCCCTGTAACCTTGCAAGGCCATTATGGTGCTGCTCCCAGCCACGGTCTCATGTTCCCAGTCCTGAGCAATGCTGGAGCTGCTGGTCTTGGAGCCATGGAGAGACCAGAGCCTTCCCAGAGCAAGGCTGGATCAGACCCCGGCTCCTCTCCAGTGGGGATGAGAAGCGTGAAGAGAAGCCCCAGCTGGAAAGTCCATCTCACCTGTCAATGGGCCCCTTTTGTGGGAGCTGCAGTGGCCAAGCGACAGCAAATAAGGAAAACAGAAGTACAGGTTCTTCTAGCCTCCCTTAGGCACTGCTGGCTTTCCCTGCAGGAGTAGGGCTGTGACCGTGTTGGGCCTCCTCGGCCTATTTGGCAGTGATTAGCATTACAGACCTGCAACCTCTCCTAAAACCACAGCATGGTCAGGTTGAGTGAGAGCAGCAATTGAGAAGGGAGACAATGATGTCCCTCGGGATATTAGAAGCCCTGGGCTTTATTCCCAGATCTACCACTAACCTTGGAGAGGTTACTTGACATCGTGCCTCAGTTTCCCAGGCACTGTAGCAATAATAATTATAGCTGGGCTGGTTGCTTAGGAGGTTGTTTGTGAACCACCCCACTGAGTGCCAACCCTGTTATTATTCCTCGGCCCTGTTATTAGACCTAAATCCAACCTGCTTAAGAATGAAGACTCCTGTGAAAAACACACAAATGGGTTCCCAGATCATCATTTTTATTAAAGTTCGCAGGCAGCTAGAAGAAAGAAAGGAAAAAAAGCCTAGAAAATGTAAATAAAAGTCATTCAGCGCATCACAGACCGGCTCTGCACAGTGTGCTCTTCCCAGCAGCAACAGGCGCTCGCCACTCCGAAAAGACCTTTGTTGTTGGAAGCCAAGTCAAGGCTTTTCATCACATTGCATCATTCTGCTGGCCAGGCAGCTCAACCTAATCCAGAGAAGAAAGGCAAGCCCAGAGCATCTGCAGGATGAGATCTGCTGTGGAGGGAAGCAGGATGCTGGGGAGGTGCAGGACCAGCCTTCGGTAGTGGCCCCAGCCCCGGAAGAGGCTGGTCAGGAGCTGCATCCTGGTATCGACAGCCAAAACCCACGTGCCCTCCTCCTCAGCATGAATGAGGAGCGACTCAGGCTGAAAGCTCTGGCATGGATAAACCCAAATACAGTGTGTGCAGACAACCCGGGGCAGACAGAACTCAACCTCTGCCTCCCAAAGCTACAGCCCACCCTTTCCCTTCTCCAAGGTGCACAGGGAAGAAAGGACTGGCTCCCCAGCCTGCCCTGCGATGCTCCCCTACTTCAGTCCTTTCCCCTCCAAGGATTCACTAGAGACACAGGCTCTGCCCCACTGTGCCTCTGTTTCTGCTCATCTGCTAATTACACCCTCACCCACGCGCGGCTCAGCGAGCGCGGTAGGGGAACTCAGCAGACCGGCTCCCAGCAGCCGCGGGTTTTATCTGGTGAGTATCTCGGCAGCGGTGCCGGTGCCTTGGCACACTAACAGAGCCGCCGTACTCTTCCCAGCAGCTGCGTGGGGACCTGCCCGGCCTCCAACCAACTCGCAAACGGCTGCGGTGAGGAAAGGGCCAGGGGGGGAGGGCAATAAAAAAAACAAGAAGAGAGAAAAAAAAAAGGCCCAAAGTGCAAACCAAAAGGCACCTGCCCTGTTTCACCGCGGTACCCGGCGCTGCTGGCAGCTGCCCAGAGCTCCCACGCTTTACTGTTTCGGCAGCTGTTGCCTCTGCACAGTGGCCAGAGGATGGGCACTGCCAGGTGCTCTCAATCCCTTTTTCCTTTAAAAAACACTCCCAAGTCACCCAAAGAGCAGCCGTGGCCAACACCAGTTCACTGCCTTGGAAAAAAAAATAGTATCTCTTAACCCCCCCAACCAAGTAAGAAAAAGCACCTAACAGCTCCCCTCATGTGCTTGCTGAGGGATGCAGCCCGGTGCACAGCCTCCACCTTCCCAGTCCCATCGGGCCACTGGTACCCACAAGCCATCCCCATGTCCCTGTACCCAACCCCAGCCCACAGCCAGCGCTCCTGGCTCTTTGCCATCCCCACGCAGCTGCTGGTGCTGGGGCTGGGTGGCCCTTCATGCCCCGTGGTGCGGTGCCAGTGGTGGGGCTGACTCTGCCTCCTGCTCCCAGTGCTGGGAAGGGGTGTGAAAGGCTCCTCGGAGTCCTGTGAGAGACGATGGGAGGGGATTCGTTCGCTGTGTTGGCTCCAGCAGCGAGAGGGGACGTGGAAGTGACTCCGGCACCTGGGGAGGTAAAGAGAAAGCTCATTACTGCTGGGATGCTCGGCTCCGGCTGTGCAGGAGAGGACAGGGCCAAGATGATGCCCCAGAAGAGGGGCTGCACATTGGCAGCTATTGGGGCAGCCCCCTGTCCAGACCCCAGGGATGGGCAGAGGTGGAGAGCAGTCAATTTACTTGGGGTATGGGGTGTGTTTTGCTGGAGAGGAGAGAGATCACTTCAAGCTGGGAGGGCTCAGAGCACCAGGAAGCTGGGCAGAGCTGAACAGGAAACCTCTGTGGGAACAACAAGGGGATGAAACATTGGGGGAGCTTTTAGCTCTATGTTTAAGGCAGGGAGGAGGGCCCAAGGACGGGAACAGACAACACCAAAAAGACCCTTTTTCTCTTTTTCCACCAGTTCCTCCAAAACCATCCCTACAACTGATCTTTCCAAGGGTTTGATTAATCCAGTCTGGGGCTGAGCTCCGACTGCACATGTTCCCATCTGCCCAGGGTTAGGAAAAGCCTGATTTTCATCGACTTTCCTCCCCAGGCCAGCCACTCCCTTCCAACACTGCCTGATAAACTGGCTTCAGAGACAACCAGCCTCTTGGAAAGAGCAGCAGAGGCAAAAAAAAAAAACCCAACAACCCAACCCAACTGCAGTCCCTGTTTATCCGGCCTTGCTATTATTGACATGCAAATAGGTTTCCCTAAGAGCCACAGAGAGAAACCAGCTGTGACTCTGCTCCAGCAACAACACCAGCAAGGTTGTAACAGGTTGGGAGCAACCAACCCAGCCACACACAGGTGAGCTGTGGCGTTCAGGAGCCGGGAAATTATCCTGAGGGTTTGGTTTTTTGGGGTTTTTAGGCTGCTGTTTGCAGCTTTTTGCATAGGAAGATGTCCAGCTGGGAACAGGGCTCTGCTGAGGGAGCTGGGAGCAATGCATGGCATCAAAACCCTATGGCTTCTTGCAATGTGAAAGCTGACCAAGCGCTGCTCCACGTGAAGGGAAGCCAAAGCAGCCAGCACTACAGCGGTCTGTGCAAGAGGCTTGTTATCTCAGCTGTAATTAAATAATCAGGGAAAGCCACTGAACAGAGGCAACGTTTAGCGTGACCACAGTATCAGAACACAGCTTTGGGATGGGCACACTGCCAGAATCCTCCCAGGAGCTTTGGGGCCAGAGATCAGCTTCTAGGTGCCAGAGCTGACTCGAGCCCAGCAGCCCCAGTGCCCAACCACTGGCAGGTACCAGCCTTTGTCGGGACCAAACCCAACAAAGGGCTCCAGTGGGAGCCACAAACAGGCTCTGAGCTTTCAGATGAGCCCCAGGAAGAAATGCCTGAGCAGTACCAGGCAACCAGTCCCCAATCCCTGCAGCTCAGACCCTAACAAGGGTCCTGCAGGAGCTGAAAGGCACTGGGAGAGGAACCCCCAGCTCCCAGCTGCTATGGGATTTGGCTCATCCCTGTTTGTTCTGAGATAGCAGCCCTGAAATCTCCACCCCAGGGGAGTGGTTGAGGAGCCAGCACAGAGGGATGCAGTGACTCCCCTCCTCATTTCACCTTCTCCAGCTGGACCACACAACCTGCAGCTCCCTCATCCCTGGGGACTGTCCCAGCCCCCAGCTAAATGCTGCTCTCTCTGGCCCAAGCCCATCTGTGACCTCCCCATGAAAACAAGAGCATCACACAGGACAGAGCCTGGAGAAGCCACCTTTCATGTGGAGACAGGCAGCTTGGAGAACCTGTTCCAGCTACCACCTGAAGTCACCTCCTGGGAGGTGTAGAGCTGTCCCCATCAATTGTCACTGCACAGAACTGCAACAGACCACCCAGCATCAACCCCTGAGCTGCTGGCTGGGCTCTGCTCATGTTTATAAATGCTCAGAGTCTTTATTAGCTGAGTACTCAGTATTTTATTTCCCTTTTGAAATGCTTCTCCTCTTCATGGCTCCATCACTGCAGGTGGGAGGAGACAGGGCTGTCAGCTCTTCTGTTGCTAATCACACCTGGTCCCTGGAATGAACTGCTGGCAATGAGCACAGAACCAATGTCACATGGCACCCTTGGCAGGGGAGCCAGGACCTCTGCCCAAAGGTGCCCCCGCTCCAGCTGGGAAGGGAGAAGGCTGTGCCCTCCGGAAACGTTTCCAGCTGATCAGCTTTGTGCCCTAAATGAAAAGCAGGGTTGGTGTTTTCAACAGTTTTCAAGGACATATTACCTGGGTGTCAGGGCTGGTGTGAATGCAGCCTCACCAGTTAACAGGTGAGGAGGGTGGGTTTTTCAGGATTACAAAGTACTCTTTCCTACCTTGTGACTGCCCAGGCTTTTCCCCACCCACCTGGCTTGCTCTGCTCTCAGGGTACCTTGGATGGTCCCTCCTGAGCCTCCTCCAGCTCAGCGGGGTTCCCAGAGGACTAGCATTCCCAAAGCACACCAGCACCCAGGCATGTGCTGGCCAACCTGCCTTCCAGGTGTCCCTACTTGAAGGAAGGATCCCACAGGGACCAAAATGGGTCTTGCAGCAGAGACCCCACATCATGGGAGCTACAAACCTGAACGTCCCTTGGCCAGGCTGCTGTAGGACAAGAGGGTAGTTCTTAGGGTCCCTGTGGCCAGTTACCCCAGTTCCTGAGCCCAGTTTTGGCCCAGGTGCAGCCAGGACAGCCAAGGCAAGAGTGGGGGACATGGCTGGTGGGACACAGGCAATGCATTCGGGTCTGGCGTTCACTCACCACTCTCGGTGCCTTATTTAAGGAGCTGTCACCGTGGCTGAGGCCATAACAATAACTTAGGTTAAAAAAACCCCAACACAAACCTCTAGAAAAATGAAGAGACGTTCTGTCTGCCAGGAACTCATGTATACTTTAAATACTTCTTTTAACTGAGGAGTGGAAGCGAAGCCAAAAAAGCACAGAAACCCCTCACACAGTGACTTTCCCCCAGCTTTATGTGCAGGTTGGCATTGCAGCTCCTAGCTTTCTTGTGCTTGTGCCAGGCTCCAGATTATGGGGTTGGGGTGTGTGTGGGGGGGGAAAGAGTATCTATACAACCCCCACAAAGCCGTTTGTTAGGACTGAACAACCCAAATACAGTATGGGGGTAAAAAGGCAGGAGAAGAAAATAGTATGGCTGTGGCTTTGGAGGCTGCTTTCTATTTGGTAGCTGAATAATCAACTCCCACCTTAAAATATTCCCTGGTCCTGTTCCCAGCAGCATGGCTGGTGTTGAGCTTTAATATTCAGGCACATCTGCTACCAGAGAAAATTAATTTCCAGCTCTAGGATGGCTCTTAAAGGGAGGCCCCATTGACCTGCACTGAAAATGATGGAGTCCTCACACTCTTTGCTGCAATATTTAATAGCTGAGTGGCAGTTAATTAGATTACTGAGCCGCTGTGACAGATGCTAGGCAACGCCTGAGGAGGAGAATTTGGAAAGGCCATTATCTTCCAGGGCTGGGAAAGCTCTCAGAGATCTCATTTTAACCCTTTCCACTCTTGCCCTGCCCTCACCATGGCCCAGCCCATATTAAAACCCAGTGTTTCCCAAATCAAAGGCCAGCAGAATGCTTTGGGTGCTTTTGTCTCCACCTGAGAAAAGCAGGTGGTCACACTGGGGAAATGCCCAGCAGAGATGCCAGGAGCTCCTCCTTGGTTCCCACCTGGCATCAAAAGAGATGATCACCAGAAGATGCCAGTAATTTCACCCACTGGGTGATTCCCAGGCACACCAACCACACCAAGTGGGAAGCAGGGAAGCAAGAGGGTGTTAGAGGGTTTGGGCAGCATTTTTTCCTCCTTCTATTAAGTGAAGTGGATTTTGATGAGTCTATGGAAGAATTTCCCTTCCCACAGTCCTCACCTTTCAAATAAAACCCTAAGTAAAGTTTGTCAACCCTGCCCCCACACACAAGAGCTTCCCAGGTCCTTCAGCTGGCTGGGAGATAGGCTCCAACCACCAAAGCAAGGCTGTGTGTGTTGCCAGCACTGCAAAACCTGCCGACTGAGCTAGCAGAGGGGTTGTGGACTTCCTGGGAAGATGATGCTATCCAACCATTGACTGTATCAATATCTGCTTTCAGGATGCAAGGTGAGAAGAGCTGCATCTCAGCATGGATTGGTGAAGACTCTGTGGAGTGAAGCTGGTAACCAGAGTAGCAACAAAGCATCCCACTGGGGAGGAACCAACAGCCTTTTCCCAGCAGCACTGCAATAGCAGCTTCTCTCAGCATCTGAGAGCCAGAGCACCAGCATGAGAGAGGACATTGTAAGTTTCCACCAACTACCTTATTCTCACACACCCCAAAACCCTGATAAACACATTCTCCTCCTGGTTACAAACCCCCTTCCCTCCCACTCAGGTCTCACACAGAACTCTCAGAAGTTCTGATTTAACAAGCAACAGTCTGGATGTTAAATAAACACACCAGGACCATCAAATGCACTGTGGCTTCTAAGCTTCTGCTCCTGCTACCCACTGAAATGTAAATACAGACCATAAAAAGAGATCCAGGGTTTGCTGGCATCCCAAGGGTCACCTGCCTACATATTCATCAGCTCCAAATAAATCACCAGTAAAAACACCAAACTACAGAGACTTTTTCCAAACCACTTGTTGCCCCTGTATCCCCCAGGACTCACATTCAAGTCCTCTTAGGAACGGTAACCCCCTCAACCACACAGGGACAGGATGTCTTCTGTGGTGACAGCCATGAGAGCAGGCACTGACATGTCTGCCCTCCCATACCCACACTCACACAGAAGGGTGACACTGGCACACCCAGCTGTCTCAAAAGCAGAGATAGTGGGGCTGTGGCCTGCTTGCAACCATGCATGGAGATTTCAGATACTGAGGGGACCACGTGGGAACAAAAGAAACCTGGGAGCTAGCTAGACTTACATCATAGAAGAGCCCATTCCTCTTTTCCAGTGCTGCATCCCACCTTCACATTTGCCTTTCTCATGAAACATGAGCAACTTGGAACCCATGGCTTTGGTGTGGTGTGTGGAGATGCAGTTGAGATAAGACAGCAAGCTTTGATTTAAAAGGAGACCCTTACCTTATTGACCTCCTAGATACAAGCCCCTGAGCCCTGACCCTCATCACGATGGCAAGTGCTTCCAGGTGCTGACAAAAGCTGTGGGGATGAGCGAGTAAGGCACCGTTGTGATGCAGTTCCACGTGTCTGACGTAGGGTCGTAGCAGTCCAGTGTTTTGCACCTCTGAGTCCCAAAGTAACCCCCCACCACGTAGAGTTTATTCCCCGAGGCCAAAGCGTGGCATGACATGCGCTTGGCTGTCATGTCCCCAATGCGTGTCCACTGGTCTGTTTCACAGTCAAAGCGATAGGCAGATGCTGCCGTGAACTCGGTGTCTCCTCCCATGATGAAAATCTGGCTGCCCAGGACAGCAGCTGCCGTGTAGCGCCAGGGCTGTGGGCACTCGGCTTTGATCATCCACCGATTCTCACCTGGGTCATAGCACTGGACTTTGGACACCATGTCTCGGTGAATGCTGGTCCCACCAAAGACAAAAAGCTTGAGCCTGGCGCTCACCACCGCAGCGTTGCTCACTCCATCTCTCAAAGGAGCCACCATCGTCCATTTGTTGGATATGGGATCGTACTTCTCTACTTGCTTCAAGGAAACAGAAGGAGATGCAGGAAAGACTCCAGCTACTGCAGTGTGTCCACCAACCACGTACAGGCAGTTTTCCAATTCAGCTGAGCCATGCCCAAACCGAGCGATTAACATTGGGGCAGCTTTAGACCATTCCTCATGCACAGTGTCATACACCCATACATCTTTTGAGACCCCATTCTCTGAGCCCCTGCCTCCCGTGATATAGACTTTGCAGCCGATGGCACAGGCACTAAACTCCTTCCTTGGACTTGGCAGGTCTGCTTTGGGGATAATTTCCTTTGCTTTGTGATCCACTTGGTAGATCTTATCACACATGAAGGTCTGTCCTCCCAGGATCAGTAATGTGTGCCCAGCTTTGCGAGGCCTGGCACAGGGACTGGTGACCACCCCATCATTCTGGAGAATCTTCTTCTTGCACTGAATAGCTTCATCCAAGACGAGTTTGTTCCTTTCATCCACCATGATCAAGTCCTCACAAGCCAAGGCTTCCTTGAGGCATTCAGAAGGAAGCAAGGCCAGACGAACGTTCCTCAAAAGTTCTGGGAGATAAGCCTTCCGCTCATCCAAATCATATTTCACCCACTGGATGACAGCCTTAAAGACCTTTTCTTCATCCTCTATTTCCAGCTCATCACTGGAGATGAGGTCCAGCAGAGTATCCTTGGAAAGGTTGTTGAAGTCCTCACTCTTGTGAACAGTCTCAAAGTTAACCAGGCACATCCTCCAGGAGAGCTCATAGAGCCGCCGGCACTGATGAGCATCCGAGAGCAGCATCATGCCCAGGCAGTTGGAAGGGTAGAGGTTCTTCTCCAGGAACTCAGCTGCCGCATCTCGGACATCGTGGAACTGCAGCATGTCTCCAGCCTCCAGGAGGGACTCAGCGTTCTCCTCATTGATGATGATCCGAGAGGAGTAAGCAAAGTCCAGCAGTAGCTCCAGCACCTCTGGGTGGAGGCTGTCATGGAAATTCACCTCATCACCCAGGCTCTCCCGGAGGCCATTGCTAAACATGGCTTCAAAGTATCTGCTGGAGGCAGCCAGCACTGCCCGATGACATGGGAACGACCTGTTTCCTGCCCAAAGAGTGACATCAGTGAACATGCAGTGCTTCCGCAGGGTGTTCAGATGGGACAAGACGCAGTCTGGGTGGGAAGCTTTGTGGAAAAGCAAGATGTTCATGGAGCCGGTGCTAGTCCGGGATTTACGGTTCTCGTGGACACTCACTGACATGATGACAGAGCTTTTGCCTGTACAGAAACAAACAGAAAACCCATTATTCTCTTGTCCTTGCTGATGTATGGCATGGAGAATACATATATTTGCTATGCAACCCTGGCTCGCTGTCGGTGGACCTGAAACATGAAGCACCAGGGGACATCCCAGTGCTCCTGCACCCTGGTGTGCAGAGCCCATGCCTCCTGCACCCTCACACCCTCTGAACACGTAACTCAGGCTGAGCAGGGCGGGAAGGCAGAGCGGGGTGAAAGGGGAAATTCTGCACTTTGGTTCCAGCAACAGAGCAACAAAGTGAAGCAATCAAAACCCAAACTTGATGGTAAATTGTCTCAACAGCCCCTAGAGGGTATTGGCAAACCGCAGAAGAGCTATTTTTCCTTGGAAAAACAGCATGAAGAGAGCAGTCTATCCAGGATAAAGGGCACTGGTCTGTTCTTGGCTCAGCAGAAGTCAAGTTTGGCTTCTGATTTTCCTGAAGATTACTGCAGGCTTAGGAAAGGCAATTGCTACTGGTTTTATTTATGGAGTATTTAACTACCAGCACAAGCCAAAAGTTTTGAACAAATTTTACCAAACCCATTCATTGTAGTTTTTGTTGATAAAACTCACCAGGCACTTCATGTGACTTAAACATTTTGCAGGACTGATTCACATCAGAGAATAAGGCAAGAGAGACAGCTAAATTACACTTTTTAACAGACAGGCAGAAGCAAACACAAGGCTTTTATTAGCTGCTATTTCATTTAAGTGCTACTTGATACCTATCCTTGCCTATGGAAGAAAAAGCCTTTGGACCAATCAAATTAATAGTACTTAGATGATAAAATCCAAGTCCTTTGCTCCAAAATACTTTAGCCAGCCCTTAGTTTGTCCCCTATGTAACTAAAGCAGACAGACACATGCATACAGTCCTCTTTTGCAGCAGAAAGCAAGCACTGAAGCGTGTAGCATGACTGTCCTGAGGTTTGAAAAATGAGCCTGGAAGGAAAGAAAAACCAGGGTCGGTGTGTCACGCCTCAACCACAGGCCGGTGACAGCAGACAAAGCAAAGCCACCAGGAGACCAGGCACAGCAAAGCCATTGCAGGCACTAGATTAAATTCACTTTTCAGTAAAAGAGACTCCCTAGCTAAACATGGAGTTTGCAGGCAGGCAGCCCACTAAGGAGTTAAAGATAGGGGCAAGTCACAGAACTTGGAGGGGTCTGAGCCATGCCGGGAGCCTCGAGGTGCTCAGGGAAGGGAGGAACCTGCTCGGTCTCCCAGGAGCACACCAGGGTCTGTGGCCTTCAGCTCAGCCTCCCTGTCAACACAAGGCAGGCAGGAGAAATGGCAACAAGCTGGGGAAAGCAGGTCTAATTCACAGGAAATGGTTTGCTTGAGAAACCTTCTACATCTCTGCTAGATCTCATCTCTCTACTCATGATGGTTTTTCTACCCCTTTCCTACCCCACTTTCCCCAAAACATCATGGTTTTGCTTTGCAGGCTGGAGACACCAGGGTTGAAATCCCATGGCACCCCACTCCAGCCACCTAATTGTTTAGAAATCAGTAATTAGCCACACAGACAGAGTTGGGGAAGGGTTTCTGGTTGAGTTTTTTGGTGGTGGCAGCTGGTTGCTTTTTTAACTTGCTCTTTGCAGCCTGAGGTTTCGTAAGGGCCTTTCACCCCCCAAGCACAAGGTCTGTGCCAAGAGAGTGGACATCGAGGTACCAGGCTGACGAGGGTCACAGCCCTGACCTGCCAGAGACCTGGAGCTGCACAACCCACCCCACACTCCACGGGTGGATGACCTCACGAGGAGGCGGATGACCAGATAAGCTGCCTGACTCACGCTCTGCCCACACGCTTCCTACCCCCTGCTTCTCCAGCGCCTCCAAAAGAGTCCAAATTCGACAAATAGTTGTGGGCACGTCCCCTCCTTTCCCACCCCCTGTCGTGAATTATTGAGGTTGGTTTTCCTGAGGCCTCAGTCATTCCTCAGGGCTGTGTCACGGCCTGAGGAACAGGTCTGTCTGCGCTTCTCTCTGCAGAAGCAATAGCTTGCTCAAGCAGCCACAACTCCTACTTGGCCTCCATGCCAGGCAGAAGAATTGCCACGGGTGTTGGGGTTGGATATGTGCACGCTCCTCTGCAGCCTGGGCTCAAGGCCGCCAAGCTTGTTTCGCTTGGGATCGGAGGCCACACGGGATCAAGGTTGCAAAACAGGAAGGGAAATGCCCTTACGGCGCAGCGCTTTGAAGTGCATCTGAGGGAAATTGTTTCCAACATCTACACCCAGCACAGGGACAACACTAATTTAAGAGGTTGTATGGATTCTTGTGTCAAAGCTCTGTAACGCCGAAGCGAGGAATACAAATGAAACATTTATGAGTCTGCTAAAAGCTATTGATTTAGGTTCCTATTCCTACAACCTCAGAAACTGCTCTGCCAGTGCTGCTGCTTTCTTTGCTCGCAGCTTGGGTCAGCTATTCGACATTAACCTTTGATTTGCTTATGCACAAAAAATTAAGCAATTTATATAGGACAGCTATGGAAACAAACAAAAAAGATTGCAGGAAGGCAGCATCATTTTTTTCTGTCACTGGGATTAGAAAAGACACTAGCCAGGATGGAAGGAGCAGGTTATTTAGAAATGAAAAATGTCTATGTAAAAGCTGCAGCAGAACCACTCCATACACACACACACACACATATATAAAATATCTCAGGCTTCCAACATCAAACATCTTGCCCAAGGCACTGGGTAACCAAATAATATTTCTATCCAGCGGGTATTGAAGAGCATCCAGGGAATAAGCTGGCAGGCTCCAGCCCAGTCCCAGTGAGGACAGCACTTCATATCACCTTGTTCCACCCCAGACTGGTCTCCAGTACAGCTGTAGCTGGAGAGCTACAGCCCCTTTAGCTGGCATCTCCTGGAGCTGGGCTGACTCGGGATGTCACTGGTCACAGATCACGTGGGCTAGGCAAACCAGTAAACTGAAACTAAAGCAGCCTTTGAACTTTGGTGGGCAGCCATCTCACCAACGAGGTTTGCTCACGGCTTTCAGTAACTTACAAACAGGTTGTTTCGAGGGCTTCTTGAATGCTGACATAGCTGGGCACAGAGGAGCGGCAGGGACTAATTCCTGCTCTCACAAACACACCCCACTGCATCTCTCAAGTCTAGCACAGGATTTGGCATCACCCCACCCATATTAGATGAACAGAAACTGCAGTCAGTAGCTATTCCATCTGATGAGTTTCTTCCAAGATCAAGCAGCCTTATGAACCTCAGAACCCTGTAACTAAAAGGATCATCCACGCTTTCCATGAGACACACAAACATAAGCTTCAATGTAAGCAATGTTTAACTGCCTGATGAGCAGGCTGAACCCATGACATCTGCTCTTAGGCATTCATCAGAAGTAGATGCATACAGAGCAGAATTTGTCCCCTACTACATTCATTCCTTGTTTCCCTTATCCAGCTCCTGAGCTACAGAGAAAAAAAACAGAACCACTGAGAATGAGGAATATTTTTCACAAAGAAATTTGTTGGTGGCTCCTGCCAAGCTCCCACCTGCTCTGCGAGAGCTCAGGGGGTTATCGGAGCTCGCAGCTGCATCTTCCATCATGCAGAAGCTATCACCAGAACAGACCCATCAATGCGAATAGCAGAAGGCACAACCTGAACAAACTGGGTCTGGGATTTCTCCATGCTGCATTCAGGGTTTTTTTTTTTCCTTTGAAAGGCGGTTATTGAAAAAATAACTACCTACTGCACAGCCTTTTAGAAGGATCTTACCGCATGCAGAGGTAGACGATAACCCTTCTTCCATATGGATGAGGGCAGAGAGGCATCAGCTTTTTGACAACCATCCAATGCTGTCTGCTGGCTATAGTATTCCCCTGGCTGTCTGCAGCCTTTGTACAGCAGATATAGGAAAGACAGGATTTTTCCAGCACAGCAAGATAAGGGTGCTTTGGATTTCTTCCACTCACCCACACAGGGCAGACGGCAATGCAGAAGAAGAAGGGTAGAAGTTGACTCAGGGAGAACAGACCCCTCAGATCTCAGCTCATGAAGAAAACAGCCCATCAGTCTCCCTGGATAGGACAAAGCTGGCAAAGAACGGGGGGGGAACAAAACCACAGAGCTGGCCAAGCTCTGCACCCGAACAATGACCACAGTTATCCTGTCCGAGTGCCTCTTGCTTCCCACAAACCATGCCCCAGCAGAAGACTGTATCTCCCAGGCTGGTGGGTCGCCATGTCAGAGTCTTGCTATAGGGAGCTGGTATGGTTCATGTAGGAGATCCTTGGGAAACACTCTGTTACAAGTTGAAAAACACAAGTAGCATTTAGAAATTGGGTAACTCAAATCTGTATCAGCCTCCGGTCTCCAATCACAAAGTAAGTGTGTATTGAGGACAGCTTAGAAGGACTATTGACACATGGACTCTATTTAGCTAGGCTTGGAGTTCACCTCTCCACCTTAACCAGCAAGCTGTCCACAAATCCAGTTTCATTTAGTATGTGCAGGAAATTGCCAGATGAGATGCTGCTTCCCTTAAATTTGACAGTAAGGTATTTCCCAGTGGGACTTCAGGGGTTCACGAATCATCCCAGCTTATAAAGGCAAAACTACAGGATTTAAGTGTTCTTCTAAGACTGTAAAGGTTGGCTAAACACCAACAAAGAGCCCAAATCCCATGAACCAAAGCCATCACTTTCTGTTTGCCAGTCAGACTTTGAGAGAAGCAGCGAGCAGAACACATTTCTTTCTGCCTCACTCAACCATGAACTATTTAAAACTGTAAATAAGTAAATAAATAAGTAATAAGGTTCCCTGCTGGCTCAACTCAGACAACCTGAAAGAAGCTGCTCACACCACAAGTGGAGGTTCATTCCCAACATTCCCCCCATGTATGGGCTGCACTACTAGCTCTAAGCTAGCCAGGGCAGACCCGCCTCAAGTGGCCAGCGATGGATGCTTCTGATGGCATAAGATTCATTTTGGTTTTCCCTCTCCAATTTTGTAATATCAACCCCTTGGGGAGAAACCCCATTTTGAATTCAGCCAAAGTTCAGCTTCTCCCTGGAAACAGTGGGATAAATTCTCCACCCATTAGCAATGCTAATGTTTCTTCATTCAGCCCAGATTCCAACCCCTTCACAGACTCCATTCCCTGGTGCTTAAGCCACCAGCACCATCCCAGGACACAATTACTGACACAGAATAGCCAGTTTCCCCTTTTTTACTTTACAGAGTAGCAAACTAGAAACCTAAAGTCACCCACCATGTTGTCTTCATGGAGAGGAGCTCCTAGCAAATCTGCTTAGGAGAAAGATCAGTGTGGTACCGTCAAACACAGCCCCCTGATACAGCTGCATCTCAGATGCGATTTCCTGGCATTGGAGACTGTCAAAAGCTTTGAGAACAGGGATCTATTACACACAGGCACTCATGTACTCACAGACACAGCTCAAAAGTCAAAAAAACCCAACAGAAGATGGGAAAAGATGGTGGTGGAGTGAGACAGAAAATAAGAAAGGAGAAGGAACAAATGTAAAGATGTTTTCAGTTGATTTTCATGTCCTTGCAGAACATGATGGATTGTCAGGTATTACAGCTTGGAGGTGCCTCAAATGCTCGATACTAATAATGCCCTTCTGTAAAGAGTGCTTGAGATGAAAGGAACTAAAATAGCACCTGGCATGCTTGTTGAGCATGGAGCCTGGGCTGCTGCCAGGTGGGCAGCAAAGGATCTTCCCGCATTGTCCCTCCACTCTGCCCACACTCCTGTGTGCCTGGATGCAGGCTTTGCTCTCTAACAAATCGGGTTCGTCTCCAGCAGCTCCAGTGAATTTAGTGGTTTGCCTGTGTCAGCCAAATTTGTTCTTCTCTTCCTCAGGATGACTAACGCAGCAAAGATGCAACTGTGATTCTGCACACTGGAATTCAGGCAACGTAACTCTGCCATGAATCAGCAGGTATCTCTGTAACCAAGCTGCATTTGGCCTTCCTGACAAACTCTCGCCGTTTCATATTTGTAAGCAAAGACAGTTGACCCCATCCCCCCAAAGCAGAATTTCTGACCCTGCCCCAAGCCTTTGAGAATGGAAGCCATCCTTATTGTTTCTTCTCATTTTCTCACTTTCTAACCTAGGCTGTATATCCCAGACAGAAAACAGAGAGACCATGTGAAAGGCTCCTTCTGTTGGCTCAGACAGAAACTGGGAGGTTTTCCAAGCCCAATTCTGTAGGCTCCAGGAGATCAGATTGTCTGGAGAAGGTCCGGGCACGTATCTGAACGTGCTTACTAAAGCAAAGCTGAACTCAGAAACTCTATCACTGTTTCGTATCCCCTTCTTACCAGTACCCACCATTCCTCCCTTTAAACTTGTCCTCCTCTCCCAGCCTAACGCCACCACAAGAATCTGCTGAATGCCACTTACCATAGAAAACAAAAGCAGTATTTCCAAGCTGTACCAATTAGCCAGGTTCTTGTCCTGTCTTGCAAAAGGGGCAGCTGTGCCTCAAGTATCTCAAGACATGGACTAATCTGAGCCAAAAGCAACCAGGTTCCAACCAAAATAAAAATACCTGTAGGAAATCTGCTTTCCATGCAATAGATGCAGTTTTATTGGCAAATCAGGTACTGGACTTGCTACTCCGCAGCTGAGATACTCCACCAAGCTTCTCGAGCTACCTGTGATGCAATCAAATAAAGTCCATGTTCACCACTAAGCACACTGGCTTTGCAGTTCCTGGGAATACCACACCCTCCTACAACCACTATCCAAATTGGGATAAATAATGCTTTTAGACACAGTTCAGGCTCCAGACAATAGCTTTTCATTGCTACTCTGTAACCCCAGTGGGTCTTTTCAGAGGCTGTGATTCATTTCAGAGGCTGCTGTGGGGTTTTGTCCTCCCTGCCTGCCCTCTAGCTCAGCTAGTGAATAAACCCCATTCTGCCAGATCAATCACACTCACTTTGCAGAATGAATGAGGGGCTGCAGAGGAGGCAAGCGGGTTTGCAGCCCCATCTCCCAAATTATACTCAAAAAGGCTCCAGAATGGAAACAGTCTACTTGATCGCAGTATCTACCCCAGCCCCATCTGGGCAGGATAAAGTCCTTTTCAAGCAAGCCAACTTGCTAATGTGCTGCAAAAGCAAAAGGCCTTCGGTACTTCAAATATAGATGAGCGGAACCACATGCCACTTCCCAGGGAGAGTTCAGAAGATGAGATGTGGTATACGTCAAATTAATGCCAGAATAACCACTGCAGTTGCTGACTCCAGCAAACATATTCGGATCCTCCCACGCTCTCTTTGCGCACTGTGCCCAGCTCCCGGCGCTGAGGCTGGCAGAGCTGATTGCTCTGATGGGCAGGCTAACCAGAAGCCCTGCTAGGACACTCACACCAAACAGGTCTGTCTGCCTGCTGCCGGGGCAGGATTGCAGTTCTGTGTCTGGCCAGTTAACCCAGGGTTGTGTTTTGTCTTCCCCGCTCCCCTGCCAAGCAGGAGATCTTGATGCAACTGCCAGGTTCAATTTGCAGGAGCTCATTTACAATTCTGGATGGAATTCAGAGCCCTGGACATGGGAGGCCCTCATGTCTCCTGAACCAATTAGCCCCTGATGTTGACAGGCATGGAGGACAGCTATTCCCAGCTGGACTGCAAAGCACTGACAGGGCACTGTTCATTGCCCTCTGGTTCTGGGCCACAGGACCAAAGGTGGCACCCATCTCTGATCTTTTAATTTCAGTACTAACAGAGCATCAAACCACACACTCAGCTTGCAAGTCCTGCAGCAGCACGGGAGCATGGCAGCAGCCCCAGCTATCCTGGGCATCTCTGCACGCATCACAAGCAACCCAGTGATCACCAGAGTGCTACAGTAATACATTGCCCTCTCCACAATCTGACAGGCTATCATAGAAAACTGGTATTGTTTGCAAAGGCTAATGGTCAGCAAACAGACAGTGGTTACGAGACATGCAACGTTCCCAGGCTCGGGCGATGGGGGAAGACAGAGCAGCCTGTACTGACTGGAGAGATACTAATAGCCACTGTGGGGATATAAAGTTGATAAGCAAAGACAGACCGATGTGATGGTGGTTAAAGGTCAGGCCAGGAGGCTTCGGGCAGTGTGTTCCAGCTAAACGCTTCCTAGCCGGCATTCCTGCAGCTACCATTTCAAGCAGTGCCAGCTACATTCACTGCAATTCAATTACAGCCTATAAAAGACAGGAGTAAATCTACTCCTCAGTTCAACTGCTGACATGACTTCCTCAAGCCTGCCCCTTCCACAGTTCTGGAGCATGAGCTGCTGTCAGCGCTGCGGACACCCCAGAGCAGCTCTGCCTCCCCTGCTCCACCCACTGATGCCCAAGGCCAAAGCACTGCTCAACATCAACACCCTCCTTTGGTAATGCTGCCACTTCCCTCCCTGTCTTGCAATGCATTGCCCATCCTCTTCCACCTCCACAGATGGCCACATCCTGCCCTTCCTGTTTCACTCATCTACCTGGTAAACATTGCCTAAAACTTCCTCTGGCTGTTAAGAAGGAGGACTTGAACTTCTGCAGGCTCTGGGGTGCAGCTGGTTGCCACTGTAGGGACAAAACCAGCATCATAATGCACACATTACAAACATACACATAGATATGCACGCATGCCTTGTCCCCATCCAGAGCCATGTCCAGCACTCACTCCAGCGCTGGAGGGACCATATTATGTATCAGACACACACTTATTTTCACGTATTTGGAGTATGTGTCACACAGCATCTTGTCATCTGCTCCCAAGCTGTCTGCCTTCACAAATTTCACTGCCTAGCTCCTTCAGCCGAACAATTTTGAAGTGGCTTTATCTCCTCCCCAAAACCACATCCAAGACACCATCTTCACTGCTTGAGTTACCCAAACCTGTCCCGAACACAGCACGGGAGGCTACTACAGGGCACGCTTCACACACATGCTGAGGCAGAAGGATTTCAGATAACAATCCCCAAAAACTTGAGAAAATGAACAAAAAAAAAAAAAGGATAAGAAGTTTAAGTTCCCTAGCGCTGAAGCTGTGTACAGACTCCTGTGTCCACATCACAGTGTGACTAATCTGCTTCTGCAGCAAATTTCACTCTGGTTTCAGTCCTGAGAAACCCATGCCTGCCCCACATCTCCTCACCGCAGAGCAAACTCCCCTCAGAAGCTTCACTGCATCTATCCAGCCTTATCACAGAGATAAAACAGAGCAGATGGTTTGGGTTAAAGACATAGTAGAGACACAAAAGTTGTTTTGGGTAAGATTTGATCTGAAGCAGTAAAGGGGACAACAAAAATAGAGAGTCCCCAGAAAGGGTCCCACCTCATGAAGGAGTCAGACTCCTTGATAAGAAAGCACGTGAGAGCTCAGACCTGGTTTACACTCAGATACTTCTGCTGGAGCAACAATTCATAACTCAGCTGAGTTAACAGAGGCAGCTGGTCACCACCAGAAACGTGCAGGGTGTGTTCCAAACATCTCGGGTTGCTCCTAAGGTAAGCTCAATAAAAATAAGCGTCACAAGACACAGGAAGGAGAGGGAAGACAAGGGAAGTTGTTAAAGTGTAAAGGTTATAGAGTTGTTTGCTTTTCTTGGGGCTCTGGATCTGTCCAGAAGTACAATCAGAGGAAGAATACAAAAGCTACAGCCCACGGCACCCTGAGCGGGGAAGCCACTCCAGCAGATCACAAGAGAAGATCACGCAGAGACTGCCAAGGAAAGAAAACAGAAACCAGTTATGGAGCCGGAGGTCTCTGTATAAATAGCATGAGGCACTTTAGGTGTGCTAATGAAAGGCTGAGGACAAGATTTTCCAAGCACAGATTTGGCTGGACTCACCTGCACCCCAAACCTCTAAGTGCAAGTGGGCAGATGGGAAAAAAGAAAGGAAGACAGAGCCCAAACAAACTACAACTCAATAAAAAACCCCAACTACTGAACTGGGTCGTAACTTTTACGTGCAGAGGGGCTCTAAGGACAGCAGAGGGACGGAGAACGACTGTTTCCAGCTCAGCTCGGTCCCCCCACGAGCCCGCACGCCTCTCCGGGCAGGGCCGGCGGAACCGCTTCCCTCAGAAGGGCTGTGGAAGTTGTGTCCCTCAAAGCAGTTTGGAGAGATCCCTGCCGGGGAGGGGGACGCAACGGCACTTCCACGCTCAAGGGATGGTCAGCAGCGCTCTGCTTGCTTTAGGAGAGGAAAGCCCTTCACCTGTGAAACCTGCCCGAGAGCCACGGTGCTCCGGAAGCCCAGCCAAGCTCCAGGGCCGGCAGCCGGTCCGGTGCCCTTCTGCGGGGGGATGACCTGCTGCCGGGTCCTGCCTTCTCCCGGCTCCCAATCCTCGCAAACGCAAACCCGGCCCTATTAAGAGGGGCCAGCGCCGGATCTGGAAGCGGCGGCTCGAACCCGAAGCTCGGGGAAACAACTCACCGTCTCTCTCCGCGCCGGACCCAAGCCGAAATCTCCGAGAGCCCCAAAGCCCCCTAGCCCCGTGGGGCGCCCGGCGGGGAGGAGGGAGGGTGGCGGACAGCTCCGGGGCGGAGCGGTGCCGTGCGGAGCGGCTCTTCGGCCCACGCGTGGAGCGATGCGCGGCGGCGCCCCCGCCTCCCCCGGCGCGGCCCGGCACGGCACGGCGCGCTCCCCGCGTACAGTGTAACCGGCGGGTGGAACCTGCCTCGCGTGGGACTCGGGGGCGGGGCCGGCTGCCGCCGCCGCGGCCATTCAGGGAGCGCCGAGGCGGTGACGCGACTCCCCGTCTCACCCCCTGACAGAGCGGCGCATGGGAGGGGGCGGGCACAAACCGGGAGCGACGACCAATAGGAGAAAGAAAAAGCGGCTCGGGGGCGGGACGAGGGCGGACCGGAACTCCTCGGGTCTTAAAGTCCGCCTTCCTCCATCTGCGCCTCTTGCTCTCCCCGCCTGTACGGGTGCGTTGCTGCCGGTACGCTGCCGGTCTGGCGTTTCCCGGAGGAGTTGGGGGGCCTCTGTGCTGGCACCGCGCCGCATAGCCGCCGGGACTGCCCTTCGGGCTCTGGTGGAGCGGCTCATGCCATCCCTCCCGCTCTGATCCTGGCCTTTGCTCCGTGAGTCAGAGCTCTGCCGTGTCCTGCCCGGCTGCTCCCGGGACGGGAACCGGGCTCTCGGCCCTGCGCATTCGGCAGGACCGGCACCTCACGGTGCGTCGCCCTCAGGTGTTGCTCGCCTGCCTTCAACCCGAGCCTGCAGCGGGTCAGTAAAAGCGAGTGAAGCGCAGCTGGAGTTGGGGTAGGTCTCTAGAATCCCTAGCCTCAAAGTTTTGCTACATGGGCAACGTGAAGGTCAGCAACCTCTCACGGGATCCCTTTGCCTGCAAGGATTTGCGGCAAGCTTGGGATCTAATGGGATGCCGACCAAGGCCTGTGCTTCACATAGCACTCATCCCTGCGTGGGGGTGGCCATCGGTCAGTGCCTTCACCTGGAGGGTGGTTCCTTATCTTCCCCCATGGCCCCATTTCTCCAGGGCATGCTACGAAGTCATGAGTGTTCAGTAATAAGACTCACATGAAAAACTAGCAGTTCAATTAAGTGTATCTCCCCAGATAAAAACTGGATGGAAATAGCCAGGTCCAAAGTGTGCCAAACCTTCTGTACACTACTTCAGGGCTGTTACTCCCAATGTAGTAAAGGAAATCTCTTCCAGTTTCCCACTGAAGTAACCTGCTCTGCTTGTTCACTTCACATTGCTGGCTCCTGTGAAGCATGCCTGCATAGATATTTTTACATGGTGCAGGCACAGGAGGAGGTAGAAGGTGGATGCTATGGGGATATATTGAAGCAAAAATCCCAGTAAATTCAAAATACAGCCTCTTCTCTGGTTGAAACAGAAGATCAGCTACAGCTGGCAGGGGCTGTGGATGGCAAATACCAAAGTACACCGAAGATGTTGAACTCTGTCAAATTCCTGGTTTTTTTGCATTTGTGTTGTTCCAGGTCACTGCAGTTTAACTCCTAAAGTGCTGCTGTCTTCCCAGCTGCAAGCACAGCTACTCTTGAACAGGCTGAAAATTGTCCCGGGGCCTGTTAATGACTTTAATTAGCTGTTCAGGAAGACAACAGGGATTTGCGCAAGAAGCGGGTGTGGTGGCATCCTGAATGCATCTGTTAAATAACAACAACATGAAAGACAAAATTGATTTTCCCTTTTACTGCTGAGTTCCAGCCAGCTGCTCTGGAGTATGAAAGAGCTGTGGAGCAAAGTAAGGTCATGTTTCTTAATTCCAAAGCACTTTCAGAGGCCACTACAGAAGCAAAATCCTGTCCCAGCAAGCTGTGTGTGTGAACCTAGCCTGTCTTTCTGCAACTGGGCAGGGAGAATTTCTGGCAGCTGCTTGTCATAGGGACCTACAAAGCAGCAACGAGCTCCCTTCAAAACTCTGCCTGAAAAGATGCTTCTAGGACACAATGCCTAATGCTAATCCCCCACCCACCAGCTTTCTAGCTGTGTATCTCTCTCACTCCCCCATCTCTGGCAAAGCTGAACAGAGGGCACTCCCAGCAAACTCTGCAGGAAACATCCTGTGCTCTAGTAGTGCACACATCTGGTGTTCAGATGCTCAAGGAGATGGGATTAGGATACTAGCTTTTGTTCTGAGGGAGCAGCAGAAGGCCAGGTATGACAGACAGTTGTGGGCACACCAGACACACAGACTGACAACTACCTCCTCACCATGAAGGAGAAGCTGAGCCAGACATCTGAGAAGGCAGGGGGTGCACAATGGGAATTCTTGACAGCAAAGGAAGAAAGCCTGGCAGACATTTAAAAACGTTTTTAAACCTCTTGTTAAAGAGGATTTAAGAACTAGGCATGTGTAGGGAAAAGAAGCTTAATTTATCACGAATGTTAATACCAGCTCCTTACATACGATACTGGCCTTGAGCATCCCCGGGTGTATCTGAGGGACTAGTGCTATGGTTATGATTTCAGTATAGGGGGAATTCTTGTGTGTTATTAAACAAATCATGCCCTGCATTGGCCTTTGGTTTGATGTCAGTAATGCACGGTCGATGTCAGCCAGCTGGGGAGACAGGATTCGGCATTTTCAAAGTGAGCTGGAAAACTGCTGAACAAGATCCCCTCCTTCATTGTGACCCATCAAAGGGAACAGGGGTTAAAAATTGTGAAATTTGGAAGAAAAGCCCAAAGTTTTAAATAAATACTGTTCACCCTTTGGCCTTATTTGTTTACTGTAGCATTCATTGTGGATGGACCATTTGCAAAGTTAAAGGTTTGATTTGAGTCGTTGTAGAAATCAGCTCTAATTGCCTTGTTCCCTTTAAACCCTCACCTTCCAAAAGCAGAAGAGTCAAAAAATTTACCCTAAACCAGAATTCACTAGCTGTTTTTATCAATTTATAACTGAGCTCAGGCTTGTGAGGTAGTTGACAAAGTATCTGGTGTTCATAGAAGAAGCAGGAGGGATAAAATCTGGCCGAGTAACCATGTCAACTTCTTTGTGACTTTCTCTATTTCTCACTGAGCATTCTCAGCCTACAAACCCCAACTGTTCAAGAGGTTAAATAATAAAATTTAGTGTTTTCCTCTCTAGGTCACTGGTTGCAGTCCACCACAGGTCATGTCACAACCAGCTAATGGCTGCTAAGTGGTCTGTGTGAAATTAGTTTAGTGGGTCTCAAGCCAGATGCTAGTTGACAGATGCCCAAAGATCAACACAGCAATTGGCTTCCTTGCTGGCAGGCACAGCAGGTTGGTGAAGGCCATGCAAATTCAGCAGTTCCCGAAGGCTAGGAGAACAGACAAGGTTGTTTGTGAATACTTTCCTCTGTTGTGAATGCCAGAAGTCTTCAGAGAAGGTCACGGCACAATGCTATGAGAGCCAGTATCTGAGGACCATGCTATCACCTCTAATTCAGCTATCCAGAGTGGTTGCAAAGGTAGGAAAATGCTTCTGAAGACTCCCAGCTGAGGCAGTCCTACCATCAAGGTGACAATGGGAGTCTTGATCCAAGGTTTCACCCCTTGGCTTGTCCTGCACAGGAGAGCGATGCTGAGGAGCTGCCTGTCGAGCTAAGGCAACGTAGTGTTCCCTGCAGTAACAATAAAAATCCAGTCTCCCTCCCTCTCCGCCTTTTCCTCCTGATGCCAAATTTAAACGACCTTACTTTTTTGGCATCAGGAAACTTCACAATTAAATATAGAAGCAGAGCAGACTTTCAGATGGAACTTACAGCAAGGGAACAACAGATGGCATTGTTTGCTGGGCTGGAAAAGCTGCATCTGCTCCTAGAAGAAATGCTAATCGGAGTTTAATTAGGCATTCAGAGGGAACTGTTGCCCATCCCCAGGACAACGGCCGTGTGTACATGATCCTGAAAAAACCAAGTAGATAGAAAGTCATAAAAAATCCTCACTGGACCAGGTCCAAATTAATGTGACAGGGTAACCCAGAGACTTCCCTTGTGCTAAAATCCACCCAAGCCACTCAAAATAAAAACATAATTGGCAAAGACTTCTTTGGTGTTTTTTTTTCTTTTTTTATTTTCATTTTTTTCATTTCTTTTTTTTTTTTTTTTGTCATTTTCATGAAATCAGTGATTTCAGTTTCAAAGCAAATAATTCTAGCATAACATCGGAATCAGATCCTACCCTGGCTGCTCTCTGACTCTCTGAGGTGTGACAAGATTAAAGGGTAGCTGAGATCTTTATAGCAAATGGACATAACAGAGTCAGAAAGATCTATAACATGCACCTTGCTTAGGATAACTGATCCCTCTATAGAAACACAAGGGAAGAAAAGAAGAGGATAGTGTAAAATGCTCCCAGTTCATCCCAAGTAG
Source organism: Porphyrio hochstetteri (assembly GCA_020800305.1). NCBI lineage: Eukaryota > Metazoa > Chordata > Aves > Gruiformes > Rallidae > Porphyrio > Porphyrio hochstetteri. Next base: position 17,471,147 of record CM036915.1, on the reverse strand, counting down.
GTGTTCAAGCACAAAATGAGCCCTGTGGCGTGCAATGCTTGTGCACGGTCTAAAGCAGAGCATGGGATGTTGTTCCTCCTTCCCTCCCTCAGCCCTGCCAGCTTACCACAGAGGTGCAGCAGGCAGGCAAGGCTCCCTGTGTCCTTATTTCAGTATTTTCTGTTTGGGGTAGCAAACCTCCACATTAATTTTGAGCTGGCAGAGCTGTTTGCAAAGCAAGACTACCAAGCGTTTCACCAAGAGGCTGCCCCCAGCTGCCAAATTTGACAGCACTGCTGAGATCCCCACTGAGCTGAGATTTTTGCATTCAAGCCCTCATCTTGTTTCAATATCCTCTTTCTCCTCTAACTTGGGCCACAGCAGCTCACCCTGGCATGGTGCCTGGGGCTGCTCTGTGTACCTGGGCTCTTCAGGTGCATGGGACAAGCAGCACCTCATGGGGAGTGCAGATAGGGAGAGCCTCCCTCTCCCCCCTTTGCTGATTGCACACCCTACTTCCAATAGTGCTGGAAACATGCCACATGGGTACATCAACACCCAGGATTTTACACCTAAAAGAGGTTCATAAGCAGGGATCGTTACTGATTTCAAACAATACTCTGCAAACATTGCCAGAAAATCAGTGGAGATCAAAGGCATTTTGGAACAAATGGCTTAGAGCTGCAGTAAAGAAAAGAGTTTTCTTGGCATGGAGGCAACTATCAGCAACTCCAAAGAGCAGTGAAGAGAAATGTAACAGGATCCTAAACCATTTCTGCCTTCAGCACCATTCTGCTTCAGATGGATGTCAAAGCTGGTCTGGCAAAACCTCAGGGCAACTTGAAGAAAAAGCGATCTTCCTGGCAAGTGACTTTGCTGCAGATGCTGAAGCTGTAGGCACTGATCACCCTTATTGCAGGGGCTGCTGTCCCCCACTGCTGCGACAGTTTTGAGCCCCTGGCTTGGCTGGCTGGCTCTGAGCAGCCTCCTATGAGCTGGGAGTGTGCTCTGTATCCCACTAAACATCATGACCCCCATCATGTCTGTTTGAAAGGAACCTTGGAGAGTTGCTGACTGACTGTAACTCATCAACAGCAGATTTATTACTACTCTAATTTGGAAGAGACTTCTCCAGTGTCAGAAGTGGTGTCTGTACCCTTGTGTCTGCTGACCTGGAGCTGGCTTTCTCCCAAGCACTGTATCTCCATGGTGTGTGGCCGGGGGCAGGCACTGGGAGCAGGTTTTGCAGAAGGGTGCTCATTGCGGGTGTCCTAGGTCACAGAAATTAGGGAAGGCCATGTGCAGAGGTGTTGCTCTTTGGGGATGTCATGAATCTGCATGCCTTAGCAGAGCAGCAGTGGGCTGCACAAGGGAGGTCTTCCTATGCAATGCAAATAGATGGATGGGTTGCCCCATTTTCTTCTGAATCTGTCCAAGCAACCATTCTCTAACATTACCTTCATGTGATGAAAGCTGAAACATCCCAGGTATCAGAGCTACTGTCCTCCTGCTGTTCATTGCCCGTGCACTGGGAGGACCGAAAGACCTAACAGCCCTGTTGAAAGAGAGATGTCCTCACATCATGAGATTGTGCTAAATAAGCCAGCCAGCCAGCCAGTGCAAGCCTTGGACTCAGCTGACTTGTGAGAGTTGAAGCTGAAGGACACGGCAAATGGCAAAGACCACAAGGTCTCAGCTTTCCAAGGACAGCTGGAGAGCTGGTCCCTGCTCAGCCACATGAATCAGCACATGGGGCTCAAAGCAGAGCTGCTGCTGACCCAGTGTGAAGCTTTCCAGTGCGGTCTGAGAGCAGACACAGACTTTGGCTGGCTGCCTGGAGTTTGAATGTCTGTGTTTTAGACCCAGACTTCCTTCTGAGTGGTTCCAGAGGGGAAAAAAATTAAAAAATAATCAAAAAGCGTTCCCAAGAACCTCATTTATCTGTCAGTGGCCAGTTTGCTGCCATCCCTCTCTTCGAAGAAAGGGAAGTTTGACCAGGGAGCAGACTGGCCTCTTCGCTGCCCTCTTTGGCTAGAGGGGTGCGGGATGGAGCCAAGGGACGCCAGAGGAAGCAGGGAGCAGCTCCAGCTGGGCAGTGGTCCTGACAGCATTGTGTTAGAAGGAGAGAGAGAGGACAGACTGCCTTGCTGTGAATGAGCCCTGTACTGTGTCAGTGCCGCCTACTCATCCTAGGATTTGAAGGCTACGTCCCTGGGCTGTCCATCTCCGTGAGCCAAAACTCTCTCTTTTTGGCAGGGGCAAGTGCGGGAAACGAACAGTTGATCCCATGAGGTCCTCAGCAGCCTTGTTCCCAGCAGGATAGCAGGTGAGTTGTTTTCTTCACTTGGGGGTCATTTATTGTCCATGTTAAAACAGGTCAGCTCAATGACTCTGATCTGGCCTTGTCTGAGAATTTGTTTCAAGATCTGGCCTGTAAAGGCACATTTCCAGCAGTGTCAGGGCTCAGCACCTGGGGCTTCTGCAGCAGGTTTTCCTGTTTTGAGAGAAAGGATTACCAGAGGGTGCATATATTTAATAATAAATAAAAAAAGGCAGAGACAATTAACTGTTGCTGTAGAGGCCTCTAGTGGCGAACACTCCCCCAACCTGCTCCCAGGTGAGCTCACCCCCATTTTTATTTCTGATTTACTTAAAAGTGCATCTGCAAAAAATGTCAATGTCCATATTCAATGCAACTGTTTTAACCATTTATCAACAGTGCCAAAGGCAATGGACCCAAGATCAAACAAAGCAATCTTCCTCCCAACTACCCCTCCATGATGCCATTCCAAACAGGATCTCCCTTCTGAAGCTTGACTATGTTCTTGCCGATGGGTGGGTTGAAACCCTATATGCATTAAATAACTCAGAACCTTGCCCACTCAGTTTCTTTGTGTTGCTGCTGCTGCTCAGAGAAATGACTGAAGAAAGAGAACCTGCAGAACTGAATTGGCACTACCTGTGTGCCAAAACACTTGTTGCTTTAAAATCCGGACAAAAACTGGCTGGGGGTGCAGCATGATTATGCTGAAGACTGTAGACCAACTCAGTCTCCAGCAGCCATAGCAGTGCATTTAGATGCGCAGCTCGGTTCAGATGAGATTTCCAACTCAAGTAATTTAAAGCATCCTTCACTTTCCCCTCTTCAGTCTTCCTTCTCCCAAGCCTCTTGTGCTCTGTGGTTCGAGGACACAGCTGTATGCAAAATCCATACCCAGCTCTTGGTGGAATGGTGTTCGCAGTGATTTGAATATGTGATGGAGGAGTGGAAAGCTATTGCCTGCTGTGAGCTCGCTCTTCTAAAGAGAAAAGCACTATCCCTGACGGCATATTCCCCTTCCTAATGAGACCATCATATCCATACCCTGCTCTCTCCCTTCAGGCCTGGGTCTTCTTGAATGTGGTTTAATTTCTGCTTCAGAACTGAGAAGGAAATTTCACAAAGGTTTAAGACTTCATTACAAAATATACTCTCACATGCTGCAACCAAAAATTGGACACTGTTTCCTTCCTAAGTGTCTTTTTTCCCTTTTCCTCTGAATAATCACCTGCAAATGCTGCCCTTTGAATTCCAGCTTCTGCATCGGAATAGCTGTATTAGCACTTGCTGAAGACAACCTGCTAGGCATTGACTGGCATTGTAATTTAAGAAGCATCAAAAAGGCCAAGAAATAAAATTGTTAGCAGACTGGAGGATGCGGCCTCTTAAAGTGCTGCTATACCCATGTTAACAAGCAATTCAGAGGACCAAAGCTTTAAATATTATTATTTTTTAAAATTCTCATCCTGTTCAATACTTGAACCAGCACAGAAAAATAATACGATCCTCAAGTCACATAATAATTTAGGCTGGAACAGCCCACAGTCAGTCATCTGGTCCAACGCTCTGCTTAACACAGCCCAGCTAGACCAGCTTGCTCAGGGACTGAAGTTGCTCTGAGTGTCTCCCAGGCTGGAGATTCCTCCACCTTTCTGGCCCTTGTATGTAATACAGGGCCATATATTCAGACAATTCGTGTCATGTTTCATCTTTCTACGCAGCCAGCCTCTGTGCTTTAGTTGCTAAGCTTTCCCAGCTGAAAGCTGCAGTATTTGGTACGTGGTTGAATTTAAAGGTCCGTTCCCACTGATTTACTTTAATTATTTTCCTTCAGGCCTGATGTCCCACCAGTAAGCACAGACATCTCCTTGACTACTTCTGCTGGGAAGTTAGGCTTTAAACTTACCTCTGCCAAACCCTCTGCAGGGTCCAGATGCTCGCTGGTGTCACTGCTAATTAGGCTGATTTCCGAAGCGCTTACTGTAAAGTTAAAGGGAGCTGCCAGCCACGTATCAGCCCTGCCTGCCTGCATTAGTTTATATATCCCCTCATGTCCAAATCAATAATATTATGTACTAGTAAATAATAATGGTTTCCTGAAGCTGAAGTATCAGAGATTGAGGGTGTTGCTTCAGCTAAAGAAATGATCCCCGGGGGTCTGTTTGGCTGTTGATTTTTTTTATGTTTTATGCCCCATAGGAGGATTTCAAAGCACTTTCCAAGTGGCTTTTCACAAGGGGATTAACAAAGGGACCATTGCCAGGGCCCTGGGAGAGCAGATATTGTTGCATCCAAGTGGGAGATTTCCTTTCTTTCTCCTTCCCATCTTTTTCACACCACTGAAAATCGATAAGAATAAAGTACCATATTCATGAAACCTTCCCTTTACCTTATGCTGAATTTCAGTGACAACCAGGAAGTCCATTTTCATCTATTGACTCCAAATTCCATTATTTAATTTTCTCTGTTGTTTAAATTTCTCCAAATTTTTAAATGGAAGATTTCCAACAAAGACTGTTCTATGTACTTTAATTATTTTTTCCCTGTAAACTAATTTTCTATTAAAGATTCTAACTGGATTAATTTCTTCCTCTTTACACATAAGAGAACTAAGTTTCAGGAAAGAAAACTACTCAGATACCAGGTAACTGACATGCCAGGACAGCTAAACTAGATGAGAAGCTCTGGGATAACAACATTTTGCAGATAAACAAGATGTTAATTTCAAAGCCCAGGATGAAATCTAATTACTGACACCCAGAGCAAGTCCCTTCCACACCCCAGGGAGACCGAAACCTGTTAGTCCAGGTGCTGGATGCTAGATGAACAGTAGTGCCTATCTCCTGCAGCTTCTGGCTTACCTTACCTTCCCACAAGTGACCAGAAAACCCAAGGGTTGTGAATGTTCACATACAAAGGGGAGATAGATGTTCTCTCTCTTTTATAATGAGTTTTCAGAGGCATCAGCTGAGGCAGCTGGGAAATGTATGACTTTAGGAGCAGGGTCTAAGCATCTCTTTCTTTCAGAGGTATCTGTTTGAGTATCTGCATGCTACTCTTTCCTTCTAGAAATGCCAGTATATCATTTCATTGTGTTGGTTCCCCTCCTACCCCCTTCTCTCCTTATTCTAATTTCCTAAGTAAAAATTACAGGAGAAAAGAATTATGGTAGAATTGTGCCTTCTCCCTCTCTGCCATTACTCCAGTCTCTGGGAAAGCCATAGTTTGGATGCAGAGAATGGTGGTGCCCACAGCTCTGCTCTAAGCTGTTATAGCAGGGTGGGAGGCAGGAGCAACACTCCTTCTCTCTCTCCATTGTAGTGCCACTTCCCACCCTCCTTTGCATTCCTCAGCCACCTGCTGTGGTCTTTCTCTACGTCTGAGAGGAACATCTCCAGGTCCTGCAGGTCTTCCTAGCATCTGTGTGTCCTTGGGAAAGGAAATGTTCCTCATTTTGGGATAGGGCTCTTATCTCTGTACTGTCAGGCATTCAGCAGTGCACTGCTTTGAGCAGGCTCCCCTAGGAGAGGGTTTTCCCTTCCTCATGTATACTCATGTGGTCACTGCTACCTGCAGAATTTTTGCTGGGGCAAAAATGCAAGGGTTGGATCATTAAAATGGAGGAGGAGATGAGACCTTGTGGAGTGAGGCCTACCTGGACAGAGTCCCATAATCAGCATCGTTTACCCCCAAACTCTCTGTGAACCCTGGTGCTATGCAGGATGCTATACTGACAATCCTAGCACAGGGGGCCCTTATTCTAGATGACTTCTTAGATAACTTATACTGAATTAGACAAACAGTGAAACCAAAAAAATTGAAAGAGGGGTTCGGTGGCTCAGAGGGAGCACCATGCCTTCTCCTCTATGCCTACATATCTTCTCACCTGTTCTTAACTCCCTGGAAGCACTATGCTGTCAAGGTGCTTTGCCAGAATAAGCACAAACACAGGGGCTTTGTTATCTTTAGAAACCACAACATCACATGCCTGATCCATTTACAGCTCAGAATTTATTAGCGGAAAAGTCTCCACACATCTGCAATTCATATAAATGATAAGAGCCGTTTGTTTCTAATGCTTTGCTGTAATTGCAGCCTGCATGCTTTCCAGCAGGGATCCTAAAATGGCTCCCGAAGGAGGGGAGAGAGGGTGTGGGGGTGTTAATCAGAAATATCCGGGCCCTGAAGCCCCTGGTGCTGAGAAAGGACGGACAGGGGCGAGCAGCTGTAGTGGCAAGTGAAGACTGAACCCTCGTCCTCATCCCCAAATCACTGCACATCGGGGGTACCCAGGGTGCTGTGGCAATGCTGCTGCACCCCACATATGTGATCTGAGGTGCCAGTGCTGATCAGAGGGTAGGAAGCTCAGATGTCTCTGTACTTTGCTCCATATTAATTACTGGCTATGTAGATCTCATGTAATTAAAAGCCAGAGTATCTCTTCCCCTCCTCAGTGCGCAGGCACTGCTTGGCTGATGTAAACACACTTGAGATTGGAGCGAGGCCTTTTGCTGCCTGAACTCTTTGCTTTTATTTCATGTTCAATGCTAGTTGCAGATACTACCTGTGCTGGGCAGGGGGCAGGGGGTTTATACTAATTAAATGTTGCTATGGGAACAGCACATCAAACATAGGATGGTGTTTCTAGGAGAGGGAGGGAAGGAGCAGCTCCTAACAGAAAGGTCCATGGCTGATTTGAAGGGACAAGGGTTTGTAGGGTTGTGTTTTTGTAAAGTTACCAAAGCCTAGAAAGGTCTCCTGGGTTCATGTGTCTTCTTCCTTCCTTGTGGCTGATAATTCCTGACCGCATCAATCTTCTCCTCTGAGTCCTGTGAGAAACCCCACTTTTGATAGTTCAGATAATGTCCTCTTCTCCTTGAAACATTCCTTACTCATGACCGAAACAAGACAGAACCCACACTGAACATGTACAAATAATGGTATTATGGTCAGATACCTGATAAGTCAGAAACTGGAGCTCTGCCCCTGGTGAAAAAATGTGTGATTTGACCCCTTTACATGGGAGTAGTCAGACTAATCTGTGTAGATATACCCAAAGTCCTGCCTTGGTTATGCAAAGAGCTGATTTAAGCTCGTTTTAGATATGTTGCTTCTCCTGTTTCTCTGAATGAAGCAATAACAAAGACACTTGGCTTTGTCAGCATGGGAATAAAAATAATTGCAATACATTTTATGTAACTGAAGAATCACTTTTCCAGGCCAATTTTGATGTAATATATAGGGTTTGATGGCTTATTGGGGATAAGCTACAGAACAAACCCATGGTTTATCAAATTGAAGCTATGAGCCACAGTTGAGTAATCATCCAAAGTACACATGGATGAAACCTCCCTGCTCTTTCCAGATCATCTTCCTTCTATTTAAACTGAGATGTTTCAAGTTCATCAGGTGTTTAGATCACTTCAGGGTCCATATTTCCATGTTCTTTGAGAATTGCATGGAGGAAGGGAAGGATCTGCATAGCCACTTTGAGCTGATACACTAGAAAATGTGTTCGTCTTCCACACAGCAAAGCCTAAAATGTGCCCCCACTTATGCTGAGGGAGAACACAGCACTAGAGTGCATTTGGGATTGCAGCATGGTTCCACATCCCCTTTCATGCTGCCCGTGAGTAAATGGTGAGAGCTACAGAGAGCAGCTGTGTAACGTGTCTTTGCTCGCATAAGCCTGCTCTGTCTTTGCAGCACAACTAGGTGGTTTTGAGTAAGTTTGATACCTCAAGTGAGATCAAGACTCTGTGCATAGTAAGGGGCATTTCCTTCTCTGTAGGACATATTGCTTAAAGCAGCCCAAAAGACAAAGGACAAGAGAAGAAAGGTATTATACCAGTATTTCCCCCATTTCACAGTTGGAACTGTTCAGGAACTGGATTTAGCTGAGTTCTGTAAGGTTTTGCAGGGTAATGTGTAATGGCCCCGAGACAGCATCTCAGGTCAGGAATGTAAATACTCCAGCCAGCTTTGATTTCTGGTGTTTTGTCAGGCTGCTGTCAAATTCTCCTCCACACAGTACCCCAAACCTGTACCTCTCATATTTACCATCCATCCATCCATGCATCCACTTTTTTCCCTCCTTGCAGCATCTGGATGCAGATCAGCCACACCACCAGCTTATCAATTAAGGAAGAACAGATTTGTGGTCTGATAAACTTAACGAGTGCCATGTAAGCTCTAATTGGCAGGCATGATCCACTCACCTTGCATTAATAACTCCAAAAGGTTCTTCTGATCATATCACATTGTGTCCTCTACGTGCTTTAATCAGCCCCACCCTCTCACTGCATTGAAACATTCTGCTGTGACAAGCCCAGCACTGTGACAAGCCCGGCACTGAAACAAGCACATCACTGTTTTCATTGATGCTAAAAAAAAAGCCTGTCTTGTTAATAGTATAAACGGACAAGGGGCTTTGCCTTCCAACTTAATTCGAGAGTACTATCGGCATGAGTGGGTTATAAAAGCTCTTTTTCAAGATAAAAGACAGTTCCCTGCCAGAAAAAGAGCTCAAACATCTTTATGACATCTCAGTGCAAAAAACAATTGAAAAGGATTGTCATAAAAGGAAGCGTGTCAGTTGTGAACTTTACTGAATTGAGCCTAATGCAAAATTCATGCCGAGGTGTCACAAGCGAGAGGCAGTTTATTAATCCAACTTATCCGGAGCTGGTAGGCAGCAGTCATGGTACATTAAGATCGTATGAATATTCCCCAGGCTCATTTGGGTTTCTATTCAGGACTCCTTTTGTGAGTGCAACAGGGGCCAGAAAGGTCTTTTGGACCAGAAGCAGCCTTCTCTTCCTTTCCCTTCCACGTATCTTTTCATACTTGTCACACAGTGGGCCCATTGGGGCTAAGTGAAGCATGATGTTTTTGCCATCTGACTGATCAGAATGCAACACCGAGCTAACAATGTCAAGCTTCTTTATTCCAGTCATGCATTAGAAAGCATTTTATTTCTTCATTACATTTTGTATGTTCCCAGGCTAACTTTCCCTACTGGGAAGGAGCTGCAGGGATTACGGAGTTCTAAGACTCCTTTTTCACATGCTTTCACTGTTTTGCAATGTCTTATTTTCCCCACATAGAATGGCAAACTGTCTCATAGCTGGTGTGTATGGAAGAGTCACCCTGATGAACCTCTGTCTGCTGAGAAAGCATCAGTGCACCTATACAAAGAACATAGTGGGCTTGTCAGCACAACAGTGGAGAAGCAGTGGTGTGGGACTGATGCCTTCCAAAAGGATGAGGGGAAGTAGAAATTAAAATGGTGTGAAGGCTTTTAAACTATGTCCATTGTCTACTGGTCCTGTTGGGTAGCACTCAAGGTACACTGGGATGAGATTGATGGTCTGGCCAGGAAAATGGACCCCCCCCTATGTGGGCAAATGACATCAAAACCCTTAGAACAAGGATGAAGTCCGCCTTCTTGGAGTTTTAAGCTAATTTTGCAATTAACTTCAGCAGTGTCAGGATTTCCCCAGAACCATGTGGAGAATAGGAAGGTTCTAAGCGTGGCTGGCTGGGGAAAACAAGGCCAAATCTAGCACTAACGGAAGCTAGACCAGTGTTTCTTATATCCAGCTGGGCTGAAGCAGCTGACTAACAGCTCAGGCTGGCCATGAGTGATGACAAGTAGGAGACAAGATGAAGGCTGTCAAATTACAAGGAGACGAAGGAATTGCTTAGAGTTGATGTGTGTTGGAGAGGTGGATTACAGCAAGAGAGCTGCCACAGAGATGTGGTTTACTGAGCTGTTGAAGCCTTGAAGAAACCTTGGTGTCCTAGTCTACCTAATCCAAAGTGGGAGAGGACCTCAAAGAAGCAAGGGTCCTCTGGAGAGGGTACCCTGGTGTGAGTCTTGCTGGAAGAAGACTGGGAAGAATAGATTAAAAAGATGTTAAAGTTGATCCCTTTGTCATGTTTATGGATGTTACGCAGAGTGGCTTTTATCAGATGTGCATTTGGCTCAGCACTGAAGGATAATTGCAGCTAAATAGTCTATAAAAATAGATCTACAAACCCTATAGAATGTGAGCTGGCCAAATTCTGTCCCATTTACATCCATGCAACCTCACTGTTTTTAATGAGGTTGCTCTGATATCCCCAATGGCTGAATTAGTTTGGGATGTTACAGAGAGTAAATGGGAAAGTAGTAGATGATTATGACAGTGGCATCCTTTGTGACAGTTGTTCCAGTGACTGATTTCATGACTTTGGGTATGTCACTTAACTTTTCTGTGCTGTGATTTACTCCGCTGTGCTTATTCATGTTGACCTGTCTTACCACAAGGAAATGGCTGTAGAATTCCTTGGACTCTGTGGATGGGGGGGTGGGGGTGCTGCAAACACAGTGCTTAGACAATGGCAGCTAGGAGTAAAAAGGAGCCAAACGTACTCTGGACTGTGCCACTCAATTATTGATCTCACCTTTACTCAGTGAAGCCACGGGAGTGTGGCACCCAGTAGAAAAGAAAAATAGCATCAGGTTAGTCTTCCTCAGCTCCAATTTAGCAAGGATTTAGGATTTACTTCTCTATATGGAAAAAATCTAAGCTATAACTACTGTTTTTCAGGGTGAGGATTTAACACCCCGGATTAAGGACTGTCATGAAACGTGCTGGTGCCCAGCCCAATGAGCCCCTGATCCTGGCTGAGTTTTGGGGACCAACAGGAACGTGGCTCTGGTAACACCATTTGGGACAAGCCCACACTGTTGTGGGGAGGGACATCGAGATACCACTATCTAAAAGACACCCAGCACCTTCTCCTGCCTCATCCCAAAATGAGCCGGGGCTTGTCTTCTCCAAACCCTGGCTAGCTAATGAAGCAGCATGAAGGATACGCCGACGCCCGCAGACGGGGAATCAGGCAGCGGGCACTGGTCCGGCCGGGTTGCGGCAGAGGTGACATGATGACGTAGTGTCGCCGCTGGGTTACATCCCTGGCCCCGCCGTGCGAGCTGGCCGTCGGCTCGTGCAGGTTTGGTCGCCCACGAGATGGCAGTCGCCGCTAGCGCATCACTCATGTGATGTCAGACACCCCGGGATTGACAGCTGCGCTCCTGGGAGGCTCGGGGAGGCAGCGGGATTGGAAGGGCAATGCCTGTTCGCCATGGGGTGTCCCTGTGGGCTGGGACCTCCCGCTGGGTTGACCCCCAAGTATCGGCGGGGAGGCAGAGAGGACATCAGAGCCCCTCTGTGTAGAACGGGATCTTTTCCCCCCCACCGCACATGCTTTTTGCTGTTGGGACAGCTCTCCCATGTAAATCATAGAATCATAGAATTGTAGGGGTTGGAAGGGACCCCCAGATATCATCGGGTCCAACCCCCCTGCCAAAGCAGGGTCCCTAGGACAGGTTGCACAGGTCGGCATCCAGATGGGTCTTGAATATCTTCAGAGAAGGAGACTCCACACCCCCCTGGGAAGCCTGTCCCAGGGCTCTGTCACCCTCACTGTGAAAAAGTTCTTCCATGTATTGGTGCAGAACTCCCTGTGCTCCAACTTGAGGCCATCACCCCTTGTCCTGTCCCCACAGACCACTGAGAAGAGGCTGGCCATTTCCCCTTGTCTCCCACACTTCAGATATTTATAAACATTAATCAGGTCCCCTCTCAGTCTTCTTTTCTCAAGGCTGAACAGCCCCAGTTCATTCAGCTTTTCCTCATAGGGGAGATGCTCCAGGCAAAGCATCTCAAAGTAAAGCACCACAGATGGACACTGAGGGAGGTATCTTCTTGCTGGCACCTCCTTGTTGTTCGTCAGGCTCAGAGCGTTGGAGTTGTTCATCCTGGAGAAGATAAGGCTCCAGGGAGATCTTGGAGCAGCCTTACAGTACCTGAAGGGACTACAGGATAGCTGGGGAGGGACTGTTTAGCAGGGAATGTAGTAATAGGACATGGTGTGATGGGTTTAAACTGAAAGAGGGCAGGGTTAGGTTAAAGATTAGGAAGAAATTATGTACTGTGAGGGTGGTGAGGCACTGGCACAGTTGCCCAGAGAAACTGTGGGCGCCCCTGGATCCCTGCCAGTGTTCAAGGCCAGGCTGGATGGGGCTTTGGGCACCCTGCGCTACTGGACGGTGTCCCTGTCCATGGCAGGGGGTTGAACTACATGATCTTTGAGGTCTCTTCCAGCCCAAACCAGTCTGTGGTTCTATGATCTCTCCTTAGGCCAGCTGTCAGCTTGGGCCCTCCTAGCAAGGGTGCCGTAGGACCACTGCAGTTACCTGAAGCTGCAACACACATCACTCCTTTGGAGACCTCTGGTTGGGTGGAAATGCATTAAAGCATTTCTGAGAGAGAGCATTTTAGACCTTGCAGTGCAGAAGTTGTGACCTCAGGATTCCTCTGTAGAGTGTGATATGGGAATCACTTTCTAGTGGAGGAATTGGACGCATAAATAAGAAAAACATATGATAATTTAGGTGGCAACCTTAATTACATGATTATTTCTACTCTCGTAAATGTGTGTAACCTACAGTAGATTATTCAATAAAATTGTAGCTTGGGCACTGAAGAGATTTCCCTATCAGCAAAAATATGTGCTAACTGTTCTTAAAGAAAGGTTTAGTAAACTGCCTCTAAAGCACAGGAAATTGGCTTAGCTCCTTCTCTGCAATACTTGTTTTAAGCACGTCACAGGCAATAGGGCTGAGAAGAGTCACTAAGGTCTGAAACACTTAGACTCCTGCAGCAACAATATTACCAGCGCCTCTAAAAGAACCTACGAGGCTTAATTTTGCTACAGATTCTCTGGAGGACCATCAAGAAATTGCTTTATGAGTTGAAATACTCATGCTATTATACTCATAATTTGATACTGCAACACTAGGTTGCGGTTACTTGTGTTTCTGCAAATCAGTCTCTCCTTTCTGTCCATAATACTTCTCTACTCTCTGCAATAAAATACTTTAAAGGATAGACACTAGGCTAAATTTTTCTAGTGGTTCAATGTAGTGGGATGAGATGTTTTGGGATGCAGAATATAAATAGGAGAAAGGCATTATGAACTTCATTTTTCTTTAAGGCTAATTGTGACTTCACAGAAGTCACAGTTGAATTATTTTAAAACATTATCTGAGAGAAATAAGGCCCCTTATGGCCAAGCTGGAAGCATCTAGAAATTATTTACTATTTGGTGGTCTATATAGAAATAACTTGGTCTCTCAAAATGATTGATTGTTTTACATGAGTTGGGTTTTTTCTCCCCAGATCATCCATATTGGCATCCATATACATTGAGTTTATCAACAAGCCAAATTGACAAGCCAGCACCTGCTCAGATGCATCAGCCAAAAGCACTTCTTAGTCCCTTAGCTGATGCATTCTGTGCCACGATGTCTTTAGTCAGGGTGGAGGGTAAAAGTGCCATGAGGAAAACGTGCTTTTACCACAAAGGTGCAGGATAAGCAGAATTCTCACATCCTTATTTTCCCCCAGCAGCTTCCAGCACTAGTTGTACTCCCACAGAGAGCTCTCAAAATCAGCGAGGCTTCTTCTAGAAGAACATCTGAGCATGGGTTGGCGCACGCCTCCCAGTTTAAATCCAAATAAAAGCCACGTTGTATTGTCTTTCCCTCTCCTTTACTTGCAGCAAAGATGAGGTAGTGCCTGCACACTTCCGACAGGAGATATTTAAAGAGTCAGAGAACTTTTCCCATTCCTCTGCTTCCTTAATCTAACATCAAATTTTAGTTAATGTGCAGTTTCCAAGGCTAACTCAGTTTTGATGGAGTTGTGTTAACTTCGGAAAGCTGACTGACTCCAGCTTAAAATGGATGCACTTAAGGGAGGATGAAAGCCCTTTTTTATCAGCGTTGAAGGAAGTAGTTCAAAAGCAGAGATGGTTTCTTTCTGAAGACAAAGCAGCTCTTTCTCACCCTCCTCCCACCATGAAAGGGATCCTTTACAACTAACTGCCCATCAGAGGAGAATTGGATGAACTGAAGATGAAGTGGCAGTATATTGGGAATTTTATCCGTATAGCTGGAATAAAGGAAATTTAATGTAAGTGAATGCCCCCTCATGCCCCCCAAATGTCCTCTTACTTCAGTCCTTTTTTGATTTGTCTTTTTCTTCCCCTCTTTGGAAACTAATCAGTGTTTTTTTTCCTGTCTGGCTGGACAGAGAGAACTACTGTTGTTCTCCTTACGATCTCGTACTGTGAAGAACCTTAGACAGTGATGGGGAGGGAGAGAAAAACATAGAGACATAAATTCTACTAGCTGTTGAGGCAACCAGGATTAGAGTCTTAATTTGGAGACACAAGCCTTTTGCATGGGTGAGGCAAAAATTGGTGGAATGGGGCTTTTTAGAGGGCTGAATCCCCCATGATTTGATTGCCATCAGTTCCTAAATGAATATTTAATTGTCTCCTACTAAGGATGCTCATTGTGAAGTAGACAATACACTGTTGCTGGGTTTGCCAGTTGGTGAAATTGGTGACATGTTAGATTATAGCAATGAACCATGACTGGGGTGGCAGAACAGCAGGTTCATCAGGACAACAGGTTTGCCTTTGCTGACATCGTTGAGATGTGGATGCTGAATCTGATGGGATCAAAAGCCTCTGACTTAAATTCCCCCTCCATCCTGCCTGGGAAAAGACACTCTTAAATTTATTTTTTTTTCAAAAGGGGTGTATAAGGCAATTGAATTCCCAAGGTCTCTCTCTGGGTTTGATTTCCCTTTCTGCATTAGACTTCTGGAGATAACCTCATCCCTCAACCAGTGTCTTTCATGGGATTTCTTTGCTTAAATGGCTTAAAACATGGGCAGAGACAGTGCACAAACACACAGATACACATACAGAGCAGCACATAAGCATACAAGGCATGTTCATAAAAAATATTAAAGGCAATATTACAGTAGAGTTGGCAGAAATATAACCTATATAATTGGCACCAGCGAGCTGCATGTGTCAGAGAAAAATAACCAGAAATTAAATGAGTATCAGAGCAAACCCAAGGTGGTTTCTTGGTTTGACAAGTGAAATTTGAAGCAGGAGGGTGTGAAGAACTCCTCTATTTCTTTAACCCTTTTGACTGATGATACAGACACGTAAATAACCCCACTCTGAGTACGCATCACTTCTCCCCCACAGTTATCTGGCCTGCAATCAGAAATATGTCAGCCTACTAATTAGCTGCATGGATTTAGCAGTCGTGTGATTCAGCGTGTTGGTTTAGTCATGTGTGCATCAAGCTTATTTGTATTCCCCCAAACCTTTGGGAGCAGAGAGCAGGGTGTGGTATTTCCAATGCATTTGACATCCTTTGTTTTGAATTTCTGTGTTTGGGGTTGACAAAGCCACATAGCTCCTGGCCTCCTTGGAGCTGCAGAGGCTGATGCTTGTCAGCCTCGTGAGAGCCTTCTGAACATGTCGAGGTGGAGCTGGTGATGATCCTCTGCGGCAGAGAAATGACTGTGCATCACTGGAGTCAGCTGAACAGGGCTAATATTCACCCAGTCGCTCCTAAGCTGCACAGTGACTCACCTACTCTCAGCTCTGATGTGTTTTCTTAACCATACTTCTCCCCCTGCCCCCCACCCGTGGTCTTTATCGTGATTCTCTTATCTGCCTTTTTATCATCCTCTTTTCACATAGTCATATGACTGGTAACACACCTAGAAACAAGATTACAGGCAGAGTGGTTTCCCCAAGAAAGGGGGGGCTGCAAGGGGATCTTGAGATGGGAGGGAACAAGTAATTCAGTGTGAACACCCCCTGTGAAATGACCTTGAACAAGCATTAAATGTCTAAGGAAGTGCATTTCTACTAAGGAGGTGCCTCTGAAGTTGTAGAGCTGACCAGTAATAAATAATGGGTAAAATTTAGTTTACTGAATCTAGACATAAGTGTCTACATTAGCAACCTGATACTGAAAAATCAGAGAAGGTGCCAAAAAGGCACCCTGAAGTGGCTTAATGCCTTGAGAAAACACCTTGTAATTGGAAGTCATAGAAAGCTCTATCTGTTTAGTTCATCAAAGGGAGGAGTGAAAGGTCACTTGACTTGAGTGTATAAATACCTTTATAAGCAAAAAATAACTAGTGTTAAAAGGCTCTTTAATCTAGTGCAGAAAGGCTCAGCAAGACTCAATGGTTGTAAGATGAAGCCAGACAAATTCAAATGAGAAATTAGGCATACAATTTGATAATGAGGACAATTAAGCACTGGAACAAACTATCAAGGGAAGCTGTAGTTTCTTCATCTGAAGATCTCTTCAGTTCCCAGAGCAGATGCCTGGACAGTTTAGCCAGGCACAAATCCTTGTACTCAACAGAAATACCAGGGTTGAATTCAATGGTGTGTAATCTACAGGAGCTTAGAGAGTTTGAGCTAATGATGCTTTCTGTTTTCAGTTAAGGCTCTAGGGATCTTCCTCTTTTGTAGTTCTATATCTGACATATATCAAATGGCACTGAGAAACCTGTTTTAAAAAAGCACACATGACCTTGAAAGACAAGGTTCAAGGGTTACTGGTTGCAAAGAGCATATTCCCCCCATCCCCACCCCCCACCACTTATTTCAGGTGCTGGTCTAGGTCTGAAAGGCAGCAGGCTTTGACACAGAACTGATAAAGCCCAACAGCAAAGTCAGGAAGGAATAGGTGCAGCCTCCTTCCACTGCAGTTTTTAGCTAGAGGCACTGCAAGCAAAATCATCTCCTGCTACTTGATCTGAATTTGCATGATATCAGATTGTATCCATCTACCAGCTTGATATACTTCACCCTTCAAATGCATTTATTTAATGTATTTAATTCCTTTTGATGCATGAACAGTGAAAAAGCATCCTGATATGAGTTCTGAGTGCTCTGTCAATTATTTAAAATTACACCCAGACTGCACTGTAATCAGCTTATCCCACCTTTCCAGCAACAGCTCATTATTAAAGATAACCATCCCTTTGCTTCTCTTCAGACTCTCTTCCCGGTCTCCAAAGACCCAAGGAAGCCCAGGTTCTCGGTATAGTGCCCAAGGTGTTAGTACCCCTGGCAATTTTTGACCAAAGCCAAGAGGGTTTCAAGGGGTTTAGGGTTTCCTTGAAGAAAGGGCCTGATTATCCTGTCCCTCTTTACAGGGTCAAGGGATGGCAATCATCCATGTCATGGTCAACTCCATTTAAGACAATTTCCCATGTGAAGGGAGATGGCTTTCCAGAGGACATGAAGATTAGAAACCAAATCTTGGCCTCCTGTAAATACTGTCTTTCCCCTCAGAAAGGCCTGCTCCCTTGTATAAGAGGTGAGGAGCTAGCTAGGATGGAAAGCGCCCACCACTGTGAGGATGCCTCAGTCCCCATTTCCTTTCCATGTTCTGTCCACCCTCTTCAGCCTTTGGGAGCCTTCCAGTGGCTTTTTTGTTCCTATGTATCAACCAGATGAAGCATCTCTCCGTCCCCTTGAAATCCTGCCCACGCCACCACTCCTACGTACACCCTTTGATTCCAGCTGCAGATGGGAACAAGAGAAGAAAAGGGCAAAATCATGGGAGTGAGGAGGTGGAGATCAGAGACATAGATTAAATGAAAGGTCTAATTAAGTGTGCCCTCTCCTCTGGAGCCACAGCCTGGGTTTTGTTATGCATGTGACTGTACACTGCTTTCCAAGTTTATAAAAGGAGAATATGCTCTCACAGCCCGTGCAGGGGAAGAACTCTTGCCATTCCCTAACCCGGTAAGATAGTTAATGGCAGCGTCTGCTACACTCCTATGCATCTACTTATTAATTAAAAATACATAGGCTTCAATTTGAAGTTAAAGTGACATATTTAATAGCATCTTTCAGCACTTGTTAATGCTCAGTGAGAACTTGATAGTCACAATAACTTTGCATAATAAAAATTTTGGTCCTGATGTTAAAGTACTACAAGCTGTGCAACATGCATGCAGATGAAGAAGAGAGGAAACCTCTGAATAATATGTGCCTCTGTTGTCCTAGCTGCTGCTGCAGCAACAGAGGCGTTAGTCAGTGCATTTCATTTCCAATTTGTACAAAGGCAGGAGCAGCATTTACTCCTGCCACGGGGTTATAGGTGTACCCAAGTATCTGCATAAATTGATGGGAGAAGGCAGAAGTGTCCTAGGGAACATGAGAGACAGCATATTCCTCTGATGTGTTTTCCTGTAGATCTCTGGCAATTCTTATGTTATGTGCAAAAGTAAAGGGGGGGCTTCTGAGGATTGGATCTTAAATGTGGGCTCCTGGGGGTTGTGTGAACATGGAAGTTAATTCTGATTTAGGCAGGTTATGAATGGCAACGAATTTTCAGTGGGCTAAATGTGACGGTAATGAGGTCTCCTGTAATCCCAAAACTGTAACATTTCCACACATGTACTATTCATAGCCACTCTGTACTGAAGGACTTGATGGGTAGACAAAATCATGTAGCTTAAATAAATTATTATTTTCAATGTTAAGGGAACCAAAATCATTTAAAACCACTTATGTTTTTCACCCTATTTCTATATTTATGCACTTGTGTCAGCTCAAGCACTTGAGAAACCCTCTTCAGTTTCTGTTTCACGTCAGTTTTGGTGTCCTCTCATCATTGTTTTTGGCAGTTGGTTTTCCAAAGTATATCTGAATCTCCTTTTGCAGGTATTATGTTTATGGGATTCCTGACGTTAAAAGTTATTACAGAATTTCTAAAATGGGAGGCTTCCTATTTTTTAATGACATTTCACTAGCTATTAAACTCTCAGGAAATCTAGGGAGTTTTCATGCTTTGGCTGGGCTGTGATGTGTTCTAAAACACTTATTCTCCCTTGACAAAGAGTAAAAAATATTTTGTATTAATGGAAAATCCTCCAAAGCTTTTTTCTTTCCCATATGTTTAGTAAACCTTAAACAAAATATGAGCCCTATTGTGTGTTTTATGGCTTATTTTAACACTAACTACTGTTTTATTCTAACTAAATGCTTTCGCAGTATTGCATACTAATAAAAATTAAGTCATAAAAAGCAACTGCGCTAGATAGCACAGGCTCCTTTGTTCTCAGAGCTGCGAGGTCTGATGTCTACAGTGAAGATGAATTCACAGTGCTTAGGGGAAAAAAATAATGTTCTCACATTAGGCGAAAAAGATGCATTTTGAAAAAGCTTGTGTTGACCTCTGCTGAGAGGAGCAGGGCAGCTTTCCATCTATTCTCTAGTCCAAGGCCAAATTTCTCCTCTCTGGCTGTGCCTGTGCTGCAGATCTCTACTTCACGCAGCAGTTTCCTCCCCTGTGCAGCCTCCTGAGGGAGATCTGCGTGACACCCACACAGAGTGAACTCACGAAAGGTCTGCCACTCCCCCGCTGGTTGCTAGACTACATCAAGCATGACAGCACCCTCATACAGGTGGAGCATCTTCCTTGCATAACATGATGGGAGCCTTTTGTGAACATCATCCCCCATTCAAGACATGCTCCGTGCATGCAAGGTGCAGCACAAAGGAGTAGTTTTCTGTGTCTGAGAGTAATTTTGTGTCTGAGCTGTTCTATTCCACTCTTAGCAAGGTGATGCCTTGGAGAAGTGTACTGCATGGACATGGGTGAGCTGGCAATGTTTCACTGGCATCTGGCAAGTTGGATTTATCCTCTTGAGTTTTCCTGGTGGAAAAGGCTTCTCAGAACATCCAGAGCAGCAACTGGCCAGCAGTGTAGTGCTGGGCCACACAGCATGTTTGGACATGGACCCACTCTGTGAAGGTATCAAGGTGGTTTTTCTTACCACCAGCCCTGGACTTTACACTCAGATCTTATCTCAAGATAACCCAGGGTGGGGGGGGGGAGTTGTGTGTTGCTGGAGGTTTTGCCTTTCTGGGTGAATGGGAAGGATAATCCATCTCATGGACCAGCCACTCTCTGATAGTTTGACATGGGTAAGCACCCAGAGCCTGACCAAATACACAGGAATATGTTGGGGAAACACGGACTGTGGCAAAGTGAAGGAAGAGAGAAAACATCCACTACAGATCATCATAAAACAAACACAGAAGGACCCAGCTGGAAGGAAAACTTCTAAGTAAATAAGGATGGACATAGTGATAGGAGACCTGTCTCTGCTGGAGAGATAGGAGATATTTAATTGACGAAGCCACTGAGGTGAGGGAAGAAGGAAGAGGAAAGCTGGTACTTGGATTTCTTCATTCTGGGTCAATAATCTGAGACTAAATAACCCCTTGCACCTTGTGCGCCAGGAGCTCTTCAGCGTGTCAAAATGGGAATTTAAGGATATTAAACGCAGCTCCTAGTGCAATTACTATGCAGATGGTGGAAAATAAGTGTTGGCAGATTTAGTGTGGGTGCTTGGTGAAGCTTGTATCTCTTGAAGAGGCAATGGGCAAACACTAAAGAGGAAATTTCAATTTCTTCACAGCTCTGGAAGCCCTGAGATAATCAAAATATTCATAGGGGCTGTTTAGATTATTCTTTGAGAGAGAAAACTGTAAGCTTCCAGTCTCTCTCTGTTTTGCTGTCATGTACAGGTTATCTGCAAAGGGCGTTTATTTGCTGATCCACAGAGTGCGATGTGGAAAGCATTCCTCAGTGCCCAATCCTGCTCTGGAGCTGTGTCGGTCTTGGCTCAGCCCAGCACCCACAGCACTACATACCCCACCAGCTCTGAAGCCCCACCTGCTCCAGCCACCTAGTCTGGTGGGTGCCTCGTGTCCTTTGATGACAGTCCTCAGTCCCAGCCTCCTCTTGACCAACCCTGTTTGTTTTTCCCATGCCA
Source organism: Porphyrio hochstetteri (assembly GCA_020800305.1). Taxonomy (NCBI): domain Eukaryota; kingdom Metazoa; phylum Chordata; class Aves; order Gruiformes; family Rallidae; genus Porphyrio; species Porphyrio hochstetteri. Next base: position 17,450,105 of record CM036915.1, on the reverse strand, counting down.
AAACTGTTAATTGTGATCAGACTGAGCTGAACCTGTTGTGGATCTGTCATGAGGCAGATGATGACCTTTGAGAGCACTGGTTTGTGTTCAGATATCCAGGACATTATGCAAATTTCTGACTTTCTTCCACTCTCATATCACTGTCTCAGCTGAGGTTTGTTGTGGGTGCTTTCTGGTTTCCCATTTCTCTGCGGAAAAGGTTGCAAAGCTCCCTCTTGGATGAAGGTTCATCAAGGATCGCATTTTTCCTTTCTATTTATTTCCAACCCAAAGCCGGCACTCCTGGTAGGCAGCCTGACAGCATGAACTAGTCCCTGTTTGAGCCCTGTAACAAATGAGTAAATATCCTGCCTAAGATATAACATTTGCCAAAGCTGATTTGACCTGAGCTGAATAGATGGATAGTGGCTCCTGCAAACTGAGCTATCAGGGAGAACGAAGCTGGATGAATTTTGTGATGTCGTTTAGAACCAGACCTTGGTAGCTAAGTGGGTAACAGCACAATCTACCACTTAAATACTTTGTATGCCTGTGCAGCAAAGTCACTCCAGAAGCACACAGGAGGTGTTCGATGGCCATGCTGTGTAGAAAATCCATTAAAGCCCAATCAAGCTCTAGTCTGAAATCCAGGCTTGGTGGCAGCATAAAAAAAGCTTGAAGGGGAGAAATAAATCTCTGCTTAATCGCTCTGAGGAAACCACAGTGCCAACCCAATGCAGACATGGTACGGTGCAGGAGTGGCTGCTTCTGTCTGACAGCATAGAGAGAGAAGGGTTTCAGAGCTCTCCAGAACTGACCCACCTCCAGGCTACTTAAAAATGCGATTAGGTGCTGTGTACAGAGTGCACAGGCATGCTGCAGAGTGAAGGGGAACCGAGAGGGAGATGAGCCCTGAGAAAGGGACTCTGTTTTCATCCATCGTTCCTCAAAGGACCCCAGTTTGGTGGGATTCAATAGCTTCCCAGCAGGAAAGAGAAAATGGTGATAGCCCAGAGTGGAAGGGAAGCAGAGAGCATGAGTGATGGCATTGGAAAGCCATGGTCAGTGGCTTCACTTCCCTTAAGATGGGCAGGGGTAGGACAAGGTCAGATACGCTGTTACATCACTTCTGACTCAAGAATGGACAATTTAAGCATGAGAAAGGGTTGTAGCACCCATCCATTATTCAGTGATGACTTTATAGACCATTCAGTGCACAAGTGGGGCATCTGACAGACACAGAGTGGTTCCTCTCCATTGACCTCTGTTTTTTTTGCCTTGGAGACAGTTTTCAGACTTTTATATTGCTGCACTGGAACAAATGAGAGCAGCTTGATCAAGCTGCCAGAATGAGTCAGTGGGATAATGCTGCACTGATATGCTAGGCCACAGTCTATTCTTTTCCCAAAACTTTAAATTGGTTGAAATCCGATTTTGTCTCTCATTTTTACACTCAGTAGGGGTATTTTCTGGCAATGTTTTAGTTTGGAGATTATGCTTCCTGTGTATCATGGTTCTTCCAATCATAAAGCTGGAGGGAAGTCAAGCTGGGCAATATTCCCTTAGCGTGTGAACTGATGCACAAACTGTTTCTCATTAGAGAAGAGTCAGAGTGTGGAACCTCAGTTCTGAACACCTTGACATTCTGAATATTAACCTTTCCCCAAGTTTCTGGTCCAAATCTAGACTATACTAGTTTCTGCTCTGCTCAGGAAGCTTTGGAGGGAGAGGATTTTAGTGATTAATTTTGCTCTGATGCTGGAAAACCACCCCCATCATTTTGCTCTGGATTTGCCATATAGACCAGGTGTTGTCCTCAAACTCGCAGCATGAAGTGATAGCAGCAGGTGGGTTTTTTTTTCCTTGCATAGAAGCAGTGAAAATATGGCTTGCTTTCAAAATATTGCTTGCTTTTGAATTGTTCTGATTAGGTAGGAAAAAAATCCACCCCACCCCAGGGGACATCTGTTTCTTCAATGTTAATCCACAGAGTATCTAAAGAAAGTACCACTCAGCTTGCACACCAACCACCGGGCACCTTTTCAAGTAGTTTGACTTATCAGACCACTAATTTTCCATCCTACCTACAAACATGCAAACACTGTTCCCAAGATGCATCCATTCTTGCTAGGATTGCCAGTATTTCCAGCAAATAAGTAAAGCAGAAGCAATAGGGGTCCTTCTTGCTGGCAACTGCTGATGCATAAAAAAGAACATTCTTTAACTACTTTGAAGGAATGTTTAAATTCTGTTAAGGAAAAAGATTTGGAAGCTGAGTGAAGAAATCAGAGGACGGCAATTCCCAATGTGCAAAGATGATGGATTTGACCTGAGTCTAGAAAAAACATCTAAGATTAACATTTAGTTGGCTGTTGGAGCTTTAAAATAAAATAAAATAAAATCAATCTTTTTACTTCTAACATTTGTCTTCTCTTTAAAGTTTTGAAATAACCCAAAGGAATGCAAGAATGAAGGCCTAAATATACCAAGCTGACATAAGAAATATTTCAGTTAATAGGAAAATTTATCTTTCACATGGACTCGGGGTTTTCTACTCAAAAGGCAAAGAGAGAAAGCTCAGGGTTAGCCTTTTTCTCCTATATCCAATGCTGAAATTAAGTGTCTTAAGTTTGTTACCTGGAGCTGCCTCTCACGATTGTGTTGTGAATCTTCTGTTATTTGGTAACAGGTTTTGGGGGCTTATGGGCTTAATTCTGCGAGTCTATAGGTTTGCTTAAAAAGGGAACACAAGGGACTGGAGTCTTCTATAACTTTAACCAGCAGGAAACACCTGTGGTGTCAGCTCCGTCACTCCTTGATGGAGATAGGCATTTTCCACCCAGGCAGAAATTGTCCTTATGTGCCTTCATTTCTTACACTGAGATGCCAGAAATCCTCTTTGCATTTGGATTTCTCTTCATTTTTCTTCCTTTGACTAGATGGGGAAAGCTGTAGGAATAGACCTAACCCTAGTTTGTAGGTTGTATCTGGATCAACAAGTAACTACTAGAGTGGTTTGAAGCAGCTGTGCTGAAGCTCTTCTGCTATGCTACATGAAGTCTGGGAGTCTGATTTCTGGCTAGACCTAGTCTGGTCCCATGGACCAAATGTCTCCATCGTACATGTGATTCAAAGATGTCCAAAGGATCAAACATCAGCTGCTCATTATGTCTCATGTCTGCCTTAGGGTTTGGGGGACATCTGCTGCATATCTGGTTTAATTTCTCCAAAATGAATCTACTTCATGAGCATCAAAACAGCTCTGCAAGTGGAGTCAACGCATGGGAAGATGATGACTGGGAGTTTTACCTCAAAATCCCACTCCTGCTCTGAAGCAAAGTGCTAATGTGGAGGAAGCCTTATGTGGTATGTGGAAACAATTCATCTGGTCTTTCCAAATGTAACTTGATTTGTTTTTTTGTGTCTGAAAATAATTCCCATGGATGAGATTTCTGTCTCCTGAAGAGCTCTGTCAACCCATGAGGCTAAGAGCAGGGACTGATGGAGAGAGTTATTTCAGCATCCTGAGGGGAAGAGGAGAACAGTCACAGTGAGTAAGATTTAGTTGCACTTTGTAATAGATCATCATCCTTCTCTGAGGATGTTCCTCCTGTGCTGCTGCATTAGTGGCCCCTCCTTCATCTTCTCTGCAGGCAAGATTGGCTGACAAGCTGGGTCTGAGGGAGGCAGTTTGATTTTCTCCTTGTCTCCTTTAGCTGGGTCTCATTCTCTTGCCAGTGGTTGTCTGTCCTCATAAGACTATCCAAGTCAGTTTGAATCCTTACAAACTATTTGGCTTGTTGACCTGCTGCAATAGCTAATTCCACAGGGTGTCTGCAGTGTGCTAAAAAAATAACAGCTTTCTTCTCATCACTTCCAAATTATGTGCCTTCTAGCTTAATAAAACCTTCTCCCCCCACTCTAGGAGGAGGGGAGAAGAGAAGATGTAGGTCAGGATTCAGCACAGAGTTGATTTTCTTTCTTAGCTGCCAAGCCCTGCACTTCACACTCTGAGCCTGCTTTCTTTAAAGACAAAACACCTAGTGACTGCAATGGGAGGAGGTTTGTGGTTTTGTGTGTCTTGTTTCTAGGTTAAAATCACTCCCAGCCTTTGTAATCTCTTTGTAATTAGAAGCTTCTGCTCCCAAGGGAACTGACACAAAAATCTGGCTGCAATCTGTTGGCGTGCTGCTGGGTCTGTGTCTTTGGAGATGCACTCCCAGTGCACAGCACACCAGAAAAAGTCTTCCATTTCTTTGATGCTCTTCCCTCAGGATTTTTACTCAGACACCTTCATTTGGTCAAGTCTGGTGATTTCCAGGCCTGTCCTTGGGAGCAATGGCATGCAACCCTCAGCTGCTGAAATCAGAGGGTGAGGAGCTGTTCTTAACTTCCTGGGGACAGAGTTTTACCTTCTCTCCTTAAGGTTCACAGGCAACTGGAAAGATACACATAGTGGAAAACTAAGCTTTGGGGAAGTAAAAGCTTGAAAAAGCACTTCCAGGATTACAGCATCTGCAGGGGCACACAGCTGGAACAATACTGAATATGAAGCGACTGATGAAACTGTAAAGAGTGTCATCAGGATGACCAGAGGCTCCTTATCAGTCTCTGGTACCTATCAGTTGTCATCCTGCTGCATTCCCAAGAGCCTGAAGTGCAGCCCTGACAAGTCCTTCAGGGAAGATCCACACTAATGGTGTAAAGTGCTTGGCTGGGGCCTCCCCTGTGATGCCTTAGAGCATCACACAGGCCTACCTGTTTCCTGGCATCTGTCTGGGTGCTATTACTCAGAGAGCATCATAAGCTGTGTGATCTCTCTGTGTCTGAGGGAAGTGAGGGTATCATGGAGTTCACAGCAAGAGGATGCTGTCACTGAGGGAATGGGCCTGGGACGGTTGCCAACCCCAGGAGAGTGATATTGCCACTCAGAAACACATAGGCTTCACTGACCATCCCTGATTATCTAGACAGGGCTCAATTGATCCTCCTGAGGACTGAATTCTTGAAATAATTCCTGGTAGTGGTGTGTGACAGTACTACAGTGCCTGTGCCCATGACCTGAAGGGGTGTGTGTAATTAATGAGCTTTATTTGTGAGCAAGAAGAAAACTGCTTCTCTCACCTATTTTGTTAGCCAGCTCCTTGCAATGGAGATTCTTTGCACTACTTTAGATGACTACTTTTGGTGCTATAAGACACAATAAGAAAAGAAGGGTCAGAGCACAGGTTATCTTGTGCAAAGAAATGGAAATATTCCCAGGAATGTTCATAGTGGTATTCATAGCTGGTTTGCTAGGATCAATTTTGAGTCCAAGATCTCTGAGAGAGACAAAGAGAGATAGCAGGAGAGAGAATTGCAGTCTCTCCTTAAGCAGCAAATAGTGTCTTGATCTGGATTGTAAAGTAGGTCATGGGAAATGTATTGTGGTAAGCATGCCATGCTGCGTGAAGCAGAGGCATACTCACACCCACATGTGCTTGTACACCACCGTGCAACACCACTATGGTTCCCAGCACCATATGCCTGTGTTGGCCAGGAATAATCCTCTTTAAAAAACAATCATTAGTTTGGGAATCACGCAGATGTGGATGTGCTGCTTTTGATTTCAGAAGCAGTGTACAGCACAGGCAAGCCCTAAGATTCAAGTCACTGAATCAGATATGGACTTGGGATCCTGTGGCATCAAAAGTCTTCAGTAAGGTTTTTTTTTTCCCCAGTGTGGAATAAGAACAGCTTTGTAATTCTGGAAATTTGTCTGCAGGATTGGAAAGGCTTTTCCCACGCCTGTTGTTTGTGGTCTTACATCTCACACTGCAATTACAACATTGAACTGATGCTGAGTTGAAGTCTGCTGTTTTGAGCAGCAAAACACAACAATACCAGTGTGGCTTTGTTCCCAGCAGGCTCTGAGTCTTGGGCCCTGCTTTTAGCACTGAAAACAAGTAACGTGTGAAGAACAGAAGGGTGATGGGATCTTGGTTGGTGCTTCTGAGGCATGTGGTGCACAAGGAGTTTTGTTTCCATAAGTCCTCACTGCAGTCCTAAACTCTTGTGGGGAGAGATGGTGATGTTTAAGGTGCTTTCTGAGTCCACTCAGTTCCTCCTAGAACTGGGGCATCTGAATCTGGCTTATGTCACAAAGCAGTTTATGATAATGACCATGGATGTACTTGTTGCCTTTGATAAACATGGGATAAAATAACTGCTAAAATAGAGTCTGGGTTGGAGATCAGTCCCACTTTATCTCCTCTCTAAGTCTTTCTTTTGTTCCTCCTAAGGATAGACAGGTGCCCTGTGATGAGGGTTGTATTTTTGAGATGTGCAAGAAATGTGCATATGCATGGAGACAGCAATGTATATATGACCTGGATTCCTTGGAAAGAAAATTTTCTGTCATCATTTGACATGTTCCTGCTTGACATTCTGTCCATACTACTGGTTATGGGGCAATACTGAGCAGGGATCTGAGTTATTAGGTGGGGTCATTTGCTCTTTCTGGTTTCATCTGACAAAAAGCATCCTCACAGCTCAAAGACCCATGAAAATGAAATGAAATAAGAAGATGACCTTATTGCTTCATCTGTTGTGCCTTGTCTGTGCCTTGGCCAATGCAGTTTGGACTCAAGTGGAGCACTTGTGTCTCCTTTCTGGTGGAAGGCAGGAGACATAAATGAGGAGGGAGAAAATTAAGTGCCATAAACTACCAGCACCAATAGCTGTTTATCTCAGGGTTGTCAGCTCAGTCTTGCTGGCTGCAAGCTACAGTTATTGCAGCCTGGCATCTGTATGAAATGAGTTGCAGGTGACCAAGTATCCACGTGGTATAAAGGTTTATAGTGCTTTGTGCCCCCTCCTCCTCTTCTCCCCACTGCAGCAACCCCACCAAAGTGTGTAAGGAAGGTTGAACTTCTGAGTTCATCCTGGTCTGCCCCTTTGGGCTCACTCCCCAAGCATATACACCATATGGCTGAATAGAAAACAGCTTCAACTTGAAGAATAGGTGATGCCATTACCAATTTGCAGGTGATTTACCAAACCTTCCTGTCTGGTAAGGAAGCAGGCAGAGCGTAGGACCCCAATGCTGGAATGTTTATGTAGTTCCTGCCAGCAGCTCTATGGGGAACAGCACCTGGGAGTTGTTTGTCAGAGGTTTGCTGGAAGGCTTGGAGCCAGGTCTTGTACCTGTGTATTTCAGGGATGGCTTAAGGCTGCCACATACATTTATACAGGTGGAAAGCCCAGACTTAAGGAAATAAGGTGGAAATTCACTGTTTCTTAAAACACAAAGTCTCTGTCACTCAATCTTTCCTTGTCTGTGCAAGGTTTGCCACAAAGTTTTCATGAGCTGAGAGACCTGAGACCAATTCAGCCATGTCATTTCCTCAACCAAGGGAGATGGTGTCATTATTAATGCAAACACCACAGAGCTCTCTTAGACACCTGCATAACATGAAATAGATCTTTCTTTTTTAATAACTTTTATTATTTTCCAAAGTTTGTTAGTAGCTCAAAAATCCTGGGACAAAACTAGTTGTTTTGAGGTCTGTGTGACACTCCAGATTTCAGCAGGGCTGTTTGAATTAACACGTGTGGCCACATCTGCAGCACATGTTCTCCTGAAGGCAGGAGAACAAGTGTAACCAGGTAAGTGTATTTCATTGGGTTCATGTAAGCTTGCTTGTTTTCTAAGCATTTCTTCTGGTTCTGCTATACTCATCCAGTAATTTGGGGATTTTTTGTACTCCAAAGAATTTGACAAATATGTAAGTTATGATAGTCTGATACTCTGTTTTCTGTTAAGACAGGAATAATAAATATACATTCTTCTACAAGTTGGGCTTTTTTGAAATTATTATTTTTTTAATTATACAAAACCTTAAAGTGTCTCTTTAAATGTGTTTTCAAACTTTGAGCAGCACAAAAGAGTTGGAAAATGGATAGCTCAAAAATCAGTCACTTAAAAGCATCAGCTGTAGTCAAAGTAAGAGACTATTATTATATGTGGACCCAAAAAGATTTTGGAACAAAGGCTTCATATATGGTGGAAGAAAAATAGCTTTTTAATTCTTTTACTCTGCCATACTGGTTATCTGTATTTTGGACATGATATTCTTCATGTGTTCTCCAACCTCCCTCCTCCCCCCAAAATGAGAAGATTTGGGTTTTAGCAAGAAATGACACACAGTTACGAATGCATTACAGACTGCTCCTTTAATCGGTGTTTATGTTGCTGTGTAAACATTTGGAGCATTGTCTCCACCTCCGTTCCTTTCTGGGGCCAATCTGGTGTCAATCTCACTTTCTCTCATGGCAGAACTTGCCAGAGATGTGTCTGTGTGTAATAAACTTAGATTGCATGTACCTTCAGCTACTACTAAAAGTTGGTTTGGGTCTGTGCACCAATACCTCAACAACGCATGGTGTAGGATGATAGTCTATGTCATATTCTTTAAAGCTGGTAAAGTGAAATATAATGGCCTCTCTTGTTTGGTGGCTGGATGATGTAATTGTCCTGTCTGCCCTAAAAATTGATCAGACAATGGATTGCACATTTTAGCATGTAGGCTGCTTATAAACGGTTGGCCATCAACAATGTTTGGTGTACTTAATATTCATAATTTATTACTTTGGTTGGTTGGAGTAGATGTTGAGATCATGTGGCACATACTGGTTCCTACAGTGGATGTATCCAACTCCTTAAGTCAGGTGTCTGGTCTGAATAATGGCAAGTGATGACATGATGACTAGTTTAATAGTCTCCTTGAGGTGAGTATTCAATAATATTGGTCTCTACTACATTCCTGTTATAATTGCTTGCTGGAATATTCATGTAAAAGTGGCACTGCTACAGTCAAAACAAATCCATTTCCAGGGTCTGAACTGATATCTATAGATTATTTTTGTTCCGTTTCTGTCTGAACAAGCACAAGGTGATACAGAAATTCTGATGTATATATGCTATAGTATATACAATATATCTTCTGATAATCAACACATGTTTCATATGGCATGATAAACATGATAACTCAATTTAGGTTGATGAATGGATATCCCAGAATCTGTGGAATTTCTGGAGGCCCACCCGAGGCTGGAGAGATATGTTATACAACATTTGGAAACATTTGACCCTCCCAGTGTTTTGTGTTTCTGCATGCCACGTTCATGAGCGGAGGAATCTCTGGAATGAAGAAGGTAATAGAGAGATGGCAATCGCATCACTTGGAGGTTATAGCTCTGGGCACAAGCCAGCTGGACATAGTTCAGCAAGACCAAGTCTTATCTATACTGGAAACATGCATTGGTTTTAAATTTCCTCCAGTTAACTCTTCACCTTGGCAGGCACCCAAGAAGCAAGGGTTGATAGACCCTCTGAGCTGAACTGTCTGGTGGTGGCAAATGCCTTTGCACTGAATTGGGACCCATTCAAAGACACTGAAGATGGTAGAAGATATGTTATTACCTCCAAGAGATAACAAATCAAGTTTTCAAGGGAGCACTTGGTGATGATTTTCCTCTTTTTTTGGCAGTTGTGATAGAGGAAATTTTCCATGTTTAAGAGCAAGACCTTGAGATGAGGTAGGAGGAAGATCAGTCTTCTGCCGTTGTCATGCATGGTCTGCAGAGGAGAGTTTCAGAGACAAAATATTATCTTTCCATTTTTTGTGCCGCACCTCAGATTTGTGAAGTAGTCAGGCAGGATGAGCATAGAGAGGTACCTGCTTCTGTGAGATAATAGGGTCTTCTGTAGGAGGCTTATTCCCTGAGAGCCATGGACAGCAGAGCAATCTCATCTGTAGCTTGGTAACTGTAGTACAGTGCCTGATTTTAAGTAGCTGTCAAGATTCCTCCCTTCCACAAGGCTGAGAATATATAAGCAGTGAAGGAAGAGGAGGGTTTAAATAAAATATATGTATATGTAAGTATATTTATATAGATACAAGGAAAGAGAGGCAGGGGGGTGGGGAGAAAGCAAAGGAACGAGCGAGTGCCCAAAGCACTTCAGGATCCTTCAGGATGAAATGTGCTATGGAAATATATTATCACTATTACTTTTATCAATAGTACAATATTGCTAGCTCACTTACTTCATTATAGTCCCATTGCAACACTGATGTTGTTACCTGGCCTATTTTAAAATAGATTGGAGTTTAGTTTTATCTTTTGCTAGATAAGAAACCACTCCAAGAACTCTGGCTAATACGCTTCAGAGTGACAGAACAAGTATGTTTTATGAAGCCAAATAAAAGTTTGCTTCATCAACTACTGCAGGGTATAAACAACTGTCAGCCATCTTGGGGAGTTGATATCCTTTTATTTAATTGCAAATTAAAAAACATAAACCACCTTAAACACAGAGCTACTGTCACATCAAATCAATACAATAATTGTGCTCAAGCAGTTGTAAGGCACACGATGCTCAGCGTCTTGCATACTAAAGATAAATCAATCACCAGAGCAATAAGCAAGTCTTACAATGTAGGAGTAGATTATGGTATATTAACACATTTTGTATTGTGTGACTGCTTTTCCCCATTTGCTGAGGTGCACTGAATACAAAGGGGGAACTTTGTGATCGGGGAAGTTGTTAGCAGTTTCTTTTGTGCTGGTGAATTCCTGTTAATAAGAAAATCCCTGGAATAAGGCAAGAGACTCTCAGGACATACACAAACCTCAGAGCCAAGCTTTGCCACCTGAGTGTGAGCTGTTCTTTATTGTTTTTAGGCTGCTGTATGTGAGGACTTTAAATGCTTTTTGTTAAATGTAGTAATGAAGGAAAGTCTTAGAAACTGAAATCTTTGATGTGCCTGAATGGTTATCTGCTGTCTTACAGGAAGAAAAGGGTCTTAAACCAAATCTCCAGACTTTTACACTAAATCATGAGTAATCCAAGGTTTGGATTACTTACTCAAAGTTTGGTCTTGTTTTCACTTGCACATGTCTCATGGGCTTGGGGAGAGAGATGCTCTCCTGGATGGGGGAGAGGGGGTAACGCCACAGATCACGCAGCAGGAGTGCTGAGGGACGCCCTTACAGTGATGCAGAAGCTAAGACGCCAGATGCTCCAGGTTCACAGCTCACCGGCCCTTCTTAACAAGGGAGAAAAATCCAGCTTTCCCCTGCTTCCTCCTTCCCCATCCAGACACATCTCAGCTCAGTCCACTTACAAAACTGTAAATAAACACCTTACTGGCAGGGCCAGGAAAGGCTGCAAGGCTCCTCTTGATGCTGGCGGCCACCAGCTTCCACAGCAGCGCTGCTCTTATCGCTTTTCCAAAGACTGATTTCAATCCACAGCTTTTCCAGTGCCGCTTGTAAACAAAGCTTTTCAAGTGCTTAGCTTTTTCAGATTTCAGCTGCCAGTAGCTCTTGCCTTTCTTTTGCTCTCTGTTCTTGCTAGACCTGACAGGCTCCCTCTTCAGCCCTGGGGCAGCCTCATGGGTACGTTTGGGTAACTCCAGGCTTATTGGTGCATGTTGCTGCTACAAGGAAAGACAGAGGTTGGAGAGCAGAGGGGAGACTCGCTCTTTGCCCACATTTCTCCTCACCACAGCTTTTGCTCTCAACTCTGGCTTACGGTCACCAGGTTGGAGAAAGCCAAAAGAGCTGTCTCAGAAGAGCAGCTCCACCTCACTCTCTGCCAGCCTCTGCAGCCAGGGAATTTGAAACTCATATAAAGGGTAATAAAAGGGAGATTATTGAGGTAGAGCTGGAGAAAAGCCCAAAGGAAGTCATTGTACCATATGGAAGTCAATTCTTTTCAAGCATTAGCTGTTGCTGCCTGCCTCTTCGCATTGGCACTTTATTGCCCTGATCTGAGAAAGACAAAGTACTGCACCCTGACACTAAGAAGCAGTTGCTGCTGTGTTATTTCCCATCCATGAAATTTCAAGTATCTTACAAAGGTGGCTGCAAGCAGCTTCTGAGAAACTGAGGCATGAAGAGGTTACATACATTCTTCTGAAAGCTAAAGGCAAAGCTAGGCAGAGAAGCTGGGTGTTCAGAGGCTCCCATGCACATTGCTGCCCGTGCCGTATCTCCTGGCTGGTCAGGAGAGCCTTTCACTTTCTGTTTGAAGGTTATGCCAGGGGTTCCAGCTTGGGGAACTGCCATGGTACTGCTTTAAAAAAAGCAAGAAGTACCAACCTGATGCAAACAGAGATTTATGGGAAGGGGATAAAAGTATTAGTGAAGAACCAAGATGCCCACAGAACAAGCCCCAGAAGCATTTGGCAGCCAGCCCTGGGTTCTCATCTTCAGCCTGTTACCCTACTCACGTTTCTGGGGCTGTAGAGTGATAGAGCCAGTTTATCCAGATGACATGGGAGAGGTGATAAAAAGGAGTCACCAATTAGCTCCAGCTACAAGCGCTATGCAGTCAGAAGCATCCAGCCCTGCAGGGAGCTATTTGACTGAGAAAATATAGCAAGAGGTCAAACCCCGGCACTTCTGCCAGGCTCAAGCGATGACTCTGTCAGCCCTCTCCAAGGCACTAAGCCTCTCCCCGCAGTGTTACCTACCCTGCCAGCTCCTGAAGATGGGCTGGGAGAACGTGTCCTCACAGCAGTGGCCGGTGTCCTGTTTGGAAAGGGCCAAGATACTCTTTCCACCGGGATTGAATTGCAAGTGGTGGTGCCTGGGCTGGAACCTGAGCTGGGTTCACCCTAGTTCGTAAAATTAGGCCACTCTTTGCTCTGGGCTTGGAAGGGTGCCCAGGGAAAGGAGAAGGTGACATGGGATACATTTTGATCCCGGAGGGCTGGGCAGAACCCAGCTATGTATGCCAAGCGATTCAAGCCCCTTTTGGGTCAGCTTCTTAATCTCCTCTGAATCAAAAAGCCAGGAAACAGCAAGAGGGGCAAATTTCAGCTGGGTTGGCTTCGATTAACATCTTCTTTATGAGTGGTGCTCCCATGGCAGATGCCATGCATTAGCGTTATTTACGCATTAAGAGACCTATAATTGGAGACTAGCAAGTGGCCTCATCACAGTTGACCTTACTATGGAGGAGCTGACATCTGAATGTCAAATTTGCATCTGTGACTTTTCTCTCCCCAATAACCACTCTAATATGCAAATACCAAGCCACAAAAGAATGAAAAATAAATAAAACAGCTATTTTGGTTATCTCTGGGAAGATTTGTGTTTGCTGCGACTTTGGAGGCTGCGCTGAGATTAGACTCTGTCACTTAATCAGGAAGTAAGTGAGAAAGAAAGACATTTTGGATGCAGGGATATGTGGATTGTGAATTGTAAATAGCCTGCGGTGCAATCTAAGAGAAGAAGCAGGTATAGAGCATATTATAGGGCCATTTGCAGGTCTTTGTTCAGGTATAACTGACGCTTACAGTCATTTCATTAAATATTCTGTTTATATGCTTTACCATCCATAATAAGGAGTTATCCCAGTCCCTGGAGTGAAGGAGATTCACAAAACACCTGCATTCATGTGCTCAAAGCAAGGCATTAGTGGAACGGTGTAAGTAAAGGATATGAGGCATCAGCAGGGAGAGGCTCAAGGGAACAAACTGTTCGCTATTGCAATGCTGATTCTGCTGGGAGACGATAGAAATTAGGAGGAGGAAAGAAAAAGCCTTTGGGGCTTGCTGTGTTCCAGGTAGGAGACTTGGTGGGAGAGGCTGCTGGTTGGGAGTTTGCTGGCTGAGTAATTTCACAGTAGAATATGGTCAGTTCATGATAAGTCACAGACTTGTGCCTTAGCTTTGGGAGTGCCCTGCTAAGGCACACTTGATGGGCAGAGGGTCCTTTGCCTTCACAGAAATGGGGCCCGTGGCCCAGCTGCTCTGCTGTGGCTTAAGCATGCTCTTTCCCACGGCTCTGCCCTGTGGTTCTGCAGGATCAGGGAGATTCACCCCGCACGGATCTGATCATGCCAGGCTCCCCATAAAACCAGTGGTGACAGATAAGCGCTTCTGGAGAGTAATTTGTATCCTCAGCAAGACGAAGTGCCCTTTCTCTTTCCCATGATTATCTGGACAGGTGATAAGACGCCTAATTTGGTGCCTGAGGTAGCTGCCTAACTTTGGTGGTATGAATCGCTCCCTCAGGGTTTGCAGTTACATCTCCAGGGACACATGATAATAAAACAAAACAAACAGCCTGGGATTTTCCAGGCATTCTAATACCGTAACTCTTTATGAGGAGAATACAAACCAACCCGTCCCGGAAGGATAAAGCTTGATTGCATTTGCCTACTCTGTTTTCCTTGCTACTGCATGTTTGGTCACAGTGCTTCTGAGTACCAAGGGTCTGCTTTGCATCATCTCCCTTTTCCTACCCCTACATCCAGCTACAACTCAACTTCCTTTATTCCAGCAGCTCCCACAGGTATGTGCCGCTCCCAGAGCTATGAAAACACTCAAACCCATTGATCATTTCTGTCTAGAGTCTGGAAGACCTCACCTCTAACAGCTTCTGACTTTGTGTCCCTTCAGGCAAAATCCCAGCTTTGTAGGGAAAGTAGAGAAAAGGACTAATTCCACTGCTTTTGAGGGCTAAATGCATCTACTCCTTGCTGAACTTTAATGACAGTTGTGTTGATGATAGACTAAGCAGGAAATCCTCTCCTTTGCTGAGTACAAGGTACATTTTCCAGACAGTGGGTCAGTGACAATGCATATTTGATGCAGCCAACTGCTATTCAAAATTTTTACATAAAGAGATGACACAAAATATTTTATTACAAGTTCCCCAACTCATATCTTGAGGATTAGCTTTGAAATGGTTGGAATGCTTTATTTCTAACACTTTCAGAGAATTTCTTCTTGTTTTTTTTTTTATTCAAAACAATGTTTTTTTCAAAGCTGTAATAAATTTGCATTAAGGGTAGTTGCATGAAATGCCAGAATGCAAAACATCTCAACGCTGTTACCTTTCACCACTTGCTGATAGGATGCTAACTCTTTCTCTCCATAATACTGTTTTTGTAAAATTGTCAGAAGTGTCACTTAGTAAGAGAAAAAAAAATCTTTGGCACGTCTAATTGTGTGGGAAAATACATTGGCTGGTGGTCTGCAGGGCCAGATTTATGTACATGGTGGAGTGCCAGGCAGATTTATAACTGTTGCCATAAGAGAAAAATCAAGTGCTGTCTAACGCAAGGGGTATAATTCTCTCCCATCAAGTTATGTCAATGAGAAAAGCATCTATCTTGTGACAAGAAAGAGCAGGGTGCTCACAAGGCCTGGGTTTATCCTAAGAAGGATGGTGAAGAGCGTGAGGTGAGCTGGCCTACACACTGAAGAAAACTACTGGTTTCACCACGTTATTCAGAGAGCTTATCTGCTCGGTTCGCAGGCGGCCGGGTGGAGACGCTTTCAAGGCCTTGCTGGCAGACTCATCCATGGAACTGAAACCTGTCAGCATGTGATAATTTGTGTTATTCTATATTTAGAGCAGCAAGTCACAGTTGCAGTTGTTCGTATCTGGTCTTTAAACTGTCAAGGAGAAATCAAGGCTTCCTTAGATGGGCCTGAAAGTGCCTGAACGATCTCTGCAGAATAGATTTCACTGCTTCATTTCACCTCAGTCAATACCAACGTTTATTCTGATGGTCAAATGCAAGGTGAGGTAAGGGTCTGCTGTAGTTAACAGCTTAAGATCATGGGTCCAGACCTCTTTGTGACATATTTTTTGCTCATCAATACAGATTTCCAGTTCCTCAGCCTGGTTTGATGGCCTTGGCTGGACACAGTCTGTTTTACTGGGAGCAGCCCTACTCATGGGCATCCCTCTGGATCCAAACCCCATGGCTAGCCAAAACCTGAATTGCAGTGATGGTCTGCCTTATTTCTAAATGAATCGTTTTCTTCCAAATTTCTTTCCTTACAAAACCTGGCTGGGATACTGATCTTCTGTTTGGAGATACATTTTTTGAGTCTGATTTTGCCACCAGACCAAGACAGGACTGAAAAGACTGTATTAAATGAACCTTCTCCACATCCCACGTTCCCATTCATTGTGGGTCAAAGTGTAACATTTCAACATGACCAAAACATTTAGTTCAGATATCAGCTCTTTAAAACAATATTATTTTTTTTACAAAAGAAACATCCATTTTCTTTTCAAAAGCATGTTTTAAGCAACAACATGACAGCTTTCAATTCAAGGCTGTTACAAGTGGGACATGCTGATATTATCTGGTTGGTTTTGTGAGTTGTTGTTTTTTTCCAAATGAAATCTGATGACAATCAGGAAACTGTCACGATGAAAACAACTTCTTTACAAACCTCCCCCCGTCCCTCAGCAATCTGGCAAATATATTCCCCCTTTACACCCTCCCAACTGTGATATTTTTATTTATTTAATTTTTTTTCCCTGCCTGTCAGTCAAAGCGAGTTTAAGCTCAGCAGGCTGGCTAATCCTTGGCTTCTTTCCTTGGATCAGCTGCATTGCAAACCTCTGTGCTATGTGTACCTGTCCTCCAAATAGTGGCCTGAGACAACCAAGGCATTTTCCATGAGTCATGGAGCAGCCACCAGATAGCAGTGCTATTCCATTTGTGCAGGCTGGGGCTACACGAGGACCCAGCTTTATCTGGCTCCTCTGTCCCATTCCCGGTGCTAATCCAGCCATTTCTTCGGTTTCAGAAATCTTTTTGAAAAGCAGAAACACATGAAAGCAGGAGGAAAATGGAAATTGTACCTCTATTACTTCTGCCATAAGTGATTTCAAAACTATTCACAGAACAGAAAAAAAAAAGAATCCTGACAGGATTTGGTAACTGCTGAAAATGTCCCGTCACAACAAGGGATCCTAATTTGTTTTCTGTTTGTTTCAGTGGCAGGTGAAGGAGGGTTTATTTAATTATTTTTTAAAGAGAGCAAGACAAGTGTTGATTTAACAGTTTAGTCATCAAAGTGATTCCACTTTTAGAGCTGCAGGACTCCAGAGATACATGTTCATGAGCAGAAATTAACATCCCATGTGCAGCAAAGTTAAGAGCCTTGCAGATTTTCTCCATAACATACGACATAAAGTTATTATGCAAGGCAGCTTCTACAGCAACTGGCTCACAAAATATTTCTTTTTTAGAATGAAATGAGGCAAAGCACTCATAAAGACATTGTCTGGTGAATAAATTTCAGCATTCGCCAGATCAATAGTGACACATGAACCAAATTAAGAGGTAGGTGCAAAAAGAACAGGAGAAATTAATTTTAAAATGAATGTAGAAAACAAAGGGAGAGATGACGAGGCAGGAAGGGACAAGCCTGATCCTTTGAGGTGGCAGGAACTTCCTTGAGGAATGTCACAGTTCCTGCTTGGGAAACAGGAGAGCGCCTAGCAGGGCGCAAGGAGAAGCCACCTCTGACAGAGTTGGCATAACAAGTTCCTGCATACTGAAAGAACATATATTTTATGGTAGGTACAGCAAAGTGTGTTTTGTGCTGGCTCATGGAGTCCAGGGATATCCTTCTCACCCTGGTGAATCCCATAACAGCTTTGCAGTAATGGAGTGGAAGGGAACGTGCTATGAGATGCCAAGGGCCAATTTCCAAAGTTGCTGGCACCTAATTTATGAGTGTGGAGTGTGCTTACCCAGGGTCTCACTGATCCGTTGGCCATCTGGACTAACTAGCATGGTTTCTACAGGTGCAACAGGCATCGAGAGGCAGAAGTATGTGTGCACAACTATGCCTGTCCATTTCCCATTTAGAGATGATATACAGGGCAAAACGTACATCTGAGAGAGCAGGTGTCAGGGAGGCCAGCAAGCCGTGGAATATTTCTGCTGTTCATCACAGAGCGTCTGGTTCCTTTGCTTTGCTCTCCGCCCTTGCCAGGAGAGCTAGGAAGAGCCTAGCAATGGAACAGGGGGAAATTCAGTTGAATGAAGATTAAATTAAGTGGACTGTGGATTCATCTGGAAAAGATTTAGCCTGAATCTTTGTGGAGCAGCTTTTGGGAAGGGTGATATGACAATCTTCCTGTCCTAACTGGTTGATAAACCCAAGGGTGAGTGTACAGCTGTGGGTGCTCAGATAGGCTGGGAGTGGACAAGCAATGCCCAGCCATGTCATACCTTCCTGCATCCCCACCACCCCAGAAAGTCGAGCTCAGAGACTTTTTAAAGTCACAAAACCCTGAACCCTCTTTGTGGATCAGAGAACCACAATGCTGGAAACAGCCGAGAGGTTCTCCACTCTGTGGTAGCACTGAGCTCTGCAAAGTGATGCTGCACAGAAAGGTTTCAGACATGGATTTTACAGCATTTGACAAACCTAATATTAAGGAAACAAGCTCTGGAAGTTAAACTGGCTGTCCCCAGAGACCTTTTCACAGCTGTGCAGGTTTCTGGTATGTTTAAGGTAAGGGCAAAAGTACAAAGACAGATACTGAAGAGTTCACTTTATGTATAATCAATGGTTAATCACCTGTGAGAGAACTAGTGGATTTTTTATTGATAACATCTGTTGAACTTACCAACATTTTCTTTGTTCTAGATGTGAATATTGAAATTAAATAAATCTTTGAAAATGTATTGTTTTTCCCTATTTTGAACCTCCTTTTCTGAGATTAAAAAAAAAGAAACATGAGGGAAAATAGGTCAGAGAAAGAAAACTGAGAAAGAAGCAGCAGTTAAGAATGTGAAAACTGAATGTTTCATGTGGAATCTTTATTTTTAAAAATCAAACAAATAAAACTATGTTCCAAAGAATAAAAAACATGTTTTGCAGAGCATCCTGCTGAATAAGGGCACCATTCCTTTGTGTGTGGGTTTGATTTTTGCATTGTTCTGCCACCACCTTCATAAGAAAAATGGTTTGGCAAGTAAAGAACTCAGGAAGGTGACCACAGTGCTTCATTCCTTGCCTTACATCATTGACCCTAGTGCAGTGATAAGCTACAGACTGCACATTAAGATACAATCCAAGGAGCTGTGGAGTTATACTTGCAGGGGAAATAGTTGCCAGGGCATTGGTTTTCACCGTCACTCTTACAAAACACCCTCTGATTTTGTTTGTAGGAGTTGAGAGCAAAATCCACTGTTCATATTTGCTCCTTACAAGCTGGAGATTAAATATCCCATCGCAGATATGGCAACTGCTATTCTGAGTACCCTTCATTTCAGTCATGTTCTTCCACAGTTTAAAGCTAGTCCTTGCTCAGTAGCTGTGAAACTTATGATATGCTCTTTTTCTTTTGAAAAATCCAATACTTCTTCTGGTGCTTAAATAAACAAGAGAAAAGATCTTTTGCTAATTTCTGGCTTGAGTGGAGAAGCAAGTTCCTAGTACTTAAATTTTTTTGTCTGTTAAAATAATTGTGATAATTATATGATAAAAAACTGCTTAGAAATAAGATAGATTAGCTCAATAGCTGCTATACTGCATTTGTAGTTGATGAGGCTTATTGTATTAATCAATTGCCTGCAACTCAGAAAAATGGCAGAAATGGGATGGGAAGTAAATATATCTAAATTTCAGCATTTGAAAGGGTCTGGGTGGATGTGCATCGCTGCTGAGGCAAATCTGGGGGTAGGAAAGAGGACAAAGTACAAGCTATCATTTACACTATAGAAGAGTGGAAATAAATAAAACCTGCTACACAGCATGATTTTAGTAGCCCATGAAATGTCAAAGTGCAGGTGCACTTAAATAGGTGGAAGGTCAGATCCTGCATGCAATTTTAAAGACCTGCAGAAGTGAGACTTAAGACCTGCAAGCTGAAGAGATCTTGGAGGTCTGTGCAACTGGAAGCAGCACACTTGTAAAATTCACCTCTCAAACCTGTGCTGATCCAGCCAGTCTTTGCAGTAGTGATGCACAGAAGAGGTTGGCTAATTCAAAAAGCTTCGTGAATTTTCACTGAAATCCACCCAGAATCTTTCTGGGTATTGTGGTGTACTCAGTGAAGCAAAGTTCACTTTCAGCCTCCAGAAGAACTGGGCTCACAGATGCTGAGGTGCTGTAACAGTTTACTCTTGCAGCGTTCTTCAGTGCATATTTGAACACGCCTTTCAAATCCCACTAGAAAGTCCTCTGCCAGTAAAACAGCAGCTCAACAGTGTAAAGACATTAAATAGTCTGTGTTGGCTGCTAATAATATTCTTAGCTAGTTGGTATTTATTTGGAAGAATCTTGAAAGTACACCTTCTCCCACAACTGCTGTGGACCCATCAGTTACTCTCTGCTCTGCAGCAGGAATAGGGAGATGCTTTTCAGAGCTGAGAATAACAATGTCCACATCTCTCTGGTGTGAGCAGCCAGAGCTTTGTGGAGCAACAAAGAATATTATTCAGATTGCCTAGATACTGTGGTCCTGCTGTCTTGACTCCTTGCTTTGTCTCCCTGAGTGTTTATCAGAGCGTGGATGTTGCTACACATCACCTGCTTCTCCCTGCCTCTCTGTGTTAAACCCCGACGTGCCCTCACAGAAGAAAAGGCTGTGACTGAGCACAGGTTTGGGGACATTCGCATTCTCAGCACCGTGTAATTGGCCTTCAACAGGAGAATTACATGTGTCCAAATTGGTCTGTCTATGGATACTCCCCTGAGAAGATAAGTGGCTATTGACTTTAATGGGGTTCTCAGTGCCCTTCAGAGATAAACACAATGTGTGTATTTACTGGGGCAAGGTCTTTATCTCCTTACGTTTGTAGAACACTGAAAGCATTTCTCAGTACGTGATCAATAATAAATAATGTTGATAATAAGTGCCAGGATGCAATGAAACCTATCTCACATTTTCAGTGCCAATTAAGGAGGCAGAAGTATTTATTTTGTGCGTGTTGGGCTGGGACAGTAAATAATCTGATGATAAATCCATGCTGTATATACTGGAAGGAATGATGGACATCTATTATTTGTGCTTGTTACAGTGGGATCAGATGGGTCAACGTTTTCTCTGCTGTTAATTTTTAAATATTTTATGATATTTTTATGGCCTTCGTTTCTTGTGTCAAATATATTCTTAAACCTGAGGATGGGGCAGGAATCCGTACCCCAAAGGTGCAGGGGTGACAGTTTCCATCTGCAGCTTTTCACATCACTCTCAGCAAGAGCTGTGCTTCAGCCACGCAAGTCCTCAGCGCTGAACCAGCGAGCAGCTGACTTTCATTATCTGCAATAAAAGTGGATGAATTGAAACCAGGAAGTGCCTATTTGTCAAAAACACTCAGAGCTGTTAAATCACTGAACTGTGCGATGACACATTTGTTCCTATTAGGTCCTGAAATGTCAGGCCCACGTGCGATGCCACCACACAGCACACCCTACGTTCGCCCAGCAGTCCCGGAGTCTTGGCCACAGAGCAGATGCTGCAACTGCAAAACACCTGCCCAACACAGGAGACTCCTGCCTGGGTCTGGTAGAGGAAACCTTGGTTAGGAGTACCTTGGAAACAGGTCTATTAATGTAGGTGATTTTTCTTTCCTGTCACCATGGAGCTGTAGAGAATTGGTGCTGCCTCCTATACAGACGAGCCTGAGACATGGGACTATAAAGTCCAACAGCTACCAAGTGAGGTTTGAGCTGGGGTTTGAGGCAAGTGGTGGTTCAAGGGACCTCCTATGAGGAGTGTAAGGCAGAAGTGACTGCCTGGGGTTTTAGGGCACTGCCAGGGTCCTATCACTGCCCCAAGGAAGAGGAGGGCTGTTGTTCCCTGCAGTAGGGTGCAGCTGTCCTGGGACAGGGGGCAGCACAGATTTCCCTATCTCCTCATTCACAGATGTGGTGGAGTGGAGTTGGGCGAAGCTTACTCACCCTGCTCTCCCAGCTGAACCTGCCTTGGACTCACAACACAGTGAAAACTCAAGAGCATCCACTCCATTTATTCCCCTAAAATCACCCTCTCAGAAGGGCTTTTCCATCAGTCTGCATCTTGGGTAGTTAATAGAAGTAAGGGAGGTACAGAAGTAACACGTTTCTGAATCAAAATCAGTATGTTTCTGCTTTAGGAAGGTGTAAATCATGAGCTGTCAGATGGGGTGGAAAACAACAGAAGAACCAGGACTGGGAGTTTGAAAGATCAGAGCAGTGAAAGACAGAAAATAGCTGATGCTGGAACAACTAGATCACCACAAATAGAGGCAAATTCAGCCTCCAGTCTAGCTCTTGCATGTAGTTCAGCACAGACCTCTTCAGCAGCTCTCTCCAAAGTGGGACTTTCATGTCTGTATCAGTGCCTCAGTTTCGCAGCAGTCAGCAGAATTGCTGAGAGGCTGAATGTCAGAGGGAGAGGGACTGGTGGAGCTGGGATTGGCTCCAAACCAGCCTAAACACACTCAGCCAGCAACTGCTGATTACATCTATACCAAGATAACGATCCGGATGGCCCAGTATGGAAATATAACTGGTTCAACCAGTATATGCTGGGAAAGAAGTGGTGTAGGGGTGCAAAACAGCTTCCTGGCCTCAGTGACTGAGGAAGGATTCAGACCAGGGCATCTGTTACGCCAAATGTTCAGCTGGTTCTGGTCTGCAGGAAAGCTGACAGTGAATTATTTCCAGTAACCTCCATCCAATGACAAGATAAACCAAAAGAGAAAACAAGGAAGGTCTAGGCACTCCTATGGCTTGGAGAAGCTCTCTTTGCAGAGCAAATATTGTGTCTCTACCTAACAGGTTCCTAAAGCCATCCTGTCCTGGCACTGAGTCAGAAGCTCTGAAAGAATAAAGGGCATCTGGAGCACACATGCTGCTGCTGAATCAGCATTCTTATTATTTTCATTTTGCAATTACACCGTGATGGCATCGAGTGGCTGCAATCCACCCTGAGGAAGCCACACACAGACAAAACAAGTCCCTGCCCCAGATGGTTCACATTTTCACTTTACAGCACTACTGCTTCACCCTGCTCTCATGGATGGTGCGACAGACTACCAAATAATGGACTTCTTTTCCTCCAGCCCCTGCTGAAGTCCTTCCTGCCTTTGAAAAATCATTTATCTTCTTTTGAGATAGTTCTGATTTTTTTTTCTTTTTAATTGATCAAATGTCTTTTGAAACTTTGGGTCTGTTTTTCCTGCTTTATTGTGGAAGTAAATAAGACAGATTTATGGCTCCGTGTAAAACTTCAGCCTTGTTTATAAATTGCTTGTGATTGATTAAGTAATAAAAATGCTTTTAAGACAGGGAGGTAAATCTCACAGTTAATTGCTCAGTGCTTTACATTATAACCTTGTTACAGTGACTGGGCTGGACAACTCTGCTATTTCTATCTCACGAGAGTCACACTGGAACAATCATCCCCAGTATGTTGCTCTGCCCTGACCCTCGAAAGACACAGACCGATAATTAATGGCTCAATAAACAAACCAAGTTATGCATCTGAAATATAACAATAAATCTATCCTTTTCAAAGGTGATTTCCTAGGTTGAGATGATTTCTCGGCCAGGAACACCACCAATTTCCAGCCATGGCCTGGATGAAATACAACAGAATCATAGTCCCTCTGAGCTACTTCTTATCTGCCTTCACCATGGAGCCTTGGGCAAAGAAATTGCCAGCAGTGAGCTGGGTATGTTAAAAGTGGGTAAAGTGAAGAGTAACTTGGAGAAGATAGTGTGATTTCTATGCAAAATGCTATCATTGTGCAACTGTTTTCTCTTTTGCATACAAAGCCAGGACCCTGTTCTCATCTTGGACTTTCAGGATCATGAAAATATTTATAATAAATACTTAAATAAACAGGAGCTCAGCCATCCTAGAATGATTCCTACCTTGTCAACCCATTAATTGAGTGCTTGGAATGGTTTTTCTAACAAACATTGGATCAAGAGAGAGTTCTGATAGCAATTTTGATATAACTCAGCAACATGTACTTATCATCCCAGAGCAACTCATGGCCCAATCCCCCCTAATTTTAGGCTCACTCAGAGTTAGATCAGATCAGTCTCACCAATGACACAAGCCAGCATACTTCTACAGCCCTTTTTCACAATAAATACAAGCCAGCTGGCAAATTCAGACTGGTTTTGAAGGCCTCAGCAAGGTACCAGCCTCCTTCCTGAGCCCCCTAAATCTGGGGGCATAAATGCACTTCCACCTTCTCCTCTTTTTGTTGTTTTTTAACAAAGTGGTCAATTAGTCTCTTGACTCGGTGGCACCTTCCCTTCGTTCATCAGCTACAGAAGCAGGAGGCTGATTGCTTGGGCTGATTGCAGTGTCATGTAGCTGATTACAGGCCTTAATTGTGATGACTCAAGAAAGACTAAAAAGTCATTGAGCATCAAAACCCTTGGGGAGGATGGGTTCTGCTTCTGTGGAGCGTTTGACAGCATCTGGACCAGTCACTCTCTCCGTATTGGATGCTGGGAGAAGGTAAGCTCAGAAAGGAGCCACTTTTTGAGGAGGTTTTTCTGGGAGGGAAATGGAGGTGGTTTTCTCATAAGCACAATGTTTTCACTGAGGCCCACACAAGCAGACCCATCCTGGTATTGCCAGCGCCTTTAGCAGACATCTTGCAGTGAGGGGATGCTTAGGGGGGTGGTTGTGACCATAAATGGTTGGATGCAGCTGGACCAGGTGGTCTCCCTTCTTGGGCTCACCTGTCTGAACAGGCACTTGGAATTAACACTTGGGTTTTGCACACCTGCATGGTAAAAGATGAACTGGAGATAAATGAACCCTCTTTATCACTGAAATCAAAGTAATGGTCCAACAGGCAAAACCTGCCAGCAGGCAGCTCTTCCTTTCATGTGCTCACAAACTTCTTGGTGCAGCATGACAAGATAATACCCAATGTTGAAGCCAGTATCTTGGGGAATAGAGTTTTGGAGACCTCTAGCCTTAAATACGCTCTTTTATACACCATGTATCTACTTTACATATTCATTTCCTTAATTGTATACATTAGCATACCCCACATTCAGCTATTATAGCATTTACTCATTTATATTTGCACCATGTTTGCATTAACCCTGCTGTCATGGCTTCATTATTATTATAGCCAGCACTTGCAGGTGTCTTATCAAAATGTCCAGAACCAAAACCGCCTGGGATCTAGTCTACCTGCATTCCAGTCTAATGAGTAATCACATCCTTCTAGTCTCCTCCCCAGATAACACAAGGTCACACACAAGCTTTCAATTAACACAAAGCTACATTACCTGGTTTAGCTGAAAATCAAACAAACATCATTGCACCCATTACTCATTTACTTATGCTAGGTAGTGAAACTCCCCATGAATGAGGCTTCTCGGGGGTCTAGGATCTCTTACACACACGCTGCTATCCTGCTGTAAAGCCTTCATATCATCAATAAGACCCGATACAGCTTGACCTAAGAATTCACCTGGAGATTGAGTGTGAAACACTCTATTATCTCCCTGTTCCTGGCCATACCCACACCCCTTATGCCTGCACATACCTCCGAAAGCTGTCATTGTCCTTGCTGGGTATTTTATGGCTCTCCTCTGCATCTTAATTGTATAATAACAGAGCTAATCAGTCCCAGATGTAGTAAGTCACAGGGGAGTGTTTTGTTTCCTTAGCCCCCACCTTACACATGCTGGTTTAGGCAATTAAGCAGCCCTTCTGCATCCAGGCAGAAGGAGTACATGCCAACGTCTCAGTCAAAGAGCTTAGGCGTCAGTGCTGCCTTCGACTGAGAGTGTTGGCTTCTCACTTTCTCATGCACTTAGAGAAGATTAATGAGAATTCATACCAAGGGGGGGAAAACCATAATATTTTATTTTTCTGGCAGCATGCACATACAATAAAAGTATGTATTTTAATAAAAATCAATGATGACTTAAAATACACAATAAATGTTGCCATATTAATAAAAGATGCTGCACGTAAAATTAGACTTAAATGTGCGGTTTGCCCAGCTCTTTACAACCCACATGTCAGGCCTTACCATGCTTCCAGCAGAGAGTGAAATGGTCTAAAGCAGCTGTCGGATGGAATAAAATAAATATGGTCTCAGTGCAAATAAAACAAACAGCATCCTGACAATTCCTGACTGGGCTCCATTGCCACCTCCCTATAAACCAAAGAGCAGACAGCACGTAGGTCTCAAGCACAGACTAAGGTTACTACAAGCGGAGTTACTCAGGGTGCCAAAGCTGTAATGATGACAAGTGCTAGTAGCTTGGGGTGGATGTCTGAACACAGGACCCTGAAGGAACTGCACAGCTCATCTACCTACTCCAAGGCAGGTTGACTGTATCATGTAGCGCTTAACAGATGTTTGTGTAGCCAGTTCTTAAACACTGGCCATGGTGGATGCTGCAGTCTTGTCACATGGTTTATTTTGGTGCTTCACCAGTCTTCTCACCATGTGGTTTATCCCAGTATATGATCCTGGTGCACTTTATTACTCGTTCTTTCCGTACCAGACTGACAGCATATTCCCTCCCTTGCTGCAGCCTTTATGCACAACAGTAGGTTTTAATTCTTCTTCCCCTCCTTCTTATCTTGTCTTCTGTAAGTCAAGCAGCCCCATTTCCTTCACTGGTTCCTCGTAGGTCGTTTCTCCAAAGCGCGGATGTTGTTTCATCGCTCTCCCCCAGCATCTCTCCAGCTGATCCGCTCCAGGGCTGCCATGCAGTGCCTGTGACACCTGCCATTCTCCAGCTGAGCCCACACTAGTTCAAAGTCAACAAAAAGATGACTTTATACATCTCACAGGCCTTACTGGTGCTTATGGATCCCAGCATGGTTTGTCCCTTTCTCAGCAGTGTGATGTTTTTGACTCAGTTTAATGATAAATCTAGATCTCTTTTATACAGTTAATTAATCAGTATTCTCCACTCTGTATGTATTTTGCAGACCATCCCTGCTCATCTCTTCTGGGCTGAATTTTAAGTTTGTCCTCCGGTGTGATTTTTAGTTGCTCTGAATAGAGTATTGTGACTAAATGTAATAAGCTTATTTTCTATTTTATCATTCTAGTTATTAATGAAAATACTGAGCAGCACCAGAATGAAGAGGCAACATGTGGATTCTCTGTGACACATACCCTGCTAGTCTAACAATGAACCATTTATTACTCTGGATATGGCTTTTCAAAAAGCCTTTCACGGAAAATATGAGTGTGTTTCCTTAGTTTATCATGAACAACCAGAATTAAAACCTTAGAAAGCCAAAATACAGCATAGTTACTCTGTTTTCTTAGGCACATAGTCTCTTATCCTGGAAAGGCA
Source organism: Porphyrio hochstetteri (assembly GCA_020800305.1). NCBI lineage: Eukaryota > Metazoa > Chordata > Aves > Gruiformes > Rallidae > Porphyrio > Porphyrio hochstetteri. The sequence goes on along the minus strand of CM036915.1, from coordinate 17,423,010 downwards.
GTAGAATAGCTTACTATGATTTTTGGTAACATATACACATAGTTCTTGTCTGGTAATACCCCGACAGTGAAAGGAAACTGCAGGATGGATCTCCATGCAAGAGGGAAGGCAATTGCCTTGCAGAGAGACGTATGGATGAGCTCAGGAGGGAGGGGATGCTTAAGAAATGAGTGAAGAAAGGACAAGCAAATCTCTCTCTCTCCCTCTCTCTCTCTGAGTCAAATCTAAAGCTCACGGTAGTATTTTTGTGCTGATGCCATGGTAACTCTAAGGACACCCAGAGAAAAGAGAAGCAACAAATACAGTGTTTATTCTGTTCAATGATACGTACCTGCCTTACCCAATGAAGCAGACGCAGCACAGAAGGACCGTGTGTCATGCACTGGGTCAGGCTAAACCACCATAATGATCCCTTCGGTGGTGACTCTGCCAGCCCCAGCGAGCTGCCACTCCTGGACACAGAGCGGGATCTGGCTCCTTCCAGATGCTGTCTGTGTCACAGGGCAGAGAGGCCACCAAGGGGACAATCACAGAATCAGAGAATCACAGAATTGTAGGGGTTGGAAGGGCCCTCCAGAGATCATCGGGTCCAACCCCCCTGCCAAAGCAGGGTCCCTAGGACAGGTCACACAGGTTGGCATCCAGATGGGTCTTGAATATCTCCAGAGAAGGAGACTCCACCACCTCCCTGGGCAGCCTGTCCCAGTGCTCTGTCACCCTCACCGTGGAGAAGTTTTTCCACATAGAGGGTTTCCCAGGCTCGTGCCCTGGATTACAAGTCAGTACCTCTAAAGAAAACCCTGATGAGTTTTCCCAGCAGTGCTGGAGGGAGATTTCTAGCAACTGCAGTAGGGCTTAGTTCCAGTCCTAGTTAAGGAGAGTTCAGTCACAGGGAGAGAGGAGGTGATGTCCCCATTTTTTTTCCCATACTTTCCATAATTAACCCCATCACTCCTAGTACTGCAGCCAGGTAGTTGACCTTTGTGCAATCTAAATAATTTAATTCCATCCTTGATTGTTTATACACTTAGATTCACAGTGACTTTTATCACAGATCCTACTAGTCATTAGTTACCCATGTGGGCTATTTTTAGCCATGTTAATCTTTCCTCAAAAGTCACTGCCTTGAGTTCCCCAGTCATCCCAGTCACTCTCCATTGAGCTGTTGGCAGGATGTACTGTGCAGCCTTTTGTTTTGTTTTTTTTTAAGATCCCCTTTGTGTTTTAATTCCAACTGGCATGAGATAGCATGGCGATGCTGGGTGGTGTAAGTCACGGAAAATGCAGAATTAGGGCTGTGGGATGCGTTCCAGCCTTGATGAGCTTGGGGAGATGCAGGGTGTCAAGGGGATTTGAGATGCTGAGCAGAAAGTAAGTTGTGCTATTTCAAGCATTTGCAACAAAATTTGAAGTTGGAATAACTCATCTATTTCACGGCACTGTTCAGAACTGAAAGCTGAGAGCTGTGGATCATTTTTAACAGAAGAGGTCACTGAGTTCTTGAAACTTGACCACCACCTTTTGTCTGTGAGATTCGATGTGCAATTCCCAGCTCCACGTAGCTGGGTAAGGTCTGCACAAGGACCACTAAGTCGGTCTGCAAGCAGATGCAGATTTACACTTAAACTTGACAGCTTACTGGCCTGCCCTGTAAATTCATATACCAGGTTAGACCTCAGAAAGACCTGAGTGAGTTTTGCCTCAAGGTTTTTCAGCCTGCTGCTCACACTGAGAACGGCTTTCACATCTTGCAGATGTTGGGCAGCAAGCAATGCCTCTCCCCACCCTTCATTAGATTAGTATCCATTTAACAAAGCATATTTTCAGATTCCTTTTTTCCCAGAAGCAGCCAGGGCTGGAAAACTGTCCTTCTTCAATTGTTACCATGGAGAGAAAAAAGCCCATGAACATTGTTATTTAGGCTCTTAATGTTATCCATCAGTCAGAAGCATGGAACAAGCTATATGAACCTGCTTGACCTGAAACACAGAGTGGACACGCCATACAGCCAAGCCAGGATGTCCATCATCCAGTGCCAGTGCTCAGGGTCAGCTCACTTGCTAAAGAATAACACCATTTGCAAGATCTAAATGTTCCTGCTTAGCTCAAATCTTGAATTGAGGTGGAAGGAAGCATCTAAGTGACAGGGTATTTTGGGAGATTTTGCATCTGATCTAGAAATTGGTCAAAATGCTGCAATTTGGCCTATCCCTAAAAAGCATATAGAGTGTCAGTGCTTTCTTTCCTCTTGTTTAGCTCTTACACTCCCATTGCTTTGCATCCCAAGACAATTCCACCTTGAACTAGAAATAAAGACTGATGTTATTGGTGCCCAATATCTCAAAGAATTGACACAGCCAGGAGTTAATCTCCACTTGCATAATTTCACCGATTCCAGCAGGATTTACAGCTCCCAGTCCCTGTGCTGAGAAGAAAAAAGCCAGTGCAGTCTGGCTCTTCTTTATTATCCCTCTTAAAGTTTATGTCTTCAAATATGGTCTGGTTATGAGTTAACAATACTGAAAAGATCAATACCAGAGTCTGACTAGGGGAGCTCAAAACATGTTCATAAAAGCTAAATTAGAATCATAAAATGATTATGGGCTCCAGGTTTTTTTTTTGTTGGGGTTTAGTTTTTTTTTTCTTTTCCTTGACTGTGCTGCCTGATTTGGGTGGTGGTTGCTGGCTGGCGAGGAGGTGACTCTCCTCTGTCTTCCTTTCCTCTGTCCCCACTGTATCTTCATTCAGGACAGAAAATGCTGGAGCAGGGCTGTGTGGTGACCCCTCCAGAGCTTTTCAGTGGGCTTTGGGTCACATGTAGATCCCGCTCATTTATCATTCTTTTTTTCTGAAGCAGGACTTCAGCAAGTCCCTTGCAGAAGATTCTCCAAAAATCCCAGGGAAGAACAAGACAGACAAAATTAGCTCTCCATCTTTATTGTAAGGAAGTTGCAGGCAGTGCCTGTTACATTTGATGCCTTTGTGGGATCACAGAATCACAGAATTGTAGGGTTTGGAAGGGACTTCCAGAGATCATCGAGTCCAATCCCCTGCCAAAGCAGGTTCCCTAGGACAGATCACACAGTGTCCAGACAGGTCTTGAATATCTCCAGAGATGGAGACTCCACACCCCCCTGGGCAGCCTGTCCCAAGGCTCTGTCACCCTCACCATGAAGAAGTTCTTCTGCGTATTGGTGCAGAATGTCTCTGAGGCCATTGCCCCTTGTCCTGTCCCCACAGACCACTGGCCATTTCCCCTTCTGTCCCACACAAGATTTTTATAAACATTAATAAGATGCTCCAGGCGAGGGCAATTTCTTCCCTCTTTCCCACCCCACACAATACTTGTCCCAAAAGAGAAATCATTTTGCTTCATCCTTTTATGGGTGTTCCCTTTCCCTCTTCCCTTGAACCATCCCAGCTTCATTAGGGGGAAAGTACCCCCTAAGGTTTAATACACCAGGTGCCCTTTTTGTGAGGCTGCAGTGATGGTTCTGGGAATAATGACATTATAAGACACGGAGATAAATCTGGTCCTAGTTTATTGTTAGTAACTCATGGTAACACATCCTGTATCTGCCTCTACTTCTATGCTTCCTGTTGCTTGCTGTATTTTTATATATTTGCCCTTGCCAGAGTTCAGACTGGACATCACCCCCGTGTATCAGATGGCAGAAAGAGGCAGAGGGCAAAAAGTGACCTTGTGCAGCCCAGGATGGAGGTGCTCCTCAGCATCAGGGCACCTTCCCCCATGCAGTGATGGATCCCTCATGATTTGGGTGGCAGTCATGTGTGAACCTGTGTGAGCTCCTGCACGTGGACACGTCGTGTGAAATAACAAAATGCTCTCGAGAACTACCTGAAGTAACCTTGCTCTGGCTTCTAACAAACCCCCCCGCTGCTCAGTGATTTACATTCCTTTGTAATCTGATGCGGTGACTAGGAGGGAAAAAAATAACTCTTCATTGTAGTTTTTCCCTTCAACGTAGCAACCGGTGACTCCTCCGCCGGGTTTGAGAGGGAGATGTCAGCTATTCATGTGGAAATGAGTCAGCCGATGGTGTGTAAACATCAGGGGGAGCAGCCAGCGCGACTGAGACCTGAGCGAGGGGAACATGAAATGGGCTTTAATCTGATCACACATCTCGCTTCTAGGGAGGAGAGCTGCGGGCTGCCAAGTGCCCTAGATGCTAGAGACAAGTCCCCAATTATGGATGTGCAGGCTCCAGAGGATTAAAGGAAGGAGCTGGCAGGTGATGATATTGTGCTGTTTTACTGTTGCTTTATCACTGAAGCCGGCGCTGGCATCCTCTGTTAGCCCCGTTTCTCATCCCTGCCAGCCCTCTGCCTTTGCATTACTCTTACTTTACTTTTCTCCCAGAAGCTGGTGCATGGAGGGGGCACAGTTAATCTGTCCTCTCTTTTTTTCTTTCCTGAAGGTCGCCCATAATGTGCTGGGACCAGCGACAGGCAAACTTTGGTTAACTCTTCCTCTCAGGGCGTAATTTGCTCAACCTCAAGTAACTAAAAGAGGATATAGCAGGAAGGCAGGGAATTGCATTGGTGATCCCAGGTCACTTTCTGGGACAGGAGGACATGGTCACAAGATAGACAGTTGGGATGCACGGTGGACAGAGGAGACAAGGAACCAGGTTCCTGAGCCGTTCTCTGAAGGAAAGGGAGTCAAGCAGTGAAGCTGCCTTGCAGGACATGAGAAAGAAGAAACCCAGATCGTTTGGAGGGGCAGGATGGCCATCACTACTCATGAGCAAGGGAACTCATTGGGAGCTGTCTGAGGAGGAGAGATTTTCATGCTTCTCTTCAGAGAGGATAATGGGTCCGCCCTTGGGGAGAGAAGCACATTCGGGGGATAAAGCATGCAAGATACTGCACTCAGGTACTAAGGAGCAAAGTTTTAAGCTACTACACATTCAATATCATGTCTCCTGGGCAGAGTCCCCCTGGGCTATTGCTCTCTGTTATTCCTGTTGTTCAGAAACTCTCCTGTTCCCAGGTAAAATGAAACGAGGTAGCTCCTAGTTCAAAGGCTTTGTTTGGAGCAACACCTGTCTGGAGACACCCGCAGAGCTCACCCTGCTGCTGCCACAGGCAGGGATATGGGGAGGCTCACTCGGGCTTTAAAAAGTGCCTGTGCAGCACTGGAACAGTGTCACACCACAGTGGGTGGTTGCCTGCAACCTGGCAGCCTAGGTAGAGTAATAATGGTTAGTCTTGGGACTAGACTGCTGCTGCAAGCATCTTTGATCTTGGGTCTTCACCCCAAGCTCTGTTCTAGCAGTGGGGAAGGAAGCAGCAGTGAAACTTCATACAGCCCGAGTTTCCCTGGCCGAGCTCTGGGCAGCAGCTCTCCAGCCTTGTTCTCTCAAGCTCTGATGGGGAAAATTGCATTTCTCTGTCCTTTGGATCAGATTCTTTTCCCCATACCAAGTTTATTGCAGATCAATGATTTTTAAGTGCTGACATAAACACAAATATTACAGCTGGACAGTTGGTAATAGAGACTGTTTATTACAGCAGCATTCCTCAATAATATACAATTATGTTTACACTTATATGGCTCCTTTCAGCTGAGAAGCTCAAAGTTGCAAAGCCTCACAAGCCCCTGTGATGTGAATCTCGTGTTATTGATGAAGACAGGAGAGCCCAAAGAGAATGAATGTAACAGCGTAACACCAGGTCCTATGGCTCTGCTGGCTCGGTCTGGAAGTCTGTCTAGCCCAGCATTGGTTCTCAGGTCTGCATGCCAGTAAGAAACCCTCTCTGATACTCCAACTACTCTTTTCTTCAAACCTATGGACATCTGTAGCTCTAGGTTTTTATAAACTTCAGTGTTTTCTGTATTTTTTAGGATGCTAGTAACTCTGAATAGGACCTATGGTCCTACTAATGGATCTACTAAGATCCACTAGGATCCAAAGAGGTAGGTTGTAGCACCTTAGCATCAGTAACAAGAAGTTAGTGAGGTATTGCTCAGCCAAGCCACACAGAGAAGAAAAGAAGGAAGAAGTCATTCAATTTCACCATCACACAGTACTCTTCCATTTAGGAGAAAGATACATGGGTACCAGCATCGTTAACTGATTCTCTCAAGTGTTGCCAGACTCCCCAGGAAGTCAGTGGTAATGTTGAAAATTAGACCTCTACCTGCAGATCGATCTATATTTTTTTGCTATGAAAAGAGATCCACAACCTCCAGGCATATATAGGAAGATATTTAAAATGAAAAATGATGAGAGTAAATTTCCAGCAAGTACAAAAGAGATGTAAAAGCCTTTTGAAACAGCACACTCTGTTCCCAGCCCTGCACTTTACTTGGATTCTCAGCTAGTGTTGCTAGAGAGGGTTGGGTAAATGAAGGTCATTGCAGGTACTTGCAAAAGTGTCTGGAGGGCTGCTTCTAAATGAAAGGCTACTTCTCTCATTTCTTTCTGGACTATGGCCGAAGAGATCTGAAGATTGCAAAACCCTGGGAATGCAGCCCAGCACTGCCTAGAAGCGTGAGCTGAAAATGCTTGAAAGTTTCAATATTTCCCTTTTTGTTGTGATTATTTTGTAACCAGCATTCACAAAGAGCCACACAGCTCTTTGAAACTGAATTCACTGGTGCAAAGAGAAGAGTGATTAAAAAAATTCCAAAGACCAGATGGTTCGGGGATTTAACAGCATCTAAAGCATCACATCTCTGCAGTGAGGTCAAACCCAGTTTTACTGCTTGAAAATCATTAGCACCTAACGGACTTGGTTCTCAGGGAAACCATGGCTGCATTAGGATGTCTCACGCTAGTCCTTATGTGGTGCTGTCTTTACCCCTTGAAATACATCCTTCCTCTCCAGTGTCACTGTCCCTTCCCCACCTTTTCCATGGGACAGCTGGAAACCTCCTCACATGGTGGCCCAAGCCAAGTTTTGTGTGTGGTGTCTGCTTTGTGCCAGTTTCCCACTGTGTATAGGCTTTTGTTCCTGAGATGCTGGATAAGAGGACAGGGATGCTGGAGAAGCCATTGAGAGAAGAAACAAGCACCACTGTAGTTTCATCATTTTAAAAAATAATAATAATAAGGGTCTTACCTCTAAGTCTGTCTGGGACCAAAGCTTGCCTGACACTGGGCCAATCCTCCAGCTATCGGTTTTAGTAGAGAAAGAAGGGTCTGAGTATGCTTTGAGGTCATCTCCTGTGTCACCACACAAGTTTTGTTGACATAGGAGAACCTTGCGCTGTTCACACATTCTGTGGGAATAAGAGAGCAATTGTCAGTCACACAAGGCTTGTCAATCTGGCCCATTTCACCAAGACTAAATTTGTTTTGCAATGTGAATAAATTAAGACAGAACTGAAAAATGCCTGGATGAGGATTAATTAATCATTTGGAGAGTCCCATCAGCTCTCAGGGCTCTACTGCAGGGCTCCCGGGGCATCGTCAGTATGTTCTGAAAGGCAGCCAATGAGCAGGATCTGATTCACTGCCTGAATTAATCTATATGAATGGCTGTGGGACCCATTTGAAAGCAGCATTGAGAATTGGCCTATAAAAAGGCAGCCCAATTTTTTTTTGTGGAAGCTACTTTGGGAAATGAATGAGGACTTTACAATCTCCTTCAGCCATAAAACAACATACACATCTCACAATGCTGCTTGCCTATTTTAATTAAACCAATAATTAAATGTTAATGAAATGAAGGTTTTCCTGAAAAAGAGTGATTGAAGAGTTTTCAGTTGCAAGAGGGAGGTGAAGTAGATGTATTGGGCTATGTGGCTCCCCTCCCCTAGCAAATGTTGGAGGAAATACAAGGGGAACTGGGTTTGTGTAATGAGCTGAGCAGGAGACACAGATGATAATGGAGTTGAGAGGCAGCCTGTTGCATACAGCTCTGCCTGGCTGGTATTTGTTTCCTCACTTCCCCCAGGATAAGTTTGTGTTCACAAGGTCTTGGCTTCCACCTGAGAGGCCAAGTCCTTGCAGATGCCAGCACTGTCCCACCAGCAGCCCCTGGGACGAGTCCTGGAGTAATCAACACTTGGCTCCATGTTTCAGTAAAAAAGGTGGAGGTATGCACCTCTGAGGCCATTCTTAATTGAAGCTGGCCTCTGAGGCAAATTTTCATTAGAAATGAGTCAAAAGCCTCACGATTTCACTGAAACCATCTCCAGAAAGAGGCAGGCTCACATACAGACTTGCAGGGACAAAACAAAGGCTCACCAAATGCTACCCAAAGGACAAAAGGGTGCAGATGTTCAGATGAACGCTCAGGCATCAGTAAAAAGCTCTGCCTTCCTGAAATACTGACAGATGTGCACCCAGCCCCGGTGTCTCAGACTTTAGGGAGAAAAATTCAACTGAATAAATGACAAAGTTTGTGGAGGTTTTTTCCATCTCGGGTATCACTGCTTTGAGCTCTCCCATGGTGGCGCTGGGGGCAGTGTGACCTGTATTCTCCCTTTGCCTCCACCACTGATGCTGTGCATGTCCTTGGGAGACTCCTCCTCACCTTTGCAAAGCCTGAGCTGGAAAAAACCCCAATTGCCTGACTCACTGAGAGGGAGCTGAGAGGCTTGATGGATTAATATTTACTGCGTTTTGTACATGTCAAGAGCTATTGATAGGCACATCAGGGAATGCACCAGGCACATCCATGGCTAAAAGGATGAGCTGCCAGAGCTTGAAAAAGATGACTAGTCTGGGGATTATCAGCAGTTGTGTCATTTTCATAGCAACCATCAAAGATCTATGCAGGAGGGGCCTCTAACATACCTGCACCAGTAGGTCACGTTATTGATTTATCCACAGATTATGTGAAAATGGCATCGAATGATTATGCTTCTAAAAGCTCTATTTTAGTTTAGTTTTCTTTGGAAACATGCTTGATACGGTCCTGCCTTTTCTGGGTTTGTTCCCCCACCCTGAAATCTTACAAACTCATTGGCCTATTTCAAAATGAGTTTTATAGAGAAGCAGAAGTCCCAAAGATAATGTAGTTCCTAGAATTTTAGTAAAAAATAGGTGGCTGGGTGTAAGCGAGATGCATGCTATGTGCCACTGGTGAGGAAAAGGCTTTTTGAGAAGATTCTGGAGGCCCTGTGGGCCAGGAAACTGTTGAAAAAAATTGCCCCAACCACTTTAGTCACAAAGTTTGTGCTCTCAGACACAGCTGGTCAACTGTGAAACTGCACTGCATAGGAAGCCAAGCCTCAGTAACTCTATTGCTTCCAGAAATAGCTTTTGCCCAGGATGATTTCCACAGGGTTTGCACTTTGACAAAAGGGCTCTTCTGAAATTGTATCACGCCGCCTTCTTTAGCAGGTCTTCAGGGCTTCCTCCAGGGAGACAGAAGAGGTAAGAAGGGAAAAAGCCCCTATGATGGGGAGAGGAGACAGAGCCTGGAATCACAGACAGGATCTGTGGGCATAATGCAGCGTGCCAGCAGCTAGTGTTTCCATTGGGTTCATGGATGTGTGAAACTGAGCCAGCTCCTTTGAACTGCTCCCTTCCCAGAGTGTTTGCAAGAGCCATTTTTCTGCACAGCCAAAGGGCTGAGAGGTGGAATGTATCCCTGAGTACTAGAGAGCACAGGAAAGTCAGAAGGACCAATCCTCCTAAGAGAACCTCCTGAGTTGCTTCCAGAGTCGAGTCTCCAGGAACCCCGCCTGCTTTCAGTCAGTCAAAGCAAAGTGTAGACAAATGCTGTCCCTCAGTCTTACAGCTTCTCTGTCTCTGAGATTATTTCCTTCCCTGCAGTGCAAATTTCTCTGCATTTCTAAGTTTGTTGTGTTCCTACTCGCAGGAGAACCATTCATCATCCAGGATGGTGAGAATTTTAATGATGCGGGATTGTAAATAATGGGCCATCCTCAGTTTCGACTCTGTTTCTCATGCAGTCCTCAGCAATGACAGTCTGTTTCCTATGCCTCTGTAGTACTGCTACATTTATTAGGTCACCAACTATTATTCAGATTCAGTCTTAGCCAAATCTCAGTACTGGGGCTTCTCCAGATTTGGAGAATTCAACTCCAGCTTTAGAGAGACAGGCGCAGGGGAAACGGGACAGGAGTTCTCCCACCATCATCTTTGTCATTGCTGCCTTGTGAGATAGGAATAAAGGAGGTATTTTCCTGGGAGCCTGTTTGCACTTGGGTACATTAGACTTAGAGAACAGATACTTAATTCTGGCACATTGGGGTGAGTAGAGACAGTCATTCAGTATTGATCATCAAATACAATTAATAAAGTTCAGTAGCCTGCTGTTGCTGGAAACATTAATTGCATGGGATAAAGTGCTTGTAAACTTACAGGGGGTCACCATATTTGTTGTTATTGTGAAGGTCAAGTTTAGAGGTCTATTGTTCAGAATACTTTCTTATTGCCTTTGGTGCTTCCTCTCTCAAAATCCTTTGAACATGCTCCACAGCCATTGCCTTAGCCAAACTAGTTTGCATAGCACTAATTATGAGCTAACAGCATAGCATTACCAGCTTTCAGTGATCTCTGCAAGCCATGTACAGTTCTCTATATTTTGCTTTTTCTTTGCTTTTTGTGTTTTTGTGACTATTCTTGATAGTCCAGTTCAGCCCTGGATTGAACTGGAAGATGATTGACATTCATTCATTTTTGAAGTCTGTGCAAAATAAGAGGAAGGATGGTGAGCTACAAGCCCAGATAGGTTTTTTCAAAAACTGCAGGGGGGAATCCCTTTTGGAGTTAATTCTCTGTGTCTTGACATGGCATCACCTATAACAGCCAAACTTGCCATGTTCTTCTCCATGTGCTGGACTCACTCAAATCCTTAACCCCCCAGACTGCTCACTTAGGTTGAGTTCTCTCCCTTTTTCTTTGCTTCATACCCTTTCAGGCCCACCTCTTTTTCTGGTACCTTTGCATATTGAATGTTGTTCTGAGTGTCCTGCTTTTGGCTAGGATAGAGTTAATTTTCCCAAGGAGCCAGCACAGGTGGGCTGAGCTGGTCAAGGGTGTTTCCATACCATGTGAACATCATTCCCCATATAAGAGGCTGGGTGGGGAGGGGTGGCTCTGTGAGTGTGGGTCAAGCATTGGTCATTGGGTTGTTAAAGTGCCTCCCTCTTCCTGTGCTGTGTTGGTTACCTTTCCTCACCCCATCCCCTCGGTTTGCCTTTCTCTGCCCATTTCTCCTCCCCTTCCTGCTGAGGAGGGTGTAGGGTGCTGAGCTGCAGTGGGAGCTGAACCACGACAGCCCTTTTTATCACCCAACGTGGGGCTTGAAGGGTTGGGATAACAGTAGATCTGACCCAAGTGTGTTAGCAAGCTGTGATAAGTATTTATCACCTTATTTAAACAGTTGCTGGTCACAATGATGTCTTGTTTGGTCACCTGGCTGAGGTACGTAAACCCCCACATGCTCTGTGTAATCCCTTCTGTGTTGTTTATCTCCTCTGGGAGAGGGGTCTGGATTCTCATTTTGTTGTACTGTGTGATGTTGACTTATGATAACATCAGTGGTCATGAGCCTAAGCTGGTACTTGTGTGTGGTGGCATTTCTGTTGTGCCTGTACCTTGGACATCATCTTGTAAGTGTTGTTTAAAAGGTGCACCAAATTGATGGGGAAGGTGGGGTGTGTGTGTGTGTGTGCTTTCTCTTCCCCTTTTCTCTTCAGGCTTGTTACAACAGCTTTTGAGAACTTCAATACCCCTGGGATGTCCAGGCCAGGATGTTCCTGTTGCTTGGTCTCCTGAATGTTTTTCAAGTCTTGTTTAGGGTTGAAAAAAGTTATTTTAAGAATGTCACCCCAGGATCTTCCTTAGAGCTGAATGGTCAGAGGTGACATGGCAAAATGTGAGGCAAACAGAAAAGCCAGCTATAACATGGTTTGTTCTGCAAATGGGAAAGCTCCCTGTGTACTGCTGTATCTGGCTGCCATGAAGTCCATTTCCTTAAAAGATTCAACAAAACCAGATTATCCCCTGTCTTGTGCTTATGTCTGGGCTCACACTTTAGCAATGTGGGTGCCACATACTATTAAATTAGAATAGAGATATTTTAAGTAGACAAAATTGATGACACAAGTGACAAAGAGAAGGAGAACCAGGCTGTCAGGCTGGGAAAAAGAACGGTTTCTTTTTATAAGTAGTTGAAAAGCTTGATATAGTTATGTCTGCAGGAAAATGGGGGGATGTTTGTCCAGCAGAAACATTCACTGAGCTGTAAGCATCAGGACATGGGGCCTTTGCCTTGTGCTGCTGCCTGTCAGTGAGTATCAATGCTGTTAATTGAACTGTTTCACCATTATTTCATCCTCCTCCCCTGCTTCTTCAGTACATCCCTACTGTTGTCCTTCAACATGAGAGTGGCTTTATGAGCTGCTTGTCTGGAGGTGGGACAGTGAGCCCCACACTCTGTGGGCTCTGTCAAGAACCAGAAGGCTCAGCAGCACAGTGAGGGACTCGACCTGTCTGTATCTCATGGATTCACCAGCATAGCAGGTGTCTCCTCTCTCAGTGGATGAGGAGCAATCAGTAACGTGGTAGGTAGGTCTGACTTGGACATGCTTGAAGCATTCAGTAGGAGAGCAGGTATTGTCTACCTGCTGTATCTGAGGCATTGAACAACATAGCAATGGGCTCCATAGGGTCACCGTGGGAACATCTGATTGCAGTCAAGTGCTTAACTACATCTTTCTTAAGACAAATTGTGTATGTGGATTTAATACATGACTGGCTTTTCATAAACTAGATTTAAATAAGAGCCCAACAAAATATATTTCAGAATATTTGACAATCTGTCAGGCTGTAAGAAGCATTCATTCTTCTTGACAAAGGAAAAGTTTTCCTCTTAAACAGAGGAAAAAACAGCTTGGCATTTGGCCAGCACATTTCCATTCCTGGTTTATGAAACAGTTCATGGGTGAATTGATCAACAGCTCAAACTTTCCTTTGCCAAAATAGTGCCCATTGTTATTCCAAAAGAGATCCAAAGTGTGTGGATGTCATATGAATGCTGTTTGAACCTAGGCTCCAAACACAGGGTGTGTTTTTGAGCATGGATTAACACTTATTGCAGTGGCTCTCTTTATTTAATTCCTTTAATGACTTTATAAATGGTGTAGGTTTTAGGGACAAAGAAGTGGGAGCACCTATGGGCTCATGCCTTCCAGCCCTAGCTAGAAAGAACAGTGATGCAAGAAAATATCCTGTATCATACACTTGGTATGCTGCATCAGTATCCACAGTAGCCTTCAAAACACCAGCCCTGTGGTTTTGTATATCCTATACCCTTAGGCATCACTCTGCTGTAAAAATGAGCCACAGTTTGTCCCCCAGCCGATGCTCCCCAAGCCATTCTGTCGTGCAGCAACAAAATGAAAGGCAGGATGGATAGGGATGTCTCCAGAGAAACAAAGCTCTGATTAAACCTGCCTGGTCCCCTTGCTGCCCCAGGCACTCTGTACAGCACCAGCCTCATATTAAACCAGCGTAACATCAGTGGTTTCCAGTGGTCTGTTTCTGACCCAGAAGATATTAACTTCCCATCCAGGGGCTGTAGGAACCCTGGGTCACTTCCAGCAGCATCTGAAAATCAATTTCAGTGTCATGACTTCTTGTGCTTTCACTACTATTTTAACCATTTCACTGCTGCAGAAGAGTAAATTATTTCGGGGGGGGACAATGTTATTCAGAGGGGCAAACCTCTACATAGGCATTTCTGAATGGAAGATCAGCTCTGCTCCACGTTCATATATATTAACTTTATTTTTTGGTGATCACTTATGATAGACATTGTGCTTGAATGAAAGACAATAAAAAGAAGGGATTTTAGAGAAAAGAGCATCCAAATAGGGGAAAAACGCAATATCCCCTTATTAAAATATATAACTTCTTGCCTACATGTAGTCTTTACAGGGGAGCTCATTCCTCTATTTAATATAAATGAAACATGGGCAGTTAACTGAGTATTTACACAGTGATATTTCAATTGTGTTTCATAAAACTCAGGCTGGCTTTGGAATGAATAATTTATCCAATTAGACTCCGCTTCCCCCGTTCCGCCCCTCCATTTTTAATGGGACCTGGCTGTTCTCTTATCTATCTCACTGGTTTAAAAATGGAAATAATCCTATTAGAAACTAGGCGTGCAATGTCAGTGGAAAACTGGGGTGAATTTTGTGAGAATCAGAAGGAAAATATCTTCAGGTTAATCACAGGTTTCTGAGGTGATTTTTTTGTTATTTGGACTTCATTTAATACTAATGTCCAAAAATTGAATGAGTTCTGCAGCTGGTATTGACTCCAGGCAGGAAATGTGAAGCTTGGCCATGGCTGGTCACTTTATTCTGGTGATATTGATTCTGGTGCTACTTCTGCTGTGTTTAAGTCATCTTTGGGCTAATTTTGCTTTAACCTGTAAATTACTTTCAAATGTGACTTAGTTGGGTGTTCAGATGGGTAAGCTGAACTGTGTTTTGGAGGTGATGGAATCTGTGAAAATAACACAGGAAACTTTCATTTAAATATGTTTAATTATGGATGGGATTCCCACTTGTAATTACAAATCAGTAATGCTGTAATTGCTTGGTACCTGGCAGAGGACTTCTGTCTTCCCCTCATTGCTTTGTTCATAAAGTAAATAATCCAGTATCCCATTTTTTTTTTTAACCTTGTATCATTCTATCTCAATGCTATAGCTGAAAATATTTTTATTTGTGTAATGCATCCACGTGAAGGCTTCCAAATTTTACAGCTTTACAACATCTCCACAAGGGAAACTTCATAATTTCACAGGTAGGGAAAACAGGCTTAGGCACAGGAACAAGTTTCTGTGGTTAATATATTACTTAGTGTCAGCTGATCCATGGTAATGGTTTCTGCATATGCCCATAAAATGTGAAATAATTGGACTGAGTGCTCTTTTAATGCAGGTAAAATGATCCTGAATTATCTTCCCTTTGCTATGGGCTAAAAGTATGTACACATTTACTGGAGATCAGATGACCTCTCTAACTTGTCTGTGTGTCTGAGCCCTGAAGCACAAGAAAAGAAAATTACTGGTCTGAGCTTGTGCAGCACCTGCAGAGAGCCCAGAGGTCCTGCCTTTGTGCTTCTAATCCCCTCTGTCCTCCTCACAAGAACATTAACTCTGGCACTAGTAGGAAGCTGCAGTCACGAGTTTAATTTTCATTTTGTTTAAGGATCACGTAAACCTAAGGGCATGGGGGAAACAGCAATGGCATCAATATAAATTCTTAACAAGCTAATCTTCTAGCTAGGTTGGCAGTGTAATATGACTAGAAAGGGAGAATCTGTATGCTTTGCTTCTGGCAGTTATCTCTGTGTAGTTTCCTAATTTATCCAGCCTCTGTATGTTGAGGTGAGGGACCTCCTATGCCTATGTAACATCCACACTGAGGTGGTGGAGCACACATAAAGAAGGGCTGTTGAAGGGTCTAGACCATACATCTTATGGGAAGTGGCTGGGGGAACTGGGATGCTTTAGTGTGGAGAAAAGGACGCTGAGGGGAGACCCTACTACTCTCTAAAATTACCTGAAAGGAAGCTGTGGTCAGGTGGGTGTTGGTCTCTTCTCCCAAGAGATAGAATGAGAAGAGATGGCCTCAAATAGTGCCAGAGGAGGTTTAAATTGGGTATTAGGAAAAATTTCATCACCAAAAGGGTTGCCAATCACTGGTACAGGCTTCCCAGGGAAGTGATTGAGTCCCCATCCCTGGATGTATTTAAAATCCACATAGACATGGTGCTCAGGGACATGGCTTAGTGGTTGGACTTGGCAGTGCTGGGTTATTGGTTGGACTTGATGATCTTAAAGGTCTTTTTCAACCAAAATGATTCTATGATTCTGTGATTCTATTCTATTCTTAGAAAGTTAACAACAAAATTAGAAATTAAAAAATGTGGAAGCAGTGGCCATGGAGGGGTGAATAACTAGAGGCGTCTGAGATCTATAGCTGAGAACTATAGATATAGGGTTTTGCTGTATATCTTGCATTGATATAAACACCACTGTCACTTTTGGCATCTTTCATTAGCTGCCTTAATCACTCTTTTCCTCATGTTTTGTTTTCAGATCAATTGCAAGTTCCAGAGCTTTCTGTTGTACAATGCTTTCTTGTAGCCTCTGGGCAAAGCCAGGCTAACCACCCCAAAATCGTAAAGATGATCTATTTTTTTCCCCCTAAGCTTTGCTGTTGGTGTTCCTTTCCTCTTGGGAAATTTGAAGTTGAATTTTTGCAATTGTTTCAAAAGCTTCTTCATGCAGAGAGGAAGAACCTGATCATTGGGGTCTGGAAAGGGTTTTGGGAAGCTGGGATCCTGTAACAAAAGCCCATGCTATGTTCTAGGTAGGCTAGAAAGGCAAGTGCTCATCTAGCATTTTATGACACAACAGGAAGAAGGCATCACCATGTGATGTTCATGAATCTGTCCTAGTGTAAGAGGGCTGGGGGATCTGGTTGCACAGTGGGGTAGAGGAGAGGATCCAGGGCATCCAGACTGCTGGCAGCTGATGCCTGTTTACATCCATCAGCACTCACTGATGGCTGAAAAGCCACATGGTGGGAATGAATAGTTCTGTGCAGCTCCAGTGACAGGTACAATTGTCACAAGAAAGAGAATGAAGTGACAATGTGGAAGAGCTCCTTTAAATTGCTTCTAATTAGCACTGAGGTCATTTTCTGTCAGTGTACTAATTTGTGAAAGACACAGTGTGCTGGCACTGCTTGCAAAACCCATTACCCGCTTTCTTCCTACCCAGCCTATTTGAGAAGACTGTGTCTGCATTCCTGAGGTTCTTTCCCCTCTTTATATTGTCTGTATCATCTGTTATTAGATTTTACTGAGTCCTCCTGATGTGAAATAAACCCCAAAGCCTTGCCTCAGTCACTCATCAAGCATGTCAACTCTTGGAGACTTTAAGACTGGTATTGGATGTTTCCATTGCCTTTAGGATTAGGCTTTTTGCAAGGGAGGGATGGAGAGATCTGTGTCCTTCCTGAGCCTTCAACTTTTTAATACCTATAGAGTTCACTCAAAATGGCCAAAAATTCATCTCTCCAAGGGCAGAATGCCAGCACTCTATCTAAATTACAGTATTTCATTTTTAAAAATTTAAATAAAACTTTTTAAAGAAAACTAAAATTTCTCAACATGCATCTCCATGGGAAAGGAGCCCACATACCTTTTCTTCTTATTCGGCCTAGCTGTCTGTAGAGCATCTTGTCTATCAATCAGTGGTCCTTAAGGCATTCTGTCTGAATGGACTACTGTATCTGCATAATTATGGCAAAGGTATTTTAATCTGTTTTGTAACTTGGTAATGACATCCCGGGATGTCCCAAACCAAGGAATGTCATGCTTGTGCCACTTGTTCACACATTGCTGGGCTGAGCTGGGGAGGATTTTTCTCACCGTTTGCCTAAAGTACTTGATCAATGAAGGTTCTACAGGGTGTAATGATCATCACATGAAAATAGTCCTTGGCCAAGACTGGAGTGGTTTATTCTTCAATTAACTGCTTTTTAGAAGATTAGGGTTTTTTCTCCAGCCTGTGATTGCTTCATTGACATCAATGAAGAAAAGTGAGTGCACCGTAGCTGCCTCCTAGGTCTTGGTGTAGTATTACATTCTGTCAGCCTCTGTCTTGTGCCCAGAGACCAAGGCTCGTGTCACTACTTCAAAAATCAAATTATTTATTCAAAGTGGAAAAGTTCTCCCCTTTTTGGAGGGACTGAAAAGTCACACACTAAAGTACTTATTTGAGAGGTAAAACACTGAAATTGATGTCCCCAGATTGGAAAGGCAAGATCTAACCTTTGTCTTCTACATATCAAGTAATTGCCTCCACTGTCAACCTTCAAACCACCCTGGAGTTCGGTCTTTCTGGACCAAAAGTGCCATTCTGGTGTGAAGAAAGCTGAACTGAACTCTGTATCTCTCAAAAATACTTGTGCTGGACTGACTGACGCTTTCACGTTAAAAACATTTTGCTGGAAAATCCTCACCTAACCCTCTACTCAACTTTACCTGCTGTTTACCAAGTCCTTTGGTATCATTCAGCTGAAGCTAAAAGTGGACTCCATGCCCTCCTAGGAATTTGAGCTACAACTACAACTGTACTACAGCGTGGCTTGTGTGCTGGGGTGTAAATACCCTCCCTGAGTTATTCCACTTATGTAAGGAGAGAGGTAAGCGTGAATCACTGTAGCATCTGTTGGAGCAAACTGTCCCCCAAACTGCACCTCGCAGGGGCAGCTTTTCTCCCTGGCCTTTGCTGTGTGCATCCAGATCTCCCTTTGCAGGCACTGCTTGCAGCCACAGCGGCTGTGACCTGGGACAGCCATCAGGGCTGGAAGCCAAAAGCCCTCTCCAAACCTCGGTGAACCCCCCCTCCACCTGTCCCTCATGCCAGGTGTATCTTCCGTTTGTTGTCAGCACTCGTTAAGACTGAGGGCATCTCTCTTGCCTGCTCTGCCTTCTCCATGGCTCTGATTTCACTGGAGCAGAGTCAAATGGAGACGAGTCCACACGGGGTCTGGAACGGATCAGCAGGTCAGCTGGGAATGCCTGTCAGGCAGCCAGCACGCTCCCTCCCTTCTCCCTGGCTTTCTTTGAGGTTTGTAGCTCTTCTGCTTTCTTGTTGCTATTGCCACCCTCCCCACACTCCCCCTGCCACACACCAAGCACCCAGACCTTTCCCGAGCACTTTCCTTAATCCCCAGGATTCTTTATATAGGAATTAATCTTCCCGTCACAGTGGCAGAGCTCGGAGGAAGGGGGTACATTTATCTCTCCTGCTGAGGTCTAGAGTTGCATTGCTGTGATTATTGGTGGTAGCAGCGTGCGTGTGGCTGGGGATCTGTGTTTAGCTGCTTCGTTTCTTAAACAGCGCAGGGGCAGCAGCAAGGCGAGTTGGCAGCTTTGATTTCTAGCTGCATTGTGTCTGCTGCTGGAAAGGGAGAGTGAGTGGGGAGCAGCATGGCAGAACAAGAAGCCAGTGGCTTGCAAGTCCTTCTCTCCACCCTCCAGGTAAGAACAGCTTGAACTAATGAGAGAGGCGCTTGGGCTTGTTTTCCTCCGTAATTCACCAGCAGCAACTTGTTGGGCTGAGGCTGCTCCTACGAGCTCCCTGCTGGCTTGTCTCTAAAAGCATCAGTGTGTAGGAGTCCTGACCTGCACCTCCCACCCTGGAAACCCTTTTGTGAAATGAAGTTTCACTATCTGAGATGAATGGTGGCAATTACCACTATCCATCAATCACCACGTCCCATCTGAGGGCAGATCTTGCTGCGTTCAGTGGGGGAGTGAGGGAGGTGTGAGGAATCGGCTGCTTTGCAACGAATGGGACTTGACAGCGCTGTCAGTCTGTGATCCCCGCAAGCCCCAGCAGCCTGAGCCCCTGCTACTCTGAGGGCTAAGGGGATGAGTAAACAGATCTGCCTAGAAGCAGCAAGTTCCTCCCTGTCAAATTGCCTTCACCAGGACCCTTAAGCACTTACAGGGAAGTGACAAAAAACTCTTGGTGCTGAGATTGGTCAGGTGTTGGTGTTGGGTGTGCTCAGTGAGCGCTCCTGAGGAGTCCAGGCTCATGTTTGTTGGCCATGGGATGGGGAGGAGTGTCTTCCTCTGCCTGTGGGTGATCCCATCGATTCTGTTTTTCCTTTGCATGGACGTGCTCCTTTCAGTGTTGCTGGAGAAGGTGCTGAAGCTGAGGCATGAACTGTTCTATGAAGTGGGGGGGTGTTCTGGGAGGGAACCTGTGTTTCATGAGCAATCATATTGTCACGGGGTGGGTGGGAATTGCTTTGCCAAGACAAGCTGCTTGCATAAAGAGCAGCTTTTAGAGAGTTATGGTGAAATGCCTGATGAACTTCTCAGGTGCCCTGAGCCCCTGTGTGCAGCTGTGCTGACATGGGTCAGAGCCCTTCACATCTGGGGCAGGCAGCATCCTCTCACTGCTATGTGTGTGGGCACAACCTTACACATCGTGGAAGCAGAAAATGAGGGATAGGCTGTGTAAAAAGAGACTTCCCCTCCTGGATGAGCCCAAGGATGCTTGCCTCCAACCCCTGTGTCTTGGAAGGCTTCTGTGACCAGCCACCAATGTGTAGGGAAGGCTATAAAACCCCATGATACACAATTGGCTTTGAAAGCATAGTTGTGGGGGCTGATCAGCCTTGACATTTTTATCCAAGCTTGTGTAACTGTCAACAACTTTTATTTCTCATATCGTTGTCAAACCCCAGTTTGCCCTCTGTGGTACCCTGTGGCAGGGGATTCTGCAGGTAAACTCGCACACTGAAGAAAACTGTCCTATCATCCCTTTATTTGGCAGTGTAGCTTGCCTGCCCCTATGTTCTTACAGCTCATTTTATGCATCTTTTGTACTAGATAATGTTTTTGCTCTACCCAAGCTATGGTCCTCTCCCTGTTACTCTTGATAATTGGGAGCTGAGTGTACATTTGTTTTTTCTTATGTTCTCTAACATTAACAGTCCTGGAGCTTTCTATGTACTCTGGGAACAGAGCTGGACAGGGCACAGGAATAAATTGGAAGCTGTAGATTAAAATCAGGTATGGGATTCATTGACAAAGCTACTTGGAGGGCTAGACTAGAAATAATTAGGAAGACTGCAGGTGAAATAAGTGATGGTATTGGTAAAATTGCATTGATGCAGCATTATGAAATCTTAACTGTGGCACAAGACCCCTGTTTCCAAAGATTCTGTATTAATTTAGAGGAGAACAAAAGACTTGTTACATCTTCAGTGAGATGCAGAGGTTTGAGTGCTAAAAGACAAAGTGATTGATGACAATTGCAACGCTGGTATGTTCTGATTCCCTTCCCTACCCCTAGCCAAAACATAACCAGCGTAACAGTGCAACAGCATCACCTATCTCTGCTATGAAAATGGGGTGGTAAAAAAGACCTTTACTTGTCAGAGTTGGAAAGCACTGGCCTGGGAAATAATAACTTTTGTTGATGTTTGCATTTGCTGATAACATCTCTCCACACTTCGTTATTTTCTGCAACAGCTGTCCAAAACATGGTTGCTTTGCTTTTGTGTCCTGCTGGATTGTCAGTGCTGGTTCGTATTCTTTTATTGGGCATGAAGAACATGTCTGCTGTGTGTGCAGAAGGCTATTCTGCTGGATATTACCCTGTTTTGGTTTTTATTTTCACTTCTGTTAGCATATAGAATTGCTTTGTATGCAGAAAGCTTTCTGGTGAAGAATGAGTGAACATTTAGCCACCAAGCCAATCTTTATGGACCTCAGAATAAAAACATCCTTTCTCCTTCAGTGATGCTGACAGGGCTAAATTTCCACCTCCGTTCCAAGCACTGGAACAGATTATTAACCTCAGGAAGGTCCCCACCTGAGAGACAGGGTCTATCGCCTTCAGTCAGAGGAATGATCTACTCCATCTCCCCCTGACATAGGCTCTTTTACTCCTACTCTCACAGCCTGGCTTTGGTAAGGATGGGTTTGTGCAGAACAGAACCAGAACAAGGTGCACTCTGGAGCTGAACTAGTGTTTTAGTCAAGGAAAGAAACACATTCGGTTTCTGAGTTTGTCAAAAACCTGTTCCCAGTGTGATGAAGGAGCATGATTCTCCAAAGACAGCTCAGCCCCCTGTAAGTGCAACGTGTTACAGATGTTCTGAAAAGTGACAAGAGGAAAGCAAAAACTGCTTTCAAAGCGCAGCTGCATTTTGTCACCAAAATGTCACTGTGGGGAGGACGTGACATTTCAGATCTCTAGGTAAAAAGTGCCTCATTTCTTACGAGAAGCAGCTTTAAAATGTGAATTTCAGATTTAAGAAAAACCTCTCCTGGTCTCACAGGTTTTGTCAGTGTGGCAGAGCTGAGTTCTTAGGGGTTTACTGTAGCTTCTCGTTTCGCTTCTAACCCTGTTACCTCTCTCACCTTGACTCTCAGTCTCCAACATACTCCTAAAATTACCAGTTCTTGTCCCTCTGGCTTGGGTAGTGTTATGCCATTCTGTTCCAATCTCTTCCTGCATGACATTGACATCCTCACCTCACATCCAGCCCCTCTCTGTCTCCCATACACAGACAGTGCAATACCTAGACCAAGGATGGGCTGGTTTCTCCTCACACTACTCTCCAGCCACAGCATGGTAGAAATATACATCCTCCCTATGTGGGGTTTATGATGATGGAAAAAATTCTGACAACCCACTTTACAGGCAGCCTCCCCAATGCAAAATCCCAGACATACTTGGGATTAGATCTCCTGTTTATTTTAATGCCAGGAGGAGGTATCTGGGTGTTAGTTAAAAACAGCTCTTAGTTGCTAAGAACAACAGAAAACTTAAGCCAGCATCTTTCACTGCATCACAGACTATTGAAACCCTTGAGACTGTAAAGCATCCTAGTCCCTACCGCTGGCTGTTCTGACCCTCATCTCACTCCATCCTCTAACCAGCTGGCTAAATAAGTAGCATTTTGATTCTTTCCCCTGCTTTCTCTCTGCTCTCTTCCTTGCTTGCCAGGCCAAGCCATGAGCCTGCCTTGGTTACTGCTGAGAACCTCTTATTTCATGGCAGTGTATGCTGTGTTGCCTGAGGAGTCCCAGACCTCCTGTTGGCTCTCAGCACGGTTTTCACATGCTTCCTGACACCCCAGTCCCTGTTCACATATTCTGCAGAGTTGGCAACCCCTGAGGCCATTGGCAGATCTTTGGCTCAGACAGCATCCTGCTATGTTGGGCTGCATGGGTTTCCAAGTACTATGGTTCAAAAGGAAAGAGATGAAAATCTTATGTGTCAATGGAGGATGTTGTGTGTGTGAAGGGATTTCTCTTTGAATGGCTGTGGTGTCCAGCTGGGAGCAGATACAGGATCCACTGTTTGCTAACTGGGACCTCTTTGCTCCTTTGCACTGCCACGTTTGAGCTGTTTTACTGGCTGGCTGACAAGGCAGTTCTATTGTTATCCTAAAGACAAGTGGGAAGATATCTATGCTGCTCCAGTGACAATGAATATAAACGCATTCTGCAAAAGGCTTTTGTCTCCTCTGCATCCTCGCACTTATTCTGTCAGTGGAGCTGCTGAGATTCCTGGCTTTGAGGAAAATAGATACAAAAGTCCCAGGAGCTGCTCAGCAAGCAGAGTGCCTGCTGGTCTGGGTGGGGGATGGAGAAGCTCAAAGTTTAGATTTGTGTTTTTGGGAGGCAGCTTGGCAGGCAGGGCTTAGTGGAATAGCCTTAGAGGGAACAAAACTCAGCTCAAAACCAGATGGCCATTTTTATGTGGTTCATTAACTGAGTTTTACTGATATTGTGATGAACAGCAGTGGACATAGTGTCTTCCTATTCATTACAAAAAAAAATCTAGCTTTGGAGTAGTAAAAGTAGTGCAGTATCAGTAATGAGACACTTGGCTGTAGGGTTCAAGGGGACACCCATCATGGGCAAACACTGGGTGCTCCACCACTGCTTTTCTGTCTCTACTGCCAATGCCTCTTTGGCTTTACAAGCCTGTTTTCTGCTTTAACTACGGAAGAGCAGGAATAATTCTCTGCAAACAATCCTCCAGAAGCAGTTCAGGCCCCCACTCCAACTTTCAGGGTTAACACTTGTTCTTCCCACCTTAACTGTCATCTCCTCCCTGTCCAAGGAGAAGCTAAAGGAAACCCAGAGCTCTTCCCTACAATTCCAGGCTCGCCACCATGGGGCACTGCTAAGCAGGAAAGAAGGTTCGTGTTGGTGCATTAATCCTTGCCAGCCCACAGAAGAAATACCGATTTTTGGCACTCTTGAGAATCAGTGCAGAACACTAAAAGCCCTTGGAGGAAGCGGAGGCACGTCTTGGACTCTACTGAAACCCTTCCACCGGCTGAGCTGGGACCAGAATTTCACTCTCTGTCCCCGGGCTGGTCGCAGCTGTTTCTCTGAGCACACTGCCAGCTCATCTGAAAATGCCTCCAGTTGGGCTATCCAGAATTTCCTGCCACTGCATTAATGAGATTTCAGGACCTCAGGGTGCAAAATTTACCCAGGGTGATGAGCGCAGCAGCAGCTACGGCTGGGCTGAGCAAGAGAGTGGGTTGTTTTCTGAGCCTGAGTAGAACTTTCCATGTCATTCAAGTAAAGTCAGCTCCTGTCCCTCTTGTGCTGTTCCTCATCCTTGCCTAGGATAGCTTGTTCTTTGAGAATAAGTTAAGTTTGTGGCATGAATGTTCCTGGACACTGCTTTCTCCCTTGCTGCAGAGATGTAAATGTAGCAGGACAGCCTAGTTGCTAAATCAGTTGAATGCAGGTCTGGGGAAAGGAATTAAAACCCTCAGCATCTGAGTTAATCATGTGTAAAATGGCTAATAATCCCACAATGCCTCATGTCAGTGTTTGAGAAATCAGGCAATGAACATTGGAAAAAAATAATTCCAGGTTCTGGTGACAACACAGTAAAAAAAAAATAAAATTGAAGACTAAATAATTTGTTTTCAGTGCAGGGCTTGGATCCTGCACAATAAATATTGCATAGAACCACATGCTAAATGATGAGGGTGAAAAGCTATATGGGGTGATTTCCAGGCAGCAGGCACTGTTCATCCTGGAGCAGAGGTTTTGTGAAATAAAACAAGTTGTTGTGAAATTAAAAACTGCAGTTACTCTGTGGGGGCAAATGAAGCAACATGAATGCCCTTAAAACTGGTGCTTCTTAGCTGTTGAGGGCCTGACTTTGTGCTCATGGCCAGGCTGTTTAACTTCAACTATTTGAATGTAATATAATGGTACATTATACCATGTCAAGCAGCTTTATATTGCGGGGTTTTTTTGTACAACAGCTGCATTATAGGCACAAACACGCATTAAACTACATTATGTAGGGAGGTATGTGCATTTGTTTAAAATACTTATCTTTCACATACAGTATAAAAAATATATTAAAATGCATCTGCTTATCTGTTTGTAAGTCAAGAATAATTATTGGTGGTTATCTAGCTTCCATAGGTGTTTTGTATGCCTGCTGGTAATTTATATATTACATCAATATTTTTATGTCAATGGAAAATTTCCACCTTCTCCTTTCCTCAGGCTTCAATAATTTCCTTCTGTGAAATATATGAAAAGAGGTGTTTTCATACAGAGAGGTGTTTGCTTGAATAGATCTTGCTTGTGTTTCTTTGTATAGCATAATTTTGTTTTCAGTCTATTATGCTGCATTTTGTTGTGATGGCTCAGAGATCTTTTCAACACATTTTTCTGTCCAATACATCGGTCCAGTCTTCTTGGCTTTATCTATAATGGGGGAAAAAAATGTCTGTGGTGGCAAATATGCTCATGGACATCTTTGAATTAAAGTTTATTACATTATATTTAGCAAAAAGCACAAGGAGGTAACTTGTATTGAAAAATGTGTGGACAGATAATGGTTAATTTTAGCAGTGTCTACTGACACCAGCAGAGAGTTTACTGGTGTGTGTTAACAGGGAGAAAAACATTTCATAAGTGTACTGGGAATTTAAGGGCTGGGGAGGGATTTTGTGTCGCTTGGTCTGGGGAAGCAGGGTTGAAAATTGATCTTGGAGTTGTTGCTGTCATAGGGGATGCTGCCTCTGCGTGATCATCCCTCTTTGTGCCAGGACAGGTAATACAAGGCGTATCATCATTACATGTGAAGTGAAATTGGGGAGGGGGATATTTACGCCTCTGGTAAAAGCCCCTCATTCCAGAGGGCTCCAGGAGGAGTTGGTGGGAAGTGCAGAAGTAAGGCAGTGTTTCTTGGTACCTCCTCATGGAACGAGCCATGCTTCTAGGGAGAGGTAGCCCTTTTCTGTGCACGTTAGGGTTGATGTCTGGATACCTGAGAACCTCAAGCTTTCACATCTTTGAAAATCATAAATCCATAGACTTACCACGTGCTCATTGGGTTCTGCCAGACTCCAGCCCCATGACTGCATTCTTCTCACCAGACCAGGATATAAAATCATTCTCTGTCGCCTTTCCCCGTTCTTTTAATAAGCACATGTCTCTCAGATAGTCTATTTGCACCTGTTTGCCTATGAGGTCCGATGGGCCATAGGGTATAAGCACTGATCCATGAGCTGGGGCCATGCTGCATGCTGGGCTCACTGTTCATCTGAAGGAAAGGATATCAGGGGCTGGGATTCCCAGGCAAAGCAGTCTGATTTCAGTCCTGAAGGGATGGTGGGGAATGCACCTGGGAATTGGTGAACATCCTCATTGAGAGGAAGCTACAGCCTTCCCTAGGGAAGCCCAGAACAGCTCATAGCAATCTCACTGGACAGTTTCTCTTCTCGTTGATGAAACCAAGTTTGCTGCAGGCGGTGAGGAATGAGTCTTAGGGGGAAGCCATATGGTATGTTCTTGTACTGCTAAATGGTCCAGCTCAGTTGACGTACTGGTGGGTTATCAGTGCCTGCAATCCTGGAAGCTATGTGTGCAGCAGAAAACACTGCTGTGCAGCTGTTCCAGAAGACACAGTTTAATTTCAGAAAATACAGTTTAATTGAACATGATTTTGAGGCAAGAACATGAGTCCAAACAACCTTCAAGTATTGGTAGGCATTTTCTGTTATAATCGAAAAAACCCCAAACCAACTGCTTTCTGTTTCAGCTTTGTGAGAAGTTGACCCAAATATAGTCTAGGTGCATTCTTTGGATGAAGATTAGAATCTCCTAGAACTGGATAGTCTTTTGCCTTTTCATACAAGGGAAAACAAATTATCTTAGTACAGTTTTGGGAAAGAAATTCTAATGTGATGAAGAATACCCCTTAAAATAATATCATTCCCTCCAAAGGTCAACAGAGACGCGCCACTTCCATATCCATGACTTAGCATTTCCTTATGATCTGTCGTGCTGTTAGAGCCTTTTTTTTACTGAGTGGAGACCAACCATATTATAAAGAAATCAAGGTTTCAGAAGTCAAGAATTTGTCATTGATTTCATAAAATGTCTCCTAGAGAAGACAAAGATAACATAGTAGAGATCCTTCTGCCCACAGGCACTACTAAGCTGCACAAAAGAGAATGAGTGTTTTAGACCAACTATTGATGGATAGAATAACATCTGCTTGATGAGAAATTCCCATGGCAAAGCTAAACCTCCTTCTCTTAGGGGTTTTAGAGAAGAAGGTTGTGGATTTTTTTTCCCCTCACGGTCTGTTCTGGAAGAACACAGCCTTATTTTCAAAAGGGTACTGTAGGTTGAGGTGGAATTAATAAGAGCAGCGAAACTTTCATGATGATTCTTATTAGAAAATTGAGTAATTCTGTCAAGGAAGTGTCCTGTGGGAGAAATAACTACTCTACCAAAGAAATCTTGGCTTTTTTTCCCCCTTTCGACAAGGGATGCTTTGAAACAGAAACATATATTTTTCTGACACCAGAGCCATGGAAGCATCACAGCATTGCATTTTACTGCAATCAACTACTGGGAAGCCTTTTATGCACATTAATTTTTGGTGTAATTTACAGGCAGAGGCTTCCCACTAGGCCCAATGGGAATATGATCTCTGTAGTAAACAGAGACAGACTCTTCTCCCCTGGGCCCATCTGCTCCACTGCACTCTCTGCTACCTATTCCTTTCACTTCAGAAGAGAGAATGATGGTGCACTGACAGCTAGAGCAGGAGTCCTGGGCTTTATTCTCAGGATTGCCACAAACTCTCTCTATCAAACTCACTTAGTGTCTCTGCCTCCAGATTTCTCCATTTGGTCAGTAAATGGAGATAACACTCATCTGTCAGGGAGTTTTGGTTCACATTGCTTCCTGAATTAAAGGGTGAAACAACAGAGTCCACGGGCAGATGATGTTCCCAAAGCCTGGGTGAAATCAGTGCGATGTCTGTTGTTCTCTGTTATGCTGTTTGGGTGGGTTTTTTTATGGGATTCCTGCTGAAAGGCCAAAGCAGCAGATTTAGAGTGAAGATAAAGTTGGCCCATGATTTTATTCAGGATTAACCTGGCAAACAGGAGTGTGACAGGGAGAGAAAGAGATCCTTCCATAAGCATTTTGCTTGGCATGGTGAATGCCCACCTGTCTGCTCTGCAAAGGAGGGGAGGAGGGAGAATTGTCCACCTGACCTTTCCCTATGATTAAAATGCTGATCGGATGAAGTCAGAGGAACAAACTGAACTGCCTCTTTCGACCCCCCGTTTTTCCAGGAATAAATCAGTGCCATCCACATGGAGACAGATTCTGGGGAGGATAGGGGAGAGCAGCACTACTGCTCTGATTTATCTGGCTGCCTCTTTGGGAAGTCACCTGCATTCAAGTGGCCTTTTACCCCATGCTAAAGTTCTGCAAGTTGGGGAGAGAGCTGGAGATGACAAGTGAGAAGAGAAAGTGTGCCTGGCTCTGTTTTTCTTTGACAAGCTCTTTTCCAATAGGGCTTAGGTCATTTGATCTCCCCATAATGCACAGGGATTTCAAGAGGACAGCTGGAAGCAGAAATGCATTAAAACATCTTGCTCTCTGAGATGAAAACCATGCTTATTAGCGGTTTGTTTCAAAAGCTCCTGTAGCTGTGGCTGTATCGCAGTGACTACAAACTCTGGAGGGTTTTGTCTGAAAGGTGGTTGTCTGAGTGGCTGGCTGATCAAACAGATGGAAATCTTTCTAGCTGAGTTCCCCTGCTATGTCTTAACAAAGCCTGTGGAGCCCTGTTACACCAACAGGTCTCCTTGAGAACATCCTCAGATGAAGTAGGACACGACCACTGCTTTATGGTGGTCTCTTCACGCTGGCAATGGATGCAGGCATTGGAGATAGACTGACATTGACCCCATCTCCTGCTGGGTGTTCCCTGAAGAACATGCCTTTCTCTCAGAGGTCAGCCCCCCTGGACATCAAGATCTTGTTTGCTCAGATCTCAGCAAGATGTCTGTGGGGAGATCAGAGGTCCCTCCACATTGTGGCTTGTGGCAAAGGTCCCCTCTTTTCACACAGTCACAAGTTTGGCCTGTCCCTGTGTGAGAGTGTCTCAGGGGACACAGGTCGTGGAGTTTGGTTCAGTTTGGTCCTCAGTGGATGGCAGCAGAATGAAGCTAAGGAGCACATAGAGGATGGCACATTGGGGGACATCACGCTCCATCCTTCCTGGGTCAGGATGCAGTGGGTTAGTGCTGTCCCTCAGACACCCATGGGCGCAGCAAGTGCCCAAGTTTGCTTCTCTGCAGAAGCCTTGATAGCCTTGCTGTGCAGAGAATCGTGCCAGTGAGTGCAAGAGCTCTAGTTCACCTCTTGCTTTGCAGTGCCCCGATGTGCATCAGCCTGGATCTCCACTCAGGAGGCTCCGAGAGGATGCTGAGCTCGTATTTTTAAATTTAACTCTTATCACGTTTTCCTGGAGCACAAATGCAGCAGAGCTTCTTCACTGAGCTAATAAAATGCCTTTTAGCTTGACTGACCAGCACTTAGTTGGCAAGTGTTTCTGAGCTTCTGAATTGAAGTAACAAGGGCTGAATAAAGCCCCAAACATGTCTGTCTTTAACATGGTGGCATCGGCTTGTTGCTGCTGGGTGTCTTGCACAGGTTGTAGACTGAACACAATAAAAAGCTTTGTTACATTCTGGATGAAAAGTGACATACCCCTGTCATACCTTTTAAAAACTTGGCAGCCTTTCCAGAGAACTGAGGGCTTTGCTTTTAAGAGATTGCTGTTTAAATCTAGACAGATGGGTCTCAGCTATGCAGTTAGACAGATGTTCTCCTTTACATTACATGTAATAATACTTTGAATCATTAGAATTTTGAAACAGAGTTTGCTATTCATTATGGCTGCCGAGTTTCGTTTGTTGTTTGATTTTTCACTTAGATTGGATGAGAAAAGAGGTTCATCACTTTCACTTTCAGCTTCTATCTCCTAAGAAAATAAGCTGTGACTAACAATAGTTATTAGTGGTTTGTCTCCACTACCTATACCTCAATCATCATTATTACGTGTTGATTGACTAAAGGCATTTTCACTGCTGCTCCAGAAAGCACTTTTGTAAGTGGGGAGATTGACACATGAGGACACTTATCTCGGCAAGAGAAAGGACTGGGGTTTTTCTAAACCAGAATGTACCTTATCTTGATCCTTTTCTTCAGCCTGTACAAGTCAATGTCAGACTGATGGGCAGCAAGTGGGAGTGTAAGCACTGGGATGGAGAGAGAAGCCCAGGCTGAACACAGCACTACCCTAGGTGAGTGCTGGGGCTGACTGAGTGCAGATGTAGGGACGGTCCTGGCTTTGTCTTGCTTAGCCCAAACAGGAGCATCACAGCAAATGCAAGAATATTGGCATCTTCATTATATCTAATTATTTCCAGCAGCACATACTCACATTTGCTGTAGCATTCAAAATCTGTGGTTTTATTAAAAAGTAAGTACATCTGGAAATTTTTCAAGGATCTTCCAGACTCACCTGTACTTTGAGAAATGCCGTTGCTTGAAAAAATGATCTGTTAATTGCCAAATGTGCCGCTACTTTGAAAGACAGAGCGCTGCCTGGACTGGCACATAAAATCTCAGGAAGAAAGACAGGAGCTTGTTTCATGCTGCTGTTCTGTGGTTGGTAGTGGGAAAGAAAACTAGAGCTGAACTGAAGATACAGATCCTTCCCCAGTAAGTTTGGTGGCAATTGTGTTAACTGGCTGTAACAGAGTGTCATTTGAATGAAACTTTAATGTTTTAAAATAGTTCTTTAACAGCTGAAGTAATATAAAATATAGGAATAAATCCAAGAAACAGCAATAAACAGTGGGAGCTAACATGATGCATATAGAGATCACTGTGCAAGAATGGTTAATGCCTTATAGAAACTTATTAAGAGTGTGAAAGACATATGCTAGGATAATTTTGGCATTAAAATAAAAATAGATTAAAAGGAGGGAAAAAAGTGAAAGATATAACATTAAATCCAGTCAAAATCTTTAGGTGTCATAGGTGTCATATTGTGAAATAAGAGATGAAACCTGAAAGAATTTATCTGCAGTAGAAATTACAGAAAGAACATTAGAAATGTTCAAAGGAAAGTCTAAAAGCCTTTTGCAGAATATCACGTGTTTTGATTTATCTCAAAGTTTCCTCATTCTTTTAACACTTCCAATTTGACAGAAGCATTTTAAGGTTATATAATAATGTGTTTTACCACCGGTTCTGCATAATAAAGTAATTGCTCTATTAGAGATGCATTAGTGAGAGGAGCAAGTGACACAAAGGAACTTTGTATCAGGAGGAACTTCTGCACAAGGACAATCTTTTCTTTGAGAACACAGGGAGCTGCAGCTTGAAAGAAGGCAGGAAGCAAGCAAGCAATTTACCTTGCCAACAGTACACAAGACAGTGCTGTCTATCAGGGCACAATTCCTGCAGATACCTGGATGTGAACACATTTCAGTATTGTGACACGCCAACATCCTTGCTCTGAAGGTAGATGAAACACTTTGGAGTCTTTGCGACACAACAGGTAACAGTCATCCTTGAAATGAGCCAGGTGAATGGTTAATCCATACAGGTTAATTGCTGTACAGGTGAATTAAAATGTAGCATCTCCTTCATACTCGGGCACAGGGGTGAGTATCGCTTTGTAAATAGGGCTAAGGTGGTATGTAGCTCTTTTTTCTCCTGGTATAGCATTAGGCATCCTTGCAGAGAATAGGTCTTTTCTCCTGCACTTACTCCCAGGAAGTTTGGAGAAGACTGATCTCAGGGAAAGAAATCTTTGAACCACCCCCCAGATAAATGGAAATGAGCGTGGGACTGACAGCTATAATACTTCTGTGCAGAAAGTGTTTCTGCTTCATTTTGTTGGAATAGCTATCTGGGCTTTGCCTAGTCATATGTATTGACTAAGTCACCACTGGGTGATATTTCCTACAAGAAAAATAAGGGACAATGAATCTGATCTTCTTGATGAGGGATGCGGTGGGGCAGGTGTTAATTAATATTTGTGAAGAAATCTGTGATCCTGTGATGAAAGGTGTTATGTTAGTGCAATTTATTGCATTAAATATAGTAAGATTCCTTGGCACAGATAATTTCCACCAAGTTATTCACCAAGTTATTTTGGCTAGAGATCAGCTCAGGCCAAGCTGTTACATCTCAACACCTTCCCTGTTTTGAAGACATTCAGATGTAAGTTTGGAATTTGCCCATCTCTGCCTGGAAGCAGTTCAGTCCCACAGAGGGTAGCACACAACCTTCGAAAAGAAGCCCCGAAGCTCGATGAAAAGAGGCTGAGCCCTGTACAATAGTAAATCAGAAGGTGGCTTTGAGGCACTTCTGGTACCCAGTTGCCATCCATTCCATCACTACACCCAGCAGTGATCTGGTGTGTTACTGAAAAATTGTTGCAGGTGATCACATCCAAACGCAAATGAGGATGAGACTGGTCACTGCAGGCCATGAAAAAATCCATGCTCCCTACTGCAGAGAGAGGGACTTTTAAAAATGAATATTGACAATATTCCCTGCCCTAAAATCCACAACTGCTTCTTTAGGCCAATGTGCAGAGCCTGTCTCAGTGCTGTGCATCATCAGGGATGAACATGGCTGGTGCTGGGTAAATGGGTGCTAGCCATGCTTCACAGGGGCACGTGGGAGCCAGTGCGAGGGTCTTGGCTCTGGGGCTTGGGAACAGGATCAAGGACTTGTCAGGCCACGTGTCATGTTCTGGGAGGCCCCTTGGCTGCCCTGTGTACAGTGTGAGGGCTACGTGATCCCACACAGCTGCGAACGCCTTTCTTGCAGGATTAAAGAGGTCACTTAGGACACTACCCGAGCAGCAAGGTCCTCCTCTCCGAGTCTTTAAATAACCCCTTTCCCTTCCATGTCTCCTGTACGTTTCCTGGCTTGCAGAGGAAATCCAGATTTGGCGAAAGAAATGCAGTTACTGTTTAACATAGAGCACAGTGATGTCTTTGGTGGTGCTGAGGATGTTTGGATGGGTGTTGGGAAGCTGGGGCAAGACGACCATAACTTCTCAGGATCCTTCTAAAGCAGGCTGATGGCAGTATTGTAACAAAGTGCTTCAGTAATAACAAAATTCAGGCTGTAATCAATGTAATTTGAATACTCCCTTATTCTGATGTTGCCTAGTGAAATTTCAGAGATCTCTGAACCCTTTTTTCCTCTCAGAAGTAATGATTTTATTTTTTCCCCCCTAAACCTCCATGTATCCAATACTGTTGATAATAACCTTCCAACAAGAAGAAATCATGGTTAGCTGGCTGAATATTGAGACTGAGGATGGGAGCATGCAGACAAGAAACTCTCCAGGGTATTTTGCTCTCTTATTTAAGTGTGAATTTTTAGCTCCTCTTAAATTAGAAAAAGCAATTTACTCTGACAAGGCACAGAACATAAGGCACCGAACCTGCCTTCACAGTTATTGTCAGGCTGGATAGTCAGCTGTGGGAAGAAGATACCTAGCTGGCAAATCCACGATGCCCAGCAGTTGGGTCTGATATGCACCTCTGCACAACATCAGGGGGGAGACTCTGATTTAAGCATTAATACAGTCGTGAGTAGCCCAACAGTTTCTAGAGGTCGCAGGGGGAGAGTGAGGGCTGATGCTGTTTGGCCCCTAAACCTGGTCCTGATTGTAGCTGGTATTCATTTTGCACCAGGATTGCTCTTGAACAGGCTCTGCGTGCAGAGTGAGAAATCTTACTTGCAGATGCAAGTCTCATTACACAGACAGTTAGGCTTCTGACTGCTGCTATTTGCGTGAGCAAATTTATTAAGGGTAAGAGAAGAAAGAAGGATGTATTTTGAACATGTCAAATCCCGTTTCCCTATTTAGAAACAGGCTATTTAAAAACAAACAAACAAACAAACCCTGGAACTGGACATCCTATTCCTGGGTCTGGAACTTTGGTAGCCCTGTGCAGTGATAGTGTTTCTTTTAAAAACAGGACGGTTTTGTGTTTGGTTGGATTTTTTTCTAAGCAGTCACACAATAGTAATCCACCCATGAACTTAATAGCAGTATTGTTAGAAATCATGCTGTCCATTGTCTTGCAGGAGTGACTTCTTTAATGTTTCATGTATTGTTTTTCTGAGTGGAATAACAGCTTTGCATTCCCCTCCCCCCCCACCCCCCCCAAAAGTATTTGCTAGTAAATATTGTGCTGCACAAATGAATGCTGTTTGATTTCTTTCTGGGAATTCTCCTTTTTTCAGCATTAATGCTGAGACTCACAATAAACACTCTCAGTAGTTTGCATGTCTCATTTGGAGAAATACTTGCCTGTGGGCAAAAGATGTGAAAGCCCAAGAGCTGCAGAGAAAACTGAGTTTACGTGAAGTCTTTGTTCCAAGCCAATGCTAGAAGGGGAACTGCACTGACAGCTTGCTGTCCTTCAGGTGGGACAGGAAAAAGCCCACCTCTGGTGAGTCTTCATCGTCCACAGAAAATGTCCCAGGAGAATTCCCTGACAAAATGAGATTACCTGTTACTTGTGGCTTAGTGTCAATTTTATAATCTTGTCTTGAGCAAATAACAGCTTGTCCTGGTGTGTTCCCAGGAGCAGGACAAGGAGACAGGAACTCCTTCCCTGCTTAATCATGGGTCAGCAAAACAACCTGAGCCACCAGTCAGAAGGATCGTGGGATGAAGCTGTTGTCCTCCAAACCCAATGCCACTAACTAATCACTTGCTGCCTGTAATGTATCAATGACTATGCACTGGGATACTTTTTTATACCTGGCTTTCTCCATCCTCCTGCTGTTTATCTATGAGGTGCTTCAGCCAAGTTAACCATAGCCCCAGTATTTCAGGGATTAATCCCCAGAACAAGCTTGGAGAGGAACTATCAGCCAGGAGCTGATTAAATGCATCTGAACTCAGCCCTGTGATACTCCTGGCTGGGTGAGAGAGACAGCGGGGCTTTGCTGAAGTAAGGCTAAGATGAGGGGCTCTGGCCAAAAAGTACAGCCATGCTTGATATTTTAAGTGATGTTTTTTGCTCCTTTAGCCTTTGTCCAACTGCTAGCTGTGAAAAGGCTGCTGTTAATAGGTAACAATTTGGCTGTAACTCTAAATCCTTTTAGTGAAATCCTGCAGGAGGTTGGTGATTTTGTAATCTAACTTGAGCCTCTGGGAACTTTTCTCTGCTCTCATTCCACCCATATACCATGAATACATCTTCATTAGTCTGTGTGCACATAGATGTTATATCTAACATTCGTTAAGTTCTGATGGGAATGAAAATATTTAGCAAGAGAAATTTTACTTCACTCCTTTCTTTGCTTAAGGTCTGTTCTTGAAGCGTCAAAGATATCTTTCAATAAAAATAACTAATGTGTTTATTTTAACCAGAGCTGGGTAAGTAATTTGCATTAAAGAAATTACTCTATTCATCTCTTTTAGATCAGCCACAAGTTGTGATTTTCTCATTTGTACTTACTGTTCAAAAAGACTTGCAGAGTATTTTCTATGAATGAATTTGTTGGCAATTCATCCACAAAGAGTTTGATATGAGTATTAATTTAAATAATTAATCCTAATAGATTTCAGTGTCCAATTTTCTCTGATGATTTTGAAAATCTCAAGCTAATTAGTCAAAATCTGGGCTGTTTCTTTTCAAGAGGCAAGTTGCCATCTTGTACGACAACAGCAACTTTAGGATTGGGTTTTTTCTGTGTTGTCTTGCTGTTATAAATTGGAGCTGTGTTCTTCTGCAGTATTCTGTGCTATTCAGTGGTGCAACTAAAATTAGTGGAAATATATTAGAATTTTTATTTGCTGTTTCAGCAAACACACAAGTCATCCAATTCCCTCACTGGTGTGCTGGAGGAAGGGGAGCAATGGGACACCAACCCAGCTGGAGTTTTAGTGTTAAAATATCCAGAGTAAATACTCAGGTAAAATATTTGGCAGTATCACTCAGCTCTAATTTGCACATTTTAAAGGTTGATCTTTCATGTCCCCTCAAGTTCTTTGTTCGCCTGAGTCCCTGGATAAAGCACAGGGAAAGTCAGAGGATATCTTATGTCATCACTATTTGTGTTAATGGCTTAGGAAACCCACAATCCAATCAGTTAAAATAAACAACCCAGTGTAATAGGAGCATAAATCAATGAAGACTTCATTACTGAAACCTTAATGTGTAATCCATCCACCTACAGAGGAAAGGGATACTGAGAGGCAGCAAGACAAAACCAGAGGACAGTCTGATTTAGGCAACCCTGATATTTAAAAAGGTGCTGAGAACAGTAACTCTCCCTGGAGTCAGTAAATTTGGTGACTACTCATCACTCCTGACAGCCTGCCCCAGACTATTAAGGCCCTATGCTAAAAAATGCCAAGAAACTCTTGGGAAGAGAGCTCTGATCGCTCTTTGTTCGCTCTGAAGTTATTGGGAGACTTAAGACAGTGCCAGGCTGTGGACTAATGAAGAGAGATGTGAATTAGCAAGGTTAACATATGACTGAAACTACATGTGTTCCCTTGAAATAACAATGCCCTGACCCTGCTGCAGAGTTTCCTCTCTGTCTGGTCCCCTGAGCCAGTAACATGAATTTGTAGCCCTCTAAGATGAGGGTGGTGATAGTTGGTGAACCGAGAGTTACTGGATTTCATTAAAGCCACATATTCTGTTTGTCTTGGCTCTGAAAGGAGCAGTAATCCTATCACACTGAGCCTTTTGATTTCAACATGGTTCATAAAAGGGCTGGAATTTTATGTTCAGCACAGAGATCTCTGCTTGTTGAGTTAATGTAGTAACAAATAGAAACAGCAGGCTTTCTCTCTGGGCATGGACCACCTCTGAGATGGGGATGAGACATGCACTTTTCCTGTGGCTATTAGCTAACACAAAGTAAGGTGGATTTTTAGAAAGGCAGTGGTGCTCACAGACCCTACTCCCTCAAGTCCCCTGTTTCAGAAGCGATTCTGTGCTTATTTGCTCTCATCTCTCATCCTCACCTGATTCCTCTTTCTTCCTTCCGTTTCTCCTGACCACATCTTCTTTTTTCTCACGCTCCTCCTGATATTCTTGTCCCTGTTGCTCACTTACACCAACATGAAATGTGTATTGAGCAGTTAAAGTTTGGTAGCACTGGTAGTTGACCCAAAACAGCATACAGGCATTCTGGTTTTCAGAGATTTGGGGTGCTTTTTATAAATAATTATGAATTTTTTTCCTTTTAAAAAAGAAATCTAAGAATAAATAATGTTAAAGATAGAGAGACTGAGAAACATCAGCACTGATGTAGATATTGCAGGCAGAAGATGGCACACATAATTTGCCAATACAGATGGAGGTTTGCTTGAAGGAAATGTCGAGCATCCTACTTGAATTTTGTGACAGAGGTGGAAACCCGAATCTCCAGGCTGACAGTCACCTATTCTGACTGTGATGACTGACCTTTCTCCTGCTTCATTCCCACATCTCACTCAAGGCATACCCTCCCCAGCTATAACAAATGAGGAAGGGGAATGATATACACCTCCCTAATTATCTACACCATCCTCAGCACCATGTCAGCTTGTGCTGTGACTTTAGAAGAGCTCAGCTGGGGGAAAAAGAAGTATGTTTGTATTAATAGTCATTACTATGGATCTGAATTGGATTTCCCTAATATTCTTTTCTAGAGCTTCTTTTTACTAGGTGTTACTTCTCAATGCCTTGTCTTAAATATTCAGTTGCGTATTGTTACATATGTCACAGAATGGTTGAATCAGTGTGGCTGGTAAAAAGATCCCATATATGCAGAATACATAATAGTATGCTGTGTTTCTGAAGCACTTCAACATCCAGAAATAAAGCAGCCCTGTATTTGTAAGGTATCATCCTACTGTAGTAATTTAATGGGAGAGAAAGTGAGTCAGAAATAGAGTGAAACACCTGAGGTTCTTCAGGATCAAGGCCATGGAAATGCGAGTTTTCACAGAATCACAGAATAACAAGGTTGGAAAAGACCTTTAAGATCATCAAGTCCAACCATTCACAACCTAAACTAAACCATATCCCTAAGTACTTCATCTACCCTTTTTTTGAACACAACCAGGGAAGGTGACTCAACCCCCTCCCTGGGCAGCCTGTTCCAGGCCCTGACAACTCTTTCAGTAAAAAATTTTTTCCTAACATCCAATCTAAACCTGCCCTGGCACAGCTTCATGCCATTCCCCCTTGTCCTATCACCTGTCACCTGGCTGAAGAGACCATCACTTACCTCTCTATAACCTCCCTTCAGGTAGTTGTAGGTGGTGATAAGGTCTCCCCTCAGCCTCCTCTTTCTAGGCTAAACAGCTCCAGCTCCCTCAGCTGCTCCTCATAGGATTTGCCCTCCAGCCCCTTCCCCAGCCTGGTTGCCCTTCTCTGGACTCGCTCCAGGACCTCCATGTCCTTCTTGTGGCGAGGAGCCCAGAACTGGACACAGTACTCGAGGTGTGGCCTCACCAATGCCGAGTACAGGGGCACAATCACTTCCCCAGACCTACTGGCCACACTGTTTTTGATACAAGCCAAGATGCCATTGGCCTTCTTGGCCGCCTGAGCACACTGCTGTCTCATATTCAGTCTGCAGTCAACCAACACCCCCAGGTCCTTCTCTGCCTGACAGCTCTCCAGCCAGTCTCCCCCAAGCCTGTAGCGCTGCATGGGGTTGTTATGTCCCATGTGCAGCACTCTACACTTGGCCTTGTTAAACTTCATCTCATTGGACTCAGCCCATCGGTCCAGTCTGTTCAGATCCCTCTGAAGAGCCTCCCTACTCTCAGGCAGATCAACACTTCCTCCTAGTTTAGTGTCATCTGCAAACTTAGTGAGGGAGCATTCAATCCCTAATAGTTTTCTCTTATATTGGAAATTTGTGTTGTGTTTTATTGTATATGGACAGAAGTTAAGAGAACTAGGACTTAACCCAGATCCCTCATGCAGCAATACAGACTGGTCATTAATTCTTCACTCACAGCAGTGAAATCTGGTTGGAGAAAGACTAGAGAAGGGATCTAGTGTATCACACAGATGGATGGTAGCTATCCTTCTCCTCAAGTACAGTAAATATTTAGTGCAAAATTTAAAGTGAATCTCAAATGGAATGTGTGCTGCTTACTTGATCTTGAATAAAAATAAGTTTAGGGCATCTTTCTGCTCCCCAGATTCCAGGTTTCCATGTTGTTGTAGCTGCAAAGACACGTGAATTTTTTAAATGAGATTAATATAATTAAAAGATGTTCTTCTTCAACTGCAGGCAATAAGCGATGTTGTCACGGATAACCACCCCACATTTAACATTTCTGTGTGATATTTTGAGGTATCCAGCCCAAACCAAAAGAAAGAAAAAAAAGAGATGTAATTCAAAATTTAGATGGAAAATCTGCTGAAATGTCACCATGTATTAAAT
Organism: Porphyrio hochstetteri; assembly: GCA_020800305.1. Taxonomy (NCBI): domain Eukaryota; kingdom Metazoa; phylum Chordata; class Aves; order Gruiformes; family Rallidae; genus Porphyrio; species Porphyrio hochstetteri. The sequence goes on along the minus strand of CM036915.1, from coordinate 17,383,681 downwards.
ATTGTGTAGCAGGTCTGTCAGGGGTTTTTAAAATGTGTTATAAATATGGTTCCACACACACACTGGCCAGATGGCACAAAAGTACTCAGTATCTGAACAAGGATTTCAATGTCTCCACATGCAGCCTTGTGTAGCACGGAGTTCACTGTCCTGAACCAATCCCTAAATTCGCTGTGTTTCCATTTCAGAGCTCCTCTGACAAGGATGTCATCCTGAATATTCTCAGTGTCCTCACTGACCTGCTCTCTCTGGGTAAGGAAGCAAAGCTCTAGGGCAGTGCCTGTGGGCTCGGGACAGAAAGGGGGTCCTCAAATAGGTCAGAGATTTAATTTATACCTGCATAAACTCAGCCAGGTGTTTGCAAGGTAAACAGAATGGGAATTGTGGCTGTAAATGAGCAATCCTCACTCTTGTGTCTGGAAAACTGAGCTTTTCCAGTAAGTTAAAGTATAAAAAACATGAGACAAAGTCTGCCTTGTTTTTAGTTTGAAAGATGCCTGTGACTTTCAAAATATTTCATAATCTCTGGCAGTCAACCCCTGGAAATGTTCACCAGTAACATTGGAGAAAGGGCTGGGAGTCAGAGAGAGGAGACTGACTTCCCAAATCACAGACACTCTCTAACAGAGAGGGTTCAGCATCTCCCCAAAAGGCACCTGCACCTTGGGGTTGCAGGGAAAACATGTCACTGCATGTGCCCAAGCCACATGGAAAAAATGAGTGACTTGGCAAAAGAACTAAAAATAATTAAGTTTATTTTCCTCCCTCTTCCACCTTAAAAATGTCATTTGCTAAACAATTCTCAACCCAACCAAGCTGTGAGGCTGCGGGGGCTGCACCAGCGAGTGCTGGAGCCTCCTGCATGCCCACTCCTTGGAGGCCTACTGCAGACATCGACCATCCAGTCAGGCCTCTCTTTGGAAGCCCTGCAGTGCTGTTGGCTAGATAGAAGGATTGCCTGTGTGGAGGGTAGGAGGTACTGTGTCCTCTCCAGGAACTGAATGTGTGGCTTTCCATGGAGCCTGAAATCGCTGCTGATGATGCCCATGGCTCAACATTTGCTGACACAATAGGACTCAGAGGATTAGCATGTGGTCTCTTTGGAGACATAGATTTGTTTGAAAGCTGTCTCCAAAGCTTCCCCAGGATTCCTTTTCATTTGCCAGGAGCCTGTTGCAGCTTTAGTTCTTTGCTTGCTTAATTTTCAGTATCTAAGAAAAGATCACTGAGCCTTCTGCTCCTTTGAAATCTGTTGGTGTCTCTGCTCATTCCTCTCTGCCACGTTTCAATGCAACGGTCAATTCTGTGGATGCCCTTGGGTTTAAAGCACTGAAACACCACTGGAAGGCCATGGGAGCTTTGTGTGCTTCATGCAGGGTGAAGGTTTGCCACAGCTGCGGCGCTGGGGCGGGGATACTCTCAGCAGAGTCTCTCCTCTCATCCTCAGGGACTGGACGAAGAATTCACTATGTGATCAGCAAAGGGGGCTGTGAGGCATTGCTGCAGGCTCTTGCCACCGCTGCCCGGACCGAGCCGCCTGACCACAGCACTCTCCTGCCCTTGCTTCGCTTGCTGGCCAGGGTTGGCCAACGAGGTATTGCTGAGTAGAGGGGGACTTCTTGGGTGGGGTGGGGGGCTCAAAAGTAATAATCAGCACTGGCATGTGCATGATAAAAGGCTGTGAGTCTATTTTTGGGGTGCGCTGCTTGCCTGCAGTTTGGCCAGGTAGGGATTGTGCAACAAAGCAGGAAGGGGACATGTAGAGTTGCTTAGTGCACAGGTTTCATTCAGGCTCTGCTTTGGGTTGGCCTCGTGGCTGAAAGCCTCCTCAGCAGAAATTTTTATTTCCCCTTAACCTAAGCAAAATCTCAAAACAGTGACATGGTCAACAGCCCAGCTGAAGTGGCTGCATACCAATGCACATGGCATGGGCATCAAAGAAGAGGAGTTGGAAGCCTCTGTGCTGCTTTCTAGCTATGATCTAGTTGCCATTACTGAAACATGGTAGGACCAAGCCCATGATTTGAGTGTGGCTATCAATGGCTATAAGCTGTTCAGAAGGGACAGGGGTGGAAGGAGGAGTACAGGGGTTGCCCTCTACATCAAGAAATTGATAGATTGTGAAGAGATGTCTCTGAAGAATAGCCACAAGCAAGTTCAAAGCTTATGGGTAAGAATTAGATACCAAGGCAACAAAAGGAACCTTGTGGTTCTTGTTTACTATAGACTGGCCCATCAAGGGGAGATACTGACAAAGGCTTCTTACACCAGCTATAGGAGACGTTGCACTCACAGGCTCTTGTCCTGCTGGGGGACTTCAGCCACCCCAACATTACTGGAAATATAGAAAGGCAAGCTGTAGGCAATCCAGGAGACTCCTGAAGTGCATTGAGAATAACTTCTTAAGCCAGATAATAGACAGCCCTACCAGTGGGAATGCTTTATCAGATCTATTGGTCACTGATACAAATGACCTAATCAGAGACATCAAGTTTGGAGGCAGTCTGAGCTGCAGTGGTCATGCACTGGTGGAGTTTGCAGTCCTGAGGGACACAGGTCAGGCGAAGAGTAAAATCAGGACCCTGAGTTTTAGCAAAGCAAACTTCTACCTGTTCGAGTTAGTCAATAGGTTCCCCTGGGGAACTGCCCTCAGGGACAAGGGAGTAGAACAGAGCTGACAGAACAGGGCCACAAAAACTATCAGAGGGATGGAAAACTCCTGTGAGGGAAGGCTTAGAGTTGGGGTTGTTCAGCCTGGAGAAGGGAAGGCTCCAGGGAGACTTTATTGCAGCCTTTCAGTACTTTAAGATGGCTTATAAGAAAGATGGGGACAGACATTTCAGTAGGGCCTGTTGCAATAGGATAAAGGATAATGGTTTTAAAGTAAAAGAAGGTAGAATTAGTCTAGATATAAGGAAGAATTTTTTTTTATGATGAGGGTGGTGAAACACTGGAACAGCTTGTCCAGAGAGGTTGCAGATGCCCCATCCCTGGAAACATTCAAGGCCAGGTTGGATGGGTCTTTGGGCAGCCTGGTATACTTGAAGATGCCTCTGCTCATTGCAGGAAGATTGGTCTAGATGACCTGAAACGTCCATTCCAACCCAACCCATTCTATGATACTGTAATTTGTATACAGTGTCTCTCAGGAAATCCCATGTTTTCTTTTCAGTGGGAACAATGCTGATCTTATTCATATGTTTGAATGCCTTTGCTACAAGATCCTGACTTACAAGATTTGGTGCAAAGATGGTTTTTAACATGGCAGAGACCTGGTCTTTGTAACAGTTTGATTCTTACTTGGTTTTCACAGACAGGAAGTTTGGGCTGAAAGTGAAGAAAGCAGAAGCGACTGATACAATACTGAGCTTGACAAGAAGAAACCTGTGCCACCACCTGCAGCTCATCCACTGTCTCTGGGTCCTGCGGGTTTGTGCTTCTAATGGTGAGTGCCTGGATTTTCCTCCTTTCCTCTGCGTGACCACTGCCACAGTTCTTTTTTTTTAGTTATTTCAGTGCAAAGAAACATCATTCCTGATTAAGGTTAGTGTCTGCACATGCTGTTAAGGTACGGAATCAGGCACAAATGCCAAAACGACCATGGAAAGAGGTGCTCCCCGAGGGGTCTACACAGCCTTTATTTCACAGATTCACAGAGTTATAGGGGTTGGAAGGGACCTCAAGAGATCATCGAGTCCAAACCCCTGCCAAAGCAGGTTCCCTATTTCATCTGTGGACTGTGAAAATAAAAGTGCTGTAGTGAAAAATGTTCATGACAATGATCTCCTAGGATATAGACCTTCAACTCCTTTTCTCTGAGACTTACATACCTCAAGTCTGTATAGAGTTCTCATTACCATAATAGCCCAGTGTCTCACTATTGATGATTGTATTGATCCTCAGAGCAGCTCCACCAGGAGGAGAACACAGGTGAAGAAACAGGAGAGAGAAATCAGTTATGCATTCAAGGTCCCTCAGGAAATACATATTAGACCCTGGTCTTCTGTTTAGTTCTCCCCTCCTCTCCATGCACTCTCCCAGCTTTTCTTACTTGGCAGTGCCTTCATATTAAATGATTCAAGCAATGAGGTTTCCAGTATTTTCTCCCAGGATCATTACAGATTCATACAAGCCTTCCCTGCTATAGAGCACTGAGTTTGTCAGCACAAATTCTCCTTTGCTTGCTCTAACCCTTTCCTCTCCCTCCCCACATCCCTCACCCAGCAGATAATTCTTGATGGCCATCCTGTCTGCAGTCTGCTATATGCATCCTAAGATTTAGTACTCCTGGCACCCAGCCCTGCAGGTCCCTTCTTTCTGCACAGGAGCTAGCTTCATGCAATGGGCTTTCTCAGGCAAGCAGCCAAGCCCCAACATTCAACCCCTCTCCCTGTGATGAGCCAGTATTTGAAAGGCTGAGTGTGACTGAAGATGCAGCCAAGGCCAGAAGCTGAAACGTGCCTTTATTTGGGTTTCACAGCTGTGTGGTGACCCTGTGCTGCCTCCCACCCAAAATGCTGATCTATACCCTTGTCTGCTCCCTGCTTCAGTGCACCTGCATCCCAATTCAGCTGCAGTTTTTGCAGGGGCTTTAGGGTGCACACTAGCCTGACCTCCTCTATTAATTTCAGGCCCTAGAACCCCACTCTGCTCCGTTGCTGGAGCATTTCTGTTACTCTCTAAATATCTCCAGCGTTCTCCAGATATGGTTCCTTCCTCCACAAGTAACTTCAACTCTGTGGATTCTGTGGCCCAGCTGCGGTGGAGGTTAGGTGAAGGTCTGTGTGATGTGGTACCAGACTAAGAGATTACATGAAGTGGAACTAGAGAGAATCCAGAAGTGTATAAAACTCTCAGAGTGCTTAGGTATGAAAGCAGAAAAGAGGAGTCCTTGTCACAATCTTATGCCCCAGATCTTTTTTCTGAGTCACTCCCTTCGCAGTCTCTGCCACCGGCTGAGTCTGATAGCCCCCGTCCTGCTCTGGGGCAGGGTGAGTTCAAGCAGCCTTGTCCACCACCCGGTCTCTAATGAATTACCAGCTAGTGTAAAAATAGCTGGCAGGCCTTGTGAAGCTTTCCATCACAGGGCAACTTGGCAGGGACAGGGTAGGACTGCAGGAGATGATGGGCCCTCTGTCAGCTCTCTGATGACCACTGGGAGATATTTACGAAACAGCCAAAACCCAGCAGCAGGTGATCAGTAACCCAGTTAATGATCCTTTCACCCTGGTTGCTTGTATTTAATGTTGCAGGGCGGTGTTCATCCCTTCTTTACACAGAAAACCTGTCTTGTAGTGGGGAGGCCTGGCTAAGCATGTAGTTTAGGCATTGGGTATTTTTTTAAGTCGATGTCAGAATCTATGTGTAAAAGCTCCTGGTGCATTAGTGGGTGAAGGCTTAAAGGTAAAGTTGTCTTAGTTGAAATTAAGCTGTATTCAGAGGCACCCCTCCCAAAAAATCCCACTTCCCTACTGCTGAGTAATAGCACAGAAAGTGAACTGCCCTCCACGCCCCTATAAAATAAACTGTCTTCATGGGGTTGTCTGTGGGAAATGTGGGATGAATTTGAGCCCTGACATTTTGCTGGGAGATGACCCTATGTAATTATGATTTATCCTCTGGAGAATACAGTATTTACAGGAAAAGGGGCTTGGGGGACTTGGGGAAGAGATCTGGGTTTTGTCTGATCTTGGCTCAGGTTGTGTCTACAGACAGCTTTGTGCTTCAGTTTCTGTTTTTTGTGAAATGACCTGTTGAGTCCAGTTGGGAACCCAGAGAAATCTGCTCATAGCCCCAGGAGCAGCTACTCCCTTCCCCACATCATTTCCAAACACAACGCTGCAGACTGCCTGCTGTGGTTCTGACTGCTTTTCTCTTTTATTGGCTTAGTTACCACAGGAACTACACTTGGCATCAATGGAGCCATGGAGCTGATTTTCAAAGTCATCACCCCCTACAGCAAGAGACACGTCAGGACAGTCAGGTAGGCAGTAGCCTCAAGGGAACTCATCTTTCCACGATGGCAAGAAATAAAATTTTGGTTCCACTTGAAGAGGCAAAGAAATCAGAAATGGATGCACAATTTCCACTCACTTTAAATCTGCAGGGTTTGTTAAGAGGCAGAAATAGTTCCCTGAAGGACACGTTAATGCTGTGATTCATCATATGATTCATGCTGGTGGCCATTTATTTGTAGTGTACCCTCCACAGTGATGGCAGTTTGATTGCAAGGTGTCGTCCTTCATTTCCTAGTCAGGACTGGATTTTTGAGAAGCATGTGCTGGCACCAGACAAATCTCTCCTACCTACTGCTTATCAAGAACATCCAGCCACCACCAGCCCAGGGTCAGCGATAGTGGAGTTGTGGCAGTGCTGCCCATTCTCCTTTTGCAGACAGTTGTGACCAGGTCATTATGGTATTTTTGAAGGATGACGGTCCTTACCCCTATTAATCTGGGTTTGGATCTAAACTCATCCAAAATATTTAAAATTTTGTTTTTTTCTTAAAATAGCAAGTCAATTTTGTATCTGCATCTTAAGCACAGGATCACAGAACAGTGGGGGTTGGACATCACCCAGTCCAACACCCCTGCTAAAGCAGGATCACCTAGAGCACCTTTGTAATGCAGGAAACATCCACAGAAGGGCATAATAAGCTTCTCTGGCTTGCTCATTACAACCAGGAGGAAGAATCTACTGCTATGACCTGTGCCCACACAATCACATTTGCTTAGGCAACAGAGGACCTGCCAGTTGTCCCCCTCAGACATGCACTGGCTTTTGTGGAGCACATGGCACCTGCTTGTCCATGCACTTACATGGTACCCACTTGTTCAGCGATGACAGGGCAATGTTTGGTCAGTTTTGACTTCTGCATGGACCTGGCATGGGTGTGGTTCATGACTGGTGATTACTGAGGAAGAAGCTTTAGGTTGAGCGTTGTGTAGGTGAGAAGTGGATGGACAGACATGGCACAATAGTTTGAGCACTGCTTGCTTAGCTTTGTTGAACTGAATGCCAGCTGAACAGTAAATAATGTCCAAGCTGCTAGATGGACATTAAAAGCCCATCAAAGACCAATACCAGTCGCCTCTGTTGTTTGCTAAATGCAGCATTCTTCCAGTTCTTCTGCCTACATGTCTACAGTTATTAAAAAAAAAAATTGAACTTTTTTCTTTGCTAAATAAGATACCAAGTGGGCCCAGCAGATGCACAACATCCTGCAGCTGCATTATTACTGGAAGCCAACTTACTTTTGTTTGCATTTTTGGCTTTCCAGTATAGTGATAATATCTGGAACTGCTTCACAGCTTCAGTTCCCTCTTAGCCAGAGTACCTGTGATTCCTCTACGTTGTCTGTCCAAAAGTATGATATCAGGATGCTTCCTGCACAGAAGTTTAGATATTGCCCAAATCAAAGAATATTATCACTAGGATATAATTCCTAGGATGTCTGAGCATCCTCCAAGATTCCCCTTAGGCCTCACGTTATAGCTTTAATCTTTAAGACTCAGGGAGCCTGAAGAACTGCTTTAAGTATGACAGGGGCATCCACGATGTATTAAACGTAGAGTTGGGCTTGACTTCTGAAGCAACCAAAAGTGATTGATGGGTCCATGCCTGTGTTTAACTAAGTAAGCGAATTCTACTCAATTCCCTTGTTTCCTTCCTATGGAAATATTGGCTGTGGTTAGGCTAGTGTTAGCTGCAATCCTATGCTAGCCTCATAGGTCAGGATCTGCATGTGATGAGACTCAGGCCTGTATCAGTTCTTCATTTAGCAATGGGACTGGCTGCATAAAGGCATTTTAAATTAAATTTGTGCAAAGCTGCTTTTTCCATTTACTGTTTCCTCTAAGGGAAGTGGAAAACTTGGTATCTGTCCCATATTTCTAGCCTGGCTTTTTGCTGAGATTCATTTGGAGATGCAGCTAGTGCTGCTGAGGGTTGTTGTAAAATAGGCTGTAAAGTGGTCTAGAATACTCCTAAGCAGAAAAGGAAAGAAATTGCCTTCAGAGAAACACACTACTTCTGACTTCAAGGATTCCAGATTGTCACATTGGAATATTTGGGTTTTTCTTCCTTTTATCTGATGTACAGGAATTGTTTTGAACTCTTCTGTGACCTTTTTCTTTTTTCCCCCCTGTTTGAGACATGCACACAAACAACAGAAAATGCAAACTCAGAATTTCTCCCAATAAACCTCCAGTTTTATTGCTAATAAACCATTTTATTTATTACTGAGAAGCTTGGATTTATTTTTCCCTTTCAAAGAAAAGGTATCTTATACATTAATTGTTGCCTACCTGAGCTTCCTCACTGCTGGTTCAGTTCTCTGATTTCCTATCATCCCTAAGATATTTGTACTTTTAAAGCATATTTATATGAGCATGCAAAGGGAGGATACAATCTTTCCTGGGACACAGCTCACAGAACAAGGTGATTTGGCTCCCACCTACACTTGGTTTATTGAGCAAGAACCATAAATCAGCTGAAGCCTGGTAGCCACTCAGCTGGCCTGAGTAGGGCTCAAAGTTGCTTGTTTCATTTAATAACTAGGAGCAGCTGAGAAGGTCAATGGCTCAGCAGAGACAGTCTGGTTTACATCAGGAGAAGCACATGAACATGTTTAGGTTTTTAAAATAAATGCTTGTAACCTATTTAAAGGCACTAGTTCCTTGTTATTCATCAAGGAGCGTGTTTGTTTGCAGTCTGTTTGGGAGCTCTGCTCTCACTGAGGAAAGTGGCTTCAGGAGATGTTGACAAGGGTTTATTCCTGAGACCAGAAGTGTAGACTGTAGGATCAGTTACAGGGTTTTTTCCCCAGCACTAGCCAATGCCTGGAATAGCTATGGTCTGAGAATCCCCAGCATCTTCACAGTTCACCAGAAAATGGAGGTAGGTACATGTGAAAATGTTCTATTTTTCGAGCTGCTCTAATTAAAAATTTGTGGGGTGAGTGGGGGAGGTTTTCTGAGATAGGGTGAAAGAATAAAAAGTGGTTGTGCTTTGTCTAGTTTGGAATGTGCTGCTGGTCATCTGACACTGGTGCAGCTCTTCCCAGCTGCTGTGGCTGTGCTGAAGCTTGGAGTGGTTTTATTTTGGTGTGGTTAGTTGGTCACAAAAACATCTGCTTCTTTCTGGCTATCAGTAGGGAACTTGAAGAGAACACTAGTCTGTAACCTGCCCAGGGAGGAAAACTCCAATGTCCTCCCAGCAAGCCTCTGATCCTCCCTTTGTGTTTGCCCTTGATACCTTCTCTTTGCTTCATAACTACGTGCCACCACGATTTGCCTTTCTGCTGTGAAGGAACAGCTGGCAACTGTGGGGGCTGAGATTACCCGTGTTCTTTGATCAGCTGCCAGGAATGCAGCATCGAAAATGCACTGCTTCTCTTGTGGATACACCCGCATTCTCCTGTCCTGGGCAGTGGTGGGACCAAGGTCACTTTAAGAATCTGCCCTGGAGAGTGCACTATGAGAGCTATTTATTTAGCCAGCTAAGATGTGGAAACAAGATACATAGTTCTATTTATTTTTCCCAGTGGCAAAGCTCTGGGTTATTTAGAAATAGTCTTCCATGCTCCAATTGACCTTCTCTGGGTGTGTGCCAAGTAGCTCTGATTCCCCTGAGACTGTGACTCACGGACTTTATCGGTCTTGGGTATTTGAGGTCTTCAGGTTGCTGGTGCCATCACTGTGTGGGTTTCTCCAGGACTACCCATATCTGAAATAAAAGCCACATGAAAAAAGTGAAACTCACTGAGGTTTAGAGAACTCTTGAGTTAAGCACTGTGAAATCCAAGTGAGATGAAGACTCTAGATTGTCTTGTCCATCTCTTGTGATGCTGCACTGCAGATAAAGTTTTTTGATGCCTTTTATAGGGGCAGTTTAAAATAAAGCCAGATGATGTTCTGTTTATGTCAGTAGCTGGGATATCTGATACAAGTGTGTGTGTGGGATGCTCAAATCTTCACTCCATCAACACCTTCTCTAATGCGACATCCCTGATGCCCCACAGAGTACTATGACCCCTGTTCCTTTAACCTTCCACCTTATTTATTCCCTGTCTTTTCCATACCTTCTGTCTTTCTACTTTCTCGTGTCTCTTTCAACACCAATGCTTGTTTACCAACTTACTTATTCTGAGAGATATTTGGATGTTGTGGGCAGATGGATGTGGAATGTGACAGTGGCAGATGTTTGCTCTCTGGCCAACCAGGAGCTGGGTCTCTTCTGCATGACTCTGTCTCCAGGTGGCCAGGCATCAGATATCCTCCCCAGGCTGCTGGCATGTCAGGCTGATGGCTTTGAAGGCTGCATGTTGTGAGGGCTGCTTCTAGGACTCCTCAGGCTGAAGGTAGGTTATCAAAGTGTGAGTGAAAATAAAAATCCAGAATTTATGATTCTTTTTTTGAGGAAGACTTGTGTTTAGGAAATACCAATGATGGAGTCCTCATGTCTCATCGTTCCCTCTGTTTTGCTATTGTAGTGGTTTAATTCAGCAGGCACTAAACCAGGCAGCCAGCCGTTTGCCCATTCCCCTCCTGGTAGGATGAGGGAGAGAATTTAAAAATAATAATAATAATAAATATACAAAACAGCAACTGCTGACTGATGCCCAGCTAGTTCCATGGCCCTCCCCAGCCTACTGCCCCCAGCTTGTATACTGAGAATGATGTCATATGGTCTGGAGTATCCCTTTGGTCAGTTTGGGTCAGAGGTCCTGTCTGTGTCCTCTCCCACCTCCTTGTGCCCCTCCTGCAGAAGGCTCGTGCCTCCTCACTGGCAGGACCTGGGAAGCTGAAAAGTCCTTGACTTAACTGTCAACGCTGTGTAGCAACAGCTAAACATTAATGCGTTATATCAATGTTATTTTCATGTTAAATCCAAAACTCAGCGCTATGACAACTACTAGGAAGAAAATTAGCTGCACCCCAGCCAAACCCAGGCCAGATACCTTTCCCTGTTGTGAAAAGGTTGATGGGCGGTCCTATTTCTGCAGTTTTATTAAAAGCAATTTAAAGAATCTTTTAAAAGTCCTAGTTTCTCAAAGCTCTCTGTGGGTATATCAGTTTACCACACTGAGCAAAGCTGGCTAATGGTAAATGATCGGATGAACCTCACATGAGAGATTGCAACAAGAACGGGTGCTTGTCAGAATTCAAAGCTCTTTCTGTGAATAGTCACAAAACCTGGCTTCCTGCATTGAGCTGTTCCAGTAAAGTTTGACTACTTAATTAAAAGTGAAAAGTGAATTGAAAAGGTCTGGGACTGGTGCCAAATTGATTCAGTAGAAAATATGATATGCAGAAATTATCTGCCTTTGCTCGTGTCCAGCATTGCCTACTTCTGACACTTGATCACAATTCTTACATTTGGTGCCTTTTGGAATGTCACAGCTCCTCAACAATTGCTGACAATCTCCCTTTCTGTTAAAGGCAGAAGATTCATAGAATTTTAGGGGTTGGATGGAACCTCCAGATATTGAGTCCAACCCCCCTGCCAAAGCAGGTCCCTAGGACAGGTCGTACAGCAATGCATCCAGATGAGCCTTGAATACCTCCAGAGGAGGAGGCTCCACACTCCCTTGGGCAGCCTGTGCAAGGGCTCTGTCACCCTCACTGTGAAAAAGTTCTTCCACATATTGGTGCGGAACTCCCTGTGCTCCAACTTGAGGCCATCGCCCCTTGTCCTGTCCCCACAGACCACTGAGAAGAGCCTGGCAATTTCCCCCTGTGTCCCACACTTCAGATCTTTATAAACATTAATCAGATCCCCTCTCAGTCATCTTTTCTCAAGGCTGAACAGGTTGGGCCAGCTAGATGGTTGCTGAGAGAGATTTGGAAAATGTAGTTCTCCAGCTACCATCAGGGCTCAAAACCCAGGAGGAGATGAGAACACCATGTGTGTCGTGTCTCTAGTGATGTGTGCCTTGGAGTGGTGTGAGGTGTGGAGTGACTCATGAGCCTGAAACATTGCTGTGATCGGGAAGTGATTCTTGTATCACGTACTTGTGTCACGATGTGAGCTGAGAGGAAGAGTTTTACTGGAGTACAGAGAGCAGAGCTCATGCAAGTGAAGAGAGGATTGTCGAGGTGAGTGAGAGAGTGCACATTTAAAGCTAAAAGCCCAGATCTGATGACTCTGTATTTAGTCAGGCATTGTGTCAGATTGACTGAGGAGAATACAAAGGCCCTGAAAACGCTGAAGATGTAAGCTAAGAGGCTGTATATTGCTTCAAAATAGGCCTTGAGTATATGTATAACTCCGCTTTTCTATAGAACTGTTTTGTTTGCATACAACTGAAATTCTGTTTTCCCATCGTGGAGCTGGTACGTTCGATGCAAGGTAAAATGTGAGTGGTGATCCCACACACATTTTGTGTTGAAAAGTGACCAAGTTGCCACATCAACAAATGCTTGCAAAGCTAATTTCCTGTGACCTTAGCAACTGCAGAAGAAATCCGAACAGCAGTGGGCCGTGGTCTCCTGGACAAATGAGAGGATACGTGTAGCAGGGGTGACTTGAATACTAGAATTATCTCTTTGTTAAGAATGATGAAGGATTGCATGGATAGATCCAATTGCAAAAGCATTCTAGATCCAGTGCAGGCAGTTAGTTTCCTCACCCTTCATTCTGGATAATTGCTTGCTGGTAGACCACCATACGTGTGTGCTGCAATTCCATCTCCTGTTTAGTTCTGAGCATTCAGCTGCCCTCTGCTTAAAGAAAAGAACATGTTGCGTGGCCATTGCCAGCCAATGTTTTGAGAATGAGAAGCAGCTCAACACACCAACATGGTGATTAGTTCCTCTGCAACCTAATATGGGAGCTGCTGGGATTGGCCCTTTTGAGGAACATTCCACATACAGCTTTATGCCTTTGCTTATTTGGCAACAATTCCTGATAGGAGATCAAAAGCAAATCATCCTTAATTCCTCTTGTTAGTCTGTGTTTTGCCATTAATCGTGTTGAGCAGTTTGGATATTTAATTGGAAACTAACACATGATTCTATTGGAATGTGGTCAGAATTAATCAATGCTTAGTGCCTGCTTGTGCTCAAATTGCTGTTTTGTTCACTTGATCCCTGTAGAAAATTCACAGGGGTGGCTAAAATTTCTTTTGGGCTATGTCATAGCTAAATGACATGCTTCCCATCTGGCCTTGATCTTCATGGGATTTAGCCTAGAATTCCTGCTAAAGAAAATTGGTAAATACTGTTTTGAATGAGATGATGCCAGCAACAAGGGAAAAAGAGGTTTCTTTAAAATTCTTGTTTATATCAAGTGTCTTTTCAACTTGACTAATATCTCAGATAACATGAAGCAGAGAAGGGTACATCACTGAGATAAGTAAATAAACCCCAGTGCTCAAATTTAATGCAATGAGCCATTGTAGTAGAAGAAATGATCTTGGAGCCAAAGGTGTCTCAGTTTTATGCAGCTCCTTCTCCTCTGTTCTTTTTATGGCCTGCGTGGTTTCTCTCAAAGAATGACCTGTTCTAATATTAATAATAAGTTATAAAATCTCATTCCAGACTGATGGTATCTCAGCACTGCTTTGCAGAGTAAATAGAGTTGCATTGCAGAATTATACTTTACTGGCATTGTACCATTAATAGCAGCAGAAGAGAGAAATTGAAAAAATAAGAGGTAGAGGCAGGGGAGAAAAGAGATGCTTTCAGATGAGATTTGAAAATAGATGAAGAATTGATGAGGCAGAGAAGAATACCATATACCAAGGTTGTTCCAGATGGCCAAACATGTTGCATGCAGAAACCCTGGTGCCATCTCTTGGTAGCCTCTGGTATGGCAAGATTAAGCTCAGATAAACCTGTCATAAAAATTTGGTGAATGAACACTGTATAAAAAGAAATCCATTTCTAAGCTTACCTTGATGTCATGGAAAGGGAGGAACTGGTTTATAAATGGACACACTCAGTGAGACTTATTTTTGAAAGAGGTGTTTGCTTTTTTTCCTTTTAGGTCTAGTTTATGTTTACTTCTATTTCAAGTAGAAATAACAGTTTGAAAAAGAAGCAATGCTTTCAACTCAAGGCCTTTCTTTGCTTGCCCATTATTTCTTGCCCTTTGGTGAGAGCTAGCAGGTTATATTTGGAAAGATGGCATGAGGGCAAGTCGCCCCACTTCTCAAGTTCTTGACTTTTCACACCCAGTGGCTATGGCAGATGCAGTTCATGGCTGACCTCACATGATGACTTTGGTATGTCTATACTGCAGGCTACTCTGTGCTCGTTGGGTGGGACAGTCTCTCCGCCCTAGCTTTAATTCACCTCATTCTGCTAACAACTGTCAAGGCTTGTGGCAGGGCCTCCAGCGTGGGCTACCAAAGCATCTTAGGACATATTATACAATCTGGGAGTATTATTCATGTTGCCATATCTGTCTCACCATTGGTCTTTGTGCTAACTAGATGTAAGCTAATGCTTGGGTGCCTCCCTGCACTGCTATTGCGTTGTCTCTTAGAGGAATATCTCCCACGGTCACTCCATCCAAATGTGAGGTAGGACTCGTTTTCATACATCAGTTGTGTCTCAGAGCGTTTCCCAGAGTTAAATGAGTTATCAAGGTTAATGATTCCTTGCAGCAGAGTATTTCCTTAGAAGGATGGGTCAGTAATGGCTTGTAGTGGTTACACTAAGCATTTTGTAAAGAGCACAAAAGGAATGGAGTGGAATAAATCAAAATAAAACAGAGCTGGGAGGATTAAAAAAGATTGCGTGACTTCAGATGAATTGAAGCATTTGGGATGATTTCTGGAAGCTGATGGGTTTGTGGAAGGCTTTACACTAAGGCAAGATGCAGTTGAACTGTGGAGTGAATGTGGGGCTGGCAGAGCAAGGAGAGGGTTGAACAACATGGTTGTGTGTCCTTGTAAGCATGCTTGAGATCAATATTAAGTGCCAAAGCTTTCAGAAATCATCAGCTGACAGCCCTGGAGGACTGGGACTGGAGAGAAGGGGTTTTTAAGCAAAGCCTATCTGGATTTGCTTCTGAAGGTGATGAGCAGGTGCCCACACAGGCTGTTTGCCTGCATCAGCTTTCCTGTGTCAAGGAGACAAAGAAAGAATACCCCCTCAGAAACCATTGAGTTGGGTAATGACGTGAATCTCAGAGAGGCCAGGGGGAGAGCAGATAAAGCTGAGGCCAGTCACTTGTGTGACAGTGCGTATGAGAGCCTAGGAATCTCCTCTCCTCTGCCTCTCACTTGATTTATTGCCATTTTGCCTGTCACCCTTATGAGGGGGTTAGAAAGCAGCTGTAAAATCCTCCTCACAAAAGCTTTCCATCCAAACCTAGACAAGGGAGATCTGATGGAAACAACAACAACAACAAAAGGAAACCTCAGTGCTGAGCTGCCACAGCGACAATTTTGCACAATGCAAATGGCCCTGAGCAGGTGCTGTTCCTGTAAGGAAAACAGCCCTAAGAGTTTCCTGGGGTTGCTGTGGCTTTTTTCCAGCTCCACTAGTGCTGGCAATGCTGGCAGGTGAAGTGTAAGCCAGTCTCTAGAACTATCAGTGGTTTTAAAGCAGAGCAGTGATTAGCCTTGCCCAGAGCAGAGTTACAGGACACAGTGTCGAAGCCCTTAGCGACAGCTTATCTGTGCTAGGATTCCCTGTCCTGATAGCAGCACTGGACCCGCACCAGTGGGATAGCTGGGTTAGCAACAGAGCAAACTTTGTAGTCTTTGCAGTCTCTTTCAGGCTCTTTTGGGTAGTTATTGAGCACTGATTACAAGGAATGAAAGAGAAATCTTAAATCCTGTTTACCGAGTGCAAGTGCAATGGGTTTTGTTAGGGAGAGGAGGTTTTGTAGCAGCAGTGCTACAGATACAGCACAGGTCTCTGGCTTGCTAACACTGGCAGGGCTCTTTTCTGTCCCTTTATCTGCAGGGCAACACTTGGAATGGCAGCAATGCCAGCAAAATCTGTAAATAAACCCTGAGTCGAGCTGTCCTCGGATGTGTTTGGAGACAAGGCTTGGAACATGGAGGGGAGAACCTGAAAACTTGAAGTGGCTGGTGAGGAAGAACAGGGCTGCTGAATCCTAATACGGCTGCAGCTCTGAGGTTGGGAATGGAAACTCCCCCTGAAATGTCTTGGGAAGGTCATGGCTCTGAGACTGAGCTTTTACCCCACAGTGACAGCCAGGCTATTGCAGAAGACAGGAAAAAAAAATCATCCTGTATCTTTGGCACATACACTCCATGTGTTTCTTTCCTCTCCTGTGTTCAATGGGTGGGCTTTGGGCAGACCATAGGACATACATTGCAGTGGCACAGAAGCCCTTGCCTTGTGTTCAAAAGCTTCGTTTCTTTCTTGTTTTTCCATGTTTTAAAACATACTTACATATATGTGGTTATTCCAGCTTCCACCTTCCAGATTTTTCTGTGTATAAAAGAACAAGGGCACATGGAAAAAACATCCGGATACCGCTCATCGCTTTTACTGTACTTCTTAATTATTTATCCCCATTGCTTCCTTCTTCTATTTACAGTTCAAGTTCTACCAGCCCTGGCTTTGATATGGTCTGTTTTCAAATCCCAGAGTTCAGCTTGATTATATCAGATGGAAGCTTTCCAGTGAAAGGAGGGGGGGAACCAAAAAAACCAAACCATAACTTTTATTATTAGGCTTCTGCAAATTAGTGCTTCAAAAAGC
The DNA here is from genome assembly GCA_020800305.1 of Porphyrio hochstetteri. Taxonomy (NCBI): domain Eukaryota; kingdom Metazoa; phylum Chordata; class Aves; order Gruiformes; family Rallidae; genus Porphyrio; species Porphyrio hochstetteri. Next base: position 17,366,993 of record CM036915.1, on the reverse strand, counting down.
CCCCACAGTTATGCCAGTGTGACACTGAAGATTTCAAACAGCAAATATCACGAGAATTTTACCCAGTATTTACTGCATTTTGGCTTATTACTGACTTTTTCTTCTAAATCCTCCAACTGAATACTGTGAAGAACAGTCACCAGCACTAAGATGTGACCAGGTTGTTGCATAATAAGGAATTATACATTTGCAGCCAAAACAAATCACTGGTTTGTGGCTGGCTGGATGAGCCACATCAGCCAGATGCTGGCTTTCAACCAGTCCTGCAAGGTCCATGATAGCCCAGCAACCTATATTGCTCTCAAGGCTGCTGCATGCTGCTTGCTCTTGTAGATCTCCTTGCTTGTAGATGTGGGGTGAAACCTGTGGCTGTGCTTTGGGTGCCTCCCACTCATCCTCCTAAAGTCTTAATGCACCCTGGATGTCAAATCTCAGTCACCAGCTGGGCAAAGTGTGGTATGGAAGGTACCGTGTGTGATCTAATAGAGAACACTATTGACCTGGCTCTCAGGCATTCTACTAAACTAAACATCTCTCTTTCTCAGGACCCCTAACTATTCTGCTGCTATCTCATATAGTCCGTTGTTGGTATGTGACATACTAAATATCTTGAGATACTGTGGTTGCAGAGAGCCTCATCTCTGCAGGTAAAGTTGCCTTTCCTGCAATAAGATGTTCTAACCTGTCCTGCCTGAGCTGTGTAGATGGGGATGGGATGGGGACAGATTCACAAGAAGTCTTGGTGTAGTGGTGCATGTGATGCTGTTTGAGCCTATGGCCTTTGGTGACTGTGGCCTAGCCTACTTGCACAGACAGCTGCTGCAGAAGATGCATCTTCATTTGCAACATCTACCCTATTTAGTTTGAACCTGATCACATGTCCTCAGATGACTCTTCTGCCTTTCCTATCACAGCTTGGAGGCCTTGTGTTCAGAAAGCTGCTGCAGGGCAGCTGGAAAGCTGCTCACTTCCCACACCTCGTCTCTTTTTCCTGCAAAGACAGATCTCTGTGTGTACACCACACAATGCAGCAGTAACCCCTCTTCCCCCTCCCACCCATCACACGAGACAAACCACAGAAGGGCAGAAGGAGGCAAACATCAGGATGGCTTTTTTTCTGCTGAACCTTTATTGAAAATCCCAGACTATATGCTTTCCTCCCTGCTCTGCAGTTGCAACATCTATTTTCCCAAAGAGTTCATGCTTACTGTACTTGCCTGTGGCAAAGCTAGTCAGTGCTGTATGTTTCTGTATGGTCTACATGTGTTTTGCAGTCCTCTGTTTCAGCAACACGCAGCAGGTAAAATTGGTGTTTCTTTTGCATCTAAGACAGATTCAAGTAGTTTCTTATAAACTGGCTGTTGGTGTTGACTGAAGGTACTTGAGTCAGAGACAACTGAGGATTTCTGAATCAATGTCCAGATTTTTCAGAGATAGTTAGATGTGCAAAGATGAAACGGAATATAACTGTAACAGGAAAGCCTCTCAGCAGGTAAAAGGCTGAACTCATGAAGTTAAAAGGTAGTTCTGACCTTAGTACACAAAGGGCCTTTGAAAAATCCTGCTAAGTGCTAGCTGCATGTTTAGGCATAAAAATGCCTTTTAAATTCAGGTCAAGATGCATAATATGATTCTTTAAGAGAATGTGACTTTGTGTTTCCCAAGCATGTTTATGTGTTGTTTTCAATTTGAGACTGATTTAATAGCACAAATTAAGTTCAGTATTGTGTAAACACAGAGCTTGTAAACAAATACCCCAGTATTTCCAAGCATGTTCATATTCAACAGAATCAGTTAGGATCATAAATCTCTAAAGTACCAAATTCACAGTAAATTTGGTGCTGGAAGAATAAGTATGTATGTGAGGGAACACAGTCATTGGAGGAGATAAAAAGTGGGGGCAGCTGGAAAAGAGGAGACAAATGTTGACAGATTCTGCATATTTTCTATCTATTTTGTTGAAACTGTACTTGCATGTGAACTTTTCAGGCAGCTCTAACTCTGAGCATCTTCCTTTGGAATATAGGTAAGAGCAGTGTAGAGCAACTGCCTAACCCATGTGCATAACAAAGGAAATGATGCTTTACCTACTTGGGAAGCACGTGGAGATTGCTAAGGGTTGCACACCAGACTAGTCAGTGTCTGTATCTTCTTCCACTTGTTCCTTACTGCAGATGTGGATATAATGCTACGTGCTGTCAGTGCTGCAGCTGATGAGTAAACAGTTACTCACACATTCAAACCATGAAGTCAGTACTACAGGCAGACTGTAGCTGGACACTCACCAACAGGCAGAACTCAGTAGGGCTGTAGGGTTATGATGTTATTGCCAGTTTGCAACAACCTAAGCTGTATCATCTCATGGGGTAATGATTCCAGTAGCTGTGCTTGCCTGAAAAGGCTTCTTACTCTGGCATATTCAAAGAAACTCTGCAAGCCAGCTCTTTTCCCTAGAGGTATTAAGCTTTAAGTTTCCTTTGGCTGGACTTTATGGATGTGCTCTATCTGAATAGGACTGGAGGGGAAAGTGAAGTGCCATATAAACTCAAACTGATGGATCTATTTCTAGGGCCTTGTAATATGGAAACGTACCGTTAGATTAAAAAGAACAAATGCAGTTTTTCATCTTGTGTTGAATATCAAGCATTCTTCCTTTTATTATGAGTCATGTCACTTTTGCTTAAAGAAGAGGCTGCTACTCAAGTCAGCCTTGTTTCTGGATAGAGATCAGGGAAGGTGTTGTTTCCTCAGTTCTTCAGCTTTGTATTTCATGTTCTTTTCAAGCTTTTAAAATTGTACATATTTTAAAATTTAGTTTCCCTGAAAGATGCTTATTTCTTTGGTTATAAAGACCAACCAACCAAAAAACCCGAACAAACCTCAAAATCCTACACAGTGAAACTGCAGGAATGGATTAAATGGAAACTCACACTTCCCCTCTGTCGCAGCAGCCTGGTAACACGCAGTAAAGGCTGCGACTTCAAACACCACTGCTTTACAGTTCAAGAGCACCTTTTATTACAAAGTGCTTTTTAAAGATGTTGTACCCTGAGATTACTGCTGCCTTAGAGATGGTTTGCACTAACCAGTAGTCAGGGAGAACTACAGCTCTTAGCCTTGATTACTTTGAAACCAGCCTCCCTTTTGTGGTCTCAAATAGCTCTGGGCACAAGCAATGGCATGTTAGATACCTCACTGCTGGCAACACAAGTTGCCCTTGGATATCTCACTGCTAGCAATTGATAGTATCCATAAAATAAAGATCTTGCAGTTTGCAGGCAATACAATGCGAGAGTAGGCTTATTTTCTGACACCATAAAGTCCTGGGTTCCCCCAACCCCAACCTCTACCCTAATTTTTATAGTCTACTCTCAGAGACTCCCCAATGTACCTGCAATTCAGTTCCTCTTAATGAGGACAGAAGTCACAGGTGCCCTGCTGAGATTTGAGCCTGGAGTTCCTGATTATGTCACCAAGCAGAGCCCTTTGGCTTCATCGTGCAGTAAGCAGGGTTTTGCCAGGTACATGGGTTGTGTCCCTCTCCCTCCCCCTGCTCTGCGTGTATGTAGGGTTTGAAAAAGTTCAAGGGGAACAAGAAGGAAGCAGAATGGCACTGTGTATCTCTGCACTGAGCACCCACCTTTCTGTGAGCACAATGTGCACATCTGTTCCTGGGGCCTCCAGAGCAAAAGCTGCTGGGCATGGTGAACTGATAAAGAACAAATAAATTGACAACTAAGGAGTGAACCAACAGATCACAGGGCTCTTTCTCACTATTAACTGAATTGGGATTGGAAGACAGCTGTCTGGGAAAAGGAGGGGATTTAACCCCACTCACTGACATGCCTTAGTTGTGTACGAGATGTTTTGTAGGGTTGTGCTGGTGCTTGTTAGCAGGCATGGCCTCAATGAGTATCCTCACCACTCCTCTTAATCAATCAAGGATAGCATCAAGCTCCTTTCTCAGTCCCCCTACATGTGTCCCTTGGGTGGGAGAGCTGGATTCTCACACTGTCAGCCTGGAACTGCCTGGGTGATGAATCTGTTAAGAATCCTGTCTGACTGTGATCCTTCCAGCCCCTTTATCTTGATGTGAATGACAAGCTGTCACAGCCTGCCTCAGCCATATTGGTGATATCTGACCCTAGAGAGGGAGTTGACAGGAATGGGAAATCTTCTGAGGTATGGCTTCTGCCTGAGGAAGCCGTACCAGCTCTGTACCATGCTGTAAGAAACGCCTGAGCCATTTTTTGGCAAGGACTTAAGTGCATTTCATGTACCTTGTTCTTCTTTATTACTACTTTGAAGTTAATTTAGTTTAGAGCTGTAAATAATAGGTTGAATTTTCAGGATACAGCTGTCTCTCCTTCTGTACCTGTTGTATACAACAGAGTAGTATCCTTGTAAGGATGCCTGGAGGATAAACCTGGGGTGTCTCTTCCTTCTGGGAGACAGAGATGATAGAGGCTGGAAGGCAATACCTTTTCCTTAATTTTAACCTAAGGGGCTCCAGGGCAGGCAGAGATGTTTGGAAGATACTACAGTGAAGACTTTGAGCTGAACCAGGGAACTGTGTTATACTTACTGTGTCAGCAATTAGAGCAAGAGTGGACCTTGCACTGGGGCTTCCACCACAACTATAACTTCTCTGCAAGGAGCAGCATGTCTTTTGGAGAACACATTGAGTTCAGCTCACTAAAATGCAAGACAGGAGGAAAATTCACTCTGGGACCTGTTGTAAGGTTAAAAAACCAGGGATCATCACTCCTTTTGCTGTCAAGTCTTGCTGCCTGTTAGCATTGGCTTTGGCACCTGTACACACATTTTCCCCCTCGCCTCACAACCCTCCTCTTGGAGTTAATAGTTGTATAAATCTCTAAAGGGGCGGGGGGTGGGGAGAATATTATTCAGGATGCATTAAGTTTCTGTACTATTTTTGTTTGTTCACTAATTCTATTGAGCAAAATGAATTGCATCACAGAGAATAAGTTCCATAGAAGAGGTACATTTGTATTAAAGGCAGCATGCTCTTTTCCAGGAGGAAAAAATTGAAAAGTCTGGTCACTAGATTTGCAGTAACCATTAGAAAAGGAGTGTGTGATTTTTATTTCTTTTCCTTCAGCACTACACCAGAAGCACATCTGTGCACAACAGCTGGATCTCCAAACTCCACCTGTTGGCAGCGTGTGGGACATTACAGACTGTGAGCAGGCTTTGCCTTTAGCATAAGTTTTAATGCCTAGCTAACAAGCTGGAATTAAAGTGGACATGATGATGGGTGTTTCTGCATAAGTCCTAGACCAGCAGTGCTATGAAAATGCCAGCAGCATAAGCAGCTTTTGCCCACCCATATTTCCAAGACTTGTGAAGCTGCTGTTTTTAAGCCTTTAAAACAAAACAAATCACTGTGCAAGTGCCTGCATATTTAAGATCTGTATTTCCAGGCCACAAGGGAAACGACTATTCAAGGCATCTGTCTCGGATGAGATCTACCTTCTGGTAGGATTTATAAAGCACCTATTGCTGTGGTGCCTACATGTTGTTTCAAAGTGTCTCTCAGTTGTCAAATGTGAAATTGTCTTTTGAGTGAGTTGCTCTGTGACTGTATAAACCCCAGTAGTTAAGTACGAGTCCCAGGAGTTGGAGGCAAAATGCAGCCAGACAATATGTACACGCGAGAGCACTTAATTCCTCTAAGGGACAAGGGTGATGGAAGCTTTAGGGGGAAGCTTACCTGTAAGCTGTAATACCTTGAGCCCTCAGACAGGGTTCCCATTGTGCTGGATGCTGTACAAATGTATATTACCTGGTCCCTGCCCCACACTGCTTGTGATGTAAGTAAATGGGATGGCAACAAGTGAATACACCATGAAGTAGCATGGTGAAGGGTAAAAGCATGGGCTGAAACAATGCAGCTTCCCAGGCAGGAGCAGAACCTTTTCTTATGTTTCTATTAAGAAAAAGAAGTCTTTATTATTGTCTAGGTGTGATTGCCTCTAGGAATTAGATCAGACATCAAGTTCAAGAGGTATTTAATGAAGCACCAAGTCATTAGCTTTCATTCAATAATTTGAAGAGGATGTTTCATGTTTAAGCATTCAAAAGGTACAGTTTTGCTGGAGAAGGCAGGCTAGTTAAATTACTTGGGGGCTGATATGCTGAGCCTTTTAGGACCATTTCGTTCATTTTCTGGCTTCTCTGCTATTCCCTGTCAGTAGTTCCAAGCCAGTCCTGAACAGGAGGGCACAAACATCAATGTGTCCTATGAGTCTTAAAATCCTTCCATGTAGTTTACCATGCACCTCTTCTGTAGGGAGTATTTTCATTTTCAGGAGTTGTGGGGGTGAGGGGTGGTGTTGTTTTTTGTTGCTGTTGTTTTTTTTTTAATACTGAGGCGAAAAAGAAATCAGTTTTCTGTTGAGGAGACAAACACAGAGGCAGAGTGCTGTCCATCATACTGCCCAGCGCTGCAACCTGTGAGCTGCCATCAGAGTGGAGAAGAAAACCTGAGAGATCCTGGCTTTCAGTCTCCTCTGCAGTGATTTCCAGCTGACACTGTCCTGGTACCTCAGATTGAAGCGACTGACCAAGGCATAAGACTTCTTTGTTTATGCGTTTTAGCAGCCTGGTTTTACTGCCTAATCCAATTGTGCCTTGGCTTGGGAAGTGGAGTTTTTCTTTGTTGTTGCTCCTGGTTACTAAGCACAGGATCTGGAAGTTGCATTTGTCTCTCTGTCTGCTAGTTGTACTCCTGCCCTGATAGCCAAGCTGCTGACTTGGAAACACTTCAAAGATTAGCATTCTTCAGAGTGGCTGTCTTGACTGCTACTACAGGGAGTTTTCAGTGTTTTCTGATTATGAAGCAGCATTTATTATTATGTGTTTTAAGACAGGGCAACTTTATTTATGCATCCTTTTTTATTTTCTTTGAAATCTATAAATGTGTCTCCTTTGAAATACACTGGGATTGACAAAACAGCAAAGATTTTAATAACTTATTACCGCAAAGAACAGAAAATCAGAGGAAGGCATCTGGACAGATTTGGCAGGTTTTCTAATGATTTCTTCTCCCCCTCCCCACCCCTCACCCCCCCCATTCCTTCTTGAGACAAATGCAGAGCTCTGCACTGGGCACACTATCAAGTTCTCTGGTCTAGCATATGGCTCATCAAGTCATCTTTCTTGTGCTCTTAAACTTTTCCTCCCATTCCCATCTTTTCCCCTCCTCCCCCTGTTCTTGCTCTCATGCACAATTTATTATCTCCTGTCCTGTCCCAGGCTTACTCATCTCATTATCTTCTGATGCCAGAAAAGATGCTGTTGGTTTGCCATATGGTGGGAAGAGGTGCTGATAGTATCACAAACACTGTTTGCCTGGCTTGCTGTAAGTGTATTGATGCATCCATTAGCTTGCTGCTGGTTTTGGTGAAAGTCCATCCTGCATTCTATGTCCATTGTACGACTCTTTATTTGTTTCCCGTAGGGTGTTTGGTATGTTTGAATTTGCTTAGCGTCAAAGATAAGTAATATTCTGGGGATACTTGTTGACAGCTGACTTGAAGTGTAAATTGCAATGCTGATTTAAAGTCCAAACTTTAAACAAATGCAGGTAGATAGCTCTTTACACAGAGTAGGTGTGAATACCTTTCCCAGGATAACCGTAGATGCAGAGTTTGCCTAAGTTTGAAAGCGCCTAAGTAAATATACGGAAGCAAAATCAGCTGAGAGCTAAAAAGCCTCCTAAAGGCACCCTTACTAGCTTATGAAGTGTCTGGACTGCAGTTTGTTGGAATCTGAGTCTGTTCTGGAAGTTCTAGCTCTATGGCTTTGCTGTTTTCTTATACTCTTTTCCTTGGCCACTGTTGGCCACAGGATACCAGACTATTTGGACTGGTGCAGCTGCTCTTTTCTGGCCTGGCTAATTAACTTTGTGCTTAGAATACTTATTTCTCATTTCACTTCCATTTTGTCTATGATTAAAATGTAGGGATGTAGGACTACAGCCATTCCTGGGTCACTTTTTTCAGACCTTTTCCTTGTTGGCAACTGAGCCTAACACAGTCCCATTATAAGCAATTCAGGCTCCCTTTTCAAAGTCATTAGGTTGTTCATCCCATCACTGCCAAGAGTACGTATCAGAGCTTCATTTTCCAGTGCTTAAAAACCTTCCTTTAATTTCCAGTTGAAATTTATTCATGGCCATCTTATATCCATTTGTCCTTCTGCCAACTTTGTTCTTTAGCTTAAGTAGCTCTCTACCTTCCTCAGTGTTTTCTTCTCCCCCACCCAGGGTGTCTATGGAGATCAATCAGGTCATCACTTAACCATCATTTTGCTAAGGACACAAAACTGAGTTTTAAGTCCCCTCATGAGAGAGGTTTCCATTACCACAGTGATGTCCTCTGGGCTTTTCTGCATGGTTCCTTCAGAGTACTGTACACAGCTGTTCATCTGGAGCCTTGTATGAAAAGATTCATGCTGTCCCTTCTCTGCTTCTCAGGTTTTCCTGAGACCTGAGCTGTCCTTTTCGTGGTTGTGTTGCCCTGCTGGGTCATGTTTGTCCTCATTCTCTAATGGGCTCGTATATCCAGGACGCCCTCCTCATTTCCAAATTATTAGCCCCTGCTCATAACAGCAATTCTTATTAAGCCCTAAACAGTAACCTTGCACTTTGACTATTACATTTCATCACATTTCTTGAGTTCTGAAGCAATAGAACATCCTGTTACTCCTGAAAGATATTCTGAACTCCCTGCTATTGGCAGCAGTTCCTGACTTCACACGGTCAGCAGATTTTGTTAGTATACTCTGACTTGTTGTGCCAAGGTCATTAATGAAAAGATAAAATAAGATCAGTCTCAAAACATCCTTGAGGACTTCCACACATTGCTTTCCTCCAGACTAATAATTTCTCTTTCGGCAACTCCTGTCATTGCCTCTTTAACCAGTTCCTCACTCACGATGCAGTTCCCAGGCTAGCACCCATGTTCTCCAGGTTGGTGAATAGTTTCCATGTGGCACCATATCAAATGCTTTATTGAAGTACCAATAAATTAGATCTACCACATTTCCCTTGTCTAGAAAAAGCAATTATCTTATCAAAGAAAGATAAGGGGTTAGGCTGGCTTGATCTGTTCTTGGTTAGTCTATTTTATCACTTAAACCCATTTTATCTGTTTTGCAATTTACCTGTATGTCTTTAATTATTTTTTTTTTTTTCTTTCAAAACTTGTTCTAAAGCAATCCATGCTGTCGAGGTCAGTCTAATGGGTCTGTACCTACTTCTGACTAACTGTGGAGTACATGCTGTAAGACATACAGAACACTGCATATTGCCTATGTCAAAACCCTTGTGATGAATTGCAGTGCTTGAAGAGATGAAATGTACTGGTTTGGTTCCACTTTATTTTATTGCAGTGCTATGTACAGGCATGGACTGAGATGAGGATGTGTCCAGGCTGTTAGCCTGGCATGTGGGGAATCACAGAATCACAGAATTGTAGGGGTTGGAAGGGACCTTAAGAGATCATTGGGTCCAACCCCCAAAATCCAGCTAGCTACAGCTGCAGGTCTGTAATATTGCTTTAGAAGTAAGTAGGGGTTGTGAGAATTTTTAATTCTTCTGAGTGGGGGTGCTGGGATCTGTGTGATACCACCTTTAATTTATTTACTCATTTTCAGGACATGTCTGAATTTTCCATCCCACAGTACCATTTACTGCAGTGGATTTATTTACATCTTTATCGTAGTCTTGGGTTTCTTAGCTTTACAAGCCAAGCAGTTCTAAGCCTGTTCCACCAGGTCACATCAAAAGCACAAGTAGCTTTTATTCCTTGAGTCAGAGCAGACCAGCTCCCTTGAAGCCCAGAGAAGTGACTGGGGTGGTTAAAGCTGTTGAAGGTACGACTAGGAAGAATCCAAGTCGTATGATGAGGAATTAGAGAGAATGGGACCTCAAAGATAGTAGGAGATTATGTTATCTGAGAATGTGGTTTGGGAATGAGGTTTTGGAATGAGGTCTTCTGAGGATGAATAAAGATTTCTGTGTATGCAATGTGGTTTACAGAACCCAGAAAAGTATTGGAGAACACAGATTTGATTACTGTTTGGTGGGTGGAAGGTTTGATGGCATTATGACAGTGGTGTAGCTCTACTGAAACTCTTTGTTATGTTCATAAGCACTTCCAAAATAAATGAGATGCCCACAGGAAATCCTTAAGTCTCTTCTGCTTGGAGCCAGAAACACTCTGGTACTTCCTTTGCTGCTCTGCTGTTCTAGCATGTGATTGAGACATCACCCTAATCCTGCAAATATAGATGTGTAATGTGCTCTCCTTTATAAGATACGTACTCAGGTATGAGTTTTGGGGGATGATCTGCATGAAAGTTTAACTGGCTTAGAGCTGTTTGATTTGTCCCAAAGTTTAAACTCGGGGAAAGAGCGATCAGTGGCTGTAGCATATCCTCCTTCTGAGCGCACGGGCTAGCTGGTAGACCAGGGTATTCTTCCCATCACCTGAATGATTGCTGATTAGGTGGAGTTAAAGCAGCAATGAGAGCATGACTGCTTCCACTGGTGAGAGTTTTAGCTACTGATTTCCTGTTCTATCTGCATTTGCGAGCATTTCTTCTGCAGTTTGTTTGTAAAGCTGCGTTGAAGCCTGACAGATTCATTATGAAAGAATGACTCTATATAGGGATGCTGACCCAGCATCAGCAAGAATAAGCTCCTGAATCTTTCTTAGTCTCTCAAGCTGATGTTAAGACACCACGAACAGCAGCTTCATGACAAAAAAATATTATTTATTTCTTTCTGCAGGATGATAGTTGGCTCAGTATGGAAATTAATACATTTTTTTTTGGGACTGTTTGTAAAGAGATTACATTCTAAGGAATCCTTGGATATGTAGGGTTTTGTAGCTGTATTTGTTTAATCAGCTCTGTGCACTTGAGTCTTCTCAGCAGTAAGTCAGGCTAGGACATGGATCTTCTTGCTCCAGCAGAACATGTGAGAAAAGCAAATTTTCGGTGGGGCTAGTGGGATGCAGATTATGCCACGTGAGAAAGAAACTTGCCTTCAGGTGGTAGGGGGCAAGGATATCTCAGTTCAGCTTTCGAGCTGCAAATGTTAGTGACCAGCTCCCACTGAAACCTGTGCTACGCTGACTTGTGCAGGTCAAGTTGCTTACCTGCACACTGAAGTGACGGGGAAGGTCTGTGTATCTCTCCCCTGTCCCTCCTTACTCTCTAAGCTCCAAAGGAAAAGCAGCCTTACCACAGAGCCCTAGGAGCTTTCTTAGAGGTGCTGATCAGGGTGGAGACTGTTACCTGCCACTACAATGCAAGGCATTGTCATAATTAAAGGAAATTAATATTTCTTCTAAGTTAAAGCTGATGGGAGGAAGGATGAGGTGAAGCTTGTTTTGGGAAAACAAGGAAGGAAGAGGAATTTGGCTGGAAATACTCACATGGATGTTCCAGCTTGATGCAGAAGTTATAACCTACTGATTTAGCTAGAAGCACTTGTGTCTGCTGCTGATTCTCTGATACAAAGAAATAGTACTAGGGCAGCAGTTTAAAGACTTGCTTCATTACTTTGGATGTCCGGGTGTTGCTTTAAATGTAATGGTTGCTACGAATCAGTGTAACACTAAAGCTAGAGGGCTAATGGTCTTTCAGAATAACTGGGTCCTCTGCTGGTGTAAAACATTGCAATTCTGTCAAAGTCCATCATAAGCTGTCAATTTAGACCATCTGGGAAACCTAGCCCAGAAGACTGTGAAGATAAAGGTTACGAAAATTATTGAAGAAATTGACGTTATTTCTCAATCTCCCCTTTTTCCCCAGGGCAGCCACTGAGGCTTTGGCAGCTTTGCTGAAATCAAGTAAGTTGTGTTTTTTTTTTTCCTTCTTTCTGACTTTCATTTCTATGCTGCACTGCTGGACAGAATGATCCTGTTGAACCTTGTTCTCCCTTGGTATCCCCTCTTCCCTCAGTCCCATAGAGCTTAGAAAAGAGAGGCAGTAATTCATTAGTTTCCTTTATGACCAGCTATGATTCTTGGAGCCCCACGCTCTGTGAACACACAGGTCTGGGGGGGATGCTGCTCTTGGTCCCAGGGAGGAAGCTGCTGAGTGAGACAGATTCTAGACTGTTATTTTAAGTATTTAGGGAATAGTGGTTGTTATGGAAGAAATAGGGACCTCTGCAGTCAGCAACTACTGCTTATTGCTCTGCTCCAGTGTCATTGGAGAGCAGGACCAGGACCTGTCTCTCCTGTGATACTGCTGCTTACTTGGTAACAGTGATGCTTGTTGGAAAAGGCTTGGAAAACTTCTGTAGTCCAGAAGAGATGACCTTATCTCCTTTGTAATCCTGTCAGGTCTGATAACATGTAGGCAGGACTGAGACGTACTGATTGTCAGAGTATAGCCCTGCTATGGCAGGCTGTGCTCACCATTTGCACCAGCTGGCTGGGGGTGTTGGAGACCTTGACAAGGATTCTCAGTCACACCAGCAGTGTGTGACTGTGTCTGAAATGAACGTGCTACCCTTTTTTGCCTTTATCCCATCTGAAAACACTTAAGTTTTTATTGCCAGAATTTAATAAAGCTTTGATTAAGAAAGAGCACTCTACTATTGCAGACAAGCTACTCCACTATAAATCACAATGGCGTATTGTCCTTCTTTCTCTCTCTCTCTCTTCCTTCCCCTCCCCCCTTTTTCCCCTCCCCCTTCTCCTTTTCATAGTATTACGAATAAATGCATTTGTGAAAAATTGTAGCCCTGGAAGCAGTGCTTAAATGAGCATGCTGCAATGGGATTGTATCTGAGTTGCATCAGCTCAAGAGATGAATTCGGAAATAATGCCTTGGTATTAACCTTACTGCCCAGATTTAAAGGTCACAGTATTGCAACAAGGAAAGACCTTCTGGTTTGGGCACTAAATCTTTATAAGGGTGTTGTGGGGCTATGCCACTGCTGCTTGCAAGACAAAAGCTTTCAGAGTATAAAGACATTTGCAGAGAAAGCTGGAAAAACAGAGTGAGAGCTGAAAGCTCATCAGGTAGTTTGAGCTTTTCTCCCGCATTCCTGTTTTATTATAAGTATTAAGAATGGGAAGCGAAATTCTGTTGTCCCAAGATATTTATAGGATAAGTTTTCTACTTGAAGGCTTGTTCTGGGTCTGGAGATAAGAACTGTATATAGAAGTGGAAGACTAATTATGAAGGGAAGCTGTGAAGTGTAGTCTCCTGGGGAGTTATAAACATGTTGTGAAAGTTAGGGGAGAAGCTGAAGATGATCTAGGGAATCTAAAAGGGCTGGATTCAGCTCCAAATTCCCCCAGCCCTTTTTTCTCCTGGAGCGAGGAAAGTTTTATAAAGCCATTTACTCTCAGAAATTTTCTGTGTGACTCTTCTCAGGCAATTTAAGTTGTGAAGGCATCTCGGTAGTTCTTTTCCTTTTATGCTTTTTGTGCTCTAGGAAGTGCATGAAGGATTTCCAGTACTGGGAGAACACACTGATCATTCTGGTTGGTGGTTCCAGGTGCCTTTGCAGAAGGTACAAAAAAATGAGCTCCAATGAGACTTTAGTCTATTGAGCAAAGCAGTTGATATGCTGTCACTCTGGTTGATCACTGTGGTGTACAGATTCAGGTTCTCGTGTTTGTTTGTACTGTTGGCTATTGCAAGGAAAAGTGATCTTTAGGAAAATACATGGCCTGTTTTCTCACCTGATGTTCTTTTAAGGGACTGGGACGTGGGAAGTGGTGCCAGTAGCCAATACTCTGCAACCAAATCCAGCGCCACAGCCCACAAGTCAGCCTGAACTGGTTTTTCTGGTTTTCTGCAGTCTGACGCAGAGTAGCCAAGAATGTCTTTCAGTTTTCTCCTTGTCCTGTGGCTCAGGACATGAGAAGCTCCAGGCTTCTGGAGTAGACTGTGTGCTGGTAGCTGCATACAAATGAGCAGGCTGTGCCTCTTGGGAGGTGTGGGTTGGGAGAGGTTAAAAACAGCTCTGGTTCTTCCAGAGATAAAGTCGCCGTGGCTGGAAAAGAGCTGAATTCTTTCTCATGATTGCATCAGGACAGCTTTGTTTGTTGCAACTAACTTTATTTATGCCCATGGCTTTAGCACTTTTAAATGCTGCAGGGCTTCTTAGAAAGTTAAAAATCAAATCTGGTGGATGCTATAGCACTTGAAAATTGCTTATAAAAACAAGGGGTAAAACTGCACATGGTGAAGCATCCCATAGCCCGTTAGTGTGCTTTAGGTGGGATACAAACTATGTGCAAAGTGGGAATCCTGGAATGTGCTGCAGTACTGAATTGGGGTACTGGTTGTTGTGAGCTTTGCTGGAGACTTGCAGTAACCCACTTGCTGGGAACTGGTGGTGAGGTTCCATTTTCCTGGGGGTGAAATCTGTAAAACAGACAGGATAAGAACACGTTCCTTCTCGAGGGGGTCCCTGTAGAGCTGTCGTATCCTCAAGCACTTCAGGCCAAAGTAATCATGGGGGTTACTGTTATACACAGAGTTGTGCTGGACAGAAAGTGTGTGTCTTGTTTTTGGCAGCGAGCTGCAACGGGAAAAAACATGGTAGTTTTAAAGGAAACAGGCAGATGGCAATGTGTCTCCCTGATGGATTTGGAAACATCCATCTTCAGCTCCTCGGGCTTCCTTAAGCTCTGCTTGAGACTTTGTCCACCTGCAGAGCCAGGGGCTGGCTAGAAACTTCTTGGTCTGTTTCCTAACAGAAGCTGATGCTAAATGCCTGCTTAACAGGTGCATAACAGCAAGAAGTAAGATCTGCCAGGAAAGAAGGCTTCAGTGTAAGAAAAAAATTACTGCTCCAGGTGTACCTGGGAAATGACTGCTGTTGTGTTTCAGAGGGGAAAGAATAAGGTTGTCCAAAGAAATAAATGATGGGACTCTCTAAATCTGTGCTTCATCCACAATAGGAAAGAAATACTTGGAAGCCCAGTGCAAGAATAGTGACTTTGGTTGTTCTGTTCCCCTGTCCACGGTAAAAATATGTGCTAGTCATAGAGATGATGACTGATGGGGGAATAGAAGTTTAGGTCCCTTCTAATGACAATGCTGCATCTTTCTATTAGTGGAAGCTCAGACTGCTCATGTAGGGAAGATGTTTCTTGCCTGATCATCAGCCAGTTTCTCACTCCTGACCTCTTATCTCTTTCCAAGCATCCCAGAGGGCTTTACCAATCTGTTCATGCTACTCTTCCAGTTCCTGTTCTCCACCTGCCATACACACATGTACACAGCAAGCAGCTTGTAGCTGCCTCTTCACCATGAAGTTTACTCCCTCTGACCGAACCACATCATTATATAGGCTGAAAATGTTGCTTGGTAAATATATACATAAAGGTACTGAAGTGTCATGAGATCATCAGGAATTTTTAGCTTTCTCTTGGATATTACAGTCAAGTTATCTAGCATGACACCTGTCCATCCTTCCTTCTTTAATTTCTAGATGCTTACTATGGCTCAAGATGGGGATGAGGAGGTAGGGTACTGATAGCTATAAACTTAGTTAGGATGAGGTCCAACATCCTTCTCAAATTCTGTTCTCTCTGTCCCAGGGTAGACTTGCTACTTTGTTCCAGCCTTCTTTGGCTTTGTTCTACTTCTCTTTGTACATCTGTCTTCATAGCTCGCTCCAGTTCTGCCTTAAGGCCAGGGAAGCTCATCCTTTGCTGTGAGAGGTCCAGGTGTGGAATGGGACATTTCCCAGATGGATCATGTTTGAGCAGCAGTGGATGGCACGGGCCACCCTCACTGTCTCTTATGGCCCCCGGTGCTTTTAGTGAACTCATCCCCCCTCCCTCAGGACTAAAACAGGCAAACAATTGTCGGTTTGGGAGAGCAGAAGAAAACTGGACACCTGCTCTGTAAGTGTGGACAAGTGCATGTGTAGGGGCTTGCAGGCTGAAGGGGAGGTGTCAGCCCAAACTGGACGCTGCGGCTCGACACCTTGAGCCACACGATGGCGATGTGATTATAGGGATCCCTGCTCCCACCGGCACTTAGGCCAATATTTATTTTTGGTGAGTAATTTGTTTATCAGCAGGTTATTTTTAATCTAATTTTGGTTGTATTTGTTATTCCTGACTATCTGTACTTCCCAGAATTAGCAGCTTGCATGTCTTTAAGGAAATTAGCTAGAGCTGATCTCAGAGGCATTTGCTGAGCGGATATTGAAGGGAAAGGCTGGGGAAATGAACAGGGCCCTTGTTTTGCAGTGCTTTCCTAGTAAAATTATAATAAGCAATTTAAAGAGACAGGTTATAGTGACCCCCCGATCATGCTTATTTCATCAAGACAATTCCATGTGCTAGCAGCAGTTATTGCTAATGGCCTTTCCCCTCTTTTTCTATATCTTTTCTTTCCTCTTTTTGTCTTCTTTATCCTCTTGCCTTTCCTTTTTCCCCCCAGCCTTTCATCTCTCATTTCCTACTCTTTCCTCCTCATCTTCTGCCAGCTAACCTTTGTTTAACCTTTCACCTTTTTTATCAAAGCATAAGGATTATGTCTTGTGGCTGATGGGATAAAATAATCAGTGTCATTCTTTTTCCTTTTATGCTGGCATCAAGGAGGGACAAGTAACTCTGCAAGGAACAGAAAGCGATGTTCTAGTACATAAGCAGATTATGGTTTCTGAAAGGCCTGAACCCTCTATGTCTGAATTCATAATGCATTGCAAGAGATCTACTGACGCAGGTCTTTGATCTAGCGTCAAAATAACCCTATGGTTAAACCATGTCAGTTCCTGTAGCCAACAGCATGATGCTTGTGATTTGCCTAGTGTTTTGCAAGGCACCCATTTCTCATGATCATTTTAAGACTTCTTTACCTACCTCTGGATTCAAACTCCATTATCACTCTGGCCCTAAATGCATCATCACAGTTGGTAGGGTGCTGTGATCAGAGCTGAACTTTGCAAACAGTTCCTTTCATAATCATCTAAACCAAGCTCTGTGGCTACCCTTTCTTCCTGAATTTCAGAATGCAAATAGCATTGTTAAATTTATCTCTTTGAGAAGAGGTACTTGGGGGGGGAGAGGGGATGAATATTTGTATGTCCTTTATATTCCCTTCCCCAAGACTGTTCTTCATTCATAGATATATCCCAAAGTAACTCAATGCTCCAGAGAAAAAGGTTGGTTTCAACTCCTGGGGCATGGCAGCTTCTCACTGTTTTTCTCCTCTGGGTTTAATGGAACCAATATGTCAAGGAGCTTCAGTATTCTCTGGTGACATCCTTAACAGTGATTGCTTGTTGCCTTTGTCTTGGCATGGGCAGTGTTTGTGCCCCCAGTGATGATCTGGCTTCAGAAAATTCAGTGGCTGAATTTGAGGAAGTCTTCCAAATTCTGGCATCCTTAGTTGAACTCTTTCAAACCTGTTTGGTCAGAAAAATCAAGCTGGAAATCTTATGCAAAAGGTTTTGGGGTTTTTTTTGTGGATTTCCAGCTTTCTGAGTTATAACCAGAAGATGCTGTTAAACTGAAAATTAAAGGAGAAAAAAGAAACCTTTTTGAAAATCAGCTTCCTTCTGGGGCCAGTTCAAAAGTTTCAGGAGTTGGCTTGCTGTTTCTTAATCTTTACATAGGAACAAAGCAAATGAGAGAAGAATCGCCATGTCCTAATTTAGTTGGTATGACTGCCACTGAATTGGCCAATACCTGGTACTAAAATATTGTGAAATAGAGAGACTGAAGCTGCACTGAAGCTTAGTTTGTAGCTGATTCCTGGTCTAGGAACAAAATAGGAGACTTGTAGCTAGTAGTAAATCCTGCCTGTGTTCCCTACCTTTGTGCTAGTGTTATTTGTCTATCCTAAAGGCTTAAATAAATGCCTGGACTGTGAAGGCAGGCAACAATGACGTTAGTCATCTGGCTTCCAACAAGACTTGAGCTAAAACCACCTACTTGCTGGAACTGTAGAGCCCACTGGGTGTGAATTCATCCCACCACTTGATGGGTGACCAGGTTTCTCCATGGGGGCATTTAATTTTGTTTCTATAGGGAACTTTCATGCTTATCTCTAACAAAAATGGCCTCTCAGTACAGTAGCTGTTTTCTCTTTGTTTTGGGAGATAACTTGCATCTTTTATTCCCAAGAGGCAATCACTAGAGCAGAGCGGGGAAGTTGAAGATTTTTCTTATTCCTTTCACTCCTTTAGAGGCAATAGGGTTAATTTAGCAGAGCATTCTTATCTCAGAACTGTAGCAATGTATGTTCTGGGCATAATGAATCAGCTGAGTGGCATCAACAAAGAGATTTAAGCAGATAGACAGAAAGATAAATATCTCTTTGTTCTGCCTGGTAAGCACTGCATTGCTCATCATATTTCAGGTTGACTGTAATTCAGTTTTGTGATTAAATATGCTGCGTGTTTTCCAGTGGTCCCTATGTTCCTGGCAAGCACTTCAAAGGGGACTGGAATGTGAGGAGGGCTTCAGAGATGTCCACAGAAACACTGCCAGTCATGAAACTTTTATCTACTAGAAGCTTTAGAGTCTGTCCTTGTCCCTCCACGCAAAATCAGGATGCTGTCAAAACCAGTGATTTCTTTGTAGTGTGATCCCTTTACTAATTTATATGCATCTCTAACCATTTGATGCTTCCATACATTGGCTGTGCATTCATGTCAACTATTTCTGGCTAGCCACACAGATACTCTGTGCTACAGTGCTTAAACTTTCACTGGTTGGCAGCACTGCCCTGGAAACCAGAAATGGAGGGTCGGTTCTGGAAGTGTGGGGACTAAGATGACCTTGAGCATCCCCTTATCACCCATCCCAGTCTGAGTGGCTAGAATTGAAGCTCTTGCAAAGAAAATACTATGTCAGTGACAGGTTTGGGGAAGGTGATGAAGACTGTGCTCCCCTGTCAGAGATGTCAGAGTAAGATTAGGAAGACAGCCGCAGGAGAAGTCAGAGATCACTCAGACCTGATCTAATACTTTATCAAATTTTAATTACTAAATTGAAGTATGTAAAATATTTAATAAGTACAGGTGGATTAGTGGTCAAAATTCTGCTGTTGACTCCACATAAAGTTAGAATGAGATACAAAGATTATGGCATAGGCTTACTAGACAGATCTTAAATGTTACATGCATGCAAAAACTCTCACTTACCTACCCATTAGTGTCTGGTGTCAGGTAAGGGGTCTCTCAGCATGAGAAGGGGTAACCTTGAGAGTCATCCCTACTCAGGGGGAGATCACCACTGCACAGCCAGCTGCTATGGAGGGAGAGCTCATTGGGCCCTCATGGCTGCGGGTATTTATAGCATAAAGTGGTTGATCTGTACTCAGATTTTCTGCTGGTAATGCAGTTTTGGCTGCTTATCAGCCCAGTCTCCAGCCAAACCTTTTTTTTTTGGGGGTTTGGTGCTGAGTTCTCACTGATAGCCTCACACAATAGGATTAACTTCTGTGAGGTCTGCTTGCTGAGCATCTGCCTGGACCAAAGTTCAGTTAGTTCAAACTGAGCGAGTGCATCTGTCACACAGACCAAGCATGTATCAAAATAGGAACCGCTATCCCTGGGCACTTCTCAAAGCTGTGTGGAAGGAGAACTTCCATTTCCACTGAACATTGACCACATCCAGGGAGAAGTGAAGGGGGCTAATGAAAGAATAACAGCAAAAGGGTCAAAAGATATGGGACATTTTACCACTTACCACACGGATCATGCATACTCACTCCATGAGGGGTGGGTTCTTGCTGCCTACAAATCTGTGCAGTGCTGCTCATACCTCTATGATTCCCTTCCACCATCTGTATTTGTGCCAAAATATAGATAGATACCCATGCAGGTGCATCCCTAGATGGAGAGACCAACAGACACAGACAGGTGGGGAGGCCTCCTTTTTTCCATTCTGCTTTCTGGAGATCTTGGCGTGCTCCCTCCTTCATTTGTTCACTATTTTATTGACTATACAACTGAACAAATGCAAGGAAAAAAAATAAGAAAAACACTGACAACACAGGGTGCAGAGGAGAATCAATGAAATCAGACAGGAGAAACAAAATGAACAGGATTTTTTGCCCCTTCAGCAAATAATTCCCATTGCTTTTGATCAAAGTGCTGAGGAAACTATAGTTCTGCCTCTAACTCCTCCTCACAGAACTGACTATCTCAGCTTCACTTTTCAAAGCAACCATTTTGATCTTAAAGGTGATGAGTACTACAGAAAACATGAGGGGAAACACTGCGATGTCGTTTCACTCAGCTTCCTCCACGGCTTTCATTCAGTGGTAAGACTGTGGCATGGGACAGTTGTGTGTTCTGGTCCCTATGGAGCTGGGATCCAAACATGGAAATCTGTCTTAAGAGACATGAGGAAAACATCACAAACACATTTTATGAGAGTTCTTTTTTAAAGTAAATTCCCCAAGAAGCTCTAGGCACAGTGCTTTCCACTACTTCCCTTGTCCTATCCACACTGACACAGAAAGCTTAGACTTCAAGTGCTGAAAGCTAGGGGCTATAAATCCCTAGATCTAGTCCAATTTCATCTCCCTCTGAACAGTTCAGGGAAGCTCTGAGTCTGATCCAAATTGTCCTTACCTCACACTCCCTGACTCTCTTCTTCTTGTCATGTTTTATATACTTATTGACTTTTACAGAGCTTCCTGAGTAATTCTTCAAGGAAGATTGACTG
Source organism: Porphyrio hochstetteri (assembly GCA_020800305.1). NCBI lineage: Eukaryota > Metazoa > Chordata > Aves > Gruiformes > Rallidae > Porphyrio > Porphyrio hochstetteri. The sequence continues at coordinate 17,346,294 of CM036915.1, read as the reverse complement.
ATTTAAGGGGTTAGTCATCCTGCAGGTTAGTAAACATGACAGCTGGTTGAGGATTAACAGGAAATCATGAATAAAATCATTGGGATTGATAAAGGATTCTCAAGCAATTAAAGTTTTCTTGCAGAAAGTCAAATAGAAAACAGAAACAGTGTGAAGGTCGAAGGAGAAGGTTGACCTACATGCTGACAACCACTGAGCTCTGAAATATAAGATTTACTGGCAGAGTTACTGTGAGATTATCATACGAGGGAGAAAAGTGCAAGAAAGAACTTCAGGACAAGGTATAGGTGACTGGGCAGAGCTGTGCAGGACCAGAATAGCTGTGGGACCAGCATGTTGGTGCAGAGGCATGTTAAGCGGGCGGTGTGAAGATGCACAGCAGGATTAAAATAAGTTGGCAAGCAGTGATAGGATAAGGGCTAATGGCCTTAAGCAAAAGAAGGGGAGATTGAAATTAGATAGTAAGAATAAATCCTTCACTGTTAGAGCAGTGAGGCTCTGGAACAGGTTGCCCAGATGCATTCTGTATGGCCTCTCCTTGGAAGTATTCAAGGCCAGGTTGGATGGGGCTATGGGTAACTTGGTCTAGTGGAGGGTGTCCCTGCTCAAGGCAGGGGTGTGGAAGAAGATGATCTTGAATATCTCTTTCAACCCAAACCATTCTAAGATTGGCAGACTTGTCTGGGGTGGTATTTGTTGTTTGCCCTGCGATGACAATGGTAGAGAACATTGTGGGACAAGACCAGTAGCAGAACTACTCTACAATCCCATCTCCATGTAAGAGTTTGCTAATGTACTGCAGTGAGCAGGCTGAGAGAACTTCAGGCAGCTTCTTTCCCCTTTCCAACACCTCCATCTTTTCTGTCACTGGGGCTGAGGTTTGCTGCCTACTAGCTATCTGCATACTCTCTCCATGAGTCCCCCTGTTACTGATGTTCTTCATCCAGCATCTTTCTGTTCTCTCTCTTAACCTCTAGCACCTTCTACTGTCTTGTAAATATGCACTGATCATAGAATATAACTGATAAGTTTAACATTCCAGTTGTGAGAGACTCTGGCACTTTGTTTAATGAACTGGAAATGAATTGGAGGCTACTAGCTCTGGAGAACCCATACCAAGAGCCATCTGTTGTGATCTGCACATGCTGGTTGTTATTCAGGGAGCTGAGCTCCAGTCTTACGTATGCTACCTGGCCGCTTGGTTGATTACTGAGCTCCTGACAGCTTCTAATGTGTGTCACAGCAAGGAATGTCAGGACCAGTCAAGAAAATATGTTTAGGCAGGGTTAGTTTGAAGGGAGGGAGCCTAGACTTGTGCATGTCTTCACGTTTGTCCTGTGGGGCAGGACAAAGAACGCAGCGGGTGTAGGGATGTATTTTAGAATACTCATCAGAATTTGTATTTTACACAAATTTTATAGCCTTCTCCTTTTAGTCTGATAACCTGGAGCTACATGATTAAGGGAAGCAGCTTTCCTTTTATATTTTCATAAAGGTTGTCTAAAAAAAGTGTATTTATTTCATGGTCTGTGCAGTAAAGCCTTGAAACGTTACCTGTATGTGACCTTTAAAATCTCAGACCTGGAAAGCAACAGAAAAGAAGCCCAAACCACTGTATCTTATGTTTTGTTAAATACTGTGGGTTTCCAGAATAACTTGATTCATGGCTTCCATTGCACAGGTATGTGTGGGAACGCACTTGGAAGTTAAATGTAACTTTTCTGGCTGTAATAGAATTGCACAGCTCCAAGGTTTCTGGATCTCTTGATCTCAACAAAGTGTTCTTTCAGGACTGAACTACAGCACTGTGTGATGATTATATGACATGGTGTTGACTAATCTTACTGTTCTTTAGCTTTTCTTACTCCTCAGAAGCCTCTTTAGTTTCAGGAACTGTTATGGTGATGCAATTGGAATGAAGTCTATTAGAACTTTGAAGCAGATACGGGTTCTGCCATTTCTTCACCCATGGATTGGTTCATTTGGAGGATTCTGGATCAAATATTTCCATGTTTTTTTTCTTGTACAATTCCAAGAGCCAATTTATGCTTAGGAAATAGGAATACATGTGGCAGGGGAGGGACCAAAATAAAAACACCAAAAAACTCAAAAAAACCCTGGTTTTTTTTCTTTTTCACCTGAAACCATTAAGCAAGAGTAAGTAGATGTTAAAGTCTAACATTATCCATGTGGTTACTCAATGTTTATCAAGCAGTGTGAGTAGTGGAAAGAGTTTAATTCCATCTTTTCTCTATTTTCAGAGTCTAACAGCCGACGGGCAGTGAACAGAGGTTACCTGTGTGGGTTGCTGAGACTCTATCAAGACTGGCATCGCAATGATGTCTCCAACAACTACGTTTCTATTCGTAGGGGTCTCCTGCTCTGCCTAAAGCATATCACCAACATCCAGCTGGGCAGGGAGACTTTCCGTGGTTCCCAGGGTATGGAGATTCTCTTCACAAGCGTAGAGGTAAATGGTGCTTTTGTGCTTAAGTGAGATGGATTGGTAGTTAGTGCTGGGTTCTACTTCAGTGCTGGAAATTTCATAGTATTATCCTGAATTTATATAACATATAAATAGAATGTTAAAATAAAAAGCATTAACTTTTTCATGGTGTTTCAGAAAAGCTCAAATGTTTCAGTTTAAAACTAACTGTAGTTCCTATTAATGGGAATTCTAATTCAGGCTTTTTAATGCTTTTATTCCCCTCTCCTATGGACCCTGTTGTCTGCTTGGACTTCCTCTCCCAAAGAACAGTGCAGTATCTCCACAGAAATATTGCTTTGGTGTTGCGTGAGACATTTCCTTTCAGATACCCAGATAGATAATTCCATCTAGTCTTTTCCACAAAAAGAAAGTGTTGATTTGGCTAGGCCTTTGCTAATGAGAGACATCCATCAACTGTTTTTCACAAGGCCCAACTTGTGAAACGTTAACATGGGTCCATCAAGAAAGATGACATGGACATGAGGATAGGATCCCTGCAAGGTGTGGAAAGGGCAGGTAGAGAATACTAACAGTCTCCTGTAAGTCTCTCACAACATGCTTCGTTAGCCGCCTTTGAAGAATTCACTTATGGAGAAACCTTCAGTTCTGGATCCATTCAATCCCACAAGGAGTGTTTCTGTTCTCATTCTCACTGGATAGTGCAATATTTCATTCTGGCATCATCACAGACAGAATGAAAAACCTGTCCCCTTCTTTTACAGAAAATCCTTATGATCCAGTCTATTTGCTTCTTCATCTTTCCCATTGATGTAATGAACAATTCTCCTGTGACTGAAAGATATTCTTACTAGTAGCATGTAGTAGATTGGTTGAGTGTTTTACTTCATTTTCCTCATGAGGAATTGACCACTTTTTCAGGTGGGATAAGGTGGCCAGGACCAGCAGATCTTTCAGGGGAGAATGGCCTCTTGTTAGTGAGAAGTCCCCAGTCTGCAGAAACTTGAATAGGGTGGATGGCAACAGCTGCTTGGGGGTAGATGTCAGCTTGTTCACTCTCAAGAGCCTTCTACACCCCATGTAGCTCTCTGAGCTAACATCTCCTGATAACTCAGCCTGGGAGCAACCCCATGGAAAAGACAAATGTGGGGTCACCTTGGGTGAACAAACAGGAAGTGACACACTAAGACTTCAGTGAACACTGATAACTCTAATCCTTCCAAAGGTTAGAAGTGGAGCGGAAATGACAGCTTCAGGGGCCTCCAGTCTGCTTTTTTTCTATTGCATGCTACTAGGGAGATCTTGGGAGGGAAATTACCAAGGTTAGTAGATTCAAAGCTCAATGTTCCCTCGCTGCTTCTTTGGTGTGTGGTCAGTCTTACAGTGTCTCTCTAAGACATGAGGTGCCAGGAGGAGTCTGGCAGCCCTGGGAGGTCTCATTCACACTCTTCCCTACTCTGACCTGAGGCTGAAGCTGCCTCTGGAAGTAAAATATTCATAATCTTCGTTGGTAGACAGAAAATGGGAAATCTATTATTCTGAGAGGAACTGCAGGATGGAGTAAGAGACAGAGACAGGGCAAGGCAAACAAGTCCTGCTTGGGAAAGCAATAACTCTTTGTATGTGTAGACAATATTTTAGTGCCTTTGGGAAAATGATGTGGTGATTAGCCTTGACCAAACTCTCAGCAGCTAATGAGATTTTAAATGCATTAAAAGCTGGCCAGAAAAGTTCTGCTGGAATTTCTTAAAACAAAAATTTAATCTATTGAAATAGTTTTAACAACCTTCAGCGGAGCTCCTATTTACAAGGCTGGTTTTCAATTGAAACCTCTCCAGCAGCTTATTGTATGGGCTGATGGACAGCTGAAATACCTGAGCTTTTAACAGCCCTTAAGCTTATGTCTTTACAGGAAGAGCCAATAGTTCAAAGACTGTCTCCTTACATAGATTAGAAGTGACCGCTATTTTATATGAGGAGAGTTTAGAGAGATTTTGAATTCTGCTCCTACCTAGAATGAAAAATAATTTAAGATAATGAAATAATTTGTGAAAAGGAAGCACACTCTGCTTTCATTTCTTTTTCCAATCTCTGCTTAGACTTTTTTCATGGCAGTTAAATGGTATGTTCACATTAGCAACTGGCTGGCTTTGTGTGCAGTGACAGTGTGATGCCTGCTCTGAGACAAGCAAACAGGTTTGTATCTGCTTTAGGAGGGACTGATGCAGAGAACGTGATTTTGCTCTTTTATCGTTTTTCTATCCGATTTCTTAAGCTCACTTGCTTTCTCTTCTGCTTTCCTGTGCTAGGGTCTACTCTAGGATAATATTATCCTATGCTCCACTCTATTTCCCAGTGGTAGTATCAGTTAGCATCATTACCTTTTGCCTTGCTGTCATATAGAAACCATTTTGTGTACATCACATCAGTATCATAATATCTGGACTATTCCAGATTCAGTAGAGAAAAGATTGAGTGTGGAGATTGAAAAGTGGCTCCCCTGAATTCAGGTTAGATTTATATGGGTTTTCTGAGTTAAGGGTTCAGTCTCTTCTCTCATTCACAATGTCCCACTGCAAAATAAATGGGATAGTTTACATGTAGAGCAGTTTTCTGTCTGTTTCTCAGATGTCAGCAAAGAAGGCTTTTCTGGTACACAGTGATGAAACATTTTTCAGTCAACTGTAAACTCTGTTATCTCAGAATCTGAGATAATTTTATGAACAGTAATGAAAACAGTCCCACAGATTCCCTTGAAGGTATCTGAAGGCTTCTTTACACTTGTAAGCTAATTTGCTGTAATGAAAAATATGACTGAAACGACATCACCGAACAACCCCATCTGTGGAAGATCGTTTTCTGGATGAACATGCATTGTTCTTGACTATCTCAATTCAGTTGCTTGGCCCAATGCCATTTGTACAGTCCTGTGTTCACTATTCTAGTAAAAACCAGAAGTTTTAGTAAGCTATAGCAAGACTGTTCAATAATGTTATTCTGTTCCCATATGTAGACAAACTTTCCTTATATTTCCTTTAATAACAAGCAAAGGCAAGCAAACGCTGTATGAGAGAGTGAATAAATTGAAAAACTGGAAATAGAAACCAGTTCTCCTTGGTATTTGCTCTAACTACAATAAAACTTTCCTTGGAGATGTTTTCAAAATTGTCTTTTCTCTCCCCCTTGTTTCTAACAGCCAGAGATCTAGAAATACATATTAAGATTCTTGTAGTGAGTCTTGTAAGCATGTCAGCTTTAGATGATTTTTTCTAGCCTCCCTGCAGGAGTCCTGGTTAATCCCACTCAATCTCATAATGCCGTTCAATCATACATGACAAAACAGAATAAAATCCTGTACAAAAAAAAAGAAAATAAAAAAAATGAGGGAAAAAACCCCCCACCAGCCCAAACCCAATACAGCCATTTACCTGTTCCTGATTATAACGTTTGGTCATCTTCCTGGTTCTGCTGAATACCTTTTTGTCCAGCCTGAATTCTAACTGTGGACTGTCAGACAACAACATGTATTCTGCCACTGACCTCTTCCACTTTATCTGTGCTGAAAGGATGCAAAAAAAATTAAACAGTATTAGAATGTATTGTAATACTCCTCTTTTGCCTTATAGAACATTCATGCTGCTTATTTGACTTGCATTCATGTTCTGATGAGCTAAGTCTTAGTCCCAGGCCACTAAAGATAACATGCTGATAGGCACAGTACAACTTTATGAACTTAGGATGTGACACTGATTAGTCAATCTCTCTGATGAAGGTTGTGGTATAGATACTCTGTACTTGGGGGAAATCAGAACGCTTGGTTTCCTGAGCACTGCATCTATTGGTTTTAAACAACTGCACTTTAGTGCAGCAGTTGTAATTCGCTTATCTGAATTCCCTGAGTCTGTTACATTGAAGATACACACCTACTATTATCTCTTGGGGGTCTTTGCTTTTAGTTCTGGGGGAGGGGGTTGTTCTCTTTGGAACAAAAGACCACGGAGTTCACTTGCATAGCATGATAATAAAACCAGAAAAACATTCTATGTCTTCAAAGTACACCTGCTCCTTACACTTCTAATTCCTACTCTGGGTTATAGGAGTAGAAAGTGTGGGATTCTGCAGGAATCCAGCATTTTCTGACTAGGTAATATATACTGATCTTTCAGACTAACTCTTGGGCCTAGGACATAACCATATCGAATAGAGTACAGTGGGAATGCTCTCTGAGTATGCATTGTGCTCAGTGTAACTGTGCTAGCTTACCTGTGTTAGTTTTTACATGATAGCTCTGACTGGAGTGATGGTGGACATGCAGAAGCACAGATTCTGGTATGAGCTGGCAGCCAAAATATATACATAGGCTTCCTGCAGGTTTTTTAAAATTTGTATTAAAGAACATATCTCTTCTAGCCTACACAGGCTAACATAGTGCTATCTTCAATATACCCTGATTATAATGTCTTAGAGACCAGCTAGGGGATGCTGTGTCTTCTAAATGACAGAGAATTGTTTTGGTTGGAGAAGACCTTTAAGATTATCAAGTCCAACCACTAAACCATGTCCTTAAGCACCACATCTGTGCATCTTTTAGGTACCTCTATGGATGGTGACTCACCTACATCCCTGGGCAGCCTGTTCCAATGATTGATAACCCTTTTGGTAAATTGTTCCTAATATCAAATCTAAACCTCCCCTGGCACAACTTGAGGTAATCTCCTCTTGTTCTGTCATTTTTTACTTCAATGGAAGGTCCCCTAAGGTCCAGGCTAGCCTGTATTTCTGTGAGAAATTGACCACAGAGCCTTGAGGTCTTACTGTTCTAGGTGTGTTTCTTTGGTGGTAAAAAGAAGGAAAAGAAAAAATAAAACACACACAAAAAAAGCACTGTAAACATAAAGATTTCATGTTCTGATCAGAATAATGCCTCTGCTCTGAGTGATTGTATGTAATAGACAGGACAATTCTAAGGGATTACTCTTAACACTATTCTCCTTTGGTTCCTAGGACTGTTTATCTTGCAAGAACCTGGATCCTCTCATCAACATTGTGACTCAGATTCTGAGGAAGTGCCACCCCAAGGAGCCTCTGCCAGTGGCAACAGTAAGAAGTTCCTATTCCTTCCCTCTTCCTGGGAACACCAAGGTTGAACCTCAGTGTGAGGGATCTGAAGGTAAATGGCTGAAGGGTAAGCTCAGTGTGAGGAAAAGGAGCGTGACAAGAGAATTAAATGTGGGATCTGGGGAAGAGAGTCTCAGCATCCCTGTCCTGAGGTTTTGTGTTAAAATAAATCTGATGGCCTACAGTGTCACTCAGAGATGAAGCTACTCCTGGGCTTTCTCAAAGCTTAGAGACTCTGTTTGGAGGATAAATGAGAGAAGACTAAAAAGAGCAAGGAAAAAAATATCCTTTTTATGCAAAAAATAATGGAACAGCATGGGCATGGCAGAGTTGGAGATGCCATTGCTCTGCAACAGGGAGAGAGAGAGAATTGTGCCTGGGTATGACTGTTTGAGTGAGGAGCACTGCCCTGCAGCTTTTTCACTAAAGAATTGCAGGAAGTATTGTCCTTTGTCCTCTGTAAAATGGTAAGATAGTAATCACACTGTATGAGTAAAAGATGCAAGTACTTGCTGAAAAGTAGAACTTAAGTACAGGCAGGACAGACACTCCACAGAAAAGGAGAAAGAGTAGACTCCATCATACATGCCAGTGATTTCTCTGTTGCTTTCTGTTTCATAAGGAAGATGCTCAAATACTGTAATGATGATAGCAGTAAAACACCCTAATCTAGATAGTATAGATTAAGGGCATCCTGTAATATCATTGCAGCCAAGCAGAAAAACTCTCTATTGCTTTGTAATATGAGTTGGATCTGCATCATGGTGACATTTGTCATGGTTTTGAAAGGCAATGCTTGAGTCCAAGAGAACAGAGCTTTAAAAAGTGGGAGATTCAGTGCCAAATTCAATTATACTAGATTAAAAAATGGATTATGGTGGGCTATAGTTTGAAGGCATGTGTGGCACACACAGAGATAGTGCTTATTTCTGTGGAGGCCTGAGAGGGATATTAGGTTGAATGCCTTTGCTTCTACCCCTTTCTCTACTTCTGCAGGTGACTGTGAAAGTGATGGAGAGGAAGAGACTGAAAAAGACCTAGATAATGAGGAGACAAAGGAGGAAGTAGGTATATGAGCTATAGTTTCCTTACTTTCCTTATGTGGATAACTAAAACTTTTAATTGTCTGTTTTGACATCCTGATAAGCTGTCTAAGCAGAGAATGTAGATAAGCATGTGGTCCCACATAAACATGCTCCACAAATTATTGGGTAATGGAAGGATACTTGGAAATAGAAGAGATAGCACTGACTTGCATTGAAGAGAGACTTCTGCATTTATCTCAATTGCCATGCTTAGATGGCATGGGTTTGGTGACTTCTCTGTTCTTGTAGAGAGACTATTAGAAACACACACAGAGTCAGGGTTAAATGCTGGGTCCTTGATGCCACAAATGGCACTTACCAGGGAACAAATAAACTCAAACCTAGCCTTCCTTTTCCTTCCTATATTAGAGCATACCTGGGCTGTGCATCTATGCTAATGAAAAGGTTAGATCTTTTAAGCCACAACTGGGCCATTTGAACCTTAGATTCTTTCTTTAGTTGTTGTTGCATGCAGACAAATAATAGAATGAATTATACAAGACTTTTATGACTTCTTCCTTTGCTTTCTTTCATGACTGAACTGGCAAAAAACAACCCCAAAACAAAGTGCTAACTACTGAGGATGAGAGTGCAAACATGTTGTCACAATAGACGAAAATGCATACACCAATGTGAAGTAGTGAATGCTGCTAATAAGTCTTACCCACATAAAGTGGTTTGGGAAGGCAAATTAAAGAAATGAAGTTGCAAATACAGTCTAATTAGTTATGATCGAGACTTCTACAGAAGGGCGTTTTCATTACTTGCCCTGTCTTTTTCTCCTCGACTATTAAACTGATGTCACCCTATGAAAAATGGAAGTTAAAAACCAAAACAAAGTACATTACCTCACTGTCCTAACTTGCCCCTCTCTGGCTGTTTTTATCTGAATATTAGAGCTTGCCAAGATGCTCATTAGGAATAAGGTTCATAGTGAATTTATCTCCTCCTTTAATTAGTTATTTATTCAGTTACAGGTCCTCTGTGCCTCTGAATTATTTCATTATTCATAAGGATTTACCAAGAAGATGTGAGAAGGATGTTTTTTCCTAAGAACTTGCTCTGAAGTTTTAAGTACTGTTTGTCTGGGGTGCTGGTCATATATATCCCATGACAAATCTTTCTAAAGGGAAAGCAAGCAGGGTATGGATAATGAACTTTCAGTTATATTGCTTGCATAATGTTTCCTGATATTGATGTGATTTTACATTTTCACAGATACATAACACACATCCATGTAATACCAACCAAAAATGAAACTTGGCTCTACCATCGGCACCTGTTCAGACAGTTTTATGAAAATCAAAATCATCACATCAATCATCGATTCTTCTCAAGCCAAATCTTGAGCAAGTTTGAAGCTTCTGATGCTGTTATTAGCAAATCCTTTTAAACTGACCTCAAATAGTCTGTGCAGCTCTTCACTCATTGTGTCTTCAGCAAGGCCCAAATAGTTGAAACTGTTTTGCAAAGACAAGTGTGGCTCAGGCTTTGAAATGCCATGGATGCTTTGGTATTCTGGCAAATCTTATTTTTTTAATTTATAACGATTTATCAGGAGCAAATCACATCTTTGCTGGCATTTGGTGGGGCATGCTTACTAACGGCTTGTTGAATGGAGGAGGTTGCGCATCAATGCACATTTGCCTTCGACTGTGGAAGTTTCAGATATGGTTCTTGTCCCTGATTTGCTTGTAGAGGAGCTCTGAAACTTTTATTTCATACAAAAATAATAAGAAAGTTGGAAAGTATAGAAGATAGATTGCACAAGTGTTTCACAGGTATTTTTAATAAGCAGCATTAGGAGATAAAAGTAGAATGTAAGCAATTGGTGCCTGCAAGTTCAGAGATGCAGAGGTGGGCCTTTCTGTCTGATTGGTAGGCACTCAGGGAAACCACGTGGTTGTTAAAATCAAAGGTAGAAGTGTCAAGCCACCTAATTTTGCTGATAGCCTGTGAGGAGAATTTTGCCTTTGATACACTTTCAGAATTTTCTTGTTAAATATACATTTATTTGATTATTGCTTCTTTGAATCAGAATACTGCCAATTATATCTAGAGGACCTGTGCCTGCTGGTTTACACAACATAAGCCAGGGCATGGGTGATATGCTCAGAAATAACTAGTAGTTGGTGTCTCATTTTGAAACCTTCTGAGCTGAGGTGCTTTAAAAAAGGTTTAACTTTCACTCTTGATTTATTTTTTTTTTAAAATCATCTTTTCATGTTATCTCTACTTAAGCACACCAATACCAATACATCAAATTCCACTTCTGCACTATGTCGTCTTTCCTATTCTACTTCTATTTTCCATTCCATAAAATGACTTTAACAGCCTTTATGAGCATGGGAAGAAGAATAATAGGACTCATTAAATGAGTATATTGTGAGAAATCAAAGGTATTATGCAGAATATTACTATAACAGTCATCTTGTGGGGTATGCTTAATATATGTGCTTTTCTAAATCTGCTTTTATAGGATTGTGACTTGGAGACAGATGTGAACAAATTAAGGTCAAGGCCAGTGCTTGACCGGCCAGAGGAAGAACTTGGACAATATGAAGCATTGTGTCCAGAACTTTCTTATAATTTTCAGGTACTGTCATTGTATGGCTTCCTTGATTTGTGAATATTTAAGAATTTATGAAGCTCCTTGAAAGGGAGCACTGACAAGGGATAACTAGACAAGGCTATTGCAAAAAGAAACCTAGATGTCTTATAAGAGCAGAGAAATCAAGACTAAGACTTTTTGCTACAGTTTATTGGTGTGAATCAAGAATGACATAAAGGGAGTGATGTTTGATGCACATTTGACTGGGTATGGATTAAATAAGCACTATTGAATCAATTGCCACATGAGAAATCTGTCAGATAATAATTTGTATCTTTGCTGGCAATTTCAATGGCAATATCAAGATCAGAATGAGATGTGGAAAATAAATACTGTCATCTAGTGTTTTGAAGGAAGCGATGGAGAAGATTGCACTGCCACTGAATGAAATGCATGGTTCAAATCGTTGTTCTATTGCAGCTTGGGATGAGAAATGAAGAGGAGTATTGCACTCGTTATAAGTCTTGGAGTTTGGGAGAACTGAAAGTTGTGATTCAAATATGAATCTGGAAAGGACCACTGGCTTAACGTATCTCCTGCAGACAAAGTGTTGTGATGTTTATTTTGACCATAAGTAGACAAATGGGATTAATTTATACACTTTCCTGAAGGCAGGGGTGGAGTTTTGCATGACAGATTGGCTTCCTTCAGCCAGTTGTAACATTTACATTCTTAAAAAACAAAAAAAAGAAAAAAAGCCTTGCAAATTATCTTCCCTAATTTGTTAGAAATATCAGCTTTGGTTGGAGATGACTCACCCAGATGACTCAGTCTGATCCTTTTAGTTTCTGAGGACTACTGTTGAAACATCTTTATGGATAAAGAAATTCTGGCAGGTGGTCCATCAACTGATTTTTCTTTGGTTGTCTTATTGGATGAGTACAGTTTGGGGAGATTTGTAAATATTTTCTCTTCTTTTCTTGAAAGGTTTCCTCTGGAAGGAGGCACAATCTGTCTTTAGTTTCTTTTAATTTCTTCTGGTTTTTAAATTTAAAGGAGCTTGAATCAGAATCTGAGGAAGAGAAAAGCTTGGAGGACAGGACAGAGAGTTCTCCCTCTGCTCCCTCTCATTTCATTCCAAGTGCTACTTCTGCGAAACAGTCGAGCTACAGATGGAGAACCCAAAATGTCACAGAGATGGGACCAGATCCAGGGGAAAAGGATTTCAAAGTCCCACTGCAGAGCTGGACAAAGAAGGAGAAATGTAGAAGAGATCTGATTGATGAAAAGAGAGACATTGCAGAAGCAGCCCAAGATGCAGACTCTGGTGAAGATGATCCACCCTGGCATCACACGCTTACTCTGCAACCTCTCCCAAAAGATGCTGCTTGGTACAAAAAAATGGCTTACCCTGAGTGTGAGGCCTCTATCAATCCTAGTCCTGGAGGGAGCCTGGAGACCTCTGACACAGTGACAAATCTTCTGGAGAAACACCAAGGGGATATCCCATTCCACAGCCCTCGCTTCTACATAGCTAGGGCCAACTGTGTTAAGTCCATACCAGGCTACAAAGACTTGGCATTCCCTGATTTCTGGGGTCACCAACCGCCTCCTTACAGCAAGCCCATGTTGGAGCGCAAGTATGGGGTTCAAAGGTGATTGTGCTTTTCTACAACTACCACAATGAGAGCTCTTGGGTTCAAATAGGGTTTATGTATGTTTTGACTATCACATTTCTGAATGTTTTAGGAAGTTATAGAATGAATTTTGGGCTGTCCAGTGATTGGTCACAAGGAGGTAGGCCAAACAGCAGGATCATTTGATTTAGGCTTTGCTCCTGAGGAAAGGAAAATTATATCTGCCTGGATTACAATCAGCAGGTTTATTTCCTCTCTCTGATGTGGACTTTCTGTGTGTCAGTGGATGATTGTGAACTGTTTGTGTTGCCTTTGTGAATTGTCTGAGTTGCTTTCTTTGTGTCCTAGGTGACAGGGTAGAGGCAGCCTTGGAGTGAGATTTTAAGGGTTTCTGTAAATCCATAAAGACTCCTCCATCCCATATTCAAAATTGTTATTGATTAAATATTGATAAATATATTGATATACCTACATATGCTAAGGAGCTCTAAGCTGGTCAAAGCTCTGACGTAGATTTACTCATAGCTTTTCCTTAAAGTAGACAGACCAAAGCCTAGAAGTTGTGAATCTGTGACTTTGTTAGAAGACAAATGAGAACAAGTTCATTTTGGAGATGGAGAAGACTCTGTGCCCTTTCAGGACATGGTTTTGCCTTCAGTCTTTCTCTTAATCCAGCCACCTTTAGCGTGCGCAACCATGGGTCCCATCTGGCTTTTTAAGGGAAAATCCCTTCTGTCCTCCCGGAGCTGTGTGCCTGTGTCAGGTTGTTCTTGAGAATCTCCCTGTCATGCCCTTCTACTGCTGTGTCCCTTCTTGCCTTGCCTCTTGCTCTCTGTATGCTCCATGGGGTCCTCCAGAAGCCACTTCTCCTTCCATACCATGTGCACCTGTTTCTGGGATGTATCTCATGAGCTAGAGAGCTTCACCAGGGGCAAGGTGAGTAAGCTGCTCTCTTTCCCTGCTACCCAGCCTAGTAGGAGAAGACAGCATATATGACATGCAACATGCAGAAAGAAATAATCAGATCTCCCCTATGGCACGCTGCTAGAGGCTGCTGATTTTTTTTCTCATGTTATTTCAGGAGTTCAGATGAAGGGAAAGCTGTGTTTTGAAGCTGTGCTGGGAGAGGAAGCTCTTCTTACAACTACCATTTCATCTGTTCCATGCGTAACTGTGTGCAATGACTTTACATTTCTTTTCAGTGGTGTACAAAGTTACTTGCAAATACCAGCAGGGCTGGATTCTGTGCTAAACATTAAAGTTAATCAACACTAATCAAGTAGTATTTGTGAAGACCACCGATTGCTGACCTCCAGAGAGATAACGATTGTTTCTGCAGCAAATATAAAAGCTAAAAATCTTATTTGGAGGCAAAATCACTCTACCATCTTCTCCTTGCACTGTTGCTCTAAAAGATTTGCTTTTATGACTATAATAACGTGTAAACATACAACTAAAATGGGAATAATCACATCATGCTTCAGGGCATAACATGATTGCTGCAAAGGTCAGGAAGACAATCTGGTGTTCCATATTTGATCATCTTTAGGGATCAGAAGACTTCAGTTTTATAATGAGTAGAAATTAGCTTGATTTAGAGTCAAGATTTGCTACAAGACAGACTAGTAGGTTTATAAGTTATGGCAGATATTTCCTCACAGGGCAAGGCTGGCCGTTTGGGAGGCTGACATTGACTGGGAAGAACTGGGGATAAATCAAATATGACAGAATACTGTAGAGAAGAACAAATTTTACAAAATTATTCACTTAACCCAAAAGGCTTTTTCCTATTGCTACTTGTAATAGGAAAGCAGGAGCTTTCTCATGGTAATAAATAAATAAATATTCACACACACAAATGATGTTCTTCTGGAGTTAGCACATGGAAATCCTCTTTCTTACCAGTCCTTCAAAATAATTTCCTAAGCCTCTTCAAATATCTACTAAAAGATTACCCTATACCAAGATTTCTCACAGTGTTCATTACAACTTTTAATTTATTTATTTTTATTTTCCCTAGAGAGAAAGTACTCGATGATGTTCGCCGCTTTATCCAGCCAGGTGATGTGATAGGCAGAACTGTTTTTGATTTAGACAAGCCCAGGTGGGTAACTTAAATTGAGTACTGTAACCAGGGCCATTTCCAGTGCTGGGTTAGGTAGCAAGCTCAGTTTAGTTGTTCAGCTCTGATAAAGGTATAGAAGATATATCCCAGGAGGTAAAGACCCAACAGGAAAAAATATTCAGTAGGACTAAATTCCTTATACATGGCTTTGGGGCAAGTGTCACAGGCTGTAGATGTATCCCGAAAGGTGTGGCAGTTATAAAATGCTTCTGAAAACCATACACTCAGCCTTGTGAACTGTTAAGTGCTCAACTATGGCCAGCAATTGTGGTCTTTGAGAAGATGGTATACATGGCAGTTGAGAGGGTCCCAAATATGAAGAAATTGCATTAAGAGGAGGAATGAGTGACTTGGGGAACAATTTTAAAGAGGAAAAAAAGGTGAAGGACAGTTGAAAGTACAAGAAAGCTGTGAAGTTGTTGAAGATGAATTTAAGGGCTTCTGCCTTTAGGAGAAGGAAACTATATGGATGAGGAAAGAGTAAGAGTATAGTAATTGTCTAAAGAGATATTGTACAATTAACAAGCTAATGAGAATAACTCAGTGTGTGAAGTAACTGAAAGAAAGTAAATGTGAACAGGGAAAAAGGGGGTGTGTTGGCAAGGGATGAGAAATTGTGGTTTAGAATCACTAAGCAATAGCAGAGAAGAATGCTGCATTGAATAGGAGGAGTATGGATTTGCTTACCTCTTGCTACTTCTCAAGGTGTTGCTTATAAAAAAAAAAAATTAAAACCTATTTTAGCATACTAAAGGTGTTGGGGAATGCTCGTCTTTGAACCAACCTCTTATAGGTATCCTTGCTTTGATCTACTGCAGTCATTCAAGCCCAGCTGCTCCAGGCTGTCTGACATTCCTCTCCAAGTTTGAATCAGGAAACCTCCGCAAAGCCATCCAAGTGCGTGAGTAAGTACGCCCGAGGTGGCTCTATCCCAACCTGCCTGTCTGCTGTGATCACAGTGTGAAACGGTGGAGTGCTCCTAGGTTTGGAAAGGGTTGGCCAAGGAAGCAGGTTATACCACACAGAGCTTATCATGAAAATAACGAGGGAGAAGAAGGAACTCAAAATGTCTTGTCATGACTAACACAGTGACAGTATTTAGTGCTGTGTTTGGACACTGATAATTTGATGGTGTTCTTCAACTCTCACAGGATAATAGTGAATTTGATTGTGTAGCCTGTTATCTTCAGCAGGTTCAGCGGTAGACTGGTTGGGTGTTGTTGACCACCACTTTTTCTGATCTTCCTTTACAGGTTTGAGTATGACTTAATTATGAATGCAGATGTGAACAGCAATCAGCATCACCAGTGGTTCTACTTTGCAGTCCAGGACATGAAATTAGAAGTTCCCTATCGTTTCAACATTATCAACTGTGAGAAGTTTAATAGCCAATTTAATTATGGTATGAGTCTGGGGAATTGGGGTATTCTTCTATTCACTAGAGTATCTTTTTGATGCCATAAAGGTTTTGAACTTTCCATGTGTATAAGTATAAAGGAGACTGTAAGCTTAGTCTTAGCTGCACTGAAATCCATTGGAAGAGTTATTTTAGATTTGTCAAAGGGCCTTTCTCTAGCCTCAGGAGAACTGATGAGTAAGCTGAATATTGAGACCTGGGAGAGGATTTGTTGGGGAAAAAATTTCATTGTTCAGCGTTTAGAGATCAGAACGGAGGAAGAATGGCACTGGGGTTGGGAGAGGGAGGGGAAAAAAAACCTGATCTGTTGGAATTGAATGAGCAGCATAGGACTGGAAAGTGCTTCTAAGATTTAAACAAATGTAGATAATCCTCAAACAAATATTCATGATTCTTTGGGCTTATCCAGAAATTCATCTTTGTCTTCAGACCTGCTGAGACTTCTGCTGATACTAATGATAAAAGAAAAATTTCTGTTCCTTGCTGTCCTTGAGCTCCTATCGTAGTCTGTGGTTCAGGAGGAAGGCAGGATTACTCAGAAACAGGCAGGGCAAATCCCAGCTTTCAATGCCCATTTTAGAAGAGAAATTATTTCTTCTGTATGAAGACTGTGGGTTGAATTCTTAGCTGGCATAGGCTGGCTGTTGGGGTTTTTTTTATTTGTTTCCATGGAGCTGTGTTAATTTACACCAGCTCAAGACCTGACTCAGAATGTTTAATAAGGCCCTAATATCAGACTTTGCATTCCTCTGGAGCCCTGTGGATATAGTCTTCAATATCACCAGGAGAACTCTCTCAGGATCAATATACCTAAACCAAATAGTGCTAGGAGCTGGAATGGCTTGTCACTTGTATTTGTGAAACTGGCTGGATGAGTGGCATAATGAATTATAAGGCATTTGCTCTTTAACCCCAAGGGCTGGAGTTCAAGTATCCATATAGATTCCAAATGAAAATTAAATTTTTTTTTTTGGCCATTTTATTCTGCTTCCCTGAATTACCAAACAATTCAGTGTTAATGTGTCTAGAAGCACCCTGAAAATTAAGTATGCTGAGGTCCTACTGTAAACCCTAACACAACCTCTGGCATAGCCACAGTATCTTCATAGCTTCAGATTCTGGCCATTATTGACGGCCGGTTGCTTGTTATCTGCGAGTTTGGCTGTTGTCAGCGTTTATAATCTCATTTTGTGCACCTGAAGTTGTACATGACTCACATGTTCAAACATGCAATGACAAATATATTTGGAATAAAAATGTGAAAATACGACCCGGTGTAAGGAGGCTAAGCCATGGCTTGCTTCTGTACGGCTTGTACGTGGGATGGCTGTAAAAGCAGTTCTACTGTGGGTTTCTTCTGCTGCTCTGAGAGGGCAGTAAAGCTTTTGCTTGTCTGGTTTGGCTGAACAAGGCTTGTTACCCCTTCCAGCACATGCATAATATTTACACAGACTGCTGGTAAGAGATGCTGTTTATTCGCTACATTCCCCCTGCACTTTACTGGGCTAATGCCCATGCCATAATACTAAAAGCTTCCAGTCATGATGTAGTGCCAAAGTGCCAGGGGTGGCTATATTTTACAGCTCCTGGTTGCTGATCTGTTCTGATTTTCCCTTTCCCTTTTGCTTTTGGCTAGATGGCACTGTGAGGTTTTCAAATTGGCAAACAGGATTATTTCATTAAATAGCTGTGACTAGGAGCAGAGCAAGTCAGAAGGTGCAGCCTCCACCTCTATCCTACCCATTTTTCCATCAGAGTACTCTACCATGGGAAATAAGGAGATGACTTGTGTTTGTTTTCTAAAACTGAATGCTTCTGTAGGAAAAGTGGAAAGACAAAATGAGTATTTTATTATCCTTTTTTTAAAATGAAATGAGATAGCAGGCCAATACCAACCATTGCTTGCAGGCAGTTTGGTGTGTGTATGTGTCCTTTGGACTCACAGGGAAGGCAGGACCTGGAATTTGGGATGTTGGGAGCACTACAAATCTTTCTTAAATGTGCTTTCATGTAAGTGCTGCCAGCATCATTGCCCAGCTCAGCTGTGGTTGTGCTTCCTGAGGTGGAGGCCACCGCTACAGCCCCCAGCTACCAATGCCTCACCCTGTGCATCTCTGAGGACAGGATTCTTATTGCACCTGTAAAAGAGTGGGCAGGTGTGTAGAGCAAAGGACTTTGGTACAAAAGCTGCCTGCAGGTGTGCTGGCTTCATGGAGCTGTATACACAGCTCTGAACAGAGACAGTCTCACACCTCGGGGCATGGAATGGTAATGTTTTGGAGCTCAGGAAGAACTCATCTTGGTATAACACAATACAAGGATGGATGCTATCATCATCAGCATTTATGAGACACCAGTATTATTTAAGTCTAATTACAAGTTTAAAACCTGCTTCTAGTTTTGCTTGCTGCTTTCTGCAGGTACAGTACTGGATGCACCGCAGATCTCTAATTCTGTGGTAGGATTAAGGTTTCAATAATGATGCACCCAAGCATAAAATATTGGACTAATCAAATCTTGTTGATACCTTGGTTCCTATTCTTTTCTTTCCCTTCTGCTGTTTGTAAACAGAGTGGCTTGAATCCCTCCTTTGCAAAGGCCAGTAGGATAATTTGTTTTCTAATGAACTTCATTCAGCTCGCTGCTTCTGGAGGTGCTTTTTTGTACAGACATGGCTATATCTGAACAGAGAATGGGGCTTTGGAAGATATTTTGCATAAGCTATCTGCAGATAGAGTGCAGACAAAATAATGATGCTTCTTGCTTAGCCTTTTCTTCCCTACCCCTGTCTCTTCCAGTCAGGGAGGTCATGTCACTTGAAACTGTCTTGTTTTATATAGGCATGCAGCCGGTCATGTATTCAGTAAAGGAAGCTCTCCTGGGCAGGCCTCGCTGGCTACGGGCAGGCCATGATATCTGCTACTACAAGTAAGTGCATTTTTGGTGAATAATTTGTGGCTTCCTTTCCCCTCTGTTCCCCTCCTGTTAACTGTATTGATGTTGTTAACCTCTGACCACCAGTGCAACCTGTTTCAAGTGTCTCTAAATTGGTGTTAGCCCAATGTGTTATGTGCTTCCAGCTTCGGAACATAGTGACAAGCAAGATCTCTGTATTGCATGCCTGAGGAGAACCAGGCAATGTGCAGAATTCACTTCCTAAGGAGGTGGAAAGGGAATGGAGGATGCTCAAACCTTGCTGATGCAGCCAGGAATACAAGGAAGCTTAACCCACAAATGTAGGGTAGTTGGCTCTTCTTCCTGTCTAGAAAGAAACGAGCTGGATGGAATAACTGTTTTTCTTTTGTACACATCACTTTTCTGAAAGAGGAGCTAAAGGTTTAATGTATACAGAGGGGTGGGTGTGTGTATATACATATTTGCACACTGTGTACAGCTATATATATAGGTAGAAATAGACATATACAAATACATATTTATTTGTGAATCTATCTCTGTACCTTACTGTCTCTACCAGCTTCCCTTTTCTCAAAAGCTGGAACACATGTCCTGGGAGACAAACCACACAGTGGACCACACTTGTTGGCATCGTGGCACAGTTTATAGTCCTTATCCTGATAGCAGAACCAGTAAGGATTAGCCTTACTCACAGTCAGACAGGAGCTTTTCTCTTTCACCTGGGGCCAGGCAACGGTGGTGTAAAGGAGTCCTGACAAGCTCAGTGCTGATATTTATGCAAGTTCCCTGTCTCAGACAGTTTCAGCAGTGTGGCAGCACCTCAGAAGCAAAACACTAGATCAGTCTCATCTTTAACTTGTATCTTAACTGAAGCTTGACTCATGAGAGAAACATTCTCACCCAGGTATCTCATTTTCAGGCAGAAACCTGATGCCTGATTTATTCTAGTTTTTGCAGTCCAAGGGCACAAGTGCAGAGCTTGAGGTTTCAGTAGGTTCAATGAACCCTGCTTTGCTTTCTCAAGGCTTCCAAAATATTATCCACAACATGTATTAATCATTTTAAAGATGATAATGGAAGTGTTTTCAGGACTGGGATAACTGGTAGGTTTTGAATCAGTAAATCTGTGCAGAGTTGAAGGCCAGGGACAGAACAGAACAAGTAGGTGTGAGTAAATGTTATTTGGTTGAGTGTCTGTAGGTGGGATCATAGAATGCTTTGGGTTGGAAGGGACCTCAAAGATCATCCGGTTCCAATCCCCCTGCCATGGGCAAGGACAGTCTCACTAGACCAGCTTGCCCAGTGTTTGAGAATGATGTAGCCTGGGGTGGTAAAAGCAAGGAGAGGAGCCCTGCACTGGAGAAAATAAAGAGCTCATATGTTGAGGGAGAAGTGGTAGAGCATTATGGGTGAAGCACCATAAAATAGTGGGGTTTTTATGGCCTACCTCTCATGACATAGTAGCTGGTGCTGAGAATGTCTGAGTGATAAATATTTTTTCTCTCTCTTATTTTTGTTGTTCTGATTATTTGTTTCTATCATGACTCCTATTTGTTAATCTACATCACCAAAATGCCTCAGTGTCTCAGGACTCGATGGGTACTGCGTTAGGCACTGTTTAAACAAAGCAAAAGACTGGTTCTTTCCCTAATACCTCACAGTCGAAGCACAGGACTTGGGCTACCCAATGACTGCTGATGGGCAGGGAAATAGGAAACAGAAAGGTGTTAATGCAGTTAGCAAGGATGACAACTGTCATGGTGATTATGGTCTCAGGACAGAGCTGAACTTTTCTGGTGTTCTAAACAGTACTCTTAGTGAACTTATGTGATGATTTTAGAAACTGAAGTAAAATCATGGGCTTTCTCCTTGTAAGAAATTATGCTTGTTCTGGTTCACAATTTTATTGTTAGGTTGAGTGGTGGCTATGTTCACAAGTGAAGGCGATAAGGCAATAAACCCAAACAGTGACAATGGGCTGCCTTCCAGAAGTAGCAGAGCCTCAAACTTGTGTCGATAGGAAAAAATTCCAAGTTGTGCCTTGTGCCAAATGTCTGTTGTAATCTTTTTTTTTGTTGGGGGGGCTGAAGGCTCAGATTATCCTCTTTCAACCTGGCATCCTGCCTGTAGCAATTTGAGTAGCTATTTTATTTAGTTCCAAGTACTCTTCACTAACCTTTTCTACCTCAAGAGCTAACATTCTGTGGTGCAGTGGTGTCCCTTGGCATGCCTGTAACCTGGCTTCTGTGAGTATGGGCTTGTGGTTGGGCAAACCTTACATGCTGATTACCATAGCCATGGCATTTTGTGTCATTAAGGCAGTGTGCAGTGATTAAACAGATTCTGACTTCCAAAATTAAACCATGATTGTACAATTAAGTTTGTAATCAAATTCTTGTTGAGAATTTGAGAGGCTGGAGTTTTATTGATTTGGAATATTCTGTGTTTTCTAATGGTACATCGAATTATACATCAACATATTAATGTAGGATAACTGCTTGCTGTCTTTACTGTATATTCCAGGTTTATACATGTTCTTGTGTATATATGAGAAAATTCATTTGTGTGTATGTACATTCACCTCTACTCTAACTCTACTCTTTTTGCTTCAGTGATTATAGAAGAGATTCCCAGTCATGAGAGGTGGTACTGTGGGAAGGGCTGAGAAGAAAGTATGTTTTGTGTTGCTCAGACTCCAGCTCAGAATAGGAAATGGGACTGCTATAATGATGTCATGATGCTTCTGTTTTGGTGAAAGAGCTCACTTCCATTCACCCTGGTCAGTGGTGTCCTGGGGTGGGCCTGTAAGTTTTTTAAGGGAACTTCATCTAATTACTTCTTGGGAAAAGAGTGGTATACTCACAAAAATGAGGAGGAACTCGGATGCTCTTAACTGCAACCTCTGAGCTGAAGGACAGTGGGAGGAAAGGCATGTTTGCAAGATGTCTGGGTGAGACACGTTAGCTGATCTTTGCTGACATTCATCTTCACTGAAGATGGTGTAGTTCACTCATAAAGATGAATGTTGTGGCACAGCTCTGTCATAGCGTACCTTTCCCATATGTCTCACAAGAGTTTTGATGTTACAGAGAATATTAGCAGTGCTCTTGTCAAAAGGAAGCTGAGTGACACTTGTGCTTTGTTTTATTGCCTCTCCGTGAAGTGACAGGATACACCCATGATAAACAGAGTTGCAGCTACTATAAGACCATTTTATTCACCTGCTGTCTTGGCAGCTTTTATGTGCTGAATAATATTCCTTTCTGGCAAATTATTTAAGGAACAATGCAGCATGCTGAATTGGTGACAATGTGCTTCTGCCTTTGGTTTCATGGCTCATTTTAAGCATATTATCTAACCTCCAGCTTTTCTAGACAAAAGTCAGTTCACAGATAGTAATGAGGTATGTGGAGTGTTTTGTTCTCAGATCACCACTAAAGACTTGGCTGTTCGGTGAGCATAACAGTGTCAGAACTCAGTCTTCTCTTTTCTCTTCAGCATCTTTATAATCACATTAGGTGAAATCATCACTATAGAATTATCAGGCCACCTCTCAGTTCTAATGATATCTACAAGAGAGAACCAAGACACCAGTCTCAGTCTGAGAGCACCTGACCTTTACAATATGACTGACGGCCTTAATAACAAGATGGCTGTGGGAGTATTCTGTTTCAACTGGGATTTGACCTGCAATCTTGGTAATAAAGATGCCTTAACACTGATTTGGACTGTGAAAAAGAAGTTGTGTTGTGCATTTTCCAGTTTATAATGTGGCAGACCTTAAAATAACAGCCATACCCCGTGAGTTTTTCAATACTGATTTTTTTTTTTTTAATGGTATGAACCAGGCTTTTACTAAAGCATGCTGCACCTGGCAGCCACACTTTGAGATGTAAAAAGGTCAGGCTATGTAAAACCAGGACACCAGACTCCAGGTGGTAGAAGGATTTTGGACACAGGGAATGCATCAGTGGATGAGAAGTACTAAAGAGTTTACTTTCCATTTGGACTCTGTTTTGAAATGGCCTGGAAATCTAGGATATTGATATTTTCTTTGGCCACTTTAGTCTAAGGTGATACGATGCTATATTCCATCACCTACCAGTGCCTTTTTAATACCCAAAAGGCTGCAGACAGGAAGCCCAAAGACAAGATGACCAAGAGATGTTGTTCTTCTGTCACTTGATGCTTTACAAGTTACAATCCAGCTCCTTTGCTGACCTGCCTGTATCTTTGGCCAAGTGGCCTCACCTGTATGGGTCTCAGTTTCCCTATCTATAAGGAGGCTGGAAAATTAGAGTTATTTATCTGCCACCAAAAGGGTGGGAATAAATAAATAGACAGCAAATTTTAATTAGAGAATGCTAATAAAGCTCAAAAAATTATTGTGCGGAGTGATATGTGGTATTATTAACTTCCCATCACAGCTATGCTAGAAATATACTACCTGTACATTATTTCTGAAGAAAACAGCAAGGAAAATGATTTCACTGTTACAAAGTGACTGAAAGGCACAGTAGATACAGCCTGCATGCTGATTAACCCCCCAACACACACACTTCGGTCTCTTATTTTCTTTCCAGTAATCAGCATATTTGTTTCTAAAGAGCACGTGAGACTTTGAACGGTTTTTGAAAGAGAACACAAATAAGGTGGTGAAGACCAGATGTTGCTAGGGTCCTTTTTCGCTTCCCTCTGCCTTGCTTGTTAATTTGGGTTTCATGCTGATAGAGTGTTGTGATTAAAAGGGTCGGGGAAGAGAAACTATCACCCTGGTGGAGGAACAAGGTGACAGTAGAGCCATTTTGGGGTGACAGCAATAAAAGAAGAGGGAGGCAAGGATGCAAAAGCTGTTTTTCTCGTGTTCAAGTTTCTTTTTAAAAGATTCAGAGCTGCTGCTTTGTATGATGGATTGTGAGGAGACCAGATTATATTCAATAGGAATACATGAGCATTTACGCTGCTCTACACGCAGGTGGGTTTTCTTTTTAATGCATGAGTGAAGAGCATTGAATCCTCACAAATCCACCTGCGAACGTCCTGTTACTACCAGAGAGTTTGCTGCAGATTGAGGCAGGTGTCAAGAAGTGATTCAGAAGTCTGGAAACATCAGTTCTGGGCAGGCAGCTTGCTGGAACTGCTGAGTTACTCAAAAAGTAACGTGGTGCTAAGCAGTGCAGTGAGAGCGCTCTGTGTCAGTACCCTCTGGATCATGCGGTGCGTGTGCTGTCAGGAGTAAGGACCATTGACTACCAGCATAGCATCAAGGTCAGGGGGTGTCTGGTGGTGCAAAACATCTGGGTTAAGTGGCATTTTAGACAGGATAGGTATTTTTGCCTGCACAATTACAGACTATATAGAGAGAAGCCTTTACTGGACCATTAGGGACAGGCAGGAATACTTCCCCCAATTTGTATGTAAGATATTTAGGCAGTATCTGCCTACAAAGACCTGCTTCCTCCCACACCTCTGACTAGGAATGTGAATTTGGAGGGGAGGACTTGGAAGATCTCAGCACTCTGTGACAGTTCTTTGTGAATAAGGTCATCTAACAATCCAAGTGACATTGAATATAATAGAGGCTATGGAGATGAGTACTTTCTTTATATACTGTACAAAAAAATGGTTCTTAATTATCCTTCACTGTCAAAATTAACAGGAACTAGATTAAATGTCATTGTCCTCACTTTAAAAAAAAAAAGTACTGAAATCCTGGATCTACTGAAATACATATATAATAGCTCCATAGATGTTCCTATATTTGTGGGTTCACTGGTTTGCTTTTTTCCTCTGAGCCTTTGTCTGATATTAAGGTGGTTTATTTGCAAAAGAAGTGTTGGGGTGAAGGGTTCAGCTGAGAATAAAATCATAGGCTTTCCAGTTTGCCACTCTGACTGTGTTCCTCCACTATCTATTGATCCAGTCAGTATCGTTCACCCCACATATTCCTAACTATTAAATTCAGGTGAAAACCCAGCAGCATTGTATTGTGTCATCTTTATGAAAAAGAGCTGATTATTTTGGAGAATTTGACAAGAATAATTATCTTTTCTCTCCACCCTTTTGAATAAAAATGAACGGTGGCAAAATAAACTAGTATTGTAAAATTCAGGAGCTGAAATTGCATCTTTTGGATGCCTCTTCTATTTTGCATTTTAATGCAACATTGATGATAACATTTGTCAAAGAAACCTCACAGTCCTTCAGAATCAGAAGGTTCTGCAACAGCATAATTGGTGCAATGTGGGAAAAATATTGTTTGAAATGTATTTATGGATGCGATTTGCTCGGAGGATTCTCCCTAAAGTGCATGAATTGTCTCTTCATCTCTGCTGAAAACTTTCTTAGTCAGCGTAAAGTAATTTCTTTATTAGAGTAATAGACCTGGATGACCCCAACCAGCTGCTCCCAGGGTCCTCACCCGCACCCATGGGCTCAGGAACTCCATTTAAGCTCTGTCCTGGCCGCTCAGTCCCAGCCTGAGCTCTTGTATTGAGGCTTCAGCTCAGTCACTGCTGTGTCTGCTTTGCTGTGAACTCTGGTGATCTGGATTCTGACCCATGGACAGATGTCCTTGGCTTGGCCCAAACCCACCTCATCGCTACAAGCCGGTCTGATGGTCTGGGTGCATGGTTGAAGCTGTCTCCCCCTCAGCCTAGGCATGACCTGCTCAGGTACTGTGGGAAGGGACCCTGCCTGGCAAGGCCTCTGCTCTGCTGGCTTCCACATCAAGCTCAACTCCCCATCTTTTAGGGAGCAACCGGTCCTTGATGCTCCCTGACCGGGAGAGGCTCAGGTCTCCTGAAAGGAGGGATCCAAAAGAGAATTTTTTAGGTAGCTCACAATCTGCACATCTGTATGAGGTAACTTCTCTGTGTGCAGTCTCTACCCAAACACACTTTCTTCCCCTTCCTCCTTAGGAAAGAGCCTTTGATGATATGTGAAATATCTTTATGTATGTCCTATTTTGTTAATTTTTTTTTTTTACTCCTGGAATATCTATTTTCTTCCCGTGGTGGAACTCAGGGTTTGGTTTGGTAAGAGTATTCATATCTTCTAAATCTCCAGGCTTTCACAGGATATTTTCACATGGCACTGTACAGGGCTGCGAATAGTTACCTGCATCTCTGAGCAAGATAATTTGGACATCAGAAGAATTACAGCAGTTAGCTGAATGCATTAGTTTAAATAGATCTGGAATGTGCTATATGAACTCCTATTAGCTTGCTGCAACTTCACATTATGAAACTAACTGTTGTTTTCCAGTGAGAGTGCTCCAACCCATCAGCAGCACATGAGTAGCCGTGACTGGCTGTGCCCAGGCTGCCACATACAGTTCTGCCTCTTAACTCCTTACTGCTCTCCATACTGCTTGAATCCCAAGACACCCTTGAATCTGGTGTACTGTCTTGTTCAGTGGTACCTACTGTTGTGATCCTTTTTGCATCTGTCTAATGGAGCCATGATTTCTTGATTTCTCTAACCTTCCTTCTTCCATGTAGCCTGTTGTTGTGTTACTGTGTTATATTTTTGTACCTGTTCATTGCTGGGATTGGATTGCCTGTACTTGGATGGGGCCTTACCAGTCATGGTACAATGACTAGTTGAGTTTGGAGTGCATCTACAGCATGAGACGAAACCTTATTCAGGGTGGACACTTCTCTGAATGTTTAGTTCCCTCAGGGCTGATCCAAATGTGCATCTAGAAGTGAAAACATCTACTTTCCCCCACTCCCCTCTCTCTTCTTCCAGAAACCACTACTGCTGCAGTGCAGCTGCAAGAGGCATTAGAGGAAGATGCTACTACACGCTCACCTTCAGCATCAAGTTCCCTCACAAAGATGATGTCTGCTATCTGGCTTACCATTACCCCTACACTTACTCGACGATGATGGTAATATTGCTATATCCATCTAGATAAGCTAATGGACCTGACAGGTTACAGCTGCTAGGATATGTGTACATTTTCAGATAGCTTAGAGGACCACTTTCACAGGCAGCTAATGATCATGATGTTGTCATTGCCTTGTTTGCAAATGCTGTAGGAGAAAAAAGTCTGTATGAGATAAGCTGGGGTACAAACCATTAGGACTCACACTAGTCATAACACAAACCAAAGATCTACCAGTTTGCTTAGGGTTGCATGATTCTCCTCTTGAAGGGGTGGGAAGTAGGGGGCTAAAGCTGATGACAACTCAGAAGAAAAAGCCGCCTTCTCCTCCTCCTGACAGCATTAACAGCTCAGCTTTCAGGGCTGCACACAGCAACAGCACAGTGCTGGACCTCATTTGAAGGTGTTGTCAGCTGTTTCCTCTGTCCCACTTGGAGTGTCAGCAGGCATTTGTGATACCCCCACCAGTGGTGTCAGTACCAAAACTTAAAAAATGCAAGTCCAAGGTGGAAGTTGTATTTATTTGGTTTCTGGGAAAGGATTTGTTTTCTACAATCTCTTCTGGCCATGGTGGCTGGTAGAGGAATTTTCTGGGAAAAGCATCCAATGCACTTTCTGTGTCTACGATAGATACAGGAAAGCAGAAGATCTGAAAGGAAGGTGGGATAAAAGAAGGGAAATGGATAGTTCTGTAAGTAGCTTTGCTTTGTTGTTAAAGATGAGAAAGACCTTACTGAAAGTGAAGACACACAGTTCCAGTAGGTCAGTTCCCCTTCCTTCTGCCCTCAATTTCCATTGTCAACGCTTTTTCTTCTGGGCACTCAATGCCAGTGTGAGTTGGTGAAGTTTGGGCTCACTCTATTTGTTATAATGGTATGTTTGCCATTACTGGAGATGAAAGACTGTGCTTTCAAGGGAGACAACGTTCTCTCCCACTTACTAGCCATGCTGCTTGGCATGCCGGCATAGTTAGGCTCTCACTCAAACAACAGTCTCTTGTCAACTGCTTTGCATCCCATTATAGATGTTCAAAGAAACTGCTTCCAATATCTGGGAGAGGGCCAGTCAAGCCTTCACAGTCCAAACTATGCCTGCCAGCTCACTTCTCATTAGGCATATGGGTACCAGCTACTCCTCAAAATCAATGCTCCAGTAGTGGGGTTCGACCTGTAGCCTTGAAGACATGTGCAGTCTGAAGGGGAAAAGCCAAGTACTGAAGAGTTGGGTGAACTTATTCACCACCATACTTTATTACTGAAATGCAGTGCCTCATCATTATTTTACTGTTATTGATTTCTATCTTCTGCTGGCACAAAAGCAAGGGAGACTTGGAGAGTTTGTATGCTCTGGGAATTCCTGAATATCTCACCTGCTCCTGAATGAATAGAATAGAGATGAAAAAGATGTTCTTTCTAGACTTGCAGGGCCAAGTCTTGAAGTATTTCACTGCCTCTTCAAATAAAATGTTCATTGAAGTTAAAGGAAATTTTGCCCCAGGAAAAGTTTAAATGAACTCAGACTCAGTGAGGACCATAAAGTTTGATAAATGCCAATTATAGGTGGAAAAGATTGATAGGTCTTCATGTCCAGCTCTTTAGCCAAAGCAAAGTTGTTTTCTCTAATAATTCTAAAAGGCTTCTTAGCTTGGGCTAATTTAAAATGTGAAGTGATGCAATTTGCACATTTCCACATTACTTCAATTTCAATAATAAATGAACTAAATCAGGTTTGTGCACTGGTAGGTTTCATTTTTAAAGCATTTGTCCACTGGTGAAGTATGTTGATTTTACACATCAGTAATAAATTAAAAGTGATTATGAACCCAAGGGCTCAATTAAATACATAGTGCTTTGGGAAAGAAGATGAACTTGTATATGGAGTTAAGTAATTTGAAAATGTTTTTAACTATCATATATATTTAATAGTTGCCAGCATATTTGCAGGAAATACACGTTGCAGAATCCTATTTGAACTGGATGCGCTCTGCAGTTCATTCCTTTTTGTCCATTAGTAATTACATTTATTTTATGAACAGTAATTTATCTATTTTTACATCACAGCGTTAATTGTTTTGATATCTAGCTGAAATCTCTATGGCAGCTATAGCCAATTAAGTTTCACTGGGTACCAAGAACATAAATAAATTATTATATTGAGTTATCTGTATCTATGCAAGGCTGTTAGATGCGCCTAATAATTGAATTTACTTTTTAGAGCAGTATGTTAATTGTTTTATGACACAGAACTGAGGTTTATGACCATCTGTGTTTGCATTCAAATAGATACTGGGAAAGCAGTCAAAGAGCAGGGGAGTTTTGGGGAGCAGGAATGCCTTGTCCTATAAAGGATTAAAATTTAGCCCTGACTTGTAAAGACAAGCTGTCTTTAGGATTGTTCAGTGACTTGATGTGTGTTATTTAAAGTGCTGTTAGGACAAGTGTGCGTACTATAATACACCTATTTCTAGAAATCAAGAGACAACCGGTATTCCACAGCCCTTAGCAACACCCCACGATGGGATTACTTACACTAATCTTGCCACATGCAATTTCAATGCAAACAGAGAGAACTACACAGTCATCTGGTGTGTGGGTGACAAGTGGCTATGTATCTAATGAGGCAATCAAAATTTGTTCCAAAAAGTCTTTTTTTTTTTTTTTTAAAGCTGCCAATTCTTTTTCTCAAATGTCTCCAGAAGCTGTTGGACTTAAGAATTGTTAAAAACTGCCATAAACTTTGCAGGGAGGGGGGGGGGAAAGTAAAACTCCTTTTGAAATAATTTCTTGGAAAGGCTCTCTGCAAATTTCCCACTAGTGAATGTACAAAATGTTGTTTTGACGTAAACTTTTTGGCTGCCTCTGGTGTGGAGCTGTTCCCGAGTTTCCTTGGCACGTGCTTGACAGCTAACTGGTCACTTCTAGAAATTCTCAAAAACAGTGAGTTTTCTCACATTTCTACACAGCCCCAGTTAGAATATGAGGTGTAGGCAGTTCCTCTTGGGACTTCATGTATTGAGAGAAGGTCCTTGACACTAATAAGAGAAGCACCTAGGAACAGGTCAGGTAAAGCGGTATAACAGAAAGAGTTGTCTGCAGATGCAGTGAACTGGCATGTTTTCGGAATAGTTTGTGCATATTTGAAGGATGTAAAAGGTGATGATATTAACTGGCAGAAGAGGGAAGCTGGGAAGTTAGCAAGAGATGAAATTAGTACCAATAATAACACAGAGCTAGCGGAATAAAATCAGATTTTATAGACCGTGAACACATTTATAAATCTGCTTCCTTGCTTCTTTCTCAGTCCCATCTTGATATCCTGGAACAAAATAGAAACCCCAAGAAGGTTTACTGGAGGCAGCAGACACTCTGCCAGACGCTAGGAGGAAATCTATGCCCGTTGCTCACGATCACTGCCATGCCAGAATCTAAAAAAAGAGGCGACTTGGAGCAATTCTGTAAGTAGCCAAATGAAGCATTAAAAAAAGATGTTGGCAAGTTATGGTCAAGTCAGCAGTGGCATTGACAACCTGTTTTGTGAATATGTTGATTTTCTTGCCTTTCTCGCTTTGGAAAAAGAAATCTCAATCTGGGGAATATCCAATTACAATGCTTTTTTAGAATTACAGATTTTCAAGGAGGAGGGAGGAGAACTGACACAATTTTTTACTTCAAATTTTTCTTTAATGATGTGAAACAGTTTCACAGTTCAGTATCAAATATTTCCAGCAGAAAGAAACTGTGTTAAAGTAATCAATTCAGCAAGAAATATGATTTTTTTTGTTATGTTTATGTTCCACATTGAAATGATTTATGCATTTGGACGTCTGAAACATGAAAAAAAAAATGTACAAGATCACCTTTTCCTAGCTGTGGACGAAGAATTGAAGCGTTCTGGTGAAATTCCACCTCCTCCAATGTGCCTGGGAGATCCATCTGAACACAACATCGTTCCTTACATTCTGTCTGAGTCCTAACTAATGGTGTACTATCTAATGATAAATATTATAACTGCTGTGTTATATCTAGAGGTGGTTATTTTTCATTGTGAAAGTCAAAGATTTAGACCTGTGGTGACCTTGACTAACAAGATTAAAATATGTAAGTTTCTGTAATCAACAGCAAGTGATAAGAAGATTCTGGGTAGCATCACATTGGGTTAGCTTTGATTTGAGAGTCTAAATATCTACTTGTATGTAGGTTGAATTTTTTCTTGAGTCAGTAACAAGGCATAAACTGATTTTATTTCTGCTCTTCACACTTCTATAACACAGGTTGAGAACTTTGAGGGAGTGTGGAAATTCAAATTGTCTTAAGATCTTTTGGGAAGTGAAGCAAATATATATCATTATCTCACCAAGGTATTAGGCTTAGAAGTATCCAAAGGGATTCTGTGATATGAACCGTGTTTCTTATTGCAGAGTTCTCCTTTCAGGGACACATGATGATATGTGAGTAGTACTCCTCATAGCACCCATGCCACTTGCATAAACTAAAAGGTAGCTCTAATATCAGAGTTGGTGAAAATTATTGCTATCTTTCCTGATTCAGGTTTAGAGCGCAGTTATGCTGACGTTAGTGTAATCTACCAGAGCTTATGCCTTTGTATTATAATAATTTTATTATAAATAGAGCATTTACCCTAAATTAGCAAATTTCTGAATGTCAACATGCTTTACCAGGTTGAAATCTTAAAGCAAAATTGCCAAGTACAGGCTACATGGGAATTCATAACTTACATCTACATGCACAGCTTCAGTGATGGAAACTGGGGGTGGTGTCAGGGAGAAAACTGAATTGTTGGTGTTGCTATTAATAGTATTATTTACACTATACCAGCACATACAACACATGATTAGGGGGTTTGACTGTGGTGGGTACTGTCCATGTGTGGCATGAAGAGATAATTCCTGCCCTTAATCGCTTTTGTTCTGTGATAATAATGATATAGAACAGAAAATCGGTGGGTGGGAGTTGGGGAGGTGTGTGTGGGTGGTTATATAAAGAAGCCTTTGGTATGCTGCAAATGATCCCCTGGTTAGATGTTAGCTGTTGACAGCAATTTTTAAAACTTGTGGCAGAAGTTCTTAATAGGGCAACTAAAAGAAAATAAGTTGAAATATCTTCTTTGAGGATCAGAGTCATCCCAAAGAGACATGCAGCATCCCATGCAGCAATCAAGTTTTCCTGCCCAAGAATGCCTTTGCAATGAAGTTACAGAGCAAAGGTTAAGCTAATGTTTGGATTTATCAAAGCAAGAACAGGAGTGGGTCAGTCATGTGAGGAGAGTGAATATACTAAACCAAAACATGTAGAATACCCAGTTGTCTGAACAGAAACACAAATTGTTTGGGGGAAAGACAGCGTCGAGGCAAGGCAACAGAGTTTCTTTCAAGCTTCCAAGACTTTGAAAGCAAACACCAATACTCTTAGGTGATGAAAATATTTGTTGTTTTATTAAGTGGAAGAACAGCAAGGCAGCAGACCATGTTTTATGCTGTGGGGATGCCTCTAGGCAAATCTGAATAATCACGTATGTGCTTATTTTGTTTAAGCAGCTTGGATAATTATGGCTTTTGGGGACACAGCCTAGTTTGTGCTGCTTTCTGTGGCTTTGATCAGCAGTTTCCTCATCTTGTATGACATGCCCTGCTTTCTGTGAAGTGGTTGGGCTGATGGAAAGACCTATTTGTCAATATTTTCCACACCAAAAACATAACTCAAAAGCAACAACTTAGGACTAAATAGGAAGGGACCAAAGGGTGGAGGTTTTCCCAGGAATAGCTCCCATTGCTTTGTACAGTCACCATGTACAAGTGTTTTGGCTTGAGAACTTACTTGGAGCTCCAGCACTGGAACTTGGCACAGGAATAATGAATAAAAATTGATAACCCTTGTTCTTTCCTTCTGGTTCTGGCCAATCTGTAGTTTGCATGAGCTACAGTAATTTTGCATTCCTCTCAAATTTGTTATCTCTCCTTTATGCGTTTGTTAATCTGTACCCTGAGAGAGATTTTTTTTGTTCAGTAATGCCAGTGGCACAGGTACAACACAAAACTCACCAGTGCTTTCTAGCTGTTCCCCACGACTGTACTTAAACATTCTAAATCCTTCTCTAGCATAGACACATGGGAAATGGGAAACATCACTGATGAAGAGGCATTGGGTGGGTGAGGAGTGTTGGGAGGACAGCATGATAGGAGTGCAGTGCGAAGGAGTTATTGCCAGACTGGAGGTGCTGATAGAGTAGGAGCGGCCCAGGGACAATTAGGGCATGGCCTCCTCTGTGTCAGCAATGCTTTATTTTCCTTGCTCAACTTTCAGACTGGTCTTGTCAGGCTCTTGATTAATGTGGCCCTAGGATGGTTAAATTTGTCTGAGTTAAATTTATTAACGTGCGCCTCATTAATAGGAACCACAAGCCATGCATGCTTGCAGGCACTGCACATTCACCACATTCTGAAGGGAAGAAAAATGGGCTGCTGTTTTCCTTCATTATGCCTTGTTTATGTGAGGCTTTGATATTCACTTTAGGCTCCTTTCTTCCTGTCTATCTCCTCTCCCCTTTACGTGATGGTGGCATACTAAATATTTTTTGTTAAATGCTCAGCTCTGGAACTGATATGAAGAAAGAAAGAAATGAGCCAAGAACTCTTTGGCTTCCTGTGCTTTGCATCTCAGTGATGCAACAGCTCAGTTACAAACAGCATAACTTCCCTTCCTGCTTGTTCGATGGCTGTGGGTGCCTGAAGACTGCAACAGAGCCTCCGAGGACAGTCAGTGGCCCCTGCTGGGCTTTGCAGCTCCATAAACATGTACAACAGAAACTAGAAGGGTGCCTCTTCTTGTTTTTTGTTGTTATTTTAAGCTTGCCCTTTCTGCTATCATATGAAGGCTGAGCATCCAGCAAGGAGGGATGTCTTTGCTGATCATTCGAACTGTTCCCCATAGTCTGGTAATAAAGACGCAGCCATTAGTCTCCCAATCTGACCGTGTGTGGGAAGCACCAATGATGAGACAAAGGGACTGTTTTTTCTCTCCTCCATTATCTGCCTTTACTATGTTCCTCTTTCCCTCCCCCATATTCCTTCTTACAATGAGTTAGACTCTGCAGATTTGACCTTCCATATTACACACAGAGCTTTTTCTTGGAAGACTGTAGCTCTTCTCAGAATTATTTAACGCCCACCGCCCCCAAAAATAATTAAAAAAAAAGACGGTTTTCTGTAATTTTGCATGTGCTGAGCCTCCACTCTCCACCTGCCTTGCATATTGAATCATCACATGAAGTTAGGGAATGGAGAGGGAAGAACGGTTGGGTTGGCATTTACTCTTTGATGACTTCGTTCCCAGCTCTGTTAGGTCTAGCTTATAGACTTTTTCCTAATGAGAGTTGAAGGGAGAGCAATTCCCAACACCTTTCAGAACATTCTCAAGTGAATGCAGAAATAGGGAGAATGATAAAGTTTCTGATCTTGGTGCCAGCTCCCTGCTCAATGAAGTTAAGAGGTGCTCGCAGAGCTCTAATTTTCTTGGGCTTGCCACACACAGCCCAGTGAAGGCAGTGTTAACAGCATGCAATAGTTTGCAAACCCTTACTTCATGGTGTTACACACACAAATGTGAAGTAGGGAACTGTGTTGTACTAAACTCCCTGGCAGACAAGCTGACTAGACCCTGCAAGCTGTAGGATACTGTTGTAGGTGGTGAGAGCAAACGAACACGTTAACTCTTCAAAGAAGTGTAAGTATAAGATCTAAACACTCAGACACAGGCGATGATAGAATTGTCTTCCAGTTAAGAAAATAGAGGACACCGATATGTTGCTAAAGTTAACAGCAACGGAATTAAAACCAGCAAATGCAAAATGACTGATCAGAGAAGGACAGTTTACTCTGCGCTGTTTTGAGCTGCCATATGAGCGTTCCTCAGGAGGTGTTCCCTGGCTGTGCACCGACTTGGGATGGGCTAGCTCTCATCTTCAGTTGGAGAAGAGAAACAGGAGGATGTCTCTGAAGTGATATGGAGTAGAGTAGGTGCCATTCTGGTTTCTGCTAATAGGGAGGAACAACTGAAACAGTCCCAAAAGACAGGAGCATTGTCAAATATTGCCACGGGGGTTAATTCTGCGTCCACTGAGAACATTGTCACTCACAGACGGGGTGGGACACTCATTGTTTATCACAGATAAAGTAATTGCAAATCTCTCTTCATGGCTGGTTGTGGTTCCCATTAAAGATACTGATTATACAGTGTGTTAAGAGTATTTCCCCCCATCAACACACCTGATAAGTGTCCTTTTAACAGTATGTAGCATTATAGAGCTGAATTGTGGAGTTTAAAGTTAAACCTAAATGTTCCAGCTAATTAGCAGCAGTGGTGGGGACAATGAAACAAAATATGATGCTAGCAAATGGATTTATGTCTGTAATAGCTGTCACTTTGAGTTGCTCTTCTGTCATCACATGTCCTTTTTATGCAAGGCTGGGGAAACCATTATGAATATTATCATAAAGAGACAATGACACCTGCTTATCTTAAAAGTAGTCTTCTGGGGAGTTAAAACACATTTTTCTATCTGAGTATAAGTGGGTTTCTAAAGATGGAGAGAGTAACCTTTTTGGGATAGATATGGCAGGATGCACTGTGCCTTGTGAATTTGCAGATACTCCTAGAACTAGGATGAGGGTTAAAGTGTGACTGATGAGGTGTGTTTACTTGGTCTCATCTTAAGCCTACAGAATCAGAAAGATGTAGTTGCTGAGAGAAATATTCTACCGCTTCTCAGTTTGCTTGTATAAGCTATTTAGATGGTTGTTTTGCAACTTGGATCTTTTCTCAGAAAGAAACGAGCCCCTTACCTTTAAATGTAATTTGCAGCAATGAGCAATTCCTGGGCAAAGAACAGCGGAGGATGTGAATTGCAGAGGCCTCTAATGCAGGATACTGGGAAATAATGATCATGTGGAAAATGTACACAGTTTAATTAAGCACATTGATTAAATCAATATGATTCAAACAGCTTAGTGCTCCAATCAGCTTAATCTCATTAAATGTAATTCAGGCCTCAATAATTGATTAATAATGCATTATAGTTTATGAATTATTGACTCCAAGTTATTATAACTGTGCCTGCTCCCTGCATGGCAACCAGTGTTGCATGTTAATTATGAAAGGCTCAAGCTCTCTTCTCTTGAATAGCTTTTTCAAAGCTGGAGATGACATATCTCTTAGTGAAATGGATCAAATTAGATCATCGCCTTATTGGAATTAGTCCACCCCAAAGGAAAATGCACTCTTTAAAGGAAGCCCTCATCTAATAATGTTGAAACAGGGAGGTAGAATGACCTGCTTTGATTGGTAATGATCTTTCCAGCAGCCAGAAGAACTGCCTGTAGCAATTCATCTGGAGTGCTAAACTGGCATTGTACTGGTCGGAAGCAGTTCACAACAGCAAGTGCATCCGTTGTTCTTCTAGCGTCATTGCATGCTGTACTTCCTCCAGCACACGTGAACACAGTGCAGCCAATGCTGCAGAACCCTTAGGTCACATTTAGATGTCCCATATAGAGGAACCCAGTTCACCATATTTGTCTCAATGCTGAGAGGTTTCTGTAAAGAGAACTGATATGTTTTATAATGGCATTTCTACACTGCAAGTGTCATAGAAGAAAAAAGAACTATTGCTACTATTGATGAAAGTCACCAAGAAGGGAAGAAAGCCTCTGCTTCTCAGGTGGCCCCCCATTAGACTGCATTTCCACTGAATGTGAACTGAGGGTCTTGTCTCACACTGCAATTTGGACCACGTTAAGTGTCTAGATAGCCAGAAGTCTTATGCAGAAAGAGTCCACTAGCCTTATGTTTCCTTAGAATAGTCCATTTACAAAACCAGGTCTGCTTTTTTCTTTCATCTCTTCTCTACCTCCATTCCTTATTTGTGATTATAGTTAAAAGTTAACAGATTTTAATGCATATAGAAGTTGAGTGAGATGACGATTATAGCAAACTGTGATGAAAAGTTGGGTTTTTTTACTTTATTCTTGCATTGTAATAGTGAATTGCATGTATCTCTTTATTCCCTTGAAGATTTGCTCCTAATTCGTAGGGGTGCCAGGCAGAAGTGCTGATTCCCCTCCTGCTTTGTACCAAACACTTTGCTTTTGGTGACAGGAAAAGTCAGCTGTTGTGAAAACTGTGATCCTGTTTTAATGCATTAGTGAAGAAAGACTCAATAAACCTGTCATGTATTCTACAGTGCTAAATAATTACAGAATTGAGAATACGATTCTTTTTCTGCTTGAATAGGCAGTTTATCGAGCATCTGAAGCCAAAGCAATGATCTCCAGATATGCAACACTGATGGTGTGTACTCTAAATTTCTCAAGACTGTCTTTACCATTTCAAACATCCCTTCTCTCTTTGTCTGTCTGATATCCCAGTCACAACAATGCAGCAGCTGATCACAAAAAGAGCAGACAAATGCCTGCAAAACTATGTTCCTGTTTGAGTACCCAGTCTACTGCCATAAAGGTGGAAGCTGGTTGAGTGGCACATGAAATTTGTGAGACAGACACATGGCTGGCTGCAAACCGAGGTCAGTATTTTTCATGATGTATCAACAGCTCTTCGAATCCCAGCATCTGGTGGAGCTCACTCCGCCAGCACAGCTTTGACACTACAGTCAGCCTTCTGTGAGTTTGGCAAAATGAGTATTAATACATTGAATCCAATTAGTTGAGGCAGCAAGCAATGCACAGAAAGCACTGAACAAGGATGCTAAAAATGCCTTCAAGCATAGACAACCACAATGTTTCCTGTAGAGGGAGAAAATAAATGTTGGGGTAATCTCTTTCTATCCCACCCTTTGCCTTATGCAGTATGTTAGCAGAACAGCCATCTGAAGTGAGATAATTTGTGCTGCAGTGGCTGCTCGTCATTCATCTGTAGTTTTCTGCATTTATTTATTTCTTTTAAATACCCTTCCTTCTGAAATGTGGAGATTTGTCCTAAGCTCCCCTTTTTTAAGGGGATAGCACTACAGAATTTTCTGCTGTTTCTTTGGCACCTGTTCTGTTGCTTTTCCTTCTTTGAATTACAACAGCCTCGTCTTTGTCCCAAGAGACTTGTAACCTTTGCACATCCTTTCCAGAGAAGAAATAGTCTGATTAACAACATCATTTTCCGGTACATAAGTTAGCTAAGTCTTTCTGGTTGGTATGAACTTGGGCTAGAACATGAGTAGTTCTTAAGTCTTCCAGAACATCAAAGCCTTTTCTGATACGCTAATGAATGCAACATCTTGAAAATCTAAACTAACGTATATCTGAGTCATAGTTATTTTCATTTGTGATTGGTTTGTCAAGTGCCTCAGAAGTGCCTTCTCACAGGAGTGTGGTACTACTTGTATTTTTTTTACAAGGCATTGAAAATTATGAATGAAAATGGAAAAGGTTTAGTCATATCTATTTCTTTGGAAATTTATAGCCAGCTGCTTGGAACGAGCCTGTCTCACAACACCCCAGTGCCCCAGCCTCATTGCAGTGGAGCTGCGTGCTTCTGTAGGAGTGGTAGGTTGCCAAAATTCTTGCCTTAACAGAAGGGGGAAAAAAATTCATCTTCTCTCCCTTAGGTGGAAACAATTTGGGAAAAACCTGCAGATGCTGGGCTTGCAATGGCCAATCTGTGTATCTGGTAGAGGTATTGAAATATAGCCTGGCAGAGCCCCCAGGCAGCTTTTACTCCCTCAAATGGTGAACAAGCATTGAACACCTACGAGGCTTCTGTTATCAACTTCAAGTTGTGGCACAAAACACTCCCACCCTCAACCCCGTGTTTCAGTGAGCTGCACATTTCCCATGCCTGGCCATAAATTCAGTCACACACGGTCCCGCAAGGCATACGCTAAAAGATCAACGTGGTACCATATAAATTAGCCAGAGAAGCATTTGAATTGAGTTAAATCTGTTCTCAATGCGACAGAGATGGGCTCTGTGAGGGAGGACATAATTTTAGGGTCAGATTGACTGCGGAGACTGAACATTTTAAGAGCACTGTGCTTACTAAGGGGTGAAGAGTTAATGCTTGTGCCTCAAGGTAAAAGCAGAGGTCAGGAAAGGGTTTCTTCTCACTGGTCAGGGTATTGCTCTATTGGCTATCTGTCTTTGTTGTGGTTTAACCCTAACCAGCAGCTCAGCGCTGCATACCCTCTGGCCCACTCCTCTAGTGGTGGGATGGGTGAAAGTGAGAAAATTCATGGGTTGAGATAAATTGCAGAATTATAGAATGGCCAGGATTGGAAGGGACCTTAAAGATCATCCATTCTAATGCCCCTGCCACTGAGGAGGTTTCTATGCTTTATATGCTGAGCATTACATCATGTGGTATGGGATGTCCCTTTGGTCAGTTGAGGTCAGCTGCCCTGGCTGTGTCCCCTCCTAACTCCTCATGCACCCCCAGTCTCCTCACTGGTAGAGTGAGAAGCAGAAAAAGCCTTGGCTCTGTGTCAGCAACAATGACTAAAATACCTCAGTGTTATCAACACTGTTTTCAGCACATATCCAAAATGTAACCCCATACTAGCTACTATGAAGAAAATTAACTGCATCCTAGGCAAACCCAGCACAGTCTTACTGCACAGGTGGTTGTTTTTCACACATTCCAAGGCCTGGAGCACCTGTTGATGTAGGGTATAAAGTGGGTTGGCCTGGAGATATTTGGGTTTGCCCCCTCAACACCTGTGTTAGATCAGTTGGTTCTGGTTGGTAGAGCTGAAGTGGTGAGATGGTGTGGCTGTTTGTGGATAGTTCTTGTTGAATAAAATGCCAGTAAGAAGATGCCTGTGGTTCTGGGGTTTGGATACATGCTGTAAGGTAAGAAATTAGAAATTTTTAACAGTAGAGGTGGTGTTAGCATGGTTTTGGGTTTTTTCCCCAATTTTTGTGTTTTCTGCTCTGTTTTCTGTAAGGCAACTGAGAAATACTCTTCTAAGAAGAGGAGGTGAGCTGCTGGGCTCTTAGTAACCAGTTTTTCCCCTTTCCATCTGGTTGTACCTCCTCATTGATAACCACCAGGCAAGCTGTGGTCAGGAATGAGGGGCAGGACAGCTGGCAGGTTGACTTGTAGAAGAGTAACCCATAGTTGGAAGGCTCACAGAGCCCAGCACACCACTCGCTGCTGCCAGACCCAAACAATTGTGCTTGCTGTCATAGAGCAGTTTGGTTCAGTATTTTTTATTTCCTTTCTGGACTAGAGAGGCTGTGCTGATACACAGATGGAGCAAGACATGCGTTGTTTTCTCATGCCTGAGGAGCTCATGGGAGCAAACTGTTTTTTGACTTGCACTGGATAGGAAGACTGAGTAGAGTAGGTATAAAGTGGGCTCAGCCACTCTTCTAGCAATCCACTGCTTTT
Source organism: Porphyrio hochstetteri (assembly GCA_020800305.1). Classification (NCBI taxonomy): domain Eukaryota; kingdom Metazoa; phylum Chordata; class Aves; order Gruiformes; family Rallidae; genus Porphyrio; species Porphyrio hochstetteri. The sequence goes on along the minus strand of CM036915.1, from coordinate 17,305,699 downwards.
AGTTTGAGAACTAAACGTGGGGATGGTTTAGGGGGAAGATGGTCAAATCTTTCATACTTTGTGTTAAAGAATTGCCAGGCTGTGACAGAAACCAGAGTGCATCCTGCTACCAGGGAAGCCTCCAGCTCTTAGGTGTTCTTTTCATGATTCTGTGAATCTTGCACTCCTCCTAACAGGCTTCTGCAACACATAGGCAAAGCCCTCCTTAATATACAGAACTAACAGGCTGGGAAACAGAGTGGGTGGCATTATAACTGTCATGTTGTTTTCACCTTTATCCTTCTAAATGGGAAGTTTCTTGGTGTTTTTAAATCTTGGCTGACCAGTTTGGAGATACTGCCTATTGCAGCTTGCTTTAAAATAGAGAAACCATTCGCCTGATACCTCAAGGCTTTGAAAACTTTCTGGGAAACATTGTTCCAATCTCTGGATTTAATGTTCCAAGCTGCACATTTTTGTCTGATAAAGGCTGACCTAGCTAGCCAATTTATCGCAAATGATTGGAGTTGTTTGAATTGTATGGAACAGCTTTACTGTGTGTTTGCTAGAGCTGCAAGCAGATAGTTTGTTCAGCTACTCTGCCTGCATCTGTGTGAGTGGGGCCTATGCTCATGTATTTCTCTGTGCTGATCCTAATAGTAATCTACCTGAGAGCACTGGTGAGTGAGGAGGAATTGCTGCAATATGCCCAGTGCATTTGTTTTTCCCCCTTGATTTTGTATCTGTAAGCCTGAACACCTGCTATTTCTAATTCCCACCTGTAAGTTGACTTTGCTGTGAGAATCTAGGCAGATTTCTGCCTGACCTATTTAACTGAGTTTAATTTCTCTAATTGGAGAACAGGATCCATTGCTACATGACTGCTGCAGCCAATCTTACACCAGTGAAATGAGTACAGCAATACACTGAAACTAGTAGTTTGCAGACACCACATGCTGACACTACATGTTGCTTATAACTGACAGATTCTAGAAACAAGTATTTGTGATTAATGGGCTGCAATTATACAGCAATACTAAAACGATATAGGACTAAAAATACCCTATAATGATTTTTTAAAATGCTGCTCTGTTAATGAGAGGATTTGTCCATCCTACATCAAAGAGAAACTTGTTAGCTCTCTGAGCTTGCCCACCTGTCTCTAATGCAGAAATAGAAATTGCTAATAAACAAGTGGAGACAGCTGCTATGTTCAGACTGCAAATGTGCTGATAAGATCAACTAGTTGACGAGTGACATGGTAGATACTGCAAAGTGCACCAGGGTTCGCAGAGAGCTAAACTTGGACTTCTGTAGCATTTCAAGGCACTTATTATGTGGCTGCTGGATTTCAGCTTCTAGCTGGCAGAAAAATAGGTGCATTGAGGCTCTTTCATTTGCCTTTTTGTGTGTGTCTCGGGGTGGGGTGAGGGGTGGTGTTCTCTGTGTTCTCTTGCTTCATTTAGGTACATGATTCTGCAGAATTAAGTAGCAGAAGGATCAGTACTAGTCAGTGTCTGTATCCAGGCCCTCTGAATAGAAGGGGTGGGAAGCTGCATTTTGAAGTCATTGCTCCCTGTTATATATGTGAACAGGCCTCCTAATGACTTGCTCTGCTAGTTTTGTGGGGACAGTTTTCCTTAAGGCATGTGGCGTCTTAGAGAAGTTCCTTGCCTTTTCTCCCTGCTCCATCTCTAACTTTATGTTAATGAACTTTGCATAATTGAATCAGGCCCCAGAACCAACAGGACTTGTTCCAGATCTTAACTCTGTTTCCCAAAGAAGGCATTTTTTCAGTAACGCTCAGAAAATGATATCTATCAAATCACCAGTGCATTTAGAATTTAATGTGCTCTATCAATTGCAATTGTTGTGCTACTTAGCTGTGGGGGGAAAAAAAATGTAATTTTCCCTGCCACTTTGTAATTCTTTTTACAAGCCTTTTCTCTTCTTTCTTCATTGAATTTATTTAATGAACTGTTTTGAAGATTTTCCGGCTTAGCCTGGGTGCTGCTTCTCTGTCTTTGAAATAGATTAGGTTAAGTAAAATAGGTTGAATTTTTTATTAAACCATGACAGGGGGCAGAGGTGATAAGTATGAGTGAGGGAAGAAGGCAGAATGGGGTTGGAGGTGTGCCTTGACCCACAGAAAAGGAAGGGCTTGTGGATGACTTGGAGAAAACATTAAAAGGAGTTCTGGAGCTTTCTTTTGAGGCACCCAAATGTTCTAGATTTCTCTGGTTTTTTGCATTTTTATTTTTCAAGCAGAGCAGACACCTATTACAGCATCCCGTTTCCTCTTCTTGCCCTTCCCTTAGCACTTTCACATCATCCTTCACTTTCTGCACATGAAAGCATGACGTGGTACTGATCAATACCAGCACACTGTAGCACTCCAGATATGTGTGCATGCTAATTTTAGGAAGGGTGAGTGGGTTTCAAAATGAAAATGACAGCTGTGTGTAGCATCATGGTATAGGACTATTACCATATCTGAGAGAGGGCTCTACTGATGATATTTAAGTGCAAGACTCGATATGTTTTCATGGCTAATGAAAAGTGGAGGAAATGCTTTGAAGCCATGGATTATGTAGAAATCCATTTCTCAAGTGAACATCGATGGCAAAGGATACTTCATGACTAGGACTTGGGAAACGGATGTTGAGCATCCAGCTCTGTGACTGATTTGTATTTTGTTCTTGGGTGACTCACTTGATTTTTCTGTAACTATCTGCTTTCTTAACTTGAAGCATGCTTGAAACATGTAATCTTCAGTCTGTGAGGTGTTTCAAGAGAAAATGAGTGAGATGAAATTTATGATTGTTGGCATCAGAGTGACTTTGACAGGTCTCCCAAAGGATGTTTAGGTCCCCTGGTGCGCACCTAACAGAAGACTGTAACTAGTGATTGAAGTGGAGATGAGGAAAAGAGGTAGATGGAGAGAAGGGTGGGAAGTCCTTAAATTCCCTGTGGGTCAGGCTGCACCTGTGGGAAATACAAATGCAGGGAGGCTTTGGACATGAAAATAAGGCTGCAGAAACTATCTGTGACTTGATTTTTTTCTTTTGCAATTGCTGTGCTGGAGGAATTTCTGACAAATTATATTCTGAGAAATTATATATCACACCCTATCCCTGTAGCCTGGTGTACAAGGTGCTAGCAGAGCTGAGGTCATTCCTTCCCCTTATTAACTAGCTGCGGATGGGGTAGGATCTAACAAGATTAGTGTCTCATCTGCTTTGTCACTTCATAATGTTGTGGGTCACCCTAACAGAAGCTTGGGAATTTATATTGTGGCAGAGTAGGAAAGTGCATGTAGAAGAGCAGACATGCAAGGCCATTCTTGAAACACAGTCCTGTAAATCCTGGCCTCTGGCAGCCCAAGCTGTTTAGTTATGTTTTATGAATCAGGTCATATCATGTCTGTCACAGCTTCCAGATGCCAAATTCCTTCTGTGACGCTTTTGTCAAGCATTTTGAAAGGGCACAAAAACAACAGCTAGAGGGTCACCATGAAGCACTGCTCAACACATGGGAATTCTTCTTCACAAAGAGCAATGGGCCAGAGGCAAAAGAATGAGCAAGAGACAGATGAAGGACTCTGAAGTCTCAGTAGCTGTGGTGCCCCTCCTATCCCTATTCTCCTTGCATTTAGTACTCACTAACAGTAAACGAGCAATACAAATGTTACGTGCTCATAGTCTATGTGCTGAGATAGCTGATGGGCCCACAAGCTATGTAGGATGTCTGTAGATAGACTTGAAACAATGCTCCTGCTCCAAAGTGATGACTTACTGCTTAATTTTATACACTATATCATACCCTTTTAATCAGAACACTCCCAGGACCCACCTTGTATCTTGTCTCTCCCACCACTTGGGATATCACTTGCAATGCAGATACCATGACCTTACTTGTCAGCCTATCAAGATGTGACTTGAAATTAGGCTCAGCCCAGATAAAATAATTGCTGTTTGCAGAAAGGGTAGTGCTGGTGATATGCTCCCTGTGAGGCCATCTAACTTGCCTTGAATGTAATTTAATAGACAGAAATCAAATAAAATAAATCAAATTAAAGCATGCAGCTAATGCATGCAAACTGAAATGAATTTGGATACAAACAGGTAGTGAGGCTCATAGTTGGGTTCTTCATCCATGAAGGAAGCACACTAAATAACACAGAAAATGAAAATAAGTTAAGGAGATTTTTTGATTTTGAGAGTTGATGGGGATGTTAGATGGCAGGTGAAGGTTATTTTTTGATATAAGGTGTTTTTTGTTACTTGTGTATTCTTGCAGTTAGAAAACATCAGTTAGAAGTCTCTTTATATTTTGAAAACAAGGTATTAGCATAAGAAGCTTTGTTGGATAGAGTAGGAAGATAAATCATCTTTGCAATGCCAGCTATTAGCCTGTCATGACCATGATTTACAGGGATTTTCTTTTATTTAAATAAGTGTTTTATTTAAAAGCATTCTCATAGTTTACAGAGTGGAAGATGAAGTGGTAGTGAATGCTCTGAAATATAATGGGTTTGGTAGGAGTGCTGCTTATGGCAAGTGAGAGGAACTCATGCTGTGGACTGTACAGCCTGTAAAGAGTGGATGGGCTGCAATGGAAGGATTCTGTGGCAGCATCAGTTGGAGAAGGTCAGAGTTCTGGGGAGATGTTGGGGTGAAAAGGCATGAAAGCACTGGGATTGAGGAAATATGTCCCAGTATCTGCTTCACAAAGCTGTTCTGTGTACTACACATCAGAAATCCAAACTGATCAGCCACAATTACTCATGATGTTAAATAACATGCCAAAAAGAGACTTCTGGAGAATTTTTTAAAACAAATTGAATGTCACTTGGAAACAATGAAATAAAGAACTAAAACCCTCTGTTCTGTGAAAAAATTCACATTTGCATCACTGGAGTGATGAGGAAGGACATCACATGTTCCGCTTGTGTGTTTTCTGAGGCTGCCAAGCCTATTTTGCAGCCTGACTCCTTTACTCATGAGTACTTTTTTCTGTGCTTTTTGTAGCAACTTGTGTGTGTGTGTAAGAACATTTTTCCTTTCTCCAGCCTTCCTACCATTTTATTCCTAAGAAGAAAAAACTTTCCTCAGACTAGTCGTCTTCCTAGCTTGACATTCCACTCCCTGTAGTGATTGATGTAGGAAGACATCGTTCATTAGAAATCACTTTGCTACCGTCTGAAGGGAAGAACTTCTTCCTGACCTTAGCCAGTGACTGCTTAGTATCCTACCACATGCTGTTAGAAATTTCTGCATGTTATCTATTTTATGCAGTGGCAAATTTCGTTCCACCTATCATTTCTAAGTATTCAAGGTTTCTGATTGTGCTATATGATCCTGATTCCTCCTTCATTCTTAGGCTGTTTCAATAGTAGAACCTCTTGAAAAGCATGTGGTGTGAACTTCAAGGTTTGTCTCTGTTATCTTCCTTGGAAGACTCATTTCTGCTCATCGCCTAGGCTCAGTAATGTGAGCTCTTGATCTGAGGTTTGAACACAAGATGTTCAGTCAGTGTTGTTTCTAGGGTGCTGGAGGGCAGTGGGAAAATAGGGCTGGCCAATAATGTTACATCTGCTATTGTTATGAGTTTTCCTAAATGTTTTGGGGGAGATGACAAAAAGATTAAGTTCCATTTAGTATGTTTCAGACACTGAGTGCTAGTGCCTCCCATTTTTCTCTTTATCAAGATAAAACTTTATGCATCGATGTAGGCTTCTTATTGAGGCTGAAGTTGGCAGGAATTTGTACCACTCAGGGTGGACAATAGGGTAGTCTTCTAGTTTAAAGATATTTCTGCATCATTCTGGTGCTAAATACTTCCAGATCAGTCAAACTCTGCTTTGTGTCTATTATGCAACATGTTACATACTCCAGAAGATGAAAAATGATGCTCCTTATGTCATAATACAAGATCACTGGGCCAACACCAGTTTCGCTGTCATGATGATCTGATTGAAAGACCTTTTAATATTGATCACTTATTTGCATTCTCTCAGTTGTTTGGGGAATTAATCTGAAAACTTGCTATCAAGATAAGATTTATTGTTTGAAACTGAGAGACAGTTTTACCTTATCAACCTCTTGCCTGTGGAAAAAGAGAATTTCTGCTGGGATCAGCCATGGGCAGTGCAGTTCTAAAATTTAGGATAGACTTGAACAGCAATGATGTAAGAGTCAATTCAGTGATACCACAAATGAGGTAAACCAGCAGAAGGTCCTTCACTGTGCAGTTGTTGACATGTGAAGGTTCCTCTTGTAAATATTTTTCTTTCCTTTTCTCTTTGTGTTTTGTATGTAACAAAACACACAAGTTAGAATGCTCATAACTTGCTTATTACAGGAGAAATGAAGGATAATATTTTTAAGGATCTCTCCCTGTCAGGGTATTTCTGGAGCAATGAAATGATAAAATATCAAATCAGGCGAATACCAAGAATTTAATTTTTCCCCTCAGAGCCAATCTGTGACGCTTTTTTATCTTGACAAAAATTGATATTTTATCCCTTTGATAATGAGAGGCTCTGATTGCACTTCCTTTTAATATATTTTATTTCTTACAAGTCATTCCCTGAGGAAGGCCTCAAGTTGGAGGCAGAGAGAGATCTGTGCCTCTTAAAGGAACAACACATGTTTAAGAATAAACATTGCTTTATGCTTTTAGGTGGCATTAGGTGAGTTTTAAATCTCTGTTCTGAATAGACAGTTTATGGGTAAAAAGCTCTTTACTATAGAATTTGTCTTTTGTAGAGAAGAACTGCTTGAAGGACTACGCAACAGATAATTTATTTTCCTGTTAAATTGGGTTGTTATTCCCAGTGGTGAAAGAAAAGCTGACAGGTGCTCTGTTCTCCATGCTCATTTTAGGGCTAACAGGCCCCCAGTGCAGGTCCGAAGTTGTTCTTAGTCTGCTGTGGCCACAGAAAGACTGGGCAAAATACTGAGATCTTCATCCAGCTTTTTGCCATTTCTCTCCTGCCTAGATTCCCAGAATGAGATTTTTCTGGAAAAATAAGGACTTCAGAACCGGATCCATCGACATTAGTAGAGAAAACAAATGCCCTTTGGGTTGTTTCTGTCCCCAGCTACTGTGTGATTGTTGTGTATAGAATGGCTTCCTGTGCTCTGGGCAATGTGGTTTTAACGTTAACTTCTACCTCTCCACAGGGGAGACTCTTCAATATAACTGGCCGATATTCAGCTTAAATGTTCCTTTGTGAAGTTTCATCCCATTAACCCTGGCTTCACCCTAGTTTAGTCCTCTGAGCAATTCCTCTTGTTGCTGTGCCTGTCCTCAAAGGGCACGGGGTACTGCGCTGGGGTAAAGGCTGTATCTCTCAGAAGCAGGAGACGTGGGTTGAGGCATTACTTGCAGTGTGAAAACCATTTACTCCTGGAGTGTGCTCTGGAGGCATCCCCTCTGCAAGCAATTCCTGCTGCAGACTGTCCATCTGCTGCCCTTCTTTTCTACAGAGAAGCTATTAATGCTGCCCGCAAAGCCAGGGACGTGGCTGGAGGGCAGCTCACGCCTGGGAAGTCACAGCTCAGTGATGCTCTGCCCTCTAGGTGCAGAGTCAGCTTGATCCCTTTAGGGATCAAATACTCAGAGATGTCTCTGGCTAGGGATGTAACTAGCAAGTGCAGAGTTGTTGCTCTTGCAGTGTTGAAACGTGCCTTGCAAATGAGACGGATGGGCTGTGAGTGAGTAGTGGTTATACAGAATGAAATGTAAAAGTAAGGGGTGAAAATACCGCTGTTTTGGAGCTGAAGCCTTATTAAAGCCCTGTCTGTCCTATTTAGGCAAATTCTTTCTAAAGTATCATGTGTCACGAAAATCCCATTAAACTGTCACATAAATTATCTGAGTTTCCTTTTTCCATCACTGTGGATTACCCAGGGAGATATTTTTATGACAATGGAAGCTTTTTCAGTTTGCTCCTCCTGCCTGATTTCATTTCAGATGAAATCTTTCTCACGGAAAAGAGCCCATGGATTTCATAGTTCTGTGGATCTTTGCACTCTGCCTATGGTTATCCTTGTAGGTCTCTGCTGCACTTACCTCCTGCCTGCACCTTCTAGGCATGGGACAGTTTAGGGCAATGCTGCCACTTCTCTAACCATTCCTGACTGAGAACACTGTTTTGATGGATCTCTGCTCCAGTGTCTTCCAGTCTTCTGAGAATCCACTGACTGGTTCTTCCCTCGGGACAGTGTTCATACAAAAAAACATCAGAAGGTGAGAGAGTCATGTGCCTAATTTGAAAATACTTTTTTTTCAAGTTGCTGTGTGTCAGAGGTCTCCTGTCTCTGCAAGGCAATCTACATTTTTCCCATGCTGGTTGAAAAAAGCACATGGATTGATGGTCAGGCTGCGGCAGTACAAATTACTTGAGTATCTGAAATTGCCTGGTGCCATAGAATGAATTAAGGCCATAATAGGTGTATGATAGAAACAGGGAATGATAGATCCTTGCCTGCCTTTAACAGATAATCTAGAGCTTCCTTCAGCAAGCTAGATAATCTGTTGGGAGGATTCTCGGAGCTGCTTTTACTCTTTGCTTCTCACCCCTTTCGAAGAGTGTGGACACAGAAGCTGAAACTCAGTAGACTTAAGGATAATAGAGGGGCTTTGGGAGATAATTGCTAATGAAAGGAATCCCAGTAATCATATCACTGTGATCTTAGTGGTAGGTCTGTCGCCAACAAAGCAGGCAAGACAGAATTTTCCATAAATGTTTTTCATCTGTATGTGGGAAGAGGCTGAAGTTATGTCAAAATATCATGATTAAATAGTTCTGATTTGTGGCTGATGTTTAATGTAGTCTGAAGTGGCTAACATTAAGCAGTAAGCCAATGCCTTGCATATAAGAGGTTAAAGGAGATGGCTGAGGTGCCCTGGGAACTGGAACAGCAACTCCAACAGCCCTTGGGACTCAGAGGTAGTTGCAGAGAGCTAGAGAGGAAACTGGGACCAAATTTCTAATGGGGTAGCTAGAATGACCCATGTGGCTAAAGGCCTCGTACTGACACTGTTCTGGGCATGGCAGTAGAGTGGCTTGATGCCAGACTTAAAGAATAAGGACCTAGCAGAAGAAGGTCATGTAAATATGGAGGAATACCAGTGAAAGCAGTCAAGTCACAGCAGATTGCCTTAGCTGAGACAGAAACTTGCATTTTATTTTTTTTTATGCAACATATTCCCAGTGGACAGTAAGAGCAACTGATTGCTATCTCTTTTTATAGCAGCCTTTTGCAATTTAAAGGTTATCTCCTTCCTCCCTGTTCATCTTTCCTTTCCAAGTTTAAAACCCATTTTCTCCAATTTGTCTTTGTAAGTTATGACTTCTGAACCTTTTATCATCCTTAATGACCACTTCAGTTTTCATGGAATTCATTTTTATGGTGGCCAGCAATGGGCACAGGAGCAATGCTGGGAGACTTAAAGACAGTGTAACCAACCATAGCCCTCAGTTGCCAAAGCAAAGAGCTCTGATGCTGGCACTAGTGGGTGACAGAGTGCAGGGGAAGTTCCTGAGCTGGAACCTCAGGAAGCTAGCAGCTCCCATGACAGCAGCATAGGAGACTTGTGCAGGGCCAGGAGTGATTATGGCAAATCCCTGCTATAAAAGAAACTCCTGGGGAGCACCATGAACATGATGTGGCAGTGGCGTGTGGTCCAGAAAGGGTTCTGCAGCTCTGCCAGCTTGACCATGAAAGCAACAGTATCCACCCAGCAGAAGGCCAGGTCCTCTCTAACTCTGTGCCTGTGGACAGAGTGCTGGTGGGAGGATGTGTCCACCCGAGTGCCAGGCTGTGTCCTGCTTTTATGCTGGTACTGGACAGCAGAGGAAAGTTCACCTGAGGAGGGGCACACAGGTAGGGGAACCCCTCTACTCAGGGACAGAGCTCTGCAAAGAGAAAGGTGCTTGTTTGTCATCAGTCTAATAAGGTAGCTGTACTGTAATAGCAGTGGTTCCTGCTGCCTTCAGAGCTTGGACTTTTGGAGTCTGCCCCAAAATGAACTTGACAACTTGCTTACCAATTTCCTGGAGTTAAGAAACAGCAGTAGTAGGATGTCAGACTGCACCAAGGCTGGGCAGTCTGTACCCGTATTCAGCTCCCTGATCATCTCTGATTCAGAGGTGAATGAATTCATAAAACACATGCACAAAAGGAGGTTGCCAAGCAACTTGGAGGCTGAAACTCCCCCACCAAGCTATGAAGGTAGAGATCAGGCAGACAAGATGATTTGTAATGTTCACTTCTTTGCCATAGGTTACAGTAATAACACATATAAAATAGGCCTATTTAAGAAAGGAATAGCTCATTGATAATTCTGGAAAACAACAGCTGGTCCTGCCAGACTGTGTGTTTTGCCTCTGTCTCTTAAGATGTGTCTGCTCTTGGAGCATTTAGCCAAAAGCAGGGTCAGCAAGGAGACAGCGATGCTGGGGTGGGGGGAGATGGGGAGGAAAGAATTATTCTATCTTAAGGCAACTGACAGACTGATAACTAGTGGAAAAGTTTTAGGAGGGGGATAGAGTGTCTGACACAGATTCTGCCTCAGATCAGTCTCGTGTTTTCTGTGATCTCAGTATTTGATGCTTTTTACAAATATACTTTAATATATTCATTGTACATCACACCATAGCCTGTCTTCTCTCTGGTTTTGCGTAACTATGCAGCCTTGGGTATATCAGATGTATCCAGGACAGGATGCAGCCGTGACATGCATGGAAGAGCTATGTGATGGTGCTCCTGTTTACCCATCATTTAACTCACAGAATACCCTGTAGTGGCCACAGCTAATTAAGTTGTAAAGGAGACTTTAGCTTGGTTTATGTCTACTATGACCTGTGGTAAACTTGAGCCTTTGATTTGTGTAATGCTTATGATAAAGTCATGCTGTATTTATGCATAATGGGAAAAAATTCTGTGTCTTAATGGCTCTGGGCTTGGGGTAAAGGGAAGAGAAGTATGCAGAAGCACAGCCAGAAAAATTCCAGTCAAGACCTGGATGTAGGTTGAATTTCTTGCATGCCGTGTACATAATTCCTAGCCCTGTGTTGTTTCAATGCCTGTCCCCTTACAAACAGCATGGCTCGGGTCTCAGCTTGAAATAATTTAGAACATCAGCCCAAGTCAGGGCATCTGGAACAGTATTTCCTTCCCTTTCTGCCCCCCTCTTGATGAGGGACACTGCTGTGTTAATGGAGTTTTGGTCATTCCTTTCAGGCTGCTATTTCCCCAGCTGATGTCATGATTAGTGACATCAAAGTTACTTCTTAGTGAACCTTAATGATGACATGACTGGAGAAGGTTCCTTATAACGGGCAGGAGATTAAGCAGCAAGGTAGCAGTACTGGAAGAACAAAGCTCTTATTTTCATGCATTTATCCACAGTCAAAATGAGTGAAGAGAAGGAGAGATGGGAAGAAGGTGATACCTTAGTAGAATTATTACTCAAAGGGGTTTTGCTCAGAGTTTTGCAAGACTTATCAAGGAAGCTTTGATCTCTCACCTTGGGTGCTGTTGGTGCCATGCTATATTCTGGACGTGTCAAAATGTAACACAGTGTAACAAGACATGATCTGTTGGATAAGGCTTTATGCAGCATGAAAAGGTTCCTCTGCTTTGTCTTTTTATTATTTACATTCCCAGAGAAGGTTATGTGTCATGTGGGCTTTGCAGAGATAAATGGCTAACCTGAGCTTTCTGGCAGCGTCCCCAGAACTTGGGGAAGGGACCAGCCCAAGTGTTGGTCTGAGGATTTTGAAGACTTAAGCTCAGTTCTGGGCCTGGAAGGTTGTATATGTGAGAACCTGTGGTTGTGTGTCCTGATGATGGGTATGGTGAGGCATAGGAGGTAGCACAAGGGGCTCTGAAACAGAACAGAGTTAAGACCAGCTGGGTGCCAGTGTAAACCAGTGAGCTATACCAGCTGCTGAGGTGGTGTGTCAGGATTGCAGTCATGGGGGTGTTGGAAGTGAGATATGAAGTGAAGCAGCAGAACTGAGGTCAGAGACCTTGACTGGTGCCTGCAGCTGGAGCGGTGGGTATGGCTGGCCGGTGCCACTGCCCACTACTCCCATGAGCTCTAATGTTTATCACAGTTATCCCAACAATTTCCAGGCAGAGAAGTAACTGGATATGTTATAAAGCATGGGATTGAGTGCCTCCTACCTGCTGCAGCATTAATGCTTGTTTCCCAGGTGCTTCAGGGGTAGCAAGTTTTATGGCCATGTCGTCAGCTGTGTGCTCTATTTGCTCCTTCATTAGTCTTCACACTGGGCACAGTCTGGGGGAGCACAGCGTTTGGGTACGAGATTTGGCTGTGATGGGTTCTGCGAAGGGAACAGGCGGTTGACAAGCTCTGCAGTTTCCTTGCTGGTACATACCTCTGTTATGACTCTCCTGTGGATGGGCTGTCAGAGCTGCCGATGTGCTTGTCAGGAGGAGAGCCTTTAAAGGAAGCTTTAACTGGAATAGAGTTTTCCTTGGCTGGACCTAGAGCCTATGGGCCTCTTCGCTGTCACCCACAGGAAAGCAATGTAGATGATCTCTGTTTGGTCTCTTCTCCCAGCCTCATTTTCCTGGGGTTTAAGATCTGGAAACTCCAGAAGCTTTTCTGATGCTGAATTGAAATGAGATGAGCTTGACTTTGATCAGCCTTAAGAAGAACAGAGCTCAGGTCTCTCCTAGTCCGGTATTACTTGCAATTAGCAGAATTATGGCATGTTTTCTGGGTTTCTGAGATGAGAAAACCATGGCATAGAGTTTCTTTTTTCTTATTTTGACTGAGGAAAGAACCTCTCAATTAAGATGCTGTGCTCTCTTCCAATATACAGAGGAGATAAGAGCTGTTAAAGCAGTATTCATCAATTGCAAAAGAGAACATGTTTTATTTTGCTTTGTGCTATTTACAGCTGCTGTCCATTAGGAGTCCTCCAGAGTGTCATTCTCAGCTACAGCAGCACAGTCCCATAAGTTTAGCTCGGCGATGAGCCTGCAAAACAGCACTAAATCATGGTGATGGGAAAAAGAAGAAAACATTTGGAAATGGCGAAATGCAGCTGATGTCCTCATGAAAGCTAGTTTTTGCTTGTTGCTATTTTAAAGCGTTACTTAGACTGTAATGCACAACTAGCTGGAGGAGCAGAGAAACCGTATACTCTTAATTTTGGGAAAAGCAAATCAGAAAGGCTAGCAGTTCTGCAGGAGCTGAAGGGAGCTTTTGAAATCCAGAAGTGCCTTGAGTGCTTATGTATACCTGTCAATCAAAATACGCTAACCTCACAGTAAGGCAAGGTGTAAGGAGAATGACAAAAGACTCATACGTGGCTATTGAGAAACAGAGTTCCAGTTGCTTTGCTGGCCCAGAATATGATTGCTCTGTATGGGCTCTTTGAGCTGAGAGTGCAGTTCGCTTTTCTAGTGCCCACCAACTGTTTAAGAGGAAAGCATGGTGGGGGATTGTTTCCAAATCCGAGCATGTCCCTGACGATGTAACTAAACGGTACTGTGATGTATGTGTTGAGCAGAACTGTACAGAATATACAGCTGAAGAGAAAAAATAATTAGTGCTTGTTCCTTGTTGGGCTGAAATGAGAAATTCCACCTGTATTCGCAGCTAAAAGCAGCCTCTGCTTTGTCGGACAAATCACTAAACGGTTCTTTAACAGCTATATTTTCCAGCATGCTGTTCTACCTCCCTGTTTCAGGTTAATTGATTAATGATTTGTAAAGCCTCTGGAAACTGAAGGACAGCTTTGGGAGCTAAGGACAAAGGCGTGTAACTTGCTAATTCAGCATTTGTTTACAAGGACACTCAGCAGATGCCTTTGGTTTTGTTTTCTGTCCTGTTACCACTCCCAAGCCTGTCAGTTTGGGGTCCCTCAACTCACACGAGGGAGCAGAGTCTGGGCTCTGATGTTGCCAGATAGAATGGGACAAACCTATCCTGGCACCGTTGTGATGCCCTGACAGATAATGGTTTCCACTAAAGCAAATCTGTCAGGTTGACTTGTGAGCACGGCTTGAGATTGTGAATGCTCACAAAAGGATCATTTTAAGACAGATAATTGCTTTGTCCTTTCCCTTTATTTTCTGTGCCTGGCAGGTGTCTCCCTCTGCCTTCTCCTGTTTCCTTGGCCCATCCATGGAGTATGCACAGATGGGATCTTCAAAGAATCTGCTGTCAAACTTGGTTGTTTCTAAGCATATGTATACTGAGAGTTTTTGGAGACTTTTAACTAGACCAAATGTGAGTGCTTTTTCACAGGAACAGCAAATAGCGTGTCTGATAACAGGCAAACTTTCTCTCTTAAGTTGCAAGTCTCCTTTGAAACAGATTCCATAGAGCTTATCAATGAATTTTGGTTAGTTAGACTTTTTTTATTAAAAAAATCTCTGCAAACCTTCTCCCCTACCCCAAATTCCAGCAGTTTGTCCCCTGTGCCAAAGGTATTGCTAGGAACAACTGAACTCTTCTAGTTGCAACTTTGGAAAATCAGCTTTGCAAACCTGAGTGTGTGTCTGTATCATACAGAACTGAAAGCTGCTTTGTTTTGCAGGCGATCGACCGTATGTATTTCTAATGGCCCGTGTTCACCCTGGTGAAAGCAATGCCAGCTGGGTAATGAAGGGGACCCTGGAGTTCCTTGTGAGCAGTGACCCCATTGCTGATCTCCTGCGGAAATGTTTCATTTTCAAGATTGTCCCCATGCTTAATCCCGATGGAGTCATCAACGGCAAGTGAGTTGTGACAAGTACTCATTCTGGGGTTTTGCTGGGTTTGTCTGCAGGCTTTTACCCTGGGCACCTAGGTCTTGTCTTCAATGTTTTGGGTCAGTAGAATTCTCTTTGCCTTATGCTTTATGCATACTGTTATCAATCCTGTATGAAAAATATCTATCTGAGATATGGCCCGGTGTGCTATCTTGCATTTGTCAGATGTATGTGATTCTGTACTGTATGTCTCTCAGTTGTCTCGATTGGGAGTATTTGTGGTGCCAGAGAAACAGGATCTTCCTTGATAAATGGAGATCTGTCTGTGTATTCTGCTAAAGCATCAGGGCAGACTTTACCTGCAAGACGGATATGCTTGGGAGTAACTGGCTTTAATTAATGCTTTGTATAGCCTGGTGGGGGGAAGATGAGTAAGGATCTATTAAACTTTCACATTTTCATGGAAATATTTCCATATAGTGAAGCTCCCTCTTTCTCCCACCTTCTTTTCAATCTTTCCTCCCACGTGTTTCCTAAGAGATACTGAATCTGAGCTTGGAAAATACTGATTCCTTTTTGTTCTTTGCCTTATATCATCTCTGCCCACCTACACAACTTGCCTTCCCTCTCCCTGTACATGAGTAGAAAAAGTACAGCTCGGCTCCTAATATATTAATGTGAAATAAATACTGTTCTGCAGCCAGTGGAAGAGGAATTTCCTTTGAATGCTTGAAGAGTGCATTAAGATAAGGTAGGCTTGCACTTTGCTGGAAAAATTCTCCAGTGTCTCTGCAGACAGAGGAGTATGTTCACTTTTTTGTGTGTCTGTAGAGTGGCTGTCAGTTAATAACTGTCAGTCCCATCTCTGATGCAAGGGCAGGACGTTATGATCACATCCCACTAGTAGCTGGCAAGGTATGCACTTTGACCTGGCCATAAGTTCTTGCAGGTTTTGGTGACAACTGTGTCCCCTGGCTTGTTGTGGTGGAACATATGACAAATCTTAAAGCTGAAAGATCAAGTGCTGAAACACACAGCAGAGCATAGAGGAACAACTTTCCTTAAGCTACATTCTCCCATCTGCTTTCAGTCAGGCTGTGCTGAGTGGGTGCCGCTGAAACGGAGGAACAATCTTGAGCATCAACTGAGTTGAGTTTGGTTCTAAACTAATTCATTTCAGCAAAGAGCAGTTAGGGCTCTTCTGACAGTCACTTGTCTGTGAACTCTGATCATTTTGCATTGCTATGCTCCCCAAGACTGGAGCATTACCAATAGTCTGGAAGGACTGACGAGAGTAGCTGGATACTGCCCCAGAGTATTTGAAGCCTTTCCGGGCACCAAATGCTTCCTTGATCCTTCCAGACAACAGAAGCAAAATAGAAAGGTTGTGGCTTCCCCACCACCCCCCCTTTTCTTTTTTCCTTTCACTGCACTTAATTAAGTTTCCAGCAGATGGAGGACTGGAGGGAATGTCTGACCTTTTTTCTCCAGCTGTCAGGAGTGAGTGTAGCAGAGAAGGGACCCTCAGGAGGGAGGACGTGGCTCTCGGTGACACCTGGATGAAGCACACTGTTGGAGTGCCTCTCGCACAGGAAGGTGTTTTGCTTTTCCTGGTGCAGATGAGCTTAAGGTGTAGTTAAATCTGGTGGTGAGTTTGGTGAGCCTTACTTGTGGGAGAGGAGTGGGGAACAGGGACCTGGCCGTGGCTCTGCTACTGATCATGAAGCCTGTGGAACGGAGAGAACCTTTATGCTTTAGTTTAAATACTTCTCTCCTGTGAAGGTTCCTGTGGCATGATATTTTTCTTTTTCTCCCATGTGATTTTCCAGTAGACTTGGGTCCTAGTCTGAAAGAAATGCTTTTGTTCTGGGCTTCAGGTTTAATGGTGGTCTGCTTGAAATAACCATGCACTCTGAAGAAGGCATCTTTAATGTGCACATGCAGATTTCTTTGGCTCCATAATGTTCCTTTGTGTCCAGATTTAATTGCTCTAGTCAGCTCTGTTATCTTTCAAGTTAGTGTTAAGAGGGAAACTGTTTTCTGAAGAAGCTGGTCTATAGCTCATTAACCATAGTAGTTGTAAGATACTTGCTAAACATTTTTTACATCTTTAAGCCCACTCTACAACCCATTTCATGAAGCAACTCATTTGCCTTGGGATTCACAATTCACTTCTGTGGAAGTCCCAGCAAGCATCACTGAACTGACTGCTGAGTGCCTGGCATTCCCTCTGCCTGCACTCCGACTTGCTGCTCTGTTATAGCTTTATATGTGTTGCTGTGATCTCACATCTCTTCCTCTGAGGACTGGGCATATTGAATGCATCAAATATCCCAGCCAACAATTATTGTGGGTCTGTGCTGGACATGAGGAACGCCTATGTGTGGTAGCCAGTGCTCTCATATCTCACTGAAACAAGGATTTCTTCTGTTTCAGTGCCTCTGTCTTGGTATTTCAGTATCTTTAAGAAAGAGCTGTGGTTTTTTTTACTGGTAGTTCTCTGAGTCTCCCTGCTCTCCCTCCTTCCCAGCCCTGTGTGTTGGGGTGTGTGCTGCCCTTCCCTGCCTGTCAGAGACTAATGCCAGTGTGTAGTTACAAAGGTTTTTTCCAGCCTGGCTGGCTCCCTGCAGCAGGTGCAGCAAGGGAAGTGTGCTCATCCCAGCAGGGTACCACACTGTCATGCTTTGGGAGCATCACGCAGCAACAACACCATCAGGGCCTTGGTATTTGCTTTGGTTAATGTGATCTGAAAGTTACATGTGGAGAATGTTCTCCCGACACAGAGAGGACTGTGATAATGTGATTATGCTCTGGTTGCGTGAAGCTGAGATGGGAAACAGCTCTCCACCTTCCTTTTCACTTCAATCGGTGCTCTGAGAATCCGTTCCTGTCTGTCAGCGGAGACACTTGCAGCCCTATCACTGATGCTAAATGAATGTGGTGGTGATGCAAGTGTGACTGTATGAATGGGGTTGTCACCATGTAAAACTTCGTATCGCTACCAAAAACTGCAGTGAATTTGACTTTGCTCAATCCAGAGAGAACTGGTGAGCGGCTGGCTGTGTGTGGCTGAGTGTTTTGTTCCTTCCTCAAGAGCACTCAGATGGAGGGTTTGTCCTGTAATATTCAGCTGATCTGATAATGGCTTTATATTATTTAAAATTAAATAATAGACACTGCTTTTCATAAAGTTCCTTTTATACTTTCTGCTAGACACTGGCTTTTGACCGTTGCTGATGGGATGCTGCCTCATATAGAACCGTGGTCTGACTTAATATGGTTATTTTTACATTGTATTTTTTTTCTTTTCATATCAATTACAAGGAAAAAATATTCGTAATCTCCAAGACCAGTAGTGTAAATCAGTCTAAAAGGAACAGCCATATACTTAACAGGAAGTATTCTTGCAGCCCAACCTTACTTAGTGCCAGTTGTTCTGTGAGAATCCAAAGTAATGAGTATGGTTTGGTCTTATGGCTCACTTTCACCTTGCCTCTATCCTCTTTTTAAACTAAGTTGTAGTAAAATAGGAAAGTTTTGAAAGGAATGAATCTCTACTGTGTGTTGGAGAATCCATAGAGAGCATAATTTTCATTAGGAAAGTGATAAAATGCAGTGGGTGAGAAAGAGACCTGTGGTTTGTTCCTGGTTCTGTTACCGATGGATTATGAGACCTTGGTCATTGCCCTTGCCATTTCTCCTTTGAGAGTGACATCATGACATATCAAAATCTTTGAATATTTTGAAATGAAGACTGAAGGATGCATAATGGGAGCATTGTTTCTTCTATCCAGCTCCAGTACTGTTTTAACTGTTAAGCTTGTTAACTCGCAGAATGTGGGAAATACTGTTCTTGGAAAATTCTAATTTTATGAGGAACAGTGCAGAATAACCTTTGGTGCAACTCTCTGCTTCAAAATGTTCATCTGTTGAAGTGAAATCTTTGTACTACAAAACTAGACCAGTTATGGCCAGTTGTGTAAAATCCAGAAAGCCAGGCTCAGTAAGGGAACCTGTAAAAAGCCAAATTCTAGCAGGGCAGTAGGAAGCAGCACTGTCTGCTGTCCGTGTCATCCCACATAAATTCATTATCCCTCATTTGAGCACAGAGTTGTGTGTGTGCTCAGGTGTGCCTGTGCAGTGATGTGCTCTTACACTGCCTTCAGTGTGCAGCTGCCGGGCATCCTCCTGCCAGCAGCCTGTTTGTGTGGCTGCTGCCCGGCATCTCCTCAGACCTGCACACACCAGACATTCTCACATGTGTGCTCACAGTCACAACGTGGTAGCTGATGTCTTGTGGTTTTGGCTGGACTTCTCCAGATACTGCAGCTCTACAGAAATATTGCTATTTTTTTTACACCTAAATTTAGGGTTATTAATTATATCAGTGTAACCTAATTTATATCACCATAAACAGCAGTAATAAATGATGCAAATGCTAACACCCAATGCTTGCCAACTGTGCCTGTTTGAGGGCCTTTTTCCCTCCCCAGTTCCCAGTAGTATTAAATTAAAAATGATCGGCCTTGCAAGATCATTGATCAAGCAAGAAGTGGAAGCTTCTGGGGAAGTGATTTTTGTTTTAAAAAATACTTCACGTGCAGGCTGGTCATGGAGTGTCTATGTATTTTGTGTATCAGAAATTCTTTTCTCACTGACAGATCTGGCCAGCATCACAGTTCTCCAAGTTCATGTCTCGCACTCCTGTGCTGCCACCTTCTTCCTCTTCCTTTCCTCCCTTTAACATTTCCTCTTTCCTGTCTCTTTTCTGCCCTTTCCTCATTCTCTCCTCCCTCCTAATGAATCAAGGAAACTTTTCAATGAAAAGAGCTTGGTGCATTTAATAAATTAATTGAATCAGTTGGTGGTGATGGGAGCTGGTGGGGCTTGTTGGGTTGTAAAGGAAGATGAATTTTTTTGGATGTTGCATCATTTCTTCAAAGCCATGGGGTAACCATAGCAGCAGTTAGGAAGAGGAAATCCTGATTTGCATTTTGGATTACAGCCATAGACTATTCTTTATCTGGCTTAAAAACACCCTGTTCCCTGCTGCACCTGCCCTCCCACAGCACAGGCTGAGCAAACCTCACTGCTGCCTGAAGGTAAGGCAGGTCAGGTGCTGCGTTTCTTGTGTCTCCATTGGTGCTCACTCCCAGTTTTATTTTAGGCTGTTTATTCCATCCTGTTTTACTTGTGGGTCTTTGGTCATTACCTCCTCAAATCCAGCAGAGAAAACCTTTACCTCTCAATTGGACAATTAGAAACTGCCGCGAAATTCCCTTCTAGAACAGATTTCCTCTGCACACTCTTAAAGTCACAAAGAGAAGAATGAATGTACTCCCACTCATTCTTTGGAACCTGTTCTTTTGTTTTTTGAAGGCCACTCTTAAGAGGAGCAGAAGTATGTTTGTGTCTGCCCAAAAGGTACTATTTGCATGTATGGCTTTTTTCTTCTCCTATATTAACGCTTACTCTCCTGCTCTGAGACATTGCTTTCTCCTGACAATAAGAAGCAGAACTGATCTGGGACAGGAAAAAACCCAGGTAATGGACAGTCTAAGGAGTTAGTTTATGATCCAGAACTGCATCCTCAAGGATTAAATCTTGAGGTGATGTCCTCCTTTCCTCTTCCTCTTTATTGCTTCTCTGTGGTCAGAGGGTTGAAGAGGAGTTTGATTCTCAGCATCTAGCCTTGCATAAATAAACTGGTGGCATGAACTCTGCAGACACACTCCAAAGGCTCTCTCAGGACTAACTAACCCATGACGTGTTTCTCCAGGGACACTGCAGAGCTCTGGGAAGGCTGAGAAAGTCGCATTTTCAAACTCTGGTGTAAATTAATGCAGTGGGAGAGTTTGTGTCTGGGGCAGAGAGGTACCACAGGATTAACATGCTGCTGTTCTTTGGCAGATCCGGTAGAAGTCTGTGCCCTGTGTTGTCTTCAGAAGCCCTGCATCTAAAATAGCTCCACCATGCCAAAAGTGGCTGGGTAGATGCACATGGAAGCCAAAGTATACTTGGATAAAAGAGCATTCTGTAAAAGATTCAACCCTCACTCATAGTGCCTGTGCTCAGAGTTGCACGCTGTTAGTGACATATTTGTGCATGCTGATACTTGCCTCAAGACCTTAGAGGGGACATAAATGCTACTTCTGGGAGTATCTGTACTAGCTTGGTATGTGGCTCAGAGAACTGTTGTCTAACATTCTTTCAGCTATTTATTGCTTTGGGGGCTCAGGAGTTGCTCCTGCATCCCTCCACAAAGAGGGCAGTGATCCTGCTGTGGCGGTGGGGAAGGGGTGGGTGGGAATAAGTGCTGCTTGCTGGCAGCTTGGTCTTTTCCTAAGCAGGCCAGTGTGGATGTTTTGGGTGCCTGTATGCTATTTTTGGGGTTATTTGTGTGGGTGTTTGTTTAGTTTTTTTACTGAAAAGTGTAGAGACCACCTGCACCTCTGCAAGGCAAGCAGCCTTGTTGCTCTTGACAACCTCACAAGATCCCCCTTAGCTGACATCTCAGGATTTGGGAGGTTGGGGTAGCAAATATGGCTAGTGCCTGCACAGCATGAGATAAAATACGGGCTGCAGTATTCCTCGCCTCTCTGCAAGCTGTTCCTTACTGGGGCCAGAACTGGGGTCTGGCCCTCTACTGTGGCCTTCTCCGTGTACCTCTGTGGCGTGGGAGGTGCCCCAACACCAACCAAGGCATTCTGCCCTGTGCTGTGACAGCCCATCCTTGCTCTCCTCCTGCGATTAAACTTTCGTCTGCAGATGACTGCACCCCAGGACTCTCCCTTCTGACAGCAGAGCTTCCAATGCAGTATTGTTTATTCCTTCCTTTATCAGCCAGAGCTGCTGGGCCTCCTGAGTTATTAGCTCTATTCACTCATTGTCAGTGTTTCCTCCTTCGTAAATATGCCCCCATACGTCTCTGCTCCGGAGGAATATGCTTTCTTTTCTATTTACTGCTTTTCCCAGGCCCCCACCTCCTCATCGCTCTCTCCACCCAGTGGCCCAATAACAGCCAAGGAGATAAATAAGCTACATAACTCTTCCCAGCTATTATTTTTTGTTGTTGTTGTTGCCCTGCATGGTAATATATATAATAACAAGGAAACAAATCTTATTACTAAAGTAATTACAATAAATAAAAAGACGAGAGGGGAGATGAAGGAAGGGTCTGTCGGGGGAGTGATTGCAGTAGGAATTTTTTTTTAAAATTTAATTTACTCGAGATGTTCTCTGCCACTTTGTTGATACCCTGCTGAGGGGGGCTGTGACTAATTATCAGCCAGCTGTTGTTCTAACACCCTCACCTAATTTATTGTGTGGCTGAGTCTCTAAAACAGGAGCCTGTTTGATGTCATAGTCTGTGGTACTCGGCACCATCCTTGTGTCAGTTGTTGGCTTTTTTTTGCTTAGTGTTTTTGTTTCCCAGAAGCTGAATAGCTGAAATTTTGGGTGCTTTGCTGTCACTGCTTTTATCTCCCAGCATAGCCCATGTGCTTCTGGGAGTCTGTGCCAGGGAGTACACTCTATCTATCACGTTATAACTACATGTCCTAGTGTCCAGCCTAATAATAGACCAACACAACTGCTAATTTTTGACAAATTGCCCAGAGAACTGCCCCACTCTCTGTGACCTGGTAGAGAATAAAAAAGACCCAGCAGTTAAAGTCTGGCATGGAGAGGGTCTAGGGTTTGTTAAACTCTAAAGTCTGGGACCTTGTTCTCCTGCTTGCAGCTTTCTTATGGAAGTGCCATATTGTTGCTTGCCAGCAGAACGGAGATTGCAGTACTGTCTGTCTTCTAAATGGCCATGAAAACGAATTAGTTAATGGCCATATTAAGAACTGGAAGGATTTAATGCATTGCCCTGTGTTTCATTAGTCTTCCAGTTGCCAACCGCAAAAGTACATGTAGTCTTTGTAAAGGTACCCCGTGAATTGAGTGCATGTCCCTTACCTCGTTCATTTATGCTGATGATACAAGGTCACCTGGGAACTTCACTACAAAAATGACTTGATGTGGGCTTGGTGACATTACTGGCTTGGACTACTAAACGCTTCAGCTCTTAGCCTTGGAAATTATTTAATTTTAGATCAGTATTACCTTGTATTTTCAAGCTAGCATGAATATTAGATTTGAACATGATGTTCCACAGGCTCAGAAAGGCATCATTTTGTTCTGCATTCATGCCTATTCTCCTGACTGACGGAGTTCAGAATCAGATGTGTCCACTCCTTTGAAGACTCTTCCAGGAGCCAGGGGACTGGTGTACAAAGCTGTCTTTTAGTAAAGTTAATAAATTATATTATTTATATTGCTATTTTGATTGTGTATAATTATCCCTTTTGTTTGTTGTTATGCTTATTTGAGTCCCCTTTGTGGTACACTATTCCCACAACAATTTTGCTAGGCTCTGTAATGAGACAGGTAACGAGCTCATCCCTTGTTAGGAGCTGATGCATTAGTGGCACAGTCTATGCATGAGGACTGGTGAGAATAAGAAGGATGCTGAGGTGTTGGCTCTGACAGCACCTGAATTCCTCTTTTCAGTTCTGACCACATGATGCACATCATGAAGGTGTGAGCTTTGTGTTACAGACTTCCTTCAGTGTTATATCCTGAGATAGGGAAAGCATTCTGCTGCAGTGACTTCTCCAATCACCTGACGAAGCTTTGTGATACCTCAATGTCATTGGTGCAGGAACTGGAGAATTGTATTAAAGATCGGGAGTCTCTTTTATACCTTGCAGGAGGTATCTGCTAACCTTGGCCCATCTGCCTGTGTTAAGTGTAAACCTACACTGAGGACCACTACCATTACTGCTGACCTTGGATGTTACTCCTTACCTGATTGTGGTAGGCATCAAAAACTGATATAAAGGTTGAATATTTTGGAGACGAGCTCATGTCATGAGTAAAGGAAGAGTTTTGGTTGCCCATCTTAAGATCGGGTCTGCTTAGCCAAGTTAATGCTTATTGGAAGATACACATTCAGAGCTGGAGTTGTTATTCATAGGATGGGAAAAGAGAAGTCCACAAAATGAAATTGTAAAAACTTCACTTTTATAGATGCAGTGAAGAATGTCCAATACTTTACTGCAATATCCACACTACCTGGAAAGCTGAAATTGCCTGGGAATGAAGGTTATTGTCTCTTGTAATATACCTTCATATATTACACTGTGTAATAAATCAGGCAGTATTTCTTTTGCCCTGAAAACTGGACATCCCTGGAGTTCCAAGTGACATTTCACGGTTTATATGACCATTCAGTCCCTTTTAAGTATTAAAACACATCATTTTTTGTGAAATATGCACAGAAATGCTTATTTTAAAAGCCTGTGAATATAAAAACCTGAAGCTTAGTTATGCAAGTCTAAAGCTGCTTTGCCATGAGGGTTTGGGGTTTTTTTTTAAGCAAAAAGTGTTGGATTAGCTCTGTGTTTTGGCTAATGTTGTCTTTAACATTTTTATTTATTTCTCTCTCACTTTTTCCTCCCCTCTCTTTGGAATCTGTTATTCAAATGTAGCAATAAAAGCTGGCGAAGTTCTGCGATAGGAGAGGATATATAATGGCCTTGGGTTGGAGAAACGGACTGGCAATTGAAAGTGGTGTTTGTAGAAATGGGACAAAGAGGCTTATCCACAAAAATAAGCTTCATTTGAAAGCTTATGTTTTCAAAATTGCTTGTGCAAAAATGCACCTACAGAGGACCGGCTGAAGTTGAATTGTTCACCTGTGCACGTGGTTCATATGATTGCACATGCAATTGGGGTAATTACATGGGCAAATTTTGCTCCGGTGATTTCAGCAAATTGCCACCCTAATTTATAAATCCAGCTGAATGTCCCACAAAAGCATCAAGAAAATGAAAACCAGAAAATTGAGTCAATGTTGGAATGACAAAGAGGGAGAAATCAAAACCTCTCCTGCAGCCTGACAGGCAGCGCTGCTGGGAGGCAGGGGAAAAAAGTGCTGCACAGTTTTAATGCTGCAAAGCAGCTCTGAGTCTTGGAGGGGTAGAAAAACCAAGGAGCTTTTGAGGTCATATAGCCTGAGCCTGAGCTGGGAAGGCAAGGAAGCAGAGGGTGAGATTGGCAGGGAAGAAAGATCCAGGAATGGTGCATCTTGGGTCTACACTTACTGTAAAACTCAGTGTTTGAACACAGCCCAGCTCAGTCATAACCCTCATAGGGACTCTTGGGTCACTGCAATGGTATTTTACTGCTTGGGAACAGAGAAGATTTATGCTGTAAAATTATATAGAAATTATGCTGTGTTTGAAATAGTGTAGGGCTGAGTGATTTTTCCATGGCTCTTTACAATTGTCTGGTTGCAGTTCACAAGTGTGTGTGTCTTTTATGAAGTGGTCGTGTTCTGTTAGATCACGTAAGGCTCTTCCATGTCTGGGGAAGCAGAACACAGTGAAGAAGCGGTAGTGAACAGTACAATCTAGATTCTACTCGCCTCTTGGATTGCTCTCATTTGTCTGCCACAAATTACAAGGAATTAAAGGCATAAATACAACGGCTGAAAAAGAGCTGCTATATTCTACTACATGTATTTTATAGAATGCAATTTGGAAAAAGGATTTATTTCCGAGTATATACACATACCAAGCCATAATCAGGTCAATATCTTCATGTGATGCTGGGTTTAGTTGGCTTTGGGTTTGTTTTTTTTCCTCTGACACTTTTCTTAGACTCTTCCTCCTCCTTATGGTTTTCAGGTAATAACAAGGTGTGAGTGCAAGGATTTTTTTCAATGTACATCCAATGTCAGCAGCTCAGGTAGCAGAGTTTCTTTCTCTGTCCCCTAAACTGTTCATAAGCACAGCCTTTTGAAGGAGAAAGTGGTACCTGTTCTCCAGGGGACACTTGTTCCCACTGAGTGCTGTCTAAAGCAGAAGCCTGATTCCCAGTTCTAGCTCTGGTCTATGGTATCTTCTACCAGCAGTAACTGTAATAACACCAATGAAAACTTATTTCTTGAGGAACGTTTCCTGTATTCATTGTCTGTTAGCTAACAAAAGGTCATTAACATAAAAACAAAAGTCAAAGATTAAAAAAGTGATGATTTTTCTGTCTTCCCCATAATGGTTATGGCACATAAGAGGACGTAAAGCAGAGCAGCTGAGCACTCATAAACTATTTTAATACCATTTAGAAATGAGAAGTAGCGGGGGAAGAGACTTACGTAGCAATGTAGTTTATTGCACTAATCAGTCACTTCTACAGAGCACTACCATGGCTTTAAATCCTTGCTCCAGTGACATGAAAAAAAACTGGTGGTCTTTCATCCAAGTCTCTAGTAGATTTTGATATTTATCATAGAAAGCTCTGTTTGAGCCAGTAGTGAATTCTATGCTTGCGTGGCTATAAGGTTAGGCAAAGTGGGTGTGGGTTATACCTGTGTAGCAAAGCAGCAATGCAAGATCTGAGAGTGAATTAGAAAGAGCTCATTGGAGGTTGACTAAGCTACGTGTTACTTGGATGCTTTTAGGTGACAAATATAATATTTTTGGGATTAGGCTGAGATCTGTGGAAAGGCAGCTGGTGCTTTGTGGGTTGGACCATCTCATGGAATAGCCAAACTTACTGCTAGTTTATATAGGTGGTAGGATGGTGATTGGACTAGATGATCTTGGAGGTCTTCTCCAACCTTTATGATTCTGTGATCTGTCTGGTGTCTCACTACAAACGCACATAAAGGTTAAACATAGAAATCCCAAGAGTGAAGGCAGTGGGAGAGTAGTTGCTTTTCCATGTTATACAAGAAGAGCTTGTTTTGGAAAAAGTAATGTTTGGTGAATATGTTGTCTGGTCTGGTACTTGTGGTAGTTTTCAAGTGGAGAACATCTAAGTGTTTTAAGCCACAGTAATGTCTGTCTCTTTCCCTGATGTGCAGGTGAGGGCACCCTTGAACTGTGTAACTTCTCTATCTATCTTTAGACAGAATTGAACACTATGTAATCCTACCCAGTACACAGACTGTTCAAAATCAAATAGTGTCTGTATCAATGGCTTTGAGCTTTCAGACTTATAACAATAATACAGCTGGGAATGCAAATAAAAAGCAGAATATTATGAGAAAACCTCTGTTGCTGTAAACAGTAGAAATAATTCAAATCAACTCTATCTTTCCATTAAACAGTTTCTTACCAAAATAAAAGCCCGTCTCAGGGCTGTTATCCGTGAGCTGGCTTTACCAGTATTCATACCTCTCCCTTTTTAACTGGCAGGTGTCAGTTCTGAATGTGTGTACTGGTGACAAATTCTTTGTTACATCTTTTGTCTCAAAGGGTCTTGAAGTGCCATAACAAACCACCTACTTAACTTTCAGGTGTTGCCCACAGTACCACCTTTGGACCAGTGCAATGCAACTCTTGTGTGGCCTCTGAACCTGTTGCCTCAGTGCTGGGATCTGCTGGTTAAGCCGTTGGGCAGAAGTTGTGGCACTAGGTGTGTGACAGATGTTGCAAATTAGAGTGACTTGAAAAGAAATAACTTAGGTGCAATAAAACCCCTTCTGTTTCATTTTTTTTTTCCCCTAAGCATTTTATTAATCTTTGAGAAACACGTGGCAGCTCTGAAACCATAATTTTACTTGCAGTCTCAAATGGGCTCGTTGGTCCCTAAAGAGCATGTATTCAGCAACTGCTAATTCTCCACAAACTAGATGTGGAGCTTGTATGATTCTGTTATTGCTGATTTTTGCTTAAACCTGATGTGAGCCTAAATAAGGAGCTCGCATTGAGATTTGCCAAAAACTCTGTGGTCCAAATGATACAGTATTCTATGTGTGTAAATGCATATACAATCATGGTAATAGAAGCCATTTTGATCCAGATTGTCAGGATTGAAAGGATGCAGTTGTGCTTGAAAAATACATATGTATTTGCATGCACAATTACTCAAGTTGGGGTTTAGGCATTAAAGTGGCCATTTGTGCTCTCATTTTCGATTACGCTCATCCTGCAGGAATGGATTTGTGCAAATTAGGCACACAAATATGCATATGTTTTGTTGTGTGCCATCCTAAAAACATATTGCCTTACTTGGACGTAAACTTGGATTGATTTATCTATCTTTTTTTCCCCACCCTTTATATTTCTATTCTAATCTGAGGAATGTGAACTGTGGTGGCTGAATGGCAGTTCTTCAGCAGCATGTTTTCCTTTTCCAAATGGCTAACTCTCGTAATTGTTTCTGTAATGTAAGCTAATATTTCCAGCTAACAGTTATTTAGGGTCCTGTCATGGCAAGCTGTAATTCAACCCCGTTGCCTAGTGGTCCAAATAATGACCAAGGCTTGCCCCTAGCTGAATTATCGTTCTCTTGCTTCTTACTTTCCCTTCATACACATAAACAAGTCTGTCTTTATGCCAATCTGAAATGCAAAGGAAAGCAGAAGCAATATTGTTGATTCAGAGCTCCATCCCAGCAGCTTCAGGGAAAGAACCACTGGTTAGGGGTACAGAGGCCTTTGAAGGTCTTCTTCATGCCTTGGCCTTCCTGGAGGCTCACCAGAGCCTGTTCTGCCCCATCATTATTCTATCTGCATAGAGCATATGCTGTAGATACTTAACAGAGAGGATGAGGAGTGCCAGTCTGACTTGGGACTGGAAGAGTATTTGGGCTAGTGCTAAGCTGATGCTCACAGGTATTGAGAACTCTGAAATTTGACCAAAATTTGGAACCTTTCAGTCAGCTGACTTACAACTCAGTTTATGGAAATAACACTTGTAAAGAAGATTGTGCTTAATATACCTTCTGTGATTCTTCTTTCAGAGCAGACATCAGGGAAGGACAGTAGCAATGCGAATGCCACAGATGGGCAAAGTTTTGTCAGTAAACATTGTCTGAAAAACAAATTTCAGCTCCTTCATTTTAATAATCCTACTAAGGGTCATCATAATAAAGGTTTATTGATTAATTTTGAAGCTGTAATTTGCCTGTAATTCTTCTGAAAGAAAATGATATATTTTTAATGAAATGGAAGTATATGAAGGCTGAATGACAATGACCTAATGAAGTGGCAAACTATTTAAATCATTCATTGTGATCCAAAATGGTAACTTAATTCTTGGAGCTTAATGCCATTCACACTGAGAGAACTTGCACATCTTTTGAAGTAATATGGAGGTTCATCTAACGTAGGAAATTCTAACAAGTACAAAATCTGCCTATGAAATGGTTTTATGTATGTTTGAGCCTTAATTGAGCCCTGCTCAATCATGAGTACTTCAAGGGCTCTTGGCCTAAAAAGATCCTATTTGGGCTCATCTGGAGAGTTCTGGATGCCCAGGTGGTGCTGGGGTGCTCTGAGAGACTGGGTGGGATGAGGTTTGTAAGAGCAAGCTGGGAAAAGAGGTCTGTGTGAATGTTTTGGAGACTAGAAGAGTGGATGGGAGTTGTAGCCATGGCTGCTTCACGCTGCAGGGGGTGAAGGTAATTCAGCATTCAGTAAGCAAGGAAAGAGGTGCGAGTGCTACAGGCTGCTTCTGTCTGTACTCAAGCAGCCCAAATGTGATGTTATAATCAGTTAATCTGAGCCAGTGCTGTGGCTGGGCTACATTCCTACAGGCTAATGGCAAAAGAGCTTGGATGGATCATGGTTTGATTGCCATCTCTGCTAACAGTGGGAGACATCAGAGACTCATGGATTTGTGTTTAGTGTAAGAGCAGAGCCAAGGCCTAAACTGTGGCTCCAGTATCCTCTTGTTTGGGTTTTTAAGTGTCAGCTGGGAACTGACTGGCTGAAATTTTGCATGAGTGTGATTTCTGATTACTTTAGGTAGCCCAAAGCAGGACCTGCTGGATAATCTCAAGAGGCTTTCCTGGAAGCCTTAGCTCCATTTTGTACCCTTGAAGAGGTTGAAGAGATGAGATATGTCTCCATTAGGCAGCCAAGTTCAGGAGCTTATCTGCATTCCTTTAAGCCTGCGAGTTTAAAATCAGCCCATTAGAGAACCCCTTTCCCAGACTGGGAGGGAGCTGGGGACTCTAATATGTAGTGCTCGTAGGCTGCCTTTTCTTTTTCCACTTCAAAATGTCACATTGGATTCCTGATGGAATTAGAGATTTTTATCTTCCTCCTTTCTGCTAGACCTCTGACTCTTTTCTGGTTTTCTTCTCTGCTGAAGACTTAATTTCTCACATATGTGAGACAGGGTGAAAATTAAACAAACAAGCTGGCAGATAGACAGAATGGTTCTTCATGTCTGGAAAGATGCAATGAGCTGTGACTTAGGAATTACAGTGCTTCATATTCAAACTTTTCTTTTTGATGCATTGGGGTGGCACAGGAGCTGACAGTGACATATGGAGAAGGCCCTCTTAGCAGGATTGAGGCTGTTATGTGATAAATGACACAGTATGTCAAAGGACTTCTGTTATCCATCATGCTGGCTTCCTCTGAACACACTCTTACTAAAAAGAAGTAGCTACACAATCAGCTGGGGGATGCTGTAGGTAGGGTCAATGGACTGTTCAAAAGAAAATAAGGGAGCTAGGAAGTGTATGTTTGTATGGGAATTAATAACCCCTGAGTTTTGAGTTCTGAATTTTAAAGTCAATTTTTGTTTAAGCATCTGAGATACTTTGGGTTTACATCATTGTCAAGAATGAACCTTACCTTCAAAAGAAGTTGTCTCAAAAGTTGTTCAAGCAAAAGGTTTCAAAAACCTACCAGTTTCTCAGTGCTGAACAGCTAAGCTTTCTCTGAAGAAAGGCTGTTTAGCATCAAATTTTGGATTGAAGGCAGGTTCAGTCCCCTAATATATCCCCAGGTGTTCCTTCTTCCTTGCTGAAATGCAGAGGAATGAAAGTCATGATCCATACTGTCCTATATATGTGAGAGCCATGGCAAAGATGGGCAACCATAGTAGCAGAATGGTATAGTTGGTGTTAAAAATGTAGGGGATAGAAAATACTTCTGCAGGAAGGAACAGGGCTTTGACTCTCAACATGCCTGACACAGGTATATCTTCCATAGGATGCTTCCTACTGTTGTTGACTATTCAAAGGGAAGACATTCATAGCTCCCTGCCTTCCACTGTTGGACAGTTTGTTGTTGTTTGATCTTGGATTTCTTCTCTGTCACCTTTAACCCAGCAACACCTCTTTTTCTTCTCATTCATTTCAGATTGACACATGCACCAGTGGCTTTCAAGAGGAGCAAGGGATGTGTGCATAACATAGGCATGTGTCCATTTCAGCCTCCTATAATTCATCTCTCTTTTTTCATCAGCTGTAATGGCTGGTTTTTTCCTTCTTGATTAATGGACCCTCAATAACTATGTAGTCTATAAACCTAGACAAGACAAGTAGTCTGTCTTTTTTGATCCCTGAACTCCTAAAAGCCTTATTCTGACTGCTTAAGTGGTGTTTATGTGCCCACATGCACAGTAGTAATTGGTGCAGAATATCAAATGTCACTACTTGACATTTCATTCATAACACTAGCATTTAAAGTAAAGGCTTTAACTTGATGATTCACCAGTGGCCAGTGTCAAATGATCCGGGATGGTCTTGATGTTACAACTGTCAATCAACAACTGGATTACTCTGGAGATAATTTAATCAGAGCCTATCAGTGAACTGGCTTAAAAAAATCCCCTTGCTTCCAGATTATTACTGCAGCCTTATTGCATACAAAATGAGACAAGAGCATAATCTTAGTAGAAGTGTGGCTACAACTTCTGTAGCCCCTCTAGCAAACTTCTTTCTGGGAGGAAGGAATTGCAAGTCACTCAGGTGCATCTGTTAGTTAAATGCAGGACTTGGGTTCCATGCCTGTTGAGCTGGAAGCTCCTGCCAAGAACAAAATTTGCTAAACACAAACCAACCTAAATATATAGATAACTAAGCCCCCTCTAACTCCCAGCGCTGCTGTGCTCTACTTTATTTGACAGTACAGCTTTTCCTTCACAAACTCTTCATGTGATGAGACACTTATTTCAGCTGTTGACCCCTATCAGTGACCCCTCACTGGGAGATCAGGTGTAGAGAACCAGGCTATTATCTGCCTTCCACTCACACATTTCTAATCAAAGCAGCCAATTTTGCTAACGCCTACAGCTGAAGTCACAGTGAGGGAGACCTGGCTGAGTACAGAGAAAAGAAGTGGTAGGAATGACAGAGCCAGGGGTAAGAAATCCTAAGGAGAAGGCTGAAAAAGAAAAGTCAAGCTGGGAGAAAAGATGAACAAGCAAAGCAGGGAGAAATTCTAAATTCCAGTTTCCTATTTAATGTGAGAAGTCATAAGAATCAGCTAGAGTGAACTAAAGCCTCTCTACACCCTCCATGCATCTCTCCATGCTCCTTTAGGTTTTCTTCCTCCAGTGAGCATTAGTAGCATGCTAGCATTGTGCTTGGTTTTCAGTGTCTATGCTTAAGACAAAATAGGTTTTAAAAAAATTTAATGAATTCCAAAGTAACTCTGACAGGAAGATACATCTTCAGAAGTTATGAAGTTTAATATTTGCTCCAGTTAAGGTATCTGTTGAGTCTTCTGGCTGTTGAATTCTCTCCAGACTTGGAGAACACTTGGAAAATTTGAGCCTTGAGTTCAGAAAAGATGAGCAGGATTGGTGTGTGGTACCTTCTGCTTTAGTCTTCAAAAGCTATAGTCCTGCCTACTAGCTATCACTGTTGTCATTACCTATAAGCAGCAGAGAAATCTTGTTAAATAGGACAGCAGTTCTTGGTGATGTCAAACACTGGTGCTGTTCCCTCCCTTGGAGCACTACTTGCAGTTGATAGCCATGCTGCTTCCTTACTTTCCAATATGATGATGTAGAGGTGTCGTTTCATTGTATTTGAATGTTTTAAATGCACTTCAGTAATAGGTAAATGATACGAGTATCTTACAACCCTGGTAGAGAAGACTGTCAATAGTTTACATCCATAAATGATGGCCTGGCATCTCAGGCTGGCTACCAAGGTGCTGCCTTTATCACAGAATCACAGAATTATCAAGGTTGGAAAAGACCTAGAAGACCATCCAGTCCAACCATTCACCTATTACTACTAGCTCCCACTAAACCATATCCCTCAATACAACATCCAGTCTTTCCTTGAACACCCCCAGGGTTGGTGACTCCACCACCTCCCTGGGCAGTGCATTCCAGTGCCTGACTACCCTTTCTGAGAAGTAGTGCTTCCTAATGTCGAGCCTGAATCTCCCCTGGCGCAGCTTGCTACCATTCCCTCTAGTTCTGTCACTGCCTACACGGGAGAAGAGGCCGACCCCCAGCTCACTACAACCTCCCTTCAGGAAGTTATAGAGAGCTATAAGGTCTCCCCTAAGCCTCCTCTTCTCCAGGCTGAACAATCCCAGCTTCCTCAGACGCTCCTCGTAAGGCCTGTGTTCCAGACCCCTCACCAGCTTAGCAGCCCTCCTCTGAACGCGTTCCAGAGCCTCAATGTCTTTCCTGTAGTGAGGGGCCCAAAACTGAACACAGTACTCGAGATGCGGCCTCACAAGTGCTGAGTACAGGGGGACAATTACCTCCCTGCTCCTACTAGTAACACTATTTTTGATGCAAGCCAGGATGCCGTTGGCCTTCTTGGCCACCCGCGCACACTGTCGGCTCATGTTCAGCCGTGCATCAATCAGTACCCCCAGGTCCATTTCCTCCACACAGTCCTCCAGCCACTCCGCCCCAAGCCTATAGCGCTGCCTGGGGTTGTTGTGGCCAAAGTGCAGGACTCGGCATTTGCTCTTGTTGAACCTCATGCCATTGGCTTCAGCCCAGCTCTCCAGCCTGTCCAGATCCCTCTGTAGGGCCTCGCTACCCCCAGGCAGATCTGCCTTTGTCTTTGATTTTTAGGCTTTTTTCTGGTTTAAAGGTCCTGTAGACTGTAATTGCTTTTTGGGACTGATAACATTGTATTGTTAGCACTGGATTTAAGAACAGCTGTTGTCTTCAGTTCCTGTATGTTTCACTGTCTGGTTTATAATTATAGTCCATAAATTGTGTTAGGATTCTTGGTAACAAGGAGTATACTGAAAATGAGATTCTTTTCAGTTTTTGTGTCACTTTACAGAAGACAGAAGGAAAAGAAACATTGTCAAATGATGAGTGCACTGTTTTTCTGTTTGGGTTTTTTTTTCATCTGAGTGAGAGTTTGATGGGGTTATTTTCCAGGCTTGCAATCAGATGTTCACCCAGTGCTACTTGGATTTGCAGCATGAACTTTCAGCCAGAACCACCACACTGCAGAAGCTCCTTAACCATAGGAGACTGACATTAGCATCTTTTCCAGTGAATGACCTGATTCCTCATTTGTAATTCTCTGCAGTAGAACTAATGGAAGATGCTCTAAGCAAAGTCCTGAGTCTCTATGTGTAAACAAAACAACACTGAGAAACCCCCTGAGGACCAAGTTGATTTTTTTTTTTGGTTTTTGTATGCTTTATACCTTTTCAGTTATGTGAACAGAAATGTAAATATTTTCGTTGTTTTTCCTTGCTATCCCAACATACAGTGCTTTTTTTCCTTGCTTTACCCCCCCCAGGGAGTTAGATCCTAATTTCAGTTCAGCATCTCTGTGTGTCTGGGATTTTTTTGCCCTTTCTTTCTCTGTGAATGTCTTTCTCTCCCCATGCAGTTCTGCTTCTGTCTTTTGTCTGCTGCTTTCTCTGCTCTTCTTTTTTACTTATTTTCATTTTGTTAATCTACTGGGACTGTGTAAAGTTCCTGCTCAGCATAATGTGGACCAAGGAAGCTCTAAAGTGCCATGTCATTAGTGATGGGATCATTCAGAGCTCTGTTTACTATTGTGGTTTGTTTGGGGTTTTTTTCCTTGTTAGTAGAGAGATGAAAATAGTTGGTTTTGTTAGGTGGGTTCAAAGAAGGAAAGTCACAAAATACTTTATTAATTTAGAGATGTCAGTTCCCATGCAGCAGATAGAAAAGTTTATGAGTTTCTCTAGCTGTTCTCAGGTAAACATATTCTTATATAGATTTGGAATCCAAGATCCTAGGAGTTATTCAGGATATTGTGAGTTTTAGGAGATGTAGTATGGATTGAAAAGGTGTGTTCTTAGTGTCAGCTATCTTTAGTGTACCATGTAATATGTCTTGTTTCTCTTTCTGGCCTCCCTCTGTGATGTTCTACCAGTCCACCCGACTATTAACCTGTGGACATGGTTGTCACCGTGGAATCTGTCAACACTGTTATCTGAGGAAACTCTGGCCTAGCAGTTCTTCTGAGTTTATAAAATAATTCTTCCTTTCCTATTCAATAAAATGGGCAATATCATATTCCTTAAGTATCTCTGCTCCCTGTTGGCCTGCGCTATTACAATATTTTTCCCTATTACTTATGTAGAACTGTTTTATATTAAATAATAGGGAGTGTTAAATGGTCTCATTATTAGCATTCAGAAATCTTTAGTGTAGCTTAAACTCTCCTCAGATCTGGAGCAAGCTCAAATCCCATTAAAAAGATTTCTGGGTTTCTATCTTCCAAACCATAGCTTTCACTTCTATGGCAATTTCCCTTCATCACCAAAAAACCAGTGCTTGTAAATTCTCTGGCTAATAATTCAGTGATTACAATATTAATGATATATTGTGCAAAACAGGTGGTGGTGGGGGAGAATTAGAAGAGAAGAGTGACTGTCAACCTTGAAAATGGTAGCAGGTTTCTTTGTTTCTCCTCCTTGAAACTCATTTGGCTAAGTGAAGTGGGATTGGGTTTGATCACTTGTTTTAAAAATTGTATTAGTAATAATCCATTTATCTGCGGGATACATGGAAGGGCCCCTGGATTCCCTGACTTACTGTAAACATCTGTGGGGTTTCACTCTCAGTATCTGCGTTTGATGCCACTCATCCCAAATAGGTAAAATGAACCTCAGCGGGGTAGGAAAAGAACTTGAAATCATTTAAAAGCTACATTGTGTTTCTTATTTAGATAAATTAACTGGCATATGCTTTTTTTTTTAAGTTGTGTGATATGAATAAAACATTTGTCTGTGTGGAGTTGATTGTAATGTAATGTTCCTGTTGCTTCCAGTAGGGATTCAGTGAGGGAGGAGGTGCTTTTTGTATACTGCCATACTTGGAGGTTAAAAAGATAGATATCCAGTAGGAAAGAGAAAAGTATTCACATAAAATTTCTGGATTTGTTTTGTGTATTCTGCCATAAGCTTGCTAGTGGGTACATTTGAGAGGAAGATCACCATATTTACTTAGAATGATCTGTTGCGTATCTGTGATGTATATGAAGGCCATATGATGGATCAGCCCACTAAAGATAAAGGTTTTCTTTTTTCCTCTTTTTCAAGCAATGTTTATCACCATTTGCAACCATTTCACAACTGCAACTTTGAAGCGTGACAAAGATGTTTATAGGCAATAAAAAGAAAGCATCTCTTCTTTCATGGCGTATAATGTAATGGAGTGAAAAGGGAGGTAGAAAAGCATAGCAAAGAATTGACAGATATCACATGGCAATCCTGGTCCACCAGGGCAAAGCCTGACATTTGTCATGATGTAGTCAGCAGGTGACACCAAGTGTCAATACTGAGTCCTTCACGTGCTGGTTATAATGGCAATGGGTGGTAAGGAAATACTTTCCTTTTGATCTGTTTGCTGAGGTACTCTTAATCCCAGGAACGGAAGGAGTAAGAATCTGTATGACACTGCTCTGAAGAGTTTATTTTCATGTCTTCCTGTTATTAATGTAAACTAATGTGTAGCATGATGCACCGAATCATGTGGCATCTTTGGCATTAGAATCTGAGCCTATGGATATCCTGAAAAACGTGTATTGTGCTGCCTAGTTGTTCAAAATAGGAAAACAATGATTTGATGAACTTTCTTGTTACCTCTGTTTTATGAAATGGTAAATAGATGGCCTTCTCATTAGTGTTGTCTGAAGAATTTCTACAGCCTTTACTTTGAAGGGCATGGAAGCCAAGGTCCCTATGTTGGACACTGTTTTACTACACCCCATTGTAGATTCCCAATTGCTCCGCTGTAACAAGTGAAGTTACTTTGCAGGCTGACAGCGTAACTGGAAGTGTAACCCAACTGTGATGTGTAAATTGTTCCTGTTTTCTTTTTTATCCCCTGTCTTAAGAACAAACTGTCAACTTTATCCGTCAAACAGTCAGAATCTGGCAGTGAAACATCTGGCTAAAACATCTGTTGGTAGTGGAAATGCCATTTGCATCTCTGCCAACAAGTAGCAAACACTGTTTATGTAGGGTCCCGATGGTAAGGAAACACGGTTTCCTTTGAGAACAGCAAAAGCAAGATATATATTGATGCTCCCTTGCCATTGCAACAACCTGATATGTGTGTGTGTGCACACACTCTCTTAGAAAATACAAATTTACCACGCAGGAAACCTGGAAAAGTATTTATTAAAAACATAACCCACAATCTGAGCCATAAACACAAGGCTCAGCTTCTCCAAATGTTGCATAGATATTTCCTGTGTGGCCATTCTGGGCTGAGTTTGAAACATAGATAAGCGATCGGGTTAATGGAGCAGCCAAGGCATATTTGCAGTTGCAAGCAGAGAGCTAAATAATAATAATAAATCAGTAAAAAAATAAATAAAATTCAAGTAGTTCTCTCCTCTGAATGCGATTAAGGGGCTGTGTCCATTCAATCAGCGTAGTCACTTTGCATTTGATGAAATCCTGAGAAGTGAATGTAAATAATACTTTGAGAATATAGTTGACTCAAATGTCCCTTTGCAATGATGGGAAACATGTTTTGGAATGAGCTTCAACTCAGCTTACTGAATCAGGGTACCCAGGGAAGTGGTTCTTTCTTTCAAGACTCTCAAGTTACTTTTCACATATGGAAATAAAAAATACGCCCATCCATCTGTCCTAAGCTTTATTCTTGACACTTCCTCTGCTTCAGGAGGATTTACTAACCTGTAAAAAATGTGATTTGACTGAATTCATTCTTATTGTTACTTCAAGTGGCATCTCCCAAACTGCTGCTGCAAAAAGATTCCTTTTGCTTCTTAAGGGAGAACTCATGTCAATAATAAACACTGGGAACTCTGTTGAGCCTCCGCTGTCTTTAAAAGTTTTCTTTCCTGGAGATTTTTTTGTGAGATACATGTATAATTTCTAGCAGAATTTGTGATGGATGCAAACTAATTTACCTTGGAACCTGCTCCAAAGCACTGTCATTGCTTCAAGTAGTGTCCCTGCTGAGATGGTGGATGCAACTGGAAGTTGGCAAAGGGAAGAGCAAGAAAGAAGAGACCCCTGAGGCACTCCAGTTGAAACAATTATGTAACCTGTCACTGAATTATGAGAGGAACTGCTAGGCAACTTGCTATGGACCATGACAAATCATCCCTTGAGGACCCCATAGGATGAACAGAAGTAGATGTGAAGGAATACCATGAAAGCCCAAAGCTGGTGCTGTCTGTGAGGCTGAGTG
Organism: Porphyrio hochstetteri; assembly: GCA_020800305.1. NCBI lineage: Eukaryota > Metazoa > Chordata > Aves > Gruiformes > Rallidae > Porphyrio > Porphyrio hochstetteri. The sequence continues at coordinate 17,267,538 of CM036915.1, read as the reverse complement.
GCTTTGTGCATGTATCTTAGTGACCCTGTTAGATGAGCAAGACCTGGTGATTATTTGTCTGCTAGAGTAAGGGAATAGCATGAGGCTTTATTAGAGTAAACAGGGGTCTTGGAATAAATGGTGACAGAAAATCAGTCATCCTGTTCCATTTGTAGGTCAAGAGCAGAGATCTTTAAATTAGGTTAATTCCTGCTTGTGCTCTTCCTCTTGCAAAAAGAAAATTTAAACTGTAAATTGTTGGAACACCTTAGCATGGGGGAAAAAATAAAAATCAATCACCGACTTCCTTTCAGTGTCTGTATTGGCTGTTCTTTGCCACAGACTGAAAGGCTGACTGAGGAGAGCAGGGCTTAAACTCCTATGTCTTTCTGCTGATTCATGGTAGTAAGCTCTACCCAAGGGGTGTAGTGCCAGCAGCATAAGTTAGGACAGCCCTGTGGCATCCTATTCCCTTCTCATTGCCAGGCCAAACATCCGCTTTGGCAGTGCTGGGCCCAAGTCCTCCCATTCCAGCAACTCTTGGTGTCAGTGATAAACAGTCTGCTTGTAAGACGGGCCTTGGCATTCTTTTCTCAACTGTTGCAACAGTAGGCAATACATCTTGTATCGTGTGTGCCAACACTGTGTGATAACATTAAAGCTCTTTCCAAGTGGAACTCCTCCTCCGTGCTTTGCTGGTAGACAGGTAAAGTAACAGACCTAAAAGAGGCAGGAAAGGAACCTGCAGCTCCTTGTGTGCTCTCATTTTTATCCACAAAAGGCCTCTTGTCCTATTTAAAGTCTTTGAGTTAATAGGACAACAGCTTGTAGCAGAGCAGGCTTATCTTCTACTGGAGGTTTACACTTGGAAGAAACTGAAGGAAAGGAGGCATATTTGCTGAGGATGGTTGGTAGACATTTTTGTCTTTGATGTTGTGACAGCTTTCAACTTCTTTTCTTTTTTAAGGCTTCCTAAATTCTTGGGGTGGTGGAGAGATGGTCTCTGCTGAGGAATGAAATATGAAATTATTGAACAGCACTGGAAGCTCCAAAGGAGACACTGCAGTGGGGATATACGTTGTTTAGCTGTTGCCTATGTGATCCAATTTGAGTCTCAATGCCTTGTTCTTCTCTACGGTGGATTCTTTCTACACTGTTTAAAATATTGTTAATATTGTTTGCTTTTCTGTACAACTCCTGAACTTGTTGGTCAATAGAAACTTTGCAGCTGATGCGAGCTAGCACAAGAGATAAATAATTGGAGATTAAATTACATTCCTTGTGGTGGAGTCATGGATCTAATACTAATATGAATGCATGTAAACATCAAATGAGCTTGACTGGGGGAATAAAAGATGGAAAAGGTAGGATAGCCAAATGCCACAGGTGAAACAAAACTATCAAATATACAGTGGTTCAAACATATGCTAAGCATTAAATCCTAAATTTGTCATTGTCTTCTGATTAAATTATCTTGGACTTATACCAACTGCAGGAGAGCTGTGCTTGTATCCTCTAGAGGATGTATTCAGAAGTATTCACCAACACGGAGCGTCTAGGGTGCAACTTTATTTAGGAAGACAGGAGTTTGTGGGTTTGGATGTAAAACACCATGCTGTTAATTCATCTGTAGCATCTGTGAACCATGCAATGAAGTATTTCTTTTGGACAGCAACCAGTGCTGTATGCTATAGAAGGCAGGAGAATCCTCCTCACAGATAAATGGAAGGAAAAGGCACCATCCTAATCTTCACTCGTTGGAGAATGGCTCCCAACTGGAATCCTGAGGGTTTTATATTTCTTCTGAAATTCTACTTTGAAATTTGGCAATTCTTTGGCTGGTTTAAGACTTAATGCTTAGGGAGGTCACCTCATCGCTTATCCCTGCCTGATGGTCTAAAGCCACCTTCTGTGATTTCTTCTAAACAAGACGTGCTCACCTGACTGAGCTGGGAGGTGCTGGACTAAAACCATGCTAAGCAATTCCAACCCGTTTCAACACCCACAGAATTTATGCCTTGCTCCCGTTTGCACACAATTGCAGTTACTGCCTTTCTCTTAGACAGCAGCTGGGGGCTGATGGCAGCCCAGCTGCAGCCTGCCACAGGCACCGCTGGAGTGCCTGCATGCATAAAAATGACAAAACATCCAGCCCTACGGTTACCTAATAGCAGCTGGGATTTTGCAGCTGTGGAGTCACACCATGAGAAATACATTCAGTGCTGCAATTCAGTGAGCGTGCTTTTTCAGGCCAACAATTTGCCTTGTGAGCTGAAGAGAAATGAGCTTTGTAGACCTAATTCTTCCTTTCTTTTTCCCCTTTTTCCTTCTTTTCCTGGTTGCAATCCTTTCTTGCTCTCTGTCACTGGTAATTTTCAGCGCTCAGGAATAGAGATAACCATCCTTCGTGGCATCAACCTTTGAGGGCCACTAGGTAATTGGTTTCCTAGCTGCTGAACAGCTTTTTAAAAAAAAAATTAATAAAGATTATGTTTTGCTCTCTCTGAATCATCATTTTTCTACTTCTATCAAATGTTTACCCTGTAGTCTCAGACAAGTCATTAAACTGTTTTGTAGTTACTTTACCCAGCTATAATGTGGCAGAAGTAATACCTTAAAGCAGCTCGTTGGGCTTAATGATAATATAATTGTTTGAAATACCTAAGTGTTTGTTTGAAAAAAAAAATAAAAGCCTGTTGAAATGGAGGTTTCACATTAAAAGTACATTTTCCATACTCTGAGGGAGACTGGGAATGATTATTTAAAAAGAAAAATAAATCTTTAGTTTGAATATCCAAAAATAGGAAAAAGCGTGACTGCTTTGATTTTATTTCTAACTTTTTATCCTAACACTCTGAAAAGTTTTGATGATCAAACTTGCCAGCTGGCCAGAAAATCAGAACAAAAACTGATCAACCTTTTGTGCAATCTTTATGAATGGCCAACTTGAATTTGTACTTTGATTTTTTTATTTTTATCAGGGGATATTTCTGTGAGCTGATCTATATTGACTAAGTGTTATGCAGCCAAGACTTTAATCTCCCGAGTCTGTGAGTGGTAGCGTAGCTCAAAGAACAAGGAATCCAGTAGAAATTCAAAAAGGAAAACCGCTATCAAGTATCATCAGAAGTATTCTAGAGGCTTGTTAGTCCCCCTGTATTTTATTAGGATTCTAGGCAAGTACCACGCTTGTTTCTCTTTCAAATCTATCTTTGAATAGAGAAAGCTTTATTCCACTGCACTTTCTTTCCATGTCATTCTAGAGAGACAGATGCTATAGGTGCATCTCCACTGAAAACAGTGTCTTGAAGTTGTTCCCTGGCAGTGAACTCTTGGTTCAAAGCTGAACCTTAGCGTATTTTCTCTTAGAAGAGACGTTGTATTGTCCTGAATGATGGGCTTTTGCAGTACATCAGTGCTATTGCTCAATAAGTTTGAACATATATTGACAGTTAAAATATGTTCTGTTTATATAGATCTGTGAATCCTCCTTTCCCCATGAGAAGGTCAAAAAGAGTTTACTATTTAGGCAGAAAAAAATCCCCAGCCCTTAGTTGTTGATTTCCATAAAGATAGACAACATGGCCCCATTCTTTGGTTAGTACCTGAGCATGCTGAGTTAGATCAGCCAGCAGATATAAATTGCCTTCAGTGGCACGGTGTCAATTTTTACCCAGGGGCCTTCTGAGTAGAAGAGCTGTAACAGTAAATTACCCTTCTATATGTCTTACAATAAGTGATCGAGAGGTTATATTAGCACACTCTTCTCCACGCCTAAATAAAGGACTGTGTCAGCCTGGTACTTTGTAATCTGTTTTCCTATGGAATATTTCAACTTTTGATCAGGGCCTGATATTCTTAACTCACTGGAAAAGGATAGTGCATCTTATCTGAAGGATTTTTAAACACTTTGTTACTAAGATTGGATGCTGATCCTGGATTTTCGTCGTATTAGTATCTTCACGCCCATCAATCCCAAAATATTCTCAATTCCTTCCCCTTTAAGAGGTTATTCATTCTATTATCTTGCATTAAAAGCAAGTAAGTGGAGGGGGGTAGTGGGAAAGTGCTAAGGGGAAAAAGCCCCAAATGTTTGCATGAAGCACTGTATCCCCCATTCTGGAATATTGCCGATATCTTCTGATGCTTTGAGCTTCCTTACTCAATTTAAGAACAGAGTTAAAAATGAACAGTAAGGACCATAAATTAATTGCCCTGTTCCATTTTTTTTTTTAGGAAGCTAGTTAAGATTTTCCTGACTTTGGAGGATGCTGAGTGCCTGCAACTCTATTGAACTTCAATAGGCAGTGATGAGAACTCTGTATTTTGAAAAATCAGGTCATTTATTTCAGTATTCAAGTAACTTCACTTTACAAATCTGTTTCAAGAGGGAATTTTTTGATCGTACTAGTTCCCAATTAAAATTTGTCAATTGCTATGCAAAACCAGCTTAGATTTTTTGCTCACTCAAGTATATATGAACGACTTTCATATCTTTGTTCCTATCTAGTGCCCTAGTTTTTCTTTACTCAAAACTTCCAGCAAGACCGCAACAGCTACTGTGTTTGTCATGGTACCCATTGCAAGTCTTTCAGCTCCCCTGAGATTCTGATAGCAAGTCTTAGGAATCCTAAATCTTTCTATGCACCCTGAATTTTTACTGCCAGCTTTGCTTAGCACCTAAATGAACTCTCTTAAACCTTTGCCCAAGTCTTGCCAGGGTTTGTGAGCTTTCTGGAGAATTTGGTTCAGGTTTTTTGGTTTTACAGTAATTCCATCTTTTACTGCTTTTTTTATATGTGTATATTTTTAATTTTTTCAGAATGTTTTGCAGAGCTCTGCAAACCCGTCAGGTTTCTCTAGTGGATACTTTATTTTAATAAGTGTGTATTGAATGCTTCGTTTAACTTTACTATTGTGAAGTGCCCAGAGACACTGTGCTTGGATGAGCAGTTATGTAAGTGCAATTTGTTTTAGTTTTTTAGTATCGGAATTAGCATTCAGCCGAGGTTTGAAAGCTCATAGTGCATGTGCATGGGGGAAAGTAAACAAATAAAAGAGAGCTTAGTGCATCTACAGATATAACCTTAAACTGCTTTGCGTCTCCGTGACTGCTTCCTCTGCTCCCTGGCAGATCAGTCCCTCGAATGCCCTTCCAGCAATGCTGGAGTGGCTCTTGCCTGATCTCTGCGGATATGCTGGAGGATTTGCTTCATGCTGGCATCAGGCTGAGTTTGTTTTGCTGAGAATTGCAGGATGCAGAACAGTTATTTCTGTCTTCCTCCCCACACACCTTTATCGTTACAAACAATTATTGTTTGACATGCCCATCCTGGTGAACACCACAACTGGTGAAACTTGGTTGTCTACAGGCTGGATGTGGCCTTGGTAGCAGTTTGACGATTCAAATTCATCATCTGTGTGGCATTCCTAAGACGTACTTTCTCTGGCCTGAGCACTGGAAGAATCCAATCTTTCTTCTGCTCTTTACCTCAGACTCTTACAGGAGGGGACACAATAAACACATTTGTGAGCAGGAGGCATTCGGGGATATTTTTTATACTGTTTTGGGGTTGTTTGTTTGCAGGGTTTCTTTTTAGTAACTGGGGTGACTTATAAAACTGTTTGCTGTGCATCACTTAGCTATTGTATTCAGCAATCTCTGGTTACTGGTAGCGATGGCATTTCTATCTCATCCCTCCAGTCTTCCAAAACCTTGAATACATGATCTCCCTGAATACATGGAAGAATCAGGCAAAGTGTTAGGCAGGAGTTCACCGTACTGGAGAGAAGTATTTTGTGTGGGCAGAACATGTCTGAGGAAGATACTGGGCTGGAAAAGAAAGAATGCAGGAATGTATGACTGGTTAAATGGAAAGTAGCCACATCCCTTCAAAGGCAGGTGGAATGTATAACAATAAAAATAAGGGAAGGTGGTTTTGTCGGGGTTTTGCAGGTGTTTGTTTCTGGTATTGTTTTGGTAGCGATGGTGTGTTGTGCTTTGTGGTGTTTTGGGTTTGTCTTTTTTTTCCTGTTTTGACTTGGAAGCTGCACTGGGAGCAGGTCTGATCCATAAATATTGTTCATCTCCACTGAAGGGAGCACTTATTGCAAAGAAAGCAAACCGTGTTTTATAGGAACTCCTGGCTCCTCAGTGGAATTCACTGGCAGAGTTTAGAAATCCCATGTCAGAAAGGAGAAATATAACAAGCCTGGATTCATATGTACTCTTGCTGAGTAACCTGTGAGGAAATACTACTTTCTTGCAGAGAGATTATATTTACCATGCAAGTAGCCTGTGAACTTAGTAGAGGTCAAATCCCAAAGTGCTATAGCCTGCTATAGTGGGGAATTTCCAGTGATACTGTAGATAACAGTAGTGATATCTTCATAATCATATTGGGTTTACAACATGGCTGGAAAAGAAGAAAAAAGGTGAGGGGAGCAGAGATGGGAGAGGAAAAGAAAAGCAAGCCTTTCTGGCATGAGCAACTAAGGCAACCTAGTGTCATTGTCCTGAGCTAGCCTACACCTGCCTGCAAAGGAAAGGAGTTGGCAAACTATGTGCTCTGGTTTTGTGTTATACTGTAAGCTACCACTCAGCATATTTCAGTTAATGCTGATTTGTCAGAACTATAATTTACTAATGGAGGAAGTATAGTGTGTCTTCGTATATGTCAGCCTGTGACCCACTCCACTATAAATCACATCACAGCCTCCTGTGCAACGAGGTCCCTTTTTGTCCTTCTACGCTGAGCTGAGCAACTTGGTGACAAAATAAACCTGACCTGTGCCAGTTCTTTTTTAGAGAAAAAAAACAGCGTCTTTTTTTTGAGCAATGGGAATTAATACTGAAGGATGAATGTGTAAGCCTACTCAGCATTACAGGGGACATCTGACTCTCCTTAATCTAGAAGCCATTTTTTTTTTTTTAAGTTTATTATTAACAGCAGATCAAGTTTGGCAGAACAAAGTTCCAGCCTCCTGGAGGGCTGAAAATATATGTGCTCAAAAAGCATCTAATTTTGGAATACCACCACCTGATTGTCATGCAGGTGTGACTTGCAGAGACTTACCCCTGCTGCTTGTTTTTATTGAGGAAGAAGGCAGAGGGAATGGAGAATAGGCATGTTAACACACGTCAGCTTGGGAGGAGTGACTTCAGTTTTCCTCACCTTTTTCTCTTTCTTCTCCTCAGCCTCTTTCTTTCCTCTTTTGTTCCATCTGTGTTGCCAGCTGGCATGTCACTGTCCTGCTTCACTGTGAGGTATTGGTTTGCTGAAACAGGTCTGATTCCCATACAAAGCTTTGCATGCCCCAGATGGGACAGGGACTCCAGGTTTCCAAGCAGGGTTCTCTTTTGGCATAGAGGGATGATGCTCTAATCAATGCATAACCCATGAATCCTTGGCATTAGGAACTGGGCAGGGTTGGGTCAGGATGATCTAGTGACAGTCCGGGAAGTACCTTGTAGCATGTTCCTTTGTGCAGTTCTTATCTCACTACTGAAAAACAAGTACAAGCTTTTAAAAATGTTTACTGGCAGTAATATTGTATTAGTCCAATTATTCTGTAATTTATTAGCAAAATATTTGTAGGAACCTGAACTATGTGATGCTTTGAGAAGTTCTCCTTCCATTCAAGTTACCTCTTCAGTTCCAGAGGAGCAGAGGACACCAAGGAGGAGTATGAACTCCTGAACTACTTGGCTAAGTAAGGATTTTAGGAAAAGCTAACAGAGATCTGAAGTCATTGCTGCACATTCTTTCTGATATTTTTCTCCTGAGCTTGTACATGCCCCTCTGCATATGATTCTCACTGCTAATCTATGATGCCACACTTTGCCCTTCTGCAATATTTATTTCGGTTTAAGTTTTAGAACAATCATCTGCAAATTGCAATTCTTAGTACTCATTTATATGCAGAGATTGCACTGATTTAACTAACAGATTTTTAAATCAACTCAGTTAATTCGATGCAACCCTTATGTGAGCAATTAGCTTAAGTCAGTTAAGAATCCTCTTCAGCTATATGGATGTAAGCCACATTTAAAATAAGAAAGTCAGAATACAGGAATTAGAAACAGGCTGAAGGACGTTAATTTGAAAGTAAAGTTTTAGTTAATTTGATATGCTTTCATCAGATCTCAGGTTCTATTCTTAGTTTTTCATTGATTTACTGCTTTGTTGCATGAGTGGCATCACTTATCAATATCCATGCATACCGAATTAGGATGTGCTGACATTGCTTGTAGGAGGATGTAAGTGGGACTGTTTGGGAAAATGTGTTTTTCCCCTTAAGGAAAGCTTAAGCTTCTCTATGAATAATGTCAAATAAGTCAAAACCAAAGTTAATCTTCCCATTTAAAAACTGTATTTGCATTTGGAAGTGTCATTATGGTGCCATTTGGGAGTTGTTTGGCTGCCCCATGGTCCTGGCTCCCCCAGCCAAACTACAACTCTCATTGCATCATAATTTTGCATATTACTGGATTACTGTCACAGACCCTTGATATTGTTTTAGGGGACATGTGGCCCAGCCAAAGAGACCCTCCAACAGAGAGGAATTGGGAGCCGCAGAAACCTCTAACACATGTTTTCTAACAAATGCTGAGACATCTCTCAAACAGTTCTAATGTTTTGGTTGGTATAATTTGGAGGTTTGAATTGAAAAGTCAAAGTTTAGAGGGGAATAGGATGTTTGATTGCTGTGGAACAGTCAACACTCCCTGTGTAAAGGAAATAGTTGTTATAAGAAACTTCCTGAACTGAAAATTGACTTTTCCATCAAAAACCAGTGACTATACATGCTGCTTTAAGACTCTGTTTGTTTGTTTGTTTCTCTATGATATATAAAGTATCTGAAGATCCTGACAAGAAATTTTGAGATGACCCCCAACTCATGGACAATTGCAAGAAACTGAGAACCCAGTTTTTATTGGCTTCTTGAATCATTATTTATTCCTTCACAAAATAGTTCAAAGCATTTTTAATTGCATTTTTAATTGACAGTGCAAAGCATGGGTGACTGCAATTGAATGAGTTATCTGGTATTTAATAGTTACTGTTGTTACAACTAGAAGAAATAGGAATCTGATGGGCATCCTTAGATGCAAAGCTGGAAGGGAGGTTAGTTTATCTGTGACAATGCTGTTTTCAGTACATCATGTGAACTTCTTGTCTTATTTGATTATGACATTGACAGCAGTAGCTGGGGTGAAGCAGATCTCATTCTGCATCTCTAACTGGTTTGTCACCAAAGTGCGACTTAATGAAATGTGTCCGCAGAGAGAAAAGGAGCCCTTATAGCACAGGGAGCTGAGCAGGGATCAAGACACAGTTACATGCACTGAACAGGAAGAGCACAGACTGCATCATTTATCTTGGGAAGCAAGGGTTGTCCATTGTGACAAAATCAGTCAGATGTAGCAAGTGAAACACTGAAGGCTCATTACGCTAATTAGTATCAGTGCTCAGCTGTAGGAAGGCAAGAAGAAACTGGCAGAGTGATACTGCAGGATAGCATTTGCCCAAGAGGAAGGATTATGCATCATGGATTCATTAGCTAGTGCCAGGAGGGAACAGTAACCACAGTCTGAAATTAGATGGATCTTTTCAATGGCATCCTTAAAATGGTTGGCATCCAGATAGCACAAGTGTCATTCAGGACATAAATTTGGCATTGTGTGTGCTTGTAAGGTGCAATGAAAAGAGAAGAAGAAAGTAGTAAAAAAAGAAAAATTCCTTTTAGAGATCTAGAGGTGAAATAAACTAGGCAGAAAGAGTTCACAGTTCAATTGAAAAATCACCATTGCTTGGTATTTTATGGGGACCTCTTAGGAGAAGTTGACTTTCTGGCCTTGCTTTTCATCATCTAGTTAAACAGTGAATGGCTGTGGCATTTACTTATGATGAAAGCAGGTGTGATGGTAAGTTGTGGTGCAAATGAGGATTGAGGGCAATTAGCATTGCAGCAGGTTGTAAGCAGGGAAAGGAGTGTAAATATAATTTAGGAATGAAATGCACACTTGAAGAAGAGGAGATATGGAATAGGGATTGTGGCTCCTGAACTCCCAGCTGCTTTGGATATGTTGGGAATGCAAACTGCTCTTGAAGCTGGTTCTATACAGGCATTTTAGCATGTATGTTGCTTGTAATGAGAAGGAAAGAGTGAAATGAATTCTTAGCTGCAGTAATGCTGTTGGGAACTGTTTCGTTCATCAGCGTCTGCTTATATGCCTTGCAGCTATTCACCTGTATTTCACTGTAAACAAGAGAAAACTAATAACTTCACACTCTGAACAAAGGAAGAGCATCACCTTCATCTCTCCTTGGAGTAACCAGGTGAGGGGATCACTCACCATGCTGCAGGGAAACTCTGGGGCTTGCCAAAATGCAAAAATGAGATGTCCCAGTGGGAGCTTTAAGTGGCCCGATGTCATGGTGGGAAAGATATTCCACTATTAAATTAGTGGTGCTGTACAGGGCACAGTAGGAAACATACCCTGCCCCCACCTTTGATTCCAGATGTGGAATGCTCTTGTGCAAGTGGGTTTATATGTCTCTTCTAAAATGAAATAGATTAAATGAAAAGAGCTCTACAAAGAGGTCCTCAGCACCTTGCCTTTCCTCTTATGCTGCAAGACACAGAAATTCAAGGGATGGGAGACTAGCTATCTGTCATTCTGAAGCTTCTGAAAAATATCCAAACATTTAAAATCCAAAGTGTTTAATATTGCATAAGCATTCTCTTTCATTGTATTTCTCTCAGTGTAAAGACTCCAATATTTACATTGTTCTAGTCGTCTTCTGTTTCTGGAACGATCGTTAGCATCCCAGGGCAATACCAAGATGCAGTACCTGAATGGTATTGAGTGAGCATCTCTGCGAAATGGTCACATGATGAATATGGTCAGTATGGTTTCAGCACGCAGGCTTGAACCAAGACAGAGTAATGGTTATATTTCTGACACCTTTCTTTTAATTATGGGGGAAAGGCTTTGCTGACGTTGCTCCTTCCTCCTATCACTGAGTCTTCCCTTGTGAAAAGATTTAAAATCAATAGGAATTATTTCCCTCTCTCTTCTCCCTCTCCCCCCGCCCCCAGGTTGCTCTGAGCTTTCTGAATTGGCAAGGACAAAACACCTTAATGCAAACAATTCCTGCTTCAATCCCAGGCAGTAGCTATTTCTAATGCCCGGCAATACATGTCTGGTTGAGGCTGTCCCAAGCTGCTCAATGGTGTCCTGGTGTTTACTTGTGCCTACTTCCCTTTGTATAGATATTCTTATCCTACGCTAGTACTTATGTCTGCTTTTAAGATGCACAATGAGTGGTGATGCTGCTCTCTACATATCAAACACAATGCATCCCTTTAGATTTTATAGTTCCCTGTGCCCCAGGTGCTGTTATTATCAGTCCTGACATCACTCATTTGATATGATGGGCCCTGTCTTTCCATTTATCTGTAATGGACAGGAGGCTTTGAATCATTTTATCTTCCAAGCACAGCAACGTCTTTTCTTTAAAAAGTGACTTTTTTCTCTCCATTTCTTTTCTTCCTTGTCTAATATCTTATGCATTATATTTATCCCCCAATCTCTTTACTCTGCATCTCCTGTTCCCTTTTGTTTTCTTTTCCTGTGTATCTTCTTCCTCTCTCTCTTCCCCCTCCCCTCCCACTTTTGTACCTGGGCAAGGCACTGATCCAGGCTTATTGCAATCAACTAAGAAGTTTTATTGACCTTATCAAGCCTTAGGATAGGACTAGATAGCATCTCTCCATCCATACGCATGGCTTGGGCAGAATTTAGTGCAGTATCTGAGGTTACCTTGTCCTCAAGCCAAGCAGGCTTAAGAGTAAGACAATAAAGAAAGCACATCTTTAGTCAAACTTAATGTCAGGCTTTGAGGTACAGATTAAAAGCAAGGTCTTACAAGTGCACGCAGATTTAAAATACAATTCTGTCTTAAACCAAACAAGTCTCTTCTTTAGCTACTTAACCTCTTTCTCATTAACTCCCTGTGAGGTGCCCTTGCCTTCAGAGCAAGAGTCTCATGCTTCAATTAGAAGTGCAGTTACCTCTGATGGTTCAGAAGGCAAATCTCAACCTGATCTTTCTGTCGCTGGTGTATCAACCTGAGATGCCGGGGATCCAATTTTATATAGTGTGGTTCTGCTACGTGACTACCTGCCTTTATACATCTTTAGAGCTGTAGATTACATAGAAATAGGAATATTTTTAGTGGCATATAATGATATTTGAAGCTAGTACTCATCAACAAGTTCACTTTAGGATGAATTTCCTCTGCTTGGAACCAGTCATATGAGTTATGTCCAGGGACTGGATGACTTGAATGTTTTGGGGTTATTCATCTTACTGGGCTGTGTGGCACTATTGGAGTATATCTGAAGGGCAGACTGGCCAAGCGTTTCTTTCCTTGGTCAATAGTAAGTGCTGAACACCTTGCCCTATATCATGGTGACAGTTAGTGTTTTCTGGCCACATTCTTTTAGACAGGGTTAGTTTGTGAGAATCGAAGGATCTCTTCTTCCACCAGCTCCATAGCTTCTCTCGAGTTGTTCTGCAGGTACATAGAGAAACTACTACAGTCTGCTTGGAGAAGGTTGAGGGACAACTAATAGCTGTTCCATAGGCTGATACATATCAAAGAATGTCCTGGCTGTTTAAAGGTAGAAGAGGAGGCAGGCTTATAACAAAAGCATCAGGCCTGTGAACAAGAGAAATGCTGTTTAATTGTTTTGTGTATACCTAAGTTTGAAGATAGATAACAAATAGCAGAATTACAGGTAATCTATAGAGGGATAGAGATGGGACTTCCTCTACTTGTTGGAGTTCTTTCTGGCAAATGTTTTCATAATTTCCTTTTAGCTCCTATGAGTCCCACCCAAGGTGGCAGGCAGTCTTGCTAATGCTGCAAAGGAGAAAAGCCACATAAAAAATTTAAAGCAAATGTAATGGTTCAGAACTGTGTTGTAAGAAATGCCTTTGACTTGAGCAGTAAATTTCATTAAATCTTGCCAAACATTCAAAGTCAGTCTCAGCTTTCCAGCCCCTTTATTTGCTATCAGCACTTGAGATCAGCTTAATATTTTACCTTCACCCTTGGTTACAGACCATAACGGACAAAACCATTATCTGCGAATGTCATCGCTATTAGGAAAGGGAGAGAAGAAGGAAAGGATAAGGGGGAACAGGGCTGGCAGGGAGCTGGTATCTGCAAAAGCAAACAGACTTTAACGGTATGATGGGAGGAGGGAGCAGGATGGAAAAAATCATCCTCTCATAATTAAATTATAATTTCTGCATTTCCTTAGGGGCTGTGGATACAAGCTGCCAGGCTGAGGGCTAATATTTAAAGGTCATTTAAATGAGTAGAGATGTTAATCGTTGAAAGGACAAAGCTGAACTTTGTCTCCCACCTCTTGCCTACATGTAGAGATGTTGCCTTCCTTCCCTGCAGTAAATAAGAGCTTTCAAATGACTGTTGTAGAGTTGGATTATGCTTACTAAACTCATACTAAATAAACAGCAGCATCTGTGAACTGCAGGGGGGTAGGGGATGAATTGACTTGTCTGAAGGTCACCTCTAAGAAAAGTCATGGTTTGTGTCAAAGCAACAGAGTTGGTAAATTGTGTCAAAGCAACAGAGTTGGTAAATTGTGTCAAAGCAACAGAGTTGGTAAATTGTGTCATGAACAAAGTGAAACCTGTCGAAAGAGTGAGGGTGCTGTGAGCCACAGAGATGTTGGTGTGCAGTGTGGAATCTGTACTCATGTATGGGTAATGCATCGCAGTCCACAGGATGCAGAAGACCTGGATTCTGCAGTTGGGAACACTGGTGCCTAGTTGCACCATCTATTTGGCTTTAAAGTGTGTTAATAGAGCTGATTAGGAGCTTTTCTTACATGCTTTTCTAGCAGATTGTGGGATGTCTTTATATGTTCTGAGGGAATATGGAAATCTTCTGCAGAGGCTTTTAGTCTAAGAAATAGTGAAATAAAAATTGAGCTTGGGGTTGGTTTGACACTAATCCCTGTATTTACTGAATCCTTTTAGGAGTAGTTTTCAATTATCATGTTTCTACTCCCCTGCATGTTTGGCTTTTTATGTTGGACTCTTCCAGTGTCTACCAAGGCATTTTAGCAGAGGGACACATGCAGATGATTTCAGTAGACATAAACTACTGTCAATCCCAACAGGAAAAGTGGGGGAAGTAGGTTTGGGGGGTTTTTTGAGCATTGATAATGTTGAAAAAGTATTTCTGTGGGTCTGAAATAACATCATTTTTTTTTTTCCTCCCTGATGTTAAATTGAAGTATGAAAATGAGAGTCCAGCTCTCTCTTCCTCAGAACAGAAATTCTGTTATGTTGAATTAGCAGTGTTTGCTTATATAACTGTGATGCAGGAAGACGTCACGTGCTTATGTCAAGGAGGTGTTTTGGTCTAATTTTTTTACTGGTAATGTCGGGGAAAGTTTCTGAATGCAACTCAATGACTCTTTACATGGAATTGTACCTATTGAAAGGAAACTGTGTTAAGCACACAAGTTTTTGGCAGAAATACAGCTGCTAATCTTAGTTGAGCAGCTTTTGTCTGGAAAATCAGGAAAGGTGAGCCTAAAGGTAACTTCATCTGAAAATCCTTTAAGAAACATAATTGAAGTTGTCATGTTTTCATGTAGAATTTTTGGCAGAAGCATCACAGCAGCATTTGCCAGCTTCCCATGTGTTAGCTATTCCAATGTTTTTTCTGATTCACCGAATGAGTAACATGGGAACGGTGGATTATGAGGAAAGCAGGGAGTTCAGATAACAGTGGAACTAGAGTAAGATTGGAATGGATCTTGTGATGTTGCCAGAAACCCCAAGATGGCATCAGAGACCTTGTTTTTCTATATTAAAAATGTATGGAATATTCTTAGTGACTCATTATTTCTGTCTTTGGTTCTTAATCAGTTTTCCATTATTTATACCTTTTTTTTTTCTAAAGCATTGCTGCTTTATGACCTTTTTTCTTCAAGCATCATTTGCAAGGCATTGATAATGTCAAAGATGCTACATGCAACACGCCCTAGCTGCAGCACAAGGCTCTGCCAATACAGTAACAGACCACATCCCCAGGAGCACATTCACCTTTATTTTGTTCTAGGAGGCTGAAACAGCAAAGCTGGATGAAACTCCATAGCTAGACATTAATCAGACACTGAGTTATTTTGCTTTGAAGCACAAGTCAGCCCAAGTTTACGGTGCCACCAGAAGCATTCTGGTGCTGACCTGGATAATATGGAGGCAGTGAGGACCTACAGCATTATCTCGTGAGCTGGAGGATTGATTCCTGAATTTTATTGGCATGCCACGATCTGAAAATTGTGAACCAAATTGCTACAAATCCTTTGAGGAGTGTGAGGGGCCTCTGTGATCTACACACAGCCTCTAACAAGGGAAATCAGTTGCATTTTTTTAAGTTGTACAGTGATGTACTGCTCCGTACAGTCAAGTATCCTGCACAGTGTTCCACTGATCACCGAGTCAGTGACAGAATATGTTCAAGCCAACTAAGGGAAATGTTTTCTCCGTGCAAATCTAGGATCCTGATTTAGCTTTTTATTCAGCCTTTGCAGTGAAGCTAGGTAATTGTTCTACATAATGATATAGCATGCATCAAGATCTTTATGCGCTTTAGATAGCGGCATTTCTTGTGAGTGGAGAAGTTTAAATGAGATATCCAGCTCATCTCATTTAAGTGCATTCATATTTCAGACTGGTCGAAGAGATTTCAAGTGCCTGTCTTCAATTAGAATGAGTAGGAGTTGGATATACTTGTTTGCTGTGGAAGTTTCAAGAAGCCTGTGCTCTGTGTAAGCTGGGTGAATTTCATTGATAGCACAGAATTTAGAACGTTTCACAAGACTTTTTGGGTTGTCTTTTGATTTGTGTGTGCTTAGGTAAAGGAAAAACTGCATTTATTTTTAGGTCTGCAACTATGTGAACCTTGGAAGGAAAGGAAATTATAAAATTCACATACTATAAGCACCTTTAAAGTATAATATAGACCATTGGTTCACCCAGCCCAGTGTTCAAAACCTTTATATCTGTGTTGCTTTCTGATTTCAGCCACCGTTGTTCATTGAGTGGGGATGATCTGAACAGGCAGTGGCTGACACCAAATTCCCAGCTCCATCCAACTATTTACCATGCCAAAGGTCTTCTCTATTACCTGCGCAGCATTGGCCGGGCTCCTCTGGTGAGTCACTTTGAAGATCTTTTGTGAGTTACTGTACATGGATTGCTCACTGTAGTTGTGTGAATAATCTTCTTCTAGAGCTAGAGTGATTTGGAAAGCAACATGGGCTGTTATACTTCCGTTGTACAGAATTGTTTTGAAAGTCTTGGACTATTTATTACTTACTGAATCTTCTAATCTACTCCTCCAAATTTCAGAATCTCTGCACACCTGGAATATAAATGAGAAAATGCATTCCTTAAAGCTCTTTAATATCCTCAAAGTACTCCAGCTAAGCTAAATATTATGAGTAGGTTATTGCTATTTTCATGGCAATGATAGGGAAAATTTCACAAAGGTTGTCTCAATGGACTGTGCGAAAGCCCATGTTGTGTCAGCCCATGCAATCATAAAAACATGGGAAGCGGCCCTCAAACTGTCTGAGCTCCCATGCTGCTTTGGTAATGGGAAGAAAATGGCTAGTTTTGAGTGGGCAGGGTCTTGTCTTGAAGCTCCTACTGGGGTAGGGCTAGGATCCATCCCATCTGCTCAATCTTGTCGTCCAGCAGAATGAAAAGTTAGTTCTGAGACCTGAGGAGAAAAACCATGGGGAGGTTCAAATGTAAATGAACAGATGTGGATACACAGTCAGGCAGGAAATGTCCAAAAGCACCAAATAGGTTTGATAAGAAAAACCCCAGACAAGGTGAAAATGCCTGTGAGCTTCTTTAAGTGAATCCTCCTGGGAAAGTTTTGGGGGTTTTTTCTAAGGCAGCAGCCCTGAAATTCATCTCTGCAGCCTGCGGAATATCGTAGAAACTCAACTCTCAGTTGTAAATTTACTGACCAGCCTTTTCCTTTAGTTCAGAGCAGCGTAGTATCAGTCTTGTCTTACCCTGCTATTTGCTATCTGGCCTTTCTTAATACACAACCATCCTTGTCATATCCAGGTGCTTAAAGTTGAACTCGTACTCAGTGTGAGTTTTCATCATTGCTGAGTGAAGGGAGACTATTGATCCTATCATCTCCCTCACTCACCGGCCGCATGGCAGACTTGGTAAACAGACAGCCCAGCTACCTGACTGTCTGATCATCCCTGTGTGGTTTCTGATACAAAAAATAATATTTTAGGCAGATAATATACTATCTCTCTTGTGTGTTGGTAATTCTGTAAATTGACAGGTAATTGATACCCAATTGATCTGGATTCTCTGCCTTGAAATAAAGAGAAAGCTATAAAATCCTCTTTGATATTCATAGAAATAAATTCTAGGTGGTACCTGTGGTTAACCTAAACTTTGTGTATTGCTCATAGCGTAGATGAAACACTAGCTCAAAAAATGTCTGTCATTAAGAGAACCAATAAATGCAGCTCTTTGGCAGGAGATATTACACGGTAATTGCACGTCTGTTCAGACACAGTTACTTCAAGTGCAGGGTTTGCATAAGCCCTGCAAAATACACACAGAGCCTCAAGGGGGCGAATCTCTGGGGTTTGTGTGGTGCTGGCTTTTTTCCTTTGGGAATGATGCTGGTTGTAGGTTTGCAACAAGGGCAGCTCTTAGACTGCCCTGTTTGTCCTCCCCTTTCTGCCTTTGCTGGGTCACAGGGGTGTAAGTAAAGCAGGAGCAGCTGGTGCGGGGTAGGACACAGTTCACATGCTGCAGGTGTTGAAGGTGCAGGGATGGGGATGTACAGACCCAGAGCCCTGCAAGGAGAGCAGGAGGTTGAGCGGCGGTGTGGGGAGGAAAAAAAAAGGAGGAGCAGCACATAAGCTATGAGATATGTCTATTTGTCCACCTAATTAGGAGCAGTGAGATGGCTCTTTATGCACATGTGACAGCCTCTCCAATATGTCAACCTACAGTTGTCAAAGGACCTAAAAGGATGTACATGCTCAATTCCGAGATAATTAAACTCCCTGACTTGCTGCAGCTAAACTTAGTTACTGTAGCTGGTAAATAAACATACTAGGGTAAATCTTACCCTAACAGTTGGTGGAAGAAGCTCATCTACTCCATCTGTTTCTCCCCTCTTGTATATGCATTTATGTAAGAGTATGTGGTTGGGTGTTTTTACCCCATATTTCTCCCCCATCTCTCTTTATATTGATTCATAACTCTCTCCTATATTCCCACACCTGTTCTTTTGTCTCTAACATAAGCCCTGGAAAACTGTTTCATTGAAATCTTAAAGTTCCTTTCTACTAGTTGTGAATACAAGTTTAAAGTGAACCAATTCCTTCTCTTTAGAAATCCTTGTCTTTTCATTGACAGATTTCTGAATATTCCTGATAAAGACATGGAGAATATATGTAACAGCAGCATGTATATCGACTTCATATCTCAGAGGGTGCTAAAATTGATTATTCTTTAAGACTTGGGTCAATATTTACCTCTTGGGTCATTAAATTGTGATTTTCATTTCTATAGGAGTCGATATCTACCTATAAATGCAATCAAAACTTCCTCTAAAACTGGGAATGCGCCTTGTGCCTAGTTTGTACGACAGTTGACTTGAGAGAGATGGATTAGATAGATAGATTAGTGTGGAATGAGATTATTTGCTCTGAAGGTAGGTCATGTTCTGTGCTTGGCTTCCAAGAATTCATGCAAAGATCTGGCAGCATGGTGTAATAAAATTATATTTTCCTGAAAATTATTACAACAGTGATGACTTAATTGCTTGGGAAAGCACAGATTTCAACTCTTCTGGGATATAACTTGGAGTTTAGGACTTCAGAAGCGGAAAGAGACAGGCAAATTGCTCTGGTCGTGCATCATAAGTAACCATGAACTGTGAGGTTCCTGAGTTGCCATGGATTCTTGCACAGGTGTCTTGTTTACTTCTCCTGCAGACAGAAATGCACTAGTCTTGACTCTGGATCCCTGAGATCATGTCAGATTGAATAGATAAAGCAAGATACAACTGACTAACAAAGTTTGACACAGGTTATAGGCATGGCTCAGAGTCTAAGCTACTCTGATGAGACCTGAAAAAAACCCCACACATTAACACCTCCCACAGTCTTATTGTGATTATTGTGAAGAACCAGGAAACTTTTTCATTGTTCAAGATTTTGCCTTCTCCCCTGCCACACCCCACCCCCTTTCCCTAGGTATTTTGTGACTACCATGGACACTCCCAGAAAAAGAATGTGTTTCTTTATGGCTGCAGCATCAAGGAGACCTTGTGGCAAGCAGGCTGCGCGGTTGACACAACAGTTATCGCAGAAGATGTTGGCTACAGGGTAGGTTTGCTTTATTCCTTTCTGCAGTGCATATACACACCTACACATCTCATTATGGTAAGGCCAGCTCACAAGAGAAAGGTGCAAGCTTCCCTTACTCCTGAAGAGTAATGGTCCAGTAACGGTATTGCCACACACCAGATATTAGCAAGAATATTGTCAGTATTTATTTAATTTTTGTAAAGTGCTGTGTTACAATCTTTGGCCACAGGCTAAACCAGACAGCCCAGTTTTTGTGGGGGCTTTTATTATTTCTAAATATACATGCCCTTATATTTTCTTACTCCACCCTAATAAGAAATTAAATACCAATTATGTGACAGTACCTGAGAAAATGACAATGTGCCACTGTTTTACTCAGTTGAATTGCTTCATTGCACGCTACTCCTGGTCTCACTGAAAATGCTAGAGAATTTGGTGGGTGTCAAATAGATCTAACATAGTGGAGTTGTAGCTGGGAAAAATTTTCTGGAATTAGAAAGAGCAAATACTAAAATCTGTTTTGTTTCTGCTTCATGTGAAATTCCTTTTCATCAAGCTGTTCTCTGGTTTTCCTGCCCATCTCTCTTTTTCTGTCTGTTTAGCTAATATTTTCTTGTTCAATGACAAATTAATGTGGGAAAAAAAATCTTATAAGCTCTAATTATAGTCTTGAAACAGGTTAATTTCACAAAACATTAATTGTGGCCTTAAACTGATTATAGAGGTATAGCTTGATTCACTCCAACCTGAAAGAGGTTGAAAAGTCTTTCAGCTTATGTGTGTGTCTAATTTTCACTACTTCAGCACAAATACTAATTATCCTCTCATGAGTATGTCATGCGTTCTGTGTTTGTCTTGTGGCATTGTATTCAGCATACAGAAACTTCACTGGAAGAAGGTGCTCCAGTGTTTGTCATGAAGGGTCCCTGTAGCAAATAACTGTTTCACAAAGAAAGCAAGATGTGTACTTACAGCCAGGACACTGCCTGCCGTGTTTGAATTCAGAGGGCTCGGAAAGGCTGAGGATGGTTTGCTCTTACACAAACAGAATTCAAATGCTGCTTTCAGCATCCTGAGCCTGTCTTGAATCTACAAGGAAGAAAGGCTTCAGGGCTGTCCAAGAATACTCCGCAGTGGCCTCTAAGAAAGATTTTGTGGTTCAAATCCTCTCTTTTGTGCAAAATAGGAGATGGGTGCTTGCTGCAGCTCCTGCCTGTGGGTCACCCTGTTCCTCCTTAGACTGGAGAAACTGGGTGTATGTATAGAAGCACACATCTGTGATTGCTAGCTGCAGCAGATAACCCCTGCTCTCTCAGACCAGCTGATCCTTGCACTGTTTGAACAGCTTTCTCTCCTGCCTCCTCTAGGTTGCTGGGGATTAATCTAGCCTCCATGACTGATTTTTTTTCTCCTCTGGAACAGGAACCAAGTATCTCAATAAAATGTTGGGTTTGGAACAGCCTTTGCCTTGTAGGTCATAGACTCAGCTGTAGCCTCTGGTAATATGCAGGAGTAAGAATCTTTGGTGGCCTTGGGTGACTTGTGCAGCATTGGCATCGCAAAGCCCAATTTGTCCTTATGATTGCCATTCCTGGACGCTTCGACAGCAATCTCTGCTGGGACATCAGCAAAGAAACATAATTCCTTTCTATCCTAATGGGATTGGAGGTTTATGGACAGGGTCCTGTGTGTGGGGAGTAGCTTCCTTTGCTGTTGTACATGCTAAATCCAGCTGTGTGTAAGAAAGGGAACACAGTCACACCACTCCATCATTTTTCTAAAAGCATCCTTTAAAAGGATGTGTTTTTACCCTTTCAAAATATGCTATTGAAAGATAATTAATGAGAAGAATAAGTAGAGAAGAAAGAACCATTAGTGTGAAATCCATTGAACGCTAGTAGAATGAAAGGAATATTACATTCAGATTTGTTAATACTCCTAAATGAACCCTGCGTACAGAGACATTACAGGTACCTGACAGTGTTTTTATTTAATTAAATGCAAAAGATTGATTATGTGTATAATTTCAATTGTTTTAGAAAACTAAACTGGATTAGGGATCTGATTGCTGTATTTGATAGTATATCTTTACCAAAAAAAATAATCTGTGTGTTCATTCAGATATGGATAGAATGAAAACTATCTAATCCATCACATCAGTTTAAGTGGATCTCATGATTGTTGTGAGGCTTATAAATGTCTGGGAGATATGGCTCTACTACGTTTTCTTAATTCCTGTTTGACCCAAATCCAGGAAAACCTGGAAGCACTGCATGAAAGGATACAATTTAGTCATCCCTATGCAGCAAATAGCACTTTGAAGGCAATCCAGAAGTTTTGGACACTTAGTCTACAGTGAGCAGCAGTTGGTTTTAAGGACTCCTCCATTCCGTATGCCCACAGGAAAGGGAGTGCTGTGGCTCTTGATAGCACACTGGAAATCTTGGCTTAAGAGTAAGGCTCATGGTGGTCCTTTACTCCACCTCAGTTTTCTCATCTGAAAAATGGACCTTATAGATTTTTAGATCCATAGTGTATGAAACTCATTAAAGTCCGTTGACAGCTGTATCCAGAATATATTGAAAAATGAAATTTACTTTTTTGTTACAGAGATGTGTAAGTTTGCAGGTGATACTGCAAAATAGTTTAGGCCAAAGATTTATCATTCACATCAAACCTGTTTTTAGGAAAAGGTGTTATTATTTCACTTTCAATGAAGGTGGATATTCCTATACAGTGCTATGAAGTAAAACTCAACAGAACAGAACTAAAATTGCTCAGAATCGGTCAGTGAAACTGATTGTTACTGGAAAATGAATCTTAGCTGGTTGGCTTTCATTGCCCAAACTGAATGAAATTCAAGGGTAAATGCCATTAGCAATAAGCAGGAACTCCTTCTATATGATTCCTTTCAGGTCAGACATTTAAGAAAGCTATCATCAAAGAAATGATGAATGTCCTCACTTTGCTTGTTCTTCTGTGGATCAAACAGTCTTTTGGCATGTGCTGCAGTTAATATACGAGCACTAAAATTGCACGCGTATTGCATGTACGTATACCTTAAGGTCCAGTTTCTAGGAAAAGCACACCTAATCTAGCATACGATTTTATAGAGTGTAAAAGTAACAGAGTTGTGTGATGACTAAGTAAGTGTTACCTCTGTACTGATGGAAATATCTGATACTGCTCTGTATTAGGAGTATATGCAGACTTTGTAAGGAAATATGATTTCTAGAGTAACAAAATCAGGGCTAGGATCTTGTTTTTATTGGGTTTTCATTATTGCTTTTTGTTAAGATTCTCTACATGAAGTGTATTAAATATCACTTGGATTCATATGAGAATATTTTGGTTTTTTTCCTCGATGCAAATCGAGGAAATGTTGAGCTCTATTTTCATATAATTATGTGTGACCTTCATTGAGAACACACATCCCCTTCCTCTGTTCTATGTTAGGTTCAGACAAAACTCCTCCCATGGCTCAATCCCTTATCAGACTGTGGATGCGTGATGGGAGGACATATAGTATAGGCAGAGAGAAGAGAATGGGAATATTGGGTACTGAACTATGACTGCCCCCCTCTTGGCACCACAGCAGGAAAGTGTAGGTTAATGCTGAAGCAGCTTGAGGACAAAACTCTGTGACTTCAACAGTTCCAAACTAGTGGGTGTGAAAATGTTTGATTTTTGGATGAGAGCTACCAAGTGTATTTCAGTCTTTGTGATGAAACAGATTGTAGAATCCGAGGATTTCACATGGGATGGACATAATGCACATGCTGGAGCTATCTCAGTAACAGTATCTACAGATAGATTTGGTGATGTACACATTAAAAACCACAGGATTTTATATGTGTGTGTGATACAAACACATGCACATCTGTTCAATTCATTTTCTCATCACTACTGATGTTTTCTCATAGACTCTTCCTAAAATCCTGGATAAGGTGGCCCCTGCATTCGTCATGAACAGCTGCAGCTTCCTGGTGGAGAAGTCCCGGGAGTCAACAGCCCGGGTGGTGGTATGGAAGGAAATGGGTGTGCTGAGGAGCTACACTATGGAGAGCACGTACTGCGGTTGTGACCATGGGCTTTACAAAGTGAGTAAATTTTTCAAAGAAACCTGGGCCACCCTCCCCCTAATGCATGTTTTGTGAGCTTGGAAGGGGGAAGGCAGAGGAGATAGCCATTGTCTTGATGTTTAGTATTGTCTTGTTTCTCCAGACCCATGTAGTCATGCTTTTGAATTTCCCTTTAGAAACTCCTCCGTTTCTCTCCCTCACTCTTTTACCTTCTGTGACAGGAAAGCACAGTCTTTGCTCTCGGGTTTCATATAACAGTGAAACAAAAAATCCTCCAGTCTGGAGCTAAAAGCATTGTGCTGAAGGAAGGAATGGGTTTGAGATGATACAGGGCACTAATAAGAGCATTCACAGTGTTGTAAAAATATGTTAGCAGGTCATATGGACATCTCTGAGCTTAGTTCTAAGGTAACTAATTTGGATACTAGTGGCACCAAGCTCTTTGGTACAGGTACCTGAGCACTTACCTGGCTACACTTAGGGGCCCACACTGAGAATCCTGCATTTGGAGGTGCCTGTTACTGACAGCCAAAGGTAGCTAATCTAAGGCTGGTTTTGACAGCTTTCTGTGAGCTCAAGGTCTGCCTTTGTCATCTAGACAGACCAAAAATCCACATCAAGTAAGGTTCCAGACTTGGTTTAAAGGACTGTACTCATACTGGATGCATCAGCGACATCAGTCTGTGAGATCTCCTGGCACATTTTAAGTACACAGGATGAACTCTGTTGATTGCATTTGAGTGATCATAATTCTTCATTCACTCAACTGGTGAATTCTCTCTCTGTTGCTCTCCCAAACCTGTTGCTTTCATTGAAAGGCTTCCATATGCCACCTCATGTCTCCCACTGAGGAGCAATCCTTATCTATCTTAATAAGCGGTTAAGGATCCTAAAAGACCCTTAAGGAAAGAGCCATTATTACAAATACCAATTAATTAATAAGACATTCAAATGATTATCTTTGCAAGCTCTATACTAATCCTTTTACCTCTCTGTAGAATGTAGCCAGGAAGTACTCAGCTGCTGTTTTAACCATGCTCTACTATACACACATCAATTCCAAGACAGGAAAGGAAGAGGGAAAAAAATGGCAGACAGTTTAAAGTAAGGGAATATAATTGCCCTGGGCATTACATCTAACACTCCTACTCCTGAGAAGTGCTAATGGTTTTTTAATAGGCACCACAGGTCAAGACAGGGGTTTTGAATCTTTTTTAGACTGGGGGGGGGGAAAAAAATTCTTAAGTCGACTGAAGTCAATGACAAAACTCCTAGTGATCTCCTTAGAAGAGGATTTCACTCATTTCCTAGATAACCATAAGACCTAAAAAAAGGTGACACATAAGATTGTATCAGTATCAAGGATTTGTTCTCCTCCTTCGGCATCTGTGAGGTCTCTAACCCAAATTTGCTTAATTTCTGCCATTAGGTGTTTGAAACAGTAGGAAGAGCACATTAACTGCCACATTCTGCTGTTGCATTTAAGCACTAGGCCATCCACAGTGGCCCCGTATTATATAGTAGAGGCACCAAAAATAGGCAGAAAGACCTAATGCAGTTGTATCAGAATTCTTCTTTTAAAGAAATCCTTTAAAATATATGAAATTATTTTATGCAGCCTTTCCTGTATTCTTTCTCACCCTGATCCAGGACCACAGGCAGCCACTGAGGACAAGTGGCTGATATATGAGAGCTTGTCACTTGTGACAGAAACCAATGTTCTCATGGCCCATAGGAAAGTCTGTAAGCTGTAAAGGGGTTCTGAAATTTCCATTCTGAACACTCTGAAAAGCTGAGTCCCAATTGGATTCCTGGGTTATTTTAATGAAGTCATATATCCTTTATTATTATTATGGTTTTCTTTGTTTAGGACTATCATTCAGCTCAAAAATGGCAGATACATAAATATTCCAACGAGGGGATATTTCTTCATCATTTCTTCATCACAAGGATAATACAAATGCTTTTTGCACTTTCTATGATTGAGGCAGCATTAAAATATTTCCACTATTTTTTTTCCAAGTATGCTAAGTACCCAACTTGTTAGTATTGAAATGGAATATAATTTTTTATGTTGACATCTACACTGGAGCTCCATAGAAATACATAAACTATCTCTTTGCAAAAATTGGTATTAATAGGCTATTTCCTCTTCCATTTAACAGTCTTTAGTATAGGTTCTTGCTTGTTTGCTTGCTCGTACAAGTGGATTATTTAGGGTATGGACTTGACAGGCTGACTTGAAGATTGTGTTGCATAATATCATTTATTACTCAGCTTTCATCTATCAAGCCAAGGCTACTTCATTAGTATCTGGAAGTCCTGAAATTATTCCTGTAAACTGGAAATTAATCACATAAGGGGTCACGTTATTCTAGAGGCTTCAACCTTAGTTCACTCTTGGGGCCTCAAGTTGATATGTGTGTAAACAATAGACTAAGACTAATGCTCAGGCAGGGGGTGTCAACATCCTGTATTTAGAGCTTTCTGATATTTGGATTAGCAGATTTGTGTTTAACTGCAAATAGGAGCTGTTTCTTAATTGCACAGGAACTGATCTCCATGCAGGGCTGTCTCCACAATCTCCCCTGGACAAGTATGCACTTATGTTTTGGATACTTTCATACCCTGAAGTACAGAACAAACAGCAGCTAGGATTTAAAACATTTAGTAATTTGCAGCAGAAGATTGCAAGTCCAGCATCATTCAGAGCATCAGTGGTCAAACTTATAATACAGCACAGCAAAGCTGGATCCTGGTCTACAGCTTGCTTTCTGCATGTTTAGAGATATGGTTTAGTAGAGGACAGGAATGGCTGGACTCGATCTTAAAGGTCTTTTCCAACCTAGTCATTCTGTGATTCTGTGTCAGTGATGAAAGCAGCTCATTCAAGTAGCTGCTTTGCTTGGCTATGAGCATGCAGACAGTGCTTGGCCTTGCACAGAGGCATTGGAGTGGGATTGTGCGAAGGATTTAGGAAGAGCAAGAAAGCCTTGTGAAGGCTGCAAGAGATGGAAATATTAATTGCACGAGGCTTGGTAGGTGTGTTCCCCCTCACCACGGAGTGATGCTGAGGGTAGGCTGAGGTAAACCACAACCTAGCTTTGGTAGACAGTCCAGAAAAGATGTTTTTCCAAGGAACTGCTTGTGTGGCCTCTTTTCGACTGGAATGTAGCCTTCATTTCTTAAAACAGTTCAGAGTGTGAAAGATAAGGCAAAAAATTTGGTACTATTGATATGTAAATCAGAAAGAATAGTGACCCAAGCCTCATTTAAAAGTCATTTGATTTTAAATGGGGAGGAGGGCAGAAAGGAAAGGAGAAAAGAGATGGTTTGTCTCTGTCGAATCTCCCTGTCTGTGTGATCAATGGAAACACAATAAGCCAGCTACCCTTAAGGAAGAGAAACATAAAACTCAAGAAACTATTGATCTTATCTGAGGTTTTGTTCAACTAAGGAAGAAGAAAAGAAGGGGAAAAAATATCAAAACTCTCTTTCATTTTGTCTGGATTGCCCAATTCAGTCTTAGAGGAGCAGTGTCTCTATTTGAAAGCTGCTAAAAACAAAGCTGCCCATTTCTGCAGGGAATTTTCCCTCCTACTTCTGCCAGTTTATAGCCCTATGGTCAAAACAGGAAACAATTTAAAAAACAAAAACAACAAACCCACTAAACTGCTTATCATCTCTTTTTTTCGTGCAAGGCAGTCTGCACTGTTCCCTCTTTGGAGCTTTTACCCCTCTAGCTCATCATGTGATTTTTATTGCTGCCTCCCTTCTGTGGGATGTAGAGCCCCTTCTCATCTTCAGTTATTAAAAATACTGAATGCAGGACTGTACTGTAAGAAGTTCTACAGTTACAGGTACAATCAGGTACGATCCACAAGTATCAAATCTCCAGTGACACATATTGACGCTTTGTCGACTTTCTTGTGTGATTAATACTTTAACTTCCATATATCTCTTTGCTTTTACCACATTCCATCATGTTATATGTTCACCATTCTTCTTGATTCCTTGTTACCTGGCCTTCTAATTAAGACCCTTCTATAGGCTATTGCACTGAGCTGTTCTGTTCATTACTGCATCACCCTACAAGTTGATATCTTTTGGTATACATTTGAGTCCCAAACCATATATCTTGGTAATATAGCATATCTCAAAAATTCAGTTTCATGGTCTGTGAGTATGTGTTGGCAAAGCGTTTCCCTTGGCATATTGTGCCTGGTGGAGGAGATGTAGTACTAACGGAAATAGATCTTAGCTGCTTGCTTCGAAGGGATTATAAACAACAAGGAGTAACAAATGAGTTTTAAAATTATTGCAGATATCTTGACAGTGCCCTTTGAAGTAGATTTTACCAGTGATATGGGTCCCTCTTTAAAGAAAGCCTTGGGGAGAGCTGAGAAAAAATATAAGGTTTTTTTTTTTTCTGTCCAGTCTAATGCTTCTAAGTCAGAGGAATTGAATACCCCAAATTTTCCCATCGGACTTGATTAGAGGGAAAAGCAATCCCTTTTCAAAGACAGTGGAAGCACAGAGAGCAGTACCAAGCAGCGTGGGCACACAGTTCATAAGACTTTCTTGACAGTCATTCATAATGTCTTTGAACAAAAATGCTGAGACTTTGTCTAATAAATTGAATGTCTGACATTATCCAGCTCCTTTAACCTGTCTAGCACGGGCTGAAGTATTTAAAATAAACCAGCAATTTACCATGGAATTGTGGCTAAACTAAAGTCATATGCTGAGATGATGCTTCTTTCTACTTCAACTGTAGACTTCTCTGGTTTGGCTGTTTCTGCCAAAATTAGCCAAATTGTTACTAACATGTGATTTGGACATTGAATTGCATTGCTATTTCTTTATAGTTATCACAGAATCACAGGGGTTGGAAAGGACCTCGAGAGATCATCGGGTCCAACCCCCCTGCCAAAGCAGCTCATATTGCACAGGTAGGCGTCCAGATAGGTCTTGAATATCTCCAGAGAAGGAGACTCCACATCCCCCTGGGCAGCCTGTCCCAGGGCTGTCACCCTCACTGTGAAAAAGATCTTCCACATATCGGTGTGGAACTTCCTGGGCTCCAACTTGAGGCCATTGCCCCTTGTCCTGTCCCCACAGACCACTGAAAAGGGGCTGGCCATTTCCCCCTGCATCCCATACTTAAGATATTTATAAACATTAGTAAGGTGCTCCCTTAGTCTTCTCTAGGCTGAACCGTCCCAGCTCACTCAGCCTTTCTTTACAGGGGAGATGCTCCAGGCCCTTAATTATCTTCGTAGCCTCTGCTGGACTCTTTTCAGGGTATCTCTGTCTTTTTTTATACCAGGGAGCCCAGAACTGGACACAATACTCCAGGTGGGGCCTGACCAGGGCAGAACAGAGGGGGAGGATCACCTCCTTCAACTTGCTGGCCACACTCCTCTTGATGTACCCCAGGATCCCATTACCTCTCTTAGCCACCAGGGCACACTGCTGGCTCATGGCCAACCTGTCATCAACCAGGACCCCCAGGTCCTTCTCCACAGAGCTCTTCTCCAGCAGGTCATCCCCCAGCCTGTACTGATACAGACGGTTATTCCTCCCCAGGTGCAGGACTTTACACTTGCTTTTATTAAACCTTATCTGGTTTCTCCCTGCCCAGCTCTCCAGCCTGTCCAGGTCTCTCTGGATGGCAGCACAGTGTTCCTGTGTGTCAGCCGCCCCTCCCAGCTTTGTATCATCGGCACTTGCTGAGGGTGGATGCTATTCCCTCATCAAGGTCGTCGATGAAGATATTAAACAGGACTGGACCCAACACCAAGCCCTGCGGAACACAGCTAGTCACAGGTCTTCAGTCAGACTCTGCTCCACTGATCACCACAATTAATGTATTTTCTTCATCTTCCTTGCTATTGGAGATTACACACCAAACTTCTATAAGAAATTTTATGTATGCTTTATTCATGAGCAGTTTATTACATTTAATAGTCAAAATTGAAGTGGTTTTGATGAAGTTTACAGGCCACGTGATACTGCTTCTGTTCTCCAGTAAGATATACATTGTTCTTCTAATTGGAAGTCTGGTGCACAAACGTAAAACTAATTTTAATTTGGCCTCTTGCCAGTATTCAGCCACCAACAAAAATGGTTTCAGCAATAGTCTTACCACAAAGCATATTTGGTAACTACTTGCAGGAAGGGAAAAGTAAAGAAATGGGGTATATCCTATGCTTTCTGGTGTATGTTTCTTGAAAATGCTTACATCGTCTTTACAAGTCCGACAGACTTTTCCTCATTTCTGATTTCTTTTGTCCCCCAGAGCTTATGCTTTTCCTAAGTATGTGTAAGTCTCAAAAGCATTCAAAAGTTTCCTTTCAAAAAATCATCTCTAAAATGTGTGTGCTTAGCTGATCCTCTGTGCTCTGGGGATCTCATTCAAAAGCAGATGCTGAGAATAAGAAAGAATGATTTTCTTTCTGATAGTTCTGCTTCCAGTTCGGGTCCAAAGTGGCTCAAATTGGAAGCAGCTGTAACAGCAAGAAAACTACAGAAAAGAAAAAAAAGTTATCTAATAGTAATCTAAGGACTGAAGGTTCACATTAAGGGTCTTGTTTGTTCTCTTTCCTTAAGCTGTTACACGAGACAAAAGTTTGCATCCTATTTGCTTTATTTTCCTGCTGCTTTTATTTCCGCCTACCCCGTGCACAAATTGATTGATGATTCAATTTGTAAGATACTTTAATTGTACCTTTTAGGCTTGTGGGCCTCACTTCATAAAACTACATTAGGGTTGATGGCATTTAGGAAGTAGGGAAAGACATGGGGGAAGAGGGGAGAAAGGATTTCTGAGCAAACAAATGAAGAGATGGGGGTGTCTCTTCCTTGAAGACGTGTAGATTCTTATATGAACTGTTGCAGGATTTTTCCTCATTAGGTGTTTCCCATTTTTTTTTCCTGTCTCTTTGATTGTTTGACTAGGAAGTAAAGAACTGGTTGACAGAATACCAACTAAGATATCACATGTGTGACTGTGCTCATATCTTTTTTGTTTGTTTGTTTGTTTGAAGATGTGCTGACTTTGGTTCTCTCAGATTGTTTGGCAAAGCAAATCACATAACTGGGGGAGCTCTGTAGGGATTCTTTGGCCTTTATGTATCCAAGAAAACTGGAGTTTGTCAGTAGGACTATTCCAGCTGATCTTGTCTTTCTTGGTAGGTAATAAAACAGTGCTTCTAAGTCAAGTGTGACCAGAACTACATAAAATGTAAACATAATCTCAGTTCCCCAAAGGCAGGGGTGTTATTGCTATTTAGTATTTTTTTTTTTCTTGAAGGCTCTCAATATGGTCTTATGGGAGGGCCAAATGGCATTTGTGCATTTAAAACTCTGAACGTTTTTCAAGAAGATAATGCAGGCCTGCACACAGTCTTCCCAATTCCTGATCCACTTCCCAGTCAGTTTACCCTTGCTGTTTGGGAAAAGATCAGTAGTTGAATAGGGTCTTTTTTCTTGCTGTCATTTCTGGAGAACACTTGTTTCTTTTTTGTTCAGATTTTTGGAGGGCAAATGAAGTGGGTTTTTTTGGGTTTGTTTTTACCCTACGTAGGACAAGACACATTTCCTCATACTGTGACTGCTTGAAGCCTTTTGTAAGACCACTCAGCCCCTCCTCTTCCAATTTTTGCCAAAGGTAGCTGCTCTGTGAATGACTCTGGAAAAGCAATGGTCTCAAACCAACAAATTTGCTGTACAAATCATTGTTTTCTCAGTTTGACTGAGTAATTCCTTATCTCTTTCAAGAAGATAATATAGGGGTGGTTGCCTGCCAAATACTGTGCACTTGTCCATCTGTTGAGGTGTCCCACGAATGATGCCTTGAAACAGATTTTTGGAAAAAGTCCTCCCCAGCACCTGCTGCAGTGGATTTCAGCTGTCACTCAGGCTGTCTGCTCTCCTGTTCTTGGGTTGAAAGACTCAAGTGTTAGGGGACTGAGGGATGTTGCACTGCATCTGAACTCACGTGGTTACTAGAAACAGGGGAGAATGGCACTTAAAGGAGAAGAATGGACTCAAAGCTTTCATTAGCCTCCCTGTTCCCAAAGCACTTGGGAAGCAGTAAAACCCAACAGAAGAATTGTCGGAGGTACTGGGCAACAGTATTTCAATCTTTCTCATTATTGATGTGTACCCAAGGAACGATATATTGGAAATTACTTATAAGGCAAAAGATGATCCCTGATGCTAGCTGGGTCATGGATGAAGGCACTAATTTAAATTGTTATGTTTTATTTTAATTATTTCTCCCGTGGTGTTGAGCCAGCTGTATCCCCTGATTTGATTTAATGCCACTGAACTTAACAAGGTAGGTTTGGATAATTAGCTTTGGAGAGATATTTCAGAGACCCTGAAAGTCTTGGAAGGAAAGATGGGCTAGCAATTCACTGGGAGCAACTTGTAAATGTATTCCTTCTGCCAGCTCCTTTACTGATAAACGCCAGGAGAAGCACCAGATTTTATCCTTAGTCATGTACTGGTCAGTAAGTTATTTTAACTGCAGACTTTTGACTAAAGAAAATGGGAAAGTCTGTAAAGAAGGGCTGTCACAGCGGTGATTTTAACACATTTCAAACTGAGTTTGAGGTATTTCTAGTGGGAATGAGCCACAGAGAAGTAAAAGCTCAGCCTACTCCCATAGCACTAGTCTTTTAGGCTTGCTGAGTGATTCTGTTCTGAACTTTCCAGCCAAGGTTGGTACTTGTGTACCAAGGTTACTGTAGTGTAGGTTAGCACTGATCTGAAATTTACAGGTATTTCAGTTCCAGACTTAGATTTTGACAGAGCATTTTGAAAAAAGAGTGATGAATCTTTAATCTTTCCACTATGAAAATGGGCAGCCCCATTAATGGTATCAAAATGTGTATTTTATGATATTTAATTGCCGGACCAACATAGTAATTAGGCTGAAATTATATGTAATTTGGTTTATAGGCTGTGTACTCTGGTCCTTTTACGCTATATTGAGTCAAATAAGTTAGTCCTGAATGAGAACTGTCCACAGGCATCCCAGGGTGATGCTGCAGGCTGCCACAGAGCAGTCCTAGCAGCTAAAATAATTTAGGGCTCAAGAGCGTCATCCCTTACACCATTTCATGTGCATGGATCTTTCCCTAGTTTCCTTCTCCTTCAATTTAAAGACAACCCATTATCACACAACATATATTTGCAGAAACTGGAGTGCTGAAGATAACATTAGCATAAAATGGAATAGGCAAAAGGCTGTAGGTAGAATGTGGGACCTTAGGTCTCATATTTTAGGATTCAGAGTCATGCAAATCGTATTTCTCTGTCCTATTTATTCATTCAGGCTAAGAAATAGCATACAAATCATGGCTTGGCAGAAAACATAGGTGCTATATCCTAACCCAGATTTTGTTGGTAAAAACACGTCATAAAAGGAGGAAAATATGGTCCTGAACCACAAAGAAGTAAAAAATTTGCTAGCTTCTCTGCCTTATGGGGCCAATTTCAGTGTTGATGCTAAGGGGACGTCTGCTTCTCCAGTTCCTAAGCAGACAGCCTGGCCCAATCTGCAGCCCTTTGGCAGAAGTAGTATCTTAAATCAACTCCTTTGTCTCTCCTGTTGATAGATTATTGGGTGCTGACTGGCTGCGTAACTGGAGAATAGGTCCCATGCCATATGGTTAAATTACAGCACAATAAAAAATGACAACAGGGGTGAGATCATAACAGATCTGACTCTGCAGAGCTGGGAGGTATCCAGCTCTGTTGAGGTTCAGAGAACACGGCTGGCATGCAGAACAGCAAAGCAGAGTAAATGTGTACCACCTCCTTGGCCTGCTCTTTTCCACCATCGTAGAATTGAAACTGTTTTCTTAGCTCTGCTGTTTGCCCCTTCTTTTTGGGACTCAGCCTTGGAGTGCTTGTTCCAATAAATTCCCTCAATCTCCTATGTGCTTGCTAACAATGTTAACATTTCCTAGTTGTTAGTTCACTTTTTATTAAACCAGGGGACATAGCAAACTCCTTGGGGCTGAGGAGCAGCAAACAGGCATTATCTTGATTCTTTCCTGTCTCAAATGCTGACAGTCCTAGAGTTTTTTTTCCCAGTGTATTGTGATTAACTGGTGTTTCTGCTTTGTTAATGGGGTCTGTTGCTGTTGCACTTCCCTAGATACTTGGTTGCAACCCAGTCTTTCCATATTCCCATGCTGTACTCAAGAAAGGAGGTGATAGGCACAGCCTTAGAGGGGTTGCCAAACTTTCTCTACAAACTTTCTCTACATAGAATCAGAAGTACAAGTATCCTGTCATGTCCATCTTCCAGAATTTGAGAGAGCAGGATTAGGTGGAAAAATCTCAGGTTTTGACATTACAGATCTGGCAAACATAGATGGGTGAGGCAAAAAAACCCCAACCCAGTATTTGCAATTGCACTTGAGGTTACGTGGAGAGATTGCATTTTGTGAGGGAACAAGATATGAATCAATGGCTGACCTCCATATTTTTCACCCTGCTGACAAGATATTGTTATTGTGGTTCCATCTGAAAAGGAGGAAAACCAGTGTACTCATGCAGAGACACAAAAACAACAAATGCTGTCATCTTGTGACCAAGGGAGTGGGTCCTTCCATGTGCCGTAAGGAGGAACAACCTCCCCTGGTATTAAAATCGATCTTGCTGTACTCAGAAGTCAAACAGTCTTTTGTAGTGCCAGAAGGCTGAAAATGACTGGCAATTTATGGTCAAGCTAATCTCTGAACTGTATTTATTCAGTTTATGGGCATAGCTGAGGACCAGGTTTGACTTCAGATGTGGATTTGTTTAGAGCCTTAGCAATGTTCACAGTACAGATTATTAGAGCAAACAGAAAGCTACAAGAGTTAAAGCAAATTACATGCTTAAAGATTATTTTTAATTTTCTATTCTAAATATCATAGTGGTGATACAAATCAGACCATTGTGGCCACGCATAAGTGTATATATTTTTTTTCTCGTTGAAATGCTACTTGTATTTGAAGCCCACTAAGCAGTCCTGAATGGTATGACCTTGAATACCTGTGGGATTTCAGTCTGTGAAAGAAAACACTCTTGGGAAGGGTAAGGTAATGAAAACTAACTACGTTATTTCAATGGTGTCCCTTTAAAAGTCAAAATATCATTGCACATCGTCCTTTCAAGTTTTCTGTGGAATTACAGCAGCCAGCTTTCTGATTTCTGATGTCTCTCTTGCTTGTTAATCTGGCCCCGTGTGGATTTATTGTACAAATCTATTTGGCAGCTGAAAATTGCCCTTTGATGAAGCTCCTAGTCTAATCATGAACTCCTCAGGCACAGAAAATAAGAATGGGGAGGTGGCAAAAGCACAGGCTAAAGGAGCCATGTTTGTCTTTCACTCTGCATGGATTTTAGAAGCATCTAAATTTCAAAGTCTTTCACACACAGGATTTTTCTGTAAAGATTGGTTTTTCTCCTCTTAAGATCATAACATTTGCCATGCTGGATCAGACCATTGGTCCATATAATCAGGTATCCTGCCTCATACAGAGGCTGGTTCCTCATGGCTCAGGAGAGGACAAAACCTGCTTGTAATGCAACTGATTCAATTACGCTAAGACATGGAAAGGAAATAATCCTACCAGCCTGACCTGCCTCTCTTCCACTTCAGACACTGCACCATGAGGCCTGATTATCATTATCGCAACCTTGAAATAATGAGCTTCATTCTCTGTGAGTAATTATGGCACTTTTTCATCCCCTTTCATAATCTTTTTCTCAGACAGGGCTTCCTGCAGCAGTGAATTCCAGTAGTTGATACCTATAGTCTACATATGTTGTCCATAAGATATATGTTGAAATCTGATCTCACTTCTCTCCCCGTCCTCTCCCTTCACTGGTTTCTGTATCCCTGTAAGATGAGTTTCTCACAGCTGCAGTAGTTCCCAGTCTGTTTTGTCTGTCAGCTTTCTATACGCATTTGCTGCCATCTTTATGCCTCTGTTATCTACTTCCAAGTCTGATCTTGATCAGATCTGATCTTCTCCGAAATCAAATTCAATGATCTATTCGTTCTCTCCAGTTTCATAATCCTGGTCCTACCAAGCTCCTGTATCTTTGGTCACTTTCTTGGTTTGTTTCCAATCCAGATTTATTTTTTCATATGTGCTGAACTCCTGTACTAAATATATTATCTGTTCTCTCTTTTTTTTTTCCTTTCTATCACACAACTTGTTTCAAGTTACCCAGTATACCAGGACTGACTGATATTCCTCTGCCTTGATGTACTAAATTCCTTTCTCTGTGACCACTAAAATCACATTTGTGCTCTAAGCATCATAAATAATACCTGCATGTATACTGTTTGCCATGCAGTGGTTTTTTCCTTGAGTTTGAGGGGTCAGGTCTTCCAGATGGAGATGATGGGTATTGCATGAGCCCACGCCTGGAGACGCTGCTTCTGTCCGAGCTCCTTGAGGACAATAGTAATGTGCTTTCTATGGAGCACAGCTCCACAGCGTCTCTCCCTTTCTGCATCTTCAGACACTGGAAGAAGTAGGTAGGGGATCCCAAATCAAACAGAGAGGCCAGCATGCTGCACTGCACGTGTATGAGATGAGTGTGTGGTGGCATAAGAAGCAGGACTCAGAAACAGATGTCTCAGGTCTTGGCTGAAGATTCAACAATATTTCAGTGTCGCAGAACAAATGGTGCTCAGTTCTCCTGCTCTTGTCTGCCATGTCCAGACACAGTCTGTCCAGTAGCAGGGAGGGCTGGAGTTTTTGGGAAAGGTATTAGGGACTGAAAACAGAATCTTAGTAACAAATTCAGAGTTTTAATGGTCAGAAGGGACTATTAGCTCTTCTTGTTTGACTTTTTAGACATCATAAGCCTTTGGGCTTCTCCAAGGCAGCTTTCTGCGAAGCCTGATGACTCGTGTTTGTGTAAACAGGGCTTTGTAGCAAAACATTCAGACTGACTTTGAGAACATCATGTGACAGGAAATTTATCTGGTCCCCTGGTATTTTGTCCCAGGGGTCAGTAACTGTTACATATTATTGCCTTATTCTAATTTGAATTCATCTGCCTGTTTTCACCTGTATTCCTGTTTTTCTCTGCTAGTTTAGAGAGACCTTTAATAACTTGAAGTATGTTCTCATAAAGGTACTTACACAATGCAACCAAATCACCTTTCAACTTTTTTTTGATAATTAATTAAACAGGCTGAATTCTTTAGTAGTTTGACTACATCTGAACATGCAGGAAAGGGGCTCTGAATTAGCTAAGGGTGCAAGTGGAAAGTCCTGTGCTAAACCACATTAAGCTACATGTCAACACTCTGAAGCAGAGTTAAGGTGGCCTTAATTAAATTTGGCTTAACTCATTTCTAAAGTAAATTAAGCCAAACTGAATTGCAAACACTTTAATTCTGAATAATAGAGCAGAAATACGTGCTTCTGTATGTGATAAACTTGTAGAAAAAGGGTGTGCTTTTCCAGATGAAGTGTGAGACAGAAGTTGATGTGCCTAGCAGGAGAATTTTGGATGGAATTTGTAGTTTCATGATTTATCTTTAGGTAAGACTCTATATTGTACATTGCATATGGATGATGAAGAAAAAAAATGCTGTGATCTGCCTTGGGTGTCCTAATTCTTGTCCAAGGGAGAAATTGCACAGCTAGATGGTGGGAGATCCACACGATAACATGGACTAGAAAGAGCCATTTCAGCACAGCATACCATCTGCAGAAATGCAGACATCAGGGACAATTCAAAAATCATTTGCATACATGTCAGAAGTGGGGAAAGATCAGACACAAGAAAGCTGAAGCTAGTAGAAATCAAAATAAAATGTTGGTTACTCATAGCTGAGAAAAGAAAGAGAATTTGGAGACATTCGATGCTGATGCTTTATGATATTCTTCACTCAGATGCTCATTAAGACAGCCACTGCCATATAGAAAATGAGAAGGATATCTTTGATAAATGCCTTTTAGTGTAAAACGAAAAGCTATTGAGATATTTTCAACCAAGTAGCTGCCATAAGTTAACCTCACTTAGGAAAAGTGGACAAAGTAGTACACAGAGGTATAATGTGATGGTGCATTAGCTGCCTAGAGCAAAAGAATAAGATACAAAGGCAAGTTTGTATGATACCTGTTGGAAACATGGTAGAGAAACACATGGAATGGTATATTGTAGGCTGCTGCAAGTCTCTTGATGATGAGGACAGAAAAAAGTCTTGGTCATTTTTGTCAGAGAGCTTTTTTAAAATGTAAATAAAAGGGAAAGAAAGATGGCAAGGTAACCATTGGTTGCATAACTCCTGTGAAGCAGAAGACCTCTTTTGGAGAAGTGAGTCATGTTCCAATGGTCATGGGGATCATGTGGATTCGGGACCCTTGGGATTCAGAGGAAGAGAACTAATCTTTCACAAAGCAAAACAAAATAATCTTGAAGTAGGGGGATAAAAGGGGCAGGAGGGAAGCAAGCTCTCTGAAAACAGATGCAATTCAAACTCAAATAGCTTCTCATAAAGGAATTGAACCTGTGTGTGGGAAACTGCAGAAGGTATTCCTCAAATGTCTACTTAATTCTAGTAAGCATCTGAGTAATGAGCAAGACCAATTGAAATATTTTGCTGATGAAGTATAATGTAATTGCTCATACTGAAACCTGCTAGGAAAATTTTGGAGTTTCATTTTTGGAATTTCAGAATCCCCAGTTATGCCCTGCTTGGGAAGGATGGAAAGTGTCATAAGCATGTCAGGCTGGGATGGGCAGGATTGGCAGTGTGTTACATGTTCCCTTACTGTTAAGTGAAGGAAATGAGCGTGCTGGGCACACTGAATCAGATTAGAAAATAGGATGAGTTACCTTGTAAGAACTTGTATTCCATGCACAAGGAGCACATGTATAGTTATGGACTTCATTTTGGGTGAGAGATTTCATGTGGTAGCAGCAGTAAATACTATTAAAGATTCCAAACATTACAGATGACTATTTTCTAACACAAAAGATGTTGTTACTCTATTTTGTACTATATTATAACAGGAAAAGATGAATTAATCTTTGGTGTGGGAGTTTGTCGTTACCTAGACACCAGTGATCATGACCCAATTACATTTAATATGGGCAGAGGACAGTGTTCCTATTAACATGTGTTCCTGTATATTTTTTCCTTAATAAGGCTTGATTTCGCAACGCTGAGGAAATATTATAGGTAATGCAGACCACAAGAGGAAAAAAATATGCAGAAGTATTATGAATAAAAATTGAGTCCTTTTTTAAAAGGATTTTGTTACATATCCAAAAAGGCACAATTCTCTAATCAGGAATTGAGGACATATTCATTTAAAACCGATTCTGGTTTAGTAGCAAAGAGAAGGCAATAATTAGAGAGTAGAGGACAGCGAATCATAATATTGATGAAAAATCTACATGATAAATTGATTATAGTAAGACAGATTTCTGTTATTTCGGTCTAAGTTTCTTGTTTGTTAGCACTAATTGTTTGCTAGTATTTCCGAATGTAATGAGTAAACAACAGAAGAGGTCATTTTCCTAAATGCGGCTGGTGGAAATAATCTTCTGAGGGATAATAGCACAGATTTATTGTTGCTGAACAAAGAAAACGGGGAATATAGATACAAGCCAATGTAATGTAGGAAATGTATATAAGAAGCTAAAAAGTAAAAACTCATGTCTGTTAGTACCAAGAACAGCAAGAAAGTATTTGGTGCCATAGAATGGTATGAGTTGGAAGGGACCCCAAGGATCACAGAGCTCCAATCCCCCTGCCACAGGCAGGGCCACCAACCTCAGGCCTGGATCTACACAAGGTTGCCCAGGGCCCCATCCAACCTGGCCTTGAACACTTCCAGGGATGGGGCATCCACTACCTCTCTGGGCAGCCTGTTCCAGCACCTCACCACTCTCTCTGTAAAAAACTTCCCCCTAATATCTAATCTAAACCTTCCTTCCTTTAGTTTTAATCCATTCCCCCTTGTCCT
This sequence comes from Porphyrio hochstetteri, assembly GCA_020800305.1. Taxonomy (NCBI): domain Eukaryota; kingdom Metazoa; phylum Chordata; class Aves; order Gruiformes; family Rallidae; genus Porphyrio; species Porphyrio hochstetteri. Next base: position 17,227,988 of record CM036915.1, on the reverse strand, counting down.
GCCATTGTCTATCCTTTTAAAAAGTTGAATCCCCTCCTGCTTATAAGCTCCTTTCAGGAAATGAGAACACTATTAGAGGAATTACTGCATTGGTAATATTGTTAAAGAGATGTAGTTATTAAAGTAGTACCTTTAATTTGTTAGAGGTTTTTTTTTATTTCCACCCACAATGTTGTTAATCTTTCCAAAGATTATGGTATGTTACATTCTGGGCATTCTCAATAATGATGATGCTAAACACTGATTACCATTCCCCTTATCAATTCTTCCTCTGGGACTTATTAAACGATCAGACAAGTTGTAGAGGGAATGTGCTCTTCCCTTTCCAGGAGCCTTTCCTTCTGCCATGGATTGGCATCTGTGAGACCTATCTATTCAATTTGTTTCCCTCTGCCCCAGATATGGGAAATCTTCCACTCAGCTGACTTCCCCCTTAATCCTAACAAATTTTTGCTTTAGAGATCAGATTTAGAGACCAAAGTCTTACCAGCCTGATACTGGGACTCACCCCCCACCCCCACCCCCCCCCCCCCCAAAGATGGTTTACCTAATTTTCTCTTATCATCATCACCATAGTCAACACTTTCTCGGCACCTTTCACCTCAGGAAGGAAAAATACCAATATATACTTGTGGAAAGCAGGTGTTGTTTTTGAAACCTTCTGGTATTTCAAGCCGATGTCCCCGTTTTGCACCAGGGTGCAACACAACCTTTTAAAGTAACCTGTAAAAATTGAAAACGGCTGATTGCAGAACAGATCATTACCCTCTTTTAAGGTGAAGAAAACTCAGATTCTAGTCTCCCTGATTCAAAGCAAGGACTCAGATCACCAGATGGTTTTTGGTTGAACTTGTCCCCACTTCTCATGTAAGAGGTGTTACATTTTGTGTAAATAACAAGATATTTCTTGAGCCGGAAAGAGACTAATTCAGTCTAACTCAGTAGCAACGGTACTCACCTAGAATGGCACAGCCCCAGTGTAAAGCTCTGCTCCAATTAATTTTTAATTGTTCATAGGGAAGAGTGGAGCTCAACTGGAAAGGTTATCTTGTGGGGTCTGATCAAAAATGTCACCCAAGAAAAGTCACCTCTGACCTATTATAGTCTCACAAAGAAGTTTTGGCTTAGATAAAAGAAAAAAGCACCAAACCACAAACAAAACTAACCCACCAGCTTCCTCAAAACATTTCTAACCACATCTCTTACTTGTCCCACCTCATCTTAGGTTTTGGAATAAAGCAGAAATCTTCCTTTGGGGGTGCTGGAAATAATGACTGAACTCCAAAAGAAAACTGAATCAGAGATTCATACAAAGCAATAATGGAAAAGATGACTTTTAATGAGTTTCAGGGAGATACTGCAAACGAGCTTGAGAGAAAAGTACAGCTATGTGCAACCGGGGCTTCAAAAGCCCAGAAATTTTGTTCATTTTACAGTAGTTTATTCCTGCTGGAGATCGCTTATTTTATAAAATGTAGTTTAAAATAGATATATGGATTTTCTTTTGCCACAGGATCAGAAGAGCAGTTTGCATTTTAGTGGAAGGTACTCTTTCTTTGTGTGTGTAGTCATTCTGTTAAAAGCTGTCGGTCACCAGATTGTAAGTGCAGAGACTTGTTCTGACTTGGAGGAGAAGCTGGTAGTTCATAAAACAATTTTTATCTTGCAAGGTAATTGAAAGTGGAGTGAGAATATTTTGTTTCAAATTCTAACTCTACATGAACACAGTGGAGGAGGAATCTAGCGCTTCTGAAAGTATTTACTTTGCCACTCTCTTTTTTCCATTATATTTTACCTTCAATTCCACTTTTATTATCTTCCCCACATTTTTCTTCCTAGCCTTGAGAAGTAATAGGCTTGGATCTGGCTGCCATTTGAGTTAGGGAGAAGGGCTGTGTATAACCATGTCATGATGGCCCAGGGCATATATGCCTCACTGGCTGGCAATGATGGGGAAGGATGGAGACAACCCTATAATGCAACATAAACAAACCCAAGTAACTTTGTGCCTTGCTCACAACCTTCAGTTGTCCTGTGCCCAGGTGAACAGGCACCTAAGTCAACGCTGTAGCCTGTGCTGCTAGGATGAACCTTCTACCAAAGGGGAAGGTAAGGAATAAGCTAAGTGATGGACTCTGTTCCCAGCAGTCTGATGGCCCATGTGGATTTTGCAGTAGGCAGGTGGACACCAATTTTGCAATGACCTTTTAGAAGCAGCCCTTTTGTCTTTTCCAGGGAGGGAGAATGAAATAAATGGGATCTGAAAGCAGAGCTCAGGCTGGCTCCAAGAGAGTGACAGAAAGGTCACTTTTCTGATCAAGTCAGTGTGTTTAGTGATTGGAAGGGCTTCCAGGGGTCAAAGTGCTGAAGATTTTTCTGGGTCAGGTACAACCCCACTAACCCACACGTACACTGAAATAGCTTGAATTTCTTATCTGGTTGATCAGCCCTAGGTAAATATGTTGCATAGACGGGATACCTGCAGCGAGCTGCCAAAACTGCTCCTGTGAATTTGCGTGTTTGTCCTCAAATACTTACTAAATCCTTTGATTTGTATAACCCTGAAGTATGATATGTACAAGGGCCTGGTATTAAATATCAGCTTTGAAAATAGGCTTTGTCATGGTTAATGCAAAATTCACTTCTGTGGTTAATTTAACAAGATAAATTGGTAGATATCATGCATTTATTAAACAACCATAATTATATTTATATTAATGCTGGTCTTTGCCCAGGAGATATTCTGGCCTGGCAAAACAGGCTTTGTTCATAATGCAGAAGTGAGATCTCTGAATATAGATACAGTGAGAAACTCTGGGGTGTAAGAACAAGGACATATTCTGGGCTGAGACTGAGTAGCTCTGGGATGTTCATATGAGGCTGTGGGGTGTGACAGAGGTACGCGATCGGAGCTAATGTCAGACTGTGGGAATACCAACAGCTTTTTGGTTATTCTGGATGCTGAAAAGTTGATTGAAATTCATTGGCAGAGGTATTGACCGCTCTCAGGTGCAGTGCATTTGCATGCTCATTTGCTTTAAAAGGTCAGCAAAGCACCCTGATGATTTTAAAGGCAGCCTGCTGTGTCTGAAGTGTATTTAGTTTCACGCCACCTTCTCTGCGGGATGTAGTATCAAGTTGTTTTGGTGTGATACTGAACACATAGTACATCTTTATCTGGACAAGATCATTGCTCAGGCTTTGGAAACAGAGAAGAATTGGATTCTTTCTGAATCTTCCTATGTGCAATTATGTTGTTTCAGGAAAATAGCCCATGATCATTGCCCTGTTTTGTTCTGTCTGGCTGTACTGATGTCCTGGCAGTTAAAGCAGAAGGTTTCTGGGGCAGTGGCAGCTCTGCTCACTTGGTTGCAGGAGGCTGGAACAGCCTCTGCTGGATGCAGCCGCATCTACCTGCTGCTTATACCGACAGTGCCCACCTCTCCTCCTCTGCATACTGATGTCCCACGTCTTTAGTTTGCTTGTCTGTCACTGTAAACAGGGGAGAAACAGGGCTGACAGTGTTGGATTGAAGGGCTGTAAGTGGTTATTGATTCCCAGGCTCCTTGTATTCCCAGAGGTGGGGGTCAGAAAGGGTGTTTGTTTGGGTACAGACACAAGCATCCAACTTTGTGGTGGTGTGCTAGCACCGGTGAGTAATGGCATGCTGTAGCTATCTGTGTGCACACCAGAGGGTACATTTGTACATTATGCTTGGAAGAAGCCATGTACAAGAGGGTGTTCTGTGCGCCTATGTTTCTGTCTATTTATAGGCAGAACACAAAACATTCATTAATTGGCATCAATATTTACTGCTGAAATATATGGGTGTGTATATCTTGTGTATAGACCACATGGGGCTATTTGTGGGTCTATATTGGGCTAGGTGTGGCTAAAATGCTGTTGGGCTGCACAGGTTTCTGTTGTCGTCTGACAGCATCACAGTTGCTACCGCAGGCAGGGCGGGGAGAAGAGGAGATGGATAACCTTCAGTCTTCCTGCCAAACCTTTCTTGCATAGCACGTGTGGGAGTCTGTAGTAGCCTGCGACAGGGAATGGGAGCTCATTTCTAAATGAAGACTGGAGAGAAGAGAAAAAAAAATGCATACAGCAATGATGAAGGTCAGATTTCATTAGCTTCTGATATCTCTGTAAGCGGGGAAAAATGCACATTTCCTTGGTGATCTTTTAGTAAATGCAGAGCTGGGGGGAATCTGTCTTTACATTTGTAACTAATTAGAATGGAGGTGTGGAGTGTGGTGGATTGCAGTGAAGCCTGCTGAAGGACAGCATGCTCACAGCACTGGCATTTGTGCGTGTGTTGCTTGCCACGTGGTAGCCCACAGGACAGCAGAGGGGACAAATGCCTTCTGAGGCTCTGTGCCACCCTTGTTCCAGCTGAGATTGGAGTAGAAGGTAGGGGGCAGCCTCATTGCACCTGCAGCCCAGTTCAATGACACCTCATTGACGTGAGAGGTGCCAAGGTGGTGGAAAGCAAAATGGGACAGCAATACCAGTCAGTACTGTTTCTTTAAGCTGATGTTAGCTGCTGCGTTGTAGGGAAAGGTTGGAAGGAAAACACCTAATGTTCTTTAGCTTTTCTGACCTTTCTTTAAGGTCTTCTGCAGCTCTTTAGAAACGTCTTTCTCAGCATAAACATTTTGGGAATTCAAAGAGAATGTATGGATTTTGTGACAGGGGAGGGCAGAACGAAGCAAGTCCATTTCAGCTGGAAAGATGTGAAGTCAGATCCCATTTAAGTACTGTCAACCTGTTGATTCAGAGATACTCAGTAACCCACAGAAGCATAACCATGACTTGTTACTTACAAGGATACTACTTACAAGGATACTACTTACAAGGATACTACTTACAAAGACAGACCCTTGACCTGAGGTTATTCAGCTAAGTTTCTAGAGTCTGATGGTGACTTATAGCATGAATGATATCTTCCTTGAGTTTGTTGTTAGAAAGGAGAAATCAGTGCTTTCTATATCTCTTTGGACTAATCTTTAGTGATGCTCCCTGGGAAGGCAGGAGCTCCGGTAGACTTATGAATTCATGGAAAAGGCTCTTGAAAGAGGAGGGACAGTCTGAGGAGAGATCAAATTCATTGTGGTACAGATTTGGGATATTATCTGCTCATGCATCCCAAGAACAAGAAGTGTATGGCTCTTCTAGGCCTCCTCAGAATACAGAAGTACAGTCCAGATGGCATTTCAGGTCAGGCTGGCACCGCTGGAGATCCCACCTCATTGAAATAAGGGAGGCTAAAACATTGGAGAGGCTTATTTCAGGAAAATTAAATAACAGATATTTCAACCCCCAAGGTGCTTCATTAAGTATCCTGCTCTTTCCAGTCAGTTCCACTGATTTCACTTGAGAGCGTACAGCTCTGATAAACTGAATTAAATGTAAGATCTCATAACTCTTTATCCAGTATCTAAACCTTAAAGACTTTCCAGAAAGGCAGAATCAGTAATCGAAGGCCTTTTCTTTGAGACAGCCAGAACTCTCCCAAGACAAACGGAAAGGTTTTACCCTTAATGTTTGTGTGTTGATGCTACAGAGGTTTGGAGTTAACCCCCAAATGCATCTCATTTCTGTATACGTGCTTGAATTTGAAAGGAAAGGGGAAGCAATAAAAAAGAAAACAAAGACTTAAGATCTTTTTTCCTCTATTGCACATGGACTTTCTGTGTGCAACAGTGCAAAATTACCTGTTATACAGGGAGAACTCAGTCTTTCAGATTGTATAGAATTTGCTTTCCCTTTGGAGGGAAAATAAGCAGTAGTGTACATGGAGAGGATAATTCCACATATAATTCGTGTAACCCACCTCTGCAAGCATTCTGTTTGTCTGCGAATGAAGGTTTTGCCCCTGTGAATGGATGCCCCCAGAGGTCTTTACAGATCTGGTAAGAGAAGCTGTAGGGACTGAATTAAGACTTTGTACATAATCCTCAGTGGGTTTCTGATGCAGAACGGCGTCTGCAGAGTTGGACAGAACAAAAGCAGAGGAGAAGTGCAGTCACAGGTGGACTCGAATGTTTTCAGTAGCTTAGCTTAGTATTTCCATTCCTTGGCTTAAGACTGACACCAGACTAAGGAGCTTTGGAGCAGCTTTAGGGGAGCTGCAGGGGGAAAGTCAAACGTGGTGGAGCTGGGCCTGCTGGAGGTGGGGTCTGCTGTGTTTTCCAGTCTGAAACTGGAATGGTACAGACTGCAGGGTGATGAAGGAACACGAGTAGGGCAGGGTTAGTGGCACTGAGTCATGAAAACACAGCAGAGGTTTATGGTCATGCATGACTGTCGCCTGCAAAATCCATCTTTTGTGGACAAGCATGCTATGTTCACATACAAAGTGAAAAAGAACAGGGCATATTTTTCCCAAATCATTTGCCAATCATTTTTGATTTCCATTAGGAGCCTGGAAGAGTTTGGTAATAGTACTGCTCAGCCTGGCTCTGTAAAAGGGCTTAATTTTTATGTTTCCGTTTAGTAATTATTACTGTGTGGTTTCCTAGCTTGTTGATGAATAAATCCTTGTTACACCAAAGCAAATGCCTGGGAAATAGGAAAAAAAAAATAAATCTGTGCTATTCCTTTGTATTTATTGGGGGTGACAGGTATTGCTGGGTGTAATTAATTCACTTACAAAGGACCTAGATCTGCATTCTTGTGTTTTCCTATTATAACAATTAATTATTAGAAATTATTAGCATGATGTTAATTAATGTATGAAGACAGTGTGCACAATTTACAAGAGAAACAGATATGAATCTGTGTGTGTTTTCATCCAGCTACCTGCCTGTAGCTTCCTGAATCACGCATTGAGTGTTTGTACTGGGGTGTTTGTGCTGGGAATGTTTGGATACCTGCATGTAGTGTGGGATCTACCTCAAAGCATGTTCTCCCAGACCTTCAGGTGTGCAAATGGGCACTGACATGTCTGATTATATTTTAATTGTGTACTTATGAGTGGGTGCTGTTTGTTATGGTACCCGTGTCTTAGAGGTGTATCCCTGTGCAGCTGTGGTCGCACACGTGTGTGTACAGGGACATGTCTGTTGAGGGCAGATCAGCCCAAGCAGGAGATAACACAGTGTGCAAAAATCCTCTAGAAACTCCACCTCGATCACACTTAGCAATCATTTTGTGCTACAAAGCAGGGGATTTTCCTTTGTGAAAGAAAAGGCAGAAATTAAATGAGTATAAAAGGGCATCTATGGCAGTGAGCATCCATGCAGTTGATTGTCAGTCTGTGAGAACTCTCCATATGTGTCTTTTTTTCTCACTGATCCTCGCAGATGTGACCTCTATTAGTAGCAGCTAATAAAGCTTTCAGGATGTTTTTGGTTGGTTTTATAATTTCTTTTCTCATTTTCTTTTTTTAGGGTGAAAGGAGGAGCAACACATGTTGGATGATTTCTAGGGGGTTTTTTGTTATTGGGGTTTTTTTCCAAAAAAAATAGTGCATAAGAGCTTGGCAGAACCTGGCATTTCTCTAAAGTCATGTTAGGTTTTTTCCACTGTCAGCCAGCTCTTTTCTTTAGTCTCTGAATGTAAGACTTGCCAATAGAAGTCCAGAAATAGCTTCCCTCACTAGAACTAATGTTTGCCAACAATAGCTAGGGAAGAGGAAAAGAAATCTATTTTTGTAGCTGGATTTTAAGATGAGGTAACACTGTTGGCTTTAACAAAAATTAATTTGGCACCTAAAGTTAAAAAGGTTTATTTGTTCTGGAAAGCTTTTTGACCAAATTCAAATATGGTGGTTGAGAGGTGATATGTGTTACTTACTTATGGACAGAGAGGTGTCAGGCAAGTGAGTGTAAAGTAATGGAGTGAAGTTAGACTTAATGTAGCTGTGGTTTAGGATGTTGCAACCTCTATATTAAGGAGTGTGGGAGGAAGCAGAGTATGTGCCAGTCGGGCCTTGATCAATATCATAACCCCTCTTGTCTGAGATTTTCCCAACATTGGGACTGAATGTGAAGGACTGTAGAACTGAAGTGGAAGGGACAGGCAGGTTTAGGGACCAATTTCTTTTGTCCAAACAACATCATCTGCTCTATTGCCCATGTGGGGTTGAGATGGCCAGTGGGGAGAGCCTGCTCTGAGAAAATAATAAGGCCAGTGATAGCAGTGTCTGCCATCCTTGAGCATCACCACACTCTCCTGAACTCACGTGGTGCTTTAGTCCACCTGTTGTCTGAAGGTCTGATGTTGTATGTTGTCATCCTGGGCCTGTCCAGATTCCACCCCTGTCTGTCCCTGCTGATGGGGACAGCAGGAGCTCCCTGTTCACCTTGTATCCAGCTGCACCTATGGAGCTTTGAGACTCTTTGTTGGAGTGACAGCGGTGCTCAGAGGCTTGCAGGGCCTGTCTGTCCTCAGGCTGTGCTCAAGAAGCTGAGAGTGAACCTGCTGTGTGACAGACATTGAGTAAAGGAATCCAGGCTCCCCAGAGTGTGAGGATGGGCAGTTCATCTGCTTGAGGGAAGAACTTAATTTCAGGAGAAGAGGAAGAAGCAGGGGATAAGTAAAGATCTGACTGTCATCCTGCTCTCAGCACTATCTGTCATTTTGTCTGCGTTTTATGTATCATTGCTGTCTTACTACAAAAAAGATACATTATTTTAAAAAAAGAACCCAGACTCTTTTCTTTGGTTTTGGGGCAGGGTTATTTTTTGAAACTTAATCCTTATTTCTTGTTAACATCTGATTTTTTTTTCTTTAAAAGAAAATGTATGGCAGAATTTCAGATTAATAGCTTCGAACAATTTTGTTGCCAGCAGTGAGAGGTGAAATGTGAGAGGTAAAGAGAATTGTGGGCTCGCTCTCTCTAGCTCTGCCAATGCCCTTGATGAGGTGCCTTTGACTAAGTTACTCCTCCTCTGATTCAGCATCCCTGCTTGCAGTACTGCTCTCCTATCTCCCAGAGGATATCCTGCGATTAATTGAGGGATGTATCTAAATGACTTTAGCATGCAAGCCAAAAGTCACCAGGGATAAAGCTTTTACTAGGGCAAGAATAAAGGTCAAGCCCTTGCTGACATAGTTGTCTTGATTAATTAATACACTAATCTCTATAACTCCTCTTCAGCAAATATAATTTGGCCTCAACCCTTGTTTTGTTCATTTTTCTCTGATTTAGCTCTCAGAGAACTAATGAAAAGACCTATGTGGAAAATACTGCTTCTTACCATATCCCCTCCTCTCGACCGGCCCCATCCCTTGTTCCCCCCTTGCTATCCTCTGCCCTGGCTTCTCTGAGGGCTTTGCAGAAAAGTCCCTTGGCCGCTGAAATGACTCTTCACAGGATACTGAAACAGACTTCTCCCTCGATTAGGGATTTGAGGAGTGATATCTGATCATTTGATAATGTCATTATTAATCTAGGAAAGCTGTCTGTGGAATTGACTGAAGGGGAGAGTTACATTTGATATTCTTTTTTTTTCTATGTGAAAAGGCAAGACCAGTGCTAGAAAATGTTAGGGGAGTTTTTGTTCCCTTGGTGAAGCCGGCTGAAGGGCTGAGTAGCCATCCGTGACATCAGGGAGGAGATGCTGATAGCTTGGATTCTGTGACTGATGTAGGTCTGGGGATCAGTGTTTCAGATGGCAGCTTTTGAACAGAGAGACTGTGCAGGATCTGTTAGGGATCACTACCAGCATCAGAAGATGCAGCAGGGCTTGGAGAAGAGTAGAAGGTGGAGTTGAATGAGTGTGTGTGGTGAAGCTCAGTGAACTGAACCATCCTTGGATGAGCAAGAGGGAATATTCCCTCCAGGTTGTTACCAGTGGGAAATCAAAGAAATGAAGAAAATCTCTCCTTGTCTCCTCTTCAGCTCCTAGTTCTGGTTTGCTGTGCTTTCCATTCCTTCGCGATTACGTCTGTGTCTCAGGTATTGTTTTCTGCTTGAGTTGCGAACATTCCCTAAAGCTGTTCTGAGTGCACAACACTCTTGTTCTCCTTTCCCAGACCAATTTTAGTGTGAACCTTGGCAGATTACACAAGTGCAGAATGTTTACTGTCCTGTCTTACATCATCATTTCCCTGTATCATTTATTTTTCCTTTGACAGATTTTTAACACTGTCAGTCTAATATGCATCGGAGGTTGAAGTGTATTACCATAATGCAGTGCACTTTGGGTAATCCCATGCAAATTGTTCTGTGGAGAGTCATGCTAAATTATCTTCTTGCCAAAAGAAAAAAAAAAAAGCAAAACAAAGGCTTTTTTAAAACTTTTTAAACTGTTTGTTCTATGGATTTCAGAGCAGCTGCACAGGTTGAAGCCAGTTGTTTGACATTCAGTACCATGTACAGTGATGCTCCTCCTCACAGAGCACTGCTACCCAGATGGAGTTGTGCACTGCAGCTGTTTTTCTAGATTGGTGTCTCTGATACTTAGTTTTAAAACGTTGTTAGCTTGTCAAAGGAAGAATCTGAGTGAGTGTTGGAGTGTCACAGCGAAAATAAATGTCTCTTGCTGCTTTTCCCAACTCCGTTTTACAAACTTCTATAGGAAACACCAGCCTTTATGAATTTAAAGGGCATCAGATGCCTCGTGGAAGTGGCAGATCTGATCATATGTAGTGTTGTTTTTATATCAGTCTCTTCTTTTGTTCTCTGTTACCAAGGTCATTTGCTTCAAAACTGGCTGGTTTGTTCCTCCCAAAGTCAGTATACTTCCCCAAACTGAAGCAGTAATCCGCCTCTTGGACAGAACACTTGATTGTAGTAGAAATGATTGCAATGTCACAAACAGAGGATTATCATTTTCAGTGGAAATCATAAAAGCAGGTTGAAAAGGGCTCCAAAGAAAAAGGCAGCTTGTTCTTATGCAAATTTTCTCAGGTGGTACGGCTGCAAGATGAGAAAACCTGAAAGCCTGTAATCGGGAGTCAGCATCTCTGCTGATAAAGGTTTGCCTGCTTTGCTGTGGTCAGTAGGTTTTCAAAGACTGAGACTTACAGTTTACTTTTGCAAGGCCTGTGTGCTTCTCACCTGATGCTCTAGGAGATGAAGCATCTATCAAACTGCTATGCATTTGCTTCCTGCTGGTCTCCATCTCTGAAAAAAACAATGTGGAAATATCCACAGCAGAACAAAGGGGAACGTAAGCTGTGTTTGAGTGAGTCACATCAGTTATCCCGCTTGTTAGAAATAGCTGCCTCCCCCTCACCCTAAGCTCTGTCTCTCTGCTCTTGTCTTCCTTTCTTCAGTCTGTTACTTACAGTCTTCAAACACCTGATTTCTTTTTTTTTTTTTCCTTTTTCTCCAAAAGCACAGTGAGTGAAGATGTTCAGCTGAGGCTGTGCTGGTAGGAAAAGGCTTATATGTGGTTTGCAAAAGTTTGCATCTCGCTGCCAGATCTAACTGATATTCCTCCTTGGTAAATAAGTCCAAGTGTTTAGGGTCATCTACATGTTGCTTGTCAGTTGTGTGTGGACAAGCACCATGGATTTATCTCCTGTACTAAGGTAGAAGCTTCAGCTTTTATCTCCTCTGGGTTGCCTTTTTTTCTTTTAATAATATCTTTTCCAGCCAAAATTAAGGTAAAAATATCCACCAGCCATCTTAGTGGCTGTTTACTTTGTACCACTGGACATGACCTGGCAATAAAACGAGCCTTTGGACTCTGCAGACCTGTGAACCTTGGTCAGCAACTGAGAGCAGCCTTTTCACCTGAAATCTTTCCTGATATTTGATTTCTGACTGCAGAGTTCCATGTTCCTGAGAGTCATCACAGGATGTCCCTCCTAACAGCCTCTTAATGAAATGATCAGTGACTTGCCTTCGGGGCTGTCTGGTAAAATCTACCTTTGACCCAGCTTTCTCATGTATTCTTTAACTCTTCATATTGTATTATTGTATTACACGTTTGTTGGATGAACCTGTATTAAATCAGAGGAGACATCAAAGAGGGTCCTGCAGTACTTTTTGCCTGAATTACCCTCAGTGTTACCAGCTGTTCTCTAGGTGGCTAGGACAGAGTATTCAAAAGGGAGAAAGAGAAAAAAGAAATGGACAGATCTCCACCATTATTGCCCATTTTTCTGTTAAATGTGACAAGCAGCAAGAAGGATTCTGTGTCAGAATGATTATGCTGACACCTGTAAGAAAACAGCCAACAAGCTCCTTGCTTGTACTCCCATCCTTCACCTTCAAAGGCAGGTTAGCAGGCTGGGGGAAGCCCTCTCCTATGCAGTGTCTCTTTCTGATCTGAGCTGGGCATAGATGTTTTTTGTGCTTTCCCATGTGCCTTTGGCTTGGAAAATCAATGACTCCTTTGTTGCTTCAGAAGTGCTAATACAATAAATTGTAGAATCATAGTTGCTTCCTGTCACTGATCCTGAGGTTGTGGGGAGCGGTAGGTGGGGAGGCCAGCTTTGATGGTGTTTGCTGAAGATGACCAAAGAGAATCTGTGATACAAAAAAAAAAGAAATTAGCCTGGGGGAGTCATTTATAATTTAGGAAAAAAGTCTCAGGTAACTCTTGAGTTGTATCAGCATAGGGGGACGGACACAGAGTGCGTGAGAGGTTAGAGCAATGAAAATGGAAATGGAAGAGGAAGATACAGAGCTGCAGATGGTCCTATGTCCTTCCCTTTCACCTGTGGATCTCTGCATGAGGACCTGTTTAAAGTAAGTTTTTAAGGACACCAGGACAGAGAGGCTCTCAGGATAATATCTTCTGAACACGTTCACATAATTATGGTACCACGGAAGCTGGCGTGTGATGTGGTCTGGGCAGGAAAACCACCACCAGGTGGAAGCTCTGCTCTGAGGCTGTTGGCAGAGGCTCTGGGAAGAGACAACTGATTTGTTGAGGACAGGCTTAGATCTGGGAAAAAGAAGTATGCTTCAAGGCATCATTGGAAGGGTCTGGAAGAAAATATGGTATTCTCGGGGCTGGGATAATAAGAGATTGTGTAGGCTCAGATTTGGATGGGTTTGGATCTATTTGTGTTGCCCAGGAGCCACAAATACATTGGCAGAGCTGGTAGGCAGCCAGGATGGGAGCAGAGTGGGATGCTGTGGGACTGCACTGGCTGGTTTATACACGAGGACAATGCTTGCAGGTTGTCTGCTGTGTTATTTTTCATTTGACTAAGGTTATAAATAACAGAATCAGGTGATGCTCAGGATTTGTTCCTGTAGGATTTGTAAGGAAACTAAGGAACTAAGGATTCAAACTACAAAAAAAAAATCATTAAAAATGGCCATCAGGCTTGATAACTAAGTATCTAAAATGTGTTTATCAAGATGCTAATTATGATTCCTTATGCTTAAAAAAAATTGCTCCATGGGATGAGAGAAGCATCAGTAACAGAACCACAGACTCTGGAGTAGCACAGGCATAAGGAAACCCAGTGACTGAGAGCGTTAATGGTGCCTTCATAATGTGGTGGGTTTTATTTGAAAGAGGTATGGGGGGCAGAGGATGAAGGGGAAATTGTATATGAAGTTTTGCTCATGGGTTTCAGGGGTGAACCAAGGTTTACTTTCATGTAGGTTGGATTGCTGGTCATCCCAGATGAGTCAAGGCTGCTAAAAAGAGAGCCTCCTGCAAAAAAAGGCATAAGAAATTTTTGGGAGTTAAGGCCTGAGATACAAAAATGTGTCTGACTCCACTGTTTTTCTAGTCCAGAGCTAGTTAAAAGGCAAGAAAATGTAGGTAGAATACATAAGGCATCCTTGGAATGAAAAGAAATTGATAGTTAGGTGACTCCAGCTACGACTCTGTCATTTGGTGCTGGTCAATATTTATAATTTTAATGACTGGGAGGCAGGGAGAACAGTGAGATAATAAGATTTACTGTTTGCAGTTGATACAAATTATACAGCAGGAGGGAGGACTGAAAGATAGTGGGTACTTGAACAGAAGATGAAACATAGGCAGTGGCAGGGTAAAGCATGTTTGAAGGAATAGTTTAAAACATTCAGACACATGGTTGGGCTCTGAATTAGCTCTAACCATTCAGGAAAACATAAGTAGCTATTACAAAGACAGCTTGATAAAGATGTCTGTGCTGTGTGCAGCTGCAGCAATAAAGAAAAAAGTGAGTAAGATGCCTGCATGTGTGAAGAAAGAGGTGGACTTGGAAGATGTTATAATATCCTTGTAAGACGTGAATGGTAATGCCTCCTGTGGAGTACTGTGTTTGTTATGGGTCATTTCTTTGTAAGAGACAGAGCAGTGATAAAGAGGGGCTAGAGGGAGTGCATGAAAGTGTTTAGTGGCCTGGAAGGCAGCTTCAATCTGGGGAAAGCATTAGGGATACTAGAGCTATTGAGTTACAAAGGGAAGGAATAAAGCATTACAGTGCAGAGAGTGCAGCAGTGTGCAGAACTAAAACCAAGTACTGCACTGGGGAGAGGCTTTGCAGCAGTGCGGGTGTTTGGTGGCAGCATCTCGGGAAGCAGGCTCACCATCCCGTTGGATTCTCCTCCACATAACATTGCTGCCAGGCCCAGACACAGTTTCACAGGTCTGTTAGTCTCCACAATGTGCTAGTGTGGGATGGATATGGTGTGCGGCGGAGTGTTATCAGGCTGGAGCAACAGGGACGATGTCTGGGTCATGCTGCATTGGCTTCTCACTAAAGCTCCTTTAGTGCCTCAGTCCCTATGCTCATGCAACAGTGAGTGCCAGGTACCATGACCATAGAATCATAGAATGGTATGAGTTGGAAGGGACCCCAAGGATCACAGAGCTCCAATCCCCCTGCCACAGGCAGGGCCACCAACCTCAGGCCTGGATCTACACTAGGTTGCCCAGGGCCCCATCCAACCTGGCCTTGAACACTTCCAGGGACGGGGCATCCACCACATCTCTGGGCAGCCTGTTCCAGCACCTCACCACTGTCTTTGTAAAAAACTTCCCCCTAATATCTAATCTGAACCTTCCTTCCTTTAGTTTTAATCCATTCCCCCTTGTCCTGCCATTGTCTGGGTCTTGTTTTGGATGGGGAAATAAAAGCACACTAGCTTTACTGTGTCATTTTGGCCAATACCTATTTTCATCACCTGTGTGATGGGAAGGATGGCGTGTATTTTATTGGAGGGAGAGGTGTAAGGTTTCCTCCGCTGCAGTTTATAGCACAGTGAAACTACTTTGAAAGTTCCCATGATTGTTAATTTAAATACTTTGTTTAAAGCCACACAGAAAAATAACAAGCTGTTGTGGAATGTACTACAAGGATATGTGGCTGTTCTGTGAAATTATAATGCAACAACTGATTCTTTACATAACATGTAATTAACCCAGGGATCCCCATACTGGATGGCATTATGAAGACAAATACCTTATCAAGAATATTTAAAGTGGGTTAGACACTTTATGAGTAGCATCTGCTTTTACATTAGCCAGAATAAAATTATAAATACCATAAATCCTTTTGTTCCAAGGCATCAGGAAATCACCAGTCAGAATTAGAAAATTATTTTGCTCCCATAGTGAAATATGGCTGAACTGGATAAATTAATAGCTGAAAATAAGGTTTGGGTGGGCCAAAAGTCTGGTCACTTTTCAGTACAGTGATGTTATTTATACATGCAAAGTTTTAAGTGGAAGTAGAGAGGAAGGAAAACCAGTGCAGGGATTAGGCTGCCAATTTAGGAATTGCAACATTTGAGCTTCTTACTTTCCCAGACTACTTAAGAGTTAATTCATTTGACACAGATTCTAAGACGTACTTAGCACACCACCTCATGCTTAATCTCCAGATACCTCAGGCCATAACCTGTCTGTGACTTCTTCCAGGTTCCACAGTGCTCAGATAGCAGGAAAGAGTGTGTATGTGAAAGTCAGTCACGCACAGGCTACTGATAAATTACCAAGGCACCCTCAGATGGGGTGATACCAGTTAACCTGTTGAAAATAATGGGAGCGAGAGGAAGGAAGGTGCTTTCCTGAATAGAGCACTCAATTATCCCCAACATAAGCTAATTGTTTTCTTTCCTCTGCCCCAGAATCCCTACGTGGTTTTGAACAGTTCCCTAGTTCTGTTCCCTGCTTTCCAAGCAGGAGGCTTAAATACCCTGGAGCAGCATTTGTTTTCCATTAGCATTTAGTGTGCTGGGTTTTGCTTTGGGGTTTTTTTTAATTAAAAAAAGACAAAAATCAAAACAAAGACCAACCAAACAAAAAAAATCTAACAAAAGCCCCCAAACCAACAGGCATCTCCCATGGGTTTTGTTAGCTCTACTGTCAAAAGCTTGACCTCTGAACTGTCATTTCCCAGGGCACTCTTCAGAGTGTGGTACAGGCAGGTTCCTCCTCTAAACTTAAGACACTACTGACCCCTCGCCACTGTGAGACAGTGGAGATTCCTCCAAAGTGCTCAGCTCTGGCCTGGCGTATCATTCACTTGGCCTCATCAGTTCTGTCATAAGACACTGTGGGATGAGGTGAAAGCTGGCTTGGTGTCTGCAAAGAGAGGAGAGATAGGTAATCTGTTGATGCTAGTCCAGGTCCATCCAAAGCCTAAAAATAGATCCTTAGTGTGTCACACAGTAATGAATGAGACAGAAAACCAATGTACTACTCAACTTTATTGAAAAGCAAGAACTCTGCAAAGAATAATATCTTCCTACATGATTTGTCTGCATAGAGAGAGCATCAGCATTTCTCTTTTTTCTTTTTATTCTTCTTTTATTCTGGACATGACCACTCTTCACAATTATGGCACACATTAAGAAACAGAGCATAGTCTGTCCCTGTGCTAGTGAAGAGGCAGTTTGGTAAAGGTGGGCTTTCTAGTACCCTGCACAACCTTCAGTCTCATACAGCAATGCAGACAGTAATAACAGCATCCAATTGACATCCAGCAAGTACCTCTTTGAGTATGCAGGCTGTAAGGAGGTGTGAAGTTAAAGCCACCCTGGATAATTTGGAGACATAAAACACGAGGTGGCAGTGTGGGGGATAGAGTGGCCAAGCAAAGTGACCGGCTGATATAATAATGATGCTAATATAATTTCTTTGGCTCTTTCAGCACATGATGAGCTTGCTGTGAGTTGAGGATGGAGTAAATTGTGGGAGCCAATCAAGGGAGGAGGGATGAAAATGGAGGAGCAAAGAAGGAGAAATTGGGAATGTAAAAGAGGGAAGGAAAAGGCAGGGAGACAGCAGTGGAAATATTGTGAGGGAAAGGTGTGGAGATGGGAATGTCAGCAGCACAGTAGAAAGCAGGAAGAAACTCTTCTCTGAAGTAGACCTGCAGAATTCATAATATAAGTAATTGTTTTGCTGGAGAACTTAGCCATAAGTGTTTCTGTTTGCTAAATCCTGAGTTCTTCTATGACTGGGCTGCTCAGGACTCTTCTCCAGAAGATCAGAGGGATAAAGCATTTAATCTCCTTCACTCCATTCTTTGAATAGTGTTATAGCCTGCAATATAAATATCTTTAACCAGAGAAATTAATTATTAAAACAATAGCCACTTCTTGCGTACAGAAACAAAGAAGTTTGCTCAGCCCCAGCTCAGGCAAAACACCAGCTGAGTTCTGCAAAAGTTTTGTGGGAGGATTCATGGGAACTAGGCCTTGTTTCCTCACCACGTGGCCAAAGTACCAGATGTAATGAGGGCAGATGTTCAGAGCAAGGCACACCTCTCTGAAGGTGAGAAGGGGGTTGGAGGTTTCCATTAGCTTTCCTCTTGTTATCATTCCTTTATATCAGCATCCATTGACCTCAACAACCCCTCCTTCATTCTCATCCTTTTATCTCTCCCATCCTTTTATCTTGTGTCTCTAACTCTCCAGCCCCTCTCATCTTTCTAGAAATTCCTGCTAGATTTTTTTTTCTTTTTGCATCTTCAGCCTTTTCTGCTTCCTTAATCCTCTTGAAATCTTTTGGCCCAAATTCCCATCCCCTTCATCTATTTTGCATGTCATACCTGCTGTTTAGGGATCTCTGGGGCATGAGAAAACCTGGCTTGTTCCCTACTGTCCTAGTTGTCTAAATAGGCAGCTCCCCAGCGTGTGTCTGCATATTTTCATTCACAGGGGTTCAAAGGCCAGTATCTTTCAGGGCTGGCCCAAGCTAAAATTAAGGCTGCAGACACCAGGCACCAAATGTTTCATTCAGTTCCCTGGTTTATCCTCTAGAGCCTCCAAATGGTTTCTATTAGTATTCTGAGGGAGAGTTCACTGATGGAATTAGTGAGAAACCAGACTGTCAATTTATTTATACCCAGCCTTAGGGCATAACCATTGTGCATGTGTAAAGCTATTGAGATGCAGAGAATATTCTGTAAGTGTGTGTGTATATGTATTGACTGGAAGTGAGTTTGCAAGGAAAACCTGTTGCCCCAAGGACTGAACAGTGGCCAAAAGTGGAGAGGCCACTGAAGCAGCCGTGCTGCATGCCAAAGGTCCCTTTTCTCTGAGCATGGGAAACAATTGATTCCTCTGAAGTATTTTTTTTTTTAACTGTGTTTATTAGCATCTTCTGACTCTAATTTTACTGTAGCTCTAGTCGGCCTTGTGAAAAAATTTCTAATTTAACTTCTGGAGTTCTTCCACCTTCCTCAACAATATCTGCATTATGAAACTGTTGCTGCCTTTGGCTGCAGGAGTGTTTCAAGCATATGAGTAATAATAACAAAGTTTTTCCATTGCATTGTCATTTGGCCCATGAAGCATTTTGAGGGCAACTTGAGAGATACTGGAAACATGTATTTGTGCTTATTTATCTGATGCATGAGTCCTGAGTATGAATGAACTGTTTTTCCAGTATCATTTGATGAATTTTATTTGGAAAATTTTGTATTGACATCCCAGCTAAACGATAAGCCAAGGATTGACTTTTTTCCCTGCTCCTCAGTTTCCTATTACCATGACAGTGTCAATAAAGAGATGCAGATGAGCATCCTACTGGCCAGCAGTTATGCTAGCAACAGTTGTGGCAGAAAAGGCAATAAATTAATTTGTCTAGCTAGACCAATAGACCGCCTAATAATCTGACAGGCCGTATCGTCTGCCTTTGGCATTTCTTTCTTCTTCTGAAAAATGAATAAATCCACAACTTGGGTGGTTACTGGGCATCACCTCCTCCCAATGCTGTCTGTTGCAGTATGAAAAGGGTTGAGGAAAAGTTCTTCAGCTCCATTATGCTTTATAATAGCCAGGAAAAAATTAACCTGTTATCCCTTAATATGTTGCCTGCAAAAGACCACATGACAGGGCCCATGGGACCAATGGACATATTTGTGTCACACACTGGAGCGTGAGGCACCAAGCTGATGCTGGTCCAGGCTGACACTTTCATGTAACAGAGAGCAGAAACTGCACAGAGATGTGAGCTGATCATCAAAGTAGAAAAGCTTTATTAGCGTGTTTCTGAGGCTGGACTAATTTGGACTGATGAGCTTGTCTGCAGCTTTTAGGTGGAGAGATATTCTTTCCAACTTCAGAATTTCCTTAGATTCTGCTGGCTTGGAAGGCTTTGCACCATGTTCTATTGCTCACATAGACACACCCAAAGGGGGACAGAGCCAGAAAGCATTGTGTTAGAGACAAGGTCACTGTGAATCCAGACTGGCAGGACACTGCAGGGGAGGTGCTGTCAGGCAGTGCAGCTGTGGCAAACAGACTGTACGCTGTCACAACGTGTAGGAGCAAGATGGCTTCACCACCATGGAGATGTGATTCCTACCAGCATATTAACCAAGCCAAGGTGCATCATACCTACAGTTCTTCTCTTCTTTCTTGCATTCTCATAGAGTATTTTCACAGCTCTGGGTTGTCAGCACTATCTCAAATTTTTTTACAACTGTGCACCACACAGCTACAAGCAAACACCAGGATACCTGCCTTCCCTTTCAGCGATGCAGGAGGGACTGGCCATTAACCACGACTACACCAGCTCCTGGAATTGCTGGCATATGCCATCAATAACATTAGTTTGATATGTCAGTTCTATCAACAGCTTCAGTTTAATGGTCATTATGCTATGCACCTCCAGCTCCACCCTCTGCCAAGAGCTGAGGAGGGAGGAAGGAGAGAATTATCCAAGTTAACAAAAATAAGTCTGACTGTGTTTTAAGTGAATAAACTATGTTAACAAGTAATCCTCTAGCTGAGGTTTCCAGCTGTTACTCCTGAGCTCCCTGGTATCAAAGCAATATGGGTCCATCGTATAGCAGCTAACTTCAGTGCATGAGCAATTACTGTCTGAGGCTTCTGAGGTATATTATAGTTTTATTATTATTATTTCTCTGCTCATAGTTTCTTAAGGCCTCTCATATCCTGAATAAAGCTCCAGGGAATCATAAAGCCACAGGCTGAGTTTTAGCACAGTCACTATTCACATCTCCTGGATTGATGGGTATTTAGTATGTTGCCTTGATCTTGGAAGCAAGACCCTGAGATGCACCCCAGGGAAAGCCACGAGATGTTCTTTGTATTTTTTTGCCCTAAGAAAATAACTTTTGCTGTGGAAATGACACATTTTTGCTCAGAAATGTCACCACTCCTGCCTGCCTTTTGTAACTCTGCCACACTAAAATATCTTAAGTCTTTTCAAGTAAAACAATAAAACATTTAGGAATCTACACAGAGTTACTAAGCACTCTCATTGTTTTGCGTTAATGACCCTTGGTTCCTATAAACTTCCCCCTCTGTTTTCTTAGAAACAGTTAATTAGTTCTCTGTTAATTATTGCTATTCACTGTACCTGGATCTTGCTTGGCAAAGCTAGCAGTGGAAGTGAAAAGGATGGAGAGAAGAAATGATGTCAGAGATTAGCCCACTGTGATTAAAACAGTTAAGAGACTCTTTTGGGAGCAGAAGTCTCTACAGAGACCCTAGACCCTGCCTTAGACCTGAGGCTACATTTTCTCTGAGTGTCTGCATGCTCCTCTGGGTAGGTCCTGTGCTTAGCATGTTGTCCAGCTACTCGAGTATATATACTAGTGTATGTTTGAGCTCTGTATTCTTTCGTGATTTTCTTGTTCACAATCAGATTCATGATTCACACACGGTTTCAGAAAGGAAACAGGATTACATCATCTTTTCTACAAGAAAAATGTATTTGTTACCAGATAGGGTACCTGTAAATGCCAGATAATATTTGCGTGTGTTGGAGCCACTAGAGGCGAAGTGGTGTTTATTGTCCTGCCCAAATAGTTTGTGTCATCTTACAAAAATGAAAAAAAAAATATATATAAAAAGCTTTGCCAGAGAGCTGCAGGAGTTCATGTGAGAAATCTCTTCTTTCTTCCATCCACCTGCAAGTTTTTGGCTCAGAAATAATCTTTCTGCTCTACAGAGCTGCTCAGACCCAAGGATCCCAAAATGCTTTAGAAATGCAGCAACTTCATGTAAGGGGAAAAAATAATTAAAAATCAACCTGAGATCAGAGCTCAGCCTCCCGTTGTGGGCAAGCAGAACACACACAGCTTCACTGACATTAAGATGTCCACTAAATACCTAGTAGAGAGTCAAGTGCAAGCTATGCTGGTGTGGAGCTCGCTCCCTGCCCAGGACTGCGAGGGTGGACTCCTGAGAGTTGCTAAGGAAACAGTCTTGGAAATGGAGCTGGAGCTGTCATCAGAAGGTTGGCTGCAGAGATGTTTTGTGCTGCAAAAGCGCATAGGGCTGATACTGGCAGAGGCAGCAATTGATTCAGCCCCTGATGTGTTAGCATTAACCAGTACGTGTGATGCAGTTGCTAAATGTCAAAGATGAGGGATTTTGTGGTTTCCCGGTTTCTTTTTAGTATATCTGAGCTTTGTTTGTTCTCTGCCTTCTCACTCCTTACACGAAACTGCCATTGATTACATTGACTTGCTCCTATGCTGGCCCTTGGCGTGTTCCTTCTTCACTAGATCTTTAATTTTTGAATTAGTGAAACAATGAAGGCAGCCTATTCGTAATCAGGGTTCTTCCAAGCGAGGATCCACAGCTTGGAGGAGTCCTCCCTTGAAAGATGATGTTGATTATCCAAACCCTGTTTGTGCTTCTCTGTCTCTGCTAGAGAGACATCAGCTTTTAATAGACTGAGAAATTCCTTAGAGGTGTTTGTTATTTTGCAATTACTTTGCAATTGATTTTCTTAAAAAACAATTCATAACATCTTAAAGATCTCTTCCCCCCCTTCTCTCCCCTCCCCAGTTTCCTTTTTCCATCTTTGCCACTGCCCCGTGTTCATGATCATAGGACCTATTTTCTTCCCATTGCTTAGGGAGATCACTCCTCCACAGAGAGAAAGAAAAAATGAGCCCTAATGATTTGTTAAGTGGATTTACAGTCAGACCCTCCTGGGGTCTGAATTTAATTCTTACAATGACTTCTGCAAATGTAGCTGAGGTCGTTAAACTATTTGCCTCTGTTTCCCCGTTTGTAAAACAAAGGCTATTGTAGAATATGATCTGTAGACCAAGTGCTGTCCCTTAATCTGCATATTAGTCTCTTGGGGTAACTTCTATATGCAGTGAGTGTGAATGAACCCCTACTCCAGAAAGGAAGGAAGAGCAGAAGGAGCTGTCCTTCAGCAAAACAACCCTGACCCTGTCCAGGTACCTGTGAAATGCACACTCTGAAACTTTCTGCCTCTCTCCATCAGGGCCTGCAGCTGGGAACTCAAGAGCTGGAGGAGATGGGAAGCAAGTTTTGCCTTGGTTTACTCATTCTGCACCTCAAATCCCTTCCCTGCAACAAGAAGGTGATGGCTCAGGCTGCACTCCTGCTAGATCTGGAGGAGGAGATAACCGACCGGGCACAAAGGTACAGTGGTAGCAGTGTTCAGAGGGTGCTCCTGAGGGAATCGAACTGGTGGGAATATGTTTTGGGTTTAAATCTGAGGAAATAGGCTCTTCTGGTGTCTAAGATTTGCATCTTTGAAAACGGGCTGTATTGAGAGTAATTGGAAATGAAGCTACAATTGGCTTACAAAGGTGCTACGAAGACAGTGGTTCCATGCCCTGCAGCCATCCATGTGGAGAAAAAAGATGAAAGAAAAGAACCTGATTTCTGTTTTCCAGTGAATTTCTATTCTCCTATCAAAACTGATAACTGGAGCCTAGGGATGGGACTGCCCAGAAAAAAGCATCAGCAGGAAACATTTTTCTGCTCACTGGAGTGTCAGGTGGTGTTCTGTCCACCTCAGATCCTCTGTGGAGAGGATCTTTTGCAAGGAAGACATTCTCTAAGAGCTGCAGGGTAGGGAACAAGTATTGCAGATTAGAAAAGGACTTTGATAGCATGATTTAGAAACTGTATGCCTGATTCTGCAAGGATACTCCCAGAAATTCCTCTCTTCCTCTCTGCAGACATTTAGAGCAAACATTTGTGACTTTTAGATGCATGAGAAGAAGCCGTGATCCCACTGATTATTTAGGAGGTGGGTTTCAAATTGCAAAAGTAGCTTATTTGCTTCCTATATTCGGTGGGGGACATATTTAAGTGAGGTTGCCCCATGATAAATATATGGGGAATTTGACCTGGGTTAAGCATCAGAGCATGGGACTCCTGAGCTTGAATTTGAGATGAAGCAGAAGTATATATATTCTTCCTAGACCTCAGTGGCTTGTTAGTGCTATGTGCAAGCACATATGCTTGCAATAATGTTTTTCCAAGACAAATGCAGAAAGAAAACTTAGTGATGTGATATGATTTGAAACTCCCCAGTGGCTTTGTCATCAACGAGCTCTCTCTGCTTCATCAATGAAAAGCGATTTCTCCAGTTGCAGAAGTGCCCCCATAATTTATAGCAGATTTCCAGCCTTCCCCCTGCAGGAATACTTAACTGACATTACCACCACCTGTTCCTCATGCTGAAAACCATTCTTACAAGCTCGTTTCACAGATTTTAATGTTTATGAGAGACAATGAAAAAAGAGGGCTAAAGCAGAGAGACATTCCTTTGGATTAGCTGTGCTCACTTGTACACACAAACATGTAAATGAAGCAATTAAGGTGTATGGTAAACACCATCCACATTGTGGACAAATCATTGGTATGTTATTAGAGGGAGATACTGTAGTCCTGCTAGGGGGGTGGTTCTGAGCTGTAAATCAAACTCGGGGTTTTGAACTGGAGCTACAAGGGCCTTTGCATGAAAATATCTTCTGGGAAGAAAAATATTGAATGCTGGCCTGCCTCAGACACTGAAAAAAAGCCATCTAGTCATGGTGCATGAGTGGTCTTTGTAGTCTTGTTACTGTTTCCTTTAGTCGGTTTTATATTAATGGGAATTTATTCCATTTTCCCAATACTGTGGGGTAGTTGCTCAGTACCAAAATAATAGTAAGAAGCTCTCTAATCGCAAACATTTTAAAAGAAGATAATAAAAACAGTTCCCTTGCTTTGCAAAACTCCCATCTTGTTCCAAACCTGCCCATGGTAGCTGAAAGCAACTTCGGGTTTGCCCAGCACTAGTGAGTACCTCCGTGGCATCCAGGGATGGAACATCACTGCTCAAAGGCAATGTGACAGTTGCTTGCTCATTTTAACTCCACTGGGTATAATTGTAGGTTTGTGGATTTTTAGCAGCTCAGGTGAAATTTGCAACCATTTGCAGACCAGGTAAACAGCAGACTTGTTTAATCCCCCCTAGACAGGTCATACTGCAGGAGCTTATTGCAGAAGGTCAGGGGGAGGGAAATGGAGTGATGAAAGGATTTTAAAGAGTATTCTTTTTCAAAAATAAGTAATTAGTGGAAAATGATTGTGCAATATATTGATTCTGATTCAGAAAATTAATACTTTACTGCAGGGTTTCTGTGAGTCTAGTTAAGAGAATCTATGATTTGATTTTAGTGGGAATAGAAGCCCTACTGGAACCGGTGGAAGAAAGCCCAATACAGAGAGCACACTGAGATGGGCAGGAGGGCAGCTATTTCTGCACCTCTCTCCACTCAGACTTTTTTTTTGTGGTGAAAAAAAAATAATTCTCCATCAAAACATTTCTCTGGAGAAAGCTGAGGGGTACCACTCAGTCTAATCTGTAAAGATTAAGTCTGATCTAGCTCTGTTAGGTAGCACAAGGAGGTCACCAGAGCCTGGAAACTTGCTTGGAGTATATCATTACACCAGTGGAAATTACACCGCTGTTTCCTACACCAGACCCTTCTTTATGGGTTTAAGGAGAATGAAATGTTAGTTGTTTAAAACTAGCCCTGCTGTATTCTGTGGTTGCCACAAAAGCACACAACATCTCTGAAAGCTTCCAATACTCTCAATTCTGAAAGTGTGAATAGACGTGAAGGAAAATACCTGAGGCTTTGTGGAGCTTTGGCAAAGCAGAGTCAGACTTGGGGATCCTTTGGCTGCAACACAGGAAAAATCTGGGCAGTTACCTTATGCAATTTTTTTTTTCATATATGCTTTACATCATGAATAGTAGTGGCTTTTAGCAGCTTGCAGGCTTCTCTGACCACATCCCAGGAAATTATAAGCACGATAGATATTTGAGAGGGAAGCAATGTCTCTGACTGTAGCTAATGCTTTCTAACAAAGGCAAGTGCATTCCGAAGACTGTCCTACTGACATGTCCAGAAAAAGATATAAGTATGGGTGATTCCTAGCAGTATTCACCAATATCAAAAGAAAATAATTGGTATTGTTCAGTCCTGATGAAAACACAAGCTTTATTTACTTTTTAGAGTTTTGTTTTGTGGAACCCAAGCTGAATTTAAGCTGTGAGAAGTGTGATGCATTACACAGTACTTATGGTAAATATATCTATCTCGATCTAATGTGTTTCCTGAACATACATTTCTGAGTGCCCATCTCTGTAGTACTCTGGGTGACAGGTCAAGCCATGGAACGAGAAGTTAATCCAGTACTGGATATAGCTGACTCCCAGATGAAATGTCTCATTGAAAAGGTACATAGATCAAAAGCTGTGGAGCCAGAGGTCTCTTCTGTTGTGAAATCCCTGCAGTTCATGTCCTGCATTTGTCTCTCTTTGCCCTGGTGTCTGGTGTGCGTGGCATTGACTTGGCATCTCAGCATCTCCCTCCGACAGCAAACATTTTCACCTGTCAAGGTTTATAACTGTATATGTCTTTTAATTTTCCTCTTCAGGCTGTCTCTGCTCTGGGTATTTTGCAGCCTTATTTTTTTTCACCACTGCTGTGAATGGGATGAAGGAACAGGCTGGACCCTGCCTGCTACCCTGGAATAGACTATTTGCTGTGCACTTTATATAGCTCTGTCAGAATCAGCAGTCAGTAAATTGGGGCAAGGTAATAGCTGTCAGGGAAGTGACTGGTCTAATGGAGGCATCCTGTGTGTGGGATTTCTCACACTGGATCAGGTCCATTGTGTTCAGTGTACTGTCTCCAATGAGCCAAAGAAAGTGGTAAGAAACCTTTAGCAGACCTAACTAAACACAGTTTGGTACATAGGAAAAGAATTTCTTCCTGTCCCCAGTTTACATTCTATTCTTTCCCATAAAGTGTTACTGTAAATGGAATCATTTACAAGCACGAGTGGGGTAACTGTGGGGATAAGTTTGCATCAGAGGCAGAATAGCAAAGTTAGCTGCATCTGAAAGTGAGTAAAGGGGGCTGAACTTCCATCAGTGGGGAGATACTGCTAGTAGGACAATAGAGTATTTCCCCAAAAGTCAGGAAATCTTCAGATTTCGTGAATTTGGCTGAACAACTCTGTGTCCTGTACGACAGCTGTCTCAAATCATACCAAAAGCTGGAGAAAGTCTAAGATGCACTATGTGCATAAGATACATTAGAGCTACAAAATGTGATGGTGGTTTAGCATAGGACAGGAACAGTTGGACTCGATGATCTTGTGATTTTGTGATGGTGAGGAAGAGGGGTTAAATTGCTGCAGGTATTAGTCTCTTAATTAATAACCTGTGCTCCTGGGACACTTCATGTTCACTCTCACATTCATTCAGGCATTATCACCTTCACATGGCTCAAGACTTACTTAAGAACATTGTAGCTTTTCTTTTCACAAGTGATATTTAGGGGCTTTTCTGCATCAAATAGTCCTTTTTCCACCAGCATTGAATAGGGCTGGTCTTGTGGACCACTCTGCCAGAGGCCAAATATGTGAAGAAGTTTCTAGGTTTTGCAGCCACCTTTGAAAAACAAACCAATGTGCCGAGTGCTCATACAGGCACTTCATTCTGCCCTCTCTCAAACTTGGCCTCACAAGCACGCTATTGCCATGCCCCAGGAAGAATCACTAATTTTGTTTCCAGCCTCCCGCTGTGCCTTACAGTCAATTCTGGCATTCAGAAGCTCTCTGCCTGGAAAATGAAATGCCAGCTCGTACTTCGGACATCATGTTTTTTGATAATAGGTTTCATGCCTCATTTGCTGTAAAAGCAATTAGGTTTTAAGTCAGCGCTGTCCAGGTAACTTCACATTTGTCATGGCCACAAAGAGGATGGGATGTGACTGTTTGTTCATTTAAAGCAGGTTTGAGAGAGAGAGAGAAACCAAGAGAAACCCCCCACTAAAGGTATTCTCCTTCCTTGTGGTTTCAACTGATGGCACCTTCCTTCATTTTCTTTTCCTCTGCCCTCTGGGTTGTGCTAGGAAATGTTTTGCATACACTGCAGCACTTGTAGCCATTTGTTCGTATGACACATCTTATATGTTGAGACAGGCTTTTGCAAAGTCATTAGGCATTTCTTGCTGACTTAGATATTATTCAGGTCCTGTGTTTCTTCATCATTTCTCACCTTTCTTGAACAGAGTCAAATCTGTCTCCACCGTGGATGGTAAATATGTCTAGCTCTGCTATTAATCAAAAGCAAAAGGCTTAATCACTGCTCTGGTCCTTTGTCCAGGTGTAATCTTTTCATCTTCCACACACTGAGAGGAGTTAGACTGGTTGGTGTGTGGATGGCAAATTCAAGAATGACAAGAAGGATTTTCAAATCATTTGGAACTGTGCTTGCTGCTCTTCTATGCCACACTGATGCACTGTTGTGATCCTGGGCAGGATCGAACTGTTGGATTTCCCACCTTCTCACTGTAATGCACTTTTCCCTGATTATGGCTGTGCAAGCAGTTCCACTCGTCTTTTAAGCTACGTGGCCAAAATGTGATGCAGATTAAACTAAAGTGAATTTGGGAGATGAAGCAGACAAGCAAGAGGAAAGTTCAAACAACAAAATAATGCAGATGGAGCAAAGTGTGCTCGCTTCATTTGGGACATCTTTAAAGCATCTTTGAATAGCAGAAATGTAGCGTTATCATTGTGTGCACTGATGGGAAATGGCTCCCTTGTCTGGTGGCTTTGGTCTTCCTGTAGCTACAGGTAGTTTCAGGTGAACATGGGTGTGTAATTCGTTGATGTTCTATTTGTTTTGATTTTACAAACTGGAAGAAATTTCAGCTGAAGGGTTTGAGGGCAAGACAATTCTGCAAAATTGCCCATCACCTCCCAGTCAAGGGGTACCAGCACTTGTGGCATCCAGTCCCCTGAGGCAGGCTGGACAGGTGGATTCTGGGGAATGCCCTGACACATGGATGAAGATGAAAGTGCTCTTTCATCACTAGGTGAATCTAACCCCACGGGGGAAAAAATCAGCAGGAATTATTTGACTGTTTTGATTCAGATTTCTATTTGATTGAAGCCTCACTTTTCTTTAAGTAAAGATTTGGTGCGTTTTTAACCTTGATCATCTGTAGACATTAAATACCTTGTGGCAGCTTTCAGGAGAGAAGGTTGTTTATTGATTCTATTTTTTAGCTTAGTCACAGATTTTATTGCTGGTAAAGGAATTTGAAATTTATACTGCATTATGAGCAGCTCTGGGTACGTTTTTTCTGTATTTGGATGCTGGAGAGAAAAGCGCTGTGGAAATGCATTTTCCTAAGTAAGCCAAACAACTCTGTCACTTTGGTGTTGCAGAACATGGGGCAAAAGGAGTTCCTAATGCATTTCATGTAACATTTGGGAGCGTACAATCTAAAATTACACAATGTCACAGGTATCAGTATCTAAAGCTGGGCTCTGGCTTTCGGAGTGTTGCTGCAACCATTTAGGGATCACTTCAGCAAATGCCTTATCTCCTTGACTGTCTTATAACTCTCCTGTGATCTTTCACACTGATGTTGCAAAAGAGTGGTATCTTCTCTGCCCAACCCCTCCAGGGTCTGACATAAAGACTTGCTTTCTCTTCTCTCAAGAGGAAAAAACCTTCAGATTTTGAGTTTGGATCTAATACGGGCTTCAGATTTTATTGTCATCATATCATTATATGCCTTGATAATTGTGTTTTCTAAATAAGAACGTGAACCTTCTTCCATCCACCCCTTCATCCTTCTCATCCTGCACTCTTCAGTCTCTCTCCTTTGTTATTGTGAGAATACAAGCCCCGTGAATTCTTTGGGGGTTCAGCCAAGCAATACAGCCAGTAATGAATATATTTGGTATTCAAAGGCTTTCACGTTGCTGTTCACAGGTGAGCCGCAGTAATTCAGCAACTTTTCATTAACACTTTCTAGAGCTGTCCCTATTTTCTCCCTATTGATTTTTTTTTATTATTATTATTATTATTATGAAATACCTTGGGAGCTGCTGAGCTTCTGTTGATTGTTATCAAATGCCAACCTCAGCTATGCCAGGCTGGGTACCATTATTCATACTTATTTCAGGGGTAATTAATTTATCCTCTAATAGTTAATAATAGCAATTTAAATAGCAGCCGAAAGGAAGGAGAGAAAAAGAGCAAATGGAAGAGAAAGAGATCATAGCAGGAACTTCAGGCATGCACAAAAGCCTTGTTTGCTAGCGTTATCTGTCTGAGGCTATTCAAATTACCATACTCGTGCAGATCTGACTGGACTACAGATAATGAACTTGTATACATCCAGCAGAACAAATGGGCTCTGCATTGCCCTTTCTGTGAGGCATATTGCTATAGTACTGTCTGGTATCAGACATTTTTGTATTGATTAGGAGCATCTGTATTTCTGTGCTGCAGTCCTTTTCCCTCAAGATCTAACTTGAAATATGAAAGCCACCGGGGCCCTTCCCATGCTGGGACAGAAAAATAAAGCTGATTGCTATCAGGGGTTCAGAATTGATTCCCCATTATGAAATGTCCCCCAAAGGAATGCATTATGAGGGACATAACTTTCTTCTGAGGCGGCTTTTATATAGACCAGTGTAATAGTGCAACTGGAACAAATAGATTATTTTTTTTTCTAAGAGGGTACAGGGGACAATGGGAGGCCCAGTCTGGTTAAACTATTGGTCATCATGAATGCAAGCAGAGGTTGGATTTCAGGCTTAAGATGTCTCAGGTCTAGTGCTGAAGAGGCAGGGTCAGAGGACTGTATATTGCCTTATGTAGGCTATATGTATACTGCAGCAGTAGCTGAAATGCCAGTTGCATTAGATTTGGGGCTCTGGCACAACAGCAGGAGACAACATTGTCAGTGCAACTCTGATGATCTCTGTCCTTTGTTTTCAGCTGTCCGATGATATTAAGAGATATGGACAAACAAGGCTTTACTGTGGTCATTATCCTTGTGCCTTTGAACTGTTGGGAAGCATGGATAAATGATAAAGCTATTTCAAGCATCTTGGTTATTTGGTGTTTGCTTGTGGAACTTTTCCAAATGATGTTCCCAGAGTCCCAAAAGAAGTTCAGAGACTTGTGAAAACCAGAGAATAAACAGATATTTCATACCAGTACACACTACAGTACTTTCCTTTGGGCAGGAGAAGCAATGGAATAAGTGAGTAGAATGGTAGTTAGCCAAAAAGCATTTCTTTAACCCTTGAGAAGAGAGCACATTTTTGTAGTAGTGTATTTTACCTCTGAGTTGCTCTCTCTATTGCAATTAACCAGTCCACAGCTCCCAGCAGAGCCTCCTTGAGGAACATACTCAAGGTGAAAGTGAGATTGGTTGAGGGTCAAAACAGGTAGTGCAAGAGTAGATTTAGATGGGCAGATTATAGGGATGGAAGGAGCTGAATCCCCTGTAAAACCACCATTGGGAGCCAATTTTTCCCCAGGTCAAAAGCTTGTGCTTGTTTAAGTTACGAAGACAGTAAGAGCTAAGGCAAGCTAAATATATATAATGATGTTCCTAGGTACACTGCATCCCCCTTGCTGCAAAGGGAACATAAGAACAGAGATTTCTGCTTTCGAGGGAGGTAGCTTATTGCAAGTCCTTTTGGTCTGGTGCCCAGCCTGCAAATGAGAGCCTGACCAGGCCTCTTGTACTGTGGTGACATTGTGGAACTGCTCTCTAGGAGCATATAAAGAAGACTTAGCATGATAAATGAGAGACTAAATAGTTAAAGGGATAGAGAAGGGAGAGAAATTCATAATTAAAGCTGTCAAGTTGCAGTAAAAGGAGTGCATAGCCTGGAAGGAAAGTGGGTGGGCGAGTAAAGTGTCATTTTTGGAGGTGAAAGTTGGCACTTGAACAGCATTTAAAAGTACTCCAAAGCCACCTCCACTGACATCTCAGCTGTATTGTATATTCTGTCAGAGGCTCGGGCTGCTCGGTGTATTGTGGCTCAGACGCAGACCCTGCCGCTTCCTGCCATGCGAGATACTGCAGAGAGAGACATGGTGGAGGTATTGTGCGAGACACGAGATAAACATGTACAGGTTGTTGTTTCAGGGCCCAGTGCACACGTGTGCCAGTATGGATGAATGCTTATGCATAGAGGTACAGATGTGAAAGCCAGTCCCTGTAGCCTATGACAATTCATTGTGTTTTCTCAGAAACCATATGGATTTATTAGGATGTATAGGTTAAATGTGATGTTGGCAAAAAGAACTCATGAGATTTGGGCTAGAGCTGAGACTTAGAAGGATGTGAGGGGGAAGATCCACATGAAATCAATACTTACTCTTTTAAATTTTGTCTGCAGAGCAGAAATGTACTCAAGCCTAAAGTCCCAGATCCAATTCCCCTGAATGTAGGGAAAATTCACTTTCAAGTACAAGATGTGGATGCATCCCTTTTTGTCCCTGTCCACTTAGGAATGCAGCCCAGACAAGGGATCTTCTCTGGGACAAGTCCAGGACAGGGCACTGCCACTTTCTTATCACTGTCACAGTGCAGTGTGAGAGGTGTGGGACTGCTTCTGTCCTGGAACCATTCAGATAGAGCTGTCATGTGCTGGAAGGACTCAGTGTACACATGGGGGTGTTGGTAGAGAAATGAGAAAAGATGCTGCTAGCTGGGATGGATTATTAGAAGTTGTAACTCTGAAAGAATTAGATTGGGATGTAATGGCCAAACCAAACAAAATCCCTTCCCTTTGCAAAGGTTACAACTTCCTTCTGCCCTTGTGTCTGTGGGTAGAAGCGGAGGGTTCAGGCAGTTGCTGTCTGGACCACAAGTGTTGATTGAAGCTAATGGGCAAGGGCTGCTGGTGTAGGAGGAAGGAGAGGCAGGCTCAGAACAGTGTAAAAGGAAAGAAGAAAAAACATTCCTTTTGCATCTATTTGGGGATATTCGTTCTGTATTTGCCCCCTGCTCCATCTCCCATTCCAACTTCTGTTTGTTCCTGTAAAAAATGTGTGTTTTTTAAATGGAGGAGAAGTTAATTTCTGGAAGGTCAAATTTTATTTTTAAAGTAAACAGTAGCATGCTTTATGGTTAGACTTTCAAATATATCCTTAACCATTTAAAAACACATAATCAGTGGCTTTATCTATGGCACATATTTCACCATTTAAACTATAACAGTTTTCTTTTAAGTGTTAAGAGTTACTTACTACCTTAAATCCCTATTTCAACATCAGTTAGAGCCTGAGGATTTGGACTTAGAAGGCAGAATAAGCAATAGAAGCAGCTGAATGCCAGAAAAAGATTCTGTTATCAGGCCAGTATCATCAGAAATTAGGAATAAGGAGAAGAATAGAAAGCATCCGTTCTTTATCTATTTCTCTGTCTAATCTGTTTGTTCTGTCTAGTCTACCCAACAAGTTTTTACATCACACTCTGCTTCAGAATTGTTTCTGAAGATGCCATTTTATAGCATCCTCCAAAAAGCACCAGCATCTCATCATGTCATTAAAAGATAAAAGTCCAATGCAATTCAAAGAGAAAGCAAACACCCATTTCAAATAATCAAGCAGTGTTTCATCTTCCATTGAGCTGCAGGGGGCAGCCAAGAATTTGGGTAAAGTATTGCTACCTGGATTTATCTTGTCAGGCTTTCCTAAGTATTAATACTTATTTTTTTGTTCTAGCACACAACTTATGTTTTCATCTATAAGTGAATCGTCAGAAGAGATGATCCACTGTAGTACATTAGTAGAGTCAAGTGTCCTTTCTGGCAGCATTCAGCATTGGAGGTTTCAAAGAGAGTTGCAAGAAATCTCCACGGTGGACGATTGTAGATTGCTCCTACCCTCTGGGGGAATGCCCTTCTATTTTCAGACAGTGATTCATTTATACCTGGAAACACGAGAATTTGTATCCTTTCCAAATAATTATAATAACAATAATCCTATCTAATGAAATGTTCCAGTGCTCTCATTTTCTGTATAAGTGCCTAATGCATTTTGAATTTTACATTGCTCCTGGCTGCACTCTGCTCTCTCATGAGTTTTATAGATTATTTGTGTGTTGTGCAGAAAGGGAAAGTATTTCCTTTCATCAGCTGGTCTTTCACCTTTGCAAATGCACCTTTGTCCTCTGCTGTAAGAGAATAATTGGGAGTGCCCAAATTGCCAGTTATTTTGTAAACAACTATCACCCCCCTTCTTGTGCATCTGGTCATGAAAGTTACTCAAATTTTTTAGGTTTCCTAACTACTTTTACCACCTGCTTTGGAACCCCACTTATTATATCTTATCTTTAAAGATATAGGAAGACAAGAATTCCAGATGGTTTTTCTAGGGACAATGCAGCACTTGTTAAAGTAACAGTTTTGTAATATTTTCAGGGTTGTCCAGGTGCTTTTACGTTAAGGTTTGTGTTTTCAAGAAGGATGGTTGGTTCTGGATTGATCAGCTCTATCCTTACCTGTTTTGATGAACTGTATTGGAGAAACCATTTTATCTTTAAGCAATTACCTTGGGAGATTACTGGCCACAAATGGAATTGGGGAAGGAAACCAAGTGAAAGCTCTCATGTGAAAGTGCATACCCATAAGGAATCATGGAGGTTTGGCGATTTTTTTTGGTTGTGTTTTGTTTTGTGGATTTTTGTGCAGGTTGGGTTTTTTGTGGATTTTTTGGCTTTGGCTTTTTTTAGACCTTTTAGATTTCAGTGCTATGTGTCCGGTCTGAAGACACATTCTTCTTACCTAAATAGCCCAGAATGGACCAAATAGAAAAGAGACAATCAAATGGATGAGGGTGTGGTGCTGATGGTTTGTGGGTGGAACAGAGCAGGGAGCAAAAGCCAGTCCCTGTAAGAGGTGGATATGGAAGGGTGAGGGCAAGCCGAGAGGTAAGCTCTCTCCCTGCCTTCCCTGCAGCTCATGGAAAGGATTCTCAGTATCACAAAGAGCCTGAAGCCTCAGTTTCAGGAGCTCAGGATTAAAAAAAAAAAAAGGGTTGGGTGGGAATATAAATGATGTATTAAGTTGAAAAATTGGTTTAGGCGCTTTGACAGTGTCTCTGAGGTGTCTTTGCTCCTTTCAGGTAGGAGCAGATATGAGACATGAGATGCAGAAACATGGCTTTTGTTCACTTTTCTCTTTCGCTTTTAAAAATCATTTCCAAACTCTTATTGTGAAAATGTACTGTTCAGGATCAAAGACTCATCTCCAAGCAGAGAAAGTCCCTGGAGAGCAAGGCCTGAAGGCTAAGCCCACGGTGCTGCTGCTGACTGTATACTAGTCTATTTGGGAAATCTAGTCATGCATGACCCAGCGCCTGGTGATACAGCAAAGTCAGGACCAATGTACTCTGCGTCCTTGTATAACTTTTGATCTTTGGTTTTTTTGCCAGCTCAGGTCCTGCTGGTGGCCATGGTCCATCAGGAGTTTATTCTCACCAGTGTCAGACGTCTGTAAGGCTCTTCTGTAATGTAAAGTCTACTAATTCCTTAAATTTCTCAGAAATGGAATAATCTGGCACAGGGGCTGGAATTTATCTGAGGAGGTATAGTGGATAGGATCACTTGAGGTGTCTGCACTTTCCAGCATATTTTTCCTCATGTGTCAATTCTGGCATTTCCATCCACTTACAGAGTGACACTAGCTAACCAGCTATTGGGGAAGAAACAATAGGAAGACATTTAGTGTAACTTCAGAGATGATTTCCCTGCAGGTATGACAGGAACAGCCATGACACACACAGCATACCTGTTTGCATAGAGATCTCTCCTGCCTTGTGGTGTTTTCCTGCCTTTACCGCATCCCTTGTGGGATGCTGGATTTGTGTGCTAACACAGCTTAAACATGACACCTCACAAACAGCAGTGCCCTTGATCCATCATTAAAACTGTCCTTGACACACCATGGCATCAGAAGGAAGGTTTGTGATGATAATTGCTGGAGGTACTGTTCTACTGTGGATGTTATACAGAAACCCTGATACATTTTGTTTTAATTTTTGGGGAAGGGGGTTTTTTTTTGTTTTGCTTCTTTTTTCTTTTTTTTTTTTAAATGTTTCCCTGAAAGGTGTAGGAGAACTGTAAGGATAGGTCTGTGATCCCAGGAAAGTAACTTTTCCACCACTGCAGAGTTTTTTCTCTCTTTTTAAAAATTATTTTAAAATTATTTATTTGTTGTTCAAATTTAATGTGGATGTTTTTATCGTGGGGACTCTATTCTAAGATTATTTTTTTTTAAATGCTGAAAGAGTAATAATTAACCGAATATCTAGAAGGGGGACAGGCCAAATTCCTCTCCTTTTCACAAGATTAAAGGTAGAGGGATTCAGAGAAGTCTGTCTTCCAAGTAAGACATTCCCTTCCATGCCAGAAAAATAATATCGGAGCTTCAAGAGCTTCAGGAGTAGTATAACCCAGATCCCTGCTGTGTCTTCCTCTATAGAGATTTAATGTTCTCAGAGTT
This sequence comes from Porphyrio hochstetteri, assembly GCA_020800305.1. Taxonomy (NCBI): domain Eukaryota; kingdom Metazoa; phylum Chordata; class Aves; order Gruiformes; family Rallidae; genus Porphyrio; species Porphyrio hochstetteri. The sequence continues at coordinate 17,192,038 of CM036915.1, read as the reverse complement.
TGGGCCTGGGCTCATCTCTGATCCTTTCCCACTGAGTGACATTCCTGTGCTGTTTGCAGCCTTGCTGGATTGTCCTCCCAGCCAGATCTGTGGCTGATATAATCATGCAGAGTTTAACTACTTTGTGGCCTTTACATCTCCTGGGTGCCCAGCCTACCTCCATCTCCTCTATAGTCGTGGCACAAGTATGCCTGGAGAATGCTTGTCCCCATGTTGCTTTTCTAGAAATTGCCTGTGCTCTGTAATGGCTCAGAAAATACAGGCATGGAAGCGTGTGCCCTTGTTTAGTCCCTGCTGCTGGGTCAGAAGTGGAGATTAATAGGATAGGAAATGTGTTTCTACTCTGCAGTCAGTAAAGGAAATTCACTGGAACTAAATTAATCATGAAACAGACACAAAGAAGAGAATAGATTAGCAGGGAATTAACTCATTAATTAGATTCATACCAAAGTTCAGGAGAGAGTTATCTTCAAGATAACAGCCAAGTTCAAAGATCAGCACGGGTCGGTCTTGAGGGGCACGCTGTTTTATTTCTGAACTCTGGCAAGTATTGGTTTAGCCCAACACTTGCCTGGTTATAATGGTGCATCAGAAAAGCTGCTGGAAGAAATTCAGCAGCTGGCAACATCTAACCACAAAATGCCCAGCGATGGAAGCTATTATCAGCCCATTCGCATCGCTAAGCTCTGGTTCCTGGTGTTAACATAAGTGCGGGAGCCCTCTCTATTGTGCCACCTTGCTATATTTAGAGCTCGATTGCAAGTCCTCCTGTGAATAGCAGCAGCTTGTTGGAGAGTGGTGGGGGTTTTTTTCCAGCATAAGGGTGAACAGAACCACATGCGGATTTAAGTGAGGTAAAGTGCTAAAACACTGTCCTCCGTGCTGCACTCCTCAGGACCCCAACTCTCCCTCCTTGTTCAAACTCACAGTTGCAGGGTAAGAGGAGATAAGGTACCACGTGTTTCTAAGGAGATGGTGCTTGGCTACAGTCTCTAATGGGATGCTTCTCTACGTGATCCCCTCTTAGGCTGGGCTGTGGCTTGGACTCAGGATTAATTTGGGATCCATGCAACAGTGTTCTTGTTCAAACAAGATTTACATTGCCTGTCTTCTTCATTGCACTTTACCACAAGTTTGCTTGCTGTGCAAAAGAAATGTCTCCCTTCACATTGCCAAATAGGAATATTCGGGTGAAGGGAACACAGGTGGAAAGAGAAGAGCTCACTTTGCAGTTACCCGTTAGTCTGTGATGTGCAAGGGCCCTGCCAGCTCCCTCCAGGCTCTCCGAAACCTTCGGAACGAGACCTGATGCCTGATGCCAGCAGGTCCCTGTTGCAAGCTGTGTGGTGTAACACAATGGAGCTGGTGATCAGTGTGCCAAGGCTGTTTTTTGTAATGTGTTCTTAATGAACTAACAAACCAGAGCTAAACACTAGTTGAAACGAGCGTGAATCCATTTGAAAAGCCCCCTTCCCCTTTGTGATTCTGCTTTCTGCTTTGGCTGACTCTCAGCAGGAACTTGGGAACATCTGAGCTGCCTGTTTGCCACTTAGGACTTTCTGGGTAGTGAAGTTTCCACATTGTTTATTTAGAGTTAAGTGTTCTGCTGGGTCTCTTATCACTTTCTGTAAATAACAACTGTCCTCAAAATTCTTCAGGCTGATTACCGAGACTGACAATCTGTGTGTTTTGGGTTGTTGAGCCGTATTAATCCCTAATATACTCTGGTCTGTGGATGGAAAAGCTAATACATTGAGGATGTCACAAGAGGTAAAAGCCAAAGGACTTACTCTTCTTGGACACGTTGAAGTACTTTGGTTGTGACATGAATAAATCTCCCAGCAGTAACAGTGCATATTTCTGCTGTGCACGAAGTGTTAGTCGTCTGCCTTTGAATCCAACGTGACAGAGATTTTATGGCACCAGAACTAATTCATTTCTAGAAAAGACAAGGCACACTTTATTTTTACCTGCCTTTAGCTTTGTCATGGTAGAGTTTATTCCACTTAATGTTGGAGCTGGGGGGGCTGGAAAGCACACATACACACAAAGAAAACTATACCAAAGTCCTTCAGGCCTACCAAATGTCATTCATCAACTTTATTGACTATCTAGAAGTTAAGAATCTGGCCACATCAGTTATCAAAACCTTTCTTTAGAGTCACTGAGTGCAATTCATCCCGTTGATCTTGCACACTGTTTACAGGTTCCAGTTCAATTCAGCAGTGGGATAACTAACAAGGGAAAGCTATCTCACCAGAGGATGGGGAAAAAGCGGGGTGGGGGGGGGGGGGAGGAAAGAAGGCATAGACTATGCGTCTTTTGTTTGAGTCAAATCCTCTTCCTGTCAGAGTGTGAAAGCTGGAAGAGCTTCTCCTCAAACCCAATCGAAAGGCACCTATTAGCAGCCATTGCTAAAATGCAGGTGAGAAAATAGAAGGAGATTTGAGGTCCATAGATTATGTAGAATTCAATACAGAGTTTATACTGTGATAATTCAGTCCTGTATAATCCACACCAGCCTGGTGAAATATCAGCTTGTACCGTGGATGTGACCCAAGGAAACCAAAGACTTTACTGTGCTTTGCATCAGGAGAGTTAAGAATGTGGGGTACTCATTCAGTGAGCAAAACATTCCTTCCTTGTGCCTTTAATACAACAAAATGCTTTGTCACTTCTTTTGTTTCCTTCCTTCAGTCACAACAAAAGAATGCTGCAAGTGGCTCCAGAGAAACAAAGCCTAGAATAGAAAAGGGATTTAGAGAGATGAGATGAAATTGGTAAGAAAAAGAATTCCCAGTACCATGTTCCTAGCTCAGCTTTCCAAAGGGAAGCCCTCTGCTCCTGATCCGTTATGATTCGCTTGGCAGCTCTGCCCAGAGTGGCCTCTCTCCTTCATCTATAGTGCTATAAACTAATACCCAGTGATAACAACCCTGCTGAGCCTGGTTCCTGTTGATGCATTGTACACAGTTTTCATTAATCTATTTGTACCTAACAGCTCATCAATGAAAGCTCATTCTAATTCCCTTCTTTCTGATCTTCTATGAACTTTTTGTGAGGAGGAGCAAAGTTGCAAAAAGGAGTGACCTTGTAATACCCTCTGAAGTTTACCTGTAGCATGAACAAGTTTCATTCAAGCCTTCCTTTTACACTGCCCAGCTCAATCAGTGTGTGTTGATACAGACTTGTGCTTCCTCATCTTCCTGTCTTTTGACCTTACAGTGACTTGCTCCTAAATTCTGTTGTGTCCAGTAGTAATTGATTTTTATTTTTTTTTCCCCTTTTTTTTTCTGGATTGCCAAGAGCAAACTTACCAGCTCATCTCATCCCTGATAGGCTACTATTCCTGCTATGGCTGGTGGAAAATGCTGAAAGCCATTCTGTGCTGTTCTAGCAGACCTGACCTCTTACAGCCCTGCTGCTCCTTTGCCTGGGTTCTGCCAGTTAGTACTGAAATTATTCTTCCTATATTATTGTGAGGAACCATCTTTTAGCTTCGTTGGTGTTTGCATAAAATCTGAGAGGTTAAGGGCCATCTGTTGTTCCCAGTGAGGATCAGCTTTACCTGTATCAATCCTGATAGGTTAGTCTGATCTTTTCTTAAAGACCTCTGATATGGAATCACCAGGCTTTCTCCAAATAATCTATTTCAGCTCCTACTACCCTTATATTTATTTACATTTTCCAGGTATCTACCTTGAGCCCTGTCTTGCTACAGGAGTTCTTGCCAGTCATTTTTCTCCCTATCCCACCTAGACACAGCTGATTATTTGCTTTTCAACGTGTTCTCGGGACCCCTTTCAGTTGGGCCAAGTTCTCCTCGAACTGCTTTGCCTAAACTGGAAACAGAACTCACAAAGATCTTAGTCCTGCTGGGCTGAGAGAGAACAAATCAGTTTTAATGTCTTGAGAGGTTATATTTTTTATACCCACTCAGTATTGTATTTGCATTTTTCTAACAGAAGGGAATGGGTGGCTCATGTTCAGCTTGTAATGTTCAATAATGCAAATCGGGGGCTTTTTCTGGTTGAAGTGCTACCTTGTCATTGCTCCTCATTTGTGTGTTTGCACCATTGATTATTCCTGTCTAATTGTAGTAACTTGTACTTGACCCCATTGAATAGCAACTGTTTTCCTCAGGCTACATCTCCCGTTTGCCAAAATTATTTTGAATTTTAATGCAATCTTTGTCTTTCTTTGGTTTCATCTGAAAATTGAATTAACATACTTCCTATTTCATCTACATTTTTAATGAAAAAATTGAATTGTACCAAAACCATGATTGAGTCCTGCAGAAGCTTGTTCAACACATCTATCCGTTTTGACAGTGACATGCTGAGAACTGCTTGTTGAGTACAATTATCTAAACAGTTTATATGTTCACTCTGCTGTAGTTCATCTAGACCATGCTGCTTATTTGCCTTTGAGACTTTGAAAGAGTTTCAAAAACTTTGCTATATGACTTCTTGTCCACTAGGTATTCCCCTGATAGTTTCTCAAGGAAACAAATGGGAATGGATCATCCTAATTTGTCCCTGACAAAGCTGTGTTGACTGATACTCACTTCTTCTTTTCTCCTAGGTACTTCCAAATTGTTTCTTTGTTCTGAGGAACTAGAGCTAAGCTGACAGGTCTATTGTTCGCTGTCTTCCCCTTTTTTTTCTATCTTCAAAAGATAGTTACTACACTGTGTCAGTTATCTAGTTCATCACCAGTCCTTCCTAAGTTCTAAAAAAAATAATCATTAACAGCTTTGAGATTGATTAAGTCAGTTCCTTAGAGCTGCAGAAGGAATATGCAGATTCAGCTCATTTGGAAAGATCTAAGCTATGTAACTTCTCTAACCTATTCCTTTTGTATTTTCAGCCTCCTTTACTCCTTTGTTAGTTCTTAATAATGTTAATTCATCAAAGTTGACCTTTTTATGAAAATTGATGCAAAATCACTCTTCTTGTCAATAGGTGTTCCTTCTCTGGAAGGTGGACTAACAATTTATGCTGCCTTTTACTGCTAATAAACTTGAAGAATTATATTCTTCTCTGTGTGATATTTTTGCCAGTCTCATCTCACTTTGTGCCTTCATTTTTCAGGCTTTATTCCTCGCTGTTCTTTCTGTACTTTTGCACTCATTAGTATTAACCAATCTATATTAATCCCGTTTTTCAACTTCCTTTGTACTTTTGCCATACATTTGAAGTCAATTAAAACCTTGTGGTATGATCAGGCTGGTCTCTTAACACTTTAGCTGTCTTTCTTTGTAAATACATAGTTTGCATTTATGTCATTTTTCTCAGGAACTTAAAGTTTTCCTTAAGTCTCTTAAAGAAAGAAAAATTTTAAGGATCCCCTGCCACCCATCTCTACTGTGTTCTCTGCTGTGGAAGATTTACATCAAGCCTTGTCCACTTGATCTTACTCTTTAACTAAGCTTTGGTGGAGCTCTTCCATGGAAGCCCTTTTCCATGGTTCTGGAATAGATGTTGTATTTCTCTTCTGATGCTGCTTGCGGGGAAAATGTGAATTTGCATTTTAATTCTAGAGAACCAAATGTCTTCTGCTGGGCTGACAAAGTCTTTAAAGTGAGAAAAACTGCTAGATATCAGGGTTCACTGCCTCTGAAGGAAATGGAGTTCCTGTTCAGAGTCAGCTCTGCCTAGAAATAATACTTGCAGTCAAGCAAAGTTACAAGATGAATAAAACCATGTTATTCTGTTAAAATGTAGCTCAAATACAGATTACAAATCTCATCTCATGCTTGTCCTTACAAAAAGATAACAAAGCCTTTGGTCATTTTGTCTAGAGACCTTGGCCTTATCTCCCATTCTGCAAGTTCTGTTTCCCATAGTCTCTTCATTCTTTGAAGGTATTGACAGGAGTTCTTGGTTGATTGAAGGTATTAAAAGTAGATTGGAAGTAGATTCCACCGTATTGACGCTCCTTTAGTCTGACTGATGCTATATAATAACCCAGAACTGGTCTACTGAATCATCTGATTATACCAGCTGGATGCCTGACGACTAAATCCATGAAAATTTGCTTTCAGATCTCTTGCTGGGTACCCTTGGTTTACCTTCTAGAATTTGTGAGAATCCAATAAATTCAGTAGCCTTGACACTGGTCAGGTCAGCAATCTGCTTTTTTGGTTTTTTTTTAAAACTTCTGATAGAAGCATTGGTAATTCTTTATTTCATTCATTTCTGGCCATTTTCTACTTTGTGCTGGAGTAAGGGTTGTCATTTTGCTAAGATTTTATTGCAATATCCCATTAGTCCCATGCTGTAAACATTAAAAGTTTTCCTCATGTGATTTTATTGGTATTCTTGACTGCTCAGAGCCTAAACATGACACATTCAAATGCAAGCAGCATTATTGGCAGGCCCTTGTGACTGATCCCATTGGTGATATAGGGTACTAGTATTGCCACAGTGCTCATTTGCTTACTGTCCTTAATCATCATGCAAGTGCTGTCAGCAAATCTATTTCCCACTCTAATCAGTATTTCAGAGGAAGTGCTTGGACACCTTAAAATACAAGTCTCTAATTCCCTTGCCTGTCCATTCTGAAAAAAATGTAAGCCTTCATATTCATATTCTTCTCATGAATTATCCTCTTGCTTGCCTCCAAAGACCATTAGCCAACTGCTTTCCCATCCAATAGTTGGTTTGTCTTCAGCAGGCTTCTTTGTCCTAGAAACTGTACATCAGTGTTATGATGAAGACATAATTACTGATAGCTCTCCACCACTTCTGGAGAAAATGGGACTCAGGTCTAGAGCACTGAACATTTAGTTGGTCTCTGCACACTCTGAGAACAACTGTAGCAAGAAAACTTTTCAACAGTGACTGGTCAGGAAGCTTGTGCTCTCTAGTGAAGGCATCTCAGACTCCCTGTAGGAGTTCTATGTTTTACAGCTTGCTCTTCAGCCAAGAAGCTTAAACTTTTAAAATTTCTTTTGTAAAGACTGCAGGCTTACTGGGATAGAGCAGACAGCATCTCTTTGTGTACATATGGACGTAGGTGTGTTTAGGTGTGGGAGTGTGCATGCCTTCCTTAGTCTTTTGGAGCATATTATCAATTTTCCCTAGAGTTTATTATCTGAAGATTGCAATCTGTAGCTGCGCTCTTGTGGGTTTCTGTCTCCTCTCATTACAGCAGCTTCTCACTCATACTGATTTGTAGCTTGCTGAAAAGTCTGTATCCCATAGGACAGGAAGCATGATGTGCAATTTTATACGGCAGAACAGACATCAATGAAATATAAAGAGCAACCTTGTCTGGACTGGAGGAAGACAGAGAGAAGGTGTGAGCTTTAATAAATAAGTAAACAAAAGGGATAAATTGAAAGGAAAAGGAAATACGGCAGTGTATGGTGGCCATACATGCGTTTGCTTTGCCTGGAGTCTTTTGGTCTTCTGGGCCAGAACTGTTCATAAGAGGGCTTAAAGGACAAACTGCTTGCTAAATATCATTCATGTATGCATTTATATACTAGATTACAATTTACTTAAGATCTCAATTAAAATATCAAATTTAATCTTGCAGATCCCTGACCTATTCCTTGTCTTTTTGTATTTCTTATTTCTCATCAAAGTTTTGGGAGCTAAGGCACTCAATAGCTTGGGTCCTAGGTATTTAGCAGTATTCACCAACTCTACATTTGATAGCACATAACAGCTAAGTGGCATCCAGATCCCAAGAGGTGTACAGACTCAGCACTTCTAGTTCTCCCAGAGAGGCACCAAGTTGCCTTGTTTTCACTCAAGGTGTGAACTTAATCACAAGCATGTGCCATGTTGGGTAAGCACAGCTTTATACGGGGCTTGGTTTGGCTTATATCAATTGATATCTTTAATTCCAGTGGCTCTGTGTAAAACCGTACAGCTCATACCTGGCAAAACCCCAAATCTTTTAGTTGATTCACTGTTGGGTTATAAGGACAATTGTATTGAATTCATGCCATAAATGTTAATTTAGGTGGTTTTGTGACCCAGGGACTTGTCCTTTCCAGCCATGTTTAGCACTCACTCAGTGGAGCTGCACCTCACCTGCATTGGTAGAACGAACAACACCAGGAGCTTCCACATTTCTAAATGCCGTTGTCTACCTGGAGAGATGAAAATTGTCCTGTGAATACAGATGTAGACTGAGGTGGACGTGAGGTGAAGGGGCTGAACCAGAGCTCACTGATTATAATATGAATCATTCTATTGCATTCAGTGAGCTTTGTATCAGGCCCCAAGTGCTCGCTGTGTGAGAGAACACAGTCCTGAGCAAGGAAATTTCAATACTTTCATATATTTTTTTTCATCCCATTTGTATCTAATCATGTTTTGTATCTTTTATTTTGAGCAAAAGGCCCTCTGATGTCCTGCCTGCAATCTGGAGAATAATAATTATTTCTGAGATGCAGTCTTTTAGCTGAATGTTAAGAAGAGGGAGGAGATAACAGGGAAAAAAAAAAAGATGTATGCTTTTCTTGGGATCTCATTCTTTAGACCTTCAGGGAAGTAGTAGACACATTTGCAAGTTCAGTGTTTTAAAGGAAAGAATAAACTTAGGAAAGACAGAGGTAAAATAAAATAAACCAAAGATGTTTTTCATATGGATTTCTGTTTTCTCTCCCCCGTTGTTCCTCCTCTGCTAACAACAAACTTTCTAAGGTCTGGTCATTCACTAAGGGATAAGGATAAATTTTAAGTATAACACAAACTTAGAAGTAAATTGCAAGGTCCATCAGATGCTCTGGGAAAAGTGTTGTGAAATGAAACAAACAGGGAAAATGAGATCCCCCACCTCACATCTACTCCAAACTGATTTCCAGGTTGAGATTTGGTGTAAAACATGGAGAGCTGCACTGGGGCTTGGGACTGAGTGAAGGGGTAGTAGAGGACTGCAGCTGGGAAGTGAGGCAGGGCTGGAAAAAGCAGAAGACAGTACAGCTGAAGACTGAGTGCATTAGCAGAGTTATTTGACAGCCCTAGACTAGAATTACAGTGTATGCTCCAGGTTCACACTGCACACATTGATTATGCTTAGGTATCATCCTGTCCCTGAAAGCGTAAACAGGGACTCTGATTCATTCTGAATCCTATGCTATTGTTAGGATTCTGTTCCTAGTGAAGGAACAAAGAATAGATCCAATACTGCTGAGAAACAAGGGCTTGATTGCTGTATTGAATTACTGTGCATGTGAGGACCTGCCTTCTTTGCCCAGCACATGTATTTTTAGAGGATCTGTATGAGAACTTAGATAAACTCTTAAGCAAATGTATTTGGAAAACCCTTGAGGATGTGACTTGGAAGTTCCTGGAGCATTTGTTTCTGTTTTCACTTGCTCTCTTTATCCAATGTCAACAGCTTCCTATTTCTAATGCTTTCTTCTTCTTCTATGGTTTCGGCCTCCTCTTTTCCCTCTGTTCCAACCACATTATATGAAGCCAAGGCTTTCTAAACTGCATTTGTAATACATACCAAAGGGAAGATTACTTTTAAAATGAGAATAGAAAATAGTACCTGGCTCCCTCAGATAAGCCCGAGACAAAGCCAAACTAGTTCTGATCTCTACAGAGCCTTGTTATTGCATTGACTTCTGCTTGCCTTTTGCCCATGCGTTCAAATATAGTTAGAGTTCAGAGAAGTGGCTGTATGGATTACCTTTTGGGGTGTCATATTCAATTTCTCTGAGTGATGCTCAAATCCTATTTCCTCACTTTACAAATCAAAGGATGATTTTTTTTTCCCTCACGTAGGTACCTCTGACACTAGGAGTACTACCTTAGATCTTTCAGTCCAATGGGCTGCTTTCTTAGCCACTAACAGAGATAGAGAACATGGAAACAAAAACCTCTAAGCAGAATTTTCTGTTCTTGTGAAGTGACTGTTTTACTTGTAGAAGAATGTCATGGCAGCTCCAACAAAATTTAGTGGCTTTAATTAGCTTTTTCCTCTTCTGTCCAATACAATACAAAAGGAAACAGTATATGCCTTTGAGTTTTGCTGTAAAGAACTATGGCCAAGGAATATAATTCAACTATTTTGATGCTGTTAGTGTCATCATGCCCTAGTATTCATCTGCCCAGTATCCAGGGCATTGTGTCTTGACTATGAAGATAAAATATAGCCATATACTGCAAAAAATTTCCAACAAATATGAGTTTGAATTTTTGTGTTTGATTGTGTTTGCATTCCTTATGTCTTGCTTTCTGCTAGCAGCCTGGCTAGGGGTGATCTGGGGCAGCAGAAGGTAGAACAACAGATTGTAGGACAGCCATGGGAGGGACACACAAAGCTGGTGATGGTGTGAGCGTTGTTGATTTTGAAAGCAGAACTTCTCCAGAGGTGAAACAGAAACATCCTCCATGATTTAAGTGCATATGGCAAAACACTGAAGAAAAATACTCTTGCATCCAGGTTTTTGCAAGCAGAAGAGAGGCAAAGTTTGTAGCACAAAGTCGCAGTTTTTCTGGGTAGAGAGAGTCATTTCAGGAGTGGTCTAAATGTGGAATGGTGATGATAGGTGGTACTTGATACCAGCCTGTGTTGAATATCCTGAAAAGTGGTGTATTAATGCATTGTCCCCATTTCTAAGTCACAAATGAAACTGTGACATTCTTCCTTTCCTGAGGTTCTGAGTTGTCCTGGTTTCAGCTAGGAGAGAGTTAGTTTTCACAAGGACCCAGGACAGGTGACCTAAACTAGCCAGAGGTATTCCATGCCATATGACACCATGTTTATATTTATGTGATATTCATGTTCATCATAGGACATGGACCTGTTGGAGCATGTCCAGAGGAGGGCCACAAAAATGATCAAAGGGCTGGAGCACCTCTCCTATAATGATAGGCTGAGTTGGGCTTATTCAGCTTGGACAAGACAAGGCTTCGGGGAGACCTTATAGTAGCCTTCCAGTACCTGAAAGGTGCCTACAAGAAAGTTGGGGAAGTTCATGAGGTCATGTAGCAGTAGGGCAAGGCGTAACGGTTTTGAAATAGAAAAGGGTAGATTTAGGTTGGATATTAGGAAAAAGTTCTTTAATATGAGGGTGGTAGATCACTGGAACAGGTTGCCCAGTGATGTAGTGGAGGCCCCATCCCTGGAGATATTCAAGGTCAGGCTGGATGGGGCTCTGAGTGAGCTGATCTAGTGAAGATGTCCCTGCTTACTGCGGGGGGGGTTGGACTAGATGACCTCCAAAGGTCCTTTCCAACCTTAGACATTCTGTGTTCCACATAAAACTGGGCTAATTGGCGAGGGGTGAGTTGGCTCAGCTCTAGGACAGTCTCAGTGTGGGCTGAGTGTCCAGTCACTCATTGGGTCAGTAAATTGCCTTGTGTTATCACCCACTGTGTATATCCTAAGTACTCTTGTTGTTATTTCCCTCTCCCTTGGCAGTTCCAGTAACCTGTCCTTATCCCACATGTTTTACCTTTTTCTTCCAATTCTTTCCATCCCACCACAAGAGGAGTGAGGAGGGGCTGCCTGGACATTTCCCAGCTGGGGCTGAACGACAGTAGTCCTTTGCTTTTTTGAAAGTACTATGTAGTGACCAAAAACTATTTCCTCTATCTTAACGAGTTTTGTTCAAGTTTTATATAAGTATGTCTGTGTGTTAACGCTGATAGAAGTTTAGAAAAATAATTAAATAAAACGTATGGATTGCAGTCTATTTTGGGATTTGGGTATCAATCAGATTCTTGAATAACCCATTTCCCAATTTAGCTAAATCAGCTTTTAGTGCAATAGAGTTTTTACATATGTAATTGTAGGAAAATAACTCTGGGTCTTAGGCAACAGAACTGGTCATATGGTCATAACTGGACTCAGCATCTCTCTTGGTGAATGCCAGGGAGGGATGACCTCTCGGATGCAAATGGAATGGGTAGAATGAGGATCAGGAATGCTTCCAGCATGATCTTTAAAGGTGAAAGATTAGTGCAATTGGGAAAAGCAGACTAATGAGACAGGATCTTCCCCTACATCCATGTGCCATTCTATTTGTTAATGTCTTTTCTTTCAGTAAAGAATTAGATCTAGAAACATTAGGTATATGTATTTTTTCTAGGAAAAGACAGTGTGAAGGGAAATAATTTGTTAAAGATACTTGGAATACCACTCTGAATATGTTGTTGCAAGTGCTTGGCATCTCTTAATGTCAGCCATCCTAAAGCTTTCTTATTCCTTCCACACGGAATTTAGCTAAAGAATCATCAAAGCAAAGCAAAAAACTTTTTACCTCCTTACTGCCTTTCTTTTCCAGTCAAGATGGAGGAGGAAGGGATTTGGTGCCCTGAGATAACAAAACTGTGGAAACAGAAGTAAAGGTATAGCAACTGCCTGCCTTCATCCTGCATCGCATTGCCCTACTCTGATGAAGTGCTTCTCTGGCTTTTGCATTTTATTCACACTCTGAGCATATTGATGCTGAACTTCCTGTGAAATGAGGCTCTAGTACCTTGGCTTCTAGTTAGATTAAAGCTGCAATGCAAAACACCTTCTTTGGAGTCTTCTTAGGAGAAGCAAAAAAAAAAAGAAAAAGCATCACAGCAGTGTAGGGAAAAGAGAAGTAGGAGTTACAAAAGAATGCCTGCAAAAAAGTCCTGGCCTTCCAGGGATGTACTCTGCTTCCTGCAATGTGTCTCCCAAGTCATGGTTCTTCCAGGCTGCCAGGTCAAGAAGGACAACTGTCTATTTTCAGGGACATACCAAAATTTGATGAACCCTGGTTTTTATCAGCTTTAAGGGCAATTACGCTGCTGCTATCTTTACTCATGATGGCTGAATCCAGCAAGCAGAAAAATAGTGCAGCATTCATCCACAATTTGAGCCAAGCTCTAGTCAGTGACTGGGACCCTTATTTTATGGAGGTAGTTAAGATTTATTACTTAGTGACAAAGTAATGAATTGGCCAAATACGTAAGCAGAATATCACCCTTTGTGGTATTAGAATTTGCTCCTGTTTATATTCCAGTCTGTATGGATATGTCTAAATATCAGGACCCTGGCAATGTATCAGTTTGGTGTTTGTATATACCACCCCCTTTTGTTTCCATAAATCCAACAGTAAGGGCTAGAAAGAAGCCATGGCTCTGAGGAGTGACTGATCTGTGAGGCTGATGGACTACATGCAATGCACCTACAGCTTACGCTGTTATGAGCTGAGGGAGAATCTCAGTAAGGTGAAATGATTTTTAGTTTTGCTTTTGGGATAGCTGCTTTATCATCATGCATGTCAAAGACATGAATGAATATGGAAAGTCATCCATCCAAGTGCCAGGGAACAACTTTGTGTAGCCTGTAAAAACAAATGATTTGGCTAACAAGAATCTGCTTATACAAGATGTATGGAAAGAGAAATATACCACTAAAAAACCCAACCTGGATCTTTTTATTTCTAATTGAAAGCATCACAGCTGTAAGGTCTGCTTTTTTGGCCTTTCTGCAACAAGAAACAAACACAGCCAGCCACAGGGCAAAAGTTGAGACACTTCTTTTTGCAGTAGAATATTGCTCCTGATATGGAAGTTCTCACTGCTTTAATAGTACAGGTACCCTGTTCTAGATCTACTGCACAGGAAAGACTGATGGAGAAACTCCACTTGTCAGGGGAAAGAAGTTGACACACTTGTGAATTTTAGTGCAGTTGCACTGGAGTGAGAGTAGGGGTGGTGGAAATAGCCTTGACAAAGAAGGAGTATCAGGCAAAATGCAGGTGACAGTGCAATTTATCACATGGCTGTGAAATGCATTAGCTGCCTATCACCCTCAGTTATGTAAAACAAAGAGAGAGAAAATTGATTAAACTATGACCTCTTTCATCTACCGGCTGTCATTTTAGTTGTTGTGACAGAGGCTAGTGTCTAGTCGTTAAATGCACAGACTTCACGGTTTCAGATTTGAGCACTAGATTACTAGTTCATGTTGTGTGATACCTTCTCCTTCTGCTTGGCTCAGTGTGAGTGGTGGGAGCTCTCTTCTCTGTATGTCACCACTCTGGAGTTACCTGTCCACCCATCACAGAGTCATGCTGGATCCCTATACAATGCTTTACTTTTTTTGCCCAGAACCTTGTAGTTGGCTCCAGATCTCTGTCTGCTCCTGGTAGTCCAAGGCCCTGATTTCTTCTGAGCAGCTTGACATAAAATCCCGTAAAAAGCAGGGACAGGTTGGCCTCCTCTAATTTCCCAGTCCTATGGGGAAGATAGGAAACTATCTTCGAAAGTTTCATTATGCAAAGAATTATGGTTGCCTCTATGACAAAAGAACATGAAGGAACACATAATTTAGCACCACACTTAAGGGGAAGTTTTACAGGTTTCCCTTGTAGTCTCTGTTTCCATCTGGTTAGACCAGATAAGGCTTTAAAAGAACACCTTTTCCATAGAAGCTTGATACATCCGCCTCCTATTTGCTGTTTAGGGAGATGGATAGCTGTAAAGGTAAAACAAACTTTAAAAAAGTAGCTGCTAATTATGAAAATTAATTAGTGAATTGCACAGGCTCTTTAATCAATATAGATAACTACCTGACCTGAGTCAATAAATAAGCTGCAGGCAGGCTCTGTAGAGTAACGTTGTAATATTAGTACATTGCTTCTGTGGCAAGGATTTATGAGAGACGCTGTAAAAAGAGTGCAAGGGTCCACCAGACCTTTGAGAATCATTCTAGCATTTCAGGAGTACAAGCATATTCAGAATGAATACAAAAGGGTTGCCCTTTAGATGTCTGTGTATATCTTTATTCATCCCTGTGCCAGGTTATCTGAGCATCTAATGTAGAAGGGCAAGTCATCCAGTGGATTATTCATATGGATTTGCTTGGGACTGCTAGATTATGAAAAGGTGCCAGGCTGAGTGGCTGAGGAGACTGGCTCAGTCAGTGAGGCTCATACTTCAGGGGTTAGGAATGCATGTAATGAATGAACATCAGGTAATAGAAAAATTATTTCCCTTAGAAGTTTGTCGTGTGATTCTGTAGTAAACAACTTGACCAGAAAGCATCTCTCCTGAGGAGGTGCTCTTAGTATCCTTTCTCATTGGGTCAGAGTAGACTTCTTGTTTGAGTGATGTTACCCTGCTATAGCAGTCAGCTGCATCCTGCAGACTTTCATACAGTGAGAGGAACACTTCTGGTCTAGGCATGAAATAACTGGGAAAGGATGACTACCCACGGTCTGGCAGAAGGCCAGTGTTGAGTCTCTGGTAATCTGATCCCACTGTAAAAAACCTCACTGCTCTGGTTTTGGAACATTCCTACTGTTGACTTTGCTGGGATGAGGTGTGAGAAGTACTGTGGACATGATCCTTCCCTGGATTGTGCTCTCAACTCCTCTCCTGAAGGATTAAGCAGGAGGAGCTTTTGTCCATCTGCCTCTGGATGTTCTCAAAGACCCAAGCTTCTACAGCTAGATCTGGGCTATCTGTGGTTATGTTTTCTACTGGCTTGCATTTGAGATCCAAAGCCAAGGAGAGGGGTGAGGAGTAAGTCCAGTAAAATATAAATAAAACCACCAGTGGGGTGAAGAATGGACGCAGCAGGCCACTGCTGCAAAGAAAAGCAGTGTCAAGCTGCTCGTGTTTGTGCCAGCTGTCAGTAGCCATGTAGGACCTTTCTGGTAGCTAAGCAACAGAGGCCATAAAGGCATCCTGGCCGAACAAGCTATTTCTTCAGACTTTTTTCCTTATGAGAAAGTTGTAAGAGTAGGCAGCCAGGTAAGAGAGAAGCCAGCAGTGGATTTCTTCCTGTATTTCAAAGCAGCCATGGTAGGGACTAGGTTCTAGCCATGCAAACGTGAGTTACGTAGGAAGGAAAAAATCTGTAAATTCAAATGAGTCCTGCAAGCCTTATAAAAGCCTAGTATACAACTTGGAAAGTTCACAAAACCTTTGTCCCTGGGAGTCCCCAGTCACTACCTGAGAAATACAAGTTTCCTTATGGTGATTATAGAGTTCTGCCTCCTTTAGTTGCCTGGGTCTATTAGTCACCAAATTAAATTTTGTATAAGTAATAGTGAAGCACTTTCAGGTAGTTTTGTTCAGCAAATAATGAAGAGCAGCCTGAAAATCAACTTACCTATCCATTTATTCTGTGGATAAATGCCGGAGAAAGTCATAATAGCAATAACTGAGATTTATTTAGCTCCTTTCATTCGAAAGAATCCCAGAGGGCTTTTCTCACAGCATACAAAGAGATTGCTCGCTCCTTGCTGAAATGTAACACTTCTGGGGTGGAACACAGCAACTGCTATACTCCATCAAGAACTACATCAAATTTGTTAACAGGTGAAGAGAGAAACAATGGGTAGTATTTTATGTAGACAGAGTGTAATCTTCTCTAACTGGAATTTGGCCAGAATCTTGGATTTTAAAAGTTCTGTGCTTGCAAGGAAGGACAGGGTTGTCAAGACCTTGATTTTATATCTTATCCAAAAGACAGCTCTACATTGGGCAGTGGTTCAGTACAGACTAACAAGCAAGACCATCCTGGATTAATTACTAGTTCTTTACAGCATCTGGGTTTTCCTTAGAGGTCTTTCCATCATCCAGGTTCGGACTTGCCTGGTTTATAAGAAATCATGAGATCATGTTCTTAAGGAAAACATACTGGTTTACTGCTCTTAATCAAAACTGGGTTTTCTTTGACTATGTTCACTTGCCAAAGACTAAATTAGGTGTGTGGTGCTCAGAAGATCTCTTTGGGAGCCGAAGAAGAGATGCTGTATTATATTATTAGACATGAACACAACACAGCTCATTACAACACATCTGCTACTCCACAATGACCACAGTACTGTGTTAATGAAGGTGACATCATATGAAATAACCTGCTCTTTAGTGAACGATAGAATTCCTTGTGTGTACCATCATGGGTTAATCATGCTTCCATACGCAGAACATGGGAGCATGTTTTCCCACAGAACTTTGCTCTTGTGTCAAAGCTCTTCATGTCTGTATGTTATCTACCTAAGTGGTTTTCATTGCTTTCTCAGGCTGCTAAGCTGTACTGCAAAATAATCTTAAGAAAAATACTTTTTTTTTATATATATATATGTGTATATGCATGTCACTACCTAGTAACTATCAGAGACAAGTAACTGAAGTTTAAGCTGGCTTTCTCTTCGAGCTCTTGGAGAACTCAGAGCTAATACATAGTGGACGCTGGAAGAAAAATTTCCTAAGTGACCTTCCTGACTAAGCAGTTGAGGGTCACAACCACAGACAGACGAATCAGGGGACAGTTTGAGAAAACTAGGCAGTAAATTATGGTAGAATACAAGAACATCAATCATTCTGCTTTGGCTTTAATATCTCAACCTGTAGATCCAGGCTAGATAGAGACAGACAAACCCAAATGCCAGACCTAAAAGCAGTAAGGCCAAGCTTTTCAGCTGACTATGTGAGGGTAAGCAGAAAGCTGTAAGCATCAGTTGTCCTCCTCATTCCACCATGCTCCGTGTTCTTAATGTGTTCTTCTCAGGATCTTGTTTTCCTGCCATATTTTAGCAGACATGTTCTAGCTACACAAAGGAAGCAGTGGTTTGGAGTTCTGTATGTTTCTATAAATTAAGGGAAGTGTTGATGAATATACTGTTAATACTTGAATAAATGTTAATAAAAGTAGAGACTGAAGATACCACAGGCTAAATTCCAGGTGCATAAGAGAGTTAAATCAGTGCAGCACCAACTTCCTTGTCTTCAGACAAGATTTTTATTAATCAGCTTCAGAAATCAGACTACAGCTGGTCTTTCATTGTACACTGACACTTCTCCTTATCTAGCCAGCAGGACTATGGATGAATATCAGCAGTCTTGCTGATCACTTGGTTTCCTAAAAAAAAATCTTAGTGACGGTGCTGTTTGTCTTCCACTGATAATATTTGAATGCATTTGCAAATGAATGCAGAAGATGGGGGTAAAAATCTTAAAAGCCTAAAAGTGTAATGGAAATAGGTGTTGAGCAGAGAGAACCCTGGTAAGTGTCCTGCTTGCAGGTTGGCATATGATATTAGTAGCCTATAGATTGTCATGGACTTGCTCCAGTGCTTTGATGTTCATGGAGAACTTTGCTGGGGAACTGAGGATACTGCAGAGTGAGAAACTGGCTTAGATGAATCAATAGCAAATAGGGCTTTGCTAGTCCTGCTTCTTGTGAAACATTTTTTAATCTTACCCATTCAGAAAATGCTACTAAAACCACTCGACAGCTATCATTTATGAAACTAATGAGCTGTTCTAGGCTGAGCTCTCCCCCACGTCCAGTGGCTGGGAGCCAACAATTTGTGCATTTTTCATAAAGTGCCTAAAATACTGGCTCTTACATCCTTGCACTTTGGTTTGGTTTTGCTTTTGCTTTCGGTAGAAATGGGAATAATAAATCCTGACTTCCACAGCAAGGTCTGTTAAGACTTTTCTATTTGCTCTCATGTATGTCAATATCTTGACCTGATTGGTATAATTTCTGGTTATTTTTAGTTACTGCTAACCCAAGCTTTATGAAAGCCAGTTATGTCAAAGCAAGGAGCTGTGTATACCTGTTGTCTCATCCTTGCAGAGTTTTCTTGGACAGAGAGAGATATGGTAAGCAAAGGAACAGGCTGGATACACAGGTAGTTGAAGGAACAGATCATTTGCATGTGGCACAGCAAAAAGAAAGATTCTGGATTAATATTCTTCTTTATACTTGAAACTGATGTGGGCTTTCTCTCCCTTACCCACTACGTCTCATGCTCCTAAACCTGAGATGGTGTGGATAGTGAATGTGTTTAGTCGTTGAGCACATGCGAGAGTGTAATGCGGGGAGGAATAACCCAGCTAAAGCCTTGCGTGTGGTTTTGCTAAACCTGCCCTCTTGAATATGCTGCCAGCCAAGAGTCTCCTTTCTCCCTCCAAAGAGATAACAGCAGAGAGTGTAGTTCGTATCTGTGCAGCTCCAGCCACCTGACTTTGCTCCATGCTGAACCAATTTGATCTGAAACTTTCCCAGGAGCTAAGTGATTAAGGACTGCTGCACTGAGATAAAGGAGAAGAAAGGGCCAAAGAAAGATCAGTTCTACAGGTAACGCTTGTAAGAGAAACACACATAGTGTTTCTGCTGGAGAGCCTGACTCAGCTGTCAGTACATCTCAAACCAGGCCAGCAGAAACCTGCTGACTGTGACAAAGACCTTTAATACCCTTGTAAACCATACAAGGAACAGTGGAACAAAATCTGAATGGAGGCCTGTGACTAGCGGTGTTCCGCAGGGCTCGGTGTTGGGTCCAGTCCTGTTTAATATCTTCATCGATGACCTTGATGAGGGAATAGCATCCACCCTCAGCAAGTGCCAATGATACAAAGCTGGGAGGGGTGGCTGACACACAGGAACACTGCGCTGCCATCCAGAGAGACCTGGACAGGCTGGAAAGCTGGGCAGGGAGAAACCAGATGAGGTTTAATAAAAGCAAGTGTAAAGTCTTGCACCTGGGGAGGAATAACCGTCAGTATCAGTACAGGCTGGGGCATGACCTGCTGGAGAAGAGGTCTGTGGAGAAGGACCTGGGGGTCCTGGTTGATGACAGGTTGGCTATGAGCCAGCAGTGTGCCCTGGTGGCTAAGAGGGCCAATGGGATCCTGGGATGCATCAGGAAGAGTGTGGCCAGCAGGTCTAAGGAGGTGATCCTCCCCCTCTACTCTGCCCTCGTCAGGCCCCACCTGGAGTATTGTGTCCAGTTCTGGGCTCCCTGGGATAAAAAAGACAGGGATCTCCTTGAGAGAGTCCAGAGAAGGGCTATGAAGATGATTAAGGGCCTGGAACATCTCCCGTATGAGGAAAGGCTGAGTGAGCTGGGGCTGTTCAGCCTGGAGAAAAGAAGACTGAGGGGGGACCTATCTTAAGTATGGGATGCAGGGGGAATTGGCCAACCCCTTTTCAGTCATCTGTGGAGACAGGACAAGGGGCAATGGCTGTAAATTGGAGCACAGGAAGTTCCGCACCAACATGTGGAAGAACTTTTACACAGTGAGGGTGACAGAGCACTGGGACAGGCTGCCCAGGGAGGTGGTGGAGTCTCCTTCTCTGGAGATATTCAAGACTCGTCTGGACACTTATCTGTGTAATATGTGCTAGGGAGCTGCTTTGGCAGGGGCGTTGGACCCGATTATCTCTCGAGGTCCCTTCCAACCCCTACAATTCCGTGATTCTGTGATACACGAATGGAAGAGCTGCAGTCACTTCTGAACACGGTGCTTTCTGAAACCTCAGTTAGTAATTAGCCTTATCATAATACTTCTTGGAAATTTTACTTAAGGAAGAATCTGTAATCTGTGTGTTTTACAGAGTTTTCTCTTTATGACCTGAGGTACAGGATCTTTGAGGGCAGGGGAAAGCAACGCTGCATCTTCTGTTAACTGATGTTGATGCACAGTTTATGAAAGCAATAGCATAATGTTTCTTTTTAAGCCACATCAGGGATACATGATGACCAAAATCCTTTCCAAAATCTAGGCCAGAATTTGCATAGAGCCTGTTGCGTTGTGGGGTTTTTTTAATACAATTAATATTTGTCATCTCTGTCACAAGAGATTTTCTGGTTTACAGATTAACACTGTGGTTTTAATGATTACTGGCAACCCTGTGCAGCCCACAGGTCTGAGGAAGCAATGCCAGGTGGTTGAAATGCATCTTAAAAAGGTGCTAGGTGTAAGTACAGACTAGCTCTGATTTGTCATTTGTCAGCTGTCTAGGCCCCGTTGCGCTGTATCTACAGAATGAAGTCAAAATATTTCTCACCATAATGGAGTAGCTATAAATGATGCCATAAATATCTAAGCAAACATGGGAATCACTAGCGCTCAGCTGTAGCTTGCATATGGGATATGACATATTGCCATTCAGGAAAACTTAATTGAAACCATTTTCCATGAGAAAACACAGCTTTAGTTAACGGATCTTTTTCAGGAAATCCAAGAAGTCTCCAAGAATCTGCCTAGAACAGATATTTTCTTGACACAGATCTTGTTTGAAATTCCTTTTTTTTGTTGGATTTTTTCTGGAGGGGGTGTTTGTTTCTAAGAAAAAAAGTTGACTTAATTTCCTTTCCTATTACTTTTATTATTTTTCTCAAAGATTTTAATATAATTTCAATATTAGTAATAGAAAATATGTCATTCTTTATGAAATATATATTTTGGGGGACACTCCACACACAACACTGTAGTTGTATGTTCTAATCTGGTGAAATTCTTGAACTTTGGAATTTTGACTAGCTCTCTTAAACCTTTACACAATTATACATGTCGAAGAAAGTCTTTCTTACCTTACTTTACCCATGAAATTTTGCTGGTGCAAATCGTTCCCCTGTCACTTGCCCTGTCACTTGTAAATAATCTGAATTGTGGGCTGGTGCCATTCCGTGTCAGAACTGTTTCACCTGTCTTGTACAGATTGTAAATCCAAGAATTGCATTTTCTGGGCACCAGGGTAAAAGGCATTGAAGAGAATACAAAGCTTTTATTTATGGCATTGCCCAAAGACTGAACTGTCAACAGGGAAATAATACTTCTTTCTTATAAGCACTGTTATGCTGTAAGTGAAGTCAACAAGAGTTCTGCTGTCGGCTCACTAGGAGCAGGACTGGATCCAGGAAAGCGTATCACGTATTTCTTAATTTTACTGTTGCACACACAGCCTGTTGATACAGAGCTGAGAAAGCTTTTGATTGACTTGCACTAATGTGTGTTATGTGCAGTGACTTAAAAGCTGCTTTTATTATTATTATTGTGATAGGGTCTGCAGACCCCAATTAAGATTTGTGGACATCGTCCTTTGACATTGCATAAGTATAAAAAGAAACATGATGCTCTGAATTCCGAAGCTGTGTGCACACTGTGTGTGTAGCATGAGTCTTTTGTGGTAGAACACTTTTGCACCTTTTATTTCAATGCATAATTATTAACAGAATTAGTATCTTCATGCAAAACAGTTTCTTTGTTGCCTTCGTCCTAGAACTTCTTAGTTTTCCTTCAATGCCAAGATGACCTTTTTGGTCAACGTGAATTTTTGAACTCCAGGGAAATCTGACTGTGCCCTTTCTGTTGTTTAAATCATTCTCTCTCCTCCACACATACACGTTCTTTTCTCTCTTGGATTTCATTCTGCTGTAGCATATTCTCAGTGCGCAAGTCAGAGAGAATGAGAGGGACAAATGCCTTTGCAATTTGAGATTTATCAAAAGCTTTTCATTCTGAAATGATGGCAGGGGAAATTGCATCATCTGTATATCTGTATGGGGAAGAGAAGGCAGACTGGGAAATATTTCTGCAGAATGATGGACTCTGATGTCAGTGTCTGTTCCTAGAAAAGAAAAATGTGTGTGTGAAGAGTTAGAATTAAAAAATGCATGTGGGTATAGGTGACTACTTTTTGGCATCCATAATTGAAGAAGATTGCTAGGCCAACTTTGTTTCTCCTGCTTTTGAAAATTCAAATAGATATGTCGAACTGATCTCAAGAGGGAAATCAGAACCAAAGTCTACCTCTGTTCTTCTCAAACTGGTCTTTAATTACAACTTCAATATCAATCTTATAAAACTATTCATCTCATGTCTGGTTTAAATAGATGCAGATCCATGGGTTTTCATGGAATTCCCTGATTTCTCCCTATTGAGGGAAGCTGAAGCCTTGGCCAAGATGAAGTCATTGTACTGGGTGTAATCCAGATACAAAGGCTTTCCCCAAGAAACTGGAAAGCTTAGAAAAAGACCCCTCAGTTGGCACTGTGGTCACTGTAGTTGGGCTTCTAGTCAAATCTAAATGAGATCCCGTTTGACACTGGAGATGTGCTTGTATGTGAATGTCGATTATTTTTTAATATACTCAAATACATCATTGTGGTTGATTGATTTCCACTGATCTTATGTTTTCATGGTTCCATGTTCCCATGGTTCAGTTTTACATCAATTTCTGAGAAACCTTCCATCAGCTCATTTTAGAAGTCCATCAGACCAGTAGTGCATTATGGAGCTTGAATTCAACAAACATGATTGATGTTTGCTCCATTGCAATACAGACTGCATCTTTCATTTTCATGAAATAATTTTTCACTAATAACTTTTCTGTAGAGTGTCTAAAATATTTTCATAGTGAATGGTAAGTTTTGCATAAGAAGAATGTTAAGGTTTTACATGGAATTTTTACAATCTATATGAAATTTGCAGTCATTTAGGAAGAAGCTTAAATAATCCTTTTTTTTTTTCCAGTTCAAACCCAGACTCCCATTAATGGAGTTAAAGGGGAAAAAAATTCCACAGGACAGATCAACTAATCTTTTATTAAAGGATATATCTTGCATTTTCCTGTCAGTGCCTGACACTGACTGACGTCATGGATAGGATATGTATGGGTTTGATCTAGTAAGTCATTTCCTACATTCCTGAGATACATTATAATTCAAACCTAGATGTTTTCTGGTCTAACTGCTGTCCGCACATCTCTGCCTCTCCTCTTTCACTGGGTCTGCCATTTGTCTCACCCTCTTGATCACTTTGGCATGCCATGCCAGCAGAAAGCCCACCCAGCCAAATGCAAGTGAATAGTTACCTGCCAGCTGAGGGCGCTGAAATGTCTGAGTGCAGAATCCACTGAGATCAGCAGAAAGATCCAGCTCAAGATGGGATCAATTTTCCTGTTTAAAAGGGCTGGCTTAACTGTCTGGTTTAGGTTCAGCATCTCCCCTATGAGGAAAGGCCGAATGAACTGGGGCTGTTCAGCCTTGAGAAAAGAAGACTGAGAGGGGATCTGATCAACGTTTATAAGTAACAGAAGTGTGGGACACAGGGGAAAATGGCCAGCCTCTTCTCAGTGGTCTGTGGGGACAGGACAAGGGGCGATGGCCTCAAGTTGGAGCACAGGGAGTTCTGCACCAATATGCGGAAGAATTTTTTCACAGTGAGAGTGACAGAACCCTGGGACAGGCTGCCCAGGGGGCTGTGGAGTCTCCTTCTCTGGAGATATTCAAGACCCATCTGGATGCCTACCTGTGCAACCTAAGGAACCTGCTTTGGCAGGGGCGTTGGACTCAATAATCTCCTTGCAAACGCACCGCTAGTTCCTCCAGGAGGGTGGAAACCTGAGGCAGCTCCTTTTCTACCAAATCCCGCTATGAAAATCTCCTCTGCCAGCCAGGGAGATCCTCAGCCCCCACTGGGAGATCTCAGCTGTGGCTGACTGCAGCTTTTCCCTGATACCTTTTAAACTGCGATTACCCTGCCTCTGATTTGCAAAAGCTGTCCCACCTCCCCGAGGAGTGCTGCCAGCTGAAGCAGGGCTTTCCATAGGTACGGGCTGCTGCCTTCACCCTTCTTGTTCTCAAGCTGGGCCTAATGTCGAAAAAGGCAAACATAAAATCATCAAAAGAAATAAGGCAGATTTCCCCCATCCTCTCCACTTAATTTTTCAAGAAATGTCATGAATCTTTTACTGGAAAGGGCCTAGCAGCCAGCATTGCTGTATTAGGGAAAATGAGGTGCAGAGCTATTTTTAAACCCACTGAAATAGCACCAGACAGATTCCATTTATAGGAACTTGTACTTGTCTTCTTCTGTGCCTTGAAAAGGATAATGATTTCTGTGAAGTAATGATCCTCTCCTCATAAACAGGATCCCAAGTGCTGAACCTGGTGCCCTCCTTGATATTTCCATTAGGTTTTTTTGGACTAACTTTTTCACTTCCTTTCCCCCCACCCTTTAAGCAAAGACACTACAATGATTTCTTTTTTTTTTTTTTTTTCCCCCAACCTCTCTTTTTTTCTTCTTCATGATAAGAAAATTAGAAGCAGGGAAAAAGCCTCTTGTGGTGCTAAATTGTTACCGGCTAATAAAACTGCACGAGCCATACATGGTGGGGTTTTTTCCATAAATCAGCAGTGAAGGGAATTAGGTGGCAAGAGATGGAAGGGCAATGTTTAATCAGCTCGCGTAGGAAATCATTAGCTGCACACCCTCATTCTGTTGCTGGCTCATTCTTCATTCCCAATGGCTGCTTTACCACCAGACCATTAACATTTTTCAATGACTTTCTAAATGCAGTGAAAAACCACAGTAATAGTGAAATATCAGTAGATGTTATGGAAACAAAAGGCTGAAAGATGTGTCTGTCTTTTGTTTGTTTTCTTCTTTTTTTTTTCCTTTTCCTTTCTTTATGCCTGTACTTGCTCTCTCTCAATTAGAAATGTACAGGTTAAAAGACAAATGACCCCTAGCCTGGAAGGCTGTCTATCCCCTCCACCAAATAAAAAAAAAAGAGACAGAAGACTTAGTAGTAACAAGGGCAAGAATAAGATTTTTTAAAATAAGATTTACTATATGTTCTCATTTATGGTTTTGTCAATTTCATGGGCTTTTACACAATCTACCACTGTGATCCAGTTTCTGCAAAACTGATCAGAGATTAAGTTTTTCACTCAAATAGCACAAAAAAAAAAAAATTGGGTCACAATTTATTTTCTAAAAATTCAGGTCAAACAAAACCAGTGCCACTCAGCCTGCCTGTCGTGGCTCATAAGGGTCCCATAACTCAGCTGTGTGTCTTACTTGGGAGGGCTAAGGCAAAACTTCATCTTCCACTGGCAGTTCTTTATTTGATCTGAAAGAATCTAGCTCACAAACTCAAGTGAGATGAAAACCTCTCTGTAAGGAGTCAGTGTGGGTGCTCTCCAGGACTGCAGTGAAGCCTGGGTTTCTGCTCTGGCTGGTTAATCTGCTGTGTTTTGCTAGCCTCCCTTTGCAGTAACCGGTATATGTAGTGTGGTAGCTTCCTAGACACTCATGGAGAGTGTGTGCATCTGCAGTTGTGTGCTATCAATGTGATAACTTGCAGAGCTCTTTGATGAATCTCCTCCTGCATTTCTCACCTCATCACCCATCCCTTGCCCACTGGTCCACAGAGAGGTCTGTGTAATCCAGGCTTCTGTTCAGATTCCCACAGTTGCCATGGCTTGAAAAGCAAGGCATAGCTTTAAAAATAAACTCCAGTGCATTTCTCAGAACTATATTTAAGGCTTTTTAAATAATTTTTTTGTTTTATTATTTTTTTCTGTAGCTTCTGGGGTAGCTGTAGAACAAGTTATGGTTCAGTAGAGTACTTCTCTTTATTTTTTATGTTCACACGAGATGATCTGCTCACACACATACTTGCAGCTTGTAAAAAATGTTCCCATGCCAAACTCCTGTTGCTTTTTAGATGCAACATCTGTCACTTTCTGCCTGTAGAGTTAATCACATTAACTGGTGGTCAGTATGACTGCCTCTGGCATGGAATTTCCAATAGCAGTGTGCAGCGGAGGAAAGAAGTGTTTGCAAAGGTGTGAGCTATATACTGATCAAATCCTAAGTACTGTGAGTTTCTGTGAAATAATACAGCTATAGCTAAAGAGAAAACTCATAATCTTGAAAGACATAGAGTCCACAGTTCTGTGTCTTACTGGAAGTGTCCTTCACCAGTCTGTTCCCATGCAGAAGGACCAGTTTAATCCCTGTTCTGTACTTCTCAAAACTCATAGCATCATTTATTCAAATTGCTGGGTATCTGGTTAAACCCACATTTGTCAAGAAGAATGTGTCTAGCTCCTTATCATGCATCCCTGTGAGTTTTCTTTGCTGCTTTCCCATCACAGATGTTGTAAGGATACCTCTGCATGGAAAAGGCAGGATGCAGCAAACTATGTGTGAATGTGCACTAGAGTGTCCTGGTGTCCCCCTGGGAGCTTCTGGACTAAGTCTTTCTACCTAACATGAAGCCCATGGACAGGGCTATGTAGGAGAATACATTGTGTGGACAATTTGAATCTCAGTTGGGATTAATTGCATTCAGAGAGGATGTTGACATCAAATAACCAGAAGGTGAGTAGTTCTGGAGATAGGGGATGGGGGGATAAATTCAAGTCCTACTTTACAAATGCTTCAAGGAAGTTTATTATGTCATGAAAGTGGAGTAACCTACCTTACACAAGGCACTTTGTTAAGAAAGATAACTGGAGAATTGATTCATAGTACCAAGTGATAAAAAATTCCTTTGCTTCATCTATATGTGACCTAATGCCTGTAAAGAAAAGCTGAAGTAGCAACCCTTTCCTCCTGCAAGCAGCCCTGATTGAAGGTTATTTCAAATGGATTCTAGCTTCTTCCCAGAAGGAATCGCGCCACTTTGAGGAGAAAGTTTGACATATCTGTACAAGACATAGTTTTTCTTTTTCTCCATGTCACCATTAGAACTCAAGAAACTGCTTTATTCAAGCATTAGCTGGCACTCCATAATACTCTGACTCCTTAAAATACAGTGTCTGCTAAACCCAACGTGAAACAAGAAACCAGGGTGATAAGTAGAAAATACACTTGAAGGAGTAACATCTCATTTGTCAAATAGTGAAAGAAATATAGAGCAGAATGATCAAAATGTGACTGTGTGTTAGCCCTGATACCACTTTGCTTTGGTGAACTGAAAAGGGTTTTTTCAAGCAAGAAAAGGTAATGCCAGCCTATACCTGACTTTTATCAGCTGTTAGAAGAAGAATGCTTCTGTCATCAGGAACCTCTTGCTTAATTCTCATTATCTTGGTCCTATGCTAGGAGTTGAACTGTGGGACTCTGGAGTAAAAGTGGCTGTAAATCACTGTTGCATTTTTTTATTCTTCAGCAGACAGTTCTCAGCAGACACACTACAGCTTTAGATTTTCCCTGACTAATTTTTTTTAACCTCACTTGAGCTGTGGGAAGCAGAACATAGCTCCGGTGTACCACAGTCTGTGTTACACTCATAGCCTTCTCCTTCTCCCTCAGGACACCTTTTTCAGGTATGCGAAGGCTGTACAATAGAGGCCACACAAGGAGGAGAAGCAAAAACTCTTCTTGACAGGTTCAGAATTGCTGGTGACAGCTTGAGAGGAAGATGCCAAAATGAGAAGCAAAGGCAGAAAGAGCCTTGAGGAAGCGTGTGTGATGCTGTGTGCACCGCAGGTGTAAATCTGGCTTGTGGTTTGTGCAGTGATTTGACAGAGATTGTCCATATGCTGAATTTTAGAGATAAGAAATCTTAGAATCATAAGGCTGGACAACATCAGGGCATTTGTCAGTCTTCTAGCCACACTGTTAATGAGAAGATAAAATAGCATTTTGGCTCATTGGTTTTGCTTTGGAGGGAGCTTGGTTGTGTTTGACTATCAATGAACAATCTCCTCTGTGAGTTTTGTAGATTCACCTGGAGAGTTTGTCACCTTTCCTGACAGGACTGGCCTGGCATTGTCATGTGCATGATCAGATGGGTGCAAATCTGACTTGATTGATACGATTGCTGGAGAAGTGTTGCGTTAGCAGTTGCACATAATCCTATGGGGAAACTGGCCAGCAACAAGACAGCAGACACAGCTCTATTGGTTCTTTTTCTTCCAGACCTTTACGTGTTCTCACCAACCCTGTGAACATAAGGTTCATCCATGTGTTGGAAGAATAGGAGGTGATGTTAGCTTTCAGCATAGCACAAACCCCTCATTTTAGAGGATTTTATTTCTTTAGCTGAAAGTACCATATGTCAATCAAAGTGTTCTTCGAAGTGTGCTGGATGGGTGAGGGAGCTATGAAGAACGCAGAGGAGCTGCTCTTTATAAAATTAAAGCAATAGTGTCATCTGTAGAGAGATGGCAGGAGAAAGAAAGAGCCTCTGGTTAGAGAGTTTGCAGTGCTAGTCCTGGGGCATACGTGGGGTCATGGAACAATCCTTCTGTTGAAGTTTACAGATCACAAACAGCAGACAGACAGGTGTAGATTTTAACGTTGGTACACTGAACAAAATACAAAGGAGGAAAATGATGTGTCATGGATTAAAAAGCTGGTGGTAATAAAGGGTCAGAGAGTTCCAGTCTATAGCACATACCTTAAACAAGAAAACCATAAATGGAGGAGAGGAATTCTAAAACAAGAAGAAAGATTGATGTTGTTTTGTAAGGAGAAGTGGCTTTGCCAACCTGAATCTGGTCGGGAGAACTGGAGGTGCATCTGCGAAGATCCAAGTTCAGAGGTATTAATTAAGATGGTTTATTAAATACTACAAAGTTTTGCTTAGCAACAGTAGTGTAGAGAATCAGTTTACTTGGCGAGCCAGAAGAAAGTTCAAGCAGCAATATTCTTAATTGATGAAAACTAGGTGGGGTTTCATACTCTGCAGGGCTCTGTATGCATTTGATGAGTGAAGTTTAACTGCAGATGTCAGGTCTGTGCTGCCACCGTGACAGTCACAGTGCTGTCCATGAAAATACAGTTTGATAAAAACAGAGTCTATAACACTTAATTCTGAAGGCAGATTGACGCAGGAGTTTAGGCATGTGTTATAATGATTTCCTCTTTTAGGCCATTGCTTTAAATTCAGCCCCTGTCATCTGTGACTGGAATTTGTTAGCCTGCAATAGCTCTTTGACCTACTTGAGGTTAATTGGTGGTTTCAATCCATCCCTCCTTGCATGACTGTTCATATCTAACTGCCCTATTTCTCATTGGTCCCAGAGAATCTTTGTTTTTAACCCAACTTTTTTCAACACCCTTATTTTACAGAGACATTAGAGCTGCCAACTGGCATCAGACCAGTGGCACATCTGGTCTTAAACTGGCAAAGAGCAGCAAGGGTCTGGTTCCACGGAGAAGTGGGGCAGGGAAAAGAGAGGTCTTATCTCTGCAGAGGAGAGGTGGCTCCCGCCCCTAAGTTTCCAGTAAAATGGGATTTAGAGAACCATACTGACACTCAATCCAGATGCAAGTGAGCAGGAGCAGAAATGGGCTGTGTGTCCTGTTGCTAGTAGTTGTATCTGCAGCATTTTAGAGTTGTGAACTGGGACCCTGCTGTGTTAGGCTCTGTGCAAACTTATAACAGAAGGGCTTTTTCTTACCCAAGGAGCTCACAGCGTATGGGTAAGGCAAGAGAGCACAGATGGGTGGGTCCAAAAAGAAGAGGAAATGATTTGCCAGTACTAATCAGCAAAATAGTCAGACATTATAGCCTGTCATTTCCATATTTTTTACAGGGATCACAGCAAATGGGGTGTTAATGAGTGATGGAAAGGATGTCTATAATATCCTTGTAAGTCTGAGTTGAGTCTCAGAGATACTTGGTGAAATTCCAGCAAGCCTGTGATGGAGTTGGTGTCATGTCATTTCATGTTTGGAGAAAATATCTGATCTCTTACCCTTAAATAAGAAGTGTCTGGTAGTATAACGGCAGAAGATCAAGTGCCATGGTGTAAATGGAAAGGACTTGAAGCCATGAAGAGCTCATGCCTTTGCAACCTAAAGCGTGGTTACTCGGTCTCACAAAGGTCTTGGATCCCTTGTTGGCATACGAACCTATAGCAGCACCTTGGGAGATGGTAGCTAGGTATTGTTACTTTTTCTATTTAAAGATGGCTATTCTGATGATTTATTTTTTGTGGCTTAGAGGTTTTCCCCTTCAGTGAGCACTAGCTGCAGGGCACCCTCTGGACCGTCAATGTGCAATCAAAGAATTCAACCAACATTGGTGCAGAGGGTATCCCTGTCCATGGCAGTGAGTGCTCCAGGACCCAAGGTGCCTGCCTGTTCATATTCAGATTCAATTGAAAGGCTGCCTCCTGCTTGAAGTTTTAAGTTTGAAATGTCCTATTTGAGCAAAGAGAGAGGCACTCTTTTTGCACTTTCTTACCTGAGCTGTGCTCAGTGGAGGCATTTCAGCCTCTGTGAAAAGCTGCCTTCATGCGGGGCCCTTGGCAGTGGAAGAAATTCCCATCCTTGTTCCAGAGTCGCTGGGATTGTGACTTGCTGTCAGAATACAAGGCACATAGTGCATCTGCTTGTGAGGACAGGAGGGGATTGCTCATAGGATGACTTTCATGTTTTGCTTGGGAGGACCTATGCCCTTTTGGCTCTTGGGATATGCTGCTGTTCTATTTTTGTTTTGATAACTGGAGTCAGGGGCAACCAGGGGTTGTGGGTTTTTATTGGAGAAATCCAAATAAAACTCAATAAATGAACTCCAGCTGTGGGCTACATTCTAGAAGGTCTAAGGAAGGGGAAGAGGCCATGTAGAGGATGGAGATGGTTTCTCTGAACTCTGTACATTACTCAGGGCCATGGATCAGAACACTTGAGATTTGCAAGGCAGAAATCTGATACTGAACCATTTGAAATTACTGTAACTGAAAAGATTTTTCACCTTTGCTTCAGTGAGCCAAAAGTCTTTTTTTAACCCAGATTTGCCTGGGCTGGCCTCGTCTTGGAGGTCATTGTAGCTTATAAGAGCTGGATACTCCTACTGTCCTAAAAAAATAAATATAAAAGGATTTAGACTCTCAAAAATCCCATTTGTTCAGGCGGATGGAGCGTTGACCATGGAGCAGATTGTAATAAGAACTGAGGTCTGTTGAAACTGTGCTCAGCAGCATTAAAAGAAATGTTCTCCTCCCACTGGAGGTCAGCAGTGAAATGTTTTATCAGCTGAAGACATTGGGGACATCTCTGCTGAATGTGACAAGCAGCACGGCTTACCGTTTCCCCGTCAGCTTCTGATTAAAGCAAAATTAGTTCAAACTTGGATTAGCAAAATCTTTTTGTCTTCCCTCTCCCTATCTCTTTCATTTTAAATTTTGTTTTTTATTTTATTCAAAGTCACATTATATCTCTTTGCTAGCATGTATAATTAATTAGGAGTCTCAGGAAAGCAAGCAGCTCCCAAGGGAATTGCGGTGAAACTGCCTGGTGTGTCCTCTGTGGCTGCCAGCCTTTCTGGTTTGGGAGGTTTTTTTAAGGAAGATGTTACATCATATGAAATTATTTTTATTTTTACTATCTCCCCTTCATGTCATCTCTCTAGATGCATGTTCTGCTTGATCTCTGCAGGACTCACTGCTCTCTTTTGTGTCATCACATTAGTCAGCCACCTCTAGCAGGCAAGAAGTCTAGAGTTTTAAAAAACCCCACAGCTAAAACTAAACCCTTACTCTAAATCCAATAGTCCCTTTTGTGACTTCTAGAGAACATCCTTCTGCTGAAAGTCAGGGGCTTGCTAGTTAAGGAAACTGAAGACTTTGTGTATTCCCAAGATTGCCACTATAGGACCAGCTTTGCATCATGGGCAACAGGCAGGGCCAGCACCTCTGCTGAGGTCCAGGCTTCTGTGAGCTCCTGATCACCTCTGAGGGTCAGCTCTTGCTGAAAAGCAAAATTTGTATTAGCTGTCCTAGCAGTCAAGATATCACTGTCCTGACTGTGAAACTGCCTTTCACTCTGGTGGTAAGGAGATGAGTCTGACTTTGTACTGTTCTGATTGGGAAGAGACCAAACACCTCTATATTCCCAGGCTGGATTGTGACTCAGAGAAAGACAAAGTTAGCTGGGACAGGATGCAAAGAGCCTTGTCCTGTGGATAATCATCAGCCCCAAAATTCAGCTCACTGAATTTGCAAAAGATCACAAAGTTTGGGGCTTTCTCTGTTTTGTTCATGGAAACACAGATTTTTGTCTAGCAAATGTATGATACTGTGTGTCTGCATGTGAAATATGCTGACTCGGGGAAATCAATGCACGTTTGTAATTGATGACTGTGAGACTCAGCCTACTGCTTGTGGCTGTGACCAGACTTTTTCTGATGACCAGACTGCATGTGTTTAAGGCTTGAGGTCTTTTTATAGGAAGTCTGCATCTTCCTGCTCAAGGTGGCTGACAACAGTGAATGAAAAAAGGGACTTGGGGATTAAAAAGATGGGAATATGAACAGCAAAATGACAGAGGCTGTCAGGTATATCCTGGCAGGAAAAAAAAGAGATGCTGTCAGAGAGAGTGTTGTTTGGCACTGGGATGTGGAAGTCAGAATAGAAATTGTCTCTCCCTATAACAAGAGCTCCACTGGTAAAAACACAAAGCAAACACCTCAAAACCACCCCAAGCCCTCATCACAACTTGGTGAGGAATTGCATTTTCAAGGCAAGAGCCAAATTTTTCTCTGCCTCATGATAAATTGCAAAACTAAAGGGCCTGCTGGCCCACACGTGTGAAAACAGAGAAAGCCCAAATCAGCTGCTCAGCTCTCTATCTGGGTCAGAGTAGAGCCGGCATCTAAGTTAATAGGACAAACATGCTCTGCCAGTCCTAGCTGCTGTGTTTGAATGACTTTGCTCGTAAGTAATAGAGCAGAGCTAGAAACAAGGGTCATTATGGAAATAGAACCTGCTGTTTCCCCAGCCTCTGTCTCAGAAGGTGACATTCGTTTTCCTAATCCAGTTCTCAGTTTATAGAGATCCTGTATTTGAAGACTAGCATGCACTAGCAGTCACTTTGCAGGGCAGAAAATAAACAACATAAGGAAACACGTAAGAAAATAGCTAGTTCTCTTCAGGAAAGGGAGAGTAACAAGATACAGGCTTCCTACTTCAAGGGAGTTACAAAAAGCAAATATCAGGGAATGTTCCATCAATTCCAGCTCTATTTTTCCAATTGCTGGCTGATCACTTTGAAGCAATTCAGAATGAACGAAGCATTTTCTCTGCTTAGTATTTAATGAGATTTTGTAGGCTATTCCATAGTAGAACAGAAACAGGTGATTCCAAATGGACCAGACTCCAGCAGTTTTTGCTTCTTTGCACAACGCTGGGTAGGAAGCGAGCAATGAGCCTTTAAATTACACCTCTTCAGATGTGCCCTTACGCTATGCAAAACTGTAATCAGACCTCAGTCAGTCTTAATGGCTCTGGTGCCTATATTGGCAGTCTCCTATAATCCATCACCTCACAGTTCCCTCTCAGAAATGTGTGTTTTAGGCATTCTCCAGATAACTTAACCGTCTCTGCCTAAGAGAAGGAAATGCTGGTGTGACAAGATAATCACCACTCAGCGATGAGCAGTTGCTGTTATGCTAAAGCACCGAGTTCTGCAGGGTCTCTGGTGAGCCTGTTGCAGTCATTAGCTACAGGCCCGTGTCTGGGAAGATGGGTGAAGAGCTTGTAATGAAGAAACGAGCCATTCTCAACCTCGGGAGCACTTTGTCCCTTTTATGTCAAGGTTCTGACCAGCAAATCATAGTGCCCTTTTAGCAGAGATCATCTACTATTCTGAGAGCGGTGAAGGACCATGACACATTCACAGCATCTCTTGATGCTAATGTCTCAGACTTCGTACATGCCAGCGAGAGCACTCAAAGCTGCATTTTGTCATTGAAAGTAATTTCAAATCTCAGTGTATACCAATACTAGATAAAGAGTTTTTATTGCTTCCAGAAGTCTGGTTGATAGTGTAATTGTTGAAAAAGCAAAGGAGATACGGTTTGTCAATACCACCAACAGTGTAGACAGAGGATGAGTGCTTTTCAGATTTATTACTGTTATTTTGAGCAGATTTCTTCTCACTTTGCATTTTGTCCCATTGTCCATTCTGTAGTCACAGTGCTCCCATGTTCTGTTCCTTGCTCTCTGAGTCTGACTGTGGGAAGCTGAAAGGGATCAGACAGTCAGCGCTTTCCCATGGCTGAGCAATTAATTTGGTAGTCTGCCAAGTGAATTATGGGATGTTTCATGGTTTGAAGCATTGGAACTAAAACTTGGGACCCTTGCACTTCAAGACAGTCATCTCAGCTGCAACCCAGGTCCACATTAATGCAAAATTGTTGCTGTTCTGTAGCTCTTGGGTGGGCTGTAGGAAATGCTCTCTCATTTTCTGATTGCTTTAAGCAGACCACTGTCTGCATTCTGTGCTTATTGACATTTGCGGGTTTAGAGAGTACTAGGTATGAGCTGTGTTGGGACCTAAGGCTTGATTCCTAGCTGTGTTAAACCTCTGCCTACTGGTAGCACTAGATCCTGGGGTTAGCTATGGTCTGGCCAGAGCTCCTCTCAGTCAGCTGAAGCATACCCTGAAGGGACATTTAAGCAGGCCAGAAGGGCTGGACCACACTTTGGAAGAGTTTTTGCCCCTCCCCTGTGAGCCAATCTTTACTGCAAACCTGCCTCTTGGAAAGTATAAGATGTCCTTTTTGACTCCAGGGAGGAGCTGTTTCTATGGAGGATGGATGCTCAGAGTAGGCAAAAGTGACAACTTTAAATGCCCTCTTGAGTGTGGGAGAAATTTCTAGAGCTTTTTGCAAACAAGATTGGAAAAGGAAACTGCAGAATCAATGAAGATATCAAACATGTGGTCCTGTGGGCTTTGAAAAAGAGGTGAAATCCCTGATTCTATCTGAAAACAACAACAAAAAAAACCCCCAGCCCTACTATCTTGTTAATTCCTTAAGGCTTTAGCTGTTTGCTGTATAAACACACATAATGGGGTTTCTGAT
Organism: Porphyrio hochstetteri; assembly: GCA_020800305.1. NCBI lineage: Eukaryota > Metazoa > Chordata > Aves > Gruiformes > Rallidae > Porphyrio > Porphyrio hochstetteri. The sequence continues at coordinate 17,156,725 of CM036915.1, read as the reverse complement.
TAGTGGTCCACCTGTAGCAGAGGAAGGAGAAGAAGCAGCTGCTGAAAGGTTTAGGGAATTTGGCACTCCAGAGAATTCTAATTGATTTCTGTTGCTTCCACAGGCCAAGGGTGCTTCACACAAGGCCAATGCAAGGGCACATCTATTGGCAGCTGGAACATTTGTCTCTGCTCTGATGGTAGCCAGAATCCAGCACTGTCAGTTCAGTTGATATTAGACTTGCTAGGTCTGTAGATCCATGTGTCACATTGTCGATGGTCATTGACTTGGGTCGGTGTTGTTGTTGGGTATAAATAAGGGAGGTGGAGATGGGAGGAGTTATCAGTCTTAGTTGAGATTGACTTGAACTATCCTGCTGCAATTGCCTCAAGTCAGTATGCAACAGACTCTTTATCAGCTATGGAAACAGAGCTGAAATTACCCCCAAAAACTCAAAGGTTGCACTAATGACAGCATCCTAAATGATTCCCTTTGGCTTCATTATTGGGACTGAGCAGGCTCATGCTTAGCTTGCCTAAACTTGGATTAATTCAGTCAGGGCACCGTGAAGCCAAACTTCTCCAGCTGGGTGAAGTAGCAGAGAGGCGGAGAGCTACAGCTGGGATGTAGAATGAGCCTACTGCTTCCTTTCATGGTTGAGCTCTTACAGCTAGATGTGAAGTGCAGACTAGAAGTAAAGTGCCCTTCAGGGTGAAGGCTGCCTTGGATCAGCAGTACCAGCAGGGAGGTGTTCCTGTGAGAAAGAATAGCAACCACTAGTGTAAAAATAATAATACTATCTGGCTTTTTAAAAAATTCTCCCTGCCTTTCTCCTGTAGAATGATCCCTTAAGCTGAGCAGAATGCTAATGCATTCCAAAACTGGAAGCAATCATGCCTTAAGAAACAGCTAATAACAACAGAGCAAAACCAATGAGGATAGATTGTACAACTAGAACTGTTTTTTTAAAAATCAGCACTTGCTATGAGGTGTTTAGTTTCATTATTGAGACATTGGGTGTTTTTCCTGTTGTTTACGAAGGTGAAGGGAAGCTGTGATATTGCTGGTCAGAGGCCACAGCAATTTGCTACCTTACAGTTCTGAATGGCAACTTCTTCTAGTCCCAGGCCTCCATGGAGCTCTCTCTTCAGCTCTTTTTCTCCTCAGTATGAACTTAGATATTTCCAGCCATTCTCATCACAGCCTTTTCATGTAGCTCTGCTAATGCAGCCAAGTCTTTGATTTATATCTGTTTTCTCCAGTTCTACCCCTCTAGCAATTCTCATTTCTACTAAATCCCAACCTGTGACAACACCAGTTCTTTCAGTCATGAAAACTCCTTTGAGTGAAGAAAGTGAACAGGTCTGAAGCAAATAAAAATCCACACGGGAATACCCTGAGACAGGCAAACTTATTCCATCTCTGCCTCCAAAGGTGAGGGATGCATTAGCCCACTGTGCCACCTCGCCTCTGCTGTGGATGCAATGATATGCAATGCACACATGCTCACATGCCTCGAAGCTGTGAGAGCAATGAAGGGAGAGAAAAGGGGTAGTTTCAGTGTGAACAGCATTTACCCCTTCTCTTCCTTTCTCCTTATGTCTTTATATGCCAGAAACAGCTTATCCCCCTGCCGGCATCTTGAGTTGCCTGCTCCAATAAATAAAAAATGCGCCAGGCAGTTACAACGGTGCTAATTGCTGATAGCTCTCTATTGATCTGTCCATTTGGCAGCTCTGATTACAGTGATACTTCCATCTAATCACAGCTGTGGTAGCCAGAAATAAAGAGCCTGGGCTTGAAGCTCTGAAATGGTACAGTGTTCACGAGCATCACAGCCATGCTCCTGGGCATGGCTTTACTGTATGGAGGGGATTTTGCTCCATGTTGTCAGGTGCGGGCTCTTGGGAAGGGAGTGCTGGTGTGGTGGAACTCTGCTCATGGACAGAGCAGGAACAGTGATTGAGGAGATCCTGATGGCAATCCCACATAGGTGAAGCCTTCCCTGAGCTGCAGTGAAGCTATGGATCTTCACCATCCAGCTGCTTATGCACTCCTCACTGCAGTGATCAGGCTGATATGCTAGAGATCAGTTAGCCAAAGACCTGGAAGTCCTTACAGGGCTCTACATACTGCACGTTGCAACTACTACATGGCTGCATATTGGAGAAGCTCCTTAGCTCACTCCAATGGAAGATGTTGTTGTGGCTGGCAGGGAAGGAGGCATACCGCATTATTTTGAAGGCGTAATGATGAGTTATGGATACTAAAAGTGACTATTTGGCTCAGGTATACGTGACTGCTTGGGCACTATCTGACATTCAAAGTGTGCTCAAATGTTCCCCTATTGTCCTTCCTGTTGCTTTTCTCCACAGCACTGATAGGTCCCTTGGTTGCTGTTGGCCTAAGGTCTGAACAAAGATGTTCTCGTTTCAAACACAGATAGATTATATTTTGCCCTGAGGGCCTGGAATACATAACTGGAGCTGGTTGACATTAGCTGAATGGGAAAACTTGTGTTGGAAAATGGCCTTTTTGGAAAATGAACATTTTTGTTAAGCTGGAAAAGGTTATTTGCTTTTTTAAAAAATGTTTTGGATTTGGGTTGGGTTTTTCTGGTGGAGATTTTAAGCAATTCACCTAGTTCATTCCTTGTCTTTAATATTTGTTTGCTTTCTACATGTTGCCTTGGAAATCCATCTGTGGTTGGGGTTATTTTTCTTTGTCCGTATGTTCTATCATTGGACAGTTTTCTTTTTTCCTCTTGTGTGTATAAGACTATGTTGTCATTATGATGCTTCTTTATCCTTTGCCCTTTGTTTTTCCTGCCATGAAAGCTCTCCCTTTTTTCTTTTCCGGTTACTTAACATTTCAACATTTTCATATTGGCTTGGTAGACAGCTGCTGCCTTTTTTCCTTCCTCCTTTGTGTGCAGACACTGCACTTCACTTGGCTTTAGGTGCCATTTCCCCACACCTTTCTACTTTTGGCTCTTTGAGTGGCTTTTCTTTCTGAGTGTCTGAGAGTGGTCACCGTTCTTTCCTTATTCAAGTATTAAACTCCCGCCAAGCATCAACTTTATTTTAAAATCTGTGATGAAAAAGGCAATTAAGATCCCTATGGGGAAAAAAAATAGAAAAAGAAAAAAAACACCCCAGAAATCCCAGCCTCTGCTCAGAATGACAGTTGTGACAATTCACAGTTATGTTTTAAATGCTCATGGCTGTTAAATGTAGACTGCCCTGGGAGATAGAATCCCAAAGCTGAGTGAGAAAAATGAAAGGCAAAGACTGAGTGAACAGAATTGTTTAAAATCTCTGTGGAAAATGGAGGAAAAGCCCCACCAATTTTGAATTTTTATTTCCCCCCCCCCCCCCCCTCGTTGATTGATAAAGGATCTTCACATGCTTAAACTGTGTTTGACTTAATGAGACACATTCAGAAGTAACTCTAACTGAATTTAATGAGTTCAGGTCTGTTAATTTCTCTGGCTTTCTCCACATATTAGTGGGGTGGATGTATTTAAGAGTCAGATTCTTCAAATACTGGTTACCATTACAATTTTTTTCTGGATAAAAGGCTAAGTTAGGGCTGATGGAGCAGTTCCCATGAGTTAAAAAGCAGCTTGAGGCAGAAACCCTTCCACTGGCACCACTAGTTTTGTGAAGGGATCTCTGTTAGGCTTCTGCTTTAGATTTGCTTCCAAATTTAGGTATTTGTAGATATAGGAGCCTAGAGATGTGGTTTAGGAAGATATTCTAATTACTGACATTCCTAATTTACAGTGACCAGGAAAAAAGGGAAGAGCAAAGAAGAGAAAGGGTAAAAATTGCAGAGCAGAATACAAAGTGAGAGTGTGGTAGGAATTTTGCTTCTACCAGCCTGTAAATTATTCACACGTGCCAGCTGGTAATTACTTATAATGAACGTCTATAAAGCACTTTGATATGCTCAGATGAGCAGTACTATAGAAAGTGTGTCCGCTGTTTAGATCTCAGGGATAAGACACTAGTAGAAAGGCAAGAACTACCCATATAATTATCCTCTTATGATATGTTGGCTCACTGGTGCTATACCTAGATGTGTTATTTAAAGAACCAGGTTACTTTTTCGGAGTGTGAACTTCAGAGGCAATAATCTAATGATGGTTCAGGTTAAGGAGCAGTGTAGAGGACTGAAAATTTCTGACGGCGTTACCAAACATGGAATTTGAGTCCTCTTTCCCAAAGGGCTGATGTCATCATTATCCTTGAATCCATCTGTCCAGCTGCACGACCCAGCTGTGTGGTTCTTGCACCCATCAAGCCAGTGATCAGAGAGTCTGTAACCTGTGATCACCCTGTGATGCGAGCTGTGGGACGTGCTTGGTTAGATGTTTGTTCTGCGGACTTGTAACAAGATCCTTTAATGAAGCAGTTGTACTGATCCTTGCCAGTAGCATCCTGAGATGGACCCCAGATTGTTTGGTGCTTCCCTTATGTGAAGTATATCCCAGTCCCCTGCATTACTCAGTGTTGGAATGGGTCCCTGTGGGAATTCACTGTGCAATGTGGTTATATGGTGTTTGTGGCACACGCAGTCTAAGTGACAGGGCTTTTTCCATTCATGGTACAGAGCTGCAGGTTGCATTAGACCCATCAACATTAAAACTGTTCATCCCTAATCTTTGTGAGCATCCATTTTCCCTTCCCACCCGGTGCCTTTGCACCTCAGAAGAAGCACCTTCCTCACCTCTGCAGGGTGCTGTTGCCATTTGGTCAGGATCTACTTGCCGGTTCAGAAAAGTCTGCTGTGGCCCTGGTGAAGTAGAAAAACCTATTACAAGCTAAATTTGGTTTAAAAATCTGTGCTGTTTCAAATTAAGGGAAAATGTGTTAGGTAAGTGGGGGCTTAGCCAAATTAAGTCTTACTCTGTATAATGTGCAGCTGCACCTCTTGCCCTTTTTTGTATGATGAATTAAAGTCAAAGCAGAAATGCAGGGCAGAATGGAGAGAGAGAAAGAGAAAAAAAGGAGGGAAGGAAAGGGAAAAGGAAAGGAGGAAGAAAGCTAGCAACTTGATTAAAATAGAGCTCTTCCTTTTATAGATATGTAAGTTGGGTCTTTTCACAGCACCAGTTGAAAGCTGGTGACATTTGAAAGTTCAAGATAAGTGAAACACCAGTTGGAGATTAGTATCAAGGAACATTTTTTTAACAACTCTTCCACAATGGGCCAAAGGTAGCAGGGAAAGGTCTTTCCCTCATACATGCTTATCACTTGAGAAGGAAATAAAACTTTCATGGTTAGTGTGTCTTTATGTTTTATTCTCAAAATGACCTGTGTATTCATTGTATCACAGCTTCAAAGTGGACTCTTTTCTCCCAGCAAAGATCATGGTGGACCTTTTAAGTTTCCATCTCAGGGCAAAACTGCTCCAAGAGAAGAAAAGTTTAAAAAAAAAGAAGAAATGAGAACGTGAAAGGAGTGCTGTAGTTTTCCTGTCATCAGAGATTGACTGAAAAATCCCTGTTCGTTAAATACATATTAAAAATAAATGGTAATATAAAAAGCAACACAGAGGTTTGGTACACATACAGCCATTTGAAAAAGGAGCTGTGTGACCCATCTCCACATGTAGGAAAGTTGAGGTTCTTGTACATCTGTCATTTTAAAAGATTGACAGATTGTCCAACCAGTGGGAGTATTTCCATTGGACTCGCTGGGACAGCTTAGGTAAATAGAACATGCAGCAGTGGTATGGCCTGACCCTAAGTGGGCTACAGATACTAAAAGCTGCATGGATGTCAGCAGGAGGGAAGCATCACATATTAAGAGACCTTATGCCATCCAGCACTGCCAGTTGGAATTCATCCCAAAGGACGAGCCAGCTGCTGGGGTAGCGCTGGGCATCCACAAGGTCAGAGACCTGCTGGGAGGGTACTGCCTGAGGATTGGGTCCCTGAAACTGGTTGATGCAAATTACTGTGTTGATCCTGCTAGGGATGCTATTTAATTAAAGTGCTGGCATGCTTAGCATTGGGACATCAGTGTTTGAAAGGGGCATGGGAATGGAGCTACTGTCTTCTTTCCCAGCTAGCTGTTTGAGCTGGGATGCAGTAGGGTCCTGTGGTCACGATGGATGCATGAAGCAACTGTTTTGGGCCGTACAGTGCTCTGCTCCCTTCTCCTGTGTGACCTCCAGCACATCCTGAAGTCTCTTTGTTCACAGTCTATACAATAGGGAGAAAAGCTCTTCTCTAGCCTCTCAGGCTATTGTGATGATGAATATGTTACTGATTGTAATGAACTCACATACTGGAACTGTGGGAGCGATATAAGCATGTGAGATAAGTAACAAGAAGTACATTGGAAAGGGCAGTGCACTAAAGCTTTCAATGGCAGAACTGCATCTTTCACATCCTGCTGAGCTTTACCTGCTGATGATCACAATGAACAACTTAGGCCCTGAAGCAAGAGGATTGATATTCTTTATATTTTATTTTTATCCACGCTGGTGGAACACGAAATGCTACCTTACCTCTTCTTAGTAGTGTCTAATCCTTCCTGGTCTCAGAGCTCATTGTCCATGAAATACCATGTGGGAGTGAGTTCCACAGGTCAATTACATGCTAAATAGCGTGTCATTTTTGTCTGTTTTCAATGGGTGGCCCTTAATTGCAAATTGCCCTCCAGGTCTTGTGTTATGGGAAAGAGCAAAGAGAAAGGGAACAAGTAATTGCCCTTCTAGACATGATCTGCAGTGCTCTCTTATGTATCTACTCTCACTCTTTTACTTTCTACCCCTCATCATCCCAAAGCTTTTCATTTTCCTTCTAATGGATTACTTTCTTCGCCTGTATAATAATGCAATCTACTTTTGCTGCCCTCCGCTGTGTCTCTTTTTGCTTGGCCTTTTTAGTGATTAAACCTAAGCACATTATTCCACCAGAGGATGAAACCAACTTTAACACAGAATAGCGGAATGTTGCCTGTGTTATTGTGTCATCTCTTTTTCATATTCTGATATTTACAGGGTTGGGGTTTTTTTTGTTTGTTGTTGCAATCCTCAGGAGCTGCTGAAAAATGGGAGTGATTTCTCAGAGATGTAGTGGTACCCTGGGTTGTGCTGGGAAAGTGATGCCTGGATCCTCAGACATCACGGGTCTTTGGGAGATGGTTTTGGTTGACTTTCAGGTGACTACAAAGGCACTGGAGCTCATTGGTGATCTTTGGCAGGATGAAATACCTGCAGAGCAGAGTCTGAACGTAGTCGGTTTGTGCAAAAGATGCAGAACTCCAAACACATGCTGACGGTTTGTGGATGTTATTACACATAGAAAAGTATTGAACTTTATCTTCCTTGGAGATTAAAGAGCTCTCTAGCCTGTAGAAACAAATCCTGAAAGCATTCCTGTGGGGAGTGAAGTTTGCTGTTTCTTTTTACAAAGAAAAGCAAATGCATCTAAGAAGGGCTGCATTGGACAATGCCCATTGGGAACTGGTGATTCGGGGCAGCTGCATCCCTCCTGAATGCCTGCCCAGCCTTGCCTACTCCTGGCAGGTGCCAGAGGTGGCATTTTGTGGAGAGCTGCCAGCGAACTTGTGAAGCAATACTATTTTTATGGCTACACCTTTCAGTTCATCGTGTGAACAACCACATAGATCTCATTTATCATGGTATACGTGACTCAGCATTGCAGTCAGGTGACTCTACATCATGTGTTGATATGAACACTGTAATCCTATCACGCAGTGATATGTTACTGCATGAAATTGGTGACTCAAACACGCTGCCTCGATTATATTTCAAAGCATTTTTTCCCTGGGAGAAAAATCTAGATTGGATTTTCCTGTTCTCCTGTCTGTCCTCTCTACTGTAATTTATAAATAAGACAATGTCATTCTCCACAAATTCCCCCCAGTCCTTAGCAAAGCATATGATGAAATTTTATGAGGATGTATGAAGATGTATTTTTGACCAGATCTTCTGCAGGTATATATCAAGATGCTGTATATTGTGTTTGTAGGGCTGTGCTGCTTTTTTACTGTTGGAATACCTTGCCTTTGTTACTCAGGCTGTCCTAAACATGGACACTGTTGGCACTGTTAGCTACTCTGCTTTTCTCTGTAGCACTTAGTAATAGTGTGCAATTCACACCCTCCACAGTTTCCAAGAGATACGAAGAACTAGGGAAAAAAAAAAATTACATATAAAGCCATGCCCTGGAGGGATTAGAGAAAGAGAGGGAGGAGAGATGTGAGGATCTAAAGCTATGTAGTCTAGAAAAGAGAGAACTTGGGCAGATATGATCAAAGGCTATAAATGCCTTCCAGGGAACAATACGAATTGTTTGGGGAAGGGAATTGTTTACTCACTAAATGTAGTAGCACGAGCAGCAATGTCTTGGATGAATGAAGGAATAGTTTGAGTTAGATTGAAAAGTCTTGCAGTAGTGGGAACTAGGATAATAACAGTATGATGTGGGATTGCTGGGACTTTCTAAAGACAGAAGTCAATTTCTTCCTGTGATCTGAAGGCCGAAAGTTCCTTTTCCCTAATTCTAATTCTGTGGGAGAACTTTTTCAACTAACTCGTGATTTTTCAAGGCATATTTGTTTGATTACATTGAGCAAAAGGTTTGCAATTACAGCCATAGGAAAGCCAGTTGGAGAAGTTGATGTGTTGACCTTTAAAACGCAAAGAACTTTGACATAATCCCAGCTTCCCCTCATCAAAGCAGTCAGTCTGTGCTCATTTCCGAACCACGTTTGACGTGTTATAAGCAGAACTCTTGGCCAAAGCATCCATCAGGAGCAGTTCAGAGAGTGATGTTTTACAGGAGTAAGGCAGGCATTAGAGCATGACCTCGAAAGAGTAACACTCAAGTCTGGGGAGACATGGGGTCACCTTCAGCAGAGATGCAGTGTTGTGAAACAAAGCATAAATCAATAAACATGGCCAAGGTCTTGAAAACAAAAGTGAAAGGCAGCGTAAACATATCCCAGTATGATCTCTCAGGGACGCAGGGGAGTGCTAGAGATTTCAGAAAGACTGGTGAGGTCACGCAGAAAGCAACAGCAGAGTTTGGAGACTCCAGAAATGGATCTTGGCATTGGCTGTCTTCTAAAGTGTTTGGTTTTCCAGGATCCTGAAATAGAGAATTCAGGGATAGTCCAGGTTGTGTAAATGGTCTGGAAGCCCAGAGATCTGTCTCAGTGCTATAATTTTGTCATTTAGGGCTCAGTATATACAGTCCAGCTATCTTAGAATTGTCCTGGTGCCTGTCCACCTCAGAGGTCCCTTTTACTCCTCAGGATCTGGTCTTGTGAACAAGTTTCTGCCAAGCGAACAGAACAGGGAATTTTCTGTGTAAATGTGTCAAGGAACTTCCTGTTGCATCCTCTCATCCTCAATGAACATAAGGTAGCTTGTTCCCACCTACTCTTGTGAAGTCAGAAAGAGCAAAGGCTTGAAATAAGCTTCTGCGCAGGAAATGAGACCAGGTGAATTTTGTGGGAGCTTACTTTGAGAATCCTGTTGATGTTATTCAGTATAACTGGGCTAAGTATTCAGAGAACACCTTGAAAATATCACAACTCAAGGCAGCCTGGAGGCAGCAAATTTTCCACACAGTAAAACTCTAGGAAAGCTATTTCCAGATGGAAATGAGCAAACTTTTTTTTTTTCCCCCTTTTTTAAATGTCCCCATCTGGTCTTTGAGGAAGGACTGTTGAGTCCAGGGTATGGATTGCTTAGTGCAGCTCTTCATTTCTCCATGGCAAAGGAATACATTTACTTATTAGCTCTTCATGCTAAAAAACCCCATTCCTGTAAACTATTGCTGGTGCTAGTATCCCACTTCTAAACCCCCACAACTTAGAAGCTGTAGTCTTTAAATCATTTTGGGTTGGGATATTTTTTTTCCCCTTTGACATGTGTTAGGTGACAGGCAAGCCTCCCCCCTTGTTATTAGTGGCAAAATAAGTTAATAATAAATAAATAATTGTTGTATACATATTAAGAGCAAGATTTGGAATTTGCAGCTAGCTTCCAGAATTAAAAAAAACCCAAAAAACACCAAATAAAAACCAAACCAAAACAGAGGGAGAAAGCCAGGCCATTAAAAACATCACAGTGATTCAAGGCTGTATTTATTCACTCTTAAAGTGAGGTAGTTGGCAGAGTTGCTTGGTATGTTTCTGAGTTCAAAAGCATGTGAGCTTTGCAAAAAAGCTCAGATCCTGCTTGGTTGTAATAATCTGCATTTATACTTGCTGTAATAATTTATGAGACAGAAAGTCCTCCTGTGTCCACCCTGTACAGCTCTCACACCTGAAGTGGGGAACAATCTTCTGATTTGAAACCTATTTTTGGAGTGAAGGATGAGTCTGGATGGAGTCAAAGAGAAGGTGAAAATCCACCTTCCCTCTTCCTGCTGCCACCTTCTACTTCTCTTGTTTTCTAATCTGTGCCTTAAGCAAAGACCCACTGTTTAAGAAGGGTCTTTGAGACCATGAGATCTATAAATTTGCATTTTCCTTCCTAAAGTTCTCGGCTTTTTTCTTTGCAGAGCTTCAATGATGCTACAATTAATTAAGTTTTTCTTCTTCAGCAGTCTCCAGGGGAAGTGTCTACTAGGCTAAGAGATGCTTTCGCTCATTCTCACCCTAATTCTTCACATTCCTTCTTCTCAGCAGGACAATTTTCATGTCCCTTGTTTGAACCTTCCTTGTTTGTACAAGAGCCACTTAGTGGTAGCACTGTTAATTACAACATCCCCGGGGTTCACGGGGATTTTAGGTTAAATGGTGTCCAAGGGTCAGAAAATATTACCTGCTGACAAATCAATCTGAAAATAAAGCAACACCTGATTTTTTTCCTCTTGTGCTAACTTTCATCCCTGTTTGGCAGAAAGGAAGCAGTCCCTTCCCATCATGATTTGCTTTTAATTTCCGGATCAGGTTTATATGCCACGCGTGCTTGATGCAATATTGGCTTTTTAGACCTCAGCCTCTCTGTCACCACCCTGCTTCTCTTTATCATCCTGTGTGGTCTCATTCCAGCCTGGCCTGACACTTTCAGCACCTCAGTGGTAACCACAGTCTAACCCTTTTAGAGACAGGAGATAGATGAGCCAGCTAAGGAAAAAACTTAGACTGAAAAAAGACAGGGTGAGTGGCTTTGCTGGCCTCTTGAGCTTAATCATGAGGGCTTAATCTTGAAGGGATGGCAGGAGAGAAAGGAGTTCAGTGAAGGTTTTGAAGATGAATCACAGAATCACAAGGTTGGAAAAGACCTTTGAGATCATTGAGTCCAACCATACCCATCCTCTACTAAACCATAGACCTGAGCACCTCATCTACCCGTCTGTTAAACACACCCAGGGGTGGTGACTCAACCCCCCACCCTGGGCAGCCTGTGCCAGTAACCAATGGCACAATAACCCTTTTGGTGAAGAATTTTTTTCCTAACATCTAATCTGAACCTGCCCTGGCGCAGCTTGAGTCCACCTCCCTTGTCCTATCACCTGTTGCTTGGCTGAAGAGGCCATTACCCACCTCTCTACACCCTCTTGTCAGGTAATTGTAGGCAGTGACAAGGTCTTCCCTCAGCCTCCTCTTCTCCTGGCTAAACAGCCCCAGCTCCCTCAGCCGCTCCTTGTAAGGTTTGCTCTCCAGCCCCTTCCCCAGCCTGGTTGCCCTTCTCTGGACACACTCCAGGACCTCAATGTCTTTCTTACAGTGAGGGGATCAAAAGAAGAGCTATGGCATAAAGACCAAAAACTTAGATTAAAATAGTGCCTCTGATTAAAATCAGGTTTTTCTTGACTAGAAGTGAGGTTCCTTTTTCTGGTTCCCTTTGAGATGCAGCATATGCCATGACAGCATCTGCAGCAGCTGAGAAGTCAGCAGAGGGTACAGATGTTGGTGGGGTCTAAACATTTCTGGTGGAGCTGCCAGTTGGCAAAGTGGCTTCCTCTTTCTTTCTGGTACTAATTGCTTTGGGAACATCACATGCAGATTGTCACCGTTATGAAGATGAGACCAAAAGTTCCTATAGTGGAGGGGTGGCCAAGAGAAAAGGGTAAGAAAAAACGTTAGAAAGGCAAGAAATTAAAGGTGGATGAAATTACTCTGGTTTGAGCTTGGTCCAATGCTTACGCCGTGAGCTTTTCTGATGTGCGGTGTTAACCACCGAGAGCTGAGGAATTAAGAATAAGAAAAAACCCCATGCCTGTACCCTTTTTCATCACTCTTACTGTGTAGAGAAGGTTTCTCTTTTCCTCAGGTCAGTCATGGAACCACATGAATTTTTATCCAGGATGGTGCTTTTCCAGTTTATGTTAGCCCCTTATTCCTTCAGTCCCTTTTGTTGGCAACTCTTCTGAGCACAGTCTGGAAATGAGAGAACGTTGCCATCTCCATGATTAATGGTTTCCTCCATTGAATTGCAATTACAGGTTTTAATCAGTTCATTATTCCACCTAGTTTTTTTGGGTCTTGACAGTTTTGCCGTGGCAACTAATTGAATTGGCTTCACCTCAAGCCTTTCCCACAAAAGATCTTGTCTTGCCTTTGGGGTTTATGGGGGATAATTGGCCAACTCAGATTTAATTTCCTCTTTTTCCAACCTGAAGGAAAAAAAAAAAAAAAGGGTGGGGATATTCTTGTTTCCCAGTCCTTGCCAGCCAGAGATTCCCATTTTCTATTTCCTTTTGCAAACTCTATTTCTTTTAAGGTGCAAGAGGGGTGCACTGCTAAAAGCTCAACTTCACACAGCAGTTGGAAACTCACTGTTTTAGTGAAAATTGTAAATCCACTTTTCTGTTCCTCGGAAGGTGGTTATTCCTTAGACACTGCAACTATTTCTTCCCTTAGTATTTTTTCCACTTCAACTGGTCTAATGTTTATAAGGGGAGGTCCTGTGACAAGGAAAATACTGTTTGCAGCTACTGTTAAAAGTCATCCTTCAATTTTGTTTTTCTGTCTGCTACATTACTTGAATTCAGAGATGAGCAAGCAGTAAATCCCCAAAGATGTATACACTCAGAAAAGAACTCAAATTAGTAGATACTTAGTACTCTGTACACCTGCCAAAAAGCTCACAACTGGATTCCATCATACAACACAGATGTGATCCAAAAGAAATCTCAGCATCAACTGGAGTCAGACCGAGTTGTTAACGCAGTGTGAGATGTGTAATCAGTAGCTGCAACAGCCCTCCCAGGTAGAGCCAACCTGCGAAGCTTTCAGTCTCCTGGAAGCGCTGCCATTTGCTTTTCTCTCCCCTTCCTTATTTTACGGTATGTGTTGAATTGATGTGAGATGAATTTTCAGAAGCATGCTCTGAATGTCCACTCCTCTTGCTGTATCTGCTTGGGAGAGTGTCTTCTTGGGATCTTACATTTCAACCCTTAACGGAACAGGGTAAGTGAGTGAACAGCCATGGCAGAAGCCAAAACAGTAGAAGAAGAAAAAACAGCTCCTAGGGATGACAGCCACATACCAAGTGGGCATTTGAACTCAAGAAAAGTGTTTACTTGACATTAATGTAGGGTTTTACTTGGGACATATGTGTGTATTATAAACTTCAGTATCCTACCTGGAAGTTGGAGCCAGTACTTTCTTTCCTATATGAAGCACTGGATTCTTCGCAGCCAGGGCTTTCAGATTTCTTCTTTCTCCATGGGAGAATAATCCAGTCCCTGGCTGGGAATAAAGTCAGATCATGGAAAGCTGAACATGTTTTCCTACCAGCTACATTTGGAGATGGTGATTTTTAAAGAAGAAAATGTATTAGGGAACCAAAGTCTGTTATCTTAGGGTTTTTAATATTTTTTAAGCATTTTTTTCTTTAATGAATCAAAGTGTTTCTGAACCTGCTTTTTCATCGCAGCAGGAGTCACCAGCCAATATAACTATCAGAGAATAGGGCACAATGACATCCTAAATTCCATTTTCCATTGGTGCTTTGCTGTAATTAGAAGACTTTCTGCCTTGATGGGAAAGCCAAAGGCTACGAGGCCAACAGAGAAATGGGGCAGAAACATACTATTCACCTCAGATTCAGGTTCCTTTTATTAAATGATAAAACCATACGTTCCCATTTCACAGCAAGAGTTTAAGGCTTCAGTCAGAAGTGAAAAGGTGCATCATGCTGGAAAGCTGATTAAAAATACATGCTGCATATTAACAGAGCACAAATAGAATAATTTCTTTCTTAATTCTTTCAGTTATTAAGGCACATCAAAGGTACTTGCTTTTTTAAATGATGAAAGAACATCCCTTGCTTTTAGTCAAGGTGATTAGCGATATTAGTATCAATAATATCAATTAGTATTTGAATCTCTTGGTATGGTTAGCAGGGAATAACATTCATCTGGCAACTCACAGTGCAGTAGCCAGAAGGGAGCTTATTAAAATATGATTCCCTTCCCCCACAACCCTTTGGCTTAATTACCTCATTAATAATAATGCAGGATCCAAGAAGTAACTTCCTTCCGGCTGCTTCCAAGATGTGTTGCAGATTTAGAGACACCAGCGAGAATGAGAGAGATTTCTGTGCTGTGACCTCACATGGGAAGAGGGGATGTAAAACCAGGGAGCCATAGGAACACAGCAGAGTCTGGGAAGCGCAGCATAGCTTGTGATCACAACCACATTTGAACATTCTTTGCAAGCAAAGAGAGTGCTTTGTGAGCTTTAAGAGAAACAAACAATAACAGTTCCTCTAATGTGCAAAAATAAAGATCTGTTGTTTAAAGAGCACACAACTGTATCTACCACCTCCTGATGCTTTTGACAGGAATCACAGAAGGAGCAGATTGGATCAGCAAAACTTCACTCCGCCCTGACAGTTTGATTGCACTGCTGTGGAGGATATGACAGATGTTGGAACAGCACGAGCAACTTAAACAAAATGCATCAAGCATGAAGCTGGGGCTCAACCTTTCCTCTGCTTAGAAAGATTTGCAATCTCAGAGGGGTCAGAACGTAGGGGCGTTTTACATGCAAGGGGAGGAAAGGGGGAGAAAGGAAAGCTTGAGACAAGTGGGAAAAAATTGCCTCCAAATGATGAAGTGCCCAGCAATATCAGAGAAGCGTGTGGAACTGGAAACATGCTGTTTGTCTTTCATGAAATTATTCAGAAATGAATCATAGCTAGGGCACAGGAAGCTTTGGAGATTCATCGAGCAAGCGGAGAACAGATAAACAGGCTTTACAGCATGTGCACATGTAAAAATGAGGAGAAGCAAAATATTCAAAGGAGACAAGGGGCTGATGTTTGGCAGGTCGTTCCTTCCTCAGATATTTACCTACCTGTGGCAGTGTTTTCAAATTTGCTGAGCACTCCTTGCTCTTGCTGATTTTATATACTGTGCTCAGCATTTCTGAGAAGTGAGGCAAATGGGAAACATTCAAGTCACGTACCAGAGGATCTGATACACACAGTTGGCATGTGCAGTGCTGATGCTTAGGTGACAGCATTTCAGAACCAGTGCCTAAAATGCTACTGCCAGATGATGAATTTAGCCTATATATTCAGTGAGCTCTTGCAAGCCACATCAGACTGCTTTCCACATCATAAGTGAGCTATTGATTTGCCTCCTATGCTTCATGGGAATCTCTTCTACTCCCTGTTGTGAGTACCTATGTGAGGTCAGCAGTCACGTTTCATGCCCACCATTTGGTATAAATCGTTATAACAGTGTTTGTTTAATGTGGGTAAAACATCATCAGAAGCTCATGAAGTTATGTAGGTGGTAGCACCAGATGGATATAAGGAGTTTGAGTGCTGTGAACACGTTAACTTCTTCCACAGTGCTATGAATGCATCACCACCCTTACCCAACACGGTTCTCCCTATTCAGGTTTCAGGCATAGGCACCAAATGACCAAGCAGGGCAAGAGAGTCTTTGCCAACAACCTGGCTAGACTTGTGAAAGGAGAGCTTTAAACTAGATTTAGTGTGGGAAGGGGCTGGAGTTTTGTGCAACAGAGAAGACTGAGGGTGTTCTGATGCATTAGGAGCCAACAGGGTTGTTCCAATCTTTTTTTTTTTAAAGCAGTGTTTTCCCACACTTTTACACCCCCACATTCTAATGGGCTTTCTCCTCTATCAGTAGTAGAAAAGCTTCCCTAATCCACTGCTCTTTCTCAGATGCCCCCTGCAAATGCATTTCCTGTGGTTGCCTCCAAGATGCGACTCAAACTAAACGATATGATTTTTATAATACCATAAGCTCCTACAATGTTTTTCTTTCTCTTTACTTTCAAGCACATCCCAAGCAGGTGGCAGCTTTCTTGTTTCTTTTATTCACAAAATGAACTAAAAATCCAACCCACGCCTTCCACTTAAACTACACTGAGCTGAGATCTCCTCCTCCAGGACTGCTCAACCTGGACTCTGGATCATCTCCTTATATCCAGATGGGACAACAAATATCCTGCAAGACTGAGCCAACAAACCACACATCGTGTTTCTTAGCAAGACAGCGATTTGCTAACAGGCTGAGATTTTCAGGGTAACACTGTATTACCACTTAATATATTATTATGCTACTTTTATATTCCAGACTACTCTCATGCAAGCTCTTCAGTGGTAGGATTGATCTCACTTCGCATCATGTGTAATGCAAAATGCATTCACTGTCTTGCAGAGAAAAGCAAGCAAAAACCTAAACAGAACATAAGTTTTTCTGCTTAACTTTTGCATGCTCTAGATTTTTCCTAATTCAATGACATATATCCAAAATTCAGGACAGGGGATATTCAGACAGGCCTGGTACTGCGCTTTGCAGGTATATGTGGATTTAATAGCTTAGGCTCATCTCTTTCTGCATTGATAATTTTAATACCCTTCATCTACCTCTAGTCAAACATCTCATTGGGGTGTAGATCCTCAGCAGCAGGATGCTTTGCAAAATGTAGCCCTTTGTGTGTAAAATGTGGGTGTCTAAACAGAGCTGGTTACGTATCCTCTTCTATAGTTTGTGAAGGCATTGCTAAAAGACAACTAACCTATTAATGTATCTATTATCTCCTTCCATTGATTTGAAGCCATAAAATTTAGTTTAGATGCCAAATTCTAACTGGCTAAATTTCCCGAGACTAATTCCACTCCTCCTTACAGTGGGTTGTTATTTCATTTTGTACATGTCTCCTGGGATGACAAGCCACAGTAGTTAGCAAATTGAAGGCCGAGAACTGGAGATAGCAATAGGAACAAAAAGAGAGCTCAGCTAAATTTTCACAACCTGAATTCTCTGAGGAGGAACTACTTTTGATTGGAATCTGGAGTCTGGGGAGGAGGAGACCATTGTTCGCGGCTGCTTTTTTTTCCCCCTGCACTCCCAAAAGATTCTGCCCATCCCTAGAAATCTCATGTAAATTAGAAATACTGCAAGCTTTCTGCTGTGGCTGCTTCCTTGGCTAGATATGACTGGAGTAACAAGCAACATAACAAGTACATGAGGACATATGGAAACAGCAATACACAAATACACTCTGTGCAGGAGAATCCAAATCACAGTCTTAGGCGTTCATTGACTCAGCTAGGTTTGGCAAACAGAAAAGGGATTTATAAAAATAAGGTTGTGCCTTTCAATGCTTTTCAGCTGATTTTATGCTAAAAGCAACCTGAGGATCAGAGCAATGAGACATGCAAGGCTAAAGTCTCTGAATTCCCTACAGGCCTTATTATGTGTATAAGGAGACAGACAGCACATATTTCAGGGCTGGGGAAGTTATTGCACTTGATTTAAGGGTAATTAAAGCAAGTGAGTGACAGCAGAGATGACGAGATACGTCAGCAACCTCCTCTCCATTTCGCTTCCTGCTTGGCAAATTCATCTGCATTCTGAATGAAGGATAATGTCTCATAGCCTTCTGCCTCTGCCCTCCTAGGCTTTCTGTTCTGCTCTCTTCTACTCTGCAATTTCGGAGACAATATCTGGATTTTGCTAGTAACTGGGTCCTTATTCCTTCCACGTCTAAGTCAACAACAAAACATTTATTCCCATCAATAGTTCTTGATCATCCTCTAGAGTGTAAAAATTGCCAGTCTAGTGGGCCATTGAGAAGAAAATAGCTCCTGCACTGAAGCATTTTTGTTAGCTGCTGTCTACCACCTTAGTGCAAATGAATGCAGAAGAGAAGGGATGCTGTACTCATTGGTATTTTAAATCTGCCCATGGCTCATTCTGATTCCAATACATCAACCAAAGCCAACATGAGAGTGAGGATTTGTTGTGAGCATTCAGTTGTGGGAGTTGAATGAGTCTGCAGTTGTGTGTGCACATGGCACTTGCGACACACAGCCTGGATCTGATGGCTGATGGATGCACAACAAGCAGGCACTGGAAGGGCTTCTCTTGCACTAAACGCAAGCAGTTCCATCCATGCTGCTGGATGTTGGGTCCCAAGCATTCAGAAGACTGTTTTCTAAGCCTCATTTCTAAAAGATCTGTGTTGGGTGTCTTTGGGAGGGTTGAAGGCCATCCATGATTGCAAATAGATGTATTTACATTAACAGAGAAAGACAGAGAATGCACACAGAGTTGATAATTGTTCACATTATTCCATCTGCCTAATAGCAGAACAAAATTACTGGCAGGCTTGAGTTCACAGCAAGTGAAAACAAAAAGCCTGAGGTACTCACAGAGCCATTAAATAGAAGGGAAGGCTTAGGCTTTGACCTGTGACGGTCATTTGCCTCCTTTGACTGCACCTCCAAGTTGAGCTAAATCAAACTGAAAGTAATCGTGGACTCAATGGTATGTCTCTGTGGGCAGTGGGTTGCCAAAGGGAGAGAGAGCGGCAGTTCACGCACCTTAAAACAAAGGCATTTCTTTCACTGGTTCCTAATTAAAAAGCATGTGAGCCACGGAGCTATGAGCTATGGGAAACCATGGGTGATGACAGCCTTTGGGGATTTTCACCCTTTTGATTTAGAAAGTGAGGGTTCAAGCTGTGGGAAAGATACCATTTAGATCAGATTATTTATGAGTGAACAGTGTTGCTGAACTAACTGATAAATAATGATTCTGAAGTAGGAGTCTGCAGGGAAAGAAACGTCCAATCCTTCCTCTGATAAATGTCACTCCAGTACTATTGCTTTTGTCTCCTGTTTCTGGAAGTAGAACTGAGGTTTGTAGGTTAAAGAAAGGTTTGGAAGGAAATTGAGAGTCACAGAGTTGGAATCTATATTCTTTGACATAACAGATCACACCAGATCAAGCTGACTACTGTCACATCAGAAGACCAAGCTTAAGATGCCTATTCTGTTCCTTTTCACTAATACCTGGCAGAAGAACCTTCCTGAAACCAGTTATTCAGAGAGAAAATAGAAATGTCTGAAGGATAGGGAGGGAGTGAACACAGCTTATAACACAGCAGTCATGGAGAAGTTGCCAGTAACCAAATAGATTTTTTAAAATAATATTGTATAATAATTGGGTTTTTTAACTATTATATTACATTGTGCCCGTATGTGTTTCTGGGCACCCCATGTGTATGCACATTCTCTTCTTTGCTGTGTATCTTTTGAAGCCACACATCCAGCATGTAGCTAACACATCTAGCATTCAGTCTCTCCCCCATCAGATGCCCTTATCCTCTCGGCAGTGATTTCCCGTGATAAAGGCTTCATGGCTCACCTCCCTCGAGTAACAGAATTGTAGCCAGGGCCTCGTCTGAGGTATTTAACGAGGGCTCAATACTTCTGGTGGAAGGAGGGGTGCTCATACGAAGCTGTAATGACTAGCTGTCAGGGAGATGCATGGTGTCCTTTCAGCAACTGAACACAAACAGATGAGGGTGATGGTGGTATTTCTCCAGTCCCTTAATTAGAGCTATGTGATAGCAGAGGCACAAATGGAGATGTTTTCCATCATCTCTTGTGAGAAGGGAGGTAGAGCAGAGAAGCTGGTTTGCTTTTGTTAGCCCCAGGCATCCTTTGCACTGTGATACGTGTTCATTTCATTTTTATCCCTCTCCCTTTAGCGGTTTGTTTATTCTTTTGTTTCTCCCTGCATCCCCTTCCCCTTCCTTACCACCTTCAGATTCCTAACAAGAACCTAGTTTCCTTTTTAAATAACTCAAACCTCCTGTTTTTCCATAACAGACTTCCAATTGTTCAGAACTGCAGTAAACTTTAAAGACCACCTGAAGGGTTGTTATGTGTAGGCAGCTCATTGCTGCGAATAAAGGAAACAGTGACACTGCTAAAGTTAGTAAATATTCCTAAGAAGCTGGAAACTAGGGCTCAAGAATGGTATTCCCATCTCTGGACTCTCACCTGTAGGCATTGTGTAGGTGAGTGAGGTCTTTTGCTCCGTGTCATGTACAACAATGCACAGGCACAACTGTGATGCAGTAAGCGGAGATACCTGGAGCTTTGGAAAACATGCTTGTATCAAAGGTGCTCTACAGAAGGCAAGAAAGATAGCTTTATTTCTAGCCCAATTGTGAAGAAATCTGTAAAAGGGGGAAATATGTACCTTTTCAAGTTCCCATGAGAGGAAGAGATACTGACTTCATTCATCCCTCTGCCCCTCACAATCTTTTCCTCAGATCTAGTTTATCACAGGATCAGCTGCATCTCTTTCTGCACACAGCTTGAAAACAGAAGTCCCTTTTAGCTGACTGCACAGGGGGAGCGTGGGGAGAGTCTCAGACCTTGTCCCCCTACAACATCTCCTCTGGGAAGTCCAAGGAAATGTAAAGTCCCTTGTGCTAAATGCAAAGGTTTTGGCAGGTAGACAGCAACAACAGGAGGTGGAAACAGACAGCTGTGCAGGGGAGGAAATGGTGATATAAATACATGTTTAATTGCAGTTTAATTGCAATTACTTACTAGGCAAAGTTTATTTAAATGCAGTGTAATTAGAGTGAGACCTTGATTTAATCACAGTCTTATCAGATACGGTTACTACTGTTTTCCTTTTCTTCCTCCACCTCCTCTTACATTCCCTCTCCTGAAGTTGCCCAAGGAAATTAAAAGCCATGACTTGAAGTACACAGAAGGAATCCATCTTGGAAAGTTTTCAGTTTCCTGAAAATTCAATTGCCAGGTGGCTACCGGCCCAGAATTTTCTCCCTGGAAATTGTGAAACCCCCACTCTGTCCTGGCAAGCCGTTATTCTTCTTTAGCAGCTAATGATAATGGATCCTCATTAGCTGGGAATGACTTATCATGAACATAATTCATCACTGATGGCAGACCTCATAACCCATCTGCTCACAAGGAGTAAATTATATAGCCCAGTCAGACGAGATGGATTGTTCTTTCTGATCTACCTTCAGAGTGTCTCACATCCTGTTCCAATCAGTACATACTTTGTCTTCACTCCATGATCTAGGTGAGCATGAGGAGAGACATTTGGGCAAAACCTCTTGAGCTGCTGACCCCCATTCTCATCATTCACCCTTTTCCCCTCTTCCACTGCTGCTTCTTCCACAAGTCTGGGCATGACATACTCCTTAAGGAGACCAGTATCAGACATCTTCTGTGGACCTACCAATAGGCTTGCTCCTGTGTGAAAACTTCCCCAAGTCTAATTATCACAGAACATGGCTCTTTCATGGATGTTGCATGTTTAAGCACTGTCAAGTACTCCCAACCAGAACAGGGAAGGGTTAGGACAAATTGTTACTCTGTCTTCTCATCCAAGGGTTACAATGCCTCCTCTCACCTTCTTTCCTAAGGATTACTCATCTTGTGGCTGAAAGCCACTGAGAGCAACATTATTCCATCCTTCACCATGAAGAAACTGAGGCACAGACTAGACATAGAGTGTAGTGGTGGACCACAGTGGGATGGGATATTATGCACAGCCATTTGCCAAGAACACATGGAAAACTGGTAGTCAGGATGATTCAGATAGTCCTTTCTGGTCTGCTACTTGACTCTTTATACTGCCTCTACATTGCTTTGAATCAAGACAAATTTGAGTATTTCCACTTGCCTCTGTGAAATATACACCACATCACATATCTACATACTGATAATTATCCCAAAAATTTCTCAGAGAAATCTTACAACCGTCTACAAAGACAGATAAGATAAATTCTGAGGTGTACCAGACATTTTAGTGCAAAGGAGAGGTGTCCAGTCCACCACAATCCCAGCACTTGGCAGACAATTCAGATTCCTACCACTGCCTCAGCTGACAGCTTCCACTGAAGCCCCAATACTTTTGATTCCATTTAGAGATCTCCTGTCATCTCTGGAGAAGGTCTCCAGAGATTCTTTACTCTCTGGGTTAAATCTTATTCCCCTTTGAAGTCCATAAGCAAGTTTGCCGACTTGAGTGAAAACACCATTTTCTCCTCCCATGTCAGTACCAGTTAATTCCCGCTGCCTTGCTTGGCGTACACATCAGTCTTTTTTTTCCCAGCAGCTCTAAACAGGGGAAAGAGTTAAATCCATCCATAAAACTGTAAAGCTGTTCATTAATTAATGCATCTTTTATTCTGTCATTGAACCATACTGGCCCTGCCTGAAGGAAAATTATGAGCTGCTGGGGTCTTTGCTCAGGGAACCAAAACCAGAGACATGGAAGATGTTCCTCCTGCCTCTTCTGGCAGTTTTCTCTGCTTTCTTTCTTTTTTTCTTTTTTTTCCCTTTCTTTCTTCCTTTCCCCTTTCAGATGCTCCTGACATTTTAACAGACTCTGACCGCTTCCAGGTGACCTGACCATCTTTTGTACTGTTCTTGTCACGATTCATCTAGAAGAAAAAAAAGTAGAGAGGGAAAAAAAAGCAAGAACAAGTTTTAGGTTTTACTGTCCTTCTTCTCCTGGCCCTGCAAACACATCCCTCTCCATGTCATTAAGACTGGTGCTCTTGGTGAGGAGATCTCTCCCCATCCTAGGCTTTTTAAGAGCTGAGGGTCATAGAGTCCTTCGTACCCCTATGAAGTGGATAAATAGGCTGTGAAGGCTATTTAACCTGTTGTGCTGGGCCTGGCGTCGCAGATCACAATAAATCACAATAAATGGTTTTCCCCCTCTGCTTTAATATTTATTTGGCAGTGAATTTTTAATAGGGAGGGACTTGTCATCCTAAGAATGCCAAGTGGGCAGAAGAAGGGAAGGGACAAACTCAAAAGGAAGGATGCAAAGTGCTGAGGGGAGGGAGGAGAGGAAATATGGGAGGAGAAAAAGGGAATGGGAAAGGGCAAGGGGAGGAGAACAGGGAGGCAACAGTCACTGCAGCATCTTTCTTTGAAGATGAGTTTCTCAGATAACAGCAGCTTAGTGCAGCTCACTGCCCTCGCAGCAGTGAACAGTTCACACACAGCAGGGAAGCAGATAATCCTGGGAAAGAGTCTTTGACCCAAAGGTACTTGTACCCTCCCAGAGTTCATGTCTCACATCTAGCCCTTCTGTCAAAACCAATAAATTAATCAGTGATTTGTGAGCCTGAATTGGGAAAAAAATAATAAAATAAAATTAAATTTATAAAAGGAAACTATGGTTGTGGTCAGAGATCCATAACTGCACCTAATGAGGTTCAACACTGCAAAGTATAAGGTGTTGCACTTGGGCCGGAAGAATCCCAGACATAGATACAGACTGGGAGAAGAGCTTCTTGAGAGTAGACCTGCTGAGAAGGACTTGGGGGTTCTGGTGGATGAGAAACTTAACAGGAGCCAGCAGTGTGCTCTTGCAGCTCACAAGGCCAATAGTATCCTGGGCTCCATTAGAAGAGGGGTGGCCAGCAGGGACAGGGAGGGGATTGTCCCTCTCTACTCTGCCCTCGTGAGGCCCCATCTGGAGTCCTGTGTCCAGATCTGGGGCCCCCAATACAAGAAGGATGTGGAACTGTTGGAGAGGGTTCAGAGGAGGGCCACGAAGATGATTAGAGGGCTGGAGCACCTGCCCTACAAATAGAGGCTGAGGGAGCTGGGCTGGTTCAGTCTGGAGAAGAGAAGGCTGTGGGGGGACCTCATTGCAGTCCTGTATCTGAAGGGAGCTTATAAGCAGGAGGGGATTCAACTTTTTAAAAGGATAGACAATGACAGGACAAGGGGGATGGATTAAAACTAAAGGAAGGAAGGTTTAGATTAGATATTAGGGGGATGTTTTTTACAGAAAGAGTGGTGAGGTGCTGGAACAGGCTGCCCAGAGAGGTGGTGGATGCCCCATCCCTGGAAGTGTTCAAGGCCAGGTTGGATGGGGCTCTGGGCAACCTAGTGTAGATCCAGGCCTGAGGTTGGTGGCCCTGCCTGTGGCAGGGGGGTTGGAGCTCTGTGATCCTTGGGGTCCCTTCCAACTCATACCATTCTATGATTCTATGATTCTATAATTCTGGTGCTGTGTGACTGAGAGAAAGGGATAAGGAGTCACTGCAGAGAGACAGATAAAGAGGTGGTGGGGAGAAATACAGCAAGTGCTTCAGATAGATGACGAGCATTAGATGGAGTAGATATATCGCTACAATTAAAGAGATGGATACTGTGAGTACACATGGGAAGATGCCATGGACAGACATACCGTGAATAGATGTTACAGGAAGAGGGATATTGCTAGATAGGCAGACACTGTGGGGTGAATAGGTAAGGCAACAAGTAATACTGCAGCTAGGCACATAAAGATTGATTCTGTTGATAAATATTTTCTATAAATAAATGCTACAGAAAGATATTTCAGTAGCCTGTCATCTATGAATATTTGACACATGCATCTAAGAAACTGCATAGCACCCAATCCAAAATAAATATAACCAAGCAGCTACTAGATACGTGTGCAATCATACTGTTTAAATATTTAAGAGATGTAGCAGCTGCAACAAAACCATCAATTTATCACCTGATTCAAAGCTTGTTTTACCCTGATGGCCACATCATTGATGGCCTGGCAACAGCATGGCAGAAAAGGCCAGGCCAGCAGGTAGACAATTATGTGCAGAAGCAACATTGGATAAGTAAATGGGAAAATATAGTATTTGGATTTCAGAATTGGAAATAGGCCACAATCTGAGTATGTGCTTCTGATCTTGCATCAAGGCTCACTAAGGATCAAACGTTTCAAAATCGTTTCTGCCACAAAGATGTACTGGCCCAGGCTTGACCTTATGGTCTCTCTGTGCTGCTGTGCTAACCCTACAAGCCCTCACAGCTCCATTCCCAGCTCCTGACCTCCATGAGCAGCCGAATGTCCTGCTGCTGAGTGTCCTGGCAGCAGTGCAAAACATCCTGTTCTCCTGTAACAGGCTTTGGGCAAGGGTTCTCATCTATGGATGCCTGTTCCTGCTGAGACTGTCAGGCTTACTCCTACGCCTGACAGATGCTGCCCAATTTGAGAGCCTTTCCAGGGAGGCAGACCCTGTTGTGGTTCCTGTGGTGAGCAGTCCTGAGAACTGCTGGAGTCAGGGCATCTGAAGAGTGAATGTACTTTTGTACTTTACATCTTTACACCCTCACTATGTCTGTCCTGTTTTGCCTCAGACCTCTCCTGAGTCTTACAGAGGGCCCATTTCCCTGCTGCAGGCTAGACTGGGATTTTCAGTATTCCCACTGAGTGGACTTCTGTACCAGCTACTTTATTCTCACCTTCGTAACTGCATTTCTACCCTGTGCTTTGGCAGGATCTCTCCTTTTATTGACTGCTCATTGTCCCAACTGCCCATGTCAGGGATGCTCATTTGGGGGCTACTGGTCTCTACTGTCTTCTACCACAGTGCCCTTGAAGCAGCCAAGTTCCTTCTCAGGGCACTGTTACGCATCCTCCAGGCTATAGCTAATGCTGCTTGTTCAGCACAGTCAACCCCTGCTCTGAACCCTCTGGAGTTCATGATGCACCTCAAACTCAGTCTGACATATGCCAGAGTTGGTTTGCTCCGTTCATTTTCTCTGTGACCTGAACATGCCTGGCATGCAGGTCCAGAGCAATGGAAAGACAAGCACATTAACCTCAGCTCTTCTGCAGCACGTCCTCCCCGTTACAATTAATGCTTCAAAACCTGCCTTACCACAAACTCTTCGATTTCAGTTCTTGCTATATGCTTCATAAATCCTTTGCTCTAATGCACACTCGTAAAGTCCTGCGGAAAGATCTCCACAAACTGGCTTCTAGCTTGCTATTTGGCCCCTTCAGGACCCAAATACTAGTTTGTGAGGAGAGATTCTATATATTTTTAATGGTTTCAAATAACAAATAAAATTTGGAATGGGCAATGAGCTCTGCCATGCGTTTCCAGTAATGATGCTTAATGTTATCATGAGAAAATCAAGTGCTTTACATGGTAGGTGTCAATTGAGTCTTGTGCAGGAAGTCTTCCAAGGGCTCTTCGGTATGACACACTGGGAAAGTGATTAAAACCCTGTCAGATTAAGTGAGAAGAGTATTTTTTGTTTTCCCCTCTCCCCTTCATTTCAGTCTTTCCTAGCAGCCAGTTTCTATCTCCAAGGATATATCTTGTAATAATAATTGCTTGTTATCAGTAGATATTTTCCAGTACAGCAAGGATATCTAAATTCAAAGTCTCCAACAGAGGAAATTGATAGGTCTGAGTTTAAGGAGTGTTAGGTTAATCCATCTCGAAGGAGACCTTCTGTAAGAAGTGAAATGTTAAGCATTTCCTGACTATAGGAACTAGTGTGGGAGAAGGGTTTGCCAAACTTTGGAGGGGGCAGACCTTGAAAGCAGCAAGGGAATAGACAGCTCAGGGAATTTTTTTCATCCTTGATTGTCTCCCCATGGATTTCTCTTGCATTAGAAATGTCTAGAACAGCACAAGAAGGTGGAAGGAGGCATCTCTCTGAAGTTAGAGCTGCTGGTTTGTGGCACCTGGCTTTGCTCCCCCGTCATCACAGATCACAGAATCATTAAGGTTGGAAAAGACCTCCAAGATCATCTAGTCCAACTGTCTTCCTACCACCTGTATTACTAACTAAACCGTGTCCATAAGTACCTCATCCAATCTTCCCTTGAACACCCCAAGTGATGGTGACTCCACCACCTCCCTCGGCAACCCGTTCTATGATCTTTGGACATATAATTTACACGTTTCGCTTAATGAATTCACCGTTATCAGCTTAGGTTAACGTGACCCTAATTGTGTGAGTGTATTTAATCTTGGTCTTTTTTCTGCTAAACTCATAGGAGACAGTTACAGTACATACTGTATTCCAGTGCACTGGAATAGGCTGCCCAGGGAGGTGGTGGAGTCTCCTTCTCTGGAGATATTCAAGACTCGTCTGGATGCCTATCTGTGCAATATGAGCTGGGGAGCTGCTTTGGCAGGGGGGTTGGACCCGATGATCTCTTGAGGTCCCTTCCAACCCCTGTGATTCTGTGGTACAGGTGTATTACGGAAAGGAAGCCGGCAGGATCTGCACCACCTTTCACTGAGACCTGTTGCTAGAAGGAGGCTGACAAAGGCTGCCTATGGATACCCTGGATCAGTGTACACAGCATCTCTGCCCTTGCTTTGCCACTTCCCAAGCCCCATGACACAAGCAGGCACCACTCCTCCATCAACGCCTGCAGTTAACGCCATGCCTTGCCATAGTGCCCATCTCTGGAGCAAGTGGGTATGGCTGGCATAGGGTCTCACTCCTGATGTAATTACAATCAAATGATTGCCGTTGCTCAGGAATCCTTACTCACTAGCAAACTAAGAAATACTCCATTAAGAATTAAGGATCTAGACCTTGTACATTTGCCAAGTTTTGACAGAGGGCATATTTCTTCTGTCTTGCATTCCTTCAAATTGTTCCACAGGATATTCACTGAATTTGGAATTCTTTGCTTCCTGTCCTAAAAAACACCAAGATTTAAAGGGTTGATGTTTTCTGCCTCAGAAATGGCTGCAAAATTAGCGGTGAAGGATGCTGCTCAGCAGTTCAGCTGCTCAGCCGGGACGTGCCAGTGCAGCTCCATGCACATCAGTGGATCTTTTCCTCATAAATCATCAGGCTGCTTCCCTTGCTCTCAGAAAGCAGTAGGGGGTGTTTCAGGCTGCAAAGCATGTATGTAAAGTAAACACATTGTTATTTATAAGTGATTCATATTGTTGGGAAGCCCAGAAAGGTAAGCTGATTGGTGGGTAAGCGATGGAGTGTAATAGCCCTGAGAAAACTGCTGTGTAATAATAGCTTTGATTCCTTGCAGGATAAAACTGTATAATGTTGCCATCCTTCCTGTACCTTTCATGTGTACAGCACTTCATATACGCTAAGTGTATTACTTTGTCATCTGGACTGATATCTGGTCTGATACTCCTGGGCTTTGCTAGGCTGCTTGTGAGAAGTATGAAGTTTTCAAACAAAGTTTTAGGCTTAAGGTAACATCCAAATTAGAGATTTCTGAAATCGCCTCGGCAGTGTTTCTCGATAGGCTGCTTTTTGAGCTAAGCTGATAACCCATCTTGCTTCAGAGATGCTTTCTTTTTTTTTATCCTCGATACTGAATTACCTGTATCATGCCCCATTAAATCTGACACAGTTTATCTCCAGGTTGGCTGTGCAGAAAAGGAGAAAGTCCAGCATAAGCCTGGCAAGCTCAGGCTAAAGTCAACAGTAGGCTGACTCGGCTGCACCGACTCTGCCATCCTATTATCTCCACCAGTGGGAAAGCCTGGGTTCTTCAGCAGCATGGATTGGATTTTTGATGGGTTGTGTGTTACTGACACTGGAAATGTTATTGTGGAGATACCCATGTAAAGGTGGTCCAGCAAAAAGGTCTGTAGAGAACATAATGTCATTGTGATGTGATAGAGAAGAAGGAAGGAGAAAAGAGACTCTGTCACAGCACACAGCAGTCAGGAGCCCCATATGCGTTCATGACCATAACCTTCCCAAATTCAGCCCCTCTGTAAAGTGTGTGTTTACATTCTAACACTTGGGCTTGTGCTGTTTGGACTGGCAAATATATTTTTTGTGGGCTTTTCCAATGCCTTAGGGGACAATACATGAGCCAAAACAACTCACAATCTGATCTTTTCCTGGTGTTTCAGTTCCTGGAAGACAGAACCCACCATGAGAAGAGCAGATGTCACTTTATTTTGGTGCAATAAACAGCTTCCTGAAGCAAAGAGACAAAATGAGGAGCTAGGAAAACATAAATACAAAGGCAAATGCCTGGAAATATAAGATTTCCTGACTAATGAGGTTGTCGGGTCCAGTGGAACCAGCATGCACAAGTCTTTAGCCTTTCTTTCCTCAAGCTGTATGGCAGGGTTTTTCTGCCAGACAGGCTAGATGGACAGCTTAAAATCAGAAGCCAGACTGGGTACAGAAAATCTGGCAGCTCGGGATGGTTTCTTTCTGTCGTGGTTTTGCCCCAGCCGGGGGCCGCACCCCACACAGTCGCTTGTACTTTTAAAAGGAAGGGGGAAGGGGAAAAGAGAAGGAAGAAAGGAGGAAAATAAACCACAACCTAGAAACCAGAACCACGCAGGTTGGGATAAGGATAGTTTACTAAACAATAACAGAAAACTAGATATAACAATAACATAAGTTTAAAGCACAAAATAGATGAAACTGGTGATACACAATGCAATTTCTCACCAAACCACACAACTCAGGCCGCACAGCTTAGAGCCCGTCCCGGACAACCCGACCGCCCCAGAAACCGCATGTCCTGGCGTTGTCTCCCCCTCTTCCCCCCAGTCCCCCCTTAAACCGAGCATGACGTAACTGGCATGGAATATGCTCTTTGGCCAATTCGAGTCACCTGTCCTGGCTTCGTCCCCTCCTTTCTCACTAGTAAGGAAGTATGCAGAGCTGAGAAAGGTACTTGATTGCCCGGCAACAAATCGGAGACATCAGGGTGCTATCAGCACTATTCTCATGCTAACACCCAAACATGGCATTCCATTCACTGCTAAAAAAAAGTTTAACTCCATCATAGCTGAAACCAGGACACTTTCCCATCTGAATAATCTCCTCTTCACTTTTATGCCTTCATTTGTTTTCAGTATTGCAAGAATTACAACATTCTACTTAGAAATATAACCTGGCAGCTAATCCTTGGTATTACTGAGCATCTCTCTTTCCTCCTGATGTCAGCAGGAGCCCCGCGTCCTCATCATTCCTCTAGCTAAACTCTACATTCCTGTCTGGCAGGATCAGGAACACTCACTTCTTTCCCTAATGGACATTGAAACTTGCTATTTTCTTCTGGGTCTGCCACCATACCAGAAGCCTGCCATCCAGGTAGAGTGACAAAGCCTTCTGTGTCCATGTTATCGAGGAGCTGGGGCAAAGAAAGAAGAGCAGTTTGCCCAGAGTAACTGCAAGTCTACTGCTTATTGGAACCTTTATCTTTCAAACACAAGTGCTTTGACCTCTGATTCAATTTCCCCTTGATGCACAGTCTGGCATACCTTTCCAGTCGCTCTGCACACAACAACTGACCTTTTATCATTTTTGGTTGTAGATCTGAGGGCAATATTAAATGCACAGGGTGGTTCTCTATGAAGTGATGGTTTCATTGCACTGCAGGCTGTGCACTAATTTGCCCCATCAATCCAAATACATGGCTTATTTTGATTTTCTCAGTTTATGTTGTTCCAGCTTTCACTCAGAATATGCTTGCTCCTGTGATGTGTTTGCATTCTTTTAAGAATTTTAGTGGGAATTTATATATGCCCAAATAAATATATGCACACATATTGATGTATAGAAAAAGTAAGAAAATGTAATTGTGACTTTCAGGTAAAACACACAGAGCATTTTGGCAGGCATTTGAAAATTGATTTTTATAAAACATGCAGGAAATACTCGTGTTAACAGAGATTTTAAAAATTGTTCCCTGCTGGGAATTGATAGATGCTACAAGTTACGAATGGATTAATTTGGAAACAGCATCTCATTGTTACACAGGTGAAGCATTATTAAATACCTACAACAGGAACACAGAAAAGTGTTAGGAAATATATTGTACAACAAGCAGGAATGGCAAGTTTTAGATGTGCTTTACCATGTTCTTTTTTTTCAAGGCATCTTAGATCATGTCTCTTTAGATCAGAGCAAATGCTTCCTGTTTTTCCCTCTTTCCTCTGTTTACTGGGAATCAGATGATTTTGGCTTGTAGGTCTTTCTGGCAAGAAGAATCCCTTTAAAACCTGCTTGAGTTCTGAGGTAGGATGAAGGTGGTATCTCATGTTTGTGTCAGCCCTCCATGCCTATCTTTTTTCTTTTGTGCTAAACCACTAAAATTCATCTGTGCGATTCCTGACAGACAAATTGTAGGAGGCAGTGAGAGCATAATGAAATATTTGCTATCCTTCATGAAACATCTGGCAGGGCTTTGGCAAGATCAAGGAATTAGCAAGAGTTGCCACTTATATGCTGTAGCTGACATTTTTTGTTGTCCTTAATGGAGTCCAAAGCATATGCAAATCAGTTGCATAATGAGTGAGGTTAAGTAAGGTTTTGTATTTCGTTCCATATGGTGTTAAAAACATAATTGATCAGAATGTTTTGAAATATATTGAACACGAGTGTTCAGGTTTGTTTTATCTGAATCTCATTATGTCTGAGAAAAGATTTAGGATTAGGGCAGAGGATGAAGTTTTAACCTGGATCTATTATCGGTTATCTGTGATCACATATACTTCATCAGAAGTTTCTGCTATAAACCTCACTTCAATTTGCTTTAAAGGCAAAATAGATTTCTTTGACCTTGCCTTCTCTGCCTTTTATTCTTATGGGTACACACACAAAGAGTCTCTCTCTTTCCTAATTATGATATTGACTAAATACAATTCTTCTCTGCAGGAAAGGATAAGAGAACAAAAGTTATGTATTAGTCTCAGAACTTTTTATGCTACAGGAATTTTCTCAGATCACTTATGATGAACATGCCTAGAATGAGATGTATAACTTTTAGGGGGATTATGATTTTGCAATTTGTGTTGGATTAATTTCAAGGAGTATGTGATAACATAGGACCTTGTAGAGATTAAGTTACTTTGAGAGCTGGCCATGTTGACAGATGTCCATAAACTGGAATCTCAGGCTGCAGTACTTTGCTGTCACGTTAACCTTAAATTTCTCAGTATCCTCCAGAAACTGTTTTCTGTGATCCTTAAATTGGGATTTACCTGAAGGCTTCCTTAAAAGCAGGATCCAGTGGTAAACCAGCAGTTGACACACTCCCCCTATCCCCCCATGATGCTCTACCCTCTCCCTTCCCTGGACCTCCAGAATCATTCCTTTTACCAGAGCTCAGCACTTTTAGTCCCAGTCCTTGTTTACCTGTGTGATGAAATGATTGTAAAAGAAAAAAGCTATGCAGAAGGGTTCATAAAACAGTCATTCCTTACTTTAAAATGCAGAAGAATGTGTCAGGTTCTTGGGGAATAGAAAAATGTCTATATTTCCCTACTGGGAATCCAAGATCTTAACTTTGGCCATGCAGTCTTGCTCTTAGCATCTAATTTAAGCTAATGATAACACCTCGTTTTTCAGACCACCATTTCTGCCTGCGTGTTGACCATTCCAATGTATCTCAAGTCCTTTCTAGATGATCTTACTCCTATTTCAGGTGACCTGCCGCTTTGTCAGCACTCACCTGAAGACTAGAGGTGAAGAACTGGTTTGCTCTGGTTAGTAGCCAGCTCCTTCCCTGAGGTTGCTTCCACTTGAATGCAGTAGCATCAAGGTTCAGTGATCATCTAGTCTTATCTCTCAGATAGCTGTAGGAGCATCTCAGGAGTATCTCCTGAGACCTTCTGTGTCTTGTAATGAAAATTGTGCTCTGAATACAGAGCAAACCATGTAATTGTGTGGATATGTGGGTGTGGGGTGTCTGAATGTAGGCATATATACATATATGTGTATCTGTTAGTTGTCTGTATGAAAAAACAGATAAGGGATCGTGATCTACTTTGTGGGCTCATGTAGAGAAATTGATGTATTTACACACACATATTTATCGGATAGATTCACTGAAACATCAGAGTGGCTGTCAGCTAAAAATAGCTTTTCATGAAGAAAAGCTCACAACCAAGGGGTTGCTTTCTCCTCCAAGGGGTCTAATGGTCAGAATTCAGTCATTTACAGGAGTTATTAGTTCAGTCAGAAAGTTAGATGTCTACCCATCATCTGGTGTGCAAGCAAATATTTGCCTGCATAGATATCTGACCCAAAAAATAACCCTGTACATAAACCAGATATGTCACTAAAACATAGTCTAGACATGTCTTTGGCCATCTTAAAACATTCTGCTATCAAAAGCCTAAATCCTTTAAGTCGCTCAGAGAGAACTAAGGGATATATACATATGGAACTTGGACTTTTGAAATTAAATATATAGAACCAATTTTAAAACTTGGATGAAGCCAGTGGAATTATATGAAACAGCACCAAGGGAAACAAGAACCCAGGAGAACCTGCATTCCCTGACATTATTCCTCCTTAGCAGTACAAATTCTCATCATCTTTTCCAGAATCTTCTCCCATTTCTTGCCACTGCCCCCACTAACAGTGCCAATGTCTCAATTACTGGAAGCACCCTAAAGCAATTACAAGGATTCCAATAATCTTCCTGTGTCACTGTGGCTGGACTGCTAAATATCATCAATAACATGATTATCATTTTGAGAAGAAATTGCTTGAGGTAGAGACACTGTGAGGAAAGCTCCCAAACACTTTCAAAATCATTTTCAGCAACTCTTACATTATTCAGTGTCCTAATGAGTTCCAGTAGTCTTAGTAAATACCTTCCCATACAGGGGGACTTGATTGCTCATATTTCTCAGGAAGCTTAAGCATAGAAAGCCAAAATGTTATCTGGCTTGGAAGCATTTCTTTTTATCCTGAAACTCAGAGTAAAGTCCAAGCCAGTGGCAGAGCTGCCTGGTAGATAGATATTATTCTATCTATTTGATGTTACCCATCTTATATTTCCTATGTCAATCTCCCATTTTTAATGAAGGGAACAAGATCACAATGGATGAGATTTTAAACCATTTACTGTTAGTTGCTTCATTGGAACTGGCCATAAATTTCTGTTCATTGAAAGACTGTGACATATAGCCAAAAATAGCAGAACATACCAATGAGGTGTCTCACAGATACTCATTGGAAAAGAACCTCTCATTGATTTCAAGAGCAAACATGGGTTGGGCTGCCTGCATGCTGGTCCAGAGCTGATGCTATATGATATTGTTCCCGTATATAAACACCAAGTTGTAGTGTAATATGGATCTAAAGAGCAAGACTGGGACTATGCTTCTGCAAGACAGTCTAACCCAAGCTCAAGTGTCCCAGTGGTACCTGAATATACCATGTGTATTCTTATAAATGTCTTCAACTTGCTTAAACTTTGTGTTCCAGGGCTTGAGCTCTGGTGTCCAGGAATTTGGCACAAATCTCAGGAACAGAACATGTGCAGATATAGTCAGTCAGGACTCAAGCCATCTTCAGGGATGTTTCAGGCTGCCCAGGGAGGTGGTGGAGTCTCCTTCACTGGAGATATTCAAGACGTGCCTGGACGCCTATCTGAGCAATATGAGCTAGGGAGCCTGCTTTGGCAGGGGGGTTGGACCCGATGATCTCTCGAGGTCCCTTCCAACCCCTACAATTCTGTGATTCTGTGATTCTGTGATTTTGCCAAGGGGTTCCCTCAGAAGCCAGTGCTGGATGCTGATCTGGACGCCAATCTTAAGTGAATAAACTGTTCCCTGCTTGTGCAGAGTGGCCAAAGTTGTTTGGGGTGACTGAAATAGTATGTCTGTGGAGATATAGCTTGTTTGCCATGTTTATGCCCTTGCATGGGTTCATCCTTAACTAATTTCTCTCCATAGTTAATTGGAAACTTTACTCAGCCCCCTGATTTAGCTTTTCAGTGCTGATGGGGATGCAGCTGCTTTGTTCATGTCTGCCTTTCCAAGCACCAGATTTATAGGGTCTTTAGTGTTTCATCCAAGCCAGGCACTGCAGTATGTGCAAGAATGCATCATCACAAACCAAAGGGAATATACAAATTCACAAATCTCTCATGAAGTACACAGGCAGGGTGGTTCTTTCGTGTGCTGAAGTGTAAATGTACTAAATTTAAAAAAAAAAAAAGACAACAAAACCTAAGAACTGATGGAGGGTGAGAGAAGGAAAACTAGTTATCTTCAGGGTCTGCACCAACTGTCATAACTCCATTTCGTGGCTGACTTGTATCTGTTCAAGTCAGTGGGTTTTATTAATGCTTACAAGCCTACAGCTATAAGAATGCTAAAGATGCAATGTTTGCCCTGTGCTGATATATAGATTGGTTCTCCATTAGGAAGAAATTAATGAGTGTTCATAAGTTCAAATCCACAGCCTTTGGCTTCTCACCAGCTTTTCCATCCTGCAAATCTAGACACAAGCTTATGTGAGTTTTATTGGTTAGCGTTAGAAACATGCCAGAATTTGACCTGAGGTATCTGGAATCCAGAAATGTCATGTAATGTCAAGCTAGTGCCCTTCAAATGGGCAAAAAATGCCTGCTTGTCCTCTAAACTCGTCTTTCACAGAAGGATCAAAGCTGTACTAATGGTGTGATGTAATTCAGTTAAATGCAGTTCTTCATAATCATAAAAAGCTTTTCAATTTCCCAACCATGTGTAATGAGAGGTATGCACTCACCATCTCCTCTGCTCTTACAGCAGTCACCAGCCATCTTCTCACCAATAAACAGGATGGAAACTCGTTCCTGAGAAGACTAGGAGACCTTCTGCTAGATGCAAATAAAATGCTGTCCAGGGCTAAACTGTTGCAAGCCTGAATGAACATTAGGGGACAGTATTGGCCAGGAGTCAGCCTGATTCTTGTTCCTCATGCTCTTTATTTACACACTGCCTTCCCTTCTTTCTAAGTGATAAAGCCCCACTTGTGCCTTACTTATCTAACTGGTGCACCAGACATCCATTTTTAATCTGGCCAAATCAATTATAAATATTACAGCCTACAATTACCCTGGGAACTCCTGAAAAACTAATTAGTACAAGTCTTAGCAATGAATTACACCTTTCTCTTGGCTATTTGCAGCAGGAAAAAAAACCAAAAAATCCCAAAGCAAAACAACCTACACTCAAAACAAGACCAAACATCTCTCAGCCATAGCAAACAGAATTCAAGGCAGTGTTTAATTACATTCATATTGTTCGTGAAAGGATGGGCCATGGTGGGCTGAAAGCCAGGGCACCTGGCATTGCCTTGGGCTTAGCACGTATTTTCTCAGGAGATGGTGTAAGATGTAAAAGTCCTTGGCAAAGAGTCTTTGGAAAGGAAAATCTCATGGGAGCCTCCAAAGTTCATATTGTTGTTTACTGTGTAGCAACAAAGGAGCCGAATGCAATAGTCCTTTAAGCTGGAGCCATCTTACATCAGTGCATAGCTGATTCCCTCCCTTGGCGAGGTCAGGGACTAAATAGAGCCTTGTCTGGCTTTTCTCAGGCAGGAGGGGAAGCCAGGCTTCTGTCTGGGGAGTGCCTGAATTGCTGAGATCAAATTGGAAAGTCATTACAAGGTGTGCACCACACCTCTTAGCAAGTGAATCAAGATGCTAAGGGCAGACTAAAGACCTTCCTCGTTGGCATCTTGTTGCTATAGTGTATTTCTTACAGGTGTAATTACCTAAGAGCATCATCGTTGTTTCATTTATATCCTAAAATACTACTTTATGAACCTATTAGAGGCAGAATTGTACTCTGGGATAACTGCAAATGGGTCTGCTTAAGATTCATTTTAGATTCATTACAAGACTTCAGGAGCAGCGTTCCTGTGAAATACTTTTAATAAAACATACAAATTCCTCAAAAGCAAAACTCTGCAAGACCACACACCCTTTATGATTCAGTGATGTTGGTGGAATTTTAATGTCAAAAAAAAGAAGGGCAAGGCAATCCTAATTCACTGCAGAGAGGGCAGTGTATCTTTCAAAGCTGGAAGACACTTTGTGTACCTGCTTGTATATAACTCTTCAAAGAGTTGATAAAACTGTGTTGGAAAAGACTGAGAGATTCCCTTTCTGTGCAGGCAGTAACTGTGGTCAGGGAACTTGGAGGATCTCTGATCCCTGCTTGAGAGGAGAAAAAGCACCCCCTTCTTTCAGGTGAATGCTGTAATTGCTGAGAACTTGGCCCTGTTTAGGTCAGGAGTAAATCTTTTTTTTCTGTTTTCTCACAAGGAAATATCTGATATCTTGAAAAATTTCAAGAAAGCCATTTCCTGCCTTATTTAGTCTGAACTGTATCAGAGACATGCTTAGCTCCTTATACACAGCCATATCCCTGCATTCGGCAGCTTCCAAAGGATTGGGACATACCATGATGGAGAGCAGGGAAAGCAACAAACAGGGTTACAGACAGGGTGGTTATGCAGCTACTGGGATGTTATTTTTCACTGCAGGGGGAAGATGAAGACATGTTTGCGTGCTTGTTGACACATCCTTCACAGGGAGCCACTGGTATGTCCATGACCAGCAGTGGTCCAGACTTTTCCCTCCTTTTTGTGTGAAGCATTGAACCACTTGCTTCCTACCTTTGCTCTGGCAAAACTGCAGCAAAGTTCACAAGAGTGAGAAGAACAATATGGAAAAAGAAGCAAACGCTCCATTTCCTTCTCTAACACACTGGCACTGCAAGGCCTGTCGAGTGAAGGTCAAGCAGCAGCCCTGAACAATGGTCACAGATTCCCTAAGAGGGACACTTCTCAGTGCTGGTTCTTTCCAGCATGAAAAAATTTCTATTTCGAGCCAGTCAGTAGAATACACAGCGAGTGATCAGCCACGCAACTGAAACAGGAGAGAAAAATCCCAAGAAATTACTTAGGGCATTTCTCCATGCCTTGGAAGTCTGTGCACAAGAAAAGGAGAATTATGTACAGAAGAGAGATTATCAGTCATCCCCGTGTACAGCATGGAGCTATAGTTTATCAACCACAACTCTAGACTGCCTTTTGTTATATGCAGTTCAGCAGGACAGCTGACTTGCAAGGTTTCTGTCTAGTGGTGCCCTAACAGGTAGGCTAGCTTAGAATGAGAGGTTTGCAGGAAGCACCTGAAAGAAGTGTTTTACAGTCATACCAGAGAGCTCCAGGTATGCTGACACATAAGGAGGGACTCAGCTCCATTCTCCTTCTCCTCGTGTTATGTCAGTAAAAACCCTGAGTCATTCGACACAAGTACCAAAGCTTGTTTGCTTTCCAAAACCAAGCAAACACACCCACCCACATACAAAAGGAGAACTAATTAAGACCAAGTCATATCTCAATAAATATGCAAATTAAAAATCAAAACAAAGAAATTCTATTTATCACATCATAAAGTTGCAAATTGCTGTTTTGGTTCCCATCGGCTGGAATAGATGAGGGCTACAAGGCTGTAGGTTTTGAATTAGTGGATCAACCAACATGTACACATGTTTTATTGTGATAGCTGGGGGACTGTTGGCTGTAGATAAATTACTAGCCTTCCCTCCCCCTCTTCTGTACTGCGTTCACGTTCAGTGGTATTCATAGACTATATTTGTCTTGGAGTTCTCTAATGTAATGTCATTGGTTTTCCTCATTGTTTACCTTCTGTAAGACAACATCATTATTCCTTGGTAAATCTGTTTCATGTCCCCTGGGGTTTTTCTCTTTTTGGTTGTTGGTTTGTTTTTTTTTTGGGGGGGAGGGGGTGTTTGCAGCTTTTAAAAATCAGATTAAAAAATAAACAAACAAAAATACCAAGACCCTGCCCCTAAGAAAAATATTCCATTACTCATTTTTGGAAGAGAGCAGGACACGCCTGCAGCAGTGGTATGTGATAGTCTAGATGTTGGCATTTCTGCTCATTACCATGTTTCATCATTTGCATTGTCTCCTAATGGAGCTGGTCTTTGTGATGTGGAGAAGCAGCATATAATGACTTCGACAGCTTTGTTAGTGAGACTCTAGCTGGTTCCCCAGCACATGATGCACTGCCACTTCTTCTCTTTCAGAAGAACCTCCAACCTGCTGGTTTGAACTAGCCCATTTATATTGTTTTCCTATGTGTTTTAAATCCCCCTGCTGCAGAAAGCAAATTATTGGGATGGAAAATTCCACAGAGTAGAGGGCTGGAGCTGGTGTGTAGAGTTTGGTAGCGTGATAAAGAGCCTTTCAACTTCTAAGTTGCTGGTGTGATTACAGCCTGTGTCGGCAGCAAGAGGAAGTTGGTACCATCTATTTTCTGTATGGTAACTCATTATGTGATTTGTTGTGGTGGCACCAATCCAGTGAGTATCAGTCCAAATCGGAGAAACCAACTACTCAGGTCAGTGCTAATTGGTTTTCTTGCTTGCTGTCACAGCAAGGGAGCAAAGGGCAGAACCAACCAGGAGGAAAGACTTCTTTCCTGACTCCTAAGCATGGTCTAGGCACATCCTCACATGTGGGGAGCCTCTCTCTGCAGTATGTCTGCCCAAGTATTGAATTGTCACAGTCTTGCTATTTTGTGTACTGTGCATGAGGCAACGTGACAGCACCCATCTTAGAAGGGAGAGCCTTTGAAGTCTGTTACAGAAGTTTTATGCATAAAATACTTGCTTCCTAACGACTGTCCCTTCACTCTTCAATGTAAGGAGACAGCAGTTTTCTTCTTTCATTCTGTGCTGTTGACTTCTGTAGTAAAGTGCTTTTGTGTTAGAAGTCATTTTCTCCTTTTTTTCAGAAACACAGCCCTAAAAACATTTAAGTTACAAAAAAATTCAGAAGGTCCTCTGCTATTTGGTTTCCTAGCTTTGAGTAATAATAGGGATTCTTTTATCCTTTTGTTATCCTTTCAATGCAAATGTTTGACCTTCAGTCCCTAGATTGCAATCTGAATTGTTCCATCTGTAAAATATCAGTGGGTTGGTGGCAGCTATGTTCTGTCCCAATGGCATTAGCAGCTCCTCCCAAACATAGAAGTGCAATATTACAAGCAGATATGCTTTGGTTCTTTTTAATTGCAAAGCTGAAAGTGAAAAGCTTATAAATGAAAAATCTAGTTCCCCTGAGTTTAGTGAGCTTTGAACATTATCACGGGTACTTGGTATCGTGGTAATTCATGCTATGCCTGCATATGAAAAAAAAGGAAGAAAAACAGATATAAAACCCATTGGTCAGACTCAGTAGAGACCATTACTTGTTGCTGTTAGTTTTGAGAGGATTGTTCTGATTTGTTTGTTTTGTTTCATGTCACATACTCAGTTTCAGTATGAGTTCTTCCTGACCCAGATTTCTGGGCAGACAGAAGTGAAGCCAGGAACTGTAAAAGTGCATAATTATTCTTTTATTTATTTTTAAGCTGTACAGCTCTATTAAGCTTACAGAGGAGACTTTGAAGTAAACTAAGCCAGAGATCAGCCAGAGAAGAAGTGGGTTGACACTGCTTGTTTCTGCTTGCAGAGTAGTCTGTATACAGTTAAGATCTGGAGCCTTAGAGCTAGGAAAATCTTACGCCTTTTTTGGAGTGCAGAAGAGAGAAGGGATCAATACATCCAAAAGCAATACTTTACACCTTTGGTATGTTCTGAAACCTCAGATACTGGCACTGCTGTGAAACAGCTGAAAGCTGGAAGATTATTCCGGTTACTGACATGTAAATGAGCAGACCACACGTTAAAGCTGTGTGTGCTCCATCTGCCAAGCCATTCATTCTTCCCAACTTGGGACAAATTAGAATCTCTGGCCCAGTGGTGGAAGATTATTATTCCTTTCCCAGTCCCTCAAAGCAATACATTCTCCTGCTCTGTGTCTGAGTGAAAACATTGACCTGGAGGTGGAAAATACAGGATCTGTCCCCCTGATTCATCCAGACTCTGACCCAGGCAGTGCTGAAACCACAGGCTTCTTTCTGGTTTCAAAAAAATTGCCCAGCTCCTCCCCTGGGCCAAGGGAAAAACAGGAACTAGGAAGCTGGGTAGGAGGAAGACCCAATACCCCAGAGCCAGCTAGTTTAGTGGTTACAATTCTGCCATAAATACTGCTTTAGGTTAGCCCAGTACTGTATGGTTTGAAAGTGGACTGGTAAAGAAAGCCTATGACCATTCCTGTAAGTAAACAGCAGCATGGGGTGACCTGTCCTTCCGAAAGCCAGGTGAAGGACCTGTGACATCCTTTCAGAGTCACTCTTCAGCCATTCAGACTTGCCCCTGAATTTGGGCCTTCCTCAGGAAGGTGTGCTGTCAAGGCTTCCTCATGCTCTTTCCAAAACACGAACAGTCGTGGTGTTTCTGCTTTTCTTGGAGTCAATGTGCTCAAAGACCTGAGAGCTTCTGTGTTTTGTTTGTGCTGCTGCTTGTTACCAGTGCTCTGGACTTGCACGTAACAGGAAGAAAAGATACCAAAGCACATCAGCCAGCCACATGGATTAATTAGGTCTTACGCTAAATGTGCAACTACAGCCAGGTGGATGATGATTAAACCAGCAGCCTTCTGGAAATGGAAAACCTCCTCTTCTGCTGTATTTCAGCTTCTATAACCTCATAAGTGCCTCAAGGCAAGAATGATGTTGTCTGTATAGAAGCATTCAGTTTCTGTATAAGCAATAGCAGTAATAGTGATAACAATAGTAATGTGTTTCTCCTGTGAGGTACGGAAGTATCACTCTTCATTTTACAGATGGTGAAACAGACACAAAGACATGCAGGATCTCGCTTAGTGCCATCTCATGCCTTGTTAGCAGAGCCAGGATTTAACCCAGGGAACATGTTTCTCTCTTACTTGCTTTTACCCCCAAACAATACCCCCTCCTTTGATGACGTCCAGTCTCTCTTGTGATTTTTCTGCAGAAGCAACAGCAGCCTGGAGACTGATGATGAACCTCCTTGTGTGGAAGAAATCGATTATAATACTGACAGTTGCTCTGATGATGAAGGGGACTTCTCAGAGCTAGACCAGGAGATCCAGGAGTGCCTCTCGTGGGCAGAAGGAGAGACAGAAGATGAGGAAGTGACCATGGGACAGTCATGCAGCTCCAAGGCTCTCAGGGGCCTCTACATTTCCAGCCAGCCAGCATCCAACAGTACGGCTCTCCCTCTGCGTTCAACAGCACTTGGGGTGTACAGTGGGTTCAAGAGCAGCCCTGCATGAACAAGACTTTGATTTGCAGAGCAGTAAGCAAAGGGGGTTACTGCTCATGTTTGCCTGTTTGCCAGCTTCAGCATCCTTCCCATATGTCTTCAATTATAGAATCATAGAATGCTTTGGGTTGGAAGGGACCTCAAAGATCAACTAGTTCCAACCCCCCTACCATGGGCAGGGACACCCTTCACTAGACCAGGTTGCCCAAAGCCCCATCCCACCTGGCCTTGAACACTGCCAGGAATGGGGCTTCCACTACCTCCCTGGGCAACCTATGCCAGTGCCTCACCAGCCTCACAGTAAAGAATTTCTTCCAAACGTCTAATCTAAACCTGCCCTCTTTCAGCTTGAAGCCATTCCCCAATGACCCATCATTACACTCCCTGATGAACAGACACTGCCTGAAGAACAGACACTCCCTGACTCCCTGCCTTGTGCAGTTCTGAATGTTGACTATACACTTGTGTAATCTACAGACATACATACATTGAGAGTGATTCCTTATAGTTCGTACAGAAGGCAGAGCAAGGGTCCACTGACCCAGATGGTACTATGTGAGAGCATCATCCATTCCTAAACATAACCTCCAGTTATGCTGCTGTCTCTAGTATATAGTTTCATACAGATTGACCTGAAGAATGGTATT
This sequence comes from Porphyrio hochstetteri, assembly GCA_020800305.1. Classification (NCBI taxonomy): domain Eukaryota; kingdom Metazoa; phylum Chordata; class Aves; order Gruiformes; family Rallidae; genus Porphyrio; species Porphyrio hochstetteri. The sequence goes on along the minus strand of CM036915.1, from coordinate 17,114,094 downwards.
CTGAGACCGAGGAACCAGAGATGATTCTACCCTTCCTAGTTTAGGCTCTTACTATGGAAAGCAGCCTTTGCCTGGAGGAGTGACAGTTACTGTGCCTTTGGCCAGAGCTCTCCATTGCTGTTCATGTCTCTTGAGCTGTAGAGTGTGTATCTGGTTTCTGTCTGATCAGAATTATTACAGTGTGTTCAACAGGTTGGGTCAGGCTGTGCATGCTTCTGAGCTGGTCGTATCTCAGTGGCAGCATGAGAAATCCAATATGTCACAGTAAGGAAAGCACCAGTGACAACAACAGAGTGGTCTTCTGGAAACCTGGGCACCTCTTTGCTGCACTGGAATGAACTAGTCCTGCATAATCTCAGTTGAGTCACTTCATGCTTGAACTGATGGGCCCAAGTATAGAATTTGTCTCACAGATGCTGTGAAATAATATTTGTTTGTGAGACCTCGAGCTAAGAGAGTACAGACACACCAGTTTATCCCTGAGAACTAGAGCTACTATTTAAAGCTACTGGGTGTGAGAAGGATTTGGGGCATTTTAAAGAGAAAAATACATTCTCTCGAGGCAGCCAGGAGTCCCCCAGCATTCTGTCAATAGATTAGTGATGGTGGCAATATCCAAGAGTGAACATAGCCTGAGCATCAGTCCTCTGACAGTTCTTTGTTAATTTTATGGTGATACGACTAAGGAAACATAGTTCATGGAATGGGTTCCCATTGTGCCAGACTAGTAATAGTAGAAGACATTACTGGTAGGTTATATATAGGACGTGTTCTACTAGTGCCTCCCATAATGGAGTCAGACCAGCTTATCCTTCGATCCTCAACTGCAAACCAAAAAGATTTTGCCAAAAATTGCTTGCAAACACAATTCCTGAAAATCCAACAGACTGAAAATGCACACATGCACCCAACACCCCTAAAGCATGAAGCCCACATCATCACACCTCACCCCTCATGTTGCCTGAACTTCTCATATTTCCTAGACTCTGCTGCTGCAAATGGGGAATTGCCCTGAACCAAAATGATACTAATTGCATGATGCAAGAGGTTCCCAACACTGTCACTACTTTATGATGCTGAAGGAGGAGGGTGAATGTATGGTCTGTTGTAGCATTACAGCCTATAAGCCTCCATTACCAGTGATTATTATTATTAATATCAATGCATGACTAAATCCACTGTGTCACACTTTCATCTTCATGGTGTTTGTGGAAAGAATTCCTGGTGCAGAATGAGGTTTTCTCTGATGCATTTCTGAATCCTTATCCCCAGCCTATCTAGGCATATTTTCCAGCAGAAGCTTGCTCTTTGGAGAAATAGCTTCTTCCTGTCCTGCTGGGTTTGCAGTACCCAGGTGTTTTAAAGTCTTCACCAGGACATAAGAGTTCTCTCTGTCTCTAGCTCTTGCTTTATGACGCTGCTCACAAGGCAGGTGGCTTGGGTCCTTAGAAGCTGGACTTCTTAGAACAAATCAATTCATTAGGTATGGTGTGTGTTCTCTGTACAGATGTCCTGTTCTGCTTGCTTTACTGTGCAGCTTGTTGCACACAATACTGAATTTTCATAAAAGGTTGGCTCACAGGAATGGACACAAAAGAGGTAAAACAGGTGTTCCCATTATAATAGTTTGTATAACATCGCTTCAAAGCTTATTAATAAAAACTGATATATGTGCATAGTTAAGTTCAAACTCCAACATTCGTATGCATGACAAAACCCTCATGCTGTGCTAGGTCCAGGCTGCAGTGTGCACAGGCCTAGCTGTAAGACCTTCAGCGTTCAGCACATCCCCAGGACACAGGGCCATTGTACATATATGTGCTGTAGACATGCACATTTATCTCCAGAGCTGCTTTTCTCTCCCACACTCTGTTCTGTACCAGAACAATAACTGAACAGTGCTTACTGAGGCTTGCTGATGGTACACCCTATTGCAAGGGGGAAAAAAAAATCATCTTAAATCAGCGTTTTTCCTCATGAAACATCAATACTTTGGCTAGAAATACTGTAGGACCAGTCTCAGTCTTTTAGCTGTTTCAGTCTGAATTTCTTAAGTGAGGGAAAAATCATTTCAGTGGGAAAGCTCTGCCCTAGTTGTGATTCATTTAATCAATAGACTGTGCAAGAGTTGTCCTAATATAATAAAAGCAGGGATGTAGTTTCCATGCAAGTTTGGAGCCAAATGTACATGAACAGTTCCACTGTTGTGCAGATCCTGTGTGAGTAGCTACAAGAGGTAGAGAGATGGCAAAGCCCCTTCAGGTGTTTCCAGTGTCTGGGATCCATGTACAGCAGCTGAGATGGGAGCAAAGTGTCCATGCACGTCAACTGCACCTGCACAAACGCTGCTGTGCAAGATTAAAAGCCTGTCCAAGTCTTCTCCCTTGGCAGCTTCCCACATTTGTACCACAGAACATGTCAGCTTTTGGTGAGGATGCTGCAGAAGGCAACGGGCAGGTGAACCCCCCCCCCAACCCAAGGGTACCCAGCCTGCTGCCGAGAAGGGCAGAGGAAGTACAGTGAGAGGGTTGGACGACCAACCAGTTGGGGATGCCACCCTGGAAACCTCCAGCAGATGCAGTTTTGTGGGCTGCCTGGTTTCTTCAGGAACTTCTCCTAGGAGCAGATGCTCCTCTTCTTTTGACAGACCTCTAGAGGTCAGGAGAGGACCTCCGCTGTGCGCTGCTCTCCGCCCTATTAAAATTCTCCCTGAGTCATGGTAATTAAGCAGAACTAGGCTCTGCACAGAGGAACGGAAGTGCATTGACTTTAATAAAACAGAGTGTAAAACAACTTTAGATTAACTCCAGCCTTGTTTATTCTTGCACACTTGTAATTCTGGTTTGGTATTTCCCCAGTGAATGGAGCCGTTGTGCCCTGCGCTGAGGCAAGTCACCTCACTTCAGCCCGCTAAGTGCTGAGCAGTGAGGCCAGTGCCTTTTCTTGCTAGCTAATCCCCAAGAATTGGGAAACAGCCGACGGAGAAGGGGAGGGAGGAGAGGGAAGTCCCCCTGCTCCCCACCGTTGCCATTCCTCAAGAGTCAGCAAGGCTGTCAGGTTGCGACTCAAGCCAAATATTTCCGTAATGGCCAGAAGAGAGGGTGTCTTAGAGGCACTCACATAGTCCCGGCTGCTAAAGCATTTCTGGGTCCCTGCCAGGCACATTAACTTTTTTTACTGATGCCTTTTGTCTCAGTGACTCTCTTAGCTGCTGTGAATAGCCCTGCTCTCCTCCCTTCCCCCCAGTGTTTGCATGACATGGGTAGGAGATGTGGCGCTGAGCAGCGCTCACACTGCATCCTCTGTCTCAGCCTCTCGCCTGCTCTCAGGCCCGCCTGGCCACAATGGCCCTTTCCTACCAGAGACGATGCCTTGCCAGTGCCTGGTGAAATGCATGCATGTGTGTAAACCTCTGGGCTAAAAATAAATAATTAAACAATAAAAATAAAAAGAATCAAGTCAGCAAACTCAGGGAAGAACAAAATCTAATTAGTTTTATCTGCTGTTTGTTATGAGGCTGTCAGAGTGCTCTATCCCCTGGTTTTACAGCACTCCGGAAAATAACAGTGATAATAATAATAAACAACCGTGCACTGGGTTGTTTTTGAAGAAAGTGGGAAGCAGATTAAGGAGGGGGGAAAGACAGCAACCCCCCCCCCCTTCTCCGCTGCTTTTCTCCTCCTTCCAAAAAGCAGAGATGCAGGTGATAGCACTATCTCCAGTCTTACCTGTCCGTCCTTCCTGTAGAGACAGAAAGCACAAGTGGGCAACAGTTTGGCAGCCAGTTCAGGACACACAGATTGTACTCCTTGCTCTGCCATGTATCTCTTGTGCTCTTGACCAAGTGGTTCACCCTCAGCCCTCAGCTTCAGCTCTGATGAGAGGCATGAACAGGGCTTTGATTCCTCATGGCAAATACAGTAAGGTGTGAATGAATGTAGCTGTGTGGTTTGGAGGGCAGGATGGGAAGAAAAAGGGATGTAAAACTACCCAGCTGTTGCTTTATACTGATTTTAGCTGTTGCTGGTGGAGAAGGCAGATAGGATTATCCTGTGCACAAGCACAGTGTTTGTTGCCATCACTGCTTTCCACTTCAGTGATGTGTGGTGAAGGTGGTGGTTCGTTAGGCTCTTTAAGCTGGGCTGGCTCATTTTAAAGGTTTCTCATCACAGCAACCAGTTATTACCAATCTATCCTGTCCTATGGCCTGGTCCTCCCAGTGTGGAAATTTTTGCACCTGACTCAGGGAGAACAGGATTTAACCCTTTGTTGAAAAGTCTGGTAAGGTTTTCCAGGCAGAGGGCTGGACATGAGGCTCCAGCTGGAGATAACATGCAAAAGCTGGGAGAACTAGAAACTGTGCATGTAATTGCATCAGGAAAAGATGAAGGAGAAGGCTAAAGAAAGAAGAAATAAATCAGGGGAGACGAAGGAGGGGACTAGGTGCAGGGAGGGGGAATGAAGAAAGCAGATGGGAATAGGAGTAGGGGGCATTTGGGGGAGACACAAGCAGTGAAATGGGAAAACTATTCCTATTTGTGAGTCCTCTTCCATCCCCAGATAATGTGTCAGTATTGACGCTATCAATACTCTCTACTGTAGAATAAATCTGCCACTGTACTCCCCACTCCATAAACAGCAGCCAAGTCCATATCCTCAGCACTGCCCTGCATGTTCGGCACTGTGTTTTGTGAGTGCTTTTCATGATGGTTAAGCCCATATCATTTCTGGCCTTAGGTTTTCTCTCCAGGGACCGACATCGTCAGACAGGTTCTGGAAGATCCATGGCATATTATTGTTGATGCAGCAGTTTGCAGCCACTTTCTTTGCTGGTTTTATTTCACTTCAAAAAAGTGGAAGGCAGAGAAATGAAGGAGGTTTACAGCAGGGAGTGAGAGAGAAAGGAGAAGGCAGAAAGAAATGCCCTGCTATCCATCTAATGGTGAGGTAGCTATTTTGGCATCAGGGGCTTTTTAGCCTTTGATTAAGCTGCTTGTAGCTCATGCAGGGGACCAGCAAGAGGGAAAGACAAATCTGCCCTAAAAACAATCATCCATTGGATGCCCTGGCAGTAACTCCAGTCCCAGCAAACTACCATAGCCTTTGGCTAACCGAGCTCTGGGCACCGAGGGCTGGCTCATCACCAGCAGATACAATTGCAATCACAGCCCTGTTTCTTGCCCCCTCACTCCTAAACGCCTGACTGAAGGCTGTTCCTGCATGGTTCCCAGTGTAGGCTCTGGCAGCTCATGTAGAGATCTGCAAAGGCTTCCTACCTTTGCCTCAGCATTTCCATGGAGTGTTAGTTAGGTTTTTTCTGTGCTTGTTTCCTCATCTATGAAGAGGGGTTATTAACATTTATTTTCAGTGAGAGGGGTCACAATGGGGCATAAATCGCCAATATTTACAGCACAGTTTGATATCCTTTGAGAAGGCAAATAAGAGGGATTAGTTGCTGCTTCCATCATTTATCTGCCATCACTGAAATAAAATTACTGCTCGTCACTGTGATCATTGCTAACTCCTTTCCAGGGGCAGTTGTGTTCCCTTTGGACTCCGTGGAAGGTGGCATGGGTGGGCCAGGTAAATCCTTGAGGTGAAAGCATGGGCAGTGTCCACAAAAAATGCTTTGCATTTTTTCACAGCACAGTGGTCTTCCATGAGCCAGGCTGCAGCGAGCTGGGCAGTGAGTTGGGAAAATGGGAAATTTAATAGAAGTGAAAATGAGACACTTGGGAGAACAATGGAGCAGTCTGGTAAACATCTGAACTGTCTCACCCAAGTGCTAGGAGTATAAGGGTAAACAGGAAAACTGTAAAGCCTTAGTGCATATACCAAGCCGTGAGTTAATCAGCTTCCCAGACACGTGGTAAAGAGAAAGTTAAGAAGAAGGATTAATGGCTGTGAAACATCAGGGAATTGGTAGGTTGGGTCAAGGAAAGAGGAAAACACACCACAAGCACCGACAGAGATTAGAGCAGAGGTACACTGACAAGATCTCTTATAGCAGGGAAAGGAATAGAAGAAAAGTGAAACACTAAAGGTGTGTAAGTACCTCATTCATGCCTTGAAATGAGAAATTCGTTGTTAAAAAAAGTTGAAGCGGCAGCAGATGACTAGGAATGAGAACAGAATGATAACAAAGTATGTGTGGAAGAAATCAGAGAGGTGCTGGCACAGAATGAGCTAGATGTGGCTAGGAACACACAGTGGAAGAGAAAGAAATCCTATAAATACACTAAAAGGAATTAAAGTGTGCACTGTGTATCACAGAAGGAGAGCACGTGAGAAGGGTTGGAGTTGTCATTGCTGCCTTAACTCCACTTATCACCAGAACAGTTGCTACCAGATAATATATAACAGAAGTCATGCCAGTTCAGGGATGGGAATAGCCCAGAACGAAGGGGTGTGACTTTAACAATCCTTGCATTGGGAAGGTGAGTTCAAACTGTGGGACCTGAGGGAATTTCCCTACATGTTCCCAGGGGAAGCAGGCTGTGAACAGTTAAGAATGGACTCCAAGAGCTGCTCCCATACTGAGATGGTTCTGCAGACTAGAAGTGAAAAGAGTGCATTTGTTTGTGAATATGGAAAAAGGAAGAGCCAGGAAATTTAAATCTGCCAGCTAAGCTGAGTGACTACAGAGAAACCTCGACAAATTATGAAACAAACAATTCATTAGCAGCTATAGGATAAGAAGGTGGTAAAAGACAATCAATATGGATTTGTCAAGCTGATCTAATTTCCTTCTTTTATTGGCTAATTGGCTTAGAGGATAAGGCAGAAGTAACATATGTCTTTGCTTTAGGAGAGCTTTCAGTAATTTCTGGCATTACATTTTCATAAGGAACTAAAGAAATATAGTTTATATGAAATCGTTATAAGGTAGGTGCATGCTAGCAGAGAAATTACTCCTGGAAGCTGTGTTTCCTCTCCACAAACATAAGCCTTCTGGAAGTTAGGCATCTAGTCTAAATTATTCTGTATAGAGTAAATGTAGAGAGACAGACACCTCCAGAGGATCTACATCCCCTCCTAAGATATGTGGAAAAGATCCTTTGCTGAGATATTTCCCTGCCTCATTAACTTCTGAGCAAAGCTAAACAACCAGCTCAGACAGGACATGTGGCTTTAAACCTGCCTCAAGAAGGAATCACACAGTCACACTTGTGGAGCATTATTTTGCTTAAATAACTGAGTCAATACCATGGAAAATCCATATTTTTTTTTTCAGAATGTTCAAACTCTTTTTGTTGCAAATCAATTCCCTTTCCACACCCCTCTGTTTATGTCAACACACCTCCTGCCCTCACCTCCAGCCTCTCCTGCGTAGGGCTGTGCTTCAGAGCTCTCCCCCCATCCAGCTTTACACTCCCATCTGCTCTCCCAGTCACTCTCTTCCAGAGCCGAACACACTAAACACCAGTGACCTGGGGGACTACGTCCCAGATGAAACCAGGATCAGAGCACACACTCTCACTGGCGGCCGGCACCCAGGTAGATGCCAAGAGCCTTGGAGCAAGGAGCTCACACTGAAGCCACTATGCCAGATGGCCTGGCTGCTCTCGGTTGTAAGGGCTGCTTTGTACTTTTTAGCTTTACTGATGCAGAGAGAACATTTTGAACTGTCTAAGCCTTCTAACCTTGTATCATTGGCACACAAACAGCAGCAGCACACTGTTGAACATAATAACAAGAGGGAAGGAGCTGTGGAATTAAATAAGAATTTAAATCTGAAGGTTCGCAGCTCAGACCAAGAGGCTTTATATTTCCAGGAATTGGTTGAGTCATGTTTGAGAATAATGGATAAGATTAATTCCTTCGTGACTATGGCTGAATAAATTATTCGCCAATAATTTTATCTATGATTTGGCCAGTTCTAGCTGCTTTTTCTAATGTGTACGATGCAGGAACATTAGCTGTATTTTGGAAGTGTGTGCTGGATATGCAGCACCAGTCCTTGGCATCTGGCAGTGAATTTATTCCCCAAAGGCAATTTTCAACGAGATTTACCCCAGAGCAACCGAATGCGGGATTTGATCTGTCATATTCAGAATGATTCATTTTTCACCTCATCAAGTAGGAAGAGAGGGGATAGAGAGGGAGAAGGAAAGTTATTTCACTCTTCACACAACAAACCCTTGTCTTCAAAGTCTGAGCTGCCACAGAGCGGTAAGCGGCTGCCCACTGAGGGACAGGACAAATGTTGCTTGGCAACTCCACGCCATTGATGGGAAGCGCTCGGCAGGCTGAGCATCGCAGAGGGACGGAGAAGGAGGGTGAGACAGTGGCACATCAGGATGCTCACTCCTGTCTGGCCCTGTTAGAAATGATACCAATCATGCCCCGGTAATTGTTGTAGATGCTGGCCAACAAAGTCTTTTCTGTTGGGTGGGAGAGTAATTGCAGGTCATAAATGGTGAAGTGTCCCCTGCCCACCCCCTGGGAACAAAGGGATGTTGGATCTATTAATATCCTGAAGGTCACTGAATTCTTCCCAGTGTAGCTAGCTGTCAGCAGACCTTAAATGGCTCAGAGGCACTGCTGCTTGGTTGAACACCTACAGGCATCAGGAAAAAGCCTATTGTCCTTTGCAGCATCGCACAGCTACCTCGCCACCTTGTCGCAAGCCTCAATTCCTGGCATGTTGTAACCCTGGGTCGTCAGAGGATGTCACAGAAACCAAGTTTGCAACAAAAAGACGATTGTTAAAACTGACTGCAAGCAGGGTTTTCAGGCACAGTTATTTCTACATCGAGTTTTGTCATTATTGAAAGATTATAAGTTGAATGAAACTAAATTGACCTCACAGAGACAATCCCATGCGGCTTGTATGCTAGCAGTTTTTACCTCATGCCTAGGTAGTTTCAGCAGCTAGTGTAACTCCAGAACATGCTCCTCTGTGTGTGCCTGCACAGAGAGCACGATAAGGTTATCAGGCCCAACGCTGGCACGAGGATCAAGAGATCAAACTTCATAGGGATTTTAGCAGAAATGGGATTTGGGGTGTAAAAGGATATCCTGTGTGAAGCTACAGGTTCTGCTTCCCCCAGAATAATTCTGAGGAGAATAAAGAGATCATCTTTCTCTGACTTAAAGCAGTATTAGACTGGCCCTTTCTTCTCAGTGAGCCCTAACATTTTGGGGCAATAAGCACGGAACTGTCTCTTCCTAACTACTTACAATCGCTACAGTCTGAGAGTTTTTGTTTATGGGAAGTGCCCACACTGTGGTAATGCTGCAGTTGCTACCAAAGGTGACACCTTCCAAAGTCCTCAACAGCCTGAGTAGACAATACAAATAGATGTGACATATCCCCTGTTGTTCTGCATTAGACTTTTTGAGCATCTTACTGTCTTGGGTATTTTTAAGTCAGGCTAATGGTTTCTAATGGGTATCAAAAATTTGATTTCTTCTTTTTCAAGCTCTTTTCTGCATCTTACCACCTGCAGGAATGTACTTCTTTTTGGAAGGGCTGCTTAATTTTTTTTTTTTCTCCAGGTTATGGCACTTGTACCCAAACATGATGTTTCCTCATTGCCTTGCTTCCCAAACCAGAGGCCTTGGTAGGTTGAGAAGTTTAATCTAGGTGCAACTTCATCTGGCTTTCATTTTTTTGTGCCATTATGGAAATTTTGCAGGATCACAAGCTGTTGCTGCTTGTGACTGCATGAGGCACTGCTGTAAAAAAACATGAAAAATCTCAGCTTCTGACTAAACTAAATACACCACCTTTTGTTTTCCTTCTATGTAAATAAGTCTGTGTGTTTAATAAATTTTTCTCCAACCTTCTTTGTTGTTTTGTTGTTGTTTTTTTTTTAATCGAGGCTTTGCCTTTGTAAACCCTTTCCCTTTTTTCACTGACCTGTCTCTTACACTAATTGAAACAATTACATGCTGTTTCCTGAGGACAGTTTCTTCATCCTGTGACACTCTCAGCCTTATTCTGCTCTTTCTCACTCAGTTTTTGTGCTGCTCAAATTCCCCTGCCTTTTCCCAGCTTTTCCCCTTCCTTCACAAGATGCCCCAGGGAACAAAGACCCCAGTGAAAGCCTTGGCTTGGTCTCCACCCATCTTGCAAAGACTTCTTGCCTCATGGGCTGCGAGTGGGCATTTGGTCCTGCCTCAGCAGTGGGGAGAATGAGTTCTGCACTGCAGGGAGGCGAAGGGCTGGAGAGAAGCATCTTGGGAGGCTTTTGAAGAGGTCACACTTAACCTCTCTAGCCTTGCCATTACACACAAATATGTATATACTATACATCTAACTCTATATACCTGCAGTCCTGACATCTCTGCTTGAATCTACCCAGGTAGCTGCCACTGGCTGTCCCAGTGCCCTGCGACTGCCCACCTGCTGCCTTCTGGTGCTGATGCAGCTGGCTGTGGGTTTCCTGCTAACATCCTGCAGTGTTCATCCAGACACCAGCCAGGGGAAGCTGGAATTTAGATTTCAGTCGTGTTTCTAGTTCCTTTGGTTGCCTTTCAGTCTTCTCCCCCAGAGGTGTTTCTCCTCAAGCACCTACTTGCTCATGCTTCCCTTTCACTAGTGTTCACACGCAGTGCAGGAAGAAGTTGGCCAAGGAAACCCTCACTCCTGTTTGCTGGCTGGCCATGCCAACACCCTCTGGGGTAGGGAGCCACAACCAGGAATGCTTCTGCACAGCAGAGTTGTAACACCTTTTCAAAAAATAATTGTCTTTGATTAAAATGTACAGGTCCTGTCTTCCTTTTGTTTTTGCCATTAATGCTCGCTGCAGGCCACAGGTCTTTGAAGTATTTCCTTTCAGCTCATCTCCGTGTTTTTTCTTTCTTTTTTCCTCATTTCCCTCTTTCTTTTTTTTTTTTTTAATTTTAATTTTTATTCTCTCAATTATCTTCCCTTTCCAGCTCAGAGTGAGATTTGTTCATTTTCACATGCCTGCAAAAAACCTGGCTAGCACACACCAGCTCCCTGGCAGCTTCTGAATCGGCTGCCAGTCACAGGGGCAAGCAAAGAGGCAGCACATCTCTCTCATCAGCTGCCTTGACCCCCACTTGGCCACTTTGGAGAGGAAGAGGAGGGAATTCACTCACCTCCTCTCTGCAGAAACACCACTCAGAAAGGCATGAATGAATACACTGCTGTGTTTAATTAAGGATACCTAGAACTCTTTTGTTTGTGATCTCAGGCCCTTGTAGGCTGATGTACCCCTTTACATCACCATGAGGGTAGTATTTTGTTTCCCAGCCTAGGAGTGGAATAACAGGACACCAGACTGAGCCTTCATGGACCCTCAGGTATTTCCATCTGTATTACCATCACAGCTGATTGCTGGTTTGGGTTAGACCAGAAAGGAAATAATAAGTTTGGAAACTTACTTCTCTCTCTGCTTAGAGCTGAGTCTGGGCAATGGGAATGACTGAGATGTTCATCTCTTGGTTGCAGAGGGCTTCCCAAAGGTGTAAAATGGCAGAGTGACTTGAGCAAGGTGATGCTACAAACCTATTGGAGACCTAGGAGAAAACTGACATCCCCTCCCAGGTAAAAGAAATGGGCACATTGAAGAGTACTGAGCACTTTCCTGTAGGCTGTCCTGCCTAGATGTCATATGGAGGTCAAAATTTCATTACTGCCGTGAAAACACCTGCCTCGACCGTTGTCATCCTTGATCCCTGGTTTCTTCTCCCAGGAAAGCATGTGTGAATGCTTACAAGCAGCTTCTATTTATCTCTCTCATGAAAGGCTACCTGCATGAGGTTTCTGTCTGGTCTTTAAGGAGGATGAAGTTGCTCCACATAAGAGCAAACTCTTTGCTAAGGTGCTTACTCCAGTTACAGGTATAAATCTGACTTGAACACTGAACTACTAGGCCAGCTAATCTTCTTAGGGAGTGGAAAACCAAAGCAAATAAAAAAAAACTTGGGGATTCAAACTAAGGATTAACAGCAACTTCACTACTGTTTTGGATTTTGGAATTCTTTAGACATCCCCCTCTCTGGATTGTCAAGGGATATTACCCTTTGATCTCCATTTATGATTTATGATACCAGATCACTTAATTACTTCACCTTGCAGGAGTCATGCTTCAGCATGGGGATGTAGAGACAGTGGAGTGTTAAAATCATCCAGGGGCTGTCTGTATAATGCTGCCATTGTCTTCCATGCTTCCCTTTTCCTCTCAAGCACAGGTATGATCTCTCTTTGCAGGCAGATGCTTTCTCCTAAACATAATTTTTAAAGTTTCTCCTTTCTCTTGTTCAGGCTGGAAGTTCATCTTTTTTTTTTTTTTTCCATAGAAAGAGGATATTACTAGGTGTAACTGATTTTAAAGTGACTGAAATGATTCCTCCAGCCTTGGATCTTCTCACAACTTCATCAGAAATCTCCAAAAGTATCCAGTGGTGCATCTCTAGACTAATTTTGTAGCATGTATGTCTTAGAACCCAAAGGTGAGCTCCCCTGTGTGCAATGCTTTAATTGTTATGGCAGTACTTTAATTGTTGTGTAGTCACAGCCCAGACATTCCTACAGATTCCTGCTCCTGTTGGAGCCCAGCTGGGTTTGGTTTCTGGGCCACAGATATCAGTGGAGAAAAGCATGGGGCAAGGGCAACTCACTGAGGTCAGGCCAGGCTTTGATGCAACAAAGGTCTCTGCTGCCTTGAGCGGAGCAACACCAACCTCAGTGATACTATTATGGTGGTTTAATAAGTCATCGTGTGCCACTGAGCAAAGTTAAGTGATAGCAACCATTCTCCCCGGGTGGTATCAAATGTGAGGTAGGATGGGTGAAGCTGAAGCCCCTCCTGCTAACTCCTTTAGCCCATGTAATTTGATCATGTGTCCTGGAGCTTCAAAGTGAGACAAAGCAGCTGAGACTTGAGCTGCATGTATCTGACTTCATACATTCTAATCGCAGCCAGCCTCCTGCTCCAGCTGATGTGTCGTCTGCTGAGCTGGGTGCTGAGCTGGGTGCTGAGCATCCCAGCAGCCCCTGTGCTGAATGGTGCGAGCAACCACGTTCAAAATCTACCCAGCCTCAGCAAAGCCCCTTGGGACTCCTGGATTTTTTTCTTCATTGGACCTATATCTTTTTCTTCCAGAAATGAGAGGATGATGAACGTGACACTTTGGTTGCCATGGGAACACAGCATGAGGTTGGTGTTAGCCACGCTCCTCCTTGCAAGCAAGTGCTTGCTGGCTCTTGAGATGGATTTGAGTAGTGCTGGTGGCATCCCCCCGGGTCTTGCCCACGTGCTCTCTCTCAGGGGGTCTGGGTCTGGGTGTGGGGGTCAGCCACGTTCATGTTACAAGAGGTAGATCTGAAGGGACACAGAGTTGTAAAGTGGGAAGTTGTGTGTGACAATTTGGAGGGAAATCAGTAAGTTCTGATCAAAACTTCTGCTGCAAAATCTCTCTGAAGGGAAGGCCCTAGAGACTAATATAGTGCCATTGTCCCCTCCTCTTAGGGAATAGCTGAAAGATTTTAGTAGGGGGGTAAAAATTGTTCCCCTTGGACTCTACTACTGGGGCTGCTCTAGCATCACAGGGAGTGCCAGGGAGCACAGCATTTCTCCCCACTCCTTCTTCCTGCAGGGTTTTAGATATATCCCTTACCCCCTTGGTCATGTGCAGTTGCTGACATCCATGCTCTCCCCTCTCCTGTCCACCCTTTAGAGCTTTCCTGAGCTTTAGCTTGCGAATAATCAGGAGGCACTTTCATGCTGTTACAAAGCCATTTGGAGCTTTCAGAAAGACAGTTTGGGAGGGACTCCTCATTGTCACTGCTATTTTTCTCCTTTCACAGGTCTCCCTTTAAATCCTCACCTAATATTTTACAGGGGAATAAATGTATTTGTAAAGATCTCACAGATGTAGGTTTTATTGAAGCAAAGGGAGGTGGTGAGTTTGGTGAAGCAAAGGGGGCAGGGGGAGGCTGCAATCCTGTTTAGGAGACAGGTGAAAGCCATTGTCAATCTGTCTCACTAATGTGATGATTTGAATGGATATCAGAGAGGGTGGGAACTCCCCAGGAAGAGATAAAAGAAGGCCCAGGTAAGGACAACTGGGATGATGTTGGAGGGGAGAAAGATGGTGGCAAGGGCTGTGGTGTATATCCAGTACAGATACTCTTAGGGACTGTGAGAAAGAGGGAAAAATACCACCCAGGGAACCTAGCCAGGTGGCTATAAACTATGATAAAATAGGATTTAGAGGAACAGCTTGCAGCATGGTAAGTGTTAGTCTCTAAGACCTGTCAGAAGTTTGGTAGAGTAGCAAGACCAGGAGAAATAGATTAGGAATGTGCAGCTTCTTGCTAGAAAAGAAAATTTCTTTTCTGTCTGTCGTAAATCTTTTCCTCTTCACCACTTTAGCTGCTTCCTGCACTCCCTAAGCAGCCTTAGTGTTCATATGTGGCCAGAGGGTTTCAATTTAAGCTCCAAATAATAATAATAAATTCCATAAAGTGATTCCATGTGGAGAGTGGAGATAATAGTGCCTTATGTTTACACAGTAGGGTCCATGAGACTTTGGGTCAGGCAGACTGAAGAGTGGTTTCTCACCTGCTGTTGAAGTGCAGGCTGTGCTGGGGCAATTCATTGCACCTGCTCTGCAGTGGCTGCACCAGGATGGGGAGGAGAGGAGGGGGCAATTTCTCTGGTTGAAGCTGTGAAGACTGGGTAGAGAAAGGAAATGTCGTTCTCCACAGTGGAGTTTAGCCAGGAGGTTGAAGGTAAACACCTGGTTAATTAATAAGACATGTAACTCTACTATCCTCCCAACAGCTGTGCTCGGACACTGGAACCTGTGGTGTTTTGTGAAGACGAGCCTGGCTCTTCCATTATGGCTGAATTGCTGCAGGTCTGAAAGCAGCTCAGCTGGGTCTTGAACAGTAGCTGCTGCTTTTCGTGGTGAGTCAGAAACCAGCCTTCTTCTACAGCGGGCTCATTGCCTGTTTTACCCAGTGCTTCGCTCAGACAAAGGTATGTCATTGTGTTTCATCAGCATAAGACAAGCAGGACATGCATAATAGCTCCCCTGCGATGTCTCATCCTTTCTGTTAGCAGGAGGATCATGTTTTTAGGAAGAGCAGAGAGTATCTGTTATCACCTCCTTTCCCTGTGTTTGAGTTGGGATGTCTCATGCTTGTTTCCACATGTAAAGGTCACCACAGCTGCTCTGTCCTAGGGCTGGCTTGTAAACAAGGTGCTCTGGGACTTGGTTCTTGCAGATGATAAGAATCTATTTGTTGGGCAGCCAACTGTTGGGGTGGGAGCACCTTGGGATGACTCTCCAGTGTAATTTCTGTTGGAAATTATATTATTAAGAGAGATTGTCTTACTTAGAGGTTTTGGCTTGCTGGAAACAATGGCTGGCTTTGGGTTTGAATTTCAGTGCCTGTAATACTGGAAATCCAAGAAAGCCTCCTCCCTGTCTCTACTACCTCTGTCCCTCAAAGGCGAAATCCTTCCTTTGTGCTTTCCCCAGTCAAAATGGGATAGTCCCAGTACTGAGGCTTTTAGTGCTGCTGTTCCAAGTGAGAAAGGCTGTACTTAGCACCCTGCTGGTTTTCTGCAGGGAGAGAGGGAAATGTGTCTTCTCCTTTATGATGCTATTGTCCAGTTGGGCTGATCCACCTCACAAACTGCTGTGACCTTTGGCTGCCCCATTTGCTCCTGTTTCAGTTGGTTGTTAGAGACACATAGTCATCGACTTGAAATCTCACTTTGGTCAAACATCCTCTATTTTTGCTTCTCCTACAAAAGTGTGATGTTAGAACAAACTTTGCTTGCCAAACAGTTGATCTTCACACAGCTTAAGAGTTCCCAGTCACAGGCATGGGGCTTTATCCCTGCAGCCTGCTGGCAGGGATGTGCCGGCACCCTGAAAACACAAGCTGAGGTTGTGGCTTGCCATCAAACTTGGAAACAAATCCAGTTTAAAGGGAAGGACCTTGACAGGCTTCCTGTATCCAGACTTGTGGGAATTCCTTTTGCCTGGTTTACACAAGATTGCACAAGGGAGAGGTTTAACACAGGAGATGCATCTCTTAAAGAAGGACTCAAAAGTGTTTTATTGCATTATCTTGGACCTGTGCCAGCTTCTCAGGCAGAACAGCTGAGTGCTGTGGACAGCAGGCCAAGTGACACAGCTCCAGGAAGATGAACATAAAGGTCTGCCCCTCATGTATTGACAGGAGGCAGCACTGTTCATCTGTGCCTCTAAAGCAATTGATCTGCGTGTCCTGGCTGGAATCACCTAGGTCTGGAATACACTAGTGTTGGGATCCTCTGGTCTGAAAGTGGAAGGAAAGTAGTTTGGTTTTCTTGTTTTCCTAAATGATGAGTTGGCTACATTTAGTTCCTGGTTAAATGGGAGCACTGGTGTGCTTTGCATCAGGAACTAAGTTGGTGGATGAATCACATTGTCTTCTGTCTCCTTTCCCCCTGGTTAAGCTGGGGGATGGTTAACCTGGGTTAAGATGGAGCAACATGATGCTTTTGCCCTCCCTCTTGATCTTTCAGGTTTTTCACAACAGTCTTTTCAAATGCTTAACAGATCCAAAGCTTGCTGCTTCCCAGGGACCATCTGGCTGGAGTATATCTGGTTAGATGAAGTCCTGTAGCTCTACCAAGTTCAGGGTTATTAAATTATTCCAAACAAACCTTCCTCTTGTGATTTCAATTGGATACAGAACTACCTTCGCTTCCTGTCTGAAGCTCTCTAACTGACAGTGTTTGTGGGACACCTGTTGTCCACTGAGGCTCCTGTTGGTCTCCCAGCATCAAGGCACAACTCTTTCCCTTAGCTCTGCATGCTTCAAAGCACTCACATGGCCCTCCATATGCCTCATATACTCAGTTTTCTACCTCTGAGAACCTCTACATCCCCAGTGTGGGGGGATATACATCACTTTCGTGGGGACTTATGTTCATCTAGCCTTCAGTTGAATTTTTGTGAGGTGATTTTTTTTTTTTTTTTCAGTTTTGGTTTTTTCCTTTTCTGATTCCATCCCTTCACTCCTAATCCCACCACCTGGTATGGCTCACACTGCAGAATCTCTCTGCCTCCTCAGTGTATACGCCCTTCAAATATTTGTAGACATTTATCACTCCCCTCCCCCTGCTTAGTCATCTCTCTGCCAAGCTAGACATATTTAGTTCTTCTAATCTTTCCTTGTGAGTTCCTTCAGCACTCATAATTCACTTCTCCTTGCTCCTCTTTGAATACTTTCCAGTTTGTCAACACTTAAATTTCTTATTTGGGGTGTTTAAATATGAGCAGGCACCAAAAAAAAAGAAGCTTCCTGTAAATAGAAGGGATAATTTTTTGGCTCTGAGCCACTGGGAATAGATAAAGAGTGGGTAGATCTGGGAATTCCTGTGATAAGTTCTAGGTGGGTGTCTGGGGGACAGAAGAATTGTTCCTGCTGCTTCTCTTAATTTTTCTATTCTCCACCCCTGAAATCAGTAACAAAAGATATATATCAGCTACTATCTTTTTTTTCCCTTGTGTTTGTTTCTCCAGTTCTCCTCTCACAAGACAGACTTAAGTGTCTTGGGCTTAGCTCACCATTACCTGCTTCCCTCTCAGGCCGAAGGCTTTGCCCATGAGGGATTTTTCTAGTGGGCTGTGGGGTGCTAGTTCTTCAGAGATAGCAGCTACATCTTATCAGCGCTGAATCTCTGTTTCTCAGCTTTGTTCTCAAATACTCATAGGCATGGTGCCAAAGGATCAACAGAGAGCAGCCAGCTCCCTTTTATCTTAGGAAGATTTTTCCCTTTTGGTCATTTGTTTCTGCTGTGTCCAAGCTGTATAAAAGGAATACAATTTATAAGGGGTCCTGTTTCTAGGATTCCGGATGGACTTTTTTCTTTCAAATAACCAACTCAACAAATTATTTAGATAGAGCCTTGTTAATTAAAACTATACCCCAGAGGGATGGCCTGAAGATGCTTTTCAGTCTCCACCTCTCGTACTGAACTCCATGGTGGCTTTTGAGGCATTTCTGGTATCTCACACTGATGGTAATTTGTGCTGTCTGAGATTACATGATGTGAGCAGAATTGAAAGGAATGACGAGGAGCAGCAAGTATTCCTTCACTCATTAACTACAGCAAGGTCTGCAGCTTCACTGTCTGCGTTAAGAGCTGTTTTAACATTCCCCATCACCATCTAGTGACCTGCAAGGGAGCAGCAGTTTAGCTAGCCAAGAGATGACATCAAATTTGCTAGTCTGAGATGGGTATTTGTACCAAAATGCTTTCAAAACCAGAGTAAAGCCAGTTGCATGCTTGCATGGTCTGACATAGCTTTATGACATTCAATCTAGATTTCTACTGCAAATGGTAAAACAATGTGGGGTTTTGCCTATGAGGAATGAAAGGGTTCTGGTTTCCTTCCTTACATATCACAATGTTCTGTCTTCCCACCCAGACGAGATACTTATCGAACATCTGTCTTGTGTTTTGATTGTGTCTTGAGAACATTGAGTTTAAGTAGAAATGTGAAACTCACTGCTCTGACAGGGCAGGAAATGTTTCTCTGTTGTGGTATGAAGGCTATTTGGATCTTTTAAGCCAAGCTACATAAAGGGAAAGCAAGGGCAAATGTAGCAGGGTTGGTTGAATAGGGGAACGTATTTCATATTTTGCATCCAACCTATGTCAGTCTGTGCCACCAGCTGATGCCACTATATCATTGTGAAATATAGAAACAAGGCACCCAAATCTTCTTGCGTGAAGAGCAAAATCTGCTATTGTTTTCACAATGGATTGACTTTCCTAGCTGTCTATTGAAGCAGCCTTGGAGAATCATGCTGAACAGTGCTTTAGAGATATACACACTGGATATTAAAAAAAGAGGGAGAATGCATTTACTGTCACTTGCAGGTTGCCTTTCACCCTTCTAGTTGTCACAGTATTCAGAAGCATTAAACAATGGGTCTTTGTCTACAGAAAGAAAAATAGCGCAACTATCACAAGCTTAGGCAGGAGGGGCAAAATCATCCTGAGAAAGGGCTAGAAAGAGAAGCACTAGGCATTTGGGGAATGGATTAAAGCTAAAGGAAGTTTGGTTTAAATTAGATATTAGGGGGAAGACTGTTTTACAGAGAAAGTGTTGAGGTGCTGGAACAGGCTGCCCAGAGGTGGTGGATGCCCTGTCCCTGGAGGTGTTCAAGGCCCGGTTGGATGGGGCCCTGGGCAACCTTGTGTAGATCCAGGTCTGGAGGTTGGTGGTCCTGCCTGTGGCAGGGGGTGGGAACTCTGTGATCCTTGGGGTCCCTTCCAACCCAGGCCATTCTATGGTTTGCACCAGCCTATCCTCAGATGCTTGTTACAGGGCCTGATTCTTGAAGCAGCACCGTGTCATCTACATGATCATAGTCAAACCGTTTATAAGCATCATCATCCCAGCAACAGGCTGGGCTGGCCGTCTGCTGACTTTGATGCTGTTGCAAACAAGCTTGTCTTTCCCGGAGGAATCGACGGTCTGGCTGGCTTGGGTTTCTCATGTTTGCCTGCTGCCTCTCACATTTAAAGAGAGGGTAGGGGTTTGTTTCTGCCTGTGTTTTTGCTTTATAAGAATATGCAGTTGCTTAAGATCCATTTGGTTGACAAAGTGTTTTACAAACAAACTGTACATGGGAATCACTTTGTTCGCTGCTGAAATGCAAAACAATAAATTTTATTGCAGAATCTCAAGAGGCAGATGAGATATGGTTCGGCACAGCATGACTTTAAGTATGTGGCTGAATAGAGGTGGGATTACTACCATATTTAAAGCCTAGCATACATTCAAATGCTTTGAGCTGAGGTTTATTCTCTGTAAATATTTGACGAGTGGCCTCTCATTTAAGTACAAATAAAAGTATTGAAGCTTGCACTATTTCTAGCTACTGGCACAAGAAAATTGTTTCTAAGAAAAGTATCCATGAAGCTTATTTCTCTCTGTCGTGAGTTCCCTCATTATCTTGCCTGCCCCATTGATGGTTATAAAAAGGGTCAGTGGGAATTTTGTTTAGCCAGTCCCTCTTTGAATATATTTTCTGACCTTCTGATCTTAGGTGATTTTCATGTCTTTGAAATCAGAGAATTTTAACTGATACAGAGCTGAACTTAAATAACTAATACAAGTTGTTTCCCTACTCCTGTTCCCAAGGTGTTCCTGAGCAGAGATGTTCAACCCCTGGCCTTGCTTCCATTTGTTGTAATGGAGTGGTAAAAAAAATGCATGGCTGATTTCTCTAATTAGTCTCGCATTCCTCAAGGTCTTTTGCTATTGCCTGCTACTCTCCCTTATAGTTTATCTTTTGGGGTTTTGTCGGTATTTCCCCAAACACCCCTAATAGAGGGGAAGCCCTCTCCCAAATGATCACTTTGGGCATTAACTGATATATAGCAAACAAAGCAATGTAATATTCATCACTAATTGATCATGATCTTTCCTGCTTTTGTTGTTGCTCTTGGGTTTTATTTTAATTCCTACTCTGTTTAGGGGAAATAGTTTAATTTTATTTAATAAAAATGAAAAAGTTAGGGTATTAAACTAAAATGCAGATGTATATTCAGAGTAGATTTCAAGTTTGTTTTCTCGTGGATCGTTCATCTCACTTTTAATTAAATAGGACAAGCATAGAAAGGCAATTAGAACAAGGAAAAAGATCAGCGGCTGATTGTCCCAGAGTTCCTGCCAGCAGGAAGTGGTAGGGGACAAGGATTTCCTCTTTAAATGTGATGTATCATTCTTCTGCTCCACAATAAATGTTAATGAAAGTAAGGAAGAAAAAGGACTTGGTGTCTGTAGATGATGGAAAGCTGAAACACTTCTCCTCATACCATGAATCAGCCTCCTAGGAGATACTATCTCAGACCAGGTTTGTTCAAGGGAAGGCTTATTATGTGGAATTGTGTCAAATGGTGAGGAGTGGTATAAAGAGATAATCGGAGTCCTCCCGCACTAATTACCTATGCTCTATAGAAATCCCTAGCTCCATTCAGATCCCTTTTTAAGGAAAATCTCAGAGGAAACAAATGAAGTCTAGTTCTGCAAGTGCCAATTGAGATGGTAGAGAACAGGGAAGTTACAGATTAAAGCCATCAATTTTCTGAGGCCTACCATACTATTTGACTTAATTCTTCCCACCCTCTCTTCTTCTTTTTGCACTCGTGCATTGAAACATAACAAGAAATCTCTGCATTTCTCATGCCTCCTTTATTCTGAAATCTCTAGGTGCTTTGCAAACATTAACTGGTAATATTTCACCGCTACCTATCCATCTATCTAATCTCAAAGCATTTAAGGTTTTCCCTCACAATTCAGAGGGATAGCAATGAACAGCGTGTCATATCGAAACAGTTTTCATCAAAAGGAAATCTTTCCATTAGCAAATGATTGAAGGACTCATGACTTAGCATTGGTGGGAAGTCAGGATAACTGCTGTCAGAAAAAGGGTAATTGCTATTTGACCAATGTCCAATGATAAGATTTAGGATCAAGCTTGTTAGTATTTTGCAATCAGAGGCATTTAAGGCTGAAGACAATCATGTTTGTAATTTGTTCTTGCAGCTTTGGAGGAAGAGAATGAGGAAGTCTTGGGGGCAAAGTAGTGAGATCCTGAAAGAGAAGATTCTGGAATAGTAAATCTGAAGAACGTTTTCATGCCCAGCAGGGAAGGATAAAAGCAATTTGAATTGGCATTAACCTGTACATCAGAAATATCACTTGGTGCGTGTTTGTACTTGAGGATTCTCTGTCCCTGTTGCTGAATATGCCACCCAACTGTATCAGAGATACACATACAGAGTATTAAAGTTAAGTGAGCACAGATAAAAGGCGGCTCTTGCCACTTTGGTGGCATGAATCAATAATTTCAACCAGAATACTCCAGGAGTACAGTACTACTCAGCAGAGTTAGGGTGGTACAGTCCATTCTGGTATTTATGGAGAAGTCTTAATGCTTTGTAGAAAATCTGTCATCAGGGACCCCTGCACTGATCTGTCAGTGGTTTTCTTTGCAGTGATATGAAAAGTAGTTTGAGGAGCTTAGCAGTTAGGTTTCTCATACACTCAATGTTGTCCCTTGGTGTAGAGTGAATCAAAGGACATATCTCATGGAAGGAGTTAGGCACACAGCAGGTCTGTGTTCTAAGACTTGGCTATCTCTATTTTCAATTCATTTTTATTTGTTTGAACTATTGTTTACCACAAACCCAAATTAGTGCTGGCTTATTATTTTCTGTATCTTTCATTACACTGTCAACCAGGAAACTGATCTAATCCATGGATGCCAGCACATTATTTTGCCTTTTAGTCTGATTCTTGTCTATACTAACTGAATGCTGTATTTAAGCACAAGACTTTCCCAAGAGGGCCTGGTATAAACAGTATTAACATGTAGTCAGATCCAGCTGTTTAGAAATATACTCATGAAGAGCGATCCAATAGCATTGATGTAACACCATTGACTGCTGAACTTTGCTTCTCTGCTCTTTGTCCTTAAATTCCCTCCAACTTGAAAGTACATTCAACACATACCAGCCAAAATCCTCATCACCAAGGCAAATTCAAACATCTGCCAAAGGCCATGAGGTAAATGGGGAATCATCCCAAAAATACTGAGGCAAAGCATTAGAAAGGATCCAGAGTTCATTGAGTAAATCTGCAAAATAATTTGCATTTCAAATCTCAGGCAAGCAGCTGTGTAATTTCTGCCTGTAGATTCACCACTGTTATGTTCATTATCTGATTATCAGTACCTACAACCTTCCTAGCGCTAATGCACATTGTCTTCCTGACTCTTGAATTAGTGAGATGTGTCTGACACTGAATTTGTAAGTAATTGCTGTGGCTCCCCTCAATGAAACATCTCTCAGGACACTCTTGGAAATTAAATGTTCCTTCTCAAGCCATTACTTGCTTACTCCATTCCTATCTTATTAAATAATTATCAAGTAAAAATGTGTAATTTGAAATGTGTATGTCGTGTCTAGGAAATGAAAGAACCAGGGATGACAAGAGTCTTGGTGGATTAATGCTAGCCCTGTGTTGCCTTACCATCCCTCAACAGACCATCTCCCAGGTTCCTGCCAGGCCTTAACTAGGATTGACCAACAGTCTTTTCTTGTGATTCCATTCAATGCTACTTTGAGATTTTTTTACCTCAAGTCCCTTCTAACTACCACAAAAGAAACAAAGGGCTAAGTGGTGCCCTTCGAGTCTGAGTCTTGACTGAAGGAATTGGATTTACAGTGGTAAACTTGTCTGCAGATGACATTTGTGAGTACAAAGCCTAGATTTCCAAAATTTAAAATATTTTGTACTCTATAAAGCTTGATACTGCTGCAATTCTCAAAACTTAGTGAAATGTAAATATTTATAGCAGTGTGATTATAATAAAGTTACTTGAGATGTACACAGCTATAAGCAAGACCATAACATGGTCCATTGTCCCTTCATTAAAGTATTTTATAAAATAGGGCAATTCAGCAATAACTAAAACAGAAAAATTAGAAATCCTACTGTGGTCATATTTTGGCATGAAGTTAATATGAAATATATTCATTTCCTGCATAAAATAAATGCCCTTGTTTTTATTCATAATGAATAGTTTGGTTTAGCTTCAGTTCATTCTCCATCCTCAATGGCCCTCTTACAACTCAGTATGTTTTAATAGCCATAGCTTGGAGAAATTGAATCTGATGGAGAAAGAAACAGAGGTGTCTCATGTAATCTCTGCTTGGGAAGGGCTATACCTGATATTAAGTGTTTGCCTCTTACAGTAGGATTTACTTTTATTCTCTGGCAAGTCTATTTTTCTTTCTTTTGTAAAAATCAACACTTATTTGTATAAGCCAAAACTATGTTTCAGTATCTTGTCAGTGTCTGTAAATACTAAAAAGCAGATATCCAGCTGCCACTTCCAAGTTTGGCGTTTTTTCCTTCAACTAAACACCCACTCCCCAATTTGTTTGTTTGCTTATGGAAGTGCTTGTTTGTAGTGAAGAAGTTGCTTTGCTTGGATTCTGGTTTATACAAAGGCAAAGGTTGTTGCTGTCTGCGAAAGCAACTGTGAAATGGAAATCCATTCGTGTAGTGGCATGGCATGCGTCTGTGGGAAACACTCAGTTATATTCAATAAGAAAGCATGTCATCTTCCATATTTTGATTCTCTTGTTTGTTGGGGGGAAAAAAGGAAAGTGTAAATGGGAAATTTGATCTTTATTCCAACTGGCATGATTTCTTCCAGGACCGAGAAAAAGCTTTTTTCTTAGTTTACTGCTGGCTGTTTCCTTCATGTGGTTTTCTTTTCTTTTGCTTTTTTCTGTTTTTCTCACTTATTCCTGTTGTGAGAATTGTTCCTCTGTGACTGTGCTGTTGCAGCATTCAGAGCAAATTTTTTATTCAGGTCTTCCTGGTGGCAGTTTCATGTGGTGTAAAAGGTTAGCAAGCCACTTCAACCAAATGATTTTGGCATTTCCATGTCCATATTTGGGTACCTGTTATTTACCGAGGACCCTCTTGGTTATTAGGCTTTGGCAATGGGTGCAGAGGGTGGATGGTAGACACACCTATCTCTGCCACCATCGCATGAGCAAAGCAAGTCTGTGTTTGATGCAGTGAGATGCATATCCCTGTATGGCTTGTGTTGGACAGCTTGTTTGCTGAAGCCTTTCTATTGTTTATCTACAAAGAAACCATAACAGGAGTAAGTTACTTACAGCTTATGTGCATGCTTGTACCTCATACTTCAGTGTAGCTGTTTGATTTGTAAAAATTTTGGCTCACCTCTTCTTTCAGAGTGTATATATATATTATATATGCATATGCATGTTTGTGTGTGTGTATAGAGGAGGGGAAAAAGATATAGAAATCACAGAATGTAAACATTTACCTCTAAATCAAACTGGCACTGCCTCCAGGGAATATAAAGTGTATTAATTTAGTGGAATAGCTTGAAGTAGTCAGTGGGGGAATTCCCTCTGAAAAAGACTTGTCCTCATTAATGTCAGGGAGAAGTGAATCCACAATAGAAAGACTGAAAAAACAGACTCAAAATTCACGTGGAGCTTTAGTGCCAGAGCTGGGAATGACATCAGGCATCCATCCCACTTCCATACAGGTGACCTGTCCGCTGCAGAACCTGATCCCTCCCTGGTCTGCAGTACAGCAGTAAATAAGAAAGCATTTGTTTGAGTTAGTAAATGACAGGAAGAAAGTGTATTTGTTCTTGTACACCATGGAGTGATCTATTGTTTATTAGCAGAGTGTAACTGAAGAGATGTAGAACAGCGTTTCTGGCTTTGTGCTTCACTTAATCGTGGAACAGTGCAGACCCTGAGGCCCTGTGCAAATTTTAGGACCCATGAAAACTAAGCAGTAAGTGAATGTAAATTAACGGGTCCTCTCAGGGATTAAAAAGACAGGCTCATTATTTTGTTTTTCATTCTGCTAAGAGGGTCACTTTCCAGCAAGAATTATAATTAAAAAAATTATAGCTCTATTTGAGGCAATTTACTACCAGATGCAATACCTGATAGGCCTCCAAATGTTAGGGAGCATCCTCCACTCTGGAGCACCATGAACTCTAGGGATCACATCACGTATCTATTGCCCTTGGGTCTCTTACTGGGAACATTAATCTAGCTAGTATGTCCCATAAAGACATACTATATGTTTGATAAGCTATATATTTCAGAAAATGTATTGAACATCTGTACAATAGATGTGGCGATATAAAAACCTTCTTTTTAAAATCTTTCAAAATTGGCCATTTTCCATATCACTTTAAATTTATAGTATGTACTTGTATGTTTGACACAACATTCTGAATATGTTCTCCTGTATTCGAAGTATAATGAGTAAGATTCATCACAGGGAAAGCAACATTTTCCATGTTAGCAATGCTAATGAATAAAATATATGACATGCCTGCATTGCTTGCTATTATTATTATTTGCTTTTTGCAGTTTAACTAGCAAGCAGAATTATTTCTCACTGAATTTTTGTGTTTGCAGCTAAGGTGCTTGGGCTGTCTAATAGCTGTTTGGAGACCAATCTTGAAAGAGTTGGAATATTGCTCTGGCTCACAACGGGCAGGTGTCTGTGCTACCAACCCTGTAACAGGAATGCAATCAGCTTGACTAGTTTGTGAAGTATTGTTTTCACTGGAGTTAGCTGTGGGTCAAGGATGTAAGACAGTTGATTGCTTCGCATTAGCAAGAAGTATGAACCATAGAACAAAACAGTTGAAGATTCTGTGCCCACACTTTATATATTTCAAGGCGTTTCCCCTAGGTAGTTCTAGTCTAGCTTTACACCCTGAATACTCACTAGCAGTCAAAGCCTGTAAATGCTTCTGGAGTGTATCTTTCTCAAATTAGGTGTCATCCAAAAGGAATCTGGTGAACACACCTAAAAGAAACCCAGCAAAGATCACTCCACATGTGAGTGATCTGAACACAGTAAGAGGGAACAACCTGTAGATGCTCTTCAAAAGCACAGCCCTGATGCAAAATAACATGAATGGCAGGTGGATCAAATGTCTAAAAGGAGAATTGTTTTGCCAGTTAGTTACAAAGGTTGCTACCACTGCCTTAAAAGTAGTCAGCTGCATCGACTGCTGGACAGGGAAAGTGGAGTGCACTGACTGTGCATCTATATCCTGTTTGATTACTGAGAGTGCTTCTGTTTTGACACTTACTATTGCTTGTTTTCCTCTCTTTTTGTGTCTGTGGACAAGGGCATGTTCCCAAAATGCAGGGTGCTCAAATATGCCTCAGTTACAGTAAATGCAAACAGGTTCTTTGTTTAATTATTGCCATCTCAAATTAAATATTGAGAGCGCTTTTTCAACTGGGTGGACACAATAGGAAGTAATGGGGTTTTTTTTTTTTTTTGCAACAATTGTCCTGATGAAAGATAGTGAGTTTCATTGAAGGTAGTGGAATTTGGTGTGGGCATTGGGGTCTCTGCCAGCACATCCTATTACAGGATCAAGACCCTTGACAATAAATGGTTCATATTCTTGGAACTAATGTCTGTAATGGGAATAACAGAAGTGGAGATGATAATAATGTATTCCCTCTACCACAGGAGTGCATTGAACGATTAATTGAATAATGGACCAAATTCATCTCTGATGTAACTGCGCTGATCCGACCAACGTGATTCTGCCTTCATGTTAATAAAACACATGAAAAAATAATAATCTTTATAATTCTCATTTTGCTATTATTATTAATGATTGTCTTGCAAACCCAGAATGCAATTTGGAAGTCTGGTTTGCTTCAGATAAAAGTCTGAAGTCTTAGTTGGAAGCATTCCCCAAACTTTTGTCGAAAATGCTGATTAGCAACCTCAAGGGAATGAGCTTCCTTGCAAGATTTCAACACTGCTGCTTAGTTTTGGGCAAGGCAGAAACAGTGTAAGAAAAAGACTTTCCTAAGGATTTTCTCTGTATCTGGTTTCAGCTAAAATATGATACATGGAACTTAACAAAAGTGTGTTTTCTACGGCAATCATGTAAATGCCTCCTAAATATATACACTATCATTTTATTCCTATTGAATTGTGTCTGTATCTACGCAGTTTCTTATTTCCCTTTGATTACTTGCAGAAACATATTTTAGGTTTATACCTAATATTAAGAAAAACCTACTTTAGGGATAAACTTAGTCAAGTAACGGTGGGTTTGCCATCTCTTTAAGATGTGCCAATGTCAGGAATAACTGGCTGACATTTGACTTATGTTGGGACAGGGAAATTTTAGTCTGAATCCACAAAGCTGTATTTTGGAGCTGGAGAGCAGTTTAAGTTTGCTTGCTGTTTTCTTAGCTGTGTTTGGGGTACCTCACCACTTTCCCATAGACTCCTGCAGAATTTCTGCTTTTCATCTTACATTGTCGCTGTTTGAGCCCCACTGATGCATTTTTTTAAATGCATGGACCCGAGGTGTTAATGCACTGCAATCTGTCCATTGGCAGAGAGAGGAGAATAAAAACACAGGCAGAAATTACAGAGTATTGTTGCAGGGGATGGATGATGACTGCTGAGGGCCACAGAAAGCTCTGCTGGGAAGGTTTTTCTAGCAGCAGCTGATAGGGACTAGAAAAGTGAGTGTGCTGGCACTGTCTCCCCACGGTTTCTTGTAACACTTACAGGTGAAAGTGCTGAGAAAATTATATATTATCTGTTGCTTAAACATCTGAAATGAGAACAAAACCTTATTTCCTCCAGAGCTCTGCTGCCTATTACTGGCTTTTGCTTTAATTGGATAGGCAAAAGAAAGCAGAGGAAGCGTGGCCAGAGCACCTTGTGAAGCTGGTGAATTGGGAAAGCAGCCGCACAATGAGAGTGTCTGACGGTGAGGACAGATATGCTCTGGAGGTGACAAATTAAAGTGTTTTAATCCAATTTATCCAGAAACCATCTGCTAAACCGAGGTTGGCAAGGTCACATCTGTTCACATTGTCTCCATCTATGCCTGACCTAGAGCTGACCCTCAAGTTTATAGGCAAAATGAAGGAGAGGAGGAGCTGGGGCAGGGGAGAGGGGACCAGTTCTATGATTGGAAACAGCAAGTACTGAGTGAAGGAAGGTAAATTATCTGTGTTTCCCCAGCTATGTGCAATCATTAAAGATCTGTAATGGAAACTTTATCAGCTGTCAGCTCAGAATAACTGCAGTAAATAGTCTTGAAGCCTCCATGGGACATTCAAGGGAAACAAACAGTAACCGATTCTCTTTGAGCCTACCCATCACAAGACAGGGGGGTGGGAAGATGCAGTTAAATCCTTTACTCTCACTGCCCAACAAACAAGGTCACTAAGAAGCTGTGTGAAAATGACAATTGCAGACTGGGAATGTTGTCTTTTAAGCATGCTCCTTCTGCAGACACTACTCGGCATCAAGTCCAGGTCTTGCACAGCCCTGCACCCCTTAGTATCAGTCTGAGGGCTGTGCTTTTCAGCTTTTTGTATTTTAACATATAGGAATGTCTAAATTCAAGCTTTATTATTAAAACCATTTTCAAGAGTCGGACTGAAACTTGGCATGCAAATATGTTTGTATTAGAGCGATTTTTTTTCACAAATTTCCCTGACCATTGGGGACTTCCAATGTCTTTCTTCACTCTTCCTGCTGGAAATGGTGACATTCCTTAAACCACAGGATTATGGTCTGCTAGTCTTGCTACGTAGGCAAGACTCCTCAGCAATCAGGAAATTGGAAGGATCTGCCAGATACTTTAACAGAAAAAGACTGCTCTGGGCTAGCTACAGGAAGAGGACCTCAACATGAATAAGCTGCAAGCTGACAGAGGGGTGGGATCCCCTGAGCATGCAAATTTTAGCTTTGAAGGCATTGTTGAAACTAGTGAGCTTTTGTTAAACTGGCTCAGTTGAAGCCATTTTCCATGAGTTCCACCCCCAGTAACAGAGCTGTGATTGTTATATGAGAGTGACTGTGCTGTCTCACACCTTCACTGCCAGATTGCAGAGCAAGGATGTGATGGGAGATACTTTTGATTTGAGTGGCTCACTAAAGTAGCAACTGACACTGTTTGGTGTCTAGAGTAGGAATGCTTGAAATGCAAGCTCAGCAATGTAATTTGCCCAGTCCTCCATTTCTTTGTATGCCCTATACCCACAATCCGTATGACTCCAAACACAAGTTTCATGATCTCTGTCCATCTGCTAGCTCTTTGAGCTGAAGAAAGCCATTTTCATGAGGGAACTCTATTCCAGCAGCTCTCTAATCCTGGTAACTGAGGGATTCCTGCTTGAGCATTTATGTTACTCTAGAAGGTGGTGGTGCCTGGAGGAAGGCGGCATCTCTTAGGCTTATTAGAGTCTCAGGAATTTTAAACCAGGCCTCCACATAGGAAAAAACCTCATTCTGATTCAAATTCAGAAACAATGATGTAACAATTTGCCTACATGTTACTACACAGTTGTTAGGGCACAGCCTGAAAGTCACAGCTCAGTATCTCAATGTATTTCAACCCTGAGTGTGCTACAGTAATTTACTCTGTGTCATTTCCCCCTGCCCCTGGCATGAGCAGAGTGGCTGTGCAGGCATCTTCCACATGTGAGACTGCATAATGCTTGAACCAAATAGGAGTAAGCAGAAATTATATGCGTGTACCAGCACCACATTAACATGATTTAAGCCATTATGCATGATCCATAAACCCCCAGGCATGTTATACTCATTTAAAATTTCTGCCTACCTCTTACAATTACAAGGGCTTCCCTAGAACATGAGTTCCTTAGGTCACATTTTGTCAATTTGTACAGTGTGTATTTACAGAAAACATGGTATTAAAAATTTCTTTAAATATTTTGCTGCTCATTTTAGTGCCTAAGGTCAATCTACCAAGGCACTTCCTTTGCCTGCATATATATGTGTGCATTTAACAAGTTGACTCAGAGAATTCCTAGCTATTTCAGGCTTAGCAGGTCAAGAAGCTGCCCTAAAAGACCAAATTCCTCTAACTTACTGAGACATATGCGACTTGGTTGCTGTATTTGGCTAAACAGATGTTGTTTGCTGGCTCTGCTCAAGGCTGAGAGCAGCCTGGGTTGTGCAGGGTCATTTCCCTGGACAAAAATGAAGGTAAATCCTGGTGATAGCAAGGTCTTGTGTGGTGATCATCTAGCCTCAAAGCTGGAGAAGACAGAAGCTTTGGCTGTGGAGGCTGTGATATTGCCTCTGTGGTTCATGGTGCATAGACCAGGTGTGTTGGAAAAAATTCATGCAGTGGTGCAGATTAAAGGTAAAGTTCTGGAAGGGGAGAACATCACCAGCAGAGAGCAGCAGAAATTATTTTCTTGCATTATTACTTTGGCTTTCTAGCAGGTCCTAGCCAGAATTTTACCATCTATGGCTGATCATTATACTCCCAGCTTATTCTCCCTTTCAATCTCTTGCCAATATAAGCCATGGGTGGATTATAAATAGAGTATTTAGTTTCCAAATGTGTGCTCTTATACCTGTGTGTGCCACACAGCTTTGCCACTTGACCATCTCTGTCAACTCATTCAGTTTCTCTAGATTCTTTGCTTAGGCTGCTAAGTTTGGGGTTTTTTCAGTTACTGAGTATCTATTTAATGTGAACATGCCTAGGCCTTAAAATTAAGGGGAACTCATCTCAAAGAGGGCCTTCAGGCACAACTGTTACATGCATCAATAATAGATATGTATTTTTACAAGCAATCTGGCCATTAAAGGTTTATTACATGCCAACAATGTATCAATGACTATAACTAACTGTTTATAAGGCAGTGAAAACCCCCAGGATATTTCAGATTTGGCTTTGAGCCCTTGTTTGCCTCCTACCAGGAAAAAAAAAAAATCAAGGAGGGGGAAAAAACCCCAACGAATTGGGAAAGAAATCAGTTTGTAAATATCTTCTGAGCAAGATGAACCAGACAATTTTGGTTTTATCCACTGACTGAGCATCAGAAGATTGTGGTGTTGCTGAAGAGCTGTTGCTGCCTCTATGTTAGCAATTGTTTATGGTATATAGCAGTGTTATTAATTCACTGTTGCGTTCATGAGGGTTTAACAGCACAGCAGTGCCAGTGTAGGATGCTATAAAAGATCTCTAGGGTCCCGTGAAAGAACAGGGATAGGCAGCAGCATTAGTGTAGTTAGGAAGGATAAAACAATTGTTCTTCCTTGGGTCTCCCAAGAGGACTCCAGCAGGGGCACAGCCAGCCAGTAACAAATTTTAAAAAGGCTTCTTTAAACACTCAATGTATTCATAAGTCCACGCACACTCTAACGCAGTTAGGAAGTCTCCTATGATCGATGCAGTGCGTGTGCAGATGGTGAGAGTAAGCGTACAGGAGAGCTGTGGAAAAAGATTAAATAAATGTTATCAGTGTGATTCCAGTGGTGATAATGGGAAATGAGACAAAAATTATTACCAAAAAAAAAATCAGTGGTGTGAATTCTTTTGGGGAGGGCACTGATCACAATGGAAACAGTACTAATTTAGAGAACTAATTATCAAATAGGTTTCGTGCCATCCAAAAAGCAACCTGGAAGCCATTAGCACACCACCCTGTGGTTTTGCTCCAGTAAGGGGATTAATGGCACTAGCTCCATAAAGGCAACACCGGTAATGAATTTCCAGTCCTTAAACCGTAATGATCTCCATGACAGATATTTCGGAGAACCACATTGTCAACCCTCTTATGACCATCTTTTGTTTCATTTCTAAAATTACCTTGGAGGAAAAAATCGAGGACTCCTTTGCAGCAACATATGTAGCTTTTCCTTGTCTGTGGCCAAACGAGGAAATGTTTTATGGATAGTTATGATGGATCCAAGACCTCTTGTCATGGGAATGAGGTAATGCTGCTTAAGAGGCCTTGCAGTTCTGCATGAAGCAATGTTTTGGAGCACTGAGCAGTCCTTTCCTGGTAGAGACTGGGCACAAATGCCCTGTCCTTGCTGCAGAATATTTTCATATGGGTTAAACCACAATAGATTTCATAGATCCTAGGATTTCCCTTTCTCACATTATAGGCAGCATTATGGACAGATTAAAACCAGTTCATTGTGGCTTGCAAGGCACTGGGTAATCCAGAGTGGGTGTGAAGATGTCCATAGGAGGTTCTGTCTCTCCAAAGGCTGGCCACAGGGACAAGCAGGTGCTGCTCTGTCCTGACTGGCACGAGTCTCCTGGGCTGTCCATCTTGCGTGTTCACCAGTGCTAAATTCACTTAAAAGAAAACTTTGTTAAATATACCATGTGTGAGTGTGGGTGCCATTCATGATAAACAGAGACTCTGGCTTCATCTGCTTTGAATTACATTTGGCTATGATTACCTGAACAGGCCTTGTTTATGCTGGCTCTCTTAGTCTGTTATTGGCAGGCATCTCTGAAGATATGAGCTTCCTTTCCAGTTTCATCTGCGTTTAAATTTTACAAATAAACTTTTCAGAGGTCTGGTTACTTACTGTTCTTGTTCTTCCTATCAAAGTGTGTTGTTTTTCCTTTTTAATGTACTCCTACCCCCTTTGGTATCTGCTTTCTGCAGGGCCACTTTTTAAACCAACCTTTTAAATCCAAGCTGACTTGTGAGCTTGGAAACGGGCTCATGGGAGGCAAACAGAGTCAGTGAATAGTTTAATTCACATTGAACCTTCTTGTCACATTTTGGGTGATTTAGAGGAAAATGTTTTGGTTGAAAAAGAATGTGTTGTTTGTAGCTGTAATAGTCTAAGGATCTAGATAAGATATTTATTAGACAAACTGATACGGCTGAAGAACAGAAACACAAGTGTCAGACTGAAGAGCTAAGTATAATTTGAGAACTCATCAGAGTTTTGTTAGAGAGATGAGTAATACCATCTCTGTGGGAAAATGCAGTTGGCAGAGTAAAGAGTGTTAGCAGAGGAAGAGAAAGGTGAAGAGGTAATTATCTCCTAGGAGAATGGCACAGCTTAGGCAGCCTGAGAAGGGGGAGAGAATATCATGCACTGTGAAACCACTACAACAACTGGTATTTTGGAGGTTTTGGGAGATAGAAAACTGCTGTCTCTAAGGAAAACATGACCACAAAAAAAAACCCCCACCTTAACTGCTGCCAAAACAAAAAGCGTTAAACAGGACATCCATCTAAGAGGGTGCTCTTCCCCTGAAAGAAAAGGAGATTGCATTTTTTAGTGAGACACCTGAACGCTGTGAAAACAATGGTTTGGATTGATGAAGAAAAGCTCCTGTGTCTGTCATGTACTGTGCTACTCTGCAACCCATGCGGAAATTCATTGAGCGATTGCAAGTGGAAAGAGATCTTGTCTTGCTTTAAGAAAGCCATTCTTCTTGATCTCAAAATTAAATTGGTCAGGAAAAGGCCAGAAAACTGTCTTATACACCCACAGGTTGTCCTCAGCTCAGCAGTGCTACTTAATAACATTTTAAGCACTTCAAGTACTATTATCCTATGTGGAAGAATAGCTTTGTGCCTCAAACTGCAGTTTAGGACATGAGAACTGGATTTAAGTCTTTCTCTTTCCAAGCTTCCTGTCTAGCTTTCGGATGGAATTCATTCTTCTCATTTTAGCTGTCAGATCTAAGCGCTGAGGTGGGTGGGATGAATCTCTGGAGAGCCTGATCTCTGGCTGTTGACAACAGGAGGAGCTTGTGGAAAAAAAAACCAGCCTGGTTTTTGGAGCTTTTATTTGGCTAGATAGACGAGAGCAATCCCAGTCTTTGCTGACGGGCTAAATTTATTCATTTATCTTATTTCTTTTTTGTTCCTTTAGAAAGGAAGTGCATTGTAGAACTTCCTTATGGTAAAGAAATAAATGCATCGAAGCTTATGGTTTAGCAAGATGTCATCCTCACCTGTGTACCGTATGTAATTTAACAAAAGGGATTTTGGTTAGTGGTGTGTTTCCGTTTCAGAATGATTTTCTCTTTTCAATGCAATTTCTTAAATACCTTTTGCTGCTGTTTCTGCTAGTCACAAAAGCATGAAATCTTACATTGAAAATGATGCAGAAATAATCCCCCTTTTTCCCCTCTCTCTTAATTGTTATGTTCACACTTTAGATGAAGTGACTGAGTGGAGGGTTTAATTTAGATTTAATAGGATAATTATTGCATGACAAATTAATGCCAAACAATTATTAAGTACATCTCTACTGAGGCTGCTGGAGTTTGTAATAGGATAGCTATCAGCTACCTGGTGGTTCAACTTCAAGAAGTCTGTCTCTAATAGTCACAGCATTTATTTAACATACAATTTAAATACTGATTTAGGTATAGTATTGTAAAAAAATTTACTCAATTCTCCTGACACCTAAAAACCATCAGTGCCAAATTTTTAGTGAGGAGCTCATGGGTAGCCCTAAGGAGAGAGATGCAGGTATTGCTGGTGTTATCACTGCTACCTGTTCTACATCTTTGGAAATGATGATTAAAACCCCAGGCCCTCACTTGTGCATGCCAGATCACATGTAGTCAACAGCATTACCCCAGGAAAAAACTGATTGCACAGGCTGAGGAATCAGGTCCTTGTTTGTTAATTATGGTCTTGGTTGGACTAGGCATGCAATTAATTTGGGGTGCTGCAAGGTATTTTTTAAAGCAAAATACTTGGAGCTGTAAGAAATTAATTTAACATTGAGATTCAATTTCTATCTGTGCTTGTATTTAAATGTTCCCTCCAAGCTTCCCAACAAAGGCAAAAATGGAGGGGATGTCCATGGGTGCCCTGGGTGTTGGAGTCCTGCTGTGGCAGACTGTCTCCTACAATTACTGCGAGCAAACAGTAGTAGTGTCCTCTCCCTTCTGCTGAGGATGAGAAAACAAAGACTGTTTTTTTTTCTCATGGGCAGAGCCCACCTCCTTCTGGGATGGTAGAAGAAATCATGGGGAGTCATCCTGGGAAGGTCATGGTTGTTTTGATGTACCTAATATGGGTATTAATAGCAGATCAAATGCCAGTTCCTAACAGCAATACCTTGTAAAACCACTGCCAGAGGAGATGGGGCAGAAATAGCAGGTATTCTCTGCTGGTCTCATGCTAAAAATTCATTTCATGCTTGATCTAAGCTGGGCCGTAGCTTCTTGACCTTCAAAACATGCAGCAAACCTCTTGTTTTGGTGATTGGTTCTTTTTTTGCCTTTCCCCAAAGGGTTGAGGCAGGGTGAATGACAGAAGGATAGCTTTGTTTGTGGGTGTGATGCTAATTTTGTGGCTGGAAAGCTTAGCTGGTTATCAACAGTCTGGAGAGTGAAGCTGGCTGCCAGCCTGTCATTACATTTCGATTAGTGTTTTTAAAGACAGCTCCAAAAAAAAAAAAAAGTGCCCAGAGCTGCTATTTATTTATTTACAATGGGTTTACATTTGTAAAGAAACAAATAACATGCCTTCCCATGAGCTGAGAAAGGGAGCTTATTGAAAGACACCCAGGGTGAATAGAAGTGCAAGACATCGGACCAAAGCTACATCTCCCCCTGAGAAGTAAAATGAATATATGGCTCTGCATGTCTTTGAGTGTGTGTGTGTGTGTGTGTGTGTGAAAGATTTGCAAGAACCAAAGCAAAAGGTTGCCATGAGGACTTGCCCCTTTGCCTGCCTGCTGCTGCTGGCTGTTGCTACAGCTTCGTTTAAACATGGCAGGACTGCATCTCCTCTCCCTGTCACAGAGCGTGGCTTGTCCCATCTTGGAAGGCAGCCAGTTTATGATATGGCACTTGAGGCTGATCAGATATTTGGAATAAATACCCTGATAGAGGCTTGAACTCCTGTTCATGGGGTGGGGGCAGTGTTTGCCTTCCCCAGTGCTGCTTGGCATACCCTTAGGACGTGAACTAGATTTGAACTTGGCTCTTTGCAGATTAATCTGTCCCTATAAAGATTCCTTTTCAGATCCCATTATTTATGAGAGAAGATTGTTCCTCCCCTCCTCCTTCCTCCCCGCCCCTCTCCCAGACTTCAAATCTTATTGCTGTGCCATCTAGTTTAATTTAACCCACAGCAATTAATGTCCTTGACTGGCAGTGTTTAAGCTGCAAACAATTTCATTCTGTAAATGGTAGTTTGCTGCCTGGAATACGAACAGATCTCTAACAATTACATCAGCCTGTATTTCCCCGTGGCAGTTGTAAATAAAACACCTGCTGTATTTTGATGCCACATGTAGCAAAAGCTACCTGTGACATAAGCATAATTCATGCCGTCATTTAAGGAAATTGCCAAAATTGGGTTCTCTGGTGTCTGCTGCTTGGCTTTATGTTCCTGTGCCTGGCATTGCTGCTTCAGCATAGCCTCGTGTGGTGACAGAGCTTGGCTCCTAACCCCTTATTGCTGAGAAGGTGTGGGTCACGTCAAGGAAGAACTGAGCTGTTGGGAATGACACACATGTGATGTGCATCCACACCACATGGAAATCACACATGGGCTGGTGTTTTGCTTGCTTGGCCTTTGCCCTGAGAGAGTAGAAAGGTCAGTGTTAGCATTCAGTCTTTGGTTTCTCAGCAGAGGTTCCTCAGTCCAGGGGATGAGAGCGTTGCTGCTGCTGAGGGCTTTTGAGTAGCTACCTGAGGTTGAGCTGGGTTGTGCTCGCTGGCATAACTTGAATCACGGCAGTGATCATGCTGTAGCAACCTTTGGATATAATCAGCCACAGCCTGGTTTGAACAGAGCATTTCCATTTATCTTATTGTACCTGTACCTCCCGAGCCTTTTCCCTCCAGGAACTTCTAGGAATGAATCTTTAAAAACTCATAGCACCTCCCTTTCTAATGTTAATCTTTTAGCTAAAGCAAAGGTGGGGAAAAAGCTGATTTAGAAGGATGAGGCCCCAGCTGCTTCAGTGGTCTGAAGGGACCGAGAGGCCCTCACAGCAGGTGCTCTTCTGTGGAAAATTGACAGAAGAACCAGTAGTATTCTTGATGTCTCTCGAAGCACAGGATCAGAGTCCCGAGTTGGTAAATGCAGTGGAGGAATACTAATTATCAGCCCCGAGCAAATGAACCTATTCAGTATGGGATTGTGCTTTCCTCTGAGAAAGCCCTTGAGAAATGCTGATGCCTTCAGAAGTTTCATTTCAGGGAAAAGTCAAGGCTGAAGCTATCAGAGAGAGGTTGCCTGAAGTTCACGGGTAGGGGATTTTAGGACATGGAGTCTCCATTATCCAGATTAATGGTTAACATTTTCCTACATCAGATTAAAATATATAGGCTCATTTATTATTTATTATCTTACTTGTCTGATATTTCAACTGCTGCCACATCTGATAAGCACAGCATAGCCTCCCAGGGGGCTTTTATCATAGAAGCAGATGATACCCATATTGCTGTAGATAGATAGGAAGGCAGATGAATAATCTTTCATAGTCTTGTCTTTCAGGATGGTGAAACTATGGCTGAAATCTCAGGGTAGTCTCCTCAACAGCAAAAGGTGCTTTTTCTGTCCTTTGATACTACAGTTTACTACTGTTTGAAACAAAGTAGACATAAAAGGAGAATGTCGTAACACTCCATAAAATCTTTAGCATATTCCCAAACTAACTGATCATCTGAAATCAGAAAGCAGTTACTTTTTCCTTCCCCCCAAAGAACACACAGATGAAGTGAAGCTTCTGTTTTGAAATCGTACCATGTGTTTCTAGCATGTTCAAAATACAAAGCCAGGCTGCAGAATTAAGAAAGAAAAATACTGATTTCTTATCAATAGGAGGTTGCTTTAAAAATATTTAGGATACCCTTTCTGTGACACATATGGTCAAACATATTTTTACACTCCTTTATTCACTCCCTGTGTATGTGTGTCTTCACACAAATCTACACTCGCCCACACATACCTATAAAAATGACTGGAAAGCTATTTCCCTTAGGGCAAGGAATAGCCAGTAAGTTACAGGGTCTTGTGTACTGCCATTTATTTCTTGACAAATTGTCATATTGAAGCTGCTGAGCTCTTTTTTTTTCTTGGTTTGGTTTTTTTTTAATCTATGTGGATCAAGCACATCGAATTCTTAGAAATTGTTATAAAATTTAAAATTTGAAGCGCCCAGATTTCTTCAGGGAGGGTTGCATGGCATTGTACGAGCAATCCAGGGAGTTCCTGTGCTGGTGACAATTTCCTAATTCAAATGTTAGAGAGGCCAAGCCTTGACTGATGCTTCACTTGACTGAGTGCTCACAGGGAGGGAAGAACTGGCGCTGAAACTCTCCAATGCACACGTTGCAGTGAGGAGCAGATTAAAAAAAGCATGCATGGGAGTAGAGATGGGGCTTTGGCAAAGGAACTTTTGGTGCTTAGCCTCATTTTTATGTGGTTATAAATAATTAATGCTGCAGAACAGTGACAACACTGCAAAAGCCAGTCAATAGCATTTTCTTTTCCAGAAGGTCAGGTGGATTAAAAACTAAAATGGGAGAAAAACAGCATTAAGGCGACACTTCTGAGTTCTTACAAGTAGGTTGATGAGGAAGTGGCTGTTTTGGTGTACCATTTCCAGCAGCTTTGCCTAAATTGGGGTGTGTGTTTGACTTCCAGTGGAACGACTGGATATTACAGGGAAGCATCATGCTTTGGGGTTTTCCAGAGCAGGGACAGGGTTTGGGCCATGTGTGTTTCCCAGGGTAGGTGTGGAGGGATGAGCACTAGGGTCGTGCTGCTGGGGCTGTGCTGTAGTTCTTGCTGTGCCAGCTTTTCGGCACAGCCTGGCTCTGCAGAATCACAGTGTACCTCCATGGCCGTGCCACGGCAGGAAGCCATGGTTCTGCCAGTCCTAAAAGCTGCTGAACTTTGAAACCTGGCAGCACGTACCTGGTCACGGCGCCAGAAGCTCAACAGCTTAATGCCTCTCCACATCGCTGAACACCATCATTCCTGTCCTAATTATGACCTGGTCATTGTACAGAGAAAGAAAGCACCGTCAGACACAGTCCAGTTGTAATCCCTTAACTGCTGCTCAAATGAGCTGTCCTCGCACTGTCTAGTGCTGCCAGATTACAGTAGGCAGGCAAAAACTGGGGAAAATTATCAATCTCTGCGCACCCTACAGAATAACACTGCGTGTTTAAATCTCCCCACGGAATAACCCAGCTCACTCAAAATGGATCAGACCCCTTATTTCTGGAAAGTGGACAGGCCAATCTTTTGATGTGCTCCTCTCCTGCTGTAACCCCCAGGTTTATAAGCTCCAGTGGTGTGCATGGGGTGGCACTGGGGTGATGGCTGCTGCTCGCGTTGTCTCAGAGCATGCTCACACAGGAAAGATGCAATAGAGTCCCAGGGCTTTCAGGGAAATCCTGTGGGCATGTTGGCTCATCAGCACTTGAGACCTGAGTGTAATCACTGAGGGACAGCTTTTAAATGGTGACCTCCATAGCAGTGCTGATGCGACAGCTGCCTCAGAGTGAGCAAAAGTAAAGGCTTTCGAAGAAAAGTGGAGTAGGGCAGGATTGTATACCCAGGAATATCACATCTTATATTTTCTTTGTGAGCATGAACATTTCTACCCTCCAGAAAGTACTTTCTCTCTCCCAAACTCCCTCAGCTCACATGATAGTTGGCAAAATGGGTTAAGGATCCTAAATTTCTCTGACAGTTAAAATACAAGATCTTGAATAATTTATGCAGCTCCACCCCAAGTTGAGACAAACGTCAGACAGTGTGCAGCAGCCACCGAGTTCCTTGAAATACTACTTCAGCTTTGGGTGTTAGGTTTATTTTATTTAATAATAAGGGAAGAGAAGAAGAGGCGTGTGAGCAAACATACCTGAAATATCTTCTAATCGAAGCTGACATGAGCTGAAATAATAATGAATTCCAGCACCTGTGTTAGATGCATGAGTCCTGTGTATGCCTCAGATGTTCTGTGCACACACCAAAACCCTGTTAAAGCCTCTTCACTCTGTGTTCCTGTACTTCAAGAATCAAAACCTTCGTTGTACCTTGCAAATTAATCCCAGGTGTGATCTTAAATATTAATCTGATCTGGGTTATTAATCAACTGGAAGACAAGAAATCTATTTAGGCCATGTAGCAGAATGGGGACTCTCTTTTGTCATCTGTGACAGAGGTGGGATAACACAGCTCGGAGTGGTGGCAGTGGGCCTAAGGCGATCATCTCACACCATATCTCCTCTGCACCTTCCTGCCTGCAGCGAGAGTGCTTTTGAAGATGCCACACATGTTGCCTGGGGTGGAATAGCTAGGAGTGGGAATAGGGCCAGAGTCAGCAGGAAGAGGTATGTCTCAGATTTTGATGGTAGGGTACAGGGACGATCCCTGTCAGGCCTGCAGCGAGGTGAGCCTCCCTGCTCCCCCCTTCCTGCCGCTGCAATGGTTTACAAGCCACAGTCATGTCAGACATGGGATATGCTCACATCACGTTCTACGTACAGCATCCCTGCAGTTCCTAAAGATGAAAAATGTAGCAAACCATAAATATTTGAAATCCCCTGGAGCTGGCATATGTACTGTCTTTAAGCAGACCTTTTTGATCTGGTATCTGTTTTTTCTGTAACAGCAACACACCTCTCACAAGGTATTCTTTTCTTTTCTTTTTTTTTTTCCCCTTTCCCTCCTCTGGCAGCAGAAAGTTTCACATTGCTCTGGCACAGCAGCAACAGAGCACCACAAATCTCCCTGGCCAGCTGCAGAGACTGGAGGTGAAACTGAAGCTTCTCCTGACCCACTCGCCCCATCTTTCTGCTTTTCTTCTCTGGGTTTCACTCAAGTATGTGGTGATCTGATGGCATGAAGGACGATAAAGTAGTGGTGTCACCCTCTGCATCTGAATAGGAACAGGTCAGAAACAGGGTGATTTCTTTTTATTAAGCACTGGGGATATAGAGGGCAGTATGTGATATCTGCTGCATGAGATAAGGACTCTGAAGTCTGCCATGCTGATCTCCAACCTAAAGACTAGTTTGCCTTCTCCACTCCTAGGTTCTACTGAAGGATATGGGAATCTCTTCCCTTGAGCAGCATTTAATCCAAGGGATTATGGTGGGTTTGTGGTGGGAGAGGCAAAGTTTAAATCTGCCCTCCATCAGATTAATGGAGGCCAGCAGTACTTATTGCAGCATTACTCGAAGCACTGTTTGAGCTGAAGTTGTTCTTGAACAGCCTGGGAAGATTGGCAAATGTTTCACTGCAGGGTGGACAGACATTTATTGAATTTTTTCCCACTAACACTGGGAATATGATCAGGCTTTCTCCTGTGTTCTGTGCATCTGCTCTAATAAGCTCTTTACTGTCTGTTGAAGAGTCAGGAACAGCACCAAAAGGAATTCCC
Organism: Porphyrio hochstetteri; assembly: GCA_020800305.1. Taxonomy (NCBI): domain Eukaryota; kingdom Metazoa; phylum Chordata; class Aves; order Gruiformes; family Rallidae; genus Porphyrio; species Porphyrio hochstetteri. Next base: position 17,072,334 of record CM036915.1, on the reverse strand, counting down.
ACTTGCATCCAAATGAGTCTTGCCAGAGGGAAGGAAGAACATATTCCTTCCCTTGACTTATAAAGAGGGAAGCAACAAATCAGAGTTTTGCAGTGCAGTGATACAATTTTTATCATCATAGGATTCCTTCAGTCCCCCTGTGTGCCTGCATCCCACGCTACCCTAGGGTGTTCCAGTGTTCTCCTCCTGCGGTGGTGTCCCTCGGGAACTGAACTCTGCACACTTTGCTCAGCAAGGTGGAGATCAGTAGTGACAGTAATTCTCATTAGCAGACTCATTAGCCACTGATATGGATCACCCTATAGGGGGAGACAGTGGTTCTCCCTGGTAAAACATCTTATATGATCAAAGTCTGGGAGTATCTCACCCTCTTCCTTACAGTTAAGCTGAAATGCAATTATGTTCTTCCTGAGGCCAGGGAATAGAGAGATAATGGCAAGCACTGACTTTCCCCCAATGAACTTCTTTTCTGAGCAATTTTTCAGAAGGATTTCCCCACCCACCTTTGCTTCAGTGATGCTGCAGACATATCTCTTCAGGGCATAATTCAGGGCATCTCATACCTCGGTGCTTTCTCAGTCTTGCTATTTTTAGCCTGATTTTCCAAGAAGCTAAGAATTCATAATTGTGTGTTCCCTCACCTTTGGTCTTCCTCTACTTTGTCAGTCCTTCAGTCTTCCTCTAATGGTCTCTGAATTAATTGACCAAATTTAGCTATTCTGGACAGAAGAAATTATGTTCCTTTGAGTAGAATAGGCAAAGGAGTGACATTTACATGTTTCTAACTGAGGATTGTCAGATGTATTACCTGTCCTGCATCAGTCTCAATGGCTGCTCAGCACATGCACAGGACTGACATGGCCATTACATGGGCTTTTCTTGCCTTATACAAGTGACGTGGAAGAGAAGGTGGGTGGGGGAGACTTCGGGGCTGAGAAGGGTTATGTGTGAGGGGTAATTCTGAGTCAGAACTGGACTTCTTAAGGACAGCAGAGATACGGGACACTGACCTAGTGGAGAGGTTTTGTTTGATTCCATGCTCAACTGTACTTCTAATGGTGGTAGAAAGGATTTCTGCTGGTAAGAGATGTCCTAAGGACATTGTTCAATGTCACCAAAAAATGGGCACCAAAGATACCAGAGGTACACCCCTTTTAACACTACTCTGGAGGAACCTAGCTGGGAGAAAGACCTCTACTTCTCATCACCAGCTCAGTTCTCTCAGAAGTTTATCCAAATTGCATCTCCTATAATCCCCAAACTTTCTTTGCTGACTTCTATTGAGAAGATCATCAGATGCCTCCTGTTTAGCCGTGTACAGCACTGCACCTTACTTGCATTGCTAACAGAGACAGCTCTCATCTGCTGACCAGCAAATTGCATTGACCCGCTCACCAATGAGAAATGAATTCCCTTTCTTGTCTTTCCTTGGAAAGCCAGAGATGTACCTTCAACTATATCCTCTGTTCAACTTGCACTTTTTTTAACCTTCTAATAGCTTTGTAATCAAGATCCAATTTTGGCTCAGGGCTTATTTGAAGTTGCAAACCTCTTTGAGTGTGTTGAGAAGTTGTGGTACTTCAAGGGGACAAGTGTTGCTGTTTCTTTGGCCTTTTGAAGTACTGCTAATAGAAGAGCTATCTGACTCCATCACACACAGGGAGTTAATTGAAAACCTGGCTGTCTGCTATTGGCCATTATGACAGGCTGAATAGTGTGTCATTCAGCCAGAGCATCCTGCTCCCTCCCCTGCTGCTTCTTGCCCCCATCAGTTAGATTTCTAAGATAGCAATTGGAGGGAAGACAAAATTTTCATGTCTCTGGGCAAAAAAATACAATATTCATTTTGCATAGATTTATTATCTGTCTGGAAAACGTACTGCTCCTACATTTGCTGTATAACAGAGCTGGCCAGTATCGATGGCGCCTTGCTGTACTAAGGCACTGGTCATAGTCACTGGGAGCACTATTGCCAGATGTACTGGCAGAAAACCAACCACTCTTTATGTGGCCAAATGCTCTGACTTGCACGCTGCATTGCAGTGTGTTGATGTTGTTGAGTAACCGCAGGATGTTCCACTGTAACGGCATCAGCAGCCGTTGTGTCCCAGGTGACCAGGAGCTGCTTAAATCAGGACATTGACATTCTATATTGTGGTTCATAACAATGAACTTTATTGATCCTGTCTACACCGAGGACCTGATCCGGCGAAGCACCTGAGCATGTGTGTTGCTCTGAGGCAGCCAGTGTGTACTTTCTCTTTGCTTTGCCCCGGTTCAAAATGAAAGGTACACTCTAAAATCTCAGTTATTTGCATGGAAGGGGAATCACATTCCCCTCAGAGCACCAATTGCAGCAGTGTCATATCAGTGTGATATAGCATCGATGTATCCCATGGGAAGGGACTTGGGCTGGGCAGACTGACTGTGTGCTGAAGCAATCGAGGAGTGCCTGCACAATCTGTTGCAATGCTTCAGTCAAAGGGAGGTGGGAGTGGGGAAGAAGCCAGCTTCCCACTGGTGAGTGATGATATTCAGCTACAGGTGATCATTTCCGATCTGCAAGGGGCATGCTGATTGTGCTGGAGGCAACTCCATGACTGTCCTGATTCAAGTAGACTGTTAGTTGTATCCAGTAAGTGTGATTTTTGCCAGGCTCTGAGCGTGATACAGTTGAAGGTGGGACTGGCAGTGCCACAAACCTATTCCCCACCTCCATACGGAGCAGTGTTGGTCATTAATACTCCTATTAATTTATTCTCATTTACAGCTCTTTGGGGGTAGTTGTACATCATTTTGAAGCATGCAACAAGGCAGAAACCTTTCCTGTATGTGTGAGAAAATACTCAATTTCCAGCTGCATGGGATATTTATAAGGCTGCATGTAGCTTTTGAATGTTACTTCAGTGGATGTTTTAATTAGGCTAAATTGGTCTGGGAACCGCTGAGTTGCTCCTGTCACTGCAGGTTGGGGTCTCTGCCATTCACCACAGCTGGGAAAGGAAGAAATACACTCTTAGGAAAACCCATTGGTTTTTGGAAAAGGGTATTCGACAATGACTGGTGGTGGGGGGAGATGGGGGGGTTTGGATGGACACACCTAAACCTTCCCATGTATCCAGCAGCACAGCCCAACCTAATGCATTACAGGGTAAGCCGCTTTGCACTGGCATTAGCTACAGAAGAGCCTGCACTTTGGTGATGTCTAATCTGAAGTGTCACTGGACATAGTGACACCCATGATATCAACACGTGCATTTTGCTCTGCTTTCATCGCAGGCTGCACTTTGAACTGCCGTTGTGTTTTACAGGGGTCCATGTGTTCTGTTGTGTTGTGAGCACTCCACACAGGCATTCGAGCTCTAATTTGAAGCTGTCTCTTTCCCTGGCTCCTATTCCACTCGTTGTCACACCTGCTTTGATGTATTAAGCCATCACTTGTTGTGTGTGTGCTTTTTAATCCTTTTAATTCCTTTGATTGCTGGATGTTGAAAGACAAAAGGAATAAATAACTGGAACAAAGAATGAAATGTGTGCTTGGAGGGACTTTTTCCTCCTCCTGAAGCCGAGGTTGTTTTGCTTTTACTCACAGAATTATTCCTGTTCACTTAATCATCTTTTTCGAATGAGAGCTGAACAAAAGGTGGGATTGTCTAAAGTGAGGTTCAGCAGCTGCGGTGTTCAGGGAACCAGCTAGACTCTTGCCTGCCTTTAAGCTTCTTAATTTACTAGGTAATTAAAAAAAAAATTCAAAGCACTCCCCCAAAAAAATCAAATCAGTGTTTTTGCTTTTGTATCCAGGGAAAAGCTGTTTTTCCTTTGGTGAAGGAAACCAGTCTAAGGAGCTATTGCTTTGAACACTGACTTGAGACACTGTCTCATCCAAATATCAGATGCATTAAAGAGCCAACATTATTTTAATCAGTCACCTCTGCTTCCTCTTCCCTCTCAATCACAGCCCCAGCAGGTCCCTATGATCCCACGCTGCCTTACCTTCCCTAACTCCCTTTCTTTCCACCCCTTCCCCTTCTAAATCCTTCATCACCTGCCTCAGCAGGTCACTTCTCAAACCCTTGCTGATGATCAATTCATATCATCTTGCATCTTTTCCCAACTCAGGCATACTTGTCCCTGGAGGGCATGATCAAAGTAGAAACCTACAAGATACTGAAACTAGACCATGAAGGTATTTGGGATGTTCATGCTGAGTTTATTATGCTCTTTGTCCTCCTGATCTTTTGAACAAGGTTGTCACTGATTTCCCTGGGCCCTTTTTGATAACTGCCCAGCCAGGAAAACAAAACATCTTCCTGTCTCCTGTCCCTCCTGCTTCCCTCTATACATCTCCAGACTAATGGTACCAAGGGACTTCAGCTGGGAGGTGACCATGCTCTGCCACTTGCTCTCAGAAACATTTGCAGAGACCTTCTGGCTGACCCAGGCTTGAATAATATGGCATAATTGAAATGAATTTGCAATGTGCCATACAGACTAAAGGGCCAGGGACCAGAATAGCCCAAAACTCAGAATGAAGATGAGTGAAGAGCAGCCTTCTAATCCCTGTGGTCCTGCTCATCAGCGAGACTTAGTGTTTGCTGTTAAGAACCTGACGTCAATAATCAGATAATAACACATTGATAATGAAGTGCTCATTCCCCACATGTGGCTTGTGCCACCTGCAAAGCCCCAGGTACCCTCAGTGGGGTGATGGGCACTGCTGCAGCTCCCTGTGTTTCTGTCCTGAAAATGGAAAGGGATTTTTTTTTTATGTGTTCAAATGTGTGAACATTTCTAATTTTCTTGCCTGCTCCTGGGGCCTTAGCTTTGTTAACAGTTTGGAAATGAAGCTGTGCCTTACAAAAAAAGCTTTTCACAAAAAAAAAAAGCATTTGAGCAATCAGCCCAGAGCAGCCAAAGTCTTGTAACTTCAGAATAACTATGTTGCCTTGTTCATTTTTTCTATTTAATGACACTGCCTCCCCTGCTCACCTCACACGCTCCCTTCAATGGGAATACTCAAGTGGAAGCTCCAAAATTCAAATTATGTTGGATATGTCCCCTTGTTCAATTTGGAGAGAGGTACAAAAGGCCAGGCTGTGAAATTTTAAGACTGAATTTTTGTCGTACTTAGGAATGTATTTGTTACCTCATGTCTTAATCTCTATGTTGCTTTACTTGGTGTCAACCTATAAAAAGGATCATAGTATGTCACAGCAGTAAGACAGAAGTGGAAATCCATTGTCTATCCTGTGCTTTGAGGTGGGCGAGTGTCAGATCATTACTTGAAGAGGAAGGGTTGTGATCCAAGACCCCAGGGTAGTATCATCTAGGAGCTGCTCTAGCTCCTTCTAGGTGATGCTCCAGCTCCTCCCAGGAATCACAGAATCGTAGGGTTGGAAGAGACCTCGAGAGATTATCGGGTCCAACCCCCCTGCCAAAGCAGCTCCCCAGCTCATATTGCACAGGTTGGCATCCAGACGAGTCTTGAATATCTCCAGAGAAGGAGACTCCACCACCTCCCTTGGCAGCCTGTCCCAGTGCTCTGTCACCCTCACTGGGTAAAAGTTCTTCCCCATGTTGGTGCGGAACTTCCTGTGCTCCAATTTACAGCCATTGCCCCTTGTCCTGTCTCCACAGACACTGAAAAGGGGCTGGTCATTTCCCCCTGCATCCCATACTTAAGATATTTATAAACATTAATTAGGTCCCCCCTCAGTCTTCTTTTCTCCAGGCTGAGACCTCCCATTTTTGTATGTAACTTTCCTGGATTACTGCAACAAGTACTAGGCTCAGCAGCACCTTTAAGACACTGGCAGAGTGGGATGTTTCCTTCTTGTGGAACATCATCTCTGAGCTGTGCTGGGATCTGACTTCAAACTGGGTCATGTGCCAGCACCTCCTGCCTCAAGGCATCTGCGAACAGATGAAACATCAGCTCCAAACATCTCCAAGACAAACATCGGACTGGGTCCTGCACATGCACCAAACTGAATCCCTCTCCTACCAAAAGGGACAAGATTTCTATCTTATTTTCCTGTCATAAAAATACCAAAGGGATGCCAGAGGACCACGTAGACATGCAACAGAAAGTCCTGTCATTTTATTCAGCTGTTGAAACAAGACACACCGCAACAGATGCATCCTTACTGTGCAGCACTCTGGTGTGCTGCTGGCAGGAAAACAGGGCTTTGTACCTCAGTCCATCAGCTTGAGGTTGCTTTGAATTGTACCTTATAACTGTGCTGTGTGAAAGTGATGGCAGTCATGAAATACAGTAACCTTTAGACCTTCAGAGAAATAGAACATCAGATCTTTCATTATGGAGGTATGTTGGGTCCTGCTAGGAGAAGGAAGGAATTTATCAACCAGGGAGGATAGACAAAAACCCTTACTGGATTGTTGTATTAAGAACAGTAAATATACACACATAAACCACATAAAAGTTCATTTATTTCTTAACAGTTGAGTCAGCAATTCTAAAGATCTCCTATGAGGAGTAGAGATGGCCATTTCCTTCAGGAGGAGTTTATTTCATTTTTGCAGGGCTGGCCACGGAGCATGGAGTGACATTCAGAATGATGTCTTTCTCACTTCTCTGACAGAGCAGTACTGTCCTTGTTTTCTGATGTAGGAACTTCTCCAGCCTTTGGTCTGTCACATGGAAAAGAGAGGATTCTGCTTTGTGTGAGGCAACCAAGCAATTTTCATTTGCCACTGGAAAGGTGACAAATATTTTCATTAGCAATTCATTAGGAGGAAAAGTCATAATTGTTGGTTCCATCCCCAAAGTAATTTCCATCAATGCCACATTCATCCTCTTATCCCATCTTGTCACAGCACTGCTGTGTGGCTTTGCATAGCAAATATTAGGATTGCATCCAGGAGGTTAAAACTGAGGTCCTTTTGGGTGAGATTGCAATCTAGTCTTCCAGCTCATCTCACATCCTTGCCTCTGCAGAAGTATCTCAACCACTCATCCAATCCCACCTGATGCAAACAGTGAGAAACGGTATTAGTTCTCTAAATTCACACAAACACTTGAAAAACTATTTCTGCAGTTTGTTCTTCACTTGATCCAGGATCCTTCTCAGGTGCATGCACACCCCAGAATGCCTGCTAGATAAGCCCATTGCCCTGAGTCTGGTCGTATTTTTGCTTTTCTCATGCTGAAAGGTACAATTGATGCAAGATATCAGCCTTGTTCCTTCAAGGGAGTCAATAGCCTGGATGTCAGATGTGGAGAACTGGTCCCTGTATATTTCAACAGGCTGAGTTTGACTCTGGGGGTAAATATTTAACATTCGGGGTTTGTTTAGAGGTATTTTAATAGGCAAACGACAACACCAGAGAAATTACATCTTTGATATTAGCAAGAGTTGTGGCAATCTGTTTAGTAAAGACATAAACATTTTTAATTAATAAAGTGTTCTTCAAAAATGCATTATTTACTGGTTTGAATAGTAATGAGAAAACAATTTATCTTATTTAATGAACCATTTTAAAACATTTTTGACAGAGGGAGCAACAGACTGTTCCCTTTGGCATTTTTTTTTTCTCCTCGTGTTGATACTCCATTGCACATAAAACCAAATACAGTAGTATTTATGAAACAGTGTAAGACTAAGACTGTAGAGCTCCTTCTAGAATTTGTGGCATGAAGTCAGGTTCAGCTCACCTCGGCAGTGTCTGCTGTTTCTAGCTCTTTATACTTCATGTGTCTGGGGAATGCGTTCGTACATCCCGGACTGGGCACCATCAAAATGTATTACTGAAGAAATAAGAACAGTTGCCATTGTTGAAATGTCACCCCTTGATAACCTTAGTTTATTCAGGGAACAAAATGATGTCTAAGTACAAATCTGGCCTGATAGTCTCTGGAGAAATCCCTCCATAAGACTATTTAAAGGTTATCTCCAATTTGGCTGGAAAATAGAGTCAAAGCTGTTAACATGGCTCTGTCATTGTACAGTCCCAGAAAGTTCAATGTGTTTTTGAGTTGTCAAGTACAGAGATTTTGGCCTGCTTAAAGCTATGGCAAATACTCCTGAGGATTCATGCCAGAATTTAGAAATGTATTGATCAGGATGAGTAAGAGGAAAAGAATAAAAACACAAAGTGAAGCATCCTGAAAATGAAAAGCAAAGCTCAAGCATTAAGATATAATCACAACTTATCAAAGACCTTTTCTGACACTAAGAATACATTAATTCATATATGTTAATTCTATCAAGTGTTCCTTCGCAGTGGGAAGGTTGTATCACTGCTGATTTTGGACTCATTATTGGACTTGCATGTCTCAGTTTTGATAAAATATGTGTATGTGAAGTGGAACAAAGCCAAGCCAGTAAAACGGGGAAAACGTGGCTTTTCTTCATCCTTGCAAAATAATCAGCAGCCAGTCATTCCCAACTGAGTGCTCAGACAAGTACGGGGGAACCATGGGGCATATTTCCCTTGTTTGGACACCTGTGTTGATGTTTTGTTCAGATCTCTCTCATGCATCTTTCCTTCTCATCTTCTACATGATGGGCTTGCTCAGCCTGGTCATGCTGGGTTGTGTGGGATGGGTCATCTCAGGCAAAGATAAAGGGAAAAACAGGACAGAAAATGTGAAGAGGATGCAGTATGGGAGAGGGGGGCGAGTGGAGAAGACCCACACTTGTGAGGCTGCGAGGTTCTTCCTTTTCCACAGCAACTGGAAAATGAGCGAATGGACCTTTTGAAAGAGATTATAGAAAAGACCGAGCCAAGCTCTTCTCAGAAGTGCACAACAAATGGACAAGAGCCAGTGGGTACGAGTTGCAGCAAAGGAATTTCTGACTGTGTATAAGTTTAAAAAAATGATGTGAGTGTTTTGAAGTGCTGAAACAGGGGCCCAGAGAGGTGTGGCTTTCCATCCTCGGGGCTTTGGAGATTTGACTACAAAAGACCTTGAGCAGCCTGCTCTTGCTTTGAAGTTAGCTCTGCAGGCAGTTGTACTAGGTGACCTCCAGAGGTCCCTTCCAACCTAAATTATTCTACAATTCTAAGAAAATGAGGTTTATGTTTTATGAATAGGCACTGTATGATACAGCAAATAAATGCAACAAAGGAATGAAAAGGGGTTTTTTGGGTGGTTTGTGTTTTGTTTTGTTTTTTTAAAATAAAGCTTTTAGTTTCCCTTGCCAAGATATGGGTACAAGATTTCCTTAGCAACAGCAGAATGTGTTTTTTGGCAGGGAAGGGGTGGTGCAAAAGTACTGTTCCAGCACAGTGTAGGTGCTTGGACCATCAGCAGGTGCAGTGTGAAAAGACAGATCTATGAACCCTAAGTTTGGCAGGTTTAAGTTTAGAAAAAAAGAAGAAAAAAAAATAGAGAAAGAAAAGAAAACCATCTGTATCTCAAACTCTGCTGAAGCAGAATTTGGAGTTGAGCAATGAAAGAAAATTATCTTTGAAACAGTCACCTGAGCTTTTTCTTTTCATTTGTATGTTGCCAAGGACTAAGAATAATGCTATACCAAATGTTCTTGGGAAAATGGAGAAAATAGCTGTGGTCGAACACTGTGAAGCACCTGACCGGCATTTTAAACGCACCTTCTTTCCCTTCCTCCTTTGGTCAGCAGTCTCTAGGAAATGAGAAACAATCACTTTTGTGTTGGTTTCCCCAGTGGGCAGCCTTGCCTGTAAGCAATTTGTCATTTAGCACAGTTAAATGAGAGATCATGTTTTTGGTTTTTTCCCTGTTACCCAAGCTGTGATCCTGCTGCTGCTGCAGCAGTGGATGTTCTCTCCTCCCTCTCCTCTCGGTACCTGCCAAACATGCACAGCAACACTAGATCTGTCTGGCTGTAAGTCACAGCATGGAGTCCTGCTGTAGTTTACAGCATGAAATAGCCAGGGAATAATCGAGCCCCGGGAACAGCTCCAACATCAGCTGAGCTGAAGAAAATAATGGGAGACAAGGAAAATGGCGAGAAGCTAAGCCCAGCAGCACTGGTGCTCAGGAATCCTGTACTGTCTGTGACTACATCTCCTCTGAAACAGCCTTTTCCTCTCTTCCATAGTATGAGGGTGAATCACACTAGCCATTCTCCCTCAGGGAGTCATGTGACTTGGTTGCACAAGGAATAATTAGGCTGGATTTGCAACTGAGGGGTGGCTTCTTTGAGCCTCTGAGGAGAAGGAAACAAGACAAAGCTGAATGAGTAGACACCCAAAATTTGGACAGTCCCTCCAGTGGTGGCTGGGACCATGAAATAACAGCCCAGCTCCTGCTGGAGGCTTTTGTCTGGGATGAGACGGGAAGCCAACTGGTATATGTTCTCACTTGACTTGCGGTCCAGGAGAGGCTCTGCATGCAGGGATAACTGACCATACTAGAGGCAGGTCCAGGGGCCTCAATTAGTCTTGGAAACATGTATGCATATCTCTAAACCCGTATAGTCCCATTCTCTTGTGTGAAAGGATTATTGTCACTGTGGAGCTTTACCTGCAGACAGATACTGCAGCTCTTTACCAGCTACTTTAGACAAATCATAAGCCAGTTCTACTTATTTTCTCTTACTGTCACCATATGCTTGCAAATGTACAATAAATAAACAAATAAAAAAAGAGAATATGGCTGTTAGTCAAAAGAAAGCATCAAGGAGGTGAGAACATCTCTCTCCAGAACGACTAGTGCCTGGAAAATGAGCCTTGAGGGGGGAAAAAATGAAGGGAAGCCATGGAAATGAACAACAGGAGAATGCTACAAAACGTTGTTGCTTCTCAGTAGAATTTTACCCATCAGCTTTGACATAAGTACCATATTCCGTCTGTAAAACATAATTAGAGCAGTGAATCAGAAAGGAGCTGTACATCGAATAGCACAGTGTGTTCTCAGCCAAGGAGAGGGATGTGAAACTCATGCAAATAAGGCTGAGTTCCCTGCTTCCTCCTTAGGAAACTGAGTGTGACACAATCAGCAAAAAAAACGTTTGCAGCAAACTGCAAATTTCACATGCTCCTTGGAGCCAAAATTCGCCTTTGAGCTGCACGTTAAGTTGAGCGAGCTGCCCCCCTCCAGCAGCTCCTTCTCTTGGAGCTTCCCTTGCACAGCGCAAGCGTTCCACAGCGCTGCTGCTCCTCAGCTCTTCTGTGGGTGAAAGCAATGGCCAAACCCAACAGACGTGGATGCGTGCTCAAAGCCTGGCTGATGTTCTAGGACATGGAAGAGCAAGTCTTCCAGCTCAGTGGTGTGGGTTCTTCTGGCATTCGCCAGGCCGGATCCAGTAATCCATCATTTTATCAACTATGCTGGCTCCATGCACAGAGTCAAAAATGGGTCATTTAAAGGCCCTTTCAGACAAAAACAGGTGCTCTGCCTTTTCTCATTCCTTCAGAACTTTATATTTGCATTTTTCATGCATGTCAGATGCACAGGAGTTTCATGGTATCCTCCGCCTGGGTGCAGTGCACAATTAGCAGTTTCTCTATATACTTCCATCTGCTGTCTCTTACCATGGCAAGCCCTGAACAGTGCCTTCAGATCAGTCTCCTGTTTTCCTACAAGAGCCAAACAAAACAAACCCAAAGCAGAACTATGACAGGGTGGTCCATGGGTGATCTGTTTGCCAGGGGCTGGTTATTCAGTCACCTCCCTGAGGAATCCATGCAACCACTTTGCAGTGGCTCTGAACCATCACAGCTTTGATAGCACTGGAGCTTGGCATGGAGACTGTACTTAATTATCATGTCTTCTCCCTTTGGGTGTCCTGTAGCCCCTTCAGGCACCATTCAGCGCCTTCTCTCCCTTTTATGGTGGGGAGTACAAACGTGTTCCTTCCTCAGGTAACTTCCTGATCCAAGGGTGGACGACCACCTTGGAACCACAAAGACAGGATGTATTGCAGTGCTATTCCTATTGCTTTTTCTCCTCTGGGGATGGTTTCTTCTTCAGTCATAGCAGGGATGGTATTCAACTTTGCAATTCACCATGCTATGTTTCAAAAGTGGCCCAGCCTTGTAGCCTGTGTCTATGCTATTAAGTGTTATAATGTTATTCAATTATTTAATTGTGTCTACTTATCTGGACCTACCAAATCTGCCTCCCAGGCTGGGAAGTTTAGGCACTGGGGGCGTGACCAAACACTGCCCCTACAGCTAATTTTGCACACAAATGGCTCAAGTCACCTTCTTCTGAAAGCCAAACCTTCATTTCACTCTAGTCAGTGGGACCAGAGCAGACCTGACCATGAGCCCCAAGTGCATTATGTATCCAACTAAACACCCTCAACCTTATAATGTTTTTTGACTGCTTAACGTTGCATTGATTTTGGAGGCACAGCATCAACACAGAGAATCCACGCTGAATGGGTGAAAATTCACTGCTTGCACATTCCCTGAACTAGGACTTCTTCCCTGAGGTATTTCTGGAATCCAACAAAAAATGCTTATTCTGGTTAATATTTGAAATGAAACACACCCTCCCTGGCCCAACCTGGCCCAGAAGCTGTGATGAAGAACATATGCCCAGTGGCTCAGTTCACAGGGATTTTTTCCCCCTGAGGAATCCAAGGTCCCTTTTGTTCATGCAAGGGAAAATTAATTGTGTGCTAAATGCAAAATTAATCTTAGAGAAGTGCAGCTGGTAGTAGTGGCCTTTTCAAATGCATTCAGCTCTCCAAAGGCAGCTGATTCAGAGCTACACATGCTGGTTCCTGTCTTGTGCTGTGAGGATCTGTACTCTCACTCAGCTGCGAAGCCCATTTTTTCCCTTAGTTATATACAGAGTGTGTGGGAAGCACTTAGCTATGGTGTATAACAAGCAGGACTTGTCTACCAGCTTTATGTCATTTTGGCAACCAAGAAAGGATTAATCTTTGAGATGGAACAGCCAAGGCTTTGCTAACTGGTGATAATCTAGCTGGGCTGGGCATGTGTGCAAAACTCTTGAACACTTTAGCTGTAACCTCATCAGACCCTTTGTCTTCAAGTTTCTTGGCTCAAGGATTAAATTTTTCTCTTGAAAGTAAAAGTCCACCTTACATAACTGAGAGAAAGCTGCATTTGAGACGAAACCAGCTATACCTTTAGGTGCCCAGGGGTGACAGTGACTGGCAGAGATATCCAGGACACAGTGGAGACCCTTGACCTTTTGAAACCACCAGCTGAATTCCAGGCAGCACATGCTGCAGGTCTCTGAAGGCATTTTGGATGTGTTTTTTTTGCAGCTGGATCTTTCCCTTTCAATTTCACGAGCCCTCACAGAAGATACTAAGATCCTTGTGAAAGGTCTTCTTGACTTTGTCTCCACTAACTTGCTTCACCCAAGAATGAGCAGTGGTAAGGGTAAAATAGCAGTACAATGCAACAAATAACATCAGATCTTTGTGAAGGACCCAAATCCTTGAGGGTGATCAATTGCTATTAACATTGATGTCAATGTGAGAATGTGAGTTGGCAAACACCTGCAAGATGCCAAAAGAGCTCTGCCAGACCAAACACGTCTCAAAGAGGTATCAAAGAGATACCACTGAAAGTAACAGGAATCACTGCTGAGCCACACATGCCCAGGAACACCTCCCAAAGCCTCTTTCTTTGCCTAAACTGAGTTCTTTGCAAAGAGCACATTTCAATAAGCCTTCCTGTGCTTTGATCATGCATCTTCCTTTTGCTTATGGTGGCTCCCTTCTTTCTGTTGAGTCAGAGATCCAACATTGCCCTGTCTTTCCCAAGTCACTTTTACTCACTACTCCCACTCTATGAGTCCTGGTTGATGACTAGCAGCAACACTGGATGGCTGTTGTGTTGCCCTTCCAGGTTCATTTCACATCATCAGACTCCTGGGCTCCAGTTAACAGCCAGTTGTTAGAGCACGTAATGATGAGTTGCTCTTTTTGCCTTTCAATCTAACAAATGCAGGATGATTGTCTTAGCCAAGTGGAACATCATTGAGCCTCACCAGGTGAATGAATTGAAGAAATGAACACATTTCTAGGTTTTACCCTCAAATGTATCATTTTTCAGTGTAATGGCATCCCTGTTATTAACTTAGCAAGAGAAGAGGGACCTGCTGGGAATCATTTTTCCATTTTCATTTTAATCAAGAAATCAGTAAATTAATATTAGCTCTATGAAAGCAGCACAGCCTTTTTGTTTTCCCTGGTGAATATTTACTCAAGTTTATAAACAAGATCTCATCATTCACTTCTTATGTTTTCCACAAATTCTGACTTTTACAGCCAGTAAGGTTCAACTAGAGCTCATAGCGGTGTTGCTTGATTGCCAGCTCATGAAAATCCGGTACAGTAGTCAGAAATGTCCTGATCCAATTTATGTTGGGAAGTAAAGAAATCTCAACTGCCTAATCAAAATGGGCAAAATTGAAATGAAGAGATGTAATAAAGCAAAATCCAGCCAAAAAAGAAAGGTGGAATTCATTCTTCAACTAGTTTTTTAAAAACTAAAGCCTTCAATCAATAGCAAGACGTCAAGAACTTTCAAAGAATTCATTCTTTTATTATTTTTTCCCCTACCACAGTAATTCCAAAAGTCCCTCTCGTGCATGCAGCTGTGTGGTTCGAGAAACTTTTCCATCCTCTCTGATAACAGAGGGTCAATATTCAAAGACACTGAGGTTTTATACAGGTAGAAGCTAGAAAAGAGCAGGAAGGCAAAGCAACTTTGCCAAGGCTGTGCAGTAAAGCCAGGAACAGAGTGTGGGTCTCCTGAATGTCAGCGGAGAGTGTGAGTCACTGGGTGAGGAACAGTCTTTCACTGCAAACACAACCCTGACAATACTATTCTGCTTGCAGAGCAAAATACTATGTCTCTTCTACTGTCTGTTTTGACTTCTGTAGCTCAGTGGTATCCCAATACCACGTGGCTTCCTGAGAATAGCACTGACTTGGAGAAAAATGTCTGCTGAGGGACCTTCCCTAGAAAAGTTCTCCTTCCCCTGTGAAATCCAGTTGTTTAGTGGTTTGGGTTGGGATTTTTGTTGGGTTCTTTTGGCTGTGAGTCCTTTAGTGATTCTCTTTCCATCTGAAATACTCTTGCCATGTGGCAGTGCCCACACTGCTCACTATCCATAGCCTCAGTCAGTGTGCTTTCTGGCTATCTCTGCCTCTCCAACACCTGCCTCTGTCCCAGTTTCTGAGCTTGTTCTTTCTTCCTGTTTGAGGGTTAAACAACAAAACCAAATACCTGCCTAGAATAGAAATGTTCTGGTTGAAACCTGCATCCTGCATCTTCTCTGCTCCCCTGCAAAGAGGAAAAAAGAGGAGGTAAAGGGACAGAGGTGTGCTTAGAGCTTGTGATGTATTAATCAGTACATACACGATTTGCATTGCTCAAGATCAAGTCAGAGCTACCTAATACATCCCCCACCCCGAGCCAGAAATGCTAAGCTCTTGGCTTGGATGAGGCAGTTTGTGTAGAAAAGGGGCAGCTGCAGCCCCCTCTCCAGCAAGGTAATGAGGATTCAGTGCCATGTTACTGCTTCTGTATTTTCCTTTTTAATTATGATAGTGGAAAATGACTGCTGTGATTGAGCTGAAGAATGGACCCTCCCATCCCTGCGCCCTCTTCCCACTCCTGAGCACCCTGCCTCCCCCTTCCAAGATATATAACTAACAGGCAATGACAATTCCTAGGAGATCATCTATAAAGCTGAGTCCTTTCTGTCACACTGTCTTTGCAAGTGGCTCGTGTCAGCCAACAGGTAGATCATGCATGACTAATATGCAAGGTCTGATCCATCTCTTTCTTCAAGATCTTACAGACCACATGCTAGAAGATACATGGAGCATAAGACGTGCTGAGAAACACAGTTGCATGAAACTGAGGCCAGAAAGACATTGCATGTGAATGCAGGTGTGATAAGCTGAGTTATCTGTCCCACATTTTGCCCATTTTGGTGTTCATTAATGTAGATGTACTCTGCTGAGGTCTGTGGAGCTTAATGGGTCACCCAGTCAGCCCTGCTGATGCACTAAGTCTGCATCAATGATTTCTCCCTCTGTTAGTGGACACATCTTAACTTGCAGTGTTTTTATGGCCCTCACAGTACATTTGGAACCTGTCTGGGTGGTTTTCTAGTCTGTAAAGAAAGTCTCTTTGTTTATTAGTAGTAAATATAACTAATAACTATAATGATGATGCTGAAGGTCATTCCATCATGCTGAAGGGAAAGACAGGCACTCAGGGTCAGGCTGGAGAAAAAGGGCACTCTCAGAACCTGGAGGACAGGAAGAGTTTTGAAAAGAGCAAGAAGGTGGAGATTCATATCTTTTATTTCAGAATTAAAATTGGGGCCGTGGGAATTGAACTGGGCTCACAGCATGTGTTTCACAGTTTGCTGGCAATCTCTTCCTTTGCCTGTGATGTGAAAATACTGCTAGTAAGTGAATCTTGATAATTCCCAACTCACCTAATCAGATTATTTCATCACCTGAATGAAAAGTGACAAGTGGAAGGTAAAACAGGAAGGCCTGAGCTCTTTTGGCCATAGCTCATTTGCCTTTTCCAGAACTGTGGAAAAGGTGATGAGGATTGGCAGAGTTTGCTGTGTGTCCCAATGGGCAGGGAATTCACCCGGGAGACTGAAAACATCTGTTTTATTCCTAGTTTTCTTCACCTGCTGGATGACTTTGTGTGATCAGAGGTTAGGCTGCCTTTTGTCCCTGTCTTAGAGGCTCCTCTATGTGTTAGAAGAAAAGAGGAGCATAGATCAAACAGGCTTTACCACTGCAGATGCTGAGGCCACAGGATCATCTGGTCACTGTGACAACTCAGGCCTTTGCCATCCTGCTCAGGGAGAACAAATTCACTGCAATGAGCTCTAGAGAAAGCTCCAAGTACTGTCTCCATCAGCTTTGCCAAACTGCTGGCAACTGTGCAGTCAGACAGCTGGGTTTGTTCTTTTCTCTAGTCCTTCTTTTTTTCTCTCCCCTACTTTATTTCTTTTGCTTCCTTCCTCTCATCTTTGTCTTGGCTTGTTTGGGAAAAAAAAAGGTTTAACCAACTAAGACTGTATCTCTGTGATAACACTACAAAAAACAATGAACAAAAAGGCAGCTGAAAGCAGCTTCTTAAACATCCAGCAGTGATAGGATTTTTTTTTCCCCTGGTTGCTGAGAGGTTAAGGTGACCAAGAATTCACCTGCCCTTTTCCAGCTCTGAGGTCTCATTATTTGCTATCTTTCTTGCTCTTTTCTCTTTTTGTCATGTTTCCTCATGTGGCTGATCTTGTTTTGTTTTTAAGGAAAAAACTTTGGCTCTGAAAGCAAGGGCAAGAACACTGAGTTTCACAATATTTTTTCCCCTTCCCCATAAATACCATCCTTAAATCTGTCTAAAAGATTGTCTAGAAGAGTCATCTTACACAACTGATCTGCTGCTAAAAAAATGGGGAATAAGAGATCTTGTAAAATGAAAGCCTTACATAATTTTCTACACTACAAAGACATTTTGTTGAGATTACTTCCCTTTTTTGCATATTTAATAAAAGAATTAAATGATTTTTAATTGTGATTGCTTGCCACTAGAGCTTGTCATTGCTTACTAAACCTTCTGTAGCAAAAAAAAGAAAGCCTCTGAACTTCATTTAAGACTTGTTAGTGATTTACTTGCTTTGCACGTTATTATCTTTGATCTTTCATGCCCATTTATTCAATCAAAATTAGCATAGCCATTTCTTACCAATAACATAATATAATAATTTTCCCTTTCTACTATTTTTATTCCTATAGAAGTGAAATGCAGGGCTCTGTTTTCATCTTTTACTTTCCAGGGCTTATGTAGTACAACTATAAAATTAGGGGTTTGTCCCATAGAATGATTTGAGTCTTTCAAAAGTTTTGGAGGAAAAATCATGGGTTTTGGGGTTTGTTGTTTTTTACATAATCTGAAGGAAATATTTTGTTTATATATTTGGGATTTTTTTTTTTTTGCAATGGAACCATCTTCCCTTATTCTTAACGATTTCTTTTTTATCCTTACTAACTCACTAGCTAAGTGATGAAAAACAGGGCTATTTGAAAAACAAATAAAATAAAACCCAACCAAAAAAATCCTCATATGCCAAAAAAATCCTCTGAAATATTTTGAACAAAGGTGTTAATCAAAACTAATCCTTTTCCTGAGATTTTATATGTGTGTGTATATATATACACACAGTTATTTTTTTTAAAAAGGGGACAGTAAATGATGTTTAATTATTTACCATCCCTAAATCTAAGTGTTGAGCACACAAAAACTGGGAAGAAGGCTGGGCTTTCAATCTGGTGCATTCTGTAACAGATTCATTTAAAAAGAAAAACTAGAGATGCAAAGATATGCCTCAAATCTGACCTAAATTCTTTGCCTGGCAGGGAGATAAACCAGGTAGCTTGATCGGTCTTTCCCCTTCTGACCGCATTTTGTAGCGCTGCCTTTGAGTTGGCAGATGGTGGCAGGTGTTTTGTAGTCATCCAGGGTGAGAAGTTGCAAGGATTTAATCCACCCTATGACTGCAGTCTGCATCACTCTGAGTCTACCTTTACTATGGCAACTGAAGGAGCAAATTTGCAGTGAGGTGTGTTGTGCCAGTTCAGTGATACTGAGGTCCACACCGTTGTATCACAGGAACTTGCTTAGGATGGTGAAAGATGCCCCGTGTGCTTCATTGTCAGGTAGGGTGGACACCCACCTGTAAAATTCAAAGCTTCTCTGTTAATTTATCTGACTGAAAAACTGAGGAAGGCAGTCCTACTTTTCACTCTAGAAAGAACCAGATGTGCAAGAATGCTCTTACCAAGCTCAGGTACCCTCTCCCATCTGAGGACGGACCATGGGGGCCACCCACTGTTGTTCACGTGCCTGCTGTGCATGTGCTCAGCTTGTTTTACTTGTAAGGGGCTTGAGGAATATATGCAAGTCTAATACCCTGGGCAGAGTGTGCGTGAGCAGAGACCCTTTGGCATCTGTGCTGTGAGCCCTGGGCTCATTGCAAGGGCTCTCTAGAGCTCCCCAGTGAAGGCTGGTCCCTGCTGCAATATGCTTTGGCAGCACGTACCAGACTCCCAATCTCAGACTCTCAGAAACAGACCCATCTTCAAAATCTATAATGCAATTCACAGGGTCAATTTGTCATCTAGTGTTCCACGTCTGGGGTGAGCCAAGTTTTTAAGAGTTGAAGTCTTGGGGGGGGGGGGGGGGGGGCTGCCTTTATGTTTTTTTTGGTTTGGGTTTCTTTTTCCCCTTTGCTTTCTCAGACTATTAATGTGAGTCATTGACTGGCTTTTCTGCTTCTCTGCTGATTTGATTGGCTTTGTAAGGCCAAAATGAAGCCTGTCCCTTGTGTAAGTATTTGAAGGCCTTTGCTAATTCAATTAACTCTAAATGAAATTCTTTGTGGGAGGAAGTTAGTCAAAACTGGCTGGTGGGGAAGGAATTCTGCTAGCTTAAGCCTCAATTTGTAGTGCCATCATGCTGACCCATTTCACAAACATCCCTGAGAAGAGCAGAGTCCGAGAGAGGTGCAGGGTTTGTTTCTGAGACCAGTAAGGGACTATTTAGCTGTTTGAGGCATAGAGCTAGAAGGGACTCTTTTGAGTCGAGTCCTGTCTTTTCCATCAGAGGCAGCCTTACAGCAGGTACGTGTCTAAGAAATATCTGCAGAACTGCTGCTCTGTCTGCCACCAAAGAACATGTCCCACTGTCCTCCATCCCACATCAGTGACCTGGAGTGGAAGATGAAAAAAAACACCCCACAGCTTCTCTTCATAAGAAAAGACAACAAGGGACAAAGGATGTCTCCCGTGCCCTAGATTTTCCAAAAGAGTAGTGTGTCTGTTACAAAAACCTTCTGGGTGAGCTAGTGAGTCGGCAAACCATGCAGAACACACAATGGGAGAGAAAAGTGTTGCTGATGTGAGGGGAAAACTATTCCTAGTCTCACACAAAGCAAAATAACCAAAACCAAAGCCGTGCATCTTAGAAAATTAACCAGTCTCCCTCCAGAGCAGAGAACAAGCCTCAGTTCTCCCCATGGAGCTTTGTATTTGTCTGCACAGACATACATGACTGGTCTGGTGTGTTACTCAATTCAGCAGTGGATGAGGAAGCTGAGCAGAGATACCTGGATGTCATCATTCAGTTTCCAGAAGGAAAACCCTCATTTCAAGCTTTCACTCCCTCTCTGGCTGAGGGAAGCTGGGGGGCTCTGCAGCAGCCCTGGGCTGGGGCACTGCCTGCTATTTTCCAGCTGTTCACTCAACCAAGGAGATGGGCAGCATGGGAAAATGTTCCCAGATCAGATGACCCATTTTACTTGAATTGAAACAATTTGCATTTCATTTTTAGCTTTGTTTTAACCTTTAAAAAGAAAAATCTGTCATCTTCTAAAATGGGACCTCAAAAGGTTTTGTTTAAAAGAAAAGCAGAAATGAAGCACTGAGAATCTCCTAAATTTCTTCATACCACCTCTAGAAAAACCTGTTCACCATTCCCCATGGATTCACAGAGTCTGGGTGATGACACACCTCTCACAGAATTGTTTTTGCCCACTTTGCCCAATATTGTTATGAGCATCAAACACTGAAGAGTCGCTGCCTGGCAATGCAGTGAGCTCCTGTCCCTGGTCTCCAGCATGAAGGGACAGTAAAAGCACTTGTGGCTTAAAAGATGTCATGCTTTGTTGTTGTTTTAAATCTGATGTCTTTACAAAGGGAAAACATTTCCAGGGATGAGTTTGCAGTGTTAATGAAGATCTGAGACAAGTGAACAGAAGAAGGAGGAAGGTTTTGAAAACATTTTGGGGGGTGTGGGGGGAGGGAAGTCAGCATGAAATGGAAGTTAAAAGGAGAGTGCAGTGATTTGAGAAAAGTCGCTCAGCTGCTTTCCTCTCTCCTTGCTCTGCCTTTCTTCCCTGATAAACATATGGATGGTAGAGTTGAAACAGATTTAGAGTAGAAATGCAAATGAGGTTTACACGAGGCAGCATCTTGTCCATTGTTGCTGGAGGAACCTGGATCTCTCCCAAGTTCCCAGGCAGCGGTTTGCTAAGGTACAGCAGGAGCGGCAGGTGCCTCCAGGCTTCACACACATGGACCATCCGCTCACACAGCGAGGATTTCGTTGTGCCAGGTGGAGTGGATTAGGAAGTGGGAAAAAATGGGCCTGATCCAAACCTGTGCTCAATATGCTTTCAGTTCTCAATGGCTTAAGTGGCCCTTGAGAAAATCTGGTTGCCCGCATATTGTGCTCAGCATCTCACAGAAAAGGACTAAGGCTGGCTAAAGCTTTGACATTGCTCCATTAGCCTGCGCCTTTTCTTTGCTTAGATGGTCTGGAACACAAGCCAGGCATCCAAAATGTATGTCAAAAAGCTTTTTTGCTATGTGACTCCACACCTAAAAACTTCTCCTGCATACATTTCAGTAGAATAATTAGTGTCTACGGATTTTTAATGGTGTGAATGGCATCTTCCTCCAGTCTGTGTGCAAGCGCAGATTCCTCTCATTTAATGTTAAATGTCTAACTGGGGCAGACAGCCCCAACTACACAAAAGAGGGCAGGAAGGACTGCCCTGTTGTCGTCATACTTTGTGGTATGGGAGTGGGAATTGCACTGATGAGCAATAATAGGTGGCCAAAATCTCTCCCTTCCCAACACTTGTAAATCCATGGCAGTGTTTGGATGAGGTACCCAATCAAGGATCTTAACTACCCTGGACTATCTCACAGAGAGACACCAGCACCTACAGCAGCTAGCAAAATAAATTGTTTCCTGAAGGTCTTAGAGGTTAGAGAGATTTGGTTCACTTGGATAAATCTGAACTAATCTTCACTCACCACTTGCTCTTGGCAACATCTCTTCTTTTCCAGGATGCCATACACCCCTTCCCAATGGCCCCATGTCCATGATTTGTAATAAAAGAGAGGGAAAACAAATGGATGGGAAAGAAATAAGACCTCACAACTGAAACCTTTTATTTTAAGAACTTGAAAGTGGTCACATAAGCCTGACTTTGTTCCCTCATGTTGGAAATATGAGCTGGTATTTGGCACAATTCTCTCTTCTCAGTGACTAAATATCTCATTAGTTTGGGATGTGGGATGTGAGGGGGATGGCTGTTGTCAAAATGAAACATGAAGCAGGTAGATCTCAGAATAAGTGCTTAAAACTTCCATGTAACTTCTCAGCATTTCTTCTTAACTCTCAGAAGGACTAAATTTAATGATACATTTACTCATTGTGTGTTTGACCTCATGTCTGGTCTCCCCAGGATGGCCCAAAAAAATCAATGGCAAGATTTTAATCAGCTCTAATAAGTTCATGGAAGAGAATCACTTACTGAGACCCCTCTGCTGTATGCATTTGCACCATGGTTCCAATTGATTATTTGTGCCAATTATTAGCAATGAAACAGGATTGGAGAGAAAATAATCTGTGCTTGGCCAACTTAATTCTTTCTGAGATTTTTCAGATTATAAAATCAGCAGCCCCTTCTGCTCCTTATTATTCTATCACACCATTTAATTATTATATTTTCCTCCTAAATTGTCTGTGGGGAGTTTTTTGTCTCTATTTTTTTTCATAAAACAAAGCTAAAAAAACCCCAGCGTTTGGAGGAAACAAAAAAAATCCCTTATTAATTACAATTCCAAGCAATTTCATCCCAGACTTGGGGGCTAGCAATTACCTTAGATGATTTGTGCATAGATTAGAAGCAGCTTTCATACACAGCCACGCACTTCTGAAGTAAATTTAAAAACAAAACCTTAAGAAAAAAAAAAAAAACCGACAGTGTTATACAACTCTAGGAATTATTATTTTTAAGTAAAAAAAAGGCCCATCTGGGCTCTGCTGAAAGCTAGCAATTAGCTTATACTGCAAGAAGCGGAAGGCAGACAACTAGTAACACCTCAGTGGTTGTCTTCGTTGTTTTACTGCTATTGGGTCCATCAGGAAGATGTCATCGCCATGACAGTTACCAAAAAATCAAACCCTTTCTGAGAAATAGCATGCTTAGCTCTTCAGCTGCGTGCTTAGCAGAGAGCAAGCTTGGTAGAAGTGGTGCCTGGTTAATTAAATCTTACTTTCTTCATTTTATACAGTAATTACACCAATTAGAAGTCAGATCCTAATGTTTTTCAAGGGGGTGTTTCTGAGAGCTCAACACCTTGAGACTGACTTTATGAGAAAGGGGCACAAGGTGGAAGAGTTGGCTTGATTTCAGGGTGCTCTGTGGCTGTCAATTGCAAAGAAATCTTCTCTGGTGGGTTTTTGGCATACCAAGGATGTACACTCAAGTAGAAAGGGAAATCAGAGGATTGGTACACGGAGTGTGTCTATTACTGGCCTTGCAGCCCCAGGATGTGTAATGCAAACCTAGAATTGGGTCCTGCAGATCTGTTGCATGTAAGAACCCTTAGGACCTAGTTGGAGCCTCTGTCCTGTGCAGACCTCCTAAAAAGCTATAGTTTAGGGAGGAGATAATAATAGCAAATGATGCTAATAATAAGCCTTAACTCTGACGCTCCTGGGAGTGTTCAGGAGGCAGAAAAGCATGCTCAGCCCATGGAAGAATTACTGAGGCTCTGTAAGGGAGAAGTTATACAGTCACACAGTGATTTCATTCCTCCCAAGACTGTTCTGGCAAACGTGGAAAAAGGGCTCTTGTGTGTTCCTACCTTACGTGAAGAGCTCCACCTTTTCCTGAAAGAAAAAAACACCAGAAAGTACTGCTTGGGCAAGGATTTAGGCCACTGTCCGTTCTCCTAAGTTGACAGCACTGTTGAAATAGAAAAAATATGATTTTTCTCATAGTCCCCAGTTTCCTATGGTCTTGCTTTGAAGCTTTCTCTAGCAGTCCCATCACAGGTAAGCTTTTTCCTTCCCCACCGCTCCCCTGGTCACTAGATAAATCGAGCAGATTGTGAGAAAGTGGAGGCTGGGCATTGCAGTTTCTTGGTAAGCTGAGTATTTACGGGTAGCTCAAAAATAGGAGCTACAGCGCTAGACATCACACCCTGACAATGCTTAGAAACACGGGCTGTACCTCTGAGAGCTTCCAGGCACCAGCAGTGACCTGACCATCTGGAGCCATGAGGGATGGTTATTCCAGACCAGCAGAGAGAGCTCTTGATATACACTCAGGGCTGAGGACATTGTGAAAGCACATCACAACCATTTCCATGGCAACTGGCTTTGATGGACTTCAGGGCAGTAGGAATCCAAAGAATAAGTTGACTTAGGGCAGGAGAAGAAAAACTGTGGTTATAAATATTGTGTAAGTGCACACTGGCCATTTATCTGTTCTGGGTGCATGTGGGGAGGTATTCACACTTGTGAGGGTACTAAGGTGGAGCTTAACCTGAGCTACTGCCCAGGATATTCTTCTCAGTCAGGACTTAGCTCTTGCCTGCTGCCAAACATGTGGAGCTTTCTTTTCATTGGTGGCTGCTGCTTTATCATTTCCAATGCCTTAGGAATATAAACAAAACCCACCAAAAAAAAAAGTGTATGCCAGGAGTTTCCCAATTTAGCTCAGCCTTGGAGTCTTCTGTTGATATTGGAACTTGGGAGATCAAGAGGGCAATTCTGCATAGTGATGAGCTTTGGGGAGCACAGATCAGGGATGCACTGCTGATGGGCTCGCAAAAAATACCCACCAAGCCCCAGATAAAAATATCTTTGTGAATCTCTGGCAAAACCTGTGTACTAGCAGTGCATATCCATGCCAAGTGAGTGGGTCAGGTGCTGGGAGAGGATTGTATTAATTTATTTTTCTGTGAACATCACGGTCAAGAGGGAGAAGCAGTGCCACATGACAAACAAGCATGGATTAAGCACAGCTTCTATTCCATTCCTGAGAACAGCTCTGGGTGTATTGGTGGTTTAAGACTAATTGGAGAGGGCTTGTGGTGGTCCCATCAGAGGAAGAGGAATGACTCAGTCACTCCTGCTGCGCAAAGTCAAATGCTTCCAGCTTTTAGGTTCTGCTCCAAAAGGCAGGATGCTTGGCCAGGATTAGTAGTTGTAGTGTGAGCATCAGGGAGTGAAGACAAACAGGGAAGCTTATTCCTCAAAGAAAGTGAGTTTCTCACATGCAGCTTTTGAAAAGCAGCTGTTCAGGACGGAGCAGAGCCCAGACAAGCTTTGTTCTTGCCTTGTCTTCTCCATCGAGACCAGCCTAAACCACAAAGCTCCAGCATCAACAAGCTAAGCCCTGTGCCACAATGAGCCAAATCTGGATGCACAGGCTGAGTCAGAGGCTTGGAGTTATCCTCGGGTGCGAAGGAAGAAGCATTTTTTCTGACTAATAATTCAGGTATGAAAAAGCAGGCCAGAGACACAGAGCCTGTGAACCCATACAGGCACCTTGGATGCCTGGTTTTCATCAGAAGGGACCTATGCTTCTGACACGGGCTTGTTAGAGGCTCTTTCTGTCGGGGCTCATTAGCACCACTAAGTCATAGCCACAGCCCTGCCGCTCTCCTTTTCACGTGGTCGCCTCTGACTCAGAATTTATCATTCTCATCCCCACCCCTTTCTGTTTGGCATTCTGGAGTTATTTATTTATATCAGGAGAGACAATTGCAGTGTTTCATGGGTGGTCGCAGTGGAATGCTAAACAGGCAGGACCGGGCCCCTCAGGTACCATGGGATATGGAGTTGATTTGGCCGATTCTACATGACTAATATTAAATATCACCATATGGAGCTGAAGTCTTCCCCAGGAGTTTATCACTAATTCATCTAAGGGTGACTTTTGTTGTCAGTGTTAAAGTAACACTGGGCTTTTCTTTCTTTTTTTCTGTGTTGCTACTCTGTCGCCTTTTTTTTTTTTCTTCCCTATTCCTGTGAACTACTCCAGGCAAACAGAAATATTAATTAAATTGCTAAAAAACTAATGTCTGCAGAAAGGTTATTCTTGCACCTGGATGTGTGAACGGAAAGCGTGTAGTTTGGTCACAGGGGGAAAAATAGCTCACTTCCCACCCTTCTCTTGTGAAATCAGTTGCTTAGCTATGAGCCCTTATTCTTAGCAGAGATGGAGAATTTATTCCGTGCAAACAGTATCATCTATCAACTGATTTTTTTTTAAATTTTCTTTTTTTCCCTGTTTGCAGGCGTATTTTGTGAGTTCATATTTGCCAGCTGGACTCTTTAGCTGGTAGTTTTATGGGAATCAATTCAAGCCTTCCATGCGTGGTGAAAGTTGTTCGTTCACCTTGACCCTTCACTTCTTATAAACAGTTAGTGGTTTCCCACAATTGTCGAGACATGCTTCAGACCCCTGATCAAACGAATGGTGTGCCTGACCAGTTATAATCAACCAAACCCCTTTCTCAGGTCCGGATCCCCCAGCATGCATGGAACTAAAGGATACCCCCCTGCTACTCATGGGAATGGCCATCTCTTCCCAACAAGCACCTGCTCTTGCTTCCTCCCCAAACCAATCACCCTTAGTCCTATTTATTTCCAGAATCTGATTGTGCTGGACACTGTGAAAACACAGAAGCAGAACTGATCCCTGGATGCTTACAGCCGAAGCGTGTCTCTAATGCATCTGATTAGCCTTTTAAATCAAGAGCTGCCTCCTGCTTGAAAACTTGTAGATCCTTCTGCTTTTTCTGTTGCCTTCCCAGTGACATTTTTGTCTCCTGACACCCAGTCCAAGATCCTTTGTTCCCTCTTGCCCATTCCCAGGATTTTCTGCACCATGGGAGATGCTCTTGCCAAAGCAATCTCCCTTTTTGAGGAAATCCCCTCTCTGAGCATTGGAGCAGCAGCTCAGGATTGGGAATTACAGCCAGGGCAAGCAGCTCCACTCGATGCTTGTTCCTCTTGATTGCTGCCTAGTGAGAGAGTGATGAGGGGAAGATTGATGTAGTGGCGAGCACAGTTCAGGTTGCACGCTGCTCGCTCCCTGAGAGCCCATTAAAGGGAAGATTTAAATGCAGCATTAGTTGTTGGGATGACTGGAGAGTTAATTCCACTTGGAGGACAATTAACAGTTCCTAGTGAAGCAGAACCTGCTGCGTGGTGCACGCTGTCATGCACAGGCTTTCTTTCCCTGCAGCTTGGAGGCTTCTACCTCACCCGAGCCACCTTGCTGCCTTCTGGAAAACAAGGAGGTAAATATCAGTCAGGGAAACACCCCTGATGGTGTGCAGCCCATCAGATCTGAGTGCCTGCTCCAGCCCTGCATGCAGCATTGCTAATGCTCTGCAT
Source organism: Porphyrio hochstetteri (assembly GCA_020800305.1). Lineage (NCBI taxonomy): Eukaryota > Metazoa > Chordata > Aves > Gruiformes > Rallidae > Porphyrio > Porphyrio hochstetteri. The sequence continues at coordinate 17,045,148 of CM036915.1, read as the reverse complement.
TGAATAAAGGTGGGTTAGTTTTAGTTGGGCGCTGCTTGTCCACCACCTGAACCACACGTCCAGAAGATATGAGAGGAAAGAGATTCAATGGGACAAGGGGGGGAGAAAAAAAAAGAAAGAAAATGAGCAATACAGCAGCCCAAAGCAGATCCTCCTTTAGATGTGTTCTTTTTCACCATCATGGACAAAGCTTTTATGGTCCAGTGCTCAGGCACCACATAAAGGAGCATTGAGCCATCCAAGCCGGGCCACTGTCATGCCATGAAATAAGAAGGTAGGTTACACTTACAGATATTCAATATCATCAGCTTCTAAGTGATGGTCTTTAAAAACTCATTCAATTATATTTCACACATTTTCATCCCAGTATCAGCACTGCAGGCAGAGTTGAGATCACTTATCACCTTTACTTTTCCGACCTGAATGTAAAATTGCTTCTTTTTTTTTTTTTTTTTTTCCAGTAGAATAACTCTAAACCAAGGTTTGCAAGATGTGGTTTGGGGGCTAATTGCAGTCTCTTTCAAAAAGTTTTCACCTGTACATTACACACATGATGCAATTTAAGCTCTGCTTTAACTTCATTTTTGTCTAGGAATGCTTTTCATTTTCTTTTCTGTTTTCCCTTAACTATCAGAAATGTCATACAAGACTGGTAAAGAAACCCAAGGAGACTGTTATTATATGATAATGCTACAGATTAGCAGTCATATAGAATCTGCCTTAAATTATTTTTTTTTTTAATTCATTTATGGGGCAGAATTTCATCTTGAATTTCAGCATTGGTAAGTCTATAATTTTACTACTGAAATTAAAAACTTGTTTTAATATATCACATTGTAAGAACGTGTCGTCCTCCATGGACACATATAGTCCACAGGCTTTGTAGATTGTAAATCACTATTCTGAGATACCAAACACCGACAACTGGCATTTAATAGCTGACTTGTATTGACAGAGCTGTGAAAACATACCCATGAACCTGCCCCTGTGTTTACTTGAAACTGGGTATCCCTTAGTTGTGGGCCAGAAGCTGTGGTAACTTCCACACAATTCATAGAATCATAGAATGGTCAGGGTTGGAAGGGACCCCAAGGATCACAGAGTTCCAGCCCCCCTTCCACAGGCAGAGACACCAACATCCAGGCCTGGATCTACACAAGTTTGCCCAGGGCCCCATCCAACCTGGCCTAGAACACCTCCAGGGATAGGGCATCCACCACCTCTCTGGGCAGCCTGTTCCAGCACCTCACCACTCCCTGTAAAGAACTCTCCCCTAATATCTAATCTAAACCTTCCCTCATTTAGTTGTAATCTGTTCCCACTTGTCCTGCCATTATCTACCCTTTTAAAAAGCTTATTGCCCTCCTGCTTATAAGCTCCCTTCAGGTACTGGAAGGCTGCAATGAGGTCTTCTCCAGGCTGAACAAGCCCAGCTCCCTCAGCCTCTCTTCATAGGGCAGGTGCTCCAGCCCTCTAATCATCTTCATGGCCTCCTCTGAACCCCCCCCAACAGATCCACATCTTTCTTGTACTGGGGCCCCAGATCTGGACACAGGACTTCAGATGGGGCCTCACGAGGGCAGAGCAGAGAGGGACAATCCCCTCCCTGTCCCTACTGGCCACCCCTCTTCTCATGGAGCCCAGGATACCATTGGCCTTCTGAGCTGCAAGAGCACACTGCTGTCTCATCCACCAACTCACAGAATTACACAAACCTGAGTACGGTGATTGACTTAATTTATTTAAATATAACCACTCTGCAAGGTCTTGATTTACGTGAATTTGTATTTGCAGTCCTTTCAAATCATTAGGGACAAAGAAGAAATTGCCTTAGATGCTACTCTTCTTTGAAGGGACTGAATTTATGATTAATTTTATTTCATAAACAAATTAATTGATTTACTTGTACATCTTCAAAAACTTCATTGCATACTCAAAGAGTAAGAGTTATAATTTTAAGGATGAAAAGCTGTCCTTCATATGTCTTTAAGAAATTAAATCCTGTTTAGGCACAGAAGAGAGTGATGGACTTTTGATTTTTGACTGGGAATATGATAACATGATTGAAAATGACTGAATTTCCATGGTTTAGCAAATTTCTTCCCTTTAGACAGATCAGTTACTGCTTTACTTCTGTGGTAACCTATTTTCAGGTACGTGATCCCACTTTTTGTACCGAACAATGTTTTGGACCCATCCAACTCCACACTGGGTAGTCACATAACTACATAGCCCTTACCTTGTTACTCTCATCTCTTAAAATCACTAACTCCTATATCACTATTTTGCAATGTTCATCCCTTTCCTACCTGAAGACACATTGTGGCTGGTACACTTGTGGGAGTTTATTTCTATAAAATTTAATGTTACAGGATTTATGTCTTTCTATTGCGATTTACCTCATCTTCTAAGATGCTTTATTATAAACAGTCGTAATTATGACTAATACTAAAGCAGCAAATGAATTCCAAAAAGTCTGGAAATTAAACTGTCAGCCACCAGTTTCCTTAAAAATTACCCAAACCTTGCTTGCCTTAAAATGTCCAATAGCAGTTCTGCACAGAAGAGACATTGTCTTAATTCACTGACATTTGGGCTATTCTTGAGACCATTTTTTTTCCTCTCCTTGTGACTAGGGTTAATATTCAACTGAAATGTTCTGTTGCTTAGGAACCATCTCATAATGCTGAATTCATTAAGGCTTTTTCCAGTTTGCTCCCAGGAACCTTGTTAGATAGTGTTTCCCACTTTTATACTAATTAACAGGTATCTAGCAGAGGAAAAAATATAAAATAATAAAAGAAACAAAAGAATATGCACTTTGGTAGAGACCATGTCTGCTTATCCTTTGCTGGTCTTTTTCCTGGCAAAGAAACCGTAGTATTTCTGACCTTGAGCTCCTAATTCTTTTTTGGTAAATTACAATATCCTTCAAGCAAAGCAAATATAATTCTCAGATTGATCCTGACATTGCTGTCAAGATGATTGGGTGGGCTCTTCCCCTGGACACTGAGTAAGTTCAGTAGCTGATCTCAGGCCAGGCGAGCATCTCACCTGCTGTCAATGTCTTATTGCCAGCGCTGCACACAGCGAATGGGATGGCAGGCTGTGGCTTGTGACACACATAGCACAGTGATCTCCCAGAAAAGCTGAGTGATGGCTTGCACACAGCTTGCAGGCTGTAGAAACACCGCTGCTGTCCATGGCTCACACCCATGGACGGGGGAGGAAGTTGGCCAAATGGTCCCATCCTTTTCTCTGCTTAGCAGAGCTCCTCCTGAATACCTCTGAAGTTGTCCAGAAGGGTCTCATCTCCTCCCACATAGACATCTTTTACCCGTCTCACACTGCAGGCTGCTTAGCACCTGGATCCAGTTTTCCCCTGCTCATTGGTGCCTGAGAGCCAACGAGAATCACGGTCAAGTGTTTGTGTTAAGAAATTGAGTATTCTTGGACCGAGTTGCCATCCCAATTGCATCAATAGGCAAAGCAAGGCAAACTATTGATGTCATTAAACCGCCTGCTTAGTGTGAGCAAAGAATGAGGGCTCTGAAGTCTCTGTGATGAGGAGGAGGCTCTGCTTTCCATCAGCTTATTCCTCTAAATTTTGCCAGTCAAAATTTTATTATTTTTTCTCACTTGTGCTAACCCTGCAGCATCATTTGCCCCAGTGGCACCCCAAGATTAAGTGGCTGGAAAAGGATAAACTATGAATCTCTTTGATTTATTTTTCCCCCCAATCCTTTAACTTAACTTCACAAGCAAGAATCTTTTCTGATTCAAAAAAAAGGGGGCAGAAGGGTGTATAGATAACTTAAAATATACGTGTTGATTGCTGCTGCTCCTCCTACTCCCATTCTGCATGCCGAGTGCAGAAATGCCAAGGCAAAGGTGTTTCCATGGTGTTTACCACTTAGACCTCTACAGTCAATATCCCGCCCTGATAATAGCGAAGAGCCTGTTAGCATGTGATTTTCAGCTCAGATCTGAAAACTCTGAAGTGCTGAGAATATTAGTCAAGGATCTGAATAAAGAACTCAATTTCTGGATGCTTGTACAATCCTCCCGTGCCCCCAAGATACCAACATCTCCACACTGATGATAAAGAACCTTGGGTTTTCTTCCATATTGAGCGTCAAGAAGAACTGTTGATGTCACAAACATTTTATTTATTGCCAGCCCTGATTAGATTTGCCAATATTTAGCAGCCAGACACAGAATTAAGAGATCTTAAGTGGTCAGGTCTTATTAACAATTTGTCTTTGATGTTGCCCTGTTAATTGCTTTGCTCTGCTTCAAGGTGCTGATTCAAATTCTTTTAAATTCTGTTAAATACAGAAGATGGTTCGCTGCCTGTTTTGTAAAAACTGACAGCAGTGTTCAGATAAAATAAAGACAAATTCAAGGAAGTTAGTTATGTCCAAAACTAAACTGGAGCCAGTTTTCACAAATCATTCACCTTAGCTATTTTAATGGCCATCTGAATAAAGCAAAAACACCTGAAATGGCATCAGAAAGGGTTTTTTTCTGATGGGGTTGAATTTCTTGAGTGAAAGGCATTTTGATTTGTTTTGTTTCTTAAATAGTAAATACAATTTGGTCAATTTATTCCAGACATTTCATTAATGTGGGTCAATTGAATCAGTTGGTTGAGCTCAAGAAAGTTAGCGTTCTGGAGGGAAAATAAAAAAAAGTCATAAATATTTGGGGATATATAGAAAAAAATCAAAAGGTGAAAGAAACTTTGTTTAACTCACAAAAAAATCTTTCTATTGAACCACTGCCGTTTGCAAGTTTACCTTCTTTTTGTTGAGAACGTTTTTTAAAATATATACTTTGGATTACCCTGAAATCAATCTCTTTCCTGATCTCCCAGAACTGCAAGCAAACAAAAAAACCCCCAAAACTATCACTTATTCATGCACCTCTGCTCATGAGGGAGTCTATCTCTGAAAGCTTTCCAGCACACTTTCACAGATGCTAGAACTTCAGATTGCTCTGATAGAACTGAGAGATGTCCAGACAGCTAAATCTTTACTGATACTTTCAGAGGTTCACTATCAGTAACATTTCTCACTGAGCATTAACATGCTCAAAGCTGTGATCGGCAAGCACAAATAAATAAATAAATAAGTTTAAAAAGCAGCTTACAGGTTTTCTGCTTAATATTTTCCTTTATGATTCTTTCCATGTTGTCTCATCATGGTTTGCAAATGAGACAGGAAAAGCAGGAGTAATAGGCTGCTTTATGAATTTGTATCTGCCCAAAAGACCACTTATATTCCCAGTTCCAAACAACATCCAGCAGCCAAAGCGATGGGTGACCGTTTAGAACTAGAGCTGGACTGCAGGAGACAGCGCAGATCTATCAGGTACCAGGCTCTAAAGACAACCTCTGCCTCATTGCAACCAGAAGGTAAAACATGCCCTTGTTCTCATGCTGCTTTTCTCATCTAAGGGAAATGAGAAGATGGAAAAAAGTGTGACAGGAAAGATGGACAGAAAGAATGAGAGCAAATCCACTCCTTGGCATGGAGGGAGGGGATATGAGCATGTCTGACTAAGCTGTCTCTAGCGGATGGAGGCTAGGAAACTCTGGCATGGAGCTACTTCCATGTGTGACTCATATTAAAAGTCATCATTAAATGAAGTGTGGCTGACTTGTGCGGTTCATGTGGAAAGCCACTATTTAGGTGAAGTGGAAGATGAAACCTGAAGGATTAAGTGCCAGTTTTTTTCAAGGGCCCTCCCTGACTCTCCAACTTGCTGAAGATATTTCTGAGTGAGCGGCACTGAGAGCCTCATGAGAAAGGCTGGTCCTGTGAGTTGGCCAGGCCTGCTTTGCAGAACAGCTAAACACTGGTTGAGCATTTGTACAAGGAAGAAAGCTGGTCTGCAGGGAAAGAAGCTGATTTTATGGCTTAAGTGTTGCAATAGGCCCCATGAGATGCAGATTTAAGACCAATTTCTATTGCAGATTCACTAAAGAGGTGTGAGTCAGTTGCTTGCCTCAGCTGCCTATCTATAACACTGGAGGAATAATACCTTGCATTACTCAATTCATGTCTTATTTAGATCATATTCCCTCCTGGGGAGGAAATATATCTCAGTTGGTAGTGATATAATGCCAAAACCAAGGAGCCCCAATCACAAGTGATGCCACAACATTTGATTGTATTCTTGTCATCCTCTACTTCTTTCACATCACCTTTGCTCACAGTTCTTGGGGCTAAGCTAGCAAAGCCAGGAGATGATCCAGGCTGGATCCCATCTCTCCTTTGTCCTTCTATGATTGCCATCTGACTTGCAGAGTTTCTGCCTACCTTGGGGTCCTGATAGGAGCCTGTCTGGAAAAGAGCCATAGGACAGTCTACTGTTCTGATGAAAGGTATGTGAAAGTTCTTGTCAGGTTGCTACCTCTGAGGTTCTTCTCCTTTTCCTGAGATTTTAATAAACAACCCTGAATTATTCTCTATACAACGTCAAGCTTTCTCTTTTTTCAACAGAATATAACAGAAAGAAAGTAAGAGGTATCTTTTTTTTTTTTCTCTTTGATAAGATCTTTGTACTGTGACTCAGATGATTACCTATGAACTTTCATTCTCACTTCTGGTACAAAATTTTGTGCAGCCTCAGTGGCATGCCAAGATGTCTGGCATTGATGCCAAAGTGTGTTGAGGTCCCTTGGGAAAGTTGGAGGCGATGTCTCCCTATGAGGAGATGTAAACCATGTTTCCCAGGTGACTGAACTCCCCCACACCAACCCCAAAGAGGATTATGCTCTTCTCTGCAGAGATAACTAATAGGGTATTCCTGACTTTGATTTCAGAAGTAGAAGTACAAGCCCATGGAAAGTCTCCTTGGAAAAGTTAGCAGTGCTTCATGTGATGTTGCTGGCAGGTATTTGGACTGCCACAGCAGCACTACTCCAGCTGAGAGACTGTCCCTCTACTTATGGTACTGGAGGATCCACTGACCCAGCTCTCACATGAGCTGCACAGCTCAGGAAACAGTTTATAGACACAAGTTATTGTGGGCAAGAACAAAAAAGCAGAGGCAGAAGATCTGAGGAACCACAGAGGAGGTGCTGTATATGGATGGGGGTCTATGGGGTTCCATTTTCCCCTGTACAACCTTTAAATTCTGTTTGTTTAATAATTTCATTAAGGAGAAAGAAACAGCTCGAACAGAGATCACAGAGCCAGAACTGGGTCTAGAGACAGGAGAAAGCCACCTCCCTGTAATGCAAGTGCTCGGTTTCTGAAAACATTGCAGAGGGCTCATGGCCTCACTGACCCATAGCAAGTCCTTCAGCAAATTCCCCATCTTGTGCTCCTTAGCAATCCTGCTGCTTGCTCATCTTTCTGCCTCCAGCCCAGGTAGGTCCTGCCCTGACTGGTCCAAGGCAGACAGATGTACAGCCGGCCAGATCCATAGCTGATCACAGCCAGCTAGAAGGTGACTGGTGACCTACTCCCTGAAAAACAAATTAGAGAAGCACAATCAGCAGGTGTTTGCTGGAGCTGCCACATAATGAGAAGACTGAATGCATGCAGCACACGCAGTACTTGTCTGCAAGCTGCTACACGGACCTATCTAGTCATCTGCAGATGAGATACCCACCAGATCAAAATGAAAATCGTTTGCGGTGTTTTCAGAACCCAGAGATGTGAGCCCTGTGCTAAACCTGCAGCTTGTTGCATTTTGTGTGTTTTGAAGGCTAACAATAGATTTGAGTACAAAACTGATTTTCTCATTTAAATCAGACACGCGGTTCACTACTGGGAGACAGAGGGGTATTTTCAGTTCCTGGAAAAGCCCCTTACTTTGCCATCGACTCTCTGCTAACAGCAAAATTCAGGGAAGGGCTGTGGTTACATTTCTGGAGGGTGGGGAACCAGACAGAACAGCCTCGGGGAAAGTGCTTGTTTTCTTTTCAGTCCTGCCTGAGTGTTTTGGGGCAGTTTGGATGTGAGCTGTGCTACCAGGCTGTGTGAATTGTCCCACGCCAAGCTCCACCTCTGAGTATTCTTACTCTGATCCATCTCTAATGATAATTGCTGGTGTATGCCCAGTGTTTGTGGCCCTGTAGCGGCAGGTGAAATAAGAGGAAGACTTAACATGCACACCGTGCTTTCCATGCCCGACTGATTAATTTGGCCATCCACAACTCAGAACAATAATCCTGTCCCAAACACAGCTATCGAAAAATGAGTTATCAAAAAAAACAAGGCTACAGAAATTGCACTGTGGGACCAAATACACCAGTAAAGGGAGCATTTGGTCTCAGGGCTTCAGTACCATGATACGGAAAGAACCCATGGAAAGAACCCTTTTTCATAAATAGGGTGAGGAATCTTTAATTACTGGTTAATTAAATTTTATTCTTCCTTTAGAGAAAACCTAAAGGCACACTCACACACGGACCCACGCAAGGGGTCTGTCACACACACTTCCTTGCATTTCCACTGCTGGTTTTTGGCCAGCCCTCTTCCCTGCATTGCCACTTGCATGGCACGTTGCCTCACCCAAACCCATAAGTAAGTCCTTGTCATTAAATATTCCCCAGGCTCTCCATTTATACCTTGTGCTATAGATCTGCTGGACATTAGTGTGTGTATACACAGACATATATATTCGATTTATGGAAACTATAATGACCTTCAACAAGATAATCTCACCTGTCCCTGAATGTTAATCTTCATTTCCCACAGCCACTTTCTCTTAAATCTGACTAAAGGCTATTGGGTCTGGCAGGAGAACAACAGTGGCCTTCCCCTGCTCTGAGATAACAGGAATGGAGCCCAGAAAGCAAGAATGATGCTGACAAGCCAAAGAATACTGTATAAATTACACAGCCATCGTCAAGATTTCATGGAAGCTAATCCTATTTGTGTTTTGCTCTGTGTTTCTCAGTAGCCAGGCTCCTGCCGTAATTACACCTGGAACCTTTTCTTTCCTAAGCTGCTTTTTAGTGTTCAGGCCCAAGGTCACGCTGCAGAGCTACAGGTTAACCAAGCAGTGGCTTGAGATTTTAAGTGCAAAAGGTCTCATGTTTTTTCTGTACATGAGTGCACCGAAGTTATTATTTGAATGGATTTGCAGGCAATACAATATCATGGCTGAGTGTTCTGATAAGACTGAAAGGAAATGTTTTCAGAATATTTTGGTTCATGAAAAAAAATAACCAAACCCAATGTTTTAGCTGCTTGTCCTGGTTCATCAATAAAGCAACCGGAGAAATCTTGTCCTTCCCCACAAGATGGAAATTCCATTTTTTGATGAGCCCAGGGGACAATTTCCCATCCCCAGTGCTCTGGGCGGACATGAGCAGCATTCCTGGCACATGGCAGCCCTGTGTTTCTCTGAGATGAACACCCGCTCATTAAAGCACAAATCAGGACACCCGTAGTCTGTTCCCAGATGCACTCTTGGCTTATTAAATCTCCTCTGCACCTTAGTGATAGCAGATAGACAGTGCCAGAGTGAAAGGGTAGAAACAGTCTTGATATGTTTATGGACTAATGTGTGAAACATATTTTTAATTCCCAACTGGAAAGGTGTTATTTAAGTACATTAATGCATGCATATTTTTATGTATGTTAAATAGGGGTGGGAGCAGCAAAAAAGAAATCCCACAAATAATGTATTCCTATGAATAAGAGAACCCAAGAGTTTCTCACATTAGAACTGTTGATTATAAAATAAACAGCACTTTTTATTGAGTAGCCATGCCTGTTCCCCAGTGTCTGAAGATACATTACTTACACTGTTCCAATCTCACCATGAAGCCAGTCAGTCAGCAGTGTAAATCTTTCTTCTCCTCGGGTCATCACAGAACACTTCAGCTGGGTTGTTGGGTTTTTTTTTTTCCTTTCTTTTTCTTTTGCATTGCTTATAAACCTGCCAACATCTGAAGAAGGGACTTGTGTTGTCCCAGAGGTCACGTATTATACAACTCATTTGCTGGTTCAGTTACAGACACGACAAGCTGTCTTGCCTTCAGTTTGCACACTGGAACCGCTTTCCTTTTGTGACTGAACCAGGCTCATCCCCGTGTGTGCGGTGAGACTTGTTAGGCACTGTATCTGTCTGGTCATGCTCAAGCAGTAACAAAACAAATCAAGATGTCTGGAAAAAAGGTTTGGATTGGATAGAACTGGACAGATCCCAGGATTCTATTTTGTTCTGGGATTTCCACAAGCAGCAAGGTTTCAGGGATGATGTTCTGTAGGAAAAAAGGGAGCTTGGGAACATCTTTGTCTCTCACAAAAACCGGTATGAACAAAATGAGATAATGGACCATGGAGTTTCTTAAAGAGCTGATTTTGAGGGGGGAGGGGAAAGATAATCTCCCATTTACCTTCTGAATCAGTTTATGGCACACAGCCATTGAAGCATTAAGTCATGGTTAGTCTCTTTGGCCTGGTGTACAGCAATGGGGGACGATTGTCATGAAACACCAGAATGAGTTGCTGATGGATACAGGATGAAAGACCCAGAGTAGATAAGGAGCTTTACACAAGCCTAGGAAGGATTTCTGGCCTTTATGCTACCTTAGGAACAAGTGCTAAACCTAAGGAGGGATGAGAAAAGAAAAGAGAAAAGGGTGACAATAGGGGAAAGAGTGAGAAAAGAAAAGAGGAAAGAGGGAAGGTGGTGTACAATGGCTTCAAAGTGTAAGAAAAGATGAGACTGGCCCTTTCTCAAGAGCTTAGAAGCAAAATTGGCTTCCTGGAGAGAGAACATAAGAAATCTGGCAACCTAAATATATTTAAAGGGCTTACAGCTCTCCAGGGAATATTTTGAGGTTATTGAAGTGGAAAAAAAACATTTGCTAAGATTAAACAGGCTTTTTTCCACAGAAAAAAATAAAAATAAAATACTGACAAAGCAGACAAATGTTTGGCAGGAGACCCAGAAAGAGAAAAAAAAAACACCAACAAAACATCCCACAACCTGGCAATAACAACAAAAACATGATGTGGGAAATCTGGGTAGAGGAGAGGTCCAGCCCACTTCCCCTTTGCCTTCCATAAAGGCTGTAAGGGGAAAGTGCAATATTAGTCCATGTAGAGTTACCTAAAGAGCCAACTTCACAAAAAAGAAATAAAAAAAAAAGTTCTTGAAGTGCCAAAAGAGAACCTTTCCAAGCAGAAATTTGAAAATTTAAAGCCAATGAGAACCCTTGCAAAGTTAATGTTGAATAGGCCTTAATACCTGGTGCGTGATAGGAAGAACAGGTATGGTCACAGCAAGTGACTCGTGATGAAATAGCAGCTGCTGGATGGTTTGGGCTAATTTGATCACTCATTTTGAAGAAATTTGCTGTGAAAATGTTAATGTGAAACAGTGCCCATTCAGGGCCTCTATCCATCCATCCCTGAAGCAAGCCATGTGCCATTATGATGCATCCATTTATCTTGGGTTCTCAGCATCTCCATCCATGCAGCCCATGGAAAGTTGGACACCACACTGCCTGACATCTCAGTTCTTACCATAGCAGCAAGTCGTGGACCTTGATTGGAACTTTGCCCCAGGGAGCAGTGGAATCAGAGAGGAAGCAAAGTTCCTGTTGAAATTGCCCACAAATCTTGGCAGTATTTGTGACAGGGGTGGCATGTCATGGAGAACTTCGGTGAACTTACAGTGAGGTAAAGATGAAAACTCTCCACTTGTGTCAGTGCAATTATACTACAAGGAGTAATCAGGCTTGTGGGAGCAATCCCTTTGCAGTTCCATGGCCAGCTAGGTGTGAAAGGCCCTAGCAGAAGGTCATTATTAACCTGCCTTGTTAATACTGTGAGCTGAGATGTCAAGCTTGTCAGTCCTTCCTTCCCACACGTATACAAGATGGATGTAGGTGCCCATAGAGTATATTCGCCTAAGATCAATGACCTGGTTAAGGCTAATTACCACACACTCTCAGTCTAAATTAAAAAGGATCTTAGTAACTGAAAGCCCTGTATGATTAAGTGGCTCCAAAGATTAACTGTGGTAAGAGTGGTATGGCACTTGCAGGTTTCCTCAGCTCTACGTATTTGTCACTCTCTGGACCCACCACATGGACCTTGGAGCTCTGTTTCAAAAGGTCTGCAAAGTGAATTAGTGGTCATTTATCAGTTGGGAATGGACAAACAAAAGAACGCTTTCAAGCACCAGTTTAGTCTGAGCAGCAAAATCAGCCACTCAGAAGTTTGATCCCTGGGGTGCTGGCTGGGCAAGTGAGCCTGATGCTCTTCCATCAGCATCTGCCTTGCACCTATTGCCCTGGCTGTCACCCATGAACACAGGGCAGCCTGAAGGAGATTTTTCTCCACTCCCTGACTTCATGTGAATGCTGAAGGCACTGATGGCTGCTGGTTTACCCACCAAGCAGGCGCAGAATGCAGCACCACTTGGACACCTTGATGCCTGCTGTTGTGCTTTGGTCCTGGCTCATACAACAGGTTTCCTGTAGAGGCAGCAGTTTTCCACCCCTGCAGCTGCTCCTATGCAAGAGTTGAACGGAAGGACCTCAAAGAAGCAAGGCTGACAGCGATCAGAAATGGTTTCTATACCATATATAAATTCTGTAACAACCCTCCAGACTCAGAGCAAACATCCAGCTGGAGCAAAATACCCTGTCCATGGCGAGTAGCGGGTGCTTAGAAATGAATATAAGAAAGAGGAAAAGCAGAGCAAGAAAATTCCCTGCCAACACCCCTCCTCATTTTTTCAGTAATCTGCAGCTAAAAGAGTCCCAGATTGGAGCTTGGATCCACTTCACTGTGTTTAATAAGCCCTTGATGTACTTTTCTTCCATGAATTTGTCTAATTGCTTTTTGAACCCATTTATACTTTGGGCAATGAGCTCTATGGTCTGATTATGCTTTGTGTGTGGAAAAGGACTTCCTTTTGTTTGTTTAAATCTATGGCCTGATCGGTTTATTCGGTGCCTCTTATTTCTGCCTGTGAATAATTGTTTGCAGTCACTTCCTCCATGCTATTTTTTTTTGTATAACCATAAATATAACCCTCACTTGTTTATTTTCCAAGTTAGTGAGCCCTAACCTTTTGACTTGTGCGTACAGGACCTGCTCCGTACTCATCTGATCATACTTGCCAGCCAGCTCTGTGTCCCTTCTATTCTACAGAACTTTTGTCTCTGAGGGCACAACCAGCAAAATCAGGATGTGAGCCATTCTAGCAGTATAAAGACCTTTCTTCTTTTGTTCTCTAGATCTTTCCTAATTATTACTAATATGCTCTAGATGCCTCTTTGACCTGTGCTGATTATTGAACTGACTTTTTCAGAGAAATTCCTAATGATTCCAAGATATCTCATGAGAGATAACTAATTTAGAACCTGATTCTATGTATTTACAATTAAAACTGATTTTCCTCATGTGCATCACTTTACATTTATCAACACAGACTATCTTCTGGTCTGGAAGGGCTGTTACCTTTCACTTTGTAAAAAAAGTACTCTGTAAGTTGTTCTACTCACATTTCAAATAGAGAATGCTTGAGATTCATCCCTCTTAAACTACTGACCTCCTCCCTGGTGAACTCTGATAAAAGAATTTATTAGGCTTTTCCACTATAGCCTTTTCTTCCTTGAGCAGCCATTATACCCTAATCATGAACTGCCAGTGTAAAAAATCTGACAAGTTTCTTGTTTCTGATGTGCTTGAATTGTTACTTCAATTGCCTTTTGAGAGTTGTTTCTGAAATTTCCTTTGCCCTGCCATATGACAAATTTTACATTGAACTTGGCCAAGTTTGCCCTTTTCCATTTTCCTCTTTTTGGCCCGATTTCTGCTCTTCAGTGAATGTCTTCTACTTTAGGTATCCTTTTTTTTCTAAAATCTGCAGCTCAACCAAACATAGTCCTTTTCCTTCTATTCACTCCTGCCATTTTTGATGCTATAAATTTTTGTGAGCATCTAATGTGATCTTTTCGATAATTTTCATGCCACAGGAAAAGTTTTTACCCTCTTAGCTGTTGATTTTCTGCCTTGTTTTTTATGACATTATCTTTCCTCAAGACAAATGCTAATGCTACTGAAGGAGGCTTTGTTTGTTTGTTTCTCAGTCCTACAAGACTGTTGAATTGAATTGAATTAAATTGTGCTCGTTATTACAGACTGATTCTTAAACGGTTGTTTCTCGGATCCAGCCCTGGTCAGGACTGGATGAGGAGTTGTTTTTCCTCCCGCCAGATCTCAGAACTGTATATCCAGACTTTCTATATTCATCTGGCTCAATATATAGGCATGTATTAACAGGGACTGCAGAATTCTGCCTGGCTGGGATGTGATTTCTTTCCAGGATAAAACAACTCATATGTTAAATAACTGGATTAGCATGTAGGCAGTCTGAGATCTTTGAGCTGGGGTGGGGTTTTTTTGGTCCCTATTGTTTATTTATTTATTAAAAATTCACAAGACTAGGTTTCCAGAAGTAGACATACACATTTCATATCTCTGTGCTCTCTTCCTACCACAGTTCACATGTATAAGGACAGATTTTCAGTGTGCTAATGCCCAGCTTTTTCCAAAAATAGATGTAGCAGTGTTTCTTAAGATACTGAGAAAATCACTGACCACTTCTGAGTGTCTGCAGTTACATTTTCCATGTCTTTCCTTTCTGCTTTCCTCAAGAATTTCCCACACTTCTACCACTCTGTAAATGGTATTTAAAAAATCCCTAAATGTATAATGCTTGTGTCAACTATACCAGTGTTTCCTAAAAGTCGGCTGTATTATCTGATGTAATAAATATTGCTTAGAACATCCAAGACCATAAATCATTAGGAAAAGAGCCTGAACCCAGTAGCAAATTATCACAGGCAAACTTACAAATCTGTAGAGACTTACATATTTTATTTGAGCTCAACTTCAGATGTTTAATATGTGGGCCCTGTACACGGGATCAGCTGGAAAGCAGAACCTTTCTCTGTAACCCTTTCATAAATCCATTCCTTTATTTTTAGTAGTAGCTTTAACTGCCAGCAGTTATCTGTCATGTCTGGCCTGTCTGGACTTCTTCACTGTCATATCAGAGCAGTCATATTAAATAATATACTGGCATCGTGTTTTTGTAAGAGGATTTTGATAAGCAATAAAGGGACAGTCTGATAGCACTGCCATGAAACTCCTGTACAGAGAGCTGAATTACCTACCAGAATTAGCTCTGCCAGCATGTTTCCAAGAACAGCTGCTCTTAGTGGCTGTCTCAGCCCTACATTTCTGTAGCATTTAGCAAAAGCCCCTTCCCTCTGCACTGCAACACTACCTGCAATTCAGGTGATGCATCCTCACACAGGCACCCAGCAGCACTGTCCACTGTCGTATTCCTGCTATCTCCTTCTGAGCACAGACTGCCAAGCAAGAAAAATGGTGGGATATTTCATGCTATTGACAAATGGCGACAGGATTCAGATGACTGAGCTCATTTCCAGTCTAGCCTTGAGCAGGTTTGAACCTCCATCCCTGCTATTGAGAGTTTTAGCATATCATCTGCTACCCTTTGCTACCTGCTCCAAGGTCAGACCTACTAAAGGAAGGATCTGCATTAATTGTCATGGAAAAGAGGGGATTTCAAGGTAACTGTCAAGAAACCAGAGAGGCTGGAAACACAGAGTAAATAAATTAGATTACTTTCACCTAGCCACATAATGTTTCTAAACTGCCCGTGTGCTGGAGAAGGGTTCTGGGGCTGGGCTTTACCTGTCCCTGGACTCTGAAAGGCCAGGGGGAAAGGTATTCAGAAGCACACAAAATCATCATAATTGTTTTCAATTTTCTCTTTTTTTTTTTTTTTTCAAGTGAAATTTTATGATCAGGGTGCAGGCTGATCTGCAAGACAAGTTGGCAGAGGTTTCAGGCCAAACATAATTTGGGATCGCTGCCACAGAAATACTGGAACCAGATAGAGACATAAAAACCCTCTGCATGCAGGTTGAAAACGAAGTACAATGTTTGTTATTCTGTCTGTCTTAGTCTGGCAAGGCGCTGGGATAATAAGAGGTGGGTAAGCAGTTTGTTTCTGCTACTGATACAGCGTGATTACTTTTTCATAGAGCAGGTCTCTTTAGAGAAGACGTATAAAATTGAGGAAAGCCATCTATGCATTCCCAGCAAAGGTCTGCGAAATTATGGGCTGCAATCTAAAAGGTGGCACAGCCGAAATGCAGTGGGATTAGCTCTAGCAGTGACTTGTAATTTCCCACCAGATGAGTGCTGATGGTAGTGAGTGAGAAGGTTAAACCACGGCAGTAGGACAGGAGGGGTGCAGTGCCTAGAAGAGAGCTGCTGGTGTTATTCACAAATACAGTAATATTCAACAGCAAAGAGAAACTAAATGGAAAAATCACATGACAGTCTAATAGGATTTTGGTAACATTTCAGATATTTAGGAAGTTTTGCCTGAATCTGACAAGGGCTCCAACGAATTCTTTTTCCCATTTTAATGGAGGTTAAACAGATTTAAGCAAATCTTAGGCCAGATTTATTAAATATTATGTAGATTTTTTACAAACCCACTGGAGATTCAATAACAGTTATTTTTGAGTTAGCAAATCTTTCCTTGTGCTTGTTAGAGATCTTGGTAGATTAAACAAGGAGCCAGGTCTAGCAAATGTTGAAACTTAATATTTAGAGTCAGACTGAATAAACCATGGGCGGATTTTGCAGTGACGTGTTCAAGATTTAACAAATATTGTCTCATCTCAAGAAAATAAATGTTAAATAACGATGAAGCTAATAAGGTTCAGCAAGACAAGAGCTTCATTTACAAATCTTTTATGTATTTAATAAATACATTTATTAAATGAAGTGCAGTACTCGTTGGAGATTGTATCGATGTAAGAAATTCATCTCCGGTATGACTTAGTCAGACTAATTCCCCATTTATTAAATGTTCTTGAGATTTAGAGAGTCCACATCAAGCTTAATGTGCATCTGGGATGCTCTGTAAAACATTCATGGGAAATGGCAGCCAGTGGCAGCCTAAGGGTTGGGAAATATCTTCATCATTTTTGCTTATGCTTCTCGCCAGGAAAGGGACATCTGAAGGGAGAGAAAGTAATTTTTAAACAAAGTGTTTCTAATACTAAAGTTGTGTGTGTGAGACAGAGTTAATCATGGGGAGAGCTGGAACTCATATCCAGAAGGAGGAGGATGATGAAGTAACTGGGGTCATGGTAGCCGTAAGATTATATAGACTTGGCACACTGGGACAGAAACCAGCAAGTATCTGGGGCACTGAATAGTCAGCACTCTGAGTATCAGTGAAAAGAGATATCCTGTGGACTGCAGTGGGCTGACCTCTTAGCCACAGTGCAGGTGGAATAGCAGGGCAAGCATCTGTTGAGTCGTTTTCCTTTCTTTTGCTCTACCTGTGATTGCTCAGTTCAGCTCTTGGCCACCTTACTGAGACCAACAGAGAGGTGATGGGTCCTTCTGGTTATTTAGAGTGTGGATGCCTGTCCCCAGGGAGCTGGAGATTGTGGCTGAGGCCCCTGGAATTCTGCTGGATGGTCTCAGGGCTCACCTGCAACTGAAGCACGTTGTGTGAAGTGCCATTCCCTGAAAGATGTGCATAAACGAGCTACAATCTCACCCACCCCAAGCGTGGTTTGGTGGCTCAAAATTCATGCTGCATGATGTCACCATGCCTTTCCCAGTGCCATTGCTTGTTGTTCCCAGACCATTAACACTTCCATGAACTCCTACTGCATGTGGCACACTCAAAGACCAGCTATGTGAACACAGCAATCTCTGAGGTGTGATTTGATAGGCCTGGACAAATGTATTTGACTTATTTTCACATCCAGCAAATATCCTTTAGAGTAAAAATTTTAGTGATGATGCCTGTGAAGGGAGAATCTTGAATTCTACTTGACATAGGTAGTTCAAAAGATAGTGTAAGTTAAATGTGGAAGGGAACCAACAGTACAACCACATCATCTGCAACCAGCCCCCATATCGTGTTTCTTGGAGAGTAGTAGGGATGACTTCAGAGCTTGAATCTGACATCACCCTTTTCACAAGCAGCTTAAAGGAAATGAGGATGCAAGTCCATTTCACTTGGATTCCCCATTCCGGTGCCAGTATGAAGTCTCAGCATGTGTGCAGTGAGTGACATCACGTCACAGTCCTGCATAGTGTCCGTCTCACAGAGGAGGTGCTGTTCCAGAGTGTTTCACAAGAGGGGGTTTCTGGCAGAGTGTGTCGAATCCTTGCTGCCTGCAGCCCATCTTGAGTCCCGGACCATCTTTTACAGAGGGGGACAAAGCGAGGGGACCTTAACAAAGCAGAGGTAGTCCAGAGGGAATGCACACATAACACAAACACGACTATTTACCACCGTCTGCTGCTGTTTGAGAGCAGATCAGCTGAAGAGATTTCCCAACAGCAGAAAAAAAACATCTCTCAGAGGAGATAATAATCGTAATTGAAATCGGAAAAGCCTCAAGTATCTTTGTGCATACAGTAATAGCATGACATTTAGGATCACGGTGGGATTAATAATGGGGAGCATCATTCTGCCATTTGTGGACTGTTTTGTTCAGGGCAGGGGTGACAAGTTGCACTGACATTGTGGCGGTCCCCAGGGATGGCTCCTGCTCCCAGACCCTTACTGGAGTTGAAGGTCGGGTGGCATCTGGTGTGCCATTCAGTGGAGGAATGACCACGCTGTGACACCTGGCATGATGGAAGTGAAGCTATTTAACATTCTGCCATTCCACACAGGGAGAAAAGAAAAAGTGCAAGAAAGCTGAGCTGCAATTCAGCTCACACCAACCTTTGCAGGAACAATTATAAAATGCAAATACTATGGACGCTTCCTTAACAAAGCAAATCTATCCATTACCTGCCTTTGTTCTTTTATCAAACATCTATTTAAAGAGAAAATTCTTCTCTATTTCATTTTTTTCCCCTCCCATGCTCCATGATGTTAATACAAGATGTCCATCAGATTTCTTATTGCATGAGGCGAAGTAAGCTGACTCCTAAATGCTTACTGTGTCACATCAGATAACTATGACAACACCGCTGGGCATCTCCTTGTGTCAAACAGCTTTTTGCAGCACAAAGGTTTATGGCAGGTGAGAAACTCCTCATTTTACAGTGGGAACAGAGACAAAAAACACACTTTTTGCCAGAGCAACTCCCCTGTGTTGGGAGGGAGCCACCAACCAGATTAATCCATACCCATGTAAGCAAGATGTGCTAAAGAAACAATCGTTGCTCGGGATGGTCACTTTTTTTCCTAAACCAACCTTGCCCTGGATCTGTATCAGCTCTGCCCACAGCATCACCTGCTGATGGTCCCTTCTTTCCTGGCCAGGGTCCAAGGGCAGTTCAGTCCCATCCAAATCAGACTAAGACAGTGAAAAAAAGCTCAGGCTAGCAAGAAGCCAAGCAGATATTAAAAAAAAAAGAAAAGAGAAAACAGGCAGGAGCCCTGAATACTGGAAAGAAGCAACATAAATCTGGAAAAAAACCTGTTCTCCCCAACCCAGACAGCTGTTTTGGGGTTTTTTTCTTGTTATTAAACCTGCTTCATTCATCACAGTTCGGACAAGCTTGAGATGATGACCCTCCTGCTATAAAAGCAGGGACTCCCTTTGCCAGCCAGAGGAGCTGGTTCTTTCCCTGTGCTCAGGAAGATGGCTATGCCAGGCTGTTACGCAGCAGGTGTCAGCAGTGACGCGTAAAAGCAGACAAGTGTGGCTCAGCATTCCCTGCCTGGCGGCCCTTCTCTTTCTCTGCCACTTACAAGATGTGCAAATTATCAGAGTATTTTGCTGCCTTCAACAGGATTTTGAAAATAGATCATCCAAAATTAAGGTCACTTTCCCCCCTTTCTGATTAGCATTGAGCTGCTTCCATATCTCAGGGGTCGGAAATAAAATTTAAATGAGGTTCAACATTTATTAGGAAATTTTCTTTAAGATGCTGTTACGTTCCTGCTTCTAAGATCTATTTCCTTGCTGCAATCAGTTTTAAGAGTCTCTATTTAATTCAGGTGACAGGTCCAGTGGAGTGAGACATGGGTAAATCTGAGGCTTAAAGTTAGAATAAAAGAGAAATTGAATGGAATTGGGTTTTACACTCCACTTTTCACACTGGGCGCATTGTTATTCACATTTATCACCATCTATAAAAGATGCAAGAAGAAGAGGAAAAAAGCAGGAAATGAAATGCCAAAAAAATAACTGTCTTTAAATGATGAGCAGCTGAAGAAAGACAGAGAATTCTGACTAAAAAGGACACCCTGAGAGATAAGGCCCTGAATGTTGGATTTGTTAAAGGGAGACAGAAGCTGGAAGACATAAAGTGCAATGTGGGAATATACAAAACTGTCCACAGCGAGAACTCAGCTAATTCCTAACTCAATCTACAGACCTAATTATCTTCACCCCATCCAAAAGTCCACCACAACAAACAAACAAACAAACTAAAACCAACCCAGAAAACAGCCCATGGTAACATTTCCTTCCCATTTTTTTCCAGTGTTTAATAGCAAAGTGCTCTTCCCAGCAGTAAGAATCCATTACTTTTAACTCAATATGCCACAGTACTTTTATGAGTATGCTAACTAGCACTGTAAATAATTGAAAATAAGTGATACTTGTTAAAATAAATGAACAAAGTGTATTTTGTAATGCAGTATCTTTGATTTTTTTATTGTGTTTGATTGCTAATTTGCAGAATCCTGCACTCCCAAATACATCTCTTAGTCATTAGAGGAACTTGTTCTGATCTGCTTCATGAATAGAAATGACTGTAGGGTTTCGATATCAATAAAATAGGGGATTGCATGCTATGGAATATGTCAGTTAAAGAAGAGGAAAGGACAGGAGTTGCTGCTGTTACATAGTTTAGGAACATAATCTTTTTTCTTATCCTCCTGAAACTGGGGTGCTTCACAAGTGAGAGCAACAGCAGAAAAAAGGAGTTGAAGTCTACCTACAGGAAAAGTTTGGTTTATACACACATCTCCCTGGTTTTATTTCTGGTGGTAGGGGAGGAATGGAAGAACCATGCCATGAGTACAGTTTTTTCTGAAGAAAGGAGATTTTTGAAGGAAGAAACAGGCTGAGCTGTTCCCTCAGGGTGCCAGCAAAGGAACATCACCGTCATTTCAAGAGACACCAGGGTGAACGTCTTCAGCTTGGTCTCATGATCCTTGCTGGCCCAAAGATAACAAACAATACAAAGCAAAGCAAATTGTGCCAGGAACCAGGTTATGGCTGCACCAGCAGCCACTCCAGAGCCTGAAAAACCACTTAGCATCTTGACTGAGCAGTGTACTGCACAAGCAGGCAGCACCACACTATGATCAGCAGCTCCTTGCTGGGATAAATGATCTGTATACATTGACTCAAGTTGCTTAACCAGGGTGCTTTTTTCGTGCCTGCATTTAAATCCAACGTCCATTTCCACTCACTTTGTATACATTCACATCTTCCTTCTGTTTCAATGCCTCCTTGTTAATTTAGAGCCTTGTCCAGTGCTGCTGGTATCAAATGGGAAGGTTTCCTCTGCTATACAATTACAGACGTCACATTTGGAAGGTACTACAGCAGAGCAGCAGATCCATTTCCCTGCCCCAGGGCAGGATGAACTGTCCTCATGTCATCCCTGACAGATGTTTGTCCCATTTAAAGACTACCAGAGGCAGGCACTCCACTGTATCCCTGGTGCTCTGCTCTCTTCATCACTTGAAAGCTTTTCCTATATCTATTCTGAGCCTTTCCTGCTGCAATTTATTCCTATTTCTACCTACCCTACTAATTCTGAAAGCGGAGGACAGATTACAGCCTTCCTAAGTGCCTTTTTAATGTTATTCAAAACTTAAGTTCCCCACTGAATTTTCTCTTCTCTCAGCTGAACGATCCCAGGCTGTTCAGTCTTTGCTTGCAGGTCATGTTTCAGAGACATTTGATCTTCCTGCTTCCCTTTGGTCTCTCTCCAATCGTTCTGACCATCTCTTGAAGTGTGCATTAAAACCTTACGCCGATTGCCTAGGAAAGCCTCCCATACACCAGGTTTTGCTGCTGTTTAAAAGAGAGCAGAGTCATAGCTCACAGCCCAAGATTTCTATTCCAGGCTTCCATGTTTTGGGCGAGCTGGTACAATGAGACTGTCTCTGCAGCATTGGGTCTGGCCACCTTCAGTTGCTCGCCAGTTGGTCAGAATAAAAGTTGGCTACACTCAGTCAAGCCAAATTCCCAGCTAGCTTGATCAGAAGATCTTATTAAGGACTCTGAGATTTGACTTTGTGTGCTAGACCATGTGAATGACCTCAAGATGTACCAGAAAACAGTTGATTAGCTAAACTGTCTCCTCTGCGTTTTTTAAAAAAAGGACTGTTTCAAAGTGAAAGAAGTCTAGCAGTGTGTCAAGTGGGGTGGCTTTTTTCCTTATGTATGAATTTCTATGAGCCATATGGAAAGGCAGAGGGGGAGGGCACCCAATTTCCATATAAAGCTTCTTCGCTGCAATAACAAGGATTCAAAATCCCCTTTGCAGGCAGAATCTAAAAGGTTAAACGTGCCAGCAGAGCTGCCACTGTCAAGCCCCCCCTTCCCAGTTCCCCCCAAAACAGCTCATTTTTTCGACAAAGCCAATTATCTGAAAATGACAGGAAATGATTAGTCATGTTAATTAAAAATAATTTTCTTTCCCACTCCTAAAAGGTCAGATCGTCAGCTGTATGGAAAATTGAGCCTTCATGCACTTTCATTTGATTTCCCATTCAAAGTCTAATTAGTTACAATTTGTTGTTAAAAGAGATCATTTTTTTGATAAAGCCCACGTTTTTTATCCTCTCCCTAGTCATTATGAGGTTGATATTATTATTGTACTATACATGTATACGATTTCATTGTGGCTAGCCTGGAAAATAACGAAGAAAGGCTAGCCCAGGGAGTGTATTTCAGTCTGTTTCTGTGCCATGGTGCTGCTGTGGTCTCCTGTAGCATGAGAAGTTTCTCCAGCTGGAGCTACACTGAGGAGCTTTGTGTGGTTGAGCAACTGGGAGACATCAGGCCCTGTAGGACACTCAGCTACTTCTCCCTGTTTTGAACTTCTGGAGAAGTTAGAAGATAAAGATGATACTACAAAACTGAGTTTATCTTCCAGAAGACCACATGTGGAGAGCAAATATGGGTCTTGTCCTGGTCATCACTTGGTTTTCCATGTGTCACTGCTGGTGAAGAATATCTTTAAGCAGTATTGGGTAGAGTTCAGCCAGTTTTGGAGGTTATTACCTGGTGGCTGCCTGTTGCTGTAAGACACTTCCAGCCGCTCCTGTTATTTCTCAGCATCTTGTCTTGGTGACAAGACAAGCTTTCATTTGCACATTTGCTCTGTCAGGATGAGTCAAAGAGCATCATCCACAGGCAGCTTCCTCATCATTAGATGTTTCTTGCTCTTCCAACACGAACAATCTCACTGGTGAGTGCCAACACTCGTTAACTAAGCAGTGCAGAGGGTACAGCTGTCAGGTGAGGAAAATTGGTGGTCCCATCCTCATCCCAATGGGGTGATCTTTACTAGCCATGGTGCTGTGCCTGAGGGCATTAGACTTGGAGCGCCATGCCTCAACATTCTACAGCTGTTCAAGCATATCAAACCAGACTTATACTCTGGGCACAGAGGGAAAAGACAGGGTGGAACTGGCAAAGACTTAAGGTCATGTCTAACCAACAAGAACTTGAACAACACAAGGCACCTGCACCAAGGGCTTCACAGTCAGAAGGGGTCCTTAAGCAATCTCTAACTATGCTTACTTCAAAAAAGTTTTGGAAATACCTGTCCCTGCTATTGCATTTCAAGGCTCCTGAATGCAGAGCCAAGGCAAGGGACACTGGATAAAGCAGCAGCAAGGAACAGTGGCAAAGGTTAATTTTGATTTCTTGAATAGAGGGGACAGAGAGTTTCCTGGGGTGACCAACTGGCTCTGCCATATCATTAGTCACCCCATGCTGGGTGAGCTAACTGGTTGCTTCAGATCTTGCATGCAGGACACGTGACCTGGCTGTTCCCATCCTTTCTGTGCTAAAGAGATGAGTCTGGTGAAAAAAACCTGCATATTCTGTCTTCCATGGAGAGTTTTCTTAAGGCCTTTCTTGTCTCCTCTCGCCTCCATTCCTTTCAAGAAAAATAAGCCACATGGCTGGCAACTTTTACATGGAAAATAACTCTGAAAAATGAGCACTTGCAGGTTTTTTATGTACAAACTCTACACAGAGAGGGAACGTTGAGAGGCATGAACATTTACAGCATGAGGCTGTAAAATATTGAGACACTCTCCAGTCTCATAGAGACTACTTTTCCATTTGGGGAAACTCCTTAACAGGAGAATTGATTAATTTAAAGATTTCCAGTCTCAGCTTGGCTCATAAAGGAACCAGTGTTCTGTCCCTTTCCAGTTGCCTTGAGGTAGCTCACTCCCAAAGAAAATGGCTTTTTCTTTTAATGAGAATTTGTGCTTCCACGTCTCCTCCCACCTCCTGTGGGTGCGGCGAAACCAGGGAACAAATAGGAGTGTTATTATTGAAAATAACAGCTTAGAAGAGTTTCAGACTAACTCCCAGTGACTTAATAGAGCCCGTCAACATGGAAAGACCCATTGAGTAGCACAAGTCAAATGAGAAACCACTTAGCAGCGCAGCAGTGAGGGAGATTAAAATGCCTCTTTGCAGAATATAAAGGTCAGTGAGGCAGTAAACTCCTTAAAGGGGAAGACAGTACATTTCATGCACGAAGGACCGAGCCTGGAAAGCTATGTGTCAGCCATGTGTGTCAATAATCCCTTCTAAAGGAAAATAGATTTATAGATACCATTTGGGGACTTAACAGCATGCAAAGGCTCCCCAGCTGGGATGAAGACCCTCAGAGACTAAGAATTATGCCTGTTTTTCCATGCCCTGCTATAACCCTGCTGCCAATACCTGAGGAGCACTGCTCATGCCGTGAGGCACCAACCCATCCTGCCCCACTCTTCATTTTCACTGCTCTCTGCCACACAGGCTCGGCCACCTAATGGGATTGCTCATCCAACAGGCACACAGCCATGCCTGTATGCATTAACATCCATCCTAAAGGCTTTTAAATTGCACTTGTCAGGCAGATATTTGAATGAATCTGTGCAGCCAGCAAGAGGCAACAGCCTGGACACACTGTATGAGTCCACCTTGCTTAGCTAATTGGAGTGCTGTGGAGCTCACTGCACTCCAAAGCCCTTCCTCTCCTGCGCATTGCTGTTGCCTTTCTATTCTATTCAATTGGCAAAAAAATAATGGTTAAAAAGCACAAAAGAAGCACTGAGGAGTCAGTTCTGATGTTGCTTCTGGACTTCTGATGAGTCCACCGAAGAGTAGAGAAATGTGCTGAGAGTACCTGATGCAAAGAAAGGTGGAGAGTACTTTGCAGAGGTGAATTCTTCTCTTCCTCGTGACGCTGTAAATCCAAAATGATATTGCTAGTGAACATAGAAAGTTGTAGCAGAATCTATCCTCCTGCCTCTGTTTTCTAGCTCCATTACTTTTGCATATTATCGATGATAATAGTAGTAATAATAATACCCAACTCTTACAGCTTTTCCAGAAAAGCTGTTTCCAAGCCTGCTGCCAGCAGGGGATCTGGAACAGCTTGCCATGAGAAAATGCTGATTCTGAAAGCTTGAATGTTTCAGGGGACAGTATCAGTTTCATCTGACTTTTATTTAACATTCTGCTTGGGTAAGGTTGAAGTACTTTGTTTCAGCATCATCGCATTGGCTCTCATATGAATTATATTACACACCAACAAATGTGACAGTGAGGCATTAGCAAAATCAGTTTGGGGAAGGGAAACTTCATTTTGTGAGAAATTTCAAAATGCCAGCGTCCCTTTTCAGAAATTGCTCAGTCTCCAGGATGGAAAGAACAGAAATTGCGATGTTTGGGGAGGATTGTTTGGAAGCCACCAGCTCAATAAAGCCAGTGATTTTTAAGGGTGAACTTGCCTGTTCTAAAGACCATAGGAAAAAAAAAATAGGAGGCTGAAGCTCCTGTGAAAACCAGGATCAGCTTTTCTGAGGACAGCTATGTCTATGACTGTGTTTTTCACCATCTTTTTCAAGCGCCCAGAACTAGCTGAAGGCTTCTCAGCAGCATGGTCTGGACTGAGCCCTGCCATCCCATGGGTGCTGGGACATTGGAAGGAGCATGGAGAAGGCAGCGTGCTCAGAAACAATGCCTAGAGCAGGGCTCCAGATCTCTCTCAGCATGGGAAACAAGAGTCATAAAAGCTTCCTGGAGCTGTGGAGTTAGGAAAGCAAACCAAAGGCACTTTGCTGCCCAAAAAGCACTATGTCAACACCCAGCATCTTCCCTGAAGGTATGGCCATCAGGACATCGTTGCTAACTCGATGCATGCAGACTTACATCTATACCACTGACCCACTCTGCATCCCTTAACGAATCGCTTCACCTCTGCCTTCTAACCTCCTTCCTCTGCTTTTCTCCAATTTAGCTCTTCCTGAGGGCAAGAACTCCAGGTGGCTCTTTAGTGTCTAACACAACCTCGGTGAGCGCTTCTAGGCAGGAATGTGTTACAGATAATAAACTTTAGCAGTTGGATGATGAAAATAGCCTAGAGTCTTCATTCAACATTGCACTCAACATGGGCATACATGAGATCAGATCTTGCATTATCTTGATCTTTGCAATGGGTTTTGTGGCACTAGGAACCGAGTGAAAACCATAAAACTGAAAGCTGCTGCCTGACTCCATCCAATCTTTGATTTGGGTGTCAAACCATGTGGAGATGGCACGGTCATTTTAAGTACATTAGGGAGAGACAAAATAGAAACATCTTGAGGAAATGGGAAATGGGAAAAAGGCTTCCGAATTTTTTAACGACGCATGTTCGGTTTGAGGGGTTGCTGATCTTGGTTATAATCCTTCTGCAGATAAAGTACTCTGAAATAAAATCTGTTTGGTCCTTTCAAGCTAACAGCCCTTTGTTCACAGCACATTAGTGGAACAATTTTTAAATAATGACTTAATTTTCTTTTTCTCTTGAAAGATGCTTTTTTGTAGTCAGAGGCTGGCTCTTTATTTTCCCAGTCTGCACTCTGATTCATTAGTACTAGTTGCATCCAACTTGTAGAGGTTTATTTGTTCAGCTAGAAATGGGACATTAACATTTTAAGAGAATGATGCATAGCTTTTAGAGATAATATTCTCTCTGCCCTATTCTGCTGATGCTCTCTTAGAAAGTGCAGAATGCCACATTCCCTCCAAAATGATGAGTTTATTATAAACACTTTATCACTTGGGGCATAATTTTCTATTTTTCTCCTCCCCCCTCAGTGTTTTTTTTTCTAATAAAAACACTTAAAATTTTCTGCATGCCTTTATTGGGTTGAAAATTTGGAGACTGGCTGTGTTATTCTGACACAAGAAGTAAAGACACGTCCAGGTCCCCCTGTCACTCCTGCCTGTGCCACGGTGACCACAGTCACTTTTGGGCCAGGTCTGGTATCTCACACCTGAATGTCAGCAGGCACCGTAGCTCTGCGACACCTGAGTTAAGCATCTAAATCACTCTAAGATACTGCCCTACTGAGGGAAGGATGAAGTCCTGCATTACATGCAAACTACTGCATTGAAAGGTTGTTAAGGCTGTAAAATCAAGTGCTTGTAAATTAAACTATGCCATAACTACAATTTCCTACACAGTCTGGAAATATAAGCACTGTGACATTCCACGTGCTTCTGTTTGGTGCTTTGGCTCCTTTTAACTTGGGTAAGAGGGTAGGTAAGGTGTAAGGAAAGCCCTGTTTCGGTTACAAGCTGATCTCTGCACCAGCCAGTTGCACTCCTGCCCCTGCTGCAGAGTGTGTGGCCTCTAGAATTGTTTCCATCACATTGCTGCTAGGATTTCTTAGTGTCAGGAAAGCAAAGAATTTCTGTCACATCAGACAGTTGTAAATGGTTGAATTTTGTAGACAGTAAAAGTTTTAAAAAACCAAACCCAACCAAAAAAATCACCCCCAAACTAAAAAAGGCAAATTCACCTGGCATGAAATCAGGCACCTAAATAGTTTGCTGTGCCGATTCCACTGCCTACCTGTGCCTTGTCAGCCAAATTATTCAGCAAAATATACCTATTTCTAGCTCCCCTAGTCCCTTCTCAGGAATTCAGCAGCTCAAATCTGGAAATCTGCTGGAAGTGCCAAATGCCCAGCTCTTCCCTGCCTCTCACTGTAGTTGTGCTAAGCCAACAAGCTGCATGGTCCAAGATGCTCACTTCCATCTTCCAGGCACTGGTTTTCCCTCCTCCAGCTTCCCAATCTCAAATGCATGGTTACATCTGCCAGGGTTAATTTTTGGCAGCACCTGGAACCACCCAATGCCAAATATTGCAGGAGGGGGAGCAGGGGGGCTGTGACTGAATAGTCAGAACTGGTAAAACATGGAGCAATTTCAGTCTGAGAACTGAGCCTGTGATTTGGGTTAAGAGACATCAGCTCCACTCACACAGCTGCCAGCATGAGATTGCACGTTCCTGGGTAAACCAGACATTTGTCTGTGACATCATTCCCCTACCACTTAGGTCTTGGGGTAGGATCCACCTGGCTTTGAAATAAAAAAGTCACTAACACAACTGCCAGAGACACACATTGACTCTTCTGTGACTACACATCCAAAAGCCACAGCTGACCATATTTTAAAATAAAATCACATGAGGGCTGTGCTCTAGATCTGAGATTGAGCTGGAGTAGGAGGAGGAGCACGGCATCATTTCTGTGAGTAAATGTGGTACTTAAATGCGTGTTTATTCAGAGAGGTTCAACAGCAAACTAAATTGACTGCACCAGCTACCTGGCAACGGGGGGACATTGAAGGTACACAGAGACCAGATTTGTCAGACTGCACAGATTCAGGCAGAGTAACAAGAATAAAAATGTGATTCTCATGAATTTTGTGGCTTTTATCAGTTTGTGTCATTCACAGTCCTGGTATTAACTGAATCTACATTTGTATCTGTTATCATCTATTTGGGTGACCAAGACTAGCAATTAATAATAATAGCAACAGGAATAATGCTGCTTTCTGAGCTGAAAAATATCTGACACTGATTAAACTGCAAATCTAAATAATTGATATTAATTACATGAAGTTTTTAGCAATAATCTGCACAAAAGAACTCTGAAATTAGAGGATTAGAAACCAGAGATAATGCTCAGCAGCTGGTACAGAGGCATTATGCAGAGATGTAGGTGACGTGAACCCAAGGACTGTGATACATAGAGCTCTTCATCTTCTTTAACCCATGTTAAACTGCCATTTGCTGAAGTAAGATGTCCAGGTTGGCAGAAAAGGGATTACTTGGTCCCTGGCACGTTAAGAATAAAATCATTTTAACTTTCTGTCTTTGAGCAAGCAAGCATTCCTGGAACACTTGCAGTGTAAAGGTCTTACTTTTATTATTTTGGACCCTCCTTTCCACTCCAAATTTGCAATCTCAGGACAACGTATACACAATTAAATACCATCCCAAGGAAAAGTGACTGGACAGTGAATGCAGATGTCAGGGACACAGCTTGGATCTCAAAACCACCACTAACAAAAATTTTTTAAGATTCATCTTCCCTGGAAAGACAGTGATTTATGTTAAAGCTGCAGTGGCAGGAACCTGGTGGATAGATGTCAGACACCAGTTGAGCATCTGGCCCCCTTATTGTATTTTAAATGATACACATTTATAACTGTAAAGCAGACCGACAGGCAATACTGTCTAACATCACCATCACTAATAGCTCTAATAGCTCATGTATCCACGGCCTGCTTCATCCTGTCCCATCTCAAAGCAATTTTGAGACAGTGGGCCCAGCTCTTCCCAGATAGATATAAATGAGGTGTATAGAAAAGGTGTGATTCCCACCACAACAATCAAATGTACCGAGCCCCCTTCCAGTCTGAGACACCAGCCACCTAGTTGTACCCCAGGGAGCCAAATGCCCCCCATCTGGGGGAACTTTTCCATTTCTATTTAACTCCTTGCTCTGACTGCACAAGTGTTTCAACACCTTTTTTTTTATAATTTTTTTTTTTTTTAGCAGCACAGTCTTTTTAAGGGAAAAATGCTGAAATGTGCAAATATGCAGTCCAAGCCCATACAGATTCATCATCTGCTAAGCCTTCCTGGGGAGGGTTGCAGTTCCCCTTGAAGTCAGTATGGAGAACTGCCTTTCTTGTAGGGAAGGTCCCAGGGTGCAGGCAGAATTAGCACGTCTTTACCAAATACCTGCTAAGGCAGCCTTAGTGTTTACAATTTTGAAAGCCACACTACAGCTTCTAAAGGGAGGTAAGCAGACTTTGGATGTGCCAGCTGTCAGAAAGCTCGTGCTCTGCCAGCACCCAGCTTGGTACCTACAGGTGCTCCAGAAAGGGATGTACCAGTGCATCCCCCTCTCCTTGGGCTGTGAGCGATGGGACGCTGGAATTGGCCTCCTCCCAGCAAAGCAGATGCCTAGAAATGCTCCTCTGGAAGGGGAAGGGAGGAAAGAGAAATGGGGCTGAAGTAATAAGCACTGGGAACCCATGATATGACATGTTTTGGCTCTTTCCAAACTTAATGCAGTTTTTATATGTAGACATAAAAGAGCACGTTTTGTGACTCCCTTCAAATAATTACCTGATAAACCCCCAATTTTGGAGTTGGTCCGAGCCATCCATTACACTGCTGCCATGAACTTTATTTCATACCACACCAGGGAGGAGACAGAGCAGTTGGAGTGCTCAGACATTACATGTAATAACTGGTCATAAAAATCAATGTAAAATTTAATGCAAAAGGTCTGTGGGCACCCAACCATTGGAATCCAGTGATAAGGCAGATGGAGAGCAGCACTATGCTTTCCAGCAAGTAGTATATTTTCTTTAATGTTCCTGAATTATATGTAATACTGTTGCTGTTTTGTCCATCTACATACTAGTTAAATGTGCTGCAGCGACAATATTTATGTCTCCGGGTGGTTTTTGGTTGCAGTTTCCTGGACACAGGGTGAGTTTTATATTCTGGATGGATCACATCACAGGACCTGGGAGAGAGAAGAAATGTCTTTCTGATGTTTCCTCCAGTGCTCCCTGATTGATGTGCAGCTCGTAGTCCTGCTGTGCCCTACTCTTCATGGAGGGACTGGGAACAAAGTTGTTGTGAACCATGTGTGCCTTTACCTAGATAGTCCTGAAGAACAAAGGTGGCAAGCCCAGTGTCATGTATATCACTTGGATGGTTTTCAATGTTGTTTTGGTGCTCGCATGAAAAATTTTAGTTTAAATAACAATTCTTGTCTGCCAGAGGATCCTTCCCAACTCACTGGCTGTTTCACAACACGCAGAGGAGAAGGGAGAGCAACGGAGCCTTGGATCCACCTAAAACTTTTTAAAAAGTAAAAATAATAGAAAAGGCTAGAGGGTCATTGGCCTTGGTTTCTAGCCTCACATGAATGGGATGCTGAAGTCCCAGCAAAGGGACATGTTACTTCAGTTCCTATCTGCCTTCATCACTCAGCATACAACTTGGCACATGCATTCCCACAGGAATGGGGGAACGAAGAAGATGATTGTTTGGCTATATCTGTTTTAGCAAGCACAGGTGTTCAGATATTAAGACCTGAGACCAGAGAGACAGTTAATACTCTGATGTATCTGTAAAGAAGCAGGAGTCCTACTTTGGTTGTAATACTAGGAATTACATTGTTCCAAGCCATTTTAGCATCGGGCTTATTTCAAACATCAGTAACCTGTAGAATGAGTCACTCTATTAGCTTCCTTTTAGATATACAGCTGCAGTGGTGCTGCATGAAGTGTATTAAGTCTGGGGCATTTTCTCTTAGTTCTGGGAGCTGCTATTGATTTTACCCTGATAGATACTTGGCTCTAACATATGACGAAAAATCATTTAAAAGAGAAAGAGAGAAAAATTCTTAACTCCTCACATTTGTGATTCAAAACGTCCCTGTTTGGATGTCACAGCAAAATTCTGAGAAGAAAAAATGGCCAGAAGGATGCGGGTCATTGCAGACAGACTGGAAGAAGCTGAAACAGGATTTTGTGAAGCTATTTTACAGTGCAGCTAAAGTGCTCTGAAGTATTTATTAAAGCAAACAATTATGCCATTCTGTACTCTTTAAGGTTATTATAGAACTTGTATTAGAAGAGTAATTGCCTCTGGATGAGCATACGGCTTCGTCTGCTGGTAAGAAAGAGAGTATTTCCATAGGCTAATGATTTCTGTATAAGAACTGGACTGCAATGATTCAGAGAATGCAAAAGCTGAATTTTCAGGGATAATCAGAAAGATAGAAGTCTGCTTCTTATGGAAATGTGAGATGCACAACAGCAGCTGCTCCTGGATGCAGGACATGGGTTTGTCACATCTACTAATACATATGTGCATTCATATCACCCGCGCACACATATGCACTAACAGAGAGCACCTTTCCTGGAGGTGCAAATGTCTACCAAGCTTTGCCCACAGAACCCAAGCAAAATTATAAACTCTGCACCTTGGAAAATGTACCCATCTGCCCCCCCCCCCCCCCGAACATTCTGCTACTGCTGCTTGTAAAAACCAAAAGAGTTCGGTAAGTTCCACCCTGCTATTACATTGCTTTGCACTCTGAGATGGCTTTGAGGCCTCTTTGAAGATACCCCTGAAATCATGAGGACAGTTCATACCACCTCATTTTACTGATATAGGGATGAGCAGAGATATTTGATATTCTCACAAGCACTCATTCCATCAACTCGAAATGTTGGGGACTTTGGGGTGCAGCATTGTTTGCATTGAATCAATCTGCCATGGTTCTGTATAAAAGATAACACGGTTCCCTTCCACTTCATAATTTACAACAGACAAGGAATCAGTTAAGCTTGTAGGAAAGCAGATGAGTGGTAATGGAGAAGTGGATAAAGACAAGCATCTAGTGCAAGTTGTATTGAAAGTCCCTTCTAAAGTGTTTTAAAAACAATTTAACACCTGGAGACATTAAACCTGGAGCTGTCTAGCAGAATAAGCAAATAATACACCCATTTCACAGAAAGGTAAAGTCCCTCTTGGAGCAGCTGACTGGCTGCTGGTTATTACACAGTAAAATAGTACTGGAGCTAGAGAAGTATGCGGAGAGCAACCTACAACCTCACCAAAGGCCTTCCTGGATGGAGCAGCAGAGAGGAAGTAAGGGAGCAGCAAGGAGAAGCAGCAGAGGGTTAGTAAAGAAAGTGAAGTACTGTCTAACTTCCTAAATTGTGTGTGGCACAATTGGTGAGTGTTGTGGCTATCTTGAGAACACTGTGTGACAAGTGCATCAGGGTCACTGCCTTGGAAGAAGCTGAAGTGATGAAAACGCTGGAGGGCTGCAGATAGAGGGAAGCACTGGGAAGGAAGCCAACACCTCAGGCACTAGAAAGCTGGAAGCTGTCCAAGTGACGTGTATGGTGGGAGCCAGCGGGTGTCCTGTTCATGGGGCTATTTGTCACACTAAACTAGATTATCAGTAAATAAAAGTCCAGCCTACGTGTTTATAAATATTTCCACATCCCAGCCACAGGGCTCTGGATGTGATGTACGGGCAATGAGGTTTCCAATTCCAGAAAAACAGGGCTCTGGCCATTCCCCATACAGAGAAGGGAAAGTAGTTTGGGGGTTGAACTCTCCTTGTTTCTGAGCTCTCCCTTACACATCCCTCCCTCTCTCTTCTTAGCCAGGCAGTGTTCATAATGTTGGCTGCAGTATTTCACATACACATACTACAAACCTGCAGAAGTCAGGGTTGTTCATCTCTGCCAACCACGGCCACTGACACACATTGGCAAATCATCACAGACTGATTTGGGTTGGAAGTGACCTTAAAGATCATCTGCTTTCAGCCCCTGCCATCAGCAGGGACAAACTTTACTAGCACAGGTTGCCCAAAGCCCCATCCAACCTGGCCTTGAACACTGCCAGAGATCCAGGGACAGCCACAGCTTCTCTGGGCACCCTGTGCCAGGGCCTCACCATCCTCACAGGAAAGAACTGCTATTATCAGCTACTGTTGGTAGTGTTAAGAACAGTTAAACAGGCTGCACAGAATATAATCATCTCAATTGATTCTGAATTTGACGTTTACAATGTTAAATCAGTGTAGAATCATCCAATTCAGTTTTAGATTCTGTTTTAATTTCCAGAATGAAAACATGAATTTGGCAAGAAGAGAGAGACACGTAATTCTGGTAGTCTTGTGCTCTGGAGTTACTTCTGTGAGCCTAAGACCCTCAACTAAGGATATCTTTCTGCAGATGTTACTAGAGAGAACTCTAAAGACCCAAAGCAGAAACAAACCTGCAAGGCCAGGCTGCCTGTGTGGCTATGGTTCTGCTTCTCAGATAAAACTAGGACTAGAAGTAAAAATATAGGCATGGCCAAGAAACAACAGAAAAATTGACCTAAGTCAGGGCAAAACCACTGGTTGATGCTGGGTGGTGGCTTTGCCTTAGCTCCCAAGTCCCATCATGTGCCCCTTGCACCTGCTGAAATCTAAAACTTAAATTTTGTGTGTAACATCCAACTTAGTTGTGCCAGACCTCTCCAAATGGGAAGTGACGGGCTGGTGTGAGCAGAGGGACTGCGCATCTCGAGTAATGAACTTAATTCATTACTCCACAATACAGCCACCAGAGTCACACGGGGATAGAAAACACAGCGATGAATCAGGCCCAGCATTTGCTGCAAATTTAGACTGTTGTCTGGTTGGAAAATAGCTCTGAAAACAGTCCCAGTGCTGTATAAGTAGCTTCATTACTCTTAAGTGCTATATTTACTCAATAATTTGGACCTATCATTTTCAGGTTCGTTAGTCCCAATTGTTCACTTTTCACATGGTTTGATTGGTTTCTCAAACCACGTGGTTTTGGGTTTTTTCTCCAAAACTAAGAGTAATGGGTAGAAAAGTGCTAATACCAAAAAATGCACTTTCTGGAAAGTTTTTTGTTGTTCCTTTTTTAAACCAAATAATGACTCCAACAAAAGCTCAGTATGCTCTAGGGGTTTGGCAACATCATCTGGATGCACTGGAGCTTTCTGAGTACTTGGGGGAAGCAAAAGTAGAAACCCAAGTTAAGCTGAAGATAATTCATTCTCTGAGGACCACTTCATATTCTGTTTAGCAGTCTTGAACCTTGACCCTTATCTCAGCTTGACAAACATGGATGCAAATGACTACTGAGGCCATGCTCTTTTCCTGTAGGCTAGTGGCACTCTTCTGCAAGTAACCTGATGTCAGGATGGCTGCACCTACATGATACCATGGAGCAGCTTGGGTTGCTCTGAGCCTGTGTGTCCTGGGCAGCAGAAGCAGTTGCTGATCTCCCTCGTTTCACAAACGTGCATTTCAAAGCTAGCCAAGAATAAAACCATGCCAAGTCTTGCAATTTGACAATATGAGGTTAAAACCTCCATTCTCAACCACAATTTCTCCAATTAGCTCCTTACAGGATCAGTCACCCATTCTGCTACTTCATTTACTCCTCTGTCCGTTCTCCTTCGCATCCCTTTGCCTCACTCATTTGCTTATCTCCAATGGGACTGTTCTTCCATTCTATTTTTGCTTTAGGTCTAGCTCCTAAATGATAAAAAATGGCATGCAGCAAATAAGTGCTTTATCCAGAGGCTAGAGGATGGTTAAAGACTAAATGAAAACAATTTGTAATAAAAGCTCCAAATCTACTGCCATTTAACAAAAAGCTGAAACAAATGATCCCCATAAATCATGTTACGATTTATTAAGGATTTTAAAGCCACATGTATTGCTTAATTACAGAACAATAATATGCAAGGAAAATGCTGATGATAGCTTTTCAAAATATATTCTTGAATGTCACACCAGACTTCTTGAGGGTAGTTTTAGTCACCTGTGTGTTTTCTGTACAATGAAAAGGAGATAAAATCAGCCATGTGGTTAGGGGAAATAGTTCTCAGCACAAACTGCAGGTTAAAATAACGTATTGAACTAATAACATCATATCATGAGGGTACCAGTATCAGAACCATTAGCAAGTCAAAGATTTTAAAGCCTTGAAAGGGACTAAAGAGCTGACTGTCCATATAATCCTGGCCAGGGATGCCATGCAGACACCTGTGTATAAAGTCCATCTTATTTACACACTGCAGAAGGTGAAACTTAAGGCTCTGTGAGGGGAGGGGGGCAATTAGTTCAGGGTAGGCAAAGTAGAGGTAGGACTCAAAATGAGCTCCCAGGGAAGGTTCAAAGAGTTTAGGGTCTTTTGTTTCAAACCAGAGTCCGATTTGTAATGGAAGGCAAAGTCTGCCAGTAATGAGGAAGCCCTAATATCCCTACCATGCCCTAATGTCCCTACTAGGAGCAGCAACGCCTGAGGCTGCTGTGGGAAATTGTATGAGTTTTATCTGGGGAAAGGTTGTGCATTGATAGAGCACCATGGAGTCAAGGGGGTTGTTCTCTCCAAGCAATGGAGAGTGCAAATGGAGCTGGCTGGGAAGATTCACTACTTGACCACAGATCTCTTGCTTGTTTAGGGTTAGTTTGGGGTAATTTTTCTTCCACTTGTCACATCTGGGTTTGGAGCTTGGGAAAGGCTCATAGAAAACCAGATTTATTTTCTTTAAGACACCAACACAACTTTTTATACCAAATCTTAGGATGGGTGATAATGTTAGACAAAGACTGCTGAAAGCTTATGTTGCGAAAGACTGTATTATGTCTGAGCTAGCAAGAGGACTTCCATTTTCAGGAGCACTAGACTAAATTGAACTTCTCCCAACCCCAAATCCTCCTGAAATCAGGAAAGAAATAAACAAATTAGCTAATGTGACAATTTATCTTGTAGCATTTGGAATTTGCCCCCTTGAGCAAGTAAATTCATCAGCCAAATCTCAGTGGTAAATGGTAAGGCTTAAGGGTAGCTACAAATCTTGTGCTTCAGCACACCCAAAATGAACCTTCAGGCTTCCAAACCTCTATGAAATAATCCCAGAAAAGCCAGCTGACCTGTCAGAGGCTGTGCAGATAACACTGAAATAAATGATGTTAATGAAGTAGTGGAACTGTCACAAATAGTAGGAATCATTGTAAAAATAAGCAGCAAGGAACTGATCCATTGCATTAGAGTTGTTGTGAAAGTAGCTGGATTTCACTTCTACCCTTTAATTTCTTCATCTTAATCAGAGTCTGTCAAGTTTTGCATCCCAGACACAAAGCAGAGGACATTTGGAGTGCTGCCTCTACTACCTGATGTAAGAGAGTAACACAGCAGCAGTGAACACCAGAACAGCCGGACAGATCAGACAGCACAAAATGACACCTAGCTGATGGAAAATCACCAGTTCTCCTCCCGTTCTCAGAGCACCATGAGCCCATGAACTGCTTGTGCATCCAGTGGTCCCTAGGCAGTCAGAGGGCACTGGTCTCCCAGCTAGGTACACTTGTGGTGGTACCTGGTACCACCAGAGCAATGCACTCACAGCACAGACCTGCAGGGTCTTCTTGACAACACCGACCCCAGTAAGAGTCCCTCTGTCCCACAACTGGAGGTCTTCTGCTTGGCCTCAAGCCAAACGTCAAATCAGCTCCTCTCATGACCCCCACAAAATTGCCTCCCAGTGCAACCCTGGCACTGTTCTCCCACATCTCTTTCCATTAGGTTCACTTCCAAACCCTGACTCCTGGCTTTGTGCTATCATGGATAGAATCACAAAAGCAAGGGAGAACCTAGACGGAATGGTACCTGTTCAGAGTAGTAACATGGGTAGAAAATTATCAGAAGGAAGAAAAGAGTAAAATGAAGCTTCCAATGATGCGGTTTCCACGGCAACTACCCTTGCACCTACAGTTTTAATCCACGTTTTCAGGCAGCCATTCCATGAAGTGCAGGGAACCACACAGTAGCTGCACATATCCTACTTCTAATGCATCTCTTGATTAAAATAATTATTCCATATATAGAGATTATCCTGAATGGCAGTGGCTGAAGGTTTTGGGTAGCCTAGGGGAGGTGTCTTCTCACACCACTAGATGCCTTCTGAAGTAATACATAGGGATGCAAATTCTGGCATTTGCTGGAGGCAGGGTGAAGGAAGCACATCCCAAAACTATTTCAGTGGGATTTGTCCCGGTGTCTCTATGGGACATATGCCACTATGTCATGTGTATAGGACCCTGCTGTGGATGTATTCAAAGCTAGTCTTGTCTGTGCCGTAGACTCTAAGCTGCAGGTTGCTGAGATCTTATTTTATCAGAAGTAGCAGAGATCAGGTTTACAGCCAAAGCACATAACTTGCTGTCACACTCCATGTTCAACTTCAGCAGAGATCTATGACAGCCCCAGAGCCACCCTTATGTTCAAATCATCATCTTAGGAGTGCTAACTGATGAAGTATTTTGTAGTTGAATCATTTCTGTAATCCTAGTGGGACCACACTGACGATTGCAACGCTTTTGATTCTCTGTGGAGCTTATGTGGACTGAAATGAGAAGACAGGGAATCACCTTTGTAGTCCTGTGGATGCTATTTCCCACTGCCATTGCTGTGATGGTTCTCTCTAATCTCCCCTGCAAATATCTGTGGTCCCTCTGCTAAACAACATAACAGGATGAAACAGAGGCTGTATCTAAGAGCTTGGACCATACACCAACATGGTAGAAAAGGTGTTGAAGGAAAATAAAATTCTTGATAGGTAGAGAACTAAGGAATAGGGAGATTAAATGGTTTTCTTAAGGTCACACACTGAATTTGTGGCCAGAGCTGAGTGCAGATCCCCGGAGTCCCACCCAGGTCTTCTATCAGCATGATGGCTCTTCCCTTCCTGCTCTCCCAGGCTGTCAGTCTCATTTGTCCTACAGAAATATTGAGGTTGGTCTGGCAGATGCATTACCTAAAGAAGAAAATGTCTGAAATTATCCTTTCTTCACTCCAAGGAGTGCCAGGGGAAATCTACATTTCTACACAGTAACTATGTTAACCACTTAATTCCAAAGGAAGCAGATAGCAGGAAGATATTAGTGTGGGAATGAGCAAGTAAATAAAAGAATATTTCTCCCCAATAAACCTCAATTCTCTGGGAATTATTTTTAAAGTCTACAACATTAAATTACAAAGAAGTCTGCCAGAACAGGTTATGACTATACTTAAGGGAGAGGCAATTGTCCTAGAAAACTTTATGTACTATGGTTACAGTGCTGGAAATGAATTTAGCCAATATGAGGTGGATCTCTGGGTGACAGCATCTCCACCAAGGACTTCAGGACAAACTCTGGTACTTCTTAACATTTAGTATCTAAACAGTAAGGGCTATACTGTGAGTTCTTGACTTCTTTTGGCTTAGCGTCTATTCACAGAAGTGGTTCCAAGTGTCTCCAAGAGGCCAGGAAGGTGTGAAAAACCTGACTTTGAAAGGTGTACAGGACAACTGCTGGGCCAATATGACTCCATGGAGTGTTATTTGCTAAGTACACCGCACAGAGAAGGAAAACTTATCTTGCACTTTCCGCTGTCCCCATTTCATAAATATGATACATTAATATTCATTATACCACATGCATTATCATTTTGGAAGGAGATTACTGGGGATTCACTATTTTCTCTCCATCATATTTTCCAATTAGGATCCCCTCTTTTGCAAATAATAAGCTTTTTGTTGCCAGAGGCTTTGCAGCAAAGTTCCAGTCAGGGCTTTGGAGCTCTGCTCAGCCTCCATGTAAGAAAGAAGTGCAAATTGAAGAACAATTATATTTTTAATGACAGGTTAATCTTGCTATACCAAATATGATTAGAGAATCACCTGGCTAGAATACAAGAGCTGTTAGGAGTTGTTTCCAAAAACTCCAGGGAAATGGGTAAGGATGAATCCCTACAAATGCACTACTGAGTGAAGTGGGATAGGTGAGACAAACTGTCAGAAACTTTGGGGTACTTGGGGGATGGACAAGAGAGGAGCACAAAAGAAAAAGAGGTAGCTTGAATTCTTGTGCCCAACACCATGGACAAGTCATTTGGCTCTGTTTTGCTCCCATGAACAAAGCCATTCAAGGCTGTTCTCAATTTAGCATTAGCAAGAAAAGCGATCGGGGGTGGGTTTGATGTACACTGCTGACCTGTGACAGGCAGGGGAAGACCAGAACATCAATTTTGGTGAGTCGACTCAGGTTCCTTTGGGCAGAAGAGGAGGATCCAAGCACTGTCCTTCTTCAAAGTAGGAAGAAATGGTGAGGAAAAATGCAATAAAGATTCTTGGATGCTTAAACACCAGAAGCCTGAACACTAGATAATGGTCAAGAAAAACATGGAGACCCCACCCAAGGCCACTGTGTGGCTGTGTATGCAGCCAGCAGTGCATCACGCTTCTGGAGAGTGCATTACAAGCAGAATGAAAGAGGAAAGAATGGAAATGCTATTCAAAATGCACAGGAATGCCAGCAAACCCTTCCCCTTCCTTTTTCCCCACCGTCTTCTCCTCTCCATAGAATCAGTGCAAGGTTTTTTGTCTCATTGATATGTGAACTGTCTCCAGGTCAACTTGCCCTATAGCTTCGAGGGGAAGCAGGCATGAGATGCCTACAGTCTTTCATGCCCATATAGACCAGATGCAAAATGCTCCAACCTCACTGACTGTAATTAGCTAGGCTCTAGATTTAACCTTCAATTACCAAAAATTTTAAAGGAAAAAAAAAAAGCCCAAGAAAGAAATCCCACAAAGAAAAACCAAACCAAAACACAAGAAATACAAATTTACAGTCAGCCCTTTGAGAGGCTAACTATTCCCCACACGCACATACACATGCTAGTAAAACAGCCCTTTAAAGTTGTTGGTGTTGTCAGTTACAAGAGCAGCATTTAACATTTAATGGTTGCTTTTGGTCAGAGCTGTTACTTTTCATTGTTTGTTAGATTTGTTCCTTAAATTTGCTTGGCTCTGTGCCATGAACTTCCTCTAGTTTTGCTTTACATTCTGCTTGGGGTTGAAGAATTTTTATTTTCTTTTTCCCCCTTTGAAGACATATTATGAAATTACTTTCATTTTTCTTGCCCAGTGCATTGTCCTGTCACATCTGATATTTATCTAGAGGGAACAGACGCCCCCTTACAAGCCCTCCAAAAGTGCCAACTTGTCCTCA
This sequence comes from Porphyrio hochstetteri, assembly GCA_020800305.1. Taxonomy (NCBI): domain Eukaryota; kingdom Metazoa; phylum Chordata; class Aves; order Gruiformes; family Rallidae; genus Porphyrio; species Porphyrio hochstetteri. The sequence continues at coordinate 17,003,958 of CM036915.1, read as the reverse complement.
AGTTTTATCCTAGTAGAAAGTCACAATTTCTAGCAGTCACAAGGATCCCTAAGAAAGCTGCTGCATTAATTAGGGCAGAAAACTTTAGAAAAGATGGTACATGGTCTGCCTGTGCCAAAGCATTTATAGAAGTCTGGGGGAAAGCAGAGTAAAGAAATACAGAGAAGAGGAGTTAAATAAACGTTTTGCCTCTACTTATTTTCCATTGTAATAGGCTGGATTGTTCAATTAAAACAAACCCAAAGCAAGGAAATCTTGCTGTGCATCTTGACCTTTTTTATAAGCTGACACTCCTTCCTGTGAATTGATCAATTATTTGCCAGGTTTGTTTTAAACAAAGTTCCAGGCAGTGAGAGGTTCTCACAAATGTTTGCCTGGGACCCCCTGCAATTCAGAAATCGCGACCAGTTAGCAAAGCCACATGGTCCTGTTGTCCCCAAGGTCCTTATTCCTGCTGCGGGTGACCAAACTCTTTACGGTAAGATTTTAAAGGTGGGGGAAGATGATTTAGTTGAGGGTTTGTTTCCAGCTGAGAAAGCTCACAGCGTGTTTCCACAAATGTCCCCAGCAGGTCGCAGTGGGCACCCAACAAACTGACCCTGCCAACACTGAGGCCACAATCTTCACCTTCCCATGTATGCAGTGTCTTTCCCTCTACCTGGCCAGATATTTCCTCAGCTAAACAATATTGACATATAGGTTTTTAGGTTCAATTTCCACTCCTATTACATATTCCCTGGCATGTTTATACCACTTCTAATTAATTGTTTGTAATTGCTTGAGTTTTTCCCCCTTTTTTTTTTGTCCTTTGTTTCTTGTTTCTCTCCCAGCCTTAGTAACAAGATGTTGCATCTCTTGCGGCTACAAGGGTAAAAGCCTATTAATAAATAATTAAGTGGCGAGGCTCCGGCGGTGTGGAGTCACGTCTTGCCATCACATGGCTGTAGTCTCCATGGCGACTCAACCAGTGCGGACTGAAATGATCTCTTTGGGAGGAGGCAAAAGGAGGTTATACTGGGCAAAAATGTGTGAAGTTAAATTATATTTTAAAAAATTAAAGACACCGTTACACTGGTTAGTTCCCTAAACAATCCGGAAAGATGGAAGCTTCCTATTAGCCCCATTCCACCCGCATCCCTCACTTCTGTCTGCTACTGCCCCATGTTTCTGTTCCGGTCCAGAGCATCAAGGCTTTTCCACCCAGTAGACGCTGCTCTCTGCCATGCAGCATGTCCCCATACCCAGTGCCCTCCTGACCTTCCCTACCCGCAGAAACCCTGCTGCTGAACCATGCAGCCTCAGTCCCGATGATGAAAGTGACTGATCTCCAAGAACAGCGAGCATCAAATAGCTTGTCACATGTCACCAAGATAAATCTTAAGGCCTGGAGACCAGAGATTCCCACTTTTCTGCTCTCATTTCTTACCACAGCAGTGTGTCCCCTACGCCTGTGCAAAATTCACACCCGCTCCTCATTACAGCTAGAGTTTGAAACGCTTTTGCTGTGCTTTTCTCCTTTTCTGGCAATAGTCGGAGGCAGTTTCATGTGCTGGCACATGAAGTAGCCCTTCTATTTTTTCCCATTGCATAATCCACCTCTAAGTATAGCAAAGACATTTCTTGCCCATTCAAAGCGGTAGTTTTCAAATGAAAAGCAGTTAGCTCAGCAGTTTCAGCATCTGTAAAAGTATGTCCTTGTGTGGCAACGTGATCTGAAACCCCCTTAGCCTGTTATCAGCTTTCCATCTGTGTTAGCAGCTACGCTATTCACAGGCATCCTGATTGATGTATTTCAGCCAATGTAATTTTCCCAAACCCCCACCCTTCCAATAACATTTCATGGGAACATGAGAAATTTTAAGCTCCTTATAATGCCAAGGATGTAAATCACACTAATTGTCTCCCAGATTTCAGAAACATCCTGGGCTTTCATTTCCTCTGCAAAGTTCTGGAGCATTTACATTAACTTTTGGCAGGTAAATGGTAGGGGACGAAACCATCCATCACGTAAAACCACATTGAAAACAGATCAAGTTAGGAGTCGTGACAGGTAGATAGGTCTCTGCTCTAAGGGAATTAAGGTTTTGACATCACAGCTCCCTTCTCCTCACAGGAGGACAAGATATGTAAGCCCAGGAACCTCGACTCTTTCCACCCACGGCCAGGAACCACCATTTACTGGCTGCTCAGTGTCCACAGCCCCACGTGGAAGCAACACCCAGTGGCAAGACTATCAGTTTCATGGTACTCTCAGTTTTCTTTAAGCTTCTAGGACGGCATCTGCTTGACAACGGGTGGTTCAGACTTTGCAGAACTGGAAACTGCTGCAAACTGGATCCTCATGAAATGCACAGCCCCAAGTTCAGCCTGGGAATGGGTCCGTTCCTTTTTGTTAACACACATTCCTGGGAATGGCTGTGAAATAGAAAAATCTCTCCAATTCCTCTTCACTGGTCTGTTCCCCCCCTTTTCTTTTGCAGCAGAAGGTAAAAAGGAGGTGAAAGATGGTTTGACTAAGGACACAGGGATAAAATAATACTTCAAGGAGTTGCAGACCTGTTTTCATGCTGTTCACCTGTAGCCACTGCACAGGTTTTCAGAAATTGTTTCCCTGTCCTTTTCACCTTCACACTCCTCTCCTCCCCTCCCAATAAACTGAGGCCAGAGTAGAAGAGGAAAGCAGATTAATATTCTTTTTTCTTCAGGAATCCTATCTTTGCTTCCACACTTTTGATATTCACCAGCACCAATGGAAAAAAAATAAAGCAAACAATCTGAAATCCAGGGCTTGTTAGGTAAAACAAAGAATAACAATGTCAATTATGCTGATTCTGAGGATAAATGTTTGCTTTATTTTTCCTTTTTTTTTTTTAAGACTGCCTATGGATTCTAACACTGACTAGGGAATTAAAATACTTGGTCTATTTTTAAGTGATGCTGGCAACCTAATTTTGACTTGATAGTTCCGTGATGCCGAAGGAAAAAGAGAAAAAGAATAATTGCAAAACCCAAAATAAGCAGAAATGTTTTCAGTGAGGTGTTTTGATCACCCCCATGAGCTGTTTTCTTGCTGTGTTGTGCGTGACTGAAAATCAGAAAGTGAATCTGCCTATTAACAAATGGGAAGCTGACCAAACCCCTTTCATCAGACTGCAGTAAAAATAGAGAACAAGGGAAAAAAAAATAAGCTTAGGTGATTAGAATTATTTCCATCCTGACAGAGAGGCTACGAGAGTGATACAGGAAAGGCTTCCTGATGAAGAAATTAAAAATCCACATTCAAATCCTTTGCATGGGGAAGAGTTAAACACCTTCCCACGGGCAGCATCACAGACTGCCAGTGAACGGATGGACTTTGGATCCACTCCCAGGGCAGTCCCTGGGAAGGAACTCCAGCTCTCCCCACAACCGTAATCCAGGCTCTCTGTATGCTGCTGCTTGCTTTTGGAGTAAACCACAAACCTGCACAAGGAGTTGAATAAACAAATTACTGCCTGTGCATGTGTGTTCATTAGGAAAAAAAAACACTCTGATTACTTGGCAGCCTGGCATTTCATAATATCACAAAAGGTTTTCAGAGATGAACAGCTACAGCAAATCCTTCGTGGAAACCAATATCTCCACCTGTGGGAAATGCAAAGATAACAGGCAATTGTGACTAAAAATGCAATTACTACAAGAGAAAAAGATTCACTTTCCTATGTGTGCGTAGAAATCATGAAAAGATGTTTTCATCCTAAGCCGAGAAGGCTTGAAGCTGGGTTTTATTCTGCACTTAGAACCAGTAATAATCTCTTTCACCTATTATTCATCTCCCTGAAAAATTGTATTCTTCTCCATCTCACCTAGAAGGGTCTCCACTTCTAGGCAATTATTATATCAGATGCAGAGAAAGCAGATATTTGACTTCGAGTACTAAAAGTTCCTGTTCTCCGTCTTCTGTCTTTCAGATCAGATTCCTATTGTGACGTGAGTGTAGACAAGAAGGAGCTTTCCAAGATTTAAAACAAACCATCCTACATTTTAACCACAAGCAAAATTGAAGGGAAGCACATGATCACACAGTGCAGAAAACAAGGAAGGCACATCCTGCAAATTCTGGTTTGGTTTGAGCTGGTAAAACTCTACATAAAACTCAGCAAAATGCCTTATCTGTCACGCTGCATTTGCTACTGCATCCCTTAACCCATCAGATGACTGCTCTTACTTTAGGACAAGAAGCTGAACCTCCTATAAAGAGGGTAATTTTTCTGATTTTTCCAACCAGAGACCAAAATATTCACATGCAGAACCCACACACCTGGGGTAAGCTGAGTGCAGGGGACCTTCAGGAGTGATGTGCAGTGATTGCTGTTCTGCTGAGCTCCTCTACTGCAGGATGAGGGGGCTGCCTCTCAAAAAGAGGCCATGGAAGATAGATCTGCTCATGATCCACATGCAACTGAGGAGCCACTTTACCCAGCCTGTTACCCCTACGTGTTACCCATTCGACTTCAATCTTTCACTGGTACCTCGAAACCCATGCACTGCATTTAGGCTCATCTGCAGCAAATCCAAATTAACTCTGCTTCACCCAACCTCTGTTTGTACCCAGTTCTTGCAATTGCAAAGGTATCCTTTGGAAACAAGTGCAGACCACAGAGACAGTTCAAAGAAGCAGGGGGAAGAGGAGAAAAATTTCAGCATTAGGTACTTATCTGGGGTTTGTGACCATGCAAAGCATTAACATAAACTGGAAAGTTTGCAGTCTGTAGATAGGTTCTCTGCACTATGCACATTTCCAATGGTTTAGAAGGAAGTTGCACAGGAATGAGGAGCCATCTTCATGGCCCTAGATCTAGCATGGAAGCCTGAGGTCTCTCTTGCATCATCTTTTTGCTCCAGTTCTTCTGAATTCAACATGGTGACCTCTAAATAAAGAGTGCTGGTCTTCTATCCACAAGTCAGTGTACAATGTTGACCTGCCGTGACTGTTCTGTGAGTGAGGTCAGCTAAGGAACACCTCCTTAAAGTTAAGTGGATAGAGGTCCGTGGTTTGGCAGAAGGGACAAGGACTCAGTGCAGCACACACATTCTTGGAGCGCAGAACGTTGCTCCTGCACAAGAGAGACAGAGAATGCTCCAGTGTTCCTGAAAAGCCTTTTTGTTAAGAAGAAAATGGCTTAAGAATTGAAACTGTTGCCTGAATCTGTCACTGACTCGAATGCAGAGAATGAAACTATTGAAAAACAGATTATTTCTTTCACCTGAGTCTTTCACTGTGAGGCTGAGGTGAAGACCATCACCAGTGTGTGAATAGGCCAGCAGCCAGGATTTCCTCGGGATGCTTTCGGGGTCATCAACGGCCCCAGCAGAGAGGACAGAGAGATCGGGGCATGGTAGGTGAATTAAAAGAGGAATCAATTTTCCAATCTATTTTTAAGGTATCATATTATCTTGGGTAGTAGGTACAGCTCAGCAAAACCCCGTGACCACACTTTCGGTGGGTTGCGAATAACAGATTATCATCATTTTACAACAGCTACAAATCATGGCTGTGCCATTACATCTCCTGGGAAAACACAGCTGTTTTCTGAGCAAATAACAGCCCATTGATAGGCAGCTCTCTGACTTAGGAGAGGTCTGACAGTGTATAAAGCCTTTCAGCAAGGAAACCGCTATAAATCTTGCCCAGGCAGGTTGAAGTATCTGAAGAAATACTTATACCTCACTGATCACCGAGCCTTAGATTTGCGATAAGGCAGAAATCATTGCAACCTGATCCACTAGCCTGTGAGATATGAATCAGAGAGCCTGCGCTCTGTCCGGAGTTGACAAGATGTATCAATGAAACAAAAAACATCATTGCTCTGACACCTCTGTTGTCAGTCTCAGGAGGAAAAAAGAAAGGGGTGATGCAGTCCAGGCTGCCTACTGGTACCTCCAGGGCAAAGCTGAACCTTGCTAGAGGGTAAGGAAACCCCTGCGAGTGACACCCTGCTGAACTGAAGTACTGTATCCAGTTCTGGGCTCCCAGGTACAAAAAAGACAGGGATCTCTTGGAAGGAGTCCAGCAGAGAGCTACAAAGATGATCAAGAGCCTGGAGCATCTCCCCTACAAGGAAAGGCTGAATGAACTGGGGCTGTTCAGCCTTGAGAAGAGAAGGCTGAGAGGGGATCTGATTAATGTTTATAAATATCAGACAACAGGGTCTGTGGGGACAGGAAAAGGGGCAATGGCTTCAAGTTGGAGCATAGGAAGTTCCACACCAACATGCGGAAGAACTTTTACACAGTGAGGGTGACAGAGCCCTGGGACAGGCTGCCCAGAGGGGTGTGGAGTCTCCTTCTCTGGAGATATTCAAGACCCATCTGGATACCTCCCTGCGCAATATGTCCTAAGGAACCTATTTTGGCAGGGGGGTTGGACTTGATGAATCTGAAATGAAGGTCTTCAGTGACGATGTGTCCCTACCGTCCGTCATCCCCCCCAAAAAAAACAACCCAACAAAACACCAAAATGATATACCTACCAAATTTCAGTAGGATCATCCCCATCAGTTAAGCGCTTTGCACAAAGTCAGGCATGCTGCTTCTGCCTTTGGCATCACCAGCCCTGGCTGGTGGAGTTATAAAGTTTGAGTGAGGAAGCCCAAGTTTGTGCTCTCGATAAAAAAATACAAACCCACCCTTGCCAAGATAAGATCTTTAAGCATAGGATAACTTTCAGTTCACCTTTCACACCTGAACCAGTGCGTGCAACTACACAAAGCAAACACAGCCCTTTCCACTGTGTTTTGAAGTAAATTGCTATCCACACTTAAACATATTGCACCGTACTACATTTCCCTGGGGCCCCTGACGTTGCTGCTACCCTGACAGACACAGCCGCCTCCCAAATTACACTTACTCTGACCTTACACGCTCCGACGCAGCAATGCCTTTAAGACAATGTTTTATCTCAGAGGTGCTGCACATTCACACGCACACACACACACACACACCAAATTATGTCAGCCATTTAAGTAATCCTTGTTCTGCTGTCTTTTAAAATGCCTCTTTCGTCTTTCTGTAACCAAGGGCTTTAATATTCAAATGTTCACGAGCACCAGCTTTATTAAAATTAGGGCTTGGGGAAATGGTTTCCGAAAAGGAGAAACGAATATTACCCAACCATTTAAAAGATGCTAATTAATGGAGTTCTAAAACCCAGGGAGGCCATTTGATGGAGCAGAGATTCTTCTACTAGGCAGATTTGTAACTTAGCACTTCGAGTGGCAGAGGCGGAAATAAGAGACGAGTAAAATAAAATGCAAGTAGGTTAAAGAAGAACAATCCTCCAGGTATTACCAGGGCTCCAGAGCTTAGTTCTGTGCCAGCGATTCGAGTTGTCTGCCTGCGAGCTCTATGCACTGAAGATTTTTTCCCTTTTTCCCCGGCCCTGCCACAAAACAGGGTTTGTGTCTCTTCCCTGCTGGATCTGCTCTGTGCTGGGAACAAGGATGCAGAACCCAGCAGCGTGCAGCCACGGCCGGCCGAGAGCGGCGGCTGCCAGCTGGGGTTGTGCCACAGGAGTCACCGGGGCATTTGTTTGAAGATAAATCTAATCTTGAGGGTACACGGGCACGTTCATACACAAGGGCACGAGGTAACAGCCTTGCACTGGGAGCAGCAGAGACATGCTGGAGCAGGCAGAGCTTTCCACATTGGGTTTTTTATTTTATTTCAGCTGAGTGTGTAAAATCCAGGGAACCTCAGCAGACCCCTCTGTCATAATCCCCTAGACCCTGCCCATCACTTCTGCTCTCACCAGAATAACTGAATTTATCTTTATATCTATACCACTGAACATAAGTACTTGTGTCCTATTTTTTCTGCCTGTCTCCTGCTCCCCTCTCCTTTCCAGTTCTTCTCTCTGTCCATGTATGCAACCCTGGATTGAGAACTGAAACACTCCATGGACTAGAGGAATAGATTCCTTCAGTACACACATATCTACTCCAGCTCCAGAGTAGAAAAGACATCCCTGAATTTCAGTCAGTGGATCTTTTTTACTGATGCAGTTCTTGCCAGGAGAGTTCCTATAAAAAAGACAGGGTGGACTTCAAACCTATGATCCAAGAAGGATACGGTGAAAGGAAAGGTAGCAAGAGGGATGGATGCTGGGAAAAACCCTGTCTCCAGTCTGCCCCAGCACACAGGGTGTCTGGGAAGGAAGGAACATTGCATCCAAGAAGCACAGATGCCCTCTGCAGCTGTTGCTGAACTGACTGATGAATTTTAGAGGAAGGGTTTGCTGACCCTGTTCTGCTGTAGCTAATCCATCACTAAGACTTCAGAGCTCCAAGACAGGCCAACATAGCAAGTAGATGAGGGATGTTACCTTGTTTCTTCCAGGTAGGAGCTCTGTCCTTGTCCTCCTTATCTACTTCTTTTCTCCCATGAATCTGCTTGCTGAGCTGGGCAGGTCACACTGCATGTGACTGTCCCCCACCTCTTGGTAATTGTATTGCACGAGTGCCAGGAGGTGCTGCAGAGAGCAACGCCTTTGTACGTCATTCAGCAGGCAACTGTGGAAGAAAAAGACAATTTATCACCCAGGTACAATCCCAGCCTGGAGAAAATAATAGGAAAGAACAGGAGAAACAAGGTAATCAATAAGGAACTAACTGTAACCTCAACCAAGTAATGCTATACCTGCCTGTTCTTTCATTTACTATTCTATAAATGATACAGAAAGCAAATACCAGTCTTCATCCTCCCAGTTCCATTATCCTGCCTGATGGCAGTTTAAGCCACCATCCCTATTTGCCCCATCTAACTTCCAAGCCTTGGGCTGAAGCTCAACAGCTTCACCTTGTTTTCTGGCCCCAGACCCCAGCAGGACACGGAAGGGAAGCTTTGGAAAGGTACTGGGGAGCAGAAGCCTGGTTACAGCTTCCAACAGGCAGAGGGCTGGTTGGCATGTAACTCTCACAGAAATACTCCCAACCCTGGCAACCCATGGGTGCTGCTGGTATCATGACAAAAGCAGAAGGTAACCCAAAATGGGGTCAGGTGGCTTTCTGGACATACAGTAAATAAAGCCTTCCTTGTCACTTCCTCTGCTCAAACAGTACTCAAGTTCTCTTCTCATATAACTTAGCCCTCCAAGGTGAGAACCAATCCCACAATCCTGCCCACAGGAAGACTCCAGCCTCTGAGATCTCACACGGCTTTCTGGAGGAAATTAGGGCCACCACAACTGCATAGGCACAACCTACAGCAACGTACAAATGGAGCTCAGCCCTCTCTGCTGAGACTGTCACTGCCCTAATGAACTCATTTATGATTGATTTTCTCCTTTTCTGTTTTTTCTATTTAATTCCCAAACCAAATTCTCCCAGTTCAAACTAAGTTCCCTAGATTTTCCTAGTTGTTCTTTGAAAGCTTCCAGTATGCCATTTGCTGGAAAGGGCAGCCAAAACAAGTACAGGACAAAGGCCATTTAAGTCTGTAAAAGCCCCTTAATGTTTGAGGAGACTGAAATCCAGGCATTTCAAGTGTGCAGCTGAGGCCTCTTTCTGTAATGGGACCCTGCTTCAATTGACCTAAGCCTGAATTAAGGTCCAGACTTTTGACCTCAGCTTGAAGATTTGAGTCTATCCTGTGGCATGTTGTCTCCTTGTGTTGGTGGTATTGAGTCTGCAGAGCTCATATTAGCTCAGAGCAATCTGTTTGCATTACATTAATCTGTGCAGAGGGTGGTCTGCCACTGCCGCCTTTCCCTGATCAACCTTGGCTAAAGAATCCCCTTTGGCTGCTGTGATAAAAGCTTGAGATATTCGAAGCAAGAAGATCTGAGGGTTTGGATAAAACATCAGGTCATGGAGGTTTAATACGTGATTGCATATCAGCAGAGTGAGCATACCTGTCCATACATACACTCTTTGCCTGGAGCTAATGCAAAGCACCATCACGTAGCTCCGCTTTGTTTCACTATCAGCCAAGTTAAATTGCATTATAATATCTTTGTCACAAGCCAAGAACGTGTGCCCAGACTGCTACCTCAGCTCTTCTGATGCTTGGTAACTTGTTAAGTTGCTCTTGCTTGATCATGTGTCAGAGCCTGAAGTCCTTCATAGCTGTCATGAAGTCCTTGGGAGTCCTGGTTCTGTTACCCTGGGAGGCAGGCTTACTTGTAAGGACTTGTGGCTGCATATAGCACAGACATACACCAGGTCTGACAGATTGGATGCTTTTTATTGATCGGGAAAGCCAGTGTACACCTCCCAAGAGTCCAGCACTTCCTGATTCAAGCCCTTCAAAGTCATTTAAAAAGAATTAAAATTTTTTTAAAAAAATCTGAAAAGGGATTTTAAAGAAAAAGGTTCTGTCAAATCTCTGATATCTGCAAAGCTATAAATAGAGAGATACTTTTTAAGTTCACAGAACTTCCATCATTTTCAGAGAGCTATTGGGAGGAACAGCATGAAAAAAAATGGTGTCTGTTTCTCTAGTAAAATATGGATTGACCCTCCTAAATGAAGACAGTCAGCAAGAATGATATGATCTGAGACAGAAAAACAGCAAAAATACAGAGTTTATATAAATTTATCTTTTTAACTTACGTCTCAACTCCAAGCAGTCTGCCATAAAGAAAACAAAATGCAAACTGGAAGCGCAGCCTTGTTCTAATAAATGTGGGGGGGGAGAACAAAACTAACAAATATATTTGTTCCCCTACTAATCCCTCTTCATTATAGGACAGAGCTGTTTTGCTTAATGGTCACAAATGAATCCAATATGAACTCAAACAAAGGGAGGCTGCATCTCTGTTTGTAGATTAAATCATTTGTAACAATATTTCAAGTGCAGTCGGCATCAACAAAGTCAAATAAAACCTCTGTCTCGCACAAGCAAAAATTTACCATAACGAGTATCTTTCTATGACAACTGGTAAGAGGTAATTTTTCCCTGGAGCCAATTTGCATTGGATCAGTAATGCCCCAGTCTATAGCAGAGAGAGTTTGCGTTAGGATCTGTGTACCAGCACGCATAATAATGAATCACACCCTACATTGATTTAGTAAACCAATAGGTTTTATTAACTCAACAATGAGATTAAAATGGATTAAAACAGGAGAGGGCCTCTATCATTGCACTAGTAATTTACCCCTGATTCTATAGCAAGTGCAATTCACTTTGTTTTTAATACCTGATTAGAGTCCTCTCAGTATTGCTTTCTCCAGGGGAGAATGTGTAGTGGATATAGGCAAATCCTATACCCACATGTAACTACAGAGAGGGCAAGCAAATGAGCCAACTTTGATTAAAGTTGAGACTCATTGCAGCCTTACAGTACCTGAAGAGAGCATACAAACAGGAGGGGAATCAACTTTTTAAAAGGGTAGATAATGTCAGGACAAGGGGGAATGGATTGAAGCTAAAGGTGGGAAGGTTTACATGAGATATTAGGGGAGAGGGTTTTTTTACAGAGAGTGGTGAGGTGCTGGAACAGGCTGCCCGGAAAGGTGGTGGATGCCCCATCCCTGGAAGTGTTCAAGGCCAGATTGGATGTGGCCCTGGGCAACCTTGAGTAGATCCAGGCCTGGAGTTTGGTGGCCCTGCCTGTGGCAGGGGGGTTGGAACTCTGATGTTTGGGGTCCCTTCCAACCCAGACCATTCTGCGATTCTTTCCAGCATTATCACAGTCAACGAGTTTCTCTGGTAGGGAGTTTCAAAGCCTCCTGAGCTCAAACACACAGGGAAGGTCCCAAGGGCTGCACAGAAAGCATGGACTCAGCCCCAGTGCTCAGTGTGCTGGCACAGCCCCCCTCACCCTGAGCAGTACAGGTACCTGGGTCACAAGCTGGCTTGGAACCATGCAGCCCTGGCAGCACCATGGGACCGAGCAGCAGCATGGAACTGCAAGATCTGCCTGAGAATAAAGTAAATTAGGTCAAGCAGAGCTGTGTTGCTACCAGTACCCAAGCGGGCAGTTTTAAAAGCCGTGAATACATCTCCACTCCATTATCTCTAGCTGAGATTTGTGCCTGACCTAGTAGTTTCAGCACATTCAGGATGCTACACCACCCTTCTGCAGGACTTCTTTGGGAGTCCTTTAGTGCAAACCAATGGTTCTCAACACCATTGACCGAGGATGCCCGAGGGATCTATGGGTTATTTCTGAGGGATTTGCAGTGGGCAGCTACAAATCTTACAAAACTGTAAAACTACTGGCAGTAGGCTCAGAATCACTGGATAAAGCTTACATGAGGATAGTAAGTGTGGTTTAGAGGCCAGCAAATTGAAAAAGGTTGAAAAACAGAATCACAGAATCACAGAATCACAGGGGTTGGAAGGGACCTCGAGAGATCATCGGGTCCAACCCCCCTGCCAAAGCAGCTCCCCAGTTCATATTGCACAGATAGGCGCCCAGATGGCTCTTGAATATCTCCAGAGATGGAGACTCCACCACCTCCCTGAGCAGCCTGTCCCAGGGCTCTGTCACCCTCACTGGGTAAAAGTTCTTCCGCACGTTGGTGTGGAACTTCCTGTGCTCCAATTTACAGCCATTGCCCCTTGTCCTGTCTCCACAGACACTGAAAAGGGGTTGGCCAATTCCCCCTGCATCCCATACTTAAGATATTTATAAACATTAATTAGGTCCCCCCTCAGTCTTCTTTTCTGCAGGCTTAACAGCCCCAGCTCACTCAGCCTTTCCTCATACAGGAAGATGTTCCAGGCCCTTAATCATCTTCGTAGCCCTTCTCTGGACTCTCTCCAGGAGATCCCTGTCTTTTTTATCCCAGGGTGCCCAGAACTGGACACAATACTCCAGGTACATACCTGCATACAACTCATCCTGGAGGCTAGGGAGAGTCTAAGAGAGCTTCCCATTTTGCCTGGCTGAATCATCTACCCAACCATTCTTTGGACTCAAAATGGATCTTAATGGAGATTCCTCTTGCTGCCTAGGTGGCTCTGAGCCCAGCACAGTCTTGTAAGGGTTTGCCTACAGGGTATGGAAGCATGGAAGGCACTGCTGGAGGAGACCCCAAGGAAGTACCTAGTCCTCCATGTAAGCCAGGAATACTAACATAATAAGTGGTTAATTGCTTTAGTATGAGGTTTTTTAATAAATTGTGTGTAATCATTGAGTTACACAGTACACATGCAATAAAATTAAGCAAATATTCAATGTCTCCTCACAGATAAATCTAAAATAAATCTAAGTCTTCCTGAGTTAATCCACCATGAACAACTCTATCAATAACCATCCTTCTAAGCCATCATCCACCCACCTCACTCCTTCCCACCTCCTCCTTTTCTGGGAGAGGTTTGATTTAAATTGCCAATAACTATCCCCACAATCACTGTAATTATGACATTCGTTATTATTGCTATTTGTTATTAGATAAGTAAAGGAAATGTTTTGCTGTCTGTGGGAATTTGCAAGATTTTGAAACTTTCCCCGCTCTGAATTCATCAGTGTTTGTGAGCCAATAATCTGAAAGAAGTACAGCTCAAATCGATGCACAATTCATTTAGATACCTTGAAAATATTTCATTTAGACAGTGGTGAGCTTTCTGAAATAAAAACATAATTAACTTAGCTGGTGAAAATGAGGAAATAGGATGTTTTTGCCATTTAAAAAAATTATGGTTTCTTCAAATGGGGAAATTCATTTAAACTGAGCTCCTCTACAAACAGTTTGTATTGACCTACTGACATTAACCAAGAGAAAAAACATTTAATCTGAAAATTGTCAGCTTGCCATTTACTATTAAAAGTTTATATAGCACATACAATGTTGCATAAAAAATTACTGCCTGTGTTCTCAGAAGGAAAGAGAATGGCCTAAAGGAGTTAGGCACAGTCAGGGATTTAGAGCCTGAAAATTCTCAGGTATTTTTTATACCATCTCAGTCTCCAGGTCACACAGAAATGACAGCTAATTCTGCAGCTTTAAGAGAGCTTTCCAGAGCTCTCAAAATTTTATTCCAGGATACAGAAATTTATTTTTGTACAATTACCAAATGGTCACTAAACACTTCTCCATATTTCTAGCCACTAAATCTCTGCAGGTGTTTATTTGGAACGAATTTTTTCTTATTAACTTTACCCCTTTTTTTTTTTGCCCAGTTTTAGTCCAATGCTGTTGATCTCTATTTGCAATCCGGCCTCTCAAGCATGGGCAGCTGAGACACACCGGACTTGTCACAGAGTTCTGCATACTTGGCAATTGCACGAGCAAGTGACTCATGCCCCAGTTCGTGTTTGTCTCTTAGCTCAGACACATTCGTCTTGAGAAAAGCTGTGGAAATAATTGTTTTCCAGGGGTTGGTAGTGATTCTGAATGTATAAGAATACTATAAATCACATTCAAAACCTGATGCCAGCTTCCTTCACCATCCTGCTTTTAAAAGGTTACATCCAAAAAGGATTTCTGCTCATTTCTGGCATCTTGAACTTCTCCGACCCTTTGTCTTTGTCTCTTCACCTCAAAACCTTGGGGCATGTAAAGTCTTTAAGCCATTAACTGTCATCCTTCCACAAATGCCCTGTGTTACCTTTGCCTGGTCTAGCATCAGCCAGATGATTTTCCCTGAGTAAAACAATGATGCTGAGGCTCAGCAGCTCATTACCATGAGTCACAGCAACAGTAGCAGCTCTGGCAGAAGAACTTGCAGACCTCTTGTTTAACCACCCATAGAGGTATTTAGTGATGGCAACAGCAGTGGCACTGAGAGGCAGCAAAAGGTCTGTTATGAGTATTTATGAGCCCTGGAGACTTAAGGATGCCTGTGGGAAATTGCCTCAGTTCTTGCCTTTGTAAAAAGGAGGTGATCCACTAAGCTCCACCAGAGAAAGAAGGTGGCAGTCAGCTAATATGTTCTGCTGGAGGCACTGGGGACTGTCTCTACAACATAACTGACTCCAGTGTGTAATGGAGTTGGGCAGGGTGCAGCAAGCTCCTTGTAACTGCGTGAGAAAGCCAGTAGCACATAGGACATCTCTCTGCCTGGTACAGGAAAGAGCAGCACTGAAAATAGTATGATGCAAGGAAAAGCTATGTATCTCAAAGGGAGATAAAAAGCAGCTCATAAAATATCATTCCCAAGGAAATGATGTAAAATGGGAAAAGACAAATCACATGAAACTCCTGCAGACCATTTCCTTACCCTGATACTCTGCTGACATGTTACATGGGCGTTCCGCATATCACTCTGTGGGAGCATTTGCCTCAGGTGAAGAACAGCAATTAGAGTCTTTCCAATGTACCAGCTATTTCTCCTTAAGCTATGTGAATTGTCCTCTGTTGAATAAAAAAGGCCAATCATATAAAAAGGTCTTTAACCCTGCTCCGAGCAATAGGAGGGAAGGGGAATATTTCTGAACATACCCACAAAGTTTGTGGGAACAGCCTGGGGAAAATCAGTCCAACAAATGTCTGGTTCAGAGTTAGGTTCTCCAGATGGCATCAATACATCATAAAGAGTCAATGAGAGCCTTTCTGAATGCAAATTACTATTCACATTTTACCTAATTTATGCAAATTAGCTCATTCAGTCTTCCACCTAATCCTCTCTGGAGTTACTCCAAGGTTTGAAAGGAAAGATATTCTTCTTGCAAAATATATATAATCCATATTAATTGCTTCTGATGGAGATGAGCAGGATGGACAGCTATTCCAGCAGTTAATACTTTAATCACTTCACCTCAGCAACAGCCCTTCCTCAGGTGAACAGACCCTGACTATTTGTCCCCATTGCTAACACAAATGGCTGCGTAGCAGGATGCTCCCAGTGGGGACCATCAGGCAGGAACCAACCGGCACTGAGCAGGGCTGAGGAGAGAGCTGGTGTGTGGGCAGATCCGATAGGCAGCAGCCCAAGTCATCTTGGCTACCCGAGCTGGGAGGAGTGCTACAGGAGGGGGGTGAGCCCCAGTGATGGAGCAGCATGGATTGCCCCAAGGATGCTGGGGCTTTGCACTGGGGATGCAGTGGCAGAGCTGTGAGGGATGTCAGACTGAACCATGTTGAGAGGGGCTGAAATGCACTTTCACACCCCTCAGCAGAGTGGCGGTGATAGCAGAGGAGAAAGGCTAAACCAGAGGCATGGGAACATACCAGGACCCAATGCATCCTGAGTCCACCCAGCATCAGCAAGAGGCACTGGTATGCTCCAACACCTTCTTCCCACTCTGTCCTGAAACAAAAGAAGAGGATTTGTAGAAGAAAAGAAGAGGATTTGTAGAAGCCAATCGAGTTAGGAAGTCTCTCAAAATTATCCACTTATTAAGAAGCAATTAAAATATGTTTGGACATATTGACTTCAGTCTGTCCTTGTTTTAAGGTTTGTGTGTTATCTTAAATAGCTGTTCTTTAACACGTGCTGGTACTTAATAGATTTCTTATCCCTGTCCCTTGTGTCTGGGTGGCTGTGATCAGATACAGAGGTAAAATAAAAAGAACTTAAATCTGAAATCAATGAATTAGAGATTTACTACATTGATATTTCATAGCTTATCTCTTTAGAGAAAAGAGATTAATATGTGGGCAGTAAAACATGCTTTGTTGTACCTGACAGACCTCAGATTAACTCACACACAGGCTGAGTTTTGTCAGGACCAACTGAGAGCCTGGGGCAACCTGTTACACCTGCACCAAAACCCACTAAATCCTACTGGCTGAAGCATAGGCTCAGTTCTTAGGGCAAGAATCAGCCCTGGTTTAGAAGTACTTTACTGATATCACCCAAGCCTGTTATACACCTGTCCCAGCAGTGGACCTGCACCAAATTACACAATCCCTTTGCATCATCTACTTCCCATACCAAGGCATGGGCATTGGCTGATGTTTTCCAGCAGATATTCTTTTTCTTTAATGCTGTCAGTAACAGGTCTCCTTTTGCCAGTCAGAAAAACTCCTCTCTGCAGCATTTTGAACTGACATTTCAAATACATTTTTTTGGTGTAGTCTGGAGGAAAACTCTGAAGCAATTGATTGGTGACTTTCAAGAATTTTTCTCTCCCTTGCAGGGAAGGCACAGGATTTTCTGACAACCCCTAGGGAAAGGTGTATCACTGTTCTGTATATCTGTATTTACATAACCCATCTGATGTCACCTGCTACATTTCAGAGGAATCCATAAGGCCACAAAGCACAAGAAGGTAGGAAGAAACTTCTTTGCCCTCCAACTACCCATAATGGTGTGGGGATTTTAATATAAGTGACACCAGAGTATATTACAGCAATTTCGAGGTTATATCACCTAAAATGTAGCCTTGAGCACAATTAGTTGATCACAGAATCACAGAACATTAAGAGTTGGAAGGGACCTCGAAAGATCATCTAGTCCAACCCCCTGCCAGAGCAGGATCACCCAGACTAAATCACACAGGAACACATCCAAGCGTGTTTTGAATGTCTCCAGAGAAGGAGACTCCACAGCCTCTCTGGGCAGCCTGTCCCAGTGCCCTGTCACGCTCATAATGAAAAAGTTCCTCCTTATATTCACATGTAACTTCCCATGTTCCACTCCCTTAATCATCTTGGTGGCCCTGCACTGGACTCTTTTAAGGAGTTCTACGTCCTGCTTGAACTGAGGGGCCCAGAACTGGACACAACATTCCAGGTGTGGTCTCACCAGAGCAGAGTAGAGGGGGAGAAAGACCTCTCTAGACCTGCTAACCACACCCCTTCTAATACACCCCAGGATGCCAGCAGCCTTCTTAGCCACGAGGGCACATTGCTGGCTCATGGTCATCCTGCTGTCCCCCAGGGCCCTCTCACCTACACTGCTTTCCAACAGGACAGTCCCCAACCTATACTGGCACCTGGGGTTGTTCTTCCCCAGATGCAAGACCCTATCCTTGCTCTTGTTAAATCCCACCACTTTGATGCAAAAAGTCCCTATAAAGTACATCATCCGTATAAAACCTCAGAAAGTTGGCTTTGCTTGTCCCGATCACCTCTCCAGCACGGCTGAAGTTCCTTAGGGGTGCCCAGGGAGCAGCCTCACGCTGGCCATTGCCAGCACAGGCTGCTACTCGCTGCAGGTGCCGGCGGCTGCCCAGCGAGTCGCTCGCACACCCAGCGGGGTCAGTGCGGGGCTCAGCCCCGCCGCAGCTCCGCGCCCCGCGCCGCTCGCTCCCGCCTCCGCCTGTGGGACCGGGATCAGCGGCGAGAGGCACACCGCGGGGCTGCGGGGAGGGCAGGCTACCGAGGCAGCGCGGGGAGAGTGGGTAACGACAGGACTCGTGGGGGAACATGCACACGGTGTGAACACAAAGCGCCTTACCGAGCGGATGCTCCATCCGCGCTCAGACCGTCCTGGAGCCGCATGGAAGCGCTCAGACCCTTTTATGGGAGCATGACATCACATGGTATGGAAAACACCCTCGGCGAGCTCAGCACACCTGTGCTGGCTCCTTGGGAAAATTAACTCTATCCCAGCCGAAAACAGGACATCATCCACCCCTTTTCCCATCCCATCTATGTCATGCCCCAATCCTTCCTTTTCGCTTAATCACTGCCACTTTCCACACCACTGAGATAGACATGTTACTCCATGGGTCATCCCTCCAAAATGTTGAGTGAGATCATCTACTCAGTGGCAGGTTCTATTTGTCACAACACTCTGGGCAGGAATGGTGGTGTGTGATGTTGAGTTGGTGAATCATAGAATCATAGCATATCCTGAGCTGGAGGGGACGCATAAGGATCATCGAGTCCAACTGCACTCCATACAGGGCCAGGCAAGTCAGAGCGTGTGACAAAGTGCATCCTCCAGACACTGCTTGAATGCAGTCAAGCTTGGTGCAGTGACCCTGGGGAGCCTGGTGCAGTGCCAAACCACCCTCTTAGTAAAAAACCTCTTCCTAATATCCAACCTAAACCTCCCCTGTTGCAGCTTCAAAGAAGGTTTCTGCATCACAGCCGATGGACTCCTAGGTGGCATGGTCTTGATCCTAAACACCATGCTGCATCTGGAACCTGCAGCTGACATGCCCAGCGTGGTCATGATCCATGAGTCAGTATAGAGGTACAGCTTTGGCCACTTATCTCATTTGGCAATGTTTAAAGCCAACTGGATGGGTTTTACCCCTGCAAACTGGTTGGATTCACCTTCTTCAGCAGCTTCTGTGACTTGTTGTATAGGACTGCACACAATCTGGACAGTCATTCAGAGCAAGCCCAACTCAAACTGCTTGGATAGCATCATCAAATTAGCTTTAAGGTGACTTAAAAAGGAGACCTGGAAGCAAGATGCTTAAATAGATCTTCATTAATTTCTAAACTGATTTATTTGAATCAATATAGCTTCTGACCACCGCCAAGCCACATTTCTTTAAAAGCTGTGGACACTCCTACTGACCAGATCCCAGTACCTCCCCTTTCCAGAGTTTAGGACTCTGTCCAACAAATCACTTAATCTTGGGCTTAATTTTAAAAATACTTCACTAGCATCAAGGAGAAGGTGTTAACTAAGAACGTATGTAAAGTGCTTTGCTGGATTTGGGCTGTATATACTGCGTTCATCCTTGCTAGGTAAAAATACAAGTGTTTCGGCAAGAGGATAGTATGATCTTGAGAATTACTCAACAACAGCAAACTGTGAGAGCAAGAAGATGATTGACTGATTATTTTTCCAATTCATGGGAACCCACGGGAGCATCTAAATCAACTCCTCCTGAATGCCGCAGGGTGACTTCAGACCAGCGATTAGAGCTGAGTGAAATGTTTTGATTGAGAATAAATTAAATCAAAAGTACTGTTTTGGCTCAATGGAAATCTTTTCCTGACCTATTTTGATTTCCTCTAATTTGCCATTTCTGAACAAAAAAATCCCAAATGAAATTTTTTAAGTTTTATGGATGTTTATAGTGTAATGTCTACTCCCTTTTTTGTGTGTGGGAAAAGAATCCTACTTCAATAAAAACATAGTGGCAAAAGAAATCCAAACAGAAGAACACATGCTTTCTTTTTTAGCATTATCCCACTAGGAAAAAAAAGATTCTTAAAAAATATTGGTCTTAATTGAGAGATTTGTGAGGGTTCTTTTCCTCTTGGGAAATACAATGACTTTTTTCCTTAAAACATAGTCTTTTTTTTAAACATGGCAAGTTTTCATCAAGAAAGAAAAAAGAAATTGAGTGAAATGAAGGACGAAATCCCTCTGTTCTACCTCTACACAAAATGACTTTTTTTATTCCCCACTAGCTCTCGCAGTTATGTAAAGCTATTGAACTAGGAACTCTCAACTTCAAAGAGCTGCAAGGAGACAACAATTTACAAATGAAAGATTTCTTCCTGTCCCATATTGAAAGCGAGGGTTTTTTTCATAGATTCAAATGATCAAACTCTTTTGGGTTGCTTTTTTTTTTCCCAAAAAAATATCACAGGACAGACAGTTCCTGCTATCAGAGCATGATTTTATTTTTATACTACGAAAAAATAAGAAAATAATGTATAGGCCAACATCACTGTAAACATGTTTGATGGAGACTCCTTCCTCTCAAGCCCTATTTGGAGACTCCTTCCTCTCAAGCCCTATTTCCCCACAAAGCCAAGGAACCAAACAATGGTCTCACCCCCCAGTATTCCCATTTTAAGACAAACTGTAGCACTATTCCCCTCACTTACCTTACACTCATATTCCCATAGGAATTTGATGCTCACCATGACACCTTCATTTTTTAGAAGGTAATGCCCTTGATTACCTCAAAGTACCCCAGGACTAATCAGTCCACCAGGATTGTGTCTTGTTGCCTGTAATTGAATCGTATTGATTTCTAATGAGTTTAATTGATTGCGATTGTCTCAGGAGCTGCACTGACAGCTTTTTGTCAGAGGCTTGATTGTGCTGTAGAGTCAGAGGGCACATAAGGGGTTAATGAAAGACTACACAAATTAATGGGGAACTGGAAAAGCAAAGGGAGACCTAGAATGAATACCTAGTGAAGAAGCCAGTGATGAATAAAGGCAAACTATTTATTTGACTTGAAACAGGTTATAAAGGACAATAATTGTTTTAAATAGAAAGCTGTTGAATTATAATTGGAAGTAATTGAAACTCAGTGAAATATTGAATAAAACATTAGATATTTTAAATGGTGTTATCTTTACAATTATCTTTGGAAGTAATTGCAGTGAAGCCCATGAACTGTTGTGAGAGGAAGAGAGTCACCCAGGGCCCATTGTCTTCAGCAGTCATCACATAGAGTGCTTAACAGGGAGGTGTTTATAAATAAATAACAGCATTCAGTTCTGATCTGGCATTTCATGAGTGAATGGCAGCCCTGCTAAGGGTGAGAAGGGAGGTAAGCAAGGAGCAAGAAGGAAGCACCTACTATTTTCAGGGCCATTATGTTAGAAATTAGTCAAGAAGATGCACTTTCCTCGAAGTCTTCCTGCCTTGTTTATTGGATTTGGGGGTTTGAAGATGCATTTTCATGGCTGTGCATTATCATTCCCAAATGTTTTACTGAATGTTTTCAGGGCAGCATGTACACATTGTCCTTTTTCAACTAGCAGAGCTGCTTGAAAACACTGAATGCTTCTCAGCAAAAAAAAAAGTACTGCTCATTTGTCACAGCACTCAAAGGTTGTCAAATCAACATCTGTATCTATTTTTGGTTCAGTGTCAAAAGTTGTAACTGCCTTAACTTTCTAGCTTCAAATAGAGTCCTTTCACAGCAGAATCTGTGGAAGTCATGTTACACAACTTCTTGGCTCTCACTTGAACATGTACCCAGGTATGGATATGTACTGTCCTCTCTGGAGGGGGAAGGTTTGAATAATCATTTAGCAGCAGGTTATGGCTTCATGATGTGTGACATCCTGCCAGAGTTTCAGGCTGATTCATCTAATTATTGCACTGGGCTTGATGAATTTTAAGACAGCAAACGTGATAGGAGCAAAGCAGTGTTTCACCTACAGAAGCATCTACACAGATTCTAATCAGCTCATACATGAAAATTAGTTTGTCAAATCTCTTCCTAATTGCCATGGGCCAAATTTTCCCAAGTGGATATAAAGCAGTCAAGGAATTGAATTGCAATGATTCCAGGTTATTTTTGGTCCCATGGAAGTAAACCATCTCCCCACCCATTGGTATGGAGCTGGCTATTAGATATTAGTCTGTTCATGCTACATTTTCTATGGACTAAACTGAGGAAAATCAGTTGGGAAAAATTGCTGAAATGAAGTGGCAGATGAAGAGGATCTGAATGATGGCTTTATTTCTAAGGAAAGAGAGAGAAGGGTGAGTATGGAACATGTACAGAGGGAAAAGCAGCTGAGCTTCGAGAGACTAACATAAGCTATAGCAGTCTGCTAATATTCCTGAAGGATCTATTAACAACAGGATGGTTTCTTCCCACATGACGGTATGTTCTGTGTTAGACTAATATCTACTGAAGTCATATGCTGGGCATCTGGCTTCTTTGTGCTTCTTTTGAAGGACAAGTTAGAAGGAGGATTTTGCTTTCTAATACCACTTACAAAACCTTCCATGTTCTATACCAGCTGAGGCTGCAAATGAGACTCTGCTGAAGGAGAAAGGATTGATCTTGTGATGCCCCAGGCCATGCTGTGGTATAAGAGGGCCTGAGCAAACTCCTGATAAAGGTTGGGCATAGCTGGACAACTAGCACTCTTTTAGGGTGAAGTGATGTGCCAGAGTTACTGTTTGTGAGCTTGAACCATGTACTCTGTGTAACAACCAAACACAACATCTCCTAGGTGGGTCAAATGCTGAGGTGAGGGCCAGATGTCCTTTCTGTCACAAGCTCTTCCACTGATGTGCCCATGCAATTTTCACAGCTCTATGTCTACAGGTGTCTCTTCCCATAATCCTGCCTTGTCTATTTTGTCTGGGCATTTGCCTTTCTCATTATTAGTTACATACACCTACTTCACATGATGTGGTGGCTTCTCAGCAGCATGTATGCTTCTGAAGCAGCAGCATATGTTTCTCATCACTGGAGCTCTTTCACTGTGACAGAAAAATAACAGCAAGTGGTCAATGAGTTGATACTACTTATTTTGATCTGCAGTGATTCTGCAGTGAAAGGTCTGTGATTTATATTTATATTGTGAGACTGGGAGGCAAGGATCAGAGTCTGATGCAAGAAGCCCTTGCCAAAATAAATGATGTAAAACTGGTACAAGGACTGGTCAGTGACTCGAGATGCTGGGACACCATGGCTGATCATTATGGTGCAATTTCCAAACTTCTCCAAGCTTGTCTTTGTTCTTTTTTTAGCACAAAGTGCTATGTGATGTATCTATCTGGAGATTGTGCAGGGTGAATGGGGGAAACACACAAATGTAAATTATAAGCCCTAGTAGGAAAGGAACGAAGCACTTGCTCAAGATGTCTAGACACCACAAAGAGCAATTAGCCAGGTTTAAAATTCTGCCAGCAAGTATACACTGCAGGAAACACAAACATAAGGAGAGCAAGAACCACAAGGCTTCACTTGGCTCCTGCCACTTCATCAGGGCTAATTAAAGTGTTCTTCCCTGAGTCCTTGAAGAGATCAACTATGACAGCAAACAATTTCAAGTGAGATGCACTAGTTTAAAGTGTGGGGGGGACGGGCGGGGCGCAACAGGGAGATATCAATCTGCATTATCAATTCCCTGCCTGATCTGCTCAGCAGAGAACATTCAAAATTAGGTGAAGCCAGGACAAAGAGAAGGACTGGGGGGTTGGACTCAATGATCTCTTGAGGTCCCTTATAACCCCTAACAATTCTGTGATAATGGATGCTCCAAGTTAGTTTGTGTTGCCATACCATTTGCCACATCTGAGGAGGAAAGATCTCAACTATCTGTGAGGTCCCAGCTGTGCTCCTCACACACATGTCACCATTCACAGGCTGGAGCTTTACAGCCATGTGATGCAATTATGAATCGTGTTTGCCAAATATATGTTCTTCAGCAAGTCTGGATGTGAGAAGGTGCATGTATGCATGTATTACAGTCAGGTAAACGAGGTGGTAGCAATGCTTTTAAGTGAACAGATGCGTATCTGTTGAGGCACTGAAGGTGGACGCATCTTCTCCAGTCATTTTCATTGCCCCGTCCATTTTTCCATCACTTCCACCATGAAGCTGTCCTGTCTCCCAGTGTTTTGAGAAAAGGATCACGGGGCACTGGTGATTTGAAAGTTACAGTTGTGATCATGTAATGAAACCTGGTACACAATTCCAGGGACACCAAAGGGGCGAATGAATTTTGTGCAAGCAATCCTATACTTCAAAGATTCAACTTTGCAGCCAAAAAAAAAAAGTAAGTCTGCATGTGTATAATACAGATACATCAAAACTAAAGTCACAGGTTGGGCCAAAATCAGGTTGGCAGCTTCCCTTTAAACAGTTTTATGGATCATTAAGTACCCCACAGGAGGCTGACTATACCAACTACATTTTATTGATAGTTGAGAGTTTCTAGCCTGAAACAAAACAATTATTCATGTTAACTAGAGGCTGGAATAAACTGCCCCAGACCAACATCCCCGCAGAAGATATGCAGACTCCAAATCCGGTCTCAGATTTATGTCTCAATGCATTTTTCTGTTCAACCAGGATTATAATGTCCAGGTGGATGTTTTCTTTAAGCAGGTTAGCACAACTTTTCCTGGGAAGGCCTTTGGCAAGCAAATAGACAGGGTCTTTTACATGTGTTCCAACAAAATGTCAGCATATTCATGTAAGTATAATACATATTACAAAATCAATGAAAATGAGCTTATCTCACCAGCAGAGCCAACCTCCACGGTCCTGTGTGTCACACTTTCACACAAAGTTCTATGTTCAGGGGCAAGGTAAATGATGCCTGGTATGTCTATTTACTGCCTACCGTCTTAGATAAGTAATACACCAGTGAAACTTTGGAGATTCTGTGCTACAAATTCCCCTAAAGCCTTTGAAGAATGGTAAATATTTTCGAGGGAAACAACTATGAGGTAGTGTACATAAAAAGTGTTAATTCACTCAGTACTTAGCTCATCACTGAACACTTCACCATCTCCTACAAGACCAAACTCTCTCAGGCTGCTGGGCAGTTCTCTTTATCCCTATTTCACAGATGAAGGACCAACAGCTTTCCAAAAAGCCCAATATCCTCAGTCAGTACAAGCTTCCCAGAAAACTCCGGTCTTTCAGATGCAGAACTAAACTGGAACATCTGCCTGTAAGTGCTGCAGTGGGAGCTAAGATCTTCTGAATGCAGTTCTCATCCAGAGGACCTCTCACAGTCCTGTGAGACTTGGCCAGCACTGCACAGGAAAGCGAGGTAGCTGCACTACATGTAGCTAAACCTAGATTTGCCAAAATCATTAGACCAGCAGATGACCAAATTATTTTAACACCCGCTGCAGCAGCAGCCCATTTTCAAAAGCTGATCTTGTCGTTCAGCCAATGGTAATCTGCTGTCACAGAGATGAAAATAGCCATCCAGCCCTAAAAGTTCATTTATTGCTTGCAGTTCATTGTTCCAGTGAAACATGTGTGGGGTTTATTTCATCACTACCACATTCCTCACAAAACCAGGGCAAGATCCTGGAAAGGTAAGTTAAATGTACTCAAAGATTGGAGGGCAAATCCTATGAGAAGCGACTGAGGGAGCTGGGGCTGTTTAGCTTAGACAAGAGGAGGCTGAGGGGAGACCTTATCACCACCTACAACTATCTGAAGGGAGGTTATAGAGAGATAGGTGATGGTCTCTTCAGCCAGGTGACAGGTGATAGGAGAAGGGGGAATGGCATGAAGCTGTGCCAGGGCAGGTTTAGATTCGATGTTAGAAAAAAGTTTTTTACTGAAAGAGTTGTCAGGGCCTGGGACAGGCTGCCCAGGGAGGGGGTTGAGTCACCTTCCCTGAATGTGTTCAAAAAAAGGGTAGATGAAGTACTTAGGGATATGATTTAGTTTAGGATGAGAATGGTTGGACTTAATGATCTTAAAGGTCTTTTCCAACCTTGTGATTCTGTGATTCTGTGATCTGTGAAAGATTCCCTCAACTCAGCCATACCTTAATATTTTTATCTTGTTATGGAAGTCTTCACATAAAGAAACTAAGTTTGAGATGCTTCAGAAGTGATAAATCAGTTATGAAATGGGAACTTCCATTACAGGCTGTCTACTTAATTATTTGACAAGTTAATTAATCTCCTAAGCAACTGTAGAACTGCTGTTTCCTTGGTAAGTGATGGAAACAAACTTTGGCAGATCCCCTAGGTCTTGGCACTACAGTATCAATGAGACTCTAGAAAGTTATGCATAATAGACATTAAGTGAGGTCAAACTGCCTCCATAGGAGCAACTGAAATTGCCTATTGCCTGAAGGTGTTTGTGTTGCTAATTATTTTGCTGCAGCTAATTATGGTTTGCCTCTTTAGTTGCAGTTGGGTTTTCAAGAGATGCCTTTATTCCCATCAGAAAGATATCAAATCATGATAGGAAAGGACAGAGCCTCCTGCCTCGTTAGAACAATGGCATTGTCTGCCTCTCCTCAACAGACAACACAATTATAGCTGACACAATAATTGATGCTGAAGTTTTCCAGTGAGAAAGATGGACACACATTATAATCCCATCAATCTTGTTCCACATGGTGTCTTGTATCTCTGTTTTTTCCTACTGTGGCGGCAAATTGACTGAAGCACGTCGAGCAGGCTGTTTGCCTTCCCAAGGGTAACCCGTGACGGAGTGAGGGCACCATACAGGCCACGAGGAGAAAGGTGAGCCCAGTGTGATCACTCAGTGTGAACTGAAGCCAAACTTTCTTCCACCACCTTCTTTGCCTGCCTATGTCTCCATTACATAGTATTAATTTCAAAGGAGAAGAGAGAGTGTCCAACATACTATTATGCATGTGTTTCACTCACCATTTACAGTGACTGTCCCACATTCATACCCAATTCCATCCGAGCTTAAACACAGACTCCAATGAGGTATCTGCCAGGTCTGTAAGTACATGGAAACCCCACTGTGAATGAGTTGTGCATCTATTTGACAATTTTCCTATCATCTAATCTAAGGTTGAGTTTTGCTCAACTTATAACATTTGGCACCTGATTATCTGTATTTACTACTTTTCCTGTGCTTCCTAATCCCTACATCCAAATCATAGAGTCAAGCTTAGTCCAAACCCTTCATTTACTGTTTTCTATCTCATCTTTAAAAAAATTTCTGTCCATATCTGAAAAATTACTGATTTCTACCTATCTACTGCTTTTCCCAATAGATGAGCAGAGAATGATTTTCTTCAGATAATGAAAATAATATAATTAATCTACAAATATAATCACATATTCTAGTTTTTAAAGAAAAAAATAAAGGCACTAAGACACAGTGTTTGGCAGAGCTGTATTATTCCAGTATTGAATAATCACTAACAATACTATTGTGGATGCAGTTACCATGCTGCAACGTGAATAAAATGCTCTGGATGGGAAATTGTACTTCAAGAAAATGTATGCAATAGTACAAATGCATTACTGCCCATTAATATGTATTAATTCGATGAAAAATGCCTGACTGAGCTGGTTTACACAGATTAGGATGGCAGGCAGTGAAAGGAAGCACTTGGACTTGGTTAAATGGGCTGTGAAGATAGGAGGAACTCTAATCCAAAGCACAGAAGTGAACCACCAAGATAGGCTGTCCAGTTATGCTGGTATGGTTTGTTCTTTCTCTCATTCATATCAGTGCTTTTATTATGTTGAAGACTCAGCATTCAGTGCTCCTGATGCATTAGCTCTACTCAGTCCTCTTGAATCTGTATTTAAAAGCTTTCTATTGAAAAATAATAAAAATAAGACAATTCTCCCCAAGGTAGCTACTTAGCAGGAATCATCTTCTTTGCTTTCATGTCTCCAGGATGCAGAATCTGAGCTTCTGACATGCTTGTCATTGTCAAGACAAGCTTATCTGTGCCTAAAACTCTGTGTACAAGGTGCAGGGCTTGTTCCAGCTTCCCAAACTGGACGAAGTGGGGTATTCCCACAGCCTTGAGGGGGAGCTTTCACTGAGACACATCAGTGTTTTGCATTATGCCAAATGCATCCTTCTGTCCGGCATGGTTAGTTACACAATAAGAAACAACAATTTTGCTTTCCCTTCTGGCTAGCAAGCTTGTTAGAAGACAAACTGTTATGGTAATCATATGCTCAGCATAAGATGTAGTTTTCCTTGAGTTTATTTTAAAAATACATAGTACAATTCATAAAATAATTAATCAATTTGGTAGGTCTCTTAGCCCCAGTGCTTGCACAAAGTCCCACTTTTGGTGTGGGGCTGGCTGACACCTTCACTGCCTGTGCAAGAGGGGAGGTAATGTTGGAGAAGGTTTACGTGAGGAAAGGCAGAATAGTCACTCCAGAGGCAGCCTTGGTTGGAGGACAAGGTGGCCTGGTATGGATCAAGTCACTGGGGATGGGGTGTGGGAAAGGAAGAAGAACCAAAATGATTTGGGGGTCTCTGGACTATCAACAAACAGCAGATGTTTGGAGGCAAAATATGCACATGATAGGTTTTGAGGACACAGGGGTATTTCCTGCAGTGTGCATGGATCTTTTCATACTTCTCGGTATGAAGGTACAGATGAGTTACTACCAGGAATGTCTCTTGGGGATATTTATTAGAAAAGCAAAAAAAATCCTAAACAAAACCAAAAGTCTCCTGTGAAATCTCTGCGCTCAAAGCAGGATCAGATCAAGACTGGGAAAGAACCTAGAAGCAAAGCTATGTGCACCTGTTCTTTAGGGAACAAAGTTACAAGAGCTTTAAGGTTCAGTTTAGAGATGTTTCTTACAGTGAAAATAATATTTGTCCCAAGAAACACCTATTGTTCTTCCATACTCTGTATAAAGGTTTAGGACAAGAGATGTGTTGGTGACCTACAAATTGGGGCTGAGCACATTGAAGCTGGCCTGCTATCCTCATGTAATACCTGCATGTGTCCAGCAACTTTAGTGGAGTCCTTCCTCCAAAAGATGAACTTTGAGACCAGAGTCAGCCTTTGAGAAAGCAATGAGAACAGGTTTGTCTCTTGCATGCGTAGCAGCTACTAATTCTGCACAAACAGGGCTGGTGAAGTTAACAAAGTAGGAAACAGCTCTGCCATGTTTGGTCTCCATTTAACCCATTTTGTATGTAAAGTCCTCCATATGATTTGATGTTTTGGCAGTCTGTTTGCATTAACCAATTTAATTCTGACACTCGGAACTTGTTCCATAGGGCTCTCATACTGGAGCACCAGGTCGGAAGTATTCCTGAAAGATAGAGAGGGCAAAAAAGGGGGCCTAATGCTTAGAAAAAAATCTGTATATATGACCTTGCTAGGACACCAAGGTTAACCAAACCAGTGAAAAAAGATTATAAAAATGACTGCAAAAAAGGTACTAAATTCTTTACTCAAACAGCTTCATAAATTGTATCTCTAAATCCCTGTCTTGCTCATATCCTCATCTAATTTCATCTGCCTAGCATAAAAACTTAACTTCCCAACAAACACAACTGACCAACATGAGAGCAAATGGTTGGGTCCCTGTAGTATGTTGAATCCCTTCCCTCCAATAAAATTCAATGGGATCTTTAATGACCAGTTCTTTACCAGGACTTCTTGAAATCATGGAGCTTGGATCATTCTTTCCATCTATGTTTTTATGCACATAGTTCCCAGGACTGTAGTGATGTTCTAATAAGAGTATTGAATTTTGAGCTATTCAAGGGATTTTGTATATTATTTATGAGAATGGATTGATTTGTCTCCCATGTGAAGGAATATATGTAAAATTGAATTTTGTTGTGGTTGTTTCTTTGCTCAATGTCTCTGATATGATCATGGCTTCATAACAATTTCAATATATTATTGCCAGAGGTATTATAAAATAGGGATGCATTATCCTCCATGCAATAATTCTTTCTCTGCTGAATAAACTCAAAAGCTTTTGTTTGTTTGTTTGTTTATTGATCCTTACTTTGAAACATGGTACATTAAGTGAATGCTGTTAAACAAGAGGCCAAATTCCTTTGTAGTTTCACCAAAATGGACTTCAATTAGCTCTGCTCCTATGACTAGTGCTATGATGCTATTCATAGGCAGGTTATGACATTGTCAACAAAACAGTGAAATTTAAGCTCCTGTTATTATCATCTTGAGCTAAAAAATAAAGATTTCTTGTGCATATGTCTTGTTCCATATATAACAGGAGCTTCAGCCAACGTGGTCAGAAATAGCGCTGACATGAAACACCTGCAAGTTGCACCGGCATTGTAAGACAGAGCAGACCCAAAATAAGTCTGGGAAATGGAAGGAAGGGAAGAGAAAGAAGCAGAAAAATACAGGGTCTATGAGATGTCCTAATTTCTGCTATCCCATCCTAGCTATGGAGCAAAGGGATATTTGTGACCCACTGTCTGACATGCCCTCAGAGCCAGAGTCTGTCACGGTCACAATTAGATACTTACAGACACACAGGGAGATGGTTTCCTTCTGCTGGTATTTCGCTGCAGAAAATATAAACAGGGAATGATCAGGCACTGGCTCTTTCAATAAGAGTATGAGGGGCTATCAAATAAATTTAGTTTATGGCAAATTCAAAACATTCACCGGGAGACTACTTGGCACACAATGCATTTTTTTTAACCCCTTCCCACGGGATGCTGTGGAAGCTAAATTGTTAGTTGGGTTTAAGAAGTGGCTGGATAAATAAAGAGAGAAATTTCTGTAAGGGATTATTAAATCTAAATTCGGGAATTCCCTCACCTGTAAACCACCTTTCAGAATGAAAGGTACTCTGACACTATTCACAGCCAATTTGCTGCTAATGGCCAAGCTTAAAGAGTGCTCGATAGAAATAACATCTCAGCTAATCTTTAAATGACTTCTAAGTTCCTAATGGCAGGGATCGCGAGCGGAGAAGGTTCCGCCTTCCCTGATGAAAGGCTGAAGCTGCTCCCAAGTGCAGCTGTGTTGACATTACCGCGAAGTCTTGATCTGTTGATGTACATCGCAGGGACAGAGCCCCACCGGGCTGCGCAGTGTGTTATCCCTGCTGCCGCTGCCGCGCTGTTTGGCAACTCGCAGCAGAGAGCATCCTGACTTAACTCCACTCAGGTTTACTACCTTTATTTATATTTTTTTTTTGCATTTGCACTGCTCGCTATTATCCTCGCGTCTGCTAAATGGATTCCCGGTCCAAAGTGTTGAACTGATGTTTTATGGATTAGTATAGAGGGTGAATTCTCTGACTCTACTCTACATAGTCATCCCTATTTATTGTGCTGATGCCAATCTCACCTCTTGTCCTCTATCACTCAAAAAACATGCCCTTTAAAGTTGGGGCTTGTTTGTTTGCTTGTTTTTTTGGTCCTTTTTTTTTTTAATCCTATTTTGAAATGCGGTGATGCTATTCAAAGATCATTCCTTTGTCTTTTCTCTTTTTTTCTCCCCCTTGTGCAGCTAATGGCTAAACAGCTGCAGCAGCATGCAACTTCGGAGCACCCTGCTGCTGTTCCCAAAACCGACACAATCTGTACTTAAACCAATTTGCTTGTAAACTCCGGCTCCCCGGCCTCCAGCCTGCTAAACCGTTCATGCCCGTCATGTCAATCTGTTTTTCCAACGCAGAGATCACTCTATCAGTGCCAACTAACCCACTACGAACTAGGGCTGTGGGCTACGCCTAGGGAAGAGAAAAACAATGTCTCTGACCTCATCAGCTAACTACGTTTTATTGGAGCAACGCAATTTAGATTGACCACCGAGGTCTGGGTGAAAGGCAAGGTCATTTTAAAAGGTGAATAACACTCCGCTGTCACTGGGATGCAGGATTTACCTCTGGAACCCATATTAAAGGGGATATCGCAGCTATCAGGGAGTTGTGAATATTGTGTTTCAGTCTGGGCTCAGTGTACCTAACTGCAATGCAAAAATATGTGCTGGAAATCGACTTGAACTGGTAAGATAGGAGACACCGAGAATCAACACAAATAATTCTGAGCCAAGGCACCAGCAGGAGACTGATAGAACGTACAGGCAGGAGACTGGCTGTTTGTTTCTTTATTCAGACTGGTTTATGATTTCATTTCTCTGTGCTGATTAAAAAGGGACTAAAAAACAGTGCTGGAGACTGCATATTTTGGGCATGTGCTGTTCAAGTCTCCCCAGAACAGCTCTGCCACAACCAATCCCTTTCTGTCTTTAAATTACCAGGCTTTTTAAGCGTTGTTTCTCCTAACAGAAGTTCACTATTCGGGTGGAATGGCAGCGCCCTCTGAAACCTGAGCTGAATGAGTCTGTGAATACCTTTTACTGACAGGTTCCTCCTTGTACCAGCCTTGTCCTTTAGGTCAAAGTGTGTTTGCCCTCTCCTGGTGTTTGCAGCACTACATAGTTATCCCAGTCTTATGTTTTTTAGGCTATACAAGCTGGGTCTTATTAATTCTTCTGGTAGGACTCTGAGTCCCACTGTCCTGTTCCACAACAGCTCCACTTGATATCCACCCCTCCTGACCAACACCAGATCAGACCTGACCTCATGCAACAGCATCAGTGCTTTTCTGTTTCAAGTAGACTTACACCAGAATCATCTAACCCTTCTCACAGTACTCCAACCCTTCTCACAGTATTCCAACCCTTCTTCTCATTTGCAGTGGGTTCCAGGTTCGTACCCACAGGAACAAATGTTATATGCACTTTTTATACAAACAGTATTCAGGAAAGTTGAAACCAGATTGGACTCCAGGAAGCCCCTTTAAGGGTCCTATTACTACTCGTCTTTCCACCTGAAGCTTCTCCCTTTAAACAAACCTACTGTCATCTCCCCTTCAGCTGTTCCCTTGTTTGCCTTACAGTTCCTGTGCTAAACCCCA
This sequence comes from Porphyrio hochstetteri, assembly GCA_020800305.1. Taxonomy (NCBI): domain Eukaryota; kingdom Metazoa; phylum Chordata; class Aves; order Gruiformes; family Rallidae; genus Porphyrio; species Porphyrio hochstetteri. The sequence continues at coordinate 16,971,101 of CM036915.1, read as the reverse complement.
CATTTGCCAACAAAACTAATAATTTCTCATGCAGCACCGTATCGAATCCTTTACTGAAATCCTGATAGATTAGATCTACTGCATTTCCTTTGTCTAGAAAATCAATTATCTTATCAAAGAAGGATATCGAGTTAGCCTGGCACTCTGTGTCTTTGGAAAACCCATCTAACGTTTTACTCCATTTTACTTTCACTTCCACGTCCATAATTATTCTCTTCTTAAGAATTTACTCTAATGTCTTTGTGTAGTCATCTCTATTTGTGATCCAAGTGGCTTTGACCTTGGTTTGTAGGGTCCCTGTACAATGTGGTTTATTGTTTGGATCCAAGATTTAGGAGCAAATCCCTGTACGGTATCACAATGTGCACTCAGAAGTATCAGCGCACAAGCAGTGCAATAGGAGAACTGGAGCAATGAGAGGACAAAATTAGTAGAAATTCATGAAGATGCAAAGAAATCAGCATAAATTCTTGACTTATTATCTCTTTTTTTTTTGACCCCTGTTGAAACAGCTGCCCCATGCAGCTATTTTAATGATCTTCTGATGAGGATGTCCTGAGTCTACTTCACTTCCACCAAAGAGTACATTGCACTAACAGAAAAGGGTCTTGGAGGCCGAAGGTTCTGGCACTAATAAGCATCTGCAAATCTGCTGAGACCAACTGAAGTATGTCCTGTCATCTGTTCTGTCTTTAGTGTCCTGCCCAAGTTCGAGGGAAATTCAGGTATTACAGAAGCATCCTCTGTACCATTACTTGGTATTTCACATCTTCCAGAAGAGGACCATTAATTGGTTTTGCTGGGGGATCACCACACGGATAAATATTGTTCTTTTCTTCTCTTTTCTCTTGTCACTCTTTTCTGTCCCATGAAATATGTCATCCTTGTACTACTGAAGCTGCTGTAAGTGAAAGTCTGTCACTGCTGCTGTTATAATCCCTATTTTTAAACAGTTTATCATTCAAAGGCAAAGATTCATTTTCTCTCCTCTACGCATTTGATGCTGGGTGAAAAGGGTCAAGCACAGGATACTGTCTAAAATATAGTTCTGCTAAATTTTTAAGCAGAACCATTAAAACATTTTTGAGCAGAGATGGGCTGACAAGAAACACCAGCGTTTCACCTTATGAAGCCAGTTGCAATGTTGGACTGGAAACCTGCACCTAAAACAGTGAATATTGTCATTATTCCATATCTTTCAAATCCTTAACTTGATTCCCACAGTCACACTCCTTCAGAGTTTAGGAGATACATGAACCAGATCTGTTTTTGTAATCTGTGCTCATAGAAAAAGAAATTATCTCAGCTCTTTCTAAAGCAGGCAGAAATAGCAGAATTTCCAGGAAACACAGGGAGACAAAGAACAGAACACAGTGTCAATAACTCCACATAAATTTAAACCTCTGCATAAGCTTTTGGATTCTATTGGGATGAACGGGAAAGAGAAAGAGATCCAGAAATGAAAGAGAAAAATTTGGCCTGCATCACAGATGGATGGTCTGTTGGTAGAAGAGAAAATGTAGGATAGTCCAATGGAAGTTAACCTCCCTGTGTCCGGATTTCTTATCCCTAAAATTATAATAATAATGCTTGCCTTTGTGAGGTACTTTGAGATCTGCGGTGGAAAAGCAATGTACAAATACAGACATTGTTATTTCAAAGAGACAGAGAATAGCAGGTGTCGTAGATCTGGCATTACACAATAGACAAATACTGCAGGGAGAACAGTGGGAGTCAGCAGTACCCTATAGCTTGTTGTAGCTTTAATAATGTTGGTGGCTTTCCCATTCAAGTGCAATATTTCAGGTAATTACTCCATTGCTTACTTATCAGGAAGGGAATGAGAAACAGTTTATTTTGCTGGAAGGACATAATTGGAGCCAAATGAAATAACCTGGTGTGGAACAATTAGCAAATTCACTTATTCTATGCAGTTTTCCTCAAGAAATCCCCAAATGCTCTTGTTCATTTGAAGAATTTATCTATTTTCTCAGTCATCAGTGACTTTCTATAATACCAATAAAAGTTGCCCTTAGGGGAAAGAAGCTTTCCTTCCCCCCAGAAATGCACATATTTCTTTGTTGAGGACAGCATCTTTCATATGGTTCCTCATCAGACTGAGTGTTTGCACCCATATCTACCTCTTTCACATCACTCCCAGCCTGTCCCAGGATACAGTCTTTGGGGAGGCACAGACCCATCCTTACCGAGCCCTTGCTGCTTCTGGGGGTTGTGCCTGACTGTGCATGATACCTCCTTTCATCTTCCTCTCTGCTCCAGCCCAGTGCTTACTGAAGGAAATCAGAGTGGAATACAGCTGAGCAGATTAATATCCATTCTGAAGGGATGTGGGGAATATACAATCACACCGCCTGGATGCTTGGCAGCTCCATGTGTGACAGGAGAGGAAAATCAAAGTGGAAAGTGCATGCATCAGAGGGACAGCAGACAGGGCCCTTGGATGAGTCTGTGCAGAATATGCCTGGAAAAAAATCAGAGGGGATTCTTGTCCCAACAGTGCCACTAAGGTCAGGCCACAGCTCATACCAGCACCAGCCCCAAGCAGAGCACATCACTCGTGCATCAGCAGAGCAAAGCTCGTGGAGGCCGCCCAGCTGATGCCATCTAGAAACACTCCTCCCTGCAGGCTGCATAGAGGAGGAAAAATCAGTGTGATATATTCACTGCAATGATGTAAGTCCAGAATAACTTCGCCAGTGGTAACACACAGTCCTTTTTATATCCTTGACCTCATGGCTCAAAAAGCATTTCAGTTGTTTAGACACCTAAAACTAGACACAAATTTCAACCTCAGAAGCTCTTGAGTTCATCCCCAAAGAGACAAATTATCTCCTGTATCAAATATATTCGGAGAGGACCAGAGGTAAGAGTTTAGCAGCCCTGCTTTGTCACAGGCTGTTCTCCAGTGCTGAGGGAGAAACCCTGGGGAAAGATGGAGAGAAGGCAAAGGATGAGCACGCACACACGCACGCACACCCCTCGCCTGCCCGAGGTGAGCTGCCATCTCTGCTGGTTGCCTGTGTCCTGCCGACTGCAACACGGAGTCCCAGCAGCAAATTGCCACCTAACGTGTGCACAATCATGGGCATTTCAAGTAGCTTTCCAAATCCCTGTCTGGATAATGATGGAGCGAGCACATCAGGCCAGGCCACCCAGCTGAGCTAAGTACATGTCTGAAGAACGGTGTTGAGGACGATGAGGCAGCTTAGAAAAGCGATTCAGAGGAGGGCTACTAAGCTGGTGAGGGGTCTGGAACACAGGCCTTACGAGGAGCGTCTGAGGAAGCTGGGATTGTTCAGCCTGGAGAAGAGGAGGCTTAGGGGAGACCTTATAGCTCTCTATAACTTCCTGAAGGGAGGTTGTAGTGAGCTGGGGGTCGGCCTCTTCTCCCGTGTAGGCAGTGACAGAACTAGAGGGAATGGTAGCAAGCTGCGCCAGGGGAGATTCAGGCTCGACATTAGGAAGCACTACTTCTCAGAAAGGGTAGTCAGGCACTGGAATGCACTGCCCAGGGAGGTGGTGGAGTCACCAACCCTGGGGGTGTTCAAGGAAAGACTGGATGTTGTATTGAGGGATATGGTTTAGTGGGAGCTAGTAGTAATAGGTGAATGGTTGGACTGGATGATCTTCTAGGTCTTTTCCAACCTTGATAATTCTGTGATTCTGTGATTCTGTGATTCTGATGGTGTTACTCCATCGCCTGTGGATCAGCTGGTTTGGATCAGGCAGCAGCCCCTTCCCTCTGTACACTCTCAAATCTTGTCCCAGACAAGGTAGTGTGAGGTATCTGTGATGAGGCATGAGTTAAACGATGCAGAGTGTCTGTGTTTTTTCTCTATGTGCCCATCAATCAGTTCAAGGCTTTTGTCGGCCATATCTAACTGATGTTGTGTTACACAACCAGACCATTACTACTAATCAATGGCCAGTGGTGCTCCCTCCACCTTGGGAAATCCACTCGACATCTGCCATGGCTTTCTAACTCATCCCCCATCCTCCTCCTCAAAACCCATGTGGCTCCTCTACTTGCACTAGTCTGGGAAACCACTGTTTCCCACCAGCCCCATCTTCCACTCATATCTGGCATACAGAAGAAAGAAATTCTTAGGATAAAATATAAAACATTCCTGTAAAATTTGTATCACTCCCTTCAGGCCCTTCTCCCCAGATTGAAACTAAATATAGCCAAACCCTGCCTGCTGCCTGGATCAAATACAAAGAACTTAAAGAAAGGTATGATAAATCAAGCCCAGGTTGCTCTCATGCTGCGCTCTGGATGAGGTGACTATCTTCTGTCTATGATGGTACTAGCAGGACATTTTTATATACCAAATGACAAGGGATTCATGATGGCTGCACAGAGACAATACTGTAAAGCTGAGGGGTGACTTGCTGAAACTTTAGCTAAAACAGCTCTACGCTGTGTCCAAGAAAGAGCTGCCTGGTCTCTTCCATTTGTGGAATCATTTTTATATCAGAAAGATGTTTTGGGACTATTTTCTTTCAGTGGGCAATGCAGATTTGGGAACAGCAACTTTTTGCAAATTCATCCTTGCTTCACTGGATCCTTCCCAGCAGCTGGAGGGGGAATTTAGGAACTTTGCTTTGACATTGAATTTGTTATTTGAATCTAAATGTTTCAGTTTGCCACTTCCAAACAAAATATTTTGATCTTTCCTTTTCAAATTTAGTTTGGTTAGAAATTGCTTTCCTTTTTTTTCTTTTTTTAATTGTTTTTGAAAGATGTGCTCAAAACCCAGCTCTTACCTCTTGTAAAGGGACAAAGAAATGTTTTGCTCAAACTAAGATGCTTTTTTTCCCCTTTGCTCCCAGATTGAAAGTGACCGGTCAAAAACAACACAGAAAAGAAGTGTTCCTGTTAGTGAACCGAAAATTCAATTACCTGAAAAGCTCTTATTCTCATTTCAGTATAAGGTCTTGTCTGCAGAGGGAGGTGAGTGTGTAGCGCACTCCAGTACACATTTACAACCCAACCTGTTGTATAAAACCTCCCCCAGGTGGATGCCCTCCACTGAGGACAAAGTTAGACCATTAGAAGATAAGTTTTACTGATCAAAAGCAGAACAAAGCTTCGATTCAACCCACTTCCCTAAGATCTGAATTGTCACCTGCACTCGCCTGATTCTCTTCACTGCATCCCCAGGGATTCTGGGCCAACCTTATGCTAACACTTGGTGAAGAAGCTAGAAAGGAGGCATCATGGCCTTTGGTTCCCCTGAAGAACATCACCCGAGGGTTGGGCGACTATATGACTATTTTTTGGCCCAATTATTGAAGCATCAGTGACTCTACCAACCCCTTTCTCCCACAACAGGCAGGTTTTTGCACAACACCCCTCCCATGAGGGAGGTAGCCTCTGGAAGGCTATGTAAATCTATGGTATAGAACTCCTCCTCTGACTCTTCTACCAAACCTGGAGGATACAGAATTTAGAGAAGGTTCAAACAAATATCCAGACACCTGAGCCTTTATCTGAATTTGGTGTAGACCTGCTCCATTGCAGCAGGCTGAGAATAGCCTCTTAGGCTGCTATCATGGCCAAAGTAATTCAGTGAGCCCAAATACTGCTCCTAGAATTGCTGTTGGGGTCTGAGTAGTATAGTTTCTATTGTAGGAGAAATGCAAGATTGCACCTCAGAATTTAAGAGTCCTAGAAAATTAGGTTTTTAAAATTTCTTAATCCATTTCACTGGACAAACAATTCCTGCTTGTGCCTGAAACCTTCCTGCCTCTGACTCATCTCCTTTCATGCTCCACCTTGTCCATGGGATGAAACCTTAGACCCATCAACTCCTGTCATCAAGAATGTAGTCTGACAGTGACTACAAAACCTCCCTGGGGAGACTGTGAGTGCAAGCAGCTGCTAAAGCCGCACATATGGGACTGTGTGGCAGTCCACAGATCTGGCCTGCACATTGTCAACATATCAAACACACAAGCGATGCTCTTTTGTTGGCTTGGCTGATGCACCACCACTGCCCTTCTCTAGCAGGGCTCAGTGCATAGGGGAATGCAGGGAGGCAAACACAGAGCTGCTTTGCTCCTTGTTCCCCCCATCCAGATCCTGTTTTCCCATCAGCAAAGTCTGCAGGAGGCAAGGGTGGGGGCTCTGCGGGGTGTCACACTGCTGCATCCTCCACCATCAGGGTTAGATGTCAGCAACCCACAAGGGATTGGCACTTTCACTACGGTGACAGGAGTGTGACCTTTGTTTCTCCAGTAGCTCAAGCTGCCTTATCCAGGGAAATCACAGCAAGTGCCTTCTGCCAAGTCCTGATCCCAGTGAAGTCAGTGACTCAGCTCCAGTTGACCTCAGTGGGACCAGGATTTAAGTAACACCATGTAATTCCTATAGGCTTCTTGTGCAGTTTATGAAGCATATGTGCTTGCTCTCTCTGCACGCTTATTTGACTTTCACACTCTTGATGGAAATGTGTCTTTATAAATTTACAAATAGCACAGCAGCTGTGTGTTTATATAACCTCATTTGAGGGCCACATGTATTCTCACCCTTGTGCTATTAATATTTATACTGTCACAACCACATACACACAAATACCTCACACAAATACACATGCATGCTGTGGAACAATAAGGAAAATAGATTAAAAACCCTTCTGAGTCAGTCATGCCTTCAAAAAAATCCATGGAGCAGATCTGTGTTCTTAAAAGACATTGTGAAGGAACATTTCCCTAGATCCTGGTGACTGCATGCAAACTTCTGTGCGTTTGTGACCCAAGTTTCTGCACAGCAGTGTCCCCCCTTTTTATGAAGTGACCTGACTCTGAGACATTTTGCAGAGCAGAGTCAGATATTTCAGCCAGTTGGGAGACAGACAACTTATAGGGCAGCCAGGATTTCAAACGCTGCAAGCTATTGATGGCAGGACAAGCAACTGCAGCTGCTGCTGCTGCTCCCCAGCCAGTGCAACAAGCATTGTTCAGAAGGCCACAATGAGGCTGGATGGAAATTTATTTTCCACAGCTCTTGAGGGAAATTATTTATTTTTTTTTTAAGGTAAAGATGCAGAATCAGGCTGCTTTGCTCTACCTGTAAATTACTTAACTTGCTTCAAATGCAAACAGGGGAAAAAAACTGCAAAGCACACAGCCTAGGTGTTTTATTTTGACAGTCTTAGATAAAACATTTTGATTTCCTCCTGCTGAAAAGCTTTGCATTCTTGAATTTGCCTCCATTTAATTTTCGTTGTTCCAAAAGATGAAAGCTATTTTTCTCACCCTAAACATTATTTTTTTAACTTTCTGCTTTGCTAGAGAAATTGGTTTAAATTCTCATTTAAGGTTGGTCAAGAGCAATTTCATCTCTTTCTTCCCTCCACGTTGATGTTCCAGCTCAGTCAATGAGCCAGCTCCTTGTGAGGAGCCCGTTCCAGCCTTTTTTTTCCAAGGTCTTGAGACCAAAGAACAAACGTGTGAAGGTGTGAGTAGGACAGACTGTGCACTCATTTGCACAGCGTGCACACGAAGCAGAGATCAGGCAGCCTTGCTAAATCTCCCCCTTTACTTTTACAAGGAAACTTTGCTGAGAGACCACATGGCTGATCTGATGCCAGCGAGTTCCCTGCAGATGGAGAGAGCAAATAAAAATGTGCATATTTACATTATACATGCAGATTAGATAGTGTGCATTCCTCACAGCCTGTCCCTGAAACACCCTCCAAAAGGAGTGTGGGGGAGAATGTAAAGAAGTTGAGTCCAACTCTGTTCTTATTGTCTCGCTCCCATCCTCCTGCTCTTAAACAATAGGATTAACCCTTTCTAGCACCCTGCCTCACAGATAACACTCTCATTTGAGTGAGCAGAGACAATCTCTGCCTTAGTGAAAAAAGCTGAAACACTTTCCTTCAGAGTACTGCTGAATGCAACAGCAAGTCAAAGTATCTACAGGATAGCAGTGGTAGTGATGGGGAAATTAATCACTGCATTTCTTAATGTCTGCATTATCTGGTGAAAGAAGAGAGTGGGGGGTGTGGGTACATGTATGTGCATGTAAGGACTTGTGCTGGCACGGAGCTAAAACACTGATCTGGTGAACTGAAGCTCTGTTGTATGTACAAAGAGCTTTTGCAACCCAGATGACTTCCACGCACCATCTCATCCTTGAACCTTTCTCCAAACATCCCTCCTCAGTGCCCAGAAGTCTGCTCCCTCTCACAGCCAGTGTCACCCTCTCTGTTCACCTCTCTCTGGACACACCCTTCTTCCAGCCTCACCTCCCTGTGCCATTGAGAGGAGCTCCAACAGCTCTGCAATACTCTCCTGAGTACAAGTGTCCCTTTCCATAGAAGTCCTACTGGGAGCTCAGTTTTGGGAGAAGCAGGTTCTTGAGGGGGAGGAAGGAGCAAGCCGGTGAGACCCAAAGTCTGCTAAGTCTGCTCCCAGGGAAAGTCAAATATACCTTCTTTGAAAGCTGGAGGTGTAGAGAGAGGAGAGCAGTGCTAGACTTACCTCTCCCACTGCTACATTGAATGGTGTCTGGTCTCAAAAACCTCTTGCCTTCTTTCTGCTGGGCAAGATGCTCAATGGCAAGAGCTGGACCCACAGTGAAACCTTCAGCTTGCTCCAGATGTCCCTATCTTAAAAGGCCTGGAGCTAGATCCCTGCACATGCAATAAAAGATTTTTATAAAATCTGTAATGGAAGAAGGCCAGGATCACACTTCACTGACAGAGCTGGGGTAGCCAGAGCTTCTGAGTGACCAGAGAGCGTTGGTTGGTCCATGAGGAATCACCCTCATGCTCCTGTGCTCATCTGTACCTCCTCTCTCACACCACAGCACTCACATCTGCCCTCCCAAAGGAGGTTCCTCAAGGCTCCAGCTCTCCACTGAGTGAGCAACACGCTGTCTCACACATGCTCCCCTCACCCTCCTGCACAGCACTGCAGCTCTCTATTAGGAAGTTACGCCCCATTTCTCTCCCAAAAATCCTTGCCGGGTTCTGCCAGCTGCCACCTCCCTGACAGATGTTCTGTTTAGGCACACTATCATTTTTACACAGTGGCAGCCTGGTGAAATATTTCACGCCTCGAGCCAAACTTTTAGTGCTCCCAGTCAGAGGGAACTGGTGCAGCCAAGAGCAGCCTGGGCCGCACCTGACTTCGGGGGGCCTGATCCCTGATCCCTGAACACTTCATGGTCTTCCCTGCAGGTGGGTCACAAGGCTGTGCATGGGAAAGAAACTTTCCTTGAAAGTAAGGGTGACTCCAGCCTTTGAGTGGGGAGGAAAACTGCCTGTCCAGTATCAGCTGCAGGAAAGAGCTTGGCTGGATGTAAGATATGGAGGAATGAGTGATTCATAGCATCTCCCAGGCAGACGAATAAATTACTTTTTGATGTATTTTATAAAGGTGCAGTTTTCCAGTTTATACCCATGAAGTATAAAATGTCTTTGACTTTTTCCATATAGAAACATCAACAGAAAAGCAAGAGGTTATTAGGCATTGCAGCCTGGGATCAATGAGGTGAGTTACAAACACTCGAATGGTGGAGATGTAATGCAAAGGGTGGTGACATTTCTTGGGGTACTGTGGGTTTTAGGGATTATGAAAAGTGAGTCTTTGAGTGTTGTGGTGTAAGAAGTCTTCTCAGCTCCTTCTGCCAGGTTTTATAACGTTCTTACTTTGGTGATAGCAACAATAGCAGAGCAAATGAAATACAGCTTAAAATCGTAAGGAAACTAAAACAATTTCCCTATTTCATGTTGCACATTTACAGTCTCTTCTTCAAAGAACTTGCACATAACTATTTTATTCTGCTCTAAATTGGGTGTCACACCACCTTCACCAGCATTATAGCTGGGTGTTTCCAGTATTACACCAAGGAATGTGACTAATATCTCTTACAGGTAGTTTGTCTCTCTTACATTTCTTTCACATGAAGGATATTACAGGCTGGACCAACGCTGCTGTTTCTGATGCTGATTAGCTCCTATGGCTGTGTGAGATTAAAGCTGTACCTAAAAAAGAAATTAATATAAAAGCAAATGCAACTGGTTAAGGCTGCAGATCAACCCCTAAATATATGTGCAGGCTTAAAATTAGGGAATTGCTTTTGCATTTTTAAAGAAGCTGTTTGAACATCCAACCCTCAATCACTTCTCGCATACAATATTGCCCACTCAGAGCTTTGGAGCCCAGTTTACTTTAGTGTTACATCAATTTTGCTTTCAGGTGCTGTAATTCTCTGGTCGGTCAATGCCAGTCCTGTTCTGTTCTTTTAAGGGGCAGTGTATCAGTTCACAGAATGGCAGGCAAGGTGTTAAACGATCAGTCCATTGATGTCCTACAGCATAGGAAAATGTAATGACGACCCAACATTTTGCTGGAGGGAGGGAGCACCCTCCCTCCCCCCTGCACTGCATGAATGAGGCTGACAGATCACCACATTTACAGCATCTTAAATGCAGGTCTGGAGTAATTTTGTTTAAAATTGGAGGAAAATAGTAAAGTCAATGTGGCACAAAGTACCATGCAAGCGTTGTGAATAAAAGCTTCAAAGGGTACTAAAGTGCCATTGATTACCTTTGAGAGGATCTTTAAGATCTCAAGTCCAAGATAAAGAACTTACACATACACTGTAATGTTAAACCATCATCTCCACATTTCTAATAATCACCTCTTCTGCAGGAGATGAATCCAGCCATTAGCATCCTGTCAGGGGGTTCTCACTAAAGACACACAAGGAAATCACAGCAAGTTACATTCCTGTTAAGTTCAACAGTATTATGCCCTTAAAAAGCCACCAGTGGTCACCACAGTTTTGGAAGATAAGATTTTAAGAGGGATTAACACATTTGTTCTTAATGATGGCTTAATATCTTACGTATCTGGAAAGCCAGTCGGAAGTCAGAGGTGGCAATAAGATGCCTCATCACCTTTCTCTATATTTTTATTGTACCTCGTACCATGGCTTGTTTTATAGAAATAGAATCTAATAAACTAAGATCATATACTTTTGGGGAGAGGAGGAGAAAATTACACGTTTGGTTGATAATGATAACAAGATTGCCGTATGAAGCATTTCAATAGATACCGACTGTCATTTTGAGGAGGAATTTAGAACAATGCAGGATGAGAGTGGCATGGTTGAAGAGGATTTAAACCTGACAGGCTGCAAAGTGGAGACAGGGAATGAAAAGGGAAATCGCTCACCTGCAAGGGCTGATATTTCTAGCTCTCTAGGAAAGCAGTGACCCCCAGAAATACATGTTCATGGGTGACTTCAAGCTGGAACATGTTCAGCATCCTCTAAGGTAATGGGCTGAAGACAAAGAGAAAGAAGCTAGCTGGCATTGACTCCAGGCAGGTATCCACAGTGGAAAGCTGTGCCATGTGCTGGTCTTCACAGTTCAAGAAAGCTATTGGCAAATGAAAGGAGCTTCAGAAAAAAAGCTGCAGTAATTATTTCAAAACCAGAAAAAGTCACCTTAGACTTAGATCTTCACCTCACCAAAGATAAGCCAATGGGCTGACTGGGACACAATTTGGAAACTCTTACACGAGGGAAATTTGTGGCAAAACACTCAGCCTGGAAGACAGAAACAACCAACTACTCTAGCCTGAAATAAGAGCTAGATAATACATTTTAACACATCGATCATATAGCATCCTTCTGTCAGTACTGCTTATCTCACCCTTTTCACCAGTGCCTTTGTTGTTGTTTCAACCCTTAAGTTGTTTCTCTCATCTGTTTTTGACACTTGTGCTGAGCGATGACATTCCCCGAGTTGCTTTTCAGGGAGATGGAGTGAGAGGTAATGACATCATGGCATCTTCTGGGAGCACCAGCCTCTGCTTGCAAGACCCCTATGAGCATTTTTAGGGTCAGACCACCTTCTGAGGAAGGAAGCCAGCACCAGGGACCTCTCTTCACCTGTGTGGACAGTTCCTCTTTGCTGTTAACACATAGCCTGAATGCACTCGGGCAGGGAGCAGTTTGTGTTTGCAGGGACCTCCAAAGAGGACAGCCTGGAAATGTCAGAACTCCTTTCCTTTACAGACCTGCTCTTGGGAAGCACAGAAAGAAGCTCAGTCCGGCCACAGACTGTGGTAAGGAGGGTGCTGTCATGCAGAAAATCTTGGCAGAAACCTTTGCCTGCTGAACCCTCTCCCAGCACCACACAACCAACCCAGCCAAGCGAGCGACAGCTACTAACAGGCCATCTCCCAGCCTGGCCTGGATCCGACTCGCTGCCTGAGCCAATGCTCACTGTCGCTGTGTTGCTTTACCTAGACGGAGCCGGACAGGTGGCATTGGCAAGAAACCAAGGAAAAGCAGTTCATTCCTGAGGAGTACTCTTCCATCCGAGATAGCACGTGATAGGAGATGAGGTGTGTATTGGCAGCAAGATCAGATGTGCCTTATAACAGTTTCTGAACCTTTGGAACTAACTCAAGCTTGAAAATTTGGTTAACTTGTTCTGTTTTGTCTGAATAGCACTTTTTCTCTTTTTTTTTTTTGCATGCAGCTTCTGGCTTCAGCTCCTGTTGGGAGTGCTGAAATTCCATCACAAAAGTGCATCATCACTTAGCTTTTTATTATAGTCTTTCAGCAGTAGACTGTTAGTGAATCTCCAGCCATGCTGGAAATGGAAATTATCTTTAGATAATGAAAAAAAGACCATGTCCTTCTGCCAACAGCCACCTCTGTTTGCATTTCCCCTCTCCTTCAGCAAGTGATGCTACCCCAAAATGGGATTAACTGGAGGTCCCCTTTACCTTCAGGAAGATTATTTGCAGTGGGAGGTATTTTGCAGAGTGAGTGGCAGCACTGCGGTGGGAGGGAGAGAGAGCCCTTGAGGGGTCTCTAATACCCCTCCTTGCATTTCCCATTCATTAGTAATCTCTCCTCTGCAGGCCTGTCCTAGCCAACCCTGCTTGGCTAGCTATTGCTGAAGGAATCAAAACTCAAGGTATGGCAGCTGCAGGCATTGAGTGGAAAAAAACAAAAAGCCACCCTGCATACACATGCACAAGTCTAAAAGACAGAGAGAAGGAGAGAAAGCACATTAAAGGAAAGACAACATTTGCAGCAGGCTAGTGTGTCCTTGACCGAAGGAGACATCAAAGACAGCTTCAGTGATTTACTCTTTGACAGGCTGGCATCTCTGTGATTCACAGAGCTAATCAATTAGGTGATACATTCCCCCTCCCCGCCACCCCTTTATTTTTAACAGCTTCTTGCCAAGAGTGGAAATGCTCCAGAACTGAATGGGTACCGACATCCAAATCACGCTGCAGGAGCTGACAAATAGCATCCCAGTGGGTCTGAAAGGGGGTCAGGACACTGCTGAAGGGGATTTGTCACAGGGGAAAGACTGGTTTAAGCCCCATGGGCAGTGCATGCCACATATTCCTAAGTGATTCTATGATTCTATGATTCCATATTCCTGGGGCACACAGCACAGTCCATAGTGCACAGTTGAATAGCCCCTCCATTTAATTGGACTCGGGTCTATCCTCACTTCACTCCTTCTGTGCCATGTGGAGGCTTGCCAAGCCATCCAGCCCTTCAGTCCATTAGCCATACAAACAGACCCCTGGCCTTCAGAAGCATGGTTTCTTCTGAATATATATATCTACTTTTACAGACAATAATAGTGACCCTTTCCTAGACACAAAGAGACTCTTCATAATTCCCCCTTGCTACATTCAGGCGCACAGACATATTTGTGCACACAAATAAAAGATGTACATAAAAATGTATGTGCACTGCAGGCACCCACATGCACACAGGTACATCCCTGGATCATGGGCATATTGGTGTTTGGTTGCCTGACCCATGCCTTATGCATTCTACTAATGCAAGCACATGCACTTATTTCACACGCTGTGGCATTTGTGCACCAACCCCAGTGTATGCACCAACCCCAGTGTATGCATCAACCTTCTGCCAGTGGCTGCTCTGATGACTGCTAATGGGGAAAATCATTAGTAAAAGGCAGCATTCTCGTTGTCTGCTTCCTCTAACTCATGCCAGGTGGAATGCCGGAATGCAGAGCATGGCTTTACATCCCAAAACAACAGCATCTGCAATAACAAAACCCTTCAGAACTCTTCAGTTTTGAATCCTTGACATCTAATGATCAAAAATAAAACACAGCAATCCCGGGTTTTCCAAAGGCTGCATTGAGGGACAGCACAAGCCTCTTCATGTGAAAACATCATGTTGGCTGTCCTATTGCAAAATGAGAGACACTGTCACAGCAGAGCAATTCTCAGTGAGGAGTGAGTCCCTGGAGACACAGAGGCTGGGAAATGCACCACAACAGGTTTCAGGGACTGAGACGCAGCTGGGCAAGTAGTGTGGAAAGCAGCCTAAATTTAATGTCTGTGATTCCTCTCTCCTGATGAGAAGCTGCAGAAATCTGACCACAGTTTAGTACAGCCAGGGAAATGAGAGCAGTTTGGGGAGTTCACAGAATAAACCCTTTCAGGCATGGGATTCTCCTCTGGTCATCCCAGGACAGAAACCTTCCCAAGGACACACATAGGGACTGAAGCATTTTGAGTCAAGAGTCAGAGTGTGAACGAGCCAGTCAGCGCTGGGATGCTGAGCCAGCCTTAATCAGTATTTGCAGTGTTTAAAATTTTATTGAAGATAATATCAGAAATCTCTAGTCTTTCTGGCTGCAAGACTTATCTCCAGAACATGGCCACTGTAGCACTTCTCATATGAATATGCTTATGCGCAGCTCAAAGCAGCAGGCTTGAGTCTGAGCAGGTACAAAGCACAAGGAGAAAGTAATAGTCCTGCCCTGGTGTAAATCCAGGTTCAGAAAAGAATCTCAGTTACTCCTGAAAGAAAGGGGTTTGGTTTTGTTCCATACTTGTCTTAAGAACCATGACCTGTCATGGTGCTTGACAGGAAATATTTCAGGGTGACTCTTGGCGAACATTTCGCTACTGATCTTTCCAGAAGAAACACACTGCTAACAAAGATGAGAGGATGGTATTGTGCACAGGCAGAGCACCAACAGACAGAGCTTTGTTGGGAAGGTGGGAACTCACGCAGGTTTTACCCCTGCTTCTTAGGATCACGAGACATAACATAGTTGCATGGTGAAGAAATCCTCCCCTCTGGGTTCAGACAGATCTCTCACTCTGGCACACTGGCTTCACAGAATGCAGGCAAAAAAAATATCTGAGTCGCACCCTGTTCTCTTCTCTTCATAGCACAAACTGTCTTAGGCATCCTGGGGTGCACCCAGCTGAGCCCTGGCTCCTGGCTCCATCTCGCTGCTCATAAGAGTCTCCTGTGAGAGCAGAGACATTGTTGAATATTCTCTGATTTGATCTGGATGAAATCTCTCATCAGATCCTGCTGCTCTTCATGGCAAAATACCCACAGGCAACAGAGTCCAATTTTTACCCGTTCAGCTTCAGGCATAAATTTGCTGTTTTCAAAGTGAAGACAGCATCAGATGGCAGAGCGAAGGGGGAAAAAAAAAAAGTCCTTCACCAGCTGTGAAAACTGCCCTTTTAATTTTCATGAAAAGATATGAGACAAGAACAAAAGAAATGTTCCGCTGGCTGTTTCATTCCTCATTGGTGTTGTCGACAGCGAGCGTTTCCTCTCACCATTCAACTCTTAGATGTCATTAGCTGCTGGGTCTCTTTTCAGCTTCTCTCCATTCCTCTTGGTGAATTATGTCCTTCTAGATATCACCTCTTGAATTCATGTTTAATTCTGGGGGGGTAGTTTTGTCTGTTCTGCCTGTGACATGAAAATGGTTGTTTTCCCCAACACAGGTTTCTCTGTTGAGGTAAATCCTCTACCTGTTTCTGTTACTCCACTTTGAGGTCTTCCTTCAGATGTTAGTGTTTCTGTTTTACATCTACACTGTATCTCATTAAAACTGTGTGTTGGTCCAGATTTCTCCTCATTACAACAGGCAGAGCTTATGTGAACAGTTATAATGAGGACAAAGAGTATGGCTCAAAAACAACTTATAATGGCTCATTAGCAAAAAAGACGAGTCAGACACTGCTGTTGTTTCCTCATTCCTTTTAAAGATCTGAGAGCTATCCCCTTCCCAGCCCATGGAGGTTAGCAGCGTGGTCTTCAAAATCAAGGCAAAGCTGTCTTCTTCACTAAGGACTGTCTGACATTCCTGTGTCCTGTAGTACTATCCTCAGATGTTCATGAGTCACTTAATGTGGTTGCTCAGTGTGCATTTGTCACCTTCTCAGTGCTCCTACTACACCTGAAAAACCAGGAGGGCAGCAGCACTAATACATACCAGCAACTCAACTGCAGATCCACTCCCCTGCCCTACTTCAAAGTGGATCCAGTCCTGCACAGTGTTGTCTCTGATATTCTGCTTCAGCTCACTCATAGTTGCTTGGGTCTGTATGTCATCCTGGCCCAGGTCTGGAGTATATGTAAAATTCCCAGTATTTGCCAGAATTCTGGTGGTGGGATAGTAATGGGCTGGTGATGGCTTGAGGTGTTCAAGCTTGCAAATAAGCTTTAAAGGAGCCCATTTTGGCTTCTGCCTTCTTCCCCTTGTGGGTAATATCCAGCAGGAGCTGCTCTATACTTGGAAGTGTTATCAGGAGGTACTGGTTCTTTGAACTGTAAAGAAGCAGAGCTAAAGTGATTGTCTAGGATTTACCTTGCTCTTACACAGGCAAGGTGGTTAAAAACTATGTAAAAACTGTGAAAACCAAGCAAGGACCTTAGAATTTGTCTGCTCATATTGTTACATTGCTGGGACATGTCTCAGGATGAAGCAATTTACGTTGTGAAATATCAGCGCTCTAAAGAGCTTAGGAGGAGCTTCATTGCATTGACAGCCTGGCTTATGTATTCTTATTAGCTACTCACAGTACCTACCAGAGAAAAAGGCTATCATCAGCGGTATTTAGTGCTGAACTTTTGGCTCTGTTCAGTGCAGGCTCAACACATAATATTTTGACAGTCTCACAGGATGCTCTGTCTCCTTTTAAGAGAGAGAGCTGACATGAAGGGTGCCTCTTCTGAACGGGTGATGTCTGGCCTTCAAAGGACTTCAGAGTGATGATGTGATGATGCCACAACTGGAGAGCGCCCCATCCTTGGGAAGAGCATGGCTGACGTCATCGAGCAGGCTGGAAGTCCTGCGCTGCAAGGCAATTAGGGAGCTACTTGCTTTGGGGCTCTGTGTGTGCTGACAGTGCTGCCCAGCTGAGATAGGAAGGTATCAACTCCCCTGGAGAATTATGCTCCTCAGTCAGAGGTAAGAACACAACTATATTTGAAAGCATTTTATTTTTAGCATATCATTCATAATTTCACTTGTGTACGTCACGGTGACTCATGCTTTGTTCCTCCTTCCTTGCGCGGGTGCTTGCAGAGGCAACGTGATTCTTTGTTTAAAGCATGGTCTCTCTATTTGAGGGCATGTTGTTGCAGTGAGGTTTGGCAGTAACAAGGGCTTCTCAACTAAACACTTCTTTGCTGTTACAGTTTGTATAAATGCCTTCTTTTTTTCCCATAAGAAATGGTAAGATGCAAATGTGGTATATGCATATGCATTGGTCACATCCATCTGAAACAGAAAAGGTCTCCAAATGGAAAAAGAGCTATTAAGCCAATGGAGAAGAGACCATTCCATGCATTAAATCCTGTTCCTCACACCACTGCCAGCCCCTTAGCAGATGTTCAGTCCAGATGATTCCCTGGAACATCTGTGCCATATCCTCTACCTGCTGCAAGCCACAAAACACTTCCCTGCAAGACCTCGCAATAGACTTCAGACCCCGTGTAGAAAAGACAAAACCTTCAAAACCGCTCTGTATTACAGAGAAAAATGGGAGAGATCAAAGGCAAAGAATGGAGCAAACAGCTAACAGTTACCTCATGCTTTCTACATGCTCTGGTGCTGACTTCCTAATGTAAAGCCATGGCACTGCGCTAACAGCTAGTACTTTTTGTTACCCTGAAGCTCACGGCTCACCTAAGCTTTCTCTGATCCCTCCAGTGAGCTATTAGAGCACCAACTGTTGTGAGGTTGTTTTAGCAACAGTTTGAAAAGTGATTTTTTATGAGCTGTTTATTACCTTCTCAGATTTATTATGTTCCATTCAGACCGATTATGTGAAATAAGAAAAACCCCAAAACCCCTAACAAAAGCATGAGCTAAAACAACAAAAAAAGTTATTCATCCTTTCTTCCTTTTTTTCTTTCTCCTCCACTTTTAGAATAAATGTCAGAATGAATTTAAGTCAACATTGTCAAAGGCAATCATTTGTCTTAAATATTTCACACTTTGAGGATCTAAATGAAAGTTCTTGTGAGTGAATTTAGTTGCAGAAGGTGATTTGTGGATCCATTCCCAGCGATCACAAAGTGATTACCTGCTTCTTCCTCTCTTAGGAAGCTGGGTGTCTCTAGCTGGACACTCAAAAAAGGATATACCTTACAGAGCAAAACCCTTTCAAGCTTTGAAACATTTTTAGAGCCTGATGTTGCTGATGGGAACCTCTCCACAGTCTAGGCCTGAAGGACTGCTAGGTGTTGCACCAAATAGAGGTTGTGGGAAGGATTTCGTCTCCAAAAATATGGGGCTATGCAAACTAACACCAATCTGGTCAGAAGCATCTCTGCTAGATGGTAAAAGGAAGTTCTCCAGCCAACAGCACTAATCTCTGTGGTTGCACTTTGGATAAAAACTGGTTAGTTGAGAAATCAGGGTGGGTTTTTCCCCCACTTACCTTGTGTTGAATGGTCCCAGTTGGAGATGAAAGCCACAACTTTTAGCCATAGTCCAGTTTAAGTGATTGTACATGCAAAAACCTCTGCAAAATAGGTACAAGGCCAGCCAATCCCCCAACACGGCTGCAACAAGACCAGCATCCCTCCATCCCAGCCTCAGCAATGAGGGATTTATCCCATTCCCCTTGATGCTAGTGGGAGCTGGTGTGCTGATTATAAAAAAGCTGTGGGAATTGCAAGATGAGGCTTTAGGAAATCCAGAGAGACTGAAAGTTGGACACCTGGCTGAACATTTTTACTTTCCCCTGACAGTTAATGAGATGAAAGCCCAGGAGGATTCTCCAACAATTACAGCACATGATGGGAATGTGGTTCCTGCGCAGCGATGAACAGAGCTTGTATGACCAGTCCCCTGCAGCGAGGAGGTAACAAGTCTTCACAGGAGTGGCTGTGTGAGGCACCAACGCGGCCCTGACACAACACTCTTTGTGGGTTTTTTGCCTTTTTTTCCCAGTCTGTCCGCTGACTGAAGAGTCCATGAAGAACAAACTCTCCTTCAGCCCTAAAAATTGGCTTCTTTCAGGTTTAGCTGTGGCATCAAGACAGGAATAAAGATCTTCAGTCTCTACGGTAATTAATACCCGTCCATTAGCTTTAAAATCACCTGTGTATATAATAAATGCAAGAAGCTAAGCATCTCACTGCTGAGCTTCCGCCAGTTGTCATCCAGGCAAGACAATTTATGACACCTTTCCTGAGCATTCTGTTGAAGGCTCCTTTGCATCGTTCCTCTAAAGGCCAGATGCAGCCCCAAGAATATGAGAATTCAGAGATCTGCCCAGCTGCCTTGTTACCCTGCGTGATCATTTCTGATAAGTGTTCTTGTTTAATCATTTCCCTGCATAAAACCCAGGGTTCTCTCGTGTTTGTCTGTGTCATATTAATAAAGGTCCATTTGGGAGGACACTGGGGGTGGAAATGATTTGACCGAGGTTAAGTAACAATTGTACAAAATTGTTTTGACATTATGTTAATGTCTGCTCGTGTATTATCCCCAATTTAAAGTTAATCACCAAAATTACCATAGCAGTTCCCAAAATCTAATGAAATAAGATTTGTTGAGGTGTGAATAATACAGAAATTGAGAAGCTCAGAGTCACTATTTAAAAAAAAAAACAAGAGAGAGAGAGAAATAAACTGGTAGCTTTAACTCTCTGAGTTCTCATATAAACTGAGGCAAGTTCAGAAAATATATCAGACTTTTAATGCTTTGAAATCATCCCAGTGACTGAGCTGGGGTCTGGAGCAAAGTGTCCCGCTTCTGTGCCCTCGTGTGTGCACAGGGTGCAGCACATCAGGGTCCCCCTCTGTATCCCCACTCCCAGGGCACAGCCAGACTTTTCAAGCTAGTAAATACAATTCAGTGCTTTAATGGTCAATGGGTTTGATCATGACTTGGCTCTGCTAGGGTGAACATATCTGATCTGGGAAGATAAAGACAGGCCACCATTATCATGAAAAAGCGTTTGAAAAAGTGATTACCATAAATTCAAATAATAAAGCTGTGGGTAAATGCTAGCACAAGGAACTGAAAGAGATGGAGGAGTCTGTTTGCTTCTCTCATGTTACACCTGAATGAGTACAGAGAAAGCAGAGGAGGAAGAAGGAGGAAACATCAGTGCTGTGTTCGACCCAAGAGCCCAGTCCACAGCCCACAGTTAGCTGATCTAAAAAATAAAATTAAAAAAAAAATGCTGAAAGTTTTGTAATAAAATAGCTATGTTCTTTTCCACACAGAAGAATTCAAAGCAAAGGATGTCACAGGAAGAGGATTTAAACAGCTGTTTCTCTAGAAACTGGGAAATGATGGTGGATTTAAACCAGTGCTTCAACCTCAGCAAGAAGATAAATAGTGGTTAGGTCTGAGAAACATCATCCAAACAGCACATGTAAAGTCTTGTTGCACTTAGATATGTGAGCAGGGTATAATGGGAAGGGTAGGAGAGCTGCTAGGCTGCAGGCTTGGCTGGGAAGGAAGAAAGTCAGAGCCACAGCTTTGATCAAGGCTGCATGGCTCAGGATGAGTTAGTAGCAAGTGTGATGTTCTCTGCTTCATCTGTGCTGTTTCAGGTCCGGGAAGCAGGCATAGAACATAGGAAGCAAGCAACGTGTGCCTGTGGCGATGGTGCACAAAGCAAAACACACGGATCCAGCTGCCCAAAGAAAAGAAGAGAAAGAAAAATGAAAAGGACCCAGGGAAGGATGGAGGAGAAATCAAGCTCAGACCATTGCAGCAGCTTTTCTTCAGAGTTGCCCCAGGCATAACTAAAAGTTGCTGTGTGTTACAGAGCCAGTAGCATATTCTTATGTCCAGACTGAAGTACAAGGAAGACAATAATGACTCATTTGAGGTGCTTATGCAATCAGTACTAGAAGCAGCCACAGATGATCCTTACTTGACACTTCAGACTGTCTGACTTACTGGGTGAGGCTGGAAGGATCACAATTTTTTAATAGAAAATTCCAATCTTCGTGTGAAAAATGAAACTGTCTGTGTGTGCACCCAGTTTTCCCGAGGCTGGGTGTGCAAAGATACAGTTAGTCACAACCCAACCTGTTCCAGCATGGTAATTGCAGCCAGTTTTGTGGATAACAAGTGCAATTTCAAGAGCGGAAACAAGCTCGAAAGAAGCTGAAGACCTGATCCTCTGTATGTCTCAAAAAGCTACAGAATAGCTGCATTGTTGGCTTTAATAAATTCCCTATGGATACTTCATATCCTCTTTAAAGTGGTTTCACAAAACCCTGTTTTCAGCTTCTTTACCTACCAATATCTCTAAAATGACCCTTGTTCTTCTGGCCACTTTTGTGTTGGGACTTTTGCAGTGACATCCAAGCGAAGATGTTTTGACTCTCAGAGATGAAGAATTAATGATGCTTTTATCTTTATTTTTTTAATGATTTTTTTTTCCTTTATAGCAGAATGGAGCCAAATATCTGTCAGGACAAAATTGATAACAGCTCCCAGAAAGAGGAGAAAATGGACCAAGCACTAACATACGTCATGTGTGGACTGTAGCTGTATTTCCAAAGGAAAACTAATAGACTGAATTATTCTGTAAGTTATTGGACTTTGAAATTAACCCATTGCTACAATGATTAAAAAGGAGGTAAATTTTAGAAGTGCCAGTAAAACAGGAATCCTTATTACCCAAACTTTCAAGTTCAGGCTCAAAAATCTGTGGCCCTCTTAGACTTTGTCTAATCACTCTTGCCTTGTAAGTACCGTGAGGAAATTGAGATAGGAAACATGTCTTCTTCTGGTTAAATTTGCATTAATCCTGAGCTATGTGTGACAATGTCACCCTCTTGTAGCTAGGAAAACAACTGCAAGCGTAAGTTTTGTAGTAGCACAACCAGCTTTGGTCACAGACTGCTTGCAGTCAGTCCAGGTTTTGGAAGCCCATTAGTCCCAGGCTCAGCTAATACTGGGCTGGAAGTGCAAGAGGGGATCACAGGCTCTGAAGACTCAAGCTGAGAGCTGTGGTCATGAAAATACAAAGTAAATATCAAATCACTGAACAACAAACTAATTTAAAAATCAAAAATCTTTGAGTCCTGTTGCTGTTACAGCTCTGGCAGCTGGTGGGATCAAAAGATGCATAGTGGAGATAGTGAATTAGCTAAGGGATTGGGTGTGTTAGAAAAAGCTGCTTCAGCAAAATAAAAGTCAAAACCATTCTGGTGACCTTAATTCAAACATGAGACCACAGACATCAGGAATAGTCTAGTAGATTTATTATTTAAAGTCCCCTCATTTTCTGTGTCACACCATAGCTATTCCGGTGCAACCAAATATGTTCCATGGGCTGATACCTAACTCCCCTGGGGAATGTCTTGGCTTTTCCAGACTGAACAACTAGTCTGGTTGTGTCTTGCTATTGCATGATCTCTTGGAATTATTTCCATTCCTAATATGTTTTTTGTTAAAAGAGAGTTTTCCAAACTCATCCAAATCAAAATGTTCACTTGTTCTAAGCAACTACTAATTAGACAAGATTTAATACCTTGGGAACCCTTTGCTTTATCTTGACATGATCTTTTTTCTTTTAATTGGAGAAGGCTTTGTGGACAGACTGGTGCCTGCTCGGCCATAATTTTTTGTTCTTCTCTGATTAACAATTTCAGCATCATCTGCATTAACAAGGGTTCAAAGTTCATTGTCACTTTGGTATTCTTCCAGAGGCTTCTGAGAGGTTACTAAGAAACTTGGCATTTCTGCAAGACTATGTTATGATAGTATCCAATTTAGACAAGATTATTTAATTCATGATATTTACTTAGCATGCTCCACCTTCTTTCCACAGTTGATGGCTTTTAAAGTTTATCAACAGCCAGCTACACCATTTCTCTGAGAAATCCCAAAATTCTCACGACTTCAGGCACAGAGAGCCTGTTTCAGTTTTACCTTCGCTCCAGCTGAGCAACCAGCTTTCAGGTTGCGTGGGTGAGTTTGGCTAGCCTCTTCCCACAGAAAACAAATTATCTGCAAACTGGAACTCAGGCCAGCCTTGCTGAATGGTTCACAAAATGTTCGCTTAGCCTGAAGCTGGGATTTGCCTTGTCTGAGCCAAATTTCAAGAGAGACAGCAAGGGTTTCTAGTGTTGGGTGGGTGCCAGGCAGGTTATGGAAGTTACAAGCTAGTGTTGAGACCTGTTCCAGACCCAGTTTTCAGAAGTGCAGGCTGAGAAATGTGGAAGCTCTGAGAACTGAACTTCTCACGTAGACCACTAAGAACTGAAATGACAGCATTCCCTGCTTTTTTCTCTGGGATCTGGCTGTCAGCTGGGGCCCATTTGCATATAACCCCAGGTTTGCAGATACCTCCCAGGCTTCTGAGACAGAGTCATTTCATTTCAGCTTGTGGTGATGAAGCTTTAGAAACCACAAGGAGAAACTTCTGCTTCACAAGTCTCCTAAGCCATCTCTCAAAGTTACTTTCCAAGGTTTATGGCTTCTCCAGAGACCCCGGGCCGCTTTACTAATAGTTTCCATCAGCAGCCAGCCCGAGAGTGGCCTGAACGCCTGCCTGCACACACGGATTAAATGGTGCATTAAAGCTCTGGACCCTGGTGCATTTGATCTGCCTAAGCACTGCAATGCTCTTTTGGGCTCTGTTGTCTCTTCTCCACACTGTCCTGGGCCCTCCTTGAAGTTGCTTATGTCTTGCCTGCAAGGTCAAAGTCCTTCTGAATCTGAAATTGTAAGCCATCGAGCACCTTAAAACCCTAGGAACACGCCAGCCAGGGAAATTTAGAAGTCCAGCCCCTACCCAATGAGCCAGGGGCCTCGCAGCAGTGACTGGCATGTTGGGTGGAAGAACGGAGCTTGGAAACATCATTAGTTTTAAGGGGAGGTTTTTACGTCATTGGCCTAGTACTCTGCCCTAGGGAAAAACCAGATTATTCCCCGGCATAAATCTAGGATCAACAGTAAAAGACTGTTGAATTTATGAATCCATTTTCCCTTGGTCCTCTTCCTCCAGGCTTTCTGAACAAGAGAGCTGTGTTGCTTGGCTGGCTGTGAGGGAAAGAGGTTAATACTGAAGACTACACAAGGTTCTGCAATTAGACAATTTCTTTGTAGCATAATGTAGACGGCAAGATGACCTCAGAGGCCTTTTTTGCTGTTGCAGAAACATATTGGACAAGTTTTCTCAGCAGCTGTGCATTAGTGTTCCGTATTAAATGGGCTGATTATAAATTACAACAGCTACCCTAAGATCTTCCCATCACTTTGGATTTCTTCACAGCAACTTTCTTTCCTTCGTTCCCCTTGCCTCCAAGGGCTGCTCTGCAAACATGTGCCATCCGGTGGGAAAGCAGATGGGGGAGGGATAATAAAAGTTATGTTTTATGGATTCATATGAAGATTTTTCTGTCTTTTTTTCTAAAAAAATAAAAAAGATTTGCTTCATATTTCTTTTCAGGAAAAGACGTTTTAGGCTAGCAGTGTGGGACTGATAGCCATGGGAAAGATGGAGGTGTGAATACAGCACAATATCTGAAGAGAGAGGAGAGATTCTTTAGATCTTGTGATAGAGGTGGATTTTTATTATTATTGCTTTGCTGCACCTTAGGCTTTTTATTTATATTCTGGTTAATCCATCCACCTGTACTGTCTCCCTCCACACGAAAGCAAGTTCAACGTACAGTGCATTTTTGCTCACTGGAGTGAAGAACTTGTGGAAGAAATTTGGGAGAAAAGGATAATTGCAATCCTCTTGGCTGCCTGGGAGAGGGCACGCAGCAGCTTGGCTGAGCACATGGCTCCCAGGCTAGCAAAGTGGCCCAGGTGATGGGCATCAGTCACCCACCTCAATTTCCTCTGCATGCTGAAAAGACCCATGGGGGTGGTGTTGGTGTTTGTGTGTTGGAGTTAGGGGTGGGGGCTTCTTAATCAGATTTTGTGGTAGATTTACCCCTAAACTCTAGCTGACTTTATTTGTAAGATGTGTTACTGGCTTTGATGCCCTTTAAGTAACTGGGTTTTTTCTGTGTTGCTGGTGATGGTTTTTTTCTTTACTTTAGTGTTATGTTGGGGGAAGCTATGTGTGAGGGCTGTTGGTCTGGTGTGAGCAACTAGCAAAAGCTGTGTTCTGATAAGATACGTGTATTTTTCCAATTGCTTTCTGGGAATAGCTGGGGTGTCTGTTCTTTCCTAGCTGAGGTGTGATTTTTTTTTTTTTAATTTTTTTTTTTCAATCTTCTGAGAAGTTGATTCTTTTTTTATTTGAGGAAAAGGAGCACAGGTTCCTCTTCAGATATGGTGTTGTACTCATGCCCTGTAACCAATGGGTCTTATCCTCACTTGCAATGTGGGTCCCAAATTTTTTTTAAGTAGCAGGTTGAAATTTTTTGTGAGAATTTATGGATCTATTTGCTCTCTTAACTACTGTTTATGAACACTTAAAAGTGGCCTGGGGATCCCAGGAGTCCTTAAATGGCAGATTGAAAACATGGTTTGCAATTGCTTGAGAGCTGAGCTCGGAGACTGAGTATTTTGGCTGACTTCTGAGCTTTGCCTCTTCCTCTTTTCTTCCCCTTTCCCCAGTACGTGCATCCATCTCAAGGGGTCTAGAGACTCCCAGCCTAATTTTAAGCAGCTAAAATGAACTGAATGTTTTCACAATGCTGTCGCAGGTTTTTTGGAGCCTGAAATGAGGCAGGAGCTAACCTGGCCTTCATAATGAATGTAAATGAAAGAGCTCTTAGGATGCAGTCAGTGGCATGTAGTTCCTCTGAGATGCGAGGGCATGAAAGCAGCCACCTGATCTTAGGAACAGGCATGGGAGTGGGGTTCTCCAAGCAGAAAAACACTGAAAAGCCAACCTGCTTGGGCTGAGACTGTTGAAGAACCAGTACATTTTAGAACTGCTGTATGTCTGTTATGCGTATCCTGCTCTAAAGCTGGCTTAACACATAGGTGGTAGGAGTAGCTTGTTCACAGTTCAGAAGAAAATATGCAACAATAACGAATGTTAGAAGGCTTTTTAGACCAGTTGAGAAAGGGATATAACAAGATCCAATGTCTCTGTTTGTCTAACATTGATTTCCAATTGGGAAACAAGGTGGATGTTTTTAACAACGGGATGATGAACCCCTGGAGTGGTTGCCTGAGGGATGCAGCAAGCTCTCTGTTACTTAAATCCAATATATCAAGTTCAGATCACTTTTCTGAAGGAGGCAATCCAGCTGAACTAGAAGTTCCTGAGTTCAGTAAAGGACCACCGGGTGAATTTTTACATCCACAGGTAAGTGGGAGGTCAGATTAGATGATCATAATAGTCTTTTTTTACCTTCAGAGTTGAAATCCTTGAGTATGTGCTTTATAAAAGTGGAATCAAAAAGATAAGAAAGGTCTTAAAGCCAAATATTGCCTGCCAAACCCAATTATCAGAACTGCAGTTCAAAGTGAACTTACTGGGCCAGAAACATTTGACCACTGATTATGGCAAAGGATCTAAGTGTTAGGGGAAGTGAGAGGGCTGCAAGAAAAGGGTTTCCAAGTTCAGGAAGCCTGTGCTTTCCCCATGTAGAGAAAAGACTGGGGAAAACTGAAATCCCTTAGGCTAGGCTATGCCTGAGTTTCAAAAGAGGACCTTCCAGAAGGGTTCAGGACCCAGTGTGTTCACAGTGTGGCCACAGAGAACAGAAGGGTCAGGAGGTGCAAGAAAGCCACTAGGATGGCTCTGAGCATGAGCAGGGATGGAATGGGTGATGGGCAGCTAGTGCCAAAATTAGGATGTGCCTCAAAGGCCCCGCTGCATATCCTACCACAGCAGCCACCATGCAGGTGGGCACATGTAATCTCACACCTTTAGTGCTTCCCTGCAACCCCTTGGAGTCAGGGAGAAGAGCCCTTGCTTCCCAATGTGGAAAGGAGGGAGCTGGCAGCTTCATTAATGAGCGCTCGCAGACAAGCCTGTCTTGTATCTGATGCACTGCATGCATACAGGTTATGAATAATTTCTTCCCTAAGAAATGAGCCCAGGTTAAAAATAGCCTCTGCATTTAGCTACTTGCTGCCTCCTTCCTGCTCGCTGAGGCCGGAGATCTGTTGAGGAGCTGGCAGTAATACTTAATGTGGAAATGTTTAGAAGCCAAAATTGTCTGGCATCTCTTGCCAGTATGGGGAGCTCCAGGGACAGCTGTAGGGCACACAGTGAGGTCTGGTTTTCTCTTTACCCTGGCCTGGAAGAGGGGAGTAAGAAGTTCACTTTGGAGGCAACGTGCCCATTGCCCATTCCAGCCTCGACCCTCTGCAGAGGCTGTTAATGAAGGGCCAATTAACACCAAGTAGTTTTGTAATGTGATACCTGGAGTTGGATTCAGATAAGACATTTAAAAGCTGCTACATGGACAAGCTAAGCTTGATATGCTGCCTGGTGTCTGGGACAGACCCCTGTGCATGACACCTGCTCCCCGTTACTGTCTGCGGAGAAATTGTAAAACAAGGTATGTGTTTGGAGGGGGCATGGTAACGCTTTCACTTGCCCATCCCTGCTCCCCTTCTGCACAAGGGGAGTACAAAACTGGAAGGGCTGCAAGTTTAGGACCTAGATTATGATGATGCTTTCTCATTATTTCTCAGCTCAGGGCTTGCACGTGTTTGTCACCATATGAGAAGCAAGGGCACAGAAATCTGGTATTGCACGAGGACTCACCTGCTGACCTGAAGGACTGAGTAATAGCCTAGAATGGCACTGTAAGTAATGATATATTCTTGCTGTCTGCAATGAAATAATCGGGATTAAACCCAAAGGCATGATTAAAACTCTACAGCTCACACTGTGGAGAAGAGGATGAAAGCAGTCAGGTATTTACTTACTGAGTTGTTAATGCAGTGGTTTTTACTCTGACTAATCAAAGCTCTGGGGGGTCGGCAGTGTTTAGCAGATCTTGGCTGAAGAAGAAATGGTGACTTTCTGGTCTCTGTGCTTAGAAGGAGGGAGGGAAGGGGGAATGTGGGTATATAAAACATCTCCCAAGACCTCAAATATCAAAACTTGGTGAGGGGTGTCCTGTTTATGAGGTTCTGGCATACAGATCCTCACACAGACAAGATCAATCATTGATGAATGGTGCTAGGAAGGTGAGAAATTTGATTTACACAGGCTCCAGAAGGGCCTGAGCCAGGTGCCAGTTACTGAGGCTGTTTAATTGGAGCCTGAAGGGAACTGAGAAACTATCACCCTCCATCGATATTTTCAAGGACATGACTACAGGATGTGTGGTTGTCCTCTTCCCCAGCACTCTGAAAAGATGCCATGGTTTTCTAGGGCTTGGACCATTTGAACCTGAAACTTGTCTCCAGCAGTGCAAACCTGAATGGCTCCTGCCAGAGTACTGTGTGCCCCCAGGTCTTGCTCAGCTCTTCTCCCTTGCTCTGTGGCTACACCTTGTCTGCTCCCAGCCTCAGAGATTCATTGTTTAAAAAAAAAATAAAAATCCAGTCTTCAGAAATCATAAGGTTCTATGTCTTTCACTTAATTGCTTATTAAAATAAAACAATAATTATGTTTTGAAGGCATCTCAGGGCTCCAGGCATTAACCATTTATCACCTGCTCAGTGATTTAAAATTAGTGAAGCACATCCTATTTGGAGGTTGGAATAAGGCCTGAATCCTATCAGCAGACAAATGAGTTCAGAAATACTCCATGTTTGTAACTCATTGCTTATGGCTGCATTTCATGGCCCTCAGAGAGGGACCAGTTATGCGCTGGAGGGATGTCTGTTCCCTTGCTGTTCTGATAAGAAGCAAAGGACTCATTAGTGGCTGTGAAAGGCAGAAGACTATCTGTTGGCTGTTCGGTACTATTTACTTTGCCAAGTATCTTCCACCAGTCTCTCCCTGCTATAGACCACAAAACCCTAGCTGCTAAATCAACCTCTGGCTCAAGTATCCCTTGTGAGAGATGCAAATTGCCTCCAGAGTGAGACTGTTGTAGGGGCAGGAAGGTGGTGAGTCTCGGCTCAAGGACTGATACAGAAAATATACGTGGTCTCACAGTGCTGAGGTATGAAGTAGTTCTTGGTTTGTCTTCAGGACCTGTTATTCCCTCCCAAGTTGAGCCTACTCCAAGAGCATGAAACTCGCTGGCTGTAGCAATTTGTGGGAATAAACCCTAAGCATTTCCATAGATTGCAGATCGCGCTGAGCGCCTTGGAGAACAGAGACCTGGGTTATCAAACGCTAGCTGACTTTCTCCTGGAGCTTTTATGGCCTAATGGTTTGAGTTTCATCTTCCCACTTCTCCTTGACTTCCAGGTGGCACAGCTGGAAGCCTATTTGAAAACATAAACCCATTACATCTTCCCTTTTTTTTATGTCGCACATTAAAAATACGACGCAGCAGCCAGGCCTGCGTTGATCTCCTCAGTTGGAAGGCTGAGCAGCCCAGCTCCTGCGTGCTGTACAGCATTATTATTGACATTATCTACAGTGTTAGTCAGCACATGTGCCATATGCTCCAAGGTGTATGTCCTCCACGTATTGACTGAGTCATTTTTATGTTATCCATATGGGGTCTGTCCTCGAGGTTCCACACAGAGTCTGAGGCATCAGGATAATAATGAGGAAGATGATAAATGTAATAAGGGAGCAAGAGGGATGAACCTTGCTCAGAGCCCCTAAGCATCAGGAATAGGTTTCCTAGCTTATTTCTTCCCCTTGAGTTTGGACATAGGGAGGGAAGGAGAGGTGGGAATGAGGTGAAAGGGAGGGTGGTGTCCTTGCTGCAGGGAACTGTTTTCTTCCCACTTGCTGCCCAATGTGTCCTTTGGGGGTAGTAAACTTGAAAGAGTCCTTTTCCATGCTGACAAAGCTTAAATAAAATTGTAGTTGCTTTGAATTAAGTAAGGGCTAGAAGTCTCTGGCAAGGTGTGCTTGCTGTTGCCCACAAATGTTTCCCTCAAGGTGACCTGAGCTGTGTTGCTGTTGTTCCAAAGCTCTTGGCCCATGTAGGTAATGTCTCCTGGCCCTTTTCTTTTCCACGCTGTCCATTTTTCCAGCCAGACAAAAATGAGGAGAGCAGCTTACTTTTTGGAGAAACACAGCCATTTCTAAGCAACAGCCAGCCTGAATTACTTATCAGAGCAGCCCTTGTCATGTTCCCACCTGTGCATCATCAGAATGGGCCCAATAAAAAGCCCCATTTCTCTTTATTTCCTTGTGATTTTTACCTCCCCTGTCCGTTTGACCTTCCATCGTCATCCTCAATTTCATCCTGGCCTTACGTCTGCTGTGATTTAGAGCCTGATGATTCTGGCATATCTCTTGACAGAGAGAACATGGCATGCAGAGGAGAGTCCATCCCCAGAAATAGGGCATTTGTAGTAACTGTTCAGCCCTCCTTCCTCACACAAAGCCTGGGTAGTACTTGCTCTGTGCCTGTCTCATCCCCTTCCAGCCTCAGCCCCCCTGGAGCCAGCTAGCCTGGGATGCCTCAGCATTTTTCCTTTTGGTGTTCTCAGCTTGGATTTGGGGCACAGCTCAGCAATGTTTACTTGTCACATCCCCACCAGGCTGGGGACAGCAATGCTAACATTGCAACAAATCTAGCAGAGCTCAGTGATAGGATTTGACCCAAACTGCACTGGGAAAAAGCAGCAGCTCTGTAAGAACTGAAATTCCTTTACATAATAAATTCTATTAGAAAAAAATAAATAAAAAAGCTGGGTATGAAAGAGGCAAACTCTGATTTTTTTTCTCGTCTTAGTGTGATTTGAACATAATTTGAAGGGGCTCAGCTAAGCAAGCAATGCAGAGGCCCTGAGGAATGGGGCTGTGTTTGCTGAGAAGTCAGTATTGTGCTTCCACAGCAGTAGGAGAAGAGGTGTGAATGAGATCATATAGAATTTGATCCTTTTCTCCCTGTTGGAAATTTTAAAGAGCTTGGAAATACACTGGAAACCAAACAGACATAGCTGGACTTGCAGATTGCTTGGGCGTTTTGATTTTTCTTGGCCTTCCCCAGGGCAGAGCTCAATGAAGATGCCCTGGGGCTGACTCATGAAGGTAGGACTGGGCTCTAATCCAGCATGCAGACCTGCCAGGAGAGATGGCTTGGGGTAAAATTAACCTGAGAAAATAGTGAGCAACCTCAGTTAAATTTGAGGAGTACCAAGAATTTCTTGGGTGAAGCTAGTCAGCTGCTCATTATGGATACTTAGTGTATGAGCTATCGATATTTATGGTCACATCCCTGCTTGATATAGGGTCTGTGCATTCCCTCCAGTCTATTTATTTTGTTTCCCTGCAACTAGAAAGCAAGGTTTCTCTGAAACAAGATGTTTTTCAGAGAGCTGAAAGGGTGTCCCTTGCTGCCCAGCACTCAGGGTGAGTGAAATATTTGCAATTCAATTGGACATCCTTTCAGGGCTGCATTAAGGAGCAGCAGCCACTATTTAAGTATGGAACAATTACACAGACATCAGTTTATGCTTGGAGAGCCTGAACTTGCACATAAAAGCTAGACAGAGGTACAGGGCTCGGTCTGACTAGTGATGGCAAAAGATGTCTGAGTTGCACCAGAGCACCTTCCAAAGGCCATGGAGAGGTGTCACCCTTTAGAGCTGTAAAAGGCAGATATGGGAACTAGAGGTGAATCTTCATGAAGTTTAATGGTGATGAAGTGATCTTCCTTACACTTGTCCTATGGAGGCAATACAAGTGTATTTCCTAGAACATTTCCTCAAGTGTTTGGGGGATATTTTTTTTACCCTGTGAGGTGATGTTTTTAATAAGTAGTCTTGGTGGATGTGCCTGAGGCAATACTGAAACATAAGTTCTCCAGCTCTTCTGCCTCCATTGTTTCTATGCAAGGCTTGGGCTGAGCAAATCAGTAGTGTAGCTGAGCCACAGGGGAACGGCTGGTGAGACAGGAGGGACACCTTGATAGAAGAGCCATTTGAAGGAATATTAATTATCAGGCAGCTAGTTCTGGACAATTGAATCTTGGCTCCAGATGTTCCCATTCTGACTAAGTGCTTTAGCAAAATGCTTAATTGATTACTATCTTGTGAGCTCTGTGTGTGTGTGATAAAGCCCAAGACTGCTGAGCTAGAGGGATTGTCTGTTGATAGCAATACAGTGCAGTGTTTCTTCATGTTTTTAAACTTATGCTTTTTTATCATAGGGAAACCAGGCAGGGTTTCAAAAATGCTCTTTAATTTATAATCTTCATTGTAGTGTCATGGTGCTGATTAAAGTCACTGAAGGCCCCACTATGCGCAGATGAAATGGAATAAAGACACATCTGTGTGTGGTGTGAAAAGCCTCTGAGCCTTGTTTAATGAGGGACTGCAGATTTAAGGCCTTCTTGATTTCTGTATATCTATATAACAGGTGCAAGGATGGGGGGGCAGATTAAACAAGAAATAGGCATTGGGATAGAATGAAATCAACCTGAGCTTTTGCCCAAGGCTGTAATCGAACCAGAACTGAAGTTCAAATAAAAATTATTTTCTTTTCTTTTTTTTCCTTACCCTTCCCCCCCAGCCTTTGAGCTCCAACCAAGCTCAGAAATGTCAAACAGGTATAAGACTGTTCTAGGTGACATCTTTGGGGGATGGACTTTAAGAAACACAATGTAAGAGAAGATGTATAACAAGTAAAATGATATTTTATAAAGTCACAGATATTATACTTGGATTCCTTGGTGGGATGAGGTTTCTGCCACAGACCAGATCAAGCTTCTGTTGAAATCGGAGAACTTTTCAGTTAAGTTCAGTGGAAGCTGACACAACCCTTGAGGAGATGGTGCTCACAAAAAGATTCATCTTGTGGTGATTAGTAGACTGGTTATGAGCTGATCCAATGTGATTTCTTAATAGAGCAAACATGCTGACTTCAGTGGAAGCATCCCTGGCTTTTAGGTCTCATTCCTTTCGTGTACTACAAAAGCTAAACTGAAAGTAGTAGAAGAAGAAAATTTCTTTCATGCTTCTGAAAATGTGAATGCTTTTGCTAAAAATTATGAAAGGTACTTAATGGATAAAGCTTTTATACAAAAGAGTCCTATTGCTAAATACTAGTGTGTTGTGCTGAGAGAGCAATTTGGTTTATTTTTGCCTTACCAGAGTTCTAGGACATTAAATTCTGCTGTGTTAAAAACTGCTATGAAAACCTTAGTGCTGCCTGTGACCATTGGAAAAGGACAAATTTAACAAGGGAAAGGGATCTGAGTTTTATTTGCTAAAATACCCAACTTGGTGTTTGGTTAGACTGAATGCTTTTGTTCCATCCAGGGCTGCTCATCTGTGAGCAGCAAACCGATGGCACAAGTCTCTGCACACAACCTTCATGCTTCTCAATCTGTGGTTTAAGAAGGTTCACAGCCCATTTAGTTTGCAGGCTCTGCCTGGATATGCCAGTCTCTGCCATCACTGATGTGTGTGGAAACAGGTAAATGAAGTTGAAAAGCCAGTTTGAGGGCAGTTGTAAAGTAGAGACTTAATAGTTCTAGTACCCAGAAAATTAGGAATAATTAATTTGTTCTTTTAAAAAACACTGTCTATTTTTAGCTCTCAAAGGGGGTTGTTTTCTTGGGATTAGTGACAGGCTGTGCTGCCAAGGTGTGTAGGCTGATTTTGGAGAAGCATCCAGCCAGCTTGCATGGAGGCTGATGTCTTGCAGACTCCTGAGAGCACGCTGGCAACTGAAGACTTCCTATTAGACTTTGGCTGTAAAAACTATAGCTGAACTCTTCCTTTTCAGATGGCCCTAATCCAGCCAGCTCAAAGGGAGTAGCAGCTCTGGAGGAATCCAAGATGCCTTCGCTTACCTTCTTGTGGATGAGCTGACTATGCTTCCTTCAGAGAGCACGGCTGCACACAAGGCAGGACATCCCAGCATCAGGGCTTATGGGACAGTGGCTGTTTATGTCCAAGATGATCTCTGAGGTCTCTTCCAACCCAAACCATTCTATGATTCTATAAAACAGAGGAAGGAAAGAAGGTGGGATCTTCATCTGCATGCAGCTGCCCGATCCAGTTTCAAATGCCACTGATCCAGCAGAAATTGTATCCCTGCAGACCTGAGCCGACTGGCAGGAGCTACAGTTTGTCATGGCTCCCATGGGACTAATATCCAAATACCCATAATGTCACGGACTTAGATTTGGGCATCAAATCTGAGCCTCTGGCAGGGAGATGTCAAATTCTCGGCTGAACCCCTTCTTGTTTGTTAGTTTCCAAGCTCAAAATGACAGACGGTTCCTGCAGCTAACAAACTGCTGCTCCAAGAGAAGAGATCAGTGGGAGCAGTTGGGCATTGATGAGCAAAGGCTGAGAGTCTGCTCCACAATGTTTAGAGCTTTGTGATAATAATTAGATGTTAAAATGTGTCATTTCTGCATGAGACGAATCATCAGCATTGGCCAGGAGCATGTTTCCATGGGAGTGTGAGCGTGTGTGCATCTGTGTGATTTGAGCAAGAGCTAGTTAATGCAGCTGTGACCCTGCATAGCCATATCCCAGTTTGCAGACTATAGGAGTGGGATGGAAATGATGAAAGAACGAGGAACTCTTGCTACCTCCTAATTTCAGCTGCCTTCACTGCTTCTGACTTTCATAAAACCTTCCCCCACAGAGCTTCAGCCAGTGTTGCTGCTGTAAAGGTGGTGAGGAGCACAGTCGGGGTACAAGGGTATTCAAACAACAGCTTTCCTTTCCCATCAAAAAAGCTGTTGGTTATAAATTGCCATTTGAGTGTTTTGAGAGGACAAAAAATTTATGTCTGTGTTGTTTCTGTTTCTGCTGCTTCTCTTGTCTCAGGTTTTCATGCTTGGAGGAGGAAGGCTGCTTCTCCTAGGGAAGAGGAGGTGCTGAGGTGGCCAGGGATGACCACAGAAGCAGGGAAAGGAGGGATGGCCAAACAAAGTGGATTTGCTAGTCTAAATCATTGTGGTGTTCTGAAGTCATACTCTGTTCGTGCATCCATATCATCCAGGGGCACCATGGCAAACTAACTCAGCTGGTTATATCTGGCTTCTACAGATGGGGGAAATGTCCCTTGTCTGTGAACTCCGCCTTTGTAGCACTGAATCAATCTTCTGTGTTCAAGAGGGTGAAGAAGATGACTTGCTGACTTCTTTTGGTTGTTCCAGGATCTATGGCACAAAATTGCAGCTTGTTTTCAAGACAGCTGTAATTTTTTGCCTTCTAGACTTTTTTCCCCTCCAGTCTACATGAAGTATCCACAATCCTTTCAGTTATTGATTCTTTCTTTTGTGCTTGGTGATAGCTGGCTCATGATCCATTTCCTGTCCCTTTGGGTTTAGATCCAGGCCAGGTGTTTGTGGAAATAAAAAACCTCATGCATCCTATTTGGAAACCTTCTTCCTTTAGGATTTGGTGTAGGAACTTACTGAAGATCTAGACATGAATTCTGCACTCTGCTTCTCTGAACATGACTGCTGCCACCTGCCAAAGAGGTGGAATCATGCAGGGTCTATCACTGTTGGTTGTGAGACCAACATTGCTGACCTCGGGCCTGTCTTTTTTGAAGGGGTTGTCATGACTTCCAAACTTTATCCCTCTTTTCTAAGCCTTTAACTTCAGGTTAACCTTTCAAAGGAAAAAGCAATACAGTTGTTCCTGCACAGCCCCAGTACACCAGCATGACCTCATTGAGAATTAGGTCAAACCTAATGCAAAATAGGTGAAACCTTGCAGAGTGGAGAATACCCAATGGTACTCCAGACCCAGAGGGCAAAGTGTTTTGTCATCACATTATATCAAATTCACATACAGCTAGTTCATGGTAACATGCAGCTGCAGAGGCTTTGGAGGATGGGGGAAGAAGGTGAGAAGGGATCTGAGGAACTATCCATTTTATTTGTATTCAGTAAGTATTTTTTCCCACCCCTGTAGAGAAAGACAAAATGCAAGTAGCTTAAGGAGCCTGAGGTTGCTGAATTTTGCATGGATTTTAATGCCAGCTTCAGAACTATGGCTTGGAAACTCATTAGGCCTCATAGCACAAGCAAATATGTTGATACTCAGCACTAGAGAAGTCACCTGAGCACTGACCATCCCACAGAAGCAATGGTTACAACTTACCTGATAATTGCCACAGCAGTGCCTGAACCATGCTTCCACTTTGGAGTCCATGATGTGTGGGGGGAACCCACCAAGGTGGACAGTGGAAGATGTGTTTTCTTCCAATGTCTTGGCTGGATTTCAAAGCAGACCATCTTGTTCCATCATGCAAAATTCCCTCTTTGTGTCTTTTCTCTGTGAGGGGTACAGTCTTCTGGCATGCCAACTGCTTTGGGGGCTATGCTGGCCTCTACTGACCACCAAATCCTAATGTTGGAGCAGGCTGCATTTCAAGGATCAAAACAAGTAATTCCTCAGTCAGCTTGCTGCGAGATATCTCTGGCTAAAAGCCTGGGAAACAATTTTCTTATGACCTACTCTTTGATGATAGTGGACTGTTTTATGATGCTGCAGTCTCCCCCACACACTTGGCTTTGACTGATAAAGCTCAGCTAAGAGAGGAGAAAAAACACCTGCTGATCTACATTGCTGCTGCTGCTGGCAAAGGCCACAGCCCTGCATGGGGTCCTCGAAGAGGGACAAGAATCTATCTGTTGAGATTGAGCCTGATTTAATTCTTCTTATAAAGCATCCTGGCAGCTGTCTAGATCTGACAGGTTGATAATAAGACTTTCCCTCCATGCAAAAGGGAAAGTAATTTACATTGGCTTCACACCTCTGGCAAGCAGGAAAGATCCTGCCCTATGTTAGCGTGAATGGGGAGCAGACGTGAGAACGAGAGCAGGCAGCTCCAGAGGGAAAGGAGGAACTCCTGCTCCATGCTTGAGCAAGCAGAAGAAAATGCCTTTTGGAAAATGCCAGCGAGTGAGAGCACTGGGCTTGGAATCAGCATTCTGTCCACAGTCATGGTTCAGAGCTTTCCAGCCAAATCCTGAAGGATCACTCTCTTACAAGGAGCATCAGAGCCACCTGATTTCATTTTTGCTCCATTTAACCCAGTGCTTCTGCTGATATGCTCCTTGCTCCCCCTCATTACAGGCACATGAGCAGCAGCACCAAGCTGACCTACGACTTCTAGGCTTTTATCATGTGGTTGATAACCAGCTGATAGCCTCCTGCACTGAAGACCTCTCCAAGAACTAAAGAATGCAATTACCCAGCCTCTAATTCCCCCACCTCCTGAGCAGATACAGCCATCCCCAAGAGGACTGACAAGTCCAAGTCTTAACTTGTATACATTCCAATTTAAGCCTGCTGTCATGCTAGTTCTGGTTCTGAGTTTAGTACCCCTTGTAAGCTCAGCACTCATGAGCCTTCTGTGGTCCCATTGCCCCCCAAAAGAGTGACCTGAGGAAACCTCTCTGTGCTTTGTACACAGGCTATAGTGACTCCATACCTGAGTGCAGTGCCAAGGGAGGTACAGTCCTGGGATGTGCTTTGAAA
Source organism: Porphyrio hochstetteri (assembly GCA_020800305.1). Lineage (NCBI taxonomy): Eukaryota > Metazoa > Chordata > Aves > Gruiformes > Rallidae > Porphyrio > Porphyrio hochstetteri. The sequence continues at coordinate 16,933,332 of CM036915.1, read as the reverse complement.
TATTCAGATGAAAGTGCCAGGACAAGGCTGCATGCTTCAGGGGAATGTAATTTAGAAAATTTTGCTCTTCATAACCCACCAGCTTTACAGGTCCCTGACCTTCCTGCCAAAATTGAGCTGTGAAGTGATGGGGAGGGGAGAATTGGTGCAAAACCAAGCAAATGTGTGGGGTGGTGAAAGCATTTACCTTGTTCCCTGACTCAGCATCACACAGAGGATTTTTTTCTGCTAAAAGACACTGGCTGGACCCCAGGGTTCTTTATTCCAAAGATGTTTTTGAAGACCTGTTTTTGAACTTGCTCAGCCTGGGGCAGTGCAGGCTGGGGAACTTCTGAGAGCTGTGCAAAGCCCTGGCCAATTTTTGTGGAGATGGGAAGGAGGACACTTGGGTGCAGTGAGCTAATGAAGGCTGCTAGGAAGCAGAGCAGAAGAGGACCTTGTGCTGTAGGGCCACAATGACCAGAAGGTAAGTTTGTTTTCTGACCTCTTATTTAATTGGTCATGAAAAGAAACCTGTGTTAAAATATGCATTAGTGTATTCCAGCTTTGAACTCTGTTACGTGGCTGCTTCAACTAAGGTGGAGGTCCCACCTCAAGGTTGTGGCTGATTTAGGGTAAAAGCAGGGGTGAGTAGGGAGGAGTTGTGATGAGGTAGATGAGAAGGTTTAGATAGTTGGAGAAAAGGTCTGAAAAGCAGATCTTGTGGAATGTCATTAGATGATGCTGTGGTAGAAGATTGCTCAGAAGAAGGTACATGAATGCCTTTTGGAGAGAGTACTTTCTAAAAATCAGGACTATGTTAACTTTACCTGAATGTTAGTTGGAAGGGCAATGTAACTAGGTGTGGAGACTGCATACATATCCTGGCTGAGCTGTGCTGGGACAATGTGCTTCTGCAGTGGTTCCATCATAGCCTTGTTGTCTGGAGGTCTTAAACACTGCCTGTCACTGTGTCAGGTAAATATGGGACCCTGAGAGAAAGGCTCAGTACTTAGAACAGTCTTTACAAATGAGATATCTTGCCTGAAAGCAAAACAGATGAAATGAAGACAAGTGCAAAGCACTCCTCTTAGGCAGGCAGGATACACGCACACAAACAAGAGAATATGCAATGAGGCAGCAGTACAGCAGGAGAGGACCAGGGTTGTGCTGTTTCACAAGCAGAATATGAATCAACCCTGCGATGCTGCTGCAAAACAACTCATTGTATCCAACACTGTATGAACGTGAATGCTCTTTGCCAGATATGAAAGGCAATTATTACAAGCTGCTTGGGGCTGGCAGAGCTTCAGCCAAGTGTGGGTGTCCAGAACTGATGTGAAACTTCATCTACACCCATGAAGAAATTCAAAGAGACAGTCCAGGGTGGAAAAAAACCCAACCCCAACCCACCAAACCCTGACAAACACAGAACAAGTGAATGATCAGAGGTCAAGCAAACAAGTGCTCAGATCCATTTGTTCATTTTAGGAGAGAAAGGATGGAAATGGGATGCAGTCTTCCTACACACAAATAGTGCTTACAGAAAAAAAGCTGCTGGTAAGCTGTTTTCCATGGTCACTGGTGTAAGAAAAAGCTTGATTTCAGAGTGAAGATGATTTAAGATGTTTATTAGTAAATTCCTTTTAATCCCTAGATGGGTAAAACACTCAAGCAGGCTGTCTAGGAAAGATGTGGCATACCTCTTCTTGGAGAATTTTAGGAATGGTCTAGACAAACAACTATCAGGACAAATAGTTATTTAAGTATATTTGATCCTGCCTCTGATGATCCTGTGAAATGCCTTTCTGCCATACGTATCTATAATTAAGCACAATATAAAAACAGCCTCTTCCTTGAGGAGTTAAAAAACCATCTATAATTAGATAAAGTCTTTATCTTTTAATGGTAAAACTAGGTTAAACGTGCTTCATGTGACAGCTCTGTTGATAGATCATTGTGGAGCAAACATCAGGAGGAAAGGGAACTCTTTAAACTAAAGAACAGCACTGGTGTAGCAACATGAGTATAAAACTGGCCAGACATAAATTAGGCAGAAAATTGAAAGAAAGTTTTGAACTGTCAGAACAGAGATGTTCTGAAATAGCCTTTCATAACGGGAACGCTGGGGGCAAAAATCAGAACTTGTTTTTTTTTAAATGGAGCTTGCTAAATTAATTCAAAGTATTACAGAGTACTACCACCTGTCATAGCAGAGTCCAGGGCTAGGAGATCCCTTTTGTGTTGCAGGAGCTGAGGGGAAGAGAAGTAATTTTATGCCAGTGGGACTGTTTCCTGTTCTTTATTGACACAAGTGTACCTCTTTCATCCCTGTGCTTTTTTTCATGTGTGAGTCTGTTACTCCTTTCAAGCCGTGAAGGTCACATATCTGTTTAAAATCATAGAATTACACAGGGGTGAAGGAGGGAAACTTAAGTTTGGGAAGACCTTCTTGAAGGGGACCACGAACCCTCAGGTGCTGAGTGTTCTCTTGATTTCTCCAAGGCTGCAAATGCTTTGTACTGATTGGGGTGAGTGTCGTTTGGGGTTTAATGGAAGCAGCTGGGGTTGCTGCTGGGTTAAGAGTTGAGATACCACCCTCTGCTAAACTGGAGTTGAACCTCGTGTCGTGGGAGGTCACTGCTTGGCAGTTCTGCTGTGGTGAGGTGTCAACGTGGGGCAAGAAACTGCTGCAAAGCAGCGTGGTGTTCCAAAGGGAGCTAATAGGACAGCATAGGCTCTGTGCCAGGAGAGGAACTTAATTTCTTCTGCTGACAAATGAAACAAAGATGTGATTGGAAGTGCCACGCTTTGGAGGTATGAGCAATTTCCCTATAATCAATCACCCAAACAAAATTGTTTTCATTTCTTTGCATTATTTAGCAGCCATTTGATGGAAGACGATACGAGCTGGATTTTGTTTTTCACATGTTCCTAGCGCTGATGTGATTTGTGGGCTTTGACAGTGGGATGCTGGGGTGAAGGAAGGCTGAACTGGGCTTCTGTGTTCAAAAACACTTGGCAAAGCCCACGTCTGTGATTATCAGCTAATCATTCAGACATAGACGTTGTTTGTCTGCTCTTATTAGGTCTGTAAGGCATCTGGCTGTGCAAATCTGACAGTGAAACACCTCCAGGAGAGGATGTCAGAAGCAAGAGGGAGGGAGTGAGGAGGTGATAAGGTAGAGCTGAGTTTGATAAGAGCTCCTGGCTCCTCCAGTAATTGCAAGAAAGGTGAGACTGATTATTAGACTATCAGCTCTCATGGGTATTCCTAGTTGCATGAAGCTATTGATGTGGTTAGAGACCATGGAGAGAGGGATAGGTAGAGCAGGAGGGCTAGTTCATGTATCCTGGGCTGAACCATGTTAACAATTACCTTTCTTTTCCTGGGGGAATTTTGTGTCTGAGATGTTGAGGGATCCATTTTGCTTTCCCTGGGACAATGTGTGTGATGTGGGAGAGGAAGGAGGAGTTAGCAGGGAGGATATGTTAAGGTGACTCCAGTGACTTTTGTTTTCTGACATGGATTCTGCAGTTGAGACTTTTTTTCCAGCATATGCTGGTGCTGGGTCAGGCTGAGAGAGAACTGCTTGGTACAAGTGCAATAAAAGGGAATGTTGTGGGGAGATATAGCAGGATTAATGTCTTCTACAGAGGGTGTGCTTTTCATCTCTTTTAAGTCTGATGACTTTGGCCCCATTTCAAGTCATGGCCAAAGAGCCTGTTTCTACCACACAAGCCAGCTAGAGGCTGATTTATAGAAGGGTGTCCTACGTGTGCCAAGTGTCCTTAAATGAGGCAGGAGGGCTTTTCCTTCAGGCAGGCAGAACACTGAGCAGGACATTCTCGTGCACAGAACCTGAAGCTATCCTTAAGCTGCTTTGTACCCAGGGTATGTCTCCACTGGCAGCATCCTACTTCAGAGCCAAGATGCAGATCTCACTTCATGTGTGTCATGGCAGGTGTGTATGACCTGTAACGCAGCAAAAGTGCTGAAACCTCCTGCTAATGGAGCCTGTCCCACTCTGCAGTTTTTCCCAATGGACATTTAGACTGGGATTGTGTGATCCCATGGCAGGGAGCTGGTAGGTGGCATGGCTGGAAAATCTCCACTCAGCACATCCCTTAAGTGCCTAATTTTGTTGCCCATCAGAGCAGCATGCAAGAGCTGTATTTCCAAGAGAGCTTTAGGATGAACAGAATTGGAGATCAATTTAAGGATTCATTTCTGCTCTGACTCAAGGTCTTGAATATTTGTTTAAATATCACCGGTGTGTTTCAGTTTACATTTAGCTGGCTTTCTAGCAGTTACTGGTGGTGTGGCATGCGTGGGAGTTGGGGGTGTGCAGGGATTTGTTGCCTGTTGTCAAATCTGAACAAATACAAGATTGGGAGCCTATGCAGTTAACACCAGGAATCACAAAGGCATCAGGACCTCCTAGCAGGTACAGGTAAACAAGAAAGGCACGTTGATTATATCACTGGCACAGCAGATTAGCTCTAAGTACACGCTCACCTCTCTGTGGCTCAGCTCCTTGTACAAAAAAAAATAGGGATCACGATACTTCTCCTCCTGCTTTTGTCTGTCTTGCCCGTTTGGCTGGTTGCTCGTGGAACAAGGAGTATTTCTTATTGAGTATTTGTACAGCGCTTTGTACAACAGACCCCTGATCGCAGCAGGGGGCTTTCAAGTGCTGCTGCGTTCGAGTGAGCAGAGAGATGCCCGAACCCGGGTGGAAGCAGCAGCCTGTGTAGCGCTAATGGAGGTTACAGATTAGGCGTGTGCTTGTCAGACCGTGATGTAGCTGGATTTCACTGTAGCAAATGCTGCTTGTAACAAAGCAGCGTTTACAGAAACCTTAACGGTAAGAAACATGATTATTTTTTCCATTGCTAATTAGTTCCTGATAGGGCAACAGCTTCCCCGAAGTTGAATGGATACACAGATCTTTTGTTTTTTCTGCTTTTCCCGAGGTGTGCTGTTTACCCCTAAGGGTACATCTTCCCTTCTCCTTCGTGTCTCTATTTTCTTTTTAAAGTGCCATTTAAATGTTGAGCAGTGCAAAGCCTTAAAGTACAGGATATTTATGGACGTTTCAAATTGAGTGTTTTTCCTCATTATTCCGAGGTGGTGAATTGCCCTCTCCTTTTATAATGATTATCAGCGTATAATGAAAATTTAGTCTGGCTTCTTGATGGTCACTTTGTGCAATGCCAAAGGCCTTTATCTCTTTCACTTGCTCTATCCTCTTTCTCCTGAATCTTAGAAAAGAATTAAATTCACCTCCTGATGATGATGGTTGATGTTTCTAAATTAATTTAATTGAGTGTGTTTTCCTTCCATTCTCCTGAACCCCAACTTACCACTCATCTCTGAGGTCAAATTTGATGGAAGCAGAAGAAGCTTCAAACTTCAGAATTTACTCAGGTGAGACTAGCAGAAGATACTGGTTATTCAGAAAACAGCCCATTTGCTCGGTGAGGAGTTGGAGAGTAGGAAAAAGAGCAAAAACCTTTTAATTCAGCTAAGTAGAAGAAAAGTCAATCTTCCAAAGGCAGACAAGGGATGAAACTAGCTAAATACTTAAATAATGTTTGAGGTAAGACAATGTGTTTGCCCACAGTTTAAACTCTGAGTACTACTCTATTTGAGAAGTTAAATAAAATATAATGTTTCCTTCGAACACTGTCCTGTTCCTCAACCTGTCCTCAGTGTGTCATTATTTAATGGCTCAGAGAATCTCAGTTCCTGCCCTCAAAGGCATGGCTGCCCTTGTGATGAGGGCCGTTTTGGGGGAATCCTGTAGTAATTATGGAAGGAATCTTTAACACGTCTGAGCTATTGGATAAAGGCTGGTGCTTGGATGGAGGTGACATACCAAGAAACAGCCCTTTTTGCTTTGCTGGGCTGGTGGGGCAAGCCCTGCTTACTATCAAACCTTGCATAGGACCATGCTGTCCAATCGTCTTCAGTGTCTTTGGGATGTGGAGAGGTTTAACTATCCTTTGGCTTAGATTTCACCGTTGTCCTGTTGCCTCAGTTCAGAGTTTACCTTCTTTTACTGGGAAGCACATGCTGGGGCCAAGAATGGGCTGGGGTTTTGTTGTATCTCATCACTACCAGTGGCACATACTAGCTGCTTCAGGAGGGTTCTTAACCTTCAAAATGAAACCCTGTGTCCTGTAGCAACTGTGAAACCAGAGGAGGCAACATGGTAGCAAAATATTCAGTATTGTGTCTTCTGCTCTTCCTGCTCCCAAATTGTCCTGTGTGCTTGGCTGCTCTTTGCAGCAACTTCAGGACTCTACTCAGGTCACCCCAATGGCCTCTGACTTCACTTGAATAGGGACAGACGGGCAAGAAGTGAGATCAGCTTACGCTGTATGCTTATCTGCATGTTTGCCTGTGCTCAGGGAAGCTTGGTGTGCAAGTGAGCAGACTTTAAATCGCCAGCTTTGCTCTTTTCCATCTCTTCTCCTTTTGCAGTGATCAAACCTTAGTAACCACCCAAGCCAATACACAAGCATAGGTCCTTGAGATTCATCTCTCCTAGATGAAGGGGCAAAAAAATTCCACCAGCTCCTGCTGGCAGAGTCATTAAAAGCTGCTTTGCTGAGCTTTCAGCGGCTAGAGAAACTCATCCTAAGATGCTCTGCGAGGAAAGTTCAAGTTACAATGGCTGCCACAGTCTGAGCAGCTTTACCTCCTGGTGTGAGCCCGTGATTACATGGCAGTGATGGAAGGCTTAGTCATAGCAGTGGGTCTCCAGGAAACCTTGTGTGGGGGAATGTTGCCTTGAGGCAGCAGACAGCATTATCAAAAGCCTAACAGGGACATATGCAAAAAATGGGAGTTTGTCAAATTTCCTCCTTATCTTAGTATAATTAACAAGCTGGTGTCTCTGCAGCTCTCATCCAAGGGAATGCACAGAAATGTGTTGAGGATGTGTTACAGAGCATGGGAGTGGTGTAACTGTGGTGGTGTTTATGAAGTCCTAGTGGCTTTTCTCACAAAGCTGGCAGATACCCCAACTGTTACTGAAGAAAGATGCTTTCTTAGAAAACATGCTGAAATACGAGGTGTTCACCTGTGAAAACCAGATGAAATACAAGTTTTATTATCAAGCATCATCTGTTACACTACTTTTCCCTCCAGTCCTTGGCATACAATGCGGTTAGTTGGCCAGTCGCTTGCAGCAAGAAATAGGCACTAACTATTCAGATGAGGTAGACGACTGTTCCCTTGTAGTTGAGGCTAGCAGCTTCCTGTGCATGATGACTCACTAACTAATGGGACATACATCCGCACCAGTAATTTCAGCAGACTGGTCACAGCGTGATAGGCAATGAATGGGATGACTCAGCTGCTGCCCTCTTGCAGTGTTGCATGCAAACTACCCAGGAGGTGACACCTGGCAGTATCAAAAGGTGAAGACTTGAGTTAAAATTTCCATAATGACTCAGCTTAATGTCATGTACAAACCAACCGGTGCCTTGCAGATCACAAAAGCCCCTTGGTTTGTGACTGGAGAGGCATTTTACTGTAAGAGCTGGGTTCTACCTCTTCCCTGTCCATAGATCCTTGCTTTGTAGTCAAGATGTATTTAGTCACAGCGATGAGAAGCAAAGCTCTGGAGTGTGAAAGTGAGCTTGGTTGGGCTTGGGTGCAAGTTGAGTTCGAGTGGGACTTGATATCAGGAAGGGGCTGGCAATGTTTTTCAAGGTAATACACTCCCAGACCTTTTGAAGCCTTATCAGAGATCTGGCTGTTTTATCTATAATGGCTTTTCATAAGGGATGCAGAATGCTCCAGTATGTTACTCATGCATCGAGTATGCACAAATCATCCTGGTTCATAGAGCGATAGGTGGAATTTGTGACTAGGGATGATAACATTGAATCCCTATGGGTAAAGATCAGAGGAAGGGCTGACAAGGCAGACATCCTGGTGGGCGTCTGTTATAGACCGCCAAACCAGGATGAAGAGACAGATGAGGTGTTCTACAAGCAGCTGGCACGAGCTGCACGGTCATCAGCCCTTGTGCTCATGGGGGACTTCAACTTCCCTGACATATGCTGGGAGTACAGCACAGCACAGAAGAAGCAGTCTAGGAGGTTTTTGGAGTGCACAGAGGATGCATTCCTGATGCAGCTGGTCAGAGAGCCCACAAGAGGAACTGCCCCGCTAGACCTGCTGTTCGTGAACAGGGAAGGTCTGGTAGGAGATGTGAAGGTTGGGGGCTGCCTTGGACAGAGTGACCATGAAATGATACATTTCTCAATTCATGGTGGAGCTTGGAGGGGGAATAGTAAAACTGCTACCTTGGACTTTCAGAGGGCAGACTTTGATTTGTTCAAGAGACTGGTAGGGGGAGTCCCTTGGCATTCAGCCTTAGCGAACAAAGGGGTACAAGAGAGCTGGTTGCTCTTCAAGAAGGAAGTCTTCAGGGCGCAGGAGCAGGCGGTCCCCCTGAGCCGCAAAATGAGCCAGCGGGGAAGAAGACCAGCGTGGATGAATAGGGAGTTACTCTTGAGGCTCCGTGAGAAAAAGAGAATCTACCGCCTGTGGAAGGAGGGACGGGTAACTGAGAATGAATTCAAGGAAGTTGTCAGGGTGTGTAGAGGTGAAATCAGAAAGGCAAAAGCCCAGCTTGAATTTAACCTGGCCGCTGGAGTGAAAAAGAATAATAAACTCTTTTATAAGTACATTAACAGTAAGAGGAGGACAAAGGAGAATATCCACTCTTTACTGGATGAGGCTGGGAATGTGATCACTGAGGATAAGGAAAAGGCGGAGGTTCTGAATGCCTTCTTTACGTCTGTCTTTAAAGGTCAAACAGATCCTCAGGGTACCCCTCTCTCTGACCTGGTAGTCTCAGCTGGGGAGCATGCTAACTCCCCTGTGATTCTGGAAGAAACAGTCAGAGACTTCCTACTCCAACTGGACTGCCACAAGTCCATGGGGCCGGATGAGATCCACCCGAGAGTGCTGAGGGAACTGGCAGAGGTGGTAGCCGAGCCGCTTTCCATTATCTATCAGTCCTCCTTGCTGACTGGTGAGGTCCCAGAAGACTGGAGGCTTGCCAATGTGACTCCCATTTACAAGAAAGGTTGTAAGGAGGATCCGGGGAACTACAGGCCTGTTAGCCTGACCTCGGTTCCAGGGAAGGTTATGGAACAGATAGTCTTGAGGGAGATCATGCGGTATGTGCGGGATGGCCGGGGGATCAGGCCTAGCCAGCATGGGTTCATGAAGGGCAGGTCCTGTTTGACCAACCTGATCTCCTTCTATGATCTAGTGACCCATCTGCTGGATGAGGGAAAGGCTGTTGATGTGGTCTACCTAGACTTCAGCAAAGCCTTTGACACTGTCTCCCACAGTATTCTCCTGCAGAAGCTGGCAGCCCGTGGCTTGGTTGGGTACACCCTCGGCTGGGTAAGGAGCTGGCTGGAGGGCCGGGCTCAGAGAGTGGTAGTAAATGGAGTTAAATCCAGCTGGCGACCGGTCACGAGTGGTGTTCCCCAGGGGTCGGTGCTGGGGCCTGTCCTCTTCAATATCTTTATTGATGACCTAGATGAGGGCATTGAGTGCACCCTCAGTAAGTTTGCAGATGACACTAAATTGGCTGGGAGTGTGGATCTGCCTGGGGGTAGCGAGGCCCTACAGAGGGATCTGGACAGGCTGGAGAGCTGGGCTGAAGCCAATGGCATGAGGTTCAACAAGAGCAAATGCCAAGTCCTGCACTTTGGCCACAACAACCCCAGGCAGCGCTATAGGCTTGGGGCGGAGTGGCTGGAGGACTGTGTGGAGGAAATGGACCTGGGGGTACTGATTGATGCACGGCTGAACATGAGCCGACAGTGTGCGCGGGTGGCCAAGAAGGCCAACGGCATCCTGGCTTGCATCAAAAATAGTGTTACTAGTAGGAGCAGGGAGGTAATTGTCCCCCTGTACTCAGCGCTTGTGAGGCCGCATCTCGAGTACTGTGTTCAGTTTTGGGCCCCTCACTACAGGAAAGACATTGAGGCTCTGGAACGCGTTCAGAGGAGGGCTGCTAAGCTGGTGAGGGGTCTGGAACACAGGCCTTACGAGGAGCGTCTGAGGAAGCTGGGATTGTTCAGCCTGGAGAAGAGGAGGCTTAGGGGAGACCTTATAGCTCTCTATAACTTCCTGAAGGGAGGTTGTAGTGAGCTGGGGGTCGGCCTCTTCTCCTGTGTAGGCAGTGACAGAACTAGAGGGAATGGTAGCAAGCTGCGCCAGGGGAGATTCAGGCTCGACATTAGGAAGCACTACTTCTCAGAAAGGGTAGTCAGGCACTGGAATGCACTGCCCAGGGAGGTGGTGGAGTCACCAACCCTGGGGGTGTTCAAGGAAAGACTGGATGTTGTATTGAGGGATATGGTTTAGTGGGAGCTAGTAGTAATAGGTGAATGGTTGGACTGGATGATCTTCTAGGTCTTTTCCAACCTTGATAATTCTGTGATTCTGTGAATTGCAAAGCTGCACTTAATGACTGAGTGACAGCCATCTGCAGTACGTGCTTTCAATGTGATATTATGAAGGATAATTTTTCTCCCACCTGTGAAGCTGAAAGAAACCCAGGGGAGAGGCTCTCTTGGGTTTATTTACTTTGCTTTTAATTGATTTTGGAGATTAAAGCCTGAGTGAAAGTATTGGCTTGAAAGCCCTGGGTACTGAGAGCTGCTGTTTTTGTCAGAGGATGTGCATGGGAAGCATATTGTCAGTCTGTCTGGGCTCTGACCAGAGGCTGTCAGGATGCTGTTGGTTAGTCCAAGTGATGTTGTTAGGGTGAATGTGACATTATTTTTACAAGCTCAATGGACTATGGAAGCTAAGTGCTTGAATTGTAAAGCTCTGAGGTCCAGAAAGACTTCAAAGGCTTTGAATCTGCCCTTCACAGCAGGATGCAGACAGGACAAGGACCCAGCTGTCCTGGGGCTAGCTGTAACTTGGGCTGCAACCTGGTCTCTGCTGTGGTAGGATCTGATTTTTGGGGGAAGCAGACACTGTTCTTATGGCAGGTTCACCATTGTGTCTGTCCCTTTAGTTTTCACCCATCTGAATGCTAGGGTGAACTCTCTGATGCCTTTACAAACACGAGGTGGCTGGGGTAGCCAGCTGTCCTCTTGCTTCTCAAAACAGCTCTGTGGAGAGCTTGCCATATCTCAAGAGGTTATGGGACCCGGTCTCATAACTGAAGTTGCTTCCTAGAGAATTGGTCTCTCATCTGCATTTTGTTATTATTAGGGAGGAGGGTTTTTTAAAACACTTTGTAAACTGGTTAGAGGTTTACACTCCCAGCTTACCTGACATCATCTATCACACATCCTACCTCAGTCTACCATGCTTTTAAGAAACAATCATAGAATGGTCAGGGTTGGAAGGGACCCCAAGGATCACAGAGTTCTCACCCCCTGCCACAGGCAGTGCAACCAACCTCCAGGCATGATTTAGACAGGGTTGCCCAGGGCCCCATCCAGCCTGGCCTTAAACACCTCCAGGGATGGGGCATCCACCACCTCTCTGGGCAGCCTGTTCCAGCCCCTCACCACTCTCTGTAAAAAACTTCCCCCTAATATCTAATCTAAACCTTCCTTCCTTTAGTTTTAATCCATTCCCCCTTGTCCTGTCACTGTCTATCCTTTTAGAAAGCTGATTCCTCTCCTGTTTCTCTGCTCCCTTCAGGTACTGGAAGGCTGCAATGAGGTCCCCCTGCAGCCTTCTCTTCTCCAGACTGAACGAGTCCAGCTCCCTCAGCCTCTCTTTGTAGGGGAATACTGCAGCTATCCTATTAGAGAGCTGATTTCCTACCCCCCTTACCCTTTGCAAATGTACACAAAAAATGCCTTTTTCCCCTGCTCCATTGATGATTTTTAAAACAGAAGGTTGGACAAGAAAACCAAAATGTCTGTCCTTTGCCAATTGTTCAACTAACTTTTCACCCCCTACCCTTCCTGACTCAGTTCTTAATCTACCTGGTTTTCTAGAAACTTCTTTGGGCACTTAAAAGTTATTGCCACCAGTGACAGAACCTTTGATATGTTGCCTGAAATAGCATAAACAAAACCTTCCCAGGTAGGGGCCCTGTTTAGGTACTGATGTATAGGGTGTTGAAGATCAGAGGGGCTGGACTCTGTGTCATTGGTTAGGATGTATTCCACAGCAGGGAGCTTTCCTGGGCATTGTGTACAGAGGGGCTGGGAATCCTCAGCTGATCAGTGTTTAGAGATGCCATGGAAATATCAAGCCTGAGGCCTGTGAGCGAACCCGTCTGTCATAACAACAGTACAAGTTCTGCAGCAATGGGTGTTCTCTCTGCATTGTGCTATGGCCTGGAGCTGGTCTGGAAAGGATCCAGGATTGTAGTAGCTGGCAGGTGAGACCCAAGTCCGCTGACTGGTGTGTGCTGCTTGCAGTTGCTTAGTGAGATCAGGGTCAGGCATAGCAGAGAAAGGAGAATCTTTATTAACTGGGATGATGGTTTGTTACAGGCTGCTTGGTGATTTGCTCCAGGCCCGAGAAAAGCCAATGGGCTGCTCCACTCAGGTCTTTGCTCTGTGGTTCTTGGCCAAGAAAGATGAGGGCATGGCTGTACAGCAAGCCCTGCAAAGGACTCCAAACTCCTGCCCAGTTCCTTGTGAGGGCAGCCATTTGTGGGCTCTGGTCGTGCTCTCACTTGGATGTGCTTGGTGACCCCCTAAGGCACACCAGGACTATCACTCAGTCAAAGTGTTTGGAAATGTCTGGGCTTGTCAAGTGCTTTGTAGGATGTGGCAGTTTTGTAGAGCCTGGCTTTGCCAAGCAGGATGCCTTAGTGCCTGCAGTAGCCTGTAGCAAGTTGTGTTTGTTCCTTCCTTCTGCGTTCTCTGTTCTCTGGATCATCATCATCATCCACGTGACTCCCTGCCAGCCATTCTTTCCAAACCTCCTATGGCAGCTCACACAGGGTGATCAGGGGAGGTTTCTGTGATGAGCTAGACACCAGGGCAGAGGAAATAGCTTTAAATGATAACTGCTGGTAGGAACTTAGCACTGGACTGGTTGTAATGACCCATTTTGTCCCAGAGAGGCTATATGATGTTCCCCCTGAAGAATTTGCTGAGTCAAAGAGGAAGAAAGAAAGAATTATTTTGTTTCAGTGACACTCAACCCTTGCTCTGAAGGCAGCAAAAGCATCTTGTCTCACTGGTGTCTGCTCCTGCCGTACTGGGAACAGGATCAATACAAGATACCAGTTTAGCATCCGCCCTGTACTTCCACAGGGCTTTGTGGAAGGTCCCTTCCACAGAGGTCCCTTCCACAGATGTCCCTTCCCTGCGCTGCTGACAGGGCAAGCATCCAGTCCGATGGTCGTGCTGCTAGCCTGAGATGAGAAGGGGCACGCAAGCACAGTCCTTTCTTGATGCATGACAGCTCCAGCCTGCATACCTGTCAGGGATTTTGATTAGGCTAATTTCTTTGGGAATCCTGAAAAATCTCAGGTGCTTCTGTATTATTCTGAAAGACCCTCTGGAAATCCACTTGCCTAATTAGCAAAAGTGCACATGTGGATGCAAATGTAAATCTTGTGCTTGACAAACCATTGATTGCATCCTTGTAAGCAGACATGCTCACCAGTGCTCTAAACACAGTCTAGCAACATGTAGCCCTTTCCACATTGAATTTGTTCTTGATTGCTCCCGTGTAATGCGTTTCTCTTCTCTGCATATCTCTCAGCTGTGACACTGCTGCTACTTTGGTGGATTGCTGCTTGTAATCTTTTTTTTTTTTCCTTTTCTCAAACAGTAAACTTGTTCCTGATGTAATTACCGTGATAAAGTTCTGTGGCATGACGGCTCATCCTTTACAGCATTGCTGCTCTTGACTTCAGGCAAGGGGATATTTTATTTCAAACTTCCATGGAAAGGGTGGTAAACTGTCAACAGGTTTGTTTTCCCTAGCACCATCTTCTTCTGAATTGTATCTGGAGGTTCTTGTGTCCATCTTACAGCGCTGAGGTTCCTTTGGGACTTCTCTGCAGCCCAGAATAACACTAATAAAGTACTGAAAGGTGGACAGCATCTTCTGTAGGATACTGGACTAGGTGATCATTGCAGGTGCCTTTCAACTGAAAATATTCTGGGAGTTAGGTTTCACCCTAGTCCTCTAAGGCATGTGACCACCGTGCTGGTGACCACCCCTCCCATCAGTGTTCCTGCTGAGTGTCAGTGTGAGACTCTGCAGGGTAATCTCCACCCAACCCTGAATAGCAGTGACTCTGGGATGAAAGGGGCAATACTTCTGTGAGGCTTTCCCCCTGCTATAAGCAGAGGACAACTAAATGTGTTCAGAACACAGTTGCTGATCAGAATGCAGGAGAAGAGACACTTGCTTCCTGAATCCTGTTTGTCCAAGTGCAGGAAGGCCTAATAACTCTATGATCCAATGAATTTCTGAGTAATGGGGGTAGTGGAAAAATAGGTTTGGGGCCAGTCTGGCAGCTTCTCTCCTTTTACAATAGTCTATGACATGTCTTTTGCTATTTAAAAAAAAAAAAACAACAAACAAATAATCAAAAAACCCAAAACCTGAACAACTACTTACTCACTGAAACTCATTTTTACTATTTGTTTTCACAGTCTCAGTTGACAACTAAAAGCTGTAGCAACTGCAGCTTTCCAGGCTCCATTGTACTATGTGCTGTGAGCTGTGGTGCCTCAGAACAATTTACAATGCATAGAGGGATCCATGGGAAAGAGGGATAAAAACAGATGAGTTGTCAGCATGATATAGGAGCGGGGAGCTTGCTAGATTTCTGAAGAAACCTCACTGCAGTGAATTTCCAACCAAAGAAGAAAGATAGGACGAGAAAACAGCAAATGGTGACAATGCTCACGATGCATTAGGGATTTACCCACTTGAAGGGAGCATTCAGAGGACGCCAGTTTGTTTGTGGAGTGGGCAGGGTCTGCAGGAATTGTGCCACTTCACATCTGCATGGTGTGATGTAGGGGAGGTTTAGGAGCCTGTGTGAGAGATAGAGGGCTGCAGGTCATTTTGGGGTGAGGAAAAAAGTTTTCTGTGACTCTGAGCTACGCAGAGTTGTTTGCCTTTTTCATGCCAAGCCCTTTCTTGGCCCACACAATGGGTGTAGTCCCAGGTATGTATCTCCTGCCTGGGGAGAGGTGAGTTTCTTCTCAGCAAACGTGGCTATGAACTCTCCTCCACCACCCTGCTGTGGATATCTAGGAGCCTGGGCTGCCTAAGAAGCCCAGAGAACCTCTGGGGGTCAATTTCCACTAATTTGGCCCTCTGTGATCCTGAGGACTGACCTTCATACCTCCTACAAATCTACCTGCAGCAGAAGGAGTCAGGGGAGCACTCTGTTTGTATTTCTTCAGTGATGTGGCTCTTCAGAGCTCAAGGACAGTAATTGAATGTAATGTCCAAACCCCAAACCAGTTTGCAAATCCCAGTGCTGTGAGCAGGAAGCTTCAGAAGAGCCGCTTCCCTCATCTCTCTCAGACAGTTACTATGTTCTTGATGTAATTATAGTGATAAAACAATGTGACATAACTGCTGGCTTCTATCATGGTATCGCTGCTGTTGACTTAAGTGACAGGGTAATAATTTTATAAGAGACCTTTTATTTTTCTTTTCCCTGGCAGCCACTGGCAGTGTTTAAGCATTGGAGCTAGTATCTTTGATACAGCACATTATGCACATTCCGTGAGTCCTAAAACTTTTTATCTGTTTTATTTATGCACTTCTCTTCCAGGTGAAGTTTCCATTTGTTCCCACAGCATCCAGGTGGTGTTTCTCCCTGGCTAGCTCAGGAGCTGGTGTTTGCACAGTGGGATTGGAGCCACGGTGGCAGCAGTCAGTCATAGGTTTTGAGGAGGAGAGAGAGAAAAAAGGCCTTTTTCCCCCCAATTCCCTCACTTTTCAGTCATTGGTGCATTGAGGATGTGCCAGTCCCTCTACTTAGCTGGAGGAGGTGTCCTTGGGATGGCCTCTATGAGACATTCTGGTTACAAATGAGTCTTGTGAAGAGGATTAAAGTGGACTCAGACACCTATTTTTTATATTTTTTTTTAATATATCAAAGCCCTGACAGTGCATGTGTCTGTTGCCTCAACTTAGCTGGGAAGGTGCAGCCCAGAGGCAGGCTGTGCAGGGAAACTTTCATGCCAATGGGAATCTAATCATATATATTTATGTCCCCTCGCTCCCTTGTCTTGGCTGTATGTTTATTGATGCAGTTTCACAGGAGTGCAGAGCCTTGCTGATCTATGCTGCTGTCTGTCAACCAAATCTCACTGTGAAGCACAGGCCATCACGTAAGGAAGGGGACATGTGGTACTTCTGGTCCATCTTGCAGACATCCACACTGACTAAAAATACTTAGGAGTGAAAAGCATAGATCTTCAGAGTGTCTCAGGGCATATGGTAAATGTGCTGTTCCTCTCCATAAATATTTCCAGGTGATAGAGCAGGGCTGTACACAATGTGCAGCCCGTGGGCTCCTTCCAGGAGCACTTGTGGCATCAAGATTAGCTGGTAGATCCTGCTAGATGGTACTGATATTTCCTTACCAAGCCAGCCCAGGTGTGAGGATCCCTGTGGGGATTCTATCCTTTCCCTGTCCATGTTGGTTGGACAAGCCCTGGTGTGCAATGCTGAAAGCTGGAGAGATAGATGCCCTTGTAAGCTGTTTCACTCTGCAAAATTGGTTGTGCAAAACTGAGTAAAAGTGTATTTTGTTTACCTGTACAGAGTTGTCAGGGAGGATAATGAACTCAAGCAATCTAGTTATAGGTAGACAGAGTGCTCATTTGCAGGATCTTGGATATTCAGATTATTTTTCTGGCTTCCTTAATTTTTTTTTTGTTCATTACAAGACATGAGAATGTCTGGAAGAACTGATGTTTGCATTTGGTGACAATCAAACAGAGGAAGGAATCATCCGAGAATATTAATGGTCAGCGAACCATGCAGGGTTTGTAGTTTGAGCTTGTCAAAATGGCTCGGTGACGAGTTATGACAGCCTGCAGGTTTTGAACAGGAAGAATTTTTCATTGCTTTAAACCATCCCAGAGTGTTCACGTGAGGAATATGTCTTATATTTTCATGCTTTGGAATTTTCTGGGCTTTGCCTCTCCGTCCTATCCTAGCAGTTAAGGAGGAGGAGGAAAAAAAATGTCAAACTTAATATAGAATAACTTCTCTGTCTTTCTGTTTCTCTTGGAAAACAATACCAACGAGTTGGGGTGGGTGGACAGCTCTCAGGAGAGGCAGGATGGGCTTCAAAATCTTTCTACCAGCTTTAAAAGCCATAGTTGGAAGCAAACCCATGGAAGGTGAGACCATCATGATGTCTTCCCCAGCATGAGCACCTGGGAACAGGTGCGTCTGCAGAACTGTATGAGAAATCCTAAACCATACTTAGAATAATGTTCTTTGTCTCTTGCTCTGAGTAACCACCTTCCCCATGTTTTAGCATCACCTTGGGGAAAAAAGGGAGGTCTCTAGCTGATACAGGGGTACCAGCAGCTGTACCCTGTGCTGCTGAGGAGGCTTTTCTTACCAGCAGCATGCTGGAGCTGCTCTCTGCCTGTGTTTGTGCTGCTCATTTGTGATACAGTCCCCTATGGCAGCCCCTAATGACAGGCTGAGAAGTTGAAACAGGCACCAGGGGTGAGAGAGGGATGTAACTGCTGTTTTAATGCCTCTTTTGTAGTCTTTTCCATCTGTATTGAAGGTGTCTGTTTAATACCAAGTGATGGCTGCCCTGACTGTCACTCTCTGGGAGATATTGTGTTTAGGTGCCCTCCTGGGCTTTTCAGGCAATCAAATGGTGGCACATGACTGCGATAAACAAAATGCCTTTAAAAATTCTCTGTGTTGCTATCGAAGTGCCGGTCCTGCCGGGCGCACGACCCATCACACACGGAGTGGGGAGAGCTTTTCACCTAGCGCTGTCATTCTTGCAGCCAGCAGCTTTTGTGTGGCTCAGAGCTGTGGTAGAGCCCCAGACAATGAAGGGAGGGATGTTTTAATAATAACAACCCTTTCTGCAATCGACCTGCTGCTTATGGGAGCTGCCAAGAAGGTCCCTGGGGCTTGGGGCTGGAAAAGGACCAGGTTTGTCCTGGATCTTGGTTGCACAGCAAGTGCTACTCATTAGAAACGATGCTTGGCTGGGCATGGAAGATGGATATTAAGGAAGAGGGACAGTTCTGGGCTTGAATTAGTATTGGTCATGTGGGTGAGAGGGTACAGACTCCTTCCCAAGTTACCCAAACGGGCCAGCAAAGAAATGAAATTAGACCTTTCCTTGTGCTGAGTGTAGCTGTTGATAAGGACTGTGATGAGATAATTCCTGAATCTTGGGTCTGCTGACAAGCATGGGCTAAATCTTCATTTAGCTCAGAGTAGTGGCTTGTGATGCCAAGAGCTAGTGGGATAAGTCAGAGCTAAAAGCAAGGCATTGGTTGTTTCTGAATGCACTTGCCACTGTGTAGATGATGGACACAGACACTTAATGCAGCCTGGCCTGAGGATCCAATTGCATATTCAACCCTGGCAAATTACAATTGTTGCTTTGCCCCTAGCCCATAAGCAAAAATATTCCCCTTTCCTCCACCCTGCCATGGCTACTAGGTGACTAGTGAAGAAATTGGTTGCAGTTCTGAGTGTCTAAAGGGTGAAACGCAGCTCTTCAGAAGTGATCAAGCTCTAAGGTGAGAGATGCTATCCTGCCAGGGTTCAAACACACCAGTGAAGAGTGAGCTGGCGGCCTTTGGCCAGCCTGCATGATGTTCCCCGCATGCACAATGCAAGGTAGCTGGTAGTTGTGCTGGGCAGAGCAGGGTAGCATGAAGACAGATAAAAATCCTTTTTTATTGTTATTTGTAATATATTTTCTGGCTGTATTGCCATGTGTAGATTTTTTTTCATAAGACAAATGTGGTTTGTGTGAGCAAGTAGGTGCTGCTAAGCATGGGGATGCCTTCTTGGCTGGAGAGGGGATAGAATGGAGACTGGGAACTTGTCTGTCATAAAAAGGAGGCACACGATGGGGCCAGCTCGGAAAGGTGTGAGTTAAGATGCTGGACCACACCAAGTACACGTAGAAATACTTCTGCTTCTGCCTGGATTTTCTCCGTTCAGCACCTCACCTGTTTTCTCTCTTCATTTCCTCTCTCCTTTTCATTTCCTCTTCCTCGGATTAGTTATCGCTGCAGCTTCCCTGGTCTCTCACCTCCCCTCCCACCACGAAGATCTGTACACGAAAGACCTAGAGCCCTGCAGGGTTTTCTGTGCCATTTTCATCTTTTTTAGACTCTCAGTTCACTTAGGGGATGGGCTGTGGAAAGGACAGGTCTCCAGCAGTGCTTTCTTCTCTTGGCAGTGAAGAATCTCCTCTTGCTCTGCTTCCCCTTCCCAAAGCACAGATCAGCTTTAGGACCAAGCTTTCTGCTGCTGTGTATGTGACTTTTAGAGTAAACCTCAACCATGCAAGTGAGTTTAGTGGCTTATTGCAGTATCTGAATAGGGATCCCATGCCTTCATCTTGTCTTCCCCTTCAAAAGTAATTCTGTTAGTATGGTCCTGCTGCTGTGTGTACAGCTCTGGGGGAGAGCTGAGGAGTGCTAGCCTGTCTATTACTTGTACTATATATTGTAGGCACACCTATGAGGCTATGCAGCCCCTGGGGATTGCATATTCAAAAAAATAATAATTTCTGATTTCAAAATAACATTTTATTAAAGTAGAAATGGAAAAGGTTTGCTTTCTTCTTTTAAGACAGCTTTGATTTTTTTGGGGAAGGGAGGAGAGAGGAGGAAGTGTTGGAGTCAATTCTCTGTTTCAGCTAGTCCAAAATAATATCTCACTCTTATAAATATTTCAGCAGTTCTCAGTCACTCTGTGAGCATTATGCTTAGGCCAGGTAGTCCAGATTTATAAGGGATGTAACATCAATTAATTTGCAGCCACAGTCATCTATATTATGTCACCTACTCAATCACAGGCACAAAGAGCTGCTGATCCCGGGCTTCAGCATCTTCTTTCCAGGGCAAGCAACAAGTAATTTCTAAATCTTTCAAACCTCTTTCCTTTTCTTCTTGGTCTGGGGATTAACTTCTTGCCTGACAGCCTTTTGCTGTGCTGTGACATCTCATTTTGGTTCCTGGTAGGTGAAGTCTGTGACACTGAAAGAAATGTGGTGTCTGTTCTGGTGCTTTCCATTAATTCACTTTTTAAAAATAAAGTAAAACTCAGCCTCTCTGTAGAACCAGTTTTAGTAGGTAGCTAACAGGTGGAGGAGCACAGCTCCTCCTTGTGCTAGGTGTCTTCCAAGTTTTAATTTGAAGGCATTTAAGAAAAAAAAAACCCAACAAACACCCCCCAAACAACCTGTCTTTTCATCTATCCTTCATTATTGCAAATCTATCTTTGATTTCCCATTCGGGTTCACCTGGCTTTATCTTTCAGCTGCTGTTGGTTCTCACCATGCCTTTCTCCATGTGACCAGAAACCTCTCTAATATCCAAGGTCTTGGCTGCTGGAAGTTGCTAAGTTGCTATCCCCACAACTATCTTTTTTTTGATAAAGTGAATTGAGCTCCTCTTATTCCCTCACAGCAAGGCATTTTCCCCACTGCATCTGGTGGGTTTTGTAATTCTCCCCAGCACCATCTCTAAGTGCTTCTTAGCAACCTTTGAAAAACCTGTTCCTGAAAGCTGTTATCAGCACACTAGCATCGGGCTCAGTCGTGCAGTCTGAAGTTACAAGCCACCTTCTCCATGCCTTTGCATGCGACCAAAGACTGTATTAGACACTAATGACTATATCCTTCCCTGGGAGCTCACAGTCAGTTACTTTTTTATTAGGAAATAAGTCCTCTTTTTGTGTGTGTGTGCATTGCTGCCTTTTCTTGTTCTCACTGCACCAGGACTTGCTTACACTTCCCAGCAGCTTTCTACCCACAGCCAGTAGGTAGATCTGTCCTGCTTTGTTTGTTCCCTGATGTATACCTCTGCCTTTGCCTCTATTAAGGTGTTTGGTTTGCACAGGTCCAACCTACCAGGAGGTCTGCAGAGCTCTGTGGGACCTCCTGCTGAATTGCTATATGCTGCTCCACCAGCTTTTGTGCTGCCTGCAAATCTTAGTGGCAGGGATTTTATGCTCTCTTGCTGAACAGTGGTGGAAAGACTGACTGGTGTCAGGTAATACCAGTCCCCCCAGGAACCCTACTGAAACTGGCCTTTTTGGATGCTAATTTCCCCAAACTTCCATCTGTCCAGTTTTATGATTTCAGCTCTGTGATTTATTCCCTCCTCCCTCCTCAGTCCAAGATTGGTGACTACTTTATAGCAATCATGGAGAAAACAAGAAGTGGGGTGAGAAGGTCTGGGTAATGAGGGGAATAAATAGGGAATGGGGAAAATGATGGGTTTGCAGGTACCAGGCACAATATCTGCATTGTGTGTATGTGTACGTATTACAATGCAGAGCAGAGAAGCCTGAAGTCTCCTTTAGCACGGCCTGTAATCCTATTAGAAGGATTACTCTGTTGTCCTAGGCTATCTGATCGTGGTAAGAACTCATTTAGGTCAGCTGTTTAGGAAATTTACACACACAAGAAAAAAAAAATTAAATAAGCCTCTTGCTCTATTTCATAGGGATCGACAAGCTCCTTTCAGACTTTCCCTGTGCTGCTGATTACATCCCTGCTCTTGTAGTTTCCCTGCATCCCTCTTAAACCCTCATGTAAATGACTTGCTTTCAGGTTTTTACTTCTAACGGCAGATGTTGGGTAGACGGCGTGGTAGCTAGACCCCAGGTATTTCCAGACCTTGAAAGGATTAGAATTCTAAACAGTGAAGTACTTTGGGTTTTGTTCTCCTCCTGTGTGTTTGTGCATGCTATAACTTGGAGAGTAAGAGTATGGGCAGGCCTGATTTGTGGGCAGAACTTAATGAAAGCTAAATCTGGTCTGGCAGGGCCCCAATCAGTTTAATCCCTGGTCTGCTGATTATCAGCAATGTTATAATTTAATTTGAAGACTCTCTATTTAGAAGGTCAGTGAAGCACTCCCATGCTTTCCTTTATGGAGAGAGAAAGCAAGGTGGCAGTCAGTTCAAGTGCCTGTCTCCCTCGGTGCTCTGGCAAAGCCAAGTATTAAACAGAGGAACACTTAAAACAAGCAACCAAACAAAGCAGCTGGACATGGAAACATAATTATGCAGTCAGGTAGGAGGTTCTTCATGTTAGGTAAAGCATGGTGAGAGCCTTCACCTCCTGAACTGTAATCAAGCCATGGCTATCCTGAGCTTTGTGTTGCATTTCGTAGCCTACACCCAAACCTTTGCTTCAGAGCTGGGAGGCAGGTGTGTATTGAAATCCCACCTTTTGCTGCCAAAACACAGCCCACTCACAAGGGACTCCATTCTGGTTGTTAGCAGGACTGTCTCTACAACAGGCAGTTGAGCTCTTTCTTTCCATCCAGTAGAAAATCTTGTCAATGCTCACACAAAGGTGCGAATCCCTGATTTTACATAGAATTTTTAGACATCAAGCTCTCTGATTGGAGGAACAGGGCTTTGAGGAGATCCATGCTTTTGTATCTGTCCAGGTCCTCTGCCTGTCTGGCAGCCTGGTGTGTGTTGTGTCTCCCCAAGCTCCTACACGCACTGGAATCCCAGCCATTTCTGCAGGAAACAACCATATCAACTGTGCAACATGTTTGTCAGGTGGGGACCCTTCCAGAAAGCATCAGACACAGTGTGAATGTGCTGGTCTGGTGTATCAGGGTCATGGCTGTAGCAAGTCTTCTCTTCCTCGAGCACCTTGACTCTCTGTGTCCCTCAGCGCATGGATCCCACTGAGGGTGAGCCAGGGCTTTGCCATAAATTTTCTCATCATCTTCGCCATGCTGGGAGCTGAGCAGCAGCCAGATTGAGATCTTGTCAAGCTTGCTTTTCTCTTATACTGCCTGTGAGTTTTGGGGTATAACAGTGCTTGGTAAGGTGAAGGGAAGTGTGAAGGGCTTCTCTGAGCGTGGAAAATCGAGGTGTTGATGTACATCAGTATACTTTCTTCATTGGGAGATATCGGATTATGGTGGCAGGTTTCTCATTTCTACTGACAAGCAGGGCCCTTCTGGAGACCCCTCAAGGCATGCTTTGCAGAGGAAGGAATGGCCTTCTCCATGCTGCCATCCATTGTGTTTGCCAGATATTAAGGCATGTGGACTGTTGGATATCTGGAAGACTCTTACACCATCCTTGGTCTTGCTTTTCCCTCTAAAATAGGATAGCAAACTTCTTTCACCTCCTCACCTGGTCTCCTTTGCTGGATTTATTCTGGTTCTAGGGTACATCAGATGATCCTTGTTAATTCATGCCCAGTCAACACTTCTTCTTTAAGCCAACCAGACTGCTTGCTTTAAGAGTGGAGGTTTTTACTGCCAGATACCTGCTTCCTCCTCTGTATTTCCAGTGGAGTACTGGTGACATCCAGTGTCTAGTTTGGCTTATCACTGGCACGCGTATGTCCTGTGCTGATATCCCCAGGGGATGCTATAGATCTAAGGACTTGTTTTCCCCCTCAGCTAGTCTGCATTTGAATGAGGAATCATGCACCATGTCAGAGGTGTTTGTGACATCTGTAATACACATATGAAGAAAAAGGAAACTTTGAGGCCAGAGCTCCTAGGAAAAGCTGCCTTTAAAAGGAGAGACAACTGTGTACAGAGAGAAATGAGAACTGAGAAACAAATCACAGCTTCCATTGGAGATAATGAGAATCTCAGATAGTAACACAATGTGCAACTTACCGAGGCCAGAGCGGTCCTGTCTCTCCATTCCCCAGAGAGAGGCTCAGCAGTTTGTAATACTCACAGGGTCACTGCTTCCTCTCCTGCTCTGAAGGCAACGCCATCCCCGCAGCAAAAAGGAGGGAAAAAGGCACAGAAGAAATGCCAAGGGCCAGTGGCACAGGCAGCGCTCTGCTCGCTGCTTTGCTGCTGCCTGGGGCGCACGCAGAGGGACTCTGTTTTCGCAGGCTGGCAAAGAAGGAGGCAAGTCCCCATAGCCCAGATGCTGAGGGTTCAGCTGGGACTCACACTGGAGAGGACCTTGCTGAAGCACTGATGGTAGGAGGTCTGATATGTGCCTGACCCAAGTACAGCAGAAGTACAGCACAGGCTAAAGGCAGTATTTTCCTTCATCCCTTCTTTCCCCCCAATTTAGTTAACTGGGGCAGGTACAGGCTGTGACTCTAAGGTTTCTTCCCATGAAGATTCCTGAAGCTGTAGAGTCATTCCCTGAGAAAGTAAGATAGAAGCCCTGGTTGCTTAGGTCATTAAACACAGGACAAAGCACAAGGGAGCAATCTGTCACTGGTGGGCTAGGAGAGAGAGCAAATGGACCCTTCCATCCCTGAAACACTGTGATTTTCTTCACTCCTCATTTACTTTATGAGATCTATCCTATGTCCAACCTCGGGGGCAGAACATGCTGCTGCTCTCATTCCCAGCATCCTCTCCCATTTCACACATCCTATTAGAAATATGTCCTGCATCAGCAGGGCTCAAGAGTCCCAGTTTGGTGTGGGTGCAAGAGAAGCCTCTGAAAGTCAGCTTTATACTTCAGTGTTTTACAGACACCTGAACTGCAAATGGTGGGGCTACACTTTAAAGAAAGAGAGCTTTGCACATTAACGAAGTTAGGATGGGCTGTATCTCTCCCTGCTTTGCAGAAAACTTGAGACAAAGGCAAGCATTTTGATCCCTGAGGGAGCAAAGGGGCCCCGGGCTGAGCTACCAGAACCTCTTGCTGCAGGACTTCCCCTGTAATTTCACCTCCCAGTCAGTCCTCTTCTCCCTGACTCCTGGTGCAACAAGTGCAAAAGAGCAGTATGTTGTTAGCCTGCCCATGGCCAGAGGCAGCTGACTTCCAGCAGAATGGTTTCCCCGTCATCTAGCTCTTATGACCTTAGTTTATGCTGTTTGTTTTCTTTAATTGAATATTTTATAAATTAACATGATTTCTGCATATTGTTTATCTTTCTCTCTGTGAGCCTTTATGGCCAAGATAGCCTGGAGTAGGCTAATTAAAACACTGAACCATGACTCTGTCCCTAGCCAAAGACTACAACAACCATATAATGTATGTGATGCTGATACAGATCTAGGAGCTGGCGAAGCAGAGCACCAGAGGATCTGTCTATGCCCATCAGTCTTACTTAAGAAGCCTTTTCTATTCATTGCTGTTAAGGCCTGTCTCTTCTCTGCCTTAAGTGGATGCTAAGATTAGGAGCCTCTGGGTGAACATCATCCTTCCAGATACCGGTGCTGCCAATGATGCAGTCAGGTACTTCTGCAGACGTTAGTGGAAAGCTCCCGGAATGCAGAGTCAAAGCCACTCACCGCTACTGCCTGGAAGGACTTTTCCTCTCGCTTTATTGGCGAGTGCTGCCTCGAGAAGCAGCTGAAGTTGTCTTCCCTGCCCCTTAAGATGTGTATCTGTAAATGGCATGTTCATGCTTATCTCTCTAACCACAGACAAGGCTGAACTGTAGCTTTTCTAACCCTAGGTGCATTGAGGAACCGAGGAGAGAGCTGCTGCCGGGGCTGGAGGCGTAGGAGTTAAGTCTCCTCTGTTCAGCTCCAAGGCAGTCTTAAGGGGACTTTTCAGAAGGCTGCCTCCTTCCTTTACAGGCCTTTTTTCACTATTGTTCTTTCAAGATTAAGAACTTGGCTCTGTAAAGGAGTAAGCCAAGCACTGTTTTATTGCTACCAGCTGAATAGTAAAAAGCCAAGCATAACCCATTTGCTGTTGTGCAGCGGTTAAAATCCAGCCCAGTACTTTGCATTCCAAGACATTCTGCCTCATCCTTTTTCCTAGATTCCCTCACAAGCAGTAAAAATATCTTGCAAACGACGTACACCCAACCACAAAAGCCCCCACGTAAATATGCTGGTGCTTGATTCCAGAGGGGAAGCAATTGCACAGCAGCAGCTATAGGAATCTTTGTTTAATTTACATGAGGTAATCGCTTTCTGCATCTGTAAGGGCACTCTAATGTTAGCCTCAGACTGCGGGCCAGTTACCTGCACAAACAACTTCCCATCGTAGCCAGCCTGGTGCTAATGCCTTGGGTCTTAACTGAGCAAAAGCCTCCTCAGGCATGGTCTTTCTAAATGCACATGGTTACAGCCTGTGCTTACAGGTATCTATAAGTATTTGGCTCCACGATGCATAACCAGACACGGGGTATCAAAACTTGTTTGACAAATTAGTTCTCCTCCTTCCTACCTGGGGTCATCTTTATCTCTGTAACCCGTGTTCCTGTGCTGAACCTTGTCATTTTGGCAGCAAGTGCCCTCCTCTGTCGGACAGCAAGGCATGCTCTGTATTTATGCTTGCACTGAGGGGATGGACAAGCTGGGGCCCTGCATGGGACTGGAGGCAGAAGCTCTGCAGGGGAGGAAGTAGACTCTGCTGGGACAGATGCCCTAAGCCTGATTCCCACAAAGCTGCAGGCTCCAAACAAGAGATGGCAACCAGAGCTGTGATGGATGAATGGTTCCCAATGAATTAGGGCAGTCAGTGGGAGCTGCTCTGTTTAATCTCATTCCTTCCCCTCCACAGTGTCCCTAAGTTTTCTCCTGAAGACCCTTAACAGAAATTGATGGGTACAAATCCTTTCTCCTATGTTACCCTCTCTTTTCATTTGGCTTAATTTCCAGTATAGATTCGGCTCCCCTTTCTGTTTTCCTTTTACCAAGAGCAACTATAAGAGAATCTCCTTGTAAGATCAGCAAATCCTGTCCACTTTCCCTCAACCCTTTCTGTATTGTGGTTTGAGCCCAGTGTTTATTACATCTGACAGCTAGGGTTGTGGTCTCTGCAGAGTGGCTTCCCCAACCCCTGAAAGCTCTCTACCAAAGTTAGAGGTAGCTCTTCTCAGATATAACAGCCTCCAGTTCCAGACACAGATTTTCAGCATCCCTCTCCCAGTGCTCATTCCTGCCGTAGCTCACCTTGTCAGCACCAGAAGAAACCTAACACATGTCTCATTGTCTCAATCTAACCCCACTCTCTGCCTTTAAAACACAAGCAGTAACCTTTTAAGGTGCCACCAGTGCTGCCACCCATAAGTAAGGAAGAAAATGGTAGAAATATAAGATCTCCAGATTGTTTTCTGTCATTTCTTTTTCCACGTGAGGGACTTGAAATGCATCATGCTTTTATAATTCATGTAAAACAAAGAGGAAGAGCTGGAAGTGTGGCTCTGAACAGAAAAAAACAGCAGTTTGGCTCCTCGCTGTCTGAACCTAGCAAGAGGCTTTTTGGATGGTTGTTGTTCTTGCAGGGACTCTGAGAGCCACTGGGACAGGGTTGACAAGGTTAGGTCCATTCTCTGCTTGGGGTGGAGGTAGGGGGATGTCTCCATGGGGTGTATAGAGATGAGAACTGCTGAACCCTTCAGACCCTATTCTGCACCAAATAGCAGAAGCAAGAAAGGGTTAAAGCTGTTGGTGAGTTCCCAAGCTCTTCAGTGTTCACCACTTCCTTATGCAGACTGGGAAAGTTTTGGCAATCTTGCTGTGGTGCTGTCATTAGCATACATTCGTTTCAAATTAATTAAAAGCGAAGATGAGATTCCCCAAACTCATTTAACTTCCTAAGCTTTGTTCTCCAGGGATTGATAGTGGAAAAACAGCTGGGGACCCAACGTGTCCTTTAGAAGGGGATGAAGTGCATTTAATCCTGGCTATATCAAAGGGAGCGGAAATGAAAAGTAAATTCCCACTTGAAAAGAGGGGTTTTTTCCCCGGTGCATTTTCCCCACTTTGTTTTTCCATACAAGAACTTTCTTGTCCAGAAAGGTTAGAAGATATTTGTAGCCCTGATTGTTTAAATATTAATCTGTACTTTGATTCGTTTGTGTGTGTTGGAAGAGAGAGGCAGGTGGAATGGAAGTCTTACAAATGTGCTTTCTATCCACTGGATAGAGCCACTTCGGAGAGTGCAGTGATGTTAGTCAAAGCCAGAGATGTTATATGCTTTGACAGGACTTGTCTTATAATAGGTTCCAGAAGTACTAACCTGCAACAGCCCCACAACATTAGATGGGGTGTGGGGGACCTCAGTTTGACTAAAATCCATTGATTATTGTTCCTAACGTGGGAAATTTCCCTTCCTGAGATGAAAGTCTTTGCAGAAATGGTATCTCTGTTGCATAAGGGAGGGTGTTTCATCTGTAAAGAGAGAAAGCAGAGGTCAGGCTGAGAGGGTGGGCTCCCGAGGTGCTGGATCTATAGAAAGAGGTGTAGGTGCACTCTAGTCTGCAAGTGAAATACGTGAGTTGAGAGTTATATAAATCTAGAGTAAAGCTCTGCTCTTTCCCTCTCCAAATAACCCTCCACGTAGCTGGTTATTATTTTCAAGCAATTTTGCTCTCTGATGATTCAGTGAGGGAAGCTGCTGAAACAAAACAAAAGTGAATTGCAGAATAGTTAATATTGCAGAACAGCATAGGAGGCACACATCATCTTTAGTTTTTGAGTCTCATTCCTTGCTCAAGGCAGTTATTAACCCTCATCCAGCCAGGGAAGAGTTGCAGCATCTACGAGCTAGCAGTTCACTTACGCTCTGGTGCTGAATACGGAGGTTGTGCATTAAACTACTTGCAACCAAGCACCAGTCCAAGGTGGTAAAAATTCATAAAGAGGCTGGTGAAAACATTTGAATAATGAATAAATAGGAGAGAGAGAGACAATGATTGATGTCAAGGAGGAGTGAGCACAGTTTTTTCCGCTCTCCACTCATCTCCCCTTAATTGGCATTTTCTATTCAGGCAGGATGTGAGGCTGGATCTGTGATTTGGGATGTCCCAGTGGCAGTGCTTTTGGGGGCAAGCACTTGAACATAGTCCAGCAGAGCAAGAGAGTGCTGCTCTGGCAGCACTGGTCTGGTGCCATAGGATGCGATGGAGCTGCACTGAAGCTCTGTATGAGGAAGTTTTCATAGCACCTGCCCACAGTCTGCTCAGCTCCATCCCCCAGAAACCTCACGCTTTCACGGGTAGCTTTAGTGGGTCTGCACTTCTTCTAAGTAGACATGAATGATGGAGGGAATGAGAGTTTCCTCAGAGAGCAGCGAGTTAATTAATGGCTCCAAAGCACATTACTATAGCAATGAGCTGATGTATTAGAAATTGCTTCCAACCACTGACTGAAGGTCGTATCCATGTGCCACGGACTTTGCATATATTCACAGAGTTTTCCCTGTCTTCAGTGAACGTGGTACATCCTTAGCTGAAATTGGAATTCAGACCTTTAAAATGAGTGGGCACAGAAACCACACTGCTGAAGTGTTTGAAATAAACCCTGCAGCTACTGCATGTCTGAGCTGTGTATCTAAATAGGTTCTGGTGAGGCCTCTAGGGCTTTGGAGAAGCCTTTCCAAACAGATATGAGTCATATACCACTTAATCATTTAGATACTGATGAAGATTGTTTGTTTGTGAGTCCTCCTTGTTCTGTAAATTGAGTTGGCTTTTTTTGGGAAAGGCAAGTGTTGGCTTTGCTGTGATATGTAGCTGGTCTGCAGCTGCTTGTTAAAACCAAGCTGTTCTTCCTTGGATCTGCATCACTGAGAATCACCAGTAAGCATTGCTTCCTGCGATGGAAGTGACTTCCATTTAAGACAAGAAGCCATGAGGTTTGAGGGGAGTCTGATGGGAGAGAAAATGGAAAAGTAGAGAGGAAACATGTCCTAATTTTGGCTGGATTTATGCATCTGTTTGAATGAGAGCATAAATTTGCTGATCAGACTCATTACTTCACTAGTTTAACTCCATCATCCTCCTGCTCAGCTGTTGCATTTTATGGAGGGAGTCAGGAATGTTTATGGGCATTGCATCTCCTTTTCTATGTCATTCTGCCCCATTTATAATATTTTCCTTGCAAATAAAGCTATTTCCACAGTGTAGGCTTTTTCTTTTTCCTTCTCTGTTTAACAAGCATTAATTTTACCATCCCACTGGATCCTGTGGAGAATGGCAGTCCACCTAAAATCTGAGGTGACTTGAAAATTGCATTACTGGGCAGTTGTCTTCCTTTTACCTAGGTAGCTAGAACTTCCAGACAATTTCTTGAGACCAAATATATCATGGTGCCTTATTTGATTTAATTCAAGTAAAAGTAAACTTTGGAAGTATTCCTGAAATGTAAGAAGGAATAGATCAAACACAAACCTAGATTTCTGTGTGGGGTAGGTTGAACTGGGAACATGATAGAGAAGGGGAGAGCAAAGACGCAGTGCCAAAAGGCAGTGGGGTCACCTCAAAAACTGGCAGCTGGTCTCCTTCCAGAGGCTTCTCCAGCAGCTGGACATCAGGGAAATAAGAAATTCAGTAGCTACACTGCAATTAGAAGGAACCCTGCAAACCTGCTTGAGGTTCTAATGGATAGCATGCATCACATGTCTTGGTTTTCATCTCTTCTGACTAAGGTTTGCTATGCTGAGGTTTCCCTCTCTTGGGATCAAGCCTATTGCACTTTTAGACCTTCAGGACCTTCTGTACCTTTTATCTTTGATTTGATTCCATCCTGTCTTTCTAGCAGCCTTTGATTTCCCAAGTGAATTAAAGTTCCAAATGTCATATATCTGAGGACTGGCATAGAAGGGTGTTTAAAAGGACTTATTTTGGAGCAGTAGGAACCACATGCATCCAGCATTGAACAGCTCCCAGATGTTGCAGCCTCATTTAATTGCTGAAATCAGAGATGTTGGGAATGGATTTCATCTGAAAGTCTGATCTCCTAAACTAAAAGGCATAGGACAACATTTGTTCATCCCCTGGAGATGCTGCCAGAAGTCTGTCTCTGATTAGCAATGTTAATGGAGTATTAACATAAGCCACGCCAGCAAGGGAAACTGTAGAACACATTACCATCAGGAGAGCCAGCTGTATAAAGGCGTGTAAAGATGATGATAAATGTAGTTTGTGGCTTGGGGAGCCGGCTGCTGAACTGCACCATCCCCTAATCCAGAAGGAGCAGAGCAGGGATGGACACGCCAGCCTGCTGTTCTCTGTGCCATCGTACCAAAGAGGGATGGAGCAGGGCAAGAATAGAACAGATGTTACCTTCATAGTAGCAGGGAGATGAAGGGGACTTCCCAGCTGAGTCAAGACTTCAGCTGTCACAGGCTGAACACGTTTGGCCCAGCTCCATCCTTCAGCTGTTTAGAATCTTGCCTTTTGCAGCTTCTGTGGAAGGTTGATCTGGGGTCTAATACTGTGATGGCTCTGATTTCCACTCCAAACATCTCCAGAGATACTTTGTATTATTTGTTCTTGTTTTGTAGGGCTTTTTTTCCTTGACTCAGGGTTGGCGGATAGTCATGTCTGAGAGTGAGTCTCAGAGATACTGTAAAGCTCCTCATTTCCTTTATTGCCTTGGATTCTTCATAGTCAAATACCAGCCATACAAGTTCTACAATTTACCCCAGGAAGATGCTTGCCCTGCCACATGCCTCATGGTGTCAATATTGCCAGGTGATGGAAGTCTGTTTCTCTGAGCTTGTGCTTGAAATTCAGAGCCTGTAAATGGGCAAACTCAGTACATCAGCTCCTTCATTTACAAATGGTGGGGCTTTCTGCTCTGCCATTTGAAGAGAGTAGTGAGCTCTAGATCAGTAATATACAAAGCTCTGGATCAAAATGCTTGTGCTTTAATGTGACAGGACCAACAGACACTTTGCAAGACCGTGCTAAATCCTACTGACATGAGCTTGTTTGCATAGTTTCTTGATGGAGCTATGGATTTCACCCATTGACCTTTTTGACATTTTCCTGGGTTCCCTCCTGCAGAAGCACTTCAGCAGTAAGTGCCATACTCTGCTGAACAAACTTGGCATCTCGTCAAGCTGACTTATTTGGCATGTATTTACACTTGTAGACTTTAGTACTCTCCTGGCAATTGAGCTTCCTTCCTGCCTACATAAATATGATTTCATTATTAGCTTTGTTTAGTTGTTGTTCTGCATCTGTGTGCTTTCCTTTCCAAAGCTGCCAAAGAGAATTGCAGGTGTCGATCTCAATTTGTGCCCAAAGCATGCTGAACTCTCTACCCCACCTGCAAACTCTGATAATGAGCAGCATTCTTGACCTCCTACCTAAAAAAACCCATTCAAACTCACCCTAATAATTTTTCACATTAAGGAGCCCACAACTTCTCTTAGAGATACAGCCTGTGCTTTTGGTTGGTTGTATTTAGAAAAAAAGTATTTAGCTTCTCTCACAGGTAACTTCCTGCCCTTTCCCTCTTGTACTTAGACTTCTGATGTCTGGCTTAGGTTGTGTATTGGTAAACAAGTTGCCTTTGGTCAAAGAGTCCCAAAGTATGTGGGATTCATCTTGTTTAACTTCTTGTGAAGCGAAAGGGAAGGTGTTACGAGCATGATGTGGACAGGAAATAAAGGTCTTATTCCCACTATAAATGCAGTATGTTTGAGCAGATGAAAGATCTCATACAGGTCCTCATAACAGGGTAACTTTCTCTTGGGGTAACTGAAGAGCCAGGGGTTGGATGTCCACTTTCTTTTGCACTCCATGCACTGCTTTGGCTGTCTGTGGTACGGGCATTGCCAAGGTCTGACAGAGCTGGCTTTGGCACTGCAACAGAGAGACAGAGGAGCTGCAAGCATGCAAGTTTCCATGACTGTGGGATAAACCAACTGTTGTGCCTTTAGAAAGGAAAGAGGTTGCTTCTGCACAACTTCTGGATGACTCCTGTTTGCTGGAAACAGGGATGGAGGGTAGTATTCACAAAGCGTTCAGTCCTCCATCATCAAAACTGCTGCAGATGATTGTCACTTTGATGGACTGTTCTAGATTTCCTTGCAAGGTTTTGCATTTACCTGCAGAGAAAAAAATTTCCTGTGCATTTCTTGGAGTTAATTTCTATTTCAAGTCCTAGAACTATGTTTAAATCAAAGCATTTCTGCTAGGAAAAAAATACTCCACAAATCTCACTTTACTCGACTGGGACCTGGGTCTGTAGTGGATGGAGAAGCTGCTGGAAATAAGGCTAGACTGGTTTTTCTCCTGGGTAGGGGGGGCAACAGGAAAGGTTTCGTGAGATGGAAGAGAGAGGAAGAAAGAAAGTGAAACCAAGCAGGCAATTTGCTAGCTGCAATCTTTGATCTGTGGCTGTCTGCAAACAGAATTTCAGCTCTGTGATTAGATGTACATGCTCATTATGTGTTGTACTCTCCAAGCAGGCATTGTACATACAGCACAATGTATTCTGCTTCCTTCTGCCCAAATATCTTTTTTCATCTATATTGCATTAAGACCTTGAGGCCTATCATCAGGGAGAGAGGAAAAAAAATACAATTTTCTTATTGTACAATGCATTTCATTCCCAGCTGCTGTATTAAATTTATTCCTATTTGAAGTGGTGTCTGCAAGTATAAATCATTTAAGTTTATATGTTTTTGTTGCTGTGGCAACTGTTTGACTAATTGAATTCCAAAGTGTCTCTCTCTATTTCCAAGCCATGATAAAGGGCACACATATTCTTAGCAGCAGGAGTCTGAAATGAGGGGAGGGAGGTATGGCAGCCCTGTCAAAATGACATGCCCTCAATCTCCTGTGTAGAGGCTTAGCACTGGCACCTTTGGCAATTGGTGGGGAGGAGGGCAAGGGCTGTGGAGGAGTCACAGCTACCTGTAAGCTCTCCCTGTGAGTAACCATACTCAGAAATGTTGTTCAAGCCCTTAGCAGGATGGAAAAGGCATAGAAAGCCTGTGACCAAGGCACTGGGAAGGTTGTGTTTTACCTTTCTCTTTCTTTTCCCCATCATTCGTTGGTTCTCAGCGGACCTGAAGTGCTAGAGCACTTCATGGGTATAAACAAGCCCAAACTATAACAAGCCCCATCTTCTTTCCATGGGGACTTTGTATGAGCTCCTGGGGTTTGTCTATTAGCTGGGACCATGCATATATTCCTAAGGGATTTCTCTCCTTGCCAGTCTTTATCAGGAAAAGGCTCCTCAGAGCTACGGCAGGGTGCTACGGAATAGTGGGGTGTCCCACATCTCTCCTGGGGGACTTGCAGGGACAATTTCTACCCTGCTCTGTAACACTTTTCACCAGCTGACACGTTAGATGTAGATATCCTCCTAGACTGAGCCAGGAGGACAGAAACATTAAAACTTAACTCTTTGCAAGGGAATTTACCCCAGGAAGATGGAAGGAGGAATTCCTTTGCAGGCAGAAAATTCCAGGCAGGAACCCGCCTGCCTGTGCTATTCCCAGCTTGTTCTGGCCACTTCTGTTAGCCTGGAGAGAGCTCCTTTTTTGTGTTAATTATGTAGGTGTTTATTACGGCCACAAAATGTTAATAGACAGCCTAATGGAAATCACGCTGGCTAATGAGAAACCCCTGAATACCTGCTGCTTTTCTCTGGGAATAACAGAAGCCACAATTCAACAGGAAATAATTTCCCCTGCTCCTGCCCTGCACTTTTACCTTCCGATTACATCGTGCTGTTAACCTTTCGTCTGGCGCTCTGTAACCTGGGGGAAGGCCAGGACCTCTCCCTTCCCATCACCCTGAGGGGATGTGGGGGTCTGCTTGCCTTCCCTGCTCTCTAAAGGGTAATCTGTGAAGGGTTTTATGGAGCTTGAAAAGGTTACTGTGTGTGCTAAAGCCGAGTCGGGGTGGCTGTGGCAGAAATTGGGTACAGGGAGCCCAGAGCAGATCCAGTCCTTCCTTTACCCACCTTCCCTCAAGGGATGCTGTCCGCTCTGAGACATGTGCCTGGAGACTGACAGCTCTGTTGTCGACAGCTTCTGCTGCTGTTTGTTTTGGTGTGTTTTTATTCCCAGCTCATTAGATGCTTTGCCAGCCGCTGCGTGATGATGTGATCACCTTGGGTAGGCAAAGAGAAATTGCAACAGGTGCTGGGAGGGGGCAGAACAAGGGGACTCCTAGGGAAGCTGGTGAAATTGTGAGGGTGTTGGGGTTTTTTATATATTATTTTTATTGCATTTGTAATGAATTTCCAAAGGTCTCTATCACATAAATGTCTTAAATCAGTAATAAAAGGGAACCTTGTCCCTCAGGCTGCTTGGCCAGAGATACATTGCTAAAATGCAAATCAGCCACTTCTGGTTTATTATTCACAGAATCGTAGGGGTTGGAAGGGACTCCAGATGAGTCTTGAATATCTCCAGAGAAGGAGACTCCACCACCTCCCTGGGCAGCCTGTCCCAGGGCTCCCTCACCCTCACTGTGTAAAAGTTCTTCCCCATGTTGGTGCAGAACTCCCTGTGCTCCAATTTACAGCCATTGCCCCTTGTCCTGTCTCCACAGACACTGAAAAGGGGCTGGCCAATTCCCCCTGCATCCCATACTTAAGATATTTATAAACATTAATTAGGTCCCCCGTTAGTCTTCTTTTCTCCAGGCTGAACAGTCCCAGCTCACTCAGCCTTTCCTCATACACGAAGATGTTCTAGGCCCTTAATCATCTTCATAGCCCTTCTCTGGACTCTCTCCAGGAGGTCCCTGTCTTTTTTTATACCAGGGAGCCCAGAACTGGATGTAGAGAAAGGAAAAGGAGCTGTTCTTGGTGAGGGGTAAGGGTGCAGTCTGGCATTGGGGCTCAAAGTGGCAGAGTGAACAGCTAGAGCAGCATTTATGGGGAGAAGAGCAGGCTCCTGTTGAGCAGAGTAGGCAGAAGAGCGGTGGGCTGGAGTAGTGGGGTAGCAGTATGTGCGCTGGGTTGAGAGGGGTGTCACACTGTTAGTGAGAAGGTGAGGAGGGTGTGCTGGATTGGGGGTGGGATGTTCAGAATTCTGGAGGAAAGGATGGGTTTGGCTATGACCAAGGGATGCGGGTGTGTGCACCCGGCCAGAGGAGTCCAAACACCTCCGATTTCCACAGGGGAGAGAAGGTCTCCCTTAAAAAAACCCCAACCAAACAGAAAAAGCAACAACCAACCAAAACAAAGCAAAAAAAAAAAAGAGAAAAAAGAAAAAAACCCAACTCAGGAGGTAAAATCCATTGGAGATACTGGAAAGATGCATAGCTGAAGCTGTGAATTAAATAAGAGACTCTGATCACTGGGCAATATGGGAACTCCCAGCTGGGACCAAGTTTCACAAATTTTCCCCTGTGGGCATAAATTTTATGCTTCTGTCTTTGCCTGCCAAAAATAATAATTAAAAAAAAAAAAAAGAAGTGGTCTTACTGCTGCAGAAAGAGCCAAACATCTCCCTCGTGGGCTGTCTTAGTGAACAGTTGTGAAAACACCAGATTTCATTGTAAAGGTGGGATTTCTCAATGGTGAGGAGCTGCAAATGAGGCATGTTGCAGGGTCCATATGGAGTTTCTGGTAGGAACTCAACACCAGGCTCTTGGAAGCGTTTCAGAAGAGGCTTTCGGGAAACAGCAGAAAAGCAGTTCAAAAGGTTGGCTCTCAGTAATACATAGTGCTGTAAAAATAGCATCTGAGCATCTTCTGTTACCTGGGCACTGGTACCTGGATCCTGTCGAGTGATTTCTCTGGCATCCATTCTCCCTGCCTTGACTTTAACGGGTTGTGCAGATTATTTTATGATCAATAAATATCCAGGCAGACACTGTGAAATTCCAATCAGAAAAATTTACAACATTAAGGCAGATATTGTATAGCAGGACATAAATAAATAGAAATTGTCAGTCAAATTCCTGGCAGCTAGAGTCTGGTGGCAGTTGCAGTAAATTAAGTGTTACTTCACAAATCACCTTTATGGTTTTGCCAAGTAAGTGTATCTGTGCAAAGGCTTCCTTTCAGCTTGCAATGGTAAATACCCTCTGGTTCCTGGGAATGCAGCATGGAGCCAGTGTCAAGAGTCAAGGGGAAGCAAGTGACAGCAGTGGATTTGACCATAATCCCAAGTCTTGCTCTTAGCCCCAAGATTTACGCGAGGGAGTTGAGTTTAGGTGCTGAGCAATCCAGGCAACAGCAGACCAACATGACAGGGAGGTGACTGGCAAGGAGAGCTTTCTGCACTGTAGGAGGGTTGCTTGATGTAATGGTGTGGAGACCCAGTGACAAGAGGGGAGGAGCAGTGTGGATTCCTGTCATCTGTAGCAGGATGAAGTAAACTATGGTTGGTGTAGGCTGTACCTGGGCATAGGTGGGAAGAATGAATCAGGTCAATAGTGAGACTTTCATTTACTGCAGTTGGGATTTTTTTCACCCACGTTACATTTCATTAATGACCATTATACTTGCTGGCCTGAGCAGCAATGCACAAGTCCTAAAGCATCATCTGGAGGTTCCCCCACTGTTGGGATAGATGGAAGCTGCGTTCATTTTCAGCATAAGACATTTTATGAACTAAAGCTGAATGTTCAGCACGGAACAAAAAGGAGAGAAGGACCTGCTAGTGGTAGTTTTGTACTTTATTTGAGAAGAGAGAGCTACATAAACTATGTCAGGAGGGTACAGGTCTACACACAGTTTCATCAATCAATAAATGGAATTGTTAACATAACACTGAGGATATGATACTTTGAAGAAGACATAGACACATGACCAAGGAATATTTACAGCTCTAACATACAATATATTTATATTTGAGAGAGAGAGATTCGTGTGCATCTGTGCACACAGATCCTCCTGTGTACACGTGGTGCACGCACACGCACGTGTAAATAGGTATAAAAGGCTTTAAAAAAAAACTTACATAATTCAAGAAATGAGTCTGCCTTTCATTTGCAGCAACTGACTATTTTCAAGGTGGAAATGGTTCCAATTTGTGGTGGTCTGGAGTGGAGGTTTCAGTTTGAAATCTCCGTTCTCCAACGGCCGTTGGCTGATCATGAAGCAGGTTTCTGGTGTGTGGTACGCTGTGGTGGGGTGGTGATGGAGGGATGTGTGAGGTGAATGGAAGGGAGGGCAGTGGAGTTATGGGGAAGAGGGGATGCACAGCCTCTGGGGCTGGGGCAGTAACACGGAGATGGAAAAAAATGACCTTTGGTGATGCCATTAAATCATCCTTTATACTAAACATAAATTATCGACACAGTTTTAAAAAAATAATTTTCTGTTTCATTTCAAGGCTGGGGAGAGAGGAAGGGACAAAGCAGGGCAGGAAGGAAGGGAAGGTCTGGGGAGGGAAAATACCTCAGCACTTTAAAAGGTCCCTTGACCTCACTGCAAATCCTTAATTTAAAGAGTCTTCTTGTAAGTTTGACTAGCACTGTATCAGTCATCCCTTTCCAGGGTAGCAGCGTGCTCGATGCACATGATATGGCAGGTAAGGGAGAAGCAGGGACCCTACCTTGGCCAATACTCAGAGCAGGGTTCCTCATCCTCTGACTTGAAGCCAGTGGAGGTGGGATGGGCAGGTAGAGATCATAACCACCCTCCTCTCACCAGGTTTTCCCTTGACGGGTAACCTGGGTTGTTCCCAGCAGGGGAAAATGGTGAGTTTTGATTTGGAGAAGGGGAGACTGCAGAATGGGAAAAAGGTTGAAAACCGGCAATTCAGTTGCAAAATGGCAAATAGGATTCAAAAGAGGAAAACGAAGATCTGAACTAAGCAAATGTGTAGGTTAGTGCATGGGGTAAAAAAAAAAAAAAAAATCTGCTAAAAACCCAATCAACTCAGCAAACATCACCAGAGGATTTGTTTTCTGCTCATGCAGACTTTCAGCGACATTAACTCAGATTAAAATAAGATGGTTCAAATAATAGTAACAACAAAAAATGCTGTCAAAATATCTTTCCTCTGAGATGTAGCCCCATCCTCCTCTCAGTACCAGCTTGCCTGCCAGAGTGAGCTGTGGACCAGTACCTTCTGGGTGCCAAGCCTGCCTGCGTGGTCAAAGGGCAGTTCAGCTGGGAGCAGGACTAGGTTCCTGGAAGTTAAGCCTACCCTTGCAGTTTTCTAGAGGCTGGGTGTTTCTCCTTGTAGCAGGAGGGCCAGCATGGGAAACCACAGCAGTTTCTCTGCCTCAGCCATCACACTGCTACACAAGCCACTGATGGACAACACTACTTCAACACAGATGTCTTGGACAAATCACTGGAAGCAAGCAGACAGTGTAGCCCCTAAACACCATCCCAAACACAGCCTGAATGCCCAAGGCAGCCATCACCTAAGCCAGTAGTGTAACCTCAACCTTTACCTGGGGAAAGCTTGCCTCGTTGCCTGACACAGAAGAGGCAGAGGAAGCTGAAATGCTCACTGAAAGCTACATCAGTGTCAATCATTTGCCTGCACAAAAATCCTTCATTTCTGCTGAAATAACTTATGTAAAACAGCACTTAGTTAAGACAAGGTGGGGGAGGGGGAGGTAATTTAGTGTATTTATTTATTTATTTTTGTTCTCCTTTAAGCCCTATCTATATGAAGCTCTCATGCAAGAAATTGCCTCCCAGTTTAGCTGAAAATTTAAAGGACACTTATGAAAAAAAAAAAAAAGAAAGAAAAGGAAAAAAAAAAGAGGAAGAAAATAG
The DNA here is from genome assembly GCA_020800305.1 of Porphyrio hochstetteri. Classification (NCBI taxonomy): domain Eukaryota; kingdom Metazoa; phylum Chordata; class Aves; order Gruiformes; family Rallidae; genus Porphyrio; species Porphyrio hochstetteri. The sequence goes on along the minus strand of CM036915.1, from coordinate 16,893,802 downwards.
GCAGCTCTTCACACAGGGAATTGGCTGGGTGTGGGGGCTGAGCAAAGGGACTGAGGGGAGCTAAAACAATCTAGCCTACTTATTCTGAAACCAGAGCCATTAGAGAACAGAATAAGTGCAGAGAAAATTATGGTATTTGTAAGGGTTTGAAGCAGAGAAGGTGGGCCTGGGAAAAGTCCAGCAAGGCTGAAGGTTTAGGGGGAAACCTTCAGGACTCATTTTGTAGTGACTGCTTCCTCACAACCAGTTCTTCCCTGGCCAGGACCCACATCTGCCTTGCCACAGCTCACATCTGATACTTTGCTACCTTCATGATCGCTCAGCAGTCACTGGGAAACAAGTCCTTGCCCATTTCCTTCCTCTCCCTGTGCCCCAGTAGGCTTCCTTGCCCCCTTCCCTTAGCACCATTTGCTCTCTGGCCTCAATTCCTCATTTTCACTATTATCACTTACATGTTTTGAGGTCTTGTGTCTCGGGCACTTCCCAGTCTTCACTGCCTGTACCAGTCCAGATATCCCATAGTAATAACTGCCAGTCACAGCTGAGGAGTACGTGGGAGATGGGATACAGAGGAAACTGCTTGAGGGAAGCAGCATGTGTTGGGCAGGGGTAACAACAGCCCAACTTCTTGACTTAGTTTTCTGGCTTTTCTTCCTTGATCTAAGTTCTTCAGGGACCTGCATACTCTTGGCCAATGGCTTCTCACCACAGTTATGAGGTTTCAGGAGATGTTCAAGCCTAATTTGAGAGTATATCTTCTTCAGTGTGATCCAGGAACAGATGTGGGATGACATCTCAAGTATGCAGGCTGAGCAAGCTGGGTACTGAAGTACCTGCCTTTTTTGGCTGCAAGGTATGACCGCTGCTGTAGATGGAGCCTTGCCTGTTGATGCCTGCTTTTGCCAGCGTGGCTCTTCATCTTTGGCTGTCTTCTCTGACAACTCTCCATTACATAGTAATGTGGCTTTCTTAGGGATTGATGTCAAAATAACTTTCAGGGGCCACGCTGTCATTTATATGCCCCTTACTTTGAATTTTCCAGGAGATTTGTCTGTTTACCCTTTACCAACAGTAAATTTAGTTGATGGCCGAAGCTGAATCACATGATGCTGCCAACAAAATAAACACCCCAAAGGGCTGGCAATATAGTATTTCCCAATTTTTCAATCTCTCCCAATAGATGAGAAGATATGAACCTTTCACAACCCAAACTAGAAAAGGAGCCTTCATAGGTGGAACATCAGTGCAGGAAGAAGTGGGGCAGAGAATTTAATTCTGGGGGAAAAACCGTTTTCTCTCCTGTCCTGGACTGATTGTTTTGCATTTTAAACCATCCCACCTCCATCACTTGAAAACAAGATACCACCTAATGATTCTACACTAGAGAAAAGGATCGAAGAGGATGAAGGGAGAGGCAGCCGTGCCCTGACGGGTGTGGGCATGAGGTCCTCCGTTCCTCCAGGAGCGAAGGTTCTTCCTTCCCGGAGACACGGGCAGGACACGGGAGGGACGCGGCGGGCGCTGCCGCTGTCCGCGGTGCTGATCCAAGGGATGCGCTCCCTCGGCCGCTAAAATCCGGCGTACTTGGCGTTTTTTCATTATCATTATAATTAGCGGGGGCAGACCTGGTTTATCCTCATTGTAAACACAACGTGCACCAAATAGGGGTTGTATATAAAAAAAACCCAAACAAAAAATATCCATAATCAAAACCAAACAAGGGGCACATCAGATGCTTGCTGCTGGAAAGGTGCTGGGTTACAGAGCTGGTATAACACCCAGCAGGATCTGGTCTCTCTTGTCCTCTTCCAAATCTGCCTCTTAATTTCAGTTTTCAAGAAAGCCAGAAGCCAGGAATTTTTTTTTCTGTATTAGTAGAAGAGGGAGAAAAAGGAAATTAAAAGTGAGAGGAGGTTTGTAGGGAAGAGAGCTGCTCCTGTCCTGATAGTGAAAGTTCTTGGTTGCCAGGGTGAATATTCTGAGTCTTTTTCTCATGTACAGCTGTGGATTTTCTTGTATCATAAATCAACCGGTGTCTTTTCTGATATAATGTTTGGGTTTTTTTTTTCTTGTAGCATTTCTCTTCCTCTTTCCTGCTATTCTGTTCCTAACATCACAGTGATCTTCTATGTCTCTCAGTATGCACAACCTTTATCGACTTCAAAGTTGTGGGTGTTGAACCCCTTTCAGGTTTATCATGGTGTTGCACCAGAAGGTTTAGTTACACAGGAACAACAATTCAGCCTCTTGCTGATTATTTCTATTGTCTCAATCCAGCTACATAAGAATGAGGTTGGACTTGAACAGATCACAGCCAGAATCAATCCCAACCATCTCTCCAGCAATCAGAACAACCTGCTGGGAGCTGAGTAACAGCTGAATTCTTGGAGAGAGAAATTACAGGCATAAAAACAAAATCAAATAGACTCCTTGTGCTCGTTCAACATTTCAAGGCATATTTATAGGTACTGCTGCATGGCATCTTAAATATCTGAGTCTGAAAAGAAACTGAATCACTTCTGTTGGGGGAAATAGTATCTCTATTCTGTCACTTTCACTGTCTTTGCCCCTGATGAAAAAGGAGGAGAAAGACACTGAATTACACACCTGATCAGCCCCTGTCATCTCTTCTTTGGCCTGTTTGGATAACCTTGAGATGGATCTGTGAATATGAGGGGATCTGAAGGTCAGAACTGGAGTAGGAACAAGATTGCTGGGCAGGAAGCTACTCATGAAAAGCTGGGGTTTTCTTGTTGTACGAAGCTGTCAAAGGCCTAGGAGGTGAACAGATGACCTTGTAGTCTAGGTCCTAGTTGTCCTGGTTTCAGCTATGATGGAGTTAATTATTTTTAGCAGTGGATGGAATGCCATGTTTGGGTGTTAGGATGAGAACAGTGCTGATAGCACCCTGATGTTTCTGGTTGTTGCCGGGCAATCAAGGACCTTTCTCAGTTCTTCATACTTCCTTACTAACGAGAAAGGAGGGGACGTAGCCAGGACAGGTGACCCGAACTGGCCAAAGAGGATATTCCATGCCAGTTACGTCATGCTCAGTATAAAGGGGGACTGGGGGGAAGAGGAGGAGACAACGCCAGGACGGGCAGTTTCTGGGTTCGGGGACGGCTCTAAGCTGTGCGGCCTGGGTTCTGTGGTTTGGTGAGAAACTGCATTGTGTATCACCAGTTTCATCTATTTTGTGCTTTAAACTTCTGTTATTGTTATATCTAGTTTTCTGTTATTGTTTAGTAAACTATCCTTATCCCAACCTGCGTGGTTCTGGTTTATAGGTTGTGGTTTCTTTTCCTCCTTTCTTCCTTCCCTTTTCCCCCTCCCCCAACTTTCCCTCCCCCTTCCTTTTAAAAGTACAAGCGACTGTGTGGGGTGCGGCCCTCGGCTGGGGCAAAACCACGACACTAGTTGAGTCTCTTCCTTAGACTGCTCCATTGCATCCCTTTCCCCCTGCTCCCAAGACTTTCTGCCACTGGAAGAAAAAGCTGAAAAGAAACCTTACCACTGATGAAAATCCCAGTATAAGGGAGATAATTCCACCCTATATTTTCAGTTTTACTTTCAAGAAGACAGAAAACTTGGGAAGGGAGTTTCTTTTTTAGAGGGACAATATTCTTCCAAAAGGTTCACAGGAAAATTGAACAATGGATCAATATTTGCTACGGAGAGGTGAGGCAGAAAACATATGGCTGTGAAGGCCAGTTCTCTTTAATGGGCTGGGAGAAAAAGCGCTGAACAGTTAATAGTATTTTTCTTGGGAACTGTAGTCAGTGAGCCTCAGGTGGGGATCAGTGTAGGTACCAAGCTAAATTCACAAACTCTCCATTGCTCCAGGACTGGAATGAGTGAAAACTCCTCTATTACATGCCTGAGATTCAAGTGCTGAGTAATCTCTGTGGCACAGACATCTAGGAACCATTGTGGATAGCAGATGGCTGCTGAACAGTGAAAGCAGATGACAGATTCTGGGCAGCGCAAAACCAGAAGACCTCAAATTCTTGATCACAAAAATCAGTTCTTGATATTAAATCAAAGCAGCCACCTGAGCAGAAGGGAGTCACATAGTGTTTCACAAAGCCAACATACTACCAGAAATGGGAGGGCTCTTTTAAAAAGCTCCACCTCCCTTTCCCCCCTTACCACACATACATACAGTGCCACATACAGCAAAAAACACCAAGGTTATGTGCTTTCTGAAATATGGTTGGCTGAATAAATACACTTACAGAGTGTAAAGCAATAGCAGAATGAGTAACACTGCATCACTACCATGGGAAATAAAGAGAAAAGTAACCCAACTGCAATTCAGCCGGAATCATTCCAAACCCCAAAGGTTGGCCTCTCTTTTTTTTTTTTGTCCTTTTTTTTTTTTCTTTAATGTGTCTGACATTTTATGGCATCAATAATGCAAACAAAGAGGAAATCATATTTGCAGAACGCTAATGCACGGATGTCTAAAGTGAAATACAATACTGATTACTTTTTAAATGAAGCCACCAGGTTTTGATGTGCTGTGGTGGTTAAATTGGTCCATCAAATTCCTTCCAAAGCAAATTCCAGTCCAAAGCAGCAGCTTGACCTTCTCTATAACCTTGGGTAGCCTTTTCAGCTGTATTCTGATTGGGAGTAGTAAATGTTAGTTTGAAGCAATCTTCCTGACAGGCCTGATCACAGAAATGCCAGGGGCACACAACTCCATCTGAAGATGAGGGAAAACTTTGGGCATGTCCCCTCTTCATAGACTATCCAAAGCCTTTGACAAATATAATGGTAAGCCTACTACAAAGAGCTGTGGGTGAAAGGATGGGTGGGCACTGAAAGAAGTACTACTGAGATTGTGGCTTGAAAGTTAGTGGCTAATCTGTTTGGCACCTTCTCTCTTGTCTAGAACCTCCTGTTGATGACTGCAGAACAATGTCTGAGTATGAAAATATGTGTGTGAATAAGAAGGGATGGCAAAAACACACAGAAAAAACCCATTTCCTTCCTTTTCCATTCCTGATAGATGCTAGTGTGTGGTTTGGGTTTTTTTACCCAGAAGAACATCTCAGAGACATATCTTGAGAGCCTTGGGCAGGATTGTCTCTACCCACACAAGAGTGAAGTAGCTGTTGTGCTCCTGCCTGGGAACTTTCTGCTCAACCTACTCTTACAGAAAAAGGGCTTGTGGTCTGGCTTATGCTTTCAACTTTACAGCAGGACCATTGAGTTCAGGAGTTGAGAGATTTCTTTTGCAATATCCTCTGACTTGCGCTGAGCGAACCGTGTGAACCTCTTTAATTCATGTAGTTTTGGTTTGGTAGACAGAGTTAATAGTGTGCCTGTGGGCTGGTGGGTAGGATTAGATGCTGTCATCTCACATCAGCTGGGAGTTTGTCTGCCATTTAGTCCTGGATTACGTCTGATCAGAGCATTGTGCGTGGGGATTGTATGTGTTGGAGTTAATCATCGCATGCAGCTAATTGCCACTGGTTAACTAGTGCCTTTTAATTAGGACTGTGTTGCTGGGTGGATACATGAAGGGAGCTGTTTGTCACTGGCAAAAATGTCAGCCTTGTGATGTAAACCTCTCTGGGGAATTAAAAAAAAAAAAGAACCCACAAGATAAAACAAAACAAAAAAACCAGGCTGGAGCTACTGTCACTTTAGCACAGTAGAAAATCAGCTTCAGCAGAACTGGCCTGGATGAGGTTAGAGTCACGCTCTGCTGGGGTCAAAAATGATAGCAGCTGCTCCCTGACCCTTTCTCCTGTGCAGGAGGGTGGGACACTATGGGCTTCAGCTGGGATTTACAGGAGATACCCCACATGCATTACAATGAGCTTTGCTGTAAAATTCACTGCACAGAGGTTAATCTAGATGTCAACACTGCCTGACAGCAGTGAAATTACTCCGGGGCAGTGCTCCTTCTGAAGTCTTAATATAACAGTCAATTCCATCCTGCCTGCAGGAAATGAAAGTTTTCTGCTTTGTGTGCGGAATCATTCGGCGCCAATTTTCTCACTGTTTGAAGTCCAAACTGTTTGTGGTCTTGGGATTCACCTCACATTAAGACTTTTGCTTCATTTAAAAACTCTGCTAGTCAGGTCCTGGGAACTGCAAGGACAGGAGCCACACGGTGAGAAAAAGAAGAGGGCAGGGGGGGAGAAATCTTATCTCACCTACCACATGGAAATCCAACAGCTTCACCAGCTCTCTGTGCTCTGAAAAAGGACTGGATGCAGAAACTCAGCTATCTCAGTATCAAGCAGCAAAGACTGGGGAGGTTGGAAGCCAGCAGAGAGTGAGAGAAAGCATGCAAGAAGATATTCAGACCTCCCAGAGCCAGGACTTTCTTTAGAAGAATTTCAGTCCTTCCCTGCTGGGACCTTGTCCTAAGAAGACAGCAGTTTAGCAGTTAAACACCCCTCCCAGAGCAACTGCTCAAGTTTTCAGCTGTAGGATCTGTTGCTTGTGCTGCAGGAGGCTGGTTCGTATAGAGGAATCCTGACAGTGTGAGGAAGTGATGCTTAGATTTGTTGTGCCTCCTTTCACCCTGGAGAGACACTAAAATAGTGGACTAGCAGAAGGGAGGGAAACCAATGGTCATTCCTCCAGTCTGAAAAGACCTGTTAGATGGGGTCTGTGAGAAACTCAAGCCATTGAGATGAAATCAACCTATCGTCATCTCACTTAGCTCAGTCCCTGAAGAAAGCCATAAGACTGTGTCCTCCCTTCTCTTTGGTCTCTTATCTCTTTCCTCAGTTCAGTTTTTCAAAGTTTCAAGCGATGGGACTTCTATGGCTTCTCTCAGGGAGTCGTTTCACAGCTCAGTAATATACTAGAAGGGAATAAGAGGAACAGGAGATACAGAATGCTCCTGCATTCCTCTTGGAGCAGCAACTGATGTCTCTGCCTGTGACATTTATGACACTGCCAGACAGAATGGATGTTTTGAAAATGCCTGCATTCTCCAAGCTTGAAAGTCAATAGCCCTGCTTGCATGGAGAGTGGCAAAGGGACAAGATTGGTTTAGGGCTTAGCAGCTAATTAAAGAAATATTAAATGCATACTGATGTAAGGGATATAATGAGGCAGGAGTGGAGAAAGCACCTTAGAGTTAGGCAAGTTTGTCCACTCTTGGAAAGCAGTGCCAAGAGGGGATGTTGCTGTTCTTCTGTTTTTGGTACTCAGTTGAACACTAGCAGCAGTGTGATGTCAGGGTTCCAGGACCCTGCCATCCCTCAGAAAGCCACCAAGTCTGCATGGAGAGTAGGCCTTTTGGGTTGTGCCAAAGCACGCCTGTGCCTGCTGATCTTCATAGCAGTGGAGCCCTGTTGATGCCCGTAGTTTTCCAATTATCAGAGGAGCCACAACAGCATGGAATCAGAGCCAGGATCCCATTTATTCACCTTGCTCATCCTCACCAGTATCTTTCAACCACAGAACACACCTGTGGCTGTTATGAAAACACTGGGCACGAGACATGGCTGCAGTGGTTCAGCTGATTCCTGCCCAGATCAGGAGGCAAAGATGGACATGTGATGCACCAAAACTTCAGCTACTTGCATTGCCTTTTCATTAGCCATTAGGAGACACAGTTGGGCAAAGGATACTTCCCTGGGGGTGAGGGGGAGGATTAGAAGGTTTTAAAAAAACATTCTTCTGTTGACATTGCTGAACAAAACTCTGTCTCCATGCAGACTGGCACATGAATGCCTGCTGATCAGGTGTCCAGAGCTGCTTTTGGTTCTGTGGGCTTGCGGAGGGAGACCCAGGTCTGGATTCTTAAACGCATATCCTGATATCTTGAACTCAAGGAAACTCATGGATTTAAGTTCTGGGAAGTGAGAGCCTTTCTTGTGAAAGGAAACAGCTCATGTAGTATTACACTTCTGTCTGTGGCCCTGAAAAACCAGAACTTTTCCAGGCAAAAACCCAAAACCAGTCTCGATTTCCCAACCCAAGATACTCACTTGCCTTCTAAAACCAGCCTTTCCTTTTCCTTGGCTTTTTTATTTCCCCACATATTTTCTCACCTTGTTCCACCCACTCCTGGGGACAAGCAGACAGCTCGAAGCTAATGATGTCTCTCAAGCAAGCAGCCCCTTAAAGGCATTCCAGATTTTTCACATTTGTCTGTGCAGCACATGTTCCCAGAGCCACATGCCTGCAATTCAACACCCTGTAGACCCAAGGACAGGCCTGGGTTGAGGCAGCTCAGGCTCTTTTTCACCTCCAAAATACCTTCACTGAGGGATGGGCAAGCCCTTTGCCACCTTTCAGCTTTCATCTTGCAACTGGACAGACTGGGGTGGGAAGAAAAATAATAGCTGGAGGGGAGAACAGGTCATTGGTGAGCCCCTAAGGCTGGAGCCGTTTTTACTGCCCACAGCTTGCAGCCCTGGCATGTGTCTGCACCATGCACCAAAATAGCACCTTCCCTTCCCAGAAAACATCATTTCAGCGACTGAGTTGGTGATAATAATTTGAGTTTTTAGGGAGCAGGATGCAGCTGGGATAGGGAAGGTCCCATGGCCCCTTCTCAGACTGGCGTTCCTCCCAGCTCCCTTTCTGCTGATGGAGGAGTCTGGGGTGGTGGGAACATCTGCCTGGGTTTGCTGGGAATTAGCCCTGGCTTGTGCCAGAGTTGGATGAGACCTGTTGGTGTTCCCAGGCAGCAGGGATAACTCTCTCCTCTTAGTTGAGGCAGAACAAGAGGAAGTACCTCTCATGGAAACGGAGAAGGAGAATGAACTTATTTCTCTGTCTCCAAATAGTCCCCGCACTGATTTATGCCACTCTGTGAGAGTTTCCCCCCCAAATCTACTCCTCTTCTCCCCTCACATGCAGCAGGGATACCCCGGAGCCCATCTTCTCTACATGTAAGACCACTGTCACCTATGCTGATGGGCAGCTCCGCTTCAGGTCCAGGGAAGGTGCTTCTGGAAACAAGGTCTCAGGGTGTTCACCAGGAACTCAGCACAGCTGTTTTCCCTCTTCCCCTCCAAAACTGTCATGCCAAAAAAAGGACGCAGCAGTTTCCATCATGTCTTTGAACATAAACCAACCTCCTCCTCCCCTCCAACAAGCCTCCATCCAGCAAGAACAGGCCAAGGGGTATAAAGCAGCAGCAGCAGCCGGGGAGATGTCACACCAGAGAACTGCAGCTTATCTTGCTCTTCTGAGCAATTGTTCACAATTAACTTTGACAAAAGGACCTTTTTCTGAAGCAGTCACTGCACTTGGTGGGGCTAACAGTAAGTCAGTCAGACAGCCTGAACCTTGGTCTCGGCCACTTCACATCTTCTGGGGACCCATCTTACAGACCTAACCATGTGGCACCAAGGCTCGGCGTCATGCTCAGCTCCTGAGCTCACCTCGCTGTTGTGACCATACAGAGAGGTGGCCAAAGGGACAGGGTGGTGGTGCTGGGGAGCAGGGAAGGGAGGAAAGAAGGAGGGAAAGGAGGATGCAGCTGCTGGCCGGAATGGTGACAGAGGAATCTCACTGAACATGGAAACATAGTGTCTGTAGGTGATTTGGTAGTTTAAAAGCCATGGCATTGGCCAAAAGAGAAATGAGAGCAAGACAGAGGGGTGGAAAAAATAGTGGCCTTGCACAGTCTTGGTGCAGTGCCTGGGAGCCACAAAAGCAAGAAGATATTTGGAGTAAGAGACAGGCAGCACCCCCAGGGAAGGGTTTTCTTTTGGACATGTTGGGCTATTAACCATTTCTTGTTCTTCCCTTGCACAGGGTCTCCAGTCCTTTTAGCCAAAGCAGCCTGCATGCAAAGGAAGCCAGGCAAGCAAGAGCTAGCAACCTTTCAACCAAGCTTTTTCACTTCCAAAGGTGGACCGAAGTAGCCAGATGAAGAAAACCAGCTGCTATTTCCCAAAGGAGCAAGATCCTGCTATTGAGAGGTGGTATGGCATGCTATTCCGGTGTGGGGACTCCTGGTGCTGGGCCACACCCTTGTCCCTGACCATGCCATCTTTGGTGTCTGTGCAATGAGCTACTGGTGCCTGTTCAGCAGCCATCCGTCCAGCCTCCTTTGGCACAAGCCTGTCCCACTAGCTCAGATCTCTAACACACAGAGGAAGGCGATATCCTTACTCCCATGTGGTTACTGCCACCCATCATCTCCCACCCCACGCAGGCACAGAGAAAACCCACAGCTACTGTAGCTCCTTGTAGCAGTGTCCCCTGCCCCTGTCTGAAACCACAAGCCAAGTCATGCCAGAGCCATGGATAGGAGGTAGAGACTGGCAGGAGACAAGAAGGATGAGGAGAGGATGCAAAATCCTCACCTTTCAGTAGCAGGCCATAGCCAGGTCTCAGTCAGAGTCAGCCACCTACTCTTGCCTCCTGACCCTGAATGCTACTCTGGCCATGGGGAAGGAGCCAAGATCCCTTCTCCATCTCGTCTTGCCCCATCTGCACTCCCTTCCAGGCAAGCACCACATCTGCGCAGGCTATTTTTGTGCCAGTTGTTGTTACCTTCTCAAAATTGCCTTGACAATGCCTGTGGCTCCTGCTCTCTGCCTCCTGAGAGCAGCTGCCAAGCTGAGGTTCCCCCTCATCCTCGATTAGCCACAGGAAAAAAATGACCCAGAAAGGTTTCATATTCTCAGCCCAGTCTGGACAGACGGGATTTAGTCTCTGACTCAGCCTTTCCCCAGGTTGGGATTATTTCCTGCTCAAGGGTGATGGGCTATAGGGAGGATGCTTCTGTCTCTGCCTCGCTGTCCCCACCACCCCCTGTTGCTGCCTGTCAGGCCTGTATCCTCATTGAGATGCAAGGCTGGCCGCTGCGGCCATCCGCTGAGCCGTCTGCTCCTGAAGGCACCTTCCCCTCCTTCCCCCTCTTCTCCCGGGGCTGCCTGTGGAGCTATTCTTCAGCCTCTGCATTTCACAACAGCTCAAAGGCAGATGCATCAATCCTTTCAGGGGATGGGGACGTGAGGAGAATGGCAAGGGGGCTGCAGGCAGGTGTTGGTAGGTTCCCAGCCATCTCATAAGCCTTGTGCCCCTCCGTGTCCCCTGCTGGCTTGTGCCTGAGGCTTGGACTGAGGCATGGGGCTGGGATAGGGAAGGGAAGAGGATGGGGATGAAGAGGACTGGGATGTGCTGACCCCACAGGCATGCCCAGCCAGAAGCAGGCACGCTCCCAGCTCTCTGCAGGCTGCAGCCTTTTCCCTGTATGGGGCGCAGGGATCCAACCCTGTCCACTGAAGGTTTACAAAAGGGACCAATTTAGCCCTAGTGCAGGGAGGGGGAACAGCCCCATGGCCACTAGCAAATGTGAAGGGTTTGGAGAAAAAGGCAGGATGGGGATGAGAAGTTGCTCCTCCCAAAGCCACCCCCTGTGCTGGGCACCCTGCCGAACAGCGCTCCTGTCTTGCACACTGACATAGGTTAGGGATGATTCAGGACTGGGTCTCCAGGACCCTCCCTCGACTCCCTTGCACAGCCACTTTGGTCCCACTGCTCTCCTGGCCCTGGCACGGGACAGGAGGGAGGTCTGGGCCCGGCCAGCTTGCAGTCTGTGGGAGGGTGACTGGTTCCTGGTGTGTGTTATACCCGTAGGTGCCACAATCCTTTGACTGTGTGTTCGAAAGCCTCGAGTCTATACATTTAAGAATCAGCAAATTAGAAAAATTGTCCTGAAATGTTGGAGGGAGGAAAAAGGCAGGAAGGCAGAAGAGGGATGGGGAAGGATTTAAAAGGGAGGGAGGAGAGGGGTTGGTAAAAGAGAGTTCATCCAGGGACACTGCCCTGGCTTTGCACCCATCACCTGCGGGCTGGGAAGGAGGGAGGGAGGCAAGGACGAAAAGGGAGGACTGATTTCACACAATCAGTGCATATGATACAACCAGGGCAAGGCTTTCCTCCCGGGGCTCCTACCCAGGATGGCATCACAGCCATAGCAGGTCTAGAGCCCTGTCCAGCAGCCCGAACCATACTCACAGCAGGGTTACAATTCACTGCTTTCTTGCTCGGGGGAAAGATGCCTTCTCCTTTCTTTCTTTCTTTTTTTTTTTTTGTTTTTGTTTTTTAATTATATATATATCTTTTTTAAGTACTCTTTTCTCCCTTTTTTTTTTTTGTTTCTTTTTGTTTTTAAAGTCATCATTTTCTGTAACAGCAGCTTCTTTCTGTATTGGTGTGGAAGTTTATATATATAGAGAGATATCTATAAATATATATAAGCCAAACTGCCTTACAGGTTGTTGTTTTGTGGGATTTTTGTTGGTTTGCTTTTTGTTTTGTTTTTTTCAGTGTTGTATGTATAGCAGGCACTTGAGTTTATATGAAGATGTTTGCTTGGGAGCTGAGGGGCAAAGGGCATGGGAGGGGGAGAGGGAAGGAAGGTTGGAAGGAAGGAGAAGGGGCTTTTGACAAGTGGCCACTGCTAGCCAAGGATGTCCAGGTAGATTGGTGTGGCCTTGCCCAGAGCATGAAGGATCTTGTAGATCTCCTTGATGTTGAGCCGTTGCTGAGGTTCTCTCTGCCAGCAGCCCAACATGATGTCGTAAACCTCCTTGGGGCAGACTCGAGGCCTTTCCAAAACTCGGCCTTGGGTAATGCACTCAATGACCTGAAAAGAGAAAAAGAAGAGAGATGTTGAACACCAGTTGGGCAGCTCCTGGAGTATGTCCTGTCCCAGCTACTTCTTAGCTGATGTGGTACCACTTAGCGAATGGAAGCACTGAGAAGCCAAGAGGTCTGCAGATCCTCAGTGCTCACCTGTTTGTGTGGTGTTAATTATCATTTTACAGTGAAAAGTTTGTCTCCAGCTGTAGTCTTGTGGTTCCCAAAAACCTTCCTCATCTGACACCTAACCACCTCAATGAACTCTCCAAACAGGCGGTCACAAGCAAATGAAATGATGTCTTAATTTATGATGTCAGTTTTTCCTGCTAATTAAAGAAGGGAAACAAAGCCTTAAAGTCCCCAAGCTAAAGCAATATTTTGCACAGCTGAAATGATATTTTTTCTTCCCTGAAAAATCAAGAGTCCTTTCCATTGCAAAGCCCAGGAGAGTTCTACAAGGAAGAGTTCAGAGCATCTTTTCCTACCTCCATCTCCAAGGGCAGATTTGCCTCATTTTGACATAGAAACACAGCTGAAAGAATGAAATTTCATCTCAAATCACATCTGTGATGGAAAAAAATATTGCAGTGCTAAGACCCTGTTCTGGGTCAGGTCGGTGCTGCTAATGAGAGAAATGTGATCTCTTGGACAGTATTAAAGTCTCTTCAGAAGGATGCCATTGGAAAGGACTCCCCTAAGCATCTGTTTGTGTTTTGTTCACTGGAGGAATGGATGCAAAGGGAAGGTGGGTATGATTTGTCAGAAAGCTGCTATTACTGCCTGATGTCCTTGGTTGGAGTTGATGAGTCCCAGCATTGCAGCGTGCAAGTGACCTGCCATGCTCTGCAGATAAACACAGATCCCAAGCTGCGTGTTGAGGGAAGCCACCCAGCAAGGGGTGCTTGGAATTTATCATTTTTGAATGGTAATGGGCCTGCCACACAGCTCAGGGGATACTTATCACTTTGCTGTTTGCATATAAACACAGAGGGGAGAGATTAGGACCTGCTGAAGACGCAGCATGCAGAGAAGGCTCTGTCACCATAAAGCTGCCAGCAGCCGTGACCCGTGGGAGGAGGTGACTTATGGTTTCTGACAGGACATCCCAGACAGGCACAGGAGCCTTGTGTTGGGCCCTTTTTCTCCAGGACAAAGGAAGGGCACAGACAGAAGTTAATGGACTGGATGGGGTTTTCAGATAAGGTGATGCCCTGCCTCATCCCTCTACTCAGGCAAAGCATCTTCCAGACTTGAACCAACATGCTAAAAACACTCTGGGGCTATGAGGCCATGCAGATGCTACAGGAGGGAGCGAGCAACCCAGCCTTGCTAATGCCCACACCCAACAATGGCAGTGCTGGGCCAGCTTGGTGGTTGCTCATAGTCCAGTCATGCCATCCCAGAGTCTGGCACAGATTGATTTAACCTGTCTCTCTGTGGGGCTCTGCAGCCTTGGCCAGGCTGGCAGAGGTGTCAGTCCCCTGCAACAACCCAGGTGTGCCCACCTCTCCCCAGACTGTGAAAATGAGCCACATGAAAGCTAAAGTGGCTCCCGCCCACCAGGACAGTCTGGTCTGGGGCAGGAGTCTTCAGCTCTCAGAAAGAAGTGGCTACAGCAGTAGGAATGGAAAAGATAAAGGAGTTTTCCACAGATGGTAGAAAAGGTATCAGTGCAGATTTTAGCCAGCCCTCCTCCCTCAAGGTTAGAGGTGGCTACCCTCAGTCTTACTGCAAAGGAAACTGAGGCAGAAAGCAGGGGGGCAGCTGAGCTGTCATATTCCAGTGTGCCTATCGCCCATGTACAAGCTACATATGCTCATTTGTGTGTGTTTGTATTTACCCTCCCAGGGAAATGCAAGAGCAGCTCATTAAATAGCGTGACAAATAACTTCTGTCGCTGTCGATTCCATTGTTTGTGTCTCTAAAATGTTTGCGTGTGCTACTTTGGGATATACAGTCAGGCCCCATTGAGCACACGAATGGGCAAGTATTAGAGCTGTAAAGCAACACCTTGGATTTGCCATCTCTGCAACTCACTTAATTAAGGGATCTGTATCCAGAAAGCAGAAAATGCACATTTCTCATTACAAAAGGTGAAATTTCTGAAATCCATTAGATCCACAGTAAGATAAAAATGTGCAAGGTTCCCACACACTGCTATGTCAATGCATCTTGTTCCTCTTCTATAATACCCCCTGCTATTCTGAGCAAAAATCTTCCAATGCATTTCTGCTGATGTGCCTCAAACAGTGGCTCTGACACCCTGCTAATCCCAGCCAGCCTTCCCTCAACATTTTTACAGTGCAGCCCTACACTGATGGGCAGCAACTTCTGCTGTTCAAAGAAATAACAAGGACAAACCAGCTCCATGGGTTCCACCCTCGATGAACTGGGGCAAACCACATAATAGATATCCCTATGGCAAAGGCCCCACTGAAATGTGCCACATGCTCTGTAACAGGCTTCAAATGCTTTCTCACAAACTGGAGGCTGCAGTGAGAGCCTCAGCTATAAAGGAGAAAGAGAGGAGACGAAACTCAAAGCATGACAATAACTCAGATCCCAGAAGTCATCTGGGTGTCCCCAGTTCTGGTAGCACCCCAAGGTCCGTCAGGAACTTAGAAGGGAGAGACTGAGGATGAGCCAGTGCATGGCTTTGGCTGAGCCCTTTGATTCCTGCACACCTCAGTCTCCCCAGCCCTTAAACAGAGATAATAACACTTCTCCCATGCTAAAGCCATGGGAGTGCCAAGGAGGGGCCCGTTTACTTCAAACTGCTTTGCAAGCAATCTGGAAAGGAGAGATGGTAAAAAGTAGTTTCCAGCTGAGGTGTCTCAGCACTGTTGTACCTCTGTGTTTGAGAGCTGAAACCAGGGCTGCTTCCCATACGTGAAGATCTCCCAGAGGATCACTCCAAAGCTCCAGACATCACTCTCTGTTGTGAATTTTCTGTACATGATGCTCTCCGGAGGCATCCAACGGATAGGCAGCATGGTGTGTCCTCCAACCTGGGTGAGAGCAAAGGCACAAGGAAAGCTGAGTGAGAATGCCCCGAGGAAGGAGCCAGCCCTAACACGACGTGGGCAAACTCAGGACATCCCCATGAGCTACATCAACAAGGTTACTGTTCAGAAAAGCTGGGCTGGCTACTACCTCCCCGACCACCCATGGGCTTACCCGCCAATCCCACCTGCTTAACACGATGGATAGGGAGCGAAATGTATCAAGATAAATGATGTCCTCTCCTCCCAAAATGGGCTTGTAAAGAAATCAAATGACAAAATGCCAAGCATATACTCTGACCCTACAGCCAGATGAACCAGGAGGCAAGGCAAGGCAAGAAGCCTTTGTGTTCAGCAAGGTATCGTGCTGAGTTTTGCAGCAACTCGGTGCTCTGAGGCGCCCACCAGAAACACGGCGTGAGGTCTGTCCCTCTTCAGCAAGGTTTTCTAAATGCCATGCACAGGCATCTGCACATCACCTACTTGCATGAATGATTTTGTGCTCATAAAACTGTGCTACAGGCCTTTTCAAAGAGTGCTTTGAATATGCAAATGACTGCAGGACCGCACTGCAAAAAGGCAATCTGTTTGTAAAGAACAGGCTCGTACAGGCAGGAATATGCCCAGCTTTTAATGGAGACAGGACAGCCAGCCCCTTTGGAGAATTTGGAAATGGAAGAGCCCATGGAAGAGTCCCACACGCCAAGCCAGGGAAAGGCATGTTCTCAGCCAGGGTCTACCCTTCTCTAGGACACATGACTCCAATCCAGCAGGTATGCAGCAGGTTTGCAGGACGCATGCAAGCAGTTTGAAAGCAGATGGAGTTACCTTCGGATTCACTAGCGAATTCTAAACAAGCATCTCTGCGAGCACCCCAAGTTTTTCTCTGTTCTGTCCTTCTACATAAGAAGCACCATCTGTGGGGAAATAGCTAATTGATAAGACCAGCCAGCACTTCTTTCTGCTGAGGGTAAAGTGTCCAAGGTTTTACTGGTGATGAGCGAGAGCGCTTTTGTGGCACTGCTTAGAAGACTGCTTGTCTCATTACAGACACCAAAAGAGCAAGTGCTAATAACTCTACAGCATCACAACTGAATCAAACAGGCAGAAATCTCTCTGGTCCTATGAAGGAGCCAGGGTAGAAGGTATCTGCTGTCTAGGTTTCCAGCATATGCGTTGCTATTCAAAATAATGAGATTGTTGGGCTTGTTTGGATGAAAAATGTTTCTTGAACAAACAAAGGCTCTCCTCTGAGCCGCCAGTTTTCCCAAGCTGCCACGAGTTTCTTTGCCTGATTAAAGCAGAACTAGTGCAGGGAAGGGTCAGCACAGGGACACGCTGCTGTGCTCAGAAGCAACAGGGATAGTGCTGGGGAGGTGCGCTGGGATAGGGTGAGAAATGGGTGTGATGCTAAGCAGGCTGTCTGCACGGAGAGTCAGACTTCTCTGGGGTTTGACAGCAGCGTTGCACTCAGAGGGCTGCAAGACCAGCCCTTTTCCTAACTCTGAAACAGACCCTCTCTCAAAAAAAAGAGAAGGGGTTTTAAAAGTCTCAGGAGCATCTTTCCTAAGTGCAGAGGTGCTCAGAATTGTGAGGCACAAAGATAAAAAGCTCCTTGCAGCTCTACACCTCCTATTTTAGAGATGGCTTGGCTGGCGTGTTCTCGGCTTGCTGCTCTGAACTCCCAAGAATGTTCTCCCGTAATGGAAATGGAAATATACTTTTCTTTGTTTGTTCCTTTGAAACCCTGGCTGCAATTTTAGCTCTTTCCTGCATTCCCAGCTTTTACAAGTTGCTTTCCCTTCTTGTGAAGGGCTCTGAGGAAATGTTCTCAACAGAACAGTACATACATCAAACTTGATTGTTGCAAAAACTGTTTTGTGCTAATGCTTATTTTAGTCTCCTTTAAGTAGCAGTAACTCTTCGGTTTTCCAGCAATCTCAAAATGATTACTTATTGCAAAGCTCTCTACATTTGCAATATCCTGATCTTGCAGGATCATTTGAGCTTACAGGTAGTACAATGTACTGAGCTCGGTTAACTCCCTTTTGAACAGGTCCTACAGCAGTTCAGAACTGTGCCCTCAGCTTCACAAACAGAATTACAGCAGTACTGCTTGAATGGGAGAGCCCTGATTTACACCCTTTGAGGAGCTGGCCCTGAAAGCAGAGCAGAAGAACCAGTAGCCCCATCTCAGTTCTAATATAAGCTAAAATAAAGCTGAGGTCTCTGATCTCCTCTAGATACATCCTGGTGATGAACTGCCAATAAAGTGACATACACACTCCATGGTTGTCCCAAGGATGTGACAACACAGTCTTAGCTTAGATTATTTGATGGAGTCCAGGGACTGCCAAAGCATTCCTCCCAGCCCTATGTGTCATGCAAGACATATCTTTTACAAAAAAATTAATCTGATAATAATTAATAATTAAATATTTTGTGTTTGGATCCCACAGGTATTCTTTGCAGCTCCAACAGGGTGCCACAGTTGTGCGAGCCAGTGTTAAGCCTTGCTAGCTAGCTACAAGCAGAACAGGCATCAATTAAACTGTGCCATAAAACCACTCCGATGTCTAGCCTAGCACATAAGGCTGACTATTACATTTTAAAGCATTGCCTTTGACTATCCCTTACTGCTTCCCTCGCAAACTGATTAGGATTAAAACTCCCATTTCACAGATGAGGAAACAGATGCAGGAAGGCAAGGAAAGGCCCTGCTCTGAAGCTATATAGTAAGTGAACACTACATCTAGTCTTCCTGGGCTGCAGTCAGCTGTACCCTGTTATTTGCTGATGTAGCAAAACGATTCAGAGCTGAGCACAGAGGGATTGTGCTACTGATGCCATAGGAAGCAGAGTGTGTTCAAGGTGACAGAAATACTTTGCATAACATGTAGCGGCTGTGATCAGTGTTATGCCACTGTAGACTTGCACATGATTCCCATGGCTACATACTTCTTTTACAGGACCAGCCAGTGCCAGAAGCATAAAAGCAAAATGATGCTATTAATTCAGGCTAAAAAAAGGAAAGGAT
The DNA here is from genome assembly GCA_020800305.1 of Porphyrio hochstetteri. Classification (NCBI taxonomy): domain Eukaryota; kingdom Metazoa; phylum Chordata; class Aves; order Gruiformes; family Rallidae; genus Porphyrio; species Porphyrio hochstetteri. The sequence continues at coordinate 16,875,178 of CM036915.1, read as the reverse complement.
GCTGGTTGGTTTGGGGTTTTTTTTTTTTTTCCTTTTGCAAAGCCAGTTTACATTGCATGTTCTTGGGTTTGGAAAGAATCATTATCATGTCTTTAGAGAGAAGCTAAAAGTGGTTTTTTTCAGGCAAGCCTCTGTTTGGTCAGAGCTGGGCCTGGCAGGTTTCAGAAATAAGTGACCACGCAGGACTGATGCTTGTCATGGCTGCTTTAGAAAAGACGGCTGCTTTAGAAAAGTCAGCTGCTCCTGACAACTTCTCACCCCATCTTCCTCCATTTCCCTTGAGAGCCAGGGATGGGCAAGCCCTGCCATCATGCAGGTTTGTCTTTTTAAGACCCCTAAGGGTGAAATGTCCTCAGACAGTGGCACTGCAACATCACCACTGGAGACACAACCTGGAAGGGGGATTTGCTTTCAAGCAAATAAGGGAAGCAAATCCTCTTCTGTTCCTCTCTCTAAATCCTATGATGCTGCCAAACTCGCCCTTTCTCCTTGTTATTTTAATGCTTCAAAGACCTGCAGACTGGCCTCTTTATCCCATTGCCATGGCTGTCTAGCTTTGCTTGACATTTTTAGCACTCTAACTTTCTCTCCCTAGATCAACTCCCCGTGCCCACACTGACATGTTATTCCCACTGCTTTGCTCTTTCAGCTTGCAGTACTATCCTGGTAATAAATAGAGCAATCAGTGCATATCTTCTGAGCAGCCAAAGTTTCCTTCTTCTGTCTCCATTTCAAGATCACAGCATCACCTACTCATTTCCATCCCTTCCTAATGGATACTCCCAAGTGCATGACCTGGTCTACAGCCACATGTTTCTGATACTCCAGGGCACCTGGCCCCTGCTCTGAGGCCTCATTATACATCCAAGCCCATAGACTTGCAAGATAACCAGCCACTCCCTTCGAGCAGCTTATTGCTGTATTAGATATGAACCTCAGGGAGCTGGGGGAGGTTCATGAAAGGCCAGCGTTAATGGCCATTAGGGAGAAAGATAATTACTTAATGCTAGTACAGCACTTTGACGATGTAAAGCTATATAAGTGCTATGTACAAGTAGTATTGTAAGGCTTGAGGTTTGTCTGCTACCAAGGAAAGCTGGTGTCTGGGGAAAGATTTCTCCTTGTCCCAGCTTTCTGAATGACACCCAGCTGATTAGGAGGGAGAAGATGACAGGTTATCCCAAATGAGTTCGACAGCACAGCAGCAGGTAGTGGAGCTGCAGTGTTCAGTGACAACTGTGCAATATATCAGCAGTTTGGGCCACTCAGAGAGATACCATGGAGATTAAATGCAGAGTAGGGCTGAAAAAACCCTCATGAGAACTTTGGACTAGAGGAATCTAGATACAAACATGTTCAAGGCAGTTCTTGGTGGGCACCCCTGTTTTCCCCCTCCTGGCTCACATACTAGCTCCAGGGCTGTCGCCCAAAGTAGCATTCAGAGGGGAGCTACTGAGCCATCCCCTCTGTGCTCACAGCTGAAGGTTGCTTCACAGATCTCAGCTAAGAACAGAATTAGGTCTCTGGCATGCAGTCTTCTTCCCAACTTGAGAAAAAAAGTTTACAATGAGTGCTTTTGTTTTCCTTGGTCATTTGACATTTGCTTTCAAAGGTCATTTGCAAGCTTTCTTCTTGTTCCTCTGCTCCTGCCTTGGGAAAGTCACAAGAACCACCATAGGTGTCTTCATATGGTGCAGCATTATTTGAACATCCCTTTTATGTGCAGGAAGCTGGGACATTTGAGTTTGTACAGAATCACGTACCAGTAGTGGAGACCTTGGCACAGCTCCTCTCCAGGAAAATTCACTCAACACTCAATCCACACAAGCTAGTGATGTCACATTCGCTGATTGCTGTCTCAGTTCCTGCTCCTGTAGGTAGGGATGACCTGGGATCTTCTTTAATTGCAGACCTGGCTGTCATCCCAGGCTGGGCTGCATCAGAACATATGTCCTTTAGGCCTCAGCTCTAGGAGCTGGGTGATCCCTGGAAGATACTTAGCTCTGAACCTTCCCCCAGCAGCCAGATGTATGTCCCCATCAGGACACATTAATCCCTGCTGCGGGCAGGATGTGATATTCAGCAGTTTTGGACATCCCTGTATGAATAAGAGCCACAGGTGGTTGGGTCACCCGAGAGGACACAAGGACAAAAAACCCTGCAGTGCTGTTTTCACAGAATTGTAGGGGTTGGAAGGGACCTCGAGAGATCATCAGGTCCAACCCCCCTGCCAAAGCAGCTCCCCAGCTCATATTGCACAGATAGGCGTCCAGACGAGTCTTGAATATCTCCAGAGAAGGAGACTCCACCACCTCCCTGGGCAGCCTGTCCCAGGGCTCTGTCACCCTCACTGGGGAAAAGTTCTTCCCCATGTTGGTGTGGAACTTCCTGTGCTCCAGTTTACAGCCATTGCCCCTTGTCCTATCTCCACAGACTACTGAAAAGGGGTTGGCCAATTCCCCCTGCATCCCATACTTAAGATATTTATAAACATTAATTAGGTCCCCCCTTAGTCTTCTTTTCTCCAGGCTGAACAGCCCCAGCTCACTCAGCCTTTCCTCATATGGGAGATGTTCCAGGCCCTTCATCATCTTCGTAGCCCTTCTCTGGACTCTCCCCAGGAGATCCCTGTCTTTTTTATACCAGGGAGCCCAGAACTGGACACAATACTCCAGGTGGGGCCTGACCAGGGCAGAGTAGAGGGGGAGGATCACCTCCTTAGACCTGCTGGTCACACTCTTCCTGATGCATCCCAGGATCCCATTGGCCCTCTCAGCCACCAGGGCACACTGCTGGCTCATGGCCAACCTGTCATCAACCAGGACCCCCAGGTCCTTCTCCACAGAGCTCTTCTCCAGCAGGTCATCCCCCAGCCTGTACTGATATTGACGGTTATTCCCCAAGCAATGCAAGCAAGAAGCAGGAAAAGCTTCTCTGTTTGGCTAAGTTGAGCTCTTGGAGAAAAAAACAAACAACAAACAAAACTGCTGTAGATCATGTCTTTGTGAGTGGAAGTTTGTCAGCTCGGGGCATGTGAAGGTGGTTCTCAGCAGCGAGGCAAAGGGCAGTACGTGCTCATGGCTGGGTCTCCAGGAGGAGACACCCCTTCCCTGCCTTCAGTGCACCTTCCTGGGCACCTTCTGCAGAGCAGAGGGATTAACTCTGACACGCCAGACAGAGCGGAGCTCGGATGAACATTAGCTGTCCTGCACTTTATAGTTTTAACTGTCACCTTACTAGACTCTTAAGCACCAGAGCAGTTTACATCAGAGGTAACTGAATTTAAGTGCAAGCTGTGACTGGACGTGATTCCCTCATACTTTATCTGTAATTCCCTTTCAGCTTATCCAGAAGGAAGGGTGTTAGCTCTATCTGAGACTGCCCCATTGCCAGAATTACTCTGGCCTCAAAAAATCCCCAAGGTGTTCTGAGTGAAAGGCATCGTGCATGACGGCTGAACCACCCCCAGGCTGAGACTCTTCTCAGCATCACCCTGTCCTCGCCCTCAGGACCTGTGCCTTTGCTGTCCCTGCTGTGGCAGCCAGTGCCAATTGTAAGCTTAAAACCAGGCAACAAAAAAAAAAGCTTCCACCAAACGTTCTGACTCACTTGGCACGTTGTGTCCTCACCACGCAGCACTCCGCATGTGTCTGCTCCACTTTCTGGAATGGCAGGGCTGATCCTCTCCTAATCCTTGCTCTCTGCACCTAAGAATCTCCTCCATCGCAGGCGCTGACAGTGCTGCAGCATGGGGCTTGCAGCTCCCCTGCTCGCCACTGACTGAAGATGTCTCACAGCAATTTGCAAGAGATCACAGGGAGTTTTTTCGGGGATTTACAGAGCACAAAACAACCCGTGGCTGTTTCTCCTACTTGGATGCAGCTGTGCTGGGTGTCTCAGCCTTGCCCAGAGCAGGGGAGATGCAGATCACCTGTTGCTGGAGGGGAGAGGGTTGGATTTACCCAGAGAGAGCATGGGGAAAGAAACCAAATGTCCCTGTTGTGAGGTGATGTAAGGAGCCAGATGGCCTTGCTCAAGAGCAGGAAAGGCTGACCGGGCAGGGTTAATGCAGAGCTGAGAAGGGGGTGAGACCTTCCTGCTGTCAGTAGGACTGTTTGGCAAGGGACTGTTTGTTCCCCCCCAGATGCACATACTGTGTTTAAACACGAGTCTAAAAATAAAGCCTGCCATTGACATTGTTTTTCCTTACTTCATTTAACAATCTAGTTGCTTTATGACCTGTAATTCTGAATCACGTTGGATCAAGCGGTGTAATTTGCAAGCAGGGACGGAGGCCTTTCTCCCCCTTCCCCTCATCTCTGCTCCACTGAGTGTGTTTTAATCCCACGGTTTTCAGCATTCCTAATGAGCCATTAACAAGCTGCCAATTACTTATGCAAATGAAGGGGGGCAGACATGGAGGGGTGGCTGTAGCTAGAGGTAAATTCTGCTACCTCAAAACGGCCTGAGATAAATCACCGCTGCTCTAAGAGCTGCTGGTACCCAAGAGTCCTCTCAGTTATATTATCTGCCATCTAAAAATGCCAGAGGTAATGCAGAGGATGGTTAAGAAAAGGGAAACAGAGGAGTAATCGCACATATATTTTTAATTATGTTTGCCAATAATCTATTTGGTGTGCTTCTTACCACGGTTCACCCCTCCCCTTTTCTTCCCAGAACTTAAAGCAGCAGTACTCACTGCTAGGAAAGGGCTGCACGACCAGCCTGATGAAGAACACAGGCCAGCTTCTCGTTTTTCACAGTAGTAAATGGGCCAGAAGCCATGATCTCCAACACTGGGACATAAACTGACAAGAAACACCAGCCATGCCACATTTGGCTGGGAAAAAGTAGGAGCAGAGCAGTAGTTTGCAAAGCACCTAGTAAAGAGGTCAGTGAGGCCACCACCAGGTCCTATACCCTGTCCTAACAGTTGCTGCCAGAGCCTTCCCAGGTGAAGGAGACCAGCCTCCTAATCCCCTGGGCCACCTACTGAAAGCTTCTTGTGGCCCAGAGTGACAAGACCCCCACACTAGGATCTCAGACAGCATCGGACAGTGGTAGCACTGAGGAATGATTCACTTGTGGGAGACCCAGTGGCTTCCCAGGAGTCCCACCGCTTGGTTGGTGCTGGGTGGCTGTGCAGAGGGGTGAATGCAGCTGGTGGCCTCTGAGGTCTTCTGCACCACAGCCACAACATGGGTACTGCATCTGGGCTGTTGGAAAGCTACCACCTGAGTCACCTTTCTCCTGGTCACTGCCTGGATAACTGCAGAGGCTGGGAAAGCCACTAAACCTAACCAAACAACAGCCCTCAGAGAGCTTATCAGGCACCACATGGTTTTACTGACTGGTCTCCACCAGGCTGGAGACCACACCACGCTGTTTTTTGGACAGGCCAGCTCAAAGCCATGCAACACCCATGAAACAGCCCAGCTGTCAGCTGGTTCTGACTTCAAAGGGGATCTGGAGTCTGCAAAGACTGCGTGTGCCAACAGAAATTGTCCATGACTGATCTGCATTATTATTTTGCAGTGAGCTGGTAATACTACAAGAAGTGTTTAATAGCTCAAAAGCTAATCAGATAGAGGCTAAGTTAAACCATCATGATGCTAGAAATGCATCCATCAGGATTCTGCTCTTTTGGCAATGCAGAGAATGAAAATCAGCTCAGTTTCTGGCTTTGGAAAGTAGGAAGAAGATTCACCCAATAAATCTTAACCTGGTGATATAAAAGCAAAGTCTCAAAATGGCCTGAGAAATGCAGCCTAGGAAATAGGACCAATAAAGCACTCGCATGTGCAATCACTCTATGCTAGAATGCTTTCAGATTGGTATCTTATAATCTCCCCTTCCATGTCCCTCTCTCATGGTCCTGACAGTGACTCCCCTCTGGGTAACCAATAACGCTCCAGTCTGCGGGCAGAGCCATTCCTGACTGACGACTGTACATGATTTAGATAAGGCTCCATTAACTTAACTTCTGGATGCTGGATAATCAGTTCAACTGCCTCGGCATTAATCATAATAATATTCAAAATTCATTAGGCTAGATTGTTTGGAAATCTATTTCTTGTTAATGTCAGATTCACTGAGCAAAGGCCTGGCAGCATACAGACAGAAATTTAATACAGCCCAGGGTATGGGAACCCCCTACAGAACCGGTCCCTTGCTTTACATGCAGCTGGATCATGACCTGGCAGCTCCTGTCTGGTTTGTCACTTGTGGATGCTGGGATGTTGTTTAGTAGGAGTGAAAGGCTGCGAGCATGCTGCCCATCAGTTGATCAAGGGGCAGCTATAGAGATCACAGAATCACAGAATTGTAGGGGTTGGAAGGGACCTTGAGAGATCATCGGGTCCAACCCCCCCCAATACAGAGCCAAGTATGGAGCTGTTAAGGGCGGAGGTTCAGTGTTAGATCTGTGCCCACAGATCTATTGGTACCTTTTGTATCTAAAATCTGGGCAGGCAACCCAGAGACTTTTATGCACAGTCATGGTGTGGATGTACAAAAAACTGAAAGCACTTTAAAAATAGCAATCTGCTCCTTGTTTTCCTGAAAACTTACAGTACTTTAGATTCAAGGATGGGCCTTTGTGCTTTACCAAAGCAATAGAATAGCTGGATCATTCCTTCTAGCTAGTTTCCTGTAGGCTGATCAAGGACTGCTCCCAATGGTGTGCTTCCTAATGGTTCATTTGGCCCATTTAAGCATTTTGGGTGATGGTGCTTTCCTTCAGGTAAGAGTTCTCACCCCCTGGTTGAACAGTGGTTTCTCAGCAGGGAAACATCACAGAAATATAGAACAACTTCAGAAGACGCATACGCTTTCTCTCCTAATGAAGGCAGTGCAGGCACAGATGGCATCTCAGACAAACACGTTGCAAGCCCTGTTAAAATAAAGAGCTCATCATCTGAGGCTGCAGTGTCACACCTACTAATGATGTGATTAAACTCATCAGTGCTGGTGGGAAAGCTGTGCCAGCTCTGGCACTGCTGAAGGGAGAGCTGCATTTCACGATGGAGACAAACCCCAACCCCCCCATGAGTTAGGCCACAGTAGAGACACATTAAAGATATGATGTTAATGGCTAAACTCCTTGAGACCTAAAATAGGGGAGGCTGCCCTGGACATGCCCTTCCCACGCCTGCCTGAAGCATCCCTGTCAAAAGGTGGTGTGGCACCAGGCTGCAGATGGTGGCAGCAGCCAAAGAGGGACAGGCATAGGAGGAGGGGAGACTGCACCCATCGGAGCACAGAGGCTGTGGGGGAACAGCAGTGGCACCAGGAAGTGGCAGAACTAAAACCAGGGACAGACAAATTGGTGGCATGTGCAGAAGGGTAGGGCTGCAGGATCCTGCTGGAAAACTAGCTAAATTTGAAGGAATCACGCATTGAATTCCCTTCTACTCTACTTTTCCATGTGAGACACTCTGTGCATTGAAGTTTCCTCCATTCTTTATCAAGTTTTCTGCACGCCCTTGAGCAGGACAGAGTTGCAGGAGTCCCATGCATTTTAACCACTGTGTTAAAATTCCTCCTCCCTACTTCATTTTGCCAGGAGCGTAAATAAATAAGCAAGCCCACAAACACAGGAACCTGGTTCCCAGATGCCATGAGAGCCCTCGAGCACTAAGTGGTCACTGCAGATACCACTGGCTGCCTCCTGCTCCCCTTCCTGCAGCCAGCCGGATGCTCCACCCTCCCCAGTGTGCTCCACAGGGATCACTGCACAAACCCAGCACCAGGTAGGACACATCTGACTCTTTTTTGCCATAAGATAGGACTGGTTCTAGATGGTCAGCTCCCTGAAGCGAGCGAGTTTTCCTAGAGCAGTCTCTAGACACCAGCTCTCCATTAGAGTTAGCCACTGGAGGAAGGGCGGAAGGAGAAAGTGAGTCTAAAGAAACCACTAATGTTCTGCAGTGTCTGGTAGGATGAATGACCCCTGCAGGCATATGCTGAGCAGACAGGACCGGCCTCGATTATGTCATTGTTGGAGCATTTACCTCAAGGAGAAACGTGACTACAAATGATGGGCTTAAAGCCTTGGCTGGTTTCACTGCCTCTGGAGAGGCCACTCAAGTCGGACAGTGTTAAATGTGTGTGTGTGCAGCGTGTGCAGGCAATGACACGCATGTCTGTGTATGAAACGGCTTTACAGCCCGAAGAGTGGAGCTGGAAAAAAATGTCTATTAAATTTCTTTCTGCTCTCTCTTGTGGAAGAGGCCCCAGAAGGATTTGCTAAGGTATTGATGGGTGCCAATCCGTATATCCCAGTGGGCAACCCACAGCCTCCCTCAGGAAATCACAAGCAAATCTTGCCTACATGATGGAAATTTCCCACTCACCACACTGATTTTCCCCAGCCCCATCCTCACCACACTATCCCTATGCCAACTTCTACCTACTTCTCTCAATGTTTTCTAACCTTCAAGCTCCCAACTTTGTAAATATTTGCAATCAGGTGGCACATCTCCCAGCTCTGGACATTCTTTAGACAAACTATTTACATACAGCTCTTTCTATGCTCAGCAATTGATTGCCTCTCACTGTCTTTGTTGCTGCTGCACCTCTCCAGAAGCTGTCGACCTTACGGATACTCTTTGTGGGGCTGAGTCAGGGACACGCAGCTGTGTAATAAAAGGGTATTTAAAATAATGATTGCTATAGAGGCACATGCTTTGCTCTTTGACTTGGGTTCTTTACATGGATGGCTTCAGAAGAGCATTTGTTTCACTGGCACATTGAAAGCCACAAGCTTGCTGGGGAGCTGCCACCCCACAAGGGACTGTGCTTGGTTTGAGGACGGGGTTTATAAGGACAAAATGCAACGTGGCCCGGGACGGGCACAATCTCGCTTTACAGTGGTACTTGCTGTATATTGATCAGAACCGGCTCGCTGCTTTATTAGCCACCTGAGACAGGCGATGAGCTGCTACTGGAATTTGTGCTCGATAATCAAAGGCATTTGTCATTCTTCGAAATGCTCCATGAGTTGGTGTTTGATTTGGGTACGTGCGAGAACCAGAGGGCAGCACGAGGAGCAAGAGGCAAGGAGGCAGCAGGCACAGATAGGGTGAGCCGCTGCCCACCCCTTGTCCCAACCCACGGGGCGTCCCCGCTGTGGCATCCCACATGGATCCCACAGAACCATGTAGCCATGCAGCTCTGGGGCTCAGCAAAGTCCTCCACCACTGGCAAAGCTCTCCCTGATGATCCCTGAGGAGCAGCAGCAGTTGCTGCCATTCAGCCCCCAGCCACCTGGCACGTGTGGCTCCCCCAAAAGCCCTCCTCTCTGTTTTGGCTTTCCCATATTTCCTAGACAAACTGCACTGGTGCTTTATTCTCCCTCTCAATGAAAGGTACAGGTGGCCTTGCTGCCCTCTCGTTGCACCTCCCCCAGCTTGAATTTTAAACTATTTAACAGCTTTAAATGCATCTAATGAGGTTTCAGTCTGCACTTTGCTGCCATCCCTCTGATTCTCTGACACCAGGAAGAAGAGTGTTTCGGAAACCTATTGCGGACTTCTCTGCGTTGGAGGTCTAATTACATGGTAACTGGCGACCTTGTAAGTACAGGGTAATCTGCTGTGTAATACCAGGGTAAATTATCCCAGTACTTCTGTCTTTTCCTCTGCAGCCTTCTGCAGAGATAGAAATGCAGCCGGTTAAATGGTAATTAATCTTTGAACCATCTGACACTTGCCCAAGCCGGTGAGGAGGAACCAGCAGGAGTCCAGTGGCTCTGCATGGGGCAAGGGACCAGCTCAGGAGCCACCGCTCTGGGAGCATCTGGTGTTACTTGGCCAAAGCAGAGGCTGCTTTGCCACCCAGCCTCTCCTGATGCCAGCTGCCTGTGGCAGCATATATGGACTGCTTTCTCAGAGATGGATGCAGATGTCTCCTGCCTGCCTTGCCATAGGCATCACTTATTTGGAGGGACATCTCTGGAATCACCTGCAGAAGGAAGGGAGCACCAGGGGCACATGGATGCCCAAGGAGAACAGACACTCGCCCTGTCTGCATTAGCAGGATGGGACCAGAGAGGTTCAGAGTGGCTCATCCCTGATGGAGGTGAGCTGTCTGGAGCGTTTCCTTACCCTCACCATGAGGGAGGTGCGTGGGAACGGCACCAACTCTTTCCTCTGAAACCATCAAAACCAGCCAGACACAGCCCCAGGCATTCACACTACAAAACTCTGGGAAGACCAGCTGAGAGATCTGCTTTCTCCCTCTTCTTCATTCCCTCCCACACTAACAGCCTGTTGCCCCGGGGTGGGGGCTGCCTGTCTGACCCCTGGTACCTTTATGGCAATGAAATATATTTGCATACATTTTAGACACGCTGACATCGTTCCCTCTAGAGAGCTTCAGGTTTTTATAGTAACCACGGTAATGATTTTCAGATTATAGACTAATAAAGTATTTTAATTTGTTAGGAACATTAAGGTGGGCAGTGTGTGATTCTTATGACATTTAATAGTGCTTAAATAAAAAAAAAAAAGGAGGGGGTTCTGAGTGCATTTCTTTTCCAAACGGGAGCACTGAAATAGAAAGGCAAAATCTTACACACTGGTACCAAGATCAGCTCTGACACCTCCCCTCCGTGCCTGTTTCGCTTGAACACCTGCCAAGTTAAATAAGCAAACATGGGATTTTTGGCATCCTAGTTGCAAACCTGTTTTTGTTAAGTGAGCCCTCCTCCTTAGTTACTCTGGTTATGCCACGGGTGTAACCCAGAGGGAGCAGGTACAGCTCTTTGTACCATTGCTGTCTCTGGGCTGGGCCACAGCTAACGGGGGTTGCAATGGGTCACACAGAGTTTTTGCACCTCAGCGGGTGCTCACCTAGTTCTCCCTCCACCTTCCCATTCACCATGTGCTCTGATTCAGTACCGGGACAAGACTGGATGGGTTGAGGTGGTTGATGGCTCCATGCTTCGTTTCCTAACCTGTAAAATGGGGGCAATGCAACTCACTGACTGCCCAGAGATCACAGAATCACAGAATCGTAGGGGTTGGAAAGGACCTTGAGAGGTCATCGGGTCCAACCCCCCTGCCAAAGCAGGATCCCTAACTCCTATTGCACAGATAGGTGTCCAGACAGCTCTTGAATATCTCCAGAGATGGAGACTCCACCACCTCCCTGGGCAGCCTGTCCCAGGGCTCTGTCACCCTCACTGGGTAAAAGTTCTTCCCCATAGTGGTGTGGAACTTCCTGTGTTCTAACTTGCAGCCATTGCCCCTTGTCCTGTCTCCACAGACACTGAAAAGGGGCTGGCCATTTCCCCCTGCATCCCATACTTAAGATATTTATAAACATTAATAAGGTCCCCCCTTAGTCTTCTCCAGGCTGAACAGTCCCAGCTCACTCAGCTGATGCTGTGCAGGTAACGGCTTGCACAGCACAGCAAGAAACGGCACCAAGCAGACTGCCAAGAAAAGGGAAAACAGTCAAATGTTTAGCTCAGGGTTAGTTATCCCCAGTGAAAGAGACAGAGCATTACGCAGTGAATATGATGGAGGAGAATAGCAAAGAAGTTCCTTTGTTCTGTGAGGACTTTTGCCTTGTACCTCAACAAGATTAACGGCAGGTGATGGTGTACTACAAGGCAGAGGCACGTGTGAGCCTCCCCATTATCATCACCTGACCTTGCATGTTCCCTCTTGCAACCTCGGCATTTTTTAATTTTTACTCTTTGTTTTTTTTGGCAGATAGGATTTCTGGGTGGTTATTTTAAGGAAACTGTGTTAAATTTCTTGCTTCTGTGCCAGGTACCTGCTGCTTAATGAACAGGCCATGACTAAGCATAGACTGGAAATTAGAAGCATCTACGAGTTACAGCAATGAGATTCTGGGACTGTCTTCCCTTAGGAGCACATTTAATAGTGGTGCTTGATTATGAAAAGGATAAAACTGATGTGATTGATGCAACAGGGGATTGGATTTGATATCCAGGGAATCCCTTCCAGCCCTCTCTACTTCTAATGAATTTACTTTTTAAGGGTGGGGAGGGGAGATGCATCACTACCGATGGCAAACAGCGAAGACAAGCATGTGGATACCTGCTGATGGCTTGTGGGTCTCCACCTCCAGATTTAACCACTTCCCATCACCAAGAAGGTAAAGCAGGTCTCTCTCCTGGTTCTGCCCATCCTGAACATACCAAGCAGAACTGGGCGCAAGGATCCCGCCTGTTTCTCTCTTTGCATTTTCCAACTACTGAGGACTTCCAAAATTCACTGTCCTTGAACAAGTACCACAAAAGTCTCAGCTCACAGGTTGCCTATGCATTTCTAATGCACTTACCTGTCTCCCAACACCATAATGACTGTGACCCTTGCAATCTTTTTTTCATGGCAATCTCCTCGATGAAGATGAGCAAGGATCACCTTTTAACAATAGGAAACTTAGGCACAGGACTAACTGAATTTCCTATGATGACCAAGGCATGGAAGGAACCTACAGCCCAGTCTGAGGCTGGGATCTCACTGTTGGGACTCTTCTTCTCCATGCACCTAACTGCCATCTCCTTTTCAGACCAGGAATAACAAAGCAGAAAGTACTCTTTCAGCCCAAGCATTCACTGGTTTGGGATTCCTGTCCTCTCTCAAGCCAAGGGGCTGAGCCTGGGGTTTCTGAGAGCACAGTGCATAGCTGTTTCAGAAGGGATGCACAGGGTAAGTGGTTATGTTCCTTTTTCCCCCTGAGTAGTTTTAATTCTTTAATTCCTACTTGGTAATAAGATAAAATGCTGTGATTTCTGCAGGATCAAATGGTGCAGGATAAGCTAAGGGAGTTGATAAATTAGTATGCTTTTAGGGCTGATGAAAAACTATTAAAAAGAAGCAACAGGGTTGTAGATGATAGCTGTAAATGTGACCCAAGCATTACCTGCTGTGACATTTTAGCCAAGGGGAGGCTGTCACGTTCATTCTGGGCATGGCACTCCGACAGTGAATAAAAATCACAAGGGCAAGGCTTTTCCTTCCAAAATGTGGCTATTCCCAGACATGTGCTACATTTCTCCAGGGCCTGATCCTGCAAATAATACCAGGTATTGCACCTTCCCCAGGGATTGCTTGGAGCAGTGATTGCTAAGCCCAGTGGTAAGCGGTTGCAGGATCAGATTCATAGTGTGCCAAGCGCTTTGGATGAAAATAGCTATAAAGAAGTCACATATTATTATGTCACATTGCAAAGGTCAACCCCAGTATTTGTTCTGTCATAAGGACATGATTGAAAGGCAAAAAATAGTGTCAGGGCAGAGGGGAAAATAATTTTTTAAAAACCGCCTTCAGGGCTGAGGATACAAAATTACATCAGTGCTTAGAACTAAATTCCCATCCACACCCTGCAATTCAATCTTGGCTCAGAAAGGCATGAATGTAACAAAAATCACCTTTCGGTGGCACGTCTTCTTATCTGCTGACATATCCCTTGTAAAATCAGTGATATCCAAACTCACACTCCCATCTGATTCTGGCAACAGTCAGGAACTGCCAGAGCCCTACTCCATCCTGGGAGGGCTTTGTGAGATCCACTCAGCTGCCTAACACTGCATAGGCAGTTGGTTAACCCCTGTTGCTGCTGGGGCAGGAGGAGTGATGGTGATGCTGGGAGGAGGCTGGGCAGCAGGACAGCTGGTCCTTCATCACCTGGTCAGAAGCGTACACCTCCCCTAGAAATGGCACAGGGAGGTTTGGCTAACTGGACCCAGGTAATGCATCCCAGTCATGGGTACTTTGCAATGCCCATCTCTCTGGGCTTGCTGGTAGAGGGAAGCTATAGAGAAAGAAAGTGTGGAAGCTGTCGCTTTCCTGCCTTGACTTATAAGGAGTCATAACTGCTCTGCACAGACAGTGTCTTTGAGTGGATTAGCTCAATCCACTACCAAATGCACTTTAAAAAGACTCCCCAACTTTCTGGATCAACAAACTTCCTTGTGTGCCAGCAGCAAAACCACACAGGACAATCAAGTTCAGCGTTTGCCTCTCTCACAGGCATCTGCAGCTCACCTCCAGCAGCCTTGCAGCTTGCTGGCAGAAGCTTCTGGGACGCCGTGACAGCTGCGGACCCACTGGGCTGAGCAGCCCCACACAGAGGCTCCAGCATGCAGTGAGCACAACAGGATGGTGGCCTCTCTGGGACGAGGGCAGGGTGAACAAAGGTGCTACCATTCCTCAGCTGGCTCCCACCAGCCACCAGCTTGGCAAACCCAAACTCCTTTGCACTGTCAAAGCATCAGACACACACCAATCCCTCACTGCCACTCCTCCAGGCAAGGGATGGGAGCAGCAGAGGAGCAGTGATGGTTGACATCCACTCAATCGCAGCTGCAAGCACCCAGTCGGTCAGACACCGAGGCTGTGTCTAGACTAGCAAACAGAAGGCATCAGGGCTGGCATGTGACAGTCCAACTGTTCAAATGGTCTGGTTTTAGTCCATGCCAATTTGACAGTGCCCAAAGAAGTGTTTGAGAGGATGACACAATTCAGGGACAGTCCCTGGTGAGCAGTGCAAATGCCACCCACCTTGGGAGCACGGGGTGGTTTAACTGCACAGAGACCAACCATGCTGCGCTCACTGCCATCCGAGCCAGAGGACAGCCCGTGCTGTCTGCTAGTGCAGACACAACCCAAAGACCCATGGCGGAAGATTGCACTGAGGACTTCTGCATTCATCCCATATCATCTCACCAGACAGACGAGCCCCAGAGAATTCCTATGGTAGAAACATGTGCCGCTCCCATCATACGAGACCCCCTTTGCTGCCAAAAGCTCTAGACCCGACCTAGTCCCAAAGCCGCTCAGCCCCACGTGTCATTTCATGCTCAAGCAGCACCGGTCCCCTGCTTCCAGCTGCCCCGGGGGTTGAGATGCACTCACTGTTGCAGCTGCCGGCGGTGCCAGTCTCTGTCGCTGCCACGCTGCGCTGAACTGGCCCTTCGGACGCGGCCCTTCCTGACAGTGAATGGGTGAAAACAAGGGAAGGAGACAAACAAAAGAGAAGGGAAGGGTGAGAGAGGGAGGGAGGGATGGGGGGGGATGAAGCAAGGGGACAAGAAGGGAAAGGGTATGTCTTTAACCGAACCGTATGTCTTTCACTGGCTGCAACATCCCAACACTGCACAACCCTTGCTGCGAGGGCGGGAGGTGGGTGAGACCCCCCTGGCCCTGGTCATCACCACCTTGCACCCCATGCTGTCACCTGCACCAGTGCAGAGGGAGGGTGAGGGGAGAGCACTGGTGCTGCATGAGAGTCACAGGGTGCTCTGGCCTCCTGAAATTTCTCCTTGGACTGTGAAGCTACATCTCTTGGGGGATCCAGAGTTCCTCTTTGACAGGAGATGTTCTAGGAGGCTTGAGTGGTTCCTCTGTATCTGGTACTAAAGCATCCTGCTCCTTGGCCATTGCCAGCCTTCCAGGGCATGGTGCAGGGACCCACCTGCCTCTGCCAGCAGGACAAGACCCAGGTTTGATGTCTTTACTCAAGCAAGCTCAGGCTAGCCAGAGTTAATGGCATTGTTGGCCAAATGTCCCAGTGAAGAACCTGGTACATCACCCTACACTTCCCCAAAAGTCTTTGTCCCATCAGTACCATTGCAGGTTGGGGGAGGAAGAAAAAAGCTTCATCTCACAGCCGCCAGTTACCTGCAAACCTGCCAGCACTAGCAAAAACTGAACCCTAGGAGGGAACAAGGGAAGCAAAACAATGGCCCTACTACATTTTCCAGTGTATCAAAGTAGGAAAGACTTGGGGAATTGGGTGCAGGAAGAAAAGGAATAGGGATCTCAGTGTGCAAACTAAGAGTAAATAATGAGCTTAAGGCCCTCTGAATTTCTAGTAAGGTGTCTGTGTTCCCACTGGCACAAAAAGGAGACAAAACCCTGAGATGAAAGGGCAGCTGGTGAGGAAGGTGGTTTGGAGGTTTTAGGCTGTGCTTCTTAGGAGCTCAGGCTGACAGCTGCCCCTGGAACACCAAAAATATGGCCTCAGGGCGTGTCCAGCTAGTCATCACCCTGGGCGCCTTTCCACCCTGAACCAGAGGTGAAAATTGAGCTGCTAAATGTAGCTGACAGCTCATTCTGCTTGGGGAATTGCCCCCTGAATGACTGCCTCACCTCCCTTCCCAAAAAATTGAGGTAGGAAATGGGTGGGGGAAAGGCTTAGAAAATTGTTTCATGATGGTTGTTTAAATTGCCTCTGCACTACAAGTCAGGGAAAAAGAAAAGAGAGGGCTATCACATCGGGCCACATCCTAAAGCCAGCTGGGGCAGAGGTATGGACATTGGAGAGAAGCAGAACGAATGAAGTCATCCAGCAGTGGAAAAAAAAAACAAACCCACATCAATATAATATAGTGCAGAACAAAGCAAATTCTACCTCAAACACAGAGCTGAAAGAGAAACATCTTCCTCTGTCAGATCTATTACCATGCATTTATTCCAATAACAAATAACTAACCCAGAGAATAACCCAAACCTGATTTATTCTTCCATCTAAGTAAATATGAAGAGGCAGCCGCATCTGACTGTAAAAAAACACTGATCTCATATGTTTTTCTTGTATGTATTGGAAAAAAAAATAGGAGTGGAGCTTCTGCCTTGCTGCCAGGGGATGCTGGCAAAGCATTTGAGCTATAGATATTGTATCTTGTCACTAATGACTGCAGGGAACTAAAAGGGATTTGGATTTTTTAATGCTTCACATTAATTGATAATTTGGTCTCAGAATCCACAGTGGAACACAGGATTTGCTATATTGGATCAGTCTAGTGGCCCATAAAATCTGGCGTCTTGCCTCAGCGATGCTCAGGAAAATTATCATCCAGTGTCTTTGCTTATAAGGTTGCTGGCCATTTCTGGAAGGCCATGCAACTGAAAGAGGAGAGGTCTTTCTGGCCTGCACAGCAAGCTCCTTTAAACCCTGAAACGTGGTTTTGGCAGGGCTGTGCTATGTCTTGGGGTTTTTTTGGGGTTTGTTTTTTTCCTTTTTTTAATGCAAGGAAGAAAGTCTGTAAGTACAAACGTTTCCAACAGACCTGCTGCTGCTGATTTTCCTCTCAGTCTCCACAGCCCAAAGAGTGTGAAGGTGAAACTCGTGTTTTCAGAGGGCAAATGAGAACACGACTGGGGCCGGAGAGGGGGAGATGCCTTGTACTGAGCAAGCACAATATTGATTAGGCAGTGTAAAGATTTCCCTCACTAATTCCTTTAGCAATCTTATCATGTGTTGCCCACATAATTGGATGGGGAAGAGAGAGGTGGAATCACTTAAGCGTTCAAAGCTCAACACACACCGAGAAAAGATTCCTATTTTGTGTGTGTGCAATTTTGTGCATCGTTGCCCTTTGATTGTACATTGAACATGCTCTCTTTGACAGCCTAGCCCTAAACAGGCTGTTTATTAAAGACAGCTGCTTGCAAATAGGGGCTTTCTCCATCCAGCTGGCGTGAAGAAGGAGCTTGCTGTGGCTGTGAGAGGCAGGACTATGAAACAGGAGGGGATCAGGAGGGGAAAGCCTGTGGAAACTCTGACTGTGCAGGAATCAGGAGGGAAAAAAAAAGGCAGTGGTTTCTTTCCATGCAAACATCTTAATTAAGGAGGACGATGAAGATGTTTGCATCTTAATTTTTCTAGGGAGGTCTTCAGTTTGTCTTGAAGCAAGGCATAATTTATCCATGCTCCCACTAAGCTGGCTTATAACTTCTCTGCCTCCAGTTCTTTTGCTGATCATACTGAGGTTTGGGGATGCTCCCCGCCTTCTTTCCCAACTGATGTGTGATCTCATGGCTGTCCCCATGGTAAAGAAGAGCTGAGATCATGGTCCTGCAGGTGGGAAAGCAGGAGGAGGCCACTGGCCAGCTGGGATGCAGAGGGGAAATGGGTCCAACAACCTAGATAAGGTGAGAGGGGGTTTTACACATCCCAGTCTCCCTCAATTGTAAGTGGCAGTGCTCCTTCCAAAGCATGAGCAGTTTGTTTCCATATGCTCAGGAGTACATACACTGTTTCTGGTCCACCTGGGGCTACAGTAATGAAGCTTGCTAGCATATGGTTCTTCACCTTTTTCTACTCTAGCTACAGTTTAAATGAGGCCACCCTGCTAAAGGCCAGGGACCATCAGCTTCTCTGGCCTGCTCTGTACAAAATCCTTCCTTGTGTCTGGTGATACCAGAGAGGAGCATGTTTTGGATGGATCTCCATCATGGGAGAGTCTCTGGCTCAGAGCTAAGTACTGTGCTCCTTTCCATGTATCTCAGGCTAATGGGATGTTCAGAGTGGGGACAGCGGGAGGAAGGGAGCACATTGCATGCAGGCAGCTTCTACAGCAGGTGGATGTTCACTTGGGGACCACAGTTGGACAATACATATTATAACAGGGTAAAAACAGTTTCACAGTCAAGAACAAGGAGAGGAGAACTACTCAAGGATGGGTGGGGATCACAAACAACTTCTCCTGCCTCTCTGGATCTGTTGGCTGCTCCCAGGGTACACTGAAAATGGATGAGAGCCCTGCCCTCCCTAGTTGAGATTTATGGGAAAGGAATTTCTTTGCGGGAAAGGGCTCCTGAAACCCCTGAAGGAAACATGCTGATCAAGTTTTCACAGCAGAGGTGAACAGACTTGAGTAGTTTGACTACGTGGAGAAACAATCCCAGCTTTCTGAACTGGATCTCTGACTTTATGGAGATGTTCTCACTACCCATCAACTGGGTTCAGCATTTGACTGGTTACCCCCAGTACTCTCCCCTACTCCCAGAAAAGCAGAGATCAGCCTGGACAACTTTTAAGAACAGTCAAAGACCAGTCAGTTGGGATCCTGACCTCAGTCTGAGATGCATAGGGGAGAGCATGGAAACAAAAGAGCCCATAGTGTATGTCCCACAATAGTCTTGTCCTCAGTAAACTCAGTGGCACAGGGACTTCTTGACACAAGGGCAGTATTTTGTGTTTGCTAGCCCCTCAGAGATTACTTTGCTTCCACAGTTCTGTTCAATCCCTTTTTCAACCTATCTCAGCTGTTGGCACCTACTATCTCCTGAAACAAGGAGTCCCACCACTACCCACTGTAGCATCTCCATCAGATCTGAATTTGCCATGAACATCACCAGGTGTTTTATGTCGGGAAATACTGAACGACCAACAGTTCCTCCCTATCTGGCTACATCTATGACCTCTGCAAATGGAAGGTCAGGGGGTTAAAAACCATCAGAAAGATGAGGTGAAAGGCTTTGAACTCCCAGATCTCTGGAGCTTAGTCCAATGGTTGGGAGAAAGCAAAAGCCTGAATTCAAATGTCTGGGAATGGGGCTGAGCTTTGACTGAAAGATGACAAGTTTGATTAGCTCTCAGTAAGTGTGTGAGGGTTTGGGTGGTTTTGGGGGAAACATAGAGGGGTTAAGCATGGACGCCAGTGTTGGGGTGAATATTGAGACTACATTAAACAAAAAACCTCAGTGAAATGACTTGTGATGCAGCAGCAACAGATCCTGAGGAGGAGAAGAGGTGAGCGTGGAGGTCAAGTACCATAGCAGGGAGTTTTTATTTCCCCAAAACAAACTGCTCTTTTGTGCCTGTGCTTCAAAGAAGATGTGACCAGATTGTGAGAGCTCTTCACCTGCCACATCCCTCTCATTACCAAAATGAAATAAATGGCAACAGCATGAAAACAGCAACTCAAGCAGGAGAAAGACAGGTAGACAGCAAGGAAAAGGGGAGGGGGGGAAATAGGGTGAGGGTGGAGGTCTTGGCAAGGTGGAGAATTAGGGCAATTACCATTTCTGAGAAAATGCCAGAAATACAACACAACCTAATTTCCCCAATTAATTCCTCTGCACTTGAGCTGCTTAGTGTGAAGGGCTCTTAATGTTTCAAACAGAAGGAAAGGAGAAAAAAACAGAAAGACTCAACATTTGTTTTTCCCTCAGTGTAGAAATGGGCAAGTGTTGAGGAAAAAAATGTCTGGTTAAAACAAAAGAGGATGCTGTTACATCTTCCTTTCAGGAGATAAGGAACTGTGCCATGAATTCAATTTGCAGAGGTTTTTACAGGAGTCACAGAGATATCAAAGACCAGCACATTCAATATCACGCTGACTTTTCCTGCACGCAGAACACACCAGGACAGGCACAGAGACACTTAACCCATGCACCCACATTGAGCAGTTCCCTCACCTCCCCTATTTCTAACCTTACTGCTAAGTTAAGAGGAAATGGGGTATTTTGCCCCCAAACCACCAGTCAGGACAGTTGCAAGGCACCATGACAAGAGTCATCCACATCTCATGGGGCACAGAGATGTCATCTCGAGGAATGAGATGCAGTGAAAACAAGGAAAGAAATTATAAATTAGGGGTTGGGGTGATGGGACACGTGGAGTAAACAGATGCTGGGTAGAGCATGTAATACTTTCAATAGCAGGGACAGGCTCCTGCATATAGCAAGACTATGGCTCTGCCTAGCTGACCCTTCTGTATCCGTTCTAGGGATCTCCAGGTCACATCTCCAGGTCCCTATGAGACTCTCCTACCCTTACCTACATAGATATAACAAAGCAACACATGTTCTCCAGGATCCCGCTCGATACAGGAGAAAATGGCTTTGCACTTCTAAGTCCTTTCTTTAGTCCAACATATTTTTACATATATGAAACCACCCCAACACCCTGGCAGAAAGGATGGAGAGAGTAGCACGTTCTGTTTTTCACCTCAGAGGAGGTGTAGAAGAGACAAAAGGTGATGCTCAGCTGCTTGGCATCTGCACAGCACTTTGCTGCTAGAAATGGTACTGATGTTGGAAGCTGAACGTGGAACACACACCATACCACTGACACAAGATTGCACACAACGCTCAGCACAGCCAGGGACTGAACTTGCTTCCCCCACCCATGGACACTGAAACGCAGCCTGAGCACACTGTCAGGGGGCTCAGAGCCTGGCTCACCCCCTGTCCAGAGCTGTCAGTCCTGACAGCACACACCAGGTCTGCAGTAAATCCTCAAAGTGGCAGCTTTCTTTTCCCCAAAACGGAGTCAGTGCCGTATCCCAGAAAGAAATTCAGAGGGAGTTTTCCTCCCCCCTGCCTGTGAGCAATCCCCTTTGTAGTGACGGTGCAGAGCCCCGGCACGCTCATTGCAGGGCTCTTTCCTGGCACTACCAGGGCTGGGCAGGAATTTCCCTCTGCAAGGATCAACCTCCCATGCTGTAAATATGCTGCATGAGATGGCAGCAACGGAGAGAGCACCAGGAGACACGAAAGTGGGTGTTGTACAGCTGAAGGATACACGTGGACATTAAGGATCCCTGGCAAGGATGCACGAAATACAGCGAGCCTCTGCAGTGAGTTCAAAGCAGGTGGGATCAGAGCACCATTCAATGATGGTGTGATTGTTTAGAGACCCTCTATCTAGGAGAGTGTGGGTCAAACTTTCAATTATAAGGCTTGTCTATTTGTCTTATCTACCCTGCTGAATGGACCTTGGAAGGAGCACAAGCCAGGCAGCTGCTAAACCCCAGTGATCTATTATTTGTGTGGAAATTTCATGGCAAAAAACCTGACTGTGCCCAGGAGAAAGAAAATGATTTTGAACTCCAGAGAAGAACTAAAGTAAGACGTGGTCTAGTTGGGAGATGGTCATCAGGAAGCAACCCGACAATGGGTACTGAAAATTATAAAGACTGTGAGGTTTTCTCTGGCCTTTTTAAAGAAGAAAGAAAATGTTTACATGGTAAGCCTTCATGCTTCAGAGGAGAAGGCATCTGCCAGGGGGATCCTAGACTTTTTTAAAGAACATTGACCTAAGGCCAGAGTCACAGCAGAAATGTTGTTCTGGTTCCGATGGTGTAAGGATGTGAGAGCCAAGGTTCATAGGAAGAGATATTAATCTTTTATTAAACCACTGATACTACTGAGGGGAAAAGAAAAAAAAAAAAGAATCCAGAGAGGGTTTGTGTGTCTAAAATTCATTCTTTTTTTTTTTACCCTCCAACAATATCGTATGTTCTCATAAAAGATATTACTTCCTCCTGAAAACCTTGTCTCTCCCAAATCCAAACAATGCTCCAGAGTGGTGAGGACAGAGAAGCATGGAGTGTTTTTTTGTTATTATGTTTAGCTCTGTGTTGCTAGAAATAGAAATGTATTTTCACAGCCCTTTGCAAATCCTGCCTGTGTCTCTTTTTTTGACAAGCAGGTGTCCTCTGCCTGATGAAGTGTGACCTGAGGTACATTCAGGACAGACCACTGGGCAAGGATGGAGCTAAATCCCCTGGAGGCTTCAAGCCCAGACCAGGATTTGGGGCAGGATGCCAGACATAGGGTAGGACATAGGAGACCTGGACAGAGGGATGCCTTAATGGGGTTTAATGCCTACATAAATCCTTCCCCTACTGACGTGTGGCTTCACTGCTGGGTTCCAACCCACGTCAGGATACATTACCTTGGAAGTTATTAAGGACTGCTGACTGCAATTTAAGCCTGTATTCTCTTCTAAAGATGGAGAAATACTGCCCTTGCCCTGGGAAGCTGCCACATGATTTTGTTTTGGAATTAAATTACATGTTTTGGGGAAAGAAAGGGAAATGATGTGGATTTTACTGGAGCACAGGTGAGTTCAGAGCCACAAAGGGCTCTGGGAACAACCAAACCCCAGTCTGCAGGCTGGAAACGCAGCTGGGTGTCCTAAGATCAGCCCTGGTGATGCCCCCAGCTCTAGACAAACCCCCCCAGCTGCAATGACAGTCTCCTCAGCTGGTGCTGAGCAGGCACCGTGTGCCTGGCTTGCTGCAGTCTCCAAGCCACACTCAGCTTGGCTGAAGAACAACATCCCTGACCTACAGCATCCCACCACCTGCTGTCACAGTCCTGAGTCATACCTAAAAAAAATCACCTGCTCACACATTTTGTCTTTTAAAGAAAACAACAAGGAAAACAAAATCCACCCAAATCTTTTCTCTCCAGTATGGATATACTCCATCCTGCCTTCACACAGAGACTCTCACCAAAGATTGCACAGCACGTTACACAACATGTCACAGAACTGCTTCTTCAGCATCCCCACCTTTACTTTTTACATAGATGCTGGGTTACTGCTCCCCATCTCCCCAGTCCCTCCACTTTCTTCTGCCTCCTAATCAGATGCTGTTTCACCTCTCCCCACCACCTACACCCCCACAAACCATGTCTCTCCATCCTGTCACACTGACAGAAGGTTTAAAGGCACCAACTGACTGGATCCCTCTGTGATGCACAGGGAAAAGGAGGCATCTGTCTTCAGGCAGAACATGGAGAGCCTGAAGGAGAGGGGAAACAAGCCTCTCCACTGCTTTTGTTAGGCAAATGTTTGTTTTCTGTATCCAAATATGTAACAGGAAATTAAGCAGTTCACCTTTGTTAAACCATTTTTGCATCCCACAAATGCAGGAGCCAGATGGTGTTCCTTCTTTGTTTTAAAAGATTAAAAATGGGAAAGAAAGGAAATGGCTAGGAGCTAATCCTCAGCCCGGAACACACTCACATATCCACATGCCCAGTTATCCATGCTCGTGGGGCCTGGGCAGAAGCAAACATGGGGACCCAGTGGACTGAAGTCAGCCTGCTCACAGAGAGCTCCAGACATGCCATTTTGTGCCAGTTTTGAGGTGGAATCCTTTGCTATATTCCCAGAAAATGACAAATCACAGTATTCTTCCTGGGCACCAGCTTGGATACACCAAGCAATATTTTCTAGAGACCACCTGAAGCAGAACCTTGCTCCAGGTCCTACTGGTGGGAATGGCAGGCTGTCAAAAGGGGAGAGCTGCAGTGCACAAACTCTGGGAATCAAGACTTGGGAATGTCACCAGGTGGGTTGTAAATGTGACCAGGGACAGCACCAAAGTTCACCTCTTCAGCCATATCTCTACCTTCCATAGCCAAGACCCAGGAGAGGTTCAGTTCTCAAACTTGAGCTCATTTGGTCTCTGTGCAATTCAAAAAGCCCTCACTTGGGGGTACCTTGGTGGGTTTCATGAGAGGTCTGTACACTCAAAAGGATTGTCTCAGGAGCCTTTAAGAACAAGTTTCCATGTAAGGGGGGGTTAGGAATTAAAACTGGGAGGAAGACAGAGAACAAATGCACAACTGCTGTGAAGCCATGTTGTTTTTCTCACCCATGTTTGCAGGAGAAAGTGAATGCTGCTTCTTAACAGAGTTAAAGTCAAGTCTAATACAATCAATTCACATGAGCCCCGTGTGGCTTCATTAGTGTCACAACCAGGTTTCAGTTCAAAGGCTTTACTACTTCTGTTGATAGGGAACTTAGATATGCAGGTTGCCAAATAGAAACTAAATAGATTTCCCAGTCCAGAGACAGCAAGGCACACACCAGTTCTTGCAGAGAATGAATGCAGCAGTGCTGTGCAAGGCAGAGGACAGGTAGGAGATAGTGGTGGATGGGGAAGGACAGAAACTGTCACATAACCCTGAGTGCATGAGAAGGGTGAATAATGAGGTCAGCTCTGTGTGCTGTCCTCATAAACATGTCCCATGAGACAGTGATTAGAGAAGGAGATTGAGAAATGGACCCATATGGGTTCTTCTCATGCGCTGGGAGTAGTGTGTCTGGGCTGTGGCTGGAGGAAGGATAAAGGACACTTGGCTCCTGGATTTCTGCTCTTTGCCAGGGGGGAATATATTGCTTGGATGGGCTTCCCAGCTCTGCCACTGCATCCTGCTTTGGCCTTGGGCAAGTCACATAAACCCTCTGCCCCTCAAGCCACCAGTGTCAATACCAGCAATGAAAACTAGGATCCCTTCCTGGACAGAAACAGGGAAAGGTCTCCATGCATGCAGAGCATGGACTTACTGATCATGAGGTTTAAAAGTACCAAAAGTGAGTGAAAACAGAGAAAGGAGAAACTACTAAGGACAAAAGGCTGTGCTGGTCTGAAGCTCAGCTCTTGCTCTGGTAACCAGGTGATAACTAGTAACTGCTTTGGTCATGCATGTCAATTTGTGTTAGCAGAGAAAGGTCCTCTAGAAAAGCCTTATAACACTGCACAAGATAGCACGCAGCAATCATCAGCAAAGCGTTTTGCACAGACAGGATGAGGTCTACAGGACACCACCACAGAGAAGACAAAAAAATCCCACAACAGTGAACTGGCTTATAGAGATCTTCTCAACTGTCACTTTTTGGAGGCCCTCCTAGCTTTTGCATGGCCATACCATCAAATTCTCCCACTGCAGAGAACATGAGCTTGGCTGGGATTGTCTCAAGTGGTGTGACACTGACTGTGGTTGAAGTAGGTCTAACACAGCTGAAGAACAGGAGCCAGGCAAGAACACAGGCTGCTTCTCATCCTCCCCTGGGCCTTCTCTTCCCCACTAGCTACTTCCTGAAGTTTCTGCAGTGATGGAACCATAACCACCTCTATTCCCTCATTACTGACCAGTAACTGCACCAAGACCATTTTCCAGTGTGGATTTTTGTGCTCCACAGTGAAGACCGATTCCATCACTGGTTATTAAACTTAGTGATAAGCCAACGTCCTGGGCTGGGAGAGCTGATATGTCTCAGCAGAAATGTGATCATATTTTTTCTCCTTCCCAACACAGTAACTCCACTTGGCAGCTGCCTATCACATAAAGAAAAACTTCTGGATCAGATCAAGACCATAGGTCAACCCTTTCTTGGGTAGCTGATAGAAGTCACCCTCAAGGCTAAACATTCATGTTGTAACCAGAAATAAACCAGTCTTAGTCAAAGCACCAGGCTAAAAACCACTGCTCCTTAGCCTGAAAAGCCCTTCCCTGCTGGTGGACAGCCCAGAGAGAAATGCCTAAACCAGTGTGCTTCAAATTCTGCACATCACAGCTTCTCCTGCAGCCGATGAAGGGTGAGAAACACGATGTCCCCCCAGGGTGGCTGCCATCCCGGGCAGGTAGGGCAGTGCAGACAGGTACAAAGGGAGTGTGCAAGACAAGGGAACAGTGAGAGCACAAATCACAGAAGAAAAGGCTGGAAAAGCATTCCTGACTCATTGAGCCCATCCCCAGAGACGAGTGCAGGATTAGCCTCTGTGCTAAACCCAGGCATTTTTATCTAGTTGCTTCCTGAACTTCTTTAATGACAGGCCCTCAGCAATCTACCTCTGGTAAATTATTCCATTGTCTAAAAGATGACCCTGCTGGAAAAAAAAGTGTTTTGAGGTCGAACCTAAATTGCCTATTATTTCCTCTTCCATATTTTATGCACTTATCAGTCAGTCTTTCAGTTGTGTTTTCTCTAGGTCCTTGTATTAAGTTTCTTTAATCTAACACCAGAGGTCACAGCCTGGAGTCTTTGTCATCTCTTTGGACTACCTTTAATTTATCAGTGTCTTCAAAAAAGAGGGAGAAAAAATAGGAAGGAAGGAAGAATAGGATGACTTCAAAGCCACCCCAAAATGTGTGGCTGTGTGCTGGGGCATCAGAGAGAGCTCTGTGTGTAGGCATCTGTATGGCCATCTGAACTACAGGCATGCCCAGGACTGAACAGGAGTGAGGACAGTGGTTCAGAGATGCCTGACCACCGTCTGTGCCCATCTTTCAGTGAGGGAATAACCAAGGAAGTGAGCCCAAGAGCTCCAAAACCTGATTTATCGTGACATTTCCTAATCTCTCTTTGCTCTGAGCATCAGACTGTCGCTGGAGCTGCCTTACCCTGTAGTAATCAGTGCTGTAGACATCTCTTGACATCCCAAAGTCTCCAATCTTCACCAGCAGGTTGGCTCCGACCAAGCAGTTCCTGGTGGCCAGGTCTCTATGGACAAAGTGCTGGGAGGCAAGGTACACCATTCCAGAGGCGATCTGGCTAGCGATGTGGAGCATCTGGGATAGCCCTAGCTCCCCTTTGGCTTGTCGAGGCTGCCCATCCACGAGGATCATAGCATCTGGGCCATGTGCCCTATAGGGAGGAAGAAGCACAAAGCATAGAGTTTGGTCTCAAAAGTGACCAGGAGATAGGAACCCACACGGTCGCTGTTCCTGCTGGGGTAGAGACCAGCACCCAACTCTGCACTGTGATGATGCACACACAGCTCCAGTGGAAAGGGAAAAAAAAAGACAAGCTTAAGAGAACAGGAGGTTGGGGGAACATTTGGTGGGTGAGTGGGTGCCACACATGCCTCTTATGGCCACAGATGGAGACAGACTGTCAGGACAGAGGGACCACCAGCTTGATGCAACATAGACATTCTTCTCTGACAAGACCTATGCAAAACTAATGAGCATCCAGATATTTACCTGTTTACTCCAGCTAATTCTTACACCTTGTAAACCTCCCTGGGGCAGAGATATCCCCATATCTTGCTACCTAGCCTCTTCAATAATCCCAACCTCCTCTATTTTCTCCAAACTATGTGTCATCAAATAACCTCCCCCTGATCGATACCAATACAGCAAGAGATCACAGAAAAGGTTTCACAAGAACACCAGAAGCTTCATCCCTGGGAAATCCCTTTTATACCCTAAGCTATCCCAGAGGTAACACAGGTACTGTGAGCTGCCAAGGTACAAGCAGAGGTGCAAAGGTTAGACCTGGATGTCAGCAGATGCAGAGAACATCCTGGGCAACAAAAAGAAATATTTTGCTGAACCAAGCTCATTGTAAATGTAGGACTTAAGGTCAGTCTCATTCCTGTCCTGTCCCATTTTAGTCCCCTCCCTCGCTGTGTACCAAGCCTGTCTTTGCCTTCCTCCCTCTGATGTCTCTTCCCCTGGTAGAGCTCACCCTCTGGTAGCCTGTGTGAAGGTGGAATAACAAAAGCCCTCATATTTAGGCAAAAGCAAGAAACTTTGCTGTGACCTTCCTCCTTGTGGCTAAGATACAGCACAGCATTTCCTCTGAGGCTTTCATACTGTTCTCTTTGAAAGGATTCTTGGTATTTCACCCTCAGCATCAGCACAAACCCCACGGAGAGCTAGCAAATTGAAATGGCACGTACAGAGCCTTCCCTACTTCTTGACCTGGGACTGAACAACCCACAAGAAGATCCAAACTCTTTCCCTCCTTTCTCTTTGCTCTATAATTGCTCTATTGGTCTTGAGGGTGCACCAAGTTAATTAGCATCCCAGCTAGTTTTTCAAATGCCCCCCCTCTTCAGCTACCTCCTGCTGTCCGACCACAGGGAACATGGCTCTGAAGGTCCCCTCCCTGGCAAATGGGGACCTGGAAGAGGAGAGAAACTCCAGAAATGAATGCTGAGGAGCCAGGAATGCTTTTTGGAAGCCATGAATGGATGATGCTACAGTGAATGCAGGATGAGTTGGCTGCAAGCAGCACTGTGGGCACTAAGACTGGGGCTGCTGGAGGCATCTTGGAGACTCATGGGCATGGTAGCAGCAGCAGCACACTGGAAGAACTGCTGAAGGCAATGAGGAGCTGCAGGACAGTGTATGGAGAAATGACTGCTTGATGTCTTACTTAAACAGCCCACAGACGGGTTTACCCCAGGAAACTCCCTGATGGTGACAACAGATGTCGACAGCAGGTGAAGCTGAGCCAGGACTGAGAAGGTTAGCTAAAAACAGCAAAGCCGGACAAACAATAGCTTCTAAGACTGTGCTGGACAGTTTGTACCAGTCATGCCTTGCAGTTACACCATATTTAGCTGCAGCTGATACCTGTTGTCATCAAAGGTAAACATTCCTAGGTGAGAAGTGAAAGATATATTATTGCTATCTCATTATTGCCACCTTTCTCAAATATAGTAATGGCCCCCAAAGAAATGTCAGTGTCTGAAAGGAACAGGTGATGTTTAAAAAATGGTCTGCCAACATCTTTATTTCACTGGCTTTTTGTACATCCTACTATGTAGGACACATCTTGGTATGTCCTATTTAGTACATACACCTCCCTCCCTCCCTTTCTCCATCCCACATGGTTATAGTTCAGAAGAAAGAAGTATCAACTCATTTATGAGATTAACAAGAAGGATATTAGTACATTTAGTTGTGTCATGAAGCCTACAGGGAATATGAGAGGGGTCTGCCCATCTTTTCCTGGGGAAAGGGATTTAATTCAGCTTTACAGAGAGGCCATAGAATTGGGTGGAACCCCTGTTAAAGAACCATTGGGGTTTTTCTCCATTATGGAGTATTGGAGAATTTTGCCAATGTGGGGAAGAAAACTACTCCTCTGGCTTCCTCTGCTGGAGATCCTTTTTCTGTCCCCAGACCAAACCATCAGCACTATGCATCCTGTCTAATAAAAGATATCACCTGAGTTGACAGCAAACGGCAACGACTTACTATGGGCTGCAGAAAGTGCCTGTAATGGCAACATGCAAATATCTCTACTTCAAATTTGCTGCTGTCACAGACAGAAAACAGATGTTAGAAAACCAGGGGCAGAAGGAAAGGGAGGAATTGATGGAGATGTTTGGTGAGCAGAGAGGGAAGGCGGTTGCTGCAGACCCCCGAGGAGCAGCAGGTCGCTGTGCCAGGGAGGTCCCAGCCCAGCCATGCACACAGCCTGAGTGCTATCTCCAGCCCATGTGCACCAGCCTGAGGGACACCATGCTGGCTGGAGAGCAACATCTGTATTTCCCTACAGCAGGATCTTTTCACTATCCCTTTTCTATTGGCCAGGACACCATGACTGCAGCTCCCCCAGTGTGGACAGGAGGGTAAGTTGCTGCACCATCAGCAATGGTTTTAGGATTAGGGGTCCTGGGAAGCATACAGAGCCATCCCAGTACATGCTGCCTCTAGCCCAGCTGGGAGGTGTTGATCCTAGTGCTTCCCCTTGCCACATCAGTTGATTTTACAGACCAGTAAAATTCTCTCTCTCTGCTCTGGGAAATCCACAAAGGCCTAACAACACTTGGGGGGATTTATTTGTTGTGCTTTTCTCTAGGAAACTGAGTCTAAAGTGGGCATCTTCCTTTTTACTGTTTTTCCAATTTCTGTAGTTAAACTGGGAAAAGTCCATCCAAGTGTCTCTTACAGTGGCCCTGGCCTCCAGCACCTGGAACTGTCTCCTGTTATGGGCTGGGTGAATCACACCAGGAGTAAAAACTGCTGCTCACCAGGGATGCCAGGCACTCCTGCACTGCTGCCCTTCTCTGACCCCTTGCATCCCCTATCTGACCGGACAAACAGGGCTCTCTTTCCATATGTCTCTTGGGAATCTTGCTGGGTATAACCTCCCTTGTCCCAAAAGCCATCTGCCTTTGGGACCCAAAGGGATTCCACTGCTGATGAAACCCCAACATGGAGAGAAGGGAGCTCATAGCTGCTTGCTCCATAGCTGCGTGAGAAGGAAAAGCTGGCAGCTAAAAGTAGCTGGAAGATGTGAGGCTGTAATCCCAGGGACCACACATCTGGAAAGCTACTTTTCCTCCATAAAGGCCAAAGATAATATAACAAGCTCTCTTCTCCAGTGACACCAGGACAGGCCCTGGCCTCCCAGGGCAGGAGTGTTTCCCAGGGTAGGGTTGGGAGGTGGGGACGAAGGGGCACATGGCTTCAGCGTGATGTCAGCCTTAGGACCACACTGTTGTGTGAAGCAATTACACAAGGCATTGGCAGTGGGCACGGGACAACCCTCTGAGACAGCAGGAGAGCCTGATTTGGGCTGTACGGTTTGGGAGGTCAATTAGAGCAGAGAGTGAGGCTATGCCTCAGCTGTAATATCTACCCTCTCTGAGGAGAATAAGGTTGCTTGTTCTGTCAGGAAAAAAAGATGGGTCAATTTTCTGCTCTTCCTTGTGAAGTACTTCAAAAACAGTTTCTCAGGCACTTTTCCAGGCTGCCTTCCCCCAGTCACAAGGCTGAGGCACTGTCCTTAACATTGCATCTCCAATCTGTGCTAAAACACCATTTTGGCCCAATACATGGTTTCATACCAGCAGGCAGAGTTCAATCCACTGCTGCTGGGAAGCTATCGGGCCCCTACAAGACAGGGTAGCACAAGAGAGGGTCCCAGGGTAACCAGGGCTGCTCCCCCTTGAACATGGGTCTGAGGAGCTCTGCAGAGCTACTGTAGCATTGGCCTTCACTCATCCTACCTTGTCAAGGATGTCATCTATCATGAGCCTGAGACAGGGACTGAGCTATAAAATCACACTCAATCTACTCACGACTATGCCAAAACGAGGAGGAAGAAACCTTTGGGGTCCTTCTCCCTTCTGGTGTAGGTGATTGCTTAGAAATGAAAACCTCAGGGAAGGACCCGTGTTTCCTGGTCAGAAACTGACTGTGATGGTGGAAAAATAATCACAGAGTGTATCCCAACCCCAGATCTAGACCTGCTGTGCTCAAGCTTCTTGTTCCTGCTGCAATCATGTTCACACTTAGCAGTCAAAACAGGAAAATATCAAGGGTCCAATTTTCTAAATACTGGGAAATAAAACTACTAATTATTTCAAGAGGTAAGTACCACTCCACTTGCACGCAGGTTTCACAGAGTAATTTCTGTATCATGGGAGAACAGCACCACAAACATCCTCCCACAGTTGCTCCCTGCCCCTCACCACTGGTGAATTCAGGGCACACAAACGATCTGCCTCACGCTGAGGAAATGGTAGAATGACGACTGGGGGGCCTCCAGCAATTTGCATCTCTCTAGAGGCAGGGAAGGCAATTATTTTGTCAAGCCTTGCCTAGCTTCTTAAGTAGCGTGGTGCCACAGGTTAGGATATTCTGTACCTCAGTCAGCATCTCTGCCTGATGAGGCTTAGGGAACAAGGACCAGGGATGGACTCCACAAGTACTGTCTGAGGACCCTCCAACATTTCCCAGCTCTTTTCTGATTATAGGAATGAGAACTAGATATCTGTAAATGCTCAGGATACCAACCAGACCAAGAATCCCAGCAAGTTTCTCAAAGGAATACTTTGGTCTGGGTGACTTGGGGAGTGATGGCTAGTGGCCTTCCTGCTTCAGCAGGGAATGGATGGATGGGACTTGGAGCTGCTGCCAGCCATGGCTTCACATCCTTCCACCCCCACGCTGCACAGAGGGACTGCAGCCATGTTTCCTGCAGCTTCAAACTTGCTGGGGTGGGAGAAGAAAAGCCTGGTTTCCACAGCTCACAGGGACCACCCCTGGGACAACCTAAGAGGAAATATGTTGGGGCAGGGCTAATAAAGCACCAAGTCTGGCGAGGACATCGTCTCCTATAAGCTGTCCTTGGAACAACCAGCTCTCATCACCCAGCCCACCAGCATCCACATGGCAGCGGTGTCACTGGCACACCATGATCTATAACAAGCCACACCAAGACCACGGAGTGGCTGTACAGCCTCTCCCATGCCCTCCTTCACACGTACCTCAGGAACTTGTTCAGGTCCCCGTGCTTCATGTACTCGAAGACCATGATGAGCGGGTCACCGTCACCACACACGCCGTAAAACTTGACGATGTGCTCGTGCTGCAGGTTGGTGAGCAGCTCTGCCTCCCTCTGGAAATCCTTGCGAGCTGCCAAGGTGGGGTCTTTCAGTGCCTGAAAGAAGGGGCACAGATACAGGCAGGGTGGGCTCAGGTAGGGGGCAAAGCCAGAACAAACAGGTCACAGCATCGTAGAGGAGCGGTTGAGGAAGGAAGGGGAGAGGAGCTGCTGCTGCCGGCCTGCTTGCACTGGGAGGGCTGGTGGTAGGGGCTGGTGGCACCAACCCAGCGTTTCGTTCATGTAGTTACCAGCCCAGCAGGTTACCCAACTCATTTCCCAGGCAGCAGCGAACACGCCTCAGAGGGTAATAGCTTCCAATTATCCCCAGCTTGGGCAGGATTTGTACTGGTGACCTAGGGGTGAATGGCTTCATATCTCATTATTATTAAATTCCTGAGCCAGCCAGTCCTTGCTATCTGTCTTTTATTTTGAAATAGCTGACTACACTGCCTTTATTCAGAAGATGGATTTGCCTGGCTGTGCAGTTATTGTGTGGATTTTTCAAACTGCCTCTGAAGAAGGACACTGTCAAGTCTTTTCTCATAATTTTTAAAATCATGTTTTTATTCCCTGCTGTTTATAACAGCTCCCTTGGCAGACTGATGCTGGAATCGGTATCCTTATTGAGAATATCTCCTCTTCCCCATTGCCACGGCAGGGTAGCTCGCAGGCTCCAGGCTGTGTGTACCAGCCTGACATTGCAGGGTCGCTCTGAATATGTTGCTTGGGGTGCAGCCAGTGATTGGGGAGGGTTCCCCCCAGGTCAGAGACCACTTAATTGTGCATTATCATGCAGTTGCATAGGAGAAGTAGTTTGAAAGCAGTGTGTTGTCATCCCAGGGTGTCATGGGAGTGCTCTTGCATGAGCACTGAGTAAAAAAGTTGAAGTTCAGGACATTTGGCAAGATAGGATAGCCAGGAGAACTGGCATGGTCTTTGCAAACCTTTAAGGAAATGAAGAGTCAATTCTGGTTTTGAGTTGCTGGGTCTCAGCTATATTCCACTCATCATCCCCACGCAAGGCCTGGTTAGCACCAGTTCTGGCTTTAACTCAGCAGCTTAACAAGAGTCAAAAAGGATTCAAGGCAACTCATTCCAGTTCTCTTTCCCCAGATTCGATCTGATGGGTACCAGTGGTGAAGGACACTAGGTAGCTCTCTCCTTACCTACACATACCTGCCCTCTTTTCCCTGTGTCTTGAATCTCCCCATCCTGACAGGAGAGGCGGCATCAGCAGGTGCAGGCTCTGATTTTTGTGTGAAAAGGGATGTTAAGCATTGGAAAGCTGCACATAGAGGAAGGGACCAAGAATGCTGCTAATGCACCACCTGGTCCACGGCTCTGCTGGGTGCAGAGCTGCCCACAGCCAGGCAGTGAGTCCTCTGACATCGTTGCTTTTCCCCTCAAAGAAGATCTGCTGTGAGTTTTTACCCAAGCCTTTGGCCACTCCTGCCCCCAAACTGCTAGTCACATGGTATAATTTTATTTTAATTCCATGTCCTCTGGGATAGCTTGACTAGAGATATTTAGATGGATGTTAGTTACACGGTGCAGATGGCAAAGCATCCATCCTTATCTCAGGCGCACAATTGCTTTTAGTCATTTAATATCCTCATAATGTTGATGCTACCCTATTTTTCCCCAGGAAAACAGTCCCTTCCCCCATCACTCTTTTCTCCCTTCTTTTGCCTGTGATATTTCAAGCTGCAGTGAGTTTAGGTTTCCTCTCCTTCACACACAATCGAGGTGTTAGGAGTGTAAGTTTGTAAATATCACACACCCCCAAAAAAAGATATTAAAAAAACCAACCCCACATAACTAAGGTTGCACATCCAAGCATTTAGAAATAAGGGGAACAGGAGCTGGAAGTGGTAGAACAGGGAAAGAAGAACAGGACCAGAGGAGAAGGCAGCATGCCTCGGTAAAACCACTGAAATGCTTCTCCTAGGAAGGTTTGGGATGGATCATATTTGTGCCTCCATCACTCGATTCCTATGTGACATCTGGCAAGTCACTCAGCATCTGCAGGTTGCAGCCATTGTCACTGGTTCCAGTATTCCCTAGGAAATCCTCTGTCACATGGCATCAGGGCCAGGTCTGCATAAGTGCTGGTTGTTTATTGCTGCAGCAAGGGTCAACATGGGTCTGGTACCTGCTGTTCTCAGGGCTGGAAAGGCAGGTCAGTAACTCCATCCTCCACTTAAGTGGATCCTTTTAGCTCGGTTTCCCTGCTCCTCCATCTGCCCTCTGCAGAAAGGGGATGATACAACCCCAGCACCTCACTGGGAGGCTGTGAAAGCGCTTCACACACAGGGAGCTCTCAGGCACTGGAGTGATCATCACAATGAAGCAAGTCCACAGAGAAAAGAAAAACACGTGTTTGGAGGACGTGCCCTGAGCACCAGCCCCTCCAGCATTTCTAGTACTTGACTTTGTAACCTCGACACTCTTTGCTGAATATACTTTTTGTGCATTTCTTAGGATGTTTTTAGATGCAAGCTGCATAAACCAGGAAGCTTGTCCGTGCCATCACATCAAAACTCAGCTTATCTGCAGGGCTGCGACCTTTAGTTCCACTGAAAATCTGAGTGCATTTAACCAAGTAACACAGCCACTTTCTTCAGCCCCAGGAGGGAGTCCCTGAGAGCAGAGCTGAGCCAGACCCTGGGCTGTAGACTCAGCTGTCCTAACCAGCATCCTGCTGCTGCCCTGAGCTGCAGTGACTGGGGAGGTAGTTCTCAGCCTCTGTCAGCAGCATCAGACCTTCAGGAAAAACGCAGTCAGATCTCAACTTAATATGTAAAGCCTTCTTTTCTTTCCTTTTTCTTTTCCCCCTAAGACTTATAATGTGGCCCAAATTAGAAGGATTTTTTCCCTGCCCCCTTCCCTCCCCTCCCCAAGCTGGCATGAAGCCAGATTTCAAGGCCCTGCTCTGAAGCTGGATCTGTATGATCTTGCAGGATGAAAGGCGCTCTGGAGATGTAAGCTCATAGTAGCAATTAACAGGAACAAGTTCGGATGCTGTTTCTGCTCACATGCAAATGAAACTCAGTAGAGACTTGAGAGACAGGATCACATAAGGGATGGCTGACACTGATAGGCAGGTACCAGCCATGTAATCAGGCAATAAATCACATGGCTAGCTGTGCTACCTCAGCTTTAACCAGTCTCAGAGGTGAAAGGTGCAATCTTGCAGTTCACAGAGCATGAGAGGACAAAAAAAGGCTTGAACTACCAATGATTAAAACAACTCTCAAGTAACTGGATGCCTCCAGCATCCTGGAGAGAGTGCTGGAACCTCTTTTCCTGTAGAGCATCAGTTCAAATGCAGATCTTCTTCCAAGGAGTGAGGAGGCACCAATTAACTCCCAGGGATTAGACTATGTGTGCCTGCCAACTGGTGCCACTTGAGAGGAAAGCCCATTTCTGCACTGAGTGGCCTGCTCTGCCCCGAGCTATACTGATGGGGCACAGCTCACACGAAGACCCTCACAAGGATGTAAACAGCACAGCACAAGCCAAGCTGAACTTGCATTGGCTCAAAACCACCAGAACAGGAGCAATCTGTTGCCAGGCAAGCAGGAGCAGAGTGGAGTTGAGCTGAGTTGCTTCGCCCGTCTTGCTGCAAATTGATCCCAGCAAATTGGTTGGTCGTGCTCAGCTTTTAAGTGCTCGTTTTTGCAGAGGCCTTTTTCTCTTTCAGCTTCTGCCCATTCCACAAAGAGATGAGATCTGGATGGAGAAGAGCCCCAGTCCCTCGTGGAGGGACGGCAGACTCCGCACGGCACTGCCGCAGCTGCGCGGGAGCTTACAGCTTCCAGACCAGCTTCGCCTCCTTGTCTGTCTCCTGGCCACATAGGCAGGAAGAGAGGCTTTGGTGTTGGCAAGAACAGACAACCTTGAAGCAAAAACACTAAAACTCTGTGTGACTAAGTGGATTTACCACAATCTCCGGCATCAGATAAACCTCCATCCCAGCCCCCAGCCCTCCCCTGCTTCCCTTTCCCATGTAGGCTCACCCAGCCTCGCTCCACTGGCCAGCCCCTGCCCTACTCTGCCATTGTCCCTTGGGATTTACCTTCACTGCCACCAGCATTTTGTCGTTGGTGGGGCTGAGGTTGTAACACTCGGCCAAGAACACCTTCCCAAAGGCACCTTCTCCCAGCTCCCTCTTCAAAACGATGTCTCTCCTCTTAATATGCTGGACATCTGTTGGAGGGAGGGGAGGAAGAGGGAGAGGGTTGAGGGAAGAATGAATCAGGGTTAATTCAGGGAATGGAAAACAACTAATTCAATTTTCTAGCAAGCTGCAAAGGATCTGAAATTGCTTTGCAAAAATATCTACAGGGATCTTTTTACCCACCCACAGAACGCAGCCATCTCTGGGACGGAGCTAGTCTCATGCAAAACATCTGCAAGGAAAGTACTTAAGGTTTATCATGTTTTCACTACAAGCTCACAGCAAGTTTGTCCTCAGGGAGAGGAACCTTTGGGGTAAAATCTGCTACAAAGAGCTGAATCTCATTGGAATGATCCTGGAAATAATTCAAGTCCTGCAAGGCACAGCAAAAGTCACATAGCTGTGATACCAGGCCAGGTGACATTAGAAGGTCCTGTTGAGTTTTTGCATTTCAATCGTGACCAGTTTAAACCCAAACTCAGCCAGATTTTTGAGGTTGAGCCTTGGCAAGTCAAGACATTCCTAAGGGGAGGAGGACCACTCACCCTCCTGCACTTTAGAGCACTAGCAGGACCTGGTTGGAAGTGCTGACTGCTGCCCTGAGCAAGACTCTGACCCTGCACCCATGTCCTGTGAGACCATTCCCTCAGAAAACACATCATCCCAGAACAGTCACCAGCACAGCAGACAAACTCAACCCATTAGTCTCAAATGATCCTTTCCAGTGACAGGGTGGTGAGGACTGACAGAGAAGAGCAACTGAGGTTTCAGGAAGAATCAAAAGAGCAATAGCTATTAATTTAACAAAGGTACAGAGGACTATGAAAATTGGTCTGCTCAGCTAACAGGGACATTCATAAGGGCTAGGTATCCAGGTACCAGGCACCTAGAAGGGTAGATAAGTGGCTAGCAGGATGCCCCAAAAATGCTGGGTCATGATTAAATGTCACAGGTTTCTGGAAGAGCTTGGGGGTCTCCATACTCTCTCTTGAGGATGACACTAGGACACAGCTACTTTCTGACAAAGCTTTAAGCAACTTTCTGGCATTGTGGTGCCTGTAAAGCCCCTATGGCAATACAGAGAGGAGCTGGAGCACAGTACTCAGAACTTCATCTCTCTAAACTGCCCTTCACTGGAGCTTGCTGCCTCCCTTTGAGAACTGTGGTAGCAAAGACCACCTCCAGCTTCAGCCTGGTGGTCATGGTAGGGCACTGAGACCTGCATACCCTTCCCCGGTGCTTGGTGAGCAAACACTGATGCACTAGAGGTCTCCCCCAGCAGAGGCATTAGATGGGATCAGTGTCCTCTTCCCATCCCTACCCTGGGGCTTTCATAACTTGACCATGCCTCTGCTTGCTCACAAGCTGGACTGCTTTTAAGTCTTTGCCATTTCTCCCATGTGCCACAGGAGCCATACAGGTAGGCACCCCTTAGCTCAGATGCATTTCCATAGGAGCACTGCAGATGCAGGAGGTAGAGGTGACCAACAGCGTGTTTCAAACTGGTTCCACCAGCTCCTACCACCCAGATGCCCAAGCAGGCACCCTCATCGACCCAATGGAGCATATGCCCCACCACAACACAGGTACCACTTAATGCATCAGAAAAAACAATGGATTGGAAGGCTAACATCCTCCTGGCTTTTATATAATTAAGCTTGTAAATTAGGAGCTCACAGGCAGGTTTAAGGAGCTGCCATCTCTGGCCCTTTTGCTTGTTTGGGAAGATGGATGCTACGAGATTGCATAAGCAATGGGCCTTGTAATGAACGATGCCTCTGTCGAGAATTCCTGTTGACCTTTTCATTAATTGTTCAATAGACTGAAAACTGTTAGTTACCAATATTAATAATATTAGTAACATTAAGGCACAGGATGGTAGGCACATCCAAAATGACTTCAGTTTTAAATCTGCACTGACAGCCGGGGAGAACAAATCACATGTGGACTTTGCCTTCTCCACCTGGCTTAGTTGAGTGTTTAAGGAGTACCTTGAGAAATCTGAAATATTATGTGTTGAAATGTTAAGTGATGCACTTGGGTGAGGAAAGTCCTAATCTAAGAAAAGCTCAAATGGCACCATTTTACTTAATAGAGGAAAAGAGGGGTTTTTCTCTTTCTCTTGGCAAGCATTTCTATAGCACTCATCACTACACTACCTAGGATTTACTGTATTGACAAACCATGTATTTGCATTCCTGGTCTCCTGAATAGCAGCAGTCAGGAAAGCTGCAGGGAAATGTTCTTGTATTAAGAGGAGCCCAAGGACACTTTAAAAACCTCAGAATCCCAACAGAAATGTAGCAATTGCAATCCAATTGCCCCATTTGGTGCGAGATAAAGTTAAAAAGGAAACGGTCTCAGAATAATCAGTAATACTATTAGAGATTATTTACACTTCTGATGAGTAACACCATGAGAAGTGAAGCAAACCCCTTTTTGAACTCCCCAGGGTCTTGCCCAAAATTTTCAGCTCTCAATTTTTTCCTCCCAACAACATCTTAATAAATGATCAGACATTTCTGAGAGCTGGCATCCAGACTGTGTAATTATGCCTACATTATTAAAATAATATCCCATCTGTCTTCAGGACCAGATTTTGCAGCAAGTTGTTAGGGTCACCTGAGAAGCTTCAGGGAAAATTTATATGAAGAATTAAAGGAGATACCACAGCAAAGTTGAACTGAGGAAGGAGTGATCCCTTTGAGGTAGTGGACTCACGAAGCACTGCTGGATTTAAAGTAAACTTAGATGGTTGTAAAAAAAAAAAAGTTCATGAAGTTAAACAGTTTGACAGCAACTGGACAATCTTAATGCAGAGTCAGAAAAGTACTTTTGCTGATCACAATTTCTCTCAACCTCAAAGGGACATAAATTTTGCTTCACAGTATTTTAGGTACAAATGGAATAATAAGGGAGTTATAATAAATTGCTCTTTCAACATGCTATAGGCTTAAAACACTGAAGTTTACATCAAATTCTTCCGTTCACAGTGAGATCAGCCCTATGATTAATTCTACATTACTATTAAATATGGGCTTTAAACATAAAGCAATGACAAACCGCCCTGGCGCTGTGCGAATGGCTGTGTTATTGTGCTAACCTTGCATCTCCCCGCTCATCTGTCCTGGCTGTAACTCATAAGGAAGGCCAAGTAGCCATGAAAGATGCTGTGCTGCAAGGGCAGCTGGGAGGTTCATCTGCATAAATGTGTTTACCTCCTCCTGGAGAAAGCTGAGCCCTGTCTGATAAACAGCTGGTGTTTATTTGTTTTAGGCAAGCAGTGGCGTGCTAATCTGTCTCTGCTGCGTTGCAGTCAGCCCTGCCGACAAGGTGTATGCAAACTGTCTTCCCCTAAGTATCACTCTCTCTTCTTTTTTTTGTCTTCTCCCCCCACCCCGTACCATTAACTTATAAAAACAAGCCAACAAGACAATTCAAAAGAAGAACCTATGCAGGAGTCACAGCAAGACCTGACAGCAAAATAACCAGACTTGACAGCGTGATGGGAACTCATTCAAGGCCGTGCTGTAGCTACAGGAAGGGTGTGAGCACACAAGACTGAAGTAATTCCAGCTTTAAATAAAACATCTTGCAGTCCTTGTTCTGGGATTACTCTGCTGCTGCATGACACAGAAGGAGAGTTGGGCAGATCCCCCACCTTCCTTCTTGTCCATCAAAGTTTAACGCACGGAGAACACGTTTCAAGCTCTTGCCTTCACTGTTGCTCTGAATAACACATGAATTACATTGGAAAACACCTGACCTGCAGCTGGTTGGAAATGCCCTGTGACTTCAGTTCAAGGATGGCAGCGTGGGGGTAAGCTAGAGCATTAACAAGGGGGTAAGGCTGCACTCACTGTCACAAATTGCTTCCGCAGCAGAAAGCTTTCCTTTTCTCTGGGACAACCAAGACAGAAGGGTTGTGGCTTTGGATTTGCAATGGGATCTTACCTAACCTCCTCTGAACCTTTTGTAGGACAGCTGACTTGATCTGTGTTTAAAGTGCACTCAGTCACAAAAGCAGCTGCCCAAAACCAGCCACTTCTTCCTCGTATTTGCTCCTACATATCCCTTGTTCAGGTCTGCTCCTTTCCTTGACACAAACCAGCAGGGGGGCTGGAACTCTATGATCCTTGGGGTCCCTTCCAACCCATGCCATTCTCTGATTCTATGATTTTGTGATATTCTAGTTCGCTACCCTCACAAACCCAGCACAGCCATGGGATACAGGGGAAGAAGAAGAAGGGACAAGACTAATTCTGCTTTTCTCATACATCAATCCACCACATCCTCATGGGTTATTTTTGCACTGGTCCCTGGGATAGAACCTGGAAAAGCCAGAACTTTCTCGCTTAACTCACTGATTCAATGACTCTTCACCCATCTTTTACACTCATACTGCAGAATCTCTCTTGCTTGTGACAAGGTCAAGGCAAAAAAAGAGCCCAACTCAACATCCAAATCCCAGGTAGAGCATATAAAGCTGGTAGCAGCCTGCGTGCAACGAAAACACGCTTTTTCTAATAACAACCACATTTCAATCACATGAGCAGAAATTGGGAAGGTGCATGGGTACGTTTCATGAATCTGATTTTCCAATTATTGTCTCATTTTTGAATCAGTCCTGGGGGTTGGATGAAGAAGAAATGGGTTCAGTGACACTGCAAATTCTGCATTTCAGATTCCCATCACAGCCAGTATCCTCAAAACCAAGGTTTAATAATGCTCTTGGAACCTGGATGCACATGATTGTGTTTGGCCACAGATGAATACAGTGGGAGGTAAATGGACAAATCAAACTCCAAACAGAGTAAACCACGAGCAGCGCCAGTACTTAAGTTACAACAGAATGCAAAACTACTTTTTAAGCTGGGTCATTTACACCAGGTCTGAAATTAATCCCTCACATCTCCTTCTCTCAAACTCCCAAACAGCAGTCAGTCTGGTTGCTGTATTTCTGGTGGGTTTCCTGCCCTTGGACTCTTAATTCATGAACAACGTGTGTCTCACTGGGGAAACAAAGCAAAATTATGGAAATTTCTCCTTTCACTTCTGTCAGCAGCTTTCTCTTCTAGCCTAGAAAAGACCAATAGCAATCTTCTATCAGCTTCTTCTCCTCCTCCACAAACGTGGCCCTATTTTCCCTAGAGGTATGTCCTTTCCTGCACCTCTCCATCACCAGCTCCTCCCTCCCTTAGCCTTGTCACATCATGGCATTTCTTTTCTCTTTTCCTTCTTCTCTATTCCTTGCCCCCCTTGCTGTTCAATCCCTGTTTCAGAACTGACTTCTTTTAGATGTGTTTCTAGGGTATCCTGATTTGAGTCTGATCCTGGGCTCTTTGTGGTAATGGCCTTGATTTTCATAAGCTTCTAAAGCCTCATTTGCATCAACAGTACTTTATAAATGATAACAATTACATTTTTCAGTAGTGGCTGAGTCATTTGCTGTAACAACTAATTTATGCCAAAGAAATGCCTCTTTTTTCTTTATACATAAGTTGTCCACAAAAAGGTAGCAAAGTTCTCAGTTAGTCAATATGATTCACTCCCTCCTTTCTTGACTCACTGCTAAAATGATTCTTATGAATAAACCTAGCATAGCTTCCCTGCTCTGTGACAATTAAAATCAAATAAGCAAAGCTTACAGTTTACACTGGAAATCTTGTCATTAAGACGTGCAACTACCAAACAGAGTGCCTTTCATGTCAGGCAGTCAATTGCAACTGGATGTCAACCAAACACTGATGAGTTACCCAATGTACCTGATCAGAGCAAAGTGTACGGATTGGGTAGGACCAGATCAAAAAGCCTTGCTGGTGGAGGACTGATAAGTCATTCTCTCACAGACTTGTCTCACAGTGAGAGAAGATAATGCATAGGCTAGCTGCACAGAGTCTGAGTCTCCCTCCTGGCCTGGTGCAAATCCATCAAAGTCAATGAAGGATATTGATTTCAATCGTGGGCTGCTGTGAAGTACATGTAAACAAAGGGAGAATGGGTCCCACATCATTTCAAAAAATGGAGACATAAACAGGCTGTTTCTTATCTCTGTGTGGACTCCAAGTAGGTAGCCCTCCATTTCTGGTGGCTTCTCTCCCAGCTCTGACATGAGCCACCTCTGGGAAAAGGCCCAGATACATGCTTTGGCAGCTCGGCGCTCTGCCCAGATGCTGGTTCTTTGCCAAGTTCCTCTGCTAAGGCACCCTTCAAGGACTCGGATTCAAAAAAGCTGGGATTATAAGCACCAAGCAGTTCTAACAGTCCTTCAAAAAGGCCCTAAGTCATCGAGGTTTATATAAAGCATATTTGAATCTCTGGGGACTCGGTGGAGCAGGCACAGTCCTTGGCTGAGCCATCTGGGCTCCAACACATGACTGCAACAAAGTTCTTCCCAACCTCTTTTTTTGCAGGCCCCGTGGACAAGACCACTTTGCTCAGACCTTTCTCTTTGCTTTGGGGGCAGTATTTCAATCTCACTAACTCTGCATGACAACTCCCATAGTCATTTATGTATGTCCACATAGCAAAAACATATAGAAAAAGACTTTCTCCTGTTTTCCATCCATCTCTCCTTTGGTTTTGATGGTAACAACCTGAAACTGCAAAGGATATTTCCCTTTTACTGTGATACCCCTCTTTCTTTGCATCCTTTTCTCAGGCTTTCTGATTTCCAGTGAACCAATATATGTCACTGGCTTCAAAGCTTCTCTTCACACTGTTTCTCATCTCTTGTTCCTTACCCAGATGCTGGCAACTTGCTTCCAGGCAGCCCCTGGTGTCTGACTATGTATCA
This sequence comes from Porphyrio hochstetteri, assembly GCA_020800305.1. Lineage (NCBI taxonomy): Eukaryota > Metazoa > Chordata > Aves > Gruiformes > Rallidae > Porphyrio > Porphyrio hochstetteri. The sequence goes on along the minus strand of CM036915.1, from coordinate 16,831,778 downwards.
CATTATCAAATAGTCATGATCATGCTCCTTCATAAAGACCTTAAAAGACAACGACTTTATGTTTCTACAGGTTTTTGTGTGTTTTCTTACCATCCCCTTCATTCCTTGGGAGCAGCCACAAGGCACCAGTGCAGATCCCAGATGTGAGGGAGGCACTACTGCCCAGCTGACCCAGCAGACCTGGAGCTAATGCACGATGTCCTGCTAAATGGGCCTTGGTGAAAAAATAGCAGGTCTTGATGCATTTAGCTGGATAACCTGGGCTACAAAAATTATCCAGGAATACCAGTCTGCATCAGGAGCTAACGTTCAGTGAAGTCAAACTCAAGAAAACAGAACAACCTCTGCAATCCAGATCCCTGATGCTTTGAACACACCGCATCCCAGTGTCCCCCCAGCAATCACAGCATCATCAGCTCCTCTAGCTTTTGCAGTAGCTGGTGGAGAGGAAGCCCTGACCCAAAGCAGTGCCTTTCAGTCATCAGGTAACTCCAGCCAGCCCCGATTGGATTCGAGGGAGAGCCGCGTTTCGGAAAACCACCCCTGGAGCTCGGCGGAGTGATTTGATTAGCGTCGCGGAGCGGCTGGATTAGCACCCACTGAGCTGCTGTAACTTGAGCTGCAGCATCTCTGCTGCAGCACCAGCTCCCGTATCAACCCCGCAGCAACCGACTGTCGGCGTACGGTGCCCCTGGAGCAAGGAAGTGTAAAGGGAGTGTGTGCCTCTGTGTGTGCGTGTGGGAAGGAGCTGACAGCAAGTCAGACCACTATCACCCCTTTGCAAGCCCAGAGCTGGCTAGTCTCCCTCACCACATCATGCTAAGAGCCATTTGCAAGCAGGTGACATGACCTGCTGTGACATACTTGCAAACTTTAAACCCAAACCAAAGCAAAGCCTCATTTTCTTCATGAAAAACAAACAAACAAAAAAATCATAAGGTGAGAACATTCTTAGCACTGCCCCACAAACACTTTTTAAGCAAAAACTTCCATTCCAACCCAAACCCCCTGAACACTCCTATAAAAACAAAGCATCATTTCAAGCTCTTCTCATCCATTTCAGTCCCATAAATCTGACAACTAACAACATAGCGACTATTTTATGAAGAGAACAATGTAAAGCATCCCATGGCTATGGGGTGCTGAGCAGCCTGGGATGGGATGCATAACATGGCAGAGTCCTGCAGAAGCACAGCTGCCCTGGGGAGATCCCAAAGTGAAGGTGCTACAGCAAGAGGAAGGCTCCTGCACATCATCCCCAGGAAATGTTTGACAATTGACTACAGCAACAAGGAAAGGAAAGCTCCAGCACATCAGGGCCTCACACAGCAGCGGGCTCTTGCCTTTAACACAGCATCCATCTCCTCCTCTTTATATGGATTTGTGACTTACTGAAATCACTCAAGCGAGGGCTCATCATACTAACGGGACCCTTCCTTGATCCAAGGAAGTAAATTCCTTCACCAATGCTGTTGTTGATGGTTAAAATGTCCTTCAGTATGGAGACCTGGAAGACTTGCCAAAAGAAATCTAATGCTCACAAGGCCCCTTGCAGCCACTGGGTCAGGGTCAAGGAGCAGGCACGCAGCTGTAAGTGGGTTCCCAGTCATGCCCCAGCACAGTCTCTGCCTCAGCCCAACCTGTTGGTGCCCAAGGCACATGTCAAGACCCCCTCAGGTTAGGACAGACACCTTGGTCCCCCCCTTGCTGCTGTCACCTCTACAAAACCTGGGTAGAGGTTCACCCCATGCCTGCCCATGCTGCTACTCACCGACTCCTCCTCAGCTGGTTCCCAAGGGAACACAGGACACTGCTGATGGAACCAAAACCTTATTAACATTCCAGACAAAAGACTTTAAAAAAACCCCAGTGATTCCCATCATCTGCACTTTATCAAATAATTTCTGGCTGACACCAGGCTGCAAAGCCAGACTGCCTGTCCAGCTTCAGAGGCCTGTCTCCTTAGACATCTAGCACCAACTTCACAGCCCAAGCAGACACTCAGGCTCTGCCTTTTGTATATGAGGGCTAACTACACAACTGGGTTCTTCTGGGGAGGAAGACTGAGCCCATCAGGAGACAGGTAGAGGAGGGACTGGAGTGGGCTGCAGAGATTTTTGCACTGGGTGAAATGCCCATGGCAACTTATCATAAAAGGGACCTTATGCTAAGCATCGCCTTCACCGACTCACTGGTACACTCCAGCAGCTCTTGGAAACAGGGATTGGGATTCATGGCAGGGTGGGAGGAAAAGGGAGAGAGAGAGGGGAAGGGAGTCTTTCTGGTGAAAGTGTTTTCTTTCCACCAGCCAGGCCCCTAGGTCCCGCGCTGCCAGAGCACTCAGAATAAAACATTAATTCAATACCACACATTTAATTACACATTATTTGAAAGTGAATTTATTTAACGGAGGAAAATAGTCTTCAGAGAGCATCTGCCTCCCTCAGACTCATGCGTCTGCAGGGAAGGGGCTTGGAGAGGAGATAGGAGGAATAATGGTTTGTTTTACATCAGCAGCTATTGCTGTTCAGTTCATCCCTTCAAAAGAGGAGATTTTAAAGAGATAGAGTTGTGTTTTGCAGGAACTTACCGGCTGATTTGATTTTCCAGCTAGTTTTCACTTGATTGGAAAGCGCTGCTGCAGACAGATATCACTTGTCTTTCTTTTTTATTATTTTTCCGAGGGAAGGGAGGGATTACTGGTGGAGGGATGGAGGAGGATTGGCTGCCCCTCAAGGGACCACGCAGTAGTCAGATTTCAGGCTTAAGGCTTTAACAACGCAGTAATCAGACACTTAACAGCATCCTATTGCCGAGATGGATAATCAGAAGAAAGCTGGAAGCGACCGGCTCTCAGCAGCAGCCTCGCAGCTTTGAGGCTGTCTCCCAGTAGGAACACAGAGGCTTACCTTCTGCCCCCAAGGTCTCAGAGGCTCTTGGCTATCGACTCCCCCAGCCTGTGCGTTCACTGGCAAGACTGCCTCCTGCTCCAGAAGCCTGGCAGCACCTGCTTTCAGCCAGCATCGAGCCTCCTGGTTCCCCAGTCAAAGCTCCACTGCAGAGAGATGGGGACTGACTCCAGTGCCTGGCCCAGGCAGCAGCCCTTCCTCAGCCGCATGTGAATCATGCTGAGCTGCTGCAAGGCCAGGAAAGAGCTGCTGGGTCCCTTGTAGGAATGAGTTTGCTCTCAGTAAATCCATTTTTAGGCTTTGCTGTCCTCTGGGTTTTGGCACCCCTGTCACATCCCACCAGGAGGATGTCACTCAGGGCTGGGTTAATTTGCTCACGCCATGACATAAGCCTTTCTCCCAACCCTCATCCCAGTGTTGGGTCCTCCTTCCCATTCCTTAATTTGAGAGCAGCACCAAAAAAACATCCCCCATCTTTGCAACAGCCTTGATCAGACTGCAGTCCTTACCTGGAGTGACAGGCAGACAGGAATGTGTGCTGTGCATCACTGCTGCACCCAGAGCTCCCCCCAGCAAGCAACTGCAGATCTCAGCACAGCTGGTGCTCACCCCACAGCAGGGTTTGTGTCTGGACAACAGCCATCCCATGCTCAATCTATTGCCTTTCTGGCCTCACCAGACAGATCCTGTTCATGTCCAATCAGTCCATGCTGCACACCCAGGTAGACATTGCAGCACTGGGTTCAGGTCAGTGTGCTAAGCTTTTCCTTGCAGTCTTGAAGATTTACAGGGTTTTGATACTACTGTTTCAATGTCATTCAGTCTCTGGGTTGATTATGGTTTGAAGGATCTAGCCACAGGCATATGCTGCTTCTGCTGCCATTTTCTTCCTAAAGGCTTCTGATCTGATTGTGTCCCCCACCATAAATGCTAAAAAATTCCAGATATACTGAATATGTTCAGGGGACTATGTAACTAGGAAGGGTGGCATTAAAGAAAGAGGTATGGGTTTTTGGAAGTGGTTCAAGTGCCAAAGCACAGCTGTGGTCCCTAGTGCAGAACCCACTCTGAACACAGGAAGAACTGGACGCAAAGCTGGTTGCAAAACAAAGTAGTATTTTGAGAAGCAGCACAGTTCCCTCCAGATGTGGAAGTGCAGAAAGACTTCAGAAAAATCTGTTGTGCGAATTTCTGGACCATCTTAAGGTAGGAACTCTGGTGAGAGCGCCTGGTCTTCTGTTTTTTCCAGCCGGAGCTCCAGGCAGGTTGGAAATGCTTCTGACTGCTGTCAGCCTCACCATCATGACAACAGAAAAGGACAATTTTGCACAAAACATAGCAGCTTCTGCTTCCCCCCTTCTCCTCCCCCGTTTTGCTTCTGTGATCTCTGGGTACCGGTGTCTTTTCTTGCCTCATGCCCAGTCATTTTCCCACCAACAATTTCCTTTAGTGTCCATTAAATGAGTGGCTAACACAGCCAAAGTCATGGAACAAGAAAAATCCAGAAGTGAGGCTATGTGGAGTAAAAACACGAGGTGTTGAAAGACAGATCTCAGGCTGAAGTTATGATTTCATTAGAAAGCCACTCTCCAATTTGCCCAGTTTCCATCTCTCCTGTTCCTCCCCACCTCCTCCGACTCTCTTTCTCACAGGACGGACACAGGAGGTGTGTTTAGAGCCATGGCTTGATGAGGTGTTCCCTCAGACTCATGTTTTCCTAACACCCTGAATGGACCCTGCTCTGTCTTTGTTTCTGCCTGAGGTTTCCTTGGCTTTCTCCCTGCTTACTCAGTCTGCACAACCCCATTCCTTTTTTCATCTTGCCAACTTCTCCTGCAGAAGGAAGCCCCTGAAGGAGGAATAACGTGAGCCAGCTCTGCCTGCTGGGCTCCCAAATTACTGTGGTTTGGGTGATTTTGTCAATTGTTACGAGGCAGCAAAATATGCAGTGAGGAATAAAGAGAAGGTCGGATGGTACAAAGGAATTAGCTAATCTGATGGGGATAGCAGCTGGTCCTTGTTTAGCTCTCCAGTTCTGTGCATAGTTGGGGCTTCCTGTACTCCTCTGGTTGATGCCCGAGTCACAAGGAGGGTGCAATGAAGAGCAGACTGGTGCTCCTGTGATGCTTCACACGAAGAGAAATCCACCTTTCCTCTCAGGTCCCCCCTTGCTGCTGAAAAATGAGCAAGGGTAACCACAAGCTGGCTCTAGATGACAGAAAGGAGCCCACCCTGGGGCTGTCCTGCAGAAGAGGACTTCTGGAAGGCAGCGGCTCAGCCATGTGTCAACTCCAGAGCTGCTCCATGGTGGGATCTGGCTCATTTTACAGCTGCTGGCTGATGGAGGCACTGTCATGCCAACACCATCTTCTTCTCCTTGGCAGAAACAGTACTTTGAGGAGTGAGAAGTGAATCAGAAAAAGTTCTCTTTGGGCAAGGCTTTGGAAACCCCTCATCACCAGGAGTTCAGGACTATTTAGGGAACAAGACACTCTTGTTAGGACACTGCCCTTCCTTCCCTGATGGTCCTGCTTTATCATATCCCTGTCATGCCCTCCTTTATTAGGATTATAAATGAGAATCCATCTTATCTTATCGTCTCTAACACTCTAGCATGGGGAGAACATGGGGTAATAAAACACTCTATATTTGTCCATTTGTCTGTCATCTTTTAGCGACGTCTCATGCCATTATGAGCCAGACGGTTGGGGTGAATTTTCCCAGAAAAACATCACAAACTTCACTGTGTGCAAAAGGAGGGGGGGGAAAAAAGAGATTCTACAGTTTCCTCCTGTGGCAAAACATCAGTGTCTGCACCAGGGGAAAAATACCCAGTTAATTCCTCTTAAGGGCCCTGGTGAGACTCAGGAAAACATTCTGCAGAGCTGGTAGCCTCAGAAGACATGATTAATTGCAGATGGTGAAAAGGTGCATGTTCAGCTTTAACCGAACTATGTGTGAGGACTGGATGATTGCTAAGTTGGTATTCAAGACACACAAGGAAGGCAACCTACTAGGATCTCCAGCTACAAAAACAAGATTATATATATACTTTTAGATATATATATCATATAAGGCTTAACAGCTTAGATTTAAATGTGTATACTGGGTTTTATGGCAAGAACATACTGCTAGTGGAAAGGACCAAAATGAGCAAGATTGCTGAGAGAGGAAGAGAAGGGAAATAATGTTTTGCAGTTAGCTGAGGATGCAGAGGTATAAAAAGGACCTCCCAAAGCTGGCAACAGCAATTTGCAGGTGAATATATGTGGGTGATACCGCAGAGCATGGAGTGGGGTGTAACAGTGGAAAGATTTCCAATATGCCATTAGTTGTTTCTCCTTAGTAGCCCAGGACAAGTCTCATTTCATTGGAAAATGTCTTGGACAAGAGTATATGTGTTGCTTTCCTGAATCGTCTTAATTGGAGTGCCAGCATCAGATATTGGGAGAGTAACATGGAAAAATCAGAGGCCAGTTTCTACTAATCTAATCCATCAGTCTGCCTGCAAATCCTGTTTCATTACTGCAATCTGAGCTTGGAAAGTGACCCCAAATTCAGCTTGTATTATAAAGGTCACCTTGATGTCTTTTCTTTATCAATCAGAGTTTAAATCAAGTCTCTTAACCTTTTCCCAGGGCAGAGATTTTTCAAACAGGTAATGGGCAAACCTACCCAGATCAATATCTGAGTGCATATGAGCACCCAAAGTTCAAAACTTCACTCAGACTTCCTGTGTTTAGACAGCCAGGCTGCAGTTCTCCTACAAACAGAGCTCGCATCAAGTCATCCAAGGTCTCCAGACTAGAAACTGGAATTGCAGAGAAAGCAGACAAAATTAAAAAATAATGAAGGAAAGAATAATTACTGAGCTGTTCAAAATCAGATCTTCCTTTCTGGAAGGAGTTCAATGAAGGAAAAAACTCCTATGCTGTCCAGCTTGCTTCATTTATCCTTTCTTCATAGATAGTGCTGTGTCTCCCTTGCATAAGTTGCAGTATCCCCATGCCACGTCTCCTCCAGTGTGGGTATATTCCCAGCGCTGCTCATGGTACTGCAAGGGGGTCAGAGACATCCTCTCTCTCGAATTCTCTTCTCTCACTTGGGATTCCTCTCACAAACACCCCCCCAAGTCAGGAGAGGCACTGGGTATGTTTGGGACTTCAGCCATAAGTCAGCACTGGTGAAAAATCCCTCACATCGGCAGTGTTACAGCAAGGATGACTGGCTCCTGCTCTCAGTGTTTCCTTGCAGATCATTAGCAGGCATTATGAAAAACACAGATGATTAGGACTGACCTCCAGGACACATCGCTTTCAACCTCTTTCCAGTTGGAAACGCTTTTAGCAATAGCTCCTTTCTGTCTCATGCTCTCAGGGCAGATTTCTCTGCAGGTTCTTATGTTAAATCCTACACCAGCACTTCTACCCCCAATCATTAATCTCTGATGCCGCTCCTTGTCAAGTATTTGCTGAAAATCTCAGTGTATTATATCTACTGTATTTCCCTTATATATAGTGGCAGTTAGCTCCTTGGGGAACGCCAGCAGATTAGTTGAGTGTGACCTCCCACCACTTCAAGCCACATAAGTTTGGCCTTCACAGAGCATTGCTTTTCCAGGTGTTCTCCCACCGCATCCCTTAAAGCTTAAGATTTCTAAGAATTTCCCAGAGAAAACATTGAACTTACTGGTCTGTCTCTTGTCCCCATTATGTCCAGCACCTTCCAAGTCTCATCCATCTGCCACATTTTAAACCGATAATTTAAAATGTCAGTGAAGAACTCAGCCCACAAGTATGTATATTACAGGATGTGCTCTCCATCTGCAGAAGATGCTCACCTCGTCCTGTGCCCTTGAACAGCTGGCCACTGATATGGGGAGAGCTTTCTCTTCATCCTCTATAAAGTTGGATGCAATTTTAGCAGATGAAAAATATTTAATAATCCTTCTCTCCTCTTATCGCTGATATAAGCTGGCTTCTGTTCTCTGTTGCCAGTTTAAGTTCTCCATATATCACTCGCAAGATAAGCACTTTCTCCTCCATATCCTCTGTACCAGCTGAAAACTCCTCCTTGCTGTGAGGCCAGTTTTGTTGCCTTTTACGTTGCAAAAGGACCTTCTTGTCTCAAATAGACCCTCAGCATCCCATACGGCTGCTGCTTTCCATCCCTTTTTTTCCTCTCCTGCTTTCTTCCCCTCTCTGTTCACTGTGATACTTGAAGCAGTGCCCCATCATGATCTCTATCTCTTGCTTAGCTAGGCTGGCGTACGTCCGGTCCTTTCATCCCTTCTTTTATTGTTTTTACTTTTACCAGGCTGAATGTTTAGGACAGCCATCCCAACTGTATCTTAAAGACCTGCCTTAAAGCCCAGCCAGCTTTCTTCAGCTCATTTTGCATTCCCTGTAAGCCTGCTCGCTGAGAGGCCAGTGGCTTTGTACGGCTGCCCTTTCTGCAGACCCTCCTCAGCACTTCAGCTCTGCAGGGAATATAATCACTGCATCCTAGATGCACTTCAATTTCAAGTGTATTTATTACAGCTGCTCAATTTCCTTTAATCTGTCATTTCTCCTTCTCCTCCCCCCACGATTGCCTTCTTTTCTCTGAACTCTAAGTGCAGTGAAGGAGGCTTTTACCTCTGACCCTCGCTGCCCTCTCCAGCCCCATCCCTGCACTGACTCACGCCGGGTGCCTTGTGCACTGATTATTGCTCATTACCACTGTAGCTTAACGAATGCACCCGGCCTTTTGCAAACAAGTGCAAATGTCGCAGACAGCACGCTCCCACTGATGACCCCTCAGGACTAATTGAGGGACAGAAGACAACACTTTTGTGCACAAATTGCCTGTATCATCAGCACCGAGATGGAAGTAAAGACCAAGAAACTCTCCCAGGCCTGTTTAAGAGAAGAAAACCTTAACAACAGAGAAGTGCCCGTGTCTGCCAGAGCCTTGTAAAACAACATACTTCGGGGGGGGCAGAACTATGTTTTTATGTAGGTGATGCGTGCCCCTTCAGTGACAAGGTTGAGCATAAAACCACAACCATCCCTTCAGAGCTGGAGCAGAAACAGCTGGAGAAACCCCAGTTGATATGAAAGACATCAACATGCCTTGCTGTACATTAAGCTGTGTGAGCACATCCCTCCTCCCCCTCCCAGTTTAATTGGTGTATTAATGTATTAAAGCACTGACACAAACAAACAGGGACTGCTATCGTAAGCTACAAAATCCTTGAGTACATTGTAATTAGCTGGGCTTGTTAAACCACTTAATAAGCAATAGATAGCATGTGTCTGATGCCCTGTGCCTTGGCTCAGTGGGAAAGACAGGCAAGTGTTTAATTATGAAATGAATTCGGTTCTTAGGTGAACCCTTAAGAAATATCATTTCATTCCCCGTCACAGGGAGCTTCTGCCCAGGGCAGACACAGCTGAGACCAGTGCCAGGGTCACAGGTTTCTCTGGTCACAGTCCCCACGCTTCCCCTGTGGTCCTGTTCCCTGTCCAGCAATGCCCTTCCACGTGCTTCTGCAGAAGCTGCAAGAGCATAAGGAAAGCAACACACTTGCCTCAGTTTCCCTTCCCGAAAATGGCCTCCAGACTATGCCCTTAGTAAGACTTATTGATCACTGATTGTAAAAATATTTCAAAGAACTTCAAAAAGGACAGACACATAAAAAGGGAAGCAACAGAGCAGGAAAAAACACCACGTAGACAGCAATTCTCATCAGATCCCAAAGCTTTACAGTCAAACTAGATTCATAGGAGTCCTTTCTCCTTTGCAATCCTGTCCTCTCCACTCAATACACAACAATTTCACGGGAGCAGTCTCACCCTTCAGCTGTGACTAGAAAGGGATAAGAGGAAATGTTATCTCCCTGTGCTTCCCCAGGCGCTTTATTTGGGGACCAAACCTGGAACCTGTTACACTTAGAGGCTGTATGAAGCTCCCTGAGGATACATCTGATCTGGTTAGAGAAGAGGAAGGAGCTGCCATGTGCTTGTTCCATGGCCAGGCAGCTCCCTGGGTTGTGTCTGGGTTTCCAAGGAAAGATGGGGAGGGCTGGCAATGGGAACATGAGGGAAGAAGCACTCTTCTCTGGGTAAAAATCTGGCTGGATGGCCAGGCCCAAAGGGTTGTCATGAATGGAGTTAAACCCAGTTGGTGGCCAGTCACAAGTGGTGTTCCCCAGGGCTCAGTGCTAGGGCCTGTTCTGTTTAATATCTTTATCAATGATCTGGATGAGGGGATTGAGTGCACCCTCAATAAGTTTTCAGGTGACAATATTGATCTGTTTGAGGGTAGGAAGGCTTTACAAGGGGAACTGGACAGGCTGGATCGGTGGGCCGAGGCCAACTGTATAAAGTTCAACAAGGCTCAGTGCAGGCCCTGCACTTGGGTCACAACCACCCCATACAACACGACAGCCTCGGGGAAGAGTGGCTGGAAAGCTGCCCGGTGGAAAAGGACCTGGGACTGTTGGTCAACAGGCAGCTACATGTGGGGCAGCAAGGTGCCCAGCTGGCCAAAAAGGTCAACAGCATCTTGGTTTGTATCAGGAAGAGTACGGCCAGCAGGATGAAGGCAGTGAGGCTGCAACTCAAGTGCTGTGTTCAGCTTGGAGCCCCTCACTACAAGAAAGACATTGAGGGGCTAGAGTGTGTCCAAAGAAGGGCAACAAAGCTGGTGAAGGGTCTGGAGAACAGCTGAGGGAACTGGGGTTACTTAGTCTGAAGAAAAGGACAGAGGGGAGATCCTATTGCTCTCTACAACTACCTGAAAGGAGGGTGTAGCCAGCTGGGCATTGGTCTCTTCTCCTAAGTAACAAGTGATAGGATAAGAGGAAATGGCCTCAAGTTGTGCCAGGGGAGGTTTAGATTGGATATTAGGAGAAATTTCTTCACCAAAAGGATTGCTTATCATTGGTAGATGCTGCCCAAGGATGTGGTTGACTCTCCATCCCTGGAAGTTTTTTAAAGACGTGTGGACATAGCACTTAGGGACATGCTTCAGCAGTGGACTTGGCAGTGCTGGATTAACGGTAGGACTTGGCCATCTTAAAGCCCTTTTCCAACCTAAATGATTCTGTTAGACATGGGGAGAGGCGTTACCTTTTCAAATGTCGGGCTTCTTTCCTTGTGACATCCCATCTTTTGGGTATTCTGGGGAGGAAATACCTGGTTTCTGAAACAGGTAGCTAAGGAGTGTGAAGCATTTGTCTTGTCTTGGTGCCCAGTATGTTGATTTGCATGGAGTAAGGAAAAGGGAATATATTCTCATAACTCCTTATGACACAGTGGCACTACCAGAACTTTCATCGCCTCAAAGTAGCAAGAGCCAGGAAACCATTCAAAACACAGCCCAAAAGCTTTCTGTCCAGCAAGTCACTACCAGGACTCTTGCTGGGATCACCCTTTTCCCACTTCCTGGGGAGCCCAGCAAAGGAAAAAAGCCAAGACAAATGCAACCAGAGCAAACAAGACATCTCTAGGGTTATTCAGCATCTCAGAATGCATAATGCACAGGCACTGCCTTAATTTTATCCCAAATTCCAGCTTACACCCACAACGATACCACCAATCCACGCACTCTTGTGCAGTCCAGCTGGATACCCAGTACCTGATTTAACTTTCCCCAGAACATCACAGCACACAACAGCAGCTTTCAGAGTGGGCTCCCTTAAACACCGCCTCCACCCAAGTCCACCACAGGCACTTGCAGCTCTGCAGCTATTCCTAGATCCCAACTGGATTCTTCTTTTCATCTTTGTTCTGCCTCCTATTCTAGTGCTGAACCCCAGGCCTGCTGCCTTGGAGCTTCCTCCAAACGCTGCATTCATCCATTTTTAAAGGTGACCTTCCAACTTGAAAGGAAGTTAGCAAGCCTCGCGCTCTTCATTTGCCCTCTCCTTTTCAACCTGCTCTTTATTATGAATTAAAAAGGGGCCTGAAAGGTTTGCCTATTAAAAAATAAAATCTTTACAAAGAGCATGCTTCCAAATCCTTTCTCTCCCACTTTTTGCAGCAGCCTTCTTGGGTGTCACGGCGTTTCCCTGCTGCAAATGATCAGCTGCCAGCTCTGACGGCAAAACCTGCTTGGGTGTTTGGCCTCCTCTCATTCCCACCCCACTGCTGGCCTCCCCCTGCTTTTGCACTGCTGCTGCTGTTTGGCAAAGAAATACCCTGAAGTGTTCTTGGTGAAAAAAATAACCTCTGAGGGGTTATTTGAGCATGGGTGGAAGTGGTGTTATTTTTAACTTGGATTGCACCAGACACCCGGGTTACACGGTGGCCTCATAAGCTCTTGTGCTGGCACAAATGAAGAGCAGCAAATAAATGAAGTTCTCTTTATCTCACCTTCCTGCCAAAGCTGCATCTTTCAAGCCCTGGGGCTACACAGCAATGGAAAGGGAAGGTATCTCCAGCCCTCAGCAATAATAATATTACTCTTGCCAATGAATTGGTCACAGTAATTAACAAGACAGTAATAAAGCAACGTGATGGGTTCCTGCTGTTGTGGTATAACATTTTGCTATTAGATCAGGATGGGCAGGACCTGAATTTTTGCTGCAGTACAACTGAAATAAAGAACAAAAACTTATGATTTTAGAAAATGAAAGCTCAACTTCCAGCCTTTCTCTTTAGATTAAAGCATCATACAAACAAGCAAGCCAAAAAAAAAACCCCAAACCACAAAGAAAAAACAACCAACCAACCAACCTCTCCTCCACCAGCATTTCCACCTTTTTGACTATGTGTTCTGGTGCTATTCAGACCAGTTATGTTGAGTATTTCTTTTCAGCAAGAGGTCAGGATGTCACAAACCAGTGCCATGCAGCCACGCTCTGAATTTAGTCATCAGCATTGCCCTCCACCCACGAGAGAAGCCACAGACATCTGCTGTGCTATGGACACCCGGCTGCCAGGAATGAGCCTGACACCCACAAACTCATTTCATGCTGACCACCAAGTGACCACAGATGAGCAGGAGCCCTTATTCACAGCTGGCTTGTGCCACACCGAGCCTGGAAGTGCCCAGCTCATCCAGAAAGCAGCCAGCCTCTCCTTCCCAACCATTCAATTACGTTTTCCCCTGCTGCTGTTTGCCAGACCCAGTGTTAACCCTTCAACCATGCTTGACCCCAGAGCACTTGGAGGACTCTCATTCTCCATCCAAGCCGATGTGTCTATGTGTCTATGTCTCAGCAGCCCTCCTGTGCTCTCACATACCCTTTACTCCTTTAAAGGTCAACCATCAAGCTGCACAAGGGAAGCAGCTGATTAGGTTCATGCTACAATTATCCACTGAAAATAGGAGAGTACTTCAGATTTTTAGGAGAAAAGAGGGCTTCCCAAAGCAAAGGCAGGATTGCAAAGAGAAGGTGCTAGCAGGTCAAGATTTAGTACAATAAATAATGGAAGGTTCCTCGCCTCACAACCTCAGCCTTCCTTAGCTCTGATGCAGAGTTTCATCTTTGGGCTATGAATGATTCATGGAGCCTTAAAATATATATAATCTATATCTCCTAGAACAAAGAGTCTTTATTCAGGGGGTTGTGAGGGAGCAGGGAGCAGCATATGTGATGCCTGCACTTGGGCTGGGATATCCCTTGGGAAAGAACCCTTGAGGCTCCTTGCTTCTTTCCAGTCCCAGAAGCTGTTCTGAGCTTGCAGCTCAGCTCTGCAGGAGACCCCAGCTCAGACTCTCTGACACAGGGATATGCTTGCTGCTGAGGGTCTCCAGAATGACTTTCTTGAATCGTGCCCAGGACCAGCTCAGAGCCAGGCTCTTCTCATCCATCCTTGGCAGCCGCAGTGTACAAATACCACCAGTGCACTGCAGGGGCCTTAAATCATTTATGCAGGATTACAGATGGGGAAACTGCAGCAAAGACTTACCTCTGTGTCACAGCCTAATCCACTGAGGCCTTCGCTATCCCGCCTTCCAGCTCTCTGCCTTGGGCAGCAGATCACATGTAACGATCATGTCTCTTCCCTTGAAAACACACCACCACCTTTGCACAATCAATATTTGATTCCTACTGTGCTTACAAACACAGACATACACACATCCCTGCACCGTGGTCAGCAAGCTTCTACTTACTTCTCCAGACAAGAGCATCACTTCATGCAATTCCAAGGACGTTATGTCAAAGGAACTTCCTTTCCAACTGAAGAGATGGCCATCCTCTGAGTCCTTGCTGGGGAGCCTAAGCAGGAGCCTTGGTAAGGACTGGTGAAAGCTCCAAGCCCATGAGTATCCGTCCTTACTCAGCAGGGAGCACAAGCAAAAGCTCAGGCAAGAGATGGAGAAGTCTCAGGCAGGGCAGCAAAGTCCTCCATGGCTTGTGTGCAGCAAGCTATGGAACGCCTGCCTGCGCTGGCAGGCCAACGGCCCAGGTAGCCAGCAAACCTGAGCTCCACAGTGCCATAAACTAATGGCACAGGCATGCCCCAAAAAGTTGAACCATCCTTTCAAAAGGTCACCCAAATATGTTCCTGTGCAGCCCATTTGCATTCAGTGGTCCTTTCAGGATCAAAGAGCCACATTTCAGTCTGTGCTGCATCTACAGCTCACGATCACCACACTGCCTTGCTCGCTGGAGTCTTGGAAATCTTCGTCCTTGGAAAGGACATTGTTGATCCATACCCATTTGGGTGTACCTGATGGTATCTTTTATGCTCAGGAGTCTTCATTATTTCCTAAGGGTGCCTGTTTTTTTGGTGAGAAATATTCTCCTTCCCTTGTAAGACTGCTATTGATATCAACCTGCCCATTTTCTCTGAGGCTCAGCCCAGCACCACTGAATCCAGGGAAGGAAATTTGGCACAAGATTAGATGCTTCATGCATTACAGTCATGCAGAGGAGTTTAAGGGCCTACACAGAATAGTATCCAACTCCTAGAAGTCCCCTCTGAGGTTATCAGAAATAAACTGAACTTTCAGTCTAGTCAGAGGATGGTATTTGCATCCAGGATGCACTGTCAGAGACTCTGCTGCCTTCTTCTGAAGCCATGGCCACAGATCTTCTGTTGGGACTGAGTGCCAAGCATTTCCTGTGGCTGCAGAAGAGGCAATCCATCTGAAATGCACACTCTGTTGGCTCCAGACAGAAGGGTTAAAGTACACTAGAGCCCTTTTTGCTTATTGCCCATGAAAATGAGAGAATGGCACTACTATGGAGTAGCCACCCTTGGATTTCTGTGCTGCCAAACACCTCCCACAGCCCTGCCATACCTGCTGTCACCCGCCACATCACCCAGCCACCAGCCCTGACCAGGGCAGTCAAACAGGACTGATGGTGGGGGTTAACCCCAGACTCCAGCAGCACGTGACTTGTGGTTTTTGGCTCTGACACAGTGCCAGATCTGCAGTGTTTCCAGCCAGAAGAGTCTCTGCCAGTTCCTGAGCAGGGACTGACAGTTTCTCACTGATACTGTCTAATGCAGTCAGTTATTCTTTATGCATTTAGAGCAGATCCATCAAAATAATTCCTGCTAGAGGTCTGAATTCAGCATATTACACACAATAGCTCCCTGGAAGGAGACAAATGACACTTACCTGTCTTTAAGCAAGTCCCTTCTCAGTTGCCTGCAACATCTGTGCACCGTGAGATGTGATGGCTTTGAAGAATGCATACCACTGGGGTTGTTCAAGCAGCACTCAGCATATGACTGAAGCTTAAACACTTTTAGACTTGTAACCTTCTTTGGCACCATTCAATGCAGAAATATGTCCCGGGGAACACAAAGCAAACTGCAGCCACCTTCCTCACTTTACAGTTTACCTTCACCAGGTACTACCAAGCAAAGAGTGACTGTGGTGCTGCTCCTATCATCCCTAAATATTTCTTGGCACCGATGCATCCAAACCAAAAATGCTCTGCTGATCCAGAATATCTCTAAAATTGCCAGGCAACAAGGCCTCATGAAGAAATCTGAGCATGGGTACAAACTCCTTGGGGTGGCAAACACATGGGTGGTGTTCTAGGTGTTCACACTACATTATCATGATGCCACCTTACATCCCTGTTACTGGCAACAGGGACTGAACCCCAGCAGACCAGGTCTGGGACACGTACAGAACATTAATTTGCAAGACCATGAGCTCCTTCTCTTGTGTCAGATGTCACAATACCTCCACAGACTGCAAACATCCCTGCCTCCCTCTCCCAATTATCTTAATAAACAGCCTGGACACATCTCTGACTCACTTAAGATAATGACCTGGCCATGATTAGCTTATTCAGACATCCTGGCAGTTTACTGAGCCTAATGTGACTCCAGTCTGGCTCTTTCTGACTCCTCATGAAAGAAGCTGACTTCCAGCAGTGGCTGCACTGTGATCAGTGGATGAAGACCCACATACAGATCAGATGCAGGCTGCTCCTAAAATTCAGGCTGGAGACATGAAGGCTACTTGCTCTGAAAACAAGCTCTTAACTACTCCAAAGAGCCTGGGGAACAGTGGTTTGTTTGAGCTTTTATACCAGCAGAGAGAACTGGTGAGGTGGTACCAGTCCCAAAATATGAAACATAAACATGGGGTTGAGGACAAACCCAAATACCAGACGACTGAAGAGCATCACTGCATTTATGTTTCTGGCTGCCTGTCTCGAACATTCACTCACCCAACCCGAGAAGAAAAGCAGCACAAGTCAGCCAGTCACACAACATGAATATTTGAAGCAAACCCTGGGAGGAGAAAGGACAAATAGTCTGAAATCATAGGCAAATCCTTGCAAAAAGTCAATTCATCTGCAGGAATCGGGCACAGGTCACAAATGACTCACTAACAGCAGAGCAAATCTTTTAACCGGCACTTGGAACAACTCCCCTCTCTTTGTAGATAACAACCCAAATTTATTCCTACTGATTAGTCAGCAGTTACACTCACATGTTCAAAATTAATATCAAAGTTCAGATATAATTGTCTTGTACTTGCCCTCTGCTTTACTGCAGGAGAGACCATCATCTTCACTTAGCAAAGGTATCATCCCACATTTATTTACGCAGGCTGGGAGTGTGGGTTGGGATTTATTCTAGCTCTTCACTTGACAAACTCAAAGCCTGAACTCCACCTCAAAGCGCTGTTTGGCAAAACCTCTGTTAACACTCTCTTGAATGTCTGCACTGGTATCAACAAGGACAGGCACTTACCACTTCTCTGGAAGCCAATTACCGAACCCCAACAAGAAAGAAAGACAAACACCACCCAGAACTCCAACAGTGCATCCAAGGAGGTGAAATTCTGAACTGAAGAACAATGCCAGCAACTAACACAACCAAACTGAGGTCCCAGCAAAAGCAGAGAGGTGTGGTGTCTGTACCCCTAAGTCCTCTGTGACTTCCCCACATGGTTTACAAGAAACACAAAGGAAGCCACGTTGGGCAAATCAATTCACTGTTAGCATCGGGTTTCCTACTTTGTTTTTTAGGGGTTGAGGTAAAGCAGTATCTATGTGATCCCCCATGGTGTTGACACAGGGTAGGATGTCCTACAGCCTGCAGTACACCCCTGTGGTATGATAAGCTCAGGCCACTGGAAATATGGGGTCCACAGCTGATGCTCTGAGGCATCAGACTACGTGCTGACACCAAGGAGCCTGCCTGTTATCAGAGGGGGGACACAACATTGGGGAAACCACAAAAGATACAGGCAGAACAAAGGAAGATGGTACATTGTGGCTTCATGAGGTAAAGCACCTTTTCCAGCTCTTTGTGTGCTGGTCTCCTGCCACACTCTTTCCCCTTCAAATCACCTCTGTGCACTTTCCTGCTGATGGTTAAACTTTTCTGCCAGTTGGCCAGGGTCTGCAGGCACTGGCAAACAGAGAGTTAACAAGGGCTCTTGGAGTCATTGCATAAATCTCACCAGAAGCACTTCAAAACGTTAAGCAAAAATGAAGTCACTTGGCATTGATTTCTTGCATGCTCTCTTCCTGCTGCTCCTCCAAACCTGTGGTTTTTTAGCTTTACTACTGTGTCTAGGCCTCTTTATCCTCTGCTAATGCCAAGGCTTAACCCTCAGGATCTGCAGCTTGTTCTGAGTACAAATCAGAGCAGAGTGGTGATGCTCTGCTGCAGTTTGCTGAAACAGCAGAAACATCTTCCTCTGACTGCCCACACATCCTGGGACTTCTGTCCCACAACCTCAGCCACAGACACATGCTGGAAAGGCCAAAGACCTGGTGGTAGAGAAAACTACCACCTTTGAAGAAGCTCCAGCCTCTTGAGAAAGAAGGGCTGACTCCTTAAAAGCATGTCTAAATAAACATAAGAGCAGCAAAACCAGCAAGACTCGTACTGTGCAATTTATACAGGCAGCCAGGGAGACTCAGTGTACCCCAGTCGTGACCTAAAGCATCACAAACATCAAACACTCTCCTGCAGCAAGTCCAAGCCCAAGGTCCCACCGTGCCACGCGTTGTTTCCATCATGCAGAGAGGTATTGTGCCAGTCATACCGTGCCCATCATGCTCATTCCAGGCATGAACTAAAATAAGTGTCACTCCATCTTTTTAGACTCAAAACACAAGGAAACGAAGCTTCTCTGCTTGTTCACATGCAGGCTCCATACTCGATAAGAGCCAAGAAGGCAGGGTTACGATTTGCAGGTGGAATCCGTGTACCACTGCCTGCACCCTACCAAACCAGTACCCCAAGTTCCTTCAGCAATAAGCTGTTGTAAACAGTGCAAGAACCATTTGAAGACAATGTGGGAAGGGAGAGCAAGACAGCAGTATTAACTCAACTGTGTTGAGGAGCAAGAAACCTTCACATGGGTGAAGGCAACACGGAGGCAATAGAAGCAACCAAAGCGCAAGCGCAAGGAGAGACCAAGTGCTGAACCCTTCAGCAATGTGTGCTAAAACCCATGGGCATAGTTAAGCTATCTCCTTGGGAACTAGCAGCAGTAAAAACATTGTGGGAACTCATAGGTAATGAAATAGTGGCCCTGAAATACAAAACAAGGTGGACTAAGGCTGACCATATCAACAGCCCAGACAACTGGCTAAGCAAGCCCCTGTCTGCAATGTTCCTGGGCTATGAAACACAGCCCTTGGAGTGGTGGGGAGGAAAAGGCAGAGCTTCCAAAACTCCTGTGTGTTTCCCACACCTCTAAAAGGAGAGGGAAATGAGGATGAAACCCAATGCAGCTCAGCTGCTGATCCCATATATAAGATTGTATGTTAGGAGACAACCATTTGTCTCGGGCATCACAGACACCCCCAGAAAGGTAAAGATCTCAGCCATCACTTAATCCTGTGAACAGCAGCACCCAGTCACTGCTAGAGGCATATTCATTTGAAGGGAATAACATGCAGAAATTAACTCATAGCATCATTTTGAGACATTTACTTGAAAGTCATGCCAGGAAATTATAGGAACAGAAAGATACAGGAAAACATGTTTCTATTTGCTCACTAAAACTCTCATCAGGTTTTCTAAGAGGGGTCCAGCACCATTCACCAATACCAGCTGTAACACACCCCAGCCTCATGCCCACGGTCGCCTGCAGCTTGGCACAGCAGCTTTAAGTGATATAAATGACATCTCTCATTAATGATACTGAGACACAGCCACTAAAACACATCCTGATGCTGAGCCCCGCATGCTGCAGTGTCTCCTCTCTCCTCCTGGAGCAATGAACCTTACACAAACTCCTGATGAATAACCCAACTGCAGCATCCGCTTGTACCCCACTGCCTCTACATCACACACGTGGGATACTTAGCTTAATAAGAGGCTAATCGTCCCTGGTGAAGGGCCAACAGTCCAACACCCAACAGGAGAAAAATTTGCACAGCAAAGCAGGGAGACCTGCAGCAACAGCATGTTCTGAAACAAGAGCACCACACCAGAACAATATTTTAGTTTCAAGCTCCCTGAGATAAGGCTCCTAATAAACCTCCTGCCACTAAGTGTAGAAACTTGTCTTGGCAAATCATGACACCATCTCCCACCATTACATCCTTGTCCCTGAGAACATGACCATTTTGAGCAACAAAAAGCAACCAGTTGTCAACTGAAATGAGCAGACACTAAGTTCTCAGGCAAGAAAACATTTGTTCCCAATAAAAATGACAGAAGCAAGAGCTACACCTGAGCAACGTTCACATCACAACTGTAAATCCCACCCTCCGTGCCCCCCAAAGAAGCAAACCAACCAGACTCCCCACACATGGACCATCTCATGAAGAAGTAGACTATAGGACATGTCATTCTGAACCTTTATTTATTTTGTCTTCAAAGAAGAGACCTGATGCAGCTGTTTCGTTAGAAAATAAAGTGTTTATTAAGAAACTAGACATTGAACACCCCTATAAGTCTCTGTGAAAAGGGACCGTCCCATTTCCCATTAGCACAGGATGATAGTTATGGCAAGATAAGAATGCTCAAAGATGGAGGAGTCTCATTGACAGAAAATGAGGTAATGATTTACAATAATTAAAAATAAAATATTTTTTTTTTTTTAAAAAAAAAAAACAAACATCCTTAGACTTGCTACTTAAAGCCACCAATCGCAAACGGCCACGACTGGCTTTTGTTTTCAGCAGTGAGGAACCAGAGACTTTAATTGGTGTTAAACAAATTGAGACATCGATCACAGTGGGGAGAACTGCTTTAAATTATGCTGTACGGTCCGGAGGATTTCTTCTAAGCAGAGATGGACCTGAGCTGCAAAATTCAACCCTTCCTCTGCTAGGGTGTTTGGATATAGGCTTCTGGTCCAGGCCCACGGATGTATCTCTACGACTGATATACACAGTTGAGAGCAGAGTCCCCTGAACAGTGCTAGGGAGAGGAGACAGTTCAGATGGACAAGACATCCCCAAGGTCAGGTGGGCGACTTCCAGGAGATGGGGAATTTCAGTTCAGACAAGCACCCAGTGATTCACATGCTTGGCGAAGTTCCTCCTCACTCTGTGAATCTGCAGAATTGAGGTGTCAATAGCACATGGCCGCAGGTCCTCTCTGGCGGTGCACCTCTTGTATTTCCAGCTCCGATACGGGCAGGAAACATTGTTGGGAGTTTTGGTCATGGTTTCTGAAGCCATCCAACCTGAGCCAGGCCTCCTCGTCCTAATGCAGATGCCTCCCTAAGGCATGTCCGTTAACTTAAAGCAATCTACTACCATTTCTCCTGCACTCTTCTATTGCACTTTACCTTTTTTAGGCAAATGAACCAGGAGAAGCAGCAAGAGAATGGAATATTCCTAGGGATATCCCTACGGGAAAGCTGATAATAAAATCTCCTGGCAGTCTCCAGGGTGGTTCATGCAGGTCACCCATAAAGGCAGGATGAAGCAGAACATCCCATTCTGAGGCTTCTGCCCCGTTCTGGCAGAGGGGGAACCATGACTTTTTCCACTGGCAGTGACCCTTCAGGGTTGGTGATTTAGAGACATCCCTGATGTGATAAGGTCATCTCGGGCCACTGAGAAGGCAAGCAAAGCTGAGCAGCTGGTGAGCTAGCTCCTGGTTCAATACTCCTACCAGAAAAGGATCTGGCCACACCTGAAGCTTTTGGAAGGTTTTTTTTCCTCTAATCTGCCTTGCTTATAGGTTGTCACTGATATATATGAGCAAATCTGTATTCCCCATACATGTGACATCCCAAAAGTCCAAGGAAAGCCCTGCGAGTTCTCATGAGGGCAGCTGGCTTCTCTTGAGGACAGGATCAAAGGGTTTACTTTTCCATCTGAGAGGCTTTGGATGAAGACAAAAGTGGGATGGGAAGGAGAGGGGGAGAGAATAGGAATATCAGCCAGAGAGCGGGATCGATATTCCTGTTTATGCCAGAGAAGAAGCAACAGAATACATTGGGGTTTTTTCCCTCTCCTTCAGTCAGTCAGCCTTGAGCTGCTGGTTCTGGGTACATGACTGGGTTACAATCACTCTGCTTGGGTAGGAATACAGGGGAGAGCTGAAAGGGGCTGGAAAAGACCCAGCAACTGGGACCTGCGTGCATCTGATACGCTTTTCCACTTTGCTTACTGCCCTAGTCCTGCCAAGGACACGGACCCTCCTGCACTATGGATTCTCCATCCATGCGGGAAGTCCAGGCAACTCCTCAGATAAAGCTCATCATTCAAGCAGCAGGGAGAGACCAGAGTACGACAACGATACAGTCAGATCCAACGAGCCGCTCTAACACACACAGACAGACAAACAAAAACAGCCTCCTAGAATATGTGCACTTCAAAGATAACCACATTCTCTTCCTGTCAGAGAAGTAAGACTTTTTTGTTTGGTTGGTTGGTTGGTTTGTTTTTTTTTCCTTTTCTTTCCATTATTATTCCTTCCAACATTATTTTTCTGTGCAAGAACTGGGAGCGGGGCTGCCTTTGTCCTTACCCAAAGTCTTCATTCTGCTTTAGTTTCTTCCAGGCTCCCCGCCTCAGCTCGCTCTGGGAGACCTCCCATGGCGGTGCCACATAAGAGGTGATGGCAGCATTCACTGGGTGTTGCGAAGACACAAGCTTACAAGGAAAACTCCAAGCAGGGAGGACATGACTAAAGATGTCAGTTTGGTTGGCTTGGTTGGGTTTTTTTTGCGTTTTATTTTAAAGCAAAAGTACAATTATTTACTGTGTTATTAGGATGACTCCTTTCAATTGGGTTTTAATTCTCTTTATTTGCTCTCATTGCTGCTGTTGTGCCTTGCAGGAATATTTAACGAACACAGCGACCATTGGAGGAAAAGAACAACCCTGTTATCTGGTGACAGAAAACCAAAGGTTCAGTTGGCTTTAACGTGTGTACAGGCAGGGCTGTAGAGTCCTATTAGGAGGAGACCTCAATCCATACAGACCACGCTTACTGCTTCCCACCATTTTGAGGGCACAGCCTATAAACTTGACATCAGAACAGGGACTTTTAAGGAGTTTTTAAAAGCCATGACGTCCTTTGCTGAAATAAACACTGACATCCTCAACATAAATGCCTTGGTTAAGAGGTTTGGAATGTCCAGGGAGGCTTATTGGATTCAACATAATTTCTCTGAAACCTAAAGGGGAAAAAAAAACAGAAAAAAGAAAAAAGCAAAATAAAGTAAACGAAAAAACAAAAAAGAGCAAAACTAGAAAAAAAGAGAGAGATATCGACACACATGTAATCATTAAAAAAGAACCAAATGAATAACCAGCAAAGGGCTGCAGTTAAATTAAAGCCAAAATGCCCTCTCTGGGCAGGGCTACCTCACTCTGTCTTTCCATCTAGAACAAGCAATCATTTCACATGGTGCGTGCAGGCACAAGTGCTCCAAGGACAAGGGGCATGCAAGCAGTCTGGACGGGGAACTGGGAACAACTCTTTTCCAGAGGTCCCCACTAATCAGGGTTGCAAAAGTCCTAATTCCTACCTAGTCCATCTTTCCCCTAGGCAGGGAGTGAGGAAAGCAGAGCATCCTTCCTACATCTACTTTTCTCTCATGGTTTACTTAGTCTGGCTTAACATTTCTGAAGCCAAAGAAGAAAGGCTGGGGAGACCTGGCTGTCATAAACCCACAGACATGCTTAGCTCAGCTGTCCCACCTACACCAAAACCTGCACACTGGAGGCATCTTCTCCTTGCACAACCCCACCTCTTTAAAAATATTTTGAAGGTTTAGAATTTGCCAGACATAGTGCCCAGATGAAAAGGGAAAATAAGTGGAGCAGAGTCCTTCACTCCCAACAAACTTACTGGGCAAATATATGTTTTCAAGGGCTTCATAACATCCCTGCTTTAGGATGCCACACTCAGGCAAACACACTACTAGCATGTTTCCAATATAGAAATAATTTAGATGCTAATTACTATTATTATTCTCTGAAGCTAAATAAATGCAATTATCCACGATTTGTCAGACAATAGTTCTCTGGACTGGAGGGAGCAAACCTGCTGTGGAGCACTGGATGTGATCTCCAGGATGGAATCCTTCTGCTAAGGCATCCAGTGCCACAGCCCTCTCCTCAACATCAGACTGAGGAAGGGCACAGTCTGGTTCACTGTTAGGACGCATCCTGATGTTTAGCCTACACTTCCCTTCTTCTGACTCAAACCCCTGTTTTCTATCACCTTTTGTGCTAAGTCCTGCAAGCTCTTGCAGAAAAGACCCATGCATTTTTCTTCAGGTGTCAGCTCATCAGTTTTTACATTACTTTCTCAGACACCTGTTTGTAACAGTATTCCTACAGCTGAGGCCACCCCAGTGGACTGGGCAGAGACATGGCAGGAATAAGCAGAGGTCACTGGAGGTAAGACTGCAGTGAAGTTGCTCTTACCTCAGGTCAAGTATGTGGAAATAAAAGCCTTCTACACAAGCTTACTAAAATGTCCAATATAGATCCACCAAGTTGCCAGGACCAAGACATGCAGGGAAAGATCCTGGGGATTGCTCTAATCTGCCTCAACGTCTCATCAGCCCAAAGGGTTTTTCCAAGAAAATCACTAGGATGTCTTGGCTACACAATTGCTCTGAGGTCTGAAAAACACTCCTGCTCCTCACATAGTCCCAGGATCCTCAGCAGATCAGGTAAGTTAGCCCAAGTCTGGCATCACTAGAGCAGCATGAAGCAGCTGGGATACCCTTGTGAAATGATCTCAATAGGAAAGGGGCTTTCCACTAGGCTAGGAACAGAAAGTTTCTCACACTGCATCTACACCAGCCAGAAAAATTTCCCCTCTATTTCTTCTATTTTTTTTCTGGTGTATCTATTTATATTTCTTCCCTAGACTATCTTATTCCATCTCTCATCAAACACATGCCTCTTTTGATGAACCTGAGGATGCAGACAAAAGCGGTTTGTTTGGTTTGGAACCGTTTAAACTTGTTTTGGGGAAAACTATCTGTTATTCTCAGTGGCCCTGAAGTGCTGATCCACATGGGAGAGTAAGCCAGGCTCAGCTTCAGTTCATGTGTCAGAAACAAAAATCATTGGCAAATTCCAAGTGTTGAAATATCATTAGTAGTGAGAAAGAGCCTAGCTCAACTCTCAGAGCCAAAGCAGAGTTTAAAGTGCTGATGCTCGGAAATGCATATGTAAACCAAGTCCATTTCTTATCAGAGTCACTGGGAGACAAATAAACATGGCATCCCAGAACGTCACTATTTATCGTGTTTTGGTTTTCATAATATAAATATATTTTATGGCCACCAAAGGATAGCTGGGAAAGTCTATACTCAACAATACCAAGTATCTCCAAGGAGCACTCCTGTCTGCTTTATTTTCTTTGCATTTCTTAGCTCTGCTAAATTAAGGCAATTCCACTTCTGCCGGACAACATCCAACAGACCTAAAAACCCACTGGGGACACACAGCCTCAGCAAGGGGACATGTGAAAGATCAGCAAGACTTAGGGCTGGGGATGCTGAGGGCTTTGCAGAATGGGGACTGCAGCAGGGGTTACCCCATAACTGACACGCAGTCACTACTGAGGGATGGTGAGGAATGAGGCAGGAGGACAGACTATGTTCCTGAAGCTTAGGGCCTGAACACACACACTGCTGACTTGGGAAAGCAATGCAGCATCGGTCATTTTGGCAACCTCTCCTTCTGATATATTAAAGTCCCCAAAGAATCTGAAAACAAACCACACTTCTCTCCTGACTGGTTTTCTCTCTTTCCTCACTGCTGACTCCCGTATTGTACTGCTACCTTCAACCCCATTCTCTTGTATGGAGCAGAAACCAACAAGGGTCTTGCTAGGTTTATGTCTTCACTGTCAGATGTGAGATGGATGATGTTCACTGAGATGTCCAGGGTTAAAATGGGTGAATCTCAACAGGTTCAGAGTTCGGATGCTGTTATGACACATGTCATCTTTCAACCATCAAAGCTATTAGCTCCTGAAAAACTAGTTTGGAAGTATCATTGAGAATATGGGGGGGGGGATACCTTTTTTTTCTTAAAAAAGAGAAAGAAAAACATTCGCCTTCTTAAAAGGAGGTGAGGGAATTTTAAAAACAATCCTTTTTGTGGAGTTTCACATTTGTCAGCACTAGCTGGAAAATGTGAGGCAAAATGCTTTGACACTGGTTGCAGATTTACAGAGAAACCCCAATATTCAAGCTTGAAAATAGATAGGAGGTAACGTGCCCCACCCTCTACATTCAAACCAGAAGCATTTCCAAAGACCTACAAAATTGGGGAGGGTCTGACAGATCAAACTTTGTGCATCTCCCTGTTCTAGCGAGACCACTTGTTAAATTAACGCGTGACACTGTCTCTAATAGCCATGGTATGGTAGTGGAACAAATGTATGGAGAGTGTTGGAGAACAGGGAAGGAGGAATGAGCTCAGATTTGCTGTGCAGCTCTAAGCTTGAGGCGGAGGGGGCAGGTGGGGAATTTCTCTAAGCAGTCTGGAAGGATGCAGCAATGAAAGGACAGGAAAATTGAAGGCAACCGAACCGTGTGATCAGGTTTTGTCCTCAACCCTGTCCATCCACCACTTAGTCGTCCAGAGCTGTCTTGTGTTTCCCAACACCCTGGGCTAGTGGGGCCCATGCATGAGATCCAGCCTACAGACACTACCCTGCAAGGAACACCCTGCCTCTACTGACTGAGGAGACAAACCAGGTAGTTTCACCTCACCTTCAATATTTGCCTTCCCATAAAACTGCAACCACTCAAACACACCACGTCTTTAGGGCTTCTGAGATCTGAGGCTGCTCTGGCCCACAAGAAAACAGCAGGAGGGAACGTGACACAGCGAGGCGAGGGAACGACGCAAAAAACCAGCGCACAGCTCCTCACAGCAGCCCCATCCACCACAGCATGAGTGGTGCAGCCCAGTTCTGAAACTGCTTCTAAAACAGCAGCATCAATTGCTGCAGGGACGGGTGAGAAAAGCAATGGGATGCCGTGTACTGCCTGGCAAAAATGGGTTAAAGAAAAATAGCAAATTTAGGGCAACAAGCTGGCCAAACATAACACTGCTATCCACACAGCTCATGTTAGGAGGCAGAGCTTTGATCTCTCTTCTGTGTTACAGCAGAATTTATGATATAAAGGAAAAGCAATAGGAGACTCCAACAACAGTGTACATTTTATCTTTCTCTATGCACAGATATGAAGTATGAATAGCATCAAAGAAGGCAGGAAAACCATCAAGCCTGGCCTGCATCCACAGCGAAGGAAACAGCCATCCATCTAGCAAAAGCCAGGGCTGATATGTCTATATCCAAGGGGAAAGCAACACTGCAGTCCAGGTTTCTTGTCACAGGTGGGTTCATCTGCAGGACTATGATACAAAACCCTCTTTTTTTTCCTCCCTGTCCCCAATACATAGCAGGGCAAGATGCAACTCAGCCTGAAGCCTTGCTCGCCATAACAAAGCAGGTCATAGAAGCTCAGCAGAAGCACATCATGAGGTTCTCCCTGATTCTCTCAGCTGCAGATAAGCACATAATTTCTTCTACCATTCCAGGTAAAGCCAAAGATCCTGGCCCTCGTCTCATTCACCAGCTCAACACTGTTGACCACAATGGAGAACCACAAGAAAATTCAGCCCACAGATGAATTTCATGATACACAGACCTGAAGCAGATATTCAAGTTGATAACAACTCCTTTAAGTTTCACAGAAAGACTCCGAGAGCTACAGAAATACTTATGGTTGTTCATTTTCATGGGAACAAGGTCCTTATCACCCTCAACAGAAGCTCACCTTGTATCTTTGTTCATTTTCCATGGTTTAAGAATCTCCCACTTTAGTCAATGAGACTTGGCGTCACTGGAAACCTCTTGGGAATGTGCTAGATGGAGCTCTAGCTACAGTTTGTGGCATCTTCATCTTCTCCATAACCCAAAATCACGAACTGGAGATTGCAGCACTGCGTGTGTTTTTGAGGGCAGGTAAAGGAAAAGATGGGCTGAGAGCAAGCAGAAGCAAATGGGTCCAGAAGATCCCATTTCCACACAAATTTCTCTCCTGCTTAACTAGAGCAGAGGAAGGGGTAGAAGAATACTGCAGGCACTCAACAGCTGAACAATGTTGCTTGAGAAAAGTTTGCAGCTTTCCATGCAGAGAACTCTTTAAGACTATGCAAGATTCATTAAACCTCTGGTCAGAGGAATTCCAGCATCCGTTGCATTTCTACTGTTGCCGCTGTTAATGTGGGCCATGTCCATATTAGCTGGGATCAGAAGTTTGTTTTCTCTGGAACTCCTTCATGGATGGAGTAGTTCCAAGATACTAAATGATGTAGCCTGATAGCTCAGGAGGCAGAGCTCCAAGATTCCCCACCGATCCCCCTTAGGAAAAGCCCCAAAGTAGGAAAGCACTTACCAGGATACAACATAAAAAATAAGAAGGAAAAGAAATATATATGTATTTTTAAAATCTATTTAAGACTAAAAGGCTATTCTGAGGTCTGAGATGCCCTGGGATTTGAGTCCAAGCTACCCTCCCTGTCCAGAGGCACAGCCAACGCTCTCCTCCAGGCTGCGCAGAGGTGCAGCTATTTAAAGCCACTCGGAGGCCCTCTGAGTGATGGAAAGCAACCAGATCAGTTGGGCCTCATCAGTTTTGTTTTCGTTAGATCGAAGCCAGAGTATGTGGAATTACTTGTAAGAGGACCGGGGAAGGGGGAAGGACTGGGCACCCAGCAGTTTCGCCCACAACATGCAGAGCTTAGTTTCTGCCTCATTTAAATTGTGCTGGGTCAGGGAGAAGGTACAAAGAGGGTGGCTTGTTTTGTCCCTTGCGACACCTACAGCTGTGCAAAGGAATGTGGGAAAACTCTCTGGATTTATAGGTCAGCCTTCAGAACAAACTGCAGGGAAGTGTTTCCAGAATGCCTGAGAGTTTGTTGGTAGCCGACATCCTGGGCGTTATCAACCTGACGTCCTGTGTGTTATCAACCTATCACCCTGCCTCTGTGCACTCGCACCACTACATCCAGGAGCCATGTCCTCTGCAGTTCTCACAGCCTGGATGAATAACCACATATCCCTACCTCTGCAAGTCCCCATTTCTCACCCCCATGCACTCTCTCCCTGCCTCTGCACTACACAAAGCCCATGGTACCTGGCATGAAAGATCTCATCCCAACAAGCAATACATCACCTCCATGGCTTTGGTTTTCAAATATATTCTTTTGTCAACTTTTAACTTCTTTTTTTTTTTCCAAGTCAGCCCTCAGAGTGCTGCCAATTTAAGCACTACACACTGTGTTACAAGAGCTTCTCATTTCCACTTTGCCTGACAGGTATACACGTCCCTCTGACACCGCCTCTGTTCCCCAGCTGCTTCAGATACCAATAGTTACCCTAAGCATTTTATGCAGTTATTGAAACCACTGACTAATCTGCCCAAAAATGAATATCCACTGGGAAAGAATCTGGTTGGGCTTGTGTTCCTTAATTGCTGATTAATTCCAATTATGGTACAGCTGATCCACCAGTACCACAGATCACCACATCAAAGAGCCAACCAGCAAAGGAAGCCCCTAAGTTAGAACAGCTACAGCCCTGTTGCAAACTTCTTTTTTAGCCAGAATGCACTTCATAAACATTAATTTGTTATGCCTGGCTCACTCCCTGGGGAGGCAGGAGCTGTTATATTCATTACGCAAATGGCAAAAACTGTGGCACGGAGCAGGACCACGGTTTCTCCAAGGTCCCTGGAGGAACTGATGCCAGTCATGGGTACTCAACAGGGAATAGCCTCAGATCCCATACTCCTGTCCTCTCCGGGAGCTCTGGGATCTAGAAGGGGACAGAAGTGCTTGGTAAAGCCAGATGGCCAGGATATGAGAGCAGACAGCAGAGGCACACACTGTGGATAGGAAAGCACACAACTGCTGCAGTCTGCAGCTGGGATGTTCCCTGCCCAGCCAGGGCCAGCGATGGTTTCTTGCTCTTCAGAGGACAGAAGGAGGCTGGTGAAGGAGCTGATGAAGACCCAGGATAAATCCTTGCTTGCTCAGGTCCCTTTGCTCTGCCGCCTGCTCCAGCAATACCTTACATTTTCTAGAAAGGCCAGAGCTGTCCTCCAGGAAGCCCAGGAGCAGTACAAGCCTGAGAGCCCAAAGTGTCAGTAGGAGCATCCTATGGGGAAACGTGATTTAGTGGAGTTTACAAGCTGAGGATGGAAACTGAGGAGCACGGGAGATCTTGGATGGCAAGGAGGCATGGAGCACTGCAGGGGAGTTGTAAATGGGAACAGGAAGAGCTGAGGGCAAAAACACAGCACGAGCAGCAGGGAGCTTCAAGGAACGAGGTTTTGTTGATTTTTTGGTGCTGTTTGGGTGTTGCGTTGTCTGGAATCATTGTCCTTCATCTGTGTCTCTGCAGCGCTCCTACTCAGCCGTTTTAGAAATTAAGGTTGCCACCACGGTGGTTCTTCTCTTGATAATTGCCCCACTAGATGGTTCTGAAAACAAGTTTCCTTTTGCACCAACATGTATCAGAAGTATATCATTAATCTTCTCAGGGGAGGGCTCCCACCTCCAGATTTTGTTTCAAGACGTTGTTTTGGTACCTGCCAGCATAACACATGCCCCAGGGCAGAGGGAATGCTATGCAAGGAGACCCTTACTCCACCCTGCAGCACATGGTGAGCTTTGTAGAGCAGGGAAGATCTGGCACATCACAGCAAGTCAGCAAAGACTTAAGCCCAAAATGTGTGGCAGCTGCAAATTAGGAGGGAGGAATGATAAGGGGTTCCTTCCTACAAGCTTTTTCCAGCAAGTAGTCTAGCTATGACTTGTTGCTCCAGCCATCAGCTCCAAGTTTAACAAACTACATGACTGCCAGACCCTTCTCTGACCCAGTTTCATTTTGGGTCTGAAAGTAAGTCTCCTTTTCTCCCTTCTCCCTCTCAGATCAAGTCACCTAAACGCACGCAGCATTTAAAGCACTTCAGCCCAATCTTATTTCACAAGCCTTTGCATCTGTCTTTCCCACTCGAGTCACTGGCATGTGTTGATCAAATATCAGTGGAGATGAAGGACAGGGAAGGGGACTGAGCTTCCAGCCTCCCAATGGGGAAGCAATGCAACATGGAAAGTCCCAGGATCGTGACTATCCAAAACCCATTTTCCCTCTGCCAGTGGATTTCATGCTTATGAACAAGCTTTAGGCTTCACTTAAAAAATAAGTGATTTTCTCTTCTCTATCATCTACCATCAGAAGTCCTGCCTGCCACCACAGCCAGGAGATGTATCCTCCTTTACACAGCACCATTCTTTGAAGCAAGAGCTGCCCACATCAGAGAGAAAGCATGGAAAAATGCACACTTCTACCAGCACTCACAGATTTGCACATATAACTAACTCCAAGGGCTCACAGCCCACAGCCCCAAATTCAACCTCAGTGCCAAAAGCAGCGCAGAGGAAACCAAGCTGAGCGACACCGAGATTGCCAACAGAAAGCAGGGAGAGCGCACACGCAACCTGCTGCAAGTGGGACACGTGGGATGGCCAGTGGGAAGCGTGCAAGAGAAAAAGCAGAGCGCAGTGCTGCAGCGTGGAGCACGTGGCAGGGAGCAGGAGAGCTGGAGAAGGGCTGGAGAGCGCGCGAGCGCACACGTGTGGGGCCCAGAGCATAACGCTGCTCAACGGTTACTCTCGCTTTACATTACGGATTTAATGGCTTTTAACAGGAGACTTTTGTAAGCGATCAGGAATTGGAACAAAAGGAGCTGGGGGAATAATTATTCTAACCAGGGGAGCTAAAGAACATGGCAAAATGCGTGCTGAGCAATCACGCTAATTAAAGGCACCCAGAAGAATCAGGATAGAAACGCCAAATGGTTTTCACTCTGCTGCCCTGATGCACTAACTGCCTCCTCACTTTGACTCCCACCAGCTGTGGGAAGGACTGCTCTAGGTGAGCTGGTTTGTAGCAATAAAGGATGGAGCTAAACAAGTGACAAGGAGGGGGGTGGGTCCTCTCTGCAGCAGGCTGGAGGGATGCTTGGCTTGCCAGACTCAACCATGGCTGCTTTGTAGCAAGAGCCTGGGGTGGACCAAATGCCCCCCACAGCCTCCAGCTGAGCAGCAAGGATCTAAACACACTTGCCAGGAAGCAGAATAGCTGCTGGTAACTACAAGCATGAGGCTAAACACAACCCACAGCCACAAGCCTGGTCTTTTTGGGACAGTCAGCCCTGCTACGTGACCACCTCCGCAATGAGCTGTGTTACATGGCTCAGCATGGTGGTCTGTCCTGGGCTGCGACTGAGGAGCATGTTTTCAGTGCCATAGCAGAGCTCTGGCAGTGCTGTTTCACTGACTGCACGGTTTGGGTCATCTCTGGGTTGGGTCCACTCAGGTTGATGGAGGGGCTTTCAAAGGTAAGGACATCTATGCAGTGGGCATCATCCTGATCTTCCACTGCTTAAAATGCCAGCTGGGCTTCATGCCATGCTAGCATGAGAAGCAAGAACTAACTGCAACATGAGCAAATTTTCACCCAGCAAAAGTTGAGACTTGGAAAATGTCCATGTTGTAGGGAAAGGAAATGAATACAGCATCACTCCAACAGACTAGCAAGTGGCTTTACAGACCCAAATAAAAACTCCCATGCGCTCAGCCTGGTGTAAAACGCAAGACAGACTCCTCAAGAAGCTGCTGAGCCTTAACTTGTTGGGGATGTCAGGGGAAGATCTTCCTCACACATTGATGGAGTCCAAAGAAGCATTATGTACCAAAGCAGAGGGGTGCAGAAAAGAGGATAAACAGAACAAAACAGCAGTCAAATCACACACTGAGTACAAAGAAGTCTCTGTCCATCCTTTCCAACCTCCCAGAGAAGGTCCATCTCAGGGAGCTGCTTGGATGAGATGTGAGAGCTTTCTTCTCCAGCAGTGCAGACCTGGCTTTTGTTACAACAGTCGCCTGCACTGGCACAGAGCAGGAGCTGTGTGCAGGGGAGGTGGGGCAGCAGAAGAGCAAATGCCAACAATTGCCATCAAGTAACAGCTTTCTATTTTAAAAGCAATGGTTTGTTTGTTAATCAACAGGTCCATTAACATGGAGCAAATGCCTCTCTAATGGACACCCACAGGATCACAGGCTGAATTATTTGCATGAGGCATCTTTTGATTGATTCACCCTAAAGATCATCAAGTAAATGAGAGAGGATGTAATATTTCTGCAGGAAACATTCCACAGCGGATACATTGATTGCGACACTCAGCCAGCTGCTGTGTGCCAGTCTCTTCTTAAAGAGACTTTATATTTGATTCTCTGATTAAATATTTTGAAACTGAGAACAAATCAGGGACATTGGCTTGACTGTGCCAGGTGCTTGGGTCCGTGGAGACCTGGTATCCTGCCAAGGAGAATCAGAGGAGCAACCAACATCCAACCTGCTCCCTCTCTTCCTACCCTCATTCCCATTCCCTTGGTCCTTGCCTGGTTGCAGAGATCATGGTGGCTCCGCTGCCTGACCTCTTCCTGACACCTCTAAATCCTTGACCCAAAGCAATGGAGCCTGCTTGGTGGGGACAACCAGGGACGCAGATCTGCCAACTCATTTATTCAACTCCTACCAGCAGCTAAAGCCGCAACATCATGGTCCGCTTTGCCTGCCATTGACTCTTGACTCTTACTCTGTCACCACAAGGAAAACAAACCCATTTTTAATCGACAGCCCAGCAAACACACAGGGCTGAGAATGAGGAATACACCCTGAGAACAAAGGACGAAAGTCCTAGACCCATAAGGAAAATAGCAATGAAACCATCAACTGAATAATTTGCCACACCAGCAATTCCAGCTGGCAGAGACTGCCCGCGAGCCACAGCTAAGCCCTTGTTGCAATCATCAGTTTGCAAAAGCAGGTTCTTTTTCCCACAGACCAAACACTGGGTTGACACTTCTTTTATGAGCTGCTGCAAAATACACCGTCTTCTGAACAAGCTCTGCAAAACCACGGTGACACTTTCAGTTTATGAGCCAGCCCTGCCACTGCTCACCAAACCACAGCCTTGGAGCTGCTGAAGCCACCCTAAACGAGACCAGTGGGGCCAGGAGACCTGGGCTGCTGCCACAACATCTGAAATGACACGCTTATTTCACATGCAAATGAGCCACACAAATTGAGACCAGACCCTCCTTCTCCCTGCGAGCTACTCCTAAATAACTAGAGGCATATGGCAGGTTAAGGGTCTTGAAGGCAGGTGAAACGCAGAGGTACAAAGGATGTAGCATCTAATTGAAGACAAAAGGAGAAAGCTAAACACTCACCCAGGTCCCACGGGGAGACACAGTTAACCCTCCCCTCCAGAGATAAGCTCCATCAAGAGGGCGTCCCGCCTGTTGGAATAATGGCTCCTCCAGGCAAATCAGAGGTGCCAGCAGCTACAAGTGAGGACCTTGCTCTGCTGCAGCTTACATCCTTTCTCCTATTCAATACCATCAGGGGTGGGGGGCAAAAGAAAAATAAAGCCTGCAGGTCCCATTCAAGCTGAACTACGTGTGCCATCGCAGCCTCCCAGGCAGGCAACACGGTAAGAGCTGCAGGTATGAGCTTGGCTGTGGATGCTGGGCTCCTGCCCCCACTTCCTTTCTTTTCAAAGAAGATAAAATTGAGTTTGTATTGACTACTGAGAAAACGAGACAACATTATACAGGACACGACCCTCCACAATCAAATTAGGTCATTGCAACATCATAACTAGCACGGAATATGTAGGACTGATAGTGTATAGGATCAAGGAGAGTTGTTTTATGCAGCAAACATTAAAAGACAAAAGCAAAATTAATCATATCAGGACATCAAGCAAAACCAGAGTGTGAGATAAGTTTGGAGTGGCAGGAACAAGCAGCGTTCCTGTCTCAGGGCTTCCCTCCCTGTGTCCCCCTTCAAACTGGCCTGTCACTTCTCGGAGCTGGTCATTAAATCACCACGAGTGCTGGGAAATAACTTTGCCACTTCCTGAGCAGCTTCCTCGCTTCCCTGCCCCTGGAGCACTCGTGGTTTCTAAAAGAGTAAAGCCACTATTTACAGAGCAGTTTTCCAGCTCTGGCCCTCACTGTGTCAGCAAAATGCCCAACAGCAACACACTCAAGGTGCTGGTTCCAGGAGTGCTGAGATCTGTTTGGATAGGGGACTCCACCTCTGTCTTTTGCTGTAGGTCACCGCTCCTGTGTCCATGTGTACACTGTGCACGGATCACCAGAAAATACAAACCAAACACACAGTTCAGCAGACTTTCACCATCATGGTCTCTCATGCCCTCTCCCGAGCAGTCAGTCTCCAGTGTAAAGCCCTTGTCACTGATGCTGAGAAATCACCAGCAGAGACAAATCCATAAAGCTGCTTCAACCCAAACACTCCGTTATGAGGGGGTAAGGTGGTCTCCAGCGGTCCAGGTCCACATGTTGGTAGGTCTTTAGAGGCCACCACACAAAGGTGAAGGTGTGTTAGCACTAGGCATAGCAGCAGTGCTCTTCACCGCTACAGCGGGACTGATGAGGATCTAGCTGTGGAGCAGAGGCTCTGCATAAGCTGGGAAGTGAGCACTGCTACCCCAAGCAAGTCAAAACCCAGCTCAGCACAACTCCTCCAGTGCCCATTTCACTCCGTCAAGAGAAGGAATATGCATCCAATATATTCATCCTACTACATGCAGGAAGGAGGACACAAACCTTCCTAAAACCCATGATTTACATAGCAGTCTGTGCCAGTGTTTTCCCAACTGCATAACGAGTACATTAACTTTAGCTAAACCAACTCCCCAGAGATGAAGAGATGGAAAAGAATAATCGAAGCAAACCGTGATAGAGGTTTTGATTAAGCAGCTGATGATCAATAAAAGTTATCTGCAGGGCACAGAGTGTTAATGAGCTACCATTCCTGTAGCAAAGAAACACCTGAGCCCATGCTCCCCACTCGACGCTGCACACGCAGGTCAGCAAGACCTGCTCCTCCATCCAGGACTGACAACACAAGAACATGGGCCACCGAGTCCACAGGTCTCCCCTGCCATTGTTACTGCTGAAAGGGAGATGGTGGAAGCAGAAGAAACAATCTTAAAGAGGAATGTGTCTAGAAAGGACTGAAAAAGGTTAACAGCCTGATTCAAGGCTTTAGATGCTATGTTTGGGCGGGGGGGGGAATAAATTGAAAAGGCATTGATAACCTCCTCAGACAGCTCCATTAATTTAAAGAGCCGTCAAGAGTTTTGTAGCTGTAACACGGTGGGTGCTACACCTACAGCAGGGTGTGTGAGGGACCAGCCAGCCAGGTTACCAGCTCTCAGCAACCAGTGATGCAAGGTGCAAAGTGACCCCCAGCACGCCCTGCAATTACTATCCCGCTACCTCTTCCCCCACAGTGATGTCACTGCAGAGTAGTTAAAGTAGATATTAAACCTTAATACTTATTAATATCTAAAATTCATCCCCAAAGATCCAAAAGGAATTAAAGAGTGGACTTTATAGAGAATTTCTCATAATAACGCAGCCACCTGTTTAACAGCCAGGCTGCACAAGGGTTTCAGAGAGCAAGTGGAAAAGGGAGCTTCAAATTAAAGCTGCAGAGAAGAGACAAGACTCACATCAGCAGAGACATGGAATATCATTACCTCTGTCTGAATTTAGCTATTTCACTGTAACTAATCATTTTACTCTTCCAGAAATGTCCGGAGAACTGTTAGTCACCACAGGGAGCTGCTAGGATCTTTGTATTACATTTCCTCCCAAAGTTGCCTCCTCTGACAGCCCAGCCCAGCCTGCCTACAAAAGGGATTTCTTTTCCCAAAACTCACTTAGCTTTCCTGTCCTTGGAGGGTCTAGGGAAAGCTGAGAAAAAAATCAGCAGACAGGATACTTTTTCTGGAGTGTCCCAGAGGGAACAGAGGGGATGAACTGCACATTAGGATTTCTCCCCCAATTTCTCAAATTCTCACAGAACTGGGGTTTGCAATTGCCCTCTGCAGAGACCATGTCAAGACAGATCATTAATAGTGCTTGACGCTGAGGATCTCATGTATTAAAAAAGCACTGCAATTACTTAGTTTGAATCTTTATATTATTCATAAGATCCATATCTATCATGGATACAGTATTTACGCTGCTATGGGGAAACGTAATAAATAAGGCAATAAGTGCTTCCTTCCTCCAGGTCAAGATGAAAGTCTGCCTCTTGGAGAGCAGCACGTTCCTTGGGCAGCAAGGCTCCTATCCCCACTCAGCTCCTTCAGCCAGGAACTAAAGCCAAGGTAAAAATAA
Source organism: Porphyrio hochstetteri (assembly GCA_020800305.1). Taxonomy (NCBI): domain Eukaryota; kingdom Metazoa; phylum Chordata; class Aves; order Gruiformes; family Rallidae; genus Porphyrio; species Porphyrio hochstetteri. The sequence continues at coordinate 16,794,692 of CM036915.1, read as the reverse complement.
CTGTTCTTCATCCAAGCCCGGCACTCGGGCTCCAACCAACTCCAATTCCAACTCCAACCAGGAGGCAATGCCGAGGTGGAATGAGGTCAGTGGAGCTCCTAGGAGGTCAGCAAGGAAGGTCTCTTCAGGGTTAGTTGAAAGAGGAAAGCAGAAACACGTTAGACTGCACTGATGGCCCCCATGAAGGTGGAAAGAGAGAATTTGCTCTCACCTATCTGTAAAGGAGCAGGAAAAACTCAGATTTGCTGTTTTGTGGGATCATAATATACAGATGACAGCTCCAAGAACTTGTTTGCTCATCTAAACTCCTGACTGTGAAAGGACTTCAGGTGGCAACTCATAAACACGCAACATGGTCCAGTGGGTTGAACACGGGCCAGACTGCTAGCTGTCAGCAACCTGGCGTGACCTTGAGCAAATTGATGTCTTTCCAGCTGCCTCTCCTCATCCATAAAATAGAGATGAAGATGCCTGGCAGCCCCTTGATGGGCTATAAGGAGAAATGCCTCTTTCCAGGAAATAGTGGAGGTGCAAGACGCCGGGCTACTTCTCTCTGTTAAGAAGAGGGAAAAATATACCCCATCCCTCAAACACTCAGCTGCCTGCTGTGCTCTCAGTAAGGCTCCCCGACATTTGGGCTCTGCTGGGATCTGGCATGAGAACAGGACCGTCCCATCCCACCCCATCTCTGGAATTTGCCCAGGATTTATTTTTAACACAGTTCTCAGTGTGAACATTTGTGGTGGGATCCGTACGAATCCCCGCTGAGCTCTGACTCCGAGCTAGTCTCACCCTGGCTGCACCGACAGCCAGGACTGGTGAGAGAACAGACGGCACAATCTCCCCCATCCCGAACAAGGTGTCTAACACAGGGCAGACTCAAGGAACCCTATTTCCTTCAACATGTAGAAAGCAAGATTTGGGAAGCCACCTCAGCTTCTTGTGCTGTCCAGGGGCAAAGCAACCTGTCCTAGAGCATGGCACACATCAAAAAGGGCCCTAAGCTAGTCTTAAAAGGACCTTTTGAAATCATGGAAGCCTCTGCCAAGCTCTTTATTTCTTTCTGGCTTTGGACTGCAAGCAATGAGATGGAGCAGAAGCTCTGACCCGTCCGAGAGATGACTCCAAGGCTGGGCTGCAATCTTCTGGTGTATCAAGACCTCGAGCATGGCTTGAAGCATGAGGTCCTTTGCCTCAGTATATATACTCATTGGTCATCATCTCCTCAATACTCAATGCTCCACATCAATTACAGCAGAGAGATGTAAAATGACTGATACTTTTAATACAAAGGGCCTGTCATTTATTTATTAGCTGGCAACAGGCCCTGCAGTCCAGGATGGATGCATTATAAATCAACTGCATTTCTAACCATTAAAAATTCATTCAATTCATAATGTAGGACACCCATAATTTCCTTATTAGTGTTGAGTGTGAAGGATTTTTCTTTCTCCTCCCTTGGTTTTACTTTGCTCCTTTGCTTTCCCAAAGATCTTGCTCATCTGAGGATTAGTTCAGCTTAATCCTACAAGAGGGAGGTGGAGGGGTGGGAAGGAAGGGCCGGGGGAAGGGAGACAAGGGCTGAAGTCATTTTGTTCCAGTGTTTTCTTCTAATTGCAAATTTGCCATATATACTTAGGAGAATTAGCTGCCTTCTCTCCTAGTCACACTTATGGGAGCCAGAGAGACTGCTTGTCCTGAATTTAAGAGATGCTTGTACAGAAATAAAGAATTTAAATGGATCCCTTTTCCCTCGCAAAGGGGAGGAAAAAAGGGAGGTGTGGTGGGATAGGGAAGGATGATGTAAAACCTGTTAAAATGTACTAGCAAGAGGATAGGATCAAGTGCCCAAACATTATAAAACCATACATTTCAAATAGATCAAACACACATATATGATCTATCTATATAAATATATAAAAAATAGGTATGGTAACCTTCAGACTCCAGTGCTGCAATTCCCTGAGGAAAATGGGTTAGTAGGGCCGAAAGAAAGGTGTGAAATTCTTGCAGACTGTGACAAAGAACCACAGGTAACTGCTGTGACATCAGCAGCAAACGGGAACCTGGAATTAGTGCTGGGAAAAGCTGAGTCTACACAGTACAGTGCCACATCCCGTACTGACTGTGCTTAGCTGCAGACAGCAGGACAGCCTGGGCGTTGATGCACATACAGGAATTTGTGTGTTTTCACTGAGGCTCCATTTGTTCTTGTCTCTTAAACAGATCTATCCAGGTAGGGGCAGGGAGAGAGGGCCTGAAGAGCAGATTCAAGCAGGGTCCAGCATTAAGTAACTTGCAGCCTGTTTGGGAATGAGCGTGCAGGAATCTAAAAATGGATATGCAATAAACCCTGCCTTAATGGGAGACAAGCCTGGGCATCGAGAGCAATCCTTACATGCTGTGAATTCAATGTGCTTTTCACCTCGAGACACTTGCATACAAATCTTAGAGCAGCTACACAAGGAAATGGGTTTGCTGAGCTCTCAGCTGGGTCCGTTCCCTTCAGTAAATCACGCCAAGCTCAACACGGTTAATGCTTTACACTTCACCATGGTGCAAGGCAGCTGCTGCAGGCCAGGGCTTCAGGAGCACACCAGGAGAAGTGGTGTTTCCTCCATCCCACCGACCGTGCCAGCAATAAACCCACTCCCTGTCCAGCTCCACAACCAAGACATCCAGAAAGATGCTGAGGTGGGCTGGAAACACTTCAGCATCTAAACCTGACGTTTTCTGTGGTTTTGTTATATTATACATGAAGCAATCAAGCTCTGCTCTACAGAGAGAAGTGCTGCTCCGCCCGCCCTGTGCTGCTGGGAGGCACGAGCCATCACTGCCTGTGCACACCATCTCCCCAGAGCCACCCACCACGTTAGGCTGGGAAACAAAAGCCCCCTTTAGCATGAGAAGCTCTTTAGGCAGCATGTTTTTTTACATGAGTCTTTCCCCGACACTCAGGACCGAACAGGGTGTTTTGGGGCTGTCTAGCCCAAAAGCAGCACTCAAGGTAAGTTTTTATTTTCTTCTTTAATCTCTACTGATGTACAGCTTTTTACCGCTGGATCCTGGGCTGTACTTCTTGTCCCATGGGGCAGTGTTACTAACACTCCTGCTGTGTGTGCAGCCATGCAAAACTACTCAAACTCTTAAACAATAGCAGCTTTTTTAATTAGGAATTGTAATTTAACTGGACAATGAGCAAACAGTGAGAGCCTGCAGTCTTCCACCCAGAGACAGCTCCTGCCTGACCACGATGAGTCCCCACACACTTCTGAGAGATTTTAAAACTGAAAAACAGCCTGGTCAGACTAAAAAAGCCACAACATGCTGTCCTTGCAAACTACAGGAGCTGCCAGTGCCTTTAGGGGCACCCCATGACCAGGTACCACAGGGACATCCCCCCGCTTGTCCCTGGAACATGGGTACCCCAGCCCCCTGGTACTTTTCCCACAGCCAAGCATTGTAAGTCTTGGTCAACTCATTAAAAAGCAAGGCAAACTTCTAAGCGCTGGCCAAAAGAGATCGGTACCACAAGTCTATCCACACACACACTGGGTATTTTAAGCATCACCCTCACAAAATTCACAGTCAGTGAGCCATAGGAAGAATACTCTTGAACCCCCTTCATTATCCCTGACACCAGAGCTGCCTGAGCTTGCAATAGCTCCAGGTCACACACCAGGTTGCTCTCTCTTGCCTCACAAGGACAAAGCCCTGGGCATGAGGAGCGTTGGCTGATGAACAGAGCCCTCCTTCCTTTGGCATGGACACCTCCTTCAGCTTTAAGAGCACCACGGGGTCAAGAGCACTACAAGCTCAACTCCATAGAGAGAAGCACCAATACCTGGGCACATAGCCAGTAACACAGGGAATGAAAACCTGCTTTAATCCCCATTTCAGCCCACTCCTTTTCTCTCACCCTGCTACAGTGAGTCTTGACTCACACCAGGTCACAGGTGAAGAACATGCCTGTGCTGCCAAGCTCCGAGTACCCGCAAGAAATAGGAGGTGCAACCATCTTTGATGGCTTCAGGCAGTCCCTGGCAGGAGAACTGCCCAGTCAGGTGCACTGTGGCATCCCCAGCTCTGCTACAGAAAGGCAGAGCTGTGAGGGTGCTCAGCAGAAATCCACGTGTGCTTTGGCAGCATCAGTCCTGAGGCAGAGGTGATCAGTGTGTAGGTGCCACTGTGCAGGAAGCTGTGCCACAGGTAATGAAGAAGAGCTGATTCAGCAAGTGTTTTATACCGTGCCCGTCCCACAGTGCAGGGGGAGTGGGTGAGGAACACAGTGGCATGTTGGGGGGGGGGGGGGGGGGGCTGGAGGATGCTGCAAGAGCAGTGGGAGAATCAGGTGTAAGCAACAACGACAGCTTGAACGGAGGGCTGAATGCAACACAGAGTATCAGGAAAGCACATACATAACCTCCATGAGATGGTGCATGTCTTGGGCAGCCCAGTCCTACCCATTTTGATGCAGGGACAAAGCTGCCAGGCAGCAAGAGCAGCCTGCTGCACTAAAGCCACTCGAGATCAAGGAGGAAACCAGAGCACAGCCTCCTCTCATCTGGCTTGTAAGGGCTTGACAGTCCACACATCACAGGCTCCCTTTCCGAAATCACTCCAGGAAAGCCAACCCTGCTTACTAGCCCCATGGACACAGGGATGACACGATCCAGAGGAGATGCTTTTAGGCCAGAGGAGCAGGCAGGTTTTTGTGTAAGAAAACACTTCCCTGTCCACACCTTGATGTTTGTATGTAGGAGTATTTCCACCACCAGGACAGCCTTTCTGGAGACAGGTCAATGTTAGCAGCCCAAAGCCAAGTTTTGCTTGATTTAAAGGTCCCAATGGATCCGCAGAGACATCCCTGCCCAATGTGCTGTCACCCATCACAGCTGTGCTGCCAGTGTCGTATCCTCAGGTGGGGCTGGATCCTGCTCAGACCCCTCTGATCTTGGGTGTTGTTGCAAATGCCATCAGTAAACACACATTAAAGTATCAGAGATGGAATCTAAACCCCAAGCAGCTGCAGGAGGAAATCAGCTTCTACACAAACCAAGTCACTGCACACCGCACCCGGAGCAAGGCAGGGCTGTGCTGCTGGCTGCAGCAGCTCCTTCCAAAGCAGGCAGGGGCCATGTAGAGCCACACTTCCCACTGCCCCATCTTCTCTGGATACAACCACAGACAACACCTGCAGAGCTGACTGAGGGGCAAGGTACACACAAGGGATTTTGCCAGCCTTTCAAAACCAGCCTGAAAAACTCTCATTTCTGTAGCACCATCACGGCAGGAAGCTCTGAAGATTGACTCGCTGAGTGGGTAGGATGGGTACTCGGCCTCTGCCCATGCAGGCTGGACTTCCAAGTTCTGTAAAACGTGGGTATTTCTTCCACTTGCTCTTTCAGAGCTTGGTGAAGAGATGCAGAGCATAAAATAGCCACCAGGTAAAGGCAAACCAGCTGAGAGGGCTGGGAAGAGCTGAGCAGGTTGGATTGAGTCTCACTGGCCATGAGACCCCTCCTGTTAATCAGATACTCCAGCCTGGAAAAGGGGATGAGAAGGTGATGCTGGGCACAGATGTTCATTCCTGCTCCAGGGGCTGACAGAAGCAGCAATTTTTGTTGCTCACGCTTTTCTTCAGGTGCCTGCAACATCTTCTTTGGAAGCAGGCAGCCTGACAGACTTCTTCAACACCCACATCTTTTGCAGGACATTCACATCAGCACTCAAAAGCTGAGAGGAATTTCTATCAGAGGTAACCACAAACCAGAGGGAAGGGAAAGCTGGAGGCAGAAGGTGATTGCAGGGACCTCCAATGCTTTCTACTTGGTAGCAGCTGGGCATTGAGGTCAGGGCTTTTCCACAGACCCAAGCCAGAAACACCAACTTTGCTGGGACAAATGAGAAAACACAAAATAGAGTAGCAACACGCACATAAATCCAGCTACTCATAGGTCCTCATCAAATCCTTTAAAAGTACCTCACATGGGTTGGCTGAGGAGAACAAATCCATAAGACATTGTGGAGTCCCAGTGCAGAAGAGTATCGGCCCACAAGTGCCTTCTTCAGAGATGTAATGGACGCTTGATCCTCCTGGAGAAGAACCTGGGGCTTTCACGTTAGAGGAGAAAAGAGGAAAAGAGAAGTTTGGAGGAACAGCAGAGACCTGTGGGAAGGATTGAGACTCGTAGTATCTGGCCCCAGGCTGGACACTGGGCAGCAGCGTGCTGCTGTCCCTTCACACTGGGCTCCACATTTATACCGCCTGAAAATAAGATTTGATAAATCCTCTTATCTCTGGGATGGGGTGACAGGGGTCGGGGGGGGAGAAAAGTTTCCACAACCAACAGGTTCCAGTTTCTTTGCTAGCCGAATGAAACTGCAAGTATCCAGGGCTTTATTTTTCTGTTGTTGTTGTTGGTTTTGGCAAAAAATGGGAACGCGAACTGACCAGAAATAGAAATGCTGCATAGTTTTTAGCTTCCCATGCCCAGGATGAACAAAACACGCTAGGCAAACAAAAAGAATTTACAGTAGAAAGGGTAAATAACCTTCCCCGTTTTGTTTTTGAGATCTATTAGAATCAGAGGTAAGGAAAGCTATTTGTTTTTAAAATATGATTTTTTTTGAAATGACCACAATGTTCCTTTTAAACTGCACTGAGATACAAGATAAAGACAGGGTACTGAGTGAAAGAGTGCTGATGGTGCTTTTATTGTGTGATTTGCCTTGTTTTTTTTCTGAAGTACTTCTTTTTAGCCGATTACCATGTATTTACAGTTAGTGTAATTATATCTAATTACTTAATTAGCATGAATACGTGTAATTACTAACTTCGAATATGTAATTATGTCAGGGCAGCCTGTAATAAATGAGGTTGAAAAAAAAAAAAAACACAACCCTCATTAGGACTCTACGGAAGGACGGCTGCTCCACCCGTGTGGAGAATGCATCCCAGTCCCCAGACTGCGCCAGTCCTGGAACAGGGAATTGCAGCCAGCTCAAGTCGTGTCTGGCAACAACCGCCACCAAAATCGAATCACTTGCCCTGAAAGTTCAGTTTCAAAGCGTGGTGGGAACCGAACATCCACTGGTGGGAGACAGACAGGGATCTGCAAAGGATCCATCCCCATCAGATGTGTTTTCTCCATTAAGGCTTTGGGGTTTTTTCTCTTATTTCACAGAATCGTAGGGGTTGGAAGGGACCTCAAGAGATCGAGTCCAACCCCCCTGCCAAAGCAGGTTTCCTAAGACATACTGAGTCTCTCTAGATTCTCCAATTATTTGGGCCACTCTTGAGAAGATCTCACTGGTTGGACAAGAAATATGAGAGACTAGAGCAACTGCAAAACTGTGCTGAGGCATTTCAGTAAAGCTTGAGAGATCAGATCCAAAACCTAATCTGCATCTGAAGCATTATGCTAATAATTAATTACTACTGTTAAAGTGAAATAATCTTCCCAAATGTTTCTTCTGCAACATTACCAGTATTTCACCACAAAAAATCTCCAGCTATTCATAATTATCCATTTTGCAAATTTGAATCCTGCACATCAGGAGGTGGAGCAAAGGTTAAAAGTTGCTGTTACTGCCAAGAAGCATCTCTATGAAGATGATGTCCTACCAATGGCCTCATGAACTTATTTCAAGCTGATGCTCCCTTTTTTTCTCCACTGGTCAGGAGCTATCTATTGTAATGAGCTGACTTTTCCTGCCCAGAAGGACAGATAGCCATTTTTTGGACACAAACAAGAACAAACTGGATCACTTTTCACATTACCAAAACCCCTAACCTTAGGTCGAAGCTATGCAGTCCTACACCCTACCTCCTCACCTCATATTCTGTCCACAGTGCTTGCTCCACATCAAGTCCTGTTTCTTCTCCTTTCATCCGTTTATTTCCAAATATAGACAGGTGCAAACTCATCACAACCTGTCGCTCCTCCTGCTGACATCTGCCAAGCAGATACGCCCCTTGTTTTCCCTACCATGTGTGAAAGATCAGGAGGAAAAGATTATTTTAGCTTATTCTTCTGAAACTGATTTGTGACTGGACTGTCTCCATTGCCAAGCTGTTTGCTTGACCCTCCAGGTAGGGCTGAGGATGGCTGAAATGAGGACTGGGTGCCAACCCTCGTGCTGCCCAGCATGCTGTGGAGTTACAGTGTCAAGTTGAGGGGAGCATCTTCTCAAAGACTCAGTGCTTCATCCTGAGAAAACAGGGTGGTGTGGTTTCTTCTGTGGCTCTTTGAGAAGCCCACAGCTGGGAAAGGAAGGACAGGACAACCTCATCCCTCCTGTTCCTCTAAATCTGGCAGCAGCAGCAAAGGGCAAGAGACAACTGCACAAGTCCCAGGAGGTCAGAGGTGAGAACTGGCTCCTGCATCCTTCATCCTATTGATGGGACAACATCACGTCCCCAGCATGGAACACATCTCCATCTCCTTGAGGACACATTAACAAGAAGAGCCCACAGGACAGCACTGCACAACAGGAATGAGAGGGGCTGCAGCTCCATGGGCAGGGAGCTGCTCTCCATATTTCAACTGCAATTCCATTATGCAGAGCTAAGTGGCTGGGAATAAACATCCGTCATCCCTGCGTGATAAGCAATGTTTGCTAGTATAGAGGGTGACAGAAATCTATATCACATCAATGTACTATTAATACTGCATTAAGCATATAGAGTTCACTGTCCTCGTTGCAGCACGGTAATGGGTATCGGCATGTCCTCAACCCAGGCAAGATCCAAGAGCAGAGGGATGCTTGCAGGAGGAAGGAAGGAGAGAAGCTTCATGATGGAGAGAGAAATCACTTGTTGAAGGTGTTGCTCTAGCAACACCTCCATGCAAAGGAGAGATGCTGGATGCCAGGGAGCACCTTTGCTCATAGCTGGACAGGGTCTCTGAGGGAGGTGGGGTCAACACTCACATCAGTGCAGGCTCAGCTGGGTACTGAAGCATTCCCCAGCCCAGAGGAGTTCTCCTCTCTACAAGTTCCAGCAGATGAAGAGGTATTTGTGTTCAAGCTCTGCAAAGGGGGAAAGAAAAACCCTCCGGCATGAAAACCACAGGGAGAACGGGCGCAACAAATATTCTCCAGCTCAGGTTTAAGTTGAGCAGAGCACATCAGATCAAACAAACCCCTTACAGCGAAAGCTCCCCAAAGCATGCTTAATTTAAAAGGTGAATTATGAAACCTTTCAGCCTCAAGCAAAGCCACCAGTGAAGTCAGAAGTTTTGTTCAAGTCCTGGGGACTAACATGCAATACACACACCAAATCCAACCCTGCCTGAAGGCTCGAAGCCTGGGTTTTGCCCCATGAATGACAGGCAAATCTAACAAATATAAGGACTTTCAGTCTGCCAGTATCCACCTGTGGTTTGCCTCTTGTTAGCACCCAGAGGGAGTGCCTGGGAGGGGGACTTGGTTTCAGCCCCACTGCCTTGTGGCCCCAGGAAACTCAGAGGTGGAAATGTGCTGTGGATTTCCAAGTGTGCACAGTCATTACTAGTGCTGAATTTCCCACCCTGTGGCACCTTCCACAGGACAAGTGGCTCCAGATGCCACCCCCAAGCATCTCTGTGAACTCTCCAGATCGTAACCAAATGGCCCTGTGAAACTCTGAGGCCAAATCCCGCAGCGAACAACTCCCCCTGTGACCTGCCAGGCTCCGACAAGCCCCACAGGGCAAACGCTCAGAGCCAAACTTCACCCTTTGAGGTTTAAATTCTGCTGCTGCACAGCTGCAACAGCACCCACGTCTTGAAATGGTCGGCGCAGAGATTTAAGAGATTCAAGAGAGCGCAGGAGGAGAAGGGAAGAAAAAAAAGAGACATATAGCAGGGGAGTCGTCCCTCCCGCTCCCCAGCCATCAGAGTTTGTAAATCATTTCTTACAGCACCTCATCTCCAAATGTAAAATATATAATTAACGGCACAGAAAAACCACCCTACATTCAGCTTCTCCGCTCCTGCCTAATCACCATCCCCCCTCCTCCCCTCTCTACAAACAGACCAAATTTAGCACGTTCAAAGGAAAATCAAAGGGAAAGCCAGGCGCTGGGTTCACTGGGCACACCCCATCGCTCTGGAAAGGGAAGCATGGTGATAAGGGTTCAGGCATCGGCTCGCAGCACCTGCAGGGTGGCTGGTGGGGCTGTCCCAGGGTCACCTCCATGGGGGCTGTGGCTCCCCTTCCCCTGACAGGAGCAGCGCTGGCCCGGGGAGCAGCACACTCCTGCTGAATGAGTTTCCACAGGTTGGGAGTTCAGCCTCCTCCCTGTTTCCAAGGTCTGAGTTATGTCTCCTGCACTCATGAGTCAGCAGCAGCCAAGGGGAGAGCAGAGGCAGCTTCAATGCAGCACTCCCAGCTTCTGGCTGGGCCACAGAGATAGCACAAGTTGGGTCGGGTCAGTTCTCCCCCCCCACTACCCCTTTTTTGTGTGTGTGTGTGCAAGCTTTTTATTTTTTCCAGTTCTACCTGGAAGTGAGACACACAAAAGGATGAATAATAGCAGGAGAGGAACGTTACTCAAACCTCCTGCATTGTCTGGCTTGCATCTCAGAGCTGGTAAGAGACTCCAGAGAACTCAACTACCAGCAACAAGCCACATATCGGGGAGGGCTGCATCCCACTGCTCACAGGGGAAGTGGTGCAGGACTCCCAGAGAAGCATCCTTTTAGCCAGCACTTTCACGCTCAGTATTTAGGAGCAAAAGCAAAGACCACTCGGTCACCACCTGCCAGTCTAAGGAGCCAGATTCACAACCCAGGTTTACACAAGAAAGATGCAAAAGCTTTACCTGTGAAAGCTTTAGCCCATGAAAACAAGACATCCAGCATCTAAGTCTCCTGTTCTTTATCTCCACACATCTGCCCCACCTATAGCCACGTGTCCTGAGCTTCTCCCTGGTCTGGCAGAAAACCAAGGAGGCAGCCCCATGGCTGGGAAAGGAGGAAGGGGAAGCAGATCCTTTCCCCTCTTGGGCAGGGGCACATCCATCCCAGGCAGCTCCTGCTCACGCTTGGGACCTCATGCTCAGAGCCAACAAGGCAGAGCCCAGCTACAAATAGCACTTTCAGGCAAGGAGGGGGAAGGTGACTGGTGGGTGGCGGAGGGAGGGTGAAGGGAGGTGAAGGTGAGGGTGGAAAATTGTCTCTGGAAGCATCTACATGTATGTTGTGATTTCTGAGACCTGAGATTCACTTTGGTTTCTGGACCATACCAAGACCCACTCTCCTCAAAAAACCTTCTCTTCTTCCTCATCCTCTTAACCTCTTCCTCCTTGTCCTCCTTCCCCCGTCCCCCCAACCCATCCCCTGTCCTCGCAGGGGGTTCCGGACGGATTGGGCACTCACACGTGTCTGGCTTGTGGCAGCTGTGACCCTGTCGGAAGTACTGGGGATTCTCGATGACAGGAATGCGGGTCATGCCGATCACCACCGTGTCCGGGCCAGCGTCCAGGGATGAGGGCGTTGTGATGCCATGGTTGATGTGGTGGAGGGGACTGGCTGAATCTTCCTCTCCGCTGATCACCGCCACAGGACCTGCAAACACCACACACATCTGTCAGGCACAACAGGGGAAAGGGGACCCACCAGACCTGCTGACCGTGGGGGTATGGATCACTGCAGGTTAGCAGTGGACCACCACCAGCCCCTAGACAGGATGCTTGTCCTAGCTCCCCTGGCAGCTAGCCCATCGCTGGGCAGCTCATGGGGCAAAACAATATCCCAAAACTGGGAAAGAAAGCTTAAGGTACCAGGCTACCAGTCCAAGGGTTGAAGTAGCTACAGCTGACACCACAGCAGAGGAGAGTCCTGCATAAAGTCCTCTCCTAGGGTTGTCACAAGAGATCAGTTGCTGTGGTGCCTGTATAACCTGGCATCATGAGCTTAGTGGAACATATAACTGAGCTTAGACTGGAGAAACATCACCTCCAAAGAAGTTCTATTTCACCCCAAATTTGTAATCACACCATTTGTCTTCCTAACATGTGTCACCCACCTTGACTCCGCTGCCTCAGTTTCACCTGGGCAGACACATGGAGTCCATGGATTGGATTAATACCTGCAGGGACCCACAATGCACTAGAGTAGATCCCATTCAGGTCCTCCCTCCTTCCTTGTCTCCCCTAATTAATCTGTTGTAATCTCAAGTACTTCTTAACTCCCAATTCCCCATCCACTGCTTGTTCACAGAGCCTGTTACCAATCCCCACCAGGCTGGAAGGGACTGGGTGGAGAGCTGGAGATGGTCCTTCCACACTGACCACCGTGCAAAGCACTGAAGTTGCTATTCCATGAGCATGCAACCTGCAGCATCCCACCTCCTTCGTCAGTGGACACAAAAGACCTTCCTACTCCCCAAGCATCTCAGCAACCACCAGCAACCCAGCCAAATGCTGCCCTCCTGGGCCAGTCCATGTGCCTCTCTCCCAAGTCCCATAGCACCCACTTACACATCCTTGTCTGCCTCCATGGAGCAGGTCCCCAAAACACCAGTGTGCCCAAACACACTCATACTGATCTCCTTCCTGCAGCCTGCCAGCAACTGTGCTCCAGCTCCTTCAGCTACGACTCCTTACACTCACATGACTGTACCCAAGAGCATCACTGCTATAAATCTTGCTCTAACCAATGGCAGGCTTGTTCCCATAGGTAAAATAAAGTGATGAAGGAAAAACCATCCATACTTGAGCGCCAAGGCCTGCTTCCCACACTATTTCACAATATTCAGCTGTATCCCCAATTTTGGCTTATGCCTTATTTTATTTTAGACCTTCTAACTTCAGCATTTGCTCTCAGCTTCCAACATCAAGCCTTTTCCATCTATTCTCACCTGGCCCAGGGTCCAACCTGCAAAGCAACATCACAAACACCTCCATCACAAGGTGAAGCCCTCCAATCCATGCTGCAGCCGTTCACGCTGCATAAAACACAGGATCCTGAGGAGCTGGGCAATGTGGGGACCACACTACAACCTTCCACAAGGCTTTCCCTTATCCGTTCACATGGGAAGAAGAGCCCCACTAGAGATGCTCCTTTTCTCCTGTCCGAATGCTACCAGAGGCTACCAGAAGCTCAAGCAAAAATAAGCAGAGATTCTGCATTAAGTCTTCAACCCTATTCAGAGAAGCCTATCTTTTACCTACATTGTGCAGAAAATGCCTCTCTCCCATCAGTAATCTACTTCTAATTGCACAATTACTTTATTATGTATCACTAGCAACAAAGAAGGGAGTCTTGAAGCCATTTTACTCTCCAGAGCTTCCAGGAGGACAGGGTGAACACCGGCTCCATGCAGTCATTCTGCCTGCATTAATCTAGCCTAAAGGCTGCTCATTTTTTGGAGCTTCAAGTATTGTTTGTTCTTCCAAGTGGGGTATAATGAAGTTATTGCGTAATTAGCAGAGTCCTGCCAGCTCTGACAGGTGTTTTAGTCACAAGGAAAAAAGTCTCTCCCTTTATTGTGAATTCCTTCTGGCAGGTTCTTGGGTTGTGGGTTTTTTTTTTTTTTCCATGTGACTTCCAGCTTTTGAGTCACAGAGGCAAAATTCAGCTCTTGCTGCAAGATGCCTCTGTTGGGACCACACAGGCTGTATTTCTCCAAACACAAAAAGCAAACAGGCAATTTTGGTTTGAACGACCTCTGCTCTTTCACACCATCATGTGATGGTGTGAAAAAACCCCGGAGGAGTGGGCTTTGCTTTGGCTACACTCTGCACCACTGGCTGACCTGGCTGTAGAGGGAAGACCTCTGCATTTCAAGGTGCAGTTCACAAAGCAAGTCCTAACAGTATCAGCTGGTGTAGGCTGGTATAAATAGCTTGAGGAGGGACCATAAAGATCTCTCTTGCAGCCGAGCGGTGGGGGAGGCTGTTGAGGGCTTACTGCTCTCCCTAAGCAGCCAAGGTGTCGCTTCAAAGGAAGGTATCTAATCCCACAGTGGGATGTGAAAGGTCTCTCTATGGAAGAATATGAAGAAAGTCTTTTCTGTCCTCCCCTCTGAAAGCAAAAATCACACCATTGTGACAAGGAGCAAAGAGGACATCTCCTACAGCATTAGTGCTGGAAGAGGACAGTTGGTTTCATAATCAACCACGGGACATATGCCTGGCTGGTGCAGCTGCTGCTGGGGACATAGTTCTGGGGAGCTCACAAAGCCCAGCCAGCACTTAACCTTTGCTTGTACAGCACCTCCTCATTTTTAAGGAACACAGTCACAGAAATGTCACTCTGGCACAAGCAGGGGAGGATATGGCAACATCTAAAAAAGAATAGGGCATGATCAAGAAGGTTGGGCACTTGTGAAAGTAAGCACAGCCAGCATCTATCATGTGGTGTTCTGATGGCAACTTCCTTGTCAATAAACAGATCCAAAGGCTGACCTTTACACTCCACAGGCTTCTTCCTACATCTCACTTCTTAGGAGGACTTTCTACATGTGTTACAGATAGCTTCATGCACCAAGCCTGTCCAAGATCTACAGGGTAAGAAGTAACTATGCTTCAGCTGATCCACAACTGCACTCCCAATTCCCCAGCAAACACTGGGTCCTATCGATGGACTCAGCCTCTTAGTCACACAGCTCAAGTCAATGCTTCCAAGCTTGGACATTTACAAAACCTACTGACCCTCAAAAGCCATAGAGCCAAACTCTGATGCTCCATCACCATCTAAATCCTTTTCTATTTCTGCAAAAGTTGGAAAACCAAAGAACTGCAAAGGCAGCTGCAGTCCTGACACCACAGGGATAGCCCACCACATACAGCACAGCCTACCCCTGCAATAATCCAAAGGCAGTTTACTGCCTCTTACTGTATTTCCAGGTCTTGAAGAAAACAAATCACAATCTCAAGACTCCCAAGGAACAGACCCAATGGAAGCAATGCACTAGCTCTCAAGCTTTCAGAAACATTTCTGGTGATGCTAGGCACTGAGCTGGCACAGACTATAGCATAACACTCATCCCATTCAGCCCAATATCCTCAACAGGATATAACTGGAGTAAAGACATAAATTATAGTTAAGAACTTCTCCAAGTCTTCCCTGTTAATTTGGGTGGGGTTGAGAGATAGAAGTCTGGAGAACATTAACTCCTACAACCCAGTCATCGATTTTCATCCTTTTCATCCATTGATCCTTTTGGGTCTTTCCCAACTCCAGATACTCTGTGATTCCCATCTCTTCTTGCTGGTCACCGGTAAGATCCAGCTCCCTGATCCAGATCCAAACAGCCACTCTGCTGTCCCTCTGAGACTCAGATGAGCTCTAAACTTGCTGCACGAGTCCGAGACGAACTTTAAAAACATCACTGATATCAAGCAGTCACCAATCACTTTTATGGGCCCGACTATTGCTCTGACACTCAAAATATGTACTGCCATTAGTAACTCCTGGAAATAAAGCAGCTACCTAGGCTTCAACTTTTTTAATCTATCTTGGCAATAACATATATTTTTTGCTGCTAAGTAGGTAAAGAGGTTGAGTTTCTGATGTGTAATGCTGATGAATGGCTTTATTTGGAATAATTCTCACAGGCTTCAGCAGTGCATTTCCCTGGTAAGTTTAAAGGGAAAAAATGGAGTTTAAAGGGGGGGGGAAAGAAGTACAGATTTTAAGGTCTAGGTTTACATTCCACTTGACAGGAACAGGCAGAGGGATATAGAAATTAAGCCAGTTTTGTACAGTAAAAATGCAGAATAACAGTCAAGGGTAGTCTGGAGTAAATCCTGGTATATCATCCTGTGATTTTAAAACACAAGAAGAAATACTTTGGAACTCCTCTGAAATTTAAAATCTAACCCACGACATCGTATCTGCTCCTGTGAATAATTCAGCCTGTGCCACAGACAAACATACTGTGGATATTAACTCTAAAAAGAGTTTATTTGTTAACACTTTAAGAAGCTTTTGTATGTTCTGAGCATCAAATATGGCACATCTATATTCTGAAAGGCTTGCAATGACTTGCCTTCCATTCAGGCAGATGTCCCACCAGCCAGCAGCACCTGCTCTGCCTGCAAGGACAGAGTTTAGCTGTTCTCCATGCTAACCCCATGGAGTTTTCCTGCCAGGGAAGCAATAGGAATGATGAAAGGGGCACAGAGCTGCAGGGAAAGGCTAGGGAGACACCAGGGCTGCCCCAGGGTGAAGAGTCAGTCTGTTCCTGCTCCAGCACAGCAGTACAGCCGCTGTCAACCTGCCCCTCTGCAATGCCAGCAGCAGCATCAACTGTGATGACCAGTAAGAAAATTAGGATCTGAATGAATCTCATGTTACCCAGAGAGCAGCAAGGCAGCTTCCAAATGTTGCTTTAGGAACATGACAAGACGCAGTGCTGTTCTCCCTTCCCTCCTTCGCCCCCTCTGCAACCAACTCCCTCCCATGAAAGATGTCTCATTCAAACACCACCATTCCTGGCCTCAGCAATGCCCTCTTTTCCTTCTCCTCCAGCCTATGCTCCCTCCATCCCAGCAATGCTACACCTCCTTCTTGCTTTGCCACCATCCTGATAGCATCATCTCTGCCAATATTGCGCAAAAATACCCCCAGATTGCCCAAAAAGGTCTGATTTTCAGAAAATTTCCTATCATTCTCTATTCAGCACTCTTCCCATGGCTGAACTAGAGTTTGGCTTGGTGTTTTCCTTCATCTCCTTGTTTATCTGGAAGCTCTGTGAAATGGGATATACCTTTTAGTCCATGCCTGAAAATTGCCCAGTTCGTTCACAGTGTTATATAGACAACTTGCTACTTATGAAAAATAAAGCAAATAATAATAAATAGCTTAGGGAGACCCTGTTTGCATGATCATATCATAATGGTAAATTATTTATCAAGGCTAAGAGCTATACTTTCTGATAAAACACAGGCTCAGGAATATAGGGTACTTTATAAATAACCACAGATTAGAGAAGATAAGATAATGGTCACTTCATACACATCCATAACATAATGAATGCTCCAAGGCAGACAGGTGAAGGAACAACAAAAAACTCCAGCTTGCTATCACAATAACCTCTCCAAAGCAACAAAAATGATCGAAGGTGTAGAAAACATGACCTCTGAGGGAAAACTGAAAGAATTATTCTTTGTGTTGAGAGGAGAAGACTGAAGGGACACGTGATAACAGCCTTCAAATATGTAAAAGGTTGCAGCAAAGAGAAATGTAATAGCCATCCTCCATGTCCACTGGGGATAAAACAAGTAGTAATAGGTTTAAATTGCACTGAGGGAGATTAGGGTTTGAATGTTTTCCCTAATGCCTAGCAGCATGGATGGCTGAGCACTGGAACATATAACCCAGGGATGCTGCGGGGCCTCGGCCACTGCCAGGTGGGAAAGGGAAAGGTTAAAGGAGCTTCTTTCAAGGACAGTTTAGTTACAGTGCCTGATGCTGCTGAGAGCCTGCAGCACTTTTCACCTGCAACCAAAGAGCTCTGAGCAAGGAATGCTCTTCCCTTTTTGATGCTTCCAAAGAAATTCCAAGCAGGCACCTCGCTAGTGCTGCAGACCAGGTTGGGGGAGCCTCTGAGACAACATGGGAGCAGGGCTGGACCGAGACAGGGCTGTGATCTCTTCACTTCACATGGTTTCAGAGCGAACAACTCCATCCACTTCCCAGGACAGAGTCTGCTGAAGCAGAGAGCGAGGAGGTGAGTGCTTGGGGCTGCAGGGCAGTCCCCCTCTCTGCCACCCATGCCTCCAGGAGCTGTTGCTCAGAACATCATTTGTGATCAAAAAATTATCACTGCAAGAGCTAACTGTGCCATCCACATTCGCCTGTGTAATACAAAGGAGCCATATAATTAACCTACTTAATTAGGAACCGTATATGACCCATAAATAAATAAATAAATTAAAAAGCTCTCCAAGTAAAGTGGGTCACCATGGATTGTATAGCAAGAGCTGAA
The DNA here is from genome assembly GCA_020800305.1 of Porphyrio hochstetteri. Taxonomy (NCBI): domain Eukaryota; kingdom Metazoa; phylum Chordata; class Aves; order Gruiformes; family Rallidae; genus Porphyrio; species Porphyrio hochstetteri. The sequence continues at coordinate 16,776,770 of CM036915.1, read as the reverse complement.
GCAGACCTTGTTAAACTCCAATATATATTATACATAAAATCCCCTCCTCTGACTCCAAACCTCTGTTGCCACTTCCATATTTCCCCTGATCTTAATCTTAAATGTTCTTCAAAGGGCCACATCATCGACTGGCAAGCAGATAATTGTGAAGCCCAGCTTTCCAACTCGGAGCCATACACACACACACACACGTTTATTTTTAACACAGATGGAAAAGTAACCTCAAACTTTAGCTCTACCAGATAAACCAAACAAATAAAAAAAGATGTTTTTTTAAAAAAAAAAAAAAACCACCACCCTTTTGCTGGAGTCGACATCAAACCATCCCCCCCAGGGCTGGTCTCTGCACCAGCAAGGAAGGGAACTAGAGCTCATAAAACAATAAGCAAAAGCACAACAAATACAATTAAAAATCCAGTTGTGCTCAGAGCAAGATTACATTTACTGTCTCATAAAGAGAGCCTCGTCCTGTCACACAAACAAAAGGAAATCAATTTCTTAATTTTTATTGGCAGATGTGGGCTCAGGGCCAAGTCAGAGCTTGGTGCCTGCGTGGAACCTGCTTGGAGCCAGACTGCTGTAGGCTCCAGCCAATCCTCTGCCCTCAGCCGCTTCTCCTCATCACTATGACAGTCCATCCTGCATGGTCTCTTCCCCAAGCCACAGCTGACCCTTCAGCTGTACAAAACACTGAGCTTTAACCGAAGACCTCCCTAATTCCAGCTCCCTGACCAGGTCCAAGCAGCTTTTCCCAAACCCATGCAGCTCAATTGTGCCCCAAATACACCCCAGGATACACTTGCATCCTTGCACAGCTCCTGCAACATACCACAGGAGCTGGAGGGCATCACTGAAGAGAAGAGGCTGGCCTGTACAGCACGGGGTCTGGCTCAAACCATGCCACGATCAGCTGCAGAGAATGCAAAGGTTCTGCCCCTCCTCTGCCACAGCCCTTGGGATGCAGACTCTCCCAGCAGTTTTTGGAGAAAGAGCAGATGTAAAAAGTAACATTCTTGGGCTTTACAGGCAGATAAAGACGCTGAGAACATAAATTTGAGCTCTCAAAGGGGTTTACTCCAAATACTTAGCTTCTAGCCCCTCCAGCAGTGATAGCAGGAAGGAGGAAACGGCCAAGCAGCAATTCATTTTCCCCTCTCCTGAATGAGAGGATGGGTTCGAGACCCCAACCTGAGGTAAAGATCCCACTGAACTTTGGGGTAAAATGGAGCAAGGAGCAGGAGCAGGTTGGGTGCCCTGCACCCACCACCACGGGGCTGGACACGTGGCTCTTCCCCCACCCTGCTGCCACCTTCCACCCTCTGATAAACTGCAGATACACTGTTGTAGCAAAACAGGCTGTCAGATCCAACATCAGTGGATCAGTCATCCCTACCTATGTGTTCCTCAAAGCTCTTTCCTGGTGAAACAGCATGCCAGAAGACTTCCTTCTCCCTGATTTTTTTCAAGTGTTTTCAAGGGGAGAAGGAAGCTCTAGCTGCAAGAGGGAATGTATTAGGGCAGGGGGGCTGTGGGAACACTATGCATCCTCCCCTTGTCCCTTCTAACCACCAGCTGACCCCAGTATCCCTGGCACAGAGCATCACTCCAACCCCACTGTGGGTAGAGGATCCCCAAACCTCTCCCACTCTTCCCATGCCCTTTCCTTCTGCCTGCTTCCTTTGGTTTATTTATTGAGCTTAGACACGAATCCTATAAGCACTCACGCTCAGGAATGGAAACATTAAGATCAAATCATATAAAATATAAAGTCAATGCCTATGACAGCACAAATGCATAAATCCCACAGAACAAGCAACAGAAAATGCTTACAGTAAAAACGATGAGACAATCTGATAATTAAGAAGGGAGGGATCTGACAAGCCAGGGCCCTGTGTGACAGCAAAGCCAGCCAGCACCCACGAGAAAGCAAAGCAGGAACTTTTATGTCCAGGCTTAAAGCTCCCAGCCAAGCAGTACCTGACTTCAACTCAGAAAGCACGTTACCAGGAAAGGGTCTGCAAACAGGGCACGGGGGTAACTAGGAGAATATTTTGGACCTTGCGACACAAAGATCTGCTGACTCATTAAGTATCAACAAACTAACACCTTTTCCTATGTAACAGGGGACAGATACTGGGGAGCAACATCATTTACTAACAGGAAAAGGTTTTCACCACTGAGTTCAGATGAAAAATTAGCTAGTACTACAGACAACAGAAGAGGTCATCAGGGTTTATTTGATAATCACAGCAGGGAAGGACAGTATTTTGTCTGGTGATACCAGTGCTGGCATTCAGACCAAACCCAGTCACCTTCCACCACTGTCCCTACCTGGCTTCCCCCACTCTCTGGTCACAAGCCAAATTTTCCCACTGCTGGGTGTGCACGCTCCCCATGGGATGTGAGGAGCAAACTGGGATCCAATGCATCCATCCTTGCAGAGAAACCTCTGGAAATGGTATCTTGGCATGGCAGAACCAGCACCAGGAGCTCCCAGAGAAGCACACTTAGATGAGGCAGGAATGAGCAGGGACACCAGCGTGCACAGACACTGCATCCCTGGAACCGCCTGCACTGCGCCACCCCGCTGCAGCCCTCCTGCCCCAGCCCCAAGGTCATGGCTGAGGGAAAGCTGGCAGGGCAGTCATGTGGCTGTTGGGTACCAGATGTCACAACAAGGTCCCCGTTGCCTTATCTCCTGCGCACAAGGCCATCATTTCCATCTCTGTTTACGAGACCGGCTCTAAACCAAAACCTCATCTTCTTCCCGCAGGTCTCCCTCATCCCACTGCACGCAACCCCCAGTTCCAGAGCTGGGCACCATCCTGCCTGCCCTAAATTCTTCACTTATTACTGCGTACATTTTTTTCTCCTTTCTTCCTCTTGACTAGGAATTTGCCTGTTGGGCTTTTTCCAAACAAGGTCACCAAGCTGGCACCTCAGGGGCACCTTGAACTTCGGAGCTGTGCAGGCTTTATGAGGTGAGAGTTGGGCAGCTGCTGGGTAAAGGCCTCAGCAGCACCTATTAATCTCTTGGCTCACTCATCCCTATCACAGACACACCATAAAAATGATATAAGTATTTCATTCCAACAGCACTGCAGAGGGAGTGAGGAAGAGCATGGGGCCGATTGATTTCCAGTATGTCTGCTCTTTACCTCCAGGTATAAATACAACAGCAAAATCAATCGGAATAACATCATATCAGCTTTCTAATCTCTTCTGTTTGCAAGAAGTGCTTTATACACTGCGGCGTTTCCTACAGCTTGTCTACCGGAGGCCTTGGCTCCTTCACACCTCCCAACCCGCTGGTGTGCAGCCACTTCCTTGCTCCCAGCCTCTCCAGTGGAAAGCCTCAGGATCTGTAGTCATGCCCTGGGTCATGCTAAAAGCAAGATGCTCATTCACACCCCTACCCGAGTGGATGGTGGTTTGCTCAGGGTCGATGGGCAACACTCCGATGTGCTACAACACACACCGGGGGTGACAGTCCCACCAACATGGGTGCTCAAACAAGGTAGCAACAGCATATGCTTTCCTCACACTCTCAGGACTCCACGGGTGCATTCACCTGGGGGCTTGTACATGGTCGTGATAGCATTTCACTTCCTCATGAGCATCCAGCAACCCAGGGGCCGAGCGTCACCATGCAGACACCCAAGCCTGGAGAGGGCTGCCTGCTGAGCACTGAGCAGATGCATCTCCCTTCTGCATTTCCCACTTTATCATCACCCCAAGGCTTTTATCCTCCCTCCTGGCCCCCAGCCACTGCAGAGTGAGAGTGTGACAAACTGATAAACATTTCCCCTGAGCCCTTGCTCAGGTGAACATGCAAATGCAGCACAAGGCTGGAGAAAAGGCTGCTGAGTGAGGAGTCAAGTAGCAAAACTGGGAGTCTTGCAAACTCCAGCTCAGCACTAGGGCAACACTCTCCCCCCCAGGAAAGGAAAGCAGAAGCAGTTTAAGCTATGCCTCAGTCTTATCCTCAATTGAGCCAGCAAAGAACACACACACAGAGCATGCATTAAAGCTTCTCCTGACCTTTGCTGTGACCAACACCCAATGCTGCTTAATAAACACCATCCATGGAGAGAAAGCCCTGCCAGCAGCAGTTCTGCAGCGCAAGCCAGGGAAGCAGCATGTGCATCCCACAAGTGAGGACCATTGCACACTGAGGGCAAGCGCTGGGCATGTTTCTCATTAGCTCCTTGACCGGGTCCAGCAGCCACCTCTGCCACCCTCCCACTGCTCCCCTTCGCACGCCTTGGCCGCTGCAAGTACAGTCTTGGGTCATCTTGATCTACTTGGAAAGCTTAGCCGCCATGAAAGCAAACTGCTTGTCCTCTGGCTCCAATCTCCTACTGAAATTAGTGCCAATGGAAGTGTCACTATCAATTTCATAATGTTATTGGATGGATGTAAAACTGGGCCAAGTCCTATATTCCTGACGGGCCATCAAAGGGGCGGGGATTATGGGTAAGGAGACAGGCAGCCCTGGCAGGAAAGGCAAAGGCTCCAGATCAATTAGCCTGACGAGGCTATCTTCCAGCCACATCACTTCGTGCTGACACCAGCGCCTTCTCCCTGGAGCCCGACTGCCCCTGCGCCAAGAAGGTTTATTTTCTCCAGCGGTAACTGGAGCCTCTCCGAGCCCAGGGAGCTGTGCGTCCCCTCTCCAAATATCCAATTTATGAGACTCTCAAGACACCAAGGGGTTTTGCTGTCATTACAGGACATTAATTTTCAGGCCTCCTTATTTTGGTTTAATACTCTGTCAAGATTAAAAAAATAATAATAATAATAATAATCACATGTTAAGAAAAATAAATAAATGCCTTGCTATGAGTTGCTCAGAGATTTCAAATGGAAGGAGTGCTCCAAATGTAAAGTACCTGGCACAATACATGGTTTGTCTTTGCTCTGTGTTTTTCTTCTTGGGTTCTTTTCAAGGTCCTGCTTGGACCATGAAACTAAAATGGTCAGTACCACCATCTGGTTCTCATGCAGCAATTAATAGGGCTTGTAAATTTTCAAACAAAAATAGTTTTCAATTGTTGCTTTTTTGGTCAACTTTTGACCTCTTCGCTATGAAAACATCAAGCAGCCATCGAGGCTGCAGATGCCAACGGACTGAATTCACTCCCAGCAGACACTCCACGTGCCCAGTCCCTGCCAGCAAGCACACGACTGCATTCGCTCAGGGTGTGAATTTGTAGACCCAAACTTAAAATCAGACCGGTGATATTTACTTTCAGGCCAAATGATAACTCCTTACATGGTCAAAAACTAATACCAAATCCTTGCAACCACAGTCTGGGTTAGTTCATGCATGCAGGAGATGAGAATTTAAAACTTCTGCCTCTCAAAGTCGATTCTTTCTCTTTTTTTTTTCCCCCCCCTCCACAGCCCTCCTTGAGATGATCTCCAGCAGCGATATCAGTCTCTCAGATTTATTCTATCCCAAGATAAATAGTGTGTTGCTTACAGAATCAAAACGTATTTAACTTGTATAATGATTTAAATCCTGAATCTGCTCCTGCAATATTACATGAGACTCTTATGGAATACCAAGCCCGTGTCAGAAATATCCACAAACAAATCTTTCTTCCTTCATGCTGTACAACTGGGAGAGGAAGTGGGGCTGAGGTCTGGGCAGGCCTCATTGCCTCCCCAACCCATGATGTTCACATCAAAACCAGCACCATCAACGTCAAGCTTTGCCACATGCCAGGGACCAACATTTGTGAAAGGGAAAATCATTAAAGAAATGAGGTTTTGCAAGTTTTCTTGTTGCAGACCTACAGAGTAGGGGGAAACCCCATGACATTCTCAAAGCAGAACTAATTGGAAAGAAACTGATGCTTTTGGGGGTCAGTTAATATGAACTGCAGCATCCATACAATGGTGTTGTGCCAAAATTTAGAGTTCTTGGTCATAAAGGTTTTGCTTACAAATCACAGGACCAACCCATAAAGAAAGGATCCAAAAATTTCAGCTTTCTGGGAGCTGGCAGCTCACTTGCAATGAGTATGGCTGGTCTGGAGTTTCCACCTGCCTTACTGGGACCCTCATCAAGTTTGAGAGGGGCCTGGTGAACAGGGAGATAAAGCAAGCAAGGGGTAAAAAGCTGGGAGGTGCAGAATGGGGGCAGAAAACAACTCCTCACTCTGACAACTTGCTGCATTGCCGATCCAGCAGCCCAAACCACTCCTTTAATAAATTAGAGAGGTATTCATTGAAACAGGATCCTCTGTCCCCATGCCGCCAGTTAATCTGTAATTCAGATAGATCAGTCAGAAGGCAAGAGTCCAGCATATAAAATGATTAATTCCTCCAAGGTCTGGAGAAATTTCCCTTTCTAAACAGCCTAGCATGCTCCCCTCCTCACCAGTGAGCTACAAGCATGGATGTGGCTCCCATCAGAGGTCAGCCAGGAATGCCACTTGCATTTCAATACAGGCACTAGCAGTCGGCAGTCCCAGGGTGGAGGCTCTGCCACAGCCCTTGCAAGGAGCTCCTCTCACTCCTCCCAGAACCTTCCTGCTCTGTAGGTCCTCTGGTGCCCAGCTAGGAACACTCTGCCTCTTGTCACCCTGCCAGCCCAACACCAACACTTTTAAAGATGAGAGTTTTTATGCAGCAAGAGAGTAAATCGTGAATTAAAGCAAGCAGCCTGGTCTGCAGAAATGCAGCACCTACTGCTTCTGGTTGAGAAACCACCAGCTAGTGTCCAGCTGGGCATGGAGGCTGGGGCAGAGCACATCTCATCTCCAGCTCCCTCAGGAGAATCACCCCCACATCCACTTCTGTCCTTTACAATGTCAGGAGCCAACTGGGGTGCTGGCTTCTGGCTAGAAGACACCAGTGACAGAGCAGCTTCAAAAAAGAAATCAAAGGTGGGAGTTAACCAGATGGACACACTGCAGCAAGTAGTCAGGGAACAGGGACAAGTCATGTGAAGCTCCACGTGAGACCAGAGGCACCTGAACACGGTGCCAACCCTGGAGGCAGCAGAATCAAAACAAACATCTTTCTATAGCCAGGAGAGAGGCATGGAGGAGGAGAAAACCCTACTAAAAAGGACTCTTGAAAGAATGTGAGAAATTGGGCATCACAACAATCACCCCAGGCATGGCTGGCACAAGCTGGCCTGACATTAAGGTGGGATCATCAGAGCCTGCCCTTCTGCTGGTTCTTGGAACCTCAGTCACCAGCTTCTAAAGCACGAGAGAGAAAGAGTCATCACAAACCAAATCCCTATGTCCCTATGCATATTCCATATCCTACCCCCAAGCTACTTCTTCAGCATCCCAGAGGCAGGTGGGAGGGAAGCTGCCTTGCGTTAGCCTGCAAGCCACGAGGGCAGAGAAAGATAGGACGTTTGGCATTTACCTCCATGACTAAGCGCTATCTCCCTGCCCCACACCCCATGCCCCCAAAACACATCCCTTGCCTGATGGCTTTGTAGCTCATGGCAAGAAATAAAAACACATCCAAGCTGGGAAGCCAGACCTGAAGACATGCGGAGGTCGAGTGACTTCTCCATCTGCACCGTTGAGGGAGCAGGAAGGAGCGAGTGGGATAAACAGGATCCTTACCCACAGCATGGTGATGAGGGGAAAAAAAAAAAGAAGGAAAAAAAGGAAGAAAAAAGAAAACAGGTGCTTGTACAAGGCTGGTGGCTTCCTAGTTGGGAGTAGCACGTGTCTGCTGAGCATCAGACCAAGTGCCCCTTGCACAAAGCCCACTTCAGGCTGCCACAGCATCCTGTAGCACACCCTACCAAACCCACTCCCAAATTTACCCATCATGTTGGTAGCCCCAGATGGACCACGGCTCAACGATGCAGGCAGCACAACTAGAAAGCAGCCTAAGGCAGGGAGAGCTGCGGTGGCAGAGACACCTGGACCACAACCAAGCCGCTTTCTAGAAGCGGCTATCAAGTCTCTGCAGAAGTGGTGGAATGGAGCCACCTTTCATCCTACCTCTCAAAGAAATCATCACTGCTGTTACGCAAACACGATTATGTCTCCAGGGCCTTTTAACTGCAGCTCTTTAGGGCTGAGTGGGTTGATAGAAATCTATTCACAGGGCTGACATCGCTTGGCTGGGTAGGGACACTGCCACCGACTCTGTTGCTGGGGAGGGATCACAAAATAAGACTAGTGATGGGGGGAAATTCCTAGGCAATGCCAAGGCAGTGTCCTCTGGGAGACCCATCCCTGCTCCCTTGACAATATACCACAGAGTCCAGGCCAATTTCTCACCTTATTCTTCTAGAACTTCCTTTTAAAGAACAACAAAATAATATATGTGAGCTCCCTGTTTTCCTTTGGGTTTCTGCTTTCTTCCCCCAGAAGGGACCACCACTCAGAAAAGGATGGCTGCACTTGCCACAGCAGGGCAACACAGAGCAACATAAGGCTGTCTCGTCCTCAACACCCCCACTCTCCATGTAGCCCTAATCAATGCCAGGATCCAAGCACCAGGCAAATGAGAGTACAGGAACATGGCTTGGCCATCAGTCTCTCAAATACTTTGCCAAATTCATGTCCGGAGCAGAGGGATGCAGGAAGCTCTTACTGTGGGACTCTTGAACTGCATTGCAGAGCCCTCTCTGAGGTTGGCAAAGCTGGACGGGGGCTGCTTTATCATATCTGCCATCTGCTTGTTTGCTTTGCAATCCTCTCCTCCTCCTGGCTACACTTAAAGACTCCTACCTGTTCTCCAAAATGTTTGCCGGGTCTCAGAGTAAACAAACCACAGGCAGAGAAGAGAGAGGGGAGGTGGTAGGAAGGGAAGGGGTGAGAAGAGAATAGAGAAACAAAATTTAATTAAAGACCCTATTGCTTCAGGGCATCTGAAAATTACAAACTCCTAAATCTCTTAGTAAATGCCCTGAGCAGTTGCTATGCCAGGCTGCCTATCAGTCCCACCAGGAGGGCCATAAAGCACGAGCACATAGCTCGCCGGCTCCCTCCCTCCACCCTGCAACATCAGGCAACCTTGAGCAGCCTGTCAAGCCTGTGACAAGTGTTTCTGCAACCAGGAGTTATCAATCTGCAGCCCTGTTAGTGGCACGGTGCAGGGAGCACCTTGTTTCATTTGCAGCCACTGCACAATGAGAGGTGGGAGAAGGGTGGGACATGAGAGGAGATAAGTCACGGCAAGATGGGACCAGAAGAGCCTGAAGACCTATTGCTGGAAGCACTGAGGTTTTCCAAAGCATATTTTCTAATGAGAATGGCCAAAGAACAGGCATAAACAAAGACATGGATCCAAATGGACTTCTGCTGGCCAGTGACCATCTGAAGGCACTATAGAGAAAGCCCATCTTCTAACAACTTCCCAATGAATCAGCCCAGTCTTTTCTTCCAGGGATGAGATGAATCTTCACTAGGGGATGTATACATGTTGTCCAGCCCAAACCCACTTCTCACAAAGAACAGCACGCAAAGATAGCGAGCATCTTCTACCTAACAGCAGCAAGAACAAGCTGTTTCACCATGTTTCTCGTTCGGCACACAGCGAGGAACAGACTGAACGTCCAGCACGCGGGGGTGTTGCACGGCTCTGCTATATTTAACAGAGCTCTCAGTACAGTCTCTGGTAGCGCTGTGAAACACGTCTTTACCAGTAGCCTGTCATAGGAAGGCTTGGAAAGGGGGAATCTGGGGTATTTTTCACCCTTTACTCACAAGCAGTCATAACTTTGAAGGTGGGAGTAGAATCTGTTTTCGGTAGCATGGTCAAGTCTTGGCCCTTCTCTGCTGACAAGCAGGTGGTTGGGAAAGTGGTAATGAAATCTCACTGGCTTTCTTTTAAAGTGGGCACCAGTGGGTGAGAATGGAAAGTTTCTTGCACAAGAAGAGACTTATACATAATATATTTTCATTTGCTGAGCTGTATCTTTGGCTAGATAGCAACCAGAAAAATAATAGAAGTTCAAGGAAGCTTTCGGAGTCACTTGACCCACCATCAGCTGCACTTTAAACCATATCAGCTATTGACCCACCTAGTGACACTTTTTTTTTTTTTCCCAAGAAATTGAGTCGAGTGGGATAGACTAGTGTGGTTATACCAGGAAGCCTGGGTAGATTAAGTAAAAAGTCAACCACCAGAAAGGAGAAGACAGAACTGCTCTGAAGAAGCATCACCCACACCAACTTTTGCCATTTGTAGAGCCAAGCTGAATGCCCAAATCTTTCCAGGAATTCACAAAGATCTCACATCCCTCCATCTAAGCAGCTGCTGTGCTTCTCCTTCAGGTCATGAGTAGAAGCATAAGAGCTGAAAACTGAGGCAGGAGTATCTGTAAACAGGAAGGCTTTGGGAGCCAGACAGCTCTCCAGACCTTCCAGGCCAAATTCTCCAAAGCATGGTTTGAAACACCCAGGACCAATTTAGACTACTTGAATCAAGCAACCTACAAAAGGAGAGATGTCAAGAGTCCATTCCAAGCCTTTGGTCTGGATTTCTATACCATCTGCTAAGAGATGAAACCCCACTAGGCAGAAGATGCAGCACAACATGTGTTCATCGCTCCCAGTGGGTACCCAAGCACTAGAGGGGTGCAGGCAGCCACCGAGTCTGGTTTCCCCACAACTCAGCTCCCCTCATCCTGCTGGATCAGGAACCCACCAGAGCAGAACTCTAGGCAGGTCTGAGTGGGGCTTTTTTTCATAAATGGATTTTCCCAGCTTCATTAAGCTCTCTCTTCCAAGGCCACTCTCCAAATTGGAGATGCAGTGCTTGGAAAGCTGCAGGGTATGGAGACCAGACATCAAGCCTTACCAACAAAAAGCAGCAGCTCACCATGTAGGTGACTACTCTGGCTGGAGCATCAGTGAAAGGGGCAAATCAGTGAAAGGGGCAAATTGTTCAGAGCAGGAACAGGGTAGTATAACTGGTGTGCCCCTCTCCTATGCAACCAGAGCATCCAGGTATCATCCATGCCTACAGACCAGCTGTGTGCCCACTTATCTACATAATTATTTACAGTGTCTAAGTATTTATTCCACAGCACTTATCTAAGCAGTGTCTTGTTCTATTTATCTTTCTATAAAGCTGCAATATTTGTCTCTAGGACAATAGTGCTTTCTGGAGGATTTTTTTTTTCCCAAAAAAAAGTATTTCCCAAAGTAGGGCAGTTCCCAGGGGACACAGCTCCTTCCTCCCATGTCCTCCCTGCAATTCCAGGGAGTGTGCTTGGAGGTGGTGAGCTGGGATGGAGACAGGATGCGTGCCCACAGGGCAGCAGTGGCTAGGGGAAGGTGGGCAGGCAGGAGGACGCATCTCTGCACGCGTGGGGGTGCACGTGACAGCAGCGTGCAGGCAGGGTTCGAGCTTAGAAGTGTGGAATATGCTGCCACAGGGTATTTCTTTTTCAGTATAAGCTGAGATGGCAGCTGACCCAGCTTTCTCCTTCTACCTGCCTAGTCCAATCTCCCTCTTCGTGCAGCACTCTACACGCAGAGAGGCGCAAACCTGGCGATGCTCTGCTCCCGCTCACACTCGCATGACTCCGCTGGGGATGACCATGCCTGGTATCTCCCAAGGTTGAGTCCCTTTTTTTCCTTACAGACATGCTCACAGCCCACATCTTCTCTCCTTGAGTGGGCTGCAAGGACAGACCTCTGAGTCAGCAGCAGAGACACCCCCCCAGCACAAGCAATGAGCACCCTCAGGCTCTGTAGATAAGGGAGGTGGTGGTCAGTCCTACATCCCCTACGCTCCTTTACTTGCAGCACCACCTTCTGCTTTATCCTTCTCTTTTTTTTCCCCTTGAAGAGTGAAAAAGGCAAACAAGAGCTTATAAATTATCAATTCTTGATTGATTTTGCTGAGAAAAGCACATAAAACAATCGTGCAACGGAGAAGAATAATTTAGCATTTCAAGTGGGGAACGGTGGTGCTGCTGAGACAGCCCTATATAGGCAGCACTCCTGAGCTGCCCAGCAGGATCTCCCTGCTCCAGTCTCTTCCTCCTGCCCTTTGAAAACAGACAAGCAAACTGTAACCTTTTCTAGCAGCTGCCTTACAACACAGAAGCCCATACCCCCATTAGCAAGACAGTCCCCTTCCAACCCAGTTATCTGATGGTGCACACACACAAGCACAGCTCCATGCACACAGCCTTCCACCAAGGAGATGCTGTGGCATGATGGTCCTGGACTGACCCACAGGCTGGGAGCTTGCCTGCAGCAGAGCAAGACTTCTACATGAAAGACTACCATTGCCACCTGAAAAGCTGTGCTGCAAGTCAGGTGAGGCTACTGGAGCAGGTCTGTTAAATTGGTCTGCATCAAAAGCTTGCTGCTGCTGCAGATGGTTCATGAAACCACGGCTTTCCCCCATTCACACGTAGCTGCGTACCAGCAGATAGTTTGGAGCTCTTTTCCATCTGTGGACTCCTAAGGAAAAAAAGTTCTGCCAAGCATTCACAGTCTCTCCAGCGTCACATACAAACTTTTTGTTCTGAGTGCACGTGGGAAATGAGAGGTTTTTTCCCCCAAAAATAGGCCATAGCAGCACCCCACTGTCTCCCAAAAGGCTTCACATGTCATGGTTCAACCCTTTCATCAAGACTACAAATGACACCATACACTGTTACTTAGCGATACACGCAGCTTTCAGCTTCTGCTTATGGATTTAGCATCATATTGTAGCCAAAAAGCTTTCCAAGGCAGCTGATTAAACCACCCAGGAACTACCTGCTAAGTCAGAAGCAAGACAGAACAAAACAAAGCACCCCACATCCCTCAAGGAACTCATAGCTGGGGGCTGAGGCATCTAGAGCAGCACAAACCACCAGCTAAAACCCAGTGCTAGACCAGATACTAAACACATGGTACAGAAAGCTATTGCCCATGCCTGAAGCCAGCCAGCCGCCACGCACCGTGACAGCTGTGATGGTGTCAGGATTTGATATGTTTTGGGGTTCTTTTAGATACATTCATTTCTTCCCATCCCTTCTATAGCCTTTGGCCACATGAGCCCACTGTGCTAAGCAGACAAACAATCCGGTAGCTGGTTTCTAGACATAGAGGAATATCGTCTGGTTGGCAGCAAAGATGTTTGTATCTATCTCAGCATTGGATTTCAAAACACTTGGGGTCTTCACTTGGGTTTAATTCTGAAGAAAAGAGCATTTATAACACTGTCTAAACCTGGATTACTTCTCTTCCTACCTCTTACACAGAAAGGTTTCAATTTTGACCACACAGCAAAAAAAACCACAAAACATTTAAAAAGAAGTTATTTAGAAATAAATAAAGATGATGCTGAAAGAGGTGGTGGCTCATGGATAGGAAATATTATTCCTTCACTGCTGCAGTAATGATCTGATTAGGATCCAATCCTAACACATCCTTCATGCACCAAGTCATCTTCACAGAGCTGATGTCGCCTGAGGGTGAGGGATGGAGGAGGGGGGGCACGGGAGGTACAATGCAGTACTAAAGGGATTGTGCATTTGCCCTCTGGTCGCCTTACAAAACGAGAAATATCTTTGGGCATTGAAGCACCTTTTCTGGGGATTTTTGCAGCAATGTCTTTTTAAACTACAGTTTCATGCCTCCAAATAATTTATGTGCATATTTAGATCCTCTGCATGAGCTGGAAATCCATCCATCCTTTTCGGTATGTTATTTCCCCCCTCTCCCCCAGACTTACCACCTTCCTCGCAAATCTGCCTTTCATATCTCTCTCTTGCTCTGGTTTCCAAGCTGTGTAGGAAACCAAAAAGTGTGCCAGCACTGCTCCACCAAGCCCTTTCCAGCTGCTTCTGGCTACATTTTCAGGATACAGTGAGAATATCCAAGTTTTTTTCTGGTTTTTTTCCTCTTTTCAGAAGTTAATTTCCTCTGATCCAGACAATACCCTCAGTCCAGATGAACTCCCAGGGACCTTCCCATCAGCAGCTGCCCTCCTCCAGGCTTCACACTTGCCATGAGTTAGGGCAGGCTCCCTCTAAAGCAGCCTGAACCCCACTAAGGTCCTTAGGCAGTAGCACCTGCACACGTGCCAAGCCCAGAACAAGCCACAGGACAAAAGTCCAAAGGTGTGACCCCAGAGCTCCTCCATCACCCTCCAGGAACAACAGACAGATGTCACTTCCCCACCAGTCTGGGGGAACCAGCCCTGTCCTGGGGGACTTTGACCATGACAGAGGTGCTGCTCCTCCAGAAGGCTCAGCAACCTGCTATGGACTCAGGATGTGACCCATCATGCCTGCCAGGGTGATGCCAAGGCACCAGATGAGTTCAGAAGAGACTTCCCACACTTGCATTAGCAGCGTATCCACAGATGTAACCTGCAATCCTCTACTGAGCTGTACCCACACAGCTGCCCCACAAATATCTCCCCTGCCTGTGACAGGCAGCAGACATTACAGGCCCTGGGAGAAAACAGTCCCCACTCCTCATGCAATTGGGAACATCTCTCACCCACAGACACAGTGCACAATTTTTTGATGGGATGCTGATACTGCTGCTGGTGTGTGTGCTCCCTACACCACTACAAAAATAAATGCTTTTTTCTGCCCGCTTCCTTTCAGATTGCCTTTTTTGTGGCTGAGGAAATATAGCCCCAAAGAGGATGTAAGGACAGGGGAGGTAGAGCAAAGCAGATCAAAGATCCCATGATCTACTCCTGCAATTGAGGAGCTCAGATATTGGACCAGAGGGAACTCCAGGCTGGTTTGTGGACTCATGTGTGCCCAAGCTAATGTGTCAGAGCACAGCTGTAATTTGTCATACACCACCTAGAACACAGCCCACACAACCAAAATGAGTATTTTTTTATAGGCTGTGACATAGAAGAAAACAAGCTCAGACCCAAGTGACTTCATGGCCAAAGACTGCTGGCTGCAGCCTGCCCCAGCCTGTGCACCATGCCTTAGTAACCTTGGAGGGCTGCACTTCACACTGTGCACACAAGAACAGCGCATTCTCAGCGTGCAGAGCAATCTCCTTTATCAGAGCTGCTTGGTTCCAGCTGACCCAACGACAGATTTAGGTATCACAACCGCAGCGTTACACCAGGGGAGCTCAGGGCAGGGCTACGTGAGGCTACCATGGGAAAGGCTGCAGGCTGGGAACAGTATCAGCTCCAAAAACCTCCAAGAGCTGCTTGTGTTGTCTGTCAACACAGAAATAAATCACCGCCTGCGCCTCTGCCCATACACCATCTTCCTCATTTTCTTCTGCTCTGCAGTTCGAACTCAGCCAAATTCATTAGTTTAGGTCACGTTTAGGGATGACACACGCTGTACAGCGGCGAAGCGAAACGCAAGCTTGGCTCCTGGGTGCAGAACAGTCTTGCTGTGTCCATTGCAACTGAGGTCAGGAGAAAAACAAATTCACTAGGACTTAGCTGGTGCATACTACAGCTTTGTTTCCAACCACAAAACATTCCTCAACAACAATGGCCAAGAAAGTGCTGTTGCTCTTGAAGTGTTACATTTCCCAGGGGTACACACTGGGTTATTGAGTGTAGGGAAGAGAGGGGGGGGGGGAAAGCCTTCGTTCTTGTTTGGGGATTCATTTGGATGCATTTCTTTTCTCATCAGAAGTTATGTTTTTACTTCTATTTTATTAAAGTATCTTGAGGCTTTGGGGAATGGATCCCAGGAATAAAACACAAAATTAAAATGAAATTAAAAAACCCCAGCGGGATAAAGATTGCTGCCTTCTGCATGCAGATTTTGTTTGGACTTGAGACCAGGCTCAGCCTGATCACTCCCTGCTCAATCCAACCCCAGCATCTCCACTGCCAGCCATCCCCAAATCGGTATCCCCACTCACTCGCTCTTCCAGTGTCCCTCTCCTCTGAGCTGGTGGTTCCCGCTGTCCTGTCTGGAAGTAGTGAGACAGTAGGAGCCTGCCATGCCATCAGCATCCTGTGCTTGTGCAGACATCAAGAGCTGCTTTATGAGTTTAGATGTTCCCTTTAACAGAGCAATGAAGAAAAAAAGCCCTCCTCTCAATGCTGCTGAACACAGCTCTCTCCTCCTGTCCCCTCTGCAAATTACCAGGATATTGTCACTAATTATCAGGCTCAACAAGTGAAGTTGTGCAATTTGCTACAGACACGCTGGAGAACAGGTATGAAAAGCATGGTGCAAGGAGAAGAGTAGGGTTTGGAGGAGCTTTTTGGGCAGAGTGCTGTGGGGCAACCCCATGGGTGCCAGGTCCCAGCACAGGAGGGGTCTCCCCAGCCGTGTTGTGTTCATGTTTCGGAGTGTTTGCTTTTTTTTTTTGCCTGATGTTTACTTCAAGCAGCACACTCTGAGGGCTTATAAAGAGGATTAAATGGTGAGGAGGTCTCACAGAGTTAGGAGGAATTAATCAAGTGGTAATCAGAAAGGAAATTAATCTGAAGAGTTAATTAATCAGCCAAGGCAGGGAGGCTGCAGCCAGTCGTCCCTATCATGCTTTCCAGGTTGCTATTTCATGCACAGGCACAGCAGCAGGGAGGGGAGAAGGCAGGAGGGATACCCAGCCTCCCTTCCACACGGGAGGGGAGAAAACAGAAGCCCATCAAGGCCAGGAGATTTCCATACCCCCATGCAAGTACCTCAGTGAGGACATCCCCACCCAAGTGCCACAGGGTTGAGCACATGTCACCTGCCCCCCTAAACCTGGCTCAGAAGTTTCCCAAGGCCACGGCATCCATTTCAGAGAGTCCTCTTGCCTCCTGCCTTTGGAAAAGGGATCTAGATATGCTGCCCACAGGTTTTTGATTGCTTAATTGGTTCTATATACCCCATGTTCTCCTTCCAGCATCCTAAATAGTCTTTCTTTACTTCTCCATTGTTTGACTCCTCTAAATATGCACTGGTAGGGATCATTTCCCCTTCAATCTGGTCTAACTGCATTTTATATATTTAGCTTTTCTTAATCTTTTCTTACAATACACTCCCTGCAGAACCTTAATCATTTTAGTTGCTCTTCTCTGAATTCCCTCCAAAAGACATCAGGCAGAATGTTTTGCAAATTTGTTCCAGGCCCTTCCAGACTGCATTTTGACTAATGCCTGTTCCCCTGGGGATGAGACATACCCTACACAGGCTGCCTGACTGGGGGATGTTCAACCTTCATTACAGCCTTGGGGGAAGAAAACTCCCCAACTCACAGGGTCCACAACACGATGCAACTTGAACTTACAAAACTCAGGCTAGCTTGCAAAGGCATTAACTTCACCATTGTTATTATTAGACTCTTTTTATGCATAGAGTAGACATTTTAATTGCCTGGGTGTGGATAGTACCTTCTATTGTGTCTATAGACCACAAATAAAGATTCATTTCTACATGCTGCCTACAACCTGCCTTCAGGGAGGTGCAACCAGCCCAGAGCCAAGCTGAGGGTGTAAGGAGTTACCCAGCACCCCCAGACCAGCTCCTCCAAAGCCCTGTCTTCCAAGGGCAGCAGGGTCCATCCCTCCAACGTGGTCACCCCATAACCATTGAAAGGTCCTTGTTTGGGCTGCTGCCTTCTGAGAGATGGGAGCTCAAACCCCAAACCCAAGCTGGCTGAGCTCAGGGAGGTTGCATCATCCAGCAAAGCAAGTGTCTTCCTCAGCAACCCATGTGCCATGGTGATTAGGGAAACAGCAGGCAGGCCATGGTTCATCTCACTGAACCAGTCCACCTCTGTGGTTAAGGGAAGAGGAAGACATCTCCATCTGCTACATCTGGGCAGCACAAAATAACCTACATGGCGTGGGTGGTACCACTGCCGGAGGATTCGGGACATGCAAGCAGAGCACACTGCCACAGACCATCAGCATTAAACACCAGATTAGATAGACAACCTTCTCCCATCCAAACTGTGTCAACAGAATAAAAGAAAGAAGCTGTACTTCACAAGAAAGGACTGGTGGAGCTGAAAGCTGGCTACGAGGTTGTGGTATGCAGAGGTGATGAACAGCTGGAGAGAAACCAGCTGCAGTGAGAAAGCCAGGTGAGGGATAGCTGGCTACTCTCTAGCAACATTCTCATCAGCAGAAGGTCCCAGAAAGTAGCTACAGCAGCCTCAAAAGGAAACCATATCCACTCCACAGCTTTAATAATCACTTAAGCCCTTAAGTATTTGTTCTCATTGTCATCCCATTCCCTTCACTTACACCAGTTTTATTTCCAAAGAAGCCTGGAAAGAAGTTGCCTTCTCTCCACCCTCACACAGGGTTCCCACTGTCTCTCCCCCTAAACCATGAACTCGTCTCTTTTTCCTTTTACTACAGAAGGGCTAGTTTTGCACATCCTCTACAAAGAAAAGTGACCTCAAACAAAAATAAACCAAGAAAGGCAAAATATTCCTGCTGTACCGCTGTTACCTGACACAAAGCTAAACTCTGCAGAGCCCAGAGGGAATGGTGAGGTCTTCCTGAAACACACACACATATTTTCAGGTATCTTGACCCACAGAAGCAGCAGCTTCCCCATGGATGCTTTTGTACAGGGTTTTGTACTGGGAAAACTGCTCCTCTCACCCATCCCCCCCAACACTGCCTGCCTGTAAACTACTGGATCCATTTCATTATAACTCACCTCTACTGTGACTGCCGATTATAAAAAATTGATTTTAATAATTCATAGCCTGCCCAGCACCACAGCACTCCAACCACCGACAGGTATCCAAAAAGCTGGTTCTGATCTGGAAACCTCTCCATTCAGAGCCAGGGCCTCAGATACCTCAGCAATCGATGCATCTCGGTGTGGTACCCCAATAGCAAGATAAAAAGAGATGCTGCTGCTCTTCTCCGCTCTAATAATGTCACAAAGAGGGCACATTAGCTGATAGCAGCTCCTTCCTTTGAAATCTCTCTCCCCTCCTGGCTCCAACAGAGACTAAAGAGTGAAGATCTAGTCCCTGGGGGGGTTGCCACTGTGTTTTGACTTTTAGGGGTGCAATGTTTTTTGATTTAGACTTTTCAGGTAGCAGTTCAAAGGAGGAGGCATTAACCCCTTGTAGAGCATCTGAACCCACTACAGGAGGATCCCGCAGCATCGCCTGCAACACATCCCTGGGTCACGCAGAGCTGGGGATGGATAGATAAAACACACTGGGATAAACTGAAGGAATTAAACACAGTGCACATACATATTTGTGTGTAAGCTGGGATATAAATATGTGCAGATAAATGCACACCCTCTCAGATGATGCTATCAAATGTATTACTCCCCAAATCCCTGCAGAGCGTCAGACCATCTCCAAAGCCACATTAGCGTGGAAGCAATGTAATCCCATTACCCAGCCTCCTTCCCCCCACCCACTCCCCCCCCACCTCTTAGTTTCTATGTTGATGTTTGCGCTCTTAATTTTAAACACCAGCCATGTATCTTGTGGGCCAGCCTGGGACCGTTTTGCTCAAGTGGCAGTAAACACATGGCTTAATTCACTCAATTCTGCTGTTAAAAAAAAAAAAAAAAGAGAAGAGCCTTTTCCTGCATGAAACACAGGCATCAGCCAGCATGATGATGGACGCAGAGCGTGCTGAAAGCTGCCGTAACTAACGCGGGCTCAGGGAGAAACCAGAGCGTGCGGGGCGGTAAGCGGAAAATCCGGCCATACTGCTCTTGTCAGGAGAAAAATATCCCAGTGGCATGTAACTAAGCTGTGAACAACCCACCACACGAGCCTCCCCAGCGCTGGGGATGCAGCTCGGTGCTTGTGCTGAAGGGTGTTTGGCTAATTCCGCGGTTGTAAAGAGGAAAGCTGCACCCAGTGCTTAATGCTGGAGGAAAGCGGGGAGATAGGGTAAAGCAGCCCCAGCAAAGCAAGCTCTGGGGAGGGAAAGGGTGGAGGACACCATGGGAGGGGCCATGACAGTCCCCCTGCCACATGGACAGGGATAACGCTCTACACAAGCCCTCCACCAGCTTCTCCAGGGAGCAGAGAAGTCTTTAGGGAGTTGGTTCCTTGGGGTCACCTTGTGAAAAACATTTTCACTTCTCCAGTCCAAGCCCTGAACCCTCTCCATGCTGCATGGTCCTCCACTCTCCCAAAACTTTCCTAACCACTCCCCAAACCTTCCTGAGGTTCAGGCTATCACTCTTTGTTTATTCATCTTCTAAAAACATCTCTAATCTCCCTTTTTCCCCTTCCCTGCCTGCAGAAGGCTGTGGTAACGTACCTTCCTTCACACCTCCTCTCTTCCAGCTGACACAATAACAAAAAGTTTAATAACAACAAAGAGCACAGCAAAAGAGTGCAGGAAGCACTTCTCACTGGCAGGTGCCAGAGAGATCTGCCAGGAAAACGCATCTCAAAACACACTGAGAGTACATGTAGGCTTCTCCCAAAATCCATGTGTGCCACTTCATGGCAAACCCAAGCTGAACAAAGGACATAAGGGTGGTCAATTCATACACACAGATCTTTAAGGAAGATGCTCAGGACAACATTTCAAGATGCTTTTACCCATAGCATGCTTTCATTTTTGGGTGTCCCAGCATTTGATCAAGTCAAATGAACATCCCTGAGGCTCACTCTGCAGTCAGTGGTGAGAGACCCAGCTCCAAATACTTCTGCATCTGCCTAAAGAGTTACTCACTGTTCCTGGATGGCTGTGGAGGAACCCGGCAGTGATTAGCCTCATCGAGCTTCCACGAAAGCTACTCCAACACCAAACTGATGAACTCTATCCAAGGCAGACTTGTTAGCAGAGAGTAAATGAAAATCCAGCCTTGGTATTTTAACTGTCTACAGGGTGTCATTTCTACTTGGATAGCTCTTAACCCTTGCATGTTCTGGATGGCCCATTCAAGCTGTCGGTCACAGCAAGGACCCTGTCTCTGTCCCTGAGCCCATTCCCCAGGCCTGTCTCTGTCTTCTCATCAGGATCATACAAACTTGCCTACTCTGAGTTACTGTGAGTAAAGCTCTTTTTCTCCAGTGAACGAAACATTTGATTAAGTACCATTCCCTGCTCCCATCATGCATACCTCAACACTCGTTAGACAGTAAACCCAGGATTGGCGAAGGATGTTAGAGGAATTTCAGTAGGATTTGTCTATTAATTCCCTTTGCTAGTTTTTAAACTCCCATGCTTAGAAAAATGCTGGAACACATGTCCTTCTCAACAGGTATCCACTAATGAAATGATCCACCAGCTGCTTATTCAGTAAAGCTCAGCTGATCTGGTAAGTAGGACTCCCTCCCAAAAAGCAACACAGAGGTGGTGGGGCTTGGAGCTTTGTCACAGCTGACAAAGGCTGAAGCAGAGGTGTGTGACTGTGTCCTCACTCCAGAAGTGCACAAACAGCATCCCCCCCACATCTCCCATGTCTGCAGCACAAGGAAAGGCACGATTGCAGCAAATGCTCAACCTATGCATTTGTGATACCCCTCTGAAACAGGGATTAACTACCTCAAACAGATGAGGACTGCTCATTTCCTTAACCTCTACAAGCCAATCTTTACTAAAAATCCCTCAGCCTAGGACTTCTAGGAGACCACATCTCAATATCCTGAAGACTTTCTTTGGTACCACAACACATTTGACCCCCCCTTAATGTTAATAATGTTAATAACTGCAGGTTCCCACGAGGTTCCTCCTGTGCTGGCAACAGCGTGGGCATAGCAAATGTTTTCCATTGACTCCAGAGAGATGGGTTTGTGTGTTCTGCTTCGGTTTTGCTGCTACCTGGCTGAGACAGTTGTCTGTACCTTCTCAGTAATTTATACTGACAGAGCTGTGCTGGACACTATCAAACAAACCTTTGACAGGGCAGCATCCTTCAGCAGTAAGCCTGAAGGACTGCAGTATATTCAGTGGAACCACAGCCATGGGTCACACGTCTCCTATAGCTACTGTCCTTACTAGACAAATAAAAGAAATCAGGATTCAACCACCAATTTTTCATCTCCCACACTGCTAACCAAAATGGGAAACATTTGCTGCTCCCTCTACCCTCCCCCCCATTCACACCCCTCCCCAAAATAACCCCACAAGCACTGCCTTCCCTCCCTCTCCACCGCTCAAGAAAAGCCAGCACACTTAGGAAATCATTAGCACAAATTCCAGCCAAGATTATTTATCCTTAAAGAGCCTTCCCGACAGCAAATCTCCCTCCAGCCACTCCTGGGCTGCGCAGCTCAGTGCAGATAAATAGGCACTTACTGCCAGCTACTAACAACTTCATAAAGCATCTTCCTACCTTTATTCCCCCACGATGCCTGAGCACACACACACACACACTTGTGCTCTGCGTGTACAAAGCACTCACAGGAGTTTCCTTCTCTCTGCTTTGGAAGGGTGACACAAAGCATCAGTCTATCAAGCACCTGGGCTGCTGTATTGCCTCTCCCTCATCCTTCCACATCCTCATGTCTTCTCATCTTCCAGCTGCAAGCTTGACAATGTCTTTGCACATGGTAAAGTGCCACGTTCTCCAAAACATGCTGTAGGTAATGATGGTACAGGGGGAGTAAGTGTGCACTTCAGTTATCAATGATGGTGCAGGAGCAATGGTTTTAAACTAAAGGAGGCCAGTTTTAGACTGGTTATAAGGAAGACTTACTTTTTCTATATGATGAGGGTGATAAAACACTGGCACAGGCTGCCCAGAGAAGTGGAAGATGCCCCATCCATGAAAGCATTCAAAATCAGGTTGGACTGAGCTCTGAGCAACCTGATCTAGTGGAAGGTGTCCTTGCTTGTTGCAGGGTGGTTGGACTAGATGGCCTTTAAAGGTCCTTTCCAACCCAAACCACTGCATGATTCTGTGATAAACTTCTCAGAAGACAGGCATGCCATTCAAAGAGAGCTCAGAGATCCCAAAGCATGCAGGGCTTTTTATGTACATGCCAGCTTAGTACCAACACGTGAAAGCAAAGCACTTGGAAACGGCTCCTGGGAAATGCTCTCAAGTGCCGAGTTCAGGACTGAAGCGTTCTCCACTAAGAAGGGAGGATGCTAAAGGACTTGGAAGTTACAACAGATTTGCACAAAAGCACGATGGCTTTGAGAACCGTATACAGGTGAAAAAAATAATAATAAAACATCTAAAGGTAAAACTTGATACAGTGAAAGTGTATAGATGTGTTTGCTCCTGGTTGGAAATCAGGATTTATCCTCAAGGCAGAGTTTCAGGCAGCACACTGCATCCAGGAGAGTTTCAAAAGGCCACTATCAAAGTAGGTTGCTGCACCACAGGTCAGCAGAGCAAACAGGAGTTTAAACTAAGGTACTTTTTGCAAAAAGAGAGCTTGCAGGGTTTTCTGCAATCTAGGAGGAGGTAAATAAATGATGAGACTCGTTTTGATCTCATCCAAATAAGAGGAAAAAAAAAGGCATCTGGCAGGCATTCAAAAGCCCAGAAGCACGTGTGAGAGACACAATCAACAAAATTTAACGGCACCTCTCTTTCAACAAAAAGCAGAGCCTCATTCCTTTTTGGCCTGCACATACCACCAGTCCCAAAAACCACCGGCTGAAAGCTCTGGCAGGAGCAAACCCAACAAAGACATCCTTTGCTAAGCCATCCCTAAAACCAATAGGGATTTTAGCTTCTACGTTGGGATGCACTTAAGAGAAAGCAACTTTCTTTGACATGACCTGATCACAGTGAGTTCAGTGGAACTTAAATAAATGCCTTTACCTACAGATATCAAAAGGTAGGAAGATGCTTTGCCTTACCCTTACAACTTCAGTTTTAATATGCCAAGGTAGAACACATGTGCTTTGCAACAAGGGGTTTTGGCACATGCTGACATCCCATTAACTCTGATATCATGTTAATAGACAGTAGCAGCCAAGAAGCATTACTTGAAATCTTTAAGCAGATAGAGTAAGTCCAAATCACTCCTAAATACACCAGTAGTATAATAAACTTGGAAGAGAAACATAGTGAAGACCATATGCTTTGTTATGAAGAACTAAGTAATAAATGAAAAAGGGGAGGAAAAGCTAAAAACCAGCTGCCCAGCAGCAGCAGAGTGGAAAGGGATTTCTGCAGACACCCAGGAGTGGAACCAGGTTGCATCCAATTTCTATCATGACCTTTTAGATCAAGGAAGATTGAAAGCAAAATGGGAGATAACGAATACTCTTAAAAACAAACAAACAAAAAAAGAAAGAAAGAAACCACAGAAAGAAAGCAAATTAAATAATGGGCAAAAGAGCTAAGCAGAGTCTTACAGGAAAATTCAGCAGTGTTTCCCTCTTTTGGTCCCATGTGCCAAGGGGACAGACCCACAGCACTCAACAGCAAGATACTCAGCAAAAGCACTCGGCAGCCCAAAAGGCATGAAGTCTCATTACCAGATGCCACTACCAATTTAATTCCAAGCAGAGAAGCTTGTCAAGAAGGCAGGCACACTGTAAATCTGTAAAGACATTTCCCTTTATGTACACGTATACACATACATATGCACATGGCTTGCATTGGTACTCCTGGCTGATACGCAGAAGAAATTAATAAGCTAAACTTCAAATTTATAGTGAAAAAATCAAAAGAAATATTAAGGAAAAAAATATTATTTAAGAGCCTGAATGAAACTGGAATCGAGAGGACGAAGCACAGTTGGTCTATAAAAACAAATCATGCTGAACTACCTTCAATGCCTTATTTTCCCCTGATTGAATTACAAAATTAGCCAATGAAGGCTGTAACATACTCGAGCCTAGTAAAATATTTGCTAGTGTATCAGAGAAAACTTCCTTGAAAAATTAATTCAAACTAGCTGGGATATGAGGACTGTCATACAAGAGTATTAATAATAACAGTAAATTTGATTTACGGGGCTCTTCTCCACTAGTGCCCGTCTGGGTGGCATGAACATGGCAAAGCACTAAGCCTGAGAGGCTCACCACAGGGACTGGTGTTAAGGCTGAGTTTAGCTAACATCTTAATTATCTGGAAATGAAAAACACACCACTGAGCTAGCTAAGCTGTTGAAATGTGTTCGTTTTAGGGGACATGGTGGGACTGTGATCAAAAGCCAGCACTGATGTGGTGGCTCAGTGAAGAGCAGAGCTGGTTCCTTCTCACTGGCTTCCTTCTTCTAAGCTGAGTGGCACCAAAGGCACAGAAGAATCACACGGGCAGCACACCCCTTCAACAGCAAACATGAGCAAAGTAAGAAAAACAGGATACAAGCTTCAAAAATATTAAAGAAAAACAGGTTTTGGAGATAAGTCTTCAATCTAGTGGGAGGCAGAAACCTGGAAAACAGTTAAATGTCCAAAGGGGCTGATGGTGACAGCACACTGCAAACAGGTTATAAGCCTGCAAGGGAGCAGGACTGTGCCCTGCACAGGAGGAGATATCCCCAGAAGCCACCGAGACCCCAACCTTGCTGGGCACAGGGCCAGGAGCCTCCCACATGCCAAGAAAATTCAGGATGATCCTGCTGCAAGCGCTGAGCTATGATGAAAGAGGGCTTGTATCCGCACCCTTGCTGAGTTCCCTAGGAAGAGGCAGTTGTAACAACCCCCAGGGGTGACCAGTGATGCTGAAGCAAGGGGGATGGAGTGTAGAAACATGTAATGAATTAACTTAAACAGAGGCTGAGTAGTTCTCCAGGACAACTAATCACTCTGGCCCTGGGTCTGGTCCCAGAGCACCTTTGGTGACCAGTTCAGAGCAGCACAAGGACCCTGCACGTCACACATCCTCCTCACCGCTCTCAGCAGATGGTTTCCCAGAGCTAAACCCCACCAGTGGAAGGGGTGCCTGCCCTGCCCCGCTGTGCCAGAGCCCTGCTGCAGCATCCTACTGCTGTGTGCACAGGGATGAGCATGAGAATTCACCCAAAACCCAAATGAAAAGAAGTCAGAGAAATCAATTAAGACATCGATAAGAATAAGTATTGATCCTAAACCATTGTTACCTCAAAATTAAAGGGGTTTTCTTTCCTTTTTATAGTGTTAGACATGTCTCCTTCACGAAATAATACCTCATAGCCTAGCTCATAGGACCATGCTAATTATTACCCCCAACATCAATCAGAAAGAGCACATCATTGCTACAAGCACTCTGGATAATGACATGCTTTGCTTATTCACACACACCGTGCACCTGCTGATTATGGGAAACTCCAGCTCTGTTCTACTCTTCCTAAGGCAGGACTGAAGCTGGAGCCCAGCAGTAGCACCACAGCCCCTGGGCCAGATCCAGGAGCATTCCTGGATGCCATGAGAGGGTGCTGAGGGGTTCCTGAGCAAGAACAGACCCAGCTGGCAGCTCCCACACAACCTCACAGCCTGGGAGAAAGCGAGACAGCAACCAGCCCATCGGGACGCGGCTCCATATACCCAATCTGTATCTCTGTGCTTCATGGTGAGAAACGTGTCTCAGCCCAAGGGCAGCAGCAGCAGCTTTACCTGCCTCCCCGAGTGCCGGCTCCACTTAGTGTAATGATTATTAAGCTCTGTCAGCAGATATGAAACCAATGGATGCAGCTCCACAGGCAGGCGCTTTGAAAGCCGCCGAGATGCCCCTGCTCACCGGTTTTCATTATCCATCTGGAAAATTGCGGATGTCACAAGAGCTTTTAGAGCATCAAGATGAAATCGTCTTGTCAGCAACAAAAGGGCCAGTTCTCCCCTGCCCCAATCCCAGCAGCTGTCTCGGCGCCGCAGGCTCCTGCGTGAACGGCCGGCGCTGCATCAGGACACCGATGCCGCCGGCGCCGCGCTGCCTCGCCAGCGCGCTGCCCGCCCCAGAGCAACCAACCCAGCACCAGTATCTCAGCCTGTGCCATGTGAATCTTACTTTGAAGGAAAACGAGGGTGAAGGAAAACAACGTTTATCCCTTCACACTAATTCACAGCCTCTTGCCTGACTCTTGACTGTGTTAGGCTGGGAAGAACCCGCAGTTTGCTGGGGAAGATTAGGCATACCCTGGGATAGAGAGAAGGAAGAGATGTAGGGCTCCTTGGCACTAGTTCCTGCTGTAGCTGGTTCAAGTGGAACAAGCAGCAAGTCAAAGGGCTTTCAATCCAAATTTGGGTAGATCCATCCACTTTCTCTGCCATAATTGTAAGGGGTTTTCATCCTTTTTCACCTTAGGTGGCATCAAAGGTAGGTGTAGCAAAACCACCTTACCAGAGGTCATGCTTCTCAAAAGGGCTCTGGTAAAACAGGGCCTTTCTCCTTTCCTGTGGAGAAAACCCCTTGCTGGTGATGAAGTGAGGTCTCTCAGCAAGACCGAAGGACATCCAGTAGACCCACAAAACCACCTCCACAGCAGGGTGTGTAGGATGCTGGGCTGCAGCATAAGGGTCCTTCTGTGGAACAGCCCCTTCCAGAAGAGGCTGTTAACTCCTCCAGATGCTGGGCTGCAATGAAATAAAACAAAGAAAAAACCCTTTTCTGCAGCAAGCAGGCTCTGGCACACACAGGGAGCAAAGAGGCTGTGAGACACAGAAGTAGTAAGCACCAGCTCACTGCTGCGAGCCTGAGAGCAGACAGGAGATCCTGAATACAGCCTGTGTGTGGGGCAGAGCACATTGAAGGCTGATGACTGGGCTGGCATGAGTTTTTTGGGTGCACTGGGCATTATTCCCAACATGATGCTCCCCAACACATTCTGATGGCAGGAGTGTCTCTTACACAGAGCCCAAAGGGAGACAGATCTGTCACAAAATACTGCCAAAGCAGCTGCCTTGGGTACAGGCATTACCTTCTGGTCCATGGATTTTTAGTACCATAATTGCAGATTAAAGCAAGATGCCTGAGCATCACGTAGGGTTCTGCACTGCTCCCACCTTCATCAACAGACATTCAGGCTTATTGATGGAGTTTCTTAGGTCTGTCCAGAACATGGGCAGGCTCATCACTGCATCACAAGAAAAGCTGGAGATGGAACAAGCCCATTAAGTCATCAGATGCTCCGGTGCTGTCTACAATTTGCTTCCTTCGTGCTTTCTCCAGCTGAAGTCTGAACAGCCCAAGTGACAGCTTCTGCCTATTCCCTTGGGAGGTTATTCCTTCTACTGCCTCCAAGTTTCTAGGCACTTCTTCAAGCATGTTCAGCCCAGGATCAAAACCAAGCAGCACCATCCTCTTCTTTTTCCATATTTGCCATCACAGCTCCCAAACATTCCTCTTGTCAATCCTGTTGTTTAAATCAGTTACCTGTCCCTTGACCAAAAGCAAAGCTCTCCTGCTGCAGGGTTTAAGGACAGATCTCTGCACCCCTGGCTAAACACCACATAAACAAACAACAATCCTGCTGCAAGTTGTGAGGAGGAAGAGGTGATGAACTCCCCAGGGACATCCTCCCAGAGGACTGTTTATCAGCATTAACAGTAGCAAAATCTTTTTCAAAGAATAACTGACAACTGCAGTACAGAAAAACTACAATTAAAATATTAAAGCCCTATTATTGCTTCTTCCCACACCTTATTAAAGCCACATCAAAGTTGACACTTCACTGTGTGGTTGCTGGCTGCCTTCAGAGAGGTGCAGGAGAGAGCGCAGGATGCAAGGCTTATGGAGATGATGTTCCTTCATCAGATTAGTTACGTTGGTTTAAGAAAAATAAATAGCCTGTCCTGCTGCTACAGGCTGTACCTTTTCCAAAGATAAACAGAGTTCTTCTGGCTCTGTAGTGTCAATCCAGCATCTTTCACTACAGCAAAACCACACGAAGACAGACACACGCCATCAAACCAAGCAGCAAACACAGGTTGGAGCCACAGAGGCAAGGAGCAGGCAAGGCAGGAACAGAACTATCACAGAAAGGAGCCCCTGAGGGTTAGCTCCTTCTGTATGGTCCCTGGAGGAGGTTCCTTGGGTGTCTGAGCCTGGGAGATTTCACAGCTTGGAAGAGACACATGCAAGAAGCTGGATGAGGAATTGGGGAGACTCAGTCAGTCCTGAATGACAAGTGGTGAAGGACATCTTCCTGACCCTGCAGTGCAACAGAAGCAACCATGGCTCATTCTCACCCTCTCAAAAAAGTTGTGCCCACTGGGTACACAAAGGCAGAAGCAAGCACAGTGCCACAAGCAGCAGGGACCCCAGCCAGCTCTGCCACTTGTTAAAGCCTGGAAAGAGCCAGCTCTCTGAGCCTGGAATGGGGACAGCTTCAAAACAAATTATTAAAAGAAAACTTCAACACCTTTCCACCACCTCAGCTGAGCGTTCACATCGTATTGAGTCACACAAACCACAGGTAAGAGGAGGGTCACTTACACAGCTTTCGACACCGCAAGGTGAGAACCACTCGTGAGAAGTCGGCAGTGAGATACCCACCAACACAGAACTGCCCTGGGCAAACACTGACACCCAGGGCCCAACACCCAGCTGGTGAGCTGGGCCAACACGTGCACTCAGAAGCAAGGGAGGTCAGGGAGAGCCTACAGGAAGGTGGTGTGAAGGAGGATCAGCACTTCTCAGGTCACCTGAAAACTACTGATCTGACTTTTTTTTTCCCCTCAACTGCTTTTAGTAGCTGCCTAAAATACACACTTTGGTTTGGTAAAAGCAACCAAAAATAGATAATGGCTGGGCAGTACACTTTAGATTCCCTTTATAAATAACCTATTAATACTTTTGGGAGTGGGAAAATGTTTTGTTTCTAGATCTAAATAAATCCCAATCTTCTGCTAGCCATTACTCCTGCCCCTCAGACACATCTCTGCAGCCAAGGGCAACTCCTTGCTCCTTCGGGCAGCAACAAGTGGCAGCACCATCCAATCTCTCAAAGCCTTGACCAGACTAACACCACCTGAGACTGAAGGACAGAGGGTGTGAGCATTACAGAATCACAAAATCGTAGGGGTTGGAAGGGACCTCGAGAGGTCATCGGGTCCAACCCCCTGCCAAAGCAGCTCCCCAGCTGATATTGCACAGATAGGTGTCCAGACGAGTCTTGAATATCTCCAGAGAAGGAGACTCCACCACCTCCCTGGGCAGCCTGTCCCAGGGCTCTGTCACCCTCACTGGGTAAAAGTTCTTCCCCATGTTGGTGCGGAACTTCCTGAGCTCCAATTTACAGCCATTGCCCCTTGTCCTGTCTCCACAGACTACTGAAAAGGGGTTGGCCAATTCCCCCTGCATCCCATACTTAAGATATTTATAAACATTAATTAGGTCCCCCCTTAGTCTTCTTTTCTCCAGGCTGAACAGCCCCAGCTCACTCAGCCTTTCCTCATACAGGAGATGTTCCAGGCCCTTCATCATCTTCATAGCCCTTCTCTGGACTCTCTCAAGGAGGTCCCTGTCTTTTTTATACCTAACTGTGTGAGAGCAGGTCCGCCTTCTCAGAGAGGAGACAAAGTGGGTGCCTTGTCACAGCACCCCAGGGGAGAGGTGGGATCTCTCAAAGGTTTGCTGAGGAGCCTGGGGCTGCAGAGCAGCTTTCCCTTGCTGCAACCACACCAGTTACGGACTGCACCCTCAGCAGAGGGTGAGGCATTTGTCAGTTCAAAGAGTTTCATGCTTTATCACCTTGAAGGGACTAAAATAAATAAATAGCACAGCTTGCATTTCAGCAGAGTATAAGCAGGCATTTATAGAAAGGAGCCCCAGTGAAACCACATGCCCTTTCAATCCACTTCCCAGGCAAATAAAAATCAAGTAATATTGAGTGCAAGAAGTATATCAAGGTGTTTTTTCCAAACAAACAGAAGGATACCAATGAGGAAAAGCCTCGACCTCCAACAGCCCCACACGGTCACTCTGCCTGGCGTTTCAGGGGGCTCAGCCCCTCAGCACTGCTGGGCTCTGAGCATCAGGCTTACAGAGAACAACAAACGGTTCCCAGTTCATTAGCATGGCTCACCATACATCCTTGAGTCACCGTGGTTAGCTGTGACTTTTAATGTACGGCTGTTTCTCTCCCATAGCCATGCCAAGGCGGCTGATGTTACTTTGCTCTCTCTCTTCTTCCTGCTCCTGCTACATAGCGGGTTCCCAGAAGGATGAAAAGAAAGGGCCCTGATCACACATTTCTCCTCAACAACTAACCCTTAAGGTGCAGGCTCTCCAAGCTGCAGAGTGTTTGTTCATTCCTGTACAGCTGCAAACAAATAATCAGGGGAAAATAGCTATGATTATACCCAGATTTGGCCAAGGCAACATGGGTCAGAAACAAGCCTCACCTGAAAGGTAGGTCATAGCTCTTGTGTATTACTTTTCCTCCCTCTTTTAAAGCTACAGTGATAATTGCAGGATGGAGGTGGTAAAAAAAAAAAATTTAAAAATAAACAAAAACAGAAAGTCAGGCACCCAAGATATCTTTGCAGGAGCTGGTCCTCTTGAATCAGAACCCTGGAATTGTTCTGCAATTGACTCAGCGGACAGTTACCATCTGTTTATGGAAAAAAATGTTAATAACCCCCAATCATAATCAAATAGGCAACCACTTTACTTTAAGTACCTATTAACTAATGCTAAATTACAATGGAACAGCTCTGCAAGTACTTCTGACATCCACATGCACATCAGCAGTGCCAGCACTTTGATCAGGGCTATTAGAACAAACACCGAATGAACTGATAGCGATGTGATTCCTCAAACGTTACAGTAAGCGTGGGCTGTATTTATTTACTGTTCTTTCATTTCTCCCTCACCTCCTTGTTGTTTCTGCCTATTCAGAAAGAAAATATGCATAAGCCTGTGTACAGACACACGCACCACCCACCACAGCAGACCCTGTGAAAGCCTGGTCCCCTGTGCTTTGTTTTTCCATCCAAGGCTGAGCTTCCATATGGATTCTCCAATGCCCAGAAAGGCTCAAGACATTTCCATTAGTGCAACACCCAAGTTGTCATCCTTTATTTAGCTCCCTTATTTCTGTGATGCCCGTAAAGGCATCTCTAAGTCCTTCCCCATGCTCCTCTGGGTGGAACTGGCTGGTAGGTCCAAAAGCTGCAGCAGAGCAAGGGAAAAACCAGGCAGGCAGAGCAGTACACAGAGGCTTGCACGCATGCAGGGAGGCAGAGAGATCACACGCCTTATTTTTTTAGGAAATCAGATTAAAAAGCAATCGACTCTTTGCCAACTGTAACCAAGTCTGAACCATTAGCTGGCACTGTCCCTACCCGAGGAAGAAAACCTCATTTAGAGAATGCAAGTAGTTTTTAATCTCAGAGCCTGGAAAATAGTTCATCTCAGCAAAACAACAAGTGCTCTTGTCTCTGGATTTTTCTCTAGTATCTTTTTCCCTGTATCTCTGCAAACTCCATTTTTAAATTTCTTTAAGCTGTGCAACACCAGGAACACATCACACAAATATGCATGAGCACACGTTCTTTATCTCTAGGCACTTACAAACGTAACAAGAAAACAGGCAAAAAGGAGCATATATTTCAGTCCATCAGCCTAAGCATTTACACGACCTCCATCACTGTGCCATCCAAACATTTTGTTAGTCCCAGGACTTGCCGTGCTCTTATTACTGCTTTGTGAAATTACATTTTTGTTAGTCCCGGGACTTGTATGTGGCTTTTTTATTATATTATGGAATTTAATTTCCTGTCATCTGCTGGGATTAAACTTTGATGGGAAGACTCAGGTTTACAAGGCTTGCGGTGACAAGCCTGACCCCAGAAGGTGAGGTGTAAAACCCTCCACCTCCAGCAGACAGTCAGGGAACACAGGACACCCAGGCCAGAGCTGGAGCACAGTGACAATTGAGCACAGGATGCGACAACTGAGCACAGGATGCGCTGCTTGCTCCCATGCAGCCCACCCCACCTATAAAACACACTCCCCTGGGACATAGCAATACACCAAAGTGCCCTGACTCCCAATTCCTTGCTCTATCAGATCCTGCTATGCTTCCTCTCCCAGGCTTTAAAAGCATCTGAGCCCTCCCTCTGGGTAAGCTGCCCTTTAGCAAACGGTTGCAGCCCATGTCTGCAGCTTCAGCGTGTCTCGGGTTTTGAATCCCGTTTTCCTGGCAGCTTCCCCTCCGCTGCCTCCGTGTTGCCCATACACTGCCACAGCTCACAAAAAGGCGCTTTGTTTGCCATTTTCCTGCCGCCTCCACCACCCCAGCTCCAGCCATCCCCCCCAGCCCCACCTCACCTGCTTCAGCCCACCCCTCTCCCCCACCAGCTATGAGAGCCGAAGTCGACAGGCGGCCAGAAAGGGGGCTCTGACCTCTGCCATCCCCCGTTAATGAATGTCCTTCTCTGGGGGGAGCAGGGAAAGGCGAGAGGGGATGGCACAGAGCCAGCCTCCGCGAGCTCAGCCAAAGGATGCCAAGGAGCTGGGAGCACAGCGCGTCAGAGCCCCCTTCACAAGGAGCTTTTGTTGATGCCACAGCTCCAGCCCCTTGGCGGCACACTTGGCAGCACAGCCTTTCTCACTGCTTGGCCACTGGCTGTATCACTAACCGGGTCGTAACCAGAGCGGTGGCTCTGCCAGGACTCTGGTGCAGTGGTCCAAGGGCGCGTTACCAACCAGAGGAGGACAAATGTGGATGCACCATCCTCCCACAGCCCTCCCCATCCATGTACCCTGAGACACAGCGACTTGAGGGTGACAGAGCACTGGAATAGGCTGCCCAGGGAGGTGGTGGAGTCTCCTTCTCTGGAGATATTCAAGACTCGTCTGGACTGTGCAATATGAGCTGGGGAGCTGCTTTGGCAGGGGGGTTGGACCTGATGATCTCTTGAGGTCCCTTCCAACCCCTACGATTCTGTGATTCTGTGACTTTCTTTTCAGCGAAGGCAGCTGGGATGTTGGACACTTGGAAGCAAATTGGTTTGCTGGTGGGCAGCCCAGCAGGTTGGCCCAGGGAGACTTTCCAGCCCAACACAACATCCAACCTTGTCAGTCCACCTCACTCTCTCTAGGAGATAAACCATCTGCTTAATGCTAGGAGACGCAGAAGGAAAAAAGATGTGCTCAGAGAGACTCACGAGGTGCTTTGGGTAACGTGTCCAACACGAGCACACAATGTTC
This sequence comes from Porphyrio hochstetteri, assembly GCA_020800305.1. Taxonomy (NCBI): domain Eukaryota; kingdom Metazoa; phylum Chordata; class Aves; order Gruiformes; family Rallidae; genus Porphyrio; species Porphyrio hochstetteri. The sequence continues at coordinate 16,742,896 of CM036915.1, read as the reverse complement.
TGCATCCATGACAAAAACAACAGGAAAAAATTGCTCCTGCAGGCCTGCCAAGCTGGGACTTCAGCAACAAGTGGCAACATATCAGCTGGCGACAAACAGCTCCTGATTCAGGGAATAATGCACTTTCCCAAAAGACTCAGGGTTTGGAGGGTTTTTTTCCCTCCTTAAGTAAACGATAACGTGCTGGGTGCCATACAGGATGGCTCCTGCCCAAGAATTAACTGATGATGAGGGACCCAGAGGAAAGCTCTGTCTACAGGAGATTCGGAGGTGGTATGTCAGCCTCTGGAAGAGCAGCTCAGGACCACCCAGTAAAGTGGTTTGATGATTTGAACAAGAGCAGGACAAGATTTGGACAAGAGCAGGGTGCCTCCAGGTGGAAGGAAAGGAACAGCAGTCCATTAGTGGAGTGAAAGAGGAGACATGAGGGGAAGGGACATCCAGCATAAACAACATATCATTGCCAGATTGGGACCATATGCAACAGCTCAGCTGGGACCCCAAAGCAACCTAATAGGAGAACAAGGCTCTGGACTCATGGACATGCAGAGCAGCAAGGAAGGAGACTTTAGAAACAGCATTTTGGAAAGCATGGAAGGATCTGAGACATTGGGGGTGGGGGGCAATAAATCAGTTACAGCAATTGGGACAGGCCATAGCCAGGGTACCACCGAGCATCCCAGCCACTGCACGTGAATGGAGGAGCTGCCTTTATGTTATGGATGAAAGAGTAGTGAGGTTTGGTAGCGTGTCTGATGCAGTAAGGGAGATGCAGGCTAAAGACACAAAGCCTGGTGGTGTGGCATGGCATGGCAATTGACAATGGCTCTACAGCTAAAGTACAACAACGTAGGCAGAAAGATGCTGGGGGAAAGAGGGAGACTCAGAGCAAGCAAGGCCATGTCCTAGGGAGGCTATCCACATGGCAGGAGAATCTGCAGCCTCCATCATGGATCAGAGCTTGGTGGTATGAGCAGGCTGCCTACAGTGGTGCTTAGGACACCTGTGACTCAACTGACGAGCCACCTCCCTGCTTTTACATATATATCTAATTTCTGTCAATTCCCGTGTCTTCAGTGTCACCAATAAAACCTTTAGAAACTTGGTGGGGTTGTGGTCTCTCATCAGAATTCGAAGCAGCACAGCATGAGGAGGAAGAGGAGGAAAGCAAGGTTTTCTGGCTGAACACTTTTTGCCTCCCAAAACCCTACACATATTGAGGGCCCATCACAGCATTCCTCTGGTTTCTGGGAATGCAGAATATCCCCTACACACTTCTCCAAACATCTCTGAGCACAAATGCACATCTGTTCACCCAGATTGATTACTCACAAAGTTCACTCATCTTTGATTCTTCCATTAGGGTCAGAAGTTACTTTTCCTTTTTATATTTGTATCTCTCAGCCCCATCAGTGACAAATGCCCAAGCGCTTCCAAAGTGTTCTGACAAACCCCTCCAGAAGGCACGAAACATCATCCCAATTTTGCAGATGGGGAAATTAAAGCAGAGACAGAGGTTAGGACAGCTAATTGCCTACGGACACTGAGTCAGTAAAAGAGCTGGGAATTGATCCCAGGAACCATGTCTTCCATTCCTCTACTCCACCCACCAGTCAGTACACCCTACCAGATGGTTCTTATCATTGGACATATGGACTAAATATTGTTAAGTTGGTGTAGAAGATTTGTTATTTAATTAAATGTCCTGTCTTCGATCTCCATAGGATGCACAGAGGAAACTCCAGCCAGAATCCCATCTGGACCCACTCAAGAAATGTCTCTATAAAGCAAACAAAGCCCTAGGCAAGCACCAGCAGTACACCCAAACCTACCAACCTGCCCCACAACACAGACCCCAGCAAGGCCATGAAACAAGCTGCTGCTCAGGAGCCTTGGAAGAAGCTCATGTTTGTCAAAATCTGGCTTCAAACGCTGCATGAGCCACCAATTAGGCTGGGAACTACTTTGTCATGTGAAGGCTCTTCCTCCAGCCTTCACTGGGCACCACCAACGCTGCCCAACTGGAGATACCAGCAGAGTCACAAAAAGCAGATGGCACAGAGTCATCTACTTCTGGCAGTAGATCTACCACATCACAGCACTGGCGTTGGTAGGACAGAGAGACCAGTTCTGCCTGGCAAACATCAGATGCCTTCTTGCTTTCCAGTCACTACCAAGGACACTTGAAACAGTTCCTAAAGTGGTTATTCATGATGCAGAGGAGGAAGCTTTCCAAAAGAGGCAGCAGAAAGAAACCTTCTACATCACTGAGAGGTCAGCAATTGCTTTCCCAGCATATACCTTGCAATCTTAGAGCAGCATCTCAGTCACCATTCAGAGACAGGCACAGAATGGGGGGACCTGCCTCTCCAACAGAACCTAAACCAATTTTACACCCTTCTGTTCCCCCTTCACACCCAGTGCGACACAAGGGGAAACCCATGTGTCACCAGGTCTGCAAAACAGATTTCATCCAAGAACGTGCTCTCTTGAGTACCATTCCCTCAACATATGGCAGAGGAATCAGGCTCAAAGCTCTTCTGGGCAACTTCTGCATTGACAAGGAAAACATGTATATTTTACCCCACAGAAGCACATACAGGTGAGAACCATCAGCTGTCTATCTCCACCTCTCTCAACAGAAGAGGGCTGGACCCCATTCTCTTTAGAAGGCTTTGACCCAATACTGACAACGGAGGAATAAGACCACAACACCTTTCCATGTGTGCTATAAGAGCCGGGCAATCCTGGAAGGTGCCTCCTGCTAGAGAGAAGCAGCTGCACGTACCTTTCATCCCAAACTTGGACCGCCGGCCATACTTGTTGATCATAATAAAGAGGACGACCAAGAGGACACAAGCAAAAGCTGCCAGCCCAACTGCTATGGAAACCTGAAAGGAAAAAGCCTTAGAGTCAAGATAGAGGAATTTAGGAGTCTAGATTGGAAATACAGCACCTCCTTGTCCAGTTAACATTTCTGTAGGCTCATATTCTCTGCTGCAGCCCCATGAATATCGGTTGCAGAGGAAAATATAAGTGAAATATAAACAAAAGCTTGGAAGCATCACAGGCCATTTGCAGGACTGGGAGGTTTGGGATCTCCCTATCAGCAATGATGTTCAGGCACCATTTCTCCCCAGCTTCTCACTCCGTACATCTTCATAGGAGGACCTCTGCTCCAATGCCTGGGATCTCCCTTCACTGCACCACATCATGAGCTTCCATTTGTGGTATCCCCACTGTGTCACAGTGGCACAACACTAAAGCTGTACCAACCTGACCTGGGAACACACAGGAGCAGCAGAAAATTCTTTCAAGAGCAACTCTGTCTCCATCCAAACATCCCTCAGAACAAAGAGTGAAGGAAAATAACACAACACAAAAAAGAAAAACAGAATAAATTAAAGTAGAACTGGTTTTTTTTCCCCAAACTACACGTGGTTTTCCTAAAGCCTCTAAGTGTTAGTTCTCTATTTATTGTAGTTTTTAGTAGTAAATATTTATACTACAACAGTGTCCAAAGCCTTTCCCTGAAACTGCAGCTCCACTGTGCTAACTGCACAAGCAGAGGAAAGAAAACCTCCTTGCCCTAAAGGGTTTACAATCCCAGACTTATTTTAATATTTATGAATATTTATTCCTTCAAGTCTTTGCTTGAGATACTTTTATTGCATTGATGTAAACAACAATTTATTTGGCATTTGTCCAATTGTTCTCCTGCACTGGGTCTTGTGATGCATTTAGACTTCTCTTCCTTTTACAAAACTCTATTCTGCTGTAATAGAAAATACATCATTTAACCAAGAAAAAGTAATTTCATTTTGCAACCCTTTTCCCTGCCCTTGATACATTAAGCTGCGATATTTTTAAATTTTTTATTTCACCACGCTCTATTTTCATCCCCCAGCTTGTTTTCTGTGCTTTATATTTAATAAGCAATGCACATTATTACTCCAGTCTCGCTGTTCAAAGCTTTCACTTCGGTTATGGGAGAGTTTCAATTGGATAAGAACCAAAACCAAGGTGGATTGAGTTTTGTTCATTCTGGTGGCTTTCAAGACCTTAAAACTTCCTTAGAATTAGAGCAATTGTGTAACATGCTAATTTCTCCATATTTATATACATTTCTTCCCCCCCCCCATTAGCTGGATTCTGCAGAAGAAAGAATGTGGAGACCTCATAAGCTGTAGACTTTCTCTCCTTTCTTGTTTCTGCTGTTCCCTATAGAGCAGGAGAGAGGGCAAACCAGCATTGACAGAACTGAACCAAGCTAAAGCTGAGTCCCTCACAGGGCTAAACTTAACAGCTCGATAATAGCATGAAACTCACAACTGCCTGTTTGTTTGTTCTCTGGGTGCTACTTTTTCAGAGCGAGAATTTCTGACCCTGCCAGCAGCAACTTCACAGGATGCCTTATTTTCAAAGGGTTCTCTGGTTCCACACCGCAGACCCAAGAGGATCAGATGGTTCGTGTCAGTATTTTACTTGCCTGACACAAGCCACAAAACCCTTCTGATTGCTGCCTTGAATCACAAAGGAAGAGATTTTCCTTGCAAACACCTCAAAACTGCACAGGAATGTAAACACTGATTCATCAGTAGCATTGAAAACAGTTCTGCAGAGAAGAGGACAGGACTCACCCCAAAAGTGTCCTCCTCAGGTTTGTGGGTCACAGTGATCGGTGGGGTGGGACTCACTTCATAATCACCAACTGCAACCAAAACACCAAAGAGAGAAGATTCAGTGTGGTTCCTGTGGGATTCCCAAGGCATCAGCACATCCCTGATGGCAGTGCCTGACCTAATGAGATCCAGTTCTCCCCTTACAGGCGCTGTAACTTTCAACTTCAAAAGGCACCAAAAAATCAACCATAGAGTTCCCTGTGCACAAGAGAGGACACAGACCAGGACAACACTGATACCACTCCAACCTCACAAATGAGAAAGATTTGGGTGCCTGGTGTCCTAGGGTGGGCAAACTCCACCCTCAGCCTACTCCTGGAATTTTCAGAAATCTACCAGGCCAAGCAGGAAGTCTTGAACACAAGACTGACTCCAGCAGAACCTGATCCAAAGGAACAGTCATTTGGATGCTTTTTGGAGGGAAAACAAACAAAGAAGGGAAAAAAAAAAAAAAGAGATAAAAAAAATAAAGAATCTTGTTGAGGAAACACTACAAAAGTTTGGGTCTTGCTTCTCCTCCCAGTCCACACTCGACAGCATATTGTAAATGAGCCATGACACAAAACTGCTCTGGAGATTGGCCAACCTGCATCTAGTTAAAACCACCTCCACTACATCATAACCAACCAGTTAGAGTGTCAGTCGTATTTATCTCCAGCCCTGCCTTTTAAGACCTCAAAGACTGTAATTTCCACTATAGGACCTTCTTCAGGACATCACTAGAGGGAAATGAGCATATAAGCAGGAGGGGATTCAACTTTTTAGAGGGTAGACAATGACAGGACAAGGGGGAATGGATTAAAACTAAAGGAAGGAAGGTTTAGATTAGATATTAGGGGGAAGTTTTTTACAGAAAGAGTGGTGAGGTGCTAGAACAGGCTGCCCAGAGAGGGAGTGGATGCCCCGTCCCTGGAGGTGTTCTAGGCCAGGTTGGATGGGGCCCTGGGCAATCTTGTGTAGATCCAGGCCTGAGGTTGGTGGCCCTGCCTGTGGCAGGGGGGTTGGAGCTCTATGATCCTTGGGGTCCCTTCCAACCCATGCCATTCTATGATTCTATCTCCCGGGCTCTACAGATTGCCCAGCTGATCAAAAGCTCCTGAGCCATCTTGCTCATGCATGCAGAAGTCAGGGTTTTTTGCAAACCTCTGCCAACTTGCCTTTGGCTTTATTTTTTCCTTCAGGAGCACAGAAGTCACACAGAGGGACGTAGGGAACCCCAAAACCAAAACACCCACAGTATGCAAAAGGCAAGGAGACACTTACTTGAGACAAAGTTGTCTGTACTCTCTGTGGAAAGGACAAAGAGAGAAGCAACACAGTTAGCAACACAGCAAAAGGGGAGTGGTCTTGATTCCCAACCCACCTCAGACACACTCCACTACTCCAAGAACCCAGGAAATTAAGTTTTTCATATTTTGTCCTGTAGGACAACTGTAACTTGAAACTGCAGAGCATGTATCAGCAGGATGTTCCTGAGGCCAGAACAGGGTGGCACAAGGGTAACTGTGCAGGGCTGCAACAGGAGCAGAGGGACACTACTGCCTAAACTAATAATGACTCGCAGCACCCTGTACAGAGACTTTTGAATGGTTTTGAAACAGCCCCATGAGCAAAGCTTGACAGACACACTGGGGCAGCAGAGCAGAGAAGCAGATTTTGCCCAGGAAGAAAGTCCAACAGGGACAAGGACTACCTCCCAGGAAGGACAGTCCACCTTGGGGCAGGGAGTTAACCCAATCCCCCCACCTTCCCCAGGCTCCCTCAACAGCCTACTGAGCTACTAGTGAAGGCTAACATCTGAATTGGACATGGAGACTGAGCCCCTCATGAGAGACCGAGCTCCCTCAACAGGCTACTGAGCCACTCATGAAAGCATCCAAACTGAACACAGAGACTGCAGCTGGCCAAGAGGCAGCTCTAGGACAAGAGAGCTGTACCAGTCCCTGCTGTCAGCCACTTGATTGCTCCAGTCTATTCAGTAAAGCTCCTTCAGCTCCGAAGGCTTGGCCGAAGGCTCCAGATGACGAGGCCTAAAGCTCTCTGTGACACTCAGTTTACATAGCATGAGGACAGCATCAGCTCTCAATTCACTCGCCCATGTAAGAAACTGAGCCTGATATTAACTGGAGTTTACACAGCTTTGCTGAGGGCTGCTGGAAAGACACTGAAACATTGACGCTGAAGTACAGGTGAAGTTTGGAAAGGAAGCATAAAACAGCCCCTGGGTGATGAACACAGCTTTCCAAACCAGGGGAAAAAAACCCAACCAAACAAAAAAAACCAAATTGAAAAAATATTTTTGTTTCAAGTCAAGCAGAAGAGTAACTTTCCTTGGCTTTTTCTAGCAAGAGGAGAAAAAAAAAGACGAAGATATATTTCATTTGCAGACTTTTTTCACCCGTTAAAGCAGACAGTCTATTCATAAAACCCTTGCTGCTTCTACATTTTCCTCTTTCCATTTTTGTCTGCTGGACTAAGCAAATTCAACAGAAACCCACAGAGTTATTCATGCCAAACCCTACTTTTCAAAGCATGAAACCAGCCAAGAAATTTCAGCCAACTTGAGTTCTGTGAGAAGTTCCCAAAGAACCGAGCATTTGAGAGGTACATCAACCTTTGTGGATTAAATGAGGTGGTGGTAGCCTATGGTAGAGATGCTAACAACATGCAGTGAGTTTTTTCATCAGAAGATGACACAAATGTATCTTGAGAGCCACTGTCCTGGCTCCTAGAGCCCCAACATTATAGAGAAGCAGGATATGGTGTGATCTCCCAGCTCCTAGAGCTCCCTAGAAGGTCCAGCTTCTAACAGCACCTTTCTCTTCTCAACATGGGAAGCACAAACTGGCACACCAAGAGATTGCAGACGATGGGATTCTAAAGGAAAACCATGGTCACTGGTCCTCTTCTGTGCTGATAGGAAGTTTTCCAGGCACCACACTTTCATTAATTAACACTAATAATCTCACCCTGGGTTGTGACAGCAAAACCACTGCACGTGTGAATGGCTATATACAAGCTTCTTGAACAAACCACACTGGGGGAACCTTCAGTTTGTGGCATTTTCTGGAGGAATCTACCTTCAGATGGGAAGTTATAAACATCAGCTGTACTGAGCATTAATGTCAGCTGTGGCAGTGGACAGAGCCACAGACTCCAAGGAAAGTAAATTAGATCCCACATTGGGCTGACAGGGTCTGCCAGGGTGAGGAATGGCTTGGGACTTGGGATCAGAAGAAATAAAGGAAAGGGGTCAGTTCCTGCTGAGAGATGGGTCTGTAAGTACTCCCCACCAGCAACACATACAAGGTGGGGGCGAAGATGTGATCACAAGGGCAATATTTTACATATATTTTGCACAACCCTGTTCTCCCAGAGTCTCTGACACAACAAGGTTCTTCAAACGTCAGTGCGCCTTCCCACATCACAACATGGCTCAGATCCACTTCCAAAATCAGCTCCCTGAAACAGCAGATCTGCCCCCTTCTCTGGAGGTCCAGCACCTACTTAAGAGCTACCCCCACTTCACAGATGGGAAAGTTGAGTCACAAAGGTGAGACCTGACAGAGCTGGGACTTCAAACCTGTGCCTTTCCACACCCACCTACATTCAATAAGCTGTTCTTCTGCCCCAACAGCAGGAAATATAAATAGGTCAGATAGCCAAACAGGGCCTCATGCTTGAAGCCTGAATGTAAATTTTCCACTCCCATCCATATCAGCTCATTTGTTCAATTGTCAGATCTTCAAGGCAGAGGTTTGGGTTTGCATTTATGATATCTGACCTGTGGGAAAACTCTGTGTACATATATGGTGTGATATAAATAATAAATGAAAGCACCATTGGTATTTTCCTATATTTAGCAAATGCCCTATTTCGCTGGATTTTCTTGGGCTGCAGGGGCCAATTTAGAGCTGCCACTTTCTCGTGGCATCATCCCTGAAGGCAGCAGCATGCACAGATCTTAACTCCACAATGGCCAGTGTGGTGTTGCAGTGGCAGAGAGGAGATAAAGACCCTCCATGTTCCTATAAACATTCTCTACTGTGCTCCCCAGAGCTGGCTCATCATGTCCTCAAATGCATTTTTTTTTCCCCTTGGTTTTTTTTTCCCCAGTTAAGCTCTGAATCACTAGGGAGTACAACAGGGAATTTCCAAACAAGCAGTTAAGAAATCCCAGCAAACTGATGCAAAGCGACTAATTGAGCCATCGCATCTTTTGTAGACCTGTCAGCCTGGAATTGCACATGTCATATTCAGAAAGAAAACAATCCTGACACTGCTGCATCCAGCTATAATCATTTCACAGATGCAAGCCGGAAGAAAAAAAAAAAAAAAATAAATAGAAGAATGAAGAGCTGCATCACTTTAAAGGGCTTCCCTTTCTTTAGGAATCACATTGAGGAAAACTTTCTCTTAAAAAATTGGGCAACCTCTTCAGGGTAGCCCAGACAAGATCCCAAATAATTGAACAAACCTACATCCTTTTCTCACTGAAATCTCTAAAGAGCTTTAAAAAAAAAACCCCAACCAAAAACCAACCCATCAACAAAAGGATTGCAGAATATATTACACAATAAGAATATCTGAACCAGTCAGTCTCCCTCTGAATTAAAGAGTTATGACACCAAAGCACACAAGTTGGAGAATCATACTGGTCAGGAGAGACCTCCAGAGGTCATGTCTTCCAACCTGCTGCTCAGACAAAGGGTCAACTTGGGTTGTTGAGGCCTTGTCTAGGTGCAATGCTTACTGGTGGGACCACAGTAAGGCATCTGGATTGCAAGCAACCTTAAAGAGATAAACTGAATGTCCTACCTGGAAAGGGCTTTTCAAGGAAGTGTCCTTTGATGGTTTGGTTGGCTGAGCCCAGCTGGTTGGTAGCCACAATCGTGTAGTTGCCATTGTTGTAGTGAGTGGGTTTGTTGAAGAGCAGGCAGCCCTCAGACACTTCCCCTTGCTGGTAAAATTCCATATGGATGATCTCCGTCTCCCGAAGGACCTGGCCGTTGTGCAGCCAGTGAAGGGTGGGAGCTGGGTTCCCGTGCACTGCAAATGCAATGCAGTGCTCCAAGTGTAGCACCGGCTCCTCCAGGGTAAGGATGCGAGGAGGATCTAGCACAGAGAAACATGGCAGGCTCACAGCACACCTCCACCCACGTCATGTCTCCATGCACCATGGAAATTAAGATCATTAAAAGCCATCTTTCAAAATCCCTTGCTCCTTCTACTCTTCCCATGGATGCATTGCAAAGAAGCACCGCTAGGTCACAAGAACCATTCCACACACCCCAGAAAAAGCATCTGAACCATAAACAGTTCTCGTGGACAAGGGCTACAAATTAACAGCAGGGATGGTGCTTTCACCAGCCCAGAAACAATTAAGTTGCCCAATCTACAGGCTTACTGCTGCTCCCCTTCCCTCAAGGGATCACAGGGAGGCCGCCTGTCCCCGTTAAGGAGGACACTGCAACGTAGCACTGTTATGTTACACGTATGCAAGGTGCCCCTTGGGGCTCTCCAGCTGCACTGAGCAATTTTGGATTGCATAGCTATGGAAGCAAACATCCCTCAGAGACTGCTTGTCCTTGGGGTTTTGACTGCCTGAATCTCCCAACGGAGCTCTCACCCGCCGAACACCCTCCAGTGGTGTTTTAATTAAAAGGGAATAGAGTGGGAGAGGAAAAAGTAAAGCAGAGACTCCACTTGCAATTTATCACATATGCATTGTCTTCCTCCCCTTGCCCCTAGCCCTGGGACATCCCAAGAATTCAAATGTTGCTCTGACATCACATCTGAAAGCCCATTTACAACAGCTACATCTAAGGTCCCAAACCCCAAGGCTGGCAAGGTCTGCACTAGAATGGTTTTGTGCAAAGACAAAAGAACACAAAAAGATAAAGGTCTTCCCCAAAACTCTCCTTTTCCTGGTAACCATCCGGCTGCAAAGGCAATCCATGAGGCATCTAACAAAGGAACAAAACCAGCATACCAACTTTAACCCATCTTTTAGAAGACAAACTGAATTTTTCAGGCAGTGAAGGTACCAGAAGAAACAAGGTGTGGAGCTGGTTGGAGCAACCTAAAATTCTCCCACGAGCACCCAGCTACCCTGAACCACACAGCCGTGTCCCAGCCACCTCCTTTCACTCACAAGCCTATATCTGCACGTGGCTTGTTCACATCTTCCTGGCAAGGAGGATTCAAAACCAGCAGCCACCTACACACACAAACCCAGATCTTTTCAACGTGAAATTAAAGCCCAAGTGATGGGTCTGGGCAACAAGAAGGGGTAGCAGAAACTGTCAGCAGCTTCAAGGATTACACAAGTGAAAATAGGCTTTGGCATGGTGCTGTTTAAGGTGTGGGGAAAAGGATGCTGAAGCAGTGCAAAAAAAACCATCCACCTGATGACCAATTGCCTCTGAGCTGATAGAGACTTTAATTACCTCCACTCTTCGATCCATCAATACTTATTGAGAGGAAGACAAAAGTAGTAAAGCATCTGCTCTCCTCTTTCCAATCCCCTGTGGCCCCTTGTCTTTACAGCGGTTCCTGCACTGGACATGCAGCATGTGTGGGTTCACCAGGAGTAGCCAGAATCCCACATGGGTCTTTGCTCTACCTGGCAGGGTTGGTGGCAGGGGACAGATTTTAAAGTACAGAGTAAGGGCAAATATTACAGACACCGCAACATATAATAAATCTCAGCTGCTTGAGAGTGTAAAGCTGTGTAAACTTCCTCTTAAGGTCAGGTTTAAGTTATATTAGAAAGCACAGGAAAAGTTTAGCTACTTGCAGCTGAAAGTGAACAGTTGAAATTTGACATGTGCATGTTTACATGGCATTTGCAGTTTAACTTTGTAGGAACAGATCTGAGAGGAAGCACTAGCAGCCCTGAAACCAGAGACAAGATTTGTGGGGGCTTTAGCAAGGGCAACGTTTAACCTCTCACATGCATCAGGGAGAAAACTTTGTTTGTTGTTTGTTTGCAAACAGAGTTTTAGTCCACTTTTTTCCTTACTCTGCTAGATCTTCCATGAGATTGGTGGAGAAACGTCCACCACGAGTGTGACACTGCTGCTCCTCCCCTGTTCTGGTGCTCATTTCTGTATTAATGGAAGCAGCTGACACTTAAGAGAGCTGTGGCAGTATCCTCCCCAACTCCTCACTGTGCTCAGCTCCTAATCCTCATCCACAAAACCAGTATGTCACAGGTACAAAACCAGTACATCACAGTGGCCACGCATTCACACAGATCCCAGAGCAGCTCTCCAGAATGCATACAGTCAAGGTCTCTCCACTGCTACTTACAGTAAACAGTGAGCAGCACGCTAGCATTGCTCATCCCCACCACGTTCTCAGCAATGCAGGTAAGCAGGAACCCGTTGTCCTCGCTGGTGACATTCACCAAGGTCAAATTGATGGCGTGAACATTGGTCCAGTTGAGGTTAGTCTAAAAATCCCAAAGAGAAAACCAGACAGAAATCAGTGTCTGATGGCTTCTCTCCTCCCTGCTCCTGCCTCCAGAAGCGGAGGATCCCAGATTCACATAATTTGTGAGAGGGTCTCCAAACTCTAAGGACAGATAGGATCTGGGCAAGAAGTGTTTCGTAAAATAGGAGGAGGAGAGTTGCAGCATCATAGCACTGATAAACATGGCTTAGCTCCAGAAAAGCTTGCTTGGCTGCCTATTTCAGCTACAGCTGTTGTAGACACCTCTGTACATAGGTAGCTTCATTAGAGGAGACATGAATTAATTCAATTAGGAAGCACATAAAGCTATCCTATCTTTACTTTCCAGCCATAGACAGGAAAAGTTGTTTTCCCTTCAGGTAGCTCCCAGGCTCTCATGGGGATAGGGTATAGCCTAAACTGTCCTTTGGCTACAACCATTTCACATTTCTCAAGGCAGTCTCCACCATCTCCCTGACACTTTGCCCTGCATTCACAGACCTGGGGAACCCACAGCAGCTGCCTTGCCCTTGCACACTGAGCACAAGCAGCACTGAAGTCCTGATGCCCCTACCTGATGTGTGTTGATGGAGTGGAGATCAGCCACCGTCCAGTCAACGTCGGGCAGCGGCGAGCCTGAGCCGTTGCAGGTGATGACAGCGTTCTCCCCTTCCCGCACCGTCAAATTCACATGGCTCACACTGATCTCAGGGAGGTCTAGGAGAGTCAAACAGCAAGGTGCTCAGGTGTGGAGCAGCATTTGCTACAGTCAGCCACAGGACACACATGTGGACCCAGATCCCGCCAAGCTGTTTCCCAAATAAGCCTCCAGCACCTTGGGATAAGTAGCAGGAGGCAACAGCATAGCCTTGCCCTGCTAAGGGAAGGGGAGGTCTTGGAGATAGGGGCAAATACAGACACTGGAGATGTGCCAGCTGAATCCTGTCACATTTGAATTGAAAAGCTGGGGTCCAGTTTTGGCTGCCCTTCCCTTCACACAACCCCCACCTCCTACTCCCACAGGAGCTTCTCTTGAGGGCAGTTACTTGGGATGGAGAAGCTGCGTGTGATGGGAGATGATTCAAAGCATTCCCATGTCTATAGGGACAAGGCACAGAGTGCCCCAGAACTCCAGGTGAGGAAAGTGTCCTTTTAATTTATAACAAGGGAGAGAAGATGCCCAAGGATGTATCCTCATATTAACTGTAGCTCTCCTAATAAAAGGTGCCCCTGTTCTTCCTCAGTGGTGGCAAGGAGATTCACTGATTTATGGTGGCTCTGATTTACAGCACTTCCTTACTTGCTGTCACAGGCACCAAATATCCTTGCAACATGAAGCAAGGCAGCACTGGTTGCAAGAAGGCCAAACAGCCCTTCCTACATAGGAGAGGCTTTCTGGGCTGTTTGTAGGGGCAAACTGGGTAGGCAGGACTAAGGAGAACCAACAAGTGATCCCATCCCATCACAGGGCAGCAGCACCCATCATGCCAAGCCAAAGCCATGGATGGGGATAAACATCCATTCATTGCCATTACAGAGTGATGCCAGGAGGAAAGCAACATCATACTGATTTTGGGGGGATGCCAGAAAAAAAAGGAGGCAGCAGTCAAGGCCTGGCAAAGCTGCATAGGTGGCAGGAATCAGTGGAGAGGGACATGGGAGGGACACATAGTGTCTCTCCAGCTTGAGCTCGTATCAAATGTGGCCACACCAAGCAACGCCAGCCCTCAGCACCAAAGGACAAAGACAAATGGGTGTTGTTACAACATCCCTTGAGTCATCCTAAAGCTGGAACAGACAGACTCTCCTCTAGAGGAGAGCAGACCAGCGTGGCTCCCTGCCCTTCCAAGAGACCAGGAGGTCGGAGGAGGCGCTCACCCTGCACACCCAGCACGTGTGCTCCCAAACCAGCACCCTGCTGTATCCTAGAGTCTAATACCACCTTTGACAGAGTCACTTCTCTTCCTGTCCCTGATCCCTAAGGACTTTTTTTCCTCCCCCTCTAATCCTCACAGATTATTCTTGCCATGTGGGGAGGAAATTACAGCACACTCTCCAATCTTTTTAGTTCATCCACATGCGGGCACGCTTTGGCCAATTTCCAGAGCTTAATAAAGGGACATTGTGAACTTGGATAAATAAATAAATAAATAATGCTAATCATGTACATGCTGTTTGTCTACTACTGCTACAAGAAATAAACCAAGATTCCCAGAACAGAGGATGACTGTGAGGAAAAGAAAACCACTGGTTTTCCTCCTGTTTTCAGCTCGTGAGTTTGACAGCTGCTTGTGTATAGACAGTTTAATTGTTCTGCTGAAGGTACACCTCCTTCTCCTTACTCTGCAAGGGATGCTTTCCAGTAATGGCAATAGCAGAGCAAAAACTGACACCAAACAGGCAACTGATGTGTGAACAAGGTGAAGGAAAAAAGGATAACTATTAAACATGCCTCATGTTGCTCCTGAGGCCACTGGACTCTTTTTAAACATCAGCAAGAAACAGAGAGAGAGACAAAGTCACTCCTGACTCTTCCCTACACACATAGGCTTTCAATTGAAAAAAAATAAAACAAGAAAATCAAAATAGAGGTGTATTTCCTAAGAGTAATTACAAAAGATACAGTGGCAGTATCTTTTAACAATATACTGTCTCTAGGATTTGTTAGACAGAGGAAGAGCAACACAAAACACATCCTTTCTCAAGCCATCACTTAGGCTCATCACACACACTTCATTAAGCAATAACATTTCGGTGAAGGAAACACCCCAAATCGCCCAATCCCTTCATACATGAAGAAACAGCAACCCCATGTTTACCCAGATACTCCATTTTTAACCCATAAACAACACCAAATCAGCCTAAATCATCTTGTTCTTGATCTTGGAAGATGTGGGATCCTGCAGCACCAGGCTCCCCAAGCAAACGGTTGAACCAGAGATACCATGCAGGGCAGGGACCCCTCCTGGCACCCCCCTGCACCCAGCCCTGGGAGGCTGGCACAGGCTGCACCTTACCACACTGGGTGATGTTCATCTCCTGCAAAGGGATGATGGCAGCATCCATGTTCATGCAGTAGAGCTCCTGGTACTGCAGGTTCGCCTCGCCCTTCTCCTGCCAGAGCTGGATCCAGCGGATGTCGCAGCTGCAGTTAAAGAGGTTCCTCTCTAGTCTCCTATGGGCAGAGAGCACAAGAAAGTGGGGTGGGGAAGGACAACCAGGGCAATCACCTGGCTCTGGGCTCCCTGAGCAAGTTGGCCATCATCGGGGTACAACAGACCCCTCAGAGCTAAGGGAGGATCTCCTTCCATGCTATTTGCTTGGGGTCTTCTGGCACCTCTTATTCAGGAGTCTCCTTCATGGTTGCACACAAGGCTTTCTCTCCTCAGGGCAGCATGTGAATACACACATCATCTTTCACTGCAAGAGCCGCACACCCACAGCTCAGTCCCACAGCCATCCAGACACCCAAAACATTCATCCCCCAGCAAAGGAGCAGGGAGCTCCCCACCCTAAAATTCATGTCTTACTTCAGCCAAGGTCCATATCCTGCTGGGCAAAGCACACCCCCAGCTCCCACAAGCACTGGCAACTCTTTTCCTGAGTACCTTGTATGAACAGAGCCTCCTGGTGACCCAGGACATGAGCTAATGCACAGGGCATCATGCATTTTAATGAAACCAAGCAGCTCTGCACTGAGACCCTCCTGACCTGGCCTGGAGAAATGAAGAAAAGCACTGCCTTTAATGTACTTCATTTAAAACACACTTACACATAGTTTATGTACCAGGAATGTTTATTATAATTGATTTTCCAACCTATTAACCATTTCATTTACATTTTTTAAGCCCTGCAGCTCTCTCTGGAGATGTGAGGAGGGCAGGTGCCAGGAGGGAGCAGAGCCCAGTGCTCATCCAGAACAGACCAAGCTAAACAAGTTTAGGCTGCTACAATAACTTGAGCAAAGCAGGAGATACAGACTGAACAAGTGTAATTTGTCCCCACATAACTGTGAAGCAAAACAAAGCAGGGAGCAGAGGAGCCAGCACTGCAAAAGGCAAGCTCAGTCACCCTAAAGCAGAAGGGCATCTCTCTAAAGATGGCATGAAGCAACGGTTCAACATCTAGATCCTCATATATGACAGGGGAAAGCAGTTTTCCTTGTCTGTTCCATGTGTTACTGCAAAATTCATGCTTGCTTTTACAAAATTAATTCGACAGACTAACAGGATTTGGAAACAAGCTCCAAACGTGCAGCTGCTGTTTTGTCAATACAGCACTGCAAAGGGAGGAGGAGAAGGGATCTTCTGGTAGCACCCAGGGGTGTTAAACCTGAACCCTAATGATGCCACTTCGGATCTTCTCATAAAACAAAAATATTAAAAAAATTCAGGTGGCATCTTAAGAGCAAGCACAGTTAAAACTTCATTCTGTGGCCTTTCTTTAGCTCATTCCTTTCCTGTCAAAAACACATAAACCTTTGCAAGTCAGGTACAAGGCTCAGACGTGTAACTCAAAGGCCAAAGCACTAAATTTAACAGACCAGAGCAGATTAGCACAGTGATTTGGTGGGATTCAAACGATGAGGCATTCCCTGCACGCTACAAGGGGTACTGCCAGTGCCCCACACAGGCTCTCCATCCTCTTCAGTGTGGCCACAAATCCACATTCTTCTCAGGATTTTCCCTGCTCCCAGCAGGATCCAGGATAAGAGGCTGGTAGGAGCCATGGTCTCAGCAAACAGCAGCTCAGATAACTGGAGTTGTACCTTGGGATGCAGCAGGGAGCTGAGGGAGCTCAGAGGCACCAGGACAGCAATTCTGCTCCATGGCAAATATCCTACAAAATGAGGCTGCTGAGGACAGTCACTGTCCTAGCACTTAGAGGCAGCTCTAATTAATGGGCAGCCCTTCCCTGTCCATTGTTAATTCACGAAGGGACATGAATAATACAGAAGCAGGTGGGCTTCAGGGCAGTCCTCACCCATGACCTGCTCCAACATCAGTGATATAACTCACTTTAAGAGAGACCCCCATAGGTGGTTTTGCATAATTTAACTCCCATCAGCAGCTGCATGTGCTGAGTGCCACCAGCAGCTGACATGGCACCACAGGGAGGAGGGGCACAGATGTGTGCACTCATCTTCCAGAATACCCTTGACACTCAGGAGAAGCCCTCCCTCCTCACTTGGTGCCTGGTCTGCCATGCTGGCCAGAGATATATATGGATGCCCATGCTCATATTGTCCTGCACCTGCCCAAAAACCTGAGCCTCCATTTATCTCCTCAAACCTCATCAGCTTTTCAGCCTCAGGGATTACAGAGATCATTAGGAGCTGCAGCTCCTTCCAACCCTTCCTCCCATAAGTTCTGTAACACATCCCCACTGCCTGTGACCCTCTGCTTGCTGAGATAAACACACCTTCACTTGTCTGCTGGAAGCACCACCACCTTGGGGAACACAAGCTGCCCTTTAGTCTAAACCCACTGTTGGGCCACAATGCATCACCACACACTGCAGGGACATCTCCCATCACAGCAGGAAGGACAAAAACTGGTACCAAAAGGCACAGCAGTACAGCCAAGAGGCCTTCATTGCCATCATGTGCTTGATGGGTGAAACCACAGTGGAAAAGTAAGGCAAGGGCTTCCTTCTCATGAGATGCATCCAGCAAGGCTTGCTCCAGAGAGAACAGGTAATCCCAAAGGGCGCTTTTCACAGGTGTCCTTAGCCTGGAAGCACTGCCAAAGCATTGCTTGGTTACAGACCCTAGGGAGCTGCACGTGCTCCCACACCTTCTGAAGGGCTCATTAAAACAGAAAACACCAGTGAGAAATCAGAAGTATCCCAGCCAGAAGCAAGCTGTGCTATCTCTGCACAAGCAGAGCTGCTCTCTACACCAAGGAGCTGGCCCAAAAAGGGACCAAACCTGCACAGGGGCCAGAGCCATCCCCCTGGCACAGCACTGGCTTGCAGCAGGGTGTGCTCCAGTCAGAGCCCCTTCACAAAGCAGGCACACTGCAGGGCTCCTGCTCAGGACAGAGGAAAGCTGGGACAATTGTGCCTTGCAGTGTCTTTTGAGGGGATAATGACAGAGCTGAAACCCCAGAGCCATCCAGGCACCAAGTCAACTCTCCAGAGACAGCACTGCTGTAAGTGCTTGGGTGAGTCCCACTTTGCTGACTATGGAAAGCTGTATCCATCACCTCCCAAAACTGCCTGGAGAGCCTACACCAGGGTGGACCAGGGCTAGAAAGGATGTCATCAACAAACCAGTATGTACTGAGACATACTTCACAGACACACAGAGCAAGTTTTTTTTAAGCAGTTAGATGAGACACACACCCTGTCCCATGCCTCCCTGCTCATCAGCTAAAACAAGGGCTGCCTGCAGCTAAAGCCTCTCAAAAGAAGTGTGACAAGGATCTCGACTGTCTATCTGCTTTGATTCACATAAAACTGCTGCTGAGGCTTCACACACTTCAAATTAAAATGTTCCCCCTACCTTGGGACTCGGACCACCTCCCTAAGGCTTGAGAACCAAAAAGCACCCAGCAGAGACAGAACAAACCTATTTTTGTCTTTCATTTCTATTTACATCCCAGAACCCAGCCTTCTCTTGGCAGTCCAGCCAGAATTCTTGTTTCCAAAGCCCAGCCAGTGAGGGATGGGACAGAAAGGGAAGAACTCTGGGAGCAACGCGTGGCGTCTGACGGCTGGATTAGCGAATGCAGAGACAGGCAAATACCCAGTGCCTGGCTACAGCTCTATTAGTGCAACTGCTGGCAGCAATAAGTTTATAAGCTAGAGGCACAGACAGCGTTAAGATGGACTCACAACATTAACAGAGATGCTGCTGTGCCCCATCCCCACCAAAGCCTCTTCCTGTAGCATTGCAGAAGTCTACTGCCAGGCAAGCTGGCAGGGACTGCTGGTGTTAGAAACGCTGATGGTCTGGGCAGAGAGGCAAGATGTTGAGGACTACAAGGTTTTATACAACCAAAGATGTAATTGGATCCAGAGTCTTAGGTCTTTTCCGGGAAGGAATTTCTTGAAATGTCAGCCCTAAAGCTCTCTTGAGGACATGACAAAGGAAGCCAAGGACATGACAGAGGAAACCAGCTGTGACTTCTGGATAAGAAAGGCTTTAAGTCCAATGTTTATGAGCTGTTGCATGTGTCAGATGCTTCCCGGTGCATATTCAGCTTCAGACTTAGGAGAGCTGCACACACATTAGCCCAAGCCCTGCTGGTCAAGGTCAGCCTGTGTTGTGGGAATTAGAGCTGGAGTTACTGGAAACCATCCCAAGCCTTGCTCTTGGCCAGGAGGAGAAAGATAATATTCTTTGGAACGCGCCTCATTTTTGCCATCCTTTCTTCAGTGAGTCAGCGGGGGGAAAGCTCAGCTCTGTTGAACCAGAAACTCTGCTTTAAAGCAATACTTTCCTCCAGAGCTTGCAATGCCTTGAATGCAGCCAGACAGCTGTTTCAAGCCCCAAGTTCCCATCCACCTGCCTACTTTCATAGCGTGGCATGATCTTCCCATTAGTCTTCTACTCTTTCCTCCTCCGTGTTCACTGTGAGTAGCTTTGTCAGGTCTCATGTTCCCTGGCAATCTTTATGACACATCACTTGTAGTTCCTCTCCTCTCAACACTCTCCTGGAGATGATCCTCCCATCGCTCTTCCTTCTCCTCCTGCATGCTCTGCTTTGCTGCACATCACAGTTTCACCTTCAATACCTCCCCTCCGGATCCCCGATTGCCTGGTAGCACTGGGATGCAATAAGGTGCCTTTGGTGAACTACTGCAGGCCTGTTTGTCCACCAGCACTCCCCATAGACCTAACTCTCTCAAGAAGAGCAGACTGTGTGTTCCTGGGGTCCTCTGGCCTCTCCACAGCCCTGCACAAGTGCTGCTGCTCAGCCTGCCTCTTCCTCAGGCTTGTTGCCTCTGCATCAGTCTCTGATGATTGGTGCTGCCTCCCTTTCCAGAGAGTTTTGGCTCAACTTCAAGTCCTTGGCTGATGTCAGTCTGCAACTCCCTTTCTAGCTTTCACCAGTGCTTCACACTCACTTTATGTGGGCCATGTATTCTGACTCCCTCCCAGATTCTGGAAGGCTCCTTGGAGCTCAGTGTGCCAAAAATCTGTCTTCTACTCACCCATCCTCTGCATTTCTAAAAAAAACAATAAAAAATACAGTATTTCCCACTTTTGTGCATCCATTACTAATTTCTGCCTATCTTGGGGCTTTGCTTTTCCTCATCAACAGGTCCCATCACTCCAGCACTTAGGACCATGACCACCCCACAGCAGTTACCATATATCTTTACCTTAATTGCCAACATCTTTATGTGATTGATTATTCAGAGCCCACAGCTCAGGCTACAACTCCACGCTGTCTTTTCTCAAATCCAAAACACAGCAGAACAATTTCATGGCCCCAGGGAGGTCACCACAGGTACAACCCCCTGTCCTTTTAACACTGACATCCCAGCAGGTATCAGCCAAAATATCTTTCCTTTGTGGATGCTTTGGGGAACAGCATCACTGTGTTATTCCCCACCTGTACTCATGTGGATGGGGATTCCTTAGAGACAAGGAGCCCAGAGGGGAACGCGTGTCAGGAAGCACTAGTGACAGAGCAATCCCTCAGACAAAATAAACTTGACCAGACTCTTGCTCCAGCACAGCCACCAATCCAGACCCCCGTGGGCACATGCATTTGTAGGCCTCAGTTGATCACCAGAGCTGGACCCAGGGGGCAGTTGGCCAAAACCCCTTTCACAGCATGGTGGCAGGAGAGGTCTGGCCAAGGCTCCAGCCCCAAGCCTCCCTATGGGACAGGGTGGACACCACACAGCACATCAGTGCTTCTTTCCCATCCCATCACCTGTTCCTACCAACCAGCTCTGCCACCTCCCACATTTCTACCTGCATTACTTCTTTCATCAATCAGGGTGTTATCTCCAAGAAAACCACTCTGAGCACAGCTCCAACTGAAGCCAAGTAATTCATCTCCTTCCTACTTGCCAGGCTGCAGAACACTGGCCCTAAATGACTCTGCTGACACCAACCAAAGGTCTTCCCAAGCACACCAGCTTCCCTGTCAGGTTCACCATAGCAGGACAACACACACTTAATTCTTCATCAGATGGGACAATCATAGAATCACCTTGGTTGGAAGGGACCTTTCAGACCATCAAGTACACTTTGCTGCCCAAGCAGCAGCATCACAATTCCCTTTGTGCTTTGGATTGGTCTGTTGAGCCTGACTTGGGCTGGCAGACCTGGGACATGCCAGAAGAAACAAAATATGACCAAATGAAACAAAACCACCCAAAACAAAGCCCCACTGGTGGATAAGAAACTTAACATGAGCCAGCAGTGTGCTCTTGCAGCTCGCAAGGCCAATGGTATCCTGGGCTCCATTAGAAGAGGGGTGGCCAGCAGGGACAGGGAGGGGATTGTCCCTCTCTACTCTGCCCTTGTGAGGGCCCATCTGGAGTCCTGTGTCCAGATCTGGGGCCCCCAATACAAGGATGTGGAACTGTTGGAGAGGGTTCAGAGGAGCCATGAAGATGATTAGAGGGCTGGAGCACCTGCCCTACAAAGAGAGGCTGAGGGAGCTGGGCTTGTTCAGTCTGGAGAAGAGAAGGCTGTGGGGGGACCTCATTGCAGCCTTCCAGTACCTGAAGGGAGCTCATAAGCAGGAGGGGATTCAACTTTTTAAAAGGATGGACAATGACAAGACAAGGGGGAACGGATTAAAACTAAAGGAAGGGAGGTTTAGATTGGATATTAGGGGGAAGTTCTTTACAGAAAGAGTGGTGAGGGGCTGGAACAGGCTGCCCAGAGAGGTAGTGGATGCCCCGTCCCTGGAAGTGTTCAAGGCCAGGTTGGATGGGGCTCTGGGCAACCTAGTGTAGATCCAGGCCTGAGGTTGGTGGCCCTGCCTGTGGCAGGGGGGTTGGAGCTCTATGATTCTTGGGGTCCCTTCCAACTCATACCATTCTATGATTCTATGATTCCCATTAATCTGCAGGCTCACCATTACCCCAGGCCCTGCCAGTGCCTCTAGCTCAGGACTGCAGCCCCATTTGCTCCTCCACTCTTGGGTCTCTCTTGGGGTAACAACCATCAATCTGAGTTTTGCCAGACAGTGCAATGACAACAAGAAAAGGTCTAAGAATACAAATGACTCATGCTATTAAACTCGAAACCTGAGCCAGGCTTGAAAAATATTTAGAGCAGTAATCAGCGAGAAGACAAATTCCAAATTCAGCATTTTTAACTTTGCAAGCCAGATTCCCCATCAGAAGGGCGTTTCTCTATTTTCAAATATCACTATTAGTATTTTTCATTTAAACAATTTGACAGAAGTAAAATACACTGCAGCAACACGGGTGATAACACACTTACTCCCACTTGAAAGACTGTCTTTATTCTTTCATAAGTCACTTCTAGCTTACAGCTCTATTGATCATCAGTGAGGATGAATGGAGCTTCCCAGGATCCTCTGGGACAAATCCTACATATATTTTTTTTTTATACCCACCAAACAACTATTTCTAAAATTCAACAAAACAGGTCACCAGGACAACGCTCCATTGATTTCGTGTCCACTTATTCTTCAAGCACAACGCTGAATGCTCTATCAATAATTCAGCAGGCTGAAGGCCACCAGTGCCCCAGGAGAGACACTACCTCATCTCCCACATAGGAGTTGGGAGGTGCCTTGATTTCTGGAGAGCAAGGGAGTCATCCACCTAAAATGCAGGGGTGTAATATAAAACATGACCATGAGCTAAGGAAAAACAGTTAGCCCTACCCTGCAACAGATGAGATTTGAAAAGATTCACTCAAGATCTGGCCTAGTAAGTATTTCTAATGCATTCCCAGAGTTAGCCAACCATTTACTACCCCAAGCATGACTTGTTCATCATCCCTATGTTAATTAGCCAGCTGCTGCAAAGTTAAAAGAAGTTCTGCTCCGATGCTCTCACACCCAAGAAACCCTCCCAAGGATGGTGCTGCCCACTGGAGTTGTAGGTAATCATTCAGAGGCTTCAAAATAGCTCTATTTGGAAATCATTAATCCACTCAGCCTCCCCTCTTCTCCCAGGAGACACCTCCAGGGTGGGACTTACAGTTCAAAGAGTCGCAGGGTCTGGAAGAGTTGCCATGACAGAGTGGTGAGCCGGTTCCCAGAGAGATCTCTGAAAATTAACAAGAGAGTAAAAAGTCACGGTAAATAATTCCTCCTGTACATGGCCCTACTGCCTCCACAGAGCTCATCATCCTCCTCTGCAGAGAGGCTGTGAAGCAAGTTTAGGACCCAAGTTTAGATTTCCTAAGGAGAGATTTTAATGGGGACAAACCCAAGTGGAAGCTTCTCACTTTACTTACTTTTTTTTCCAAAGGGGGGGTGTGTGTATAGTTTATATTGTGCCATTTCAGGGGAAAAAATAATTTTAAAAACCCAAACAGAGCAAGATTTGTCCAATTCTTGCCCATGAATCCGAAGCTCAACCAACCATAAGCAGAAAGAACAAGTCTAATTCCATGCATTGAACAAAAAATTAAGTAGAAGTGTTGTAGTAAAAATAGTAACAGTCAGGTTAAACTGACAGCATGATGATTACCCAAGGTGTTATATGATCTGCAGTAGCTGTGTGCTTGAAGTGCCCCGCTATGGCTGTGTTGTTTGCACCCAAGGGTACCACTGCTACAGCAGCCAACAGCTCCCCAACCCTCTCTCCATCTGCCCAAACTTGCAAAAACATAAATCTCCTCTATCTGGGAGAGCTTTGCAACCCAGCAGATATCACCTCTTCAGCTGAAAGCCAGAGAGGATAAAAGAGTACAGAAGCAAGCAGAGAAGTACTAAAAGCAAGAGAGAAGAAACGTGTTTGGGGCAGATGAAGCAGAGAGAAGACAAAGAAAGAGAAAAGCCTTGGCTTCTCATTGCCATGAGAAGATGGCAATGAAAAGCCTTGGCTTCTTATTGCCATGAGAAGATGGCAATGAAAAGCCTTGGCTTCTTATTGCCATGAGAAGATGGCAATGAAAAGCCTTGGCTTCTTATTGCCATGAGAAGATAGCAATGAAATCACTTTCCATAGCAGGCAGCCCTCTCAGGGACGCCGGGTCAGCTTGAGAGTCACCAGCCGAGGGACCAGCTCATGGGGTGATCAAAAGGATGGGTGGTCACAAGCCCTAGCAGAGACCCAAATCCTCCCATGTCTATGCGGGTCTCCAGAAAACACAGGAGGTGGTGCCTCACATCTTCTGCTTAAATCAGCCCTGTCCCTACCAGCTCCCTCCCCATGGTGAGCCACCCAAGCAGGCTGCGAGCAGGCAGGGCAGCTTGGTGCAGGGCTGCAGATGTCCTCCTGTGTCAGCCCTGCTTGCTGGGAAGAGGGACAAAGGGACAGTGGCACAAAGTTCACTCAACTCTTGGCTGGCCAGAGAGGAGGTACAGGGCGATATGGCACACAGGTGACAGTGGGTAGCCCAGCTGAGCCAGTATCAGCCCCAAATCACTGTTTCATTTGCAGAAGTGAGCTAAAACTAAGACAGCAAATCCCAGACTCCTGCTGGTGCAGGTCTAATGAGGATTTGGGATGAAAGCATCTTTTGTCACCTTATATCAAGCAAAGACACAGGTTGGGCAAGTACAGATAATGGCACAGTCCAGCTGTCTGGGACCAACAAGGGAAACACAACTCTGGTCCTGTCCCACCTGCCACCAAGCCCAAAACCTCGCAGTTACGAGTGGAAGCTGCTGCAGCTCACACAGCAAACTGTCATCCCAAAGGCTCTCCAGAAGCCTGGCAGAAGAATAAGCCCAAACACCATAATGGCACAGTGCTGCATCATTAAATTCTGGCTCTGTTTCACATCAGACTATCCCACTGCGAAAGCCACAGCAAACCACAGGTACCTCATTTCACATGACTAAGATCCCACCATTCCTATGGCTGTAGACAAACTGCTTCCAGTCTCTGGTAAAGTTTAGAAAAGCAGCAAAAAATAGCAGGTGAAGCTAAGCAGGGGAGGGGGAAATATTGCAAAACTCCTTCTTTTATCCACCCCAGAGCACTGAGCACCTGGAAACTTTGCAAAGACAGATGAAAAGTAGGAGGGGAAGGAGCAGCTCACTGCTACTGAAAAGCAAGACAGTAAATTCCCTCCCCCAACACAAGGAGAAAAAGGAAGCGTAAAGGGGGATGCATGAGAGACAGCAAGATGTGGGAGAGAGGCAGAGATGCAGAGGAGGGAGTGAATCTTGCTGGAATGTCCTTTCTCAAAGGTCATGTTTTGCTACATTAGGCAAAAATGTCAAGAGAAAATTGGATTCTGAAAGAGAAGAGAAAAAAACAACAGGCTTTCCACGCAAATAAGGGAATCAAAAATAGCATGATCGTGTTATTACAATTTAGGACACAGAGAGATGGAGAAAGGAAACATCATCACTAATGCAAGGAGCTTTGCCAGGCAGATGTGCTCTGCTTCTCGTATCATGCAGTCCCTGGAAACCAACTCCTACTACCCTTCTCCCTCCGCCAGACACAAAACCACAGCAAGTACAAGGCAAAGAAGAGATGGGTGTTCACCTGCACCCATCTGGCAGGAGAGTGCCTTCAAAGGGCACAGCCACTGTCCGACCAGTCCTGACCATCAGCCTCTGCAGCGCTGGTCAGGGGGAGACACACACACCAATGGCTCTGTTTCAAATCATCCAAGACACACACAGGGAGGATCATGTTTGTAGTTGGACACAGACGCCTTGGACACTTCAAAATGTCAGGAAGGTCCATGCAATGGACCCATGCAAAGGTCTCAGATCTCAGCAGAGACAGAAAGGGGCTGCACATATAAACACACATTAAAAATACACCATTTCAGTCACAAAGCCAAACACTCCAAAGGTCAGAGATGTCAGGGCTGAGTTTCCACATGCAAAAGGTAACATCTGCCAACTTCTGTCACCAAAGGTACAGAGCTCCTACAGAAAAGCCTCACTGCATGGCTCTGGTTTCTCCCCAGAACAGACCCATCCCACACACCAGATGGGGCAGGTTTCCCAGGGAAGACTGTGTGTGATTGTACAGTTAGAGAAGGTATGCACACGGGGAGATTAAATTATGGCTCCACAGGTGAAGCTCTGACGCTTTGTAGCTCCTGTTTGGCACTTGTGAGGTTCCCCCCCATGCTAACACCATTGTTTGCAGCAGCTTGAATCCCCATCCTCCTACACTTCTGGGCACACAGTGCCAGGTCTGTCCTTCCCAACCCATTTGCCTTCCCCTCATCCAGCCACTTATCCCTAGCAGACTGAATCACACTATCCATTTTTCTCCAGACACTCCCAAATAATTCTCAGCTCTGATTTCTTCATCCACGCCCAAATTTCCTATGATGGGAAGATTTACATCCTCCCATCCAGCCCAACAAGTCCCATCACTACTCGTCTCCTCTATATGCTCCCTTAAGGAAATATCCCAGACTAAAATCAAGTCTTCCAAGCAGGATCTGGCCTTTGACAAAATTTCTTCCCCTCCACAAAAGGAGGCTTCAGGTACTCTAACCATTTCTAACTTGGAAAAAACAGTCCATTTTCCCTCTCTCCTGTACACTGCCTCAAACACCTGAGCAGGGTTTTATTCAAAAGTGGGATGAAATAGTAGTAATTTAAAAAAATAAATACATCCAGGAGCAGACACCCAACACAGAAAACTTCAGCCTGAGCAATTAAAATTTGGCAGAGTTATAGGAAAGTGGAAGCAGTCCTGTAGCAGAGTGTGCCAGACAACCTTTCTAACAGCCTGTGCATCAGCTCCACCTGTAACAAAATATGGCACATCATGTGTCGATGAAACACAGGGGGAAGGAAGCAAAACACCTTCCATGTGTATTTCTGAGCAGCAAACAGGAACCTGTCTTTTTTCAGGGTAGATCTGCCATCAACGTTCCTGGAGCACATTCAAACTGCTTCTTTGCCGTGGGACATTTTCTCTATCACTCACAAGATGCTATTTTCCACACAGAGTCTTCAGAAACAGCTGCTAGTTCCCTTTTTGCCTCCTGAGCAGGTTTCAAAGGAGTTGTGTAGGGAGAAGGGATTGGATGGAGCCCACCTGGACCAGGTACAGGGCAGCAGACACCCAAACCCACTTGTGACGTAGGCTCAACACCACTCTTCTCTCCTCCTGCAACAGCAGCCACGCTCCTAAGCCTCTTGCTTTGCATGTGGCTCACCATGCCATAGCCCTACCAGCCTTTTCTACCAGCAACGCCACGCACACCTCAAAGGTGGGACACCATCACTGAGTGACAGCAAAGTCCCAGTTCTCTCTCTTTCTCTCTCTCTCTTTCTCTCTCCATCCATCCTCCTCCTGGACTTGAAAAGAGGTGAGTGGACATGGGATAAGGGAGGGGTCTGGATCCATGCAGCCCAGGACAAGTGGGCTTTAGTGCAAGAGGAGACACCATGTTTTCTCTTCCTTCAATGACCCAGCAGTCAGAAGTGTTTCCACTATTAAAGCCATTTTTATTCAGCTAAATTAAGCCAGATGCCTCATTAATGACACCAACAAGCAGGAGCCCCTGTAATTAAACTGTAAGCTACATTATGCAGTTCAGTCCAATGCAATGGCAGAAACTCTGCTGCTGGGGAGGGACCCTCCTTGCCTGTACCTCCTCCACGCATCTCCATCCTCCAACTCACCCTTATTTCCAACCCAACACATTTACTCCTGCATGAGAGAAGTTTTTCACACATTTTAATAACATGGTGCCAACTCTGATAATCCTGATCCAGGGGGGTGGGATTAACTGCACGGAGCAGCTGGGGCTGAGGGAGCATCAGCAACTGCCTGGCAGAAACAAGAGGAGAGATACACATCCCCAGCTGCAGCC
This sequence comes from Porphyrio hochstetteri, assembly GCA_020800305.1. Taxonomy (NCBI): domain Eukaryota; kingdom Metazoa; phylum Chordata; class Aves; order Gruiformes; family Rallidae; genus Porphyrio; species Porphyrio hochstetteri. The sequence continues at coordinate 16,714,837 of CM036915.1, read as the reverse complement.
CCCAGCACTGAATATGCCCGTGGCACCACGTGGGATTCCCTTAATATCCCCTCTGCTCTGGGCACAACGGGTGCTTCCATCATCTCTCAGCTCACTGCAGCCTTGGCTGGATGCTGGTGGCCACAGAAGAGGGATAAAATGTCAGCAGCTTCACATGCTGTTACAGATGTAGGGGTAGCTCTGTGCAGGCTCCATTTCTGCAAACTATCTGCTAAAGCTTTGGATTTGAACCAGAAATAAATGCTGGAAAGTCACTCTGGGGCTCGCTCATCCCTGCCAGATAACTCCAGTGACCTCTAAAAGCAGCGTTACACTCCCCATCGCCCGCCCTGCCCTCCCTTTCCCCCTCCCTCCTTTTCCTGTTTAGTAAGCAGCTTTGCTCATTAAGGGAAAAAATGTACTGTCCTCTTTTAATAAATGTGCTAAAATTACCCCAGCAAGTCCCAGAAGCTGTGGCCATGCAGGTTCCCTCACAACTCAGGCTCCACAAACATTTGACTCAGTTGAAGTCTCCAGTAGCTCAGCAGGATGCGCTTGAGCTGGAGCCCGCAGAAGCACTGGGCAACAAATGCCAAGCACCCACAAGCCTCACATGCCCAGAAAGTGGAGTTAGAACAGGACATGGTGTTAAATTGGTCAGCCTGAGATGTCAGAGCTGCCAGCAGGTCTGTTTATGTGCCCTGTCCAGGCTCAGAACACTATAGAGGAGCAAGACAGTTTACAGAGTTCTTCCAGCCATGATCTGGCATTGCTTGCAGTCCAGTTCTGCATCTCAAACAACCCCTTAACACCACCCAGGTCATTACTGATCCCAAACACAGCAAAAATTAAAAGTCTTCTAAGGTTCTATCTTTGTTTGTGAGTTTGCACAGCACAAGTCCTTTGTCATGCCCATGGGTACTGCCCTGTGTCTTGTAAGGCAAGCATCACACAGCATCTTCCATCACACTATCATCTCATTCCCCCCAAAATCATTTCTTGCTCTAGGGCTAGAGCCAGAATTTGCAGTAATTTCCTGAACACAAAGCATCCTGCATCAGACAAGAGCAAGAGATCACCATCAGTGACACCTAAGAAGAAACACTGCACTGTCCCTGGAGGTGTGATGCTGGAGGAGGAGCCACCAACTCTGTATTTCCCAGTTGCACAACCTTGATTCGCAAAATCCCAACTGTCACTGGAACAGGGCTGAAGGAGGTGGAAGGGGCTGGTCTCCTGCATTGTTCTTTAAACAAAAGCATTACAAAACAGAAGTTGCAGAGCAACTGGGAAGGCATAAGGCACCACGCCCCCAATCACAGGGCTCCCACGGGCGGGTGCCAGCAGCACATCTGCCCCACGCCTCTCCTCCCACTGCCTCTGCCAATGCAGCAAGCCATCTCCTGCTGTTGCCTTCATTCCAGCCCATCCCAAAGATGCTTTAAAGGCCATTCTAAAGGCCATCTCCAACCCCATGACACTTCCACACCCTCCAAGTCATCCCTTCTGAGGCATCTTCCAGCTGCATGAAGCTTTGTTTGAAGACAAATTGCCCCTCACAGAGCTTGTTGTTGCTCACAGTTTTGGTTCAGGACACGGTACAGATGGGAAGCCACTGCCAAATGTGGGTAATATGGTCTCCTATGCTTTGAGGCAGATCAGATGCAGGGATCTGGCCCTCTGGACTACATTCATCTCTCCCTTGTTGTGTGCAGTTTCCACTGCTCTCCTCCACAGACATCTGGGCTCTCCGAGGACTCGAGGAAAGGTTAAAAGCTGGGTCAGCCCTGCAGTTGCTTTCCCTTTGCCTGCCAGCTTTCCTGCAAGGCAGAGTCCAGCAGCTTCCACAGAACATGCCAGTCTTCTGCTCAAAGAAAAGAAAAATCAACCTTCAGCATGCAAGAGCCCTTCCCCATGGCTGCCCTCCCACAGCTGAGATGTCCTCAGGGCTGCTCTGGCCTGATCCCAACTCTTCTCTCCCAAACTGTAGTAATTTTAGACCCATTAGGACTGGAATATAACTGTAGGCTGGGCTTTTCTCCTGCTCCAGCACACAGACATAATGTTGGAGATGCATGCCGATCAAGAACAAGGGTTGCCAGCTGACAGCTCCAGCAAGGGGCTGGGTTTATCCTGCCTGTTTTCTTCAAATTGCATGTTTCTTTGAGCTAGGAACAGAGAACAACTGGGGAATACCTCCTACTCACAGGTTTCCAGTGGACTCAGAGCAAACCCAATTGCTACGTGTGAGAGAAGAGAGCTCTATGACACACCAAAGCACAGCTCAAGGAAACAGTGCAGGGAGAGCCATTTCCAAGGGGCATTTCCCAGAATCTCCTAGTACGTGGTGACACCAGACCCCAAACACATACCCTCCAAGGCTCCTGTGTGTGTTCCACCATTTCTCCCTAGAATACACTGAAGCAGCTCAGGAGGCACCAACCCAGCTGGGACATCACCCCAAATGCACAGGAAAGCACTGGGAGAGGTGGACATGGTCTGTAGGAGTGCCTCAACCTCAACACATTGACTCCAGAGCTTCTAGGGCAGGGTTTGATCCTCACACTCCCTCCTGAAATAGGGCTGTACCCTCAGCTGTTAGAGGGCTCTTGCATCAGATGTATATATATATACACATATATATTTTAAAATAAATCAAGTCCTCACCTACTTAGATGCCTAGAAATCAATGAGCCCTGAATAATCTCAAACACTGCTCTTGCAAAAATAACAGCTGGGGCTGAGCACCCGTTTCCTGCCTTGGGAAGGGGTGGCAGAGGCTGCAGTGGGATGGGACAGGACCAAGGGCTCTGCAGGGAGGGGTACAAGGAAGGGGTACAAATATGAATATACATACACACACATATATGTATCTCCCAGCTACAGCAAAACAACAGGGCATAATGCAGGCTAAGCTCTCAGCAGACATTGCTAAATGGTTTCCAATTAATTAACTGATTACACGATAGAACAGAAGGGGATTCAAGTGAGTGCTGTTGACCTTTAAGAATAATTAATATCATCAGGATCGCAAAACTCGTCCAAGAAAAATAATTAGGAAGATTCTAATATTGCCTCCACAGCCACGTCGAAGCAGGAGAGGAAGATTCTGGTTAATTCAGAGGTGCAGCTCCCAAGTATTTGTAAGCAAACCCATTTCTCCCTTACACTTGCTACCCCTGCAGAGCTTACATACATGCTGCTTCCCAGTCAACCCTTGTTCTTCTCTTCTCCAGATCTATTTTCCTCATCACCTTTTCCACACCCCATCCCCTTCCTGTTCTATTGCAACCTTTTTTCCAAATTACTTCGTGCTCCAATCCTTTCTTGCAACCCTTTCTCTCTCTCCAAACTGGCCCCTGTCCCTCATACAGCCACATCCCATTCCCTACTCATCTTTGACCATTCCCAAGCTCTGCCCTCTGCCTTCCTGCACTTCAGGAAGGAGCCCAGGTCCCTCCATATAACATGGATCCATATTTTTCTCCAGTCACCACTGGCAGCTTCATCAGCTGACAGAAGGCAAGCGCTGCATGTAATCCCCCAAAAACCCCTCCCTGTTTCTCTTCATCCTTCAAGTCCATCACAGAGGCTGGTCTGGGAAGCGGATGCAAGAGATGCACAGCAGCAGGAGAAAATGAAAGATGGGGAACTTGTGACTCCCTTTTCTCCCATTACACCCACCAAGCACGTGAATACTCCCACCTCACTATATTTTCCTCGCTTCTCCTTTCCCAGTTCCCTTGGCCCACAGGTCCTGCCTGCGTGGGAGAGGGGCTGGAAAGCTCCTGAGCCAAGCAGGAACTGCAGTGGTGAGCTTCACAGGGAAGGTCGCTTGAACACACTGGGAGGAGGGAGGCTGCATGAGCAGCCAAGATTTCTTGTGAGGGAAGCATTAAAAAACACCCAGCACATCCCTGGAATGAAACCCACCTTTACAGCGAATAAATAAACTTCTGCTGCTGCTTACTATCGTTAAAACTTCTGTGGCTTGACACTTCACTAAATTATAGATAAAAGGAAAAGTGGTCTTCCTGGGCTGAGAGAAGCAGACTGCTGCCAAGGAGCTGTGTTTACACCAGCTAATGAAAAGAAAGCCTGCCATTAGCCTACAGCACTTGCCCCACTTCAGCGGAGAGCAGAGCTACCTGCACCGACAGCACAAGGGGCCTGCGAGCAGCAGCTGGGCACCAGGAGGGACCAGAGCTGGGGAGCACACACAGGGAGTAGGCTGGCATGGGGAGGTGCACACGTGGGGAATATAGGGACCAAAGGGACCCTGCTGTCAGCCAGTGGAGATGGCAGCTGCCACCTCCCATGCTGCGCAGAGGCTCCTGGCCACAGCGGGAGGTGAGGCTGATGTGCTCCAGCTATGCCTCATCAAACGGCAAGAAAAACACTCAGCCTAGGAGACAGACAGCATCAAGCAGGGAGCTGCCTCACACACCAGGCTGCTGCTTCCCTCCAGGGGCTCATGGGGTGGGGATGGGGAGCAGGGAAGCAGCAGATGCCTGGAGCGCACCTGAGTGTGGGCTTTTGGGCTCCTGTTTGCAGCAGCTGAGCACACAGGGAGGAGTAATGCTCTGAGCAGAGACATGCCTGCAGCTCCACCTGAGCTGGGGTGTGATGTGCCTCATTACAGCCCCAGGCACACTTGCCTCAGGTCCACAGGGAACTGCTGGGCTGCTGGTAGCAATACAGTCCAGCAAAGCCAGCTTGCTAGAGTCCTCACTTAAAAACATTTTTCTGCTTTTGGGGTGGTTATGTCTTTGGCAACCAGATCTGTTAAAAAACACAAGAGTGTCTGGACACAGCAGCCACATTTTTCCTGTTCTTCTTAATATATGGTGTACTTAAAAAGGAGGAGTATCTTTCACCCAGCCTTTCATCTTCAAATATTGGTCACTGTGAGGAATATTTTCAAATTAAAAGACTAATCACTGTGAAGCACTGAGTGCTTCAGACTGCAGCAGGCATTCCTTCATTATTCTGAGACAGCAAATTACCCACAATTATCAACATGCACAACTGGATACAACAAACACTTAACCAAAGCCCACGGGTTGCGGTTGCAGTGAGGTTGGATGGCAGGTCTCCTAGAGAACTACTCATGTGAGAAACCCACAGACAGCAGCAGGGCAGCAGTGCTGCAAGGCAGCTCCATTCACACTGCAGAACAAAGCCTGGAGCCACTGGAGGCCAGAGAGTTTATACTGCATCTGTCAAACGGGCATCTCAGCAGACTAGCTTCATGGTAGGAGACAGAGAAGAATAGAGGTGCTCCTGACAGCAAAACCAGGCTGGTCACCCCTCAGATGCCAGGTGTGCACAGCCACTGCCCTTGGGGTGCTTCGCTGGGGCTTAAAGGGACTGAGGTCATTCCAAGAGAAGGGCAGAGAAGGCAGGGGCTGCATGCAGGGAGGCCAAGCTGCACGTTGGGGCTGAGCAAGAGGCAGGGAAGCTGGGAGGCTTCAGTGCAGACAGGGAGCTTGGGTCAGAGGCCAGGCTGCAAGCAGAGGGTCAAGAGGCCTGGGGATGAGACTAGAAGCCAGGGTCCGTGCTGCAGGCAGGGTGGCTTGTTCCAGGCTTCAGGCACAGAGGTCAGAGCTGGTGGGGGCAGCAGGGAAGCCCAGCTGCAGGCAGAGGAGATGGGAGGCTGGAGAACTGGGTTGGGAGCAGGAAGGTCTGGAAGCCAGGAGCTGGGAGGCAGAGAAGCCCAGCCACAGGCAGGAAAGCCGGGCCTGGGCTGCAGACTGGCAAGCCCAGCCCCAGGCAGCAGAGCGGGCTGGGCTGGGGTCTCGGAGGGTGGCGGTGCGGGCAGGGCCGGCCCGAGGCTGAGGGCTCTGTCCGTGGTGCTGAAGCGCGGCCCCGCGGGGCGCTGGTGCCGGCCACGGCCCAGCCCCCGGGGCACCCTGACCTTCACGGTGATTAGTCTTTTCATCTGAAAACATTCCTCACAGCGAACAATATTTCAAGATAACGGGGTATCTTTAACCCAGCCATTTAGTACATCATGTATTGAGAAGAACAGGGACACCCGTGGGCACCAGCAGAGCCAGCCTGGGAATGGCCACACGTGTCCCTATGCCTGCTGGAGGGCTGGGGATGTGAAACACGCTCATTCAGTCCCTAGCAAGCCTACAGAGTCACCCACAGCTCCCAGGGAAGACAAAGCTCAGGCTCTTACAGCAGCCTTGTGAAGATCCCAGGGTCTCTCATATCTGACATAACTCACAGCTCGTCCCTTCCCAAATACAAATGAGGGGAGGGGGGTTGTGGGAAACTCCATGCCTCCACCCATTTTCCCTAATAAAATTTTATAATTCTAATAAAACACAGGACTGCCTACCTTATGGCATTTAAATTCTTGCCTAGTCACACACCATCATGAATTAATGTCCCATCATTCATGCCCTGTCGTATCTTATTGCTCAAATAACATATGATTTTAATGTTTCTATTTTTCTGCCCTGGTGCTTATTGCCTGTACATCAAAAAGGCAAAACCAGCCCTGGAATCATACTGTCACTAATCTGGTACCATAGAAAGAAGGATCCCAGGTGAGGCAACTTGCGTGGTCACTGAACTTTCACTCATCCTGCCATGATTGTTCCCTCTCTCCCCCAGCAGCTTTCAAGGAGGTTTCTGTGTCCTCAGGTCCCTCTTGGAGATGTCCTCCTGCCTGTGCAGCACCTCTCAGGCAGCTAAGAAATGCCTTGTGCCACATCTAATTAACTGAGTCACAGGGTTTGGGGAGCAAGCAAAAGGGACAGCCAGGGGCTGTTTCTGGAGTATCTTCATGCTGCAGTGACCTCAAAAGCCTAGGAATAAGATCCAGTCCTTGCCATGCCCAGATCCCCAGAAATCAGCTCTTTGCGTGCTGCTGGTGATCTGAGAGATGTAGTGAGCTTCAACCAAGACACAGCTACACCTCCCCTTCAGGATCTCAGAGGGGAGTGTTTGGCCTCTCCTTGAGCTGAAGCTCACAAGACATCCATCAGGCTGTTGTTCCACAGCAAGGACTATGCCACAGAGGATGAGCCCCCCTCAAAGACTCCAACTTGTCTCAAGTTCACATTTTACCCCAATCCTCAAACAAGGTGTGTAGAGAGACTCAAACACACACCCCACCTCCCGTGTAGGAACAGCCTCATTCAAAACATACCCAGCACTGTCTGCAGCCTTTTTTTAAGGAGACGATAGGGAAAACCAGGACCTTTGCAAAACCCCAGTTGCCTGGTTCACAGGTCTGCCAAAAGACAATTGATCAAAGTTCAGAGAGGGAAATAAGCCTCATAGGCACACAACACAGCTGGAAGGAACATCTCAACACTTCAAAGGAAAGAAGAGAAAAAGCCACAACAAAATCATGAGAGCCTAGGTACCAGAGTGATGGGTATAACATGAGAATCTGAGCAGGCAACAAATACTTGTGATAGCATTATTAACTCATCTTACATTGCAACAGCAACCCACTATTCAAGTCCAGGCTTCACTGGAAACCATACAAGGTGTTAATGCTGCAAATAGATCAAATAAAAGCAGAGAAAACAAATGCTCTTATTCCAGGTTTTCAGATGGGGAACTGAGGCAGGGCAAGTCTTGCCACAAGGTGCAAAGTGTTTGAGCTAGAAACTTTCTCTTTCTCAGGTCCCACTAGAGTACATCAAACTCCCCACTCCTCCTCCTATTACAACGCACTAAACTCTCTCTCCATAGTTGAGTGAAGCAGCCTGCAGTCAGGAATTAGTTATCCAGCCCTCAATGCAGGTCAAATGATTTTGACCCAGCCTGAGGAAAGCCATGGTCCTGCAGGGAACTGGTCTCTCCTCTGGCCTCGTGCACAATGGCTGGTACAACACAGAACCTACCTCTGCCAGAAAAAGGAATAGCTCCAGTTAGCTGCTTATCAGTCACCTGGGGAAACAACTGGGAATAAACATGACATCAAATCACTGCTGCTGATTAGCATATCAGCAAGGACCTACACTACACTGGCATCCAGGGGACAGAGCAGATGGGGAGCAGAACGGGAAAGTTTATGGAAGCAGAGGAGGTTTACCACTGTTTATTTTAGTGACTGTGCTAGAAGCATGCCCAGCATTTTATAGAGGAACTGGAGACACATGGAGGAAAATGCTTCCCTGAATAAATCACAGCACAGAGATTTGCTTCTAGAAGGGGCTGAAGCAGGAACATCCTTAGAGCAGAAACGGGATCAAAGGGCATCCAAGCTGCCTGCTGGATATGGGATTGTAAGGGAACATCCACCTAACAGAAATTAAAGGCTGTTTAAATCTGTCATACTACTTATTTTGTCTATATTATTCATGGGGAAATTAAATTCCTATTTAGTCATTTGCAAAAGCAAAGTAAAGCACACTAAACTATCAAATAGGTGGTTTAGGTAAATGCATTTTACTTCATCCTCCCTGTGAGCTAAGCACTCACATACAGTCATCCACTGTGCCCCAGCTGACACACACAGACTTGTTAGGCTGCACTGACTCAAGAATATAGATGGGAAATCAAGAGCAATTAACACATGACAGTTTGGGTTAGGGAGACACTGCCAGGATGGGTATGACAGCAGTGCAGCAATCAAAGGACAAAGCACGGAGAAATCATCAGGAAGGAGGAGGAAGGGTAATAGGACATCCAGAATCAAGTGGAGGGTTGCAGGCAGTCACAGAGCCTGGAGCTGGTTACAGCAGGAAAGCAAAAAGAGAAGGTTTAACCCTGCTTGGTCGATATGAATGGCTCTTTCAGAGCACAGCAATATATCATTAACCACAAAGCAGGAGAAAATTACCCTCAAGCCATGACTGAGAGGGAACAGTTATATACTTGCAATAATTCAGCACGTGATATTTTGTTTATTTCCTTATTTGGTGTAAGACCTCAATCAAGCTCCCAAACACACAAGGAGGAGAACCTTGCCAGCCTTGCAAGATGGTTGCCTACAGCCCTTTGAAAGCACACAGGCTTCAGTTGTTGGATGGCTTTAAGTGTTGGATGGCTTTGCTAACAGCACTGAAGAGAGCAGAGAGGCACTCACCAACCTTGGGCTGCCTCATTCACCTCAATTTTCAAGAGATGCAGCCTAGTTCAGTTCCTAACAAAGCCTCAAGCCATAACACATCCCTGGGAATTCCCATATAAAAGATACAACCTACATCAAATACCAGGGTACCAGTTCACACCACACAACTCCCACGAACCCTACCAGGGCAGTCTGAATGCAGCCAGGGCGTTGGGTCAGTCCTCATGTCAAGCAGCACCCTGTAATCATGGGGTCAAGTAAGGTGCTCTGTGTTATCACCAGGTGTGAGTGTAATTGGCTGTTACTGTTCTACTTTCATGGTGCTTTTGTCAGTAAACTGTCTTTATCCCAAGCCACAGAGGCTCTGTCTGAATATCCTCTGGGAGTGAGGAAGTGGTGTGTGGTGCTCAGCCACTGCTTGGGGCTGAACCACCACACTCACCAGGTAAAGCAGGTCCCTGTGCATTCCTGCCAGGATCACATAAATAAAAATGCCTGTGGAAGACAAGGTGAGCTGAACACACCATACCAAAAACACAGTTATGCTCAGGCACTCCAAGGTCTCCATCTTTAAGACCCTTGGGTGAAGACTGGAATAGAAAGCTTGATCCTCAACCCCATCCTTGCTCTGGCAGGCAGCACTGAGAAAGCTCTTTGACAGGAGCTGTGTCTTGGCCAGCCCACAAACCAATTTAAAGCACATATAAAATTCCAGAAGACAGTTAAAAGAAGAGCCTCTGAATGCAGACAGAAATGGTAATTATTAATTTTCTACACAGAAATCTGACTACTTAAGCCTTATTTAAAAGTGTGCCTGTCTCTATAATTACACAGCCTTAATTTGTTTTCTTTACTACACAATAAATAAGGTGTGCACAATTACTCTCTACAAATACAAGGCAGTGCCTCCTGACTGGCTGGCTGAGTACGCAGCAGCCAGGAAAGCATTTAGAAGGAATCATTCTCTTAAGTACCTGCTTCCCAGTAAAGTGGGATTCAGGCACTGCAAACATCAACTTGTCTGGCTCTAGGCACAGCCTGCTAGAAGCCTACTCTTACATGTATAGCTCTACTGTACCACGGCCAGTGAAGGCTGGACACTTCAGGCAGCAGCAAACAGGTCCTGTCCTTCCCAGTGCGCTGTGAAGTTCTAATCCTCACTTCCTAACACCTCAACATGACTGTGATAATGTTGTATTCTTCCCCACAAGGTGCTACAAATACCTCTCTTACTATTACTCTGTTTCCATGGTATGTGGAGGAACTTGATAGAGGATTTGAGTTGTGAGGATATTGAGTTCCAATAAATCAGCCACATTCCAGTGTCATTAGGAGAAGGACATGCAAGACTTCTTTCAATAAGCTATGCTAAACAAGCTGACATAATAAATATGTAAGGCATCTGAATACACACATCTCAAATTTAGGAACCTATCTAGGCTTTATGCCAACACCAAACAATCCTATGTTCACCTGCTAATGGTAACTTCCTTGGCTACAAGAATTTACACAGCAGCCTAGACCTGCTGGTTGTCCAGAACCACCCCTCTAATAGCCAAAGAGCTGTCAAAGTTGCACAGAAATAGGACCAGGAACCCACTGATGCAACTTTGCCCAGCAAGGAGATCTCCAGAGCAAAGACACAAAAAGAGATTTGGGCTGACATCCAGTTTGGAGACCCACATCCATCTCAATTCAACACCCAGCCAGTAACTGCTCTGGAAAATGTCACCTGCCTCAGCCCAGTCACCAACAGAAGATGTAGATCCACATCACAAGAGCCACTGTTATGGATTTACTGCCTCTGTAGGTAGGCTTCACAGCACTGACAATCAGACAAGCCACAGATCCCTAACTCCTCTCACAGGGAGAAGGGAGAGGAATCCAAAGCTATTTCTAGATCCACACCTCGGGCTCCCAATCACCCACCACTCCCTCCACTGATTAGATTGCCCTCAGGCCCCCTACACTTGGGCAGCTAATTTCAAACCTTACAGGACAAGTGTGACCCTGCCAGGCTGCACTCTGGAGCACTTTCAGGTCTACCACTCAGCCTGAAAACCCCTTCCTGGCTTTCTCCTCATTCCTCCCTGACTCTGTGATGGGGAAGTAGGGGGAGAAAACAAGCCAAACCTCATCCAGAACCATTATCTTAAACAAACCCCCACAAACCTGAACTCCTGCAATTAGAGCTGGGATAAGTGATCTGCTTGTGATTGCACAGCTGGGGTCTGGAGACAAGTGCGTGCACTGAGGACGGGCCAGAAATAGAAGTTGCTGGGAGAAAACAGAGCTATCTGGCCCATCTGAGAGGAGGAAACCTTGATGAAAGGCACTGGGGGAAAAACAACAAGCTCATTTCAGCAGGATGCTAGGGTTTAATCCAGGATGGGGAGAGAGGGGATAAAGCCCCCGCAGCTGTTGAGTCCTCACAACTTGTACATGAGCTTCATGTGGGGAAAAAATGCCTGCTGTTGCTCAGACCCACTCTGCAGCCCCCCCTAAAGATCCAGCCCAGGGTCCCCATTGCCCCATACCAGCCACCTCCAGCAGTGAAACCTCTCTGTCTTTTATTAGACACATTTACTCTCTATTGACTAATCTCCACCTCCAACTAGGCAAACAGCCAGCAAAGGAGAAGGAAAACCAGGGTGGCAGCAGTAACACATAGCAGCAACTCAGCAAGCCTTAAGCACACCATCCCCACACCCATCCAGCTGCAAGGGGAGTGGGACAGTACCCCTCACTCCTGTCAGCTACTGTACCTGGTTACAGCAGCCCAAGACTTAGAGCAGAGTGACATTTCTATTAATCCTTTTATCCCTGGCTCCTACGTGCAGCAGCTGTAGAAAATGTCAGGCCCCCGGTGAGCCAAGCTCCCCGGGAGGCAGCAGCTGCTGAACGGCCAAGGATGTACCCCAACCTGCTTGGGTAGTGCTGTGTCCATGGAGGGAACTTCAAGTGGCACCAGGTGCCTGCGAGGGAGTACAAAATCCTCTGGAGCCATTGTGGTGCCCACATCAGTGGGAGAGACACCCAAAAAAAGCAACCTGGCTCTGAGGGATCAACGGCACCATGACTTGAGAGGATCTGGGGTGCAGGAGGGAGCCACCATCCCTGCAAGCACCAGGTTTCCATCCCCAGATACCCAGCATCCACCATGAAGGACGTCCACCTTGCAAACATCCACCCTGCTGGGTCCCAGGAACAGCATCAAAACCCACCGACAAACACTAACCAAATAATATACTTACTTGCCTCGAGCTTCAAAAGGCAAGGAAAGAAAGATGTTAAGAACATGATCAATCTTACATGGTCCAAGCAGTAAACAAACACATATTTCATCATCACATACCAACCTTAACTCTTGACACAAGATGGATGCAGGTGGCTTTTTTTTCCCCCCCCAATATCAAAAGTAATCTCAAAAGACAAAAACAAACACTTCTGGAAAAAGCAGCAACAGTTGCATGTGGACACATGAACGACACATTCAGCCTCAAAACAAGCATATGTGGCCTTCTAAACTCCTATGGTATCCAAACTAATTTCATCAGGAATCAAATATTACTCATTTTACCTGCTAGAAACATAAACAGCAACTGCACAACTGACAAACCCCCTCCCCCCAAAAATCGATTGGGAGATATTCAGAGAGAACCCTTCTCAGTGACAAACAACTACAGAAAACACAAAAAACCTGCTACAAATCAAAATAACAAAGCACGGAAATCAGGAAAATCCCAGTGGTCAGCATTAAGAAGGGTTTATGATGACAAAATAAGCACTTCTTTAAACTCAAAAAGGCTTCATGCTTGTTCACCATGCCCTTAAACTATGCATGCCCTTTGGTACTGCAGATCTCATATTTAGCAAGTACTTTACCGTAACTTAGCAACTGTAACTGGTTTTCCAAAAAGGAAGCTTTTGGGGTTTTCAGTTCACATCATTTCCAAGCAGACATTAAAAGAAAAATCTATCCTACTCTGCAGGTCGCATCCATCTCCCTCTGCCAGGAACACATCCATGTCGATGGCCACATGCATCTGCAGACTCACATGGGTGCGTGCTACAGCCATTTGTCATGGAAGAAGCCACTAGTGTTCATTTCCAGAGAGCAGCAATACACACACCCTCCATCCAGCCCATCAGCTCATGCTCAAGGCCAGTGGCTTCCCACCAACTCCTTTTCACCTTCTACATCTATACTGGAGCTAAGAGGGGTTTCATCTCAGACACAGTCACTTTGATGAGATATTTCAAGCCCACAGAGTAGCTTGCATACTGGCCTGAAATTCAGACTTCTCTTTATTGCCTTGGGAAAAGCAAATGCTTATTTAGGAAAGAAATCAGAGCCCTTGGACTCCAGGATGGTGGAATTCTCCAGGACACCATACCCAGTGACTAACAGTGCCCCAGAAGCTGGACACTTGTGCAGTGTCCCACAATAACAGGGCTCCCACGCAAAACATCCCTACCCCAAGCCCGCTGCAGATGTCAATTCAAGTAGTCAATAATTAGGAACAGAGGTGGCAGCCCCACACCCCAGGATTTGTGCTAGAAAAGCACCCTTTGGTTAAAAAGCTAATGAGCAGGGCAGGCTCCAGCCACTCCCCAAACTCTCTGCAGAAAGATATGTACAACCACCACTGCAAGGCTGCTAATGATGCAGGCGCTCGTTAGGGTGGCAATCAAAGCCAGGCCAGTTATTAGACACTGAAACCCATCAGCTACCCAGCAGGAGCTCACCCCATCCTGCTTCAGGGCCCATTTCACTTCTCAATGCCTTCACTTTTCCTCCTCCCCGCCTCTACCAACTCTCCCTCCCTTGTCCCCATCAGCATCCCCTTTCCTCCCCCTGCTCTCCCCACCAGGCACTTTGGGGGATAGCCTTTCCACAGGGACTGGAGGGAACAGGGTGCAGGAGGTGATGGCACTCACACGTAGCGCAGGTGAGGGTTCTTGGCGAAGGCGCGTGGCTGGATGTTTCGTAGTCCTGAGTTCCTGATTGTCCTGCAAAGAGATGCAGAAGGGCAGCAACGGAGTCAAGGCAAAAAAAAACCTGCTCTAAAACCCCACATTCAGCACCTGAGGTGTGCTGGGAGCCCTCAACTCCCCTCCTGGGAGGCACATCTCTCCCCAGACAGCCTCTAGGAGTTACAAGCAAAGAGGAAATTGGGCCTTTCTGCTTCATCTGATATGGTGACAGCACAGGCTCGGCACAGAGCAGCTGCTGGGCAAGACTCTTCCTCCACATCCACACAAGCTTGCTGGGATGGCACACAGCATCACCTGCTTCTCTCCTCTCCCTCCAAAAGCAGGACTGCCTGCTCCCACAGCAAACCTAACCCCCAGCACTGCCACCTTCCTTCCCTCAAACCCTTCTGCTTGCTGCTCTGTTAAGGAGGGGAAAGCATTTTGCAAAGGGAGTTAGGGGTATTGAAGGAGGAATCCTCTTGGCACCCTGTTTTGGAGAAACTCTATCAGAACTACGGCCAGGATTTACCATTATCTCCTGCAGACGAATGTACGCCCAGCTCCACTGCTGCTTTCTTGGTTGAGATGAGAACAGCAGGCAGCCTGCTTACAGGGCATGCATCTGTGTGTGTGAGAAGTACAGCTTGCTGGGGTTTGGTTACTGAGCGTGCAGCAACACACACTTCTCCTTCAGCCTGCACTCAAGCTGTACCTAATGCAAAGCTCCCAGTGAAACATTAGCAGAGTCTCTGATTAAGCCTGAGCAATGCCGTACATCTCACACAAGCAGCACCCTGGGTGCTCCCAGCTCCAGGAGGAAGAATTAAGAGCAGTAATAAGGTGGAATACTGATTATATATACTTATGTGGTATAAAGAATTAAGGTGGTATACTGATTTGGCCAGGCTTCCCAAGTGCCTTGCAAGGCCCTTCAGTACCACAGACCTCAGCTTCCCCTCCATCACCCAAGCAGTTGGCCTCCCCCAGTGCTTGGACGGTTGGACAGGGAGATGCAATTCCCTTCTCATGCAGCACCACTGGGATGACAGCTGCACTAAATGAGGACCCACAGCCCAGCAGTGAAGGATCGGTGCAGACAGCTGGAAGTTTGCATTGTGGGACTGAAATGAGTCAGAACAACACACAAGCTCAGAACCAGAACAGCGGGGGAGAAGAGAGGTCAGGGCTGATGTGTGTTGACAGAGCTGTCAGGAACTAGCAATCTTCCTTCCCGCAGACCCAGCATGGACCAAAAAGCACTTCACCTCCATTTTACAGAGTCTCATTGCAAAATACAGCAGAGCCAGTAGCTTAAACAAGCTCTGAACACCATGGTGTGGAGACTGCAGATGGAGGGAAGCCCCAGCTCTTTGCTAGAAGGAAGGGGCTGCCCAGTGTTATTCTCCTCCTCGAAACACAGGACATACTCACAGCCTCTGGAGTCCCGTGTACAGCTCCATGTCAACAGCATTCAGTGTCTGCAAGTTCTTCCAGTTCTCTATGTGTCTGCAGAGAAGAAAGGAAAGCTCAGCTGTGGCACAACCAAATAGTTGCTCTGCCCGTGCAGGGGCTGGCACACAGAGCCATTCTGTTTTCCCAACCTTTGGAAAAGTCACATGACAGTGATGTGTCATGAAACCCACAGTTTCAGGTATGGAATGTGCAACCTAGCCATGGAACATCCTTGTTGCCCAAGTCATTGCCCACCTCCACATACATTGGTGAAACAAAGACATTCCGTGAATGGAATGAAAGCAAGTAAAAGCTCTCAACAAAATCTTAGGGCCTAAATGAAGAAAAAAAAGTCATACTCATCCAGTCCCTTACTGGGGTGGACAAATAAGATCCTAGACTTTGCTATCTGGAAGTGCTGCTGGCAGGAGAGCACCAAACTCTGTTTGGAAATCGTACCTTTATTATAAATTCCACAGTCGCCCGGGGTGCTCTGGCAGGTATGTTATAGAGAACAAAAACAGAAATAGATCTGTCACCACAGGATCGTTACTCAGTAAATATTAGAGCTGGTAGAAGGTGACAGATCGACAGCCCCAGAGAACAGGGTCCCCTGTTATCAGCAGCACAGGAGCGATGCTGGCAGCGGCCAAGGGCCTTTGGTAACGAGCAGCAATGCTGCATGGTGGGGAAGGAACTGGGTCCTCACCACCCCAGGCCATCCTTGGCCAATTCAGGTTCTCTCACAGACTGAGCTTAGACACCCTCCCACCAGAAAGCACATTTTCAAGAGGGTAAATGCTGGGGAGCTGGTGAAGGTGGTCTTCTCTCCAAGTGAGCTGAGTAGGAAAAACATCTGTCCAGTCCCCTTCGACATTATGTGAAAGCTCAACCTCAAAATTTATTAACTCGTGCACCCCTGTTCACATCAGCCCTGATGAAATGGTCAGCTTTGGGTTCAGCCTTGGAGAGGGAAAACGTTTCCAAGTGATGCAAGGTTGGGGTGACAAGCCAACACGAAGAACAGTCACTTCCAGGCAAGAAAGTTGCAGAACCCCATGTGATGGTCCAGAGGGTAAGCAGAAGACCTTTGACCACTTCCAGAGCAGTCACAGGGGCCATACATTCCTCCTCCAGCACTCACTATGCCTTGTGCTTGCACAAGAACGGATGAATTAGCACGACAGAAGCATATGGACCTATGAGAGCCATATCCCAAACACCACCCAGCTCAAGAAAGGAAAAGCCTGGACTAAACCTAAACATATTTCTCTGCTTTTAATATACAGATCCAAAAAAAAAAGCAGAGACCCACAAAAGTCACCTCTGCTTTCCACGTGTTCCATAACTGTCTGCACACCCCAAAGGGTTAGTGTAAGGACACAGCAGCATAAGCTCCCAACTGGCTGCTGCATGACAGCGTAAGTTATGGTTCATCCTCAATGACCTGTTCATCAGCTTGGATTGCCTGTGTCCCAGACAGAATGAGAAACAGGACGTTATTACAGCCATTTCGTATTCCCTGCAAATACTTGCAGAATAAAAACACAGACTAGGAGGCGTCAGTCAAGAGATCTGACTGCTCACAAACTCTTCTGAGACAGGGTAGGACTGTGAGTTCAGGTCCTGGGGCACAAGATTGCAGGACTGAGCAAGGCTAGAAACATCAGTTGAAGACATTTCCCACCCGTAACCCAAACAAGAGGGTCCTCCAAGAGAAAGAAAGGACATGGGAAGAAGCAGGAATGGAATTGTGTGGGTTTACCACCAGGGCATGCTGGAGCTACAGCATCTGAGCAATGACCTTCGGGGAGGGATGGAGCAGCCCCAAGCCAGGAGCTACGGAGCAACCACAGCTGGGAAGGAGGCGCTGGCCAGATTGGCTCTTGTTTTATTGATTGAGTTTGCTTAAAAAAAAAAAGTCAAGGCTATTTTTGACCTGACACTCAAAGCCATGTGGGCAGCATTTGAGAAGAGGCAGAAAAAGACCTGAGCTTGTTCCCAGTAACATGCACAGTCAGGACTTTCTGATGACAGCACTGGGGTATAGGGATCTTCCCTCCCCCCCCTCCAGAAGTGACATTACATTAGACTGCAAATACAACT
This sequence comes from Porphyrio hochstetteri, assembly GCA_020800305.1. Classification (NCBI taxonomy): domain Eukaryota; kingdom Metazoa; phylum Chordata; class Aves; order Gruiformes; family Rallidae; genus Porphyrio; species Porphyrio hochstetteri. The sequence goes on along the minus strand of CM036915.1, from coordinate 16,697,280 downwards.
CCACAATCTGTGTTCCAGCCTCCCAAACAAAGTCCATGAGCTTCCTGAGCCAATAAGCTTCGCATGTCTATATCAAGTAACATACCAACACCCATAAAGGGAGAGACAAGAGAAGAAACAGTGGAAATAATAAATCCACACACTTACATATAGGACAATCCCCCAGCCCAGTAGCTGTTTTATGTAGACTGCAATACAGGGAAACAGCATCATCTTGAATTGGGTGCACAGGTCAGCAAGGGACTTTGAGTCCTTTAAGCTACACAGACACTTTCCTCTGAGGGACTCACAGAAATGGCTCTTAGCCTTTTTCCTCCAATTTTTCAACTTAGCAGGAGTTGCACCCTTGATCCTAGAAGTGGCAAATCAGTCTTGGTTCACAGGCACCCCAAAGATGCACCAGGAAAACCATTTTCTTTTCTCTATTGCTTTAGAAAGAGTAGCATAACTTTGCACTGGCTGAGCTCACCTGAATCCACTTTAAAAAAAAAACAACCAAACAACCAGCAAAACACAACAAAAACCCAGCAACAGAAATGCATCTTAGTCTGAAAGCTCAAGGAGTCAAGCTGTGATTGCAAAATTGGCAGTGGCTGCACAGGAAAGCAAACCAACCAAGCAAAGAAACTCCACCTTTAAAATTTAAGTTCCTCTTCATGCCCTTTAGCATCTCAACTAGTTTTCCCTCTTCCAGGGTTTTACTTGCCTTAAGAATCTTACATTCTGCCAATTTTGCCAAAGACTGAGACCTTCCCTTCTCCTCTGCCTCGGTTCATAAACCTGGCAGGAACACGGGTGCCAGCTTCATGCCAAATACAGGTGTGACAACTCCCATCCCAGCCCCGGACTCTGCAGTCAGGCATTGAGGTATGAGTTACAGTCAGTGGTTACTCCCTTCTCCCCACAAACATCTCTAAATACATATTCCTGTGGCATTCCTGAGTTACTAAAGGTAAGTTGCTCTTCTGCAAGACGCAATAGCTTCAAGACCAAGCCACACTTCACAAACCTTGAAGCACTCACCATGTACACATCCACCTGGACTCGTTTCCAACTTCTAATCAAGGCCATGTGAGACACAGCACTGACACAGACAAGATTGTCTGTTTGCAGGGTCTTGTCAGTCCTGGTCTTGCAGTGCAGAGCTGCCTTTACACCATCCTTTTTACAGGCCACTCAGTCCACCTTAGGAGTACCTAGAGCTTTGTCCTCCCATACTGAAATGCCACACTACAACTCTCCTGCTCTTCCCAGTTCTTACTCACAAGTATTTCACATCCATTTCCTCCTGTGTCAACACTGCCTTTCCTTAAACAGCTCTTTTCCTTTCCCAGCATTTCCTCTCCCCTGCTTTGCAAGTGAGCGCCAGACCCACCCAGCGATCGTAAGTTACTCGAGGGCAGCTCTTCTACAGCAGCACGTCTGTACCGAGCAGTGAAGTGCAAGGCAAATTGTCTCAAGTGCCTTGAAGAGATAGTAACTCAAGTCCCAGAAGTGATGCAGATGCATTGCTCGGGCAGAATCCTGCTGGTGAGCTTATTTTGCTGCTGGTTTCAGACACAGCACAACTGACGTTCACGCTTCGTGACCTAGGCAAGAAGGACCACTGTGATAGCCATTTTCTGTTAGTGTCTATTTTCTTCATCATCCTTTTTGTGAACAAGGGTGACTAACAAAGGGAAGAGTCCCCAGGCCTCACTTGTGCAGCAGCATGAACAACTCCCCAGGTACACTAGAAACCACCAGAGATCACACCAGTCTTTCTCACAGCCCCATCAGCACGGTGGCTTGTCTTCACCCCATAACTGAACACTGCTCCAGGCACTCCTATTCACCAGGTTGTTTCCAACTGACATGATTTCCTGGCTGGCAGCAAAAGTCCCTGTTACACCCACATTCACATTCATCCCTCTCTGCGTCACAGAGTCTCTCTTGGTTTTGCTGCTGCAGCTCCTCCCCTTAGCCATCCTCATCCTACTCTGTGCTCCCACAGCCCCAGCACCGTGCCAGCAGCAAAGCCCATGAGCATGTTCCTGCCTTTTGTGCCAGTATCCTCGACAAAGCAGGAGCCATTATCACCTCCAAGGAACCTCAGCAATTACCTCCTCTTTCAACACCTCCCACCACCACTTCTCCTTTACTCTTCCTCTTCACATACAACAGCTGGGTTATACTGTGTCTTCTCCTGAAACATCCTAAGTGGTTTGTTTAACACAAGCATCATATTAACTTCTCATCATGAAGTCATCTGTTTTCAGAGGAAATCTGTTTCTTTCCAGAGGAAAGCTAACTTTAAGCTGCATTTTATCTCAGCCTCAATGCACCTACAGCCATGCCCTCAAAACTTGTTAAAAGCCTTGTAGGCCACTGAAGTCAGACTGACGGTCAATCCAGAGTGAGGGTTCTGTGTCCCAGTTAACAGTGAACTCATGAAGCTGTGTTTGCTAGCTCTACAGCTCACAGGCATCACATCACACCCCCAGATCCCAAAGCACTGAGCGAAGCCAGGAGGTGGGTGTCCTTGTCCCTGCGTCACACAGATGCAGAGGGACATCAGCAATTTTGTTGACCATGTGGTCACTGAGTCACAGGATTTCGGTGGTCTCCAGAAGTGCCAAGAGCTTGCCACACTCGCTGGAAGGTGATCAGTGGCCACTATACCAAGTAGAAGAGCAGTTCCCATTAGTCACCCAAAAGGACACTATGTGAGAAGCTGTTTGACAACCCAGGGTGGTGTCACCTTCTTGAGGCTGGTGTCACCTTCTTGAGGCCTCACAGCAAGCCTGCAGAGCTCCACATGCTCCTTGCTGCACTGGCCCTGGGCTGGAAGGGGAGATGAGAATATCCACTGGGATCTATACACAACCAGGCTCATTTCGTCCCACACATGCACAGCAGAGGTGAAAAACAGCCTCTTATGCCAATTTACCAAGCGATTAGCTTGAGGCTACTTAATGTGCCTGGCCTTCCTTCACCCTCCTCATACAACAAGGATAATATTTATCTAATCTCTCTCAGCTTTTCAAGCGCTGTGGTCAATAGCTAAAAAAGGCACTTGATAAGCACCAAGTATTATATAGCATGCGTATAGACATGCTACCCAAATCTATATCTAGCCCAGACTGGAGGAGAGCGACTTTTCATCAGGATGCCATCAGCTCCATTCACTGCCAGAGCAGATGACACATCTCCGTTAGGGCCATGCCATGCAAGTGCCACCACTTGTGTTCAGGTGCTGGGCAGTGAATAAGTTGCACACTGGCAAGCAGGCAGCACCTTGACACACAGAGTTATTTATTATAATACACTATGTTATAATACATACATATATGAAAGCCAAGCAGAGCATTTGACTCCTCTCTCTTGTAGGGCAACAGGAAAATTGATTCGCCACCCAGGCGTATTATACCTCGCCATCCAGACAGGAGCATTAGCTTTCAATTACCTGATATGTTTAGCATTATAAACAAACCTCTTGGCGCACCAGCATCAGACCATGCAAATATGAACTGGATTGCAGGGGAGAAAGAGAGGAAAGATGTTTCTTTAAACCCCTTGACCAGTAAGACTTGCCTCCTACAAGCAGAGGTGCTGCAGACATTGATGGGAAGCCCTGGATGCCAGGAATTACACGGCACTGGGATAGATCCCACACACACCCCAGGGCTAAGTATCAAGACAGTGGGGACTGTCAGCAACTTCTGTCTATCTCTCACACCCCACAAAGGGCTGACGAAGCCATCAAGGAATCAGCCATCTTTCACAGTATTATAAGGCACTTATCACATACATTTAATAAGCAGAGGCATGAAGGACTTGATTTCCTCAATATGGAAGTTATAAAAGTGAATTGGGAGCTGAGCATTAAAGGCAAGTGCAGCTGAATAAAGACTTATGAGGGCAATATTTTCCCCATTTAAAGCGTGGGCTTCCCCTTCCCAAAAGCACACAGAAAAGTCACCCAATGGCAGATAGCTTGCATTGTTAAGGATAACTTGAGATCAGTGGGAAAAGGGGGGGGGGGGGAAGCAAATCCAGCTTTGCAGAAATAATTATGAGCCTACCCCTATAGTGTAATTGCAACTCATCAAGATAGCCATCATAAAAGCACCACTGCAACAGTTCCCTCTGCACTAATAGATCTGCTCCTCTTGCTGAAGCCACGTAGGGGTATGTGGGTGGCATGAAGGACATGAGGGGTGTGTACCCTGTCCCCCATCCCATAGGCCTAGCCACATCCAACCCAACGATCCAAACCAACCCCTCCAGAAAGGTTCAAACCTCACCTGGCTGGGGAGAGCATGGGAAAGATACAGCCACATACCCATCACCACAGTGTGGTGTCTCAACAGCCTTGCCCAAGAAACCCAACTGCTACATACCATAAACAACTCAGAGGGCACCAGCCATTCAGAAGACACCTGGACTCCCCTGCATGACATCCTTCAGATGAGCTTCATGCTCACCCCAACAGCATCTGCCTGGCCACAGGCTGGCTTGGAGCAACCATCAGGCACAGAAGAGCTGCTGCAGCTGCACTACCTAACAGAACCACAATATGAAAACACCCTACTGTGGAAGACACCCTGAGAAACAACTTTAAGGTCTGCTGAAATACATGCTTTTTCCAGGAACTGCAATTAAGTGATGCTTCCTGACACACATAAGGATACACACAAGCTGTACCTAAAGGAGAGAAAGAAAATACCTGCATTTAAAAATCAGACAGGAGTGCCAAGATGAGCAGGACCTCACCCCTTAGTCTCATGTCCTTGAGAACAAAAGCATTCTCAGGGACAGCGTGCCCTACCTCCATGTTTGTGCATTCACTTGTATTGCTTGAAAGACCTCTGCAAACCTCCAGCTCACCCCAAGGCAGCCACCACATCCCACACCAGAAGTTGGTAACTTATGGAGCAGAGAGCATCCCTTCCAGGGGCATCAGCATTACTACAGGACAGGGGGCTGCCTGGCCCCAGCATGGACAGACTGCTGCAGCACATGGGAAGCAGTATGTTCCTGTTATAGCACACTATATCCAAGGTTTTGCAGTGCAGGAAGAGTTATGCCCAGTCACTTGCTTTCAGAACAGGAGAAATAAGTGCACGTGGGATGGCAGAGCTGAGAAGCGCTGTGGGCAGCAGTGCAACTGCCATCACAACAAATACCCTCCTTAATTTCCCATCACTATTACTCAGCCACTGCCAGGGGAAACCAGGCCTGGGATCCTGAGTAAGAGCTGAGGTGTCCAAAAATCACCTGGCTGCTGAAGAAGCTCCATTTATCAGATAAGCATCAGTGCAAAAGCATCAGGAAGAAAATACCAGGGACTGCAACATCTCCTGCACAGGAGACAGGGAGGGACAGATGGACAGACACAACATGGTACAGGGCCCTTGAACCCCTCTATATACAGGCTGGGTGCCCAGCTCAGCTCCAGTTCCCTGCCTCCTTGGCACCTCCCAGCTGCTGCAGGCTCTCTCCCCACCTCTTTCTTATGTACTGCCAATCACTGTCTGACCCCTGCACAGTCTTGGCCACTCACCAGAAGTCAAAGAGCACACAATGGGATGAGCAATTTGGTCCTGCAGATATGGACACAAATACATGAATGCAACTGCCTTGGGGTGACAAGTCAGTAAGATCAAGAGCTCAGCCCCCGCCTGCAACATCAGTCATAGCTCGCTCCCCTTTTCTCTTGAGCAGCAGACTCAAAAGTGACGATACTTCCCCCTAAAAGAGCATTTGTTCCATTACTCACAGGCAGGACAGCCAGCAGAGCCAGTCCCCTGTGCCCAGAGAGCTGCTTCGTACCATTAGACATGCACCTGGGGTACATGGAGCAAAGGCTCCTGCTCAGGACCACTAACATCAACCTGCATGTGTCTAATCACTCCTCATCTCTGGAACAGCCATGCAGCTGGTGGGGATGAAAGGGCAATCCAAGGGGAGACACCCCCCCCCCCAACCCAATTCCCCTGGGAGTTTTGCACCAAGCACAAACCTCAAGGTGAGGCAGCACCTTTTGCTTTAAAGGGTGCTGGAGACCAGCTCCCATTTTTAAGCAGCTCCCCAGGCACCTGCCATGCCAAAGGAAAGGCTGCTTTTATCAATAGGATTTCATACACTGCGAGAGCCACCAGTGAGCAGCATTTTGTGGTCTTTAAAGATCAAACGGCATTTTAAGAGAGGAAGCTGCACCCCAGTCAAAATCGGCTTCAGTAATCATACTCTGCCCTTATTAAACCCTCCCTGCAACTTCAAACTGGAGGTCAGATTCCCTCACACTCCCATCTCTGAGCAGGTCCGGGGCTTTTCAGAAATTAGAATATATATAAATATAAATCCATACAGGCAGTTGGAGCTGCCAAGCTCTGCTCCAAAGCAGCTGCGTTCATCTCCTAGAGAACACAGTGCCTACACACATTCCCAAGACAATGAGATGTACTAAAGGTGTGGGATCACTAGGGGTCATCTTGGCAGGTACAGAGGAGTGCCAAAGAGCACATGGTGGAAAACAATCCCCCAAAAAGGCATGGGCCTTTGGTTGTGGGCAAGATGATGTCCTGATAGACCATAGTAGCTCAGCTAGGACCCAAAAGGAGCTCTGCCAGCCACATGCATCCATTACACTTCATGCTGTGCTTGAAGACAGGAAAATGGATGGAGGAGGAAAAGGAGAAAATAAAGTCTCCCACAAACTGGCTGTTACTGTGATATACAGCACTGGGAATGAGGAGGCAGGAGCTAGAGCAGATGTGAGAGCTGAGGATGCACAAGCACCATGGCAGGAGCGGGCTGCAGTCCCTAATCCAGACCTGCCGCCTTTCCTGGCCCTGCCTGCTGCCACCCACCCACACAAACCCACAAGCACGCTTTCTAAAGCCACACACTCCATGGGAGTCTAATTTTTACATCCACATCAGCTTCATCCCAACTCCCAGTGTAGCTGCACATGAGCAGGCAGATCCTTCCCACTGCTCCCATGCCTGGATCCCAAAAGCAAGATGGAAACCAGAGCTCGGAGCTGCAGGTGCCAAAGGGTCCCTCTGCTATATGGTTATAGCGATTCAGCAGCCGAGTTCAGCACCCTCCCTCAGTCCTCCACCCCACTTTACCCTCCTCCACAGCTCCATCACTCCCACAACACAGCTCATCCCATTTCCAGCTTTCCCACACACCCTGAACACCAGGAAAGCCGCTGCCCAAGTGAGGAGAGGGGAGAGCCAATCTTTCTTGGACTCCTATCCCGCTCCCACGAAGCATTTGTTTTCCCAAATGGCTCCCAAGGAGCCTGAACTTTGATCCACCAGCATTTTGGCTCCTCAGATGTTTGTGAGGCTCGAACAAGCAGGCAGCAATGCCCAGCTGGGCTGGCCACAGGCCAGGCTCCCAGCCGCTCCGTTCAGGACAGTCACAGGCTGAGCAGCTCCAACCTCCAAGGAGACTTGCTGGGGTCCCCGTTACCTTCTCAGCACTTCAGATTTGCCTGCCCAGCCCACCTGCTGCTCCTCAGAAAGCTAAAGGACAGGGCAAGCTCTCCACAGAGTTTATTTTGAGCCAACTACCACTACTCCCCCAGGCTTGCATCTGCATTGCAAATAAGGCCTGGTCAGCTCTGCACACCCTCTGTAGCGACAGTGGAAGGGCTCCTCCATCACAACTGAGCATGAGAAGGGTTCAGTTGCCTTCCCCCCAGCCAGGAAAAAGCCCTCCTCCTTCCCCCCCACTCCGCTTTTCCTACACATTGGCTTGCTCTTATTGCAGAGGTGTAAGAGCAGAAGCATCACTCAGGAACGGCGCAGAGGGGGGGATGCCCGCATCAAGACATGGTGAGTCAGAGGTCTAGGCTTCCCAGGATACAGCAGGTACCTCATGGGAAGCCAGCTAGCTCCAAAAAGGAAGAGCTAACCAGCATGCCTATAAACATGACACAGGCAGGAGGAGGCAGGGAAGGGAAGAAAGGCAAGCAGGGAGGGAACAGACACTTTAAAAGCTCCTCTCCCAAAGCTCTACTTTGTTCACATAAAGATGAAAAAAAGCACCTTGCAAAAACGCTACAGAAGACACTGACAGCCAGAGACACTGCTAACCAGGCTGTTTTGTTTGAGCTGATCCAGCTACACAAACAGCAAATCTAGGGATGGTTTCTATCTCCTATCACAGCCCAGCCTGCCATTCTTCTAGAGAAAGGTGTAACTGAATTATGGCAAAGCCTCTGTTCACCCAGCAGCCCAGCAAGAAAGCAGCACTCCCAGCCAGGGCATGCCAGCACTCCACAACCAGCCACCCAAACAAGCCCCTGCCCTTTGCTCCCCATGGGCACCTCCTTCACCAGGGCCAAGAGTGGGGTGAAACCCTTGTGCTCACATTATCCAAACAGGCTGCTGCTGAGCAAATGCGTTTTGCTTTACACCAGGAGCAAGGCAGGAGCACACAACCTGAGTTACTGCAGCTCGGCCAACACGTGGCAGCTCATTAGTGCAGTGACAGCATCCCCACCCTTCACTAGCAGGCTCTTCTTGCACCCTTTTGAAGATGTTCTTCATCACTGAGGTTTGGGCATTTGCTCAGCAGTGAGAAGTGATGACATCCAGCCAAGGCAGCCCACACATGCCCCTCTCCACACTCCAAGGCCACGTCCCCTCCTACAAGACAGGGGTATAGACATGACGAGCCTGATAGATTGGTGCTCCTGAAAACAAGCTTCCTATTTCTGAAGCATTTCCAAGAGGCTGGCGTCACACTGACAAGTATAAAATCTTCCAGGAGGGTTTGAGGGATCCAGTGGTCCTGCTCAGTTGCAGTTGTGGAGAGGCAGCAAGTGAGGAAGCCACCAGCATCTCCCAAGGGCGCAAGCACTATCACAACTTGGGCTGAAGATGTATTTAACAGGACATGTCTTCTTGGTGTTGCTTAGGTTCAGAGCAATTTCAAAGCTAGAAAGCAGATCCTCTGATAAAGTCCTTCCAAGGAGATTGCTGGTGGTGTTTTGTTGGGTTGTTTTGGGTTTTTTTTCCCTGCAAAGAATCACTCAAACTTCATTTCTGCTCCTGAGCAGCTGGAGAGCCAGGATGAGCCCAGCACCAGCCCAACCTCAGAGCAAGTTATACAAGCTGAGAGGGTTATCAGAGAAGGGAAGTTCATTCTGTACAAAGAATGCAGACATTGTCTGCAGCCAGCCCTGGGCAGCCCTCCGAGAAGCAGGCTGGCTCGTTCGCAGCCTGCAGCAGCTGGGGCTCAGGACCTGGAGAGGCATGCCAGGCTGGGGCTTACTGGGGACAGCAGCTGGCAGGGGACAGTTCCTGTATGCCAGCTCCTTCTCCCTCTGTGGATATTGCAATGGGACATAGAAAACCTGCCTTCATGCTCCCTCCTCTGCAGCAGGAGTGCCGGGACCACGTGTCACCAACCTACACAGTTGGCATCTACCCACAATATGCCCTCACCCTCAGCCTCCCCACACCAGCATTGTACTGAGCTTGCAAGATGCCCACCAGCCTCCAAGCCACCTTTGGGCTCATGAGGCATCCAGCAGACCTGCCCAAAGCCCCACTGACAAGCCACCATCAAACTAGAGATACCCCCAAACAGCACCAGAGTTGAGTCACTCTCCAACATCTTATACTGCAATGCCAAGCCTCAGATTCAGCCTCTGGGACAGCACACACCAAATTCCCTGCACCAGGCCTGTGCCCATCATCACATTCCCAAAGCTTTCTGCCCCAGAAGTATCATTTACAGCCCTTTTAGCTGTTCTTCTGGCTCCCACCAAGGGCAGAAGGCAGAGGAGAAGGAAGTGGGATGAGGCTAGAGGGGAAGACATAGCTCCAAGCCAAAGCAGTTTTGGGATGCTCAAGGGCAGAAGCTGCAGCTCCCTCCCTGGGGATCTGGACCTTGCAGGGAAGCAAGGGCAGGAGAAAGGCATCACCAACTCCCACCTGAGCTGACACAGCCCCTGGCACCACTTGGAATCACCTGTCTAGCAACAAGCACAGCAACACCATCAGCTTGGGAAATCACCTTGTGCATCGGCAGCTGCAGCATCTCCCACAGCTCCCCTGAGGGCTGCAGCACACACTGCCTCCACACAGCACAGCCCTGCATGCTCCTGCCCTGTCCCCAGCCCAAAAGCCCCACAACAGCATCCCAGCCCTTTTAGCAGCACGATGCAAGCACCAGCTCCTTTGTTCCTATTTTAGGTGAGGGGAGCATCAGGTTGTTCCATAGGCTATCTGGCCATGAGGCCCCACACAAATACACCTAGACAGGGAAGCTCTCCTGGGTTGAGAGGCAATACATGATCCCCTGGAGCACCCCCACAGACCAACACCTTCTGCCCATGACATTTTTCAGCTGAGTTGTTTTTTGGTTTTTCATATCTTTCCCCTATTTCCCCTTTGAAAGAGCCTGTAGTTGCTATGGAAATAATCTCATCAGTATGGGTGGAGTGTAGCAATACCAGCCAAAACTCCCTGTGGCTCCCAGTTGACACCAGTGCCTAGGAACGGGCAGCACTGGAGGTTATCCCTAGCTGCACAGGGTATTCCCTGTGTGTAAAGCAGCACTTGGCACTGACAGGTGAGCAAGGCCCATCTGGGAGTCAAGGGCAAGGACCTGCAATTCCCACAAGGATAAACCAGGAAAAATTAAAAAGAGAGACACCCTCATGCTGGCTAAGGGATAGGAGGGCTACAGACAGCAAATAGCCACAGTCTCCCCCAGTGATACCCTTGCCATGAGCTGGAGTAGCAGGAGCAAAGCTGAGCTTGGTCACTGGCCCTGCTACCAGCTCAATGCACGCCTCCAGGGAGGTTTCTGCTCCCCTCCCTGCACTACCACCTCTGACAAAGCTAATAAGAATGTATGGTGCAAACTGCAGTCAGCAGGTGCTGTGAAGAAGGTTGGGGAGTGGACTCTTTCCCAAAGCAAAGACCAGTATGTTGGGCAACACTACATGCCCCAGAAAACCCACTTCACCCACTGAGTCACTCCCAGCTAAGAGCCACAGCCCAGTCAGATGTTCTGCTGTGAGCCGATTCCTTGCTGGAGGTGCTGGCAGGACCTTTGTAGGCAAAGGATCTTCCTTTACCACTAGAGCTCAGAGCAAGGTCTGCAGTCAAGACCAGATGAGTGGGAAATGCATCTTCTCCATGGGAGCAGACAGCAGGCTAGCAGCTTTCAGCACACATGGAGGTGATCCTGCCAAGCTGGCAGGGGTAGGACATCTGTCACTAACCCTAGATTTAGGGTAAGTGCTAGGGGTTTCTGCCTCCATCACCCTACCCATCTGGGAGAGAGGACCTGACACCCCCAGAACAGCACAGAGCCCAGCCAGGGCACGCACGCCACCTCCTGCCTCCAGCCATCCTCAGCAGCTGTATTCAAGCTGCTGGTGTCCATAACTCTGCGACCAGCTGCAGCCCATGACAAACAGCAGCTCTCCTAGCAATGACAGCAGGAGGCTCTCCCAGCTGCAGGATGCAAATACAGGTCTCTGACACTACCAAGGGCTGTTCCTGGCCATTCCCAGCGTGAGATCACTTGGCAGTTTAAGCCTGATGCTTTCTGGTGCCACAGCAATTAGCTCCTGAGCTGTGTGCTGGACAGTCACATCACCAGACCCCTGTCAGCACTCATCATGGATCACCATACTTGAAACTGCTTTCAGAGCATCACTGCACACTCGACAATGAGCAAGCTACAGATGTTCCTCCAACCATTTGTCTCCTAGGGCAGGGTTTTTCCTACATTCAATGTTGATGCCACCATGCAGATCTCACCAAGTTTTGCCACCTTCCCCCACCAGCCCTACACAAAGCCTCTGGAGTTGTCACACAGCACATCCCACCTTTGGCCCTCAGTCCTGCCAGCAGAAGGGGAAGCATGTGAGCAGCACCACCATGCCACCATGAGACACTATGACACATCTGTTGGGCTGACATTTTACTGGTGCCAGGGTGGATCTCAGCACAGAGTACTGCTGGACCCTGCTAGTCCTTACAGGTGAAGGTAAGGTCTCCCTGGAGCTTTCTCCAGGCTGAACAGTCCCAACTCCCCTTGGGAAAGCATTCAGGATGCACTTGAAAGAGGACAGGCTTGAGCTGTTACTGAGCCATCCAGACTTGGTCAGAGATGCTGCAACAGGAGCCTGTGCTCCCATGACTGTCCTTTCCCTCACAGATTTAAGAAGTTCAAGACCTAAAGCACAAAGCAAGACCCAAAATGCTTTGCACTCCCATCATTTCATCCCATACCCAGGGAACACACAGTCTCTTTTGCTCCCCACTGGAGGAAATCTCACTGCACAGCCCACAGCATTTTGCTCTACAGTTTTGGGGAGCTGTTTCTGGAAGAAACTCTGTGAAAAGCTGCCTGCAAAGCAGAGGGTCTCTGCAGAAGCAGAGATGCCTGAATTACAGAATCACAAGGTTGGAAGAGACCTTTAAGATCATAAAGTCCAATCATTCCTATCCTTAGGCCCAGCTCAAATCAGGCACACCAGACAAAGGCTTGAATCAGGGGTGCTGCCAGCCACTCAGGACACAAACACAAGCCACCTCCATCTCAAGACACTACACCAGCCAGCACACATCACCATCCTTCACCAACACCCCCACAACCCGGGCAGCAGGCTGGGCAGCCCACGGTCCCTTCATCCCCCATGACCAAAAGGCAACCCCAGCAACAGAGCAGGGGCCATCCCAAACCACAGAAAACTAAAGCACAAACCAAGAACACAGCTCAGAGGGCAGCAAACCTTTTTGGGATGTCTTAAGATGCAAATCTCCAAACATTCACCTAATCAACATCTTTACTGCAATCCAGGGATCCCCATAAAACCCTCAGCAGCAGAGATGCTTTGGTGGGCCGGGTCAGCCCACAGGCTGCTGCTACTCAGTGGATGCTGCTACTACCAGGAGCAGCATTTTGGGGCTGACTCTTGGAGAAGGCACCCTGACAGCTGGCTGGGTACATCCTGCCTGCACCCCACAGCACCCTAAGGTGCCCAGCAAAAAGCCACCAGCTGTGCCCAGTGCCTGCATAGCAGCACAGCACCTCAGATAAAAACTCCCCACAGCCAACACAGTGAATAAGATTACAACAAATATAAACTAATGATACAGCTGTCAAGACAGATTAGACTGCACAGTGTAAAAAATTGCAGGGCTGTTTAGTCACAACAATATAAGATTAATTTATCAATACAGCTTATGTGGCACTAGAGAGATAGCAAATTGAATAAGTGAATCTTTTCTACACCTTGCACAAGGAGGGAGTCTCAGACCCAACAGGCACACGGGTCTAGAAGCCTGTCAAGATCCACAAGCTGAGATCAACCTGGCAGGACTGGCCCAGTGCAGCCCAGGGGGGTCTGCACCCCATCCCAGGCATGGGGGACAGGCATATATGCCATCCACACACATGGCTCTGCACCCACACACTCCAAGAAGTGCCCACCCTTCCACAGTGCCATGCTGGAGAGGGATACTGCTGCACACAGGAACTTCCAGATACAGATACAGACTGGGAGAAGAGCTTCTTGAGAGTAGCCCTGCTGAGAAGGGCTTGGGGATTCTGGTGGATGAGAAACTTAACATGAGCCAGCAGTGTGCTCTTGCAGCTCACAAGGCCAATGGTATCCTGGGCTTCATTAGAAGAGGGGTGGCCAGCAGGGACAGGGAGGTGATTGTCCCTCTCTACTCTACCCTTGTGAGGCCCCATCTGGAGTCCTGTGTCCAGATCTGGGGCCCCCAATACAAGAAGGATGTGGAACTGTTGGAGAGGGTTCAGAGGAGGGCCACAAAGATGATTAGAGGGCTGGAGCACCTGCCCTATGAAGAGAGGCTGAGGGGGCTGGGCTTGTTCAGTCTGGAGAAGAGAAGGCTGTGGGGGGACCTCATTGCAGCCTTCCAGTACATGAAGGGAGCTTATAAGCAGGAGGGGATTCAACTTTTTAAAAGGATAGACAATGGCAGGACAAGGGGGAATGGATTAAAACTAAAGGAAGGAAGGTTTAGATTAGATATTAGGGGAAGTTTTTTACAGAAGGAGTGGTGAGGTGCTGGAACAGGCTGCCCAGAGAGGTGGTGGATGCCCCGTCCCTGGAAGTGTTCAAGGCCAGGTTGGATGGGGCCCTGGGCAACCTAGTGTAGATCCAGGCCTGAGGTTGGTGGCCCTGCCTGTGGCAGGGGGGTTGGAGCTCTGTGATCCTTGGGGTCCCTTCCAACTCATACCATTCTATGATTCTATGATTCCCAGACCCCTTCCCACAGCTCCTCCAAGCCCAGTGTTACAGGACTCCAGCCATTTGTGTCGTCTCACCTTTAAGCTCTGTCCCAGTTACAGCATGCACGTGTTTCAGCACACGCAGCAATCAGAGGCAGCGATCCACCGTGCTAATGCATGCAAAGATATGCACTGCCACCTCCACCCTTTGGGGGCTAAGCCCTGGCAGACACATGCAAGCTTCACAAACCCAAGAATATCCCTTGAGGGTGCCCAAAAAGCAAGAATCCAACCAGCAGGTCCTTAGGAGATGCTTCTCTATCCATCCTGCAGCTTCTGCCCAAAGACTACAACATCCCTGGCGGGCCTGTATCATTTCAGATCTCTCATACATTGCCATCTGTGGGTTAAAAATGTGCAAGTAAATAAATAGCTGCAGCGATAATGAGCCAAGGTTTCGATCTGTGAAGGTGAGAGCACAGCAGCAGCCGCCGATACGAAGGAAGCGCCCATTTCTATAAATATTGAAATCCGGTAATTATCATCATTAGAACTAGTTGTGATTTAGCTGTAGCTCAAGCCCAACAAGTAAGAATGGCATTTATTTGCCACAATTAGAACAGCTAAAAATACCTCCCAAACCTTGTCTGGTTCAGCCCCATCCCACCCTCCCAGCAGGCTCAGCCTTGGGCATGGAGTAGTGCAAAGGGGGAACCCACTTGAAGGAGCAGAGCAGGGATGAAGAAACCTCGTGCTTCCTGGGAGACCTGGACACTGACACAAGAACACCCTATCTTCCAGGAGTCTTTTCCAGCTCTACCTCAAGGCTCTCTCCCCATCTCTGCTCCAGTCCAGCTAACCCCTGTCCCACCACGCTCACTCAAGGGTGCAAGGCAGCCGCTCCCCACACAAAGTGACATCCCTTGGACAAGGCACCTCTACTGGAAGTTTCTCTCCAAGTTTTTCTATCAAAACACACAGAATTGCTTCAAAAGGTAAACAGGAAGGCTTGGCTCACCTAAGCCATCCCACTGGGCTGTCAAGGGGTCAATGGCACCAGTAGCACCCAACCAGTCTGAAAGAGCCGTTGCTGAAGGACACACACATCTTCTCACCTCATGGGAAGATTACACTTACACCAAGAGGCACCACACACTCTGCATCTCTTCCAGGCCCCAAACAAGTGCTAAAGGACTCCCCAAGAGCTCAGCACGTTAGACAGACACATGCTTCATGGATATTGCTGGAAGACCTCTACAGCTCTAACCTCTACAGAGGGAGCAATCCCTCACAAAGTTCTGTGAGGGGCATCAAGCTATCCCGTCCTACCTCCACAAGGTGACCTGGGTGCCAATCACCTCTCTACAAGCCTTTAAATGTGCAGGGACTCAGCTACCCTCCCCTGGGGACCTGGCCATCCTCCCTTAGGGACACATCTGCATGCCAGCTGTCACAAGCAGTTTCCCAGCCCTTTCCTTGATGATGTATAAACATCTGCAAGATGCAGACATTGCAGAAGGCAGCACCTCAAGGCAGCTACAACCACTTCTTGGCTTTCTACCCAAGCCCACCACCCAGGAAAACCCCCATCTACCACCCCAAATTGCCCAGGGGCATCTCCTCAATGCCTGCTCTGAGATTCAAGATTTTCCCCTGGAGGAAACGTGCCCAGCTCCCCCGGTCAGGGATGTTCTTTCTGACAGTCACGGTGAATATTTTCCCCTGCTTATTCAATAATATCTGGAAAGGGCCATGAAATGGGCAGCTTAGCGATTCGCCGCTGTGCGGGGGCAAAGGCGCTGAGGTGCTCCCTGCCAGGTCCCAACAACAACCCAAATATTCATCCCGGCCCCACGGGCCACCACCTGCTCCTTCCTGAAATGCCTCCAGCCCCTGGGACTCTCTCAGCCCCCAACTCTCTCCAAGGGTAATCTGAGCCCTCTGAAGATTTTTTTTACACAGTGAGGGTGAGGGAGCCCTGGGACAGGCTGCCCAGGGGGTGTGGAGTCTTCTTCTCTGGAGATATTCAAGACTCATCTGGATGCCTATCTGTGCAATATGAGCTGGGGAGCTGCTTTGGCAGGGGGTTGGACCCGATGATCTCTCGAGGTCCCTTCCAACCCCTGCGATTCTGTGATTCTGTGAAGGCTTTCCCCTCCCTCCTCCTTGTTTGCCTCTGAATGCTCCCCAGTTTCTGTCAGTATTCCTGAAATAAGGAAACTGAGGCCACATTTCTGGGGGGTTTATCATTATTTGGAGTTTTTTGGGGTTTGGGCAGGGGAGGGATTTAACCCTAAGAAAAGCCAGTTCATAGCTCTGCTCCCACAGCTCCCCCTCTCCCCAAAAAACCCAACCCATCACTATTTGCTCAGGGCCCTAAGCCAGCTTTCAGTCCATCTGGCAGCGTCATACCCAAGGCAAACTGAACTAATTTGAAGAGTAAGACTTGGGGAGATGCTCTATCAAATGCTTTGCTAAATCCAAATATATTAGGATTTCCACGTTCTGCTCAGCCACTAATTTTGTGATTCCATCAAAAAGAAAAAGCAATCAGGTTTGTCTGGCAAGATTTATTCTTTCTAAATCCCTGCTGTTATTGCTCGTGCTTTCCTTATCCTCTAGTGCTTCACTTTCTTAATACTGTGGGACTGGGAGCGTTTGCTAGAAATTTATTTTTTGCTATTTATATGGATTTGGAAAATCTGCCTCTGCTCTCCTCCACTGCCCCCTGCCTTTCCCCAGTGCTGTTAGCATCCCCACGCTGCCACTGTGCACATCTCTGCTGTACACATCTTCCACCTAAAGCTGGAGCACAGCGGTATCATAAGCCTGGTGTTAATATACAACCAGCCTCAGACACAAGATACAGAAGGAAAACTAATCCAAACAAGGGGAAAAAAAAGAAGTAAAGGGTGTTTGGCAGTAGGAGAAAGGTCTAAAGGAAACACCCAGCTGGGTCAAGCCCAGGTCCGTTGCAGGGCACTGACAGCAATGCCAGCAATTAATATTAATGCCCAAATTGAACATCACCTTGCCTTTCTTACAGGTCTTCTGGCAACTGTTCTCCAGGTGATCAGGGAGAACAGAGCCACAAGTGCCATGGGTTTGTGCCTTTTGAGAGGATGCGTGTGGCCCACGGTGGGTCAGGAGCTCAATAAACCAAACCCTGGACAATGCAGGCTGCTGAGGAGCTCCTCCAGGTTTGAGGCTTGCAGAGGTTGGTCAGAAAGGGCTGTGCTCCCCTATCTTAAGCTGGTAGGTGGCAGCCCAGCTTCCCACTCACACCCTGGGGATCTGGGGCCCCCAGAACACCACATCACAAGGTGTTCAGATCTCCTGCAGTGTTTCCTCCACAGGGAGCCACGAAGCAGCCTCTAAAACCTGTGTGCCCAGAGCAACTTTGCAGAGAGAACCACCCCAAAATGCTCTGGTGACCCCATCCTAGCTCTGCCTGTGCACCTTCTGCTGCGTGCTCCACTGACCTCTGTGGGAGCAGGGCAGAGCTGCTTACAGATTTCAGGGCAATGCTCACTCCTGCTCATTAGGACAAATAAAGGCAACTCTGAGCATAATCTGTTTCTGCTCACTAAGTCCCTGGGCACATCAAGTCTCAGCATTTTACACATCAAACAACATGCAGCATCCAAGCCTGCCATCTGGGTGCCTGCTGCACATGCAGCCTTGGGAGACCCCACCATAGCAAAGCAGCGGCTCTACAAGCCCAGACTAAGGATAAGCCATCTGCATGGGCCAAGCCATCAGCTCTAGCCACAGCTCTTCCCCTAACATCACAAATATCTCTTCTTTCACACCCTGGCACAGCCCTTCATGCTCTCACAGCACTCAGCTGATGCCCTCATGCTTGGCTTACTACACCTCCCCTGGATCAGGTTTCTGCCAGATCCCCTGCCTCAGCTCCTACATGCTGTCCCAGCATCAGGGTGGACACAGCATGGTAATAGCAGCAACTCAGGGCTCAGAAACAGGGTACCAGCATCCAGTGAAAGCTCAGGTGATTGTCTTCTGTTACCACAAAAGACTTCTGCTGCCCACAGCTCCCAAGTGCTCACTGAAACGAGCTCAAATAAGGGCACAGTGAAGCTAGGCTATGGGATGACCCCGAGCATTCAAGGGATAATGGAGATTTTCTCTTTGCTCTCACTATTTTTACATCTCAGAAGCGTGTCCTGAGGGAGCAGCCTGCTCCAGGAGCCCTCCTGAGGGCTGGGATGCCTGAGGTCAGATTCAGGCTCCAGCAACACCCTCCCTGCAGCCCAGGGGCTGAAGATGACAGCCCAGTCCTGTCCCACTTCCAGCCCAAGGATGACCTTCTCTGTGGGCAGCCGGGAAAAGCATCCTCCACCAGCTCCCCCCAGCAAGTGAGTCTCCCAGGGGAGCTGTTGGGAGGGATTAACCTGCCCCAGGGCAGCTGCCCTCCATCAACCATCACTGCACCCTTCCTCCCTACATCCCCCCCAGCCTCACCAGGGCTCAGAATTTATGGCGCAGGCAGAGCAAGGGGAATGGCAGCTGAAAACTGATGGGGACAGAGGATTTACAAGGAAGGGCCAGTTTCAGGGGAGGTGGAGCACAGCAGAGGGTGATTTAAAGGGTCAGCAGCAATTTACACAGCAGGTAGCACCAAGGAGGCAAGGATTTACAGGGGCAGAAGTACTTTTTATGGGTGCTTATTGGGAAATTAGTGTCTCCTTCCCTGGAGCACAGTGACTTGGGGAGGGGCACAGGCACAGATGGATTGGCAATGAGCCTCCCCCTTGCCCTAGAGGTCACAGACTGGCCAGCACTGGGGACCCTCACCATCACTACAGCTGAACTCTGCTTGCCCACAGCACCTTCAGGGTCATTTCAGTGCAGCCCTGCATTGCCACCACCCCAAGGCAGCACTCCAAGACCAGGCTCAGTGGTCAGTCCCTCCAGGAGGCTACAAAGAGCCAAATCCTCAGACGTCTCCTCCTCAGGCTGGAGGCCCTTCCTCCTGGCAAGGCCCACAGCACCTCAATGCCAGGGTCTGATCCAGCCCATCTTCTGGCAATGAGGCTGTCCTTCTCCTGCTGCCAAGGCTCCTCACCACCACTGGGACAGGGCTGCCAGACTGGTGACCAGCAGCCAGGGGTCACAGTCAGCCATGCCTCTATCCTGCAGCAGGGCAGGCAAGCCAGCCCCGGGGCTACCAGCACAGACACACACAGGCCACATCACCCAGTCTCCATTCCCATTTTCCAGCACACAACAGGAGCCAGGGGCTGGGGTGAGCCCCGGGGCTGGGGTGAGCCTCATGTGCATCCCTGAGCACTTCGGTTTGGGCAAGCAGGTCCTTTTCCTCTCCCACCACATCTTCCTCCCACACCCGAATTGCAGCAGGGCTGGCAGCATGTTTGGGCCCCAAGCTGCCCCACACCTCCCAGCCCAGGCTTGTCCTGGCAGCAGCCCAGAGCTAGCAGGTACCAGGCTGGGCAGGGAGACACGCAGGTTACACCTGGCCTGCTCACAACGGTAGGGCTTAATCTCATGGATCATAGAGGAAAAGTTGCCCCAGCATCAAGACTCTGGTTGCCACCCCACACATTGCAACATCCCCCCACCTGCATGCACCTCTCTGCAAGAGGCATTCAGAGGAGCATGACAGGCACCACACCAGCCTGTGCCATCACAGGAGGCACCAGGACCAGCTCAGCTCAATGTTCAGGAGCAAGCCAGGAATCCCCACTGCCACTGCTTCCCATCAGGGGTACACGCCACAGGCTGCCTGCACTGAAGTGACACTTGCAACACATCATGGCACAAGGACCAAAGATTCAGCAGTGCAGCAGGAGGGTGCCCCAAGATGACATGCCAAGCTGTGGCTTACATGCCACTACATTTATTCCCCCAGAAGACACCAGATCTGCTTCACAACACAGAAGGTAGAGAGGTTGGTCCTAGAAGAGCCCTATAAAGAGGGAATTCATTCAGGCCTTTCATCTTGTTCCCCAGACACCCTATTTTGCACCAGGTACCAGGAGACCACATGCTTAACACATGCAATCCCTGCAGGGGACACCCAATTTCTCGCAGCGTTGGGCTGCTCAGCACAGGGGTACAATAGGACCAGGTACCACTAGCAGAAAGAAGGAAGGGAAAAACTCCAAGCATTGACTGCTACCCAGCCTCAGCATGGCATAAACCAGGTGAAAATCAAGTTGTAAGCAGCCTGCACAAAGCAAGAGAAGTTTCCCCTCTCTCAGCCCGGAGACAGCAGCTTGGCAGCACAGAGGGGTTACTAGTCACAGCCAGCAACATCCCAACACACAACAGCCCAGACAACGTTCCAACACAGCAAGGGCTTGCTCACAGCTCAGCCCCGCTGATCCCACAGCTCCTCTGTGACATCTGCCCAGCACAGAACACACAAGCAGCACCAGAGCAGCAGCCCAAGCAACCTGATTCTCTTCAGTGTGAAAAACTTCCAGAGAAGCACGACAGCAGCAGCATCATGACACGCCTGAGCAAAACCCTGAATGTCTTTACCCAAACCCCAGGCAGCAGCAACACCATTGCCCCCACCCCTCTACCCCAAAGTTTGACTAAAGCTCAGGAGTATCTTTGCTTTTATAAATCTCTGCCTTTTAATGGTGGCTTCAAGGCTCAGAGAAAAAAAAAAAAAAAAGGCCCATTAAACTCACTGAATAAGTTAATGGTGCAGAGAGAATCCATTTCAAAGCCACCCCAGGCTATTTTCCTCTGGAGCTAAAGCCTGAATAAGCAAAAAGGAAAAATTAAAACTGTACAGTGCTTTGCCAATAAATAACCCCCAGTGTAATCCGCTACCAGGCAGGCCTCCATTTGCAGAGATAATAGGATGCTGAGCAGTTGCAAACCACCTCCCCTTGCAGGGACCACCACCTTTTGATTGCGATTAGCTGTGCCGTGGCAGGAACCTCCTCCATCTCCCGCCTGTCCCATTCCACTTGCCTGGGTAGGAGGGGAATGGCACATCCTGCAGAGAATTACCTAAATCCAGCATTTAGCTCTGCAATTCCCAAACACCTATGGTCTGAGCACGCACTGCTTCTACTCTGCCTCCTTTTTGCCCAGCCCTTCTTGTCTATTCATGCCCCAGCACTCCCATCTTCTCCCCCTCCTTCACCAGCAGGCTGTGGGTCCATCCCTCACCCATCAGCAGAGCCCACAGGCAGCTGCTCCTCCCCAAACACTTAAACAAGTGCCTGTCCCAGAGAGGGGGGGGGAAAAATAAAAATCCCTGTTTGTAAATGTTGATCCCACTAGACGCAGTTTGTTTACTCTTTAATATTTAAACATGCTAATTAAGTCTCTGAATAAATAAATCTATGTTACCCACATCTTTTGGAAGGCAGGAATCCTTCTCCCAGGGTCAGGACAACCCAGGGCACACCAGGTGCTGGGCAGCCTGCTTGGGGCTAGGGACAAGCCTGGGGTAAAGCCTGAGGATCTCACCACAACCCCTTCTAGAGGGGAGAGCTTATCTGCAGCACAAAGCAACACCAGGCACAGATCAGGCTGGGGACATCTGGCCATGAAGACCCAGAGGAGGGCACAAGCAGGGCAAAGCACAGGGAGGAGGGTTTCCAGGCAGGGTTTCCCCAAAGTGGTGACTCTTGGCCCCAAAACAGGAACTCAGCTACAACCAAGGAGCCAAGGGTTTGCAATCCTGAGGGCCAGAGGATCAACCCACAAAGCAGTGGGGAGAAAACAAAGACCAGCACCAACATGCATCACCACAGCCCACCAGCAAGCAGGCAGCCTCACCCCTCTGGGGACCAGCTACAGGCACCCAGCTCCCCCCACCCAGTGCCAGGGCAAGATGCCCACAGTTTCATACCCGACAAGAGTTCCAGTCCCTCTTCCCAAAACCACCACTGCAGCACCCTGCAAGAAGCACTACACTACCTGCTCTCCACAACTGCAACATCCCCAGTGCCCACCCCTCAGCTCCCCCACCTGATACCTCTTCAGCCTCATTAGGCCCTGCCCCTCCCAAATCTGCTCCAGCTGTGCCTGCACCTTGCTGTTAACCCCCTAGGTCCCACAGAGCTCCCTGTTGTGCTGGACCCTCCCTGCCCAGCCAGCATTCCTGCACCATGCTGCTGCCCTGCATGCACTCCTCAAGCTCAGGCTTTGTTCTGATGCTGTCAAGAACATCTCCAGCATCTGCCCCAACCCAAAATGAGAGGCACAGCACTTGCCAAGGGAGCACCAGGCTGCTGCTCTGATGCTGACCTGGCTCTGTGCTACTCTGCCCTCCCCACTGCAGAGCCTGGGACAGCCTGTGAGATATCTGGCAGTGCTGATGCAGAGCCCATGTGAGGCTCAAACAGTCCCCAGTAACACTCAGTTTCTCTGAACTGGGCACAGGGAGAACCCCAGGAGGACAGGGATGCTCTCAGCAGGCTGGGAATCTGGGAACACACAGCATCCTTGACCCTGTGTCCCACTGAACTTTGCTTGCTCCCCAGGCTGCTTGGCAGCAGCCACCAAGTGATCCAATGGCTTTCAGCTCACTTTTCCTGGGATATATTTTGGCTGGGAGAACACAGGCAAATAGGAGACAGCAAAAACTATAACCCACATCGTTGTGCCAGGAGCACCCAGCCACATCCTGGAGGTAAGAGGTTTGGGGGACAAGAGAGGTCTTTCCAGCCACACAAGTCACAGAGCTCTCCAGAGGCCATCCCAGCTGTACTGGGATGGACACAAGGGATGCCCAAGCTGCTCTTGCCTGCCTGGGTTAGAAGCAGGCAGGAGGAGCTCTGTAGCCCAGTACAAGGGCAGGCAGCCCAAGGGAGCATTTGCACACTGGGTCACAGACTGGAGAGCCAGGACTCCTGGTTCCCAGCCCAGGACATTGCACAGCATTTCCACAGAGAGCACATGATGGGGGATGAGACCAGAGCAGCTCCAGGAACAGAAGGAAGGTCAGCAGCTGGAGGCACACAGGCTCTGCCCCACATGGCTTAATGTCCTGGCAGGGTCAGGAGTTAGAGCCTGGCATCACTGCAGCTCAGCTGAGCACTCACACTCCTAATTTATCCTGGCAAATCCCTGAGCACGCAGGGTCCTCAGCAGCACTCAGATTCCCAGCGTCTGTTTGAGCATTTCCACATTAACATCTCCTAGTGGGAACCGCCTGGGGAGAGCTCAGGGACAGCTAGTTAAGGGGCAGCCTTACACAACCCAGGAGGATAGGGACTTCATCATGTTCACATCTGCTCCTACCCACTTCTCAGTCCCCCAGGGACAGTGTGGGGCAGCCAGCTAAGGCACCAGTGCCCTGTACCCTCCCCAGAACAACTGAGCCCAGCACAGAGCCATGGGAGGACTGTAGAAAAGGGGATGCACAGGCTTGGCATCAAACTGCATCTTTCCCCAGAGCCTTAGGATCCCAAGGCCATTTAATTGTCAATGACAAAAAAAGCACCAAGGTCAAGGAGAAGCACCCCAAGCCACCCATCTGTGCTATCACACCATCACACCCCCCTTGGGAATCCTCTCTGCCCCACTGCTGGGACTTTTGGTTTTAATTTAAAATGCACTTTTCCTTTCTGTTTAGGCACCCCAAAGCTGGGAGAAGGGAAAGGTGGCACAGAATGGCACATCCTGGAGAGGGTTACAGGATGGAGACGGTCACTAACAGGCTCCATTATCATCTACACCAAAGCAGTGGGTGGCAGCTGGAGGAAAGCTGGCTGCACACATGGTTCTGGCTTCTCCTTCAGCTCCCCAACTGCTAGGTCACATGAAAACAAGCTAAAAATACAGCATACAGTTTTTCCCAGTGCTATTCTTCCAGGCAATCGGGGGCCAGGTCTCACACAGAGGGGGGACAGGGCAGGACCCCCAGCCCCACGGGGTCTGGAAACAGTGGTACATGGAGGATGGAGCTGCTCAAGGGCACAAGCAGCAGGGCTGACTCCAGTGCAGCCTTTCCAAGTAAGTCCAGAGGGATTTGAATCTGCTTTTCTTCAAATGAAGTGAAGCCTAGGCCCCGAGCAGCATCGTAGCTCTAACCCATGTCCTGCCCCAACAGACAACCACCCAAATGTCACCCCTGGGGTGATGCTGGGAACCCATTTGCTGCTGCGCTGGGGGACCCCTGCATGTCACAGCCCTTCCACCACGCTGGCAGCACATGGCAATAGCCAGCATGGAAATAACCAGCCCATCTTTGGCCTAGCTTCCAAGGAGGATCTGATATCACCCAGGAGCTGCACAGGGAGTATTCTGCGAGGCCAAACCCAGCTCCCTACCACCACCAGCCCTTTCCCCACCTTGCACTAGGCTTTTCACAGCCTTTCCCCCTTGGAGAAGGACACGTGGCTTCTTTAACCCTCCAGCCTCCATTCAACCCCTTTAACAAAGGGTTAATCAGAGAAGCAAAGAGCATCAAAGCCACCCTGGAGGCATCCAGATATATCCTGTGCCCTCTGGCCTCTATACCCAGGATTTCTCTAGGAAGGCTTCCCATGGATGTTCAATGCATCCTTGTTTATCCCCTCTCCATTCTCCTTAGACCCTGCCTGGTGCTGGGCTGAAGGGTCTCCATCCCCGCTCTGCTGCCAGCAGGCCGATTACACTGCAGCTCCGTGCCTCAGTTTCCCTATCAGTAAAAGGGGCAGAGCAAGGCGCTTCCTTGTGGATTACACACAGCCACAGACCAACCATAGCCAGCAGAACACCACCCCAACCAGGCACCTCTTCCCCAGCCCGTCAAACAGCCCATAAACACCTCCCCGCAACACCCGGGCTCAACCCCTTCCCAAAAAACCCCACGGATCACCTCAGTTCAGGCACTGGGGCTGTAGGACCCTGCTGCAAGAGCACCGAGCGCATCCATCCTCCCACAGCAGCGCAGAGGAGAAAGCCGTGGCCCAGCAGAGCCGGGGGACAAAGCCATGCCCCAGCAGAGCCGGGGGACCGTGTGTCACCGCGGGGTCCCGCCTGGGGACCGACACGCCAGGCTGGGAAGCACAAGGGCAGCACTGGCACCCGAGAGTAAACCCTCCTCTCCCGCATGGCACCCAGCGAGCAAGCGGCGACTTGAGCCCCGAGGCGCAGCGGCCCCCGCCGCTCCCGCACCCCCGGTGCCCCCGGCCGGCGAGCGGCTCCCCCCGACCTGCGCCGGCGGCCCGGGGCCCAGCTCTCCTCCTGCGCGGCCCGGCTCTCCCGAGCTGCCGCTTGCCCTCTAGCGGCACCGCCACCCTCCAGCGGCCGGAGGGGAGAGGACGAGCCGGAGCTGGGCCGGGCGGAGGGTGCCCGGCGCTGAGCCGGGCCTTGGGAGCCTCAGCTGGGGTGCGGGCTCGGTGCGGGGGGAGCCGGGGGTTGTGGCACATCCGCGGAGCTGCTCGTTTGCAGGAGGTCCCGCACAAAGAGTCTCTGTCCCGAGCAGCCCCGCAAGGCTGGGAGATGAAGGGGGAACAGCACGGTGCAGCTGAGGTTCCTGGCGCTCCAGGACCCCGAGCATCGCGTGGGGCGATGGGTGCTGCTGGTCCTTATCTTCATGAGGGGCACGAAGCGCCTGCAGTATCCACCGCCATAGGCACACTTCAGTCTCTGAGCAAGAAACTAGCCCCGCAGCACCACCTCGGGGGC
Source organism: Porphyrio hochstetteri (assembly GCA_020800305.1). Classification (NCBI taxonomy): domain Eukaryota; kingdom Metazoa; phylum Chordata; class Aves; order Gruiformes; family Rallidae; genus Porphyrio; species Porphyrio hochstetteri. The sequence continues at coordinate 16,671,423 of CM036915.1, read as the reverse complement.
AGGGGGGAAGGAGGTTCGCTGTGCACCCCTTGGCACAGAGGGGAGAGCAAGAGAATTTGGGGGAGACCAGAGCCCACACGCCGCTGTCAAACACACCTGCTTAGAAAACACCTACACAACCCACAAACTCCCCGCTGCAGGAAACCCAGAGCTCGAAATTGCTGCTATTGCACAGTGCCCTGTAAATAATACACCCAGTTACAAGCAGGATTAACATTCCCTCTTGGAAACCTGACAGGCTCAGGGGTTGGTTCACTCCCTGCTTCACTGCAGCCCCCCCTTGAACAGGATACACCTCATCCAGCCATAAACTCATGGCAACACCCAGCATGGGCACTGAGCCGGTGTGCCGGGCTAGCACTGGGCAGCACCACAAGAGTATGGCCTACCTGCAGGGGTCCCCAAGGGTGATCCCATGGAACATCCCATGGCTTGTTTGAGAGGTTCACTGAGGGTCATTGAGGGGTGCACCAATGGTCATGAAGCTTTAAGAAGACCACAGGCAGCCTCATGACAAAGCATGTGAAGGTGTGACCCTCCACGGGTCTGAGGTAATGCGACAGAGCAGACACAGAGACCTTACCCTGAGCTCTACAAAAGCCCCAAGCCAGAGGCAACACATCTCTCAGCCGCCAAGGGCAGCAAGGAAGGTCCTTCCTCAGTCTCCTCTTCCCCTCCATCTCTGCTTCTTTCTCCCATGAAACACTTGTCCTAGACCCAAAGCATCCCCAGCTCACTTCTCCAGACCCAGGGAGACAAGCTGGTGGGCAGAACTGACTTAGACCTCCACAAACCCTGCACAAGATGAGGGCTGGGGACGTGTCATATGTACCCCTAAACCAGCTGGGTCATCAGCTACTCTATCCGGGCAGCAGCTCAGGCCCCATATTTGGCTCAGACAAAGCCTGGTAAGTCCTGGCAGGCACCAAAATTGTCTCCTCGCTGGAGAAACACCTGATATGAGCCATAAGCAGAGCCAGGCAATGCAGACATGACTGGGGAGCACTTGGGGATCCTGGTGGAATCGAGCATGATGGGGGCAGAGGCACCAGCAGACTCTGGCACGAAAAGTCAGATGAATCAACCCAGCAGGCATCCCATGTCCCAGACAAAGCAGAGCTGTAACCCTTGGGTGCCTGATGCCCTCTGTTCAGCATTAGCTCAGCAGCTGCTGGGAAAGCTGAGCTGAGACCTGGCCCTGACAGCCAATTCCTCCAAAAAACACCTTTCATGGTGCCTCTAGCCCAGATCCTTCTGCTCTGCCCCACACATGGCCTGGAGGGCTGCAGAAGTACAGGAGGTCCCAGACATCCCCCATGCCAGGAAAGTGGCCCTCTGGGACTGGTCAGCAGGGAGAAAGGCCTTACGAGCAGGAGGCAGCAGCCAGCCCGGGGGGGACACAGCCAGCCCTGGGTACCCCTCGTACAAGTTTAGCTACTTTGGTGCACAGGGCAGCAACCACCTCAGACCCAATCCCCTGATGCATGTGGGATGATACAGGGACAGCCGGGACCAGTGCTCCCAGCTTAAAGCACATCTAGAGCATCAAGACCATACCTCAGCCCACCTCCTTGTCCCAAAAGTCTCTGCACCCTTTTCTGTCCTCCTTATGCTGCACCCACGTCCCCCATGCTAACATCCTTTGGGACAACCGCTCTGCGTAAACAAGGGCCCTGCAGAACAAAGCTGGATTGAATTAGGGACTTTTTGAATGGTCTCTGCAGCAGCCAAAGCCTCTGGGACCAGGAGATGGGAGGAACAACGGGATGGGAGGCTTTGGGAATACAGAGCCCTTCGTCTCCAGAGAGCAGCAGCACATGAGACACACAGGGCACACTGCAGCTCACTCACAGAGAGGGGAAAAGTGAAGCAGAGTAATGGCCAACCTGAGCATCACAGAAGCCCCTTTCCTGGATGCTTGAGCCACCAAAGCAAGTTCTGCTTCCTCCAGCCCTTCCAGGAAGATGCTTGCCCTTCCTTTCCTTCCTCCTTCCCAGATGCAGGCACACATAGGCATCACCAGTGCCTCACCTCTCCCAGCACCGGCAGCGAAGGGGTGCTGCTGCTCCGTGCACCCCCTCACTCTCCCCCATGCCACGTGCTTCCAGCTCCCGCGCAGCGAGTGGGGGCTGCGCTGCCGCTCACCCCCCACAGCGCCCGGCTCTGACGTGGCTCTCCCACCCCCAGCCAGGCCCACGGGATGGAGCAGATGCTGCCGTAAACTGGTGGGACAGCCCAGCAGGAAAGGATGGGGCTGATCTTCTTGTCCAATGGTGGGGTGGAGGTGGTGGTGGGGAAGCAAGATGCTTCCCCTTGGTCCCACAAGTGAGACCTCAAAACCCTGCAGCCCACAGTGCTCCATGGCCCACCTCCTCTTGGGTTGCTTTGAATTCATCTCACCTTGTTGAAGGCAGCTACAAGCTGCACAAATAATCCTTGCAAACCCACCCGTTGAGTTATTTTATCACAAAAAAAACCCCCACCCTACCCCAACATTATCCCCCAGCGAGCAAGGCTTTACATACCAGGGACATTTCCCTACCTGGAGGGAGCCCAGGGGTGACAAATGCAGGCCATCCCCGCCTGCCTGGCAGCATCTCTGCAGTGCCATAGCAACAGCTGAGAAGTAGGGAGGCCCAGATGGCAAACTCCTCCGTCCGTCCTTCCCCACGCGCCGTGCCGGCGCACGCAGGCGCTGCCCACGCTGCCAGAAGGGTAACTCCCCGGCCTGCCGCCAGCACGCGGCACCCGCCATCACCCCGACATGCGGCGGCACAGGCCAGCCCGGCTGCCCCCTGCGCCAGCCAGACCCCCCCCCCGACACGGTGCCAAACACCCCGGCTGCTCAGCACACAGGGACAGGGGGGTTTCATCACCTCCGGGATCAAAGTTGTCCCCAGGCATCTGAGGTTTTTAGGGAGGTCTGGCAATGGATGGAGCCCCACGCTGCAGGGGTGAGGCTGCTTTAGGGGAAGCCTGAGCATCCCCAGAAGTCACGCTGGCTGGGGACACAGCAGAGGCCACTCAGCTGCACAAGGAAAAGTGGTGGCATGAACTGGGACAAAGCCCCATAGTTGTCCTTTCCCCGAATCAGGATGGGGAAATCCAGCACCATGATAAGAGCTGTGTCAGACAGGATCCAAACTGCCCTACAGCTGGACAGGAGCCTTGGCAGCTCTTGCAGGGACTGCTGTGTGCAGAGCCACATCCCCAGGGATGCAATCTGAGGTTGGATGCATTTCTGGACAGGCCAGGAAAGGGAAGAGGGACATCAGCCAGTCCAACCCCCTCCTCCATCTAAGGGCAGGAACCTCCTGCTTTACTCTTAACCTGGCACCACCTGGATTTGCACAGAGATTGTGTGTCACAGTCCCCCTGCCTCCACCCTGGGCAAAGCAGGGACCACCCAGCCCTAAATGTGTCTGTCGTGTTCTCATCAAAACGAGTATGGGTGGGAAACCAGCAGCAGCAGCAATCAGAGGGAAGGCCTCTGATTTGTGGGGTATGACAGGAGGCACAGAGATAGGGTACCATATCGTGGGCATCCACGGGGCTGCCCTGCCCTGCCAGCCTCCATGGGCAGTGCTACAGGCTGCACATCTCCTGTCCTGTCATCCTTGCCTTGGGGGTCTCATCAGTGGCTGAGATGTGAAATAACACAAAGCTCTTGATGGCTTGGCCCCCGGATTCTGGGGGATACCTGTCTGGGTGGGGTGGGCTGGCATGGAGTGGCCTCTGCCCTGCCTCAAGGCAGCAAGATAGACGAGCCCTGGGAGCTGGCTCACACTGCTTTCATTCTCCATCCCCCCAAATGGGCACTGGGAGCCTTTCGTCAGGCCCGCCTAAGCCCTGGTTGCCAAGCTGAGCTTGTCTTTTGGACACAAATAAAGCCCCACTTAGCCCAGCAGTGGTTTCACCACCCCACATTCCATCTGTCCTCTCACCAGCAGCAGGACAGAGCACAGACCACCACTTCCCTCACGGCCTGCTGCTGGAGCATCACACCCCCCTGGCTGCAGGGATAGGGGTAAGCCTCCTCTACTCACCCCCAGCCCGGTGGGAGAAGGTGCTTTTGCCCACTTGCTGCCCACAAGTGAGGTGAGCTGCCTGATGGAGCCAAGCCCCCCGTGAGCACAGCAGGCAGGGGGAATCACTGTTCAGTGCCCAGCTGAATCAGACCCGCATGCTGGGAGTGATTCAGCGATGACCAGGCTGGGCTTCGATGCATCTCTCACCCCAGCACCCATGATGTAGGGGCTGGCAAGGAGAGGCCTGACATCACAGAATCACACAGAGTCACAGACTGGTTTGGGTTGGAAGGGACCTCAAAGATCATCTTGTTCAATCCCCTGCCATGAGCAGGGATACCCTCCACTAGATCAGGTTGCCCAAAGCCTCATCCAACCTGGCATTAAAGGGTGCAGGATGAATGCCTCCCATGCAGGAGCATGGACATGGGTTCAGTCTTGACTCCCAGAGTGACTCCTTAGCTAGGAAGCATCCCCACTACCCAAACCATCCCTCTACTCCCATAAGCATCCCCCACGAATCACTGCTGCCTCCCCAGCAAGCACAGACCCCTGGGGAAAGTTTTCACTCGTGCTCAGTCACAGCCCCTCACGGCATTTTGGGGTTCACCTCATCCTGTGCCTCGGACAGCCCCCCCAAGCCTGACGAGGGAAGCATGGAGCTGGCAGTGATGCAGAGGGTGAGAGAACGTGCTTTGCTCAGTGTGGAGCAGAGATGCATACAGCACCCAGCAAAAACTGACACCTTCTCCTCCTTCCTCAAGTTAAGAGAAGCTCCTCTCTAAAATAATACCAACGTCTCTGTTTCCCAGCTGTCTGCTTTTCCTTTCTTTTTCTCTTTTTTTTGACCCCTCTCCTTTCTCCAGGCTCCTTATCAGCATTTTTCAATTTCAAAGCAGTAAAGACATTTTCTGGGCACAAAGGACCCGTGTAATACTACCTCTCACAGCAGTTCAGATGTACGTGTGTGCATCTGCCAACGCACCCTCGCTCAACGCTGGCAGCTTCCAAACCCTTCGCAGCCTTTCCTGCTGCTCCCTGCCCCCCAAAGGGTTAAAACCAAACCACAACAAACAGCAAGCGCAGGGGAGGGGGGGGGTAAATAAATAAATAAATAAATGAAAACACACGAGTTTCTCTGAGTTCCCCAGCATCACCCACATCCCTCCGGCGTTGCAAACAGTCCAGCACCACGACGCAGGATAAATAATGGGGCAATTGGAAGGGGAGCGTTGCCCCCCCTTCCCCTCCCATTTACTTTCCCCATTCCTGATGGGTTTGCAGAGGAGGTTTGCTGGCAAAGCAAAGGCAAGGCTGGGGGTTCAGGGTCAGTGGTACCTGCTGAAAACCTGCTTGGGCATCGCATGAACCTGTAAGGAAGCGGAGGGGGGGGGGGGGCGGAAAGCGTCTCCCATCATCTTTACCCAGCAAAGGTGACAAGCCAGAGCTGCGAAAGAGGCACTGCAATTACTCCGTGGCTCTGCTGCAATTGCACTGTGACCAAATAAAACAGCCTCAAGGAAGAGACCCAGCGCAGCCCCTGCTCCCTCCACGCAACTGTGCGATCGAGGTGAAATGAAATAAATAAATAAATAGATAGATAGATAAATAAATAAATAACTACCCCCTCCATTACTCATTTCAAACCTTGCTGCATTTAACTGCCAGAATAAAAGATTCCACCTCTTCGCTGCTCAACTCCCACTGGCAACTTGCTCTGGGGGCTACATTTCCCTAAATGCTCACATTTCAATTAGCATTAGAATAATGAAATGGCTCAGAGTTCATCTCACCCAAAAATGTACTGGAAAATAAAGAGCAGAGATTGGAAGCGATGGGGATTTTTTACCACCACCCCCCTTTTCCCCCCTCCCTCCCAGCACACACACACACACACAGCATGATGGTTTCAGGAGAAGGAAATATATTCCTTTCTCGACTCCACGCTGATGAGATTAACATGGGCTTTGCTAACTGCCTCTCCAAACAAGGATAATGCAACTTCAAGTTGATTTTTCCAGATAAACAAGCATGCAAACAAACGCAAAGTGCTCAACTAAAAATATCTCCCTGCTCCGATGCTTCTCCCCACCGCCACCACCCCGGGAGGGAAACACAGATCCTATCGCCGCACCACTTCGAGTTGCAAAATTACAACAATGAGACTTAAATAAGCTACTTAAGGGGCATCTCACTGTCCTCTTTTGGGTTTGGTTTTGGTTTTTTTTCTCTCTCTCCCCTCAAGAAGGCGAAACCGCAGATCCCTGGGTCAGGGCAGGGAAGGGAAGGGAGCATTTTCTGTCGTGGGGATGAGAAAAAGAGAAGGGGAAAGGGAAAAAAAAAAAGACATTCTGATCGGAACCGAAGTGTCGACAAAAGAACAAGCAGCTGAGAACTTGCTTTTCGTGCCCAATTTGGATAAATACGTGGCTGTGTGTAGCTCTGGCGTGTCCCCCCTCTTCCCTTGCAGAAGCAAACAGTTAAAGGAAGCAGCAGCTTTAGCATCTTTGCCTGCTGCTCTCTCTCCTGCTAAGGAATCAGATCTCATTTACTTTATTCCTCTTAAGCTTTGGCCAAACTGTTGCTGGGTTTTGGGTTGGGTTTTTTTTTTGGGGGGGGGTTGCTTCTTTTTTTTGGGGGGGGGGGGGGAGTGTAGTGTTGGAGGAGGGTGGGGATGGGGTAAGGGGGAAAGCCGGATCTGCGTCCTCTGCACGGGAAGCAGGGCTGAGCTCTGCCAGGCAGCGCAGCAATGCCGAGGGCACCTGAGCCCTGCACAGGCAGCCCAGACCCGCACCCTGCCGCCGGGAGGGGACGGCGCCCCGGGAGAGCCCGAGGGGACCCCCACTTACATGGAAGTGATGTTCCTTGAGATGTCCGTGATATTGATGCTCGTGTTGCCATTGCTGCTGCCTGAATCCTGCCCTTCCAAGAGAGGGAAGAGGTTCCCATCATCCGGCTTCTTGCAATTGATGTCTGTCTTGCTGCAAAGACAATTAGCAGGGCAAGCCAGCACCGAAAGCAGATAGTCTCCCCAAATGCTCCAGAGCAAAAATACCCTCCAGAAAGTGCACTTGGTAGGGCAAAGAGAGACATCCATCTCCGATTGCTGCTTCTAAAAAAGAGGAGGAGGAAAGGGGGGGATGGAGGGAGGGGAAGGGGGGGAAAGGGGGAAGGAAACAAAGACGGAGGCAAAAAAAAAAAAAAACCAAAAACCAAACAAAAAACGAAAACAAACCAAAAAAAAAAAACCACCCCAAAACACAACAAAACCTCAAGCGATCAGACGCAAAAATCCTCCAGCAGATGAAATCATGCTGGCAGCTGGCTCGGAGAGGCTGTAATTCCCGCTACGGTAGCGGCAGCGGCAGCGGGCGGGGATGCATGCTGGCCCGGCCGCCCTGCGCCCGCCGCCCGCCGCTCCCCACCAGCCGCTCCGGAGGATTGCAACGGGAGGCTGGGGAGGCAGCCGGGGAAAAAAATAAATAAATAACAAAAACGGTGCGAAAGTCACCAAGTCCCACCTACTGGGCAGAATTAAAATTGACACACCTGCAAAAAAAACCACACAGAAGGGAGAGGAGGCTGGGGAGAGGAGGGGAGGGGGCGACCTCCCCTTCTTCCCATCCCTTCTCTTCCCTTCCCTCCCCCGGCCTGGCCAGCCCTGCTGCGGCGGGCACAAAAAGCAGGGGGGGAGGAGGAGGAGGAGGAGGAGGAGGAAGGTTTGCAAAGCGAGCCGGGCTCTGCAATAAAAAGGATTCCCCACCCCCCTTTCCCTCTCCGCTAAAATCAATCTAGGGGAGGGGGCTGAAGAGGGGGGGGGAACCCACCCCAGCACTGCTGGAGCCCCAGCTCAGCCCCGCCTGCAGAGGGAAAGTTGTAGCTGGGGTTAAATTTGTGCTTGGGGGAGAGCAGAGGGGCTCTGGCTCGGCTCCTGCTTTCTCAGGCTCTTTCGTCTTTTGGAGGAGAACGATGCTGCCTTTCGCTCGGTTGTTGGGTGGGTTGTCCCCCTACCCCCCTTAACCCCCACCCCCGCCATCCGGACAGAAGGGTGGAGAGGAAAGAGAGATTAAACTGAACTGGAAGAGAATAAACCCCAGTGTGGGTTAGAGCATTATACACCCACCACCCCCCGCCTTTAGACGATCGTAGCGAGAGGCAGATCAGACGGCTGGGTGGGAGAAAAGAGACTGGAGAGCACCCAGGAAGGACTTTCTAGAAAAGACACACACACACACACACAACCCCCCCACTCCGAAACACAACGGGGACTCAGCCGGCTGCTGGGAAGTGCAGGCAGGAGCACCCAGGGTCGGGGCTCCCTTTCTCCCTCCCCTGGCTGCCCCCCACCCTCTCCCCCTTCCCTCCTGCAGCAGATTCTGCAATCAGACATGCAAAAAAAAAAAAAATTAAAAAAAGAAAAAAAAATAAAATCCTGAAAGAGGAAGCCTGAAGTGTTGAAAAGGCTGAGCTCAGAGCGCCGAAATGGCATCGGGAGAGCAGTGAGTGCGAGCTGAACAGCAGAGCGAATTAAGATGCATGGTGCATTTTTGGCAAGCACAAACCCAAGCAGATCAGAGCTCTGCTTAATTTGCTCTGCTTTTCCACAGCGCCTTCCTGCATGCCTTCCCCCCCCCCCCCCCTCACCCCCCCTCTCCCCAATAGCTTCGTGCCTCTGCTCCTCCGCACAGAGCCACGGTGATAAAGGGACGGTGCTGCAGGCAGGAACACGGGTGAAGGGAGGAATTACAGGTGTAGGGCTCCAAATATTTCAAGGGTCTGCTTCTGCCAGGCATGGGGCTTTGCACAAAACAGAGAGGCTGAGGGATTTCTGTGCAGGCTTGAACCAACACCCCTAGGCTCTGCTGTGCCACCCCCCACCCCAACCGTCCCAGTTCAGAAGAGGCAACAGCATTTGGGGGGTAAAAAGAAAAAAACCCCAAGCAAACCACAACAACCCCCCCCCCCAAAAAAAAAAAACCAGCTACAGGGAGGATTTGCAACTGCAATTCATGCACCCATACCCCTTGGTGGGGAGTGGGCTGCTCACAGCCCTGCTCACAGGGAGCCTGTCCCAGCAGGACTCATGCTTGGGTAACTCCTCACCTGCTGCTGCACACCCACACCACAAGTCCCAGAAACATCAGTGATGTGCAAGGTGCTGCATGCACCAGGGCTTCAGTCCCACACCCATGGGGGCTTTTGGGATGCCAGGAAGGTTTGTCAGGAGTCCCCCCTGCCAGGGGGTATGGGGGGGATGCTATATGGAGACTGCAGCTGGGAAGGCACAAAAGGGGAAAATGTCCAGGCATATTTTTTGCTCCCTGCCTCAGTTTCCCCATCCATGTTGCAGAGATGCCATTCCCACGGCTCAGCAGTGCGACTGGAGGGCAGGCACTGAAGGAGGGCACCATGTCACGCACCCCAGCTCTTGGGGAACACCATGCACCCTGCAATGCTCTGCCAGCATCCCTCAGTAGCAGAGGGGACAGGGATGTCACACTATCCCCGAAACGAGTGTTTGGGGTGAGGCCAGGACTTCCTTTGCACTGGAGCTGGCACAAGGTCACAGCCTACTCATGGCACTCGACATCACACCGTTGTGTGTGAGGCCATCAGCCTGCCCCAGCATGTCACCACAGGGCTGGCCATGGTGGGGGGACATTCACGGGCACCTGGGGGACACGCTGCAGTCCCGCAGCACGGCAAGAGTCTCCTCCAGGAGACCAAGGACAGGACATGGGGGAAGCTGCTGTCACCCAGGGGTGCTGGTGTGGCTCTGCTTGATGCGGGTCTGTGCGCACAAGCACCCAGCACCCTCCTCACCCAGCCGGGTGCCAGCCTGCCCTCTGTACCTCCATCCCCAGGGCTCGGGGGTGACCACCGACCCGGGGCAAAGCACAACTGCTAACGAAGCACAAACCCACCCCAGCAGCTCTCAGGTCCTCTGCAGCAACCCGAGGCTGTTATGTGCTTTGCACTCTGCTTCCAAAGGCAAGGTTCAACCTGCAGAAGTTGGGGAGGTCCCAGCTCAGCTGTCCCAAGGGGATGGGGGGGAGGGTGCAGGAGCCCACTCACCCCATCCCCCAACACCACCCCCCACTCTGCCACCCAGTGCCAGGCTGGCCCCGCTTCAGCAGCTGATGAGGTGGTTTTGTGCCAAGCCACGGCTTCCTCTGCTGCTAATAGATAAAGCTGCGGCTCGCAGAGGAAACGTGGCCGGGCAAAGGAGGAGGAGCAGGAGCATCCAGCTGGGTGCCCGGAGGGCAGGCAGAAGGTAGGCAGGAAAAGAAAGAAACCAGGGGGCTGTTCATCCTCCCCATTGCAGGCTGCCAGGGGGCATTGGTGGGTGGGCTGGCAGAAGAGACTGCAGTGACAGCAAAGTCCCTGCCACACAGAGCAGACAGGCCACCAACCTTCACCCAGCCCCTGGCCCTGCTTCCCCCGCTTGAAGCCACTATGCCTCCCAGTCCACAGACAGATGATGCTCAGTGAGTCCACCAATACCTCTTGCTCACCCAGACCCAAAAGGGGACAGGAGTATTTGGGAGCTGCCAGGGATAGGAACGTGCAATCCCTGCCTCCATCCCTGCCTCTATCCCTCAGTCCTGTCCGGGTGGAAGAGGGAGGCAGGAGCAGGGCATGAGTGATGGGGCTGTCAGAGCGCAGAGATGGTATCTCGAGCAGAGGCCTTGCTGTTATTGCTCTGAGGGATGCTGGCAAATTGCTCTTTCAAGGAGCATCTCCATGAAGGATGAAATCAGTGCCTCCTGTGAGAGCACTGCCCCACAGAGGCACAGGGGCTGGGTTCCCTCTGGCCTTTGAGAGCCTCCAGAAATGCATGGGATGCTCTCTGCTGAGACCAAACCCCAGTTCTTCTGCAGTGAGGTCCCTATCTCCCCCATCCCAGCTGCCCTCTGCATGGGAACACAAGTTACTACCAAAATACCTAGCCCAGAAGAAAGTGTGGGGCTGAGGGGTGCCTGGGGGCCTCCTGGCCACAGACAGAGGTGGAGGCAGCTGTTTTGTTTGTGTTTCTGCTCTTCCCACCTACAAGGTTGCCCTTAGCATCACGCTTTCAGGCTGGCCATCCCTCAGGGACAATCTTTCCTTTTGCCACCATACTTCCCTGGCCAAGGTTCCCCAGTGCACCACTTGCCTCCTGGGGCCAGCAAACACCACGGCCCTTTGGGACATGACCAGAGAGAGATCAGTGGTCCAATATCTGCTCAGTCATCATAAGCTCCGACGTCCACTCCTGCCTCTGATCTCTGTATCGATCAGCAGGCCCGCGCTGAGGCATGCACCGCCCCACTCCCTATTACCAGAACAGCACTTGCTGCTTGCTGAAAATGATGAGCTGACATTTTCCTAGCCCCCCTTTCATCCAGAAGCATCTGCAAATCTGCCTACAGCAGGACCACTTTGTAGACCTCTGAAAAGCAGCCAGCCCCGGGGCGGGCAGAGCTGCTGTTTGGCAGCACGCAGCGATGCTGGGCAGCAGCACAGGGTGTGAGCTCTGACAGGGGAGGCAGGGAGAAGGGTTTCATCCCCTGTGTTGGGAATTCAGATGCAGGTTCATACACTCCTTTGCAGAGAGACCCCAGGAATTTTGAAAGTGTCATATTGGGGAGGGTCCAGCAGGCAGGGTAAATGGCCAGGAGGTGCAGGCAGCTTTTGGTGAGGGGATCCAGGCTGGTTTGGGAGACACAGCATCTCGCACAGCACCACTGGCGTGAGCTGCAGGGGGAAAACATCAGCCCCTGTGGAGCCAAGAGGCGTTTGCCTGAGCCATGCAGGCTCTTGAGCATCAAAAGTATTACTCCCTGAAGAAGAGCTACTCATTCCCACCACCCTGGGAAGAGCTCGGAGGCAGCCTTTGATCTGATGTCCATATTGCTTCTCTTGATCTGATGTCCACATTGCTGCCCCGTGCAGCAGGAAAGGTCACATTCTGCTCACTGGTCAGCCTGGCCATGGGAACCTGCAGGGAGAGGGGCTGAGGGAGGCATGTAGGGTGATCACATTTGGGCAAAAACAGCCCTGTGATGAAAGGTGAAGATCTCAGCCAGGGGAGGTGTTTGGGGGACAGCCGGTGGTAGGAGACTCCAGCCTTGGTTTGTCCTTGCTGATGCTGTGGGCATGTGGGGACAAGGGCAGGATGAAGATACTCCAACCAATGTCCTGTTCATAAACTCTCCGAGGCTGCTAAGAAAGTTTAGGGCAAAGCACCTAACCAGGAATTAACTGTTTAATAAATACACAGGAACAAAAATTTCAGGAGCAAACATATTCAAGTGAGGTCTAAAGAAACAGCCCTGTCATGAAGGTAACAAATATTGCTGTGCTTGCACTCATCACTAGACCCTGAACCAGCCTCCCACCTAGGCAGCACCTGAATTAATGTGTCTAGCCAAGGAAAAGGTCTGGTCATGGCTTTAATGTCCAGGACATGGTCCAGAGAGGATGTCTGCTATGGTGAAAAACAAAAAGACTGAAACAAAGGTCTTGGAAAACCCAGGGAATGAGAAGGAGAATAATGCAGAGCAGATTATAGCTGCAGTCAAGAAATAAAGGCAACACTTTGATCTGCCTGCGATGCTCTGCACAGAGCTGGTCCGTCTCTCACCCAGGAGCAATTCTGAGACCCAGGTGGGGAAGCTCTACCAGGGCAGAGGCTGCAAAGCCTGAGGGTGGCTGCTGGGAGAGGAGCTGGGAGGGGACTGCAAAGGAGTCCCAGGAGGCACTGGAGATGGCCCTGCTGCAGGCAGATAAGGGGAATTACAGTCCCAGCATTGTTCCTCTGATGACCTGCCATCTGCACGTCTCTCAGGACATTTTATGTGCTCAGAGCCACGGGGTTGTGGGCACAAGTCAGTAAATTCCCACCTCGAGCAGTCAGGCCTTGCAGTTACAGGCACAACCCTTGCCAGGACAAAGGAGTGGAGCTCTTTGTCACATCCCCCCATGGTTTTCCCCAAACCAAGCCCATGCTTTCAAAAATACCACATTCCTAATGCAGTCTCTGAATGCACAAGTGCAGCATGTGGGGCTGCAGGTGGGCACAGACAGCCTGGGATACCCCACAACGCAGGACCTAGGTGCAAAAAAACTTACTCTAAGATTTAAAAATAGTCAAAATGAACCAAAAAAATCCCCCCCTCAACTTTTGCTTATTTTCAACCATGCTTTTCAGAACAAAAGGAAGAGCTCTTTCCTTCCCAAGCCTTATTTTCTTGCTGCATCCCAGCAACCCTGTCCTCTGGCCAGGCACCCACACCAGTGGAAGCATCCCTCCCACACCATGGTACTGTCTGCAGACACTCTGGCTGCTGCTGAGATGCTGGGGAAGGAAACTGTGTGAAAGGAACAGTGGCCGTGACACACGCCTCATCAGAGAGGTAACAACGCTCAGCTCGGGCCCCTACCAAGCCTCCAGGTTGAATCACAACTCACTGGAGAATCAATTCCTCCTCGCCCTGAGCCCTTCCCTGCTCCTGTGCACAGAAACATGCTCTGCAAACCCGAGCCACCCTTGCAAGGAAATGAAATTGGTTTAGAAAAAGCTGCCCAGCTTGTTTATGTCTACAGTTCTTTCACTGATCTTCCCTCCTGGGGGGGGGGGGGGGGGGGGGGGAGTCCCCTGACTTTGGGGAGAGGTGCTGGAGCAGGGTTAAGCAGAGAAACTAAAATAACCAACTTTCCCTCAAAATATTTACCAAAAATCTTTTTGTAGGGTGCTAATCTCCCAAATAAACATGGGGAAGTTGGTATTATCTACAGCAGGGATGGGGAAGGCAGCTTTTACCTGAGTGTCAGAGCCCTCGTGGAGAAAGGATGTTTAGCCCCATCTCAGCGTCACATGAATCTAATGTGCTTCCCAAGTCTCAGGGGATCCAGGGACTTGCAGCCCCCACAGCTGATGGGGAAGATGGCTGTAGCCCCAGAAGGGCATAGTTTCAAAAATCTCTGCTACTTCTCTCATCCCAAGGAAGAGTTGAGTCAACAAGCTGCTTGGAATGGTTTCCTGATCCATCGGGGAATTGTGAAACCCTCAATTACTTAAAACATCTCCCTGTCCCATGGTGGGTGAAACTGAGAGCATTCATCCCACCCTCAGCTTGCCATGCAGGGAGAAGTGACCATGCTGAACCCAAAGGGACCACAACCCACAAAGCCTGGCTTAGCCAGGAGCTCTGGGCTGAGCAAGCAGGACCCCGAAAAACACTCTGACCCAATAACCTCACCCTACTCCAGAGAAAAGCAAGCGAATGCAGGATGTCCCCCCTCAGTGGCTAGTGGCATCTGTGTTTTCCTACTCTGAGGCCTCTCCAGCATCACCCAAAAGCCTGAGCTCCTGGAGCATAAGATGACACAGTGACAGCAGCCCCAGTAGCAGGGTGGTGCCTCTGAGCCCTCCTCTCTGGGTGCTGCCATGCTTGTTTCTCAACGTGGAGCTTGCAGAGTTGGTAACAATCCTGCCAACGTGCAGCATCTAGGCTGTGTCCCCTCCAGGGATGACAGCATCAGGGGCTCAATCAGTGTTCTGACCCCCTAGACACAGCCTGGGAATTGACACCACCTTACAGGAGGCAGCTGTGCTGTGGGAAGCAGCTACCATGAGCTCCACTCACCTGGGCAGAAAGGGAGGGTCTTGGAGGTGGGGGCTATGATTTTGTCTCTGCAGCAAAGCCCTTCACCATTCCCACAGGGCTGGGCTAATGGGGGTTAACCTGGAATACCCTGGGGCACACAGTCACTGGTGGAGATGAAGGGATGTTGCCTTCAAGCTGGGGCATATGGTCCCCAAGGCACCACTCTAACACTGCCCTCAGCCCCCATGAGCTGCAAGGGAACCCAAAGGCAGGAGGCTGGTGTGTGAGCTGTGGCAAATGTCCTGCCAATGTGTCTGCAATAAACAAATCAATAATTAAGGGAGGATGTACATTAGCCTTTGAACACACTCCAGGTAGAGCTTATTTTAGCCCTTCCAGGGAAAGCATGCAGGGTGAGCAAAGCAGGGAGGAGGGGGGGCTGCAAAATACCAAGGGGCTGCATGAGGATGAGGTGAGGGTTAAGGGTGAAGATGGAGGGTGAGATTTATCAAGCAGGTAAGTTGCAGGACAAGGGGTGTGTGTGGGAAGCAGCCAGGTGGGGGAACCATTGGGGGGGCTAAAGAGAAGAGGGATGAGGACATTTGCAGGGGCTGGCAGTGATGTGCATGAACATGCTGCAGGTGTGATGGGCATAAAGTCCACGTGCAGGAGCTAAGAAGTGTGGATGTGCCATGAGAGACCATTGTGAAGAGATATGTGGAGAGAGCACATCACCAACAACCCCTTCCCATGCCTGCTGGGTGAAATCCCATCCCAAGGTCTTCTGCTCCTCTAATGACAGTGGTGCTCAGGGCCTGCCCCAGCTCCTGGTGGGCTGACTAAGGGCCACCAGCCCAGAGCTGGCTGTTGGATTGGAAGAAGTGCTCACCTCAGCCCCAGCCCTTACACACCAGCTCAGGATCATCAAAGCAAGACTGTGCATCATGGCTCCATTCCACTGTGGCTGTTGATGATCCACAGATCTGCCCATGGGATGAACAAAAGGGTCTAGTACCCTGCACAGAGAACAGCCAAGAAGTTTTCTTCTCCTTGAATATGCAGCAATTTTGCTCATCTACTCCTGCTGTGTCCCTTGCTAAAGATCACTGCCTTCTCCAGAGCAAACCTTACACTCACCTGCCCAAAGCTCAAGATGCCAGATGACTTGTTAACATCCTGTCCAGCTCCAGCCCTGCAGTCCAAGAGAGCATCCCATAGTGAGAATTGGTCTTGCAGGTAATTTTGATTGATGACACACACCAGCAGGTCCAATTCCCAGGTCCTCCTCATCATCTGGGACATACTGTTGGGGTAGGAAGACAGAGGAGGACACCAGCAAGCCCTGAAGGTGTCAGAGCAGCAGTGCCATGTTGCTCCACATCGGTGCCCATATTGTCCCTGGTCTGACACTTTTAATACCAAGCCCAAACAAAACATTAAAAGCCAAAGCCCAAGATCTTGCAGCATAGATAAATCTTTGCTCTACAAAAAGGGGTAAGTCCCCCATATCTTTTAGCCCATTGTAGAGCAGCTCTCAGCACTGAACAATTCCCCCAACACCCCAGTTCCACCCCACCACTCTGAAAAGAGGTTCTCCCCATCCTTACAGAGAAAGATCTGTCTGACATGATTTATGCCTACTGCATATCCAGGCTGGCTTGCCACAAGCCTCTGCATTTGGGCTAGTGCTGGAAACCACACAGGACCATCAACTAATGTGAAACACAACCCACCTTCTCAGCGGGATGGGGTCCCCAGAGCCCATCTTCCCATTCCCCCTCCCAGGCTCAGCTTCTGCTCTGCCTGCCAGGCAGGGCTGTGGTTTCTGATAGCCAAACACATCAACAGCTGACGGTGCAGCAGCATTAACCAGAGCCCCTCCAGCCCTGCCCCTCCCAGGGAGCTGGGGATGCACTGGGAGGGCCCTGGGGAGGGATGGAGACAGACCTCTGCCAGCCAGAGGTGCTCAGGCACCTGCTGCAGAGCGCCCAGGGGAGCCTAAATTGGTCCAAAATCTCACACACTGGAGAGTTTTCCTCCAGCAAAGAGCTTCCACTATGAAGAGCTATCAGTGAAGCACTTGTGATGCAGTTCAGCTGAGTTAAATAAATAAAAGTGACTAATGACTCTGATTAAATATTAAAGGATCACTTTATTTTTGCAAATACACAGAACATTGCACACAGCTGGAATCTGGAGATGGCCCCTGCAGCTGAAGTGACCAAGGACAGCTAAAGCAACACCAGGTTCTTCCTTGCACTGTAACAAGGAGCACCTGGGTACAGACCTCTGCTTCCCACTGACAGACGTGGGTCCAGCAACATCTGCATTGGCTGCTCACATGCAGGTTATCCAAACAGAGCTTCTGCAACCAAGACAGAGAAGCTGAGCCCCCAGACCCCACCACAGTGCTCTGACCTGTCTGGGTGTGCAGACACTGCACCAGGCAGGCACAGCCAGTAGCAGTGGCTTCATCGTGCTACAGGGCCACCCCCAAATCCCTCAGTGACATGCCAGAGCCACCTAATGAAGTGAAGATAAATACTTCTTCCCACTGCCTATTAACAGTGACTAGAAGAGAGCTTCTTGTCTCACCAGTCCCACCACAAGCTGACACCATTTCACTGGACCCCACAGCCCACCCCCACTCATTTCCATGGGGCATTTCCCCCCATGCCCTCCTGGAGGTCCTCCGGGCACTCCTGGTGCTATTTGTCTCCTCACCTGTGATGCAAAGGTTTCCAGTGGTTTTGATGGGTGAGAAGATCTGCTGGAGAGGATGGAGCAGGCTGCAGGTGTGGGGGGGTTTCCAGCAGCTCTGGGTGCTCTGGACCCAGGGCAAACTCCAAACCTGCAGGGAGAGCAGGTGAAACACACCAAATGTACCAACATTTGTAGGACCCAGGGGGATGCAGTGCTCAGCCAGAGGAAAACAATGGATTCTACAGTTCAACATCCAAGTCCTGTGGCTCAGACATGGGAGCCCTGGGCTGAGCAGCCAGCACACCTCCGTGCAGTGGATACATGTGTAGAGTGTGTGGTCCCTTCACAGGCAGTTTGCACAGGGAAAAGGAGACACATTTGGTTATGAAATAATTCCCTTGGCACCTTCTGGTTGTTTGCTCCATTGCCAAAAGCTTCCTGGAGACAGCCATCCTAAGCACAGCCATCCTAAGCACAGCCATCCTAAGCACAGCCATCCTAAGCACAGCCTCCTTCAGAGTTACTGTAACTGAGACACTTGTCTTGGTGCTAATTTGAGGGTTTTTTGGTAAGGAGTCAAAGATGCACTGCAGCATCACATGTGCACCAGCCCCACCTCTAGAGGACCCCATGAAAACTACTGTCCCATACCCATCCCTTACTCTGCCATCTCCAGCTGGCCACAGCCACTGCCCAAATGCAGAGAGGTTAAAATCCTGGTTATTAGGAACTCAAAAGGCAAGGAACGAAGGAGTGCCAAATGGCAAAGGATAAAATCAATATGGGGAGAGCTGTTATTTAAGCTTCTGAGCTCCGGGGTATTACAAACGTTGGAGAGCAATGAAATAAAAATGATACATAAAGTGACAACATCATCATGTCTGTATAACTGACGCCCTTAGCAGCTGTTTGGTCTGAACAACAGAAGTAAATCCAAATCTGTGCCTGCTGCCCAGGGCTGTCTGGCACTCCTAAGGGGCCACTTTGTGATCAGAGAGAGAGGAAATTACAGGGTATTTTGCCAACCAGATAATTTTTAACCTCCTTTTGGTCACTGTGCCCTGGAAGCCCAGAGGATCACACCATCAGCAACCCATGGACCAGCACACCAGCTCTTCTAGAAGAGGTTGGGTCTTTGCTGCAGGTGGAAGAGACCCCACAGGGCACCCCAGCAGCTTCAGGGATATAGGGTGGCAGTGAGTCTCCCTGGGCACAGCAGCCAACCTGCTGCTGTGGCCAGGATCTGCCCCTCACCTCACAGGACACTGGTCCCTTGGTCAGCCCTGAGCCAAGCTGGTAACAACAGGGGCAAGTCCTGCAAAGCAGGAGTGAAAACACTAGGCTGATGTGCAAAGTGTCCTTTCCTTGCTTCCAAGGCTTTGTGACACCCTCTTATCACCCTTTAGAGCTTCCCCACACCAACACAAAGCAATAACATTTTTTATTTCTCTCTAGTGGTTAAAAAATCACGGTAATTTTTCTCCTAACTTTCTCTCCCTCTCCATCACCTCTCCTGCTATTGACCAGAGCCTGGAAGCCTGTCAAGCTCTCCTAACTCTGCCTGCAAGCTTCTCCTCACTGCCAGCCCCCCAGCATATCCTGCTCGGGTACCTCCTCTGCCCCTAGCAGCAGTCAGTGTTGCGGTGCCCTGAGTCCTCCAGCAGCTGCCTGGAGCCAGGCAGAGCCTCCGGACAGCACGGATTTGGGGCTCGCTGCCAAACACAGTGCTGGGTGCTTTGGGATGCAGAGGGACACCTTGGAGGATGCAGAGCTTAAGCGCTGAGCTGCGAGAGGATGCTGCAGCGAGGGGATTCGTACTGCCACCTTAGGGAGAGCCAAAGAAATGCTGAAGCTGAGAGCGGGAAGCGATGTTCTCGCCTTTGGTAGAAGACCAGCTCCTGCAAGGCCAAGGAAGGAGTTTAACCTCCCCTGCAGTGTGGGGAGCTGGGGCAGAGCGAGCGTGTTAACCCCGTTTATGGCCGCGCTCCGCATCTGCGGCTGCATTAACCCGGCTCTGGGAAGGCGCCCGGCCCTGCTCCGGCAGCAGAGGCTTTTCACAGAATCACAAGGTTGGAAAAGACCTTTAAGATCATCAAGTCCAACCATTCTCATCCTAAACTAAACCATATCCCTAAGTACTTCATCTACCCTTTTTCTGAACACATCCAGGGAAGGTGACTCAGCCCCTCCCTGGGCAGCCTGTTCCAGCCCTGACAACTCTTTCAGTGAAAAATTTTTTCCTAACATCCAATCTAAACCTGCCCTGGCACAGCTTCATGCCATTCCCCCTTGTCCTATCACCTGTCACCTGGCTGAAGAGACCATCACCTATCTCTCTATAACCTCCCTTCAGGTAGTTGTAGGTGGTGATAAGGTCTCCCCTCAGCCTCCTCTTTCTAGGCTAAACAGCCCCAGCTCCCTCAGCCGCTCCTCAGAGGATTTGCCCTCCAGCCCCTTCCCCAGCCTGGTTGCCCTTCTCTGGACTCGCTCCAGGACCTCCATGTCCTTCTTGTGGTGAGGAGCCCAGAACTGGACACAGTACTCGAGGTGTGGCCTCACCAATGCCCAGTACAGGGGCACAATCCCCTCCCCAGACCTACTGGCCACACTGTTTTTGATACAAGCCAAGATGCCATTGGCCTTCTTGGCCGCCTGAGCACACTGCTGACTCATATTCAGCCTGCAGTCAACCAACACCCCCAGGTCCTTCTCTGCCTGACAGCTCTCCAGCCAGTCTCCCCCAAGCCTGTAGCACTGCATGGGGTTATTATGTCCCATGTGCAGAGCCCAGCCATTACAGCAGCACACATTAGGGACTTGCTGGAGGGAGAGGAGCACTCCTCTGGCTCCCAGAGCACTCTTTAACCTCCTAGAGATGCTCAGCTATGCACTGGTGGGACATGCTGGCTGAGAGAGAAACAGTACTGGAGCTGAACAAGGCAGAGTAGCTGTGCCTGCAAGGCACTGGGGACAAACCCAGCACTGGCCTGGGGCTGAGGTGGCCAAGCTGGATGGGGAGATAGGGACAGGGAGGGAACAGATGCTCTTTTTCCCTTGCACACCTTGGCATGCTGCTCCTGAGCCTGGGAAAGCCTGGCATGGCCTTCTCTGCCCAAATTGCCTTACCTGGGCTTGTTCCCTGGACTTTCCCCACATTCTCCCACCACTGCAGCCCATCCTGCACCCCCAGCATGAGTTCATTGATGCTCAGATCCACCCCACAGGGCTCTGGTTTTCTCCTACTCTCCTGTCTGTACCTAACTGCCAAACAGCAGAAGAAATAGGGCAGGAAGAGGGGTTTTTTTTTGGGGGGGAGGGGGGAGTGGGGAGGAGGTGAGCTTTCTGAAAGAGAACAGTGCTGCTTCAGGAGAGATGGGACAGCAGGGACAGAGCAGGTGGGCAGGGATGTAGTGTAGGGCATGGTGACAGCATGGGATAGATGGGTGCAGATGCTGCAGGGCAGAAGACAGAGCTGCACTCTGTCTAGAGAGACACAGCACCTGGGAATGGTCAGGGTTGCTATGATGGCTTGGCAGGGCAAGGAGCTGCTGACAGCCACATCTGGAGACTAAACATGGGCCAGTGGAACAGAAAGTGTCTAGAGAAACCTGAGAGCACTCCTTGCTCTCAAATGCCCACAGGTTTCTCCCAGCATCTCCAACATTGCTGGATTTTGATTCTTTTCCCTTCCTCCCAAACCCTCATCCACATCTCTCCTGGTGGTGCTCAGCTCCTGCACGTGGCCCCAGTCAATGCAGCACAGAGCATCTCCACGGTGGGTGGGTACAACTGGAAAAGTTGGGAGTAGGGAAGAAGAAGAAAGGAAAGAGAAATAGAAGCAGAAAACCAGTCTCCAGGCTCTGCTTCCATTTTTTGTGAAATTAAAATAAAGTGGCAACATAATTAATGAAATCAGGGCTTTTCCCATTCTTCCACACACAAGCTCAATTCCCAAAGCAGGGGGAGCACAAGAGGCTGGGAGTGCAAGAAAAAAAAGCAGGTGCATTACCCCTTACAGACCTCCCAAAACCTTAACCCAGGAGCACCAAGAAAAGCTGAGAGAAACTTGTGGAACGGAAGCCTCCCAGTAAGCAGCAGGTTAAGGCAGGTTTCCTTGGATACAGGGAGCACTCCAGCTGTTTAGCAAATGGCCAAGAGAAAACTCTTGCTTTACAAAACAGGCAGGGATTGATGCTACCCTCTTCTGGCTGCCAGGGAGCTGGGAAGAGGATGCTCTGGGGTCAGCAGCAGAGCTGGGTGCTGACCACAGGCTGGGGAGACACCAGCTGTGGGGAGGGTGTTGATGCCCTCTGGGCTGGGATGTAGGAAACGTGGGGTTGGGTTTGTGTCCTAAATTGATTTTCAGGCCAGTCCTCTGCCAAATGCTCATCTCATGAGTGGATGAGGAAGGTCCAGCTATAGTCTGCTGGACAATGTATCTGTGCTGAGGAGCAGGGTTCCTTACGGATATTTGTATGTCAAGAAGAGTGCAGCTGAAGGTCCTGAGGGGTGCTTTTGTGTCTTCATTCCCATCCCAAGCTGTGTCCCACAAGCAGGCACGCAGCACCCCACAGCTTGCCTAATTACCCAGCCAGGAGCTGTGATGGGCAGCTGCCTGAAAAGGAGAGTCACAAGAGGCATCCCTGCCTGGAAAGGAGCCTGTTTATTTGGTATGACACTATTTTCTGTTCTAAACTGAGTGGGTTTTTTTGGAGGAACTAAGCTGAGACAACAACAACCCGCATGGGAGATGGGAATGCCACTAGGACAACTGGCCTAGAAATCAGTGGAGGGGAGTTTGGCTGGCCTTCAAAACAAAGCCAGTGTGGCTACTTTAACTGGAGGAAGAAGGCATGCTCATGTGCTACACACTCAGTTAAGGCAGCCCAGCAATTCCCAGCCCTGGTTGGGCTCCCCCAGCCATTTCTCAGTTCTGCTGCCTCCTCACTTCATCAAGCCGTCGTTAGGCAAACGCGCCGAGATGACACCAGCAGCAACACAAGGGAAAGCAAAGCTTCCACGTCAGTGCACATGACTTGACAATGCAAACAGCTTGGGATACACAGTGCATAAGAATATATTATTAAGCAGCAATAAACGAACAAATTTCCCCTACTCACCCAGTGGGGAGGGGAGGGAGGAGTCAGGAAAGACCCAGGGAGCTGACAGCCTGAATCGCTCCCTTCTCATCTTGTCTCTATCCAGTGGCTTGTTTGCCCTGGGTGTTTGAAATTGAGTCAATTAAGATTCTTTATACATTCAGATGTAATAAAATAGGGACAATTAAACCTAATAAAAATCAGGTAGTTGTTACATACCCTCCTGATGCCTTCTTGTTCCTCTTACAGCTTCCTGTGAGAGGCCAGGGCATGCCTGGTGGATTCAAATGGTATAGGATGAGAGGTCAGCCAGCACAGCCCTGCTCTGGATGTCAAAAACCCAGAGAAGAGAAGAGGGAGACAACAAGCTCCCATTCCTGCATTGGCCCAGAGATCAGCCCAGGTGCAGAGGTGGCTTGGGATAGATGAGCTGGAGCAGCTGGAGAACTAACAGTAGGAAGCATGGGGAAAGGATTAAATAGGGACCTCCCCAGTTACAGATGGGCTCCAGCTAAGCAGATTAAGCTTGATGGAGAGTAAATACTTGGCTCCATTGAAGAAATCTAGGAGCTCACCATGCCTCTGAGGAACAAATGACACAGTGAAATCCCATAGTGTGCCCTTGAAGACCGGTCCTGATGTGAGTTGGCAAAAATGTGCTCCCAGTACTGTCACTAAAGAAGTGGGAGAGCCAAATGTACTCAGCAGGCACTGCCACACAAAGACCCCACAAAGGCCTGGGTCCAGTGCCATGGGTGCTTGTCCAGGCTTCTAGCAGCTGCAGTGGTGGGAGGAAAAGACCCTTGGATGATATTTCCACAGGGTCCAGCCACCAATTGGGAGCATCTCTCACCACCAGGTTCTCTTGTGCACACAGAAAGGGCACCAAGGCCATTTCATGCCGAAGGCAGGGCTTAGGACCTGAGAAGTTAGACAGAGCATGCTGCATTTCTTCCCCAGAGCTGGATGAAGAGTGTGTGGTTATGAGCATGGCCATCAATGAACCACAAAGCCTTTTAGCATCCATTATTTGCAACTGCTGCTGAGCAAACAAATGCGACCACATCAGTCACTGGCCCATCCCCAGATGAAAGCGGTTCACATCAGCTGATGCCCCCCCCCCCAAGGAAAGAAATGCTGAGGGAGTGTGGTACAAACCCTTTCCCCTCTGTAGGTTTGTCAGAAAGAGACAAAAATGGGGTATCTCACCTCTCCCTCCCTCTATCATGGTTCCCTTCAAGGGGGTCACCATGGTCCTTGAACAGTCAGTGTGGGCCACGTCTTCCTCCCCATGTCTGCTGAGTAAGTCCCACTGATGGGCAGGTTTGGGAGACATGTCCCCACCAGCCTCCCATTTGCAGCCAGCAGCATGGAACAACCGAGGCCCTCAACGTGGGCACCAACACTTAGAGGTCAGCTCCATGTGAGGACTTTCCTTCAGCCCTCATCACCTGCCCTGACGTAGAGGAGGCCCAAGGCTGGGTGTCAGCCCAACAGGGATCAAAAAGAATCATAGAATCATAGAACAGTCTGGGTTGGAAGGGACCCCAAGGATCACAGAGTTCCAACCCCCTGCCACAGGCAGGGCCACCAATCTCCAGGTATGATCTACACAAGGTTGCCCAGGGCCCCATCCAACCTGGCCTTGGACACCCCCAGGGATGACATCTCCTGCGCAGCCAGGGGAAATTGGCTGGCATCCTCTGGGCCAGTTGCACTGAGCAGATGCTGAGCTCCCTTGACAGAGCAGACAGCAAAGAACCCTACAGATGCCTCTTCCCAGCTGCAGACCTGCCCTGGCTTCAGAACCAAGGCTCATGCTTTGCCAGCACGCTGGGGCCACTACGCCTTTCTACCTGCTCGCCTGTTTATCCTCAGGCTGCCAGCTTAACAGGACGGCTTATTTATTTCTTTTATTGGTCTGTCTGTCTTGTTTACCCCTTCCACCCCTCTTTCTTTTCCCTTTTGTTCTTTTTATTATTTTTTTTTTTTTAAAAAGAGTTGTGCTGCACTTCTTGGTAAAGCACTTTAATCCATTTTAATGCCCCAGTTCTGCTCCTCAGTGACAGCCCGGTGGTTAGTCTAATGCGTCCCGCTCACCTCAGGGTTACTAATGAGGTCACGGCGAAGGCAATCTCCAAACTGAATAATTCACTAATCAGATGCTTCAGACTCCAGTGGTAAAATTTATTTCTGACACCTAAACAGCAAATGGGTTTGTGGGGACACACACACACACACACACACACACACTGGTGTGCTGGCACGCACGCCTCTAGCTCTTTTTCTTTCTTCAGAGCTATTTTGGGTGAATCGGTGCTGTGCCATATGGTTCATGATGGGTCTCACCACAAGGAAGGCTGGCTCAGCGCAAGCACAGGGCAAGGAGGAGCTAGTGTGATGAGCAGGTGCCTTTAGGCAGCTCCATGGGATGGATGGGGAGGTGGGTGGATGGATGGAGAAGTGGGTGGATGGATGGAGAAGTGGATGGATGGATGGATGGATGGATGGATGGATGGATGGATGGATGGATGGATGGATGAGTGAGATGAGACAGAGATCTGGGAACAAAGGCACTCTCACGCCACGTATAGAGTCTATCTGCTGTCAGCTTAGGGAAGCTGCCTGGCTAACCACCTGGAGGGACCCACCATCAACTCAGATACAGGAAACTAAGGAGCCTTGTGTGGAGGCTACTCTTAGTCTTTTATATCTTTATAGTTGAAAAATAGCAAAAACGTGCATTGAATGGAATCATCCAGCCTCTGGAGGGTCTGGTGCTGGCATTGCTAATCTCATACCTTATCCCCTCTAGGACAAGTCCCCTCTCACTTTGTGTTGGTGATGTCCTCTGCCACTCTGCATTATCCAAATAACATTGCCTGAGTTCCCTCCCACCCCTTTTCTGTATTGGAAGCAACGTCCGCTACATCTACATGGCACCCCCAAGGATCTATCTCCAAGAGAGGAAACAATAAGATTGCAATTAATTAGTATTGCTAATAATAAAAGTCACAGTGAGTCATTAATAATAATTAACACTCCATATTCCTGGAGGAGGCAGCGGTCTGAGAAATTTTTCTTCTCTGTTGCTAAGCCAGAGAACAGGTGTCTGGTGTTGTTACATGCCTGGTGGGTACTCAGCATGGGGTGCATGTTGGCAAAACCTCCCCCTTGCCTTGGACCTGAACCAACATTGCCTCAGCAGACAGCCAGAGAGACTCCATCGGTGCCACCCATATCTCTACTCTCCCACAGAGGGGCTGTGCTTCTCCTAAAGCTGCTGTTCCTCCTCATGGTGTTTCTTCTGCAAGAGAGGGAAGGAAGGTCTAGAGCTGTTTGGGTGACAAATAGCTCTGTGGATGGGAAATGCAAGGGCTGGAGGCTGAGGAGGATCTCATCAGGCATGGCAGGGCTGTGACACCTCTTCCAGCTGGATTTGGGCTGTGCTGGGGGGAAGAGGGGGCACAGAGATCTTTTAGAGAAGAGCAGCTCCCCATGAAATGTGTAAATTGGAACTACTCTGAAATGGGACAGCGAGGAGAGAGCAATTGGGCTGGACACACAGAGGGGCCCATTGAGGAGTCTGGCTGAAGGAGGAATAACTGGCTGCAACATTGCTGAAAGCTTTGTCCTCGCCAAAATGCTTCTTGGAAACAAGCTGGTTTCCACAGCCAGGAAAGGTGAGAGGACACAAGGGAGTGGGTCTGCAGATGGAGCGTTATGGGTATGGGATGCTGAAGTGTCCATGAGGGAAAATAATTCAAGCACAGAGAGGATCTGAATCTGTGCTCCCCGGCCCTGAGCCAGTGCCCTGCACATCAGCCCAACCCTCAGCTCTCAGCACCTGAAGGTTTGGTTTTCCTCAGAAAAGGAACAGACAACAGAATCTGAGAGCAGTGACCAAGTCTCATCCTGTGGCCAGCTCTAGTAATTACACAGCCAAGTGCTCATCTGTGACTGGGCCTGCATGAATTACCTATATGGTGTGGCTTTCCTGTCATCCAGCCAGAGATCCTAGAGATCTGCTTTTCTAGAGATCCAGAATCATAGAATCATAGAATGGCATGAGTTGGAAGGGACCCCAAGGATCATAGGGCTCCAACCCCCCCTGCCACAGGCAGGGCCACCAACCTCAGGCCTGGAGCTACACTAGGTTGCCCAGAGCCCCATCCAACCTGGCCTTGAACACTTCCAGGGATGGGGCATCCACTACCTCTCTGAGCAGCCTGTTCCAGCACCTCATCACTCTCTCTGTAAAAAACTTCCCCCTAATATCTAATCTGAACCTCCCTTCCTTTAGTTTTAATCCATTCCCCCTTGTCCTGCCATTGTCTATCCTTTTAAAAAGTTGAATCCCCTCCTGCTTATAAGCTCCCTTCAGGGACTGGAAGGCTGCAATGAGGTCCCCCTGCAGCCTTCTCTTCTCCAGACTGAACAAGCCCAGCTCCCTCAGCCTCTCTTCATAAGGCAGGTGCTCCAGCCCTCTAATCATCTTTGTGGCTCCTCTGAACCCTCTCCAACAGTTCCACATCCTTCTGTATCTGGACACAGTACTCCAGATGGGGCCTCACAAGGGCAGAGCAGAGAGGGACAATCCCCTCCCTGTCCCTGCTGGCCACCCCTCTTCTAATGGAGCCCAGGATACCATTGGCCTTGCGAGCTGCAAGAGCACACTGCTGGCTCATGTTAAGTTTCTCATCCACCAGAATCCCCAAGTCCTTCTCAGCAGGGCTACTCTCAAGAAGCTCTTCTCCCAGTCTGTATCTGTGTCTTTGCTAATCACAAAGCCCATGTGCACGGGCTGGCAGAGGTGAGGTGTGGGAGAGGTGGCTCAGTGGACATCCAGGCCTCACAGCCTGGCAGACAAACTCCACACACGGTGTCTTTTTTGGTGACCCACCCCCAAATGAGATGTTTCTGTGCTGGACTGAACAGTGCTGAGCACCGTGCTAGCAGCACAGGGGATCTGTGGGTCTAAAGAGGAGTGTAGGTCTCCCTCCGATTTACAAGGAGGAAGAGCAGATCCTGATGGAGCCTGAGCAGCTGCAGCCGGCGGGGTTCCTGCCCCAGCCACTCACAGCCCCAGCCAGGGAAGATCTGCCGGGTGGTCACAGAGGTCCCACCCCCCTGCCTTGCAGGAAGGGTCGAGCAGGGGCGAATGAGCTCATCCCCACCAGAAGTCACGCTTTGATGTCCGGCCGTTCCCTGGGGTGCAGATCACATATGGCCCAAACGCAGAGCAAACCCTAAGATGCAACATGAGCAGGGAGGGAAATTCCCTTGCTGCTTCCTTTTGGTAACGCTTTCATGCTGACCCCTTTTTGCTGTGGTGCTTCAGCAATGCCTCTTTTTATGGCTGGGGAGGAGGAAGCTGTAAATCCAGGTTCCAGGCGAGTGGCTAACGCAGCATGGAGACAAAACCAACCGGTGGTGAAACGTCTCAGCACAAGCAGTGACCTGACAAGATGCCTTCTCTTCTAAAGATGGGACCACAGAGAAGAAGTGCAAGACCCAGTCTTGCTCTGGGAAGGAGGGAAGCATGCAGGGGACAACGGTGAGAGCAAAAAGAGGCAGGTACAACAAGCGCAACAAGGTGGTGAAAGGGAAACCTCAAGCCCTGGAGAATCCAGGAGAAACAAGCTCACCAACTGGAGCAGGGTACCAGGGGCCAAGAGAGCCTCCTCTGAGTGCCAGGCACTGCCAGGCTTCCCGCCCAACTGCTGAGCAAGATTATGTGATAAATGATTGCATTAGTCCGGACAGCTTCTCATTTTCCTCCAATCTGGCCTGTCTGCCCTCTTAGCACGGGCCTCCTGATAGCATTTCTCCCTTCACTGACTTCATTTTTCCTGTTAGGTTGTCAAGCTGTCAGGGAGAAGAAAGGAGAAGCATGGACAAGGCTGTTACTGTCTGTGCTCTGAGAACATCCTGTGCCTCTGCTGTCCCTGCCCTCCTTGGCCCATCCTGGGCACGATGCCTTCCTACCTCCTGCTCATATTCCTGGGAGACCTCCCTAGGCATTGCAGGTATCCCCACTTCAGCTCAGGAGACTGTGGCTGTCTCAGCCTCTGTGACCGTGCTAAGAATGCCATGGGGTATGTAGAAATGAAGGTCAGAAGGGGTTTAGCAGACACTCTCAGCCTGAAAAGTTATGCATTTGTAACAGTTTTGGGGGGAAAGGCTCATGGCTGCTGTGTTGGGGTGCACAGATGATGCTTACGAGCCCTTCTGGGTGAAGCAGATGCTCCTGTCCTGGTTGATTGTTGATGGAGGGAACCAAACTGACAGTGGGAACAAAGCCAAGCTTGTTCTGGTACGGCTTTCTTCTTTTCTGTACAGCCTGCTTGACATTTCTGCTGTGAAGACAAAAATGGGGAGGTTGGGGGAAAATTAGTTTTCATCAGAGTCTGCTGTGTAATGTTCAGCTTGGCATCCAGGCAGCCATCCCATCCCTCTTGGCACCAGGTAGCACCGTGGGGTGGAGGTGGTGGCTCCAGCAAGGGTGTAGCGGCAGGGTCCTCTGGTCCAGACCAGGAACGTGGTCAGGGTGAAACAGCCCTGTCACCTGGAAGATCTCCAGTTCTTCCTAAGGCTTAGGGGGATGATGGAGGTGGAGGTGAGTGGGCTTGAGACTTGGCCTGGTTTGGAGGAGGGACACACAGCCAGAGCTGAGCACTTGGATGTCTCCTGGGTCCTTCAGGCTGAACAAGGTAAAGGTCCAGGCAATGTTTTAGCTACTCCACCCCCACACATGGAGGTTTTCGAAGAATCACAGAGCGTTAGGAGTTGGAAGGGACCTCAAAAGATCATTTAGTCCAGCCCCCTGCCAGAGCAGGATCACCCAGACTAAATCACACAGGAACACATCCAGCCAGGTTTGAATGTCTCCAGAGAAGGAGACTCCACAACCTCTCTGGGCAGCCTGTCCCAGGGCTCTGTCACCTTCATAATGAAAAAGCTCCTCCTTATATTCCCATGGAACTTCCTATGCTCCAGCTTGCACCCATTGCAAGTCTTGAACTTGATTTCCAGGGAGAACATTGTGCCTCTACAGCAACATTGTCAGTCAACACCTGCTTCTTAAACACCTTGTATTCAAGTCCAAGTATCCTCTAAGTGGAGATCACAACTGCATGCAGAACAGGACCCTCCCTTCCTAATCCCAGCTCTCTGAGAGATATTCCACAGCTCCCCTGTGCTCTGCATCCATTTCTCCACTTCCTAAAATGGCATGATAAGAATATTTGCACCTTCCACACATGCCCATCTCAGGTGGCATGCTGTGAACCCCTTGGGTGGAAGACAGCCCGTAGCTGCAAGCCTCTCACCTGAGTGAAAGCAGCACTGGGATCAATGATGCTGGATTTCTAGGATGTTTCCCTTCTTCAAAGTGCTTTGCAAACATAAAATAACTCTCCTAACCCCCTGTGAGGGAGCTGGGGAAGCCTAATTATTCCTAGGAACGGAGCACCCCTCGTTTTCATTTAGCACAGAGCAAGGAGGGACTTTCATGTCTCGTTCGCCCCCACCACCCTTAGATAGCATTCCTTCATGTTGCTTTGAGGGTTAACAGCCATCTGTAATCACATTAGAGAGGCAGCTTAATTCCAAGGAGGCTCATTCCCTGGACTCACTCCCCTCCACTGCATCGCAATGAGCAGATCAAACAGCACCAGTTCCGACGTGGAGATCAATCCATGATGAGGGGAGCACATCCTCTGTGAGCACAGTGGAGACCGTGGCCAGCATCCTGCTCTGCCAGTGGAAATCTTTGCAAATGTTGTTAAAGAAGGGCTGAATTAGGCTATTGGGTACCAGGGAGCAGGGGGTGGCTGCAGGCAGGGCTGGGTAGCCAAGGGATGGGGGAGTTGGGTGATCTGGGACGTTATCTCTTCACTGCTGCTCCACAGAAAGTACCAAGCTCAGTAAAGGTGGAGGATTTGGGCTTTTCAACACCGTGGAGAAAGCCACTTCCCTTGCATGGGGTGGGATCAGCTGCTGAGGAGGGCTGGGGCAGGGTAGCAACTCCATGTGCCCATATTTAGGGATTATTTAGGGTTGGGCAAGAGGCCAGCATGGAGAAATTGGTTGAAAATGCTGGTTTTCTCTTCAAATACCTCCCCTGCATCCCTTCATTAGACAGCCTGTTTAGCTATTTACCAGCTAGATGGTTCCTTTTATTGAACCTGTCAATAGATGTGTCTGTGCCCTCTGAAGCTGGTGAAGCTTGGATGAAGCAGCAGAAATCAGGCTGATCTGCAAAAAGCTTCCCCACACCTCATCTCTCCAGATTCAACAGATAAACTGTAATTCAGGAGGAGAAAAACCTCAGCTGGAGCAAGGGCTCAGCTCAGGAGGAAGATATGGAGACGTGGAATATGTCTGGGAGATTCATTGCAAGACGTGGGCTTCCTGAAGAGCCAGAGCTTCAGCAAGGCTCTGACAAGAGATGGAGAGGTGGTTTTAGGGTGCCCCTCTCCTGCCACAGAGGTGTGAGACCCCCAAGATGGAACTTGTAAACCCTGATGCAACCACAAGAAGGTGCATCTCAAGAGACTGCAAAGTCTCCCCATCTCCTCTAGACCAAATTTCTCCTCCTCAGCTCTCCTAGCTCTCCCCATCGCCTTGTCCCGACCACACTGTTCCTTTTGCTGCCCCTTTGGGGACTGCTTTCAGGGTTTGGTGCCCACAGAAAGCACCAGGCTGGTGGCTGAGGAGGTTCAAGCACCACGAAGGGGTCCCCATTGAGAGGTCTCCACTCAAGCAGACTGCAAGGAGGGGAGAGGACTCCTCTGCAGTGACAAGATCTCATAATTCCTGGTGTAGGATTATGTTCAGGTAATTAATCTCTCAGAAGATGGAGATATCATTCACTGTGGGTGCTGACAAGGTGTCAGCCTGCTGTTTGCTGACAGTAATTGCTTTTTCTCTCCCCTTCGCTGGAGGGAAACTGAGGCACCCCCATTGCTGCCAGCCCCTGCCCCAAACAGCCTCTTCTGCCTCTCTGGGGCCAGCATGGCAGGACCAGGGCTGGGCTGGGAGCAGAAGACAGTCCCCAGT
The DNA here is from genome assembly GCA_020800305.1 of Porphyrio hochstetteri. Classification (NCBI taxonomy): domain Eukaryota; kingdom Metazoa; phylum Chordata; class Aves; order Gruiformes; family Rallidae; genus Porphyrio; species Porphyrio hochstetteri. The sequence continues at coordinate 16,639,938 of CM036915.1, read as the reverse complement.
CTCCTTTGTCACCTCCTGGCAGAGCTGAGCTGCCTTTCTATGGACACAGTCCCTCTCCTGCTGCAGTTCTGGGACATGCCCTGCCCAGCCCCTGAAGAGACAGGGCCCTGGAGAGGATTTTGTGGGTCACAAAGACCAGCTCTGCTGCTGCAGAACTGCATCAGCCCCTCATCCTTATCAGCCTCCTCTCTTAGTTCCTTCAGACACAAAAGTTCCAGTGCTTTCCCCAGTTTTGTCTCCTTTTCCAGCTGAAGAGTGGCAGGGACAAGGTGGGGGAGGGACCCCAGGATTGGGGTCTGTGGTCTGCAGGAGCCGTGCTAGGTCAGAGCAGATTTAAGTAAGGGCACAACTGGTGCACTGCAGCAATAATTCCTCCTGAACTTGTCAGCTCAAGGGCTGGTCATTCCTCTTGTCCATCCATATTGTCTCCATCCTTCTTCCAACACTCTCTCTGCCCTGACAGGACACAGCACCTCTGAGACTTGCAGTCCCATGGGCATGTCTGAGCTCCTCAGTGGCTTGTGAGTCCACCCCAAAGACTTTCAAACAGGAGCACGTCCCTGCAAGACACTCAAGGAACCCATTTCATTTCCTACCACATGCCCCCAGAGTCTCTCTGGGACACCACAGATTCAGAATTTAAGGAGAGAGAAGCTGCCATTTAAAAACAAAGTTCCCATCCATTTTCTTTTCATGCCCTGTATGGAGGAGGGTTCAGCTCTCCCGTAGGGAATGGCTGATCTGCATTTTGACAGGGACACAGGGCCCAGTGGACCATGTAAGTATCAATTTTCCAGAGTGGGCAGATCATGTGTAATTACAGACCATGCCAGGGTTTATGGCCATGGAGAATGTCTCTGACTGACACTAAAATGCTTATAAAGTTGTTTTGAACTTTTTCCAGGAGGAAGAAGGGATCCTCTTGGCCCTCCCAGCCCCTCTTTCTGTCCCTCCAAATACCAGATCACTCCATGCTTAGGGCTGACTTGGGAGAAAAGCAATCAAGCAGTAAAGGGCTACAAATGCCAGAAAATCAGTGTAGGACTTTGTCTCCCTTCTCCAAACCAGTGGGCCAAGAGCAAGACATTGGGCTGAGACTTGTGGCATCTCTATGAGAAGACTGCAGCAGAGAGGTTTCTTTGGGCTGGGCCATACCTACTGAGCCCTGAAGATTATAAAACATCTCCACGATCCTGCACTGGATGGAGATGGATCCCAGGATCCCTCCAGTATTTCTATCTCCTCAGCACCAACATTTTGCCAGGACCAGCTCAAAGAACAACCAGACAAGGCAAGTGCAAGTACAGGTTTGCTCCACGAGACACGGTGGAGATGCAGATCCTCACCCTGGTTGCTACTGGGAAATCGATGACCTTGATGAGGGAATAGCATCCACCCTCAGCAAGTGCCGATGATACAGAGCTGGGAGGAGTGGCTGACACACAGGACACTGCGCTGCCATCCAGCCAGACCTGGACAGGCTGGAGAGCTGGGCAGGGAGAAACCAGATGAGGTTGAATAAAAGCAAGTGTAAAGTCCTGCACCTGGGGAGGAATAACTGCTGGAATCAGTACAGGCTGGTGGTGACCTGCTGGAGAAGAGCTCTGTGGAGAAGGACCTGGGGGTCCTGGTTGATGACAGGTTGGCTATGAGCCAGCAGTGTGCCCTGGTGGCTAAGAGAGCTAATGGGATCCTGGGGTACATCAGGAAGAGTGTGGCCAGCAGGTCTAAGGAGGTGATCCTCCCCCTCTACTCTGCCCTGGTCAGGCCCCATCTGGAGTATTGTGTCCAGTGCTGGGCTCCCTGGGATAAAAAAGACAGGGATCTCCTGGAGAGAGTCCAGAGGAGGGCTACGAAGATGATTAAGGGCCTGGAGCATCTCCTGTATGAGGAAAGGCTGAGTGAGCTGGGGCTGTTCAGCCTGGAGAAAAGAAGACTGAGGGGGGACCTTATTAATGTTTATAAATATCTTAAGTATGGAATGCAGGGGGAAATGGCCAACCCCTTTTCAGTGCTCTGTGGGGACAGGACAAGGGGCAATGGCTGTAAACTGGAGCACAGGAAGTTCCACACCAACATGGGGAAGAACTTTTACACAGTGAGGGTGACAGAGCCCTGGGACAGGCTGCTCATGGAGGTGGTGGAGTCTCCTTCTCTGGAGATATTAAAGAGCCATCTGGATGCCTATCTGTGCAATATGAGCTGGGGAGCTGCTTTGGCAGGGGGGTTGGACCTGATGATCTCTTGAGGTCCCTTCCAACCCCTGTGATTCTATGATTCTATGATTCTGGTCCCCTGGTGTAAGTTGAATCCACCTCCCCTGAGCACAATGCAAGCAGCATGGAGGTCAGAGCTGTCTCCAGGAACTCAAAGCCAGTCCAAAGCTCTGACACCACACCTGGCTAAATGGTCCCACCTTTAGGCACAGCTCCCTCCTCACACAAGTCCTCATCTTTCATAAAGGGAACTTCTCTGTGGCTTAGAGGGAATGAGCCATGTGAGACACCAGGCGGTCTCCTGAGAAACGTTTAGACTAAATCTGGCCTCTCTAGTGAGTCAGTAGCAAAGTAGGTGAGAAAAAAAAAAAAAAAAAAAGCTTTTAGAAAAAAAAGTGAGACGTTCTGAGAGAAGGAAAAAAGCCCTTAGAGCAGCCATTTAATAGCTTGGCCATAAAACAGTGGAATAAAAAAAAAAAAAGACATGAAATAAGTGGATTGGTGCAATCTTTTCTAATTTCTGAATCACTGCTTCTTCTGGGGCCCATAAGCACTCACTTGGGGAGTCCACCCAAGCCCCCCTCAACTGGGTAACCAGCCAGATACATCCATGCTGCTATTTCCTTCCCCAGCCCTGCTCCAGACACCCTCCAGAGCATCCCACCCACAAATGATGGGACTACTCCAAGCCCAGGATATCTCAACAAGGGGACACCGGTCGGTGGAGCAGCAATAGTTTCTGATGGCTCACTTATGCCATTCCCAAATAGCTACCTCCATGTAGACACTCTTTGTGGGAGAAGAGAGATTTCCCTTCCAGAATAATTACTCCGCTTGGAAGCACACTAATTAGCCTGGAACAAAGTGGCTCTAGTGTCCGCATGGGGAGCTATTGTGGAATAGCTTATTCTGTCAGAGCTATTCTGGGCAATTTCCTCTCACAAACAGGCCATGAGATTTAATTTTCCTTCTTCCTACAAACAGATGAAATGTCTGTGCTTACCAGCCCCAAATCATCCCAGCCTTCCCTGCCAGGAGCAAGCGATGGGTGCAAATTGTCCTAGATTCTCCTCTCTTTGGGACTCCTTAAATTCCCTGGGTGGCTTTTTATTTTTTTTTTATTTTTTAGGAGGGAGACATAAATCTGGAAGATTTACTCCACCAGGACTCTGGACCCTTTCCAAAGGGTGAGGTCTAACCCAGCATAAATTAACCCGAACAATGGCAAGTGAGGACAATGTTCTGAGCATCCCATGAACACTCAGGGCTTACGCAATAACATGTTTACCAGACAAAGGAGAAGACAGAGGGAGGGGAAAAAAACCCAACATGAGGAACACCACCAAGTGTCTCTGTAAACAGAAATACCCTCTCTTCACTCAGATTGCAGTTTTTCAAGAAATGCATTATGTGTTTCATTAGCCTGTAATTAAGTTCACCTTTCCCCAGCATGCACGATGGCAATGAAAAAGGGAAGGAGGATACTAGGGCAGAAGAGAAGAAAAGCCTGTGTTACTCATGGAATTGGAAGGTGGGAGGACACTGGGGGCTCTTTTGTGGAGCCTTTGACACTCATGTGTCCCCCGTGATGGGAAAACAGGTGAACCCCAAAATAGACCGACCTCTAGCACATCTGTAGCCTTCTTACCTGGCTCCTTTGGCATCTTTCTCACCTGATTTGTTTTCTTCACCTCCCTCAGTACACAGCAGGTCTCACAAACTAGAAACACATGGGCAGCTCCACAGCAAAGCAAGAGAGACAAGGAAGGATGAAGTGCAGCTGCTATGGGAGATGAAGCAGAGAGTGGCTTCAGCTGTGGGTCCAAAAAGGTTCAGAGAGAGCACTGGCAGCCTGGCATGGCTGGGGACACCTGGGACATGGTCCATCAGGGCACAGCAGGGGACATCCAGGAGCCAAAGGGCTTTGGAGAGCATAGGACAAACCGCTTGGTAAAAACACCACCAGTTTGATTTCACTTGTACCTGATCTTCTCAACATCTGGCCCAGTTGATGACAGCTCCTTTATTTAAAAATAAATCTTTGCCCAAAATAAAAAAAAAAAAATAAAGGAGAGAAAAAACCAACCCCCAACAACTCTGCAATTTGTTCCTCCAACCTGGGCTGCCTTTCTGGCCCTGATTTTATCAGAGTGGAGACAGGCTGTCCTTGCAGAATGATTTTACCATCTTGGAAGTGATTACAGAGCTGCACAATGCCTTCAGCTCACCATGGAATGATATTTTTATACGCTGTCTCGTTAGATCACCGCCTGGGTTGAGGATGTTTTCAAACATTGTCTCTTCATGGTCAGCACCAGGAGCAGAGTGACGAATGGGAGGGAGTTCAGAGGGCAGCAGCAAGAATCAGAAATCTGATTTACAAGGGAATGTTAAGAAAACTGAATCCATTTCGCCTGGTTAGAGTGAAGAATCATAGAATCATAGAATCATAGAATGGTATGAGTTGGAAGGGATCATAGAGCTCCAACCCCCCTGCCACAGGCAGGGCCACCAACCTCAGGCCTGGATCTACACAAGGGTGCCCAGGGCCCCATCCAACCTGGCCTTGAACACCCCCAGGGATGGGGCATCCACTACCTCTCTGGGCAGCCTGTTCCAGCACCTCACCACTCTCTCTGTAAAAAACTTCCCCCTAATATCTAATCTAAACCTTCCTTCCTTTAGTTTTAATCCATTCCCCCTTGTCCTGTCATTGTCTATCCTTTTAAAAAGTTGAATCCCCTCCTGCTTATAAGCTCCCTTCATGTACTGGAAGGCTGCAATGAGGTCCCCCCGCAGCCTTCTCTTCTCCAGACTGAACAAGCCCAGCTCCCTCAGCCTCTCTTCATAGGGCAGGTGCTCCAGCCCTCTAATCATCTTCGTGGCTCCTCTGAACCCTCTCCAACAGTTCCACATCCTTCTTGTATTGGGGGCCCCAGATCTGGACACAGGACTCCAGATGGGGCCTCACAAGGGCAGAGTAGAGAGGGACAATCCCCTCCCTGTCCCTGCTGGCCACCCCTCTTCTAATGGAGCCCAGGATAGAAGAGGGGTGGCCAGGGGTGGAAGAGAACTGACCATCCACCCACAAAGATTTGGAAGGGGCAGAGACAGGCGCTGGGGGAGGTGACACCTGGTGTAGAAGTAGAGGAGAAATTAATAAAAAGGGTAAGCATGGGTGCTTTCTCCAAAATATTTAGTGTTTGGCAGATCTGGAGTAGATTCATGGAAGGATCATTGCTGGAGGGATGGGAAAACTCCACTGGAAACGTTAGGAAAACATGATCCCCTGGAGAAGAGCTCTGCTTAGGCAGAGATATAGATTACCAGATGCATCAGACCTGCTTCTTCTCCAACCTCCCTGCTCTCTAAACCACCACTGACCAGCAGCAACAGCCACCCATTAGTGACCTGAGCTGACACCAAACCTGTTCTCAGAAGGTGATGTGCTCCAGAGCTCTGTCACCCCCTGGAGTCACCTGAGCCCCCTAGCTCGGGGTAGGTCACACCATGTGCCTGAACCAACTGGCATTACCCCTGCAAACCGAGCTCATGGCGGGGTGCACACCTGGGTGCCCCCCCTTTATAAATACATGCTCCACAGCACGGCTGAGCTCCGTGATCCCAGGGTGTGAGCAGCCTGTGATTAGAGGAGAACGAAACACTGATTATGGGTTAATTAGCTAGGCTAATAAACTGCCTGTAGCTTCATTTAGGAGAGGAACTGTATTTCATTGCACAGAAAATGATGGAGGGGAAGAGTGGGGTTTGGGTTTTAATTTAGAAAGGTTTAAACTCGGCCCCTGGGAAGGAAGGAGGGAGGGAGGAAGGGACAGGGATGCCCTGCACGGATGCAGAGGAACACCAGCAGACAACAGTAAGTGGAGGGTCTGAGATCATCCCTGTTCCTGGCCTGTGATCAGACTGGAGGAACAAACTGGGGACTGCTGGAGAGGCTGGGGGAGCTGCAAGGGGAGAAAATCCCAAACCATGCTGATGAGAAACGTTACCTCCAGATGTGGTCCCTAGCCACAGACAGAGGTGGATTGGGACCTGTCAGGGAGAGTATCTCAATGAGATGGGGCTGGGGGAACCCCAGCAGAAGGCAAGGTGAGGGACAGGACCTGGGGGACAGGAGCTGGGGCGCAGAGCACTTCTGGTACTGGAGAAATCAAAGCAGTTCAGCCAAACTTATCCGGGGCAGCAGCATGTGTGTGAGACCACAGGGAAGGGACAATCCTGCCCGGGGGAAGGATTAGATGACCTACAGTGCTTACACAAAACAGTTGTTTCCATTGCTCATCTCTTTCTGAACCAAATGTTTACAGGTTTATCTCAAGCAGCTTTTCTTTCTCTTTCTCTCTCTTTCCTTCTTTCTTTCTTTCCTTCTTCCTTTCCTTTCCTTTCCTTTCCTTTCCTTTCCTTTCCTTTCCTTTCCTTTCCTTTCCTTTCCTTTCCTTTCCTTTCCTTTCCTTTCCTTTCCTTTCCTTTCCTTTCCTTTCCTTTCCTTCTATCCATCCATCCATCCATCCTTATTTCTTTTTTCAATGGAGGAGATGGAAACCCTCAGCACTAGTCCTCACCTTCCTACTGGCATTTCTGCTCCCAGATCCCCTCACAACAGCCAGGTGCCTGGAAAAAGCCAAGCTGGTTTTACCAGGCTCTTCCCACAGACCTCACACCCAACCAGCCAGGTACCACATCGGCCACAGCCCCATGGGAGCTGGTTATCTCTAGCTCAGCATCTCAATCCACACCTCAGCTGTGGGTAATGCCCCTTTCCCCTTTCACCCTGTCATGATGGGAGCATATGTGCAAGGCCCTGGCATAACAATAACCCCCCCTTCCCATCACATTCCAGTGTATTAATAATAACACTTAATAACTTCTGCTTAATAGGCTCCATATTTGTGTGGGAATCTGTGACACGTGGAGGACTGGACATGGTTTCTCAGCCCAGGCAGGGTGGTTGCCCCATATGTCATGCAGCTTGTAAAAAAATAAAGGAGAGGGACAACCAAATGGCACTCTGGGAAAAAACAACGCAGATTTTAATGGAATTTCATGTTGCTGGTAAAGATAAAGCTGACAGCTCTGGATCAGGGTTGTCTTGTTCTACAGTGGATATAAGTATCAGATGCCCATGGGTATGGCCAAATCCTGCCCTGGAGGGTTTGAGAGGACATCTCTTAGTGTGCATTGCACCCTCATCCCTCAGCCACTGCAGGGACCAGGAACAGGCCAGGGTTACCCAAGGATGCTCAGCTGCCAAGGGCTGTGCCTCGGCCATGCCCAAGCCATGCCTGTGGTTTTCTCCACGTACAGACAACAAATCTCACCATGAGGGCAGCCAAAGTACATCCCTGAAGCCTAAAGATGCCATGTGAGTCTAATGAGCCTGTTAACAAGCTCGATGGTGGCCAAATAACATCCTGTGTTTGGGGTGACACAGAGGGGAGTCCTGGGACAGACCAAGAGGGGTTTCTCTCTACAAGGGTGGAAGACCTCAGTGCCCCCCAAGGAGGGCAATCATGGTCTGCTGGGAGGGCATGCCCCTGCCAGGTGCACAAGCTGGGTGAGGAAGGGGTCTCCTGTGAGGATCTCAAGTCCCCTCACATCGGAGGCATGGGTTTCACTTCCCTGAGCTCCCCCACCCCATCTGCAGCCTTGCTCCTTTCAGCTGGATTTCCAGCACGGGCCATATTTCTGTCTCTGCTCACCAAGCAATTAAAACCACTCATTTAAAACCCAGCAAAAACAAACAAACAAACAAGCAGTCAGACCTCATCAGTCAAGGCTGCTCTGAAGCAACCAGCAGCTACAACCACAGAAAGGCTTTGGTTCCCAGCCCCAGGTTTGCCATGAGGGAGAAATCATCTTCCCCACAGAGAAGGGGCTGCTCTGACAATCTTCTGCAGTCAAATCCCTTCCATGGGCAGAGCTGCATAAATCCCAGAGCACCTTTCCATGTTGTGAGGATGGAGACACAACCTGAGGTGACTCCCAGGGTCCAGAGGAAAACTATCCCTCCAAACCACACTGCTGTTGTCCAACCAGCCCTAACAGTCCCAGGGAGAATTTTGTCACCTAAGCTCCACACGTGGGGCTTCAAACCACTTAAACCTCCTTCCTGTACCATTAATAGGGAAGGCTAGAAATAACAGCGATGGAAATGGTGGTGGTGGGGAGAGAGGTGTGTGGACATGGTGATTCAAAGGTCTTCCTACATAAACCTTTCTAATTGGGCATTTACCTAAGCTGCATTCCCTGGCACACAAAGCTGTTGCTTAAAGCTGTGCATAGAGCAAGGCAATTGCCTTTTTATTTTGCTGGTTATTATTCCTCACTGGAAAAGGGGAAAAGAAAATGAAAAAAAAAAAAAAAGCTGCTATCACTCTGGATTTTTTTATCAGGTTTCAGCCACTCTGCCTGATGTTCAATAAAAGAAAACCTATCTCTGTTAGAGATGAGTAGCCCTTTACAGAACAGTCATTGCCTGCAAAGTAACCTTTAAGCACCTGTCTGTCTCTTAAGTTAATGCAGGTAGAGGATGGAGAGGAAGTTACAGTCACTTCTGTATGTTTGAAAAATGCAGGTATTTCCCTTAAAATTCAGCAGGCAGCCACACACACTCTGATTGCTTTCGGGGATGTTGTTGTTTTCAGTTTTCTTGGAATCACCATCCGTCACCTTCCCCCTGCCCAGCTCAGCCATGTGGGTGGGAAGCAGAGTCAGACTGAGCTTGAGGGACCAGCATCATATCCCCCTCCCACCACTGATGCTGGGGCAGAAGACCCCTAAAGCTGCCCTTTTAGCAGCTCCTTCAGCAGAGTGTGGAAGGAGCTGGCAGGTCCCAAGCGAGGGTCTCAGCAGCAAAGAGGGGGATGGTAAAAGGGCTGGTGTTTCCCCCCAAGCCCTCAGTGGTCCTCACCATCATGACAGCTCATGCTGGGATATTTGTGTGCCTCATGCTCTCTCTGCACATCATCTGAGTGTGACTGTGGCATCCAGGAGCAGCCTCAGGGTGACAAACCATCCCTTGGTGCAACACATGCCACCAGGCAGGCAATCTCATCCCACCAGAAGACTGGGAGAACTGTGTGCCTGCACTTGCAGATGCATTACACACTTTGAAGGTTTGCCATGAAAATAAGCTCTCCCACTACAACCATCCCAAGGTAAATTTGCAGCCAGGCTGCTAACACAGGCAGGGTTTGCTGAGGCCTTTATGGCAGAGCCATGGCAGAGCTTTTGGAAGCCTTTGGCATGGTAACCTAAGATGCCCCCACCCCTTTTTCAACTGAGATGGTGCCAGCAGTGCTGTCCTACTTCAGGGAGCATCACCAGATACAAAAAGGTCAGCACTCAGGCTACGGGTCTCCAGAATGGCCAAGCAAGAAGGACACACGTGGGTCACCTCCACACACATCCATTTCCATATGTTCTGAGCTACATCAGCAGGGAAGAAGCCCCTACATCTTTGCTGCTCTGGCTCTATGGAGAGGGGTAGCAGAGCCCTGGCAGAGAATACACACGTGCCAGAGGAAACCTGAGCCCTCCCCATGCAACTCATGCCACTGCTGCATCCTGTGTTAGGAGGTTCAGGATTTAGGGTACCCCTGGCACCTACTGCATAAGTGACAAGCAGCTGTCAGAAGCTCACAGGGGTCTCTGGCTGCCTGCAAATTTCCGCATTAAAACTGTAAGCTCTCATGCCTCACTTGGGACCAATAAACCAGGATAGGGTAGAGGCTGTCGTGATAAATGGGGCATAAATCACACCTCCCCCTCCTCCTTCTCCTTCCTTGGGGGGAGGCGGTGCTGCCAGAGCCTTCATGAGCTCTGCTTCAACATGCTCAGACAGGTCCTCTTCTGCCGGTACAGTCAATTAGAACTTCATCAGAAATCAATTTGCAAGGCCCAGCTGAGATGTACCTATAGATCAGGCGATGCCAAGTGATTATTACACTAATGGAATATTCCATTGATTAATTGAATATTTAAGTCCTGAAATGTAAGCCCCACTGTCTTATCCACGGCTTGTTACAGAGCTGAGCAGAGGAGACCTTGCACCAGCACGAGCAGCTGACAACCTTGGGTCTCGCTCTTTTGGGGAAAAGGCAGAGAATCACAGAATCACAGAATCACAGAATCACAGGGGTTGGAAGGGACCTCCAGAGATCATCGAGTCCAACCCCCTGCCAAAGCAGCTCCCCAGCTCATATTGCACAGATAGGCGTCCAGACAAGTCTTGAATATCTCCAGAGAAGGAGACTCCACCACCTCCCTGGGCAGCCTGTCCCAGGGCTCCCTCACCCTCACTGGGTAAAAGTTCTTCCTCATGTTGGTGTGGAACTTCCTGTGCTCCGATTTGCAGCCATTGCCCCTTGTCCTGTCTCCACAGACACTGAAAAGGGGTTGGCCAATTCCCCCTGCATCCCATACTTAAGATATTTATAAACATTAATTAGGTCCCCCCTCAGTCTTCTTCTCTCCAGGCTGAACAGCCCCAGCTCACTCAGCCTTTCCTCATAGGGGAGATGTTCCAGGCCCTTAATCATCTTTGTAGCCCTTCTCTGGACTCTCTCAAGGAGATCCCTGTCTTTTTTATACCAGGGAGCCCAGAACTGGACACAATACTCCAGGTGGGGCCTGACCGGGGCAGAGTAGAGGGGGAGGATCACCTCCTTTGACCTGGGTCTGGTCCTGGTCATCCAGGAAACATTTTTACCTCTTTGGTTGAGTCCTCAGCCACCCTGAGACACCCTTCTTTCCTGTGGCAGACAGAATGATGTTATATCTTTTCTAACAGGGCAGGCTTGGACACTAGTTCTGGCTTAGATATTATGCAGGAACTGCACAGGCTGGGTGACGGGTGAGAAGGGCCTTGCAAAGTAACACACCCATACAAAAAGTATATACAATAGCTAGGGAAAGGGAGACAGTGCTGTTGGCCCCATTGTCAGGACTCTTTCCCAGGGCTCTCCAGCTGCCCTCCATGGCCAGGCAGCACTCATCATACCCACACAGAGCTCCAAAAGGCTCATCCTTTTTCTGCCTTCTGCACAGCACTAACTGGGATGGTGCAGCCCTGTCCCAGGGACAGCATTGCTCCTGTTCCCCAACCCCAGGGAGGAAATCCTCAGTGATTTATTTTCTTCTTTCCTTACACACAAGCAGATGTCAGGACTGCAGCTCATAGCCAGCAGGTCAGGCGGGCCATCTGAGGGGTTTCCGAGCTCCTCTGCCCACACCCTGGGAGTTTCTCCACACCACGAAAGTCTCAGGTGTCCAGAGGGCAAAGGTGGCCAGTTGTCTCCTGCATCAGGCTTCCGGATCTGCCGCATGGAGAGGGCCCTGTTACTTGTGTGGTGAAACACCTGGTTAAGTGCTTTGTTGGATGAAGGCCATAATGACCAAGAGAGAGAGAGAAACAAAGCAGGGATGGGGGAGAAAGGAAGGATGGGAGCAGCAAGTGGAAGAGAGGTGAGCTGCAGCTGGAGTAATCATCACTGAAGGGCCCAGAGGTGAGTTAAGGAATGTTATCCCCAAACAGTATTATGTGATTAATTCAGTGGAGGGCCATATAATGAGATGAGCAAGAGAAAGGACTCCAGTCCTCTGCACAGAGGTCTTGCTCCCACAGCAGATGGTGAGGTCTTCTTCCTTGACTTGAAGAGAACTGTCTGTCTGTGCCCAAACCCTGTGGGTTGGCTGCTGGAAGAAGGAGACCCAGAAAGGTGACCTCCTTTGTGGGTGTTCAAAGGCCTGCAGAGCCACTTGCTTTCCTCCCAGCAGGGGCTGTAAGTAACCCCTCAAAGTCTTCTTCCAAGGAGGTGATAGAGGCTACAACAGTGGTAGCACAGGTAGAACAACCACCATGCCTCACTTCAGAAAAATCATTGCAAGGTTGAACCTGGATCCTTGTTCCCCCCTGCTGCTTGTCTGCAAGGCCTAAAACAATGGCTGTCATACTATAGATGGCAAGATGCACATAGTCTCCCCATGGTTCCCACCTTCCCTTCTCCCTGTGCACAGCATCTGCCCTTCTGCCTGCCACAGGCGTTGGAAAGGACCCTGGAGCCAGCCAGGCCAAAGGGACCACGTGAAGAATCACAGAATTGGAATCACTAGGTTGGAAAAGACCTTTAAGGTCATCAAGTCCAACAACCACCATGCCTTACTTCTGGCTGCAGAAAATCAGGTGTCCCCTCTACACCTCAGCTTCACACCCGTCTTCGTACTGCCCTGGCCATCACTAGAGACTCCTGATCTCCACGCTTGCCCCAAGGCATACTGGTGGAAGCTGTTTAGCAGCTGTCATACGAAGCAGCATTTTTTTCCCCCCTCTTTATGTATGTTTTTCTGAACAGGAAGGTAAAAGTAAATGGAGAGGAAAAACAAGTATTGATGGAACAGCTAGAAGGGAGAAGAGAGCTTTTCGTCTCACTGAGAGACCTGACCTTTCAGTGGTAGCTTCAAGAAACCTCAAGCAAATGTGCTTTGCTGGCATTTGCTGCAGGGGAATCACTGGGAGGTTTCATCCCCTCTCTCTAGAGATAATGTCTAGACGTTTATTAACTTGCAGGCGTTGGGTGTCTTGGAGACCTGAGGAGTCTAGGAACCTCCAGCTGCTGAGATCAGGCTCTGAAAAGACGCCTGAAGTCATGGCCCTCAGTCTTTTCCCAAGCAGCAAACAGATCCCTGTGAAACTCAGTGTTTCTCCTGCTTAGCAGACCCTTTTGCATGGACCTGCTAACAAGGCTGCAGTGGGACGTGGTTGTGCAGTGGCCTCATGTGCTACTCATGGTCTTCAAACCACACTTTAGCTGCAAAACACAACAGACTCATAAAAGCAGCACAGAAAGATGGGCCAGAAATTAAACACATTCCACTGGGTTTGGGTTTGCAAAAGAGAAGAGGAAAGTTCATCCGTGCTGGTGTAAAACCATACAGCCTCTCCTCTCCCACAGCAAAGTGTCCAGGCTGTATTCCTTGCAGGAGAAGGTTGGGAGTCCCAGGCATACTGCTGATCCCAGGAACTGAGGGGGGAACTGGATATCTGGCAGGGAATGGGGTTGTGCAGTTGATCAGGGAGAAATGAGGTGCAGAGTGATGGAGAGCTTGTCCTACCTATCTGCCCCTGAGTTCCCTTAGCCTCTTCTCAGCCAGAGGGATACAGGAGGCCCAAGGTAAAAGAATCACAGCAGCAGCACGCAGACACACGCTGAGGGAGGCACGCAGTCTGTCCAGACATGGGCCTCCATATCCTGCTGTGCGTGGAGTAGGAATTGCTTTGGCAAGCCCTGAAACACAGCCCCTGGGGCAGAGGGCAGCAGAAGCAGCCCAGGAGCAGGCAGTGCAGCAGGCTGGCTAGTGCAGGGTACCACAGCCGGTTCAAACAGCGGTCATTGCTGACATGGGGAAAAGAGATAACACTGCTGGAGCGGGGTTTGCTGGCCCCCTGGCAATATGGAGATCAAATGCTGTCCCTGTGGCCCCTGCCTCCCCTGCAGCATCCTGCTGCTGGGCTGCTCCAGCCACTGAGTGCCCATAAACATGCACACCATCTTTCTTTCCCCGCACAAAGAGTGCAAACAGCATTGATTTTAGAAGAAGAATCCGCAGGCCTCCCCACAGAGGTGTTTTGCACAAAGGCAGAAAGCCTGGGGGAGCCTGGGGTGGTTTTTCCATCCCAGCAGCCCTGAAGCGGAGCAGCAGGCAGCTCTCCCTTCTCTGTCCTCCTCAGTCTGTTCAACATCCCTGAAAGCTGATCCTCAAGCTGTAGGGAGCTGATCCCCTTGGGGTCACGTCAACACACTCCATCCCAGCCTTGTTAGATCATAGAATCATAGAATCATAGAATGGTCTGGGTTGGAAGGGACCCCAAGGATCACAAAGTTCCAACCCCCCTGCCACAGGCAGGGCCACTAACCTCAGGCCTGGAGCTACACTAGGTTGCCCAGAGCCCCATCCAACTTGGCTTTGAACACTTCCAGGGACGGGGCATCCACTACCTCTCTGGGCAGCCTGTTCCAGCACCTCACCACTCTTTCTGTAAAAAACTTCCCCCTAATATCTAATCTAAACCTTCCTTCCTTTAGCTTTAATCCATTCCCCCTTGTCCTGCCATTGTCTATCCTTTTAAAAAGCTGAATCCCCTCCTGTTTATATGCTCCCTTCAGGTACTGATGAGACAAGGCAGGGGGAGAGGAGGCAGATTCACAGCTCTTTGCACTACAGCCCCACAGCAGAGACCCAGAAACCCTCCTTCTGCCAGCTCCAAATCCAGAAGACGGGGGAAAAAATGGAGGTATTAAACCCATGGCATGAATCGCAGCGAGATTTCAGACTGATAAATATTTCAGACTGACAACTATTCCTGTCCTTGAAAGTTCATTCATCAAACTCTCAGCAAGGCCTCCATATCCCAGGACCATAAATACTAAGACCTATTTTAACAACTACTTTCAGTGTGGCCAATACCAGAAGTATGGGAACCTGTTACAGATCAGCCTATATCCTCGCGTACTGCGGTGTAATTTATTGCGCCTATAAAGGCTATATTCAAATATCCTTTGGTTGTAATTACAGTCCCTGACTGTGCAGGATCCATTTGTGAGCTGATTGTACCTTGTTTAGACATGACTCCACACAATGCAGATGATTTAGAAACAATGGCAGGCATTAGTATCACAGCAATATGAGTGGCCCCCGTCTTAAGCACAGGGAGAAGTTTTACTGTCTGTCTGAGGAGGGGAAATTTGATCCACAATCAGGAAAACCTGCTTGCTGTCAGGAGAGCAGAAGTTTTGGAAACACAGAGCTGTGATACTCCCCCCCTCCTCGGTGCTGATGTAGTTTGTGAGCTACACCAGCTCATCCCTGACCCCCGCAATGGGTATCACAAACTCCAGCAGGCAGGCACAGGTACCATTCCCATTCCTCTGCAAGCCTCAGACCCTTGGAGGGTTTGAGGGATTGGGGTTTAGGGGGTTGTTTGATAGTCTTCTCTTTATATTAGCGCTGAATTTTTGGGTTGCCCAGGTGCTGCACAGAACCAGAGCCTCTTGCTAAATGCCACAGTAGAAGGGAAGCACAGAGCCCTTCATTGCACCACATCCCTGTTAGTGATGACCTACAACGACAAAGGGGATATTTGCTCTACTCCTTTCTGTCCCACAAATAAATTTCATCCCCAGATCCTTATACCATCACCAGACAGCGACATCCCAGCACTGAGCAGCTGCTGGGCTTCTCGGTTCCCACCTCCAAGCACCATCTTGGCTTTGAGCCCTTTAAGCAGAGCCCTTGCCTACCGGGCGCTCTTAAGCACATTTCATTCATGAATTAAGTCCCTGACAGCCCATATCTCTATGATCAATATGTTTGTTTATTAGCAGCAGCTGCTGTGTTTTAGCAAAACTAGAGGGCTCCAGCAGGAGCAGCGTACTCTAACCACAGAGCAGGGCTTGGGACGGGGAGGAGAAGGACCTCCTGCTGGCAAATGGGAGCTGGGCTGGATAAGATTTCACGTTAATGACCCTTTAATTGAAATCACTGCTCGGGACAGATTGCTCAGCTCGGGGATATCTGTGCTGATGGCTCCCGGTTTGACCACTCCTGACATGAGTCCATTAACTCTGCAGTGGTGAACAAAAGCAAGCGAGAGGGACAGCGAGGCGTTGTCCATCCCCAGCAGAGCTGATCTGCCCATCCAAGGAAATCCAAGTCAGCAGCTGCTGTAAATGGAGATCTGCGCAGAGAGGAGAGGGGGTGCATCTTGTTGGACCTTATGCTTCTGCTTCACTGTGTCTGCTGACCCAGGCTGGATGTGGCCCTTACGGACTCATTCTCCAGGCAGGGTTGTGCCCATGTGCTGGTCTTGTGTGCCCAGGAAGGGGAATTGGGACACCTGGGCCTCCTCCCCGGCTCATGGTGTGACCTTAGCCTTCACTTTGCATTCCCTCCACCTTCCTCTCTCAGTCCCACTGCGTGGGTGTTGCAAGGCAGTAATACCTGTTTACCCTAAGACACGCTAGACAGGAAGATGGAGACAGCAGAGGAGGAGTTGGAGAGAAGAGAGAAACCTGGTTTCCTGTCTTTTCATCTCCCTGAGATCCTCTTCCACTTTCCCATCGCAGCAAGGACACATGCATCACACAGGCAAGGCTGATTCTGGCTGATCTGGCAGCACAAGCCAGCAGCTCAGGACGAGGGTGAGCTCATCACCCCACCTGTCAGAGCAGGGCACGTGTATAGGTTTACACCCTATAAAACTGGAGACCCTTCCCCAAGGGACAGGCTCCCAGTGAAGGGCAAAATGTGGCTTTCCTCTCTGTACCTGGCTTTCCTCTCTGTGGAGGCTGGGGAGCTCTGGTAGGAAACTTGGGATCAGCACAAAGTTCTCAACAGCCACAGAGATGCTCCAAGGTACGGTTCCTTCTCCATGCATCCGCATCATTCACAGCCAAGAGGGAACCTCCTTGTCCCTGGGAACGCTTTGTATCACAAGGTTTATTATGGGACAGAGAGTGCTAATGAAACCCTTGTTAAACGTAGGCAGCTCTTTGGGGCCTGTTTTGTAAGTGGAAATGTTGATGTGTGTCTCTTGCAATGCAAAGAGATGTCTGAGTGCACAGAAAGGAGGGTTACGAACCTGCTTTGAATGCATTTATTATTCCCATTAATTACTATGCCTGCTAAAGAGGACCAGCTGTTCTAGGAGGCTGTGGTACCAATTTATCAGCAGAAGATTCCAACAGAAGTCGCAGAGAGTTTTCCTCTGAACTTGGGAGGATGGAAGATGGAGGTTTTTTAATTAGAACTTGTTATTAATGGGAATGTAGCAAATTAAAAATAGTCTCCCTCCCCCCCTTCCTATTATATGAAGCTCTGATCTCAGTTAGAAAGATCAGGGACTAGCCATTGAATGGGAATTACTGAGATGAAAACTGATTGAAAGACAAAAACCCAAAGACAGAGGCATCACAGGGAGAGAATGGAGACGGGGAGCAGCAGGACTGGGGAACAATGAGCAGAGGCTGGCGGAGGCTGCCTGCAGCTGCCAGGTGTCAGAGGCACAGTCGAGAGCTGGTGGCTTTCTGCTTTCCCCTGCGGTGAGGACACCCTCCCAGGGCTGCTGCTAGCAGGGACCGTCCCATCTAGAGCCATGGCAGTTCATCTCTGGGCTGGGACCTGAGGTGTGCTGCTGGGTATCGGCTGTACCCCAGCTCTGCAGGCCCAGCAGAGCGGGACTGTAGGGTCTGGCCTACATGGGCATTTCCATAGGAAGGGCAGGTCCCTGTCCTCAGGCTCAAGTCCATCTGCTTGTACTTCTGTGCAAGCCTGCTAGCGGGTGCAGTTCCCATCTGCTTGCCACTGCATCTGCAAAAGTATCCTTAGCACTCACCTCACCTCCTTTCCTCAACCCTCCTCCCATCTCACCCCACCATTGCTGTATGACCCCAGCCCAAGGGTCCTCACCCCAAGCTCTGCCCTCGTGCAGGCTATGAATGAGGCTATAGGACACCATCAGCTCTCTGGTCATGTCCTGCTGCTTCCCTGAATTCAGCAGTATCAAGGATGCTCTGGAGATGCTGAGTTCTCAGAAAGAAAACTTCCACTCTCGGAGCTGTAACCCCACCACCCCAGGGAGCAGAAGTTGGCTGCAGAATCAGTCCCTGATGCGTCTGGATGGGCAAGGAGGGGGTAAAACAACCCAGCATGGGTTGGGACAGGCTTTGTGTTTCATTTGGGTTTTGCCAACCTGAGTCACACCAAGAGATCAGGGGTCGAACCTGGGGCAACGCAAAGGGACATCTGGGTCTGACCAAACCCATCTCCTGCATCCTGCTGCTTGAAAAACTTGGTTAATGACTTCTTAATGAGAACCTCATCTGCTTGTTTCTCTGGTCACCTGTGGATCAGAGCCCCTGTCTCCCTTCCAGCAGATAATCCATGCCATATTCTTGGGCAGGCAGGGACCTGAGGCTGAAATTACAGCCTTGCTTACTAATTGCTGCATGTTCTCTCTCCGTAGGTATATCATTGCCAGCAATTAGCGCAAAATCCTTTCCCACTCTTGTTAAGTTCCTGTGCTGCAGTTAAATACTCCCAGATCCCATTTAAATGATTTCAAATGCAATTCATTCTGGCTCGTTAAATAATTCCACAGCAGTGTTTGTCGTCTTCTCTCTCTGTTTTCCAACAGCCACTTTCTCCCAGAAAGAATACGATGAGTGAAGAACAGAGAAGGGAGAAGGTGACACAGTGTGAAAACTGAGAAATGTGGGGTCCATCCTCTGCACTCCTATTTTAACTTTTCTTTCCCCCCTTCTTTGGGGGCTGAGAGTTCTCCTGGTGGCTGGATTTTGAGATCTTATGGCCCATGGAGGACAGGTCATGCCAGGGCTCTATCCACGGCATGCTGCACCATGTAACCAACACACTGCTTTGTCCTTCCCGCTGCGTTTTCCTGAGTCCAGGGCTGTGGATAGGCAGGGTTGAGGGTCACTGTGCCAGCAAACATCTTCTCAGGCCCATCTCAGGTTGCCCTGGGGACAACCTGTTTGTTCTACGTGTTTCTCCACTTCTGAGCCTTATCCCTCCTTCCTTCATCCTCTCCTTTTCTTCCTGCACCAGCCAGCTTCTGTCCCTGTATCCCCATGCTGCTGGTCCAGCACCCCACAGCATCACTCACCTCTCCTAGAAGATGTGATCTTTACCTTGACTGCTATGTTAGATGTTACAGTATCAAGCTCAGGGTCGTGGATTGAGCTTGATACCTGCTTGTCATCACCACCTGATGTGGCATCCCAGGACATTCATCTGTCACAAGTCACAGGAAGCAGCCACAGAGTCCTGCTCTTTGACCAGGGTTGTTGTATCTGCTCCCCAAACACAATCTCATGTTGTCCTTCCTGATGCAGCCATATTACATCATAATTTTGGTTTCATCTCCTGGTGGCAGTGCCAAGTCTCACACATACACTGCAAACTTCTCAATACCAGATATTTTCCTTAAAGTCCCAGTTGCTGGAGACAAGTGATTCAGTGAGACTCTCAGGTTTTGGTTTATACTTAGGAAAAGGGAAAAAAAAGAGGAAAATTTCTAGTTCTTGTGGCTGGGGAGGGAAACAAATAAAAGCTGTGAGTGTTATTTGAGTGCAGCCTACTGGTTCCAGAAGCAGAAGTCCAGTGGAAAGAAAATAGCATCCAATATCTTTGTTTGAACTTGGAGACCAGACTGGCGAGCTCTGAATGCCTGGGGTCAGTGGTATGGCATCTGTTGTGCCTCTGCACTAGGGAGGAGGCAAAGGAGCCAGGCTCATGTCCTTGGGTGGATCTTTGTGGCTCCAGAACCAGGGCTCTGCTCACCATGAGGAGGGATGTTGCAGCAGGGAAGGGCTCCTCGTCTCCATCAGGAATGTCCAAACTGCAATTTCAGTAGCTTCTTATTCCCATATACACCTGAAACTCTGCCACTTGCTAAATTTGATGGCTAACCCATTCCCACCCAGAGATGTTTCCTGAAGCAATCTCCATATGCAGCTCGGTAAGTCGGTGGCTTTCAATCTGCAGTCCTTGAGGCCTGGGGGGTCCAGCAGCTGCTTCAGGGAGTCGTGGAAAGGTTGCAAAGGAAAGTAATTTCCTTTCTGCCATCCAGCAGTCCGTGGGTGTGCTACCATCAGAAAATTTGTAGCAGTCCTTGAGTTGATGAAGCTGAAAGCCACAGTGCTCAATGTATTAAAGATCCCATGGGATGAAAGGTGGAAGCACAAGAGGCCGTGCTGTCAACAGGAGGGCAAGATGCCAGGCGGCCTGTTGGAAAGGAGAAGGACACGTGGGCAGAGGGATTCACAGGGTTCAAAACCCCACTTTGTGTTTATTTGCTGCCTGCATTTGTTTGTGGATAGATGAGTTTCTGAGGAGAGGTGTGCGGGTGAACTCCTCAAGCCACTTCGTCTCCAGGGTGGAAGCAGGCCCGATGTCAAGTGCTCACAGCTAACGATCCTCCTCAAAGGCTTGGATGAGAAATGTGAATTGGGTTGGAAGGGAATTAGCGCTGAAAGGAGGGAAAACAAACCAGAAATGTCACAACAGTGTTCACGCAGTAAAGTTTGCTATGGAAAATCAGCTCAGCTAGCCACAAGCCTCAGACTGCGATGCCATCTTATTCCCTGGCAGTCACAGTGTTGCAAGGATGGTCCTGAAAAACACCCTCTAAAATAAATGGGGCAATGTAAGGGAAATCTCGGCTTGAAAAATGTGTGTCCCCATCTGTTAAACAATATTCAGGTGCTCCTGCATTTACGCTTCCTCCAGATTTATGCAGCAATGGCTTCTGAAGGCAGATTGTCTATGAGAAGAACAGATGGAGGGAACAATCCTCCCATCCAAGCTTTGCACCAGAACCGAAGAAGTTTGTAATCTGGTTCTTGTTTACAGAGCCAAGGCTTCAAATTAAGCCCCCTCTGGTCTGACACGCTGGGTAGCTCAGGAACCTGTGGCAGAGCCAAGATACTCCTGGTTTTAATCATTCTTTTCTGCTGGTTTCCCATCAAGGGATACTTGGTGAATGCAACAACAGTGCCACAGATTTTTTTCTGCATGGGCACTCACCGGGGTCAACATGGGCCAAACATAACGGGGCAGCTAAATCCACGTTTCCTTCTTCCCTGGAGATATGGGAGAGGATTTTTTCCTGGTGTCTGAGGCAGCTTCCCAAGTTTCATGACCAACCAGTGAGCAAAGTCTCTCCGCTATCCCAAACCTTTCATCAGCACTAAATTTGCTGTAAAATGGAGAAAGTCGTTTCATGGAAGCAAAATAATACTCAGTCACATCGGCATCTCAGCTCCCAATTTCTCTGTTTTCTGTGTCTCCGTCACTGTTCAAAGGAAAACAATGTGATTGTTAATTACAAACTGTTCTGAATGCATGAAAGAAACCATTTCAGAGCCAGAGCCAGCCAGAGGCAGGGAAGCTGAGAATATGATGTGCACCAAACTGCTTTAAAGGGCAGAAAGTCCCATTGTGATTAAGGCTGATGCAATCGTTTCAAGAGACACAAGGTGGAAACGTTACCTTGCTGAGCTTCCCACTTACCTCTGCCTGTTGGGTTTGGCTTTGGACTAGGTGGTCAGATGCTGAAATATCAAGGGAGTGCTTTGCATTTCAAAGAAGTTAATGCATAAGTGATGGTGTGATTCATTAGTCATCCATTGATGCACTGGTGTTGCCAAGGTCCATGAATAAATGGGCAGCCAGCACTGAAAGCTGGGGATCCCTTGTGCTCACCTTCTGCTGGCCAGCTGGAGGTGTACAGCAAGGGAGAGACCAGCTGAAGCCTGGCAACCCAACCTCGGAGGGAAATAAAATGGACCTGGAGCTTGGTGCAACACTTAATGCTCTAAACACAGTTTCTTTCCCCCCCTCACTCTAGGTGATCTTTTTAATCCCTTCATGATCTGTCCCACGGTGGGAGAAAGCAATCAAAACAACCCAATGATGTATCGGATGAACAAGGAGCACACAGCAGTAAACAGGGAAGGAAGGAGTCTGGATGCTGCACATGGACAAGGTGAACTATAGATTGGTGTGGAGCAAGGTGTGCCAAATATAAGGCAGGAACAAGCTCAGGTACAGACAGACAGACAGACACACACCACACACATATGGAGACAAGTTCCCAGAGGAGGTCCAAGCATGTGGCACATGAGCAGCTGTGAAGCAGCAGCTCACAGGGGAGGGATGCTCAGAAGGTCCTGGGTCCATCCCTGGGCACAGAGTTTATAGCTCAACTCCTGGCAAAGGTCCCACTTGAGCAGGACCTTCCTTCTCCAAGTACACTCGGGGCTGGAGAAGATGTGGAGGATGGCAGTTTACAGCAGAGTGTCTGAGAGGCAGGAGCTGGGGGGGAACAGTGGCTGGAGTATGTGTAGGAGAGCAGGGAGGAGAGAAGAAAAGGATGTAAATGGCTGGATTAGACACCCAAATCAAAGGAGGCCTTTGGACAGAGCCATGCATGCTTGCAGCACCAGTTCAGAGCATCACCTCAGACAGGGATTGCAGAGCCTAATGTGCTCGTACCTCACCAGCCAAGGACAGCCACTGCCACCTCTGTCTGCCCTGGCCTCTCCTCTGTTTGCACCATTGCCAGAAATGACCAGGGCCCCACAGGCAGAGCTCTCTGCCTGCTGGTTTGCACTTCCAGCTGCCCTGAAAATAGGGCAGCCTCCTGCTTCGCAGTTCCAAGGCAGCCTGCTTCCACTGGCCAGCTGGGCCGAGGCTGATTCGTAGGGAAGGAGATAGTGCAAGCAAGCGTTTG
Organism: Porphyrio hochstetteri; assembly: GCA_020800305.1. Taxonomy (NCBI): domain Eukaryota; kingdom Metazoa; phylum Chordata; class Aves; order Gruiformes; family Rallidae; genus Porphyrio; species Porphyrio hochstetteri. Next base: position 16,617,390 of record CM036915.1, on the reverse strand, counting down.
TGGTTCCTCTCTCCTCTGATCTGCTGCCCATGTGCTCTGCAGGACTTGGACGCTGCAGGTGACAGGGGTGGCAGGCAGGGCCCCACTCCCAGCTGAGCTGTTGCTCCACGCTGCTCTGCTAAGGCTGCTGCTGTTGGGACCCTTCTTCAGGACAGCCAGCCAGGCTGCCTTCTCCTTGACACCTCTTGGGAACTACCTGAAGGGGAATATACCTTTGCTCAACTCTGCTCTGCTCCCCTTGCAGCCCCCCCAGAATGCTCTCAGCACCCCCAAGACTGCCTTTCTCTGCCCCTGCCCTGGTTTCTCACCCACACCAGTGAGCCAAACTGCCTGGGGTGCTTTGCTCCCCATCCCACCTCCTCCAGCTTTATCCACCTTCCCTCGCACACCCAGCTCCTCCTGCCCACAAACAGACACTCAGAAACATGCCCCATCCACCACAGAGAAGCATTTCCATGGCTCTGCTCCTCTCTCAACCTGATCTCAGCCATGTGTCCACACATCACTAGCTCCATGCATGGCCCACCCCATTCCCTCCCAGGAGGCTGCAATGCTCCAGGGGTGCTTTTTCTCCTCTGTAGGAGTCATGCTGCCATCAGTGCCCCCAACAGCCTGCCCACAAACCCCAGCCAGGAGGCTGCCTGACCCCACTGCAGCCACACAGTGATTTTGTGCCCCCAAGTTCCAATCCCAAGGAGCAGGACAGTCAGCAGTGACCCTGTGTCCAAGCCAGCAGCTGTCCCAAGGACTGTGGTCTTGCTCCACACTATGGCTCTGCTCCTCCTCTTCCTCCTCCTCCTCCTCTGCTCACAGCCTTCCTCCTACAGGAACTGGTGACTAATGCTGATGGCACAGGCTCCGCTCCGCCGTGCATCATCCCAGCACGCGTGGGTGTGCGAGGGTGAGAGAGGGAGCGTGCAGAGGGTGGGGGGAGTGTGCTGGTGAGAGTGTGAGACGGGCTGCAGGAGCCTGAGTGTGACAGTGGGAGGGGGCACAGGCTGGGGACCACGAGGGCAGCCAGGCTCCCTGGCTGGGGGCAGTGAGGGCTGGGGACACAAAGGGATGTCCAGGTGGGACTTTGCAGTGGGATGTTGCTCCCAAGATCTTGCTCACCCAAAGAAAGTGGGGGGCACAGACCTCATAGAATCACAGAATCACAGAATTAAAGATTAGAAAAGACTTTTAAGGTCATCAAGTCAAACCATTCTTGTCCTATGCTAAAGGACTTGAAGGACCTGAAAGCACTGGACACACTGGGAAGATCGTGACTCCTGGGTTTCTCCTACATGAGAATCAGAGCAGGAGGCCCGGCTGAATGGCTGAGACCCTTAGGGTAAGTCATGCCCCTGCCTCAGTTTCCCCCCAGCAACAATTAATATTGCCACAGCCATTATTTCTAGGTGGTCTCTGGGGCTGCCATTCTCTCACCTGCATGGTGCAGCCACAGGATTGATATGACACAGCTCATGATGCACTGAGCCATCAGCAGTGGCCATGAAGATTGATGTGTAGGAATAAGGAGACAACCGTGTGGCCCAGCATTGCCAGGTGTCCCTTTTTTGGGCTGCTCCATCACCTCAAGGTGCTGAGGGATGCAGGATGCTGAGGAATGCAGGATGCTGAGGGAGGCAGCCCCAGGAAGCCAGATCCATGCAAACTTTCAACCCAGCCATGGAAAAGCACGTTGCATTGAGGTCTCTTCTCACATGCCATGTCCCAGCCAGCCCTGAGTGCCCACCTGCAACCAATCTGGGCACGGGTGCTACATGGAAACCTTGGATGTTGCTCTCAAAGGCTGCAGGACTCTAGCCAGGGCTGCCCTTGCTCTGTGGAAGGAGACAGCCAGTGTTTGTGGCCGGGATGCTGCTGTGATCTCAGGCTTCAGCTGCGGGCTACATTCCAGCATCCAGGCCACCTAGTACAGCAAAACCCCATCTCCAGGGTCCACTGTCCCCTCAGACCAGTGTGTTAATGGCATCTACATACTGGTTTGGAGGACTCATGCCACATCTGCCCACCTTCGACCACCCTGCCGTGCACATGCCACCCACACATGGCCAGGACAGCCAGGAGCAAGGTCCTTTGCCCTCATCTCCTCTGCTCACCCCGGGTGCACCTCCCTGTCACCCCACCATGGGAGACTGCCCAGAGGGAGGCCGGGCAGCGCTCTGACACAGGACAGTTATCCATGCCTCTGTTTCCCAGGCACCCAGGCACGTGTGGTGTTTTATACAGGCCCTCTTAGGAGCAGAGGAAGGGGGTGAGCTGACGGCTGCCATGACGGCGTCTCAGCGGGCTCCGGCGCCCCGCACTGCCAACCACAACCCAGCGAGCCAAGTGTAATGGCCTGAAGAGCAGCAGAGAAAACCAGAACAGCCTGCTAATGTGAGCAGAGCAGACAGCACAGCCCACTAGCTTCTTGCCCCCCTCCCCTTCCTCCTCCCTTTGACAGAGCCCTGCCCAGGCAGGGAACCCAGCAAGCCTGATTTTCCCTCTCCCTCGAGGAGACCTCACACTCCGAGTCCCCAGTGGGGCTGGATGAGGAGATGGGACCAGGCTGAGGCCAGGGAAATCCTCTCCTCTCACATTGCATCCCCTGGGTGTTGCTCCAAGTGGCTCCACTCTGCCCTCACCCTGCCGGCTCCATCTAATTGACTGAGGGTCTTAATTACCCGTGCGCTGGCTAGACCCCCCCGGGGAAAGGAGTGATGGGCAGGCAGCTGGACCAGCAGTTACAAAACAGGGAATGTCATTGCTGAAGGTTTTGAAGTGATGTTACGGAGCGAGTGCTGCTGAAACTGCATCTAACAGGCATCATTCTGCACCCTGCTCGTCCATGGGCAGGTACAAGCCCTCTGATGGTATCCTCTAGCACCTTTCCCTCTGCAAAGTTCCCTGGACAGACCCCACATGGGGCTGGAAATGCCACCTCATCCCAGCAGATATTCTGGATCTTTGAAGACTGACTGGGAACGATGGAAGGAGCAGCTCACTGACAGGTAACCCAAGCTGGAGAGGAAAAAGCATTTATGCTTGTCTGGAAGAAAATGGAGTGGCAGCTGTTGGCAGCTGAGGACAGGTTGGGCCAATTCCATGTTATCAGGCAGGAGGTAGATTCAATGGTCACAGTCTTGGACCTCACATTTATCAGAAGAACATTGTCTTTAACAGGAGCGGAGGTGGACCCAGAGCACAGAGATGGACACCTTTCATCCAGATCCTGCCCAGATCTCACCAGAAGTGTGCTATGGAATAAAAAGGACAGATCTTGGCATGCTTAAGGTGTTCAAAGCTCTGTTTGCAAAATTTCAAGGTGCAACAGTCAGCAAATGTCAAGGCAGGAGGTCAGCATGAGTGTTGACTTAGAGGATTTATCAAGACCTAAAGAATCCCCTCAAAAGCTCCCAGACCTCAAGCTCTCGTTATCAAACACATGACCCCCAGTGAAAGGCAGGTTTTACTACACAGCAGCAATGGTGATTTGTCACATAAGCCCTGTCCATTAGCAGTAGGATGGAGCCCCAACCAGGAGGTTTCATGATGGGTCCTGAGCAGTTTTTGTCACCTACCATTTGGATCCAAAACACAGTCTTCACAGGCACCATAAAGATGGATGGGAGAAGCAATAAGTACTCTTCAGCTGCCAGTGTAAAAGCTCTCATAAAGGAGGAGGAAAGGCACCTCAGTGCAGGCAGCAAGGACAGAGCATCTACCAGCCAAGCTCCATGTCCCCAGTCCCTCAGTGCAGGTCCTTATGCATCCAGGGTCACCACGACCTGTCCCATCCTCAGCTGCCACAGACATCCATCCATCCATCCATCCACCCATCCATCGTCCCAAGGACATATTTCCCAGTCAGCCCTCACGCAGAAAGACCTCAAAGCTTTTGGCAGCTGAGGCACCACAAAGCATTTTCCCAGCTTCTACGTGAACATCTCCATTCCAGGAGAGCCCATAAACACCCGGCAGCGGTTTCGGCATCGGGGTAGACACAGACTGGAAGATGCTGCCTGCCAATTCAGCAGTGCAGCGTACAAACATCTCAGAGGGGTCTGCTGCAAGCAGAAAGCCAGCCAAATCCTGCTTATCAGATGGGATCTACCAATATCCCTGCTCACAGCGCTATGACTGCAGGGGTTTTTTTGTCAGCTGATGATATGAGGCTGAAATGAAGATAAACGGGAGCAGCAAAAAAATAAGAGAAATCCCTCATCAAACCACATTTGAACTCAGGATAAAAAGCAACTCAGAGACAAGGGTTTCTTCTTTTTTCCTCCTCCCCAAACTTTGGGAACTGGGATGTGGGTGTGAATATCACTTTAAGGATTTATAAAATGACACATGGCCTCACCTGTCAACATGCCAAAATCTGAATGTCGGTTTTAATTACACCGAATATTTTACTTTCTTATGCAGAGGCATAATCAATTATCTTATTTAAAGGCATTACGATAATGTGTGTGTAAAATGGAGCCATTCCCTGTATTGCATTAGATTCTCTAATTATAGGAGAATGTTTGGAGCTAAAATGTCAGCCTGTCATCTGGCGGGTGTGTAATTCATGATCTGCATTCGCCGGCGCGGATGGAGCTGACGAAAATTGCATTCATTCCCTTCCACTGCTTTGGCCTCAAATTTGCCTGGTCTGGAGGTGATAAAGCCCACCCCATGTCCCTTCCCAGAGCACAACGAGTCCATCCTGTCCTGGGTGGGTGATGCTGCAGGGAGCTGAGTTTGACAAAGTGCTTGCTGAGGGTGTTTCTCAGCTAAACCTCGGTGTGCCCGGAGATCAACTGTGGGAATATATATCAAGGCCAGTGTGGAGCTCTTTGGATGTGGCCATGGGCTCAGCAAACAGCTTCCTCGGGGTCCCACCTGGTGGGAAGAGACCCAGGAGCGAGCAGAGCCGGAGGCAGAAGACAAAACCCACCAGGGACTTTTCAAAACACCCTCATCTGAATTAGGAATAATGAAAGCCCTCCAACTCTCAGTTATTAAAGCAGAGGGATTAGATAAAAATAGTGCACTTGTTTCTTGGGAGCTTAGTCCTTTCTCTAAGCGTTACCCAAGTGAAAGCTGCCTGGTTGGCTTCACTGCCTGTGTTTTCCTAGAATTGTAGAACGTATTGGGTTGGAAGGGACCTTTAAAGGTCATCTAGTCCAACCCCCTCACAGTAAGGGGGACAGCAGGACAGCTCCTGATCGTATCCATGTTCTTACTTCTGGGCAGGCAACCACGCAGAGCAGCAGGAGGAGAGAAACCCCTTTGACTTGGGGCAGGGGAAAGAGGAGCTTGGGGTTTTGGGGGAGTTCTGAAATTTCTCAGTGACCAAGAAATGCTGGGGGTGGTGGGGGCATTGCTGTGACAGCACCAAAATCACGATCCCTGTAGGACAAAGGGCAGCAAGAAGCATCACTCTGGAGGTGACACCTCAGCAACACCACTGCAAAAGGGATGGGGGGCCTGTATCCATGCAGCAGAGCAGGACTTGGGTCCCCCCACCCCCACCATTCTTCCTACATCACCCCTGCCTCCTCAACCCTCCAGTTCCCAGCACCTCCTTCCTTCCCCACACTTGGGTATCCTAATGCGGGCAGCATCCCAAAGCTGCCCAGGACCCACACGATGCTATTAAGAGCCTTATTAAAAAGTGATGCTCCAATTTAACACCTATTAGCCAACACGGTGCCCTTTAACGGCGCAGGGGAACCTGCAAATGGAAGCCTGGGCTCCCAGCAGAACCCTAAGTGGCTGAGTTTAACTTTATTGCTCCAATTAGAGGAACACTAAAGCAGCACCGGCGCTGCGGATTTATTAACATTCATCCCATCCCCAGACTGCTGCTGGCCAATCCTAGCAGCAGGCATAAGCCATAATTTGCTGGCCATGCCCATGCCACAGCAGTGCTCCATCCACCCCAAAGGGAGGGTTTGGGGAGCTTCTAGGGAAAGGATGGCATCAAACAAAGGGGTATCAGGGAGCAGAGGTCAAACCCATCCCTGGTAGTTACAGCAGAGTTTCCCAATTTTTTTTTGGGGGGGGGGGATGTCACCAGCTGGCAGGATGTCAAGGAAAAGTAGGGAAGAGTCTCCCTGGGTCCCAGCTCTTCCTTCAGCCTGGATGAGCAGGGCAAGGTGCGCAGCGGGAGGGAGAGCATCCGCCTTCACACGCAATCTGGAGTTGTTTAAAGAGCCTGTTTGTTCCAGGAGGTTTATAGGCCTCCCTTGCCCAGTAAAGTAATTTTTTAGCACCTCACATCACCCTAATTGCTTGTCACAGAAATGAGAGACAGCTCTCGCGTGCTGTGCTCCCCGGCCTGGAGAGGGGCCGGCAGGACAGGCAGTGGGATGCACAAGAGACTTGGCATCATGCATTCCCACCCCTCAGCCCCAGCATGTGAGGTCATTTCCCCATCACAGCTCCCCAAAGCAAAAGTCCAAACACCTCACAAGGGTCTCCTCTCACCTGGGTTGCACTGCTGGTGGGACCCTTTGCCATCTGCAGGGATGAGAGAAGCATTTTGGCACTGAGCTGCTGCTCCAGGACCACAAACATCCCCTTCCTGGGACAGAGGGACGTCCCCAGCCCTGAACCATGAAAGAGAGCTGGGGGCAAGGCGGGAACAAGCAGGTCCTACTCTGGACCCTCCAGCAGAGCATCTTCCCCCAGGCAAACCCCTGGCAGGACTGTGGTCACCCCATGGCACTGCTGTCCCAAAGGCTCAACCCCCACCAGCTCCACCCGCCCCAATATGCAGCTGCTGCCTGCACCGACAAGGCAGGCAGGGCAGCTCCCACCTCATCCTCCTTCCCACCCTTCTCAGGATGCCCAGGAATTTCCTCCCCTTCCCCACCACTGCTCGTTACCCACCGTGCCCCCACCAGCACATGCTGTCACTTTCTCCCCACGAAACACATCTAACAACTCTTTCCCCCCCCTCTTCATTGCGACAAACAAACAAACCAACCACTCCAGGCCTTCACAACCAGAGGGAAATTAGTAGCAGGTGAAAGCAGATTTTAATGAGACCAAACTGTTCCTAATGCAGCACAGGAACAGGGCTGCTTCCCTTCCCCTCCCCTTCCTTCTGCTGTTCTGCAGTTTGAGTGGGCAAAAAGCAAATTAGCTGGGGGAACGCTTAAGCTTCTCCTAAACCAAGTACAGGTCTCATGGAGAGCTTGTCCCAGGCACCTGTGTCCCTACTTGCTCCCCATGTAGAACCCCCTCTCCACCATCTGCCCATCCTCCACAGGGGAATTCAGCCCTCATTCACGTGCAAAGCTCTGCAAAGTGGGAACTTTTCTGGCAGAACAGAGGAAAACGAAGCAAAACAAAACTCTCTCATTCCAGTTCAACATGAGATGTTTCATTTCATCCCCACATCACTTAACTCGGGGTTTTTAAGCTGTAAAAAAAAAAAAAAAACCCAAAAAACAAAGAAGATCAACTCTCAAACCCCCACCGTTTGGGAACAAAACAAAGAAGATCTGGAGAGGGTAATGAACTGCCTGGATGTGGTCACACACTCCCCAAGAAACTTTGAGCCAAACCAGGGTGTTTGACTTGAATTCATTAGTACCTTTTGTTCCCCCTGCCACTATTTTCTCTGCATTTGTTTACACGAAGAAAATCTCCCCTTCCCATTCCCCAGCTCTGCTCACATATTAGAGGAACATTATGGGATATTTATAGCTCAGCTGAGCTTGCTAAATGCCTTCTTCTAGGAAAATAGTTCATCAAACTGTCTATTTTGACTCTTTGTTTAATCTCTCTTGCCCATCTGCTCCCACTGCCGTTGCTGGGAGCCCGGCACCGCCTGAGTCCTGGTGAGCTCAGGTGCACAGCTCAGCTCAGGACACTGGTTGGGTTTAGCAGGGAGCAGCAAGCATGAACCACATGTGGAGCCCATCCCTACTGCTGGCTTTGAGGACATCTCACCAGTGCCACCACACAGCGGGGAGCTAAACCAGCTCTGGCTAAACCAGGGCTAGTTAAGCTGGACATCACTAGGGCAGTCAGGGCTTTGAGCAGCCACAGGGCAGCTGAGATGGGAATAAAGGGATGTATGCAAAGGTTTGCCTTGTTCCAAGGGAAATCCAAGTCCCTTGGAGCAATTTTGGATGGAGGAGAGGGGGTGCCCCATCTCTGCAGCAGAAAAAAGAGCAACATTTTGGCTGACTGCACACATTTATCACCCCAGGATACCCCCCATCACCACCCCTCCCAGTGCGCTCAGAGCAATGTGCCTCCTGCCACCGGTTGCCCAGCCAGGAAGAACATCCCCCAGCTCCAGGCACTTCACTGCACGGCTCTGCTTTCTTTGAAAGCCTGGCAAACTCAACAAACTTTGAAGAAAAATCCTCGTGCTCACAGGCTGCCAGAGCCAGCTGTAACATTTGCAAAACGGGGAGGGGGCCGCCTCCAAGAATCCCACAGCGACACAGGAGGAACAGCTCCATGTGGGAAGCCTTCACTTTTTATTTTTTCCCCCCCATCAGAGATTATTCAGATGATTTCAGAAATGTGCCAGCAGTGCCAACCTCCTCCCCTGTCCCCTTGCTGTCCCCAAGGTAGCTCCAAAGCCACATCTGTACCAGCACAACTGGCTGGCTCACCTTGGAGCCAAAGCTTTGCTCACCACCGGAGGGGGCAGCTCAGAGGCATCCCACTAATCCCCCCACATGCCCACCTACGACCCTGAGGCCAAAAGCTCCTCCACTCCCCTTTCTCTCAATAGACAGGAGGGGAAACATCTGAGATCACTGCGGTTTTATTGTCAGATTTGGCAACCTTTTCATATTTGCTTGGATTGAGATATAAATTGAATTTGGTTTTCTCCCGCTGACTCAGTTATTTGTTATAGGAATAAGCATGTGGTAATGGATTAGACAGGGGAAAGAGATTTCTCTTGCAGGCTGATGCATGAGGTAGGATTTGCCATGCCCTGTCCCGTGTTTTCCTGGTGTGGCTTTGCACCGCCGATGAATTTGCCAGCTCCTTCCCCTCACTGTCCAGCCACAGTCGGACATGGGATTTTTTTTTCCGTGGCAGATTTGTGCTTCTCTCCCCAAATTCTGCAATGGTTTGGTGCAGAGGAAATTTAACCAGCAGTGAAATCATTTTCTAAATCTGCTCCCCACCCATATACTTCCCCCCCAGTCCCCATCAGTCACTTTGCTGGAAAGAGCACAAAGCATTTCTGGGACTCTTCAGCTGTGCCTGCAGCAAACTCCCTGCCCAAGGAGTGATAAAGCTCCCTTTGCCTTTCCATCTTCCCTTTGTGCAGAACGCGATGCTCTCTGCATCCCAGCCGCGTCCTTCCCACCTCCCTGCTCACAGCGGGGCCACACTGCACCATCCCTGGCCCCACATTTGGCATCGCTCCCTGGATCTGCCCATCAGCTCTGGTATTTCTATGGTCTCCAACCCAGCGTTGCTGCTTCAGCTGGGAACTGGCACCCTCCAGTGCCCCCAGCCCACCCAGGGACAAGCAGAGCCACCCCCCGCCCCAGATGCCCAGGCAGCAGAGCCCAGCTCCGGCTCCCCAGCATCCCTCCCCCACCGTACCTGCGGGGACTTTTAATGCAAAACCCGTAAAATCCTCCCGTCCCTGACACCGGATCGGGGCTTCGCGGGTCCTCGCAGCATCCCTGGAGCCACAGCACACTCTGCAGGCGCTCGCACCACAGCACCGACCCCCAAACCCTCGCCGGGCCCACCCCAAGCAGCGAGCGGCACGGCCCCAGCCCCCGCTGCACCCCTGGGGACAGGGCACCGTGCTTCGGCCCGGAGGCCAGCCGGCGATGCTGGGGCGTCACGCCGAGCCCATCGCAGCGGCCTCCGGCCTGGCCTCCGCAGCTCTACCCGCCCCCCCCTCCCACACTCGGGTCTGCAGACCCCCGGGCACTCGCTGCCCGCGGCTCCCCCCGCAGGGTTCCGGAGCTGAGGGATGCTGCCACGGGGCTTTGCCCCTCCTGGTGCCCGCCCTGGCTGCGGGGCTCCAGCGCAGCCCAGCGCTGGCTCCGCTGATCGCATCAGCATGGATGTGGTTTATAGCACTGCCACCGCTGCGCATCGGCTCTAAATCACCCTGTGCAGCGGGCCCGGTCCCTCACCAGAGCATCAGCCCCTCTCTCAAGGTTTAGAGGGGATGGGGGATCGCATCGAAGGGAAGCTTGTAGAGGGCTGCCTGGCATAGATGGGGCAGGCAGGGGGCACTACAACCCACCTCCAGCAAAGAAAACTCCACACCAGCCAGAGAGACAAGCCCTCCACAGCCCTGGGGGCACTGAGAACATAGCACTCAGGACAGCAGGCAGAGGAAAAAGACCTCAACAAAAGCTCTAATAACAATATTTTTAAAAAAAAAGCACTACAAAGCTCTACCCAAAGAGAGCAACAACCCAAACCCACCTGCCTCTCCAGGACTATTTATGCCCTCCCAGCACACACCCAATCCCAACACCCAGCCCCACAGGGCAAACACACCATTTAAGGAGCCCACATCAAGCTAGATATGGGACAGCTGTGGTTTTTGGTCTTCTCCGGACCACAAAAAACCCTCACATCAAGTGGTTTCACCTGCAGAAGCCATCTGGCCTCAGCTGCTGAGCATCTCCCTGTCCCAGTGCAGGGAAGGAGGCCAGAGCCTGCCAGAAAGTGGCAGGGTTTCTGAGCAGAGCTCTTGCAGCATCCCCATCCCTTCCCGCACGATGCGCAGCAGCCGCAGGGTTCCCACCTCGGAGGAAAGGAGCTGTGAGGCAGACAGAGTCTCTCAGTGATGAAGCGTTGCAGCACGGGCTGCCAGGAGCCAGCCAGGATGCTCCTAAAGAGCATCTAGCAAGCCTCACTCATTTGAATCCACTGCCAAGGTGGCATAGACCCTTGGCTGCAGGAAAGCTGATGGCCAGGAGAAGCTGCTGCAGGGTGTCCCAGGGCAGGACTGGGACAACTACTACTGTCAACAACTCTACTCCCATCAACAGCTACTGTGGGGTGATTCCTGAACTCTGAGTAAGCCCCCTATCCCCCCAAAAGTGAGTGGGTGGTCCTTGGAGATGACAAGGATGATAGGGGCTCTGGGGAGCCAGGCATTAGGGAGATCTGGCTCCAGCGAGTCCACACACAGCCAAGGGGGATGTGTGGGAAGCCAGCTTGCTGCCCCCAGGGCCTGAGCCTTCAGAGATGCTTGTGTGGGGGTTAGAACGTGATGCTCACATTTCACTCACTGTCAGAGGCGGTGGGGTCCCCTGGGCTGCTGCATCCTCCCTGCTGGGGTTGCACATCGTGCCAGGAGGGTTGCTCAGCATCCCTCTCTGGGGGTACCACTGTGCTGCCCCCCATTGAAGCCTGCATCACCCAGGGGTTGGCTGCTTCAGGGCACTGTGCCCAAAATCAGTCCCAGACGAGGAAAACTTAACAGCTATGGCAGCATGTTCCAGCCCCTTAGGGACCCTGTTGCTAAAGCCACCGGGCTGCAGCGAGATGTCTTGCCTGGTCCTGTCCACAGCTCGTGTCTCAGCCTTGGTTCAAGCACATGTGCCTCTCACAGGTATTTAAAAATAGAAATAATAACAACCTCTTCTTCTTTCCTGCTTGGTTGGAGAAATAGCTTAATTAGTTAATAAGGGGTTTAATTTGTTGCGTAGCTGTGTGAAGAACTTGCAGAGGGCGAGCTAAGGCAGTAAATCAAAGCAATGAGGCTTAGAAACAGGCTGGGGAGGGATGGGTGCCCCCACTGCTCTGTGTCCAGCCCCAGTGAGGATTTCCAGGTCAGGCCTGAGGGGCTTCTCTTGGTGGTGAAATGATAGCATCCCAGTGGAAAAGTTGGGGCAAATTTTCTGTTTTGCTGAACAATTTCTACCCATTCTAACAGGACAGATGGGTCTCAGGCAAGATGCTGCTGGCCCCAGCCGTGGTGGTCTTCCCTCTCCCTCCTCATCCCTGCACTGAGATGTGAGGCTTCCAGTATTCCCCCAGTAGTGGGGAAAGGCAGGGAGGTGACCAGGGGACGGGTCTTTGCCCCCACACGCTCAGACCCAGCAGCAATGAAGATTCTGACCTCTGAATATGGATTTCAAAGTCTTTACCTCCAACCACACTGTGCTTCTACATGTGGGGAGGCCACCTGTACCTCCCTGCCTGTACCTCCTGTGCCCCTGTCCCAGCTGTAGCAGCAGGACCTGGCCCCCCAACACCCAGTCCCTTCAGGTGGCCTGGCCAGCCAGCAACTGGACAGGACACACACTGTCTCAGCAAGCTCCTGCCTGATCCAAACCAACCTGGTAATGAGCATTTATCCACAGCAACGACTAAAAAGGTGTAAACTGGATCTTTACATGGAGCCACTGCCATGCTTCAGCACTTCTCACCCAAGACCAGGGCAGGGGACAAGGACCCTATGATGGCAGCCAGGGTGCTATCAGAAATGTCCTTACACCCCTGGTTTCTGCTGGGCCTTGAATAAGGGTGAGCTCTTGGAGATGAGTGATATGGAGGAGACAGATGCAGACCTGTTCTAGCCTTTGGCCCTGGCTGTTTCAGTGTGTTAAGGAGCAAAGGGCTGATGGCAAAAGCTGCACACACACACACATACAGATGTGCAGACCATGCCAGAGGTTCATCAACCCCCTCTCCCCTCCTCTTTCCCATCAGGCACCATGGATGACTCCTGCCAATGGCTCTGCACTGTAATTGCACAGCTCATTTTAACACATTGCTTTATCAAGCTGGGCTTCCCAGGTGTGCCCATCAACCCCACTGAGCACCAGGTGACTTCCCAGCCAGGGACAGGGGCAGCACTGGGCTGCTGATGGAGCCCATGCAAGGCTGGGCTGCTGAGCTCCACCAAGAGCCACACCAGAAGATGCCAGAGGAGCCAAAGGCTTCTCCCCAGCAAGCAGAGGCAAAGCCACAGCACACACATCTTCCTTCCCACGTGGCAGCTCTCCACGTCCCCTTTGGGTGTCATTATAGGTAATTCCCTGCTTGATGTCTCCTCAGAGATGGGGGAGGGAAGGCACCGTTTCAGGAAAAGACAAAAGGGCTCTTTCTTCATCAGCATTAACCTCAGGCAGCTCTCAAGAAAAATTCTGGGCAATTAGTGGAGCATAAGAAGATTTATAATTGAAATCTAGTTTGTAGCACTACAGGCAGCTCCCTCGAAAGGCATTTCTCAGAGACAAAGAGCAAGGGGAGGGGGAAGACTAGAGAGAGACAGAACTGGAGAGGGAACTAGTTAAGGAGTTTTAAAACCTCACTGAAAACCCCGTTTAGTTTAAGATTGCATGATAGCTTTCATAATTCAGAGAGGAAAAAAGTGCAAAGCTCTTTAATGAGGCCATTAATGACCCTTTAATTTACTCCACCAGGGCTGAATTCATAAAATATTTATGTTCCATTTACACAGGATTTTCCTGAGACTCTTCGGGGCAAGTCACCATCATGGAGCAGGTGGGATGAAACAGTGCTCTTCTCCATGTGTGTCTTTTACTTCTCCTCCAGAAGCTGCAGGGACCCTGGAGGGAGAAGATCCAATTTTTGACCCTTCTGTGTGGTAAATAGATGCAGAGCGCTCTCGTGTGTTTCTGCTCCAGGAACAATGAAGCTCTTTTCCAGATCTAGGTGGGGCATTGACAGGCAGCCTTAAAAAAACTTCTTTTTTTAGTTTTTTAAACCATTACAGCCCAGCTCCAGTTCATTAATCACCTGCCTGCTGGGAGAGCTCTCTATTGCAGTACCAGGTTTGCTTCTGGGGCATCGCTGTTGAGCTCTGAGCATGTGTCCCACCAGCTTTCCAGGCTGCTCCCCACCGCTTTGGGTGGTGATGGGGGAGAGGAGAGAGAAGGCTCAAAGGATGCAGGTCTGTAGGCGAGTACTAAGGCTGGTGATGCTGACAGCTCCATGTGCCAGATAGGGCAGGCTGCACTGGGAACTGCTGCCAGGCAGAGCAGAGGTGCCCGCCAGGCTGCTGGTAGAGGTGGTAGCTGAGATGGACCCTTGGCATCTTGGTATCTTCTGTGCCTGCAGCTGTGGGAAGCTCAGAGAGCTGTAAAGGCACACATGAGGCACTGAGAACAGGGCTGGTTCATTGCCAGAACTCAGCACTCTGTGAAGGCCACATCTGAGCTACAGGTGATGGTCCAATCTGGTTGTCCCTTGACCCAAAGCAAGCAATTTGTCTCTGAACAGTTTTTCTTCTGTTACAGATTGCAAGCAGGGAGACACCTAGGAATGTGTAATTGCTTGTATTGGCTGAAACATCTTTAAAAAAAGAAAACAACCCAGCAAAAATACCCTCTTCCTAGTTTATTCTAAAGACCTCACTCTCATTTCTCCAGAAAATGTCTGTTTCTAAGCATCTTCAGATAAAGAGAGCCATTAATCATCACAACTGGTTTCACAGCAGCTTAAGTTGGCTTTCACCAGCCTTCTCATCTGCTTTCTCAGCTGTTAAGCACTTCTGGTCTGCTTGTGTCCTTCTAAGGAGGGTTTCTTGCACCACCAGACACAATATTCATGGTAAACTTAGAAGGATGGAGGTACCAGCCCACAAGTCCCTGAAAGCCCCTGCAGGGAGAGGCAGGGGAGAAGCTCTCAGGCTGAGGAAAAGGTTGAGCCCATTAGGGATCACATCAAGAGTCAACATTTCCAACATCTATGACAGAAAGAGTCCATGCCTTGAAGTTCTGCAGAGCTGGGTGTCCCCGCAGTGTGTGCTTGGTAAGGAGTGGGCACAGGGTCCCAGGGGGAGTTTTATTTTCCATATCACTCACCCTCTCTCCCCCTCAAATCCAGCTTGGGTTGTTGCTATCCTTCTTTCAGCCTTCGCTCCTGATTTTGCTGACGCAGGTGAGGGACCCGATGGACCATCAAGGTACTGACACCACTTGCGTCTGTGTGGTCCGTGAGTCATCCTCCTCGTTTCACAGCTAGAGAGACTGCTGACGCTGATGCCCTCAGAAAGGACACATCAGCAGGAGCACCAGTACCTCTGGGGCCATGTTGGTGCCCCACAGCAGCAGGCTGTGTGCAGGCTGGTTCATTACCATCGGGCTCCTTGAGTGCGCTGGGTCCCACGCACTGGGGTTGCAGTTGTAGGGTCATTTTGTACTTGGGGGGAGGGAACCTGAGAGGAAGATCGCTTGACCTACCTGGTTCATTCATGCAGAACTGCTCTGCAGCGTCAGGTCAGGTTTGTCAGAACACTTACATCACTGAGAGGAATTACAGCCACAAGAAATGTTAAGCATGAGCGAGAAAAAACCCACCCCAACCAGCCAACCTCCCCCCCAGAGATACACACTCCAATGCAGAGAAAGTCTAGACACCACTTTTCAACCATTCCAAGGGACTTTGGAATCTTACACTCAAAAGTGATGAAGAACTAAAAGCACCTGGAGCAACCCCAACCAGATAAATAGGGTAACTGGTCCCGGTTCAAGTCCAAGGTGCCCAGTGTCAGCAATGTCAGTGGTGTTACAGGAGACAGTGAAAGGGAGGAGAGGGAACCTGCAGTGAGAAGGTTGGTCTTGGGATGCTGTCCCACACAGTCATGGTTGATTGACAGAGAGCAGGGATAGGAGCCAGGTCTGGGTGGCTCAGGGACCTCCTGCTGTCACACAGGGCTGCTCCAGGGGCTCTCACTCCCTTTGGGTCCAGCAGCAAACAGCTCTTGGCAGCTCCAGGTACCAGTTGCCTTAGCTCAATTGCTATTTGACTCCCAGGAACATCAACACAGGGATCCCATCCAAACCGGACCCCGGATTGTTTCTGAAACACAGACTGCTACTTGGTTAGAAACACATGGGCTCTTATTGTCACATTTCCCTGGGAAAAGAACCAATGGTTTAAGTTAAAGTGGAAAATATTTAGTAAAGATCAAAACTTGCACTCGATCACACAGGGGCTCTGACATTCCATAACCACTCAATTCCCAGCTCGTCCATCCCAGTTTCTTGCTCAGCACAGCTCTACTTACAAAGACCATCCCCAGGGAAGCTGTGGTGGGTTGACCCTGGCTGGAGTCCAGGTGCCCACCAAAGCTGCTCTATCACTCCTCTTCCTCACCTGGACAGGGCAGAGCAAATACAAGGAAGCTTGGGTCAGGCACACAGGGCCAAGCCTTGCAGACACCCAAGCACAGGCAGGCTCTCCAGGCTGCCTGTGTTTGCACCAATCACTTGATATTTCCAGATAGCTCACGTACCTCCAAGGCTCCAAGAGCTGAGACCTTGCAGCTACTGCTCGTGAGGGCATGCAGTACCTGAAGCCAACAGACACACCACCTTTATGAGGAGATTTTTGCACTTTAGCCAAGACCAGAAACACAGAGTTTGAGCCTTTCACTGAAAGATCCCTGCACATACACCTGCAAGTGACCTGAGCTCCTCTGAGCAGTCTCTTTCCACCACTAAAACTGAGTGCACAGGCACCCAAGGGTCCTTGTGCATGCATTTTCCTTCTGCTGCTTTAAAACCCTCAGGAGAGGGCAGCTGAAACATGTGAAGCCTCAGGCTGTCACCTCAGCGGGTGATCAGAAAGCCCCATCATAGAATGTGTTAGGTTGGAAGGTCCCTTCAAAGGTCATCTAGTCCAACCTCCCCTGCAGTAAGCAGGGACATCTTCACTAGATCAGGTCACTCAGAGCCCCACCAAGCCTGACTGTTAGTATCTCCAGGGATGGGGCTTCCACTACCTCTCTGGGCAACCTCTTCCAGTGATCTACCACCCTCATTGTCAAAGAATTTCTTCTTCATATCCAACCTAAATCTACCTTTATGTAGTTTAAAATCATCACCCCTCATCCTATTGGTACATGGCCTCGTGAACAGTTCTTCCCCAGCTTTCATATAGGCACCTTTCAGGTATTGGAATGCTCCCACCTGCTGCAGGTGGTGATGCTGCCTGTGAATCAAGGTGGTTTCACAGCCAAATCACGAGCTACAAACAGGAAAGGATCATCAGGCCAGTGGGAAAGCCCTGTTCTCCTCTGTACAGCTGATGGATCTTATTATAATCAAGACTATCTGATACACTGATGTCATGGTAGTAATGGCATAACTCTGTATCAGCCTAACAGCACAATGGGCTTACAAAAGGAGCAGTAGCTGCAGAAATCTGCATTCATGCTTGCTAATCCCTCATAAGCCTGTAATCCTGATTCTTTCTTTCCCAAATAATAAGTGCAGATGTATTAAGACACTATCACTGGCTGCACGCTCAGCTCCCCTCGTCCTGCCGGGAGTCTGTTGGGTCCCCTACACGCTGTGGGGCAGGGGCACACGTGCCATCCCCACCAGCCCTCGAGCCCCTTGTAATGATGCCTGTGATGGCACACACTTGAAAATCCCACTCTGGGATCTCTTCCTCACCTGTTACCAGGGGAGCAGGTGGAAGCAGCCACTGCTTTGCTACTGCTTCCTTTCCAGAGGGTCTGAGGATGCTTTCTAGAGGGCATCTCTGCATCAAGATGGAACAGGTTTACTCACAGGCTGCACATAAACAAGGGGATACCTGCTGGTGCCTCCTCCAGCCAGGCCTGGCAGTTTTTCACCCCCTTTCACACCAGCTGCATCCCAGTGCTGGCAAATCCTCACCTCCACCAGCATCCTCAGTCACTGATAGCGTCCTGGTATCAAACAGCAATTCATAACCATCCCCCAGCCACCACAGACACACAACCTGGAAATAACACTTCCAGGAGCAACAAAGTAATCATCATTAATTACACAATCAATTTATGCTTTGGCACTAATAAAAAAAAAATTAATCTGTGCTACAAAGGTGTGTGTGTGTGTGAAAATAATCTAAAGATTTGTTTAATTAAAACTACAATGTACTGAAAAACCAAGTAATTGTAATGATACAGACAATGCTGTGATTGTATCATTAGTAATTAATTACCTACAGAAATGACACTTTCCTTTCTCTAAAGCTATTTATTAGGATTATTTGGTTTGGGGTTTTTTTTCCTTGCATGCAGCTGTCTTCAGGGCACAGGAATCACAGGAGCGAGTTGCTGCGTGGCACATCAGCCCTTACCCACGGGCAGAGGTGCTGCATCCTCACCTCTCACACCCCAGTCCCCACTGAGGATCCCCACAGATCATAGAATGGTATGAGTTGGAAGGGACCCCAAGAATCACAGAGCTCCAACCCCCCTGCCACAGGAAGGGCCACCAACCTCCAGGCCTGGAGCTACACTAGGTTGCCCAGAGCCCCATCCAACCTGGCCTTGAACACTTCCAGGGACGGGGCATCCACCACCTCTCTGGGCAGCCTGTTCCAGCACCTCACCACTCTCTCTGTAAAAAACTTCCACCTAATATCTAATCTAAACCTTCCTTCCTTTAGTTTTAATCCATCCCCCTTGTCCTGTCATTGTCTATCCTTTTAAAAAGCTGATTCCCCTCCTGTTTCTCTGCTCCCTTCAGGGACTGGAAGGCTGCAATGAGGTCCCCCCGCAGCCTTCTCTTCTCCAGGCTGAACCAGCCCAGCTCACTCAGCCTCTCTTCATAGGGGAGCTGCTCCAGCCCTCTAATCATCTTCGTGGCTCCTCTGACCCCTCTCCAACAGTTCCACATCCAGATCTCACCCCCCAGCTCCCCTCCACCCAGAGGAGCAGGTCTCTGTACCCAGAGCCCAGCAAAGGTGGGCAGCAGCACAGATTAGGACTCCAGCCATGAAGAGCCACTGGGACAGAGCTGACAGGCAGAACAGCTACAGCCTTCTGTAGAGGGAGTCAAGGAACAGACTGTTAGCCTGGTGCTATATATATATTATGCTTGTATGTCCTGATGTTAACCAATGTTATATATATATTTTAAGTATTCATGTATTCATAGCTATAAAGGCCTTTTCTCTACTTGAGTTAAATTGTATAACCGTGACCTATTGTCCCAGAAGGCTTTTTATTCATGTTGAATGGGTACTGAGATTATAGTGCTGCTTGGTAGTAGGTGCAGAAGCGTTCTAGAGGAGACAGGAGAAGACATATGGTCCTGCTGAGGCTCAGCAAAGGAACCAAAAAACACAAGAACCAAGTGGCTCTGCAGCATGGCTGGCTTTGCATCTGAATATATCAGCTGGGGGGTTGGCTCACACTTGGAAGGACAGGTTGTCACCCAACATTGTCCCCTCCTCCGGGAGGTACTACCTGATGTGGGGACACCAGTGCACAAGCACACAACCCTCACACACTTGCACATCCCCAGTCCTGGTGGCTCCAGCTTCCCATAGTGGTCCCTGGCTGCACACTGGTCCTATCTGTTCCCTGACCTGTAGGCCAGGTCAGCCTCCACAGTGCTGCTGGCAGCAGTGCTCCTCAAGAGCTCCACGCTGTGTCTCTGGCATGTTCTGCCCTGCCCCACTCCCTGGGGGGAGCATCACTGCTCATGCTGCCCACTGTGAACACCACCATTTGTCACCAGCTCCCTGGTACCCACGGGAGCCTCCCACCCCATCCCAGATGCACCCTGACAGCCTCTAATTAATATTCCATGGGAAAAGCACAACCTCCTTGGAAAATACGCTGCATCAGCACCCTGCAAGCAGCTCCTGCACCCTCATCCCTGCCTGCCCAGCCAGGATATCACTGCAAATCAAGATTGGCAAGTCCCCCACTCAAATCCCAACCTCTCCCCGAGGCTGGGGACCCCTCTGGCTGCTGACTTTGAGTCTCGTGGTCACACAGGCATGAGCAGTGAGATGTTCCCAGCCTGCCTGTTCATCCCCACTCCAAAGAGATCCCTCAGAGACTTGTTACCTCCACACTGGGAAGAAATCAGGAGAAGGCTGGCCTGGGTGGTGGTGGCTGGGGATGCTGGTGTCCCTTTGCTGCCCCTGGCACTCTGGTCACTTCAATGTAGTCAAGGTGGAAGTGACAGCAAGCTGGCTGCTGGCTGTAATGCTGGTGCCAGATGGTGGATGAGATTAAAAGAATTTGATTTTCAAATAATCCATAAACCTGGCTGAGCTAATGTCATTTCATATGCATTATCTTGTAATCCCAGGGAAGAGAACGTTTCAGAGCAAAGAGTCTTATTCTCCCTCCCTGCAAGGACTCTAACAAGCTATAGATAATCCCCTTTTTGTTGGAAGGTGCTTACAGAGGACCTACAACACCCAGAGCACGGCACAGGGTTCGTGGTTCTGCACCGGTGCCTGGGAAGATGATGGCCAGGCACCCAGCACCACAGGGACTGTCTTGCCCTGAGCTTTGTGGGGGTGGGAACAGCATATAGCACAGCCCAGGGACACCTTGAGCTCAGACCCCTGATGATGAGGATGAAGGAGGGGGTTTGCCCCTCCTGCCCCCTAACAGTGCATGGGAGCCCACACTGCATCACTGGGGAAGCAGGGGAGACACATCCCCTCTTCTAGGTAAAGCCATTTTTATGCTCACTTTTGGGGATAAACCTCCAAAGCTCAACCCAAGTAAACCCAAGGCAGGCTGTGCCTCCCTGGGGAGAGGATCAGGCCCTCCCCAGCAACCAAGTCCCACAGCCAGGGTCTGGTGACCACGCTGCCTCTCACAAGGTGAGGGACAGCACACAGCTGAATCCTGGGCACTGCTGGAGACACCTTCACTGCCCTCTCCAAAGCAAGCACAGCACAAATAGTGCTGGGAAATTCATCCTCAGGGATTTCTTTGCTTCTCCTTGCCTGTGTGTCAAACACCTACAATCATTTTTGCTCCTATCCTTACTCAGTAAAGATGCCCCACTCTGCACTCCCAATCCCTCTGTAACCCCTGCATCGCACCCTGGGCAGCCCACAGCACCCACCCATCACCCACCTTCCACCCTCAGATATGCTGTCTGCCTGCTCCTTACCACTTTTCTCTGCCTGGGAGACTCCTCTGAGCCTCTGGTTACTTGTCAAACCTCCACAGAACAAAGATGACCCCTGCCAATCACCGGGATCCTTCGAGCTCCAAGCTTAGGCACAGAGGTTAGAAACTGATGGTCCTTACTCCACACTACTAGGCTGGAGCAAGGGATGATTTTATGAGGAAAGGGAAGGAGAGCTCCACGGATGGGATTTCCCAGTCACTGCCTGCCATCTAGTGCCTAACACTTTGCTGGTTCACTGACAGCAAGCAACATCCACCTCCATCCTCAGGGGAATTCAGCTCTTAAATCAGAGCCAGCAACATTTGCACATCAGGCTCTCAGCGCTGGAAAGCTCCCCACCGTGCTCCTTGCTCTGGGCCAGGGAGAGGGTTTTGGATCCAAACAACCCAAATCCTGATGGGATCTGTCAAGGAAAACAGTTGAGGAGTGAGGGGAGGTGATGTAGTATGGCTGCCCAGGTTGCAAACACAATGTCCAGCCACAGCAAGCTAACTGAACACAACACATCTTGCTTCACCACACACTGCTGCTGCCTTCAAGGTCATGTTGCTGTCGTCAGTGGCTCCAAGCAAAGTGGTGCACACAGGCACTGCATGAAGAACACCACAGACAAGCTAAAAATAAGGAGACAAATGGAAGCAGGAGGACAAGGGGCAAAGGGTGAGGTTTGCCTGCTGTGCTGGAGACTGAAACTTACAGCAAACCAGGAACCAGAAATCATCTGAAACATTGACTTTGTGACTTGGATGTTCCAGTGCTTGGAGACACCACTGGTGGCTCAATCCCTGGGCAAGCGTTGCAGCAGGGACACAGTCCCTAAAAAGCACTTGTAGCCTTTGGGTCAGCACCAACAGCAGGAGACTGAGGGTGTTTTACAGGTCTTCAGGCAATTTGGATGGGGTGGGGGTTGATGCTCTCACACCTCTCCCTTCAGCAGGGCTCACCTGTCAGCTTCTTACTCCTCTGAGAAGGGCTCGGATACCTCCCTACCCACCAAGGCAGGAGAGAGCAGGCAAGACAGCTACAGATCACCAGAGTCACAGAATCACAGAATAATAAGGTTGGAAAAGACCTTTAAGATCATCAAGTCCAACCATTCACATCCTAAACTAAACCATATCCCTAAGTACCTCATCTACCCTTTTTTTGAACACATCCAGGGAAGGTGACTCAACCCCTCCCTGGGCAGCCTGTTCCAGCCCTGACAACTCTTCCAGTGAAAAATTTTTTCCTAACATCCAATCTGACCCTGCCCTGGCACAGCTTCATGCCATTCCCCCTTGTCCTATCACCTGTCACCTGGCTGAAGAGACCATCACCTATCTCTCTATAACCTCCCTTCAGGTAGTTGTAGGCAGTGATAAGGTCTCCCCTCAGCCTCCTCTTCTCTAGGCTAAACAGCCCCAGCTCCCTCAGCCGCTCCTCATTGGATAGTCCTGTGTCCAGGCCAGGGAAATTAAAGGAGGTGAAGTCCAGAAGGGTCTGGGTTAGGCAATGGCTAACTCCAGCCCCTACTAGATCAGGAGCTCTAGCACCCAGCTGGCCGGGCACCTTCTGCTGCACCACATCCTGAGGGGATGCCCCCTTCCACGCAGGCAACAAGACTGGACTTTGATGTGCAGTGCAGGAGGGGAAGAGCAGGAGGGGAAGAGCAGCACTCACCCAACCCCACACCACAAAGCGCTGAGCTCGCAATCACCCCAGTGAGATCAGGCACCCCTCCTCACCCCGCTCCCCCTCACACCCCATCCTCAAGCTCACCCAACCTTTGCAGCTTTGCCCCACTTGTTAACACCACGTCTTGGGAAGCAGTGGCTGCTCTGCAGAGGGGCACAGCATCGGACCTGGCACACACAGGCCACGCTGGTGGCTTGGAAGGGGCAGGGCAGAGCTTCCAAACACACAGAACCAGATTGACTGAGGAGCACGTGGCTCTGGTTTCCTCCAGCGCTCCCAGAAAAGCAAGAGGTGACATTAACAAAAGGATTACTCAGAATTCAAAAGCAAATGGGATTTGTGACCCATTATATTAACCAGGGACTGGGGAAAGCTCTACAGAGAGAGAACACGGCCGGCAGGTCACCAAACCAATTATTAAGAGCTCACAGATCATGGAGCTAGATATACACACACATCAAGATAAATTCCTATTTGCCTGCAGAAGCAGGAGGCTGGCTGAGCCACCCTCCCAACCCAGTGTGCTTTTGCTATGTGCCCATTAAACCTGGATTATATCTAGTTACTTTCCCCAATAATTCACTTCCCCCACAGGTTTAATGCTGTGGAATAACATTTGGGAGGGTAAAACCTGAAAGGAGAAGTGTAATGGGCATAATTACTTTGATAGATGAGAGAGAGCAGAACGCAGGCAGGCAGCACATGGTGGGAGCAGGCCAGCAGCACTGCGCCTGACATCGCTCACCATCCACCCAGCAGCACTCCTGGCCTGTGCCCTGATGTCCCCAGCTTCCCTCTGCCCCAGCACTGGAGGGAGAGCAACCCTTAGACACAAGGTAACCTCCCTCTGACTTCAGCTCTGGTTCCAGCAGAGATCAGCTTAAGCTGTGAGGCTTTAGCTGTAACATCTTCTCCTGAACTTCTGCTTCAGTCAGTTACAGGGCTGGATGTTCCTGGTATCCAGATGAAGGGAGAGTTCCCACTTGTAACCTGTCCTGCTTCTGGACTAGGCTGCAATGGAGAGTCCTAAAGCTTGTATAAAAGCTTTATTGCCTTGTCTGGGTTCTGAAGAAGCTTCATTTTAATGTTGCTTAACAACCTTTCCTATTTTGACTGAGAAATGCCCCTGGGTCTCCAAGCACTTCCTATGAAGTCCTGCCAAAAGATTTTATCCTCCCCCCACATCCCCCAAGATCTGTCAGGGAAAAGCAGCCCTGACAGCAGAGCTGTATGTGGAGCTACCTGATGGGGCTATCTGACAAATTCCTCACACTGCTTTTTGGTTTTAAGGATTAGGTAACATCAGCAAGGCTTCTGGAGCAGTTTCACTCTGAGTTCAAGCTTCCCAGTAGCCCCTTCTCCTTTTATAGTCGTTCTTACCTTTGCAGAGATCCACTATGCACTGCCTTCTGCCCAGCCCACTCTGTGTTCTTCCAGCGTGCTGCTTGTGTCCAAACACAGGGGTGACTTCACAAGGACAGGGAGTAAAAAGGTGTCCTCAAAACAGAAGGATGAGTCCTAATCACTCATGCCACTGGTAACCTCAAGCAGACTTTCCACACCATTTTTGGCTGGGTCTCCAGGTTGACACAAGCAGAGCCCCTCATGCTGCTCCCCCCACAGGCTGTGGAGCACAGCAAGAACAGGCAGTGCTGGCAGGGGCTGCCAGGAAAACCTCCCTCCAAAGAGACAAGGTCCCTTCCAACACAAGCACAGGAGCTGGAACAGAATAAAAGGTGATTGATGCTGCTGAAGACACCTCATCCTCAGGGACAGGGAGCAAGCCCACAAGCTGCCCCAGCTAGGATAGCCCAGCTCCTACTCTCCCTAGGCCAGCCTCAGCCAGGAGGGACACCACAGGGTGCTCCCAGCACCAGAGCAGCTCACCCTGCTCTAACAAGCTTCTGGCTGTATTTGGGAGCAATAGCATCTCTCCTACAGGCTTTCAAAGAACAGGAAACAGAGCAGCCCATGGCTGCACAGCCTCTCCAGACTCTACATGTATTTATCTTACAAATACTGAAGCCTTTGGTTGCTTGAAGCCAGCCAGGAGCAGCAACAAGTACCAGCTTCCTATTATGTGAGAAAGCACGTGGTTGAGAACAGTTCAGTGTTAGTGGATCACAGAACACAGGAGCAGGGTCCTCCTCAGAGAGCACCAATCCCCAAAACTCCCACAGAGAGAGAAGGATGTCAGCTGGGAAAGGTATTTTGTAGGGGAAGCAGAGGAAAGATCTATCTGTAAAGCTGAAAAGTAGTTTTTATTAGGACTTATCTCTCCTTCACTGGAGGGCAGTGCTAGCATCACTTTGTCACAATGAAACCCTTCATCTCTTAAACATGGCAGTTTAAGCAATGGTTTAGATGCAGAAGTCTCAGACTGCAGCTGATCCTTCCATTTGTTTCTGCTCCTGAAGGCTTTTAGCAGGAGGGAAAGGTCACCTAGATGTGCTTCCTTCAAGGGGAGAAGGATCTGGCTCTTGTGTATTACCCTCATGAGCAGAAGCACCCTGTGCTGAGAATGGCTTTTGGGAGCAGAAGGCCTGTGCAGCCTGACTGCTCTCCAGCCTCTTCCCCCAGGGGCACACTCAGGGGAGGACAATGCTCAGACACAGCTCTAAGCTCAGGTCAGACCTCTTGGATGAGCCCCATGTTGCTGCTCTCAAAGCAAGGAGTCACAGGCCAGTTCCAAAACACTCCTTGGCACACACTTCCCAGGAGAGCTCTGCTTCTGACCTGACTGCCCCTTGCACCAAAGAGCCAAAGCAAACTCAGCACCTGCCAGGGGCTTGTGATGACTTCAGGTTCTGGTAGACAGATCTCATGTGAGGAGGCCTTTGCCAAGTGAGTTTGCACCCTTCAGGCTTTGGGTGCAAACAAGCTCCAGACTCCCTCAACACCCAGGCAAACACTTGCACAGTTCTCTGTCATGTCTTCAAGGAGAGTTTTGTGTGTCATGCTCAACACGTGCTCCCTGTGCTCTGGGCCATGAGAGACACCCCACAGCTGCAGTAACTCTCCCAGCCACAACTCCACAGGTTTCTTTCCTTTCTGGAGAGACAAAAGCTCACTCAATAAAGGTTTTAAGGCTTTGTGCTATCCTTTCAGGAGCTACCTGCAAAATCTACCCTACCAGCCTGCCTGATCAGGCTTCTGCAACTCTGCAAGGAGTACAGGTACTGAGTGGAGAGACAGCCTTGCAGCCACCAAGCTCTCAAAGGAAAGTAACAGCCTCAGTGAGCTACCACAGGACCTCTGGGAGTAGAGGGGAAATGATAAGATACAAACCATCCTCTAGGAAACCTGCATGAAATCTGCCTTCCCTCTTACTGAGGCCACACAGCAGAACTAAGCAAAAGCACACTGAGCTGCAGGAGCTGGGACTGTTCACAGCAGCTGGCTGAGGGGTTTTACATAAAATCAACTGCAGGGGGAGAAGAAAAAAAGGCAGCATTAGGCAGTGTTCCTGTGCAAGCTACAAGCAAGAAATTGTGGGTTTAGATGTTGAGAAAAAAACAATTTCAGCTGCCAGAAAAGACTGTGTGGTACATACCTGGTACCTGTCAGAAGAAAGGCCTGAGCCCAAGTAGTAAAAAAAATGAATAAAATAAAATTAAGGAGATTGATGATTCTGACTTTTCCGCTGCTGGAGGGAGCTACACCTCTCTCAGACCAAAGACTTTTAACTTGAGCAAACCTGAGAATAAGAACTCTCTGGGTTTGAAGATCAGCAAGCTTTCAGTGCAGCTTCTTCTCTCTTTTGCTCTCCTGGTTTTGAGAACAAGTAAGCACAGATTAAACAGCATTTTATATGCTTCAAAAGTTTCACTCCATGAACACTAAACCTACTTTTGGCATAGGAAATTGGGGAGAGACCTTAGCTAGGGGCATGCTCTAAACCCCTGCCCACAAAGCTCTGCTCAGGGCTGCATGCTCTGGAGCCAGCAACAGCCTCAAAGAGAGTGGCAGAGAACAACTTAATCCTGAGCTGAATGTACCCATGGCCCCCTGGGCTGGTGAGCCACAGTCTGAGGGGAAGGACACACCTCTTCCCTCTGCAGGAGCTCTCAGTCCTGGAGAAGGGATGAGTCTCCCCTTCAGCAGTGCTGACCTCAGAAAACAGCCAAAAAACCCTGCAGTTTTTCCAGGCACATCTTCAGCTCTGCATTTATTTCCTCTTCACAAGCACTCCCCTGTGGCAGGCTCAGCCTCCCTGCCAGGCCTGTGAGGCTGCTTCAGGAAAAAACCAGGTTTGGTTTGGTTTGGTTGGTACTTTGTGGCAAGGCTGCAGCAAACAAACTGTCCAGCATGAGAAAATGGAAGGCTGTTGTGCTAACCCCCACCCCACCCCAATGGCTCGTGGAGTGATTAAGGGTAGCTTTAATTTGAGGCCTGCAGCAAAACAGCTCCCAAAGGATTGATAAAATATATATAGCAATCTGCAGTTCCACCTCTGGAGGCTGAACTCTCTCCTGATGATTAATGACAGCTATTTCCTCACTCTCTCCCTGATGCTGAAGAAGGCTGATTTTCTGCAAGGTCCAGCCAGTGCCAGGCCCACACTGACTACCAAACAGCAGCACTTACACCCAGACAGAACCCTCCAAGAAACAGAACCAGCCCCAGAGAAGCAAGACAGCACCAATGTAAGCCCAGGATAGATCTTCCAATAGGGAAATCGGGGTAACAGGGGTCAGGCTACCTGGCTGGGCTGGGTGAGCAGCACCAGCCTAACACACCAGGACTGGGAGCTGAGAACTCCCCAGAGCCTCCTCTGAGGCTGCTCCCAGGAGGCAGGAACACTAGAGCAGCCTTCCCCCACTGGGAGAAATCAGCCTCTCAGCCCAGACTGAGAGCTGCTGCTCAGATGTTACCCTCTGCAGCGTCTGTTGCCACAGCTTGAGGCTCAAGAGGAAGGCAGCGTGGGTACGAAAGCAGCACTCATGGAGAGAGAGATGCTCACCATTCCTCATGTACCTGTGTCCTCCAAACCCACCACATATCACAGACTCCAGGTCAGAGGCAGCTCCAACACAAATTAAATGTAAATAAACCATGAATACCCCAGCTTCCAGCTCCCCAGAAACCCATCATGCCCAGCCTTGTGTCTAGGAGGGTCTGTTCCCACCCAGGTACATGGATAACCCTCCAGTGCTGCTCTGATTAAGGAGCAGGTGCCAGAGATAAGCAGGTGCCAGAGATAAGCAGTAGCCACTGCTTAGAAGAAACCACTTGAGCTCTACAAGAGGAGTCTGGCAGAGAGAGCAAGACTCCTGGGTACCACAGCCCCAGGGAATCACACACTTGGGAGAGGAAAAGATCACAACATGCATCTCCAGAAGAGGTGGAGAAGGATTTGACAAGAGCAAAGAACTCCCTGCAGAGAGCTTTCCTTCCTACTAGAGTTTTTAATATTTATTTAGTACAGGCCCAGTGAAGAGAACTGAGAAACAAAGCAAAGGAAAATTATCCTCCAGGGCTCAAGTTAAGAACCCATACACAGAGACCATGCAAAGCAGCAGCTCTGCTCCTCCCTGGAGTCACATCCCACATCTTCCCCACCTGCTTGGAGCACAGCCTCTCAGTTATAAGTCCAGAAGGAATCGATTGACTTTTTTCAGGTATTCTGGCTTCAAATAATCTCCCAGCTCATCCTTTGTGACCCACAGGTAATCTTTTGGATCTGCCTGGGACAAATCACTGCTTTGGAGGAAGGCTTTGAAGAAGAATACTTTGGCTCCCACGTTATCCTCAGTCCTGATGGCCCTGGGGAATTTATACTTGTAAATCCCATACGGTGCATTCCCCAGGGTTTTGGCTTGAACATGGTCTCCTGCAAGATCCCAGCAAGGCAAGAGAAAGAAAAGAGAGAACAAGATGTAAGAACACAGAGAAACAGTAACCATTCTCCTGCAGTAACAAAAAGTCAGCATAAACCACTCCTTGAATCTGTTTCAGAGCAACCGTTTCTTCTTAGCGGAAAAGTTGCTAGTTTGAAGCATCTTCTCATGAAAAAAAAACCCATAAAAATCAAACTTGTCCTTGAGTCCAGTAAGGGACCTTTACAACCTGCACTGAAAAGCAGAAACACATGGGTTTGCCATCATCCATCTGCTACAAAAGCTGCTACAGGGCAAAAAGAGGGAAAGAGAAGCTGGAGCAAACCTATACTGTTCAGAGAGTACCTGGTGATGCTCCAACACCAGATCATGAGGGCCAGACCCAACACCACAGCTACTGGCAGCCAGAGATCTGAACTCACAGCCTGCCAGCCCAGTCAGCCCCAGTCACTCTGTGATGGTGTGGCTGGTTATAGAGAATCATAGAATGGTATGAGTTGGAAGGGACCCCAAGGATCACAGAGCTCCAACCCCCCTGCCACAGGCAGGGCCACCAACCTCAGGCCTGGATCTACACTAGGTTGCCCAGGGCCCCATCCAACCTGGCCTTGAACCAGAGCTGATCACCCAGGATCATGTCTCTTGCCAGAAAGTCCCATCTGCATCTCCCTTCACCCTTGAGCTTTGTCTCTTTGCCATGAAATGCCTTTTCCCAGCAGAAAGTGATTCTCCCTACAGCAGATGGCAAATATCCCTCAGACAGGTCACGGGAAGAAAACCACTGGGACAAAGAGGTGGAAGGGCCAGGCACACACCCAAAAACGTAGCCATGGCTCGCTCAGCGGTGCTTCGCAGCGTCTCTCCAGGCTGCCATTCCACTTGAGGCAGGAGCCACAGCTCCTGGTTACCAATTTTCTGTTTCACCAGGAGCAGCAGGTTACTGTCCAGCCTCCTGTTCAGCGATGTTCGATCGTTCTTTTTATCAGCATCTGCCAAAAAACAATATATGCAGGAAACAAAGCCTCCCAGCAGCACTGCTCTGATCCCCATGATTCCTCACCCCGCTCCATCTCACACCCTTCCAGCAGCAAGACACAAACAAGACAAAAAACTAGATGGAAATTCCCTCAGTGGCTCCAGTAGCTGGCACAGGATTCAGCCAGAACCCACAGCTGGACTGTGCTCTGTTTCATTTCCAGAAGGAATTTAGAGTGAGCAGCCTAGAGCTCTCCCCTGACAAAAATCACAGAATCACAAGGTTGGAAAAGACCTTTAAGATCATCAAGTCCAACCTTTCTCATCCTAAACTAAACCATATCCCTAAGTACCTCATCTACCCTTTTTCTGAACACATCCAGGGAAGGTGACTCAGCCCCTCCCTGGGCAGCCTGTTCCAGGCCCTGACAACTCTTCCAGTAAAAAATTTTTTCCTAACATCCAATCTAACCCTGCCCTGGCACAGCTTCATGCCATTCCCCCTTGTCCTATCACCTGTCACCTGGCTGAAGAGACCATCACCTATCTCTCTATAAGCTCCCTTCAGGTAGTTGTAGGTGGTGATAAGGTCTCCCCTCAGCCTCCTCTTCTCCAGGCTAAACAGCCCCAGCTCCCTCAGCCGCTCCTCAGAGGATTTGCCCTCCAGCCCCTTCCCCAGCCTGGCTGCCCTTCTCTGGACTCGCTCCAGGACCTCAATGTCCTTCTTGTGGTGAGGAGCCCAGAACTGGACACAGCACTCGAGGTGTGGCCTCACCAAGAGTGCTCAACAAGAGCACTAGGAGAAGCTTGGGAACTGAGCTACCAAACGTTCCTGCTGTCTGGAAATGACATCCCTTTTCAGCAGTTTGCTCTGGTAAGGTTGAACACACGCATCTTTGCAGCATGGAAACACCGATTCCCTTATCAGCCATTTAACTCCTTGTGTGCTAACGGTGCTGCCAGAGATTCTTCAAAGCCAGAAAAGACCTGCTAAACTGCAGGTATAGAAAAGACTCAGCAAACATCCTCCCTCTACTGCTTTGCACTTTGTTGTGTTTGGTGAACAATCAGGGTGCCCTCACCCACCACAAGCTTCAGCCTGTACCTGTTACCCGTGGAGCAGCTTTAAACTGCAGTAGCTTCTGCTCCCATTTGTCCTCCAGGTCTTGAGCCATGATGACTGTTTTGCCCACTGCCTCATCATCATCATCGTGCATGCTTTCCTTCCTCCTCCTGAGCTGCTCCTCCTCTTCCAGCTTACGGACTTCATGATCCGAATAGTGGCTTTTCTCCAGCTCTATCTAGAGGGGCAGTGATGGCTGTTAAGGCACCAGTGCTACGGGCTGGTTTTGGAAAGCAAAATCAAATCACCTCTGCCTCAGCAAGCACAAGGAGGTCCCCTCAGGTGGAACAGGGCTCCCCTGCTCGCAGCAAGGGCCTCCCTTAGGAGCACCAAGAGCGCTGAGGAAGGCCGCGGGTGTGCTACCAGGCCCCGCGAAGGCAGCAGTCACACAGCCAGCACCCAGCGGAGCGGGGCACCTTCACCCAGGGCGCACCCAGCCTAGCAATGCGGGGCCACCGGCTGCTCCCAGCGCCGGGCTATCGCCCCGCTGGGCCAGGCCCTGGCAGCGGGAAGCCCGCCGATGCCAGCAGGGACCGCCCGCTACCGCCTGCCCCACGCCATCCTCTCCCCTGCGGGCCCGAGGCAGCCATTGCCCGGCACCTCCCCCTC
The DNA here is from genome assembly GCA_020800305.1 of Porphyrio hochstetteri. Lineage (NCBI taxonomy): Eukaryota > Metazoa > Chordata > Aves > Gruiformes > Rallidae > Porphyrio > Porphyrio hochstetteri. The sequence goes on along the minus strand of CM036915.1, from coordinate 16,586,311 downwards.
CTCTACCTGCCCCATGAGGGCCGCCATCTCTTCCTCCTCCTTCACGAGGGGCTGCGAGATGCGGGGCCGCCGCAGCAGACACATGGCCCCGAAGAGCCGCCACGGGCGCGACGCAGCAGCGGTGCAAAACCACCGGCCCCAAGGCGCTGCCCGCTGCCTGGGCGCCGCCATGACACCTCCGTGCGAGCCACAATGCACCGCGCTGGGCGCCGCCATCTTTCCTCCCCGCTCCCGTCGTGCCTTGCGGCGACCTCTCCGGGCGCGCTGTGGGAGCCGCCATGAGCGCGGCGCTGGCGGTCGCTCGGCAACGGCTGCTCGGGGCGGCCTGGGGGTGAGCGGCGGGAGCGGGTGTGGCGGGGGGAGACCGGGCCGGGCGCCCCTCGGTGCGGGCTGGTCGCTGTGGCGCTTCCTCCCCGCGACGCGGCCGGCACGGGAGCCCCGCCGGGCCCGGTCCTCGGCCCCGCGCCTCAGCGCCGTTCCTTTCCCGCAGGGGCTGCACCGCCGCCGCGCTGTGCCGCGGCCTCCGCACCGGCCTCCGGAGGCTGCAGGAGCTTGCGGGGCCGGCGGCCGCGAAGGAAGCGGAGAACCAGAGAGTGCCCGACCAGAGGTGAGGCGGCCGGGCCGGGCGGGCTCAGCTACCTGCCCCTTGCTGGGAGAGCTTATCGCCTTGGGTGGTTTCCTCGGGCAGCGACGTGGCTCAGTCGCGAACGCAGCTCGTGTCTTTCAGGGACTGGATCCTTCCTTCCTTCTTTTCCTTCTCATTTTCCCTTCTCCTTTCCTTCTCCTCCTTCTCCTTTCCTTCTCCTCCTTCTCCTTTCCTTCCCTGGGATGAAACTTCTGCAAAATGTAAAGAGTCAAGCACCTGGTAACTCTTGTTTTGCTCCTCAGCCCTTTACTCCTGCAGAGAAGCTCCATGAGGTGGGATGGAAAGACCTATGAAGAGATCCCGATAGCTTACATCAAAGCCACATACAACAAGTAAGCAAGTGAGCTGCTCCCTTCCTCTCTCCTGAGGAACGAAACCGCAAAACATACCTGGGCTTTGGCTGGTCATTGTCTTGAGCCAAGGAAAACAAGCCAAGGGAGTGATGCCTGTGACTGACAAGATAATAACACTGAATCCAAACCTCAGTGCTGTGTTCAGGAGGTGTAACTGTCCTTATAGTGTCTCTAACAGCAATAGGATTGTCATTACATGTTTTGACTCTGTTCTGATACAAATAATTAGATGCTTATGGTTTTAAGGCTGGGTTACTCCCAGTTCTTAGTTCTGTGGTTGTACAGCTGTAGAAAAAAGAAGTCATGTTCTCCATGAGAGATTGCTGGGTTTCATTAGTGATGTTTAATTGTTTCTTAAAGCTGTTTTAGGTTCTTGAACTGTTTTGGGTGTTTTTTTAATGAACAGAAGAGTGCTTCTAGTGGCAGGTGGAGCTGAAAGGACTAAGGGGTATCCTTAGTCCATACTTTATCCAGGTATACTAATGAGTATACTAATAAGTATAGCTGGATAAAGGATGCCTTATGCAGAAAGGTTCTGCCACCTCAAAGGTGGCTCAAGGTCTCTGCAGCGGGTTCATGTGAGTGGGATACCTCTAAAGAGAGGACTGAGTCAGGGCAGCTTGGAGAAGGGAAGCAAGAAGTCCTGGGGCAAGCTGTGCCACTAACCTAAGCAGGAAGAAACTGGAGAATAAAGCTTTGTTCTGGCTTGCTTCTTTCTTCTGCCTCTCTCTTTCTGTAGCACCCACATCCAGGTGGTCAGCTTTGACAACAGACCCTTTGCCCGTACGTCCTGTGGCACAGAGGGCTTCCAGAATGCCAAGAAGGGAACTGCCATCGCGGCACAGACCGCAGCCATGGCAGCAGCCACGGTGAGTCTGCACTGATGATCCTCCCCCTCTCAGAGGGGAGCATGGACTGCATCCCCCACCACTGCCTGGGTATGTGCTGAGCTCACAGGCAGCAGTTCCTTAGCCTCAAGCAGCCTCAAGCAAGCTGTCTGACAGTTTCCCAAGCTTCACCTGACACAGGACATGTTTTCACACAGACAAAGCATGTTTGAAACAGCCTTTAGACATGCCCAGAGGGTGAGCTTAGCTGTGCAAGTTGTGATTGGAAAACACATCTTGGAGCCTGTCCTTTTCTAGCCCCAGTTTGCATAGATCCTTTTGTCTAAGGGAACATCTCATAGCCTTTTTGGAAATGCAGCCCCCAAATCAGCAGCAGGTCAATTTTTGCACTGTAGGGGACTGAGAAGCAGCTGTAATTACTGGCTGAATGTGTTATATTTGCTCTCTGCCACAGGAGAACTGAGCTCCTGCCAGCAGTACCAGTCAGAGGTGATGTCTTTCCACATGTAGCTTCCAGCTGCATACAGTTTACTGCAATTGTTCCTAAAGAAACCCACCAAACCCCCGTGTGGGTGTCCAGATGGCAGGAGAAGATGAGGCTGGCTGTGTCGCTGTCCTCATTACAGCAGAATGAGGCAAGGTTAAGCTGAGAAACCTCATCCCACATGAAGTGGAACTTGCTCCAGCCTTTCATGTCAGAGGTGTTTAGTGCCAGTGCTGGCCAGCAGCTTTTCGTGGTTAACTCAGGGCAATATAAGAACATCTATGCTATTAATCCCTGCTCATCAGAGGCTCGTGATAGCTGCATAGTGGTGCTTGGCCAGATTTATTCCGGCACTGTTAGTACATCACTGGCTCCAGAGCATGGAAAGCGAGCGATGCAGAGGAGCTCCAGCCACGCGGTGGCAGCACAGCTAAGCTTTACCGCGGGCGGTTTCCATTTTCAATTTGCAGACCCCTAGAATTTTTGCACTGAAGGTGTGGGCTCCTTCTGTGGCAGAGAAGTCGTTGCATTAGAGAAGGGAAAATAGCTTTGAGTTAGTCCTTGTTAGTCCCTTCCCAGGTCGGTCATGTATCCATGGATATGTCTTTTCCTGCCCTGGCTTTAGGTCACAGATAGTTTGATCTTACAGCATCCTCCATACACAGAGCAGCAGCACAGAAGTTCCCTCAAAACTGCCATGGCTGCACCCAGACCTCCATTTCTCCTACCACCTTTGTGCAGTAATCCTCATATTTGTCTTCTGTACCCATTACTACCTACTCCTTATTTTTACTTGAAGAATACTATGTGGTAGTGAGCCAGTAGGGAATGAAAGACTCCAGGGAAGCCACAGCAGCAACAGTCCCATCACAGAGAACACTAACCAGTCGTTCTTTTCTCAGAAAGCACGTGGGAAGGGCGTGTTGCACGTACGAGTCATGGTGAAAGGACTGGGACCAGGACGCAAAGTAGGTGTCAGAGGGCTTTTCATACTTTGCTTTGTTAGACATAATACAGGTTCTTTAAATCCAGGCTGGTCTTATGTCTATACCTATTAATGTGTTTTTTCCTGAAGGTGATGTAAAGAATACTTAGTAACAACATTGTAGAATCATTAGAATTTCAGAGTAATATCACTTTGGAGGGAGAATAAAAGCTGTATTTGGGACTTCTTCCAACCAAAGTAGGAAAATTGATGGGAAGGCTGACAAAAGGGCTGGAGTAGATAGATTAAAACTGGGTTTTCTGATATGAATTACTTTTTTTTTTTTTTTTTTAAGGTAATTACAAAGTAGAACCACAGGAACGAGATTTTTATAGGGGGACTAAACTGTATTCCCCTGAGCTTTTTCTCTTCTCTGCTGTTCAGTGTGTTGATAACAATGTCATCTGTTTTCTTGTTCTTCCAGGCTGCCATCAAGGGTTTGACTATGGGAGGACTGGAGATAATCTCCCTCACTGACAACACCCCAATTCCACACAACGGCTGCCGCCCACGGAAAGCCAGGCGAATGTGAGAGGAGAATGGAAGAGCCAAGACAGCATTAAACATCAGTTCATGCAACAGGGACTGGGCTGAATGTTGCTCCTGTGACAGATTCCAGAAAGCCACCCCTCCTGGAAATACTGGAGGGAAGTGTGAAGAAGAGAGAGACCATCCTGAGCTTTAAAAGCCCAGGTGGTAGAAGCTGGTGGTCAGTGCAGGAATAAGTGTACTCCCTTAGTGGGAAGCCTCTTGTGTACAAAGTTTGTTCATTAAAATGTTGGTATTTTGATGGTTGTTCCAGCTGTGTTCTCAGAAGTATTTTGGATTCTTACTACCTCTTGACTGCTCTCTTACCACTCTATGTTGCTCTTGTGTAGCCCTCAGTGCTATTCTTGTCCTCGTTAGGTAGAAGGGGAGCTTGAGGTCTAGATCTCCTTCTACTCATCTGTAGTAAACAACTGCAGGGGGGTCATGTCATCTTCCTTCCCTCTTTTTCTCACTGCATGGGTTGGGAAACAAGGGATGGGGCAACTCTTCCCCCTCCCCCTGGCTTGCAGAGCACAGCGTGCCACACGAGAGGTAACTCTGCCTCTTCGCACAGCGTGGAGTGCTGCAGCCTGGATTCGCTCCTGGCAAAGATCTGTTGTGGTGCTTTGTTTCACCCAAGCTATAGCTGTCCTGCCAGTGCTACTGGCAAATGGAATCTGCCAGTCCTAAAGGGGCTGGGATCTTGCCAGGTTTGATGTCTGTCATCTCTCTGGTCCCTCCTTGTGCACCACAAACTGGATTTTCTGGGGTCCTGGGGAAAGCAAGCAGGGGGCTCGTAGGCCTGAGGAACAATGAAATGCTGCCAGGGAGATTTCAAACACTTAAGCCTTGAACTATACCTCTGTATATCTACAGGCAGCATGAGCTTGTCATGGGTCTGTGATGTATTATTGCTGTCCCAGCTCCATCCAGAGAGAATTTCTGCCAAGCAAATATGTCTGAGGCTCTCTGGAGCATTAACCAGGGAAGGTAACAGCAGTAACCGACTACAGGATTGACTTCCTGGATGGCAGAGGCACACTGCCTGGCAAAGGGCAGCTCCTGGAAATCCACACTGCCAGAGAAGCCCTGGCCACATACAGCATACACTGGGCGAATATCTCACCTGCAAGCAGTGTATTTTAGTGCAGCCACAGTTCTATCACAAACCCAGAATATTCCTTTCTATTACTGCTCTTTCTGTTGTTCCTCCTTAGTTTCTTAAATTGCATAATTAACTATTCTCTTCCTCTTTAGAGACAGGGTACCATGGCAACAAGGCAGTGAACCTCCTTCATGGAGCTGAGTGGCACACGGCAGGTTTTGAAAGAAATCAGTCTGCTTAGAAGAGCCTGTTGAGTTGCATTTGACAGAAAAAGAAGAAAACAAGACTCAGATGAATCCCCTACCTTACTCCAACTGTCTGAATTTGAATAGAGGGTAGGTTATCTTAAAGGGAAGTTCCTAGAGCTGTCACAGATTTGACAGCAAGGAAAGGAAGTTCTTCCATAGATGTTTGACACGCTAGAAGAGCTTCCCCCTTGCTCCAGAAATACAGCTGAGCTTCTACTGCCTTCATATTCCTCTTCTGAAGGAGAAAACACCAGGGCAGCTATAGACCATGAAGACTTAACTGTTTGAGTATCCAAGCAGTTAGCTGGGGAAGGCACCTGTGAACAGTGATGTATCTTACTGGTTTCTGGGCCAAGGACAGCAACCAGCCCTAAGAAAGGAGGAACATTGGTCTGTGCCCCTGGGCTTGCCAGCAATTCACTGCCTGGCACTGACAAAACCAAACACTACCATTCCCTACCACAAGCTACCTGTTGCATCGATGCAGCAGAAGTGCCCACATCAGATAAGGATGATAAAGTGAAAAACAAGATTGGGTGGAGACTTGCAGCCCTTCTGAATGTCAGGGGAGAGTAGGTGGATGGCTTGAGACTCAGAAAGCGGGAAGAATACATCTTTGTCTTATCCAGACTTAGAATCAAGGCTGTGTCCTTTGTAAAGGCTGCTCCTTAACACTCTTGATTTCTGAGCATCTGTGAACCTTTTCTGAAGCTCACCAGTGCATCACCACTGCTCAAACAGTGGGAGGTTCTATCTGCCCTGAATACTTCTGGTCCCCATCCCTACTTCTTCAGCCTGGAGAAGAGAAGGCTGCGGGGGGACCTCATTGCAGCCTTCCAGTCCCTGAAGGGAGCTTATAAGCAGGAGGGGATTCAACTTTTTAAAAGGATAGACAATGGCAGGACAAGGGGGAATGGATTAAAGCTAAAGGAAGGAAGGTTTAGATTAGATATTAGGGGGAAGTCTTTTACAGAAAGAGTGGTGAGGTGCTGGAACAGGCTGCCCAGAGAGGTAGTGGATGCCCCGTCCCTGGAAGTGTTCAAGGCCAGGTTGGATGGGGCCCTGGGCAACCTAGTGTAGATCCAGGCCTGAGGTTGGTGGCCCTGCCTGTGGCAGGGGGGTTGGAACTCTGTGATCCTTGGGGTTCCTTCCAACTCATACCATTCTATGATTCTACGATTCTTCCTCCAGCTGATCCTTGTGTAGTGAGGCTGACACGTCTCTCCATAACGATGCAGTGGCTGGATCCATACAGTAGCACATGATACTTGTCTTCCAAACCCCCAGCTCTGTGTACCCCCCCTGAGCTCACCACCACAGCACTCCAGTTGTGCAGCTCTGTTGAAATCCCATTTTCCACCCACCTTCTCTCCTGTCCTGATGGAGTACCCCCAAAGCCACATCCTAACTTAATGCTCAATCTGAGCTCTTCATTCTGCAGCACATCCTGAGCCTCTGAGGCATTTGCCAGCGACTGGGAGAGCTGAGTTACACAAAGGAAGCTCTCCCACCTTGTGCAAGGGCTCAGGCTCTCCTTCCTGCACAGGCTGTGCAGTGAAAGAAGCCTTAAAACTCCATTGTTGTTTGTCTTGCAGGGAATTAATAGACACCAATAGCACTTAATGATTTCCTTACCCTTCAGATGAGACTATTAATTAAGGGCCTGCTTTTAGTCAGCCACTGGTGTTTACCAGTTCTGATTGCTTTTCTTGGTGCCTGGGTGGAATACTATTCTCTACTGGCTCACATTGCTCCTGAGCAGCAATTACTTCACTTGTCAGGAGCGCAGCTACAGCATTAGCACCCTCATTAGGGTCACATCCTCTCCTTTTGGGCTTCCCCATTGCTTTGGGACAATTTTCTCTCCTAACTTTTTATTCCCTACTCTCAAAGCAGCCTTTTTTCTGTGAAACAAATTCAGAAGCTGCTACTGACCACGAAGCTTCATCCTGGTTCAACGCTGGCCTTTTGGGGGTTTACCACTTGGACCTTTCTCCAGCACACAGGGAGGGGGTGAAACACAAAACAGTCTGCTTGCTCTACAGATAAAATGCCATGTCTGTTTACCCCTTAATGAGTGCCAGACCACCCGGGGCAGGGAGGGGAAGGCATCAGTCTAACTCAGTTACCCTTCACTTGGACAGGGATGGCACCTGGTGGCTTGGAAAAAATACCCTCCCCCAGCCTTCTCCCTAATAGTGTATTATTCTGCAAAGAAGAATTATTTCCCCATCCCTGGCAACAAGGACTTTCTACCTAGAGCTGCAGCTTTATCTGCTGAATTGGTGATTTACTATTTCTTATGGGAGCATCTCAGTGACAAGAGTCAGGCAGCCAATTTCGATCTCTTTGTGAGATTCAATTAAACCATTAATTAAGTGATGTCAGTGTCCTTTCACAGCTGACTGTATACACAAGCAAGGAAGGAGAAGGGGACAGACCCTGCAGTGCTAATAAAGCGTAGCAGCAGGGGTGGTTTACTGCAGCTCAGCTGCAGCTGTTGGCGACATCTGTGCAGGTTTAGCTGGCTTCCCCTCGGGTGTGGGGGGATACCTGGCTCAGGATGTGCACGAAGTGGGTTGCTGAGTAAGTGTTTATAACCCTAAAGCAGCCCTTGGGAGCCTTTGAGAAGTAACAGTTCAAGTCAGGTTATGCTTTTGCACTCACATTTTGACAGATAATCACGGTGCTGTTTTCATTCCTGGGTCCCTGCCTGGCCTCTCTTCCCCTTCAACCTCAGCCCATGACCTCTCAGACCAAAAAGAGATCAAGGACCCTCAGATTGTTTTTGTGCTTTTCCAATGTTCTCCTCTCCCCTCAAGAGGCATTAATGGGTACTCAATGGTAGTGGGAACTGCTCAGAGGTTTTTACTAATGAACTGCCTAATAGCATCCAAGTTCCTGTGCTGATGGTGAAGCGGGGCTGCAGGGTCCTCTTGGGGAGATGCATAAGGGAGCCAAGCCTCGATGCTGTTCCCTTTCTTTGAAACCACTCATGCCTCCTTTGCTGTGCTCTCCAAGCTCCCTCTGTGCTAGCACCACTTGGCAGGGTCCTTTTGTATATCTGGAGTTCGTAACTCTCTTCCATGTCTACTGAGAGTCAGAGGCTGTGCACAGATCCAGGACCTGGACCCAACTTCTCAGCAGCTACAGAGCCCTACCAGCGGTTCCTTGGGATAGCTGCTCCCAGGAGCAGCTTCACAGCTTATTTCTCTAGAGAAAGGAGGCAGAAAGGAGAAGGGTTGGGTGTGAGGGGCTGAAGGCTCAACAAAGATGTGGGCAATGAAAAGGTGCTTTGGGAATGAGAACACTTGGAGGGAAAAGTACAGAAAATTACATTTAAAAATAACTACCTTTTCTAAGGCTATGGCAGTCCTCAAAACATCCCTTCCCCTTCCACGCTGGCTCCCAAATCCCTCCTCTGTGCTTTGTCACTTCATGATTCATTTTGCAAAGCCAAACTCTACGGCAGAGCGGTGAGGATTGATGTCCACCGTGCCTCCTGGCCACATCACTAAACACTCCAGCTTTTGGCCCTTTCTCCCTCTGCCTGCTCCTCTGTGCAGCAGGCCAGGCTTCCCACCACACACAAAGACACATAAAACTTGGGCCCCAGGCAGGAGAAAGACACATATTTTATTCCCCAGCCCCTTATCTCCAACCCTTTCAGCGCATCCCAAGATCAAGTGGTGAAACAGGACTCTCAGCTCTTCCTGAACCAGCTTGCAGGCAAACAACTTGCTCTCCTAATTGCCAGCCATGGCTCTCCCGCAGCCTCTTCCTAAAACCTGGATGCTGCCTTTATTTTGCTCCTGCCAAATCCACAGAAGTAATTTATCAATTTCCTGAGCTGCCAGGGTCAAACTGACGAAGGAATGCAAATGGCTTTAGATGGGACAGCTCTCTGGGCTTCTCTGTAATGCCAACAGCCGGGAAGCAGCCTGCTCCAGCGCTGGGAGATGCTCTGAAATGACCTGTCCTTGGACATCATTGTAAAACCAGCCCTGTTTACCAAAACCCCAGCAAGAGAAGCAGTGCAGCCGGCTGGGGACATCCCCTTCCTAGTGACCCCACAGCCAGAAGCGGTAGCGCTGTCACCAAAGGGCCAGTGTAAAACTGGGACAAACCCCGCTGGGTCTCAAGAAGCCCCACCGCAGAGCTGCTCTGCCCAACCCTTATCAGAGCCAGCGGGTTGGCACCGACATCCCCTTCAAATCTGAGCTCTCCCTGGGGAAGAAGCCAGCGTGGGCAGAGCCATTGTCTGGGGGGGTTAAGAGGTAGGAGGCAGGATGAGGAGAGATTAAGTAGGACTTTGCTGCCTGAAGCCAGACAGGCTGCACCGCACAGTTGTGCAGTCGACACAACATTTGTCTGCCCTATGTTACTGGAGACCTTGTTTGGCTGCCAGCTGCCCCTTCTCCCTTACAAAGGGGGATTTGACAAGCATTAAGGACTCACCGGTCAGGGCTGAACCAGTGACCTAGCTACGCTGCCGCAGGTATCGGCACAGCTAATCTGGATATTACCCTGACCTTGAGACCAGCCCCAAAAAATAGGGCAGCAGCAATGAAAACCAGCTCTCCCAGCCAGAGACATGGGAGCACACACACCGGCTCTGCGGTGGCAGCGATGCTTCAGGAGGGCTGGACCACCGAGGGGACAATGCCGAGGCCACAGGACCCTGCAGAATCTGGGCTCAGCCCCATGGCACAGGCAAGGGCTCCCTGCTGGTTACCACAGGGGTGCTGGTGCCCCTCACCGTTTCAACTGGTTTCCCCCGCCCCCGAATCGGTTGCTGGGCACAGCAAGGCCGTTTCCATGCGGCTGGCTGTTTCTCCTTGTTGCCATGGTGACGGCGCTGGGCACCAGCAGGCCGGAGGTGGGAGGGTGAGGACCGTATCTCCCCTGTGCTCACCAAGGGCAGCAGGTACATCTAATCCAGCATCGCTCCATTTTACGCCTCTGAGGAGCACTGAGGAGCTATCAAATGACGAGCTCAGCCGCGGCGAGCAGGCGCCCGGAGGGATGCGGTGCCGCCCGTTGCTTTTATTAACACCCTAAAATCACATCGAACAACGGCTGGCTGGCTCTGGCAGGGCTTCCCTGCCACCTGCCTGGCACCCACCTTCCCAGACCTTCTTGTAGAGCCGGTCCTGTGCATCCCCTGACTCCAGCACCCCTGGGGCTGGGCTGTCCTCTGGCAAGGCTTAGGCTCAGGGTGGGATGGCAACACCACCAGTGCATCCAGGGGCTCAGGGAGCCCACTGGGCAAAGCCCAAAGCATGCTTTGGCCCACACTTGGCAGGTTGCAAAGCTACTGGGGAGAAAGCAAGAGGGAGGGGCAGTCATGGAGAGTAGAAGCAGCATGTTCCTGATTTTAAAAAGGCTGAATTGAAACTAATTCTGTCACTCACAGGAAATAAATTCCTACAAAGGCTCAGCTCATACCTGGACAAAGCAGAATGAAGAAAATTCTGGGGGATTTGTAGTGTTACCCACAACTTTGCATTGCCTTGTTGCAATTTCTCTAAGATTTTCTCCCACAATGACCAAGCACTGTGCTGCCTCTCCTCTAGGAAAGCTCCCCTGGGAGGCACCTCTCCCTGCAGTCCACCTCCTGCCCTCCCTCCAGCCAGCCAAGGGCCCTGGGCACCCCCCAAGCAACTCCACACACCTCTAAAACTGTCCCCAAACTTTCACATGCACCTGGCATCCTCACAAAACCAAGAGAAGGCAGCAATCACCCTGCTTGCAAGCTACAACAGCTAGAAGCTGCCCTAGAAAAGGATTTGGGAGTTGGACCCAATGATCTCTTGAGGTCCCTTCCAAGCCCTACGATTCTGTGATTTGATTTCTGGAAAGTAAGAAACAAGAGATGGAGTAAAAAATTACCTCTGCACAAATGCAGCAAAGCCTGTGGGCTTGTACAACATCCTCCACTCCTTGTTAAGCAAGTGAGGGTGAACATGTTACCCAGATACTGCAGCACAGCCCTAAGCTGCTAGGACTAGGGGCACTGAGCCCCTTCACAGTTCTCCTCACATGCAAGACGACAGTCACCCACGAATTGCTGGCTCCCAGATTGCCAGTCTAAAACTGGTGCAGTATTTTTATGTCAAAAATATCAGGAAACGAATGTGCAACTCGGGGTTTTTCCCACATGGGTGTTTTTCTGAGAACTCATTTCCTTACACAGTCGGGAGAGCTCTTCCCCGAGAGAAACAAAGGCAAATCAGACCTTTGCCAGCCAACAGCTCTAGCAGAGGATGCTGCTGCCTGATGAGCAGTCAGCCTGGCTGGTGGGCAGGTAGTGGTAGGCTGTTACTGCTCCAGTGACTGACTCTGCACAGCTCAGCCCCAAAGCAAAGGAAAAAGAAGAAAGAAAAAAAAAACCCATCCCCTCCTCCTGAGGAATATTTGGCCAGAAGAGCTTTTACAACCATGTAACAAGACAGGGAAGCACAAGGATTGGGGCAGCTTGGATTCTTGAGGCTCAGAAAGCAAAGCAAAAGCAAACCCACAAAGTCTGTCATGTTGCTTGCCCACAGGACCCTGTGTTTGCTCTGCAGTGTGCACCCCATAAAGGTTGACACATGGATGAAAGCTGTCAGGTGGACACACATGCCATTGCCATCCAGCCTCTCCCATCTCTCTGCCCACAAGCCCTGAGAGATCCTGTGGGAAAAGCAGGCAGAAAAGCAGCAAAACAAGAGGACACAAACAAGACAGACAAAGAGACTTCTTAAAGCATCAGAAATCTGATTCTTCTAGCTGGGTCAAAGAGGACCAAGGGAAGCATCATAAATGCCAGCACTGGAGCAAAAGGAAGGTTCTCTAAGTACACCAAGAACATCAGGGAGCTAAATCAGGGCCAGACACTCAGTGCTGGAATGTTAACTGAAAGGAGTCTTTAGTAGGAACGCACTGTTAATGGATCCATAGGTTTGATTCTAATGGGATTTCTGTGGCTCACTGTCTAATGCAGTTTATGTAAGAAATATTCCAAGTGACTTGCTTTTATTATTTATTTTTGAAGCAAAGGCAGCACAAGAAATAACAAAAGATAGGATTCTGCTGCCAGTCAAACATAGTTTCCAAGTCAAGCACCTCCTTGTCACTTTAGTGCCTATCTGAAAAGCCACAGGCTCAAGAGCTTTCTGACATGCTCAAGGTCTCCCCAGAGGAAAGCATCAGAGAACTGCACACATGGGAATGAGGAAAGGTTCAAAGGAAAGTGGCTTTCACGCCCAAGATGCAGATGCTTAGAGGAACTAACATTAACTGGGATGTTGCTAGGTTGTTACAGTGGATTACAATGGGATCCCAGATTTTGGGAAGGTTCCATCATCCCACAACCTTCTGCAAAACTGCATTGCAGCTGGGAGCAGAAGGCAGCCAAAAATCCAAGTGCCTTAGCCCAGCCTAAAAGGAGTGAGCAGGTAAAGGCTCTTCTGCCAAAGTGTGTTCAGCTTTTTGCCTCTTGATCGTGGGCCATCAGCAGAAAATGGTCACAAGGCCAGACAAATGCTGTAAGTGGAATAAAGGAAGAGTCTCTGCATGTAAGCTGGGCTAGTAATAATATATAAAGGCCAAAACACAACTGAGGGCTAAGAATTGCTCCCCCAGCATTAGTTCATGTAGACAAGAATTTGAGAAATCTGCAGTAACTCCAGAAATGCCTCAGGTAGGAACATCCTTGAGCACAGTGGTACTCCAAGTGCCAGGAAGGGGCAGCAAACTCAGAGGTGATATGCCTGAGCAGTCCAAGGCACACCCCTGCCGTTGCTTCTTAGCATAGGAATCCCCATGAAGATTTTTGGAAGACAAAGACAATAAATCAAGTTCTTAAAGTAAATTCTGTTTATTCCATTTTTGTCTTGTGTTGCTGACAAATCTTCATCCTAGCCTAGGAAAAATATCAGGTAGAAAACATCTCCCCTTTCCTCCCACCCTCCCCCACCACACACATTTTGTTTCTTAAATAAAAGAATCAAAATTTCAAGCATGAGAGACTTTTCTTTCAATACATTTCTGTAATAAAATTAACTCTGTGGTAGATATAAAATGCAGCAGCCAAGACCAGAAGATCTGCTATGCTACTCCAAGGCAATTAGTACCCAGAATGATCAATCAGTTTGTCTGCAAACATAATAAGAAAATACTTAGCACTTATCCAGCACTTTTTATCCAGGAATCTCAAAGTGTTTTACAAAAGCTGAAAATATGTTTTTTGGCCTCATTTACAAAGAAGAAAACACCAGCTGGAACAGGAGGAAATTTGCCCCCAGTCACAGAACAATTTAATAGCAGAGCTAAGAACAGAGCTCTCTGGTCTCTCAGTCCCAAGTCCACCAATCCATGCCATGCTCTCTGCTTCACACAGGACAGCCTGGCAAAAGCCCCGACTGCAGAAATGCTGTAACAGATTATATTTTTGCTACTTGGAAAACAGAAACAAAAAAATGAAGATCTGACAGCTATTTTAGTAAGCACTGACCTCCCAAGCTGTGATGCCAAGGAGTAAACCCAGTCTTGGATGAAACTGCTGAGAGCTTTGGGAAAGGAAAAAAAAAAAGTCTCATACTCGAAGTGTGAACGAATGTGAGAGAGAGGCAGAAGGAAGCAAATCCATGATGTACAATGTGCAAATGATTCTCCACTTGGAGCTTGAATTGAATGTTTGAGGAACGGATCACAGGATAAAAAAAAAAAACCCTAAAAGCTTGACAAATAGTGTTATTAGATGGAGAGGAACCCGGAGCTAAAGCGTGCGTGGCCTGACTTCTCCTCTGTTAGCAGTCTTCCAACCTGAAGATGCTCCTGACAGACCTGAGAAACCAACAGGGCAAACACCAGGAAAAGAGTGGTGAAATACAATGTCTTACCCTAGAGAGAAGTTTAGCAAGGCCAGGAGAGGAGAGAAGCACCATGAGACAGAGAGTAAAGGGTGATTCAAGGGCCCCAGGGCACCCTCCATTACAAGTCCACTATTCATGCTATAAGCAGGCACCACCAACCCTCACAGTTCTCCTCTGCAGTACCACACAAATTGAATGCCTGACTTCAATACTGTTCTTCATCAGCACGTTGGCCACAACACATCACCCACAGCCCATTTTGGTCCAAACAAGATACCCACAGGGTCCTTTACAGTAAAGGGTCTCCTGTGTATAAGCACCAATTTTCTAATGCCCCCTCTGTACCTGCCACGGGCATGGGACAACAGCAGGCTCCAGCTTCTGATGGAGCACCCGGCGCCGCTGGGACACACTGCCTGGCAGCACAGTCACACACCAGCCTGCATGCAGAAAAACCCAAATGTTAGCCAAAACCAAACCCCTCCATTTTTAAGCAAGAAGGGCAGGTCAACATGCTCACCAGCCCACACTGGCAAGTAATATTACACCCAGGAGTTTATTTTATCAGCAGCATAAACACCGCAGTGGTTCAGTCGGCACTGACCCACCAGCCAGCTGTGCTTTGAAGCCTGGGAACAGCAAATCAGGTTCTCACAGAGAACAGCTTATCAAACAGGGATAGAAGCAACCTAAGTCAACAAACTCATCTCCTACCTGCAAACCTGCAGCAATGCACATTAATTCAGGTCTCCTCCTTCCTTTTTGGAGAAATCCAAATGCCACCAATTCTCTGCTCTCGTGCTCCAACAGGCAGCTGGGCCTCCCTTCCCCTTAGCAGCAGAACCTGCAGATGCCCATGAAGATTCACCTCCATGCTGCAGGAAAAGTCCTTCAAAGGTGAGCGAGGAGTTGCTATTGCTCCGCACACCCTTCCCAGCTACTCATCTTCCTTCTGCCCACCACCTCATGCATCAGAGACACAGCCAGCTGGCCTGGCTCTCTGGTATAAGCACATCACCTTCCACTTAGGAGCTTTTACAGGTTCTAAGGCACAAAGATTACGTGACTCGCGTTAAGAGTCACAAACACACCTCATGTCTCTCAATTTCAGTGATTTCTCACACTTTTTTGTCCCTGACCTCTTGCATATTAAAATCATGTGAGTAGATTGTGTGGATGAGAACAGGACTTCATTTCCCCAATAACTGAAGATACAAACACAAGTAGCTGTATTTCCACACCCTCCCCACGTCTCCCATCCCTTCCCCTTACGATGGGCTGCTTGTGTCAACGAGGTAGGACAGTGCAAGTGCAGAAGGGAGCACTCCAGAAACGTGTTGCCAAGCTTTACCTCTGCCATCCTAAGACCTACAACAGGAGGAAAATAAACAGACATGCCTCTGGGAAACCAGGAAAGGAACCTCTGCTACACTTTGTTCATCAACAGGAATAGGGAGCAGCAGCTTAATGCAGTGGGGACCTCCACAGTATAAACAGGGTCAGAAGAAACATTCACAGGTCTAACTTGAGCGGATCATCTTTCCACCACTGAGGGCTCTGTGAGATGCCAGCTGGTAGGAGCTCCCAGGTCAGGTTTCTTGATGTGATGGTTTGGCTTCCTAGAAGGTGGGAGTGTCTGGCTTTGGTGTGTCTGTGGCAGAGGCCCAGACCCAGAGAGAGCAGCCATCCTGCCTACGTGTGGCACTAAGTGCAGCTGTGCCTCATGTGGAAGTTCACCACGTACTCTGCGTTCGTGCGCTGCACTGAGATGGCAAAGGGCTCGAAGGGGTGGAAGGTGAAGGCAACCAGGCGCCGCACTGTGTGATTGATGGGTCGCCCCAGGAGTCCCGCCTGGATCTCAAACTTCAGGAGGCCGGAATCACGAGCGTAAAATCTGAAAGGAAGAGAAAGTCAATTATGGCTGTTCCTGACTATTGACTTTGCCATCTGGGCTCTTCACACACAGAGACAAGCGCCTTGTTCAATCCCTGGTGTTCCCTCAGGGGCAGAAGGTCCTCAGCTGGGTGTCTGGTTCTTGGCTACACAGGAAAGTCCCTCCTGGGGGCAACTAGTGTTCCACTGTTGAGAAAAGCTTTCCTTCATTTTAGCATCATCAGAGAGACAAGTCTGTCATTTTGGTGGACGTAGCTGACTTCACAGGAGGGTGTAAATTTGGTCCAGACCCCACCCATGTGGCTCTCTACCCTCTCTTTCTGCAATCTGTTCACCCTAAGGCAGATCCACTGTACAGAACTGAGCTCGCTTCCCGCAGCAATGGCCTTCACTTTGGCTGTGAGGCCACCCCTTTCCTCTCCTGGGCTCCATTAGAAGAGGGGTGGCCAGCAGGGACAGGGAGGTGATTGTCCCTCTCTACTCTGCCCTCGTGAGGCCCCATCTGGAGTCCTGTGTCCAGATCTGGGGCCCCCAATACAAGAAGGATGTGGAACTGTTGGAGAGGGTTCAGAGGAGGGCCACGAAGATGATTAGAGGGCTGGAGCACCTGCCCTACAAATAGAGGCTGAGGGAGTTGGGCTTGTTCAGTCTGGAGAAGAGAAGGCTGTGGGGGGACCTCATTGCAGCCTTCCAGTACCTGAAGGGAGCTCATAAGCAGGAGGGGATTCAACTTTTTAAAAGGATAGACAATGACAGGAGACAAGGGGGAATGGATTAAAACTAAAGGAAGGGAGGTTCAGATTAGATATTAGGGGGAAGTTTTTTACAGAAAGAGCGGTGAGGTGCTGGAACAGGCTGCCCAGAGAGGTAGTGGATGCCCCGTCCCTGGAAGTGTTCAAGGCCAGGTTGGATGGGGCCCTGGGCAACCTAGTGTAGATCCAGGCCTGAGGTTGGTGGCCCTGCCTGTGGCAGGGGGGTTGGAGCTCTGTGATCCTTGGGGTCCCTTCCAACTAATACCATCCTATGATTCTATAATGATGCTATGATTCCTGCTGCTGCCACGTAGGCTTTACGCTGCTGCTCCTACGTATCACTGCATCCCCATTCAGTTGTGGAAGGTGAACATCTGGAGCAGTTCTGCTCAAGGGCACAAAGTTGTGCTTTACAGATTAAGCAAGGCTTTGCAGTTCCATTTAGATTTCCATCAAAAAAAAAAAAGCATTAGCAAGATAGGCTGGGCAGGAAGTACCTGTGGATAGCATTCAGCAATCACAGCAAGAGGCCAAGGAAAACCTTGGGTCCTTCTGCTGTCACCCACAAATGTGCCTGTGAGTCAAGTTCATTTGTGTCTCCAAACAGGTGAACTCTGGAGCACAGCTTCAGCACAAAGGGAACATTGCCAAGGGGGTGAGGCAATCAGTGCTGAAGACACAGGAGAGTCTAGGAGGCTTGTTGTTTCTTTAACCTTCTCTGCTCACTCTGAGTGACTGACATAAGCCAAGGTAATATCACTGCCCTGCACTGCTGTGGGGACAGGGGACTCTCTGCTAGAACCCCACACTCCCCAAGACTTTGGTGGACATTTCTGGGATGTGGTATCTTCACAAAGCAGCTGGGCTTTAACTCAAGTCCTCACCCTGAAGTTGGTTCAGTTCCTTAGACAGTTTTCTCTCCTCTTTCACTTTCGGGCACAGAATTGCCATTTTGCCCCCCTCCAAGCTGTTTCCTTTTCCACCATCACTTAGTACATGTGGGTATTTTGCATTTTCCTCTGGTTTTAACTCAAGAGAATGCTTTTAATATCAGAGCACATTCTCCCCCCACCCCAACCCCCCGCCAGCAATACGATGCACTCAGCTCTCAGCCTGGAAGAACGGGTGGATGACAGATAGAGGCAATGCTGTTTCAGGAGCAGACATACTCCACATTTTAACAACACAGCCTATTGAGAACCTCATGTTCTTCCTGGAGGGCCACTCTCCTCTCCCTTCCTCTGAATCAAAGTGCCAGCGAGCCTTGCCTGAAAATTGCACACAAGGACCCAGCGAGAGAGTCACAATCTTGGTATTTGGCTTTTCAAAAAGCCCTTTCCCTCCTACACAAGGCTGGGTATGCAGAGGGTCATTCTTTAAATAAAGCACAGTCCCCCGTCTGCTCCTCTCTCTTCCCAATTCACAATAATTTACTACTCAAGATGAAGCTCCCTGTAATCTCAAAGATGTGCTCAGTTTGGTATTTTTAAATCTATTTTTAAAAGTGCTCTGCAATCAGAGGCCATTTCCATGGGCTCTCACTCTGGGGATAAATTAGCTACTGCAATATAAAATTGTATGTCAACAGAAACAGCAAGACCAGCCTTTTCAAACTGTATGAAAATGGAAGATTTATCTACAGACCAATTTTTTTGTTAAATGGCTCCTTATTAGCCATCTAGATGGATTTTAGAGACCCCCTACTATAGGTAAGGCTGTGTTAGAGCCTCTTCCTCACAAGTGCCATCATTTCACCCAGTGAATATCTCTTCAAGCCTCCTGAAAAGATACTGGAAGACAGCGGTGATGGGGTACCTAAAGTCCTTCCCTCCTGAGAGCAAACAGGTGCTGGTCTCTCAAGCAGCCACAGATGAGAGTTGAACCTTCTGGGATGCAGAAAGGCACTAAGGGTTAAAAGGTCACAGCACACAGGGGTGCTGAAACCTAAAGTAAAAGGTATGGAGGTTTCCCTACCTGGCACATGGTGCCAGGGAACTACACACAGATTATAACACCCTTAGCTGCTGAAGGGTTTTTGGCACTCCAGCCAATTATAGAACTTACACTACAAATCCTCCAGCCCTTCATGTCCAGGACCTCTAACCACAACAGGCAGCAGCATTACTTTATTAATCCCTTTGTTTTGAATGTGAGAAACAGGGCAGTGCTATTTCAGCTACTGAATGGTTAAGGTTAGTGCCTCGTCTTCTGCTTTCCTTTCCAAAAACCAGGAGCCCCACTGCTCCCAGGGCCTATTCAAGTCCTAATTGACTCTGCACAGCTTTGAGCTTTAAAAGCTCTGGCTCTGAAATGCGGGTTTGCTCAGGGGAGGGAGGGAAGGTGGCACTTCACTGTGTTTACTACAAAGACGTAACCACAGCAAATGACTGCGGTTCTGCTCCCTTTTGTCTGCAGGAGCCATACGCAGGTTGGAGCTGGCAGACAACTGCAGCCCTGCAAGTTTTCCCCACGTCAAGCATGACAAGGTGGAAAGGGCAGGCTTTTCTCTGCAGATAACATGGGAGCTGGAGATCAAACCAAAGCAAACAGGCAGAAAAAAACAATCTATGAAATATACGTAATTTGGGAATTGAGAGCGCAGGAATAATCAGAGGTTCCCCTCCACCTGAGTCAGGGCCAGGGGAGACATGGAACCACTTTTTGAGAAGGCATTGATGAAAATAAAGTTGGGAAGCTGGCCAGAATGGTCTCCCTAAGCTGCCTGAGCCCCCAACGTGTGCAGTCACTAAACAAAGCACTTAGGCATTGAAGGCTCTCTTTGTTTTCGGAGCATAGGTTTGCTTTTGCAGTACTATAAGTGGAAAGGCTATTCTGCCTGGAGAACTCAGACACTTTGAGCCCTTAGGCCAGAGATGTTGGATTTTTAACCATTACCACTTGCAGCCAACAGAAAGAAATAAATAGTCATCACATTTCTGCTGGAAGCATTGCAAACCTCCTTATTCCCAAGCTCAGGCTAATTCTTTCTGCCAGCACAGAGGACTCAGACAGAAGAGGCACAGAATGGCCCTTACACCTACCCCAGAAACAAATTTCTTATAGATCACAGTAAGAAGAGGGGTATGAAGAGGAGTACAGCTCCCAGGGTGAGAACTGTAAACAAGGAAAGTCTGAAAATAGCTGAATCAATACCACAAGCATTCGGTATAACACCTAACCCCGCTGCTATTTTATTCACAGGACAAACCAGATCATCCTTGCCAGCTAAACCCACATGCTCAAAAGGGATCCTTCCAGCACAGGAAAGCCAGCATCCAGAACCACATCACTCTGCAGCCCAAACACAAAGGCAGGACTGCAAGAAGAGAAGGAGGAGGAACAAGAGCATTCATCCAGAAAAGGCTCAAGCTTCACTACCCAAACCTTGCCCAGGGCAGCTCAGTGAGCAGACCTGAAGAGCCGTGAAGAGCCCTCCCACACACACAAGATAAAACAGTTTCCACAAAGAGAGAGGCCAGGCTTCATGGGGCTGCTGAAATGAGGGATGTCAAAAGAGAAAGGCCTCCATCTACCCCCTTTTCTCCCCATTTGATGCCACATGGCAGGTTAGTTACTCACACACTGCTCTCCTCACATATAGCTACTTGGCCTGTTCCATACCTTATAGGGTGATCACCACAGGTCTTGGGCCGCTCCATGACTGACACCCACTTGTCATCATAGCTGAAAAGGGAGAGGTCCAGGTAGGGGCTACCACTGTACGACTGGGCGCTGATTGGGAGCTGGCCCAGCAGCCTCCGCACGGCCTCCGTGTGCCCTCCATACTTGGCATTCACAATAGTGTCTTTGAACCTGCAGCAAACCAAGAAACAGGTTTTTACTCACAAAGGCCAGAGGTGAACAGCAGAGTTGAAATAAACTGAGGAGGAAAACGGATCGGGAAAGAAATGCAGCAGCACAAGAACTAAACCATCTCGTTTCCAAAGCTGCATCACGGTGAGTCAAGCATCAACCAGTTCTGGTGACCTTTTTATCCTTCCTCATCATTACTGCTCTGAAAGTCCAAATGGACAGAAGGACAAGATTGTGCCTACCCACAAGGTCTGGCCCCAGCTGCTCTGCAGTACAGGAAATGAACAGGATCAGAAACAGGGAGAGATGGATTAGCAGCTTATCAGTCAATCCAAGCTTTACCATAAAGCCTGGAAACAGCATAAGCGAAAGCCAGAGGTTTGCAGAGTAACAGTTGAGCCTTAATGTTGACTTGAGAATCCCCCTCTCTCTAGCCACTATGTTTTAAATGCACAAAGGGAGAAACCTTAGACGAGGAAGAACCTTGACAAGAAGCCTAATGCTCTTCAGAAACTACAGCGACCTGAAAGCTCTTCCTGGTGGAGAGATTAACACAGGCTGAATTTCTCTTTCCAAGCAGAATTTGACCCGTCCATATGCAAGAACAGCCAGACCAGCTGCACAGATGTCATGTATCAGGGAGAGTAACACATTTCCATTTGACCAGAAACACTCAGCCAACAGCCAGCTCGCTGTGGATTATGCTCTATTATACTTTGCTATGTAAGTTAACCACTCCTGCTACAGGCCCCTGTAGTCAAGGGGATGAAAAGATTCTCCTCTCTACTTTAACACAAGGCAGGAGTCGTTCTTTGGGTGTCTCAGGTGAGCTCTCTCATTCTCTCTCCCACTAAGCATTATGGATTTCCTGACAGGCAGCTCTAGAAAGTTACAGACACAGCCAACTTCCTCTTACTGATGTGACATCAGCCTAAAATCAACAGAAGTTTCATGCCAGTAAGTGATTGCCAAGTACCTTGGATGATGTGAAACAAGTCACTGGAAGAACAAAACACCCTGAGTCACATAAAAATATATTCCAAGAGAAGTAACACACCCTGCCTAATTAAAGCCATATCTGACTGTGAAAGCACATTCTAGAAACCCTATTTTGCTCAGCTTTCACAACAGGTCTAGGCAGATGAGTTTTCTTTCTCCTAGCACAGTCTGATGAGAACCACAGGCTTATGACTGATGTTGGAGGAAACACATCAGAACCCAGCTTGATGCACGCTAAGTTCAGAGGACACCACTTGGCAAAATGCACCCAATTAGATGATGCCAACATCTTGACAAGCTGTATCTTCAGGGACCTAAGCTACTGAGCAGTGACCCTTTAATAACCTCCAAAAGGTACTTCTCAAGGAGAGCCAGAAACATTTTTCCCTCAAAGTTCCTTTTCCTTCTTCCAAGCAGCGGATTGCTGCTGCTTTGTTCCTTCCTGAAACAAGACAGATAAGGGGAGACCTTATCACCACCTACAACTACCTGAAGGGAGGTTATAGAGAGATAGGTGATGGTCTCTTCAGCCAGGTGACAGGTGATAGGACAAGGGGGAATGGCATGAAGCTGTGCCAGGGCAGGTTTAGATTGAACATTAGAAAAAAAATTTTTCACTGAAAGAGTTGCCAGGGCCTGGAACAGGCTGCCCAGGGAGGGGGCTGAGTCACCTTCCCTGGATGTGTTCAAAAAAAAGGGTAGATGAGGTACTTAGGGATATGGTTTAGTTTAGGATGAGAATGGTTGGACTTGATGATCTTAAAGGTCTTTTCCAACCTTGTGATTCTGTGGAACATACATAAAATCAGATGCATTAGGTTGCAAGATGAACCACGCACAAGGCAGATCCTTGCATCACACAGTGACTAAAGGAACTGGTTTCCTTAGGGTTGCCACCCTGATTTGATACGAGGCTTCAGCTGGCGGGGGCGAGCGGGTGTCTATACAGTATAAAGCATGCTCCCAATGGCTCACCGGCGCTGGATCTGCCTGGCAAAGTTGTTGCTGGAAGCCGAGCAGGGGAACTGGACTGCCTCACTGTGCAGGGTGGCATTCCTGAAGAGGTCACAGAAGTTCTCAAACAGCTCCAGCAGCTCGTCGGAGGTATTCTCGAACACAGCGATAACCTCTGTGGTCACCATGTTGTACACGACGAAGAAGGAAGGCTGGGGAGAGAGGCAGCGGTTACCCAGGAGAGCTCAGGTGGGGAACCCTTTCTTCTCCCTGTATTGCCTGAAACAGGCTGCCCAGGGAGGGGGTTGAGTCACCTTCCCTGGATGTGTTCAGAAAAAGGGTAGATGAGGTACTTAGGGATATGGTTTAGTTTAGGATGAGAATGGTTGGACTTGATCATCTTCAAGGTCTTTTCCAACCTTGTGATTCTGTGACATGTCAGACCCTACCCAAATTTCTCTGCAGAGCAGGAGAATCCCACATCCCCACACTAATCCATCCTGCTATTCAAATGCCTCAACAGGTACTAAATTAGCCACCTTTTAACTGTGCTTATTTATGAAGGAAGTTTAATGGGTTTCCAATCTTGCAGCTCAAACTGGATGTCAATATTTCTGTTTTCTCTTCCACTCTGCCCTCCACCGAATCCAAAACGTTTTGGAAAGTGCCAAATTTAATTTTTATCCCTGCTGACAAAATGATTTTAAATCCAGCACTAGCTGGCCACAAATGATTTCTCCCTTTGTGTAGAGACATTATTTTCTTCCCTTTCCTAATATTTCCACCGCACAGAAATGAGTCTTTATTTAGGGTGCTGTGCACTACACCATTGCTCACAAAAAGTTGTGCCCTCCAGGTACCCTGCCAGCAGAGAAATGAAAATCTGAAAGACACTAATGACATCTTTTTAACACTGACATTCACCAGCAAGAAGGCACTGGCAGTGTTTCAAGGCACAAACAAGCAAGGAATGGGGACAAAGGTGACATCGTGTCCACACAGCGACATCAAAGGGAAAGGACATTCCTATCCCACTGGGAAGGGGCAGATTTAATCCTTGGTCATCACAGGTGGCTTTCCTTAGAGACTGGAGCACTACCAACCCAGTACCCCAAAGTAAGAACCTGCCCCTGCTTCAAAGGGAACCAATTCCCATGGTATATGCACATTTCTGGTTAAATCTTCTGCAGTAAAGGTGATTTCTAGGTGCCTCACCTCCCGCTCCCAACCGGTGCTCGGGGATGACAGCAGGCACTCTGCCCACCTCACCCACCTGCAAATATCACAAGGTTTGTTTGTTTTACAGTCCCCAAATAAATTGTGATAAGACAATCCAGCCCCCACGTGTCAGAATTAAGCACGCTAGATGAGGTTACTCACTAGTCTACTGCCTGAGGAAAGGGAAGCCCTTCTGAGATACAGGGTTGGAGCAGAGAGGAAACAAGAGGAGACAGCACAAAGGAAAACTATTTACATGGATGAAGACTGCAGGGAATATCCTCTAACCTTAAATAAGAAGGTTCCTTTGACAGGTTAACACACAGACACATCTAGAGCATGCCCATGACCACAGAAACCACCCTCACTGCTTTTTAGCAGCACCTGTGACACAGGCAAAACACGGTCACAGCATGGGTGGCAGAAGCTGAGTGTCACACAAAGCACACAGCAAAGCTGACAAGCCTGCAAGACAATCACTGAATCTTTAAGGTTGGAAAAGACCACTAAGGTCATCATGTCCAATGATCTGTCCAACACCACCACATCAACTAAGCCCAGCACAACAACAAAACCCCCAAGCTACATGTACATAGCACACAATTAAAAATCTTGAAGGATTCAGTGCACACCCTGACAAAACACAACCAACCCACAAGCATGAGCAGTGACTTCCTCAACCTTCTTGGCAGACAAGCCAGGGACAGGAGCCTTGGATGAAACTTCATCATAGAATCACAGAATCATAGGGGTTGGAAGGGACCTCGAGAGATCATCGGGTCCAACCGCCCTGCCAAAGCAGCTCCCCAGCTCATATTGCACAGATAGGCGTCCAGATGAGTCTTGAATATCTCCAGAGAAGGAGACTCCACCACCTACCTGGGCAGCCTGTCCCAGGGCTCCCTCACCCTCACTGGGTAAAAGTTCTTCCCCATGTTGGTGTGGAACTTCCTGTGCTCCAACTTGCAGCCATTGCCCCTTGTCCTGTCTCCACAGACACTGAAAAGGGGCTGGCTGATTCCCCCTGCATCCCATACTTAAGATACTGATAAACATTAATTAGGTCCCCCCTCAGTCTTCTTCTCTCCAGGCTGAACAGCCCCAGCTCACTCAGCCTTTCCTCATGCTCCTTTCTGACAGATAAAATGAGAGTTTTAGGTATTTTGTGAGCCAGGTTTTCTCCAGGAAGCCCTAATGCAAAGCCTACATTCAGGCAGCTCTGCAGAGATCGTGCCACATCTGGAATTACCTTCTGAAAGTACCAAGACATGAGATGCTTCTCCTCCAGCACGAAACAGACTGCCTGTGGAATGCCACAAACAAACCATCACCAGCATCACAAACTAACCCACAGGTGAAGCGAGTCAAGAGCATGCTGCAGCAAACCAGGCACAGAAGCCTGGATACCACTGCAGAGAGCAGAGCCAAGCCTGCTAGAAACATTCACATCACAGTCAGGAGCACTGTTCCAGGTACCAGCAACAAGCAGAACACTCCAGGCCACTTCCACAAAGCTCTGCTGGTTTTGAGACAGCCACTCAATTTCACACAAATGGGTAAAATCCATTAGGTTAAGCCTCACCTATTCCCTCCCAAAGTAACTCTCCCAAACAAACACCACATAAGAGGAAAACAAAACAAACCAGAGCCATCTTCCAGGAAGAATCAGACAAAGCAACACACAACAAAGAACAACTGCCTGTTTCTTCTAGGACCTAGGGCCTGGATCTGGCTGATATGGAGGAAGAGAAGGATACAAAAGAAAATCAAACATCAAACCTACATGCAGCACAGGAGATTTATTACAAATTCTTGCTAAATACTCTCAATAGAATTAAAACCAGATTAAAGGAATAAACGTGGTTAAAAAAACATCCTTCTCAACTTCACAGAGCTCAAAACCTGACTGCCACTCTAAGAGCAGTGAAAAAGAAACAACCAGCCAGTGGGATGGTGAAAGGTCTGGAAGGACCCAGCGCTGACTGAGCTGCATCTGCTCTAATTCCATTTCTTTAGTACCCAACTGAAAGGAGAAGCAATTGGCACATTAGCTAGAAATCAGAGTCGCTACTTCAATTTGGAGAAATCATAAATACCATCACTCACTGAAGCTTGGAAGAGTAAGTCTGTAGGCAGAATAGGAAAGGTAATTCTACTAGGGAATAATGAAGACTATTATGTTTGAAAAACATGCTGGAAGATACATGAGAAAAGGGAGAGACTATCTGTATGACCTAAGTGTACTGCATAAAATAGCAGCTTAAAAAAATCAGCTGGGAGGGGAAGAGGTTTGTACAGCATCTATGAGCACAGGAACAATCCCTTAGAGAAAGAAGACTTGATAAGCACATCAGATCTTTCCTCTCTCATTTTCAGTTGAGATGGAAGCAATGAAATGACAAGAGCAAAAGATACACGAGTTATTCAGTATCAGAGGCATCAAATCACAGAATCATAGAATGGTATGAGTTGGAAGGGACCCCAAGGATCATAGGGCTCCAACCCCCCTGCCACAGGCAGGGCCACAACCTCAGGCCTGGATCTACACTAGGTTGCCCAGGGCCCCATCCAACCTGGCCTTGAACACTTCCAGGGACGGGGCATCCACTACCTCTCTGGGCAGCCTGTTCCAGCACCTCACCACTCCTTCTGTAAAAAACTTCCCCCTAACATCCAACCTAAACCTTCCTTCCTTTAGTTTTAATCCATCCCCCTTGTCCTGTCATTGTCTATCCTTTTAAAAAGTTGAATCCCCTCCTGCTTATGAGCTCCCTTCAGATACTGGAAGGCTGCAATGAGGTCCCCCCACAGCCTTCTCTTCTCCAGACTGAACCAGCCCAGCTCCCTCAGCCTCTCTTCGTAGGGCAGGTGCTCCAGCCCTCTAATCATCTTCGTGGCTCCTCTGAACCCTCTCCAACAGTTCCACATCCTTCTTGTACTGGGGGCCCCAGATCTGGACACAGTACTCCAGTTGGGGCCTCACAAGGGCAGAGTAGAGAGGGACAATCCCCTCCCTGTCCCTGCTGGCCACCCCTCTTCTAACGGAGCCCAGGATACCATTGGCCTTGCGAGCTGCAAGAGCACACTGCTGGCTCATGTTAAGTTTCTCATCCACCAGAACCCCCAAGTCCTTCTCAGCAGGGCTACTCTCAAGAAGCTCTTCTCCCAGTCTGTATCTATGTCTGGGATTCTTCCGGCCCAAGTCCAACACCTGACACTTTGCAGTGTTGAACCTCATTAGGTTCACCCAGGCCCATCTCTCCAGCCTGTCAAGATCCCTCTGGATGTTCACACAAGTATGAAGTACTAGGGATCCTAAGCAACATTCACAAGCTCAGCGAAAGAAACACCAGCTCACAGCATTGTACCTGCTTGAGCACTTGCCCCCAAGCAAGGAGCAGCCTGAGGCAGCAGGCAGTACCTGGGAAGGGTCTGTCACCCGCAGCGTGACCACGTCTTCACTAGTGTATTTGATAAACAGGTGGTTCTCATCCAGCAGCTGCATCTTCCACATGCGGAGCTGCCTCAGCTGGTCGAAGTACTGGAAGAACCTGCGTTTGGCTATAGCACTTCCATCCTGCTCAGCCCTTCTCCACAGGTACACCAGCAGCCTGTGCTTCAAGGAGTTAATGAAGGGCTCTTTGTAGGGGTTGGCCATCCCTGTCTGAGTGTCCCGCTGCACCTCGGGGTACACTGCAGAGAGAGTCAGGAGATCGTCCTCGTAGCAGAAGCGGCCGATAGTCCGTACGTCGATGAACGTACCTTCGGGCGTGACTTGAAAGACATGAATAGTCTGCTGCTGCACAGAGAGAATGGCCAGGATGTTCTTATAGAGGTACAGCCCCTGGTTGTGAGACAGGATGACTTTGTCACACTTGAAAGTCCGCGTGTCGCAGAGCCTGCCCGTGTGGAGGTCTATGATATGCAGGGAATAATCCTCCAAGGGGGATCGGGGGTTTGGGGTCACCGACTCGCTGTTGCGGTAAACCTCGAAGAAGGGAGGGTGAGGCTCCTCGGGCAGGTAGGCAGCAGAGCCCACGATCACGTAGCGACAGTCATCGGTGAACAAGCTGCACTCGCGGTTCAGGTGCTCCCCGTTGGAGGCCACGTTGGTGATATGGAGCAGGACAAAGAAACGTTCAAAGAGCCGCCCCCGGATGTTGACAGATCTTTGGTCATTGCCGTTGGCCAGGATCTCTCCCTCGTAGCCTTGCAGGAGGTCTTCTGCTGCCTGGCAGCCTTGATACTCATAGATCTCCAGAGAGGTCTGGTCAGAGGAGAAGGCGATGAAGTAGCGGCCGTCAGGGGAGAACTTGCGCAAGAAGCAGGGTGGTTTCTCCACATTGACCACGGTGAAGTTGGGGAAGACGTTCTGGTGGAAGACACGGACCTGGTGCCAGTGGGTGCCCGCTTTGCCCGAGCTGATCCGGCGGCGTTCCAGGCGGTGGATGACATTCTGGTTCTGGATGCGGCGGGGCCTGATTGTGGGGGCATCATGGTCCATGGTCAGAGCTCTACTTCATCTTCACCCTGCCAGGGAGAGAGCACACACGTGCCCTGGGACCACACAGATGTAAAGGGGGTGGGGGTGGGAGGGTAAGTGGGCGGAATTCAGGGTAGTGAGGCACCTGCTTGCAGAGCTGGGGCTGGGGAAAGCTGCACAGCATCTGGGGTGTCAGCTGAGAGGCGCACACACATCTCTGGAAGGGGGAGACAACACAGGAGGACACTGGGGAGCAGTGGAGAGACCTCAGCGGGAGGCACAAGGGAAAACAGGGGGAGCCCAGAGGGAACCCCAGTGCACTGAGGGCTGACATGAGCTGAGGCCCGTCTGCTGAAGAGGAAAACACAGGGGGTCACCGAGAGGTGATGGAGAGAGCCGGGTACAGGGGTAGGCAAGGGTGAGCACCAAGAGGACAGAGGGAGCCCCCCAACACCAGAGGGGGAGTCCGGGGAGCCAGGAGTAACCCACAGGCCTGCTGACTGGCAGGGTGGCACGGAGGGAGCTTGGCAGCCCGGGAGGAAAGGGGCGGCCCACAGGCCTGCCCGCCTGCCTGCCGCAGGAGCCCCGGGGAGCCGGGCTCTGGGGAGGGACTCTGGGCTCCGGAGAAAGCCAGGGGGAAGCGGCGGGCCTGCCTGCCGATGGGAGCCGGAGCCCCTGCTGCCACCCCACCGGCACGGAGAGTGAGGGGACACGGGGGTCGCGGTGGCCTCCGAGCCGGGCAGGGAGCCGGCGGGGCACAGGGCGGGAGGGGGCCGCGGCTGCGCTCACCGCTCGGGCCCGGCGCTGGGTCCCGCCGCCGCCGCTCACTCTATGGCCGCCGCCATCTTTCCGCCACGGCGCGACGACGGGAGGGCATCGCCCCCGACTTCCGCTTCCGGCAGGAGGGGGCAGCGAGGCGGCCCGGTGCCGGGCCAGACTGTCGCAGCACGGGGCAGCCCGCGCCCCCTGGCGGCAGGAGGGAGCACTGCGGGGCGCGCCCGGGCACCCCCCGCACCCATCGGCACCCACCCCCCAAACCGGCACCCATCAGGCACGCCCCGAGACCCCGCGCTGCCTTCATCTACCCCGCAGCCTTGAAACTCTGCACTCATCCCGTGGTCACCCTGCACCTTCAGCGCTCATCCTGCACCCCGGACACCCCCTGCACCCATCCTGCACCCCCATTCCTGCCCCCTGGGCATCCCGGACACCCCCTGAACCCTTGCACCCTCTTCACCCATCCCAAACTCTATCCCAGCGCTCCCTGCACGCATCCTGCACCGTGATCACCCCATCCCAGCAACCCCTGCACCCCTATCCAAACCCCCTGCACCCCCCTGCACCCCTATCCCTGCACCCCAGGCACCCCCTGAACCCCACCGGACCTTGAGCATCCCAGACCCCTCCACCCTTGGGAACTCCTGGGGACTCCGAGTCCCCACATGGGGACACCCCAGGTGACATCACCCCTGCTGCCAGCCAGCGTATCGGGGTGCACCCCAACACCTCAATCTCAAAAGAGAGATTTGGGTCGCCCCCCGAGAACCCCTTTGGGCTTTCCAAAGGGCTTGAAAGCTTTTTGCTCACCCAGGCTTTTAGCAGCACCCCCCTCCCACCCCGTGCATTAGCGAGGGGCACTTGTCCTTCAAAGGGAAGGAAGGAGGAATGTCAGGGGGGCCCTTGAGATCCATTTGCCGGCCTCTCACCCAGGCTGAGCCGGCACTCTGAGCTACTCCACTGGCAGGTATGGGAGCTGGGAGCAGGGGACATGGGGCAGCACACTCAAACTGGGGTGCTGGAGAGGCGCACCCCATTCCCGTGGGGTGGGTGGCCCTGCAGGGATGTGGCAGTGGTACCCAGCCGGTGTCGCACTGGGATGGAGGAGGGATGCTCCCGCTGTGCCACAGCTGCGGCTGATAGAATTCTCTGGGATCCTCCATGTGTTTTGGGAATGCTTTAGGATCCCAGCAGGAGCAGGATGGAGCGGGACCCCGCTGCCCCAGGGGATGCAACCTGGGTGGCTCCATCTGCCTTGGGAAGGCAGCCCTCCCTCCTGTCACTCCCATGCAGCAGGCACCCTGGGGGCCCAGGGACACTGGGGACCCCGCTGGCAGCCCCACCTGCCCACCCTATTCCCATCTCCCAGCAGATTCATGCCCAGTAGCTGCATTCTGTGGCTCTTCCCTCTCTCCCCACTGCCTCCCAGTTGCAGAAGGCACGATGACAAGACTAAAATGAATGGCCCCGGCGTCTCTCTTTGTCTCTCTGGCTCCTGCCTAATTAATTGAGATCCACCTTAATAGGATCAAACTAAATACCAAAGAGCAGCCAACCACACAGCAGCTGGCAGAAAAACAACCACCCAGCACACTTAGACCAAAAGACAGCTCGCTGGACAAAAGAGCCATTAATACAGCAGCAATTAGTGCTTCCGGAGCTAATAACTTCATCACCACAATCTTCCCATGGTGGTGGCCCCCTTGGTGCTGGGGAGGGTGTCAGGGGGACCCTCACCAGAGCAGTTTCATCCCTTGGCAGGGGTTTGCATCATGTGCAATGAATCTCATTGCAGGCACAAGGCTGGGGGCAAAGTTACTCCCTGATTGTTTTTGCTCTGGGGAAGGCAGGAGGTTTGGGGGAGGGGGTGTCACAGGGCTGGAATTTCTACCCCTCTCCCAGGTGGATGCTGAAGGCTCAGGGCTTGTGGGATGTTTCACTAGTTGTGATTTCCCACCCCTGCCCCAAGGCAATTCAGGTGCCCCTTGGGGGACCAGCACTGGGGGACATGTGGGTGATGCCATCCTCATCTGTCAGGGAGGGTGGGTGCCCATCTGTGTGTCCCCAGGCCAGGGGGAGATGGCAAACCCCATCCCAGAGTGCTTGTACAGAGGTTATGGGGGGCTGGTACAGGGGTTACTGGGACTGGGTATGGAGATGACTGTGGTCTGTCCAAGGGGTGGCTGGCCTCCTCCCTCCTGGCAGAGCAGCTGCAGGTCCCTGGTTTTGTGTGTCTTTGGGATGGTTTTGGTGGAAGAAGCAGTGTTTAAAGAGGAGCCCTGCTCTCCACAGGTCAGAGCCTGCAGCCAGGCAGCTGGGGGTGGCATGAGGTGTCCCTTGCCCAAATAGTCCCTTGTCCAGCTCTTGGCTCCATGCTCTGGCTGATCCCCTGCACAAACCTTCCTGTGCCACCCCAAATGGCCTCAAGTGTGTCCCTTTCTCCAGAAATGAGGGATTCCTCCCCAGGGGTACACAGACAGTGGTTATCTAGGTTTTATCAGTAGGCCTAGAAGCAAGATACTGAGCCCCAGCAGTGGAGCAGCATTACCAACCTACCCCTGCCCCGCCAGTGCTGCATCCATCTCCAGCCCATGTCTCAAGAGGCAGCAGGTGAGTTAAAACAAAAAATAAATCACAGCCCATTTGGGATGTTTTAGATGATTTCTCCCATTCCAGAAGCAAAGACACATCTACTGTTCTTGCTTTGGCTACTTCCCAAGAGCCTCCCAGCTCTGGATCCCACAGCTGCTTTCCTGGGGTTAGAGAGGGTGTGTGAGGAGGACAGCACTGCATGGATTGCAAGGGTGGGCTGCTCCCACCCTGCCTGCCCCACCAGCCAGGTACACCCTCTAGCATGAAATCACTGTGGGGAAAAGCTGGACCATCTCCTCACAGGGATGCTTGTAGAGGAAGAAAACCCTCCAGGTCATGAGCATGGCTGTCCACCTCCCATGGCTCACAAGCTCAGTTACAGTTGACTTCCCTGTTGTGCTGAGGGGGGAGGGAAAAAAAAAAAGAACCCTAATTTTTACATTTTTTTATAAATATAAAAAGGGAGGGTGATGTTTGCACAAGAGCCTGGCATGGGGAAGAATGCTCCAACTCTGAGCAGTGCCTCAGTCCTCCCGGAGCCCTGGTGTGTGTGGGGCTGAGTGTGGCAGCTCTGCAGGAACTAGATGCCTCCTCGGGGGGTTTTTTTTTAGGGTGACACATCCTAGCAATGATAGCAACAAACTTCAGCCAGGGAAGATCTTCTTGGCATGAGGAATGAGCAAAGGGAGCAGAGGGAGACCATGGGTGTCTCTCACTTTTCCAAGGAAACAGGTATGAAATTCCATATTGATTTCCCAAACCTGGGGGGTAACCTCATTCATATTTGCAGTTTGGGGTTCCCTTTGCACGGGGATCCACGTGTGCCCTCACACACAGTTTCATAAAGGGGATGAAGGTCCCATCCACCGTGGCCAGGACACGCAGCACCCCAGCCCCACCAAAAAGCCATGGGAGCTGCAGCCCCTCTCCCCACACTGGGTAGGTCTCACCAGGATGATCAAAGGATGATCACCAGGATGACCAGGCTCTCTCAAAGGCAGGTTTGCAGGTTGCAACACCCGTGGACCTTCCCAGCACTAAGGAAACCTCTCTTTGCCACCAGAGCATCCTTTGCTCTGGTTTTGATTGGTGCCAGAGGCTCTTTGTGAAGTGGAACTGGGGGGTTTTGGAGGCTGTTCAACACCACTATCAGGACGTGGGTGGGAGTCTGTGAGTGTGGGACTGGACACCCCTTTTCCTGCTCCCGGGGTTGCCTTGTCTCTACATGAAGGCAAGACCTGCTTAAATACCTTCCCAAACTTTCCTGGCCTTTGCCAAAAGCCCCATCACGGGGGTAGAGCCCAGGCAGGACTCGGGGGCAGGAGCTCACTGGGGTGCCCAGTCCCCCCGGGGTGCCCACGGGGATGGTTGGGGTTGGGTGTCACCGCTGGGTGATCCCTTAAGTGCAGGAGCTGGGCAGGGACCAGCTACCCGTGATAAGGTGACAGCATCCCCCACTCCCACAGCAGGGTGTCCAGGCTGGGGGGGAGTTGAGGGGGGGCACCCAGCTGCTCCACATCCCGTGCAAGGGCTGGACCTGCCCAGCACCCAGCCCTGCCCCCGCCATGCACCCACCACGGGGTGACAGCCCTGTCGCTCCCCTCACCGTGCCACCCATGGGGTGACAGCCCTGTGTGTGTGTGTGTCCCGTGCGTCACGGCCCTGTCTCCCCCTCCCGTGTCACCCATGGGGGTGACAGACCTCTGTGTGTGCCCCTTGCCACCCGTGATATGACAGCCCCGACCCTCCATCCCCCCACGCCCTATGGCAGCCGTGGCGTGACAGCCCTGTCCCCCCCCGTGTCACCCGGGGCGGGGGGCAGCCCGGCAGTCTCCTCCCGGCTGCTGCGCAGTGACATTTGCAATCTGTTGCCATGGGTGCTCGGGGACTTTTGCTGTGGAGGGGGATCGCGTTTCTCCCCCCTCCTCCTCCTCCTCCTCCCCTTCCCTCCCTCCCGATGACGTCATGGATGACCGCGGTGGTGACAGGGCCACCTGTGGGCTGGTGAGGGGTTTAAAGAGACAGTCTGCAGCTGCAACAGGAGCCCTGGCTATTGTCTCCGCACCTGAGAGCGGGGGGACCTGCAGCCCCCCAGCCCACCCACCCATCCAGCCCACCCAATCCCAGCCCATCCATCCCACCTCATCCCATCCACCCCATCCCCGCATCCCTTGCCTCCACTGCCGCAGCTCTCCCGGGACCGGGGTGCCCCAAGCCGGGTCCAGCATCCCTTCCCCGTAGAAGCTCCTCCAAGGTAAGGCTGCGCTCCGTGACCCCCCCTCCCCGTCCCACCGGGAATCCCGGCGGGCTGCCGCCCTGATTGCCGCCGGCAGCGCTCGGGGCTGCAGCCCACTGGGGTCCCCTGAGAATGTGAACCACAGACAGTGCACCCCCCCAGCTGGGACCGGTCACTTCTGTCCTTTGCTGGGACCTTGCCACTGTCCCCACACCTCCAGGCAGGACACAGGGATTATTCCAGAAGACAGGACAACCCCTGGGACAACAAAACCCCTGGGGTGGCAGGTCCCTGCTTGCATAAAGGGGCTGGGATGGTCCTGCCTGGGGTAGCACCGAGGTGTGAGGGTCTACAGGGTCTTCATCCCCTGCCAGCCAGCTCTCCCAGACCATCTCAGAAGATGCCTGCCACCCAGCATCTGCCTTCCTTCTATGCATTCCCCCAGGCAAGAGCCTTGGGCATCTCCTTGTCCCCTCTGTGGGGACCCTCAGAGCTGGTACCATGCCAGGGTCCTAAACCCCACCATGGCCAAGCCCTGAGGTGATGCCAGGAGTTGCAGTGCACATTGTAGGAGCAGGCAGGGGCAGGAGGAGAGGAGCTGTCCTCCTTACTTATGGGAGGAGTAGGACCATCTCAACCCCATTCCCAGGGCTTTGTCCCACTGTCTTTCAGCTCAGATGGGGCGAGTGGCAGGTAAGTGCCTCTGTTCAGTGTCACTCCCATGTGCTGGCAGGGAGCAGGGTAGAAAAAGGGTCTGGTGCCTGGGAGAAGCTTGGAGAAGAGCAGGGTGGAGATATGTGTGTGTGTTCCTGACGAGAGGACGGCTATGTTCCTTCCCACAGGACCCAACGGTGACCATGCAAGTTGCCAAACTCCTCAGCAGCACCCATGGGGCAGACTGTGAGGGTCTTCCCGAGCCCACAGCTGCCTGCAGATCCAGATCCACTGGAGCCTGCATGGAGTCCCAGTAGCTACAGAGCCACTGGTTGTATAGGGGTGGCTATGATGGAACAAGGCAATTGGGGCAAACCTCATGGCTAGCAGCCTGGGCTGCCTCTGTAGCCTTCCCAGGGGCAGATGCTATGGGTATGTGGGGCAGGAGGGGAAGGGGATTCCAGTGATTCTGTGGTCCAGGCTTGAGGACCTAGGCAAACCCAAGGATGGAGCTGCCCCTGGGACCCTGGGCAAGAGGAGCCTGCCAGAGCTGGGCTTTCTGCATCCCGCTCCCACAGTGATGGGAGCTGAAGGAATAAGCAGTGGAACATTTCTTCCATCCTTCCCTCAAAAGATACAGAGGGCTTGGGCTGGGCCTGGTTTTTGGGTGGAAGAGGCAAAATGCAAATTGTCTGAGGGGTGGAAATCTCTGTCTGGGTGGCCTTGGCATTTACCCACCTGCCAGCAGCCAAAGTGCAGGGGCACAGCCCTGTCCCCTGTGATGCTCTGCCACCTTTTACCCCCCTGGATGCTGTGAGTGCACCCTGCAGGCACAGCCCATCAGCTGGGGACCCCCAGATACGCTTGGTGCCCCAGCATGGCACGGGGCAGCTCTACCCGGACCCACCTTGTCTTGGGGGGCTTTGGGGAGGCTGGGGCTGCTGCTCCATGGGCAGCTTCAGGGGGATGCTCAGAGGGGGGTGTGGGGTCTGGCAGGGAGCTATCATCAGGGTCGGCTCCCAGGCATGCAGCTGGGCTTGTGCGTGGGGCAGGCGTTGCTTGAGCAGCAGCCATGGAAAGCAGGAGTTAATTTAATACAAGATGGGCACGGCCAAGGGCTGCCCCTTGTTCCAGTGGGGCTAAAATGTGCCAGTCAAGCTGAACAGACCTGGGGTCTGGCTCTGGTCCGTGTGGCTGGACACACGGAGCAGGCAGAGGCTGTACACCACGCAGGAGCAGTTGTGGAGTAGTGCCTGGCCGTGCCCGATGGCCCAGGGATGTGATAGACAGCTGGTCTTCTTTTACTGCCTCAAAATCCTGCAAGAGCACGTAACCAGAAGAGAATTCATGCCTGTGCATGAAGGCACCCAAATACACATACGTGCACACGTGTGGTACCCAAATACACCGCGGCGGCGGGGACGCCAGCGTGCGAGCCCGTTACGCTCCCAGCTCTCCCCAGCAGGCACTTCCACCTCCCCCTATTCCCACAGGGGAAACTCTTCCAGCACTGGTGATGGAGAACGCTGCCCGAGCACAGGCTTCTCTCTTGACCCTCCTTCTGGCAGCACCCAAATTTCCTCTGCTGGCTTTTGTAGGCTTCAATCTGAGACAGCACCCGAGCTGGGGGCTAAGCACCCCGCTTGCTGCTGGCTTAAGCGGGGATGGGGGCTCTGATGGGGACTTCGCTGGGTGGTGAATGAGGTTGGGACCTTGATCTGGTGGCAAGGAGCCCAAACCTTTGCCAATGAGAGGCAGTTAAGGTGAAGTGACCGATTCCATCTTCAAGGCTACTCCCTGGTCTGTATTTTCTCACGAGGGTCCAAGCCCACCCAAGGCTCAGGTTGTCACCCTGTGCCAGAGCAACAGCTCCCTCTGGTCAAACACTTGGAGGGGGTAAAGGTGTCGCTTTCACGCTGCCCTCAGCACTCTTTGATCATGCCCGAGCAATGGTGGAGAAGGTGAAGAACCAGTGCCACCAGGTAGTAGCCAGCATCCCTCACCTCCCAGCCCAGCTCAGCATGTGTGCACACAGCAGGCACCAGCTCCTCAGCAGCGACGTGCAGGCTTGTAAAGTGCATCTGCTTAACCCTGCTAATTCCCTTGTTTTCTCCTGCCAAGCCCACCGTGTCCCTGGCAGGGGGTGACCCAGAGCCTGCTAATTGCACTAGCGAGTGGCAGTGTGTCTCTCCATCACCAGGGATGTAATTCTCTGGGGTCATTTTGGGGGCTGACGAGGCAGTGACTGGCAGCACCCCTTGCCCCTTTCCCTTCACCATCTCAGGACAAATTGCCTCAATTCTGGATTGACTCCCCTGCTCCCAGCTCGTGCTGAGATGTGGTGTCACCAGGGATCAGGGCGACCCTCAGCACAGCACAGCACAGCACAACACTCCACCCATCCCTTCTTCCCTGTCAGGAAGGCACCAAAGGCACAGTGTGAGGAAGGGCTGCCTGAGCTCACCTAACCGACTCCCAGACCAAACATCCACATCTCCAAGGCTGTTTTGGAGGTGCCAGGGTTGATTTGAAGGTGCTCATCCCAGTGCTGATCTCCTGCTCTCCTCCTCTCATCTAGGGGAGGCTCAGGGTGTCAGGAGCACCCTGGAACATCCCTCACCTCCCACTTCCCCATCCCCACCTCCTGTCCCCAGGCCATCTGGCCACACTCATCCATGTTAAACAAATGCTGGAGTCTATTATAAGGCCCTACCTCCCCCTTCCCCCCCTGGACAGATGGAGGCTGAGCGTGCCCAGAGCCCCAGCCCGCAGCATTCATGTGTGTGAATGAGAAAATTGAATTATTTATGGCCATGCGAATAAGGCTGGCGGCTGCGGAGGCCGAGTGGAAAGGACTCCATTACGTGGCAAGTACCTGTTGCTATGGAGTCAGGGCTTCTTCCCCACAACCTCCTGCCCCCCTGTGCACAGCTGCTTCCCTACCTGCTCCCCCCCATCCTGCCCTCTTCCTCGTGGGGCTGGGATGGAGAGCATGAGAACGCCCATGGTGTTCCCAGCCATGGGTGCTTTGCTCTCTGTGACTTGCTTGCTGCTCCCCCCCCCGCCCCAACCGGTTTCAGGGTCATGTCCAACCTTGCCATGTTTTGGAGCAGGATCCCCAGTGCGATGCAGGGATGGTGTGACGCTGGCAGCCAGTGGTTCCCTGCCCACCATGGTCTGCAGCACACGTCAAACACACTGGGAAGCGTTGGGGAGAGCAGCATCTGCATCTCATGGCTGGTCTGAATCTGGCACAGCACGGGGCAAAGGGCAACTCTCAGCTCAGCCTCCTTAACTCTCCTTAAACCTCCCCACCCTAGAGGCAGCAGGAGCTGCAACTCGAGATTCCCCATGCCCAGGGCAGAAAAACAACCCCACAAGAGCAGGGATCCCTTCCAAAGCCACCTGCATTGCAGCCGCTCCCTGGGGATGCCGAATCCTGCAGAGATGCTGAGACAGGTGCTGTGGCATCCCTCCCTCCTGCTCTTTCCCCAGCTCCTACCGGGGGAGCGGTGCCTCCTGCCTCCATGCTGCTCCCCTGGGGTTGAGCCAGGCTCCTGGGGATGAGGGGAGGGGGGGATGGGACCCGGCAGCCCCCAGCGCGGTGGCAGTGCAGGGACTCCCGCTCCCTTCCCCGCAGGGCTAAGAATAGACTCCAGCTCCGCTCCTGGTGCTGAGTGGGCTCTGCTGGGCTTGGAGGAATAAAAAGCAGGCAAAGGCTTATTTTAGTCGCTGCAGTCAGCAGCTGTGACTCCCGTGTGCCCGGGGAGCAGCTTCGCATCGTGTTTACACTCCTGCTGCTGGGAGCACGGGCACCATTGCAGACTTATGGATGCCCTCAACATGCTCCCAGCCCCAGAAACTGACATCCCAGCTGGCTCCCAACTGTTCTACCACTCCTGGCTGCTTCCTCCTATTCTTCCCCTGTGCTTCTGGGGTGAGCCTGGGGGATGCAGATGCTCCCACCCTTCTCCATGCCTGGGGGATGATCCCCCCACCTCCCACCAGCTCCCCACACTGGCTGCCACAGGACAGCGGAGCCCAGCTGAGATGCTTAGGGCTTGTGTAGGATCCTGGGGCACATCCCCTATAGAGGACATGGAGGCACATCTCTGCCACCCAAGACGAAGGGGGTTTGCAGGCATCCCTGCATCCGAGCGAGGCATCTGCCTGGGATGCTGCAGTGGCAGGCTGGCTCGTGCCAGGCGCGAGGCTGAGGGAAGCACCCGCTCCAGGAGAGCAGCTCTGGGTCCCTCTCCCTAGCATCACCCCCGAGGTAAAATCAAGAGAAAGCTAATTGTTACCATAGTTACGTGAAGTGGCCTTTCTCAGGGAGCCGCGTCATCACTGCTGTCACAAGGTTAAGGCGGTGGGGAGTGGTGGTGGTGGGGAAGGGGGGGGGGGGGGGAGAGATGTGTTTTCTTTGAAAAAACCATGGCAACAGCTATTTCTAAGGGAACAGCTGTGCACAGCGAGGCCATGGGGAAGGGGAAGGGGCTGGGGCGTCTCAGTGCCAGCCGTGCTCTGAAGGCAGCAGCGCCAGGTCCAGCAGTGATCCATGGCAGCCTGGATCCCCAGAGCCTCCATCCCAACAGTGCCAGGACTCGCTGAGCATCTCTCACGGTTGGTGCCACAGGCTCCAACGCCCCCAGCAAAACAACACGAGGCCACTCCAGTTTACTTGCCATGTCCAACCCTTCCTGGCATGCTCCCATCAGCCAGGGCAGGAAGGGGTGCTAGATGTGTGGGTGGGATGGCTGGGACCACTGCCTGGGGAGTAGGGATGTGGCTGCTTGTCCAGAACAAACCAGGGAAAAGCCCCAATGGAGAGCCCAAGGGTAATAAATCAGTGACACGAAGTTTGAGCAACTGTAATGCAAATGCTGGTGGAGATCATAGGCATGGAGTCAACACCACCAGAGCCAGTATGGCTTGGGCTGGTAAAATGACCTCCTGAAACTAATGCAGCCACTTCTGATGGGAGCTGCTGCTGGTGGACAGAATGGGAAGATCCTCTCGGGGCTGAGAAACACTAATGGAGGCACAAGCACCATGGGGATGTTCTGCAGGACAAGGCAGGGCTGGAAAAGGCCTGGAGATGCAGAGTTCTGAGAAAGCCCGACCTGCTTTGCAATGGCCAAGTGGACCCAGCGAGGAGAAGAATCCAGTCTCAGCGGCAACCTCCACCCTGGCTCCTGTTTCAACATGTAGCTGGAAATTATCTCTCTTTGCAAGACAGACTCTTAATTAAGACCATTTCCCTGAAGGAAGCCAAGATGGAGAGCTTCACTTCTCGGTATTCCAGCGCTTTCTGGCATTCGTTTCCACACCAATTAGGGCGCAAATTAGTCATCCGGAGTGCAATTCAGTGGCTGTGCTCAAGGGAGGCTCTTCAGTACATGTGCCATCTTCTTCCAGGAAGGTGGATGGCAGGCACAGGCAGAGAGGCCATGGCAGGGACAGGGAAGGGGCAAGAATGGTCCTTTGGGGTGCTGAGGTCTGCGGCTGGTGGTAACAGGCTGGTGCGACCCTGGGACTGGCCATGGAGCAGAGTCAGCAAGAGGGTTTAGGGTGTCTCCATGAGCTGGATCTTAGCATGACTTGGTGGAACCACTGGATGCTGAGACTGAGCATTGGGACTAAAATGAATCTGTAAATGGCAGCAAAACAGCAACAGAAAGGGTGGGGGGAAGAGCGAGGAGCCAGCTGCTCCTGGAGCCCTTCTGCAGGGTCCTCACCACCGGCCTTTGCTCTCTGACAGGAAGGCTGCGAGGGGTTGGGGGCTTCTTCCAGCCTTGGAGCATGTCTGTGCCTGGCTATACTGAGCCCACACACTGAAGGGGAAAGGCAGGAGCTCCCTGCTGGTGCTGGCAGGGAGTGAGAGGGATCTGAGGATGAGATGCTGAGCTCTGCGCCCTGCTGTGACAGCATCCAACACGCAGGCGCGTGGGAGAGCTGGAATAGAAATGTGGTTTAGGGGTGGCTGACTGACCTCTTGGTCTTAAAGGTTGTTGGGTCTGCTTAGCCTCTTGCTCAGGTCTCAAGATGGACACGTGGCAGCACCTGTGCCACAGTCCTGGCTGTGCATCTTCCCATCCGTGGGCGGACCCGCTCTGCCTTTTGTAGAAGATGCAGCTGAAACCTGGGGCTGAGCTCTGGAGGAGGAGGAGGGGGGTCTGAAGGAGAAAAAGCAGAATGCCTCTGTGCAGCAGCACAGCTGCCCTGGCTGCTCCCCCAGCAGAGCAGCACAGGATGCTGTGGTTGTAGGAATTCATTGAACATGACTTACGGTGCCTGCGGGGAGCACCAGTGCAGCCGTCCGGCACACGAGGGAGAGTCTGGACAGCTGATGGATGGGAGAGCCAGCACGTGGCAGGGAGGGCAGAGCTGAGAGGTGGCTGGGAGGAGGCATCCAAAGGCCATGGCTGGCTGCTCGCATCTCCCCATGTGACCCAGGGAGCAGGGCTTGCCGCCGCACCAGGCATCCTCCCTGCTTTCCTTCCTCACCCCTTCAGAGGACTGGGAGAAAGCAGAAGCAGTGAGCAAAGCCCTGTGCCGACCGTAAGAGAGTCAGGATGGGCAAGCTCCCCCTAAGATACCGAATTCTCAGTGATTTCAGCTGCAAGGCTCAGTTCTCCCATTGCTGTTGAACAGATTTTCTTGTGTGCCACAGGGTGATGGGGGCTGGTGCCTTCCTCTCCATCTTGTGTCTCTGCCTCCATGGGACAACCTCAGGGTCATGTAGCCAGCATGTTCTTCCCTAAATATTTTCTAATTACCACGAAACATTCTCATTTCCCATGGGCACAGCCACCAAGCAGGGACCAGGTTTCTCCATCACCTTCTGGCCAGCCTGCACACTGCCTGGAGCCTGCTCCAGCTCCTTCAAAACATCACCAGGAGCCCTGCGAGGAGCCGCCTGCCCCCGGGGCATGCCCTCTGAGCCCCCATTAGTTAGCAGTTGTCTTAAGCATTGCAACATTTGTAGCCTTATTCTTCCTAATCCTGCCTGATGTAACCGTGGCTGTCCTCATTAGCTGCATAATTGTCTTGCAAACACAAAACAGGCCCTGACACGGTCGAAGGAAATTGGTTTAAAAATATGAAGCCGGCGTTCTCAGATGTTGTCAGAGGGGGCTCTTCTCTTTATTTGTATTCCTATGGCACCCCACAGAATAATGAGGGAGCAACTCTGCTGCAAAAATGCCTGGTTTTCTTAAGAGATCATCTTAAGAGAAAGTGGGGAAATCCAGCCTGGCCCCTGTGCTCCTAGAGGATGACTGCATCTCACACCAAGGGGTTTGCAAGCAGAGAAGGTGGCATCTCCCACCCATGCCTGTGTGGAGATACACACTGGTGTGGTTGCTCAGGGAGAGGTTTAGCCATCCGCCTCTCCGAGCGAATTTCAAAGGGGTTCCATCCACTTCTGACAGGAGGTGACTGGGCTGAGTTAATGGAGGCAGCGGTAAGAAATCTAATTAACCTGCAGTATGTTTAATTTGTGCGAAGTTGTTGTGGTTACTCAGCTATAAACTCTGTTCCCAGCTCTAATGACAGTGGCTTGCATGGCAGCAGCAAAGAGCATCCTGGTGCTGGGCAGCCACCTCATGCTTCACCCCTGAAGGTGCCCTCAATTATGTGTGGAGCGTTCCAGTGGTTGCCTCCGTCTGGTTCTTCCATGGCATTTGAGACACTTTTGTAGCTCCAACCTTTGGAACAGGCACCTGTGTTGCTTCTCTGCCTGCTTTGGCATTCAACCCTGGAGCATGGCTTCCAGAAACCAGCCTTCAGGACCCAGCACTGTCAATCTGTTGATGGCACTAAAGTCCAGAAGATGGGTTCAGGTCACCGAGTTCCCACCACAGCTCTTAGGCTGTAATTACGTTCAAGGCTCTTTGCGTTGGTTATTTCTTCTTGCTAATGCTTGGAGCTGCTGTACTTTATCTTTTCTTTAAGTCTTACCTCCATGCAGCTTCCCAGGAGAAAGCCAGGCCTGTTATTTAAACCAATTCAGAAACTGGCTCCCCAAGGCTGGTTGCCCATTATATGATTTTTTGAACAGCAGGAATCAGCAGAGATGATGGTGGCCAGGCTCTTTGTGTCAGTCTGGGGAGAGGCATAGGAAAAGAGATGGCTGTCATGTGTTAGCATCACTTCCCAGGTTAACCTTCCCTCAAGCATCCGGACCACCTAATAGCTCCCCTGCGGTGCCCACAGAAAGGTGATGCTGAGCCTCACACCAAAACTTCACGTTCCCCCCATGACCACCATGAGAGATACACACACTCATACCCTGCAGGGACATCCTTTCCATGGAGGGAAAACTTTTAACCAGGTACCAAGAGACTCCCAGTTGTCCAGTGAGGTGAGGTTTGCCAAGAAAGGAATTGAGAAGGGAGATGATCCACCTCTGGGGTCCATCAAAGCCAAGTGTGCTGGAGTCCTGCTGCCACAGGATTTGCTAGAGCAGAGAGCTCCAGCATCAAGCACGCTGAGGTCCCACTCAATGCTGGTGCTCCAAGATTGTTGGGGATGTGAAATGCAAGAGCAGTCTTGGCAGCAACATACAGTTAGTTATGTAGCCCTGCTACATTCACAGCCTCATCCCTGCAGCCCACAGCAGCTTCCAATTGCATCTTGAGGGGACCTCAGCCTCCCTGTCTGGTGGCAAGGCTGGAGACCTTGGCTCGCTCCTCCCTGACACAGGCAGTGCCTGGGGCTGATGCCCGCTGGCCAAAGTGGGATTCCTGCCAAACAAAACTCCCAGCAAGCTGATCTGCATCCGCAGACAGGGTTCCCAGTGGAGTCCAGTGTGCAGGCACACAGCAGCACCCTCTGAGCAGGGGCAGCTCAGCCAGCACCAGTTTGAAGGATGGACCCCTCTTGGCATCCCATCCTCACGCCGCTGAGCTCCACAGCCCTTCTCCTGGTCACACAGGGTCCCTGGTTAGCAGAGGGGAGAGGCAATGACCACCCAGAGGAAGAGGACCTCAATTTGGGTTTTCTTTTCTTTTTTTGCTTGCTTTTTTTGGAGGGTTTGTTGTTTTTTTTTTTTTAAAGAATTATAAAGTGGCAGCGCTAGCGCAGGGTAATTATCCCTCTGTTCCAGCTGAAATACAATTAAGGCAGCTCTCAACGAGCCCCCGGGATATTGTGGTTTACTAATTAACAAGCGGATATGCTGTGGCCCCTGTCATGGCAATTACAGCATGAGACAGGCTTCAGGAGCTCTAATTACACGTCAGCCCGCGACACACGCTGCAATACAAATTAACGAGGGCCCGGGCTGGCGACAGAGGGAGCTTACCCAGTGAGAGACCCAGCCAGGCAGCAGGGACTGGGGTGGGGGAGATGGAGAAGGGGGGGCTTGATGTGACTCCAGGCTTTGGGAGTAGAGGTGCATGCTGCAGAGTCGGGAGGGTGAAGGGAGAAAATCGAGGGGGAAATACCCCACGGTCGTCAAAAATAAGAAGGGTTCATCAGAGGAAGGAGTGGGGTTTTTGCTTTGTAGAGCCGTGGCCTGATGAGATGAGTGGCACCTGGGATGACTGCAATGAATAGCAAAGTATCACATCTTCCACTGTTAATTCCCAGACCAATAAAGCCACTGTTAAGAAAAGAAGTCAGGTGGGAAATACCCAACAGGGTTTGGGCTGCTGACAAATAACTCACAGGTCTCCCAGAGCCAAGAGGAATTTTTCTGAGGGATTGTTTATTGGGAGAAGTTATGCAGTTTCAGGTTCAGCTCGACTAATAGCTTGGGCCAGGTATTGGGGGTGGGGGGAGGAGGACATTGGGATTTGTATAAATGCAGTTTTGACATGTTGCATTGAAAAAAGCTGTTTCCTTTCAGAATGTATTAGACAGATGCAATTAAGGCAAACTGCAGACCACACACCTAATAAGAACATTTAGCTTCTGACAAAATGAAACAGTATTTATCAGCTTTGCTGCTATTTATCAGATTTTTGCTAGTCCCAGCCCAGCAGCGACACTGGTTTTGTGTGACATCAGTGCCTTCTGAATTTATCCCTCCTGCCGCTCCAGCACCCTCCTGCTGCAGGCACCCCAGGAGGGACAGCGGGGAGCTGGTGTGGTGGTGGATGCTCCAGGCTTTGGCCACGGTCATTCCCTGCAAATGCCACCACAGAGGAGGTGATTCTTGGGCAGATGGGAAGATTTGGAAAGGCTGAAGT
The DNA here is from genome assembly GCA_020800305.1 of Porphyrio hochstetteri. NCBI lineage: Eukaryota > Metazoa > Chordata > Aves > Gruiformes > Rallidae > Porphyrio > Porphyrio hochstetteri. The sequence continues at coordinate 16,541,689 of CM036915.1, read as the reverse complement.
CACAGAATCACAGAATCACAAGGTTGGAAAAGACCTTAAAGATCATCAAGTCCAACCAATCCCATCCTAAACTAAACCATATCCCTAAGTACTTCATCTACCCTTTTTCTGAACACATCCAGGGAAGGTGACTCAACCACCTCCCTGGGTGGAAGTGAAGTGCTTGGGTTTTGGGGCTTCTTCCAGCATCCTGCAGGAGGGGGATCAGCAGAGCTCCAGGACAGCCCTTGCAGGGGAGAGGGTCTCACACCATAGGGGTGCACAGCAGGTCCCTTGTTTGCTCCTAGCTGTGAGGTGAGATGAGGCAGGTAAGAGGTTTTTGGGTCATTCTCCTCCAGGCATGCTGTCCCCAGGCACTCCAGGGAGGAGAATCTGCCCAGTCCCTGCTGCTGACACCCTGAGCACGAAGCCACCAGAGGCCACCTCTGCAGCAGGGGGAAGGTGCGCACCTCCTCACATATCGCTCCCAAAATAGATCTCATTAACCACAGCAATTAACATGAGCTGGGCCCTCTCTCCTCCTCACCACCCCAGCCAGAGCTGTACATAAAAATAACTGTTTATTACACAGCGGGCAGAGCCCAGCTTATCGCTGCAGACAGGAAATTGCTGCACAGAAACTGCACGTTTCACTTTTAATAAGTTTGGCAATAAAACGTCTCATCAAATGAGGCCACGACAGGGCGATAATGAAGGTTCTGCCTGTCCCATAATTGCTTACTGCTCTCCTGGGGGCGAGCCAGAGAACGGGGAGCAAGGGGAAAACATAAGGCAGCATCATCTGCCCTCACCTCCCGCTTTGGGAGTATCCCTTCTTACCGCTGGCAGCATCCCTGGAGCAGCAGCGCCCACTGGTTGAGGAGGAGGTCTAGCCATGTTGGAGGGATACAGGCAATTCCCACGGGAGGAGATGCCAGAGGAAGAGGAAGGTTGTTGGTGCTCTGAGGGAAAGGTTTCCTGCTTTCCAAGCAGAACTCTTCAGCACTGAGTAGTCTTCTAGAGTTGGGCAGGTCCTGTTGCACCCAGTCTGTCCATGTCCTTAGTCAGGAGGGGCACAGTCTCCTGGAGGTTTTGTGCAAGTGGGCTGAGGATGAGGAACTCAAAGACCAGCTACAGCTGAAGCATCCAGTGTGTAAAGCAGTCATGAGGGTGGCAGTCATTGACTGAGACACTGCAGAGACCCCTCTCTTCTTCACAAAGCTCCTCATTGATGGGAGCTGCAGAAACCCTTGGCTTCTGTGGACAGCATTAACATCCACACACTGCTCACATTCCTTCCCTTCAGGCTTAAGGTCACTGAGCACAAGTCTGAAACACGTGCCCGGGCCCAGCCCAGCCCCTCTGAGCAGAGAAGCCAAGAACTGGCCAAGCAGTGGAGGATGGACCGCTTTGCCCTTTCCAGAGGGGACTGAGGCAGGGAAAAGGAGAGGTGCTGGAGCATGAGGGCTGCAGACCCTCTGAGATCCATCACAGCAGAGGCCAGGGAGTGACACGGTGCCTAACACTTCTGAAGTCCTCATGCTGGTGACTTCAGACCAGCAGCTGGTGACATTTGCAGCCAGGCAGACAGTGGCAGTGGAGTTTCTGGATGCTTCCTTCATGATGAGATTTTTTTTTGCTAGAGGAAACCAGGTCCAGCAAGGGACCAGTCGCTGCCCTGACCTATTTCTGCAGCTTCACAGCTCCTGTTTGACCTAGATACTGGCATACACAAACCAGCCCTGGCACAGCCCTGTTTGGAGTGATGGGAGCAGGTCAAAGGAGCCCTGGTGGGGTACCCCAACCCACAGGTGGGTGATGGGGAGGCACCATGAAACCAACAAAGCCCAGGATGAAGTGATCCCTCATCACGAGCGCAGGCAAAGCTGGGTCAAAGAATCATAGAATCATAGAATGGTATGAGTTGGAAGGGACCCCAAGGATCACAGAGCTCCAACCCCCCTGCCACAGGCAGGGCCACCAACCTCAGGCCTGGATCTACACAAGGTTGCCCAGGGCCCCATCCAACCTGGCCTTGGACACCTCCAGGGATGGGGCATCCACTACCTCTCTGGGCAGCCTGTTCCAGCACCTCACCACTCTTTCTGTAAAAAACTTCCCCCTAATATCTAATCTAAACCTTCCTTCCTTTAGTTTTAATCCATTCCCCCTTGTCCTGTCATTGTCCTTTGCTGCCTTCTCAGAGTTAACTTATCCCCAGCTCCTCATTCCCACCAGCCATCCCCGAGGGCAGGGAGGGGACAGAGAGGTACAGTGTGTCACGGGTGCAACCCTGCAAAGACAGTTGTGAGCTCTGACGTGGTGAGAGGAGACAAAATGAGCCGTGTCCATGCTGGGACCAGGAAATAAGATGGTTTAGAGTCACAGCAGGAACGTGCTGGGGCTGTTGGGGACCACTGGCTGCCAGCAGGCTCCTGGGCATGCAGGAGGCTTTGTTTGCCCACAGCAGTGCTCTCAGGGAGTTTACCTGGAATTACTGATGTGCATTCATAACCATGATCACGTTAATTGGCAGCCACGGCCACAGCCGCTGTCTCCTCCCAGCGCTGGGACTTCATCTCCCTTCCCATCCCAAATGCCAAGATATCTCTGTTCCACCACCCGCTCAGCACCGCAGCCAAGGATGGAGAAGTGGCTGGAGAAGGTAAAGAAGCAGAGAACGGGTGAGTCTATGAGCCCAGAGCCACCCACTGCCACCAACCCTTCTCTGCAAAGCAGCCCCTTGAAAATAAAACACAGGCCTCTTCTGGGGAGGGGCAGGGGGGACAGGGAGGGCAGGAATGGGGACAGACAGACCAGGAGCTCCACAGGAAGCCCTGCAGCCCCAGGCAGGGCTGGCTGGGGGTCAGGCACCTCAGCTGGAGGCTGGCTTTTATCGCAGGACCAATGGCCAAGTGGCAGGAGCTGGGCCAGCTCCCAGGTGAGGACAGAGCCACCCGGGCTGCTCAGCCTGAGATCAGGCTGGTGCTCGTCTTGCTTGGAGCTGGGCCAATCACTTCTAGTAAATTATTCATCTGACAAATTTAGGCTGTTATTCTAGCCATGCTCTACCCAGTGTTTTACAGATTTCGTTATTATTTCGGGTTGTGCAAACACCACAGAAAGCTTTCCCAGGCTCTGGCGTGCTCTGCCTTCGTCTCAGCTCATCTGCCACATCCAACACGGGGTTTCTACCATCCAGTGCCAAACCCTCCATCCCTGCCAGGCCATGGGGGTTTATGGAGATGAGCAGCATCCTTGTTAGGCACAAGGCTTCTACCAAAGGGACAACCATTGACCCAGGAGTTGGTGGGATCAGAGGCAGCCATGGCACACCCATGGACCCATTTAAAGTTATTTGGACTTTTTTTTCACAAAATCACACAGAATCACAAGTTTGGAAAAGACCTTTGAGGATCATCAAGTCAAACTATTTTCATCCTAAACTAAACCATATCCCTAAGTACCTCATCTACCCTTTTTTTGAACACATCCAGGGAAGGTGACTCAGCCCCTCCCTGGGCAGCCTGTTCCAGGCCCTGACAACTCTTTCAGTAACAAATTTTTTTCTAACATCCAATCTAAACCTGCCCTGGCCCAGCTTCATGCCATTCCCTTGTCCTATCACCTGTCACCTGGCTGAAGAGACCATCACCTATCTCTCTATAACCTCCCTTCAGGTAGTTGTAGGCAGTGATAAGGTCTCCCCTCAGCCTCCTCTTCTCCAGGCTAAACACCCCCAGCTCCCTCAGCCGCTCCTCATAGGATTTGCCCTCCAGCCCCTTCCCCAGCCTGGCTGCCCTTCTCTGGACTCGCTCCAGAACCTCCATGTCCTTCTTGTGGTGAGGAGCCCAGAACTGGACACAGTACTTGAGGTGTGGCCTCACCAATGCCAAGTACAGGGGCACAATCACCTCCCCAGACCTCCACCTTCCACCTCCATCGTTGCATCTGGGATAGGGCGGAAAAATGACACCCTAATTCCTCTGCAGCCTGGGCTGTGGTGGCTTTGGGAAAACAGAAAAAGCTTTCCCCTTCTTCCCCACATGCCCATAATTTCTCCTGTTGAAGTTTTTTTTATAAATATGAGGGTACAGCTACAATTTCCCCCTGCCAAGGGGAATTGTGTGACTCCTTGCAAAACATACAGCCTGGAAAAGAACGTGTCACCGAGCAAAGATGGAGATGGATGGGTTTGTTGTGGATGAACCAAGACTGATTAGACCCACGAGTGTAACAGCAACATGTCTGGGGAGAAGGTATCAACTAAGAAACACCAAACAGTCAAGGTGCTTGAATCTCCTGTCCCACCACGGGGTGCAAAGGAGAAGAGCAGCTGGAGGTGCCACCTCCTTGCCCACCTGGATCTGGCAGAGCAATGCCACAGGCAATGCAAGCCCATTTTTCTCATGGCAGGGTTTGAGATTGCTCCTGTGTGTGCAGTGAGTGTCAGCTCACGCATTGTTTAGGAGAAAAATGGCACAAAGAGGCTCAGGAACACTAAACGAGCCATCCCCAAGAAGTGTTATGCACAGTTTCACCCAAAACACCAGGAAAGAGCAGAAATTTATCCATAGTGACCTGCCAGGGCTCCCTATCAAGTTATTGTGGGGCACCTGAACTACTCTTATTAGGGGGAATTAATTAGTTGAACAGCAGGGATGGAAGCAATTGATGCAAAACACAGGGGAACAGATTTAAGGAAGAGGTTTACCAGCCAGAAGAAAAACATAAGAAGGATGGGGAGGGGGGGGGGAATTGCAGGGTCATCTTTTCTTTCTGAAAAAGAAAGAATGGGGAATTATGTGACCCCTTGCAAAACATACAGCCTGGAAAAGAAGGTGTCACCAAACAAAGAGGGAGACGAATGGGTTTGTTGTGGATGAACCAAAGGGGGAATGATGAAAACACTTGTGCCTGTCCCCGTGAGCCCCCTTGGTGCTCAGCACAGGACCCCACAGGATGAGGACGAACATGGTGCCTGGCTCCCTCTGGAAGACTAGTGATTTTGTTGTTGTATGGCTCATCCCACCACAACAAGTCACAGTCTGCCCTAGGGCGCACGGCCTCTCCAGCGATGCTAAAGGCACGGGGATGAGCTGGTGGCTGGGGCTGCCTGGGGCCCTTCTCTCCTTCTGACCACCTTGGCCGTTGCTTTTGTGAGCCTTGAGAGCGAAGCAACAAGAGGCTGGTCTGAAACTCCATCTGCATCCATGCCCTGGCCAGAGCTGCCCCTCACAACCCTGAAGAGCACCACAGAAGAGCCCCGAGGATGCAGACCCCACGCTGCAGCACCTCAGCCTGTCCAGCTGGAGTGGTGCTGCCCCAGCCAGCAGCCTGAGGGTCCCTGGTTGGAGAATCATAGAATCACCTAGGTTGGAAGAGACTCTTTAGATCATCGAGTCCAAACTCAGCCTAACCCTGCCTAGCCCACCTCTAGATCATGTCCCTAAGGACTTCACCAACACACCTTTTAAATACCTCCAGGGGTGGTGATTCCACCACCTCCCTGGGCAGCCTGTTCCAATGCCTGACAACCCTTTCAGCACAGAAATTATTCCTGATATCCAACCTGAATCTCCCCTGGGGTGATTTCATGCCATTCCCTCTCGTCTCATTGCTTGTTAACCAAGAGAAGGGACCAAGCCCGACACCTCTGCAAGCGCCTTGCAGGTAGCTGTAAAGAGTGATGAGGTTACCCCTCAGCCTCCTTATCCCAAGACTAAAGAGTCCCAGCTCCCTCAGCCGCTCCTCTGAGGCCTTGTGCTCCAGACCCTTCACCAGCTTCATCACCCTCCTCTGGATGCACTCCTGCATCTCAGCATCCTTCCTGCAGTGAGGGGCCCAAAACTGGACACAGCACTCAAGGTGCAGCCTCACCAGAGAAAGAACGCCCCACTGTATCCAGCAGACCCACAGCAACGCCGCAGGACACTGCTGCTGGGCCGAGCTGGCTGCGGGGCTGGGTACCCCGGCACGCATCCCCACCCCACGACCACCGCCCAGCACGGTCCCATCCCCCCAGGGCCAGAGGCGGGACAAGCTGGAAGCCCCGTGCAGCACCCGGGTGCGGGAAGCACGCAGCAGGGGTGCTGCTCCGCCGGCCCCGCAGTGTCAGCATCCCCGGCGGCCCCGCAGTGTCAGCATCCCCGGCGGCCCCGCAGCGTCAGCATCCCCCGCGCCCCACAGCCCACGGGCGCCCCCCGCCCCGCCGAGGCCCCGCACAGCGAGGCAGCGCCACTCCCGCCCTGCCCTGCGGCGCTGCCCCGCCCCTCATGCAAATCACCTCTCCCCAACCACCAATGGGAAAGGGAGAGGGCGCGGCCACGGCGGGACTTGCCCGGGCATGTGAGCGCGGCGGCTTCCGGCCAAGACACGTGTGAGCAGCCGCCGGCCCGGCCGGGTGCTGGTGGGTCTGGGGGCGGCCGGGAGGGGCGGGGGTGGGTGGCCAGGCACTCGCGGTGGGCTACGGGGTTGGCAGGGACCTGAGGCTGGGTGTGGGGTGAGCAGGTGGCTGGTGCTGGGGCCAGGGCTGGGAGTGAAGCAGAGAGGGCCCCAGGGGTGTGCGGCGTGGCGGGGTAGAGGTGGGTGGGGGGCTGTGGGGCAGTAGGGCAGCGGGCAGAGGGGCTGCGACCGGGAATGGGGCCGGGCAGCAATGGGGTAAGGGCATGGTAACAGGGTGTGACGCTGTGTCCCTGCTCCCCCTGTCCCATAGCTCTGGGCTGGTGTGCCTGTGCCTGCCCACACCGCGGGGGGGGGGTGTCACGGGGGGAGTGAGTGCTGTGGGGGCCGCTTTTGAGAGGGGGGCATAGGGGCTGCGTGGCACTCATGATGTTCCCCTGTGTCCGTTCCAGCAGGAATGCCTCCTGGCAAAGGGCAGATGACTCCACTGCTGCCCAGCCCGAAGGTTGGCATGGCCACCCCTCAGAGCACCCATGGCTCCACCATGGGGGGCTGTGATCACCCCCCCGAGGGTCCTGGCATGCCACAGGGTCGCAGCAAGAAGAAGAGCCGCAAGCACCAGCGGTTCATGGAGCGCCGGGTGTTGCTGGAGCAGAAGGGGCTGCTGAGCCCCCAAAGGCACCTGGGCAGCCAGGCCCCAGTGGAGGGGCTGGAGGCACAGAGCACGCTCACCAAGGTGGGCAGCACCATGACATCACGCTGCAGGAAGGTCCCCAAGTCCGAAGAAGTTGTGTCCCCATCTCTGTCCCCATCTGCCTCTCCAGACAGAATAGCCAGGCATCACTCTGCGCTGCTGCCCCAGGGGAATGGCAGCTCCAAGGGGGTGCGGATGTCCTCCCTCTGCCTGCGCCCGGGCAAGTATGTGGCCATCGACTGCGAGATGGTGGGCACTGGTCCTCAGGGCAGGCTGAGCGAGCTGGCACGGTGCTCTGTGGTGAACTACGATGGGGATGTCATCTATGATAAGTACGTCCAGCCCGAGCTCCCCATCGTGGATTACCGGACACGTTGGAGTGGCATCACCAAGCAGCACATGAAAAGTGCAATTCCCTTCAAGGCTGCCCAGGCAGAGGTGAGGACAAAGAGAGAAATTAAACCCTCAAAAACACCTCTCTATGTTATCTACTGGCCACAAACTGGGATATTTGTTAGCCTACACAGAGCTGCTGTGAGGCAGAGGATGGGGAACCTCTGAGGCCATGCAGTGTCACTACTCCATTCTGGGAATCTAAAAAGCTAGAGCTGAAGGATCTGAATTTAACACAAAAGTGTGTCTTTTCTGCTTAATTGGTGTTTCTTTTGCTGCACTGCCTGTCTAACCCTTTCTGACGCTTCCAGATCCTGAAGATCTTGAAAGACAAGATTGTGGTAGGACACGCCATCCACAATGACTTCCAAGCCCTGAAGTACTTCCACCCGAAAGACAGGACCCGAGACACCAGCCGCATCCCCATGCTGAACCAGAGGGCAGGGCTGCCTGGCAGGGCCAGCATCTCACTGAAGAGCTTGGCCAGGCACCTGCTCCATAAAAAGATCCAGGTAAGCACTAGGATCCGTGAGATGGGGAACAGTTCCTGGGTCTGCTGTGAGCCTGTGTGATCAGCCTGGTCCTCCCATCTCCGTGGGTGCTGTCTGTGAGGTGCACATGAGCCTTGTCCATTCTGCCTTCCTGGCTGTGAGGTGAGGGAGCCCAGGACCTCTAATTAAGCATCTCAGTAAAGGATCTGTGCCCTCCCAGAAAGTGCTTGGTACACCTGTATCTCCTGGGCTGCATCGAGCCTTTGGCATCTCCAGTATCCCAAACCCCCCAGCATTTGTGTCCTTTCAGGCTAGCAGACAACATGACGTGTGGGAGTTTTGCAACCCCTTTATCTAATGAGGCTTTTCCTCCTTTGCTCAGGTTGGCTGCAAAGGACACTCATCAGTGGAGGATGCTCAGACGGCCATGGAGCTGTACAGACTGGTGGAGGTGCAATGGGAGACAGAGCTGGCCCATAGCCTGCCCCCCCGACCCCCCAGCCCCATCACAGACCCCTCAACAGACAGCAGCCAGTACATGGATGACCAGTACTGGCCCACAGACTTGATGACAAGTGGTCTGTGATGGGGGCAGGGTCTCCTCCAGGTGTTTCAGGCCATCCAAGTGCCTTCAGCCATTAAAGGTGGAGGCAGCTGCTGACCTCCCTCCCTGTGCTCCACAGGCTCTGCTGGCACCCAGTTCCATCATGGGCAGCAGTGCAGGGGAGTCAGATGTCCCCAGCCCTGCTCAGGGACAGAGAAGTGGCAGCACATTGATACCATCGACCTCCCAAAAGTGCTGTCTGCTGTCACACAGAACCAAGTGCTGTGGCTCTGCCATATTCATCTCTCACTTGGTGCACAGGGTCCTGGTGCCAGCCTGGTGGAGCCCCTGTGGGTGTGCGGTGGTGGGCTGGGGCTGCCAGGGTGTCTCCCATGCCCTTTGGGGAGGGGGTACCCCCATGGTGGGTGAGTGGCAAGTTTTGCTGTGGGAGGACTGAGGTGTCTTTCTGATGCCCAGACGCTGCAAACCATCCTGGGCCTATTAACAACCTGTTTCCTTTGCATGGTGAAGCTTGAAAAGAAAGTGGGTCTGATCAACATCCAGGAGTGTGGGACACACCTCGTGCTGAACAGGCTGCTGGCATATTTGTCTGATTCTGAACTAAAAACTTGAAAAAACCCGTGTGTGTGTGTGTGTATTGCATCATCTGGTCTGGCAGCCCTCCAGGAGGGAGAGGGCAGGGATGGGGTCAGCAAGGGTTGGGCACGTGCTGCCTGTGTCCTCTGCTGTGTGCCAGTGCTTACAGCCCACCTGCAGCCAGAAAAGCTGCTTTGGGTGGTGGGCTGGTGGCTGATGGAGGCTGTTCTTGGGTAGGGGTTTGTGCCCTCTGCTCTGGAGATGAAGGCAGGAGGAGCCAGGGTATGGTTTCAGTGTGGAGAAACCCAATTGCAACAAAAAACATCCTCCTGTGCTTCCCTCTGGTAGCTGGGCTGGCCCAGCTTGGGGGGCTCTCTGGGTTTGGGAGAACTGCTGGGGTTTGCTCACTGCCCCTGGGTCTGGGAGCAAGAGCTGTGGGAGCAATGCTGGGCTGTGGAGGGGGCTGTGTTGATGTATGGGCAGGGGGTGATGCTCACCAGCGGTGGCTCTGCCTGCAGGCTGCTGCTTTGTGGGTGAAGCAGATGGGTACCTGTGGGTGCCCAGGTAGACCCCAGCTGGGGGGTGAGCACCCAAGTGGGGTTTGGGGCTGGACACAGGAGTTGCACACCCCTTCCCTGGAGAGCTGAACAGCCATGGTTATCAGAAATCAGTATTTTTTTGCTGGGTATTTCAAGGCTGAGGCTGCCCATTTAGCATGGGGATCCCCCAGTCCCACTGCCCAGGGTATGAGCTGGGAGGGGGCGGGAGGGCTGGCAGCTCCCTGGGGGCTTTTCAGAGCTCAGTACAGGAGGCAGCACTGAAACAGAGTCCCAAGGCCTTCGTGGCCAGGCTAGACAGGTCCCTGGCTTTTCCCAGTGGGCAGCTGAGGGAGGGAAGAGGAGCTCAGCCCCAGCCTTGGGAAGCAGCCAAGGAGCCAGGTGACGCAGGCACACCTGACGCACACATCAGTGCCATTACAAGACGCATCGTGCACTTCCCATCTTAACTCCTCCCTGCCCGGCAGAGCAAGCCAGGGATGGCTCAGAAACACTCCAGCACACATCAGACATCTCTGCAGAGCTTTGTCCTGAAGCACAAACTGCCCTTGAACAGAAAATCGACCCAACCTGGGCTGTGTCATGAGCTCATGGTCTAGGCGCTCTCCTCCAGAGCTGGTAGGCAACGTGGCCCCACCGTAGGTCTTTAAATCCTCCCCCCTGTGACAGCTTGTCCCAGGCATGTTCCTGATGCAGCAAGCTGTAAAAACTGGCATGTGGCTACACTGAGCCCCAGCACAACTCTATCATCAGGACCTGGCAGGGTACAGGAGGGACCCAAACCACATAGGGACAACCTGGGGAGGGTGCAGGAGGAACAAGGCTGGCACAGGTTTTGCTCCATTTCTTCCAGGTAAGGTGTAATTAAGGGAAAAAAAAAAGCCCACATTTGTGAAGCCTTGACCATTCAAAACACTTTAGTGAGACCCACTTCCAAAAGTAAGCACACATATCCCTAAGCACTTGTCCCCCCAGTTTTTCCCCACCTGCGCCCCAGCCTGCCTGCATGGCTGCTTGCATGCCAATGGGCAGCACAGCCACAGGCTTCCATGGTGGTATGAGGTGCTGGCAAGGTCCCAGGCTGCTTTTGAGAGCTTGTCCCCGTTGCCACTACACTGATTTAACACCCTTCCTGCCCCCCTCGATGAAATACCCCCCTGCTTTGGGGGCAAAGTTGAAGGCAGCAATACAGGCAGAGGCTGGCTGACCTTTGGTGCTCACACATCCTGTAAGCTTTGCTTCTGTGCCATGATCTCCAGCTCTCAGGGAAGCTGAGAAACAAACCTGAGGGGTCAACTCCCATTTACATCAGATTTTAAGAGCCTGAAAAACCCTGATGTTGCACTCAGCAGCCCCCCACACCACCTCAAGGCAGGTTTGCTGAGGAGCCAACCCCATCATGGATGATGAGGGGTGGTGGCAACCCATTTTCTGTTGACAAAGCCATGTTGGCCTTGAATAATCCAAATGGCAACTTGTGCCCTGTTTGCACCTGGTGAACCCTTGAAGAGCTAATCAGGATTTTCACAGGTGTTTGTGAATATTCACCTACATGCCAGGGAGTTGCTATGGCTGAAAGCAGCCAACCTTCTCTCTGCTACATCACCCAACAGCCCGCTGATGGAGCTGGGAGGCTCAGCATCTTCAGGCAGGCAGAGCATCTTCAGGCAGCGTGAAGGACAGCTGGGCTGGCTCCCCATTTATGTTAAATTTCCTGATAATTGAAGAATCTGCTGAAAACTCGGCCGTGGTCTCAACGACCCTGAATAATGATTAACCCAAACCCATGAATCCAGCAATGGGCTTTTTTATCAGAAGGAAAACATTGTCAAATGAGGGTTTTTTTCCAGCCAGCTGCAAGAGCAGGTAACTGATAAGCCTGTCATTGGAGTGGGGACGAGCCAATGGGAGCCGATGGCGACAGCTTTTGCTTCTGTCTAGCAACAGCTTCTCCTTGAGCTGCAGATGCAATTCAATGCTCTCTGTTGCTTTTATTGAGCTTCCCCCTTCCTGCCCTCCTGCTACATGGAGGTTTTCATGAGGGACACTAAGAAACTGAGTTTTGCATGGATTGTCCATGGTTTTCTGGGCATTTTCTGCATTTATCCCTCTCCCATATAGTGAGAGCCTTGCAGCTGTAAAAGAGGATGTGTGCCCCCATCCTGCTTACATCCTGCTCACACACCTTGCCTGTGCACCCAGGGCTCTGCTTCTGCTGAGTGGGTGCTGGACACTGGAGAGTGTTTGCAACAGAACCATAACAGAGTAATAGCTGTGATTGGGAGACCCCATGATGGGGACGTACCTGACCCTCTCCCCCTGTATTGCCGGTGCTCAGCCGTGACCCAGCCCCTCTTGTGGGTGTTGGGGGCTGTTTGTATGGGGACCACAACTGGGAGCTGCATCAGGGCATGCCACAGCACCTGGGGAGGATTCGCTTTGCTGGGAGCTCTGGTTATTACATCACAGGTGGTTAAGTGCCACATAAACCCCAAATATCTCAGAGTGGAGCAATGCCAGTACCTAGGAACAGCCCCTACCCTGGGGCAGTCTGTCCCTTCACACTGGGGCAGTCTGTCCCCTCCCTGTGGCGACAGAGAGGGGTAATTCACCCTTTTTCAAGCAGAGATTGGAGCCACAGTTGGGAGCACAGGGATGCTCAGGCAACTCACTGGAGGCTGAATAGGTCACGGCAGAGGGAGGAACCAGCCTCCCTGTGCTCCCAACCCCACCGGTACCCCAGCCACCATGGCTCCTCTCCACCCTGAGCATGAAGTAGAAGGTACAAAACTCACTGCCAGCTATAAATTAAAATCTCTGGAGCCCTAATAACCTGCCTGGCTGGAAGGAGCCAATAGGTGTGATGTGGAAACGAACAGGCACATCTGGCAGCCCCTAGCACGCCGGCTGCAGGAGGGGTGTGCGTGTGCCTCTGTGTGTGTGTGTGTGTGTGTGTGCGTGTGCCAACTGCCAGCACAGCCGCCCGGATTCGCTGCAAAACCCCTTCCCGACCAATGCCGGGGACCAGGGTGGCCTAGCAACAGCCTTTCCCTAATGAAAAACAAGCCACTTAAGCGTTGTGACTGTCTGCAGATAAGAGGGAAAGGCACAATTCCTGGCACATCCCATCCTCCCTGGGGAGCCCCAAAAACAGGCTGCAAAGCTTGCACCCAATAGGATGGGGTGGCCCCACCTGAGCAGCCCTGTACCCCTTGGTCCTTGCTCTGTGGATGCATTGGGTGCATGGGAAGGGTTCGCTGCAGGCACGACACAAGGAAGCCCCTGGGGAAGAAACCACTGTCTGTGGCTCCATCCCTAGTGCAGGCAGCCTGGGTGCTAGGCTCACTCCCTGCACAGCAAGGGGTACCCCCTCTGCAGGCATCCCACTGCCCTGCACCCCACGAGACAAGCTGGGAGCCGGGTGCCAAGTGGTGGTGAGGGCCATAAGCTCCTGAAGATCATAGAATCATAGAATGGTATGAGTTGGGAGGGACCCCAAGGATCACAGAGTTCCAAACTTCCTGCCACAGGCAGGGCCACCAACCTCAGGCCTGGAGCTAAACAGGGTTGCCCAGGGCCCCATCCAATCTGGCCTTGAACACCCACAGGGATGGGGCATCCACCCCCTCTCTGGGCAGCCTGTTCCAGCCCCTCACCACTCTTTCTGTAAAAAACTTCCCCCCTTTGGGCAGGAAGGGGTTCATGAGGTGCAGTGTCAGGGACACAAGGGGTGCTCCCCAGCACTGCTGGGTACAGGAGGGGCCAAGGGGCTGGTCACCACTGTGGCCATGCTTGGAGGTATCACCTTCCCTTGTTCCTGCCTCAGGTTCTCCCCTCAACTGCCCAGGGAAATGGGCTCTGAGGACAGTGGGTCTGATGTGTGAGCATGAGCCCATGCCTTAGTGACAGCCACCCAGCAAGCTAGCTGACAAACTAACCACTGAGCCTATTGATGGGGGGGACCAGGGTCTAGCCCTGGGGACAGCGGGCACGGGGACACATTGCAGGAGGCAGGCTGGGAGCTGAGGATGATGGCAGAGGACATCAAGACCACAGCATTGCTTTTGGGCTGCAGAAAGGGCTTTTCCTCAGGGAGCTGGGAGATGTAGGTCAGGTCTCTCCTGGCAATGCACACAATGCCAAGTAAGACAGTGGGGTGAGAGGACCCAGCTCAGCCCAGCCAGCACAGGGAGCAGCAGCAGCGTGGCACAGTGACACCTCTGTCCCCAACCTCTGCGTCATCTCAGGGAGCTTTAAACTCTGCACTGAACTCGTGCTTTGCACCAGGACCACTTTTTCCAACAGCAGCTCACCCTGGGGGTACTGGGAAGATGTTAGAGCACCTATGGTGGTTTTTAAATTTCCTGATCCAAAAGGGAGGTTTCTGCTCAGGGGAAAGCACAGCCCCTGCCTCCCACTCAGCCTGCCCCACCACACAGCCACCCACACCTCTCTGCTCCCACACACCCAGGCACCGTGCACAGCGTTAGAAATAACTCTTTATTTATTAGTTCTTATCCCCAGACAGCAAAACACAACATTGCCATCTTTCTAATGCTGCCTGAGCGGGGCAGAGCATCACACGTGGTACACCTCATGCCAGCATCTCTGCTGTGATGGCTGAAGCTTGGCCAAGGCTCTTCTAGGGGTAACCAGGTGGAGAAAAGTTAAAAATAGCTGGGGGTAGGGAGCACAAAAAGCGACTCTCCCCTCCTCTGGGCTGAACCCCTGGGGGTGTGCCGTGTGTCCCCCACCCCGGTTTTCTCTGCTGCCCTTTCCAGGTCTGTGCGATCCCGGCTGTTCACTAGATGGTGCCCTCGGGCTGCTGGTCTCTGAGTTATCCCTCCCGGGATGGGGCATGGGATGGGGTTGGCTCTGACCCGGGCTCCCAAGGTGGGTTTTAGGCACGTCACAAACACAAGAGGATGGGGGAAGCCGCTCCTGGGGCATAATACAATCTCTGCACATTTTGGGGCTTCAGGGTTTGGGTCCAGTGACGTGCAGCAAGCTCCTCTGGGCTCGCTCCCATACCCTGGGTCGAGCTGAACCCCTCAGTGTTTTACATTTTTGCCACTGTGAAGGTGGTTTACCTCATCAAAAGGGGAGACAAGGTGTGATGGGCAAAGAGGCAATTCTGTGTGAGTGTAACAGCAACCAACGACCCACAGCTGTCACCAAAATGGGTCCAAACAGAGAGGCTGTGGAGTCTCCCATCTCTGGAGACATTCAAAACCTGCCTGGATGCTGTCCTGCACAACCTGCTCTAGGTGATCCTGCTTTGGCAGGGGGTTGGACTAGATGATCTCCAGAGGTCCCTGCCAACCCCAGACATTCTGTGATTCTGTACTGTGCAGCCATAGTTCTGCAGCTCCAGTCAGGAGAGAACAAGGAGGAAGATGAGCTAAGCCACATCAGTGTTATTAGAAGGATATTTATTAATTTTAAACTGTAAGTCAGTGGGCACAAAGCAGCATTAGTTGTCTCCATTCAGAAGGAGCCCCACCATGGAGCAGGAGTGAAGAGAGGAGCATACAGCAAGCTGTCCCTTCCTCCATCCCCAAACCTCCCCTGCTTCAGGCTGTCCTGCACAGATGCTATCCAGGGCAAAGCAGGGTAAACCTGAGCCCCATCCCTGGGGCATGGTCCCTCCTGCAGCTCTGCTGGCTGTGCCCCAGCACCAATGCCCTCACAGAGAGGCTGACCACAGCATGGTCCAGCCAGGGCTGACCACTGCCACTTGTCCCAGGTGGTGGGAAACACTCGTCCCAGGAGGGCTCTGCCTCCTCTCAAAGCTCTTCAGTTGGCACCAAGCAAGTGAGGAGCCCCCTGGGAGGGGACAGGGGCTGTAGGAGAGAGAACAATCAAGAGGATCCTGGGGAATAGGTCTAAGGGGAGGGAGTTTCTCCTTCCACTTGCCTTCAGGTGAGCCCCCAAATCTCAAGCCTCCCCCGAGGGACCTATTTCACCTCCCAACAGCTTTGTGCATGCGAATTGCTACAGAAGGAACCTGCTGGGCCCCACCAAGGGGTTTCAGGCACATCATCACCCCCTCACTGGGAGCAGGCGCCAGGCATAAAGGCAGGGGGAGAGGCAACCAACCCCCCTTCCCTGCCCCAAATAGCCTTCATAGGCAGGATCAGGATTAGCCCTGGCTGGCTGCATCCCCTGAGGCTGGAAAACGCCTGTGCCAGGACCGAGACACTACGTGTGTGTGCACCTATTTGGCCTGTCTCTCCATCCCCGGGAGCGGGGCTGACCTGCTCAGCAGATCCCGATAACAGCCCGTTTTGAGCAAGAGCCTTATGAAACCACCTTTCACGGGCAGCACAGAGGATGCTTGTTCCCGGGGCCAAACCTCCCTCTCTCCCGCTCCTGCCGCGGGATGCTCGGCTGCTCAAAACCCACGGAGCCCAGAGCGAAGGAGGAGATGTGGGAAGGGGGATTTACGGCTTTGCTGCGAGGCTAAGCCGGCCGACGGGAGGAGCCGTGGTGAGGCAGGGGGTTCGGGGGAGAGGGCAGCATCAAGGCAAGGCTGGAGCCGGCTGACGCCAGCCCCACTCTGTGGCCTGAGACCCTTCCAAGGCGCGGGCTGAGGTACAGATGTTCCCATTGTGCATCTTGGGAGCCTTCTCGGAAAACTCCAGCAGCTTCGTTCCTTAAGCTGCCTGTTTAGCTCCAGCTTTTGGGTTTGGGCTTTTTTTGTTGTTGTTGTTGTTGTAGTTGGGTTGGTTTTTTAAAAAATCATGGATATAAATCTGGAAGAAACTCTTCTTGCTGCTGCTTTTCTTTGCCTCATGTCAATCTGCCCCCACCCCCACCCCACCCCAGCATTTTAAGAGCTCCCTCCCCATTTTATGTACACCCCCCCCCCGGCCTGAATGATCATCCCTGTCCCAGGGATTGGCGCTGCTACGCTCCAGTGCAAAGCAACCACAGCCTGTTTTGTGTTGCAGAGGATGGGTGGAAAGACAGGCTGTGCACTGGGGATCCTGCAAACCAGTTCTGCTCTGGCACTGCTGGGCATTTGATGCTAGGAGTGCACGTGATCCCATCCCTGCTCCCTGGCTCATTTTTCCCACCACCAGAATAAGCAGCATCACAGTGGGGAGAAGAGAAGTTTGCAAACTGCTTGGTGATCCTTGGTTACAGGGGTTTTATTTCCCCACCACCACCACCACTTCCTATGGGCAGAAGCAGCGAGGCAGGGACAAGACGTGAGGCATGTGAGGAGGATGTTAGATCAGCCCTCAGACACAGTGGGAGAGGCAGCTTTGAAAAGCTGAGCAGAGAATGGAGCTAAAAATGAATGAAGGTTCTGGGGAAGAATCAGCCTCTTTGAGCAGGATCAGGGCCAGGAAGCAGATCTGTAGAGTGCCTGCCCCTGCCCCTAGCCTTTCCACTGGCTAACTTATGGTGTGCTTGGTCCCTGCAGGGAGAGGGACTGACCAAAAGCTTGGGCTGAACCTAGATGTGAGCAGAGAGGATTATAAATCCCTGGTTTGGGACCCACTCTGCTCCTGCATCTCACCCTGCCCTTGCTTAGAAATCATTTTGGCCAAGCCACAGAGCACTGCTGCTTCCCCATGGCTGAGGTTCCCAATTAGCCTGCAGGTCCAAATGAAACAGGAGGGCAAGGAGAAAGCCCTTCAGTGCTCTCAAACCCTCATTCTGGCCTGAATCCTCTCAAGTACAGCATCTTTAAGGCTAGCAGTGGATACAGGTGTAATTGAGTTAGGAAGTATAGCTTGAGAGGGGAAATTACCCCATCTCTGCTGGCCAGCAGCAGCAGCTTATGGAGAAGGCAGCAATAAATGAGTATCAGCTTCCAAAGAGAAACAAAAAAGCAACACTGCTTACAGCCAGAAAGCAACTGAAAGGGCACATTTGTAATGGGAAAGATGTTTACAGCCCACGAGCAGCAAGAAAAAAACATGGCTTTTAAAGGGAGCAGGGGCAGAGGGCATCTGTCTTTCAAAACAATCAGGAAAGCAACTCTGAAAAGCAAACATAGCTCTCTGAGACATTAAAGAAAAGGCACCAGCCAGTGGAAATCACCCTGGGATCACGAGGACATCCAGAGTGGGGATCACATCAGGAGGCATGCCAGCAGCAGGAGGGAAGACAGGGCTGCCACAAGCCCTTTGCTGGTGACAGACTGCCTTGGGAAACTCCAAGACAGGAGGTTTGTAGTCTGCTTTTGCAGACAGGCTCTTCCTTATCAGCTTCCTCCTCCAGGCACAAGGCTCTTGCGGCTGGTGAGCCAACATGTCCTTCATGTTGGTGTCAGGAGGAAGAGGGCAGCAGCATCCAGGCAGGCATCAATGTGGTGCTGATTCCTCACTCCTTTGCTTCCTGTGTTCCCTAAAAACCATGGAGCAAAACTGTGGGTAGTTCCCAGCCAGCCCCTGCAGACAAGCCCCCCATCCCCAAGCCCACTGGGGCACCAAGCCATAAGGACAACCCAAAGCAGTGTCCACTGCTCTCCAACACAGGAACTCAGGTCTTGCAGAGTCTATTTCCTAGCCTGCAAGTTGCATTTAAATTACTCAAAGCGTGACCTCCACCCCACCACATCCATCTCTGAGGTCTCTGTGCCCACCAGGAGCTGTAGCCCATCCACCTTCCCCTTCTGATGTGCACCCCAGACACCGAGTGCGGGCACAGCGAGGTGCCAAGGAAAGGGGTATCAAAGGCTGCCTTGCTAAATTGGAAGTCACTTAAGCAAGACAGGGAGGCAGGGAGAGCCCTATGCGACAGCTTTGAGATGCCAGATCTGAGAAACCGAGAGGCACCTGTAGGATTAAGGAGCTGAGCAGAAGCTTTGAGAGCACCCTCAGCCCCTGAGTGATGAATAGGAACCATCTCCCTTCCTCTGACACCTGCATCCCTTTTGAAGTCTTGGTTCATACCCTAAAATGTTAACAGTTTTAAAGAGAAACAGAGAGAAGGAAGCATCTTCCAGCAAAGAGCAGGTGAGCATGCACATCCTACCACAGTTCATTAAAAGTAACTAATAATATCGCTTTTTTTTTTCCAGCACTGTGTGTAAGTAGATAAGAGGCTTACATACCCAGGAGGCTCAATTAATGTTCTTAGTTCACACGGCCTGAGGTAGAAGGCATTGCTGACCCTAGGCTGCAGCTACCAGCTGTTTAAGGAATAGCTTTCTTTTAAGTCTTTCTAATCCAAGAGTGTACATTTTTAGGTATTCCTGGTACTCCTCCATCTCTGCAGCACAATTTTCCCTGACTCTACAGGTACTGCTGGCCCTACACCAGCAGCCTAACAAAAAATGACTGCTCTTCCCTCCCCCCCCCACCTAAATCCTTACACAGAAAGGATGAACCTGGTCTTAAAAGCCCCCCCCCCCCCCCCCCCCCCCCCCCCCGGTGTGGAGGGCTGTGCTGGCCCACCTGTAGTCTCTGTGCTATATAAAGCAGGAGCTGCCTCTGGTGCTGTTTTAAGTGAGCTTGTGGGAGCCTGGCCTGGAGGAAGGATGGGTTGTTTTCCTCCTCTGAGCCTGCTAGTCAGGCTTGTTCACTCTGAGTTAGTTCTAGCTGTTTGCTCTTCTGTAGTCTTATCCAAGGAGGAGCACTTGGGGATCTATTTTTCTTCTAGAAAAGTAGTGAGTATTTGGGTTAGGCAGGTGTTTTCTAAGGGATGTGCTGAGGAGTTTCTCTGCCTTTCAGAGGTGGCTCTTGGGCTGTGCCATACACTGGGATGTCACCATCTACCTTGTGATTATTTTTTTCCCCCATCATGTACGTGCTGCAGCAGGAAGGTTTGGGGCTGCCTCTTTCCCTGTGCTGATCAAAGGAGCAAGGTGTCCTTCAGCCCTGGAACCAGAAGGACAGTTACAGCAAAGAAAAACCCCCAACCCAAGCACAGAGATGCTCTGGAGCTGCTGGGGCAGGGCAATGGGTGAGAGCAGTGCTGCAGAAGCACCAGTGATAATGTGGGAGCAATGCTTGTACTGAGAGCTACTGATGCTTAGGGGCACAGCTGGGGCACAGCTGTTGTGAGCAGGAGAACTGTGGATCAGGGGAATAGTAAGGATCAGCAGAGCTGGGCAGGGCTGTGGTCATGGCTGAGGTTTGCAGTGTGCCAGCCAGTGCCCCTGGGGTCTTCCCCTTATAACTCTGCATCGATGGGTGCCAGAGCATCCTAAACGTTTACAGAGTGAGGCAAGTGGCCTAAGTGGAGGATGCTGTGCAGATGTGCTCAGGAAGCATGGCAGTAGTGAGCAGGGAATTCTGCCTCTGGGATAGGGGCACAGCTGAAGGTCTGCCAGCAGCTGCAGCCCACCCCTCAATCCCTCCTGACATTGCCCAGAGCACTGCCTGTTCAACACTTCCCTCTACTTGGGAGCTGTCCCCATGCTCCCAGACATGCCACGCTCCTGGATTCATCCCTCGTGTCTAAGCTGATCAGATCACTCTTTCTCAAGCCCTTTCCCTCCTGCCCTGCTCTCCTCTGCCAGCTCAGCCCTCCTCTGGGACTGCACGGTGTCTGCAAAAGACAATGTGGGCCAAGCTCTGCTGGCTGTCATGGCAGGGAGGCTTCAACAGCATCTGCACTAAATGGGCTAGAGAAGATTAAGTGCTCTCTTCAGCTCCTGAAAGGCCCATTTAATTCACTTTCACCCTCTCTTCCCCCTCCCCCAGATCTCCCTGGCATCCAGGACACAGGAACTTTTATTACACCACTGAAAACCTTGAAGGGGACTGATTTTTTCTCTTTTTTTTTTTTTTTTTTTTGCCTGTTCCACCCCTCAGAGAAATGTCTCCTCTGATGGGCCACCAAGCTTACGTGCCTGCTGTCACGCACAGGCAGCTCTGGCCCCAGGACAGCCTGCCAGTGGGTTTGCTCAGCCAGCATCTGCTTTGGGCTCAGATGGCCCCAGGAGCAAGGTTTAAAGCTTGCAGTGGGGAGGGTGCTGAGGATGTATCAGCCAGGGACAAAGACTGTCTCTTGCTATTTGGCCCCCTTCAGTGTTTTGGAGGGACCTGGCAGAAGTGCTGAGATGTTGGCAGGGTGGCAATAAGGTGGGATGGGGCCAGCCTGGCCTTGGCCTTTCCTTCTCTGTTCCTTTCTCTGCTGGGCTATCAGTGTGCTTCTCACCAGCCCATAGCCCTGAGTGCCTGCAGCAGGGCACAGCTGATTGATGGAATAGATGAAATTCCAGAAATATCTGAAATCAATTCAGCTTCCTCAGTTTGTGCTGGGGATGCTGAAGCCCACCTCACTCTGTGGTTGTCCTCCTGGAAAGGAGCTGTCTTCTGTGCTGCAGAGGGGCCAGCCATGCAGCTGGGGTTGTGGGGTTTTAGAGGGGAAAAGCAGGCTGCAGGGAATGCAAGGTGTCCAAGGCTTCCATGCATTGCTGTGTACGTGGGGCCAAGCTCTTCAGCAGGAGCACAGGGGGGCTTATTTCAGCCTGCAAAGCAGCACCCAGTGACTTGCTGGCTGCCAGTGTCTCTGTTTATACTGGAAAGGGGATAAATTCCCCACTGGAGCAGTCAGCACCAGCAAGTACTGGCTGTTAGATACCTAACTGAAACCTCCCTGGACCTGCCCCACTGAAACAAACTGGGAATCAAAAGCTTTCTCAAGAGGTGTGTGAGTAGGGAAAGGTGTACCTGCCTGTTCCAGCTCTCCCCATCCCAGAAAGGCTTCCCTCCATTTGCTGCCCTTTACCAGGAGGTGGTTGGATTAATCCTGATGGGATTGTGTCCTCATGGGGGACACAAATGCACTGATGTGATGGTGACAGCAACCCTGTGCTGCTATAACTGGGGCTTCTGTGGCAATAGGAGGGCATCTGCAGAGACAGGCTGCTGCCACTGCCTTCCAGCCCTATCCCCAGCCCTTTGCCTTAAGCCAGGATTGTGTCCTTGCAGAATTCCATGGCAAAACTCCAGCTGAGCTAAAAGGTCTCAAGTTTCTTATTAGGAAACCTTGCTGAAGGTACAGTAATAAAAGCAGTATTTCTGAAAGAAAACCAATGCCAAGCAAGAATAGTATTTTCTCCTAAAAATGTGCCAATAATGAGAAAATCCTCAGTCAATAAACAGCAAGAGAAACGCTAAAATGCTAAGCTGCTAGAAATCAGATGGGGCTGTCTCCAATTAGGCTGTTACCATGTGAATGCAGCACATCTGGATTTTCTTTTGTTGCTCTGACAGTTCTTTTCCAACATGCCTTTTTTGGGGGGTGTTTTTTTTTCCCCATCTGAGACAGTCCTGCCTTTCCCAGCACCGAGTCCCCTGGCAGTTGTGCTTCCCTACTGTAAGCAGGTGAGGTGCCAGCCTCTGCTGCCAGGCTCCAGAGAGACAGTTGTTTACCCCAGGGAGGATCTGGCAGGTGAATTTGAGCTGCATAAGAAGAGCAATAGGCTTTTGAAACCTGAACTTTGAGTTATATACATGTGCTGCTGCAAACCACCACCTCACCAAAATATAGAGACCCCCCCCCTGTTGAGTGCTGCTTTGGATCGAGAGCAGCCCAGACACGCAGCTCTCTGGTGATGGGGTATGACATGTTCTGATCTCCCCTGTATGGGAAAGGCAAAGATCTGAGTAAGGCAGAGTGAAACAAAGCTTTCTGTTTCAAAACAACTGCTTGCTTTGAAGATCAAGAAGCCTGCCATAAGGTCTGTGCCATGGGCTTAGCCAGCGGTTACTGTGAGCTCACCACGGAGGATATGAAGCAGGCAGTTTCCACTGCACAACTTCTTGGGGGAAGATTCAGGCTGTGAATAAGGGCAGAACTTCAGAACCGAGCCTGGCAGAACAGACCCACCGTTTGGGTATGGCATGTGGGTGAACATCTTCCTTTCACTCAATAGAAACAGGGAGAAACCTGTCAGCCAGGGGGTTACCAAAAGCATTTGCCTTCCTCCCTTGTCCACTGCTTGAAAAGAGAACACAACTTCCTACAAAGCCTGTGTTTATCTGAAACGTGTTCTTGAACCCCTTCCCTTCCTAGGTGTCAGACTGTGGGAGCTCTGTGCTGCGTTGCTTGTTCTGATGGGACACAGCTCAAATTTCTTTCTCAACCTCTCACTCCAAACACCCTCTCCGATATTTGCTTAAAAAATATATATAAATTTTTTAAAAATCACTCTTTCCATGTCCGTTCTGCCAGTAATTTCTCTTACTGGAACCTCTTCTAGTTCAAGTGCTGTCAATAGAAGAAAAATTACCTGAATAATCTTATTCCCTAGTGTTATCACAGGCTGCCTGCTCTATCCAAGATGTGCCCACAGTAAGGCAGAGCTGGAGTCGCCAGTAATAATTACAATTATGGAGCTGCTAAAAGCCCTAAAAGGCATGGTGGTTATGGGCAGGAAAACCTGCAGCTAGCAACCAGGTCCAGTTTATGCAAACACAACCTGACTCACAAAAGCCATAGTCAAACTAAGAGTTGAGAGCTCCTTCTGTCATCCCAGGGCTCTTTCCGGCTTTCGCTGGGCTGGCTGAGCTCTGGGATGAGCTGTAGCCTGGGCTGTCCGCTACCAAAGCTCGCTGTGTGCATCCCAGCAATGTGAGCCTCTCTGTTTCCTTCCCCAAGGCCAGCCTGTGTGCACACCACAGACTCCTCTCACCACTTAACCAGCTTCAGGACAGCAAGCGGGGCTGAGGCATGGGCAGTGTTGACTGCCGTTAGGAGAGGAGGAGAAGGAGAGCTCTGAAGGGTTGCTCTTCAACTAGCATGCTTGTTTTCTGAGCCTCAGTACAGATGGAGAGGATGCTTCTGGTTCCAGATCTAACCCATCATGCCACGGCTGGGGAAAGCAGGGGTGTCTATGACTCTCCTTCAAGCCCACACCTCACCTGTTTGCACTGTCCTTACTAAAAGCCACCCTCCCAGTGCTCTGTCTGCTCAGAAACAAGCTGTGCCTGACCGTGCTCCCTGGGATAAAAAAGCCAGGGATCTCCTGGAGAGAGTCCAGAGGAGGCTATGGAGATGATGAAGGGCCTGGAACATCTCCCCTGTGAGGAAAGGCTGAGTGAGCTGGGGCTGTTCAGCCTGGAGGAAAGAAGACTGAGGGGGGACCTAATTAATGTTTATAAATATCTTAAGTATGGGATGCAGGGGGAATTGGCCAACCCCTTTTCAGTGTCTGTGGAGACAGGACAAGGGGCAATGGCTGCAAGTTGGAGCACAGGAAGTTTGCACCAACATGGGGAAGAACTTTTCCCCAGTGAGGGTGACAGAGCACTGGGACAGGCTGCCCAGGGAGGTGGTGGAGTCTCCTTCTCTGGAGATATTCCAGCTCCGTCTGGACGCCTATCTGTGCAATATGAGCTGGGGAGCTGCTCTGGCAGGGGGTTGGACCCGATGATCTCTCGAGGTCCCTTCCAACCCCTGTGATTCTGTGATTCTGTGCTGTACAAAGAGACACAACCCAGAGACTGGAGGAGAGGAACCCGAGCTTCCTTTAACAGCATAGTACATGGCAATGTACTCCCAAGCAGCACCCCCTGCATAGAGACACTGGACAACACATCCAGCAGGCAGCATGTGAGGGAGGGTTAATGCAGGGTATGTGCTTGTGTCCTGGTGGGGCTGTTCTTCCTGCCCAGGATCAAGGGCAGTCTTCTTCTGGCCATCTTTTTGGGGGAAGCAATGGGAAAGCAGGTCACCAAGACTTTGGAAGAGTGTGTTCAGTTCATGTGGCAGAGAAGTGACTGCCTGGTGCCTCTGATTTGCAGTCTGCAAAAGGGACAATCTTGCTGGACTCCCTTCCTCCAGAGATCCTTGGTGCCTTACGTATTATCCTTGCAGTGAGGCACATTATCCTTGGGCTGTTCCTACCTCTGTTCCACATCTCTACCTTCTCCTCACCCTTGGGCTGTTCCTACCTCTGTTCCACATCTCTACCTTCCCCTCACCCAAGGGCAGGGGTTTTGGCTGGGAGGTCAGGGAAGGCAGCTTGCAAGCCTTCTGCACCATGTGCAGAAAGCTGGAGGCTCTGAGGTGGGATATTTATGCAAGAATTTGGTGGAGAAATATTTCAGACCCATTAACCAAGCAGGAGAGGAGATGAGTTTTGATACCCTAAAGCACATACCTCTGCTCTTGGAGCTGCTGTTTTGCTGCCCATCTGTCCCACCCCAGGCAGCCAGGAGAGGTGTGAAGTGCCGACCTCCATGTGTGTGTGCAGCTGTCAGAAGCTGTTGGTTGGTCACAGAGGTGTGTTTTTGCTGGTGAACTCCATGAGCAGGGATAAAAGGTGATGCCAAAGGCAGCACTGCACCCAGTATTGCCTCACACATCCCCCCTCCTGTGCCCTGGGGGCAGGAGACCTTGGCAGGGTTTGTGGTGTTTCCCCGCACACTGCGTCATGTGAGAGGTTTCCAGTTGATGTACGTGAGAAGGCAGCTACCAGGACTCCAAAGCACACTGCTGCCATCTTTCTCCACAGACATCCTGGCTCCATCCTCTGCAGGTTACCATGGGAGCCACAACGCTCTGCCAAAATTCGCACCTTGTAAGAACTTCTGAGTGGAAACTCCGAATCTGTGTGATTTCCACATATTCAGTGGCAACCTCTCTGTCCTTCTCCCCCTTTTCCCAGTACTTTCTTATCCTACATGGATCCATGGCTTGGACAGCCCCCCCTATGCCTCCCCTTTGCACATCCATGCCCTGCAGCTCTGAGCTGTGCCTGCCCAGATGCTCAAAGGAGCCATTGATGGCAGTCCCTGCTTTGCTTTGGCCTCCCTTTCAGCTCCTCAGAAACCCCCAAAAAGAGACACTAGCATTTCCCCAATGTATACCTAGGAATAAAGCATTTCAGGAAGGCTACACAGCCCTGGCCCTGCCTGAGAGGTGCAGCAGGACCCAGACAGTGATTTCACTCCACCTCCTCCCTGCTCCTCCTTAGCTCTCCCCAGAGACATAGAGCAAGGACTCTCCTGAAGCAGAATCTGCTTTCTCCACGCTGTGGGTACAGAGACCTCATAGCTACATATCCCCAGCCCAGGTTCTCCACTGCTTGTTGGCCACCTCACAGCCTGGTCTAATTGAGGGACTTTCTGCATGAGTTGTGGGACACCCCCACGTCCCCTCCTTCTTGCCCCTGGCGTGCCCTGGTGTAAAGGCACATCCAGCTGGTGCTTTTTTTTTTTTTGGCTGATGCTTTTGGCTTTATGCTCAAGGAAAGTTTTTTTCTTTCTTTTTTTTTTTCTCCCTCCAGCCAGTTGCAACTAAAATCCAGTCCTCAACTTAGCAAGGACAGAGCAAAGGTCTCTGTATATGACTTGTGGGTTCTGGCTGGCAAAACTTAACATCATATATGGTTGTTGACTTTTCAGGTTTACAAATGTACAAGTCACATATTTTGTAGACCAGCTGGTGGGAGGTATTTTCTTTAAGCTCTTTGAAAGCCCCAGTGAAGAACAGTGAACATTTCTTATCCCCAGGCTACATACTTATTTTATCCTTAAATGTTCTTAGTAACTATTCACAGATTAAGTCTCTAATTTTCTTTAGGGATGAAGGTCAAGATAGATTATAGATAGCGAGGGCTATCAGCTGAGACAGGAGGCCACAGCTGAGATCCTTTTTTGATCCCTACAGGGTGATGCAGAGAATTTAACAAGCCATGTGTTGCAAGGTGAAAATTATACAGACAAACATTTTTATGAATTATGTAAAGATTTATATATACATATTATACATGCATAAAAATGTATATGCAAACACACACACAGAGCAAATGAGCTTAGCTAATGGTTGTGCCCGGCACTCACATTGCCTTCGTCATGCAAGGAGCTCAGCGTGGTTTATCAAGCTCTATGAGAGCACTTTTCCATCCCCCATTGAAAAATGGAGGGTGGTTGGTTTAATGTTTCATAGCAACAACTTGAAAGAGAAAGCACAGTGTCCCAGTGAAGCTGCTGGCTAGTTCAGGGAGGCAGGTCTGTTGGAGCCTGGCTGGCACAGTGGGGTGAACACACAGGGTGCCAGGGGGACTCTTTGGTGACCACAGGCTGCCAGACACTCTGCCTTCCCCATCAGCCTTTTGTTGTGTGGCTGGTGTTTCTATAAGGCCTGGCTTGTGCTGACAGGCTCTTACTGAACTTGCAGGAGATCAGCAGCATCTCTCCATGCTGGTGGATGCTCCTTGGAGCAGCCTGCCTGCTGGTGTGGTGGGCAGCACAAAGCAACTCATCTACCAGAGTGACTGGCAGGTAAAGGTGACCTCCACCTAGGAGGCTAAGGAAGTTCTTGCTTTATAGACAAACATTCCACAAGTTAGGTTCACCCTGGTCATGCTTGGGTTCTCTGCAACTGCTGTATGGATCCACCTGCCATACTGAAAGGTACACATCACATGTGCCTACAGCGTGATGCTGCTGAGTCATCCCAGTCCTGCCCAGTGACCTGATTGTTCTTAATCAATCAGCAAAAGTCAGATTTGTTGCAAATTGTGCTGTTCGCAGAATCACACAGCATCACAAGGTTGGAAAAGACCTTTAAGATCATCACGTCCAACCATTCCTGTCCTAAACTAAACCATATCCCTAAATACCTCATCTACCCTTTTTTTAAAAACATCCAGGGAAGGTGACTCAACCCCCTCCCTGGGCAGCCTGTTCCAGGCCCTGACAACTCTTTCAGTGAAAATTCTTTTCCTAATATCTAATCTGAACCTGAAGAAGCATGTAGGTGGATGGACTTTTGGTGTCTGGAGGTTCAGTCTAAGCTGCTTTCACTTTGTCATACCATCAGGGCGACCAGTGCTGGATTGCCATGACTGCTCATGGCCCAGCAGAAGGTCTTGTAGCAAAGAAGCAGATGAGAGGCAACATCTAGCAGAGCCAGATGGGAAAATCAAGGAAAGAAGCAAGCACCACCATGCATGGACCAGTGTTCCCCTAACCTTGGGGGATACTACTCCATCCCAGTGAGCACCCTTCCATCAGTCAGTGAATCGCAGGGTGCAGACAGAATGAGAATCACAGAATCACAGAATCACAGAATTATCAAGGTTGGAAAAGACCTAGAAGATCATCCAGTCCAACCATTCACCTATTACTACTAGCTCCCACTAAACCATATCCCTCAATACAACATCCAGTCTTTCCTTGAACACCCCCAGGGTTGGTGACTCCACCACCTCCCTGGGCAGTGCATTCCAGTGCCTGACTACCCTTTCTGAGAAGTAGTGCTTCCTAATGTCGAGCCTGAATCTCCCCTGGCGCAGCTTGCTACCATTCCCTCTAGTTCTGTCACTGCCTACACGGGAGCAGAGGCCGACCCCCAGCTCACTACAACCTCCCTTCAGGAAGTTATAGAGAGCTATAAGGTCTCCCCTAAGCCTCCTCTTCTCCAGGCTGAACAATCCCAGCTTCCTCAGACGCTCCTCGTAAGGCCTGTGTTCCAGACCCCTCACCAGCTTAGTAGCCCTCCTCTGAACGCGTTCCAGAGCCTCAATGTCTTTCCTGTAGTGAGGGGCCCAAAACTGAACACAGTACTCGAGATGCGGCCTCACAAGTGCTGAGTACAGGGGGACAATTACCTCCCTGCTCCTACTAGTAACACTATTTTTGATGCAAGCCAGGATGCCGTTGGCCTTCTTGGCCACCCGCGCACACTGTCGGCTCATGTTCAGCCGTGCATCAATCAGTACCCCCAGGTCCATTTCCTCCACACAGTCCTCCAGCCACTCCGCCCCAAGCCTATAGCGCTGCCTGGGGTTGTTGTGGCCAAAGTGCAGGACTCGGCATTTGCTCTTGTTGAACCTCATGCCATTGGCTTCAGCCCAGCTCTCCAGCCTGTCCAGATCCCTCTGTAGGGCCTTGCTACCCCCAGGCAGATCCACACTCCCAGCCAATTTAGTGTCATCTGCAAACTTACTGAGGGTGCACTCAATGCCCTCATCTAGGTCATCAATAAAGATATTGAAGAGGACAGGCCCCAGCACCGACCCCTGGGGAACACCACTCGTGACCGGTCGCCAGCTGGATTTAACTCCATTTACTACCACTCTCTGAGCCCGGCCCTCCAGCCAGCTCCTTACCCAGCCGAGGGTGTACCCATCCAAGCCACGGGCTGCCAGCTTCTGCAGGAGAATACTGTGGGAGACAGTGTCAAAGGCTTTGCTGAAGTCTAGGTAGACCACATCAACAGCCTTTCCCTCATCCAGCAGATGGGTCACTAGATCATAGAAGGAGATCAGGTTGGTCAAACAGGACCTGCCCTTCATGAACCCATGCTGGCTAGGCCTGATCCCCCGGCCATCCCGCACATACCGCATGATCTCCCTCAAGACTATCTGTTCCATAACCTTCCCTGGAACCGAGGTCAGGCTAACAGGCCTGTAGTTCCCCGGATCCTCCTTACAACCTTTCTTGTAAATGGGAGTCACATTGGCAAGCCTCCAGTCTTCTGGGACCTCACCAGTCAGCAAGGAGGACTGATAGATAATGGAAAGCGGCTCGGCTACCACCTCTGCCAGTTCCCTCAGCACTCTCGGGTGGATCTCATCCGGCCCCATGGACTTGTGGCAGTCCAGTTGGAGTAGGAAGTCTCTGACTGTTTCTTCCAGAATCACAGGGGAGTTAGCATGCTCCCCAGCTGAGACTACCAGGTCAGAGAGAGGGGTACCCTGAGGATCTGTTTGACCTTTAAAGACAGAAGATAGCACTGGTTCTGGTTTCAACCTCACTGTTGCCCTCTTTGCAATGCTAACAGTTACTCTTTTTGTTCTTGGTTCTCCTTTTCCTTCCCTCCCTGTCTCTTCTCCTTGTGGCTGCTCCAAACCATCTCTTCTTAATTGCCTGCATGTATTTTTTTTTTTTTTAAATGAAAGGGCTATACAAACAGAACCCCATGAGTGCCAGGCTGAATTCCTAAAACAAGCTTTCTCTTCCAGGAGGAGACCCAAACACATTCACTCATTGATTGGGCCGCTAGCTGATACCCAGCTCACCCCCCCCCCCACCTCCTGCTGTATTTCAGATAGGTTTTCTTTTTTTTTATTAAATGTCTCTAAAAAGACCAACAGATTGCCTGTGAATGACCACACAGTAGAATCCTACAAAGCTCCCATTCATGGCCAAGAAACTTGTACAATCCCAGTGGTGCAACAGAAAGACAGCTCTTTATAAACCAACCTGAGTTAAAAGTTCAATGGCCATAAACTCCCCCTCCCTGTTTTCCTGCAGGGTTTGGGTTTTTAATAGTGATGGGTATTTTTTTACTATCATGAGGAATAGGGCTTTTAAAAGGTGGGGTGAAGAGTCATTTTTTTTGCTTAAGGACTGCAGGTAAGGAGCTGTATCATGCTGAGATGTGCCCCAAGATCCCTCCACTGCAGCTCCCTTTATCCAGTGGACCTCAAGGCTGGAAGGATTAACCCTGGCTTGGTTTGTTTTGTGCTGCTGGCCTTGGAAAGCAGGAGGGTGCTATGGCTTGAACATGGCCTGAAGCTGAAAGAACCTCCTATAGAAAATGACTATGAATGTGGTCTCTCAGAGAAGACAGCTGATGGAGCTATGTGGTCAAGAGTCCCTAAGTTAGGCCACCTGTGATGACCAAGGACAGGCAAGTTTCCACAATGTCAGAAGTCTCAATACTTCCAGCAGCACCCTCTCCACTTGATTGTCTGACCTTTCTGCCATGAAAAAGCTGTTCTGCCTGCCTGAACCACTTATAGATTTGTATTGCTTAACTATAATGTACGGGCAACACATAGGTCTCCTCAAGGCCCTTTCATTTGCACTAACAAGAGGCCATACAAGAATGCCTGCAAAAGGAAAAAAAGGAAGATAAAAGAAGCAAAACCCCCCAAACCTAAAGAAAAGAGATCAGCATGGACAGAACATCCAGATGGTCTGCATCTGTGTGGCCAGCTAACATCTGTCTATCCACAATAGCAGAGCTGTGAGAGTAATTAGGTGTTTCCTGGAGACCCAGGTGATGTAGGTAGAGCAATTTAGCTTTGCTGCATCTCTGTGAGCACAAGCACCACCTTCTTTGATCAGGTTCCTCAGCCAGGACATTCTGAAGAGCCTATGGATGCTGTTTATTAAAGTGTGTGGTGGGTAGCTGGGGGAGAAAGCATGCAAGCAGGCCGTGCTGGAGTAAGTCAGGGCCAGTGAGCCCTGTTAGCAGACAACCCCAAAGGGTTTGTCCAAGCAGGAACAACTTTTGCCACCGCCTTGGACTTTTGACCCGGATGCTTTCATATCTCTGATAGCTGTAAAATGTAATTGATTCTGAAAATGTTAAGTAATTTTATAGGAGACTATAAAATCCTTTTCTTAAAAAGCCCAGGAGCCAAAGAAGACTGAGTCCTCCCATGCAGTGAGTCATGGGACTGTAAGTAAGAGGTCTTGGAGCTGAGGTGTTTATGAACTGAGCGTGTATTTCCTGTCTCAGAGACACAACTTTATTCAGGAATTATCAGGAAAGGACTACAGTTCCCCATGGCAGTGGGGATGGGTGAACTGGTGGGTCCAGAGGAAGGCAGGTGTGTGCCCGTGGAAGTGTATGTTCAAGTGAACTTCAAAGGCATCAGTACACAAACATACATGCTCAGCATGGGGGAAATAAAAGGTTATTTAAGTTCTTTCATTTAAAAAAAAATCATTCTTCAATTATTTTAACATGTTTAAGCCCTCATTAATATCCTTTAAATCTCCATTTCACACACACTGCAAAGCCTTTCAACGAAGGGCTCATTTTAATGGACTTAGAGGTAATCTTGTTTTTTAGCAAATAAAATAAAGGTTTCACTAATTAAAAATGTTACAACATTTAGGCTGGTCTTTTCTTTCCACGGCTTTAATTAAAAGGCATCTTGGGGGAAGGTTTCAAGAGCTGGATCCAAGTTTTATTTAATAATCCTAATACCGAGGCCAAAGAGGAACAAGCTGTTCTTGAAAGGATTTCATCCGGGAGATGGAGAGAGAGGGAAAGGCTTGGCTTAGCCATGAGCCACTAGTTCAGGTGGTGAGGTCTGAGCAAAGCCTTCAGGAGAACAACAAGGGGGTACATGAAGCAGAGACAGCGCTGCTCCCTGTCTGTTGCCATGGAGAGCAGGGTTAAAATAGTCAGGCTTTTGAGTTCAAGAACGAGCAATATGCGTCTTAGGTCCCTGGAGAGCGACCACAGCCATGGGAACTCTAGCCCCATGCTGTTGGCTATGCATCCCATCAGCTCTCCTGGCCTCTGCAGGATATCAGCTCGCACAAGAGCAGCATCCCTGCCAGCTGGCCTCGCTGCATGCCAAGGGAGGGATGCAGGCGCTGGCTTTGTCTGGTCATTTGACCACCCACACCACCCCTGATAGGCAGCTGTGGCGTAAGCTAGAGGAGCAGTGTTGAAATCTGGTGATTCCCGTGTATTGGTGGAGAAAAGGCAGGTTACCTGTTGTTCTAGCTAGCTGGCTGCAGGAGACGGTGCGAGTGCTCCCTCCAGAGCCTGTGCTGGCTCCCACATGCACCGGGCTCGAATCAATGCCTTGGTGGGAAACAGGTATGGATTCTTTGGTGGAACACCAGTGAAAGGAGGTTCTGCTCCTTCCTCTTTTCCCTTCCCTCACCCAAACTCCTGTGATAAGTACTGCTTTTGTACCTAAAATCAGTGAAATGGTCGAGGCTCTTAAGAAAGCTTATGTTTATTCTTGAGGGTTGTTTTTTTTTAAACACAGATCCCTGACCCAGTTAGACGTGAGCTGGCACAATGGAGTGGGGTGGCCAGCTGCCTCACAGCAGAGAGGAGCAAGTAGCTGGATGCTGGCAAGATGTAAACTTCGACTGGCTTTGCCGCTAGGAAAATTGTAGTGGCACCACACCCTGCACCTCCACTCCCTCCTCCTCCTCCTCCTCCTCCTCCTCAATGGTGCTAGAACAAAAGACCAAACCCCTGCCTGCTTTGCAATGGACACCCTACTGCACAGTGCAGCTCACTGCTTGACCCCAAATCCTGCTACCTTAACTTTGAGATGCTGGAAGGCATCAGGTCAGTGCTGAGTGATGGGGAGGCAGAGAGGTCCTGGTACCACATAGTACATAAGCTGGTGGAGAACAGCATCCTGAAGGTCACTGCTGTGGTCCTGTTCAGGGAATAAGAACAAGCCAGAGGCTTGCTTTTCCCCATGGAAGAAGAGAAGTTGGACTAGATGATGTTGTAGGTTCCTTCTATTTTATTCTGTTCCATTCCACTCTAAATCATGTAGGGCCATTTCCTTTGGCTAGTGCAGGGATAGCTGGAGCTCTGCCTCCCACCTCACTCCAGTGACCAGGAATGGGTGAAGCCAGGTGGTGAAGATAAAGCCTTCCCTGGCACTGGACCTAATCAGATACCTGTGGCTCTGACCATGGGAGAAGGTCTGCCCTTCCACCTTTCAGCACTGCATGCCTCATCTGCCCCTGCATGGAGACACCTTGAAGGTCCATTTTTCTCTTGGGAGAATTTTACAGCCTTTACCTGAGCCATGACAACATAAAGGACAAGACAGCGTGAGTCTGGACCCCAGGTTCAGTGAAGCACCTTGTTACTAACTAGCATGGAGGGTCTCTACATTCACTCACTCATCCTTCCTAGACTATTAAAGCTATTTTCAAAGCCTGGCCTGATGTGTCTTTATTGGTGTTGAACAATGCCACCACTTCCAGGCTCAGTCATTTGCATCCTTCCCACACATCTGTTAAAGGGCCAGCAGCAACTGTTAAAGGGTGCATGTGACATCAGCCACTTCTGGAAAATGTTAATGTTTTCCTGTCTGATATGCTCAGCTAGCCTGGAATTGAGAGAAAGAGAGAAAGAGAGAGAGAGAGAGAGAAAGAAGGAAGGAAAGAAAGAAAAAAAGAAAGAAGGAAAGAAAGAAAGAAAGAAAGAAAGAAAGAAAGAAAGAAAGAAAGAAAGAAAGAAAGAAAGAAAGAAAGAAAGAAAGAAAGAAAGAAAGAAAGAAAGAAAGAAAGAAAGAAAGAAAGAAAGAAAGAAAGAAAGAAAGAAAGAAAGAAAGAAAGAAAAAGAAAGAAAGAAAGGAAGGAAGGAAGGAAGGAAGGAAGGAAGGAAGGAAGGAAGGAAGGAAGGAAGGAAGGAAGGAAGGAAGGAAGGAAGGAAAGAAGGAAAGAAAGAAGGAAAGAAAAAGAAAGAAAGAAAGAGAAAGAAAGAAAGAAAGAAAGAAAGAAAGAAAGAAAGAAAGAAAGAAAGAAAGAAAGAAAGAAAGAAAGAAAGAAAGAAAGAAAGAAAGAAAGAAAGAAAGAAGGAAAGAAGGAAAGAAAGCAAAGGAAAGAAGGAAAGAAGGAAAGAAAGAAAGAGGGAAAGAGAGAGAGTTAGTTTTCCACAAGATTTCTGGGAGGCATCTCCAAAGAGGAACTTGTTGTCAGCCACAGCTCCTGGCTAATGTAATATAAAAAGCGTATGTTTGGCAGGATTTTAGGCAACCAACTGTTTCAGGAATGAGGGTATTATTTTATGTGCAAGGTTATATTTAGAATTTGTAGACTGCAGAGTCGCAAGAAAATAATTGCATCAAGGAAATCTGGTGGAATCATAAACCATGAGAATGCAAAGCCTAATTCATCTGAGCCCGCAGGAGCCTGGGATTTATTCCACCAGAGCTCACAGCAGCTCATCCATTTGTTGATGCTTGGGGTATTTCCTTAGCTTTAAAGGAGTTTATGCTTCCGTGTTGATGTATTTACTAAGGCAATAATTGCAGCATGTAAGAATGACTGAAGCTGTAAAGTGGTTTCTAGACCCTTAGAAAACAGACTTCAAACTGTCTCATTTTGAACTGTACCTCCTCCTCCTCCTCCTGGCACGGCTGCATCCGAAAGCTGCAAAGATATGAATCCTCTGGAATTTTACTGTTGTTCAGATGTGGTTTTCCACATGATGATTCACACCCTCCTCATTTTGGGCATCCTGGTGATCAAGAGATGACGTGTCCTTCATTCCCAAGTGTCAGTCTAGAACACAAAATGCTCCAAGACAATATGGCAAAGCATTAGGCTGTGACACACTCACCTGCTGCTCCCCCCCCCCCCCCCCCCCCCCAAAATCCTCTTGTGTCAGCTAAAAGCCTCCCAAAGGGCTGTGGAGGTGTTTATGGCTCCTAGATAGTGCCTTGCCTATATATATATGTGAGTTGGGAGTAGGAGGGTTGTGTGTAGTAACGCTTGCTTTCCCATATGGCCGGATTGTAGATGTACAAGCTGGATGTTTCGAAAAGAGAGGAGAGTTTCCAGATCAGCTGGGACAGGAACACACAACACACTCTCTGACCCCTACCTCCATCATCTCCAGACCCCTTCTCCTCGCTTCTCTCTGTACCTACACGTGGTGCTTCCCCTCCGCATTGTGGGGCAGACAGTCCAGGACTCCTTCTCCTTCCAGTTCAGAAAATCCCACCACACCTCCCTTCAGCCCTGTGGGCATCCCCAACCTGATTCATCCACCCCCAGAAACAGCGTTCAGCTTTACAACTCTTGTGAGTAGGCTGTAGTCACATTTTTGGACTGACTGTATCTGCAAGGCAGTTCTGACAGCAGAGGCCACGAGGAGAGCTGAGAGATAACTCCTTCCAAACTCTTGTGCTGTATCTCAAAAATGGTCTGATCTAACGATTTCACATGTAGTCTTTAAGATTCTTCAACAGGTTGCAGTTGGCTGAGCTGAAGCTTGCCAGCATTTTGAAATTCAACAGTTATTGAATTGAGTTTTCACTCCAGTCACATGTTGTGATGGGTCAGGGATGCTCCTGACAGTCACTAATCTTGCCTTTTCCAACAATACAAGCACTTGTTTATCCCAGGGCAAGTAGGACATGTGAATGGTGCCAGGGGTTGGCTGAGGTAAACTTGCCTTGCAATAAAGCCATAATGCCTCCTCTTCACTCCTGCATCTGAGCTGAAGAGCATAATGGGTTCCAGTTACTTCCAGTTGGGCAATGAAGACAAGACCCTTGTCACAGCATCCCAAGGGATAGCCAAACACAAACCATCCACGGCTCCAAATGTCCCTTCAACTGAAGGACACGTATGATACCTAAGAAGAGTCTCTTTCTTCACAAGTCAATGCACACTACCATAGTGTCCTCAGTGAGCAGGAAGGAGGGATGGGGCAAGACAGGGTTTCAGAGAAAGAGATGAGAGCAGTGGTGACATTTATTTCAAGACCTTCATGATGAAAGGTTCCCCATGCTGTGAGGACTCATTCATGCCATTTCAGAGCTGGCATTCAACCAGGGCTTAATCTGGTGCAGAATGAAATCGGGCATTATGAAGAGATGGATGGTTGTAATTGAAATAATAACATAAATATAATTGAAATATAAATATATGTATGCGCACACACACGCACACTGTATAAAACCTCCCTGGAAACAACAATAACCTTTTAGCTCTGCAAGCCAACTAACCTATTCCTGTAACTGCCTCTAATCTGTATGTTTGCACCTGGGGTTCTTTAAGGAAATGCAGAGTTGTAATTAACTGGGGGTGTGGAGAAGTCAGATGAGTGGGATATTCACACTGCAAGACCAGAGCGTGAATTTGCACCAGGTCACAAGCATAAAGAGAGCAGGCATGCCAGCTTCATCCCAAGAGATCATTTTACGTGCTCTCCAGCATCAAATAGCCACACATTGCAACTCACAAATTTCCTCCAGTGGCCGTAAAGCTTCTCAAAAAGCTTCACTTCTGAGTTAGTCATTCAAAAAGTTACTCTAGGACATTAAAAAAGACCCTTGGATTTCGTTAGACTTCTGCACTGCTTTAGCAGCCTTGAAGCTGGTACCAAGCTGCCATGAGACTTCACAGTACCTACATTGTTGGTGGGAACCTGAGGGGAAGAGGTTTCTGGACACGCCCTAGCGTCCACTTTCAGGTGATAACTTCTTGGCTAATAAACACATTTAAAACACAAAATATGAATTTCCCTTATTGCTCATGATGGAGTGGCTGCCAAGCATCAGCAATTAGGATTATGTCTGGAGAGAGGGAAGGGGCTTAGCCAGCGCCTTTGGATGTTCAGCGCGGGAGTCTTGGCTCAGGGCTGAGACTGCTCTCACCTCTGGCTGGAAGGGCTGGCTGGTTGTGATGCTTTAAACTGGGCCTAGGTCTGGCTAGACGAAGCGTAGCTCACCCCAAGTTCCCATGGCCCAGCTCCTGGGCATGCAGTTCCTTCTTTTTCCTTATTGACAACACTGGGTTTTGCCAGGTTGGATCTGGGAGCTGAAAGTTGTCTTCAGAGTCTCCACATTCAATCCAGCAGTGTCAAAGGTGTTTGGGAGGCTCAAAGCGAGGAGTTTCTACATCCAAATCTCCAATCGATCTAACACAGCCTACAAATCTTGTTTTGCCTTTGTCTGTCCACTGCAGCCCACAGAGTGGGCTTTGGAAAGGAGAGGGTGTTTGTGTTGTTTGTAAGAAAGTGGCTCTGTAAACAATTGGGACACCCCTAGGTACCTGAAGCTAGCGGCACGGCACGGCTAGCGGGGCAAGCCTAGAGAAGCTGACAGAGTGATGGACCTGAGAGCAACATGGAGGCTTCATTGTGTCAAGATGGATGTTGCTGTTGGGTGGAGGTGCCTGGTGTGTGTTCTTGTCAGTGACAACTCTGAAAATGCTAAAAACTTGTCATCAGTGATTAAGCTCCCTCACGCAGAAAGGCTTTGGGAATAGCAGTCAATGGCTTTATAATTAGCAAAAAATTACTGAGAAAAGAGTCATTTGGAGGCTTCTTTTTTCTCATCAAAGACTTTCTGTCTCTAAGTCCCCGTCTGAGCTGGTCTCTCTCCCAGCCCTGCCTTCTTGTGATGACAAGGGACAACAGACTGCCTCAAATCACACAAGGCAGGACAGATTCACACTTGCCAATGTGTGAATCATATAATGACTAAAGAAACTCTGCTGGAGTCTGCTCCTCTGAATGCCAGTCAGCATTTGCATCACACCTAACCCTGGCTGGGTGGTCAGTCCTGGGCATGGTGTTCCCTGCTGGGGCTCACCCCTGCCAGATAAAGCAGTTACTGGTTCAATAGGCTGGGAGCTGGCTAGCAGACCCAAAAGCTTCTGCCCTAGAAACCCTTTGCTCCTCCCAGCCTGCAGCCTAAAGACCCACATGTAAAAACTAGGACCACATCAGGACCTTCAGGTCAGAGCTGGTCCTGCTGATCTGAGGACGACTCCCCGTGCCTGGTACCATTAAATCCTCTTTTCTAGCTGGGTCACATGCGTGCAGCTGGAGGAGCAGGAGCCTGACAATGTTTAGAAGCAGGGCTGCTGGTGTTTTTAGGCACAAATTACACTTGGGAAATACAGCTAGTGCGGTTTGCGTGCTTAGCTCCCCACCATACGTGTGTGAAGGCCTGGACAGCACGTCCTGGCTGATGCACAGAGGGTGCAGAAGCCTGAACCTTTCCTTCCGGAGCTGACGAGCCCGGCTGAGCCCCAGGGAATGGTGACAGATTCCCAGCCCTGCTGGATGAGGCCCTGAGAGGATGCGTAACACCGCTTCCGCAGGCAGATTGCATACATTAGTGCAGGAATTTCTCAGGAAAACCCATTCTTAGAGAGAGCTGGCTTCTATTTAGCAAACACCACATGAAACAAGCTGTCATGAGACTGCTGTCTCCTGTGACGTGACAAAGACCTTTTCTTTCTTGAAGGAATCTTCCCAGATGTTATCTGCTCTCTCCTTCCCCCAAAAAAAACCCTTCACTGTCTTTGTATCTGTATTTTCCTTCCCAGAGGGCTGGGCACTCCTGCCAGTAAGCCCACCCCCAGCACTATGAACCTAGGGAGCATCACCAAACCACCAGTACAATGAGGGTCCAAGTGAATGGGTGCAAGGGAGCTGGTGGCACTGTGCTCAGTGGTCCCATGCTGACCCCAGATGATACAGTAACAGCCAGCAGCGGGATGCTGAGTCACTTGTCAGTGTACAAAGCATGTGCTCTAACACTCATGGGTTGCTTTTGGTTATTTGGATGTGACTCTCTTGCCCACAGTGGGAGCTGCAATGGATGGGGAGCAAAGCAGACCCTTGGTTAGAGGAATGCAATGTCCCAGTTTTCCTCTGCCACATGGAAGTGACAGATACTGCTTCTGCTGCATTAAACAGCTGGTCCTTTAAAACATACCACTGAAAACAGCAGAGATCTTGACAGCAGGGGCCCTCAGCAGAAAGCATTGCCTGCTAGCTGCTTTGGAGTGACTTGGGAGATGTCCCCAGAGGCATCAGTGGAGCCTGGGGCTCCCACTGGAGCCAGTGCTCAGCTTCCCCAAGCCCCACAGCCCGCAGCGAGCCCTGAGCTGCATCCTGCCGCCTGGCTGGGAGACAGACCAGAGCTTCTTACGGCTGGAAGACTGGAAGTGTTGTTCCAGGCATAAGGCAGCAGTGTTTTAAGCTGACAGTCCCCTGGGCTTTCTCTCGTGAGCCCTGCGATTACGTCATGTCTCCAGTGAGGTCAGCACTCAGTTACCCAGATGGAGTTTGAATAGCTCCTGGGCTTGCAGGCACGCTCTGGCCCATGCAGGATGTGGCCCAGCCATCACCAGGATGGTGCAATGGGATTGTGCCTCCTCAGTAGCCCTTTCTTCGGGGACCAGCTTCCCCTGCACGCCTGTGCAGGTCCCATGGTGGGAAGAAAGGGGTGCTTGTTTCTTGCCCACCGTTAATAGAAAGGGCTGGAAGTGTAACCAGAAATGACAACTTGAGTGAAATGCGATGCCTCCAGAGGGGCCCAGAAGGCAGTGCCTTCCAGCCATGCCAGAGACCCCTTTCTCCCCCTTGCTGAAGAAGCAGTCAGCTTGGGAAACCTTGTTTTCACAAACGTATATTTTTCCCTCTAAAAACAATAAATGGTGTTATTGATGGGCAAAGCTGAGGTCCAATGTGGCCACACACTGTGAGGTTTGGCTGGCTTCCTCTGCTGTCGCTACGCTCTTCGTTTCCCAAGGAGACTCTGGATACTTCCTTCGGCTCTGAGGGCCACACATAGAGAC
Source organism: Porphyrio hochstetteri (assembly GCA_020800305.1). NCBI lineage: Eukaryota > Metazoa > Chordata > Aves > Gruiformes > Rallidae > Porphyrio > Porphyrio hochstetteri. The sequence continues at coordinate 16,502,057 of CM036915.1, read as the reverse complement.
TGAACAACCCATCGGAGCATCCTGTATATGCCAAATGGTCCCATTCAGAACCTGGGAGGGGCAGAGGGGCCTGGGAGGATGACACTGGCCCCTGACTAATTTGTGCCTCCAACTCCTTCTGCCACTGCTGGAACAGACCCTGCCTGAAGCCTCAAGGTCCCCTCCAAGCTGACCAACACACTTCTCAATACCAAGTTTCAATTGTCAGGGCTGGAAATTCACGTGCACACATAAATAACCATCCTCAGGTAGAGAAGCAGCTCTGAGCAACGGCTGCTCTTTTAGTCTCATGTACTACACAGGTCAGGCTGATTTAGGGCCACTCTTATCTCTCAGGTACAAGTGATTTGGGAGCTTTGTTGAGCACAGATGCTCAGGCACAGGTCCAATCCCATCTGAACAAGGTCTAAACAAGGAAGGAAACATTGCTTAGTGTCTATCTTGGACAACACTGAATTCTCAAGAGTTATCGTCACAATTTCCCCCCGATACTGTCTCTAGCCAGTAGTTGCTAAAATAAAAAAAAGAGAAAAAGCCAGACCCCAGACAGATGTTATAAAGGAAAAATTAGAGCAAATAAATAGTATCTGGCTTCGTATCAGGAATCCAAACTATGAACAAAACCCAACGGCCAGTCACCATTAAAGCAAACACAGGAGGAGAAAGCGGAAACTGGCCAAGCCCTTGATCTCTCCCACACATCTGCCACACCAAGCTGCTGCGCTTGCCTACATCCCCACCTGCCTCTCCCAGCTCCCACGCACCACATCCCCCTTCACATGCCGGTGCCTGCACAGACACACTCACACACACTCACAAGCACACCCTTTCCTCCCGTCCCCCCCAGCCTGTGCTGCTCCTTTGGGTCAGCGCCCCGGCTGCCATGGCCTGGATGCTGCTGATTCACATGTCGTCACTGGCAGCTGCCCTCCCAGGGTGCCCCCATCCCTTGGATCTGCTGCGCCGCACGTCGCTGGCAGGTCGCAGGGCCAGGAGTGTTTACTGGTGTGAAGTAGGGTACTGGGGCAAATGCCCTCCGAATACCAATGAGTGGAAAGCAGCCTGTGAGCAGCCACAGAGCAAAGGTTCCCTATTCTCTTTTCTTGGCTGCGGGTACATGTGGGGCAGGGGGGCTATGGGAGAGGAGGGAAGGAAGCCAGAGACAGCGGTAGGAGCTCTGTCGCACTTTGGGATGAATGCTAAGCAGACCCCACCGGGCAGGAGTGCCCAGATGAATGGGATCCTTTCACATCAGCCTGACAGAGAAGGGATTTCATAGTTCTCCGGGCAGCACAGAGCTGCCTTAATCCAGCAGATACAATGCCCTGCTCATACGGCTCAGGAAACAAAATAAATATGTTCTTGCAAAGACATCACAATGAAGCTTTTAAGGACTCCACACGAGAAGGCTCTACCTGGTTCTCAGGTCCCCTGGCATGTGTGGGAGCTAAGAGCCAGGCTTTTCATTTTCTCGCTGCCTTTGCTTTTCTCAACATTCTCCTCCATCATTGAACCTGGCCCTGGTGTGGAAGATAAGGACATTGCCATATAGGCTCTCCTCTAAAAATAAACAGAAACAGTCACGCCCGGGTTGGTTCTAAAGAAAGTCATCACAAATACACTTGGCAAAAAAAGTAGAAACAGAACGAACTCTGCAGAGCAAGTAAAAACAACAAAAAAAGGCTGGAGGAGCTGAGGGGACCCTGCCTGGGGCAGAGAAGATGACTGCTCCCCATGCCTCACATCTGCATCCTCTCTACCAAGCAGCCATGACAGCACTAACAGGATGCTGTAGCTGTGACTACAGGATACCCAGGGCTGCTCCTTCCCCCTTCCCATTAATCCCACATGCAGGAAGATTCATGGGATGCAGAGAAGAGCCCAGCAGAGCTGAGCATAGCAATACCCCAGCTAGCCCTGTGTCAGAAGGCAGCCATGGAGCTCAATCCCTTTGCACTGTGGCTTGGTCCTGAGGCAGGTGTGCTGGCCTGCAGGACCCCACGCTGCTGCAGGTTGGCAGAGGCCAGTACCCAGCAAGCTCTGAAGGACCTTGAGGCGCTTTCTCCACTTGCACCCAACTGTGGGTGGAGAGGAGTCTTTGGCATTCGCAGCTGATTCAGTGTTCTCCTCTGACCACATGTCTGGCTTTTGATATTCTCCCTTTGCTCTGTGATGGTGCTGCAGCAAAGAGCATTCGCTCTGCCATACAGGTGGGATGCTACGGGGGATCTATGGCACATTCACTGTGCTGCACAGGGTTGGTCATGGTACTGCAGTCAGGGCTGCCTGAGTCCATCTCTCCCTCGCAAGACTGTTTGCTCTTTCCCAGGTCAAGAACAGCTTGGGTGACTTCAAGCCACTCAAGGCGTATATGGTTCTTCTGCGATGGTTTGGCTCCCCAGCTGAAGGTTACCCTTGCTGTTCTGGGAGAGGATGTATTAATGTCTCTGTTAGGAGGTAATGAAGGTTCTTTCAAACATTGCAGCTGAGTTGTTTCCTGGGTATGGCTCCCACAAGATGGGCTCATAATACCCAGAGGATACGACAGAATTATACCATGTATGTAGGAGGTGTGACCTCCTTCTTCAGCCATCCATGCTGTCCCTGGAGCACCGGGTACGTGGTGTTACTTGGGCAGCCTCTGGTGCCTATCTGGGAACATTTCAGATGGCAGGACTCTGCTGCCACATGCCAGCTCAGGAAGTGGGTGTCAGTTCGACATGTGGCAGGTATCAAACAGCAGTACAAAGCTGTCCAATCCATCCCTGAGATAAAAGTTTGTGTCAAGCTGATCAAAGCAAGGAGACACGAGCAACGCATGGAGGCAAAGGTTGTAAGACCCAGATGGGTGGCTTTTCCCACCAGACCTCCCTGCGTACACCCAGTCCATAAAACGTCCCCTGGCAAATCCCACAGTGGCAGAAATTGTCCTTCCTGTCAGTGAGGAGAGACATACCTTTTGGAGACAAACCTCTGCCTTCCAAAGCCCTAAGTATCCAACTGTCCCACTGCAAGACTCCTGGCCAAAGTCTGCTTTCCCAAAGCGTTAAGCTCTGTCGAAACCCCAGCGCTGGTGCCTGCCACCAGAACGGAAACAGGCTCTTCCAAAAAATTAGCCTAACTGTGGCCCTTGTTGTTAGATGTGCAGTAGCTCCCATGCTCTGCAGCCTGTCTGGATGTGGAGTAAAGTGCCTGTTTTCCTGCCAGCTTCCCCTGCCCCTCTGTGTGCGAGTTCCCGCTGCAGAGCTGCCGAGATGAGCTGGTGGGTTGGCTGGGATAACAGCAGCTCCGTGATTCCCCCGGGGTTGAGCATCTACCAGAAGTGCCAGACTGTGTCAAGCGACGTGTGAGTCACCACTCACAGCTTCTGCTCAGCGGTGAAGCAGAAATCTACAGTTCTGGCAAAATTTAGGCCTTTTTATTATTCCCTGCAGCAGCCTTACCAAGCCGGCTCTTTTAGTGTCCCAAACTCAAGTTGAATAGAGCTGCCAAGGGCTGTCGTCCCAAGTTTCTGCTTCTAATTTCCTTGCAGTGGAGATGCTGAGACGGTTGAGAATATTTCATTTTACCACCTGGCCGCCAAAAAGCTGGGACTGCATTTTGGGTGATGTCACATTTCCTGAGCTTTGGAGAATGGTTGTCTCTCCTTTCTCTTTTGGCGCAAGAAATGAGCTCGATCGTTCAAAAAAAGAAATCCCTCATGATCTGCCAAGGGAATACTGCTGAGAGAGACAGGAAAAAAGCACAACTGTAAAATCAGAGGAGACAAAAGGATTCAATAAATGTGATACTTTTTTTTCCCACCCAGACCGTAGCATCCGTGTCAACTGATGGCAAGAGTGATTTGGTGACGTTGAAAGACGTCGGAATAAATCTGCTCTTCCTTAACAGCCTTGTGCCTAAGACACCCATCCCATTGGGTTTGTGGTTAATCTGGATAAAATCTATGCCCTCTTTGACACAAGCTGTAAGTCACATCCAGCCCCTCCTATCAGGATTCATCTCGGAGATGTCAAGGAGATGACTAATAACCTAATGCGCTCTAAAGCTTGCTGACTGAATTCATTTGTGTGGCCAAAGACCCCATTCATAGTCTGTACACATAGTAAATATAGCTGCTTTTCAGATACAGGGGCATTGTCCACAGGTATTTCTATTAGTCCTGTTTACTCCCAAGCCACTTGGGCTCAGACATCTTGACATCTTGAACCTAGATGTGGCTACAGCATGAGGCAGCACTCCAAAGGGAGAGACAGAAGAGAAATCACCATGCCAAGCAGCTTTAATGGAAAAAACCATTTGAAGTTGCCACAGGTTGATTTTTTCTTTTTTTTTTCTTTTTTTTTTTTTCTTTTTCTTTCTTTTTAAAACCTGGCTAACCAAAAAGTATGATGGCTGGATTCCATCAGAGATGGGGATTAGGTGCTCAGGGTTATACCAGAGGTGGGGGTTAGGTGCTTATGGGGAAGGTAAAGAAAAGTCAGTCATGAGGGATATGCCAGGTTTGATTATTGCAATCTCTCACTGCCAGAAAAGTTTGGAGACTAATTTTCTGGGAATTCTCACAGGAGAATTTTTGAATCGTCTTTTTTCAGGGCAGGGACTTTTCTTCACTTTGCTAGTGAAGGGACCCCAACTTTGAGTATTTTCCTACTCCAAAACACCTACCAATGAGTCTCTCTTCAGTGAGCTTTAGGATAAGAATATCATATGGTTATTTTCAGTCTGCTCCTGACATAGTGCCATTCAGGAGCTGAATTGCTCCAACTTTTGATGTTGGTTTGGGTTTGGTTTTAAAGGGTGGAGGGTTTGGGTTTTGTTCTTTTTCCTTTCTGAATGGAGAACAGGAAATTATTTTAAAAGGGCAATGACAAAAAATAACACCTTTATGGCAAGGACGTGTGAGCAGATGATCAGGCTTAAAGAAGATGGTGGCTTGCAAATATTTTCACCCAGAAACAATCTTCCACCCCTTTAAATAGGACCAATTCAAACAGAGGGCTCAAGCTCAGAAATAAATACATGAATCACTGTTTTTATTCTTTAGTCATATTAGTTAACTAAATACTCAGGAACTCCAGTTCTTCCACACCTCTGGCTGGGCTGGGAAAAGCAAAAGTGTAAGGCCAAATGCTGACTCAGAGCACAGAAGAAAAGCATATATGCAACAGAAGAGGTTTTGAGAGCCATTCTTCTTTCAGTCTGCCTTGTTCCTGCTAGAGCTCTTCTGAGGCTCTTGCTGAGGACTTGTGTCTTTAGAAATGTGATTTGGTTCTGAGCAAAACCGAAACACAAAGCTTTCCAGCTAAAGGGCAGCACGAGGGTGTAAGGGCTCTGGGGTGATTCTGCTGGCTGGTGTGAAAAAGGATGCAATGGGCATCTGACCCCAGCTGCAGATGGCCTTGGGACTGGGCTCCTCTCTGTTGCAATCACTGCCTTAGACCCGTGGATCCTGGGAGCTGTGTGATTGAGGAGTCAGGGACCATATTCAGAGCACTGGAATAGGCTGCCCAGGGAGGTGGTGGAGTCTCCTTCTCTGGAGATATTCAAGACTCGTCTGGACGCCTATCTGTGCAATATGAGCTGGGGAGCTGCTTTGGCAGGGGGGTTGGACCCGATGATCTCTCGAGGTCCCTTCCAACCCCTGTGATTCTGTGATTCTCTGATCCTTTCAGCTGACTACAAAGGCAGTGAGATGAGCACAGTCCCAGTGCTCCCAGCAGGCTTCTGGGACATCTCCTGACACACCAAGGAGGGCAGCCACTACACCAGCTTTCCTTCCCACATTCAGCCCCCGTAGAGAAACCCTGTTGGTGCTTTTGGCAACAATGAAAGCACATCAAGAAAAGAAAGGGAAGGGCCTGTGACTGCAGCTCTGTCACCTAAGTGACAAAGGGAAATAGGCGTCGATAATGATGAGTGTTTTTCAACATTCTGGAGAGTGTTTTTAAAAGTCTCATTTGAACAAGAGCTGCTCTGATGTGCTGGGGGATGTTTGAGCCTTTTCAGGTCTCAGCTGGCTCGCTTGCACCTCGGCCCCGCCGAGCCTGCCTGGCTGCTCCAGCAGAAGTGGGGCATTCATGCTCCTCTGTGTTAATGATTTCACCCTCCATAAACCCAGCTGCCCAACCACGCGCTCGTCGGGACACACACCGAGATGAAATGCTCTCTTTGAATGCCAAGAGGAGGTGATGGAACCAAAGTTTCTTCCTGGGACAGTTTCGCCTCTGTCCTGGGAGAGGTCCCCATGGGAAGGTTGTCTAATTCCCATCACCCATGGATGCATCCAGCCCTCTTAACCTCGCTGGTATTGATATATTTTTAACATAGCTGGCCAGCCCTGGGTTGTGGAGGCTGTTACTGCCTGCCCTAGAGTGTTTCCCAAAGCCAGGCCTCTTGGCTCCTGCCTTGAGAAAGGGCAGTGGGAATCGTTATGTACCACAACTCTGCTGATGGTGAGGAGCAGAAGACCTTCTCTTCTTGTAGAGCTCTTCACCCCAGGCACACAGGGTTAATTTGCTCCCCAAGCACTCTGTTGACAAATTTTACAGGAGGCTGGGAAAGTAATGAAAATAGTCTGTGCTGCATGTTTATTTGAAAAATGCTATAAAATCCCTTGAATAATTTTCACACTGAGGTGATCTGACCAGCCCAACATGGAATACTTAAGTGGGTAACAGCCCTAGACCTGCCTTCATAACCCAGCTGGGCACGATGCTCTTTGTTTCCATTGGATGCTCCCACCAAACCTGGGTGTTTAGTGAGAGGAGAGGCTGCTGCTTGCTCTGGGCTGCTCCCACTTGCATCCTGCTGTGGGATCCACTGTTCTGCTGGCAGTGTAGCAGGGTGCTCCATGATCCACTACCCCACAGCATGGGACACACAGAAGAAACCTGGACCAGGGATGTTCCTGCACTGAGAAGTCCTCAGGTGGTAATGTAGGGTAGCAGAGCATCTCCCCAAGGCAAAGGCAGGGAAGGAGACAGCAAGGAAAACCCATGATTGCCCTTCCATTTTCAAGGAAAAACCATGTTGCAACAATTCAGATGTGGTGAATTAAACACAATTCTGTCTCATAACTAAAGCACTATGGGGAGACAGCTCTTCAGACAAAACTCCACGGGTTCCTCTCCCTGTGATTTAGATACTAGCAGCTCAAAGGACCTACAGATCCCAGTATGCAGTGGTCCCTCTCCTCCTGAAAGGCCTGAGGGAAATGTGGGTATTACTGGATCAAAGTGCCTTTAGTAGTAAGACTCCATGCCAGTATAGATGTTGCTATAGCTTTTATTCCCGCCCCGTCTGCCTGGCTCCTGGCATCAGTTTCTCTCTGTGACACACTAATGCTCTTTGCATAGGTGTTAATGGCAGGAAGGTCCAAACCTGCCAGCTCCATTGGGTGAAGCAGCTTTACATGTTCTCACATAGAGAGAACATCCACTGAGAAAAGCCAAAGGAAAAAATTAATCCTCCTGCTGCCTGCTGGTACTGCCCAGCTGTCCTGGGTGGGGAAATCTCTCTTCACCAGCCCAAGTGACCAAACAAGAGGGGAATGGGGCAGAAGAACATGCAAGTGAATGGTTTTGCTTTGAGTACAGCTCTCAGAGTTTGCTTTGATGACAGGCGATCTGATTTCTTTGCTGTGAAAGTTCAGCCACCCATCTCAGGAGCAAGTGGGGTGGTCCCCTGCCAGCACGTCCACCATGGATGTGCTGGGGTTTCATGGGGCCAACTGAGAACAAGGGTCTTCTCAAAGTAGGGGATGGAGAGGCACAGCAAATCTTCATCTTCTGGAAGATCCATGGTCCATAGAAGATGGAAAAGCAAGAGAGGAGCAACCCAGTCTCCATAAAACCACATGGTGCTTTTGGAGGGAGGATTGGATTGCTTTCTTTTTTGAGGTCAGAGTTTGGACCAGTATGTGAGCAAGACAGCAACTCATGTTGTGCTTCAGGAGGACGCAGCCCTTCTCCCAGTGACCAGAGCTCTTTCCCTCTTCTGTAGCAAGAAATGCCAGTGCCTCTGCCTTCCCATTTCAGAACCTCTGTCCCCCAGTGAGGCAAGCAGCAGTTTCAGGAGGATGAGTGAAATCCCTTAGCTGCTGGCATCATGAACAGGACATGTCACTTAAGCATGGGAAGACGGGAAGAGGACACACACCACAGACTTCCTGAGCAAACTGGGAACTCCATCCTGTGCCTAACACAGCCCCTCCAGCCACCTTTGCACAAGCCCCCTGCTCCCCTCCACGAGACTGACCATCTGCCAGCCTTCCTGCATGTCCCTCCTGTCCCGTCCTTCCTGCCTCCCCAGCTAGCCTCTCCTGGTGAGGGAAAGCAAACAGCTTCTGTTTATTCCCTTTCCTCCATCTGCCAGTGCACAATATGAGCCCACTGTGCCGTTTTTCCCCTTCTTTTCCCCCTTTTCCCTCACGAAGGAGCCAGTCTCCACTGAGCTGAGGGAGAGCCACCCACGCTGCTCCACCCCAGATGTCCACAATGAGGCAAGGTCCTGGGTCCAAATGAGAAAAATTTAGAAACAAACAAAATCTTTCATTTGCCTTCACTAGCTTCAGATATTCGTCACAGGAAGACAAGTTCAAAATATTGATTTCACATGAAAAATGTCACTTCTATTCCTGACCTTCCAAAGCTTTTTTTTAAAAAAATTATATCTGTCATCCCCAGTGAATTAAGAATGGATCTTTGACTGGGGGGAGGATGTAAAAAAAACCCCTAATTGTGAATATTCCAGATCTGCTGGCTTTTCCCATTCCCTTCCCATCCCGCTCTGCAGTGGAGGACACATGAGCACACAGAGCAGCCCTGCACTGCAAAGCTCTGTGGGATTTGGGGGCTAGGAGGCAGTGGGAAACATCTCAGCTCACTTTCACAGCTCCTCCACCACACAATGGCACCCTTACGAGGCATCTACAGCTCACCAAAGGGCTCTTACCACGCTTGCCCTGTTGCTGCTACACACTTCCCTGTAACTTTCTGTGGAGCACTTATCCCGACTCTGAAAATCCTGCATAAATACAGAAACCAGAAGCTTTTCTAATTAAGCACTCTGCTCTTAATTTTTCTAGGAAGAAATGCCTAGAGACTAGCCAGAGGTGCAGTGGTTGAAGGTCCATCCTTTTCCCTTTCTGTCTACCCAAGTCATACTCCCTGTGTGTGACATCAGATTAAGCTACCCCCCGACTTGCAAGACTAGAGCAGGTCCCCAAGAGGGGTTCACAGTAAAGCTACACTCAGCATGATGGTGTTTCTGTCACAGCATGTCAGCTCCCTGGCTGCATGTTCTTGCTGCCTTGCACGTGAGCCCCACATCATATATCTCATTAATAGTCCCTGCAAGCTTCACCCATGGGAAGTCGGGAGTGTGTTTGTCACATCTAGAGATGACAAAACCCACCCCAGCACTTGGGAACACTGGGAGCTGCTGGCAGCATTTCTGAGTTGTACCTCTGTACTGCACAGGCAGTTCCCAAGGCACAGCAAGTTGCCAAAACCTTCTAAAACTCATTTTTTTTTCGGTAATGGGTGGAGATGGGAGGAGCTCTCCCACTCCCACTGCCGAGTTATCCAAGGTGAGTCTCGATTATATGAGTCTGCTTCCAAATTAAAAAAAAAAAAAAACAAACCCATCATTGCTTACACACAGTATTTATATGTTTCTCTGCCCTGGGTTTGGCTCCTTCCCACTTTTCTTCACAAACTGCAGCCTGAAAAGGGCCATTCAAGGAGGCTCGCCGATGCGGACGCAGCTCCAGCCCCTCTGCCAGCTCCCTGTCCCGGAGCAAGCACAACGGCAGGAGAAAAACCTTTCTTGGCCCACGTTAAGAGTTTCACTTCTGACACTTAGACTATGTTCCCCTGGGTTTTTTCTTTTCCCTCCTTTCCTCTTTTCTCTGCTAATTGTTGCAATCAAGACCATAGCAGCAGCCGGGCAGCAGAGCTGCAGCCGGGGTAAACTCTGGCTGAATTCTGTATATCCATATAAGCCTGGGGAAGCAGCGGCTCCTTCCCACGACCCCACTTCTGAGAAAGCACTAAACCAACATAGATGGACCTTGGTTTCTGCTCCTGAAACACATTTGCACCTGGTTCTCTATTAACAAGTGCAAAATGGAAAATAAACACGAGTGTGGGTTGCCCTGTAGTGGCTCAAACGGGCGTCTGCTGCCGGCAGCGATCGCACAGCAAAACCCCATGTCCACCAGCAGCTCTGAACAGCAGGTCCTGTGGTCAGCAGCAAAATCCTCCTCACCTGCCATGAGCTGGACGTGTAAGCATTTAAATCTCTAACCCTGTGGCAACTTACCACATGTAAGTTAAGGGAGGAGTTGAGGGGGAAGAAACACCAACAGTAAAATTGTCTTGTCTTTCCCTCTTTTTATAACTTGTGATATTAAAATGCCAGCAGCTGCTTGCTTTGCTGCAGAATTCCAATGGTGGGGGAAGTTTTTTACAGAGGTGCTGGAACAGGCTGCCCAGAGAGGTTGTGGATGCCCCATCCCTGGAGGTGTTCAAGGCCAGATTGGATGGGGCAACCTTGTGTAGATCCAGGCCTGGAGGTTGGTGTCCCTGCCTGTGGCAAGGTGTTGGAACTCTATGATCCTTGGGGTCCCTTCAAACCCAGACCATTCTATGATTCTATGATTCCAGAAACACTTGACAGCCCCATGGCAGCAGCCAGGGCTGGGAGGAAGGGGCAGCTTCCTCACAGAGGTTGCAGAAAGCTCAGTACTAATCCTTCCTACTGCCACCCCAGACTTTATTGTTATGCCTATCGACTCTTGACCAAAAACAACATCCTTTCAGCTTAATCTCATCACTGTCCTTTCCTGATTAGATATATTCCCTCTGTCTATATAGATAATAGGACAAACGTGCCAGGAGGACAGTAAAAGAGCCATAAGTAAAGAAATAATATCTTTGGGTTTTACTAACAGTAATAAGGTTGAAATCTAAAAACAAACAAAAAAATGTATGTTAACCTCTTTCAGAGAGACAATCTTTATCTTTAAGGATAAGGATTTCCATCCACTTAAGAAACTCCCCAGGGAAGCCAGCATGTTTCCTTTTGAGGAAAGACTTGAATCCCACGCTGCTCTTTTATTCTAACAATTTTGTCTCTTCCCAAGTGATGCTGGAGAGTCCACATTATTTAACATGGTGGATATTTATGCAGGAGGGTGCATGTTTCTTATTATAGCTCCAGAGACACATCACCTTCTTCCTAAGCCAGCACTAGCTCCATCTTCCTCAGATCATGGATGCAGCACAACCTCAGTTGTGGGCACACAATTTCTTTCTGGGGTTTGGTTGGGGGGTTTGTTTTGTGGTGTTTTGGGGTTTTTGTTTGTTGGGGTTTTTTTCTGGTTGGAAGCTGATTATCTTGCTTTCTATAATATATTAAACATGTCCTAGTGATCAGATCTGCAGCTGGGCCAGTCCAGCGTGGCCCCACTTAGTCACTGGAGTGTGGCTGTTTGCATCTCACGACTGTTCTACACCTCACTTCCAGTCACCTCTAGGCATGTACAAGCACACTTCCAGTGTCTCCATAATGGCTATGAAGCTACTTTTTGGAGGAAATTTGAAATCTTGCCATATATCAAGTCACTGAAGACATTTTTAGCTCCAAAGAAAGGGCCAGATTGATAAACATGCTCATTAATTCAGGTATGGTTTGGGCAGAAATGGGGTGGAAACTTCTCATTGATCAATATGCTCAAAGGTATGTTGAACCTGGTGGTAGAAGCACATGGAAAACTCTGGAGCACATAGGCTGACCTTGATGCTTTTGCTGAATCACCAAGCCAAGAATCCCAAACCCCACAGCTGCTGGGTTTTTAAGCACACTGTCACTGGGATCAAAACTGGGATTCCCCAACTCACATGACCAAAAATACTACCAAATTATAACAGCTTTTGGATATAGGCTGTGTCAAACCAGAGGACCACTGCTCTAGAGAAAAACTGTTTTCCTCTCTCAGTACTTATGGTGGCTGTGCAGTAGGACACTATTCCTCCCACAGGCACCAAGGACCAGTTGCTGTGATTCCAGGTGATGTTTGTTGTACACAAACTCTCCTCCAGCTATTTGGACCTTGCAAAAATATTTGTAAGTCCTATATATGGTAGCACAAAGATCTACCTCTGAAGGAACCATCTAAGGAGAAGCACATTATTATTGTCTTGGTTTTGAAAATATACAATCAGGGGGCCAGACTCTGGAAACCAATCACCAAATGTAGATGCCAAGCAAATGAAGGACAGCGCCCACAGATGACCCATGGGCTGGCTGGAATGACTCAAAATCTCCTTAAAAACACATAAGAGAATGTGTTTGGGGACCTGCTCCCATGCCAGGGTTTGTGGTGGGGGTGCCAGGGTGCTGAACAAGTGCTCTCATCAACTCCATCCCAAGCAGCATCTCCTCTCCAGGTGGACTGAGACAAAGAAGCTGGGAACACGGCAGGGGCTGAAGCTGAGGGTGTACAAGATTTTGTCTGTGAAACAGGGAGTAATGGTAAGATGAGGAGAGGCCCTGCAATAAATCAGACTGTGGGAAGGGCACGATGCTCTTTGCTTCCACAGCACCACCCAGAGCTAAAACATCCCCTCAGGACTGGTCATAAAACCTACCCCAGCCCAGCTTCGCTCTCCAAAACATCTCTGGAGCAAAAAGCCCTGCTACCTGCCATGCTGTGACCAAACCTTGGGCTGGTGCTTGGCTGGACAGCCCCCCAGGAGCAAAACCAGATGAGGTTTCTCTCCCTGGCGTCAGTCGCAAGACTCTGAGAGCTGCCCAATTTAGGGCTCTTACAAGCCTTTCTTCTCCCCATGTGCTTGTTACGTGTGTTTGCTTTGGCCCCCTCTCCCTTACCTCCTTTTCATTTTTAATTTTTGTATTCAATCATTTCACACACACAGCAGTTGGCTCCAGTCAGAGCACACACAGGTCCTCACTTGTTCCCCAGTCGGAGCCATAGACCACGCAGTGTTTGGAGTCACGAAGAGGGGGAAATGGAGACAGAGAAGAAGTGACTGACAGACCCAGGAAGACACAGGATATGGTGACTGGAGGGGACAGGTTCATGGGGACACTGTCTGAGGAGTCTGTGGAGCTGAGCTCTGCTTGTCTGAAATGGCTTTCTGTTGTCCACGTGAAGGAGCAACATCATGTTTTTTGACAAACCCCACCAAATCACACCTGCCAGCCAGAATACAAGAGGCCATGGTGTCCATGGTGGGGTTTTTCACCCAGCACTGGTTTTGACTGTTTTTTTCCTGTTTGTTGCCACTTGTGGTGTGTGCGTAAGCTGGTGTCAGCATGCTCTGGCGAAATGAGACATCAGTGGTTTGGGTTGTTTGCTCTTCTCCAGGAAATGTGGCTCCCCTGTGGCAGCCTGGTCCTGGCTCTCCCTCTCCTGCCTCATCATGTAAACGCAGAGGTTGTGATGTCGCCTGTGCTGAAAGCTTGCACAAAATTGGGTGTAAGGGATGCACCCAAGACAACGCGGAGGATTGGGGTGAAGATGGGCACAGAGTCCAGCTCTTTGTCTCTGGCACAGCCTCTGTCCTCACACAAGAACCTATCTGATTGCCATGCAAGGCAACAAAGGAACCTCAAAGGAGTAAAGGCTTGAAGTGGTGGCCATCCGTACACCATGCTCTGTGCCACGCAGGGCAGCTGGGCTGTGCAAAGCCTCATAACTCGATGACAATTAAGAGGTACACTGAAGTTAGCTAAAAAAACTAGAGAACACCCTCCCTCTTTCATCCTCAGAGTGCTTACTGCCTTGTAAAATGCCTACTACATGACACTGCCAACTTCATCACATGGGATTTTGTACTGACCTTCACAACCGTCAGTACACCCTCCTATAACGCCACCAATATCCTTAGGACTTGGCAAAAAATCATCAGGTCTAAAGTGGTTCTAGGACCTGAAACCACCTAAAGTGGTTTCCTAGGGTTTCTTTTCAATCCTGTTGTGGCAGGCAATTTATAATTTATAAACATCACTTCCTGATGCTGACCAAACACAGACCGAAAACCATCTAGATCACCCAGGAAAGGCTCAGAAATGAGGCACAGAGCTTGTCCCTGCTCTTGGGGAGCTTCCCAAACATCCCCTTCACTCACCATCTTTCTAAATATTGCATCACAAGCAAAATCTTGTGCTGTGAGCATCAAGAAAGCAGATGTCTTTTGAGAGGGAGACCAGGGTCATGTGTGGCTGTGGTAGCCTGGCACTGGAGGAGTTAAACCCCAGTAGCATCTCAGAGGGGCTGGAATCCACAAAAGTGTGCAAAGGGCAGCCAGCCCCTCAGAAGTGCTGGGTTTGCCCAGGGGCTGCTAAATTCCTGCCTCTCCCCATGCAGTTGACATCTCCATCCCCATCAGCTTGCTGGCTGCCTTCCCTCCCCTGCCTAGCTGGGAGAGAGAAATGAAAATAAAGATGACTATGAGGCTGGAGAAAACACTGCTGCTGCTGCTGCTGCCGCAAAGGTGGTTCCTGGCACAGGAGGGTTTGCCACGTCACGGGACACTTCTTGGCTTCATCCCCTACAAACAGCTCCCACCGAGGCCGCCAGCAGCCTGTGAGAAGGAGGATGGAAAAGTACCAGTGAGTGCTCGCTCCCAGCCTTCCTCCTCCCTGGAGGAAGCTTTGCAGACACCCTGCACACACATGCTCCTGTGCTGTGGTATTTAACACGGGGCTGTGGGACCCATGATGCTTTCAGAGGGCATGGGCCTCAGGGGGGTCATAGACACTGCACCTGGAGCAGGGAGAGTGCAGACGAGACAAGACCAAGTGACCTGGTCTGTATGAATGTGGTATTAGAAAAGAGCCCTATTCCCACAGTTGATCCAGTACTCCAGGAGGAAAATGAGGTGTCACTTGTACAGTGCCAGGATTTTCCAAGACTGTCTCCAGGCAAAGGAGTTAAATCCATAGGCAACTCTTTACCAAACTCCAAGCCCAAGAACCTACAGATTCACCAGAGATGACAGGCTGGTGGATCTGAGAGCTGTCTGAATCCTTTGCAGTCATGACTTAAAAACGGGAGGTGAGCAATTTATAATGAAGCAGTGTCACCAGCTGGCATGTGAAAAGCATTTCCTCTCTGTCAGCGAGCGGGAAAGCAAGCGGAGGAAATGATGTGAAACCCAATTTCACTTGCTGTTACTCATGAACCATTCCCCCAGCTCAGTGGCTGAGCAGCTTCAGGACAGTTTTCGGGATCAGGGCTCAGAGCACGTCCCCTGAGCCAGCGGCAGCAAGTGCTTTAAGCCCTGTTTGCAGCAGGACATGGATCATCACATGAGTCAAGACTCATCCTCCTGTCAGAAACATGCCACGACAGCTGTGTGTGAACATCAGCAGTGGAGGCATGTCCCTAGTTTCTTAAGCTGATGCTACATAAGAGATAAGAAAATTCAGATCCCATGTTTGTGGGCTTCATGCAGCCATGCAGAGGAAGAGAAACAGCTTTCCTCTGGCTCTGAATCTGATTTGCCCATTATCTCCCAGCTCCTGCCCTCCAGCCTGGAGACTAATTGGGAATACATATCTCTTTACAATTCTCCTCCATAAGCACATGAGTCAGAGCTGCTGCCTTCATTTGCAGGTAATCACACTAGTGCATGCAGCCACACTAGCTACTTGCCTTTTAACATCCTCAGAGGGGGTCTTCAGCATGGTAACGCTCTGGATCTGGATCAGGTCTCTTGGCTCATTGTTTATGGCCATGTCTCCCAACCTGAAACAGGTCCCATAAGCTCTCTGGTAAGCAGGATGAGACATCATCTAATTACAAATGAGTTTCTGCAAGTTCCTCTGATCTCTACTCCAAACAGCACCATCCAGAACATTCAGTGCCATCATTTTTTCTGTGGGTTAATGTCATAACTATCCCCTTCTTGCTCCACAGCTACAAGGGATTCCTGTGTCCTGTGCAAGTCATCCCACCTCTGACACAGGAAGGCACAGTGCAAAGCATGTCCCCTCTGTCTGGGAAAGGGGAGGGGAAAGGTAACATGCTGCATAAGTGATAAATTATTATACTCATTCCCCTTCAGCTTTACTAGGCAGTAGGTAGTCAGTGTTTTATTCATTCTCTTTCATTAGTCTGGTGGCTACAACCACCAGCCTGAGTGCTCCACTCTTCAAGGGCATCATCACATACCTGTGCTCAAGCAGTCCTGCCACTTCTCTTTGTAATAGGAAATTGAATTACTGAGAGAAGAAGACCTGCCAGAAGTCACAACCATTACAGGTCAACACTGTGTTACACAGAGCATCCTTCCTTCTTACCAGGGTGCAGGTAACCCACGGAGGCACAGCACTACAGTTTATATCTCCCACTGACTACCATGCACTAACACAACGTGCAACCTGACTCATACCAGTCCTTACCATCATTTATGGATGATTTGCCATTTGATGTCAGTCAAGTTCCTGGTGTTATGCTTTTCCAGTATGGAAACTCATGGTTAGGAGGTGCAGTCATTCAGGGCCAAGCTGGGGAGGGCACTAAGAACAGTCGGGAGTCGCAGCATCTCCCAGTCCCATCACTGAACCTGCCTTTGTCTGAAGACCCCAGCTTGTGCACTGTGGCTTGGTAACATGGCAGGGGAGGGAATTAGAAAGCAGCAGCCTCCATACCTCCAGCCACCTCCCATAGATTCCAGCTTTGCTAACATAGGAGGACCAGTTGTGTCTTCATGAGATGCAGTGGGTGCTTGTAGCACTGGCCAAGTGCAAGGCTGCCCTCAGACCACACTGATAACATTTTAACTCCAGGTAACAGTTTAACTCATGGTTAATTCAGAGGATTCAACAGCCAGTACCTGTTGAGTTCTACTGGGAAAGATACAAAAGCAGCAGGCACTGGAGCCTGTTGATTTAGGGAGGGTGACAGGGAGAAAACAGCTGTCCAACCAAGCTGGGGAGTGTGCAGCAAAGTGCAGGGCCCTCTCTGAGCCCTGCTGAACAAGGGTGCTCTGTGCACAGAGAGCTGCAGAACTTCCAGTTCTTCCAGAAGTCCAGGTCCTGAGTCTCTGTTCCCTGCCAGATGCCTGTGGTCATCAGCTCCAGGGCACTGCCAGCCAGGACAAGATGACCAGAGCCGCCTCTTCTCTCCTCAAATCACAGAGTTATGCAAATTGCTCGCTGGCTTAACAAACTGCTTTAAATTAAACACAGGTCTCTTATTTTACCTGAAGGTTGCAATGCCATCCATGCTACCACTAAAACCAAGAGTGTATGTTCAAATTCCTGCCCTCTTTATCCATGGCCTGAGAGAAGATCATGGCCAACAGGCCTCACCAATCCAGCTTGTGCCCCAGACCCACAGAGTCCCCAGTATTCATGTTTAGCACCCAGAAACCCAGCTCCATGCATTCCTGCCGTGCTTTGCTGAGGAATCTTAACCTTCTCCCAGAGGATGTCATCCTGCCATCACTGGCAGCCACCCTGGGTTTATGTCCTCTTTGGAAGCTTCAAAGCCTAAGCATGAGTGCTGCATTAGGGTCATTTCTTGCGTTCCCATAATATTTCTGCTGCCTTCCCCACACTGTTTAAGGAAGCTGCCCTAAGACCCCAGCAGAGTTCTGGTTAAAAGCACCAGGAGCTTTGGCCATTTTCACACAAGAGCCTTGAAGTGTACCCTATTGCTTCCATTTCTGTCCCTGACTTTTCTGAAGACTGGGGTCTACCCTCTCTCCAACCAGAACAGCTCAAGATACCTACTAGATCAGGATTGCCAACATTTTTATCAAGATTCACCACCAATTGCTGGAACAAATGCCTAGCAGCTGGAGCAGGGCCTAGAGAAAAGACATCCTCCATAAAATCCCTCCCTACACCTGATTAGAGCTCAGCAGGCTTTTCTTCTGAGACACTAATGTGATCCTTGGCCTCAAGGAGAGGCATTTCAATAGCTTGAAGTGGCTTGGTTAGTGAATTAAACACTGGACTGGGAACAAGATTCCTGCTTTTCAACCCAGAGGCTGTGTGCAGCTTTGGTCCCATCCTTTAAAGCCATCGAGTCAGTTTTTCACAAGTTTCTCTAAAGGGGCTGCTCTTGGGCATGCCAGATCTGCAACAGCACAGCAAGGCACAGTCATCCCAGGTAGCTTTAAATGAGTAGGACAAGCGCTGGGAGGAAACTGGCCTGAGATGTCTGGCTTTCTGTGCTGCAGATTCAGCCCACGCCTCCACAGCAACGAGCCAGACACCAGGCTCAACCCAATAAGCTGGGGGGGCGGGGGGTGTGGACAGGAGGCTCCCAGTGCACCGGGGTGTCACTGGGAGAGATGCCACAGAATCACAGAGTCTTAGGAGTTGGAAGGGACCTCGAAAGATCATCTAGTCTAACCCCCTGCCAGAGCAGGATCACCTAGACTAAATCACACAGGAACACATTCAGACAGGTTTGAATGTCTCCAGAGAAGGAGACTCCACAGCCTCTCTGGGCAGCCTGTCCCAGTGCTCTGTCACCCTCACAGTGAAAAAGTTCCTCCTTGTATTCCCATGGAAATATGTCCAACCGTACCACTCAGCCCACAGCATCACATCACCACAGTTGGGGGTTTTGCCCTGCTCTGTGGTCTCCAGTCAGATAAGGGTCACATTAATTTAACATGTGAATGCAGCAACACAGACATCCCCAAACTCTGCTGCCTATGGCACCTCGGGCCCCTTGTCCCAGCCATGCAGGTGGTTCTGCAGCCAGTGCAGAGAGGAGCCAGATTTGAAACTCTGATCGAAAAATCTCTGGCTTTCTCACTGTGCTGTTGTTTATGCAGAGGTCTCCAACATGTGAAATGAAATACAGCGATGGCCACAGGCATCTGTGAGTTTCCAACAGTAGCAGGTTGGCAGCTTTTCAGAAAACAGTCCTAGTACTCACCCCAGGACAGAGAATTGTGTCTGAGTGTGTTTGAGGTCAGTCTGCTCTGAGCTGTGTCAAGTGTCCCATCACGGCCTCAGCTCCTGTAACTGGTTCCTTTGCAGTTCATGCTCATGTCTAGAAAGGAAACCCTCTCTCCATCTTTACCTCCTGAGGCTCCATGGATCCAGGTGAGGGAGGCAAAAGTGTTGCTGCCCAGAGAGCCAGAAAGTTTTATACCAGACCAATCCCTTAATCCAGCCTCATAAATCTCTCATGTCCCCTCTCTTTCACTGTATTGAAAAATGACCACTTATTCTCAATCCACCCAGTCTCTCAGTTAGTTTCTAATCCTGGCTCTCTGATGCTGATCATGGGCAGAACTTTCCCATCAACTCTCTCCAGGCTTGCTGCTTCGAGTGAACTTAAAATAATTGTTTTATTATTCTACATTATATGCTTATATTTGCTTGGTAAGTGGTTTTCAAATGAGCTTCCAGCTCAAAGCTGCATTTCCGAAGGGGTCCTTGAGTAACTCCTTGGCATGTAGCAAGGGGGTAGTTTTCCTCTGCACTCAAGCTATGTTTCTGATTCAAGTTATGCAGGCAAGATAAAATTAAGGTGCCTTAGTTTATTTTGAGACTGTCAGAGAGGACAAGAGTGAGAGAACTTGGCAGGGCCAGCAGTAGGGAAGTGATATTCTCACCATCCACTTGAATTAATGGTAGGGAGCGCGATGGACTCTTACTCTGAGTGTGCTTGGGACTACCAGCTGCCTTCTGGTGCAGTGATCAAGTACCTGGCTCAGGTATTTGTGGAGGCAGGGATGCCACCTGAGACCAGCATGACCAGTACTGTGGTTTGTGAGGCCTGTGGGGAGGACTCCTGGGGTGCGGAGCAACGCTGAGGCCAGGAGGTGGGCAGTGAGCATATTTTGGGTCACTTTGCTTCTAGATCTCCCTTTCCCACCAGTTGTGCTGCCCTGTTTAGCTCTGATATGCACTCTGTTCTGCTCATGGTATGCTGCACACTGCATGGCTACGGCAAAGGTGCTGGACCACTGGCTTTCTTAAGCCAGAGACACGCCAGTAGCTTATTCGCCCACCTCAGCAGAGAAAAAATTGTCACAAACCAATCTCAGCCCTAACAGACATGGAAAATTGGCAGGGAAGAGGGCAGCATAATTGCAGCAGCTGAGGGAGCATGGAACAGGGCTGCCCAGAGGCACACATCAAAGGAAAATCCCTGCCGACCTGGCCAGCTCTACCATCAGCCCTGCTTCCCTCCTCCATCTTTTGTCCCCTACCCCGAAAGGTACCATGAGCCAGAGGGTGCCTGCCAGCCCTCCACCTCAGCACCCAGACTGGAAGGTAAACAGTGTGGCTTTACATGAGGGAAGAGTGGCAGTGAAGAGACTGACCCACCCCCCAAGTGTCTCATGGGCTGCCAGGGATGGGAGCTGCCCTTCCTCACAGCCCAGCCTCTTCCCCACACGCTGAGCAGCGTTGAACAGAGAAGCCTGTTTGGGGACGAGCGAGGCAGTGGCTTTTCCAGGGCTGGCATGCATCAGGGGACAAAGATGAGAGCCACACACAGGGCAAATGGAAAAATCCAACCAGGTCACCAGGCTAATGGCTAACAGAGGGTTATTCTTGGCCACCTCACCCCGTACCAAGGAGTGCTGTAAACACTGGCCCAGAGCCTTCCCTGCCTTCCTGGTAGTGCCACCCAGTTAATCCGCATCCTGACTTTCAGGCAACAGCTTAGGGATGGTCAGAAATACTTACCTATTTAATCTAACTCCCAATGCTTAGGTGGTCCTTGGCCAGCAGAAGCTAGATGTGTGCCGTGCTCCCCGGGTCCGTTCCAGCAGTACCAGTGCATCACTGGTGGCAGATGGGGCTCACCAGTCAGAGCCTGCCTGCCAAAGCCCAAGTATCTTTCTGGTCCCTATGCTAACCCCCAGGCAATGCTCCCCCTCAATATCTAATAGCAACCACCACAAATATGCTTCACTCATCTCCTAAGCACAGTAGGAAATAATGGCCATGGTATATTCATGCCTTCTGTAGAGCTGCTGTTGTAAAGCTGGCATATGTAAAGACAGAGATGGCACAGGATGGAAGTTAGGGATGCACATAGAGAAATGGCCTTCTGGATTGGAGATAGGACAGAAACTTCAGGAGAGCCAGAGGGATGTTCCAGCATGGAATATCATGCACAGAAAGGTACAATGTCGAAGAGAAGAAGAAGAAGAAAGGAGATTGAGCTTCCAAGAAAAAGGAATGAGCACAACTTGGATGTAGTGCTAACTTGTGCATTTGGGTTCATGTCCATAGTTCTTCATGCTCAACAGCCCTAACTTTGTGTCCTTTAGCCAAGCACCCCTTATAGCCAGAGCAAAACTGTATGGCAGCTGAGGTGACCCACAAAGAATTGAGCAGCTGTTGAAATACCGAATTCTCTGGGTGCTGCCAGCCCACTTGTGGAGCAGCTCAATATGCTGATGCCCCTGTTGAGGATGAGACCAGGTCATGTCACTTTGCCTTCAGAGTGAGTGGCATTGCTGTGAATATAACCCAGGAGCCCTGACTGCCCATCCCTAAGCTAACCACCAGGCAATGCTCCTCCCCAATGTCTAATAGCAACCACCACAAATATGCTCCACTCATCTCCTAAGCGCAGTAGGAAATAAATGGCCACAGTATATTCGTGCCTTCTGTAGAGCTGCTGTTCAGCTCTGGCCTTGCCCTCAGGTAACCTGGGAAAGAGTGGCTCTTGTAAGACACCCAAGGCATTGCTGGCCACAGAATGATGTAAGCTTTAAAAATTAAGCAAGCAGCAATAATAAGGAAGACAAACCAGTCGGCAGCAAGCACTTCCTTTTCGTAGGGAAGAGCAGGATTTGCAAGCAGGAGATTCTTGGGCATGAGCGTGCTGGGATGCTGTAGGGAGGGTGTTTGTAGGCAGCTACATAATGTTTAAAGGAAAGATTTTTCACATGGCCCTGGGCAAGGCTGTGCTCATCACATCTCTACTTTTAAAGCAGGAATAATGGTACTTCTGTGTGTCACAAGATAAAGTGGGTGGATCAACAATAGGTGCCGTGAAATAAGGTAGCAACATAGGTCTCATGGACACATCGGTACTCCCCACAGCAGTTTCCTTCAAACCAGAGTAAAACAGAAACTCAAAATGTTCCTTTTCAGGGATCTCACAGAGCCTGGGGGATCCAAAAATCCCAACAACAGCAAAAGAACCCACCTAAATAAGGTCATGTCCCTCCTGCAGAGCTCTCTTTTTGGAGAGAAACACACACACAGATACAGCAAGGTCCACCAGGAAACTGAGAACTCTATGGGATGCATAGTCCCCAGTGACTGGTTTAATGGAAAATCCTGGAGAGAAAGAGGTCTACAGTGGGCTTGTCACTGGAGTATGGACAAGGTTGAGCAACTAGAATCTGTCTTGGGAGATTTTGCATTAACAGAACTGCTGTTCTCCATGGAGTGGGATCAGTAGATAGAAGCAGCAGGCAAGAGCTCTTACAGCATGTTGGAGAGGTCTTCAAGACAGAAGGACCACCTGGTTCTACCCACTGACACAGGGCTGAAATTGGGTGGATTTAGCTGAAGGAGACACCAAGGTTTTTGATACTGAGGAGTAAGTCGGGCTCTTGGTCCTTGCTCTCCTCCCTCCATAGAAGTGGTGTCTCACCCGAGCACTCCACACCTGACCACCCAGGTTGGCAGTCTGCAGCACTCTTGGGGTCTGAGGGAGGGAAGCAGGGAGCATCATGGCCCGCAGTAGCTTAGTTTAATCCCAGACCCTGATGCACATGCTGCCCTCCTGAACAGTTTCTTTCTTGCAGCTTGAACACTCCACATTGTCCTTCCCCACCATTTTGCAGGCAAGGTCCTTCTCCTGGTTGCTAGTGTTAACACAGGTTTCCCTTGTTCTGTCCCTTGAAATTTCCAGTAAAGCGCCTTTAATACAATCTCTCTGTGGCTGCTCTAATTATGTGTGAAATATTTTTTCCCCCCATAAACCAAAGAAAACAAATCAACACAGTAAGATCCTTTCTCTCAGGCTGTTTGGCAGGTCTCACGGTCTTCAAAAAAGTTACCCAAGGTCCACACAGTCTCTGCTGTCTTTTCACAACAGCTACTTTTGGGTTCCTGTAAAAGGACCCAACAAAGGAAAGGGTAAAACAAATCACAAAGCCCTGAGAGGCTATTTTCCCACCTGAACAGTCCCAAGCCAATGTGCAGGCTGTCTGCTGAAGGGCAGAACATGTGTGCTCCGTGCCAGGACTGTTTCTGAAGGGAGGAGGAGGGATATGGGGCAGGGTGGCAGCAATCAGGGATCCTTCCAAGGCAGGGATGGGTCAGTCAGTCCTTTATTCTCACAAAGGCCAAGATGCATCCACAGTATCCAGGAAGAGAAAGGGGATTTGTTTCATTTTTCTGAAAGCAAGGGACTATTTAATCCACTCCCCACACTAGTGCAACCTCACACCTTGCTGCCTCTTTCCTGGGAAGCATCCAGGTGAGCACACATCCCCGACAGCACACCTCGGTCATAACCCACACCCTTCTTGGCACTCCTCTGCTTGCAGCCCACAGCTCTCTGTTTGCTCCTCCATCCTGCCATGCTGCAGTCCCTCTCCTGCCTAGCTCTCCTCAAGGCTGCATCGCCAGCACTCTAGAGTCCCCACAGCCCTCACTGCCCCATGCAGGGATTTCCTTGGTCTGCTTAATTCTGCTCCGGTTTATCCTTTCCCTTCTTGCTGCTGGCCTCCAAACTGAAGTCTGTCACTCCTTCTACACAGGGAAATATCCTTACATCTTTTTTTCCAAAACCATTACTAAGCACTTACTATGTAAGGGAACATTATACCCATATTTAGGACTTATTTGAAACACCACAAAAGAGAGAGAAGGGAAGGAGGTCAAGCTTATATGCTATGAGCACAGCTAGTCTTGTGCTTGTCTGTTCCTCGCCCGTCTGAAGGCTCCTGGCATTATGTCAGGTTCCGGCTCCTAGCCCAATCTTTCTGAGGCAGCTGCTCCCCTCCTGGGGACAGCAATGTTACTCTTGCAGCCTGCCATCAGTATCGTTACATCAAGCTCATCTTCTTGCCTGCTGTGAGATTCACGTCACTGTTAACTGCCTCCCAGGAGGAAGCAGCATTTTGACACCACGACCACACAGGCCGCAGGCGGGAGCAGCATTATTCTTTCACAGACACGAGGGCTCTCCCCTCTCCTGCCATACCCTCAGGTGACACCAGCACCATAGAATCATAGAATGGTCTGGGTTGGAAGGGACCCCAAGGATCACAGAGCTCCACCCACCCTGCCACAGGCAGGGCCACCAACCTCAGGCCTGGATCTACACAAGGTTGCCCAGAGGCCCATCCAACCTGGCCTTGAACACCCCTAGGGATGGGGCATCCACCACCTCTCTGGGCATATCAAAGCCAATTTACTCATTTATTTTGCCAAAGCAGGAACACCACAGCATCAAAGCAACGCTTGTCATCTGCTTCACTGAAGAGCCGTATACATCTCACCCAAACCCCAAAGGCAGCAGATTAGGGTTGTGAGTAGAGCCTTCACCTCCCCCAGCCTCACAGGACAGGCCCAGTCGGGGCTCCTGCGGCAGCCCCAGGTGTCCCAGGCTGAGCCCGAGGCAGCTGCCCCAGCCCTGCACACAGAGGCTTGTTTCTGGAAATGCTGCAGCTGGCAGGGCCCTTCCTATTTCACAAATATTGACACTGAGACCTCTGCGTCCCAGCTGAGGAATAACATTTGCAGGGAGCCTGTGATCTGCAGAGCTTCTCCGTTTAGCAGAGAGGATTTGAGTTTGAGACCTCAGGTGGACCTGTCTAACCCTGACCCAGCTTCCGGCACCGGAGACCCTGCAGAAACACCTTCTGGACGTGTGGCTGCCACTTTGCAGGCCAGTGAGGGATGTTTCACTAAAAAAGTACAGACGCCAGGAAGCAGCAGTTGTCAAAGAGAGACCTGTTAAGAGCTCTGAGCAGAGTCCCAGCTGGGCTTTTATGAAAGCAACAGCAATCGGTAAAGTAGAAGCATAGAGACTGCTGGGAAGGTGTCCTGAGGACTTCTCCCCTGCATCCTTACTTCTCTGGTATTTGGTAGTGAGTGTAGATCTAATCCCAGCACAGATGCAAAAGCCTAGGGCAGTTCACCTAACACAAGCACAAGCCAGGCAAGTTTTTCTTAACAGCCACACCACATATGACTTGATGCAGGCTCAAACACCCATTGCTCATCTCATCAGCCTGGAAACTCAGGCTCTGAACTCAGCAGAGGGCACAGAGACATCGACATGTGGCAAAGAGCCCAGCTGCAAGGAGATAAGGCAACGGAGGAGTTGTTTGGAGGTGTGTTTGGTAATGGTGAACCATATGAGTACCTCCCCATCAATGGTTGCTCCTCAGAAAGCCACTCCAGTATTGGGGTAAGGGTGGGAGGGTCACAACCTGCTCTCCAGCCATGAGTTTTTAATGGAAGGTTTGATCTGACCCCCTGCATACTTAGAGCTAAAAAGTGAGGCAGGTTATTTCTTCCACTGGCAGAAAAAGATGAGGTGTGCTATTAGGAGTAACCCTGAGGATATTCCTGGGCCTTCCGAATTAAAACTCCAGCTCCACCTACCCACACCTACTAATCCAGAGATATGTCCTCTCTTCTGCAGCAAACAAAAAAGATATATTTGCTGAAGACTGAAAACAAGGAGGGAAATGCTGAAACCAGAGGATGAGGTTTCAGAGGTAACTAAAACAAGAAAGAGAAAGACTAATAATAAGTGCAAAAAAAGTGGAAGGAACCAGCTTCTAACTCACTACCAAGCCTGGGGTTGGGTAATTTATCAAGGTCTCCATGCATCAGCCCTGGAGAGAAGCCCCCTACACTCTTCTTCTGTACAGGTCTGAGTGGGAAAAGGGCTGATGGGCACACGAACAAGTGATCTCAAATCTACATCGGTTAGATGCAGGTCCATATATATATTATTGTCAAACTGTGGAGGGTTTAGCTGGATTTTGGGTTTGAGATTGACTTTTTTAACTTTTTCTTGTTTACCTATGGGAAAGCCGTTTCACTTGCCAATTAGGAACCGGGGTACAAATGGGAAAGGGAAAATAAATACCCTGGGGCAGGGCTGAGAGGGTTAAAAGGCTCAAGGGTATTCTTGTGGTAATGGGAAGACAGGAAAGGCTGACCTCCAAAAGATGACTCTACATCTCTTGCTGTAGGACTGAAAACTCATTTAAGTACAGTAGGAAAAGCTTACTCCTGCTGTGGATGTTCTTGGACTTTCTGCTTAAAAAATGACCTTTGGGCTGTTGCATGCCAATGAAGCCCAGTCTGTTGGAGATCCACTTATTTATAAGCTAAAGCTGCCCAGCATGGTGGATTCCTGGAAAGCAGAAAGCTCTTTGCAACCCAGCACCTTAGCCTAGACCTGTGTAGGGTCTTCAAAGCATGAGCACAATGGCCACGACCTCCTGAGTGGCAGATATGTAACGAGTTCCTTGTAGCTCCTCCAGAAATAAGCAGCTCTGGGTGAGGAGCACCTCATTCACCTCTCAGCACTGAGATGCAGAGGTTCCTTCCTCCTGTTCCTCATCAAGACTGTCCAGGGGACAAGCCATACCCTGAGCTGCCAAGCAGCCCCTTCCACAGTAGCAGGCTACTGTTGTTTCCATTGAGCTTCCTTTTCACCACTGACAAATCAGCTAAAATATTTCTTTGTGGAGAAGCAAAAGCCTCTTCAGTGACCTCTCCTGCCTCCAAAGCAGCCAAGGAGCCTGACACAGCCCACCAGGATCAGAGAAGCTCTTTGGAGAAGGCAGACAGAGCTAGACCTGCTGCAGGACCTTATTTGCTGCTTGCTCTTCGCACTCCCACATCCCCCCACCCCCGACACCTCTTCCTCACTGAGCTCAGCCAAGCAAACACCTCCCATCGGAACAAAACCAGCACTACAAAAAAAACCCCTTGTTCAACAACAACCACAAAATTAATAAGAGAGGCAAACAAAGCAGAAGGAGAAGCTCTCCTCTGCGGAATTTCCCCTGAGCAGCCATTTTCAGTGGGGGTTAGGGGGATCTCTGGGTTCCCTTGCTGACGGGGAGAGGTGGCTGGCCCTGCTTGGGACCCCGGCATGTAGAGGAGTGTGCGCAGTGTACGTCATCTCTGCAGCCAAAGCAACAGGGTGCAAGGCCATAAATATCCAGTCCAGCAAACCTGCCGGGCTTGACGTAATCTCTCCACCAGCTTCCAAGGTCAACAGTGACCTGTTTATACTGCACGGGGCGAGAAGAGGCATTCTGGGAGAAAAGCAAAGAGAGGAGATGTCCTATGCCCATACAAAAGGTGCTGTATTCCCGTGTTGCTCCATCCCAGGCTGGGAGGAACATAAAATTAGCACTGTTTTCGTTCATTCATTATATAAATATTCTGTGTGGTGCCCACCCCCACGTTTCCTTGCTGGACCTGCAGGCCTCCTTCAGGGAGGCTGGGAGGGGAGGCAAAGTTAGGTTCAGTCCAAGCAGCTGATTACCAAGGTGAGGTGAGGGCATGCATGTGTGCAAATGGGAAAAAGCAGGGAGAGAGAGCGAGCCAGGGGTTGTATTTGAAGGCAAGTGGTGTGCACGGGGAGTATGCATGGGCTGAGAGGTGTGCACAGCATCACCCTGCCCAAGGAACCCGTGCCTCCAAACAAAAGCTATTTCACCATTGCCCAGGGTTGACCAGGAAGACCAGACATGTACTGCCCACTCTGAGCATGGAGCTGTGCAGCAGGAGTCCCTTCTGCAGCAGGGGCACCATGGATGGAGCTTGACCAGCCAAGCAGTCTTGTCTCGTCTAGCTAACAGCCCCACACAGCCCTGCTACCCCAGGCTGCAGCCTCACCAGTGCTCACTTTCCTCACCAAGAAGGTGTCAGCCAATCCCTGCACCCCAAAAGCCCCTGCCAAAGGCAGGGGGCAGTTTCTCAGGGGTATCCTCTGTGAGCACAGAGAGACGAGCAGCCCCAGGGTACCGGCCTTCCCTTCTGTGTGCCAGCCCCAGCCTCAGCAGCAATGCAAACCCAGCATCACTCATTTCTGAGCTAATGGAGACCACTACCCCCATACCCTCCCTTCACACCCTGCCTTTAGCCACCCAAGGGTGGAGATAGGAGTCTGGGCACCCAGACCAGGCACAAGTGGCTCATCCAAGCAAGCCTGTGCTGCCCAGTGCCAAATCCGTGACCGGACGTGTCCATCCCTGCTCCCCCTGTACAGTCCTATTGAGCAATTAGAAAGACATGGAGAGGAGAAGCAAAAATAAGAAGACAGTTTTTAAAGAACCTGCTGCTAAACAAATGCTGATCTGTGTGCTCCATCCCACCCACCAGCCTGGGTTTCTATTTTTATCAGGTGATGAACAAGCCGCAATATCGGGGTGGGGGCGAGCCCCGCTGTTTACGTCTGCCGGCACGGGGACGGCTGCTGCGAGCAGAAGGCAGCTCATTCAGTGGGAGCCGGAGCATCCTGGTCGCTGCAGGTTGAATAGGTACATTGTCCAGTGAGGGAGGTTCAGGAAGGGCACCGTTTCCAATCCAGGATGCAAACAGGGCTGGGAGAAGTTGCATGTGTGTATGGGGTTTAGTTTTTAAATATGGGGTGAGTTTTCCCAACCAACAAGGCTGATATTCACTCTAGCAGAAAGGGGCACAGGTGCTGTGTTTGGTGGGGGAGGCTCCTCCATGCCCTTTTTACCCCCAGACGTGCCCTCCCATGCTCTCGGGATCACAGCCCCTCCCAGGAGGTTTTAGACCTCTCCTTACTTTTAGCTAGAGGCGTTTCAGCACTTTCTTGCCTTCCCTCCAGTGGCACCCCAAAATAAGACCGTACAATCCTCCCCCGGACCCAGTGACACAGGCTATGCAGGCACTCAGACTCTTCCACATCACACCATACTTTCCTCATCCTCGGATCTTGGCTTTGGCAAAGTGCAAGACCCAAGACAGGCTTCTCATGTCCCTACTGTTTTGGGGCTTTGAAAAGCCAGGCTCTTCTCAGCGATGGCCAGCGATAGGACAGGGGGCAATGGGTGCAAGCTGGAGCATGGGAAGTTCCATGGGAATATAAGGAGGAACTTTTTCACTGTGAGGGTGACAGAGCCCTGGGACAGGCTGCCCAGAGAGGTTGCGGACTCTCCTTCTCTGGAGACATTCAAATCTGGCTGGATGCATTCCTGTGTGATTTAGTTTAGGCCATCCTGCTCTGGCAGGGGGGCTGGACTAGATGAGCTTTCAAGGTCCTTTCCAACTCCTTCTGTGATTCTGTGAAAGATGAGGGTCAAAGCTAATGTTGAGGCACCCAGACAGCAGCACTTGGGCAACAGCTATTCAAGCTCTGCCCATGACATACTGGAAGCAGTCCTTGCTGATGCAGCCTCAGCACCCATGCAGTGAGGGCTGCATGCATGGTCCAGGCTGCTAGCAGAGCCACGCAGCCCAGAGGGATGTGTATGAGCACATACGTGTGTGAGGGCAGGTTAGTACCTAAACCACCAGCATTCCTCTCCCATGCACACTTAAGCTGAAAGCCAGGAAAGCTGCAGAGCATCAAGTACCTGAGCAGAAACACAGAAAACAGGCCATGTCAGCCCTCTCCCCACCTTCCCAATTAGAAGCTCGTTTCTCTCATCAGTCAGTGCACAAAGCATGCCCACTTTGGCAGTGCTTGTCTTGCTCCTGCTGTGGGAGGCGTGGAGGCTGTCAGCCTGCTTTCTGCTCCCCATTTCCCAGCCACCACTGCTGGTAGGTGAGCTCCAGACTGGCAGGTAGGTGGGAGCTAGCTTTTTTTTCTCCCTGCCTGGATAAAAAGTACAGCAGAGTTTTGTCAGTGGCAGCCTCACCCTCGCAGAGCATCACTGCCCGTCACTGCTTCAGAAAAGACAGCAGTGCAGGCAAACCCACTCCTGTGCTGCTGCAGTGGATCAGGGCCTTGGTTAGCTGTGAAAGAGGGAATAGAGCTGGAAACAGGGCTGTTCTGACTCTGACACCAGCTTCACCCATACCCTTGAGCAAGTCATCTTGCCTCTGCATGCATCAGTTCCACGCAGTGCCAGGGCTTCAGCAGCACCATGGGGCAGCCAGAACTCAAATACGGTTATCTAAAGGAAGCTGTGATGGCTGATCAAGAAATGCCTGTCACAATGTGTTTTGAACTTCTTAGACACTGACTGCAAAAGCAGGAACAGTACTTTTGAGACTCAGCCTCAAAGCTCCTGAGTTGCCCTAGATCTCCAGTGCCTTTCCCGAAGACAGGTCGCAGACTTAACTTGTGCATCACCCCACTCTGCTATCTTTGCACAGAGCAGCTGGGATCTCATACCCCCTGCTCATGTCCCGGCTGTTTTGGGGCTTTTAAATGCCTAATTAGCTTTTAACAGGATACAATAATTCTAGAGATGACAAGTGTTCTAGGGGCACAAACCCCTCCTTTTCATCCAAAGAACAAGACAAGGGTTTGAGCTGACAGCCATGAGACAACTGCACTGGCACTTGCAGGGAAGGAACAGTAGTTCACAACAGTGAGCAGTTTGATTTGCACAGTTTTTAAAGCACTTTGAGGTTTTTATTCTTTATTCTACTATTTGTTCTATTTCTTCCCCCCCCCCCCCCCCCCCCTCCTTCCCCTCTCTCTCAGCTGGAAAGCCACACAACCCTGCCTTTCATTACTTCTGGAAAACTGCAAGCAACTACCACCTTAACTGCTACAACCTTTTTCTGCCTGGCATTTTTTTTTTTCCTTTCCCCTTTTTTGCTCATTTTCATTCAGTGACTGCTTCCATCACACAAATTCTGGATAGTCTATAGTTTTTAACAGCAAAGCTATTATTCACTCTTCTTTGGCCACAGGGTTTGTTCTCTGTTCAAATACATGTTCAAACACTTCAGCCCTGAAGGCTGAACTTCACTGGGAATAGACATAAGCCTCTTTTGAACTTTATAATGACATGTACAAATCTTACCTAACTGTAAGCTCTTCTGCAATGTGTTACCTGTATCTCAACGAGCCCCGAATTGTCATTTTCTCTGCTTTAAACATAAAACAAAAGCCATCTATGTCACTTTTTTGACCTGGCCTCTCCTTAGATTAAAAAAAACAAACACACACACAAGAGCAGTTTATGAATCACAATTTCTCTGAACATATTTAGCTGTTTTTCCAGTCGTTCCTGATGCAGACAGAAAACTGGGACAGCCAGCAGGTACTGAGCAGTTTCTACCCCTTCCCTGAAGTTGCTAAGAAACCATTTGTGTGGAGCATCACATTTTCCTAGCTCGAAGTGGAATTTTCTCTGTACCCTGGCTTTAGCTCACCAAAGGTTTAGATGTGCTTCTCTTTGCCAAGCCACAGCGGCAGCAGAGGGTACACAGGGCTCACAGTTATTCCACACCAAAACAACTGAATGTACACATTTTTCCAAATATTCTTTATATTACAGGGAGAAAGGGCTGTGGTCGGGCCATGAGTCAGAACAAAATCAGCCAGGTAATATTTTATAGCTCCTGTCTACGTGCCCTTTTATCCCCAGCTGGAAATAGAGAGTCATACTTAAAGCATGAACCATTGTGCCCCATCTGAAGTGTGTTTTGCCTGCCCCTCTTACTGTTACCATGCTGCCTGGTGCAGAGACCCCAGCTAGCGAGGGCAGGAGATGCTTCAGCTCAGCCAGTGAGGCTCTGTCCATCCCAGCTGGAGGTGGTGGCAGCACCTGGGGTAGATCTGATGTTCATTGAGTAGGTGGGAAGGCCCCAGCTTGACCTCACTGGTGGAGAATTAAACTTGATGTGGGCAGGCAGCAGACTTATACACCGAAAGGCATGTGAGGTGGAGGAAATAAGGTCCAAGAGTTTCAGATGGGGCTGTAAATACACTGTTCTTTCTAACAGCTGCAAAGTTTTCCCTCACTGCCCTGTTGACTTAAAGCATAAGAGCTCCTGGAAAGTTAAGTTAATATCTAGAGCTTCACTGCTGAAAAAAAAAAAGAGGGGGGTGATCCAAGGGGGAGATTCACAACCAAAATCTGGCTGTGAATCTCTGAGATGGAATAAAGTACTCATGGGAAGAAGCAAGTCTCCTTGCTCTGTGATCCGGGAGCGTTACCTGTCAGGATGATGGATACATGGCTCTCACGAGAGGGCACGAACGTTGCAAAAGGGTTATGAGCCTCAGGTTTAAAAGTGAGACAGGCAAGGAAGCAAGCTTTGAAACGAGGCATGGGATCAAAATAATTCATGGAGGGAAGAAAAACTATTATATCATAGCCCAGAAAGCAAAGAAAGACACTGGGAAGAGAGAGGGGAGTGCAGGTATTAAAGATCATGTGAAAGAGAGGTGGAGGGAGAAAAGCTGAGGGCTGCCATGTGCCTTGGGTGGAAGGGGGAGTGAGGACACCCAAATTTTACCTTTACATTAGATTGGTGATGTTCTCTTCCATGCTAGGAGAAACAGCTTTATCCTTTTTTTTATCTCATAAGGTTTTCCACCTTTCAAAACCCCTTTAAGATTTAGGGGCTTTAAAACCCTTTACCCTCTTTCCCACAGGGGCAGCAATGCAGAAAGGCTATTAAAGACTTCACATAATTTGACCCAAAAAGTTATTCACCTGTGCACATCCTGCTCTTGTCTCTTGTAACCTATGCCACAGCCCACACTTTCCCTTGGGCTGAAGGTACCGACTCTCCTGCAGCAGAGGCACCTTCACCTAGGAGCTGCAAGGAGGAGTTACTATCCAGGCAACATCATACAGCCACATTTCTGCACTCAGGATCACCTCACCTTGATCTTTCAGAGATCTCTTAGCAGCTGAGATAGTGATAACAGGGAGATGAGAAGACTGAGCCATAGCATGAACTATCTCAGCCTGAGCTAGGACATTCTTGGAAGCCTGAGGAACTTCAAACCCAAGACCTCTGCCCACCCTCAGGTTTCACCACTGAGACAACCTCTTCTGGTTGAAAAACTTGTTGTTTCTCAGCTGTGAAAAATCTCTAACAGTTTCCCATCTCCTCCCAGTTGCCACTTGGCCCCTTACAAGCCAAGGTGCGGGCCTGCAGCAACAGACCCATTCCCTCCTCCCCAGGCACAACTTTCTCTTCCTTTCAAAGTTACCAGAATTCCACCATAGGGAAATAAAAATAAATACAGCTTTTTCAGCACTTTCTCACAATACCAGAAACTGCCAAGTGATGGGACCCTCCTCAAAGTTTTAAAGATAGCTGCTCTACTCCCTGCTTTTCCTAGGCACTTACAGACTCTGCATTTCTTATAATCCACCTCAACAACCTCCTTTCTCTGCCTTGGTATCACTTATTGGTTACTGATGCTCCAGGTGCTTTCCATTTCCTAGCACTGAGCATCACCTCCCTCCATATCAAGCTCCCCTGCCATCACCTGCCTCCTCCTCCTCTGCAGAGTGGAGCCACACGAGAGAGTTCCCTAAACCTTCCGGCTCGCTGCTTTTTTTGGGCTTCCCACTAAATGTGCTCATTTCTACTCAGATATTGACGGCAGTGCAGACACAAATATTGCCCAGCTTCCTTAATTAGCTTCATCTTATTTTAGTTTGCATAGACCACATTTTCATTTCATTACATAAACTGTTTCTTCTCTCTCAACCACTTGTGGTAGTCTAGTTTGCTTCCAAACCCAGAGGGCTAAATTTAATCCCCCACTCCCCATTCAGCTTTCTCCTTTTACAGTGTTTTTTTGGTCATGCTTTTTTCCCCTTTCTTTTCTTTTCTACAGTTTTGGGTTTGGTTGGTTTTTTTTTTTTCTTTCCTTCTTTCCAAGAGGCTGGGCTTCCTTTTCTGTCCATAAGCCCTCCTATTTCCCCCTGCCCCCTGGATGCCTGCCTACCTTTACTCTAAAATCCAGAGGAGGATCCAATACACTTAGTTTGCCAGCTCTTCAAGAGGTATCTAAGGAGGCTGACAGGAGTTTGATGGTCTCTCTTGCAGCCAGTGGCAGCTAATGTGGTCTGAAACCCTCTCTCTCTTTTTTGCCATTCACACACAGTACTTACTCTTCAAGCCTGCTGCTGCTGCCACTGCCTGAAAGGACCTGAAATACCACACGGGGAATTTTGATTTCTTCTGGGGAACCAGGGAAGCTTAAAAAAAAAAAAAAAAAAAGGCAGGAAAACTCATCTGGAGATTGTGAAGAAGACATACAGTAACAGCAAGAAGTAGCAAGCTCTTTCCTCCTTGAAAGACGAAAAACACCTCATTGCTCTGCCAGGTGTATGGGACTTAGATTCTGGAAGCACTGCATTGAACTGATAAAGGTAACATATTGCACTTTCCTCCCTCCTCCTCTCTCTTTGGTACCTTTTCCTCAACTTTCCTGTTTCTTTCCTCAGTGCTCTCAGGATGCAGGCGCTCAGTCAGTGGGTTGGTTGTTTCCCTGGTGAGCAGCCAGCACAGAAATGTGAGAAAAGTTGTAAACTTACTGAGCATGAGCTTCTCCACAGTTTCTCTTCTGCAAGCAGCACTGCTGTGAGAGGGGAACCTGTGCCTGGAGCGCCTGTCAGCACGATGGTCCCCACCAACCCACCGTTATGGGAGCAAACCTATAGCCAGAGGCAACGACTATGTGGACTATGTGTTAATTGGCTTGGGGAAGGGAGGGAGAGCAAGAGATGCTATAGCCAAAAAACCATGAGGTGGGAGAGCAGAGACAGGGTTATCCCCATTCTCCCTCCCCAAAAGACCACCCGATGCATCAGTGTTTCTTTGTGATGGATTTTGGCTGCTGCTTAAACCCTGGTGATGTTTCTGATCCTGCTTCTGAGCACCGGGGAAGGAGGTTGCGTCCTGCTGACTTGTTGCAAGTGTCCTAAATCGCTGCGGGGTTTCTCGTGATTATTGCTTTCCTCGGTGTCATTGCTTTGCTACAGGGAAGGCAAAGAGTGATCTCTGAGCCACAGGGGTGCTAAGCCTCCAAACAGGGGCTGGCAGCTCCAGAAAGGGAATGAAAAGAGCCTGGCTGCCGGGTGGTGTGTCAGCGCGCTCCCCTTGCATGAGGATGGCCGGGACCAGTGGTTGGCAGAGTCTCCTGGGTTATTTCCAGTTAGCTGCTTCGGGCGTTCCTCGGTACCTGCCCTCTTTCCGAATCCATTCACCGATGAAGCATATTTTTAGCAATAGTTTGTGAGGAGCTGAGCTCTTCTGCAGAAGCAGACAGAGCAGAAATGTGGCTTCCTTTTAGAATCTCTATTAAAAGTGTTCTTTTTGTTCATGTACTACTTTTTAAGATCTTTCATGTTAACCTTGAGCTAAGCAGCAGCCTATCCCTAGCAATCTAACCTTTCCCTTTTAAGCTGCTAAGCCAAAAAACTTCAATTTGAAACGATTTCCTAGCTTTCTAAAATAACTTTGCCAGATGTGGAAAGGGGGGAATATGCCACAACGAAATAGTTGGGAGAGAGGAATTTTTTAGCATTCCTCACTAGTTTGGTTTTCATTTATTAGCTCCCAATGAAGGATGCTGTCTGGGCAGAGGGGACAGTGTCTTGGGGACTGAGGTTGGGGATTCTGCAAAGGACAGCAATCCCATGTGCTTTCGAAAGCTGAGCTATTTGTTTCTTTGCTTTGGTTGTTTGATGTTATATTTTCCTGCTGGCTTCAGAGACTGTATCTGCCTGATAGGTCAAAGGGGAGATGCTGCCTCTTTCTGAGATGTCTCAAGCTGCTGTCAGAGGACAGAAAGGGAAGTCATTGCCTCCCACCATCACTGGACGGGGCAGAGGGTGATGACTGGAGATGTACCCATGCTGGCTGAGCACTCTCCCCAGCCTGAATGGTCTTCGGGGGAAAACTCCATCTGTTCCACTTGAACTCCTGTTTAATGTTTCCTACAATCCATGTGCAGTAGCAGGGTTTGACAGCAGCTTGATGGATGGATGGATGGATGGATGGATGGATGAAGAGACCCAAAGAGATAGGAAATTGAGGGAATGAAAGAGACAGAGGGAAAAACTGAGGGAAAGAGGATATTAAATAAAGTTCAGCAGACTTACACTGCTGGAGTAAATAGCAGCTCATCACCATAAAATACTACCTAATTAGTGAGGAACATTAAGGGGTTTAGAGGAGAGGAGGATGGTATCACTTAAAAGGCAGAAACGAATGAATGAATGTGTAAACGAAAAGAGACTCAGATTGTTGTTCAGTGCTCTGGTATCACACAGGGATGCCTACAATGGTCAGAAGCCCTGGGCACTCCAAAATCCACTCCAGTATTGGTCTTTTCTCTCCTCTTCTCTCTCTGGGGCAAATCCTCTGCAAGCATTAGTGGCACAGACCCAGTGATTTCATTGCCTTCCCATGCTGACTTACACCCGGCATGACTGCGGGCTGGTGGAGGGCCAACTGGTCCCATGTTAAAAATCAACGGGACCTTTCTTAGCTGCCTGAGACATCTTTTCCACAGCCACCCTCCTCCGTCTCCTCAATTCCCTCTTCCCCTGGCCAGCGGTGGGACGGCTGCTCTACCACAAGACCTTTCCCAGAGCTGCTCTCTTCCTCCTCCTCCTCCTCCTCCTCATCCCCCCCACCCCTCCCAAAACCCGCTGCAGCCTCCACGTACGAAACAAGCCGGGCTGTGTGTGCAGCTCCCAGGCAGCTTCCCAGCAGCAGCAACAAAAGCCGTGTTCATAGCAGGGCTGGACCACATACGGAGCCAGCGCGCGACGGCTGACGAGCAGCCCAGAGCAGCCGGGGCTGTTTAGAGAGTGAGAGAGAGAGAGAGGAGATGGTAAAAAGAGGGAGCTGTTATATATTTAAAAAAAAAAACCCCAACCAAAAAAAACCCCAACCCAAAAAAAAACCCCTTGAGCCCAGCGCAACAACGGAAACCTTACAGTTTACTTTTAAAAACTCAGTGCTTCCTTGTGAGAGGGCAGAACAGCTTGGCCTGTGTGCGTGGAGCGGGTCTGCGGGCTCTGCCTGTGTGCACAAGGGCGGGTGTGTGAGCCCGGCCTCCCCTCCCCTCCCTCTCAATGGGCTCACAGTATAAATCTAAAGAAGCTTTTTGTTGGGCTGATGAATAGGCCAGGGGGGTTTTGTCGTGCTAGCCCTGCAGCCTTTTTTGAGATGCTTCACACGGAGGGTTTTATTTTTTATCCCCTCTCTGTGTGCTTTTCGCTGGGCTTGCCCTTTTTAATACAAATTTCCATTTCTCCCTTGCATGACATCCCCAGTGATTGCTCCATATGGACCAGAGAGCAGAAGGGTGTGGGGGGGAATGACAAATACCAGAATCATTTGACTTGAGTACCCCGAGAGCAAACATGAGCTTTAGCTGTCGAAATGCCCCGAGGTGTTAAGTAGCAGCCCTGTGAACTACCTCGCTCCACCTTCCTTCCCCTGCTTTACAAGCCCAACCACTGTGCGATTGGCTTTAGTGATCTCATGCTCCTGATGGCTTCAGCCCTTTGATGGAGGCAGCCAGAGCTGTGTCATTGCCCCAACAACCAAACGAGGATGAGGGAGATGATGTGGCTCAAGCACAAGATGATGTGGCTCGAGCATGTTGGCCATGCAGAAAACTTCAGCAGCCACCAGGTCTCTGTTCCTGCTGTATGAGCTGCATGGAAAGAGTCTGGGAGCTGGGGGTTTCTGCCTTTCCCTGGGGCTGGCTGGGGAGGAAACTTGTGCTTGGGAGCTGGAGGGGAGGACAGAGCAGAGGCTGAAGAAGTGACTCTGCTGAGAGAAGGGAGCAAGAGATGAAAGCAGGGAACGGGATACTTCTGACAAGCGTAACGGTCTGGGTTCTCACCTTTGCAGTTGCTGTTTATGTCCACCAAGGCATGGCAATTCATGGCTTTTCTCCAAACCCCGGTGCGAGCCAGAGGGCACCTGCAGCAGTTGAAGTAGGGGGAACTTTGGGAGAGACCCAAAATTAACTGAAGCGAGGAGTCCTACCTTGCTGCTCAGTTCCCCCAGCCTGGCTGTCACCATGTCCTAAGGGTGTGCAGGCTTATGATGGAAAGGAGCATTGATTGCTGGGAAGAACTGGGGTGATGGCATGTCCTGGGAAAGGCAAGTCGGTGCTGTTTGACTGGCAGCTGTACTTGCTGTGACAGCAAGGCACCACATGAACCTTGAACATGGGGATGGATAGTCCTGGTTGTCACCGTGTTACTACATGGGGACCAGGGACCTTCTGAAGCTCCTTGGGTGGAGGAAGCTGAACCCAGACTTGCTCCATGCCCAACCATGGGTAGGGCAGGTACCAGAGGAAAGGCACTCGCTTCACCAGGCAACGTGGGACAAAAAGGCATCTATGATGTACCGTAGGGACAAAGTGATCAGGACAGGAAAGTTCTTCCAGCGGGGTAGTGCTCATGCATTAGACCCAAGAGAAGTAAAACTGTCTATTAAGCCATGCCCAATAAACCTAGCTTACATTAGTGGGAGAATATGGAATGTAAATACTCATGCTTCAAGGCATAAGGTAACCACTAAATGCCTACTGTTAAAAAGAAACTTCCTCCTCAGCAGTTTATTCCCTATTTTTTTGATGATGAAAACTTTGCTCTGAAGCTGGTGATATAGGTCTTGTCCAAGACAGGATACTGGCCTAGGCACACCATTGGTTTCATCTGGTCTGGCAATTTCCATGTGCCTTTGGGTTCTCCAGTGCCCTTGGTTAACATTTGGCAGAGGTCTTGGACGCTTTATTAGCAGTAGTGTAGAAAACCACTGAAGGACAGAAGGAATCATCCATGATGGCTGCAGGAGATACCTATTTGACTTAACAGATGAGAAATTGAAATAGGAATAATCTGACAGGAAAAAAATCCAGAAGGGAAACTATCAAGGAACATCTCATGGAGGTTAGATCTAAGTCTGGAAGAAAAATAGGTGTGTAAGGAAAATGCAGAGGCCAGCACCTGATAAACAGGTGAAAATGATGGTGCTGATCCCTTCCAGCCAGAGCTCCCATCCATCATTCACACCTCTGCTGGTGAATAACCCGTAATCCACAGCAAAACCTGCTGCTCCTGCTGGGATCCTGCACAAGACCAGGGATAAATACCTCCCCTCAGCCCTGGAAATCCCCAGGCACCGCAGGCTTTGCACAGGGCAGGGGCAGATTGAGTAGTTTTGCTGGTGCAAATCTATTAACTTCAGATTACTTGGGTTTAGCAGTCCTGTGGTAAAGCAGCCACAGATCTAAGTGTAATTAACATTACATCATCTGTGCCACAGTTTCAGGGTTGAAATAACCACGTAGTTCACATATTGGAAATTACAGGATGGCTTTCATGTAAATGATTAACTGTCACTATTACTTACCCCAGAAAAATAGTTTCTATGGTGTTTGGTGTATAAATAATACCCTGTACCACTATAGCTCTTGGCTTCAAAGTAATACTTCAGTGCTGTACCACAACGAATACCCTCCCATTCTGTAATAACCGGTCTGCAAATGATGTCTTTTCCTCTGTTGTAAATTACACTGTGCAGTTACTGCCACTGCTGCTGTTGCGTTCAGTCTGGTTAGTAAATACTACTTCTTCCCTACCATTGTATCTGGGGTTTAAATAATACCCTGCCCTGATGCAGTAGTTGGCATGTAAGTGTCACCCTGATCCTGCTCGGTACTTTGGAGTGCACAGAACTTCCTGCTGCTGCAGAACAAATTGCAGCCTTCCCCTCTGTAGTATTTGCCCTCTAAATATTACCCTGCTGTTTTGTATAGAGCATGTGGTATAAATAATACCCCGCTGCCTGGTAGTAATTGATATGTAAGCGATACCATCAGACTGCAGGGTACTTAGCCTGTGCAGTGGGGGATGCTGGGCTCACAGCTCAGCACATCGTCATCGTTGCTCAGGTCTTCCCTCAAAAAAATGGGTGCTCAGCAGCCAGGGCTGGAGCTATCCTGTAACCATCACTGCATGTCAGCAGGGAAAGGG
This sequence comes from Porphyrio hochstetteri, assembly GCA_020800305.1. NCBI lineage: Eukaryota > Metazoa > Chordata > Aves > Gruiformes > Rallidae > Porphyrio > Porphyrio hochstetteri. The sequence goes on along the minus strand of CM036915.1, from coordinate 16,462,122 downwards.
GGTCACCCCTTCTCTTAGCCAGCTAGCCCGTGGGAACTTGACCCTCTCTGCTGTCCTTCAAAATCACAAGCCACTTTGCCAGAGACAAGGCAAAATCCTTGTCCTTTCACAGTTCCCAGATTCCCTGCAGCCTGCCTCCTAAAAAAAGCCCTTGGTGCTAGCTAACAGCAGAGATCACCTTCCAGTCTCAACTTAGGGTTTCCTGCCTGTTCTAGGACAGCATGAAAAGCTTCGGCATCACTAATCACATTGAGTCATGTTTAGCAGAGGACAGAAGGGTCTTCATTGCTCTTATTGTTCAGCTCTGAATCTGCCCAGCATTTTGAAGTGCTCCAGACCAACCCCAGTATGATCCTGAGACTACAGCTCTGTGCAGTGTGGTACCCATTCCATCTGCAAAATCATTCTCGTCTCAGGACACCTATAGGCCTGTGCACTTTATACCTTTCTGAAGTATGTGAATGTTCACTTGGGCCATTCTCCTGCTGTTCCCAGGCAGGTATGTGAGTTATGGGCATGAAGATCTCAGTGTCAACCAAGATCTTCGTTTCAGTTCCTCTTCAGAGCTGCACTTCCAGCTCTAACTTACATATCCAGAGTAGTTCTGAACTGGCTAGCCCAGGCACCATCACCACTCTGACCAAGACAGCACCGAGTTCAATGTGGGCTACTAAACCCCCCTGAGAAGAGAGATTATTTCTTGGGTAGCCTGGACATCACACTGCCACAGCATGGTGTTTAGCCAGGGGACAGCCAGCTCAGTCTTGCCTGCAGTACCTGCTGACGTTGCCCTGGAATAAATCAAGGCAATTGCCCCTCAGTCTTCATCTATGTTCTCCATTAGGGAAACGGTGTATTTTCCCCTAGAGACCCTGTTCAAAAGGGGTCCTTCCTTCTGTCCTTCCTTCTTCTAACCCCACCAGAAATTTTCTTTAGTCAAGGTAAGGGTTGTAGGCAGAAGTGGTATCTCCAAGAGCAGCTGAGAACACTGGAAACCAGAGATGCTTTGGCTGGCAAGCCCCTTTTCCAGCTTTTCACTCCACACAGGCTACTTCACTTCTCCTCTTGTTTTGGCCAGTTTCATACAATTGCCACTGGCATTCTATTTTGAATAGCACATCAAACTGATATAAACTCACACACTTTATGAATATTAGGCTCAGCCCTTACTTTCCTAGGTGCTAAAGTCCTCCACTCCTCCTGTATCCTCTGTGGCCACTCATCTACCCACGTGTGGTTGGAGAGAGGGTGTTTAGTCCACTTCAAAATCATAGTCTAGCATCATATACAAGAAGGTTGGGGTTGCTCATGCAAATGGAAACATCTTTCTCATATTGCAGTCTCAGAGTACAGCTGCAGCTTTATTCTTGTCTCCATCATGTGTACTGGTGAAAGTGAAGACTCTCAAATACATTGATTGGCAGCTCCTCTTCAATCCCTGTGCAGTTCATTTCCAATTTCTTCCATTCTCCAACTGGATTGTTCTCTGCAACTGCAAATGCAGCTGACTCTTGTCCTGTAGATCTGTGGTACTTCATCCACCAGAGGTGCCTCTCTCATCTGTCCTGTTGGTGCAATTAAACAATAATATTTTTAAATTCATTGGGTGTCAGGGTCATTAGACACACAGGTAGCTGATTGGATTTAACCCCCCTGATAAAATTACGTCCTCTTCCAGAAGTTGCTTTAGGGCCTCAAGGCCACGTTGTGCAGAAGCAGCAGAGTGTCCAAAGACAGAGAGAAGCGATTCTGCACATTCCATGAGGTGCCTCGCTCATCCTTTAGATTCTGAAATACCTTGGATGATTTGGCAGGCTGTCAGAGTTTTCCCAAACAATTTTGACATTCCCAGAAACCTCACAGCATCTCACAAGAGTGTGCTTCATCTTTCCCTGTTGTACCAAACCTTGTATTCAAGATCTTTTAAAGCTCAGTTTAGAAGCCACCTGTTAATTTTGCCAACAACCAGTGGGGCTGGTTTCTCTTGCTCTCCAAAATACCTGCTGACACTTTTCATTCTCTTCTGTGACATCCTTATGGTAGGAAGCAGATTGCACTGAGTCTCTCAGGGAGTGAACGCAGATGAAGAGCAGAGGATGTCTAACATGGCTTTTGAACATCCTCGGTGCTGCACAGGGAGCTTGAGAGGCCCCAGACGTTGGCTGGACAAGCCTGGGGTCTGTATGGACCAGTCCTTGGGGCACAGAATGAATACCAGCTGTAACACCTCACCTTGCCAGTATAATTCTATTAAAAATTATTAACTTAACCTATGACAGATTCAGCCACATTTATGGGCACGCTCATCATAAAAGTTAGAGAACATTTTGCTTCGAACATTTAGTTGTCAACTGCTGTTTTCCTCCCCAAACATTGCTCCCGTTGTGTGGCTCATTTAAATGCTGTGGATCGATGTGCATTAGTGCTGTGGTGGCTTTCCAGGGACACCTGTGGATCTACACATTGCTCCATGACAGTGCCCAAACGTTATCTATGATCAGATCCAGTTCTCACCCTGTGTGTAAAAGCAAAACAGGATTTTCCCTGTTATATTGTCTTCTGGAATTAATTCTTCTGTATGAAAGCAGGGTGCTCTGTAGAAAATTGTGGGGTTTAGACTTAGATTGGAGAGCTCTCCCTGCTGTTTCTTTAGGACTTGCAAGCAGTTCCTTGTCTAGCCTAGGTTTTAATACCAGAGCTCAGGCTTAATGTTCTTAACCTCAGAGGTAAATGGCATCTTCTCTACTGATTCCAGTGGTAACTGGATCTGGCCACCAGATAATTTACCTGCCCATATTACTGGAAGAATTACAAGATAGTTTGGTTAAAATAGATCATAATTATTACTTGCCTTTGAATTGGTCTTTTATACCAATAGTATAAAACAAATTTTACTTTTATACAGTTTCTCTTTGTGAGTTTCTCTTGTGTCTGAGTTAAAATAGCAGTGTAGCGTGCTCCAGGATCCATTTGAAAGCCCACAGCTCCTCTATTAATGCTGGACCATATTTGCTGGTCTGAAACACTTTGCTAAGCAGTTATTTTGCCTACAAGGAGATCTATGTTGGGGCCTTTCTGTTCCCCAAAATGTGGGCGCTGTTGGTTTTAAGCTGTTCCATGTGCCACTGGAAAAACACAACTTTTCTGTTGCCGTTACAGAACACTTCACCAAATGCTGGGCAACACTTTGGCTCTCTCCCTCAACCACATCTCATGCATAGGAATCTGTTTGCCTCCCAGAAATCTTTGTATTCCCATCTAATAGCTGTTTCAGTTTCCTCCATACCTCTCTCTCTCTTTTTGAAGGTACAACACATGGGCTTTGCTTAGCAAACCGTGGATGTGGGCTTAGCAGCAGTGGCTCTCCAAACATCCATGGCTTATGCTAAGGTTTAGTTTCTTCCCCTCCACAGTCTACACCTCACAGAATGATTTCACATTTCATGTAAGAGCCTTGCTTTTAGTCAGGATTCCCGTGGTCTCCCCAAATCCCCATTTCTACCCTCTAGGCTTGGTCAGCAGCATACTTTCTAGACTGCAAGAACACAGCACGGACTGTCATCTGCTGTGCTGGGGTAATTCAGTGGAGCCCTGATATCTGAGCTGTAATGAAAAGGTTATTGATCCTAGACCGAAACTAATGTTGGAGAGGCTAATTGTATCTGTCTTGCTCTGCCCTTCAATGTCACATCATCATAGCTGCTTCCTAAGTAATACTGTACCCAAGCCCATTTATAGATCACCTGTACATAGAGAAGAAGCCCTCTCTATATATAACTCACGTTCATGTCAGAGTTTGATTGGTTCTAAAGTGCAGTGTGTCTGTTGTTGAGCCCACTTTCACCATGTGATTGGAGGGAACAGACCTTTCAGTGTGGGCAGAACCTTGTGAAGGCACTAACATCTCCTTTGAGAAAAAGCAGAAGGCTGTGATTCAGTTTTGGACTGAACAATGGGTCTCGTGGAATTAAAAAATTGTCCTTTTACATTTGTTGCTAGTTTCACAGTGTTTGTGTGAAGGGGTTTCTTGGGGAAGTTCTGGACTGACCCAAAATGGAAATCTCAACCAGGGAACTGAAAGTCTATCAATTATTCCCTTTCCCATGCTGAAGAGTCCTGTTATCTTTTCTTCTGGGTGGATTAATGCATCACCCAGAGACCAACATCTACCTTCATGGAGGGGCCAGGGGCTAGAAGAGGACAATTTCTGAGGCATCTTTTCCATTACCTCGCTCCTTCCCCTCTGGCACTCCCATAAAGTAGGACTTAAAGCTTTTGAGGTCTCTGATGGATGGTCTTTGTGGCAAATGTGGCAAACCCAAAACAAGCTTGTTTAGCTGTGAACTGTTTTGTCATTATCTTCTTTCTTGTCATGTTTTGTTTTCTGCTGTACAATTTGGCTCGATTCAAAAGCACCACTATAGTAAAAAAATAAAAAAAAAACCAAGAGGGAGATTTATTTCCTGCCTGGAGTCCCTGTTGGTTTCTTCCCAAGAAGAAAAGAACAGGCTGAACCAAAGGCAGGAATTACTGTTCAGATAAAGTGACTTGACAAGTGAATAGGAGCAGTGGATGAGCATCCGTGCCCAATGGGACTGTCTCTAGCAAGGAGAGCTGGGCATCCCTCAGTGTTCTCAACACGGTGACATCCCCTTGGAGCATCTGGTGCAGGACAGGGTAGATGGCTGTGCTCTGAGGTACCTCTGTCCCCCAAAAGGGATGGAGCAGTATTAAATTAAACAGGGAACTTACTGACTGAGCCAGTTAAATTGAGTTAAATACCCACCATGCATCTTGGCTAAGAGGGAAGAGGGCACTGCATGCCAGCATGGTCCCTGGGTACCTGAACAGTTTGAACACACCAGAAAAGGAAGGAACTGTACAGGGATGCAGAGCTACCAGGTGCCATGACATGGCACTGGCTGAGGAAATGCCTGAGGATGGATAAAAAGAGAAAACATAAAAGAAGATATAGCCTGGTGAGATTATAGCAAGGTCTTAAACCCTCCACACACTTAGAGGGTTTGTACAGCCAAACTCTAGTCACGGACACTGCCCCTGCTCAGCGCCAGCCTGCTGCATGTCTCAGTCCCTGGAAGGGAGGCGAGCAGGAGACCATTGTCTGTGGTCCACATAAACTTCCACCACTGCTAAAGCTGTCAGAGGGTGACAAAGTGGGCTGGGAGAGCTGGTCTAGGAGGAAATGAGAGGAGACAGCAAACCATTCTTCTGCTGTCATGTATGAGGTGGTTTCAGGGGGTGCAATGCCCAGCCATTGATTAAGCTTTCCTAGAACCAGTGCCTGGAGTGAAAAGCTGCTTCTCTTCCTTAATCCTTCCTGTACCACTCAGTCTCCCAGATTGGTACAAACTGGCACGGCTCTTTCTGTGCTCGGTCTAGCTGTCAGAGGTTTGCTGGCAGAGGAAAATGAGAAATAGGAGAGTCTTCCTCAACACAGCCAAGGCAGCAAAACCCTCCTTATAGTCTGGACATCAAGTCCGTGGTGTCTGTTTAGACCTCACACCCTCTCCATAAACTGGAAGCAAAACCAGCCCAGTGCCTCCAAAACCGAGGTTCACCATATCAGTCCCCGACAGCAGACAACTTTGAGGACAACCTACCTCAAAACACTCATAAAGACCCATCCTCAGACACCAGAGTGCAGGAGATCCTTCAGCAGCAGTAGCAAAAACTCACGTTATGGTTGGGGATTCACGTTGCTGCCAGAAAAAAGTATCTGAAGTCCTAGAGATAGGCTTGAGAGAAAAGCTGGTTTACTCCTAGGAGACTCTTTCTCCTTGCCTGCACAGGGAGTATGTGTGAACATTTGATACCCATGTGCCTTTCTAAGGATTCACAAATAGTTTGAGCACCTGGAAACAGGAGTAAATAGCAATTCCTTGTGTCTCCACTGAAAACACCTGTGATCTGCTCAGGAAAAGATGATTCTCCAACTTTGGGGGTTATGAAGAAAAATATGCCAAGAGGATAAGTAGATTTCCAATCTTGCAGAGTGTTTCTGGTGAACAGTAATACTCGCTTGGACCACTGGCGCTGCCCCCTGAAAAGCACATGGCAGGATTTCCCCCCCAATTTCCAGCCAGTAGCCAAAACACCCCAGGCCCCCTCCCATGGCATTTGCCCTTTTGTCTTCCAGGTCATCCCAAAGGGAGGATCGAGTCAAGATTCCACCTTCCTAGCAAAACTAAACTGTGCATGTCTTGAATTTATGAGACAGGAAATCTACTTGGGAGGAAAGCTGGGGCTGAAACAGCTTCATTTAAGTCAATCTAAGCACAGTGTTTACACAGTGTCTGGAATTAATGCAGAGAAAACTTTCAGGTGCCAACTTTGGAAGGAGAAAATGGGGAGCAAAAAGAGGCAGATACTGAGACTGTGATGAAGCTGGAAGCTCTTCCTCCAGGTTGGATGGAAAGTTGCTTCCATTGCTGTTAAGCACCAACAGCATGCTATACTTGGTAATGCAAGGATGTGATAGGATGCGATTGCTCACCTATCTCTCTTGTGTCCAAGCTGTGACAGTGTGAGTGTGTTTAGTATTACCCACTGTGCATATTCCCAGCATGGTCAGTCTCACCAAAGACCATGGTGCAGTGAGATGCATGCAGCACATCATCAGCAGAAGGTGCCCTTAGCAAGAGGGTGCTGCAGCCTTTGTACCTCCTAAGAGATGTCTATTCAAGTGAAGGGACATTGATGCCAGCCGAAGCCATGCATCATTTCACACATGGCTGATACCAACCAGCAATGTCCTCACACTACTTGTCATTAGCATGACCCAAACCTGCAGTTCTTACAGAGACCCTACAGCCATATGCACATGGTCTTGTGGCTCTCACCTTGAATCTGCCACGTTTGTCGACTTTCTGAGCCAGCACAATGTTTTCTGCCTGCATGGAGCACAGCAAGGGGGAAACCTTTACCTTTGTGAACCTGACAGGGACCAGTTGCCTGATGTCTCTTCCACTCCTGCGCCTTGTTAAAGAAACTTTCACATCATGGTTCTTAGGAACACATATATCCAAGGCTATTTTGGGTAGCAGGGTATTAACAGGTATCAGATTTGGCCAGTCAGTGAAGACTTAGGTCTCTGTGCCTATGGGTTCTGTGCTAAATCATGGCTTCAAAGGCATTACTGATTTCCAGAAAACCAGTCTTCTAAAGGACTGGGCTGGGTCAGAGCAGAAGAGAAGAGAGGCAGAAGATGCCCATGAATCTTCTGCCAGTGTAGAAGCGCTGCAGAGGTTTGCTTCTCTACAGTCACCTTCACATATTGTTTTGTAGCCAGAGAGGGACGTTTTCTTATTTTTAAGGCTGCTTCTTTGCCCAAAGGAGGTTTCAGCCTGCTTATGAAACTATTGAAACATCAAATTCTGCACAAGTGAAAAACCCCAGCACAGCCTGTGCATCACCCATGGCAGAGTAATGGGCCAAGTGGGGCAAGCTGAGCTTTACACATCCCACACTAGCTCCCTCAGCATCTGCAGAGGACCTACCTGCTTGTTTAGCTCAGGCCTGCTTGGAGCAGGTAGTTATGTGGTGATTTAGGGAGGCCTTACCAAGTTAATGGAAGGAATGTTTTCCAGGTACCTCAGCCTTCTTTCTCCTGCTCTGCACTGGGCTCAGGTAGCTCAGATCCTAGGTGGACAAAACCAACAGGTTTTGTAATTCTCAGTGGGTTTCATAGTGCGCTGGTGCAATTGAATAGAATAAGTTGTCACTTGAAGGGCTTGTTCTTGGCTTCCTTAGATCATTGTTCAAGCTGCCATCCTCACACCTGACATCCAGGGAGGATCTGGTTTCTTTTTTGTGTCTAGGAGGGCTTTGCTCAAGGCTGACAGCAGCTCCAGAAAACAAGTGTAGACTGTTACATTCTCTCCCTGAGATATAATTGTTTACCTGCCCCTTGCTATCAAAGAAGGGTGATAGGTCATTGTCATTCCCAGAGAGAGCATATCCTGGAGGGAAGACATTTCCAATTTCCATTGCTCCTCTGTAGATTAAAACCTTCCTTCCTATCCCAGGCGAAGGGGTAGATCCCAATTACACCCAACAGTTGTGCCTAAAAAGTAGTGTATAAAGAGTCTTTATGGAGTGCATAACCACCTTCCCATCTCTAAAGGTTAGATGGCTAACAGTGCTCCAGACTCCCTTACCACCAGACAGAGAAACTGCTGAACCACTCTTGAAGGGTTCTCAACCAAGGCATCTGTTTCATACAGAGATGAATTGCTCTTTAGAAGTTTCTTTTTCTCCCCTTGGAGTAGAGAGGATTTCGAGTGTGAGCTTCAGCTAAGTCTCAAAGGCTCATTGTTCCCTTGAATTTAGAGGCTTTAGGGGCGGTTTGAATGTGGCTCTTGCTTTCCATATTGAGCAGACACTCAGAGCCATGGCAGCTTGGGACTTGGTGCTGATCCCACACCTTGCATGAAAGGCTCCAGCTGTCATCTGCTCACCAGAATGGACATTTTGCAACTTCTCTGTCCTTGCAGGGTAGAAAAATTGCTGGCGTGTGTGTTGCCAATGACAGACAGTTCTGGTTTTCCTAGTTTTAGGGTGGCCGGTGGTATGGGTTTCTGCTCTTCTGTAGACTGTGTTTAGCATGCTTCTGATCTCTCAGGGAGGAAAAAAAAAGAAAATTTAAAAAAAAAGAGAAGGAAAAAAGCTGATGAAGTTAATGGAGATGTAAGGAAAACCCAACACAAATCAGGGGAGAATGAGATCCATTTTGTGGGAGATACCAGAAAAGAGATAAATGCTTATAAAGGTTTTTTTTGTGTTCAGTAGGACATTTGTTCCAGACCATACATCTGAGCTGGGGTCAATAACTGAACCTAGCATACAACCATTTAGGTTTTGCTAAGATTTCCTGTGGCATCTTGCTTATTGAAAGCATGTCCCTACATCCTTGACTATTCTGGCTCTTCCTGTAGTGTGTGTGCAATATAATTAGATAAACAGCCAAACTATAACAGATTGCAGCTGTTTTATTGGAAGAAAAATCATAAAGCCAATGAAAATGTTATAGCACAGAACCAAAATAACGGGGCCAGTCAACTTTGGTTCCTTATGAAGAAGGACAAAGAGGAGCTCTGGGCCACATCTTCCAGCTGCAGCTGCAGCACTCTCCAATACCATCAGCAGTTGTAGTAGCAGAGCTGTGTCTGACCGTGTTCATGCCTACAGCAAGGGGTGCTTGAGGACAGGAGCCAGCTGAGGCTTGAGGTGAAACCTGACTTTGTTCCTAGTCTTCAATAAATGTGCTCTGTTTCATGCCTTGTGTGTTAGGAATGCCTTGGTGCCCTCAGTTTGCCATCTCCTGTAGCAACCCAGGCAGCCAACGCTGCAGGACTGTCAGTGCGTGGAGGACTCCATCCCTATGATGACAAAGTATCAGAGTGGTGACTGCTGTGTGTCTTTCTGATTGGGGAAAAAAAGGACTTTATTGTCCCAGGGATGGTTTCAGAAACAGAGCAGGCTGGAGCAGCGTCCAAGCTGCTCTCTGCATAAAGACCTTACTCTCAGAATGGTTTGGAAGCCAGACAGAATGGAATATTTCTCCTATTTTCTTAACAGCTGAAAAAACATGAAAAATCACAGGACTGCATTTATTGCCCTATTTCAGTTCCAAAGTTTGCCTTATTTAAAAAAAGGAGAAGAAATAAAACTGGTTTTTCCCCCCCTTCCCTTACTCCCCCTGCCCTCCCCCTACCCCCTCCCTTCCCTCCCATTTCCTGGACCAGGCTGAGATTTTTAACAGAAAAGCTCTCAGTCCTGCACAGAGGCTGGGAACATGCAGCAGGACAATAAAGTGTTTGTTCATGGGGATCATAGAGCAATGGTCTGTAGGTTTACGTGGCGGAGAAACCACCGTTGGACGCTGAAGCCTACAAGGACGTGGGACATGCTATCTAAACATGTGAGAACCCTCACAGTGTCTCTGCTAGGTGATGGTGTCTCCTTAGACTTCCCCTTGGTCCCAAGTGCTGGTGCCTGAAAATAATAGTGCTGAAAGAAGGCTGGATGGAGGTGACCATATGTCCTGGAGAAAATAAGTTCTGTTCCCTTGGGGATGGAAAACCAGCTGAAGAGAGGGAATCCAAGGCTAAATGAGCAGTGCTGGTTTTGACTCTTGTTCAGGAGCGTCTGTATATCCACAATTTTAAAGGAAATATTGTCTTTGGAAATACCTTTATGCCCGGGCATATCTTCTAGGTACTGACTGGCATTTTATTAGCTGCCAGAAACAATACATAAGTGTATTAAAGGTTTTCCAAAATTGGGAAAGAAAGAAGCTTAAACTGCCCCATCCACCCCCATCCAAAAGAAAAAAAAAAAAGACAACAGCAGGATTAAGGGTGATGAAAATAAATTTAATTGCAACAAGGGTGATTACCATGGTCTGGAACAAGCAAAGGCCACAGGAGAAACTGCAGATGGGACGCAATTAAAATAGACTAGAACAGAAAATGCTTTCCAGCAAGCAAACAAGTTAGACTGTGCTGCAAATGGGCCATCTGGCTATCTTCCACTGCTCAGTCTTATTGTGTAGGCACTTTCTTGGACTTTCACTATAGCGACTTTCCCTTTTCTTGCTCCCTCCTTGCTTCTTCAGTCCTTTGAAAACGTGGGGACAGGGTTGGAAGAGCAAGGGATTAGACCTGTCTGCACATACGTACACACTTACTTCCCTTCTCAAAGAAACAGATTTATGTGCAGCCAATTTAGGACAGTCCGTGCACAACCTGATACAGAAGCATGGCCTTGGGCATAAAATAAAGGGGCAATAAACTTCAGTGAAAGGGACAGTTGTTCTTTGGGGTGGAGAGCTCCTGAGCCTACCAGAATTCCCTAGCTGTCTTTTTTTTTTTGGATAGGCAAGAGCTTTTCCTGAACACTTCCTTGGCCTGGGATGAGTTGGAGAGGGCCTTGCTTCTCTCTTAGTCGCTGGTTGGAGAAGGTAGCATGGCTGGGGGTTTTGTGGCAGCTTGGCTGGCTTCTTGTTCTTCCAGGTGGCTTGGTACCCTGCACAGGGACAGTTATTCCGATGCAGAGGAATAGCTGTGACCTTGTGTAACTTGTCCTACCTCCTCCTCCCTCCTTGCCTCAAAAGCTGCTCTCCCAGCAAGTGCAAATGGAGTTTCGCAGGAAAGCAATCTGCAGGGCTGGAAGGTGTTTTTATAGCATGGACCTTGCAGAAAGCATAGCGTGATCTTGCTCTTTGTGTGCAGGGTTCTGTGCTGCAGGAATTACTCCTTCCCACTGTTCCCTGCTCGAGCTTGGCCAATCCTCTCTTCACAGTCACCCTAGGAGGAGCTCCACTCAAGTGTCTGCAGAGCCTTGTCTTTTCAAGGTGACTTTTTCTACTAGAATATAAGGACACCATGACTGCATTAGTGTTGGTCAGCAGTGACCCGGGTTCAGCAGCTGTGGGCTCAGGAGCTCACCTTTGTCTGGTGGCCAGGCTACCTCAGTGATTTTCAAGAGAAGTAGTCAAATGAAGTTATGCCCAGAAGCCTGTGTTACTCATGACATATGTGGTAGGGACCTCGTATCCCCAACATGTTGCTCACCTCTCTCCTTAGCCACTCAGCCACCCTTGGGAGTCATCAATAAGATGCTGCTCAGGGAGCATCCCATCACTGCTCAGCCTGTTCCAGGCTATACTCCTTATCCTAAAACCCTTTCCTCTGCACCAGGTCCTGTCTCAGTGAGCACACACTGCTCCAGGTTGGTTCTGCCATGAGCTGAATTTCACCTTCATGGGCACAGCTCATTTAACCTGGATTCACTCCTCTGTGGAGACAACCTCCACGTCTGAGCTAATCACCCTCCTCTGCTCTGACAGTCAGGGGAGAGGGTTCATCAGTTTTGAGGTATGCACTACATAATCTGTTTTAGATGTTGCTTTACAATAAGAGGAATAAACTCCCCATTTCCCTTGGCTAGACAGACCAGGTGTCCATCCTCTGTGCTATGCATGTCTGCTCAGACAGCCTTTCCTTACTTATTTCCAGAACTACTCCTTCAAGCAGCTGCTTGCTCGTTGTCATGTGCTTGGACATCCCACAGAGACAGTGTGGAGGGGAACTATTGCAGCATGGAACCACTGCTGTAACAACAGGACATGAATCAAAGGCATTCCCAGGGTAGTGAATCCCAACAAGAGCTGTGTGCAGACTCAGGGTTGGATCTCTTTACGGTACTTAAGGGGAAGGAAAAATGGAGATCAACATTGCAAACAACACCCTGAGGAATAGGTTGGGTTTCTTACTGGCCAGGAGTCAACACTTTCGCAGAATACACCCAAAACATTGTTATTGTGATTTGTTTAACTACTGCTCAGAGGAAAAGCCATTGCCTATGGGCTTCAGTGGGACAAGAGGGGGTTGGGGGGGTTTCTCTGTCATTAAACCAAGCTGCAAAGATACTGCTGGTCCCAGCTGTTATCACATGGGGGTATTTTTCCTTGTGAAAGATCAGCATAAGGCTTGAATAAGGCTAGGAGTAACTGGGCTTGTCTTAACTTGTGGGACAAACTGAATTTCCTCTTTTTAGGGCATTTTTTTCTGTGATGTCTAACTGATGCACAGATGACTACCCTCTCTCCTCCTACCCCTTGACAATGTACACAGAAATAACAGCTGTGTGGGACTCAGAACAATACCAGTTTGCTGCACACATGGGCCCTGAGAGTCTTTCCAGCCAGCCAACTGCTGTTTTATATAAATTTTTCTGTTTCCATGTTCTAAGATATTTCTATTCTTTAGGAGGCAATCCTGGTCTAAAGCTGCCTGCCTCTCCTGGCTGAGCTTATCTCGTGACACTCAGGGTTGTTCAGCTTGCTTTGATTCTGGCAAAACACAGCCAGATGAAAAGTACCTGGCTTAAGGATCCTGGAGAAGTAAGAGCTTTTATTTGATGCTCAAGCACATACCATGAGTAAAGGCTTAGTTACTTATGTCTAGGTGAGTGTCCTCTACCTGAATCCCCCCCAGATGCCTTCTTCCCTGGAGGGTCCACCCCTGCTCCCAGGGCTCAGGTGATCTTTGCTTCCATATTTGGGAGTGGAGGATATCCACTGGAATGGCAGATTTGGGATGGTGCAAGTAGAAATAATCTGAGCCCACCCCACAACTTCAGTGCAGGGACACAGTCCTCAGGCAATGTTGAGCTGGACCGTAGTGAAAACAGTGACCTACTCCAGGAGGGCTCTGGATGTACAGTCCCACAGTCGTTTTTGTAGCAAGCTTTCCTCTAACTAAACAGGAAGATGCTCCAGAGGGTGGACTTCAGGTTCCCCCAAAAGCTTAAATATATGCCAAAACACAGAAGCTGTGTCTGCTCCAGGTTTTCTGCCAATTCTCATATGTTAGCAATGACTGGTCTGTAACATGGAGATATTCCCCAAAATCCAGGTTAAGCCCCTTTCCTTCTTCTCCACTGGCAGCTTACCCCTAGTCCCTGCTTCCCTGCCTGGCATGGAGCTGGGAGATGCCTCACCTGCACAGACTTCAGGCAGGGCTGGCTGAGATTGAGCAGGGAAGGGGAGGAGGGGGAATTTCACAGGATGGCTTTTTGCCTTAGATCCTATAAGGTGAAAAAATGTGTGTGATGCTCATAAACATGATTCTTCATACTGCCCAGAGCCAGGCAAGATGAATAATAAAAGAGCAGAGATTGAAACATTGGTGCATTTGTATTCATGAATTTTAATGCCAGAAGGGACCATTCTGGGCTAATCTGTGAGTACATGTCTCTCAAACTTCACCCAGTTTCCTCTGTATTGAGCAAACTAACTTGCATTTGCCTAAGCCATGTCTTCCATTGAGTCTGGATTTGAAGCTACTGAGGGATAGAAACTCCATTGCTTCCCTTGTCATCAACTCCAATGATCCATCACCATCACCCCCTGTGTAAAATGTGGGCTTTGCTTCCCAGTTGAGTTTGCTTGGTGTGTGGCTTTAGCTATTAGTTCTGGTAATGACTTTCTGTTAGATTGAAGAGCCCTTCAGCATCAGCAGCTTCTGCCTGAAACAATATTTGTGCTCTGCTGTCAGCCTCTCAGTCTTGGTTTTGGTTTTGTTTGGGTTGGGGGTTTTTTGTTACAATAATTAGATTCAGATTTCTTAGTCTCCCCCCATAAAGTATTTCCTCCACCCCCTAGATCCTTGCTAGTGGGTATATTCTGCATCACCCACTTCTGATATCCTTATGCCAACCCAGAGGTGCGCACAGTATTCCCATTGCTCACCACTGGCACACAGAAGGGTATTCCTGTTTGCTTTATCACAGTAGCTCTCTCCTTGTAGGACACAACATCCCATTGTCAGGCACATCCCTTGTAAAACTGTATAGTTGATTCTATCTAATATCCTCTGTTTGGAAACACACTGGATGTAATGCTGACCCCTGTAGACGCCCATGAGAAATACTTCCCTCACCATCCCTGTCCCTCACATGGCTCCTTCTAGGGACCTGCCAGCGAGGCTTCTGCTAAGCCATTTTAATGTACATACTACTGTCATGACATATTTTGATATCATGGAACCCCGTGAAAGCCAAGCCATATCAAAATCTAATTACATTATGTTACAACCATGCAGGCAGCTTTATCAGGCAAACTTAGAATCGTGCCAACTAATGGAATCGAGTTTGGAAGCAGCTGCTCTATATACAAGTATCTCAACTAAGATTAATACTGCACCTATTCTTCAGTGCTTAATGAGTTGTGGTCTGTATCAGATTTTCCATTGCCTGGAATTTATGTCAATCAAGCCAGCATGTATTTATGAGGCTCATCATTGTATAACTTGACTGACTATTGGCACCGAGCTTCGGTATTCGGGACCTGCTCCAGTGCTCCAGCATAGATTATAAACGAACATCAGTGGGCCAGCAATTTACTCAGCCAGCTCTTTAAGGACTCTTGGGTATGGCTGTTTAGCCAAGCTGATTTCAGGCTGTTTATCTGTGGCAGATGGTGTTTCCAATTCTCCTTGCTTACTGATGAGCAGGAGGCACCTCATTGCCCCCCACAGCCCAACCTATGGGCACATCCCCCTGCCATCGTCCAGGTGCTGACTGCCAAATGCTTTGACCTCTTCTGCAGCATGGCAGCTGACTTGGTACTGGCCATCAGTAGAGGGAAATGATGAAGTCAACTGTCATGCTGCAGAAGAGGTCCATAATACATTGCTCATGCAGGTATCCTTCCTAATGGGAGAGCCACCAAACAAACACACAGCTCCATGGTTTCCCCCTGGGGTTGGCACTTACTGGAAATTTTATGCATGGGCCCAGCAGAAATTGAGATACATCCATTTGATCTTGTTCAGCCCTGTAGCTGTGAATTCAAGCCCCCATGCCCATGTATTCCAGCCCTGTTCTGCCAGCATAGGTGCCTCTATTAACTACAGATTTCACAAAGCAAAAGATTTGGTGAAGTGTCATGTTGAAATGAATGAAGGTCATTTTTTTCATAAGTGAAAGGCTAATGCTGGACTGACCAAATGAGTTTTACTTTTGCCTTTTTTCTTGTGCAAGTGAGGATGTTCAATGGACTTTTTTTGCAAGGTCAACAGGTGTATATGCAGAATTTTCCCCCGTCAGCTGAAATCAGCCAGGATCTTTCTAGATCACAAGAGTTAAGCAGCCAATATTTGGACAGGTGACCTCAAAGGAAACACCACTGATTCAGTAGGTGTGGTCCTTCCTTCTGTAAAAAGGAAAAAATAAAAAACCCAGAGTTGGCTTATTAAAACAAATGAGCATTTATGGCTATTTAAAATCCCATGATATTATACTGGATGATAATCCGGGTAGGATTAATTTTGTTGGCCTCCCTATATTGCTTCTGACTCAGTGTCAGGAGGATGCTCCTTTCCTTTCCTAAAGCTTTTGGAAGTAGCAGGTTGCTGTGACTAACTGAGGGATCCCAAGAGGATATTTTAGGATGGAGTTCAGGTGCCCAGAACTATATCCTGTGGATTTCTTGTATCAGTTCAGGATCCATTTGTGGTTAAGGCTATGTATGCTGCCAGTACAAGAGTACCAAACAAAAGCAATATGACCTTTGGTTTTCCCACTATATAGAGGGCAGATTTCCCTTCAGTGCACTTTAAGGTATATAAAATGCATTCAATCATCTGGCCTGAGAGCCAGTGCTGGCTTGAATGGAGAATGCTGGTGAGGGACAGCTTCTGTCCTGCAGCAAAGGCTTAGTGGATGTGATGGTCCCTCTTGAGTAAGTACATAGTAAGTGTGAAGACCTGAAAAATTGTCTTCCTGCTCCACAGGGAAGACTGAATCACAAGAGAGAGAATATGAGAGCACTTTAATAAGTGATCTATTAATAACACCTCGGTCAGTTGTACATAGCACAGCATCTTATTTATTTGTCTCACAGACTCATTTCCTGAAGCAAGAGGCACTGTGAGACAGTGTCCTTCCCCAAGGACCAGCTTTCCCTGCCAGCCACATGTAGGAAGCTTAAGGGGTGGCCAAAAGCATTGTGCTGCCCCACAGCAGCATCCACAGCCTTCTGCTCCCGAGGAACAGGCACCTGATATAAATCTCTCTCCCTGTGTTGTTTCTTGCAGGTAAACTATGACCACTTTACTATTAGTGTTTGTGTGCTTGCGAGTCATCACCGCAGCCGTCTCTGTGGACCTCTCAGGTACGTGCCCCGTGGTGCAGGGCTGAGCAATGTGCTGCACTCTGGTCCCATCCCTGAGCATAGGCAACTGCCAGAAATAAGAGTACCCAAGATTCACTCAGTGTACACACAGGGCTCCTTTGTTTGGGTGGCTGCTGGGCCACAGCCTGTCCTTGGGTTTGTGTTTAGGGAGCCAGAGAGATAGCTCCAGGCAAAAGCAGATTTATGGGGAAACTAAGGGGATTTCAGCATTCCCCTTTTTAAACCCTATCAGGTATGATCTTGTAGTGTGGGTGGTAGCTACACTGCAGCAGAGTCCTTCAGTCCCATCATTCCCACATCCAGCACTGGTCCAAACCCCAAGAGCACCCATGGTGTACGGATCATGGCTGCAGCTTCCTTTTCTGTAAGTTATTTTCAGCAGACTAGACCAAAAAGAGTATGTCTGAATATGCATGTATGGATTTGCAGAGCAGATAGAGGCACTGGAGCATATGGAAGCACGGGATATTATGGATTAAACACATTCTTCATGTAACCATTGCTTTGTTTGGGACCTGGCAGGCAGTAGTGACGGCCTGGAAGTGAAGATACCTGAGCAGTCTCCCCTGCGTGTTGTCCTGGGAACTTCCCTGAACATCCCCTGTTACTTCAACATCCCAGAGGAACAGGACCCCAGTGCTCTGCTGACCCCACGGATCAAATGGAGCAAACTCTCCAACGGGACCGAAGTCGTCTTGCTAGTGGCCACCGGCGGGAAAATCCGGCTCAACACTGAGTACAGGGAGGCAATCTCTTTGCCCAATTACCCTGCCATCCCCACCGATGCCACCTTGGAAATCAAGGCACTGAGGTCCAACCACACTGGGATTTATCGCTGTGAAGTGATGTACGGGATTGAGGACAGACAAGACACAATAGAGGTCCTAGTGAAAGGTGAGATCCTGCCCTTGGTCTTTCTTCTCAAGATCTTGCTGCCTGGCCTGGGCAGAAGGAAGAAATACACAGGCAGAGGTTTATGCACCCCCATAGGCATAAACCCTTTCAGTCAGGTCACAGCTGAGGCAGTGCATTGGCAAGCAGAAGCCATGGGCCAGGCATTTACCTTAGCAGGCTAGGATCAGACTAAACAAACCAGTAAAATGACTCATGGCAGAATATATGGCAATAAAATGAGTCTTCTGGCAGAAAGTGAGTTACAGAGTGAGCAAGATGACATCCTTGGCAAGGGGTGGTACTGGATACGCTGGGCTGTTGCTCAGAGGGGTGAAACTGGAACAGGGCCGTTGTAAGAACTTCTGTTTTGCCAAACATTTTAGGAGATGGGATGCCCTCAGCTGGAGCATTGGTCTGCTCTGGAAAAACTTTCACAGAATCACAGAATCCTAGGGGTTGGAAGGGACCTCAAGAGATCATCTTTCCCCATAGTCTTGCAAAGCCCATCCAAGTAATGGGTGGATTAAGCACTAAAAGTTACATTTCCTACAATCCTTATCTTTATGGTGTCTTTTGCCTTCACCGTAGGTCAGGGAGACAGCTTCCACTACAACAGTTAACCAGCAGGTCTCTGATGGTCACATACACTGGAGTGTACATCTGACAGTAGGGACTGGGAGCCCCCTCATTGCCTCCTGGCAAATTTTCCACTTAAGGGTCTGCTCATGCCAGCCCAGAGTGTACAAATCTTTGTATGGAGATCCCTGTTCATCAAAATATCCCACTTAGATATGTTTTCAGCATATCTGGAGATTTCAGGTGGATTTGCCTCTTGTTTCCTGGGTGTTCACACCATGGTTGACACTCTGCAACCTTGGCCCTGAGCAGGACCTTGAGGTGTTTCAGCTTTGAAACCCACACAGCAGCACGGCCCCTGCTCTGCACCACTGGCTGGTTTCTGAATTGTGCCTTCAAATCACTGCACAGAGCTGTATGAGGAAGTACTGGGTCCTTATGACAGCAACACAGCTCTGCCTTCTGGGTGATGGGTGATGGGTGATGGATTTCCTCCCACTGCTCACACCTCTATTCAGGTACTGACTTTTAAGGCACAGTGACTTTGTTACAGGACATCACCAATGTGCTCCACAGGGCCCTGTGAAAGGAGTCCACCAAGCCACCCTTGGCTTGAGATACTCAAATAAAACCAGCATAAATAGTTGATTGCTTCTACTTGACACGTAGTATCTGTTCTTTGCACCCCTAACTTCTTTGGAAGGCAAGGGGCTGGTTCCTCTCTAGCAGACATGTGATGGCCCTTGTGTTTTCCAGGCGTCGTATTCCACTACAGAGCGATCACCACAAGGTACACCTTGAACTTTGAGAAAGCAAAGCAGGCCTGTATCCAGAACAGTGCTGTCATTGCTACTCCTGAGCAGCTGCAAGCTGCCTATGAGGACGGGTACGAGCAGTGTGACGCTGGCTGGCTGGCTGATCAGACTGTCAGGTAACGAACGGTGGCAGGGAAAGGAAAGCCACAGCAGGGTTGTTAGGGAAGGACTTCTGTAAGGAAGCCACTGACTGAAAACAGATGAGAAACAGTTGCTAAATAGCAGCTGGTTTAATTCCTGGTGTGCAGAGGGAGGTGGTGGGTTGGAAGCCATTCTGTGCCAGGGTGGGAGGACTGGGAAAGCAGAGTGACCACTGTCCTCCTCAGCTGGTGGTGACAACTGAGCGGACAATGGCTTCATCCTGATCCTTCATCCTCCCTGAGCAAAACACGCTACACCCAGTTGCACAAGTGAGGCTCAGCGGCACCGAGCTGTGCACCCTGTGCTGGGGAGGCACCTCGGCCCGTTGGTGTTGGCTGGTGCTTCCAGGGACCTGCTGTGCTCAGGACCATCAGAGGGAGATGGTGCAGCAGATTATCCTTCCCCTCCCCCGTAACCCAGGAAAAGTGATAAAGCCTCACACTGTGCGGTGCTCAGCAGCTCCCTCCCAGCCTCGCTCGGCTGTCAGGGTCCTGCTCCTCACATCCCCACACACCCTCCCTCCCCCAGGTACCCCATCCACTGGCCTCGGGAGCGCTGCTATGGCGACAAGGATGAATTTCCAGGAGTGAGGACCTACGGTGTCCGTGAGCCAGATGAAACCTATGATGTTTACTGCTATGCAGAGCAAATGCAAGGTAATTTGGGGGTTTTTATTGTCACTACATGCAGAAGCAGCCAAAGCTCTGATCATGCCTAGACCAGACAGCTGTAAATACAGTGGCAAAGGTCCTAGAGGCAAGATGGGATAAAAATGGAAAAGCACATACGCCAGAAAGGCCAGATGTTCTCTACAGTCTCTTTGTTAGACCTTGGACAATTCTAATGTCAATGATTAATGCAATACGGAGGGTGGAGTCCATCTAACCTCCACTGGAGGCCATGCCACCCTGCATGTCTCTGGTCACCCCTCTGAGGCTGTGACATTCAGAGGTGTCCATCACCCATGTTTATAATGGGGATCCACTGAAATATTCAGCACATCAGAACTGAACATAGCTTTTATTTTTCTCTTGCCCTGTGACTCCAGCTGATTTGGTATGTTTTGCTCCATTCTGTATTTGGTCTGTAAGGCTCCCTTCTTCTGGTCTTTATAGACTGTCACCAGCACAGGGTTGCAGTTCAGCTGTAATACATTCATCTTACCCAGACCCTCAGGAATGAGAAGAGGAAAGAAAGGGAGTTGTGATTAAATGCTACAGCCTAATTCCTGTGCATTGGTGTGATTGCAGGTAAAGTCTTCTACGCCACCGACCCTGAGAAGTTCACCTTCCAAGAAGCTTTCGACAAATGCCGCAGCCTGGGAGCCCGTTTGGCCACCACAGGAGAGCTGTACTTGGCCTGGAAGGATGGCATGGACATGTGCAGCGCAGGCTGGCTGGCTGACCGCAGCGTCCGCTACCCCATTTCCAGAGCACGGCCCAACTGCGGGGGAAACCTGGTGGGCGTACGAACGGTGTACCTGTACGTCAACCAGACGGGGTACCCTCACCCCGACTCTCGCTATGATGCCATCTGCTATAGTGGTGAGTGCCTCAGGGCTGTGGGACTAAATGATCTGCCATCTGCAAATTGAGAGCATGTCAGCTACTCGCCCCCCTTCTTCTGACTGCAGTCCCCCCCGCAGCAAGAAGAGGGCAAAGCACAAGGGTATATGGTCTCATCAGGACAACCAGAGGCTAACATGCAATCAGGGCTGCCATTCATTAAAAAAGTAATACAGTATTTTAAAATCTGGTTTGAAACCCCTTTGATACAGACCAATCGTGCCCAGATGCATATACAATCAGTGTGTCAGGAGGTCCTGTAAAGCCTCCCAGACCCCATGGAGTAATCTGGCTACATGGTCAAGTTAAGACTGGTCCAGCAAACCACAGCCTTCTGGTTTACTCAGGACATGCTTCTGAAACTGCTGAGCACAGACAGTCCCTGCCAGAGCATCTCTGTCTAATTCTCTGAGTCCCCTGAGCTCTGAGAGGTACCAGCTGAAGTGAACTAGCAGGAAAATGGAATTAGAAATAAATAGGGCAGGGGAAGCAGTATTAGGGGACAAGCCTGACAGTGTCTCCTTATCGCTCCCTCCCAAGCTGAGACCCACCTCACTGCATAGCCAAGATGTCCCATCCCTCCCTAACCTGCCCAGCTCTCATTTATGCTGCTCTTTAAGCCACCATCCTTGCTGTAGGCTGACCAGCTTCGTGGCACCTTAAGCATGTTCTCCCACAGCCAGGGGCATGAGTGGAGCAAAAAGAAGAGTGATCTGGGAGGGGGAAAGTGTGAGTTGTTTGAAGGTATTTGGTACAGCAAGTTGGCTGCCTCGGTGATGGGGTCAGCACGCTCATGTGATGAGCTCATGAGTCCTCATACCGGGCAGAGCTGGAGATAGCGGTCCTGGTAAGACTTCACGCAGTGAGTGTGAGGAGCCAGTTGTCTTTCTCCCACGGCTCAGACCGGCCGTGGAGGGTACCCAAGCTCTCCTGCTTCCCTCCGGCCACCTTAACTTCCTTGCAGCAGGCACTAGAGGTCAGTGCAGACTTGGATATCCAAGGTGTTCCCTGGGAGGAGAGCAGGGAAAGCCCTCTCCCATCTACCAGCTGTGGAGCGTGCGGTGGCTCATTGCCTCCAAGTCATGAGTCCACTCTCCGTGCTGGGGTGTTGCAGAGAGCCACAGAGGAGGAAGGAAAGCAACATGTTTTACAAGGACATCGTGACTTCCCTGCTCATGGCAGAGCCAACAAGCACCCAGCTGGTTCTCAGAGGCAGTGCCAGTGCGGTACAGTACGCCTTGCTAGGCTGGACACTCTCCCTCTGACCGTTGCTTTGTCTCCTGATGTAGGGGATGATGTTGAGACTCTGATCCCCGGGCAGTTCATTGATGAGACAGGAAGCGAGCTCGGCAGCGGCTTCACCATCCAGACCGTCACCCAGACCGAAGTGGAGTTACCTCTGCCACGCAACGCCACAGAGGAGGAGGCCCGTGGCAGCATCGCCACCCTGGAGCCCATTGAGATCACACCCACAGCCACCGAGGTGTACGAGGGCTTCACTGTCCTGCCCGATCTCTTCACCACCAGTGTCACAGTACAGACAGCTGTCCCAGATGAGGAGAACGTGACCAGGGAGGATGTCACAACGGTGTGGGCACTACCTGAAGAAGTCACCAAAATAGCTTTAGACACTGCCATCACCACTGGAACAGCAGAGGTGAGCTCTGTGGAAGAAGTTACGGGGGTGACAGCCACACCAGGACTAGAGTCTGCCTCAGCATTCACAGTGGAAGATCAGCTTGTGCGAGTGACTGCAGCCCCTGGTGTCGGTCTCCTCCCTGAGAAGCCCATTTCCCCCACAGGTAAGTCACCAGGACTCTGAGAAGCATGAAGACAGGCTTCTCCTAGAGCTAAGCAATCAGCTGAAAACAGTCTGAGCCGCTGCTGTCGCAGAGGGTATCCAGATCCCTGTAGATGTGCAGGCCTGTTTGAGGTCAGGGACAAGCTGTGTGCCTCCACTAGAGTAGGACAGGAGGGGTGAGGAGGAGGTTGTGGGCCACCCCATCACATGCTGAAAAGGGCTCAGCTGCCTGATCCATGGGGCTGCAGTGGTCTCACTCTGCACTCCCATGTGCATGTGGCTATGGGGAAGGAGAAATTCAAGGCAGGAATATCCTAGAGTTGGGCTAAAGAGACCCCCAGAACATCGCCCCTGATGTCAGTGGAGCTTGGTGAATAAGGCATCTCCATTGAAGTGGGTTTGACAGGTCCTTGCATTGTTGTTGGGAAAACTCTTTTTTGTCAGGTTGTCTTACTGGAGGAGTGACCCTGTATCTGCTGTCTCACCATGGCTTCTCTTCCCCCAGGTGTGGTGTTTCACTACCGTGCTGCCACCAGCAGATATGCCTTCTCCTTCGTTCAAGCCCAGCAGGCCTGTCTGGAAAACAATGCAGTCATTGCCACTCCTGAGCAGCTCCAGGCTGCCTATGAAGCTGGCTTTGACCAGTGTGATGCCGGCTGGCTGCGGGACCAGACAGTCAGGTAAAACTATATTGAGAAGGGCAGCCAGGCTGGTGAAGGGGCTGGAGGGCAAATCCTATGAGGAGCGGCTGAGGGAGCTGGGGCTGTTTAGCTTAGACAAGAGGAGGCTGAGGGGAGACCTTATCACCACCTACAATTACCTGAAGGGAGGTTATAGAGAGATAGGTGATGGTCTCTTCTGCCAGGTGACAGGTGATAGGACAAGGGGGAATGGCATGAAGCAGGTTTAGATTGGATGTTAGGAAAAAATTTTATACTGAAAGAGTTGTCAGGGCCTGGGACAGGCTGCCCAGGGAGGGGCTGAGTCACCTTCCCTGGATGTGTTCAGAAAAAGGGTAGATGAGGTACTTAGGGATATGGTTTAGTTTAGGATGAGAGTGGTTGGACTTGATGGTCTTAAAGGTCTTTTCCAACCTTGTTATTCTGTGATTCTGTGACCTGTGACTTGAGGAAGACTCCTCTCAAAATGACCATTCAGACATTAAATTGAAGCTTTACTCTGGCCTGTCTGTCCTGCTGCTCTTCTCATCAGCATTTGAAGCTTTCCTGACCTAAGGTTGTCTCCAGACCATGATACCTAGTTCCCAATAGACCTGTTCTTCTCAACCTGTTCTATCTGTTTCATAAACTGTGTATACATCCAGCAGCAGTGAGCTCCCCTGACATGCAGGAAAAGTGGGGGAAAGCTTGTATTCATTGCCCCAAGCTGTAAGTGGACTTGTTTCCATGTCACACTAGGAGTCTGAACACCTCTAACAGTGAAGTGTTTGTGTCCTACCCCCAAGTACACTGAGTTTCTTAATTCCAGGGTACATTAGGCTGACCATAGGTTACCTCCTCTCTTCTCTCTGCAGGTATCCCATTGTGAATCCTCGAAGTAACTGTGTAGGAGACAAAGAGAGCTCTCCAGGTGTGCGGTCATACGGCATGCGCCCAGCCTCGGAGACCTATGATGTGTACTGCTACATCGACAGGCTCAAGGGTACGTTCTTACACGCTCTCCCTTCCTCTGAGGGTGGCTGTGGAGTAAAAAATGTGCTTCACACCTCCACATCTGCGTGTGTGAGGGCGGGGTGCAGGGTCTCATGCCTGTTTTCTCTCCTGCCCCTCAGGCGAGGTGTTCTTCGCAACCCAGCCAGAGCAGTTCACCTTCCCAGAAGCTCAGCAGCACTGCGCAAGCCAAAACGCCACACTGGCCACTGTTGGTCAGC
This sequence comes from Porphyrio hochstetteri, assembly GCA_020800305.1. Taxonomy (NCBI): domain Eukaryota; kingdom Metazoa; phylum Chordata; class Aves; order Gruiformes; family Rallidae; genus Porphyrio; species Porphyrio hochstetteri. The sequence goes on along the minus strand of CM036915.1, from coordinate 16,437,719 downwards.
TCCACGCTGCCTGGAAGCAGGGCCTGGACAGATGCTATGCTGGCTGGTTAGCTGATGGCAGCCTCCGCTATCCCATCGTGAGCCCCCGTCCTGCCTGCGGTGGGGATGCGCCTGGCGTGAGAACCGTCTACCAGCACGACAACCAAACGGGCTTTCCCGATCCGCTGTCCCGGCATCACGCCTTCTGCTTCAGAGGTACCCTCCCTCCCCTCGTAGGACATGGAGACCTGTCTCCTTGGGGAAAGGGATTTCACAAGGGAGGTTGGGCACACCAGGGTGCTGGTTTGGGCAAAGCACTTTCACCGGCATCTTGGACTGTGAATTTTTGGAAACCCCCTCCAATGCCTTTCTGTTCCAGCTCTGCCACCTGCAGAGGAGGAAGGGGTCACCCCGTTCTTTGAAGATGCTCTGGCAACCCAAGTGATCCCTGGAGTGGAGGGGATACCCTCTGGGGAAGAGACAACCATGGAGACAGAGCTTGCCACTCAACCTGAGAGCCAGACAGCCTGGGGGACAGAGGTCTTTCTGACTGACGTGTCGCTGTTCTCAGGTGGGTCAGAGCTTCCCCATCTTCTGGGTCACACTCGGCTGGTGTTGTAGGGTTGTTATACTCCCAAAATAAATGGACTGTGTCCTTACTGAAGGAGTCCCCCTGAATGCAGCTACTATTCACCATATTAGCAAAGTCTGAGCTCCTACAAGAGGAGCTACACGTGTATGTTATTGAATTTCTATCTAGGATTGAACTAATAACCAGCTGTCCTGCCATGCTGCATACCAGCACAGGCAGGTTTGCCAGAGCACCTTACCAAATGTTGTGTATCCAGGATGGAAAAGGCAGGCTAGAAACAGATCTCGGGTCATGTCTTCCCAGGAGGACAGAGCTGCAGTGTGGTCAAAGCAGAAACAAACCTTTTCTCTTCCACATGTTATCTCTGAGGAAGCATGTGGTGGTTTGATGCTGGCTGGAGGCCAGATGCCCACCAAAGCTGCTCTATCACTGCCCTTTTCAGCTGGACAGGGGAGAAAATATGTATTTGAGATGCTTATGGGTTGAGATAAGGACAGGAGAGATCATTCCACAATTACTATCATGGGCAACACAGACTCAGCACAGAATAAAGGAAAGAAAACTAACTTATTACACCACATCACACACCCAGTGACACCAGAGTTGGGTAATGAGAAGTACGACCAGATCTTAAAGCACCTTCCCCCACCCCTCCCTTCTTAGCAGGCTTCACTTTAGTCATGATTTTACTCCCTTCTTCCCCCCACCCCCATCACAGCATGGGGAGGAGCAGGGAATGGGGGTTTCAGTCAGTTCCCCACGAGTTGTTTTCCTTCTTAGCTGGAGGGGGCACATTCTGCACACCCTTCCCCGACTCCAGCATGGGGTCCACACCCACAGGAGACAGTCCTTCACAAACGTCTCCATGAGTCCTTTCAGTTGAGGCTTGAGCTCCTCACCAACTACCTCAGCAGGACTCCCTTCCATGGGGTGCTGACCTTTGGGCCCAGACTGCTCCAGCCTGGTTCCCCACAGAGTCACAAGTGCCCCAGCAAGCCTGCTCTGGTGTAGGTCTGTCTCTCCATGGGCTGCAGGTTTCACTGCCAGGAGCTTGCTCCAACATGGGCTTCCCACAGGGTCACAGCATCCTTCAGGTATTTCCACCCACTACTGCAGAAAGATTCCATCTCCAGAGGGAGGGTCCCATGTTTCAAGTTCTCTTGCAAACTGATTCCCAAAGATTGTTAGATTAATTTTTCTGTAAAAACCTTGGGGTAGCACTGTCCAGGTAAGCTGGGTTCCCCTACCAGTGGTAGGACCTTCCCATTCACATGCAAATAACTGTTGATTTTCTTTGGCTAATGGCAGGCAGAAGAAAGCATCTTTTAAATCTGGGACTGTAAACCAAATCTGTGTATTCTTAATCTGAGTCAGCAGCATGTAGGGATTAGCTAGCACCGGGTGGAGACGTTTAACAATGTTATTTATTGCTCTGAGGTCCTGCACTACTCAATACATTCCACAGGGCTTTTAATTGGTAAAATAGGAGTATTCTATTCTGATTCCCACTCCACTAACAATCCATATTATATAAAGTTTCCATTTACCTGTGCCTGCACATTAGTCTGGGCAGCTTGCAATATTAATTGCTTTTCAGTCTCTGTCATTTCACTTCACATTAGATCAATATCCTTCCAGTCTGGATCCAAATTCTTAATGATCAATTCAAATCTTTTTGTCATCTTAGAGGGGTCATCCCTACATCCTTCAGCTATTTCCTTCCAGTTGCCCAAATCCCCGATCATAAAGGGGGTCTTTAAGTGTTTCCCCTGCCGCTTCCACAGTTTCTCATAAAGGGACTAATCACTGGGGGCCTTTATTAGTTTTACTTCTGGTTCAACTTCCAGAGCTGGAGTGGTTGGATGTTTCTTCATCTCATTCACTTTCCCTTCACCAGAAAAAGGGAGGGGATCCTAATTCATCCGGTTCTGGTATTTCATCCCCCCTTTTCTTCTAGAAGCCCCTTTCTGTGTACTACGCTCCCCTATTTTACAAGCAGAGTAAATCTCTACAGTCGTTTCTCTTTCTGCTTTTAGCTCTTTTCTGAAGCCAATACTAAGGGATCCTGTGGTATTGTAAGCCCACACTCCCTCTGCCATTTCGGGTGATCTCAGAGGGTGAAAAACAGATCAGCATAGCCAGTTTCACCCCATTTCCCTTTTCTCTTTAAAAAGCATTAATTGCAATACTTCATCAAATTCTTTTTACACACACTTCCACCAGGTTCTCCTCCAATATCTTCCCAATGCAAAATTACACTCCCCAGAGGCCTTTTCTTAGGGATTTCATTACTTTGTTTCCCTCTCATCATTAGTCAGATTTACCCCTTGATTCCTGTTCTTGTTTATAACTCATCTCCCGTCTCTCTCTCCAGTAATGCTAACGAGAATGATACAGCTTCTCTAACATATTCTCAGTTCCACACTGGTTACACCAAATATAAAAAACCAAACCATACATTCCTAGTGGGGAGGTTTTTCTCTCTCACACAGACACACTGTGCCACTCGCACCAGAGGTAACTCATTTCACTCACACCAACAGTTTGTCAAATCTAAATCCATTTTCAAAACTCAGTTCCTTGTAGCAATATCCAATGTCAATGCTGATAAATCAGTGCCAGCAGAGCAGTGACTCCCGTTGGGGAATGGAGCCCTGGCCTCCCATGTGATGGGCAGGAGGTGTCCCACTGACCCACAGAGCAGGACACTGTTAGAAGAGCACACAGCAGGACTCCACACTCACTTTGTGATTACTTGAATGTCCCAGTCACACCTGCACAAGATCTTTACAAGACAAATCCAAAGCAGGGCAATACTCAATATAATTATCAAGATTTCAAATCATTAGCAGCATTTACATGCTACTAACCAAATGTATACAATCAGGCACTAATAACCTGGTATATGGCACTTGCATGGGATGTCTCCCAGTGACTTACAGTATCCCTAAATGATGGTCTCCAAAAACCAAATACCAAGATACCCAAGTATACCAGATACAACTGGGTACACACCAGAACCAAGAGCTCAAATAAGTTTAAAAGAATACCTTAATAATGGGAGGATGGTCCTTGTCTGGTCCCACAGTGAGCAGAGCAGGATGAGGAGTTCCTCCAGGAAATCTTGGGGTGCACCTAGGGATTTCTGTTCCTTACTGGATCCTGCAGCCGAGCAGAGAGGGTCCTATCTGGGGTGCCAAACTGAAGCCTCGAAAACCCCAAATCAAAACTCAACAGCCTTGGTGACTGTTAAGCAGGTATCTTTAATTGCAGTGCTGGGCACACAGGGGATCGCTCCTCCGAATGTGTGTGCTGTTTAAAGCAAAATGTCTCATATTTATACAGATTGCCTGTACATATTCATTATATTTCTAAGAAAAGGCAGGGTTATGCAAATTATTTCCAGGAAGTCATTTACATTAACTCCTCCCAGATGGAGCATGCTCAGTGACACTCAGGGGGTCTTCTGGTGGTCTTCAGGGATGAAGGCTGGATGTCTTCCTCTCTCCCAGCACATGCTCTTTACGGTTTTCTCCATAGTTTCTAAAACACATTCCTGCACAAACTAGTTAGTAACCCTTTTTAGCTGGAAGCAGGATATAGTCTGTCTCTTAATTAGTCGTTGGTCTCATTATTTATTACTCCCCTGTCTTCACTTTTTTATCTTCAAGGCTGTTCCACTGTTATGGTTAAATTTTGTAGCTGCTCTCACAAAACATTTTGAATAGCTACAGCCATATTCTACTAAAATCCAAAACACACAACTACTTTCTATTCTCAAAACATGAAAATTCTTCTTATATTAAAGCTATATTAATTGTCTCTTAAGATACATCTATATCAATCTACTCAGCATTATTACATGTCATTGAATCAGTGGGGTCCTCCACGGGCTGTAGATGGGATCTCTGCTCCCTGTCATCATCCATGGGCTACATGAGGACAGCCTGCTTCACCAAGGTCTTCTCCACGGGCTGCAGGGGAATCTCTCCGACACCTGGAGCACCTTATCCCTCTTCCTTCTTCCCTGGCCTTGGTGCCTGCAGAGTTTTTTACATCTTCTCACTCCCTTCTCTAGTGGAAAAATGCTTGTGGGTTTTTTTCTCCTAAATGCGATTCCCAGAGGCACTGTGACCATTGCTGATGGGCTTGGCCTTGGTCAGCAATAACTCTGGCCTTGAGCCAGCTGGTGGTTGCTCTCTGGGGCCTGCAGAGAGCTTCTGGCTGCTTCTTACTTCTTGCAGAAGCTGCCCCTGCAGCCCCCCTCCCCTACTCCACCAGAACCCAACCACGCAAAACTACAACAAAGCAGTAGCTTGATTTAGGCACCTGGGAATTGGTGTCACTGTTGCCATGGTCCCTTCAGAAGGTTATGTATTGTCAGCCTCCCAGATACATTTAATTTATAGTTATTTGAGATACATCCTTCATTAATAAATTTGAAAGGACCAAATTATTTCTGTAAGCACATGGAACTTTGTGCCTTTATCACAAAGGCAACAGTTTGGAGGTAAATTCAATGAGGAACTTGTTAATAGTTTCTTTAAAACAATGTAGTAAATAATTTTCCTATCTCCCTCTCTTTATTTGATCTTTCTTTTCCAGTGAGTCCATCTGCTTTTCCTCCAGCTACCATAATACCAGAGGAAACAAGTACCAATGTTTCCATCAGCAAAGTATCAGAGGAGGTGACTGAATCTGGAGAACATCAAGTCAGTGGTGAACCTTCAGCATCTGGAGTCCCAGATACAAGTGGAGAACCAACTTCTGGAGTTTTTGACCTTAGTGGAGAACACTCAGGGATTGGAGAAAGTGGATTACCATCAGTAGACCTGCACACCAGTGGCTTTCTGCCTGGAGAAAGTGGGCTACCCTCAGGGGACCTGAGTGGGGTGTCTTCTGGCATTGTTGACATCAGTGGCTTACCATCTGCAGAGGAAGACATATCGGTGTCTACTTCAAGGATACCAGAAATTAGTGGGATGCCATCTGGAGGGGAAGGCAGTGGGTTGCCTTCTGGATTTAGTGGAGAAATCTCTGGCACTGAACTAGTCAGTGGTGTGTCATCTGGAGAGGAAAGCGGACTCACCTCTGGTTTTCCTACCATCTCCCTTGTGGATACCACCTTGGTGGAAGTTGTAACAACAGCACCAGAACATCGAGAGGAGGGAAAAGGATCCATTGGAGTCAGTGGTGAAGGAGATCTGTCAGGGTTTCCCTCTGCTGAGTGGGACACCAGTGGTGGAGCCCAAGGGTTACCCTCGGGAACCGAGCTCAGCGGGGAACCCTCCGGTGAGCCTGAGCTCAGTGGGGAGCCCTCTGGGGTGCCCAAGCTCAGCGGGGAGCCCTCTGGGGTACCTGAGCTCAGCGGAGAGCCTTCTGGGGTACCTGAGCTCAGTGGGGAGCCTTCTGGAGTGCCTGAGCTCAGCGGAGAGCCTTCTGGGGTACCTGAGCTCAGTGGGGAGCCTTCTGGAGTGCCTGAGCTCAGTGGATTGCCCTCAGGACTGGATGTCAGTGGAGAACCATCTGGAACACATGAGGTCAGCGGCCTGGTGGACCTAAGTGGCCTTACTTCTGGTATCGATGGAAGCAGTGAGGCCTCAGGCATTACCTTTGTAGATGCCAGTTTGGAGGAAGTCACAACAACTCCCTCAATTACGGGAGCTGAAGCAAAAGAGATTTTGGAAATCAGTGGGTTACCTTCAGGAGGTGAAGATGGATCAGGCATGGTATCTGGGAGTTTAGACATCAGCGGTGAGCCTTCTGGGCACGTAGACTTTGGTGGGAGTGCTTCTGGAGAGCTCGAGATGAGTGGACATCCAAGTGGAGTGATTGACAGCAGTGGAGAAGTTTCTGGAGTTGATATCACCAGTGGCCTACTCTCTGGAGAGGAAAGTGGACTCACCTCTGGCTTTCCCACAGTCTCTCTAGTGGATACCACTTTGGTGGAAGTTGTAACACAGGCGTCAGTTGCACAGGAGGTGGGAGAAGGGCCATCTGGGATAATAGAAATCAGTGGATTTCCCTCTGGAGACAGAGGAATATCTGGAGAAGGGTCTGGAGCTGTGGAGAGTAGTGGGTTTCCTTCAGGGATAGGAGACGTCAGTGGAGAGCCATCTGGGATCCCATACATCAGTGGAGACATTTCTGGAGCCACAGATCTAAGTGGACAATCTTCAGCAGTGACTGATACTAGTGGGGAGGTCTCAGGGCTCCCAGAAGTCACTTTAGTCACTTCTGATTTAGTAGAAGCCGTGACAAGGCCGACAGTGTCACAGGAACTGGGTGGGGAAACGGCTGTCACATTTCCCTACAGCTTTGAGCCAAGTGGTGAGGCCTCTGCCTCTGGTGAACTAAGTGGGGAAACTTCTGCCTTGCCAGGAAGTGGTGTAGAAACATCAACAGCATATGAAACCAGCGGTGAGACATCTGCATTTCCTGAAGCTGGTATAGAAACATCAACAATTCAAGAAATCAGCGGGGAAGCATCTGCATTTCCTGAAACTAGTGTAGAAACATCCACGATTCGTGAAATCAGTGGGGAGACATCTGCATTTCCTGAATTCAGCATAGAAACATCCACGATTCAAGAAATCAGTGGGGAAGAATCTGCATTTCCTGACATTAGAATAGAAATATCCACAAGTCAAGAAGCCAGGGGAGAAACATCTGGCTACCCTGAAATTATCATAGAAACATCCACAGTTCAAGAACTAAGTGGGGAAACCTCAGCATTTCCTGAAAGTAGCACAGAAACATCCACAATACAAGAAATAAGTGGGGAAACATCTGCATTTCCTGAAATCAGAATAGAAACATCCACAAGTCAAGACATCAGCGGGGAAACATCTGCATTTCCTGAAATTAGAATAGAAACATTCACAAGTCAAGAAGCCAGGGGAGAAACATCTGGATACCCTGAAATTACCATAGAAACCTCCACGGTCCATGAAACCAGTGGAGAAACATCTGCCTTTCCTGAAATTGGAATAGAAACTTCCACAGTCCATGAAATGAGTGGAGAAAGTTCTGCATTTCCTGAAATTAGAATAGAAACATCCACAAGTCAAGAAGCCCGAGGTGAAACATCTGCCTATCCTGAAATAAGCATAGAAACATCCACGGTCCATGAAACCAGTGGAGAAACATCTGCCTTTCCTGAAATTAGCATAGAAACTTCGACAATCCACGAAATTAGTGGGGAAAGCTCTGCATTCCCTGAAATTAGGATAGAAACATCCACAAGTCAAGAAGCCCGAGGTGAAACGTCGGCGTTTCCTGAGATTAGCATAGAAACTTCTACAGTCCATGAAATCAGTGGAGAAACATCTGCATTCCCTGAGCTTAACATAGAAACACCAACAAGTCAGGAAGCCAGGGGTGAAACATCTGCCTATCCTGAAATTAGCATAGAAACATCCACAATTCAAGAAGTAAGTGGGGAAAGCTCTGCGTTCCCTGAAATTAGAATAGAAACATCCACAAGTCAAGAAGCCCGGGGTGAAACGTCCGTGTTTCCTGAGACTAGCAGAGAAACATCCACAGTCCATGAAGGCAGTGGAGAAGCTTTCGCATTTCCTGCTGCTAACATGGAAACAGCTGCCACATCTTTGGCCAGTGGTGAGCCCTCTGGTGCTCCTGAGGAGAAGGAAATTGCCGACGCAACATCTGGAGCGGTGACACACGCGGTCGCAGGCATTTCAGAGGAAACCTCTGCCTCAGACACTGTAATTGGTACCAGTACTCCAGATGTTGAACCAACGCAGGGACCCTGGAGCCCTGCAGAAGCTCAGCTCGAAATAGAGCCCTCTCCTCCGGCAGTGTCAGGACAAGAGACAGAGACAGCTGTTCTAGACAACCCCCATCTGCTGGCCACCGCTACCGCTGCCTTGCCTCGAGTCTCACAAGAAGCAATAGATGCCTTGGGACCCACTGCTGGAGGTAATGTGTCTTCTTGCATGGAAGGGAACATGCTATGGAGGGGAAGGGAGGAGGAATAGCTGTTACATCTTGCTGCTTCTGCAGCAAGGAGCATTAACACACAAGCTCATCTTACTGTGGTGGGAAGCCAGGAACACGTGGGGTTTTCCACAACACAGATCGTGTCTTAAATGACAGTCTGTGTTTGGGCAGGTAATGCAGTTATCTAGCCAGGGTAACCATACCCCAGGAAGCCTCCAGGGCTTCCCTCCTGCCTGCCCACAACAATTAGATGCCTGTGGGGTGAGCAGCAGAGAACCAGTTCAAGAGAAGTACCCAGAGATGCTTGTCTGGCCTTCCCCCACTGCAGCATAGCAACAGACACCAGTTGCTCCTCTGAATTGCTGTTCCTGTTAGACGTGGTTGGACCCCAGCTATGATGAGCAGCTTGGTGGAGCTGGCACCTGCCAGGAACATGATGGAGGCTTGTGAACCTGGGGTACCTGACTAATCATTGGGATATAGGTGAGCTTTCCCCTCCATGCTGCTGGAGGTGGGAGCCCAAAAAAGAGTATTCTGTGAATGGTCACTGAGAGCTGCTGTGACCAGGCTCCTGGGTATGACATAGCTGGGGAAGGCACCAGGGCATTCACACACCCTCTGAAATTGCTCTTATCCCTTGCTATAATCTACAGTAAACAACAGGTTTTTTTTCCTTACATGGAAACATGAGCAAAGACAGGTCCACCAACCAGAGCCTTCCACCCTGGACAATGAATGCAGCTAAGAAGTTGCATAAGACAGGCTGCAAGCCTCTGTCCTGTTTTATTTCTCTTTCTGTGATGTGTTGACTTGCTGCCTGTATCCCTGGGTGTTTCACAGGGCCTGCTCTGGGGCAAGAGGCTGGCCATCAGCAGCTTTGGAGTGATAAGGGGCAAGAGGCAGAGCAAGCCAGCCAAGGACAAAAATCATCTGTGCTGAGCACAATGTTTGCATCAGGCAAACCTCTCCAGTCCCATTGGCAGAGAGTGTGGCTGGCCTCTGGTCTGGATTTTACACTGCTCTGTGCAGCTAGAACAGTCTAAATGTGTGAGACGATGCTTGGAGCATCACTACCTCTTGTCAGCTCTCCTGATGAATGCCCTTCCTTCCACCCTGCCCCTTTTTGGTGCTGTAGTGCTCTGTCTTCAGTAGGACCCCTTGCTGCCAAGTCTAAACAGACACAGTATTTAAATTGAAGTAACCATTTATGGTGAAAGCCCTCTGCTAGCTTTCTGACAGGCATCCCCCAAGCAGCATTCATGTGCCATGAAGGTATTAGGGTACTGCAATGAGAAGAAAATGAGATGGGACATTGTTGTGCTTGCTGGTGGCTCCTCCTTGGCCAAGGGAGAAGCCCAGTCCCAGTAATACAGGCTGTCCCACAACATCCCCAGCCACACCTTGATTTCAGGAGCAGGTTCCTGGGGACAGGCCCCATTTCAAAACCATCTATGCCTGTGCTGTCATGTGAAGGTCCCACATATGTTCAGTTCTCAAGGGGCTGCATGTTCATGTAGCACATGTGGCTTAAGTATGGTACAACATGTACTCACAGAGAGATCTGCTCAGTTCCTTCTAGCAAAAGTAGTACTAATTCCACCCCCTTCCCACACTACCTCCTGAGCTGCTGCTTTTGGGTTAAATTATACCATTCAGCATAGGTAGCTCTGGACTCGGTAAGGGTCTGTAAGTGCAGAGCTTTGTGAAGCCCAGCCTGGTTTCTGACTTCATTTCCATCCCCAAAGTGCTTGGAATGAGTCACTGCACTTCCCTTGGCGTCACTTCTCTCCCACTGAGCAAACAGGTAATCACAAACCTTTGTTCAGTCCTCCTCCTTACACATTTGAGGTCCTGTCTCTCTCTGCTGAGCAGCTGCACAGCAGATGCTGCAGGAGTGAGTGAGGGCGAGTCAGTGGGGTCATTGTTCCTGCAGCACTGGTCCAGCCTGGCTTGTCATCATCCAGGGCTTGGCAGGGTGCTGCAGCAGTTAGGCACCCAAAAGTCCTCCTTCCACATCTAATGGGCTCTGCTTTTGGGCCATGCCTCCTGCCACGTTCAAGCAAAAACAAGCCAGCAAAGGCAGGATTGAGGGGAAGGAAACAAGCCAGTGAGGCTCAGGGGAACAAAAAAATAAGAAAAATAAGAAAAAAAAAAAGGGTCCCAAAGTCTGGTTTTATTTTACTGATTTTTCTCTTTATAAATTACCCGCAAGGCGATTGCCAGATTCTTGGGAGCATTTGTTAGCCAACATTCCTGTGAAGTATTTTGAAAGAAAACCATGTGTTCGGCAGCTGATGTGTGAAGAAGCTTGAAAAATGTTCTGCTGCTGGAGCCTGTTGTGTGTTTGCGAGTCACAGGGATGACGGTGCAGCAGCTGGGGTTTCTTAGCAGGTGACAGGGGGAGGTAAAGGATGACTGTGTGAAGGCTCCTTATAGACTAGACAGGGGCTTCGTGTGTGGCTGGTGTTCCCACCAGGGAAGATCATAGAATCATAGAATCATAGGGGTTGGAAGGGACCTCGAGAGATCATTAGGTCCAACCCCCCTGCCAGAGCAGCTCCCCAGCTCATATTGCACAGTCCAGACAGGTCTTGAATATCTCCAGAGATGGAGACTCCACCGCCTCCCTGGGCAGCCTGTCCCAGTGCTCTGCCCAGGGAAAAGCCTCTCTTTTATTGGTAAGCTTCTTTACTACAGAGTCCCTATAGGGTTAAATGCAGTCCTGGTCAGGGTCTGAAGGAAGCTCATCCAGTCAGCAAGAAAGTGTATTGACCACGAAGATGCAACACCCCTGCAACAAGGGGAACTTCATCTCAAGAATTAGAGCAAAATGATGGCAAAAAACCGGGGAGAGGGGGGAAAAGGAGGGAGGGGGAATAATCAGAGTCACAGATTTCCTTTTTTGGGTTGTTATTCTTTACCATGCTTTGGGGATTGTGAACATGGAAAGTCTACAAGAAAGAACCAAAAGCTGGAACCCCATATTATATATCCCATGCTGCAGCTGCCTTTTGATCTGAAGCTTCTCAGTCTTGAAATTTAGTTCTCACAAAGAGACCAGTTCTACTATCTGTGACTTGTGCTGTGCTTGGAGTTTGTAGGATGCAATGGGCTCCCATTGAGTACAATTAATTTTGACTATTAAAGCATGGATGAAGCTAGTTCAATTCAGCAAAAGGAGCTTAGAGTGAGGAGCAGGGAGACATGTGGCTGTTACCCTCTTCTCCTGTCATTGAAGGGTTCCAGTGAGCTCCAGGAGTCTTTTTAGTGGGATGATTTACAAAGAATGATATTTTCCCACTCTGCTGTAGCCTCTACTTCTCTCTAAAAGCCAGAGCCAGAAGCACAAGTAGACCAAAAATTAACACTTGGAGTGCCAGTATTTTTTAGTATTTAACCAAATGGAAGGCTACATGTGCACATGTCTTTAATCAGCAGTTTGATTCCTCCATGAGGACAGGAACTTGAAGAATGGTCCATAGGCTTGGCTTCTTCATCAAGAGTTTTGCCAACTCAGTGGGTCTTTTTGCTGCTGGTAACATTTGAAGACAAATAATTATTAGCTGAAAAAAAGTGTGCTGGCACTTCAGGGAAAGGCTGTGGTTTGGAGCACTCTGACCAGTCAACAACTTAAAAACTCAGGTCAAGGGAAAAAAGAGAAATGTGCTGAAGTGGCAGCTATTTATGCTAAGTTTGGCATGCTTCTGGTGAAAAGAATTCATGGACTTTGCTGCCTACAGCCCCTGCACAAATGGGCTCCTCACCACAAGAAGGACATGGAGGTCCTGGAGCGAGTCCAGAGAAGAGCAACCAGGCTGGTGAAGGGGCTGGAGGGCAAATCCTGTGAGGAGCGGCTGAGGGAGCTGGGGCTGTTTAGCTTAGAGAAGAGGAGGCTGAGGGGAGACCTTATCACCACCTACAACTACCTGAAGGGAGGTTATAGAGAGATAGGTGATGGTCTCTTCAGCCAGGTGACAGGTGATAGGACAAGGGGGAATGGCATGAAGCTGTGCCAGGGCAGGTTTAGATTGGATGTTAGGAAAAAATTTTATACTGAAAGAGTTGTCAGGGCCTGGAACAGGCTGCCCAGGGAGGGGGTTGAGTCACCTTCCCTGGATGTGTTCAAAAAAAGGGTAGATGAAGGACTTAAGGATATGGTTTAGTTTAGGATGAGAATGGTTGGACTTGATGATCTTCAAAGGTCTTTTCCAACCTTGTGATTCTGTGAAATGAGGAAAGTCCTCCATGGGGGTTTCCTCTTCCTTCACACCCTGGAAGTCCAAGAGTTACAGTTTTGTTGGTGCAGAAGAGATCAACTGGAAAGAAGCCTAGAAAACATTCACCTGATTCATAATGTTTCATCTCACATGGACTGGGCAGTACGCTCTCAAGGAGATGGAGATAACAGTCCTGGTTGAGGGACAGGCTAAAGCAGAGCCATTCATGGCTGACCAGATGATGTCATGTCTCCTGGGTATACTGTCCATTTTGCACCAGAAGTTTATTAGCTTTATTAGAACCTTTATCTGAAAAGGCAACCTACAGTCCTGGACTACTGCTTTATACACATCAGTTTACATCTACATATAATATTTTGGAGGCAGAGATGTCTGAATTGCCTGAGCTCTCCTTCCATGAGAGTCTTGGATAAAATCAAAAGTCTCAACAGATCAACAGATTCTCCTGGACACTTGCTGTTTTCTAGGTGAATATAACTTTTTAAGGCTGTAGCAATATCTGCCCCTTCTACTGCATGGAGGCTTTGGCTTAACTATTGTAGTTAATTATTATAAGGACTTAATTGCTAGCATTTAAAATGTGAGAGAACTGTTTTTCCCGACTCTTCCTGTTCTCTTCTTGTAAGAGTCACCCTACAACTGATCCAGTGTTTTTCTTCACTGTTTGAGCTATCAGATCAGCAGCTCAAACTTCCCAGGAGTCTCAGAAAAGCAAATTTAATTTATATCTGAATGGGGTTTTTTTTCCCCTCAGTCTCTAGAAGATAATTATCTAGCTGGTCTCTGAGTCCCTGTTTGGATAATTCCACTTACACAGGGACAACAGGGACTGTAGGACATCCTGAAAACACCTTTCCTATCTGCTGAAAAAAACCAAGAGTTTAAATCCTACAGGGTATTTCTTCTCTGTTCTCAAGCTGATTCTCCTTAGTAAACATTTTAAGCACAGAGCTGCCCATGTTTAAAGGGTATTCCTGCTCATCTTCCTTCCATACAGGCTGTTACTGAGACAAACACCCAGGCTGCCTTGTTTTAAAGAGTGTTAGCACCATTTCTAGTATTGTATCCTCAGCTTGGGATGAAGGGTTTTTAAAAGCATTTCCTTCTCACCACTGACACTGTGTGTTCACTCTTGCATGCCGTTTGCCTTCTGAGCAAAACCAGGACCAATCTATTTCTCTTTCATTTCTGAAGGATTTCTCTTCCCCATTTCCATGACCCAGTACATCGAGCTATTTTCGAAAGCATTGGGAGAATAATTATGCTCTGTTTAGTTGCACCAAAAGAAAATAGTTCTGGATAAATATAGTATGTATCTGGCAACGTGGGAGAAAGCTTAGGAAGAAAATGGTGAAACAAATTCAAAGTTTGCATTGCAGCTATGTAGCTCCCCTTGCTTTCTCCAGCCAAGAGTTTACATCTTCCAGATGCAAGACCCTGTTTACATTGGATATTTTGATTTAATTGTTCTATTTAAATTAAGAAAAAATAATAATCTAGAAGTTAGACCTTAGGTCCTGTCAGTAGCAAAAAAAGGAAACTGTTGTGACAATAGTTTTGAATAATCTTTTGCAACTTCTAAGCGATGGTAACTGCATCACGAATCATCTTCTGAAGAGCTGATAATTTTGCTTTATCCTCAAGAAGTGAGTTAATAATACGTTCTGAGTTGGCTTCCTATTCTTGGCACCTCGTGGCATTTTCATCCCTGTCTTTGCTTTAGAGCTGGAGCTCTTGAAAGCCAGGGCTGCCTCTGTTCTGCATCCCATGCCACATCACTATCCTTTGTTAGCACCGGGTAAAAATAGCAATAGTCTTGTCTTCTTGTTGGTTGATAAGCACTTGAGCTGCATCTCAAAGCAGAGCTGACTCTTTGAATGGCTGCTCACCCACGCAAACAAACAGCTCACCTCTGCCTAAGAGCCTTGGGTGTCAAGGTACCCGGCGGTCGGTGCTGTGGAAGCAGGGGCTCACTCTGTGCTGAGCAGCACTGGCACACCTAGCACGCTGCAGGCATTTCAGCTGCCTGGAGAGCTGTGCATTGTCTTACAGTTCTACCATTTAGAACTTACTTTTCTAAAGGACCTCCAAGACCCTGATTTTTCTGGGACAACCAGAATCAGCAACACTTCCTCCAACCCAGCTGGTATGTTTGAGTTTCCTGATATCAGCTTGGTGAGGTGATTCTGCATCCAGGTGAAGGTAGGGTCACTGCTCCAAGAGCCCAGCAGGATGAAGGTGGAGCTGGGGTTCAGGAGCATCATGTGTTTAAAACATCTTCTCTCCAGCCATTTGCAGCAAACTTCTGGGGAACAAAACTGTGTCTCACTTGTATTTGTTGTCTGTTTTTCCAACATACCCATTCTCTGTGTGAGATGTAAAAATATGTATGTGTATGTATGGAGAGATATATAACATATATATTATACACAGAGATTCATTTTTACAGCATATATAATATGTGCAGCCATATTATACACAATATCTGCAAAAGGAAATTCTGTTCCAGTGTTATTCCCCAGCTGGAAATTTGTGGCAATGACTTTGTGTAGACCTGCTCCCTCCTCCTCCAAGACCAGGGATGGCAGCTCACAGAAGGTCTCCTGCATCTCAGAAGAGATCTTGGACACACCACAGTGCAGAAGACAGCTGAAGACTCATTATTCCCCATTAAACATCCTGCTTTAGCAGTCCTGTGTGCTTTGTTCTGACTTCTGCAGCATGCTTTCCAATTCATGGAGCCTAACAGACAAAGGAGAGCCTTTCCTTTCTTGTTCAGCTGAAGCTCACTGCAATCAACATGAACTTCAGCTGCCACTGCTGCTGGGAAGCCCAGGGGGAACTCAGTGCTGTGCTTATCCCTTAGGATACTTCATTTCCCCTCACACTCTGTATCTTCTAGGAACTCCAGGCATGACTAATAAGCAACAGCCAGCCAAGTTCAGCCTCTGTCTCCTACTAGGCCCATGGTCCTCATTTTGTTCTGGAAAGTATTTATTAGTGTCGTGGAAAAAAGATCTCCAGTTGTCTTCACGTTGCCATGAACAAAGAAATCCAGAAAGCATTCATGAGTGTTCAGAAGAGCAATCTGGAGGAAAAGAATTCCTTCTCTCAGAGAAGAACTAACTGCAAAAGTGGTGTAAGAGGTTCATCACCCCTCTGAGGAATAATTGCATTGTGTGCAGTGACACAGCCTAGAATAAAGATGACACCCTCCATGCTGCAAAGCACGAACTGGCTTACCATCCAAGGTCAGGAAGAATTTTCTCCATCACTTAGGCACATTGCAGAACATGTCTACTTTTAGTGGACATCTCAGACATTGGGCACTGAACAACTAGACAGCTACGTGGGGTACAACATATCTACTCTCATATGTCTGAGGACACTGAGCAGCTAAGCCATGGTTCTGCAAGGAGACAATATCCAGAAAAATAGACCCCAATCAAAGGATGAAAAGAGATCTTGAGTCACTGCTGTGCTCTTATATTTCCATAGGCAGCATGTTTATAATCTTTGAATGTTTCCTCACTAACCCCTCTCATCCACAAGGAGAGCATGGAGTGTTGTCAGCACTTTGAAAGCCTTATATTTCTTCTGAGCATGAAAGAGAAACGTTGTCTCATGTGAGGATCTAACTGGTCAGATTTAACCTAACCTGCATGGATGTGCTCAAGCTCTCTTCCTTAGTCTTCTTTGTTTCTTGAGTTGAACATCTCTGAACTCTTTCCATTCTGAATGAGTTTTCTTCTGATTCCAAAGCTCAATAAGTAGGATTAAGGCCCAGTCTGGAGAGGTACTAAGAGAAGAGCTTTTACTTCCAGCACAAGCTAGATTTTGCAATACAAACCAGCTACCTGTGGCCTTCTTCAGAGCATCCATGCCTCCTTCCTTCACCCTGAGAAGACAAATGAAGTGCTACTCAGACTTGTGCTAATTAACATGTTGAGAATCAATGGAGAATTGGGAGCAGAACTCTTCCCATGCCAACTTCTCTTTTCACCTCTGGAAAAGCAGAAAAAATCTTAAGGGCTGCTGTAGGTAAGAAACTTAAGAGTAGTTTCCTCCACCAAGAGGGAATCCACAGCTGAAAAAAGACATACAGTTTCTTCCAGCCCCATCACAAGCAAGAGAGAGCATAATGGGGACAGTTTGGAGAAAATAGCACTGTACTCCCATATTCTTCACCAGGGAAGAGGCACCCATAGCTAGGACTAAGATTCCCAAAGGGAAAAAGTCAAGGGTCTCTGAATCACCTTTGAAGCCACTTCTCTGCACTTTCTTCATCTTCACTAAGAGACTTCTTGCCCCAGAACTTCATCTAAATTATGGTTAGGAAGAAACTACTAGCAAGCACTGGCTACCAGGAAGGCCAGTTAGGAGCTAGAGATCTTCTTCAGGATGTTTCCATCACTTAGAAGAATTCCACATTCTTTCTTGTAGACCCATAGCTGGTGGAGACACAGACATAAGTTTCCATGTTTGATGCATCAGGCAAAGACAGCAGACAAGGAGGAGTTGCCACAGCTGCCAAAGACACGGAATGCTGTGTTGGATACATCTTGCTGAGCTTGTACTGATCTCTTCAGAGTGGTGCTCAACAATCAAGCGACAGAAAACCAATGTCTTCCTTGTAGGGTGGGTTGGGTCTCTTGTCATCATTCTTCCAGCAGCAGCAGTGGCAGTATGTTTTAAATTAAGACCCTGGCAACTCCCAAGTTCCCCCAAAACTCTCATATTCTTTCCTAAACAAGCAAGGAAGCAAGTTCTCCTGTTGGTGGAGTTGTCTGCCCAGAGCCCTAATGGAAGCCCTTGATTTCTTGCAGACACTGATGAGTGCCACTCAAGCCCCTGTCTGAATGGAGCTACCTGCGTTGATGGCATCGACTCTTTCAAATGCTTATGCCTTCCCAGCTACGGAGGGGACCTGTGTGAGATCGGTACGGCCTACCTGGCTTCAGCTAATCTTACTAACTGATGAGCTACCTCCTTCACACTCTACCCCAAAAAAAAAGCTGATCCCAAGTGCTCCCATCAGTCCTGTCCTGGTCTCAGTAAGCTAACCTCTAACAGCAGCTTAAAATACACTAGGGAAAAGCTTTGAGACTTTTGCTTATGTATTTTAATTACTTTGTTCATCACAGCACCATGCCCTCTAAGATCCCTAAGCAGGAGCTTCTGGTGTCTTCTTCAGCTTTCTCTTTTTGTTGAGTTTCTCTGTTGAAGCTCCACACGGATCGTAACAGTGTTGATCACAGAAGTCACAGAGACTTCTGGCTCAAGGGTCTTTCTGTTCATCTGTAGCAGTAGGGAAACATCCAAGTACATCTTCACCCCAGGCAAAGTTTCTCTGGTAGACTGGATTTTCATGGAAGGATGCTTCAACTGAGCCATGAAAAATTACTGTGTTTCCCTCTGTGAAGATGCAGCTGAGAGAAGCCTTATTCACTCCAGGAATCTCCACCAATTTGACACAGCATGACATTTTTGTCATCTCTTTGACATGGCTTCCTGTGACAAAATCAGCAGGGAATGTATATCTTTGAGAGAAAAAAGTGAAGTGTCCTATTTTTCCATCAAAATTAGGCACCCTGACTGTCACTAGTACTTATTTTTGTTTCCAGAATGAAAGAAAAAAATGCTGTTTTTTCTTAAAGCTGATGAAAGCCCAAACTTTGATCAGCTTAGCCCAGGAGAAGCTCTCCTGCCTTGCTCAAACAGAAGAGGAATTAGGTTGCAATGTCTTCTTCACCTTGGCACAAGAAATTATAATACATATTGGGTTTTCTCCTCCTCTTTCTCTGCATCTCTTCCTGCTTCCAACATGAACACATGGAGAAGACCATATGAAGAAGGCTCAGGATCATTGGACCATGTGGGCAGGAATTGTGCTGTTTTAACATCACTTTCCTAATGCAACCTAATCAGCCCCTGATTTACCTGTCTCTTCTACCTGTTGTTGAAGATCCAACAAGGGACTTTCTATCCTGCAGCTGCTTACTATCTTGTTTGGTCCAAACCAGACATAATTTCCTCTCTTCTCTGATTTTTGGGCTCATGATGCCTGGGGAACACAGCTTGGGAAGAGGAAGCCAGTGCCCTGAATTTACAAATCTTCATTGTTCCCATGAGGCAGACCATCCTTTCTGTTGGTCTCCAAGAACAGGGTGAGCTCTGCCATCTGTGCACACAGCCACTTCTCACCATGGCAATGCCCCTACCAGGCAACAAGCTTTTCATCATTCTTTTCCAAGCTGATTGCTATCATTTCCCTGCAAGTAACAGCTGTGTAGGAAAGAGTGGCCTTTCTCCTAGGACACATCCTGCTGAGGTTCTATGCCATGTGCTGTCCCATCCTCAGGCTGTGATGACAAGAGGTGGCATTCAAGGTGCTGGAAAAAAGTCTTAAATCTCAAAAGACAGAGCATATTCTCTGCTCACCTTGTGCAAGCAATCTGCAAGAATCCTTAGAGCTTCAGCTACTTCCAGATAATCCATTTGGTCTGTTGAAGAAGGTAGAAAATGTTTTTAATACCTCAGCTAACTACCAACGCTTCCAATATCTATGAAGCATCTGCAATCTCCACCTGGAAGAACACCAGAAGGGTGGATTAGAAGGAATGAACATGATAGAAGGTGCTAAGTTTTGACCTACCAAGTTTAACAACAGAAGGAAGAAACTGAGCAGAGAAAACCTCCCTGGAAAGGGAGAGAGCATAAGGATCCATGAAAGCCCACCACTCCAAGAGCAGCAAGTGTCTGAGAAAGGATTGTAGATTGGGCATCTGAAAGGCTGAGATTAAACACGTTTCATTTTCTGTCTCCTTTGGTCAGATGGAGCAGATGTGTGGAGTTGAATTGCATGAGAGCTGCTGAAGGTCTTTTCTGGTAGTTTCTCAGTTTGCCTCTGCTCTCCACCAGCTGTGGGTTTATATTTTTTAATTAATGGGTTCAACTCTTTCCACGTTTCTCAGGTGGTAAAAGATGTTCTGAAGAGTTGAGAAATTTCTGTACTTCTCTAGCAGCTTCCAAGCTTTTCTCTTGAGATTTCATTTTCTCTCTCCAACATGGTAAGTTCCTGCCTCATTCTCTTTCCTCCCATCCTGGTAGGCTTGTTTCTCCAGAGCCCCAGAACCACACCAAGTGATGCGACCAACCAAGCCTGAGCTTTCTCCTTTCTTTTTAAACCTATTCATTCATTCTCATCATTCAACAGGTTCATTCTGGGCATCTGGATTCAGATTTTGGAGTTTTCTTCTGAAGCAAGAAAGCTGTGCAAGCCAGCACAAGTGGGTAGAGAGGTGTTCTTGCTTGAGCAGTTCCTCAAAAGCACAGTCAAGGAACACAACACAGGGACTGAATTGCTTAGGAATAAGTTCATCACACTCAAATTTTCTCATAGCACTGGTCACATTGCTGCAAACATGGGGTCTTCAACACAGGCTCCTCTCTCTGTGTGTCTGATCGTTTTCCCTGGCATTTCCCACAGGCAGCCATCTCTGGGTTTGATTTTTAGTGGAAGTGACAGTGTGCTGTCCCATGCCATGAGAGCATGACCAGCTAGAAGGTGAGTTGGAAGACTTCCAGACCCATGCATCAATTCTTTTTCATCTCCCCTTTCTGTGTTACAGACCTAGAAAACTGTGAGGAAGGCTGGACCAAGTTCCAGGGACACTGCTACAGGCACTTTGAAGACAGGGAGACTTGGATGGACGCAGAGACCAGATGCCGACAACATCAAGCCCACCTGAGCAGTATCATCACCCCAGAAGAGCAAGAATTTGTGAACAGTGAGTGTTGGGGGGAGCCTGAGACTGGGCAGGGATCCATCCATGGAATTCCAAGTCTGTGGGCACATTTATCCAAAAAACACAACCCCCACTCCCCTCAGGGCTCAGATATTCCCTAAGGAAACCTCCCCCTTCCATGGGAGAGGAAGAACAGTCCTGCTGTGGGAGGGAAGAGGGTCCTTCCTCAGCTAAGACAGCTCTTTGCTCCTACCAGGTTGCTGATGCAGCTTGTTCACAAAGTGTTTGCTTGATGGAACAAGCACAGTGACACATGCCAGCGTGGGTGAACCCAAGCTCATGGCACCCTGAGTGGGGAGGGAGATAGACAAACATGGTGTGGGGCTAGTGACTGGGAAGAAGCCACGTGATGCAGAGGCTCCAGGGCCAGAGATATGAGCTGGCAAAGAAATGTTTCCCCCAAGGTATAGGGGAATCATGACACACTCTTCTCTCCCCTTCCCACTCTTTCAGGCCATGCACAGGACTACCAATGGATCGGCCTCAGTGACAGAGCTGTGGAGAACGACTTCCGCTGGTCCGACGGGCACTCCCTGGTGAGCCTGCAGCCCACAGCGTGGCCAGGCACTGGCTTTCACGGGGAGGAAGAGGTTTCCTTTTGGGGAGCGTGGGGGGAGAGCCCCCTCACTTACATGCTGAGTGTTTGGGTGGGCCATTGGGTGGAGACAGCCCTAAACTTTGTAGGGCCCATGGTTTTTTCCAAGCCTTTAGTAAATCAGGTCAGCTAATCTGAGCACCATCACGATAGGAGAAAGCACTGTAGCAGCAGTGCTGGCCACCCATGGTCTGTGCTGGTGAGATCAATGAGGGACTCGGTGGCAGGGATGCAGGAGGCAGTGGGAGAGGGGTGGGCTGAGCCTCAGGCAAAGGGCTTTCCTCTCTCTTGGCAGCAATTTGAGAACTGGCGGCCCAACCAGCCCGATAACTTCTTTGCGGCGGGCGAGGACTGCGTGGTGATGATCTGGCACGAGCAAGGCGAATGGAACGATGTCCCCTGCAACTACCACCTCCCTTTCACCTGCAAGAAAGGAACAGGTCAGTATGCTGCACCATGTGACAAGGATGGGGGTGCCCCAGAAGCAGCTGTGGGACTGGAGCCATTGCCAGGGATTCACGTCCCCAGGCAGAGCCATCCCTCTGGCACAGCAGCTCTGTGCCCTTCCAAGGACACAAGTGGATGTTGTGATGCCCAGCTCGTGCTGTCCTTCTGGGGGACAGGAATGGAGCCCTGAGGCAGGCTGCTGCTTCATTTTGAGGCTCTTCCATATACACCCCTGCCCCTAAATTTTGTGGACAGCTGCAATCTCACAGCAATTTGAGGTTTTATGAAGTTTTTTTAATCAACAGTCCCTTCTTTGTGTTGCCTCCATCATTTTTCCACCCAAACAAAGGAATGACCCATCATGTGGATGTAGCAAAAAAAGCCAGGTTCAGGTGATGGCACCTGCCCAGACACCTTCCACACCAGAGATGTTATTCCAAGGGAGGAGTAACAGGGGTGGACATTGCTCCCACTTCATCTCAGGGCTGGGCAAGGATGTCTGTGGACACTGTTGCCTCTTTCCATTTCAGAAGTGACTGCTGCCCTTTAAGCACCCACTGATCGCTCCCTCTCTCCAGCACTTAGAGACCCCACAGACCATGCTGGGGCAATGAGGTTGTACATGCAATGAGTTTGTTTGTGCCCAGCCTGCGCCAAGCAAGCTGGAGCTGCCCAGGTGTCAGCTGCCTCCTGAGCCAGGCAGGCCTCCTCGAGCTCTTCATGTCTTTGCCCATCTCCTGCAGTGGCCTGTGGGGATCCCCCTGCCGTGGAGAACGCCAGGACCTTCGGTCGGAAGAAGGACCGCTACGAAATTAACTCCCTGGTGCGGTACCAGTGCGACCAAGGCTTCATCCAGCGCCACGTGCCCACGATTCGGTGCCAGCCCAACGGGCAGTGGGAGGAGCCGCGGATATCCTGCATAAACCGTACGTCTTGAGCCCTGTCTGAGGGCTGGTAACACCCCTGCAGCAGGGAGGAGGAGCTGGGGAGCAACCAGGCAGAAGGGGACATTGTGGTCCCTCTTGACTTGCTGGAAGTCCCCCCCATGATGGGGCCATGGGACCTGGCATCTTCTGGGCAGGTGTGGACCGCAGGGGCTGGCTGGAGGCACAGGCTGGGTGGTCCCTATCCTGGAGATGCCTCCACCTAGGCAGGATAGAGGCAGCTGTGGAGGCAGGGAAGAGCAACAGGGAGCTTACCAAGGGCCCAGGCTACTTAAAGAAATGAAGGGAAATGAAATATCTTCTGAAAGGATGAGTTTTGGCACTACCTGCATCAGCAGAGAAAACAGGAGTGTGGAGTTATGGTCCCCCTGAGCCCTCCCCTGCATCCCCCTGCCCTGGGACCAGACAGGAGTTAATCCAAGGGCCAGGGCTGAGATCCTGACCCTTCTCCTGTCAGGCCTCCAGCTGACAGCAGCCAGCCCGCTCCCACTGGTGTCCCAGCCCACTCCCAGCCCTGCCTACATCCCTGTCTCATCCCCAGTTCCCTGCAGCTTCCCAATAATTTCATTGGCTTCAGCCAAATCACATCTGTCTGGTGGCCTCCCTGCCAGGTTCTGGTCCAGCTGGGCAATTCCAGCTACAGCAACAGTCCCACAGCCAGAGAAAGTCAATATAAGCTTAAGGGACAAACCTCTGCTGCAGGGAGGAGTTGGAAGGAGGAGAGATGGAGTTATCCACATGGTGTGGACTGAGCCGCTGATTCCCTTGGCTCTGCCATGGATCGGGAGAGCTGCAGGCTGCTCCCAGCAAGGACCACCAGCTATGAAGAGACATCGTCTGTTCCCAACCAGCTTTCACCTATTCCATTAAAACCCTCCTGGAAACATCACACAGGGGTGGTGACAGCTTTGAGCAGCCAAGATCAGGCAGAAACCTTGTCCCTGCCAGCCAGATGGGGCTGTTTTCTCCTTCTGTGCCCTGAACACACCCCACCACTGATGGATAGTTCCCTCCCTATCCCAGGGAACTGGAGAGGGACTGGCAGGACAGCAGGGAAGATGGGGAAGCAGTCCCCACAGCCACCTCGTTACAGAGCTGCCCTCCTGGCCAAGCAGAGGGAAGGGATGGGAGAAGCATCCGCAGAGAGGATGCTCCTGCCCAGACCTTCACCCTTGAGCGAAACAAACCCCAGCTATGGGTGCTAGAAAAGGGCCAGTTGTGCATGGGGGGGCACACACAGCACCCCCCAGCAGCACTGCCTTCAGAGAGCCAGAGACTGGGATGGCCAGTGTGGGACAAGCAGCATCTCTATCCCACTTCCTCCTAACAAGGTGCCTTTTCTTCTCCTCTCTCTTCCCCAGCCTCCAACTACCAGCGCAGGCTATACAAGAGGAGCCCCAGGAGCCGGTCAAGACCCAGCAGCAGAGCTGTGCACAGACCCACCCATTAGAGAGGGGGAAAGAGAGAGAGAAAGAGATTTTTAAGGGAACAGTTATATTAACAGAGTCGATTTTCTTCTTCTTCTTGTTGCTTTTTTTTTTTTTGTGTGTGTCATATAAGGAAAAAAAAAAAAACCTATATTAAAGACAAACCCACCTTTGTGTATATATATATAAAATCAAAAGAAAAACATAATTAATGTTTGTTTTTTTTTTTTTTTTTCCTGCCAAGCACCAAAGCAAAGCAAATTAGATCTCAGCATTTTTACTAACCGTCCGGTTCCAATTATCTTCGTGCCTTCGGGGACAGGGAGGGGGGTGGGATTGCAGAGGGCAGGGGGGTTAAGTTAAATAATAAAGATGATTATTTTTTCCTGATTTTATCCACGAACAATGTAATTATTTCTGTTATTTAATCTCCGGGGTGAACAGCACCTTTTGGGGTTTTATTTTTTATTTTTTTTTTTTTTTTTTTCCTTGGTTTTTCCAGAATCCTCCTACTGCTGCAGCACACTGGGGCGGGTGGGGAGGGTCCGGGGGGGGGGCTGCAGTGGAAGGAGCTGCGGAAGGAAGGAGGTGAAGGGATGCTGAGACCTGGGACCTGGGGGTTGCAGCCCCTGTTTGCTTCCCCGCTGCCCCCCCTGCAGCACAGCGCCCATCCTGGGACGACGTGCTCTTTCCGGGGGACCGTGCAGGGCACCAGTGTTCCCTGCACCTATTTATATTTTTGAACATATCCTATTTTGAAAGACTGATAAATAATAAAGAGAGCGAAATCGGAACGGGCACTTTGTCAGTGTTGTTTGTTTTTTGGGGGGGAAAGGTGGGTGTCCCCGTGGGTTGGGTGGGGGGAATCTCTCATGGGAAGGAAGCCCAAACAAGGTCCCTAGATGGGACTGGCTCAGGCCCAGCCAGCACCCAAGGGTGCAGCCCTGGTTATAGTGGGGAGGGGGGGTGGGTGGAATGGTTCTCAAGCCCCAAAGAAAGGACCCAGGGGCAGGACATCACCACCCCAATCAGATCTTGTCCTGGGAAGAGGGCAACCCACATGCCTAAAAACCACCTAAAACCCGTCACCAGCACAAAATGCTTCACCCTCCACCTTCCAGTCCTCATACAAAGGGGAGTTAATTAACATTCATTAATGAGGAAGCACAGGGACCCTTGCAGGAGCTGGAGTGGGCACAGGGCTGTGTGGGCAGCAATGAGACAATGCTCAACCAAGGATGAGACACTCCTGGGTGTCCAGCCAGGGATCCCCAAATCCTCTCTTCAGCAGACCCCTCGCTCATGCTGGGACAGAGATGGGGACAGAGCCACATTGCTCCAGGGCTTTCTCCAAGGATTTATTAGAAGAGGTCCAGGAAAATACATCTTTTCATTACCAAACACTCAAAGAAGAAGGCACCAGTGTTCAAGTGGCATCCAGGTGAGGGGTGCATGGAGATAAGGCACTGACACCCCCACAGGGACAGGCACAATGGCATCCCTCAGTGGGATGGGGACAGGGCTGGAAGAGGAGCTGGTATGCGAGAGAGGCACCCGCTCTCTGTCTCTGGCCACATCCAGCCTTGCCTCACACCCACCCCTGCGAGCTCAGGAGCAGGACCAGCCTGGAAAAGCAGGCAAGTGTCAGTGACGTGCTGCCACCACGGGAAGGGACCAGCACCCAAGGGGTGGCAGGGGCCAAGCAGGGTAGCAGCAGCCCATGGGGATCATCCTTGTGCACACCCCATGTCAGGGACGGCCCTGCACTGCCCCAGCCAGCCCAAACAGCCGTGTGTGCCGGCTGCTGAGCGAGATGTGGAAAATATAAAGGAAGGAAACAAAATAAACCAAAAAGAAGCCTCTCCCCACCCCCACCTCCCCAACCCCACCTCCCCCCAGTCACCCCCAGAACAGCCCTGGGAAACACCCAACGCCAGGCACCGTCAGGCTGGAAACATCCTCTGGCCGAGGAGCCCTCCCAGCTCCTTATCTCTCCTTGTAGCAGAAGACCCCAAACCTGCCCTTGCTGGGGAAGCCGAGGCTGCGCACACCGGGCTCTGCGGGACCACAGTTGGCCCGGGGCTTGGCAATGGGGTAGCGGATGCTGCCGTCCGCCAGCCAGCCGGCATCGCAGCGGTCCAGCCCCAGGAACTTCCAGGCAGAGTAGAGCTGCCCCACGTGAGCGATCTCAGCTCCTGCATCCAGGCAGCTCTGCTTGGCCTCCTCCAGCGTCATCCCAGCCGGGCGGTCCAGGTAGAAAACCTCTCCTAGGAGGGACAGGGGAGCATCAGTGCCGAGCACCATCTGAAGCATCCCTGCCTGGAGCATCCCTGCCTCAAGCTGAGCCCTGCGCCTTAATAGGGAGGGAGGACATGGGATGCCACTGATCAGGCACGACATCTTCCCCAGGATCCCACCCCCCCTGGCCCAGCACCCACCTCTGAGTGCGGAGGAGAAGCAGAAAGCATCGAAGCGGTGCAGGTGCCGGTGGCGCGGGCCGTAGCTGCGGATGCCCGGGGCGAGGTGCAACCCACCGCAGGGCTTGCGGGGCTGGCGGATGGGGTACTGCACGGTGCCATCGGCCAGCCAGCCCGCGTTGCACCAGTCCAGCCCCTCACTCCAGGCCTGGAAGAGCTGGTTGAAGTTGGCGAGGACGGCGCCTTGCTCCTGGCACACTCGCTCGGCTTCGTGGAAGTTCAGCCTGTACTGCCCACGGGGAGGCTGGTAGGGGAACACGATGCCTGGGGGCAGACGGAGCGTTCAGCTGTCTCTGTGGGCAACCCTCCTGCCCCAGGCTGGCCTCAGCCACAGGGATCCCTGATCCATCCCAAATTCAGGCTCTGGGATAGGAACCACCCCAAGGTGTCACTGCCCAAGACCTTGGCAGGCAGGGATGGGGCTGTGCTGGGCATGCAGCCACCAGCGGTGAGTTGCCAGCAACATCTGGTGGCACAGGGACACAGGAGCTGGGTCCTGGGGACACCAGATCACCTTCATGGTGATGGCACCCACATGTACAGGGACGAACAGGCTACAACAACAGGGATGCTGGGAGCACCACCACACAGACATATGGACCACAGTCCTAGGTACACACAGGCAGTGGTCCCAGGGAGGCACAGACCACCCCTGTGGGGATGGACAGACCATCGGCATGGGCATGAGCATGAGGGAGGTCCAGGGGTCAAGGGAATGGGCAGGGGCATGGGCAGGGGCACAGCCAGGGGTACATTTCTCCAACTCCAAGCTTGGCTGTGGAGACAGAGCTGAGTCAGGTCCCTCGTGGCAAGTGAGCAAGCAGAGTTGGACCAGTCACCAAGGCTCCTCACAAGATGTATGAGGAAATCCAGAGCTGGGAGGTGAGGGGTCAGCTGCACATGATGCAGCACAGCAGGACACTGGGTGGGTAGAGGCAGAAAGCACTGTGACCACGGGGTTTCTCCCAACTGATGCCACAGTAGCACCCCCAGCACACCAGCTGGGCAGACTGCTCTGACCTCATTCACTGCTGAGATCCCAGTTAGACAGCCCCAAGCCACCACCCATCACCAAGCACCCCAGCCCCTTTTTACCCACCACTGGGGTCCCCACCACCCCTGCCTTGCTACTTGCCCCAAGGAGGGGGAGCCCTGGGAAGGCTAAGCTTTGCACAGGGAGGGTATGCAGTTCCCACCACTGGGGTCCCCACCTTGCAGCCGGAGGTCCACCACATCACTCTCGTCCTCCAGCCCATCAATGACCTCACATCGGTATTTGCCATCATCCTGCAAGCGCACGTCACTGATGACCAGCGAGGCCTCACGCCGGTCGGTTTGGCGGAGGTGAGCACGGCCCTGGAAGTCCCCAAAGGCCATGGAGATCTTGCCAATGGCCACCAACACGTCCTGCTCCTTGGTGTAGTCATCCCGCAGCTTGGACCACTTGATGCGGATCTTGCGCTTGGCCTCCAGGTCAGGCTCGTAGTGATAGCGACAGGACAGGGTGACATTGGCACCACTGGAGCTGTAGACGGGGTCTTTGGGAGTCTCCACCACCAGCTTGGCTTCATTGAAGTAAACCACTGGGGACAGGGAGGGAAGACATTAAGTGTGGGTCAGGGTCCAAGGGCTGGGCAGAATCCTCACATCTCCCCACAGCCGCTCTGGTCCCTCCCTCCAGCCACCTCCTCTGTCTGAGGATCCCGTGAGCATCCCTGGAGCAATCCCGCCTGCTCCTCTGAGCCCCACATTTTCCCCAAGAGATGGGTCCCAGACCTATCCCAGAGACAGGTGGCACTTCAACCCCTTACACCAACCGGCCAGACCCCCCTTCTGTCCCCCCAACAACCCCAATATACCTTTCTCCTGCTCAGTGCCCTCATCGTTCATGATGTGGTTGTAGTAGAAGCCGTTGCGGAAGGGGTGGTAGGAGCCGCTGGCCAGCCACAGCAAGGTGGCCTCCAGGAGCAGCAGGAACAGCAGCATGGCCAGGGAGCGAGGCTGAACCCTGAGCCTGGGCTGTGGAGGGGGAAAGGGCTGCAGTAACACCCCAAAATAACCAGATGTGCCCCAGTGCTGCCCAGCTCAGGGCAGCAGTCAAGCTCCCTCACAGGGATGCAAGGAGAGGGGTGGGAGGAGCAGGCAGCGCGGCTCCCCTGCCCGCAGGGGAGGGTGCAGGCAACCTGAGACCTGCTCCACAACCGGTGTGGGGGGTCCCAGTCCCCTCCATCCTCTCCCTCCCGCCTGGGTCACACCGCCACATTCTCTGCTGCCACCCGTCGGGTCTCGCAGAGCACTCGTCACAGAACGGGGAGCTGAGACCGAGCCAGGAATGGGGCAGCTGGGGAAAACAGGATCTTAGGGACGTCCTTTGAACAGGAGCAGTGGGAAAACATCACACAGGGGGTGTACAGGGAGAGAAGTGGCTGAGCCCCACAGCAAGCAGCGAGCTCAGTTTACAGAGGCATCCAAGCGTGCAACCCAGCCACGGAGGGCAGGAGAGAGCCCGGAGAGCTCAGGGCTGCGTCCGCTGCTCCAGCACCGGACAAAGCCCGGCGGCAGCCTGGCCACGGAGCCCCGGCTCTGCCCCCCGGGCTGCGGCTTCACACCATAGCCAGGGCTGGCGCTGGCCCCGTCCCCCGCAGAGCCCGTCCCCCGGGCAGCAGGGTGCCTGCCTTGCTCTCCACAGCACCAGCCACCTGCGCTGGCCCCAGCTCTGGGGCTCACCCGGGGCAGCGTTACCAGCCTGCGAGCTTCCCCGGGGCCGGCAGAGGGGGCCCGGCACCCGGCAAGGCTCCGGCAGCCCCCTCCGAGCCCGGGGGGGCGGATCTGACATCCGTGCCCCCTGCTCAGGCCAGGGTTAGAGTGCCTGAAAAGGTGCCCCGGGACAGGGGCTACAGGAGAGCAGGTGCTCCCCCCGGCCAGGGCCCGGCACAGGGTGGTCTCTGGGGTGCCCGACTGGCTGCTCACTCCTGGGCACCCCTCAGTCCACCCATTCCCCCGTGCCATCAGTGCCACCCCTCACCTCCCCACGCAGTGCTGCCCATGCTCCCTGTCCCGTCGAGGTCTGCGGGGAGCACCCACTCGATGGGCAGCAGGGCCCCGGAGCCCGGTGGCAGTGGTGGCAGTGGTGGCAGCGGTGGCAGTGATGGCAGCAGCGGTGCAAGCACTGGAGCCCAGCAGGCACAACGCCACGTGCTGCCCACACTGGACACGGTGGGCTCGAAGCACCAGTAACTTCACACCCTGGTTTGAGAGGGGCACCAGCCCTGGCTCCCCTGTGTCCCCGATGCCTAGCCACCCCCCAGAACCCAGCTTCGTGGGGACATACCGGGGGGCCTGGCATCCTCAACCACAACGCTGGTGAGCATCGTGCCACAGCACCCACCACAGCGATGCCTGGCACCTTCCACAGCGATGCCACCCCTCCCTGCCCTCCACGGCATGCAAGGTGACCACGACCCCGGGGTGCCAGCCCTCCCCAGCCCCCGTTCCAGGACCAAATCCTACTCACGCTGGTTTCGGGCAGGCGTACAGGCAGGCTGCAGGCAGATGCACTGTGTTTAGGGCTCTTGCAGGGCTGAGAGGAAGCAGCTCCAGGGCCTGCCTCTTAAAGGGAAACACACGCCCTTACCAACCCCTTGCTCACAGCCCAGAGCTGGGGTGGGTGCCCCCGGCCCCCACCTGCCCACTGTGCCCAGGCAACAGCCTCGCCATGTGCCTGCCCTCTGCCAGCACGCTGCCCACATACCTCATCTGTGATGTGCCAGCTGCCAGCATTGCCTCCAGCTTGGAGGGGAGAGCATCAGGGAGTAGGGTGTCCTGTTGGGGCTGGTGGGACCCATGGAAAGCCCCAGTGAAGGGACAGTGCTGGGAGAGAAAACTCATCCCATCTCCTGCCAGGGAGAACTGGCCACAGTCCGCAGGCAATGGTGGTGTGAACACACATGTGGCAGGAGCTCTGTGGGCACGAGTGGCTTGGGACGAGTGGTCTGTGGCAAGGGGGTGGTCTAGGCTGTGCGTGGGATGTGCAGGCAGTGCCTGCCTGCTCCAGGGTCTCAGAGAGACAGCTAAGCCACAGGGTTCAGCTTCCTCAGGGTCCACCTGAGGCCACAGGAGCAAAGCAGAGGCACAGAAAGCCGGGCAAGAGCTATGGAATACATGCTTGCACCCATCTGAGGGAGCATCATCCCTACATTTGGGCGATACCCTGTGTACCAGCTTCCACCAGCACACAGACACGCAGCCCCGACTTCCAGAGCCCCAGCCCCCAGCCCTCAGACCGGGCAGCACTGCAGTGCCACAGCCACGGGACGCTGGCTCTGGGGGTGGCCTGTGGGGCCAAGCACACGGAGGAACTGCGGAGCGGCGTGTGCCCTGACCCGGCGACCCGGCGGCGCGGCCTGGCGCGCCACTTCGCCCCTCGCTTTGTTGTTTTATGGCAAGGAAATGAGGCGCGGAGGCCCCGGCCCAGCTCCGGCCGCCACGCAGGACGGCATCAAGACGGAAAGAAAACAACTCCGGTAAAAATAAACCGCCCTGGGGCTGGCTGTGGGATGAAGGGGGCTGGGACCCCCTTCCCCACAGCCCCCCAGCATCGTGCGCTTGGGGTGCCATCTCGTCTGCCCTGTCTGATAGGGAGCAGCCAGCACGGAAACACTGTTATCTGCAGCAGCTCCCTGTCCCCCATTGGAAGACCTGAGCGGGAATGGCTGTGGAAGCTGGGGTCTGGAGGCACTGCTCTTCCCTGCTGTCCTTCTCCCTTCGCCCTGGCCCACCAGCCCTGCCCAAGGAGGGACAGAGCAGGGCCAGGCTGCTCAGGGACACAGGAGCGTGACAGCCAGGCATGGTGCCCGATTGCTTGCCCAGAGCAGGCTGCTCTGCAGCCCACAATGGAGGGGCGATTAAATCTCCTGGCATGGTGATGTAGGGCTGCTGTGCTGCCTGCATCCCCAGCCAAGGGTCCCCGGTGCCCCCAGCCCTGCCCCATGGCCGGTGAGGTGGTGGGATGGTTTGCCAGCTGCATCCCAGCTGCATCCTGGCCACCAGTGCCTCCCTGCAGTTGCTTGCCCAAGTTGTCCATGTCCCAGTGCTGGCAATCAGGACAGTCCCCTCCACCCCTCCCCTCACTGTGCAGACAGACAGACAGCCCTGTTGGGGCACGCTGCTCCTTGGCGTGGCTGCCCCATTGTTTCAGAGGCGAGGAAGGAGTCACATGGTGCCTGTGCTGCCTGAATTGCCAGGAGACACCCTCTGCCCAGCCTGAGGTGGTGGCAGGGAAGGGGAGAGGGGTGCTCCTGTGCACCTCTGTTCAGCAACAACTCACGGCTCACTCTCAACCACGGTTGTTGTCTGGATGTGGCAGCCAAGGTCCTCTACCTCCCCTTGGGAGCCCACAGCATGGGGATGGCTCTGGCCACCAGCAGCCCCCATGAGGGAGGACACCCCTTTGGTCTCCCCCCCCCCCACCCTATTTTTGGAGCTTTAGGGATGATCTGAGACTTGTTTTCTGCTCCCTGAAGGGGACTCTGGATGGGACTGCAAGTTTCAGGGTGAGCACGTGTTTAGGGCATGTGTTTAGGACTGGCTGAGCTTTTGGTTGACCAGAAGCCATTAAAATGTCATCCCTGTCTTCCCTGCCTCAAACCTGGCAGCTGACAGCTCTGCCGTGGCCCCACTGGGGAGAGTTCTCACTGAAAAGCCGCTTGCACGGTGCAATTCCAGCAGGAACCTGCTGCCCGAGGCTCAGACTGGGGAGGAAAACCTGTGTTCCCAGTGGAATGGAGGAGCCTGCGACCTGTGCTGGACTTTCCTGGTAGAGGCAAGAGGATGCTCTCCCCGACAGCTGCTTCCTGAGGAACCTGCTTGTGGGCAGCCAGCAGCACCGGCAGCCGAGTCAGCAGGCAGCAGGGTGCCGTGGCCACAGCGTGCCGGCCCTCCCAGCCTTCCTGCTGCCCCAGCAAGCCAGCCGTGTCCGGGAAGAGCATCCAAGGGACAGGGACAAGTCGTGAGGGGCTGTGCATGGGGTGGAAGGCACCCTGGCCCTCACCAACCCCCACGTCCTGGGGCTTGGCAGGAGGAAGGAAGCTGGGATGGGGCTCAGCATCCGTCAGAGGGGTTGGCCTGGGAGGTGGCAAGGGGTAGGGGAAGTGGTGACTGGGTGCAGCATCTGCTCCCATCACACTCCCCATGGAGCCTCTGCAGTGCTCCTGGCTGTCTTGGCTGGACATGGGAGAAAGCTGCTCTTATCTCTGCCCCAGGTTCCTGGTGATAAGGGTGGCATGTCTAGAGGGGAATGGGGCTGTCTGTCCCCTCCGTCCCCGGCTCTAGCTGTGGCTGCTATTTGTCACCAAGCAGCCACAACCACAATGATTTCAGTCTGGCCTCAGCAAGTAGCTCCCAGGCCCCTCTGGTACTCAGGGATGGCACCCACAGGGCCAGGCAGGAGCCCACCTCCCATGAGCAGAGCCTGGGGAAAGGATGCACGGCCAGGCAAGGCACTGCCAGCAGTGGGAAAATGCACAGAGACTGTCCAGCACTGCAAGGACAGAGACCTGTGGTGGGATGCAGGTGGCTCTGGGCCATTCATGCCAACCTCAGGGCTCCCTGCCCAGCACAGCAGAAGACTGGAGAAGAGCAAAGCTCCTCTGAACCATTCACCCCAGTGCTCCTTCCCTACAAGGAACCCCAACCTCAATTCAGGGAGTCCCTGGGTTCTACCAGGACCATTCCCACAGGCAGCCCTGGCAAAGCCCCCAGCTCCCTCCAGCCCTGTGAGCATGCTGGAGTGTAAGAGACAGTTTTGCTCCAAGCTGGGAGAATTTGCTCCAGGATCAAAGCCAAAGGAGGAGATCTAGGGCGTGGGGAGCTGATAGTGGCTTCCCCTCCCTGAATCCCATCCCACTGCACTTGGCCAGCTGTGAGCACAGGCTCCAGCAGCTGTGGCAGGGTGGAGGCAATGGGGAAGATGTGCAAAGCCCTGGCACCTTGTTTTTTCAGGCAGGGAAGGCAGATAGAATGGTCTACAAGGGTGCAGGATGAGCACAGGAGCCAGGGAGCTCAGAGAGTATCCTGAGGGTTCACCGGACCTTCCGGGGTTTGAGAAGTAGCTCTTGGGAGGCACAGAACAGCCAGGCCGACAGCCCCAAAGTTTCAGCTGGTTTTAATACTGACAGAGACACCCCAGAGCGGGGCCGCCGTTGCCCCCACCACGCCACCCGGGCTCTCCTGGCACTTGCCAAAGCGAACCTGCCGCCAGCCTGGCCCCGTGGCTGCTCCACATCCCAGCACCCAGGGGAGCATCGCCACCAGTGCTGCTGCCAGACACGCTGCCCGCGCTCTCACTTGCCAGTGCTGCATCTCACTCACCTCCTACTGCTAATCCTGAGGGCTGGAGCATTGCAAGAGGCTCCCCTCTACCCCACAGAAAGGAAAAAAATGGGATTACAAAAAGGGTCAGTGGGCCAGCTCTCTGCCTACTGCGTTTGGATGGTTTAACCACCCCTTTTCCCAGCTTTTCTCCACACTGAGGATACAAACCATCTCTCCCCAATACCAGGTGGCAGCCTCCCTGGTCACTGCTTGGCTCCAGGGACAAGGGACCTCCAAGCACCCCAAACTGCATTACAGTGGGGATGACGGTGATGCTGAGACTTGGAGGATGTGGTGCCAGCACCCCAGGAAGGGGAATGGGCAACGTCTGCCAAAAAAGCCAGCCCTGGCACTTGCTGGAGTGCTCAGCAGATAGAGCTGCTGGCGATGGGGACCTGGTGTCTTTGATAGGAGCCATCTCGTCACTCCCCTCACACTATGTGGCGCTGACACCGCAGCAAGGAGACCACAGGCAAGGGAAAACAGGCAGGGGACAACAGCTGAGCAGGTTTGTCAGAGCCCCTGCTAGCAGCCATGCAGGGAGCAGGGGGGGTGGCGGATTCTGTGAGCTTGGGGCACTTGCCCTAAGCCCCCTAAAACCACCAAGCTCCGATGAAGTGTGGGCAGGGAACTGCCACTGGCTGCAGCCTCTCTGCTGGAAGGAGAAGCAAAAAGGGGGAGAAAACTGGTGTCCAGGCTTAGCTAGGAGAGTGCAGCCAAGCCTCATTGGCAGGACAGGGTCCCCCAAGGAAGCCCGGGTTGCAGGAGGGGTTCCCCCAGCCAAACCCTGGTTGCAGAAGAGGGTGTCACCCCTGGTTAGGGGGGTGACAGAACAGTAGCCCTCCCCACATCCCACCTGCAAGGGTCCCATAAAGTGCAGTGCTGCAGCCCCAGCGCCAACACGGGGCAGGGGAGCCCTCCCGGCCACCTCCCGAATTTGGGGACATGGAGGGGGGGGGGGGTGTGAGGTCAGAGCAGGAGCAGGCAGGGGCGGGCAGGGTGCAGGCTGGGTGGCAGGGAAAAGCTGCCCCGTCCTTCCTCCCCGGGCGCCTACTCATCACAGCCCAGCAGCTCCACGCGCAGGGTGATGCGGTTGTGCCAGGCCACGGGCAGGATGCGGACGAAGCGGGCGTAGAAGGGCACATCAAACACGTTCTTCTTGTGTGAGTAGTTGTCGCTGTTACCGTGGAAGATCTAGGGGGGGGGTGAAGAAAAGGTGGGTGTCAGCACTGCTGGGACCTCCCCACCACCATCCCACCCCTCCCCACAGTGATATCCCCGTGCACCAGGAGGTTGTTGCCCACCCTGCCCTGCCCCACACACACACACCTTGGTGCTGTTTGTCTGGGCATCCTGGTAGAGGGTCCAGGACTTGCCATTGTCACTGTAGGCCACCTTGTAGGCTGCCACGTATTGGATGTGGCCAAAGTCACGGGCTCCTTGTGTGATGATGCCTGTCACCTTCTTCTGGGTCCGGAGGTCAATCTGGCATGGAGACAAAGCTCGTCAGGGCTCCTCACAGAAGCCCAACCCAGAGCATCCTGTGTGTCCTGGAGGCAGCTGGGATTCACTGACCCTTGAGGGTTGAGAGTGGAGAAAACACCCCTCAACTCCCATCCCAATGCCAGAGTGACTACTAAAACTCTTACCATGAAATTTCAACCCTTTAAACACTTGCAGCATCCCTCAGAACAACCCAAAGCAGGACACAAACCCTGCCACCACAGGGCCCTTCCCCATCGCTGCTGTCTTGTCATTATTTTTTCCACTGAAAAGGTCAATGCAGGAACAATGGCCAAAAGTCTCAATATAAAAAAATAAAGGGTTCCCAGAGGAAAGGCATCTCCACTGGGAAAGTGATTCTGGCTGGGAAAATACACGATCCAGTGCGGTCTGACATTTGGGTTGTAAGTGAGATGGATTCTATTCTCCTTATTCTGCCACACTGCACTAGTGCTGCTGGCACACTACAGGGTAACAAGAGGAAAGCCTCCTTAACTCAGTTCCTAGCTTCACAGGCAGTACCAGCTGTATATATACGTGTGTATATACATGAGTACACATGTAAATCTAGATACATGTACACAGGCAGCGTGCAGTGTGGCACACCAACTCAGTGTGTCATCCTGACCCCAGCACAGGCGCCTTGATAAGCTGTTATATTTAGGTCCATGGAGCAGCTGCTTTTAATCATTTCCCAAATAAAAAACCGGGACAAATATCTGAACTGCTTTGTCCCATTATGTCATGAAATCATGTGAAAAGTATAAAAACAGGGGAGGAAAGGAAACTGAGAAGGAAATTTCAAAACTATTTGTTCCCATTCCAGATTGGGAAGGGAAAAGAAAAGCAAACCTGATTTTTTTTTTCTTCCTGCAAAATAGAACCATGGTGTTCTGGGCAGCCAGAGGGTTGTAGGAGAGTCACCTCAGGCTGGGATGGCACTGGGATGCAGAACTGGGGTGCTGCTGGCTCATCGCACCTCACAAGGAGGTCTGAAGAGATGGCACAACCCTGTTGTTATGGGCACTGATGTTCTGACCCAGAGCTTTGGCATTGCTGTTAAAAACTGGTGGCTGTGGCCCCATCCTGACCTGCCCCTGCGATCCCAGTTTGGGGAGAACACCACTGGGCTGCATGTCCCACAGCAAGGCTCCAGCTGCAGCATCCCAGCAGCTCTCCCAAGCCTCTCCCACCATGCCCATCCTGCTTCCAGCCACCCTGGCACAGGAGGTGACCCCTGACATGGCCAGAGGAGTTTGGGGAGTAGAAATAACTAACCTAATGAAATTCAACAAAAGCAAGTGTAAAGTCCTGCACCTGGGGAGGAATAACCGTCTGTATCAGTACAGGCTGGGGGATGATCTGCTGGAGAAGAGCTCTGTGGAGAAGGACCTGGGGGTCCTGGTTGATGACAGGTTGGCCATGAGCCAGCAGTGTGCCCTGGTGGCTAAGAGGGCCAATGGGACCCTGGGATGCATCAGGAAGAGTGTGGCCAGCAGGTCTAAGGAGGTGATCCTCCCCCTCTACTCTGCCCTGGTCAGGCCCCACCTGGAGAATTGTGTCCAGTTCTGGGCTCCCTGGGATAAAAAAGACAGGGATCTCCTGGGGAGAGTCCAGAGAAGGGCTACGAAGATGATTAAGGGCCTGGAACATCTCCCCTATGAGGAAAGGCTGAGTGAGCTGGGGCTGTTCAGCCTGGAGAGAAGAAGACTGAGGGGGGACCTAATTAATGTTTATAAATATCTTAAGTATGGGATGCAGGGGGAATTGGCCAACCCCTTTTCAGTGTCTGTGGAGACAGGACAAGGGGCAATGGCTGTAAACTGGAGCACAGGAAGTTCCACACCAACATGGGGAAGAACTTTTCCCCAGTGAGGGTGACAGAGCCCTGGGACAGGCTGCCCAGGGAGGTGGTGGAGTCTCCTTCTCTGGAGATATTCAAGACTCGTCTGGATGCCTATCTGTGCAATATGAGCTGGGGAGCTGCTTTGGTAGGGGGGTTGGACCCGATGATCTCTCGAGGTCCCTTCCAACCCCTGTGATTCTGTGATTCTGTGAAATAAGGTTACAGAGAGAGGGTACCAAGACCCACCTGCAGCCACTCGGACTGGCCATCATGCAGTGCTGTCCAGGCGTTGGTTTTGCCTGTCTTGTCGAGGCGAGCGTAATGGGGGTGCCAGGTAAAGGCATCGATGCCCCAGGTCTTGAAGACACTGGAGGCTGTGATCTGCTGGTCGGAGATCATGCGAGATTTCATGCCCAGAGGCTCCGAGCAACCTGCCGTGTTGAAATACACTGTAACACAACGGTTTATACAGGCAGTGAAAAGGAAAGAGACCACCGCACCGCCGCTAGCAAGACCCCGCAGTCCTGGCGTGTTCTGGGTGGTGGGTACATGGGAACTCATCTCCATGATCCCATGTATCCACCACCCAGAGCTGCAGGCTGGTCAAAGGCAGCCTCCAAGCCAGCTTGCCTCTTCCCAGGATTTTCATCTCCTAGCGATTCTCTGGGTCACAGTGCCTCCTGCTGCAAGGACACACGGTTGTCCCAGCCCAGGAGGTCAGGCTGCTTCAGCAGGAGGCAGAACAGGATACTTTCCTGGGTGAAGAGAGCAAAGCAAAGCCATCCCCACGCCCAAAAGCACGCCCGGCATTGCACCCACACAGCAGCAGGATGTGACCCAAGCCCCCGCAGCACCCTGTAACCATCCCAGCATGCAGGTCTCGCTCGGCTGCTGGGGACATGCCACAAGGCAGGAATGTGGGAGGCACAGGGCAAGGGCTCAGGCTAATCATTCCTCACGTTTCCCAGAGGACTTTGATCTTCCTGAGCTTTTCAAGCTCTCTGGCAGGAAAAGCAGCCTGTTCACAGCTCAGATAGGGAGGAGGGGTACAATAACCCCCCCGGCTCAGGAAGGTGTTAGCAGCATGAGAACGCAGCCGAGCTGGTGGGATTAACGGCTTGTGCTCCCCAAAAGCACCCGCGGGTATTTCCAGGCATCATGTAGCCAGCGTGAGAAAAACAAGCGCTCACAAATTCCCTGACCCAGGGGATCAGAACTGTACACCGGGGTGATGCCCTGCCCCGTGTCACCTCCAGCCCTGTGGCCCCTGGGGAGGGGACAGTGACTGACATTTACCATTCATCTCGCAGCCGATGAGCTCAAAGCGCAGCGTGCAGGCACGGCGGCACATCACCGGGTAGATGCGGATGAACTGGGCGGTGATGGGAGGGTTGAACATGTTGGTCTGCATGGTGCCATAGTCCATGTTCCCCTGGAAAACCTGCAACGGCAAGCAGGGCTGAGTGCCCCCAGCCCTCCCACAGCCTGGGCATAAAATCCCTCCCGCTATGGCAACGCTTCCCACATTGCAACAAGGAAAGAGGTGGCTTGCTTCTTTTTTCCTAACACAATAAATAACACTCAGGTCATAGAATCATAGAATGGTATGAGTTGGAAGGGACCTCAAGGATCATAGAGCTCCAACCCCCCTACTACAGGCAGGGCCACCAACCTCAGGCCTGGATCTAAACTAGGTTGCCCAGGGCCCCATCCAACCTGGCCTTGAAAAAATTCCTTGAAAAAATTGCATGTCCCATGCAATTTTTTCCACCACTGGAGAAAGAAATTTTTCCTTTTTTTAAAGCAAGGTAGATACTCCGAGCCATTCCTTGGATGCTCAGAAACCAAGCGTGAGACGCTTGTTGTGAAAAGCTGAGAGGGGAGAGCGGTGCATTCCCTGACTCTTCCTGCTTCAGGAGGGAAATCACAGAATCACAGAATCACAGAATAATAAGGTTGGAAAAGACCTTTAAGATCATCAAGTCCAACCATTCACATACTAAACTAAACCATATCCCTAAATACTTCATCTACCCTTTTTTTGAACACATCCAGGGAAGGTGACTCAACCCCCTCCCTGGGCAGCCTGTTCCAGGCCCTGACAACTCTTTCAGTATAAAATTTTTTCCTAACATCCAATCTAAACCTGCCCTGGCACAGCTTCATGCCATTCCCCCTTGTCCTATCACCTGTCACCTGGCTGAAGAGACCATCACCTATCTCTCTATAACCTCCCTTCAGGTAATTGTAGGCAGTGATAAGGTCTCCCCTCAGCCTCCTCTTCTCCAGGCTAAACAGCCCCAGCTCCCTCAGCCACTCCTCATAGGATTTGCCCTCCAGCCCCTTCACCAGCCTGGTTGCCCTTCTCTGGACTCGCTCCAGGACCTCAATGTCCTTCTTGTGGTGAGGAGCCCAGAACTGGACACAGTACTCGAGGTGTGGCCTCACCAATGCCGAGTACAGGGGCACAATCAAATACTCATCTCATGCTTGGTGCAACCACAGCACTAAGCTGTGTGAGCCATTCCCCAGCTCTTCCAGCCCATGCCCGTTCCCACAGTGTGTCAGCGATAAAGATGTTATCTGAATGACCTAAATAAGTCAGTGCTGCTTCTTTGGTTATGCTTATTATGGGCAATTAAACAGAGCCAGAGAGTGCTGCCCAGCACTGGAACCATCTGTGCCATCTCACTGCTCCAACAGTTCCCAACGTGGCTTTGACCAGGTCAAAAGCACCTTCCCAAACACGGGGACAGTGTGTGACGCAGCTCACAGCCACACCAGCAGCCACAGCACCGCTGGGCTGGGGGGCTTGGTGTGGCCCCCACTCAGAGCATCACAGCCCACCTTGTCTGCATCCAGCTTCTCGTCCTTGTAGAAGGTGAACTCCCGCCCATCCAGGCTGTAGGCCACCTTGTAGGCGCGGACAAACTCCTGCTGGCCCACGCGCCGCGCACCCTGCGTGATGATCCCGCTCAGCCGCATCTTACGCAGCAGGTTGGCCTGGCCAGGGGGAGAGGAGAGTGTGAGTGCCAATGGGGTGCAAAGCCCCTGCACCCAGCAGAACCCCTGAGCCTGGCTGGGAGGGTGGGCTCCCCGTTCAGCATCAGGACCAGGAAAGGGTCTGCCCAGGGCACTGTGACTTCCTCGGGATGAAAGTCCTCCATCCCTCCAGCCTCGTGGCTGAGGGTGGGCAGAGAAGGGGGATTGCCACCCCAGGTCCCCATCTCCCCACAGTGACCTTGTCTTCTCCAGGTGTATCACAAGATGCCCCTGGGTGGCATCCTTTAGCAACAATTTAGCCCTGCCATTGCCACCACAATGAAACCACACAAAAGCAGCCCAGCAAGACCAGCCGTGGCTACTGGGGCTGCCCGTTAACACCAGTACTCCCAGTCCTGCTGCAGGTACCTGGATCCAGGGGCTCTTGTCGTAGTTGCTAGAGGTCCAGGCATTGACGATGCCATGGTTGTTGAGGCGTGCAAGCTCCGGTCCCCAGCGCTGGAGGCCAAGGAAGCCATAGTGGACAGAGGATGCAGAGAGCTGGGCGTCAGAGATGGCTCCTCCTTCCATGCCCAGGAGAACAGCACAGCCTGGGGGCACAAGTGAGGGAAGGCAGCGTGAAGACATCAGCACCAAAGAGAGATGACAGCCAGGGAGCAAAACTATTTGCCTCTTGTCTGGGGATGAGGCAGATGGAGGCCAGCACTAAGACCTTCCTGTCCCTCAAATTTTCTCCCCTTCTCAGCCTTCTGCCAAAACCATACCATCCCTGAGCCACTCTCACAGCACAGAGCTCTGTGGGCAGGGGGAAGGCTGCTCTGGGGACACCCAGAAGGATGCTGGGGTTGCTCCCTCTATCAGGGCCAGGACTGCTGGCACCAAGAGCAACCCATGTTTGCCCTCCAGATCCCCTAAACCAGCTGGTGAGATCTCTTCTGGGCACACTGGCAATGAAGGATAGGGCAGTAGGATGAGGGCAGTAGGAAGGGGTAGTGAGGGAGGTAGTGAGGGAGGGAAGGGGAATTCTGTACAGTTGGTGCCAGGGACTTACGGACATGGCAGGTCTTCCCCAAGAATGGAGAAGGACACTTGCAGGTATAGTCATCATCCAGGTCCAGGCAGGTGCCTCCGTTTTTGCAAGGCTGGGAGGAGCACTCATTCTTGTCTAGAAGACAGAGTGGAGGGGCTCAGAAGGTGATCCCACAGACAGTTTCAGGAAGGACAACCCTCATTCAGTACAGCAGGAAGAGGGGAAAGGCATCCCCTGAGCAAGGCCCACGGCAAGGTCCCTGCGTGGCTCTAGCCAAGAAGCCACCTAAGTCCTATTCCTGCTGACTGCAGCCATGTGGGTGCATCAGGACACAGAGCCACAGCAAGGCCAGGAGCTCGGGTGGAGCCTCGAGGCACCCTTGTTCCATTACTCGAGGCTCCATGTCCCCTCCAGAGACACAGAGACACAGATGTAACCTCACACTACAGTCCTTCCCCCTACCCTGCAAGACCCAAACCAGCCCCCAGCCACTGACAGAGCCCATCGCCCGACACAGCCACAGCTGCACACACCACCCATGGGACCCCTCAGTGCTGCCCCAACCCCTAAATGGCACAACAGTCCCCCCAGCCCTCCACTGTACTCACGGTTCTGGCAGTGCACCCCATCATACCCCACGGGGCACTTGCAGATGTAGTCGGTGAAGACGTCCCCCCGGTTTGGGACCAGCTGGCACTCACCATTGTTGTGGCAAGGATTGGGGTGACAGGGGCCTGGGGAAAGGGAGGGGAAAGAAAATGGCTTTAACACAGGCACAGGTGGAGAATAAGAGCATCCACTGGGTTTGCACTCCCCAAAGACACCGCATCCCCCCCAAGTGATGGAGGTCACTGCATCCCTACTTAGATCTCTGCTCTACACGCTCATCAGCAGGGCTGGACCCCAGCCCCAGATCCCAGGGCACAATGAGGGCACAGTGCCATGCTGCGAGGCTCCTGGATTTCACAGAGCTCCCACGATGGGGTCAGCAACTCACCTTTCTCTGTCTCATTGCAGTCAATCCCAACGTAGCCCTCAGGACAGATGCAGAAGAAGGGGGCCTCGTTAATCCCAGTCAGGCAGGTGCCCCCATTCTGACAGTGGTTCACGTCGCAGAAGTCACCTGGAAGCAAAGCCATGTGTCACTGCAAGCCCTGGCTTGGTGGGTATCCTCCAGAGCCCTGTGGGGGCATTCTGGCAGGAACTGCACCCCTATGGATGCTGCAAAGAGGGGTGAACCTGGCAGAGGCTAGCACGACCAGCTGCCCAACCCTGCGTGGGACCACCAGTGTTCAAGAGACCTGGTTGAGACCAGGAGTGTGAGAGTGCAGACAGGACCTGCCCTGCCTTGGCACATTAAAAAAGAGGTTTAACAGAGCCCACACATGAAACCAAAGCCAGAGGAAACACAGGTTGCTGCTGCATCAAATGTTGGGAACGAGGGGTGGCCAGGCTGGGGTTTGCTCAGCCATGAGCAGGTCTGGATTATTCAAGGGGATGGGGCTGGTCCTACAGCTGGGTTTTGCTAATCAGTAAGTACTTGTAAGACCTAAAAAAGCTCATTGTAGGGGGAACTCACATGCCTCAGTTGTTAGATGCTAGAGACACATAAGGTGGGAGCACAGGCCTCATCCCTGCATGATGCCTGCCAGAACCCCGTTCACCCTGAGCACTCTCTGAGCAGGTCCCCTAGGCAGCCCCAAACCATGAGCAGGTCCCTCCTGGGCAGCTGGTAGGGCTGCATCATCCTCCCTGTCTGTCCATCCACTTCCAGCATCTCCCATGGTACAGCGTTTACATGGCAAGGAGGTGGTGGTAGCTAGGGGGCTGCAGGGATGGCTTCTCTGTCAGAGACAGACAACTCCAAAAGAGACCCACTGCTGCCCAAAGCTGAACCCATCACTGACACTGGCGTTGCCTCTGTGATAACATACACAAGGTGAACAAACACCACACAGCAGCTGTTGGGGAGAGGAGTGAGAAAAATGTGAGAAACAGCCCTACAGACACCCTAAAGAGAGAAAAAGGAGAGGGAGGACATGCTCCAGGCGCTGGAGCAGGGATTCCCCTGCAGCCCATGGAGGACCACACACCAGAGCTGTCTGTTCCTGATGGGCCATACCCCGTGGAAAGGGTCCACACTGGAGCAGTTCATGAAGAACTGCAGCCCATTCAAAGGACCCGTGCTGGAGCCTCTTCATCTTCTTTTCTCCTCCCTGTCCTGCTGAAGAGGGGGAGTAAGGGAGCGGCTGGGTGGGCACCTGGCAGCCAGCTGAGGTCCACCCACTGCACCCATCAACCTTCTGCTCCCCACTGCAATGCTGAATCAAATTGCAAGAGCCGGGCTGAAATTCATCCCACCCTCAATCTATTCTGTACCAAGAGCTTCAAGACAGCAACACACTCAATAAACCTAGAGCAGATTCCCATAGATTTGGCTGAAAGCCTCAATAACTCCTTGCCAAGCGCTGGAACAGCACATGCCTTGATGCTAGACTCTTCTCTGCCACACTGCAGGAGTCAGAGCAAGGGCTGAACTCACGTGGAGACCCAGGAATACCTCCCCACACTACCTGCATGCCCTGGAGAAGGTGGAAGTCAATGAGCTGTGGGCTCCTTGCCCAGACCCGTGCCAAACAGCACAGCTCTCATTAGCCTAAGCTACTACTCAGTGAGCTCCTGCTCATCTTTTAATAGCCTTTGAGTTAATCTTACTCTTCCTGACACTCCACACCTGTAGAGTACACACCGGTGGCAGGCAGGCCAGCATTACATGAAGGTTTCCAAAAAGATGCTGTAGCTCCCTTAGCCCAGCCTCGGGAGGCAGAAAAATTTGGGCACTGGTTCAAGTCGCTGCCTGCACTGCCCAGCCTGTTCTGCATGACCTCATGCTCCATCAATGCGCTGCCATGAGCTACAGCACGGGAGGAGAGAGCTTGTGTTGATACGTGGGGGATGCCTTTGCCCCATGCCCCTCCGCAGGTCCCGTGCGCATCCCACTGCTCCATCCCAAGGATCAATCCCGGCAGCCAGCCAAGGCCCTGCAGACAGAGCTGCTTCTGTTCAGCAGCAGGAGCCAGCTGCTTCCCCAGGCACTGAGCGCCAAGGAATGTGTGCTCCCCAGCATCCACACTGCCTCCAACACAGGAGTTTCTGGGGTGGGACGCAGCAGCAAAGGAGTGAGGGCTCCTCCCTGAGCCAGACAAGAGGGGTCCCAGTGTTTTACTTTAATTATCCCAAGTAACTGGACTCCCTCATGGAATAAACCCTTATGTGGTGGATCTTGCTAGCCAGCCCCCGGCCCAGCAGCGAGGCACACAGGTCACATTTTCCACTGTCACAAGGAGTTTTGGATGCTCCTGTTTCTTGGCCATTTCAGGCCTGGTTTCGGAGCAGTTCAGCATCTCCATCCTCCCCACATGCATTTTTCTCCGGTCAGGGAAAGAGCTGTCACGGGCTGGACAGTCAGGAACCAAGGCAACAAAGATCAGCCACCACTTTTGGAAATGTTTGCTTATATGAACCCACAGGCTGGCTGGAAGGCAAAAATAACATCCTCCAAAAAGTGGGAAGACTCATCCCAGCAGGGCTGGGGGAG
This sequence comes from Porphyrio hochstetteri, assembly GCA_020800305.1. Lineage (NCBI taxonomy): Eukaryota > Metazoa > Chordata > Aves > Gruiformes > Rallidae > Porphyrio > Porphyrio hochstetteri. The sequence continues at coordinate 16,392,899 of CM036915.1, read as the reverse complement.
GTCAGGTCAAGCCTGTCTCTGGAGGGCAAAGCAGGCATCTCTCCCCAGGGAGAGCGAGCACACACAGGGCCCTCCTCACAGCACACCTTCCTGCTGCCCTTTGCCCCCTGGGCCAGAGCCTGAGCTTGGGTTTTGCTCCCCTTTTTCCTGGTCTCACTCAACCCTTTCAGAGACCCCCACCCAGGCATGACCCACTGGGCAATGATGGAGCTGCTTCTCCAGGCCCCCGGCCAGGTCTGCCACGGGCGCTGTGTCAGGCAGTCCCAGGCAAGCTGTTTACATCGTGGGCAGGGTTAGGTAACCCTCAAAACACAGGACAGCCCGGCTGAGCTATCCCCAGCTCGGCAGCAAGGACGGGGTTGCAGTCCTGAGCAACTGCACCCCTGGGGGCTGCGCACCCTCTCACTCGCCACCCCGCACAGGGCAGCCCGGACCATTTAACTCTGCACCCCAGATCCCCTGCACCTCGGATCCCCCGCAACTCGGGCTCCCTGCATCCCAGCTCCTCATCATCCCAGCTCCCCATCACCGCGGGCTCCCTGGCACCCCTGATCCCCTCCAGCCCGGGCTCACCTGTACCGCAGCTCCCTATCAGCCCGGGCTCCCCGGTACCCCTGATCCCCGGTATCCCGGCTGCCCCGGCACTCACCGGTCACGGCCAGCAGCAGAGAGAGTGCCAGCCCCAGGGAGAGCAGCGCTCGCCACGGCCCCGCCGCCTCCATGCTGCGTCCCCAGCCGCGCCGCGGAGCCCCGCCGAGCCCAGCCGCACCGCACCGCACCGCACCGCTCCGCTCCGCCGCGGGGCTCGGGGCGGGGAGTGACTCAGCCCGGCCCGGCGCGGCCCCACGTGCTCCGCCGCCCGCCCCCGGGGCGGAGACCGGTCCCGCCGCGCCGGGCAGGGAGTGACCCGCGGGTCGGTCCCCCCCGGAGAGCCCCCGCTGGGGAGCGGGAGGGGGCTGCGGGCCGGGGAGGGAGCGGGGGGGTGCAGGCAGCAAGGCGGGGTACCCCAGCTTCCCTGGGGTACAGGGTGCGGGGGTGGTAGCAGGAAGGCAAGAGAGAGGTTGGGAGACTGGGGCTGGTAGCAGGAGATGCTTAATTAGCAACTAGGAGGGTAGAGCAGCACACGGATGATGCTCTGGGTGCGGTGCGGGGGTCTCCAGCTCAACACACACCAGACCTTGGCTCTTGGGTGGCTTCTGGGGTATGCTGAGCCTGGCAGTGCCCATGGGCACCAGCCCTGGCTGGCAGGCAGAGGGGTGCAGAGCTGGACCGGGCTGCACAGGGGCTAACAGCACTTGGCAGGAGGAAGAGCTGCTTTGCACCACAAACTTCCTTTTCTCTCCCTGGGTGAGGTGAAAACTGGAGGGGGGTTCCCCTCCAACTGGGTCAGGGCATGTGTGAGCACCCCGCTCCACCCTTGGCACCTGGCATGCCAGCGGCATGGGGTTTTCTCAAGCTCCTCCTAACCAGCATCAAGGAAAACAGCTTGCAGCCAGGTCAGGTGTGCACAGGAAAGGGGTTGGTAGGGACAACAGCTCTGTACCCAAAGCACCATACCACAAGTCTGTTGGTTCAGCCAAAACCAAGCTCCTCTTTGAGCTGTGCACAGCCCTCAAGGGCTGGAAAAGCCCAGCCACACTCCCAGGAGGAGCCAGTGCCAGAGCTCTGCCCTGGAACACAGAAACCATTGGGCTAAAGTGCATTCAGGCAAAATTTGTAATCAGCAGCAACCGCTTCAGAAGAGGGCACAGGGCCCTCACAGTGCAGGAATGCTGGATCATTTGCCCCCGCACTGGAAATCCACTCCTAAGCCGGCCTAAATATGAAGCTGATTTTATCTCTTCTTGCAAAACCCTCCATTTGAGCATTAACTAACCCACCTCAGACACTCTGGCTGCTCATATTTACATGCTGACTCTGCCAGAGTATTGCTACACTTCTGGCAGGGGTAATGTGGCCACCTCAGCCAGCAGCGAGCCAGGCAGCCCAGCTGCCCACCATGCACTTTGACCAGTCTTTCCACCACATCTCCCATCTCCACTCCAGCATCCATCTACTGTGGTCAACCAGTGCCCAGGAGGGTACCCAGACTGGGATCGACACCTTGGGGACAGACCCACTGGCAGGTCCATCTGCCCTGGCGTGCTAGTGATTCAGCTACTGGTGGCATTGCTGGGCAACCAGGGTGTGAGGAACACGGGGAGCCAGGCACGTATTCCCCACCCAGACCCACCACCCTCAGCTGGTGGTGTTTCCTTCAGTGAATAGCAACACGAAGGAAACTCCAGGCAGAGTTTAACTCCAGCACAAGGAGAAACAAAGGCTGGAAAGCAGAGAGTGGACAGGACGTGGTGCTTGCTTTCGAATAACCCTTCAACCTCAGGGTAATTACTGCTGTGGTGTTCAGAGGAAAACAAGGTCAGGAGGAGGAAAGCCAGGGCAAGCTTCCCAGGCCTGTCAACAGGGAATTAGGACAAGGGTGTTTGTTCTGCCTCTTGAGGGGCTGCTGGTCTCAGAGAAGATGCAAGGCGCAGAGGGAGCTGCAGAAAAATCAGTGGCCTCTCTAAAAACAGAAAGCAAAATGTTTTCCTTCCGTCCCTGGGGGCACAAATGCCGATGTCCTGAGGAACATGCATGGGAAAGGATATTAAAAAGCAAGTGGTGGAAGCCACGCAGAGCTATGCTCTCCATGGGGATGGTGCTTCCTGGAGGCATCACTGGCTCTTTGAGTGGAGGCCTGCGGAGGAGGCAGGGATTCTGACAAGAAATCAGGGCCGAGAAGAGGCTGTGCTGTCCCAGTTGAAAGAGGGAGATACAGAACAGAAAGGAGCAACCTGTCAAGGACAGGGAAGCAGCAAGGAATGGAGACAGCCCCTACAGATGTACACCACACCCCGGGGTTCATACAGCTGCCAAGTTTTCGCAAGGGATGGCTCTACTTAAAACAGTTGGGTAGGTTGAAGGTCAGGCATAATTTCACTCCCTTCTGCAGGGACTACTTAGGCCTTGTTATAGCAGGATTTACCACTGGGTTTGGTTTCTTCTGCATGGTGATCTGCCAGGCTTTGCTATGCCGTAACCCTTTCTGAGCCATGCAGATAATCAATATCCTGGTTCCCGTAGCTGGGGTGGTAAAAAGGAAAATAGGTGATAGGGCTGCATGTTTCTCTGATGCAATTTGCTTTATTTCCAAGCTTATACAAAGGTGTTTTCCCCTGAACAAGGGAGACGAACAATACACAGCCTGCCCCTTGCTCAAGCATAAAGCCTCCATCTGCCATAAAACCAGACAAGGTGCATCTCATGGCTGATGAGTTTGCTGTGATGTCTCTGCTATCGCCCTGGTTTCGTGTTCCTCCTCTCCACTCCCTCTCAGATGCTCACCTCTCACCCACGGGATCTCTTCCCCCTGCCATCAGACAGCAGTGACACCCCCTTGCTCCCCACAAAGGCTTGTCCGACCCTTGCATGGTTCTTTTTTTAGGTGGCAGCCCCTATTGTTCCAGCTATCTGTTCTATAAAGGAGTTCACCAGCTTAGGTTTATCTCAAAAGAGAGGCAGCCGTTACACCCCGGAGGGATTCCCCACCTGAAACACTCCCACAGCACTCCCTGCAATATGGTTTTCCTCCCTCACCCCAGCGCTGAGCACCCAAAAAAATCCTGGAAGATGTAGCCAGCCCCATCCCTCGTGGGCACAGCTCCCTACAGCCTGAAGTTGTGCTTCAGGCCACAGTACAGGTCCCGGGAAGGTTTGTGGGATTGAGCCTCCTGTCCCACCACGCATGGCTGCCACTCCAAGTGGGAAGGAGAAGCGATCTGTGGCTCCATCACAGAGGATTAAGCCCCAGTCTGCTCCTAATCCCTCTAACAGGATAACCAAGCACTCGGTGCCAGCATCTCTAAGCTCCTGCAGCCCTGGCCGGTGTCAGCCCCTGCCAGTGTGCCAGCACATGGTTTCCGATGGCTGCAGAAAACATCCACTGGCTGGGACGAGATCCTTGCATGTGGCTCGACTTCTCTGTTTATTTAATAAAGGAAAAAAAAAAAGCTTTCCACACTCTCTGCTCTTTCCACCATAAGGGTGATGGTTTCTTTAAACTCAAGCTTTTCTTTTAGGGATTTAAACCCCAGGAATTTCAGGACTCTCTGAAGAAACCTAGACACTGAATAGCCTCAGGGCATGAAAAGCTCTGTACAGCTACCAAGTATTCTTCAGGGTACCTAAAACTTTGTCATTTAAAAGGAAGGAGGCAAAGGGCAGACCTGTCCCCCAGTTTTGCTCTGTTCCCACTGCTGATCATGTCAGAGCTCAGATGAGATCCCAGCCAGTTTAACTCCAAGTCCTTTGCTTTAACCTCAATAAACAAGATTATATCCAGCTTAGAGCTGCTCTGTCTGTGTAAGGTGCTTAATATAAGCACCTTTATATAACCCCCTTCTCTGAATTGGAGTGCTTCACAGTCTTTAAGGATTTATCCATGCATATCTCCAACAGAAAAGGTGTTGCCTTCCTGTTGACAGGAAAACAAGGGCTGGGGCTCAAGGGAAGGACATGTCTCCCTTTATTTTGTCCATCTAAAATGCAGGCACGCAGGCTTGAGCTTACACAAACCTCCTCAGTAACAGCAGCTTTTCTAAAGTCATTTGTATCTGCTATGGGAGGAATCACCCTGGGAAATAGCTGTCTCCCTGGTCCTGATGGATCAGCACCCACCACTGTCAAGGACTAATCCCCTGTGTGGTTTTGGTGGCTCCCTGTGGTACCCATCTCAGAGGACTGTCCAGGACAGATGGAGCAGAGCCCACATCCCAAGGCTCCTTGCCCCTCTCCAGCCTGTTTGTGTTACCAGTAAAGCACCCACCCGGTAATAGGAACTAACATTCCATAGTTTGCCCTGATACAGAATCGAAACCACTTATAGATTAGCAGCTCAGGTGGCCTGATGATGCCCCAGCACTGAGCAGATGCTGGAGGCAGATAAGCCACAGGTCTTTTGTTCTTTTTCAGGAAGCTCTTGGCAAGCTCCTCCTTTGACACAAAGCACTGAATTGTGTACTTGATAACTTTATCGTAGAGGTTCCTCTACAATAACTCAGGTTTCTGTGTCAAAGGACAGATCCTTATCCTGTTATCACCCTCACAGGACCCCTCCTAACTCAAGCCATCATTTTGGTGTGTGTGCTTGTGGCCTACACTTGCTGGAAGGTCCTCCAGCTCTTGTGGGGCTCAAGGCAAGTTTGCAACCTGATTAAACACCAGGGGCCTGATGGTGCTAATGCTATATGAATATGTAACAACGGTAATGAACTCTAAGAAGCTGGGCCACGGGTTTGCAAGGAACCCAGAACCTGTATTACCGGCTGGTGAGGAAGAGGCAGTTTGCTCATTACAGCACGTTCCCCTCCCACCCATCTGAGCTGGGGAGAGGCTCTGCCCAGGCCAGGGCCTCATTAATTTGTGAAGTTGCTGTTTGATCTCTGTATCTCAGAGCATAATGAGAAGGTTTGAACCCTGCCCATCCCTCCCTCCATCCCCTTTCCCCTCCCTTTCCGCTCCCCCTCCCTGCCCCCCACCCAGTGTCTCCCATTTGCTCCACTCCCCCTGAGCCTGGCAGGCAAGAGGAGATCTGCCACAGCTCTGGGATTTGTTTCTTCCTGAAGAGAGGCATATTTGGGACCTTTTAAGATACATTTCCATAGCCACACCTACGGCTGGTTGTAGCAGGAAAGCACAGGTCCTTGCACACCTGCCCCTCTCTTGCACCCACAGCCAGGGTGATCACTCCTCAAAGAGTGCTGCTTATTCCCTTGGTGCCCGCAGCCCAGAGCAGCTCTTGGAAGCCACCTGGAGCCAGCTGTGCCCTGTGTAGGGTGGCTGGCACACCACTGGCACACTGCTGGCCTGTCATTGGCAGATCACTGGCACATCAGTTGGAGTTCCTTATGCCTCTTCAGACCCCTTGGGCTGCAGCCTCCAGAGCTGCAGCAGAAACCATGGCAGGAGCTCCTTTAGCACTGTGGCCCATGTCCAGGAGAGCCAGCTCCACCACTCAGTTATTCCTCTCCCATGACTCCTTTCCTCAAAAGGAAATGAAAACAAGCTCCAAGCCAGACATGTGTCCTCAATGAAACCCCTCTGTGAGAGCCACAGCTATGTCCCCACCAAGGCTGTTGTTCGGTCAGGGCCTCCAGACCCACCATGGACAAGCGCACGTAGCCAGTCCCAGGGGTAGCATGCACCCAAGGGGACACAAGGCCGGAGCAGGGCATGCCACGGGACTGCTGGGGTGGCTGTGTCCTCCTGGAGCACTCTGCCTGGGGCCCTGCTACCTCCTGTCTCAACAGTAACAGCTCCTGGGCAAGAAGCCAGCTGATAGCTCTGCACATGCACAGACATCTCCACTCAGTTTCCATACGCTCCGTTTTGGAGGGGTGAAGACCTTCTTAGCAGGAACAAGTGTCCTGAAGGGCAGGGAAATCCACCTAACCCCTGACTGAGTCACAGATTTCCTCCAAAGCAGATTTCCTAGAGCTTAGGTTTGTATCAGCCCTTGTAAAATTTCCTAAGTGTTTTTCCCTCCCTACCAGGAAGTTTATGCTAACATGTTTTTAAGACATCCATTCTGTTAGTCATACTCCATATGTCCTCTCCCATCATCCCTCCTTCTTGGTGGGATCTCCCATCACACCAATTACCACGTCCAGCTTTCCACAGAGCTTTTATTACAGCATGACATGATTTGTCATCAACTCCTCTACAGTCCTTTCCACATGTCACTGTTCCCTCTCACCTCCTTGTCCTGCCCCACAGCCCAGTTGATACTGGATGCAAATCCCACCTATTCTGCATCCTCCCAGTGGCTTTTGGAGAGTTAAACAGCCCCACCTCCACTGCTGAGTCCCCACTTAACCCCGCTGGCAATGGGCTGCTGCCCCAACAGCCCTGCCAGTAAAACCAGTGGTTCCTACTGGACACATCCAGAGCAAGTAAAACCAGCCCCTCTTATTTCCAAATGGGGCTTTGCACCATCCTGACGCACTCTCTTTGGTCCATGTCCTAGGCAAGATTCCTAGGACATGTGTATCCTGGACATGTTCTCCAGGGACCTACAGCCCCAGCCCCAGCACCTCCTTTGGTGTTTGTGGTGGGGCCAGGGCAGTTAGTACTGGCTGGTGTGGTAACCTGTGTCCAGTTTAGGATGCTCCCTTCCAGTCCTTGCTATCCCACCTCAGGCTCAAGGTGGAAAACAGGAGGAAAGTCACCTGCATCAAGACCTGATGTGGCTCATTTCCATGAGCAGGGCTGGCTTCATGGGCCCACCAGGCTGTATGGATGCTGCTCACCTAAAAGAACACCAGAACCTCCCCAGGATGCGGAGGGAGGTGCATCCCCTTTAGGGCAGCTGTGAAACGGGGCTCCTTTGGCATCTTCCTCCTTCCTTGTCATGTCTGCTGCTTCTCAGGGTGGGTTGTCTTCTGCCAGACCTAGGAATTTAAGAGAACGTTTACCTGTGCTTCCTCCTTTTCTTGCTACGCCTGCACATTTGCCTCCCCTGCTGCAGGCAGCCAGGCAGAGCAGATTTGCCTGCAGTGAGGACAGTGACCCCACAACCACAGCTTCGGGGTGGCAGGGATGTGTTTTGGAGAGCACATGCAGCCCCACACAGAAGGCACGTTTGCTCTGGCTGCCTGTGGTTAGCTGGCAGGCTTTCCAGGGAGCACTGATCTGCTCAGAGAGCTGCTTGTTTGGAGCATGTTGTGTTTTTGCCTGGTCTTGCAGCTGCCTGTCATCCCCTGTACAAACATGGCCCTGTCTTCCATGTTCCCCCCTGCCTGTTCTGTCAGCTCAGCTCTGTGCCAGGCTCAGGATTTGCCCCACCTCAGCTGGATAAACAGGAGCTGATGCTGCCCCATCAGCTGGGGGCTTCTCAGCCTCAGCCGCCACGAACAAGAATTGCTCCTTCATTTTTCTCCCAAGGAAATCTCCCTTTCCATCATTCAGCAGGTCCAAAGCCCTTAATTTGATGCAGAGGGTGATGTGATCCTCTGCATTTGTTTCATCTGCTATTATCTGTCTTAATTCTTCTATTTTCTGTCTTTGTTCTTCTATTCTCTGGTTTTGTCCCACTCAGCTTCCTTCTCTTCTGATCTGTTCCTCATTTTCTCACTCCTTTTACACACTTCTGCCTCCATCCCCTCCTTTCTTCTTTTTCACCCACCTGATTTAAGCCATCCTTTTCTGTATGTCACCTTCTGGGTGCCAAGTAGTGAGCTAGACGGGGCTGATATTTTAGTATTAAAAAGCCTTGGAGGATGTTAGTAACTACAGCCTTGGTCTTCATCTCAGCTCAAAGGCAGCATTTCCTGCAAATCTACCTGTCTCGGCAGGGATGCTGAGCAGGGAGGGAGGAGGACACCCATTCCCTGCAGCACAGCACCCTCTAGCCTCTGTCAGGGCAGCAGCTCTTTGATGATCTCGAAGGAGGACCTCCACCACCACCACCACTCAACCACATATCCTCCCAGACCTGAAACGCTCCCTGCTTGCCCAGCCCTGTGTAACTCCAGCAAAACCCTCCTGCAGCATTACTGCCAAATCCAAGGATGGATTTCCTGGGACCTTCAGGGATCGGGATCTTAAAGCTGGTCTGTTCCAGCAGATGTGTGGTAAATCTGACGTCATTTCCAAAAGGCTGAGGCACCAGCTCTGCAAGGTGGAGCCCACAGTGAGCCACGGTGGTGTCAGCCCAGAGAAGTGCTCATTACACAGCATCAGCTGCACTGTTTACTTCCTCCAGCCCATGTCATCATTTAACTGGGTGGCGGTTACAGGCAGGGTTTCCAAAAGGGAAGTGCTGCTCCTGCAAAGCTAGGTGAGGTTAGCTGGAGGAGCAGCGTGGGGGCAGTGACAGCAATAGCTCTGCAGTGCTGTTTTCTTCAGAGATGGATCTGTAGCTTGCCAGGTCCTTGTGAGTGGAAGAGGGTGGTCACCTCCAGCTCACCTCTGGACATGGGAGCTGACCTTCCCCACTTGGTTGTGATTGTCCATGCATCTCCAGGAAAGTACTGGGCAGATGGGGATGCTCTGGATTACCTCTTTATCCCACTACCCCACTGCTGCTTGCTGCTTCCTCCCCATCAGCCTGCCCCCCAATCCGTACTCCTGTGTTCCCCACCAGCTTCATGCAACCCACATCCCCACACCAGCATCAAGCCCGTTTCCTCTCACCCTTGCTTTCCTTCTATACCTCCAGGAATCAGCTCTGGCTCTCTGCACCCTAACACCCTCATCGTGTCCTCCAAATCACAACTGTAACTATTTCCTTCACACTCACCTTTATCCAAACACAGTTGGGTGCACCCTGACTCCCAGACCTACCCCCATTCCCACTATTTTGGCAAGAGGCAGTAGCTTCCGCCTCCACTCGCTTTATTTCCATAAATATTGCTCTCTAGGAAGAGTCTGTTCCCCATCCCTTGGGCAATCTTAAAATGTGGATTCTCACAGGGGGCTGGTAATCCCACTGTTTGTTCATGAAGCATTTCAGACGGTAGGATTGCAACCCCTCAAGCTCCTCGTGCACAACTTCTACGGCAACTTTTTCCAGAGAAAGTATCTCACCAGCAGCCACTGAAAAAAATGTGACCTTAGCAGCCTCCCTTGCTGGTTTTGGAGGCTGGATAATCATAGCCTTTCCAAACTCCAACCTCAGGAACACAGCATAATGACAAACGTCAGACAGACCACTCAGAATTAAGCGGAAGACAAATAGTTTCTTTTGTTCAGTATGACATCTTGGAAACACTCCAGAAGCTCATACATCCTTCTGCCTTTACTACATTCATTTGTTCCAATCTATCCTGCTTTCCACCAGAGATACCTCCTGTCCCTGCTCTCACTGCCTGCCAGAGACCTGCTGCTGCCCTGCATGTAACCCCCCGGCCCGTGTAGGTGGCTTTAGGGACTTTGGCTCCTGCAGCTGTGTCTTGATTCATTAAAATACGTGACAAAGGGGCAGAAATGGATGCAGGTGAACAAGGTGGCATTGGAGGTGTCTGCAGGGAGCAGGTCTGCTCAGCCTGGCAGCTTTTGGTGCAGGAGGTAGGAATTTCACCTAACTGAACTCCTTGGAAAATGCAGGAGTGTTGTGGCACAGAGTCATCTCAGGGAGATGCAGCCAGCTCCTTCCCCAGAACACCGAGGCTGCTCAAGGAGCCAAGCAGTGTTCAAGTGCCATGGAGCATCCAGAAGCAGGACACAGGGGCATTGCTGATGCTGAGAGTGGTTTTGAAAACCTCTTCCTCCAGCGAGCAGCTGTGGCTGGATGTGGGGTGAAAAGAGTGAGCTGGCTGTTGGGAATTTGTGGACAGAAGCAGCAGAGCACAGCCTGGTAAAGCACTCAGCTCAGTGGCATTTCTCTTTTGGACTAAAGAAGTTGGGAATGCAATAGCCTAGCTGCTCAGAAACGATCAGTGAAGGTCCCTGTATTAACAGCAGAGCCCTCATGGGTTTAGTAGAAAAAGAGGGGGAAAATAAGAGTCAGAAAGTCTCTTGCAACTGCCTTCAGCTGTAAGAAGAGACCAGAGCTGCTGGTCTACGGGGCACTGAAAGGCGGACAGCAGTAACCCAGCAGGGCTGAGGTTAGTCAGTCAAGTTCTATAATTAGGAAATAAATAGCGTGCTAAATAAACACAGAGCAGAAGCTTTTGAGGAGGGTGACAGAGCTGGAAGTTGGCAAGGCACAGCTGAACCAGAATGTGATGGAAAAATACTGAGCAGGTGGGCCACGTGCCACCTCCCCAGCTCCGGTCTGTATGATGCAGCCACTCTCCCATCCCTGGCACTTCCCTCTTGAAGTTGTCAGCTCCTCAGGACAGAGTCCAGTTTATTTAGAGATCTGCAAAGTGCCCGTTACGCTTTCAGACACCATTTTCAGATAGATGGAGCACTGCACATCCCGATCCAACAGGCTCTCCTGGAGCACGGCTCTGCAGCCTGCAAGCCAACGCCTCGCTGGCGCTGCGGGGAGGGCAGAGCGAGCGATGAGGAAAAAGCATTGCCTTTCTTTCCATCTGCAAAGCTTTCTTGTGTCACTGACAAGCACTTCGCTCGCTTTCTGCTGGCGATCAAACCCTGTCATAAGAGATGTTTTCCCTTTTGCTCCTGTTACACTGGCAGAGATCAACACCCTGATGTTTCCTCCAGCAAAAAGGTTTCCTCGGAGGTGTAAAGTCCCTGGGAGTCCTTCAGTGTATGGTAAGTTTGCTGAGCAGGAGAAAAGCTGGGTCAGGGGAAATGAAGCAGAAAAAGAAGTTGAGCTCCTTGTGGCAGGAACAGCCAAAAGACAGAGGGATGTGAAGAACAAAAGGTGAGTGTCACCACGGTGTTGCACAGGGGTGTCTCAGGCTGGCTCAGCACATCGACTTCTCTTTGATCGGGTTTAAAAAGGTGAAACGATCATCAGCCTGGTTATTTTTAGCATCATTGTACAGAGGTAAGTGCCTGCCCAAAGCACAAGGCAAAGCTGGGTGTTTTTCCTCTGCCTAGTTCCCAGCATGTACATTTGGCCTGTTTTGCAGTATCCACACTACTCAGAGGGATCCTCCTGTCTCCAAAGCATTAGGGTGTCCCTGGACACCTCCATCCCACTTCTCTGCACGAACACCAGACAAGCATCTGTTGGGCTGGAGCTGCCAAATCCTTCCCTGCAAGGCTGGGAATGAAGCTCAGCTCTTCCCAGCACCCATCCTTTATGGAATGGTTTGGGATACTGCTCAGATGGTATTTCCTGAGCGTGAGCTGTTTGCTGCAAGTGGTACAGCCTCACTCCAGGCTCTGGGCCAGAGCACTCCACCAACAGCACGCACCACTGCTCCCAGTGCAGCCCTGCCATGCTCCCCATCACACCCACTCTCCCATAGCAACATCAGCTCCCTGCACACTCAGAAGGAGGGCAGCTTGTTTTACAAGCCATGGCTTGCAGGCTGTTTGAATAGCCCAAAGCCAGGTCTGTGTTCACAAAACACAGTTGTTCCCTCCCAGCCATCTCTGCTCCCACACCAGAAGGTCCAACTGGAACCCTCCAACACTATACACAGCTAAATGTCAACTCGTTTCCACTGGGTCCTCCTTCCCTTTCTGGAGATGCACCACCTTGTCCACCATGTCCCTTCTTCTTGCAATACAAAGGCAGCTCAGGAGTTGGGCTGCCACAGCCACCTATGAATTTTTGCTGCCACCTCTTCAGTGTCAGTCCCCTCGAGTTCTCAGCTCTCATTCATCGCTGGTGTACCTGAGCACCCCTGGTTTGGAAAACCACCCTGTGCTTCTCCTCAGCAAGAAGCGGGCAGCTAAGAGTTTGGTTTGCTTTGCTTTGTGACTGTGCGCTAAAAAAAGCTCTCTTCTAATAGCTGAGCTCTCTCTGGTCAGAGAAATCTCCAACAGCCTCAAAGATTTAAAATAAAAGCCTTGCCTGGAGGTTCAGCTCCAGTTTGTGGTACATTTTCCTTCCTGGCTCTGTGTTTTCCCACCTGGATCAATGGTGAGGAGCCAAGGTACACCTGGAACCAATTGGACTGCAATTTTCTGTAATCAAATTCAAACACATTCTTCAAATACTTAGTTAAGAGGCGGAAGTTTATCTACTAAGCCTATCTCACAGCCTGATCACAAGCATAACTCAGCTGCCTTCAGACATACCAAACCTCAGCCCAGCTGAGTTGCACCGAGTTTAGTAACCACCATAAACCCTGGCTATTTTAATAAGGTTAATTAAAAATTGAAGATAAGGAATCCAACTTGTTTGACTGATTGGTATGGGATCACATCAGTACCAAGTAAAAAGGAGTGCTTGCTGTGGGGCTGCTGCTGTTCTGTTCTGCCACCACCATTCCAGCAGTCCCCTCTCTGCCCTTCAGCAGAGCACCCTTCATTACCGTGACTCAGTCTACAGCAGTTAGTCATCTCTCCAGATACATAACTCTCTGGAAAATGTGACTTGCTCCTTGAGAGCTTTCTCTACGTGGGAAGCTCCAACTCACAGTAAACAGAGGAAACGAAACATCTAAAATCAGGGAAAGGATTTTTCCATCCAGTTATATAAAGCAACCATTAGCATAGCTAGGAACAGTTGATGTTACTAGTAACATAACACGTGGCTCTTTTCAGAGACTACAAGAAAAGTAAATTTATAAACATCACACGGAGGACATCTTTTTATTATTTGTTTTCCTCCGGTGCCTTCCAGATGTGACAAGCTCCATCTACCTCTAGGCAGGCTTTGCTGTCCCAGTCACACATCCACTTGGAAACTAGATGGGCATGCCTGTGCCTCCAAGGGGCTGGAGGAAGCCCCCTGCACCCCTGCTGCCAGGCCCAAGAGGTGATTCCCGCCTGTGCCTAGCACCAGGCCTACCCCATGGATGCGGCCTGGGGACCCATGGGAAACACCACCAGCACGCTGCAGGCCCAGCTGCCGTTCTGAAGGCTCACAGCTATTACGCCAAGGTTGTTTTTTATAGCAAAGCAGCAGTATGCGACAAGCACTTGCCGCCTGGGCAGGCTCCGCTGGATCACCAGCGGGTTGTGCCACGCTGAGCAGTTCTTGGCCCACCAAGCTTCGCGGCGCTGACGAGCACACATGTACTGGCGAAGCCTCTCAGGCTGCCTTCCCCCCGCGGCAGGGGCGTCGGCCCCGGCTGCAGGAAGCGGCAGCGGTGAGGCTGCTGCCTCAGCCTTGAGTCACCGCTCCTCCTGCCGCGGCCCCGCTCTGTCATGGCGGCGGGAGCCGCGGCTCCGCACAGGCGCCGGCAGCCCCGCCCCGCCCCGCCCGCGGCGCCAATCAGCGCCTGACTGAGGGGAGCGCAAACCAACGGAGCCGCAGCGCCCCGCCCCGCCGCGTCTCCACCGGCCAATGGCGTCCGCGCAGCCCGGCTAGGCAGCGCGCCCACCCCCGGCTCGCCTTTCGGCCAATCAACGCGAGGGCTCCGGCGGGAGCGGCACGGCGGCGCGGCCAATGGGAGGGTGAGGGCGATCGCTAAGGGGCTGCGCGTAGCGGGGCTGGGGCAGACGGGTGGGAGCGGTGGCGGGAGGTGCTGACGGCTGGGCCAGCAGGTGAGGCGGTGGCGTTGATTCGGGAGCCCTTTCCCCGCTGGGCTGAGGGGATGGCGGTCAGCCCCGGCTCTCTGCCCGCCTCTCAGCGGTGCGGGGATGCGGGGGCTTTGCTGGCCGGCCTGCCGCGGCCGGCTCTGTCAGGCAGCAGGCGGTCGGCAGCGCTCCGCGGGCGGTCAGTAGCGCTCCTCAGGCGCCGGCCTCGGGCTCCCCGTGCCTGCCCAGCCGCCTTCTCCCTGCTTGCTGTAGCAGGCTTGTCTTGCCTATTCGTTTCCTGGGGCGGAGGTGGGGTAGCCCCGCGTTAGCGTCCAGCCCGGCCTGGCCGTGGTGATGTGCGGTCCGGTCCTCTCCCGGCGCCTCTCCTTGCGGCTCTTGCCGGGCTGGGGAGGCCTGTGCCGCTGGCGCTGTGGCGATGGATGGATGGATGGCCTTGCCCATTGCCTCCTGGGGCTGTGAGGTTGTGCGGGGCGAGGTGAGTGGCGGTGCGAGCAGCCCGTGAAGGCTGAAGTGGGGAGCAGTCAGGAGCCGAGTGTGGAGCGGAGGTCCTGAGGGTGGTTCTTGTGGGGGCCGGTGGCCAGGTGGGCCGGGGCCGGTGGCCAGGTGGGCCGCTGGCAGTCAGGTCACACTGCTCCCCCCGAATGAGGCCTTTCTCGCACTGCTAGGCTCTGGTACTGCTGCTGACACTCTGCAACAACTTCAGGCTTCCTTTTGTTGGTGCATGCTGTGTACCTGCTTGCTAGCCTGTGTGACAGCTCTCTGCCCGCTCTGTTCTACAACTTTGTGATTTATTCCAAAATGGAATAGGTATCTGGGCTTATTGCAGTCGATGTATTTTGGCTGGTAAATCCCTCACCCAACACTAGCTTCTTTTAAAGGGCTATGTTAGCAGTGGCTTTATCACTCCAGTTATGGCTGGAGGGATTGCATTCAGTGGTTGTATTCTCATGCAGCCCTCTTCAGAGGGCATGTAACGGTTTATCACTGGTTTAGTAAGTACTAAAGATTTCTGTTTGCCTCTTACAGGTTGCTGTAGAGCTTCCACATCGCTGGTACCTCTTGTAACAAATGTTTGTGGCTTATTAATCAACTAACTGGTACAATGTGCTCATCTTGCATACCTTGCTTATCAATGATTATCATGCTTGGTTATGTTAATATTGCTTAGTCTGACGTTCTAGTCCTCACTGATACAGTGTTCATAGAGCACAGTTTAACTGTCTGTGATGTCTCATTTTCATACCTTCTTCTGTAATGTGTATTTCCTGTGCAAGGAGTTATGTAATTGATAATTAGTCTTTAGTTGTTCTATTGTTATCTTTTCTTGGCTCGTCCACTTCACCTTTTCCCTAGATACATGTTTAGCTCTTGTATTACAAGAGAAGTTTGAATACATTCTCTTGCCTCTTAGATCAGTGGACACATCACCTTTCTTACTATTCTAGCCATTGTTTATTTTGGTCTCAAAGTCAAGAGTAACAACAGGAAGGATATTACAAAAGAACTACCACCTAATGTTTGAGTTCTATTCTCTTGTCTTATTGTTAAAAATGGCTGTATTTCAGCTCTTGCATGGGAGGACGTCTATGTTATCACATGAATTAGCTGGATAGAGGATGAGGCAGACTTAAGACTATGCCAGACTGCTTTCTCTAGGGGTGGTAAAGATGTGGAGATTGGGGATGAAACCTTCCATTTTGTACAACTGTTTCCAAAGAAGTTAAACTTTAAAGTTAATTTGTTCTCCTCCTGTAAAAGCTATATTTTTTCTATTCGGGGAATGAATAGCAGCTTAGGCTCTTAAGTTTAATCATGCAGCTTTATGAAACACTATCATGTGAAAACCCAGAGATTAACACACTGAAACAGTTGCTGTTCTGGGGTGTGTTATCGGGAAGGAAAGATGTCAGGATGGCATCACTCGTCCTTGAGACAGGCACAGAAACATAGACTCTTTAAGGTTAGAAAAGACCTATAAGATAACACATGGAGTGGTTATCCAAATCTACTAAACTCTAACAGTACTTTTAGATGTAATTTAAGGCATTACAGAAAGTGGTGGATTTAGAATAGTGATTCAAACCTTCTGTAGTTCTAGTTTGACCTTACTCATTAATGGAAATGTCCTGGGTGTTGCTGGATCCACGCTGTCCTGTTAGTCTCCCTTGGTCTGTGTTTCCAGCCTCTTCATCTTTACTTTCATGCTGCTAGCTCTGGCAGTGCCAGAACTTGGATTAAGTTAACAAACAGGATTTAACAAAGTGTGTAACGGGGCTGTACATGCTTTGTACGCTTCTTAGGTGCTTGTAATACCTATTAGAATGTGCAGGCACTAGCCTGAAACTGGTGTTTCAAACTCTTCAGCAAGAGCCTAGATTGTTGTAGTATTTCTAGTATATTGGAGTCTTCACCTGCACTCTTGAGATTCCCTGGAAGGTTGTATTTCATGATGTGTTACAGGTCTGAATTGCTGTTCTTAATGTGTGCTGTAGGTGAACTGAACTTCTGTGCAGATATTTGCCCTTCTCCAGCCCAAATAGCTTATGAAGATTAAGCTAATGTACAGTTGAAACAAAGTCTGATCAAATTCAGCTGCCTGAATTCAGGACCAAACAATTGCTTCAGTTTTGGTGTGCAAGGGCAGTCTGTCCTTATGGAGAAGCAAGGTCCCACTTGTATAGCATATGTGAGTGGCGATGATGCTAACCTCATCAGGCAGTTTTCTTAGCCTCTGTACACTCTAGGAAGGCTTCTGTGCCCAGGGGCTTGTCTTTTCTCCAGCTCCATCAGTTGACTTGACAATAAAGGCTGTCTCTGACTGCCAGCCTGTCTCTGCCAGCATCAGACAGCAGTAATTCATGCTTTGCAAAGCAGTTCTTTACAGACCAGGTGCTTGAGACATCTTAGTGCCTGTGCTCTGTTAGAGGTAGATGCAGTGGAAGTGTTGTGCTTTGCAATGTACAGAAGATTTTTGTCTGATTCTAGAGTGCCACTTATTTTAGTCAGACCAGACATAGGATGCTGAGAAACCAAAGTATTTCTCAACAGTAGAGGAAGTGCTAGGCAAGTGCACTTATTGGTCAATAGTAACTTCTAATACGGACTGAGCTGTAAACACCAAACCCTTCTGAAACTTCTGATATGTTAGTTGCTCATAATGGAGTGACAGCCCTGTTTTGGGGCATGGGATACTCAAACAGCAGAATATTGGCTCCTCGTGGAAAGGGTCAGCTAAGACAAGCAGCTGGCTGCTAGTGAGGAGTTTACTCTTAAAAGAATTAGTCCTGCTTCTAAACCTGTTTACATCTTCAAAGATGCTTTCGCATAGAGATGTGTGTTCTGGAAAGATTATGCTGAGTGTGTTCAAGCCTGGCTGTCTCAACTGGAACACCCAGTTCTGCGAAGTGTTGGTTGGGCATATGTGAATATGAAAGACTGCACAAAGTGGAATAGGCAGATGCAGAGTCACTTACAGTGAATGTCCTTGTAAGAGGTAAGGAGAAAATGTCCTAAGATGTCTGACTACAATATCCCTGACCTCCTATTCAAATTCAGCCAGAGAGTGGGCAGTGTAGCTCTTCAAACTTTACAGGGGCTGGTGACTGCAGTAGTGCTTCAAAACATTCGTTTTCATTGGCATTCTGGTAAAACTTGAATATTCTGCAGTAGTAGTACCCATGTGTCGGTCAGGTCCTGTCTCTTTGCATTTGGTGTTCTTGTCCTGAAATGTTTCTGCTTCATTTTTAATGTATGTGACTTCAACTTCTCTAGCCTGAGTCTTCTATCTGTTGTGGACAGACTCTGAGAGAATGACTCTGCAAATCTTCTGTGCTGTTGTGGAGCAGAGCTGCTTGTTAGGGATGGGGGGGAAGTGCGAAGTGTTTGAAGACCTCAGTGAAGTGGCACCTCAGGTTTTGATCATGTGCAGATATAAGGTGTTTTCAGACTACTTCAACTGGACCAGTCTTGAATAAAGTTCTGTTAGCTGTCTTAACTTGTGCTTTGGTGATAAATAATCTTTCCCTGCTGTGTAGCTTGCCTGCTGTGGAGCATGCTCCCTGCTTACTCAGCTGTGTACCCTGTGGCTGAGCAAACAGGTGTGATGTGCTTGGACTTTGGGCTGCTTCTCTGATAGTATGCCTGATCTCTGTGACAGTGTGGGGATGGAGGGGTTAGAGTCTGAGGGTACACAAGGCTTTAACAGCATGATGCTCTGTTTGAAGATACAGTGAGGAAATAGAGCAGACTCCTTCAAGGGGCTGTAGCCTGTCGTGCAGTTTGTACTAGCTCACGTGGCTGTGGCTCAATGCTGGTAGCATTCACTCAGCTACTGAGGATGGACTGTTGGGTTCCCTGCAGTGTGTTTATTCCCTTCTCTTGGGCTTAATGCTGTCTGCTGATACAGGGTGATGTGCTAGGCAAGTGACACCTGCTAATGCTGTAAGGCTGGGGAAAGGTGTTAGCCAGTATTTCTTCTCAGAACCTAAAAGTAAGCTTGATGCCTTCCATAAGGAGCTGAAACTGCCCTGTAGTTTGATACAGTGACGGTTAGGGTGTGACAAGGTCCTAATTACTCAGTTACTACAGTGACTTATATCTGCCTAAATAACATGAGCCTTTCCTTTAATATATGATGCAATTAATTGATTTCTGTGGAGTCATCAGAGCCTTGTCTTAGTTTAGTCTGGTAAGTTAGGTGTCTGCAATAAACGTTAATACGATGTCTTTCAATCTGTCTGGGACAAGCAGGAACCAGATAAGGTGAGGTGTTTAGGGAGTCTACGTAGTAACCTTCTTAGATAATATACAAATGCCGCCTGTCAGGCAGTAGAACTGCTTTGATCAGTTAACATGATGTTCTGGAGAAACAAAAGCAGCTTCTGTAGCTGGAAGGAAGTGAAATCCAAGGCTCATTTGACTGCAAATTAGCCTTATTAGGGAAGTGAAAGACCTAAAGAGTCTTTGGACCTGTTGGCTATGGAATTACTCAGGTGCTTGCTTAAGCAAGCTGCCTTGGCATGTACACCCAGTCCTCTTAAGTGCTTGGCTTCTGCTCTAAAGGTGTAGGACCTTTTCAAAGTGGGGGGAAAAAAGGAAAGAAATTCCAGTTAAAGCACCTGTCTTTCCGCCTGTGTTGATGGTGCCTTGTGCTATGAACTTTATCCCTGTAACCTCACAGTACCTCTACATTTAGTATACAAGCCAAATATTGTACCTGATGAAAAGGTTAAATTCCAGTGAAGGCACCAGCCAAGAAGTTCTTAGTGGAACATGGTGTAAACAGTACTTGCTGCTTTGCATACTCCTCACCCAGCCAAATCCTGGCTTGGATGCTGGATCTGGCACAGGGTGGAGAGATTTGCATCAAGGACTTCCATGTGCTGTTCAAGTAATGTTCTTCTAAGTGTATTTGTGATGGGACATGTCAGTGTGCCCTCTGTATTTGGAGATAAAAGGTGTCAGATGTTTGACAACAAAGCTCTGGTGAACTTTGTCAGACTCCACGTGACTCTGGTGAGGACTGCACTTTATCTCTCATGACCACATCTAAACCTAAGCTTAAGTGCCTGAAGTGCTCCGCTAATTCTTAATTATACCCCCTATGCTTTGATGTCTGAGACTTTAATTGGCTGCTTTACATTACCAGAAATACTGAGTGATACATCAAGATGATCTCAGCATTTGCTTCTGACGTATTCTCTTCAGAGCTACCACTGAAGATAATAGGAGGTTCTGCGTGGGGTAAGCTTGGGCTGGCTTGATGCCAGTCTCAAGAGAAGCAGCATGATGCCCTTGCATTGTGTGCCTAAGCCCATGAGCTGTAGTACTGGTGGCCCTATCTGTAGAATTTTTGGAGACCTTAAAATAGCAGGCTTTATGCTTTTCCATAAAAACAAAAGCATCTCTTAAACAAAAAAAGTGTTGGGTAAAAGGCAGGATATGAGACTGCAATAAAGCTTCAGGGTTTTGATTTCTCTTGCACAGATTCCTGTACTTGTGTACCTTGTGTGACCTGAGACTGTCCTCAAGTGCTTTACAAAAACTTCATCTGGCAGCTTTTCCTGTGAGGCTCCCCACTGCTTCAGAGTCATTCCCATGTGTATACATTCCTTATGTATGTTTTCATCTGGATGGTCTCTAAACATCTTCCTTTGCATTTAAACCATTGGAAGCTTAATGCTTCCTGGGGTGGCATAAAACATGGCTTTGTTTAAAAAAATCTCTGCAGTATTCTGACTTTCCATCCTTTCCTTAATAAAGTTCCCTCCTCTGTAATGTGACTCTAAATGTCTTGCCTGGTAGTGACAGGCCTGTAACTTCTGGGTTTGCAGTGTGTGTTTTGAGAGGTGTTTGTGCTGGCTGATATTAAAGATGATTAACTTGCTGGAAATCATTTCTAAAGAGCTAACTCAAGTGAAACAGTGTTCCCTCTTGTTTCAAAGAGTAGGAAAACCAGACTTGTTTTTGATCTGAATTCACCTAGGTACAATTCTTTAAAGCAGGGTGTTTTGCTTTCCTCTTGTCTATTGGACTTGCTTTCAGAGCAAGCAGGAACTACAAATAAATGAAACCAGTCCAAGAGATGTCTGATAAGTTGGTTAACAAAGTCTGTCATCTTAATCTGTATAGAAACAGCCTCTTTGGCCCTTCTAAATCTCAGTAAGGAGGAGAGAATATTAAGCTACTTGGTAGAAGCTGCAAAAGGTTAGGAAAGGGAATTTTTAAATGCTCCCAGTGCTGGCCAGGTAAGCTTTAGTGCCCAGCTGCACTCTGAAAGCACTAGTGAGTCAGAATGCCGACTGGTAGGAGGGCATCTAGGAGGCTTTTGTTGCAAACTGCCATTCCTGGAAATGGATTCCCACAGGACTCTTCAGTGAATGTATATATATAAAATATCTTCCTAGTGGAGCCCTTTTTAAAGAGACCATCTCTGTGGGCAGTTCGATACAGCTGCATCTTTGCTTTAGTGCAAAGCGTTTCTAATGCCTCAGTGAAATGAGTCTGCCAGGCTTCCCATTGCTCATTAAAAGGCCTGAGGGAAGGACTGTATGGGAGTGGTTTCCGTTAATAGCTTTGCTTTATTTTTTTAATGTTGACTTTCCAGTATGTGGAGTCAGGCTCAGCTTCAGTATGGGTGGAGGAGCTATAATGCTTGGTAGCTACCAAATCTTGTGTGCCCTGCCCCCTTGATCACGGGGTGAAGTGACTTCTGTCCCTGAAAGAGTCTCCTCTCCCCAGGAAACCTGGAACAGAAATGCGTGGGAGACTCAGATTTGTTATTAGTAATGACTTCCCTTCCTCTACACATAAACATCTTGGCAATGGCTTTCCCAAACTCCAGTGTCTTTGAATGGCTATATGAGGAATTTGCTGTAGCTCTGATGGCTTTAGTGACACTTGTTTGTATTCCTGCCTGGAAAGGAAAGACATGGGCTTTTTTGTCATTACTTGTACAGAGGAGGTGCCCTGTTAACAGTAGTGCTGAAATGTTTCCTGTAACATGATTTTCAGTGCTTTATTCTGTGATGAAAGGGCAAATGGAAAAACTCCACAAATCCAGCACTTGCTTTCCAGTGACTGACTTCAAAATTACTCCTCCATCACAAATGGGACTTAATGTTGCTTGAGAAGACTGTCAGTCTTTGCAGCTGTCACTCTTAAGTGACTCTCTTTTTAAGCAATTGTACATTTAAGGTGCTTTAAGGTCTTTAGCCACAAGAGCTTCAGTTTCTTTGTGTTCCTCAATGAGGATCTCAAACCCTGTGATGGATGAAAAAGCAGGTTCGATTGCCTCTAGTGATATACTTACTGCCTCTTGCTAATTTTGTCTAGCCTGCTAAAAACGAATTGCCAAATGCTTGTTTGTATTAATGCTGACCCATTTAGAGGAGATTTGAGATTAAAATTTGATTGGCTCGACGGTGGTTACATGTCCCTTTTTCGTAAACAGAGAAGTTTATTGGGTCAATGCAAAAAGGGTTTAACAAAACAGAGGCAAGGTGACCTCATCTCTGCTTGTAAATAGCAAGTCATTTGTCCTATGTGATCAGAGGCAGAGCTCTCAAATCCATTTTGGTTAACCTAAACCCTTGAAATTCTAGAGTTGAGTGCTCTGTCTCAGCCAGGAGCTGAGCTAAGTTTGGTTTAGGTCTTAAGAAATACCAGTCTCTTGAAGTACCTGAAATCCCACAGCTGGATCCATGGGGCATAGTGTTTATCACTCTAGTCTTGGACTGGATTCATTGCTTGGTTAATCACTGCAGACTGCTGTGCAACTGCAAGAGTAGTGTCAGCTTTGTGTTAGCTGTACACAGATTGATCTGAGCTTTTAGGTAACAATCCTGACATACACATGAACCTCTAGCACATGTTTGAGGTGTGTGTGCGTTTGTGAATGTGTATTTAGACGACCTAAAAGGGGGAAAAAATAGTTCACAAGTGTCAAAGCATAATCCTGCCTGCCAACAGTGTTCTTTTGAAAGAAACTCTGAACTGCTATACTTCAAGGTAATGACAAGCTAAAAGTATCAAAGATGTGGTATGTTTGTAATATGGAGGTTATGTGGGAGAGAAGACTCTTGGAGATACAGTTAGTTGGATCAGTT
Organism: Porphyrio hochstetteri; assembly: GCA_020800305.1. Taxonomy (NCBI): domain Eukaryota; kingdom Metazoa; phylum Chordata; class Aves; order Gruiformes; family Rallidae; genus Porphyrio; species Porphyrio hochstetteri. The sequence goes on along the minus strand of CM036915.1, from coordinate 16,370,184 downwards.
AGACTGAGTCACTAGTACAAAATGCTAATGCCTAATTGTGCCTGGTTTTATTTTTAACAAATTAACTAATGCTGTAAACAGCAAACTAACTTAAAATCCAGGTGCCAGGAAGGACTTGGGTAACTTTTGTATCAGTGTCTCTAATTTTCTAAATAAAACAATGAAAGGAAGATGCCAACAGAACCTCTGGGAGTTTTAGCTGGGGAAGGCTTGTTCCAGCACCTGGTTGTCCTCGAGTCAGTGATCATTCAGGAACTCAATCAGCTCTTGTGCTGATTGTACCTTCCCTGGAGAAGCCATTGCTGTAGTTTGCCTGTTGTCTCCTATGCAGCTGGTGGTAGTATTGGTGGAAGTCTACAGAGTATGGAAGTCGGGTACCATGATGTTAGCTGAACATGGTACTTGAACTCTGGGACACATGATGCCACTGTAATCTTCTGGTTAAAAGAATAAATAGCTTTTTGTAGCCCATTCCACTTTCCCTTCTACTGTGAAGCTCAGAATTAGGGAATTGAAACAGAGTTGTCCAATATTAAATGTCCCTGCTTTCCTCACCCTCTGTTCTCCTGCAACGCAGATGGCTATGGTGGCAGAAGCTCACAGCTTTCCAGAACGCTGCTAATCAACAGCTGACATCAGACTTGTTTTCTTTGAATGGCTTTTGGTGTAGCTGCATTGAGTACAGAAAGTACTTCTGAGGTTTTGTCCTTCTGCTAGGAAGAACAGTAAGGCTTTTGGAATGGGCTGTCCCATTGGTGTGTTTTATAAGTTGGAAGCAGCAGCCGTGGCGGAGAGGAAACAGTTCTGGAGTCTTTTCTTGGAAGCCCTGATTCCCCTTTGGTTTGTTGTGCCTGTAGGGAATCCAGTTCTAACTGTAAATATCACTCACACTTTTATGGTTGCAAGCTGAAAGCTATCTCTTCAATTAGCATCATCAAGTTCTAGTAAGAAGCCTTGGTGTGCATGTGCTAGTGTTAATTAGGTGGCTGTATCTGAGTCTGCAGGTAGCTCTCACCATCTTGAAGTGTGGTATGGTCTAGCTTCTCAAAAAAGCTGGGGTGGGACCAAGCAGAGACTGTTTACAAGCTTCCATGTGTAGGAGTGAGCTGCCTTGCTAAGCCTGAATGAAAAGTAGCAGGAAACGTCTTTCAGATTGGTTTCAGACTTCAGTAATAGTGTAGAAATTGCACAAAGCTGAGAGGAGCAGTAGTAGCCCATTACTTTCAGCCCTTTACATATGAAGGAATTTGGGTAGCTCTTGTAACTGTGGACAGTGTCACAGTCTTGTGAATACGGGGACTGTGTGGCCTTCTGGAAGGTCATAGCTTGGCTTACCTTTGGAGTTGTGTTGATTTTCATTATTGTCACTATCTGTCTGCCTGTGAAGGTGCATTTGCACACTGCAGGTGAATTAATATGCTGTAGGCAACTGATAGACTGGAATTGTCCATAGGCAAGAGGTTTGCAGATGGATCAGACTTGAAGCAGTTATGACTCACTGCAGAAATCCTCTGCAATGACTGTGGTGGGACCTCTATAAATTCTAAAAGTGTTCTTCCTTTCTAGCTGAGATATGCAGCCTTATCAGTAATAATCAATTTGATTTTCTTCTGTTTACAGGGTAACTCAGGTAGTACGTGCATCCAGACAGTGACAGCTCTTCTGAGGACCGACAGTTATTTCTAGCTTGAAGAAAAAGTGACGGTGGTAAGACTTGACCTGTCAGTTGCTATTTCACTTGGTTTTACCCTTATGACTGAAGAAAGTCCCAGGGAAAAACCTGCCCTTTCAACATGGATGAAATGTCCCTGTGATAACTGCAGCTGACTGAACGATATGTTCAAAAGAAGCTGGATCAGTTTAAGAACTTGATTTCAGGCTGGAAGGATATTGTTATATTGTGGGGTTTTAATTCTCCCCCCTACCCTACTCCATTTACTCTGAAGCCCTGGAAAGACTAGATATACTAATCTAATCCTCCTTAGGCTGCAGAGCTACCATTCTAATTTAAAAGAAATGCCAGAGTTGCCGGTACATAAAGTGACCACTTTAAATACAGGCAGGGGTTAGTACCAGTATTGTCATGAAGCTGCAAAATTCAGGCTGAGGAGCCAACACAGTAGTTCTTTCAAGTTCTTCTTTTTGAGCCTGGCTTGTACATCTGTGAAGAAACACACATCCAGTGCTACTGATGTGCATTCATAGCCTGGCTTTCCACTCAGCTGCTGTGTGAGCTGCAGAGTCTTGGCCAGGATCCTGAAAGAATTGACTGCCTGTAGGGTTTGACACCTGAGACACTGTTGCAATTCTAATGCAGCACTGATTAGAAATAAATTTCCTGCCCAACCGACTACCCAGCTCCTGTTTCTTCTGGTGGTCAGCATGTTTAGAGCAGCACAAAGTAAACTTATTTTCACCTTAAAAGTTGCTAGTCTGAGTTGCTATGCTAAGATTTATGTAGCACTGTTACCTGACAAACTTAGCACTAATAATATAGCATGTATTCTTATTTAATATGGCAGTTGACATTCATATCCAACAGTATATTGCAAAAAGCTTTAATACTTTTTTTTTCCTCAGGCTCACAATGAGTGCCATGTTGGAAACCCCTGAGCTGCCAGCAGTGTTTGATGGGGTGAAGCTAGCTGCAGTTGCTGCTGTTCTGTATGTTATTGTTCGCTGCTTGAATTTAAAAAGCCCAACTGCCCCTCCTGAACTAATTTACCAGGACTCTGCTTTGGCCCGCTTTCTACTCAAATCCTGCCCACTTTTGACCAAAGAGTAAGTAGTATATTTTTTTTCCATGCTGACTTGTGTTATAGGAGTAGGATTGCACTTAACCTTCTTCTGTCTAGTGTGTTTCTTAAACCTGGATTCAAATGAATGTCAGAGTAGTCTCTTGATAAATTCAACCTGTCCAAGTCAAGCACTTCATTATTGTTGGTGTCCCAGGTACCTGGGTTTAGGACCAAGCCTGGTTGTGTAGAGCTCTCAGTGGATGTATGGAAAAAGTCACCTCTGCCCTTCTGTGTATAGTAGCAGTGTTCTGATTTTGTACTATACCAGCACTATAGCCCACTGTCTGTGGAAATGGGGGAGGGCTGGATGCAGTCAGCACTTATTCCTGTAATACCCTTTCTATTAGGGAAGAAATCTGTTGGGGCACATGGGAAGGAAACGTTTCCATGGTGTGTCTGTGCACTTACAATGGACGCAGGGATGGCTATTAGTTTTAAAGTGCCTGCTCTTATTTGAAGTGCCTTAAGTTGATTGAAGACTAATGAAATCTATTACTGGGTAGAGCACATCATCATAACTAGTCTAATAAAGTAATGACATACTGGCCAGCTCTAAGCCTGTTGAATTCACTTGCACAGTTGACATCAGGTCAGTTTGAATTTGAGCAGGCTGATCCTTGACCTTCCATTCCAGGACCTCTAGAAGGAGTGCAGCTGCCCTTAACTTTACCAATAATATGTAGCATTTACTAGAATTTCATGAGGCTTTGGAAGGACAAGGACTTTGATTACAGTATTTCTCTTCTGCAATCACTTTGAAAACTTGCAAGTCCTATTTAGAAGCCCTAAATACATCAATTATCTAGTAAGTGCTGAGTGCAGCTGCATGAACCTTCCTTTTGGATCTGAAAAGTCAAGCTGACTTAATGATAGTCATTGTAGGGCAGATGAGAGGCTTTTAGCAGTGCTGTGTTAGGTCCCTTGATTATATAAGGTGTAAGATCTTAGGCCACAGGATCTGTAAACTCTCAGATGAAACAAAACATTATTCACTTTATACTGGAGCCCAAAGAGGGCTTCCTGATGCATTCCGAGTTCAGTGGTTACATAAGAGTGTGGTGAAGCTGAGCACTGAAACTGGATGCTTGATTATGTCTAGTGCCTTAACTGTAAAGCAGTTGCTTCCCTAAAAAAAAATACCAAGTAACTAGAACCTCCTTAGTGTATCTTAGACACTCATCAGCTCAGTGTTGACACTCTGGATTGACACAGCCCTGAAAGAGCAAGTATGAAGTTGTGGTTAGCAGTCTTCAAGGCATATTAGGCTAATTTTCAGAAACAAGCTCTAAGCAAGCTAATTTGGAGTCAATTTTACTCTTCTTAAACCTCTCTTCTTACAGTACAAGCTCCTAGCACTACTGTATTAAAGCTGCATCTTTGATTTTTTTCAGTGGGAGAGCAAAGCATTCCCAAAGTAGTGAAGATACAAAACATGTCTAAAAATTGCAGTACATCTGTTGTGCATTAATTGCAGGAGTGAAGAGCTGCTCTCAGAACCCCAGTGTTGTGTTAGTAGTGTGCAATCTTGGATTGTTTGCTTTCTCTGGATAAGCTGAGCTCAGGCTTGCCAACTTCTCTGGAAACAGCAGCACTGATTTCCAACATACTGTTCTTGGGTAAAACGTTGTTTCCTGGGTTCATGAAAGCCTTTGAGGCAAACACAGCTGCAATAAACCATAACAAAATGTGTCAATAGGTGGTTCAGTTTTGTAACCTGTGTATACCTATGTTAGGGGAGACAGGAATATAATTGCTGTTGGAGGTTGAAAGGGTTGGCAGGGAAGACAACTCTGAGTAACATGATTTTTTTTTTGCTATTCTGGTGATGGTATCAGACTCTTTTACTACAGAAATTTAAAAAAAAAATCAAAGAAATGCTATCTTTAGGCATGAAAGTCACCTGGAGGCTAAAGGGGAACAAATGCATTTAAATTCCTGCAATTATGCATGAAATAGTTTGTAGGACTAATTAAGAAAGAGATGTGAAAATAGCTTGTGCCATACTCAACTGAAAAATCTTGTAAGACTTTGATTACTTGCTAATTATTCAGACTGTTAGGAAAGCTGATTAAGCAGCTCTTTTCAAATTCTACCAGGAAAGCCAAATAAGTAGCCCAGCCATCCCCTCTGTGATATCATTACTGGGATTGTTGTAAGATCTGTTGTAAAACCAATTCTTCTGTACAGCTGTGAGCTGGCTTTCAGACCTGGTTTGCTCAGCTCCCTTGAGCCTAAGGGAGGAAGGAGTGAGGGTATTGCTGGAAAAAAGGCAGGGTGGCAGGGAGAAAGCAGAAATAAGTTCTGAAAGCTGTGCAGATAGAATAATACTTAAATGCTTTTGGGCTTTATTTTCCCTTCATGGCACCATCCTCACAAATGAACTTATTCAGGACATTGTCACTGTAGTGTCATTCAGCAAGCCAAGTGGTGGTGAATGAATAATTTAAGAGCTTTGAATTGTAAAGCTGATGGAGAAGGCTGTTTGCCAGGTACCTGGTACTTGCAGATGTTAATACCACCTCTCCAAACAGATAGCAGCTTTCTGTGTATAGATCAAACACTGTTAAGCAATAGACTCTATCTTCCTAGGGCTCCTGTTTCCTTAGCTCTTTATTTCTTTTTCTCTACCCCTGTCTACCTCTGCACTTTGGCTTACAAAGTGGAGTAGCACGATCAGAACCTTTCTCATCCAAAGGACTGCTGCTTGCATGGGAGCTCTTGCAAATCAGCACAGCTATTGGTGCCCTTGAGCACTTGGACCTAACCCCTGGCTGCAGCTGTCTCCTTTTCCTGTCTTTCAAACTGGTACAGAAAGTCTGCCATCTGCTCTCTTATTCCTGGAGAAATGCAGCATTAGCTCTTTGATTCATGAAGCAAAATTTGGCCAGTGTTTTCCAAACTGGGCTGGAGATTTTTGTTGACTGTTCCAAATTTATTCCACCATCAAGTGTGTTTGTGTAGCTTTATTTGTGTAGAGCTGTGGCACAAGTATTGTCCTTATTTCAATAATTATCCCTGCTGTCTGTGCACATTTATTGTTAATAAAGGCAAGCTCCTCAAAGATGGAGGCAGATGACTGTCAAGCTTGTTAAATACTGTAAAAGATCCAAGCTAGATCCTCCTTATCCTTTGTTTGCACAGTAACCAATACTGGATAAGCAAGCTGCCTGGTACCTGAAGACTCTCTTGCACTGTCATTGCTCTTCTAGATGTGAGAAGACAAGTAGTCAGAAAAGCAGCTTCAAGTTTCTCAATGTTCTGTTCTTCCACTGAATAGTGAGTGGAGTTTGATACCTGTCAGCTCCTTAGTGTTTTACCCTGGGAGGAACATTTCCAGGAGAGTAATAAACTAGAACAGTGTTACTGCTGAAGCTTTGGCAGGTGAATGTGAGAGGTGGAGAAGAATGGCAGTTCCCTGTTGGTAAGCTGAAGCATTGACCTTGAGGAGAGAAACAGCTTCAGGGGGAGTCTGAGTCCTTGTGAGGTGCTCTGCTGTGGCATTGGCAGCAGCCTTATCAGCAAGGAAGATATGCTGTACTACTTGTGCCCTGTTTTGACTAGAATGCTTATTGTTGTTACTGAAGGTTGAGGAAGGGTGTGATGTGCCCTTTGCTAAATAAAAGCTGCCTAAATTGTGAAGGAAGTGGTTTAACTGAGGAGGCCAGTCTGTATTTTTTAATAGTTCTGACTTCACACGGTTTCTATGGACAGCAAACCCTTCTGTTCCATTTCTGTTAGCTTATTTTTCTGAGGCTCAGGGGCCATGGAAGCTCTGTAAGCTGCTTTAGTTTAACATTTTGCTGTATCTTTGCCATGCTGAACCCTCTAGCTAAGCTGATGGAGAAAAACCTGCTTTTTACATATTTGGGGTGAGGGATGTTGAACCCTGCAGACCTCTGGATGAGCTTTCTTGATTGGAATTCAAATTGCATTTCCTAGCATCTAATAAAGGACAAGGTTCAAACAAGGGTTGATTTGTAAAGCATCCTTTAAATACCTCCAGACTGCTTTGTGAAAGTGGGGGGACAAAAACCTCTGTTGCCTGTTGTAATGCAGGTGACAGTTCTTGGTGTGCCCCCACCATGGACAAATAGGATACTGATAGCAAGAAAGGAGAGCCTACAATGTGCTATAGCACATCAAAACTGATGTAAGAGTTAATGTTTAGAGTGTTAATCTCATCAGATGAAATGAAGTAATGCTCCAGAAATAAGCCTGTTGCTGAACTTCCATTTCAGATCTTTAAGGACCTGAATGCTGATGCTTGCTAATAAAAATAGCACAGTTGTTGTTCTTGGTGTGAGCTGCTTATACAGCTGCTGCTTTCCTAAATTCCTGAATACTGGGTGATGTATGTGCTCTAAAATCATAATCTGCTGCCTAAGAGCCACTAAAACTTAATCTACAGTCATGTGTTAGAATTGTTTTTAGCATTAAAATGCCAGAAGAATGTTTGGGCAACACCTAGGAGTTATTTTGCTCTTGGGCACTATCGTGGACAGCCACCTATCAAGATGTGGGGCTGCACCACACAGCTGAAATACAGCATTTGGAGCAAAAACACTCATGTTTGTGAGCAGACTTGTATAACTGGCTGTGAATTCGCTTAGTGCCAGTTAAGTCTGAACTATGTACTTCTTGTGTCATATAAGTCAGCTTCCAGAATAAGTAACTGGCATTCCCCAGAGCTGTTCTCCTGTCTGCCTTCTGTTGCAAAACCCTGTTACCAGAAGCTATAGGACTGGCTACTGGAAGCCATAACTACCTTAAATATTTGTCTTTACTCAGAGTGACTGTTATCTGTTACAACTGACCAAATCAAAACAGGAAAATAAGTCAGTTAACCTTTGGATCTGGAGCAAACTGGGAAGCTGGTTTTGTTTCATAGAAATTGAGGTGCTTTTTTTCCCTAGTATAATACAACTTTGCCTTCTGATTGGTGCTATCAGTACTTTCTTGTCTGTGCTGTGGTGGTACGTCATCCTCGTCCTTGTGTGGGCATGCATATAGCTCCTTGGCAAGGAGTCCTCCTGACTGCTGTTCACCACTCAGCTCATGTCCTCTCTAAAGTATTATTGCAGAACAGTGAAAATGCTGCTTACAGACATGGTGTCTGCTCCTGGGCTCTTGTACATCTGTGAGCAGCTTTGCTGGAAGCAGGCAAACCAAGGAATGTAAATTAAATAATGTCAATACAGTAAAATTTGCTGTGCTGGAATAATCTCTACATTACACTGCTTTCCAAACCCACTTTGGTTAAAACAGGCATTGTAGAGAAGTTGAAGTCTGTCAGGTCCTTGAACACTTTCCTTGTTTTTACTTGGTATTAATGCAGGGGGATGCCACCTGCTTTTGAGTGAGGAGCCCTTGTTTGGAAGACATGGTTAAATTTAGCAGTGGTGATTAGATTTAGCATAAAATCTAAAGGGCCAATGCTTGAATGCTCCTTAAACTGAATACCACTTAATTGCTCAGTCTCCATGATATCTAGCTTGTGTTTCCATGTGTCACACCCTGATGAACTTGTTTTGCTAAAGTAAGCAGTGAGAAAAATACCCTGAGTACATGCTCTTCTGCCTACAGGGTGATTGTTTCAGAGGAGCATCTCTCCTCAGCTGTTTGCCATGAGGAATGTTGGCTTCACTACAAAGCAATCTGTCCTAGCTATTGCTATCAACACTGGATAGTTGGGTTTTTTCAGCTGGGTTGAATGTGAATAGGTCTCTGGAACTTTCTTGCATAAGTTAAGTTTTACTTAAGCCTGTTATCTGATCTGTACTTCCAGGAGGTAAAGATTCTTGTGCAATTCCTTGCAAATCAGGGTGTTTTTCCCCCTTGCCAGTATGGTATTGTCTGCCTTCATAACTGAAGAGTTCTTTCCGTGCTCTCCTCTTAGTTTTAGTAAAAGCAAGCTGAAAATCCACACAGGTCCTGCATAAAAAGGTATCTTGCCCTTCAATCCTGTATAGTCTTGTACTGTTATGCTCAGTACTTGGTCTTGGTAGTTCTTGTAGTCTTCATCACTGAAAGATACAGATAATCACTTGTAGGAAGACTTTCAAAACCAGATTAGTCCATTGCCAAAATGAAGGGTCAACAGAAATAGTCAGATCATATGCCTGATTCTGCTATAGATTATAAGGATACTTTACAAAGTCACACTTGTCCCTCAGCTGAGGACAGCTTTCACTGGAATGCAATGATACAGGCATTGCTTTGTTACTGTCAGGGCTTTATAGGGTTTTGTGGTACGTCAGATTGGCAACTTAATAACGGTTAGGCTTTCATTTACTAGCTTCATGTTGTTTAATTGATCTGGTAAGGTGAGTTTGAATCTGCCTTAGTTTTTCACTGATCATGCAAGAGCTATGCAATCTGGGCAGCTTCTTTCCCTCTCCCTGATGAAGTCTTGTGATGATCAGTCTTTAGGAGCTTGGGTACTTAGGGGATTTTAGGATATGTCTTGCCATAAGCCTATTGCTTAAAGGCTGATGAGCAATAGTAAAAGAAAAGAGAGGTGAGATAAGCTGTTGCTTTAACACTTCCATGTGTTTCAGAGCTTTAACTGCTTTATTTAAGTACAAAGTGCAGAAACACAGGAGTAACAAATCTCTGCATCAGAGTGCTGTCCTATGCACATTACTCCTGCTGGAACTTGACCTTTGAATATTCATCTGGCAGAGCAGAGTGACTAACCCAGCACATCCTTGCTGCAGGCAGTGCAATGCTTAAACAACTGAGTGGAGTTTGCATAAAAGACAATCCAAGTGCTTTACTTGCTTGGTCTGGAGGATGCTCAGAAACACTGGCTTGTGCACCCTGAAGGGACCAGGCAGTGAATGCACCCTTGTCTATAAGACTTGACACAGTTTTAGCTTTCAGATGGAAATGCTGAACCCACAGGTGGCATTTGCCCACTGTTTGGATGGAGTCTCAGGGATTCCTGCTTTAGTCTTTAACAAAGAACACGGAGATGAAACTGTATTTGCTGTTCAGCTATGTAAAGGTTTGACTTACTGAAGATCAGTACTTCAGGTAACTTCCAGACAAGTTACCTGAAAGCAGGTTTGGATTTTTTTTTTTCCCCTAAAGAAGCCTGTGACCTGAGGAGGCAGGCTCTTTTAAGTAGTATGCTCTTGGTAAGCTATTTGTCCTCAGTAGCAGTGAGGCTTTGAAGACTTGTAATTTCCTCTCTAACCACATCCTGTGGTGTGTGCAGCTGCAGCTGTTGCATCTGTTTCACTGGATGACTCTAACTTAGAGCTGGAGACTGAACTGGAGGCTGTAGGTAATGTGAGGAAAGGATTGGTGCTTGCAGAGATCCTTCATTTTTTTGTCACTGTGGTAGCAGTCATCAGCTACAGCTGTATAATGTATCTGTTGTAGCTGGAGATACTGCTTTCTTGTTATTCCTGTGGCATAAGACTTTGGGTTTTACCTGGGATAATGCTTTACTTCTATATAGTGCTTTTCAAACAATCAACAGAACTTTCCAGTGCATGCATTTAACCTAAAATTAGAAGCCATGCAATGCTGTCAACGTCAGAGTCTCTTTTAAGAGTGGCAAATTCTTTTCATAGGTTTCATTTGACAGCTAACCTCAAAAGAGCTACTGCCAAAACCCATCCACAAAGGACTTCTGTAAAAGATGACAAAAAGCCAGTCAAGCACTGATTACTGTGGTGTGTGGCTACTGACCTGAACTGGTCATAAAGTCAGTGATGGGAGTGAAGCTACCTGCTGCTTCTGATGCTGGAAGAGGAGTAGTCTCTTCTACCTGATGTAGCAGTTGCAGTTCAAATCCCTCTGCAGAACTGTCACTTGAGGAGAACTATCTGTGGTGGCTCTTGTCAGCCTTGTTTACATTGTCTGTGCTGTCCCGATGGCTATCTGCTCTGAATCATGAGTGTATATCCACTGACTACTTTCCACCTCTACCAGCTATTGCAGAGGGTGAGCTTGCATGGTCCCCGTTATTGCTGGGGACCTGCATGGCTGGTGTGCTGCACACTGCTCCTGGCAGGACCCACCTACAGTGCCCATCTCTCACTGCAGGGATGCTGGTTGATAAAAGATAGTGCTACTGGCCTCATGTAGAGTCTTTGAAATGCTTTGCAGTTGAGTGAGAGAACCCAAGATGCACCTAGGGCTAACTTACAAGGCTACAAGCATCAGTTGGCAGCTTTTGAGGCTTTTATTGAAGTGATATCTGTTCTTATGGGAATCTATTTTGGGTCCTTTTGGAAAGTGCACTTGTAAAAACTGAGCAAAACTGTACACTGAACTCCTGTGTTGCACTAAGAAGTCTCCTTCATGGATGAGGGAAGTGAACAGGGAGAAAAGGTGTAGTACTGCTCTTGTTAAATAAGTCTAGATCTTATTTTTGTAGGAAGCTGTGGGTTTTTTGGAGGAACATGTAGGGGAAACAGGGGGTTATGGATACAACACATGAGCTGTCATGGGGAATAAGGTCCAGCTGTGTGTGTAGGTAGTGTCAGAGTGTAAAGAAAGCAAGGTTTCTGTTGGGTTCTGGTGGATGATGGGTATAAGTAGTAAATCTGAGCCTCAAGCTGCCTAGTTTTCTGTGAACAGAGGAAAGCATGAAAGAATAGGCTCTCTGCTCCATGTGGTCTCAAGGAGTTGAAGGGTATGATTGGAGGAATACCCCACACACCTTCTCTTCTCTCCCCCCAGCCCCAAATAAAAAAATGGGGAGGAGTGTTGCTGATCTCTCAGGATCCAAAGTGATGTGAGAAGCTCTCAAGCTTCTCTTGGATGCTCTGCATAGCAGAGACCACAGCTCCTTAATTAGAAGCATGTTCCCTGGGACTGCTCTTCTCCTAAGCAGTAAATCATTCATGCTGTCCTGCCGGGAACTGATGTCACTATCTTTTTCAAGGCATTGGCTTAGTCTGTCCATTGCAGAGTGACAAAGTGACTGCTCCACCACAGCCATGTGGGCAGCAGTATGTCTCCTGTTAAGCCACTTGCAGCTCTGCTTGTGCTAACAAAACTGATAACTAAGCTTTTAACGGCCTCCCAGCTAATAGCTGTGTTTCCCCCATGTCTTTTTGGGGGGCCAGTAAGCCAGGGAAAGATGGAAAATCTGCTTTGTCATCTAGTTTTAATATGCCCTTGATAAACAAATGTAATCAGTGGAGTCCCCCCTCATGTGGAAAGGGATTTACTATTCAGTGGAACTTGGCTGGCCAATTCTGGCAGGTCCTCTTAAAACTTCCCAGCTTTACCTAACTTTGAGAGGCAAAATCACCCTGTTCCACGCTGCTCATTAGACTGAGGAGAGATCAGTTCTGTATAAAACCATCCCAACCATGAAGTCTTGGGGCTTTCTGTCTTCTAGAACTTGCTATCCATCTTGTTTCTGCCACTGGCTTGTACAGTACAGTGCTTGTGCAAGGTCATCTGGCTCAACCCAGCAGGCTTCAGTGTTTCAATTAAAACAGATTTATAACACTTTACAGGTTTTGGAGGTCAGTTGGGTTGGCTTAGCAACATGCTGTCTCAATCTTACTGAGGCACAAGGCCTCTGTAGTTGGTGGGAAGCATTTGTGCTTGTAACATTTCAATATAGAGGAATGTCTGGATTTTGGCTGCTGCTGCTGCTGGTGGTGCTGATTTGTCAGCTTTGAGAGTGTATCAGTCTCTCCTTGGGTACGGCTGCACAGATCAGCTGCCAGTTCAGTTGGAGCTAAAACAATTTCTTATTTGTTACTATATTTGGTGGTAAGGGGGAGACTTGATATGGGCTTGTTACCACAGTGAGGATAAGTAATTAAATTGCTGCCTCTTTCAGGTACATTCCACCCCTGATCTGGGGCAAGAGTGGACATATCCAGACTGCCCTCTATGGGAAGATGGGCAGAGTGAGATCCCCACATCCATACGGACTTCGCAAGTACCTCACGATGCCAGATGGAGCAACAGCCACATTTGATCTCTTTGAGCCTCAGGCAGAGCACTGCATTGGAGGTCAGTCAAACAGCTGCTGGCTGTGTGTAGCTGCTAACCTTGATACTGGGCTCTGGGGGTAGATGAGGACACTGCTTGATTTAGCAGAAAGGATAGACAGTGCTGGGGCTGCTAAGCAGTACTAACCAATGCATGGAGACTATGAGGCCATCTTATTGTATACCTACATCTTGGGCAGCAGGAGAGACCCTACTAGACTAGTTACCTCTTTGTAGTAAGAGGTGGGCAGTTAAGGAACAGAAGTAATGATCCATAACCTGTGCTTCAAGTGGGAGGCTGGAAGTGATGATTGGTGGCAAGTCTTGTTTGGAGTACCTGTTAAGGCTGTGGGATCATAGATCAGAGGCTAGCTGCATGGGGTTCTCCACAGCCTGCTGTGTATGGAAAAGAAACCAGACTGTCTCCTCCTTATAAACAGATTCTTGGTAGTTTACTAACAAATGTGCTTCAAGGTCAGCATGGAAACAAACTCTGTGTGCACAGGATATGAAGGAGTCAGACATGAAGAGAACTCAATGAGAAAGTAGAAAATAATGGTGATTTTTTACAGCATGTATGTTCAGAGTAAAAGTCAACTTTTCAAAATCACTGTAACTGCTAGTAACAGCAACACTTACAACTGAGTTACTGGGGCTTGGCTTCAGAAGTACAGTTTACCTCTGCAGTAGCTGACTTCATTGTATGCCTGTGACTCCCGTTTGCCCATCAAAAAAGTCAGAGTTTTTTCTTAATGGTAACTCTGCTCACACAACATACCACAAGGATCTCAACACTGACAATCTTCATTGAAGAGAATCTGAGCAGTGCTTTTTTAATGAGACAAAAATTCAGTGGCTAGAGCTGCTAAGTGTTGGAGCTTTGCATTTAAGTGCAAAGAGTCTGATAGCTTAATTTGAAGCACATATGCTAATCCTGGATGTAATTTACTGTGCTACTTGAATTACAACAATTACTTTCCTAGTTGATGAAATAGCATCTTGTTAAACTAGTGAACAGTGTCAGCAGATCAAGTATCATTAGATTAGCCATGATCTGCTTTGTAGCTAATGTCAGCTGAGCCCAATGTCTGTGCTTAGCAAAGCTCCAGTTTGAACATCTGTCTTACACCCAACTCTAGAAGGGAAACAAGGGGAAAAGTGCATGAACAAGCAGCAGGCTCCAGAGCATCCACACATAGTAGCAACAGGCTGTCAGAAGGCAAAACATGTGTAATGTCAAAACTACCCTTCAAAGGGAAGAATTTACTTTTGGTCTCTAGGCAGTGCCTGTAGAACTGCTTGGACAGTTTTCCCTGCAGTTAAAAAACTGTTCATCTCCTGTAACATGAATTACTTTTTTTACATCTGTAGCACTAGAGCTACCAGCCTCCAGTCCTGTACTGGATTTTTGGCAGAGTGGTAGGATTTTTAGCTCTCTTCTGGTAGATGCTTTCCCACGAGTTTGAAATGGAAGCCGCCTGAATCTCTTCATTTGCATGAAGTGACATTTACTTAACTTCCTTCTCTTCCTTTGCACAGAGGATGTCACGATGGTGATCTGCCCTGGGATTGCTAACCACAGTGAAAAGCAGTATATCCGCACTTTTGTTGACTATGCCCAAAAAAATGGGTACAGATGTGCTGTCCTGAACCACTTGGGAGCCTTACCAAACATTGAGCTCACTTCTCCACGGATGTTCACATACGGTAGGTACTTCATGTGGCACCTGGGGACTTTAATTTCAAGCTTGTGGAATTTCCAGGGCTTCATCAGCCTCCTTCAGTATAACACAACTACCACATCTGAATAAGGATAGTTTTGCACTGTTTCTTAGGAGCTAGACTGAACTTACATGTGAGGAAGAAGGGAGGCTAATACTGGGATTCACTTTTCCTTGAGGCTTCTCAAGGAGGCAGTTTTTTTTGGGGGGGGGGGGGGGAAGCTCTTGTGACTACTAAGAGCTTGCTCAAATCATTTTAGAGCAGCTGAAATGCCTGTTTAATGGAATGTGAAACAAACCTGGCTGTGCAAAGTAAACACTACTTCTAAGGCTGTGTAAAATGTAATATGTGAGGAGTTTGTACCACTGTTTCCAGAAAGTACATTTCTGCCCTAGGAGGGACACACAAGGATGGGCTCTGGATGTAACACAGATGTCAAGGAACAGCAGCAGTTGTGCAGTGTGAGGGTAAAGCTACAGCAGTGGTATTGCTTAACTGCCATGGTCTTGGGCTTTCACCTTGAATACAAGGAAATCTCCCTTAACCTAGAAATGAAAAGGAATAGAGGATTTGGAACTGTGCTAAGGGTGACTTCAGCTGTTAACTCCCCTCCTAGTGAGTAACATGATCTTGGTAAAATGTGGCTGTCTTGCCTGTGACCTGATCTGCTTGTTCTGAGTTCTCTTGAGCCCTCATGTCCTTTACTGCAAACATCTATAGGTGTATTATGTCATGAGTTTAGCTGAGTGGTATTACCCTTCTCTTTTAATAACCAAACTCTTAGCAGTGTTTTAAAAGTTTGAATGTTTATATTGAGCAGCTGAATTACCAAAATAGACACACTGTGCTTTGAGATTTTGGGTCTGGCAGGCAAGTAGGCTGTAACGATTTGTTGCTTGTTTTATATAGTTATTAAATCTTCTCAGTGGACAACACTTCAGGAATACAAAGTACCTCAATTTGTATTAAAGTCCTAGGCTGCTAATGGCTTTAAGCCCACAATGTCTTGGGAACTAAGCTTGGCCTCCTTAAGGAGTTTGCTTTTTTGATAAGTCAAGAGCTTTCTTCCATGGGACTTTTGCTTTAGACCTTAGGGAATTATTTTTGTAGTGCAGCTCTTGAGACATACCTTTCTGAGCATTTTATAGCCTTGGAAAGGGCAAGGAATGCCTTGTACTTCCTTTGAGTATGACAGTAAATCATTTGGCAGAGTTGCCTGTTAAATGGAGAGCCAGCAAGACCGTAAGCAGGCTTTCCTTTGCCTCCAACATAAATATCCAAGTGTCCTTCCAGCTCTTGCTGGATTCCTGGCATATTTGTTGAGGAGCAAGTAGCATAAACTTGGGATTTTCTGAATCCTCTAGCCTTTACATCAAGCTTGACCTGTTGCCCTTCTAGTTTGGGATTTCTGAAATGGTTGCTAGCTGCCCTCAAATCATGAAGGTCAAACACTAAAGTATTTTGACTGCTGACTTCTTCCAGAGGAAAGTAGAGCAATGCAGCATTTGTCATCTTGAAGAAGACTCTCTCATTAAGAACATTCCCAAGGAAGTACCCAAGCCCTGCTGAAATACTCAGACAGAAGTCTGCCCCATTGCTGAAGTAAACGCAAGCCCTGGTGCTCCATCTACTCCAGAGCTAGCCAAAACCTGAGTTTGATGTCTGGCAAGGATGGGGGGACAGTGGAGCACTGTTAAGTTGGTACAGGGTAGAATCCCAGCTTTTAGCTGTAGGTACTTGGATGTTGCATGTGTGGAGGCCCTCAAATCTGTCAAACAATCTGAGGATCCCAGTACTTCCAGAAGCTGGATCCCTTGGTGCCTGCAGTTTGTGGGTGGAAGTGGGTGTTACCTGAGAGCAGAACAGATCCTTACAGAGGCACTTGTCTCTTAGAAAGGGATGCCCATACATCTTTTAGGAAGCTGCAGTATCTTTACCTCTTCAGCAGTTAAAAAGGGCTAGCTGCCTCTGCTTAAATCCTTCCCTCTGACTCCAGAGAGCAGCTGCTTAGGCTCTGTCCACTGAGAGCTCTGGCCTGACAAGCCAGCTCTGCATTTCCATCTTCTCCCTGCATCAGCATGGATTTAAGGGTCCATGGCAGCCTTGCTAAAAGCAAAGGAGCAAGCTGCTTTCCAGGCACCCTGCTGAAGTTCAGACACAGCAAACTGCCTCAGGATGGTAATGGTATGTGCTGTTCTTGAATAGCAATGTCAAGCCCAGAGTTGTAGGACTCTGCTTTTTAAGCTGCTCTAGAAGGAAGAGCTTGGATTGTCAGAGTAGATGTTGCTGTGATTTTTTAAGCAAGTTAATTTCATCTTTGGTACTCCATCAGAACTAGGCATGAGCTGATGTCTACAGGACTCATGACAGATACATGAACATGTGTGAAGCAGGGCTCTTTAAACCTAAAGGTTATTGGAAAGTCAGAAAGCATAAGAAGCTGAACTTAAAGCACACAACTGAAGCTTGAAGTGGGAATCTAGATACATAATAAGAGGGTTCTTGACTTTGTCCTTACTTTTAGGTTGCACCTGGGAATTTTGTGCCATGGTTAATTATATCAAGAAGACCTATCTTCAGACCCAGCTGGTTGTGGTGGGCTTCAGCCTGGGTGGAAACATTGTGTGCAAGTACCTGGGAGAGAACCAGGCCAACCAGGAGCGAGTCCTGTGCTGTGTCAGCGTGTGCCAGGGATACAGTGCACTGAGGTAGGTCTTGAGACTTCTCCTTCCCAGTCTCTCCTGGGGTGCAGGAGCAGCAGATCTATTGCTACAGCATTCTAGAGGAGGCGTTCCCTGTGCAGTCCTGGTGTCGTTAACCTGGCAAGCTGGGCAGCGTGATAAGCTGCTGAGATGTCAGCTTTGCAAGCAATAATAGCTCATGCTTTCTTCTCACTTTGAGAGGTATCCCTTGGTTCATAACAGCTTGTCTGGCTTCAGTCTGAGGTTTCATGTGGCAGCTTTTACCTGGGGAGTCTGGGAAGAGAGACACACCTTATACACTGTCAGTCCATGCTCCTCTCTTAGTGTGTGTCACTGAAACAGTGCTGTGGACTGAGAGGCACCTGCAGCTGTGTTATACGACTTGGAAGATGGGGAGGAGAAGGCTTATAACCCTAAAGTCTGCCTGAAATGTTCCCCACCTGGAAGCCAGGGCTGTGGCACTTCAGGGCTGTCACAGCTCCACCTAGCGCTAACGCTTGCGTTGGCTGGAGGACTTGTGTACACCACTGCTGCTTGAAAACTGGTGGCTCAGCTGAAGTGCAGTAACTTCCCAGGTATGCACAGCTGACAAAGATGAGAACAGTATAACTGGCTAAGCTCCTGCTTTCAGTTTTTATTGTCTGTACAGATGGGCAACTACTAAGGTGTAGCTGACTTTGCAGTAACTTCACTGCATTTGGGGGCCCTGAAACTATTGGAAAGGCAGGAGGGGCTGGCTGTTGAGGCTAGGGTATTTGAGTCAAACTTCATTTGGCAGATAAAAACAGTGAAACTATGGCAGCCCTGAGAGGGGCTTGCTGTGGAACTTGGCCTCTCAATCTCATCGAGGTAGCTAGAACTCTCTTGATGGTGCTGATCCTTTACAAGGGCCAGTTTGTTATTCAGCAGTCCAGGATACCTTTTATGACTTGAGCTTTTACAGGTGGAAGTAAGCAGCTTTTCTGGAAGCCTTAAGATGTGATGAAAAGCTTGATACATACTTAGTAATATTCCAGCATACCTAATCCCTTTTGAGATCAGATGTGACTACTGCTAGCTCCCCATAATTTCACACCCTTAAATCTGGACAGATTCTTCCAGGAACACTTTTTCTGTTTTATTTCAAACAAAATGCTCTAAGTTGTCTTGGGGTTCTAGCATGGAGCACAGAGCATCCTTTTAAAGCCAGATCCTCAATTGTAGGCTGCAGTCCACTTGGTTCATCTTCTGCAGTTATGCAATACTGTATTTCTCTCCTCCAAAATGAGTAATGCTGTTCCATAATCTGATCTCTGTAGCAGTATGTCATGATGTGCTGGTAGAACAGCAGGGCAAGGACAACCTGTTTAACAATGCTGCACTTGGATTTTTGTGTGGAAAAATAACAGCTGCTTGTCTGAGTTTAATGCAAGTCGTCTGTGGGTTGTGAGGATGGATTACTGAGCTCTTGACTCCACCTGCTGGGTAAACATCTACTAGCAAATCTCCAGTCACAAAACTTCTATGTGTTATTGGGAAAGCTTTTCAGATCTTGTCTCCCTACCTAATATCCACTGCTGGCTTTAAATGCTAATTAGCTGAAGACCTTGTGGAAAGGAACATCAGTAAATATGTACTAAATAAAAGACAGGATAAGGACATTGTGCCCTTGGCTAGAGGAGTGAGAGGGAGGAAGTACAGAGCACCTCCAGGTGGAATGGTTAAGCCTTGGCCTTCCAGGGCTTGGTCTGGTAGGTTAAAATAACTGACCTCATCCCTCTGGGCTCCATGAAAGCAGCTTGTGCAGGTAGGTATGTCCAGTTAGTTTAAAATTCAATCTTTTCTTCCTAAGACTATAGAGAAAAACTTTTTCTAAGACAGCCTTTAACCCCCAAAGAACTTTGTGAAGGTGAAGGATGTGCTGAGCAAGATGAATCAGGGATCAAGAATATGATACCCTTTCCAGAGCACTAAGCATGAGTCCTATAGATGGGCTTCATACTAGTAGCAGAATACTAGGATCTGCCAGAGGAACATGAGGCTCTTTAATTCATTAATGTGAAGTCTGGGGAAGCTGTTCCCCAAGGCTAAATGGGGACAAACCTCCTTATTCCTTAATCTTTGCCTGCACAGGCTTGATTCCGCTTCTTGATCTGGTGGAATGCACCTTCACCATAGCCACAGGCTGTGGCGAGAGTCCCCAGCTCTGAAACCTCTGCAGTCTTCAAAATACTGGAAGCTGCCTTTTTCCAGTGCTCACAGTGCTTCATATTAGGAGTGCTACTGTACACCACAGGAACTGGGGGTAAATGTGGTAGCTTTAACTTAAAATACCTTATAACTTCAAAGGTTTGCTTGGAAAATCCTTGGTGGAGAAAGAAATGTGCATCTTCCTGTCTTCCATTATCCCCCTGTCCTGGCATAAACATGGTAGATATAGTCTGGGGAGACAAAGATAAGGAATTTTTCTTTAAATCTCTACTCCAGCATGCTGTTCTTCCAAGAAAACACTGCTTGCTTTTGCTCTGGTAAGGGGCTTGCAGGTTGTGGCTTGGGAGGTCATGCTAAATCTGCTGTAGTTCTCATGGTATGCTAATGTTTAAACGGTAGGGGTACTTGAGGAGCTGAAACTGCCCCCAGCATTCTAAGGTTGCTTGGTAAATGACAGCGTGTTTCCTCAGTAACAGCAAACCCTGCTAAGAGTAAAGCTCTAACCTGCCCGTGACCCTGCATAGCAAAGGAGTGCTGGTATCTGGCAGAGCTCAGGGGAGTATGGATGACTCTCTAATTCTGCTTTAACAACAGATAAGCTATCAAATGCTGCTCTGCTTTGAGGGGTAGGTAGAGACCAACTCAGATGCCACTTGCAGCTGTGACTAGCAAATATTCCAATGGTTCCTGCCAGTGAAGCTAAAACAATATCAGTGTATGTTCATATTGGAGACAGCTGCACAAATTCCTTCCCCTGCAGAGCTGTACACACAATAAACAACCCAGCTTTCCTTGCTAGTCCCATTAGATAAATTACATTCAACTTATGCAAAGGGTTACTAAAATCCTCTTGTCGGTGTTGCAGATCTTGATTGATGGCCCTTAAATGCTCTGATCAAAACAGCTAATTGCCTTGTGCAAAATGAGACTGCAGATCTGTTTTCTGATACTGCTGAACTTCATCAAAGTAGAAGTCATTTCCTGGGAAAGGTTAAGCTGAGGCAGGGAAGGCCTGGAGACTTGTTTACATAGCCTCTAGGCTGCCATAAGATGTTACAGTGTATTAATTAGATCTTTCAAGCTCTCCATTAACAGCTTTGACTATTCTGCATTGTGTGTTTTTTTTTCAGGGCACAGGAAACCTTCATGCAGTGGGATCAATGTAGAAGATTTTATAATTTCCTCATGGCAGACAACATGAAGAAGATCATCCTTTCTCACAGGTACTGCAGCATATCACTTACACTGAAAGTATTGAGTCAATTGCTATATTGGATTTGTCATCTTGGTCCTTTAAAATAGAGCTCCTGAAATATTGTGCACCAGTTCCTTGCTTGGTGGTCTTTAGATAAGCCATCAGAGAAGAGGAGCCCATGTCATTCACACTTATATACTGCAAAATACCACAAATATGCTTTGGTGATCTTGTTAGAAGAAAGTAGGCTTTATTGTCTTTTTGCCTTCCAAAGAAACTTGCTTAATGAATAAACAAGATGCACACAGGAAAAAAAACCCTTGCAATTAGACTTCAAAGTGGAGCATTCTGCATCTGTTTCACTTCTAGCCAAAGAATGCCCTATTCAAGAAGCCTCTTGCTCTGCCACCTACCTGAGGTAGGACTGATCTTCAAGATCTGCTGTGTGGGGCTGCTGCTTGTCAAATAGTGAGGCTGTAGCTCTGGCTTCTAGTAGTTCCTCTAGAAACAATGTAGCTAGCAAAATACTTAGTGTTGCTCTTCCTGGAGTGCAAGTGTACTTGTAGGATCCTTGTGCTGCTGTTGTGATCCACAGCTCTTGCATAGCAAAGGAATGTGTGT
Source organism: Porphyrio hochstetteri (assembly GCA_020800305.1). NCBI lineage: Eukaryota > Metazoa > Chordata > Aves > Gruiformes > Rallidae > Porphyrio > Porphyrio hochstetteri. Next base: position 16,348,988 of record CM036915.1, on the reverse strand, counting down.
GTTAAACAGGTGACTTGCTCAATGTTGTTGTTTTTAGCACCAGAAGTTTATCTTTGTACTTCTTTCTAGGGTAATAAATGTGTAATTACCTCCCTTGTGTATATTTGAAGCTGCCTGAGAGGGAAAAGGAGGGGAACACTTAAGACCCATTTCAATTAAGAGCGTGTGTCACCTGCAAACTTCTGGTGCAGTGTGGAACACTTGTCAGCTGCCCTAATTCCTTCTACGTGTAGGATGATACACATAATTCATTCCAGATTGATAAATATTTAGACAACCAAATTTAAAACATGAAGCTAGGTAAGCCCTCATTAAAAGTTAGTAAATTCATAAGCCAGAAAAAGCCAGTGCTGGCATGAAGGCAAGTCTGCTAAGTAAACTTCTTTCCATAATCACTTGTGCTCTAAGGCAACTCCTCCAAATCAAACCTGGTCTCCTTCCTACTCTGCCCTGCAGCTGCCTCTGAAAAGGGAATAAAAACTCCTTTCCAACTTGCAGCTTTTGTTCTATTTGTTAGGGGAGTGGTTTGTTATGGTGAAGAAACACCTCCTCCCCAGAGGGCAATAACTAATTATGACAAGTGTCCATAGTAAATAGCTTTCTGCAGAGGTAATGCCCCAAGTAATTTCTGCTGTGTGAGCTAACCTGATGTCTGTGCTGGGGAGACTTTAGGACCAGATGGTGAAGGAGCTGCTATGCCCAGGACTGTTAGTGCTCTCACCCGAGCCACCCACGGGTTTGGTGTGAAGCCAAAGGACCCTCCCTCCAACATGCAGATTCTGTTCCAAATAGTGCTGTTCTGGGAAGAGCCTTTTTAGAAATTCCTCATGCAGTTTTTCAGCATAACAGCAAAATGCTTTTCCTCTGAAGAGGCTCCTAGGGTTTCTGTTTGCCTTGATGCAAGGGAAGTGTTCCCAAGAAAATCTCATCTATATGTAGCACACTTCTAGTCTTATCTTGTCAAACTTGGTAGAATCAGCTGTCCTTGGAAGAGGTCATGGCTTTGCTGGCCTTGTTCTGTTATTTGGATGTTTTTCTTGATGTTACTCTTTCAGGCAAGTTCTTTTTGGAGATAACGTGAAGAAGCCACAAAGCTTGTCAGATGCTGATCTGAGCAAACTCTACACAGCAACATCCCTTATGCAGATTGATGATAACGTTATGAGGTATGGAGGGTGATCCTCTGATCCTAAATACAGCTCTGAAAGTGCCTTCTCTGTCAAGTGTAGCTCTTGCATGCTCCTTGCTGTGCCTGTAGGAATCTGCTGACATACGAGGCTGAGAACCTCATTCTTGCTCTGTCTTCCCATTAAATAAAACTCAACAGGGAAAAAAATACTATTGATATTCTTTATATATATATTGATTCTGGGAAATCATCCAGGAGGCACTTATTGATCAGTAACATCTGAACCTGCAAGCTGTGACAAAAACCAGTGCAGAATGTGGGAAGTGGCTCAGAACTGGTCAAGAATGGCCTTAGCCCTGCTCAAGTTCTGCAAGGACCCTTCTCCCCCAGAAATGCTGCTGCCTTCTCAATAAACATTAGGGTTGGCTGAGACAATGCAACCACTTCTAATTTGCCATACTAACACCTAAATTAAGCTCTCTGCTTTATTAAGCAGTAGCCTGTTACTGCCTGTCTCCTTGAAAGCAACGTAGCATTTTCTCCAGTGTTCACACCATGGCGTGTGCTGGATCAGGTCTTGACACCTTTCCAAAATGAAGCTGTAAATTGTTGGTTAAACAGCTGTAACACTTTTGGCAGACTTAGAAGTATTGCTGCCTGCTTTTTAAAAGTCAGAGGGAAATCTCCTTACTCTGACCAAACTAAAAAAAACCCCCTCAGATACCACACCTATGTTGTGTCTTTTTTTATTAAAAAAAAGCCCTTGAGTATAGGTTTGCCAAATTCTTGATGTGGGATGGAGTGCTAGGGATTTGGCAAAGAACTAGAACCACAGTGAATTCTGGAGGGCCTGTAGGGAGGCCCCTTTATCCAGTGTGTTTGAGGCTTATAAACTGCAGTGGTTCTCTACTTGAAAAGGCCTTTTTTGGGTAAAGATAAACAAGATTTTGTAACTCTTTTGTATTTGTGTGTACATTTACTTTTGTATACATTTACTTAAAGGGATGTTTCCAAAGAAATGCCCTGAAGGCTGCTAGTCTTCTACTTGCATGTTTAGCTTGCCCATGCTATCACAATGTTTGAGTAAGCACAGGAAGCATACAGGCATGTGCTGTCAATGGTGAGCTTTGCAGGAAAAAACATTGCCCATGAAAACTGAGGCATCACTCCTATCTCTGTGTGTCTGTCGTCACTTGAAAGGAAGAGTCACGTGGGTACTAGAAGCAGGTGACTGCAATGACAGCCTTCTCTATTTCAGGAAATTCCATGGCTACAGCTCCCTGAAGGAATACTATGAAGAAGAAAGCTGCCTGCATTACTTGCACAGGGTAAGGTCTTGCAAGAGAGACTGCTCTTGTACCTTCATCCTCCTACTGGAGAAGTGTTCTGTGGTGTCTGTGGTTGATACCTACATGCAGCTACCTTAGCTGGGATTTTCAGGAATAATCAAGCATGGTGTGTTGGGAGTTGGGGCTTCAGTTCTTGCTACATCAGCACTGGGGTTAAATGCTCCAGACTCTTAAGAGCTTGTGACTGGTGGGGTAGTACCACCCAAGTGATCTAAAGCCATGTGTTCAGCTGAACTGCTCTGAGTGTATGAGGGTAAGGTGGCAGAGAACCTGCAATTTCAAGAAAGAAAAACTTAATAGATATGGTGGAAGAGACTCATGATGCTATCTGGCATGCAGATGTTTAGCAGACCGAAGTTTTGCAGAAGTGGAACTAGATTAATTCCCCCTTGATCTATGGGGCTGGAGGATGGAGACGTGCCAAGGGAGTTTCCTGGACTTTACCCAAGGTGTCCATGACAGAGCTCACACTAGCTGCTGCCTTATGTGTAAAGTGATACAGAGCAAAAAAGGGTGTAGCTATTTGAATTCTGAGAATGGGGAAGATCTGTGACTCAATCTGCATTTGCTGTGATGTACCTCTGCCCCTTTTGTACATTTGAACTGGGGGGAATCAAGTGCTGTAAAGTACTCCATTGGTAAAAAGTCACTCCAGGTACCAAGCAACTCTGGAATAAGATGTCTGTCTTGGGTTAAGGTGGTTTTACAGTTGGTAGACTAAAATTCAAAACCCAGCCCCTTACTGTTTTAATTTTTCTGCTGTGTTTCTTGATGCAGATCTATGTTCCTCTGCTGTTGGTTAATGCTGCTGATGACCCTCTTGTGCATGAGAGTCTTCTATCAATTCCAAGAGCTCTTTCAGGTATGTTGAAGCAGTCTGCCCCAGCTGTGCATATTTGTGTACCTGCTGCTTCCTTATCACATCACATTGCATGATTTCAAAGCAGCCTGAGTTACCTCCTTACATCTACTCCTGTGGGAGGTGTACCAAGCCTCTTAAATCACCAGTTGATAGAACTGATGAAGCAGGAAGAACTTTGAGTCCTTTCATGCACCTTCTGCTGTGTTGGCTTGTGTTGATAGCCAGCAGGTTACATCCAGCTTAGATTCTTGAATGGAAAAATTCTTCCTCATGTCTTCATTCCTCACTGAAACTTAGTGGAAAGGTGTGGTGGTACAGGGATAGGCTTAAGTATGGATGAACAGCCCCCTCTGCTGATGAAGTGGAGGGGGCATATGCATGGCTGTGGTGTTTGGTACTGAACTAGGATCTCTCCCTTGAAAGGAGATCTGTGAGCTGTCAGCCAAGGAAGGCAAATTAACTTTAGAAGCTTGAAAGTGGGAGCTGGCTGCTGCTTCATCACACAGATAGTGGGTGCAGAGGGAGGGAGGCAGGGCTTGTTTCTTCTCGTGGTTGAAGGTGAAGCAGAGAATTTCTTCACAGCTGCTTCCAGGCAGAAGTGAGCACAGGGATTTTATCACTGTCCATGGAGTGAGGTGGCTGATGTGCTGTGGTGTGGTTTAACCCCAGCTGGTCACTAAGCACCATGCAGCTGCTTGCTCACTGCTCCTCCCCCAAGGGATAGGGAGGAGAATGAGGAGAGAAAAACCAAACATCAGGAGTTGGGATAAAGAGTTTCATAGGAAAACAAAGGAAGAGAATACTAATAGTAATAACAAAGCAAGGGATGTAAAAATGCAATTGCTCACCACATGCAGAAAGGGAGAAAAAAAAATCCCTGATGCCCACTCTGCTTCTGAGCAGCAAATCTGCTTCCTGGCTAGCTTCCCCAGTGACACAGGGAGTGTGACATCATATGGGAGGGAGTATCCCTTTGGGCAGTCTGGGTCAGACAGGTCCCAGCTGCTTGTGTACCTGGCAGGGCTTGAGAAGCTGAGAAGTCCTTGACTTAGTGTAGACACTACAACTGCCAAGCAACCACTAAAAATATCAGTGTTATTGAAATTATTCTTATACTAGATCCAAAACACAGTACTATTCTGGCTGCTAGAAAGAAAATCTACTCTCTCAGCTGAAACCAGGACAACTGTCAGAGCTGGTGCAGCTCAACATGATGTTAACAGTTTTAGTTCCAGTGTACCTGGAATAAAAATTTGTTAAAGAATGAGCATTCTTACAGCAAGACAGGTACTGCTGGAAGGGCCCAGCCAGCAGCACTTCTTGGGCAACCTTCTTGTACTGGTTGGGATTGGTTCCTGCAGCTCGTCCTGGTTTGTGAAGCAGTCAGGTTGTGTGGTTTGGACTTCAGAGTAGACGTGGCCTTTCAGTGCATTTCTGCTTCCTACCATGAGTGCTCCTTGGTTCATTTGCTATGCCAGGGACAGAATTGATTATCACAACTTAGGATGGTTTTGTTCTCAGCACCAAGATGTTAACCTTCTGGAACTCAATTGTATCTCCTTTTGTTTTACAGAGAAAAGGGAGAATGTCATGCATGTACTGCCCCTTCATGGAGGCCACCTGGGGTTTTTTGAGGGATCTGTACTATTCCCAGAACCCCTCACCTGGATGGATAAGCTTGTGGTACAGTATGCCAACGCCATCTGCCAGTGGGAGAAGACAAAGTCTCACTGCTCAGACACAGAGCAGGCTGTTTCTGGCCAGGAGTAATTGACCCAAAGACTCTGATCACTTTGGTATATTTCCCTCTTTGGGAACATCTTGTTTCCTCACCTGCTGCTTCAGGTTTCTATTTTCCTTGATATCCTATGGCTGGGGTTTGATCACAGTGTCTTCTTCCCAAGTGGAGTTAAAGTAGAGGTTAATATCTGATCAGAGCAGCTTTGCATATATAGTCACTTGGGTTTGTAATTTACTGCTCTGCTTGAAGAGTTAAGTTGCTGACTGTGACTTGTTACAGGGTTACTGAGCTGAAGACTGCTTTCTTTAGTATGGTGGAAGTTTCAAATGTCAAAATCCCTTCACCAGCTGGTCAAAAACTTGATCTGCAACACTTGTTTAGATGTAGGTGACAGAGTAACACACTTCCTCTGTCCTTGTGCTGGAAACACCCTGTACCAAGCCACAAGCCAGTGAGTAATTCAGTGTGTAGGCTGCTAAAATGTGGCTTGGAAAACAGATGCTTGACTGCAAGTAGAGTTCCAGCCTTGCACCATCTCAAGGGAGCCTCTTACTTCCTAGGAATGCACTTAGACAAGTCAATCAGTTTAAAATCCTTAACTTTGCCATGCTTCAGCAATCTGTGGATTGGGGTGTCTGTATGCTGGGACTCCAGGTAGAGAAAAGCTGCAGACTGGTAATACTAGGTCATGTTTCTGTGTAAATGTGTTGTTGCACCAAGACCAGATCAGTCACCTTGTCATCTTTGCCTCTTTTTAAATGTAGTTATCTCTTTAGTACTGGAATCTTTGTCTGACCCAGGGCTTTTTAAAGCTGGCTCTGGCTTCCAACTGGAAATCAGCATTAAGAATCTGTAGGATCTTTCTGTGAGCTCAATCTGTTTTTAGGAATACTACATAGGGAATTATGTACTCTGTTAGGGATTAATTTGTTGGGGGCAGGATGAAGGTATCTATTTAGATTTAATTTTATGTCAGGGTAAATAATACCAAAATTCTTCCCTTGGCTTTGAAAGCATCAGATGTTTTTCCAGACATGAGCTTTGCCTTACAGTTGATGGGGAACTGGATGTCTCCAGCCTTGTGCAACTAAAGTGTTATCTTTGCATGGTGAGCTACTTCCATATCTGTGTGAGTAGCTGTAGGATCACTGGGCTCTTCCTCACTTGAATTCCTTTTCCACACACAGACATCCTTGTCTTTTTTTTTTTTTTTAGTTCATGTGTGAAAGCAGTTTGCAGGAAAGATGCCTACTCACTTGTGCTTTTCCCTGAAGTGGCTGTAATGGTCTGTGCCAAGATTGTTATTAAAGACTCTAGTCTATGCCCTGGAAGGAAAAGTGTCTCATGGCAGCTGGAGACTGAAACTTTGTGGTCAGAATCTTTTTTCTTTTTTTTTACTGTTTGTTCTGTCAATATTGTGGTCTTATCAGTCCATCCTTACAACTTCTTTATCACAGTGTCAGTGAAGTTCTTTTCCTGTCACACCTCCCATGTTAATTAGCACTTTATTGCTTCAGCCTTGGTCTGTGTTCCAGGCACTTTAGTTCATAGCTGATGAGTGGAACAAGCTGCAAGACTTCAGTCTGGTAATATATGAAGCAAGCCTTCTGGACTGCCCTGTCCCTGAACTTCAGTAGGTCAGAGAGGTGAGGTTTTGTTTTAATAAAGCAATAATTAATTCTTGTAGCAAAGGTGCATTATCATATCAGGAAACTCCTTTAATTTGCCTTAGGCCAGACACCATGGCCTGTTCCAGTGAACTGTGGGTATCTGCACATTCTCCTTGTCAGTAAATCCAGGTTTCCTCTTCTCATCAAAGAAAGATGTGACCAAGTAAAGCTATAGCCAGCCTTGGCCATGCTTGTGGCTGTTCCTTAAGAACTATTTTAGGACATCAGTTAGCAAGGATATTCTTAGCTGATGGATATCTTGTCTCTATGTTGTTCCCCTCCTATTCATGCTCATCTCTGTATCACTAAAATCTGTCAGAAAAGACACTTCAGATTTTGCCTAAGTAGCTGTTCATGTAATATTCATTGGGTGTGACTTAAATATCTCTTTGCTTCGACAGAAGTGGAGTGTAAACAACGCTTGTACACATCAAATAGATACAGTATAAATTTAGGTGTATAGGGGGAATATGCTTTTTATCTCCAGTGGGTTACAACTTCAGAAGTGTTTCAGCTTTCATCATGTGCTGTAGCTGTAGCTTGCACAGGTCGTGACTGTCTGCCTTGAAGAAACAAAACTGCCCTTCCCATGCTTCATGTGTCCTTCCTCAAGCCAGCTTTGCTGTGCTGAGTATCAACTTCAGGCAGTTATTGAGGAGCAGAAGTTCTTGGTACTGATACTACTGTTGAGGTGAAGAACCCGTCCTGTGACATGGCTATTTGTGAAAGAGAAGTCAGTGTGCATTTGACCATGGAGAGAAAAACGTCAGCCTTCCTGAACTGGAGAGCTTTAGCAAAAGCAGGGGCTCCTCAAGCAGCTGAAGCTCTGCTTCCTTCCCAGGATCCCAGACTGGCAGGAGAGTTGTTGACTGGGCCAGAACATGATAGTCAGGAGAACTGGTTCAGTACTGTCAGGGGACAATAACGGTGAGGCAAAGCAAATGTTTTGCTGCCTCCTCCTTGGCCAAGTCATGCTAGTCTCTCTGAAAGTTGAGCTTTGTCCTGGGAAGCTTTTTCTTGGAAATTATTTTCCTCCTTTTTGTAAAGAAGATCACTCTTGACAGACCAGACTTTCAAACGGGTTCTTCTGTTTCTGAGGTACAAAGAAGTTACCTTATCAAATGCACCTTCTCTTCAAACTGATGTCACTACAGAAAATGGCCAATGAATGGCCAGATTTTAAGCAAGCCTCCTAAACTGAGATGAGCAACTGGGCAGTTCTCAAAGCAGCAGGAGCTGTAGCTTTGTCTAATCAAAGACTTTTGCTTTAAAGTTGGAGAGTCTTCTTAAGGAATACTCCTTCCTGCCCTGCAAGCCAAGCCTTTGTACTTCAGAAGTACCAATGCTGTGGACTTCCCAAAATTCTCAACTACAGAAGTAATATGGGTCTGTCTTACTCCTTTAACCTGGTTTTGCACCTTGCACTTGTATCTAAAGCGGTTTCAAACACTTGTGACTTGATCAACTAATTCAGGCTGGTATAGAGAAGAAATTTTTGACCCTGCTCCTGTGTGCAAGGCTTCTGAGACCTGAGGTTCAGTTTACTGACCTTGTTCTAGGTGAGCAATTAAAAATCTGTTCTCCCCATCCCACCCAATTTACTGCTTTCGAAGTAAGACTTGTGTCAGACTTGCAGCAGTAATTTAAAGAGATGTTAGGGAAGTGGGAGAGGAGAAAGTTAAGCTGCTTCTAAGATTCTAGAGGGAATCCTGTATTAAATCTTGCTGCTGAGAGTAACTGGCAGCTGGTACTTCATGCCAGTGCCCTGGGTTGCATGGGACCTTGTCTAATCCTAATCTGAAATACTCTTCTCTCCCAAAATAAGGCAGATGGTCTTCATTTGTCCAGTGAACTTAAAATTCAGATTGCATTTAAAGGTTTAAGTCTTAATGGTGAAGTAGTCTCATCCCTTTTCCAGACACATGAGGTGGTTGAAGTGTGCACTTGTAGATCACTGCAGTGTAGTCTGCTGGTGCAGTTCAAGATCACAGCATGATGAATCTGTCATGTGCTCTGTTTAAACTCCAAACTGGGATTAGAAAAAACATGAGCAGAGCTCTTCCAGTCTCATGTGGTATACACATCTCTCTCCCATCACTGGGTCTGAGTAGCACTTGAACATAAACCTGAAAGACTCTTAATCAGCAAGTTCAGAGCTACTCCTGTTTGCTTAGGCTGGTCCAGCCATCATCTTTGACAGGGCCTGGAGAGGTTTGAGGCTTGTAGGTGAGCAGCTGGGACTCACTCATGCTGAGCACAAAGAACTTGCAGCTTCCACTACATCAGACCTGCCAGCATTTTTAAATCTTTGTTAGCTTCTGAACTGAAGGTGTTTTCACATGGGCCTGACAGTGTTGTAGTTGCACTGTAAAGACAGACACTTGAATTTCCCTGCAGTCCTTTCCTGAGGTTTATCCCTGCAGTTCCAGTTTATGAAGATACAGGTTACAAAGGGCATTAAGCAAAGATGTTGGGAACTACTATCTCTAGTACTGAATTTAGTCCAGCTCCCTTTGTGTCATCTGTTCTGGGTCTGTCAGAGTTCCTAGACCACAGCCCTTTGACACGTGGTGCCTTGCCCTTTTTCTCCTCCTCCCTTGACATCAGCATATTTAGAGACTTCAGTAAGAACCCCCAGAGCTTTTGGGGCTTTGCTTTCAGTAAATGGATTTTCAGGCACTGGGTAGTGGCGCCTCTGGCAGTGTCCACACACTGTATGAGTGTTCTGACTTAAAGGACCTTTGTGGGCAGCCTGTAACTAGCTACAGTCTATTTAAAGGCTTAAAATACTATATATAAGCAGTGGATATTTTTCAGCTCTCCTTAGCAGTGGGGATTGGGTCATTAAAAGAGGGTTTGCTTTGCTTAATATTGTTACCTTACAATCCCAGAGTTCTTATGTCTCAACTCTCCAGCAGCATAGCTGGAAGTAAGTTGTTGGTGTGACTACATCTTGAAAGAGCAGAGTAGCAGCTTTGGGATTTAATTGCCAAACAGTTTATAGTCACCTGGATTGTTTCCAAGCTTTGCTAGGAATAGTCTGGGGCTTATGGAAATTCTTCACAACCTTTTTCCAAGAGACCAGAAAAGGCCCAAGCCTTGTGCTGCATGTACAAGTCACTAGTGAAGAACAACATCTTGTTTCTGGCTTGAGTCTTGGGTAGGTCCTGGAGCTGCAGTGGCTCAAAGCAGTGTCATCTGTGTGGCTTCTGGGTGAGAAGCAAACAGCTCTTCTTGGTGTGAGGACTCTGAGTTTTCTCAGAGGTTACAATGCCCCAGAGTGACACTGGCCCAAGGAAGGGATACCCCTTTTGTCACTGGGAATGTCTGTTAGACTGCCCTGGACTTGCTCAGCTTTTGGGGGCACCTTAGACATAAGTGCCATCAGTGAGTCAAAGCAGCTGCCAGCTCTCCATGCTGTGGTGGAAAGGTTTCTAAGGTTATCCTGAACAACTGCATTCTGAACATCTGTAACTTGGTCTTGCTATGAAGTGCAATCCAGGGCAGCATTTATCAGGCTGGATTTGCTGGTATTGAGCAGCCTTTTCCAAGGCTGTGACACTCTCCAAAAGCTCCAGCCCTTCACCTCCTAAAGGCCATGTCTTTCCTTCTCACCCAATGGCCTTGCTTAACCCAGATGGTTTTAATGCCAGTATGGAGCCTGATCCCACAAAGTGGCTCTACAGAAAGCCTTCCTCCTGTCCAGATGACAAGCTCATATTGTCTGTCTCTGCTCATGCAAGGGTTTGATTAAATCTAGAACCTCCTTCTAGGATCTCTGCTGGGATGCCAACCCTTCTGATGGCTCCTGTTAACTGGGAAGCCTTAAACAAAACAACTGAACCACACAAACCCCACTTTCACTTGCTCTCACCACACCCTACTGCTTAGCCCCAGTTAGCAGCTTTCCCAGGGAGTGTGATTTCTCACTCTGGTACTTCACAGCTTGACCATAATTCCCAGTGGCTGGATGCTCTTCCTGAGCAATCTCACCCCCTTTCTCTGAATTTCCCAAGCTGAAAAGGTATGTGGAGAGCTCAAGAAAACCAGACCTGGGCCCTTCTTGTTTTGCCCATGCAGCTGTGTTAGAACAGGCTGAGCAACTTCTAACATTCTTGGCAAGCAGTTTACCCAAAATATTTCAAATTGGCAAACTAAGACTCTGGCTCCATCTCTAAATGCTGCCCTGGAGAAGCTTGTATACTGAGACACCCACCCTGCTGCCATGTTCTGAGTCAGATTCTCTGGAGCTGTCAGCTGCAGGGGAGATGATTTGCAACTAGCAATGCAATTTTTCTATATCTGCTGATGTTTTCCTTGAAAATGATATATAAAAATATATATAAAACAGTGTCTTTGATTATTTTCTTCTTTAATTTTTGTTCTTCTGTGTGGTATAAGATGGAGGTCGCTGCAAAACAATGTAATTTTGTTATCTTTGATTCTGTGGGGTTTCATTATTTAAAAATAAAGGACTTCCTGAAGTCAGTGCTATGTGTAGTGACTGTGTGGGATGGTCCTGGGTGGGGTGGTCACTCCTGACAGGAAAAGCAAGGGGCTGGTTAGCAGTTTGTCCCAGCAGTAGTGAGTGGCCACAGGGTTTGGGGGTTTTTAATCTTTTTCTGTTTCTGCAAGTGAGCTGCACTTGCTCTGTCTCCTAAGCAAGTGATGCTGTTGTGTCTGTACCAGCTGGAGGGTTGGAGGGTGGTCACACATGGTTTCCTTGGGACAGCTCCAGATGCTCATCAGCTCTGCAAAAAGCCCTGCAAGCATTAAGGAGCCAAACTGCAGCAGAGAGGTGCCCTGCTCCCTCCCTCTGGGCTCTCACACAAGGTCAGCACAGCCTTGGGCTGGGACTTGCACACAGACCAGCCATGCTGCTGAGGCTGGGTGAAGCAGATTCAGCCCCAGCTGCCTCTGCCCAGACAGGCCCTATCCTCCCCACAGCTTTGGAGCTGATGTCCTGTTTGGTTTGAGCCTGAGCCAGTGCCCTGATGAATGCAGCTCTTGTCAGCACCCTGCACCTTGCCCGGCTTCGGGTGGGGGTCTGGCTGATGAAAGGTGCCTGTGTGTCACAGCAGAGCTGGGAGGGAGGGGGGACAGGGCATGTTGCAGGACCAGATTGACAGAGAAAGTAAGCTGGGCAGAGGCCAGTGCTCCTCTGAGTTCCCCAGGGAGGAGAAAAGGGGCTGGAAGCAAGCTCCTTGGAGGAGATGCCTGATTCATGTCCCAGAACAGACCACCTTCATGGAGACAGCCACTTCTGCCTCCCTTTTCCCCACCTGGGGTCCTGCTGTCTCCACATTAGCAAAGGCTAATTAGCATTAGCATCAGGCACAGCTCGTTTGCCAGCTGAGGACCCTCCTCTGCCCTCCATAGTGTTTTTGCTGGGGCTTCCCTGACTGAGCTCCCTCTCACAGTGCAGTGCTAGGAGAAACGGCTGTGCTGAGGCTTTTGAAGGACTGAGGAAGGTACATTCTGCTTGTCTTTCACTGTCCTGTGTTTAAAATCCACATCCTACTCATAGTGGCTGCTGCAGCCTCTGTTCCTCCTCCCTGAGCTGAAATTGGGCAGAGCCAGCTCTGCTGGGGCCCGTTTGGGGTCTTGTTTGCCTCTTTTGGGCTGCTTTCTCTTTCCTGGTTCCAGCAGATGACTAACAATTGGGGGTCCTTGCTTGGGCAGGGCTGGGGCTCCAGGGATGAATGGAGTCAGGTGGGTCCTTGGCCCCTGGCTGAAGAGCAATCAATAAAAGGGGGGATGGGGTCTCTGACCAAGCTCCTGGACTCCTTGGAACCAGCAGCGCAGCCAGCACCTGTGCCCCAAAACCTGCACCCCTGTTCTTTGCCACATGCCACAAGGGACTGCAGAGCTCTGCTGTTAAACACTTTATTCCTCCCTCGCTGCAGCCCTCCCTTCCCAAAGCAGACACTCCCCTCATCCCCCCACTGCAGCTCCAGGACCTGCTCCAGGACCTGCTCCAGGAGGGGGCTGGTGGCCTTTCTCAGCTGGCTCTGGGAGGGCCAGGGCTGCTGGGCAGCCTGCTGCCAGGTTTGGAGAGGGGAGGGGAGGGACAGCCGTGGAGCAACACACCCAGAGTGCCTCATCTGAGCAGTCATTGAAGGAAAGCTACAGGAAGGAGATGGCTGGGGTTAGAGGGCCACAAGCCATGATCCTATTTCACAGGGAGGGGGAGCAGGTCCCGCTTTAGAGAGCCGTGTCTTCAGCCTCGATGCGCGGCCCGAAGAGCTGCTCTGCAGTTGCTTTGCCGTCGTACTTGGGCAGGTTGCCACCAAAGTCTGCTGGCAAGATGTCAGCGTCAATCTCCTGGTAGAAGGACTCCAGCTCCTCCCCATGCACAAAGACCTGGAAGGGAGAGGGGAGTGAACCTCAGCAGAGGAGTGGAGCGACTCTTCCTGGCTGCTCTGTTTCACCCAGGGATGTGCCCCTGTCTCCAGGTGCCTTTCCCACACTCACCCTCTCCAGCAGTTTGCTCTTCAGGAACGGTTTGACCACGTTGTAGGTGGTGGTGAAGTACCAAGGCTGGTGGATGAAGTGCACGGCCTTGAACCGTGCTGGGAAGGAGTCCTAGGATCCCAAACCCAGACATAGCTGGTTACAGACAGTGCTGCCCACCCAGAGCCCAGCAGCAATGATTACCCTGGCACTGCCATGGCTCCCCTTCCCTCTATCTCCCCTTCTCTCTTTGATGGCTCCTTTTCTGCTCTGACCCAGAGGATCAGCCATCCTAGCCCTTGGAGCATCAGCTCTTCAGCTTCCCAGTGGCTCATTGTCCCCATTCCATGAGAAGGATCACATCTCTGCTGTCCTCCTTCCCTGGGGAGAGCCAAGTGCCCCTGGTTTCCAGTCCAAGGGCAGAAATCCTGGAGTGAGTCTCTGTCCAGCTTGGACCAGGCTGGGGCTGAGAAGGTGGTGAGGAAAAGCCTCCAGACTATGGAGTAGGATGCTGCAAGGAATGGTGCTACTGCGTCTAGTTATGTTCTTGGGAGAGTAGGGAGTGGGGCTGGAAAAATAGGATCTGTCTTACAGGACTAAGCCAACCAGCTGGCAAGGAAAGGAGCACGTGATGGGCAACAGCCCTATTTTCTTCTGGTGTCAGTGTGGTGGAAACTGCAAACCCCGTTAGTTCTGCCTTCACCCTTCCCTGAGCTCTCTGCTTCCCCAGGATTCACCCTGCTGCTGCTGGGTGCAGACTTTTCCACCTCACCTGCAGCATGTCCACCATCTTCTTGAGCTCAGAGGGTTTGATCCCTGACGCCTGCTGCATGGTGAAGCCCTTGAAGTTCTCAATTATGCAGAACCCATTGATCTGGGTCTCTTCGTTTTCCAGCAGCTTCTCCAAGATAACACAATAGGCACGAAGGATCTGATGGGAAAGAGACAGCAAGTCTGGTATTAGGCCTTACCTCCCACAGACCCCAGAAGGTTCCCAGGAAGAGTCCTGTGAGGAGTGATCCAGGGCCTGCTTGACTCTAGCCTGCTTGTCACAGCCAGCCCTGGGACTTCAGAGCAGGATGAGTGTTTCAGGGGATGCTGAACAACCACCACGTTCCCCTTGCAAGGTGGGTGCACCTCAAATCTGGATCAGTGAAGCCTTGGCAACACATTCAGAGCTGAACAGAGAATGGAGCTGTGAGAACATGTGAGTTACATGCCTGGAGAGCTCTTTGCCAAGAAACCCTTTCCATGCCCCATGTCTCAGTTTCTTCCTCTGTCCTGTGGGTCCCTCTTGACTAAAGCACCTTAATTTAATGACACAGTGCCTTTCTTCACCCTGTGTTACCTGGGCTGGGGCATGCACACCCTAAATCTGGCCAGGATCCTGTCCCACCTCAGAGGGAAGGAAGGGGAGCCCTTTGGGGTGGACCATGCTCTCCTAAGATCACTGGAAGGATAAATTCAAAGGGCTCCAGATTGGCTTCAGCCTGGGTGGCTGGAGGCTGTGTGCAGACCCCTGCACACATATGTGTGTGTGTGTAAGGGATGCTGTGCTCAGGTGTGTGAGCAGGATGAGCCCAGGAGTGGGACCTGCTCCAGGAACTGACCTCATCGAAGGTGATCTCCTCGTAATCCCAGTTCTCGATGTTGAAGAGCATCACCACCCGGCCGTACTTGTCTCTGCTGGCCAGGATGCCGGGGTAGCCGGCCTCGATGGTGCTGCGCACGGCCTCGGGGGTCAGGTTGTCGAAGAGCTCGGGGTACTGCTGGCGGAAGTTCACATAGCCTGGGGAGAGACAGGAATCGGGGAGGACAACGGCTGCTCACCCAGCCAGGGCAGGCTGGCGATGGTGAGGTGTCATTCCCTCTCCTGAGAGCTGTGCCCAGAGTCCATGCAGGTCTAGTCTCCTCCATGGCACTCAGGTTATTCTCCCCACGCCTGCCTTCCCTCCAGCACCTCAATGAGCAGATGAAGTGATTTTCCCCCTAATTTTCCATCTCCCCCTTTCCTTCTCCTTTGGGTGACATCCCCCAGCTCCCCTCCCTTGCCATCCCACAGCATGAAACAAGGAATCTCCTCCTGGGAAAAATGAGGGTGAACAAAACAGCTCGTCTGGGAGCCAGTGCACATAATTACAACTCATTATCCCCCAGGCACACACAAAGAAGAGAGGAGACAGAGCCAGACAGGTCCTCACCAGCAGCCAGCCCCCAGGCTGCCCTCCCGCCCCCCTTCCATCCCTACGGGTCACTCTTGGTGCGAGGAAGGGGTGCCATGAGCCCCCCACCACGCCCCCAGCCCTTGAGGGGTCCCAGGGCACTGCGCACAGGAGCATTGGGGTGAGTGCAGGACTGACTCCTTGCAGAGGTGTGGAGGGGAGTGTGCAGGACATGTGTAGAGCATGAGGGTCTCAAGGGACTGCACCCCAACCCAATGGGGTTGGCTGCACAAAGGAAACAGTCTGCCACTGCCGAGCACATGGGTTTTTCCATTTTGTTCTGGTGAATTAGGAAGGAAGGGGAATGTCCTGGCTTTGTGGCACCACCCTTATTCATTTCCTTCTCCATCCCAACTTTTTTCCCAGCATCCCAAACCTCCAGCCATGTCTTTTTCTATTTATCCTCTCTCCTCATCTCCTTCCCATGCCAGGCTCCTCCTTTGCTGACCCAGACCAAGGGACTGGGAGGCTCCAGCTCGGGGCTAAGAGCTACCAGGGGGTTTGAATATCCCTGTCCTTTCCTGATGTCACAGCCTGGGATCGTTCCCCACCTTTCAGCAGGTCGTAGGCCCTGTGGACGTCAAACTTGCGGGCGCGGATGAAGCGGAGGAAGAAGGAGTCGTCCTTCCCCTGCACCTTCTCAGCCACGGCCTTGCACACCTCCTCCCCACCTGCCCGCTCCTGCACCAGCTCCCGCAGTGCCTTCACCGCCACCTCCCGCTGCTCCTCCGTCTCGTTCAGCTCATCCTTTGCCTGGGGGGGGGGGAGCAAGGAGAGGACCCATCTCAGCATTAAAGCAATAACTGACCCCCCCCCCCCCCATGCACCCCAAAACAGCCCAGGGGTCATTTAGGCACCCAAAAGCTGGAGGGGTGCAGTGATGCTCCTTGCAGCATCCTAGCATGGGGAGGGCAGCGTCCCCCAGGTCCCTTTGGTGTAAGCACATCCCACCCCTAACACAAGAGCCAGTTGAGGGTCTTGTCTGGACCCTGAGAAGGAGCAGGTAAGAAGGAGTAGATGCCTCAGGCTGTGCCTGCCCCCTGCTCCCCACGGCCGCCCTCACCTTCTGCAGGGTGTGTGGGGGGATCTTCTCACACCTCCCAAAGACGGGGCCGTGGTCCTTCGTGGTGAGGCGCTCCAGCTTGGTGCGCAGGGCCTGCTCCTCCTCCGAGACGATGCGGAAGGTGCCCGTCTGGGGGCAAGGAGAGCATGTGGGGGTCTACCCAAGCAGCCCCCCCCAGCTCACTGCCCCGCTGTGGGTCCCCTGGGATAGGGGGTGATGGAGATGGGCAGAGTCTCCATGCCTGCACCCATGCAAAGGGATGGGGATGGGCTGATTGTCACCCAGCTCCCTGCCATGGGCTGAGAGCGGGGGGTGTGAGGGGTGTGCAGGGTGCACCCCATCCCAGTGCTGCAGGAGGGGATGCTCAGAGCCTGGGGGACAGGGCAGTGTGGGGACGGTACTCACAACTGCAGACATGTTGTCCTCTGTCAGCTGCAGGTCACTGGGAGAAGGAAGGAGGAATCAGTGGTGGTGGGGATCCTGGCAGCCTCTGCAGCCCTCCCATACCCCATCCCCTGCCTGTCTTGCTCAGGCAAAGACACTCCAACCCTCCTCATCTCCATCACATGCTGCCCACGTCCCTGCCTGCCTGCCAGAGGCTGAGCAGCTTTGGGAAACACCAGGGGTGCTTGCAAACACAGCTTAAAAATGGGGTTGTCTGGCACTTTCATCCTTTTATTCCAGGTCTGTCTTTCCACTGGTGGTTGGGGCGTCTCATGGGGACCCCCAACCCCATGAGCTCCCCCAGTGCCATTTCATCTCTAACCACCTTCATACAGGCAGAGACCCCAGCTCCAGCCAGGTGGGCAACTGGCTTAGGCTTTTCTTGTCTTTTATTTCTACTACCCCCTTATCCCCAAGGCTTTTCCAAACCCTCAAGCCCCACTGCTTCAGCCCAGAGCCCATCCCCAGCTGCAAGGTTGGACCCCAAACCTCTCAGCCTTTTTCTGATGCTGCAGACAGCAGCAACCGGTGAAACAACTTATTCCCATGCATGAGGAAGAGGAAATCTGCCTTCATCCTCCCTCCAGTGCCCCACCTCACCCCTGCCAGGCTGTGTGAGGAATGCTTGGCTCCAGTTCAACCACTTCCCAGAGGCATCCTTTTCCCTGCCAGCTCCCAGGGAAAGGATGAGCATCCCCTTTTTTCCCAGGAGCTGAAAGCAACCCCAGCCTTGGAGGTGCCAGGTTAAGAGAGGACTGGATTAAAATCTCCAAAGCAAAGTTATTTTGGATGGCATCCTTTTCCCTGCCAGCTCCCAGGGAAGGGATGAGCATCCCCTTTTTTCCCAGGAGCTGAAAGCAACCCCAGCCTTGGAGGTGCCAGGTTAAGGGAGGACTGGATTAAAATCTCCAAAGCCAAGTTATTTTGGATGGAAAAAGTCCTGGGTACTCACCAGGGAAAGGAAAAGCTTTCCTCAGAGTGTTGGAGCACGGGGCAGAGATGGACACACGGGTGGCAAGGCCAGAGTGGAGCAGGAAGGAAGCTGGGCGAATGCTTTGTAGAGTCACCGGGTTGGGATTAGACCGTCACAAGGCATCAACTCACTGCAGCTTTGTAATTAAATCAGCACAACCCAGGCAAGAAACCCCATTAAAACCTTACAAAAGGCAGCTGAGGAGAGGGAAGGAGGGAGTCGGGGTTCTGCTGGCCAGCCAGAGCGTGTGTGGAGGGGCGGGCTGGGATGCCGGACCCGATTAATGAAGTATAAAAGCTTCTCATTGTGTAACTCGCTCATTAGCACGGGGCAGGGGCAGAGGAGGCGATGGGCAGCCTGCCATCCCAGCCCAATCCCAGGGGTGAATGGGACAGGTCTCTTCCCCAGCTTCCTCCCTGAAATGCTTGGCAAGGTCCTGCTGTGAATTTGGCTACACGGGCAGGGTCTGGTTGCAGGGACCATGGCAGAGAGAGGGTGTTCCTGTGGCTGGTCCTGCACTGGGCTCTCCAACCTCTCCTTGGTGAGGACCAGCACCCATATGGGGCCCCTTTCAGCTTCTAAAATGAAAATGCATGGGCAGATGGCTTCTTTTTCTGATGTCCTTGAGTGATGGTTGCCTGCTGGGAGCTTTGGGAACTGGAACCAAGTCCACCCTTGGGGTGACGCCAAGGACCCATGAGGGAGGGGAGTCCCGGGATGCGGCAGGGATCGCACTGAGCCTGCGTGTGGGTGCAGGGGACTTTCTGGGGCATCCACATCCCAGCCAAAGCCATGTGGGGCAGGGGAACCCTTGCAGTCTTAACTCTCTTTGGGACCAGGATTGCAGGAGTTGGGTGAGGACATGGTGTGGATGAGGCTGTGCAAGCCCAGGAGTGGAGCTCTGATGGGCTCTTACGGTGGTGGGGATTTTGGGGTGGTGGTGGGGCCGGGCTAAGCACTGGAGCAGGATTGAAGGGGCTTACACAAGGCATGTTTTGTAATGCCACCAGGATTTACGGATTTGGTTTCCATGGGGCTGCCCTGAAAGTGGAGCTGAGACCCTGCTGGGAGAGAGGGAAGAGGAGGAAGGCACGAGACTCCAGATGAAGGGCAGGGGGAGTGTGGAAGGAAAACTCTGACCTGTGCCAAGCCCCTGAGTGCTGCCACTGTGGTTGGGACACCACATGCTGCTATTCATGGGAGACCCAGGACCTCCCCATCCCCCTCCCATGCCAGCATTGGCAAGGCTCAGCTCCCTGCTAGAGCTCATTGGACCTGTCTCTGCAGCCCAGCAAGCAAGATGATGGATGATGGGACATTGTCAGCACAGGGGTTCCCAAACAGACCAAGTAGCCCAGTATGGGGGTGTCAGAGGGGACTTGTGCTACCCAGGCATCTTGATCATCTAGTTTATCACAGATTAAATAGCTTTGCAGACCTATGCACAACTCCTGGCATCACCAAGTGTGTGCTTAGGAATGGTGGCAGCCCTGAGGGGTGCTCAGGAATGGTGGCAGCCCTGAGGGGTGCTCAGGAATGGTGGCAGTTCTGAGGGGTGCTCAGGAATGGTGGCAGCCCTGAGGGGTGCTCAGGAATGATGGCAGTTCTGAGGGGTGCTCATGAATGATGGCAGTTCTGAGGGGTGCTCAGGAATGGTGGCAGCCCTGAGGGGTGCTCAGGAATGGTGGCAGCCCTGAGGGGTGCTCAGGAATGGTGGCAGTTCTGAGGGGTGCTCAGGAATGATGGCAGTTCTGAGGGGTGCTCAGGAACAATGGCAGTCCTGAGGGGTGCTCAGGAATGGTGGCAGCCCTGAGGGGTGCCCACCCCAAGGTGCTGTGGCTCCCTCAGGGGTTCTCTCAACCAGGTCTGGTTATCTCCCTGCCCATGGCTGCTGGCCCAGGGTGAACCTCCTCCCCCTCACCCAGCAGCATCAGCTCCTCCCCAGGAGCACGGGGCTTGCAAAAGCCCCCACGTTTTGCTGGCACCGGATTCTCTGCCTAAATCCCGCTGCTTAAAGGCGGGCTAAATTTCCTCGTGCTCCCCGGAATTAAGGGGTTTACTCCAAGAGATCTGTGCCCCACGTGGGTGGTGCTTTGGAGGGCTGGGTGCTGCCGCTGCGGGGTGTCCCTGAATGGGCACTGTGTGTCCAGAGACCCACCTGTGCCCTGGCTGCCCACCCCACATGCCGCCTGCATCCCTCATGCCTGCACCCCACGCCACTTGGCACCCATGTACCCGCACTCTAAGCTGCCCCGCACCCCGCGTGTGTGCGCCCCACGCCTCCTTGCGTCCCGCAACACCCTGCGCCCCACATTTCCCAGCGTCCCGCAGCACCCTGCGCCCCACACTTCCCTCCCACCCCCGCGGGACTCGAACCCGCGGACACCCGGGAGCAGGCGGTGGCGGGTAAGGGAAGTGAGGGCTCGGGGGCGGGAGCTGTTGCCCGGGTGACGGGCGGGCACTTCCGGGCGGGAATTTTGGGGCGCCGGAGCCGAAGCCTGGGGAGCGGCGCCCGGCAGCAGCGGGTCTCCGGCCGGGCGTCTCCGCGGCACCATGGCCCAGCGCATCCTGGCGCTGGCGGCCGAGGAGCCTCCCGAGCGGCTGCAGGAAGCCCTGCAGAGCCTGGGGGAGAGCGAGGTGCGCTGGGACCCCGCGGGCTAGGCCCTGCGTGAGGAGAGGGGCGGGGAGGCTGACCGCGGGGCCCTGGCCGGCGGCTGCTCCCAGGGAGGCCCTGGGTGAAGGGCGGCTCGCAGCCTCTCCTTCTCTTTGCAGCTGGGCGATGTGGTGACGAGGCAGGCCCTGAGGGGCAGGGAGACGGCAGCTTTGCTGAGAGGGATCTTCAGAGGTGGGTGACGTCTGAGGTGTGCTCTGGGAGTTGGGTGGGGAGAGGGGGGCCGTGGTCCCATCCCTGCTGGGTGCCCTCGGGCCTGCTGGCAGCGTGAGGGAGTGTTGTTTTTGGTAAGAAGCAACTAGTCGGGGCTTGTCACAGGGAAACAGGACACCCAAAAAGAGATATGGGAAACAGGAAACAGGACTAACCTACTGGCACGCCAGCTGATGTAACCGGGCCTTGGCTCTGGCAGCTCTTACATCCCTTGGAGTAGAAATGGGCTTGGCCCGATGGAAGTTAATTGCCAATGATTCTTCTCAACTTTTTGACACTTCCTGATCTCTGGCAACAGGTTGAGCAAACCACAGGGTGTGATAACAGCTGTTTTATCCAAGAGATTCTCATTTCCTGTGCTGTTTTTTTAATCTGTTTTGTCAGGTAGATAAAATAGAGAGTTGCAGTCAGGTGACAGTTTAGCCCTGCTAATTTCCTGTGGTTTAGCAACATATTTTTACTTAAATATGGGGGTTTTTTCCCCCATTCTTTATTTGTTTTCTTTTATTTTCTCATTATAAGGCTCCCCTTGTTCTCAGCAAAGTGGTGTTCTCAGGAGACTTCAGGTTTACAAGCACTGCATCCCTCTAGTGGAATCAGGGGACCTGCAGTTGAGCAAGGCGTCTGAAATCATAGGACTGCTGATGCTGGAGGTAGAAGCTCATTCTTGCTGCCTTTCCTGGGGTCTGCTGCTGGGTATCATTTCATGTGTCGATTGGGATTCTTTGTTAGGCCACTGAGGGAAATGAGTTGTGTCTTTTCCATGGGTTCAGCTTGGATTAACCTGGTGTTGGAATTTGCTGTGTGTGTAAATGTGAATATCTTTGGGTAGTTAGACTTGGACTTGAAACTCTGAGCATACTGTGATTTATTGCTCTGTTCTATAAAGGACAGTACAAATTGGAGATCTTGGGGTTTCATTTCCCTTTCAGGACAGCATTTCAATGTCTCACTGTAAGAAATGTTGTCCTTTGTTGGGTTTTGGTGACATTTTGGACACACAGAGATGTGGAATTCTCTGCCTCAGGCTCTTTCATGGTGCTGTTTCTGCTCCCAGGCTCGCCAGCTGCCAGGCCACGCGTTGGCTGAACTTGCCACCCTGTTTGTTGATGTTATAAAAGGTGGCAGCCTGTCCAATGGGAAATCCTTGGAACTGTTTTCCACTGTTCTCACTGCATTGGCCAGTTCAAAGGAGAGCCTGGCATATGGGAACGGTAACCACTCCCAGTTCCTTCCCCCCAGCCTGTTCTACTTTCCTCTGGAATCAGCCCCTAAAAGACTTTTGCTTTTTCAGGTGAACTGAATGGGGAAGAGTTTAAGAAGCAGCTGATAAATACACTCTGCTCCAGCAAGTATGTGCATCTCCTCCAGCCCTTAGTAACATGGCAAAGCAGTGTGCTGCATGTTGTGCTTTGAAAAAGACATTGTGATGAGCTGGTTGGCACTGTCTGCACCCTGTTCTATCATCCTGTGATCTGTGCTCTCTGTGACAGTGGCTTCTCTGGCTGGGAAGGCAAGGGAACACCCTGCTCCCAGATCTTGTAATAGCACTGCATGTACTGGTCTCAGGAAGAGCTTGGTTTTGTTCCTTTCTTGGTATTTGTTATTGTGAGGGCTGGGGCAGTTCAGGACCATTAGAAGTCTGGGTGGTGAGGGTGGAAATCTGCCTTCTAATCTTACTATCAGAACACAACAGGGACAGGGTGACACTGAGTAATTGAGGGATAAGCAACAATTCTGCTTGCTCTCCATTTTTGGACATACTTTTGTTTTACCAGGTGGGATCCTCAGAGTGTAATACACCTTGCCAACATGTTCAGGTAATTCTTTTTCCCTTCAAGATCAACACTTTTCTGGTGCTGTCATCCTGTCCTTGTCCTATTTCACATGTAGTGTGGGGCAATTACAAATAGGTATGACCATTGCAGATCCAGCTCCATGGGTCCTTGATGAACATCTGGATCAGATCCATTTGGATACAAAACACAGCTGGGCAGGCATGCCCCAAAGGCTGGGCATGGCATCATGGTTTTTATTGCCTGTGTGAGTGAACCTTGGCAAATTGACAATACATCAGTGAACAGGCATAATGTGGAGGAGATCTAAGCACCAAAAGTCAGAGTGAACTGTGACAGTTGAAGGGTTTTGAGGGACTTTGGGAGCCCTGTTTGTCCATTAGGACCCTTTGCCTAGTTAGGGGTTGAATCTGCTGTGGGATTCTGAAGGAAATCAGAGAAAATTAGTAGATTGCATCTTTGATTCAACAGGGATATTCCACTGTCGGGAGAGGAGCTGCAGTTTGTGGTGGAAAAGGTCCTTAGGATGTTCTCCAAATTAGACCTGCAGGAAATTCCCCCTCTGGTCTATCAGCTGCTGCTGCTTTCTGCAAAGGTAAAAGCTCGTGGGAACTTGCCTCCACCTAAGTATGTAACACAAGAAAAAAATATGTACAGACTGAGCTATAGTCTGGATTTTGGAGAGGATTCTGATTGTTCCCAAACAGTGCTGTGGGGAGCAGGGCACAGCAGGATGTCAGTAAGTTGTGTTTTTTTCTAACTCCCTCTACCCTGAAGAAGCTGAATGCTCAGAGGAAGATACAATCTTCATGTTCCTTGTGGGGAAGGAAGGAAACCTTTGGGAAATAAGGGCTGAGCAGACAGCAGAGAGGGTTGTTTTTTTAAGTGTTCTTAAGTGTGGTTTTGCTCACTCTCTGTGGTCTGCACACTATAACAATAGCTCGTGCAGTATGACTGTGGTCAGGGTTGTTGCCTGACTTGTACTGGAAATGCCTTGTGCTCTTCCTGCCAACAGAGGCTGCCAATGACACTTCTGCCCTTTGACCCAATGATCTGGCTCTTTTGCTTGTTTCATTTGTGACCAAGTCAATGCCAAAATGATCCAATCAAAGACAAATTACATGTGTGTTATAAGAGGTTGTTTGGATCCTCAGGTCAAAAGGTAATGTTAGATTTAAGGTTAGGAGATTGAAAGGATCCCTAATTGGTTGTAACATAAAGGATCCTTTCTAATTAATAACAACTTTATTTAAAAAAAATAAAAATCTGAGAGCTTCAGCTTCTCTCAACTCTTCAATAAGCACAGTCAAAAGAAATGTACAAACTAAACCAGAGTCACTTCATCTGAGGAGTCCTCCCCCACCTCAGTGACTTAAGAAGGGAAAAGAAGGGCACCATGATACATGTACTTGGTGTGGCAGTGTAGTTCTCTGGGGTGCTGCAGACCTTGAAGTGCCCTAATGTAATGTCTTGACTTGCAGGGCAGTAAGAAGACTGTTTTAGAAGGAATCATCAGCTTTTTCAATCAGTTGGATAAGAGACAAAAGGAAGAACAGAGTGTTCCACAGTACGTTCTTTCTCCGTTACCCCATTTCTTTACCACCTGGGTATCTGTAGTCACCCTGGTCCTGCCCAGGACTCCTTCATTTTGAACTGTCAAACCTTGTGCAAGGTTCCATAAGAGAATATCTATGCTATTGTATGGCTTTTCTGATAAATCCTACAGATCAGTGGACCTTGAGGTAGCCACAGTGCCCCTGGACCAGCTCCGCCACGTGGAAGGTACTGTTATTCTCCATATCGTTTCTGTTATCAATTTGGATCAGGACCTAGCTGAGGAACTCATCAGACATCTAAAGGTACACAACAGGTGGAACCAGCACTGTTGCTGAAGGTGTTGAAGCAGGATTTTAAAAATCAACTTAAATCCCTTCTAAAGATAACCAATTGATCATCTTTATTACTGCAGACATGTCTGCTTCAGCAAGTGCTGTGACATGTGTGAAGAGACGTGTCCCTTCCTACTCCACAACAGCAGTGTGATACAGGCCTGATAGCTTCCCATAACTGTGGGACTCTACAGTTGAAGACAGTCAGAGCTTTCTGACTGTTGCTTGCTGTTTTCTAGACTGAGCAACAGAAGGACCCTGGCAGAGCCCTGTGTCCCTTCAGTGTGGCTCTTTTGCTGTCGGTTGCAGTGAAACACAGACTGCAGGAGCAGGTATGGGGCTGTATCACCTACTGAGAGCTTCCATGGGCATGTACATGCCACTCCTTGGAAAGGAAAGGAAACATGGTTAGGTCATAGTCCCATCAGATTCAGGCTTAACATGGTTTCAGGATCCTCTCAGGGAAACAGTTAGATCATTGGTACACTGTATTTTACTGAACACTATAAAAGACCCCAGAGCAATATCAGAATTTTCCAGAGTTAGGGTTCCTGTGGGTCAGTATTGTAGGACAGGAAGAAAAGCAAGGTTGTCTCTTTTATTCTTTTTTTTTTCTTAAATGCTTTGGCTCTGTGGTAGCCACCTGAAGTGCATCTGGCAGCAAGTTACCCTCCTTGAGGCACTTAATGAGGTTGGAGTATTTGTCCTGAGAAAGAAGTGAATTAAGATTTTTGGCAGGCTGTACTGAAACTTGTGCTCTGGCTGGTGCTCATACTGGAACATACCCAAGACTATACAGGTCCCATTTCAAAGATCATTTCCTCACGCTCAATGATTTTATGTTCCAGATATTTGATTTCTTGAAAACATCAATCACAAGAAGCTGCAAGGACCTGCAGTTCCTTCAGGCCTCCAAGTTCCTGCTAGATTTGTTCCCTCAACAGTATGATGTAACTGCTGTAATTCTGGAGGTGGTAAAAAATAGGTGAGTTGTTGCCACGTGCTGCAGGAGGCTTAATGGGCTTTGGGAGGGGGGAGAGTTTCAGCCTGGCTAGAATGTTCTAGGTGCTAAATACTGCTGGTGCTGGCAGCAAACAGTGTAAAATCCCAAGGTTTTATCACTGTTTTATGTTGAGGAATTAAAAACTGAAGTGCAGCTGTATTAATCTGCCCCCTCCACTGCAACTCTCAGCATCTGGTGGTACAGAGCACTGAAGTGATCAGGACTCTGTCTGTCTCTTACTGGTAAAGCAGCTGATGGTGTGAGTCATGCTGCCAGCTGTAGTTTGTGTTCTGATCAAGGGATGAGTGGCAGGTTCACTGTTTTCTTCCCCCACGTGGTTAGTTCTTTAATCATCCTGTGGGATAGGCCTGTGATCTGGCACCAGTTGTCCCTTAGTTTGATGTGAGGGGTTTCTATTCTGTCTTCCTCTCCGACTGGAAGATGTCAGGACCAGTAGGGTATTTGTGCCTCCTGACTGATGGTTTACCATCACATTCAGATCAGATCTGAGTGCACACCATTCCCCACAGCAGGAAAACCTTTGGATGGCAAAGGAAGTCCGACAGCTGGAAAACCAGGACTGCAGGAGGTGTTGTGCTGAGCACCTGTCCCTCAGCCTAAAGACAGTCATGGGAATGTGAGGGATGTCATCTTCCCTGGAGTGATCAAACCTCTCACTGCTGCTTTGGACCCTGGAATGGCTGCTGAAGATTTGACTTTAGACTGCTCTAATCTAAACCTTTTCTGTGATTAAATTGTTTCTTTCCTGTTTAATGTTTTCCTCAGTGCGTTTGGCTGGGACCACGTTACTCAGGGCCTGGTGGATCTTGGCTTCAGCCTAATGGAATCATATGAACCCAAAAAGCCCTTCGGAGGAAAAGCTGCTGATACTGGTTATGGCCTTTCAAAAATGCCAGCCCAGCAGGCTTGCAAACTGGGAGCGAGTATCCTGCTGGAAACTTTTAAGGTAGTGTATGATTTGGAAAGGGTTTGGTTTTTTGGTGGGGAGGGAGCTCTGTTCTTATTCTCTCTTGATAAATGGTGTGTTGTATCCATCATGAGTGTTTTACAAACAGTGCTAGATTTAATCTCCTCTTTGCCCCAGTCCAGCTGGAAGAGGTCATCCTCATAAAGACCTAATTCTAATCTGTTCCAGCCTCCATGATGGTTGTGTAATCCTTATTACAGTTTCCAAGAAACTACAGGGAAAAGTGCAGAAACCCAGAGGTACAAAGAAAATCTGTCAGAGGTGGGATTGAAACCAGCAGCTTCGTTCAAGTGCCTGCAGACAATTTGACCCATTGTGTTCCAAGTGTACTCTGTGTCTCTGACATGCTGGTTTGGATTGGACTAGGGTGAATTTAGCTGAATGGGAACTTGTGGCAACCAGTCCCAGCTTACCTGTCACATCTGGATTTGCTTTGTACTGCACAATGCCTGTACTCTGAAGTACAGGAATATCTTAACTGTATGTAGGGTTTTTTTTAGATTTTATTTATTGTTCTTTCTTGTTTCAGGTTCATGAGCCCATCAGAAGTGATATTCTTGAGGAGGTCCTGAACAGAGTACTCACAAAAGCAGCATCTCCTGTCAGCCACTTCATAGGTAACAGGAAAGAGAAAGGAATGTGTCCTGCTCTGTGGCCACTCAGAATCTGGCTTCTGAGAACAAGTTCTTGCTCAAGTGACCAGAAGCCAAGAAAATCAATTGTTCCTTCCCCTCTTACCGAGGTGTCTGATGCATCAGATTGCTTTGTATTCATCACAGGTGAAAACACATTTGCAGGCAGTTGCCATGGAACAGCTGACGCACAGGAAGTTTGTATCCATCAGTCAGGAGCTTGTTACATGTTCTTAAGCTTTGCTTTCCTCCTCATCCGTGGACAGGTGCTTGGGAGTCAGCGGGGCTGCCTGTTCTGCAACCTCTTCCCTTACACCTCAGTGCCCTCTGCTGGGGTGAGGCCCTGCAGCCGGCTTGTGAGCCTGACACGCTCCATGTTTGCAGCAGAGCTCAGATTTTCATAGATTCATAGAAAAGATTGAGCTGGAAGGGCCCATTCTGTAATTGTTAGCTCTGTAGACATCTTTTGCTCAGACTTTTCCACCCCCTTGGCACCCCCTGCTCGTTTTGTCAATTTTCTTTTTCAGACTTGCTGTCCAATATTGTGGTGTCTGCTCCTCTCGTGCTTCAGACATCATCCTCCAAAGTCACAGAGACCTTTGACAACTTGTCTTTCCTGCCCATCGACACAGTGCAAGGGCTCCTCCGGGCAGTACAGGTAAAAGCTTTGCATTTCTCCATGAATATCCTTGGTAGTTTAGTTCCAGTGACAGCTCTGGGCCACAATTATATGCATGATCTAATAACCCTCCTTGTAAAATAAACCTTCATACTCTGCTGGAGGTTGTTCAGTGTAGCATGGAACTGTTCTTCAAGCATGGATTTGCATGTGCCCTCTAGGAAAAAGCACATGGTGCAGTCTGGCGTGGTACCCAAACTGCTCTGTGCTGACCTTTCATCTGGAAGATGCCCAGATGCTACACAGTGTAGAAAACTAAGTATACAGTGTTTAGCTGAACAGCTGTAGCTGTCACACTGATTTTTTTTTCTCCTTCCAAGCTCCATGTCTATTTGTCTTTGCCTGGGCTGAGGTACTGCACTGGTGTTAAACTTCTACCTGCTTTGTCCAACCCAGGGATAACAGTTCTTTTCCCAAACCCTTACACACTGTCCTCACTAACCTACTAAGTTGTCTCTCTGCTACAGCTCTTTGGGTTTAATTTTATATTCTTCCAAAATGTCTTGGTTCTCCTACTGTACTGATGACAGTATTGGAAATGCAGGGCCAGATGGGCCTGAGGAAGATGAGCTCATATGCCCCAAGGGCTTGGCATGCCTTAGTGCTTTTCTCTCCAAAGTATCTCTTCCTTTCCAGCCTCTGCTCAAAGTCAGCATGTCCGTGAGGGACTCCCTGATACTGGTTCTCCAAAAAGCTATCTTTTCCAGGTAAGCTGGGAAGGGGATTCTTTGAAAAGATTTCTACAGCTCATTTACATTTTTGGAGCCGAGGTATTTTCTCCTGGTTTTGGCCAAGTATCTTCTTCCCATAACTCGGTGGTGACATCTCCTACTCCTTTAGCCCAGCACTGTTCCACAGTCACAGCTCTAGCCTCTGAGATGCAAAGGCCAACCCCCAGATTAATGGGCTTTGGAAATTCAAAAAGCTGTTGGGAACTCCACATAAGTAAGCAAAATTAAAACCAACTCCAACATGTGTCTGTGCAGCTGAGTACGACCAAATGCTAAGGAGAGCCTGGAAGGAACCACTGATCAGAATGCTGAGCTGCCTTCTTCCCTCTGATCCCTTACAAGGTGACAGAGAAGCAGGTTTGTTGTTTTGGTAATGCTTTGAGCAAACCATCCTGCTGTCTTCACAGTGCTGTGATGGTAGACTGGGTTTTGCTGGGCAGTGGCTGCCTGGTTATGAATACAGAATTCATAATTTAGGATCATTATTCAAAGCAAGGGACTTGGGAAAGACCAGGAGTTTCCCTGAGCAAAGGAGAACACCAGCTTTTTGTGAGGAATTTTCCAAATCTGACAAGAGCTCTGTGAGACTCAGGGTACATTTAATGCTTGCATCTTAGCCTGGGGCTCTTCCTTGGTGTGAGCACTGTGAGGGCAGAAAGGAAACAGTGTTGTGAGAGTACAGAGCAAAGGAATTCCAAGCAAACTGCCCAACTCCTCACTCTTGGGACTGTGCTGCCCTCCTGGGGGATACAGTTCTGCTGGGCCCAGTCACTCTGCTTTCATGTACCCTTGTTCATTACTGAGTTCATCTTGCCTTTCCATCTGAGCTTCTTGCTTCCATTTTTCCTTACACTTCTCTTTTCTCCCCCTGACTCCAGGCAGCTCGACGCTCGTAAAGCCGCGGTTGCTGGCTTCTTGCTTCTGTTAAGGAATTTTAAAGTCCTGGGCAGCTTGTCCTCTTCCCAGTGCAGCCAGGCCATTGGTGCTACTCAGGTAAGTGCTGATCTGCAGTCCCTGTGAGGATATATGAGACAGTCTCGTGTCTAATACATACTGTTTGAAACAGCTCAAGAGAGGAGTGTTTCCCCAAAATGGAAATATAACTTCAGTTAGGATTAGTCCTGGAAGGAAAGTTTTGGGGAATGCTTTGTGCCAAGAGAAGCTGGCCTAGGAATGTCACTTTTCAGAGTCGTTTTGCCTTACAGCACCAGTATTCTGGGGAGCATTTACACTGCTCTGTGGTGATGATAAAGAGCCTGGCAGCACGCTAGGGACTATTTCAGTGATTGTTTAGGGGCCAGGCCCCTTATCACCTGGCTTCTGTGTTGTGATATTTGAGAAGTGTAACGAGTATAACATGACTAATACTCCCTCTCAGGTCCAGGCAGATGTTCATGCCTGCTATAATTCTGCAGCTAATGAGGCCTTCTGCCTTGAAATCCTGGGCAGCCTGAGGCGATGTTTGAGCCAGCAAGCGGATGTTCGACTCATGTTATATGAGGTAAACACAGTTTCTTCAATCTCCCTGTAAACAGCCACTAGCTTTTCTCTAGTCTGGCTCTACCTTAGCCCCAGGTAAATAACGATCATGTTATTGTGGAAAACAACCTATCATCTTGGTTATGTTCTTCATGGGACACATGTACCAAGCACTATATATTTATTTTTTGTTCTTTTCCATCCTTCTGCTTCGTTTTATTTTGGACTGTTATAAGCCCAAAGGCACACTGATGCATCTTCCTCATGTCATGCATTGCTTAAGAGCAAAAATGTGTAAAAGTCTCTCTTCCTGTGGTGTAGCCTAGGAAATGGGAAGCGTGTTTGATGCCCAGTGAGGAGGAGTGTTACAACAGGTGTTGGATAGAAGCAGAGTTGCTGGGAGTTGTTAGTGGGCTCCAAAGAAAATGAGAGAATGGGGAAGCTTCCTTAGAGACTGCATCAGGGGATCTGTCTTTTTTCCTCTTGTTTTCACAAGTGTCTCTAAAGGCTTGTCTGTCCCTTAGATTTCTTGCGACAAATGACCTCATAAAAAGAGCCATTTTTGGCTACATAACTTAGCTCCTGAGGCAACTGTGGGGTACCACCTTGAGGAAAAAAAAAACGCTTCAGGTCAGAGAGATTTGGTTTCCTTCTTGGCTTGGTTGGAGTGACCTTTGGTGAGCTGCAAGTTTTGGGTATGTTCATCACTGTTGCCATAAGACTTGAGCTTGCTTTATCCATCCACTGAGTTTTCTCAGTCTGGAGGATTTTTTTGCCTCCTACAGTTTCCCCACTGGCTTGTTTTGCCTTTAAAGCAGGATTTCACAGTTTGAAGTTGGATCTAGTGCTAGTGTTAAATAGCAGTGAAAGTCAGTCTGGGCTTGGTGCCACCGCTGCTAGGGAGATACAGCTTGTGAGAGGGCCCTGTGAGGAAATTCATACTCTTCTGATTCATACCTTCTTTCTGTGGTGCCTTTGCTTTGCCAGGTATGGGGTTTTACACTGAGCACATTGTCACCTCCTCACGGTTCCTTGCGGTGCCGGAGGGTTGTTGCTGTTGTATGACACCAACTTCTTAGGCGTGTGATTCATTTTCTTTGTTGTGTGAGCCAACTTGTCCTTCCTTCCTGTCTTCAGGGGTTTTATGATGTCCTTCGCAGGAACTCCCAGCTGGCCAGCTCTATAATGGAAACCCTCTTGTCCCAGGTAAGGTGCTGCTCTCTGGCAAGGCTGCAGAGACCCAAAGAATCCTGCGCCACAACCGGTGTCCCAAGCAATTCCATTTACATTGGGAAAAGAGTTCTTACACTGGAAACTTGCTGAAGTGCTGCAGCACTTCCATAAAGCCCTGTTCAAATCCCTGCTATATTGAGAGAGCAGACTAGGTAAATGTCTGGGGACTGGTTCATATCCTGTCACAGCGTGGAAGAGAAGTGATCTCTTGGAGCCCTTTCCAACCCTTCAGTTCTGAGATGCTGTGAGAAGTGTGAGCCCAGAGAGGTGCTTTGTGTGCTCCCTGTACCTTAGCAGTGCACAGCAGTTACCCTCCCATGCTTCCCCAAGGATGTGTGCTGACACAGTAATTATTATTGCTGTCCTCCCATTGGGAGAATACCCAAGTCCATGTAGGATCTAGGAGGATTAACTCATCCCCCAACAGTGTTGCTCATGGCAACAAGACAATCACATATCCTCAATCCATTGGACAGGCTGTGCTTTCTTTGAGACAAGTAATTTTCTTCCTTTTAATCATCCATAGAATTCATGCTGACTAATTCCAGCTTTCCTGTGATGGTATAGGGTCTGAGAGAGGAACATGAACAGAGCTGAAGCAGGTTTTGGGAACAGAGCAGAGGGCATTTCATGGGAACATGGTGTAAATTTATAAAAATTTCATTGTTTTCCCTATTCTGTTCTGATCCTACATCGGTACTGAAGAGCATGTCTCCTTCCAGTGGTGTGCCAGACAGCCAGGAATTGGTGTAAGCATGGGACTGTCATGGATTTGTTTCAGTGCCAAGTGTAGCCTTCATAATTGCCTGCAGCCTTGGGCCAGGAAGCTGGATGCCATAACAGCATCAAGCATTCAGCCTGGGTGATAGGACAGCAGGAGCAGAGACTTCTGCAGTGGGTAGCACTGCACCTGGAGTGCAGGTGGTGGTGTGTGTTGAGACAAGACAACAGCAAGTGGCCAAATAAATTTGTTTTAGGGAAATGACGTGTCCTGGCTGAGAGGTACGTGAGCAACTCAAGAGGAGCTTTTAATTACTACTAGAGCAGATGATGTGGCTCAGATCCACGTACAGTCCTGTTATCATCCTGCCAGTTTTCACTCTGTAGAATGGAGTACAAAGACGATCATGCTCTGTATTGAAACAACATAAGAGGCTCAGTTACCAAGTAACTGGTTATTTTTATTTCTTGTTTTCTGTGACAGATAAAGCAATATTACTTGCCCCAGCCAGACCTCCTGCCTCCACTGAAACTTGAGGGATGTATTATGGCTCAAGGAGATCAAATCTTTCTGCAAGAACCACTGGTAAGAGCTATATTGGCTGGCCACAGCTGCAAGCTCATCTGTTCCATACCATTTTAGATGTACTGCTACATGAGCTGAATAACTTGTGTTTCTTCAGCCTCTTCTAGCCTGGAGCAATTCTTCTAATGAATAGAGCTGGGCTTCTCACCCCTGCCTCAGGCTATCTATTAGAGCTCTGTTAGTAAAGTGGTTTGGGGAACCTGTGTGAATAATGCTCTAGGTACAGTGTAGTTCTGTTATCCTCTGTTGAGCTCAATCTGGGTTTTTTTTCCCTCTTTCAACTTAATTCCACATAAAACAGTTGTGCAGGGTGTGTGTAGCAGCGGGGGGAGTCTGCCCTTTGATTTTGCTCCTTTGATATTGTCAGAGATGAGTCCTCAACGACTGATTGGATTTCCAAGGGAACAATTTCAAATGAATCACCTTGTTTTCCCCTAAGGAAGCTTCCATGCTGCGCTGCAGTAGCCCACCAGAAAGGGAGCAGACACTTCAGCTAGAGTGAGAGCCCTTTTGGAAACTCCCTTTCCATCTTCAGCAGTTGAGGTCGCTGGGCTGAGGGAGCAGTGGGAGTTAAGCCTGTACGTCCTGTACCTCACGCAGACAACATTTGTCTGAAGCTAGAACTGGGTAGCTGTGTGTAGGATTACAGATCCCCTCATTTTGGGAATGAGGCACATTCTTGAGACTCATGTGGACCTCTAAGGCAGCCGTGGCTCTTTGCATCCAACTAGTGGTACAGCCTGTGTCCGCTTCTGCCAGTGACCTCCAGCTAGAAGGCTGAGTGTGACTCTGGCCGCTTCCTTCAGGCCCATCTGCTCTGCTGTATCCAGCACTGTCTCGCCTGGTATAAGAGCACTGTGCATCTGTGCCAAGGAGCTGAAGATGACAATGAGGAGGAGGATGTGGGATTTGAGCAAAACTTTGAAGACATGCTAGAATCTGTCACACGACGCATGATCAAGAGCGAGTTGGAAGACTTTGAACTGGTAAATCAGGTTTTCGGTTTGACTCAGTGGAAGAAGACACTGAATTCTTGTCAGTTTTTTAAAAAGATGTTTCACTTCTTTCCTTTACCTCTCAGGATAAATCAGCAGATTTCTCTCTGTCTTCTGGTGTCGGTGTAAAGAATAATATCTATGCCATCCAGGTGATGGGAATTTGTGAGGTCCTGATTGAGTACAATTTCAACATAGGGAATTTCAGGTAAAACATCAAATCCTACCCTCCAGCACCAGCTGTGCTATGCTGATCCCAGCTCTTTGGAGTAAGGGACACAGGCTCATTACAAGCACAAGATAATAGTGCCAACACAGAATCACCATCATGCTTTCTGAGCGTGTGTGTGCCTTGTGGGACAAACATTCACAGCACTTTGGGGAACATCTTCTCTTTGAATGAGGTTTTGAGGGAGATGTGATGTGACATTTTGTGGAAGAGCAGGTCATGGAGGAATGGTTGGGTTGTAGACTGTTAAGGAGGTGGGGAGATGTTGTATGTTGCAGGTTTATCATGTAGAAAGTGTCGTGTAATTTGGTAACTGAAGCTTCAAATGGGAAACTCTTAAGACTGGATTTTCTCTGTTAATGCTTTCTACTACTTCATTGCAGTAAGTCCAAGTTTGAGGATGTCTTAGGCTTGTTTACGTGTTACAACAAACTCTCTGAAATCCTGAAGGAGAAAGCTGGAAAGAACAAATCTACCTTGGGCAACAAAACTGCACGGAGCTTCCTGTCCATGGGTTTTGTATCTACTCTGCTCACAGCTCTCTTCAGGTGAGAAACTGGTACCTGGAGAAGTTTTAAGGCCTATCCACAAGCTGCTTTTGTGGTTGTGTGCTGGCTGCCTTGTGCATTGCATACACAGTACAGCATTTTCATTTCTGTACAAAGCATTTATAACAGCCCTTGTTGTGGGGAGAGCATCATAGTCCAGGCAGGAACCATAGCTGTGCAGCTCTGGGTGACAAACCAGCATTCCTGGGCATTGCTTATGATTTGTAAGAGCTTGGAGAGTCTCTGCTCTTCCACTCCTGTGCCGTTCCACAGACAGCAAAGTGTGGTGTTTGAGGTGTTTGAGCTCCAGCCCTTTGTGGAACAGAACCAGACATCTGTTCAAACCACATCTGTTAGTGTGCTTGGAGATGCTGTTGGAACTCTATCCTCAGAGCGTGCACTACAGGCTCCCAGAACAAAGGGTCTTCTCCACCCTGAACTCAGCTAGTGATTTTATTTGTAAACATGTATTTAGATTCTGAGTCCCGTGGGCTGCACCTGTCAGTTCTCTGACAGGGCTCTTCTTGACTCTCCAGGGACAATGCCCAAAGCCATGAGGACAGCCTGGCAGTTCTGCGCTCCAGCACAGAGTTCCTGCGCTACGCTGTCAGTGTAGCTCTGCAGAAGGTGCAACAGCTGGAGGAGACCGGACAAACTGATGGACCAGATGGACAAAATCCTGAGAAGATGTTTCAGAATCTCTGCAGAATCACACGGTGAGTCGCTGTGGCACGTGGAGACATCAGCCCTAGAAAGCAGCAATGTGTTTTGGAGATCTTTGATTCTCAGGTAGGGTTTTGAAAGAAGAATGCAGAGCATAACTGTTCCAAACTGTTATTATTACTGGGTCGAGATCATTGCTTTTCTTTGCTCCTGAGAAATCAAGTGGAGGCACTGCAGTTTCTGTGCCAGAGTGAGTGATACAGCTGTAATAACAGTAGTTGGCCTGGAAGAACCAAATGCCATCAAACTCTCATTTTCAGCCTCTTCCTGACTTTTGGCTCATCATTCATTGTCACAGAGGAGGCAGGATGGTTACAGGCCGGATTCTTGAGGCCTCTAGGATGCAATGAAGTTAACATTTATTTCTAGCTATAGTATAAAAGAGGTGTAAGAGGGACACAAGGTTTAGAAAACATTCGTTTAGGACTTCTGCAAGATGCCTAAAGACATTCATGCAGCTAATCCTTTGGAAAGCCAAGAATGTTAAGCAACTAAATGTCTTTTGGGATCTAGGTCATATCTGCATGGGGTCTTTTCAGATCCCGGTCAGCAGAGAGCACAAAATGCAAATGACCCCTGCCATGAATAATGCCTGTTTTGTGTCTCACCCCAAAGAATAGAGGCTGGTTTTGTTGCAGTCATTAGGACTACATGTGAGCTACATGTTTTGCGTGATTGGACATTGAAATAAAATAAGATCATCTGTGTAAGCAACAGAACTAATGAGGAGAAAGGAGAGGGAACAAAAAAAGGGAAGAAGTGGGCTAAGGAAAGCAGGAAAAAGATGTTTGCCTACAAATAGAAAAGTCTCCTTTGGACCAAACAATTTTGCTTTCTTCAAAGCTTTTCACTTTGCTTTGCCTGCCTTTACCTTTCTGATTTTATTTATACAGAGCTCTATAGAGATATCTGACATTTCACAGCTTCAAACTGCCAAGAGAAAAGCTCTTTCTGTCACTGACAGATTTGACACCAGTGGTCAGTGTTTGGTAGTCTGAGACAGAAGGAAAGCTGGGTAGAAGAAATGAGTGTATAAAGATGGACTTGAAATGGGATTGGAAGGTCCCTTGGCACCTGGAAAGAATTAAATTATTTAGCTGTTGGGGAAGAATGCAGCAGCTGCTTTGCTGACATTGAAACAAGATCATCTTAAAAATGGATCTCTTCTCCCTCCACCTTACTTATAGGAAAAAGACCTTCCAGTTTAGTTATGTTAAAATAATTCTACAAGCAGAATCTGTGATTAGCCCTGTTCTAGTTCTTGCACTGTGCAGCCAGCTTTACTGGAGCATGTGATGTTAAGTCCTCTCCCATCCCCTAGGGTTCTGCTTTGGAGATACACTTCAATTCCCACTGTTGTTGAAGAGACAGGGAAGAAGAAGGGCAAAAGCATTTCCCTTCTGTGCTTGGAAGGTTTGCTGCGGATCTTCAGCACGGTGCAGAAGCTCTATGCTGCCAGGATACCCCAGTTTCTACAAGCCCTGGGTAGGCACTTGGTACAATTCTGCTCTGGTTTCTAGGCTTTGTGTTCCCATGTGGGGGCATTTCAGGACCCAGTGCCCTCTGTCCATAAATAGAGAGTGGGGCTGGTTCTTGTCTCTCAGGTGGGCTTGGTGGCATTGATTTTTTTCATGCCAGAGACAAGTTCTAGAGATATCTTTACCTGCTTTTTAGAGCACTCAGTCTGTCAGCAGACGATGGCTGGGGTCTGATACAGCATTCGTCTGTTTGAAGTTTGCCTTTAACACATTTCTGTGCTCACCACAGTTTTGCAGTCTGTATTCCTCCCCTAGCTGTGAGCAGTTGCAGTCTTTCCCACTTTTGGAAATAAATCCTATATTCTGCTCTTGGCATTTAGCTTTTTTTTTTTCTGCACCTCTCTGTCTCTGCCAGATATTACTGATGGTGACGCAGAAGAAGCGGATATTAATGTCACAGAGAAAGCTGCCTTCCAGATCCGACAGTTTCAGGTAAGTACCACTGTGTGCTGCAAGCGTTCCAAAGCACTAGTAATTCTGGCAGAAAACACTGCTAGCTCTCTGTTACTTGACCACAGGATTGAGTATGCAGTAGCCACTGTGACACTGATTCACTGGCAGTTCAGAGAAGTTTCTGATCCCTGAGGAAAGCTTCCTCAGGGCGCTGTGCAGAGCTGGATTGAAGTGCACGTGTATTTATAGAGCTGGAAGGTTCTTCAGTGCAGCATAAACTTACCTGAGTATTGTAAAAGTCACACTGAGTCATATGTGGACTTCTGTGTAAGCACTCATCACAAAACCCAGCACTTGCTCTTCAGAAGACTTCTCTCTTTGTATTCTTTGTTATTCTCCTTGTTGCTGATTCCTTTATCTGCTGCAGCTTCTGGTTATTTGCTTCTTAAAATGGCCCTGCAACAAGCATGCACACTCTTTCCCTCCCATGATCAGAGGTCCCTGGTGAACCAGTTCAGCAGCACTGAAGATGACTTCAACTCCAAAGAAACGCAGTCACTCATCACAGTTCTTTCCACTTTGTCCAAACTCTTGGATCCAGCCTCTCAGCAGGTACTTCACAACCTTCATAGGGGTCAGGGATGTGTGTAGTAGCCGTAGATGTGGGAAGAAAATTGTCAGACTGGGTTGACATCTGAGGGCTTTGATAGGTGTGCATGTTTTGCCTTCTTCTGCAGACCACACCATGTCAAAGTGACAGTTGTGTTACGTTATCAAGCACACTCCTGTCAAATGCCTGCAAAGACAGTTAAGGTCTTCCCACCCCATTCCTGCACGTTTTGATCCTCCTGACCTGGAGTCTGAATGACTTGTTCACCCGAGCAGGGACTCCAGGCAGAGCCTAGATGTGATACAGCTTCCTCATGGGAACACAGCCAAAACACCCAGCAGCCCTATGACCAGTCCAAACTGGCTGAGTGCCAAAGTCCTTTGATTCAAGGAGGCATTTGCTAAAGTGGACAAGAGGTGCCCCATTTTTACAAGCTAGGGACTGCACTCAAAGTGTGCCAGAAGTCTGGAGTCATCATTTACCTTAAATGAAATGGAGCTGTTACTCTGTCCAAGGGAATGTATTACCATTCCCCAGTCCTGGATCTCGGCTTTTCACCTGTTAATGTGTTAAGTGTCCCTTGTGAGACTTCACAGAGCATGGCTGGGTGCCTTTCTGCCAGGAGGAGACCGCTGGCCTCCCTTTGCTTGGTTTTTTTTTTTTGGGGTGGTGGTGGTGGTTTTTATTACTAGCTTTGTGCTTTGAATTGTATTTCAAAGTCATGATAGTTTCTCTCCCCTTACACAGTTCCTTCAATTCCTGACCTGGACAGTCAAAATTTGCAAAGAAAATGCACTTGGTAAGTAAGCTTTGGGGAGCACGTTAAGGTGTGATAGATGTGCCAGGTCTGATACTAGGCCCTTAGGTGCTCTGCTGTTGTCTGTCCTGTTTTTACCTCTTTGTTACAGATATATTCAGGTCCCATTCTGTGGCAAACTGCCATGACATTGTGGTTATTAGCAGAAGTCTTGGAGAAGGAACTCCATCTCTATAAATATTAGCATTGCTGAAGAAAGAGAAGCCACTTGCTTGACTTTTCTCCCACGTTATTTAGCACATCTGTCAATGAAAATCTGGATTTATACTCTGGAAAGATATTATTCTTGCTGGAGTTTGTATTGCTTCAGTGATTCTGGTCATCATTTTTCCATGAGTTGAGGGCTCCAGCGTGCCATACTCTTCCCCTTGCAGTATTGTATGTGATGCCTGATATAGCTGTGGTATTTTGACAGGGTGTTTTTTACCTCATGTGTGTCATTTCTGGGAATGCAGAGTGTTAAATCCATACTGAATCTGAGACTTTCCCTCGTTGGATATCTGAGATTCCTAAATAGCTAGGGCAGCTCTGCAACCAGTAATGAATGTGTTGTTTTCTTTTCCCTTCCCCACAGAGGATCTGGCTTGCTGCAAGGGTTTGCTGTCTCTGCTCTTCAGCCTCCACGTTCTGTACAGGAGTCCTGTCGGGCTGCTGCGTGAACTCGCACAAGACATCCACGCCTGCCTGGGAGACATAGATCAGGTGTGATGCAGAAGCAGCCTAACTTCATCACTTAGTGCTGTCAGTGCATCAAGTGCATCTCTGGTGCAAACTACCTAACCCATCTGGACACCTGTCTGTGCAATATGAGCTAGGGAGCCTGCTTTGGCAGGGGGGTTGGACCCAATGATCTCTTGAGGTCCCTTCCAACCCCTGTGATTCTGTGAACTGCAACTGAAGTTTTACTCACCAGAATTTTTCTCTCCTCCAGGATGTGGAAGTGGAGAGTCGGTCCCATTTTGCCATAGTAAATGCCAAGACTGCAGCTCCTACTGTCTGTGTGAGTCAAAATAGTGTGTGTAGAACAACCTGCAGCATCCAGGACTGCTCTGCTGCAAGAGGCTTGTAGTTTCTGTTGTGGCAAACTCCTCAAAGAAGCTGTTTTCTTCCTGGTGTTTCTGTCATAGCTGCTGGTTCTGAGTCAAGTGGATAAGGTTCTTGAAGAGGTGGATTGGCTTATCAAGAAACTCACCAGTCTGGGGTCAGACACATCAGGTAATAAGCGTGGTCCATTCCTTATTGTTCCACCCTTGTCAAAAACAGATGAAGATGGAGAGCAAAAAAATATCCTGGGATTTTGAGGTAGCATCATCTTAAGAGCAGATTAAACTCTCCCTTGAGCTGGTTCAGCATGAACAATGTAAGATGGAAAGTGTTGCCACAACATCCCTCCCATGATTGCTTTCCCTGTACCATACTGGTGCTTTGTGCACCAGGAACAAAGGTGATCTTTTGTGCCTCCCACCTGCATAATTGGATTCATTAGGCACACGTTCACCAAGGTACTCATCTCTTTCTTCTAGAAGACTCTTCTCAGGCATCAAACCAAACCCAGGCTCTGGAGAAAGGTGTAATTCTGCAGCTGGGAACTCTACTGACAGTTTATCACGAGCTGATACAGACAGCACTCCCTGCGGGGAGCTGTGTGGACACGCTGCTGAGAAGCCTCAGCAAGACATACGCAATTCTCACCTCCCTCATCAAACATGTGAGTGCTGTTCTGCTGACAGTGGGCTGCCTGGGATCTAAAAACTTTCCCCATCTGCTACAGCAAGCTCGCAGTGACCCCTGGCAGCAGCTGTGCTCAGGACTGGGCTGTTGATCTCTTGCAGGAGTCAAATCCTTCCTCAGTTGGCTTTCACACCCCAAATTTCATGATCTTTTGAGCAGTGATAACGGTACCAGTGGAGATAAAGGAAAGCTGCCCTCCAGCTGGATTTGGCTGTGTGTGGCTTGGGGTGGTTCTTCCTAATGTATCTTCTAGGTTCCCCTGTACACAGCTGTGTGCCTCAATGAACAATACCAGTGATGTTCTCACAGTCTCAGCAGTCCTGCCCTTCCCACTCATTCCCATCTAAGGCTGGAAGCATCAGATCTGGGGGAGCTGAGCCAGGGGAGCTCATTTGAGATAAGGTGGTGAATTCCCTCAGCTCTCTCACGGCTCTGGAATGCAGACATTGTGTTGGGATACAGCAAGCCACTTAGGAGGATATAGCTCTTGCAAATCCTGAGCTTCTCACTGTGCCACTAGACAAGCTGCTTTGAGCCCTGCCTGAAAGCAGCATACCTAGAAGAAACTCTCTTCTGTTTCCCTTGCAGTATATCCAAGCTTGCCGCAGCACCTCCAATACGATTCCAGGAAGGCTGGAAAAGCTGGTGAGTGTGAGCGAATAGCTGGAGGAAAAGGCTTGTTACCTCAAGTGAGGACTAACACCAACCTCTCTGCCTCTTTGCAGGTGAAGCTCTCGGGTTCCCATTTGACCCCACAGTGTTACTCTTTCATTACTTATGTACAGGTAAGGCCTAAATGAACTGGCAAAATCAGTCAGTCTGCCTGATGCTGAGTGGCGTATCAGCTGCGGTACACGGGCACCTTAGGGGATTCTTAATCTTCCCAACATGACTTGAGTTTCTCATAGTTCAAGCTTTACTGTGTCAAATAATGGTATAAAACACTGCAGCACCATTGGGATCGAGCACGATGATTTCTGCTTGAGCAGGGAAGGAAGTGTGTTTGGGGAGCTAAGTGTGTTTGGGGAGCTGGTTTTGTTCCTCCCCAGCCTCCTCTTTTTCACGTGGGGGTTTTGGGGTGAGATTACTGCCCTTAGCCACAATAGCAAATAAAGGTCAGCATCGCTGCAGTCATCACAGTGCAAGGTAACGTGGGTGCCAGACTGCAGTGCTGAAGATGGGGTTTAGCTGCTTGGAGAGGAACTTGAGTGAGGACCACAGGAATTGTATGACAGATGTGGCATACTGGGAGGGGTGTAGTGGTGTGCAGAGCTAGCACTCATGGGACTTTGACACAGATGTATTTCTGAATGTATAAATTATGAAATTAGTTTGGGTTTTTTTCTGAGATTATCCCCTGATTCCATCCCTCTTACACTGCTACCTTTCTGCCATCTAGCTGGTAATGCTGTTAGCTGGCCAGATCAAAGACTTCTCTGGCCTTACTTGGCTGGCCTGTCTTCCCTGCTTGCCCTCTAACCCCACATCTTTTGGCATCCTCCTTCAGAACATCCATAGTGAGAGCTTAAGCTTTGCAGAAGAGAAGAAAAAGAAGAAGAAAGAGGATGAAGCTGCTGCAGTCTCCACAGTCATGGTGAGACTGACTCGCTCTGTTAGAACATGGGCTGTATTTCAGCATGGGATCATGCCTCAAGGCTTATCTTACCTGGTGGCTTCTTGTAGATCACCAATGGCAAATTGTCATTTGAGTCTTTAAGTAAAAATCAAATTTAATCTACCTTAACTTCAGAGAAAAGTCTGAAAAAACCCCACAAGCAAACAAAAACCATTTAACAAAACCAAAAGCCACCTTCACTAAATGCAGCCTAAAAGCTCACAGACATGAAACAAAAGTCAAGTCTGCACAGTCTGTCTTGTCTGACATTTTATCATCTGGGGTAAGATATGAAATTACAGAAATGGGCTAATTTATTGCAACCAATACAGCATATTTTTACAATATTTTAAGTGTTTCCTAGTTTTATCAGTACATTTAAAGTAGAGAACTCCACTGAAGTAAGGTAGTTGAGTGACTGGATGTTTTGATGGGGAGTAAGTGAGCAGGCTGGCAGGTTCCTGGTCTGTATGTCCCTTTTTGTGCTCCCAGACAGCATTTCCTGTCTCATCAGCTGTCCCAGACATTCCTGTGATGTTAAGGGTTTAAAAGCCATAAGCATCATCTTCCTGGCTGTTCCCTGAGTGTATGGAGAAGGGACACTCTGTCACCACAGGCAACAAACAGCAGTGGTGGTAAATAAAGAGGGCAAAAGTGGGGCGAGACAGTTCTGTGCTCCCTGCCTGATGTACGTTTCTGATGCCTCTGCAGAGCTGGAGCAGAGGAAGTTCTGCTGTCAGGGCTGTGGAGTGCAGGCAGAGCACAAAGCCACTGTCATGGGAGTCAGTCTAAAACCAGCAACAAAGCTGGCAAGGCTTGCTGGGCCAGCACTGCTGTGGAGCAAGGCTGCTGAAGACACTTCCGTACACTGGAAGTGTTGTGGGCATCATGCCATGCTACAGAACCATTGTGGGCTTCCAAATCTGAGCTGTCACTCTCCCTTCTGCACTTCAGGCTAAGGTGCTGCGGGACACCAAGCCCATCCCAAACCTGATTTTTGCAATCGAGCAGTATGAGAAGTTCCTTATCCACCTCTCCAAGAAATCCAAGGTAAGGTAAAGCAGAGCTCTTCGTGACCTGCACTCAGGGGAGCAGTGGGATGGGCAGCATGGCAGGGGGTTAGTGCTGGGTCCACCTTTTAATGACTACTAACACTCAGATTAGGAAGGGGTAAGGACCTTGCACCTCTCAGGTGTTGCCCAAGCTCCAGGCCCAGCACTACTGCGTTGCTGTCATGCAGAGGCGGTGCCAGCAGCACTCCTGCCCGTGACCTGACATCGCACCATTTCTGGTTGGGCAGAAGCTTCCACACCTACTGCCAGCTTTCCTTGCCCCTCTCCCTGGGCCTGCTTCATAAGCAGCAGAGACATGTAGCGTGATGAGGCACTGCATCATAAAAGCCCATGATTACCAGTTACTCTAAAATCCCAAGTGGGCCCCTGGATTGCATGGGACTGGAGGCTTTTTCATCTACCTGTGCTTCAATCCTGCATTAGTACTGTGATGGGCTCAGTTCCAGTGATGTGCAAAGGATGAGGCAGGGTAGACAACTCAGGTGCTAATGATGTGATGTCCTTTCACCCTGGTTGCTGCAGGTGAACTTGATGCAATATATGAAGCTGAGCACCTCCCGAGACTTCCGCATCAATGCATCCATGCTAGACAGCGTGCTGCAGGAGCAGAACACAGAGGATGCTGAAAATGAGCCAGACAACAACCAGGTCAGAACTCAGGAGCTGCTTTTGAAGCCAGTTGTGTTTGCAAGTGTGTATGTGAAATAAGGACAGTTTGTCTTCCAGGTTAGCTCTCACCATAAGCTGATAGGAAGGTGTGAACAGGCTGGCTGGCTCACATCCCCTTCATTCCGGCCCTCTGCCTCAACTGAGCCTTATTTCTACACACCAACAGTCTGCATCTGGCCTTAGGGGGAAGTTAAACTGCTCTTAAGGCCTTGTTTGCCTTGGCAAGCAGCAAGATCCATCAGTGTTACCACTGAGGACCTCATGCTGGCCAGGATCAGACTTTTGCAGCGTGATGCAAAGTGGTTTTGCATCCAGGTTAACTTTTGTAGAGAAACAGCTGGCAGGGCAAATGCCACAAGGCACCATTCTCCTCAGACCCACCTCCTCTACGAGACAGTGCTGGCAAAGGTAGTGCAAAAAAAACAATAGGCAAATCACATTGTTGATTGTCCAGGTTTTTATTGGTGCTTCAGTCCATATTTTCCTGAGCATTTTGACAGCCCAAAAGCCAGCACAAACTGTCCCTGCCCTGTGACACTCATAACCTGTGGTCTAAGTTCCAGCATGAACTGGGGTGCAGACATGGGGAAAGGCTCAGTGGGTGAAAGTTAAATCATGTTCTGCACATCTGGTTCCTTGCTTTAGGTAAACTTCCTTAGCCTAAGGGGACAAAACCAGTCACACTCTGTACTGCTACTCTCTCTCTCCCTCCCTTTCCAGAGCAGCGCAGCAGAGCAGACAGATAAGAACCAGGAACCCAAAAAGAAGAGACAGCGGAAGCAATAAAGCTGGGATCACCACTGCTGCCTCCTGGCACGCTGCCTGTCCTGAGCCAGGCTTGCCTTGGGCCTGG
The DNA here is from genome assembly GCA_020800305.1 of Porphyrio hochstetteri. Classification (NCBI taxonomy): domain Eukaryota; kingdom Metazoa; phylum Chordata; class Aves; order Gruiformes; family Rallidae; genus Porphyrio; species Porphyrio hochstetteri. The sequence continues at coordinate 16,304,668 of CM036915.1, read as the reverse complement.
AGAACTGCATGTATGGAGACAATGGTTTCTTGTTTCTCTTGCCAAATACTTACAGCTCCTTCCTTTGCACACCCACGGGCACAAGCAGCAACGCTGGTCCCTGTCTCAGGTTTTATAGCTGGCTGGTGCCCTGGGAATCGCCTCTGCTGCTTGAGTGTGCTGCTATCATCATTGTCTTCCCCAGGAACATCCCTTCTTACAGCAAAAAAGAAACAAGAGTGACCAGGATTAGTCCCTGCCAAAAGATCTCCTCAAAGGACAGCCAGGCTCTGGCACTCTCTCTGGACAACTGTTGTTCTGGCACTCTACCATCATCATTTCTTCTCCAGTGAACCTTTGGTTATTTCAATTAGCTGATAGATATCCAGTGCTTCTCCTAGAAGACAATGGGACAATCAGTTCCCTGCATTCTGCAGCACAGAGACTGTGTAAAGTAAGAGACTGACAGTCATGATTTGCTTTAGTTCCGAGCATGTAGCACAAAAAGCCTTAAATTTATTCCAGGTTCTGGTTTGTGTAGTGATGTGAACCTGGGAACCAGTCCCAGTAGGAAGCTGGAAGCACACGCTCTCCTGCCTCAGAGCTGAAGCTTGTGGCTGTGCGCAGCTCCGAGATGCAGAGGCAACAGCTTCCTCTGCTGAGGCTGGTTGTGCTGTTACATGTTCACTGACCCTGATGCACTTGATGTTTAAGTTTTTGCTGCCTTGGTGAGATTTAAAGTACCCTTTTTGCCCACAGAACACAAATCCTGTTCCTCAACCCCCTTGTTGCCTTTAAGACTCCTAATAAAGGCTACTGAAGGATGGAGCATCTGATGTGTCCAGTGACTGAGAGAACAAACCCGAGGGCAGGTTCTCTCTCTGCTGCACGTCAAGGAGAAGCTGTGCCAAGCAGCTTCCAGCCATGAGTTCATTGCTTGCAGCAGTGGGAGGGTTATGGTTGAGTGCAGACAGGGGGCGTAGGAGAACAGCAGCAGTACCAAGGCAGGTCTTGGAACAGAGTGGTGATGGAGAGAAAGCACCCAAGGCTGGGAAAGTTTGGGTCTGGAGGGCAAAATATACAAGGTTGTGGTGCCTCATCTCAGTGAAGGTGCCCTACGAAGAGAGGCTGGGGGAGCTGGGCTTGTTCAGCCTAGAGAAGGCTGCGGGGGGGACCTCATTGCAGTCCTGTATCTGAAGGGAGCTTATAAGCAGGAGGGGATTCAACTTTTTAAAAGGATAGACAATGACAGGACAAGGGGGAATAGATTAAAACTAAAGGAAGGAAGGTTTAGACGATATTAGGGGGAAGTTTTTTACAGAGAGAGTGGTGAGGGGCTGGAACAGGCTGCCCAGAGAGGTAGTGGATGCCCTGTCCCTGGAAGTGTTCAAGGCCAGGTTGGATGGGGCCCTGGGCAACCTAGTGTAGATCCAGGCCTGAGGTTGGTGGCCCTGCCTGTGGCAGGGGGGTTGGAGCTCTGTGATCCTTGGGGTCCCTTCCAACTCGTACCATTCTATGATTCTATGTGCAGGGGGGCTCGGCCCAGAGTCAATGTGTTGGGGGGTGGATATCAGAGCCAGGCCTGGCCTGTCACTGTCAGAAACAGGTGGAAGAAAGGAAATGGGGTAGAGAGGGACAGGCACCAGGGTGGGTGCTGCCCTGTCTGGAGGTGAGGGTGGGAAATAGGGCTCTGCTGTACAGAGCAGCTTAGGCCTGCGCAGAGGGGAGCACAGGGGCATCGGCCTGTACAGGCACCGCTCACCTTGAGGGATCCCGTATTTCTTCTCCATGCCCGTTGGGTTTGATGGCGTCACGCAGTTCATCGTCACCTCTTTCCTTAAGCACTGGTCAACATCCACTGCGCTGAAGAAAGCCACTGACTGTGGCAGATCCTGGAGGCCCAGTTTGTAGGCAAACATGCACCTGGAAGAACAAGAGACCAGGTGGCATGGTGCTAAACATCAGCTTTAGCCTTGTGGCACCCGGCTCTGAAACAGAACTGGCCAGCCATCATTAAGAGGTTACTCTGCACCCAGGTTACTCAGCAGATGGAGGACAAGGTGCACCTTAAGTATTGGGTAGCAGGAGGGTCAAGTATTGCTAAAGAGGACGTGGGAGGAACAGAGTAACCATACAGAGAGCCTCTGTGGAGAAAGGGAGCACCAGGCAGAGCGGATGCTGCGTTTTCCCAGCAGGAAGCCCTGTGCTCACAGGAGCTGGCACAATGGCAGAGTGTGAGGGCATCTGTCCCCACTGTGCCTGTCACACGGGCACTGAAAGGCTGTTTGCTGCATCCCTGCCTTAGCGCAAGAGAAAACAGCCCAGGTTTGGCCAGCTCCCGTGTAACCCTGTACCCCACAGCACTGGGAAGGGGGTTTGGCAAAGCTGGCTGTGCCAGAGCTGCACTGAAGGGGCAGGAGCCCTTTAGGGCAGGAGAGGTTTAGGCTGAGCTGAATTTGCATGGAGCAAGGAAGCAGCAGGAATGCCCCACGCTGTGGAAGGGGCATCAGTGCTGGTGCTCACTGCAAAGACAAGGTGTGGCTCTTGCTGTCCCCTGAGGACAGAGCAGAAATGACAGGTAGGCGCATTTCAGGCTCCTGGCTGCTCACTGAAGCCCCAGGGCTGCTGCCACACCGCAGAGCTGGAGGGAAGGGGAGGCAATGACCTCGTCCCCCAGCAGAGCAGAACCATTCGCTCTGTCTGCAGGAGTCAAGAGCTGACGCTATCCCCACCCCCGCCAACACATCATGCCTGGAAATCAAAGCCAAGCTCCATTTATAGCCACCTAAGTCACACGTGAAGGAACTGCAACCTCCAGCATTGCCAGCTTCCCTTGAGCAGGAGAAAACTCCTCTGCACCAGTTTACCAAGCTAATGACCACTCCGTGTCACCCCAGTCCTTTGATCTCACCCTGCCCCAGCTGCTGGCACAGAGACACCACAGGTGTCACGTCTCACCGTGTGAGGAGGTTGGTGATCTGCAGGGCCAGGGCTGCCCGGTAGCGATCCTGCTCCTGGACCAGGTAGCGCACCTCATCGTGGATGCTGATGCAGAAGCGCCCGTTGATGTCAAACTCCTCAAAGAGCCACTTCATGGCGACCAGCATGAGGTGCAGGTAGTCGACAGCTGAGCTCTGCACCACCCAGTTCACTCTGCTGGTCAGAAACTGGTGGAAAGAAACAGGGATGTAGGGGAGCATCAGGATCCAGGGCCTCACACCAATACAGAAGTCCTGCGAATAGCCTGTTGAACTCAGATTATCTTGCAGATAAAGAACAGGGGCAACAGGCTGCTTCATGGGTCCAAGAGCCTACTGAGTCTCCACCATCTGAGAAGGGCTGAACTTGGGGTGGCCATTTTGGAGAAAACCAGCAAAGCCAAGAGCTCAACATCACAGAGCCCTGTCCTTACCTCCCCCTTGGCCACAGCGGGCTCCAGGGCCCTGCTGATGCGACAGCCCAGCACCGGGGTCTGCGGGGATGGGGATAAGGCGATGCTCTCCAGCTTGTTGAACATCTCAGACTCCGTGCCTCCAGCCCACACTCGGTGCTCCACCATATTCCACTTCTTCCTACTCCGGGACCTGGCAGAGCAGAGAGTAGAAAGAAGCATAGGATGAGGCTGCAGGCCACGTTTGAGAGCCTCAAACGGTTCCTCCCTGTTGGGGCAGCTGGACAAGCCCCTGCAGCCTCCTGCTGCTAACTGTTCACTGGGAAAGACTGGAAGGGACTGGGAGCCCCCAGATCAAAAAGACTCAGCCCCAGGACAGCAGGCAGGGTGAATCAGGACCATCCAGCCCCGCCTCCTTTCTCTGCCTGCAGGGCTGCAGCTCCCTCTACCTCATCCCCTGATGCCACCAAAGCCATGCAGGCTCAGAGCTCCTCACTTTTTTGTGACTTCCCTCTGGAGCTGCTGTACATCCTCAGCCGACACCGATCCATCCTCCGCCCTCTCCACAGCCAGGTCCAGCTCCTTCACCAGCCACTCCCCCTCCTCAGAGAGACGAAATCTGCGGGGGGGGGGGGAACACCCAAGTCCTGTGGGACACTACTGCCATGCCTGTCCTCCCTCACCACCCACTTCCCCAGCCAGCACCCACCTCCGAATGCCCTTGGTGACCGCATACATCTGCTGAGCCTTCTCACGCGCCTGCTGCTGCGTCAGCCGATGGTTGAACTGCATCAGCAGCCGCTCAGCAAAGGGCTGCCCGGCCCCGTAGATGCGCCCATAGTTGAAGACTTTGGCGTGCTCCCGGCTGATGCCCACCGTGGCGGCCGTCTTGCTGTGCAGGTCTGTTGCGTTGCTCTTCTTCCCCTGCAGAGTCATCCATCCAAAGGCAGTGCAGCCTGTTAGGAGGGGAGCAGGGGTTGGACACTGAACAGGACCAGGCTGAGATCCTCACCCCACTACCCAGAGCAAACTCATTCCCCATGGCACAGCCCCAGCTTACCGTGCATGCCAGCAAAGTGTGCCTCGCCCAGGACAGCGGCTATCCAGAGCTCCTGGGAATCCACGTCTGCGCCCACCAAGGAGTAGCCAGGTGGCACCTGGACCATGGCTTTCAGCTCGCTGCCCACCCGGTCGGCCTGCAGGACACAATGCCCAGCTCAGTGCAAGCCCTGCACCTCCCTCTCCTCTTCAGCAGCACGGGAACAGCCAGCACGGTGGCTCCCATGCCCCAAGCTCTGCTCTGAAGGTCAGAAGGGGGGTTGATGCACACAAGGGGCATTGAGCACTTGGTTATCCAGGACTCTCCAGCACAGAAGGGAGCTTAGGGAAGGACAGAAACCAGTGCTTCAGTGTTTTCTTCTCCTTTCACCAACTGTTGAACCTCAGGAGCCTCTACTGACTCCGTGACCTCTCCCGACTCCGTGACCTCTCCCAACGAGCACTGGAGCAAGACAAGGGCCCCAGCACCAGCCCTGCTACCTCCAACTCCTGCAGCCAGCACCAACTCCCATTCCCAACCCAGGCTGTTCCCTCCAGTCCAAAGCACACAGAGGGTGCCCCAGAACACCCCTGGCAAGGACCCAAGGTCAGCCATACCCGGGCGTTGCTGGCCGTCAGCCACGTGGGCTCCACCGCCCGGCGCGTGATGGTGCCCGCAGTCACCACCTGTGGCAGGATGGCTCCGTAATCATCCTCCTCGTTATAGTCAGGGTGCCTGGGACAGAGGGGAGGGTGAGCATCACCCGGCCTGAGCCCTCCCAGAGCAGCACGGAGGGGACCGTGGTCCCAACTGGGGATGTTCCTTCTTGTACCTGGTCACCACACGAGGTAGCTCCCCCTTCTTCAGCCACACCACCATCTGGGAACTGGGGGGGACACACAAAGCAGGTGAGATGCTGAGCACACCCCCCAACTTTCCCTGGCTGCAACAGCCTCCACCCACACAGGGATGTCTCAGTTTGGCTGGAGGCAGCTGCTCACCTGATCCGCTTGTGAGCGTTCCTCCAAAACGAGATCATTTTGTTAATCTCCAGGGCCCTGGTCCCATGGGTGCGGCCCACAGCAGCCCTCAGGGTGCCATCCTCCATCCGGGGCAAGAAATCCTTGGCAAAAGGGCTTCCCACATTGTTGGCATTCCCATCCTTTAGCAGTGAAAGAGGTGCCAAAGCTCAGCATGCCACCACTTGGCAACAGTAAAGCTCTGTACATCCTGCCCCAGCTAGAGATGCCTTCCCACCGCCCCACCCTATGGGAACAGATCACAGGGGTCCGAGGAGTGCTACAGCACTGGGGTGACAGGCAAGGTGACAGGGCTGTGCAAGCAGGACTGGGGGGAAGGGGACGGGGACTGGGGGACATGGAATGCAGGGTGGCCAGGAAGGCCCCAGGAAGAGCCCCGGGAGCACTCAACTTGCCTTGTGAGGCAGCTTGAAGAACCAGCACCCAGGGATGTTGACATCATTGTAGGGACCGTTGCCGTGGTGGTATGAGGGCTGGCTCTTTGCCTGTACTGGCTCACACAGCTCATCCATCTCCTGCAACCAGCAATGTGAGGTGATGCTGGGAACCCCCCAGCACAGCAGGATCAGGGGCAATCTAGGAAACAGGAACCCATCTGCCACCCCAGCCCACAGGAAAGCCCTTTACCTGTCCCAGGCTCTGGTACACTCTGTCCATTTTCTCCTCCATGTCTACCTCCAGCTGGCTCAGCTCCTCTGCCTGCAGCACAGAGGGACCACAGGGAGACACAGGTCAAACACTCAAACCCTTTTCTGGTGATTTAACACTCATGGAGGGAGGTGTCCTCCCCCCAGCCTCCAGCGCCAGGCACCGAGCTGGTTTTCACACGCACGTGGGAATCAGCCCAGTCCCACATCTCCCCCCCACTGAGGGACCCTCCATCCCTTCCTTCACCTTCTGCCACATCATGCTGCTGTCCATCACCAGCAGCTCATCATCCACGGCAGCCTCCAGCCCCAGGGGCTGCTCCTTGCCTTGCTCCAGGCAGTGCTGCCGGTACAGGTACTCGATCACCCTGGCAAGGGAGAGGGCAAGGCTCACGCACCCATGATGGGCACCAAAGGCTCCCAGGCAGCACCAGGGCGGATCCTGGGGAGCTCTGGAACTCCCCCCTCCCACTGAGACAGTTTCCCAGCTCGGCACCCCACTAAATCCCCCCTTACCTGTGTGGGCAGGAAGGACCCTCCTCCTCTGAGGGGGCTGCCAGCAAATTGTCCTGCCGCCCAGGCACCAGGTAGCCCCAGCCATGCTTCTCTGAGTAATGGAGGGGGAAGCCGTCCCAGGCCAGGCGCATCAGCTTGGGGGTCACCCTCATCTGCAGGCTGATGAGGCTGGGTCCAGGCACCCACCCTTCCTCCTCCAGGCGCAGGCACAGCTTGCGGTACCAGCTGGGGAGCAGCAGGGATGGGTCAGAGAGCGCAGGGCAATTCCTGGGGACACCCAGGGTCCCCAACTCACCCTGGGTGGCCCGGCAAGTGCTGGAGTCTCTTGGGTTGCAGCACAACTGTCTCCTTCAGGCGCTCCAGGCACAGCTGGCTTGCAGGGGTCTTCAACTCCTCATCCTCACCAGGGGGACCAGGGTCTGGTGGGGCAAGGAGGACTGGCTAGCAAAGAGCCCTCCATGCTGCCCCACAAGGGATTGGGACCTTGAGCCAGCCCCCAACCATGGACCCCAGCACAGAGACACAGGCCATCAGTGCTTCACCTTTCCAGCACCAATGAACCCCATCCCTTCACCTGGGCATCTGCAGGAAGGCATCCCCTGAGGATCCCTTGTCCCCAGGGACCACCCACACTCACCTTCCTGCCACTCCCGCATGGACTCATCTACACTTGCTGCCGTTGTAGAGGCTTTGCTATTCTTGTCCTGATCCTCCTTCTTCTTCTTCTTCTTTGCTGGATTCTTCTTCTGCTTAAACTCCTGAATGTCCCACTCCAGATCCCAGAGCCAGGGGTCATTCTTGTACCTGCCAACACACTGTTGTCACACCACAGCTTTGCTCCCATTCCCAATACCCACCCACAGCCCCCCAGGGACCACCTAGCATCTGGTCTTCAACCTGCAAGTGCATCCCTAGCCCACAGGTACCTGTTCTCATGCAGCAGCTGGCAGGCATCATTGGCCAGGTTCATCAGGGACTTCTTCATCTCCTTCTGCAGCTCCTCATAGGTGTCCTGAGCATCGTCTAGGTACCTCTTCCAGTTCCCATTGACGGGCAGGTAGGACACCCCCATCTCCAGCATCCCTGCAAATGTCACAGGGTGGGGGCACCTAGATGCCAATATAGGGAGGAATTAGATGTCTGCTGGAAGGGATCTGCCCTGGAGACATCAAGCTACAACAGACATGAACATGTCTTTACCTAGGCCAAACCCACAGCCAAGAGCAGGCCACACTCACAGCTCTCACCTCTCCATGAAGAGCGGCAGCTGCTGCTGAAACACCTCATGGGTGGCCTGGACATCACGGGCACAGTACGACATCAGCTCCTGGGGGCAGAGGCAGGTGAGAGCAGGCAGAGCAGCCGCCCCTCTGCCAGCACGGGGCAAGGCAGCTGGGCTGCAGGAGGATGGGGCTGTGGGGATGCACACCCTAAGCCCTCACAAGAAAGGGCAACGAGATGAAAGCTACACCAGCAGCTGCTCCCACCCTGCTCCCATCCCCAGCTCCTGCCGCCCGTCCAGCACCTGGAAGTGACTCCTGATGTCGGCCATGGTGCCCTTCACAAAGAGCTCCCGCGCCTCCTTCCCCAGCGGCTCCCGCCCGACGTACAGCGCGTGCACATCCGCGAGGTTGTTGATGCTGCTGACGTGCACCCAGTCCCACGAAGAGACCTGTGAGCGAGCAGGGCAGGGGTCAGATGGTGCAGGACAAGGACCAGCCATGGCTGAGATCAGGAGGGGTGAAGGATGCCCTTGCTCCATTTTCATCCACGGCCACCTCATCTGAAAGGCACTAGGAGAGATTCGCCCAGCCGAGCTGCTCCAACAGCTCCTACTCTGCCAGCTCAGGAGCAGAGAGTCCCCTGCCACCCACACCACTGCCAGTGGCTCTGCTCCCTTACTCACAGCTGGCCCCTCTGTTTTGCTGCGTGTTTTCTTAATGTGCTGCTTGACCTGCTGCAAGCCCTTCCTCTTGCCATGCTTGGCAGCCATCCAGAGGCTGCGCTGGAAGCCCGTCAACCCTGAGATGGCCATGTGCATGCTCATGGTGTCCAGGAAACGCAGTTGGGAGCCCTGGGACACATTGGGGAGAGAGAGGAGAGGTGGTTTGGTATGTGCTGGAGGGTAAAATGTGTTACCAAATATCTTGCAGCTGCCAGAAAATCCTCTGTTCGGGCTGCTTATGTCATGGCAGAGCTTTGCCCCCCCAGCACCTCTCTTCTGAGAGCCAACAGCACCCTCGACGCTGGCTGTCAGATGCTCAAAAGCTCCTGCCATGGCCTGCAGCCCCCAGCAACCTTTCGGGGTGCAGGAATATCTCCCTCTAAAGACATCCAACCTCAACCCATCCTGCAGGCTGAGGCAAGCACAGCCCTGGGGTATGGGCGCAGTACAGCATCTGCCAAAATAACCCTGAAAAGCCAACACAAACAACTATCCTAGTAACAAACAGCAGCTGCCTGCACAAAGCAACAGCACTGTGGATTACCTGGATGAGGTACTGCTCCTTGATGAACGCCCGGTCGAAGGCCACATTGTGCCCCACCACCACTCTCTCTGTCCAGTCCTGCTTCCCAACACAGCCAGCACCTGCTGGGCTCTCCAGGGGAATGAGGTCAGCCAGGGTGAGGTGGCTGGACCAGGAGTATCGCTGCTCCAGCAGCCGCCTGCTGCACCATGAGTACCTGTGGAGGACAGGCAGCACCCCCACAGCCGTCAAAAATAAAGTAGGGGCTCCTAGGACCAAAAGCACCCGCTGTGACGTGGGGTGCTGAGCAGGATCCCACCCATGGGACAGAGACAACCAACCCCAGGAATGCTGCGCTTGCTCACCACGATACACACTGCACATTCCAGAGCCATGCCTTGGGGCTTTGCTGTTTCCCCAGCAAGCTGGTGGTGGTTTGCAGGAACAAGCTCTGCTCAGGAGCACCCCCATCCTTCCCAAAGCTGTCCCCCCCAACCACCACCATGACCCCAAGCATCATCACCAGCACCACATCTCACCAGGCATGCGGCGAGACCGCCACGGCCAGCGTCGGGCAGTGGCCATCAGCCACACAGACCTCCACATCAAACACCACCGCTCGCTCCTTGGGGAAGTCAACGGTTTCCACTTGCCCATCACGGCCATAGCGGGTCCAGCCCAGCTGCCATGCCCACTGCGAGGGCACGGGGGGCAGCTCACACTGCAGCAGCTCGTTGGCTGCCTCCAGGTAGGGCAAGCTCTGCTTCTGTGCCAGGAGGCGAAAATGCTCGTCAATGTTGTCCCCAAACATGCGGGGCAGCTGCAGGTCCACGTCGGGCAGCGTGGAGGTTTCCTTGCCCCACAGATCATGGCGTCGCAGATGCTCCACGCTCCTCTGGATCTCTGCTGCTGAGTAGTGTACCTGGGCACCCCTGAAGATCTGCTCATGGAGGGTCCTGGACAGCATCTGGATGTTGAGGGGGTTCATGCGTCGCTGGCCCTCGGCAGGTTCCTGTCCGGGGTTCTCTGGCAGCGGGCAGCTGGAGGAGGAGCTGGAGGTGCATCGCCAGGGCTTGGTGCTGCGGGCTGCAGCACAGCTTCTCACTGATCTCCTCCAGAGCGAGCGACTCATCTTCCCCTGTCCTGGGAACGTGCCTCCAGCACGGGCTGCTCCCCTGGGACGACCGTGGCTGCAGGGAGAGAGCAAGAAGGAGCCCAGCATCGCTGCGGGCAGCCCTGAGCGCCCACCCCCATAGCCAGGCAGGCCTGGCCTGCAGGAATGCACCCCCCTGAGCAATGACCGCCACAGCCCTACACACACTCACACCCTGCACCCCCTGCACCCTGCACCCCTCGCAGCCGTACACGCTGCCCCGGAGCCGTGCATCGCACCCCGCAGCCTTGCACAGCGCTGGTAAGCAGGCACCCTTCCCCCTGCAGCCTTGCACCCCTCACACAGCCACACACCCCTCACACTGCTGTACGGCTCCACACACCCCTTTAGAGAACCACACACCCCTCACACTGCCGTGCAGCCCCACAGGTCCTCCCACAGCCCCGCACACCCCCTTAGAGAACCACACACCCCTCACAGTTGTGCACACCCTTACACAGCCCCGCACACCCCCTTAGAGGACTACACACCCCTCACACAGCTGCACACACCCTTACACAGCCCTACAGCCTCTTACACAGCCCCACACACCCCCTTAGAGAATCACACACCCCTCACACATTTGTGCACACCCTTACACAGCCCCGCATAACCCCTCAGAGGGCCACACACCCCTCACACAGCTGTGCAACCCCACACACAGCCCCGCAGCCCCTCACACAGCCCCGCACACCCCCTTAGAGAACCACACACCCCTCACACAGCTGTGCACACCCTTACATAGCCCCCCAGCCCCTCGCACAGCCCCGCCGAGCCCCACACACCACTCACACTGCTCCGCACAGCCTCGCACCCGTCACACAACCTCGCACAGCCCCGCACACCCCTCGTACCCCTCACACAACCGCACGTACCCACTCGGTCCCGGCTCACGCCGCCCGGGCCTGGGCCGGAGGTCGGATCCAAACCGCGCGGCCTAGGGGAGCTTCCGGCCGCGCTGACGTCCCGTCCCGTGCCTCCCCACCACCCCCCCCGCGCCCGTACATGGTACGGTCCGCTAACGGCGGCCTCAGTACGGCGCGCAGGAAACAGGTCACAGCGGCGGCCGCGTGGCCTAATGGATAAGGCGTCTGACTTCGGATCAGAAGATTGCAGGTTCGAGTCCTGCCGCGGTCGGCGTAAGGCGGGCGCAGTGCCTATTTTGCTCCGCCCGGTCCTGCCGTGGCCTCGGGGCGGGAGTTGGCGGGGGCCCCTCGGGGCTGCTGACACCGGTGTCACGCCACGGCAGGCGCAGGCCACGCTTCGCTCGTGTTTTTAACCGCAGAGGGAGAAAAACGGGCAGAGAGGGACTGCGAGCCTGGGGCCGGGAAGTGTTTGTAACAGGAGTGGGGTAGGAGGTCCCAGGCACAGCCCCACAGCTGCGTGGGGGGCATCCACAGTGTCACCCTGTGGGTGTGTACATCCCACCCCTGGGGGAGGTCAGGCCCCGGGGTGACACGGCCACCAGCCTGCTCCTCACCCCATGCAGCCCCACAGCCACCCGTCGTTGTGTCAGGTGTTCATGGGGCCCCTCACAGCCCCACAGCAAGAGTATAGAACATCATCTTTAAGGTTGGAAAAGTCCTCTAAGATACTCAAGTCCAACCGTCTGTCCAACACCACCGTGTCACTTAAACATGGAGGACCACAGCCACATGGGGTTTTGAACACCTATGGAGATGGTGACACCACCAGCTCTCTGGGCAGCCCGTTCCAATGCCTGGTTCCAGAAGGAGCCAGGGCACCCACCTGCACCTCAAAACCTCATGCCTTAAAGCTCAAGCATGGCTTGGAATGAGTGGTGGGGTCCAAGGTCTCCCTTGCCCAGCTCAGCCGGGGTGCACGGGTGGGAGCTGGGCACAGGATGCCTGTGGGGACACCAGGAGCCCTCCCTGCTGGAGTGTGTGACTTGGGTGGGGACAGCTTGGTGAGTGGGGTGGAGCAGCAGCTGGAGAGCCAAGGCTGACCGTGGGGCAGAGGGAAAGGTCTGTAGGGTGTGGGAGGGGGAAGGGGATAAAGAGGTGCCAGGGTCAGGGCAAGTGGGTGCAGGCTTCCTGCTCCCCACAGGGGCTCTTCTGGCCTGAAAGGTGGCTCCTGGCAGAGTCCAAACTGGCCGCGGCACGCTGGGATGCCGAGCTGAGCTACGCCGAGCTGTGCCAGACTGAGCCGAGCCGTGCCGAGCCAGACCGAACCGTGTCGAACCGAGCCAGACCGAGCCGTGCCGAGCGGAGCCAGATCGAGCCGTGTCGAACCGAGCCAGACCGAGCCGTGTCGGACCGAGCCAGACCGAGCCGTGTCGGACCGAGCCAGATCGAGCCGTGTCGAACCGAGCCAGACCGAGCCGTGTCGGACCGAGCCGTGCCGAGCGGAGCCGGACCGAGCCGTGCCGAGCCGAGTCAGACCGAGCCGAGCCAGACCGAGCCGAGCCAGACCGAGCCGCCAGGTGGCGCTGCAGCCCCGCCGCTGCCGGCCGCGCCAGGCCGGTTCCCGCGGGGCCGGGGCCGTCGGGGCGCGGGTGCAGCTCGGGGCCCATCCCGCTTTGCGCTCCCGCTGGGTCAGCGGGCAGGGGGCACCGGGCGTTGGGACATCACCACCCCTCTCATGGCTCCTTCGGAGCTCCAAACCCGGGGTGCGCCCACACACACCCCCCCAAACCTGCCCCCCCGCCCCCCGGGGCAGGATGCTGCGTTACCAGAGGTGCGGGATTGCGGGGGGGAGGGGCAGGGGGCGTGGGCGCAGCTGTGCCCCCTCCTCTCTGAAAAGGCAGCAACAACATGAAGGGTGCGGCTGAGGGAAACACACACCCCGCGATGCTGTTTTCTGCGGCTTTGAGTGCATTTCACAGCCCCCCCAAAATGCCTGCTGCTCCCCAGCCTGGGATTCAACTGGGGCGGGGGGAAGCGGTTAGTGCTTCACCCTGTTTCACCCAGCAGCGGTGCCTGAGCCTGGCAGGATCTGACCCTACGGGGGATGCCCGTGCTCAGGGACCCCCATACCGGAGGGTGGAGGTTTCCCGGTCCTTCCCCAAACACGGCGGGGAGCTCGGGATGCACGAGGAGGGAGGGAAGAGCCGTGAAGGGAAAGGTCTGGGGACCCCACGCTACGGGGTGGCTCCGGAGAAGGATCCGGCTGCGGGGGACTTGTTCTCCTCTCGATGCATTATGTCTACGCCGATCTCCTCTTATTTGGGGGCTTTTATCTCCTTGTTTTCAACGTGGCCGCAAAATAAATAAAAAAATTTTTAAAATTAAAAATCCGAGCCCTCCCCACAAGAAAAAAAAAAATATCCCTTTCCCCTCAAGCAGGAAGGGGGGAAATAAATAAAAAAGGAAAAAGGAAACATCTCCCAGCAATGATTCTCCCAGCGTACTTCCGAAGCCCTTCCGGGCGGCAGCGCTCCGGGAAGGGCTGATGACAACGAGCTGCCTTGCCCGCAGGCAGGACCGGGCCGGGGCTGCCTGTACCTCACCCGAGCGTGGGCAAGGACGGCAAGGCACGGCGCCACTAAAATAATAAATCCCCAAAATAAATTTTAAAATAATAATTAAAAAAAAAAATACCCCAAACGCGCCGTTTCAGCAGCGCTGTTCGCAATGAATGAATCGGGATGGGGTGTGTAGAGTGTTTTTGTTTTTTTCCCCCCCTTAAGCTCTTTGTCTGTCTGTTGGGGAAGCATCCCCAGCCCCGTACGTCCCGTCGGGGTCGGGTACAAGCGATGTGAGATGGCACTTGCCCCCCCCGCCCTCTTGCAGACTCTGCTCCCCGCAGAGGTCTCGATGCTGTCTGTCGGATAATGGGGCGGTGGGACTTTGTTTAACCCCGTTGCCCCCGGGGCCAAGGGTCAAGGGCTTCCTCTTCCCTCGGGGCACGGCGGAGAGCCGCCGGTCGTGCCGGGAGGGCCGAGACGGAGAAGGGCGGGGTGGGGGGGATCGTCAGGAGGCCGCCGTCCGCTCCCCCTATCTCCGCCGCGGCCCTCCCGGCCCTCCCGGCATGGGACCCTGCAAAACCCTATCACCCCCAGGCATCGAGAGCCTAGGATGGCTCCGAGTGGGTGTTTTGGGGGAGAGGGGGACGTCCAAACATCACCCCTAGGGCAAGGAGGGGAGATGCGGAGAAGCGGCCCCTGCCCTCCAGCATCCCTCAGCTGTGGTTTTCCTTCCCTTCCCGGCCGGAGGAAGCCTATTGTAACGGGGTGCCGGTTTTAACCCCTCTCTGCAATCAGAGGTAACTCAGACAGCCCCCCCTTTACCTCCCCCCTCGCCCGGAGACCCAAGAAACGGGAGAAACGGGCAATTTTTATAGGTGACGTACGGGCTTACGTGGGAATCCGTGCCCAGCACCGCTCTTCCCAGCTTTTTTTTTTTTCCTGCCGAAATAACACTTCCCTGCAGCTCGTATCCCCCTTTTCCACCCCGTACCCCCTTTTTCAGGCTGGGGTGGGGGGGGAAACCGTGAGAAGGGGGTGTGAAAGGGAAAAGAAAAGCAGCTCCCCCCCCTCCCGCCCCATCCCCATCCCGCTATTTTCCCGCTCGGGAGACGAGCCCCGGAGCACCGAAAGTGAGCGATGGACCGGGCGAGGGGAGGCAGGCGGGAGCTGGCTCTGAGGTGGAGGGGTCGAGGATGGGATGGAGCTTGGGGGGGTGAGTGGCACACTCTCCTTTTCGGGATGAAGGGAGAAGCGGCGAGGGAGGGAGGCTGGCGGCACCGCGGGCATCCGAGGTAAGTCCCCCTCCTGCCCGCAGCGGTGGTACCGGAGCCCGGGAGCTGCTGGCACGGGCCGTGCCGGCGCTGCGGCGGGGATGCTTTGGAAGTGCAAAGGAGCCCGATCCTGAGGGATACCCAGGCCCGGGGCTGCCCCATCCCCAACCCCTGGCCGGGCTCCTGCGGGCGATGCGGGGCCGGGGCTGCTTTGGCGGCTGCGGCTCCTGGGGAAATCGGTGCCGGTTATCCCGGCCCGGGGGCTGCAGCCAGCCCCTGCCCCGCGCCCTGCCCGCTCACTCAAGGTTGGGCCGGGGTCCCTCCGGGCGGAGCAGCCCACGGAGCCCGCTCCCAGCCCCCGGGGCTCCTCCCGTGTGTGTCTCAATTCGCTCAGGCTTGACTTGGCAATAAGCTCTCTCAATAGGGTGACAATAGAGCCCCGGTGGGACCCGAACAAAGAATTTGAAAGTAGTTAAATTGCAGGACACGTCCATCGCCTGGGTGCCTGAATTTAAAAAAAAAAAAAAAAGGGGGAAAAAAAGGGAAAAAAAAAAAGAAAAAATCGGAGAAAAGAAAAAGGAGAGAGACTTTCTTTGGGCTGGTGAGAAAATGCTCAGGGTAAAAGTTGGTTTGGCGTCTTCATTTCAGCGACAATGGAGCAGAGCTAATTCAATAGGAAACGCGGGGATTTTTTAATGAAAAGACCGCCAGGGTTACACCGAAGTTAAGCTCTTGTGAATTAATTATTAGGGCAAATAAACTGGGGGGGGGGGGGAGAGGGAGAGAGCGCTCGGGAGGGAGTGTTGCAATTTCTTAATATTCTCCTTTTCGTGTTTAACGACAATGCCATTAGGTTTTCGACTCTGGGTGAGCAAAAGGATTTCTTACACTCCCCGGGAAGAAGAGAAGACGCCTTTTTTTTCTTCTTCTTTTTTCTTTTTTCCCCCCCTTTTTCCTTTTTTTTTTTTTTTTTTTTAAATGATGTTACTTAATTGCTTTTAAAATAAAACACTCCAGAATTTGGCAACGAGCTCCGCTTTCTGCTGGCGGTGGCATTTGGGGTTATATTTCCTTTCGTGGCAACTCGCAGATGCGAGAAGAAAAATAACGGGGGAATTTAAAACCACGAATTGTAAAGGCGAGGCGTCGTGTTCGGCTGCTGCCCATCTCCCCGGGCTCGATCGGTTTATTTTTTCCTACATAGAAAACCTGTCTGGGGATCCCTGTGTATCCATCGGGGCGGCGAGAGACTCCCCAGAGCCGCTCCGGGGCATCGGTGGAGTGAATCGGAGGTAAAAAAAAATAGGAGCCAGGTTACACGCAGGAAGGAAGAGGAGGAGAGGTCGGAAGCGGAGTAAAGGTGTGCCAGGAAGGGTTTGGCGGGGGGTGTGGGGGGTTTTGGGCGGGGGTGGGGGTGTGTGTGTATATTTTTTACCTTGCTGCAAAGGCTGCAGGCGAAGCAGCGTGTGTGTGACTCTATAAAGAAGATAGGAAGATGGAAATGGAGGGGGAGCGGAGGAGGGAAGCGCAGGCGGTACCTGCCGTGCCCGCACCCCGGTTCCAGCTCGCTGCAGCCGCCGGGGGCTGCGCTGCGGCTGTCGAGGAGAAGCGACCTCTGGGACTCGGCCTGGCCGTCGGGGCGGGGATGGCCCGGCACGGCACGGCACGGCCCTGCTCCAGTGGGGACCCCCAACCAGGGCCGGGGCCGCGGCTCCGGGGGCAGCCGGTGTCCCGGCTCTGCCCGACGGCTGCAAGCCGGCCGTACTGGGCCGGGCCGTGCCGGGCCGTGTTCGGGAGCTGCGGGGCGTTCAGCATTTGGACAGCGCTGCGGGGCCGTGCCGGGCCGTGCCGGGCCGTGCTGGTGCGGGAGAGACGGGGAAGACGGCCAGGGACCGGCGGGGTGTTGCCCGGGGCATTTGAAGGCAGGGGACGGCTGCAGCCCTTTCCCTGACCACCATGGGGGGAAAGTCCTCAAGGGAAAGGGGGTTCTGGGGGAGCCGGCCCCAATTCTTCCCCGAAGAATTGCTCCCCGAGGCCGGGGGGCAAAGAGGGGTGCCCGGCGATGCGGCGGGGAGCCCAGGTGAGCGGCGGCGGCCCCGGGGGAGCGGGGGGCAGAGGGTCTTGCCGGGGGGGTGGGGGGGTTGGTACACAGCCCCTTTCCCCCGTGCAACCCCATCCTCGGGGGGTAATTAAGGGGTGAGGCGGAGGGGCTGCGCTTTCTGCTCGGCGGAGCCTGCCAGCCACCAACCCCCGCCGCCACCGCCGCCTTCCTCCCGTCCTCCTCCTCTCCCCCTCCCTCCCCCCGCCTCCTCCCCTCCCCCTCTCCCTCCTCCTCCTCCTCTCCGCCATGGTTGGAGTGAATAGGAGGCTGCCGGGCTGACGTCAGTGCGGGCAGAGCCTGCCGGCGGCGACAGCTCCTGGCCAGCAACCAGAGCCGGCACCGGCAGCAGCCGGGAAGACGCAAGGAGCCCGGGCAGAGCCGCCCCCGCCGCCCCCGCCGGCCCGCGTCCGGGGCTGGGGGCCGCGGAGACCACCGCTCGGCCGGGGGCAGCCCTGCCCGCCCTTCTGCCCGCCCGCCCGGGGAGGGGGGAAGCAGCCCCCACCGCCCGTTTCGCTCGGGGACCGCCGTCCTGCTCTCGGCACGGCTGCAAGAGTGAGTGTCGCGGCCGGGCATCGCCGCCTCGGCGGGGCGGCCCCAGGGAGGCGGGAGGGCGCGGGGGGACATTTCCCCTGGGGGATGATGGGGAGGGCGGGGGGAGACACGGCACCGGCTGTGGGGGGGGAGGAGGGAAGCAGGGAAGGAGGGAGGGGGGGAGATGATGAAGTTGGGCCGGTCCCCTCCGGGAAGTTGGGCGCCTCCAGGTGCCGGCACCACGCGGGACCGGGACCACCCGCGCCGCTCCCCGACCCCGGCCCACCCGTCGCGGTGGACGAGCGGGAGACACGAGGGACCTTTTGCTGCCGGAGACGCGTTTTGCTCCGGCAGCTGTTCCCTGGCTGCCCGAGACGTTGTAGCTCGGCAGAGGAAACCTGGGGCGAGCTGAGTCTCGACGGTGCGGCGGGGAGAGGGGGTCGAGCACTGCCGGGGGCTGCCGAGTTGCCCCCAAACGTCCCCGCTCGCCGACCGCAGAAGCGGCACCAGACAAAACACCTGGACGAGGCCGAGCCTTCCGGGGCACCCAGGCTTTAGGCCGCGGGAGAAATTCCGGGCTCCTGGGGAAGTTCTTCCTCCCGGTGCGGCGGGGGATGCTGCGGGGCCTCGTTTCGGGAATGGGGGGGACGACACCAAGGCACCCCGCTTCCCCGCTCGGGTTTACCGCCGAGGAGCAGCAGCGGGGCCGCCGCTGCCCGATCCGCCATCAGCTTCTGGTGCTGGAGTATTCATTTTATTTTTCATCTGTTGTATCTTTTTCCCTTAAAAAAAAAAAATTATTGAATTATCTTTTTTCTATTTTATTTTTTAATTTTTCTTTTTTCTTTTTTTTTTCCCCTCTTCCCCTCTGGTTCATTCTTCCCTTGTGCTACCTCCTTTCCCTCGAACTCTTCTTCCTTTGGGGTTTGGTGGGGTGGTTTGGGGTTTTTTTTTGTTTGTTTGTTTGTTTGTTTTGCTTTTGGTTTGGTTTTGTTTTTCCCGTATCTCCCTGGAAGTGAAACGCATTTTAGGCCTCAGCCTTAAGGAGACCCGAATCATAGCAATGCGAGTGGCCTCAGAGCCCGCACCTGGCCCCGGATCCCCTCGACGTTCCTCTACCCCCCGGCCGGGCAGCACCTCGGCCCGCAGAGTGAGGACGGTCTGGGACCGTCCCCGGTTGGGTCCCGGCGCCCCACAGCCGGAGAGGAAAAAGAGCAGCCGGGGGCTGGGACGCCGCTGCTTTGCCTTTTCAGCGCCGGGGCTTGCTCAGAGGCGGTTTTTAATTGCTAAACAAAGCAACGCGGTTCCTTCACGCCTGTCGGGAGCTGCCATTTCTGTGCGAAGCCCCGATCGCAGGAGGAAAAGATAAAAAGGGGGGAAAAAAAAGCCCCAAACCCCAAACAAAACACCGAACATTTAGGTGAAGATGCAGCTCAAGGCGGCGAGGCGAGGGGGGTTACTCCAGGTTGGCTAAAAATAACTTCTCCTAATTAAAGAAAAGTGACGTCAGACGTGCAGGACGTAGAAGAGGGGAAGGCAGCGGACTCGTTACAGGGCGATCACGTTAAATAATTCAGGGCCGGCCCGGTGACCGGGCGGACGCTGGGCAGCGGGGTTCTTCCCAGGAGCGGCCGGTGGGGCCGCCCGCCTTACCCGGGACCGGGGTCACTCGAGGAGGGAGCAGACCAGGGCCCGTGCCACCCGCGGGTGGGCGTGGATGGTCCGCGGGCGCGCCGGAGCCGGCGGGCGGTGCAGCACCATGGCCAGAGCCGCGCCGGCACCGCCGCCCCTCCCCGTCCCGTCGGGCTGCCCGCAGCCCAGGGTTGTTTTCTCTCGTGGGTGCCTGCAGGGGAAGGACGGGCCCACGGTACCCGTGGGCAGCTCAGGTGAGGCAGGTCTCGGGCTGCCTCCGGGCGCTGCCCGCTGCGGCCGCCGGAGCTCCGGAGCTCGGGCAGTCCCCGCTGATCCCTCCCAGGCTGCTCGCTGGTGCTTTGCGCGGTGCCAAGGAGCCATTTTGTCCGTATCCTGCTTAAATTGCGCCAAAACCCCAAACCAACCCCACCCCCTAAAAATTAAAATGACAAAAAAAAACCCCACCCACCGACGCCTAAAAAAAACCCCCCAAATTTCCAAGCGCAAGGTGCAATTGTCTCCCAGGTGCTGGGGCTCTGCCTGCATGGAGCGTAGCGAGGAGAAAGCCCCGAGCAAACCAAGGCATTGCCGAAAAGGAGCAGGGAAAAAAATATATTTCTAATAAGAAAATCGCCTCCTTTGCTTAGCGGAGAGGGAGGACCCCATTCCCAGCCTCAGGGAGGTGGGATGCTTCACCGCGCCCGACAGATACGGCGGCCCGGGGGCTCGGCACGGCTGGCGAGAGCCAGGCAGAGCTACGGCTTGACGGAGCTGATTTTGCCCGCCCGGGCCGCTTCGCCTCTGCTGTAGACTGCGGGTCCGGAGTGGGGCTTCATGTCCTCCGGAACGGCCCCGGGAGTGGGGAGAAATGCCAGCGGTGCCCCACGTTCTTCCCTCCCGCCCCCACCCCCCCCGCCTCCTTCCCCGCCGGGGCCCTGCGGTGAGTAACGGAGCCTCTCCCCGTGGTGGGAAACTGAGGCCCGGCCGTGTCCCAGGAGAGCCCCCGTGTCTCTGTATCCGCTCGGCACCGCCGGCCCCGCACCCCTGGGCTGCCCCTCGGAGACGGCGGGGCTGACGGGCGCCTTCCCCCGCCCCAGCCGGGGATCATACCGGCAGCGATCACCCCAGCTGAGAGAGATAAATTTAGGAGAAAATCCAGTGCTGGGAAATCAAGGAGATCCGATTTGTGCCGATTTCACCA
The DNA here is from genome assembly GCA_020800305.1 of Porphyrio hochstetteri. NCBI lineage: Eukaryota > Metazoa > Chordata > Aves > Gruiformes > Rallidae > Porphyrio > Porphyrio hochstetteri. The sequence continues at coordinate 16,284,272 of CM036915.1, read as the reverse complement.
CCACCACCACCGCATCTCCGGGACAGATTAAAAGCCAAGCCCACTTCCGAGCGGCTCCGGGCCGCGGGGAAGGCACCGAGGGGCTGGGGACAGAGTAAAGATTTCTCCCCACCCTCCTCAGCCCCGTCGGGGCTGTCGGGGTACCCCCGGGGCCGTTTCTCGTTAGGCAGGAGGGAACCGGCGGTTACCGGCAGCCGGGCAGGGCAGCCGGGCTCGCCTGGGCGCCAGGAGCAGCACCGGCTCGCAGCGGGGCTGGCAGCGCTGATCCTTTAGCTTTTAGCCTAATTGAGCTGGTAGATTTTATTAATCTCCCTTTTATTTTATATATTTTAAAATTATGATTTTAAGGAATGACGGGGAGGGGGGTGGCGAGGAGAGGAAGAAATAAATAACCCGAGCGGAGCTCGCCGAAAGCCGGAGCCGGCGGGACCGGGAGCTGCGCTCAGCCGTTGCTGCTCCCGCCGCGATCGCTTCGTTTCGCGGATCCCTCGTTTTGCAGCAGGTCACATTTTACCCTCGGCTCGGATTTAAGGGAAAGCGATGGGATTACAATTTCCCATCGCAAAACGAAAAGGCGAGGGATTACATTTTTTTTCTCTTTCTTTCTCCCACCCCCCCTTTTTTTTTTGGCGCGGTATAGGGCAGACAAACACCCCAGTTAATTGCATTTATCTCCTGGCATTTTATAATATATTGCTGTTGCTATTACTATTTTTTAATGTGCCGGATTGGTCGCTGCACGCACATCGCGTTAAGTACCTGTGCAGGAAATAGCAAAACCTGGAGGGGAAATAATTAAAATACGGGGGAAAGTGGAGCAGAGAGGATCGGTGCGGGATCGCGGGTGCATCCCAACATCCCAACCCCCCCCAGGGTGCGCTTCGGGACGGGCGGGCTGCGGGGACAGGGGCCTTCGGGCTGCCCCCGGGTGCAGAGGCCGGGCTGCTGGAGGAGGAGATGTGAGAGGGGTGCGCTGGATGAAGGGACGTGGTGTGGTGGGGAGTGGGGAAAGGCAGGAGGAAAAGGATCGGGAAAAGAGAAGGAAAATGGATGGAAAGGGAAACGAAGGGGGGAAAGGAAAGGCCGAGAGAGGGAAGAAGAGAAAAGGATAGACTAAGGGAATAAGGGAATGGGAGAGAAGAAATGGAGGGAAGAAAGGGAGAGGGGAAAGGGAGAAGAGGGAGTGCCGAGGACAGGGAGAGGGAAGTTAGTTGCAGGTGGGTGCCCCGCGCCGGGCCGTGCAGAGGTGCTGTCCGCCTCTCCCCGTTAGCTGCCGGCCCAGAGGAGCTGCTGCAGAGGCACGACGGGGCGGGAGGACGCGGGGCGGGGTGGGCAGAGAGACCCTCGGCGCAGCCCTTCCAGCACGGTCCGGGAGGCGAGGCGCGGCGGGTAGAGCGGAGCCGGTGACGGGGCACCGCGGGGCGGGGGGGCTGGTCCCGCCGGGTGCCGTGCCGGGCCGTGCCGTGCCTATCCGCCCAGTCCCGCCCGCCCCATCCATCCGTGGGGGCGCGGCGCGACCCGCCGCTCTCCCGGTCGGGCCGGAGCTGGAAAGCGCGGGAAAGAGGGCGCTGATTTAAATGCGGGCTCGGGGATTGGCTGTGCGCGGCGTGACGTCACTTCCCAAAGGGGGCGATTACCATGCGAGGGGAGTAGAAGTTGGGCAGCGGGGCGGGAGCGCGAGTGCCGCTCGCCCGGGCCGGTACCGCGACGGGCTGGGCACGGCTCGGCACGGCTCGGCGCAGCCCGGCATAGCTCTGCTCGCCTCGGCTCGGCTCAGCACAGCCCGGCGTGGCGCGGCCCGGATCGGTACGGCTCGGTTCGGCTCTCCGCAGCCCGCCCCGAGCCTCCGCGGCAGCCCCGCAGCCGGCAGCGCTTCCCGCCCGCCGTGCGTCCGTGGCTCTGCCTTGGCTCGTCCTCTCCGCCTCGGCCTCGTATTTATCTTTTTTTCTCTATTTCCTTTTTTTTTTTCTCTTTTTTTTCTTTTTTTTCCCCTTTTTTATTTTTTTTTTCTTATATCTGTGTGTGTGTGTGGTTCCCGGTGGCAGCTCCCGGCCGCCCTGCCCCGGCCGTGCCCGCACCCTGGAGCGGACGGACGGACGGATGGCCGGCATCCCCGACGGAGGGATGTTTCTGTCTTTGGTTATCTAGCTGTATGAGTGTTGTGGAGCCATCATAAAGCTAGATAACCGAAAGTAGAAATGACTTCCAGACCTGCTCGCCTAGGGGAAGCGGCCGCGCCAGGACCGGCGGTGCAGAGACGACCCGACCCGCCGCCCTCGGGGCTCCAGGTAAGGGCTGCGGCTCCGTGCCCTCCCCGTCGGGCCGCTCCAGGCAGCGACAGCCCGGGGCTCCGCGGTATCAGGCGGGAGAGACGGGGAAAGGAAGGCGAGCCCGGCGCGAATGCTTTCATTGCCCAAGAAATCCGGGATTTAACACTCGGTTAAACGCACCTCGAAATTCCCTCCTAGGCTGCGGGGTGTCGCGGCTTTCGCAGGATGGAGGGAGCCAGCTTTGTCCCCAGATAAATCCCCCCATCCCAGCCTGTGGGTCAGACCTCAAAAAAAAAACCCAACCAACCCAACAAAACCCAAACCGAACCACCCGAGCTTTTGGATGTTTTCCTTTTTATCCTCTCTCCCTTCCTCTCTATTTTTTCGGCTTTGGGTTTGATCCTGGCCTCCCTTTGGAAGGTCAAGTTTGTGATAATGCGATCACTTTTCTTGTGCGGTGGCTGTTGCTTTTGTCCGTAGGAGGGCTGCCTCCGGGGAGGGGGGATACCCAGGGAAGGGGTCCCGCTTCTGCGTGCACCCCTCCGGCATGCAGCCGCCGGCCCTGCGGCTTCTTTAGGAGCCGAGCGGTTGGCAAGGCACAAAAGCCTCCCTCACCTCCGCTGCAAGCCCCAGAAGTTGAAACATAATATGTATTACAATGCTGGCAAATAATTAAAATAAATAAATAAATAAAGGAAAGGAAAGAAAGAAAGAAAAAAAAAAAAAAAAGCAATTGGCAAATCTGCATTCCGTTCCCATGGCGACACAAAGCACCGCGCTCTCCGCCGAGCCTCCCCGGCACGTTTTCCCAGCTGGCGTGGGGCAAGCGCCCCTGGCCGGGCTTGGGGTCCCCGGGGCCCCCCTGCACCCTGGGGCAGGGCGTGGGGCATCGCCGCCAGCCCCTCGCCCAGCGGTGGTGGTTCGCATCCCCGCAGACATGATCCCCACGCTGCCGTGAACCCATGCGGGCCGTGACGGCTCCGGGAAGGCTGCAGAGAAAAAGCTTCCCGTGGCTGGGTTTGGGAGTGGGCTGTTTTCTGGCTCTGCCCCCCTCGGGAGCTGCTGCGGGAGATGGGGAGGGGTGGAACAGACCCTGCCGCTCTCCCACCGCTCGGAGAGCTGGAGCGCGGGTACCCTGCCCCGTCCCTTTCGCTGCACCCCTCGCTGAGGGCAGAGGGTAGCACCGCAGGGCAGAGCTGCCCGCACCCATTAGCGTGCAGGGATGGCAAGAGGTGGGAGCCCCGCACACCTCAGAGGCAGGTTTTCCACCTTCCCTTGCACGGGGTAATGGCGTCAGACGCCACGTAGGCCCGCAAAGCTAAATATGCCTGTGCACCCTTCCAGGGCCAGCAAAGCACCGCCATAACCGCAGTAAGGAGAAAGGATCTCAGCCTGAATTTGGCTATACCGGGAGAAAGAAAAGTTCTGAGGAGCTGTTGTTATTATATATTCTAATGAGAAGTCATTGGAGAAATTAAAAAGGGCAGAGAAAGATGAAGACGCCAGCACTAATTCCGCAGGAAGCCTCCCAGGGAAAAGGCTGTGTGAGTGTGAACGCTGAAAAGCATGAAGGCCTGGAATTAGACTATCATTTAGAAAGCGTTACTAATCCGAAGTTACAGCAGTAATTCCATGATTTGCTGGGTCCCACACGCAGCGCCAGAATTAAAGATACGGATTTTCTAGAAATGTAACTCAACTGTGGCAACCGAGTCTCGGCGAGATCCGAATGAATCATTCATTCCAAAGGCAGCGAAAGACGTGTCATTAAGAACCAACCTCCTTCTCTCCAGCCCATCTGGAATATGTATGCTCGATGCAATCCCAGAAATTGTGGAAGAGATCGGAGGTGGGGAGGAGGGAATGTAGTCCTTTCCCTCCTTTATTATGTTGGTTATTTTTAAGAAATAATTTTCCAATTATTTCCACAATATTGTGAGTGGCACTCAATTCTTCTCCTATTTCCCCCCCACCCCCCCCCCACCCCTTCTGTACGCTAGCATTGTCAGGTGCAAACGGTTTCAGTGGAGATGCTTTAAAACTAGACTGAACAAAGCAGGAGGGAACTGAGCAAGGTGGTTGATGAATGCATTTATTCCGGAGCAATGATTTGATGGGGGATGGAGGAGAGAAACATTCAAATTCCTAATGAATATAATTCAGAAGGAATCATTCGACCAGCGTGTTAGAGAAAATCTGTTTGGTGGGAGTGTTTCTGCACTGGCAGAACCCAGGAGGTATTTCTGTCCCTGGCTTTTGTAATTGCAAAAGGTGAAAATATAAAAAGAGGATCAGAGGGGGAAAAAAAATACACACATATAATAAATGTCTTTGTGTGTGTATATAAATATATACATATATATATATATAATTTTGTGAAATAAAATGGAAGTGTGGAAATCCGTGTCTACATGTGAACTCTTACAAAGGATCGATGCAAGCTTTTTCACCTTGCTGTTTGATCAGCTGGTCAGAACCCACCCTTGACTCCAAATTTTATTTTTTTTTTCTGCCCAAAATTGCCTGTTCTGCCCTGATTTTTCAGGTATTTCTTCAGGCCGTGGGCTCGCTTCACTTATCCCAGAGCAGTTTCCCCCAAAGGGGGTTGAGACAGGGACTGAGCAATTTGGCCTTTAGTTTCTGGGAGAGAGAAACCACGGTTGAATTTTTACTGGTGCTTAAATTCCTCATTTTCACCCCCATTGTCAGCATCAACCCGCGGGTGTTTGGGAGAGGCATGGAGGCAGCCCCCCCTCAATTAATGTGGGGGGGTGGCTGTGAGTGCTGGGGGACAGAGGTACAAGCATCCCCAGCTCATGCACATGTGGGTGGGGGGCAAAGAGGCAGATACAGCCCCCCGGTAAATGCTTGCTTGTGAAATGCCCGCTGCATTTAGAGAGTCCTTGGCAGCCCGCCGTCAGGTCTCTCCTTTCTGTCTTATTTTAAAATTTATTTTGAGCACTGTGGTAGAAGGAGGGTCCCCAGGGGTCCATCTTTGGGCCAGGGATGGATTTTGGCTACACACAGGTCTCTTCGTGGCTTAGCCCTTTGCCCTGTTTGCGTATCTGTTGGCTTCGGCTGGATCTTTTTCCCTGTACAGCCCAAACCCAGAAGGGAAGGTGTCTTTTTTGGCTGTGCAGGGAGAAGAGCCCAAGTCCTGGCATTTGAGGTCCTTGCTGGTGAGTTGCTCTTCTTGGTGGGACTCTCCTGGAGCAGCAATAGGATTCAGCGTAGGCCAGACATGGGTGAGGTTTCTGGAGCTGGGCCGTGATGTCTTTGTTCTTCAGGCAGAGCTGGGGATGGGCAGAGGGAGCCAGAAATGAAAGAAGCGGTGTGTGCTGGTGGGGGATAAATGGAAAATATAATTTGTGGGTTTCACCCCAGGGAAATGATGCCCTGGGACATGGTGTGCTCCAACTCATTATTTCCCATCTTTTCCTAAAACTTGGCTGCTGTGCAGCGGGTTTATCTTGAGACATGATGTGAAGGGGGTTTGTACCAGATATCCAGGGAAGCCAGACCTGCACAGGCTCAGGGTAGGTGGAGAAGGGACTCTTCGCTCCCTGTTGCTCGAAGGAGCAGCCTTGGGAGTTGCCCTTCCACTCGGTTATGGATGAAATCCCATCAATGGGCATTTTTGCAGAATCGCCTGGCAATGGCAGGTTTGATGCTTGGAGCTGGGCTCAGCCATTTCTTTTGTCTCTCTCAGCTCCTATCCTCTCCCCACACCCTTGACGCAGGCTGACGGTGCCACCCTTTACCTGCTGCTCTGCCTTGGCTTTGTTAGTGCCTCCAGAGAAGGGGCTTGGAGGGTCCATGTCGCCTGCGCCTGCAGATGGGTATTGCTTGTGCACTGGGGAAGGATCACAGCTGCGTGTTGGAAACATGCTTCCTCATGTCTTGTTGAAGGGAAGGTGCTAATTTGGCATCTGTGCAAGTGATGGGAGTTTCTCCCAGCTGTGAGCACCGAGGTGCTGGTGCCTGGCACATGGCGGTACATGCACACCGTTCGTGGTGTGGGGACCGCATGTCACTCCTGCCCCCAGTGCTGCTGCACTATGTCCCCTTGGTCGCCTGGAGCTTCCAGAAGTCCTCAGTGTAAGATGGCTGCATGGCTGCCTGTGCTGGCTTCCCTGCCACGTGATGCTGGGAGTCGCCCTTTCCAGGTCGGGGATTTCAGCATTTTGTGCCCGTGAGTCCAGTCACCTGAGGAAGGCGTTTGCCAAGAGCCTGGCTGCAAGCGCATTGTCTTGGGCCTCTCATCCTCCCTTCATCTCTCTGGGCACATGTGTTTGGGACCAGAGCTTGTGCTGGTACAAGGCTGAGCCATCACGCCGCCCACAGCTGGGGTCCCAGCATCCTCAGAGTCAGGACAGGGCTCCGGCTTTTGCGTTTTCAGGTGCCGTCTGCTATTTATTCAGGGGCTCAGGTTTGGTTAGGAGTGTTTGCCTCGAAAGCTCAGGAGTGGGGGTACAAAAAAGAAAATGGGGGGAGCAAAAGAACACAATCTCCGGCAGTTAGCTGTCTCTTGGAAACTCGGCTTGCAGTTCCTATAGAGGCTTTCTCTTTTCCTTCACCCTGGTCTGGCCTTAAGTACCACTTTAAGTGGGCTTTGCTCATTCACATCCAGGCTCCTTAGAGCAATTGAGCCCGCGGGGGTTTGAAAAGAAGGGACAGTCCTTCAATGGCAGGACCTTGGGCCAGGCTAATTGGTTTTGGTTCAAGGGGATACTGGATTTGTGAAAAGCCCAAAGACATCTTTCCCACGCCAAATCCCAGCTCTTCAGAGTGGGAAATGAGGGGTGCTGGGTGGGGAAGGGAGCTGAAAGAAAGATGGTTTAGTTGAGGAACCTTCGTAACAACCCAGGCGTTCACTGGCCTTGGCAGGATGGGTGCAACGGGAGGCTGCACCCAGGGGTGGCACAGCGGCAGGGGGATGGGGTCTGTCCTTTTCGGGGCAGGTAGCTCTATCCCAGTGGCACGCTGGCGGCGGTGGCCTGGTTTCATTAAAACTGGGCGTTTTCTGTGCACACCAGCCTCCTGTGAGATGCTGGGACTGAAGGAAGGATGGGACCTCGGTCCAGAAACCAAATCACTTCTGTGTGTTCGCATGTGCAGGGGGAATTTTCTGAGGTCTCTCGTATCTCACTTTGATTTAGGCATTTATTTATTTTTAAACATTGACTCTCTCTGGCACGGTTCCAGCAGTCCCACGACCTTTACTCTCCCCGATCCATAAAAATCACTTCATTATTGGGCCAAAAATCAAGGCTTGGAAACAAAGCCAGCTTATGGGACCATCATTTCTTGATATATTTCCTGAGAGGACATATTTCTGGGCACCTTCAGAGCAGTGAGCGCAGCTTGTTGGATATGAGATATCAAGGCATTATTTATTGAGGAAGTCTTCACACTCCCTCATCTGTTATAATTAACTGATGACATTTTTTCTTAGGTTCAAAATATGGTGAAAAAGTATAATTAGCACGAAGCCGAGGCACTGCATTAAAATGTCTCCTATAGTTAATGTAGGATCGTCGTGCTATTTATTATAGGAGGAGCTGGCTCTGACCTCTGTGTTGCCTAACACTTTTTATTGTAAAGATTCTTGAACTTTTTTTTTTTCTTTTTGAGCACCTCTGACACTCCCATTGTTCACTGCGGGCCCTTGAAATTCGTCCGGGCGAAGCTCTTTGGCTGGAGAAATGCCTATTCTTTGTCCCTTAAATTCCTTTCAGGTTTAGCTGAATTATGAATTGTTCAGAATCACCATTTCCCTTCGGTTGCCTCTTGGGGTGGGGGGCAAAAAAAAAATTAAATTAAAATTTATTGTTTCCCTGGAATAATAATAATAATAATAATAACAACAGACCAGGAGCAGGGTGAAACCCTGCACTCCCAACCACTGTATTGCAGAGCTCTGGACCAGCCAGGGAAGGTGGGAGGACAGTTACAGCCAACTCCGCTACCCCCTTCCACCTCTTGCTCATATTCTTCCAGCACGGCCCCATCTCCTGGGAGAAAACTCCTCTGAGTCCTGGCACCGGGAGGAAAAATCAGGAGGGTGTGGAGGGCTGTGGGTGTGTTGGCCTGGGCACTGCCAGCCCCAGCGGTCCCCTTTCCCTGCCAGCCCTGGGAGAGCAGCCTTCTGCCGCTGCCAGATAACATTAGTCCTGTATTTCATAGTGGCAGAAATCTGTGCCGAGGCTTGGGGCTTGAAATCACGCTGCCTGCGCAGGACGAAGGCAGGGATGGGTGCGGGGTGGAGGGAGGGGAATTTGTTACACTTGCCTACAATTGTTTTTCTTTTTTTGCTTATATAAACAATCTATTATTTATTAGCTATAAATAATGCATTTTTCTGTATGTTTAGAATGCACGTGATTTCTGTATATTAAAAATGTACATGGTTGAAGGCACCAAAGCAAGCGCTGGCAAGTAGGGGGGTACCTGATGTCAGTTTGGCCATGAGACCTTAGTTCAGGCTCTCCCTGCCGGTGCCCTTACGTGGCCGTAATGACACGGTCACAGCCTATTTTTAGCTCACTCCCTGTTTCCCTGGCCAGGGTGGCTGCACAGCGAGGTGGAATTAAGGTTGCATGGATGGCCATAAATTGGACACTTCCTAACTTTGAAGTGCTTGGCCACGCAATCTAAACGAGGGCTCTTCAGGGCAGTATTTCTGCATGTGGCATTAACTGCTTTGGTCAGGGACGGCAAATACAGGGGTAGAGAAGCCGTAGAGCAGAAAAGACCTATCAGACTATTGAAAGCTCTCGTTTGAATAGATGGGGGAGTCAACAGAGCCTACACTTGATCTGAGCTAAATGGCCAAGAAGATGTCTCCAAGCTGAGAGGGGAAAGCCTTTGTTCCTTCAGCCCCAGCCTTGATGTTTTCTTTGCCTTTGGTTTTGCCTCATTCACTCCTTAGGGAGGTTTGGGCTCCTGCTCCTGAGGAACCTTTGGGCTTGCGTAGTAAATCTGTGTGCTTGTGTAAGTGAGGGTGTCCCTAGGAATATGCACATGCACACGCGCTCCCGTCATCGCACCCGCAGATGCGTGCTACCAGCTCACAGATACTTGCAGCTTGGCGTCCTTGCCTTGCACGCTCCCTCTTTCCAGCATCGCTAACGGGGCGGTTGCATGTGTTGGAGGGAAAGGAGAGGCCTTTGTGTACTGCATAGGAGATCTAATCTCTTTTTTTTTTAACTGCTGGAGGAATTACTTTTGAGGTGATTACATGCAATGCAGATTTATCTTTGCTTGAAATGGCACCTTTTTTTTCTTCTTCTTTTCTTCTTTGTTTACTGGGGGGTTTCTCCATTCTGGCTTGCAGTAAGTCATTTGGCTGTCTCTGGTTTCTAGCAGAGTGGACTCTGGTTGAGTAAATTTAGGGAATTAAGCAGTCTTTTGTGTTACTTTCCCGGGTGTAATGTAATGCAGCCGTGGCCCCTCATGCTGATACTGGAGCATTTTCCCCTTGCCAGCAGTGTATTTGCCCTGAATTATAATATATGACCTAGTGATTTCGCCCTGTGGACTTCTGAAGCCTGATACCTGCTTGGGGCCATTCCCATGTTGGCATGGGTATCTGAGTGTCCTAGGTTTGGATGTCCATTGTGTGGGGGTGGGCTTGTGTTTCACAAGCATCTTTTTCATAACTTTCCCCCTCTCTCCCACATCTCAGTTCAGCAAAGGGCCTGTCTATCTGGATGCAGGCAATAAACGTCTGTTCTCACCCTGACTTCTGTTAATGAGATAGAGACAGGTAAGCATCACACATACCAACTTTCCTGCTCTCAGCAACATCAAGGAAACGGTGACAAGCTATTAATGGAAAGTGATGGTCTGGGTGCTAATTAGTGCTTCCTTTTCAACTTTTACCTACATGTCTGCCGAGATGCCCATCCCAGCCTCTCCTCTCTCCTTGCATCCCTTTGTTTCCAGCGCGTTCCTTGTTCTCTGCGCATATCCCATGTCGAAGAAGCTTCTCTATTTTTTTTCTCTACCAATTGCTTTCTGCATCCCCCTCATTCCCTTTTTTGTACCCTTTTCCCCTGGGCAATCGCCACCTGCACCCTCATTGTCCTGTGGTTGTCGCCAGCAAAGAATAACCATGATATTGTAGCAGGATCTGAAAGCTCGGCCATGGGGCACACGAAGTCAGTCAGGAGTTTCTCATGTTCATCACCAGGTAGCAATATTCATGGCACCAGTGCACGGGGTCAAATCACCCCGGGGACGTGAGGTCAGAGATCTGTCCCCTCTACCCACAGGTAATGCTGTAGGGAGGCTCCCAGCAGCTCACAGGTCTTGGTCATGGAGCAATTAGTATTTAAAGTGGATCCGCTCGTGATGCCCAGAGACCAAGTAGGATGGGCCTCTGCGGTGTGAGCCTGTAGGAGATGACAGGTCCTGCCCTGCAGAGCTTGTGGTCTAAACCCTAAATGCTTTTGCTCTCCACCAGACCCTGCTAATGGCTGTTTTTTTCATATCCACCCCAATTTATGCTACTGCAGCAACATGATGCCTGGTCTCAGCTTGGTGCCCGGTCTCTCCTGCTTCTCTTTCTCCTTTTCCCTGGGCTCTGCCCCTTCCCTAAGGACCCCAATTGTCCCTTCCTCACTTTTTATTCTTTTTCCCACAGACTCTGGGTTTCTTGCTGCCAGGCCTGTGTCCCAAGGAGCTGCCTGATCTGCCCCTGTCATTCCCAGTCACAGGCTCCGCACACACCGTAGCTTTATGGGGAATGCTTGCAGGGCAGTGGGAAGAGGCAGCCATGGTTTGCACATTAGCTAATTAATTTTCATGACTGAACGATGCTGCCTGGTCTCTTGTTTATACTCCTTGCCGCTCCCCTTCTCCCCCCTCCTCGCTGACACACACACAAGATGACACATCTCGTACGAACGTCAGCATCCTTCCACAGCCTTGAGACGCGAGCGGTTATTCTGTTGGCTTGTCAAACGTGGGTTTCCCTGCTTCATGGTACACAGGGGCCCCCTGTTTCACATTTGCTGATTCTTATTAGACCCAGCGCGCCAGGGCCCCGTCTCTCCCCGCAAAGCAACGCGCCGCATCCCATCCATAAATCCAACACTGGAACAAAGCCTCCTCTACCCTGCCCCATATTTCTACCCAGCCTGCCCGCTTTCCCCTCTCTCTCTCTCTCTCTCTCCCCCTCTCCCGTGCTGAAGGTTTCCTAGTGCCAGGGAGATATGATAATTCTTGTGAAGAGAGCATGAAATGCCTCTGCTCTTTGTGTCTGTTTAATTCAATGAGAATCTCAGCCCCAGATGTCATGAATGGTGGGCTTTGTGCTGGCCCTTCCTAAGCCCTAACCGCCAGCCCTGCTCTCTGTCTTTCTTGTTTCCCACCACTGGATACTGATTAACAAACTAAATTATTTTTCCTCCTTAATGATGTTTTCCCACTTTGCCCACCAGGCTGGAAGAAGCCACGGGGAGGAAAGAGTTTGTTGCAAAGGATGAGATAGCCAGGGAGAAAATTAAAGAGACAGTGTTGCTCTCTGGGCTCTGGCAACGCAGGTCCGCTCGGCTTTATTTCCTTATTAGAGAACGGGGTCGTGTCTGGCTGTATTTTACAGGGCTGGGTGTATTTCAGTGGAGGGGACGGGCTAGAAAGCATCTGCACGAGGTATGCTCTGAAGCATGCCAAGGTTCGTAACTCACTTGCAATGGTGTGTGCGAGTTTGCACGGTCCCCAATTTAAGGTCTCTTTTCCAGCCGTGAGTGACGTTCGGTAATTGCTTGACATCCGTCCATGCATATGGGAGCCTCTTTCTAATTGAGACAAATTCTTTTTTCCTTAATCAGACATGACTGTGAGTTCGTGGAATGGGATGCCTTGGGAAGGGCTGGGACGTCTTCACCTGAGCAAGGAGAGGTGAGTCCCTGGGAGTCTTGCTGAAGGATTGAGTCCAATTTGTGCACGGGAGACCAGCTCTTTTACCTGATCCCTCTCTCCTGCAGCCAAATTTCCCAGCCAGGCTTTTGAAACAGGGCCAGTTGTTAGCTGCTCCTAGAGAAGGCCAGCAGTGGTAATCCAGGGAGCCTTGACAGAGCTGGAGGCAGGTGGCCAAGGCAGGTCTGTGCAAAGCCACCTGCTGACCTGAGTCCAGCAGTGCCTCCTTGCTGGACACCAATGAAGCTGTGGCCAGCAAACACCTCCTGGAGCAGGGAAAGAAGATGGGTGTCAACGTTGGGAGTAGAAGAGGTGGCAGTGAGGGAGACAGCCTTTCAACCGCAACCTGGGGATCTGAATTGTGCAGTTGGGAGTCACTGAGAGGGGGGGTTGTTTGGAGTTTTAGAGGGGGTTTTGTTTGTTATTTAGAAAGCAGAGCCCCTGGGCCAAAGGTATGGGCTCCTCTCAGCTGGGGCGTGGGCAGGGGCAAGTCTGATGGACAGGTGGGCAGGGAGCAGGGTGTGCTCAGGGAGGCTCTGCAGCAGTGCAGGGCTCAGCCCTGCATTTGTCAGATATTGTGAGAGCTATGGCTGGAGAGGACTAGAGCCTTGCCCACCCCTGTGCAGAGCAGGGGGCTTGTGGAGGCTCGGCTTGTAGAGCGGCTGCTCTCCTCAGAGCCACGCTGGTACCCAGCCGTGGTTCCCGTTTTCCTCAGTTTAGACTGGGAGGGGGAACAAACCAAGGAAAGGGTGTTGCTTGCCTGCACCCACCGAGCCCCTGCGAGCACACCCACTGCATCCAGCAAAGTACCGCCTCGTGTCTGGCCTTTGCTTCCCACTGCAGTCACATCTGACCCTTATTACTTCTGCAAGGTAGAACAAGGCAGGAAAAATGGCTGTGCAGTGAGTTTCTTCATGCGCCAGGATTTATTAAGAACAATAGGGGAAATCAATCCATCTATGTAGAATACATCGCAGGCTGCAATGGGATAAAGCATTTATTCCGCTCTTGAAGGGTAGAGCTATAACTCATGGGAGGCAAAACCCTTAGTGCTCTGGAGTCCCTTCCCTTCATGTGTGCAAAGAAATGCTTTAGCCCATGGCAACCTACCAGCTATTGAATTTGTGTGGAGAATCTGCCGTCCTTCCCCTCCGCCGGCCCCTTTTTGGAAGGCGAGTCACTCATTAAAACACACCTCTGGAAAAATGAAGGGGCTGTCTGTTCGAAGGCATCTCTGCATCTCGGTTTTACTTGAAACAGAAAGAGAATAGAAATCTCTCAGTGATGTAAAAGCAACCCGCCACCAATTTTGAATGGAGAGATTGTGCTTAAACCAACGCAGGATTTGCTGCAACTTTCTGCTGATGCCCGAGGACCAGGCGTTGCAATTACAGCGGAGAGGGAATGGTTGAGGTGTCATGACAAGGTGAGATGCTGCGCAGGGAGATCTGCATTCTGTGGCTGAACATCTCCAATGCTGACTAGATATATGTGTGTGTACATATATAAGTACTACCCTGTGCCCGGCTGTCTACTCGCGGTAGAAGGCATGCAGTGCAGAGACTGGAGCAGTAGTTAGCAGGGGCAAAAGGTGACTGGGATTTGTTATAATCTTTCTGGGTGTGAGAGAGTGTGAAGGCTGGGGGGGGGTATTACTAGTGAAATGGTATTTTCACTAAGCCTATTTTCACTGGGTCTAATCTATGTTGTGGGAAGAGGATCTCTTCAATAGGGCAGACCCAGCAAGGCTGGTGAACTGTTTGGAGGGGTCTGGAGAGCCAAGGAGCACAGGCAGGGGGAAGCGTAGCAATTGAGCGGACACGTCAGACGGCCTTCCTCAGCAGAGATGACTTGGTAGGTAGCGTGCTGTTGGGCAGATGGGGTTAATTCTTACACCCAAATCAAAAGGCGACCGAGGGGGGAATGTTTTATTAATGAAAGCAGCCCTTTGTGAGTATTCCTCCCGAGGCACGTTCCCTCCACCCGCTACCTTCCCCCCTGGCTGCTGTCTGGCCCCACGTCTTGCTCGGTACCTGCTCAGCTGCCACTCACCCACTGATAGGTTTCATCAAGAAATGTCTGTATGTCTGACTCCTGGACCTGGACGAGTGGGACAAGAGGAGGAGGAGAAGGAGGAGGAGGAGGAGGGACAGGTCCTTGACTGTGCTGGAGAGAGAGGTGCACCATAGACAGGCAGAGCTTGGTCTGTTACAAGTTGCATGTCAGCCCATCAATTGCTGCAGTGGTGCTGCGGGGGTCACCTCTTGCTGGCACCAAAGAGCGAGAGTGATTTGCAGAGCACAATGTAAAATGCGGGTCTAAAGTAGGCACCTCAGTGGGTTGGGGATGAAGGGGGCCAGCTGGAGATTGTGTTGGGGAGGTTGGGAGTGCCTTACTCACCATCCAGCCCCTTTCCAATCCTGCTACCTACTAAGTAATGGAGTCAGGAGAAGTGGCTTTCTGTGCACCAGAAAGCAGCCTCTCCTGGTCTTTCTTATCCCGCTGTCTTCCCATACCCATGTCCTCAGGGGACCCTGGGCAGCTTGTTGTGCCAAAGGATGGGGCCGTGGGAGCAGCGAGGTCTGCATGTGGAGATTATTTCTGCTGCTTTGTTAAAAATAAAACAAAAGCTGGTTTATGACAATTGATTTAGAAGAAGGAGGAAGCGGAGCTCAATTCCCAGAGCACCTTTTAGCAAGGCTCTGCATGCGCACGCGTGTGTCGTACATGTGTCAGAACAGAGCACCCAAGGAAGGCCGGGTCGGGAAACCTCACATGGAAGCGGGGAAAAGACCCCGGTGCATGGCTGCTTCCCTGAGGGAACCCCCGCAGGGCTAATGTTTGATCTGAAGCTCGGTTGTACTCCTCTGAAACCTTGGGATGTCAGGAGCTCGAAGGGAGCCTGGGACGGAAGAGGATGCTATTTGCATTTTCCTATGAATGCATCTATTTGTATAAATATGGTGTCTCTGTGCATGCGCACACTCCCTTACACATGCATTTGTTTGAAGAGCAGCACGCTGTCCCCGTGGTACTCTCCGCTCAGGGCCAGACCTGGCTAGCCTGAAATTCAGGCTCTTCCTGGAGGAGCCATAACTCCCCTCCCCGCTTCACATCCAGCAATGGCTACGGACGTAGAAAGTCCCGAGATGTTTCACCACGCGATAGCGGAGTTGCATTGTGGAGGATGAAGGCTCCCCCTTTCAAATTTGCACAGACATCAAAAGAGTCTGGAAGGTTCAAACAGATCACAACGTAATCAAAATGCCAAGCCACCGTCTGCTTCTGCCTTTGGGTTGACAAGCAGGATTAGCACCCAAGGGAAGCAGGGTGTAATAGTGTTTCACGGGCACTGTGAACAGCCCAGAAGTGTGTGGAGTACAGAAAGGTTAGCCGAAGGGCAGGTCTAGCTACAGACACACGGTTAGGGGGGTGGATTTTAAAGCAAGGAGCTGTACGCATACAACCTCCGTGGATATTTACTTTAGCAGAAGGCAGGACTCTCCTGTATACTGGTTATGTCACACTGGAAGCACTTTAAGCTAAAGTGGAGAAAGCCAGTGTAAGATTGGAGGTGTGCACCAGCGTGGCGAGGAGCAGTAGCGATTGACCTATAGTGCTGTCATTATAATGGTGTGGTTTTCCATGTAGACAACCCTGGAGCGGAGCAGCTAGCCTGCCATCCCTTATGTTTCACTGTCTAACCAAGATGTATAACATGGCCCTGTCTGCGTGCGGTTGCCATCACCCTCGTGTGCTGGTTCTCTGCAGAGTACTGGAGCAGATGCCCAATTTTCAGTGTGCGTTGTGTGCCTATTGCACCATGTGAAATAGCCCCATCATGGCTAATGACAAAAGAAGAAATGCTTCCCAAATATCACTTTAATGTCAGTAGTTGCTGTGGGTGTCCCAAGGATAGCCCATGACCATGGACGTAGGTTCCTTGGTTGGTATTTGGTATTGCTCGTTTTGAGAACTAAACAACATTGATATTTCCACTCCAAAGCTCCCAGAGAGTGAGAAATGCAGGTGTAGCTTTGTCTGTGTTGGCTGTGCAAGCATGCTTTTTTCTTTTTCTAACTGATCTTGTTTTAAATGTGTGTCAAATTAACAATTGGGAAGGTTGTCTTCTTTACTTGTGTCTCTGTATGTTTTTGGGGGGATTTATTTTGTGTTGGTCAGGAGAAGGGCAGAATTGTCCATAACTCGCTCTCTGATGGCCAGGCAGGCAACGTTTTCCTTTGTAGCTCTTGAACTGCCAACCTGTATTGCTGTATCCATTCAGGCCTGGTCTTCCAGTTAGAAGACCCTAGTCAGGATGCCAGCCCAGTGCCCAGCAAAGTACAGGACTCTCTGGGGCACATTCAGGTGGGCAGCTGTGCCCTGAAAGTGGCTGCCCATGCGGGGCCAGCCCTGGCTTTGTTTGTGCACTGCTCTTGTCTGAGGGGGAAGCCATGGCAAGGGAGCAGCCGCCTCTATAGCCATGAGCAGGACTTGGCAGTGTGTGCTTCCTCATGAAGGGAAAGTGTACTATGATTTTTCCAGTCAGGAGGCTGGGGTAAAAGCTGTGGAAGTGCTGTGTATGCAGCACCTTGGCACCATGAACAGGGTGCCTCAACCTAGGCTAAGATGGCTGCTTGCCAGGATGTGGGAGCGCACTACATCCCACCATGGCGACTCATTCCGAGGGCTCCACTTTTCCTGTGGGTTTGTAGGATGTCTGCTGCTACTTCCAGCCACTGAATGCCAGCCACCTCAGGCTGAGGAGCCCACCAGGGCATGCCAGCCGCGGGCCTGAGGCAGCGTGGGCCCCGGCGGCCATTTTGCAGGAGGCGAGTGCCGCCTGTAAGATGGCCGCATGGGCATGAGGTGGGGTGCAGCGCTGCCTCGTCCTCGCCACGCTGCCTCCCTCATGCCGTCCCCTCCTTATCTTGCTAATTACCGATGAAGGCAGAACAATAACGGGAGCTGGCATGCCCCAGTTCTTTCTCTGCCACCTCCTTCCTCGGGCGGAAAATCTGCGCGCACACCTCCCCCCCCGCCCGCCAGCCCCTCTGTGATATTAATTGAATTAACATACTTCCTAATTTGCCCCGTGTTTTCCCCGCATCAGCTCCCAGCCGCCTCTCATGGCTCCTCCAACTGGTGGGGAAGGAGCGAGCGCGTTCGTCCCCTCTGCTCGTTTGGTTGTATGCGAAAAATCCTTAATGACATCTAAAAGGGGTGGCGGGACAATAGCCCACGCGGGGTTTGGCAGGAGACGTGCGATATTTACCCCGCCAGACCATCCTTGCTGCCGCTTTACCGGGGGATTACGACGGCCGCCGTCCCCACGTTCCTCCATTTATTTATTTTGCCGGTAGCGGGGGGGACGTGTTGGCACGCGGCTGCTTTGTGCGCCTTGCTTCACCTATGAAAAGGACACATTAAGGTGTTTCCATAAACCCCCGGATGACAAAGAAAGCGCCTTTCTCTTCAGCTCGTAGGCAACAATGACAGAAGCCTTTAAAACCATGATTTTTTTTTTTCTTCCCCCCAACGATTGCAGAAGGCTTCCCCTAAAAGGAACTTAAATACATATCATTAAATCTAAAGCGCTGAGCTCCGCTCCTCCTAACTATGCCATGCTTTTTGTTTCTGATAGTATTTGTCCGTTGCAGAGAGCAAGCCAGGGATGCGGAGCCTCCCCCGCCCTCCTCCCTTTGTTTAAGTGACAAAATGTTTCTATGTTCTTGTTTAGAAAATAAACCTTTGTGGGGTTTTTCAGCTTTTTTTTGGTTAATTTTTTTTTTTATTTTTCCTTTACTGCGGTGTGAAATCCAAACTCCCCTTCTTCCCAGATCTTGGGAATCCATGTTCCTCGTGATCAATTTTCCCTCCTTTATCTAAAAACACAACGTTATTTTATAGTATTACTCTGGAAACGCAGCGGTAATATTTTGAATTTGAGTATTAGGAGCTTCAGGATATTGCAATTTTTTTTTTTTTTATAAGCGATGAATGAAAAGCAATGATTTAAGTGTGTAATGCACAATACAGATGCCATGCATTGTAAATACATTTCAGGGGCATAAAATCCAACACAGAGAGCCGGTGTTCCACGAAAGCTGTGAGTCCAAAAATAACTGTAAAAATGAATTGTCTGTCGGGACGAATCTTTCAGATCCCAGCCAGTATTTGCAGGGTTACAATATACAACTGGGTTACTTATTGGCATAAATACCCCATTTTAAAATGCCGATGATAAACTGAAAAAGAGGGGAAGGAGATATTTGACTTATTTCTGGATGCCATGGATTCCCCACGTTTAATTTCATACTTACATGCTATTTACTTATCCCACGTTTATGGGTATGTGCTTTAGCTTCATATAAATCTCTCCTGTCTGTCTGTCTCGCTGCGTTCTTTTCTCTTCTGCCATCCCATCTGCTTCTTGTGGTCCTTCTCCTGAAACCACATCACAGGATCTGATGGGGATAATGGGAATCCGCCTCTGGTCTCTATCATAAACATGCCAATGTGGGCTATTGTGTCGGGAGTCGGCGGTCACCAGATGGTGCTTGGTTGCCCAGGGTCTGTCTCTGGCTTTGGTCTCTCCGTAAACCAACAGCTCCTTTAGCATTGTGTTTTCTCCCAAGATCTACCTACTCTGCCTGAGGAAGGTGTAAGGACCGTGGGTAATACACCCCAAGGGATGAAATGCTTCTGGGTGCATTGGGTGCTTTGCAGCCTCAGCCTTACAGCTATGAGCTGCCCTTGCAGAACTGAGGTTTGTTAATCCCTGTGCTCAGCCGTGTTCACTCCGCCTGCATTCCTGGGTAGGAAAATTAGCACGTTAGTTTGTGTAGGATTGAATGCTGTCTTCATGTGAAAAGCGGTCCATGTCAGCTTGAGCAGGCATCTCCTTGATACCTTTATGTGCTGGGCTTGGGAAGACAGAGCAGAGATACCACTGCATCTGTGGGTGCAGACAGAATCAAGCTACCTCCTCTTGCCTGGGCTCCCAGACGGCTCTTGAGTGTCTGCAAAAGGACTGGCTTGTGTCTGTATCAATGAGAGATGGAGGTGGTACAGAGAGCTGCTGAGGTATGGGGCTTTCCCCATAAAAAAAAAAAAAAAGCCCTTCAGCCAGGAGAGAGCCTGGGACAAATGCTGCTCTTCATTTGGTGCCTGTGTGTCCTCAGGAGGTCCTGGGCATTGCTGTGCATGTGAGCTGCAGAGGAGGGATTAATGCAGAAATAAAAGATTGAAAATAAAAACACTGAAAGCGATGGCTCTTCCTGAATGCAGACAGATGGAGAGAGCCTGGCATAATTACATTTAGCAAAGGGCCGCCATGAATGAAACCAATTAGAGAAGCAACGCTCGTATGAGAGGGAGAGTGAGAGGGGAAGACAACCACCTCTCTAGGTCTTCTCAGCTATCCACCTTCCATGGGGGGCGAGTCACGCACAGTCCCCAAGTCACAGGGACTCGTGGGTGCACCTGCCTCCTGGCTTCGGGGGACTTTGCGTATCTGCCAGGGTAAAAAAAGAAGGAAATGGGAAACATCGGGTGCTGGCGGGGCCAGCGTGGAGCTGGCTTGCAGCCAGCCCCAGCCTCGCCGTCTCCATTGTCTCATGGCTTTAATGCATGCCTAGAAATCCAGTATTTAGGATTCAGGTTACCATTGTAAAGCAGAAAGGTCGTGCTCAGCGTCGCTTGGCGTGGATTCCTTCGGCAGCTCTTTTGCCTGCATGCCCCACGTTGGGATGGTGTTGGCAGAAGGCCTGGGGCCAGGAGGCTACGAGGAACACGCCTTTGCTTCCTCTGGCATGGCGCGCACCTTGCGAGCAGCAGTCCTGCCTTTGTGATTTAGGGAGGGTCAGCGGGAGGTGGAGGGAGGTGTCCAGAGAGCCACGCAAAGAAGAGGGTGTCAGGCCGGCTTTGCAGACACTGGGCAGCCACAGTTGAGCATGCCTTGCTGACAAGCTTGGCAGAAAATCTAGCAAGGCAGGAGCAATGTGTCTCCTGGCTCTTACTTGGACAGATTTGGTGGGAGCTTCATGAGTAGCTCCTGCAGGTGACCAAGGCTAGGAGAAGCTTTTGAGGATGTTCCTCCCAATTTAATTTGTACTCCCAGAAATGGCTGTTTTCTTGCTTACCTCCCTTCTACTATCCTACTCTTAAGGGCACATGCCTTTTGGGTAGAAGAGCATCTGGCAAGGCTGGGCAGAATGATTCATGGGAGTTTTAGTGCAAAGTCTGGGGTTTGGGGTGTCTGAGATTGCAAAACCCCAGCAGCTGCAATCAAAGGCTGTTTGAAAGTCTTAGTTCTCACTTAAAAGTAATAAAACGATGCTAACAAGACTTGTATTTAAGGATATCATAATTGTAGGGAAAACTGGAAACAAGTCAAAGACCTCATAGCATTTAGGGGTTGCGGGTCTGAAAAAAATCCCTCCAAATACTTGGTTGGGGTTTTTTTAATCAGGTTTATCATTTTTAGGCATCCAGATTCCTGGTATTCAAAGCTCAAGGATGACAGCCTAGGTTGCTGTGTAACACTGAGCGGGGAGTGAAAGAAAGCCTGGCAACTCATAGGATCAAGGGTTACATTGGGTTGGACAGTGGCTGGCTTGGGTCAATTTAAGCCTCTAGATATACTGATGACTCTCAGGAGTGGTCCCGACCACTGATATGTGGCCCTGGACATGGAGAAACTTGAAAACAAAGGCCTGTGGTGTGTACTTCAGCCTCTGAAGGTAATAATTGGTGATGTTGGTCCCCCCACCCTATTCTGTAAGAGATCAAGTGAGGGGTGCATTTCTGTGTGTGTGCCTGTGGAGGCGGTGGGGATGAGGCTGTACGGACGCAGGCTGGCTGTGCCTGTGGACACCTACTGATCCATCTCACTCTGGGGACAGCTTGCAAAGCAGCATTTGACTTCCCCACTGCCAGGACTAGGGAAGAAATGCCTTTTAAAATATAGTCCTTGCTTTAACATATGTGCTGTGTGCAGCGCTGTGGGGGGCTCTGCTTAAGAGCAAGGGAGGAGATGCTGTTCCTGTGGTGTCCTCATAGGACCATGCAGGATCTCCTCAGGTAGCTGCAGACATGTCCCAGGTTGCCACTTGGGCCAGTGTCCCAGGGGAATATGCTCCTTTGATCCATTTGTGATACATTTCATAGGCATCGCCCTGGCCCCAGCAGCCACGTGCCTGAATGTGCTGTAACCAGTGTGAGTTTTAATACATCTTATGCAGAAGTGTACTGGAGCTCTGCAAAATGAAGGGCAAACTAGATGCACAAGTCTGGACCTGTACAAGCATTTAAAGCAGTTGTGGTCCTGCACCATCCCCAGGCTAGGCTTCCTGGTGGTGTGGCACTGAGAAGCAGAGTAGAAATGCAGAAGGCTCATGAGTGGGTGCTAGGCTGGGACCCATCAGACTCATTGTGCTTGCGATCAGGTTGATGGGTGATGTGGCAGAGCCAGCTGAGCGTTCAGGGAGCAAACAAATGGTTCATGTAGGTACGTGCTGGCTGGGGAGCCCATTAGGGGATTGTTTTCCTTGGAAAGGGAAGATTTTCCTGCAGCTCACTGTGTTTCTGTAGGCTTTTACTAACTTCTTCCTCCTTCCATCCCCAAATGCCAGAGATCAGAGAGCCTGCTACTGCTGCAAGAGCTTGAGGATACAGTAGGAAGTGACGGGTCTCCAGAGTGCAACATGGCTGGGAAGCAAAGGCTTAGGTTTCTGCACTGTCTTCATCCTTCTTCCCTTCCTTCCTAACCCTAGAAGAAACCACTCTGTGGAAACCACGGTGTGTTTCCAAAGATGCTTCTCTGGATGTGTGAGTGTGGAAGGGGCTATTCCCAGCAGTGGCTGTCTCCCAAACCCCGTGGTGCCCTTCTGTTGACCCATTTGGGCATGGGACTTGCAGAGCCAGCCATGGATGCCTCCTGCAAGCAAGGCTTTCCCCGCTCCCTGCTGCAAAGGCCATTGATTGCTGGCACCAGTGATCTCTGGGGCCAGTGCACTTAGCTGTGGGGCCAGAAAGCTGTGTGGGCTTTACCAAGAAAGGCTTCACTGCATCCTGAGGAATTTTCAGACCCGTGTCATCTGATCAGACCCACTCAGTGTGTCACACTGGCAGGCAGAGGAACACCAAGGTGTTCAAACTGCACTGGGCTCCTGAGGGACTCGTTTTATGGCTATGCAGAATTAGTCTGTGTTTTCTAGGCCACCTTTGAAAACGGCTGAAAATTTGCTTTCCATAGCCTAAAAACTGAGCGCTTTGTTTGGCCCCTTTAAGTGGTGGGCAGGGACTAGGGATCTCCTGTGACCTGAGAGCCCAACCAAGCTGTGAACAGCTCAGTGAGGGTGGAAATGGGTTTTGCAGTTCGTTTTGAACACACTCAAGTTTGCTGCTGTTGTTCCTCCAGTTTGGGCATGAATGCCACACTGGTGGCACCCTCACCCAGCATCCGCTCTCCTCTGCTTTCGCAAGGCTTTGGGAAGGACTGAGGTGGTGGCCATCAAGACCAGCACCTCTTTAGCATTGTAGCTTTGTGGCTGCTCAGAAAGGGTGAGTGGGCACAGGCCCACCAAGCCTAGGGAGAAGGGATGGCTCTGGTGACAACCACTCATTTTGCCACGCAGCCCTGAGGAGCAGGAGACTGCATGACAGCCCAGTGGATGCTCTATGCAGGTCCCCCTGCCCGAGGAGCTGGCAGTGACACATTCCTGACAGGAACTGAGAGAAGATGCCGGAGTGAGATCCCAGTCATGTCAGCTGGGATCAGGTACCAAACCCAGCCGTGGCTGCAAGCAGTGAAGGAAGCAGCTGCCCTGAGCGCTGGTGAATGTGATCCAGAGCTAATCCTGGGGCACCTGCTCTCTGTGCATGCCTGCGGTGAGGTGCCATCCTCCAGGTCTCCCAGCTCTGCACCGTAACTGCTCCCCAGGGCTCTGTGGCTCTCTGTAAACGCTGCCAGAGCGATACTGTGGATGCCAGAGGGATGCTGGCTGAGGATGTGACGGGTTCACAGTGGGCTTGCAGTCAGACGACAGGTGCCAGCTTTGCAGGGCGCAGGCACAAACATCTCAGGGGGGGTTTGCTTTCCTGCAGAGCCTATTGCTCTCCTAGGAAGATGGAAAAAATTATGGTCCTAAAGGGATGAGCACTGTCTGCACTTTGATGGCAAACATCCCTGGAACCATAGGGAAAAAAAAAAAAAGACACCCACTGATTTTTTTTTTTTTAATATTATTTCTCCCTGTTTCTGTCTGCCTATCAGCCTGTCAGCCAGCTAGATGCTAATCCGCAGCAGCAGCAGCACAAATAAAGCTAGACTAGAGGGATGCTAATTTATGCCTGGATTTCATGCTTTGTTTTACTTCCCCACTTTATTGGACAGAGGAGGCTTTGTGAGTGACGTAAAATGTCGCGTGTGCTCTCCCCATGGCAGGTTCCTGCACATGCAGCGGATAAGTTCATTTCTCCATAGCCCCTGCAGCCTTGCACATGCCCTTCTCTGCCTCCCCTGGGTCATTTTGGGGTGGGGGAGAGGGGGGGAGGGAGGGGAGGGTGTGTCATTCCTGATAAACCCCCATCTGATGAGGACTTGTTCTGAGTTTGTTGCGCTGCATTTGAAACCCAAGGATGTGTTTCCAATCTCATCCTGCCTTTCTCTGATGGTGCCAGCATTTATGTATCTAAACTGTAATTTTTTACGCTCTTGCTGGGTAGCCAGACTACAGCCTCTGCAATTTGCATGAATAAATGTCATGTAAAATCATCCTTTCGTGGGCAGTGACCAGCCGAAAAGTTATGTTGTAAGGCAATCTGTTTGAAGTGATCTGCAGAGCTGTTTAATGAGATGTTGAGATTTACACCTCTCAGTGTCTGAGGGGAAAAGCACATGTAGATTTAAGGTCACAGCCCAGAGGTGACCTTACCTACGTGGTGCAAGTAGTTGAGGAGTTTTATCATTCGTTGCTTGTGAAACCCAGAGTGTTAAATGATGCTGGTGAGCCTCTGAAATTCACTGTCTTAGAATAAAGTAAAATGTAAAGAATAGTCAAACAGGTGTTAATAACAGAGGGTCTTGCGTGGTTTCTTGCAAGGGTTTTGCATGGGGTCTACACTGGGACCCTTGGGGTATATGGAAGGAAGGATCAGCCCCCGGAGTCAGGGAATGGATCTGTTGAAGGATTGCTGAGGTCTTCAGCTCCCATTAGAGGTAAAGGGAGGAGATGCCCGAGTACCTTTCAGTCTCTGTGTTTATGAGGCTGGTACTGACTTTCCCCTGCAGCCAAGGCTTCATGAGCGAAGCAGCAAATCACCAGTGAAGGAAAGAACAGAGGACTGGAACTGGAGGGGGCTTTGAAATGGTCGCATAGGCTGGGAGCTACGAATCCCCCTGCTTTTCCACTCAACTTTTTCACCACTCCTGCTGACCTCTGCAGAGCAAGCTTGGGGAAGAGCCCAGAAGTGGGTCTCGTACTGAGGTCTGCCCTCAGCTTCACCAGGTTAAGTCCTAAGTGAGTATTTAATTGCGTTCTGTAAAAGCTGACCAATTTTACAGCATGGAAATGAGAGCAGAATCGCAAGTGTCCTTGTTTCTCTTTACCATCAAATAGCTTTTCTCAGCCATTGAGTCCTGGCAAGCTGCTCTCTGTAGGGTTTTATTTCACTCCGTGTCTTCATTGCCCTATTAAAACCACATCTCTGTCCCTGGGTCCCTACGTGTCACTGTATGTCGAGTGCTTATCCCCGTGTATTGGGGCAGAGGAATGTGGCAATAAAACTGCTCACAACTACTTGTTTGGATAAAAAGCACAGATTTGCTTACTTGGCAGTAGCTTCTCCCCTTTTTAAGCAGAAATGGTTGCACAAGTGACTTTTGTTTTGTTGCAGTCATTGTGGGAAGGAAATGTTTTGCCATCATGCTTGTTCTTGGGTTTCTGTGTGAAGTTTTGCCCTGAGATGTCCAGAAATCTCTTAGCTGGCCTCTTACAATAACCAGACAAAGGTCCAGGTGGTGGATCTGGCTGTGGGTGCAATGGCAGGGGGGCTAGACTACTTCTGCCACACCGAGGCAGGGCTCTTTTGGGTTTTTTCACAGCTTTATTCTGACTAAGCTGATGGACAGGAATAGTTTCATACTCCTAAGGTGCATCTGTTTGTGTAGGAGGACGTGGGATTGTGGCATTTGTGTTTGCAGCTTTTACTGGGCTCCTCAACCAGGCTTTCTTTGGGCTGGTATCTGCTCAGATGGGGGGAACCTCTGGCTCGTGCCACATCTCGCGTTGCGCAGGTCTTCACATGTGAACACCATAGGTGTACAGAGGTATCTGGCTTTGTGCAGGTCTCGGAGCCAGCCTCTTCGAGGTCTCTTTGTTTTGTCTCCCTCTGGGTATCTTGTGCAGATGCATTTGCATATATGGAAAATGTTGTCATCATCTTCTCTCCCCCTCCCCAGCTCCCGTTCCCTTTGCTCTGCCGACTCGTGGGCATTTCCAGATGAACGGTGTCTGCCGAGGCCAGCCAAGCGTGGTGGGCTGGGGGCTAACATCCCCCCCCCATCTGCACCTTCGCTAGTTCCTTCCCCAGGCATGGCTGGGGGGTGGTCAGGGCATTAGGGGCGTTATTACCTTTTTTTTTTCCTCCTTATATTTAATAACCAGCAATAGGCAGACAATTGGGTCCTGAAGGGAGCCTGGTTTGTTCCCTGAGCCCCCAGCCCTGACACCCCGCTGCTCCCTTCCTTTCTTCTCACACTGTAGCGTGTCTGGCAGCAGCACCAAAGAGAGCAGTCCAAACCGTGCAGTGAGCCTGCTCGCTTGCTCTAATCCATGAGGCCAGGTTTAAACACTTTTTGTCCCTGCCTGGAAAGCCTCAGAGAGGTTATACCAATAAATCCCTTGCTCCTCCATGAAGATGTCCTTCCCAGGACATTTTAAATCACTAATCCTCTCCAAGGCATCTCTGGCTCCATCTTCTCTTCCCAAACCCGAACCTGCCTCTCTGCTGCCAAAGACATATGAGTGGCCTGTGGCTTCACCCCTCCGGCCTGCTGTACAGCCCTGCTCCTCGGCCCCGCTGTCCCACCATCCGCTGCCAGCCTCGCGCTGGGGACAAGCTGGGCCATTGGAGAGGCTGGGGGCGGAAGAAGGGGGTGGAGGAGAGACGGGGCAGCTGCGAGGCTTGTGTTAGTAAACACTTCCTTGGGTTCACATTTTAATTCCTTACCCCCCTTCCACATCTTCTCCCCCATCCTTTCCCTTTTCTATATGCTCACACAATGAGACCATTGTCAAGGGGTGATTTGAATGAGGGGTCTCCGGGCATGTTCCCAGCATTGTCAAACAGAGTGGGAAAAAAACCACAACTCCAGCCTAGCCAGGAGGACCAGACCAGACTGAGACAGATGCCTAAATTAGTGACAAAGCCTTTTGAATGTCCCCCCTAGACAAGGGTTGCCTTGTGCATGCGTGCGTGTGTGTGTGCATGCTCGTGGGTGTGTATTTGTGGCTGGGTGGCAGCTTGCATGTCTCCCCATGTTAATTAGTTTTGCATGCATGTCTGATAAGGTGCCAATGAATATATTTGTACTCCTTCCATTGGCAAAAGCTGTCTCGGCGGCGGGGGAGATGCGGGGCGGCAAGGGTGTGCTCAGCGCAGCCTGGCAGCCTGGGGTAATTGAGCTGTGCTGAGCTAGGAGAAGAAGGGGTGAGGGTTGCTGCGACTCCTGGTGCATCTGCAGAGCTGGGTTTCCCAGCGATGGGATCTGCTTGCTTTCGTTGCAAATCATGGAGAGTTTACAAGAGAACTGAGGCTTTTTTGGTTCACTGGGTCTTTCTCTTCATCTTTGCTGATTGTCTGGCTGAGGGTCTGTAGGCTCTTTCTTCTCCTCTGCCCTGTGTGTCTCTCTCAAGTCCCTTAAAAGGTATTTATTTCCCATGCATTTGTATCCATCTTTGTATATACACATACACACGCCATCACTCACACAAAGCCCCAGCAACAAAACCTCCACCTGCTTCTCCAGAAAGGGAGTCAAATCTGCTCCCAGTTACAAAATATGGGAGGGAAGCAAAGTGTGTGGGTGCCAGGGGTGAAGCAGTGGAAACAGGCAAATGTAAATGCAGAACAGGAGTCAGAGAGACAGAGATAACGTGTGCTATAAAGGATTTATCAGCATTTGCTCAGGATAGACTTATTAATTATCAATGCAGAGAAAAGTCTTTACATCCCCAGCATATGGACCAGCACGTAATGTCATTCCTAGAGTGCTGTTATGCATCCATCCATCCATCCATCCATCCATCTGCATTCTGTAGGTTCACACAAGAATTCATTGTACGTGTAGGGATGTAAATACCAGTTCACATGTAATTAATTTCCTGGCTAAATTAATTTCACATCTTTTCCCTTAAATCAACAAGACTTAAGAGCCCGCATACATTTCTTGAGCAGACTGGGAAGAAGCTCTAGAATGCACTAAGATGTCTTTTCTACCCGTGCTCCCTTCTGCTTCAGAGCAGCTGCCGGATGCCGAAGGAGCAGGGAATTACGTAGCACAAGGCTGCTCTGAAGCAGAGGTCATTGTGAAGACAAGCACAGCTTGTCTTCTGTGGAGTTCGGTGGCACCCAGCTTCATGCTGGTTCCCATCCACTTTGCCTTCTCTTCCATACTCAGGTTCTGGTGCTGTCAGTGAAGGGATGGAGAGCAGGAGCAGACACACAGTGGTGCAGTGCTGGTCCTGAAGAGATAGGTGGGAGATGGCGTGGTCAGAGCTGCAGATCACAGTGTGGACTCTCTCTGATGGGCTGGCCAGGGAGGAAAGGGAAGGTTCTGACTAACGATACAAGGTGACCATTGGCATCAGCAGGGTTTGGCTTGGGCAAGGGCTGATGCTTCTTTCCCCACTGGTTCTGGAGCTGCACTGGGTTTTCCTCTGCTGCTGGGAGGGGAGCTGAGGTGTGACATGAAAGGATGGTAGAGTAGCCAGGGAGTGGCAGTGCCACCGGCTGGGAGGAGAGTGGGCACATCCCCAGTGGGGCAGGGTGGGCTGCAGGAGGAGTAGTTCTCCTTTGTGCTCAGAGAAGTCCAGGAAGGCGAGCAGGACCAGGCTGCATCTCCCCATCGACCTGCACAGGGCATCTGCGAGGGAACACTTGTGCCCAGCCCAAAGAGTGCCCCAAAATCCTCACCGCTGGTCCAGTAGTGGGTACAGCGGGCAACTGATGAGTTCATGTGCAGGAAAAAGGGACTCCCGTGAAACGCAGGTCATCCAGTTGGAGAACAAAGGCAATTTTGTGTGACTTATCAGCAGTGCCTAATTGCGCAGGGTGAATAATGAGCAGCTGGGGAGGCAGCACTGTGGTCCCTCCCGGCAAGCTGCAGCCGGTGACCGAGCCCTGCGTCTGGAAACCCTGAGCCAGTACCAGCAAGATTGTGGGCATCCTCAGAGGGGTCCTGCCCCAGTACCCTTCATCTATGCCCATTTCTGAGCCATTTGGGCTCCTCCATTGCACAGTAATTGTTTTCATCCCATATGTGTGTAAGAGGGGAACCTGCTGTTGGAAAAAGTCACTCTGCAGTGGCTCAGGCCTTTCATTTGCTCACAGGATGGATGTGTCATCCACGCCTGACCCAGATGCAAGGTGGCCTTTAGTCACAAAGAGGAACTAAGCACCTGAATCCTGCACAGGGCTGACAATTCCCTCCCTGACCAGTGCCTCATCCCTGAGCAGGGCCCTTGCTGGGGACCCCTTCCAGCAGATCTTCCACCCTTCCTCCCTCCCTTCCTGTCTGCACATCCCTGCCTCTCCTTAATTCTGCTGCCAAGCTCTGGGCAGGGCCATGGAAACCGCCTTGTCAGAGCTCCTCGCTAGGTTGATCTGCAGAAGGGTATTTTTTTCCTTTCCCTGTTGGGATGACTATTCCCACATAAGCAAAGCCTCTTAATGAATCTGTGGCAGCAAAGTAGGTAACGCGTTCGCCCTGCCAAGGCTGCTTGGCACAGCTGGAGTCACGTAATCGGGCTGGGCTGCCAGCCGGGGACAGAGCAGGAAGAGTTAAACTGAGGACAGTGCAGGGACAACTAATCCCCCACAGGAAGAGTAGCAGAGAGACCTCCCTGTCCTTCATCATCCTCCCCCTCCATCCACGGTCTCTTCCCTCTCCACCACGTCCTATTCCTCTCCCACATCCTCCCTTCACTGATTTCTTCTTCCGTCTTTCTCATCCTCCTCCATCCCTTTCTCACTCCTCCCCCCAGTTTCCCTCCTGCCCCCGCTCTCTCCAGCGCTGTCTCCTCTCACATGCTCTGTCATGTCTCCAGAGCTGGTTTTCGAGTGGGACCGGGGGACGGTGTATTTGGGCTGCGGTGGAGGTCACAGCTATATGGGGATTGTTTAAAAGAGATTTGCCCACATCCCAGCCCATGTGACCAGCCTCAGCTGCAGGTCTCTCTTTCTTAATCTGGAGATAAGCGTGATTATCCGAGGAAGGGCTGTTCGGAGCTTTGTAACTGTGACAGGGGAGCTTTCAAGTCGCACTTTGCTGGCAGAGCAGCGTTTAAAGCCGGGGAATCAGATTCCAAGCGTGGCTTTGCATCTCTTTTCTGCTGGGAGCATGGTGCAGGGCTGGCAGTGGGGATGGGAGCTTTATTAGGACTTTGCTTATGATGCGGAAAAGGAGTGAGGGGAGGGAAATGGGGAGAAGAGGGAGGCAAAAAAATCCCAATTCACCGCTTTCCCATCAGTGGTGGCATAGGAAGGATGCACCGGTTCAAGGGGACAGGCCAGCCCGAGCCCTTGTGTAGAGCCATAAGGTCCAACAAGTCTGGGGTCTGGCTCTTTTATTTTTTAGCCTGGGGTCACGTCTCCTCGTTCTGCGCTCCCCTGGCTCGATCCATCGAGCCCCTCGCACAAGAGGTCTCCGGGGCCCTGTTTGGAAATGAAATGCTCTTTTAGCAGCTCCCATGGCACAGCTTCTCTGTGTGGGGTGACAGAGCCAGCTCTGCTGCCCGATAAGCACGTCGTGCCCCAGCACTCGAGGCAGCTGGTCCAGAGGAAGGTTTACTGGAGGTGCTCCTTGGCAGTGTAGCTCTGGAGCCGGGGTGGGAGTGCAGGGACATAGAGCAATTGTATAGTTTAATATGGGATTGGTGTCTTGTATTGCTGGAGGCGGAAATATTTAACATCTCATACAAGGGGCATGGTCCCTGAAGGTTTCTTTCACCGGAACAGACATCAAAACAGGGTTTAGTGGAAATGTTCAGCTATGGAGCAGGCGCTGCTTTGCTTCTATTTGTAGACTAGAAACTCAGAGCGGAGAGTTGTAAGGGTGCTTCTTTTGATGGAGATGGGTCAAGGAGAAAGAAGCCTGGCTGCGTGCCAGGGGCAGGAATCTGGGGCGAGGTTGAATCAGGACGAAGTGCCAACGCTTTGGGCCATCGCTTGGGCAGGACTCGCTGTTCTTGACGTATCCTCTTTGGAAACGGTTCAGCTTCCAGTGCGGCAGCTGAGACCAGCCTGATCCAAAGGACACCCTGAATCCCGTGTGCTCCCCCTACACCCACCACCACCCATTGTTAGTGGTTGAGAATTTGCAGGGAGAACACTGACCAGCCCCTTTGCCCAGGTTCATTTGTGGAGGGGTGGTTGTGTGCCTGTGTGACAGTCCTGGGGGATAGATAGAAGAGATCCCCCTTCTTCCTTTGCTGTGAAGGCATGTCTCATTTTTGCACCAGTCTGCCACGGTGGCTTGCCAGCCTTAAAACAGCTCAGAACATGTACCTGTATCCAAGTGTACATGGATTAAAACGTGTCTCTGCTGGGCAGGAGACTCGGTTTACCTCCACCCAGCTCCAAAAGGGAAGCAGCTGCAAATGCATCATCTTGAAAGGAAGCTCTGAAACATCTCCCACATTGCCTGCTTGTCCCCAGAGCCCCACACAGCTGCTCTGTGTGTGGATGGTCTGTTTTCCTTGTGCCCCAGTGAACTTTATATTTCGCTGTTTTTCTTTGTGCATTGCTTAGATCATTCCTCTTCAGTTCCTAGAGCTTATTCCAGGGCTTTACCAAGGATCCAGCCAACATATGTAGCCTTACTCCAGGGCACAGCTCTTGATGAAACTAGAAGATGGACGCAGCAGCTTTTTCATCTAGTGATTCTAAGACTGAACAGCCCAACTCCCAGCCTGCAGCCGTGCTGCTCAGATAACTGTGCCCATGTCCCAGGGAGAGAACAAGAACTCCCCTCGAGATCCCACAGCCTCGGATCCGGCAGCAGGAACGTGGGCAGGAACATGTAGGAGTTGGCGTGTGCAGGCAGGAACACGTGTACACTGGGGCAAGCGTGCCCATCTCTGCAGGCACGGTCCCACGCCTGCCTGTGTACCAGCCCAACTCCATGTGCTCACCCCATGTGAATCCATCCCATACCTGCCTGAAACATGGGTTTGGGGGTGTAGGGTGGCCACGAGGGCTGATAGTAAGTTTACCGGTGGCAAATAGAGGGGAGCACGGTAGAAGGGATTAATAGAGCAATCTGTTTGAGATGTGGTGAAGGAAGGTTTCCTGATGTGATACATGGAGGAAGGAGCTAAAAAAGGGAGTGGTGTAGTAGAGAGATCAAAGGCTGTGCCAGGGATGAGAGGGAATGAAGGTGGCAGCCAGGAGCAGTTTGGGTTCCTGGATGTTGGGTGATGCGGAGAACACAGGCTGCTCAGAATGAAAGCCATTAAGAGGAGAGACAGGGGAGATGAAAACAGGGTGGAGGGTACCAAGAAGGGGAGGCAGAGCAACAAGCTCCAAGCCAGGGGGGTTTTAGAGGACCGAGTGCGTGGCTTTCCATGCTGGGGTGAAAGACAGGCTGGAGAAGGGGGCTGACACCCAGTGAGGATGTGCAAGGTGGTCCCGACCCATGGACAGGGAGCCAGCACAAAGTCCTGCAAGCCGGAGGCACAGGGATGGAGGAGCTGTCATGGTGCTAGGGTGAGAAGTTCTCCAAAGGAGAGCTGAGCATAGAAACCAGAACATGGCCAAGGATTCCTGGAAAGCAAGAAGGAGCTCTTCTGTTAGGTTGAGAAGGGCTGAGTCATTTCTCCAAATGCCATGTTAGGCCAGGTGCTGGAATTTGAGCACAAACTGGGCAGTAATACACACAAGAGGCTGGAAAATTCATTTTCCCCTCTGTCCCTGCAGAGCATCCCTGTGCCACACCAGGCCTGCAGCTTGCTCAGTGCATTGGGACCTTCTGGGGACCATGGTGTCCCTCCAGGGACCAAGGAGAAGGGAAGAGCTCTGGCAGCTGCTTTTGGATTCTCTTTAACTCACCTGAGTGTCCACCATCACCGTGCAGGTGACTGAGACCAGGGGTGATTCAGGCCCTTGCTGTCACTGCTCTTGTTCAGGGCCATTTCCTACAAGGCCCCTGGCACCTTGGTATGTGAGTCCGTTTTTTGTGATTGATTAAAAACAAAAACCTTGACCAAAAACCCCATAATGTTTGCTCACAACCTCATTGCCATAGTAACAGAGGTCCTGAGGACACCTCTGAAGTAGGTCACCATGGGCCCCTTTTCACTGCATCTCCTGGCACAGCACGCCTCCTGATGCAGGATGACCATGCCAGTGTCTAGCTGGGCATCGCCCTGGCACAGACCAGACCTGCTTGGGGAAGGCCAGGCTGGAGACCTACCTTCTGGTGACAGCACCTAAGGGTGCCAAGGACTGTCCTGCACTGAGTCACGAGAAACTTCTGTCCCTCCTGCTGCCCCCTTGCCAGCTTGCTGGTGTCCCCCACATCAGGGCTCCCTTCCCAGCCTCCCCTCTCCCCATCCCCCACCACCTCACTGCCTCCCTCCCCCCTTTCCCCCAGCGCCTCTCCTCCTGCTTTGCATAATTTTCCATTTTCAGTGTCCCCTTTTCTTTTTCTCCTCTCCATATGGTGCGTCTCCCTCTCTGCCTGGCGCAGGAGCCGTCCTTAACAAGCTCTGCAAAACCCTCTCTCTCAGGGGCTGCACATGAAAGATGCTCTGTAAAAACAGAGGCCGGGACAGAGCCCCCCCTTTTTTTCCCCCCTTGATTTATATGGGGCCAGGATGTGGGAACGTTTCTGGGTTGTGCTTTGGAGCCGCCGGGTGCTCGTGCCTGTTTTCTCCAGCCATTCAGCGCAGACCCCTAAGGCCAGCTTGTCCCCTGCCTTTGATCTGCAATGCAGAAAGAGCGGCCAGGGCAAGTTTGTGCCTCCCTCACCCAGCCTGAGCCCTGGTTTTGGCTGGCAGAGAGGGATGCCCTGTCCCTGCCGCACTGAGGAGAGGCCATGCCCTTCCCACTCCGTGTCCGGTGGTCTTTTCCAGCCGGCTATTTCAGCTCCCTCCTACATCCCCAGTAACATGAGGACCTTCAGCCCCGCCAGATTCAAGGCACGGGGTCTTGGCGAAGCAGCAGGTCATGGGATTTGTGATAACACGGCGACTCGCAGCATCTAACCCACCACTGCCCCTCTCCTGCTCCACTGCCAACACTTGCCAGCAAGCTCCTGGCCAGCCCAGCCAGGGACACGGAGCAAAGGGTGCCAGGGCTGGCAACGCCTGCCCAGCATTTGATGGGTTAAGCCGGTCTCCAGCTAATTTCTCCCAGCGGCTCCCCTCCTCCTCGCACTTCTGTATGCAGCAGGCAGGGCCTCAGCGCAGGTTCCTGCACTGAGCTGTTGCCAGGGGAGTAGTTAGGCGAGTCTGAGCTATGCGGGGAAAAGGCCCGGGCTGTCAAAGTGTCTGAGATGAACCATAGCCTGGTCCCCCTGCAGCTGGGCCCAAGCATGCATCAGCCCTTGTTTGGAGCCTGGGAATGGCAAAGCCCAGGGAGGTTCAAGGGCAAACTTGCTATTCATTAGTCAGGGGTCCTTGACGTTCCCACTCTCTGTCTCCCTTCTTCTTCTTCTTCTCTTTTCTGTCCCTCTTTTGACAGATTCCTGGGTGCTTTTGGGGAAAACTCCCCTCCTCCTCCTCGCCTCGGCAAAAGCCCTCCACATAAACTTCCCCAGCAGACAAGGCAGGAGGACAATAACAGCAGGGCCACGATGCAAACGAGAGCCGGCGGAGCAGCCGCATCCCTCGGGTGTCCTTTCTCCCCGGTCCTCCCCACGCTGCTGCGGGAGCACCAGGCTCTGCATTCATTTGGCTCTGCGTGCCCATCGCCCATGTTTTATTATCTTGATGCTTGCAGGAAATTGTAACTTGAGATAAGAAAAATGTCAGCCGCCTTCTCCTCTCTCCCGTAGCCCAAAGTGGTGAGAAGTTCCGTCCGTAGGAAATGTAAATGCTTGCTCAGGTACACGGGACGAGCATGAGATGGAGGGAGCCTGGAGAGGCCACGCCAGCATCTCCGCCAGGAGATAAAACTCGCAGCGTAGGCGTAACACGGAGCCTCCCTCTCTCTCTCTCCACCGAACAGAATATTTCATAGCTCTTGGAAGCCAAAGCTCCCTTGTAATTATCCAAAGCAAACAGCATGTGTTATTAGTTCAAAATTTATTTCACACCCCCCCCTGCCCCTTCCCTCCAAACCCTACCCGGGCCCCTGGAGCAGAATGGAGGTGTAATTGTGCTAAGGAGTTAGCAGGGGAGAGCACAGCTTTTGGTCACATTCAAGTTGGAGGGCTTGAGCCAGGGAGGTGGTATGAAAGGCTGGTATTTGCATAAGCAGCGTGCATCCCTACAAAAAAAAAAGAGAAAGATATCAGGGGCTTGCAAAATTCAATCAAGGCTGGGAGGGAAGGAGAAGAAAAAAAAAAAGGGGGGGGGGGGGGGGGGAAAGGGAGGGAGGGCCACAAAAAAAAAAAAATTGACAGTGAAAAAGGTTTTTCTAAGTAACACCCTGGCGAGATTAAATTGTCCAGAAAGTTTCTCCATGTGAGCTGGTGAAGCGGAGGCTGGGCTGAGGGCAGGGGAGGAGCAGGGTCCCTCCTTCCTGGCCTCAATAGGGGATAGGAATCTGATTAGGCAGAGCGTCCTGCATCCATTTACCATTATTTGAGGGTTGGGTTTTTTTTCTTTTGCCCTTCCCACCGCCCAGAATTGCTGTGGCAAGGCAGTTTGTCAGGGTGCAAAGCTCAGCGCTGGCTTTGTAAAGGCACAGAGAGGCACAGGAGCAAGTACTGGGTCAGAGGCTGAGCTGTAATTGCAATTATTTATGCATTTTTTTTTAATAAAAAGGAAGGGGATAATGAATCCACAAGCTACTTTGTGGGATGCTTTCCCTGCACAGGGCACTGGGGAGGGAAGGCAGTGTTAGGCTGGGCTGGGGTCTTGGTAGAGACCTATTTTTGCAGGCACCCACAATGCTGGGCTGAACTCTGCCTGTGCAGGAGGTTTGGGCTTCCTTGAAGCTTATGTCAAATTACTGGGCTCAATCCAGCCCTTCCTACTCCCAGTTACTAAGTGCTGGAAGGTGTGAGCCCACAAGGCAGGCAGGGCATCATTTCAAGGGTGGGTTGATATCTTGTACCAATGAGCATCCTCCCTATTGGCACCATAGATTAGTTTCTCTGTAGGTCCCAACAAGCTTAGCCTGCCTGGGCAGAGGGCAGGGGCTGTCACTGCCCAGGAAAGGGATTTTCATCCAGCAAGAGTCTTCCCTGGCAAGCACAAGGGTTCAGCCTCTTCCTTCTCTCCTGGGCTTGAGAAAGCACCCACCACTGTTCAGATCTCATCTGCCCTGACCTCAACATCCTTGTCAGCTTTGGGGGTCATTGGGAGTGACTCCAGGTGTCACGTAGGATGAAGCAGTGCTGAGCCCTGTCTTCTTGCACCCTGGCTCTCCTTACACACACACCTCTCAGCACCCCTATTCTCCAGGGACAGGCTGTGGTACTCCCCAAAACCCATGTAGGTGGGGTGGATTTGGCTTCTGCCTCTCTTAAGTTTTAGGCGTGCTTCAAAGTTGAGAAAGGGAAGGGATTTTCCTCGGATTTCCATCAAGTGTTTTATGAATATTGAAATAAAGGGGTTACAGAAGATCTATTTTTAAGAGAGATAAAAAATACCCATGAAAATTGCAGCCTGGACCCCAGAGTGTAGAGTATTTGCACAGTTCAAAGAGTTACGGTGGTTCATCCAGTCGCAGCCCGGGAACGTCGCGGTGCGACCTACAGCAGATCACATGCCGGCTACTCCCAGGGCGGCTCATTAGAGAGCCACACAGAAGATTTATCTCTTAAAATGGGCTTGCAAATATTTTATAAAATTTGCAATATTTTATAAAATTACAATTTGGTGCAATAAAAAGAATAAATTAGCCAGCTGATGGGTCCTTTTGCACTCTGGATCCAAGTGTATTCGGGAATTAGTTATATTAGTCTTTACTCCTTTCCAGCATCACAGTTTATAGGCAAATCAAAAAGGGGGGATGGCAAAGGGATGGGACTGGGTTCAGAGGGTGTGCTCTGGGATCTGTGCTCGCCATGGGGAAGGTGCAAAGGAGACAGAGAAAAATAATCAGGAAAAAAGGAAGAGAACCTGCTGCAAGGTGCGAGATGCATGGGGCAAACTCCAGGGATAGCCGAGAAGGTGACTTCTGCTGAGCGTCGCAGCTTTGGCTCCAGCTCCGTGACTTGGTATCACTTTCTCCAGCCAGGCAAGGGCGCCGAGGGCAGGGAAAGTTAACACAAAGATTAAAACATCAGACGGCTGTGCCTTTAGTGGCTCTGACATGCAGAGTAATCCCATGCCCCAAAGCCTAGGGAGGAAGGACAAGCCGCAAGCCCTCCCCTGGCTGGCGGTGTGCGGGGCAGGCAGAGGTAGGGGATTGAGGCAGGCACAGGGGGAGCTTGGAGTCTCAGGGACCGTGGCTTTGCTGGTCAGGGCAGGGGTAAGGTGGCCTGGAGCTGTGGGACATGTGTGGTGAGGAGGAAAAGGGGGCTGGAGTTCTGTTCCATCGCTGAGATGAGTTGGTCTCTTCTCAGCCAAGCACTGCTGGACTGTTTCCCTGCCAGTGATCATAACCGTTCCATTTTTTTCCTTTCCTTCCTAGATCCCAGGGAGCGGAAAAGAGACTTCCCAAGCCTGTGAGCTCCTTCTTGCAGTTGGCTACCACCTGCCCAAACTTGCCATCTGATGTCTTCAGGTTTCTCCAGGAGGGTCCTGACCTGCTTCTCTGAAGGCCCCAGAGAGGAGGCGGCTTTGATTCATGAACTTAGAGGGTTTCTGCATTGCTTCAGATCACATCGGTCCCACCATGGGGAGGGAGCCAGGGCAACACGGGGAGCCAGGGGATCATCCCACATCACTCCTGTACGTTGTCTTCAGTGCCCTAAGTACCCCAAAGCAGAGGGATGTGAGCGAGCCACCATCTCACCTGGCAAAACAGCAGGTGCATGAAGGTTGGAGGGAGCTTTTAGCACCCGGCTTTGCTCATGGAGCAGAGCTCAGCCCTTGCTGCTTTTCATCCCCGGGTGTGTGGAGCTGTGGGAGTGCAGCCATCCCAACTGCGCTGCTCTCGGCGCCCAGAGTACTGTTGAGTGTGTCCAGGCCAGGCAGCCCTGCTGCTGTTTTACTGCACACTCTCTGTTCCTGTAAGAGAAACGTACTGCCTGTAACTCTCTCCCATGAAAATCCCCTCAACCCCCATTCGCTGTTGAAAATAAACTCTCCCTTTTGCAAAAGTGAGCTGTGTGATTTGGTGCAGTCTTGGGATGGAGGAGGCGATGGGCACAAAATAAACCCAGAGAAACCAGCAGGAAAGGGGGGAGCAAGCCGAGACCCAAGCATCCTGGCTGTGCCGTGCCCCACATCAGGCACATTTCCCTGAAAGCCCAAGCGAATCCCTCGCCGCTAAACGATCTTTATTTGGTCTGAACCCCGTCTGGGAAGTAACTGCTAAACCCAATGCAAACAGACCCCCGTGAAAGAATATAATGAATATGTCTCTCAAATGATTTGGAGCCCTTCTGCCTGCAGAGCAGGGTTCCCCATTGTGCCCGGCTCCTGGCGTGCTCGGGGCAGGCTGCGCGAGGTGGTCGCTTTCCCAGCTGAAACCCGAAAAAAGCAAACAATGGGTCAAGGCCGGCATTGTGTGAGCCCAGGCAGGCAGAAGGAGTGCAGCCCGGCATGGCCAAGTTCAAGGCTGGGCAGGGGGCCGGGCGCGCAGGGATGCTAATGGGGGCTGCGCGGGGGCTGCGGAGGCACGGAGCAGGGGGGTCAGGGGCTCTGCGTGCCGTTATCCTGTGCGGCTGCGAGCACCCAAAAAACACCTTATGGAGAAGAAATGGAGCTTGATTGCCCAGTGCAGCAAGGGGTGCTGGGGGTACTGGTGGTACTGGGAGGGATTTAGGTTGCTGAGGGGACTGATGTTACTTGGGGGGCTGGTGTTTTATGGGGGATTGGTGTTACTTGCAGGGGGACTGATGTTACTGGGGGCAGACTGCAGCTATTGAGGTGTTACAGGGGGGACTGGTGTTGCTAATAGATATTACTGGGGGGAACTGGTGCTATGGGGGTTGTGCGGATTCAGGAGCCCTGCAGAGGACACAGCCTCTCTGGGTGTTACACACAGCTCTGCCCAGTGCTCCAGGCCCAGGCTGGGACCCCCACACACACCCCCTCACATCTCCCCGCTGCTCCCCCTGGCACAGCACATCTCCCCCCTCCCCGTATGAAGTGTGCGGAGACAGGCAGAGCGGCCCGTGGAAAAACACCATGGAGGGCCCGCACAAAGGGGGTTTTATTCAAATTTGTTTAGAGTTTAGCGGATTTGCATGAAAAATGTGTGAGAAAAGCCGGCTCCAATGACCTCATCCCCAGCTGCCATTAATGTTCAATTAAGTGCTGAATAGCAGCAAAGGGGGGACCGGCCGGGACGTGCAGAGAATCCAGGCTCGGGCGCAGACTGTGAGAACCGGGCGGCCGCCCCCACCCCCCTCCTCCGGGCCGTCTGGCCCCGGCCAGCCCCGACGGGGTCCCCCCGCCGCCGCGCTCCCCCCCTCTCCGCGCCTGCATTGGGAGGTGCGCTGAGCCCGTCGGGTCTCAGCCCGTCTGGGTTATTCCCTGGATCACTCGCGTCCTGAAGCAAAGTGCCCCCTTCCCCCGCGAAGGTGGGTGTTGGGGGGGAGAATAATGCTCCCTCTCTCCGCCACCGAGGCTGTTGTCACACACTGCCCCCCCCCCCCCCCCCCCCCTCCCCCTCTCCGCACCCCGGCTCGCCCGGCCCGGAGCCGCTCTCCGCCTCGCAGACGGTGTCAAAGCCCAAGTTCAAGTCCACGCCGAGGGGCTCTGCCCCGGGATTCCCAGCTCCTTTCCATCCTCCGCCTTTTGTTCGCCTCTGACAATTGCTCTTTATTTCTTACACACCCCCAGCCTCCCCCCCCCCGCGCTTCCCCCCCCCGCCCGCACTTGGCACCGTTTAGCTGCCTGCCTGCAAACTTAACAACCCCGGTTCTTGGTATAAGCACTCAAATTACCCTTCTTTCTACATATAAACACGGCCCGGGGTGTGCGGCTCTCCCCGGCCGCAGGGTCCCCCCGGCACAGTCCGGATTCCCCGCACCGGCCCCGGCCGGAGAAAGTTTCTGCTGCGGTACACGGCGGGAGAAAACGAGCCGGATCCAGCACCCCCCCTCTCCGGGGCTCCCCCGGGCCAGCGTTCAGGTAAGGGAAGGACCCCTCCCCCATTTGCTTTTGGGGGGCTGCCTCTGCTGCGGGACGCGATGGCACGGCAGGTTTTGGGGATGATGGAGGGGGTCTCTCTGCAGGGGATCTCGCATCCTCCCGCAAGACCAGCCCTG
The DNA here is from genome assembly GCA_020800305.1 of Porphyrio hochstetteri. Taxonomy (NCBI): domain Eukaryota; kingdom Metazoa; phylum Chordata; class Aves; order Gruiformes; family Rallidae; genus Porphyrio; species Porphyrio hochstetteri. Next base: position 16,244,297 of record CM036915.1, on the reverse strand, counting down.
CCCCGGGCACGCTGATACGGAGCCCCGGATCGACACACCCCCCCCCGGGGGTGCGGATTACCCCCCTGCCCCCGAACTGGGGTGCGGGAGGGACGCTGTCTGGCGGGGACAGCCGGAAAACCAGGGGAGGGGGGCCTTCCCAAACCTGCCTCTGCCCCGGCCTGCCTCTCTCCGCCCCCCTCGGGACGGGAACACCCACCCGGTAGCAGGTCGGGGGGGACCCCGGCGGAACGACATCCCCGGGACTCCCGGGGCCCGGCACCCCCGGGACGGGTGGGCACAGCGTTTCGGAGGCAAACCCCACCCCGGAGTGGCAGCGACAGCATCCCTGCTGAGGGCACACCTCCCTCTCTATAGGTGCAATATATGGGGTTGCGGAGGCCATAGGGTGCCGGGGAAGGCTGTCTGACGCCCCAAACAAATCCCGTCCCAGTACCTGCGTCTGGGCAGTGCTGGGATAAACTGGTCGGGACGGGGCGGGCCCGGAGGCCTTGGCTGCAGCCTGAAAGATTTTGGTTTTCTCCTGATTTGGGTTTTTTTCGGGTGAAGGTGGGGGAATAAACCTTCCTCCCCGCGCTTAAAATAGAGATGAGGGACCGAGGGACCAAACCACCTTGACTGGGGAAGGGCACAAGATTTGGGACGGGGGGGAGGAAAGGGCGGCAGGGGGGAATAAGAGGCTGAGAAGGGACAGGGAAGGGGTGGGGAGGCAGGAGGGGCTCCCCCGAAACCCTTCCCCAAGCACAACGCAGCGAGGCGGGCGCCCTTCGCCGGCGCCTCGGGGCGGGGCGGTCCCGCGGGTGCGTGCGTCCGGCCAGGGGACACCTCGGGGGGGCCGCGCCTCGGGTCCTGTGCTGTCACATCGCATCGCGTCACGCAGCATCCTCAAGTATAATACGGCATCATAAATTACAGCGTAACATATAACATACGTGTGTGTATCTATATATATATAGCACGGAGCCTATATAACCCTGTATTGCATGGCAGCCGTGCGCCGTCCCGGGGGTTACCCGCTGACCCCCAGACCCCGTAGGGTGGGGGTGTGTGCGGGGGGTGCGCCGTGCCCTGGTCCCGCCGAGGGTGAGGTGGAGTCGCCGCATTCCCGCTCAGACGGCAGGGACACCCCCACGCCCCCCCCCCCCCCCCCGTTCCCCAAAACAGAGCCCTGTACTCCAACGGGCGTGTTTGAAAATAGAGGTGTGGGCGCACCTCGGGGCGGTGGGAGAGGCTGCTGCTGCTATTATTATTGTTATTATTATTACTATTATTACTACTGTTTTGGTGGCTATTTTAAAAGCCCCCACCCGCACAGGAGCCTCCAGTGCCCGCCCCATCCGTGGGCCCACCCGCATCAGTGTACACACGGTTGCTTCTCCCTACCAGCACCCGTGGAAACCCCTCACCCCCCTCAGCAGAGGAACCGAGGGCTGACCCCCTCCGGGCGCCCACCGGGGCCCACGCACGGTGCTGGGGGACCTACAGTGGTCACGAGTTGCGAGGTCTCAGCAACCAGGCTGGCGAAGGGAGGGCAGTGGGAAATGAGAAATCCCCGCCCCCCCCGCGCGTGGAAACAGCGAGGATTTGGCTTCGGGTGTAGGGAAGGCGTGATGGAATGGGGGAGAAGGAGGGATGAAGGGGGAGATGGAGGGTGGAAAAAGAGGGAAGGGTGGATGGAGGGTGGAGAAGGAGGCATGGAGGGTGGAAAAGGAGGGACAGAGGTGGGATAAAGAGCGATGGAGGTGGGAGAAGGAAGGATGGAGAAGGAGGAATGTAGGGTGGAAAAGGACGGATGGAGGGGGAGAAGAAGGGATGGAGGGCGGGAAGGGAGGGATGGGGGGAAAGGGTGCCGCACCCCCCATTGACTGTTTAAACACAAAATCCTATGCTGGGTTTGAGGGGAGGGGGAGTGGATGGGCCGGGGGCTGTGTGTGGGGGTGTGCAGAGGTGGGCGCTTGGGCGGTTCACAGGGCCCCCCCCGGCAGCCATTTTGTGGCAGTGCCTGCCGTCGTGCCAGGGCTGGGCGGTGGGGCTGGAGGTGCGCCCTGCCTTCCCCGGCCCGGCGTGGCGGTGAGGGGCGCGGAGGGGGTCTGGGGGGAGAGGCCTCCATGCCACGGTGGGAAACGTATTACCTCGCCCGCCACGCTTGCCCATTGACAGAGATAAACATGCAAATGAGTCGCTTTGCATGTCATTAGCATACAGGCAGATTGGGGGGGGAGGGGCCGCCTGTGTGCGCACTGCAGCGTGCTTTAATGCAACACCCAAACAGCCATTGCTGGTGTCTCCCGCCAGCAGCACCTGCGGCTCTCCAGGCCCCCCGCCGCGGGCAGTGGGACCCCAGAACCGCCCCCCCCGCATCCCCCCGGCCCAAGGAGCCGCTACCGGGGCTGCCCCGCCAGGTACCCGGCTCTTTCAGCCCGGCCCGGGGGCTGCAGGGCTCGGGGACATGCAGGAATAAATAAAGGAAAACCTCGGGCAGCGCTCTTTTGGGGCTATTGCTGTGTTTTCACCCATTTCTGTATTCTTTCCCCTTGTGCAGTGGAAGGGGATGGGCGGGGGGCGAGGGGGGGTACCGTTCAGCCGCCGCCTTTTACAGCCCCGCTCCGTCGCCGCCTTTAATTGCGTGGGATGAGTGGAGTGGGGAAAGGGGGAGAGCGAGCCGGTGAATTTGGGGGGTGTGGAGGGACGAGAACGGCCTGGGCTGGGGGTTCCCCGCGGCTCCCGGGGGTAGGCAGGGGTGCATTTGCAGACGGCGGGTATGTAGCCGGTGTCCGTGTCCTTGTGTAGACACGGGTGTGTCCGCAGCCCTCCGTGTGTGCCGATATGTGCGTGCCCGCACACGCGTGTCGCATTCCCCCGCCCCGCACGCGTGTGCCCGCTCTGGTGGGTGTGCCACACCGCGGGGATCCGTCCTGGGGGGGTGCGATATGGGTTTCTGTGTGTGTCTCCGCACACGCGTGTGTGTATCTGACCTGGGTGTGTCCGCACACACCGGCTGTACCCGCTCCTCGGGTACCCGTGCGGTGCACCCCGCCACGGCCTGGGGGGTGCGGGAAAGGCCGCCGCCCCACACACCCCCCCCATCCCCCGCCGCTAAATCGGGGGAGCATCCCTCCGGCCAGGCTTCCCCTCCTCACCAGCCGCGGTGCGGCGAGGGGGGTGCCACAGGGGGCCCTGCCAACATCCCCCCGTGTTTTCGTTGAAGTGGGAACAGCTCTGCGGTCCCCGCGAGAAATGCGGGTGAAGCAGCCTGCAACGGGCCGCGGGGCGAGGAGAAAGCGAAAGCATCTGGGGACAAATCCGCCCTCCCCGGGGTGTGGGGGGGACACTTTGCGGCTACCTTTTCTCCCACAAATCCCCCCACACACGGCTGCGGTGAGATAGGGAAGCGCCCGAGCATCCTCGGGTGCGGGGCTGGGTGCGGGCCCCCGGCGTGCCCCGCCGCGACCGCTCCACATCCCGGGGGGACCTGCGAGGGACCGAACCCCAGCTCCATTTCGGGGGCATTCAGCGGGGAAAACACCCTTTTTTCCCTCCGTTGCCCTGAGCCGCGCCACAGCCCTCTGTCCTCCACCGCCCAAAGCAGCAGCAGGTCCCCGTTCTTACAAATAAACCGGCGGTTTAGTCCTGCAACTAAACCCGATTTTATTCTTGTAAATAAACCCGCTTTTTAGTCTTGCGAATAAACATGTTTATTATTTTTTTTTCTTGGAAATATGCCGATTTTTTACTCTAGCAAAGAAACATGATTTTCTCTGCCTCGGCAGTTTATTTCTAGTCGGGATGGACAGGGAGGGGAGAGGGCGCCGGGGACGGACCAGGCGTTATTTTGAGGAGGGGAACCCCCAAACTTCGGCGGGCGTTCAGAAATAAAATCGCGCCGGCTCGTCTTCTCGTCCCACAGCAGGGGAGATAAAAGCGCCGGCGAATTTGTTTTCCAAAACAATTTTTAAAAGGTCGCTCATTATCTTTTCCCCCGTATTTCCTTCGAAGAGTGAAAATTCACAGAGCGTCCCCATAATGATTTTTTTTTTTCCCCTGCTGCAAATTCCCCCCAAATCCAGTTAAAATATTATTATTACAAATAATGCTTCCTCTTTGCTCAGCGAATCAATATACAACTGGAAATTAGAAACACCTTTTTTTTTTTAGTTTTGTGGTTTGGTTTGGTGTTTTGGGTTGATTGGGTTTTTTTTAAAATGTGCGTGGGTTTGTGGTGTTTTGTTTTGATTTTATTTTGGTTTTAAAATGTACCTGAAATATAATTTTCTTAAGCTTAGGCAGCCCTTCAGAAGAGCCCGCGGGATAAAATCCGGAGGTTCTGCCTTTTAAAACGACAAAAGTATTGGGCGAAGGCTCCGGGAGAAGCACCGTGGCACGGGCGACGCCGAGCGGGGATGAATCTGTCCGGCGTGTGCCACTTACGGGAATCATCCTCCTAATTCCCGTCTCGAGTGAGACAATTCAAAGAGTCGGGAAAAGGGATTTATGGAGACCCTGAGACCTGCAGCCAACCGGGGCAGCCCCGGCCCGCACCAGCCCCCGGACCTGCTCTCCATCCCCCGGTGCCCGATTTCTCCGGGCGGCCGGTGGGATCGGGACGGCAGGGACAGCCCTGGGTTGCAGGGCAAAGTTTGCAGCGCTCGGCAGAATTACTACAGGGCTGATGTGGGGCTCAGGATTCGGCCCGGCTCTGCGGAGCCGGTCCCGGTGTCTGGACTGGTACCGCCTTGTGCCGCCGGCTCCCCTGAGCATTTCTGGCTCCGGCTTTGGGGCCAGCCACAGGCGAGGAGGAGGGAGAAGCGTCGGTTAACGAAAGAGGGTTGTATTTCTGGCAATAGAGCCGGGTCTTTGTTTCTGGGACCGGGCAGGGCGACCTCAGGGCTTTGCCACCCCGTTTCGCCGTCGGGGGCATGGTGGGGCGTCCACACCGTCCCCAGCACCTTGAGCAGCCCCGCATCCCAGCGAGGGCAGCGGAGGCTGCCCGAGCCGCTCAGTATTCATTAAAACACCCCCTCGGCTACATTTTCGTCTCCTATACACGCTCTCCCCGCACGGGCAGGTGCTTTTGCATCGGGGTGGGCTCCGACCCTCTGCCAAACCTTGGCCCGTGTCTGCAGCACGGCCCCGGGGTTCGTCGGCCCTTTGCGGGGATTGATCGCAGCCCAGTAGCGTAGGGAAAAGGGGGAGAGGGGCGAGGATCGGTCCTGCCCGGGAAGGACCCCACCTCGGCGCGGCGGGACGCGGCCGGGGGACGCGCGGGGACCCTGCGAGCTGCGCCCCGACGGCGGTCCCGCCCTGTCCAGGGTCCTGAAACCGACCGCGGCCGCCGAGTCCGCCGAGCCACCGACGGGGCGGGACCGGAGCGGGAATCGGCGGGATAACGCAGGGTGCAGGGAGGGACCCCGCGGGGAGCGGGGTGGGGGCCGTCGGGGTGCAGAGCGGGAGCCGGGCATCCCACCGGGAAGCCGGTGGCTGGGATGGCGGCGAGACGGGGCGGCAGCTGTAGGGCCCGCGAGCGGCCCCGACGGCGAGTTTCCATGCGCTATTCTTCCCCGATTTACTGCTTGTCACCGGCAGCTCAATGGGGGTCCCCCCCTCTCTCCAGGACTTTCGCTGCCTTCCTCCCCCCCTCCGGCCCCGGGGCCGCGCAGACTCGCCCCCCCCCTACCCCCCCCCCTTCCAGCGCACCGCGCTGCCCGCCATCCCGCTCCCCTGCGCGGCTCCGGGGAAGTTCAAGAAGTTGGCTGGCCCCGCTCCCTGCGAGCAGAGCCAGCCCAAACACCAGCGCCTGCCCCGGAATATTTCACCGTCGGGCAGAGGAAAGGGGAGGGGGGGGTGAGACAGCTTAACCCCCCCCACTCCCCCGCCCCAACCCCTCGGGCTCTAATCTCCCATGCATCGTTACAACTGTCCGCAATGAGGCGGGGGAGGCCGGGCTGCAATTAGCTATAGAGCCGCTCGCCTTGCAAACAGAGGGGCTCGGATTATTGCAAATTCATTTCTATTTTCCAGGCCAGCGCTTGTATTCTCTGTTAGCATAAGAATAGAGCCAGGCCCTGTGAACTCCTCCGACCTACTGACCCCTCTCCCCAGAAATGAATAGCAGCACTTTCCGTCCCCCCCCCTCGCCAGCCTCTCCAGCAGACTCGAGCCACGGCCTAAATTCCTAATCAGGGTAATTTAATATATCTTAAGCCCCTGGCTGCTTTATTTTCGCTCCTTTTTTTTAAGTTTGTTTTAGGCATTCACTGGCTCTCACCCCGTCATTAGAGATCCTTATTTGACGGATATAAGAAGCTGTTATGAGACTACAAGTCTCTTTTTATCTTCTAAATAAGCTGTGCTTCCCCGTAATTAGAATGGTGTTCCCAGCCTTTGAGGCCTTTCAGGGCCGCCTAACAAAAAACTTGCAGGAGGTGAATAATCCCGAAGTACAAACTCCCCGGCCCAAGCAAAGAGCCGGGACAGAAAGCCGCGCCGGGCGGAGCGGGGAGGGGGGTTGGGGGAGGCACCCACGCGTGGGCTGCTGCAGCCCCGCCTGTGCATGTGCAAGGGTGTCCCATCCCCCCCACTCCATCCCCGTGGCGTTGGGGTTTTGGTGGGGTTGGGGCAACCCTTTGCCTCTCGTTTGGGAGCTCCAGGGATGACCTCGTACCCTTCCTTGTGTGACTTCGTGGGCAGCGTGACCCAACACCACCACCCACCCCAGCCCACTCCCTCCCCTACCCCTCTGGGGTGCCATCCCCATCCCCACCCCAGTTGCCCGACGGGGCATGGAGGTTGGGTGGGGTGGGTGAGGGTCCCGTACCGCCCCACGTGCACCTCGAACCGTCGAGGGGATCCCGCCGGGACCACGCCGCTGGACCCCCATTGGTCAGCGCGGGCTGACGACGTCCAGCTGAGCCCTGCGGATTGGCTGGCAGGGGAGTCGGGCTTGATGGCGTCACAGCCGTTCGACGGGGGCTCCCCCGGGCGCTGCTCTGCCTGCCAGGGAGGGGAGGACACCAAGGTGATGGGCGCGGGAGGCCGCAGCCCTCCCTTCCCCTCCCGGTTCGGGTCCCTGCGGAGCAGCAGTCCCCGATATTTCGGGAGAGTATCGTGTATATATATACATAGATATATAAAATAGATGTGGAACTGCAGGGAAAGTGGCTTTGGGATAATTAGCCTTCTTGATGTGGTTGGAGAGTTATCTAATCCAGAGGAGCCTAAAGGCATCATTACGGAGACAATATTTCAGGAAATCCAATTCATTGGAGCAAAAATATGACATTCATTTTGCTGGTTATGTTATTACAAATATCCTTCAAAGCAGACATTTCACGCCCCCCCCCCCCCCCAAAAAAAAAAGGGGAAAAAAAAAGGAGAAAAAAAAAAGAAATAAAATAAAATGACCAGACTAAAAGCCCCAGAGCTATGGACTGGGAGGAGGAAGATGTGTCCGGCGGCAGAGGGATCACCCCTCGCCTACAGCAGGCTGGATATAAGAGAGGGGATCTTTAATGCTGGGGGAGCTCCCTGGCGGGGGGGGGTCGCGCCGAGACCTGGTGGGGGGTCAGACAGAAACAGCAGCAATCGCCCGACCCCAAACGCCGGACTCCAGCGCGGCAGCTGCCCGGGAGCTGGAGGAGGCTGCACCCCGCTCGGCTTGCGCGGGGCTGCGCGCTATTTTCAGCTCTTCAGCGGAGGAATTGCGTGCGAGCGGCAGCCGGTGGCAGGCAACGGGCAGGGAGGCTTTGCCCTGTTCTCAGCATCTCGGAGCCGAGCGGTTCCCGTTCCGGTGGGGCATAAAACCGCAGCCCCAGCCGTCAGGGCTTCCCTCCCCTCTGCCCGCGCTGCCCGGCGCTCCGCTTCCCGGGCACGGCAAGTACGAGCGCCTCTGGTGTTACTGGTGCTACTGGTGCCCGTCGGGGCACAGCCGGACGGGAGATGATCTGCCGGGGCTTCCCTGCCCGAATCAGGTCCTTTCCGCCTCTTTTATTTGGGGCCGGGATGGGGAAGCGGGGCTGGAGTCGGTAAGAGCTCTCCGGAGTAGCATCTCCCCAAACCCCCTTCAACGAAATCTGCCCTCGGGAGCGCTCCCTGCCTCCCCATCGCGCCGCACCCCACCCGGCAGCCCCCCCACTTCACGCAGGGACACGGGCACGCGTGGGCCTCCCCCCGCCGTGCTGCTCCCCGCGCGTTTTGGGTCGGTGGGGTTCTTAAAAAAAATTATTATTATTATTGTATTTTTAGCAAAAAGGGGGTATGAAAACCCGTGTTTCTCGACTCTGGGCGGCAGGACACGAGGCGAAGCCGGTCCGTTAAACCGGCCTCGTCCAACCGGCCTCGTCCTCCCGGGCCCGACGTGGCTCCAAGCCGGCCGCAGTGGGCTCGTCTCGGCGGGGCGGCGGCGGCGGGTGTCGCTCCCAAACCGCGCCCAGCCCGGCTCCTCCAGCTGCCGCCACGTCTCCGCTCCAGCTCGCAGTCTGGTTGTTTTGTTTAATTAAACTCAATGTCAGTGTTAATTTTCCGCCTGGCCGGGCAGCCCTGCCTTTGCCGGAGCCGGCGTGTTGGTTACAGATGTCAACGCGCCCCGTCGGGGCTGCGCCGAGCCCGTGGAGACCCGCCGCGCCGGCCACGCGTGGCCGCGGGCTGCGGGGCCGGGAAGGGCAAGGGGACGGGTTTCCCCTGGTTAAGCCCCCGCCCCTGATCCGTGACTCGGTCCTGCGTGGGCGAGCAAGGTGAGCAAGCATCGTTGTGATGTGAGTCGTGTAAAGAGCCGTCCCCGCGCGTCTCGCGTGGGTTTCCCGAAAGTTCGGCAGAATTTGTGAGGCCCCCTCCCGACGGGGTAGGGGGCGAGCCGCCGGAAAAGGTAGAGGTGCATTTTGGGAGAGAGGAGTGGGTCCTGCCTGGTGCTTTAGGAAAGAGGTCCTCTCCGGCGGTGTGTCCCTGGCTCTGGGGGTCAGAGATGAGCAGGGAATTAGCAGAGGACCCCGTGCCACCCCTAAACCGACGGCAGGTCCGGGGATCAGCCACCCCCTCCCCAGAGGCATCCTAACCCATGACAGGCACAGGGTGATGGCAGGGAGGGGTGCAGTCTTTTGCCTGCACTTGCCCACCATCCGCAGTCCCTGCTGGCTCCCAGCCCCTCCAGCAGCCCGACCCTTCCTTGGTCTGGATTTCCCAATTACTTTTCCAACCTCTCGAAACTTTTGGTCCCTGCAGCCCCCCGTCTGACTGCCAAAGCAGCTCTCTGGGCTGGGCATTCATCTGGTGCATCCCTCTGCCGTGTGCATCCCTCTCAGCATCCCTTGTGCTGAGACCAGCAGTGAGTAGTAAGAGCCCATTCACCTCCCTGCAGTTCATGCTTCCACAGTCCTCTCTCTTCTCAGTCCCCTCTTTTTGCAGGGTGGAGTCCTATTCTAATTCCTCCTCAGATGCACAGCTATTGCACATCTCCAACCTGCCTTCTCATCCTCCCCGGCCCTGTGAGATCACCCTGGTGAGGCAGGGACCCGTGTGGCACAGAGTGAGCCGATCCCTGCCCTCTCCTCTGGTCGAACATGAGTAATTCCTGCTTGCTGTGCACCTCTTGCCCCCTGCCAGTGACAGAGTTGATCTTTCCAAAGTCACATCCATGTCTCAGCGTGTTCTTCCTCGCTGGACGTCACCGTTTCATGGCTGTGTAGGCAATGGATCTCTTTTCTCCATGCTCAACACTGAATTCCTCTCTCATTTTAAGGCCAAGTTCATCAGCATATACAACTCTTTCCAGTGCCAGATTTTATCATGTTGGAGCAGCAGTGGATACCGTCCTGTTGCTGCTTTCTCCTTCCTTCCTGGTGCTTCCGAAGGGCTGCACTCTCACCCGCCGCGGGGGGCTCCGGTGCTGACCCCTCCGCACTGGGAACCCCCTGGGTTTGTTACGCCACTTTGTCTCCTAACTTTTAACTGGTTATTCATTTCCCTGGCTGCTTTTCAAACATCACTTCATGGCAACAGGCTCAGCCTTATTTACCAAACAATCAGGTTTATTGCTGTTTCTCCCCATTCTTTGTTACCATTTCTATCTGTTTTCCCCATTAAACTCAGGACGTTGTGATTTTCCGGACCACCCGTAGAGCCCTTTTGGGGAAGTTGGCTATCCTCCATTCCTATTTACAAAGACCGATTCACACAGGAGGCTAAACTCCAGCTACTGAAATAACCATTTCATATTTAAGTTCTCCTAAAAGCCTGGTCTAAATCCCATCTTTTCTCACTACTTGGCCCTGTGCACTTGACTGAGCTGTTTCACAACCTTTCCTACAGCTACCTGGGCTGCCAAGACATCCAGCCCCCCCCAAGAAAGCTTCTTTTGGGTGAATATCTTTAAGGTCATGTTAGTCTCCAGTGTAAGGGGTGTCTCCAGTTCAGGGCGGGGGGGGGGGGTCCTCCATCCCATTTTCTTCTTGCATTTTCTTCTGTGGATGCCAAGCCCTTGGATATCCATCTCTGGGGCTTTTTATTTGTTATCTATCAGAAAGTCATTCTTGAAAAATCCCTTTGTTCTGCATTGTGGTTTTATATTGGGGTTGGGAAGTTCAGTTTGGAGGAGAGCTGAGGATGGGGTATGGGGTCCATGGAGGGGAGGAGGGAATATGGAGCAGCCCTGACATAGGTGACCAGCCACCATATGCCTACCCCATGCTGATGGGGAGGATTTCCTTCTATCACCTGTCCCTAAACAGATCCTCACCAGGCTCCGAGCCTCACCATCACAGCCCCTTTCCTGAGGTAGGCATCACATCCCAGGAAGCAGAGGATGGGTGATGGTGGACCAAGGGCAGGAGAGCTTGCGGGTGCCGCAGAGCCGTACAGTGCTGGTCCCCAAAGAGAGCCATCCTCTTGGCACACATCCACCCCCCTCCCCGCCTCAATGGAGGTGCAGGTGTGAAGGCGATAGAAGAGGAAAACGGGCCTGCCTTATTGAAGCCGCTCGTAAACAAAGCCACTTGAGTGGAGAGGATTCAGAGAGCCCAACAGCCGCAGGAAACTATAATTACGTTTAAATATTGTTAGCATCATTATCTTTTATCCGCCATCAGATTAAAACAATTATGGCATTTTCAGGAATCGTCCTGGCATTCTCCTGACCGGTGTTATCTGTCAGGCAGGAAATGTGATTTTCGCTTGGAGAGGCGCCAGCCGCCTCACGGCCGGTCCCACGGCCTCCATGATGCTCCTGTCCCAGGAGGAGCCAGCAGCCAGGGGGGAATTCACATTTTACAGAGAAATCCACGCTCATCCCGTTCCCTGTGGCCTGGCATCGGTCTCTCCTTCATCCTCACATTGCTCAGAGTTTCTGCCTGTTGGCTTTGGGGTTACCTGGACCATCAGTGGCAGGGGGAGGCGGAGGGGACACACACACACACTGGCCCGTGCCATCACCTCTGCCGGTGGCTGTGGCGGCGTGCCGGAGTGGGTGGGCTTGGCAAACACGGCTCCGTGCCTGAAAGCCGTGGTGAGCAATTTACCCAAGGAACTCATTTCAGGAGATCTAGTCTAAGTTAATTAAAGATGGCTGGCTGGGGTCATCGCCTTGGCAACAATTAAGGGCAGGAAAGACGCCTCATTAGTAATAGTTTTTAACAAAAACCATAATTTTTCATATCAAGACAATCCTGGGCACACGAGGCGGGGGGGAGAAGGATGCTTGCTTTCTGGCTTTCTCTCGTTTCTCACCCTGGCTGTGGGTTAGCCCACGGGGCAGGACCAGAAGGTGGGAAAGCAGGATTGAAAGGAAAAACCCCTTTGCACATCTGGAGGCTGGCGAGGGTCCCATGGCCAGTGCCTAGGCAGCAGCGCTGGGGCTGATGGGGAAGAGGCCACGAGGGTAATGGGGGATATTTCTGGAGGGCAGCGGTTGGGATCTGGCTTCTTGGAAAGGGGAGAAGAAGCCAAGAACTGTCCATTGCTGCTGTGCAGGGGCTGCCCGTGCATCCCTGCCCAGGGAATATCGTGCCAGGTTGCCACCCCCAGCTACCAGCGATGGGCTTATTCCTCCAGCTGTGCCTTTGTGTTTTTATTTCCCTCCTTGCACTCCAGAAATCTTAACACTGCTGCCTACTTATGCCAGGCTGGGCAGAGTAGCTTTATTTTCTACTTAATTAACTGTCATCCTGTGATTGATCAATTAATGATGGAGCCATCATGGTAATGCTCCGGGAGCCGGTGCGCCGGGGCCAGGCCAAGTCACGCGCTCGCCTTCCCACTCCTACCTGCTCTGGTGCCCCGGCACGCTTCCCCCAGCGCCAGGGCTGTGCCGCTCCGACTCCTCTCCTGACAGCAAAGGACAATGTGACGGATGGAAAATCCTTTGCTCCCAGGAAATCTGGCCGTTTACAGGGCAATCATGGGAAGGATTGGGAACCGGGGACCAGGAGTGATGCTCCTGCCCTGACATCCCTGGCTGGCGGCTGGGTGTCGCACGTGGGCCACTTCCATGGCACTGGACACTGTGCTTGCAGCTGCATTAAGCTCCAGCCTAAGTATTTCAGCTGGTTTTATCCCCTCTCAGTCACATTTTGGTTTGACAGAAAGGACAAGGCTGATGTTGTCCATCGGGATGATGCTCTCACTGCTGACCCGACAGGGTCGGGGCTCAGCAGAGCCGGCAGCTCTGATGGAGTGGCTCTGCTCACGGCCTCCTCCTCCAAAATTGCACACGTGGCTCAAACGGGAGGGATAAATATAAACTCCATTCAGATATCCATAGAAACAGAGCTGGAGATGGAAGACCCCATGCAGTTAAAACCTTCCTCCTCCTTCCCACACGCTGCTATTCCCAGTATTATTTCAGAACATTTCATAAAACCAGTCGAGCTGGGCAGAGGCCGGCAGAAATGACCAGTAAGGAGTTACTGGGAAAATCCCAGAATGGGGGGTGGGGGGAAAAACCCATTCTTCTTGCTGAATAATTTATCTGTTAATAGTGAAAAAAAAAAAAAGATAAATAATCAGGATTGTTTTTAAGAGGGGGTGAGGCTCCGCTCGGTGTGGTGGGGCATGCCGGCACACACGTGCGCGGGGCTGAAAGGGATGCAGCGCGACTCCGTCGCTGGAGTGGTGTAAGTCCTGTCGCTTAATTACTGTTTCCTTCCCGCGCCGTGAAAAGTGCTGAGATACAGATTTGATGTGCTGAAAAGCGTCTGGCATCTTGTCATGCACCAGCCCATCTCCAGCATTCAACAGCTGGTGAATACATCCCCCCCCACACACACACCCCACCTCCCTTACACACCCCCAGATGTATACCTGCACCTACAACATCACCGCCTGTTTATCTACGGATCGCTCCCAAAGATAACGTGTTTATTCAGGCAGCGCTGCTGGATGGGAAAGAAGAAACTGAATTGGTACCAAAGGGAACCAGCCACTTTTTGGGCCTGCGTGTGCCTCCCCACCAGCTCCAGATTGAGTTGTTTGTCTCGTTACATCCCTGCACACACATCCGCACCCACGCACAGATACATATATAATCCCGTGCGTACAGCCAGGAGAAAACCTTATATAGTATTATAAACATAATGCTATTTTTTGAATTAAAGCTTAAAACTGTTCATCAGAGATGACACACGCAACACGTTCGAGCCCAAGAATAGGCTTGGAAGCAACTCTGGAAAATATCAATAATCACCAGCGTTTCCTTACATCCCAAACCCAATCCGACACAATTCCTGCTATCCATAAGGCTTGTTTATGGGGAGAAGACATCTGAGCAGGCCCGTGTCTCCAGCACTGCCTTCCCTTAGGGGTGAGGTTTCTGTGCTGAGGGAGAGATTTTATTTCCCACCCCATCCTCATGGCAAAGAAAATATTTCCTGAATTAATCGCCCTGGGTGGTTTTTTTTTGGGTGAGAAACAAAGCCTTTTCTCCACCTGCTCAGTGCCTGGAGATACACAGTGGTGGTTGGTGCGATGTGCCCAGCGATGCTCAGGCAGCCCCTGGGCTTGTGCCGGCTGCTGAGCTCCCACGTGTCATGGCCATGCGGAGCCTAAAGATGAGCTGGGGTTTGGGTGGCAAGGAGATTTCTGCAGCGTGCCAAGGTGAGGGCAAAATGGGGAGTGGGTGGCAGAGCAAATCTCCCCCTGTAGTCATACGGGAGGGAGCAGGGAACAGGAGAAATTGTGATTGTATTTAGAGAAGTAACGGCTGAGCATCCTCAGCATCTCCCTGGCTCCTCTCCCCACCAGCTGCATCCACAGCCTGGCCAAGGCAGTGGGTGCTTGGCAGGCCCTTGGGGGGGCTTTTGTAGGGCTGACCATCAGGTGGGGGAGGAGGAGAGGCCATAGGGGAGGCGGGCTAGTGGCTTGGCTGCACAAAGGGGTCTGGGCCTGTGGTGCCCGACATGCCCTGACCCTGCATGGGGCAGCAGGGGGGGCACAGCCACATTGTGCCCAGCACGTAAAGATGCTCCAAGACAGAGGTGGAGCCATTTAAAACCAATTAACAAGCTATAAACTGCCCTGGCCCTCGCTGTTCATTAGGCAACCACAAAGAAACTTTATTTTAGAGTTGCAAGTCCTTATTTTTTTTTTTTTTCACAGAGAAACTTTTTAAATATGTAATTGGCTCTGGGAACCAGGACCCAAAGGGGTTGCAAAAGCAAGGGAAGCAATTGCCTTAATCAGTCCAAGATCCCTGATTTATTTATGTATTTATTTCGATTTCAAAGCAGTGCTGCTCATCATATCAGGGCCTTTAGAAGCACAATTATTCTCTCGACAGAAGAGCTAACCTAGGCTGCGATTATTTGCCTTGCTGAAAGGCGGTGGTTCCCCGTCAGCCGTCCTCCCCACGAACACGCTCCCGCTCCCGCATCTCTCCAAGCGGTTTTAAGCATCTGAGAAACATTCCCCCCAGCCTTCCCGTAGCCACAGCCCGCCCGAAACACCCAGCCTTGCTGCCGAGCTTCCCAGCTTCAAAGAGCAGGATGAGCATTCGCTAAACAAATGTTTCTTTATTCCCATCCTTTGGCTGCTTGTCAAGCGGTGGCCGAGAAACGTGCCCGCGTCCTTACTGCTTGTAAAAGGCATCACGGGTCACAGGTGGAAGGAGCTGGGCGGTCTCAGCCCCGGGTGGGTTTTGGACCTTGTATTTGCTTGTATTTTGGCTCCAGGGCTGGGATCGGAGCGGGACTGGGGTGGGATTCGGGGGCAGTGCTCGCTGGCTTGCGGAGACAGTGGGTTTTCTAGCAGCGGAGGGGAATGAGCGGAAAGGCAGGAGAGGAGGGAGCTGTGCTTTGAAAAGAAACCTTCTTGCAGCTGTGGTGGGATGCTCAGGGTTGGGGTGATGCCCTGGCTGAGCCACAGCCCTGCCTGCCCACTCTGAGGACACCCACCCTGTCAGGGCTTGGGGAGGGCAGCAATGGCACCTTGCAAGGTCAGGGTGGGGAGGTGTGGGGTGGTGGTCGGCAAATCCACAGGGATGAGATGGATCCTGCTTATCTTACCCCCACCAGCCACAATTTTTCCTCTGTAAAGGGACAAACCCCATTGCAGTGACAGGCCCTGCAAGCATCCCCATCCCAGGAGGGCTCAGCCACCCCATCCCCAGCATGTCCCCATGGCCAGCAGCGGTGCCACTCTGCATCCCCGACCCCAGCACGGTGCTCCTCTGCAGCGGCACGAGCCACCCGTGGGCTTGTGAGAAATCCTCGCGTGTTGTGACCCCCCCCCCTCACACTCACACACTCCATCTCCTCAATGCATATTTTGCGAAGGTTTAATTGGCTGCAATTATTAACTAGCACGGACACTGGAAACCTGCCAGTCAGGAAAATAATGAACCGTTTCAATACAAATTCAGCCTGTAAACAAACGTGGCTGCCAGAGCCATTGCAGCTGCCCGGTGCTGGGAAAGGCAGCGCAAGAGATTAATGGGGAGACCCAGGGCCACCCTATTGTGTCCCCCACCCCCAGCACCAGGTGAGGGTCCACATCCCTACAGCCACCCCATGTCCTGGTGGGACTGGCCTTGCCCCAAATACCTGGGGGTTCTCCCATGGGACTGTAATGCTACCCACAAATAGCGGCAGCAGTAACGGAGCAGGGATGAAACCTGTGTGGATGATGTAGATTTTGGCCTTGTGGTAGTTTTGAGGGCGGATGTGTGGCAGGGGAGGGGTGGCAGCATGGCTTTGCATGGGGGAGCAGGTGCAGGTGTGCCCAGGGCTGAGCCCTGCCAGAGCATCCCTTCCTCCCTGTCTTGCCCTGCATCCCTCCTCGGTCCCACAAGATCACACGGCACCCTGGCATCTCCACCCAGGCTTGCGCGGTCGTGGGCACCAGGCACAAACCCACTCTCCCTGCCAGATATCTCCTTTGTCTCTCCCACCCCCAGCTCCCTCCAAAAAAGGGTTTCAAGGGCATCAGGCAAACACCCTCCTCTGCCTGCTGCAGCCAGGAGAGCAATGCAGTGCAGCCTCAGATCATCCCTGGGGCACCAGCATCCCCTGGCACCCCAGCATCCTCACAGTACCCAGGGTGAAAAGGGAGGGACCACCCCAGCAAAAGATGCCTGTGAGACCCAGACCTGAAATCTGAAGCAGAGAGAAATATTTCTGCCAAGGGATGGAGGGAATGCTTTTAGTTTATTCTAAAAAGGGCTACAGTTTTGTATGTTGTCTTTTGGGGCTTTTTTTTTTTTTAAATTTTCTCTCCTTTTTTATAGTAAAATGGGCTGATGGTTCTTTTAACTTTCAGTTAATTGTGGAAATCAAAAAAAAAAAAAAAAAAGAAAAAAGAAGAAAAATAATTTGCAACGCGACCCAGATTTTAATGGCTGTCTGAAATGGATGTCTCCGGGCTTTGTGTTTGGGGTTGGGGTTTTTTTTAATGAAGTCCCTCCCCGAATGGTGAAAAATCTCTCAAATCTGGATCCTGAAAGTGTCCTGAATTGTTTTCTTGATTTTTAAAAAATATGCCCGAAAAATGGATTGTTCTGTATGTGGATGGAGATTAAAATCATCTTCGTCTTGCACATAGCTCACAGGAGCATATTTTATCACTAGAAAATAAAGCAGAATTTTATAAACCAGAGAGATTTAAAATATATAAATTAGTCAAAAGCTGGAATTGTCTCTTTCCTTTGGGTCATGTGTGAAAAAAGGCACTTTTACATTTTGTCTGCTCTGAGACTATTGCTGCCTGCCTTCAGAAGTGGCTCCTTCCCTTGAATTAAGCACCAAAGTAGTAAAGACACTGTATTTTATAACCCCCCAAAAAAATAAAGCAGGCACAATTTATTAAACAGCTACAATGTGACAATAAATAATTTTAATGTCAATCAAAATTGGATTATTGTCACTGAATTTTGGATTGAAAAGATAAAAGCCTGAAAGGGAGAATTGAAATCCAACCCCAGAGATGATTCCAATATCTTTGTTCCTTGTGATAAATATTTTGGGTGAGAGTTTAAACCAGCTAATTCTTAATTTGGAGGAAAAAAGGTTGAGTGGGGTAAGCTTTTAAGAAATGTAGCAAGGAAAGATATCCATGCTTGGAATTGGTGAGAGGAGCTTTTTCTTTTTTTGTGTGTGTGTGAAAGCAAGAGAGAAAACAATTAATTTAATTTAATTTATTTTTTTAAAGCTGCTTGGTTTTTAAATTTCCTTTTCAGTGCCAGGCAGCAGCGGGTGAGGGATGCTTCTCCCCACCCGGCCAATATTCACGCTCCCACCTTAGGAAACCCCAAACTCAGCCTTGCTGGGATGGAGCAGCCAAAGCCACCCGTGCTTTGGAACAGGCATTTATTGGTGCAGACAAACTTCAAACGCCCGGGGAGCCCCGGCTGCTGCGGGGCTGCTTTACTCCCAGCATCGGCCACAGCCCCAGCTCCCCCGCCTGCCGCGCCGCCGGGGCCTTGGAGGTGAGGGGCCCCTGCAAAAAATCCTCCCTGAAATTTTCCCCTTTGGTCCCTGAGATATTCCTGCAGAGGAAAAAGGGATGGTGTGTTCATCTGGGGAGAAAACAGCCTTTCTGGGGTGCGGGGAGGTAAAAAATACCATTTCCCTGACGGGGAGCAGGGTATGTTGCAGAGCGGTGGCCAAGGATGGGGCTCGGGGGGAAGCATCCACATCTTCTATTTTTTTTAACCCCCAAATGAGGATGCTGGGGGGGTAACAGGGTGCTGGCAGGGCTTCTGGCCTCTGAATGATTCCCCCGAGGGACTGAGACCCTCCGGGCAGAAGAAGGGTCCCTTTCTCAACAGCATCGCCCAGCTTCCCCTCCTACGCCCGCCCGCCGGCCTCGGGCAGCGGCTCTGCCTTGGCAGCGAGTTCAAACAGCGCCTGATTTGGGGCTGTAACCGGCAAACATCCATCCGGAGTGGCCGCCACAGGAACCCTCTGTGTGTCTCTAGGGTGACGTTTTTATTCTGCATCCCAATAATACCCAATTCTTCCTTGAGACAGAGATCCCAATTATTTTTACAAGGATTTAGGGGCATGGCAGAAATAAATATACCTATATATACACTTATGTTTCTATTTGTTGTGTGCGTGTGCATATCGAATTAACCCCCAATGTTGGCTTAAACCCTACGGCATCAGAACACACATGTATGGAGGTGTGGGCTGGAAGCGGGATGTCTAAGTTTGTCCCCGGAGCAGCTGATGGATGGACGAGGAGGAACCGGCGGGGGCCAGGCGGTTTTAATCAGCGTGTGTGTGACAATAGTTGGGTGAAGAAGGGGACCTGACACTGGCATCCTTGATTTGTTATAAATCACACCCGTAAAAACAGAAGGAGGGGGGGGGAAATTAAATCTGGGGGATCACAGTGCTTTTAGTGCCAACTCAGTCCCCAAGCTGGAACAAAGCTTTGCCAGCCCAGAAATAAGTGATGCTGCACCTAATAGCTCTGCTCCCCTCCCTGCTGCCTCCGACCAGGCAGCTTTAGGGTTTTAATGATGCCGACGTGATGGGAAGCAGCATCTGGGCCTGATGCTGATTTTTACCAACAAAGGTACCCCTGCCAGGTGGGGTGGAGATCCCAGGGGACTTGTGGCAGGGAGGGGAGGCTCATCCGAGTATCCCCAGGTCCCCGCTCGGCCGTGGCTTTGCTGATGCCCTGCAGCCGCTGGGCTCCTCTCTGCTCAATTGCACAGCGCGCAAATGGAATCGCTCTCCTCGCTGTGTTTGTGGCCACGGGAGTGGAAGAATTACATTGGGCTGAAAATAGTATTTACTTTTACTGATTGAAAAATAGATGTTGGGAAAAAAAAATAAAAAAAAAAAAGCAAAAGCAGGAATTGAAACTATAATTACAACAAACCGTATGTAAACTCCCAGGTAAACACTGATTATACTGTGTCATTTCAGCCAGACTTTATTAGCGAGGGAAGAAGCGAATCTTCTTTCTCTCTCCGCCCGTGGCGGATGCAGCAGGCAGGATCCCACTGCCTGCCATTTGCAGAGCACTTTTCACCCGAAAAATTCTCATGTTCATGGCCAGATCCTGCATAGATCTTGTTGGCTGGAGTTCCTAGGCCGAGTTGTGCCGTCACCCTCACACAGGCGCAGAAAGTGGCTGCTGGGGTGCTGCTGCGGGTACAGGGATGGACCACCTCCTCACCTTTGGGGAGAGCTGGGAAGGAGCTGGAGGGTGTGGGAGGGGAAAACAAACTTGGGGTGCAGGGCTCAGCCTGCTCAATCCTGCAGCGCTGTCTCCCTGGGATGGAAGGGGATGGGATGGGGTGCTCCAGGTGCAGCATCCCCTTTTCTCCAGGCAGTGGGAGGACAGGGCTGGCTGAACCCATCCTTGGGGAAAAGCTGGATCGAGCAAGTGGCTATGGGTGCCACCTATGAGGTCTCAGCTGCAGCCTCACTAGCCCTCTTGTGTGCCTCCCAGCAATGGAGCCAGACCCCCATTATTGGGGAGATGCTTGCCCAGAGCCTGGCACCTTAAACGCAAGAGGGGAGTGGGGCTGGTACATTGTTCCTGGATGTCTGGGTTATGCGGCACTCCCCTCACTGGGAGTGTGGCACACGGTCCCACAGAGCCTCCGGGATCTCTCCTCCCTGGCATGTCCGGTGGAAACAGAGTGATGCCATCACACTGGGAACACCTCAGTCCCCTCCATCCCCCTGTCACTCTCCGGACACCCCAGGGGTGATGGCAGCATCCCCTCCTCTGCCACGTGGTGTGGGAGTCACCGAGCAGCACCGTCCTCTTCGGGTGAATATCTGGGGTGCTCTTGCCGCAGTTTCCTCCCGGGGAGCGTGGCGGGAGATGAGAGCTGGGGGGGGAAGAAGGAAGCCACCACCAATGTGGGGAACGGCAGGTATCGCTTACACAACAGGGCTGCAGGGCCCGGCCGGCCTTACAGCTTTGCCATAGTGGCACCCTGTGGCAAAATGCATTACTACAGCTGGCAGGGGCTTTGGAGGGGGGGACACAGGGCCTGGGGGAGGAGAGCTTGCAGCCCCATGGGGACATGCACACACCCCCCCCACCCACCCCCCGACGCAGGCAGGGATGCGATGCTGAGGTCTGAGGAGCCTGTGATCCCCACGGCTGTGACATTCTGGTCCCCTGCGGTGGGGTATCGCCCATCCCTGTGCTTGCCCACGGGGTCAGCCAGGATGCCCACATAGCCTCACCATCCCCTTGGGTGGGTGCTGGGATGCTGGCAAGCCGGCTGGCCGCTGTGTGCTTGCTTAGGGCTCTCGGGTGGCATCTGCCTGGCTGGGCAGCGTGGGGCTGCATGGCAGCGTGGAGGGGGGGTGTGTGTGTGTGCGTGTGTGTGTGTGTGTGTGTTGGTTTTCTTCTCCCGGAGCAGACCCGGAGTGACGGAGCGAGCTCTTTGTCTGCCCGCGCGCCTGCCTGTCACGGCTCCCGGCGTTTCCCAGCCACCTTGCACGGCACGCAGCCACTTTGGCAGGAGCTGTCTTGGAATTTTAATGCGGCTGATTAACGCACCGCGATGCAATTGCGGAGACGGCCATACCCCTTCCTGAGCCATGCCTGCTGGAGGAATAAATAACCCAACTGGAATAAATAACCCGCACCCATGGTGCATCGCCCCATCCCGAACTGAGCTGGGGAATGGGATCATGTTGGAGGCACGAGGTGATCCAAAAGGGAAAGATCTCGATGCCTGTCCTGGCTCAGCCCAGCAAGCCATGGGGTGTGTTGTAGATGCTTCTGTCTGGGGGGTGGTAGAGCTGGTTTAGGGCTGGGACAGAGATGTGCTGAGGGATGGCACTGGGAAACGTTGGGACACAAGAGCATGAGGTTGTTGGAAGGGTCATGTCTCCTTCTGGGAACAAGGGTGAGTGGTGGAAAACTCCAGGCAGAAGGGAAAATGGTGAAGGAGAAAGAGTGGAGAGGCAAGGGAAAGCTGCCTGCCAAGCAGGGAGGAGGAGATGGGTGAGCAGATAGCCCTGCCGTCCAGGAGAGGACGAGGGGGAGTTATTGACACAGAGGACATGTTGCTAAAAATTAAATCTGTCCCTTCCTCAGGCGGTGTTGACAGAAGAGGATGGGTAGGAGATATCAACAGCAGGCACACGTGTCCCAGGAGAGGGTGAGACACCGGTGGAGATGGAGCAAGGAACGAGCCCATGTGCAGGTGCTGTGCCTGGGACATCTGCAGGAAGAAACCTCAAACCCTCTCTGGAAAGCGGCGGGTACCTGCAGGCTGGGGGCACCTGGGGGAACACCCACCCCCAGCCACCAGGAAGGATCCAGCGGCTCTCAGGGCCCAACTGGGGCCCCAC
Organism: Porphyrio hochstetteri; assembly: GCA_020800305.1. NCBI lineage: Eukaryota > Metazoa > Chordata > Aves > Gruiformes > Rallidae > Porphyrio > Porphyrio hochstetteri. Next base: position 16,222,545 of record CM036915.1, on the reverse strand, counting down.
CGGTGCTGGGGAAGGTGCAGGGCTGTGCGAGGGGCTGGGTAAGACCCTGTACCCCTTGTGCATAGAGCTCTGAGAGCAGAGAGGGGGTGCAGGAGAAAACTTCCCCTGAACATCAGCTGCTGTGGGTCAGACCTTCGCTGCAACCCAAAATGAAATGGGGAAGAAGAGGTACCCAACCCCTCTGCAGGCAGGTGGGGGCCTGTGCCTGCCAGGCTTGGCGCAGGGATGCTCCCACCTCCTTGGCCTTCCCTGTGCTACCAGCAGTTCCCATGCAGGCAGCCGAGCTGAGCAGAGCCGAGCCAGCAGCAGTCAGGGAGGGAAGGAGGGAGGCACTGATTGCAGTGACAGGGACCACAGCCTGGGCATCCCTGTGTTGTTCACGTGCCAGTGACTGGGAACGTGGTGGCACGGCATGTCTTCTTACGACAGGGATGTGCAAGGGAGGATGCTCATGGAGGTAGAGCAGAGCAAAGGGGAGGTCAGGAGGGCCCACTTGGGACCCATCATGCTGCTGGCATGTGCCTACAGGTAGAAGGGGACACGTGAAGAGGACTATGGACACCCAGGGGATACTATTGCTCCAGTAAAGGCTGGAAGGTTGAACACATGAGGGAAAGGTGGTTTGGGCTCAGATGGGAGAGCAAATCCATTTCTGGAGCACCTCCTCCAGTGGGAGATAACTTCAGAGGGGTCATAGATGTTTGAGCTGGCCAAGGATTTGGCTCAGAGAGGTTAGGCTGACGTCACTAAGTTGATTGCAACCCAGGCAGCTCTGCTGAGGATGGTTGTGATGTTTATTCATGGTGGTGAAGGAAGGCACCAGCAGATTTCTAGATCCCCACAAGTGTAAGGAGGGGGAACGGGATCTTTCCCGGGCATTGGCCATGGGCCATGACTCTACTACTTCGCCCTGGGGCCTCCCAGATGTCAGCCGTGTCCCAAAACATTAATGCTGAAGAACCCCCAATGCAAGAAAGGCAGCACAAGCACCCCCTCTGCCTTAGGGCTGCTCTTGCTAAAGGCTTGATTGACCCCATTTTGGGGAGCCGTGAGGCAAACCCTGAATGCAGAGCAAATGCCATTTGACCAGGGACTCTCATTTTGCCTTCAGGCCAGGGACACCCTGGTTTTCACAGCTGCTGGGTACCAACCCTTGTTCCCACCACTGCAGCCTTTTGTCCCAGCGAGACCTTCCTTTGGGGTTGTGTCCCCCCTCCAGCCCCTTTAGCATCCCTTTACCCTATTAATATCCTTTGACTGTCCTCGTACCTGCAGACAATCTGGTCCCCAACCACCTCCACCTCCCCCCCTCCCTCCTCAAAAGCTTCCCTCAGCTGTCTTTAAGTCATAGCTGAAATCTGCGGTATGTAGGAGGAGAAATTCAGTCTGACAGCAGTTTAAAACACCGCACTACTTGGCAGATTTAAATGCTATTTTAAATATAAGCTATGACACAACGGACAAAAATAGCATTGAAAATACCCTGTCATGTTCCATATTGCGAGGAATAGAGAAGCAGACCAGGCTAGAAAGGAGCAGAGAGAGGGGCCAGATGGAGAGGAGAGGTTATTTTGTTTGTTTTAAAGAAACCGGATAAATGTATTTTGTATGTGACTGGGTAAATGTGTCTTATGGAGCATGGAGCCAGGAAAAAAAAAAAATCCCACCCCAAATAAACCTTCTCAGGAAAAATCTACATATTTTATTCTATGTGGGATCTGCCCAAGCAGGTTTGCTGGTAAATAATTGGTGAGAGGATGTGTTTGTTAACAGGTTGTTTTGGTGATGCTTAGCCCCAGCAGCCACCAGCTATGCCAGACTGCTTGGTTCCCTCTGAGCCTTTTTCTCTCTTTTATTTATCTATGATTTACTAGGAATTTGCTCTCCTCAAGAAAAAGCCACACTAAAATACCTGGAGGTTGTGGCTCCTGGCTCTCAGCAGCATCACACTGTGCCAGATCTGCAGTGTGCATCACAAGAGCTGGTGTATGGCAGCGCTGGGCTGGGGGTGTTCCTGCAGGGTCAGCCCATGGGACCAGGGAAGGATGGAGGGATAGAGACATGCAGGCTGAGCCACCACCAATTTCCTGAGGAGCATAGGTGTATGGCTGGAGATCCCCAGAGCTTGCCTGACCCCACAGCTTGGTTGCCCACCCAGTGTGGGTGCAAAGTGTTCAGAGCATCTGGGCCCCCAGGTTGCAGGGAGAGGTTTCTTCTTCATCTTCATCCCAAATAAAAGCACTGCTCCAAGCTGCTGTCTCCTCTGAGCATCTTCTTTGCTATGCCTCCACAGGTACAAGGCAGCACAAATGCCCATCCCCTCTCAGGCCTTGTCTCAGAGGAGCGAGTCTTGGCTCCCTCCAATCCCCCCAGTATAACCAGCAGTAAATCCAGTGGGAGAGGGTTGGCTTGAGGACAGCCCAAGAGATCTGGGGAGAGGTCACAGTGTGAGTGAGCCTTGGGCTGCAGCACCCACCACGCTCTTCCCTGGAAAGCCCCAAAACTAAGGGCTGCATCTCCTCACCAGGCTATTGCTGACTGGGAGAGTCTCAGGGATCGGCACCCACGGTACAGCGGTGCCAGGCCCTGGCTGTATCCCCCAAAATAGGGTAGAGTGTGGGGCTCACTGCCACGGCAGGGTCCGAGAAGCTCTGCCTCTGGCTGCTGGACTGCAATAGCAATTTCTCCTGCTTATGCTGGGGGAAGGACTTGGTCCCTGACAAGCACCTGATTGCACAAGTTACCAGGGTGGCCAACCTTCTGTGGCCTGCTGAACCCCTAAAGAGGATTTTGGGGGCTCCCTGAGCCTTTTCCACTCACTACTAGTCTTGCTGCAGCAACAGGAACCAGGGGCAGAGGCCTGGAGTGAAATATTTCTTCTATCACCTTTGGAAAGATCTCTTATTTTAAACCCAGCATGTTGTTACAGTAAAAGGCCCAATTTATAGAGTTTAACAAAATGGTTTGATGAAGCCAGCTTAGTGTTATAAACCAAATACTGGGATCTTTTAAATCCTTACAAATCACTGTGGTCTGGGAAAACATGCCCTTGGTTCCCCCCACCTCCTCAACATTTCCAGGCAGATTTCCCTGACTGTCCAGTGACAATGGCAAAAGTTTTTTATTAGGAGAGAGAACTGCTCTGAAGCTGTTCTCCCACCTGACCCCCTCACCCCTAGGGTGCCCAGCCAGGGGCTTGTGTCTCCTCCTGCCCCTCTAGTTGTGCCCACCCATGGGATTCCTGTGGACAGCAGCAGTGGGACCTTGAGCTTTTAAAGACCAACCCCCCCCAGTTGCTGGCCTGATGCAGGCTGTTGCAGAGACAGATGTACAGTGGTTCCAGCCAGGAGCCTGACCCCAGACACTAGCACCAAGAGGGATGCACTCGTACAGCACCTCGCAGCCCTCGTGCACCTTGCGAAGGGGACTGTGTGCCATTGTCAGCACCCCCCTGTGCATGCAGGAAGCTGGAGCTAGAGGGAAATGGGGGGATTCCTGGTGAGTAGTGAAGGAAAACCTCACAGTAGGGCCAAGAGAGGCTTTGCTGTGTTACAGCCTAAGTAGCATCACTGCTGCCGGAGCTGGCGCTGGGTGCTCTGCTCACCAGGCAATTTTCATGCCCCATTGAGAGAAGCAGCACCACCGCTCTGTAAAAGCAGCCCTTTTGTGCTTGTTTTCTATTTCAGATGATAAATAAAAGCATTTCTATGTCTTTTGATCTGCCTCACTTCCTTGCTGACACCTCCAGGATGTTCACAAGCGCTTGGGTATGGTGGGTCCCCAAAACTCAGCAGGGTCCCCAGGCCCCCCTAAGGAATTGCAGCCATGCAGGTACAACCAGGAGCAGAGAAGTGAAGCGTGGGTGGGACTCGTCTCCAGCCCCTCTCAGCCTTTCCCCTGGATGCTTCGCCCTCTGAAAGATTACCCCTGTCACAGCATGAATCTTGGGGTGTGGAGCTGCTGATGCTCGGGTACACAGCAGGCATTGCTGTTGGGGAACGCCGGGCTTCTGCCCACCTGTGACAAGTATCACAGGGCTGAAGCTGCTCTCTGAAGTGGTGGCATTGCAGTGCTGCCTGCTCTTACCGCCCTGCCCAGCTGCGACGGCCGCTCAGCTCCCTCCCTTGCTCTTTGCTGAAGTGGTGGCATTGCAGTGCTGCCTGCTCTTACCGCCCTGCCCAGCTGCGACGGCCGCTCAGCTCCCTCCCTTGCTCTTTGTTAACCACTGAATTCATCTGACAACTCAAAGAGAGAGAGAGAGAGGGGAGAGACCCCGCGGCCTGCCGTGGCCGGCGCGGTTCCTCGGCTCCCCCTCTGCCCTCATTTGCAATGCTTGAGTGGGGATTTCTCTATTTACTAAGCTAACAATGTGGGTTCCCAGGGCCTGGGCTGATGATGACATCCCGGCGCTGGTGGGTGGTGGGGCCGGGGGGGCAGCGAGGGCTGGGGGGGGGGATTGCATAATGCCGAGGCAGGCGTGGGAAACCACAGCATCTGCGAGAAAAGTCTCTGCCAGCAGCTTTGAGCATGGCTCAAAGGGCTCCCGGGGAATCCACGGGGCAGAGGGAGCCCCGGGGACCTGGTGGCGAGGGGAGAGGCTCAGACCCACCTCTCATGACCCCAGCCCCACTGCCACATGCCCACAGAGAGTGGGGTGCCCAACACCCCGCTGCCGCTGCCACCTCCATCCCTGGAAGGGTTAACGTGGGCCGCCACGGGTCTGCTCATTACAGGGTTAAGGGGGAGATGGCACTTGCAAATCCCTCAATTACCCGGGCCAGAAGGCTGCTCAGGAAGAGCTTTATTAACGTTGCCGTCTTCATTAACCGCTTCTCCACAGCTGCCTAATTACTGCCGCCATTAGGCTCGCTGGGTCTCCCCACCACCGCCCTGACCCCCCAGCCCTCTGATTAACCTTAATTACACCTCCATCCCCGGGAACCGGGCGCTCACCTGAGCGGGGCCGTGGCTGGGGGCTTGAAGGCTGCCTAATTGCGGGCATCCCCGGCGGCGTGGGGAGGGGGCTGGAGGCGGCCGGTGGCCAGCCGCCCGCGGCACGCCAGATGTTCGTCGCTGAAAAGCAGAGGGCTGCCCTCGCACTGAGCTAAGCGGCGGCAATGAGATCGGTAGCAGGGCATTGAGGGAGGCGGTGAAAGGGTTTCCCACCTGAGCCGATGGGGCTCGGCCGGGAGGAGAGCGGGGCTTGCTGGCGAGGGAAGGCAAAGGATGAGGGATGGGACATGCTGTGGGTGCTGTTGTTTGTCCCACACTGGCCATCCCTGCCACGGTGCCCAGCACCCTTCTGGGTGTCACCCCAACCCCTCGCTGTCTGGTTAAGCTATGGGGATGGATGCAGCACATGGGAACGTCTGTTCCTGGAGGTGGCTGTACAGTGCATGCCCATGCTCAGTATTTCATGCAAGGCCACAGACGCTGCAGAGGGTGGCAGGGACCCTGCTGCCTCACAGCTCTGTGATCCCTGGGGTGATGCTGCTACTCTGGGGCAACCCCAGTGTGATGTACCGCCCCATCCTCCTTCCACAAAGAAGATGCTGCTGCTTTTCTTCTCTCTCTCAGCGAACAGGGTGAAGCACAGTTCCTTGGGTGCAGGGAAAATGGAGCCGCTTTCTCGGTCTCCTGTGTCGCGAGATGTCCCCACCACCTTCTTCCCCCTTCTTGCCACACACCTCCCTTTTGGGAGGGGAAAAAAAAAAAAAAAGAAAAAAAAAGAGATAATAAAGTTCTTATTTCCACCACATTTGCCATTTCCTGGTCTAAGTAAAGAGTGTCATAAGAGTGACAAGCTAAAAGCCACTGATTACTGTGGATTCATGGCATTTATTCTCCTCGTGAAAAGAGCAAACATCAGAAATAATGTGGTCCGGCCTGCCTCAGAGCCTAACCCTGCAATTAATCAGCATTCATGTGCAGAAGGTGCACGAGCATCTGATATGCAGAGAGGGAGTAATTAAAGGCAGATGCAATCTCTGCTTCCCGCAGGCCTGGGGAGGGCAACCGCACCGCCCCCCCCCACCCTCTCCATTGGGGTGCAGCCACTCCGAAGTCCCCACTGTCCCCACTTTCCTGCGTAGCAGCCGGTCACACTCGCCCTGCCAGCCTTGCTGGGTGCGTTGGGATGTGCTCTGCTCCCGTTGCTGGAGCGAGCAGGGTGACAGGGACCCCCTGTCCCTTGGCTGTTTGCCGAAGCAAGCAAGGAGGGTTGAGGGATGTGTTGTTTAGGCGAGTTTCCGATGCCTTGAACCCTGACATGGCTCCGTGACACCGTGAGGTCCCCGGAGAGGGAGATTGCTATGGGTTGAGGATTGCCCGGGACTATCACTGGCCTCCTCCCGCCGGGGTCTGCCCCGCTGCTCCCGCTGATCCTGTCGAGACCTTTAATCCGTGGGGGATCAGCAAATTAATCCACTAAAGCATGAAGGGCCTGAGCTGTGTTTAATCGCTCCCTTTTGTGTCAGGGGACGGCTAAATGACCATACAAGAGAAAAACCCACAGAGGGGTCAGAGGGGAGGCGGTGGGCGATTAACCCCGTCACCTCCCTCCAGGCTGCGGCGCGGGGTGAGACGGGGCCGAGCCCACAGCCACCAGAGCTGGGGCATCGTGGGCATCCTTTGAGCAGGTGTCCCCTTGTGCCCCGACGCCCCACATCCCTGATCAGGGGTGGCATTGTGGCCCGTGGCGACTCTGCAACCCCCCCCCCTCCCCAGCATGGCTGGAGCTGCCCCAGCCACGGGCGAGACGAGCTGTGCAAGGTCTCAACCCGGTTCCCAGCAGACAAGCTGTTATCACGGCAATTACCCCCCAATACGTCCTTTGGGAGCTATTTCGGCCGAGGGGTCAGCGGTGCTGACAGCGGCCGAATCCTCCCCTTGCCCCCGGGGAGGAGGAGCCGTGCCGGGGGAGGCTGAGCAGAAGCCGTCTGCCTGTTTCGGCACAGATTGTGCCAACGCGTGGTTGAGCGCGGCGAACGCTCGCAGCCAGCACCCTTCAAAAATATCACTCAGGGAACAAATGACACCACCTCCCCCTCGCCATCCTCGCACACCAACGCCCTCGCCCTGGCAGGGGCGGCCACACCAGGCTGGGTGCTGCGGCCCCCCGGCTCCCCCAACCACCCCTCCCATTTTCTTCAAAAGGAGAATAACCTGCAATATATATATTTTTTTCCTTTCTGGAAACTAATGGACTCCTTAAATAGCAAAAATTGCACCCTGTAATTAAGATCTTGCTTTTTAAATGATTAATCATTCTAACCCCTTCCAGCGGCATCCCACTTACTGCTGCTCTCATATTGAAATGCAGATCTGAGAGGGAGGGAGCCGAGCAGGTCTGCAGAGAGGAGCAATTAAATCTTCCAGCTGTCGCTGGTCCACCCCATCCTCTGGTTTTTTTTTTTTCGGGAAGCCCTGGGCGTTGTCTGCCGGGCTGGCTCTGTGCCCTGATCCACATCCCCCCTTTTGATCCTCTCATCTGCAGCCTCCTCCCCACCTCCATCCCTTCTTTTTCTGTTGTCTCTTGGTCTCTGGGCTCAGCAATACTTTCTCACCACAAGGTCTGACCCTCCTTTCCTTGGGAGTGCTGTCAGTTCCTCAAAAATCTGCCTGTCCCCCTCTTCCCAGTTGAAAGGGGGAAGGATGTAAATGCAGAGTTATGGTAACCTCATCCAGGGGCTGCAGAGAACCAGTGTCCCCAGTGCAGCCCATAACAACTGGGTGCCTGCCTAGGGACTACTGCTTTGCTCCTCTGCCTACACCAGTGTTTGCAGCCCTCTGAGGTCTCACCCTCCTGCCCTTCTCTTGGCTTTCCCCTGAACCACATCCCGTTGTGAAAAATCAAATCCTGCAAAAGACACCCGTGAACATGTGCCACCTCCCTGCAAGGGGTTCCCCACACCCTCGGCATGTTGCCTCCCTCATTCACACTTCCCTGGGACCAACTACGGGTTTCTCAGGATGCTTCAGCAGGAAAGCTGCTCAGCTGTGTAGAAGTCCTAACCAAAGGAAGCTCTTCTGGCCTGAATCCTCCCTCTGGACCCTCTCCCGGTCAGAGGGGATCCTTCAGGTGTTTTCTAGAAGCATGCAGTTGGTTTTTCAGCTGATCATCATGGAGCTATAGGTGGATGGAAGTCAGCCAGGGGAAAATACGCCTGGTATCAGTCCCTAGGAGTGTCAGGCTGAGGGCTTGGGCAGGGCAGGCTCCCTCCTGGTCACCACCCAAGCAATAGCCAAAGGGTGAGGACCTGGGATGTGCATTTCTGTTTCAGTTCTCTATCATAAATCCTCCTTTTTGTCACCCCCTTAAGCCAGTCCCATGGCAGGTCTGCAAGGTGTCCAGGATGCCAACCCCCATCTCCACGGGACAAGGAGAAACCTGGTACCCCAGGTTTATTGAATTCAGTAGAATAGACACAGGGATTCTCTGAGGAATCAGAGGGGGCTGTCACTGGAGTTTCTGTGTCTGAGTGTCTTGTGTCTCTCTGCCAGGCTGATTTTTCTGATGTAGAAATAGAGATGAGACAGGAAAATGTGTAACCATGTGAGATGGAGGAAAGGGAATGACAAAGAAGAAAAAAAGGAGAGCCTGGGATGGGCAGAGGATGCTCCCCATAGAGTGGAAATGAGAGGAAATGCTTTCTCAGGCAGTGCCAATATGAGAAGGGGGTTCCTGTGTTACTGTTATCTCTAAAATGCTGCACCCATCTTCTCAAATGCTTCCAAAAAAAAAAAAAATTCCCAAAGGATCTGAGGAAGATCAGAGCTCTTCTGGACCATCCATCCTGCAGTGGTGCATTGAGCCAGCACCGTGCTGAGCACCAGGGCAGAACGTGGGGAGGGGTCTCCGGGGGCCAAGCGTGTGAGGAGCGAGACTTCTCCTTATGACACCATTAGCTGTCAGCACCAGTGTTGTTTCTGCTGTTTCTGCTCTGATTTTCAGGCTTATTCCTCTATTCTGGGATGCAACGTGTAGCTAGACATGGCTGCAGAATAGGAGGTGGGTCTCCTTACCTCAGCCTGCCAGAGCATCCCAGGACACAAGGCAGTACTGCCAAGGAGGGCAAGGGGAGCTCCGGCCCTCCACCCTTGTCCTCTTGATGTAGATGCATCTGAGAGGGAAGAAGGTCCCTAGGTGCCTTGTCCCTGCTGAGGAGTGTTTTGATCTTCATGGACACTGGGATGACTTTTAATGGTGTGGACAGCACCTGGGACTGCATTCCCCATCTCAGCTAGAGCTCAGAGGCCTTTTTTCCGTGACAAAGTAGATATGATATCAACAAGCCACATAACAAGCGGTGAGGGACTATGCAGAGCATGAGCTGCCCTCCCAAAGGAGTGACTCCTTGAAGTCTCTGTGCTGCTCTGACACCCTCTCTTACATTGTCTGGATTCTCCAAAACACTCAATGATCCTCCAGGATTTTAAAGCATTAAATGCCCAGTTTGTTGGTGTTTTGGCCTTGGTATTGCTGGGAAAATCTAAGCAACTGGGCCTGGAAAGACCATATTCCTGGCTCATACGGCCAGGAGCACCGCAAGGGTTAACCAGTGGGAAGCGGAGGCGGGTACAATCAGTCCTGATGGGACCAGATTCCCAGAGCACCAGGAGGAAAGTCAGCAAACCCCACCAAGCTCTCTATTTATGGATCTCTGCTCCTCTGCATGGCCCCTTTCTTCCTCCTCTTTGCTTTCCTCTTTTTACTCCCTGCCCCGAGTTGCACGGCACAGGACCCCGTCCCATCCCCGAGCCCCCTCCACACCATCATTTGCATTTTCACCAGCCTTGATTAATGCCAGAGCCTGTTTATAGAGTTACAATCTCCAAATTAGGTTGCCGAAGGCATCCCGGGCCAGCCCTGGAAAAATCTTGGAGGCTGAAAGGAGCCATAACTAAGCCTCAAGCAGACGTCTTTATTCAGCTGTAATTGACGTTTAACAGACGTCTGTAACTTCGTCTGGACTTATAAAAAAACCTGAAAAAAAGTTCTCCCCTCTCTTTATGTTCCCCCCTTTTATCCAGCAGTCAAAAGTGTAAGAGCCCACCACACCGGCCCCACTCGGTCAGTGTGCAGCAGGGGCCGTGACAATAGTGGGGCTGAGACAAAGCCGCAGCCCACGCTGCACACACTGGCGCCTTGTATGTCTATTTACCTCCTAGAGTGGTTTATGCTAATTTATTGGCGAGCGACGACCACTTCTGCATACTGATGTGCTGCCACTTCTTTCTGAGCGGGGGCCCTCGTCTGCAGGGAGGCCCGTGGTGCCCCAGAAAAGGATGCTGCAATGCTCAAGGCTCCCCATGTGCCCACCAACCCATCCAAGCTGCTGGTTTCATTGCACGATGGGTCTTTATTTCAGTCCCCGTTGGACACAGGGTGCTGAGACCGTCCCTTTGCACAGGGATGTTCCAGGTGCTGGAACCAAACTGACGCAAACCAAACCCATAGCCATGGGATGGAGCTGAGGGCACAGAAAGAAACGCTATAGATAGCTGTGGAGACAGCCAGATTTTCATATAAATATATCTCTGCTGTGTTCTGCTGACATGTGTGAGTATGGGAGGGTGCTCACAAGTCAGGAAGACACTAGAAATCAGGATAAAATTATTTTCTTCTTTCCTGAGTGCTTACATTGTGTACTATTCTTTGCTGCACAATGGTTTATTTCAGCACTGGGACATGAATTCTCAGATCAGGTTTTACAGGCTAGTCCTTGAAGGCAAATTTTCCTGTCTTCCTCAAGAAGATGTGGTGCTGCCCAGCCCCTGGCCAGGGAAGAGCCCCTGTGCTCTCCCGACAGGGATTAGACCATCAGGAGGACAGTTGGGTGTCTCTCTGCAGACCAAGTTGTTCCCAGAGGAGGGTTTTATGGAGCATTTTCAACACAGAGGCTGCCCGAAGAGTAAATAGGTTTTAGTGGTTCAGAATTCCCCAGAGAAAAGTGAATTTGAACAGGGAGCTGTTGCTCTCACCCACAAAACACCTTCCAGCACCTGCCAAGCACAAATCAAGCTGAAGCCAAGGCTTGGAGGCAAAGCCAAGAGAAGCAACTGAGGCAAAAGGAATACAGTCAAAAGCAAATCATTTTCATGCTGGGGATTTGCTGTTTGTAGCACATGGAGCTCCTAGAAACCTGGTCAGTGTCGTGATGATGTGAAGGCTGGGGGCAGTCAAACATGGGTCTCCACGTCCATGGTGTGAGCACGGGGTCATCATAGTGCAGACAATAAAGTGAATGAGTAGGGGAGTTTATCCAAGAAGAATGGAGGCCATTTGCAAGTTTAACTGAGCAGTGGGCCAGGAAGCTTTAAGATACGTGTCAGAAGTCCTTCTGTCTCCCCAGGAGAGGATGAAGGATGTGTTCCAGCCCCCCAGCTCTCTCACTGCAGAGGCGATTCCTGGCTGCAGAGCAAGGCAGGCGGTGTGCCCATGAAGCAAAGGATGTGTCTCATGGCTCACAGAGCCACCCAAAAAGAGGGAGAAATCTGTCCTGAAGTACCAGAGGAGTAGCAAAGTCAGGAACTTGCCCTTTCCAGGGCAGCCAACAGCTGGGAAAAAAGGGTGACAGAATTAGCTGGACGGTTAGGACTGCAGGATATGTCTCAGAGGTCAGGAGACCTCACCTGTGCTTTGTTGATTCAAGCCTAGAGAGCCTTGAGCATGCCCTTGAGAAGCTGCTGGCTGGGAGGGATTTATGTGGGGCGGGTGCCCACTGCCAAGCATGGCAAGCAGCTCGCACAGCCGCTGCTGCCCACAGTGACCACAGACTGATAGTGCACCTGCACTGTACCGCTGCCTTCCCCAGAATGCCAAAGATAGGTACCCCTATTCCCAGGAAGACTGGAGAAGGTCATCATGGCTCCAGCATGAGTCAGGACAACCTCGGAATCCCATCCCACTGGTGCTGGATGTGGCCATGGCATCAGCACTGGTGATGTCCCTTAACCCACCAAGGGACACCTCCAAACCAGAGGAGAGCTCAGCTCACCAGAGAAGCCAGTTTTACAGATGCTTGTGCTTCTAAAGCTACAGAAAGGGTCTGTATCACAGCCATGGATCTGGCCTTTTGTCTTTCAAACATGAAGGCTCAGGGTTTCTTGTCATGCTGCTCAGTACAGCAGTAACTCTTGCAGCCCTTCTGGTATCTTTCCCTGGGGCTTTTTGCACCCACTGGGCACAGGGCACTGCCATGGGGAGGGATTAGCCGTGGGTGCCATGTCAGTGTCGTTCCCCTTCCCCGTGGAAAGGTAAAGAGCCTCCCTATGGGTGTCTTCCACGGTCCCCCCACATGTCAGCACAATGAGCCCTGGTCACCCCCCTCTATCATGAGATTAAGAGTTCGCAGGAGCCTGAGGTCAAGAAAGTCTTCCCAGGCCTAGGCAGGGACGAGAGGGTTTCTCCAGGTTTCCTACAGCAGTGGCAAGGGCGGGTTTCCCACAGAGGGCTGAGCACAAAGAGCCTGAGCTGCCATGCACCGTGTGTCGGCAATACTCAGGGGTGTCTTTGCTTGGGGCCAGTGAAGGAGGTTTGGCAGCAGCACTAGACAGTCACGGGAGGGCCACACGCCTCCTTCCCCCCTCCGGCACCCTGCCTGCGAGGAAGGGCAGGCAGGGCAGGCAGAGCTCTGGGAAGGTGCCAGCCTGGCAGCCTGCAGCCCTGCCTGCACTGCTGCCTTGCAGGAGAGGAGGGAGATGTGAGCACCATGTCTTAGGCGAGGGCACCTCATGCTGGCAGCTCCAGAAATAGCCTGGAAAGCCTTTGTTTTAGTGATTTCCCCTCTTTCTCGCAGAGCGGTTTGCCTCGCCTGGTGCTGGTGGGGAGAGAAGGTGCTTCTGAGCAGCATGAAGCTGTGGGCACCAAAAAGTTGGCTCAAAGCTTGCCCTCATTTTTCCTCTGTCACATGTCCCACTGCAAGCGCAGGCCCAGAGTCACCCCTGCGTGAGGCCAAGCCAAGCTCTACCTTGCCCACCAGCTGTCCTCAAGGTCCCGCTGCACACCAACCCACCCAAACACAGAGGCTATGGGTGTGAGGGGTGGCTGCCTTCCTCAGCCCGACTAGGGACACCCCCATGCATAGCTGCAAACCCATGTCGTTTAGGGCTGAGCCCCTGACCCCAATGCCCCTGCCCTCCAGAGGCTTCTGCATCTCCCCTTTCCTTCCAGGTCGAGCTGCCTCAGCAGGGGCATCCCCAGGCCTCGCTGGCAGGCTGTTATCTGCCAGTCAGAGGTGGGTAAGAAAAGAAACACTCCCCCCACCCCCCAAAACAAGATGTCTGGTGTGAATCTCCTGATCCTACTAACCCGAGGGCTCTGCTGGAGCTGGCCGCATGCAAGCGGCAGCCCCGGGTCTCGCTTAGCAACAGGGCACGGAGCAGCCTGCGGCTGGCGGGAGAAAAAAGGGTCTTTTCTTGTTGGTGAAAGATTCATCGTTGGGCTGAAAGTGGCCCCTCCCCTCTTTCAAATACTTGTCAGCGGGGAGAATACAGCTTAGATACTGGGCTGATCAGATCATGGCTAATCTGTTATTCCTGGCCACGAAAACTGCCGGAAGACTTTCAAACAACTTCACTGGGAGCGTGTGCGGCGGGAGGGAGCAGGCAGGAGACATGAAGCAACTGGCAGCTCTGCACCAGCATCCCCAGGGCATCTCCTGCTCATGGGGTGTGCAGGGCGGGCAGCACCGGATCCCCCACCACGCGCCAGTGTGGTGCCATGGGTAGGGATGGTGGAGGGGAAGGTGTTGGTGCTGAATGGTGGGAGCAGAGGAGATGGGCTGGCCACAGTGTCCTCTGAGGTGAGAACCAGGCCCTCCTGGTTGCACGGCTTTTTCTCCCAAACCAGGTGATTCAGAGGTGTTTGTCACTGTTGGAGGACATTTGTCACCCATGCCTGATGCTGCAGAGGGTACCAACACAAAGGTGACCAGCTCTGAGAAAGGTGCTTTCCTGGTTACTCACACCCTCTGGGTTGAGATGTTTGGAAGGGAAAAAACAGACCAGACAAATCAGAGTTCATACGCTGTGGTTTGCAGGAATTTCATGTGGTGGCCCAGATTCTGCTCTGGTACATAGGGGTACATCAAAGAGGTGCTGGTAGCAGGAAAGGTAGGAGAACACTCACAAAGATCTCCTACACATCCTGCTATGTCCAGCACTGTGGTCCGTGTGGGCAGCCAGCCCAAGGGATGGGGCAATGCATGGCCAGAATCCCACTTCTCGCTATAAAAGCAGGGTGGATGGAGCTGCTTTAACCATTGTCACTGCACACATGGGTAAGACCCAACCCCCAGGCCTGGCACACGCTGCTCTGCCTCTCCCCAAATGCTCTGCATGCCCATGCATCTTGCCTTGCTCCCTAGCTCTCTTGCTGCCACAGCCTTGCCTGGCTACGTACCACTGCCAGCCTGGCTTTAGCCCTAAATCTACCTCTTCTGGGCTCAGTACTAACTATGGTTATGGTGCAGGAGGACCTGCCATTGATATGGACTGTTGGTGGGACAACTGTGCCTGTGATGGAAAGAAAAACTACCCTGAAGTGGCCCAAGCTGATGGAAGCCCGTGAGAGGGGGGCGGATGCCCAGTGAGCCTGGGGATGGGCCCGGACCCTGTCAAGCTCCTCTTAGTCAGGAATAATTAATTACCTTCTCAAGGATCTCAGCTTCAGCCCTTCCCTGCTCATGCTCCAGCCCAGGAGAGGAGGGAGGGAGGAGACGGCAGCGAAGAGGGTAGAGAATTAATTGGACATTGTGTTGGGAATCGCCTCCTGGTCGCTGTCAATCTTGGGAGTGAACAGCCTCTTGTCTCACTCAATAGGAACTTTATATGCTCCTTTAATCCTTCAGTCCGTATTGTCAGAGCTTCCCCCCTCCTCCTGTCTCTCCTTCCCACCGCAGGACTTTTGATGACCCCAGCTGTCTGAGGCAATACAAAGAAGCCCCTTAACTAACACCCTGTGATCTATACAGGCAATAAAGAGCTCCCCTTGACAAGGATTTGCGGGCAGAATATATGCAAATGCTGGGAGGTGCGCGGGTGGGGAGGTGTGCCGAAAAAACCACCGCGCGGTGGGGCATGGCTCGCAGCCCTGGGGATGCAATGGCCCAAGCTGGGATACCATGCAGGTGAGGGACGACTGGAGAAAACCAGGGCTGGTCCAGGCTGGCTGGGCATTGCACAACCCCAGCATGGGCTAAAGCAAACAGGAGTGCCCTGCTCATGTGGGCTGCAAGGCCAAAGCATCCATGGGCACATAGATGGGGTCTCCTGGCCCGTGCCCCCCTGTGCTTTACTCCTCAACGGCTACCTCCCGAAGTCAGGAGGCCATGCTCCTTCCCACATTAGCACATGAATGGGGTTAGGGGTGGGGGGGAGGCGGGAAGGGGGGCAAGCCCCCACTGTCCACTCAAGCAAACAATTTGGCTAGCAAATTGACATAATTACAAGGGACAGAGAGAAAAGAAAGGCGAGCCCCCTCCCCTGCGCTCCAGAGGGCCCGACCCCTGCCGAGTTACTTAGACCCTTTGTGCGACTCAATGCTAGGTACTGATGAGGGGACGTATGCCCTTTTCAAGGGCCCTAAGCGACCGGCTGCCCTAATCTGATTACAATTTACAGCGCTCCTTCAGAAGGGGCTGGAGCGGTGCTCACACAGGCGTGGACACGCCGGGTCTGATACGCACGCGCTTGCACCAGTGCAAAGGTGGATGGACACGCTGGGCAAAGGCCAATGGATGCACGTGGCGAAGGTAGATGGATGAGTATGGCGGTGCTGTGGCCAGCAGGCCTGGCATGCGTGTGCAAGGGCACGCTGACACTGCTGCAATGAGGATGATGTGGGGTTTAGTGTGCTGGTTGCATGTGGTTGAGAAGGTTGAAGGCATGTCCGTGGGGCAGGGGGCTTTGCATGCATGGGCACAGCGCCAGTGGGAGAACTGCTGTGGCCAGTGTCTCAGGCATGCAAAGAGCCCAGTTCAGCCCAAATCTGGTGCTTGCACCATGTACATGCACCTGCCCCCACGCACACCAACGTGGGCATAGACTAAAGCAAAGGTCCCCTCTTCTCCTGGTCAGACCCACAGGTGGGGACCCCCAGGCCTCTGCAGATGGTCACCACCAGTAGTAGGGGGTACCAGAGGTGAGCAAAGACTGTCTCCTGAAATCTCTGCAGCAGCTCACAGGAGCGGGAGTACAAGCAAAGCCCACCACCTGCCTATTAAAAGCGGGATTAAATGATGCTGTTCCCCCCCGCCCCCTTCCCGCTCTCTCTAACATCATCCCCTTGGGGAAACCACCACCTTTACATGAGATTTTCCTTTTTTTTTTTAACCTCTTTTCTACTCTGTGCCCCATAGATCCCAGAGGATTAGCAGCCAGGCCAGGCCTTCCAGCCTCCTTGAAGGCGGGTTGTTTCAGCCAGCCCCCCCATGGGAACCTGCCCCATGACAACTTTGGTCAATGCCTCTGGTGCTTCCCAGCCAATTTGTACCACCTAATCCCTGCGGGTATCGACAGCCCCTTTCTCACACATCCTCCCGCCTGCCGGAGCAGCCCAATCCTCCACTCCCTGCGCTCCCCTGTTGAGAAACCCTCCGTCCACTGCTGGGGCCGCAACCACACTTCAAACACGCCAGCCCGACCCCAGCATTGTTTGCCAGGGAATTAAAACTGCAAGGCCAACCCCAGCGAGTGATTTAGGTATTGAGACCAGACTGAGCCCTGCAAGAGCATGGGCAATAAAACGCTTCGCTGCCCAGCAGCCTGGGCAATTTAGGTGTCTTCCCACGAGGAGGAGGCAGAGCTTGGAGGGTGCAGAGTGGGGCTGGGGCTCCTTCTGCCGGCATGTGCACATGGGGTAGGGCCATCTCCTGGCACTCACAGACCTGCGCCACCAGAAATGCGGGCTGGCCACCTCACTAAAACAACACAGGTTCTCAGCCTTTGCATTTACTGATCCCTGTGGCCCCATGCAAGCTTCTGGGAGGAAAGACTAGAGGCCACAGAGTCTGACCACTGTATCCCCATGGTGGGACACTGCCTCTCTGGGGACTGGCATAGCTGGATGCTTGTCTGGGACGTGGCCAGAAGCTCAAATGGGGTAGAACAGAAGGGCACTGGTCCCGTGAGGCAGTAGGAAGTGTGGTGCCCGAAAGGTCTGTTTCTGCTTTCAGGTGGCTTTGAAGATTTGGGGCAAAACATTTAGGACTCCCCTTTTGAAATGGATTGTCTATGGCACCTGACAATCAATGTCCCCATGATGGTTTCTGACAGGCTCCACAGATGAAGCTGTGAACAGAAAATGTTTATTACATCCTTTCCCCAGTGCAAAGAGGCTGGGAGGAGATCTCCTTCCTTCAGCAGGGAAATCAGGAATTGCCCCTCATTTTCCTGTCCCTGCCATGGGGAAAGGACACAGGTCAGTGCACATTCAGGCTCTGCAGCGAACATTCTCTGGATGCCATTTCTACCTCATAAGACCTGCTTTTGCCACCATAAAAGAATATATAATATACCATGAGCTGGAAAGAGGGATGGAGCTCCTGATGGCTCAGCTACAGTATTTCTCAGTTTCCCCTTAGCCAATAAGCCCTTTCTCTTTATCCCACACTGCTGCTGTGCCTGAGATCATTCCTATGGAGTATTTCATACATTTTGTTTTGTTACTCTCCTTTTTTTCAATGGCGGGGTTGTCTGAGGCAACACAGAGGCAACACCTGCCTCTCAGAAGAGAGCATCTCCTGCTCGTGGCTGTCCCCATCCCTGCGCCATGGTGGGGGAGCACAGTGTTTCGGCGCCTCCTCCTCTGTCACAATGTTTTTCAGCTCCACCAAGCAAAGTGTCCAATTAGAGCAGAGCCTCCTTGCTTCCATCTTTGCCGACATTTAATTAACATGCTGCTGCTGGCAGCCGCTGACAAATTCCAGAAACATGTTGTAAAGGGTTTTTGTCTTTACCCAGCATGGAAAATGAGGGTGTCATATCCCAAGGGGATGTGAATAGCTACTTTTGACTCCCCCCCTCAGGTGTGAGAATTACAGCTAGATGCGGTGAAGACCTATCAGCCCTCCTACCTCCTTTTTTTTCCCCCTTTTCCTCTCCTGCTCCTCATATCATACTGCCTTGGAAAATATGCAGGTTTTAGGCCTGATTTTCCTTTCTGTCTCCTCCAACTCTGGCATCCAAGTCTGATGGTCCAGTTACGAGCTGGGGGCTATGCTTTGGGCTCTTGCCATCACGACAACATTGGTAAGTGGAAGGAGTGTGCTAATGACATTGGAAAAAAAATGGATGAAACCAAAGAACAGGAAAGGGTCTTGCCAGCTTGCACTGTGTATGCAACCAAGGCTCCTGAGGACCTGATGGAGACCTCAGTAGAGCAGCTGAGAAGGTGATGGTGGAGGCATGTAAAAGTGCAGCCAGACACAAACTGGCCCTTACTCACCACTTGGATGGTGGCATGAGCACAGGGACAGCTGCTGCTCCCCAGCATCCCCCCACCCCCTAAAGCACCAGCCTAGCCTGTGCTAGCAACATGGGCTTGGCCCCACTGTGGAAAATACGGCTGCTGCTTCCAGCTGCTGTATTTTAAGGTGCCAGGTCCTCACAGCTACCCATTGCTCCTGGAGTGTCCCAGTGGTTCTGCTTTATCCCAGCAGCGTTGAGCTCTCCTAACAGCTGCTCTGTGCAGCCGGTGAGAGAGATGGGGTCTGGGCATCATCCCACCCTGCTCCGCTACTCACGCAAGGGAGCACAGGCCTGGAAAGAAGA
The DNA here is from genome assembly GCA_020800305.1 of Porphyrio hochstetteri. Taxonomy (NCBI): domain Eukaryota; kingdom Metazoa; phylum Chordata; class Aves; order Gruiformes; family Rallidae; genus Porphyrio; species Porphyrio hochstetteri. The sequence continues at coordinate 16,203,771 of CM036915.1, read as the reverse complement.
ACACGTTTTTATTTTATTCAAAACAGCTCATTACAAAAGCGGGAGAGAACAGTCGGGGCAGATGCCTTGTCATCACGGGGAGACAACCAGCCTTTGCGTCCAGCTTGGAGCAGGGCCCCGGGTCCTGCCGTGGGGGAAGAGGCGGCGGGCGCAGCCCGGTCATCCCACAGAGGGGGCAGCGAATGTGTCCGGGGACGGCGGAGGGCGGCTCAGGGCGAGGCGGGCTTGTCGGGGTTGTGCATGTGGTACACGTCGCTCTCCTCTTCCTCCGGCACCTGCGGTGCGGCAGAGCCCCCTCAGCGCCGCCTCAGCGGCCCCTCACGCCGCGGGGCGACAGCGCCATCTTGTGCCTCCCGCCCCCGCCCGCCGCTGGCCTCGACCCCAAACCCCGTCCGAGGGGCTCGGCCCCTGGGCTGGCCTGACCCGGCCGCCCCCCGCCTCCACCTCTCCCCCCGCCTCACCTCCCAGTAAATGTCGTCCTCAAAGCAGTTCTCGGCGGCGGCGTCGCCCCAGATCGGCAGCTTCAGGATGGCCCCTGGAAGCAGGCGGGCAGGGCGGTGGGACCGGGCCATCATGCCGTGTGGGATGCAGGCAGGGTGCAGATGGCCGGAGTCCACCCATGCCGGCAGCAAAGGGGCCAAGTGTAGCCTTGGGACAGTGCTCGGTGACACAGGCTGTACTCAACTCTCCCCTCCTGCTTACCTACAACAGCCCCTCCTGCAAAAGCCATCAGCAGAGACACCACGATACCGGCTGCCTGGAACCCTCCTTGGACACTGGGTGTCCGTGTCTGGTATGTGCCGGTGAAGTCAAACGCCTTGATCAACCTGCCGAGGGCAGAAATGGCAAGGATCACTCTTCCCTAGCTCTGGAGGAGACACCATGCCCTGCTGTCTTGGGGGCTCCTCCCTAGCTCAATCCCTCTTCTGCAATGGACCAGGAAAGTGTCGCAATGACACAAAACATCCTTCACTTCCTTCTCCCCTTGCCCCTGGCAAAGGTTTACCTAGGACAAGCCCAAAATATAAACATTTCTTTTGTATTTCAGACTTTCTGACTCCCAAAACAATGCAGGGATGGAGGGAGGCATTTCCCCACCCACCACACCTCAGAATAAGGCCAAGCAGTGGGCTTGTGGCTCACATTTTAAGGCCACCAGAAGTCAGCTGCCAGATGAGTCTTCTACACTTCACAGTCAGTGTACACCATGATTTTGAGGGGGAAAGTGGCAACTCTGGACAATTAACAAGGACATTCTGTGATTCTGTGACTGTTAATTGTTCCTTGCTCCCAGCACAAAGAGCTCCAGGTAAAATCTATTCTCAGGGAAGATTTTCAAGCTGTCTTACCCCTCCTTTCCATAAACATCCTCTGTGGCTGCAGCTGCAGTGATGGCCCCCACAATGCCCCCAATAAGGCCCGGCATGGCGTGGAGGTTGTGGATGCCGCATGTGTCCTGGATGTGCAACCTGGACTCCAAAAAAGGCTGAAGGGAAGGGAGGTAGAGAGATCAGAGACATGACCACAGCCACGGAAAGGATTAGTTCCTTCCTTGGAAGACTGGGATAAGCAGAGAAGGAAGAGTGATGTGTCCCATTAAAGAGCTAAGGGCTTGTACACCAAACTGTGAGCCAAGCTTAGGATAAAATAACAACAAACCCTCCAAACACTCTCCTGTTGGGAGCCTGAACCTTCCTGGTAGTAAATAGTCAGAAGTGTAACTACATGTGGAAAGCAGAAACCCTCAAAGGGAAGTGAATCCATTTCTGGTGTCCTTAGCAGGACCAAGGCTGCAGACTGCTAGAGCAGCACTCACCGTGAGGTAGACATACCCCACTGTGGACACGATGCCGCAGATGAACCCGACAATGAGGGAGCCGTATGGAGTCAGCATCATCTCTGCGCTGGTGCCCACGGCCACACCACCCGCCAGTGTCGCGTTCTGGATGTGGACCTGCAGAAGTAACCGCCCTGTCTTGGCACCTTTGAGGAGACTGCAATTCCTCAGGGATGGTGCAAATGGCAAAGCAGGAGAATCAGCTCTGAAAGTGTTTCCAGAGGAAATATCAGGGCCCATTTTCCTGCTTGTTGGTGAAAAACAAGAGAAGAACAGGCAGCCTGTCTGTAGCACAGGCGCACATAGACTCCCACTCCCCGTACCACACACATTCTTTGCATCCACAAATCTGGGTGGGGAGTTGTGATGAGATGGAAATTGTCTCACCCATGTGTCATGCAAGCTCTGCTGTCACAGAGACATGTCACCCACACACATAACACGTACAAGTCAGCCCCTCGATTGCTCACGAGCTGCCGCGCAGGCCCTGCTCAGCTCGCTGAAGAGCACTGCCAAACATGGCTCTGCAACACGCCCATCAGTAGCTCTCTGGGAAGAGTGAGTCCAGTCTCTGCTGTGACTTAGGTCCACCATGCACAGGGCACCACCCTACACCTTGGGCACTCCAGGACTCACTTCCCATTTGCTTAGTCAATATTTCCTCTGGGTTTCTGCCTGGAAGCTGGTTTCACCATCATGCCCTGAAACCCAGTATCTGTTCAGCAAAGAGCAAGTGCAAATCATTTCCTGGACCCTCAATCAATGTCAATATAAATCCCCTGGGCAACACAGGGCTCTCTGCTCCCAGCTTACCATGTCAAGCTTGCCTTTCTTCTGCAGCATGCTGGAGAAGGCCACTGTGGTGAGGACACAAGCAGCCAGTGAACAGTACGTGTTAATGGCAGCGCGGTGCTGGGCATCCCCGTGCTCAGAAATTGCTGAGTTAAAGCTGGGCCAGTACATCCATAGATACAGGGTACCTGAAGGGATGAGGAGGAGGGGATGAAATGGAGAAAGAGAATACAGGGATTGAAAAATACCTCTAAAGAAAATCTTTCTGCACAGGGGGAAGTTAAATCCCTTAGTCCTGCTACCCCGGAGCTACACTCCCCATGATGGGACCAGCATCAGGAGGGGCTGGCAGAGAGGGAGAACCAAAACATGTCCTTGTCTTCTAAGGTGTCATCTCAGCCCAGCCACTGATGAAAGGAGCTGAGTAGCTCTGAGGGGTGGAAGACTGGGATACAGCTTCTCCTGGTTTCAGTTTGGTTTTCCCAGAGACACAGGAGGAACCCGCCTCTGCAGCCATGCATTCTGCATGTACCAGCACCCCTGTGGTGGGGCTGACTCACCGATCATAGCGAAGAGGTCGGAGTGGTACACGGAGCCCTGCTTGTCCTTACTTTGCTCCAGGTTGGGTCTGTATAGGATGCGTGTCACTGTGAGGCCAAAGTAGGCTCCAAAGGTGTGAATGGTCATGGAGCCACCCGCGTCCTTAACCTGCAGCCATGGGAAAACAGAGGTTTATTTCTGCAATTGCCACTTATTCTGGAGCTGGGGTCTGGTTTGCATCATGCCCAGCATGTCTGCCCACTCATCGTTCCAGCCTGCACTCAGTCATGGAGAGACACGGACAAAAATGCTCTGGTCCTGCTATCTGTCCTGCTTGCCTGGTCATAACACTCCTCTTAGCTTGCTCTTGGAAGGCATTGAAGCAGAGGGGAGTTTCTGACCTGTCCCAATGGCAAGTGGATTGCAGCGGTAGCCAGGTTGGCTCTTGTGCACTCAAGTCTTCTGAGAGCTCATTTGCTTCCCAGTCGTCCAAGCCCTCTCTCAGAGGACAGGAACCCTGCCTCTGTCAGCAGACACCTTGTCCACTTTGTCACTTGGTTTCCTTCCACAACACCCATCTTCCAGCAGGGAAAACAGAGAAGAGGGAAATCTCAGACACGAAGAGGGTGACTGGTCCCTTGTGCTAAGACTCCTCATCTGCCTGGAGACATGGCAGAGAGACTGAGTGCTCTTGAATTGCCAGGCTTGTTTGTAAAACCCCAGAAGATCTCCCTTCTCAGGGAAGTACCACCTGCTGACCCCCTCCTTCCTAATCTGCCTACTTTTCCTGCCTTAATTATTGCATTTCAAATGCTTATGAAGGCAGTGGCTTGGTGGAGCTGTAGCAAAGGGGAACAATTTGGAGAGATGCAGGGAGGAAGGAGCAGAACCACGTGGGTGCTGCCTAAAGCCTTACATGAAGCAGATTGAGGAGGATGTACTCGTTCACAGCGAAGAGCGTGACTTGAAACAAAGTCATGATGAGAAGCTGTATGGGGCTGGTCTTGCCCAGGATGGCCCCAAAGGCAATGCACACAGAGCCCACGCAGAAATCAGCATTGATCAGGCTGGAAAAGGAGAAGGATAATTGTGGTTTAGTGAGGAAATGCTCTTCTGTAACTGACCCTCACTCACTCCCAGCTCTAGATATCCCAGCTGAAGACAAATAGGAGTCAGGCCTGAATTTCTCACTGACCTTCCTCCCATCCTGACACACTGTCCAGGAAAGGTGCTTTCCCCCAAGTTATTTAAATAATGTGGATTATATATGTTCTCAGCACTAGCATCCACAGTGCTTGGTTTGAGACTAAGAGGTGAGGCTTGTTTCACAATTGCATTTGAGCAGTACCACCATAATGGCAGTACCTTTGGGCTAAAAGGTGGAAAGCAAGTGCGGGTATGTGGAGAGAAGACATTTTAGAGATTTGTTGGCACACAACAGGGGGACAGGCATTGCCAGCTGCTGGGATCCCATCCCATCTCTTCCACTGGTTAGTCAAGAGGTGGCATCCCAGAGCCCACATCCTCCTTACTTCTCTACTCCAATGAGGATCTTCCCACTCTGGAAAGAGTGGAACCAGCCTTGCATCAGGAGAGCCCACTGGATCCCAAAGGCAGCAAGGAGGAAATTGAAACCCACAGCTCCGAATCCGTAACGCTTGAGGAACGTCATGAGGAAGCCAAAGCCCACAAAGATCATCACGTGGACATCCTGGAAAGCTGTGCAGAGAGAAGGCACTGTCAGTGCTGTGGAGGTGACAGGGCTGCAAGTGCCACTTGAAGTTGGTGGTGAAAGGACATGAACCACATCAGTGGTAGTACGGAGGACATTCAAGGAACAATGTGTCTTGTGTCCCCACATTTCTAAGTCTGCAAACAGCCTAGCTTTTGGAAACTAGATTTTGGTTAAAAGGTTTAGTCTTAAAAGTAAATAATGTTCATTAAAAGCTGTACACAAGGGAAGACCAGGGACTAATGGACTGTGCCAAGGAAAGTAGTTTTTATTCTGATTATTTTTTCCCCTTTTGTAAAAAATGTGGAAAATGACAGATTAAAAGAACAGTGAAAATCTGTTAAAAACACATAAATGATCATTTTGGGTAGGCCCATCCAAGGCAGGGTCCTGGTAATGGCTCAGAGCAAGAAGAGTACAGGAACAAACAAAGTTTATGTTTTTAAATGCCACAGAAATCAGTGGCAAAATACCCTTGAGACCAGGATTCCACCTTGTGAGATTTTTGAGTGCTTAAACCAGAGAGACCCAGTTCTTCCCACAAATACTCAGACCTGCTACCTTGAGCCCCTCAGATGCCCTTCCCTGGGGGAAACCCAACCTGCCTGAGCCTCTTGAAAGAAATTCTTGGTGCAATAAACCTGCTGTACTTTTTAATGCTGCGTGTTTCTATCAGATAAGCATCACTTTGTGATTAAGTGAGCTGAAGCGCTACCTGCTTACACACTGACCCATGTGCTCTCACACTGGAGGCCCATGAAAAGAGTGGGAGACCCAAGGCTGGGTTCCCCTCTCTGGAAGACTCCCATCAGCAAACCCATGCTCTGGGACAGGGAAACACAGTATAGAGGGAGCTATGCCAGCAAGTTCTGCATTGTTCAGCGCACAAACCAGTGTAGCCACTACAACCAGCAACATCTGTGTCTCAGAGAAGGTGCAAACTCAGGGCAAAGGAAATGCAGTCACCCAGGATCTGCTCTCCCCTGAACCTGTCCTGAAATCCAGCAGCCCTGGATCTGCTCCTGCAGGGATGGCAGGGTTGTACCTGCTGCTTCCACTGAGGGCTAGGTTTCGTCCTTTGGTGCTTTACAAGATCTTGTGACTTGTATGAGGACGAGCATTTGGACATGCTCCAGCAATGTAGTCCCATGTTACAGAGACAAGTTCATCTGCTTGTTTTTAAAAATGGCCCCATATACCTAGGAAATCACTCAAAAAAATGAAGGAAACAAGATCTGCAGCTGACACTGCTCAGCAGAGGTCACTTCAAGCATGCTTCTTTGCGTGTCCTAAGAACCAGTCTTCCTAACTCTGGCTTTACCACCCCACAGACATTCCCTCTGCAGCTATATTTATTCTCCCTATTTCTTTTCTCCAGCATAAGCTGGAATTACTTGCTGCTATTTGCATTACATATCCCCACTTTCTTCCTAAAAGCAGAGATACACAGGTCAGAGTTAAAGCTGCAGACTATGCCCCCTCCAAAACCACAGTGGATCCCCACTGTGTGTTAGACCCTGTACAATCCCAGGAGGAAGAGCAGGTCTTTCTTCATACTGCACCCAATCTAAAGCCTTTTTCTGAACCTTGCATTTGTTTTCCCTCGAGAATAACATTGGCATCAATCAGTGGCAGCCCAGGTGCTGTGATGCCCTAAAGGTTTTGTAACCCTGCTTTTGTGGGAAGGCAATTACTGTTGCTATTGTGAGGAAATGTTTGGGCTTTGGGAATGCCACCTGTGCTGAAGAGTCTCATTTCTTTTCCTTAGAGAGTAGGGATTCCCGTTAGGACATATCAATGTGTGGTTCCAAATGATAAGGAATTGCCTTGCTAACTGAACCTGGCAATGGCCACCGCTGGCACAACTACACACAGGCTTCCTCCTGCATGCCTACCCGATTGTCTCTGGGTTTGGAGGACCTGTCAGTTTGTCACTCCTATCCCACTGCCATTGCAGACAGGTCCTAAGGACAGCAGCAATTGCAGAACGTTAATATAAATGATCCTTGGGTGTTCAACCATCACCGCTCTCTTCTGAGCGGTGCTGGATTGACACAGGGATCAAACTGTTAGGGCTTCAGTCCCCTTGCCATCTTTGCAGAGAGAGAATATTTCTGATTAGATAACGAGAAAAACCATCTGTGCTTTTGGGCACGTGAGCCCTTCCTCAGGTCTGAAACAGAAATGTCATTCTAAAGAGCTAAGCAGTTGCTCTTAGGTTCATTTAACTGTGTGAACCCACACAGCCATTTGAGGGGGATTATTTGGCGTGGCGGAGCAGGGTGGGCTATGAGAACGGAAGAGATGTCACATCCTTAGCTCCCACAAACCTCTTTCTTAGACCCCTGATGTCCTCCCTGCACCTCAATGAGAAGAGCAGCCCTTGGGCACTGCTGCTGCTTCACACCAATGCGTGTGTGAAGGGCAGATCTCAAGGGAGAGCCCAGGGCATCCACGGCCCATAGACTAACCCAGAGGCTGGCAGAGCAGCAGGTTTCTGTAAGCAAATCCTTTTCTGAACTAGCTAATCCTCAGCAGCTACAGGTTTCTATAGCTCCTTTGATTTAGCAGGTGTTTTTAATGGAAATGTTCTAAATAGATGCATGACTCAGGCCTGTTGCTTCCTTGGAAACAATTGCCTACAGAAGCAGCCTGTTCCCAACAGCTCACAAAGATGACCAGCCCTGGAGATCAAAGCTGGCCAAAGGCACCACCTGGCCAGAAGGGCTTTAACTACCTGAATAATCCCCGTGGCAATATGATGCAGCGGCCCAAGAGCCCTGGGAACCTGGCAGGTTAGGAGGACTCCGGCATCGAAATGCCAGTAGCTAAAGGGTAATTTACTAGTGTGGGGGAGGATGTAGGAAGGGGAGAAAGATGTCACAGGATCTCAACAGCCCTTCCTCCGTATGCAGGGAAAAGCTTGCTCTGATCCAGAGCCGAGGGAGGGGGCAGCAAGCCGAAACTTGCAGGGTGCTGGGAACACGTCAGCACTATTCCTGGAAAAAATGATGTTACGTACTGGTGTCACAGTACCCTGCTGTTAGAGCCCCAAAAACATTGGAGGGCCACGAGGCTTTTCTCTGGTGTACCCCAAACTGGCCTCAAGGTGAGTGCCTGACTTTCCAGCCATTAGTGGATATGTCACCTCTGCCAGGCTCTGCCATGGGCTGGGATGTGGATGCAGTGGTAGGGATGAAATGGGGACCAGCCAGCACTAGGAGTAGGCTTTCCAAATACTCACATGGGTATCGGAAGTAGAAATCGTTCTCGATGTCGCTGGTTAGGTTCATCTCTCTCTTCTCTTCCTCCCAGTGCGCATCGGCTTCGGGGTTGAAGCGCACGAAGACCCCGAAGAGGACGATCATGGCCACCTCCCAGAGGAGGCAGACGAGTGGGAGCCGCCAGCGCATGGACGTGTTCTTCGCCATCCCCTGGTGCCTTGGCCGCTCCATCCACAGGGATCCCTGGGGACCCAGCAGACCGTGTCAGCTCACGTCCCCCACACACAGCCAAGGTGGGTGACATATATAGGTTGGAGAGGGCGAGGTGGGGCCCAGGGAGGTGCCTCCAGCAGGATCACGTTTCAGAGTGCGGGAGCTTCAGCAGGCTTGCTCCTCTCGCCCTCCTTCCTCCTTGGGGAGGAGGGACGGGTCTCAGCACCTCTTCTTTGAGCAGCTCAGAGCACCTCTGAGCCCTGCCTCCACAGGGACGAGTAGACATGGAGGCCAGTGAGAGTGGGGAGTGGACCCAGGAGTCCTGCCCCCTGCTCTGCCCAGCCCCACACCCCTTCCATCCCCCTTTTAGGAGCACCCTGACCCCCACAGCCCTGAATGCCCGCCCTCTGGGCACTCTGTGATATGCCCCCCCCCCTTGGTCTCTGTTAGCACCCTTCTCCAGCCAGCACCAAGGATGAAGGTAGAGTGCCCCTCACTCCAGCTCTCAGCTGTCCCCACTCCCTTGTGGGGTGCAGCAGCAGCCCCAGGAGATCCTTTGCCCCAGGGTGAGACTGTCCTGCTTGTTGCACTGCAGTGTGCACCCAGCTGACTGTACTGTGTGAGCCAGGTTGGAGATGAGCAAGGACAGGGTTGCCACCCCATGCAGGGCAACTCCCAGAACCTCTTGGGAAACACCAAACTGTCACCAGGATCTGTTTACTCCAGTAAGTCTCTGACCCAGGTGCAGAGATGGGGGACACACAGCCCTGCTGCAGCGGGGGTCTGTCAGGGGCTGCCCACCCACTAACCAGAGCAGCTGCCTCTCTGTGACCAAGAGCAAACAGGGCTGAGACCAGGGGCCACCCTCCCTTCTGATGACCAGAACATGAGTTGTTGAGCCTTCCCACGTCCCTGCCAAGGCAGCCTGAGTCACAGGGCTGGGCATGGGTCTTGCTGTTTGCTTTTGGAAGAGCAGCCTGTGGGACAGTCCTGGGAGGAAGAGGAAGATATATGCTTCAAATGAAATGCCAAGATCCTGCACACATGCACAGACATGTGATGGCCCTACCTAGGCTGCCATATATCTATAAGGATGTAGAAGTGAAGCATGTTCCATCATTTCCCGGAAGGATTTACCCAGTGCATCCTCCTGGCAAGACAAGGCATGCTGGGCAGTACTCTGAGATGGTGTTGGAGATGGGGCTGGAGACCTCAGCACTGCAGCTTAAACATCCCCTCCTCTGGCATGGGCCTTCCTTTCCTTAATAAACACAACACTCCTTTTTTACCCCCATGGTTTTGAACCACATGCTCTTGCCCCAAAGAGCCAGGCAAATCCTCCAAGCAGATCCCAGCTCCTTCCTCTGCCTGCAGATCCTTGAGATGCCTGTCAGTCTTCAAGAGATGAAAGACTGCAGCCCAGGCAAGCTGCCCAAATTTGCTGATGGCATCTAATTGTGGCCTGCAGGCTGAGAAAGCAGCACTGATTTCTGTGTTGATTAGGCAATAACGTCAGTTTATTATGTATTATTGTTTGCTTTCGTCTCAAAATGACAGATGGCAGAAAAAAGCTGTGGGTGGTCTTGAAGGGCTGGCCGGACGCACAAAATCATTCTCCAGCCTCATGGGCCCCGTGCAGACAGAGGCAGCTTTGAGAAGAGCCAGGGGGATGGAGCTCACAAGCACTTCTCAATGGCAGAGGAACCAGATAGTGAAACAGACGCACCAGGGAGGGTCAGCTGGCAGTAAGACAGCAAGTGAGTGCCAGACCATGGAGACCATCAGTGTGCAGGCTCCTTCCTGCATCCCTGGGGTAGCACTGGGAGACTGGGGCTGCTAAAAAGGTGTTGCACGTGTCTTTGCAAAGGTCCAGACCAGCACCACCCCACTCCTGCACGTGGGGCTGAGGGAAAGGGAACTCCATCTGCCCGGCCCTTTACCCTGCACAGGCAGAGCTTCAGCTGGCTTTGGCTGGACCAGGGTCACTTTGGTCATCCAAACAAGTGGATGTTATTGTCCTGAGGACGGGTGCTCCCTCAAGCGATGCTGCTCAGGACCCACCCGCTATGTTTTTGGGTCTCCCATTACACAGGGTTTCTGAAGGCTGGTCTCAGTTGTATGCACTAGGAAAGAAGAGATCTCCAGCTACAAAGAAACTGAAATCCCAAAACATACCTGAGCCCTATTGCTAGAAGCACTGTTGATAGTTGCATGTTGTCCTGCCAGCCCTACCCTAGAGCCCTACCCTTAGACACCTTGAGAAAGGCCACACAGAGGCACAGAGGAGCCTTTTGTAGCACAAGGGAACTTGCTAAAGCCCAGTAGTGTAGCCACCAGCAGCTGTGCTTTGTGATTAGCAGAAGAAACCAAACTGCAGCCCTTTCCAATCCAGGGCCTCACTGAAATGGCAGCGTCCTGAGAAAAGCAGCTTGCACTGCCCAGGAGGCAGCAGCTCTGTCCCACCCACTGTCCCCAGCCCCTCTCCCCAGTGTCTGGAGACCAGGACAAAGGCTAATAGCTTTTCCACTGGCCTGATAGTCTCACCTTGCTGCACTGCCTCACACTGCCCCTCCTTATCAACCTGCAGATCAGCACTTTGCCATTGAAGTCCCGTCAGAGCTGGCATGCTCCGCTGGCTGCCCACGCCATGAGAACCTATTAAAGACCAGCTTCTCTCCAGGTTGCTTTGCAGGACCAGGATAACACTGGAAAAGTTGCCTGCAGCAATGCTGGCAGAGTGCTTCCTGTGGGTGGGCTAGACCAAGTCCTTTGCATCCATCCTCCAAGGACTTCAATGCCCAAGAAGCACAGCTAACACTTCCAGCCTGACCCCTTCTCAGACAACTGCCTGGAGGTCCACCAAGGAGCCCTTTGCCCAGCTTGACTTGCTCTCCAGAAGTTGTGGGCAAAGCAGCAGCAGCCACTACCATCTTTTTGGCACGTGGAGTGTAGAGGGAACTGGAGGATGATGCTACTGGGAGGCACAGAAGCTTTCATGCACCACAGGTGAGTGTCTGGGCTTTGCCCGGCATCAAAGGTGACTCGTGGCTTGTGCAGGTCCTTGAGGAGTGTCCTGAAAGCAAAGCATCTGAGTCAATCCACAACAAACCCCTTTTTTGTCTGGCTCAGCAGAATGGCAAACAAACCAGGGCAGGGCAGAGTGGTGAAATGGTGAGAGATCAAACAGTTCATCTTGGTTTGGGGTTTCTCAGCCCTCACCATTAAATACCACTTGGATAGAAATGTTGGGGAAAGGTCAAAATAAAGCAAGACTGTTTAAAGTTAACAAAACGCTATCCAGATCCAAGTGCCAACCAAACATGAGCCCAACATACAAATGATTTTTCTTGTGGTCTCTCCTTCCTCACAAGAAATGACATTTATTGTCAAGTAAATGATTGTCCAGAGAGAACCCAAGGGCTCTGTTTGAGAGAGGTCAGGGTCCTTAGGGAGCAGGAAGAAAGGGCAAACATCTCTATGAGCTGTGCAAGTGGGGGACAGCAGGAGAAACAGAGGTGTGAGCAGCTGGAGCTGTCATGCTGGGATACATGCAAGTCACTGGGGCTCAGCCAACATCTCTGATGGCTTGGAGAGCATGACTTCCTTCCTGGAGCAGGCAGGAAAGGAGCAGGGGCTTGAGCAACTGGTGGCAATTCCTGCATTGGGAACTGCCAGGCTTTGCTGGGAAACTCCCCTATGCCTCATGTTTATTTCTGGTCCAAGGTGGACTGTGATAAGGCAGGTTTTGGTCACACTCTGCTAAATGTCCTCAGTGAGCTGCTAGAACAGATGCCAGCGGCTGGGCAATGGCAGCAGGAGCCTGGTGGGGTTGCCTCTTCTTCAGGGCTTGTACAGGAGAGCGATAAGGAAGGAAGCTTTAGATTAGGTATTAGGTGGAAGTTTTTTTACAGAAAGAGTGGTGAGGGGCTGGAACAGGCTGCCCAGAGAGGGGGTGGGTGCCCCGTGCCTGGAAGTGTTCAAGGCCAGGTTGGATGGGGCCCTGGGCAACCTTGTGTAGATCCAGGCCTGAGGTCGGTGGCCCTGCCTGTGGCAGGGGGGTTGGAGCTCTGTGATCCTTGGGGTCCCTTCCAACCCAGGCCATTCTATGATTCTATGATATATTGACAGCAGCATGAGATGCCTCACAGGGCCACAAGCAACCTATAGCCAGGAGAAAGGGCCCATAGTTCCCCAGGAACCCCACGTCCTCAAGACTGAAGGGCACCCTCTCAGCCAGGGAGACCTGGTGTCCTTCCCTTGCTCTTGGTGGCAGGTTACTCCTGTGCACCCAAGTGGATCAGCTCCTCGTTCCAGCTCATTGAGCCCACTTGCGTTCACAGTCACCGCTGGAGCCAAACGGGTGGTTTATTGCCCGTGTGTTGCTCTATAAATACGACAGGCTGCCAGTGACACTGGTTTGGGCTGGGGCACTCGAGCTCTGGGGAGAAGGGTGGTGTGGACGCCTGGGCAGCTCTAGCCTGCAGGGAACCCTCCTCCCGTTGCTTGCTGTGACCCACCCACACTCGGGTCCCACTGTGACTGGCGACACCCACGGGGTTAGACATGTTCCGAGACCTGCGGGGAGAGGATGCCCGGGCCAAGCTGCTTGACAGCCCAGGGCCTTCACCCTCCGCCATCCCGGCCCGGCGCCTTTCAACCCGGCTGCCCTTGCTGCCGCCGGGGAGGCTCCGGGAGGAGGAGGTGACACCCCCCCGGGCTGCAGGCCCTGCCGGGGAGCCGGCGGGCCTCTTGCCTGGCCTGGCCTGTCCTGTCCCGGACGGGGCCGGAACGCGGGCGGGCGTTGACCTCTAGCGGCCACTCGCCGGGGCGGGCCCGGGGCTGGCGGGCTGCCCACTCCCCAGCCTCAGCACCCCGGCGGTGACATCATCGCCCTTACACCCAATGAGAGCAGGGGAAAGAAGTGACGCCATCTCTAGGCGCAGCCTCCTGGCTTTAAATTTTAAATTGGCGGCGGCGGCCAATCGGATCGATCCAGGCCCCGGCCCCGCCCTCTGCGCTCGTCACGCACCTTCGCCAATGGGGTGCCGCGCTTCCCCTCCACGCGCGCCGCGGATAGCCAATCAGCGGAGAGCGTCGCTTGAACGGCCAGCGCCACTCCTCCCCAGCACCGCCCCGCCCGCCGCCAGCGCGGGCGCCCTATTACGCAGGCGCACCGTGCCGCCGTCCGCCGCCGCAGCCCAATGGGGAGCGAGGGACGGAGGGCCGGGGGCGGGTGCTCGGTGGCAGCCAATGAGGGCGCGCAGGGCGAGGGCGCCAGCACTTTGGCCGGGCGATGATGGCGGGAGCGCTCTGACCGGGCCCGCGGGCGGCAGCCATGGCGTGCTCCCACAGCGTGGTGTTCCTGCTGGACACGGCCAGCCCGGGCCGGCGGGCGCGGCTCCAGCGTGGCGCCATCAGGCTCCTCAACCACCTGAGCTGCCGCTTCGGCCCGTCCCGCCTGCGCTGGGCCTTCAGGTTCTTCGACTCCCTCGGGGGGCGCGGCGGGGCCTCGCGGGGCGGTGGCTTTCGCCAGCCAGGGCCCCGCGCCTGGGCCCGCTTCGAGGAGGAGCTGGCGGAAAGGTTCGGGGCGCGGGAACCCGCCGCCGTCCTGCCCGGGCCGGCCCCCCGCGCCGCCCTCACCCACGGCGGCCTGAAGGAGACGCTCCTCGACTTCCAGTGGGACCGCCCGGAGATCGCGTCCCCCGCCAAACCGCTCCGCGGGAGCCGGAGAGCGGGGCTGGCCGCCGGCGAGCCCCCGGAGAACCAGGCTCCCCCCGAGGGCTTCGTGAACGCCGTCTTCCTCTTCTCCCCTTGCCCCCACTCGCTCAGGGAGCTGCGGCGGTTCGTGTCTGGGAGCGACGCCGCCCCCTCCCCTCTCGAGCTGCCCGTCGCTCAGGAGCTGGCAGACAAACTCCTGCCCAGGAGCGTCCAGGAGCTGATTGCGGACCAGAAAATCACGCTCTTCTGGGTGGACACTGCCGAGTGGTCCCAGGTAATGCGGTTACACCGCACAGCTTCCAGCTGCGAGTGCTGGCGGGCTATCTGCTATGTTAGCCTCCTGTATAAGAAGGGAGAGCAGGTCTGTGCTGTAGTCTCTGGGTGGTGGGGAAAGGTCTTCAACTGCTGCCCTGTAATGGGATGGTAGTCATTCACAAGGACCCTGAGTTATATTGGGATTTAATTGTGCTGCATTTGTTGATATTGTGCTTTGAGTTAGGTGGGAGTTATGGCTATTCAGAGTTGCAAATAAGCAGTCTGATGGTTTAGGTGTCTAGGTACCAGACTAAAGAACCCCAGCTTGAGAATGCTACCTCTAAATCGAACGGGAATAGAGTTTTCTGTATTGGGTTCTAGCAAAAGCTGATAAAATCCATAAAAACACGTGGAAAGCACTGCGTTTAGGTGCTTTGCATACATTTAATATGCTGGTTTTTTCTAAGAGTGCATGGTCTGTTTGTTCAGATGGGGGTTATCTCACTGCCAACCTTTGTTACTTCATTTCAGGTGATCGAATCCCCAGATCACGTTGGATACTGGACAATGTTTGAACTGATCCATCAGGCAGGAGGCACCATTTTACCATCTGAAACCTTAGTGCAGTGTTTGAGTCACCACAGGGCAGATCTTGCTCAGGGCTTTCTCGACTCAAGTTCCCCCCTGTCGCAGACTGTGCCTTGGACCATGCTTCTGCCCTTGGACGCGACTTTGAACCGCTTGTTCTCAAAGCCCTCCATGTTTCAAGCAGTATTCCCCCAGCAAGAAGGGGTGTTGTTTCTCAGCATGCCTGGTAATAACATTTAAAAAAAGGAGGTGTATGTAGTAAAAAAAAGGTGTACGTAGTAATAATGGTCATCTCTCATGCTGGGTCCTTTGTGACTTTCCCTTGAGAGCAGTATGCATAGAAGTAACTTCAGATATGAGAACATAGGTTATATAAAAAAGAAGTCGTCCTGCATGTGCTCTAATTCCTCTGATATAAAAGCTTTTAGCCTGTATTTCTGATTTAGTCTCTTCAGTTTTCCACGCTTCCAAAAGGTTGTGTGCATGAAGAGCTATTTGCTGGTCCCCCCCCGACATAGGTGTACACCCTTTTCTTATACATGCCTTGTCTCAGCTTCAGCTTAGCTAAACCAAGAACACAAATAAAAGTGTCCTTCAAAAGAAAACAGATTAGCTTTAAAGCCACGTGCAGTGGACACTGGTTCTTTCTTTAGTGGTCCCCTCATGCACTTAGGTCCTTGAGAACTAGGGGATGAGTTCTGCAATATGCTTACTATAGACCTATTCCCAGTTTAATATTGGAGCCTTTATTTTGGGTTTTTTTTTTTTTTTTGCATTTAAGTTGTCTCCTAGATAAAAACCCATTTCTCTTTAGGACTTATGCTTTGTCTCATCCTTGTGCAGGAGGAAAGGAGCAGGAAAGCTGTGCTGTCATCCTGGAGCCACTTGCCATGAGCCAAAGACAACTGCACTATCCAGTCAGCATCTTCCTGAAAGGAAGCTTGACAGGTTGGAGCTTGATGCAGGCTGGACACTTTCTCACTGAGAGCTGGATATTGCAGCACTCGTGGGCTGAGCACGCAGAACATAATGGATCGCTGTTTCATCAGTTGTTAAGGAGTCTAGTGACTGAAGAACTGCACATGGTAAATCTTTCTCTTTGCCTTCAACTAATATCCATTCTGAAATACACTGTCAACCCTTTTGTCACAGCCTATATTGTGAAAGACAGCAGTAATGGTACTTACACATTGCAGAGGGCTCATTTGTAGGTAAATTCAGAACATCCTTTAGGGAAGCATGTAAGCCTATAACCTGTTTGCAGAGTATCTGTACTCTTTATGTCTCTGCATTTCTAGATAATGCAAACTTTCCTCTTTTTTTTAATATAGGTTGCTGAGGTTTATCTATCTAAAACTTGGTGTCCCTGCACTGCTGTTTTATCACCACTTTCTGAGAGTACTGCGGTTCTGACTATACTCAGTACTGAGAAGACAGCTGAAGTTCAGAGATGCAACCTTGAAGGAGCTGTAGTGGAGAACTCTTCCCAAGACCATGCTCTTCACCTCCCAGATATTGTGAATAGTGTGTTGAGTAAAATTGACACATCAGAGGAAGATTCTCTGGCCAGTATGGGTAGGTGTCAGGAAATGCAAAACTTGTCATCTTCTGACCACCTCTAGATCTGACTTAGATCTGAGTAGAAAAATCTAAAGCTAATGATTTCCTCAGTGAAGAGCCTCTCATTTTTGGGACTTGCTCATTTTGTCTTGTCTTCTCAGGTTTTGGCTTTGTGATGTGACGCAGAATTCTGCACTGGTGTACCTGGCTATTTTATTGGCAGGACATTAGTTTCAGTTAGCTTATAGAGAAAGTGCAACTACTTTGTGCTTGGGGACAAATTTTAAAAATTACTTTTGTTAAAATATATGCAATCCCTGGCCAGTAAGGCCTTTGAGTGTGACTGCAAGGAGGCTGATTTTACCTTGCTTGTTTTGCGTTGCATCTTCTGAGTCCCTGTGCCTGATGTATTGGGTATTAAGTTTCCTATTCCTGGAGCAAAGGTTTTGGAAACCTCTGCTTTAGAGTTTCTGTGAAGGCTGGGGCCTTTCTGCCCCTTCATTTAATGTCCTTTTTGTGTGTCTGTTCACAGGAGAGGAAGCTCCTATACCAGAGTGGGTCCAGCGGGAACTGTCCCATGCAGCGGGCTGGCATCCTTCAGTGCTTGAAGCATGGTATCCAGCTTCAAATGCTTGTGGAGCAAGCTCAGATCTGATGGACTCATTCAGGTATTTTTCTGAAACGTATCTCTTGAATAACAATCAAGAATTTTTACTTCCTGTTATGGGGGCATGGCTCTAGCATTGCTTAGATTCCTGGAATTACCTGCTCCTATTAGTGCTTTTATTTCTGCATTCAGTTTACTGTGTGCTTTTGCTTCATTCTGTCTATAGACAGAAGGGACTGGGAACAGGATGTTTGGGTACCAGTTTGTATGACTTAAGATCCTGACAGTTTCAGGAGTGATACAGGTGACTTCAGGTGTCCCAAGGTACTTGGGGAAATGTCAGACTTCAGCTTCTTGTGGTAGGGTAAGATCCAATGCAAGATACAAAGACAGTGGTTGTGTTTATCACAGCTGGGATCTAGTTGGAATGAACAAGCCTGCTTTCTTCAAAGAGCTTGTAGAGTGAAACTAAAAAGCCTCATGCAGGATAGCATGAGGAAGCTGCTCATGTAGTTCTGTGGTATGTGTCAGTGGCATATCCATTGTACATCAGGCAACTCTTATGCTGGTTTCCAAACTGGTGTGACCCTTTTAAGATGGTGGTTTGGGTTTTGGGTTTTTTGTATCTTAAGATTGGAAGAGTACTAGCATGTGTTACCTCCACTGTATTGCTGTGGAATGGCACCTAGAAAAACCTGGGAACCAAGGGTTATACCTCCCCTTCACCTCTTTTTCTATTAACTGTTGAATGGCTCTTTGTATAGGCTCCTGCAGGTTCCTTGTGCTAATGGGAAGGATGATGCAGACCAGTCTGAAGTGGAACTCTCAGAAAGTCTCTCTGAGCTGTATCAGAGAAAGTTCAGTGAAACATCTGCTGCAGCTGGACCAGGAAATAACAAAAAAAGACGTATGTATACCTGGGGATTATAGGTGTGTGTTGTCAAAGATGTATCCTGAAGCCTTGCTCTGTCAGCTGGTTCTGTGATAAAATATTGCTTCCTATATATGATCAGACCTATATAAGTTCTTATGCAGAGCAACAGCTGATTTTTACTAGGAGTAGTAGCTGTCTGCTTTTCTGCCTGTATGCTTATTTGACAGAGGCCCAAACCTTTTGGGCCATGTTTTCCCCTAGAATGTTGCTAATCTCACTTGATAGTAACACAGAATTCAGTGCTCCACCTTGGGCAGAGTTCCCGCCCCCATGTGTCCGATGACAGCACTCCCTTTTTGTGGTGTTGCAGGTGGAGTTCCCCGAACTCCAGTCAGGCAGAAGATGAAGACCATGTCCAGATCCCTGCAGATGCTCAACGTAGCAAGACTGAATGTAAAAGCTCAGAAGTGCCAACCTGATGGTGTGCCACCAACAGTGAATGAGAAGGTTCCACAGAAGCTTTTAGCAAAAAGATTGGATGAAAAGGTGGAAGAAAAGGAAAAGGCGCTTAAAACGTCACTAGGTGTGTGTTAAGTTACCAGTTTGCTATTTGTAGAGGGTCATACAGGGCTTTGATGGAAGGGAGAGGGAAGGAGGATAATGGAGTATTATTACAGGGAGCAGATCAATGTTTGAGTTTCTGTATCTTCAGCGTGGCACAGAGTGGTTAGGGTTTTTCTGCCCTTCTCCCAGTTAGCTTCTGTAAATGTTTGCAGCCTGGTGTTATAACTACTCCTGGGGTTAGTTTCCTGCCTTGTCTTCATCTGAAAAAAAGCAATAAGGGACTAGCTTTTTGTCTTTTTTTTTAACCAAAAGAAGAGGGAAGCACCTTTGAGGTATAACTAGGAATCCTATTACTGATTGTGCACAAGTAAAGGGAATTTCTCTTATAACCTGAAAGGTTGCTGATCTACTTGGAACTAAGCTTATCACTTGTCATGGGTCTGGACCTGGGACTGTCTACTTTAGTGTTCTGTCATCTGGATGCATCTTAGCTGGAGAAAATCTTTGTTACAACTTCTTCTGTTCCCTGCTAGAACCAGGGTTTATTAGCAAGGTTTGAACAGGCATTTTGATCATTTAGGCCGTTTCCCTTGCAGACTTCAAAACTGAGGAGGAGCTGCAGTCCTATGTATCTGGAAGCTATGAGAAGGCTGTTGCTGAGGGAGTTCTTTCACCTGTGTGTGCCCAGAAGATGATCACAGCCATTAAAAGGTTCTTGAAAGTACAAGATGCCAAAGAGAAAGAGGTAGGTAAGAGCATGTGGGTAGGGTTGTTGCTGATCTGGAAATGAAAGTTTTTGCTATTTCAGGCTGCCTTTCCTTTGTCTTACCTAAAGTTTTAAGCATAGCTGCATGTTGTCATAACTGTACTAACTGCCTGCCCATTCAATAGTGAAAAACTGTGGTAGATATGAAGAACGTAGGAAAATCCAGTTCAGTTATTGCTTTACACCTTTGCACCCTTTTCCTTTGCATTGACCTCATTCTGAATTCTAAGTTCATTTATTCAAAGGAAGTATTTATAAAAGTAGATTCTTCAAACCATGTTTTAAAAAAAGGTGAATCTTGTGGTTTTGTTTTATGTGGCAAATCTAGGGTTACTGCTTCTTCAGAAATAGAACAAGGTATTTCTTTAGCCTCTGGTGTTAAAGATTGTAACTCAGGGAAAACCAAAATTGGTAAACTTGAATAATTGAAAAAAAACACTGTGAAAGACACAGTTACTGAAGAAGACCTGAAGTGGCAAGCAAGTGACCTTCTCTGTGATTTCAAGCTTTAAGTTCTTCTGTGTCTTGTGTCATTGTGACTTTGCTACTGAAAGAAAAAGAGAATTCTTTTTCTTGGAAGAGGAGAAAAAAATGGAGCTATTTCCAAAAGAATGGGTTTCTAGTAGAAGGTGTGTGTGGGAGGGGAATCCTGTCCTGCAGGCTGGGAACAGGCTTGAAGGTTTTGCTGTAATTCTGTGTCTCTGCAGGTAGCCTGTGCAAAAAGAGTCAGAAACCATCTCCTGAAGACCAGCAAAATGCTCAGACAACAGCATGGCTCACAGAAGGACACCAAAGTCAGAGAGTATGAGACAGTCTATCTACATCAACTTTTGGGATACTGTGGTGTTGGTTAGCAGCTTTTAATTGTGGCTTTTTTGTACAAGTGTAAAAGTACATGGGGTAAATATTCCAAGGAGAATACCTGGTTACAGTCAACACACTTCATTAAATGCCAAGATACATATGCTGTGTGATAAGCATTGCAGCCTGTGTCTGAGGTGAGGCATCTGCCTTGACACCAAAATGAAGTGCTAACCAAATTATGCTGTCCAAAGGAGCCACTTCCCTTCCCATTACTTGTTTGAGCATCCCTTTTGCAGGAAACATGCTGTTTCCACCAGGAATAAAAGGTAGTGAGTGCCTACTTGTGTTCTTAGGTGCCGACTGCAGGTGTTTTTACGCCTTGAGTTATGCCATCAGTGCCCCTCACTGCAAAGCAACACTGACGAAATGGAGCAGCTGTTAGAAGAGGCAAGTCAACTACAGATCAGGTTGTGTTTCTGGATGCCACTAGAAATGCAGACCTGGAACCTGTAGTTTTCCCCTGGTTTTACTGTAACCATTTTATATTGCTAAAAAAATCCGGTGTTGGAACAGTCTCCAGCTTAATCCCCTTTTCCACCTGACTTTCTCTTCCAGATGATAGATATGCTGCGCATTTTATGCCTGACTGAAGACCCAGGGTATCTTACAAAATTTCTGGAGGAAATATTAGAAGTGTAAGTTCTTGCTACTGGGGTCTGTGGTTTTAGTTGGATACATTCTTTGAGTAAACAGCAATCCACAGCTTTCATTTAGTGCATCTTTGTAACTCTTAGTTTAGACACATTCTGCTTGTTACACTTGTATCTTGATTGAGGAAAAAAGTAGCTGATAAGCTAGTGAACTAATGAAAAAACCAGTTGATTTTCAGTTATTTTTTAAATAAACAAAATAGTTTGGACCTTGGGATTGAACTGCTGACAGCTTTGTGGATGAATTGTATTTAATGTGGGTTATCTTTTGATGCTTTAGGTATATGAAATCTATACCAAAGACCCTTGGAGATATTTACTATGGTCTTGGTACACAAATACCCCCGAAGCTGGCATCTGTTCTGCCTTCAGACTTCTTCAGTGATGATTCTATGACTCTGGATAGCAAATCTCCAGGCCTTCCACAGTCTTTATCATCTGCCTTAACTTCCAGTGGGCTTTGCCTGCACTCTGAGAGTGATCAGCTGGAGGAACTACGCACCAGATCTGCCCAGAAGAGAAGGTAAAATAATTCCAAACAGGAGGCAGCTTCTTTTAGCCTAGGCTGTGACTGAGGAGATACCTAACCTATAGCTTGATCATCTCTTGTTTCTGTTGCTGGATAGTTAGTTAGGGCAAACTGATGCCTCCTGATGGCTCTGCAAGCCAAGGAGAGATACTGAGCACTCTCACTTTTCATTTCAACTATGTAGAAGTGTAATCTTCATTCTGCATGTGTATCCTGTGCAGAAATAGTTCATGAGCATCTTCCATGAGAGGAAGAGGATGTTCTACTGTGCAGCAGGTGACCCTCCATTGTTAGTTAGAGCTGCAGTTTAGTGTAGGCCTCCTTACTGGGGATCCTGTGTACATTTTAGCAAATTGTGAGATGAGTTTTAATACCAACCTTAAAGCTAGCTACAGCAACTCATTGCAAGCCATCTTTCAGTGTTGTAACCTAAGTGAGGCACCAACACAAAGAATATGCAATCTGAATGTACATACAGCCTTCCTATCTCTAAAGTCAAACCCAAGTTTAACTGTCATTAGGTGGATATTTACACTTCTGATCTTATTTTAACTTAATCTTTGTATACTTTCTAAAGGAAAAATATATTAGCCAGACACAGGAGCATGACAGAAGCACCCCAAAACTTGCGTCAAATTGAGATTCCCAAGCCAGCCAAGAATCCCACCAGAAAGGTAAAGCTTCCAGAAAAGGATCATGTGTGGGTTGCTTCTGCAGGGGTGCAGCAATGTTGTATGTAAAGTGACTCTTGAGTGTGAAAACTCTCAGTCACTTAGTAATTATGTCCTGTATCAGCTGGACAGAGATAAAACTGTTTTGAAGGAGAAACTGAGATGATGTGTGGTTCAGAGCTTACAGTTAACATAATGGTTAAACCTAACATTAAACTGAGGCTAACTTCTTTTTTTGTTTCAGGAGAACTCATGTTCTTACCTTGACTCTGAGAAGTCCCAACAAATGCCTGTGCAGAAAGCAGTGCAAGGTATCTTGACTTCTAGCTTTTGCATGGAAAGGTGCATCTTCAGCACATGTTCTTCCTGTAAATCTTAGTGAGCTGTGATGAAATGCTGAAGCGTGCTGGGAACCTGAAGGAAGTTCTGCTAACTTATACAAAAATTCTGAGGGAAAAAAAAATCTCAATTCTCTCTGTGTTCACATGCAAAAACCTCAAGTAATTTATCCTGAAAACAAAAATCTTTCAATTCTTTGTTGAACCTTGCAATTACTTCTATCTTTTCTGCCTTGAAAAGACTACAGCAGTGATCTCTCCTATCTGGAAACAGGATGTGTCTCTGCAAAATGCTTAGTAAAATTAAATCCCACCTGTGTTCTCAGGGCCTACATGTGCTTCAGTTGAGATTCTGTAGCTCACTTAATGTTACTTCCTCCGTGGCACAGACTGGCTGCTTTTTCTGCTGTGGCACCTTCTTGTAGTTTATTGCCAAATTAATGCAAATTCATAAGAAGTCCAGGAAGGATTTAGAGGATTTTTTTTTCCCAATGCTTTGTGGCCTCCAAAAAGTTGTTTTTCTACACTTGTATGGGATATTCTCATTTCTAGTGCCCTGACAAAATGATATTCCTGTATATTTGCCCTTTCTTTCTTTTAATTTGAGTATTTCTTGCTTTGCCTTGCCTTGCAGAGGTTACAAAGGTGAGAAGGAACCTCTTCAATGAAGAGATACTTTCACCATCGAAAAGGTCTGTGAAGAAGATGCCTAGAAGCCAGTCAGTATCTGCTTTGGAAGGCCTAAGATACAAATCCACTGATGAAAGCACTAGAGGTAGGACACGACTTGCACATGTAAGATTGTTGCAGAACAGCTTTTGCAGCCTCACTTCTATGAAATAACCAATAATGCTGTGTCCTTAATGAAGGAGAAAGCCTTAGATCAGTGCTGTAGTGTTTGGATAGGAAACAGAAACCTATTTCTTACTGACCTCTACACCTCATAAAGAGAACAGCTGTTAAAAATGCTTGGTTAAAACAGGATCTGTGAGTGAAAGATGAAGGATAAAAGTTCTCTCAGGTTAATTGCCTGACACAGGCAGTACTGTTAATACATAATACTGAGGGAGCAGGAAGGAAGTGTTGACACTGGACTCTGAGCTATATGCTGATAGCTTATGACTGCACAATGATTCCATATTAGCTGCCATTCTTAAACTGAAGCCTGTGTGAAGCAATTAATTTGTCTTAACTGCCCTGGAGTTGTGCAGTGTTACAGCTCTTGCTTGGTTTTTAGACCATCGCAAGTTACTGACCAAGAGAGTTGCAGAAACACCACTACATAAACAGGTCTCCAGGAGACTACTACATAAACAGATCAAAGGCAGGTGAGTAAGCTGTTCCTGAATTTCTTCAGTAAGTATTGGGTATTTAATGAATGGCTGTGAGCATGAGAGCCAGGTATCTTCTTTGTGGCCAAAGTGTCATCTTCCACTATTGCAGCAAGACCAGTGGTGGCTAAACTCTGTTGTTTGAATGGGGAGGGATTGTGTAAGTCAGGGTGCTTTAACTCCTGCAGCAAACTGCTGTTAAGGTTTTGCTGCTGCTTCAAGGGCTCCTGAAGGAAAGGCCAATGCTGTAATCTGTGTAGTCCAGCTGAAACTTACTTGTTTCCATGTATGTTACCTATACCACTGCTAGACAGTCACCCACTCAATCAGATGTTAATAGAAGGCAAGGTGCTTACTACTTGCTCAGTTAAAGTAGCCCACAAAGTAGTATATTGTAAAATAGTGCTGCTTTTCAGTCTCTGTGATAAGTTCCACCTTTGTAAAGGTGAACTCTATGCTAAGTTCAAAATATTTGCTGTTTCTCAAGGTCCTCTGATCCAGGTTGTGACACTGGTGTTGTAGAAGAGTCTCCAGAGAAGGCTGTGAATGGTGAGCACTGATTTTTCTTGACTTAAGGTGGTTTTGTTGTGCTGTAGCCTGTAAGATGAGCATGCCTAAATTTAGGTAATCCATGAATAGGCAGTACAAAAGTATTGTACTGTTCTGTTGGTGGAACACAGCCTTCTCTGATGGAACCACTTGTTGCTCGCTGCTTTGACAACCCTGTATAGTAGAAGTTAAGGAGGAGAGGTTGATAGTAACTCTCCCTCATATATTTTCATTTGAAACTTTGAGGATGAACAAGATTCTGAGCTGCTGTAATTACCATCAGAACAGCACATGCTGTTTTTCTTAATGTATCTTCAACATACTGCACTGTGACTCTCACATTGCCCTGATATCTACTGCATCAGATGGCTACCTGGCTCCGTGGAGTGTCTCTTATGTTGGCTGCTGCTGTTTCTTATTCCTAGGAAGAAAGAAAATGGCATCATTGGGCAAGCAGGAAGATGAAATCACTTGTAAAAAGACTAGAGAATTAACTAATCACATAACCTGGATGTAACTTGAGTTGAACTTGTCTTTTCTAGTATTCCTTTCTATAGAGTTGCTAGAGGGATGAGAGTAATCCTCACTTAGAGGAGGGGGCATCATGATATGCACTAGTATTCCAAATACCCAAGAGAGTTGAAGTTTCCTTTTCACATACTTGCCTCCCTGCATGAGATAGATAGCTGTATGGAAAAATTTCTTCTTAGACTGTTCTTTCCAGTTATGAATGATTCCTGAAGGTATTCCCATTGTTGAGGGAGAAAGAAGGCTTAATCTCCAATATCCTTACCTTTTCAGAAGCAGGTTTGAGAAGAAGCCCACGCATCAAACAGCTGTCTTTGAGTAGGACCCGCTCTAGTATTTTCTATTCCACTACACAGCAAGTCCATCAGGGACAAGAAGAGGAGAGCTGCACACTGCAGGATGTAGAAGGTACTGAATGGGATTTGAGCAGGCTGATGATCTGAAAAGCTGGCATGGATGGCTCTGAGTTTGATTTGATTTGGCTTTACAAGAGACTGTAAGAAGCTAAGAGCTATCATATAATATCTTCTGTAGACAGAAATTCATCCCCAGTAATTATTTTTGAATTGGGAATCTGAATTTGGAGGATGGTAAGGCAGCTATTTCTATTATAAATACATTACCAACTTAAGAAACCAGCCAGGCCCATCTAACAGAAGGCAGCTGATTGTCAGTTTTCTTTCTTTAAATACAGTAAAATCCCTGTAAAATACAGGACAGAAATCCTAAAGATACCTTTAGTCTGCTCTGTGACAGCATGAAGCAGTGACTGATGGGATCTTCTTTGCTGGTTTTCTCAGTAGGATTATTAGCTATACATGGTGACATTTTAGTTCTTTATATTATACTTACTGGAGTCCTTAGTCATGAAGCAAAACTTAAGCTACAAGCCATAAATAGTATAAGAGGCTGAGCTATTTTGTGCTTTTTTCTTTTCTGCCAGGCTACTCTTTCTACAGATGGATACATGTTTCATATTGGGAAATAAAAATAATTCTGGTGAAGCTTTAACATTTGGTTAGAAACAAGCCAGGGCTGTAGGCTCTGTACACTACTTGTCCATACATCTGAAGGGATTGAGATGATTTTTTTGTGGCAGGTTACTTGATGTCAGTGGAATTGTCCTGTTCTATCTACTTTATAGGCATTAAGCAGCATCCAGAGCATCCCACTGCTCAGACTCCCAAGAGGTTCTTCTTTGGTGCAGTCCTTGACACACGTAGCTCTGCATTGAAGCCTTCACCTGGAAGGAGAAGAACAAGAAAAGATTCCTTGCACTTAGAGGAGCTGGCTGCCTGTCAGGTAGAAATTCTTTCCCCTCTTTCTTTCTTCCCACCCCCCTTTTCTATGTATGTTTACTAAGACCTACACACCTTAAGCTTAATATTTAAGTCCAATCTTTTGTCTTTTTAAATCTTGAAGTAAACATCAAGAGGGGTAGATAATACTGCTGTAATAGAACAACCATGAGTCCTTATTTATTGTTTTTTTTTCTGTCTCACTTCAGACTCCTAGAAAAACACCTCATAAATTTGCCCAGAAGGTGCTGAATTCTGCCAGTAAGCTACCAAGGAGATCACCTCGCCTTCTCCACAGGACACCACAGAAGCTGGAGAAGACTCCTGGCCGAAGTCCAGCTGCTAAGCAGACTGCAGCTAAGTGTTTGGGAAAGTACTCTTCTCATCCTGTACAAAGGGTCAGGTCACCATCTGTGTTAACTGAAAGTAAGAGGGCTCACTCACTGGAAGTAGCTCCTAAGGATTGTTCTCCACCAGAAAGACTTTCCTCTCCTTGCAAAGAGGCTGGCTTACAAATACCAGAACATGAAGGGTTTGCAGTGCTCAGTGCCTCGTTATTACCTCTGACAGATTCAAATCCAGCTGCTGCTTCCCCCTCTGCTGGCCAGAAAAGATGTTTTACAGAAATGCAAACTCCAAGACGTTCTTTGAGGTTCCTCTCAAGATTAACATCTCCACTTGGCACTCGGAGGCAAATCCTCAGGAAGGAAATTCAGGCACAGTCAGATCCGTTACCTCAAGTAACTAAAAGAACTCCAAGGAAACCTGAAGATCCAGGTTCAAAATTACTTACCAGCCCTCTGAGTGCAGAAATACCACAGCTTGTCGTGAGGTTAGAGCCTCTCTTCAGTTCTCCTCTCCATGAGAGTTCCAGAAACACTCTGGCAATCTCTTTTCACACGCAGGCTAGAGAGTCTGACTGGGAAATTGGTGCATCTAAACCATCTCTTCAAAGATGTCCAGGTATTACTGGCACTTCAGTGAGATCCCTGCTTCACACACCTGAGGAGGCCAACTGTGAGCCAAATTCTAGAGGAGAGAACCTAATCGCACTCACGAGTGCAACACCTCCTGAAAATGAGGACAGTCATCATGATGGTAATGGTAACTCTTCTGTAGAAAGCCTGCAGCTCTGCCAGTCCCAAGTTACTGAAAATACTGCTGTATTGAAGGAAAGCACACAGATGGATGTAGTGCTTCAAAAGTCTCCAAGAGAGGACTTGGAAAACCTAGAAAAGCATTTTTCCTCAAAGCTTTCTGCTGAAGAGCAGGTACATGCACAGAATGCTGAGGTGGAGTGTGAACAGCAGGTTAAGGAGGGGAACTCCAGTGCAAACACCTGTGAGTCCTCTTTAAGTGGTTCTCAAACAGTTAGAGATGACTTGGACCCAAGAACCCTGCTGAGGGAAGAATATATGGGGCTGAAGTCTTCAAGTCTTAAGAGACATTCCAAATTTGCCCTGGGTACTTTGCCTCCTGTGCCAAAGTCTGCTCCTGCCTATTCTTTACGCTGCACTGCAGACAGGAGACAGCGAGAGGCTGCAGCAAGGATGGGGAATCCTCAACTTCTAGCCAAGTTCCCTACTCCTAAAAGTCACTGCAAACTGCCTTCTGCTAGCCCACCAACTTATGAAGTTGAACTTGAAATGCAAGCTTCAGGCCTGCCCAAACTTCGCATTAAGAAAATTGGCTCTTGCTCATCGTTGGAAGTTCAGCCTGAAGCGAGTGCCAGCAAACCCAAGGGAGGGGAAAGCCCCTTTGGTGACCTTGCTGTGACCTGGTGTAGCAAGCACCCAGGGAAACCAGCAGCTGCCTGTGTATCGCCGTCCTGCTTTCACTCTTTCCACAGTACACCTGGGAAAGGTGGAGGACAGACCTACATCTGCCAGTCATACACCCCGACAAGCTGTGCCTCTAACACCACATCCCCATCCCCCTTAGAAGTAGGAGTTCCCTGGACACCTTCCCCAAAGCAGAAGGGGAAGACTACCCCTGATGCTATCAACGATTGGCCTCGAAGAAAGAGGGCAGCAGGCAGCACTGCTAACACAGGCTGTGGTCAACCTGAGAAGAATGCTGATGAGCAGAAGAGAATGTCAGGTGGCAGAGATGGAGAGGTGAAGATCTCTGAGCATTACAGCAGCAAAGTAATGAGTAATCTTGGGGAATTTGAACTGGAAGGGATTTGCAGGCTCCAGGATCAGCCATCTCCTAGTGACTCTGAACCCAGGGCTGATGAGGACTTTGCCCTGGAAACTTTTGGCTTGAAATCTCGGAAGCGGGTCCTCATGTATCTGTCTCCAGAACAGCAGAATCGTGATGCCAAGCGATCTTGCTCTGACAGGGGCAGCTTGGATCTTGCTGGCTTCTCCATAGATGAGGGTGACAGAAGCAAATCCAGGATGGACTCTCTGCTTCCTGAGAAGCTAGAAGGATGTGCGCTCCTGACACCTGAGCGGCACGGTTGTGCAGGGGGTGATGATGTCTTCCTTTTCTCAGGTAATTAAGTGGTATGAGTGACACTGTTGAGATTGAGATGGTGAAAAATGTGGGGTAGACATAAACAGGGACACATTCTAATTTTTTTTTCCTCTGAGAGACAATGAGGTGGAGGGAAGGAGGGGGTTGTAAGTGACATAGAAGTTAATTATATGTATGGAGGAGTTCATCTATGGAGTATTAATGATAGGAGAGAGATCAGATGAATATGGAAGAGGAGGAAGCTGAGGGAACTAAAAGGGAAGTCTGAGAACTTGAGGGAGGATCCCAGTTGTATCTAACTGGTGATGTATTTGGTTTGTGTTGGTGCTGCTAGCTGTTTCTGCCCAGCATCTAGCACTGAAGCCAGCTGCCTTAAGCCTAAAGCTTGGCTGCTCCAGTATGGACTGGAGCCTTGGGGGGGATTGGTTGTGTGGGAGAGTTGGTATTGGTGCTCCAACTCTTCTGTCTGCCCATGAAGGTGGGTACCAGCAGTAACTGCCTTGCTGGTGGTGCTGTGGTAGCAGTAGGTAAGCTCTGGTGTCTGTGTCCTCTTGCAAAGAAAGGTTTGTATGCAGAGGCAGTGTCTTACTCATTCAACAGGCATTGCTGGGAAAAATGGACAAACTTTAAAGCAACAGGAGTCCACATTCAGGATGTGAAATAATAGCAGTATTTAGCCCTAATCTGGTCCTGTAAGTGTCTGTATCTACAGGCCTTGTTTTCATATTTACAGAACATCATGGTTATAACAGTTTTCTTTCAGGACATAGGAGTTCACTGAGGAGTATATTTAATATAAATTAAATGCTTTTCTACTAAACCACTTAGAAAATTAAATGCATTAAGACCTAACTCCAGCCTGCCAGTTACCCTTCTTGATGCCAGAAACTCAGTGCTAGCCTAGATCTTATTTTGGATAAGCTCAAAGTTATCACTTGCACTGATGGAAGCTTCAAGGTAGAATAAAGGCTGTGTGTGAGACTTCTGCTGTTTGCTGCAGCATTTCCATCAGCAGAGGGGTGGCAGCAGGGACAGGGAGGTGATTGTCCCTCTCTGCTCTGCCCTCATGAGGCCCCATCTGGAGTCCTGTGTCCAGAGCTGGGGCCCCAATACAAGATGTAGAACTGTTGGGGAGGGTCCAGAGGGCCACAAAGATGATTAGAGGGCTGGAGCACCTCCCCTATGAAGAGAGGCTGAGGGAGCTGGGCTTGTTCAGCCTGGAGAAGGGAAGGCTGCGGGGGGACCTTGCTGCGGGGGGACCTCATTGCAGCCTTCCAGTCCCTGAAAGGAGCAGAGAAACAGGAGGGGAATCAGCTTGTTAAAGGGTAGATAATGGCAAGACAAGGGGGAATGGATTAAAGCTAAAGGAAGGAAGATTTAAATTGGATATTGGGGGGAAGTTTTTTACAGAGAGAGTGGTGAGGTGCTGGAACAGGCTGCCCAGAGAGGTGGTGGATGTGCCATCCCTGGGGGTGTCCAAGGCCAGGTTGGATGGGGCCCTGGGCAACCTTGTGTAGCTCCAGGCCTGGAGGTTGGTGTCCCTGCCTGTGGCAGGGGGTTGGAACTCTATGATCCTTGGGGTCCCTTCCAACCCAGACCTTTCTATGATCTTGCTGTGCTTCTCCAGGCTCAACTCCACCAGTGAAGAGCGTGCTTTCTGCGAGCAGCCTGCTGGCACTGACCCGGTCTCCACTGCTGTGCCAGGGACAGACCCCCCCGCCTCGGAGGAAGTGTGTCCCAGGTAACCCCTGTGCCCTAAGGAAAGGCTGGGCTCCAGCAGGCTGTGTGTGCTTTCCACTGAGCAGACTGTGTGCTTTCTGCTTGCCTGTGAATCAGTGAGAACAAAAGCACGCTGTGCTAGGGATTGGTCTGTGTGCACAAAGCCTGTGGCTGTGTCTGCCACTTCTGTGCTTGGTGCCTCCCATCTCACATGCTGCCAGGAAACTTGACATGAACTGAGAAGTTTGGGGATGGGGGGCAGCAGTGAAGAGTAGCTTAGTAGGAAACACAGCTTACTATTCTTGCTTGGTATTTGGCTTTTTGGAGTCACCAGTAAACCTTGTCAAACTGTGGCTTTATTTCATTTCTATTTTATAGAAGAGGAATCTGATGCCTTCCAAATTGCTGCTAACCAGGAGCTGTCACCATTCCACGTCATAGCTTCCAGGAGGCGTCCCCTTAGCAGGACTTACTCACGGAAGAAGCTGCTCAGCTGAACTTTGGAGCCAGAACAGCATAGGAAACTGTGCATTATCCCAACTGTATGTGCTTTTCAACAAGGACCTTAAGTGTGGTGCTGAACAGGAGCTGTCTCATGTTGGTACAAGACCAGATGCAAGCAGCAGAAATAAGGACCACTCCAAAGGTTTTATTTTTAACTTCAAGTGCAGCATCTCTCCATTCAAAGCCTAGTCTAGTCTTTCTGGCACATCCCCTGTGGGTGGTAGCTGAGTTCTGCAGTGAAGGTTCATTTCTGCTACATAAAGAGGGAGAATTGTTGTTTTTCTACAGTTTTCTTGTAAAATAAACTGATGGGAAGTTTTCACTGTGTCACTTAATTGGAAATCTCTCAACCAACTGGATCCCTCTGTTAGCTGCATCCAGTTTGCCCCTTCTTGGTGGGAAAGTAACAAGCAGCTTAACTGATGGATTAATTAGTAAGTTACTTAGAAATATCTGATAAATGACAAAAGAGCACAGAGGGAGGGGAAGATAACTCAGCTGGGATCAGGGAAGGAGAGGAGGTGGATTATCACTCTAGATCCCAAATGGTTTGGTGTATCTGCTCCTGACCACTGCTGCCTGTCCTGTTCTGCAAACTTGCAGTGAGCCAGAGAGGATGGGCTGGGGAAACTTCCTTGAGGGGAAGATCTTGATAGAATAACTGGAGATGACAGTTCAGAGACTACTAAACAGAGTCACTGATGAAATAGCAACGTAGTTGCCTGTGAAACATGTCCTTGCATTCTAACCTCATGAATGAAGACAGCAGGACCTGTGATTCAGCACCTGAGATGTAGCCAACGAGGGGCTAAAATTGTGCATTGTCCTGGAAGGGCTGAGTTTTCCTTTAGGATAGTGATACTTGTGCACAGCAGGGATCAGGGAAGTCACCCCAGTGTCCAGTGAATGCACAGGAAGCAGAGAGTTATGAAGATAGTGTGAGATCATCCTGAATTGCACCTGGCAACATGGAAGTTTGTTACATGGCTTTGAGGGGCTGGATGGCATGGAATGGAGTTTGTTTCCTGGAAGACATTTGTTGCAGGAAAGCTGTTTGCCAAGAGAGGAGGAATGTGTTTTTACCAGAGGTGGTGTTATGAGAGGTGCACCCACTTCAAGGATGCAGATAGATACACAAGCAGAGAGCTCCAAGCTATTTACTCCTAAGTAGAAGGGAGTCTTGGCTGAAGATCTTTGTTTTCAACAGAAGAAAGTAAAGGTTCCAAACTTAATTCTTGTGCAGGTCAGCTATGCCCAGAGCCCTTGGTAATGTCTGTGTGATCCCTCCACCCCCAGGCAAGACTGAGCATGTAGGAGGAAGATCAGGTGGTTCCTACTTCAGGTGCTGGCTTTCAACTTGGTCTATGTTACTCCTCAGATGGTAGTTGGGGTAGCTGTGCCTCTTGTGATTTTTGGGCTGAAGCAGTGGCTTGCTTTTTGGGGTCAGGTAGCCAAACTACTGTTCCCCCCACCCTTCTTGAAGCAGGTACCTGAGCTTTGATTTCTTGCTCTGCCAGAGTTAAGCTTACGTCCCCCTTCCCGAGGTGGATGGTGTCAGCGTTAATTTGCAGGATTATATTTAATCACCCTTATACCCAGGCTGGAAGCTTTCCTGAGTAAGAGAGTGCTATTTAAAGCAGCTATAGGCTGGAGAAGAAAATGGCACTGAACCAGGGTTGCTTTTATTCTGGATGCCTCAGATGATTCTGCTGTCTGGAGCTCCAGATGATTGTCTGGAGCTGCTTTTCCTGCAGCAACTCAATGTAGGAAGCCTACTACCTGTGAGCACTTACAAAGCAGGTACTTAAAACATGAAGGCAACACTGACAGCAGCTGCTTCCATGCAGTGAGGTTTAAATAAAACTCCTTTCCTGCAGACCCAGAGTTAAGTGATGACTTGGAACTTCTGAGAAGTGACTGCTTCATAAAACTCACTCTGCTTTATTAGAAAAGTTACAGTAGAAATGTAAAAAAATACCCAAAGTTACTACAAAAATCTATGTACAAGCTCTGCAGGACTGCAGAGCATCTCCCTCCAAGGCTGAGCAAGCCCTGCATCAGAGGTTTCCAAACAGTAAACAGGTTTTTAGTGTTAGAGACCAGGGTGGGAGGCACCTCCCACTTCCCAGGGTTTAAGCTGCTAAGAGTGCAGGAGGAAAGGGGTCTGGTCTGTGCTGCCTGGAGGGGCAGCAACATGGGGAATGGAGGATGAGGTTTCTTTCCTTTATCATGAAGTCACCTTTCTGTCTTCCTCAGGCCTCTGAACTGTAACAGGTTTGCCACCAGGCTGGCTGGGGGAGCAGAAATGCTCCTAAGCTCACAACAGGATGCTGGGTAAGCGTTAAGCCTGTGTCTAGAGTGGATTTCTCCTCACATCTATCATGGCTGGGTGGTAAGGCACTGGGGTCAGGTTCAGGCTGCCTCTGCGCAGCTCCCGGCGGGGCTTGGAGGCAGGAGCGAGGCCCCGGGGCGGGTGTACCTCGTGGGGCTGCCCCACTCTCAGCAAGCGCTCTGCCTCTCTCTGCCGAAGGTCCCCGGGGCCGTCGCTGGGCAGGGAGGAGCGCCGCCAGGTGGATGGCAAAGGGGCATGCACCAGGTCCCGGCTCTCCTCCCTGACCCGCTGGCTTTCTTCAGCCCCGGCCAGAGGCACCGGCTGTTCCTCAAGGCTGGACTCCTCGCAGGTCCCGAGCGTGGGGGGAGCTCTGTCCCCAGCCCCGTGAAGGCTTCTCTCCGTGCCTGCTGGGAAGATTGGGGGTACAGTGAGAGGAGTATCAGGAGCTCTACTTTCCTCATCAAAATCGGTGCCTGTAGTGCGCTTGCTTAAGGTCACCAGTGAGCTGCACCCACACTGCTCCTGACTCTGCTCCAAGCTCTTGCAGCCATGGAAAAGATTGTAAACTTAGGAAAACTTTAAAGCTTTTAAAGTTAAAGTTGTGACTTAGGAACAGCAAAGCCCCAGCCTGGGTTTCCTCTCACCTTTGGTCTGTCCAAGATGGGGGTTCATGTTACTCAGCCTCTGGTTCAGCTCCTGGTTTGCCCACACATAACGGCTCAGCTCCTTTTCCAGCACCTGAATCCTCGCCTCATACTGCAGTTTGCTGCTGGCCAGCCCCTCATCCATGTGTTCTACAAGGAAAAGGAAGACCATTTCAAGCTGCAAGCCCTGTGAAAGACAAAAGTCGTGCCACTGCTGCCTGCTTCAGGAGGTGGGGTGGTTACCACGGCTCTGCTGGAGCAGTAACTGCATGTTCTGCTCGTGCTCCTTCTGCTGCAGGGTGAGCTGGCGGTCCATCTCCAGGCGCTGCCGCTCCAAGGCTGCCTCCAGCCAGTACACCAGCTGTTGCTGCTCCTCCAGTTGCATCTCCAGCTCCGAGAAGGCAATGTGCTGCCTGTGCTGATCCTCTCGCAGTGTCACCACCTGGCCAGGGCCCAAGAGCAAGAAAAATCTCATCTCCTTCAGAGCCTGGAAGCTTTCCTGCACCACTGAAGCCAATCAAGTTCAGTTTTTTGGTACAGTGTATGAAGGTTAGTAGTCGTGAGATGTCACAGCTGCCTCACAGAGGGCAGAGCTCTGACAAGACAGAGCCACCACAGGGATCCATTCATTCCAGGACTAGCTAAGCCTCTCTCCCAGGTGTTGGGACAGATGGGGATCATAGTGCTGTGGCTTTGAGGCCTGACTTTACAGGGCACAAGCACAACAAACAGAAGGCTTAAGGATGAGAAAAACAAGAGTGTGGTCAGATACTACAGTTCCCACCATCACAGAGGGTAGTTGATTCCCACCTTGTCAAAGTATTTGCAGAGCAGAGCTCGGGTCTCAGAGGAGGACAGGTAGCTGAGCTTGGCCATGAGGTTCATCTCACACTGGGACAGCAGGCTGGCTGAGGCCCGCAGGACACGTTGCCTGCATGTGATGGACTCGTTCTTGTACTCGATGGCTGCATCCAGAGCCTCAATTGCCTCATCCAGCTGGAACAAGATCCGTTCTTCCTGCCAGGGGAGAGCTGCAGTTAGTAGGGAGCAAAGGCTTCGCAGTGTCTCACCCTGCCCTAATCTCCCTTGTTAACCCAACAGCTCTGGCAAGAAGCTGGGACAGCACAGTTTGGGGACTTGGGGGAAGATCTGCTAACGACCCCAGCCCAAGAAGAGGTACCTCTGGGGACAGCAGGGTGCCCTGACGCAGCTTGTTGTCAAGCTCCAACCTCTGCTTGAGCAGCTGGTCCTTCTCCTGGCGCAGGCTGTTGATCTCCTGGCGGATCTGCTGCTGGTTGTGGGCACTGCTGTGACGTAGCTGCCCGTTCTTCTCAGTCAGCTCCTTTTCCAGGTGCTCCAGGCGGCTGGACACACGCACTATGTCATCTGTCAGGGCCTGCAGCAGAAGATGCTCAAGGGGATCTGCTCTAAAGGCAAGTCAGGCCCCCAGCCCCTTTGTACTCCCCTCATAAGTCAAGTGACGCCATGTGTGCACCTAAGCCTAGGGCTATCACACCAACTAGCTCAGAGGCACGGCACAAGCGGCCCCTCCTGTCGAGGCAGATTTGCCACCCACTTCTCAACACCACCTCATCCTGACCTGCAGCTCTCTGCCAGGTCCAGGATGGCACTCATGTCTTCCAGCCTCCCACTTCTGCTGGAAATCAAGCGAGGTGTCACACTCTTGTCCTACCTGGCTGGAGCGCAGTCGTTTGCTCTCCAGGCCGTTCTTCTCCTGCAGCAGGGCTTCCTTTTTGGCCACGATAGCTTCCCGCTTCCGCAGCTCATCTTCCAGCTCATTCAGGGCCTGGCGCTGCTCGAGAACTTTATCCATTTCCATATCCAGCCACTTCTTCTGTTCCTCAATTTTCTGATGGAAGGAGATACAAAGGGCATGAGCATGCACGCAGACAGCAGCAGCACGGCCCAGGATTGCTGGACTAAAGAGCAACAGGGTTGAGGCCTGAGCGAAAGAGTGTCTCGAGTCCATCTCTGCTAACTGCTATAGCCCAGGTTTTATCCTTCCAGCTGCTCTGAGAGGCAGAGCTGAGCTAAATCCACAGCTGCCAAGGAGTCCTTGAGGGACATATCTCCCACTGTGCTTCTGCTAACAGGCAAGACTTCACAGCTGCTTTACCAAAGCCAGGTAAATCCTGGTCCCGAGGGTCAGACAAGATCTAAGTCCTCTGCTACTCACTGCAAGTGACATTAAGGACTGTACTCCTTGAGGGCAGGATGGGCTACATCCCATCTCAGTGTGAAGCTCCTGCTTTCCCCCATCAACCTGCCACAGCAGACCCCTCTGAACAGGAAGGAGGTGGCAGGTTTGCCCTGCCTGTACCTGCTGCTGCTCCAGGCTGATCACGGAGCCGTTGCTGCCGCTCCGCCGCTTCCTCTGGAAAGCAGCGATTTCCTCTGTTTTGATGCGCAGGATTTTCTGATGCTGCTCGTGCTTCAGTTCCAGCTCCTGGATGGGAAGGAGCTGCTGTGAGCCTAAAGAGGCTACTTGCCCTAGGGCCAGGGACTGAGGGGCAGGTTATATTCTCTGCTAGCTCTTAAAAGAAAAATCCTCTCTCCATCCCTGTGCTCTTCCAGACCCCATCAGAGCCACTTTTGCCTGCCCAAGAGCTTGCAGAGCTCACCCATCATCACTCTCATGAATCTGCAGTAGCACAACTGCTCCTGCCCGTTCCTACCTTGACTTGGTGCTGCCGCTTATTCACCTCCGTCTCCAGGCGCCGTTTCTGCTCGCTCTCCTCCCGCAGCCGGCGCTGCAGCTGGCCCTGCTGCCGCCGCATCAGCTGGATGTTCTTCTCCAGCTCCTGCACTCGCTTCTCACTCTGGGCCGAGAGCGACACCAGCCTCTCCGTCGCCTGCTTCTTCTTGCACAGAACCTGATGGAGAGCGAAAGCTGCCCTTGGGCTCGGCCTCTTTCCCCGTGCCCACCTCCCTGGGCGGGCAGAGCCCTTCCCACTCACCCGTGCCTTGCTCTGTGCAGCTGCCACGCGTGTGCGATACTCCTGCAGCTTGCGCTTCTCTCCAGGGTCCCATGGCTCTTTGCCCTCCAGCTCCTGGAGCTGCTTCTGGCTGTCGCTCAGCTCTGCCCGCACCTGCTCTGCTTCCTGCTCCAGCTCACTGATCTTCTGGCAGTACTGCCTGTTCAGAGCCTGGGCGTCCTTGCCTGCAACAACACCCACCTCTGCTGTCACCTCCAGGCACCCTTGCCTTGCAGCCAGGATCCTGATGAGGGATGGACCTGTCCTCTCTCCTCCTCAAGTATTTTTGGCTACAGAGACTGGATGCTCCCTTGTCCTCAGCTATTCTGAAAGGGTCTGGGAAGAAACCTGTAGGAAGGGCCTTACTCAAGAAAGATGGAGAAATGGTGTTCTGCTGCCTGTGGGGGAAGGGGCTGGGCACAGAAAGGGAAGATGAGGATGGGGCTAGAGACCCAGCATCCCACCTAGGAGATATCCTAGGGAAAGCATGCATTTTCCCACCAGCAGCTCTGCACCTGTCTTAACGAGCTCTGTGATCAGCTCCTCCTTCATGCGGATGTTGATTGCCAGCTCGCGGATCTTCTGCTGTGCTTGCACCAGCCTCCACTCAGAGTCCTTCCCTGGCAGGCGCTCCCAGGGGCTGAGCAGCGCTTCCCGCCTCCTGCAGACCTCTGCAACACTGATTCCTAGGTGAGGAAGGTTCTATTTTAGTACCCAGGTGATAGAGTGACAATCCAACCTCAGATCTGTAGCCAAGACCTGGCACGTTGTCTCCCAGAGTCACCTGCAGCTTCCATCAAAGCACACAGCTCTTGCCAGACCCTGACCATTCAAGTTTTTCCTTAACAAAAGCAGCCAGACTGTTACCTGCCCTGGCTTTGTCCTCTGGGCTCACTCAGGTGGGACATGCTGTCTTCCCACCAACGGTACCACCAGCCCTAAGAAGACTGTCCAACAACCTCCAGTTGCCACTTGCCTTTTGACAGCTCCAGCTGCTCCTCCTGCATTGAGCAGGCATCACCTCCACTCGGCTCCTCGCTCAACTTGGAAATCTCTTTCTTGCTCCAGCTTTGGATCCTGTTTCTAGAAGGAGGGAGAAATTAATCAGTTGCCAGAGCTGTTCCCAGCAAGGACCCTGATGATCCAGAGGCTTCAAGAGGACATAGAAACATTAGCTGTAGTCAGGAAAGACAGTCCTTAGCTCCCCAGTGAGCAGGCACAATTGCTGACCCCAGAGGCAGCATTTGCTTCTACATCTTATGTGAGAGCTGATGTGCAGAGGTGGGACAGCCAAGTCACACATCTGGCAGGGCACCATGCACTGTTGGAACAGCCTCAACTCACCGGTGCTGGGAAAGAGACCGTTTCTGCTCCCACTCCTCCTCCTCTCCCGAGGACAGCTCTGCTGGCTTCTCCAAGCCCTGGCTGAGCTCCCTCCTCAGCACCATGGCTTTGATCTCTGCGCTGCCAGTCGGGCACTGCACGTGGGTCAGGGGCCGGCCTGCCAGTTCTTCCTCCTGGAAAGAGGAGAGGTTGCTGTCAAGCTGCTAGGGCAGAGAATCAGAAAGAGGAAACACACCATGTGAGAGCTGGGGTTAGAAAAGGCAGCTCTCGGCTGGGCATTGCTGTGAGACACAAAGAAAAGCAACAAAATGGAGCTGAGCGTGTCTTCAGGAGAACACGCCTGCCCTCCTGCCTTCTGCTGCTCAGAAGCTGGAGTACATGTGGGATCTGGCTGTGACACTGATGTAAAAGCCCCAGTTTTGAAGCTGGGCTGGTTTTGCTGGAGTTGTGAATTTCTCTGGATGCAAACACTGAGCAGAGTCCTCTGGACTACACCTCTGACGAGGTTCTTGTTCAAAGGATGAGGAAGAAAGCAGTTCAGTCGGTGAAGAGCACCCAAAAGAAAAGGCAGCAGCTCCTCACCTTCCTGCAAGGGGCTCTTCCACTCTGCTCAGAGGGAAGGAGCCCTGAGGGAGCCCCGCTGAGACCATGGGACGGGGCAGCATCCAGCGGGGCTGTGTGAGGTCTCTGGCCAGCGGTCACCAGGTGAAGGTTTTCCAGGAGTTCTGGCACATGCAGGGTTGGCATTGCCATCTCCAAGCGCACGTGCAGCTCTGAGATCTTATCCTGCTGCTCCTGCAGCTTGTCGCTCTAGAAGGCAAAGAGAAGAATGTGGGTTTGTACAAGTGGATCCTGGACCTGCTGCAGAAGAACATGAAAGCTGGACTGCACTCTCCTGGGGAGGAGCAGGGCAGGTCCCTATAAAGAAAGCAGAGCCCATAAATACCTGCAGCTTGTACTGCTCCATGGCATCTTCCAGAGCAGCCAGGAAATCACGGTTCTCCTCCTCCAGGCGCTCCACTTGCCTCTGCAGTTTAGCCACTTGCTCATCTTTGATGGACTCGCACCCCTTCTCGGTGCTCACCTGCCCCTGTGAAATACAAGAGAGGCAGCATCAGTGTCCACCTTTGTCCTTCCCTTCTCATGCTGGACACCACAAGGGCACAGCAGCTCTGCAGACCCAGATTTTTCCCTCAAATAAACCTCTCAGCCGCAGCTGAATCCAACCTCTCCCTGCCTGCTCTGAGGACCACATCATCCTGCCTCCCTGCAGCCCCTCAGCTGGGTTGCTTCTCCTCTCCTGACCCTTCTGCTGCATTGTGCTGAGGCCGCTGTATCTATGGCCATCAGATAACCCCCCCACCTCAGAACTAACCACCTCCCAGCCGTTACCTGGGCCTTTGCTGGCTTTGAGCCCTGTGCCTCGGTGCTCTGGTCTTCTGCTGAGGTGCTCTCGATGCCACTATCCAGCCCAGCCGAGGTCAGCTCGCTCCTCTCGCTCTCCACCGCGCACAACCACTCCTTGACCCGCAGGATCTGCTCCACCGTCAGGTTACTGTCCTCCTGCAGCTCCATCAGCAGCCGGTAGGCGGCGTCGGTGCAGGTCCGGTAATGGGCGCACTCCGCCAGCAGCCGGGCCGTGGGGTCCGGGCCGCACCGTTTGGCGGTGGCCGAGCGGTTGATGATGCGGGTCTCGGAGCGGTGCCGCTGTTCCAGAGCCTTCTGCAGGTTCTTTATCTGCCGGTGGAGCTCCTCAACGTGCTCGGTCTCCTTGCGGCAGTTCACTACAGCCTTGTTCTGGATGTTCTGAGCCCGGCTGGCGTAGTTGAGCGTGTTGAGGCTCTCATCGAAGTCCGAGGAGGATGGGCTGACACAGGCTATCATCACGGTCTGGGCATTGCCCCCCAGCGAGTCTTTCAGGATCCTAGGGAAGGGCCCAGCAACGAAAACAGCTGACATACAAAATAACCAGAAGGTTTCCAACCCTTTTTGGAGATTAATCACAGAAACACACACAGCATCACAAGGTTGGAAAAGACCTTTGAAGATCATCAAGTCCAACCAATCCCATCCTAAACTAAACCATATCCCTAAGTACCTCATCTACCCTTTTTCTGAACACATCCAGGGAAGGTGACTCAACCACCTCCCTGGGCAGCCTGTTCCAGGCCCTGAACTCAAGGAAAGGGAGATTCTCACTCAGCGCCTAGACCAGCACTAAGGAAGTGAACAGAATGATTAAGCAGAGGAATGCCCTCAAGGCTGTAGCAGTAATTCCAGAGGCTGGGAAATCCCTGATGCTGCTGTCACTGCTAGGCATGTACTGCATGGGAACCTGCTGGAGATTGCAAAGGCCACCAGCTCAAGCTAACACTAACTGCAGAGCACCAAACAAGTCCACTGAAAGCTGGCTTTTATATAGTGCTAGGAGAGGAGGGGCAGGATAACCCATGCTGGAACCTCATCTCAGCGTCAGCAGCATGACTTATGCAAGTCTTGTCTTCTGCAGCACTGTGATGAGCTAGCCTGTCACTTCTATCCTGGCCTCGTTGCTCCTCAAGCTTCCCTATGTGAAAACCTGTGTAGAGGGTAGACCCCTAAATTGCTGTGAGGCACAGTGGGTCAAGCTGGTCCTGCTTCTGGCTACCCGACTTGGCAGGCTGAACTTGCGAAAGGCAGGGACAAGAGCCCAGAAGACGTGCAGAGCATGGGTGTCCCTGTTGTACCTGGTGATTTTGGAGTCCCTGTAGGGGATGTGGCTGCTCTTCCTGCGAGGGTCACCCAAGGCACTGATGACGTTGCCCAAGGCGAGGAGGCCACAGTTGATCTGGATACTCTCCTTCAGCCTCTCCCCGGTGTTTCCCGTCTTCACTATTCGCTCTGAGCCTGCCAGGTCCACGAAGTGAAACTTGGAAACCAGGACTTGGCCTGAGGCAGGGACGGAGGGGGGGTGCTGGTGGAGGGAGAGGCGGCCAGCCCCACGCCGCTGTTCCATGGTCACCGTGAAGATGGTGTGCGAGCGGCTCGACTGCCTGTTGATGTGGGTAGCTCCCGTGTGCTTGGCTGTGTTCCCCATCTCCAGCAGGCTCAGCACCTCGTCCAGCCCTTCCACTTCTGACTCCTTCACACCACACAGCACTGCAACAGCAAACAGAGCTGTGGCTGGGAGGGACAGGCTGCCCGAGGATGTGGCTCCTCTGCAGAGCCTCGTGCCATCGCCCTGCCTGCAGCTTGTTACACACAGACCAGCTTCCTGCACTGAGCAGGCCTAAGCACAATGAGCTGCTGCAGGAGAGGGGTGGAAGGAGAAAACCTGGCTCTGCCCTCAGGGACAGATAACCCAACACCAGCCTTGGGCACAGGGAGAAAAGGGAGCCTGTAAGCAGCCACACATACCAACGTTCCCCTTGTCATCCTCTCGGATCTGAATGTCTTTGCTGGCTGTATCCACCTGCAGCAAGTCCCGAAACTCCTCCTTGTACACCTCCAGGTAGGACACTCGGACCGTGTAGTCAATCAGGTCATTCTCATCGATGAGCTTGAAGGTCTCAGCCATGGCTCGTGGGATGATGCCCTGCTCATCTTCATTGATGGAAGCTGGCAGAGAGACGCACACAGTCATGGGGAGCAGTGAATCCCTGGGGAGCCTGTGCTGGCCGGGGACAGAGTCACAGACAGGAGCTGCCTGCAGCACATGGCATCTGGGAAGGAGCAGCCTCACAACCCTCCCAGATCAAACATGAAAGAGTATTTCTGCGCTGCCATCCAGCGAGACCTGGACAGGCTGGAGAGCTGGGCAGGGAGAAACCAGATGAGGTTTAATAAAAGCAAGTGTAAAGTCCTGCACCTGGGGAGGAATAACTGCTGGAATCAGTACAGGCTGGGGGATGACCTGCTGGAGAAGAGCTCTGTGGAGAAGGACCTGGGGGTCCTGGTTGATGACAGGTTGGCCATGAGCCAGCAGTGTGCCCTGGTGGCTAAGAGGGCCAATGGGATCCTGGGATGCATCAGGAAGAGTGTGGCCAGCAGGTCTAAGGAGGTGATCCTCCCCCTCTACTCTGCCCTGGTCAGGCCCCACCTGCAGTATTGTGTCCAGTTCTGGGCTCCCTGGTATAAAAAAGCCAGGGATCTCCTGGAGAGAGTCCAGAGAAGGGCTACGAAGATGATTAAGGGCTTGGAGCATCTCCTGTATGAGGAAAGGCTGAGTGAGCTGGGGCTGTTCAGCCTGGAGAAAAGAAGACTGAGGGGGGACCTCGTTAATGTTTATAAATATCTTAAGTATGGGATGCAGGGGGAAATGGCCAGCCCCTTTTCAGTGTCTGTGGGGACAGGACAAGGGGCAATGGCTGTAAACTGGAGCACAAGAAGTTCTGCACCAACATGGGGAAGAACTTTTTCACAGTGAGGGTGACAGAGCACTGGGACAGGCTGCCCAGGGAGGTGGTGGAGTCTCCTTCTCTGGAGATATTCCAGACCTGTCTGTACGCCTATCTGTGCAATATGAGCTGGGGAGCTGCTTTGGCAGGGAGGTTGGACCTGATGATCTCCCGAGGTCCCTTCCAAACCCTACGATTTTGTGATTCTGTGATTTCTAAGTTACAGGACCCTGAGGCAGATCCTATCCCTATGCCATGCTGGATTCCAGCAGTGTTGCTTGTTTCCACTCCTTTCTCAAGAAAGGAAAGGCACGTTAGCATTTCAGCAGGTAGCAAGCACCATGCCTGCACCATGCATGCTGTCCTTTGAAGCCAGCATGATGTCACAACCCATCCCAGCATCAAGAAGGTTTGGTTTTGTATGCTTGCAGCCTGCTTGTATCTGGCCATAGTACTCTGCCATCGGGTTTTTAAATGGTTTTCTTTTGTCTCCATCAGCTGTGTAAAAGGGGCAGCCCCCAAATCTGGTGCAGTGACAGCCTGAACTGGGAAACTGACCACAGAGACAGACTGGAAGAAGGGAAACAATCCATTGTTACCAATGATGCAGCTGACTAGAGCTGACTGCAGCACTTACACATCCTCTCTAAGAAACTATAGCGTGAGTAAAGGGCACTTCTAGGAGGGAAAGTTTTGCTCTTTCCTCCTCTCCTCCACATAAACCCACAGGATTAGCCCTGGCAAACCTCCCTCTCCTTCGGGCTTCTAGGCTGATAGGTCTGAAGTGCACCAGGAAGACTACCACCTCCAGAGCAGGCATGGTCCTCTTGCTCATCCTGAAGCAGTAGAGGAGAAAACCTATGTGCTGTGGTCTCAAAGGAGGTGTTACAGTGCTGTGGTCTCAAACATGTTGTCCATGTTGGAGTGGTTAAAGCAGCATGGGTGGGATGGGGATGGGTGGTGGTGGGGTTGGGCTGGAGGGACTGGCAGGGTCAAGGGAGAGGGATGGTGATGATGGGTCTGGGTGGGGAGAAACAAGTTCAGGAGGGGGGCGGGGATGGCGGCATCGGTGGGGTTGGCAGGGAGGGCTGGAACGGCGGTGCCCTGGCTTAGGACGGAGAGACGCGGCGCCGGGGCACGGCGGGGCTGGTGGAGAGAGCGGGGCACGGCGGAGCCGGCGGCGGGACGGCGATGCCGCGCCGCGACTCACCGACGCTGGCCTCCCCGATGGTGTAGGTCTTGCCGGAGCCGGTCTGCCCGTAGGCGAAGACGGTGGCGTTGAAGCCGCGGAAGAAGGCCCGCAGCAGCGGCTGGACGCAGGCTCGGTAGACGGCCGCCTGCCCCGCCGCCTCGGGCAGCACGGCGGCGAAGCGGAAGCGGCGGCGGCGGCCCAGCGCCACCTCGCCGGTGGCGGCGTCTCCCCGCAGGCAGGGTCGGTGGCCCCGCAGCGCCTCCCGGGGCAGCAGCGGCCGCACCCGCACGGCCACCCGCACGGCCGCCCCCTCCGCCGCCATGGCGGGGCCGCCCCGGGGAGCGCGACGGGCCCCGGCCGGGAGCGGGACGGGTCTGGCCCGGCGCACCGCGATGGCGTCAGGCGGCTCCGCCCGGCGCCGCGCAAGGGGGGCGGCCGGCCCGGGGCGGGGGCGCGGGGGGCCGGTCCTCGCCGTCCCCCGGGCACAAAGGCGACGGCCCGGCGGGGGCGGGTGGAGCGGACGCTGAGAGCCGGGGCGGCGTGGCGAGAGGGCGGGGGCAAGGGGCGGGGAGCTCCATCGCTCCCGAAACACTCCCTCCTCTCCCCTGGGATGCTCCATCCCTCACGAAGCAGCGCTCGGTCGCCAGTGAGACGCGCCGCCGCCGGTGAGACGGCGCTCCGTTACTCGCAGGATGCTCCGCCGCTCCTCGCAGGCGTTCCCGCTATCGCTCGGCGGGAGGGACGAGGGGCAGCGTGCCTGAGGTGCCGGCGTGGGCAGCCTCCCGGGGCGCCGCCGGCAGAGCAGAGCAGCCGGTGCGGGCGGCGGGCGCTTCCCGGCCGCCTGCCGAGCTGGAAGACGGCGGGGCCGGGCCGGGCACTGGCGTATGGATCTGAGCCATAACTAGAAAGTTTTTCATCCGCGCCGCCCCTGCGGTTGCGGGGAGGGGGGTATGGCCCTCACGGGTCCCCTGGGAAGCGCTGGCTCCTCGGCTGTGCTGGGGCCGCCGGCGAGGTACAGCCCCGCTCGGCATGGCACTGCGGCTGCCGCTGCGCCGGAGCGCCAGCTTCACCCCCGAGCACCCTGCCCTCACGGAGCTGCCCGGCCCCGCCGCGCTCAAGGTGGAAGCCAACGTCCTCGTCATGGGAGCGGACAACGTGGGGAAATCGGGTAAGAACACGCCGGGAGCGGGGTTCCCAGGCAGGGAGACCCGTTTCTGCACCCCTCCCCCCCCCAAAAAAAAAGGCTGAAAACTGCAGTAGTGTTTGGAGAACAAGCTGC
Source organism: Porphyrio hochstetteri (assembly GCA_020800305.1). Classification (NCBI taxonomy): domain Eukaryota; kingdom Metazoa; phylum Chordata; class Aves; order Gruiformes; family Rallidae; genus Porphyrio; species Porphyrio hochstetteri. Next base: position 16,158,876 of record CM036915.1, on the reverse strand, counting down.
GGAGAGGAGCCCCGTGGGGAGAGCTGGGGCTGAGATTTCAGGTGTGGTGGCAGGTGGAGGTGGGGAAGCTGAGCATGCCCTTGCAGGTAGCGGGCAAGCGACGGGGAAAGGTACTTTTTACTGATGCTCGGGTTTGCTGATGCTCTGCTTTGTGCTGCTGATGCTCAGGTCTGTGCTGTGCTTCTGCTCTGATCTGCTCGCAGACCAGCCGAGGGCTGGGAGAAAACCGGAGGTTCCTCCTGAGAGTTTACAGCCTGCCTGACTCTGCTCAGAGTGAAAAAGGAAAATCCTTCAGGTTTAGCGTCATTCTGATGATTCTTATTCTTCTCTCTGCAGCTCTGACTGTGCGTTTCCTCACCCGGCGCTTTATCGGGGAGTATGGAGACATGGGTGAGTGCCAGGCTGGTTCCTGGTAGGGATTGGGGTCAAAAGACAAGCCTGCTTCTGCTTGCAGGATTTAATTGTTTCCCATCCTCTCCTGCCTTTCTTTGGAGTCTTCGCCTCTTCCCAGGGGACTTGATGTTTGTATTTGTTCAGAGATCCATCTCTTTGCTCCACAACTCCTTCTCTAGGGTGCAGAAGGTCCTGGGTAGCACCATTGTGCCTGGAGTATGTGCTGGGGTGGAGGCAGACTGGGGTGATCACAGCCCCGGAGACACCCATCCCTGCATGGTTGTTGCTGTATGAAGGCAGCCCCTAGGCCTTACCTTGTAGAGCACAGTCTCCCAGGGTTGGAGGTGAAGACCTAGGTTGAGGGACCTATCTCTTGGGTCTGTGAGGATGTCCATTTTCATTTTAATTTTTTGGCAGAATTCATCTACAGCCACAACCTGACCGTGGATGGCCGTGAGATTCTCCTCCACATCTGGGATGTCCCCAATTCCCAGGTGAGAAGACTCCTTTCCCATTGCCTGTTTTTATCCCAGCAAGCAAAAAAACCCTTCTTTAGGCAACCGAACCCTTCTTGCTTGCAGAGCACAGGGCAGTGGTGTTGGTGGGGGTTAGTGATAGTCACTGTAGCCCAAGGACTGGTCCTCTTATTGAGGACATTGGGGCTGAAGCACTTATGTTATCAGCCTGGATGGAGCTCAAAGTGCTGACAAAGTGGAATTGCCACTCTGAGGTCTGCGTGCTGTTCCTACAGCCTGCGGTGCTTGCCAGCTGGGTGGCCAGCTGAGGACAGTGATACTGAAGCCCAAATTGTGTCACCTTGGTGAAGTCTGCCAAGTCCTGCTCTGCTTTTTTTGTACTCCTCCTTTTCTCTGCACTTCTGCTGCTGCTTGGTAGGCTGCCCAGGTCCTGACAGGCTCAGGATTGCTGTGCCCTGTGCTAGCAGGTGCAAAGGGAGAGAGTCTGGTGGAGAAACCTTCCTTTTCTCTTTCCCCAGGAGCAGGCAGAGGAGGGGTCCTCAGAGGAGAAGCGAATCCAGTGGGCTGACAGCTTTGTCTTGGTCTACAGCATCTGTGACCGTGCCAGCTTCAACATTCTGCCACTCAAAATCCAGTTCATCAAGGCAGCTAAGGAGGGGCAGAGCCAGGAGAAGGTGCCCATCGTCATCGTGGGCAACAAACGCGACCTGCACCACCAGCGGGTAGTGTCCAGCGAGGAGGGTCGGCTCCTGGCCCTCTCTTTAGACTGTGGTTTCTATGAGGTCTCTGCAGCTGAGGCTTATCATGGGGCCCTCATGGTCTTCCACGGACTGGCTGAGCGCATCCCTGACACCAGGCTGGCACTGAAGAAGGGCACAGGGATCCGTGGCATTGTCAAGACCATGTCAGCTGTGTTTGCCCGTAAGCGAACGGACTCCCTCTGAGCTGTGGCATGGGTGTTGCTTCTCTCTGTGCTGCCTGCCTGCACCAAGCCGCTTCCCTGGGTGCCTGTGGAGATGGTGTGTGTTTCCCTAAGTATCACGAGTTCCTTGCTGACCTCCTAATGTCAGGCTTTGGGTCTCTTGTAATACACAGCCAGTGCTGCTGAGGACTGCAGTGCCTTCGTTTTGTCTCCCTGATGGGGCAGAGTCTCCACTCTTTGCTGTAACAGCTTTGGAAGTGCCTCCTGCTTTCTCCTTTCATCCTTCAATGCTGGAAACTACAAGGTTATTTTGCTGCTGCTGCTCCAGGCAGCATCATCCCCAGCGCTCCTTCGGTGGGAGCTGCGCAGGCTGTTGGTGAGCAGGGACACACCACCTGGCTCCCTGTCCTCTTGCTCCTACCCTGGGATCCTTAGTCATGCTTAATCCTCATCAGGGTCCTCTTGCTGGTAACCCTGGAGTACCAATGAGCTGGCAAGGTGGGAGTTTCTCTGCCAGGGAACCACCGGCAGTTCCTGTGTGTGCATCGCTGTGTCCAAGTGTCCCAGAGCCCGCAGCACCAGATGACCCTGGAGGATCTCAGTGGGGGCTGATGCCTCCCATCCCACACACCTTGCTTTTGAACTGTCCTGGTCACAGTCCTCTCTTCTACAGCCTTTCAGTGATCACAGCAGTTTCCCTTTTCACAAGTGCTGTACAAGCCCTGCCTGGGAAAACACAGGCTTGTGGCTCATTCCCAGGACAGGGATTGCACCGTGTGCCTTCCCAAGCTGCTCCTTCTGTAAGGAGCCCATCCCTGGGGAGGAAAAGAGGTGGGGGAGTCTCATTGTTGAACCCTTTGCTGCCTGGAGGTTTTTTCCTGCTTCTCCCCAAATCCCCTGGTGCGCCTGGGAAAGCAGCATGTTGGGTCTGTGTATGCAGCACAGACAGTGATTTCTCTGCTATGTTCTGGAAATGCAATAAATCATCTTTGGCACAAAGCCCCAGCTCCTCAGGGCTGTGAATTTGTACTCAAGGCATGGGAAGAGACACGTACTGTGCTGAGCATGAGCCCCCACCATCCTAAGGATTAGTTTCCCATACCTGCTCCCTGGGTTGGGTGCCTTGTCCCACTCTGCTGCCTTGTTTTTGGGGCTCGCTCTCATAAAGCAGCCAAGCAGACAGGGTGAGTGCAGGCTGGGAAGGTTTATTATAGCAGCGGATACAGCAAGGTGTTGTGGGAAGCCAGGTGGTCCTGTGGGAGAGGGGCTCCAGGAGCTCCACCCATTGTTGCTAGTCTTCTTCCTGACACCACCCTCTGTCCCACCATCAGCTGGGGGTGGACACAAAGGGCTTTCTCACTTCTGAGTCCAGCTGGTTGGTGGGGACCTTCAGCTCCTCCATAGAGCAGCCATCTGTGGTCAGGCACAGGGCCTGTGAGAGGGGATGGAGAGGGGAACCAGGCTTGCTATGGTGGTGGTTGATGGCTTTCCTGTCCTCCCTGCTGTGTCTCAGTGCTGTTCTTCATGTGCAGCCCATCTAGTCCATGCTCAACAAGGACCAGGGTGGCCCAGTGCAAGGCCTTCCTAGTCCCTTTTCTGCTCTCACTGCTCCTTCTGCATCCCCTTCCCTTCTCCAATCCCACCTCCCCCTACGTCCTCCTTCCACCAACAGGGCTCCTGGCTGCCTTCATGCCCCTCTCCTGGCCCCGAAGCACTCCAGAAGGAGAAGACATCCTATGGCATGTCTACTGCTTTGAGCTCCTGTTCTGATACAAGGCTGCATGCAGGTGGCTGGCAGGGGCCAGGCGAAGCGTGCTGGGATGTGGGTGACAAGGGGCTGGGATGTGCTCTTCCTCCCTGCTGGCTCAGTCCTTCTTGAAGGCAGGGTTGTAGAGGTTGGTGTAGTAGGCCCGGCTGTACATGGCCTCGGGGCTGAAGCGGTAGGAGCCCTCGCTCACCCGCCTGTTGTAGGGGGTGAAGGCTGATTTCCGTGGGAGGGGGCACTCGGGCTCGAAGGCAGGGCTGCGGTACAGGTTGTGCCGCAGGAAGAGAGGGTCCTCGAGCCCCAAGAAGGAGAGGGGGTGATGGCCGCGGTACAGGCGCCAGTCACCTCTCAGGTGGGCTTTCTCCTCGGCAGAGGGGGGGTCAGGCTTGGTGTCCTCCTCCTCCTTCTGCTGCTCCGTCTCTGGACTGGGCTTGCTGCCTCTGGCTGCCTCATCTTCCTTCACCGACTGCCTGCGGAGCTGAGGGCTGGGGTGAGTGCCTGGCCTGGCTAGCCCCACCTGCAGGCTCTGCTCCCCCTTCACCCCTCCTAAAACCAGGGGATTGCAGGACAAGCCAGTCTGGTCCCCAGAGGGGTCCCCAGTGGAGGGACTCCTAGGCAGCTGGAGGGGAGGGATGGTCCTGGGGGAGCAGTGGAGTTGGGGGAGGAAAGTTCAGAGAAAGAAGTTCTCAGCCCAAACTTTCACACAAATCCCAGGAATTTGTGATTGTCCCCCAGCTTGGGCATGAATCGTGTGAAGGTGCCATCCCTGGCCAACATGCTGGTTCTGTGGGCAGGGACTTGCTGACAGGTTCGTCACAGCTTGAGAGGTGCTCAGGAGGAGGATGGGACTGGGGTGTCCCAAAAGTACCACATCTCCCACCAGCACAACAGCTCTGTCCTCTGGTACCTCCTGGAAATGCTATGTAGTGCTTGTGGGAGGAGGCTGGGCAAAATGGGACCTGGCTGGGGACAAACTCACCGGCACGTAGCTGTACAGGGTGCCCAGCAGATGCTTGGGGGCACTGACCAGGGTGCCCCCAAGAGCATCCACTGTCTCCATGGCCTTGGACAGCCTGCGAGGGGTGAAGAGGATCAACCCCTCTGCTGCATCCCAGGCAACAGCTGGGACCTTCTTCACGCTGGAGATGCCAGAGGCGCAGGCGGTTTGCAGGTTGTGAGCCACGCTGCCCACCAGCCCGGGGCCATCCCCTGCCTGCTGAGAGAAACCAGTGTAGTCTGGCCCTGGCCCCCCCAGCCCCCTCCGGGCAGGACAGGGCTGGCCCTGGGCTCCCCATCCCCTCTGCAGCTCAAAGCCCGGGTGCTTCAGCTTGCTGCTTTGCAAGAGCCACCACAGCCCTTTGAAGCAGGGTTGCTCCCTATCCACCCCCCTCCCCAGCTCCCTCAGGCCCCAGGGGACCCCCCTGTCCCTGGCTTCGCTTCCGCTGCAGGCAGAGGTGAAGGGCAGCAACCCCGACCTGCCACTTCCCGTCCCCGTGTCCCAGTGGAGCTGCTGCTGGGGACTGTTCCCAGCCCTGTCTGCTCACACTGCTGGGACCATGGGGTGGATTTTTTGGGGGTGTTCAGGAGCTGAGTGGGGCACTTGGTGCTGACACCTTACAGCAGCAAAGTGGTCGTGACTATAGAAGCCGGCATGGCCCTGCCCAGCACAGACGCTGCTCGCAGCCCCCAGCTTTGGGGAGGCAGGGAAGGGGGGTGCTGGGGCTGCCCAGCTGCTATTTCCCCCTCACTTCCTCCAAGCTGCAGTTCAGGGTTCAGCAGGAATGGGGCTTGATCCTCAAGGATATAGGGGTAACGTACCCTATGCTGGCATGGTCCATGGGCAGGAGGAGGCTTTGGGGCTCCCCTGCCTCACTGCCCCTCTTTTCTCCATACCTCCTTGGCGTGGTGGTTGTCTTTCTTCCCTGCCTTCTCCTGCTTCTGCTCTGGCACCTTGCTCTGCTGCCGGCTCAGATGGCTGACCTCAGTGCTCTGCCCATCACCATGGACCCGTGGCGCCTTAGGCACACTTGGCTTGGCCAGGTTGCCCTGGAAGGGGAGCAAAAAGCCACTGCTGGCAGGTCACATCAAACCCTCCTGCTTAGCCTGAGGATTTCATGGGGGCCCTGGGGTGCAGGGGGAGCAGAGGGGTCCGTTTATGCATGTGTGAAGAAATCCCAAGGGCAGCCAAGAGCTCCAGGATTTTGGCACATGCTGCAGAAAGGGTTCCCACCAGAGTGCTGTGTGGGAGAGGAGAGGCACATCCTTCTTCTCATCCTCTCAGGGCCCCTGGAAGGGCTTTTTGCTTTAGGGAGGATGTTATGGCAAGGCCATAAATCAACAATATACATTGGGAGCTAGCTAAAAATAACTCATCCCACTAATGTGGTACAAAGTCATGTGTGAACATGCCACAGCAACAGCCAGCCCTGGCTTGTCCTGCTGAGCGAGGGGAAAAACCAACAGTGCTCACCACTCTGCTCTCACACGTGTTCCAAGGAGCCCGAAATAGCTCACCCCAATGCAGAGTCAGCCCAAAGAGGGTATGGGGGAGCAGGAATCTGGCAGGTGGCTTTTGGCACTCACCACGATGGGGATCCAGGTGGCCAGCTCCTGCCCTTTGGCTTTGGCACGCTGGAGGGTTTGGGTGGTTTGCTGGTAAGCGCGGTGGGAGACGGTGCTAACCAAGGCACCAATCCGGCCCAGGGTGCTGGGAGCACTGGGAGGTTCAGGCTGCTGCTGGGACACCTTTGCTGCTGACCTACGTTTCTCTTTGGGCTTCTGATCTAAAGGCAAAAGAGTGGTGGGAGGTGTTACGTCCTGGTGGGACAACTCTCTTGGGTAGTCCTGCACCAAATCCAGGGGCTTCATCCTGCCATGTGCATCCCACAAGTGAGGTGCTACCCCACATGTGGCCAGCCCTCTCCATCCACCCTCAGATGGGATTTAGGCATCAGGACTACCTGTTTCTTCATCCTCCTCCGGCAGCAGGTACTCCATTAGCTTCTCCAGCCCTCCCAGGGCCGTGTCAACCCCTGCAGCTGCCATCTGGCTCACCGAGTTCTTCCTTGTGTATCTTGCTGTTGTTTCCACAGTGCTTTTGGTGGCCTCATAGCCTTCTGCTGCCAGCCCCATGATCTTATCCACGGAGTTGCCAATGGTGCTTTTGGCACTTTGGAGTGGGGAGGAGATGGTGCCCTTCAGTTCAGAGGCAAGCTGTGGGTAGAGAGATAGAGACCAGCCCTGCTCTTGTGCTCAGGGTGGCATGGGACAGCCAGAGGGACCACAGGGACCCAAGCCATGGCCATGTCTGTAGGCAGCCCTGAGAGGGACATAACAGCTCTTCAGTCTGGACTGAACTTAGCTGGGAGGGATGGGACATAGGATGCTGTTGACCTATATCTGTGAGCACCCTAACTCTCGGCTGCAGAGGTCCCTGGAGGACCCCTTGCTTAGAACTGTTGCCTTGTTTCCCCCTGAGCAGCCCATTACCATCCAGAAACATGCTGTGGGCTCTGCAGAGAGGCCGAGGGATCCCAGGCTGTCCTACCTGTGACTTACCTTGTCAACAGGGTACTGAAGAGCAGGGATCTTCTCCTCCAGGTGGTCCAAGCCCCGGCAAGCCAAGTTGTTAGCCACAGTGACTGTCTTGGGCAAAAGCATGGAGGTGGCTTGGTAAGAAAAGCTCGTGGGCTGTGCTAGGGGATCTCATGTGCTACTGCCAGCACTGTCCCACCAAGGGAGGGTCCGGTGGGCTCCCCTCTGCCGTTTCCCCCCCTGTGGATGGACTCACACTGAGGTTCCAGCCTGCGCACCACGGGCTCCATGCTCCACATGGCCAAGGAGCCGGCGCCCTGCATGCCCCGCTCATAGACCTCACACACCGAGGCCATGAGCGGGTGGGCCTCCTTGGTGCTGGCATAGGTCCGCTGGAGGCTTTCGCAGGTCGAGCTCACCACAGGCAGCTGCAGGACCCTCTGCAACACATTCTCCTGCATATGGCAGACAGGCACTGCTTAGCCCACAGCCCCTCCCTGAGGAACGCCCCATCATCCATACATCGTCCTTTTGGTGTGTTGCAGTGACCACAGAGAACCTCAGTTCCTGCTGGAGGAGAAGAGCATTTCTGGACACCCAGGGAGGGTCTCCCAGCTATGTTCTGTATGGCACAGCCATGGATAAGCAGGTTGGCTGCTGCCACTGAAGGAGCTGGGACACCACAGGCAGTATTGGAGAGGCGGTGGTCTCACTCCCCTCTCCCAAGCCTGGATATCCAGGCACTCCCTCTGGTTTTCCACTCTGCTCTGCTGCTTCTTCCATCTGACCCAGCCCTTGCTCCTGTCCTTGGACCAGCAAAGCCCATTTTGCCTATGTGGCACCTCTGTCCTGTTACTGCTGTGACAAGCAAGGGATATGGACCTCCAAAAGGAGGAGGGGAGAGGAGTGGGTCTGTCCTCGGTGGCACAGGGGGCTTTGGCAGGAGCTGTTGAAGAAGAGGGTAACAGAGCTCTCTGCGGCAGCCAGGCACTGTGTCTGTGTCCCCACACACTGCCAGCACAGCCAACGCAGGATGCCAGTATAAACCAGCATAGCCAACACCTGGTGTGTGCTGCCAGTGCCAGAGCAGGGCTGGAGGTTGGTCCCTGAGACCCGGGTGAGCAGGATAAACCTGCAGCTCCAACTCTCCACTCCTGCTCTCACCCGGCATCCAGCCGGTGAGGTGACAGCAGGGAGAGAAGCTGCAGTCCCAAGGGAGGATGGAAGCCACCACTGGCTCACGGCAGCAGCCACGAGGCACAGGCTCTCTGCTGCATGGGACAGAGCAAAGGAAAAGCTGAGCTTTCCCCTGGGCACCAGAGGGCAAGAGGCTGAGGTCGGCTTCATGTCCCACTTGTGACCACGACTGGACTGTGAATCTGCATATTTGAGAAAAAACCTCTGGGGTTTTGTGCTGTATTGTGCTAATTTTGGCCCAATGCAGGGCCAGCCCCCTCACAGCTCCTGCAGTGCAGCAGTCCTGGGGGCTGTGGCTGTTCAGAGCAGCACTGCATCCACTGCAGCATCACTGCTGGAGGGCTGGGGTCCACAGTAGGGACACAGATGAGGGACAGGCATTGCTGGCAGGTATCACTGAGGGCTCACATCAGCTGAGGGTTAACTCCTGATTCTGAACTATTTAATTTCAAGCAAGAAAAGTGTTTTAATCCTTTCCCTTTGATGATGCTCCATATTATTCCAGGTAAATATCCATATAAAGACAACAGGGGGCCATGCAGATAGCCTGAGATGTGACTTGTATTTAGCCAGCAGAATTGGTACATGCTACCTACCCAGCACCTCTGGCACACCTCTGCCCTCCCCTCTCTCCCTCTTCCCACACTCACCTTGGCACTTCCATCCCGCAGAGTCTGATTCTTTTTCACTGTCATCGTGACACATCCACCTGCAAAGCCAAGTTTGGAGCCACAGACCCTGCTACAAGGGCAAGGCTGGGCTCCAGCTCCCACCACTCCCTCCTGCACACCCTGAGTGTGGTCGAGTGGGGTGCTGGGCTGAGACACGGACCTCCCATGAGCGCAATTGGATGTGGCATTGCCTAATGCTTGACTTTTTACCAGTTAAGCTGTAACCCCAGTGACTCCATGCAGCCCTCCCTTGCTAGTGTGTCTTAACACCCAAAGAGGCAAAACAAAATTAGTCAAGAGGCATCTAGTTTGGAGGAGCTGCAGTACTAGGCAGGATAAAGAGCACTGACAGAGCTCTGAAGCAAAAGGAGAGCCACCAACAGATGTGCATGAGGGCCAGGTGAGAGGATGGAGGCTGAGAAGGGGTAAGAAGGCAGGAGAGGAGCAGAGAGAGGAGCTGCAGGAAGGGATGCAGCAAGGTGCCCAGCCGTGGTCAGCGTCCCCCTCCCACAGATCTGCTCTGCAGCGCTGCCGCTCATCATGCCGACGCCTGTCCCTGCACACCTCCAGCTCCCACCCCTGGGACAGACCCTCTTCTCCCAGCAGCAGATGAAATTCAGGAGATTCAGGGAGTGCGGGTGATCCCTGATCTCACCACACTCCGTCCCCCTGAAGCTGTCCCCGGAGTGTCCAGTGGGGACAGGCTACTCACCGAGGGGCAGCCCGTCCCTGGCAGAGCAGGAGCAGAGACAGAGCGATGGCTTGCACCGTCTCTTCACCCGGATCCTCTGAGAGTGATGCACTGTGCCCCAGCCACTACCACCATGAGGCCCCACCTCCCAGTTGCGCGGGTTTGGGAGGTGGTGGGTCGGGGTGGAAGCTGGCCAAAGAGCTCCCTGGAGCCACCATAATTGGAACAGATGACGACAGAAAATCCCCTTTGTTGTCTTCCCTGAAGAGCCCAAAAGCTGGGGCACAGCTGGGATGCACTGGGGTTTCAATGCTGCTCCACCAAGAGAAGATGATAAGAAGCTGCCCTTGGACTTCACCACCTCAAAAGCAACAGAGTGTGAGCAGCAGTCTCCCAAGAGATTGAAACCTTCCTGTATTTCTGCAGCCCTTGTTTTGTCCTGTGGCGGACCAGGATCCTGTTGGGAAATGCAACACAGAGCAACAATACTGGTTTCTCCCCGGGAGAGTTTACTAAGGGCAGACCTGGGGGACACATCCTACACAAACCAGTCCTGTTCAGCCAGGTTTGCAATTCCTAAAAGAATCCACTGAAGATTTTGGTGAGGGGACTTTTAGCAGAGGGTCAGGGCAGACATTGCATCAGGAAAGCTCTAGGCATTCGGAGCAGGCAGAAATGGGGGAGAAAATCAGGTTGGAAGTGATCTCTGGAAGTCAGCTCATCCAACTCTTTCTCAAAGCAGGGCTACCCTCAAAGCTAGATCAGGCTTAGGGTCTCATCCAGTCAGGTCTCAAAAATCTCCAAGGATAAGATTCCGATGTCTCTGGGGTCCAGCTCCTGTGCTAATCACACTCATGATAAACCATTCTGTTTCCCCTTTGTCCAACTGGAATTTCCTCTGTTGCAATTTCTGCCTGCCACCTCTTATCCTTGCTATGTGCACCTCTGAGCAGAGTGAGTGTTCCAGCCTGTGCTCGTACAGCATGTGCTCCATGCCCTTAAATGTCTTACCCTGCTAATGACCCTCTGCCAGACTCTCTGCAGATCATCAAGATTTCTCCTGTGCTGGTGGAGCCAAAACAGGACAGGGTTCCCCACAGGTAGCTTCACAAGTCCTCACTACATGGTGAGGAACAATGGCTGCAGTAATGCTCTTGCTACTGCTGCTCTTCCACAGCCACCCTGCTGACTCACATCAGCATTAACCAATCTGAGCTACTGGCTGCAAAGAAAGAGGACATCACCTGTATGAAGCTGTGATAAATTTTGGTTATTGACTGGGGAGACCAAGGAGGAGCCAGACTGAAGAGATGAGGGCAGCGTGGTGGGAAGAGGACAAATGCCATAGGACAGAGCAATAACCAAGGGGATGGGTGCAGGTGGGAGATGTGGGCAGATCACTGAGACAAGGGTGCTGTGTGCCCTGGAGCACTAGCAACAAGGCAGGGAAACCCTTGGCATGCATCTGCCCTGCATCCCCAGGCAGGACAGGAAGGACACAAGCCTTCATAGCGACCTGCTCCTGGTGGTGCTGCATAGAGCTGGGTGTGGGAGGCTTCCCAGGGATGTGGGAAAGCCACACATGGGAGGGAAATACCCCCTTTCCTCCCAGAGAACCTGGAGTTTGCTTCAGCCCAGGGCTCTGCAGAGCTCGCAGGCCTGCCTCACTAGCTGGGCACAGCTGGACACGAATGTCCTGGGCTGCCTCCAGCTCAGTTGGGTGAGTCACGTCTCTCCAGACAGCAGGACAAAGGGCAGCAGCCTGCTCAAAAGTTTGCTTTCTTGGCACAGAGATATTTTCCAGCCCTGCTGGCCTTGCTAAAAGTGCAGGGGGGCATGCCAACCCTCTCTCTGCCTTGGCTGGAGTTGGGATCAACAAGACAACGCAGCCTTTGCCCTACTAATGCCTTGGCTCATCCTTTCCCCTTCCTCCTGGGCAAAGGCTGCGCCAGCCCCAGCTCTGCAGTGCAAAAGCACCACCGTCTCCACGCCCCACCGCTCCACCCCCCACCAAAAATACCTTCCATGCTTCTGCAGGCAACCTTTAATGCTCACCCCATCAGCTGGGAGCTGGCAAGTGGTTTTACACCCTTGTCTCTGCAGCCTGCTCCACAGCCATTCATACACCATGGTGAGGGGATGAGCCAGATCCCCACAGAACTGCAAGCAGGTCTGGGAGAGGGAAACAAATTGTCTACCTCTACAGCCATGTGCTGTGGCAGGATCAGCACCCCCTAAAACACTGTTGGCAGATGCCTGTCCAGTTTCTTTTTAAGGACTTGGCTTCCTGAAGCAATCCATTTATTCTTTTCTTTTACTTACAGTTCAGGCAGAGTCCCCTGTGTGACTGAATTCTCCATTGCTGAAACACAAAGGTATAAACTCCTGGATGGATGTAGAGACTGATTTATTGCCTTTCTCTTGGCAGCTGACCTTTTAGACCCAGGAAGCCTTCTCACACCCACCCCTGTCACCTTTCCTCTACAGAACTGGTTCCTTTGGTCCCACACTGGAAATGTTGGCTTTTAGACTTTGATCGTTCTTGTTGCTCACCTGGGATCCTGAATGGCTCACACCCTTCTGGAAATACCATGCCCAGTGTGGTGTTAATGTTAGGAAGCCCTTGGCTGTAGGCAGAAGATCACTTCTCACATCTCACACAGCCCACTCTCCTGTTAACTGCTTCCATCATGAGATGTGCATGAGCTGGGCAATTCAGAAGGAAACTCTTGCTAAATCATTGCTGAATGCAATGCTTTATACATTGTTCAGCAGCTGGTGTTCCAAATTCACTAGGTTCTTACTGATGAGGATAGGAGCTAACAGTGAGCTCAGTTTTAACTCTTACCCGGGCTCCATCCCTCCTCATCTCAGCTGGACACTCCCTTTACTCCCTACCTTGGATTTCTGTTAAACAGCTGGAGTGATTTGCCCTATGGCACTAAGAACCCTCCAGATGAAAGGCTGTAAGATACTAAAACACAGGTGCACCCCTTCCTTTCGCCCTAGCTGGGTGAAGGCTCCAGCTCTCACCCCTGGTACTCAAGGACAACTGATGGCAATTCTCAAAACATCACTTTGTTTCAGGGCATGTCACAGATGCAGTTTTTCCTGGGACTCACATAGTTACTTCATGTTCTTGCAACTGAAAAGGGAATTGTAAATGAGTTGATGAATCTGGCTGCCACCTTAATACAGCAGAAGGAAAGCTCTATAACCCAAGCACAACTATAGGCAATGTCTCTTTAACAGCCTCATGCTTCATAAAGTTCAGAGATGGGAGGGATGATTCCTCCTTCAGTGTCTCCTCTCTCCACCTTCTAAGTCACATACACAGACACGGTGTCATACTCATCTCAGTTTATTGCTTGTGTTCAAACAGCTGTCCTTATTCCAACCACTGTATTAGAAACAGATACAAAAAAAGGCACTGAAAGGATTTTCTCCATTTGTTGTGATTCTATGGCTTCACTCCCATTAAATTGCTAGCCTCCAGCTGCAGGGCAGAAGGCAAGTATTAGTGCTTAACATCCAGTAAAGAGAGGTACTGCTCCATGCTCCAACCCAAGTCATGAAGAATGGGAGAGGTAAGGCTGAGGCAGGCTGAAAATTCACAGCCCCATCTCCCACGTTAAGTCTGTACTTGCTAATCCTCCCCACAGGAGGAACATCAAAGCCTGGCTTACAGCTTTGCACAGTGTTTGCCTGGCACAGGGGAATAAATCCACCCTCCTGCCTCCGCAGGGCACACGGAGGTGTAGCTGGCCAGGGGCCACAGCAGCATGTTAATGAGCTTCCCTTCACCTACACACTACAAGGAGCAAAGAGAAATCGGTTCCCCAAACAGTGAAAGATGCATTTTGTACCTGAGAGCTCCCTTGGGAGGAATTAAAATGCACTTTTGGCCAAAAGACAAAATTCTGTAGATAAAGTGTGGCCAAACCTCCATTGCCAGATCCTCAAGACTCCTCTTCCTTCCGTAGAGTTGTCGCTACACACAGAGATACCAATCAAACCTGGCCAAGGGAGGGATGGGCTCCAGGTTGCCAGGAGCACCATGGCAAATGGAGCAAAGAAACAAAAAAGCCTTCCATAGTTCAAAAGGAGAGGAAGCCTGTGACAACATATGCCATACATAATGCTCCATTATGGTCTGAACTGCCAGTGTGCTCATCATACTGGTATTCATTTCCATATTAAAAAGAGGAGCTGCTCCAGGCCACGTTTGGTCTTCAAGCACACTTAATGATCCTGCCCAGCAACCTCCTTTTTCAAACACTTCATTGGCAGGCTAGCACTTTAGATTCAAACTGAAAGTAATTCCTACCCTGACCACTGCCTTCTCCTTTTAATAAAGGAGCCCAGCACCTTTTCATTCTTGTTTTCAGACAGCACCAGTCTTGGTTAGAGTAGTCTCTGCTGGCATCTTCTGACAGATCAAACAAGGAGCCTTTGCACCAGCAGAACACACAGGTCTAACTGTGATGAAGGAAAATGATAATTTTATCTCCAATATTGGAGATAGGGATTTTTCTCAGCTGCAGGGCAAAGGTAAGGCACTTTCAAATGGTAGAACCCATTCAACCAGCGAGGGAACACACAAGAAATCTTGTGGTCATAAGAGGGGAGGATAGGGAGGACTGGGTAGGAAAATCTAAACCATGAATGCCCAAATCAAGTATTAAGGTTTTCTTCTCACATATTCTGATATTATCACAAACCAGCTCCATTCCCTTCCCTCTGGGAGCTTACACAACTAGAAACACAACCTGGCAGTTTCTCTGACTCAACGAACTCTGAGCCAGGCTTCTCTCCTTAACTGCAGGTCCTTCTTATACTGGAACTCTTCACATAAAATTACCACAATATGATTAAGGAAAGATTGTTGCATGTGGAATCACAGGGGTTTGGGAGTTCAGGTGTGTGTGTAATGGGATATTTAGTGCTCGTGAGTGGTTCCAGCTTCACAGCTTTGGAAACCCAATTCCCTACAAATCACAGCATTGTCATCACTCAGACAAGCTTCGCCAAAGCCCTCAGCCATGACTTGCTGGAGAAGTCAGACTTGGTGGCCAACAGTCCCTGGCTCACATTACTGAAGGACAAGAAGAAAGTGCTCATTTCCTGGGACACAAGTCGCCACTTGCTAGACTACAGATCCAGCGTCACCAGTGCACGTCACACAGAGATCACAGGAAGATCAGATCATACCACTCTTCAGTTACCATCACGCTGCATTCAAACCACTGCCTACAGGTAACAGGAACCCAAACCCACCCAACACTCATCCTTGACTTCAGGCCATTTTAACTGCAGCTCCTAACTCGCCTGAGCCCGCTACAGAAAATCTGACTGCAGAAACCTTTCATTGGTGAGTTCCTGCTTTCCAGTGTAAACATAGTTAGTTATGATTAGTCTATGCAACTATTTCACAACCCTGTATTAAAATATGGGAACATCAGTATTTCCTTATCTAGCAGCCATGTTCCAAGTCCTGTTGCTGTTTGTGAAATATTACCCTGCCTTCTCCCATCTCCACTCCATCATGGCACCAAACTCATCTGCAAAGACACAGGGAAGGAAAAAGGGTAGAATTCACTTATTCAAAGGACAAAATTAATCGTGAGGTAACTGTGAGACAAGTTCATTTTGTAAGTGCCACATGGAGGAATAAAACCTATCAGAGGATTGAAGCCATTGGCTTGTTACATACTACACAGCTCCTTCTACGTCACTGTTTCAGCTTCAAATGTGGGCTTGCTAATGTGAGGATCCCCACCAGGGAGGAGAGGATGCCACAGAAACCAATCACTCCTGGGTTGGTCTTGTAGATCCCTAGTGTATCCAAAGGACCTGAGAGATCACAGAGATTCTTCACCAAGTCCAGGAGCAAAGGAGGATGTTTTTTCAGTATTTGAAACAGCAGGAGGAGAAAACTATGCAACCCATCACATTTCACACAGTTTAGTTCCTGATTGTGATTGTCCCAGGAGGAATTATACTTTTTTTTTTCCTGTATAGCTTGTTCTAGCCTCCAGGAGATCTCATACCAGTCCCTGGCTAGATTCATCAGGATTGAAAAGTAGTAACACTTGGTAGCCCAATTCCTCCACTTTGGCTTATCAATGTCAGGTTGGAGCCCAACGCTCTTCAACCACAGGACCGCGTCGCAGACGAAGTAGAGGGCACGGGTCAGGTGGGAGGCTGTAAGGCAGAAGCGAGGAACCACGTTTGGCAGCTGTGTAGTTCTCCTGGCTGCTACCAAGGCGTGTACCATGTTGCCCAGTCTGAACACTGCAAGAAACCCCACAAAGGTTAGCATGGCTGGTACCACAGAGACACAGACCTACTACGCAGGACAACTCAGCGTGTCACTGTCCACATGTACTTTTGAAAAACTAAGTGGGATTTGGGGATTTGTATGCTGAAACATTTTCTTCTCAGTGTGAGGAGCTAGTAGTAGTGAGAGAAGGGGTGTAAACATCTCAGTGCCATGCTGCACCCAGGACCCACACATGAGACCTGTCAAAGGGGGAATGGCATGAAGCTGTGCCAGGGCTGGTTTAGATTGGACATTAGAAAAAAATTCTTTACTGAAAGAGTTGTCAGGGCCTGGAACAGGCTGCCCA
The DNA here is from genome assembly GCA_020800305.1 of Porphyrio hochstetteri. Classification (NCBI taxonomy): domain Eukaryota; kingdom Metazoa; phylum Chordata; class Aves; order Gruiformes; family Rallidae; genus Porphyrio; species Porphyrio hochstetteri. The sequence continues at coordinate 16,142,598 of CM036915.1, read as the reverse complement.
GGGAGGGGGCTGAGTCACCTTCCCTGGAGGTGTTTTAAAAAAGGGTAGATGAGGTATTTAGGGATATGGTTTAGATTAGGACAGGATTGGTTGGACTTGATGATCTTCCAAGGTCTTTTCCAACCTTGTGATTCTGTGATTCTGTAACAGCCAGGACTTGCAGCCTTTTGCCTGGACCAATATCACCCATGGCTCTGAACAAGTCAGTGTCAACAAAAAAAGTGACACAACCAGAGCCTCCAATTTCAGCTGCATGCTGCAATAGAGTTCACCTATGGACAGGAGATGTTACTGCACTAACCCCACTGAGACCAGAAGCTGCATCTTCCCTAAGCTTCTGCAAAAGCTGGTGATTAACCCACCGAGCCCACTGAGACCCAAGCTCCTCCTCAGCCACGAATCTGTCAGAGGTACACGTGTTTCCCCACAGACAGGAACAGTATATTCCATTCCAAGGTATGATATAGGGTAAGCTTGATTTCATCTCCTGCAGTGTTTGGGTTTTGGCCTGGAATGTTAATACAATATTATGCAGAGTAGTTTTCATAACCTGCTGCACCGTCACGGTGACAGATGCTGGAAGCACCCAAGCTCAGTGGAGCTGTAAGTCCTGAAATTAGGCCTGGCATCTATTAGAGATTTATTTAGCAGAAGCAAGAGAATTATGGCTGATGGCCTCTCTGCTAGAGATCACCATCCTCTGGAGCTAACTGGAATAATAAACCAAATCCATGGTAACACATTAAATTAGAATATTTGCCTCATGTACTGAAGTTGTTCCAGGATTGAGCAACTGATAAGTAGGTGTAAGATCAACCTGAAAGCAAGCAATACAACCACAGCAACAGCATAATGGATGCAACAGTGGCCACAAGAGTGAACTGATGCAAGCGGTTAGGCTATGAGGAGAGTATGGAAGGGTCTGTGATTTAGCAGAGTATAAATGCTAAGAAAATTGACATGCAAAGTGGGTTATAAAAAACCCCATACTGAAGGATGGTCTTTCAGAGGTGATTTTATTGGGACGATGATCTCTAACATCAGGCTGTCTCAACCCATTAGCTGGAAAGAGTAATGCCAGCCAGCCTTGCATTGTTAACTCTGTGCTCTGTCCTTGAACAGAGATGACAACTTGATCTCTGCAGCAACAGCTGACTGTTCACTTATTTCCCTAGTTCTCCCAGTGATAATTCACATTGCCTAATCAGAGGAAGTAATAAATTTGGCACTATCCAGCCTGGCAGGGCAAGGCAGGGATAAGGTCTGTGGACAAACCTGTGGATACACTAAAGGAGGTTTTATGGCTCAAGGTAAGCTAGCTACAGGAAACAGAAGGCCAGGCACTGTTTTGCTGGAAGGAGCAAGTGAAGAAGGATTTATCCCTCTAGACAGCAGGTACTTACTTTTCCGGCCAGAGCTCATGCTAGATTCCAACTGCTTGAGTTTCATTACCAGCTTCTCTTTATCAGCCTTATGCTCTATTAAATAGCTAAGCAACATGCATGTGTACTGAGTGGCTCTGGAACGGAAAAAACGAGGAAAAGGGTACACAGGTGAGACACGGACAATCCACAGCCATGGCAGCAGCGGGGCAGCACCTGGTGCCGAGGTAAGGTCACCCCTGCCGCACCGCGCCGCGCCGGGGCCAGTTACACCCAGGGGATGGCCGAGGGCAGGCAAAGCGCTGGGCAGCGAGGGGTCCCTACAGCGGGAGAGGGGCTGGGGACCACCCGGGAGCTCTCCCGGCTGAGGCAGGGGAAACGGGGGGCCCTAAGACGACGGGGGCAGCGTGGCGGCGGCCCCATCAACCAGAGGGGCAGATGCTCCGCCCCACGGAGCCGCTTCGGGGGGTCCCCGAAGGGCCGGCATCGAGGGGCCGCTGCCGGGCGGGTTGAGCCCCCGGGGAAGGGGGCGGCCCTTGGCCCCGCACTCACCGGAAGAGCTGGTCGCGGCCCTGGCTGCGGTTGGTGAAGTCCACGAAACTCTCCATAGCGGCGGCAGCGGCGGAGCGGCAGCCGCGGGGCGTGTGCGGGGACCGGGACCGGGACCGCGGCCGCTTCGCCCCGCCCCGCCCCGCCCCGCTTCTCTCCGCCCCGCCCCGCCGGGGGAACCCTCCGCTCCGGGCCGCGTTCCCGGTCGGCCGGGCCATGCCGCGCCGTTGCCGCGGCGACCATCAGGAGCGGGGCGTGTGTCCACGCTAAAGTCTCCCCCCGGCCGCCCGGTAACTGCCGTCAGAGCCTGCGGCGGTTCTGTTCGGGGAGGCTGGAGCGGCTCGGTCCGGCCTTTCGGCTCCCGCTCCCCGGTTAGGCGTGGGGCGGCGGCGGCCCAGCCGTGAGCCCGGCATTGGCTCCGCCGTGATCCCGGCATTGGCTCCGCCGTGGGGTGCCCAGAAAACAAGCCGGTGGCTTGGAAATGAATATCCAGTGAAATCACCCGCTTTCCAAATTACTCGTGGGGGTTTTACCCGGGCCGAACAAGGCTTTTAGTGGAGAACAGGCTAATGTTTTTGAATGCTTTGTCTTAATTCTTCTACAACTCACAGAAAGCGTTTGCTGCAGGCAGCCCACAGATACTGCTACCCCCAGAGCAGGACCAAACCCTGAGTAACAGAGGCGGTGCAGCCAGTACAAATGAGCTACATAGAACGGGGCTGCTCTGCCTACCTATAGCAAAAGGATCCCCCTTTCCTCTTAAAGATCATTAATCGCCTTTTTCTTCCCCCCCCCGCCCCGTTACCTCATACAAGCAGATACTGCGCGAGTCTTCGTTCTTCTGCATCTGTGGTTCCTGCATCTGTGGTGTGTTTTGCATCTGGAAGGGCAGAACCATGGCTGTGTATACCCGGGAGCATCCCTTGGAGATTCCTCCACCATCTGAAAAGGACTGGCTGAAGGAAGACGAGGAAGATTTCTTCCTGCTGGATCCCGATCGGAAGCGTGATGCCTTGCCTCAGCCCTTCAGGATGATCCACAAGCTGGTGATGCTGGTTTTTGAGAATGCTATGGAAATCATTGAAAGGAAGGAGATGCTCCGAGAAGCGCAAAAACTAAAAGTCCAGCCCACAAAATGCTTTCCTTCAGATGAATTCCAGGTACACAGCCTCTCACAGCAGAGTCAGTGTCCATCACTGTAGCAGTTTTTCTAGAGAATATCCTTTTGGTTGATTTTACATTCCTCTGTTCATCACCTTTCCTCAGAATCCACCACTGATTCACTTCAAAAGGCTGCAGCTTCCAAGCTTGTCTGACAGGTTCTGCTTCCCACCCATCTATCACACCTCTCTGAAAAGAGAGAAGCAGATATTAAACAGCCCTAAACTCACCTTCTGCTTCTCGGGCTGGCTCCACCCTTGTTTGCCCAGGAGGTAATTAGTCAGTTAGCATATAAATGGGCAAACTCAGCTCTGTGTTATGGTGAATACCCTAATGGGAGTGCTATGAGGAGAAGGGTCTTCCCCAGCCTTACATGGAGGTATCCAGGAGGATATGCTGGTGTTCTGCAATTGTCCTGAGCAGTTCAGCAATCTGTCACAGCGTTAGGGAGGGGAGAGCTGAGTGCTACTGAGTTCTCAGCCTCTAAGGCCCCTTCTGTTTATCAGAAGAGGAAAGGTGGGAGCAAACTCATTCCCTACACAGAATGATCTCTGTGACAGAGATTAGAGCCTCTCCCCTGCTCTTCTGATGAAAGCTTGTGCAAAAATGTTTCCCTTGTAGAATAAATCAGCATTTTCCATTGGTGAACAGCGAGGAGTATATTGCTAGTACAGCTGATGTATCCTCCACTGGGGAGCACTCAGTTGGGTACACTCATTTTTCTCTTTCTTGGTAGGTAACTGGAAGAGCCAATTGCCTTGCTGTGTCTGGGAGCTACATCTTTGTTGGTCTGTCCGTGGGTCTGGCTGCCTTCAGGGTGTCTGACTGTAAGGAGATCTGTGCTTGGGATGCAGTCAAGACGGAGATTTGTGCCATCCATGCTTCCCATTTGGGGAATGATTGCCACGTCCTGCTTGCTGTGGATGAAATGGGTTAGTGTGGTGTGGATTTCCTTGATCTAGCTGGGGATGGCTGTGTTCTGGAGCTGAAGGGTTGGCAGCTAAATCAGGAGGAACTTCTGAATGGCTGACAGGTTTCCTAGAAAGTCCTGCAAAGAGGCTGTGAGATAACAGGTTGTAGGGTGACAGGGTGGCACTAGAGCCTCATGATTAGTAGCTTGTGTGGGTTTGTTGTCCTCTCTGGAGTGGCAGAGGCAGTTGCAGAGCTGAGAGTGAAGTGCAGTAAATTCTCAGAACACTGTGGACCAGAAAGAACCATTGCTAGGTATGCTAGATACGTTTCAAACTGGCTTATCCATTGATATGTACGATCAGGTGTTTGCTAGTGCTGGCATAAAGAAGCCAGCAAAAGTTTAGTGACAGAAGCAGTGGGATATTCTTCCTTAAGTCCAGGAAAAAACATTGTCCCATTCACTCTCCTGTAGGAGAATGGCTACCATCTGTTCACTCTCCTCCTCCTCTGCTGTTACTTTTGTATTTCCATTCCAGGGCTTGTCTGGCTCTTCTGCTTTGACAAGGAAAGCTTCCTACTCATTAAAGTCCTAAATGAAATGGTAAGTACTGAGTTAATTCCATAGACGCTGGGCAAAGGCTGGTAAGTAATCAATCATGAGGAGTACTAATTGCCCTCAGGAATTTCTGTCATGGGCAGCAGTACTCCAAGAGTGCTGCCCAATATTTATTCCTGTTCTTCCAACAATCTGGCCTTCACCCCGTTGAGAACTGTGTAAGGCCATGGAGCTCACTGAATTGGTGATCGTGCTTTGATGCCAGCCAGTTTCTCTTTGGCAGGAGGATATGAGCAAGCGAAGTGCTTGTGTGGAGGTGGTGCTGTCCCCAGGAGGTGATTATGCAGGAGTCCTGCTGCAAGGCAAGTACAGGGACATGGTGAGTTGGGTGACTGTTGTTGTGTTCTAGCAGAGAGGCCAGCAGCCATGCTTTTAAAATTCAGTGTTGTGAGTTCCCTGGGATCCTGTTCCAAATCCTCCCAGTCCCTCCTCCAGTTCAGAGAGCTGTGCTCTCTGTCCTTTCCCAAAGGCCTGGTGTTGATCAGGACTGATCCCAAAAGTGAGCTGTCTGGAACTAGTCAGTGCAGTTCCCTGCTCCCAGAAGGTGCAGTGAAAGCAGGGTTCCTCCTCATCTCCAGAGATACCAAACTCAGTTCTTCCTCTGGTTTGCTATGGCTCCCTGTTACCCTGGAAATAAGTGCACCAGGAGAATTTTCTCTGCAGACATAAGCTGGACAGCATGGAGACACTCTAAAACCACTGCAACAAACTCCTTAACTCCTTGCTACAACATTCTTCTGCTTCATGGCAGCTGCCTTTGTCAACCCATTTGCTGCTAGCAGGTTTTCTGAACCCATTGGATGGGATCTGCCTGGACATAACGCTGAGATATGTAGCATCCACAGAGAACCAGTGTGAGACCACGTCTCACTTTCCCTTAGAGGCTATAGCTCAAATTATTTGACTGAGTCACTTAATAGATTTTTTTTCTTTTGGTGGATGTTGGACCTTAAGGACTTGATCTGGAGGCTGAGATGTCAGTCTCAGTTAAGCTTGTGAAGCCTTAAGTGGGAGGAGAGGTGGGCTGCGTGGAGTTCACAGTGATGTTATCTTTCAAGAAATACCCAAATCGTGTTTAAGGATAGAAGACAAGAGAGGCTGCTTGCTTGAAAGACCTTTTCTCTTCATTTCCAATTGCTCAACATGGTTTCCCAATGCAGACAGCACAAAAGCTTGGCTGGAGATCTACCGATTGCCTAAGGATTCCTGGCTGAAGGAGACAGAGGAGCACCCAGGAGCTGCAGCAGGGCTGGCTTGGGGGGAGAGGAGGTCAAGCTGGACATCTGTGGTACAAAACAGTTTCACTGTGCTATTTCTCCTTCTACCCTTTTGCCTACAGGTCTTTCCCCAAGCCTTGCTCCTGCAGACAGTGACAGCAAGATACAGGCTGAACGAGTCTGTTGGCCCAGGGGGATGGAGTATATGTCTCTACAGCTGCCACAGCTGCCCATCCCACATTTCACAAGGCCTTTTTGTTATTGGGACATGTTGACTCTCTTGAAACAGGCTCTCCAACAAGGTTCCCTTGGTCCCAGGGCTAGCATTCCTGCTGCCCCTCCCTGAAACTGGCAGCTCCTTTCCCAGTATTGCCCCATCTGAGGAGGCCCTGTGTAAGGGTATTCCCACAGGGCTTCTCCCTTATGTTACTGGGGAAAGGTGAAGGAGTGGGGATCAGGCCTGATTCCTCCACTTGAGAGTCTGGTCCTGAACCAGGGTTCATGTATTAGGCTGTCCACAAGAGGAGCCTGGTGGTGTCATGGCCGAACCTGCCTGAGCAGGGCAAGGTCTCTGCCTGTTTGTGCTAACCACTGTCACCTCTGGTTCTGTGGCAGAAAAGTCTGGAGCTGCAAGGAGATGGTTCTGCAGAGATGGTAACTGGCCTCAGTGAATGCTCTGTGCTCTTATGGGGAATTAAAAAAGCTGAGTTAGTGCTTACCCCTCTCCTGCATCACTTTCACCTTGCTAGATCTCACATCTCAGCACACAGGCACCTTCTGCCCAGCACCTCCAGCAAACCCTCTGTGATACCTGCCTCATAACTCTTCCCTCTTCCTTCAGCAAATCCTTTCTTGGCCATTGAAGAGGGAGCTGCTGCTTAGCCCTGTCTTCGGGCCAAGCATCCCCCTAAGTTAGCCAAGCCAAAAGCAAACACCCAGGCATTCCCTCTTTGCTGATTCCATGTAAACTACCCAAGTTCCTCTTGGTGCCTCCTTCCTTCTCAGAGAGGGTTGATGAGTTCGCCAGACCTTTTCTGTTTAGCCAAATGTCAATGTGTGTGGGTGGGGTGTTGGTGGGGACACACTGGTGCTGGTCCCCTGTTAGATTTTTCTATTCCCAGCTATGAGTATGTGTGACCTCTTCCAGTCCTGGGCTCTCTGAAGTATAAAATCTGGCTCTTGTACTGCACCCAGTAACCTTTGGTCCTGCTTTTTTTTTCCCCCTTGTCTCTGAGCCCAGCTCTGCCCCACCCAGGCCTGTGCTGCAACAAGAGTCCCTCAGAGAGATGAGCAAGATCTCAAGTGCAGGTTGTTTAGGGCACAAAGACTGGAGGTGTCTGGGCAGGCCATCCTTTGTAATGTTGTGGAGAAAGTAGTGACCTCCCTTTCCCTCAAGCTTCTGTGTTTTGGCCTGAAGAATGAACCTCAACCCAATATCTCCTGGGCAGTGCCAGCCAACCTTTGCATGTGCTTCCTTTAGGAACCACCTGATTCCTATGAACAGGTGAAAAAGCAGCAGTGCAGAGCACAGCACAGTTCTCAGGCTGACGTGTTTCTGTTGCAGGAGTCTTCTGTGTCTGCAAAAAGAGCTGAGGCAAAGCTGCCTCCCCCAGTGCTGCTGCTGAAAGTGAAGCCACCCAGACCCGTTACAGGTCAGGTCTGCACTTACAACCTGCATCCTCCTTCAGGTGGCAAAGGAATCTGGTCAGAAAGGTTCAGTAATGTGCTCTGTGGTCCCTTCCTGACCTGTGTTTGTAGATAGCTGTAATCCTGTAGTGGGAGTTGCTCCTTACCTGACCATCTCATGTGTCACCTTTGTTAGCACAAAATACTTCATGTCTTGAAGTGGGTGTTAGACACCCTTGGCTTCATTGTCACTGGAGAGGGAGGAGGATGTTTCCTAGACCCTATCAACCTGGCAGCACCCCTAGTTTGCCACACTGAGCCCTGGGTTTGTAGGACAATGCTGAGGATGGGGAGGGAGAGGACCTTAAGCTGGGACATTGTCAGAATGCCGCAGAAAGGCAAGGTGAGCTGGGTCCTCAGGTGACTTGCCCTAGTCCCTACCTTCACATACTGGAAAATGGGCTAGAGATATGGAAAGTCCCACAGAATATGTGAATGTTGAAATACTTCTACCAGGAAGCTGCAGTGTGTCCCTCTTCAAGACAATGCCACCCTGAAGGAGGGATTGTCACACACCATGAGCACCCCATGGTGTCTTCTCCTCCAGGGCTTTGCCTTTTCCCTTTGTGTTCCCAATCCAGGCAGTAGTTTTAAAAGCCCTTTAGATGCTTTGAAGAAAGTGGATGATGGCAACATGCTTGGCTTGGGGTACAATCACCTAATCAAGGACTCCCAGTGGGAGCAACATGAAGCCATCTTCCACAGAACTTATCAGGAGTACCTGGAGGCTGAGGGAGAGAGAGAGAGCAAGGAGGAGATCCCCAGGTGAGCAGGAGCACCAACCCGAATTTCAGTCCATGAGACTTCAGCACAGAGCACTTTTCAAGTGCAGCTGGAAGCCTCTATCTTAGCTTTACCTCCTTCATTCCAAGGCTTCAGGGCCTTTCTTTTACATGTATTTCTTACTTCCCTTTTTTCAGACATGCCTCTTTCCATTTTCTCCTGCCTGGCCAGATCCTACAGGTGGGGCCTGAAATGAAAGTACAGCCAGGTAATCCAATGGGCAGAAAGCTGTTAACCCAGGGAGCACATCATTGCATGACATTGAGCTCCAGTTAGAGCTCAGTGGCTGTGCCTTGGGTTCATTATTATAAATTCCATTTCCAAGGAGATAAGCCTGGCTAAATATGTCATCCTTAAGACTTTTTAAGCCAGTCACTGGCATGGACTCAAACAAACTTAGCTCCATAGATAAAAAAAACCCCAACACAAAACCACCCAAGACACCAAGAAAGATGATAGGTAAGATAAAAGTAACAGACAGGGGGAGAGTTTGTTGTAATTTAGTTTCTGTATGAGCACAGTTTCTATAAGTCACATCAGTGAAACTCAGAGAGCTCTAATGAGAGCTTTCTAATGGTGTTTTGATGTACTGGATTGTTCCTTTCTTTGTCCCCAACCTCCTTCTCTCTTTTGTTATCCCTTTCTCTATACCAGATGTTCCAGCTGGCATCAGTGTGCACTGGGATGGAAGCCACAATCTCTGCTTGTACTTACTGAACCATCCACTCAAGGAGAAAGTGGGTAAGAAAGTCTTTTCTCTATCAGAACACTCTGGGGAGTAGGGGTATTTATTCAGCCAGATCTTCATGATTCAGGGAAATGAGGATTAGGGAGGAGAGCTGCTCCATGTCTTGTGGGTTGGGCTGGGATGTAGAGCTCCATTTCACACAGACCAGCAGTATTTTCAGTGAAACTACTGCAGCAGGAGACCCCAGAATGGTGTGTATTTTACTGGGAGACTGGAAGCTGGTACCATGAGAGAAAATGCTCTGAACTTCCTTACAGTTATCTTTCTTTGTGTCCTGCTGTTTAGATTCTGATCCAAAACCTGATGTTGTGTGGCCATGTGCAGCTCCAATTGCATGCTCAACTGTCAGCTCCTGCTGCAGGTACCTGGCACTGGCATGTGAAGATGCAGCAATAACTATCTGGGATGAACACCTAGGTGAGCTTGCCCTTTGGGAATGTGTGTTAGGATCACTGCTCCCTTCCCTAGGAGTTTGAGCCTCTGGCTTGGTGTGAACAGGGGACTGGCAGTGAGTTTACAAGCAAATCTGAAAACAAAAGTTTGGTCTTACTTGTTAATGAGATGCTTGGCCAGAAGTTGCCAGTGCAGCTTGACTGCCCCAGCCCTGGCAGAACCCTTCTTATCCTCAGCATGGTAGGGGCTGTGAACTGCTGCAGCAAGGACTGAGACTGTCTTGCCCTGAGGCTGTGAGACAGTCACATATTTGAGGCTGACATCAGTGCTAGTGTCATCCTGCCATGATGCAGGGATTCAGCATCAGGATTGTTCTGGTGGCTGCTGCCCTTGAGCAGGCCACAGTCCATGGATAAATGGCCTGTTCCTTTTTCTTCCTGAACTGCTGTCATCTTTGTTTGGTTTTGGTTTTTCCCCCCCTGCCTTCCCAGGATACCCACTGTGTGTCACTGCCATTCTGGAGGAGCGTCACATCCGTAGCATCCACTTCCTGCAGAGCTCTGCAGCTGCCAGAGATGAGGCACCTCACCCTGGTACAGATCCTGCCTGTCCCACCGTGCAGCTCCTTGTACTATGTACAGACAGCTCCTTGTATTTGGTGAAAGCACTCCAGGCTGGGAATTCCAGCCTCACTCTCCTGGCAGACAGGTGAGGTAGGCTCTGATAGATCTCACTCCAGCCAAAGAAACTGTGGGGTAGAGTGGTCAGGTCCAGTGGGAAACCCCAGATTTCTGTGGAGTAGGGAACTTTCTGCTGCATTTACTCAGCTCTGCTGTGCTGCTGTCACAGCAAGTGGGGTTTTGCTAGGAGTCTGTTCCAGTGGTTGTACCAGAATGAGGGGTGGTTTGGAATGGTTCTGTGCAGTAGGACACAGATGCCAACAGCACTGCTCCAGGGCTGATGTTCAACTAGGTGGGTTATTGCCAGGTAACAGGGAAGCTTTTCCCCCTTATCCCCTTGGTTTGAGTAGAAGGGTGAGCTTTGGGGAAGCTGCTGCTCTGAAGGCTTTGGTTTCATGCCTCCATGTCAATGAAGGGATTTGGATCTCCACTATGGTTCCTAGGCAGGTGTGCACAGGGATGGGCCTTGGGTGTTCCTGCTTTGTCTCCACAGGGGAGGGGGCTTGGCTGGAGCTTTATGCCAGACTGTGCCACAAACAGCCCTTGTTGTTGTCACATCCTCTCAGTACGAGTCAGGCACATGAAACAGTGGCATGAGCCTGAGTCTTTTTTACAGGCCTGAAGATCCAAATCTTGCTGTCAGTGCTGTGGTGCCTGTCCTGGCATTCCCCAGTGCAGTGAGTATTTCAGCCAGCTCTCATAACTGGGTTGAGATCATCTGACCTATGATCCTGTTTCTAGTAAAGGCTGTAATGAGGTACCTAGAAGATGAGGAACAGGGCAATCAGATATGATACTGCCTTCACACCCATCCCTCTTTTTAGCACTGGGGCCTCCTGCACCAGATCTGTAGGTAGCTGGTAACTCTCAAAGGATTTATCTTCTATGATCTTACCCAGTGTTCCCTTTCACCCTTGTGCTCTAACAACCACTGAGGCCCTCTGCACATGGCCTGGTCCTTCTGTCTGCAAAGGCAAGAGGGTACAGATGAGAAGCTTCAGGCATCAGGGTCAAATATGAGAGGACATCATGGTGAGGAGAAGTTGTAAGCACAAATCCAGCCAGACCTTTCAGGTGGCCTCAGAAAGTTTTCAAGCACGGGGAGAAAAAGACTAAAAGCTGCTCACCAGAGCTAGCTGTGCAGAAGGCTGGATCTAGTTCAGTTCCCACCTGCACTGCTGCCCCTTCCCAATCCCAACTGGCAGCAATTCCCATCCAAGTTCCCTGCACAGCCAGTTCCTGACCTGCTGTGGCCCTCTAACTGTCAGCAAAGAAAACCTTGTCATGGTTGGGGATGTGCAGACCTGAATGTTGTTCCATGCCCTTTCCACCTCTCCCACATCTGTTTCTAAGTGTCAACTTGCCTTTTCAGGCCCTGGTCTTTTCCTGGGATGGCACAGTGTCCCTGATGAACACTGACACATCACAGGTTGTTTACTGCTTCAGTACTCCACCTTCTCATGCTGTAGCATCTCCCTGGCAGCCAGTGTTCGTAGTGGATAGTGTGGATGGGTGCCTGCTGCTTCGAGGTGGGTAGCACCTTGGTGTGCTCTTAGATATGTGGTCACTGGATGCATTCAGCTGTGCACTGATCCTCAGTAGTTCTTCCTGGCTGACTCCTGATACAGCAGCCCACTGTTCTTGCTTGTATCTAGGAGATGAGCAGCAGGCAGCAGATGCCTTGGCACAGAGCAGAGCCAGTCACAGCACCATCTTCATTTTTGACTTCAACTCCTACCCACTGAAGGAGGCTTTCCCAAAGGAACCAGATTTGCCTCTCAAACCCTTGCAGAACCTGTCATGGACTGAGAGATGTAACATTTTCTTACATGATAGGTAAGGTTCTCCTGCCTGATAGGTAAGTGTACCTGCATTACTGTAAGTGGTGGTGTCACTCTGGTCTGGGCAAGATCTCACCCTGGAGCTTCTGTGTTCTTCTGTGAGCTGTGGCAGGTTTATGGTTGGGTAAGGTTGATGTTCAGGTAGCTGGCAGCCGCTCAGAACCCTTCCTCCTCTCCCTTATGTCCTGCCTGGAACAATTTAACAGCTGTAAGTCAGGATGCCTAGGGCAGGCTCATCATTCCAGGCAGAGAGGGTTTGCTAGTTCTAATGTGCATTTGTGTAACACAGATTGTGCCAGTTTGTCAAGGAATATGATCCTCACTTAAGTGTCTGCCTCTTCCTTTTGATCCCATATCCAGGGAGATCTGGGCTCTCTTTCTACTTTGCTCCTTCCCTCCATTCCTAGGTTCATCTGATGTTTAAACAGCTTTGTGTTGGTTGGTCTCGGTTTGAGAAGGTCCCTAGCACCCTCAGGCCGAGGTTGCAGAGCTCAGCTGATGCATTGAGCTCATGCTGTCAGTAGATGGCAATGTGACATCTCTTATTGGGTGACCTTTTCCTTGAATTTTGGGAACCTGGAGCAAGATCCATGTGGATGAAAATGACATTCATAATAACGTTTTTTGTTCTTATCATTTATACCTTCATTCTAAAATTTGAAAAGGGACAGGTGGGTGCAGGTATGGCCTTACAGCACATATTCCCTGGTAGTCTTCCCTAATTCCTTGTCTCCAGGTTGGATCCTGTAATGTTGCCTGGTTTGTTAAATGCAGAAAAGTTCCATCCTGTGCTACTAGCCCCAGTTCTTCCCTCCTTCTCATACACCTGGAGAGGAGACTCTTGTCTGCCTTATACCAGAAAAACTGGGGAGACATCACCTCCAGGGGTATCTTGCTCCCTGCTGGGAGTTCAGACCACAGCAGAGCAGATATAGCTGCAGAGACCTGTGCCTACAGAGGTAAACAGGCAAAGAGAAGTACAGAGGTCACCTCTGTCAAGAGCAGTAGACTCGAGCACTGAGTGGCATGAGGGACTCACAGAGGTTTTTCAGACACAAGAAGTCTGAACAGCTTCATTTGTAGTGAGCCCCGGGGACCCTTGGGGGAACCAAGGTAGGGTTGTCTGAGCACAGGGGGAATGGCAGGGACTGTTTTAACCACCCTTTTCTTCCCTCATTAGGCAGCAGAGCCTGCTGGGACTCAGAGAGCAGTTGCCTGAGTACTGGAGTCGGCTGCAGGCACAAGCAGCTGCCATGGATGAGGAGAGACAGAAGGGGAAGGGACAGAAGAAGCTGTAGTCAGCCTTGCATCCCAAGGGCCAGGCTCTGCCCTATTGCAATCCTGCAGATCTGTGATTCAGCACTGATATTTTGACATCAACTCTATTCCAATCTCTGCTGCTGCTTTCCAGCCTGGGGCAATTTGTCATCCAAAATAGCTGCTTGCTCAGCCACAGGGATCTGCACCCTGCCTGTCTCCTTACCTAACCCGCAGCCTGTTCCAGCAGGGTTCAACCCCTCCTCCTCACAGACACATACTGCTGATGGAAGAGTCTTGAGGTAGGAAAGGCCTCTCACTGAGGTGTCAGGCCCAACACCTGCATGGTTCAGCTAAAGTTTTGTGCTGGATCTCTGAGTCCTCCCAGAGACCTGGAGTGTCAGAGCGATATGGTGCTCCAATGGCCCTCCTTAATAAAGCCTTTTCTTCAGTAAATGTCTCTTACTCTTCACAGGACTGGCATTTTGTCAGGCTCTGATGTGCTTTCTGACCTTCTGTTGCTGGGGCTCACCAGTGTGTCTCATCTTCTGCTCTGACTCTGACAGGAAGGCAGCAGCACCCTTATCAAGAGACCCCGTCTTTTCAAACCAGACAGCACATCAGCCATGAGGGTGGCATCCTCCAGAGCATAGCAGGGCCAAGCAGCAGTGACACTGCTGAGTGCTTCAGGCCTGACCTGGGCTGTTCTGCAGTCTAGTTGTTGCTTTTGACTTCAAAGCAGGCAGCTTTGGGATAAGTCTGCTTAGGAATTGCAGCCTGGAAATGTGCAAAGAGGCTCTCTGGGTTCAGGTCAGGCTAGAAGTGGTGTTAGAGCCAAGAACTGATGTCACTGAGGAGCAGGACAGAAGCTGGGGGATTTGGAGAAGTCAGGGCTGTGCTGAGCCAAAGACAGGCAAGGAGTGTGGCTAGCATGTTGGTCAGAGGCCATAAAAAGCTGAAGCATCCCTCCTACAGGCAACACAAGGACAAAGAGCTAGCAGAGACAATGCAAGGTCAAGCATCCATGTGTTTGTTTCTTACTCCAGAAGTATTTTGTGGTATGTAGTCCTGTGGGAGACTGGCAGCATCTAGACATTAGCTGTGTGCTCTGTTGGGAGCTGACATCTACCTGCATTTTGCACTGGGCATCTCTGGTCCTCAGGCAGTCAGGTCCTCTGGAACCTGCAGGGCTTTAGGGATGGTGACCCAAAATATCCATTCTCAAGCATAGCAAACATGCTTTCTTGGGCATAAACCCCATGGAAAGCCTCAGTCTTATTACAGCTGATCATGCTTCTGTGATGACTGCCTAATCCACAGAGAATCTGACAAATCTGCCAGCAGCCACTCTGATCTGTGTGCACGGGGGAGCTGTGTTATTTACAGGTCTCCCTGTAGTGACATCCCCAAAGGCTCAGCAAAGCATCAGTGCAGGGTGCCAGGGTCTCAGCAGAGACTGAGCTATGCAGGCACATTCAGGCCAACATCCCAGTTCAGTTTTTCATGGCCAGCTGCTTTACCTTGAATTGAGTTTGATGAGAGGTCTCAGTCTATCCCCTGAAGTAAAGTCACCCAGTCTGTTGTGCAGGTAGGAAAGGGGAGAAGCATTCTGCTTGACTCACAGTTTCAGATGCCTGGCTTTGCTCTGGAGAAGTACAAACTCTTTGAATTAAACCTTCCTATTTGCTACCTTTGTGAAGGGCTTTGAGGGCCATAGTAAAGGCTCTTGTGCTGTCATTTTCCATCTGCCACAGATTACAACTTCACAGCTCATCTCATTGTTAAGGGTACTGGTACTGAGTTGTGTGAGCACTTGCCATCTGCTTCAGTGCCAAGTCAAGCAGGCTAGCTCAAACCACCTTCAGTGCCTGTTTAGACTCAGCCACCTGGTTCAGCACTGAAGTGAAGAGGGAACAATCCTTGATCCTTTCTTTTGTTGTTGCTGTGGTGGGAGTGACAAATATTTTTTATTTTCCTGTGGTGCTTGAAGAAACAAGGGACCTTCTGCCATAGCTGGGGACAGGGGATTGTTCAGGGCAGAAATTCACCAAATCACAAGGTTGGAAAAGACCTTGAAGATCCCTGAGTCCAACTGTTCCTGTCCTATGCTAAACCATATCCCTGAGCACCTCTTCTACCCGTCTGTTAAACACATCCAGGGATGGTGACTCAGCCCCTCCCTGGGCAGCCTGCTCCACATCCCCACAACTCTTTCAGTGAAGAATTTTTTCCTAACATCTAATCTGAACCTGCCCTGGTGCAGCTTGAGGCCAAAATTCCTCTTCCTGCATCACTTCCCACGCTGCTGAGAGCCAGCACAACTGATACATGGCCCTTCAAACAGCACTGGGACTAATTCTTGCTATTCGTGCAGATGTAAAGGGCTTGGGGTTCTGTACCCTTAATCTTATCCCATCTGCTTTCTATCCAGAAGAGGAGCAGGGCTTGTTTAGCATCAGGAGAGGCAGGACAGGATCTGCTAAACACTTAGATGTGCTGTGTATCCACCAGTTTGTGTGTATTCATCTCAAGATGTGCTTGTTTGTTTGCAGTTTGAATTTGCTCTAAAACTCTAATCATGTGCTTGGCCAAGATAACCAGGAGCTGGCAGGCTCCACAGAGAAAGGAAAACAATGAGCAGCTGCAGGAGGCTGATGAAGAGCCTTTGTTTTTGCTCATGACTTCAACAGGGGACCGTTTGTTTCCTGCTTTTCTGAAGGGATACAGAAAAATTTGGATGATCGGTGTGTTGACATGTGTGTTGGGTAATGGAGCTGTATGCTGAGCTCCACAGCATGTTCTGGAGAGGACCAGAGACACCTGATTGCTTATTCCACTGACAATGCCCTTGCCAGCTATTCTTCCATCCCTGGTCACTCTGTGAGCAGGTCTGAGCCAATTTGAGCTGTTCTGCTGCTGCTGGAAGCTGTAGAAAGGCCTTGAGAGGTATCATTACCATCAAAAGCTGACACTGCTGGAGTTTTGGCTGGGCCAACTCCTACCTCAGTACCAAATTCAGCGAACGCAGAGATGCTACCGTGCTATAATGGGTGCAGTCTGGCTTTGTATTTAAAATAAAGTAAAATAAGGTTAAAAAAAAATCAGTTGCTGGGTTGAGGATTGTGAGGGAGGAAGAGGAGCTCAGTGCCACAGAGAGGCGCCCGAGCAGCATGGCTCCAGCCCAGCCCCTAACTGCCCAGCCATGCCGAGATGGTTTCTGTGGGAGAGGAGGCTGTTCTCTGATCTCAACGAAATTATCTGATGTTCTCTGCAAGAAGCCAAATGTCATCTTTCTTCTTTGCATGCTTGCTTGTGCTGTGGAAGCAGAGGAAATCAGAGGCTCATCTGATAAGATTCCCCCACTCCTGAAGGCCAGCAAAGGTTGGGACTGTTTGGGTAAGCCATGCCTGTGCTGGGGGAAGGAGCGTGCTCCTGGAGGGTGCTGTGCTCCTTGCATCTGTGCCACCGGCCTTAGTGCAACAACCCATGCATCCTGCAGTGCCTCACCATGCACAGTCTGAAGCCATCCTAAGGAGGGATCTGCAAAGACCTCTGTGTGCTCTCTGGGCCAGTGATGTCCCTGCAAGACACTGGGACGTGTGGTGGTGCCTAGGGCAGGGCAGTCCCAAGCGCTTGCTCTGTCTGCTCTGCAGGTAGGGGTGTACTTGGGTGTAGGGGCATCACAAGGCCAAATTTCCTCCCCTGCTTTACAAATTTGTGGCTAGCTATAGGGCAGCCAGGTACTACACCCTGCTCCTAATTGCTCAGATAGCTCTCCTTGCCCGGACTAGTGTAGCCTCATTCCCTCCAGTGCCAGTTCCCTGTACCCAGGGTGCAGCTTCCTCCCTCTGACTCCAGGCTATAGCTGTCAGTTGTGCTGTTCAGCCTAACTACCCAGCTTAACTCTTTCAGTCCTCCCTAAAACATTATACCAGATATCTCAGTCTGGTTCAATTTTGGGTTGCTGCAAACCCCTTCCACTTTGTTCCTGTTTCTGTTCCAGTTTGTCCTTGTCCAGTGTTCCTGGTACTGCTCTAGGACACGACACAGGATTCCTTGTGCTTACTCACAGGGCAAGGGGACCTTGCTTCAGCTGGCCTTCATTCCTGATGTTGCAAGAGCAGGACCATTGCCTGGGATGAGAAAGGAGCTGTGTTTGTGAGGCTGAAGGAGGAAGTTGGCTGAGCCTAGCTGAGGGTGCTAGAGAGATTTGCATGGTGACTAGGGTGATGCTGTGTTCAGCCTATCACCCTGTGGATTTACAGGCACTTTTATGCAGCTGAAGACAGACAGGGCTCACGCCGTGAAGAGCTTGCACCCTACGTAAGCCAAGTGCTGGGGCTGGGCTTTGTGGAGCAGACTGGTTGTGCAGTAGGGGAGGATTTGTCATAGCAAGAGCCAGCTCTTCATGTGGCACACGCCATATCTTGGCTCAGCCCCAGGAAAGTCCATGCTCTAAAAGGAGGGGAAGGCAAATGACTCATGTTACTGCAGGGCTGCTGATGAGGCAGGAGGGAAATGCACAATATCTGAATGGCAAACTGGTGTGAAACACCTCGACTGCCTGAGCACATCAGGCCCAACGGTGTCAGCCCGCTTGAACAATGGCAGCTCTTCTCTTCTGCGTATGAAGGGCTGCACTGTCGTTGGGGGAGAGGGAAGAGGTGTGTGTTGTGAGGGGGTGTGTGCAGGAGATGGAGATCTGTAGGGGGAAGAAAAGTCCCGTACTAAGTTATGAGGAAGAAACACTAATTAGACAAGGAAGAGGAACCTGCCAGGTTGCAATCCTGACCTAACAACCAATTACAGGATAATACAGCGTAGTAATGCAGGGTAAACACTAAGTAGAGGATGTTTCTGAATTAATTCCTTTTAAAAACACAGTGATCATTATAAAACATCTGGTATCCTCTTTTTAAAGTGCCTATCATAGATGCCAGCACAGCCTGTGGGAAATTGTCCTGGTTGTTAACCCACCAGTGTTGTTTGAATTCACACCCTGTTTATAATCCAAATAGGTCACGTTCCAGCTTCCAGTCACAGGACCTTGCTGGATCTCTGGGAGAAGGAAGAGCCCACTAGCAAAAGGTGGGATTTGTGTGGAGGGACTTACAAGCCATGTCTGTGTGTTAAAGTGGACGTAGGGAGACTAAACTGGTCTCAGTGTCCATGGTGGAGCAAAGTAGTGGGCTCAGAACATTTGTCCTGGCTGTGAGGGCAGTGTTAGCATGTTTTTCTGTGGAGTCATAGAGCGTCCATCAATGGAAGCCTTCTCGAACATCTGCCAGGAATGGCATCATACAGACTGTGCCCTGGCCAGGGAGGGAGGTTCACTGGTGTAAGTGGAACTCTTGAGTTGTTTCTAACTCTAATTTCATGTGATTCTGAATTTCTAGAATCGAAAAGGCCTGGGTTCCTGCAGCCTTCTGTGTACCTTGGGTCCTCGCTCTCCCTGAAGGCTGTAACATACTCTTAGTGTGGCAGAGGAAAATGGGAAAAGCATTTCACCCAATTCCTGGGGCAGTGCAAAGACACAACAGGAGAGAGGAAGCAGACCAGGAGAAAGCTTTGCAGTTGCCCAAATGGGAATCGAATGCTTAATTCCATTGCTAGTGGCTTTTGCTCTCTTTATGGATTTCCTGATGACAGACTCCTGGCAGAGACTGCTGCAGTGCTTGTGGATGAGACAGGGCTAAACGGACCTGCCAGGTTGTACTTCCCTCCCTCTTTCCCACTTCAATAGCTCTTCCCCTTCCTGGTCCTGCTTCGCAGTGAGCAGGCAGAGGACACTCCAGTTTTGTCATCTTTTCTTTTTTTTCCCTGTGGAGTTTTAGCAATTAATTTCCTTAAAAATAATTCTGCTCAAAGCATCCCCAGGAAGTCCCTTGGCACCAGTAAACATTTGCAAAGGCTGAACAGTGTTGATCAGCATTGTGGACAGGCACCCTTCCTGCAGATTAAATCAGAACCAAGCAGTGCTGCCAGTGGAGTAACAAGTAGTAAAGCAGATATGAGTGATAAAAGAAGGAAGCCCTGAGTTATTTGGCTTTGCTATGATCACTTTAATCAGCTGCTTTCAGGAACAAGTTGTGTTTTTCTTCAGTGCATATTACCAGTGCTGTAAATCATCGTTCCTCAGGGATCAGAGAGACTGAGGTTATTTACTTGTCGGAACCAGAGTGAACAGGTAAAGACAGACTTACACATTTCCTTTACAAAATGAATCTGAATCAAGAGCTTTCCTCTGTATATTCACCTCTTGAGGAAAAACCTGAAATCCAGGTCTGGATTTTACTCTTCGCAGAATCACTGAACATTAGGAGTTGGAAAGGACCTTGAAAGCTCATCTAGTCCAACCCCTCTGTCAGAGCAGGATCACCCAGACTAAATCACACAGGAACACATCCAGGCAGGTTTGAATGTCTCCAGAGAAGTAGACTCGTATTTTACTATGACTACACTGATCCTAATCTTCCAGATTGGGGAAGAAAATACAGAGCCCGACTGTCATTTAGGCTGCCCATTCTGCTTGTGCACTTCCATTTGAGTCAGACTTAACAATAGTTTCTCTTATGGAACAAATCAGGGCAGCCTCATTATAACATACTTATTTTGTTGAAAGACAGGCATCTTGTTGCCTCATTCCAGAGCTTCCAGAGGAAAACCACTAAACAGGTTGCAGTTTGATTATAATTGTGGTAACAGTTGCTCTCCCATTTAATTTTGACTTTGCTTTCATTCTTTGGGAACAGAACAACTGCTAGAGTCCCTCTCTGTCTTTCAAAGATGCCATCCTGCAGCTGGGAAATATTTAGCAAGGCACTGGGGCAACAGGACAGACACATAAAAGGCACAGAGTGAAATATAGTGAACTGTTGGTGAAAAGATGAGCCAATTAATGCTTTCTGCTGTTGCAGCAGAAAAAAGACAATATTCCCTTCCCCAAAGGTAGATCAAGCACTGGTATGTATTCCAAAAGTCTCTTTAGAGAATTTAAATGCATCTTCCAGCTCTAAGCTGTGGACTCACGTAGCATTCCAGCAATAATATTTTCCCAAGGATGAACTGTTCCTGAACAGAATGGCCACTGAAGTGTATTTCATATGTGAGGGATTTCAGGTTAGCAGAAGCTTATAGTTCTATAAGTAAGGTATGTATCATCTGTTAGAAAGTTAAGCCTTTCCCCAAGAAGTCTGAAAAAAACCCCGTGAGGATGTTTTGAACTTTTGAGTACATACCCAGGTTTTTTTCACTTGTCTTTATTATCTAATTAGAGGCACGGGGTGAGGAAGGAATGAGAACTCTGAAGAAGTATGGGGGGTTTTATATTTTTCTCAAAAGAGACATATTGCCATATTTTGTTTCATTGGTTTAAAAAACCACAACCTTTTCCACTGAAATGGTCTTTGGAGCAAAAGCTTGTTCCAGTGAGCTCCATGCACAGCTCAGTATTTGGGGGAAAAAATAAGGGGCTTGGTTTTCAAAAGAAATGAGGTATCTTGGATGCCTTTGTATACAGTGATACTCAACTGGAGTTCCTTCAAATGAATTGTGTTTTTGTTTTGTCCCCAAAAGGCCTCCTTCAAATCAGAGTCTTCTAAGGCTTTTCAGATGGATATATTTGTCTAGAAAGTGCACTGAAGATTTGTCTGTCAGTCACATGAGGAAACATTTTTTTCATTGCCTCCCTGTGCTATAAAATTGTGCTGGCTGATGGTGCAAGGGCCATCTGACTTGGACAGTTTTGATGTCCACCCAAGAATGTGAAATTAAATTCCCTGGGTCAAAGTCACTCCTTGTGTGGCCTCTTTGAATGTGCTGATGAGCAGAAGGTGAGTTATACTGAAGGACCCTCTATCTGTCCCCCAGGCATTGCATCGGGGGTATGTTTGCAGAGCATATCCTTAGCTCTTTGACTTCACTGCTTCAGAGCAATGGTCTGGTAATCCACAGTGGCTCTTGGCATCTCCAGGGTGAGGCAGAGCCTCATGGGCTTCCAACCAAAGCCCTTCTTCTGGAGCGACATGGCACCACCAGCTCTGAAATGCAGCACAGCAATGGTTGTATTTATCAGCCTACTTGAACCTTAAGTTCTGTGTAAACCATCAGCTGAGCCCTGTGTTTGCTGCAACCCCTTGGGCAGAGCCAAGGCCTGGAATCAGAAAAGATGAACAGGGCTGAAACTGTGGCTGCATCTGTGGCTGCTGTGCCCACAGCCTGTCCTGCTAAAGCTCTGTGCTGGTGGCAAACGGCTCATGTGGATGAGATTGCCCAGCAGAGACGATGCAGCCAGTGCCCAAGCAGGGGCAGAAGCCTGGAAATTGCTTCCCAAAGGCAGCATGCTGCTGAGAGATGAAGTGGATTTTGAACTAAATCTTCTGGAGACTCGGGGGCCTTCTGGAGGGATGCTGAAGAGGGCAGGGAGTTGCAGGACGTTGTCTTTTTCAGGAGTAAATGCTTTTTATGCAATCATTTTAGACCCCCTCTTGGCTTCAGTGCCCTCCCCACAACAGTGAGGCTGATTATTTTTGCTAATGTCCTCATCTCTGGTGAACAATATTGCCACTATATTTAATATGAGAGAAGGTTATTACAGTATTATCTAGAATGAGCCATAACCATTATAGGTTGCTCTCTATCTCAAAGCTAGTTTTAATTAAAACTGCCAATAACTTTTGAGGACTTTCACTTCTGGAGTTGAAGTAAAGGACCAAGATGCTCAGGTGGCCTCCTTTGATTGTACAACTAATTATTAGAAAGGTGGAATCAGGTCCAGTGGCAGCTGAACCCTGTGGTTTCTGTGCTGGCTGGGAGAGTCCAGCCAAGCCTGGCTAAGGTGACCTTCCCAAGATGTGTGTGTGTTTGTGAGCAGGTTCCCATTTCCTCAGGCCCATGGGAGGAGATGTTATCCTCCCCTGCTCCACTCAACTTGGTTTTATTATGAGCCTGAACTGTGGGACTTCATCTTGCTTGGGATGCTATTTGATCAAGCATCCTGGTAGCCAGAATTAAAGAACTCTGTCCTTAGCAATTGCTTGGTCTGGAGTAAATGCAGAGAGTTTTCCTGCTCCCTCCTAAGCTTCAGCAAACTTGGCCATCACATCTCCTGCTCTACCAGCACATGTGACAGAATATGAGGTCATGTCTCCCTTTACCTGCAGTAAGAAGAAAAAAGCCTCACAAGTGAGATATTAAAAGACTGAAATGAACATGCAATTAGAGATCAGAGAAGCTTTCTTGCAAGAAAGTGCTAATTAGTCCAATCAGATTTCTGTGTCTTTCTTTTCCTGTGCACATCAGAGTTCAAGCTTTTGATAGTCATGGGAAACTTGGAAAATCCATTTAAATCCAACACCAAATGACTGATATAAGCTATGTAATTGATCTTGGTTACTCAGGCCTTTGCCTATGACCTACACGTGATCAATACGTGAAGGCAGCAGAGGTGAGCTTGGCACTGTAGCTGGCACTGAAGGCCATTTGTGGATGGAAACACTCGAGGGTTTGAAGTGATTTCCCCTTTTACCATGTCCCTTCTCCACCCCTGCCCTGTGAAACTGTGGCTGTGTGATGTTACAGGCAAAGCACGGGGCAGGTTTCTAGCAGGGAGAGGTGAAAGGGACAGGGATTTCCTGCTTGTTCTTGCAGCTTTGTGAGGAGGGGAACCACTTCAACCCAAAAATCAAAGGGGCATCATGAAGAACCAAACGGCCTTTTCCTCCCACTTCCTCTGCTTGTGCTTCATCTCCTGAGTATCACCTGGCGTGTGGCACCTTTCCTTCCCTGAAGGGAGCATATAAACAGGAGGGGATTCAACTTTTTAAAAGGGTAGACAATGGCAGGACAATGGATTAAATGGGAATGGATTAAAACTAAAGGAAGGAAGGTTTAGATTAGATATTAGGGGGAATTATTTACAGAAAGAGTGGTGAGGTGCTGGAACAGGCTGCCCAGAGAGGTGGTGGATGCCCCATCCCTGGAATTGTTCAGGGCCAGGTTGGATGAGGCCCTGGGCAACCTAGTGTAGATCCAGGCCTGAGGTTGGTGGCCCTGCCTGTGGCATGGGGGTTGGAGCTCTATGATCCTTGGGGTCCCTTCCAACCCATGCCATTCTATGGTTCTATTATGGCTGTCGATGGGCAATTTCCCCACCTCAAGTACTGGTGGGTTTCTGCTATTCCCCTAACACCTCCCATGTGCCAGTACACTTAATACCATAATCATCACATCCAGGACAAAAATATCATCCCAGATTTACCCTTACAGCATGTTTACACTCAGATTTACAGCCCATCCCTTTCCTTGGAGCGTAGAGACAATCCTACACCATTACATGGTTTGAGTAAGCTGGAATCCTACCAAGCCATCCATCCCATTGCTGCAATGATATAGGCCTTTGTAAGCAACCGTGTGTACTTTGGCTTTATTTTCGTATCTAATCAGCTCATATTGAATCAGCATTAGCACTGTAATATGAGGAAAAAGACAGCATATTTGTTTGGGAAAATAAATGCAGGCAATGATGGTGTGTGTGAGCGATATTCCTTCTTAACTGTGCCATGAAACCATTTTTTTTCTCAGCCTGAAACTTCAGTCTTCATTTTCTTAATAGCCAGTTCTTTCATTTTGTTCTCCTTGTTCGGCCTTAAAAGTTATTTACAAGGTGCTTCTAAAAGCGGGTGATTTAGGTTGCTCTAATGCTTGGTTTGTTTTTGTCTCATCAAATTGCCTGCTGACCTGCAAGCAGCGGCCAAATCAGACTGAAATTAAAAAGGTGGTAGAATATGCCCCAGTCTCTCCTCAATCAATACCAGCCTAAATTACTGCAAACCTGGAGCCATGGTGCATGTAATACATCATTTTGTAACCCCATAAATTGCTTTTAGCCAGTCTCTTCTGATTTCTTTTTAATGGCCTTTCAGCTAAGATCAAGTGTAGCATCGGTTTCGCATCAGCTGCGTAACCTGCCCAGGGACCGGCTCACACTGACGCTGGGATGAGCTCAGCCAGATTGCTGCAGCTCCTCAATGTTGGTCATTTGGAAGTTGCTCTGAGATGCCTTCCCTTGGTGAATTGTGTTCACAGAGGCAGTACTTGCTTGCCATGGATGGTGAAATCCTTCCCAGGGCTGGGTTCTTACTTATCTTGTCCTTGTTTTAAGGAAGAGAGCTTGAGAGAGGTTTTTGTAATTTGGGATTTAACCCCTGGGGTTACGTAGCTCCAAGGCACTAGTCTTTCCTGTGGTTTCTTTTGGGCAAATGGAGAGTATCAATCCCCAGTGGGGAGCAGCTCCTACCTCCAAAAGCTGGGGTCCTACCTCCTTCTGTGGCCTCCAGAGACCACAGCTGGGGAGGTGGTGGTTTGGGCAGTGCATCTCCCTCTCCTGGCTCATCCCTTTGCTTGCACAGAGCCATGTGAGACTCAAAGAGCAGGTGTCCAGCCCTCCCTCCTCCTGAGATGGCCCTGCAGCTAGTGCTGAGATGGAAGATCCTCACCATCTGCTAGTGCTGCTGGCCTGGCCCCACACTCTCTTCCTGGCAGGTACATGCCTATATCACAAAACCTGCTGCAAGCGGGGCCCCGATTTGCCTTTCCACCAGCCGCCTCCACAGCTGAACTGGAGATACACTGGGCACTTGGAGAGCAACCAAATCAATCCCTTCCACTGGTCCTTTCTAGAGGATATGTCCACAGAGTTATCTTCAAATAGGTTCTGAGATATGAGTTAAGCCCAACCCCACCAGAAACAGGACCAACACTGCAGCCCTTCAAACAGGACTCTCTCCTTTTAGAGCTTGAGAAAGAAAAGATTTACTGTTTAGGAAGAAAAGATCGTTCATCTCTGGGTGCTTGCTGAACCACCAACTCTGCTTGGCACTGAGGGCAGCTCCTCTCCTCTTGGTTTTCTCTTCCACTTCCCCCCAGAGATTGTCTTAAGGAGCTATTAGGAAATGTTGGAAGAACTATGGGAGTAGCTGTAATTAAAGTTCAGCCTTGGTCTGTGTTGGTGCAACATGCAAGTGAAGTGATTCCTTGGGCTGGGAGACACATAATGAACTGAACTACATAAGATACTTAAAACATGTTGTCTTGATCTGTGCAACTTGTAGTGCCCTGAAACAAGAATGTAGGCTGTGTTGCAAAGAGCTCAAAACACTTTCAGATGTTCAGAGATGGTCAGAGATCAGATTTTCCTATCAGAAGTATCAAACACCCCCTCCTTCCACCAAAACATAGCCTCTTTTAAAAATATCTTCATAGAAAAAACTATGCCTGCTGTTGGAGGGCAGAAATGCAAAAGTCATCTTTCAAGTTGGCATTTTAAAATGAAAATTTCTATTTTATCTGATTTCCAGTTTCCCCAGGGGGAATGCCAGTATTTCCCACTGGAACTTGCTGGCTTCCTCTCAAATGATTTCCAGTTCAGAAGAAAAATAATTTTTCTCTTGGGACAGTTACTGGGTCAATCTGAAAGGAAACAAAAGACATCTGAGATGCTGGGACAAAAAGCCACGTTTTTCCACTACGTGCCAATGTTCCCTTTACTGCAGAAACCACTTGTGTCCCTGTACAGAAATAAATGTGCAAAGGGCAGAGGCTTTATTGGGGGAAGACACGTGCAAACAGTGGCAGAGTAACCTGTGAATAACAGGCTTTTATTTTTCTAGGACTTTAAAATCAGATGCTACTCCAGAGCAACCCAAAGCAAGTCTGGGTGGGATGGGGGAGAACAGCGTAACAGCTTTGAGACTACTTTGAGGTTTGCTGTTCTGCTGTGGCCTTTCATCAGGTGCTGACAGAAGCTTCAAGGTGACACAGAGAGGCCATTCCTGTGGCCTGTTCCTCTTGATGGGCTTCAGGTAGGTTAAGAGCTGCCCAGAAGTCACTGCACTTTACAGGTGATGCAGTCCTGTGTGTGCAACCAGGATGTTGCCGGCAGCTTCGGAGGAGGGTACCACTTATCCCTGTTATTCTCAACAGGGCATCTTCAAGCTCATTGTGTCTCCTGTAACCAAACAGAATGGACATCCAGCTGCAAACTTAATTCCTTTTCCTTTCTCTCTGAACAGCAGGAGCAGTGTGCTATAGGTAGGTAAGCCCCCATGCCTCTTTACTTATCTTTATTTGAGACTGCTGTATTTAAAACTTTCTGTTAATAATAATAATAAAAAGCCCTCTTAATTAATCGAGCTGGCAGTAGCGATGCTGGCATACAGAGCAAAAGCTGACAAGTGAAATTACTTCAGCAGAAACATAATAATGAACTTGTGTGCAGATCCCAGTCCTGATAGGCATAATGTACTGCATCTGGTTTCAATTTGCAGGTCTGACCTTTCGCCAAAAATGAATTTTAATAGGCAATTGACTTAAATAATTGGTATGTGTTCAAATCAATACTGGAGTGTGATGGCTAAGTGGTTAAAATAATTGAGGTGTATGAAAGGGTTCTTTAAAAGATTTTCACATACGGATCAGAAGGACGGTGTTTGTGGAGACTGAGGCTCCGTTCTATGGCTGTGCCACCACTCACACTCTGTGTAGGGCCACCACTTCTGTAAAACCACTGTTTTATCTCCTGAAGCCCTCCCAGCAGGGTGAACACGTCTCCCAGCCCCACAGGAACAGGCTGCAAGCGCTCAGTCCTTCCACTTGTGCAGAACTTTCAGACATGAGGAGGATGCTGTGCTCTCTGGATTGCTGTGTAAGGGAGAATTTGGCTGCATGTCCACCCTAGTGTAAGTTACGAGTTGCCTCAGGGATGCTGCAGCGAGGATGCTGCTCTCTGCCCCTGTGGCTGCCCCAAGCTAGCCCCACGCTGGGGTTTTGGGGCTCTAGTCTTGCAGGTAACATCTGTGTGATCTGAGTGAGCTCATGTTTTTCACGTGCAGAGCAAAACTGTGTTTTGCAGAGCACCATTTCAGCAGTGGTCCACAGGAAGGTTCCCTTGGATTGTGAAGCACAGCTCTGACTCTGGCTTTCATTTATAAGGCATCGCACCCCAGCAATCACCGCTGACAGGTATCTAGTGTTGGAGAACGCTAAGGATCTGTTCTCTCTTCTGGAACTGACACAAACAAATTTAATCCTGCACATTAAACCCAGATGCTGAAAAGCAGAGGGCAAGACTGTGGTTTGAGAACCCGTTCTGGCAGGTCACTGCTGCTAACTGGCTCCCTGACCACCCCAGCTGGGCTGGTGATGCCAAGCTCTGCTCTTTCTGCCTCACCCACCCCAGCTGCAGCGGGGGCTGTCTGCACACGATGGTTTGGTTGGTGATTTATCATAGAATCACAGAATCATAGGGGTTGGAAGGGACCTCGAGAGATCATCGGGTCCAACCCCCCTGCCAAAGCAGCTCCCCAGCTCATATTGCACAGATAGGCATCCAGACAGGGCTGGAATATCTCCAGAGAAGGAGACTCCACCACCTCCCTGGGCAGCCTGTCCCAGGGCTCCCTCACCCTCACTGGGTAAAAGTTCTTCCCCATGTTGGTGTGGAACTTCCTGTGCTCCAACTTGCAGCCATTGCCCCTTGTCCTGTCTCCACAGACACTGAAAAGGGGCTGGCGATTTCCCCCTGCATCCCATACTTAAGATATTTATAAACATTAATAAGGTCCCCCCTCTCAGTCTTCTTTTCTCCAGGCTGAACAGCCCCAGCTCACTCAGCCTTTCCTCATACGGGAGATGCTCCAGGTCCTTAATCATCTTCATAGCCCTCCTCTGGACTCTCTCAAGGAGATCCCTGTCTTTTTTATCCCAGGGAGCCCAGAACTGGACACAATACTCCAGGTGGGGCCTGACCAGGGCAGAGTAGAGGGGGCTAAAGAAACTCCAGGTTGTTCTTCCATTGCTGACCTGGCTCTGCAAATGGGGCAGCAGTGCTGGCTCGCAGAGGCACAGAGTGAGACAGGAATGCTTTTATTACATGGGGGGTTTAGCAGATGTGTGCTTTGCTGCTGGCTCTGCCCCCAACACCTTTGTATTTCTACTGCATAGAAAAATTTGTTTCTTTGTCCAGAAAGGAAAAAAAAAAAAATCCACCAAAACTATTTCCACTTAGACACGCTGTCAGCCCTTTCCTCCAGGTTGGGCTCTCCTCTCTCTCCCATGAAGGGACACCAATGATTCGTTGTGATAGTCACAGGTTTCTTCCCTGAGACATCCAGGTGGCTGGTGTAAGAGGTTTCAGGTGGAGAAGATGGGCTTTCTTTTGGGTGTGTGCACTGAATCAGACCACCTGAGAATCATTAAGGCCATGAGTTTATAAAAAGCTCTTCCTCAGCTCAGAGGTTGACTGTTGGTGAAGAGTTTGGGTTGGGAGCTTGCAGCATGAAGAGCCTCTGCAGAGAAACTTCTTGGGAGCCTGGCTGGTAAGGTAGGGTGGTGGCTGCTTTGGTTTTGCTTATGCTTGAAGCAGCTGCTTCAGTTTGGAGCTGGATCTCTTGCTGTGGGGTGCTGAGGGGCAGGAGGAGGTTTGTGCTTGGGCAAGCCAAGTGAGGAAGCAAAACCTGCCTAATTGTGAGGTTCTCTGGCCTTTTCTCCCAGGGAGTGTGTCTGGGGAGAGGGGGTTGTGCCAGTGCAAGCTCTTGCAATGTAAACAGCTTTAGTAGAGCTGCTCTGCTCAGTGCCAGGGAGGTTGAATGTTGACCTGAGTTTGTAGTGAGCACTCTGGAGAGGTTTTCAGGTATAAAGTGCACTGCTGACTCTGGTGGTAGGTGGCAATGTGGTCTGTGTTCTGACACAATCTTTATCCTGATGTCAGGAAGAGAGAGCTGAGCTGCAGAGCTGGTTAATATGCTCAACTTGGGGTGGGGAGTGTGGGGGGAGATGAGCTGTACACTCTGGAAGTTGCATTTATTACAAATTCTGCTGCCCTTGTGTTTTATCTGTCTGCTTCTCTTTGCTGGCTGCAGGGAGATGACTTGTGGCGTGTATGGGTGCATGTTTCAGTTGATTGGGAAGCTTGTAAAAATAGTAAACCCCAGAATCTAGGGGCCTTTGCTGTTGACTATGTGATGGAGCCACCAGGCACCCTTGGGGCAGGCTGGGTGAGCTGCCTTGCAGTGCTTTGTGTCTGTCTGGTGAGGCTGGCTGTGCCTGGTTGGGGTGGCCCAGGGGAGGACCATGATGTTGCTGGGGACCACAGGCTCTGCAGGGTGTGATGCTGATGTGCACGAGGGCAGCATGGAGGAACCCTGTGTCTCCTGGGAGGAGCTGAGTGTGCCATGGTGGGTGCTCCCTATGAGGAGGCATCTTGCTCCCAGCAGACCAGCCTTGTTCAAGTAGAGTTTTGCTGCATCTTTGGAAGCTAAATTTAAGAGACTATTTGCAGAAAGCTGCCCCTATTTTTAGACCAGATCAGTTCCTCAGTCTGCTCTTGCTGTGCAGCTGTGTGTGCAGCTGCACTGGGGCAATACAGGGAGCTCATGGGGCTGAGGGCAGGAGAGGGATTGGTAGGGGTGTCCTGGTTCATGTACCAGTTCATGTGTGGGCTCTGATATCTCCTAGGACTTTGAAGTGTGTGTAAGGGAAGAAATTTGGGCTCTGGGGCTGGTCTGGCCCTGAGTGGGTACCTGCTCTGGCTCTGCTCTGTCCCTGGGGGACTTCTGCTGTCCCCTGTGCCTGAGGCACTGTTGCTTGGGCTGGCACCAGTGTTTCTGCTCACCCCAAACTGGGCAAGGCCTGGTCCCACCTGGGAAACCAGTTTTAAATGTAGGCTGACTCCATGATTGTGTAACCCAGCTCCAGTGGGTCTGGAACAGGCTGCCCAGGGAGGGGGTTGAGTCACCTTCCCTGGATGTGTTTAACAGACGGGTAGATGAGGTACTTAGGGGTATGGTTTAGCATAGGACAGGAACAGTTGGACTTGATGATCTTAAAGGTCTCTTCCAACCTTGTGATTCTGTGACTAAATACTTAGTCTGTGACTAAATCCAGAATGCAGCCTCTGACTTGGCTGGACATGCAGCAAGCTGAGGCTGAGCAGCATCTGGGTCTGAAGGAGATTCCTCTCCACTTCTATCAGCTCTTGGTCTCTCATAAGCAGACAATAACATCAACATCATTGTCTGTACTTTAGCAAATACTTCATGTTTTTAATACTTTTTTCTTTATTGAAAAGAGCAGGCAGGAGCTGAAGGATCCTAAGGTCAGACATGTTGTGTACATGACTTTTTTTTCCAAGTTGTATGTTCTGAAGAGTCAAAAACGTTTTTTAGCTATGTTTGCTCCCAAAATGGAGTGGCTGCCAGCTCAAATATTTTTGTGGTGCTTCTGTAAATAAGGCTCACAGGTATGACTGATACAGCAATCTATCATTGTGCCAAGTGGCTGCTCTGCTCTGTGACTGCAATTTGATCCTGATGCAGAGTAACTCCTTTAATATATAGGAGAAATAATCATAGCTTTTTTCCCAGGATATCCCTTCTCTAGCAAGATGAAGACGCTAAATTCTTCCATCAAACTATGTTTTTGCTTAATTAATGGGTGCCACAGACCCTTTGGTAGACTTGCTGTTCCCAGGTGTGAGGAAGATGAACGCAGCAGCGGGTGGCAGGTGGGTCTGACACTGATAGAAAGGCATAAGGGGAAAAACTTTACCCTTTTCTCTTTGAGTAACTGGACAACCTGGGCAGTGCATCCGTCATAATGCTGTCGAGATAATCGATCTTCTACAGCCTGGAATCTGATAGGATTTGAGACTGACAGTGTGGAAAATAGAAACTGGCTTGGCATTGAGCAGACTGGCAGGGAAACCTCTTCCTGGGGGTGGGATTGACAGAGTGGTGAAAACAATTACAGTGGACCCTGGCTTTGGTTTGAGGGGGCTGTGCATACACAGGCAGTGCTACTGATTGCAGAGGCTCTGCTTGTGCTCAGGTGAGCAGCTGCTGTGTGTTGGGAGTTTCAGCTCTCAGGGCTCTTACAGCATTGAACTGCTTTGTGGAGCTGGTTTTCATAAAACCCCTTTTTTTTGAGGCTATATGTTAGGTACTCGAACTGTTCTCCAGTGCCAAAGCAATGCCTGGAGGAACAGCGCCTTCTGGAAACATGATTTTGCTCCTATATCTTCTGGAAAGTTCATTGCTGCCTGGGAAAAAAAAAATCAGTTTTTATTAAAAATGATTAATGTCTCTGAATTTAATCAAGGCGTATTCACACAGTGGCGGCTTTGCTAGAATAGTTTGATTTTAAGCAGCTTGTGTGTCCTGATGTGTGAGGTGTGTTATGCTGCTTGACAGCGCTGACATTTATATTTGTAATTACTAAATGGTGACAATCCATTGGAAAGCCTGCCCCACTTGAGGGAAGGGACTGGATGGAAATGCACAACACCAGAAAGCACAAAGTGCCACAATACATCAGCGCATCCCAGAATTAAGAGCTGGGGATGACATTCTCTGACCAGCAAAAGCATATACATGTTCCCAAATAAATTGCAGAGTTTTAATTATTTCTTTTGTATCCATGAAATGTTCTCTTCCTGCTTATTACCTGACATGGTTACCTCTTCGTTTTGTAATGCAGGAGCATCTCAAAAGCAGGAGATGTTGTGCATAGGGGGTCAATGGGCCTCTCAGGGTTTGATTACAGAATGCTGAAAAATTGGATGAGTCAAGCTGGAATAGAGAACCCAAATCTGATATAAATCTTGATAAATTGGCTGGGGAAAAATATGTTTGGAGCTGCTGTTTTTAAAGTGCCGAGATGTGGGATAAACTGATCAGCTGCTACAAGCTATTTTGAAGGCCCCTTTAGCCTATTGATGCTTTGCAGATAGATTCCCTCCCCCTTACAAGGGGAAACTCAGTATTTATCAGTGTGCCTGAGAAACTGGGGTAGTAGGGAAGGGAGATACCCTCAGGTGAGAGCTGTGCTGCTGCCCTTAGCACCTGGTGCAGGTGTTGCTGCTGCTGCTCAGGACTTGGGTCCATCCACCCTTTGTGAGAGTCTGCCAGAAGAGCCTGTAAGTGCAGATTAAAGGCAGCTCGATGCAGGAGGGAGCTAGGCTTGCCTAGCCATGATGCTAGACACCTGTTTTCATGGTGTCACAGCAGATATTAGCAGAGCCTTGTTTTTTTGCAGAGCTCCAGTTGCTGAGCAGATTTTGTTGTGAGTCTTGTGCCTTTCTCGAGTTCATGTTGTACCTGGATTTTTCTGATGGCCATAATAGATTTTTTTCTTTCCTTTATCGGATTTATCCTTTGCAGGCACTAATTCATACTGATTGCAGCTCATCAGACTTGCATCTTGTCTGCCACAGGGTTTCTTATGCTTTCTAATTTGCTAGGGGAAGTGTGTATTGATAGCTCTTGAATTCCACCCTACAGAAGGTGCATGCTGCCAAATCCTTGTAAAACAACGAGTCCTGGATAGGCACTGTCAGCACCTAACAGGTTTATACTCAAGTAAACATTTCATTCTATTAATCCTACAATAGCAAAAGTGGCACAAGACTTATGACAGTTCTCTTAGTCAAAACAAAAATGCTATCAGAAATAAGTGACCCATCTATCATCTTGCTGTGGGTTCTTTGGTAGGCAGCAAAAGCTATCTCTTTAGATAAGACTGAAATCTTCTTTCTCAAATGGTTTTCTAGGTTTCTTAATCAAACTTTGCTTTCAGGAATGATCTATAAACTCTATCAGTACTTATGTAAAAGAGGTTCATCATTCAAAATGAAGAAATGAAATATTTAGGTAAGATTAATCCTGAAAACTTCACTGCTTTGGTTGTATTCTCATTCATCTTATGGCATGGACATATTTCTTTGGGTACAAACTTTTCCTTTGGAAAAAAAATCTAGTTCCATTTCAGCTTAAAATACTAAAGGGAGGAGAAAGAACGAATTTTGGATAGGAACAGTAAGGGGATAGAAGCTGATGGCATTTAAACCAAAGGTAAAGTGCCTTATGTCTGGCACAGGAACAAAAGCAATTCAAACTGCTATGTTTTGAAAGTGGTCCCTGACCATATGTACCTGCTTAGTGCAGCTCCACAGGTTGCTCTGAGATGTCCCTGTAGAGGCAGGGAGACAGAGTAGTTGCAAGACTGCAAAAGGCAATGGAGGGGGGGATGCTCTGATGCTCCTTTTCATCCTGGGATAGGTACTTCTTGCCTTAAAAACTTTAACCTAAAAGGTGTCTTCATAGCAAAGAATGAACTGATCTCTCCAGGGTACCCTTTGGTATTTGGTGAGTGCTTCCATCCCACAGGTGCTAAAGCCCTGTGCTCCTGTGCCATTTGGGGCTGGGGCCACTGCAGAGCTCCCACGGACCCTGTCCCACTGGGTGCTTGCTGCCTCCAGCAGGCATTGGCACGTGGATCGTACGTGGAGGGTGGCTGTATTAGGTGAAATTGAATCTCAAATGTCCTGAGGCTGAGAGAGATTTTGCTCACTTGTCTATAGCAGTTCCAGACCTAAAGCCTGATTGCTGTTGTGGCAACCTTGAACTTTTGTGGCTTCTCATCTACCAGCTAAAATGATTCGGTCTGGCAGGAGGTTGGCAAGGCGCTGAGCTGCTTAGGAATGCATAGCTTGTATCAGTGAGGGAAATTAAAGAATTCTTCAAAACCATGCAATGTGTCAGTTTTGCCTCAGTTCAGTCAGCTGTTCATTTTCTTTTTTGGCTTTTTATTGTTGAAATTTTCTTGAAAAGCACTGTGGAAGTTACACCCTGCTCAGTTTTGGGTGACTGATGGTATGTGGGCAGAGCTTGAGGTTTGAGTGGCTGGCTGGTTGGGACCAGTACTTCAGGTCAGAGTTCTGTGAATCCTGCTGGGAAATAGATAAGGAATAGGAAGACAACTTGATGTGTGAAATAAAAATCACCCAGATCTCAGGCAGATGGAGACACATGGATCTCCTGGAACATGCTGAATTCCCATATTGGGACAATTGACCCCAAACCAGGGCTTCAAAGGAGTTCAGGGACATGGGGCTAACAGGGATCAGCTGGCATGCTGAGCTCTGGTAACTGTGCAATAAATCTCTAGTCCAGACAAAATATGTCATGGATCTCTGTGGGCCTGGGGACTAAAGTACAGCAGGTCTTGCAGGTTATGCAAGCTGCAGCACTAGCTGTTCTGTCTCCTGCGGTTGGGTGTGCTGCTGGCAGCTGCTTGGTACACAGCTCTACCCCTTTACAGACAATTTGGAATTGGGCTGAGGAAGCTGGGTAAATCCTGGGGATGCCAGATTCCCTGACTTAAACATCTCTCAGTGCTTGACTGTTGACTGTGGTCTACAGGAGGTCTTCTAAATGCAGGTTACCAAAAGGCAAAGTTGATCTCAAAGCTTGGTTTGCATTCATGCTGTGCTTCCTACTGCTCCAGAAAATGCATGAATATGCATCACTTGGATTTTAACAGGGCAGTAAGAGCTATGTCATATCAATATCATTGCTCTCCAGACAGGTTTGGTGAGATCTGAGAGCTCCTGCTCCCCTCAGCTTTACCCACTGCTGTCTGCTCTGGTGCATTGGAAATTACAGGAACCTGTGTCTCCAGGGCCTTAAGATTTTAGACTTTGAGGGTAACTGGGACTGAAATGCTTAAAGGGGAAAAATTTCTCTTCCCTGCATTGTGCTGCCTTCTTGCCTCTGTATTATGGTACCACCTCTTGCTCCTCAAAAAAACCTGGATGGGAGGGCTAGTAAAGGGGTGTGATTACAGAATCACAGGGTTTGGAAGGGAGTTCGAGAGATCAGGTCCAACCCCCCTGCCAAAGCAGCTCCCCAGCTCATATTGCACAGGTCGGTGTCCAGATGGGGCTGGAATATCTCCAGAGAAGGAGACTCCACCACCCCCCTGGGCAGCCTGTCCCAGGGCTCTGTCACCCTCACTGGGTAAAAGTTCTTCTCCATGTTGGTGGGGAACTTCTTGTGCTCCAACTTGCAGCCATTGCCCCTTGTCCTATCTCCACAGACACTGAAAAGGGGCTGGCCATTTCCCCCTGCATCCCATGCTTAAGATATTTATAAACATTAATTAGGTCCCCCCTCAGTCTTCTTTTCTCCAGGCTGAACAGCCCCAGCTCACTCAGCCTTTCCTCATAGGGGAGATGTTCCAGGCCCTTTATCATCTCCGTAGCCTCCTCTGGACTCTCTTCAGGAGATCCCTGTCTTTTTTTTTTATACCAGGGAGCCTAGATTAGCTGAGCTTTGCTGTAGTTGGAACATTTAAAAGAAGGAAATGTAAGATCCTGTAGGGTAGCAATGCAGCTAGTGCTGTTGGAAACACTCCATGGGCAAGTGATGAGGATGAAACTGCTGAATTTTGGTGATGGGCTGGTTTAAAATGGCTGGAGTGGTGGTGATGCCCTGTAGGTGCAGGCTCCATGTGTGGGTTGTGTGCTCAGAGCCTGTGGCTTGTTGAGGAATGCAATCGAGATGGTAATGGGGGAGCTGAAAGAGGGAAGGAGTTATTGCAGCTCGGATGACTGCCACTCAAAGAGGAGTGAGGGGATGGATCAGAGGATGGTGAAGGGTCTGGAGGGGAAGACTTACAAAGAGAAGCTGAAGTCCCTTGGTTTGTACATCCTGGAGGGGAGGAGGCTGAGGGGAGACCTTGTCACTGTCTGAGGCTTCCTGACGAGGTGGGGTGAAGGGGCAGGTGCTGATCTCCCTTTGGTGAACAGCCAGAGGGAATGGCGTGGAGCTGTGACAGGGGAGGTTTAGGTTGGATGTTAGGATGTTCTTTGCTGTGGGGGTGGTTGGGCACTGGAGTGGGGTCCCCAGGAAAGTGGTCACAGTGCCGGGCTTGACTGAGTTTTAAGCGTCTGGACGATGCCCTCAGTCCCATGAGTTGGGACTTGGTTGGCCCTGTGTGGAGCCAGGAGTTGGACTTGGTGGTCCTTATGGGTCCCTTCCAGCTCAGGAGATTCTGTGATTCTATGACTGAAAAAGGAAAGCTGTTCCTCCTGCTCTGTTGATGAGCAGCAATTGCACAAACCCCAAATTCCTGCTGTGTGCTGGGGGTGCTGCTGGATGCACAAACCCAGCTGAGACTCACCTATCCCAGCCTTGTATGGTTCTGTGCCTGGTTTTGACAGCAAAGCAGTTGTACAGAGCACAAAGGCAAATGAGCTCTCAGGTGCTGTGCATCTCATTTATTCTTAGAAGAGAGCATCCTGGTGTCAGTCCCATGGGAAGTGGCTGAAGCCAGTCGGCTGTATTTACAGCTTGTGGTGCTCTGCAGCGAGCCTGACCTCTGCTCTGTGGCAAAACCCTTTCGTGATGCAGGATGGTACTGGAGTGGAGATATAAAGCCCTCAGGCCTTTAATTTATTAGACCAAGTATGAATGATAAAATTGCACTGGAATTCCTGCAGCTGTATAATTTAATATAAGATTCAATTAGTTTCATCCTACCTCTAAATTTTTAATTTTTCAATATGTTAAACTTGCTTTTCCCTCTTTCTTGTGCTGAAAAGCTTGCAATTGCTTCACAGAAATATTCAGTGATGAAGAGACAGAAAAATATAAACAGCTTTGCAGATCCTACTGGGGTTTTTGGTTTCCAAGCAAATTACTGCGTGGGGTCAAAGAAAAATGGAGGTAGCTCAAAGTTTAACTGAGTTTTGGCTTGGGGGAGAGTCCTGATCCTGCCTAAGGAAGTTTCAAGCCTGTGTTGCTGCTGGGATGTGCTCAGCCAGTCTCTCAGTGCATAGATGGTCATCAATGAAAAGATAAACCGATGCTGATGTAGACACTGCTGTCAAAGCAAGAGCAAATCAAGTCTAGGCCAGGCTGCTACTGCTGTGCCACTGTCACTCTCTACAGGATAAGAGGGATGCCTATTTATCCTTCCCCTCCTATGGAAAGCTTTGCCAGACTTGCCCTTGTCTAACATGTAGACATTTCACTAATCAATGAGCTTTTGCTGGAAATTAAATGCAAAAAGTTCTTCCTGTGTCAAACCTGCTTTGTCTTATGCACTGTTGGTGGAGGCAGGGATCACTTCAGCTCTCAGTGTAAAAATAGGCAGGGTCTGATGTTGGTAGTCTCCCATATCTATTCAAAGACTGTAATTGTACTGCTGGTCCTGCATTTACAAACCAAAAACGAGTTATTTTTAAACTCATGTTGTAGGATTAACTAAAAATCTATGGTGATTTGTACCTGTTTCAGTCTGATTTAGATCTTTCTTGGATTGGGATGTCTGGGCTCATCCTGTTCTTCAGATCCCTTACCTCTGTCTGAGCAATGGCACTCATCTCCAGCTTTTCCTGATTAGACCTGTAATAATTGCAGAAACTCATTATCTTCTCTTGTGGCCCAGTCATACCATTGGCTTGTTCTACCAACAAACACACAGATGGTGTCATCTTGGGGGCTGCCCATTACACTCAAATAGAAACTGTTTTTTCCCATGGATTATATTTTGTCCCATCCCTGTTTCAATAACTTCCCTGAAATGAATGTGTTTGTCTCAGGATCTCTGCAGGTACATGGGAGACTTGCAGCCATCAGTAGCATGTCTGACAGGCATCTCTTGCAACTGAGAGGATGAAGGATATGGGGCTAAATTTGTCAAAACTTTCCAGCAACTGGGATGTGTCAATAGCAAGTCAAAGTAGGTGTGTTAATGTTCATGTCTGCCTGCCCTGTATGGCAAGAGAGTGAAGGATCACTCTGTAGATGCTGAGAAGATGCCTCCATGGAGATTTTTTTCTCTCCTTGTTGGGGGTGTTTCTACAGATCCTGCACATGTCTGGAGGGAAGGTTGGTGTTGGCTTCCCAGCCTTTTCTCTACCTGGCTTAGGAAATGGCTGGTTACCTGTCACAGGAACTTGAATGTGTCAAGGTGGATCTGGGTTTTACGACTGTTAACTACCTTTGGCTGCTTGGACACTCTGCTGTTGTGTTTTTGAGAAGAAAAATCAGAAGGTGTTTCTATTTCTTGCCTGGAGGGCTCCAGAGGTGGTGTCAAGAGTTCAGGGAGCTGTGTGGAACTGCTTGAATTTGTATGGTCCAGTCTGCTGCTCTGCACTGGAAGCTGTCAAAATTCAAAGCTGTTTAATAATAGCTATGACAGTTATCCTGCAAAGTCAAATGAAAAGCAAACTTGTACAGTCATTCTTGGTCAACGGTAGCATTGCAAGATGCTAAATAGAATCACAAGGTTGGAAAAGACCTTGGAAGATCATCAAGTCCAACCATTCTCATCCTAAACTAAACCAGATCCATAAGTACCTCATCTACCCTTTTTTTAAACCCATCCAGGGGAGGTGACTCAACCACCTTCCTGGGGTGACTCAACCACCTCCCTGGAGGTCAGGTTGCCTCACGCACCCAAAATTGGCCACTCATAGCAGGCTACAGTTGTTTTTTCTTTCTTGCACCAGGCGAAGTAACACACAGGACATCATCTCTAATCAGGTCAATTCCTGTGAAAGAAACTCTGATCAAACCCTTAAATTTATCTTCAATTGATTAGACAGCACTGGCATGTTGAGAAGACACTTATAAAGACCACTTCAAATCTAATAAATCCTGAAGAAAAAGAGACAGTTCTTCATTTTCCAGTTGGCTACATAGAATTTGTTAAAGCCATATTCTGTGAAAATTGGCTCACCCTAGAGAGCTTCCAGTCAATCATGTTGTGCCTTAACAAAGGGCCTCAGTAAAGCAGGAGATGAGCACTGAAGACATGAATGGCTGAGTGTGGTAGGTGGTTTAAAAATTACTTATTAAAGGAATTGTTAGTGCCCTCGTGAGTGAGTGATACAGCTGCTTTAGAGCATTCGGTGCTCTCAAGAAAGGAGACCTTGGTGTCAGCAGCAGGAAATACTAATTGATTCAGCCAGGATGGGTGTGATTGGAATCTGCAAACTGCTTTAACTCAGGGTTTATTCAGGGTCTTGAAAGAAATGTACTGCTCCTGGTTTTTGTGTTGGCACCTAACCACCCAAAAATGCAGTGGGGACTGTGCAAAGTGTCTGGTCCTCTTCAATGATGTAAAGACCCACAGGTGTCTGGGCCTGCTCACAACTTCCAGGGACTCAGCCTATGGAAGATGGAGCTGCTCAAGGCACAGTGCAAAGCATAGTTATTTGTGTGGGCTCTTGTCTGCAAATAAAGACCCTTTCCACAGACTTCACTGAATGCTCTCATTCCTTAATGGAGCAATTACTTTCCCACCAGCATGAATGTGAGTTCCATATGATTTTCTTTTGTGGATATCTTCCTATAAATCCACTTTATATTGCTATTGACTAAGCTGATACCCATATAGAGGGATTATTGCATAGCAGGGGTGTTGTGGAAGGAGATTGGGGTGCTTTATGTACAAGGATGATCCATCCACCTTCTAGATGCTGCTCTTGATTCCTGTGCTTCACAGGGCTGTGGTATTTGTAGAGCAATCCTTTCAGTATTTGTTAAAGCTATCTACAGTATTGGGTAGGGCTCCCTTTTCTGTTGAAATAGAGTTACTGAGATGTTTCCAATAGGATTATTTTATAAAGCAGAAAATAACTGAAATGATGCCCAGCTTGAAAAACATACTGGATTTTTTTTTCTTGAGTTCCTACTGAATATAGAAATGAAATTTATTTTCAAAGAAAGATTTTTTTTTTTCCTTTACAAGGGCAAGTCTGATCTCAGTGACATCTTTTCCCACTGATTTCAAGGAGCACGAGGTCCTAAATTTTGACCACAAATTTTACTACATGGATTATAGAAGTAATTAAAATCTAAGTGGGCTGTTTCTGGCTGGAGCCTATGGACTTCAGATACTGTAGCTGCTGAAGGGAACATCTTTTAATCAGCTGTAGCTGAGCTACATTCCTCTTCAGGACTTGAGGGAAATGGGAGCTCAGTAAGAGGAAAATCCAAAATTGAAAAAGCCTTATTGTTGAGTGTAAATAGTCTCTTCCCCGCAGTTGTTTCCATTAATGCTGTTCATGGGGAAAGCAGGTGGATGGAGGCTGTTTTCTGATGGGAGTGGGATTAGATCCATCACAGTGGATTAGGAAATTCAAGCTGTGGTCTACTTTCCAAATCACTTTTGGTGGCTTGAAAATTAATCCAAGTGGAAGAGTTAAGGTAAACCGTGTTCCTCTTAATCTAGTGATTTAAAATCAAAGGTAAGGAGTGCAGGTGAACACCCAAGATAGGAAACATAATCCCAAGAAAAATCACTGTCATGATGTGACCTGTGATGTGGTTTCACCTCTGTCTTCCACAGGTGTGTGGGAACAAATGATGTGAGATTCTGGATTTTCAGCCTTTCCCCATCTTGAGCAAAATTTTCTCAAGGGCAAGCTGGGAGCACTGAAGCATTTTGCCTATACTGCAAGTATTGCTGTAACAAAAACTTAAAATCATTGCATAACTCCAGGACAATCAGACTTCTTTCATTAAGAGCAAGTACATTTCTAGCTCTTGTGGAGAGAAACCTTGAGCTAAGTATAGCCTAAAGCATTTAAACAGACGGCAGATGAAAATAATGTGATGGTTGGAGCTTTTTTAATAATGACTCTCAGTGCTTAATTCATGACTTTAAAGCTCTTGGGGTTGGAAGTCTGAGGACTCCTGGGGTCTGAGGCACATCAATAACAGTAATAGCCTCTCTATGGATTGATGAGCTTAACTGAGAACTGAAGGGAACCAGCTGTGTTCAGTAATGATGGCAGACATGTCACAACTTTCGAGCAGTGCCCTGTCTGCGTGTTCCTGGGATGCTTTTACCTGGCAGTCATGGGCCTGAGCAGTTCACCAGGGTGTCCTGACATCGTGCAGGTAGGCTGCAATTCTCTCTTGAGTTGGAGACTTCTAAATCTCCAGTATGTCTGTGTCCTTAAGGAAGGCAGGTATCAAAGATGCTGTCCAGGCCCTCCCACTTGTATCACGGTCCTTTGTTTAAATGAAAATGTGGTTTGTGCTCTTGAATCTCCATGTCAGAGCCATCACTTAGGGATTACAACATCTTTTGCTATCAAAGGGCTCTGAGGGAGATGTACAAATGTCTAATCTCTGGACCTAGATGATTAATTATAGGAGTTGTAGCAGCAAATCCATGAATTCTTAAACAAAAAAGTAGGCACTACATTCTGGCTAGTCAGGATGTGGTGTTTCAGGCAAGGCTGCTAGTGCTAGCCTGGATAGCTGTTCCTTCCCAGCAAATGGCCATATGAGATTCCCACTCCCTCCTCATCTGAATGGAGGGGAAAAAACCCAGCCCACCCTGTTTAGCAGGCAAGTCAGCTCTTCTGCAGCCTGATAAATACTCCAGGCTTGATAGTCTTGCTTCCTCCACAGAAACACTAATAGCTGTTTGCCAGCTGTTTGCTCTGACCTACAGTCATTGGTGTCTGTCAACACGCTGTTTTTCAGAGGTGGCAACGTGAGATCTAGCAACAATCATGTAATCCCCAGCATTGCCTAAAGATCTACTAGGCAAACGGAATGAGGCAAGAGCCTGAGCTGGAAATTATCTTATGCCTCTAGTCTTAGCTGCAAGAGGTGTTAAAAAACCCAACACACCAAACCTCACATGCTTTCAAGACAGATAAAACAATGTGTGTAACCCAGGCTGCCTAGAAACAGCTTTGGAGAGTATCTGTTTGGACAATGTTGACTGTATTTAATTTAAAATATAGGAGGGAATTAGAGCTGTTAAGTGGGCTTTTATGTACCATGTGCACAGGAGCAGGGCAGCTGTTCCTCTGGCTTAACTACACTTCAGATCAGCGTCCCAGGTGAGATGTGTGTGGTGAAGGCCTTGCTGTATGAAGTGATGCTGCGGATGGACAGCTCTGGCTGGTGCTGCTGTGGCTGGGCTGAACCTCTGTCAGAGCTGGGGGGAGTCTGGGGGCTTTGACTCAGTGGTAGCCCTGTTAGCTGAGGTCCCTTTGCAAGGTGACATGGGGTCCCTTACCCCCTTGACTTCAGCCTACGGGGGTTGTTGCAGCCCAGCTAACAGGATTTCATGGATGTGGGTGAGTGTCTTGTGCAGCTCCTGCCTGCTCTGTCCGATGCCTCTTGGCAGACCTGGCCCCACACAGATGGGGTGAGCTGGCCTTGGTGTGTGCAGCAGAGGAGTCTCTTGGACCTCTGGGATGTAACATCTGTGCATTGTACAGACAAAACTTCTGATTGGGAAAAGACCTATACAGGGCAAAGAAGTTTGAGCTGTGCTGAGTGCATGGATTTTTGTTGTGCACATCCCATAAATATTCTGCAGCAAATAGTGGCTATAAAACAAAAACGTGTATGATTTTGTTATCAGCAAAACACTCATGCTGTCACTTGAATTCTCCTCAATCAGAAACTTTGCCAAACCAGCAATTTTTTTTTTTATTATTGTTGCAGCAGACAAAGTTTCTTGGAAACAAAATCCCACTCCAGAATTAATAAACGCTGATCTGAAAGTTCCCTTTCAGGGGGATGATTTGCTGGGCAGGAATTCAAGTTCCCTTGTTTGTCTGAGGCAGCTTGTTCTCTTCTGAAGCACTTTGTGCATCCCTGTGCTGCTGTGAGGCAGCACCTGTGCCACTGAGGGTGGCTCCCACCAGGGTCTGGGACATGAGCTGCCACCAAGAGTGGGCTGACAGTACATAGCTCTGTCCAGCTCTGCAAGGCAGCTGGTGCCCTTGCTGCTGGGCACAGCTTGCTGTTAGTTCAGCATCTCCTGCAGGCAGGAGGTTCAAGTTCTCGCTTTCCCTTTCCAAACAGATTTAATATAATATAGGGAAGTGGCTTTTCTCTGCCTTCCTGTAATGCTGCTTCGCTTTAGCTGGTTCTGATTGAAAAGTCTTTCTGTGTAGAGACTCCTACAAGCAAGGTGACAGCACAAACTTGAATGCATGTTGGTGCAGAGCATGGTGCAGAGCATGCTGCTGCAATCTGTAGATTATGTTTTATTTTTTTTCCCCAGTATGAAGAAGATACATGAAGCCCAGTGTGTTTCTGGAGCTCATTGTCTCTCTAAACCCACTCTTTCTACCCCTCTAAGTTCCTTGCACTGCCCCCACTAACATGTGAGGTAGGGCTCGGCCAGGATAAAGGCAATGACCTCTTGGATGCTGTGAGTTTAGGGCTGAAAAAGCTATTTTCTGTCTGAATGTGGAGCACAAGGCAGTGTGACATGGCAGCAGAGAATATTTTGCTTTTTATAGGGCAAGGGATGACCTTAAGGGTCTCCTCTGCTCTTAAATGTTTCTGGTGACCAAAACATACAGTGAAAATATCCAAAAGCCACTGTCCTATAGGAATGAAGTATTGTGTTTTAAGATTTCCACCCTCTTCTGAAGCTTCCAGCTCTCTGAATTACATTTAAGCTTTAATACCTCCTTTCCTTCTTTCCCTGTTTTATTAATCAAATTGTTGCTTGAGGAATCTGGAGCAGTGAAGAAGCTTGACCCAGGAAAGCAAAGAAAAAACCACCACTGGCTTAAAGGAGATTTTTTTTTTTCCAAGGTGGAAATCTGTGGTGTATCCAAAGAAATGACTCCTCAGCAGCTGCAAAG
This sequence comes from Porphyrio hochstetteri, assembly GCA_020800305.1. Taxonomy (NCBI): domain Eukaryota; kingdom Metazoa; phylum Chordata; class Aves; order Gruiformes; family Rallidae; genus Porphyrio; species Porphyrio hochstetteri. Next base: position 16,098,895 of record CM036915.1, on the reverse strand, counting down.
GAGAACAGAGACCTTGCTGCTCCATTTAAGGTATGCTGGTGCATAGTGTTTGTTGGAGATGTTCTGCCAAAAAATCTGGTATTGAACCTGAAGAGTTGAACCCACTCTTTAGTGCTGACACCTGAGGTCATTTGCTGTCTTGTGTTGGATCCTTGATGACCTTAAGTTCAATTACCTCTGTCTCTAAGCCAGCTAGGTGTCTCTGCTTGTAATTACGTGGTCTGCATCTCTAGCACACTGTCTTACTCATTTTCTCCATTTTCTTTGAGACCTTTGCTCTGCATGTTTACAGGGGTTGCTAGTCCCTGGGAACTAGAACAGTTTGTGAGCTGTCTCCTGTGCTGGGTCTTAGACTGGCTGTCAGTCTCTTGTCCCCAGCCTGTGGTCCTAACTATTGGTACCCTATTGTAATGCCAAATCTGTCTGCCCTGGAGTGGCCTTTTAACCCTTCCTGCTCCCTATCACCTAATAGCTTACCTGACGCTCTTGCAGCAGATAATCATCCTGATCAGTGTGGACAAGTCGATCCAGCTGCCTTGTCCTTCAGTTGCCAGCTACTGTCACTTAGATCACTGCAGAAATCAAAAAAATGAGGAAAAATTGAGGCCAGTCAGCATAGCTGTCCCCCAAACACCCATCCCATGTATTCCTTTCTCACAGGTCGATGTCAAGCATGTCAACTAGCTCAGAGATGTGAGCCTCCATCCTTGTGAGCCATTAACTGCTGAATGAAGAGGCATCACAATGGGGGAGTTGAAAACCTGTTCAGCAATGCAGCTGGGGTTTAACACTCTCATCTTCTGAGCTACAAGAGCTTGTTCAACAGCTATGGGTAATTCCTTTGGTTTAAGCATGCATCATAACTCATTTCTGTGAGTATCAGTTGGAGAGCTCTCGAGGTTACAGACATCCCTCAATACTTCTCATACTCTGAAGTTCAGAGGAAGCAACTCTGATTCCCTGTTTCTCAAAGCAATAATGATGGGGTATGGTCAGCATTGAGGTCCAGCTTGATGGTTGGAGTTTGGGGAAGCACACCTTATGCTATGGACTTGGTGTAAATGGAGGCCAACGTGTGTGTGCGCAGGGGAACCTTGGCTATGTCCTTGCTGGCCACCTTACCTGCACTGGCAGGAGCTGTCTTGCACTGACACCCTTCTCTGGTGATGGACACAGTCTCTTGCAGAGCCTCCATTGACAGGAGTGCTTAATGGCTCTCACAGTATTTGCTATCAGCTCTACATAAATCACATCCCCCCAGCATGTAGAGCAAGTGAATCCAGGCTAAAAGTGGCTCATTTTGTGTGGCAGTACAGCAAAACCCAAGCTGGATAGCTGTGGCCATTTAATTCTTGGCTGATTAATGAGCCAGCAGTTTCCCTGCAGCAAGGGTAGGTTTATTTTCTTTGGGATATCCTCGTTTTTCCTCTTTTCTGTTGTATTGCTTCTAAACCCATAGCCTACAGCAGTAGGTTAAGAAAACTACTTGGTGAGATGCAGCAGAGCCTCTGGAAAACACACTGCATGGAGACAGTAAGCTGATGTCTGTATTTTGCAGAGTAATCTGCACCTAGTGCTTTGGGAGTGCTCTTGGCACTGGTTGGTTGTGTTAATTGGGCATCACTGCTGGAGCCCTAAAATGCCTCAAAGACACAATCCAGACTCGCAGCTTTCCACTGTTCCCCTCTTGCCTCTCTGACTTAAACAGCAGAAGCCTGTATCAGTGATGTTTTATGTGGTATTGCAAAGCCTTTAGCAGTGTGTGTCAAGTCACTGGCATGGAATCAGGGCCTGTCTTTTGGGTGAGGAAGCAGATATATTCCACCTCTCCACCAAGGCAATCACACAGCTTAAATATGGGTGAGAAGCCTGGGGATGTGGGAGTTTAGAGGGCTTCCTAAGGCAGCTGCTGCTGCTTGGGACCGCTTTGGCTGTTACAGACTTTCCTCCCTCTGGCTTATCTGTCCTTTCCTCTTACTAAAGTGACTATTCATCTGAGTCTTGTTAGTGCTTCTCCTCCTTTTGCTGAGGCTCCTCAGTTGCACTTGCTAGGAAAACATTGCTCTATCTTAAGATCTTGTCTCTTTGTCCAACCTTGGTTCCTCCTTGTCCAGCTTTGACTTGGGGAGGTTATGCCAAGGCAAAGCTTCACACTGGCTGACAGACTTCAGTTGCCCTTTGCTATGTGCTGCTACTTCTTCCCGAAGAGGTTGTTGCAAAGGATGTTTCTTAAGAGCTGAGCATCAGGATGCTTTCAAGTGCCTGTTACGTGCTGCCAGGGTCTGCCTCACTTGCCTGAAGCATTTGCTTGAGCACCAAAGTCATATTTGATCAAGGAAGAACTTTGTCATCCTGTCATGTACAGGACCTCTGTCAATACTGCTGAGACCTCATACCACTCTCCAAGTAATGCTAAATTGAGGAGGCATTTGCTGCTCTTGAGCAGAGCAGGGGGAATTGGTTGGACTTGAGGGCACCCAATGTTAACTTCTTCCAACTTAATCTTTGGGACCTCTGGGAAGATTTCCAAATGTACATCTTTCCCTGAAACCCTTTCTGAAAAACCTTTTCCCAGTTTAAAGAGCTGTGAAGAGTTTTAAAGACAAACATCTCTTACTTTCAAATATTACAGGGGGTTAAAACCACCTCCTGCTTGTTCCATGTGCTGTATTTTCTGCAAAGCAATTATAAGCCTTTGCTAATTTTATCAGCATTATTAAATCTTCTTAAGTAGATCTTACATTCACCCAACTGGTGAATACTCAATATTTAAACCTTCTTGCAGTTTTAAACTCTGATCCTATTGTACACTCAAGACATGCCTGTGCTCCCTCAATTGCAGGTTTTGTACCAGGGATGATTTGTTGATACCTCTCTCTGTAACACTCCTCATCGAGCTATTTTTGTAGTGCTGTGGAGACCCAACCATCATGGGTGGTGTCAGGGGCTTTCTCCCAGACTCAGCATGGCTCTCCAGTACTTGAGGTGAGCAGATGGAGTCCGTGCAGACAAGTGACCTGCTCCTGTTGAAAAGTATGTGTAGTTCCTGCTCTCCAAACTGATTTTATCACAAATGTTTTGCCAGGCTTCTCATCAGTGTGATGTGCTGAGTCAGAAAAATGTAGTTCACTATGTATTAGGAAGAATAAGCAATAATCCCTTGTCAATTAAGCCTTCAATCAGTGCATGTAAACAGCTGGTGATGCAGAACAGTCTTCATTTAAAATTAGAGAACCTTTTTGGAGAGCTTGTTCATTTCCATATATTTACCAAATTTTCTTCCTATAAAAAAAATCATGTCTTTAAAAAATAAAATCTGTGACTTAATCCTCTTGGTCTCCAGGGCAAATGATGTATTTTTAGGAGTGACTAATTAGTGAACACATGGAAAAGGGGGGGATTTAAAGCTGCTCTGAAAAGAGTGCTGTCACTTGAAATGTTCAGGCAATGCTTGCTGGTTATTATACATCTCCAGATGTTTCTGGTTTGGACAGACAAGGCCAGGTTCCCAAACCATGAATGCTGAGCACATGCCTGTTGGCTTTGCTGGGAGCCTGGTGCACAGGAGCTAACTGCAGGCAGACCCTGGGAGGGAGCAGCATTGGTGTTGCTCCTCAGTGAGCACTGCTAATAAGCCATTATAAGGTGAAGCATAGCATGTATGGCAGTTAATTTTGCCTTTAATTTTATTTAATAGTTCATAACATTTAATCTCAATATTTAACTAGCTTAAATAGAATGAACATCTTGTGTGCTTTTTATGTTAATTGGCAATATTTTGCTGCTGACTGCTCCTGTGCTCTTAGTCCTCCTAAATCTTTCCCTTGACCTTAATTGATGCTCTCCAGGCTTTCTGCTGTGACACAAGTGAGACAGGTTATTTCTTTCTGCTGTTTGTCACCACCTTTGAATAGAGAATATTCACAAGGTAGTGGGATGGCTGAGTCACTGGTGATGCCTCCTTGGATGGCTGCATGATCTGGAGAGGTGTGTGGTCAGCCAGAAACTGGAAGCCTACACAGTCTTTGGGAAGATGTTTTGCCCTCTCCCTCGAATGGCAATGCACAATTTTACTTGCAGACAACCAGTATTTCCAAACATAAATGCTTGAAACACCTGAGGGCAAAGTACAGCTTGTAATTCCAAGCACAGGAATTAAAACTGCAGATCTTTTCCCATGACTAATACACTTTGCTGAGAAAGGACCGTGTTTTTCCCCTCTTGAGGGACAGGAGCAAAAACTCCATGCCCTGTCTTCTGTCTGACTAAATTTCAGTCAGAGACCTTCCTTCTGTCCACAGCTGCTCTGCCTACCACTCATAAAATGAATGGAGTACAGTAATTCATCCAGCCCATGTTCTCCTTAATAGACTACATCATATTAGTGGGTCTAATAGGTACTGGGAGTGCTTCTATATAACTCATCAGTATGCTTATGGAGTGTGCTTCCCCCTGACCTTTCTCCAGGGTACCCGTAAAAGTATGAATACGCAGCCTGTGCTCATCATTAAACCAGAGGTAGTAGGTATTATTGCTTCTCATGGGATTGTGAAAGTATGGGCTGTGTAAACTCATTTGCACCAGCCAGAGGTTAGAGGCCTAGATCTAAACTCCATCTTATCACTGGAGTTAATATATGGTGATAGGCGCTGATAGTGGAGTGATTGATGGACTGAGGTTAATTTGTGCCCTGACTGAGGGGATATTGGTAGAGAAGGAAGATGTCCATCTCATGAATGTGTGTTTATATATATGTATTGGGATCAACTGCTGCTGAGCTTATCAGGAGAAATAGAAATTTGAAGCTATGTCAAACAAAACCAGAATTATTTGGGCCTTTGTCAGTGCTGCTGCTTGCCATGGCTGGGTTCAACCCATACTGACTGTGGGACTTGCATGGGCTGGGTGTGGAGAGGTTGTTGCTTGGGGGGGGGTCCCTGGGGTGGGATGTCTCCCCCAGCAAAATCCAGTGTGTGCAGAGCTGCTCTGTGCTGCTCAGTGCGGGGGATCAGAGGGTCTCACTGATTCTGCCCTTGCCATGCTCCTGCATCATCAGTCACTCTGGGTGAGCACCACACTAGGATGACTCTCCAACTGCCCTAGCCTCTGTCTCTTGCCAGAGGAAGATCGTGTATATGGAGGCATTGATTCTTCTTGCTGCCTCCTCACTAGTCAAGCCCTGTGCGGCACATGGGTGAAAGCTTAGCAGGACTAGTCCTCAGTGCTTGGAGCATCCCTGCAGCAAAGGTCACAGTGGGCTCTGCTCTCGGTGAGGGAATGGACTGGCTCCTGGGTGGGAGAAGTGGGGACTGTGCCAGCTGAAGCTGTTTGTTCTCCACAGGGAGCAGTGTTAACAGAAATTGGAATTTATAAAACCATGCTATGCAGTTACTCAAGTGCATATTAGTCTCTTCCCTTTTGTGCTCCTCTTATGGGGTGATGCAGTCCTTGCTCTGCTCCTGCTCTGGGGGAACCAGATGACCACTCCCATCTCTAACAACTCGAGGAGCAGTAACAGGAACAACTGCAGTTTAGCAATTGTTAACCATGCTTATTGAATGTTGTTATAGCTGTGCAATTAAGCTTGGCATAAGCATGCTGCAGCTAATATGTTTATTAAAAAAATCTGGTGAACCAAACACATCACTACCTGATCTGACAAACTTATTTTTCCACCAAAGTTAATTAAAAAGGATTCCTCCTGACTTAAATATCTTCTAGCCTTGCACCTTAAAGACAGCTAATCTTGAGCTCAGCAGCTTGTTAACCATTCTCAGCAGAGAGCAATTCTGACTGCAGGGGTTTCCCAAACACATGGTGGGCACCGTGCAGGTTAAGCAGGACCGAGCCTGGTGCAGTGCAGCAGGACAGGGTATATTTTAATGTATAGATTGGGCAGTGATGGGGGATGCTGGTTCTGAGAAGCCAGGTGCCAAGGTGTCTGAAGAAGTATGTTGGGGGAAGGGGAGGTATTGACTTTGAACTCAGCAGTCACCAGGAGGCCATTGCTTGTCTGTGGCCTTATTGCACTGAGCCTTCACCTTAGGGGAATTTTGCAGTCTCTGCAATGCCATTCAGTTGAGCAGGCACACTGGTTTTTGACAGTGGGAATAGCTGCTCTTTGAGATGGATATTATTGCAGGATGGTTATGTTGCTGCAATTCCTGTGTTGAGGTGGCACCAGTTTCACAGTGTTCAGCAAATTCTGCAAACCCTTTAAAAGTTTGTATGTTTAGAGAAGGAGGTTTGCAATATCTGTGCTAAGGTAAAAGCAGCAGTGAGGAAGGCTTCCAGGAGAGTGTGTTCCTTCTGATTTTGCTTTTCCTTTTTTCTAACTACATCACTGTCCCAGTAAAATAGAGTGCTGCTTCCTTGTGTCTCACTTAAATTTGTAAACCAGAAAATATTGACTTCCTTCAATTCTCAGAAGGGTGGATGTCCCCCAAAAGGTGATGAGTAGAGGCAGCATTGAACACCAGTACCTGAGCTGCCCCAGCTCGCCCAGTGTTGCTCAGCTCAGTGGGAGGGTGGGCATGAGGAATCAAGAGCTCTGTCCTAAGGGTCTCAACCTAAAGCCAGAGAGGGGAAAAATACCCTTAAGCTTTTTCAGTGCTGCTGTTGTGACTACAGGTCTGAGGTGGTTGAGCCCTGGGAAGTGCTGGGGGGTGTTGCCATGGGATTCAGTATTCTTTCCCTGCACCACAACCACAGCTTGTTCTTCCCCTGTGTGGTGGGTGTGTGGGCAGCAAACAGCTGAATAAAGGCAAATATGAAGAAAACTGGAGTTATAATTGTAGGTATTGTGTTGGTGATCCCAAAAGCTTCACTGAGGCTTATAGCTTTGTGTTCTATGTGGCGCTCCTGCTGGACCAGACACTGGAGAGGACACCTGGGAGAAGGGGAGCAGCTGATCAAGCTGCATGTGTGTCAGAAACAAAGCACTCTCTTCATCTCTTGAAAAGAGGGCTTTTTGTGAAAGCTGTCACTGTTTTCCAGTGGAAATATTTCAAGGTGTTCCTTTATAAGTACGAGCAGAAATTAAACTAAGGTTATGTATTGTGTCTTCCCACAATTGCAGTTTTACCAACTCTTAAGACGAGGTGTTCATATCCTCCCCAAAAGGTAATAGTAACAAGAGATTGGTTTATAAACTGTTACCAGTTTTCTTGTGTTGCTTTGAAATCTTAGGTTTGACTCTACATATAAATCCTAATTGTCTTCTATGAATTTCTGACTATGCCAGAGAGCTGCTGAGACAGTGACTTAAATGTTTGTGAGCAAACTTTGTTTCTGAAGACCACCAGAGAGATACTGTCAGCTCTGTCATTTTGTTTTGGCTTAATACTGCAATCTCTTTAAAAGCTGTCATTGTGCCTGCTGCCTGTTAAGTGAGAGTGATATTTTCTAATAGTGAGGAAACGGTTTACTTGTGTTTGAATGTCATCTAAGATTAAAAACTTTATTCAATTACCTTCTGAATGGTACCTCAGTATGGTCTGATGATATACACATAGTAGTGTGAACTGATTTGATTTTTCTCTGGCTGAGATATTCATCCTGGGAGGTGAAAAAACACAATATTACTCAGCTGTAAATTAATATTCTTCCTCATCATAAAAGATCAAATGCTTGTGGTATTTGGATATTTTAAGCTTGTTAAGATTCAATTCGTGGATGGTCTTGTAAAGTTTTGTGCTGCCCTCTGTGAGGAGTAGCTGTTTATTCATTATTTCTGTAATGAAAAGCGAGGTCTGGCTCATTGACATTGATTTCTGTTTCACAAGGTCTGAACCTCTGGTTTCAGGGAAGGCTGAGCCGTGAGCTGGTGCATAGCTGAGCCTCTTTAAAACAGTTAAACCATAAATTATATCAGGACTGGACCTTCCTTTGTCTCCTGTTGGAAAGCCAATTTCTATTTTTGAGTGCTTTTTCTCCTTTGCAGGTAACTCTTTTTTTCCAGGCTGGTCAGCTTCCCACCTTGCTCTCAGCATCCTCCCCGCTTGCTTTGCCATACCCAGAGGCTGCAAGGCCCACCATAGAAAGTACAATTAAACCAAATTACCTTTAGCATCCTTGAGTGAGTGATGCCCTGGGAAGCCTGGCTTGGCTGTAGTGCTCCCATCTTGTCTGGTCTGTGAGGCGATGGATGGAGATATTAAAGCACACAGACACGTACATTTTGGGAGGGTAGGAGACCCAGCTGAGGCTTCTTGGTGTGGGACTTATCTCTCCTGTAATCTTTCTGATCGCTTGCATGCTGCTGGCTGTTCCTGCAAATAGCTGCTGAACCTGAGATCGGGATGCTTTGGATTAGAGCATGCTGGGATGGAGACAGAATGTGCCTGCCTGATATTTCCAAAATAGGAAACCTTCCTAGTGCTGCCACGTTCTGGCCTCAGGATGGGAAAATTATGCATTGGCTTGCTTGGGAGTTATTGTTTTTCCTCTACAGCACTTGAGTCACTTGCATTTAATAACTTTACTTGGGGTGGGTTATGGGGGGGGGGGGGAGTTTGTGCAGTGTAATGCAGCCCTATTTGAATTTTACAGCAGTTTAGTACCACTTGGTGTGCTCAGCCTTTCCTGATTTCATTTCCTTAATAGTCATACAGGCACTTTCATGCTGCCAAAGTGTCTGCCACTTTTGCTAATGTAGGGGAAATTGTGCCTTCTAGGCACTGGCTTGTGATTGTGGAACTGAAGAACCACTGTGCCTGGGGAAAACTTGGGGTGAGGGGTGTGCTCCTGCAAGGCAAGGAGAAGGTGTCTTTGGAAAGATCTCCCAAGTGGCAACACAGCCAGCTATGGTCTAAACCAATGTCATTCCCATTGGGTAGGGGACTTCCTCAGCATGGTCCAGGGAAGTTGTGCATTGGGTATTTCCACAGTAGGTGGGTGTTGGATTTGGCTGGTGCCAGCATGGTATTGATTAACAGCCATAAATAAATGGTGAGTTTCCTCATTGGGTGGCAGGAGAATGGTCCAGGTCTTTTCCTTTGCTAATGGGTGTGTCTCTAAACTAAGCTCACAGCAGCTTTCAGAGGATTATGGAGAACAACCTTAAATGCTGCCAAACATCATTGAAGTGAGTCCAGCTGTGGTGGGGGTGATGCTGCTGGTCCTTGCTGGGCAGAAGGCTTGCCACATGCTTGATGTCTGTCTGCGGTGCTCCAGCATAGCTCAAAGCTGGGGATAGAGTATCTGGATCTCCTCTTAGGCAGCATGGAGCAAACTTCACATCTTGTCACTTGCAGTGATGTGACTGAGCTCATAGAGAAGAGATGGAATAAACTGAAATCACACGAAGAAACAAGCTGTTCTGCAGCTGTGGAGAGAACTGCAGGCTTGGGGAGCATCAGAAACTGGATGTTTTATGATGCAATTTCCACAGAACATTTCTAGAACTAAGGACACTTTTACCACTGTCCTTGTCTACTTCAAGGGACAATAAATTGTTACATTCCCTGGAAAAAAAATCTCATTCTGCATGTGTGTTTATTAAGTACCTGAGATGTGAGAATTAAATTTCATCAACCGTAGAAAACCAGCAGTGGCTTTAATTTAACGTTAGTCTAAGATAAAAGATGGGAGGGCAAGGATGTAGCATGGGGAAAATGTTTTGTTTTTTTATTTTTGGGAATCGGCCTGTGCCAGGTGGGTGGCAGCTATTAGCTAGTGAATGCTGGGCTGGGACTTGTGCGTGTCACTGGGAAAGATCTGTTGGCTGTTTGTTTTCAGCCAAACACAAGCTGAGAGGATTTTTCATTGGTGGTTTTTCTGTGTGTGTGGTTCTTTTTTTTTTTTTTAAGAACAGTATTACTGGCCTCAAGGTGGTGGTTTTATAGCTGTGGCTGGAAAGGACATCATGCATGTCTGAGTGGTGCTCAAACTTTCCAAAATGTGAGCTAGGAAATGGTACCTTCATCTTTAATGGGCACCTTGCTGTTCTCTTCTGTAGCATTATGCAAATATTTTGGGTAACTTCTAGCAGAAATTCCTGGCTTGGTATATTTTAGCACTTTGTCTCGTGTCTGTTCTGAGATGGGCTGATGTCCTCCCTTTCCAACTGATGAGCTCTCATGTCAAACCACAGATGCTCACTGACACCTAACTACATGAGTGAATTTAGAGACTTTTATTTTTTAAATTCTATTTTATTAATCCAGTCCTGGAGGTGGCTTTGTGGCCCCTGTGCAGTAAAGCTCAGCCTTGGAGCTGGTCTTTCCCACCCAGGTTGGTGTCAGAGTTTGCAGTTGTCCTGCCTGAGCCAGCGCTGGCACCCAAAGCTCTAGACAAGGTTGTTGAGCTCAGTCTAGGACAGCCAAACCTCCTCAGAGACTAATATTCCCTCTGTGAGCATCTTGGTCACATCCTTGGCCAGTTCCTCACCTGCTACTGCTGCTTGTACCACCCTCTTTTTTTTTTTTCCTAGTTCCAGCTAGCAATGTTCCATGTAGTTTTATTAAGTTCCTTACAGATGTCCGAATAGATTAGACCTACCACATTTCCCCTGTTGAAAACCAGTTATCTTTCTTTAAAAAGATATTGGATTCAGTCTGGCATGAGCTTCCCTTTGTAAACCCACGGTACATTTTATACCCTTTTCCATTAACCACCGTATCTTTTAATTATTTTTCCCTTCATAACTTGTTCAGGAAATCTTGCACAGCACTGCGGTCAGATTAATGGGCTTCTCTTAAAGGCAGCTTTACATTTTCTGTTCCGTAGCACACACTGCCATTTATGCCTTGATAGATTTATTTTTTTTAATTATCATTATCCTCAGGAATTACCCAGTCCCCCTAACTGGAGAGCGTTAAGCTCTGGTTTTACTTCCTCTTCAGATGGGGGTGATTTCCATTTCTATTAACTCAATCTTATTAGTCATCCTATTTGTGTCCCAGAGCTCAAAATCCACCTTTTTTGAGTGTAAATTGAAGGTGAGCGTTCATTTGGTTTTGGGACCATACCAAGTTATATTTATTTTTTATTCCACTCCTGCTGTGTGGGAGCATCCCCATGGAGAATGCTGCATTGGTGAGACCTCAGTCTGAGCTGGTGGCCTATAGAGGTTGTTCAGGGAAGGTACAAGAGGAGCAGGGCATGCAGTGACTCTTCCCTGGTGTAATCTTTTCAGTCTTTGGTGATTTGCTTTGAACCTGCCTGCTGCCACAGCAGCACCTCAATGCTTGCTCTGGTTTGTCTGGGCAGTGATGTTTCTGTTGCCCTAGGGCTGGCTTTGGATCCTGCCATCTTGATCCTGAAGGCTCTTGCTCAGCATCTTTGTGTTATCATGGGCATCCCTTGGTTATCTCTCACTGGCCACATTCAAATATCTCTGCAAGCTGGACTTTTGTGAACTCCATGGCTGTATTGAATATGCTGCTTGCAATGTCCCTGGGGGGTTTCTTCACTTCCCCTCCCTGTGCTCAGGGACCTTAGCTCTGCTTTCAGTGGGGAAAAGCAATGCTTTGGGAATCCACCCACCTTCGAAAAGTGAACTTTGAGATGTGGGGAATTCCCAGGTCTGATGTGACATTAGCCTTGCTTTGCATCTTTCATTTCTTCCTTGTATTTTGATGTCCTGTCTTATGGACCCATGCAGGGCACCTCAGACCTCTGCAAGCAGCCATTCTCCAATTTTTCCACTGATTAGACCAAATGGTTAAATGACCCAGTGTAGTAAAATATGCTTTCTTCTGAATAATAGTTCTCAGCAGTTTCCTTAGGTCCCCATACCAAACACATAGTGTGCTTTCATACTCTTTCCTACAAACCATTACTTGAATGATGAAGCAGGAGATGCTGGATGAGATCAGTAAGTTCAGAAGAGTAAGGGAGTGGAAGTGTCCCTGAGGAAGGCTGGTGAATGGGATGTGCTCAGGGAAGAGGTGGACAGAAGGATGTCTGCAGCTGGGGAAAGAGAAGGGAAAATAGACTTCTACCAGGACTTTCTGTAGTTCCCTGTCATGGGAGGTAAAGAGAAAGTTTAGAAAAACCCATCACCCACTGGAGCATTGAGAGCAGGACACTGATTAACCAGTTTTCCAGTTCCCATGCTTGGCCAGAAACCAAGGTTGTTAAGAGGGGACGGCACTGTGCCTCAGAGCTGAGCTAGGAATGCCTTTAGGGTTTCAGAAGAGGAAGAAAAATGCCATCCTTCCTGATCTGATATTCAGAGCAGCTTGTTCTGTGTTTCTTAACACACTCTGAGAGATGCTCTTCCCTCCATGCTGCAGTTCTTTGCTTTATAGTTATTTATTTCTATATATGCTATCTAAAGTGCTCCTGCCCTGGGCACAAGTAGGAGACAGGCTTTTGGAAAGGGAGGAGGATAATTTAAACCACTCAGGTGTTTCTGAGCAGGGAAAGGCCTCAAGGTTACAATGGAGGTTTGCCAGGCCAGGCCATCCATGGGGAGCAGGATGGATCCGGATGCAGGAGCTGAGCCTTTGGGGCTACAGCCCACCTCCCATCCTTGCCCTTTTCTGAGGACTGGGAAGCCTGGCCTTGATGGAAACAAAGGCCTTCACCAGGTCTCTTTTAGTGGCCCTTTACAGATGGGGTTTGCTGCTCTATTCCTTTGTGTTGATTTGCAGCTTCTATTCCTCAATCCTGTGTGTTGATTTGCAGCTTCTGTTCCTCATCAAATATGAGACTTTGCTGGGTTTGGTGGCAAGGGGCAGGGAGGCCTGGGGACCGGCTCTGGACACAATGATGTGGCCTCTCAGGGTGATGACTGACCAAGATCCTGGGCTTGGCAACAGCTCCTTAGAGGGCTGGCTCCAGCTGAGAAAGCAGCCAAAATCTCCCATCAGATCAGCACCATTTGGCAAAGTGCTGGGGCTGAGCCTGGGAGAGAAGTTAACTTGGATTTTATTTCCCTTAAAGAAGCTCCTTGAAACTCTCCTGTGAAGGCTTACTCTGGATTTCTTCCACGTAAGACCTTTGCTGGTGTGAAAGAAAGCTTTGCTACACCTCTCTCTTTGGGTGGTTTTAGTGGATGCTTCTCAGGCCCAGTCTAGACATGATTGTTTACTAGAAAATCCAATTTTTCTTAACATCAGCTTAAAAAATGGTCTTGGCTAATGTAGTGTGCTGCTCACTGTGGCAAAGAGGGTAGTGTTATTCAAAGATGACAAAAATTTCAATTTTGTGTAAGGCTGAAATCTGCCCTGGAAGAAATGTGTTTGCAATTCTGTTTTTTTAATCTTCCTTCTTTTCTTTTTCCTCCTCTCTTCATATGAGAAAACATGAAAAACACAGCTTGATAGATGCCAAATTCTCAATGTGCTTCCAGGCTTTTTCTGTGATCAAAAGCAAGTCCTTTCAGCTCCTTATCTGCTCTACATCGAAGCCCAATTTGCATTGATGTAGCTGTGCAGTGCCTGAAAATATGTTTTTATTGGTATTTTCAAATGTTTAATTGTGGGGTGCGTTGATGTTACTGCGTGTGTTAAAATGTCTCAGGTTAAGGGTGAGTGCTGAGTTTCATAGCAGTGTTAATTAGAAGAAGAGGAAAGAAAATTGCAACAAGTAGATAATTACACTAGCAGGCTTCTGGGGGTGGATCTGTTCTCAGTGACAGCAGCATGTGTAGGGCACTGGGAGGGCTGAAGAGCTGAAATAACCAGGACTGTAGGTCTTTCTTTGGAAAAAGAATAAAATATGATTGCAAAACACTAGCTTGAAGCTGCTTGTAGTTATTTGTTAACAACAGTTTGTCTGCACATGGAGTGTTTTCCTATTAGAGCTGGGCAGGTTATGATGAAAGGATGCTTTTTTTATTAAAAAGTGGCACTAGTCTGGCTCAGATTTCTTTTTTTATACAGAAAAAAGTTAATAAATTTCTATCTCTGCTTGCTGGATCTGCTGAACTGAGGATGCTGGGGAAGTTGCACCTGAAGAAGGTGGATATTCAAATTGTCTTGGTGGGATTGCTTGGACAGAGTAACATTGAAACCAGTCCCTGGGCAAACCATTACTTAAAAATGTGAACAAAAACTGCAGAGAGCTGAAAATTTGATGTACATCCCTGTGATGCTATAGCACTAGGCTGGAATCATTGGGGGTTTTGATGCTGACTGAGCACCCTCTCTCCTCTGGACCTACCTGCCTGGAAACACCACTATCTTCTAGGTGTAGGGGTAATTCATCAGTGTGGGGTTTTTTTTCTTAAACATCAGTAACCCTGCAAATTAAAGAGAGACCCATGAGTAATTAGGCTCTTCTTTTTCCTTTGTTAAGTGCATAAGTGATGGTGACAGCTGAAAAATGCATGTATCTTTTTCTATGTGAGTCTACAGACCTTGAAGGTCCCCGAGTGTAGGAGAAAATGTTCCAAGATACAGATTTTCTTGGATTCCCCACAGAATATTTTTCTCTGGCTTTTCAATTGTCTCTGTCTATGCAGGTTATAAATCTAGTTCAGTAGAAGCAAGACAATTTTTAATGGAATTTTTTGTTAAAACTAATTAAACATCTGCCTCCCTCATCACCACAAATGGACAGAAGATTAACTACAAAATAATAGTCAACTTGGAATTTGAACAAGGAGTTTTGGAAGACTTAATAACTTGCATTCACCCTCTGCTTTATTGGCTACTCTGTTTTCTGGCTGTTACAGGAAATTACTGGCAACTTAGAAGTGACCAAGGACACCTAAGTGGCCTTTAGAACAGACCTTACATTGGCAAATGTTCAAGGAAGCTAATTCATTTAAGATCACCATCTCCAAGAATGACTTTTATTCCCTTAATCATGGTTTCATCCTCTGCAGTTTGCATCACAGTTCTGTCAAAAATCACACTGTCTGCTATGGAAATGCTGGGAGGCGCTTGACAAATTTGGATCAGACACCTTTATCTCGGTCTGACATTTTGTTGTAGGCAATGTCTAATTAGGTTTTGAGAGTGATCACTAATCCTGTGGATGATGTCTTCCCACAAGAGGTGTTCATAAACTACTTTGCCCTGTTAGGCTCTTAGTATGGACACGGGGAAGCTACTGAGTTTCACTCCACTTTCTTGGCTGTTCCTACTGTTTGCTCCCTTACCCGTCAGCTACTTGTCTTTACTCTTGAACTGAAACCTGGTCTTGAGTTGTCTTTAAAGCAGGCTGAGCTGGCAAACGAGTGGACTTCTCCAGGGGAGAGTTTGGACTTAACACTGGCTCATTTCACACCTTTTGCTTTCACACTTCTCATCCCCATTTGCTACTTGGGAAGGGGTCTTGACTGTCCCCTGAGCCCTGAATCTGAACTGATCTTCATGACCTTGTTTTAATTCCCAGCTAGCACCATTCTTGTCCCTTCTCTTGTTTTTAGACCTCTGCAGAAGTTGCAGTCCCTCTAGAGCCTGGCACCTGGGATGGATGTGAAATGGTGACAGAGTCGTGCCCTTCAGCTTTGTTAATGGTAAAACTTTGTTGTTATGGGCAGTGGAAAATCAGGCTCCTCTCTTTTGTTCAGCAGCACCAGGACACCTGGCTGATGGGACACATCTTTTCCCTGGACTGACAGTGTGTGGTGCCTTGTTTCCCAGATGATGCCAAAGGAGGGTCAGTCTGCATTGCCTTCCCCAGGGGAAGGATAAATAACTGTAAGAACATCCTACTTGGCAGTGAGGAGAGCTGGTGGCTGGGGAGTAGGAATTTCAGAACATCATCTACAGGGATAGCACTTTGTTTGTCAGTTGGAAAAGCTGTGAATTAACTGTTGCTTGTGAGTGAGGGTGTTTCTCTCTCCCAGACCCAGATTAAAACCCTCTCCCTCTGCTTCAGCTCGCCTGGGCCAAGAGGAGCTGCTCTGCTGGGAGGGTGCAAGAAGCACTAACACTGCCTGTGAGCTGCTGGTTATCCTCGATACAGGCAAGCATCAGCAGTCCTTTTTGTATCTGCTGAACCACAGATGAGGTCTGTGGGCTTGTGGTGCTATCTTCCCTCCGAGCTATTGGATATTTTGGGTTGACCTTCTGTCCTGGTTTCAGCTATGATGGAGTTAATTATTTTTAGCAGTGGATGGAATGCCATGTTTGGGTGTTAGGATGAGAACAGTGCTGATAGCACCCTGATGTTTCTAGTTGTTGCCGGGCAATCAAGGACCTTTCTCAGCTCTGCATACTTCCTTACTAGTGAGAAAGGAGGGGACGTAGCCAGGACAGGTGACCCGAACTGGCCAAAGAGGATATTCCATGCCAGTTACGTCATGCTCAGTATAAAGGGGACTGGGGGGAAGAGGAGGAGACAACGCCAGGACGTGCAGTTTCTTGGGACGGTTGGGTTGTCCGGGACGGGCTGTAAGCTGTGCGGCCTGAGTTGTGTGGTTTGGTGAGAAATTGCATTGTGTATCACCAGTTTCATCTATTTTGTGCTTTAAACTTATGTTATTGTTATATCTAGTTTTCTGTTATTGTTTAGTAAACTATCCTTATCCCAACCTGCGTGGTTCTGGTTTATAGGTTGTGGTTTCGTTCCCTCTTTTCTTCCTTCCCTTTTCCCCCTCCCCCAACTTTCCTTCCCCCTTCCTTTTAAAAGTACAAGCGACTGTGTGGGGTGCGGCCCTCGGCCGGGGCAAAACCACGCCACCTTCATTTGATGACTTTTCTCAGAAAGGAGGAGCCATGTGTCCCTGTTTGGTGACACAGCTTGAAGGGATGAATGGGATGTCAATGGTTTCCCTGTTGAGGATCCACTGCCCAGATGTAGAGCACATGGAGATCATCCTCCCCCTGAAACTCTGGGAGTAGGTGGCTTTTTTCCTTTCCATAGTGTTGTACGGTCTAGGGAGTAGTATTTTAGTTCACCCCTGCCTCCTTCCCAGTCTATTCATCCTGTTGTGCTGCTGGGCACAGAGAAGAGGATTTGGCTGTGCTGGTTGGTACCTGTGACCCGCACAGGACCCCTGTCCTCGTGGCTGTCCAGTGAGGGAAGGGAAACTCTGGGAAGCACCTGGTCTCTCATGGATATTGGGGATGCCTTGGGATCACAGCTACATTTATTCAGTCAGCGTTTCTGTTCACCTTTTTATATTGTTTTTAATTGTTCAGTATTTTCAGTCCTTTTATTCTGTCCTGGTTTCAGTCGTGAAAGCCTTTCAAGTGATTTTGGCAAGAAATCCATGAATGTATTGGCTCGATGTTCTCCTATGTTTAATATTTGGATGTAGCTTTTCTATTTCCTTTTCCTTGTTTCTTTTTCTCTTGGTGCCTCAACCTTCAGTTGTTAAAGAAAGAAACCTTCAAACACAAAGAATATTCCTTGCCTTTAATGGTGTGAATAAATGAATGTGAGCTCTGTGATTAATTGCCTTTTTGCAGTGTATCATCCTAGAAGGGGGGGGGGGGAAATGCTTTGTGCTTGTTTTCTAGGGTGTGTGCAGGGAGCTGGAGGCAGTGTCCAGTATTTTGGGAGAAGGTAACAGAAACAAAAGGATGAGGATGCTCTGAATGCAGAATCAGCTTATTAAAAAATCATTGCTAGGCTTTAAATTTAATGAGCCTGAGGCTTGTGCAGGGCAGAGGCTCTTCCCTCTGTCTTTTCCACAGAGCTGTCATGTTTGAAACTGAAATTGTGGTTACAAGCCATGAGGGTCGAGATGTAACTCCTGCTGCTTCACCACCAGCATGGTTTGGTCCCACGGTGCTGGTGGATGGGCACCTGATGGCAGTGACATCCATAGTAATTTTGGTACAGAGGCAAGGCAGGTGAACCCATGTGGAAATAGCTTTCCCTTCCAGCTGGTACCTCTGTGCCCCCTGGAAGTATCAGGAGGATGCTCCCGGGGACTTGAGAGTATCTCCTCCCATGGGAATTCAGCTGCCCCAAGTACTCTGGCTTCCACTTGCCCTCTGAAGGTCTGAGCTGTGTGAGCAAGCAAAAACAACACAGAAAGTGGCACTTTGATGCTAATAGAAACCAATAATGTGGTGCCAAAACAGCGTGGATGCAAACCCTATAAAAACAAAGGCTGGAGCCAAGATCAATGTCTCCGACATTCAGCTGCTTTTAGCGCAGAAATCGCATAAGGTATTCACTTAGTAGGAGAAAACGAGGTTAAAATGGTTAGCTGAGAGAATAATTAGGCAATCTCCACTCTTTTTTTTTGTATTAAAAGCAAATTCAATCTTCTGGCTGTGCAGGCTCTTTTCTGGACAGAGGGTGGGGGATCAAATACCTCTGCTGGGGAGAACATCCCTGGGCCGGTGGCAGGCAGGAGGGAGCCTCAGCAAGGAATGGGGTACAGGGGTGTTGCCCTTGGGGTGCCTGTGCAGGGCTGCCCTTGGCACAGGAGACCTCTGGGGCAGGAAAGATGAGGATTTCCCAGAGCTGCAGGGAGGGCTTGAAGGGTGAAGCAGCCATGGGGCTGATTTATCTTCAGGCTCTGGTGGTATTTATTTGTCTGCAGAGGATGTTTAAACATGCTGGGGCAGTGGTGGGGGTCTGGAGCACCAAGTTCTCTTTGGAGGGGGAGATGGAAGTGTGGTTTCTTTGCAAGTTTGATCCTCTGCTGGATAAATGCATCCCACTTTACAGGGCTGGAGTCTGTCTGTGCTGCAGAGGTGAGCTAGGTATGAGTTATACATGTATATATACGAAGGCCAAAACCCAGTGTGATGCACTGAGCTCTGTCTGTAGACCATGATCTTGAAACTGGATGGATTTCCCCTCACCTCCCCCTATTAAATCTAAGCTACTATGACACTTCAAGAGACTTTTAAATAAAGCATGGCACGGATATATTTTATCATACCATTCACTTGTTATCCTGGGGGATGATGTAGCTTTTGTACTCATTTCCTTGGCATTGTCTGTGATGGATCTAACTGCCTTCATCTTGGTGAGGTCTTTGAATCTAGCAGGCCTTGACATCTAATGCAATGTGAATAATCAACAGAAGCAGATAATGAAATGCCAGCAGTGAGAGGAAAATTCCCACAGCTTAATGTCCCAGTGCAGAGGACAGTGAGAACGTACCAAGAGTTTTGTAACCTGCTAAATTAATAATGGAGCCAACCAAGCCATACACATAAAGTATCTTCCTATGTAATTAGAAATTAACCTTTAAAAGCCAGTGGATTTTTTCTCTCAAAGTCTAGGACTTGAGGCTGATGGGTTTTCCATAAGACTTAAAGATTTTTGGTTGGTTAGGTGATACAGAGCAGGGTGAAGCTTTGGGGCTGTTTGCTCAGGAAGATTCAAGATTTGAGTGTGGGTTTTTTGTATTGTTGTTGGTTTGTTTTTTAAGGGCTGTTTTTCCCATTGTTCTGTTGTGTGGGTCAGGCTGGATCCCTGATAAACTTCCCATAGCCTTAGCATCCACATCTGTGAGCACTCAGGAAGGCAGATAGTAATATATGGCAAGAGACACATATCTGCCTTAATAAAATCTTTGTTTTGCCTAATGGTGTTTCAGATAACTAAGTAAACTTCAACTTGAAGCTATCCAGATTCTCAATTTCCTTTCTTTTTTTTCCTAGACAAACCCCCCAAAACTTCTAAATAGATGTAAAATAGTTCCAGTCCCTTCAGTGTAGTTTGCGTTAAAAACCAGCAGTTGGATAAGTACTTTTAGCATTTTCTGGGTAGAAAATAAACATGGAAAAAAGAGGAGTAAGCAAGGACAGCTTTTCAGCCTCTTCTGAGCTCAGAGAAAGCACAGGCATTTGAGAATGTCAGGTCAAGTTTTGTACCAGTTGCTGTACCAAAGGTCCCAGCAGTTCCCTTGCTCTGTCGCTGCCCTGCTGTGAGTGTGCAACACTTCACAGGATTTGCAGTTGCTGTTTGCAGTTGTGGAGCCAAATCCAACTTGACCTGAACATTTTTCTGGGTTTTCCAGATTTTTGAAATCCTGATGCAAAGTCACGTGTCACTTGTACAAGCAGATGCAGGATGGGAGGAGGGAAAAGTCTTCTCTAATTTGGCTTGGGATGAAGGAAGTGATTTTATTATGCTTTTGTGGGCTTCCTTAGTCTGAGGTTTTTAATAAGTTTAAATTAATGCGTGGCAGCATTAACACAACTCTAATGTTGATTGCTGACCTGGGTGATAACTGCTAGTACAGACTCCAGTTGTGTCAGTATTTTCTTTTGCTGTGCTGTTCTACTGGCACCTAATCTCTTGTGCTCTGTATAGAAACATCCTTCCCCAAAATAACTTGTTTCTCTTTGGAGGCTTTTCGGACACATTTAAGAACACATTTGCTCCAGTAACTTATTGTAAGCCCAGAGGAGTTCTCTAACACCACTTCCATGCAGCATCTTTTCTCTCTATATAGCGGCTTTTTTGGGTACTTTTTCTACCTGTGAAAGGCAGCCTTTTTGAGACAGGGCTGCATGGGGGCTGTTTGTGCTTTGATTAAACCTTCCGCTCCTGTGAGCAGCTTGGGCCTGCTGGGATGGAGTGAAGTAGGTCTTTTAGGCTCTCCCACACCTTATGCTGCCTTCTGCAGCCCTGTGCCAGCGCCCTTTGCTCGTCTCTTCCTACCTGTTCCCGGGCACCTGGGTCACCTCCTCACTGGGTTTAGGGCTGGATTCTGTCACTCAGATGCAGTGGGTCTGGTTTGGGCAGCAGCAGATCTGGTGCCAGGCCACTTGTAAGATGTAAAACCCTGGCTGTGCATAAGGGGCTTTTAACATTCACCGTCTCCTTGTCTGTGAGCTGGTGTGTGCTCCTAGAAGAGGAGAGTGTTTTGTTAACAGTGCCAATGCTGTGAACATCTCTTCCAGAAAAGCCTGGGAGATGGAGAGGCCTGGAGTCCAGTAAGATCTGTCCATGCCCATGTTTTTGGGAATGGGGTTCAAGGCTTTTAAGATCCCCCTGTAATTACCCATTTAGGAGTCCAGGATTTGCTGGAGATATTATTGTTTTGGCTGTGTTAGCAAGCACTACCAGCACCATTCCCATAGGCAGCAGGGCCTCCCTGGGGAAAAAAAATGGGAATTTTGGATGCTGTGTGTCCGGTGGTGTGTGCTACCAGCATGAGGAGAGCAGCCAAATGAGAGAATGTGAAGACCCACCCCGTGGGACCAGGGATGCTGCTGACTGCAGTAAATGTGGGTCTGGGGAAGAGAGCTGTGCTGCTGCTGCTCACGTTAGCTGAAAAATGGGTGAGATAGCAATAAAGACAAGCTTAATCACATTGAGAAAAGCAGTAATAGATAACCTAGTTTTGGACAGGCTCTGGGTTCCTATTCAGTCTTTTCTGGAGTCACTGCCTTATGAGAGAAAGGATGGGGGAGAGCAAAACAGATGTCCCAGATACAGCTGGCATTTCTGATAACTTGACTCCTAAAATAATCTTGCTTTATAAAAATTGATTTTGTTCTTTTTCTTTTTACAAAGAACAACAGAGTGAGTTCTTGCCTTCCACAAATCCTCTCTGAAGGAACAGTACTATATAAATCAAACTCTGGTTCAGGGGGTTTATTTTTTTAAAAAATCGTTAATATTTAATTTAAGCCATCAGTTTGGACTGACATGTATTCATTTTGAAAGAGTATTTTTTTTCCTTTAAAAAACTGATATTTTCCCTTTTAATAGAACCTTTATGTCATGCTTGGGGAAGAGGAAGATACTGCAATATTCCCCCAAACAGTACTGCACTCCTGAAACCTTGTTTTCTCCGCGATGGATTTGGATTAAAATATCCTTCTTGTTTTTCTTCTCCTAAAGCACCAGCATATTAGGAAAACTTACAGCCCACCAGAATAGAAGGAAGAGTTTAGGTGTGGGAGGCTGTCTTTGCTGCCCTTTGCCCAAGTCCCAGTGACCAGCGCTGCCTACAGGCCAACCCACCAGTTGGAGCTAGTGCTGAGCTGTGCCCTAGTTGGTGTCTCTGGATTTGTGCTTGGAAATGCGGGGAGGGTACAAGAGCCCCTGAGGTCCTGGGACCCTCAGTATGCTCCATGTCATCTAGCATACTTCAGCAGCTACATCTGCAACCCCATGACAACTGTAAGAGGTGCTCAGCTGCACCAGGCCAGAAGCTGTCAGGGCCAGAAGAGCTTTTGAGAAAATATTCTGGTTTGGGGTTTTTCCCCCCCCTCCTGTCCTTTTCAGTGTCTGTGGAGACAAGACAAGGGGCAATGGCTGTAAATTGGAGCACAGGAAGTTCCACACCAACATGGGGAAGAACTTTTACACAGTGAGGGTGACAGAGCCCTGGAATAGGCTGCCCAGGGAGGTGGTGGAGTCTCCTTCTCTGGAGATATTCAGGAGCTGTCTGGCTGCCTATCTGTGCAATATGAGCTGGGGAGCTGCTTTGGCAGGGGGTTGGACCTGATGATCTCTCGAGGTCCCTTCCAACCCCTGTGATTCTGTGATTCTGTATTCTTTATGGAGAAGAAAACATGTTTTCAGATCTGGGGTAGGTATTAAAATGAATGTGTTTCTCTTCCAGGAGTTTGTTCAATGTGCAAATAAAATCTGCCCTCGTGCACAGAAAACCTGGAAGGTTTCAATTTAAAATTCATTGGGTTTTCTAGAGAAGCACATGGGGTGGGGTTTTTTTTGTGTGTGTGGAAATGTATTGAGAAAGATCCTCATCTGCATAAACCGTCAGAGAGTAAATGCCAATTATGGATTCATAGACTAGCATAAAATATCTGTTACTCTCGATTTATCCTTGTGATAAGATTTATAAAGAACAGAGATGGTCTCCGTTAAAAAGAATGACTCCAGCTGGTATAAATAAAACAAACTTAATGGCAAAAGTGATAATATCAGCCCACAATATAATCTGAACAGTGAGAAGCAACATACAAATTGGTACTTTATGTCCGGAGGAGAGGACTGCATTTGCTACTCGCACTTGAGGGATATATGAGCTCATTTGGGGTCAGCAGGAGAGTTCTCATATGTGACTCAAAGCAAGAGTAATGAGAATTATGGTGTTATTGCCCCACTCATTGAAATACCAGACTATGCTTAAGTCCCTGCTCCTGAATTTGATCTGTTCATTGCTTAGATCGGTTGGTGCTTTCTGGTGGGATATACAAGGTCTTAAAATGCATATGTCTCAGGAGTCCTTCATCTAATTCCACTGCAGAACACAACAAAATGTAAAAGCAAAGTCCTGTGTTACTTGTGTGTCATCAGATCAGCTCTGCTGTGATAATGTAAAGATACTTGAGAAAATGATGTATTTGCCCTGAGACAAAGCTGTTCAGTGAAGGTGCTAAAATATATTGCCTGACAGAGAAAGCCCATCCAAAGGGTGAGTGGGAATGTACTGAATGCTTCAGCATCCTGGGCTGCTCTGCCTTGCCATGGGGTGGGTCACAGCTGCACCTTGGGCAAGGCACTGCAAAGCTGGGAAAAAACTTCTCCTGGTGTTGATGCTTGCCTTGTCCCTGGCCTTGACAGTGATGTGTTTTTAGGCCTCTTGCAAGGCTGGAATGGGATAATTCAATGGAGAAGGGATGATTGAAGGATGAATTGTCATTGACTTTCTGAGCCTCAGTTTCCCACACACTCTTAGTATCATGGTACATTAGCTGTGATTACACGGGGTATTTTGTGAGTTTCTTAATGATGCTGTTGTGTAAGTCTAGATAATGATTTTTTTGTGTGATTTAAAAGTCTGCTCTACCACTAGCATGAGGACTGAGTCCAGCGTTGTGGTCTGTGATATCCATTCATGATAAACATCCTACAACTGAGTTCTCTGTTGCATGAGCTCCCCTTGCTAAGTCCTGCTGCCTTTGGGTATCCACCTCTGTCAGCAGAGGCACAGGGCAGCAATCAGCAGGCTGGTCCTGCAGCGATGGAGGGGGCTGGGATGACTCTGCAGATGTCAACAGGTCTCTTGGTAACCTTGATACAGCAGAACACAGGTGGAGGAGGTGGCTTTGTTGGTCCCATCTGGGGATCCCAGCAAGGGGCAGCACTGGGCTGTCTGTCCCCACTGTGGTTCCACAGCAAGGCTGTGGGCAGCATAACCCTTCTACCAAGCCCTGCTGAGCTCTGCAGGGGACATGGTGAGAGGGCTGGGACCTTTGCCTTGTGCTGCCAACCTTGTCTCCTCCTCCTGGCACTCCTCTCATGCAGTGTCTAGACTTCCAGTCTTTCTGAGACAAGGGAGAAATGCATTGCCCACTTTCCAAGGCTGAAGCTTCGATTGCTTTAAAGGCTCTCAGCTGCAGGCTCTGCCAAGGAGGTGCTGCGTTGTTCCTGCCATCAGCCTTGCTCTTCCATCAGTCTGAACAGCATACAGGTGACTGGTCTGGACAGGAGTCAGCTGTATCTCCTGCCTGCAGCATGTGTGGTTTTGGTTGCATTAGTGGTAGTTCTCTGAATGCTCACTCTGATGCCAGTATATGGGGCAGGATGCTCTGTGTCCTCCTGGCCACTGGAAAGGCCCAGCCTTGGTGAAAAGCTCACCATTTAGAAAAAGTTTAAAGCTCTTGGAAACTGTGCAGATGTTATGGGTTGAATGAAGGCTTGGAGACCACCATGATATTAGAGATAACCAATTAGCAGGTCATATTTCTCCTTGGTGTGAGAGCCTAGGCGTAGGAGGATCACTTGGGAACAGAGTGTTGTCATCCCACCCAAATGTATCATACAAACCTGCTCTGTAACTGAGCAAGGTTGGGAGGAGAGAGGGAAGGTTTATTCTCCCTGTCTTTGTGGCTATTCCAAAAATTCACTTCCCTGAAGAATTCTTTTTTTAGTCTAAAATTATTCTTCATCAATTTACATCTATTTGTTCATGTGCCAATATTATTCCTCAGCTTAAATAGCTCTTTTCTCTCCCTTGTGTTTACCCCCTTGATGTATTTATAGAAAATAATCACAGCCCCTCTCAGGCTTCATTTTGCAAGGCTAAACGCTGTGTCTTGTGCAGTCTCTTCTTACACCAGCTCATCCCAGTTACTTCTTGCTCTGAATAGGACGTTGCTGAGCATAGGAGACCGTACAGGGAAGCGTATTCCCAACGAGGTTGTGCTGATTCCTTCCCAGTGATGCTCATCCTGGTCTGGGCTCCGTAAACATGTCAACACCCCCCTGTGGTACCTGCGGTATGAGCTACTCATTGTGGTACTACAGCTGCAGCATGTCAAACCCTCACAAGCATCCCATGCTTGAATAATGCTTCTCTTTTTCCCTTACTCCCACCTGATAAGCTTCTAGGCACCTGCAGATATTCTTTGCTGGTTCTTAAGTACAGCATCACAAATCTGAGCGAGCCCCATCCCTCTGCCTCTGTTTCCTTGCAATAGTCAGGTTTTCCCTAAGAATGCTTCCCAACTTTCTATCTCAAGCCACTGAAGGCATTTAGTGCCTTTCTGCTCTTTCTAGTGAAAATAGCAACTGATATGGGTCCCTGCCCTGGAGGAGTTCCTCTAGTAACCTCCACTCAGCCTACTCGTCCTCCTTTCCAAACATGATGTTGGCATCTCTTCTATAGGGTGACTGGGGAACCAGCTAGCAGTCGTGAATTAATCCAAATAATTTCCAGTGAACTTAATTTTCTGTGTCAGCTGTTTTGCTGAAGTCCAGATAGGTTATACGTGCTACTTTAAAAAATGAGGATTTTTATCAGAGAAAGATAATGATGTAGCTGGATGTGATTTATCTTGCTGCGTTTTCTCCTGCTGCTGTTACTCCCAGAGCCCTCTCCTTCAATGTGTATTAAAAAGCCTTGCTTGTGAAATCAGACTAAAGAGCCCATAGCTGTCCAGATTGCTTGTCTACGCTTCCAAAAAAATATTGGAATATCATATTTTCTTACTCTATCTGATTGCACAGATTTATTAAATAAATCCTTGCCTTGTAGCTATCTTATATCCAGATTTCTAAACCATTGCAGGGAGGGAGCTGGTTCTTTCTGTGATGAAATCTATTGAAAAAAAGAGCAGCAAATGAATCCCAGTCAGCACGCCTTTAATAACAAATGCAGGCAAATAAAACATCCTTGGGGATGCTCATTTCTCAAGCTCTGTGCAGGTAACGTGGCTTCAGACCACAGCACTGCAACTCAATCCATTTAACTACCCAGCCACATGCAAAAACTAGAAATTTGGATATTATACCAAGCATTTGGTAAATAATGGCTGCAGAGAGGTTTGCAATGAGCTCTGTTATCACAAAGAGGTTTGTCATTAAAGTGGAATATCCTGCATGGACGCTCCAACGTCTATCATTCTCCAAAAACTGCTACCTAACATGGTGTTAACTGAACTAGTATGATAGATGGTGGTGTTATAATTGAATTAGTTGGGAAGCATTGACCTTTTTGATGTATAATGTCTCTGAATGTGAACAACAAATACAAACTAATGGTTTTATGAGTTTGCTGGGTGAGTTTAGCCATCAATTGACTTGTGATAAATAAGACATTGCATGCTCCAGTCAATGGAAAACATGTTTGCAGCTCCTGTGCTTGTATTTCTGTACTCTGTGGGATCAGCTCTGCAGACACACATTACTCAGGTGTGGCTTTTATATTATAAGCTGGACCCAATTGTGAATTTAAGTCCTCAGAGGACCTTAGACTTGGTGGGTAATGATGAACCCACCAGCTAGTGCTTGGTGTTAATTGTACGCTCCCTTACTGCGTGGCCAGATTAGCTGACAATGACCTGATGAGATTTCTGCTGTTTCTGCAGCACCTCTCCTCATCAAAAGAGTTGTAGATCAATAGCTGTTGCCTCCACGAGCCATGCCGAAAGGGAAGTCAGACGGGGAAATGCAATTAGAAGGGAGGAAGCTATTTGCAAAGAATTCATGTTGTTTGTTCTTGTTCTGTTTCTACACCTTGGTCCTTCGAGCTCTAGAGCAGAAAATGAAATTTTGCTGTTTATCTTTTATTCAGTTTGCCTTTGACAGAAAAATCACTATTGCTGTAACCTCGGACATTTTATTAGTGTTTATCTGACCATGATGAATTCACATATTGCTACTTGCCAGTGGAGCCAAAATAAATGATCTCTAGGTGGACAAGGGTGCTCAGGGAACTGATGGGTGTCTGATCTGCCTTTCCAAATCCAGCCTAGGTCAGGAAAGCTTGTCCTGAAAGACATCAGTTTACTGTGTCATGTGAAAAATGCTGATGGGTCTCAGCCCTATGTCCTGACACCTCCAAAAAGGCATGTGCTTGGAGCAGGAAGATTGATTACCACTACCCCTTGTGCCTACCTGTGAGTGTAGCTAGTTCCTGGTGACTTAGGTTTTCTGCAACTCACTCCCCCTTTCATGCAGTTTGCAGGTACTTTCTTGCACACAAGAATTGCCAAACTCCTCTCCAGATCTGATACTCACAGTCCTACGAAGAGCCTGCGGCTACAGCAGCTTCTTGTAGTTACTATTGATTTAGGTAAAAGCATAAACATTGCATTCTTCCAGTTTGCGTGTCTGTCTCTGGCCTCAGGTTCTTTCTTTTCCTTGGTGGAATCAATTACCACTTTATCCTTTGATGCAGAGTCTGGCAATGCCCTGTTGGAGAACAAAAGCAGGGACAATGCTGTAATGGATTGGATCAAAAGGATCCCTCTGATGCAATAGGAGGGCCAGGAGCAGACATTTTAGAGAGCACTGCAGTACTGCATTGTCATGGCTTAATTTTCATCTAAGGAAAATAGCCATCATAGAGGCTCCAATGTGAAGTCAGTATAAGCCATGAAAGAGCAAAACCAGAGCAACCAGTTACTGGTGGAAATGAGAGTTGCCTCATCACTGCTTTGGTTCATCTCTCTGTCTTTGGACACTTTCCAACTTGTCTGTGCTTCTGGTGCATTTTACCTCTTGTCCTTTGGTAATACTTGGTGGTGATGAAGTTTATAGTGCTGGTGCTGAAAGAATAGTCTCCCATACCATCTTTTCTGACTCTGCATAAGTGCTAAATGCAATAAAGATATTTAAAAAATTTCTCTTAAATTCAGGGGCAAGGTCTGGCTGGACTTGTCATCTTCCAGTGAGACTTTCATGAGTCCTCCTGGATTTATTGTGTACAAGCAGGTCAAATAACACCACACCTCCTGGGTCTTTACTGCTACACAGCAAGTCCTTCTAAGTGTTATGTCTTTCCCATGTGCTAAACAAATCATGTCCAAAATGCCATGCAAATTGTGGTTCTATGTGGTCTCCGTTGATAAAGCAATTATGGAAAAACCAGGCTTCCATGTGTGAATAATCCCCAGATACTGAGGGGAAAATGTAAGGACCTAAAATAACTCACCCAGGGACCAAATCTTGCAAACCTAATTAAATTCAATAGAGATATAGAAGGGAGAGAGATTCCTTTTCTCTATGACCTGCCCATAGTCAATGAGAGAAAAGAGTAAATGCTAGAAAAGTTTCAGTCTATTTGTTGTGGTTAAAGAGGATGTGTCACAAGCAGTTCTCAGTCTCCATAATGTAATTTAAGTTATTGTGATCCATATGGGTCATCTGTCTTTCATCTGCTATTTTTCCCAGCATGGGGAAGTATGGCTTTCTGGGTAATAAAGAAATCTTATCATGTATCTTACATCATGTGGTACCTCATGTGAATGGTCCAGTGACCCATAACAGGGCTGTGACACAGTGGGAAGGAATACAAGAGAATGGGAATATGTGAAGATGCTTCTCCCTTATTCTCTAAGAGCAGTCAGATGGTGTGACACCACCTGCTCCAGCCTTACCAGAGACTGGAGGTATCCCAGGGCTGCTGCAATCAATAGGCTTTTTTTGCTGACAGTTTCAAATGGAGTGATTTAACCCCAGCCAAGCCTGAAGACAAAGCCTGATGCATGCTCCTGCCTGGATTTTGGATTGCAGCCAGGGTGTTTTTGCATCAGGTCGAGGTACAAGGTGGCCTGAAGAAGCCAGCAAGAAATGACTTGTCTGTAGCGATGTTATGACCTACTCTCTGCTCTTGGAGCATAGAAGCACACCCCTGCAAAGGATTTTAAGGCAGACAAATGCAGCTCAAAGGGAAGGATATTGTGAGCAGTGAACTGTTTAGAGATTTGGGACAAAGCACGTGAGAGCATTCCTTTAGGGCTTCCAGAAACACGCTGGGTACGTGGGAGGTCAGGAGAAGGGAAGCTGAGCTTGGCCCTCGCACAGCAGTTGTGTTCCCTTTTGACTTTCCGCTTTGCCTGGGCTCAGCTAGAACATATTGCTTAATCCGTGACAGCCTAGAAGCATCTGGTTGATATGTGATCCTTATTCCCACAGTGAGGATGCAGGAAACAGATATAAATAGCATCAGGGCCAATGGAAGCCAAGGTTAAGTGGAGGTGCATGCTGGCCCACCATCAGACATGACCAAGCTAGACCTGGGACTGCTCCCACAATGCGATAGCATTTCCTGGGATAAAACTCACAGAGGAGATGGGAGACTAGAGATTAGAGCAAGCAAGAAAGTGGTGTTGAGAGAACAAAAGGCAAAAAAGGTGCAACTTTCAATCTGCCAGAAAGAGAGTCAGAATTAAGTCCTTCCATCACAGCAATGATTGCTTTTCCTGGGCCCACCTGGCAGAAATGAGAACTTGTCCTTTCACTCATCAATGCTTTTCAAAGACTCTTCCTTCATTTTTCCAGGCTGCAAGGCTGGAATTAGGATGAACAGCTCTATCCTGCCCAACAGTGCCAGGTACTTCTTTGCAAGACATACCGTGTTGATGCTGTGGGGAACGTGAGCCTGAGACAATGCTGAGCATCAGATGTTGACGCTCCTCAGCTGAGTGTCCAGAGGTGTTCAAAGGCATTGGGGGTATTTCAAATATGTTTCACTTTTCAGCACCAGACAGACCACTGAAGGCAATGATATTTTCTTCATTCCTTCATGCCTTTAGTGGTCTCATTTCTGCCAGGTGGGCCCAGGAAAAGCAATCATTGCTGTGATGGAAGGACTTAATTCTGACTCTTTTTCTGGCAGATTGAAAGTTGCACCTTTTTTGCCTTTTGCTCTCTCTTTTCTGGAAGATAATTTTTAATCAAATGCTAACTGCTGAGCTAAACACAGCGGCTATTGAGCAAAATGCTATGGGCGATGTTATTCTGCAGACTGATGAGCTAATAGTATCTGCTGGACTTAAAATCTGGATGGACATTTTAAGGGGATTCTATAAAAAGTCCATCCCAATAAATAATTCCTCAGTACAGTAAAAGCTAAAGCATTTGTGAATTCCTTGGTGACCACAAGAAACTTGAAGACTGTTTAACATATTACCTAAGTGCTGGGGAGTGGAGTCTCACAGCCATCGATATGACTGGAAAGTCTCCTGCTGCTTCAGCGGGCGTTTGGACAGGTCATGGTTGTGGAAATGGTGCAAGGGCTAAAGACAGCAGGGAGGCAGGACTGTGCCACCCTCCATCTCAAAGGATTGCTGGAGAAGAGATCTCTTCCTTCAGGTTTTAAGTCTCACGGGGAAGGTTAATTTGATTTTCCTTTAAAAAACCTTGGTGGGCAAGACTTGGGGATGAGCCAGTAACTGACAGAGAGACAGATTGCATAGAAAACTCACCTGAACGTGCAAGAAATCAGCACGTACTTCGCACAGTTTGGAAATACCTTCTCCTCCCTGGAACTCAGTATGGAAGATAACACCTTCCCAAGAGCTCACAAGGAACAAATACGTCTCCAGCCCTGACCTGAGACCATACATGGCCTGTCGCTGAGCTGTGGTTGAGGGAATCTTGTGAAGTAGACAGGTGGTTACCTGTCACGCTTGCTGCTGCCTTCACCTGTCAGATCAAGAGGAACCGGTGGCTAAGCAGCCAGAGCAACGGCTGAGCACAGATAAACGTGAGCCACGCTGACTCCATCTGCACAGCCTTCCCGTGCTCTGCAGGATGCTCACTCCCTCCTAGGGGCTGCAATAGAGAAGCAGCCCCTGACTATTTCCCCTCTCACCCCCAACTTTTGACCTAAAAATCTGTTGCCCATGTGCTTCTGTGCACGTTGGCTCCAGGAAGGGAGCTTGTCTGTGCAACTACCTGAGAAGCTCTGACCCTTGGCCCTTTTGCTCATGGTTAACAATGCACTTGAAAAGACTCAAACTGGAAAGCCGAAGTGAAGGCTCATTTATAAAAAGGTTGGTTGTGAATGTAAGTACTTGAATTGTTCCGAGTCTGCTTCATGTGAAGCTTAAATATGAAGTTTCTTCTCTCAGATGGATTAGTCTGCCACCACTTCAATCATCAGTGGTTTTGTACATGGTCTTAAAAGTCTGTTTTACAAATGGTCAAACATGCAATATGGGGGGTTATTTCTCATAGGCATTTGTGTCTGAAAAAGCCAGTTGTTCCCACGCCCACTGGAAAGGAATTCAACCTAGCAGAAGGAAACTCATTAAAAAGTTTAGGCCAACATTCACAAAAATATTTTATCTTATCCATCCTACTCCACAGTGACTTTTCTCTGTAAATATATTGGCGGGGGGGGAGAGAAAAAAATCACTTCTGCCTAGGACAACTGTCAAGTGTATTGCTTTGAAGAATTTGGCATGTTCTCCAGTCAGCACATCTGGCATGGGTGGATGCTATTCAACAGACTGATTTTATTTTTTTTTTTGGTGGTTGTTATATTTCAAGTGATCCCGTGCCAAACCCGGTTTAGCTGAACAAGAAGTTTGCCCATTATCAGTCACTCACTGATAACCACTGCCAACACAAAGATGCATCTTTCCAGGCATAGCCTGGCTCGCTGGCCACAGAAGCCAACTTAAGCAATATTGATACACTGCTGAGATTTCAGAGGAAGTGCAAATAATGGAGTACTTGATAAAAATAGCAATCCACGGGCTACATATTGCTAAGTGCTATTTAATGATGCAGAAACTTTTGGTCTTCTCTTTAACCTAGGAGAGCATCAGATGTTTCACCCAGACTGCAACAGAGAGGTAGAGAAAGCAGTGCCCTGTGTTGTCTGGCCATTCCCCCCGAGGTTGCCTTGTTCTTCCAAACCCTGGTTTAAGCACTCCAGGGAGCATACGAGGTTTAGTCTTGTCTAAATGGAGTGTAACCACTTGTTCTCCCAACATAAAGCTGTGCTTTGGACTTTAGATTTTCTCTAAGCAAACCCAGAAGAGGCTGAGAACTTGCTGTCAGCACACTAGCAAATGTAAACCAGTCTTTGTACTATAAGCTACACTGGTGAAGGACTGTTTATTCTGTATTTTAATATCATTTGACTGCAGCTGTTTAAGAAATGTCTGTGCTGAAGAAGGTAGTAGGTATGGTCACATCTCAGTTAAAATGAAATTTGTTTTCTTTTACCTGTCAGCAAAAGAGGTTCCTCAGGAAATGATTTGGGGGTTCCTGAGAGCAGCTAAAGCACTAGGTTGGTTGAAGGGTTTTTGGTATGTGGAGTTTCTGCTTTTCTAATGGCACAAATACACCCAGAGGTTGCAGTAAGGAAGGCGAAGAAGAGGTTTGCTGCATAAAGACTTCTTAGTGCTTTAAAACTGAGCCCCTAGGCCAGTCCCCTGGTTGCCAATGAGACAAGCAGGTTGGTTTTGAGTTAATCATGTGTACAGGCCTTTGCAAGGCAGAGCAGGTAACAGCTGTGTGGTGCTACAGCCACATCAGGTAAGGTGCATGGAGAGCCCTGAGCCCAGGCTTGCAGCAGTTTGTACCAGTTCGTTGGGTGCACGTTGCTCTGGGGAGGGGTTGCAATAGAAAGAAAACTTTGCAAGAGAGCGTGGACAAGACACAAGTGGAAACAACCTGCCTTCCCACAGGGCGCTATCAGCGTGGAAAGGGAGCCAGAAAGCTTCAGTGAAATAGCTAGTGAGCATCGCTGTGATCAAAGTCAGGTTTCCCTTCCTAGACCTCATCCTCAACATAAGCTGCTGCGTCAGCATCCATCACCTTCAGTGTTTCCAGCCCTGAGGAGTGATTCCTGCACATGAAGTACCACTGCTACTCTGAGAGGACGAGACAGCAACAGCATGTTCATTTTTTGGTAGGTGCTGTTAGCATTGTGTATGAATGAGGAATGTGCTCTGGCCCAGGCAAGCAAATTGGGCTGAAATATCTGTATATTAGGGCTATGCTACACAGGGAAGAGACTGAAGCCCTGTGAGGTGAGAAAGGTGGGTATGCACAGCCCTGGCTTGAGGGAACATCTGCTTAATTTGGAAGGAGTTGCTGAAAGGGAGGGCAGGGAAAATGGGAGGCCTGAGGGGAAGGTGGAGGCTATGAGGGAGCCAGATAAGGTAAATGTGCCAGTGACTGAAGGAAAGAGGAGATGAAAGGGAAGAGGAGAGTGGAGAACAAAGCAGAGACGTCAATGAAAGGTGGGGAGGGGAAACAGGAGATGATGGCACTAAAATTAGATGGGGAATGGGGACAGGGAGAGCTGATCTGGTGCTCTCCTCTTGGATGAAATCCCCACTGACGCCGCTATCAAAACTGGCTTTCTGGCCAGGGAGAATTGGAGTCCAGATGGGAAACTGGGGGGGAGGATGTGTGTGTCACTGCAGACCTGCATCACCCTGAGCTGCTTGGAGGGGTTCACCTTGCCCCCAAGGCTCCCCTCTTCTCTTGAGCATTGCCTTCATCCTGGGATACACAACCCAGTGTCTTTTCGTAAAATCAATGTCTCGTGTTTATGAATCTGCACTGTGTTTAACTGTTTCAAACCAATTTTTGCAGGTGATTCCTAATTATATGCTACTAGTCACAGTCCACAAAAAGCTAATGAAACCCTTGCCATCAATTAAATGTAATTTCCATGTGCTAAGGGGGAAGCAAGGAAAGCAAATGGCAAAGTGACCAAACCTTCCTCTGGCTGCAGCCTGGCTTTGGGGCATTGCTTCTCCCAGATGCCCTTGATCTGACAGATTTGGGGTGGTGGGAGCAGTGGTCTGTGCATGCAATAGGGGAGTAAAGGATGTGCATTGAAGAACATTCTTTTCACTGAAGCTTTGAGCTTTTAAATCGCTGCAAATCTCACCAGGCTTTTTACAGGAGGCAGTTTCCTACCACAGCTACAACTCAGGACAACAAACTCACACCAGGGCCAAGACAGATACATGACCAGTGTATGGTCCCTTTTTCTCCTAGGAGTACAGGATTTTGTAATTGGGGACTTTCTGTCAATCGGGGGATCGTTGATTAGACATCCTCTTTCATAATCAAGGAACGTGTTATTTGACTCATTATTATTTGTATTATGCTTCTTAATTTCTAGATGGACCAGCTTTCACTGTGGGAGCCAGTTCTGGAAACCTGTCAGAACCTGGACAAGACCAACTAAGGTCAGCTATACCTGGGGTAGCAGTAAGAAGTGTTTCCTACTTATTCTCTGGTGGTTGCAATTCTGAAGGGCGTAGAGAGCTTTTCTGCCTGTTCTGATGCCCTGAAGGCATGTGCTATAGGAAGCACTATAGGGCTGGAACCATCCAGCCGTACAATTTGCAAGTAAATGGCTACTTATAGTGCAAAACAATCTGAAAAACCCCCATGGACAATGGAGCCCAAGGACACTGCTTCTTTCAATGCTGTTAAGTAGTGAGAAGGGTAAATGTAGTATAAACACCTGTTTCTTCAATTTGCAAAGATGTATGTTTATCTTGTCCTCTTGTATTAGCGGCTCTGTGCATTAAATGTCTTTACAGATACTCTATATATGCTGAATCACATACAATATTCTTCCAAGGCAGTGGAAGGACTTGCACATCGGTGGATTTCAGACAAAAACGCTCTCCTGACCCCTTGTTTCTCCCAGGAGAGCAGAGAGGTCTCTTCACAAGGCTGTCAGAGTAAGTAAAACACATAGTTTTACACCAGTTTGGCCACAGTGGTCTGATGCCCATGATGTGTTTGTGCACACAACCCTTTGAATTGGTTCGTTTTTCAAGGAAAAGCTGATAATCCACTACCCAAACAGTACTAATGAGATGAAAAGTCAAGCTTTTGACATCCTACTCCATTATTCACCCAGCAACACCTCTATTAAAAGCTGCAATGTTTTTTGGGTGGCGTGGCAAGCCAACTGTCAGTAAGGAAAGCAGCAGTGCTCCCACGACCTAAGGTAAGCTCTTGCCTGCCTGGACTGGCAGTAAGCATGCCTTGGTGCTGCATGTGCATCGCAGCACACCCGGAGTTGGAGACTACCAAGCCCGTGCATTACCCCTCTGCTGGTGTCCCGCACTGTCAGACCCCATCCCCACAAGGACCACGACCG
Organism: Porphyrio hochstetteri; assembly: GCA_020800305.1. Taxonomy (NCBI): domain Eukaryota; kingdom Metazoa; phylum Chordata; class Aves; order Gruiformes; family Rallidae; genus Porphyrio; species Porphyrio hochstetteri. The sequence continues at coordinate 16,063,776 of CM036915.1, read as the reverse complement.
GCTTGCCTCAGGGATGCTGGGGTACCGCTGGCCTAACGGGAGGTCAAGTACTGTGGGCAGCTGTGCAGCACAAGGCATGCGCATCGATGGCATTTGCACCCGGAGGGTGGTGGGCGCTGGGGTGCAACGTCCCCAGGAGAAAGGGGCTCCCTCCCGCGCTGGGCATCCCTTCCCCTGCCTGCCTTTGCACTAGGCTGCGGCCCCGCTGACACCCTCTGCCCGGATTTGGGATGCAGGGGAGGGAAATCGGGGGGCTGGCAGTGTGGTTGGAGCCGGGCGCTGCTCCCCACCCCAAGCAGCGCCTTGGCCCGGGGAGGGGCTCCGCGTCTCGGTGCCGCCGGGACCCCGCCGGGCCGGGTCCGATCCCCGTGCGGCTGCGGGAGCAATCGGGACTCGCGCTAATAACAAAAATAATAACAACAATAATAATTTACAAAGGCCGAAACGCGGATTCCCCCGCCTCCCCGCCGCGCACCGTCCCTGCGGGCTGCTGAGCCCCGCTGCCGCAGCGCTTGGGGCCGGCCGGGGCAGCCCCCTCCCGCAGCTGCGGGCGCGGGGGGGCGGTGCAGGGAGGCTCGGCCTGTGCAGCCCCCTCCCTCCTCTCCTCCCTTCCCTCCCTCCTCCCATGCCAACCTGCTGCCGCCTTTGTCAGTGCAGCCCGGCGCTATGGCATCCTGCTGGGGCTTCAGGCTCGGACTCTTCTTCTTCCTCTTCCTCCTCGCTGGGAAGCGGCTGCTGCAGCGGCAGGACCAGCCGTGACGGCCGCGGTCCCCGGGCAAGAGGCAGACGGAGCCCCTAGGTGAGCTGCAGGTGCGGGGAGGGGGGCTGGCAGAAAGGGGCGCCGAGGACAAGCGTCCTCCCCTCTCCATCCCCCGGGGATGCTCTTGGGGACTGGGGGTGCCGGGGAGGGGTCTTCAGCACCGGCTCCCCCCTCTCTGTGTTGGGGTCAGGTGGGGTAAGTGCGGGTAAGAGATCCCCCCTCAGCCCCCGAGGTCCTTTCTGGGCACCCCAGGATCCCACCTCTTTGTCAGGCTCCTCGAGAAAGGGGGGGACAGACTCAAAACCCCTGAAACTCCATCTGCAACTTGGGCAGCTTCACTTCAGTCCTGCACAGCTGGATCTGTCTGTGGGCAGCTGGAGGGGAGCAAGTAGATGATCCCTGACCTGGGCCCTGGGGCTCCCAAGTGGGGAGCCGGGATAGATGGGGAGCACTGGGAATGGGGACCAGGGAAGCCGGACCCACCAGGATGAGGAAGCTGGTCTGTGCAGTCAGGTCCGGGGTGGCAGTGGGGTTGTCACGGGTTTTCAATGCAAAAATCTGGGTTGCCCAGAGATGAAATAAATTGTTCACGTTTAACTCAATTAGACCTTTCTGTGTCTGTCAGTGTGTGTGATGGTATCTCCTTACACACAAATTTTCGGGGAAAATATGACTTGGATGTGCTCTAATAATGTGTCAAGAGAACAGTATTTGTGTGTGTGTGTCTATGGGCCAATAGTTGGCAAAGAATAACTGGGAGCATATGATGCAGTAATAATTCAAGTAATTCACTGCCCAGTTTTAGAATGACTGTTTGCACTTTTCCAGATCATATAGATACCTTAACCTGGATTGCATAACTGAACAATGTAAATAATCAGCCTAATGTTATTGTGCAAGAAAAATCAATGCCAAACCTTGTTTGACTTGAGCCCTGAGATGGCTGTGAGGGTACGCTGCCTTTATCCATGAGTTCACCATTAATTTATGCACTGGGAGCCTTTAAAAGCTGCTGAATTCTGAGGAGGGGTGGTGGTGGTGGTGGTGCTGAAGTGTTGTGCAGAGTCCTTTTACAGCAGATCCCTCTGTGAAGGAGCCGGGTTTGTAAAGTGTGGTTTTCCGAGGCTTCTTCATGCAAGATAAGAGCTGGAAAATAGCGCAACTTCTTCCAGTGCTGGTCCCCACCGAACCCCCTGGTGAACCGCAGCTGAGGTTAGCAGTGGGATGCCTGGGAGGGTGCAAGGCGTGCATCATTCCTGCGCGGAACAGCAGCAAACCGCTGGCCAGAGCGGGTGCACAAGCCCTGGGAGCTCCCAGGCTGCAGGCTGTCATCGCCCTTTGGCTCCAGAGGAGTGAATAAAAATCACACCAGCGAGGCAGGGAGCCAGCACGCATCTCCTGCCTTCCCTTGGGGGGGCTGGAGCCCACCCCATTATCAGACAGCGGAGGGAATGATCCGGAGGAGACTGCTTGTGTCAGGCTGTTCGGGAGGGTTTTCCTCTTCAATGAAAGCTGGAGAGAAGCGATTGCCGTTGCGTGGGCAGGGCTCCAAAGTGTGCTTTTTAGTTTGCTTTTTAGTGAGCAGCAGCCGGCGAGAGGAGGAAAGAGGGAATAAGGTGTGCGGAAACCAGCCCTGTTTCCCCAAGTGCCACCTCCTCTGTGCATGGTGGGAGCCAGATGGGGCTTGAGATGTCCGGTTGTTGGTCAGAAATTTCTTAATGTTTTGACAGGGAAATGGATTTGTGACTCTGGGAGAAGCAAAACCTGAATTCCATCTCGAGGCGTTACATGTTTCATGCGAGGCGTGAGTTGCCTGCCTTGTTTTATAGTATCTGGCACCGGGAAGACAGGGTGAAAGATTTATGATCTCAAGTTAATAGTAAAACAGCATATTACAGGCTCTATATTCATGTTCTCCTGCACTGAAGTAGCTGGCTCTTTCTGGGGGAATTTATGCAAGGATCGCTCGCTCTGTCTGTCGTCGCCGTAATGGCATTATAGGGTGGCCCGTTAGTCACTGAGGGGGAAAGCAAAACAAGGATGCTGTCTCCCTCTTGGCAAATCCAAGGGAGAGGGGAAATGATGACTACAGCAGCCGCATCTGTGTGTTAGCTGCACCTGCTGTGGATATTGGGAAATGGGGAGAGCAAATGTCAGAGGTACGAAGAACAGGGAAGGAAATGAAGGAGGAAATCACAGAGGAAGATAATGTGGTTTGTCTGCCAGTGGCCCCGATTCAGGGTTGTGCAAGGCAACACCTTGTCCCCCCTGCCCTGTAGTTACTCAGGGAAGTCTAGTGTGGGACTTTCTTTTGAATTTTGTGCTGGGGTTTTATTTGCCCTGGTATGCACTGCCCTTAGCCCGTGCAGCGGGGCAGGGTTTGGGCTGAAGGTGCTGCAGGGAACAGCAGCCTGAACAACTGGAGAGCTGTACTTATTTCATGAATGCCTGTGGATGGTGAATTTATAAGGTAGTCAGGAAGTGAGGAGGACCTCCCTGCTTCAGCAGTGATTTAGGAGGTGGTGAGAAGGGAAAGTGCGTTCTGGCATTTCTGTGGGGAAGCAAGCTGCATGAAAAAGTATGCAGCCTGCCCTGGTCTGGAGATGTTGCATGGAGGATTGATTCCTGAAGACACCAGAAAATAGAACAGTATATTCCCTCTGCACAGCAGAAAGCACCGCTGGGGATGGAGGTTGCAATCATAATATTCTTGGTCTCCTTCTCCAGAGGCTGAGATGGGGTTAATGGTAAGATGAGAACTCAGTCCGTTGCTCATGGTACAGGGCAAGAAGACATTGATTTGTGGTAAACTTGGAGCTCATCTGCCTGCAAGGAGAGTCAGACCCCATCGACTAGCTGTGCAATATGATGCTGTACAAGTCCATGCCGGGATATAATTGTGCTCTTAGAGCAGCAAATGTCGAATCTTGGGAAGCTGGGTCAAAGCAACCCCTCCCAGTGTTGATATAACAAAAATCACCAAAGACAAAATGTTAAGTGGCTCCTTTGGTTGGACCCTGGCTTGCTGAAGATAAGTAAGCTAGATCCTATCCCTGTGTCTGGTTAGCTCTATGTCTCTGGAGACCAAAGTCAATTTGGGGGTGGATTGGAGGGTGCATGTGGTGTCTGGTATTGAAGGTAGGGCATGAGGATGTTGGTGGAATTGAGGCCATCCAAGAAGGCCCCGTGCTGCTGCTCTTGCTGTGGGTCCTTTCATTCACTTTGCTGCTTTTGACTGGTTCATGACCCTGTACCCTCTCTGAAAGGTCTTCCTGTGCTTATTTCAGGGCTTTGTATTTCTGTGCCACATCCAGGATTATTCTGGTCCTGCTTTGAGAGATAATGAATGAACGTGGACATAACAGCTCAGATGGTGCATGGCCAAGTGCTTGGCACCTGGATGTGGCAGCTCCTGGGGTGACTTGCCAAGAGGCACCTGTCTCTGTCGCAGGCTGTTAGGAGGTTTGACAAGAGACAGGGGAGCTTAATGTGCCACTAAAAACCTTGGCACTGTTTTTTTTACATCTCTGACCCAGGAAACAAGATTTCAGGGCCCTTTTATATTATCCTTATGGGGTAATACATCCTATTCTTCACTGCCTGAATCTGTTGCATGATCAACTAGCAATGCTCTGGCAGAAGGGAGCACCAATTTCCGTGCCCAGGCTGAACTCACACCAGAAAGCTGTTCATGAGCAGCCGAGGGGTGAAGAGGAAATTATTCCAACTCCTTGCTAGCTTGCTTTTGCTCAAGGCCTACATCTGATTTTACAACCTGCCTTTTCAATTCCCCCCTCCCATAGCTGAACCTCAGTTCAGCGAATTGGCCAAATTCCCACCTCATCAGACTCAGCTCTCTCCTGGTCACCCTCATCTTAAAGCCTCTGTCACCTCCCTTTCCCTCACTGCTTGACAGCTGATCGTATTTCTCAGGCTTGGCTCTGGGATCACAGTGTCCTAGGCTGAGCTAAACCAGGTCTAACAGAGCTCCTCTCCTAGTGATCTGGGTTTAAGAGCTGCTGCTTTCCTACTTGGGTATGGAGTAGAGTTCCCAAACCAAAGCTCCTTGTTTGGATCAAATGTGAGGTTTGAGGGTATGCAGGGCTTCTGCCAAACCTACTGCACCAGTCAGTGCTCTGCACCTTTGAAAATCAGGCTGCACCAAAGTATTGCTAGATTCATAGTGTTACAGAAACCTGAGTAGACATTAAAACCTCTGTTGGGAGGGGTATGCTAAGAATGAATGGCTAGGTACAAACCAAAAAATTTCAGAAACTGTACCTAGGGTTTCATCACTGGGATGAGAGAGTAAAGACAGAAGGTAGGAACCAAAATGGTTTGACAGCTTTAAGAAATAAGAGTATTGCAAGCTGGCTACTTGTGCGTTTTAGCAGGAGTGTGAGTGGGGAGAAAGGGCACTGGCAGGTTGGTGCAGACAGAGTAGAGTGGATATTGGGCTGTGAAAATGCATAACCAGGTGAGGGTTTTGCAAGAAGCTGTGAAGTTGCAAGTGGGAGGAGATAGTTGCTGTTCCTGGTATTCATCCCAGAGGAGGACAAAAAGATGGATTTCCAGTTCTGCTCCAAATGGCAGGTTTATAACATGTAGAGAATTGACTTGCAACGCCAGTCCTCTGGCAGCTGGGAAAAGCCTCCGAGCCCCACATGGGAAGTTTACTATGGGTGTGCTTGGTGGATTTGGTGGCAGGCAGAGCAATTTGGACCTAGCATGGAAGCTTCATATTCTAGTGGTGACATGTCAATGAAATACAAAGGCTTGCTGTTAAAAAGGCTGTGCCTCTGAGCATATGCTGCTGCTGAAGAGAGAGGGGATGCGAGCATCCTCCTCCAGCTCTTAGCCTTACTTTCTGCAGCTGAGCGATGTAACGTTTTTGTCTTTTGTCAGTTAGCAGGAGAGTTGTGCATAATACACAGGCTTTAAAGGCAAACATGCCTGCAGCGGAGGTGTTGGAAAATCCCTGTAGCCGTTGGCTTCTGCGAGTAGTGTTGACGAGTTTACGATCACAGAAATACGTTCGTGTTGCTGCTGCTCAACTTCCGATCGTACACAGCAGCAAGATACTACTTAAACAACCAGGTCTGTGTGAAGACTCGTTTCCTAGTCTTATGGGCAACCTGGTGGTTTTCTTGTTTTCCCCTTTGGTAGGTGCTACCGTGGAAAGCTGATATGTGTTGGCTTCAGACACTGAGAGCCACCACGGCGTGTAATGTCAGGGCAAGATGAAAGGCTACAAGAGAAGGGAACAGGAGCTGTGTGTTCCTGGAGTGGTGCTCAGGAGTCCTGAGGTTTTTTTGGCAGGGAGGTGACTTTTTAAATGAGTAATAAGAAAGCAAGCCTTCCTCTTGTGTTTTTGGGTGAATGTTCTGCACTTGATATGGATGGAGATGCTAATTCAGGGGTCATCTGAGGATGTGAGTGAATGGACAAAATACAGCTTTTTGGGAAATGGCTAATATTTTGTCATTCCTATCAGTGAGAATAGCAAAGATAAAGTGACTGACCATAGGGATTGTCTGACTGCATCATCCTGTGTTTTCTCCTAGTAGCCAGCAGCAGAGACTCCGACAAGGATATTCACAGTAGGCAGATGAAAAATAATCTCCCCCCCATCAACATCCTTTCCTAATCCATGACAGCAAGAGGTTGGTTTCAACTCTGCAAGCCCAGGGGTTTATGTCCTTCCCAAGATGTTTCTATCCTTAGCTGTGCTTGCTTGAGCTATTCTTGTTATCCACATAAATGTGCAGCCTTTACTCTCTACATCTGCCCCATCGTTGAGGCTTGTGAATGGAGCCAGGCTTCCCGAGTTTCTCTGGGAGCACGTCTCTGAAGAGGATGTTCTCTGTCCTTGATATTTCTCAGTCTTTAAATCCACCCTGATTGGCAGCCAGCCCTCTAGCATCTGCTGGAATGATTTCAAGATTTTTCTCTTTTTTTCTTTTTAACTCTTTCTGTTTGTTTCTAAATTTTGCACTTTATAGCTGAAATGGCTGTCACAGGTTTTCATGTGGGACTGGGCAACTTTTCTGTTCCTGGGATATAAACTTGGGAAAAGGTCTTTCTGGAACAGTTTCGTGGTATCCAGAGGAGATAATTCAGAGTAGAGGAGAAAATAGTTTTTAAATAAGCAAGATGGTAATTATGGGCTCATATAACTTCTAGAAACATGTCAGAAGTTTATTATCACAAAATCTTCCCGAGAGCCATTTGCAGTCAGATATGAAAACAGCTGGGGTTGTCACAGTGTGGTAGATCATCTCTGGTTAGGCTAGGGCTAGAATTATTGTCAAACAATGTGATGTGTCTGTACTTTCAACCTCTCACAAGTTGGTAAGAAATTCTGTGAAAGCCTGGAGCAATCAGGCTGGGATTGTATATCTGCCATTAGTTCAGCCCTCCAAAGCTTCTGCTGTTTATTCACTTGCTCGCTTTAGTAGACACTGACATAAATGAGTCTCCTTGGATGAAATCCTGATTCCATTTATGTATTGATTTCATCGATGCTAGGATTACAGCCTGGAGCTCAAAAACATGAGGATGGGCTCTACAAATAAGCCCTTGACTGTATGGCTAGAGAGTCAGGTCCCATCTGCCACTGAATTATAAGATCCTGAATATTGTCTGTGGGTGACTTACAATCTTTTTTGTTTGCTGTTGTATGTTGCTGTAGAAGTGGAAGGCAGTTTCCAGGCTAAATAAAAACCCCAAACGCTTAAGCCATGGAGTCCAACCAGGAATCCTCACTCTTCCTGGTGAAGATCTTGGAGGAGCTGGACACGAAGCAGAACACTGTTTCCTACCAGGACCTCTGCAAGTCCCTGTGTGCAAGGTTTGATTTATCCCAGTTGGCCAAGCTCAGAAGCGTGTTGTTTTACACTGCTTGCCTGGATCCTAATTTCCCAGCAACTTTGTTCAAAGACAAAATGAGATGCACTGTAAACAATCAGCAATCAAAGAAAATCATGGTTGCAGCAGATATAGTAACAATATTCAACCTCATACAAATGAATGGGGGAGTGGCCAAGGAGAAGCTTCCAGTTGCAAGGCAGAAAGTGAAGAAGAAAGAGTCCTTTGAGTCCTGTAGGTCTGACACGGAGATCTGCAATATGGCAGACTGTGTGCCCAACTGTGAGCTGAATGACCAGGAGTTTAACCGGGGCTTTCCTGTCAGAAGGTCTTCAAAATGCAGAAAGATGGACTGCAAAGACTGCCAACAGTTTGTTCCCTCATCGGAACCCAACTTTTTACTTGGTGTTAACAAGGAGATGAAGGGCCGGGCAGCCTCTCTGGACAGGCTACAGGCTCTGGCGTCCTACTCCATCGCCACGTCTCCCCCATGTGAGATGCAGAGTACATACTTCCCCATGAACATTGAAAACGAATCTATTTCAGACCAGGACTCCTTGCCTATAAGTGCAGGCATAAAAGAAACCTTCATTTCAAACGACGAGCCATTTGTGATGCAGTCGTGTGTCCAGAAGAGAAATATATTCAAAGAAGATTTTCATAATCTGATTACAATATCTCCTAACTTAATAGCATCCAGCAAAAAGCCAGAAGATGGACACAGAGAGCCTCAGAACAGGAAAGAAAGCTCTAAGCAGGCTTTCTTCAACCACAGCTTTGAAATGCCATACAGCAGTCAGTACTTGAATCCAGTTTATTCTCCTATACCAGACAAAAGACGAGTGAAGCATGAAAGTTTAGATGATCTTCAAGCTTCAACGTATTTTGGCCCAACTACTGTTCTTGGGCCCCAGGACACCAAAAAGTGGACTGGAAAGCCAACCAAGCAAACTGCATGGCCAGCTAAAAGCTGGAGTTTAAATACTGAGGAGGTACCTGACTTTGAACGATCATTTTTTAATAGGAAGCAGACTGAAGAGAAGCCGCGATACCAGAGTTCGAACAACCCATCTCCAAACTTTCCTTCAGCTGACAGGCATCAGTCCTACCTAAACACAAAGGATCAGCAACCAATTATGCAGGCAAACTATGCTGTGAAACCAAATGGGCATAAACCTAAGGAAATCCCTTCCATTCTGGATGTGGAGAAACACGAGCCGGTCAAAAAGTTTAAGGACAAAAGCATTAATTGTTCTTCTGTTCAGATCTTGAGCGTTGACAGGACCACAAGTGTTGGTACCCAAACAGAGCAGCAAGGTCTGGACCACAAGAAATGCAAGGATTTGTGTGCAGCTGGCCAAGGCAAGTACGGAGAGCGGCACTCTCTCAAGCAGTCAGATGACGACTCTGAAATTGTGAGTGATGACATCAGTGACATTTTCCGGTTTTTGGATGACATGAGTATCAGTGGGTCAACAGGAGTGATGCAGTCATCGTGCTACAACAGCACCGGTTCCTTGTCTCAGGTGCATAAATCAGACTGTGAGAGCTCACCTGAGCACAATTTAACTAAAATCTCCAATGGGACTGCCTGTAACAAGGTGGATAAAGTGGTCAGTAACACAGATGATGAACTGAAAACAAGTGTCTGCAAATTAGTTTTGAGGATTGGTGAGATAGAGAAGAAACTGGAATCTCTCTCAGGCGTCCGAGAAGAAATCTCCCAAGTCCTGGGAAAACTGAGCAAGTTGGATCAAAAAATTCAGCAGCCAGAGAAGGTCAGTGTACAAATAGATCTGAATTCTTTGACGAGTGATGCTGCATCAGATGAGAGTAACTCCCCACAGATATTTCAGTGCCACAATACTCCTCATGGAGGCAAACTAGAGAATAATCCGGAATGGTGCTGTTCAGACGCCAGTGGGAGTAATAGTGAGAGTCTTCGAGTAAAAGCCTTAAAAAAAAGTTTGTTTACTAGGAGGTCATCAAGATCATTAACAGAGGAAAACAGTGCAACTGAATCCAAGATAGCAAGTATTTCCAACTCGCCCCGAGACTGGAGAGCTATTACTTACACAAACCAAGTTGGCATTACAGAAGAGGAGAGGAAAGAGAGAGATGGAGGAGAAAATAAGGACTGGCACAGGAAATCTAAAGAGGTAATTTCAACTTTAACATGCATAATAAGCACTTAAAAATAATCATTATGAATGTTTTCCATAATCCAAGCCTCAAGGGTATAACAAGACTTGTCCCTGCCATATTATGCCTGTCTTTATTGTTATCATAATTGAGTGATTTTGTACTTATATGTTCTTGCTTGGTAGCTGCAATATGGTCAAGTTGTTCCTTAGAAGCACTTTGCTTTTTGAAAAGGGTGGGGGGTGTATTTTGGTAAGATCTTTGGAAGATGATGGGATTCTTCATCATCAGTAGTGATAAAAGGAAGCCAGGTAATTAACTTGGTGAAAAGGGTGTGAGGAAAATTGAAATTCTCTAGTGGTTGTTTTAGAAGGGGTGTTTTGGAATTGGATTGTGTTGGCTTTTATCAGAGAAGTATGTGCTTATTTAAAAGGCAATGGAATAGATTCATGGATTCAAATCCCTCAAGAAAATAATCTTTGTATGTGTACCATGAGATGCAAACTGTAGTTATATTCTCTAATTCTGCCTTTCACGGTCTTTTACTTGACTCTTAAACCTCCCATTGAGGAAATGCAGCATAGCTGTAGTCTTGTTTTGGTCACTCATAAAACCTCTTTGTTGATCCCTCTCAACAGCTGCCCACTGCCACCTTCCTGGGTGGCACAGCTCTTGTGGCCACCCTTGTGCTGGTCTCTGGTTCCTGCTTGGTTGCAACGGTGCACAGTGTGGGCAGTTGTTTCTGTTTTGTGGACAGTGCAGAGAGTTGGGTGTCCTTGGGCTCCCTTGTCAGTCAGGACCATGTGATGGGCATGCTGTGCCTCCTTACAATGGGAGAGTGAGGGCAGAGAAGGGAGGAGAAAGCAGAGGAAGAGGTTTGATGGAAATAAGTGTAGTTGGGTGAAAAAGAAACCATAAACCATGAGTTATTAGTAGGATGGAGGAGGAGAAGGTTAGTTACCCTTAGAAAGCTCAAACCTTGGCTTTTCTGTACATCAATCTGACCAGGGTGAAATGCTAACCATTGAAGTCCCTTCCTCACTCCTGCATTCGACTGTGGTTGACTCTGGATTGGTACCTTGGATGGTGCAGTGTCAAGGGAGTGCTAACCTGGGGGCTTCCCTCAAGACTTCTTCATGTGAAGATTTGATCTGGAAACAAATATAGGAGCTTGCATGGGTCTTTAAGCTTTTCCAGATCAGCTAGGTTTTTCTGGATGTCAGGGTGATTTTCAGAATAGTTTTACAATCTGTAAACAGTACAAAACCTAAATTTCCTTTGCTCTGTCAGCTTCGTGTCCGTGTTGTGGTGAACATGGAATTGTGTCTGTAAAATACCTCTTTGGTCTGTTTGTGAGGAGGTGAGAAAATGGATTAAAGCCATCCACAACCTTTGTCCTAGCTGTTACTTTTTTAATCATATGGTGATTTTGAAAGGAATATCTCTGCCCTTTGTGTTTAACCCCCTCATAGTCCTGTTTCTTCTCTCAAATTCTTTTGAACCCTACTGCAGGCAGACAGGCAATACGAAATCCCACAGCCACATAGACTCTCTAAACAACCAAAAGATGCTTTCTTGATTGAACAAGTCTTTAGTCCTCATCCATACCCTGCATCCCTCAAGTCACACATGAAAAGCAACCCGCTTTACACAGACATGAGGCTGACAGAGCTGGCTGAAGTGAAACGGGCCCAGCCATCGTGGACCATAGAGGAATACACGAGGAATTCGGGGGATAAAGGCAAGATCGCAGCATTGGATCTACAAGTGAGTCCCATTTGTTTCATGTGAATGGCTTGATTATAAAAGGGTATTGCCAGAATATGCATTTAAGAATGGATTTGGGTAGCTCAGGAAGGAGTTATGCAGTGTTGAACCTCTAATCTTGCTGATCCCTATCTAACCTGGCCAGGAACAAAGAAAAATGTATCCTTGACTGGTAGGTACTCCCAGGTTATTCTGCAGCAGAGTCACATCTGCTAAGCCATTAGGGTGTTAGTAGCTTTAAATGTAAGGGGTAAAGGGGTGCAGAGATGAACCGTCCCTAACTGCAGCAAGGCCAATGATACAGAAGCTGCTCTCTTCCATCCATGTTCTGAATTGTTCACAGAGAATTTAAGTGTTGGGGCTTTTTCCATTTTACTAGGGACATGAGGCTTGTTTACATTTTAGTTCAGCTTGGAAGTGTGCAGGAACTTCTGCAGTGAGCAGAGCAAGTTACTGGGAGACAAATACAAATTTTGGATTTAAATTTTTCCAAACTGTGCTGTAGTTGAAATCATAATCCCGATATCTAATGGTCTTCCCAGACACGGGACTGAGTGACCATGCTGGATGCTCTGTCTACCCTGATATATGCATAACATCATCTAGAAAGGAAGATATCTGAACACGTTTAAAGAGGAAGCATGAAGAATGACATCCAAAATGTGTAAAGACCAAAGAAATGTTACAATATTTGGTCATGAAACATGAAATGCATGACATAATGAAACCCACCCTGATGCACAGATCATGGTGTATCATTCATTTCTACAGTAACATGCAGGGCTGGAGGGGAGACTGGTGCTGACCTCAGGCACTTTTCCCTCCTGGCATGTGTATGCATGCCCCAGAGCAGAGCAAGCTGCCCCAGCTAGCTGCCACCTTGGCAGCACTTGGTGTACACTGACCTGCAGCTCAGGGTTTATCAGCACTCTGATCAGCACAACTCTGATCAGCTCTCACAGATATGGTGCAGCCATCCTCAAGCAGGGATGCTGCATGTATCCAGAGCTGGTCTGCCAGGGAAGGTGGCATGCAAGAGCCTGAGACTTGTAATTCCACATCAGCTCTTGATGGCTCAGTGCTGAGGTACCTTACTTCGCTCCAAACCCATCAGACTAAGCCCTCGAAGAACATTAAGGTACTATGAGAAAGACTTGCTTGGCCCCAGAACCTCCCCACCTCCTGACCCTGCCATGTCAGCTGGTTTGGAATTAAAACCATCACTCACACAGTGCTGTAGTGCAGGAATTTGTGCACAAGAATTTTACCTCCTGGCTCAGTTCACACAAACTTCCCTGTCCTCACCCTCTTCCTTGCTGTGGCGAAAGCACACAGAGACCAGGCTGTGTCTTGCCTCAGCTGCCTGCCACTTTATGGGTCTTAAAAGCGTGGGAGGGGTTATGGAATTCCTAACTCTGGCATTGCAGACTGTGTGCTAGATTAGGGATAGGCTGAAATAAGTTCCTCTGCAGCAGACAGTCGCAAAGCATCTCTTAGCTGCTGCATGGAGGCAACAAGGGAGGTGATATTTGGAGGCAAAGCTCCCCAGGGAGAAGTTTTCTCCATCTGCTCCTCATAGGGTGGTTTCTTTCCCTGTAATCAGCTCTGCTGCATGACTGTGAGCAAACCAGGGAAATCGGCTTATTGCCATCATTTATCTTTAGGATAAAGGTGATAAAACTTTACTGGTTTGATTCTCTCCCTCCGAAAGGACTGTCAGAATTGCATCTACTCCACAAAGCCCATGTCTAGACTTTATAATAGAGCTTACTGACAAACTTAAAAAATAGGTGCAGACTGATGAGTGGGTTTTTTCCCAGTGATTAAGTTTATTAGAACTGAAAGTAAATACATTATGCTTTAATGAACATTCCTACGTCTGGCAATGAAATGGGGAAGGAAGCTGATTAACAGTAATGGGCCTTTTTAATAATGCATTTTCCTTCTGAAGTAGTTAAAAGGTCAATACCAAGGCAGAGAGGTCCAAAACTGTAATTTCCTTGAAGCATAGCGTTGACTGTCCTTGGGATTTTTCTGCCTTTGTTTATTTAAAACCTCTCCTGGCACTTGACAAGTCTGCTGGGTTTTCCTTCAAAAAAAAAAAAAAGAAACTGGAAAACTAGAGTCAGGCCAAAGTTTGTCCCAGGTGTGGGGTCTGTGTGAAATCTTATCACTTTGCTCTGTGTGTGATGATCCACTGGGACAAAACACTGTCAGGCCATTTTTTGATACCTTTAGAGATGAGGTTGCTGATTTCTTTTTCTTTTCCTGGAAGAATGGAATAGGGGCTGAATGGTACAATCTCAGATTCAGCTGATGATCTCTGTTGCAGTGCACCATTGGTATCATAGAGATCTCCCATAAATGGTCATAAACCCCTTCCTCAATATTAATTGTTTATTTCTGGGGTAGCTATAAAATCACTCCTTGTAGTTGTTCTGTACATAAAGCTAACACCACTTTCAGGCAAAGCAAGTTTTCAGCCAGTAGCTCCTAGTCACAAAATCTGAATTAGCCAATTAAAAGCTTACCCAAATCCCTCTCAAATCAGCTGGAGTTTCTTTGTGTGGAGTCCAACAAGCTTTGGATCAGGCCCGTTATGAGCCCAGGAATGGTCTGTGTTTTAGGGTATTCTCACCGGAACATTTTTATGTGGAATCTTTTTCATGTTGTAAAGAAATGGCCTTTTGGAGCCCCAGACACAGGAGACAGCTTTGAGGAAAATCTGTCATTTTTCAAAATGTTCTTTCTGCTTTATTCCTTTCTGCTGGCAAGTGCAATATAATGCACATATAACATCTGGGCTTTCCTCATTTCACACACCCCCCCCCCCCCCATTTTCCCTAACAGGAATGATGAAGGAAAAAGCACAAGCAAGGTGGAAATTCAGAGCCTGAAGAGCTCACAAATTCTAAAGAAGAAAAAAAAATATATTAAAAAAGAGGGAAATAAAACATTCAGATGGAGACTCTGATAAAGTTCCCCAGGTTGCTTTGCTTTTCTGTTTTGCTTTGTTTTGTGTTTTTGTTTAGCTGTGTGGAAGGAGAAGGCAAAACCTTCTATTTCCTAAGCATTTCTTTCTCTTAAAATCACCTCCAACCAAGTGAGACTCAGACTTTGGCAACGAGCAGAGTGTCTCTTCCTGGGGAAATATCGATTGTGCCATTGGGGTTAAATGGTCTCATCGATGGAGATGGTCCAGAGTAATGTGCAGTACCAGATTGTATGCCAGGGGTCCATCTCCCTTTCTAGCCCCTAAAACTGAGACAGCATTGTGCACACAGATGATTTTCAAAAGATGATGCTCTGAGAGGGGCTAGAACCAGAGGACCACCTTGTCCTGGGTAATTTAATAGAAACTCGCTGTCAACCCCCTCCATGGGGTGTTCAGCATCCGCTGCCTGTGGTTCTGTACTCCCATGCTGGAAGGAAGGGCTGATGTCCCCAGGAGTTGCTGTTCTGGAAGGGGTCTCCAAATTCCCAATCCCAGAGGGATGGAGTGCTGGATGGGGCTGGGCAACCGTTCCTTGCAGGCATGTTATGGTAGCAGAGTTAGGGTTAGCTTTGTAAAATGTAGTGCACGAGGAGCATGTGTTAATAACCCTCCTCATCAGCTGGGCTTTAATAATGTAAAAAGCAGTAGATGCTGACATCTCTGCTGTCTAGCAGATTAAAGAGATTTTATTTAAATGCCATCCAAGATGACGAAATTTCCAGCAAATCAGAGGTATGTGAGGGATTTTGCAGCAGAATTATACTGTTGCAGGAATTTATTTTTTGCAGTATTTTGTTGCCACTCTTGTCAGCCTTATGGAGCTGGGACCAGAAGTTGAAGGGATGTGAGAAGCATCAATAACCCACTTTATCCTGACAGCAGACCCAGATGCAGTTGGGAGGCCTGTTTTATTTATTAATTTTATTAATGACTGATTCCAGGCAATTAACAACTGTTTCCTTTTAATTTTTAGACTCAAGAATCTCTAAACCCAAACAACTTAGAATATTGGATGGAAGACATTTATACTCCTGGCTATGATTCCTTATTAAAACGCAAAGAAGCGGAGTTCAGAAGAGCAAAGGTTTGCAAGATAGCTGCTCTGATAGCAGCAGCAGCTTGTACAGTTATTCTGGTCATTGTAGTTCCCATTTGTACAATGAAATCCTGAACCCACAGACAGACCCGTGACTCCCAGCCCTGTGTATCTCAGCTAGCTCACGCTGCGCTTCAAACGTCTGATGCCAAAACTGTGAGGAATTTGCTAAGGAGGAATGTTCTGAGGATACCCTGATGGAGAATTCTGTATATGCAGGCAAAACACAAAACAACTAGAGAAACTTTTTTTTTTTGAAGAGTACAATTTTAAATATCAGACTGTGTGGTGGAGTTAATGGGAACTTGGTTCAATTTTTATGCATTTTTAAAAGTGCAATTTTTTTTTTCCTAAAGAAACACTATAATGTTTTACAGAATCAGAGACTGGTGAGAATCCAGGCAAAAGAGGAAGGTTGTCTGAGCTGTGTTGCATTTAATGGAGGTATGGGTACATGGAGGTAGCACTATATAAGGGAAAGTTCTATACTCATTACATCGAGGAGCGAGGAAAAGTCTTAAAGCTCTCTACAATGTAGAAAACTCTGAATGTATTCTATTTGTTTCACCATATTCATGTACTTCATGATCATTTGATTGAAAGCAGACTGTGTAGCCATGAACAGAGTTCATTCCTGTGTTCAGATTAAAAAGGGCTCTTTGTATTTGGTCTCGCCCAAAGACCCGCTCTATCATTACTGCGTACTTAGATAAGTGCAATGTGCTGCAGACCAAAAAGATTATGTTTAAAAGCAATCACAAGAGGTTTTAGTTGCTTTTGTTGAGTAACATTTGCATAGAGCTGGCAAACTTGCCTTGCCAAAAGGGTATTCTTTACCTCCACAGACAGTGAAATTATCTCAGTTTCACTCCTGCCAGCAAGCAGAGCTGGCAAATCAAAGCAACGCTCTGTTCAAGTTCTTGGAAATGTAATCTGAACAGTTATATCTTTTTTTTCCTCAAAGTCTTTGTGCCTTTTTTTAGACTGTAGATTAAATTGAACTGTTTAATTTTGCTATTTTAAGCCCATAACATAAATCACAGCATAATGGGTACTGATGGAGATTCTTTTCCCACAAGCCTTCTATGCCGTTCAGAGTGCTCCTCAAGCAGCAGGGCTGGTGGTTACTGAGCACTTACATTAAGGGCACAGTTTTTCAGCACTAGTGGAAACTTGCTGTTAATGCAGTGGGGAGATCTTTTTCTTCCCTCTTGCTAATGTACTTAAAGAATGATGGTTGACTCTACCGGACAGCAAGCAGTCTGTATCCCATGGGAGATGTCCATCTGATGCTTTACCCTAAATGCAAATAGCAGGTTCAAAGGAATTCTCAAGCTATGACAGAAATTACCTACTGTGGTTAGTGAAAGCAAATACCCAGACAGTATTCCTCTCCTGTCAAGTGTAGACGGGGGGAAAAAAAAACAGTTACAAAAAATATTTTCAGGAAATAATGTGATCTTGCTTGTCCTCTAAGGGAAAGGAGCTTCTTTTAGCAAATGTTGTTTATATAGGGTAATTTGGTTTCTTCTGAAGCCGCCTCCCTACATGATGACACAGCAGCTAGGAAAGCATCGCGTGCTCGTTCCTCCGGCTCTCTGGGATGTGCCACACTCACTGTTTGTTTCTGGCTGGTTTAAAAAAAGTAGTGAGGAAAGGGTGTGTGGGAGGCAAAAGCTTTGTTGTCACTTCAGATGTGTGGCAGTTCTTCCCTTGCAGCTGGAGAGCTGTTTGTGCTGCTCGTGTGCTCTATTTTGTTTAGGGACAGGGGATCCTAGTCTATCCGTTGGTCTATCAAAAACGAATATAACCATAGGGTCGGGTGTCCCATCAGCAGAAGCATAAGCCCCTAGACCAAAATCTCTGCCTGCCTGGCCTGAATTCTGACCCAAATTCTATAGCTTTGGCCCATTCATAATACCAAGCTTATTTCTGTTTCCTCCCAGATGCTGCAGGATGGTGTCACAGCAGGGAAGGAGCAATTCACGCTGTCTATTTTAGGCTGCCTTCAGCTATGGTATGATTCAGAGCACCTGAGTTCAGGAGCTCAGGATCTGTATGTAGTAAATATAGACAGGTAGAGAAACCTCTGGGGACAATTTGGAGCCGACAGCAAGATATCTAATATTAGACGTGTGAATATGCTCCGGAGGGCATTGCTCTGCAGTTTACCTTGTGTGCAATTTAGGATGATTGTACGTGTTTAAAAAAATATATCTATTCCTGGTTCCAGTTAATGACAGAAAGCCCTTTAACCCCCCCCTTGCCTGGCGATAGCGGGCACCAGGTACTGTGGGAAGGAGCAGTGTGGCCCTGTGGTGGCACGTTGTCAGTCCCCGGCTGCCCGCACTGGTGGTTATAAGTGCCTCGGAGGGGCAGGATCAGTGGGGGTCAGACACAGGCCAGACCTTTAGCACCCCCCCTCCACTTTCATGAGTGGTCTGATCCTGCTGGCTCCCAACCCAAAATCAGCAGCGCTTCCTCTGTTGCATCTCAGTTATCTGATTTTAGGAAGTATCCAAATATCCAAGTGGTGATGTGGGAAGGGTGCACGAGAAGTTATTGGTTACAGAGGCGGGCTGAGGCTGTGCTTGCACTGGTGTGCTAGAAGAAATAGAGGGACCCCTGTTTTGTTTGTGCAGGGATTTATTGTTTTTTTTGGTCTGTGCAAGACTCACCTGGCTGATGTCCAGATGAGTCTTTGCATTAGAGATGCCCAAAGCCCTGGGAAGAGTTTGGCAGGATACGGAGTCCTGGGTGACGTGGAGCTGGCCCAACCCAAGCACCAATGGCACTCTGAATTTATCAAGGTGCTTTTGCCCATCCCTACTTTGCACAAGCAGCCAGTGGTAGCCACCTTCATTGTGGCCATGGTTTCTTTACACACCAGACAGTGGTTCATCACAGATCTCTCTCCTGGGGCTTGCTTTGGCTCCTGCAACCCCTGGGAGCATCTCCACAGTGCTGGGAGCCCGGTAGGAGTGGGGAAAGCAAAGCCTGGCTCCCTGCCTCCCTGCTCCATAAATACCTCTGGGAGCCGCTGCCTTGATGCCTCCTCCACTCCCTGACTGCCTCTGGCAGCTCCTTGGCACCACTGGGATGTGCATCCCAGCTGTTCCCAGAGGGTTTTACATCTGGCACAGAACTCTTCACTTAAAATAGGTAAGGAGATGGAGTGGTGGGATGCTGCTGCCAGAGGAGAGCAGCCCGAGAAGGAGGGGCCCTGCGGTTCTGCACAGCGTATACAAGCTAGGTGAAATCCTGAGACTATTAACCTGCAAGAATGTTGTGATTGACCTTGTGAACCAGTTATCAACTAGTATATGCTGTATGCTATACGATAGACTTTTGTATAAAAAAAAATAAAAATATTAAAGCTATAGGTACAGTGTAATCCTTGGTGTGATTGAAAAAAAGTGTCCTAGATTGTAGTACTTAATTAAAATAATGAGCATATTGAACTGTTTTTCGTATTTATGCCTTATAAACTTGATATTACACATGATAAAATGAAACTGCAAGAATTATAAAAAAAAGATACTCCATTTTGGGGGCAAATCCCATTTGCTTTTCCTAAAACAAAAGTGCTGGTTAAAATCAGCTCAATAAATCATGTGTGCAGAAGAGCAAGAACAGGATCTGTCCCCAAATAACTTTTTAGGGTTTTTTTTTTTTTAATGGGGCTTTGGTTAATGTACTATGTAATAATTTTATTTTATAAAGTTACTGTACAATGTTGCCTTTTGGTTCATTTAAATATAATACCAAATAAACTTGAAAATTACAGCCTCCTAAGTTTTAATGGAACAGTTACAGTAATTTATTACTCCATTGCTTTTCCTCTTTTTATTTTTTTTTTCCCAGGGACGTCAAGATAGCCATGGGATGTGAGTGTCTCTGTGTTAAATAACTAAGCCTATCTAGTTCTTGGCAGAATTGCTAATGGATTTCTCACTTGTGAAGTAATAAGATGGCAGAAGATAATGAAAAATGAGTTTGTTGGGTTTCTTTTAAAAGCTCCTTTGCATCCCATTGTCTGGGCTTCTGGGAGATTAGCTCTTGACACTAATCATAGTATTTCATTTATAGGTTATTTCATGACTGAGTTTTGCCGTTATCAACTGTTTTAACAAGGTCAAGACTAATATTTTGGTATCTGTTTCACTTTGTGTTTATGAAACCACTGTCCCTTTAAAATCAGTATTATAGATAACCTATCAACAGGCAATCAGCTTGCTTAGGATCTCTATATGAATTTGATTTGCTGCTTTTTACTTGTTAATTGCAAACCCACCTTGTCCTAAAAATTCCAGGTGTTGAAACAAGGAGAGAGCTGAGCCCATCGCTGACAGTAATCCTGAATTAGAGGTTGCAAAGAGGAGCTGCAGAAAAGAGGACATACCTAAATAATGAACAATGACAGGAAAATGTAGCAGTGTAAGATCTCCATTTCCTCATCTCTCCTACATAAGCACCTTTATGGCATTGCTTTAGCAATCCCAGTCAGATTGGGGACTGCCAAGTGCTCGCTGTGGGGCTGGGACACCAGCCTGGCCCTCAGATGCTCCCTTGGGGAGGGACTGTGGTTCACAGTTTGGCATTGGATTTATTTTTGGAGAAGGTAGCATAGTTTTTCAGGTTTTTCCTCTTCTACCCATGAAGTCCAGAAGCTTGTAAGTAGTCGTGCTCTTTGGATTTTTGTGTTACAGCATCAGCCCAGGCACGGGAACTTTAATAAAACTGCTAGGCGTGACCAGGCTTGTGCCAAAAAATCCTGGCACAGAATTTCTCAGCCAAGAACCTGGATTTGTAGGATACGTAGACCTCACCTGGGTCATTACTGTGCAGGAAAAACAGGGCAGCTGCCAGGTTTCTCCAGGAGCTGCTGGGTAGAGTCACTGAGAAGAAAGCTCCTACATGCGATGCTGTATCGGTGGCCAAGACACAGCCCCACTGTCTCTGTGCTTCTTTGAATGTATTGCTCACAGCAACTAATTGTAGGAGTTTAATACTTTCTTTATTTCAGGTATATCTTTGGTGAATGGCTCTGCCTGATGCACAAGAGAGCCACAAACAAAACATTGGATCTCAGGGCCGTGCTCTGCCCTCTGAGGTCCAGTGGTGACTCCATCCCATTGGATTGGCACATGGAAGAGGAGAGTGTAGCCCATAGCAGCTTGGTCCTGTTGAAAGGCAAATAGAGTTGTGTTGGTGTGCACTCTGGAAAAAGGCAAGCACATATGGAAATAATTATAAAGGTGGGGTACTTCCTTTCATCTCATTTTTTTTCTCTGTTACCTTTTCAGGAAAGAGTATTATATCTTGTAAAGTGCTGCTCTGCTATTAGTTCTCAGCAAGCTTGGTCACTATAGAGGAATTCTGGGACCATGGACTACTTGATCTCTTGCAGGCTGTTACATCAATCTTCACAGTCCACTTCAATTGAAGAAGAATATTCCAAAAAGCAAGAAGTGGGCTGCCAGCAGCCAAGCTCCTCCTATAAGTAAGTTCTATTTGCTTTTGTTTTCTGCAATATAGTACAAAGTCTGTGTAGGAAAGCCATGAAGCTCTTCCAAAACAGTACATCAAATCTTTTCCAAGAATAATAGACTGAGATTTTCAAGGAATACTAAGCCCTGGATGAGCCCAGCACAAGAAAGCAACTGTGCTTGGCCTGTGCATGGTATCACTGGCATTGCTGGTGCTGGTGGACCAGCAGTGGATGCAGTGAGGAGCTGAGCTAAGTTCTCTGCTGGACCAGAGAAGCTGTGAGACTTAATGCTGTCTGGGGATGAGGAAAAATAAACTCATAGAGTTGAGGTTGGAAAAGACTTTTAAGATCATCCAACCAAATGGTGAGGAAGAAGGTATCAGGAGACACAGTTGCTGCTGAGGCTGGAGGCTTTTAGAAATTAAAAAGTCTTGTGGCAACTTCCTCCCAATTACCTCTCAATCCTGCTTCTCCCTGCCCTCCTGCACACCCCGTCTATGGATTTTGGGGTATTCCTCTGAGGCATTAAGCAGGTCTATGGACATACAGCGCTGGCTCAAATCTTTCCTTTTCTCAAAGTTAACCAGATTTGCTCACTGAATAGAGGAAATTTTCTACCAGACATTGATGCTTTGGCCTCAGCTAAAAGTCCCCTGAGGTCTGAGATCTTGTCCCACTGGTGGGGTTACTGGCACTTAAGAAGATGTGACCTGGCAAAAATGTGATGAGACCGCTTTGGGGATGGCAGGGTTATGAAAGTGACTCCCATTTTCTTTCATGTTGGGCTTTGTGGAAGCCACATTTCCAGGTCAGTCTCTCTGGTTGCAGAGTTGAAAACTGATTTCGTTTACTAAAGACGAAAATAAACGGGTGAACTCCTCAGGTAAGGACACGCAGTTCTGATTGCCGGTGCTTTAAGAAAAATGTCAAATCCTGCTATTCACAATAAAAATGTTCTCTTTTCTGTGCTTATTTTAAGCCTCTATGCAGTGTGCTCTCTGCACGTTGTCCCACAGCACGTGGTGGGGCTCCAGCCCATGTCCATAACAGCAGGTGTTCCCCCCGAGAATGGAGAGGAAGGGTAAAGATGTACAGTAAAACAGCCCTACCTGGAAGAGGGACTGGGGAAATGTTAATTATTCTGCCTGGCCTTGGAAACGATGGGGGGTCTGGTCTGTGTTGAAAAGCTCTGCTGTAAACTCTGCTTCAGTCACAGACAAATCTGTGTTCATATTGAAAAATCCTCCCGATCTGCCGTCCCGCCGGGCTGTGACACACTTACTGCAATAAAACAAACCTGGGTTGTGCTGCGTGTTTTTCCCCAGGTAAGGGTTTGGGGGGAGAAGGGAGAATCAAGGAGCCTGAGACATTTGTCTTCTTTTTTTTTTCTTTCCCTTGTCTTGGTAATGAAATATTGCTGTTGAACTTTACCCTGCCTTTCCTGTCACTAATTTATTTTTTTCCTTTGCAATGGTTACCTTTTTAAGAGGCTCGTAAAGCTGCATTACTGAAATTTATGGCTGTGTAGTGAATGTGTGCACATGCATTAATTCTGTTCAAGGCCAGCGCCTCGTAGCTGCAAAATGAATGTTACGGTGCAATCTCTAGTACAGCTAATGGCTGTTCAATAAAGTAGGGCTCACACTTTGCCCATCTTATGGCACTTCATTCCTTGAAACAGCCCTGCCTTGGAGAGTTTGCCAGGTAACCGCAATAAAAGGGTGCACACACAGCATGTTGATCTGTGTTTTTACACATTTTTGTTTATTCAGATAAAGCCTTGAAATTCTCAGCCCTGTGACCTGATTCAGTTGGGTTTCAGCTCCTTTGCATGGCGTTTGGTTTAGTTCAGGTGTCTCTAAATGCAGCGGGTTGAAAACGTGCCTCTTAATCGTGGCTCTGGTCTGGAGAAGCTGAACTGGATGTTAGTGTTTCCCTGCGAGTTACACCCCGTGCTGATTGGAAGTGAGTGAACAGTAGGAGTTCACTAAATGACCAAATTGGAGCATCTTTGCTATTTTAGTCTCTAGGAACAAGAGCCTTTGGAAGGGCAGTGACATTTTTTTTCCCCTCTCTGCTGGAAGACGTGAGCTCACAAAAGTAAGGCATCCCTGGGATGGAGAAACCCATGCTGGAGGAGAGATAATCTCATGTGAAAGCTCTCAAGGCAGTACCGTCTGTCTTCCCTGTTTTGGGACCAGTTGCGTGATCTCTGTGGGCTATAGTCCTGTGCCAGTTATCCACCATGTCTCGTCAGGCTTTTTCTTGGAACAGAGCTCTGTGATTGTGAAATGCCAATGAAAAGTGGGGCCAGGCATGGGCTTAGACATTTTACAAGCATTATCTTGATGCTTGTAATGGCATTACCAGTATCATAAATAGTTAGCCAGATCAGTCCTCAGATTTGTAACTCTGGTGGTAACCAGTGATACACCACCTGGGAGGCATTTGGCTCAGCTTGTTGAAGTGTTTTGGTACTGTGAGGAGGATGAATGTCATCAGGAAAACTTTCTGGGAAGGATAAGAGGGAGAAAAGCAGAGGAAGCATAATGCTCTACTGGGATCACAGCGTGGGGAGAGTGGAATTAGTGCTGGAGGAGATGGGCACACCGTGAGCATCTGCTCTGGGCCACCAGGATCAGAGCACAGCAGGAATGAGAAATTCTTGGACCGGTTATCAAGGAATTGGGAAACTCCAGGATACTGTACTCATGGGGGATTTTTACTACCCAGACATCTGCTGGGTAACAAATGTGGCTAATCACAGTGATAATGTACAGCCCTAATTCACTATAAATTCTCTCCCATATGTTTAGAATTGTATTTACAGTGGGAAGTGACAGATAGTTATTCATGAATCTAGGTGAACTGAGTTGCTGGTGCAGAGTCAGCCATAAATTGTGGAAAATACCATGAGGCAGATTTGAACAGAATCCCTCTGACAGCATGGCTGTGTTTCAGGCATTTAAAAAGAAAAAAAAAATTAAGAAAAATGTTGCTGTAATTACTGATTGCTTTTAAATGTGCCAGTTGAACCCCTTGTATCTCCATAACCTTTGTTGACCCTGAAGCACAAGTTCACGAGTGGAGTTGATGAAGGATTATCTGCCAGACGAAGTATGCCTCCTTGAATTCAATTCTGTTGATGAGGAGGTTGAAAAGGGTTAAGAAAAAAATAAGAAAGGAACCATGATAATGGTTGCTTAGCTCACTGGTAGCATAGGAGAGGATGTTGTTTTATTGATATACTTCTATGGCCTTTCTTCAGTTGCAGGCAATAATTTTGCCATCTAATTCACCATGGACCCAGAAGAGCACTGTGAGCTCAAATATATCTAATAGTGAGGCGGGAAGGAGGTGTCCCAGCTGCTGGAGTTCAGGGCTGAGCACAGTTAGTTACTGATGAATTATGGTGCCTTTTTCTCCCGTTCATTGATTCCCTGTTCCCTGTTTTTTGCCTCATCGCTGATATAAGTTTATTTCAGTAAGGATGCTGTATGTGGAGCTCTGGCTTCGGCTACTCGTGGCCTGGGGATTTGCATAATGCCGTTACTGCTTATTCCTCAATTACAATCCTTGAATATGCAAATCTATTGATGCTGGTTACTGTAATCCTCCTGCCCTGGCTGGTCACCAGCTGGGCAAATCTTTGAGCCATTTACTGGTAACAAGGGTTTTCCTATTGGTTTCTCATTTCCAGCTGTGGGTGAGGGAGAAAACCCCTTGATCAGTTGCCTGAAATAGGAGAAGAGCAAAAACCAAAGGAGGGCTATGAAATTCAGAAAGAGGGAATATTTTAAAAAGAGCTTGAATGCCTTTCCCCCTGTTGTTTTCCTTGCAGGAGCTTACGTTCCTGCTGCTTGTGAGAGATGGGATGTGTCAGATTGCTCTATCCCACTCATTGCAGCAGGGTTTTGTCCTTGCAGCAGCTGCCCCCCCCCCCCCCCCCCCGCCTTCTGCCTGCCCTGGCTGCTTCATGCTTGAAATCTGGTTTCAAAGTGAAATAGCTGAGATATCAGCTGGGGGTTTTGAATAAGGCTGGCTGGCTGCTGCTCTTGGTGGTCCATATCCTCCAGTGGAGCTGGAGAGGAGGTAGGAGAGGAGCTCAGCAGAGGACCTACTTGCTTGGGTGGAGTGATGTGGAAACCTCAGCTCCTGGGTGTGTGGTTACCTGTTCCAGCTTGGTTGTTACTTTGAACTAAAGAAGGATTAATGATTTGCAGACTATTTTAGCACATGCTGAGCTGTATATACATATCTAGAGCAGGAGGTCTTTTTATTATAGCATTAATTGATTAACCTTTCCTGATTCTATTACTAATATTTTTCTAATAGTATTTTAAGGATCACTTATTTTTTCCACTGTATCTTTCTTAGTAGATATATATAGATATAGAGAGAGAGCAAGTGACTGAGAACATCTGAAGGGACAGTATGTCACCCAAAACACCCTGTGGGGCACCCGCGCCCAGTGTCAAGGGATTACCGTTCAGATGGAGGAGATTGTCCTCAGATTCAGCTACTAGTCATTGCATTATTTCCTTCCAGCTTCAGCCCTCTCTACCAACATTGCATGCTCTCATGGCACCTGCGGTTGCTCATATTATTCTTCTCCCCTCAGCCACAGACCTGATAGCTCCATCTGCACAGGCAGCATTTGCTGAGAGAAAAGGTTATTTTGCATCCGAGTGATAATGATGCTGTGAGACTCACTGCAGTGTAAGTCAAAATGTCCAAGGAGTGAGGTATCTGGACAGGTTTGAAAGGAACACTTTTGGCTGTGCATGGGAACATGTCGTTGCATGCTGTTATGTGTTAATGGCTCCAATTGATTTCAGAAAAAAAGAAGAAAACCCAGGAAAATGTAGAACCAATGGTTTACAGGAAACAACACTGTGTGGAATATAAATACGGACAAGCAGCATATTTGTTGCTGGTGGTGCTATGTTCCCTGATGTAATAAAGCCATTTTGTATCTATTTGTCTGTGTCTTGAGTCTGCACACATTTTGTCTCAAAGTTTTTCATTGCTAATGAGGCTTCCTCTCCTGAACATTTTTCTCAGACCAACAGAAATGGCTTGACACCCATTTGTAAAAGGCTTGGTTGTAATGTATTGGCATGTTCTGTTCCCACATAGTTTGGTGGTGTTTTTTCTGTTCTTGGGGGGCTTCCCCCATACTCCTTTATCAGCCAAATGTGGGAAAAGATATCTGTAAATAAAGATGTATGTTGTATCAGGACCCACTACTGAAAATGCCCTGAGTGTTTCTGAGCTCCCCTTTCATTCCATACTTGGAAAAAGCTTGTTGTGCTTCTTTCCAGGAAGCTTGGTATGAACTGAAACACTTGGAAAGCAGTTATTCATGTATTTTTGACTCTTTAAGTGACTAATATTTTTGGAGGAGTTAATCTTACTTTCACTGCAGGCATTTCTCTGTACCGTAAAAGTAATGGAAAAAATAACCAGAGAATGAGATTTTCATCTTATTCTGATAAAGCAGTACAAAAGAGTTATTTTTCACTAGGTACAAATGATCTGTATCTTTTTTAGGTGAATTGTAATCCTGGAAAGGAAAGAACATCCTGGAAACTGAAGGGCAAGTTTAGGGCAAGTTAAGGACAGCTTTGCACGTGTTTCTTTATCACTGTGTATCTCTAATTTGGAAGAACTCCTCAACAAATGTTTAGGAATAAGAGGGTAATCTAGTGCCAAGTTTTACTCTGTGTTTGGCTTGTCTGCTGAGACCAATGGGAAGGGGTGAGTTTATTCTGTTGATATTTGTGGTAAGATGAGGTGATATCTCCAAGATTCTTCAAGCATATGAAGTACCAAGGCTGCAAGAATCAACTCTTTATCTCAGAAACGGTGCTGATAAAATCTGACTGTTCAGAACCGTTGCAAAGAAGGAGCATGCTCCCATCTTTTTGTCGTGGAGCATCACGTCAATGTGGAAGCAAGAACCACTCCAGTAAAGGACAGGGATTGATAAATGGGCAACGTGTGTCCCACCTCTCATCTTCTCTTGGTCCAGCCTCCTTGTAGTCAGAAATTGTAGACACAGTGAGACTTCAAATGCATTATCAAGAGAGATATTTCCTGCTATGTTATCAGTCTATGAAGCTGTCCACCCTTCATGTCTGAATATTGTTTTGTTCAAGTTTCCCCCAATAATACTGGGTTATATATTTCATTCCACCAGTTTGCCATAAGCTGTAAGTGGTAGAAGCTAATGGAGCAAGTTGTGCCATTTTACTTAAATGTGTGATCAAACGAAAATGCAGCTTCTGAAAAAGAGAGCAAAATCTGGCAACTTGTTAGATGCCCTCAATGACTAAAGTCTTACCAGAGACTTTGATCACAGCTTCCTTCATATATTTTAATGTTTCTTACAGAGTTACTCTATGTAAAAATGTAGTGTGTGATTTAACTTAACCAAGGAAAGACGAATTAGTTCTGAAGGCAGGAGATAGCCAATCTCTGGGCTTGAGTCCTGAGTATATCTTGAGCGATTTTGGAGCTGTTGATGTGCCGAGTGGCTCCCACCAGAGAACATTTTTGTGCAAGTTATTTGCTATATTGAAGTGGAAAGGTAACCTTCTGCAGTCAGGTTTCATTATTTCAGAATTGAAGATGAACTTTCCCCCAAATTGTATGGTATAACAGGTATCTCTTCACTCATCCTCCCAACCACCCCTGTCCACACACCTATGTTGCCTGCATCAGGAATAGTGTGACTAGCAGGAGTAGGGAAGTGATCGTTCCATTATACTCAGCTCTGGTGAGGTCGCACCTCCACTACTGTGTCCAGTTTTGGGCCTCTCACTACAGGAAGGACGTTGAGATGCTGGAGCGTGTCAAGAAAGACAACAAAGCTGGTGAAGGGTTTGGAGCACAGGTCCTGGGAGGAGCAACTGAGGGAACTGGGGCATTTTAGGCTTAAGAAAAGGAGGCTGAGGAAAGACCTCATCACTCTACAGCTACCTGGAATGAGGGTGTAGAGAGGTGGGGGTCCATCTCTTCTCTCAGGTAACAAGCGATAGGACAAGAGGAAATGGTTTCAAATTGCACCAGGGGAGATTTAAGCTTTATATCGGGAAGAATTTCTTTACTGAAAGGGTAGTCAACTAACAGAACAGGCTGCCCAGGGAGGTGGTGGAGTCACCATCTTTGGAAGTATTAAAAAGGTGTGTAGATGTTGTGCTTGGGGATATCATCTAGAGGTGGACTAGTCAGGGTTAGGCTGTGGTTGGACTTGATCTTAAAGGTCTCTTCCAACCTAAGTGATTCTATGTTTTGAGCCATCTGGAAGTTTTTATGGACCAGGACCCATCCCCTGAAGTGGGACAGTCTTCTCTAGGGGAACTGTGGTGGTTACTGAAGGAAATCAGCCTTTATTTAGACCATCAGAGATGACACTACCCACTGCTGAACCACAGGTACTGCTCAGCTGCTGTTCTGCGGCTGCTGCACTACATTGAAGTATTTCAGGAGAAAAAGTGGAGAGTGACTTTTCCATCTGAAGCCATATGAGGGGATTCAGCCAGACAGTGTGTAATTACCCTTGCTGGAGCCAGGCCAAGGGAGGGGATCAGAGAGCCTGCTTCCCATCTGCGGGCTTGTTTTCAGCACTTCAAATGAGTGATTGTATGGAACAGGTTGCAATTAATGAAACAAACTGAAGTTTCTGTCTGGACATCTCCTCCATCATGACTTTGTCATGCACAAATAACTCACTGACATGGTTTACCCTGGACTGCCCCTCAAAGGCTGAGCCCAAATGAAGGAGCAGCTGGAGACAAGGAGCCATTCCATTCGTTCAGGTGAGTTGTGATATGGGTAATGAAAACGCTTGTTTTCCAACATGGACAGAATAGGTGATTCAGGCAAATAAATTCTGTCTGTGACTCTTCCTCTTATGATAGAAACCATGGCCCTAATCGAGTAAAGCACTTTAGTAAGTACTCAACTGGAAATTTGTGAGCAGCTCTGCTGATTGCAAGGGATCGGCTCTCGTGCTGGAAGTTATATGTGAGGAGTGGGAGCTGGCAGGTGGCTGGATGAGTGGTGTGATCACCCAGGGGCCCTGCCTTATTATCTATGATTATATGGGTTTAGCGTTTGGCTGGATCTGGGCCCGTTTGAACAAAGAAGTGGGATTAGCAGGCGTGCAAATAGGGAACAAAGCCAGAGGGTTCCAGCAGTGTCGAACACAAAGTTGTTACTCTGACAGAATGTATAAAAGTGAATGAAAAGGCAGTATGATTGCTGTTGCCATCCTGTTAATTAGGCTGAACTCATGCTTCATTAGTGCTACAATATG
Source organism: Porphyrio hochstetteri (assembly GCA_020800305.1). Classification (NCBI taxonomy): domain Eukaryota; kingdom Metazoa; phylum Chordata; class Aves; order Gruiformes; family Rallidae; genus Porphyrio; species Porphyrio hochstetteri. The sequence goes on along the minus strand of CM036915.1, from coordinate 16,034,335 downwards.
CTTCCATCTTAACAAAGCCCTATTGGGTGTATGGAGCCACTTTACTATTAGTAAAATGAAGCCTTATCAGAAAGCCCTGTAATTCATTTCGTAAGACAAGTCATGACATATGTTGTGCTGAAATTGCACTGAAGAGACAGATTATTTGCTTAACACTTGCTTTTCCTAATGAACGGGAAAAGATGTTTTCATAATGAATTTATTTATTTTATTGGGAGCTCTTCTGACCTCATGCCTAATTACATTGCATAGTCCTTTTGTGGCATTTCAAGTAGTTCCTAAGTAAAACAAGTTGAACTGAGCTGCTTTTGCCCTTGCACGTTCTCTCAGTGGCGTTGTGAAAATACCATCCAGCACTCAAAGCCCAGTCTTGTGATGTCATTGTGGGGAACAGAGTTTTGTGTCTAACCGATATGATATCCCTGCAGCAGGAATGCAGCAGAAGCACGAGCACAGCCCGCAATCCCTGCTTGCAGCCACAAAGAGTACCGATTAAGCAGCACAGTGAAAACTTGACACAGAAGCAAGGAAAAATGTGCACTGGCTTGTTTGCTGCCCCCAAGAAAACACTGCACTAGATCTCAACACTGCTGTGTTGTGAGCACCATACGTAATTTGCAGTTGTGTTAGGATAGATGCTGACCCAGCAGTGATTTTTCCAATGGACTCACTGTGAATGGAAGGGAGTTTGGATTAAATCAGAGCACCAGTCTATGTAGGCCTCAACTTGAGAGCTGATTTAAGTCAATCCTCCCCTACCAGCCATTCCCACTTCCTCAGCGATGCTGGTGTGATTTTCTGTGTCTGCCTTCAAAACCAGACTTCTGGAGATTAGAACATGTCAGGACTAACACACACACAATATCCCAAAGAATTTGCGCTGAGCTTGGTTGTTTGACCCACATCTAGTGTAGCATAGGGCAGCTCTCCACAATGCAGTTGGCACCGTGAGAGAAATTGGTTGTAGGTGGGGAGAGAAAGAACAAATGGGTGAGAATGGGATGTAGGGAGGAGGGACTTTAACAGATATACCACTGACAGTATAAAAATTAGTTGTGTTCACAAAGGTATGGATCTGAGGCAGATTAAGTTCCCAACCTGTGTAACTGATTGCTGGTGGCTGTTAGGGGTATGGGGGCAGGCTGTGTTTTGTGCTCCAGTGATTGTCTTGTGCAATGACTGTCTTCCACAGGCTGCAGTCAAATAACAAATGTTGGTTTAATTTCAGTAGAGCAAGATGAATAACATGGTGCTCCACCATCCTCTGCAGAAGGTCCGTGTTTGATGTACCCCTTCTGGGAGCTGCAGTGCAGCAGCCGAAAGCAGCCATGTCTGGCAGAGTGGGTTGTGTGTGGTGGAGTTAGACTCAACTCCATCCTAGCTCTCAGCTCGTCCTACCTGGATGATCTGGATTTGCTATGACTGGTGGTAAGCACAAGGAGGGGACATGTGTGGGAATACGTTTTTATTTTCACGTTTCCTCCTTGTGCCATTCTTTAGCCTTGCTTTAAACATCATTGCTTACTTTTGTCTTCCTCAGTAGACCTAAAAATATTCCTCCATCCTCTTCCAATGCTATACCATGCAGACCTGAAATGACCCTATATTGGAGGGTCATAACAGCACAGTCCAACGGAGAAGAAAAACGGTGGTGAGGTAATGAGGCAAAAACATTTGTATGAAAGAGCATCTCTAAACTGCTCAATAATTCTGTTTGCTCTTGCAACTCAGGCTACTTCACTGTCATCTGACTCTAGGGCTGAAGGGCATTTATTGGTGTAGCCCTGTGAAATCCACGGGTTTTATCACACGGTGGCTACAGTTGCAAGTGAGAGCCGTGGATGATGGGCACATTTGTGGGGCAGCTGCTGTGCGACTGCACAGCCTCAATGAAATCAGCACCAGTGGTGTGAGCCTGGGGTGCTGCACTCCTTTGCACCAAATCAGGTTTGCCCCAGCACTCTGAGATGAGCACAGTGATATGAAATTTATAAGACTTGTGATTGGGAACTAGAGATGGGTTTGCAGAGGAGAGGGGGTATTTATTATTTACCCCTTAAATAGAAATATCTTATTCCAACAGGCACAGAAAATGCTGCACTACCATAAATTTGGGAAGATCCTGTAAAATTTGGGTACAAGACAGAATAACACCTTTCTCTCTTCCTTATGGCCACCATGACCATGATTGATTTTCATCAGTTTCGGTTGAATCTGGATCAGATCCTTTGCTCTGCAGCTGTAGAGGTGCTTAAGATGAAACGAAGTGATGAGACGGGACAGAGCAGGGCAGGACAGGAGTGGCTGTTTTGGTGGCAGAACCAGCTTACAGTGATTTAAAGTGATCACAGAACTATGATACGAAATAGGGAATTACTCATGTTCTTCACTGCTCATGGTCAAGGACACACCTACAACCGCTTTGCTCGCTTAAGTGTTTTCCTAAGCTGGTTTGTATATAGGTTACACATAAGCAAGGGTGAATAAAGCAAACTGGTATGTCACATAGCAAGAACTAACTGCCAAGTCACAGTTGTGGGTTTTAGCATATATAAGCCATGAGAACATCTAATTTTCCATTCTTTTGTCTGGGTTTGTAAATGGGAGTATGAAATAAATGAGCCGTTATCAATGCTTTCCCACAGAATAACTTCAACGACAGTACAAGATGCAATCCACTTGCAAATGTTTAATCCAGTAATTCTGTAGGGTTTTTTTTTAGATAGCCTTCCTGGGGTGAAACAACTGTTTTTAAAAAGTGGATGGGCAAAATTTAACACGGTGAAGGGCACAGGCTCCCTTCCCCGTGCTTGTGAACTGAGTTTACAGGGGTGGTGAGTGTCATGCGGTGCTGGATAAATTTTGCTTCACCTGTCATATGCCTTAACTCACCACACTGTTCTGCATCTGGGTCAGCCGTATTTTTATCAAGCATTAACATGCATGAGGGTTTGCCAGTAGTTAATAAAAATGCTACTGAAAACTGCATGCTTCCACCTCTTTATTGGAGCGGATTATGTTGTGTTTGAACCGAAGGTACGCTCATGTGAAAGCTGTTGTGTTCATAACCCACACCCAGGCAATAACAAGGAGCTCAGCTAATGAAAATCACTCAAAGGAAATCACTGCCCACCCCTTCCAAGATCAATTAGAAAGATTATTCCAGCATCCCTAATGCTGCTACGCTGCTGTTGTACTGTAAAGCACCTCTTGTCTTCGGGAGACTAAGGTAGGGAGTCTGACAGTAACGTGTAATAAACAGTGCTGGGAATTAAAGCACTTGTGGTGCTATTACCACCAATTCCTACAGCAACGGACAACGCTTGTATGGTGTAAATTCATAAGGACTCCCTGTGAGGCTCATGTTCATCTGAGCACAAGAAGGGAAGGTTTGGGACCAAAAGCTGCTGGCTAAATTGGATGGGAAAGTTTGAACCACCTTTTCAGGCAAAGGCTTATGGAATTCTTTCCCAGGGGGTTTCTGTCTTTGGAGGACACCTCAGTGTGGCTTCCTACCCCTCAGCAAAGAAAGAAGCAGCAAGAAGATGACTGTTCCTCCAAACAGAGAAGAAAACATCCTTTCTGGCAGTACACCAGTAAATTCATATGCTGTAACACCACGACAGATGGAGATGCTGCCAGAGAAGAAATACTATGTGTGGAGTGGGGAATCCAATGTTTTGCTTTAAGGACATAAGCACAGCAGTGTGGGCAAACCCCCAGCTGCTGGGACGTGATGATGCTCCACTGGCTTCAGGGACGTACAGCAAATTATACCAGTTGAGAGGCTGGCTTTGATGGGGATCTTGTGGTTCTAAATTTCTTAGTCCTCCTCACCTTTCTCCTCTCTTCCTGCATTGCTCTTGACAGCAATGAGTTTCTCACCAGAATTTTTTGCCTGACTGCATCAGAAAGGGCCCTGAGATTTAATAATGCAGAGCTGAGCTCTGGAGTTTCTTAATAATTGCCAAAGGTCTTAAAATCTGAGACTCTAGTATTTATGGATAATGAGAAAGTCAGAACCACTTTGAATATATGTCTGATACTAATTTTTCTGCCAAAAATAGCCAACTTTTTAACTCTGTGAAAAATTAGCATTGCCAAAATGTTATTTTTTTTCATTGCAAAAAATGTACCAATCCTTTAAACAGCATTAAAGATATAATTCATTCACTTATGGAAATGAAAAATGTTCATAATCATTTTGGTAAATATTTCATTTAGTATAAATACAGATCCATTTTACACTGCAAACATATCTGAGGGCAGGTAAGGTTTATTTCAAACAGTTCACGACACAAAGAGCTGCTGCATTTTTCAAGTGAATCTTCTGTCTCCTCCCATCTGGAGGCAAGAAAGGAGGAGAAAGAAGAGGGCAAACTTTTTCTTCTCCAATGGTCACGACTAAATCACTAAATAACTCCTTTCTGCTCTTTACAGATGCTCTAATATGCGGTGTGATTCACATACTGCACCGTGAAGGGAAAAGTGCCCCGACCCAAGGAGTGAGGAACAGGAAATATAAATAGTAATAACTACCCCTGTGTTTGAATAAGAGGATTTGTGGAGCACAGCAGGAGTAACTGAGGCATTGGTTTCCTGTGAGCTAAACCTTCACTCCTTGCTCTCTAGCCACACAATCCATCGCTGGAACATATTGCAACGCGTGTTAATTCCTTAGAAATATGTTTCAGCCCATTGTGCTTCCAGAATCACAAACCATCTGATTTAGCTTCACGTGCTTGTGTGTTGTTGGGAAGGCAGGACATTTCCCATTTGACTTTGTAGTGTTCACTAATCACATACTTCAGATTTCTTGTCTGAGCTGTTAATAGAAGCTTATGAACTTCTGACTCGTGTGATTTTAATCAGGAAATGTCTGCCTTCAACACGGAAGGTGCTTGCTTATGTCAGAAGATGGAGAAACTTCCACTGATTCCTTCCATTGATAACTTATCTTTGCTCACTGCTTACAGCTGCCTTCATCGAAGGGTGCTGCCCAGACCCCCTCTGTTTGCAGAGCACTAACAAGCACTCAGTGCAGTCGGTAGCTGCTGGAATCGGCTTTTAACAGTGACATCGCTGTCCACAGCAGGTGAGTGCAGCTCTCCTGGAAGGGGGTTATAAATGCAAGGGACGTTACGGGCAACAGGACTGACCCCTGCCAGCGCTGTGACCTGTTGCGTGGCTGTGCGAGGCTGCAAGGGCCATGATTTTGGGGAGTTCATGGCCCTCTGCACCATGCTGGATGTATTTGCCCACACTCTCTTCTTTCCCCCACACCAGTACTTCGCTTCTATGGGTCTGTCCTGTACAAAGACAGAAGGAAGCTGGTGTCCCACCTGCATGCCCTTCTTGCAGAGCAGCTCAGATGCAGGGCATGGACTTTTCCCTCAAGCAGAAGTTGCTGTGCAGCATGGCACCAGGACCAACAGCCTGGCTTGTTACCATGAAACTCCCAGCAAAGCTTGGGAAGTGAAATCCTAAAGTCACCGGAGACTTTTTGATCAGTAATTTCAGCAGACTCTGGAAATCACCCACCAACCTCTCCAGCAGTGCAAGACAGGGTTCTGCTGGCCTCGTGCTTTGCTCAGCATCTTCAGTTTAAGGTTGAAATCAATCATTTGGCTTTAGTTTCAGTTTTAGTACTTTGAGATTTCCTGGAAAACCTTAGACAAGCAGGTAGCCTCTACATGATTTGTAACCCAGAAGAGGAGTAGCCACATCTTTGTCATGGGCATAGAAGAGCATCACTTCTGCACAGGACACTTCCCTACCTCTCCCCATGGACATTGGCACTTAGGGAGCAGGAGGCATGGAGGCAATAACCTTCAGTCTGCAAATATAAATAATATCCAGACTGCAGGCCCTTGTTTAGATCTGCTCCCTGCCACTAGCAAGGCATCTCAGGCTCTGCAGAACGGATCCTACGCCCAGGAGATCCAGCTCAGAGATGTTCCTTTTTCCTTTGGCACCTTGCAGCATTGTGGTGTACTACAGCTGGTCTCCAGATGTACCGTCCTTTCAGACCTTGCTTTAAGTATCCCCTGAAGATATACAAAGCTTTTACAAGTTTTAAAATGCTAACAAAGGGATTAGCATTGCTATTTATTTGGTTGATATTTTCTCCACAATGCACACACATCTGACCAGACACGCATATATATGCCAAGATTTTTTTCTCTTGAGAGCAAGGCAGCATCAAGTATATTCTCACCCCCTGATCCTACAAGGAGTTTAAGCAAGAAATAGCTCATTTAATTGAATTTTTATTTAAGATATGAACTTCAAAATGCTTTCTACTACCTTAATGGGGTCACCTGTTCTTTCCTGTTAATTCACCTGGGATGAGGGAGAGACAGTGGTGGAATGGAAGGACTAAGGGGGAAGGTCCAACAGGAAGGTGTGTAATGAGAAAGGCATGAGCAAAGAATTGGGAAGGTTGGGGCTGGAAGAAATTTTGGGACAGGGAGTCACAGGCTGCTCTGGGTTGGAACAGAACAGTGGTTTGGGCAAGGCATCTCCATCAAGATGCTGTATCTTAAGTGAAAAAACATGTGGGGCCCCTCTCCCAGCAGTTAGTCTCAAGCTGTGCCTTCTGTGATGTGTTGATATGCAACATCTGAGCCTGCTTCTCCCTGCAAGGTGGGAGGGAGGTGGATGGCAGCAGTTCTCCTGGGGAAGAGGAGCTTCTGGGGATCCTTCTTGCTGTGCCTGCAAGGTAAGTCCCTGCTCTGGCCAGGGATTTTGTTTTTTCTCTTCTTGCCCAGTAAGATGGGTTCAGATCCCTTGCTCCTGTTTGTGTAGACTTATTTGGGGTTTGCAGCTCTCTTCCTGCCCCTTAGGGAAATGAGACAGTTGTCTGGTCAGGGAGATGAGTAGAAACTTCTCCCATTAGGACCAAGCTTGGTGGACATGAGGTGCTTTGCTTGTTTGCACCTTTCTTGTGGTATTGTGGAAGTGCTGTTGAGTTTGTAAGTACAGGAGACAGAAGGAAGTGTTTGGTGCTGTGCAGGAATGCTCCTGTCAGTGCAGCTGGTGGCTGGTGCAACTGCAAAGTCAGGTCAGAAGCATTTGGTTGTTTTGATCTGTGGATTTTTGTCCAAGGGAAGATATGACCTTTCTGCTAAGGTTCTTGCCTTTGGCGTCCTTTTCAACTGGAAGGATTGAGAGAAGATGCCAAAATACAGCACATATGTTTTCCCTTAGCTGTAATAGCAGGGTGGAAGCACTGTAGGTTTTTATTCCAGCTAAATTAAGCACCCTGCTTCTTAGATTGTAAAAATACCTTTTTTTTTTCCTTTCATTATGTGCAAATTGGTACTTTTGAGTAAAATTGGTGGAATAATGATAACTGTCCAGCTGCCATGTGGCTCTTAGTTTTCTCCTAAATTAACCTCTCTGGTGCTGCCTGCAAGTGCTCCTTATAGATGCTGGGGACTTTGCTATCCTCTGGTAACTACACGAGGCAGCCTGTGTCCGTGTGCTTTTGAAGAATAAAGTAGTAACTGCTTGCATTTGTGAAGATTTTAGAGTTAACTCCAACAGTTGGGATAAATAGTGGGTTGTAAAAAGAAAGAAAGTGTGGATTTCTGAAAGCCATCAAAGCATTTAAAGGATTTCCCAGCGTACCCAGATGATCACAGACAAAATGTAGGACGTGTTGAAAAACACTACAAAACAGAAAGAGTAGGACAGATACAAAATAATCAAGGATTGTCCTATGCAGACACTGAATTCCTGATGAGCAATGTTTTCAGAAGTACCAGAGCAATCCGAATCACATAAACACTTTTGAGAGCATTTATCTCATGTATCATTTATAGATCTGTCTTGTAGCTGGAGCACACGGGTAGGAGGGAGAGCAAGCTTTCTGGGAGCATTTACAGGATAATGAAGTTGAAAGGTTTTCACACTTGTATGTGCTTTGCTCACAATTCAGCTATGGAGTATGCAAATTTGTGGTTTGGTTGCCTCTGGAGATGCATATATACCTATCAAAAAAACCCCAATTAAAATAACACTCACATGAACAATCTAACCACCCCATTCTTGCAAGAACGCATCCTTTTTTGGCTGCACACACAATAAGGTGGTCCAGGTTGCGGGTTGGACACAATGATCTTTTGAGGTCCCTTCCAACCCCTACGATTCTGTGATTCTCAGCTCCCTCATGTTTTGTACTTGTTTGGCTCTTCTCTGCCCCATTTAGTTGAAGTTCACCTTCAGCACCAATTCTGACCAGCCCTGACAGCTTGCAAACAAACAATATAGCTCTGTACCCTCCTTTTCTTAACCGTTTCCAGTAAGAGATTAGCTCGCTTTAAAAGCAATAATACTTTAACCCTGTTAATTTTGAAGGAGCAGAAACCTATTACTAAGGATTTGCTTGATGCATTTAGTAACACCTTGGCTTAGTTCTGGATTTCCAGAGTGTCCATAGGCAGGCCCCTTACCCCCCTTGCATACGGACCTGCCCTAGCTCTAATCTAGTCCTGTCTTCACAACTTCTAGCTGGCTCTTGTTTCAGTTCCGTGCCTGTTTTCTGTGGTTTCCCACAACTTTCACCATGGCACCGGGTACAAAACTGAAAAAGAAATAAAATCACAGAATCTTAGGGCTTGGAAGGGACCTCGAGAGATCATCAGGTCCAACCCAAAGATCATCTGGACCAACCCAAATCACTAAAGTAGTTTGAATGGACACCTTTCATGCTACTTGCTGGAACTTACTCAGGGTTCCTTGTGACCTGTTAGGGCTCACCATAAAAAAACCCACCTCAGCCTTAGTGATCAGCAGGGATGGTGCAGTCGTTACCATAAGTGATGGGAGTTCTGCAATGCCCAACTCAGCACAGGGCTTGGTGGTGTTTCTGCAGATCGTAAAAAAAGCTGATGAGAGTGTGAATCTTTCTTTCTGTTTCTCTCCCCCATAGTTAAAAGGAGAGGTAGCTTGCGCTCTCAGTTTTCATCTGATCCTTCTAAGTCAGCCAATTACAGTAATAACCAAAGAAGTTTCATTTCTCATATAATAAATAGCGTCTTTGAGTCCTAGAAATGATACCCGAGTGAAAACCTGCCAGTAAGATGACTCGGGCTTGCTAGCTATCAAAGTTATGCTCACTGGCAGGCTGCTCGTGGGCTTCTGAAATAGTTTAAAAGCAGAGTAAAAGCTCAGCCTTTACCTGAGATCATCAAAACTGATGTTAACAGCAAAGCTGACAGCTTGCTTGACTTAGAAAATCGCTTGTGAGGGTTTTGCATTTTGTTGGAGTCCCCTCGGTGGCTTAGGAAAATAAATATAGATGTGCTGAAGAGAACGGGTTTGTTTAGGCAGCATCCTGAGCACTCTGCATGAGATGATTCTTTCAGAGGTTTATGGACTTCTCCTGTGCCTGTAGTGACAGCTGCAATGAAAGGAGAGCACCTGGAAAGCGAGCAGTAGTAATCCTGGTGCTTGGGAAAGGAAGTCCGATGAGTGAGGTTAGTCCTAGAAAGTGAGACTTGGCAAGACCACAGTGTTATGTTTCAGATGTGGGGAAAAAAATATAAATTAAGAGGGAAAACATTTAGAACGTGCAGTAGAAGAAAAGTGTTTCACTCCATAAAGGCTTGTGGTATGCTTGCTAAAATGCATAACTCGCCTTTCTTTGATCAATTCTGGGTGCTTAAAATGCATGGTCAATACATGGTTATTTCTCAATAACTGTGCTCACTGAAAGTCCTATATCCCAGCTGGGACAAAAGCAGCCAAGAATGACAAGGCAGTGGTGCTTGTGATAACCACTGAGCTGGCAGACTTCACTGGGTGTGAGGCCAAGTTCACATAAATCCAGCTGGACACAGACTCTGAAAAGACCCAGCAGTGTCTTCTGCAGAATGAGACTTGTATTAGGAGCTACCAAAAAGAGGAAAAGTGCTAAAGTATTCGGGGTTGTTAAGGATATTAAAAATACATTAAAAATATAGATTTATAAGAATGGATCAAAACTTATCTCTGTAGTGTCAGAAATACTGAGAAACCTGAAGCTGCAGGAAGCTCCCTTGGGTTTGCTCTCTTTTATAAATTCTGACCTTTGGCTCAGCTGCCCAGACACTGTTTGGATTTTACATTGGTTTACCTCATAATTGGATGAAGCTCAGCAGTTTCAGCTGAACTTCTGGGTTCAATCAAATCATCATATATATGAACTCAGAAGCTTACCATGAAACACCTACCAGAAATTCACATTGCGGCTCAAAACCCAATAAAACAATTCTCAGGAGAAGTGTTGAAGTGACATCTCGTATGGCTGTCTGGAGGAAACTGCTAAATATCTTTTGGTACTTCTGACATGATCCACCTACTGCATCCTCTGTCCCTGTGCTCTGGCTTTCAGCAGTCCCCATCACTGCAATAGTTGCTTCCTGCTCTAAACTGCTGTGTGAAGTTCCTTAACTTGCACTAAGCTTGAGCCACTTTTTCCCCAAGCAGTGCAATAACGTATTCTCCAGAGAAAAGGTTAGGTGAGTAGCCTTCTGCTCCTGTAAAAAGCTTCCCCCTCCTTGAACATTTATTTTTCTGCACTGATACATGTGAGTGACACAGCAAGATGTTTAACCCTCCCACCCCAAAGAAAAAGCCTCCTGCCTCTGCTTCTCTACAGCATCCTTTCTCTGTCTTGGGCAAACCTGCCTCAGTTCTCCCCTGCCTTTGATGTCTGCCTGACCTACTTATGGGTGCAGGTTATCTGAAGGCTCGTGGGAAAGGGAAAATATGAAAACATGGTAGATTGCCAGAAATTGTGATTGAATTTTTGAGGACCATGCCTCATTGTCTGTAGCCTGTCAGTGAGCAGTTGCTATTTAAATTGTACTGTTTGCTATTTGGATGTTCCTACGGAAGCCTTTAGTAATCTGTTTTTTTAAAATAAATTGAAAAATATCTCTGGGTCAAATATTGCTTTTGCGTTTGGACTCTGTTAAGGCGATAAAGCATTTCCGTATTTGCATTGCTTGCTTGCAGCTAATGCTGTGCCCCTGGAGGGTCTCATAGTGGAAAGAGCATTTTCTGTAGAGGAGCCATATGTGTAGAAAAGATAAGATTTCCAATTGCATATTTAAAAAATAAAACAACCCAACACAACGCAGGTCAAATGAACATCTGCTCTAACTCCTGCTCTCCTTGAGCTTCCTCATGGCCAGGCTCTGCTCAGAGCATCCGTGGAAGCATGGCACCTGTTATGGCACTGGTGGCTGGACTGCTATTAAACAATTAGTAGGAAAAAGCATAGGAAATGCCTTGGGAGCTTATTTAGTACAGTGAGGTTTGTTTTTTCAGTTAACCTCTTCATTGGGTTTCTGTGCCTGAAGGAACTGGCTTTGCAGCTAGTGCAAGATTCTCTAATAGTTTTAGATGAGTCACTCTGTTTTAGTTTGGAAAAGTGTGTTAAAAAGTGGCTGTTGCCCTATTCTCATCCTTATTTTGTTTTGGGCCAGGCAGTTTAGGAGGTGAGCAATGGGTTCCCATCCATACCGAAACTCAGGCACCTCATGTGAAGATGATGGAAGCGCTGTGTGCCACAGTGGGAGTGGGACAGGGGCTGAGATGGCTGTGGTCATGTGGTTTGGGGCAGTCTGGTAGGGGGTAGAGTGTGTGCTTGGTGCGGTGCCTTTGGAGTCTGCAGCATCTATCTTCCACCTGAACACAGGAGGTGTTGCTGGGCCATGACCTTGTGAAGGTCAAGGTGATTTCCACTTGTGGTCTGGATCTGGTATGACTGTGCCTGCTATTTGGATTGCCCAGCCTTAAACCCACTATTGAGCAGGTCATGGGTCAGAGGGGTTAATAGACTTGCAGAGATTTTCTGCAGAGTAACTTTTTGACTTCTGCATCACCAGAGCATCTTGCTGGGCTGACCTGTGGAGCCAGAGTGGCCCAAAGTGTTGGGGCTGCCTGTGGACACACCAGTTAGTGCAGAGATTCATAGTGAAAAAGCCCTATGAATATTTGAGGGGCTCTGTGGTGATACTAGTTTGGCTGAAGTTTTCAATCCACTTCATGAATTTGAATTACCTGTGAAAAAGAAGTGGAAAACAGAGGTCCAGCCCTCTTAGAGGGTGTCTGGAAATCGTGACATCCAAGGTTGCTGGAGGACAGATTTATGTGTTTTCATCATATGCCCCATTTCTCTTGTGCTGTTCCTTAGCCAGCTCATTTTCTGAGATCCTTCTGATTTAGGATATAGATTGTGCATTCTCCTCCCAGTCACTCCCCTGCTGACACTGTCATGCCTTCTGAGAGAATACGTGGGGACACAAATCCATCAGGAATTTCAATAAGAGTGGCTTGTTTGGAAAAATAATTCTAAGCTTTGTACATCTTCCTCCTTACAAATGCACATTTTTATGCATAGAAAAAGGTAGTGCTTTTCTGGAGAGGTGTTCTTGCAGGTATGTTGCTCCTCCTGTCTGAGCTCCATGCTCTGAAACTGGCAGAATGAAATCTTAGCCCTTTTCAAGTCAATGGGAGTCTTGACATTAACTCTTTATTTCTACTTTCTCTGTGACGTGTATATGACGTTCTCTAATATCTGTTTCTTTGCTCTTTTCTATCTCAGGATATCAAATGCAGTGATGTTTCTGCTCATTTTCACATATGAGTAGTGACAGTTGTATATTGATTTATTTACCATTTTTTGTAAAGTGGAGTGATCAGTGGTACAATTTATTTGAGCTATGCAGCGGTCAAGGAATGTTGATTACCTCAGGCACTGTGTGCAAGCAGGGAACTTACACTTTCTTGGCTAATGGCTGGCCAAATTTAGCCTTAATTGCTGGGCTGATCAGGTGGTTGTGCACATCTTGGTGCTCTGTACTGCAGCTTCTGTTACCCACAGCAATGAGCTGAGGACGACTGAGGAGGGATTCCCTTGAGAGGGGTCCCCAGTCCACCAAAGATCTGCCTAGACAAGCCAATAGGAAATGCTGGAGACAGAGGTTTCTTCAGTCTCCTTGTTTTCTGGTGCCTCAATCTCTTCATCTGGGGTGCTTGTCTTGCCCTGTTGGGGTGTTCCTTCCAGTCCCACATCCTGGAGTGATAGACCAATGCTCTGCTGCAGCCTGGTTGGTGCCAAAGGAGGAAGAGGAGGTACTGCTCTTGATTAGGCTTACTCCCATGGTTTGAGCTGCAGCCTTGCAGGGCAAAGACCAGCAGCCAAGTTCCTGTGTGCCTGTTAATAACTGTGGTATACCCCGGCGAAGGTGTGATGGGATTGTTGGTGTTCCCCTTTGTGCGCTGGGGCTGTGAGGGAAACTCCCCAGGCTGAACATCTTGTGTGGGAGGAAGGTCCTGAACTGTCTTGCTGGGATGCTAACAGCCTGCAGATAGTGCAGGAGCAAAACATAGGGTGTGTGAGGAGTTTGCTCACGAAAGTATGTTTACTGAAGGTAGTTCTGAAGATAGTCACTCTGACTTCAAGCATCTGAACTTCTCCCCCACCACTGTGGGCTCTTGACCCCTTTTGTATAACAAGGGAAGAGGTGTGCATTAAGACAACTGCCATACGCTGTGCTCATCCCTGATGCTGATTTGAAAAATGAAGTATGTAACAGAGAACTTCTCCCCTAATTCATTTTCGGTTAATGGGTAAAAAGAGCTGGCACAGCTTGAAAAATGCAGTGAGTGTAGTTTGGGAGAGTCTCAAGTCACAGTGGGAAGAGTTAAACTGCACTTAGTTAGTCTTGTTAATCTGATTTATTATAGGCAGAGGTACTCCAAGTGAAGCAGCAACCCCTTACGTTTTTGTAAGAGATCTGACAACTGTTTTGCAGAGGCATCTGATAACATTTAAGGATATTTAAAAAGCATATATAATTGCCTCCTAGGAGAGGCATTTGTGCAGTGCAAGTGCTGAACTCTCTGAAACAATATTATGCAAGTGTGATGTCTAAAGATTGTTTTCACATTGGCAAACCTTCACACAAATATTTAGGGAGTAAATCACTTGTTTTCAAACTCAGAGACAGCATTTATCCAGCAAGATACATAGACTTCTCCATTACTTGAGTAGCAAATATTGGACCCTGTCCCTGATAGGTTTTGTGTCTTTGCATTCAGTGAAAAAGTAAGTAGATCAGATCATAATATTAAAGATAGGAGAGAGGAGTTGGACACTAGAAGACTTTAATTTTTTCTTTTTTTAAAGTCTACTTGGTCCTGAAATTTAATTTGGCATTAAATAATGTTGTGATCAGGATACGAAAAGAAAAAGTAAATGCCTATGTCCTAGAAGAATAATGCATGGAAAATTTGTCTGAGATGGGAAGACAGATGTATATGGTAGGTCTGTCAGTGGGATGCAGCTGCTGGGCTCTGGTCTACTGCAGTCTCATTCCAGGGGATGGAGCGATGTGGGAAGGTGAGGATTTAGAAACCCTGCAGTCTGCCCCAGCGCAGCCAAACCCTGTGAGTCATTAAGCCATTAAAGTCAAGTACTTTCAGCCCCAAGTCTCACACTCTGTTCTGGCTCTCTTCATACTTTTTCCCCCTCCTTTATCCTCAATCACAGTAGGGATGTTCCAGCACCCAGGCTGAGTCAGGGCAGCTTCCCGCACATTAGCACAGCGAGCTTTGCTTGCAGCGAGCTTTGCTCACAGCGTCCCATCTCTTAGCAGCCAGAAGAATTAATTGAGGAGGGTTGAGTTGCCTTTCATGCTGTACTAGAGCAGGCAAAGGGTGACTGCAGAGAAGAACAAAGCTGTCTCCTCCATCATTTTACTTCTGGAAACAAGGACGAGGGTTCAGCTGTGAGGCTGAGGCTGGCTGGAGGTGGCAAAGAAGTCACAGGTGACTGTTGCAAAACATCTGCTACCTCAGCCCGTGGGTGAGTATTGCAAAAGGCCAGTATGGCATGTGTAAGGCCATGGAAATGCATCTGGAGAAGTGCAACCATGCACCATGTATCTGGTTACTTGTTTTTCTTGTCTAGAGAAAGAAGTAATTTTAGGATGTAAAGACATTCTGAAGGGAGGCCTTCTGCACAGGATCCCACAGGATCCCACTCTGGGACTCTGTACCAGTGGCTGGTACAACATGGGACAGTGTTTAAGTCCCAGCTTTGCACCAGATGGTAAGGATGCTGATGTAGGAGTGCTCAGTACTACATTTATGGCCTTCCTATCACAGGACAACATGTGAATGGAGACTGGGAGGTGCTGCTGCAGGCCTGATGGCAGCAGGAGTCCCTGGGACACTATTGCGGGGGTAACTCAGCTGGATCCAGCAGATCCACCAGATCTGAAACAGGAGATGCTGCCCTTCTAGCTATTTGCCCAAAAAAGAGAGTCTGTGAAAAAATTTCCTTCATCTGACATCAGATCAATTTTTCCAGCACTTAATGGGTGCAAAACTGCATATATTAACTTCTGCAGAGTCTGTTTAACGCTGCAGGTCTGGTGCAGTCTAATTCTTCAAAGGCCTTGAAGCTAAATAGGCTACTTTGTCAGTGACATGTGAAACTATTAGAGAGATGAATGTGTAAAGCCCCATAGCAGTGAGACACGGTAGCTGTGGCTGTCAAGCAGCTCTTCCAGAAGGCAGAGAGGCTGCCTGGGTAGAAACCCTCCAACATGGGAGCAAAGGGCCCTGTGGGGTTCTGCAGGTCTTCTGGGGCTGCGAGCCTGGTGGTGGAGAAGGATTTGTCCTAGAAACCCTTCCCTTTCCTTAGCTATGAGGGTTCAGGGCAGAAGACCCTCCTGGCTGGGAAGATGAGGCTGGGAGCTCCCAAGCCCAACCCAAGAGCTCCAGAACCCCATGTTCAGCTCCAGGTCTTTCATGTGTGGTGAAGTGGCCAGTTCGAGGGTGATGATTTTCATTTTCAGACTGAGAAAGCTGTTATTCATTGTTAAGCATTGAGGTGGTTGTGTGGGTTTTTTATTGTATAGTTGGTTTTTTTTCTTAAATTTGAGTTTCTCTTTTTTACATTCTCTTAAGAACTCAATCCCCTTTCTTGAGGCTGAGGGAGCTGGAGCTTGCTGAGATGAGAGCAGTTGCACTTCATAATGCTTTAAATAACTTGAAATTAGGTAACACATGGGATTAAGATTTATTTATTCCTTTAAGGATCTATAAAGTGAACGAAAAAAAAAAAAGGGTGATGAAGGGGAGCTATTGGGTTCTGAAGTTTTGATAACACTACCAACCTATATGGTTTCTCTTGTGGGTTAATATTTTTATACCAAGTAAAACCATGTGGTTCAGACAGTCATAATCCAAAAGTCATTATGAAAAAGCATAACTCTGATTTCCAAACTTTTCTTTAAAGACAAAGCAAAACCCACAGAAGTCCTATGGGGAGCTTATGGGGAGCTTAATCATACCATGCTAATCGCCTTCACTAACACCAGAACAAGCGTGAGACTTGAAGTTCTCCAAAGACCAACTTAGTGGTGCAGAGCTATTGGGTGTTGCAATTTTAGGTTGCTTGTTGCAGCCCCTGTGAATATGTTCTGTGTGTATCCTGGCTCTTTGGGGATGCAACACTCGCTCTACTTCCCCCTTCCTCTAGTAGCAACAGTGCTCTTCCAGGAATTCCCTTAAAGACAAAACTGCTGAGGATCCACCAGAGAGGGAACTTACAGGACTTTATAAAAATTTTACAGGATTCCACGGAAATAACTTGAAAAAACCCAGAGAATTGGATCCTATCCAAAGTATATCTCTTGTGATAATGTAAATCTGCTAAACTCTACTGAATGCTTTCCTGTAAAGTGTATCTTCTCCTGTTGAGGTCCTGAAATTCTGGAATTTTCCACATAAAAGGAAACACAGTTATTTATTTCATAATCTCCTTGGCCCTTTCAGACTCAAAATGCTCTGAATGCTGGGCTCAGTAGTAGAAGGCTGCTCTCAATGTGCACTTTTTGGTTTATTTCCTTAAGTGAGACCAAAAGCCAACGTATCAAAATACTGCCCAGAGCCTCATACATGATGTGAGGCTGCCTTCCAACACCAAGTACTCAAGATCACATTTCGAGTGGTATTTAAATTATATTTTCTGCTAAAGCCGGGAGAATTAAGACTTTGTGAAATGGTTAACCTCATGTCACTGGGGATCCAGATTCCTGTACATCCAGGGAATCTAAGGCAGGACACACAGATACTCAACAGCAGGAGTGCTTGGCTCTGCAGGACTTGTATGTTTAGGCTGCATCACCACCAGGTACAATCCAGGTTTGCCCTACCAGGCAGGGACGAGAGCTAAAATCAAATGGCTGTAAATTTGTGCGTTATACAGAGCATCACTTGGAGAGGCAACACTAGAAATATTTAAATGTTCTGCAAAAGCTGAATTTCGATACTGTGCTATTGTGGTTTGGGGTTTATTCTTTGGTTGGTGGGTTTTATTTTTACAAACCCCATCAGGGGCTGGGCTCCTCACTGGTGTGCATCGCTCTGCCTTTGTGAAACTGTGCTAATTGAGAGAAGCAGAGGATCTGTCTCTCTTGTGTTATGTTTAAAATATTCATACAATTAAACAGTGCTTTGAAGTGCTCTGGAGCTAGATGTACTGTGCTTTACTTTGGGTGGCCAGGAGATGAAAATGGAAATGTTTTAATTGGATTTGGTCCTAAGAAAGTGTGCCATGTCCTTTCCTCGCTAAGCAATAGTACACCTTCTCCTCACAGCTCAGAGCAGTTGGCCCTGTGCAGAGGGGACCATGATAAATGGTTAGTTTTAATCATCTCTACTTTGGAGTGAATTAGGGAGTAAGGGCATGTTTTTATTTACTGAGCTGTATTACTCCACACTGAAGGATGTGAACCAAGGAGAGAGCTCAAATGCATCTTGGCTGTAGGACAAGTTTGGACTTGTTCATTTATTTGTTTGGGGGGGTGATGGTTATTTTTGTTCTGGTTTTTACAGTGGAAAAAAACCCTATTTACTCCAACTTCTTGCAGCTGCATAATGAGGTGCCATTTTCTGATATGCAGTATCTAAAGGTCAGAGAAAACCTCGCTGCTATAAAGTAATGGCTTATGCGCTTGCAGAGTGTGTGTGTGTATATGTATGCACAAGAATTTCCTCTCTCTACCCTGAGCACCAGCCTGGCTCCAGGCAGCATCTCTGTGCAGGGAACTGGGGCTATGTCACGTTCCCCATGTGATTGCACCTTTCAAGAAACTGCCATCACTGGTGACACACCATCGAATTTTAAAATTTGTGGTGCTGTTGGATGGGGTTTTTTTTGACATCCTCGTCTCATTTCAGATTAATTTACAAATCTTTCAGTCTCTGTTTTCACAAAGCTTTCACTCACAGTTGTCGTATTCCCGAGCTTTGTTGGGTAACATCTTGTTGGTGATATACCTTTGGCACAGCTAGGAAATAACAGCAGATGAAATGTATGTGGCTCTTCCTCTTTGATAACAGCAAACATTGACACTGACAAAAAGCTTTTATTTTATTTATTTATTTTTTTTCCTTCTGGAGCCCTGAAAATGATAGATGTGTGTGCACATATTAAAGGTATATGCACACATGCATATAGATAAGTAAGACTATGTATAATGTGTATATATACGCTTACGTGTGTGTACATACATGCTAGGCACTTGGTGATATTTCTGGAAGGTTGGATGACATTGTGATCACTCAGAAGTTTACTTCCTTGAAAGTTTAAGCTGAAAATCTGCAGGCAACACTAAATCCGCTGGCTTTTGTCACCAAATGAACTTGCCCCTCAAATGTGTATTTCTGTGACATTCTCCTTCTACTGCAGGTCTGTTTTCTAATTTTATTTCCCTCTTTCATCTCCCAGCTGCTTATCTGTCCTTCCAGATTCATTACCTCTCCTTTCCTTTCTCCTTATTCCTTTCTTCTCCTGCTGTGTTCCCATTTTTAATGATTTATTTTATGTTTTATTTTATAATGTTTATATCTGCAGAACGAACTGGTTTTATAACCCCCCCAAAATGAATTCTATAATTTATTTTCCTCATGAAGTTAATGCTCACTGCTGCTGAACAGTCTCTCAGTGATAGCGACTCACACCCTGACACTGATGCTGGGTGACTTCGCCGCAGTTTTGGCTGAGTCTGAGTCAGGACTGGACCGTCATGTGGGTCCCTAGGGAGAGATGACAAGGCTGGGGTAGGAACTGAAATATGGCTGTTCTGAATTAGACCAGCCATCCCTCCTTCCCCAGCTCCTGCCTTTGGCAGCAGTAATTAACAGATGCTTAAATGAGAGTATGAATTGGGGGAGCATCAACAGCAGTCTGTTCTTAAGCTTTCAGCTCCTCTTCCCCGTTTTGCTGTAGCTTACATCAATCAGAATATGGTGACTTCCTAAGCAGAAATTGCATCTCGATCGTCCCTTTTAATAGCCACTGCTCAATCCTGTCTTCTGGAAGTTTGTCTAATCCATCCATGAATTTATTTATCCTTTCAGTCTCTGTAATCCTACGACAGTCACTCAATTATGCATGGAGGGTAAAAAGATTTCCTTCTCTTTGTTGTAAACTTGTGCCCTGACCATTTTTCTGAGCATCTCCTAGTTCTTGAAGTGTGGGAGAAGGCCAGGAGTGTGCAGCACTGGGTTTATAGTGGGTTATGAGCCTCAGATCAGTGTCAGGAATCTTTATCTCCTCTTCAAGTCAGAAACACCTCGCTGCCAGCTGCAAACTGAAGTCCATAAATGCATAAGCATTAGTGAGTGGGTGCATGAGGGCTGCAGAAGGTGCATAAATCATCCAGGCTATTTTTAAATAATAGCATGTCTCACTACATTCATCTCCCTTGAGTTTATTCCTCAACCCCTCAGTACATTTTGACATTTAGACTTAATCATACCTTCCAGTCAAAATACGCAGCACAGAACTGTCGTGGAAGAAAGCTGCAGCTCCCCCGGGCCCAGCCTGCAGATCGATAGGGGCCAGGCAGAGCCAAGGCCAGGCTGATGTTGTAGATTATGGCACATAAATGGTACCAGCTTCACAGCATCCCTGGGAAATCCTGGTGGCAAGGAACACAGCTGCTCCCCTGGCTACCCCTGTGCCTGGGTGGGAACGGCTTTGTAGTGAGTGGTGGCTACTGCTTTTCTCTCCCTCTGTGTCAGCATAGTTACTCTGGTCACTGAGCAGGGGACTGGAGTAAGTGTGGGGGTGTGTGTGGCCCAGTGGAGTGACCATCCCATGGGGGTCCTTGGTCTCATCTTGCATCCCTGACCTGGGATTTTGGGAGTTGCTTTCTTAAGTGTTCATGTGTGATGAGAACTGTTTGATGCAAACGCAAACCCCAAGCATTTAGAAAGCAGAAGGAAGGGAAGCTGGATCCAGATCTTGCCTTTAGGATCAAGATGTGATTCCCAGTGGTCTTTGCCTGGGTTTTATTCTGAGGACAGGTTTGCCCTGTTTGACCATCTTCCTCTCAGCACCATGACACGGCCTGATAGCAGAAGTGTAATGCTCAACTCCTGCCTGAGTGTCCATCAACACTGAGCTCTGTAGCACAAAAGAGAGACTGTGGGAAGAGCAGTGGGAGGCAAGCAGTGTGCTTGCTTTCAATTTACCCATAAAGGAGGAACAGAAAGAGAAAGATGATGAGGTGGCCTGCAGTGCTTTGTGGAAGGGAACATCTTTTTCAATTACCTATGTCTGCATTGTGTAAAGTATTGGGAGTCCCACTACGAACGCCTCAGTACCCCACTTATGTCAACATAGATCAGCTTAATGCACAGAAATGATACGTGATACGAACAGCTTATCCAACATAATAGATAATTGCTGGGCACTCCATCCAACCAACAAACCATATGCTGGGAAGGCTTAATACTTTGGCTGTGACCCTTGGGAGTGATTTTTAAAACTTGCAGTCTCCTTTCTCTTCTCCTGCAGTTTAGGAATAAGAATTATTTTCAGGGGTGATTCAGGCTGAAGATCATGCTCTGTGAAGAGACTTGCACAGAAAACACTAAAGTTGGGCGAGCACCTCAGGGAGCTGGGATGACACCAAGAAAAGCTCTGTGTGTGTGGCAGCATGTAAAAACATTTTCATCAGAATTGCTCTGCCCTCCGTAGCCCTGGCTTGACTCAAACCTGCAGCTCTTGTAGCCTAAGACAGCAATTGCCTTCTTGCAAAGCCCTGCTGTGAGGACTGTCCTCAGAGCTTCATAGTACAGAAGTCTCTGGCAGAGACTAACTACATGGGACTCTGTTTTCCCAGTGTTGCCTCTTGATTGTGTTAGTATATTCTGAAAAATAAGATTAAAAGTCCTCTTAGCATCACAAACACTTCCTCCCTAGCAGTCCAGTACTTGCCAGCCTGAGAAGTGAGACCAGATGTGTTTTGTTGCTCTCGAAGTACCAAAAAAAGCACTGACCACAAAGGTTATTAGCTTAGGAAAACTGTCCATCCACGACAGTCTTTCTGCCTGACTCCACATCCCATCTTCCCTGCTTGTAGTGATTCTCAGCCAGATAAGGTTCTCCTCCTCACAGCTGTCTGTCAGATTATTTTGGGCAAAGATTTGATGAACTCAGCTGGAACCACCTGTGTCCCTTTGGTTCTTGTTAGCTCTACGCAGTGCTTGGCATTAGGCTGAACAGTTGCTTCTGGGAGCAAGAAAAGGATGGAGGGACCTGATAACAGTTGGACATCATTGCCATCTTCCTGAATAAGGCAGCCAGAGATGCAGGACCTGGTGCATGTTGGTTGAAGAGCTCAGTGCAGGTTGCAGGCTGGCTGCGGTTTGTGAGCTTACAGCAAACAGAGTAAGTGGGCACGTCTGCTTTGATACTCTGGAGGAAGATCCTGATTCAGGTTTGGGGCGGCTTTGTCTCTGCCTGGTGGGCCTGGAGACGGGCATTTCCCACCTGCTGCAGGAATATTGGTGCCACTCCACGCTGCGTCTCCACCTCTGTTTTCTGGGTGCTGGTAAGAAATTCCTCAACTCTGATCTCAAAAGGATGAATAATGCAGAAGGAAAAAAAAACCCCGAACAACTACTATCATGGTTTGACAGGATGCTGTAGCCACACTTAATTTCTGCTCATCTCTGGTAAAACTCTGCTATTAGAAGTAGCTTCACTGTTTCTGTCTAAATTTCAAGTGTGTTTTCACGCCTGATGCTCACGCAAGGCCTTTTCTTGCTGATATGCATGTGCATCTGTTCAGATGGCACGAAGCCTACTTACATGTTAGCAACATGCCTGTTGGACTGGGAGAAAGTACCTCTTCACACTTAATTACCCACGATGAGAAGAACTGCCAAAATGGGCAGAAACAGGTCCAGGGCCTCAGCCTCTGCAGTGTCTCTCTGATCTCCAACTGAACCGGAGAGACTTACAGAGGCTGCTGCAGAGAGGAAGAGAATAATCTTTTTTTCTCTCCAGGATAAAGTAATGGCTTAAACTTCAGCAAGGAAGATTCAGACTAAATAGGAGGGAAAACCTTCTAATGGCAAGGCTGAGGGTTTCCTGGGGTGGTTGAAGGGACTCCGCAGCTGGAGGTCTTCGAGCAGAGGCTGGATAAATATTTATTGAGTGACATAGCCATGGTTGAGCTTTCACAGGGGAAGGGAGGAGGTAAATTGCTGAGTTTCTTTCCAGCCCTTTGATTCCACGAAATAGGCAAGAAAATGTTAATTTTCTTTAATAAATAAATAAAATCTTCCACTTCTGCTGCTTGTGCTGCTGCTCTAGGGCACAGAGTCAGGATATGAATTGCCTGTGACAGGAAATGTGTGCTATACAGAACAGGACAGAATCTGCTTTCCCAGCCTGTGCAAGTCAGCAGCTGTGGTGTTACATGCTGGATCAGCTGCAGTGTGTTTTCTGTCAGTCCTGAGCCCAGCAACAGGGCACTTGAGGGGAGCAGGAACTCTGATACTTCTGTTCATGCATATCTTCTGATGTTGCCTTAACTTTCTTGGGAAGGTTAAAGCCATCCTTAGAAAACACTGTTGACAGTGGTTTGGTTACTTGCTGAATTTACCTTTTTCTTCTCTTTGCATTTACAAACTCCTGCTTTGGTGGTTGGGATATGCATCCCCTTGGCCTGCTGGCACCTTGCCACCTGCAACTGCCCTGCTCTGCATGTATTCTGTGTGGTTGGTTTGTGCATTTGCTAAATTCACGTGCTTTGCCCAATCAGTGATGGCACTGATGCTCTAAAACAACTTTCTGTCATTACCATGGACAAATGGCTGCTGGCTGGAGAACAAGAGTGGGGAGCCTGTTGGGCTGCCTCAGGAGCAACCAGGGATGTACTCTTGGCATCTCGGTCTGCCTCCCTGTTCTGGGACAGCAGAGCCCACACCAGCCTGTGGCTTGCCCAGCATGTGTCCTCCAGCTCTCTGGGGCAGCTGAACCATCTGCTACCTTTGGGAGGAGGAGCTGAACCTCGGCTTTGTAGGGAGAGCAATTCCTTGAGTAGGGGGTGAATGGTTATTTCCCTACGCAACCTGGTATCCAAGGTGTGGGTGGCAGGATAATGATGCACCCCACCGTACAGATGGCCCAAATTCCATACTCACTGAGCACTCCTGCCTGTGAATGTAAGAGGTGGTTTATTTTCAGGAAGTTGGCACAAAAGGAGCCTGTGGAAATTCACTTAGCAATCAGCGCTTGGTTTTGGCCATGACTGTTACCGTAGCAGATGAGGTTTATATGACCCCAAGACCATCAATCTTCTTGAACAGAGGAGATGCTGTGAGCACAGGGGGTGAGGTAACTGGGTTTTTTCCATCACTTTGCCACAGTCCCAGCTGCTCACCAACGGCCATCTCTCTTGTCTCAGTTGATTTGGAGCCAACTGCCTCTCATCCAGATCTTACTTTGCCTGGAGGATAGATAGCTCTTTCTGGGTAAATCTGTGTTACTCACAGGTCTGAGTGGAAGAGTGGAGCACTCTGAGGTCAGCAGAGTGCTGGAAACCTGTAGTGTTTTGCAGATTTTCCTTTAAACTGACAAGCCACTCATGCAGATTTTGTCATTGCTGTAGGTCATGAATATATCATGTCTGGTGAGGTGTTAGCCTGTCAGTGATACTGATTTGGGATTGAAATAACAGTAGTTTTCTGGCCACTCACTGTGATTGTATACCTGTGTCCAAAGAGCCCATTAGCAGGGGAAAATATTATCCCAAAATAATTGAACAGCTTTATGAGAAGAGGAGAGGAGAAGCTTTATGGAGAGGAGAGAGCATGGGGAAATACAACAGAGTTTTATGAAATCACAGATCCAGAGGCTGAGGTGGACTCAGAGCTGTTATTCTATTCACCACATCCTGCAGCATGAGGGAGGAGCTGGTGTGGGAGATGGATTCCAGAGAGGTGCTTCTCATGGTTTTTGTGACCAGGAGTAGCGGTGCAGAGCAGGAAAGCATGATGAGCTGCATGGGGGCAGACACCAAAGCTTTGTTGGGAGCTGGAAAGTAATTGCCTGCTCTGTCAGCCAAACAGGAGCATCCCAAGCTGGCCAATGTTGGCCCAGCTGGGAATACTGGGCCAGCAGCTGATAAAACCAATATGGTTTGTACTATGTGGACATGGAAAAAAACCCAGGACACAAATCTCTGAGGGGAGCCTCAAACATCTGCTGTGCTCATAAGAAAATTAGTCCTGGAGGCCAAACATGTATAAACACAACTTGATTAACTGGGTGGTTGGATGCCATACCTGATAGGTGTGTGATGGGAATGCAAGCTGAAACCTCTCTCTGTGGATGTGTACAGTAGGCCTGTGCCAACACAGCCAATGCTCAGTGTTTGTAAACCCAGCCTTGAGTCTGTTCTTAATTTCACAATGTAGACACTCAGGGGGACCACCGGTGTTACTTGAGCATTCCTAGGATTGCTGTGCCACCAGCACTAGTTATTGCCAGTGGATGAATTCCACACAGGCACTGGTACTTCAATGGAAAAACCTACAGCTTCAGGGTGATGATGTGTCACACAGCTCTCCTGCTTTAATATTCACTCCCTGAATTGCTCTCTTGGATGTGTTAATTCCACATGCCTTTGTCTGCTGTTCTGCTTTCCTCTCACAAAGCCAGGAAAGAATAAATAGCAGTGTAATGCAATGTGCGACAGTATAAATGCCCTCCAAAGAACAACTACTGAGACTGTTGACATGAGAGTTTGTAAGAGAAACAAAAGAAAATATGCTGATTCTGCCTGTTTGCTGCCTAACTCGTGCTGTGCCTGACTAAATGCTATGCCAGAGCTCCATTGCTTGTGATTTCCCAGTGCTTCGCTGAGGAATAAGTGTCATTGTTTAAGTTGTGCTGTAAAATCGCAAGTTGTGGGGTAGGAGGACTCGCCTCTCTTCTGTCAACCACCTGTCTAAACATCTTTTAGGAAGTACAGACGTTAGATGAGAATCTTACTTTGTTTCACAATATTCTGTAATTATTAAGGGGAGGAGAGGGGTACACAGAACACCCCTGACTGCAGCACAGGGGTACCACTGCCTACCTGCCTGTCAGTTTGGCTCAGCATCACCCTGGAAGGTGGGATTGGGGTGGAGACAGGGAGGGAGCTGAATCCTCTCATGGTAGGAACTGGCATGGAACTGCTGAAATCTAGTTCACAGCCAGGTCAAAATCCAAGAGGAGGAGGTTCAGAAAATAACTTAAAAATACTTGACATTTATGGGGGACTTAACAAGGAAGATCTGTATCATCTACACCATCATCATCAAACAGAAGAAGTGGAGCAGGAAAGTGTTTAATCCAAGGTCTCAGGGTAGGCTGGTACCAAGAACAAACTTGAAGCCCAAGCCTGAGCATGACTTGCTAAGGCAAAGCAAGCCAGCTCTCTAATTCCTCAAATATGGAAGGAACCCATTATTTTACAGGGGCTCATTCTTGTCTGCCCTACTCCAGGTGACTTGTTCCCCCAGACTGCTGTATTTCTCTTTCATGTTGCATTGCAGAGGAAATACAGCAGTGCCCTGAGAGCTAAGTCCCAGGTGACCTACGTTTAAAAGATGGAGCAGCAGTATGATATGGGCTGTGGAAAAGATAACACTAATCTGCTTCAGAAGTGCACTCTCATGATGACCATAAGAACCCTGTCTCTTGGGTCTGCAAACAGTTCAGGTCTGAAGTGCTGGTGGTATTGGATAACAGTATGTTTCAGCAGGATAATTTCCCTTGCAATTAATGACAGGACATTAATAAACTTGTCTGAGGTGAAGCGCTTGAGGTGGTGGGTGGTCCTTGCTTTCAGCTCTGGTGACTGCTGTTGCCATCCCATCCTGGAATCTCTGCGGAAGCTTGACCCCTCAGGGAGCTGCAAGGAGCAGGATGTTCCTAAGGCATTGAGCACCTGCCCACGGGTAGGATGAGTCACTGCCATGCTGAGCAACAAAGAGTAATTCAAAGTCAGTGACTGAGTCTCCGGAGCCACCTTGCCCATTTCAGCCTGGTGGTCACTTAAGACCCACGGTTCCTCTTTTCCAACATGTATTTTTATCTTCCCTCCTAATTATCCACTCCACTAAAAAGTGGAGTGGGGCTTAGCTCAAGAGATTGTGATGATAATAATAACTCAGCATTTATCCAGTAATATCCCATGGTGGGATATTACTGCACTATTCTGCACAGCTCTTTAGTGCTTACTGATACTGGTTTCCCTCATGTATCAATCTGGGAATTTATCAGGGTGAAAAAGCATTTGGTCAGTAATCTCCATTGAAAACTACCATGGAGCAGCATGTTAATTGGATGCAGGCAGTTGGAGTGGGAGGGTTTGGCAGAGCTAAAGAGAGGGTCTGGGATGGCAATCTATTTCCAAAGCAGAGCAGCACAAAGTGGCAGGAACTTCAGAAGAGTCAAAGCTGCTCTGAAGATTTAGTGCAGAAAGGTTTCAGGTACTTGGCACGGGGTAGATGCTGAGCTTTTGGAGCCTGGCTCCTTGGGAAGGTGCATCCTGTGCCATCTTTGCACACTGGATTGTCCATCTTAGAGTGGGATTCAACAGAGGTTTCGTGTAGGTGAGATGAATCCAGACCAAAGTGCTTAATGATGACGTGTTGTAAACTTTGAGTAAACCTGCAAATAAGGCAGAACTTTACTGTCCTAGGGCAGCATTATTGTAGCCTCTAACTGGAACAGAAATTACTTGCTACAGCCCTCGTTGTGGCTTCTCTCTTTGCCTCAAACTCTTGTTCTGGCCACGGTCCGTGGGGAGAGAAATGGAGCATTCCCTGTGCTTGGAAGTGGGCTGGGAGCAAATGCCTATGTGGTCTGTCTAGGGATTACCTTTGGCTGAGGAGGAGTCTTGATCAGCCCTCAAATAGACCGATATAATCTGACCCACAACAGGCTTCCAAAGTCTCGGTGACAGATGAATTAATTGGACAAAGCTACTCACAACAGCAGCACCTGCACATGTAAAATTGACTGGCAATTCCAGTTAACAGCATCTGGCAGCTTCAATAGAAGTGTCACCAACCCATGCAAAGGTTATTGGAATTAAAGGGAATTACAGAATTGGTTTTTAAAACTTAATAAGCTCATGAACTCAGACTGGATACACAGGCTCTGGTTTTAAAGCTGTTCTAGTGCATCCTTCTGGTAGGGGTTATTTCTTTGACCATCTGTGAATGACAAGGACAGAAAAAAGGCTCTTGGCCAACTTCCCTTTCGCTGTTTCTTTCCTAATGCAACGTTGTTCACAAGCTCCCTAGGAAGGGAAGCAAGTCATAGAGACAAAAAGGATGGCATTGGGTATCACAGAATCACAGAATTGTAGGGGTTGGAAGGGACCTCGAGAGCTCATCGGGTCCAACCACCCCTGCCAAAGCAGCTCCCCAGCTCATATTGCACAGGTTGGTGTCCAGACGTGTCTTGAATATCTCCAGAGAAGGAGACTCCACCACCTCCCTGGGCAGCCTGTCCCAGGGCTCTGTCACCCTCACTGTGAAAATGTTCTTCCCCATGTTGGTGTGGAACTTCCTATGCTCTAACTTGCAGCCATTGCCCCTTGTCCTGTCCCCACAGACACTGAAAAGGGGTTGGCCAATTCCCCCTGCATCCCATACTTAAGATATTTATAAACATTAATAAGGTCCCCCCTTAGTCTTCTTTTCCCCAGACTGAACAGTCCCAGCTCACTCAGCCTTTCCTCACAGGGGAGATGTTCCAGGCCCTTAATCATCTTTGTAGCCCTTCTCCAGACTCTCTCCAGGAGGTCCCTGTCTCTTTTATCCCAGGGAGCCCAAAAGCTACTTGCGTTGGCCGGGAATCGAACCCGGGTCAACTGCTTGGAAGGCAGCTATGCTCACCACTATACCACCAACGCTGCTGGCTGCACATCAGCTGGTACAGCTGATGCAAAATTCCAGACCACTTCAAGTTGTAGGAATGTTGTCAGGAATGTCAGGGACTTGACAAGCATTTAATTTGTGAAGTCTACAAATAAGCAAAATGCAACACAACATAAAAAAAATTAAAAAAGACATTTTTTCAATGGATTTTGTTGGACTTTGGATCAGGCCCTGGACAAGAAGCCTCACACCACTGAAATCAACAGGATTTTTACTGATGAGATCAGTAGTATTTCATCTACTAACCTCTACCTGGCTCTGAAACAAGATTCCACAAACTTTCTATCAGCCAAGCTGGTTGTTGTCACCAAATTGTCCCTTTTCCTGCAGAGGGACAACAGACATACCTAAGGGCTATCGAGGGATGGAGAAACTCTCTGAATCCTCTTGTGTGTTTCCAAGCCAAGTTCCATCATTCAGCTCTCTGACCATTAAATACTCATTGTGTGCATTGTGATACCTAGAGAGGACATGTTGATGCTTCTGGGTAAATTCAAATTTCTGGAGATTTATCAGCACGGTGAATATGGAAAGCTTCTTTTCTCATGTGATGACGATGATGTATCCTCATACCTGTGCATCTCACTTATGAGCCAGCATACTTTTCCTACCAAAAGCCCTCCTGCCTACTGCAAAACCAGTAGGCGTGAGGCATGTGTAACCAGAAACAGAACTGTGGTCCAAGATCCTTAGCACAAACTGCAAACCCTGTTTAATTAGCAGCAGAAGAGATGCAAGTTCCTTAGTGAGTTACTCCCTGGTAATGGAGGAGTGCATGTGCAGCCGCCTCTCCAGCAGCTCATCAATCTAAGGCTGCCATCCTAGGTTTTTCTATTTTTTTTATGTCAAACAGAGAACAGATTTATGGGTGAACAGGCAAAAATAAGTAAAAGGAATGGAAATGAATTGCCATCCTTCATTAGGCCACTCCCCAGGTCCTTCATGCAGATATGAAATATGCTGGGGTAAAACCTTTGTTGCTTCACACGCTGGCTTCAGGAAATCACCAGTGAACATTCCCTTTAGTGTTTCTCTTTGAAAACTGAATAACTGAAACCTAAATTAGTATTTCTGACAGAGGCTGCAAACAATGAAATGCCAGCCTTCCTGGCCTGGGGAAGAAATGCCTCTTTCCACTGGGCAACAGCATGCTGGCTAAGTGAGGGGACTGCTGCAAGCTAGTTCCACCTGCACTTTAACGCTCCTCTGATGTACAGCCTGGACAAATCAGTTGACCTTCCTGTCCTGTTTCTTCTTTTATAAAGCTGCAGGATGACTCCCTTTCCTCACTGTTGGGATTTTTTGCTGCCAGGGGGGTTATACAGAATAATAGAAATTAATTCAATTTTTGTAGAAAAATGAGTGGAGGACACAGGCAGTATTGCTTTCCTTTTAGCACTGAGTTATGTGTCCCATCAAGCATAGCTTTGGGCAACAAGGTGAATAAAGCAGCAATGTCATACTGCTGAGACACCTGATAACCGTTCCATTTGTAAAGTTTGCCCAGTGTTAGCAGGGGGAGAGAGGGAGAGAGGAAAAAAGGCAAAATGTTTGGTACATCTGCAGTTTTTGCTTAGCTGCTTTCGTTGCAGGAAGAGAGAAGTTTCCTGCTTTCTTTTTAAAATATGCTGCTTCCATCTGGAAAATGCATGGAAAAGACAAACATTTGGAACGTGCCTGTAATCTGTGCCTTCCTCTCACCAAGTGGTGCTTACAGGCAGCTGACAGGAGCAGTGGTCCACAAACCCCCCCTCCCCCCAACTTATATACGTGACTGACAGCATTTCAGTGACTTATTTATTTTTTTCTTAAAATTTTCAGAGTTGGGATAATGTCATCACTATGTAACAATGCCAGATTCTCTGATCGCCACAAAAACATCAACTGTATCCATAATGTTGGAGAATGTTTCTCATTTGCAAAAATTTGCATTCCTAAGATATGCTTTAGGCAGAATTCTTTGCAGAAGTTGGTGTTCAGAGTGTGCAGGGCTGCCCAGTGAAATATATAGGAATATATGTATATATAAACACATACATATATATATTAAAAATATACATACAAACTCTGTATACCTCAAGAAGCTGAGAACAAATAAGGGCAGAAAATGGTTTCCAGAGCCATTTAGAAGAAGCTTCAAGGACATCAAAAAACTAATAGATTTTGTGGGGGGAGTGGTTGTAGAGCAGCTGCTTTGGGTCACGGGAGGATGTTAGTGCTGGAGCCACAGCCGGCAGTGGTGCTTTGCCACCTGCTGCGTAACTTTGCTGGCTGCTCTGTGATCTGGAGCCCAGGCTGTCTGAGCAAAGGAATCCACCAGGACCAGGTCACCCAGGTGCAGCCCAGCAGTGATGTGGGGAGCCTTAGGTGGCATTGGCTTCTCCTCCCTACAAGTGACCCTCAGAAATCCATGGCTCTGCTGTCCCAACAGCAGAGAGAGCTTGTTCTGACCCTGGCTGGATGAAGAAAGAATTTTTGGTGTGGTTACCAGGGTGGGATTCACTTATCTGCTTTTGTGTGTAAGGGTTGAAGAACATCTCCACTGGGCTGGTTCAGTGCATTCATTTTGTGCTCAGGTTTTTAGGCTGTTGTGATGTCAGGCACTTATCTGCTTGACATGCCTCCTGGCAAAAAATAAGTTTTCCAGCTGCCCTGCTGCAAAATGTGTGTTTGTTTTAATAAGTCGAGGCTAATAAATGCAAAGCAGATGGGGAGACGTCCTCTTTGCTTTGGAGAGGCAGTTCCACCAGTTGCTGACATGCACAGCACGTCACAGCCTGAGCAGAAAAGGTGATGTCCTCTCACACCTTTTGAGCTTGGTGGACAAGAAGGACAAACATCTTTTTTATTTTACTTATTTATTCAGGGACAATAAAGTGCAAGGAAGTATCTGAAATGAGCTTCGACTCTTCTATTTCCAAGGAAGAAACAAACTAATTTTGCTTTTGGACTCAGACTGGGGGTTTTTTTTCCTGATTTCCAGCACAGACAACAATTTTGAAAAGTTTCTCTAAAAGTGAAGGTTTTAATGAGTTCTCAACACCATATTGCATCCCTTGGCTTTGCATCATTTGAACCATATTTCTAGAGGCAATTTTTCAAAGTGGTGCACAGCACTTTATCTGCATGAATGGCTCTGTGTGAGTGATTCATACTTCTAGACTTTGGATGTACAAAAGGGGTCCAGCCATTGGAACAAAAAAAATATAGTGTTTTTATTCTGTTTCCAGTGGGTTATCCATGGAAGGTCATTGTGTCATTTATTCAGGAGAAGAGAATGCTACTGACTCCATCCTCCCCTGGGGAAAAGATCTCTTAAACCACCCCAGGCTGTACAGTGCCATGCCCTGCAGAACGGGCAGGCTGGGAGGCTGCACCCCATGTCTCTTGTCTGTGCTGTGGTGAGGGATGCTTGGAGTGTACAGAGTACATGCAGTACATTGACACGTCTGATGGCTAGTCAGATGCACACCTTGCACCCTACCCAGGGACAGGAGAGCTGCCTTGGAGGCATTAAATAAATTATTGCACTGGAGGAGGATGTCAGAGATCCGGTGGATGGAGATCCGCTCTTCCCTGTGCTTCCATCCCCATTGTATCTGGGCTATGCCCACAAACCAGAGTTTCCTCTGACAGCTCCAAACAAAAGGGAAACCTTAGAGAGCACATGAAGGTTTCATTCACCGATGTAATCACGTCCTAAAAGAAAATAACCCTCTTGTCCTGGAAATGGATATATTAAATAACTCTCCAATGTTCTCAGTTCAGTGTTCAGCCCAAGCATTTAAAACCTTTAAAACAACTAGGGAAGCCATCTAATTTTACTGTGTCAGTAATGATGCCGCAGCTTTGAGAAATTAATTTCTTCCCCACTGCATGCTCTGTTTGAGAAATGATATCACATTGTGAGATACTGCACCAGGCTTCGCTGATCACATTGCATAACAGGATGCTGGCTAATGATCCAAGATAATAGAAGGCAAAAGCTGAATACGTTTTTAAAACTCATCACATGATACAAAATAATGCCAGTGCTTGGTACTGTGCAGGACTAAATGTGCTGCTCAGATGCTCCATCAGGAAGAATACATTTTCATAATCTAAACTGTAACAATTCATTTCATTATTATTATTTTTTTTCAATGAGGGAATCGATGAAACACCTCAGGCTGGATGCTCAGCAGGTGTAAATCAGCAGTGCTCCACCAGAGTTGGTGGATCATTATTTCCTCCTGCTGGAAGAGGAAACCAAGAATAGATGCAGTCAGCAGTTAAAAGTTCTCTAGTCCCAAGCAAGTGCTTGCAATGTTGGCATCATTAACATCAAGCAAAAACCTGCCCACACTGGAGATTAATAGCAATATTCCCATCAAAGCTTTGGAATACCTACAGCAGGGACCCTGAGTGAAATCCAACCGGCACCACTTAGCATCCATCTGATCAAACCACCAGTGCTGATTAAGAAGGTTAAACTTTGCAACAAGGACGCTGCAGCTTATGCGAGTGATGACTCACCTTCCCTGACCTTGCTTTGCGGCTGGTGCTGCATGTTTCTTGGCAGCAACACTGACAAACTTCAGTGCAAATCCAAAATTACATGGAATCCCTGTGATCTTCTGCTTTCCAGAGCTTGGTGACGACCTCGCTCGAACAAGGCTGAACATGTGAAAATCAAGAGTAGAGGACAAAGAGAGGAGACATGAGAGAGGAGGAGAGATGAATTGCTCTGCCCAATAAAGCAGCCCAGTCTATTTTTTGGCCCCCTGCAGTTCATTACTCACAGCTCTATGGGTGAATGGATTTTTTCTTTTCCCACCTATTTGGAATAATCTTCAGATCTCCAACCAAAAAGCCCCATCAAAGAGGAACACACTTGTTCAATTTCCTTCTGGAAAAATTTCAGGGTAATTAGGAAGCAGAAAGAATACATATGGCCAGCCATATAGCTGGAATAATAACAGAGAACTGGGGAGGGCGGGGGGGAAAGTCAGGCAGTGCTGCCTGTGAGACAGTCTGGGCTGTTTGGAAACTGCTTGACCAAACAGCATCTGATCAGCTCTAAGAAATGCATCAAATGAAATTCAAACTCATTCACAAATGAATTAAGATAAGAGTGAAAGGGAAACATTTACAAAGGATGTAATTGGAATGAATAATTCAGACAGCCCTCCCTCACCTCTTCAAAATACTGTACAAATATTGACTGCAGTTTCCCGTGCTCAGGCCCGTGACGTTACCCATCCCATGGAGTGGTACCTTGGCTTTTCCTCAGGGTCACTCTCACAGCCTGATGTGTGCTGTGCAGCAGGGTAAGTTCCCCAGCCACAGTTACTACCTTGTGTAGCATTTGTACATGTAGGGCTTTATTGTGACTTGCTGTCTATGTGGGAAATGTGAGTGCTTCATTTGTATAGCCAGGAGTATGAAAGGGGGAAAAACGCCTTCTGACCTCCTGCAGGAAAAAAATACAATCCTGTGGTCATGACCAAGGCTGGAGGTCCTCACCGGGAGCATGTCCCCTGTGTGCCTGGGTTGGGATTGCTGTCTGCTCACTTGAAAGCCTCTGTGTGAAATCTTGTGCATGTTCACCACCTGTAATACCTCTGTGTGAAAGCCCCTGAGTGTTCACCACCTGTAATACCTCTGTGTGAAAGCCCAACAAAGAAGGGAAAACCTAAATGGAGATATCCTTTAAGGAAGTTCTGAGCCCCATAACATCGCTGTGGCTGCCCTTCTCCTCCAGCCCAGCGTGCTGTTATCCAGGATGGAATTTCTGCCTGTGTTTGACCTCCTGCAAAAACTGGAGGCACAAACTCCAAGTTAAACACGGACTCAGGTGCCATCCTGAAACAGTTCTGTGTTTGCTCAGCGCAGAACACCAATGTGTCCTGCTGTCGGAGAGCGGGCAGAGAGCAGAGATGCTCAGCAAATAGGAGTTTAGTTATAATACTGCCTCTCATGCCTGTTTCTCTGATTCTCTAGGGTGGAGTGCAGAACCACAGCTCTGGCATGGCAAGATCATTAGTCTTATTTCATCTGTTGAAGGGGTGAACACAGTTCCTGACATTTAGCGTGAAAACGCGGATCTTTGGCGCCAATCTCGAGAGTAATCATTGACATTTCTTTCTTTACCCCTTTGATGTGTGTGGGGAAAAAATAATTTAAAAAAATATATATTTAAAGGCAGGTGAGTGGGAGAAGAGCAGCCCAGCTAGAGGACAGCTTGGTGTTGCAGAGCAGAGGCCACTGTGCTTCCCTGAGGCATTAACAGTCTGGTGATTGCTCCTAACGAGAGCAACTGCGGTGACCAGCAAGGCGAGATTCACAGGGAGAGCAGGAGGTGTCAGGAAGAAAATCATTCATCTCACATTTCCCATCACTTCCTTCCAGCATATGGCTCAGCCATGAAGGAGTCCCTCGTGCTGGTGTGTGTACGCACAAGCAAGGAGCAAGTGCTGTGTGTGTGGCCTGCCTTGGTGCCTTCTCTGCTTCCTCCTGCTGTTTTCAGTGGTATGACAGGGAGTGTCGGGGCTGTTTAGGCTGTTTTTGATGTTTGAAGCAAGGTTGGATGACTGTTTGTGTGGTTTGGTAACAGTAGACAAGACCAAAGAGCAGCTACAATGGTCTCATCCCTTCAGTCACCTACACTGTACCTGGGCAAAGGTGAGAGGATTTAATGAGCAAGCATAGCTTGGGAGCCTGGCCCTGCTGAAATCAGTATCACACAGTTCAGCTGCAGGATCTCTATGAAATTAAGCCCCATCCACCTGCTTAATGACAGTCCCAGGAAGCCCCTGGGTGCTCCAAACCCTGCATCTAAAGCTGGGACAGCCTTCAGTGTCCCAGCACCTTCAGCCCTGACCTGGAGTGCTAAGGCAGGGTTCAGACAGGGAACAGCTTTAAAGTCCTGTCTTGCTGCAATGAAAGGATGCCTGAACCCAGGTTCCCAAAACTTTCCCCATTTTGGATCCTCCCCC
Source organism: Porphyrio hochstetteri (assembly GCA_020800305.1). Taxonomy (NCBI): domain Eukaryota; kingdom Metazoa; phylum Chordata; class Aves; order Gruiformes; family Rallidae; genus Porphyrio; species Porphyrio hochstetteri. Next base: position 15,999,047 of record CM036915.1, on the reverse strand, counting down.
AAGGAAGCAGAAAGAGACAACATGTTACTTCTTTGTAGGTCCATAATTAGCAATTTTTTTTTTCCTTGTTAACACATCATGCTGTTTTCAGCCACTGCAGAGATGCCAGAGCTGCTCAGTGCTTCTCACCATGACTGTCAGTTGCTTCTTGCAGCATCAGAGCTGAACTTTCCCCAGAAAATAGCAGATGTTTGCTGACTCTGTCCTCCTGGGGCATCCCTGATCTGCCCGTGGGTTGCTGCCACGTGGTGCTGACAGCATGAAAGTCAAACGGTGCCTTCAAATACAGCATCACTCCCAGGCAAAACCTGCCTTGCGTGGGTGAGTAGCCGTGATCTTTTCCCATTGCTGACAAGGGTTTGATCTTCCCAAGAACAGGAAAATTCAAAATGTTGCTAGAGGGACTAAGTATCTAAATCTTTTAATGAGCAAAAAATTTATCATTACTGATGTTGTAGCAGACAGGAAGATATCGCCAGACAGTAAATCTGTCCTGGTGGTTATTGCCATTTAATACTGAGTCAATATAAGTAATGTCTTGGAGCATGTCCACATAAACTGATAAAGCAGCCAGGACATGGGCTGCTCTCCAAGTAGCGAGCAGTTTGAACTTGAGATTTCTGTAATAATTTTCCCTCAGCCTGTGCTGAGGAGGAGAGGGTAGGCTTACGGGCTAAGGCATTTACTGGAGAACTGCGTTGAAATCTTGACTTTGGCTTCCTACACGACCTTGGGCAAGTGATTTAATCTCTCTGGATTGCTGTACAAGGGAGATCCCACTTCTGCCACCCTGGCTAACTCGTATCTGGGCTAAGAGTTCTCTCAATAGTGTTGATATGAAGTCAAGGACTTTCCAGCTTCCCACGCTCAGCTGGAAAAGAAATGTGCAGGAAACTGGGAGAGCACAGCCAGGACAGCTCACCCAGGCTGGCCAAAGGGATATTCCCACATTCCCTACCATATGCTGTCATGGTCTGTATATAAACTGGAGGGGAATTGATCAGGGCACAATCACTGCTTGGGGATGGGCATCAGCTGGCAGGTAGTGAGAAATTGTGCTCTGCATCACTCGTGTATTCTATTCTTCTTATTCTTATTTTCTTTCCTTTGTTGTCCTATTAAGCTGTCTTTATCTCAATCCATGAATTTTGCTGTGGTTGTTTTGTGGGTTTTTTTCCTGATTCTCCTCCCCATCCCACTTGGGGAGCAATGGTGTGAGCGGGCGGCAGTGTGGGGCTCAGTTGCAGGGTGGGGTTTACTCCAATGGGGATGAAGTCTAAGGTTGGGCAATAAGCCAAGGGGACCAACTGAGAGAGACAGTGAGTAGCCACAGGCAATGCGTAGATACTCTGGCATGCTGTGATTCACATGCCCAAGTTTGCTCCATTTCAGCAAAACTCACCTCAGTGGGCTAACACCCTGCAGTCCTGTTGGTGTAGGGTCAGTCATCCTCTCTCCACTCTCAGTATGTGTATTTGGCTGACTTCTTTTACTGTTTCTCCTTCCCTTTCTCCAGCTGTCTGCACCACTGTGGTTCCCTGTAGATGTGGAGGAAGGGCAGTTGTATCATGCTGCTAAAACCGCTTGCTTTGGCTGCCAGTTTGTGCTCCTGCTCCCTGCTTGTGCCCTGGGGCTGTTGGTCCCCACTGCAGGGTGATGCTGGGATGGTACACTCATCCCTAGTCTGTTCCTGCGGCTCAGACAGAGCGGTAACTGGGACATGATTAGACTAAAATTTCTCTTTGTTGCCTTAAAAAGCCTTTGCACTTTCTTTTGTTCAACATGTATTCCAGTTCAGGTCAGCAAAGAGTTCCAATGGGGTGAACATGGAAATACCCTTAGATAAAATGGTCTCAAAGGGAAGACAATATAAATCTTGCTGTTTTGAAAAGGCCTCAGTCAAATGTTTTTGTCAAAATACTGAACTGATGTAGCAGTTTAACAGTTATTTAATATTTATATATTTATGCCTAGCATCCAAATAGGTCAGGAACCTATTGTGCTACGTGAGACACAGCCACGCTCCTGTGCACAAAGTCTCCAGCATGTTTTGAAAGTATCACTGATACCTCTGGGCCCTTACTGCAGCCACCAGTACTCGTCTGTGGGAAAAATGGGATTTGTAGGTGTTTCTTAATGCAATGAAAACCGTTTGTGGAAGAGTTACAATTACACAGGCAACTGAGTTTTCTCTGCAACTCTGGTCTTGGAGGCTTTGTTTCAGATGAGGGAGACTTATGAATTTGGTGGTGTTTAATTCCTGTCTCAAGGTAAGCAAGTGCTGTATTGACTCTGGATCCAGCCTTGCTGGTAATCAGGGCTTCTCTGGTTCAGGGTTGCTCTAGGAACCATGCAGGAGAGTTTGACAGGATTGGTATTTCTCCTTTTCCTTCCTTCTGCCTTTCCCTGCCTCCAAACACGTGTGCTTGGGTGGTTACACACACTTGTACACGGCTGCAGGAGTTAGGTGTAGAGTGCTGCACACATGCTCCCCTGTGTTTCTCTATATGCCAGGATAATGCTGGGCTCTGAAGAGTTTGACATTAGTGTTTCTGCACACCAAGAGCTCAGACCTTTGTGGTGCCTTGAATTGGTAAAAGCAAAATATGCCCAAAAGAAACTGGAAGCATGCAAAATCCTGGCAGGGGGGAAAGGGAAAAGGAGGAAGAAAAACCAGCTCTGGCCATAGGGCCCCTCTGCTTGCAGCGCAGCAGATGGTGGAGGGTTACTAGAGAGCAGTTCCTTGAGGCTTAGCATAAGCCAAGAAACAATAAAAGAAAGGCGGGGAAAGAAGATAGAAGAGGGAATTGAAATAGACTGTTGTGTGACTGTTCCTGCCACCTCAGTGGGAAATTAATTGCATAATGTCAGGTGAGAAAAAGCTAGCGCTGAAGGTCCAGTGCAAAACTGGCTCTGCCTTGAGGGCATAAGTGAATCAAACCTCAGGGGGAGGACAAGAGGAAACACTGAGGGGATGGGGAGGGCACAACTGGCTGCACTGGGTGCAGGGAGCAGTTCATACAGCCAAAAGCCAGGCTCCGACCTGTCCCATTGACATGTCCAATGGCTCTGAGAAGTGGGAGAAAAGTAATAGACCAGCAAAGTCAACCCAGGGAGATGAAGCTCCTCTATGAAAGCATTTTTTTGCTCTGGGTGGGTGCAGCAGGCTGGGTGAGCTGTGGCAGAGCAGACAGGGAAAGGGTCTGTTAGCTGGAGGGACCAGCCTGATGGAGCCACAAGTTAGCAGCATCTCAGCATCGCAGAGAAGTAAATGAACCGTTCTCTTAATTGCAGATTTACAGCCAAAAATGGGTACAGAGGAGTCCATATTTCTTTACTGGAGCTGGATGGCCGTGGAGAGAAGGCTCCCCAGAGAGGTATCTAGGATATAGATGGACGTTACCCATAAATACAGTGAAATAGGTTTCCCATTAGACTTAAATCCAGTGAGCCGGCATGAATCACCTTAAATATGAATAACTCTTCCTTATATATCATCACTGCTGAAGCATTAATTAACCCATAACAGCCATTCCTAGACATTCAAAAAGATCTCGTTCTTCACTCTATCCCAGCACAACTGCTGGAGAAACAAAATGATGGTTTCTGGGTCCAACCACACAACCTGTGCATCTGGTGCTGCAAAAAGCTGCAGTGAGAGTCTTCCACTCTTCATCTGGGAGGTAACTAAGCACCCATGGAACTACACAGCCAAGGTGAAGGGTTGGCTTTGGGGGACTTGCTTGGTTCTTTAAGGTACTCATATATTCAAGTGCTTTGCCTGGATGGTGCTACCTCTGATGGCAGAACTGGTGAGGCTGAGACACACCTGCTTGGAATGTGGGTATTTTCCTTAGTCATTTATTTGTTTTATACAACTCTACCAAAAAAATCATGTTGGCTTGCATTAGATCGCACAGATTGGTTTGGACTGAGCTTCCAATGAGAGAGAGGCAGCTGAAAGAGCAGAGCAAAGCAAATAATAAAAAAAAAAGAAGGCATTAAGCAAATAAAAAGGCTATTTAAGGTGGCTGCATCCCCAACTGGAGCTCTTAGTATTTGCGTCTGTGCCAGAAGAACCAGGAGCCAAAAAGAAAAAAAAAGAGAAAGAAAGGGAACTAAGTGGAAAAGAGAAATTAATCCTCAAGTAACAGAGAACAGGTGCTTCATTAGGGCACTTGGATGCGAATGTGCTGCAGTTGGTTGCTCTATTGACAGGGGAATTCAATAAGTGAGGCTGGTGCACTGATGACAGAGCTCAAAGAATGAAACCCCGTGTAAATTAACTCCCTTCCACCAGACTGTGCTTTATTAAAAAGCACAAGTTGTCAAGGCAATACCTTGAAGGTCACTGCTCCAGCAGCTTGGGCAAAAAAATCCTAAAACCTGAACCTCCTAAATGCCTCGTGTAACTAAAGGGACTTGAGTTGTAACCCGTTGTTTTTCCGTCTGCTGACAGGAGGCTGGTGCCTGCCTGACTCCTGGGATGAAAACGTACTTGCTTAGTGCCCTGGGCTGTGTGAAGGGGAGAAGGAAAGGTCTGTACAGCTTCCTGCATCACCGGGAGGGTGGCAGAGGAAAGCAAGCCCTGGCTTGGCTTGGCTTGGTTTGGCTTGGCTTGGCTCAGCTCAGCTCCACCAGCATGCTGCTCCAGCCAGGACACCTGGACCACTGCTGGAGGCATTGTAGGGAGCTGCTAGGAGGGGCCAACAACAAATTGCTTTCTCTGCTCCTGCTGCAAGGAAGCTGCAGGCCAGGAGTTGCACCTCTCAGCTAGGTCTCCAAGCAGTAACCCTAGGCAGCATCTTTTTGTTGAAGGTTGCAGCTAAAGGTATAGCCCCACCCAGGTGGGATGTTTCTGTTGAGCTGGGGCCCACAGCGTGTCATCCAGAGGGAGATGGGAAGAGCAGCAGCTGTGATACCCCTGTGTCATGTCGGGGTTGCTATATGCTTGCTGAAGACAAAGTTACAGCATCCTGACTCCATTCGATACGGGATGCTGTTTCAGAAAAGAGTTAAGAGCATCATGTCAAATATAATTATGAGACAATAACAGCCTATTAGTTCCAGTGCCTAATTTTAAACCTCAGACTGTCTAAAAACCCTCAGTCTGCTTTTAGAAGAGCTGTCAGCTCCTCAAGGTATAAATAAGAAGCATAGAGAATGGATAATCTCTGCCTCTCTTAGGGCCAAACACCATCTTCTAGGAAAGGTAAAATTCCCGTTTCATCATTTACTCATTGAGATTTTTCTTTCTGGCTAAATATGAGTAGTTTCCCCTGGGATGAGCAGGCTAACATAAGGGCTTTATCTGCTTTCACTCTGAGCTGCCTTCGAAAAGTCAAAGGCACAGGGGAGAAGCAACATCCTCTGAGCAGCTCAGCCCACCCTTCAGTCATCCCAAATCTGACCAGTTCCTCCTTCCTTCGAAACGTCCCCTCTTTCTTGTCACCCTCCTGCATGCTTCTGCAGCCCAGCTTCCCACACTGACCCTGACTCGTGTTCTCTGGATTCAGGTACAGCTCAGGCTGTTTGTTCTGAAACATCCTGGGTAATTTGCAGGTCAAATTATCTACAGAGAAAATGCTAATTTAGTCACATGGGCATGAGCTGATCGTGAGGTTTTTATTGTTTAAAAGTCCTTAGTTACTGTTATACATATGCAAATAATTCCTTATAATTTTATAACAATGTTTGGGTAACTATTATAAATTGCTACAAAAATATCCCCCCCCAAACATGTGATGTAGAGCTGCATCAAAAGTAGCCTGTATACCGACTCAGGATATCTTCCACTAATGAAGTCCCTAAAGAAATGCACCACAGACCTTCTGAGCTGAGAGATTCTGATGGCTTGGATATATCAAGGGGTAGCTAGAATAGCATTAGATATAAGATCTTCCTAGTAAAATTCACCAAAGCAGCACATAAACATCAAAGAGTCTTAACTCTTAACTGTTATAAAATATTCTTATGTTTGGATTGATAAGAAAGTAGGGTAGTGCCCTAGATGCATAGCTATGAGTAGCGTGGCTCTTAAACTGTTGTGGTAACTTCTTCTTACAGAATTATAAATATTTTTAAATGAAAATTTTGCCTTACCAAAAATGATACCACTTTTTAGTTTGCAAATCTACAGCCCATGGTAATAATACACTTGATTTTTCACTGCTGACCAAATGCAAGCACTAATAATGTTCAAAGGTTGCTCATTAAATTGAACTAAAAAGTGGTTGATGCTAGCTGTCTCAAAGTACTCCTGGCTACCTGTTATGACATCTGCTCGTTCTACTCATTTCAAGTGAAACAAGCTAATTCTTTATCAGATCAAACCTTATCTTTTGAAAATAGACACTGTCACAGACCATTCCACGTGATGAAGTCATAAGTGCCTATCTTAATTTCTTATCATGATATAATTAGAATATTTCATTTCTGCACCCTGAGTCATAAACAATGATAAAGAGCTTGTGATTCAATTAGAAATCTGACTCTTTTCCCAACGAGTGACTATAGGTTGTGATATTAGTATTCACACACAGTGCTAGAAAGTAAATGTTTGCAGGCTGGTGAGCACCTTCACTGAGCTCTCCTGAAAATACTGGCTTTTTGGTGCTCAGCCTGGGATGCTGCTGCTGCTCTGCGAGGCACTGGAGGTTGTACATGCAAGTCACACTGGTAACTGAGAATTCAGTAATTGTGAAAACTTATTTGTGTAGCAACCCCCTCTGTCTGGGGGCTTACTGAAACCCCCCTCCGCGTCGGAGGTGGTGGAGGCGGAGCACCTCTACACCATCTCACGGGGAAGCCACATTCCCCCACGCAGCGAGGAGTCAAGCCTCATCTTCTGCCTGCCCTGTGCAAGCAAAGCTCTTATATTACTGCTCTGAGCATATCTCCTTCCCAAAAAACGTGCCCTGCACCAGAGGCGCGTGGCCGTGCCAGGGAAACCACCGCAGGAGCAGTTTTGCTGTCTCACTGCCGCAGAGCCCCTGTCACTGTGCTTTAGCACATGGCACTTGAAAACAAAGTTATCAGAATAAACCTTTTAGCTATAAATTGCAGGTATTAAAGATCCATGTGATAATTCTCTTATCTGGCTCCAAATGTGCTTATGATGCTGAGAGAGGACAAATTGGATTATGCCTGAAACAGGCTCTTCCATTTTCATAAATTACCCGGGAAAGCAGGGAGGGCTCTGAAATGCAGGCGCCTTGCTTTTGACAGACCGTGATTTCATTGAAGGATTTGTGGAAGGGAACAAGCAAACAAACAAGCTGAGAACGGTCTTTTTAGGAGGAAGGGATGGAGAGTTAAAAACCACAAACAAATGGCAAAAGGGTGTATAAAAGCAGCAAAGCTGTAACAGAAGAATGTGTGTGTCTGTGGGAATATTATATTAAATATCCCCAAACCAGGACAATTTTTTTTGATATGTATGTTGGAGTCACAGAGCTGTTCTCCCAACTCCCACCATCTGGAGCCCACAGATTGAGTCTGCATCTTGGTGGCACAGTGGAATTGCGTAGGGCATATGTTATTTTATATATGTTCTTCTAGCTGGTGAAGCTAGAAGATTTCATTGAATCACTGGCTAGAGGCAAGTGAGAACAAAACTGACAGAAGCTCTGAATGGTGTTTTAAACTAGGGAAGCTCTTTTGAAATACAGTAAGGAATGCAAAATTGCTGTAATAAATATGAAAGCTTTTTGGGCTCCGGTATACATTAAATCTTGAAAATGTTTGGCTAGTGATATCTACCATATCCTTGGCACAGATGATTTTTTCATTTCTCTGTCTTTCTTTCACTCTCATCCCTCTTTTTGGAGAAGAAAGGCTAAAATATTTATCTCAGAACAAGCTTCTGAATTCATAAAGTATGTTTTAGGTTATTTCTCCATTTTTGTCAGCTCTTCACACAAACTGCTTGGTAAGCTCTTTGGAGATCCTGAGTGGATTTTCCTCTTGCTGGTTCGCTCACAATGCTCATTGTTGAAAATTATTGGCATTAAAAAATCCCGCAAGCTTTTAGAAGGAGGATCTTAGAAAGGAAACTCCAACTGAACCAGGAATGGGTTAGCATTGAGGAATATACTGAAAAATGTAGCAAGGCTCCAACAGCACCAAGCCTGGATCTTCAGATGAGAAACCAGCTCTCACGAAGCTCATGGTGGCTCTGGGAGCCTTCTGGATGGGTCTGTGCTGGAGCTAGGTGTTATGAGCTGGTCTTGAGAAGCCTATGACCAAGGTTGCCCATTTCCAAGGAACACCTATTGGTATAAAATATCCTTTTTATTGTCCCATATTTGCAAAGACCCCTTCCTTAGAGACTTTTGTCAGGTCGGGCTGGTCTCCTGGTATTGAGCCTGCAGCAGGCAGAAGCTGTGGGACAAAGGATGACCAGGTTGATGCCTCTTTTTCTGCTCACTCTCCTACTTGGGAGAAGGGAAGCCAGGCTAATAATTATTACTGAAATTTTACTGTCTCCAAGGCTGATGCTCCTGAAGCCAACTGCCTTCATTTTTAGGGCAGTAAATTGCTGGCAGCACAGAATAAAGAGACTGAACTTTCTTTATTAGTCTGAATTTTCTTTATGGGTCTGCCAAAGAGCTGGGTTTTTCCGTTCAGCTCTGGCTCTCTCTTCATGCTCCATCCCTATTTTCTGCTGATTTTTCTTTGCCTGCAAACATAACCGAAGACCTTAAAAATTAGTGTGGGACTTGTTTCTCCTTGTCACCTACCCACTTACTCCAGACAAAGTCATTGGCACCTGGTAGCAGTGTAGCTGCCTTTGAGCAGCTGAGCAAATATATGATTTATTATTGGTTGTTCCCAGTTAGGAGAAAAATGAACATCAGAGCTCATACCATTGGAGTAACCCTGTTCATTAGGAATGTATATGAAAAAGGCTCATTTCCCAGACAAGGAAACCAAAGGAATAAGGATGTATTTCTACATGCAGCACCCAAAATGACCCCTCATTGGTCTCTGAAAGCATTTCAGGCTGTCCTGCAGCCTTCCTTGGGCCATCATCTCTACGATATATTGACTGCTCCTCTTTTTCTTTTTCCCACAGACTTAAAGCACCCCTTCCTTATCACACATCCCCATACATATTTAAAACACTATTAGTGAAACCCCTTTTCCCTCGTCACTTATGTTCTCCAGGGCCTTGGCACATGTCTTTCTTGTGGCACTGATGTCTAGTATTTTGGGGAGGGCTCCACGTTGTCCAGTTGTTCCCAATTAAGTCTAGTGGGAGAACAAGACCAAAGGAAACAGGCCATGGAGCTGAAGTGAGCAGTTAAAGGAGGTGAAACCAGCAAGGAGAGGGTGTGCTGGTTAAATCTTTGCACGTTTTCCTCATTCATTCCCCCTAAGGCAACATCTTTACTGTGGTCTTTGCTCCTACACAAGCCCACACATCATTATAGTTGTTTACATACCATCACTAGCAATAATAATAATAGCTAAGTAATAATTCTTCATTTGAATGTGATGAACGGCTGCATCTCTCAGTAAAAATAAATACGTGGGGAAAGGGAAAATACATCATTGTTACTAGCAAATGAGGCATAGGGCAAGAAATTAAAATATCTGGTCTGTGGAAAAGCAGGGAAAAATAACTTTGCAAGGAAGTCTTACCAACAGACATAAGGATCGCTTATTGAACATAAGAGAAATTAATAGGGAAAAAGGATAATTAAGAGAGATATAAATGTTTGCTAAAGTTCTGTATAAGTGAGTACCAACAGGCATAAAATTAGAGCTCAAATAAGAGCACAGATTACAGTTTCATACTTCAGCTGACACACACAATTTGTACAGGGTTTTTTATTTAAGTTCTAGATTTTTAAAGGATAAAATGCATCCCATCAGGAGAGAACCCATAAGTTCCCAAACATGGAAATGCCAAGCTCCATAATACGGCGGGTGAAGTTAAATCTCCCCTTATGCTGCTCTCTGCTCTGAGCACTACAGCAGCCACAGTCCTGCTAAGCTTGGAGGGCTGGGTCAGAACCTTGGCAGATGGGTGCTGTTCCCTTCCCAGTGAGGGGCAACATGCTGCATAGGGCACCAGTCTTCATCTGCCAGCAATTTCTCTACCATTTGCAGAGCAAGCAAAGGTAGAAGACAGGAAAGCATCCCACCTTAGGAGCACACCATGCTTTCATGGGCATTTGCAGCATTCTATCTGCTAGCCAGGCTTCCCCATCTCACTTAACAGTGTCCTTCCACAACCCTGCTGAGCCAGGCAAAGCCAGGATTTCAGGGGTTGATGCCCTGTCAAGGTTCAAAGGCAGTTCAGGGAAATGATCCCAGCTGAGAGTTAATAAGGCAAAGCTGAGCCTGTTCAGGCTGCAGGCTTTAGAAGGAAAGGAAAGGGATGTAAGTAGGCTGTTTGCTTGTGGAGGTGATATGGGGTAGGAAGAGAAGAGGTTGGTGGTGGGCCATGTCACATGATGATGCTTTTACACCTTTCAACACTGCTTCTGCACTTCCAGGCTTACCAGATCCTTGCAGTGAGTGCTATGGCCAAACTGTCACCTCTCTGCTTTGGGCAGAGGTGCTTTGGCTCAGACCCTGCTGTAGGGATGGTGGCTCCTGCTTTTGCCTCTCTGGGCTTGGCTGGTCTCCTCATTTCCTTCCTGCAAAGACAACTGTGCTGGACAAGGGGGGATTGAAATGTTAGGGGTTCTTCAGTGCTCCAGGCATCTAGAAAGTCAAGTTATTGTCCCTGGTGGGATCAGTCTTTTCTCTTCAGTCCTTGTATGTTTGGTGTTTATTTGGTGATGTGTCAGTGAGAATTTAGCATTCTCTCTGAAGCTGGAGTGGCTGGATTCATGACTTTGACAGAGCTTTCTGTACCAGGAGAAGGTGGGGGGGAAGCAAATAGATTGGAAATGTTCATTTAATAGCACTCTGAAGCAGCTTGTCCACAAAGTGGTGCACATCCAGAATATGTAGTGATGAGGGAGCATAATGTTTCAACCCCCACCTTTTTTTAATTACTTACAAAATCATGCTGAAAAACTCTCACACTTCTGCTCTGTAGTACAAATACATCAATATTAAAATTGTGCTGTTATTATACTTGTAAGTGTTTTTCTATAAAGATGCTGCAGGATAACTCCACTAGCATCTGTCTTCAACAGCTGGGTTTTAGCACAGCAGAAAGCAAGGACCTGTTTCATCAAAGGGACTCTTCATTTCTGTTTCATGTTTTTCTTCTTCTGAACTGTTTACAAATGGCAATTTAGCCCCTTGTCTTTGTCAACATCTTCCAGCCACAAAGCCTTCAAGGATGGCCAAAAGTGCTTTTTTCTTCTCCCTGCAAGCCCTTTTGCCGGTCCACTAGAGATGAACTCTATTGTTTAAAAGTAAAAACTCAGGAATGAGTCAGGGACATGAAAGCAAGTGATAACAATTAGGACCAATTAGGAGCTGCTACTCATCTTTGATCTTTGGGGGAGGAACTGTTCTGTATTTGTGCAACTGCTCCAAGCCCTACTTGTCCCGACTGCGGGGTTGGCCTGGTGGCAAGGCAGAGCTCCAACCTGGCTCTGTTCACAGCAACATGGAAAATAAAATTTGAAGTGAATTCTATGTAAATGTTAAAATAAGCTAACTTCTGCAGATGGACATATTTATGCAAGAAAGCCAGAGAGCTGTTCCTCAGGCGTGTGTGCCATTAATTGCTTTGCTGTTGCTATCGTCACGCATGCGCTTGCATCCGTGCTGGAAAAAAGGCTTTGATTTCTGCATTGTGTCAAGCAGTGGCAGAGCAAAAGAATCAACATCTATATTTAATGAAGGTACATCTTATCCTTATAAATCTTTCCATGAATTAAACTGCTTTAGCTTTAGTTTCCCTTTATATTAGCGGGCGAGGAGTCTCTCAGTACACCCATAATTAATCACCAGCCCAGAGAACGTTATTGTAGTTTTGCAGAGGTCCAGACCGTGCATATTCATTAAAACTTAGTTCAGCCTTTACTTTCATTTCCTAATGATTGATCTTGCCCCTGGCACAGAGAACTCGGGAAAGGTCTCTTTACCCCTGTAGTAACAGAAAGGTTTGTGATCAGGCTGGGATCTCGCTCTCCTGGCATCCTGTACCACACACTGATTTCTGACTGAAAATGTTTTTACTAGAGCAACACATGAGAGGCTGGGTACTGTGGTTTCTTAGCAAAGAGGAGGCGTTGGGGGAGAAAAAATTGAAGACTTTTTTTAGTTTAACCACGAGAGGAAATATGGAATACAGGGAGGCTAAGCTCTCCAATAAAAACAGCACAGAGTTCAGCAATTTTATTAACACCACCCCCCCTGCCCCCAGACTGAGACATTCATCTTTAAGGGAGGAGAAAACACTCCTGTTATGGGTAAGTTTGCCACAGGCATCTTATGAAAGGACATGGAGCACACTTCCAGGTGGGAAAACAGCATGTTGTCTCCAGTCTCTCACACACTGAGACACCGGCTGTCCTGTGTAACGTGGGATTTCCTGCAGTACATTCAGAAATCCTGAGCCCCTTAACAAAATGGCATTACGTGGACAAGGGTTCAGCAGAAGCTGAAGAAGAAAACAGATCCAGCCTGCTACATACAGCTGGCAATAGGCAACGTTACTCTCTAAAAGCCTTGTTGGACCATAGGGCACCCCACCATCACCTCCGCTCCTCCTTGGCTCACATGCCTTCCTGCCTGGGGTCTCTCCTCTCCTTCCCAGCCCTCATGATGTCATATTCATCTGTGGGCTATTCTACATTTTAAAGTCTTGAAGTCTGGCAACCCTACCCTGGCTGTAGTCAGAAAACGGAGACATGGGAACCCATAATTTCTACTGCTGCTTCCTTCAGTCACTGTATCTCAGAAGCATCTCCAGCTTCACATGGCAGAAACTGCTGTGAGATTAATGAAGACACAGAGATTTTGCTTTGGGAAATAAGATGGTTGGGCCATATTAATTTTCTCCAAGGACTTTATAACCTCAGATTCAAATGTGACTTATTAGAAAAGGCCAGGACAGGGAGAAAGCCTAGGAGAGAACAGGGGGTTGCAATTAGGAGCATGTAACTGGAATAATTCTTCAATTTCCATGCATGATGAAATGAATCTGTCCTGGCAGAGCTACCATGAAGAAGGGTATCTTGCAATACATGTTTGAGAAATGTTTGTATCATCCAGGAGGAAAGGCAAAGCTATTTGTGTAGCAGCACGTTGGCAATGCTTCCACATTAGATCTATTCCCTAAAAATGGTTGGGTGTGTGGTTGTGCCAAGCTCCAGATGGTGGATTCCCATCTGTATTAAGAAAAATTAGGTTTAGACCCCAATGAGATGTTAATTTTTAAGCAAGTTTAAAACAGCTCAGAGCTAAGAATAGTTTACAGTGGAGATTCTTGCAGTAATTTAAGGTGAGGAGAAAATGCATAGAAACTTCCATAAAACAAATGCACCGTGACTGTGGTGATTCACTAGTGGAGCAGCAGAGTGTGCATCCCCTGGTTTGGATGCTGTTGAAAAGACAGGAATGAAAATCAGCTGAGAATGTGCAACCAACAGTGCAGCACAACAGTCTTTCAGGAATGCTGTAAGTAAACTTGGTCCCACCTTGGAGATGGATGAGAGACTCTGGGATATCCTGGTTTTACTAAGGTGCACAAAGATGCTGAGAAATAACCCCTCTCAGACCATTTGGTCTACGGGTCATTTAAGGGCAACAGTTTGACCCTTTCCAAGGGCCCCAGGCATGCAAACCCACAAGGCTCACAGCTCGAGGAGACTGTGGCAGTCAGAACTCATCATCTTGAATAATTATGTTCTCTGGAACATGATCCACCAAGTTGAGGTGGCTCTATGTTCTCTTTGCAGTGGTGAGCAGCTGTGGGGTTCCCAGGGCTCCTCCACGCTCAGCAGTATCAGAACAAGTATTTTGGGGGTTCTTGCTATTCTGAGAGGATTGTGCATGACCAGGTTTGGGTTGTTTTTGTGTTCTTTTGTTGTTCTTGTTGTTCTTTTTTGGGGTTTTGGTGTTTTTTTAAAATCTGAACCATTTTTGAAGTTAACTTCTGAAATACAAACTTTTCCTGCTCCTTGAATCCAGGCTCTGCCTGCTTTTATAATTTCTGAGGGCTCATTTGTACTCTTTCAAGGTATTGTATTCCATTCTTATCAGTTGAAAGATTATCTCTGGGAACAGCTTGCTCTTTGTCAGTTGATCCCAAGGCATATATGATCAGTTCACTCGTGAATGAGAAACTGTAATAAATGGAGCACTTCTTTCATTGACCCACTCTGTCCTCTTGATGTAGCACTCTTGCAGGTTTGCTAAGGTGCTTGGAGATTAATGTAGACAGAAGGAAAGACAGTGCAGGGACTCTGGCTTAACCATTCATTTTGATGTAATGAGTGTGTAGGAACAGTATTTCGGGTGACAACCTGGGGTTTGGGGAAGCTGTGTTCAATTCGCTGCTTCCCCATGTGTGACGTTGCACCTCTGTGCCACAGCTCCAAATCTATATAATGGGACAACCGTATTTTCCTATTTCATGGGGCTCTTGTGAGAATAAATGTCTTTAAAACTGTAAAGTGTTCAGTTAACCTGACAATGAGATCATATAAGTATATTACATAAGTATGGCAGAACCCAATGCAGGTGGTTTTGAAATAATATTAACATCTATCTTGAGTTTGATTCTATGAGAAGAGACTGTTCTGCATCTGTATTTCAGGCTATTAATCATCTTTCTGATCCATCCATCCATTGTTCAGGATGTTTCCTGGCCCTGAAAACCCAAAAGGGGTTTGTCTTGAGCTACATATCAGAATAAATACTTTTCCATTTGACAGAGCTCCTAGATCTGACATTTTCTTAAGTACCTTATATTTTCTCCTAAACTAACAGCAGATAATAGAATACAGTGATGATTTTTACAAGGTGTCCTGTAACTCAAAGGAATAGATTGCAGATTTGAACTTTGCTCATCTTTCTAGATGTCTTGCCTGGGCTCTAGAGATTGGCCAATGCCAGTGATTAAGAAGTTCTGTTAGTATCAGCACTATTCAGAGTTTTGGCAGCTTTATCTCTGCCTTGCTTTTAGTCCCAGCTGAAATCAAGAAGTGGAAAGGCAAATTGAATGAGAGTTATTGTTATTAATTGAAAGTGAAAGTTAAAAAGTTACCCAAACTTTTTTGGTGTCTCAAAAAAATTCAGGTATGTGATGTCTTCAGCTTCTTGAACAAGTTGATATCTATTCTGTCTTTATCTGAGGCCATTCAACCATACCACACTGTCGATACAGGCCCCCATGTAGCTTTATCAGTTCTCCCAAAGTCTTAAACTCTATAATTAAACTCTTTTTAGTGACTGGAAAACTGCCACTAAATTTGAAATCTGTCATGGTGATTTCAAGGCTAAAGGAATTAAATTTAACAAGAGATATTATTCCTAATTATTACCCTATCTCCAGCATTTCGCACTTCCCTAAATTCTTTAAAAGTTGTGTCCCTTCCATAGCCACCTGATCATCAGAATTTTAATTAAGGCTAATCAGGATGTCTGAACCATGACTGCCCATAGATTACTCTATTTGACTTAATAGTAGGTGTTCATCTCAAAGCCTCATTGTATTTGTTACTTGGCAGTGACACAGCTGTCATGATTTCCAGTTTTGATACAGCTTTTCCTGGAGTTATTTGAATTGAACGAACTTAATTTAATTTGTAATTTCAGAGTAGGCTACCACTTTTCTGCACTGCAACAGGCTAAATCCTTTTTGAAAAGTTTTACTGTTGCCACTGATACTGTATTTAGATGCAGGGCCTGATTTTTATCCCAGAGAAGTATAGATGAACTGCTTATACTGGCTACTTTTTTTTGTTGGTAATTTAGGTTATTGACTTCAGCAAAGATCTTCATTGATTCCCTATAATTGTTTTTCAGCGACATGTAATAAGCTCCTCTAGAGTTCTTCTTAATAGGATGAATATTATCACAAAGGATAAATTCATATATGTGAAGAAGAGAGGGGGAATCTATGCATCTTCCCTTCGAGGGGTGAATGTCCATTAAAGAAACAGCAGTTGCACATCACAGCACTCTTGATGAACAGGAAAGGAAAGGTTTTCTGGGAGAGATTGTTCACCAACTTATTCCCATTTAGGAAATTGCTGCCTGCCTTTAGTTTTCCTGTGGCAAATGTTTGACTTTAGAGCCATTATTTTCCTTTTCATTTTCAGTAAGCAGTCTTTCACAGAAGAACATGACAACAGCTATACTGGTTCAGACCACGGCTCCCATTAGCAGGCAGTCTCTGGGAACAGGCTCCCAAGGTGCAGGGCAAGGACATCACAGTGAATATCAGTACTTTCTCAACATATTCTCTCGGTTGTCAGAAGGCTTTCTAAGCTGGAGACTCAGTGAACTCATCTTCAACAGCCCAAAATACATTTCCTTGCCTGAATTTGTCTAGATGGGCTGTTGCAAGTGCTGATTCATGAAGATTTTTGAAGGCAGTATTGAAAATGGGTGTGTTTTTGCAAAAGAGGGATATGCTAAGACAAGTCGGGTCACTGTGCCAGGTCAGGGATAACATTCCTGGGAGGCTGTAATGAGCAGCTCTGTACTGTGTCTGCTTTCTTTGTTAGTGATACTCAGGGAAACACAAATCCTGTCACCAACTCGATGTATTACCTGAGGGTGAAAAAGAAAGTATTTAAGGTACCAGATTACCAGTTACAGGTAGAAAAAAACAAGCCCAAGTATTCTTCTGCATCTCAACTTGTGGGCTGATGTTCAGAAAAGATGAAAACTTCATAACTCAGTGATTAACTGTGAAACACTGTAAATGAGGCAGTTGAACTTGTTCTCAAACACAGCCTTAAATACTTTAATCTAGGCACTTCTTTCTGAATAGCACAGCCTTCTGCGATGCCATGGAGCATTTTATGTGCAGACTTAATTGAAACAGTCTTATTTATAGTGGTGAATATTCATTCTTGTTAGAGGTGATTCTGAGGGAGGCTAATAAATGTTCTTGCTTTCCTTTGCATCAGCTAACAATTTGGAAAAAAAATATAGTGCCATTCCCTGGGAACCCAATCTTGCTATGCTGGATTATACTGGATGAAAGTTGTATTTCACCTTCAATTTATTTATTATTCACATCTATCCAATGCCCAATGTTCCTACAGTATTTCATCAGGCATATGCCCAATGGGCTGTCCACGTCCCAGAGCTGGCAATTTAAGCCCGAGATGAGAGACGATAGATGGAGCCAGAGAGACAAAGAAGCACGAGGAGATAATTAGACCAAATCCATCAATGCAACTGGCCATGGTCTTTGTGCACCGACATTGTACAAGTGGCAGCTGAGTGTCTCAGGAGAATCTTGAGAGATGCATGGGATGTACTGTATTGAAATGCAGAAAATCCAACTGCAGACTGAAATATTTTTGTCCCTCATCAGTGATTATTCTTTACAGTATGTAATTCTTGGTTTAGCTGTCCATGGTGTTTCAGGCTAAGGGTTGGCTTATCACATGACAGAGGAGACATCATTTCTTTGTGCAGTTATAACACAACATGGAGCTGCAGCTTTTCACAGGATGAGGTGTCACAGCAGAGACGTAGAACTGTCCGAAGCCGCAAGCTGACCAGGACTGGTCATGTAAATTGTTTCTCCTGTAGTGATGATGTTTCATCATTTAAATTGTGAGAAACCACCCAGACACTCAGCATTAGCCTTTAACTCTGTTCTTTTACATAACTGAATGCAACATAGCACTGCAGTGAGGGATCTGGGGAATCAGAGCATGTGCTCGGCACTTGTTCCCTCCTTTCTCAGCCAAGGAAAGAGGAGTGATGCTGGCAGAGGGAGTTGATGAATACTGAGATTCCATGGGCCAGTGCTCCTGCAAGCCATCTGAAGACTTAAGCTGTGTCTCCCAGAAAAGGTCTGCACAGGGGCTACCCCTACACCGTGGTCCCCAGCCCCTGATAGCGAGGTCTCTGGGTAAAATGAATTGTGAAGGATGAAAAATGATCTCGGTCAGCACTCTCCTCTGATGGCTCTTGGCAAGTGATCTCAGTCTGCCTCATAGAGATGTATTGACAAAAGCTTTATAATACTATTATTAAACCAGGAAAAGTGGAATGCAATGAAATCCAGAGCCTAAGGTTGGGAAATGGTTGTTAGCTTCCAAATTTTTTCGGGGTACCCAGTCTTGCTAGTTCTTCTATGAAAACAAGAGGTGCAGGGCTTTCATCTATAGATGCCATTTCATGCACACAGTGAGCTGAGCTCAGGCAATTTGACAGGGACAATCTTTAGGGAGCACCACAATGTGTTGCTCTTACCCTGAAGCAGAGATCTCATCTGAAACTCAGGCCAGCTGACTGCACAGGTGGACTCTTTCCTGACTCGTCCAGTGCAATGGCCAGGATGCTGTTATGAATATTGATCCACCCTAGAGACTTCTAATTTTTGGAAATTATATCAAGCTCTGGCAGGAGCAACTTTAGAAAGTCACAAACACACCAACAGTGGGATGAAAAGCCTCTGAAAAGTGGAAACAACCCTACTTGCACCTTCTCTAATTCTCTCTCCTTCCAAAAGTGCCTCCCTCTGTGAGCTTTTGCAATTACCTCTCATTAGCTGTTGACAATAAAGGAAGAGAAGGCATAAATTGGAAGCATGAATCATATCCCAATTTAGCCTGTCTCTTCTGCTAATAAAAAAGCATACACTTCTCATAGTCCCCTGCATTGAGACTAAGAAGGAAAGGAGCAGAGAGAAAGCTGAACCGTGCAGACTTTTACGATCAAGTGGTTTCTATTTCCTTTTAAACAAGAAAATTAAAAAAAAAAATTAGAATATTTTCTTTCTAGAACTGTCTTCATCTTGTACCACATATGGGGCTAAACTGGCTCTCCACATCCAAATGCACGGGAGGCAAGCTCTGTTTCTGGCTAAGTGTCTGAACATCTGGGGTTAGCTGTGCAGCTTTGGTACAGATTGTGTGTGTGTGAACAATCTTTATGTCATAATCTACATTTTGACATCTGAGGAAATAAAAGTGCCCTGACACAGTGTGTGGAAAGGGCTGTATGGGACCACCACAGTAAGAGGGAACTTGCCTCTATGAGGAGTGGCTGAGGGAGCTGGGGCTGTTTAGCCTAGAGAAGAGGAGGCTGAGGGGAGACCTTATCACCACCTACAACTACCTGAAGGGAGGTTGTAGAGAGATAGGTGATGGTCTCTTCAGCCAGGTGACAGGTGATAGGACAAGGGGGAATGGCATGAAGCTGTGCCAGGGCAGGTTTAGATTGGATGTTAGGAAAAAATTTTTTACTGAAAGAGTTGTCAGGGCCTGGGACAGGCTGCCCAGGGAGGGGGTTGAGTCACCTTCCCTGGATGTGTTCAGAAAAAGGGTAGATGAGGTACTTAGGGATATGGTTTAGCTTAGGATGAGAATGGTTGGACTTGATGATCTTAAAGGTCTTTTTCAACCTTGTGATTCTGTGATTCTGCGACCTGTGAGATCCTGCTAGCTCTAAATTCCTGAGCTCAAAGGCTCCACAAGAGCATTGATGGTTTTGGGGGCTTCAGGCACTGTCATGCTGGAGCAAATTGACAGAACAAAAGGACTTCTTTAAAGAGGTAGAAAGGACCTAAGAATCAAAATAATGCTGGCTCCAAATATTATTTTTCTTGAAGGAGCAGAGGTAATGCAGATTAGGATTAGATTGTTGTAATGCTCAACTGATAATACAAAGCCAACACTCAGGAGGACACAGAGATATCTTTCAACTAGATCACATAATAAAACACCAGTGATGAGATCCTAGGCAGAAATAAAGTAACCCAGATGGGATGTGGGCACACTGGAAAATTATTCTTTTGAAGAAAAACCCATATATTTTTATTTTGTATAAGCTTTTTGTAGAGCTGTACTTTATTATATTCATTGAGGAATGCTTTTCTATTTTCTTTTTTTTTTTGTCCATTGCTTAAGATCCTTACAAATACCACCTGGCCAGAGTTAAGAAACTCTATATTTAGTTTACAGAAAATGGCAAAATTTAAACAGGCCAAACCTATTTCCCAGAAACAATCAGATACCAGCAAAACCAAATGTGTGGTTTCAAAACACAGATTAAATGGAATTGTAGAATCACCTGGGTTGGGAGACACCCTTAAGATCATTGAGTCCAACCACAGCCTAACCCTGCCTAGTCCACCTCTAGATCATGTCCCTAAGGACTTCATCGCACACTATAGCAACAAGGCTACTGTAAAACACTCTGCAAAACCTTGGTGAAGGTCTGCTGCATTTTGAAGACATTAAACCATGCAAGGTAGCTGTAGTGCTAGTATATTATTACAGCTTTACAGGAGAGAAAGAAAAACAAGGTACAACATAGTGTGATCTGTAAACTGTCTTCTTTCCTCTTTTGCTGCTCCTAATGTATTAGTAGAAGAAGAGTGTCTCCAAGTGCTAAAAATGCCTCTGAAGAAATGCAGCATGGTACAATTCATTGCCACACAAACTCTCAAGAATCCTAAAGTCTTTCAAAAGGTCTACGATGAAGCAGTGGCATTTGGTCATAATTAGCACCAAAACTTAAAGCAAGAGTTCTAGGGTGTAACGAGCATTGTTTTGTGAAAGTGGCCATACCCCTTCCCACAGGTCACAAAAGTCCCTCTTGTCCAACAGTGAGAGAAATGGGCAAACTGAGCAACCAGGGGTTTGGGACAGAAGTTTTTCCTCTCTGCCTATGCTGAAAATATACAGAAGTGGAAGTAAGCCAAAAAGTACAGTTTATGAGCATTGAAAGTCCAGCCCTGTCCTGGTGTTCTCCAGTTGTGTCAACATCACCCACAAAACCAGCTGCTGTTAAGGAAGTGAAGCTGTGGTGTCTTCTCCGGAGAGTTTTTCTTTTTCCTGGAAAACTTCCCTTTGACTCCATCTGTCTTTGGGTCAGACCTCCCTGGAGTCCCAAAGGCTCCTGGAGACTTGGAAGGGAAATAACAAGAAGAAGGAGCCTTTCCCATTTCACAGCCGACAGAGGAATCATTTGGTAACAGTGGGGTAATAACAAGCATAGCAATTCATATTAGAAGTCCACAAATCCACTTGCCTAACACAGCTCAGGCCAGCAGCACCAGATGATGAAAGTTATTATGTGAGATGAAGCCCTTATTTTAGGCATCAATATTAATCTTTTTCTCCTTTAACTTCTTTCTGTGGGAACTATGAATGCTCCATCCTTCCTGCAGCCCTTTCAGGCCTGTGTATAACATGCTGATTTTTAAAGTTTTCCTTTTTATACTTGGAAGGCAGAGTCCTCAGCTCTGCCCTGCTAATGCCTGCAACTTCTTGATGTGAGACACCAGCAGAAACTTTCCGGCTGTTTGGGTAATTAGAAGCCAGCACTGATTGCACAGGGAGACTTTTTAGGAAGGGTAGAGAAATTTTTGTTGGGGTAGATTTGGTAGAGGTGTTTCTGCTGTGGGGCAGCCTGCTAGACTTAGATGACCTCCGAAGAGGCCCATCTTCCCTTCAGTTGTTGACCTTTTCTTTCTTGCTTTGGTCATGGTGACTTAGTGTTTCCTGGTTCCCATCCATGCCAGTTACAGAATCACAGAATCACAGGGGTTGGAAGGGACCTCGAGAGATCATCGGGTCCAACCCCCCTGCCAAAGCAGCTCCCCAGCTCATATTGCACAGATAGGCGTCCAGACGAGTCTTGAATATCTCCAGAGAAGGAGACTCCACCACCCCCCTGGGCAGCCTGTCCCAGGGCTCCCTCACCCTCACTGGGTAAAAGTTCTTCCCCATGTTGGTGTGGAACTTCCTGTGCTCCAATTTGCAGCCATTGCCCCTTGTCCTGTCCCCACAGACACTGAAAAGGGGCTGGCCAATTCCCCCTGCATCCCATACTTAAGATATTTATAAACATTAACGAGGTCCGCCCTCAGTCTTCTTTTCTCCAGGCTGAACAGCCCCAGCTCACTCAGCCTTTCCTCATACAGGAAGATGTTCCAGGCCCTTAATCATATTTGTAGCCCTTCTCTGGACTCTCTCCAGGAGATCCCTGTCTTTTTTATACCAGGGAGCCCAGAACTGGACACAAGTTATTAGAAGCAAGTGTCTTTGGGATCCTCCATTGATGTGTGAGAGGTCCTGCAGCCCTTCAGACCAGGCAGACCCATGGTTCATCCTGCCCTGGAGAAGAACCTGTCCTCTTCACCACTGAGAGTCAACAGTGATAGCTGAGGGGGTGAAAGAAACCATGTTTCTCTGTATTTAAAAATCGTACAGGAATTCCCATGCTATCTTATTAATGGATAAAGCCAATATTATCACCTGTCATGGGAAAAGAGGAGGAGGACTGGAAAATGATCTCCTGGGAAATACAGTATGAAAACAGGCACCACATGAGCTGTTAGGGGGATCCAATAGACCAATTTTATTTCCCTTTTTTATGAATTTCAATGGAGAGCAAAAAAACTCCACACCAAACTGCAAGCTCCTTGTTGAATGTAGCCATTTTCAGAATTACTGATTTCAGCCTTAAAGTCTACTAAAGCTTCTTTTAAAACAGAGCTTGCTGCTTCTGGAAACACTACAGAAACTTGCCTCTGGCAGATAGCTATCTCTTCCAGTCCTCAGCAACTGCCACAGCTTGCTGCAGCTCCCTCACCTGCAGTGTGAAAGGACAAAATTTGTCTGGCTGAAGAGCATCCATTCCCTGAGAAAGGCAGTTTAATATTCACTGGGTGCCATCCATCAACTCGGAAGTTCCTACTTTTGGACACGAATTGATTTATTCCTTTCATTGTCCAGGACAAGTGTGGCAGACACCTTGTGCTCTCTAGGCTGTACATCCCATCCAGAAGATACTGGCAAGCTAGCAGGGTTTATTTTTCACCTTCCCCCATTAGCTTCAGCCAGCTGGGAAGATGTCCTGGGAATGAACTGAGCAAGAACAAAGACTGAGGGTGGGAACCCAGAGCAGCCACCCACCCTTGACATGAGACACAACTGCAGGGAATAAGGAAGCCAGAAGCTTCCCATGGACATCCTGACATGGCAGAGATGAGGACACTTCTGTGTCACCCACAGAAGTGAAAAGGTTTCTTTTCCTAGTTCATTGCTACCCACATTCATGTGAAGGAAGGGGACAAAACCCAAATGTCTGCAGCAAAACAGGCAAGGGTGAGATCACTATGGAATTAAAGGAAAAAAACCCGAAAAATAATGCTTTGGCCACTGGTGTTGAGGACTACACAAGTACTGAGGGAGGGGGTGGGATTTTTGTGTGTAAACCCCTGGGGAGGTATTCATCTGCTGAAAAGCATTTTCTCTCATATGCTGGAGATGGTCTGAAATGCCTTCAGGAACGCAGCCAATTCCCCATGTTCAGCTACCCCTGCCTTGTCCTTTCCCTGTGGGCTGTCCTTCCAGGGAAGAAATGCAGAGGAGAAGCTGGTCCTGTTGCCTCTGAAGGTCACAGACACGAGTGGTTTGGGCCGACTCCCCAGGACAGTCTCTTCCAGCAGCATCTCCCGCTCACTGCATCCACTGGCAAGATACACATATGGTCATCAGTACTTCTGAAGAAAAATGTCATTATTTGCATGTTTTACCAGACTGATCAAGCACCTAACACTCAGCAGGTGGGAGAAGAAATGAGAGAAGACAGGAAAAAATGGATTCAGAGACCTTAAAACAGAATATTCCCTCTAATGCCCATTGGGTCAAAGTATGGCTTGTACTGATGTCTCTTGGTATGCTGGGCTGGCACAGATGGGCTTTACACCAGCCATACAGGGAACACAACCAGCTCGTACACCACTGGGGTGGAAGCTCTACTCATGTTTTGGAGAGGGATGTGCATGGTGATGTGGAAACCATGAGTACCATAAGTCTATCTAGCAGCTTTTACAAATTGAGGACGTTTTACAGGGGCCTGAAGGTTGCTCTACTTTGGCCCAGATTTGGCCTTTGGCCTATGCCAGGATCAGGAGGAGTGGAGAAATGTCTCTGCCTCTCTCTGCCTTCCTACAATAGCTACACTAAACGGCTCTCTACTCTGTTAAAGCCGATTTCCTCCATGCTATTTTTGGTCTAAAAGTAGAGGGTCATTAAAGTTACACTGATTGCAAAACCAGTGTAAAAGTGAGGAAAATTAGGTCTATTCTTCTGTTAGCCAGTGTGTAATTTTTAGCTGGAGTGAGCATATTGCCACAAACCTGTCAGCAAACAAAATATACAGCGATCAGAAGTACCTGGGGAGAATGCGCTTACTGATGTGTGAAATGCCTCTGCTGTCACTCAAGCGATCCTTGCAGTTCCAAGGACAAATAAGCAGCATCTGTGTTAATGCTCTTTGCAGCATTTGGCACTAGCAGCTGCATTTTGGGAGGCTGGTGACGGAGCAAGCCCTCACCGCTCTGCCATCGGCTGTGTTTCCATCTCACGCAAGTTGTCTGTGCCTCCAAGGAGCTTTCAGCACGGTTGTTTTTTCCCCTTTACCCAACATCACCTCAGACTGAGTAAATCTCAGGCTGCAAGGACTGTAATTTTAGTTGCTGTAAACCAAGGGTAGACGTTTCACGCTGTAATCGGAACTGGCAACTTCCAGTGAGCTTCTTTACTACTCAAAAGCAGAATTGATTGTACAGTAGCAAGGCTGAGATCATGAAGGAGCAATTTCTCCTGCACAGACTGGTCTGGGGTGCTTAGATGACCTGCTCTGTAAGCTGTAATTTTAAAACAATGGGATAGCAACTAAGCACATGACTAAACCTTGAAGGAATTCCTAGGATCCTCCCGAAAGCCCCCCCAGCACACATTAAAAGCCCCATAGCTCATGGGTTTCTGGCTGTACAATTCTGGCACTGGGAGGTTTCCCTGTGCAGTGAGCAGATGTTGTTCGTTGTCTGCAGCCTGCATTCATCTGTCTCTATTTCTTTCTGCTCATCTATAATCAAGTTCTTGAGCTACAAATGAGCTACTCAACAACCTACAGCCTTATGTTCGTATCGTAACTCATTAATTCTGGGCATGTTTTATAGGCGATTTCTACTTCTAGACTGGCAGAGAGAGGGTTAATAGATGTTGTGCCGACACAAACATCTTGTGTTAAAGCTGCTCACCATCACATCACTCAAGGTGTTATCGGGAGAAATCAGCTCTGGTCATACGCAACATATTGAACTGGAGGACAGTATAACGATCCATTACACTTGATTATCCATTTCTTGAAATAATTATTAATTGTTCATTAGCCCTTTATAAAGTATTTATATACTCATCTCTCATATAAAGCACGACTGTAATGTTCAAGTCTAGTATTTGACCTTTAAATGCAACCAATTAGTAAGAAGGAATTTTTTGAGCATTCCCATCTCTTTGGCTGAAAAAGCTGAACATCAGCACCTAGTCCCAGGCTCATTTGGGGGGGACTTTCTCTGCCTAAACACTCTGTGTCTTGTCAAGTTGGTTTTTTGTGTTCTCTCTCCTGTTAGAGGAGAGACCTCTGTCAGAGCAAAATAGATTGAAGCCATCCATTTCAGATACCAGCCTGAGGATGGGTCTAACCACTCTAATTTTGGTCAACCTGGACACATTCCAAGGAGCTGGGGTGAAGGAAAAGCGTCCCCAGTGCTCCTGACACTGAAGGCCTGCTCTGATTCAGCAAGGCTCTTCATGACATGTTCAAACCGAAAGGCTGGATGGAGCTGGAGCATTTAGGCAGGGCAGGGAAGGTACGCTGCACCATGCAGGGGGAACTTCTTACAGGAGCAGCGTGGTTTACAGGGCATCTGAGTGTGCAGAATGGCTGAGAGTATTTAAGGTGTCCACATGTGGAGTGAGGAGCTGAGATACCAGCATAGGGCATGCTTCTTTATCACATCAGGAGGTCAGAGGAACCTTGGAAATTTCAGCAAGGCATTCAATTCCGAGGCACATTTGTTGAAAGGTCTTTTATCTCTGACTGCAGTAACTTTCTCTCTCTGGCTTTTAGGACTAACAGCAGCAAAGCTAGCTAACACTTATGAAGATCTTCATACAGCTTCCAGGCTGTGCACTGCACTCTTTCTGGTGCATTTACACTCCAGTCATTCTCCTTCATCATCTCTGTGTCCTACATCATCAGGCAGCGATGTGTCACAAGATTGCACATCATGGATTAAACCTCATAACAAGCTGTTCTGAGCTGGGAATGCACAAGAAATATATTTTGGCAAATAATATGAGACGCAGAGAACAGCAGATGTTTCCAATAGGCAAATGTTTCCAGTTTGGCCATGAGTCTGTACTCTGGACCAGTCTCTAGATAACATCCTCTAGCCAAAGGGAACAATGGCTCTTTTGATCCCAGTGCTGCCTTGCTATCTGCAAACTCTGGGAGAGCCGACTCAAATTCCTCCCAACCTCATTTTTATCCAAAGTCACCCAAAAATTTCTTTATTCTCAGTCCCTGGCTCTCCATGGCCATAATCCAACACCTGCATTTGAGCCACTGGAGGCAAAGATCCAAAGTATTCACATGGGAATGGAGCAGTGAGAAGGCAAAAGACAATCTGCAGTGATATAAGGTGGGTAATTCCCTATCAACGCCTGAGCAAACACACAGACACCATGGCAGGGAGCCTGACAGATGGTTAGAGTGGAGCAATGGCCTTTTATTCACTGAGGCATGGCCACCTTCTATTTCTGTTTGAAACAAAGATGTAACCTGATAACAGTTCTCTGCTTGTTCGCTTATTCAGACCCAAGTTGAGGGGACTGGATGTTCACATGGGATGTGCTGAAACCAGGCACAATCCCCACCAGTTTCCCCTCTACATCCAAAAATGTCAGTCTGTGTGTCCATCCCCTGAGCTACTCCCTGTTTCCAGCCCACCATCGCTTTTGGTGCTGGCACCTCGGGCCCGGTGTTCAGGCCAAGGGCAGCTCAAGTGCCAAGGCCTCAGGTGCTGTGCCTGGGCACATCACTGCTGCCTGATTGCAGCCTGGTACGGGCAGTAATGGCTCTTATGTTCCCTTTGGGGATGCCTTTGCTGTCCTTGGATGCTGTCCTGTGAGGGGATACCACAGCTCCTATGTCCAGGGAGAGGACCTGCCACTGGTGCAGTCTCCAAGCAGGGAGATGGCACTGAGATGGGGAAGGGGGCTGAATTCTGCCACTTTTCTGGCTGTATCTCCAAGGGTTTGGCTTGGGCAGCCTCCTGGGGAAGAAGGGACTGGCTGCCGGGCTGGCCCTGCAGCACTGCTCCAAGCTGCGCTCTGCAGGCAGAAAATACTTTAAACGCTTTTCGTTCATTCCTTTGCTCTTTTCTTTCATCAAACCATCAGCACAGACAGCCTACCTCCACTGACGCCTTTCAAGCCATTTCCCTCGCCGCTTTCACAAACACAACTGTATCCCTCCTAGAGAGGGGAGCTGGGGATATGTTTAATACGAAAAGAGAGAGAGATGAGGCAATCAAACACCTGCTCCCTCTAAAACAAAGCCTTTCCTCTTCACAGGCTGTTGAGCACTGATGAGGAAAGGCGAAGGCACACACCAACCCCAAGCCGGTGCAAAGTCCAGCCTTTAGAGTGGGCAAAGCTGGGTTGTAGAAGCAGAAACATGAACCACTCTTTGTGCTCGGGTCTCAGCTGCTCTGTCCAGGTCTGAGAGTATTTTGCAAACATTCCAACTTGAAAACTGCAGGCGCTTTCCCTGCTGCCTGTTCCCATTGTCAGGCAGGGAACATGCACGTGTCAAGTGGATAAATTTATGAGAAATTGCCCTTTTTATTCTCACTGGAAAGCCCCTGGGGCTGATCTACCCAGGCCTTGTTCTTCCACAGACCCCACTAACTTTGGCCAGACATGGCTGCACTTGGTCCGTTTCACTCAGGGCTTTGTGCTGCTGTGGGCCCTGGGGTTAGCAGTACCCCCACAAATATCAGCCTGAATGTCCTCAGTCAGATCATTGGCTGCCGATGAATTTGAGACAGTTTCTCACTGCCTCAGATGGCTGCTGGGCAATAATTTCAGGGAGAGCTGCACATGATGCCCATCAACAGGCAATTGGGCATCTCGTTTTCCTCTTCCAATCCTCCATGCAGGATGGTCATTTTCTCTGGCTGGGTCCAAGAGCCCCCTGGTCCTTTGGCTGTTGCCTTAGTCCACAGCTTGAAAGAAGAACTTTCTCCACATCAAACACCAACTAGGACTGACTGCCAGGGAAATAAGCACATGTATCATGCAGAGTACAGTGGAGAGATCTTTCCCAGATCAGATGCTTAAAAAACCCCCCATGTGCTGTTTAGCACTGGAACAGGCTGCCCAGGGGAGTTGTAGAGTCTCCTTCTCTAGAGATATTCAAGACCTGTCTGGACGCTGACCTGTGCGACCTGTCCTAGGGAACCTGCTTTGGCTGGGGGTTGGACTTGATGATCTCTGGAGGTCCCTTCCAACCCCTATGATTCTGTGACTCTGTGATTCTGTGAGTGCTCTGAAAGGCTAGAGATGCAGAGCTATGTATGTACTGTAGGCAAGCAGCCCCCAAAGGCAATCTGTACAAGTCTCTCTAGACTGTACTAGTGCTTGAATTGTAACCAGAAGGAAATAGGCTGCTAAAATATAGCAGGGCTCAGGGATGTGATACTCATAGCCAGTTTATATACTCATCTGCACGGCAAGCATCGTGCACCACCTATTGTACTGCTCTCCTTCTTGCCTATATTTCATTACAGGTTTGCCATTCCTCAGTGTGTAAAAATAGGATGTGCTGGCATGGTTTAAATGGTGCTAAGAGCACCGTGGAGAGACACAGTGATAGCTGCAAGGGAAAGGAGGAAACGGAGGAGTTCTCCTGAGCAAAGAGCAATATCAGGCAAAAGCTGAACTGACAGCCTCTGCTGCTGAAACCAAACTGCCCTGGCAAAGAGCCACCACCACCACATACATACATACCACAACCAACCACCCCAAAGTGGAGAGCCCACCAGAAATACATGCAGCAAGTAAAGCCTCAGCCATGTAAGATACTGCAAACAGGATAATCCTGCTATTTTACCCATCTGAGGAAAGTTAAGTGTGGATTTGGAAGGCAATTTTCCATGGCTTTCCACTATGTAAGGCAAGCGGCAATATACTGGTGCAGGTCTCGCAGCTCCCTCCTGCCCGGGACGATTCAAGCTAACTGAAGGGGAGGTCTCCAGGCCTGGCTTTCTGAGAGTGTTCTGCTCTGCTGCAGCACGGTGCAGTACGCAGTGCTGCCCAAGACACTGAATTTTCACCACCCAGGTACGGTGTGAGCCTGGTGGGGTTTTGTCTGGCATTGGGGCTGGTCTACCCAGCCTGGTGGTGGTGGTAGTGTTCAGGAATTGGGACCTTCTGCTCACTGTCAGTGCCTTGATGGAATAAAATCCATGTGTGGCCAGAGGAAAAGAAAATAAGGAGAAAATTGGTTGGAGGTGATTTTGGAGATACGTTGGCCAGGATTTAATACGTTTTGAGTAACTGACAGCTGGCCTTCCATAGTCACATTTTTCTCTCAGATCTTTCTATTTCCTCAGGCAACATTTACCACTGCCTTTTAAACAAAATACAGTCAGAACCAGACTACCACAGTGCAGACTGACTGACTGCTTTCAGACAGCTCTCCAAGCCTCCTAAACACGTTAATCCACCCTCTTCCTGGTGAGTAGCTCCCACTGATTTCAGCATGAATAAGGATGCAGCTCTGCCAG
This sequence comes from Porphyrio hochstetteri, assembly GCA_020800305.1. Classification (NCBI taxonomy): domain Eukaryota; kingdom Metazoa; phylum Chordata; class Aves; order Gruiformes; family Rallidae; genus Porphyrio; species Porphyrio hochstetteri. The sequence continues at coordinate 15,969,280 of CM036915.1, read as the reverse complement.
GAAACATTGGTGAAAACATGATCATTCATAAGAGCCACTCAGTATTTCAGGGCTGAAATTATCCACAACAATATTATTATAATTCTGTTTTTAATTTCTAGTAGTGGGCACAAGAGTCACTGCTCCAGCTGCACAGAGAGCTTTTCTCATTATGTAGCACAGTAATATTTTTTCTCAGTATTGAAGAGCAGATAATGATTGGGATTTTTTTTTTTTCCCTCCTGAGATAAAATTCAGCTTTGTGTGAAAAGGATCCTATCTGTGTTTCATAGTAAAAACTCGTGGGGTGTTCTGCCTGTAAAGCTGAATCTTGTTTACAAATAGCAAGGAATAAAAAAGACAGTGTAGCTAAGATGTTTATACTAATGTCTCGGAGCGATGGAGTGAGGAGTTTTTGTCTGGCAAGAGATGCTTGTGAGTAGGGTATCTAACAAGTGAGTAGATCATTTTCCTCTCAGGTAGGCCCCCTTCTTTGGTCAAGGGAATTCAAACCACTGCATCTGGATAGGAAGAAGGAGTTTGAGAGGAGAGTCAACCCCTAAATCTCTGGACTGAATTTGTAAATGAGAGATCCAGATACACAACCTTTTCCTGTCAGCCTGGGGAATTCAGTACAACACAGCCCAGCAAGCTCATCCATGGTTGCTCTGCACTCCTCAGCTTTACTCTCATCCCTTTCTCAAAACACGGAGACCGAGGCTGTAACTAAATCTCAGCTTCACAAACACAAGCTGCCAGGGCTGGTACATGGTCAGTGAGTCTCTGCTATATAGACACACACTGGTTTATAGGCCTTTTTCTACTGTCAGTGCTCCTCAGCAGCTGCACGTGCTGGATTTCTCAGGCTGTATTGAGATATGACACCACAGAAATTGGTCTGAGGCCACCAGACTATTTACTACCTACCACTATACCAGAAAAATTCATCTGTTTGTTCCCCAGCCTGAATACATCCAAATGTAAACCTCCCAGGTGAAGTTGCACTGATTTCAAGCTAACCATAAATCTGCTGACCCTTGGTAAACCATGCTATGGTGCTTTTCTTTCATTTGTTCTTTTTTTAAGGGGGAAAACATGGATCTGTTTGGTACTGAGAAAGAGAAAGCAAATCTCCAGATCATTTGCACTACTGTTTCCTCCTTTTACTGGCTCCCATTTGTTTTTATCTCCCAGACCTTTCTCAGTATCTCCTGGCCTCTCCTCAGTTCTCTCCTTAGCCTCTTGCATAAGGAAAGCCACGGACAGAAACGCTCTTGGTTTACTTGTTCCTCTCTAAACAGGGAGAGCAAACAAAATAAAGCAAAGTCCCTATGTGTGCCATATATCAGAGTGTTTCATCAATGTATGTTGATTGACTGCCTGTATCACATGCTGCCCTTGATCCGGAGCTCTGTGGGAGGACGTAACCCCGTGCTGCTGCACTGGTAGCAGATAACTGATGTTTTTATTCCTGGGCTGATATTTTTCCCCTTTGGCTAACAGGGTTGGTTTTAGCAGAGGGATATTTTCCCTAGCCTGCTGATGGCTGGATTTTGGAAAGGGTTCCTATTCAGGACAGCCTGACTCATTTAAGGTTGTTTTCAGCTCCCACTGTTTTCCCATTAAGATTTTTTTGTAGTTCGCTTCCATGAACAGGTCAACCAGTGCTTCACTGTTCCTTCAGCACTTCCAAACTCAGCTGCTTTCTGCACTTCAGACAAGAAAAAGCAGGAGTCTTTGGTAACCAGAGGTTGTGGAAATTTCTACGGACATTTTACTGACTTACTGCAATAGAAAATATATTTTCATACTGTAAATGCACTAATGCATTGTGATTAGTGTCAAACAGTGGTAGGAGGAGATAAGATAAGCTCAAAACATCCTTCAGAAGTAAACAGCGATGTGTTAGAATGGTTTAACAGCTTTTGGATGAGTTTAAATGAGGCTTTTATTTATTTTTTTCCCAAGTAACTTGTTTAGAAAAAAGTAGTTCTTTGGTCCTTTAATAACACATTCCCTTCTATCACTTAATGTTACATGCTACTTCTCTGACGGGCATTGCTGCGCAGAGCACCGGCGTTGTTGTGATCCAAAGGAAATAACTACTTCCTTGGCTGTTCTGCTGCTGAGCTAATTTTAAAAGTGCAGATTTTCCTCATGAAATTCTCAGCTGGACACAGCCTCAGCAACAGTTATTCATGCAGCTCCGAGCACACTAGCCCATGACTGTGATCTCCAAGGTTAGTGATAATAATCTAGTCAGATTGCCTGAACCAAAGCAGGTTTTTTGTCAAACTAGACCATTTTTGTACAGAAAATGGGTCCAATGAAAACACTTCATCCCATCCACCATGCCTTTCTTCCCCAGCTTTGAACGCTCCCTACAGACATCGGATAAAAGGATGCTGTCTGTTTTGTTCACATCATCCAGTTATCAGTCTCTGTTCTGCCTAAATGTCCCTGACATACCAGGGCTAAGAAAGCAGCTCTGCACTGCTGGCAAATGTATGCAGGCATTTGACAATGTCAGAAGAGCCAGTTGGAGGAGGGAGTTGGGTTTCTTTATAACTATCCCCTTGCAGAGCTCTCAGACCTGTTGAGAAGTTGGCCAGTGGCAGCTCCAGCACCGGCTGGGCTCCACACTGGGCGGTGAGCAGGGGAGTAGGCACATCTCACCCACAGACTCTGGGTCCTGCAGCGTGCAATAAACAAAAGAAAGCCCCAAAACCCACAGACTAATTAGGCTAGAAATGTCCCCTGTGTGAGGGAGTATTTGTTGGGTTTTGAGAACTGCTAAGGTTACAAAATCCAGATCTCCCATTGGGACTTAAACAGTCTGAACAAATTTCTCCTCCATCATAGTTTTACCAAGAAAGTATCAGCTGGTATTTTTAAGGAATACTGAGGACAGGAGAAACTAATATTTTTTTTATATTTTTTTGTAATTTATTTTGGAGTTATAAGTTGATAAAAAAAGCCATTGGATAAATAACTGTATCATCTGTATTTTTTTCCCCTGTCATCTTTAAAATGTCAATAAGAAGATGGGAGCTTTTTCCATGCCTTTTAAGAGACTATTTCACAGAGGTTTTGTCCTGCTGCTTAGCTCAGACCTTCCCTTCTGTCATTTTTATTGTGCTCCCCTTAGCATCACATTTTTGTACACACAAAATAATTCTTTTCTCCCTGCCTGAGCATAGCAACCATAACCCATGTCATTACTCAGTGAAGCTATATCTATTTAGTTCATCATCTTTTCTCATAAATCAATCTTTTCAACCCCAAAATCATTTAAACTGCACTTTGAATTGTCTCCAATTTGTCTGGTTTTTTTTTCCCCTGGTAATGAGGTGGCCCAGAACTGAATGCTGCATTCAAGACAGGCTGCCACCAAAGTAATGGGAACCAGGATGATTTCCATTATCTGCTGTTTGACATAAACCTTCACGTGAATACATTGCAAGGCAAGGTCTGTTCTTGCAAATGTAATAGTGTTGAAAACATACACAATCTTTATGCTCTGCATTTAAAGCTGGGGCTCTCAAGGCATCTCAATTTCCTGGATTGTCCCATTTTTCAATCCTGAAACTTCTTCCAGGAAAATAAAAGGGACTTTGGCCTTTTGGCCCTGATTCAGGGGCCAGTGTTTAGGTAGCTGAGGGCTGAAATATGGGAACTCTCAGCAAAAATGTACACTTTTGGTGCAGTGACAGCTGCCTGTATTTCAGCAGCTTGCTCTGCCATCTCCTAATTCTAGGTCTACATCCTAGATGAGCTGAACTATTTTATTATTCATAAGAATGAATGAATGGAGCAAGAAGGAATAAACTCAGATCAATTGTCTTTAGCATTGCCTCCAGCTCCCCTGAGCTGGTCAGCACCAGGGCAGATGAGACATGGATCTTTTTATGTCTCAGCTTGGTTTTTGGTACAGGGACAGGAGTATCTGGGAGGGATCCTGTGTCCAACCTCTGGTGTGGTGCAGTCTGTAGGTCTTCAAAGCAGATCCTGCTTCCACTGGAGAAACTCACACAGAAAAACACTCCACCTACATTCAAACATTTCCATTGGTGGGGGTCCCACCCCAGTCCTTCACCAAGCAGTGCAATTACTGGCTCATTAGTTAAGAACAAGTATCTTTTGAGCTGGCAGGCTAAAGGTGGTACTATGCAGCATCCCACAGAAGTGCACCAGCCCTTTCTTTTGTCAGGGCTTGGCCAGCAGAGAATGCACTGAGCACAAAGTAGCCTTCTTGGTACAAAAGACAGACAGATTTTTCTGTAATTCAGGTTTCAAAGGCCAAAATCAGACCTGTAGCAGGGCTGAACCTAGCACATGCTCTTCTCTCTCCTCTATCCTGGTGGTGTCACTGTTTGCAGGGCTGGGGCAGGCTGCTGGATGGGAGTGGGAGGACAGGACTCAGGGTTGCAACACTTGCCTGGAAAGATCAAGGGCTGGTTTTGCATTTCTGAACTGGCTTCTTTCCAGCTACACATGGGGAGAGACCTGGATCCTCCTCCTGATACTACCCAAAGGTGCAGTTTCACATTACAGCTTTGGTAACAGTTGCTCTGGTTAAGAGTACCAGGGCCCAGCAGTTTCTACCCTCTTTGCATCCTAAAACCTGCCCCATGGTAGGCCACTGCGTCCTTGGTTGTGCTGGGACATCCAGACCAGTGAGCTGGTCCAGCAGAGGAGACAGGCTCAGACCAGCTCTGCTGCTGAAAGACTGTTGGCAGACCCATACCCTGAGGATGCTCTTTCAGGACTAACTCTCTTCCTGGAAACCACAAGACTAAGTCATGTCCTATTTTCTGCAGTGTGTTATCAGCAAGATGGAGAAGAGCAGAGGACTGAAGCTGCGACATGCAAATGAAAAGCAAGCCCCAGAGCACTGCAACATTTCAAACTCACCCATGACAGAAGAGATGGTTGGACAGAGCCTTGTTCCTGACATCTTGCAGGTCTCAGGTTGGCTATTGTATCATCCCACAGTCCCATTCCTCCCTGTGCTCCGGGAAATGCATCGTTCAGCTTCTGAAATCCATCCTTGTGTCAGGTCACAGGACTCAGCTGAGGCCAAGCTCTCCGCTTGAAGCATTTCCTGAGCCATTTTTATGGTACAGCCGTCACATAAATGCAGCACCAAGTTCTCCTTATGGCCATCTGGGGACTTGGTAGCCAGTCTAACAGCCCTGTTGGTTTGAAGTTAAATAGAGGAGTAAGAGTAGAGCAAAAACAAACCCCCCAAACAAACCAAGGTCCCCCTGCCATTCAGAGGATTTCTGGAAATGATTTCCTCCCATCCACATGCTGGCATGACAACAGCCGCTCCCCATTCCTTGCATCAGTCATGGAAGAGACCAAAAATCAGTAACAGGAAAGAAGGATCAATGCAAACAGAAATGGCAAGTTTTGTTTTAAAAGATTCTGGCAGAGGGGTTTTAGAAAATAAAAATGATACCATCTGTGGTATTTCTGTGCATCGACAGCACGCGCTGCGGATCGCGCCAGGCCCACGTCAATAACAGCTGCTAATGCTGCTTTCCAAGCAGCGTAATCAATCCTGCCCAGCAGGCCCCAGGGTAGAAAAGTAAGCTCACAAACAGGGCCTGCCATCTGCATCCCACCCACCTTCACCCAAACACTGGCAGCCCTCACCCAAAGCGCCTGGCGAGGCCATTGCTCAAGGCGCAGGGTGTTGAGGTGCTGGGTGGAATGAGTTGGAAAGGGGGTTACCCTGCAATGATGCCAAAAACCAGCAGCCACTTTTTTTACATCTTGTTAGTCTTGAATATAACCACAAGCATTCCCACAAGCAGCTTTGTGTGCCTGTCTCCAGTTGGGACAATGTGCCTCCTGTGCCATGGCAAACCCCACCTGCCACAGTGAGGATGGTCACCTGGGGACCCTGGCATGTCTTGAGGGCAGACTGGGCTGTCTCTGAGCTCTGGGAATGCAGAGGGGCCGGGCAGCTGCATCTTGGTTTGTCCATGGAATATCTGGGGATGTGTTTTCAACATCCCAGGGACATCAATGATGGGATGCAGGGAGTTTTTTAACACACTCTTCGGGGCACACAGCCCTGTGACTGGGCTTAGCTCTTACCCCAAGAAGAAAGCCTGCTTGAGGAGTCTCTTGCAGAGGAGCATTGCTCATTCTGTGTGAAGGCTCTTGAAAGCTGCTGAGAACAGAGGCAATACTGAGCTGTCAGCCTCACCCATTACAAAATACTCATTTTCCTACACACCTTAGTCTGTGCTGGCCCCAGGCAGCATCAGGAGTGCTGGGGGTGCAGTGCCCCTTACACTGAGGAACAGTCCTTACATCCCCAAACCCAGATGCTCCATATACATTTATGTAACTTTGCAGATGTGGGTGACTCCCTTGATCACAAAGTTCATCAGGCAGTAGAGAAAGAAGGTGTGACATGAGCAGATGCATTTTTTCCTCAGAGCTGATGGGCTGGTAGCCTTCAGCATGCAGCCTTGAAAGCATCCTTAAGGGTGTGCCACAGTGGGATGGAGATTAGGGTAAATAAAATTAAAAAAAAGAAGAAAACAACCAGTCAAAACACAAATATTTGATACAAAATCCCAGTATATGGAGGAAGTGATTTCCTGCTAGCCTCATTTGATATCCTTTTCTACAGAAACACTAGGCTGGGGCGCTGGGGGAGGGTGAAGCCAAAAAGTGCTTGTGTTGAAGGGAACATTTCACCTGGATTGAAAGGAATGGCTTTTCCCTGGAGTCTCAAATGTGTTTGACAAGTAACATAATTTTTTTAAAAGGTTTTATTTTTTGTAGACCTGAAACCAGGGATTTCACTTTGACATCCATTTGTATTTTACAGATAAATCAAATGCTCCCTTCAGAGTTGTTTGCTTTCTGTAGTGCAGAGCCAAGCAGTTGTAATTAGAAGGTTTTCCATAGACAAGGACATTTCCCTAATTCCTTTCCTGCATCAAGACTGAACAGAGTGGGAAACAGTGTAAAAATTACTGAGATTTATCTGTGACAAAAAATACAGCCCAAAAGAAAAGGAAACCAGGCCAGGACCTGACCCAGAGCCCAAGCACCCAACCACTGCTGCTCATCAGCACATCATAAATGGAAACCCCTGTCCATCCAGCAAGTAACTAGGTGTTCACAGTCTCACTGGCCATCACTGGTAGCAGCATCACAGCAGTATTGGCGACGCATGACCTTAACAGCCATCCTAGTGCAGAAACACTGTTCTGGCACTGGCAGGAATTTGGGAAAAGGGAGCAAAAAGGAGGAGGAGAGAATGATGTGGTGAACTTCGTTAGATAAAGTTCCATTTGTCAAAGAACTGTTGAAGAAAAAGGCTGATGTAGTCCAGCCAGTTGTGTAGTGTATTACAGAAGCAATCTATTTTTGTTCTGCTATTATGCCATGGAGAATTCATCTCTCTGCAACAGTCGAAGCGATAAAGGAAAAAACTGGCCCTTTTCCTCTAAATCAACTCCAGCATTTTGGGTGGGTTGTACTTGCCTTCCCTGCAGCTGAATGCAAGCCCGTATATTCCCAAAGGAACCCCACAGTGGAAGCCAAGGTGCTCTTGAAGTTCAAGTGCAAAACTCAATGACCCGGGACAAGAGAACACGTCTTGAAAATAATCAGCCTGAGCTGGCATCTGAACCACAAAGTAAATCAAACACTTGGAGCTTTGAAAAGTTCAAAAGGCTTTAAAGGAGATAAAATCACTTGCCATTGAGCTTCTTATTTAGGGTCTTGATTTTATTTTTTTTTTTTAAATACAAAGAAATATTCCAGGGAGCTGCTACAAATTCAGAGTCATTGTCTGGAACAAAAGAAGGACTCCATCTCTGAGGAGGACTGAACCTCTATAAACTGGAGGACGTGAAGGCTTTGATGACAGCCAAGGGGAGAGCGTTTGATCTGTCTGTCCCATGTCAGAGGCACTGCCCTGAGCATTGAGACACCTTCCCTTGTGGTTATGCCCTGTAAGAACCATCTTGAAACAATTCAAAGCAAAACCAAGATTTTGCATTCAATCCTTTTGTGCAGTCATATCAAAATCCACCCTAGAGCCACAAATCAAAACAAGAGGTTTGGAAAATGTAGGTTTTATTTTTTCCCCTCTTGTATTGCTGGCAGAGATCTCAGCCACGGGGCATGGACACCACGGTACCACATAGTGACTCTGGGTGGCCAAGATGCTTTATTCTGAAAGCTGCATAAAGATGTACCTTCTGTTGGCCAGCAGCTGCCAAATGCAGGCCCTGGACTTCAGGGAGAATTAGGGAATAGGTCTTTGCCAAGGGCTGCAAAGATGATGAGGGGACTGGAGGATCTCTTGTATGAGGAAGGGCTGAGGGAGCTGGGGCTGTTTAGCCTGGAGAAGAGAAGACTGAGAGGGGATCTGATTAATGCTTATAAATATCCGAAGGGTGGATGTCTAGAGGATAGGGTCAGACCCTTCTCAGTGATGCCCAGTGGCAGAACAAGGGGCAATGGGTACAAACGGGTACACAGAACGTTCTGCCTGACCATGAGGAAAAACTTCTTCACCCTGAGGGTGCCCAAGCCCTGGGACAGGCTGCCCAGATTCCTCTGGAGAGATTCAGAGCCTTCCTGGACACAATCCTGTGCAACAAGCTTGAGGTGCTCCTGCTTTTGCAGGGGGTTGGACTGGATGATCTCCAGAGGTCCCTGCCAACCCTTGCTGTCCCGTGAATCTGTGAAATGCGAGGACAGGGTAGGAATATTCCAGGTTTGTGGATGCTGCTGTACCTCACTACTGGGAATGATTCTCTCTGGGGACACAACAGGGTCAGACCTCCCAGGATGGCTTCCTCTCCTATTTACTGCTAGAAGACAAAAAAACATCACCCCAGCAATAGCAATAGCAGGTCAGCATGGACAGACAGGCGGGGAAACTGAAAGAAGTAATGTGGGGCTTTGGTAAGAGTGCAAAACAGTGCTATCAACACCCCGGTTCTCAAACCATTTCAGGCTGCTGTAGGAGTGCAAGGCAGTATCTAAACAACAGAGCCCCTGCAGCCTCCAGAAGGTCAGCCAGAAACCACACTTTCACTGCCTCCTGGGCTGCAAGCAACAAGGAGGTGTTTTTTGGGGACAGCCAAGCAAATCCTACACGTGCAGGCCAACATGGGTCCTGGCTGCCTGGAGAGCAGAGACAAGCATTGCTCTGACTGTGTTTGGGTTAGTCTCTGGGTTTTTGTGCTCAGTGACTGCTTGGCTCATGGAAGAGCAGGAAAATGTGTGTGAGATGGGAGAGGTGCCTTCTCCTGCTCAAGGCAGGAACCCAGCTACAGCTGGCCAAAAGCTGGATGGGAAAGGGTACAGCAGGCACTGGGTGAAGTACTGCAGGGGCTGCTGAGGATGAGGTGGCCCGTGTGAGGTTTTGGGCAGTGTTAACAACAACCCCCCCAAAAAAAACCCTAACAAACCCAAAACCCCAAAAAGAGAAAGAAATCTGAAGGAAAGACAGAAAATAGAAATTATGTAGAGTATGAGAATAAAGCACGGGCTCCCTTTGACCTTCCTCTTTGGGAAAGAAGGGCATTGAGGCAGTGAGATGGTGGCTGGGGGATGAGCACATGGGGGGAAGCATAGTGGGGAGGGAGCCATGGTTCTTGCTGTGGAGACCTGTCACATGTGTCCCTAGGGAACTGCAGAGCCAGGAGCACACAGCAGCCTTCCCCAGCCTTCCAGGGAAAGCAGCTGAGGAGGGAGCAGCGAGAAGGAAGGAGCGAGGCTCTGGAGCCAGGAGCTGGTCCTTGCCAAGCCTCAGCTCTTCGCAGGCCTCAGCACCCAGAAAAGCCACCGCCTTGGTCACACAGGGGTTACAACAACCTAGCGTGCGGGGAGCATCCTCTGTGGAAGAGGATGGTGCTGTTTACATGATTTATAGCCAGATAAGATGATTTATAATAATGAATAATGAATTCCTACACATGTTAACTGGAGCAGCAGCACAAACCTGACACCCCCTTAGAGCACAGCGCTTGCTTCAACCCAGCTCCCCACACGCACCTTTCCCCAGTGCTGCCCTGGGAGCACCTTCCCTCATCCTGAATATTGAAGAGTACAAGGTGCTAGGAGCTCAGGGCAGCCAGCTGTGCTAGGTGCACTGCTGCATCCCACAAAGCCTTGTGAGCTCTCCCTCCTGTACCTCAGTTTCTTCTGTGAGGCATGCAAGCACCCCTGCAGCCTTAACGGGGCTTTTATTTACCATGTGTTGAAAACACACTTGGGGCTGCAGAGGGATCAAAGTGAGTCTAACCCTACCCTCAAGATACTCATCTGGACAAGCCGATGCAAGCAGGAGGTGCCTGGGAGGTACCAGCAAGTCTGGAGAAATGATTGTGCCCCTGTACTCGGCATTGGTGAGGCTGCATGTAAAGTAGTGTCCAGTTCTGGGCCCACCATCATAAGAAGGACATTGAGGTCCTTGAGCATGTCCAGAGAAGGACAATCAGGTTGAGGAAGGGGCTGGAGGGCAAATCCTCTGAGGAGCAGCTGAGGGAGCTGGGGGTGTTCAGCTTGGAGAAGAGGAGGCTGAGAGGGAGACCTTATCACTGCCTACAATGACCTGAAAAGAGGGTGTAGAGGTGGACGATGATCTCTTCAGCCAGGTGACAGAAGATGGGACAAGGGGAAATGGCACAGAGCTGCACCAGGGCAGGTTTAGATCAGATGTGAGGAAAAATTCTTCACTGAAAGGGTTGTCCGGATGTGGAACAGGCTGCCCAGGGCCGGGGTTGAGTCACCATCCCTGGATGTGTTTAAAAGATGGGTAGATGAGGTACTTAGAGATATGGTTTAGCATGATCTTAAAGGTCTTTTCCAACCTTGTGATTCTGTGGGAACACCAGGCAGAGCAACCTACCTGCAGAAGCACCCTTTAATCCTTCCCATGGGAAGTTGTGGGGACCAGGTACAGCACAAGCCTCAATTCCTTGCTGGCCTCCCAGGACCTCCACCGTGCTGGTGATGGGCATGGCTCAGCTGCAAGCCCCAAACCATGAGTCAAGTGCACAGGGAGCTGCAGCCCTCAGCCCCATGTGGGACAATCTATTTATTGACTGCTGAGAACACAATTCTTGTGGGAAAGAAGAGGGGAAGCAACAAAAGAGAGGGTTTTGGAAGAGACCCAGGTTCTCATGTCCTGGCTTCCCATTACAGTCTGAGAGATGGTTTTGGTGATAGCTGCTGGAGGCTGATTTCTTAAATCCCAGGAGACATTTTCAAATATTTTTCCCAGTTGGCTGGGTTTTAGCACCCCAATTTGCATCACAGACATTTACACATCTGCACTGTGTTTGCCTTTGTTTTGGTGGTTTGTTTTTTGGGGGTTTTTGTGGCTTACAAACATTTTGTGGAATGAAAACAGGTACTTTTGAGCTGCACTAATTTTAATCTAATTTCAGACAGGTTGGTAAGGTAAGGTCAGCATTCTGTCAATGACAAATTTAATGAAAATAAAGGTCCAGACACCAAAATGTTATGGAACTGGATAAGGCTTTTTGACTGCTGTCATTACAATTGATAGTTCTATTCAGTCACTTGAAATTTTATTGATTTTTTTTTTCCAAGCACTCCACCTTAAACTTATATTTCATTTCAAGAAATCAATACTATGGATCCTTTGACACAAAGCACACAGCATTCTGCCACAATATGTATTTCATGATGGAAGGAGCTGGGATTTTTTGTGGGGTTTTTTCCTGCTCACTTCTTTCATCATGAAAATAAACCAAAATTCTCAGTTACTTGTAAAACTACAGAAATGGGGAAAACTTCCTGCCCTGGTTCTCTGCACTAAATCACTGTGCTGCTGTGGAGACTTTTTTCCCCAAAGCCCAGCTGCTGGTGAAAGCAGAGTTATGAATGTGTGATGAGGTTCATCTAACAGCTCTGCTAAGTGGAAATTTTTATTTTCTTCTTTTTCTGTTCTTCTTCTCATTTTGTTTTTTTGTTTTTTTTTCCTCTTAATTCTGCTTTCCCATGCATAGGTGGAAAAATCTTATTTTGCAAGTTCATTGGTAGAATGAAAAAACCCCAAATCCAAGTACTGACACTAGGCAGCATCACTGCTGCGAAGCCAGATAGGCTCTGGGTTGGGGTTTACGATGGGTAAAAAAGCATGTGGGGTGATAAGTGTTATCAGGGGATAACACTTATCCCATGGAGCTGAGGGGTGAGACCAGGGGTGGGTGAGGAGCCAGGCCACTGGAGACACCAGTTTGTTCACCACAGGGACCAATCCCACCACTTCCCTCTCCAAACCACACTTTCAGTCCCACATCCAGCAGCCCTGGGCTGGCCTTTCAACACCCACCCAGCCACGTTGCACCAAGAGTAGGGACAGATTGCATCACATGAGCTCAGGAAACTCAGCAAACAGTAAAGTCTGTGGTTTTGGGCAAAACATCATCAGCAGCAGCAGAAGGTGCTGCCCTTCATCACCAGCCTTGCAGTGACTCCAATGATCACCTTCACTTTTCTCATTTGATGGCTGAGGGACAGACATCCAAGTTCCTAGCTATCCCATCAGGTCTCCGTGCTGCATTTTTTTCCTAGGAAATGTAAAACTTTCAAAGCCTAATCTGTGCTTGCATAATGCCCCCTGCTCTCCTCTGCCAGCAAAGCTCTAGGGAACAGAAAGAGCAAAATCAAATTCTTCCTCGTCTCAGAGGAGATGAACCTTTTGGTCAGTTGAGGTCCTGTACTGTGGGTCCCACCATCTTTCTGCCTGGTAAATAATTTAGTGCTGGGTGTTATGAATCCCTGGCTTTTTATGAGAAGGGAAAGTTATTGCGAGTACAGAAAGTCTCACCTTTATAAATAATTAAAGCCGGTCACACACAATGACTTTAGTGAATGATCTGAAATTTAAGTGAAAAAATGGAGTATTTGTCCCTTTTTCAGAAAAAAAAATGAAAAAGAAGAGAGAAAAAAAAAAAGAGGCAAAGGAATGATAACCATGTGAGAGCATATAGGAGGTGTGAGTGGACTACATCTTTCTGCTAAGTATCTCCCTGACCCAACAGATTTGTGACTACAGGTCTGTAATTTTGAGGTAAATGAATTCAATTCGGAGAGAAGCAGGCAAGGAGGAGGGAAGCTCACAGTCAGCAGCTATGGAGATGCAACAGGTAGAAAAAGACAATATCCAGCATCCCTATCTTATTACATCCACCACTAAACCAGAATGCTATTAGCAGTCGTGGCACAACAGAGAACGGGAGGAGAGATAAAGAAAGAAACGAAATCAGGATTGATGTTCTCTTCCAGTATTTGTTATCTTACAGAAAACAGCAGCAGAATACAAATCAACCCACCCCATGTACAAGAGGGTGGGATCCTTCGAGACTTGTTTTATGGATGAAATAAATTCAGTCATCGGGGGATGAAAGGCTCTATAAGTGTAAAGGAAACCTAACCTTTCACATGGTTTCTTACTTATTTTTTTTTCCCTCCAGTCAAGAGCTTTTGGAATAGAGCGTGGTGTGAAGGGAAACACCAACTATGGCTCAGCTAAGGATGGTCACAATTTTCCCTTATCAGAAGAAATGCTCAGATTTCTTCCACTCCTTTGAAGGCAGCTCCTTCCTGGGGATGACAGTAAAATGACACATATGGAATTGTTGCTCATTTAATTGAAAAAAAAAAAAAAAAGAAAAGAAACACTTTTAGGAGGGAAATGAGCTGGCTAGGGAAAAGTACGTGGGCAAGAGTGGAAAAAAAATGTTCAAGTTTCAGCAGAGACCGACAGTCTGCTGTTCTCTGGTCTGCAGTTCTCCACCTGAAAAAACAAGTTCATACATGCTACAGACCCAATCGGGATCTGTTACACTTCTGAGGGAGTCCATATCTTCCCAAGAATGTAAAAACACAGCAAGGGCCAGGCTGGTACAGCGATCCCACCTCAGCATCTCCTTCTCTGCCAAGTTATTTCTCACATGACAGAACACCTTGAAAAGCAAGAGTTCTCACCAGAGAGATGTTGACCAGTCACAGTACATACAGGTTTTTTTGTAATAAAAACAGTGTGGCCAGTAGGTCTGGGGAGGTGATTGTGCCCCTGTATTCAGCATTGGTGAGGCCGCACCTCGAGTACTGTGTCAAGTTCTGGGCTCCTCACCATAAGAAGGACATTGAGGTCCTCAAGTGTCTCCAGAGAAGGGCAACCAGGCTGGTGAAGGGGCTGGAGGGCAAATCCTCTGAGGAGCAGCTGAGGGAGCTGGGGCTGTTTAGCTTAGACAAGAGGAGGCTAAGGGGAGACCTTATCACTGCCTACAACTACCTGAAGGGAGGTTATAGAGAGATAGGTGATGGTCTCTTCTGCCAGGTGACAGGTGATAGGACAAGGGGGAATGGCATGAAGCTGTGCCAGGGCAGGTTTAGATTAGATGTTAGAAAATAATTTTTTACTGAAAGAGTTGTCAGGCCCTGGAACAGGCTGCCCAGGGAGGGGGTTGAGTCACCTTCCCTGGATGTGTTCAAAAAAAAGGTAAATGAGGTACTTAAAGATATGATTTAGTTTAGGATGAGAAAGGTTGGACTTGATGATCTTAAAGGTCTTTTCCAACCTTGTGATTCTGTGCTTCTGTAATAAGAGCTGTAGTTGAACTGAAAAGCTACCTAAAATCTTCCCTTTGCCACCTCTCTTGTAGATTAACGGGTGGCCAACTTCTCAGGCTTGTGCCCTTCATTACAATATACTGATTTGCAAGGTGCAGTCAAGAAGCTGGTCATTATGATGTCACTCCTAAGCACACAGCCCTTAAATTTCCATTATAGCTGATGTCGCAGAGCAACCGGGATTCTTGGGGTTTCCAAATACAATGCGAACAGAAGGTAATTTCTCTGTGAAATCAAACCACACTCTAAACCGAAGGGCACATTTTCAGATTGGTGATGAAATTCTTAATTATGCAGCATCAACCATGGCAGTACTGGGGAGAAGCAAATTCACTTACAAATTATGCACATACATCAAAACCACCCTCTGTTTCAGAGACAAATGCCCAATCAATCTGATTTATTTTGCTATCTACAGCAGACACTACATCAGGCTATTTTATAACTATACATTTTAATATGTCTCTCCTCACTATAGTCAGTCAACGTGTGATTATCCAGACTTGGGGAGGGGCTGAACCAACTCAAATAAATTAAAGAACAATAGAAAAAACAACCCCACCACAAACCCTGGTGTAAATCAGATTGTGAAAATAAATGGTTTATTTTCTACATTAATCTTAGTGAAAACTGGAGTGATGATGTAGGAAAAGGTCAATGGCAGGAATAAAAGTGTTTTATTTTTGAGTGTAACACAGCTCATTCACAACTGGATAATCTACTTGCACTTAATTAAAAGTTGACAGCATCTCTACTGCGAGCTAGGCGAGAGATTCAGGGAAAAAGCAAAGTTGGTTTTGTTTCAGTCTTTGCTAGGACTCTGCTGCTCGGTCCAGGTGATGGATTAAGACAGAGCTGGGATGCAATTTACAGCTCTGTCCCCTGGGCAGCCTTTCCGGAGAAAAGAGTAGCGATGGAACAAGCGCGATCCTGATCGCTCGGCATAATGCCTCCAACACACAAGGGGCAGGGCTGCAGACAGGGGCTGGAAGAAAACCAGTTTGTGAGAGAAAGATGTATTGCTAAGCTCAGGTCAAAGCTGCAGCCAGTGCCCGGCTGGGTGGAGAAGACAGACCAAAGGCAGGGGTTTCATCAAAAGAATTGGGCTGAAGTGACCATCACACAGCTTGTCCAGTGCTACGAAGTGCACACACAGGAGAGGCAGAGAATGGCTGGAAGAAATCCTGTACATTCAATAATCATCATTTTCTATACATTCTATAGTCATCCTTAGAGTGATTTGATTCTTTATTTCTGAATTGGATTAGAGGTAGCACATGGAATAAAGATTGGGCTTCTTCATCCTTTTATGCCTCTAAACCCATCTGGAATGCTAGAAAACAATAAAGATCCTTTTCTCTTCCCCTCCCCCTCTTTACTTAAAGGAAAAAGGTGCTTAATAGTAGTTTGAAGATTAAGAAGGAAATGGGTATTTAAAAAAGAAACATATTCCTCTTGGGTCACTATGAAAAGCTGCTTCATTATTGCCTAGAACCAATGGAAATAAAGCCAGCATGTCATCAAATCCTTAATACCAGCATTAGATCTAATTGAATCTTTCGCATCTATTTTTAATGAGCAGCTCGTTTGTTTAATGTGATGGCTACATAATTACGAGTACGAGTTTGTTCTCTACTTGGGACATATTGGTTCTAATGCAATGATATTTAATTACTATCTCTCAAGGAATTATAAGAAACAAGCTGCCAATTTTCTGAGTACAGAGAATTATTCCCTCTCTGGACCAAGGAGCCTGCACCCCATTTACCTGTGCAGCATCCCCGAGGGGACTGAGCCTTTCACCCCATCTCTCTCCATCAGCACCTAGCACTGGGTCTCTGCACGGAAACCATCCCACTACCAATATGTGGAAGTGAATTACCAGGTAAGACTTTCTATAAACAGAATTAAAAGCCTCACATTAAACGTGTGATATCAGGCGATAAGAATGAGGATGCAATCCAGCTGTTGGAGACAAACAGCCGCTCACATCAGGGACACACATCTGTTCTCACAGAAACAGCATCACCCGTTTCCCTTGCAGCCCTGTGACTCCAGTCCTGTCTACAGCACCCAGAAGTGGCTTTCAGAAGCCACCAAGGCTCCTGCCAGGAGCTGCCTGTCCCAGTTTCTGTCCCCCCAGCCCACAACTCTACACGCTGTCCCTGCCACACATCACCGCTCAGCAGCATCTCCTCCGCTCTGGCAGCTGGTGATTGCGGAGGGAGCTGACAGGAGCGGAGATGAGGGAATTGCTGCTGGTAGTAAACTCTACAGCAAATCCAGCCCTCTCAGCAGGCTTTGTTTTAACCAAGCCTGCTCCGTATGGAGGGATCGATCACCCCTAAATCCTCCCCCAGCACTCAGGCTGATGAGCGGCTCCCGAGACATGCGTGACTTTCTCACAGCTCTGTGTTTCGCCTCTTAGCACCTCAACCACAGGCACCCATTCCCCTAAAAATTAATACACCCCCCTTAAAGAGGCAAATAACTAACCTTCACCAGCAATCCAACCCCACCTCACAGGGATTAGCCTACACCCCTGACTTACCCTTTTTGACTAACACCAGCGTTTCTATTTTCGCTACAAAAGGCTTTCCCAGGACTCTTGCAGAAGGGCTGCGTGCTGCTCCTTACCCTTCCAGCCAGCCCCAAGCACAAAGGGGTTACCCAGCCCTAAGTGCTCTACACAGCGGGGCTGAATGCAGGTAATTCCTCACCCAGCCAATTTGCCATTCTCTCTCTTTATGCCATTACTCTTCCCTTCGGTGTAAGCCTCCCTCACACACGACCCCATCAATAACACTGAGCTGAATGCAGAGCTTTGTTTCCAAAATTAAAAAAAAAAAAAAAAGCTGTGGATCCTCACTGCTAATGGCCAGCCAGCTCTTGCTTAAGCACAGCAACTCTTTGGGGGCTGGTGGCTGTAAGGGAACCCCTTCAAAAATGCACAGACACACATTACCTACTCCATTCTGGGCTATGGCAGTGGCACAAGTTAATTGCAGAGCGATCGAGGAATAACATCACTCTGTTGACATGAATAACTGCAGAATTACCATTATTTCCAGCAGAGCTACAGTGCAGTCCCCACAAATAACTATACAATTGACTTATATAAACCCTGTTATTGTCCTTCAAATGTTTTCTAGATAACAGGAGCCATCATTGCAAGGGATTTCATAGGTATCCATTAACAGAATTAAAGATTTATAGTTTAGCCAAAGTCAGAAATCTCATTGATGTTACCCAATTAGACCTTTTTACTTCATCCACACAAGATAAACCCCACATAACTCATCCAACATTTTGCCCAGATGAGACAAGAAGCATTTAGCCAGGAAAAACACCACTGGATTTACACAGCTTCAGCTTCCTTATGGACTATGCACAAGCAGTAACCTAGGAGACATCCAGAGTGGTAACTTTGCATCCCTGGACAGGAGAACTTGGAGATTATTCTAGGCTAGGATAAATCTATATGGACTAAGGGAGAAACAGGGCTGAGAAAAGCCCTTTGACCATTCTCATGATTTGCTCCAGCTTAGAACAACACTGCAAGGGATTTTTTTTTATTTTTAAGTTCCATATTTTGTCCTTCCAGCTGTAAGAAAGGCAGAGTAAAGGAGGAAGAGAAGGGAGAACACAGACCAAACCACTAGCTTGGGCTCGCAGTGAAATATCACACTCAAATGCCTGAATAACCCACACTGAAGAGAAGATTAGACAAATGAACAATAAAACTGACTGTTCCATCTTGTCCTCAATGGATGGGAAAGTAATGAAAATCTCATGAAAGATAAATGGTAAAGTTAGTGTAAAATGGATTTAATGAAAGTAAAAGAGGATGAGTGTTCATTCCAGGCTGCTGATTTATATTTTCTATATTTTAGCCTTCATAACCAAGTTCTGTCTCGTTAGCCATTAGAAGTTTAATATGAGGTTACACATTCAGTCAAAACCCAAGCAGCTCTTAATACTTTGAAGGAGCACAATGCTGCACTTTGAAAGATTAGCAAGGGCGTCCTTGGCTGGATCCTTGCATATTAAAAAGTGATCTTCAAACCTGAGTTGTTCTTGTGGGATGGGGAATAATTCAAACCATCGCTCCCTTTTTTTCTTCCATTGAACTTGGCTTAATGTAAAATTACACCAAACTTGAAACAAAAGGAATAAAGGTTTACAAAGAATTATCTACAAAATGAGCAGCTCTTGTGAAGATGAAACATGCTCCAAAATTAGCTGAGGTTTGTGGGGCGCTTTTTTAATTCTCTATTCTTTGTCTTTCAGCTGCTCACAGATTCTAGGAAGAATGAGCTAGTTTTTTCCCACTTCTTCCTTTCAGTGTTTTTTCTACTATATAAATAATATGTAGCAGCAACAATATTGGGTTTATTTGGGAAAAGTGGAATCTGTCTTGGTGTCAGAGCCAGGCTGGAGGCAGCCACAATGCTGACAAGGGTTATGGACCATGACAAAACCCTCATGTTACACAGCAAGGGCCACAAACCAGCAAACCCATCCTTGGCTAGATGTGTTGGAGGAACATCAATAAAGAGATGCATAGGGATGCATGACCTTTTAGATAGGCAAAAATAAGCAAAAGTCCTTTATAAAGCAGGAGGCACAATACAAACACAGCCCCAGGCTGCCCACACCGCCTTGCCAGTGACTCAGCACCAAAACCCAGCCTCTCCTAGACCAAACCAGATAGAGCAGGCTCCAGTGACTCATTCACAAAGCAACAGCAAGGCTGCCGAAATGCAAGCAGGGCCTTGTGACAGTATGCAGGGTGAGACTGACCCATCTGCTTCCTATAGGAAAGGAGAGAAATTTGGGGCTGCCACTACTCACCTGAGCTGAACACAGACCTAGAAGCAAGCACCATCTTCACCACTGTGAAGCATGGGCAAAATAGGATAGCTGCAATGGTCATCCAGGGCTTAATTAGCTAGTAAGTAATAGTAATTGACTAATTAGCTAATAAGTAATTTAGAGCACCTGGAGCCACTGTCAGCTCCCTGGCTTCAGTGAAAGGGTATGGGTCCAGATCTCTATAGATTGACAGCAACATCCTTGATATTTTTAGCTGCATAAATAAGTAAACAAATAAATTACATGCACTTTCTTTCAGAAATGAGTGGGAATTTTCCACACACTGTCAAGGAGCAACCCTCTACTCAAGGTCTGCTCCCATCCATGTCCCCAGAACTCCTACATACTATAGGATCTTGCTTCAGCCTCTGCTCGCATCTCCAAATCCCCTCTGCCAGGCTTTGCTGCCATAAAGCAGCTGCTACTGCTAAGTGACTTTCTGCACCAGCGGTCTTCTCATGAGCAACACTGATTTTTCTTTCCTTAGCAACTGAAGATGCCGGGTCTGACTTCAGTCAATTGATTTTGATGGGGATCGCATCCACTTGCACAGGGAGGAATTGGATGCGCCGCGAGTGTCTCAGTCCCTGAATGAACAATTGTACTAACAGCAAGGACGCAAAGGCAACAGATTTCAGGCTGTCGCAGGTAGCGGCAACAGTCAATCACTTGTGTGAAATGACTGTGGTACAGTAAATCCTCCCGCTCCGTGGAGGGAAACCATCCTGTTCCCGGCCTCTTTGGAGTCCAAGCAGCGGCTCACTTGATGAAACCCAGCTGGCCTTTCCTTTCCCCTGGGAGCATGTTCCACAGTAACTTTGCACTCTGTGATCAAAATGAAGGAACAAAACCTTGGCAGAGCGAGTGTTTTTAGATGTAAATTCCCCTGGTGCCTGCTGGCTGCTGTGCTCTCACTCCGATGCAGTAGTATTTATAAACCCAAACCTGCTTTTGCTGGGTGTACATTTCAGTAGCTTAACCTCTCAGCCAGGACCTTGGTCCTGTCACAAAGCTGCAGCAGAGCTCCCAGCAAACACCCCACCACCCTGTCCCACGCAGTGAAGGTGGTCCTGTGATAGACATCCCATGCTGTGAAGGGTTTGTCTGGGCACAGCCGCATCCCAGCTGATAATGGACATGGAGGACTTGGCCATATGTGCCCTACTGCCCTGTGATGGGGTTCTGGACACACAAACACAGTGGGTGCACCAAGGAGGCTCTCACACGTCAGGACCAAGGCAGCTAGTTGGGTGCCCTCCTCTCCAGCCCCTACCAGTGCTGCAGGATTTCCTCCCCGGTGCAGGAGGGGCAAATACATTACCCAGCATGGCAAATGACAGACAAATAAACACAGGCACTTCTCAGGCCCTGGTGAGCAGGGCACATCTCTCCCCAGAGAGTAATCTCCCAGAAATCGACACATAACGTTGAAAGACAAATGAGAATGAAAAGGCCTCTCAGATTTAATAGCCTCCATGAATTACACTGCCTTTCGTCTACATGGACTGTCACTCTTTCCATTAAAGAGTCACTGTCATCAATAATTCGTTTTCAGATTTATGGACATGGAGATTTATAGACTTACTGTTCTTACCTGCTTTTTGTTTCCCCTATGCATCTCCATGGGTCCCCAAAAGGTGGGATTCTATCCCAAACCTCTGCTATGCACCTAAAAATGCAAACCTGTGATGGGGTGGCAGGCTTTTGAACTGGATGCCAACAAAGGTAATGATGCTGTTAAGGATAGCAAGGATGATAGCATGGCAGGGGGAGAGGGTAGAACAAGGACAAGAAAGCATAAAACATGGGCAAGAGAAAATGAGAAAGGGATAATCCGGGTTTTAATTTATTTTTCACAGATTCTTGCTCTAAAAATATCCATAATTTCCTGAAAGAAAAAAAAAGAATTAGGTTACTTTTCCTCTTTGGTCATTTTTAACTTAAGAGAAACCCCCCACCACCTACATCCTTGAAGTGAATGTACTCAGATCCAAATTTTTCATCAAGAAAGGCCACTTTACAATGCTCACAATAAAGAATATACTCAGGTGGGAGTGTACTGGCATTACAAAGTCTCTTCAAACAGTATAAATGAACCTCAAGGTGTCTGCTTTGCATATTTTTATCTGAATCTAGTGCAGTCACACGGTGTGTTCTGATAGTAATTGAATACCCATATGTGGATTAATACCCCCAGCACAAAAGAATCTGAATACATTCGTGCTGCTGGAAACTGGTCTGTTTGCATGTGCAACTCGATCCCGGGTAAAACTGCAAATACTTACGTGACTGAGAAATCAAAGCACCATTCAAAAGCTTCTAACTCCTTCTGAGTCTGGTTTTTTTTGGATGTGCGTGTAAGGAACAGATCTACTTATCCTCACTCCATTATTCTACGTATCATGCTGACAGCAGGTAGTGGTTGAGGCAACTTGAAAAAAGTACCGTCGGGCAAAATTCCTTAGGTAACCTTTCACATCTCTGTTCCTCCTAAGCACTGCTTGGTATTTCTGTATGTGCTTATCTGTAAGGAGAAGTAGGACAAATCTTTTTCAGAGTTTTGTTGCGTGTTAAAGCGAGCCGCTGTATTTGGTGAGCTGCTGAACAAAATGCTCTGGTACAAATGGCTGTGGTGTAAATCAATGGAAGTCTGCGGGCAACACTATCCATGGGTATTAAAAATAAGGCTCCCTTCCCAAATGCAAATTCGCTTAAAGAACAGTGAACTGTGGGGACTGAATGTGTAATGCATTCTAATTAGCTTTCTCTTAATCAGAGATATTACCACGGGCTATCGTAATATTGGAAGCTGTGTCTGTGCTGATCCTTTACAACACGCACATGTGACGGCTGTCAAAATAATTATCGGCACAATTTTCGCTTTCTATTTGTGTTTTCTAGCTCCAGACAGAGAGAGGCTTCAGCGGTGGATTAATTTTGCCGTGCTCTTGGGGAAAGGCAGAGCAGTGCTAGGACTCATTTTAAATCGATCCTACTCAAGCTCTTCAGCAGATAGGGTTATGACCCATGAATTCAAGAGCTGGCTTCCTGCGCTCTTATGTGTTACACAGGAAGGAAACCACAAAGCCAAAGCTGTTAGAGTCTCCTCCTTGAACAAACAGTTTCCTAAATAAGTGCCCTGGGCTCATTGCCTTTAATAATCCCTTGGTTGAATGTCATTAATATCTGTGTATTTTCCTCCCTATGTCATTGTTCTCTTGCAAAACAGTTTCTATACCAGATCTTTCATGCACACCACTTTTTGCATGGCACAACAGCTTTTTGAGAGATAAAATTCAACAGGGCAGAACCATAAATGATGGGAGTTTAGTGTGCTTGTGCTGCTCTTGTCCCATCTTTGAGGTGACACTGAACAGAGGTCATTTCACGGAACAACATCATCCCGGAGACCTTGTAAAGAAGCAGGCTGCTCATCTACAGCCAAATTCTTCCTCTCTGGGAAACACATTACTGTATTTTGAACACCAAGACATGTTTGTGCTGCTCTGTGGGTGCCTAAGAAAATGGCAAAAGAGTGTACAGCTCACCCTTCCACCAATGTTCCTCCTGCACCCAAGGGAGGGTTGTCTGCAGTGGCCTCCTCCTCAGCCTGAAGGCAGCTGTTTGGCAATGCACCAAGTGGCAGTTCGGGCACCTTCCCAAACCCATGGACCTTGCAGATGGGAGGAAAGGAGACATTGTACCTGGAAGCACAGAAGTTGTCTGCAGCTGCTCCAAAGGCTCTTTCTGGGACAACCAGCTCCTGCACGACCTGCTGCAACATGAGGAGACCTGGCTGGCTGTCCCATGGTGCTGGTGTGGCAGTCGGACACTGCTGCTGTTCACCACTGGATGGATCCCACTTGGATCCACAGCAGGAGATCCCCATCTCCCTTACTCCAAATGCCCCAAATCTCAGGGCAGAGCCAGTCATACTGGAGACCAGGGGCAGAGGAAGGCACATGGGAGGTCGCAGTCTCTGTGCCCTTGTGAGTGCTTGCAGAATGAGGTGTGTGTGCTCAGTTATTAAATGCATCTGCAAACAAAGTGGATGATTGAAAATGCCATTTCGCAGCCTCCTGGCAGCAGCGGCTGTGCTGACGGGGAGCAACGCCACATCAGACAGTGGCAGCGCCCAAACCTCATTTGTTACACACACATCCCTCCTACTTTAGGTAGTGATTTAGAGATCTGAGGAAGGACTTGACAGTTTAATATTTAAACAATTTGTTTCATGTTTAGACCATCATGTTAATAATCTGTGTGTCACAACAATAATCAAGTGGGGTGGAAACTTGCTCGCAATTAGCCATGTCTCCTGTCACAGCCTACAGCGTATCAGGCCCATGGCTTCTAATTTTAGTCAAATGCTTGCTTTAAAATCTAATTGACATTCTGTTTTCCCCCCAAAGTCCTCAAATGCTCATGTTCCCCATGGCTCTGGATATAAAGTCTCCCATTTGTCAGGGGATGACTCTATGGCAGCCCCCACTGCAGAGCTGGTCCCTTCCCTCCTCCCTGGTCTTTCACCCTTTCAGCTCCTCATTCCCCCACCACAATGCCCGGACGGCTGCAGTGTTCATCCCCTGACCCAAGAGAAAAACATTCCATCCCTGGGTGCCAAACTGAGCAAGACACCCACCATACCCCACACAGCTTCTGTCCATGTACCACAGAGTGTCCTACAAACACAGAGGGAGGACACTGTTATTCCAAAAATTTGGGTACGCAGCAGGGAAAATGGAGGCAAAGCCATGAAATTATATACCCAGGCTGCATTTGAACTGTTCAAGTGGTGAGAAAATAGCCTGACTGGTCCTGCTGCTGCTCCACAGCCCTTACTCATAACCGGATTTAAGCCCTTTGCAGTAAAATACCCTCCTCTTGCCTCTTTATTCTCCCTTTTTAATAATCTGCATTATGTGGGTACTAATCCCAGCCAGAGCCCTGTTGTGCTGGAGAAAAAGTCAAGACCAGTGCCCTGAAGAGCTTTAAACCTCACTTTAATTTTGGTGTGAGTTATGTAAAACAAAGCTGTTCAGCAAGCTGGGGAATTTCTTCAGGAATCTGTTACGATGTTGAGACATGGAGTTGGGCTCTTTTCTTTCTTTAAATAAAAGCCAAACAATAACCTCCCCTCCAACAGCAGCTTTTACCAACAGTAACCTGCATCATTTTTACAGCAGCAGAGAGTTTCTGACCAATCGTCCCGCGTGTATCAAATCTCAGCTCTGCTGTGGCAGGGACCTGAGTAACAATATCCACAGCAACACTCCGCCTGTGCCTCTCCGACATCTTTATTAATGATGTACAGCCGAGCCCCTGCTGCTTGCTGGCACTTACCACCAGATTTATGGCTAACTTCCAGGCCCTTTCCCACTACTCTTAATTTATTACAACAACAGTGTTCATACATGAGCGTTCCGTGTCCAGGAGACAGCAGTGCGGCCGGTAGCATTACAGCAGCTGAAATCTGTTAAAGCCCTACCAGTTTGGGCAGCCAGCACCCCAGGGAAGCGAGGCTCTCCTAGCTGACAAGCTGTGAAGTTGCTTTTTTAGCCCTTGTAAAGTGGAAGCTGCTTTTTTGGGGTTTTTTGTAAAGCCTTTGCAAAGTGTTTTCATGGTCTTGAAAGTGACTCTTGCAAGGTGTCCTGAGGTGGGTGCTGCAAAACTGCCAAGGTCTGAGCTAAGCCCTTTCACCTTCCACCAAGTCCCTGAAAATCAGCATGTGGAGGGGCATCTCTTTTTCCCTTTTCCCAGTGTGATTAGATTGTATCTAAACCTCCCCAAATTCCTACCTCAGCTCCTGCTTCCTGTTAAATTTACCTGCTTTCTCTTGATAGATTTTTGATTCTTGCCCCAAACTGTATTAAAGAGCTGGAGGGCTTCAAGTGTGATGTCCCCAGGGGGCTTTGGACCTTCCTCACCCCAGAAATGGTGTGGAAACTCTAAGACTGAAGAGCAAAATCCAGCTTCTGCAGCTGTCAAAGCCTCTGCACAGCCTGATCCTACCACAGACCTTTAAGATAGAAAATGCAGCAGTTTCCTTCTCTCTTGGCATCCCTGTCCTGAGCGCAACCTCAGACTTGGAGCTACACGAGCCTCTGGGGCCTCCTGGAGAAGAGAATCTCACTGGAAGGGCTGGAGGGAGCAAGCTGCCCTCCTGGGCCAGCCCTGGGGAAAAAAAAAGGCCCCTGCAGCTGGTAAGGGCTGACAGCCTTGTCTTTACCCTCAGTGCACCCAAAGCATGGATATGCAATCAGCTAGCATCACTTGCAGGTAATTTACTATGTCAGGTGAGACTCTTGGACCGTTCCCTCCCCCAGCGAGGTCAGAGATGCTGCTTGCCTCCCACCTCTCCCCTTGTTATACCCCATGGTATATAGAAAACCAGCTGGAGAAGCTCTCTCATGGGCAAGGCAGCACTAGCAAAGACCCTTCGTAGTTTATCTGTAATTACATTTTCCTGCTGCATCCAGAACGAAGTCATACCTGTTTTAACATGCTCTAAAAACACTCTATGAATCAAAACTAACAGTAAATGATCCTTCCCAGTAACATTTTTGGGCTGTTTTGGCTGTTCTAATAGAATTTCTTTGTTAATGTTTTTTATTATATTTGACTAGGTGATAACGAAAGGGTATAGAAAAGTATTCAGCTTTATCCTAGCCTATAGTACTTTTCCACAAAGGTTCATATGGACTCTCTACTCCTAATAACTAAATGGCAATACTTCTCCTGAGACTATTCTTATAGTTCTGCCCTTTCAAACACAGTCCTTCGTTTTACATGCATGTTCTACTCTGCTCTTCTGTGGTTTTCCCCACCAACAAACTACATTTGCAGAAATTTAGGTACATCTTCCCCTTCCTCCCCAAGTACTACTGGATATGCTGTGGTAAAATACAAACCAAAATCTACTTATCAAGACAATTTCAAAGCTGTCAACATATTTTGTTCCCTAACTATATATCCAAGTAATCTCAAAAGTATTGTAGTCTCCTCTTGGGGCTGATAAGCCATTTAATGTATTATTCTGGTGACAGACAAGGCGGCATTTGCTACAAGCATTTTTATGATTCAGTAGTTTTCACTGAGACTGGAAAACTAAGCAGCAGATTTACACTATAACAAAATAAAAGCAGAGATCTCATCTGCCTGATGAATGACTAAAGCAGCTTTCATCTGTGGATTTTCTGCTAGGTTGCCCGAAGGTGGAGAACTTATTGTTCAGGACGTGATAACGGTACCCTCAGGCTATAATCAAACGCCATGTGTTGAGGACTGTACACATGTGGGAGGTGGAGAGACTGTTAACTCCAGGGCAGCTTTCATCTAAGCAAGACGTGGAAAAATGTGCAAAAAAGCCTGCAAGAAAGAGGAGACTGGAGGAAAAGAGGAATGCTGTATGGGTGTGTATGGGCTAGCAAGGACCTACCCACCAGCAACTGTGCCTGGCTGGCTGCTCTGCTCAGCCAGGTGGCTCTTTGGGAAGTGGGGACCACAGCAGATGTGGTTTCTTCAGATAAAGCTAAATGCAAGGACAGCAGCAGCTGAAAGGCCATTATGTACGTAAAGCTTGGCAAGAAGATACAGCATGACTGGCTGCCTTAGTCCTTAGCAAAAAGATATTAGATAATGCCCTGCTCTCTGCCAAGCAATCAGTCAGGTTGAGATGAGGGGAGAGCGCTGGCCTCTGGACTTCTATTCTCCACATCCAACCAGAGATCACGCCAGCTGTCTTCTAGCAAAGGCCAACTCCAGGAGAAGCTTTGGTAGCAAATGCTTAAGCAGTGTTTCATGTAATAGGGCAAGCAAAGCCAGGCTTCACCCATGCTTTCACCCAAAGACAGAACTGCATGGGTGCCTGTCCCTCGGGAACAAGGGCCACATTCAGGCCATCTTCAGCTGAGGGTTGACCAGGCTGTTTAGAGATCAAATGTCATGGGTGGTGTGAGAACAATGGAAAACTCATACTCTTACTCCGCCTCTCCATCACCTCTAGTCTTTCATGCCCCTCTGCTAGGATTTCATCCAAACTCCACCAAAAAGGCCACAAAAGTCAGTTCCTCCCCCCACAAAGCAAATGGCCATGAGGACATGAGGCACTGTCAGATCTGGACCACAAAGAGTATCTTCCGAGGCCAGTGGGAATACTGGCTAAAACCAGTGGTTGCATACTGTATGTATGGACATTCTGGTGCTTTCCATAGGATTTTTAAACCATGAGTAATGCCATTTTCCAAAGATTTGTCCTGTATTTGAACCTTGCTCACATCTTGCTCTTGCTTACCCGTGAACACGATTTTAACAAAGCCATTTGAACCTTTTAGTTGTTTCCGAGACCTTTCTCTTTCAGGGTGTGCAATTAAACCAAAAGAGCCTGGAAAAGCCCCTTACAGTAAATAATTCACTAGTTCCTCCCTGGGGACATTTTTTAATTATAACTCCACTGGTCAGATCTTACTGAATACTCTGAGATAGCATTCCCTGCTGAGATCCTGAAATATAATTAACTTACTCCTTTGGTAATGGGGTTTTTCCTTAGCCCATCCATTTCTTATGCAGGGCAGGCACGTTTATTTATAAACAAAGTTGAGATTGATAGACACTTTGTCATGAGAACAGCAATAATGGCATTCATGGCAACAGACGGGATTTGGGGGGGGGGGAGGGGGGCATGTCCATTTGAGGAAAGATGATACTGTTTTGAAGCAATTTTTACAAATCTTACCCTGACAATCCAGGATGGAGAGACACATGAGAGCATGGAGATAGCCCCAGTTCCTCTCCTTCTTGGCAGCCTGCTTTGCTCCCCAAGTGCCATTTTATGCACAGCAAACGTAAATAATTCTGATGCACCTACCAACCCCCTAACCCCTGTGCTTCAGAAACAGTGCGATGTAATATCAAGCTGACAGTGATTTCATGTTATGTGGCAAAAACAAAAACCCTGAGCGACAGCAGCAAGGTTGGGAATGTCAAATGAAAGCTGTCACGTTTATTTAGCTCTGTGATTCTCAAGACAATGTACATAAATATTGCTTTACTGTCCCCACCAGCCAAACATTAAGAGCTATCTGCATCAGCCAGGGTCCTGTGGGTCTGCCAGCCTGGCTGATGAGCCTGTGATGATCTCCTCCTGACCCAGGAAAGGCTGGCAAGAAATAAAGAGCCAGCTCCTCTTGTTCCCAATGATATGGTACATTAAATAGTTTCCTCGTCGTTCCTGCTGCAGCCATGGCCAAAAGGGCAGTTTGGAGTGACAGCAGGAGGGGATGGCTCCACAATGGATTGAAATGTGATCAATGAAATCTGGGGACACTCATCCTTGTCCTATACCAATTAGTTCCAGCAATTCCAGAAAGCCCACGAAGACAAAGCATAGCATGTATCAGTAGCTGTGCCGGATGGGGGCTCTATTTTGCATCCAAACAGTTGCTTTTGACTTTTTGCCCCATTTTGAACTCTCATGCAACAAAATGTATGACCAAGTCCTTGGGTGTCTCTAAGCACTTCATTCCTGTACAGTTGTTAGCGCTGGCCCTGAAGTCTCTCCATCACATACTGGCCTTTTTGTACACAGTTGTTCTCCTGGTTGTCATCACCTGTAGGGAAATAGAGGAGTCAAGCTAGCCCTTACTGTAGTGAATAAATCAAAGCTCAGACAGCAAGACCAAAAGCTAATTGAAAAGGGCCATGAAGTTTTGTGAATAAACTCCCACCTAACTGGGATAATAATAATAATAATAATAATAATAATAATAATAATAACGTTCTTATTATTAGTTACAACAACCATGGCTTCCCCTCGGCTTGAATGTAGCTGCAAGACAGCATCAGCCTCTGATTCTGTTCTGGTGACGTGGCCCCTTAATTTTGTGCCTGAAGGAGAACTGGAGCAGCACTCATGTAGTCACTCTTAAGTGTCACACCAACCCAAACCATGTAAGCGTGTCTCAGGACCCAGGTAAATACAGGTTAAACCCTGAGGCAGGACACCTCTAAAAACACCCACTGCTGCTGGTGGAGTGGAAGCAGGTAGCTTGTTGAATGAGGCTGGAATTAATACACACATTTTAAACAGCTGTCAGATTTGGGATCCAGGTTTCCACTGCTAGGCTTATGCTCACCCCAGACCAAGAGGGTTTAGTTGGTTACTGCATTAGCAACAGGGAAATCAAACTGAATACAAGCATTCTGAGATGAAAAGGTTCACACATGCTGTTGGCATGGTTTTGTTCACAAGAACAGTAATCACTAAGGAAGTCTTAGGGTCATCCTACTCAGCAGCTGGTCCTTGAGAATTCATGGATTCTTTTATGATGACATAGAGTAGTTTGATGAAAATAAATATACTGGTTGATTGATTGATGGAAGAGTTAGACATGTATAGAAGTGAACTTGTAGGAAAGAAGGAACACAGAATTTTGGTGGTTTGATTGATCCTGATTGGAAATACTGTGTTCTATTACTTCGAGGACAGAGTGCAGAGGAAATCTCACTATCTTAGTCCTGACTTCCAGTCTGGAGAACTAGAGAATAACTTTCCACCCAAAAACTTAATCCACAAAACTTGGTCTCTGCAATTCTTGGTATCTCTTTAACCTTTAACATAGTACCCAAACTTCACAATATTCTGGGTCATTATGAATTGCCTGTGTACAAACAACATAATTTTGAGTCTCATTTTACAAACAAGCCTGTTTTTCTCCAGATGGTGAACTCACTGACTTGCATTTCAGACATTACAACCTTGTATTCAGATAAAGAAAAAAACCCACATACCAAGGCTTTGGACACAAACCTCTTTTATTAACAGATACTCCCTTGTTAAGACAACTTAGAGGAGCCAACTAAACAGTCAAAATTATTGTATATACTAAAATCAATTAAGGCTTTTTTCCAGTCACCATTTTTTGCCCATCTTGCTATAGGACTTATCTTGCAGCTTCTTCTTTTGCTCATGGATGCACATAATATTTAAGTGCTAGGAACTCTTACCATACCAAGTATCTAATTCCAGAATGGATCAAGAACTGTTACTAGTAGACAGTTCAATTTTAAATGAATAATAAAACCATTAAGTATCAAGTAGCTTGTTCCTCCAAAGTATGATGAGAAGAAATGATCCTTACTGTAACAAACAGTTAAACATTCTTGTTTTTATTGATTCTAGAATAAGAATTCACACTGCACATTTGCTAATTAGAAGCAAATCATGCAATCCTCACTACTATTTACCACATTTATACAGTGGCGTTTTTTTGTTCAAACACAAATAATGCACTTTATTGTTCCCAAAGTTATTTATGGCTATTAAAAAGTCATGAATGATGGATCTGATGTCTTGGTTGGTCACTCTAAAAGTGAGTTGGTATCAAGATACTTTCAGCAGTCTTCATAAAGGATTTCATCTATTTGGACATCATTTTCTGCCACTGGCACAGATTCACAGATCTGTTCCCTAAAAGCCAAGGCAATCGTGTAAGGCTTTCCACTGGGATGCTTCATACATCTTTCAAGATAGGTATCATAATATCCTTTCCCTCTTCCCAATCTGTTGCCTTTTTTGTCAAACCCAAGGCCTGGCATGAAGATAAGGTCAAGACCTCCTGTAGAGAAATGAAAAAAACATTAGTAGATGCACTGTGGATTTCCTGATGGCCTGACTACATCCACATAACTTCAGACATCTGCAAAAATGCAAGCTTTGTGTTTTGCAAAATGCTTCACCTCTTTGATCAGATGAAAAATATTTTGAATATTAAACCTGTGAATTTACATTTTCATCTTATCAACTGCATACTAGATCAGCCACAAAATAATTAGACTTTGAAAAGCTAGAAGTAAAAAACCTACATTATAACAAATTTATTTTATCGTTTTAACCCCACACCTCCAAATACTAATGATTATGACTCTAAATCCAGGCAGAGACTTAACTCAGGGAAATTAAATGCAGGAGGATCAGAAAATCAAATGAACTTCAACATCAGACATGAAAATAGAAAAGGAAAAAAGAATTAAAAGAAAATGTGTAAGAGAGGCAGCATCTTTTTGACATAACTGTAAGATGTCATGAACCTTCATTCAAGCTCCCAAAAGCAAAGAGCCCTGAATACAATATATTCTCAAAGTGGGTATCTGCCCTTTTAGATCACGATCAAGATTTGAAAGCTTATCTCTTCATGATGTCAGGTTCCTCTTCTCCCAAAGGACATTCTCTCTGAGCCTCCAGCAATTTTCACTGTTGCTCCAGCAGCACGTATAGGCATTCTCTTTGCTGCCCTGAATATCGCTCCTTCTGGGGGGGATGTGTGGGCTCCCTGAGACTCTTCTGAGATTGCACTTGACTGGAATCCAAAATTGGTTCAGAAACTGAAACAAGCCTCATAAGCTGTATAATCATCTGGACAAACCAGACCCACCTGGCTGGTGAAATGCTGACAAAAGACCCCACCAACCAGCTCCTGATAAAAAGGCAAGGTCAGATAAGCCCTTTTATCTTGCTTGGTTCGTACTCTGAACAGAAGCGGATCGGTATTGTGCCAGGTAGCCAGATACAATTTATATTCAGCTGCCCACTTGTTTCAGGAGTAGGTTCACATCCCTGCTAGGCAGGCAAAAGAAACCGTCTGCCACAGTGAGTGACCACAGGGCATGGAGGCAGCCAGTGTGCACACTGCCATTACTTATGCAAGGCTCGTTCATTAAGTGTGAGGAGTCTTTCAAGGGTACTCTCTAAACAAATGAGCTTGGCTGGCCTGGTGCTGACCGCTGAACCCAGGAACATTCCACTTACTAGTTTTACAATCCAAAGAAAGTCTTTCCTTAAGTGCTGCTGTAGCAGACAGGCACTGACAGAGAGAAGGGCCAGAATGGTAGTGGAAAGTCAGCGCAGACTTAAACACAGCTGACACAAGTCTGGAAAGAAAACAAATGCTGTGTCTCAGTCCACTGCTTCTTCCTTCCTTCCTGCAGGAACAGTACTTAGCCTTGAGCACCTTTTCTGTAACTAACTTCTGCTCCTTCACCAGGGCTAGGATGTGTCAGGAGGTATTTTTCCACTTTTCCTCTGTGCAAATGTATTGCCATTCTGGACTAAGCTGCTCTCACTATATCTGGCTGACAAATGACACCAAACTTATAAGGAGATGTGTGGAAGAGCTAGAGCTAAGCAGAGTTTTCTCAGTTTCCAAGGAATCTCATCTGAGATCTTGTATGAACTCCAAAGTAGGCCTCCAAGAGCATGTTAAAAGTTCACATAAGACCTACTCATTTGCACACACTTCCCAGGCTTCTGGAGATCTCCTTCCATTGTTCACTATTCAGAGAAGAGTCACTGACATGAACACTCATCCATCATGACCTGATGGCTTAACTAGAACATTGATATAAAATATGCCAGGCGACACAGTGTGAAATGCTTAGCGAAGATCAATCCGGCACCACACAGTTAAGAAGCATGGCTTTTTTTAAAGAGGTCAGGGATGTAAGAGGAGGGAATTAGCCAAAGGGCAGACCACAAAATATTGATGCTTCAAATAAAAGGGAGTCTGAGTGTTTTACCACGCTGTAGTCAACTTTTGACTCATAGGACAAAAGGCAAATGGCAAAGAAAGAGGAAAAGAGGCACAAAGACACAAGTATGGTCTCAGCTGAAAAGAGATGCCATTTTTATGGTATCACCATGTACATCATGTTGGATATACCAGTCACATCTCCTCAGTTTTCAAGTGAAAATACAGATGTACCAACCATCAGGCCTACGGACTAGGACCTAGAAACCTGCTGATCTTCTCCCCAGTCTATAACAGACCCTGGAGATCAAATTCTCCCTGAGTTACTTCTGTGCTCACTACTTACACTCTCCATAATTTGCCTCACATTGGCTTTGAGGTGGCTCAGAAACCAGTACGTACCAAACACTAACGACACAGAGAAAGAAACACACTCTACCTTACAATTCTTTTTAGCTGTTTTCACTCCATGAGACTCCCATGGCAAAAGCAGGAAGCTTTTGCAGTCACTACTGCTGGGTGCTGAGAATGCACAGGAGGGGGAAAGCTGCAGAGGGAAAAGGTGCCATTTCTCTGTACATCTGTATTACAGACAGGAAGAAGACAAGTCAGGGGAAGCACTAAGGGAAGAGAGAATTGGCAGGAACAGTGAAGGGAAGAAAGATATTTGCTGTGTAGTTTAATTGATAGCACCAGGCACACTCAAGTGAATTTAGATGAATTAAAGTACTGTGTTTTCTTCTGGGTACTCTGGAGTAACAGAAACTGTTTTAATGAGTCAGCTCCTTTATAATCATGGATTTTTTATGCTGAATAACTCAAACAAACTCAAGCAAATCTCAATATGAAAAATGATGCAGTAAAAACAGTAATAGTCACCCTTAGATGCTTCTTCCACTGGAGCACTGCGATACCGAGTACCTTCACTCTGACTCACAACATGCTGTCTGATATCCATGCAACTCACACCACACAAGACTTAAGTAAAATGCCAAGCAAGACTTTCAGTAGAAGAATAACACAGCTACCCTGCAAGGAGTCTGAGGGCAGTTCAAGCAGCTTTAGCCCCAAATCCTACCCCAGGATCTAGAATGAATGGCAGAGGGCTGCATGCAAAAAAACACTTCCCTGACACATAACTTGGGGAACAACAAAACCTCTTGTGGTGCCTGTGGCAGTGTGGGGGAAGAGCTGACAGAGGATGAGAGGTGACACACAGATGAGACCAAGATTGCAGACACAGATGAGACCAAGATTGCAGGCACATAAGATTACCATCTGCAATAAGAGCACATCAACAGGATGGCAGGTGAGTGCAAGAATATCTTACGTTCTTGGCAGGAGACCCTCATGCTCCCAGGCCCTTCCATCCCTGCAGGACCACTTGTTGACACTCAGGATGCCTTGCATGCTTGCTCTGTTGTCACATCCTACTCCATGTGCTCCCACAGATCGCTTGTGTGAAATGGCACCCTCATCCCTGAGACGACAGAGCAGCTACCTGGGCATCAACCATCACATCAATTTTTAGTGCCTTATAAAGAAGTCTAAGAGAGGTCTCATGTTCTCCACCTACTTCTACCCCTTTCCTTGAAATGTCCACTGTCCCCCCAGTCATTAATTGTTGGCTCTTGGATCCCTGAGGGCCCAGAGGCCCAGGAAAGAAACCCAACAAAAGCACACACACAGTCGAGAAGGCTTTCACTATCCATGCTCCTCCTGGAATACTTGGCAGGTAGTCTGCAAATTGCTACAGGCTGAAAACACCCTCAAGCAACTACATCCCTGGGCTTCTATGCAGAGAATACCAATGCTTGTTATGAACTTTAATTCAGCTATTGGGTATCCCAGTAAGGTTGGCAGTTATGACAGTCACCTAATACTTGTATCAGTGACATGAGCTCTTGTGGCTACAGCTCCTTCAAATTGGTAGCACCATGTCTGAAACAATATACCCTGACTTCTCTATCAATATGGGCATACAGCCATGCTGACATGGCCACACAGGTTTCATTTATACTGCTAAATACAGCAGGGCCAGGAAACAAATTGATTTACAGGATCACAGGCGCTCAATACTGTTTAATTGTCAGCACAATGTCTGGCACTGCTGGTCCAAGTGATGCTGATGCTTGCTCCAGGGGACAGGATTCCCATAGGCAGCACAGACAGAAGACTACAGAATCACAGAATCACAGAATTACAAGGGTGGAAAAGACCTTTAAGATCACCAAGTCCAACTGTTCCTGTCCTATGCTAAACCAGATCCTTCCACGCTGTGTGGTCCTACACCAACAAAACTGGTTTTTCTCCTTGAGAGGCAGACACAGGCTTTCTTGCCACATGTCAGAATATGCAACACAAATCCTCTGACTGATGCTACAAGAACAGTCCTGTGTTGGGCTGCCATAAGGCCTCATATTATGAACTGGGGAAAAGTTTTAAAACCCCAGTATTGCTTTAGGCCACAGAGAGATCACGTGAGACCAAAAACGAAGAGACAGGCCCAGTTCTGTGTCTGTGCCACTTAGCTCTTTGTTATTTAACAGTGTAGCTACAGCCACAGCTTCAGCACCTGCCCTGTGCTGAAGGCACTCTATTTGCACTGACTTGCAGACATCTATGTAGACGAACCTCATGTCACAGAGAAGTGAAATGACTTGCCCAGACTCAGGAAACGTAACAAAACTACACACAAAAGGCAGGTGTGCAAGCTGTGTGCAGCCCCGACTTAACCAGCAGACCAAAACATCAGCATCCCCTCTCTGGTGTTTTAAATAGGAATACATGGTTTCGCTTCCTCTAGGCAGCTGCAGTGAATCTCCTCAGTTTGGCTGTGCAGTTCTCATTATCTTTCATGATGATATCAGGTTTGATTTGTTCCCCAGGGAAGGATTTTCTCCTTGCACCTCATTACCTCTCTTCTCCTTAATCTGATGTACCTATTCGAAATGCCAGATGGCATTTTTAGAAGTGTTCTTGACAATGGTTAATTATAGAAGAGTCCATCAAACTGCACAGATACAGGTCAAGTAAAGACTGCTGGGGACTAGTCCTGCCCTCACAAGGAGCAGCCAGCATGGCTCCTTCTCCTCCCAGGTTTGAAGAGGTTTCATCAGCCCACTGCCACCCACCATGTGGGGTCATTCATCTTCCCCTGCACAGCCAGACAGTCCTAATGGAAGATGAAACCGAAATACTCTGTCATCCCACCTTCTCATCCCTTGCCACCACTTGCTTTGCGGACACAGCAAAGCACCTGGTACCCATCGAAGAGAGAGCCAGGTCTCTTTTGATCCTCACCTCCAAAGCACTTACAAAATGAGGCAGAGGCTGAGCTGCAGCAACTCCTGTGTCCCTGTAAAGAAGGGCAATGTGCTCATAAAAATCATGCTCACGGCACAGATGCCTTCTGACCTCAAGCCTACAAAAGGTGGACAACAATCAGCTCTGTGTGCCACCACTGCTGCACCTCACAGCAGCAGCTTGAACTTCTCCCTGAAGCACAGCAGTTTGTGCACCACTTATGATGTCCTCACAAGGATGGCCTGATTCCCCCAGCCTTGTCCTCTGGGCAAGAGCAAGTACTTTTTCAGCAGTTGTTTTTTCTCCCATGCACAGCTCGCTCTGTGGTGGTAGCTAGGGACTCCCCCTGCTTGGCTCAGACATGTAAATTATTACATAAGGTGCAGGACCAGAAGAACCGGGACAAGAACAACTTTCTGTTTAAAGGAAATGAGTTTTATGGTGTTATGCATGCCATAAACAATGTCAGATCAGTCTACACACAACCTCTGGAGCTGACAAATGTTTGAAAGCTCTTCATTTACAATGAAAGCTTACTTTGGTCCTTCTCTGATCTAGCAAGGACCACAATGGAGAAAAGAAACAAACCCTTTGGCAGGAAAACCTTACTTTTCAGAATTCCAAGGGCTCAGTAACCATCTGCTGCCTCAGTATCTGCTACCCCAGCACAGACTTAAAAATTAACTCAATCACTTGATCCTAACATTGGAAGTATCAGTCTTGGTGACACACAGTGTATGAGCCAATGTGTTGGAATAACTCAGAAAGTTCTAATTAATGACAGAGTCGTTATTGTAGCTTTAATTATCGTCAGCATCTGCATAGTTAGGCCTCAGGTAGGTGTTAGCTTCTCAACATATATTCTATAGGGCACAGATCATCATCTTGTTCTGTATTTAGACAGAACCTAACACTGTGGTCTGGGTTAATCACCAGACCTTGGGGAAAACAACTCCACAGAGTAAATATTTCAATTGTGCCGCAGCAAACAAACCCCTTCCCCTTTATGACTAGTACTAACCTTTCTCCCTGGAATACCCTGGGTGCTTCTTGCACTGCTACTGAGGTTGCTAACAGCTTGGTATTTCCTTCCAAAAAAAAGTGTTCTGCTCTTTGGAAAAAAACTGCCTTAGGGTTCGAACTTGCCCTTGGTTTCACTGCTATGACACACCAGCCTTGGTGTAAAGTCAAAAAGGGAAATGCCAGGTGGGTTCACTACCGGCCTAATCCAGACCCTACCGAGGTCTGGAAGGTGAGTTCCTGGGAGGGCTGGGATTGCTTCCAGAGGAAGCCAGCTCATTAGCCCAACTGAGCCTTGGAGAAGCCAAATACCACTATATCTGCAATCAAATGAGCAAGGAGTCAAAAACATTACCCTTTGTTGCAACTGACAAGCATTTGAAAAAAGGTCTGATCCAAAACCAACCATGCTGACTTCTTCCAGTAACACAAGTAATGGCAGATATAAAGTTACATTGCTTAAGGTTGCCCCAGCCTTTCTGCTATGAAGTAAATTCAATCCCTTAAACAGAAAGGAAACTCTTATGTGATAATTTGTATCTGCTCACATGATACAGCCATTGAAATTCTGTATCAAAAGCTCAGCATGAATCCTTATCTCCTTGGAAACCTAAATTACAACACTAAGGATCAGATCCTCCGTTACTGTCCAACAGCTCATCCCCACTGACTCTGTTCCAGCCTTGGGAACTACATGAAAAATACCTGAGCTGCTGACACAAGTTTGAGAAAAATCAATTCTTCTCATAGGTGTTTGTTGGTGGTTGTTCATAAACAGCTCTCCTTTGGTGCTCACTCTGTAGTCTCCTTATGATCCTAAACAGTTACCTAACAGGACTAAAAGTTGTGTTTCATATTAGATTGAAAAAAACGGCTCATTTTAAACCACATACAGTAGCTTGTCCTCTAGGTGTTTCCCTTGTGTGCACACCTTTAATTGTGCTGTACCACAGCACTTCAGCAGGACTTACTGTTTTCTAACTCTTCATAGACATCTGTTGGTTTAGAAGAAAACCCAGAGAGATGCTTGCTTCTTACCCAGCACGCACTAACCAGCCACAGGCATCAAAAATCAAAGTATTACATCCAAATCCCACAGGCTCCAACCATGGTGTCCTGCTACAGGCCTCACTATGAGGCCCTCAAGCCTAAAGCTCACCTCATCCAAGGAGAACCAGGGACAATCACTTGCTTTATTTTCATTCCAATTTGTGTAGTGGAATTGCAGGCATCAGGAAGGTTTGGTGTCCTTCTGTTTCCTAAAAAAACTTTTTGCCCACATCCACACACCAGTAACCCACCAATCTACCTTTCACATGCCAAGTAGACAATCTCCTCTGCAATCCACACGCCCCAGGTAATTGGTCCACCAGCATGACAGAGACAGCTTCTGTTATTACTTCAGTAAAATATTTTGCAGAAAATAGAACCATCAGCAGAATCTACAAACAAGCACTGAGCAACTCAGCATTTATCTGTCTACTCATCCATGTCAGTGCTTTGTGTCAGCATGAAACATTGGTCTCCACAGTTCACACTTGCCCTTCTGAACTACAGCATAATAAAATATTTATACTTCTCCCTGAGAAGCTACATGATAGCCATCAGTCATACAGGTTTAAAACAACCGAGTGGCAGCCACTCTCCTGTTATTAAACCTGCAAAACACACTTAATAAAGCCATTTGATCAGCTTCTGTGCTACTAAGCTGCGATCAAGCAAACACCCTCCTATTTGGAATTAATTTAAACTGAAATCTTATCAATTTAGTGCCAATGCATTTGTAAAGTTAACTGTGCTGCACAGCATCAGCTGTAGCACGTCAGCAACTGCACCAACAAACCTGTCCTGCTCTGCAAATCAGCATCATTTCATGTGCCATCAGGGCAGCTGCTGTAAGGTGGAGACTCTGTTCAAATTCTAGCTGGTTTCACAACGTGGGAAGAGCATGCGCGGCTCTAACCATCACACTCATTTCCCCTGAGGTTTAACTTACAGTCAGCTGAGGTCTAGTGTCTCATTTTCAGAATCTGCCAAATGTCTAGCTAAAAGAAAATTTGAACAAGTGATTTTCTATTTCACTATTATTCATCAAGTCTGCGTAAGCCCCGTAAATAAACCATAATCACTCAATGCCACCTACAAAAGTGTCTGGTTTTGCATGTTCAGAGCAAAGGAAATAATTGCTTAGAAATCCTTTAGTTATCAGTTTGTGAAAAATGACTTATCTACTCCAGATATTCATATATGTAAGCAGAGATAGAAGTCTGATTGAGAAAACATGGGCAGCAAAAAATGGTTCAAAGTCTTGCACCTGGGTTCTCCTGTGATTTTTAAACCACCAAGGAACAATTCTAAAGAGCAGACAAAGAGCATTAGAGACACTTTACAGCACATCAACACATCCTGTTAAATCACAAATGTGACTGCAAATCTACACCATTAGAGAAACTCAGAAGGCACTGGTGCTTGAATCGTTTATGTTGGGATTGTTGCAACATTGCTGCAACCTAAAATACCAGGATCTTTGTGTATCTTTGTGTGGTTTTATGTGAAATTCTTCCAGATCTTACCAGCTACTCTTCCCAAACTGTTTTTATGAGCACTTATTTAAATACTTACACTTGACACATGTTCACTACTGCATTTCTTCACTCTTGGTCCTCTTTTGCATACTGCTCTCTGGATATTTTTAAATCTAAAGATGACAGAAGTGAATCATTTGGGGATTTTTTTTCAATACATCATGTATCACTATCAATATTTCCAATGCCCTTTGACTCACTCAGCAATCCTTTGTAAAGCATGCAGAAAAGCATCTGAAATATAAACGGTTAAGACACCAACTTCTTTGTCAACACATAAACCTGAGTCCTGTAAGGAGTTACACCACTTGATGGGAACATCGGGCGTGCTTACAGGCAGGGTTAGTGAATATGGAGAGTCAGCTGGTTTGGAGGTGATGGCACCTTCACTGTTAGTGTCAAATGTGTTAACATCACAACAGGTGAGAAATCCTGCTTCTTCTATCACAAGATCTTCTACCTTTTGAAACTTGCACAGCTTAAAAAAACCTAGCTCTCACTGGAATCCTCCACCTCTCTCATTCCAACCCCTCATTTTTTGAAGATACTAGGCTGGAGCATTTGCTCTTCTGCGTGTGCCTGAGTACACTGCCAGGTTGAGATTTTAATTATAAGAAACCAGCCTAAAAGACACCAGTGCTCCATAGTAAATGTAAGGAACACTGACACCTGCCGGCAAAGGGCTTCGTGTCACTCCTGAACAGGAATCTGCCCTCCATCTACACCCCAAAAGCTGATTCCCATCTCAAATGCACAAAAGCAAGCACAAGCAAGAACCGAGCCCAGTTATGATGCCAAACATGAAGACCAAGAGCTATCCTTACACTGTGAATAGTCTCCTGCTCCCAGGAAGCCAGGGGATCTTGGCCAGGCCCAAGGAATTTCCCATTGTACAGGGGAAATGACAGTGGATTTTGAATCTCAGCAAAGACAGCAGGGATTAACTGTGCCAGGAAGACAAATCTTTTGTAGCTGGAAAAGAGCTGACTGGATTTAATAGCCCACTAAGCTGGCAGAAAACCAATCCTAGGAAAGAAGAAAGAAAAAAAGTAGTCATTTTCTGCCAGATTCATGAGCTGAATCTACTCAGCAGTGAGTAGCGGAGATGGCATCAGGGTTGGGAGGACCAGAGCAGAGATCTGGAAGGAAGAAAAAGGCATCAGGACCATCCCTTCTGGCATCAGCCATCTGCTAGCAAGGCTCAGCTGTCTCACCAAACCACATCTTCAGTCCACATTACTGTGGACAGCAGGAAGAAGCTTCCTCTCTTGTTCTCCAGACTGTCCAGATTATGCACAAAGGCACTGACATGAGCTTGGTGTTGCCTCTTCCTTTCCAAAAATGAAAATAAAGGGAGACAAAAACATCTGTTTGGATTAATTACTGCAGCCACGGACGCTGGCATGGTTTTATTTCCCCTGTATGAGTCTGTTATACAGACTCATGCCACACTCCAGAAATTAATCTAACCTTTTATTTGCTTTTGAAAGACTCCTGCCTCTAGGAAACAGTACAAAGAAAATGACAATGCTACTGTTCACACTCACTGTAGCAAAATTAGCTCTCTTTGAAACAAAACACTTGAGAGTCACTTGCAGTGAATTTGAAGCCCTCACCTATCTATATTGCTTTCACTTCTCTTTAATTGATTACAGCAGAAGTAATCTTTTTATCTGTTTTACTGAGTGCAAGGAGAATGTTTTCTACAAGGAAGAAAACATGGATGTGACACTTCAGATGATCACAAGGAAAAGCACTCTTTCAAAGCCTTAATGAACTTAATCAAAGCAAAAAGCTGGAGTGTTCCAGTGCTCTAAAGCCCTCCAGGTTCACTGCAGGATACCCTGGCACTGGCAGCGTTAAACTAAACCTCACAGTGTTCATAGTTTAGTCTGTACCAAGGAAATTCAGAACATAAGGACACCAGAGGACATTACAAAGTGATGCCACATAAACACATCAACTTTGGGATTTCAGAGCATTTTTTTCAGCAGCCTTTCAAAGAAAGAGACTCTGTAATCATGCCATACCTTTTTCTGAACAGAATCACTTGGGAGAAAGAAGCTCAGCCAAAAATGTCTGCATTCACCCAGCAAATTGGGTGCTGATTGTTACTAAGCTGTTTCAGACAGTTGTGGAAGCTGGTGCAGACATCGAGGGTAAGGGCAGACACCAGCTGTAGGGGAAAGCAATCTCAGTGCCTGGGTTGAGGACCCACATCTTTCAACTGAAGGCTGGGATGCAGAAAAACCCTGAAGGAAACAGTTGTTATCACAACTGGGTCCAACACCTTACCTATTTAATTTCTAAGCAAGTACTTTCCTAGCTCTGTTACAGAACACAGTACACAGGATATTCTAAAATTATTTTATGGATCTTTAATACTGGAACAGGTATTTTTCTAACGACACACGGCTATGGGATACCTCTGCAGAAACCAGTTAATAAAGGTCTGCCCAGTGAGCTGACTTGAAAAGCAGCATATACAGAAAAAATTAACTTCTGCAGTGCTATTACCTATATTTCATAGTATTTCTTTACCTGGGCATAAAATGTTCTTTCAGGTATCATTTCTCCAAAATACTATCAGAGAGACTGCAAAGGTTGAAAGAGCAATGGCTGGGACTCTTACAGAAAAGCTTCTATATCAGAATAAGAAAATCAAAAAAGTCTGACAGAAAAAATACAATTGATATAATACAGGTTTAGCTAAACAATGAATAATAAAAAGAAGCTAAATCAAACATCTTTATTTACTTCTCATCATAGTAGAATGAGGTGTCACTTGAACTGAAAGCTGCAAATTTAAAATTAATACAAGGAGCATCATATTTCACATAGTGTAGGAACAGAGTATAATATTAACATAATAAGTAACATAATATTTCACATTACAACTAACTAACAGGTATTACTCACAGCTGTCAGAAGGCAGAGGAGCTGGGGGCTTAATACAAATAAAATTAGATGCTTAGAGGAATGCTATGAATGCTGACAGGTAAAGAAAAACCAGAACCTGTTTGTAAGGGGATAAGCTGGGCACTGCAGCTGCAGAGATAGGAAGAAATTTCAGTTATTGATACATAGCTACAAGTTGTGAGATTTCCTGACTCACGTGATGCTGAATTGTATGTCCAATGCTCTGATCCCGCACTGAGTGAGGAGAAGCATCTTCTCTCTGCAAGCAGACTCATCACCAGAATGTTAATGCCTCACTTGCACTGAATTTGTTCTCCTTATGCATATCAAAATACTATGGCTCATTG
Source organism: Porphyrio hochstetteri (assembly GCA_020800305.1). Lineage (NCBI taxonomy): Eukaryota > Metazoa > Chordata > Aves > Gruiformes > Rallidae > Porphyrio > Porphyrio hochstetteri. The sequence goes on along the minus strand of CM036915.1, from coordinate 15,926,068 downwards.
TCTCCACGCAGAAGTTCATCCCAAACTTTAAATCATTTCATTAAAAAATAAATTACATTAAGTGCTAAGCCTCGATTTTCAATTTTGTTTCTTGCCAGACTCTCAGGTTTTCTTTTTTATGACCAGTGTAAAAAGATTTTAAATTATAATCTATCCCTTGACATATATTGCCTGTAAGTTTTAATCAAGTCTCCCAGAGGAAAAGAAAACCCTCAATCACTTCACAGTCTTGTTGGGGGTACTTTTTTTGTTTTTTCCCTAAGCAGTAATATTTAACATGTCTGTTCCCATGCCCATATTTCATTTATTCCAGATCCATTCCAATCTGCATACATCTCATTTAAATAGTCACAGTTATCCCACAGCATTATTTACTACACGTCTTTTTTCAGAATGATTAGCATCATTTTGTATGGTCCCATTATCCCTTCTGGTACAGCTATACAACATCTAATGGAGCTGAAGTAGCCTATTAGACCTTCCCTGAGCTTCAAGACATAGTATTTTCTCCTCACACTGTTTTTTATTCCTAAACTCTAATGCGCCTCGTATTTCTAAATCCTCCCATTTCTGGTGCATCTCTTTTTTCTGGGGGGAGGGAGGGAAGGCTAACCCATTATCTTTTTTAAAAATCCCATTTTATTTCGCAGCTGTAAGTTAAACCTATTCCTCTTAAGACTCTATTGCCACCACTTCAGTCACATGTCTAAAGAACTGTGCTAAAATTTGGAATAACTAAGAATACTGATGGCATCACAAGGCCATCAGTCCTGGCAGCAAACACAGCCAGCCTCTTTGAATGTCTGAATAAATAGCAGGAGTTTAAAGACAGGTGAAAAAGAACTTCTGCAAACTAAAATGTTTCTGCAGGGCAGATCCCAATTGCAAAGTTTATAATAGGGCTAATGGCCACTCAGGAATAATTTCGAAGTACTTGAGGTGTGGAACTGTAGCCTAGAGGTAGCCAGCTTTTTCTTTGGAAGAGGGTCACACCTCTGGGCATGAACAACCCTCATAAACCAGATCCAATTCACACGGGTAAGCTGTCCCTGTCTGTTTCTACTACCAGCATGTAATTTATGCAACAGCAAGTCTCAGAGTGTTCTGGAAGTTATTAAGGGCAGAAAGATGTAACTACCCAAACCTCAAAAGCCAACATCCACAAGATTATGTGAAAACAAAACAGCAAGAACTTGCTGCTAGACAGATGTTAGCATTTCCTTACTCTGTTTGAAACCCAGATCTTTCCTTACTACTAATAAAAAGTGTACTGTAATTTAAAACATGGATTTTCTAGTTAAAATTTTACTAATTATCTTGAAGGTACAAAACAAATATTGTGATAAGTAGGTCACCAAAGTTTCCAGTACTGAAAATGCCCAAAGTCTCCAAATTAAATTACAAAATACGAGCCCAGTATTTAACACACTCACTTTTGGGAGCAAAAATATGTCATGTTTTAGTAGGGTAGCAGCAGATTATTCAGCATTGCCCATTACATATAAGATGTTATATTTTCAGCCTGGGTATTTATTCCAAGCAGGGGGTGGGGGGTATGCTTTTATTTCAGCAAAATTATTCACTGGTTTCCAAGAACAGAGTTTGGAAAAAATGATGACAAGGAAAGCTCTGTTGCTACATCCTTTGAGGCAAGAACTTGAAACCTTCCTTGTGGTACCTTCTGTGTCAATGACGTGGGTTTAGCTGAAAGCCATTTGAGCTGGGCTTACACAGGGTTGTAATGTTTGAGAACCTGCTGTTTGCAGAGACTTGGGGAAGATGTGTCAGGGTGAACGCTGGGCCTCTCTGAAGATTCCACCCTCTCCGTGCTGCTGCTGGAGTCACTGCAGCATAGATGGCCTCATGACTTTCCCCAGGAGCCAGTGGCAGTTTACAGGGGTGCTCTCGCTTCCCCACGTTGCATTGATATGGCCACACAGTAAACTGGATCCACTCATCTGGGTTAATAAAATCCCAACCAAAACAGATTGGAGGAGAGGAGGAAAACATTGCTCATCCAGAGCAGCAAGCCAGTCCAGCTCACCATGGACAGGCAGGAATACACTGAAAACACGAGGAGGGAAAACTCCATTAAGCCAAGACTCCCATAAAGACAGAGCACAGGGAGCTGCAAGCTCAGGTCCTCCTGCCAGACCCACTCCCAACTGTGAGGACTCAGAAGGCCTTTAGTTTCAGTGGCTGCTCCTAGTTTCACTGACAAGGGCAAAACTGGGAACTGAAACATGGAAGGAAATGAGGATTGAAGTTTCACTAAGATTTTTGTCATCGTGCCACCGCTTTACGCAACCCCTCACCATCAGCTGCCCATCAGCCTTTCAGTTGCATCAGTCCAAATCTTTGTGGTTGCCCTGTCTGGGAGAAAAGGCTTTTATTGCTGCTGGGTTACTTCTAGCCAAGACTGGTTTACCAGTTTAGCTCCCAAGGTGGCTGCAAGGGCATCTGTAGCAGCACAGGAGAGGAGGGGTGGGGACCAAGAGGAGGACAGAGGGTGATGGCTTATTTAATCAGGCACTGCCCAAAAGAAACAATCACAGAACTACGTCTAGTACAAAAGCACTATTTAATGGAGGAGTTTTTCTAAGCCAGTGAAAAAGAGAAATAAGCCAGCAAACTGGGGAAGGAAATGAGTAAATTGGGACAGGGAATCTTGTATGTCTGGAAGCAGACAAGTGAAAGACGACAAAGCACATGATCTCCTCCTCCTTTTTGGCAGGGGCAAGCTATTTATGTTGGCCCACCTGCCCCTGAAATGACAGGCTACAACCAAGAACAGGACGAAATGGGGAATAGGATCAGAAAGGCCAGAGAAGGTCACTTGGAGAGGGAAATTAGATAGGCTTTGCAAAGAGGTGTGAGGAGGATGGAGAGGTGTGCTATTTTGGCAGGGAAATTAAAGGTTGGAAAGGGGGTCTAGCCCATCAACAAGACAGGTCTGGGAGATTACAATTTTGGAGGGAATGAGAAGAAACTGTAACATTTGGAAAAATGATCGAGAGAGTCTGTGTTCACTGGGGGCAGCTCCTCTGCATACCCCAGGCTGGAAGCAGGATCCTGACCCTCTGCTGCTGTTCCACCAGCAAATACAAGTTAATACCTTTAAGTCATTGAACTGTGGTGAAGAGCCCATACTGACATGAAGACTTCTGTCTCCACGTCAAGGTTTGAATAATGCAGAATAAAAAAGGCCTGCAGCTCTAACCTGAACAACAGGGAGAAAATAAATGACTGAGTGCATGCTCATTAATTGTATTCTTTAACAGCAAACACTGCCCACCTTCTGCACCTTTGAATGAGCCCAGATCCAACAGGTAAGGACTATGTAATAATGTACTGTGGCAGAACTTACACAGAGAAAGAGGTTGAATTAAAGTTGTACATCTAAACCCATTTTTTGCATTTCTCAGGAGAGCACCTCACAACCCAGTAAGAAGATTCAGAGCTCTTCTTCTTCATTTTTCAGCCATAATTTCTATTAACTCTGCATTTTTTTCAGCCATAATTTCTAATAACTTTTCATTTTTCAGCCAAAGAAAAGTATCTAGGACAAACTCCCTCTCCCCATCACCTAGGTGAATGTTTTAAAAGTTGTCTACAATTTATAGTACACCTTCAACTACTAGTCAGTAGTTCAGTTCAGTTATGAACATTTAAAAATAGTTTCTGCTCAGGTCCAAAACTTCCAGCTGAGATCCCTCACCTAACCCTAACCTGTATGGAGATACTCAACCCAGTCTTTTTTTTTTTTTGGAATCCAAATAAGAATAACTTCTTTGTTACAGGAAAAACTTCAGGTTTTTTACCCATAGTACTCAGAGCAAGTTTAAATAATAATAAATAACATTACAAATGAGGAAACCCATGTCCAGCCTGCTGAATCACACCGCCTCCCTAAACCACATTGAAATTAGAGCTGCTGGGGAAGTGTCCTTTAAATTTCTGTAGGAGTGGTGATAAAAAGCAAACAGGGAGCAGGGTTTTATCTGATTTACTCCTTCCAAAGTTGTACAAAGTATCTACACTCCTGTAAACAATTACTGCAACCCCCCTGAACTTTCACAAGCATCACTGTGGGCAAAACCCGACACCGCTGCGCCTACATCCTTCTGATGGGCCAGGACACAAATGGGAATTGGTACCTATCAAAAACATGTACCAATGGCTTGCTCCAAAAGTTGTCTAAATTTTTCAGCAGGTATAGCTGGCAATGAACCAAGTCATGCATCTACTCCAAATAAAATATCTGCATATTCTTCCACCTTCTCTCTTTCTGTTACTGTGTCCATTTAAGCTAAAGAAATCAGCTTTTCATACAACAATTATTGTCATCCATGCATGCCAGAGAAGATGACAGACTTTCTGCTACCAAAACTGCAGTGATCTTTGTTTATGCCAACAAGGTGTAATGTGGTCTACTGCCAAGATGAAAACATGTAAACCCTGACCCCAAAGAAGAAGGACCATCTCCAAAAGGAGGTGTTCACATCTATTCAACATAGCTTGTGAGGACTACCAAACACTGGGAAACTCTATGCAAAAATTATACCTAGTCTTATATTTGAGCTATTCTTCACAATAACCACGCCTGAAGTTTTAAGGACAGTGTGAATTTAAGCTTTTTGTCATGCAAAATGAATACACTCAGAAGTGACATGACTTATTTATGTACCTGCAGGGTATTTCTTGGAAATTACATAGCAACTTATGCCAGCAATGGGAACATTACTAATATAACACTATGTTATCTCCTTATAACAATGTAAATGCCTCAGATCACCCCAGTATTTGATAACATCACAGAGATAAATGTGTCATCCATACATAATTCCAACAATGGAGGATGGATGTAGTAGCAAAGGCAATTTGCATTCCTGCAAATATAACAAGGTTCAAAAAATGTAACTCACACAAAAAAATAGAGCAAAAGGAATTTAAAGACACACTGGGTATTTCTGTGGGAACAAATTAGGAGTGGGTCTGATTATGTAATAGTGAAAACCCCCTAAACTTCCTGTCTATTTACACAAACTGTCTAAGGATAAAGGACCAAGGTCTCATGTCCAATCCAGACCGAATTATCCGTAACGTACTCAGTACACAGACACTAAAATCAAGCTTCAGGCAGAACAAGGCTGACATGGGCACACAGCAATTGTTACAACCACCAGTTGTAGCTCCCTTGGCATCTCTCTGTAGACTGCTGTAGCTCTCCTGGCATTGCTTGCTGCTGATAACCATGCCCCAGTGCAGAGATCAAAACAGCAGCTCCAGAACTAGCCAGGTACCAAAGGTTGCTCCTGTCTTTCCCCACCTGCACCACTTGGCACGTGGGCCATCCCCAACTGATACATCCCAGTGCTCTGTACAACTTGCTCCCACCACACCAAAAATGCTGTATTTACTCTGTGATCTCTGCAACAGGCTTGTTAAACTCAATTAACAGCAGCTCATCACAAGTACAAAAGACTGTCCCAAGTGCTTTAAGTAAGCTCAGTCGACAGGACCCTGGGCATTTTAAGGGTGTTCAAATCTAAATCCCATCAACATACAAAAATCTTGGACAAAAATTAGGAAACCAGTGCTAAAATTAGATATGAAGAAGGTGGTTGGATGAAGCTGTGAAATCCCTTGCTAGCTAAAATGTGGACACAGAAAGGATTCTGAATTAGGGAAGAGGTAGAGATCGAAAATAAAAAACACAGAGAAGTGCTCTAGGAAAGTACATTGGCATCCCAAAGCAAATACAAACCCGAGTTCAGCTAGAGTTATATAAATTTTATGTTCCTTCATTGAGCATTAAAAAGCTGGTAAGTCTGTGAGGTGTAGAAGCTAGCAGCATGGTGAATTTCCACCTTGAATTTTCCCCAACTGAGGTTTCCAGCATGAGTTCATCATGAGTCTTCCACTAATAACATTAAACATTTCTGCAGATGTTTCAGCAAGGTATTAATGTGTTTACAAAAAGAATGCAAATAATGAATGCTGACACAGAAAAAGTAAGCTTGTTTGTAATTTAGTACAAGTTGGGGAATTTTAGGTTGAGAGAGGTTATTTTGGGACCAAAACACACATGCCACTAGCTAGATCTAAATGAACTTTTAACCCTATGAAGAATCCAGTGTCTGAGACTGCACTGTAAGATCAAAGTGAAAATGTAAGAGAATAATGATGGAAAAGACTTTGCAACATCTCCTGAAAAGTTCCCTACTTTCCAGGCAGCACAAACTAAAGTTCTCAGAGTTCCTAAAACTGTGAATCCCCCATGACTTTCAATGGCAGCACAAGCCACTCCTGGTAAGCCCCTATTCCCCTTCACAAGCTTCTATTTTATGCTTGCTGAGACTGCACTGAGGATGTCCATGAACCAGACCAGGGAGCTGATTTATCTGGAGGGGTGGGTTTTCTTTAGCTGGATCAACTGTGATGGCTTGTTCCTACGCTGCTGGCATATCACAGAGGTGGTGCAGGGTAGAGAAAAAAAGGCAAGAGGAAGCAGCATCTGTTTACATAGACTTAAGCATCTCTACAACAGCTAAAACCAAACCGTAGTATGTCTTTTTATCCTTGCTGTCATTATTTCCTACTGGCCTACAGGCTACATCTGCTCAACAACACAGGAAGAAAATGCTCACCACCAGCAAGAGCTTCCTCTCTCGCACTGTCATCGTCACTAGGCTGAAGAATATTCCAGGATGTCAAAGCAAGTGAAGAAATGTCTTCAGCTGATGACAACTTCAGCATGTCCATGTGATTGCTGTGAGGCTTGTAACGTGGGATGAAACACTCTTTGCCCTGCTTAAAAATGTCCTTAATGATTTCTTCTGTCTGGATTTCATCTGGCATGCTCAGAAAGATTGCAATTCTTTGGGATTCTTGGTACTTGGGATGGTCAATCACCTACACGGGAAATTGATGCAATCAGTTCATGAAAAGTTTATGAAAAGGTTTACACACTTTATTTGAATTAAAACACACACCTGGAGCAAAATACCCATTGAAAACACTAGAGATACAAACTACCATGCATCATAAAGAGAACAAACTTCAGCATTTCTACCATCATCAAAATAGACAAATTTTTGCACCTAGAGAACAAAACCCACTTGTAACATGGGCTTGGGTCAGCACAAATATTTTTGGAGACAAGCTCCTGATCCTTTAAATATTTGTGCCATATAGCGCAGATATCTGCAAATGCCCAACATCACTGGAGATCAGTACAACAGGACAGAACCTAATGCAAGCTTATGCAATACAGGAGGTTTTTGCATCGTTCTACTTCCACTCTTGCTACATGTCGCATCACTCATCTTGGTGTAGGTAGAACAAAAAAAGCATCAATGATAGCAGCTCAGAAGAATATTAGCATCAGTGCAGGTGACTGTATAGCACAAAGTCTTCTAAGACCAGGTCCCTCTTTCTTTTTTTTTAAACCTGAAACATCTTCTCTACAGCAAGTTTGGATATATGACTTCAAACATCACCTGCTTCAAATAGGTGATCTTATTACTACACATTTTTCAGAGCTTGAAGGAAAAGACAGCCCTGATGTTTTTTGATTTTCATGAGGTTCTCTGTGCTGGGCTTATAAAAGACTGACTATAGAAAGGAAAATAAAAAAATGCTTATATGGAGAAAAAGTGTTAGCAGATTCATACCTCACCATGTCCCTGCCCCATTCCAGGTCAAATTCCACATTAAAATTTGAGAGGAGGTTTTTAAACGCTTGTCTTCTCCTTCTCTAGTACCTTACACATTTTGTTACTTATATCTTACAAATGTGCCCCTTCTCATTTAAATGTAATTTATTCTTATTCTACACACTTGCAAAAAATATATCAAAAATATCAGAGAGCTGAGAAACTGTGCTTATCTGTGGAACAGAGAGGACCAAATCCTCTGCTCTGGGTTTGTGTAACTGCAGGGTAACCTGCTCTTCCGAGCTTTAGCCTTTGCCCCAGCCCTGTTCTGAGATAAACACCCCTATCACCTCTCCCCCCCTTTTTTTTCTTTCTTTCCAGCACAGCAGTTAAAAGCCCAGGTGAAATATTAAGAAGATGGACACATTTTTGTAAGGAAAAAAGAAAGAACCACTCCAGACCAAATCACGGCTATGTGTTGCCTTGCCATAGCAACGTCTTAATAATCCCAAACCGTATTTCACTTCTCATTGTAATTTGCACATGGATTTTTCCAACTAAGTGATTAAGCTCTTAAACAACAGAATTTCCATGGTAGCTTTTGTTTGAAAGAATGGAGTGTTTACTCAAATTGCAGACTCCAGACAATGCCTGTGATTCATGTTGTTGAGGGCCTCCAGAGCTGAATCTTCCCATGAGTTTGGAGAAGAGAGCAACCAAGACAAAAAGCTTCTCCTCTTTCAAGGTGGTGCCATTTGCTGTGGGTACCACACTGGTCGAACCTGCTGACACGGTCAGTAACATGCTGCTTATGCCATATAGAAAAAAATAAGGTTTAAGATGTAAAACCACATGCTAGTGGGAAAGTCAATGTCGTGTGTTTTCACAACTAAAGACGAAGATGCTATGACTCGGAGCAGTTTCTGAGAAGAGTGAAAAAATTTCCACACTTAAATATTATCTGTCCTTTGTTCTCTGAAGGCTATTTTTGTAGAATCAGAGCATGCAAACAGCACAACCTTAATCATGAACATGAACATTTAAAAAGATTACTAATCCAGAAGCTAATTAAATACTAGTGGCTAGCTCAGCCCATGAAGCTATTTCACTGTGAATTTAAAGATCATTTTGAGATGAGATTTTATGGCTAAAAATATTATTTAGGTGTTATAAAATAACCCACTCTCTTTTATTAGCTGCAAGCACTGATAAAGGTTATAAAGCAGCATTTTCATCTTTACCTTCTTCCAAATATTTTCTCAGCATTTTCAAACAGTTCTTCATGTCTGCTGTACTACCCTCCTGCAAGGAGGCTGGCTCTCCTTTCTGCTACTTGTGCAGTGCCACTCTCTCTCCAACAAGCTCAGGCTTCTCAATTTATGTCCGATTATTAAAATGGCAAGACAGCATCAATTTATGTTTCCTATTTCCCAATGCCTTCTTTTAAGCAAAACAAAAGCTGTATCTTTTAGTGTGCTCTCGCTAGCAGAGGTGATTGCTCTGTTGCTGAATCTATCAGCTTGCAGGGCTGAGGGCTCCTCAAAATTTGGTACTACATGGGCTTGTGCTAATGAAGTTGGCAGAGGACTCTGAATTTTTTGAAGAGGATGCATGCCAGTATTTCCTAAAAATTGAGAGATTTAAGTCTGGGATGAGTGATTTAAAAATCGCATTACCATGATAGTAGGGAATTACGTATTTTTTTTAAACAAGGTATTCCCAACTTAAAAAATCTGACATGCATTCCAGTTAAACTTGCTGTGACCTAAGGCTTCTGTGCTGCCACATTCCACTCACAAAGTGGCTAAACATTAGTATTAAGTGTAGTCTGCAAAATTATTTGAGCTCCTCTGGCAGGAATATAACACTATAAATGTAGATCACCTAGAAGTACCTGCTGGTGCTGGGAAGAAAAAAAAAAAAGGGTTCTATTACATGCAGGGACTGCAAAATAAAATTTTATTGTGTTTATTAAAATGATAAAATGCTTCTATATAAAAACTTTATAATCCAAACGCAAACAGGGCATTTCAAAAGTACACGCCAATATCATGCTGTGCTAGGATACCAGTTAGGTAAACTCTGCTTGGTATCTTTTACAGCATAAAAATTACATGAGAGAGAAAACTGCAAGGAAGAAATACCACTGACAGATACGAAGGGGAAATGACAGCCCGTTAAGCAAGAAGCCAAACTGAGCCAGTCGCTAAATGTTTATATGTATGGCAGGGACCTGGCCATAAAACTAACCCGATGTGAAACGTCTGAGGCAAACACCCACCCCGAACCCAGGAGAAACCCGCTGCCCTGGGGTTTATGTCAGCGTTTGCCTCTAGTTTCACAAACACCCCATGCTTTAACGTGATGCTGGCCGGCACTGCTCACTCTGCACACACCGCAGCCACCGGCTCCGCTCCCCGACGTTGATCAGGAGTGATGAGGGGGACGGCAGGTGCCGAGGCGGGGCTCACAACACCCCCGCGGCTCGGCGCACAAGCTCGGGAAGGCCGGGACAGCGGCAGAAGAGCTGGCGGGTCCCTTGACTCACCGCTTCGGTCCCCAGTTAGGACTGGAAAGTCCCCGGCGGGCTCCCCCGCGCAGGGCCGGGGCTGGGCCCGGCTTCTCGGCCCTCCTCCCGCGCCCAGGCCGCTCTTCCCGGAAGCGGCCGTGCCCGGCCTGCACCCACCTTGCGACTCAGCAGGCGGGACTGGCGCTGCTTCTCCGCTGCGCCCAGCGCCTGCAGCCGCTGCCGGAGCTCCCCTCGCAGAGCCCGCTTAGCGGCCCGCAGCGCCGCGGCCATCTCGCCGCCCTCCCCGGGCGGCTCCATGCGCCGAGTGAGCCGGGCGGCAGCGCCGGCCTCGCCCTCCCGGGCCCCGAGGGTGGTGGCGGCGCAGCTGGGCAGGGCTCCCGGCGGCCGAGTCTCAGGGTCAGCCGGCGGCAGAGTTGCTGCGGTGGGGCCTGGGTGGCCGCAGTCGCCACTAGGCTCTGGCCCGTGAGGCTGCTGGAGAGCCGGCCCGGGCCTCCTGGCAAGGCCCACCTCGGGTTTTTTCTTTTTTTGCCTGTCGTTTGCAGAGAATTTCCCTTTTATTCATTTTTGTTGTAGAAAGTGAAATTAAATTTCCGTGGGACATTCTACCCCGGGCTCCCAAACGGTCTCATATCCGTATGCCAACCGTGGGTGGGTGGTGGGTGGGCTGGGGTCATTCTGTCATGACCTAAGAGCAGAAGTAGTACAGCACAGCTACTGCCTCGGGGCACCCAACACGGCACAGCCACTCCTTCAGGGCACCTCGGCCTCTCAGAGGGCACTTAGCCTGTAGGAAAGGTGTGCTAGCAGTGCCCAAAGGGAGAGGCTGGAAGCTTTGTTTTGGTACATTTGATGATCCAAAACACCTTTAAGAGCAGAAAGGGACGTTTCTATGTGAGACCAGTTGTCTTCGTCAATCTGTTTTACATGGTGACATCTCAGTTTAGCTGCTGTACGCATTAAGGCATCAGCTGTCCCACTCTGCAGCTCTTTGACCTCATCTGTTGCTCTATAAAGTGTTGTGTTCCCCTGAGTATCACTCGACAGCTGTAAGGATCCTTTAAATTGCAGTGGTGCGGGACCTGGGGCACTACTAAGGCCGTGTCATGTACACATAACTTCACGACAGTTAACAGAGCATGTCTATACTATCCTATAAGATCTGACCTATAAGATCCCTGTTGTCTTCAGACATTTTATTCTGGTTGGAATCCAGGTGGTATATCTCATCACTGCTCTTCTTGCTCTTAAATGCAGAGCAAATAGAGGTTTTGTCCTGATGATAATCAGGAGCCCATTGGACCGCTAATGATCCAGATTTCTTTTGTTTAAACCCAGGCCTAACCATGAAGACAAGATCTAAAATTATTGCATCACCTAGATTTTGAAAAGGCTAGGTTTTATATTTAATTTAGAAAATTGTATTCCCCGATATAAAATAGGTTACTAGATTAGTGTAACAGGAAGTGAACATGGTATTAATAGATTGGTGTTAGCCATTGCAATATGTGCTTAAAGTAGTGCACAAAAAGGAAGTATATAATAAGTACTGTTCTTATAATGAAAACCTAGACTGCAAATAAATAAATATATGTCAAAATATGTTTAAAAATGTAATTTCTGAAAGGAACTTCCAAAGCTATTCTGGGGGTGAACATCTTCCTGTAGCTGTGTCGTACCTTCAGGGTACTGCCATCCATCTTTTCTTCAACAGCAACAAAGTTCACCTGGGAAGTCCTGGTGTACATTTGAAATAATCTTTCTTGTTTTCATTGGAGAGGAGAGAGAGAGAGACAGACAGAAGGAGAGGGAGCAATACAGGTTTTAGCGAACATCTGTTTGTGTTCTGTAGTTAAAGCCCCCAAGTTAGACTATAGAATCTACAGTCTATAGACTATAGAATCACAGAACAGCCTAGGTTGGAAGGGATGTGGAAAGATCCTCTGTCCAATCTTTCATGGGAAAGTGAGCCTAGATGAACTTATCTGCCACCTTGCCCAATTGCATCTCAAAAACCTCCAGCAACAGGGACTTTACCGCATCCCTGGGGAGGTTGTTCTGCAAATGATTGCTCTTACTGTAAAAAATTTCTTACGTTCAGATGAAAGATGGAGAATCAGAAGGATGAAGGATGGAGAACCTTTTAGCAGAAGGACGCTGCTTCCTTCTGCTGGCATCATAAAGCCTTCATTATCTAGAAGATTTGTCTCAGAGAATAAAGCTTTATGTGCCACAGGCAATTGCTGCCTCAGTTTGGTTCACATCCCAACACATCTACAAAGGGAGAGTGTTTAGACCCAGCCTTAGTTCCCTAAAGTAGGAGAGTTACTATAGCTAAACAAAACCCTTCTGTAATGAATTATTGAAGAACTACTGTTTAACCTTTGAAAGTAAATGCAATTTGAGTCAAAACAATCATTTCCCCAGACTATAAAAGCCTGGATATCTGTCAGGTCCTACTCATGAATTGGCTGAGTTTTGCAAAATATCCAAAACCACTAATTACTCTCATCAGAGTTGATCCAGTTCGTTTATTTTGCACAAGCTGTCTGTTTCTTATACAAGCTATCAGATAATACTTAAGAAGTACAATGGAAAATTAAAGTCTTGACATCCGTGGACTTCAGGTCAAACCCATAAACTATTTGGATTCTCCAGTAGCACTGTGATAGCTTTTCTGTTATCTTACTTGGGTAGACGTTTTCCCATCCACCATCTCTTCTGAAAGGAATGAGACCAATCATAAGACTTTAACATACATACTTTAATGTACTTTCAAAAAATATTAGTGTATTTACACATATTTACAATTTTAAAAATACTTTGTATTTGCCTATTTCAAAACATCTAGTTTTAAAAAAAAATGTTCAGCCACACAACTACATTACAGGAATTTGAAAGAACATTCACTGTAGCTATTAGCAATTAAAAAAATACAACAAAGAAACACATACCATTGCATTAACAGTAAGTGACTGCAGATTTTTAAGTTGCTAGCTTCCACAAATTGTTCTTCCCATAAAAACAGGTTAGTCTGTGTCTGTAACTTGTACCCACTTTTACACTGGAGTTGACATTTCTTTTTTCTTTACAGACCCCCCCCCTTTTGCTTATACAAAGGTTGCAATAAATTGCATTACAGTAGTATTTCATTTACAAAATAAATGACATTAAAACTTCTTTCTTAACCCATTGGATTGTATTTCATTAAAACAACATCCTTTCGTGGAGGTGCAACAGAGATTCCAAGAGCTGTCTGGATGTGGAGAATCATCTCTCTCTCAAAGCAGTCCTGCCTGGAAAGGGTGACTTAAATTGCTGTGTGATGCTGTGTTGATTCCTCTTTGGAGGGATCTCATCTTCAGGTTTCGCAATTAGGATAGCATGTTAAACATTGTATTTAGTCCAAATAAATACAAATAAATTAAACACAAATTATGGCAGTAAGTTGTTTTACTGTTGATATTGCTTGGAGGAAAGCTTAGCAATGAAGCTTGTGGCAATATCTAAATGCTAGATGAATGGCAGGTCTGTTTCTTTCAGTAGTACTCTCTGAACAAGGAGAAAACAGCAATGAACATGTCTGTAATTTTGGAGAAAGATAGTAGTGATCTTCTTTCAAACTTCATTAGGAAGCCATTTTCCTATGGAAAAGAATGTGCAGAGTTAGGGGACAACTTAAAAATGACATGTAGGAAAAATGCACCACTTTGTGCTGTGTCAGGTTAGCAGAGTGCTACACCACTGTGCACAGAAGAGCAGGCTTTCAGAGCTCTACCTCCGAAAGAGGAATAGAGCTTTGAAAACAGTAGACAAAAATAGCTGCATCTTGCTGAATGTTTTATCTCCAAGTCAGGACTGTGCCCTCCCTGTGTAAATAGAAAATGAACATGAACTGTGTCATTGGAATGCACATCTTCAAGGAAGATACAAGTAAGATGTTTTGGGTGTAGTAATATAAATATCTGCCTCTAAGCCTCCTTACTCTACTACGAGCCACGTATTATGACGGAATGTTGTCAGGTGTTGATACTTCTCTTAAATAAAACTGGCTCTATTTCAATGAGAAAGAGAAGCCTTTACATTAAATCTGATGCATCAAGGGTCCATGACTCACTATCACAATTTTTTTTTTACTGCTACCAGACAGAGAAGCAGCAAAACAAATAAAAAGGGAAAAGCAAGACACTAGAAAACAAGTGAGGGAAAACAGTAGTAGAAAATATGAAATAGTAGAGAAGTGGGATGAGAGAGGGTGGGAAAAGAAAGCAGCATTTCCACACAGATAAAGGAAAAAAGTACCAGGGAAATAACTGACTCTGATATTGATTCTCAGCTTTCCCTAACTGCAAAAGAAAATAGTGTTGCTGTGATGAAACTTGCCAAGGCAAAGTGGACCTCCTCTCCACTGGCAGAAGGGAATTTCAGCAGCTTGGCAAAATAATCCACATATTGACAAATGCTTCTCTCAGCATTGACCATCGATAGATGGAGGTTCTGGGATGCTCACAGTCCAAACAGAAAAGATTTAACCCTGGTTGCACTTACTTGTAAATTTGTTTAAGTAAAACAGATTTGAGGGATTAAATAATAGCTTTGTTGAAATCCACAGCAAGAGTACTGACTTCAGCTGTGAGGATCACACCTGTGCATTCTTCTCTTACCTTCAACGTCAGTATTTTTAGGCCAGTTCCTCTTTGGAAACAAAATTGCTGTACTAACCTTAGGATGCCACCTAATTTTAGATTTAATAATGGGAAATTTCATGGCATGCATAGTTTAACCTGCTTTGAGCAGGAAGCTGGACCAGATGATTTCCTGAGGTCCCTCTCAATCTGAATTATTGTATGAACCTATCATTGAAAACTAAAGGGTTTCAACTGTAGCAGGTACAGAAAGTGCCTTTTAAAAAAGAAAGTTCTCTTTTACCGTTGTTCTATTTAAAGTAAAAGTAAAGCTTTCACTATAAGTCTTAAGGAACCATTCCAGACATGAAATATTAAACCACCAAGTAAAACTCTGAATAAAAAGTTCTCAACAATGTCTGTAACAAGTTTCCCTTACTTAAACAAAGTCTAGACTTTGGTGGGAAATGAGAAGCTTACCCAGCCACCATTCGCATCTATCCATTCAGCTTTGTTGTTTATTATGTACTCTGTGATGAAATAAGAAATCTGCTCCTTCTCTTCTCCAGTCAGCTGAACTCCATGTTCTTGAAGCTTCTTAGTGAGAAGACCTCCAAAGGTAAATATGGTCATGATTCGTCCCCAGTTAGTATTTCCATCAGCAAATTTTTCTTCCATGACACCGTTGAAAATTCTCTTGGCAACAGCAACAGAGGTAATATCAATCCTGTCCAAGAACGGTCTGAGAGCCTCCTCGGTTTGATCTTGCAGCGAAGATGCGATGTTTCGCAAGACATGAGCAACCCTGGTTTGGGCTGGCCCAAGATGTGACTCCTGAAGCACATACTGCAGATAATCTTGAGCTAAGTAATAAACGTAATAGAATTCAGCAGTTTCCATTTAGAATGAATCACGGAGAGCTGTGCACTGCTCTTAATCAGGGTCAGTAATGAGCCACCACGGAACATGCACACAGCTTTGTGTTGCCTGGTTTTGATGGAATTTTTTTTTTTTTTTTGGTTTTACCACAGAAGTTCCTGTAAAAGTTTAGTGACTTAATGGTTGTGTGGGTTGTGGAATATGTCACAGCGGAAATGAAAGCAAAAAAAGCGTACGCTCAAAGGGAGAAAACATGACTTCTCAAGTGATTTATTATTTCTCTAAATAGTATGATACCACAACTACAATCTGCCAGTTTTTACCACATTCTTTAGCACTATAATTTGGCATTTCCTAGGGACTTTCGCTATGTATCACTAGCAAAGGTTTGGCATTTGGCTTACAAAATTCTGAGAAGGATGTATGCTAGCAAAGGTTAGGCATTTGGCTTGAAAAGACATGCCTAAACGTGTATGCTGTAGGAGCATGCAGTCCTCCCCACCACCCCAATCTTCCATCACCTCAGTCTCTTCATTGCCAGGGGTTACGGCTGCAGTCTCTGCCACAGGTTAATGGGTTATTTCTGGTTCACAACTTTTTGAAGAAACTGGGAGACATTTCCAACAGGATGGAAGAATGGATGAACTGTTGTGAGCACTCAGGAAGCTTTACATAACTCAAAAAAGTGGGAATGCAACAGGGGTAGAAGTATGGATGGAGAAGAGGAAAGCCAGCTTTATAGCATTACCCCCAGTTCCAGACTTTCCCACACCCTCTGTGAGTGCTCTTCAAGGTCCCTCTTTGAAGATTTGAATGTGTGGCTTCAAAGATTTCTTTCCCCCATGGGGAGTTCTGCTGTAAAAGACATTATTAGTATAAAAGACAATGCTAATGCAGTCAGCATGTCAGAACATGGGACGGAAAATACGGGGTGAAGCTAGTGATGTGTGATACCATCTGAATCTTTCAGGACAGCTAACAAAGAAGTATCATCATAACTAGAGCAACTGCTCTGAGATTAAATTTTTTGGTCAAGCAGTTATTTTTTGGGGAGAAGGGGCAGAGATGTCCAGCTCACTTTTTCCTTAGTAACCTCTTCCTTGGCAGCCTGATCTTGCTGAAGGGCCAGGGTGTGTCTGCAGAGAACCTCATCTCACTGCAAAGCCTGTAGAGCAGCAAGCAATTTGATCTTTGCAGAACCCCTCTTTCTCCATCCCCCTTACTTCATCCTTTTACTTCTTACCCACATCTCGTTCACACCTCTTCCTTCTCTGAAAGGCATTCCCAGCCCCACGCACCAACTGCTCACCTTTCCTTCAGGGATGCAGTGAGCCTATTTCCAGTTCCAGGCGCTCCCTGATGCTCAGACCTATGGAAGATGGGTGAACCTGCTTGGTGACCAGCACAGGGCTTGAGTCTCAGATGTCAGGATAGCACTGGCACCTATTTTTACTGGAGCAAAGCACGTGATACACTTCTGCTGTCAGTACACTCCTGACACTAGCTAGGCCTCCCAAATGCGTACAGTCCTGCTCTGATGTCACAGTTTTGCAGAAACCCATTGACTAGACAGGGTAGTTTCCAGTTCCTTCTCAGGTTTTTTTCTTCTGCATGTGGTGAGTCCGGCTCAGAATGACACAGTAATCTGTGTTGCACAGTGAGGTTTGAAATCTGAAGCTATCACCTCAAGCTAGCACTGACATCAGCCACTTCAGTGATTCAGGAAAATATTTCCCTAGCTTTCACTTGGAAGCAAAGAAAGAGATGGCTCGGTGCTGTGGACACCTCGGGAGAGAATGGGTGGAAGTGTGAGCTGGAAGACCTCTCATGTTAGATGTTACCCCCCTCCGGGAAGGGTGGGATGCTAGGACTGGGAATAGGCTGGGGGTGAGAAGCCACTCTCCCCTCCTCCATACACACACACACACTTACCAAAGCTCATTTTCAAAGTTCAGAGGTGTCCTCTATCCAATACCTGCAGCTGCTGCTCTGGCAGAGCTGTTCGTCTGGCTTTGCCTTGGTTATGTTCAGCGATTTCAGCAAACTGCCAACATTTTATGTGGAATGCAAATGGAAAAAAAAAAAAAAAAGAAAAAAGATGTGACAGTCCTTAACTCTTCCCAACTCAGCTAGATCTGGCAGGAATGTCTGGGGCAGAAGGAAGGCATTGCTGTACCCAGACAGCTTCCTTCCTGCTGTACACTCTCTGCGCGCAGGGCTGAGAGGTACTCGAGGAAAAATCACAAGAGTCCTTCTTCTGTATAGCCCGGCCTGAAGTTCTAGATCACTCCTGAGTCTCTTCATAATTGCTCAATGAAAAGGTTTTTGTATTTCTGAATATAAGTAACAGTTAAATATTAGAACAATGAACAATACCTAAGGAGACAAGCTTTGTTTTCTTCACGGTTGACAGCAGCAGAGCAAAGGCAGCAGCAGATATTTCTTCATTAGTGGAGCGTTCGGGATTCTGAGGAGGGTGATGAAATAAGGCTATGAATATGTCACCATTATTGAAAGAAATCAATGTTAATGCCTTGGCAAGGTTGGTGCCAATGCTGCCGCTTAGAGTCTTGATTTCTTGAAGCGCTGTGAGGGGATGCTTAGCACTCAGCTCCAGGGAGGAGGTGACAGCTCTGAGCAGATATCTCCAACAGCAAGCTGTGACATCCATGACCAGAGCTCTGACTGTAGCTGTTGAAGCTGCCCCAGGTTTACCAGCTTCAGTGTTGGACACATTTGTTTTTCAGTAGTGTGTAGCAGAGGATGCAGTTCTGAGTGTTGGATCGTAGCAGCAGTGACTGTATCATGTATCCATACACACATGCAAAGAGCCAAACCAGAGCACACAGCCTGATCTTCCCAAGCTCTAATGATCAACCCTGAACGCTGTAAGAAATCAGCATTGGGCTCTCTCACTCTAAAGCTCTGCTTCTCCTTTCCTACATTTGGCAGGCAGCACCTTCCTTTCTCCCACTAGGCTTCATTCACATTTTGTAGCCTTTCCTTAATGGATCTCTGCTTTTTCCCCTACCTGCTGTGTGTCCCCCCCCCAGTGCTGCAAAAAGTGTGTTTTCATACAGCACACTGCTTCTTTCTCCTTCTCCTCTTTACTTTGTCTTTTGTGAGTGGTAAGTGTTAATTAGAGGGTTGAAACAGAAGCCAGCTTGACACAGAAGCTAAAATGCGACCCCTCCCCTCGCTACCTGGCAATAGCAAGGGGCTTTGGATACTTTAATTTAAATCTGTGCTCTGTGCATTTGACTCCATGTTCTACCCTAACCTGAAAGGCTTATTTTCCAGAACAGATGGGGACTGAGTTGACAGATCCTCATAAAACTGACTTGTGAGAGACGATGTTATCTCACCATGTTCGAGGCAAAACTAAGCCAAAATGACAAAAGCTCTGTTGAGCTGTTCGTGCTGCATCTGCCTTGCCAGGGCTGTTCCAGCCCCAGGTGAATGTGGGAACTGTGCTCTTTGTCTGGAGGAACAGTCTGAAGCCTTGAGAAAATTATTGTGGATTTTTTTTTCCCTGGTTTTCTTCCCTTTTTGATGTCCAAACCAGGGTGATCTTTGTGTGGCATTTGATTTCACTGCAAACGAACAGCCCGGTTCTCTTGCAGCTTCCCACCTGCCCCGCAGAGCCCTGATACAAGTCTTCAGGAGGCTTTAGTGACTTTTATTTACCCTCTGTTTCTCCTGCAAACTGGAATATGCAAGCTGGCTTTTCTGTGAGCGGAGATGGGGAGTTGGTGTGGGATTCCGAGGCTCGGTTTGCCCAGTGGAGTGCTGCCACCTAGTCGCAACCAGCCTGGCTGCAGGCAGAGGAGGGAGCCCTCAGGAGTCCCGCTTATCTCCCTGGATTTCCCATACAGGTCCACTCGGTCCCTGTAATGATCTAAGTTAGTAAATGATAATTGTGTTTCCAGAAGAATTCGGTCAGCCGGGAATCACCTCAGTCTCCTATTGAAAGCTTGAAAAGAGCATCTCCATAGGAAGTTTTGAGAGCTGCTCATTCTTAAAAAAACATCAACCCATCTCCTGATGTTTCTAGGATGGAGACAGAACAGGAGATATTAGCAGAGTGATCCCAGATCTCAAATTCTGTGGCAACTGAAGGAGCCAGCTTGCATTCTGCGTATCTCAGGAGATGCAGGTGTAGCACAGAAGACAAGCTCCAGGAAGAACAGGAGGGTGTAGATATTTTTTGCACCTTCTGGGACAACTGAGGGATTCTGAGCCTGCTGGAAAGCCAAAGCAGCCCCCAACATAAACTAAAGCAAGTACTACTCCAGCATACTGTTGCACTGTGGTGCAGTTCGGAATGACAGAAGGCTGAGCAGCAATATGACATGAGTTCTCTCCTGTTCCCAAAATGGCACACAGCAAAGGGAAGGAGGATGTATCACATGAAGATGCACACTGTGGCTCTCCATTGCCCAAAGATGAGAAGAATTCTCCAAGAGGCTGTTCTTCTTCCCTTATGACTCCTCTGTAGCACTCCAACAATGCACGGGGCTATGGGAAGGGCTAGGTTTGGTTGTGTTACTCAGGGTTCAGCTGCTGCCTCGTCACTTCCTTTGGTAATTTATCCCAACTCAGAACTTGGCTGCTTCTGGATCCCAGGCTCTCCTGGCATGAGTCAAGTGGGCAGCCAAACACACTGCTCCACTATGCATGTGCCATGTGTCATCATACACATGTGTGTAGCCACATGTTTTGTTCTACATTCTCATAAGCCTTCCCAGGTGTTTATCTAGGATTATGAGAACCTTGTCATCAACATGCCATGGGGAAGGACAGCTCCCTAAGCTTCCCAGAAAATGGAGTATGAACAAGTCACATCTTGGTAGAAGCTTGCACATCCCAGCAGGAAGACTGTATGCTGAAGCCAGCTACATACGTGGCTGGAAGTATTTTCTCCCAGGAGGGAAAAAGAAAAGAAAGAAAGGAAAAAAGCATGTCTTTGTGTGAGCATTCATGAAGTAAGTCAAGAGCTCCCACCTCAACACAGTAACCAAAACTTTGTGTGTCCTTCACTCCCAAAACCCAAGACTGATCTTGACTTGTGATTAATGCTGCTATGGCAGGTGCAACATGGACATCTGCAAAATCCAGCAGCTTTGGTTCAGATCTGTGTCTCTGGACATAATGTCATCCGGAGAGAGAGCCCACACCAGTGCTTTACAGCTGCTCTAAATGGTGGTGGCATTCAGAACGTGATGAGGCAGCACTTCAGAAACATATCTGAGCCTTACTTAGCATACAGAGAGCCCCACTGGATGAGAGTTTCCAAATATGAGAGCAATTTTAAGAGTTCCCACTGAGCGTGAATAGGGTATAGGTCCCCAGGTCCTTGAGGTGCCTTTGAAAAAAGCTGCAGCTATTCAGTGAGCTACTATCAGTGTAAAGTAAGGCATGCTTTAAATTCTTTGCTATTTGATTTTCCAAGGGAAGCTTATGTATCTCATGTTTTTAAAATAAATTGCTGTGAAATCCAAGCTCGCTTCACCAGGTACAATTTACAGAGTCACAGAATCACTGGGTTGGAAAAGACCTTTGAGATCATCGAGTCCAATTTAGCTGGATGTGGAGGTTTGCACTCCTCTACATCAGCCCTCTCAGGAACATGCTCACTTCTGTGCTTCTCCCTCATTTAAATCAAGCCTGGATCTCCGCCTGTCACTACTAGAAACCTTTGCACTGGGTCAAGTATTAGTGACCCACAGATTAAATAACTTTCATTTAGAACATAATGTGTTCCTTTAATAAATCATTTTACCTCCCTTTACAGTATCGCCCCTGTCAATGACCCTATAAAAGAGCATTGGAGCAACACTGGTATTTCTACTATCAGTCACTCTTCGTGGAGGCTCATAACTCATCTTTAGTTTGTTTTATATGCAGCGTTCCTGTCTGGGGGCACATTTGTTTTTTATTCTTCTTTCAAATTATTTTGAATTATTTTAAGTTACAAAAATGGACAAAAATACAAATGCCCAGTGTACAGATACTTCTTTTATAATTGATTCAGATCTTGGAATAAAAATGATGTGTAAGGAAATTCATGTATAACCAGATTTCAGTAAATTTCATGTGATGGAGATAAATATTTAGATTAAAACACGTTCCTGAATCCTAATTCAGTAATCCTGCTACAATTTTATTACCTTCTCAAGTGTGTACGTGCATGAGAATGTTGTGATGCTAGTGACTACCTTTTATTGCCTTTTTTTTATTAATAAAAAAGCACCCTTCATCTAAATACAAAGAAGACACAGAGTACAGTGCCATTGGAAGTCTAAAAGCTGGTATGAAACTCCTTCCATCCTCCTCTTGCCTAAGAAAATGGTGAAATAAAATCTTCTGCATAAGTCAACTGCAAGGAAGAACTTGTGATCCTCATAACCTAAACAACACTTCTGGACAGGATTTTTTATTTAATCCAAACTGCTTTTCACATTCTTCTGCTTTGCCTCATTTCAGCAGGCACTCTGCTGCTGTTGGCACTGTGCAGTATTTTCAGGCCCACAATGATTATGTGTAAATTGCTGCAAATTATAGCAAGAAATTAGCTATAACTCCCACGGTATATTTTTATCCTCGTGTTTATTATGATTTTCTGATCCTCCAAAAAAAGCATGCTGAGATAGCATTTCTGTGCTCCTAGAAGAAGGCTGTGAGCAGAAATAGCTAACTAATCAGTCTCCCCAGGTATTTATACCACATTCATTGCTGTGCTGTCTGAGCATGTAATGCTAGAAATGACGTCCTATTAAATAAGTGTGAAGAAAGCTGATGCTACTACGACTAGTTATCCAAACCTGCAGTCATTCTTTAACCAAAGCAGAAAGAAATTTGCTTTCAAGCTCATTTTTTAATCACAGAGCTTTAGAGTGCTCTGTGCTTTGAAATACATTTGCCCATCACTTCAATGCCATGGCTGCGTATAGAGCCTCTGGTTCATCTAGGGATTTGAGCCTGCGTGGACACTGTAAGTGTGTTAGCAGTGATGCTAAGCTGGTGTTTGCTCCAGCCCTAAAATGCTCTCTCTTTCAGAAAGCCAAGTTCTTTTAGACCCTTCCAAGTAACCTCAATGCAAAGTATTTACTTATTTGTGCCCTTATTAAGCAATAATGCTGGACCAAAATGCCCTAGTTGGGAGCAGGAGTGTCTTCTGCTGGGTGTTTCACCCTTTAAAGTGAGGCAGGAAGGGTTTTTCTGCCCCAGTGTGGGGAGAAGTGCCGAGCTGACACAAAGCCCACTGGCTTCACAAAACAGCAGGAGTGGGACCGTGATAGTCTTTCATTAGGCAACAGTGAGGATGATTGCATTTAATCTGTGAGGCATTTTAATGGCTATGGGTAGCAAGAGCAAGCAGACTCCATACCAGCAGTTCAGTGTGTATCACTTTGAGTTTTCACAATAAAATCCCAGAATACCCATTCGTCCTTAGCAGACTTGCCTTTGTATCAATTTGGGACCAGATTCTTGGCATGCCAGGGAATTATGCATCGTAATGACTTAATCAAGGGCTTTCACAGTGTATTCTAGAGCTGAGAAACCTTTTTAAACCCAGATGCAGATGGAAGCTTGGACTCAGCCACGAGTGCTTTGCTCATGATGTAAGAGGAGCTCTACACAGACTGACCCCCAGTGCCTCAGCAAAGCTCTATTGATTTTGGTA
This sequence comes from Porphyrio hochstetteri, assembly GCA_020800305.1. Lineage (NCBI taxonomy): Eukaryota > Metazoa > Chordata > Aves > Gruiformes > Rallidae > Porphyrio > Porphyrio hochstetteri. The sequence goes on along the minus strand of CM036915.1, from coordinate 15,902,692 downwards.
ACTTCATCTGTGCAGGGACGTGAATCTATCTACAGGGAGCTAAATGAAGCCTAAAGTTATTGATTTTCAAGAGAAAAGAACTTTAGTTAAAGATCTCTTAAGTTTTCTTAATTATTCCTGATTTTGAAAGATGACATCACAGTAGACTAATGATATTACGGAGTGATGGTAAATAAACCAGCCTGTTTCACATGATTCGATGCAGCAAGACCAGAGAGAATGGGACTGACTGAGTTAGATGGGGTTTTTATTTGCTCTTTGTGCTGGATAACTGTTAATCACTCAATGAGAAACGCATTTCCAATAGCCAGTGCTCAAGCAACATAAATAATAGCAACATCCTTGTTTCTCCTTTGCCCTTAATCTCCTTTTGGAGGCTTGACAATAAACAGCCATTCCCAATCCATTTTGCAACTTGGAAACCAGATCCAAAAAGCCCCCATCAACCATAATTAGTTTGCTTTACATCCCTCCTTTATATTCCTGAGCTAATAAATGGTCGCTGCATTTCCAGGGGGAGTTTGTTTTTCTGCTTGCCTACGGGGGATCGAGAGTTCCTGACTTGCTTGAGTGTAACTCGGTGTTAGCTGGATGTGTTGGCAGGCACTGGTGCTCTCTACAAAAGGTGGCAAAATCTAGAGTCGCTGTATGTTTTGGTTTTCCCATCTGTGGGTTGGGCTTCTACAGAAGGTGTGCTGATTCAGCAAATATGACATAATTTTTCTACTTGCACCACAGCCTTCCTGCCTGACCCTGAGAGAACTCCTGACCTCCCTGTGACTCAGTTCCCCACTTGTAAAATAGAGGAAATAAAAAAATTACATTCAGGTGTGTGGCTTTTGCCTATATTTAGCAGCCTTCCCAGGGAGATGTGTTAAAGGGGTTTCTGTGCATGCTTCAGCTGGTCTGGGTCATGCTGCGGTGGCTTAGCTCAGGCTGCTGGTGACAAGAAGCCTGTGGCCACAAGCCAAACTGAGCCAAAGCAGGTAAGAGCTGACTCAAAGGTGCATCACTCCAGTCATTTGCCATCTGCATGTGAGTCAGAGCCCTAATATTTGTTTTCTTCTATCCTTTGTTGGAAGTCAGTAGAGCTGTTTATTTGTACAGCAGCTAGTGTGCTGGCACCTTGATCTCAGCCAGGCCAAGGCGTTAGTCTACTGCAGCATGTTTGAGAGTGAGATGCTGGCTTGGGCATTTATATAATATATACATATGTTTGTGTATGCCTCTTGGATCCCAATTTTGTCTCACTTGATGCTGTAGAGAGCAGACAGATCTGCCTTAGAGATGCCAAAGATGTAGAACTCGCAATTCTTTGGACATAAGTTTTGGTTAAGTCACCAAAGACTGAGTGCTTGTGAGGCAATCTGAAGGGGAGTTTTATCAAGTTCATCTTTCCAAATCACTCTTCTCTCACAGCGTGGCTTGCTAGCTGTGAAATGATTCTATTAAGCAGTGTTGCCATGCTCTGAGGCAATTTGTTTTCTGTGCATTGATCTTTGATCCAAGGTACTTGCTCCTGAGAATGTTTTTCATTTTTAACCGCTTGCATAGAAGCTACTTTTGTATATTCTGGAAACTGGTGTAGAACAACATTGTCTGTCCTTTTTTATTTGCTAATCACTTTTTCTGGATAGTCAATTTGTGAGTGGATTCCTCATCAGTCATGGACAGATTCTTTAGTGCTTACTGTATTAAACTAATTTGTTGTGTAGCTCTCTAAAATAGGTTAAAATGATATATTTCATAAAAGGGTAAGAATCTTGGTTTAAAATAAAGAAATAATTTTGTTAGTATGTAATGATTTCACAATGCAAAATTGGAAATAATTATAATAGTAATAAGCTACACTTGTAGTGAATTAGCTTGTAAGCTTTTAGAAACTGATCTCCCTTAGAAGGTAAAAGCATAGCACACTTGCATATAGTCAGGCTTTCTGTTTGTGGTGTCCAGCTGGATGCCCAACAGAGAAAATCACTGGGGTTTTATTGTATTAATTCCTTGCCAGACAAGAACCTCTACATTAACTGTGGCCTCCTGTGAAATCAGGAGGCGGTTTAGGTGCATAGGGGATCTCTTGCATCTCTCCTCCTAACCCATCCATGCAACCCAGTCCTCCTTCTCCCTGCCTGCAGATTTGCAGCCCCATCCTGCAGCTGCACGTGCTCAAGTGTGAGTTTTACTGATGGCACATCCTCCTGGGGGGAGGGAGGGTGTGGCTGCGGGGTCCAACCTGCAAAGCTGCCATCTCAGTTCTAGAGAGTTACCAACTTAGATTTTATCATCTTCTGAGGAAACAGGGCTGGATAACAGTGTGGTCACACTCTGGAGTAGGGTTTGGCTTTAGCAAATGTGTCCCCTGGTTCCTGGGGATACTATCGAGTTAGGAGTGCCGAGACAAATATTTACAACCCCAGTAACACACTGGAAGTGGCGTTCTGCTGTGAAAAGTGACTCATTGGAAACACCATGTCCACGATGCCAGCTTATTGGTTATCACTGAATCCAGGACAAGTGTGCTCAGTTTACAAGCAAAACTGCAGTATTCACTCCTTAGCTGCTGGCTGTACAGAGGGGTTATGCTCCAGGTCAGTGGCCCTATGGCCCATGTAGTCATTTCCTCAGGTAGGTGTTGCAGTCAGGCTTGGTAGTGTTCCACCTCTGCTTTGTACTGACACTAGCCAGGTTACACTGGATGTGAACAAGGCCAAAATTGGTTCCTTTCTTCTGATAAATGTGTGGCTATTTGAATGGGTTCAGCAGGTCTGCCCTCTTTGATAACACAAACCATAGAATTTCAATTCATACCTCCTTGTGTGTAACTCATAAGCCTGAGCTAAGACAGGCTCTGCTTGCTAGACGAATCCCCCACAGCTTTATCCTTTCATTCCTCTTAATGGTTTTGCTGAGATCCAACAATCCAGAACGGGAGATTTAATTCACACATGCCAATGACTTGCCTTGCAACCAACTGCTTCTCCCAGAAGTCATTCCCTCCCTCCTCCTACCCTGTCCCTGCTGCAAAGACAGCTCAACTCTTCATCAAACCGAATCTGAACTGCTGCAACCTGGAGCTAGTGAAAACTTGTTCTGTGCCACTGGTATGTTCTGTGTCACTGGTATGTTCTGCAGCAGGTTCAGTGCTTAAACAACCAAAACGATAGAGAAAAAGTTCACCATTAAGGCTATATCCTTCACTGGTGGTGTCTTTCTGCTCATGTTCCTTTATGTTCCTGTTCTTACTTGAGTTGATATATGGTAACAAGCTGTTCTGTACTATCTAACCCTACATAAACTAATGTTCATGTGTCTAGTTCCCATCTCCCCTTTAATAAATTTGGGGATTTTGGTGTCTTCTGACATATTTAAATTAGGAAGAATGCTGAGTCAGCCTAGACAATCTCTTGTTATTGTGAGCAGATGATTGCATCAGTCAGTGTTGACTCCTAAGGAATTTGCAGAAATTTATTTCCAGAGAGCAGTTGAGTTATCAGGCTACAAAGGACTGATCAATAACAATTGGCTTCAGCTATTACAGTGCTTTTAATTTGGCACATTGTCCTTTTGTCATGCAACATCACAGGGTTTCTTCTGGCTTGAAGAGCCTGGAGAAAGGGAATATTGACTTTTGAGTGATTACAATCTGGGAAGCTTTGCCCTCAGTTTGTCTACAGCATCTCTGTATAGACAGAACAAACTACTGAAGTTTAAAAGATTATTAAGGCAATACTGTGCAGGGAAATTTTAGTGCAGAGATTTAGCCATCTATGTCAGGCCATATTAATGGGAATCCTACCACTAAATCCCTGGGCTCCCTTCTAAATAATTTGCCTAATGATTTCAGTTAAGCACAGAAAACAAGCACCATCTGAAACTGTTTGTTTGACATACGGTGCTTGATGCATGGGAGCCAGAGAGAAAATACAGTACTGCAGTGTGGCTACCCAGTACTGTAAGCGAGGGGAGGAGACTGGTGTTAAGATAAAGATGTCCTGGGACATGAGTGATCACTGGAATGGATTAAATTTGTACCATGAATCCAGCTTTTATCCTGCTGCTAGGAATGTACCTTTCTTACATAGGTCTGTACAGTCCAGCTGGGCAGCTCTTGAGTGAGTTGGACTTCTGGCTTTAAAAATGACACTCAGCTGTAAGGTCTAGGTAATCTTTAATTTGCAAAGAATTTGGTGTTGGGTCCCTTTGGGCACAAACCATTACTTCTGTAGTAAATTATTCCTGTATCTTCCCTGTAAGAGAGATTTCAGCTTCGGTGTGTGCTGTTCTGGTTCTTCCCCCTGCCTTTGGCAGCAATTTTTAGAGGGAAGGTCTGGTCAGGCTCCCATGCAGTACAGTTACATTCATGTAGTGGTAGGTTATACATAGGCAACAGGATATGGGCAGTCTGTCAGGAACTATCTACTGTTTCAGATGATAACTAAGTCTTTTTGTAACTATATATAACAACCCAGTGCATACAAAAATGACATAATTGAAGAGTTTCTCACCTGCCCTGTATTCAACTCTGATCTTCCTATCCCTTGAGTATACATAGCAGAGTTGGCCCCAAAGCAGACATGAGAGCAGACTGTGGGAATTCACTGAAGAAGCATCTGTCTCAGTCCAGTAAAATGCTACACATCCTCCTACCACCTTTAGGAGAGATTCACTGTCATTAAATAGTGCACCATTATCTGCATTACAACTCAGACATCAGCAAAGCGCCTACACGCCCCTGGCTGAAGGCTGCCTGTCATGCACCTTCCCACGCCTATCATGTGCTTGGACTGCTGTGAGTAAAGCTGCGTGTGCTCAAAAGCTGTGCATGCTCAAGTTCTCCAAAGCTGAAGGGAGATGGGCCCACAAGGCCCTGGGCTGCCTAGGAAGTTTTCCAGAGAAACTTGTGGGTAGATGGAAATGAAGCTTTTGTTGTCCAAGCCATCATTTTGTCCCTGAGTTCAGCTGGAAATAACGTGCCAAGCGATGATGGGGAACGTGACGCTGGTGGAAGCGCCATCGCTCACAAGTGATGAAACGACCCAAAAATACTTCAGGGCGTATCTTTACAAGCAGCAGCATATCGGCCCTTATGTCCTCATCAAATTCCAAATCAAGTAATTGACTTGCAATTCCAAATGGCAATATTATTGTTTGCTTCATTACCTCCTGCACTCGCACAATGCTGTTTGTGCAGGATGGTCACTATTTCTCCAGTTTAGCAGCAGTTATGCTTTAGCAATGAGCAGAAAGACCCATTATCAGCCTCCACAGCACCTCGGTTCTCTTCAGGATGAATGGTGCACTATAAATGTAGAGGATTATTTAAAAACCCATTGCAAACACTTCTAGCATATTAGTCGTAATAATAGTCCGACTGCTTTATTTGGAGATAACCCAGTCCCTTTGTCAGGACGCAGTACCTGGTGCACGTACTCACAGGCCGACTGGCTCATAAAATAGCAGGATGGCAAAATTATCAGGAGAAACAATGACGTGTTCTTATGTTGCTGTAAGTTATGAATGTGTAATAAAAGGCAGACGTGATTCTTGAGCTGCTGAGCATATAGGTGAGGGTTTTATGACAGCTATAAGTTCTGAAGTGTGGGTTTAATGCCGGATGATCTTTAGCTGCCCGGCCTGGATTTTTGTGTACTGGAGTAAGGACAATAGATGTGAACTAGGTAATTTGGGAATTGGGAACCATAGCAAGGCAAAGCTGAGATGGCTGAGCAAAGGAAGAGGATGCAAAATGTTTCTAACCAGAAATAAAAATGTAAGTGCTTCCATAGGAGCACAGACAAGGCCAATATTCACTCCACTAGGAGTTTGTTTGAAATCTGAGGGGTTATCAAGAGAAGAGTTCACTTCTTATCGTGGGCATGTTGTTTAATTATAATACAATTATAGCAGTTGTAGTTTCTATGAGATTTAGTTTCCAAGCTAGTGCCTGCTGACAGATCTGCAGCCATTCTACAAAAGATGCCTCCAGGGGAGAATGGAGATATGGCACAGGACAGGCACTGACTAAAGTAGATATATGATATTAATTGGCACCTCTAGATACTATATGTATATAAATAGTGATAATACTCATCAGTATTAAATTTCCTGAACAAATGATGTTCCAGGATCTATGCAACTAACTGCCTTTTAAAATTTATTTTTCAATCAAACATTTGGTTAAGCATAAAAAAATATCCCTGAAGGGTTTACTGAATTGCCCTCTTGTGCTGTCAGTGGATGCTGTAGGGTTCGGGTGTCAGTATGTTGTGTGTGCTCAAGGCTGGCAGAACTTTCTACATAGAGGGTTGATATTGGGCTCCAAACCCAGCTCAGTTCTAGGGCAGAGTGCCAGACTTAAGCACAAGGATTTTTAGAAGCATCTCCAAAAATATATTGTGAATTCTTCAGCCTCTTTGTTGCTGGTTCGGAGTTAAGCATGGAAGAGGGGCTAGATGGTCCTCTGTCACTGTGCCAGCTACTTGGGATGAGTCTGTGGGCTTGCCAACTGAGCAAGCTGCAGCTCCCAAACCTTCCTCAGTCCCTGCTCATTTCTCCCAAAGGAAAGCCTGGAGCGAAGCAGATCGATAATCGATCCTGATATCTACATACGACTCAATTGATTAAGAGAGATGTTAGGCATAGATCTCATCAGCTAAGCCTTAGAGCTAAAACTTCTGTGCTGTGGATGCTTCTTTTCTGTTTATAGAGTTGGGCTCAGTCATTCACCTTCTGTGAACTATGAAGTTTTCTCCTTCACAAATAGTGTCACCAGGGAAGAAAGTGTTACTCAACAAGACTAAATGTGACAGCAGCTGGGTCTCTAGTTAAGTCTAATCTACTCTCAAGTGAGAACCGAAGTAGGCCTAACCCTGCTGGATGAGTCAGTGGCAGAATCAGGTTGAGAACAAGAATCTCTTATTACCAGCTCTGCGATATAAACACATGCCTTCCCTTGCTGTCTTCCCAACCATTCATTAACACAGCGGTAGCAGTTAGATCCAACTTATTTATGTATTTTTTTTTTTCCCCAGGATCAACTTTCACCTCTTTTTGAGTTAGGCAGGAGTCCTTCCTCCCCTCGCCTTGCTCTTCTTCAACTTTCTCTGCTCCCATAAAACACCAGGAGTGTCAGACTCCTCATGTTTGCCAACGTGAAACAGTGATTGCTGGCAAGCACAGACTACTTGGCTGCCCCCTTCTCCTCACCGGGTACAGCTCCTGCAGTCGCATTTCATTCCTCGTGGGATGCTGCAGCCCCATAGGAATGTTTAAAAGCTGTGAGTCAGGCCTCCAAGAAAAGTCACGCATGACTTCAAATCATAAGGATGATCAAAAACAATAAAATGCATGGGTTTGATTTGCCTTTGGGTTTTCTAAGGTGGTGAGGCACACCCAGTTCGGGTTTTCAAGCTGTTCTTTGCAACCATTAAGGCTGGAAATTCAAGCCATTCATTTTTCATGAGCTACACATAATTTCTTGTTTTGAGAAAAACAGGGAATATTGCCAGACCTAATGGTCAGAGTTGGCAGCACTGGTGCTGTCACTGAATGTACTCAGTGAAACTATATGAGTCATTTTCCCCTTTTCTATCTAGAATGAGGGCTTTGCTTTTCACATCAGCACAATGACCTAGCATTTGCATATATCTGACTGCTTGAGAAAGTATAGATTGCTTTTGCTGAGCCTTTTTAAAAATTGTTATCAATGGGTTGGTGTTGGGTGAAAATCACAGTAGGGTGGACAGTCCCCGAGACTGCCCTTTCAGTCGTGCTACCAATGTGGATCAGGCTTGGCATGTTCCTTTCATCTCTGCCTTCCCACAGTTTGGTGCAGTCAGACTGAATAGCATGCTGAATTTTCTTCTTCCAAACCTTCTCTCCTTTTCTTCTTTTCTCAATGTAAATTTTGAGCATTATGGTGAGATACTCAAGTGGTTGGACTTGGCAAAGCCATCACCCAGACCTTCTGACTACACACCTAGCTGGCAGCCGCGTCGCTCGGATAAATGGGATTCTGCAAAATGACAGTGCAGCTTGCCTGGGTAGGGGATGGGCCCCATCCCAGGTAAGTAATGAATTCCCTCAGGGACTCGCGGCTGTCAGAGACATCACCACCTTCTGCTTCCTGTGCTAGATGCAATTCCTAGAGCTTGTGTTCTTGGATACAAAGAGCACTAATAGTACCTGTCGAGACATGCGGTCCTTCCCTGGAAAAAAAAGGACAAGAAAACAAACTACATATGATAGGTGTTAGTCATGATGCTTATTGCACGGTTGGCACAATCTCCACCTGGGGCTCCTATACTCACATCCAGGATTTGGGAATGAGTCAGACATGCTGCATATGTACTTATGGATGATCTGAGCGTACATAGAACATAATGGGAATTTCATGATGTCCCAACTTGCTTCTGCTTCCCTTTGCACAGCAAGATGTCTGTAAATCCTAGGCAGAGTCCTTTTTCTCTGAGACAGCGTTGCTGGGTGGCAAAACAGCATGCCAGCATGCCTCCAGGGAACTGATGTCTGGGAACATCGGTTAGTTTGCTAGAATTGAGTAGACTAATGATGCTAAATCTTACGCCGTTACTGCCAGCCATGTGGCCTTGGTGGTGATCTTCTGAAATCTCTCAATTCTGGAGTCATGTTATCACTCAAGTATGTCTATTAACTTTCAGCCTCCATATATGCAAAATAAAGCTGGTTTAATGTGATTCCCCAGCATACCAAAAAGGGAATACATGTAAGAACACACTGAACCTGTATTGTGAAAGCCAAAAGTCTGTAAACGAGTCATGTGGCTTTAGGGGACCTGAAAATTTATTTCTGAACAGCGTGTGTCAGTGGCTTTCTAATTTTCTTGTAATAGCTATGTCTGCACCATTTGGCTTCCTACACCTTCTGTAATAAAACTATCAATGTTATTTTGTATATATTAAAATTTGTTTTATTTTTCCTTCTAGTTCCCGAGTCACTAACAGGAGAGATAATGTTTTAGGCAAGGCAATTTTTCAGGCATTACAAGATGAAAACATGGAATGTATTTCCCTGGGAAAAAAAGTTTTCAGAGAGGCTTTTCCACATATGGAAAAGGGATGAGAGGTTCAACACTGCCTTTTCTGGTTCCCTGCTTCTAACAAAAGTAAGGGTTTTTTCTTTCTTTCTTGAAAGCAGAAAGATTGTTAAACACAGGGTCCAAAACTGGAAGGACCAAAAGGTACAGAGCTGACATAACATGCTGAAGGGAGGATGTTTGTTAGCCCTCAGTGGTGTAGTGTCTCATGTCCACAAGGCTGTTTTACGGCAGGCAAAACACAACAACATAGCAATGAATAAAATATTAAATGCTGCTGAGACTTTTATAAGGACATTTTTATAGTTCAGCCAGGTGCAGTGGCATTCTTTTAATTACTTGGACATGACAAAGACTGCTCCAAAGCTGAGGTGTTGAATCTCTGGTATGTGTAAGGCAGTACAGGTAACAGCTGGGGAAGGGAACTTGACTGCAGGTAGGAGATGCTTCTCTGTGCACAGAAGTGGTCTGGGGTGTGTCCTGCTCTGTCCAAAGTTATTACACTGCTAACAGGTGGAAATAACTGTAAGGGGTATAAAACCCACTCACAAAAGATGTCACTGGATTTAGCCATCAAATGGATTCAAAGTACTGGTGTCTTCCCAAACGTGGGTGCTCTCCGGTGCTTCCCATTGTACCTTGACTCAATGTAACATACATAATGCTGTAAGGTCCAGCGTGCCCAGCCACCTGCTGCTGCTCACCCTGTCCTCCTCCATCTTTGTCACCGTGTACTTAGACTCTTCTCACCCAAGGACCCCTATGCTGGTGCAGCCCCTGTATACTTAACTGCTCTGCTTTGCCAGACATGCAGAGCTGATACGCTGTTGTCCTTTGTCACTCCATCAGCCACAGGACCTGACCCATTAGAGATTTCACTCAAATATTTCCCAAGACCTTACTAGGAACTCATTCCTCAGGAGAAGAATGAGTCCTGACTTCACTGAAATATTTTCTCCAAGTGGTGCCAATGAGAAATCAAACAACTTTTTTTTGGCAATTAATCAATTTGTCTCTGAGTATGAAAAGAATAAATGCTGTATGCTGGTTAGGTAAATGGTTCTTTATCAAGATGCTGAGGCTGAGGATGCCTGAGCATCTGCCACACTCTCAGTTCCCACTGACTCCAAGGACAACTGAACTCATCCCATTTCTATCTGCCTTTTGCAGGCTCTCTCCCTTCTTCAGGACCTGATATAATCCTATCTAATGAGGACTCTTTGACACTCAGCAACTCACAACACAAGCTGCTATAAGGTAGGGAAGTAATATCTACCTCTAAGGCAGAGAGAAATCACGCATCTTGCCCAAGTTCATGCAGAAGATCTGTTGTAGCACTGGAGAAACAAAAATATCCTGGAGAAGTAGTAACTTTTTTGTGTTAGATATGGACTAACACATAGGTCTTCAATGTTTAATATTTTCTCTGATTTACTCAAGACATAATATTGATTTTGAGCTACCCTGGAATGTTTTGTGAGTAGATAACCTTCTGGTTTATGGTTTGTATTTCTCCCGGTTCTTCTCTTCCAAGAGCAAGGGCTTTAGGACATCAGCTCCTGCCCATTTAGCAGTAGTGTTGTAAATGAGCAGTGCTTCTCCCAGTATTTTCTGCTGGAAGTTATCGACACCAGCATAAAAGCAGCACAAAAGGTTTTGCCTCTGTGCCACAGTTCATAGTCCAGCGTCTCCACCACTGCTTTCTGCTGTGAACTGGGCTGGGTGATTTATAAGCAAGGTTACCATCCCCTTCTCCCATCCCTGCCATGGAGGTGGAAACTTCTCAGGGAGAAAGATGGATGCAAAGGGTGATGATGAAACCTTATTCTCCTGCAGCTAAGCTCACCTGTGCTCATCTGCCAGAGCTGTGGCTCAGGGCTGTGATCGCTGCTGTGCAAGCAGGCACACCGCACAAGATCTTCATGAGCTGGCTTGACTACCAGTAGTGTTCTAGCTGTTAAACCAGAGTTTGGCACAGGCTGGTGCCTCTAATATTTATTGAGGTACTGTGATTGATTTTGCAATGCACATAGCTTGGTGGCTACGCTGGTAGCAATGCCTGAGTTTTGTTGTAAGGTGGTTTGAGTACATCTCCATTATATAACAGCCGCATCAATGCCTGTCATCTAGACATAACTTAATGCTGACATATTCAACTAATTTAGGTATGCCAGCAAATTAACAGCAGTATATCAAGCACTATTCTTTGTGAGTAAGCTTGGTGTGGTGTGTATAAAGCACATTTTGTAGTGGTAAGGACAAAAATAATAGGCAAGATGAATATTTCTGAGCAGATTCTAGAGAATGCTACATGAGACAGCAAAGCACGATGCAAAGTAGATTTTATAACACAGTGTTCATGAAGAACTTGAATTACTTATGCACCCAGCTTTCTCATGACTGAAGTGCACAGGAACCCATATTATTTTCACAGGTGGGACACTATATTCTAGGAGGTTTGACTTTTAGAAATACTGGGGTTTTGCTAAGAAAAAAGGAAAAAAAAATGTAAAAAAAATCTGGAGCTCTGTACTGTGGTGTGTTGCTCCCTTCCTGCAGAACTTGCTGTTTATTGTGGCAACTCTGATAATTACCAGTTTCCCAAAGGAGGGAAAATTTTGCAAGCTTGTAAAATGTCAGAATGTTGTCAAATGGCTGTTACTGTGAAAATATCTGTATCATGTATTCATTCTGAAGATTGAAGACTGAAGTGGGACAAATTTATTTTCACAAGATCTAGAGATGTTTAAACAAGAGGATGAAATCACCCCTTCCTGGAGGGGTGATTGGGAGAAGATGCTTTTTTCTAATGTCACGATTTTCCTCTTTCTCTAAGGAGAGGGGAAGTAGAAAAGGATGAAAGAAGCAGAGAGCAGAAAGCTGGGAGGGAGGTGTGATTTATTGCTTGGATATCAAAATCTCCCAGTTTATCAACTCTGTCATAATCCCACCACTTGGTAGTAAGTACTTCACAGGGCAGCAGAAGAGAGGAATGTGACAAGCAGAGATGGAGAAAGATGAAGAGGGGAAAGGATCATTGGGAAGAAAGGAGGAATCCAAGATCTCTGGAGTTCCAAGTCAATTGATGTGCATTAAGAAACATTAGCTAAGGCTTTTACAGCAGGATCCCAAATGTGCCGGTGAGTGTGATGTTGAGACAAGATTTCTCTTCAACCAGAGACCTGTCAGTGATCCAAATCCTCAGCTCTGTTCAGCAGGTACTTTTGCTCGGGAGGTCCACTGGGCATTTACCTTGTATAACTGATACATTGGTAGCGTGTGTTTTTAATGTGTCCTGTACAGTGTACAAGACATTAAAAGACAGCATAGGGAATGGGGTACCAGACTTTCTTCAGATTGTGTTAAATTAAACAATATGTGGGCTGGGGCAGATCTGGGCTTACAAAATACAGCAGGGATGGGGTGCGAATGAGGACGGACAGGCCACTGCTGTTCTCTGTGTCACTGTGGTCCTCGTGCAGGCTGCAGCTGGGGAGGAGCTTCACACATGTGATGGTACCCGAGGGATTTCCGTCTGTCACAGGAGAGCAGGAACATGATACTTCTCTTTCTCTGGCCATTCCTTCTCCCTCTGTAGTGAGCGTAGGTGGTGTGGTCTGTAACCTGTGTTCACTAGCAATTCCCTGGGAAACTGCCAGCACAGAGGTGAGAGATGGACTCTGTCCCTCCTGATGCCTTACAACAACGAGTAAAGTACACCGCAGAGAAGCAGTAAGGCTGTGCCATAGCTCTGGCCAGGAAGATGTAGGGATTTCTGTGATTGCTTTAGGATCCTTGAATGAAGGGAACTACCCAAAAGCAGACACAGCAATCAATCTTCCAACAGGCTTCTTTCCTAAGGTGGAATACCAGGACAGCAGTCATCCCATTTCAGCTTGATGTCCCCTGCTGAAGTTTATGAGTGAGCTCAGAGCTGATCGTGACAAAATACTTGGATATTATGGGACAAAAAATATGTGCTCTACGAATATTAAAAGTCTAAGCTTCAAATTTCCTAAAGCAAGCCTAAGAAATCTCAAATGCATTATGAACATCTGTGAAGCTATAGAAATGTCCTCTTTTATTACTTTCTCCAGTAAAACATTTTATTGTTTTAAAATCCACCAAAATCTGATGACATTTTGACAGAGAAGATTAATTGTCTCACTTAAGGAAACACTGATCAGATCTGCTGTGCTGTAAAACTTTTTATTGGCTGCAAATTTCAAGTCATTTCGGTATTCAAGGCTGCTTCAGAAAAAGACTTGAGGCATTATAATTTTACAAGAAGTGAATAACTGCTTGGAGATTTTTGCAAAACAAATGGTTTGCTTCTAAGCAATCAAAGCAACGTTTTAGGTTCTCTAATGAGGTAGTTCCTTCAAGGAGCTGGAGAATACTGACACCAGATATTCCCCCTGTTGCTGCAGCAGATTTCTCTGGCATTGACAAATAGCCTATCTGAAATAGCAAGGTCAGATGGACAGTAACAGAACAAACAAGAGCATCAAACCCATAGTTGTCTGGGTGCTCTCGGCATTCCTAAGCAGGCAGGTAGATGGATGAACAGACATTTTTGTCATTTGGAACATTTGTATCTAGATCCTTGACAGAAGCTTCAAGCATAATGTTTGCTTTCTAGACACCAGGATGTGCCCAGGCACCACAATTATTTACACAGAACAGCCAGCTGAACCCAAGCATCCAGCCACACATTATGAGCTGAGGGCTCTGCTGTGTGCTGCGGAGGCAGCAGAAAGGTACAAAAGCAAAAATTGTCCCTGAGCACTCTCAGGGATGCACTAAATTCTGCTGCCTTTCAAAGCCTGGGAAGGAGTGCTGCTATTAGGGAATCACCAGGCACTGTGCCCTAATGGCAGGATCTCTGCTCCCTTTAAACTGCAGAGTCAGGTAGGGCCAGCTTCCTAGTGTGCACAGAGACTTTCCAGTGGTGAAGGAGTATTGCTGTCCCGCTAGAGTATCTCTGCTCCCTTTACACTCACCATTTAGCACTTGGTTGCCAGAGCAGCCTGTAGCCTCTGGGCTTTCCTTACAGTGACCTATTTGTGCCAGGGTTTATGCAAGCATGGTATATGGATACTTTATTGTTATGGGATTTAGGACTCAGGATTTTTGTTTTACATAGTAATTACGCCTAAAACCCTGTTGCTACAGTAGGGTGAAAGGCAAGCATATGAGGAGGCCGATGTGTTAGGATGCTACAGAGAGGCTCTCAGTGAGACTGGAGTTCGCCGGACTGATGACTAGACATGCATAGCGTGAGCCACTCCTTCCCTGAAAGACTTTACTATCTACACAGACAAAGCAGATGCAGGAGAAGAAAAAGCACAGAGGTACAAAATAACTCCTTTGCTAAAGTTACTCATCGGCAGACAATGGCACACTGTTCTCCTGAATACCAGGCCATGCTCAATGAACTACTTAACATGGACATTAAAAGCTTAAGCAGGGAGTCGTTAAGGCTTTAGAAGGCTGCAGCCCAGATTTCTAAACAAGGCTATCTAGAAGGGACCTCCCAGATTTGTAACCATGTGGTAAAACGACCTGCCCCATTTTGAAAGATGCTGAGCAGCCCAGTAGCTCCAACTAGAACCAGCCTGGAGCTCTGCTCTGTGGAGGACACCCATCCTATGCTGCTCCTTGCTCCGGAAAGACACTGAGCAGCTGGTTTCCTTTCAGGTCCCTTCTGCAGTTCCAAGGGTATGGGTGAGCTGCTGGCTCTGAAGTATGTGCCGTGGCTCTGGGTAGGACAGCTGTGGCTGCTCGATGCTCTCAGGCAGCAGTGCTGCTGTCCGACACACTCTGCCTGGTGTCCTGCTTACCTGCTTGTTCAGTTTCACTCTCAACCCCCATCTGCATTTTTACCTGTTGTCCTTGGTGATCACTCAGCTTTCCCCAGATCTCCTTTCTCTTCTCCCACCCTTTAAGAGGCAGAAAATGGTTAGTTAATTTTAGAGATGGACTCATCTCTGGGAAACCAGTAGACAGAAAATAAAAGCAGAGTATCGAACTTTTTGTACGTTATGAGGCATTTTTATTCTGACCATTTTCACAACAGACTTGATGAGTAAGATTCCAGAATGCCATACATAAATGCCAAGAAATGGGATTTTCATTTCTGCATTTTTTGATGAGAAATAGTCCCTGGGTTGTTTTCGAAAATGAATGCTGAAAGCTGGAAATCCTAACAGTAATCAGTGTTTTTTCATTTCCATATGTGCATCTTTCTTGCAAACTATGTAGCATCGGCACAGTAAATATCCTTTATGTAATTTAAAAGTAAAATGCATCATGAAGCATGCTGTTAGTTCTTGATGCTAACACCAAATAAACAGAAGCATGAGGGAATCTGAAAAGATCCTGGGCCAATTTCTGCTCTTGGCTAAAGTCCTACAACCCCCTTGAAGTCAGTGGCATTCTGGGCTTGCAAATACAAGCAGAATTTGGACTGTAATGCTACAGATCTCTCAATGTGGGCATTGCAATAGGGAGCTGGCATTTCTGCTCTTGAAGGGCTGCTGCCAAATGGCTGCTGAGTACCATTTCCAGTAGGCCTGGGTAACTAAAACTCCAGCTCATCCTGTTAGGATAACGCACAGAACAGAGGTCAAAGTAGCTGAGGAAAACAGTCTGGTGAGATTCAGAATCAAATCAAATTTAAGGCTCGGTTGTTCAAGAAAGTCTTGGGCTTATTTCTTTTGGATTTTTATAGGCTGTCTCTCAGGAAGCAGGGGCTGATTCTGCTCTCATTAAAGCCTATGGTGAAAATCTCAGCAGTCTCAGGGGCTGCATGCTGGGCTCCCAAACAACTAGATTAGAAGGACTGAAATAATGTTAGCACTAAACACCTGATCCAAAGCCCGCTGCAACGAAGACAAGACTTTCTATTTACCAGCTCTGAAGACAAACCTACCTCAAAATGAATGCTTTACTAAGATTCCTCAAGTGATTTCTAAAGCTTTAGCAAAAGATGTACCAAGCTCCTATAGCAGAGCAAACATAAAAGGAAGCAAAGAAAAATGTCCTCGGTGTTAGCAGATAGATTAAATGGATTTGGGAGAAGGAAGTAAAAATTAGAAGAAACTCCTTTCAGAAAATTTGTGCCAACGTTTTCTAGAGAGATATGAATAGATGGCTCTTAAAATATGAAAAGAAGTTGTGCTGTGATATCAGGGTGATGTGAGCCTTCAAATATGACAGGCAGATCTAGATAATGCAGGTCAAGGAGAACACTGTTTTGCTTATGACGTTATAAAGGAGGAAGTCGTGTTCACTGGTTGTTCCATTTCATCGAATCACTGGCAAAGCTGAGAAACCTTTCACCTCCCTCCTGGGTGTTTCAGCTTGCACCAGGATCACATGCTTAATCATCTGGAGCTTCTTTTGGACTGCTCTGTTGAAGCAAAATCATTTGTGGTAAAATGAAACTGTTCCGTGGACATCCTGTTGCATATCAAGCTCCATGTGCTTCTGGTGGTCCTGCATCCTGCTGAACATGTGCACTCATGAATATCAAAACTGTTCTCCTCAATGAAAGGTGGACAGAAAGCCTCTAATGCCTCCTCTGCAGTGGTCTACAGAAAGCAGGCTTCTGTTTTCACCTGCTGGCTCTGGGTCACTTTTGACTTCCCATCATCTTTAACAGATTTCTGAGTGTTCCTCAGAGGTGAGGGTGTCCTTTTCTGGGTGGTTGGCAGCTTAGCCAATTCTCTGATTAGGCACTTCCCTCTTTCTTTCTCCTACTTGAGTTCAGCAAGGTGGGGTTTTTGCAGCTTATCAGTCTTGAGACCCTCAAACAAGAAAACTGAATGCTATTTCTCTGATACTATGTCTCCCATTCACAGTGGATCAGGATGTACATTTAATTATTAACTGCACCCTTTATTCTAACCCAAGAATAAGTCTGGCCTTCTTGTTTATGAATTTTCTCCCTCAGACACAGTTTGACTACTGGCTCTATTTCTGCAGATGGCATAAATCTTTGTGTTCCTTATTTCCCAGTTGTTTGCCTCTTTTGAGTTGTGGCAGCTTCTGACTGTAACAAACATACAGATTTCTAAACGCTTCAAGAAATCCACTTATTCCACCATGATTGTAACTGAGTTTTCTCATTTTGGCACATCAGAAAACTGACTAGCTTCATGCACAACTTGAGCAAGAGCACATCTGAACATTCTGCTGCCCCTCCTTGACATTTGATGCCATAACTTAACATTTGTTCCACCATGTGTTGCTGGTCAATAACTCCTGGCAGGAGGTTTCTGTCTTGTTCACTGTTTGCATTTCCCTTTTTATTCCTGCTGCTGTACTGCCAGCTGTTGCGCTGGTTGCTCACAACTGCAAAAGAATCAGCTGGCCTTTTTCTAAACAGACACTGTGGATGTTCCACCCTACTGTTCTGCATCTATATTTCTAATGATGACATGAAAGCTTGCACAAAGAAAATACAAGATGAACAAAGGGGAATTTAAGTTTTAAAAAAAATCATATAAAATAAGATGATCATGGAGAGGCTTGGAGGAAGGCGATCATCACTCCCCACAGCTCCTTATGATTACTGCCAAGATCATGAAAGCGCTCCAAATAATGTTGTGGGGAATGCTGTGATACCCACATGCAATGCAGGTCATCTTCTGTTCATGCAACCTGGCATTTGGAAGACTTATTGCATCAGCGAAGACAGCCAAGAGTGAATAATCTCTACCAAAATAGCTGTAAAGCTATGTTAGCACTTCCATGCTGGTTGCACCAGCATTTTCTGGTGTTTATCCAAGCTCAGATATTCAAAACAAAAAAATTAGGGGCCTTCTTCCATTAAGTGCTTTTGCCAGGTTTACAGGTCTACCTACTCAGCTCACAACAGCTCTTACCAATGGGACGATCTGTGCTTGGACTTTATCTTTGCTGAAATCTTTATGTGTCCTCTTGCTGTACCTTCCTTAGGATAGTCTTGAGTTCCTCTGCTCAATAAAAAAAAAAACAACCACAACCCCCCAAAATTTTACAACCTGTTCACTGTTCCTCTAGGAAAGCTGAAGGGGGAAGTTTTAGATTAGATACTAGAGTGAAATTCTTTAGAGAGAGAGTGGTGAGGTGCTGGAATGGGCTGCACAGAGATGTGGTGGATGCCCCATCCCTGGAGGTGTTCAAGGCCAGGTTGGATGGGGCCCTGGGCAAACTTGTCTAGGCCATGACTGGAGTTTGGTGGCCCTGCCTGTGGCAGGGGATTGGAACTCTGTGGTCCTTGGGGTCCCTTCCAACCCAGACCATTCTATGATTCTATGAAATGGAAACACGCTTTGCCCATCCTCAGCTTCTCTAGCTTCCCTTGAGCTTCACAACTGCTCACTTTTTTTTCCCCCCTCCAAAACTCAGCTCACCTCCTGGCACCTCCTCCACCCTTGGCATGCTCCTCTCTGTTATCCGCAGATAAAATTCCTCTTTTATTTGGCTTGTTTCACCTGTCTGGAACCCTGTCCTCCTTTCCTATCTCCTTCAAGCTGCCAAGTCACTCACCATCTTTAAATACCACCTTTAAAACCTTCCTTCATGGTAGAGGTTACAGCTGCCTGTGACATGAGGTGAGATTGTACAGCAGGTGCAGTGTGAAAACATTCTGTATAAAAATAAGCTGTGTATTGCCTCAGAACCCTGCAATTAAAAACCCCAACAACAGAAAACACAACCAGAAACGAGTCATGTGGCGTGCTGCAGATAACAGGAGATTAAAGATCAGCAGCTGACTTTGTGCAGGAGACGTGAGGCAGGTGACTGGCGAGGGGCCCGCGGGAGAGGTCAGACCTCTGCAAAGCCCACCCGAGCGAGACCCTCTGTAGGCAAGCCTTTTTCTTCAAGGATTTAAGACACCCTCTGGGTAGAAAAGGAGGCAATGGGCAGCCAGGCGGGATTTTTATGGCGGAATTAATTTATTTGGGGGAGGAGAAGGGTGGACGACGGCATGCCGAGGTACCGCGTGGATGTCAGGGGCTATCTCCTCACACGCTGCCCTCCAAAGGCCACCGCAGGCCCTGGTCCCGAGCCTGAGGGGAACAACCCCTTGCCGTGCAAGCCGGGCCCTTTCGGGGCTCGCCCGCTCAGCCTGCCCAGTGTTAGCGGTCCCTGCCCGCCCGCCCCCCGCCGCTGTCCCGCTCCTACCCCCACATTCGCCACAGAGCACTCGAGAAAGGGGGAAACAGAGGACAGGCCGCTTCCCCTTTAAATAGCATTCTGCGGTTAACGTCGCCGCCGTCTTCGTGTAGTAATTAGTCGCGGGCTGTAGCACCGCCTCCTCGTCCGCGAGGCCTCCCTTCCTCGGCTCCGCCAATCAGCGCCCGCCCGCGTCACTCTGAGGGCAACGAAACACGGAGAAAGGGAAAAAAAAGTTTGGTGAGGAGCGAGCGGGGCCAGGCGGGGCCGAGCTGAGCGGGCGGTGGCGGCGGGACGCAGCGGGCCCGGAGGCAGGTGAGGGCATCGCGGCTGGGTCGGGGGCTGCCAGCTGGGCAGGCTGGGGGTCGCCAGCCCCTCTCTGCGGCGGGGCTGGTGGGGCGCCGCCCGGCGCCCGGTCGCCCCGGGGGAGCGGCTTGGGGGTCGAGGGGAGAGTGTCGTTCCCTTCACTGCCGCCTCCCCCCTGACCCCCGTGCCTAGCGGGCGCGGGGCTGCGGGGCGGCGGCGGGGCCGGGCCCTGGGCCTCGGGGCTCTTTTTCTCCCTTTTTTGGTCGTTCCTTCCTCTTCCCCCTCGCCCCCCCGCCGGGCAGCTCCTCGCTGCGTGCGCAGGAGCCATCCCAGGGCAGAGGTGTTTGTACTCGTGTCCTTGGGTGGAAGGGGAGAGGCAGCCCGCCTGCCCGCGGCGTGCCGCCAGCCCTGCGCCGGGCGGGCGCTCGGCCCCTGCCGCTCCCCTCCTTCCACCGGTTTATTTTAGATCGGCTGGGAGAGGCCGAGGGCAGAGCCGGCGGAGCGGCGGGGCTGGCCTCCCTCTCCGGCGGGTCTCCCAGCTGCTGGGGGCGATTGGACTTGACCGAGCGGCGGGGAGCGGGAGGGCTTGCCTGTCGCCTCGGTGCCGGGGCCTGCCTTCCCCGGCTGCCGGTGGCTGCTGCAGTCGGTGTGCGTGTCTGCACCTCGGATAAGTTTAGCGCAGCGGTTTTGGCTGGTTTGGGGGACGGGAGTATTCAGGAAGCAACATGCACTTTGTGTTGGTGCGCCCTCTCAATTAAAGGAGGGCTTTAGGGCTACGTAGCCTGTCATCCTTTTGCTTTTTATGGTACAAAAAGTTCTTTTTGTTGCTGTGTTCGGCGAGGAACCCTGCGAGATTTAACCAGGCTTATGCCCTTGATGGGTAAGGGTTGCCAACATCCACCCTCGTTTCCACAGGATGTTAGGGTGGGGGAGTCTTAAGAAATAAACCCTACTAATTATCTTACTGCCAGTAACGACGGCAGCAACAAGGAAAATGTAGAAGCTTCCACTAAATGTGCTACTGTAACGTGGAGGCATTTGGTAAAACCGATGGCAGTTACTTCTCTCCCTGAGTGGACTGGCTTGAAGTGCTCTGTTGTGTTCTGAAGTCCATTCCCTGGATGTTTGTCCAGACTTGTCCTATAATAGGTGTCATTGCATAAGAGTTACAGGGAGTATAGAGCGTGCTGAGTTTCATTCTAAGGATCTGTGCTCGCATCTTAACTGTGCCAAACTCTCTGTGTATGCTGAGAGAAGGGCACAGCTTAGCAAACTGCTCTATGAACTTCAGAGGGGAAAAAAACAAACAGCCAAAGCCTATTCTCTTCCTCCTCCTTCCAAACAAATTATTTTGTTTGTCTGATGTCATCTGAAATAATTTCTTTCACAGAGTGCTGTGATAATAGTAACTCAACAATTGAGGAAACAAATACATTAATTCCTTCCGTAGTCTCTTTCCTGTCTCTTTAAGCTTTTATAGTTTTGTTCTTTGAAATGTCTGTTTATCTGGTGCCAAGGTACCCCCACCTGTCCTTTATATTAATTAGCACCTGACCTACAAGGGAACTGGCTTTTTTCTAACCTGTCAGGTCTTTTTTCAGGCCAAAACAGCAGTGTGTTTTGGGAGGATTTTTTTCCCTGTGATACCAAGTACCAAAGTCTATGATGTGTATCATGACACAGTTCCTTGAGCTTACAACTTTCCAGATAACTTCTTCAGTAGCAAAATTTTTTTTCTCTTCTACATCATGTATGTATTTTGTAGGATACCTCTTGAAATATTTTTGTTTTACAAAACTATGAATCATGCTAAAATTATTTTAATCTGTTATTATTTGATTTCTTGACTAATCATAAACTTATGGCAAAAATGAACAACATTGAATGCTAAATAATACACTTTTAAGAGTGTGATCTAAGAATCCAAGTTTACCTTTTGACTTCTTTTTACTTTATGGTCTCAGCTGGCACATTCAAAACCTTACACAAATAGCTGGAAAGAGATAGTGGCAAGTTATCGGAAGGAGAGTAGCATAAACACAAACTGCTGAAAAGTCACCATGGTTACAGATAAAGGTAATCCCTGTTTCTGTGAAAGTGTGTCCTTTTGTAACAGCTATATTAATCAGCCTTATTTCTGAGGGAATTGTAAGTATACAAACTTCTGGCTTCATTTTCTTGGCAGCTAATAGATAGGCAGCTTTTTAATTTTTGTTTTTAATACTGAATTTGCTATAACTTGCATTCAAGATACTTGTTTTAACCTCCAAAGAGTATTATAAATTGCATAGAAATGTACTTGGAGCATGCTGAATTCAGTGGAAGCTGTACTATTTTTTTCTGGGAGAGTTCTGATGTCAAGGAAAAGTCTTTTAAAATGTCTAGATCCTTTCCTCAAGGACTCTGACTGAAGCGACTGATGTGGCCATCTGTCACTGGTGGCCTCTGTGATGCAGATGTACAAGATGTATTCCCTGTCTTGATTTACAAAAAGAGCCCCACAGAACAAATCCCAAATATACACAACCCTACTCCCCCTCGCCCCCCCCAAATAAACTAAAACCAAACAACAAAAAAAAGCCCAAAGTCAAACCAACATTGCAACTGCTGAGACAAGCGAGGCCTGTTATGGATGTGCAGCTTTGTAGGCCAGGAGATAACAGGGGAGGTGGGAGGGGCTATGTAGAAGGAAGCAGTTGGGGTTTAACATGTGGATGAACTTTAAGTTCTCATGGTATCAAAGCTCTGGGTAGTTTGAGAGACCTGCTAAGACTTCCAGGGGGCTGTGGTTTGGTCTGGGGCATATGTACAGCTAACCAGTTCTCTCTGATGAAGACCCGGTATTTACCACATGTGTCTCTTTGTTGTTTCCAGATTTGATTATTGCAGTGCAGCAGTAAATCTTGGATTGAAAGCAGCAAGAGAAATCCCAAAGTTCTTCAGGATTACAGAAATCTCATCAGTCTGGTATGTTGCACTCTAGACTCCTGGAATACCAAGTTGAATTCTTTGTATGTGAGGGCCTCCTTAGTTACTCCTAAGGATACTGAAGTTTCTAGGACCTTGGCTTTTCATCAGCAGCTTCTTTGTTGGGAAGTAATACACTGTTAAGAACTATGCAACTCTGTATTGCTGGGGTTAGGTAGAAGATTGGTTTTGGTAATGGTGTTTGTAGCAGGACAATGAACCTTCAGTCAACATACACTCTGAACTTGTTTTCATCCTACCTGGAAATTCCAGATACTTTTTCAGACCTGTTTTAAAAGTCAATTTGAAAAGGAGTGATTGGTAATTGACTTCCTAGAGCCTGAACACAGATGTATTGAAGAATGTGTAAGAATATGAAAAGGAACATTTCTTTCATCACCCAGGGATTTTTTTTCCCAGTCCTTACATGGACATGGCCCTTAGGAAGCTTGTGTTTAGGTTTGATTAAAAAAATTATTACTAATGTCTCAAAATAATTTCTCAAATACCAAAGTTCTGAAATTCTTATATTAATGTACTTTTAAATTGTGTATATTTGCAACAATATCTTGTACAGCAAGATTGAGAACTATTGCTTATAAAGAGGGCTGCAGTGTCTGAGAGCGAGAAAGGAATGGAAAGCTAAATATTACTTTCAAAGCATTTTCTAACAATAAAAAAGCTAAAAGACAGAGGTCTAATTGTTTAAAAATAATAAATAAAAAATTCAGCACATGCTGTAGTGCTGACATAATTGACAGCCAGAGGGTAAAGTCCTTTTCTGCGATGCAAGTTCAGTGCATGTATGTGGCAGTGCACTTGCTTTGCTACTTATTAACATGTACAGAATCCAGGAGGTATAATATATTCAAGACTCTGAAAAAGAGGTGCCAAATTTTGAAGAAAGCTCTTGTGATTCACACTGATCTGTTTGGAACTGGACAGCGAGTAACCATCTCTTCATCTAATCCCCGAACAGCCATCACATGTAGCTTTTGATCGCTACTATTCTGGTCTCTGTTTGAACTGGTGACTTAAAGATGAAAGGCTCTGTTCTTGATCTCTTGAGCTGTCAAGTCCTGCAAACTTGCTGTCTTCTGTATGTGCAAGATTACAGAACAAATGGCCTCTTAGCTGTTCCGTGATTACAATAGTCAAATGAGAGTCAGGTGCTTTCTCTTGTTACTGTCCTCAGTGCGAAGTTCAGTGGCAGCAAACTCAATCTCTTTTACGCTGCTGTCAGAGCTTCCCTGTTTAATGTACTTGCAGCTGCAGTCTGCGATTTTGGTTTGGTTGTTTTTCTTCCTGTATTGGTACGGGTACTGTAAGAGTAGCAAAGGCATAACTTGAGCCTGGACCTTAAAATAGTACCACTACGGTTTTTTCCAAAAGATATATGTGTTTACAGGGAAAATAGGTGGCTTATGTGCAGAAGCTGAGCTTAGAAGCTAGTCATCTTAAGGTCTAATTTCTCTAGGTCTCCTTCAGCATAAGATAACAACTTGAATAACAATTTTTTTCTGTCCAGATTCCCAGCACTGATGTACAGATGTGTTTACCCATGACTTCCAGCCCAGTGAGGTGGGGTCAGCTGTGAACCTAGCCTTGATACCCCATGTCACAGACCTTTGGGTGATCTTTTACATCTGTAAGGATAGCAAATTATGCTTGGGACATTCTCTAGTATGATAGTTTTGTGTTAAGTTTTTGTTTTGCTTTGCCACAAATGAGTTAAGCAAATCAAGGATGTCACAGTGCTGAATGGGGGAGAATCTGCTTTGCCCTTCCCCTTTTGCTCTGAGTAAGCCATGCTCTTGTTTATCAGAAGCTGGCCAAACTTCTGCCAGATCAGTGACTCAGGCGCAGATGGAAGGGTCTGATGAACACCAGAGCTGGGCTGAGGGAGTGGGCCAGCCTGCATGACTGGGAGGGGAAAGGTGGGGAGAAAAAGGGATGAAACTTCTCCTTTGCAGTGATAAGGAGCTGCTGTGTAACAGAAGCACAAGCTGAAGTGTGGGATGTTTGATGATAAAAATTATTTTTCATCACCACTGTGGTTGCGAGGTGGCTAGACTTCTGTGGTGGCATGTAGAACTGGGGAGTTTGGGGCTACTGTGCTTGCAGTTTTTCTCCCCTTCTGGCAGTACCCAAACAATAACACTGACTTTGGGGTAGTTGTGTTGTCTTCTAGCACTAGGCAGTTTGGTAAGGTCTGTGACTTCCGCTGTTGTTTTTATGGGCCTAAAGTTAATGTGCTCTAAATTGAAGCTTTCCAAGATTGGTTACTAAGATACTTGGAGGACACTTTCCTGGTATGTTTTATTTGCATGAACTATGTTCTTGGTTTTGATTGCTTAGATAACATTTGGTCAAAAAAGTATCATGTAAGTATAGCCTCATGGTTATCCTCAGGGGACCTGGTTAACTTCTAGCAGTACTGACTTGTAGGGAGCTGAATTCAGGTGCAAGGGTTGAGGTCTGGTTATTTCAGCTTGTATTTTAGGTTGTGTAGGGGAAGTTAGGTAGTTCTTATTAGTTTTGCTCTTGTGGTGTTTTGTGCTTACTGACTTAGAACTGTAGTAATTGCTGCTTTTCAGCCCTACTTGGGTTTATGGTGTGATAGATTGCTCTAAAATAGAAGGTAAGTCACGTGCTATTGGGCTGTTTTAGAGGAATTACATACCCTTCCTGAAGGTGTGTTTATGGTTTTTGGTAGACGTATCACCACTACTTGGCTGTAAGTATTTTCCTGGTGCTGGGTGGTATTTGCAGTAAAGCAGTATGCTGAACTGTCTTGAACTTGATTAATCTGCATTAGGAAAGCTAAGCAGATGTGGGGGTTCATGGTGCGGGCACAGGGGAAGGCAGGCTGCTCCAGCATGGGCTAGAGGAAAGGTGGTGAGTGAGAACCAGAAATGAGTTATTTTTTCCTCTTCCCCTGCACAGCCCCAACCCAGACGCGCTTACACCAACGAGTGCTATATCTTCCTCTAGCTTAATATTTTTAGTTATTTTACACTAAATGCATAAAAATGTTTTACATAAGGCAACCTTGCTAACGAGAGAAGTCTTGTGTAACTGTGATGATACCTTGTGGGTGCAGGAGGGAGCAAGCGCTGTGTTTTGGCTCTTCCCCGTGTTGCTTGTTTGGGAAAGGGCAAAGCTCTCTTCCCCTCAGAGAGGTGTCGTATCTGCAGTTGTGAAATATTTATTAAGCCTTGTTTTGTTTTTCATACATGTTCCAGGCTCTTCACTTGATAGATGGGTAGGGAACCACATCGGTGTTCACGCTGAGGGAAAAGGATCACTTTTAATCTAGGGGAGAGGTTTTTCTCTGGTGTGAAGAGGAAGCTGTGCACTGAGAAACGCCGTTCGTTGTCACAGCCTGAACTGTATCTTGCAAATTTGTTCAGCCAAGTGAAGCCTGAACAAGCAGGAAAAGTTTTTGGCAGAGGCCGTGGTACCTTGTGAGCTGGAGACGGTCACTTCCTGCGGAGCTCTTCTGCTGACTCATCCTTTCAATTGGTGCGAGAGTCTTTGGGACTGGCAACCCAGCGTATTTTTAGCCGGGGTCACTAATTTTATATAGCGTGCCCGCTTCCCAGGGTAACTCCAGCCGCCCTCTGAGTGGATGGGCTCGAAACACCCGTCTAAATTTATCCTACGAGCCGGGTAAGCGGCGGTTGTGTAATTGCAGCGGGAGAAGGGTTCCCAGCCGCCCGGCGCTCTCCTCCTCTCCGCCCTCAGCCCATCCGGCCTGAGCGCAGCGTGCCGGGGCGGGGGGGAAGGACATGCCCCGCGGGGGCCGGCGCCGCCGGGAGACGCGGAGAGGCATCGTGGGTGGGGGTCTAGCCGGCCGCAGACGCTCACAGGGGGGTTCGGTGGAGCTCGCTCAGGTCGCCGCGTCGCCGAAGGTTGTAGTTTGTCACGGCCGGGAGCAGGGTCCTGTCCCTTTAAGAACCAGCTCGCCCAGGGTGTTCTAACCTGCCCAACCTAACCTGCTAGCAAGGAAAAAGTTCTTTAAATAATGGATACGCCGCTCCGCCAATCGGAGAGCGGAACCTGGCTGGAGGGGCGAGGTTCCCTCGTCTCGCCCAATAGGAGCGGGGGAGGCGGGGCTCCGCGGCCAGGCTAGGTTGCGCCGAAGCACAGCTTCAAGTGAAGTTAATCTGGGGTGAAGCAAACAGAAAATTGTGGAGATTTTGTTGGTAGGAATTTTCCGGTTCTAATCGCGTCGTGGGGCGTTATTCCGCCCTCCGGGGCCGTGGAGTTCACGGGCGCGGGGCTCTCCTTCCTTGTTTCGTTTTCTAATGGTGGCAGAATATTAACATTTATGCAGGGAAGCAGAACAAAAGGGCTCTTTAGACAGGAAATAAGGTGTTGAGAGGCTCAAACTTGACCGAGTTTCTTTTGTCATCTGTTGGCTTGCACCGGGTTGGCTTTTTGGTGGTGTTTGGGGGGTTTTTTTGGGGGTTTTGGAGGGTTTTGTTTTTTTTTTTTTTTTCCCGTGGAAGGATCGAGTCGTTCCACCTTATGGAGAAATGTTAATTCTAAAATAGCGAGGATAATGCTGCTGCTTTGGAGTTACACAATGTTATGGGAAGAGAGCCCGATTTTAACTCTTAACTTCTCTGATTCTGATGAGATTGGGGCTAACTAATTATGACAGCTGCTGTGGGATTATTCAGTGATAGCATTTGCTCTAAGTCATTTGTCTTAAATTGTCTTTTGTTGTATCACTGAAGGCTGCTGTGCTGTTGTCTGTATAGTTGTTGAGATGAATGTCTCGCAGATCTTTAGCGTGTGGAACAAAGATACCTAAAAAACTACATGTGAAATATTGCAGTTTTTCTTTTTAATCAGTTTTTTAGAATATCTGGGTCTGTCAGAACTCTGATTTACAAACACAGGCAGGAAAATTAAGCGTTATTACCTTGTGTTGTGGCTACTACCCTTCCAGTTCTTCCCCCTCCCTCCCCCAAACCCAACAAACCACCTCCCAAAAAACCCCAACCAAAATAAGACAGACAAGGAATACAGGAGGGTTTTTTTTTCCTTAGTGATTGGTCAGAATCTCTTGAGTCCTCAATTGCCAGATTGTGGCAGGTGTTTCCTTTGAGGGAAAATAATTTTTCTTCAGTCTCTGTACCAGATTTATCATATATGGTATTTTTAGTGACACTTTCTGCCTCTGAAAGCTCTTCAGGAGGAGGAAAAGTAGGATTTGCCATGGGTGGTGTGGGACAGGGTGAGAGGGAGGAGAGCAGGAAGTGGCGAGTCAGTAAGCAGGGGGTTTCTGGTGAGAATGAATACTTGTTTGATTGTCATCCTATCTGTGACTTTGACAAGTATGTTAGATGAGACCACAAACAGAACAAAGCTTTCAGAATGGTGACTATATTTTCTTACTTCCCTAAATATTTCCTGCTTTTATAAAAAAAAACCCAAAAAACACTTGTGCCTGTGTACAGCTGCTCATGGGAATTGGAAAGAAATACTCACGGCCCTAATACTTGTTGAGTTTGATGGGATTTCTGTGATTGGTCAAGATGATAGAAGAATGGATGTGAAAATTGAGCAACAGTCTTCCAAATGACAGTGGAAAGCAATTGCTCAGACCTCTACTGAACGTAAACAAGTGTGGTTATTAAAGTATACCTCACTCTTTCAGCTTTACATCGAGCCATTTTGTTTTCTCCCGAAATGCTGGACATGGATTACTTGTAAACGTGTCAGTGTCTTGCCACGCTGGCATCTTGCCATGCTCCAGTGGCTTATAGGTCTGAATTACTAATTCACTCTAGCTATCTATTTTTATCTGTTTATAATATTTTAAAAACTGTTCTAGATTGTATTTAAACCCTGGAAATTCAGCTTTAGAATGAACAGTGACTATATATGGTGTTTTAGATGAGAGGTGGGCCAGATCTCATGTGTCAGGGGAAATATTTGAGGCTGGGATATATAAGTGTTTAAATACCTGAATTTTGATTAATTTTTTAACTTAGAAGTGATCCTAGGCCTACCCTGAGTGAGATCAGATATGAGGTGAGGGCAAGAAGAATAGTACAGTTTGCTATGATTTCTATAGATTGATGAGTATGTTTGTTTGACTTCCTTAAACAAAAGGAAGTAGACTCAAGTATTTTAGTGCTATTACATACTATGTTTAATCAAAAGCTAGTTTTGTTTAGAACAGGAAAAAAGCTGAATATGTGTGGCAGCTTGGTTCATATTGCTCGCTGTTCTATTGAGTAGCTGTTTTTCTTGGGTCTCTTCTACCCCCCAACTTATTTAGGAAAGATGTGTTCTCTGGGACCACTTCTCCTCACTTACTCGACACGGAAGTGAAACGCTCAACTTTCTTGCCACAGTTCTAACGCAGGCTGTTTGTAGAAAGCAAATCTGCCCTAAAGGATAAACATACCACTTTGCTGGCACAGCTGTACAACTTCTGTATTCAGGCTACAGCAAATGTTTCTTGCCTGCATTCAAAGCCGTCGCTGGCAGGACCCGTGTTGTCCCCGCGTGACGATTGGTTGTTCCAGCGCTTGTTCATAAAACCTTCTCCTGCACATGCTCCATCTGCAGAGCTTAAACACTGGGAATGTGTTGTGTGCTTTATGTGTCTGCTTCCTCTGCCAGGATGGAATATACATCTCTGATGTGAATAAGAGATTCTTAAATTGATTGTAAATGTGCATATGAAATGCAGGACCAAATTTCATCTCCCCTGCTCGTGAAACAATGGGCATCTGTGATCTGGGGTCCACCAACTGCTGGTGGTACTTCGTGGTGATGTGAAGTGGGTGGCCTGCCATGGGCTGGGACAGTAACCCTGAGCTCTGGCTCTGTTTTAAGAGAAGTCTGAATGCCTCCCATGGGATTATCTCTGTGCAACGTGCCCAGAGCCTTAGGGAGGGCAGATGTCTGCCCTGCAAACAGTGATGTGTGCCTAGGATCCTGCGTGTGTGGTGCCCACTGCTGCACACAGGGTCCTCCAGCTGCACTGCCAGCAGAGCGGGTCATGTGAGCACTGGAGGCAAAGTCAACTAGCAAACTTAAAATTGTTTTAAATTAGTGGCTCGAGCCAACCCAACTGCCTCTTTTCCTTTCCTCTTCTTCCCCTTATTTCCCAAGTGGTTTAACAATCATTTCTGCTAATTGCTGTGTGCCCGAGGCAGAAGGGAGTGGGGGAGAGGAATAATGTCATCATGGAGACTTTCAGCCCTATCCAAAAGGGGACATCTGCCCGTAGCTCCAGACATTGGGCTAGGCCTGTTAAGTAGTTCGCTCACAGTTTCTAGGAAAGACACAATGAAGGAGGGGGGAACTGGGGCTGGTTGCAGGGGTGCTGTTGCAGGGCAGAGCTGTGCTGGAGGGACGGCCCTCTTGTACAGATAGACGGACTTCTCATGGAGATAGTTGGCCTCCTGTGGTGTGGAGCTTGGTCTGGGTGGGGCAGATGATCTGGCCAGTGATGTTTACGCTGTAATAAGGTTTTGTGAAAATAAGCAGTTAATTACACATGACCTACAAAGGAATAAAAATAGCTTGGATCTGTTCTTGCTTTAAAATCCTTTTAACAGAGGCATGAAATGTTTGGGATTTTTAAACCTGCTTATTTTTTTACCTTTAGAAATATCAGGAACATTAAGTCCTTCTTCCCTGTTCTTGTTGGATGTCTCAGATGTGTCATAAGCTTCTCAGCCCTTAATTGAAGGGGTGGGGTGATATATTTTTAACAGATCCCTTCTTCCAACTGTGTTTATAGGGCTTTTGAGCTAAATAGAGATTAGCAAAAACAAAGCTTTGACAGTGTAAAAATTGTTTCGCCTTGATCAACTTGTATTTTTTTGCTCATTCTCCAGTTGTTGACAGAAATTGAGGGGTTTTTTTAAAATTTGAGAAGTAACTTTTTTGTCTATTAAATTATGCATTAAGAGAAACTGAGTTAAATCCTAACTTGATCCATCTTCGGCTCCATTTAGATCAACTTAAGTAATACTCAAAAGATAGTCTAATACAAATGAACACTCATGTTTGAGTATTTCCTAAAAATAGCTCCCTTTAAAGCAGCAGTTTTATTAAACACACAGCTCTTTCTTTAACTTAATGGTTCAGCAATCTTGCAGAAGTCCAAACTCTCTCCACACCGAAGACCATCCCTGCTCAGCCTTTCTGCCCTGTCAGGATGTGTTTGTATCAGGGCACTCTTAACCTTCAGGATATGGTATTTGTCAGACTGAAACATAATAATCCTGTATCCAGAGAACTAAACTATAAACAGTATGGCTGACTTGGCAGGCCCTGGCAACCACCTGAGCAGTTTAACTAGCCTAGGGTTTAAGACAACACTGCACTGGTGTGTCTTGTGATTCATGATGCTGATGTATTTTTTTTAATCTATGTTAAGGATTAGGGAAGCAAATAGAAACTTAATAAAGTTTCAAAGAAGGGCAGCCAGGCTGGTGAGTGGGCTGGAGAGCAGACCTTATGAGGAGCGGATGATGGAGCTGGGTTTGTTCAGTCTGGCAAAGAGGAGGCTGAGGGAAGACCTTATCACTACCTACAATGACCTGAAAGGAGGTTGTGGAGAGGTGGGTGTTGGTCTTTTTGCCCAAGTGATAGGTGATAGGATGAGAGGGAATGGACTCAAGCTGCACCAGGGCAGGTTCAGATTAGATATTAGAAAAGAATTCTTCACTGAAAGCGTTATCAGGCATTGGAACAGGCTGCCCAGGGAGGAGATTGAGTCACCATCCTGGGATGTATTTAAAAAGCGGGTAGATGAGGTGCTTAGGGGTATGGTTTGGTAGAGGAAAGGTATGGTTGGACTTGATCTCAAAGGTCTTTTCCAACCTAGTGATTCTGTGAAATTGAATTGGAGTGGGAGTTTAATAGCAATACTTTTGAGGACTGAAGTGAGGTGCTTTCAGTATTTTTTTTTTTAATACTTTGTATTGGATGTGGGGTTTTTGGCCAATAGATTAAGTTTTCACTGTTAGCTTGAATGAGGCAGAAGGCTGGACAGTTTTCGTGTGTATGTCATTGAATATAACTGGGCTGATAAAAGTAGAGTATTGCACAGGAAAGTCAGATTTTTCCACTCAAAGTTTTAAACTCTATTTGGAGGTGAGAGGCAAGAAAGAGAACCACTGATTCTACAGGCAAAAATGTAGAACTTCTGCAACCCAATCAGACACATTCATGCCTTTTTATACAGAATGCTATCTTTTGAACTAGATTGCCAGAAGTAAACATTTGAGTTGTTGATCATTCTGGTTTTGAGGATGGGTGGCAGGAGAGATGGTACTGTGAAGGATAAAATTGCCTCTCTACTACCCCCTGTATGAATTAAAGATGTTTTTCTAAAATCATTATATAGAATCAAGGCCTATAATGCAATGAAATGTTATCATGTAGATGTTTTCTGTGCAGTGAAATGACCTTGTATTGGAATCTGCACCATTATCAAACCTTTTTATCAGGGCCTGTAATGATAGAACAAGGGGTAATGGTTTTCAACTAAAAGAGGGGAGACTTAAACTAAATATAAGGAAGACATATTGTTACAGTGAGGGTGATGAAACACTAGCACAGGTTGCCCAGAGAGGTGTTAGATGCCCCATCCATCGAAACATTTAAGATCAGGTTGGATGGGACTCTGAGCAACCTGATCTAATGGAAGATGTCACTGCTTATTGCAGGGGGGTATTGGACTAGATGGCCATTAAAGGTCCTCTCAAATCCAAACTATTCTGATTCTGTGATCAAGGTGGGGCAAAAGAAGTGGCTGTGTTTTGAGTGTTAAACTGGAATTTTTAGCAATTGTTCTTCCTGACTAGCACCTTCAGAATCGGGTAAGATGCTTTCAAGGTAGTTTTTGTTGCTGATACAGGACAGCTTTTTAAATGAACTTCACCAGGCTTCTGATGTTGGAGTTATGCTATCCAGATACCGTGCTAGTATGACATACACTTGGATGTTGGTGTTAAGTTCTTGAATAAAGTGATTTTGCAGGTATTAGTTATTAATCAAATGTTATTGTCCTGGTGGAAAAGTAATTAGAAAAGTAATTAATGTTTTATGATATCAAAACCATTGTATTACTAACTTGCAAAAAAGGGAAAATAAAAATTGGGGCAATATGGGAGCACACACTGTAACTTTTTTTAGGGAATAGACTTTAAAATTGCTCAATAAGATGGCTCTGAATTTCACCATATATTCATGGGCTTTGTTTAATGTATCCTGGGAGAGGAAGGCAGCACCAGTAACAATAGGTCAAGGTAAGTGTATTATTAGTTACATAACAAACAAATTGTCAGCTGAAGGTGACAAACCATGCAGGGGCTGAGGCTAGTGCTGAGATCAAGGAGTATTTGATTTGTGTGGACTGGCCTGTCATCTATTTTTTGTTTGCCCTCCTCATAAGCCCAGTCAAACTTGACTTGGTGCTGTGATGTACAATTCTGAAGCACAGCAGTGGAGTAATTGGTTTTAACTTTTAAATTTATTGTTCTTATTTAAAAAAAAATCAGATTCTGCTCACTTACTTGCTGGTGTTGCCTTCCTGCATTTGCTCTTCCCTAACTTAGTGTCTATGAAACTTTTGACTGTTACCTGTGGTCCCTCTAGTGCAGGAATTAGCCTGTTACTCTGCAAAGTCATAATGTGACTGTGACCCATGGTTTATACCTAGTCATTCTGCATATAAATAAATCCCTGATTAGTTGCTACTTACTTATCCTTCTGTCTGCTACCTCAGATACCCCACTGCACAATCAGTTGAAATATCAGTCTGCTCTCTTGAGGAATAAATACTCTGCCCTTGCTGCAGCTCTGACACCTTCATTTCTCACTGTCAAGGACTGAAATGATGAATTTATTGAAACTTCTCTGTATGGCCTGATACCTCTATCTGGTGGCTTTGCACAGGGTGACGTATGCAGTGTAGAATGCATGCTGCATTGTGGCTGGGGTTACTTCCACAGCAGCGAGTTTGATGTTAAAACAGGAAAGCCTTCTGAAAACCCAGGGCTATTCCTTACAATTAGTGATATAAGGGATATAAATATTCTACGACTGTAGTGTGTTTTTTGTTTGGTTGGTTTTGTTGCACAAAAGGAGTGTGAGATAAGAGATTTATTTGAGACAGTGTTAATGGCATTGGGCTTTTGTTTTTGAAGCTGTATCAAGGACATGGTACTTGTGTCATGCAGAAGCTGCTGTCTGTGAATGTTTCTTTAGGCCAAGCTGAAGGGCATTGGTTCTGCTGATCTCCCTCTTGTTACTGACCTTACAGAGTAATAAAAGGGAACATTTTGTGCTCTTTTTCCATTGTTTCCTGGTACAAGCCCCATTTGGTGGTGTTAGTGAATGGAAGGGAATGAGTATTGTGATGGAAAGCCATACCTTGCTGACAGTTGAGGCTTAGTATCTTGGGAGCAGATTTTGTTCCCCATTCATCTATTCTAAAGTGTGATACAGGCTTTAATATGCCAAGCAAAATAATTGGAGATCTGGCTTGCATTTTCTGTGTCTGTCTTCTCCTTCTTTATATCATGAATTTTCTTTTCTCTAGAAAGTGCTGTTACTCTGTGTGTGGATCTGTACTCTGGCAGAATACAGTCACTGGCAAGAGGATAAAAAGAGAAGTCAGATGTACTTTAAGAGTTACTGTTCAAAATGCTTCTAAAAATGCAAATTTCTCCAGCCACATAAACAGGAAAAAGAGGGAATCCCATGGCACTACTTAACAGCTTTGCCCTTTTGGATACAAGTCCCTCCCTTAGAGCCATTTATGGCTGTATTTTTCTATATAGAATTGTAGAAAGAACTCTGTACAAAGGTACCATCATAATAAATGGGGAGACAGTGGCATCCAGCCATGCTATTTTTAGGCTATTGTGCTCTTAACTTGCTGATCTAAGTGCTCTGGGCAGTAAGTGGGAGAGACATTGTACTAGAAATGTATGCTCGCATAGCTGAGTCTTGTCTGAAAGCAGAATGAATGGCAAACTTGGTTATCAGAAAGGCAGTTTGCAGTTGTACCTGGAGCATTAGCAGGTAGAACTAATGCCCTGGTGATTAAAGCACAGTATTTGCAATGCCGACTCTTACTCCAAAGCTGTCAGCTCTGGCTTTTCTCGTCAGCTGAGGAACTGAAATACATGCAGTCTGTTCTGCACGGGCTGAGGAAAGAAATATAAAAAAACCCCCTATTTTCTGTTCCATAATGACAGTGGGAAAAATGCCAGTTGTCCTCAATCAAGTTTCTTCCAATAGTGTTTAAGCTTTTTCTGAACAGCGTAACGACCTTTCCATCTGAGCAAGTGGTGTAGTTTTGGAAACCTTCAGAAAGGAGAGTGCCTTACACTCTGCACACTTCTGATTGTTCCTTCGTGTCACATTCATAGATACGGGGCTATCTTGGGTAAAGCTGACACAAGGTGACTCTTAGTTTTAATCTGATCTCTTGATGTGTGCATTTTTTCTGTGCCTTATACTATGAGTGAGGCTATGCCTTAGAGTTCAGTTCTGATACTAACTAAGCAGTTCCACTTTTTTCCTGCAGTGTGCTTTTAACCCTGATTCTTCTGGTGCAGACAAACCATGAACAAGAACTGATCCAAGCTTTTGAAGAACAAAGTCTTCAAGATGGGTCAGTTCCTGACCCAGAAACACTCTATCAGAAAGTATCTAAAGCCCCAAATTGCCTATGTTGTGAAACCCATTGGTTGCATAGAAATATAACAGATACATGTATATTGGTTGCACTTGGATATTTATACCTTGCAGTGTTTCAGGCAGTGTAAGGTGATGGCTGAGAGAAAACTAAGGAAAGATGTAGCGTGACCAGTTGGTGTATTTGTATCTTGGGTGAAACCTGAGAGTACGTTAGTGATGGATAAATATCAGTTGCCCAGCACATGGGTGCAGCTGATCAATTGCCTAATACATTTCTATGCTTTGTGCAGGGTGATAGGTTTTAGTGTTTAGGCATCCAGTAACTTCTTTGGGATCATGTAACGTGGCTTCCCTGGTGATTGAGATAATTAAGGAAAAAACAACAACAAAACCCCCTAGAATAGCATTAGGGTTAAAATAAAGTAGCACCTTTGAGTCCCTTGGCTAAATTTAAGTACACTGCAAAAGATGAGGAATGCAGCTTTGCCACAGGGAACATCATACTTATACCTCTTCTGCCGAAAACTTGTCCTTAAATACCCTTTTTGTTTGGTCAGGCTTTAGCTTTAGGTTGAGTTCCCCATCAAACCACAGTAAGGGTATTGTATAATTTTGAACACTTAAATTAGACATAGTGCATAATTCTAAATAGAGCAACACATCATGCATGATAATCACAATGTTCTTGGAAGTTAAGTTGAATTCAAGATGCCCTAGCCAGAAATGATGATGATAGTTTTATTTATTAACAGCTAGGAACCCTGATATTAAAGTAGGACCTCCCTTAGCATTAGGCCCATGTAGAACTGTAGCATTAGAAGCTAATTAAAATTCTACATAGTGCTGTTTACAAAAACAAATTATAATGTATTTTGTGCTTACTGTCAGTTCTCAGCAACAGGTGTTTTGTTAACAAGAAGCTGTCTATTTTGGGAACTTGTGTTAAAGCGGCTTTTATCTCTTCTGGGTTTGATATGCTTAAAATAAGTGAAACTTATGCTGTATTGAGAGAAGATTACTTATTCACTGAAGCTCAAAAGAAGCGATTACTGAATCTATATCCATTCTTTCAGTAATTATATGGGTAATCTTGTAAGCGTTTGAATCCTTACAGATTATTTTTTTATCATTTTGTAAAGCCAAACCTGTTCTAAAATACAGCGTCATAGATATTTCATGGAGTTGCCCTCCTTCTGTGTCCCTTAAACTTTGGTTTGGTATCTTAAGGGGGTATAATGAATTTTAGAATCTCCAGATGAGAGTTTTGCACAACCTCTGATGTCTGAAATGGATGACTTGATATATGAGTCGAAAGAAGGCAGAATGTAGCCTTGTCTTACTTGTATCAGAGCAGCTCTCTTATCCTTTACAGAGTATTTTAAAAGAAGGTATTTCTAGTCTGTTGCATTTCAAGTAAACTATAAATTTACAGCCTAAAAATAGGGTGACCAACTTGAGGATTCCTACAGTTTTTGGCTTAGAAATTTTCATGCTGAAATCCAGCTATCAGGTAGTACAAACTCCAAGGAAAGGAAAGGTCTCCTCAAGCAGTATCTGCAACTAGCCCAGCTACACACCAGTTCAGCTACACGTGATGGAAACTGTGGTTTGTGTGAGTTGACGTAGCAGACTGCTGATGAGCAATTACTGAGGTGGTTTGATTTTTCTGATGGGTGTAACTCTTGAATTTTTATTCCTCTTGAGTGGAGATGCCAGAGCAAGCTCTGCCTAAAATGCGCTCTCTCTTAGTAGCATGCTCTATTGCAAGTGTAACTTCATGTAAGGTTTCTGTGGTGGTCTTGTTGTAGAGACAGCCATCTTCCAAAATTGGACCTGCTGAGCCTGTCTGCCTCTAGCCTTGTCTTGGGTGATCTGGCTAGGCTAAACCAAGTAAGTACGACCTCACATTTTGGGAGAAAAATATTTGGTCTCTCCACTGGATTTTGTGTGGGCATATGGTACTTTGGGTAGGACAGCATGACTAGTGGGGTGGCTGCCCAGTAGTCTTCTCTGCATTCCTCAGATATGCCTCTTGGACTTGTTTCACCATGACTCTCCCAGAGATACCAGTTCAAAACCAGCTTCCTGAAAACATGTGACGTGGCTTTTTCTAATGTTCATTTTTCTTGGTCTGGAATTCACTCACTTATTTTTATTTTGTACAGAACAACTATAGTTACTGTGTTGCTCTCAGTGTTTTCCATGTTTAACTAGTTATCTTTATTGAAGGTCCCTGTTGTGTCTTCTTGTAAACAAGTATGTCCAGCTCTGAAGGTTATTTGCTGTTTTCTTCTCTTTAACCTTAGAAGTGACTGTGTGTGGGTTGTTTTGAGGGTGGTTTTTTAAACTTGCATTCAGTTTGACCCCTACAAAAAGGCAGCTTTGTCAGCTTCGATTTTCTGATAGTCATCACTGAAGAGAGGGAAACTTAGACCGTGCTAGTGGTGCTCTTTCTGAAAGCATCCATGTACTACTCTGGGCTGGAGTTTCTGGGGTTAACTGAGGTTGCCTACAAATGTATTGTGCTGCCAGGGAATAAGAAGTAAATAAAAAGGTATTAGGCTTGCCAAGTTAGAGGAAGAAATGGTGCTTCTCTTGAATTTAACAATGTTTGGATACTGCATGTGTGAGGGCCTAGTTGTGGTGGTGCTGCAGTGTTAGTCTTGAACAAATGAATAGACCAAATGTAGATGCTTAAAGTGATAATCTTTGGTGTCTTGAGTTGTATTTTTCTGCTTTAGGCTTGAACTGAAAAACATGATAAATAGGAGGATAATTCTTGAAGGTTTTATACAGACTGCTGTACTGCATTTAGTCGTTTAGGTACCACAAGTTACCAGATGCTCCAACAAAAAGTCCTGCAAAAACCCCCACCCTCCCATAGTGCAAGCCAGTAGCACTGTGTGGCAGCTTTCTGGAATTCTAACTTCCTTTCATGAAACTACTTTTGTCTGTGCCCTGACTCTTTGAAATCCCTTCCAAACAAAACACAATTCCTCCTACTACACAGTAAAATGTACCTGTTAAATTGCTAATTTTTAAAAATACTTTTTAATTTTCAGTACAGTAATGGAATTGCCCCTTGCTTTGGTATGGTGACTATACTAAATTTAGAAACTAGATAAGGAACATGCTTGCTTATACTTCTGTTTTTTGTTTGTAGGCTTGTCACTGCAAGTGATGTGATGGATTTGCATGAGGTGGATGAGAGTTGAGGTGCCCTGCTTTACAGCAGTTAATCTTTGGTTTTAGTAATCCGTCCTTTGCAAAGGTTGTGCGTGGCCACAAGTAGTAATTACAGTTTCAAATAAGTTCTATTAGTAGTGTATGCAGACAAGCATAGAAAGCTGAATCCTTATTATCAGTGATCTTCTTGATACCAGTACAGAATCTGTGGGCCTTTGTTCTTGCCTAGTATGAGTGAAGAGGTTGTAGTGA
Organism: Porphyrio hochstetteri; assembly: GCA_020800305.1. Taxonomy (NCBI): domain Eukaryota; kingdom Metazoa; phylum Chordata; class Aves; order Gruiformes; family Rallidae; genus Porphyrio; species Porphyrio hochstetteri. Next base: position 15,864,048 of record CM036915.1, on the reverse strand, counting down.
AATATTCTCTTGTTCCTTGTGTAACCTTGAGTACAAGAGCAGACAGCTGTAGCTGAGCAATATATGTGCTTTAACACTAGAGGCTTTGTCTATACCAAGTGTTCCTGCATTGAATAATGATGTAACATTGGTAGTGGGGTGGTCTGGCTCAGAGTTCTGGAAGTTGCTCATGTGTCTTCCCCTCCTAAACCTGAACTGTCTCCTTTCTGTCCATCTGCCACTTCTGAGATTGCACTTTCTCTCTTGTGTGTGTGTGATGCTTTTTCCACCAGTGTGATTCTGCCATCCTAAATCTGGGATTGATACTCTACAGGGAATGTAGCTCTCTTGATGGTCCACGTTTTATCTATGGTTTAATTTTTATACTGAAAGATTTAAACTTGCTGACTTTTTAGAAGTGAAGAAAAGACTTGTGTGACTTTCCATCTTTTTGTAAAGTTTCTGCTAGGAGTGTCAGATATTAAAGTGCTTGATTTTAACCTAAAATAAGTCTATTCATGAAACGAAAATGAAAAGCTGTTCAACAGGAATAGACTGGAACTTAAGTAGATATTGGATGACTTGTCAAGTGTGTTGAGAGAACATCTTATGTAAGTCTTTGGTCACTAGTTTGAATACTTTGTTTTTGATATTAAATCATTATATAAATTCTACTTTTGTGATTCACATTGCAGCTTAAAACTCTGGAGTTGTGAGCAGGAAGAACACTGGAGGCCTAATGGAGTTAATTGAAAGCTTTAAAACACATGGATTCTCTTGGTGCTGAGGAAGCTGGAGAACTCCTGTGTTTTGAAAAATGCAACAGCTGTGTGTTCTGCTGCTCCAGGAACAAAGAGGTCGCAGCTCTTACAGATCTGCTCACATAGTTGTGCCTTAACCATAGTCACTTTTTAAACTCTCAAAGCATTCTGATGAAACTGGGTCAGAGTGTAACTACACATGTAGTTATGCTGGCAAATCTGAACCAGCTGTAGTGTTTTAGCCAGGGTGAGCTGGAGATGGAGTGACTGCAACCAGCAAGCTGGGCTGAACCCTAATGGCTGAGGCCCCTCTTCAGATCTGACAGTTCTTGGCTCCATGGCAAGTTGCTGGGACATGGTAATGCCTTAAAGCAGCCAGAAGTGACTGCTCAGTGAATGTAAATTGGAGTCTTTTGGGAGTGAGCAACAGAATAAAAAGAAAACCAGGACTGTTTTGTAACTTTCTATTAATTTGTGAGCCTGATGCTTTATACCCTGAGTAGTGTCCCGCTTCCAGCAGGAGCGTGTCTGTAAATTCTGCTGTGAAGTGCTATCCTTGAACATAGTTGCTGCTCTGGTAACTGCAGCAAGATTCAACAAAGCTCTTTTCTTAGGCCTTTATTTGCCATTTGTTTTGATAAGCCTCTGGAGGAATGTGTTTCCTATTTATTGTCTTTTGTACCAATGTGCCTTTTCATATGGTGATACAAGTGGTATCGGGTATCTGTACCAGTACATTCTGTAAAATGAAAGGTATGTTTGTCTGCATAACTTCATATCTTGCTTTTATTTGTGCCTGGCATGAAGCTTTATATTTTAAAGCAGCACAAATTATAATTTTTGCAGTGTTTGCTTCGTTAGTGCATTGGGAAGATGACTATTTATTAGTGGTGGTGCTACTTTGTGCTGAACTGCTTCATTATAAAGGTGATTGTGAAAGTAGAGGGAATATTTTAATCACTTGTTAAAAATGGGATTCATCCTTTGAGGTGAGTGTCAGCTGAAACCTGTTGGTGTGTCAATCTCTGACAGTGAAGAGAGTAACTTACACTAAATGCTCTGCTTTCTTGGAGAAGCATTTTCAAAGCTGGCATTAGCATGGTTCAGACTGTGTCTGGTTTGGTGCTGCAGCTGAAGCAGAATGCTGTTTGGGTGGTCTCCTCTGCTGCAGCGTTAGCATTTGAGAGAGGGATCCTTCTCATGCCCGTCATGAATTTCAGGAGTGTTTGCAGAATGCAGGGCTGTAGTTCTGTTGGGCTAGCAGATGTGAGGATCTGCTCACTTCCCTACCACAACTTGAAGAGTGAGGACAACTAGAAATCAGGAGATTGGTTGGTTTTTTTTTTTTGTGGGGGAGAAGCTGGATGAAGAGAAGCTGGATGAAGAGAAGCTGGCTTCTGTGCATGAGGCTTTTGTGTGTGTGGATTTTTTCTTTGTGGGGGGCAGGGGGAGAGATTATTCCTAAACCTTGTGTGTTTAATCCTGCTAAATGCTGCTATCTCTGATCTTACTGATTAACATGTGAAGCCTATAAAGCCTAGGGTATCAGTTATTTGAAACTAGTAGCATACAAACATTTTAATTGAAAGGGAGGAGGCGGAAAAGAAGGCACATATCCCAATTCCTGGTCTGTGGGGAAGGGATATGCACAAGTATTTTGTTAGGTGCTTCGCACTGTATTGAAGAGGTGGCCCCAGAGAACCTGATGTCCAAAAGACTTACTCTGAGTTAGCATTTCTACAGCTCTCTTTGCATTTTATAATTGGGAATTTCCTGTATATGATTAATTGTAGTTGTTGATGGGTACTGATAACTTACTCCCCGAGGATGTGCACTCCTGAGGGAGGACGTGGCAGCAGAAGTAAGCAGGCCTTATAGACGCACTAAGTGGTTAGCGTGTGACAGGAGTAACAAACCAGGGAGACTTTAAGCACCAGATTCATGGTGAAAAAGGGACTTGTCCTGCAGAACTGTGTGCTGCCAGACTTCTAGTGACAATAAATAGTTCTGAAAATTATCAGCGGTAATATCAGTTTAAGATTAGCAAACTTTAGCTAATACTAAGAGGCCACTTATTCCATAATCTACAACAAAGCAGATGTTCTGAGGTTGCATCAAGGGGGTTGTTTAAGGCTATTGCCCTTCCTTCTAGTATGTTTCCTACTCCTTTGTGCTTGTACAACTGGTTATACAACTACACTGTAAAGCAAAGCCGGCAGTATGCTTAAAATATTGTGGAGAGTTTGTGTTGTTTTTCTTTAATTAATCAATTTTGAATTCAGAGCAACGGGCTGACCCAGTAAATGTTCTGTGAGTACAGCTTGGGGGGAGCAGGAAGAACATAGAGTTATTTCTAGCAGTTTTCCAAGCTCCACGTTTGTTTTGTCACACTTCAAACCAAATGAGACATACATGTAGCCATCTTGATCCTAAGACCTTGTTGTCACTTCAGCTATGAAGTTGGTTCAAGTTTTGTACTGAAGCCAAGCCAGGGAGCAGTTCTGAAGCTGGGGATAGGGTATACACTTGGGATATATCATGCAGCAGGCTTGATGCTCAGCGAGGGCTAGCTGCCCCTAGAAAGGGTTGTCCTATTCTTAGCCTTGTCACTTCCTTTGTGCTATGCGTCAGTTCTCTTATGTCAGATCTGCAAGCTCTCCAGTTCACCAGCATAAATATTCCTGGTTTTCCATCAGATGGATGAGCTGATCTGGCTCTAGGAAGGGGTGGGGGTGCGCAGCAGGGGCTGGGGCTGAGAGAGTAGGCTCACCCCTTTCACAGTGGTTCCAAGGCTGCAATTTCACTGACAGCCCACCATTACTGGCTTATGTGATGGTTGGGCTCGGTGACACTGTGGATCTTCCTGTGTGAAGAATTACGGGCAGTCCTGAAATAAAAATAACCTGAAGCTGAGCCAAGAACTAGGATGGGGGGAAGTCTTCCCTCCCAAAAACATCTGTTCAGTGATCTCTTCCTGCTCATGTTTGCTGAGATGAGTCCGGCTGCTCTGCTTACAGCTGTTTGACTCCTGTGCCCTAGCGAAAAGTCCCTGAGGCACAGTGCTGTGTCATGTTGGCCTTTGCCCTCCTGCCATAGTGGATGTGGGCAGGAGAGGCGTGTCTGAAGTGCCATGGCAGGAGCTGCTAGTATTTGGATCTCTTGTCCCTTGTATTTTCAATGCCTGTTTTGGGCTTGTGGTTCTCCTAATGCTTTAAGACTGCTCTGCTGCTGAAACAAGTGGTTCCCCATGTGTCTTTAGCTAGGCTCTCATTCCTGCCTGAACAGCACAGGTGACAAACACAAGCTTGGAAACCAGTCTGTGTTAAAATTTATTTTGAAGTTTGATCGCTTGATCAATTTCCATGCATGTGAGCACTGGGAGGGAGTGAGAAGCTGGGGAGCAAGAGCTGCTTATACTGGTTTGGCATTATGTGGCTTTAGGGTTCAGATGGAGCAGTTCAACCATGTCAGCAGCCTACAGGCAGTGAAAATGTGTGTTGTCCCCCCCGGTCATGTGTCATCCTTTGCATCAGTGATGGTTTTTTGTGTGTGTGAATTGATGGAGCTTGTCGAACTGTTAGAAAACTCTAAATGGTAGTGATGGATGGGGTCAGTGAGGGTCCAACTGAGCCTGGTGTGGGGGAGTGTATGCAAGTGCCCGCTTTCTGAATGCAACAAGCTGTTGTATTGGTTCAACTTCTTTCTCATTGGGCTCTTTAATGTTGCATCAGTTTGATCCTATCCCTTCTCCATTTTATTCCCCAAATATTAGCAACCAATGAAGGATTTTCCGCTTCCTGTGGCTTTTACTGAAACTCTTCATAAGAATCCCTGGCACTTCCCCTTGGAGATTTAAGTGCTCTGGAGCCTCATGCCAGTGGTTTGTGCTTTGGCTGGTGGCAGGATCCACTGGTTAATGAACTTGGGAACTGGCTTAGCTGGAACTTGGTCCAGCTTTTCTTGTTTTTCTTCTGGGCATCCTGGTGCACCTTTCACAATTTGTTTATTGGATTGGAGCAGACTTTTTAATGTCTGTGTTAGAAATTGTTATGCTGTGATTGCATTAGCCCCTGGTTCCTTCAGCTAGGGCTGTGTTGAGGAGTAAAAAAAACTGGCAGTAACTCGTGCTTTATGGAGTGCCTGTGTGCAGCTTGAAGGTAACCGTGGAACAGAAACGTAACCATGGTACATTCGGAAAGTTAGTGGGGTAAAGTTCTTCTAGTGTGCTACTGTCTAAAATTAAATACTTGTATTGTGATGTTGAATCTCCGTTATCCCTTGAAATATTCTGTCCAACATGGTTTTTTTTAATTAGCCTTTCGATCTTAAACATTCTATGCCAAGAATGACTTGCATAAGGTTTCATCTTTAAATCAGTTTGCATTACCAAAGCACAGAAAACTTGTTCATTTGCATTCTCTTGAAATGGCTTTGCTGAATGTTGGGCCCAGTGTAAGAATCGAATTCCCACATGGGCTACTTGCAGTTTTATTCTAAAGGGCTGTCTGGAGAAAGGCAGGGATGAAAGTGCTCTTTCAGCTACAAGTACAGTACTTCAGCAAAATCAAATTTAGCTGTCGGTTGAGGTCAATGGGGGCTTTGTATTTGGAAAGCAAATGCTTCTGTATTGGGGTGGGGGAGTGCAGTCAAACAGCTGAAACAAGCTTAATTGCAGGTTGAAGCTGAACAAGATACTATCAGAGATTTTTTTTTTTTTTTTTGTCTTCCTGCCTGTATGTCTTCGTTGTCTTGTATCTTGAATACTTTCTCATCCTTAGAGTACCTTATTGCTGAGAACAGAGGACTTGCCTCTCGTTTCTGCGTTGCTGTTAGCTTTGCAACCCAGAGGTTTGGTTTTGAGGTATCGGTTTCATGCTTTGGGGGAAATAAAAATAAAATGCAGTGGATGTGGGTGTGAGAGGAGATGGAGGGTATTTGTCTGAAAACAAAATAATGGGGAACTTCTTTGTATTTGGCTCCAACTGTGTCTTATGTAAAAGGAAATCTTTTTACTGATGTACTTCTTACTGAGGTTTAATCTAGTTTTATAACTTGGCAATTGGTGACGTAATCAAATATCTTGAAACCCCTTTCCCTCTGTGTTTTGTTTTCTTTGCTTTTGCAATTTATACTGATGCTACTTGAAACTTCCCCTTCCCCTCCCTCCCCCCAGTAATGGTGCTTATCTTTGATTTGACTTGCAAGCATTAAATTTACCCATGAGTCAGCCTAAGTTTCCATCAGGAAGTACAAAAGAGTAGACTTCAAGTTATTCTCAAATGAAACAATACCTTGAGATATGCCACTTCTTAATGAGAATGTGTTTTTTCTTTCAAAACTGATACAGAAAAGGAAGGGGGGAATGGAAAATGGATAATTATCTTGATGAGTGACAGATGTCAGTGACTTAGAAGTCAGACCATTTGAGAGGTTAGGAGGCTTGGAAGGCTGAGGACGGCCATTTGTTGTAATTTTCTGGTATTAAGAAGCCTTACTGATCTTTACAAGCCAGAGCCAAAAAAAAATGCAAATTGTGCAGTGTTTATGAACACTAAGGATGTTGTAGAGTTTATCTCTTATTTCTCATTCTTACTATATTTTCCACACAATTGATATACAGGAGGTACGTATGTATGCCTAGTCTACTTTTGACTGAACAGATGATTTTCTTTTTGCATGTGAAAAATCATAATACGGGTTTTGTGGTAAGTAGTTTTGCTGTCCTTCACTGACACAGGGTCTAAATAACTTGGGAATTGATGTGACTGTTGTTAATTATAATTATTACGCAGTAAGTAAGCATGTTACCATGCTTGTCTTTCATTGTAGTTCTCATTCACGGTATCTGGTGGTCAGGTTTCAAGAAGAATTTAGTATATGTGTCCCCTTCCTCCCCTTGTTTTTCTACTTAGAAGTATTCCATGATTAGACTTCCATTATTTTCTGAAATAGCTCTTCTTTGTGGGCTGTATATTGTCCATAAAGCAGTGGGGCTGGAAGAGCACAGATCATGCAGAGCATATGTACTACTGTATTTGTATTATTGGATGACTTTATAGATGTTTTAGGAAAGGGCATTCATTGAGTTACCCACAAGGCATCTTTTCTAGACAACCTTTTTGCTGAGCTGTAGGAAAATCCAGATTTTTCAAATGTCAACTGTAAAAGAAGGGTTTTCTCAGGCCTCTAAATACTGGGTTGTATGTTTCAATTTCAGGTTTTATAGAAGAAGGGAAAATGGCTCAAGAAACTAACCGTAGCCAAGTGCCTATGCTCTGTTCCACTGGTTGCGGATTTTATGGGAATCCTCGTACAAATGGCATGTGTTCAGTGTGCTACAAAGAACATCTCCAAAGGCAGAACAGTAATGGTAGAATTAGCCCTCCTGGTAAGTAAGGCTAACGTACTGGTATTGGAACAACTTGGAATGACACAGTAGATATCAATTTGCTTCCAGATCGCATCCAAATGCTAAAAGTATAGGAGCATTAGGGCAAACCACTTAATTTCAAGTATCTTGCCTTATGGGATGAACTTGGATGAAATGCTTGTGGTATAATTGTACCGTGATTAATCTGCTCAGAAGTAGACTCTTGCTAATACCTTTTGTATTACTCTTGAGTGTTTCCAATTTCAAGATACAAAAATGCAGAAAAATACTCTGCTGACATATTTTTCTTGAAATTACTGACAGAACAGCTTGAAGAATGTTTTGTGAAAAGCATTTAAAATACAGACATTTAATTTCTGCAGTCTGGTGCTGAAAGAGTAACTTGTAGATGCTTCATAGAAATAATTAATAATTTCTCTTAACTTTAGATAGAGATACATTTTGTTCTTTTTAGCCCAGTGCCCCATGTACTGTGCTCTTTTCTACAATGCAGATTTCCTATTGAAATAAGTGCTGTCTTCCTACATTCACTCTCTAGAAAGAGCTTGAGGGATGGTCCCCTGTTGAAGGGTTCCTCTTTCTGAGGTCTCTACCATTACTCTGCTCTGTTCACCCTGATGTTTCCAACTTCAGGGTGTTCTGCTGGGGGAAAGGAGCATTAAGAGTGCTCTCTTCTGGCTGGATACTGACAGCAAGGAATCTCATTGTGCACTCTTGAAGACTTCCCTGTTAACTTGACTTTTAAAATTGAAGCAATAGCTTTTGCTGAAATCTGGGGAGTTAGGTCCTGCAACTTCAAAATGGATCCTGAGGTGGCATTAGGATGCTACACTGTTTCTCACAGATACTTTATGGCTTTTTAAACAAAAACCCCCAAGTTTACAATGTTAAAATACTGCAGTTTATACTGAGGAGTCTATAGCTGCTTTAATTAGCAGAAAATAACTATGTTAAAGCTCCACCTTTAAAATTTTGTACTCTTAAACTTCTGGGTGCAGGGGGCTGGAAGGTGATCAAAATATGGCCAAACATAATTACTTTTTGTAAAATTATGTTAAGCTATTATATAGGCTGAAATTCAATTGCTTTCCTGGCTGGTGTCATGGGGGTCAGAGAATAATTGCATTGCATAGCTTGTGTAACCCCAGGAAGTAGTGTAACACGTTTTACAGTAGTGCCTTCCTTCCAGCAGCTTCTGTCAGTAGTATAACTGAGTCCTTACCGGTTCAGTGCACAGAAGGCAGTGCCCAGGAAACTCAGTCAACTTTAGATTCTACATCGACTCCATCTATGCAGCCAAGGTAAGCTCCTTTCTCTCTGTTAGTCTGTGTGGTTTTTGTGTAACACTCTGCATCAGGATGATTAAATGAAGTGTATTGATGCTGCGTAATTAAATGCTAGGGACCTGGAGTAGGAAAATTGAGAGCTTTAACTGCCAACTTTAAAGCATGGGATCTCACAGTAAATAGTAGCTGATCTGTTAGCTACAACTTGCATTCAAATGCAAATTCGTCTTTAGAATTTAGCCTCCAACCGGAGCATTGCCAGCTTCATGCTGTTCTGCAGAGATTTGTCTGGCGAGTCTTCTGACTCTGCAAGGTGCAGTTGGTTGTACACTTACCAAAGGAAAGCTCTTTCCAGCTTAGAAACTCGAGGGTTTAGTAAAATGGCAGAAAGCTGTTTACTGGAGCTCGTGTTAATAAGCATATGATGATGTGTTAACAAACTAATTGTGTTGTGAACAAGTGGAGCTCACTAGAATAGGGAAAGATGTATCAGTCTTAGGACAAATTGTGCTGCTGAACTGATTTATTATTAAACAAGTAATTTCCAACTGGATTATTCAGGAAGACTTAATGTCCTCTTGTAAATCACTCAGACTTACTAAGTGCTCTCCATTTCTAAAAGCTAAATATTTGTTTATATTTAGTGGCTGCATTTCAGTTTAGCATGACACAACCAACAGTGACTTAAGTGCTTTAGAAATTTTTTGAATGAAAAAGTTTGTGTTATACTATGAACATGAACTTGCAGCAATAGTCATCCTGACTTTCCTTTAAAAATCAGACTGTAGTAAAACACAGGCTGAGGGCAATTTCATCAGTTACTGATGGCTGATTCTGCTCAGTCTGTGTTTTCTGCTACTTGGCTTTTTTTAGGAGGTGTTATCTCGTGCTTGGATCCTGCGTATGAACCAAGTGCTGGGTGCCGTGCTTGGTGCTATATTTGTTCATTCCATTCTGGGATTTCTAATTGGGGTGGAAAATAAATATCTTACCAGAGGAGTTGTATCAGAGTATGTGTTTTAAGATAACAAAAAAATCATCCAGGTCAATGCACAGATGTGAACCAATTGCAGTGCCTTGAGTTTGTTTTCTCTCACAACCTTTATAATACCATGACAGAGGAAAAAAACCCTCTATCTCTTTGATCACTGGCTTGATTGGTGGTTACAGGAGAAACAAGTAGGTGTTTGCTCTTAGACTTGCACTTCAAAAAGAAATATCAATGTCACTTGTTCTTTGTTCCAAAATAAAAGCAAGGGTTCAGCTTCAGTCTCTGGTTGTACCTCAGTACTCTGGGAAAAAGTCTAGTAAATTGGCAGTGTCCTATGTAGGTGCCCAGACCTGTGGTTTGAGACCTACATGCAATTCTTGACAATTAACATGGTGACTCCAATGCCCTCCTGTCATGGATGGACTTGTAGGACTCTGCTGGATCATGGGCTGCTGGGTAATCCAATTTCTTGTATTCAGAGTGAATCTCTAAGTGGTGAGGGGTAAAAAATTGGGCAAGTAGGATAGTGCCTCTTGCTTGAGCTTCAGCTCTGTCTCGTTCCATAATAGAGCTGCCGGATGAGCAGCTTGGCTGCAAGTGACTGCTGGTACCAAATCTCTGCCATAACCATCCAGGCCAGTCATCTGAGTTCTCAGTCAGTGTGTGGCTTTAGCAGTGTGGCTGGCAGGGTTGGGAAGTTTGGCCAGTGCCTCTTTTCACTGCAAAAGTCGAAGAGGTTCTGTGTACAGCTGCAGATGCTTTATTACTGGAAACATTGGCATGCTGCAATTTTCTTGTTCATATCACTAGAACACCGAAAGTAGCTCCTCTGCAATTATCTTGCTGACTTGTTATAAAAATCCTTGTATATTGAATGCTGCATTGTTGCTTCTGTGTGGAAGGATAGTATGCCAGACTACCCCAAAACACAAGTTTTCCCTCTTTTTATAGTTGAATATAAATGCAAAAATGTTTCACTTTTTCATCAGCTCAGATTGTCCAGTGTTCTTGGACACTGTGGTATTTTTAGTTGGTTACATGTATTGGTATGCTCTTTCATTGGATGTGCTCTAATATCTTTAAGGAATGCAGTATAGAACACAGATGTAGCTCATAAAAATCATAACACTTTTTTTTTGCCCCCTAGCCCTGTGTCAAGCCAGTCACTTTTAACAGAATCTGTAGCATCATCCCAACCGGATAGTACGGCTGTGGACAAAACAGTACCTGAGACACAAGATTTGCAAGGTTGGTGCCTAGTTTTGAGAGAAAAGACTTATGAATAATGTTCTTAAAACTTTGACTGTTCTTAATATGCTCCTGGTCAAGAGATGGATTATTCTGAAACTCAAATATTCTGTGAAATCAGAAGGCAAAGCAAGGATAAACTTTCTTTTCTGAAAAGGCAATTCTTAAATTGAAAACTTTTCATGTTTAACGGGCAATTTCAGTATCTGTCATAACAAATGTGTTAATTGGGGTTGGAAATGCACATCGTAAATCAATCTGCTGTTCAGTCTTTATGCCGCAGCTATTCCATGTAAGAGTTTTGAGTATCTGTTACTTCTCAGAGTAGTCATTTTCAGCACATAGCACAGAAGTTTATGAGCATATTGGTGATAGAGGGTGTTATGACATAGCTATTACAAGATGCTCGCACTGTTCTTCTATAAACATGAAATACCTATAAAAGAACCTTTACCCTGTAAACTGTAGTGGTTTAATATTTTGAACCACTGACAGTTCCTCTATCAAATAGAAAATTACCAAACCACAAACTCTGGTTGCTTGAAATAAAATGTCTGAGAAGGTAATTTTAACTATACCGGCCAAAAGTCTGTAACGCTGGTATGATGTGAAGGGGATTTTTTGCTTTGATTTCTTTTTTCTTTCTATATGCAGGCTTGCAGAGTTCAAAAGCCTAAGGAGTTTTTAATAGCACTCCTTAGGAAAATGCAAAAATGCCAGGTAGTGTAAATAACTTACTAAAACATGTAATCCGTAGACAGTATAAAAGGTATTTAAAGATAAGTCATTAAGTGTTCTGTTCTGTCTTTACCTCTGCTGACAGAGCTAAGGCTTTGCTGGGTAGAGTTGTGTTTCTGTAGCTTACCCTAAACTTAGGAGTCTGTTTTCTACAGGTACAACATGTAATTCTACTTAAAGATGCTGAATAGAAGCTCTTTCATTGTACCTCTTGCATCAAAGTTCTATTCTTTAGATACTTACCTAAACCTGAGCTCTCCCTTTTTGTATGGTGGAATAGAAGAATTATTCAGCTACTGTGCTGAGTAAAGGCCACCTCCTCAGTTGCACAAACAGTAAATGTAAGACTTAGAAAAGGTTTACTCATAAGAAGATGTGTTCTAGACATATTCTCATACCTGCTATTGAGTTTGTTTCCTGGAGCTGATGACTCCTGTTGCCTCAATCTTGGCAGTATGCATTAGGCATGTTCTTAATGCTGATCCACGATGTCTGGCCTTCCCCAGCTTGTGAAGAGCATGTGCTAAAAAGGCTTATGCTGCTTAAATTCTATATTGGCACAGCAGAGGTAGGCTTGCAAGCTAGATTTAGAGTTGCTCTACCTCTGAGTAATACAGATACGGTTCTATTCTACTTGCATCCCTGTTCTGCAATATGGGGACACAGGATTGTGTTACGTGCCAGCTGTAACCCAGCTCCCATGTGGGTGCATCCCTTTTTGGGAGCCTCGGAAGTGGAACAGCTCAGTCAGGCACATGAATACTGCACTGCAGGTTTATGCTGATAGGGATGTGGCATACATCAGAGAATATAAAGGCAGCTTCTGTAAGATGATCTTCCTACTACCCTGTCTTGATGAGAATACTGTGAGGTTAATTGAGACTGTGGAAATACTTTTCCCAGCAAGTTTTCAGAGAAACATACCTCTCCTTACCCATTTGGATAAATTCAAGCTACTTCTAATTCTCAACCTCTACAGCTAATTCTCCCTATGAGAAGATAAGACAGGTTTCTCAACCAGAAGCTTTGATTGCAATATATGCTAGGGAGCCTGCTTTGGCAGGGGGGTTGGACCTGATGATCTCTCGAGGTCCCTTCCAACCCCTACAATTCTGTGATTTCAGGGATGTATTTACATCTTACTGTATATGTGTCAAGGATCAACCTATATCAGGTGTTTAGAGTACTCGGCTGTGACCTTTCTTTGTACCATAGTAATTTCTAAACTAAGAACACCACCACCACTGTGTAATTGCAGTTCTAAATTACAATCCCTATTTATAACTCACTGTGGCAGGGTCAGCCTCATTTCCTGAAGGGTTGATTCTGTGCTATCCCTTAACTGAAAATCATAGGAAACCTAGTGTTTCTAGTTTTAAAACATCTTGCTTTGAAAATGTAAGTGTTTTAAAGAAAGCAGCTTATAATGGATGCTAAGTGGATTTCATTGAATTGATTTCACAACTCTGCATCCCAAAGCGTGGCTGCTTTGGGTTTTTTTTTTTGGTGCATTTGTTTCTTCACTCAGAATTTGAATCTTAGGCTGCTGACACTGATGTAATAGAAATGTGTGAATCAGTTCAGCTTGTCTGGCTTTGTAGCGCTTAAAGAAAAAAGTCACAGAACTGTGATGGTTGGTCCCAGACTGAAGTTTGTAATGCTACCCCTGTTGATGTAGGGGAGGAAAAGAGAAATGATAACTGCTTTGGTAATTTTTTCAGTATCTAGTCTGATAAAAATCTTGTTTTGTTGGAATGTCTGTTTTGGAGCAAATTGCCTTATGCTACTTGTATAATAAATTAGTCTATTGTAGTTGAGGTCCCTTAATTTGCTGTTCAACAACACTTACTAGGCTGCAATAACAGTGAATGAAAGATTGAGTGAGTAGTTAGGCTTTCTCAGATTACTATTTTTATTTAAGGCAGACAGATAAATGGGGCCTGAGCTGTGTGCACACAGTCCTTGCTGTTTGCAGACAGGCTAAAACTAACAGAGGGATAAAAATTCCAAATAGCAGCTCAGATTTGTGTTCTTTGGATTTATGCACCATGAAAGAAATAGAGGAAAAATATAGAATATGCTGATAAACATAGATTTTATATTTACTGATTGTGATGTAATGCTTGAAGGTACTGAACACTGAAGAAGGCCCAGGCATTAGGTAGTGGCTAAGAGTATTTAAAGTCTGATATCTTCATGATATTTAAGAACACTATGAATGATGACCTAAAATGAAATGCATTAAGGTGAAATCCAGCTTTTCTAGCCACTTTCTTCTGTTTTGAGCATCTCTCAACTCATTTTAGATTGCCTTGTGGGCTGGTCCACCTTTTGACCAATGTTATGGCCCTGTTGGGATTAGCCAGGGGGATTTCTTATTTGTTAGACAGGGGATTAACAGGGTTGTCTCTTGAAGAACCAAAATACTACCTAAGATTTAGCTAACTGACCAGCTAAAAGGTGCGTGGTGGTTCTTCTCATGAAACTACCTGGTTTTGTACTTACCTAGGATTTTTGAGACAAGAATTCAAAAATTCAGTCATTGCAGATGAACTTAAATATCAATATTAAAACAATTAAATTGCTACAGAGCTTTACATGGAGATAATCTGGACCTAAGGGGAATGAGGTTGAATTAATGGCATCAACTTCAGTGGATCATGTCAGGTCTAGCTCAGCAGACATAACTGGGAAGGAATTGATGGATGCTTCAGATTTTTGTGATGGCACAGAGGGTAGAGTGATGGCACACAGGGTAGAGTGATTATGATACAAGCGTGGAAAATAATGTAGGATATCCTGATTTACAGGATGAATGCTCCAAGGAGAGAGGAATCATTCATGAGAGAGACTTAAATTCATATTCTCTAGTTGTGTGCTCTTAAGTAATTTCATTTACCTCTTCCTAACAATGAAACAGTATATTTTTAGGCTGGTTACTTCTGCTTAGTGAAAGATGTTAGGAAATAGTGATGTTCTAGTTTAGGATTATTGCTCTGGAGAAGTGGCTGTTCTTCTTAGGTCTGGTCGGATGCTCTTAAGAGGTAAATGTAGCTGTTGATACTCTTCCTGTGGGAATGAGAAAGCTTTTCCTTTGAGAAGCTCTGCCTGGTGATACAGTGATGATAAACATAAACCACCAGTGTAAGTAGAGAGAACAGATGAGCCATCAGGACTGTTGCACCGAATGCCCAGGTCTGGTTGTGCATGCAGGGATGCAGGGACTGGAGTCTCTTTATCTCATGGGTGCTGGTCTCATGGTCAGTCTGAGTGTGCCAAGTTCTTCAAGCAGGGTTGGCACAGGCAAAGCAGTAGCAAAAGCTTCTGCCTTTAGGAGGAAATTCAGGCTCTGCTTGTTTTCGTCAGTGAAGAACGTGCCCTGTGAAACAGGGAACTTCTAGCAGCCAGCCCAACTTGTCAGCTCCAGAAAAATGAGTGTGTGTTCATGCTTTACTCTTTTGGTTAGTTGGGAGCTTGTACTGGTGCTCCCAGTGCTTCTGTTCTGCAGCTAACAGCAGGGCTAGGGGAAGGGAAGGAAAGGTTTGAGCAAAGCAGGGAGCAGCATCCTGGAGTCTGGACAAAGTACAGGAGTGGCTGTAACATGTTTCCTGTGACCTCTGAGCTGGGTGGCATTGTGTTTTACCTGGCTCTTTGCGACTGCGTTCATCACAGCTAGCTTATGGACAGGGCACTTTGTCAGCACTTTGTCATCTGAAGGTGGCTTAGTGGCTGGGATGCCTCATGGTTATCATAGAGGATTCAGAGTCAAGTCTCTGTCTCCTATGCAAAAGTAAACTGAGGTCTAAAATTTATGGTTACTACAGTAGAGACAATGTGACTTGTGGCAGCAGCAGAAGAAACTTCCCACTCAATTCTACAGTGAGCAGCAGCCCTTAAATATTTTTAAACCTTTTTAATGCAAGAGCCCATATGCACAAAGAAAATCTAAGTATGTATGTGTTGGAGAGCCTTGTTGAGCAGGGAACACTGCCAGTTTTTCCCAAATTTGGCTAATAGTTAGAGCTTGTAGCAAAACTTCCATTGAGGTAACTGGCTTTTGCTACAACAGGAAATACAAACTTGAGAATATTAGCTGCTAAATGCAAATTTGTGGCATGAACCTTTTTTAATGAGCCAGTGAACACCACAATGTCTGTTCTGCTTAACGCTGTGAGAGTTGATTTGAGTGAGTCTTGCCACTTCTGAGACTTACCTTGCATCTTTTAATCCTTACTGCTTTTTATTCTTATCTTGCAAGCCTTTGGATATTATCTGGACACTCAGGAATGTGCCCTTTAACAGCCATTTAAAACCTTTGAATCTCTTTTTGCAAACTATCGATTTTCATGAAATTCAGAACACAGACAAGTTCTGCTTCTAACACAGGTGGTGATTTTTAAAGGATATAGTAAACCATGTATATAATGGTCTCTTTGCTAGTTTAACCATTGCAATATAATGTCCACTTGGGCAAAATCTTTGGTGGTGGTCTGGTATTTTGCTACCTGTTGATGTAGTTTGTATCAAGCAACAATATTTTGATACATTGCAGAAGTGGAAAGTGCCCTTTCCTTTTAAAATAAAATAGCAGTACAGGAGAGAACCCCACCAGAGTTGTCATGCAGAACAGCAGTCAGCTGGCATAGGACTAGCACAGACCTACATCTGACAGTCTCTGCCTTACAAAAGTCCAGCTGCACAGAGATGCCTGCAGCTTTTTCCATGACAAACGTTTGGGCTTCCTGTTCTATTCCCTTCTTTACAGCACTGGTTCTAGCTTTGCTTCTGCTGATACTCCTCCCAGCTGGAGCTTGCTTTGGGTCTTTGCTGCAAATACTGCTGGCTTCTGTGTACTTTACTCGCTTGTCCCACTGTGATCTAGCGATGGCTGGTAGGCAGAGATTGGCACTTAGCCCTCCTTGAAATGAGGTTGGGTTTTTTTGGTTTCTATTTCTGTTTTGTAATGTAAGGAATGTGCAGATACTTGAGGAAAACCAGCCAATTTCTATTTTTACCTGGGTCAGGCAAATACTATCACTACTTGTTTATATTCTCCCACACAACCTGTAACCTGTGTCTTTCAGATGTGAAAGAATACTGGAAGTAGGTTCAAAGTTGTCTTAGCAAAAATGTCTTTTAAACAAGGTATTTACCAGCTTCTTTCTAGGTTTGGGCTAGTTTGCTTTCCTCCCTGCAAGCCTGTGTATCTTCAGGTGATTGTGTCTCACCCTGGGTAGTGACTAGCCCCTCTGAAGGCTTTTTCCAGGTGTACAGGAGCAGCAGGGTCACAGTGGTGGAGGTTGTTCTGAAACACTGCACTTTGTGTGGCCTCAGTACTGTGAGCTTCAGCAAAAAATAATGTTGATTCAGTGTTTGAAAGAGATCATTTTACTCAACTGATCCTAACAAATACAGTGCTTCATACAAGCTGATTTTTAGGAACCAGACTAGTGACCCTGATGGGGAAACACCTGGCATTGGATTCTCTTCCCTAATCTGACAGCATTGAATCTTAGTCTGAAACCTAATCTTTAATTACCCTGTTTCATTGTGATATTTTTGTATTGTGAACTTTGTGTGAGCATTAAGTGAATTCTCTTAAATTAGATTGAAGGTCTAGGAGGGAGTTCCAGTCCCGCTACTGAGAGTCCATTCCACTACAGCCATGGAAA
Source organism: Porphyrio hochstetteri (assembly GCA_020800305.1). Lineage (NCBI taxonomy): Eukaryota > Metazoa > Chordata > Aves > Gruiformes > Rallidae > Porphyrio > Porphyrio hochstetteri. Next base: position 15,846,982 of record CM036915.1, on the reverse strand, counting down.
CTGCAGCAAAACAGCTAACTCCAGGGTCTAAACTTAGAACTGGGCTTTAAATTACCCTATGATTTAGAGGGGAGACAGACGGACAGACATGTTTTCCATTGTTCTTATTAACTGTTTTGATGTTAGCTTCAGTGTCAGAGAGTGCAGAGCCTACACCTGAAGAACAAGACAAGTCGCTTGACAAACCAAAACAGAAAAAGAATCGTTGTTTCATGTGCAGGAAGAAGGTTGGACTTACTGGTAAGAAATTCTGAATTCACTTTTCTTGGACTTATTTAGGCTTTGGACCTTTGGAAAGCTCTTAAGGGGGAGGTGGGGCATGGTCATCTCAATGTTGATTTGAAATAAAACTCCATCAAAGGTGCTTTCAGCTTAGCTGTTGCTAAATGTGGTCATTCACTTATTTGGTTTTTCAACTTTCTCACTTGAAGTGAAATGCATGATTCCAAACACTTCCCTTTGGAAGTCTGCTTAGCTGAGGAATTGGATGATAGTTTGCTGCTGTTCACTAACCAGCGGTTCAGAGAAAGGGCCTAAAGAAGTTTCATAAAGAAAAAGAACAGATTGCCTCCAGGAATGTGTTTTATGTGCTAATGTACTGTGTGATTAGAAGGAATGGTCAAGTCAAATCTTACTGTAATCACTTAAAAGTGTATTATTTGTGATTCTTATGCTTTCTGCAGCAGAGGCTCTTTGGCTGATTGACACTGGTGACTGAGATTTATTGCTAGTGAGTGAACATATTCAGGATTTAAAACAAACCGGTATAATTAAGAATGTTGAAATATCTAAGCTAATATTTCTATCCACAGGGTTTGAGTGTCGGTGTGGAAATGTTTACTGTGGTATGCACCGTTATTCAGATGTACACAGTTGCTCTTACAATTACAAAGCTGATGCTGCTGAGAAAATCAGAAAAGAGAATCCTGTAGTTGTTGGGGAAAAGATCCAGAAGATCTGAACTGCTACTTCTGCTGGAATACAAAATCCTCTGACCATCTGCAGATTAAATTGACTTGAGCTTTTTTCCTTAGTCATCAGGAATGTAGAGCAGTGTATCTTGCCTAGACCTTTTAATCATGCATGTCATCAGATGAATAGATTTTTTTGTTTTTGTTTTTATTTGTTTTGGAAATGACTCTGAACATTTATTTTCATTGCAGTTTTCTGTGGCTGAAGACTTAAGTAAACTTTACAAGTATTATCCTTTAAGATCATTTTAATTTTAGTTGAGTGCAGAGGGCTTTTATAACAAATGTGGAGAAAATATTGGAGGGCTGTGCTTTTCCAGGATAAAACATGCATGCGTTAACTTTGCAGTTTATTTTCTTGTTGTATATAGCTTTTCTCTGCAGCACAATTTCCTTTTTTTTTTTGTTTTTGATAATGCCTTGTATGGCACAACTAGTTATCAGTAACTGAATGTATTTTAATCATTATGGCTGCTTCTGTTTTTTTTCCCATTAACGAGAGGTTATACATGTTCGCATATTAGCTTGTTTGCACCCTCTACCTATTTATGTATGAATCATTTGTAATGAGAGTGTGTGCTGAGATTGTCTGCGTGGTTTTTTGTTTTTTTTTTTAATTGGTTTTTGTGTGTGTGGGGGGAAGGCTGTATGCACTTCACTGACTGCAGGTTCCATTGGGATTACATCCATCAGTCTGTCTGTACACAAATATGAAGAATGATCTGAAGTACCTGTGCTGTATTTATGTTTATCCATGTCTTAACTTTGATTAAATAAAATTTAAAAAAAATTGGAGCCCCTGCGGCTGTCACTGGCATCTGTAGTTTGGATTTCTCTTTCTTTTCCTGGGGACATTCTGTTGGTGGCACTTTTACTTACAGTGTGTGTATCCACAGAGACTGACTGTATCCCAGCACCAGCTAACTTCTGATGTACTGTCACCGTTTCACGTGTAACTTCCAGAAGCTGCAGGTTCCAGAGGTGGTGTGCGTTGGTACACTCTGCTCAGGAGTTCTCTGCTTCCTGTGCAGCATGTCACTGGTGTGGGAGCTGGGGTCATTTGAGACAAAGTACTTCAGTTGGGGGCAGGCCTACAGGTAAAGAGGATGTGACCAGGCTGTGGGTCTGTGGGGTTCTGGCACTAGGAAGTACCACTGTGGGGTGTCTGATCCTCTGACACAGCAGTGTGCAGGCTTCCTTCAAGTGAGGAGAACCATCCTCCTGCAAGGTGCCCTCACTTCTGAGAGCTGAAATCCATAGACTTTGAAATTGAACACTGGCACAACCACCTCCAATGTGCTCCTCAGTGCATCTGTGGGGTCGTAAGTGATTACCACTTGGGGGTAGGAGGTATTATTATTTTATTGTCTTGTGAGGGTGCTCAGTAACTTTCCTTTAAGACTGCTTGTCTTGTCAGATCAGAGTCAGCTTCAACCATTCTACTGCTGTGGTCATCCATATAACGTAAAGGTTGAGTGGTTTATGTAGTACCATGGTAACTTCAGGCAGTGCTGCTTATCACCAGGCTGAACAGTACGCTCAAGAAGAACTAATTCCTCTCCAGATGGTACTGATCTGCAGTTGAAATTTCACTTGGTGACTTGCTGTTGCTTTCAAGCATTTGTGAAATAAATGAGATTGTGTGGCTTTATTTAAAATGCTAAATTTTTAATCAAAGCTGGCTACATTCTTTAAAACTCTGAATGCTCTTTCAAAGCTATGGCTGGCAATTAGTAGATAAAGCACTGCAGTTAGTGCACAAACACTATGCAGCAGAAAGAGCTTTTACCATCAGATAGGTATGGAAAGTAATCTGCAAGACCCAATAATAAATGAAGTATCTTGTGCTTGCAAAAATTTACCACAATCTATGAAGTGCACGTGGCTTTTTATAGTAAGGGAGGGAATAGCTAACTCTATCTGTCAAGTTTCGGTAATGGTCTTGCCTCTTCATGGGTTAGAGACCCTGTATTTCCTCAGAGCGTCTGCTGAACTTCCTCTTGCACAGCACAGAGTGTGAAAGAGCAGCAGCGTCCTTTCGTTGGGTGTTTCTGTTTGCTTTCCTCTCTGCTGCTACTTCTCTATTCTCTAATCCTTCTCAGTTTGACTCCTCCCTCTTCCCTATTTCTGGTCTCTCTTCCCAGAAGTGTCCTTTTCTTGCCCCCATGTGCCCTTCCCTCCCCTCCAGCATGCCTTTCACCTCACAGTGATACTTGCAGGCTAAGCAGAGGAGATGCTGTAGGTCTTGTGATGGGGGGGAAACCCAGGTCCTGTTTGTATTCTCTGCTATCCCAGAGACAGAAAGAAGAGAAGCCACAAGAGAAGCGACTGCATTTGGAGTTCACATGCTCTCTTTACCATGGCCTGTTAGAAAGCAGCTGCTCTGCTGACCACTGATATGGCAAGAGCTGTGGCTGTACCTAGAGGAAGCTTGTCATGCAGGGCTGTGGCAGACCAGCATCAGGCAATGCTGCTTCCACGTGTATCGCTGTCAAAGCAGCCTAATAATCCTCCTCTGTCCTGTGCAGATTGCTCGGAGTTCACAGTGAAAGAGTCTATGTCCCTGATGTGTCACCTTCCATTTAGACTGGAAATCACTGAAGAATTGTGTATCATCTGCTTGCTGTGGCGTTGGCTCTGTGTTGTGCTGGTTGATCTGCTGCTCCATCTGGCTGACCAGTGAAGCTTTGTATCGTGTCATCAGCTTGCGATTAGCTGATGAACGCTTTAATTAATACCAACACATGCACAGCCCCACACAACACTTGAAGACAGATTGACTCAAGATGCACAGTGTGTGTTTGAAACATGCTTTCAAGATGTTTTGGTTTTGGAGTAAGCAGGTTATACACCTAACTCCTCTAACCTTGGCAGAAAACCTCTTTGCTGCATTAAAAGCACTTCCAGCAGGTTGGGATGGAGCTGGACCTTAGGTACAAGAGCTGTACAGAAGTTTGTGCTAGGCACTGTGTTATTTAAATAAAACCCCTTCCACACAGCACTGTGTGAGCTTGTGTCCCTGGAGCTGTCACAGATGGGCTCTTGTCAATGGTGGTGTGTCATCTTACACCGACTATCTGGCTCTACAGCTTGCTGCACTTCTAATGAGTTGTCTTTGCCAGAGGGAAAAGAAAAAAAAAGCAGAGTGGGAAACCAGTTCCTTGGCTTCTGCAGCCACAAGCATTAACTGATCTTAGGAGATGGGGTGGTCTCTGCTACTGAGTTCTAGCTTTGAGGTTATTCCCTCTTTGGGTTCTAATTTTCCAGCATGTAGGTGAATTTTCTGCTGTGGGTGGGAGAAACCTAGGGCTGGGAGCAGAAAAAGCAGCGTGCCTGCTCTTCAGGGATGGTTGCACATGCATCTGGCTTTAAGCTGCTGGAACTATCTGGAGAAAATGGAAGGGCTCACTCAGGTGCAGCATTACAAAGCTAGAAAGCACACAACATGCAGCTGAGGTGTGAGTTGCGCAACTTCCTGAGGGTTGCTGAGCTGGGGGGAGAGCTGCTTGGTGTGGGCACTATCACCTTGCCATGCTCTGCCTTGTAAGTGACACCCAGAAGGTGAAGGAGCATGGTTACCTCTGGTCTGCTCCAATCCCACACACAGCAGTCCCGCTCGCAGCCACATAACCTGTCACCTGGCACATAGACTGCTGTGGTTTCACGTGAGGGCTTATGGAGCGGGAAGAGCCTGTTCCTCCACTGGCTGCTACCTTGCTGGGAACTTTTTAACAGCTGCTGACTCATGAAAAACCTTTGGCACTGATTAACTGTGGCCTGATGCCACAGGGGGTGGGATTGAGACAGGTCTGCCATTGGTTTGGGGTTCGGAGGGTGGGATTTGGTGCTTCTGTGCTCTGGGTTGCAACACCTGGAGAGGATCTTCCAGGCAAGCAGCAGCCCAGGAGGAGGAGGGGGCTCTCGTCTGCAAGCAGGGGCTGCTCAGTGTGCAGCATGTCTTTCATCCAGGTAGACAAGGACTCGCATTTTCCTCTCCAAAACCTCCCCTATGGGGTTTTCTCCACTGAGGAGGAGGTAAGTAACCGCAGGCTTTGTCCTTTGGGGTGTGGAATTGCTCAGAGGCTATGGATAAGAGCAGAGTACCAGCAACCTGGGATACGGGAAAACTCCCCAGCCTGAGACATCGGATAACCTTCCTGATTTGACAGCAAATCCGTAGCTGCCACATTGGATTTTTTCTTGGTCATTCTGATGGCAGCTTCTTAAAGACTGCACAGAAGAAAAGTGTTTGTGGGTTTTGACTGTGAAACCATTGGATACGTGTTCGATCCTTTCTAAGAGGGAAGTCACAGTTTGCACTGATTTTTTTAAACTCAATCCCACCTTTCCTTTGTGACCAAGTGGGATTGCACTGTTGCACTTAGGAGACCGCATCAGGTATTGATTCAATCTACAATTGATTCTGTAGCATCCAGTCCAAGAGGAACTGGTATGAGGGGAAAGCAAAGTCTGTATAGAAAACCCTGTGTCTGCAAGTGTCACCATCATCTGTGCTCTTAAGAGCCTGCTCTCAGTGAGCTGGTTTGGTGGCTGCAGAAGCATTAAACCAGGATGCAAAACGGGTGTTTCCTTTCTGTCTTTGCAGCTGTTACTGTTTTGCTTGGCAAACATTTACACAGCAGTGCCTTAAACATATAAAGTGTGTTATGTTTAAACCTGTGCCCGAAGGCAACGGGTTGAGCTGGCTTCAGGCCTTTTATTTTACAATGACATAAGAAAGCATGGTTCAACCTTTCACCCAAGGAGGTAGCTCCCGATTCCCACGTTGATGGGAGCTGAGCCCAGCCAGGCTGAACCTCACACCTCCAGGAGCCTGCTGGGATGGAGCCCTGGAGATGTGCCCTCTCGGAGAAAGGGACACGAGCAGAGAGCTGCAGCTCGGAAGGAAAAAGTGGAGGATTTATTTATCACTGCTCTCAGAAACTTCATGATTATCTCCTGGTTTCTGCTGTCTCAGCTTATCCATGTAGGTTTTTGGTTTTTTTTTAAAAGAAAAGACTTTAAACTGGAAGATTGTGTTTTCTGATCTGGTGTTTTCTAGAGATAAACCCGAGATGGTTCATTTAATCTTTTCCTAGATGTGCGTGTTGTTATCTGGCAAGTTGGGATTATTTTTCCAACATCTCTGTTTCTCTGAGGAAAGCATCTTCCCTCAGACCCCATGAGAAGACAGGCAAGGACTTAGGGAAATTACTTGGGAAAATCATGTTTGAAAAGTAGCCCAATGTTTTAATGATTTCAAGCTAAAGTCATTGATATCATTCCTGACCATATTCCAGTTACACATTAACCCGATGCGACCTTTAGGTTTTTTTCTGCAGGAATGTTTGCTGAATAAATACTTATTATCGTGTTTAGAATCTTGTTTAGGAATTAAAGGTTAAAAATAGGTTTAATAGCATGGATTTCCATAGATGATTATGCCCTTTTGATAAGCTGGATTGTAAAGACTGCAACTGGTTGGTCTCTATTTTCCCAAAGACATGAAAAATCAAAATTTGCCTTTGAATGCATTTTTATCCCCCCCCCATCCCCACCCCTCCCTGTACAGCTGCAGCAGAGCTGCCCTGGGATTGTCCGTGCTGCTGCCCCGCTGTCACCGCTGGCCCCGCCGCGCGCTTGGCGCCGGCCCTGCGAGAGCCACAGCGGATGAACAGGGTCTTTGTGTCTTGGGGTGCATCTGTCCTCTGAGCGCAGCCGCCATCGACGCTACGCGAGGGAAACTGTTCCCTGGAGAAGATGGGGACCAGGGTTCGCATGCTGGGTGGTGGGTGCCTTGCATGGCTCCAGGATGGGTTCTGCAGGGCAGCCTCGTTCAACGTGGCACAGAAGTAACGTGGCTGTGCAAGGTGTGCTGTGCTGCTGTCATCAGGGGTGTCCAGAGCACCCTTCATCTGCGGCGTGCAGAACTGCCTATTTCTCTCTCCAATTATGTGGTTGCAGGGATGAGATCAAGCCTGCCCGTCGCATGTCCGTGCTTCAGTTCCCTACCTGTGGAAGCAAGGATAGCATTTTACTGCTTCACAGCATGTTTCAGGTGTATGGGCTTATTCTGCAGTGCTTCTCGTTAACGAGGGGTGGGCAAGTACTGGCACAAAGGGAGCAGGGACTGAAACCTCTGCTTGTATTTCTGGCCTTCCCCCACTTAAACTCTGTGGTCACGGTCTTGCCCCATACTCTTTTTGGAGGATTTGTGGGTTCGAGCATAAATTCTCTTCCTCCCCTCCTCTCACTGCTTTACAGCCTAGGCACAGGCTTGGCGTAGCCATTGGAGACCAGATTTTGGATCTCAGTGTCATTAAACATCTGTTCAATGGACCAGCTCTTGCCAAACATCAGCATGTCTTTGACCAGGTATTTATCAGAGTCTGTTCTCGTTTCCATGCACGTTTTAGAAATACTGTGTTTTGCTAATTTGTGGTGAGATGATGAACATGAACTAGAAACGTGTTGCCAGGTGGGCTCTGCTCACAGGCCACACGCGTCACACACGCACTACAGGAGAGCGGAGTCTTTGGGAGTCCAAAGGACACTGCCACTGAGTTTCATCAGAGTTTGGCAGCGCAGGGGTGTGACACAAAGCCTAAATGTTACTTCAGTCCACTTGTGCCTTCAGCACTTCATGGCAAGGAGTCAGATGGGATGTTAATGACAGGGAGTTCATGTTAAGGGTAGAGGTAAAAGCAGATGATCTCTGGTTACAGCTAGTTGAAATACCGAAGCCACTAAGGTCAGAAGTAGCATGTTAGGATGGGTACAGTGCAGCAGGTCCTGCTTCAGAGGACCTGCGGTGGGAGGAGTGCAGGACATTATGACCAGGGAGGATGGGCAATCTGGGCAGCCACTGCTGTGTAACCCCAGCAACAGGAGGGAAGTGCAGGACATCTTTCATGCATGTGAAGGTTAAGCCTTTCGTGCCCTTTCATCTGACTCCCACCCGTGTCGCCTGTCAGCCTACCCTGAATGCCTTCATGGGGCTGGGCCGGGCAGCGTGGACGGAAGCGAGGGCTCTTCTCCAGAAGCTGCTGTCAGCTGGCGAGCCGACCCTGAGGGACAACGCGGAGCTGCGGAGAAGGTGAGGGAGCAGAGGTTGGCACGGTGGCCCTTCAGCTGTGCCCTGCGTCACCTCATCTGAGGCACAAAAACCCAAGGCCTGAACATGGCCACCTGCCACCTGCCACCTGCATGGGGATTACCTGGGGTCTGAACGTACTGAGAGCAGCCCTCTCCAAATTGCACCTCTGGGCTGCCCAGGCAGGCGAGGAGCCAGGCTGCTGCTCTGGCCACATCCCCTTGCTGGTGAGGACATGGCTGCAAGGGTCCCCACTCCACCTCTCCCAATTCCCCCAGCACTGCCCTGTCCATCCCACCTGGAGCATCTGCTGGCATGGGGACACTCCTCCAACTGCTCCTCAGAAACCAGCTGACTTTGCTAAAACTGCATCTCTGGTCGCAAATTGGCTTCAGAGCTGGGGCAGTGCACTGATGCAGGAGTGGGAGGGGAGGGCTGTGCTCTGCTCCATGCTGTGCTGATGGAAACGTGTGTGTCCGTTAATCACATGCTGCTTGTTTCTCCAGAGTGATGATTTAAACACTACAGCCACCTGCCCCAGCAGCAAGCAGGAGCCGAGCTGTTCCTTCCTGTCTTGCCAGGGTGATGTAGGAGAGGGGTTGAACCATGTCTTGGGACAGGGACCTTCCCTGAGCAGGCCCAGCAGCTCAAATTGGGTACCCCAAGAGCCGCATCCCATAAAATCACCCTTTCCAGGCAGCAGAGCAGTGGTGGCTCTGTGCACGGGGTGTTTCTCTGCACCCCTTGGGACCCCAGCCTGCTCATCTCCAGCATGTCCCCGTCCCTGCTTGCACCCCAGTGGATGCTTCTTTTGGTTGGGACCATCCCAGTTACAGCAGCTCATGCAGTCGCCTTGGGTTTTTCTGCAAGGTATTTTTGCTGCAAGTAAGGAAGGAGCTAGGAGAATGAGTTGGCCCCTTACGTGCTTGTAAACCACTCACAGAGAGAGCTGCAAGTTTTCTGGGAGCTGAAGTTGTTGTGTTTCATTTCAGAGCCTTTGTACCTCAGGCTTCTGCGACGATGCACCTGCCAGCCAGCATCGGTGAGTGTCCTGAAGCTGGGGGCTGCTCAGCGCTGCCCTGTGCTCCCACTTGGAGAATCTGCTTCATTTCCAGCTCGCTCAGCTGGACAGATCATAGTGGTGACAGGGAATGGGTTTTGCAGGAGCTAGAATTAGGTTTTTGTACGTAATGAAAGGTAGGTGCCGTCTGCAGCACAAGAATAAAAGCCTGGGGAAGCTCAATAGCAGAAGAAAATTCCTGGATGAGTTTTGGACTAAATCAGGGTCAGGTGGTGCCATTCACAGAACTGTAGGGGCTGGCAGGGACCTCAAGAGATCATCGAGTTCAAACCCCAAACTCATGTTACCCCATGTAACTCCTGTCATCAGGCTTTGTAACTAGAGCCAGGGAAGAAACACTCGTTCAGTTTCCAACATCTTCCCTGTTTGCCATCAGAGCTCAGGTCTCGTAAAGCTTTGCAAAGCAGGTCCTCTGGCACAGCCTCGTGAACAACCATGAGTCTCATTCCCAGACTATTACTCCACCCCCCAAATCTTACCTGTGCTCCCACAAGGCCAAGAACTGCTTTGGGGTGAGTGTATCCATATAGACACATAAACATTTTCCTGTTTTTATATTTCGACCCAAACCAAAGTCAAAAAATCACTCGAGGGATGTGACTGTCACAGGAGCAGGGGCAGGACACTTCCCATTTCCTGGCCAAGCCCTGTTCCCACTGGACATTTGGCTCTGGTGAGGCACAGCCCTGGTCCGGGACAAAGTCTAGCCTGGCCCAGAGGAGCTGTGAGGTGTTTCCATGGATGTGATACCTTCCTACAAATAGTTTCAGGTTGAATATATTTTGTCCGGGACTGGCTCCTAGTGCTCCTGAGTGCTGTGAGTGGGAGCTCTGCCCCAGCAGTGTGACATCAGCTGTGCCACACAGCTACAAGTTGCTGAGGTTTCCACCACACCTACGTTCAGCTCTGTCCTGTGCATGGGTCCTGCTTGTCCCGAGAGCGAGCACTGGCTCTGCCTTCTGCCGGGGCTGCAAGATAACGTACCCAGCTCCCGGAATACAATTTAGCGTAGCGTGAATGTCCCCTCCCAAGCTGAGGCTTCACCCCAGACCCTCTGATGTCCCGTTAAATGCAAGGTGGGGAGCTGTTTGGCAGGGATGGCAGCAGAGGGCAGCAGATGTCCTGACTATGAGCCGGTTCTTCTACCTGGGTACCACCGGCGAGGCACAACGGCAACGCTTTGGTTTACCTGGCTGCTGCTCTACGGCCTTGTGCTCTTCTTCTCTGGTGAATTCTTCCAACACACCCTCAGTTTCATGTGCACAGCTTTATGATCTGTGCTAGTCACCCACCTCACGCTATTAATTGCATCCCTGTGCTAATATCATTCAATGTTGCTATGTGCCTCTGCTTGTCACTCTCACCGTCCCCTTTCCTGATGCTTCCGTAGCCAGCAGTGTACCGTGTGCCTTAGTCCCAGCAGAGGAGCAACTTTCCTCCCAGTGATCCCTATTTTATGGGTTTCTTTCCACTCAGGAGATTACACTGACTTCTACTCTTCGCGCCAACATGCCACAAACGTTGGGATCATGTTCAGGGGGAAGGAGAACGCTTTGATGCCTAACTGGTGGGTACTTCGGGTTTTTCTCTGCTGCAGGGTTATTTTGCAAGTTCTCCTGTATACACATATAATTTTTGGAAGATCTGAGTAGTCTTTCAGCAAGATACTCATTTCAGCTCACAAGGGATGAGAATCTGTACTGTCCAGCATTCGACAACAGACCCAAAATCCACATTTCCCCAGCCTTAGCTGAGTCTGTGCTGCATTTCATTCCAGCAGCCACACCAACTGCAACGCAGGCCTCTACCTAAGAAACTGGTTTTTGCTGAGTGGCCAGAAAGCAGGATTTAAGTTCCAAGGAACTAAGTGGAGCAGTGGCACAGAAATGCATTTACACAGCCACGCAGCTTTGGATTATAGTTTGCTCACATTTTTATCTCAGAGCAAGTAAGGTGCAGATGTCTGTGCTCATCAATGCAGAGCACTCACCCTGTACATCACACCCCTGTGGTGCTTCCACCCCAAAAAGCTGCTTGGGATGGCGATGGATGCACAGCTAACTCATGCTCCATGATGCTCTTTCACAAAAGGCTCCACTTGCCTGTTGGTTATCACGGCCGGGCATCGTCTGTTGTGGTGTCTGGGACGCCCATCCGGAGACCTGTGGGGCAAATGAGACCTGACAATGGTGAGTCCATGGTAGGCTCTTCATGTAGCAGAAGGGAAGGGTCTGGTAAGCCTTGTCTAAAGCCCAGCCTGGGGCCAGGACATAGAAAAAGCCCCGAGTTAAGTCCTTCTTGTGTTTGCATGCTAAGCAGTATCAGCTCCTCTGCATCTTCTATCTGTTAAATTTATTCCCCTGCCTGCCTCCCCCTCTTAAAATATTCTCTTCCACCCACAGATAAACCACCAGTGTTTGGTGCTTGTAAGCGTCTGGACATCGAGTTAGAAATGGTAAGATGGGCTTTTCCCCTACTGCTTGAAAAATATTAAAAAAAGGAAGAAAAGGAAACTTCAGCTGCTTCTAAAATGAGCATCTCAGAAGGCTCATTCCTGTGTTTCCCTCTGAGCATCAGGTGTGTTTTCCTCTGAGCATCAGGCAGTAAAGATATCTAGGGGGGAAACCTTCCATGCTGAGGAGTTGCAGGGGGCATTAGCTCGCTGAGGATCTTGCTAATGTAGCTGGAAACAGCTCATCAAGCCAAATCTGAGCACCAGTGCAGCAGTCTGGAGGCAGGCAGGTATAATTCTTTTTACCAGGCTCCACAGCCTGCTGCCTGGTTAGTGGTTACCTCTGCGCTGCAGCCTGGATCTTTTAACAGAGGCTTGGGATTTTGGGATTAAAGATGGTCTGTGCCTCGAGTCTAGAGCAGAGGAAGCCATGAGTTCATGTAAGTGCAATTCAACTTCTTATCCTCCTGGCTGGAAAGGTGGAACCTGTGCTGTGGGTGTTGTAACAAGACATCCTTGGAAAGTGCATCTTCTCGTGGTTTAATGTGATCCAGAAGCAAAGATTTTATAGGATTTTTCAATGTGATTTTTATGATTTATATATATTTATAGAATTCATTCCCCATCTCTGCCCTTTAAAAAAAATAAGTGGGAGAAGTTTATTATTAAGGGGCATGGTACTGAAAATGAACTGAAAGCCTTTAATGCCATATGCTTTGCAAATTGATGCTATAAAGTAGGAGGCAGCCCCATAAAGTGGGGTACACAAAGTGCTGCTGTGCCTCTGCCTTGCAGCCTGAGTTTTACTGCTGGCTGCTGTGTGAGAGCGGATTTAGACTGATGAGGCTTTGGAAGAAAAAACTTCCCTGTGGTTTGTGGAAGCAGACAGCTGGGATTCCCCACAGATTCTCTGCCCTGTGCTCAGTACAGTTTCTTGGGGAGCAAATCAGGCACCCAGTTCATGACCTGCTTCCCTCAGTGGGCACATTTCTCCACCTGCCAGCTCTCCCCCAGCATGATGACAGGCTCCAGCCGCCTTCTGCATCCCATGGGATGACCTGAAACTCTTTCCTGTCCACTGCCTGCAGCAAACAGAGTCTCTTCTGTCACCAAACCTGTTCTGCATCTGGATTGTAAATAGGAGGGACCATTTCTGCTGCTGCATTTTGACAACATCGTGCCCTTGTTTAGTGGCTGTCTTTCCTCAATGTGGTGTTCTGAAGTATTTAAAACCTGCCAGCTCCATGGAGGGGAAGAAAGAGGGAGCAGGCCATGGGTTTTGTGTAACTGTGTGTGGGAAAAGATGCAAAATCAGTTGGATTGTCCAACCTCTGTTGCTTGTGTGTGTAACCCTCCATGCAGCAAAGACTTTTAGCTTCAAAAACTTCCTTAATCAACATTTTGCTTTTCAATTGCAGGCGTTTTTTGTAGGTCCTGGAAACAAGTATGGGGAGCCCATTCCTGTCAGCAGAGCCCAGGAGCACATCTTTGGGATGGTCCTTATGAACGACTGGAGCGGTAATTGGTGCTGCAAGAATCTGCCTGGAGAGGGGGTTACAGTGTCACAGGAAGCCTTAGATAGGGATGTTATTTATTTTAATAGTGGAATAGGGATCACAGAAACTACTAGGTATGGTTGAAAGGGATGGAAATTAAATGCTGTCTGCATTTCTCGGGCTCTATCTCAATCCATCTTCCATCAATCAGTGGAACCAGGAATTACTGCCTAGTGAAGATTTATTTACTTATGAAAGAGTTAATACCAGTCTAGTATCTTCTGGGCAGGGATGGAGCAGCCCTAAGGATGGTGATTCCAACAGTGGATCGATTTCAGTGTCAGGAGTAGGAAAAGGGTTTGGCAATCACAAATCCCTCTGTGTCTGCATAGATTTAACTGCTTGAAGTTGGCCCTGCAACTGGCATGGACCACTAACTGGGTGTAAAAGCATCAGCTAAACTGGGGATAAAAATAGTGGTTATATGGGAATGGGCTGACTTGTTTTAACTTTTTCTTTTCTTCCTTAATCTGACTTTTCTTCCTTAATCTATATGGTCTAAGAGAATTGGTTTGAGGGTCTGAAAGGGATGGATTTAAATGGGGATTTGGTCACAATGGCTAGAAAAGGGTGATGAGAACATTTCCAACCCGTGTTACTCTTTCCCAGGTGTGCTAGCTGTGCAACTCCTAGGATATATCTAACAGCTTTGCTTTGAATTTTCTTTTCCTAGCCCGTGACATCCAGAAGTGGGAATACATTCCTCTGGGTCCATTCCTGAGCAAGAGCTTTGGCACAACCATCTCTCCTTGGGTTGTGACCATGGAAGCTCTCATGCCATTCGTGCTGCCAAACCCTGTCCAGGTTAGCAAGAGGAAGGGTTGAAATAAAGGAAAGACAGTGCTAGAAATGTCTCAGCAGAACTGGTAGGTCCCATCTGTAGAAATCATGGAGCTGTATTGAAGCCAAACAGTTTCTTCCTAGAGTTTACAAGTGTGATCCTGCTTCCAAACACGTGAAGGCACCTGGAGTTCTCTGAGTTCAAATGTGCATTGATGTCACCGGCTCTGGCATGTGGTGCTCTGAGCTGTCATCCTGCCTGCTTCAGATGGGTAGAGAAATCATCTCCTTTAAAACACCCAGAAAATAAACTGATCAGAGAGCTTCTTGGTAGGGTTTGGGAGCCCTCGGCATCCAGCAAGCAGTGGAGAGAATGGACTCAAGCCAAAACACTTTGTTCAAGCATTTCCAGTCACCTGCATTATGGAGAGATTTTGTTAGAGTGGAAAAAAAGCAGTAAGGAGTCTTGCAGAGCGCTCAGCATCTCCTGCGTGCGGGCACAGAGCAGAGGTGTGCTAGTGCTATATTTGTTGTGGATTAACAGCCAGGCCATAATGATGGAGCCCACATGCAGAAAAAGGAATTGGATTATATGGACATCACATCTGTTCAGAAAGATTGTTAAAGATGTGTGTGTGAGAGCAAGGCAAGCCATAACCTGAGCAGTGACAGCGGTGAAGTGCACAGGGGGTGTGGCACAGTCTGGTTAGACAGTTGCTGGGATGGCTTGTGGAATGTTTCCTTTCTATTTGTTTAGACTCTGGGGCCTTTTATATGTTTTTAGGATCCCAAGCCGCTGCCCTACCTTCAGGATAAAGAGCCCTACACTTTCGACATCAAGCTCTTCGTTGCTATTAAAGGTACAGAAATGTCGAGCTGGTTATAAAGCTGAAATTGCCCGTTCAGGAAGGCTGAACCCCCACTGTATCTCAGACAGTTTGCTCATGGCTCTGTGGTCCTCCTTTTCCATCATGATCAGCTTACAATAAGGAGGTCTGCCTGTGTGGGCAGATGTAAGCAGGGCATGGAAAGAGTAAATGTACATGAGGTCCAGATGTTAACCCAGTTCAGATCCCCAGCTCCTGCTGACCAGTAGGTCCAGTTGTTGCTCCTTTACTGGAGCAGAGAGTGGGAGATGGCCATCTTGATGCTATCCCAGTGCCACCCACATGCTTGTTTTCTATGAAATACTGGCCTTATCAGAATAGAAAATGTTATTACTTGTATCCTGCTGGGGATTCCAATGCTGAAAGAAGTCTCTATCCATCTGTAAAATCAAAAGACTCCAACATCATCCAACTCAAACACATTGCTTCCCTGTTTCTTATTTTTCATTTTCCACAGGAGAAGGAATGAGCACACCAACCACTATATGCAGATCCAATTTCAAGGTAAGACTCCAGTATCTTTTATTTGTTGCAAGTCTCGCTGATGCCATCACTTCCAGCCTTAGGCAGCTTCAGACACTGACTTCTGCATTAGCAGCAGACGAAGCCTGGCGCATCTTTGTGTCGGGGACAGAGGGAGAAGAGTAGAGGGTGCTGATTATTCATCCCTGAGATGGAGATGCCTGAATGCTGGAGCACTGAAGAAAGGGCAGCTCTTTCCCCTGCTCGGCTCAGCATGCCCAGAGCACCATAGGTTGTGAACTCATTTGGTGGGGAACAGTGAGAGCAGAGGGCGTCACTCATGACGTGTGACACAGCTTGGCTGTTTGCAGACTCGTTGCTGTGACACCGTTCCAAGCCCGGGTCTGCCCCAGCCCCTCTGTGGGCAGCGTGGGGGCTCTGTCCCTATGGGCTGACCAAAGCCAGGAGGTACATGTACCAGCTGCAAGATTTCTCAATCAGTTTTATATTCACGCTTGGTTCTTTGCACAGTAATTACCTTAATCAGTAAATCAGTAGTCAGCAAATCAGGAAGAATGAGGTTTTTCTATAAACCTGTTAAAACACTGGACCTAATCATGGATTCTGGGTTAGCCTTAAAGATGAAGAACAGGAGGAGAAATGGCATCTAGCTCAAATAAGAGAAATTGTAAAGGATTAAATCACATTAAAGTATGTGTGTTGTATGCACACAGCAGCTCCTGGTCATCATTTAGAAAGCAACCAGTCAGTCCAGAGTAACTACTGAGAATGCAGCAGTACATAGCTGTGGAGGTTGCTTTTAGGCTCCTGAAGGCTCCCAATTAAATAAGGACACTTTTCATTAGGGACAGTCTTACCAGGGGGGGTTGTCCCTCGCTGCTTTAGCCTCTTCTTCCTCCTTCCTCCAGCACATGTACTGGACCATGAAGCAGCAGCTGGCTCATCATACTATCAATGGGTGCAACCTCAGACCTGGAGATCTCCTGGCATCCGGAACGATCAGTGGACCGGTAAGTGTTTATTTAAATAATGATAGTCTCTGAGAACTGGTCAGCGGTCCAAACCCAACTGAGCAGAGCTTTGGGCCTAAGCCCTGTTTGATTTGAGAAACCATGAAAATATTGGCTGTTCTGTCCTAGGCACTCTGGGCTGATGCTTTGGTAGTCCCAAAATTGCTCTGAGATGTGGTGGTTTTGTTGTTATTGGCTTTTGGTTTTTAATCTCCACCATGTTTCTTTCCCGAAGAACAACAAAACCAACACATTGCTGTGTATGGTAAGGTACTGACATTTTTGGAAAGCATCAAATATAAATCCAGTTCATGCTGTCTGTAAGACAGTCTCAGATAAGTTGTTTCCAAGCTGAGATACCCCATCCTGAGCATTTCTCAAGTGCTTTTTGCTTCCTTTAATGAAACTATTGGAGAGTGTCCAGAGGAGGGCAACGAGGATGGTGAAGGGTCTGGAGGGGAAGGCTTAGGAGGAGACGCTGAAGTCCCTGGGTTTGTACAGCCTGGAGGGAAGGAGGCTGAGAGGAGACCTCATTGTGGTCTGTGGCTTCCTGATGAGGGGGAGCGAAGGGGCAAGCGCTGAGCTCCTCTCTTTGGTGACCAGTGATAGAACCCGACAGAACAGTATGAAGCTGCAACAGGGGAGGTTTAGGTTGGATATTAGGAAGAGGTTCATTAATGGGGGGGTGGTTGGGCACTGGCTCAGGCTCCCCAGGGAAGTGGTCGCAGAACCAAGTTTGACTGAGTTCAAGAAGCATCTGGACAATGCACTCAGTCCCATGCTCTGACTTTGCTCCTGTGTGGAGCCAGGAGTTGGACTTGATGATCCTTATGGGTCCCTGCCAGCTCAGGAGATTCTGTGATTCTAAACTTGCAGGTTGACATTAAAGACTTACAAACCTTTGCCAACTTTGCTTTTCCAAAGAACAAAAAGTAAATAAAACTCTGAAAGGTAACTGCCTAAAAGCCCTGGATTTGGAGAAGTGCCCTCCATGTGTTTCCATCCCTGCTGCAGCAGACCCAAGCTACTTTTACAGGGTGTAGCACTATGTCAAACACTCCAGATACTGGCTGTAAACATGACTGCTTATAGTCAGCAAGCAATTAAAATGCAAAAGCAGGAAAACAAGTCAATGTATCCATGAATTAAATCACCAGCAGAATGCTGTTCTGTTAAGCTAACGTATTTACATGTCTACTTCCAGCAGCAAGTAGCTTAACAGTAGGACAGATACTAAAAAATCAGTTTATTTGTTTATGAACTCTTGCTGCAGGAGCCAGAGAACTTCGGCTCCATGCTGGAGCTGTCCTGGAACGGAACAAAAGAAATCCTTCTTGGCAGTGGACAGACTCGTAAATTCCTGCAGGATGGAGATGAAATCATTTTGACAGGTAACGGGCGAAGAGCCGCCCCTGCGCTGCGCCGAGGACACGTCTCCGCAGCTTGGTTGCAGGAGTGGGAGTGCCTGGGGTTGGGGTGGGCCACACTCCCCAAACCTGCCACGCCAGCACAGTTGTTTCCATCCTGCCTGTCAGGAGGCAGAAGCAGGTGGAGAGAAATTTCCCTGCAATAAATGCTTTCTGGGTTAGATTATTGGCTTTGCTAAGTAGCTCATGATCTTGTTATGTGTGTGAAGGGGTGATGGGGGGAGGTTTGCCTTTACAGGCAAAAATACCCTGGGACTAGATGCAGTTGATGTGTTGTTGCCACCACAGTCCAAGTTTGCATGTGGAGTGGAGCTTGGAAAATGCTGGGAAAAATGTTATTTTGCAAATAATATTTCATTTGTAACATGAGCATATCCAATGGAGTGTGTTGCAAATCAAATATGTGGGAAACAGCATGAAGCCTGCTAGCACAGCTGAGCAGCTCCCCTCTGAAAAGAGCTGTGCTGAGCGTCATGGTTTTAATTTTCATCCTGAGAAACTAAGGATTTAATGAATTAAAAGCTACCATGGTGTTTTGGGATCTAAATTCTACTCCTGCCTCTTTTTAATCTAAAGACTGGTCTAAAGCAAATCTATTTTTTCTTCTTCTCTCATCTTGTCAGCCCCTTTATTGCTTTGAGGTGGCAAATATTTGGCAAGACCAAGCCATGAGAAACCTGATTCGAGCCTGCTTACATCATTGATACATCACCTACTGAATTTTTAGAGAGTATCTTGTGGGATGTTGTACATCATTGGATGAGACCCAGCCAGTGCCACACCTGGCTCTGAGCAGGTCTGTCCTGCTGATGTGGTCAGCTGTAGCTTGCACAGAGAATAAAACACCTCGAGCAATGAGAAAACACTCACAAGTGTGACTTAGGGTAGAGGAAATGTGAGGGACTGATGCCTGTGCAGCACCCTGAAGGACATGAAGGGCTGATGCTGGCATGTGTCTGCATACCTCTGCCTGCTTAATCCAACCAGGACTTTTCAGATTTTTGCCAAAACAGTTTTTTAACAAAACCCAGGACATTTCCTGCAATAAAAAAGCCACTGTGTATCTGGATGTACTCCAGCCTCCCAGTGACAGCTCCATATGCAGTGCTGGTAGCGCTGCAGGCAGATACCCAGTGCCTTCTCTCTGGCAGCCTAGGCAATAACTAAATTAGAGACTCTTGTTTCTGTGAGGTGCTGCCAGTTTTGCAGAGGAAGATGCTGAGACAAGTGGAGACTGAGATGTACTGGAGAGAGCCATAGATGATGAAACCGAGGAGTTCCCAATACCTCTGATGTCCTTCAGCCTCCCCACAGCCCTGCTGCAGCATTTGGGCATTTGATGCAGCTCTCCATAGGCTTCCTGCATGTTCAGTGCAGAGAGACACCCCCCCCCCATCAATTCAGAGTGCCACATGGCTCTCCAGAGTTGGAAAATCTCCCTGCAGTAATATGCCAGGAGCCCTAAATCAGGGTACAGTTTGATGTTATGGAAGTCCCTTTGGAATCACTTGCTGACAACCTTTCTGGTAATGAGCACCTTGCAGTTTGGAGGCTGCTGGCATGAGGTGGCCAGCTGAGGGACAAATGGGACTAGACTGTGACCTGTGTTGTTCTTCCTGCCCAGAACAAGCTGTGTTACTGAAATACTTGAAACCTGGAATGCCTTTAATCTTTAAAGATGGCACGGTGGCACTGCAGTTAGCCTGGGTGAAGGCACTGCAGCCCCCAGGGGACAGCTGCATGTCAGTCGGTGTGCTGTGCTATGTGACACTAGCAGCAGTTTGTGATTGCAGCGATCAGGGCATCGTGCCATTTGTGAGAGCCAGGTGCTGCTGGGGCTGTCTGCTGGGACACTTTGGGATCTGCTCCTATTTAGTGATGTATGGCAGGTCCAGAGCCTTAGGGCACCCTCGAGGCAGGGCTAGTGCTATTGCATCCTCTCTCGAGGCTGTGCCATTAGCTCTTGCCAAGTACCCAACCCATAATTCCTAGTCTCCTATTTCAACTTTGTGTTCTCCTCCCCTTGTGGGAGCTATTTCAGAGCCCTAATGCATAAAATGAGAGAAATACATTTTTCCTGAGAAGAGCATCCTGGGGAGGGAGCACTGCAAGGGGAGCTGTGCCAATGGCGTGCTGCAGCTGGCTGCAAAGATCTCTGTAGCTCCTTAGCACTCATCTCAGGCTGATGCTGCTCCCAGCACAGAGCTGGCTTTGTTAAATGCACTGCTCCTTGGTACTGCTCTAAATCGTGGTTGACAGCAGAGATAACTAAACTGGACTGAAATAATAAGCCAGTGCTCAAAGGAAAGCTGGCGATGAAGCCTAATGAGGCAGATGGAAACTCAGCTGAGCCTCAGAGTGAGTGTCTTACTCAAGTATTGCTTAGGAATGAGGGTTACCCGGCAGGTCCTGGGAGGGTGTCTGCGGGCAGGCTGTTACACAAGCACTGATAGACACCACAGTCCTTGGAAATGTTTCGTCTTGGCCTGGCTGCGAGAGCTGCACCGTGGGTTAGAGCTGGCAGGGCCTATCCTCATGTTGCAATAACTTTGGCTGAGCCCACCCACCCTCCTTTTCCTTGGAGGAGGCCTGCACTGCTCCGTGCTAAGGGTGGGAATTAGGGTTAAGGTCTGTTCTGTTCAGCTCCCTAAAGGCAGCTGGGTTTTGTCACATGCAGGGAAGATGAGGTATTCTGTTATTTTTGGAAAATCCATTTCTACTATGAAATCAGTCCTTCAAATACAGCATATGCCACCCGTGTCCTTCCTTTGATGCGCTGTTGTAGCGGAGAGCTACAATAGGTCTCCTCAGCTGTTTCTTCCCAGAATAGTCTTCCCTGATGGGCCAGAAGTCCCTGGCTGTGTCCCCTCCCCTCCTTCATCTGCAGCTGTGCTCATGGAAGCTCTTTCTGGAGCAGCTTGGCTGGCCCACGGCAACGAGAGGTGTTGTGGCATCTCCATCCTAATGTCATCTCTCCCCTGACACAGGAGCAGGGAGAGATTGAATCTGCCTGTGGTTAGAGAAGTTGTCACAGGTGGCCACTTCAGCAGCAGTCAGCAGACCTTCAGCGTCTGTTTATGTCACAGAGGATAAATGAGTATTTTGAGTCAGATGCTGAGTTTCTCATGGAACTAAGCTACTTGGAACAGGTTCTGCAGGTGTTGATCCTGCCGTTTGAGGGGGGTTAATGATCATCTTTCTGGCTGTTGTCCCAAGAGCAGCCCTACGGCTGCAGACAGAATCCAGATTTACTTTATTAATTGCTAGGCTGGGCCAGGTAATGAATCGGCTTGCCAGTTAGATTGATGATGCTGTGGGTTGGGTTTGAAAGCCGAAGTACTGCACATCGTGCGTGCTCTTTGATCAATTCACTGAACTCACATGTTGCTGGGTTTGTGCTTCCTTTTCCATATTCCTGAGTTACTTGAACTCTCCCAGGTGTTCCCCTGTTACCCCTCAATGCTTCTCTGAAATGTTCCCCCTCATTTTTGGTCTGTTTATGCCTTTATTTACTTTTATTCCTGGTAAAATCCCACTGTCATTACAGAACAGGCTGTCTGTTTTCTGGCCCTAGGTTACTGCCAGGGCAACGGCTTCCGCGTGGGATTCGGCCAATGCTCAGGAAAAATCCTTCCAGCCCTGTCAGATCCATGATGACTGGAGGAAGGTGACGCCTGAGGAGGAAGATGTCTCCCCTCCACCTCCAACAGTCATGCTGTTTTATTCAGATTTATTATTTTTATAGGAGTGATTGGAATTGTACTATTTTTAAATACCAATAAATCTTTTAAAGATGAATGTGGTGCTCTGGTGCGATAAGAAGAGGATTTAAATTCTCAGAATGATTGAAATGGAAAATGAGACTCTCAACTTTTATACTGTATTAATATTATTTTCATAATTATAAAGAGAGGCTTTCAAGTAAAGTTAGAGTTCAAGGTTGAAGATAGCAGCTGAGATTGCATACTGACTTCTTTTTTTCACAGTGTTAATATGCTGGAGGTAAAATCCTGAAGGCAAGCTGCATGGGGATGCTCAAAACTTGTAGACCATGCTGAGTGAAAGAGAGTTACATGACTATGTCCTAAGCAAAGTGTAACAAAGCAATGTGCAAATGTGATGATTAATACAACTGAAAGCAACAGGAAAGCAAACTAAGGAAAGTACCAGACAAACTAACAACCTTTTAAAACAGAGAAACCAGGAATTTTGTACTGTAGGAAAAAAAAAAACCAAACAACCCAGCAACAACCAACTAATGGTGACCAAGAAGGCTCAGCACTGAACTCCTGAATCTTAGAAAGGAAATCTGTGCAGGCTCTGGAGTTCAGTCTGTACACCACAGCACAATGAATTCCTGGAAGTAAACCAGCTGCCCTCCCTGTGCCCCAGGAGCAGGCAGGTTGTCCCTACTCCTCCTGTCCTTACACAAGCAGGTAAGACTCTCTGTGCCCCAGGAGAAAGATGGATGCCAGCCATGAGATGGGAGCCTGTGTTGGGACAGCCCTCAAAAGAGAACACGGAGATACCTCGTGCATCTTGCCCTGGTTTTAGAGAAGGGAATCCCCCATTTCTCTCACCCTGTGCACGAGGTTCCCTGGGGTCAAGGAGGCAGGGTGAACTTCATGGCCGGAGACATCCCCAGGTGCTCTCTGGCAGCAGTCACACCTTGTCACCTAACAGAGGACACTGAGGAGGCAGACCCCCTTCCTGTACTCCTAAAAGGCATCTCTTGCCGTGGCATCTCCCTGCAGCAGGCGGTAAACAAAGCCACATGCCACTTTTCTCAAGTGTAAAGGGCATCTGCCGTCTCCCGCTGGTCTACAAATCAATTTAACTCTATGGCCAAGTGCCAAATCACATCAATTAGAGGATATTTCTGACTGAAGGAGCTCAGGAGACTGGATAATGAACTCTGGTACAGTGTAAGGGGAACTTGTTAAATATTTGCTTGGTCCTCAAAGTGAAGAGCCTGATGAGGCTGCTGGCTTCACACAGTGACAGCAGGGTGAGCGTGGGCTGCTGCTTTCCCGTGCCTGTGCCTTTGTTCCTCCTGAGGTCTGCTGGGTTGTTCTGCTGGCATGGGCCATGCAGGCATTTGAAGCCATCCTGGGAAGCACTGGGTGCTGACTGGGAACGTGAACCTTTTGGCCACGTGGGAGAGAAAAATGAATTTGACATGAAGATTAATGGAAACATGTGGCAGCACAGATAAATCACTGCTAATGGGGCACGGTCACTGAAACAGGCTCTCTTCCAGTGCACAATAATAATAGTCCCTTTAAAGGGTGATACTTGGAGGATCATCTCCAAATTAATTTAAATTTTTAGCTTAAGACATTCCACTATTACCAGGAGGAATGGCCTGGCCAGGGAAACAGGGGCTCATTGTTGTTTATCAAGGAAAAGCTATTTCCCCTTCAAGCTCTTGTGAAAGTTGAACTAATAGGCAGATACTTATTTAATGTGCTCTGACTCATTTGTCAATTCATGGCATGATTTGTGTTTTCTTTTGACCTCAGAAGATAACCACAAGTTGACACCTTCCCTCCTGGATTTAGAAATAACTCGTACAGTTTCTCTGAGCAGAGCCTGCCAGCAGCAGGAGGACACAGAAAACATTTATCCAGTAGAGAAGTTTCTCTGCAGAAGCAACACCCACATCACACCTTGCCATACCTAACATGGTGGAAACACAGTGTCTGAGGGGCACCCTCAGAGAGGACATCCACCCCAGGGCTTCCCTGGGGCGAATCCCGCTCTCCTTTCTTTGCCTCTTGCACAGCCTCCTTGATGCTAAAGCTGTGTCAGCAGCCTGCTGTGGCTTTCCTGTGCTGCCACAGCCCCACGGTGGGTTTTGGTGTGCTGAAAGGAAGGATGCTTTGCTGAAAAGCCTGGGAACAAAGTCTCTATTGACAAGAGCTGGTAGAGGTGTCAGGGCAATATGCTATTAGTCCTAGGGTTTGAGCTTGATGCAAGATGTTTTGCCCCAGGAAGGAACCACAGCATCAAGGCTTTCTGGGTGCCTGAATACTTACTAGGAAGTGTTAAATCCATAGTGATCTGTGCTAGCTTTGTGCAGGGCGAAGGTGAGTCTCCTATATGTGCACTGAGCTCCTCTCCCAAAGAGACAACCTGACTCTGCAGTTGGTGCCAACAAGCAGAAATCCGTCTCCTTGCTTGGATGAGCAGGAAGGTCAGTGGTGATGACATCCCTGCTGTGAACCAAGCCCTGGCAGGACAAGGGCATCCAGATATGCATGTCCCCAAGCTAGATCCTGACTCAGAGCCAGGCTGTCACCCCCAATTCCAAGGGAGAGGGGCAGCTTTGCATCTGCTGTGGCCACACTTTCCCTTCCTGGACCACAACTCTCCTGTCCCAGCACCCCTGCACTATGGTGGGGGTGGGTGGGAGGTGGTGAGCTTCCCGCTGTGACCCCACAGGTGAGAGCTGAGCTTCTTTGGCCTGGGGACATCTGGAGAAGCTCCAGGTCCCCAGAAGGTGGAAGCTTTCTGGAAAGGAGCTCAGATACAGCTCTGAGAGCAGGTTTCAGAGGTGAGCTGGAGAAAGTCCAAGACATTGCTCAAGACAATGCTCAGAGACATCTGCTGCCTGCTGCATGGATGGGGGCCAAGAAGCCAGGAGATGCTAAAAAAAGAGATGAACTTCTTTTATGCCCAAGGCCACTTTCTTTTCACCTCCAGGAGGAGGGAGTGGGCTTTGTTCAGGTGTGTGCTGGGGAGTAGGAGGCTCCATAGCCAGTCTGCCTTCACCCATCAGAGGGAGCCCAAAGCCACTGGCATGCCTAATTCCCATCCTGCCTGGAGGGGCAGATGAAGGGTATATCCATACTGCAATACGCACAGCTGTCCTAAAATAGCATTGCTTTTGCCTCAGACCAGCAGCACTACAGCTGCAGCAGCACCCACTGCCTGGGGTGGCAGCAGTTTCGGGAAAGAGCCAGGTTCTCTGTGCACATCCTGCTTGCCCCACCTCCACAGGAGCAGCTGTGACCACTTTGCACCCCGGCCTTTAAATTGAAGGTCATGGCCATTCTCTTGTTTTTGAAGGAAGGTGCTTTGCAGGGTAGGGGTGAAGGTGAAAAGCTGAGGCTGTAGGAGCAGGGTCTTACAGTTCTGTGTGCAGACCTGGGCTTAGAAAAGTTAGTTATTGAAGTGCCATTTCAGTTGGTTTGACCCCCCCCTCTGCTCAGAGCTTCCCTTTGACTTCTGGAGGCTTTAGCTGCAGCTGAGTTGGACCATGGCTCTCTGCTGCCAGAGATTATCCATTTTAATTTGATTTAGATCTGTTTTCTTTAGTATGCTTATATCCTGGCTTCCAGTAAAAATTAAAAAAGAAAAAAAATATCAATCTGAGATCTCCTTTTCCTCTGCCCTGTTGTATCACCAGGTCTGTGACCTGGGTGTAGGACAAGGAGTTCCTTCTTGGATCTTCAGAGGCCTGGAGGAAAACATCAAACATTTCTGCTCTGTCAGCACCCTGTGAAGCCTTGTTTGGAGTCATGCAATGTTGTGTGGGAAGAGAGACGCTGCTTTCCTGGTCAGAGGAAAGGGAAATGCTCATTTAAATGGAAACCATGTCTCCAATGCTTGCCTGGAGCATCCTTCTTGCTGGCCAGGTGTTTTGTTCCCAGCAGCGACCTGCACTTGAGCACAGCGATCCTGAGCGTGAGTAATGCTGAGATGTTGGGTGAAAGGTCTTGGGAGGGATGTGGGGGGTGCTTCTGTGTCCTGATGCTTCATCACAGGGTGGTCATGCACACAATGACTCGTGCTGCCTGTGAATGCTCCATCTGGTCGTGTTGTCTGGCTGGTAAGAAAACTAAGGGACAGCCTCTGTTGGTATTGTTTGAGATGCATTTTCTTATAGATCGAGCATCATCTGGTTGATGGGTATGGAAAAAGCTGGATATAATTTACAAAATGCACTGTTGGTATAATTAAGTGTCAAAAGAAGAGCATGATATAAAACCCTAAAGCATATTTCAGAATTTAAAGGAAACAATGGATTTTCTGTGTAAAGCACTGGCATTTGTCACCAAAAATAGTTTTCTGCAGAGTTTCTAATTAGGGATGGATTCAATAACAGGGAAGAAGGAAATCAGTTTTTATGAACACATTTGGTCCAGCAATATTCATATTTCCTCATTAGCCAGGCTGTAATAAGTCAAAATAAAACACTTTTAGGAGCTGTTCCAGGTCAAGGTAGTGACTTTAGGAGGGGCAGAGCTTGTAGGTGATGTTTGCACTGGGTTTGGCTTTAAGCAGGAAGGCAGGAGGCCATTTCCCAGACTCGATTGCTGCTTCTGTTCAGGATGCTCCCACAGTTGCTGCTTAGTGAGAAAGAAAGAGATTATTTCTGGAATTTTAAAATTGATTGAAGGCTCTGGCAGCACGTGAGGGACGTGCTGGAGTACGTGGCACCATGTTTGACTGTACAAATCTGTTGTGAGCTGTTTCTCCTTCTGTCCCCTTGCTCCCAAGAACGTCTTCACCTCAGTGGTTTCTGTTGCATGTGTGTTTCATTTTGCAGGCAGTTTTAATTACAGACCCATGCTTTCTAATTTTTACTCTGCTCCATATTGTCTCATTGGCAGCTCTAACAGGGCTGAGGTAGGCACGGTTAATGTATTGGGGAAATAAATACTGCAGGAACAGAAGTCCTGGGTGGCAGCTGAGCACCTATTGGGTCAGCTGGTAGGATTGGCACCTTGGTTAATGGATTTTAAGGGATGGTTGCGAGCTGCAAGCATGGAGAAGGTGGCTCTGGGGCTTGCCTTGGGGGCTGGTGGGGTGCCCAGCTCTGCTGACCACTTGCCCCTACGAGTCATTTTGCTCTGCAAAGGCAATACAGCTGCTGCTTGAGAAATCCCATTAGTCTTAAATATAAAATGCATTTCAAATAACTGTGCTTTCCTTACGGCCTCAGCACACTTAATGCAATTTTAATACATTTTTGATTGATTTCTGGTTTCCCTTTGGGAGCTGCCTGGCTGTGTCCCAGTGTGAAACACAAAGGTTTGTAACTAATAAGTGTATTGTTTGGCATTTCCTAATGCCATTGTGGGTTGAATTGAAACCTGAGAATAAATGGAACCAGGAATCTTAAACTATGTATTGCTTTTAAAATGTCTGTGTGAGCAGTGTTTTCCTCCTGCTTAGCAAGGAGTAGTGGCCAAAGGGTACTGACCATTTCAACAAACCAGTCTTGAAAATAAAGTGCAAATGCAACAGGCTGTTGACTGAAATCAAGAATTCCTGTTGCAGCACTAAGCTGTGGTTAGAACTGGGGATTTGGTATCTGCTGTTTAAATCACATCACTCTGGATGTAAAATCACAAGGCAGCACAGACAAGTGGTTTGAAACCTGGCAAATCTGGGTTGGGAGAGTCAGAAACAGAAAGGGTAAAGAAAGGGAGGAGATGATTTAAATTTCCCAGCCCATGTTGGCTGGTTCCTTGCCCTCCATACTAATTCCCAGCCCACATGCAGGGGAAGGTGTCACTGCTGTCCTTGGGTCTCTCCAGGAGAAGCTCGAGGTGTTGTAGGCTCAGTTTTCACTAGGAGCTAGTGGGGGATGCAAGGAAACTGCTGGTAGCACAGGGATCAGTCTGGCTCCATGGGTTTTAATTCGGGGCTGTCTTGAAAAGTCACTGCTTTCATATCTCTCTTTCTGCTTTCTGAGGCACCAGCTCTGAAGTGAGCCAGTTAGATATGTGAGGTCCGCTGTCCTTGCCTCCCCCCTCCCATGTGTGCCATGGACATTGCTGGAGTCTGGTTGCAGTTTTCCCCATCTATGTCCTGAGTTGAGTTGACTTCTGAGCTCTAGTAATGTGGGCTGAAGTTACCAACTGAGACCTGTAATGACCTAATGAGCTGGGTGACCTTCAGACAGCACAGGCTGCAGCAGCAACACTTGCACGGCTCCCTGCCTGGCATCGGTTTCTTTCAGAAATACATTTATGCTCACAGTTCTCCATGTGTCTGCCCAAATCCAGCACTGCTGGCTTCAGTTCAGGTCTGCTCTCAAGTAGTTGCTCTGAAAACAGTGTAAAGAGCCCAGCCTCTGCCCAGGAGGTGGGCAATAACCTACTGGTGTGGCTTGGTCTTTGTGGCAAATTGGGTTTCGGGCACAAAGGTCCTTCTGTAGGGGACTTGCTGCAGCGACAAGCAGATATGAAGTCCTCAGCTTTCAGGCAACAGAGCCCTTCTCCGAGCTGTGCAAGTTCATCTTCTCATCTTTTTCAAGAGGAGGAGTTCCCTGGGTGCTTTTTACTCAGCATATCCCTTACTCTCTGGCTTCCTCAAAGAGACCCCACAGATGCTCTGTGCTCTTTATTTTCAGTCGCTAGCAGGAGGGGTTCCAGCCTCAGAGGCCCCATTTCTTTTGGTATGCAATTTGTTACTGATAATGAATTGCTGAAATAGTGTGCTGTGGTCCCCTTCTGAACAGAAGCTCTGCTCAGCTCGGTGCTCTTCCCAACCCAGGAAATGACCTGAAATAGCTGCTTTGGAGGGGCTGACCTTCCAGCAAAGCTACAGGAACACTTGGATCTCCATCAGCTCTGTCCTGAACTCCTGAGAGCTTGCACAGGGAGCAGTCCTCCATGCTCCCCCCCTCCCAGGAGCTGTCAGGAATGTTTAACTTACTTGAAAATCACAGGGATGTGTTGTGGGTGTTTTCTAAGAGGTCCTGGCAACTAGAAGTGAACCACAACAGAGACAGCAAGAATATTTTCCATGTTGAAGCTATTTATTGTATTAGATAAATACACTTGCAATGAGTTTGAGTTATTCCCTCTGAGTGCAGTTGCTGGTAATATGGCATAATGGTTAAAAAAAGAAAACTAGCAGAGGCACTTGTTGCATGCAGCTGAAATTGCTACCAAGCCCAGCAATGCAGCCCCTGCTCAAACAAACCCCCCATGGGCCGTGCCCCACTGATGGGACTCATGGAGTTGATGTTGGGTGGGAGCTGCAGTGATGCACCTTGGGTGGGCAAGGTCCCACTCCAAATGAGAGGAGGGTAAAACTACTTCATTTGGCATGATGTCAGTATTGCTTTTGGTTCCAGAGCAGTGAGGTGGTGTGACTGTAACCAGTGGGGGAGGGCAGAGATTAGAGCCTGTTTACATTGTCTACGTAAAAACAGTCGCATCTTCTTGGTCAGAGTCACGTGAGAAGGTTGGATGTGAATTTTGTGGATGTTTATGGAGACCTTTTTTGTTGACAGAAGGATGGACTTGACAGGCTATGCTGGAGAGATAAGTACCTTTTTATTAGAAAATAGAACTACCCATGGGGATCTTTGCCTTTAGCATCTTCAGAAAATCCATAAAATGGTTTATACGGCTGGACAAACAGAGGAAAAAGAGGCAAACATTCTTACCAAGCAAACTTGCTTCCCCAGCATTTGTAACCCTTTGTTCTCATGCAGGCTTTGCTCCTGTGAGGACCATGTTGCTGTCCTTGCTCTGCCAAGGATGCAGTGCATGACTGATCCTGGTCTCTGCGTAGTCAGGCACCCCACTCAGAGGCTTACACTTAAGCCTGTGCGGAAGTCCTTGGCTGTCCAGGGGCTTATCAGTGACGCATGACAAAGCCAGAGAGTTCTGCATGCAGATAGACATTGGAGTATTGGCACTGGGAGAAGTGATGACGTGTTCTGGTCTTGCTCTGCATCAGCTGTGAATGCAGCCAGGTGACCAGAAAACTGAGTGTCTCCAGCCTGGCAATAGATTTAATTTGGTTTTTTTTATGCTGTAACCAGCTGTCATGGTGGGGTATGAGATCTGTTGACAAAAGAAAAATGGGCTCTAAACTTTGCCCCAGGGAACAGAAGCAATCTCCTTTGTGCTGGGGCATCCATTCCTAGAGTACAGATAGACCCACCCATGAGTAAGAGAAAAATGTGGGTGCTCAAAGTATGGTGAACATGAACATTCACACTTGAAAAAGTCCTCTTACTGGTGATTAATTGGCTAGCAGAAACTGAGGCTAAATAACAGCTTGATGAGCTATCTGCAGTGGATAATTGAAGCGGTGGAGGCCTTCTAGTAGAGAACAGTAGGATTAAATCTATTTCTCAAATCTCCTGCCTCCTGAACGGGATCTCCTACAACAGAGATGAGCAAAAACTGTGCAGTGCAAAAGATCCATGTGAAAACCTCCATGTGCCTCAGCCTACTTTTTCGGGAACTTTGTAATCACAGTGCTGAGCACCTTGTATCCAGACTGTCCTCAGAAATCACTGGGATATGTAACAGAGCCAGATGGCACCTGGCATGACTCAAAATACTATAATCTTAATGAGAGAGTAAATGCCGGTCTGGACAAGTCCTCTGCTGGGGGAGAACTTCCCTTGCTATATAATGAGATTCAGATCTTTCCCATTAGTTTCACAAGGAAGAATTGTAAATCAATATCTTACTTCTGTATCCCTGTTTAAGGCTCTCCAAATGCTTTCTGGTATTATGAGACAGAAGAAAAACCCAACAATATGAGACAAGTTAACGTTGCTGTACCCATTTCCCTGATGAGTAGACTGAGGCACATAAAGAAGTGACTTGTGTGATCATCAAACAAATCTGTCAGTGCTGAGAACAGTTACTTACAAAGTTTATGTCTTGATTCCTTGTCCCAACCTTTGGCTCCACCTTTGTCTCCCACTGTACATCACTTTATGGCAAGAACCCAGAGGTCAGGCAGGATGGTAAGGAAGAGGAGAAATAGTGAAACACCCTTCTTGCTGATTTGTGTCTTGTCTGTTCCTGGATGATTTTTGTGGTTCCTGTACCTGCTCTCTATTGCTTCAGCAACTCCTTACAATCCCTCAAGCCAAACTTGTCACTAAAGGCAGCTGTGAGCAAAGCTTAGAATTTGGGGGGTTGAGGACCTTGGAATCCCTCAATCTCTACTCTTCAAAAGGTAAATAATAAATTTCTAAAACTTATTATTTCTTGCATAATGACTGTCTTAATGAGTTGAGAGAAGGAAATGTACAGCTATTCCCCTTACATCTTTTAAAGGTGCTGAATTTCCCCGAGGTAGAATGCATATTTTTGTATGTTACTGTCACTGAGGAGTCTGAGTGACAAAGCTAGGAGTGATTTCTCCTTGCTTCTTGTCTTTGTCATCCTATTTGCATGCCATCCCACTGAGGTACACTAGTGTCCAAGCTCTTCTCCATGGACTTCTGATGGCTACCAAGCTCATTGTAAATGCTCTGACACATCTGGCTTATCCATGGACTTATGGCAGATGATAAAATGCCTGGCGTTTGCATAATCAGGATGGAGCAAGGTGGTGCTACAGGGTCAACAGCAGTCCATGATCCTCTTGGGAACTGAGCACTGCTGTATCCTGATTGCTGGAAATGTGACTGCAGTGTGGCAGGGAGTATATTTGCACAATCAAGTTAGTTGAGGATAAATCTGCTTGTATAACCCTACTTAACCAGGGGGGCTTCATTGCTTCTGCCCAGTGATACTGTGGGGTACAAAATTATAAAATCTGGCCCCTTTTGGGAAACAAAAATATAACAACTGAAGATGACAGTTGAAGTAATCTGTTTCCAGGAAAGACAAAATATTCTTGTTGCTTTTCCAAATTCTGATGGTTATCCTGGATTTGTGGGAGACATTGAAGGGAGGACAAACTGTACTAGACCAAGAGATGTATTAGGAAAGTCCGGAGAGTCTTGTGCTACTTGAGTTACACTGATAACATCTTTCAGTAAAATAAGGGTGCTGCATAGTATTAAACTGTGCTGCCAGAATGGCTTGCTGATATCCTGATCTGTTGAGCAAGAATCACCTACGCTATGTGCTCTTGGAGATAGTGCTGCTGCCCTGTGTATCTGAAAATGGCTGTTTGTCTGTCGGCCTTCCCAGTAGGAGAAGGCCTCCTGCATCGCAGCATTTTATGGCTCTGCCTGGTGAAGGCCTTTCAGTCATCTAGATGCTGCTCCTCCCATGTAGACGTAGGAATGGCACTGTAAGGGTCCATGATGACTTTTGCACAGCGAATAATCATCACAATCAAGAAGAGGCAGAGGAAGACAAAGCAGGCTAATGTCAGTCCCTTGTCCACGTCAACATACACAGGCTCTGGGGTTGGTCCCTCCATTGCTTATGTCGCTCTTCATCTGGGTATATATTTACTGTTAACATCATCGACCACCTGCAAAACAAACATGGTGTCAGACACAAGTGATTGCTGCTCCTGAGTATGGGGGAACTCAGGGATGGAACTGGAAATGGAAAATCTGAGAGATATTATTGTAGGGAAACAAACCTGCTGGGAATGTCATAACTTTGGGTGGTTGGACCCGATGATCTCTCGAGGTCCCTTCCAACCCCTACGATTCTGTGAGTAAGAGTTGTGAATGGGAGAAACCCCATCACCAGCTTAATTTAGCATGTGAATGCTTCTTGCTAAAATATTAGACAATAAAAAGAGAAGTTAGCAAAGAAAAGAGAAGCAGTGGTGAACAAACGCCATCCACTCAAAATATCATCTCTTCAAAGAGATACAGACACTCTTCTTGCCTCAGCATTTCCCAGCCACAAAAATATTTCCTCTATTGCTAGTGTGAAAGAGCAGACAAATGGCAGAGCAGACTGTTTCCATCCCAATTTTCCTGTCTGTCCAAACATTCCCTGTCTCTCTTTTTCTCTCTGGCACAAAGCAAAGTGAAAATTATGCGTACTTATTTTCCATAACATTCAATCTCTGGTACTCATAGGTTCTCCAGGCAATAGAAGATTTTTTCAGAGCAATATAATTTTAAGTGGGTGTTTTATCACCCAGAGAGGTAAAGGGGATTATGTGATTAGTACAAGGGTTATTTTATTTGATGCAGATGTCTGCGTAGCTGAAGGTCTCTTCTGACCTCATCATCTGAATCTATAACCAAAATGGCTTCAGCAGAGATTGACTCCCTTCTGCATGTCTGCCTCTGGATAGCTCATTAGCTGCTAACACAAATTGCTTTATAGGATGATGCTGAAGGAAAGGAACTGACCTGACTCATGGAACCGAGTCACTGCTTAGGGATGGGGGAAACTTTTTCTCACATCTCCCTTGATGTAGAAATGTTGAGGGCAACTACTGTAACAGAGCAGGAATAGGGAACCCCTCTTTAAAACAAGCGACAGCAGCAACCAAAAAAATCATTGACATCAAATGCAGTAACCAATCTGAGAATCAGAGAATTGTAGGGGTTGGAAGGGACCTCAAGAGAGCGAGTGCAACCCCAAATGGATCTCTGCTTCATTTGGAGAAGAGAGGTAGGAGAAAAAGAAGATACTGAACCATAGGGACAGTTGAGTGAATCTTGGTCATCAAATGGTCCAGTTGCCCTCTGTACCTATGTTAATGCAGTGAGGAAATCCCAGGTACATAGTTTATCTACGCAGCCAGGTTTGCCTGGGTATACTTCCAGTGAGCTGCTGCTGCTGGCAGGGCTGTTTCAGTAGTGTTTCACATCTGGCTGGAGCATCATGTCCTAGCAGCACTGTATTGTGCCAGCTACAAGTGGGTGTCCCAGCAACTCCTGGACTCATATGCCCTGAGAAAATTTCTCAGGGTGAACTGAGGATCTTTTGTGCTACAAGTTCACAGTTCCTTTTCTGTCTCATGATTTACTCCTTTTCAAGTTGTTTTCCAATTTCACCACCTCCTAGATCCCAGAAGGCAAGTATAAATCAGCTGGGCCCTCTAGTCTATTTTAAGCACAAGGACAGCAGATTTTTTTAATTTCCTGAAAGCAGAGAAATTACTGTGACAGCTGGTCCTGCAGCCTGGAGATGAAAGTGGAGCTGATGATGCAAAGTGAATGAAACCAAGCAGATACCATGTGTATTTACCAGTCAGATTCTTAGGATGGACCAGCAAGTTTGGTCTCATGAAGAAATCACTGAGAAGCAGGGGTCAGACTTGTCTTGTACATGTGGCTTGAGCAGAGGTCTATTATTCCACTCTGTATTTCGAGCAGAGGTCTATTATTCCACTCTGTATTTCAAGCAGAGGGATCTTATGTCACTGTATTTAACTTCATTTGGTGAAAAAGAGTCAAGACTCTGCCAGTGAGGCTGGCACACTTCTATTTTTGTGGTGCAGAATCAGCCCAGTCCTTCCTGAGGTACTCTTGTGAAGGTCCAAGAAAGATGGATTAGATATTTCCCTCCTGACATTCTGGCTGTTGTACTGTGTGGGGTTATTCCACAGCAAGTTACCTCCTGCAGAATAAGAGACCTACCTGGTAATTGCCATCGGTATTGATCTTTGATGAAAAAATGCATTTTCAATCAAATGTACTTTTTTTTTCTAAAAGGTGATTCATCAATAAATCTTTTCCAAGATTTATTTGGAAAATGATCTGTGGTTTCAAGTAGAGATCCATCCCTTGGAGATGTTTTTTCCTCTTCAAATGGCATCTCATGATCTCAGGGGAGTTGTGGTTCAAGTGCTGCATTCTTCTGCTGAACCTCTGCCCACGGGACTGTGGATGGATGATTCTTCCTATGGAACACCTGAGCTATTTTGCAGCCCATCTCCAATGAGAAGAGAAAAGCACCTTATGGAAAGGATATGGCAGGCAGAAAGCTTTACCCAGAGAGCAGAGTGAAAGCATATGGCATCTGAGCTGTAGATTACACAGGAAATCACAGTGACAACTTGACTCTTAACAGTTTCAGGTTTAGGTTGAGCTGTTCTGCCAAAAAGTCAGGGGGAATATAAATATTTTTGCCAAAAAGCTGTATTCTTGATGTTGTATAAACCACTTCTCTTCTCTCCTCCTGCTCTCCCCATGAACTTGATAATGTTTCTATGCTGTTCTGCATTAAGTCATTTGTGATGGAGAATGTATTTCTTGGGGGTGGCCAGAAAGCTCTGGCTTTCTGAGTTGCTCTCCTTGCTCACAGCATGGCTGCTCACCCGAATCTGTGTGTTTACCAGCATTGCCCCAGGGGAAACCTCTGAGGGGGACCCAGCTTATCAGAGCTGGACCAACATCATGCTTGTGCTCATCCAGTTGTGTGGTAGATTAGGTGTCAGAAGGCACTTGATGTTTTGCACTGTTAGTTATTGCAATTGCATTTCAGCAAGCTTGGCTGTTCAGATGGTTATTGGCAGTGAGTAGATCTCAGTGCTGGAACGGTGTTGTGCCTGAGGCAGTTGTCTCCAGATTAATAATTTATTCCTGCTGGAACATACTGCTGTTCTAGATCAGACACTTGGGGACTAGTAAGAGATGGTCCCCAGATGTGAAAGGATTTATTTGCATGTGTTCACCAGGGCTGGCTCCTTCTGAGAAAGTCCAGCTCCCTGGTTTTACCACAGACATGCTTTTGGACTATTATTTCCTAAAACCCTTTAGTTCTGCTACAGATAGGGGTCTGCCTGTGGATGCACCAGTGCACAAGGAGGGGACAAGCTTGTTCCCATGTAAATATCCAACATGCCTTGTGTCTCCCAGCAGAGATGTGCTGGACAGTGACGTGTTTGCATACATGAGTGAGGGTACAGCAGCTACTTGCTGCTCCCTGCTGTCTGGCAGGTACTTGTGGTCTTCTGTTTCTGTAACAGCCAGACAACCTGTTCTGCTTATTTTCCAATTCCTTTGCCAGCACCTCATCCTCCCCTTTCATTTCCTTGGTACCCAGCGGTACAGCCAGGCTTAGAAGGAGTCTGGAAATGTCTTACAGGTTGAAGCAGAGTTGGTCCATGCTGGAGGAGGCCCTGCCTGCACATCCTACCATCTGTCTCAGCCATAGGGAGATGTGCTGTGGGTGTTAGCAGAATGGTTTTGTAGGTCCCCATCTGGTTTGTGACATCCATCAGTGTGTTGAAACTAACTCTCAGATTGAGAGTTTGACTCCCTCGGCTTGAGACTGGTTGGAAGCTTTGCTCATATTTACCAGCACAGCCAATGTAGACAGCACATGTGAGTAGGGGGAAAGAAAAGATTAGCAGAAACAATTATAAAGGTTCATGCTTGAATGATCGAGTCTTCTCTGAATAGCTGAATTGTAGAAAATTACTTCTTTCCAGCTTGTCAGCACCCAGCTGTAGAATGATATTTTTTAATTTCTTCAGATTTGTTGAAAACATAATTTGGTTTAAACAAAGCCAACAGATGAGGAAGGGCAATCGCTAGTTCAGATTATTAAGCGGTTTAGCAGTTGTATGAGTGCGTGCTGTGCCGTAAATCTCCAGGTGCTTCAGCATGGTCTTCCCCCTCTAATGGCTCTGAGGATAGATGGGCACTGCAGGCACGTCAGAGGGCTGTGGGACTGACCACCTTCTTTCCTGCATCTAGGCAGGACCATCTAGAATTGCCTAGGAATGCTGGTGGTTTCAAACCAGCCCAAAGCTTTGCAGAAGCTTGGTGCAGTATTGCACTGTGTGAGTACAATTTGGGAGCCTGAAGGTCAGAGGATGGCATGCAGTAACAGTGCTGGTGTTTGAGATGGCAGCCCCTGCAGCATCCCAGGTGTGGAACTCTCCTGGCTTGTGGCAGGCAGCATAATTCGGTACCAAGAGTGATGCTCTGTGCTTGGCACCCTGAGGATTGCAAAGGAGCAGGACAGCAGCTGTATCTCTTCAGGGGACTGGCATCATCTAGCTTTGCTCTGGTCACCCCAGCTTATTCTTGCCTGACTTCCTGCAGGCAGGAAACCTTGCAGCCAGGCAGTCACGTGCACCAACAGCTAGGGACTGTGGCCTGGGGATAAAGACCTCTGGTAGCTCAATGGAGAACCTGTCCCAAGCATTTGGTCTTTGCTCTGCTGTTTGTTTCATGTTTTGCAGCGCCCTTTGCATGAAGGGAATGCACAGAAGAGAGGATACATTAATTTATTACCATTTTTTAAGCAGACAGGGATATGCTTGCATCCTCTTCAGTATACTACCTCTGTTACAGACTCTGTAACACTTGGGATCATCGGCATGTCCAAATTTAACAATGGTTCTTACCTATGCAAGGTACTCTAAAATAGATGGTGGGTTTTCTCTGAATCTGACAATCTTGGTGCTGTCACTTTAAATATAAGGCAATAATGTACCACATATATCACAGAGAGCTGGTCTAAACCATGCTAGTTCCTATACTGGTTAACTATATTTCCACTCATGTCAACCCATAGGATATATTTCAATTTTATTTTTTCCTTGATTTTTTTTTTTTTTTCCCCTGAAAACAATAGGTAGGCAGGGAGGGGAGGGATAGGAAACCAGACAATTTTGTATATG
Organism: Porphyrio hochstetteri; assembly: GCA_020800305.1. Taxonomy (NCBI): domain Eukaryota; kingdom Metazoa; phylum Chordata; class Aves; order Gruiformes; family Rallidae; genus Porphyrio; species Porphyrio hochstetteri. The sequence goes on along the minus strand of CM036915.1, from coordinate 15,809,964 downwards.
CAAGCAGATCCCTACCTTCCAGACCTGGGTAGGAAGCCTGTCACATCCCGGCGTAGCAGCATTGTGGGGTTAAAATCCCGACTGTAGACATATTTTGAAAGTTTTGGGAGTCTGTGCGGCTTTAGCAGTGTTCAGGCTCTGCTGAGGTTCACGTCCACCCAGACCTGGAAGCAGTTCTCACCGGTGTGCTCTGGATTTAAAAAAAAAGTAATAGATTTGCAGTTGCTCATCATGCAGGATGTGGGCGTTACGGATTCATTAAGCGGTTGGGAATCGCTCCAGTGACAGCCTGAGGCAATCGGAAACAGTCATACCCAAGATGGATTCATTTATCCAACGTTTCCTAGAAGAACATTTAGGATACCAAGAGCAGTGCTTAAATCCAAAGTTGCCATATCCATTTTTTCTCCTTAAACAACTGAAAACTCCCATTTTTAATTCACAGAGAAAGATCAACCAGGTCTGAATTAATACTGCTCAGGAGCCTGCAGCTTTCATTATTTTTTTGATTTTCATTAATTTTTTTTTTCCCCAAAATGGCCAGAATTGAAGCAAAACATTTGTGTTTCTGTAATAAAATTACTTGATTGATCTGAATTGAGGTACCAGGATTTAAAAACTATTAATTATTTGGATTTTTTTCAGGCTGACTTGCAATGATGCTATTTCTTGCACACAGACAAAACAATTTCAACTAGACAAACCCTGAAGATTGTCTGGATGACCAACTCTTCTCCCCACCCAATTCTGTTAACTCTCTGAAATTCCTTATGTCTGGAACAGCAGCAGCACCGCTCATAAGCTCATAAAGCTATGAGGTGATGAAAGCCTGTCTTGTTTTCAGGATGCCCACAGAGGTGGGTACTCTGAGATGCTGGTACAGGAGGGAGTGCTAAGATGTGGGGCCTGAAAGCTGGAGAGAGGAACATGCCAAAGATGACCCCAAATCCCAGGAGAGGGGACTTGGCAAGACTGAGTGTTGCTTGGGTGAGGGAGCAGAGGTGAATGGCTATGATGGAAGGTGAAGTGCTGCTTCAGGGTGTGTGTCAGATGAACTCACCTTCAATTTCAAGTTCAAATCTATAAAAGAGGAGTCCAAACACTTAATCATACTCTAATATTCTTAACAATCTAGTGTCGATTAAAAACTCACTGCCCCTGAGCAAAGAGTAAAATGCTGTAGATAGACAGATGAGCTTCTTCCTACATCCAGAGAGCAATAATATGACTGCTACCCTCATTTAAAAATTAATTGTCCTTTCATACTTACAATTCTTTCAGCAGAAAATCAATACTTTATTTCAGTATCTCTGCCTTTCTATGAGTGTTGTTTCTCCTGTTTATCTGTAGCACACAGGCTCAGTCTTTGTTTTTAACCCACTGTTTGGTTTTTTGGTTTATTTTTTACTTGCTTTATGTCTTGACTTCAAATCTTTACGCTCAGCTTAGTTTTTGCAAACTCATTTATTCAACCTAGTCCACTCAGTTATGGTCAAGAGACAAATAATCTTCCTTCAACACACTTGCTTTCAGCCAGTCATAAATTACTGCATGTCAATACTCCCTTCTGAAGGCTAAAGGCATCATTTATGGGTGCCCAAAAAGTTGAAAACAAATAAACACATAAATCAATCTGGGGGAAGTGTTAAAAATTGCTGTTGCACAAATGTTTCCTTCTTACATAACCCTGGGGTGAGAATAACATTAATCTTCATTGAGAAAAAGATGCAACATATCCTTAAAATAACTGTGGGCTGCTTATAATTTGAGTGTCCTAAACCAAATGATAATTTCTCACTCACTTGAGGAGCATGGGGTATTACTTGTAAATAAAATTAAAAACAAAAAATAAGGAAGAAAAAGAGGTGGTGCTTGGGAACCATTGGCTGTTTAGAGCTATTGAGCTAACTGTTTCCAGAGGGAAAAGTGCCTGTGGTCTCCCCAGGTTTAACTTGTGTGGGTAATACTCTGATAGCTCAAGAGACTTGAGAACATCTGGGGACCTCTTTTAGAGCTCAGAAGTAGAAGGGTGGAGTGGAGTCGGTGATGGGCTGTATGAATTAATGGCTACTGGGCACAGTGGTGGGGAGTGCTAGGACTTAAGCAACATATAATACTAGCTAACCAAGGACAGGTAAGCCAGGACTGAGGCTGTAATGGTGCCTTTGTATCAGCTGCTTTACAATCTGTAATGGAGCAAGAGGAGGAAGGCCATCCAGTGCCCCTCGAGACTCCAGTTCAGGGCTCTGGCTAAATCCCCCTAGTTCTGTCCTCAGCTAGCCAGGCTCTGTGCAAGCCCACAGGCCAGGGAGGAGGAGAGCAGGATCATCTCTGCATGCCGTGGGGATGTTGCTTGGGTTCCCTATTTGCATTTCTGCTGCAGGTGATTTCCTCACATGGTTCAACTCCTCTTTGTGGTACTCTTTCACCCGGGAGGCTGTTTGGAACAGTGATTCATCAGGAACTGAAATCATCTAATAGATAATGCCAGGAAAACGCAAAGAAACACCTATGACATGCAAAGTCAAGATGGGCTTGAAAAGGAACGCCTGTCTGCAGCAGGACCAGGACCTTCCTTCCTTCAGTACATATTCTGATAAGGAGCCTGACGCTGGTTTTCTTATCACCCAGGGCTGTGACGTGAAGCGTGCGCGTCCCCTCATGCCCTGGCGAATGTGGAGTCCTAGAGAAACAGATGGATGTGGCTTTAAACCAAGGCTCGTAAGGTCTGGATGGGTATGATATGAACTCATTTTAATGGAGTATTTGCTGGTTAAGCTCTCTGCTGTTTAAATCCTATGGAAGGAGACAAACAGGCCTGTTGGTCCTGTCGGTTGCCTTATAAATTAAGCTGTGGCTGTTAGCCAGGAAAACTATAAGCAAAGCTATGTGGAAATTTTTCACTGCAGCAAAGCTGACAGGGAGGCAAAAAGAAAAACAATTTCATCCACCCCTGCTCTTAAGAGTGGGAGGTTTCTTTGGTTTTTTTTGGGGTTGGGTATTTTGTTTTTTTTTGCAAAACCAAAAGGTGCACTTTGAGGTAGAACAGCGACTTTTCTTTACATGGATACCTACCTGGTGGTGGTGATGTCCAGTACTCCCAAACTTGAAGGACACTTCTCAGAGACATCTTTTGCCCCTTCCTCTTGAAAAGCTACATATGTGTGGATCTGGTTGAGCTGTATCAATGTTTTGATGTTTGAGGAAAAGTATTGCAGGTGAATGCTAATTAAAACAACTGGGTCACACCTGTACAAGTGCCACAAACATTGGTGTGAAGAAATCATGTAGCCCTGCTTAATTTCCAAATTCCTTGTTTAAAATGAAAAGCTAAATTCTCACTAATTAAAGAAGGTCCTAGTCAGAAGGTACTAATTTACTAAGTCAGAGGCAAAGAGGGAAAAAAATAGATACAGGTAGCTTTGCTATAGTAAAATTTGTATTTTTTGTGTATGCAAGTACTCATCAATCCCTATGGATAACTAATTCCTAAGCTTTTTTAATACAGACTTTCCTCAGATAGTACAAAAAAAATTGTAGGGAGAGGAATTTCATCAATTAAATATAACAAAAAATAAAGCTCAAAGTCTAGAGTCTGTTTTGGTCCAAAACAAAGTGACACAAACTTCACCCTAGGCTCCCATCAAACACTGCTCATGGCTGTTTTTCCTCAGAACTGGTTTAATCTGAGGGGAACGGTAAGGATGGAAGCCTGTAGCTTGTGCTAATGCATATAATTTATCATGCTATTTCTCCTCTGTTTCTTTGGGGTGATCTAATCAGGGGCATGATGCCAGCTGAGCTACATCTGATCTTAAGCTGGAAAGATTTTGTGAAGGAGTCTTAAAGCTGAATGAAAAGTCAGGGGATGTAAAGGTGCCTCTGTGTAGGAATATGGACTTGACTGCAAAGCAGGACATGATGTTATATATTGTTCAGCAGCTGTTGCCAGGTCACTAGGCAAAAAAAATGGACCTACAGAAGGAACAGCCTCAAAGCCCAGAGATGTTGCTGGGTAAGGATGAAAACCTCTCAGAAAACATTGGTAATAACAGCCCTACTTAAAAGGTTTATCTCTCTTCACTGGCATGAGGAATTGGAGGAAAAAAGTAATTGAAGATCTGAAATGAGAAGTTAGGGGCCCCAGGTGATCTGAGATGGGTTTGGGGTAGGGGTGTTGCAGGAAGCAGTGCTTTGTGCTATGTGAGATGTCCTGATAAGCTCACTGCTCCTCAGCCTCTCCAGCTGGAAGAACCGTTGCAGCTTGTTAGATAATTTTAGTTATAATTTGCCAACAGGAGAAGTAGAAGTATCTTTGCTAGTTTTTCCCTGTTTTCTCAAGAGAACAGTTTTTCTCTTACTACTATAAGAACTGGGAGGATGAAAATTGGCTGGTTATCAGAGACACTGAATGCCTGGAGCACCATCTGGAATCAGTGCAACCAGCCAAACAATTCAAGATCACAGAAAATCTTCACATTTTCAGGCATACTCACGCCCCTTTCTGTACAGTTCTGCACGTGAACACTGCACAAAAGCTTCTTTCTGATGAGGATCCAGTTGGCATCCAGATAAACTGTATTTTCAGCTGTATCCCCATGGGGATGGATTGCATTTTCCTTCAGAGAGAAGCCAGATGATTTTTATTACAAATGAACCAAAACCTTGAGGCAGGACATGCATTACATTTCCATGACAGCACTGGCAGGAGTGAAGGATCCTGATAAGGATTTAAGGATAATTGAACTCTGGGCTCTGGCTCTGCAGGTAGATAGCAAATATAGCAGCCTCCAAATTCTACGTGTCACTGAGCGGGGCTGAGTGCAAGGATAAATGGCCCACTGCTCAGAAGAGTGAGGATCAGTCAGGATCCTGGGTCTAAGTCCCAGCTGCTCATGGTCTCTTGCCCTTCACTAGACACATGGACTGTATCTGTACTAGTAAATCAGATGTGTCCAAGGCTGTTTTTTGGCACTGGGGCTGGCTGGCAAAGAGCAGCCTGTGCAAATATTGGTAAACATGCTTGCCCTCTGTGACAGGTCACTTTACTATAATGTGGTTATGTAAAGGGATGACAAAATAAACTTGTAAACTTTGAGTATCTTTTAGTTGCAGAATGTATTTATGGGAAGCGCCAGATGGATGGGTGTAAAATACAGTTTGTGTTTAGCCAAAGACAGAGAACAGTCAAAAATTATCTCTAAGAATGCTGAAGCAATTGTCTGCTTTCTGAATGGGCTTTGGTGTGATGAGGTGGGCAGAATAACCATGTAGCAACCACCAGCAGAGCCTGATGTTGAACACTGTGTCAGTGGTGAACAGCCACCCAATATCTCTTACCCTGGTTGCCATTCCCATTTCTGTGGTGTGGTCCCTGGATCGCCTCCAGATCTGCAGTCCTCAGGCACCCCAGCCCTGGGTGCTGCTGCAAGCAGCAGGCTGTAACGCAGCATCCACAAAACAGCTCTGATCTGTGCTGGTGATGGCTTTGGCCCTAGCTTTGTTTGTGCTTGGGTGGTAATTGATGCCTTTTCATCCCCTTTTTCCCTCTCATCCCAATCTGTATTGACAGTATTAACCAAGCACAGCACATGGCCTGAGTTTTACCTGTGTTTCTACATGGTGGTTGTGGTTTTGATCTCATCGTATTCCAAGTACACGTGCAGCCATTTCATCACATCAAGAAAGGTCTTTTCCTCAGCTGGAAGCTCATTGACTATTCTATAAAACTTGTAGTCAGAGCCGCTCTTTAATTAAGACTTTACTGAAAGGAGCTTTGATTCCAGCCGTGTATTACAGCCTGATGTTGTTTTCCCTGTCACTGCAGCAGGTTATTGGAAGTGTAGTCCTTGATTAAAAAGATTGTGTGCAATTACATTCCGTCTCCGCATCTCCAGCTAGATCAGTAGCTTGTCAGTGGGTCATTGGGAATCAGACTGCCAGAACCTTTGTACATGTTCAATTTATAAAAGATTGTGTTTCTGGCACAGCACTCGACAGTCCTGTACAGCCAATACCTTATTAATGCGCCATTAGCCACAAGGAACATTTTTAAGTGAAAGTAATGTACAGGGAGCGATGAGGGCTTGCCTGAACTGACTCAGCAGTTTGGAAGGTCTTTTATCCCTTGCAGGGATCACACTCACTTCTATAAATGTACAGCCCAAGCCTAAATGCTGGTTTTCCCTTCTAACCACCTCTATTACTTTAGTTCCTGGTGGATTAGGATCACTGCAACTTGAAAGCAGGTTGGTGTGCTGAGGAATAGATTCCTGCTAGGAGGGAGTCCTCTATAGAGCAACTGAGGTGGTTGACGGGGCGATTAATTGCTTTACATGTGCCTGAACGAGATGGGACTCTTCAGTTTGGGATCGATGTGGCTGAGGAATGATGTTTGAGCTCTGCAAAATCACAGATCAGGTGGGTGGGGAAAAAGATTTCCTCCTAAGTAGAAAAAAAATTCACCAGTTTACAAAACAGGGGAAGTTGGGCGCATTTAATGGAACTCAGAGGAAATGAGATAGAAACAGGAAAAAAAAAGTACTTTTTCAGTGGATGGTGACTTTTTGAAACTTGGTGCCACAGGAGACTGGAGACAGTACCAGCGGGCTCCAAAGGGTGGGATGAATTATGGACAAGAGGTCCATAAATAGGCACTGAAAATGGAAAGTGGAGGACTTCTCTATAACTTCCCTAATCCAACAGTTGTGGATGTTGGAGGACAGACTGTCAAATGTTGCCAGACTTACACGGCATAGATGCCTGTGAGCATCCCCTACTTGACGCCGCCAGAGACACAGCACTGGGCTCTGGGCTGGGTGCATCACGGGTCTGACCCAGCAACAGGTTTCTCATGTTGTTATCTCTTTGATTGATAATGCTTTCAGGCTGACCCCTGGAAACTCCCCATTATAAAAAAGAGAAAATATTAAAGGTCTGGTCCGATTTCAGCTTCCATCTCTTTTTGTCTTTCATATAGATACAGCTCTAATAGTTCAAAACCAAGCATGGGTCTTTGCTACTAGTTTAACTCTGTCACTTTATATTTGTATGTTCAGTACAGTAATGACATTCCTCAATCTTTCCATGCATGAAAGGAAACTAAGCTCAAACAGCTCAGTCCCATGAATAACAAGGAGAGATGTGTCCCAGTGGGTCTCTGCCTGGCCCCTGACTGGTAACTATTTATTTATTGTCACTGGCTTGCTTTATGCCTGTGCTCTTGGAGATTCAGTTAATTGCAAGTGCAGGCAACAGAGACCAGTTGTCTCACAGAGCTTGACTTTGGGCCAGAAACAACCACACATTTAAGAGAAATTGCATCCCCAATTGTGTGTCCTCAAAAAGACAGGATTACCTGTGAGCAGCTCTCCAGCCACGAAATTTGGTACTGAGCATCCTGCCAAAGATCTTTAAAACTATGAGGGACCAAGGTATGATGGTACTGATTAACTACATTTTCCTACCTTGTTTGGTGTACTTCTACGTTAAGATTTACGCTGGGTTAGGAATTAAACGGACTGCAGTCATAGCACAGTACTGAGCTAGCCTTTTCTAAGGAGAAACTTTACATATGCACAAATGCAGATCTGAGGCAGGGTTGGTCTTGTTGGCTGTGGTTTTTTTCCCCAAACTAAGTGTTCTTTCCTTCTCCTTGGATTGCTTTCCCTGCAAGGTCTTCTAGATGGTCCTCATGCTGTGTTATGGTAAGGAATGACCCCAGATCACCCACAGACTCAGTGTCTGGGAGCATCTGGAAGGATAGGACATTCAGCTCACAAACAGTGCTTGCTTTTCTGTTGCTCAGCTGCAATTCTGCCTGGTGCTGTTCCAGGAGCTGCTACTGCTCTTGTGCCAGCAACAGCCAGGTTTCTTAACATGGGGGTTTGACTGAGGAGAGGGAGAGTGAGGTGGTGGAAAGAACCTCTAACTCAGTCGTGGTTCAGCATAGGTCTTTTCTTGGTGAGCAAAGGCAACTGGTTTTCATCGGTTTGTAAGGGTTTCTGATGTTAGCTGATGCATAGAAATAACAAAAGCCCACGATCATCTCCTCTGTCATTGCAGATTAACATGAATTATCTGGTTGCAGTGGCTGAGGGAAAATGATTTCCTCTTTACTTAAACTTGTTATTTTCTTTTGCTTGGGTGTTTGGTTTTTTTTTTCTTTGGGTAGATATGTGGGTTTTTGCTGTATTGACACACAAGATGAGACCTTTGTTTGTGCGCAGCCCAGGATGCAAAGGTGTGTGAGATGCTCCGGCTGTGTGCAGTGGGGACTAGGGCAGGGCAGAGGGATTCTCTGGCCAGATAAGGCAAGGAGCCTTGTTTTGCTTCAGGCTGGCTGTTTTGAGCAGGATTGTTCAAGTCCCCTGTACTGGGGAAGCAAAGACTTCAATCTTAGCAGAGTTTAAGAGTTAACAGTTCTACAGGAAAGCAAATAAAATCATGTGACCTGTTTATTTTTTCTGAATAAGCAGAAAGTAATTATTAACTAAGAGTAATATTTTAAGCAAGGATATAAGGAAGATCCTTTAATAACAAACCTCCAGCACTGCCCTGTGGTCTGTGAGTCAGGTCAGTGCCTGGCAGCGCTGTGCTTTCTCTTTAAGCCTGCTCTGCAAACTGGACTTTGCAAATTGAGATTTAGTCGGGCATCTCCATCCATTTCCATGACTATACCAACAGTACCTGCAGCTCTGAGGGCGGGGCAGCAATGGCAAGTAGCCCGAGACTGCTGTAAAGCCAAGTTCTTACAGGTACACCGAGCCCCCAAGTAAGATAGATGTGTGCTGGCTGGTGGCTAAACGTTGGAGAGGCTGCTCATGAGCAGCCTGGTGCATATAATATTCCCAAGGTCAGCACCCTGTCGTGATATCCAGAATAAATAATGGGGCTCATATAGCAGAGGCTGCCTGGGGCATCTTTCCTGGGTTAAACAGACTTTGCAACTGCAAGCTGCTCGAAAGCAGAGATGTACAGTGCTAAGGTAGGAAACAGAGCTTCACAGACACGTTAAATTACAGTCTGCACGGTGCTCGGTACCTTTCTTTGAGTGACTTTTCCCTAGCAGCAAATAATGTTTGACTTGCATTTACTTGACTGTGAGCACCCTTGAACTAAATTAGTTTTGCAAACGCTGGCCTGGCAGTGGGCGGGTTGATTTCTAAAGAAATTCTTTTAATAATAAAATGCCTCATTAAAAACTGCATTGACTTCAACCAGGAGGGCTGCGGGCAGCTAGAAACCTCTGATTGCTTCACTTCACTGCAGCGTTTTGGGCTAACCAAAATACAAATGCCTGGCAAATGTCATCATCTTTCTGGCAAATGTTCCTGATGAGCAGGAAAATAAAGGGCAGTGTCATTCACGTGGACGTCTGGTTGATCAGCTCTGAGGAGGGCGAGACCCAGTGTGATATTCAGGTTGAATACAGTTTGAGACACCTGTATGAAATAAGTGGGCCACAAAGACTGAGAGCCTGCATTACACAGCAATATGACAAGCACAAACTTTAGCCCACTTCCCCCTCAACTTTTTTTTCTTTTATATTTTTCCCCTGCAAGTGCCATGTACAGACTCTGTACTCACTGTGAAGGGAGGATAGCTGGGTTTGTGCATTGTCAGGTGGGTTCATCTGTCTGAAGGTACCTTCTCAACATCTTCCTCCATAAAATCAGGCCTGGGAGCTAAGGAGTCTCAGGAATCCCTGCTGAACTTTGTCTCAGGGGGGAAAGCCTTTCTGCCAGAAAGGATGCTCTAACTGGAACATCATCTCAGTCTCTCTGCCAACTAATATGCCATGGATCTTCTCAAAGAGAAGTCTAAGCAGAGTTTTGACTTTGAAAAAATAAGTGCCAGCAGTTATTTGATATTCAGTGTGATCAATTCTGTTGACATGCACTTTTTAGTATGAAGTGTTCAGATTATAGTAGCAATGTATGGAATCACAGAATCATAAAGGCTGGAAAAGGCCTCCAAGATCAAGTCCAACCATCCCCCTACCACCTATACCACTCACTAAACCATGTCCCTAAGTACCTCATCCAACTTTTCCTTAAACACAACAAGGGATGGTGACTCTACCACCTCCCTGGGCAACCTGTTCCAATGCCCAGCCACTCCTTCTGAGAAGAAATTTCTCCTCATTTCTAACCTGAACCTCCCCTGGTGCAACTTGCAGCCAGTCCCTATCATACTATCACTAGTTATCCATGAGAAGAGGCTGACCCCCAGCTCACCACAACTTCCTTTCAGGTAGTTGTAGAGTATAAACCTAAGCTCATGTTCAAATTATTCCTTCTGAAGGCATTGTTTAAAGTAACAAGTCTTTGCAGAGCTCTTAAGTCCTGATGAGGCTGTTTTGTCCCAGCCTAAAACTTCTTTAGGCTTATGAAGTAGTTTTCTGAATGCTACACTGGGACCTACTTCAGTGGATACCAATTAAATCATTTGCCAGGTTTCTTGTATATAAATATAACCTTGAAACTCTATTAGCAGTCTAATGATGAAATGTAGCTAGCCTATGCATATCTGTCCATCAAATGACACTCTAAGGGCAGTGATTAAGAATGAATGCAGATATGCTTTTAAGAAGTTTGGGACATCCTTACCACACACCACCCTGGCAAGCGTACCTGCTGGTTTATGCTGCAGGGACTCCCCTCCATTCCTGCCTATTTAAAGTCTTCTGCCCAAGTTAATTATGGTAGCAAGCAACTTGTATCAATGTCACTTAGGGAATATGAGTATTTGTGTTTTCAGGAGTAGTTGTCTGTTGCCCTGAACTTCAGACATGTCTTCTTGGTTGTTGTAACTGTGTATGAAGACATTTCAGTCACTGAAGTCAGATGTGTTTCAGAGTGTAGTAACTTGTTCCTCCAGCAAGTTTTGCTTTTTCCAGTGAAAGTGTGAAGGTTTACTATGTTTTGGAAAATTCCTTTGCTAAACTTTACCCTCAGTCTGTTGGATAACCGATAGTCTCAGAGACCTCCTCTGTTACAGAAAGTGACTCTGAAAACTGCCTTCCTCTCTTTTTTTTTTTTTGTTTTTTAAACTTGTTTTCTTGACCTTGAGAACCTAACTCTGAAAACTTAGCCTGGGAACTGGATCTAAGATCTTTGCTACCTCATGAATCACCATCCTGGGAATGATTCTGCACTGGAACTTGGAACAGCCTAATAATTCAGGAGCCAGGAGACATCCCAGCTCCCCCACACACCCTGCCCTTACATATGGCATTGCTGCATTTCTACTGGATATAAAAAGCCTACAGAATCTGTTTCAGCCAGGAAGCAGCTGGGACTCTGAATGCAGATGAGAAATAGACTTAATTCACTTGACTAAAAAGAGGTCAATAGAAAATGAACATTTTTTTTCCTGTCTATAATTGCATTTTAAGTACATAATAAGTAGACGATGGTAACCATGTGCTAAAGGGTCCAACTGTTCTTAATTGATTAAAATAGCTTCTGAAGACTGTCTCTATTATGGTTTTAACACAACATACTGTTGTACCATTGCACAGGATGGCTTGCAGCTAACCATGGCTCTCTTCTCCTGGTCAGGCAGCTTTGAATGCTCAGGGTGTTCTTGAAGACAGATACTTTCACATGGTACCAACAGTCACCCACCTCTGCCTCACTAACCTCAAAGGTGGGGCAATAGCAATGTCTCTGTGGCCTTTGGCACCATGAACCTTGCTGTTGACCATGTGAGCTGAAAGTCTTCTCTGAGGTTACGTGAAGTTCAGCTGCTTAAAGGAGGTAGAGGTTAGTGGTCAGGATTGCTGAGTTGTGGGTATTGTGCCCAGATGTGTTTTCCTTTCTTTCCTTTCACTCCACCTCACTGCCAAATTTCTGGTATAAAAACCTCTGTTGTTTCACCACAGAAAGTGACAAAAGTGTTAAAAATCTTCCCCCTTCATGGCCCAGAGGAGGTCTGGGATGACCACAGATGCTCATGAGGGCAAACTCCAGGTGCTCTAGCAGGAAGGGGAGAATGATGGATAGTTTGGATGGAAAGCTGGAAATAATAATTTGTCCTGGTCAGTAGGGTGAGGAAGGTCATGTCCAGCTGGATCCTGTTAAATACTGCATTGAGTTGTAAAAGCACAGAGGTAGGAACTGAGTTTTTCCTCTGTGAGATCTTCAGGCCTGGGGACTCTGTTCTGATGCAAGGTCAGCTTATATCTCATGTCTTGGAGATGGGAGGGGGGAAAATAAAAGTGATTTCTCCCTTGTAAGATGAGACAGAAAAATCAAGAGTCTGTTTTCTCCGTCCATGCATGGGAGATCCTAGGAGAAGTAGTTTTCTGTAGGGCCCTAGAAAGAAATTGTGCCCTTGTCTAGAATGAAGGCTTTTGTTCCCCAGCCAAAGAATGTGAACTGCGCTTCTCGAGTGTATTGCAGTTGACTGCAGTACAGGTTGCTCAGTAGTAATTAAAAATAATAGTGGTATAATCATCATGGCACTACTAGCCCAGTGTTTTATCCCACCTCCTTTAAACAGACTATATAAATCATTGACTTAAATAATTTTCCATGAAGTAGCATGGCACATGCAGTCAGACAGCACGATCCTCGCAGAACTTGAACACATACATTTGAAAGGCAGCATCTCTGGGCTTTGTTTTTTAATTGCAGAGCATTAAATCAGGTGACCTGCCTGGCTCTAGGCTCTCTGTCTTATGTGAACCTGTTGTCAAAATAAATTTGATTTGCAAGCGTACAGGAGTCAGGCTGAAGTTTTAATTTTAGATCACTTCTCTGAAAACAGTTTTCACCTTAAGGCTTAAGCACATCCTTAATTTCACATGTGCACTTACTGCTTTATAATTCCTATAAAGAAGTAAGGCCAAGATGCCTAATTGTATTCCTGTTCCTAAATTCTCACAGACTTTAATGAGAACAGACATTCCTAGGCAGGATGTAGGAGCCAATCTATTCCTATGTCTTTCACTTTTAACCTAAGCCCAACTAATACTGTCAGACATAAATGCATGCCTTAAATATTTGCTTGCTCTGCCAGTGGTACCTGGACGTTGCAGTCTTTGTACTGGATGTGGTAGTTCTCTTTCCAGTCTCCACTGTTCAATTGTTAAGGCAGAAGGTTAAATCCTTGCTAATTACACATAGGAAGGAACTTTCTGTCTTTAAAAGTTAATACATTTATCTGAAGTCCTCCCTGGAATTCAGATTATTTCCTCATATCTCTAGAAATAGTAACCACCTCCTTCCTCTAGGTCAATGTGCATGCATTAATTTAAATCCATGTGACAAATTCTATCAGATTTAGCTGAAAAAACAAATCATAAATCTATGCTGACCAGGCACATTTGCAAAAAAATAAAAAGGCTAGAAATAACTTGCTTAGTAAATTAATACAAAGCCTTTGACATCACAAGTGCTTCAGACTAACATCCACACAGCTGGTAAAATGGAAGTTTGTCATCCTGCATATTAAAAGGAAGGAAGGTCAGAGAAAGTAATTAAGCAAATATATAGCAAGCCTGACCTAGCAGTCATTAGAAACTCAAATCAATTGGTATTTGTCTTGCAGGACAAAAACATTAAAGGCCTGTGGACTTGGACCAGGTAAACAGAAGTTTATTTTGGAAGGCTTTTGTTTTGTGCACAGAACCTTTTCAGAGCATTTTGTTTACAAATGTTGGACTTTGCCTCTCTGGAACCGCATCCTTTCCCACCTGTACTGAAACCACAGCTGCTTCAGTTAGTGTTTGCCCCAAAACTGACTAGGTTTTCAATATCTGACCTCATTGCACAACTATGAAAGCAAGAAAGAGAAGCCCTTGCTGTAAGCCTTTGGCCAGAGCTGTAACAAAGAGATTCACGTTCCATTTTAAGATTTGAACTGCAGGGATGTCAATAAATGATAACCCCAGACTTAACTCCTGGGGTGTGCTGAAATTAATGAATGGTAGTTCTATACCTGTCAGGGCTTGGAAGACAGCACAAGCTGGTAATCATCCTTTAAAGCCACGTTGTTGCATGTGTTATTTGGGAGACATGCAGTAAACACCACCAGTACCAATGGACTCGTGTATTCATTTTCAGCATCATATTTTGCATCTCAGTGGGATGTGGCTGTGAGCTTCCATTGTGTAGGATCATGTCTAGAGAGTCTCTGAACTCTTCAAGAATGGCAGCAGCAGTCATCTCCATCCTGCTTTTATTGCTCACTGTATTGCAGCCTGCTTTTAGATCAATGAATGGTTTCTCTCTGTATTTGAAGGGATGCAGTATTAGTAACTGCTGCTAGGTGTTTCAGGTGCTAATCTTCTAAGACGAAAAACTATTTAGAGTTCAGATTAATTTGCTTATACCCCAAATTTTGCAGGACTCTCTTTGTAGATGCAGTTTGCCGAATGCTGCACTTGGTGACAATAAAACAATCTGGGAGCGTTACACTGGAAGCCCTGAGCATTAACTGGGAATAAAGCTTGGTTCTTCTCCATGGCTGGTATGGTTCAGCTGTAGATAAATTAATCTCCCATAGCACTATGTGCTTTGGATGTTCCCAGTGCATTCAGCTTCAGTAGTTTGCTTCCCGTTATTTTGATTTTATGCTGGCATAAACCTGTGGTAAGACAGTGCTGTACAAACTTTAGAACCTCAAGGAATTATTTGGGACACGGTGAACTAGGCATAATTCTGTCCTTGTTTATCCCCATAAACAGTAGAATCCATAAATCATCTTCTGTCTACTTTGGCATGCAGCAGCACTCGGGAAAATGCTATGCAGTGCTCTCCATCACGCAAATGTAGGCTGGGACCCTGTGACCAGTTCAGACAGCAATGTGAAGACTTGCTTCCAAAGAGCAAACAGAGAAAACCACAGGAGTAAATCTTGTTTCCTCCTTCCTTTCTTATTTTTTATTGTGTGCATAAAAGAAAACCCCAAACAAACCCTCACAGAAAACAATGCACGCAGATACTAGAGCATCCATCTATGGATCTCCTTTGACTTCACAAATATGCTTTTCCTCATTTCACTCCCTCTGAGCTTGGTGAATTTTATTCATCTTATCTTAGAACTGAGCCCACACTTTTTTTTTAAGACAAAAGATTTTTTTAAAGGTTTGACTCTGGGTACCTAAGTGATTCTTCATTCTGTCTGCAAGTATTTGGTTCTGGGCTTCTGCAAGGCAAGCTCCTCCTTTCCCTCCAACACCAGCTCTCCCATCGTACATTATCTATAACAGATGGTGAAGGAAACTGCCCTCCCCCTTCCAGCGCTCAAAGTCTAAACTGCAAACTATAATTTTGGCTTTTAATAGGGCAAATTAGGTGAGAAGGGTGTTGTATTGCTGCAATTCAAATGTCATTCAGAAATGCTGAGGCATATTAAACTACTTGGATGTCATTTAATGAATAATAAATGTATTTATTGCTATGCCATTCAAGCAGTGAAAACAACATTGGCTTGCATAGAAATATGTCAGCAACCACTATTCAGCAAACAAAGTTGATTATATAGAAACCTTTCCTCACACAGAAGTATTTTCTTGAGCGCCTTCTGCTCATCCTTTCCTCTCTGCAAAGGAAAATTGTGTTTTTTCCCCTCTGTGTGCACTTGTGCTTCCATGCCCTTTGGAGTTCCAGCAACTGGAAACTATCATTCTCCTTTTTTCCTTTTTTTATAACCTGGTGAAAAAGTGCTTTCATTCCTTCCCAGATTCCCTCTCTAAACAGTAACTAGCAATGACCTCACGGAGCAGTGATTTTTGAAATACCTTTTCGGAGTCCCTGTAGTTGTTCTGCTGTACAAGCACATGCAGGGTAATTTTGAGAAGGGTTGCAAGTAAATGTCCCCAGCTTTTATGTGCTGTGCTCCACGCTACTGTTATGTTTTTGAACAGTAGCTTCTAAGAAAGTTACTGAAAACTCTCTCTATTGTTTTGAAGGCTGATATTTATTCAGATGTGTTGTCTCTTGCTAAATGTGTTTTTATGAAAACTTTACTGGCTTTTTAATAATCCACATGCCACTTTGTTTACATTGAATGACATGTTAATCAAATACACATTTATATTAGCAGAGCTGCATGGAAAAATTCAAGTGCTAATACAACCAGAAGAAAATGTAAGCATAGAAATCTGAATGTTTTGCCCAGAAAATCTTTTTAGAACTAGTTTGTTTTTCATATTCAGCCCTTCAGATTATAGGGGGGAAAAACTCACTGAGATAATATTCCAAAGAGTGGAATTGGTCAAGTGAAAAAAGAAGCAACAGTTAGCTTGTAAGTTGTGTGAGAAATGCCAAAAAATGACAGAAACGTGATCGTTCCCCTCCTTTTACCTCTGATCTAAGGTTGTAGTTTGAGCATTTATTGATTGTCATTTCATGATAATACAAATGCAGGGATGAAGGTTGAGGTCATGATTCAGAGAGCTCGATTCTGATTTCACTTATCCCAGTAAGTACTAGAACAGAGTTGGTTTTCCTTGCCTTTACATGTTTGTCCTTCTCGCTTTATTCCTTATTGTAAAATTCTCTTTGATTTGGCTCTCAAGGTGGGAAATATACTTAATGGGAGCAGTGACACAACATTGCACTTGGGAGAACTGGCACAGCCATCTGAAGCCTTGTTTGCAGCTGCTACTGCTCTCTCATCTCTGTGATGGAAGCGTTTTGCAGGGATCCATTATTTTAGAGATAAACACATCGATAATGGTGGAAAAGCAAAAGTTTTGAATGGAAAGTTGTTGCTTGCTACTATGAAGTAAGGTGGGAGATTAAATAATAAGTCATAAAGGGAAAGGTTGAAAATGAGTCTAATCACTCAAAAATTTGAAAGAATGGCTACTCTTGTTTTCCCCTGATGGCTGCTGCTCTGTTTTATGGCTTAAACTGCTCTTAAAAATATGCCAACTTTCTCAGTGCACCATAACTTCCAGATATTTCAGAAAAGTGCTATTGGGCAATTTCATAATAAAATTAACCCTTTCTTGCAGTCATACACCCTGCTGCTATTCAAAGATCCTCAATCCCAGTGAATTTAATAGAAATGGTGGATAAACTTTCCCTTTCCTGAGCAAACTTATTGCATTTTCTGGATATTCAGTGGATGTGATACTTCATTGGATCATATGAAGAGGGGAAAAAGATAGTGAGAGAAATGTTGGGAGCAGAGGAGCTGCAGCTCTGGTTTGGTGCTTTAAGATAATTTCTTCCACCGCAGCTCCTTCCTCTCTGAAGAATAAGGAACCTCGGTGGTACTGCTCTTGCTCCAGGGTGAGGAAATCCTGGGTTTTCTCTCCTAGAATGGCACTCACCATATCAAGGGGACAAAAACTCTTTGACTGTGTGGAAACTTTCCATTTAAATTGCTCATTTGTCAGCTTACACAAACCTTATGCAGAGCCAAACTTAAACAAAAAACTCTCTAGTGACGGGGATTTTTTTTAATAGATATTTTGTTCACAGAAAAAGGCAAACTATGAAATATTTTTAATCTCTATGGTAAAACAGAATTATCACACACACACACTCAGAGGCAGTCAGGTTCTTGCATAAAACAGATTTGAAATGCCATGCAAATTTGTTCCCAGGGCTTCTCTGTGTCCAGGATCACAACTCTGATGGAGGCAGGAATTTGGGGTGGTGATTATTTCCTTGGGGTTCTATTTCGGTGTGATGATAATGCAATAGGAAAATGATTGATACTGAAGAGCACTTGTAAGGGGAGAGAGAGAGAACAACTCTGCAATGCTTCTGTGAGATGATCAGGCTCTTGTGTTGCTCGATGTCTTTTGGCAATGATTCCACAGTTGGTTTTCCAGGAGTGAGAATGGCCTGTCTGAGACACTTGACTCTATGGGCTGCATTGGCCCAGTTGTCATGAAAAATCACTGATGGCAATTCTGTTTTCTGTGTACCAAAATGCAGCTTCCTGGAGTTACCTCTCCCTCTAACAGCTGTCTGGCTGCCTGTGCCAGGGGTCGGTGAGCTTGTGGCAGGAATGACTGAGTGTCCCGTTGCACCCAGGACTCCTGCTCGGGCTCCAGACAAGCCACTGCTGTTAGCTGCAGTTCTTGCTGTCTGACTGACCTGCTGTTGTGTGTCCCCATTTCTGAGGAGTTACCTAGAATAACCTGTTGTGTGATTTCTCAGTTACGCTTTTGGAAACACCATCTGCCTTGCACTTGAAAATATGTTTTCAGCTAATTTTGAGGAACCCTGCACACCCAAAACAAGATCATTTGGCCCACTGCAAACCTCTGCCTTGGTACTTTGCTATCTTGGATGTGTGCGGACTCTTGATGTCCTCCAGTCATGCAATTCTGCATGCAGTTTGTGTGCTCGCCACTGTTAAATGTGAAATATTTCCTTAGAACAGACCTAACTGTGGTGTAAACTGTTTTACATATCATGAACTCAGTACAAGCAGATGTAATTCTCAAGTGGAGGAAGAAAGAAGGCGTCATAATTTAAAAAAAGAAGGATAAAGGCTAGTAGGTGATGTAGTACAGATTTCCTGCTACTTACTGGTTTTCTCCTTTGTGGGGTGACTCCCTCTATTGCCTTCTGTTAGGCTTACTAATGTCTAGCTTAAATTGTCAGTTACGTGACCACTCAATTCAGCCAAAGGTTTTACTGTAGGGACATAAGGAGATTACAGGAATGAACTGTCAGGAGAAAAGAAAGCTACAGACAACCATTCTGATCCCTGAGCAAATAAGGAAATAAGACTTTGCTTATACACAGTATCCCGTTCTTACCAAATCCAATAGATAAAATTCTGCTAAAAGGGCCAGTGCTATTTCCTTCTCTGCTATTAATTTTAAAAAATTGCTGTAGTCATTAATGTTTTGCAGATGCTTGCTCAAGCTACAAATGCATGTCCACATGTAAATATGAAAACAAAATATTTTTCTTTCTGTGAGATGGAAAATCACTGGGAAAATCCCCCTGTGCTGTGTCCAAAATATTATCAAAGCATTTGTGTGGTTCAGTGTCCCAAGGCAAAGTTCTGTATGGGGTGCCAACCATCATTGATTTCTATTTCTGAATGATTCGTTTAAAAAAAGGTGCTTTGGTTTGAAGCATCTAAAGCAAGTGTAACTATCCCTTTTCTCAACACTCCCATGCTAATTCTCTGACAACTGTCCACTTAAGCTTCATCTTTGGGTGAGTAGTAGGGAATGCAGAAAGTCACGTTAGTGCAAAAACAAAGTGAGGTTTATGTGTGTGTGTTTTCTGACAGTCTTGCCTCCCCACACAGAGCCAGTGGACTAAACCACATAATATCACTCAAGCCATCCACCTGGGAAGGGTGGGCTTCGAGACCACTGCACACCCAGCTGGCTCAGAGTTACATCTGGGATATTACCACTATGTGACATAAAACACCAGTAATATATGCATCAATCTTGCCAAACCTCTCTCTGTCCTACGCTTAGAAAGCCTTGACTCCACAAAACCTCCTTGTAGATGCCAAATTAATTTCTTTCAATTCCTGTGCTAGAGTCAGCTTCCAAATGGACTCTACAGCAGTTTCCCATAGAGTCTGCTCCCAGTTGGCTGAGGCATTGAAGTGCACTAGAAAGACCCATGTTTCCTGGAGATGAAAAGTTTCTCTTTACCTCATTTACCTGCAAAGCAGGCTTTCAAAGCTGTGCCAGAGTGACATCTAGCAAAGTTCATGTTGATGTGTCTCTACTATTACTATCACATAGCACGACAGTAACTGCAGACACGGAGGGAAACTTTTTCTTAGAATAATGCTTCAATATGGCAGAGTGATGTTTGCAAGGCAGCAGTCAGCTGAGGTGGGGTATCTTTAGAAGTTCCCTCATCACCACAGAGTAACAGGCTCCCCATGTGCTTTTAGTCCATCTCAGAAAGCCAAATATGTTTAAACCATCAAATCACAGGCTTCATAAAAAGTCTCAGCCTAGGTTGATTGCACCTCTGGTTCCCTTACATAAACATTCTTTCAAATTTAGGTTTAAACTGTAACTTCTGTGAATTTTAACTAAGAAAAATTCAATGAGGTCCTCTGTCACTAAGCTGCCCAGAGAAGTCACTGGAGCATACATAAATAGTTCTGAGGGCAGCGTGTTTACATATACACTTTAGTTTTGGATCCATGGGACCAGATTGCTATGACAGCAATGGTAACTCTGCTGTATATAGATGTTGAGACTGACTCTTCATATTTGGAAGTGATGTGTAGGCTCATTGGTTTCAGCTACTGCACGTGGAACAAGTCCAGGTATTTCAGACCCAGGGAAATACCACCAAAGATTTTGTTCTGTGCTTGGTGCATTTATGTTTTAGTGCTAGCTAAAAGAGAAAAAAGCCCATCAGCAGTTCAGGTATTTTCTTACAAACAAGTGACTGTGAAAACACAGCATCACTTTTAGAGCAAGGACCTAGCCACAGGGGAACTGAAAGCAAGCTGTTCTGTTGACACAAGTTGCATGTTTGAGCTCAATCTCTGTTGTCTTGGCGCTCACCTGCAGGCAGGGGTAGGGAGCAGTGCTGTTTCTTCAGGTCTACAAGCTCAAGGAAGGAAACCCAAGAGGTGCCACAGCTGTAGCTGAGTATTAAAAACAAGAAAAAAAAAAGGGAAAGCTTTGAGTGTTCTTTGTTTCATAGGAAACAGTCTGTTCCTTTCATTCCACAGATAAAAGATAAAAAGAATGTGTTGCCTGTGGACTCCAGTGGCTCTGAAGTCCTTCATAGCAGCCCCTCTAATGGGCAGCTGATAGAAACCCCAAGGGTGAACTCTGAGGTTTGCATCTCTGTCACATAGAAAATGCCCTCTCCGTATTTTGTTGTTATTCAACCTCGTACTTTCATGGTCAGTGACAGTTTTTGTGTGGATTGTGCTTCCTAATGGCTAGACAATGTCCCTTTCCATCAGTCAGGGTGCCGCAGAGTAGTTCCAGAAACAAATACTGATACTGCTACTTCCCATGACTGCTTGCTGTACAAGTCCTGTCCGGGGAGCCTGAAATGAAGCAGTGTGTTAACACACCTTTTCCCTTAGCTGCTTTCATCAAGAGACACGTCCATCCTGCTGGGACCTAGGCAGGTGACACATTGCTTTTCTCGTAAAGGCAATGAGTGATTTAGTACTAAATACTGCTTAAGGAAACCTTCCTGTGGAATGCACGCTCCTTTCATTCCCTTTACAAATCTTGATTTACTATTTTGGGTTTTTTTGTGTATTTTTGTTTCTTTCGGAGGTAGTTTCATTTGTCTGCACTTATTCCTTACCAAAATCTTGGGTTTACGAGGATTATATGAAGTAAATACAGAGAAAAAGCAATATCCCTGTGCTGGTTAGCACCAGCGGGCTGCATTTTGGGATCTAAGAATATCTAAAGGGCAGTTTAAATCAAATCCTAGGCTATGCAGTATTATACAAACCATTCTCTCTAGGCTTGGTATTTCATCAAAAAAGTTATTCTGTCTACTTAAATTCTATCTGTGACCAAATTTTATTTGTGCTTGTATTATGTTTTCATCCCACTTTTAAAATATTATTCCTGTTGTTCCACACATAGTTTAAATAAACCACCACTAGAAAACAACAGGATGGCACATAACTTCATTGTCTCTAACTGTACTGTTATAAATATTTAATGTGTGTGCGAGGACTTGGGCAAATAAAGCCCCTGATGAGAGGCTGGCAATTTACGCAGGGGAGGATTGCTCACAAAGGCGAGTGTTTGCAAGGTCAGGATTGCTTGTGCTCTGGTTTTTTTTCTTCTCCTTTTTCTGTGCTACAAGCAGAATAACTTTTGTGATTTCCAGTAACTGTAGATACCAAAAATATTCTCAATGCACCTTTCACAGGAGTCTCTTAGGTTCTGATCCAAAGTCAATGGGAGTCCCCTCTTTGCTTTCCATGGATTTGGGATCAAGACTCAAAGCAGAAGGTGGCTGGGGAAAAATTTCTTTACAGATGCAATTATGAGTTAGATTTTAAAATTTTTTTTTAACGTGCTAGAATGTGATTACCAACCTGTTCCCATCCTCCAGGCAACTCTTAAAAGAGCTCATTACTGAGATCTGGCAGAAGGAAAATGATATGAAGTGACAGCAGGTGTTTTCTGAGCAGGAGAATCTGCTGCTTTCCAGAAAAAAACCGTAGTGAACATGGAGATGAGAACTGTAAATGCTGTAATGGTGTGAGAGCATCTGAATGGTGAGGGAATTGAATGGTGGTTGTATTCAGCATGCTGACCAAATAAAGCACATGAAAAGAGAAAGGAGACATCTTTCTGAACACTTTTGCAAGCAAAGGAGGATTGGATCAGTCTGCTTTAGTCGAGCATTTCCTTTCTGGTTGCTCTTTGCTTAGAACTTGCAGAGCTGCCATGATGATACAGTGAACTCGGTAGCAGAAACAATCCAGAAAACTGTATTTTCTGGTGGTTTGCAGATGCAGACAGGAGAAAAATCCAGCCATTCCTCTTCCTAGGAAACATTTCCACTAGCTGTAAGACACAAATACAGGGATGTAAAATTGCAACAAAAAAAGAAACCAATATTTTGTAAAACTTGTGCTTTTAAATGTAGGGCTTATGTAACTTCTAAATTGTATGGGTTTCATACATAGTGATGCTTTTGAGGCTCCGGTGAGGTGACTCTGCAAGGCCCTCCAATTCTTTTTTTCTAATATGCTCTTATATGCTTCTTGAAGCATGAATCCTGAATCATCCCCCAAAAATGGAAGACAAAAAGAACATAGTGTTTATTTTTCCGGAGCTCAGACTTTTTTTTGGGATTATCCAAGTTTCATGACTTTATCTAGTTATGATTTGTCATTAGTTGGACTCCAAATAATGGGAGACACTTTCCTGACAAACTCTCGCTGACAAAAATTAGCTCCTTCTCTGTCGAAGGCGGAGTTTTCCTTCTCTCCTCAGTCCTGCTGTTTTTCACAGTCTCTGATGGGACTTCTGCCTCTTCCTCCCACCAGACTCACAGCTGAAGGTGAGCAAATGATGCTCAGCCACTCTAATTGTGTCGATACACCACAGTCTTTCCCCTGATTTCCCCCATAAGAAGAGCTCAAGGATCACCAAACAACTTGGGTAGCCCCATAAGCAGATGCTCCATTTTTTTGGTGGAGGTAAAGGAATCAGTATGCCAAACCTCTAAGTGACAAAGGGTTAATGCCTCCAAGTGAGGTAGAAAGAGATATCTATTGCTGTATCTCTTCCTAACTGAATTATGCTCAGACTGAGGGCTGAATTTTAAACTAAGCTGGTGAAGCTCCAGAACAATTCTGCAACATATGGCATGATACGGTTATTTGGTAAGAAGTCATAGATATATTGGTGATGCTGACAGAGGGAGCTTGAATTTGAATATGGAAACAAAAATTGGATGGGTGACATCAGCTACTTTGGACCAGTTTATAATACAAACGAAATCTATGATGCAGAAAATTCTCCAGTAATCATGAAATCAATCAGATGGGGCAGGGAGAAACAGGGGAGGCTTCTCCACCAGATAATTTAGGTTTGCTTGACTACTTCTTCGCAGCCATCAGCACTGATTGAAGTCTAAAGCAAAGCAATAAGAGAAACCAGGGATTTATGATAAAAAGAAATGGATCTTTTTTTCTGTTTCTAGCAGAAGAAATGTGAGCATCTGTGTTTTCAGCAACCTTCTGTCTTGTTTCCTCATCTTTCCCTCTGAACAAAGTACTGACTGACACTGGGGATATGATGTTCTTCCTGTCTGGGAATCTCTCTGGCTGACTACTATGCATTCAGAGTGTTTGTAGATAGGACCCCCAGAGGCTTAGTCTCATCAGGGCTGGGTGAAATGTGTTTGAAACTTAAATGTTAAAGTAATGCTGTGGAAAGGTACATGCCTCTGCAGCCATTGTTCGAGCAAACCCTTGTTTGGTTTGTGTGCTGCTTCCTTCACATTTATGTTCAAAAGGAATGAAAAGATCATTGAGGGTTCTACAAACTAACTCAATAATAGATTCAGATCCAAGCATGTAGAATTTGGAGCTTCCTCCAGGTGTTCCAGTGGAAATGAGATATCTGATTTGCAGTCTGTCCCTAATCATCAAGTTTGTTAGGATACATTCACAGCCTTTTTTTAAATTCAGTGTATTGAATTACCTTCCAAGAAGCTGGATGCCAGAACTCTTGCCTAAAGCTTTAGAGAAACAGGTACACAAGGTGGAAGAATTGTGGACCCGTTCTTCTGTATCTTTTGAAGGTCAAACTGCTGTACAGGTGCAATTTGAAGGTACTTTGCAAAATGTAAATCATGCAATCATGCTCTTTCTAATTCTGGATGGATTTTGGGTACATATTTATTCCTTTAAAACAGGATTTGGAAGAGCTAAGTACATTATTTTTGCTCCTTTTTAAAACAAGAGCTCAGGCAGCAGTGTTTAGGGAGTACTCAATCTTAGTCCTTTAATCCTCCTTGAATACTACTGCACTGCTGCTTTACACACTGTAGGTTCTAGGGGCTTGTGCGGATGTGGAAAGTGAAGATAGTCACTTTGGCAAAGAAAGTATTTAGAACTGTAGATATTACAGAGCATTAAGCAATTGCCCTTGGTAAGAGGTGACAGTCGCAAACCATAGCATATTTATTTTGTTGTTGAAAATGGATTTTTTTTTTTAAGCATATATTTGAAATTTTTTAAAAATTCCAATTAAATTCAATCTTGATGCTCACAGCAGATAAGTGTAATGAAGATTCTAAGAGATCTGCTTTCATACATATGAATAAAATTTTTATTATGCAGCATATCTAAGTAGTTGGCACCACCAGAAATTCTACCCTTGAATAACAGGAAAGGAAGAAAATGTTCTTTTGTAGTCAGAAAGAAACTATAGACTGCATATATGACACATTTTGGATGTCACTAGCTGTAAGATATTTTTCTCATAAACATGACAGCTATACTAAGCATGGTATAGAAATTCGGTACTCTAGTATGACTATAGATAAGCTTCTTTCTTGGAGAATGTGCTGTGTGTCCTACCCTCTAACGCAACGTTGTCTGCACCACTGGCTCCTGGTGCAACTGTGATGTGTGTTTTCACTGTGCTTTGAAATTATGGAGCCTTTATCCACCCACTGTATATTCTTTTACATAGTTTTGTATTGGGAATTTTGCCTCTGGTACTTGAATCACAGGATTGTGCAGTCATGTTTCATATAGTAGGGAAGCATTGGTGCTTCTACAAGTGAAAAAGGGGTAGAGAGATAGTGATGTGAATGGAAGTATTTTAGGTGACTACCAATGTTGAGCAACTGCTGTTAATTAATTAAATTGACTTGCTATTCATTACGGACAATGTAGGATACAATTACTAAACTTCCCTTTGCATGCATCTCTCTAAGATTGCAATACAATAAAGAGAACTTGACTTATGAGGAAAGACTCCTGCCAGGAGTACCTAAAGGACAGGATGAAGAAGTGGAAAGCATTTGTTTACTAATGTACTTATTCTAGTTTGCTGAGAAATTAGAATTTTTTGCCAGACATTATTGTTCTTGTAAAATTTAAAATGGAGAACATTAGGTACAAGATCTGCAGTTCCAGTTCAGGAAACACATTTTGATTAGAGACTCAGAATTGCACGAAGGCACAAAACCAGCTATAATCTGTCTTTTCGTCTTGTGATTCTCATTATGAATCCAGTATCTCTCCATCATCAACTTATTTGCATATCTTTTCCTTCACCCCCCGCTTTTGTTCCTCAGAGAAAACAGTGGCTTCTTTAATTATCATACTTAGTTTACCTGAAAATATCTGATGATAATGTCATCAAAACTGTGTTCTGAGTACGTTCAAGTCACAGGTAACATCCCTGCTATTTCCTCCTGATAGATGAATCAATACTAGGTTTATAATTGCACTGATCTTAGGTTCAGGTCCTTAAATCAGAGGAGCTGTGACACCTACTGAAGTGTTCATAAACAGGAAGGGAGAGTCGGGAATGGAGAAGGAGGAAAGAGGGGAGCAGCATGGATTCAGATGTGATTCATCCCCCTTGTAGATTTGTCCATCTTTGAAGTTGTACAGCCAATGAAAAATAATTATCACTTATTAATTGCTCATTATCTTAATCGCAGCTCAATTGCACCGTATCTCACAAAGGTTCTCAGGCCAAAGAGGGAAAAAATCTCTTGACTGCAGTGTCAGGAAAGAGCTCTTACCAGCACCCACATGTCAGTCTCGAGGAGATAATACGCATGTTTCATAGGAGTGGCAAAGTGTGATTAACTTCCAGGGTATCGTTACCTGTGCCTGGGACTAAACACTGTGTGCATCTTTAGCAGCATCTCTGCAACAACTCTTTCAGCAGAAACTGAACTTCCCTTGTCTCATTTCCGAGAATTATCCCTTTGAACAAAGTTACACTACAAATTTTGCTCAAAACTAAAGAGGAAAATTTTTTCTTCATTATGAAAACTCTTCCTAAACATTTTCCAGTAGTTTACAATAACTAAATAAGCATCAACTTCTAAACAAAAATTGAGTAGGGAAATTAACTGCTTTCATTAGTGCTCCTTTACAAGAGATCGATGGGTATTTAATATTGACATTTGACTGCACAGCAAGAAACTTTGGGCACTGGCATGTCCTGGTCTCTCAAAGATTTAGCATGCATTGCCCTAAGGAGTTAAACACACCTTGAAGCCCAAAATGGCAGTTATTCTCAGGGCAAGTAGTTGTTCTGAAGCCAGAGCCTCGTAAGTCACTGGGAAAGCTGTATCAAGGAACCAGAAGAACCCAGCTTAATATTAGTCCCTAAATTAACTGAACAAAAACTGCACAGTGAAATTTGCTTTAAATGCTGCGTAGAGTTTCATCCAGAGGCCTGCAATTATTGCCCAAACTCTAATTTTGCAAACACTGTCAAACTATATAAAACCCCCTCTTGTTATAAACCAAACTTTCAATCATGCTTTCCCTCTCCTACCCAGTACAAATAGAGAGCTCTTACTGCAGAGTGCAGAAACAGAGCATCTGAATCTGAAGAAACCCACAGTTATGCTATGATAAAGTACTGCTTAGAAACATCTATCTAGGAGAAAAGCATCTGCAATTTCAGACCACATTGAAGAATTTATCTCAAACTAGAAATTCAGCATATCTGCTGGAGTCGAATGGAAGTATTATTCACCATCAAGGCACTCATTCATACAGTTGTAATCTACAATTTGTCATTATCCAAAGGCACAGTCCCTGTAAATCCAGCATTAGAGTAATAGTACAGAAACCAGTTTGCACCCAAGCATTAGGAGCATACTGTATAATTAAGAAAGAGTACACAGATACACACTGACACGAAGTTATTAAGCACTGTCTCTGTTTAAACATTGGCAAACATGACTATAGAAAAATAAAGCTCCAAACCTAACAGTCCTAGTTCAGCACAGGACATACAACAAACGCTCCCCTGCATCACACACATCTACACAATGCAAAATGTTAGTGTTCCTGCATATCAGCTCGGTTCCTTCGCTCGATTTAGAAATAACAACAAAAAACAATCATGCAGATCTGACACCGCTCCCAGAGCAGAGGTTGCCTCTCTCCCAGCAAAAACTGCAAGGCTTCAGCTCCTGATTAACCCAGGGAACCGGTGCCTGCTGCAATATACAAGTCACTTACTGCATTGCTTTTCAGCGGAGCGAAAGTGGCTGCTCTTCCTGGACACACATGGCTCTCTCAGCCGGAGGGGTTCTCTATTCAGCACGATTCAGCTCTGAAGTCTCGGCATGTGGAGGGTAATTGCCTGTGCTCTGTACTGGGGTTTTCTGGCTGCAGTGACTGCTCACCCTATCCATTGCCTCTGGTGTATGCTAAGTAAGCAATCCCCTGGGTCTTCATAACGAAAGGATGAAGAGTCACAGCTTTCGAGAGCAGATAAGGTGTTCTGCTGAAAGTCTCTGTGCTTCCATGGCATTTTAAAGGCAAAGGGGCTGGGGATGCCTTCATCTCGCCTTACAGTCCTTTACAGCGCAAGTGGCTGCGCTCTGTAAAGTGCAGTTGCATCTGCAGCCGAATGCTGGTTTTTGTGGTTCAGAGAGATCTGGAGTTTACGTTACAAATTCAAGCCAATGTATTTTTAAACATTGAGGAACAAACTCTTTGAATTGAACTGAAATCTTTTAATTTTCAGAAGTACAAGCGAAGGGGAGGGGTTTCCTGGCTCTGAAATGGACTGTACCAGCTCCGCTTACATAAAGGGTACAGTCAAAAAGTAGCATCCTCAAACTTCACAGATTAACATCCCAGATTTAACAGGCTCCCAGCACTTCAATGAGGGACTGTCTGTAGAGTGTCTGTCACTCTGTGGTGGGGGGGATTGGTGCAGTGAGCAGTATTACAATGAGCAGTAATAATAGAGGCAGAAAGAGCAAGAACCACAGTAAATAATTTCTCATTAGGGATCCTAATATTTTTTTCCACTATGGTGACACTTTGATTCTGGCCCTTTGGGAAGCTGTGGGGGAATTACACCTGTTTTCCCTGTAACCAGTTCAAGTGAGGAGTACAGGTGAGTGGTTTTGCGAAGCCATCCTGCCACCCGCTCCAATACTGACCTTCAAAGGGGCTCTCAGGAGAAAAGACCCATTCTGGAGCTGTGCTTGTCTGATACCTGGCCTCCTGGGACCTGCAAGCGTTAATTGTGCCTAACCCTGTCTGGTAAATTTGTGAAAACAAATACATTGCAGTCCCAGAGGTAAAAGCATGATGCTTTCTCCACATAGGTGCCCCAGTATAAAACAGAGTGACCGTTAATTAGGATTTCTTAAGACTAGGTGTTGTGCCAGGTGTCCATTCACTCCTTTCCTAAGGCTCTGGGGCAGGGGAGATTTCCTCAGCCACTGATGGGAACATTAAGAAATCAGGAGAACAGCAGCAGCTTCCTGCTGGTGAGGGGAGGCTTTAATACCCTTAGCAATGGCTTTGAGGATTCCCAGGGGCTGACTATGCTTTCTGATATCATGGGGAAATCACAGCCACCAAAACAGTGTGGCTAATAAATTTTGTGGGAATATTAATTGGATCCTTTAGAAAAAGAGCAGTCAGGGACAGGCATCTAGAAAGAGCATGTCATGCTTTTCCCTTTGGAAAGTTTTTTATTAGCTGGACCTCAGCTTTTTCTGGAATTTCTGTTTCAATGTGGCGTTCTGCGATGCCCCTCAGCATCGCTGGTGCTGCACCTATTCTTTTCAACTCTGTAATGTCTGCCTGTGCAAATGCCAAAGATGCTCAGTCTTCCTGCTGACAGATGTTGTTGAAAAGGTGCTGGTTTGCACTTTCACAAAAATAACATCCCGGAGGAGAGGGGAAACCAGCACTCAGTATATCGGTGTCAGCACCAGTGGGTTTCCATGACATGACGAGACGTTTCTGTAGTAGAAAAACCAGCTTGTTTTTTTTTTCCCCTCTCTCTCATGCTCACAGCTGTGTTTAGCACCTCAAGGCAATAAATTTGTTGAGTCATAGAAAGCAAGGACCAACAATGGTGCCTTGAATTTTAAACTGCTTTTATATCGGAATTATGTATCAGGTCTTAACTCTTACAGTGCAGAAAAGACATAGTTCCAGTCTCAAGGGGTATCCAGTGAAAATCAGACAACACGATACAAAGGTGTAACTCCCAGGATTGCCAGGTTGTAGCCTTGTTGCAAGAGGAGCCAGAAAACCTGGCTGGATTTGGGGGCTGCTGTGCTGGTCGCAGAAACAATTAACTCAATGCTGCAGGATCTCAGCTTTTATAGGATCCTATAGAAAGGCGCTTAAATTCTCCTCTTTATTCCTCCGTCACCTTTTTGGAGCATATTGATCCTTCCAATAAGTCCATTTACTTTCCTTGGTTGGGGGATAAACCGTAATGGATTTCTTTGAAGTTTGAGTTGGACAAAAATAATTGAGTCAGCACGGTAATTAGGTGGGGGCCTTTTTAACATTCCAGTAGATACCAGCCCTGGCCATGGGCAGATAAGTAGTTATTTTAACAAGCAGAATAATCTCATGTTCTGGAGCTGTGGTGAGGGCAGAGGGAAGGATTATAGATTTCCATAGATCATTTTCCTCTGGTTTTCTGGGCTCCATGCCTCAGCTCGATAGCACAGCAAACGCTGCTATGCTAACACATCACTTTACTTTCTGAGAGTGGCAGTATTTTAAACCCTGAAAACAAAAAGAGCCAAGCAACTGATTTACTGGGAAGAGGCATGAATGACGACAGCATCGACTCAAAGCCTTTTGGAGGCAATTTAAATTTAAAAGCTCAGGTGTGCCCCCCACTCAAAAAAAACCCCCTCAAACCAAACAAAAATCCCCAACCCAGAACTGTCTATGTGGTAATTTCAATGAAAAAAAACCCAACATGTTGTAATATAACTCCCATTTCAGGAACAGACCAATAAATACCCTGGAAGCGTGAGGTTGTCAGTCAGTTTATTGTCGGGTAGGGAGGTACCGGCGACTAAGAAGCAGTGTTGCACAAGATGATTTAATTGAAGAGCTTTTCCAAGCCAGCTGGAGAGTATATTATATTTGCAAACTGCAATAAAAGAGAATTGAATTTTAACCTTCCTGCTAGGGAAATATAAAGGGCTTATAATCGACTCTGGATGTGCAATACTGAAGAGACCTGTCTAGAGCAGAGTGCTCATCCATGAGAAAAGTAAACTAGTTCACATATGAATTTATGTTTAGTGTAAATTATGTTTTTTTCAGTCATAAATATATACAGGTTTATATAGTGGCAATACTGTTTTGTAAAGAACAGACTCCATAAGCTTAAAAGAATTTGGGAGCAGCCTGGATATACCTTTATTGAATTACTTGGTGTTAGGATGGTTTATTGTGGCTGCACTGAACAGCCCTAGCAATAGCCTGGGATAACTTGTGGTAGGTGTTGTGGGGCACGGTGACGGGTGTGGCCAGCACAGCCGTGGCACAGAGGCTGACGTCTGCAGGAAGATCACCCCATCACTCCTGTTTCAGGTGGAGAATAGAAAAATGGGGAGGAAGAGACTGAGCAAAGTTTGCTCGAGTCACTCTGAGTCTTCAGAGAATCCAGACAGCCCAACTCCAGGTTACCAAAAGCCTGTGAGAAGTTCTGTGCCTCCTTCCTAAGCGTTAGGCGAATGACCATCCTTTTTCCTTAGGCATTAAAATAAATAAAGTAATTCAAATTTTAAATATTCTCTTGCTTCATCTTTCAGCTAGCTTTGTGGTCACTGCAACCCAGAGAAATCAAGTGCTGGAAAAGGATCTCCTTTTTCTCCTTAGTGGGCAATCTGCCTGATGCCGTGTCCTAGAAGAAAAGTGATTATAAAAGTCACTTTATACATTAAGTGTTAGGGCATGGTTATTTTGTTTGACACATGAGATCAGATTTGTGTGCACACTGAATGGGCCAGTTAAACTCTGTTTAGAGTCGGATGGGCACCCCTTCATAACTATAATGCTGATAATCTATTTGTTGCTATTTGAGAATAATTTAACCTGAGTTGAATGACAATTAGCTTCATTTTCGGCATAAGCTTATAACTACAAACAAAACAGGACTTCAATTTTTAGGAATCCACTTGAAATACACATCTTCCCTTAGTTCAGGTGATTTTTCCTAGATGTGCCTACGTGGGCAGACCTGTAAAAGCAAAGGCACAGGATTCATGCCTGTCCTCTCTGGGAGGACATTCCCAAATCTTTTTTAAACTGATTTCATCCTGCTCCATTTGAGACACCGCAGCCTGTGAGAATGAGGAGCAAACGGAACTATTTAGTAGCAAAGCATCTCATTTGAATTAGAGACACACTTTCTAATTTCATGGGGCAATTAACTGTGGGGATCAATATCTTAATTGGCTTATATTTTTCTCTTAAATTACCAGATTGCATACTCTTCTGTACTCTGTTTCAGCTTTTCTTCTGTTGCTGCTCTTAGTGCCATTACTCTTACCGACTTGCTACAAATAAAATGCATCATTTAATCCATAACTTTTCATCCATCATGTTTTCCGTGTAAAGCCATGAGTTAAACTTTCATTTTCTTACTTCTCCCTTATATGGTCATTCTCTTGCAGACCAAGAACGTGGGGAAAAGCTGCTGTCACATGGGAAAATCCACGTATGTCCCCAGTAAAACGGAAAGTGGGATCATGGAACTTGAACTTGCTCTAACAGAATATTTGGGATTATTTTATAGAAATTGCAGTCCCTGTGCCCAAAAATGTATTTGGACCTTTGTAGGTGATGAAAAGGCAGGCCCAGCCTTAAAAATCCTTTGGTTTGGCAAAGGCTTGTGCTCTGAGGATGTACTCAGGCGCTGTGGGAAACTATGGGTTTATATTTCAGCATGAGGGAAAGAAGAGCACAGCATTACTGAGGAAAGCAGATGATGTGAACTGAAAGGTATGCAAACAGCCCTGATTGTCCATGGGACCAGAGAATGTCTTTTCTCCAAACAGCATTTTGCATTTGGACTTTGCCACTATATTTTTGGGGCGAACTGATTGATACTAAAATCTGAAGGCTGATGTGATCATTTTGGGGGTGTTTTTGACTTGTCTGGAGATAATCATAGGCTGAAGGTAGATTAAGTGGTGTGGTTTTGATTTTGCTAGCATGGGGATGAGAACTTGAGGTGGTTGTGGCCAGAGCCAGGAGCTACTGAGAGTCTCAAGCAGCATCTGAGGAGAGCACTGTGACATCTCAGAAAAGCATTTTAGCTGCTGCTCGGATATGCTGAGATAAAAAATGAACCACAGCCCCAGTTATCACATACTGTGCCAGGACAGAGCCTGGAAACTCCCAACTCTGATACAGGTCATGGGATGAAGCTAGCACAGCGTCCAGTCTCTCACAGCTCTTCTGTGACAGTCACTGCGTGGCAGTGGGAGGTAATGATGTTCCTTTCCCATTTGAACAGTTAATTCTACCTATCAAAGTTCCTTTGGTATTGAGACTTTGGTATAAAACAAATTATCTTTTATGTAGCCAGTTCCTACCAGCCTCCAAAAGAACAAAAATTGAATGAGCTCTTCTGAGAAATACCCTTTCTCCTATGTCTTTGGGAAAATATATGATCTGATGAGCTCCTTATCTGTGCATCTTTATTCTTATTCTCTTCAGAGCTGAGGTGAAACTCTCTAAGGGCTGAGTCGAAAGAAGTGCAATAGCAGAGAGAGTAATCTGGCTGCAAATGAAGGATTTAGTAAAATGGGTCTTTTATGCAGCCAGCTTCTCTGAAGAGCCAGGCAAGTGCAGTGCCCATGCTAACCCATTAATATTCTTCTGACTTAATCTAGAGGAACTGGGAGAAGAGAGAAATTCAGGTCTGAGGGCCTGTAACTCTCTCCAAGGCTGCCTGCAAGGGGTAAGGGTGGTTTTGGGCAAGTGATGCTTTAAAGAATGTACTGCCAAATGTTTAAAATAACACCTGTGAGTTCCCTTAGCAGCCATGAGAGAACTGGCTTTTGTATGATGGGGCTGGGAGTGCAGAGCAGAGAGCTAACGAGCCCTCATGAAAGCAGGTAGATCTTGTTGCTTTGCAGAAGCCGATGCGTTCTTTCTCTCCGTGGAACCAAGTCAAAATGTCTGTGGTTCCTGCTCTGGGAAGTTGGTGATCTGGGGCTGATTTGAAGTAGCAGTGATGGGAATGACTCTGCTGTGCATTTTGGATAGCCTCTGAGGGCAGAGCCAGACTACTACACTTTGTTTCAACACAGGGATTTTAGCTTATTAGCTAATGTCTAGGTCCATCAAGTGGCTGGGTGTGAATCTGCTTTGCATGCTTTGTGTTAAGCAACAACTAAAAACTCGAGAATTAAGATGTCTAGGAAACAAAACTAAATCAAAAAATAATTATAGTGAGTACGACCTTCATAAGAGAGGGAAAAAATCTGAAACCAAAAATAGGTTATTACAGGATGGATCATAAGACCAGTGGGTAATGGGGGTCATACATTACGCCAGACACCCTTCAAATATTTACCACTGTGCGTGGCATGTATCCCTTGGAACAGTATGCAGGTAAAAAAATGCATCATATGTGGAATGTGTAAGTCATAGATGAGGAATAACAGCTATGAACAATCTCATTCATTTTTGCATAATTTTCAGATTATGTTGTTGTTACTCAGTATCACAAGACATTTATGACTGGGAGAACCAAAATGAAAATATGGACTTGGAACAAAACATGGTTCATTGTGCCAAATGGAAGGTTGTGTTTTTTTTCTAGAGAGCCAATGATGCCTTCCTGCCATGGATGCTTTGAGGTTTCTGTGCAAGAAGCAGGCATCTTGCTATAGTTCAGAGAACTGCAGGAATAATATCTTCAAAGAACGTAAACCTTCCAGTATGTCCCACTGCCAAAGGGAATATGTATAGGCATGCTGAATTGAAAAGCGGTCTGAAGGCATTTCCAAAAGAAGCCCTGAAAGTCAGGCTGTTGTTCTCTTTAGATTAACATGAAGGAAGGGAGAAAAAAAATTGCTAGGATGTGGGTTAAGAAAAGGTTGGAAATGCCTGAGAGAAGTTATGATTCTCTTTTGTACAAAGACAGCTTTGTATTGCTTAACCAGTGCCATTAGCCATATAAATTCATGTCTATTGGAAAATGTTCTTCTTTTGTCTCCATTCGAGCTTACCTTCAAGAAAGAATTGTGTTCAGTGGGAAAATGTCCTGGCTTTTACACACCTGGTCTTTAGCACAAGGGAGGAGAAAGGCCAACCTATCCTGGGTTCCCAGTTTGCATAGAAGCAAACCACTGTATAAATGATAACCAGCCCCCGAGTCCCCAGGTTTTCTCTGCTGATGTGAAAAGCATACCTGGGATCCAAATGAGAGATTGTAACCCCAAACTCACTGCTTGTTTTGCAGTCCACTTCATTGGAGCTGATGCTCCTCTGGAAGTGCAATCAAGCTAGGAACTGGCCTTTACTTAGTGAGCTGATAGGTGATGGGCTTTGGGCAGGACAGGTCTCTGTTTTGCTTTCTCAGTCCTTTTTCCTTCTGTAGATCACTTTTTGGCCATATGAAACAGCCAACTTTGGAGGCTCCCTCTAGTTTTTAAATTATTTTTTTCATTAGACAAAATGATTTCTGAGGCTTATCCTCTGTGATTTCCAAGGGGTGCTGTAAAACAGCATGCCAAGCCCAATTTAGACAAAAACTATTCTCTCTGAGGTTTTCTAGCCGATGTGCTTGGTATGATGGTATTTAAATCGCACCTGTGGGCTTATTATCTAGTCACACAACAGACCTCACTATGGTCCTGAGATGAAGCTGCAGGAAGAGGATTTTTATTTCGATCTTGAACCTATCATATATTAGTCTGTTCTATATGTCAGTGCTTAATTTGGCACGAATTATCAGCTCCGATCGGAGCTGTAAATGTAGAGGGAAGAGCAAAGATACCCCTATATCTTGATTTACCTACTATGTGTAGCTCATTATAAAACATTATAGCCTTAAAAACTAACAGGCAAGGGAGGGAAAGCCTGCATTCATATAATGATGATTTTTCTGAGATACAGCTGGTACATTAGGGCTTCATTCATTGTACTGTCACAGCAAAAGATGCAAGGAAAGTTTCAATGCCAATAAAATCAGCTCGGTTTGGTGGCAAAATAAATCAGCCTCAGGCCTCAGGCATATGATGAACAACAATTCCAGTTGAGACCTCCATTTCTTTATGATGAAGCTGTCAAACATTATTAAAAAATCATGAACACAGGTTTTTTTCCTGTAAACAAAGAACACTTCATTATAATATCTGCCATCTGATCTTCTATGCCCAGTGTATATCAGTGGTAAAAATCAAATGCCCTCCCTTGAAAAAGAAATTAGTAAAGTAACAGAGTGTAAGTTATTTTTTTAGCCACACATAAGGACCTGGTTGGAAAATGCAATACATTTATTCTGCTGCAAGCATCGTTTTTAATCAGAATAAATCTCCATTTCTCAGCTGTTTAAGAAAAACGCTCCACTCCAGTAAAGTTCAGCTCAATTATAACACTTCATTACAGCAAACAAAAAGCTCGGCTCCCCAGAGAAGAATAACATTAAGAATGACGAGTTGTTTGTGGTTTTATGACCAAGTGTCTGTGAATAGTCCATTGCTGAACTAATTTATTTTAATTTTTGCTCATATTAGGATTATCTGTCCTTTACTAAAATAGTTTTTATATCTCTGCCACAAATTGAAAGACCAGAAAAAAAAGTCCCCCTAGACCCTTGTTATTGTAATGTAATGGGATTTAGGGGTTTGAGTTTATAATTTTTGTAGTGACCTGCAACTTCTTTTCATATTTGGAAAAATAAAAACCAAACAAACTGGAAAACCCAGGCTTGCTATGTACTTATTGCTGCTGGATATTTTAGTATAATGAAAATGTAGGGGGAAAAAAAAAAATCCAAGTCCTACCTGAGTTGATTCTGAGCCTGTTTGCACCAGAGAAACTATCTCAGTGTGACTGATGGAAATCTTCATGGGATTCCCTTTGCAGACTTTCTCATTCCCTATTCAGCTAAGAATGGAATCAGAGCTGCTTCTATCTTTTTCTGAGAAGCCTAACACATCAATGATAATAACTGTTACTTCTTTCTGGTACTCAGAACACACCAACAGATTTATTTTTTCATCATGTACTGGGGAAAAGAGAATGAATTCCTCTCAGTGAGTTCAATTGTCTGAAAACACAGCACAGACTTTTCCTCAAGGGCATCCTAAAATCTGTCTCCACATCCTACACCAAAAGTGGCTCAACAGAAAGTCTTCAAAGGCTGGAAGAGGACTTTTCCCTGCCGTAACATCGAGCACAAATATACTCCTGAAGCTCTTCCTTATGTGCTAACAGTTCTCATCTATCTCTTTTGCATCAAGAGTGCAGTGCATCAAACCCACAGGCTTTCATCTGTACTGGAGCCAGGTGTTTGGGGATCCAGCTGCTGGACTTCACAGAAGGTGAGCAAGCCCTGGCAGCTGGCTGGGTGGAGAGCCCTGCTTCCTTCATTCCTCCCTCCTGCCAGGCGCACCACACCGCTGCGCTCACACCTTGGCACCCGCTCTTGCACTCACCCCCTCCCTCTGTAGTGGGACATTCTTCTTGGAAATAACGTGTTCTTCAGAAGCTCATGACTGTGATGTGTGGCTATTTATAAATACCAGCACAGTTTCCCTGCACTGCAAAGGAACATTTCCTAATGCTACAGCGAGATGCTACGGTTTATGTAAGCTGGATGTTTCGTCTGGGTGGATTTTGCAGTGGCTCCAGCAGTTTCCTGCAAGCTACCACAAAACTCTTGCATTTGTAATTCCACCTCCATGCTGAATTAGGAGAAAACTGTTCAGCCTTGAAGTAAGTGCAAAGAGAGCCCTCGGTGTTGACAGGAGAAGTTAACTCCAGATGGATCCAGGCTACTTTAGGAAGGTTTTCTGTAACTGCTCCTGTTGTAGCATGTCACCTCACTTGGGGTGACTGGGGGCATATTCCAGGTATCAAAAGACATGGGAGATTTTAATACAGTGTTATGTGGACCTGAACGGGGCAGGGTTGGTGACAGGAGTTCTTGACAGACCTCTGCCTTGTCTTCTGTTCCCACTGCAGCTTTTCATAGCACCACGCCAGAGGTGTTCACTTGGCTCTTTGTATCCGTCAGCTGCTAAACCTGGTGTACACGCTGCTTTAAGCTCCATTTTTTTCCAGAATACTGGAAATGGATTTGTAAGTTCTTTCTTCAGCTTGCAGGTTTTTATGCTTGTCTCCTCAGGTTTTAAGCGTATCTCATTTTAATTGTGAGTAGCAGAAGTGGAGAATTAGGCAGAGAAGTATGATGCAATGTTTCCCTTTTCCAGTGCATTGCCCTAATCACAAGCAGTGTGTTTTAACAAGTCTCAAAGCATCTTCCATTTTCTGCTGGAAGTGTTCATTTCTCCCTGCTTCTAAAAAGAAATCCACAAAAGTAAGGACACCCCCCCCCCCCCCCCCCCCCCAGTTTCTCAGTGTAAAATGGATTACAAGAAGAGGTTCTAGGAAAATATAGTATGTTTGGGGGGAGTAGGTAAAGAAAAGAAAGGTAAGGAAACCAAGGTGTTGGAAGACGAGGAAATGCTAAACAAAGGGGAAAATTTAGCAAGTGAATTTACAAAGCATGAAAGCTCTGGTTGCAGGAGTTTTTTGAAAGACACTTATAGAACACCTCAGGCGATGACTTGCCTACCCCTTCACCCCTTATGTGATGAGCAGAGCGCTGAGATGACCTACAAAGGAAAGCAAATTCAGGAGTCAGAGACCCTGCGGCACAGAAGTCTTTTCCACCAACGATCTAACCTATAAATCTAAGAATTTTTAGTATAACATTCTAGATAACTGATCTTAACTACTGTGGTTTGGAGAACCAGGGGAATTACATATGCTGTTTTCATGAAGAGTTTTATATGCTTCTGCCTGTGCATGTGAAGATTATTTATAATTTTAAGTCCAAGAAAGCTGTTTAGTCTGGGAGGAGATGGAAACCAATGGGCAACAAAACAGTGATTGAGACAAGATACCTGGGGTAAACAACTTCAAGGGAGTTAAAATAACAATAACTCAATAATCAGTTGGGAAAATGCTATTTTCCAGGCCTTGGGCAGTTACACAGCTGGCTTGCCAACTCTGAAAGCCCAGAGATCAAAAAGAATATGAATCTTAAAAGGGCTTCTTAGGAATAAGAAAGGAAGGAGTGGGTTGTGAGCAGCTGCCTGGGGATGAGAGGAAGAGTCTGAAAAAGGAAGGGAAAGCAACTGAGCTTGAAGATGGAGATAACTGAACAGACGGTGAAAATGTGGGCTGAAACTTGGTCCTGCACAGTGCTTAGCAGAAGGTGGAAGTAAATCCTAGTGCACATGGCAGCTGGAAATACCTGGTCAGCCCAAGGATTTGCACTGATAGTTGAGCTTTTGATGGGGTTTGGGTTTTAGTGGAGAAGGAAGAGGGCAAATTCTAAAACTGGATTTGGGAGCTGAAATTCCCTCATTGTTTGGAACTAAGCTTTTTTTTTTTTATTGGTGTGCTAATATCTCCCTGAATTAACCAGCCTGTTCTTTCTACACAGTGGAGAAATTTCTCATCAGCTTTACTTATCAAGGATCTGTAAAGTGCTCATACCTTTGTTCATCCAGTAATGTTCATCAAGCGACTGCATGTTGGCTGGGCTGCAGCAATTACTGGTGTTTCTGGTCATTACTGGCTGGCAGAAAAAGAACGGTCTTCAAGGTTTTTTAAATTCTAAGTAAAAGAATATACTGCATTGAAATTGCCTGGAAAGTAAGTTCCCTTTGGTTGAACTCCTCTGGAAAACACATTGTGTTTGAACATGATGGTTGACATATTTCCTTTACCTTTTTCCTCTTTCTTTAACGCTGATCCTAAGCCACACATGCCACAGTTGAGCTGCAGGCTCCATGGAGCAGGGATTGTCACAGTCTTCATGTCTCAATGAGTTTGTCACTACAAAAATATTTACCACAGAAATAATAACATTAGCTCACCGAGTGGGATTCACTTAAGTATTAAATTATAGCTTTTGAATTTTGAGTTTCTCGTTCAAATATCCAGGAAAATGCTGTTTTCTGAGAGGAAATCCCTCTGCAGTACAAAAGCCATAGCCCACAGCAGAGCAGAGATGATTCAGACTTCCACGTTGGAGTCTGTGCAGCTGGAACACAAAGCTCTAAATATGCTTCTAAGCTGTGGCAAATGAGTCACCATTTTGGATTGAATCTTTGGTAGATATTGGAATAAATAGTGCATTTTTATGGGTGCTTAAAATTCTCCCAGTGGGCCTTAACTATAAGTTGGCTTGCTGAGCAGTTGCTAACAGACCCTTATGGCGTAGCCGAGTGTCTCCTCAGTAAAACAACTGTGTGCCAGTTGTGTCACAGGCACACATCTGGCCCAGTTTGTGTCAACGTGGGCTCAGACGTCCAGGTCCACCCACAGATTAATGTTAGCATGGAGTATTGAGCAATGCAACAGCTCATTTTTTTCCATCTCTGTAGAGAGCTAGCTTGATGTTTCCATTGAAGATAAAACTTTGCTGGCTCATAGAGCAGAGGATTATGAAGTCTATCAGAAACACTGTGGTAGAGAGTTTTCATTGACGTGTTATTCTGGTTCCTCTGCCTATTCAAAATTAACATCCACCTAAGCAACTCTCTGCATCTTGGCTGAGGGCCAACCATGTTCTCAGCCCAAGGCAGGGAAGAGGAAGGCTCAGGATGGCTCCCAAGAAACTGCCATCACAAAGGCAGCATTGACAGCCTGAAGAAACCCACGGGACAGGCCAGGGCCTAAATCCTCACAGATTTACAGTTCCGGTTTGTTACTCAATGGCATCCTCGCTGGAAGAAACACGTGGATGTGGAAAAAGTGAGTCCTGAAGGGTGACTGAGAAAAAAGAAACAACAAAAAAAAAGACATCAATAGTTCTGGCTGTGTGCAGTACCCAGGGAGAGCCTACTCTGACACCCTGCCAGGTATGATCAGAGAGTGGGGAGCTGTTGGTGAGCACAGTATTTTCATACTCAAATGCCCCAAAACAGCCACAGCCATCACTCACCTGTCCCTGTGAAGACTTCTGGGCCTGGCAAGGAAAAAAAAATTAAGGTGCTGCATTGAGACGTTTATGTAGGGGCTACAAACATGGGAACACTGGCTCCTGCAGTGCCCATGGATGTCAGGTCAGGGGTGTGAGAACTAGGAGCAGCATGCCTGGTTTCA
This sequence comes from Porphyrio hochstetteri, assembly GCA_020800305.1. Lineage (NCBI taxonomy): Eukaryota > Metazoa > Chordata > Aves > Gruiformes > Rallidae > Porphyrio > Porphyrio hochstetteri. The sequence continues at coordinate 15,769,197 of CM036915.1, read as the reverse complement.
GGGAAGTTAATTGTGTTCCATCAATAGTGAATTATTTTAGGATTTGTGATGCCTTTTTGCTTTGGCTGCTCCATCTTGACCCTTTCCCATGAATTCTCTTGCATTTTTTCTTCTCCAGCCTAACAGAACCAAGCATTGTGTTTAGTTTTCTAATGTAACGAATCATTTAAAGTCACCACCACAAAAGCCTCTTTAGTTGGGAAAAAATATTACAAATAAATGATGAAGAATTTTTAATGATCAAAAGCACTCAGTGTCTCTGACTGATGTCATTTGGAGTCTCCCCACTGATGCTGATGTCATTTATATCTGGATAAAGAACAGGAAGATATGGACATACACAATATTTTTAAGTCTGTGCATTGTTGAAAAGTGACAGAGAACATGGGAGACAGAGATAAGGGCTAAATAAATACCTGAATAGATAAATCCACCATGATATGCTTAAACAGGTAGGATGGGTTATCAGGAACTTCATAGCAGCTTGCTGCAAAGGTCCTAAAGACTCTTATAAAGTCTTCTATTTGATAACAGGGCCAATATATGGCCTATTAGCAGGAGACAGTACGAAAGTAGGATCAGGATGGTCTACTTCTGTGTTTCTTTCATGTTACCTCACTGAATGTTGTGTCTTGATATGGATGAACCAAAAATTTCCACATTTTGAGCTATAATTTTACTGCTGGATAGAGGGAAGGCTGTCCTAGTTCCAATGAAATTGTAAAATCTCTTTTCACACAGCTATCTACTACTACGACTGTTCACTGAATATCAAGGTAAAAATGTATTTGCTCTTGTCTTCTGACACCCACTCTCAAGGTACTCCAGAGAAAGTAATTTCATCACTTGCACCATTCTGATAATCTGGGTCCCTGTTTTTTAACCCAAATTGTTGTGATGAGATCTGTAGGATGGAAAGGCAGCGTCTCTTTACATCTGTCCACACATTTTCTTCTTCCAACATGTATGCCAACAGTAATCCTGTTTCATAAGTAAGTAAATAAAACCAACAACATATATTATTCCCTATTGCTGCTCTGTGTCTGCTATCCAACATTACTTCATAACCCAGGGAGATTATTAGGGGATTTTTAAAAGGCACTTCTGGAAATGTTGGTCAGATGTAATTCCACCGTACTGAAAAAAATATTTTTTGACTTTGTGCTGTTCTGTGTCGAAGCCAAATTCATGTCTGGGTAGATAAAATTTCTTATTTTTGCCAGATAAGACAGTGATACAACAATACCACTGTCTCTGCATTTCTCATATTTAGGGATCACTGGTTTTAGCAAGCTCTTGCTAACACACTGTTATTTGTCTCTAAGAAGGGTATCAGAGATGATATAATCAATGCAAGATTTTGGTTTTCTGGATCCTGAAGTCTTTTTCATTACAAATATGAATCAGTGATTAGATCTTTGTGCTGAGACTGTATTTACCTCTGCATCTTAGATCATTTATTTTCCTTGTCTTCATCCTTTGCACCAGGCATGTATTTGCCTCAACCAAATGATGGTTTCGCTTGTGCGAATTGTTTTTGAGCTCTTCTATAAATTTGAAGTTCTTATTTATTTAGATGGGAGTGAATAATGCCTTCTCCTCAGGGAAACTGGATTCATAGGCTGGTTCTACTGAAAAATTAATACTGCTAATAAACTAATCCATTATCTTATTTCAATCTTACAGCAATCTTTTACTCATCAATGGAGCAGACCCAGAAAAAAATTAATTACATTGTCTGAAGCAACTCACCCACATTAACAGACATGCTATTCCTTGATGAACTTACAGGGAAGATGGGCAACTCGCTCCATCCTTCTCTGCTGCATCCGCCTCTCTGATCTGGACTCTTGGTGAAACTAAGCGTTAGTTGGATGAGTCAGACTTTCAAGCCCAAATGTCTTGCTGGCTGCAAGCAATGTCCTTAACAGAAATGAAGAATGCAAAATGTTAAGTCCTGATAGCTCGGATACCTCAGTGCTGCACAGTCACCAGGCAAAAACACTGTGTTAAGAGTGTGGGAACTGAGATGCAAAAAGATTGAGTCAAATACACAAGAGATGGTAATAGATAAGGAACATTATGCTTTCTTTAATGCTTAGTTCGGTTTTGGTGCTTTTTCTGGTGGCTCATACAGCACAAGTGTTTTACACTATCTAGAGTTGCTCTCTTGGTGATTTAAATTGCATTTGGTACCTCAGTCTCATTTTACTGCTCATTAATACTCACTCCTTACAATGAGCAGGCCTTGCATCTGCATACTTCTTTAAACCACTCAGAGTAATGAACACTTGCTCATTATGCAAGAACTGCAGAGTTTCATTTAATACCAATGTGAAGTAGAGAAAATACTGTAAGAAGTGCAATGTGAAATTCTCATCATTGTAAATGTTTTTTTTCAATAAAAGCAAGCTTGAATGGCAGTGGGGTTTACATGGAGCACTGGTTCCATACCTTGCATCTTCATCTCTTCATTGTTCGATTGAAATCTTTGCAAGTAATTGAGTGGTGTGTTGACACCAAGAAATTCATGTTACATGATTTGTGAGATAATTTTGTTTTCTCAGAACTCCTGGAGGTCCAGAGGAACCAATCCTGCAGATGACATGCTACTCGTTCACATGAGTGAGGGACTTGGAGTTCAGCACCTCTGGCTATTACCTCTGCTGCTGCTGGCCATAGGTGAGTGTGACCTTCAGGAGAGCCAAACCCCGACCTGTAATGTTTCACATTTTGTCCTTATTTTACAAAAAGCATTTCATGGCATGTGATCCTGTAAGCATGGCTTTAACCTGCTATAAAACTGGTCCGTGAAGTCTTCTTACTTGGCCCCCTAAAATGACAAATCCAAGAGGTTTTCTGGAACCTCATTCTTCTACTTACGCAGTCACACCTTGTGTCCAGAGTAATATCCTTGATTCCAGTGGCTCAGCTGACAGATCAATATAGTCCAACCTGCACAATGACAGCACAATCTGGGCATTCATTTACATCTGTATGACATTTGTGTAATTTAAATAACCTCCTGTGACCCTTGTGTGTATGTTATTTTTGTGTAATTACAGACAAAATGATCTTGCTCATAAACTGGGTGAACTGTGTATAAATTCTTGATGTTAGGGAGTAGGATTGTGAAATGCAAGTTACATACAGAAGGAATATAGCATGCAGAAGGAATTACTCTTGCCAGAAGAGAAGCTGATTCACTGAATTCTATTTAGTTTTTAATTTATAACAAACTTGCCTAATCTCAGTTTCTGTAGCTTCTGTTAAAATATTAAATAACATTATATTAAATACATCCCCTGTGACATTAAAGGAAATGGAAAGCTTAGGCACACGTTAATTGCATTCCAAACTGTGGCATATAGCTTAATAACCCTAATTTAAAGAACCGTAGAACAATGACATTTATACTTTAATTAGAGCAAATGAAAGCTGCGCTACACTTTTAGATGAGCAGTTCTTCTTGTGGGGCTAGGTCTTTCTGGCAAGGGATGGATTTCCCCACAGTATGCCACCTGTCAGTCTTGTGCATAGGCAAAAATCAGCTTCCTGCAGATGGACACTGGCAAAACGAAATACAGGAATAAAAAGCATCTTTGAGGACCAGGTAGACAGTACAGGCAGCTCTAAGGCAAGGCTGTCTCAAGAGCTGTCTGGACTTTCCCAGGAAAATGAAGTCATTTATTTCCCTTTAAGGAGAAAACATTAAAAGGACATGATACGTTCCAGAACCAACAGTAACAGTTTAAGATGATCGATGTTATTTTAATGATCCCTACCTACTCTGGTATTCTAATCACAGCTCATACTTTTCAAACAGAATAACATTAAAATACGCAAAAAAACCCCAATTGACGTGAGATAAAAACCCCATCCCAAATCAGATCAGATTAATAGATCTAATTTACTTTAAAGGTATTCACAAACTGTTATAAAAACCAGATTGGTCATAAGACTTAAACTTGTTACCATATGCATCTCACAGATTCTGTGTTATGTTCCTTATGCTGGCAAACTGACTAATGATTTCATGACTGTTCCCCAGACAAGAACATGACAATTTGTGTGTTGTGCATTAAGGCTCTCTGTACTCTGCAGCAGAATGAAACATAAATTTTGCAGAAGAATTTAGATGTTCTTTCACAATATGGTCTGGTAAAAAGGAAATGATGTAGCAGCTTAGTTTATATTTAAGCCCAAGACTCTTACTGAATGCAGATGAACAATGTGGCATGTACACTGCACTTCCATTTAATTTTACTTTTCTCTTTTTAATGCTGCAACTACAATCTTGGTATTTTATTATCTTGCAGGTTTTTATATTGAGAACTTCTGCAGACCATTCAGCTGCTATCCTAGGTATGTCTGGTTTTTCTTGCAATTAGACAGAGTTCGAAGGCACTTGGGCTCATAAGATAGAGAAGCCAGGTAGACTTGTAAAAATAACAGCAATTGAACTGTTCACTCTGAAACCTAATGGCACTAATTAAAAATGTCAGTACTGTCAAGAGTTTGATAGTGTTATTGATGCTAAGCATGAGTATTTGGATATATATGCAAGATATTTTTTTAAAGCACTGATCATAAAATAAAATTGCCATTTCTTGGGGAATTGTGGCATCTCAAGAATTTCTTCATTATCAGTTAAAAAACACTGACTTTGGAGGTGAGGGTGGGGGTGTATGTGTGTGATCTGGTAAAAATGTATTCAAGTCCAGAAAGCTGGGATGACCTGCTTCATTTAATAGGACGGAAGTATTTGATGCTGACTTTTGCAATTTATCCTATTTTGACTTCTGTCCTAAAACATTACTAAAATGCTTTACAAAATTCTGAGCTGGATACATAAGGATGGTCGATCAAAGTAAACGCTTTTGCCTGGTTGAAATTAACTATCTTGATATGACTGAAATAAAATTAGTAAGTAAAAGTGCTTCCAGTTTTTTTCCAAAGTCTTTTTCAGGAATAAAAACATGTTCCAAAGGAACACTTTGATGAAACTGCAGATTCTGGGAAAAACTGTTCCATTTGAGCAATGTCAGCGACCTTTATCTTGGGGCTCATTCAGGAAATTTAATGAATATGAAAAGGAACACCTTTTTTCTTTCCCCCAGAAGGACTACAGATACATTTTTTTAAAGATAAGTTAATTTTGGAAAACACTAGGATGGCAGAATTGTAGGATGTGTGTGGCACCAGGCCAAGGACTTGATAACAGCTATTAACCGGAACTCCAATTCTTACCCTCGTTTGCAGGCATGCATGCCTGAGAAGTGATAAAGTCGGGGCAGTTCTATGCAGGGCTGTATGCTGCAGGAGTCCCTTAAACCCCTTCCTATAAATGCCCACACCTTGCAAGCGAGAGGTGTGTGTCTAACTTCCAAATCCTGATAGAACAGAAACCTGGGGATGGTTTCTCTTAGGCTTTAACAGCCCCAAATGTTAAGGGAAAGCTAGCTGGCTAGAAAACGTGCTCCCGTGCTCCTCTGCACTAAAAGGTGATGCTGACAGGCTGTGTGATGGGTGTCAGGCCATCTGGGAGTGAAGCTCCAACCCCATGTGATCTGGTGGTGAGGAAAAGCCATGAATTTACTGAGTGTTATTTCTTCTGCCTGGGAGTGAAGACGGCAATAAATGAGTAGTTACCGCTGAGGAGTTCTCCTCTATTTTAATCCTGAGACATGCCCTGCAGCATCACACTGAAGAATCTGAAAACATTGAATCACACCATTTAATTGTGGGTACTTAAACCTTCATTTGACTGTGTCAGAGTTTTGATTGTGAAGACACAAGCCAGAGGAACAGAAAATTTAGAGATTAACCTGCACTTATAATGACGGGGTAAATACAGAGTGAACTCTAGCAAAATCATCAGTATTTTAAGAAGTGACTTTTCTTCCCCATTACCGCTATTCGGTTGTAACACAACCGAGTGGAGTGGGCTTTGCCTGTGTGACTGTGTGTTGCCAAGCGAGGGTTAGATGATTAGCAATTCAACATGACCTTGATCATTCTATCACCCACAAACTGGTAATCATGCAGCTTATGCCTATTTTGCTATTGCTTTGAACAGGAGAAGATGGAAGGATTTGCCTTCTTTGTGAATGTTTTAGCAGCAGGGGTAATCTGCTTCCATATGGTATTAATAGAAGTTCACTGTTTTTTCTTCAAAACAATTCTAATAATGTCTGAGAACAGCATCTAATATTAGTCATGACAGTATGACAATATTGTGTCAAAATGTTTGCCACGCAAAACACTGCAAGAAAAGGTGTATTTTGCAGATGGTAGTCTTCAGGGGACATGCCCACTCTTCGGTCACCTGTGCTCCTGGGGTAAGGCAGGTAGCAGTACAGTAGATACCCCAAACACACCGGGGAATGTGTTCATTGGGAATGAGAAGAGGAGGATGCTCTTCACCGGGAAAATGCAGAGTATTCAATCCTATTTTTAATGAATGTCTTTCATTTCCTTGAAGATCCTAAATTGAGTGAGGTAGCGCTGAGAGTACAAGACGGATGCAGAACTTCCCCATCCCTTCCCTGGCAGTGTTCAAGGCCGGGTTGGATGGGGCTTTGGGCAACCTGGGCTAGTGGAGGGTGTCCCTGCCCATGGCAGGGGGTTGGCAGTAGATGGTCTTTGAGGTCCCTCCCAACCCAAACCAGTCTGGGATTTTGGCACTGGACAATTTCAAATCTTTGCAGACTTTTCTCATTACCAGACCTTGATCACTAAAGAGGTGAGTCTACCCATGGACCCCTGTAACATTCAGCAGCTTGCAGGCAGCCTGATCATGACCAGGAACTCTTCTGGCTCGCTACTGAAATCTCCTGTTTCAGGCAAGAGGAGCAGTAAATGAAACATGAGACCAATGCTGAGTTTGACTAAGGGAACACTGAGACAAAGATCAGCTGCGTCCAGCACCACCCCGGGAAGGGCTGGGGGCAGTACCTCCCTGGGATCCCCCATCCATACTTGGGCTCTGGCTAGCCCCATTTCACAGAGCTCTCTCCTGCACTTGCTCAGTGCTCCGGTCTGGCTCCATCATGCATGGTCCCTGCCACAGCTGCTGGCAATGTCACTGCAGCATGAGGGAAAGCCTGTAGCCCTGTCCAGACTGATACAGCTGCATGGCCTTAATATCCTCCCCACTGGGGGTTGGGAATTTGCATAATCTCTGTGGTCATCTATAGCTCCAATGCACCAAGGGCATTTCTGGAAAATCCTCTTGTCTGATTTTGCGTTCCATCCCTGGTCAATACTCTAATTGATAGATAGTAACTTTGAGGTGAGGCACAACGTGCTTAGAATTGGAAATCCTTGACAAAACCTGTAAACCTTGCATTATATGAAATGATAGCTCAGACTCTGGGAATCTGTCAGCAGTCCACCATTCTTCTGATTTCTCTGTCTTTAGCTGTCCTTCTGCCTCACATCAATGGGACAGGATAAAATACACCATGAAAAAGCAGTGTCCTGCCTACGTCCCACAAACAATGCCTTGAAGGTATTTCCTTTCCAAGTCTGTAGTGAGTGTGCTGCCCTGGAATCAATTCCATGCCCGCTCAGGGAAAAGTCTTGCTCTTCCAGAAGTGTGAACTGGGTCTGCTAGTCAAACAGGGAAAACCCAAAGTATCATCCTAGCCCTCGTCACATTGTCTTCTGTAAGATGGTGATGGACTTGTGAAACAGCCAACCACTGTTTCTCCTTTTTTTTCTTAAACAATTTGAGAGGGGAAAGGAAGATCTTTATTTCCCTGCTTCCAAATCCCCAAAATGCATTTGCCTAATATTGTCCAGGAGCCTTATCCTCAACAAAACTTTGAGGACGTGACACAATCAGGCATGGTGAATACAGGTGAGATGAACACATTAAAATGCTTTTTGGTCTCTGGATACCCAGGATATTTTGTGACAGATTTCCCTACTATTTTCTCCAATTGAAAGCACATACTTTAGGCATTGCTCTTCCACAGGGGTTTTCTTATAAGCACTCATCTGAGCATGCCTCTCAATGCTATTTGCACTGTACCATTATCTCCTACCCCAAAACAGGAATCCATGTGCCAACTCTACCACTCTGCTGTTTAAAATCCTGACGCTCACCCTCCTGTTTGAGGGGATCAATACATGATCCAGCCTGGCTCGATTGAAATTAATTGATGTGACATCTTACAATTAATTCAGAACATCGGGCTAATGCCAAGAGGGGGTTTAATTATGCGGATGAAACCTTCTACTTTGCGAATCCTCTTAGCTACAGCCTGCTGGAAGCTGCAGGAACATAGCAGAGGGAAACATAACTCAGTATTTGCCTTCTCTACCCTCTTTTCTGAAGCACAGCAGAGGTAATGGACATTGTCAGAAAGAAAATGCTTGGCTGGGTGGATCTTCTGGTTAGTTCTTCTATACTGTTTTTAATATAACTATACTAATACACTTTTACTTTTATGTGCTAGTAGATACAGTAAAAGAATTAGATTATATCGGGGTGGTCTGATAGGATGGATAAGAAAGAAAAACAATTTGTGGCTATATATCCAGCTATTCAAATATTCAAGATGGTTGTTCCTTCTTTGTAAATGCAAATGCAAGAACCATAAAGCATATGGTAAGGGACGCTCCATCACTTCTAAAGCACACTTTTGCTAATGTAGAAATGAATTATGTTGCATTCCATAATTCAGGGGTTAGATTTTTGAACATAATTAAACATGTACTGTCTGGTCTTTGAGACACAGGTACATGTGTTCACTTTGTCTATTTCAGAAACAAAATCAAGTGGGAAGCTACCAAAAATATTTTGTGTAAGCTTTTAAATGAAAGGGTCTGCTGAGAATTTGCATAATATCTTACTTGTGAAATGTAAAACCTGTCATAAATCATAATTCAATTTATAAGACAATTAAATGCATGCGTTTCTGTTCTCTTTTATGGTTCCTGGAAATTGTCATCTTGCATAGCTGGAGAAAGAGGGGCTAAAGAAAGCAGAGAAGGAGCACATAGGAACAAAGGGCAAATATCAGCCAGCCACTTCCTTCACATATTTGGGTTTTTTCCAGCTGTCCTGTGCTCAACTGAGTGAGCACAGCATGCTTCAGATTCCTCCCATTTTCTTATTTTCCTTCAGACACACATTGCCCTCTATGTCTCATGGGACAGACTGTTTTGTTGCAATTAACTGTGAGAGATTTTTCTGCCATTGTAGTCTTTTTGCAGCTTATGATCCTCAGTAAATCCCTCTGATGAGATAAAGAAAACTCTATAAAGAGGATAAAATGTTGTTTATAAAACTTACCAAAATACTCCTTGTACCTTCTCATTTCAAACAAGGCAAAGATCTCTGCCGAGTTGGCAGCAGTATTTTTCTGATATACAATGCTCATAAAGTATACATTTCAAACTGCATTGCCGTGAATGTAGAAGTGTCCTGGTCCTACCGTTAGTTTTACTGCATGTCAGAACACATCACTCTTTTTGTGGATTATAGACAGATCAATTCTAGAAATGCTGTTGTAAACCTCAAAATCACGAACCAAGAAGCGAAGTACTTTTGTCAAGATGTGTGGATGTTACAGTACCTGAATCTCTACATTTCATTGCATCCATAGGCTTTGTAATAGAGCAGATGGAGCAGCGTGAATCTGGGAAACTGGCAATTCAGCCCCAGCCTGAGCAGTGAGTGGAAAAAGGTCTCTTTTTTCCATGCAGAAGACCAGCTCTGTTTTTTATTCAACTGTATGTTTGGGGTTTTTTTACTCCAGCTAGTATTACTAGTATTATAGAGCTAATGAGTTGGAGGGATGTCACACAGTGTCAGAGTCATCAAAAAAGCCTTTATCTTGCTGGAGGTGATCATAATGTGCATACTTGTTTCTGCAGAATTCAACTCAAGCCCTTTCTTCTGAAGGTGGGTAAAGGTGTTCAGGACTCTCCAGGGACTTGGACTCCATATCTGTGTCTCCAACCCTACAGGTCTTACTCACCTCATGCTTTAAATCATAATATCCCAATTATGATATACCAGAAACACATCCTTTCAAATGAATAAGCATTTATTTTATTTCAAAGTGAGAAACATGGCAGTTTTGGGGGAAAGGCTTTACTCCTGTACTTCCAATCTCCGTGTCAGTTTATTGATTCAGGCCCCAGGGCTATTTCTGGGATTGTTTTTTGTTCATGCCTTGGGCTTCTGGTAAGCAGACCCGTATCATTTATAGCTTTTTGTTTCTTACCCAGTTGCTTCACAGAATGATTTCAGGGATATAATTAGGAATGCACAGTGAAAACTGCATTCCCATATGCTATGTGGTCAGTTCTGCCTGAGGTAACCACCAACAGCCTCCATCAGCTTAATGATGTCTATGGCTGGCAGTGCTTTTGCCAGCGAGGGACTTTAATACCAAGAAATAAAATAAAATAAAAGCTGCTTAGCAACCTTTGTAAGGAAAACAAGTTATGTGTTAATGTGTTTGCACCAGCCATTTCTCTCTTAGGCTTGATAATCAAGTTTCACTCTTAAAATTTCGGTTGTACATACATGGTTAAAGTTATAGAGATTTAAAAGAAGCTTGAAATGCCAGAGCTGAAGTTAGGAGAGTATAGATGCCTCCGTGTTTGTTTCCTAGTCCATACTTTCCCTCGTATAGGAATACCTGTCTGATCGTGATTACATTTCCTAGGTAAGAGGACTTCTGCCACAGACATTTCACCTTTAGGAGGGTTTCTCTAATACACAATGTCATTTTCCCTAGAGGAAAAGCACTGCAGAACTTAACAGCTATAACTGTAGAGAACATCACAGAAATTACATTTCTATACCTCCAGGACTGAATAGAGATTAATAGAACTTCCACTTTCTTATCAAGGTATTTTATTGCATTTTATAGGAAGAATACAATTTTCTTTTAAATTATATGGGATAGTTTAAAGAACAAGGTTGTAATTTTCTTAACAAATGCTTTTAAGACCTTCGTATGATAGTTCATGTTTTAAATTTCTTCATTTTCTCTATAGCTTATTTAGGCGAGTGTGGTCATCCATACGTGACGAAACAAATTTTGAAAGGGCACATAATGTTCCAGTTCCAAGTACTTGGGTAGATGCTTAATGCTTAATATACATATATCATACTCGTTCCAAAGTAACCCAGACTTGTGGATGAATTGGGTGCAATATATTAACTCAATTACAGTGGAAACACATATCAAAGACTGTAGCTGGGAGGTCTTATTAAAGTATGAGCCTTTATTAAAATGTCCCTGGTTTTGATTATACAGGATTAGAATGTCTGAAACTTCACTTAGCTGCTTCATGTCCCCAGAAAAGAGAATTCTTTCTTTTGAGGCTTCAGACCCTGATTTTCAATTCTGTTAAAGCGGAATTGTCACAAATTGGTAAGAAAAGCCAGAGACCCTTTTTTATCCATTTTTGACATATTCTCATTCACTTCAAAGCATTACCTTTTCCTTTTGTGATTTTTGTTTCTGGACTTTACTCATTCCCATGGGGTAAACCATTTTGGGAACACTTCTGTTTTTTTCAAAGGAAATAATTACACACACACGACTTTTCCCCATTTAAAAGAAATAAAAATCTTTTAGAAATGACTAGTGCCTGGTATGGGATGAAAACACACAGAAAAGTACAAGTTCAGGTTTTAGAGTTTGCAGGCCAGTGCTGAACTGTCAAAGGCAAGGTGTCAATAGCAAGTGGTTCCAGTATGCTGCAGTGCTCTGCGATCTAGTCCTAGTGCCAAAATGCAGGACACACGTGTACGCTTAGGCTAACAGCAGTGATAATGGCCCTCTAAATCAGAGACAATCATTGTAAAGACACCTAGCAGGCGTTCTCTGGTACACAGCTAGAAGATGGAGATAAAAAATTAGTTTTCTTAATTTGTTCACTTTCCTGTTATTACACCTGATGTCATCACTTGTCTGTAATTCTGTTAACAGGGTCAGTGAAGCTCTCCCCATGGCTGTCTCACACACACACTTTCTTGTTGGTATTGATGCAGCGCTGTTTAATCTCTCAGCAAGTGCAAGGGGAGAGGGCAGTGCTACCCTGCTTTTATTGTGAGGAATCCCATCACATAGGAGTTAGGCTTGCGAGGTACGTGGCATGGTATGAACCTGGAGTCAGCGCTAAGGTTACTGACAGGTTGACTCCTGTTCTTACCTCTGCTGTCGGAGTGGTTCCAAAGAATGTTTATCAATACAGTGATAGGCGCTTTATATATGTAAATATATATATGTATTTTTATATATATGTGTGTATATACATATATATACATATAAATATATGTATATATAAAAAATACATATATATATATATAAAAACACCGGTGTGGTAACTAGATTGATGCCATGCTCTGCTGTGTACATATTCTTTGCATTACAATGAAAATAAAATGCAGACTATGCATTTCTTCCGTGCCTAGAACATAATTTTAAGAGCAGTGATGGTTTCTTCAGTTACCGGTGTTACAGATCTCACCGGCGATATGCAAAGGCTCAGAATGAGTGAGCAAGGAAGCCGTTCATTACAGATAAACCCAGAATTCTGTTCCATTCATTTATGGATTGTTTCAAGGATTTCAAAGACCTTGCAAATACTGCCTATTAAGCTAGAGAATGTGAGGAAGAGAGAAAAATCAATCTCATTTCTCAATCTATTTAAGTGAACAAAGAATTGCATGAGGAACTGAATGGAACGAGTCAACAAAGCTCACACCAAACAAAAAAGAAAAGCAGCTTTATTTGCATAATTATGTCTGAATGGCAGTAGATTTGACAGAGAGTGTTCCTCTCTAAGCCCTAAGGTCTTATTTAGGTGGAGCACAATATCAAATATAGTGTCTGTAATGTGCTCTTTCTGGGCTAATCTAATGTCTCATGGGATATTACACAAGGGGACAGCACACACAGTCGAATGGTTTCATCGGTTTATGTTCAGTTGCTGTTTGGCTTATTCCATGCCTTTGTCGAAAGCCATGTTAAGTGCACTGTCTTTGGGTTTGTTTCTTGCAGGGTGACTTCCTTAGCATTAAAATAAAAATGAAGTAAGAAATATCAATGGTTTTCTAGTAAGAGAGCTATAAGATTTAACCCATGTGTCCTGGTTTTGGCTGGGATAGTTCATTTTCTCCCTAGCAGCTGGTGTAGCGCTGTGGTTTGGATTCAGGATGAGAATACTGTTGGTAACATGCTGATGGTTTTGGTTGCTGCCAAGCAGTCAAGGACTTTTGAGCTTCTCATACCGACCTGCCAAGGCAAAGGCAGGGTGCCCATGAAGCTGAGAGGGGACATGGCCAGACAGCTGACCCCAACTGGCCACAGGGATATTACATACCATATGACATCATGCCCAGTATGTTAGTGGGGGTTCCCTGGGAGGTGGCTTGACTCAGAAACTAACTGAGCATCAGCTCTGGGTGGTGAGCAGTTGGGCTGTGCAGTGCATGTTTTGCATATTCTTTTATCACTACTGTTGTTCTCTTCCCTTTCTGTCCTACTAAACTGTCTTTATCTCACCCCAGAGTTTCACCTTGTTTTCCTTTTGGATTCTCTTCCCCATCCCACTGGGAGGAGCAGTGAGCAAGGAGCTGTGTGGTTGTTTTAGCTGTCAGCTGGCTTCAACCACACCGCTGTGAATACTCATAAATGCCTTCAGAGGTCACTTCAGAAGTGCCCAATGCTATAAATTATGGTTCTGTAAGGAATTTTACTAACATTGTAGCATTAGACCCTTTAACCCTTCTGCATGTAAGTAATTTGACATAACAGAGGCTCATGGAAAAGCTTTCACAAACTGTATTACCTGTGCAATTCCAACCCAAGACTTTACAGAAACCCAGAGGCATTGAGCTATGCCCCGTTTCCTGCTGCAGGGTAAGCTACTCTGCGTGTTGCTTTCCTCATTAGAGGCAAGACTCTAGAAATACTCTGAGTGAGGTTCTCTAAAATCACAGAAACATAGTTTTATCTGGATGAAAATAAGCCATATTTACAAAATTGTTGATGTTAACACAATCTGCTGGTATTAGCAGCCTGAAGATAAGAATTAGGAATGCATGCTGAGCATCCAAAACTCCACAGCATCGGGAGGCACTAAAGCGGTAAGATGCTTAGAAAAACACCTCAACATCTGATAGGCAAAAGCACAATAAATCAAAGATAAAGTAAACTTTACAGATAAGCAGGAGCGTTTAATGCTACTCTGATTAAAGTCGTCTACAGGAAATGAATAAACACAGCCTCCATGCTTTCTCCATCTTTCTGTCAATTTACATCTTAATGGCTAAACTGTTTCAGGTTACTTATTCAGCAAAGCAAGGGATTGATTTGCAACTTTTCATTTTGAGTGCTTCTATTAACTTCTCAGGGCTGTTCAGGGCAACTGAGCCCAGCCATGGGGAGGCATTTAAAGATTAACAGACCTTCACAGCATTCCAAGGGTGTGAAAAAAACATCAAAATATGCTTGCTTTTTTTTTTTTTTCCAGTATTGCATATGTACTACATGTGACTGCTGCAGTTATTATGCTGGTGGCTTTTCACAAATCTTGCAGTTTGTTAATTCTGTGACACGGGTTTTTTTCCCTTAAAGACCAGAGTTATGCGATTACAAGAAAAATCTCAGATTTCACTGAGAGCGTATTTTTAGTCCTTGTGTTTGTAATGGAAAGCTTTAAAATGTGAGCTGAGTTACAAAGGATCTGTTGTTCAGTCACACTGCTTAGCTTGAACGTGAGCATAGCATGAGATAAACCACCATGTTTTAGAGGGCTATGATACAATCTTTACATTCCACCCAGAGGAGCACAGAATGACCCGTCTCTAAATTCTTGGGTATTTTTTTTTAAAGAACTAAAAGAGTCATTACATCTTCCTTTGTAATTCCAGGAAATTAGTATGTTTGACAAAGGACTAAGGTGTTTCTGTACAGCACTATCCATCTGAAGCACCAAGTCCTCCATTTTACAGATACAGAGTATTTGAACATGAACACGACACTGTAGCTCCTCTTTTCCCCAAAAAATCTCTAGGGCTTGCTTCATGCTTGACTGAGCCAACCATCTGCCCCCATGTCAGCGTGTGTGTTGATCCTGGGGACCCACAGAACTGTCATGTTTCAACTCCCAAGAGATGGGAGCATTGTAGGTACATGGACTCACAGGGCTCCATCCCACTTCCATCTCCGAGAGGAAATCTGAGGAGAAGGGATGCCATCATCTGAAGACAACTGGGAAGGTGGTTACATTTAAGGCCTCCCCTTCTGCAGTCCTTCAGAGGGGCCTTCAGTTTTGGGTGGCAGTAAGCAGCACCCCAACCTCCCCCTCTCTGCTTTGGGTGGTGGCAAGCAGCACCCCAACTCTCAGTTCAGGGGGCAGAAAGCACCATCCCAACCGTGTCCCCCCTCAGTTCTGGGGGTGTCAGGCAGCACCCAACTCTCTCAGATCTGGGGGCAGCAGGCAGCACTCCAAACATGCCCCCCTCAGATCTGGGGGTGGCAGGCAGCACCCCAACCGCCCCCCGTGGCCGTTCTGTACCAGAGTCGTCTGGTCCTACGGGGCGTTCGTGCCCCGTGAGGCGCTCTGCGCATTGGGGCCGCCGGTTCGAGCCCCGACGGGGACGGCCAGGGTGGCACCGGGGGTTCGGGCGCTCGTATCCTGCTACTCGCGGGCGAGATGCGGGGGGCCCAGCGCACATGTGCGGTCGCCCGGCACATGCTCACTGTGCGCGGCGCATGAGCAGACGCGGCGCGGGGACCATCGGACATCTTGGGCCGTCCCGCACGGAGCGGGGAGCGCCGCCGCCAGGCCCCGGGGCGGAAGCATCCCGCTGCCCCCGCGCCTCCCGGCCTGCCCGCCCGCGGCCTTCCCCGCCCCCGCCTCCCCCAGGCTGTTCAGAGCATCCCTCCTCCCCTCTTGCATTTGTCTTAATTCTTCTCAGAGACAAGATGGCAACGCCGGCGGCGGTAAACCCTCCCGGTGAGTAGCTGCTGCTGCCGTCGCTCCCTGTGCTGCAGGGAGTCCGTCTCGCCCCATGTGGCCCCGCCGCACAACACGTTTCCCCCCCTCCGCCGCCGCCCCGCCGTAGGCACACATCCCCCCCCCCCCCCCCCCCCTCCCGCGGACGGTGCGGTTTCCCCAGCCAGGAGGGCGGGCAGTCCCCGCCGCTCTCCCCTGCGCCCCCGGGCTCGCCCCGCGGGTCGGCGGGGGCCGCTGGCTTCGGGCCGGAGGGGGCGCGACGCCGGCGGCGGGGAGAGCCGGGCGGCCCCGGGAGAGGAGCCGCTTCGGGAACGCATCGAGCCAGACCGCTGGTAACCTTTGGCGGGTTCCTCGGGCTGCCCGAGCCCCGCTGCCTTCTCTCGCCCCGGGTCGCTGCCGCTGGGTGTAGGCGCTGCAGAAAGGAAGTTTTGCATAAGCATACGCGGTCATATGGCAGGAGAAGAGAGTCCGCGTTCCCCAGCCGAAGCCGGGCGGGAAGGGCGGCAGCGGGGCAGGGCGTTCTGGCCGCGCCGTGCGGACCTGTGCCTGCCCCGGGAGCCAGTGGCAACGCTTGGTTTTCCTACCCGTTCGCTGGCCAGGCTTCTTGTTGGGGTGTAGGGCCGGCGTGCGAGGCTGGCTCGGAGCCACACGGGGCGTCGAAACTGACCAAGGCAGCTCTGTGCCTGCGGGGGCTCTGCCATGTGTTTGTTTCCTTGCCGAAGGGTGAAACAAATATTTTCTGTTTATACCACATCGACTACGGGCAGAAACTTACTAAAACTTACTCATTTGGTTTGCTGGGTTTGGTTTTTGGTTTTTTTTTTGTAGGGAAAGGTCTTC
This sequence comes from Porphyrio hochstetteri, assembly GCA_020800305.1. NCBI lineage: Eukaryota > Metazoa > Chordata > Aves > Gruiformes > Rallidae > Porphyrio > Porphyrio hochstetteri. Next base: position 15,752,358 of record CM036915.1, on the reverse strand, counting down.
CCTGCTGTTGTGTTATGTGTCTCTGAGGTGCAGTGTTTTGTTGAGAGTGTGATGGAGTAAAACGGGTTTGGATGAAATGCCGTTGTATGTATTTTGGGGATGTACTTGGATCAACTTAGTGTTGGACCAGCAAGTACCCCACACTAAAAATAAGTGGGGACAATGGGTCTTGCGCCGGACTCAATACTAATGAAGAATATTTTCATTGAAGGTGGATTGCGGTTTTACTTGTTGTAATATGCAGTCACACCTTGTCGTTTTCTGTAGAGCAAGTTCAGCTCTGACAATTAAGAGCTTGCTTGAGTAAATGCCAGCTGATGTTTAAAGGCTGTTCTTTAGGCTCAGTCCTGCTGCAGTTGGTGGGGCGGTTGTCATACCGAAAGTAAACATTATGATACAAGCAATTAATTTGGTTCAGTAAGTGTCAATAAAGGAAGCAGGAACAGATCTTTGTCAATCAGATTAAGTTTTAATATCAGAATTCTACACACTAAATGAAAATAAATATTTAATGGGAGATTCTTAGAGGGATGTTTTTTAGGGTCCAGGAGCTATGTCACGCACAGTAACGGCTGGGTTCATTGTGTGCACTCATAGCTGGAATCATCTGTTTAGCAGACAAAATAGGATAGGAACAATGTTTTTTGACTTTGGTTTGCTATTCTCCTTCCTGCTCCTCCAAGCTCCATGCAGAAGGATCAGCCCTGACCACTTAATGTCCATGCTGAAACTGCTGAATTTCCACGGGGTCCTGTGGCCCCTTCACACCAGTCGCTCCCGCTTTCTGCTCTCACCTGCCTGCAGCTGAAGCCACAGAAAAGCTGTGGTTGTGGGAGGTATGGTGTGCATGCACTGAGGAGCAGCCTCAGAGTAGGGCTTCACAGTTGTTCTCCCGTGACCCAGGGAGTACTCACTTTGTGAATTTAGAGAGCATTACGGGGTTATTGAAGAAGCATAAAAAACCCAGGAGGGAAATGAGAGCCAAGTGTGTTGGCTGTATGCATCTCTGCAGCGATCTGACATGGTTGAAGTTGACTTGCAGTGGCATCCTCAAGGTCTCCTACACACAGATTGCCCCTCCAGTGGAAAGATGAGGAGATGTGTTGCTTTCCTGAAATTAACCTTGCTTACTGCTGCAAGGCTGAGGTCTCAGGACATTGTTTTACTCCTTGTCTAGGCAGTTGGAATGTTTTCTGAGCTGAAAGATAACTTCACTGGCTGCTAATGAGCCTCCCACGTTTTCTGTGTGTGAGTGTTGCTGTCAGACAAGTATAGCTATGTGGGGATGAAGTCAAAATGAATTTTTGAGCTGTGAGTAGACCTTCTATCTGTAGTACAGTACTGCACTTGCACTACCACGGATAGCAGAAGATAGAGGTGCATGAAATACCTTGGTTTATGCTGGTTGGGTTTTTTTTTTAAGTCATAATCTGTTAGTTTTGTTGGGTTTTTTTTTATTAACTACAGAGCAGTGCAGAGAAACAATCAAAAGCTGAAGTGAGAGAATTTTAATACTATTTTCTCTTGCAGCCAGATCCTTAGCTGGAGTAACGTGGAAGTAGCCCTATTAGTATTGGTGAAGCTGTGCCGCCCTATGCCCGTTGACTTTCTGATCCGTGATGTTAGGGGAGCACAATAGAGAGATTAACTTGTTAAGCATCTTTAATGATGATTAGAAATTACAATATGATTAAATTTTTATTAAGCAATTGTCTAGGGTTCTAATAACAGTTGATAATTTAGGCAGGACATTAGCTGGCAGCTACCACAATAGAAATACATGTGATTTTACTCATATTCTAGATAGCAGGATGGGGATTAGCAGAGACAGAAAAGCTGGGTGTTCCATAATTCTGGATGTGAAAGCCTTTCAGTGTGGGATCTCCTGCTACAGAGCCATGCACTGCTCTGCAGCTTCTTCTTCTCTCTCATGTTAGATGCAGATTTATCCATTTTCCCCACTTGTATTTTTTAATGGCGAGTTTGAGTTATGCAAGTTCATGGAAGTGGGAGCAGTTTGTAGCCTTTCCTGGCCGGGGCTCAGAGGAGTTACAGTGTCAGGGACTGAGTTGTGGGGGTAAGGCTACCTCTGTGGGGTTCCTGGGCTGTGTTAGATCTGATCAGTAATTCTTTCTGGTGAAGGTGCTTGTCCATAGCTGCAACTAGACACTGCACTAACCAAACTGGGGGGCTCTGAGACAGTCTTCTTTCCCATTGCTTAACCCTGGGAATGGGATCTGGTTAGAAGTACTTTGTTCATTTGTCGTAATCTGGATGACTAACTGAAGTGTGAAACACAATACAGGTGTGTGGGAAGCTCATCTGCATTGGCACAAAGCATCGGAGTTCATTTATTTCCTCCTGAAACAAGATTGGCATATTAAATGGGATTTAAGAACAAAAAAAATTGTGTAGGTGTAACAAGCATTTCATAAATTACTGCTTGCAGAGAAGTAACTTGGTGCCATGTCTGTTATAAATGTATATATTTTTGGAATGCAAACTTGTCTGTAACTGTTGCTACTTTGGGGTCAAATGTTGCTTGAGTGCTGTACATGATGTGGTCTTGGGTGATCTTAAAGGTCATTTTCAACCTTGTAATTCTGTGATTCTGTTCCAGTTTGGCTCAGTCCTGTGGGTGGTCCTGGTGAGGCAACTTTCTGCCATGATCAGGTGATATGAAATGAGCTGGTTGTATCCTTTCAGCTCTTCCTGGTGGTGCATTCCTAGGTGGAAGGACCACTGTCATTAGTATCCACAGGTGCGTTGTCAAACAGCACAAGCTTGTAAGTCAAGTCAGAAGAAATCATGAGATTTCAGAGGTTATCTAGAGTTACACTAGAAGGCAGATCCCTTAAGATGCATTTTTGGCTATGTTTTAAGATATTGTGCATCCTTAATTTAAAAAAAAAAAAAGTAACTGTGTTGTTCACATGATCACTAAAGCTCCTGTAAGTATTTCTTTTAGGCAGAGAGCCCAAAGCCTAAAAGTATGGAGAAGAGCACGTCCCCAGAAGGGTATCTACTAGAGATGTCTTTAGACAGAGGTGGTGGGTCATGGCAGTTGCTGTGGCTTAATATATTATTACTGTTACAACCACAGTAGCTGATGAGGGGTACTTTTAGCCTATGGCTAATAAAGTGGGTTAAATTATGATTAAATAAGTTTCTTTAGTTTCAGTTTGTAATGAGCTAACAGCAAATTTTATGTTGTATCAGTGAAAACTCTTAACTCACCCCTGCATCTGGGCTCTTGCTTTAGGCAAAGCATTGGGTTTTGGGAGCTAGTTTTGTTTGACTTGGGAGTTAAGTGGAGATAAATAGTTCTCCTGTTTCAGCTGAACATTATTCTGAGAGCCAAATCATCTGTTAGCCAGTCTTACATTTGCACTCAAGTTACTAAGGTATTAAGTGCGATGAATGAATTTTCTTGGCGCTGCCCATTCCTTATTCCAAAAAGAAATTGGCTTTCTGAAGCTGACAATCTGGCCATCCTTTTCTTTAGCTTTCATACAGCTTTGAAATTGATGATTAAAAGAAATAGATATATATATTGCGGTGATTTAGATTTCAAAATTGTCTATTCAACTCAGAGCCCAAAAGTTGTGTTTTATTGTGTGGTAGTAACGGCTTTGTTCTTTATTACAATAAGGATTATCCAGTAAACTCCCAAATCGATTTAACAGCATCCTGAGGAGTAAATGGAGTGTTCTGGTGATGGAGGTTGTAATGGGCTCTGATGTTTCTGTGATGCAAAAACGTAGTCATCTTTCCAAGATAATGCTGAAACAAAGGTCTCAAAAATGGAGCACTTATTAGCTAATGGGAGGTTTGATTTGCAGATCTTTTTCTTCTTGTATTTTCATATCTTTCTTACTGCAGAATTGGTCCATATTTCAGTCAAACTGTGGTATAAGATGATAGTGCCTCTTGAATTGTTCTCTGATAATAGTTTCTTCTTCAGGACTGTGTACTGAACAGTAACTCGCATTGAAGAAATGTCATCTTTTGCTATTTCTCATATGTAGGGCATACAAAAGATTTCACTTCAGGATATCTCTTCTATCACAGAATATTTATTTAAAATTTGCATATGTAGCTTGTGGTTTGTTCCCAATATTTTTTTTCAAATAGAAAAATGTTTCCCCATACCTCTTAATAAAAATGCAAACCAAAACAGATAATGCTGATTTCTGTAATACCAGATGGTATTGCTGATTTTTCTTTCCAGTAAGGAAAAATTGCTGTAGAGATTAGTTAGCAAAGGGAAAAAAAATAGCCTTTTCAAAACAGTCAAGGCAAAATAACGCTGTTGATGCGGTGATTATTGTTATTAAGAGGACAAAAATGAGGCTGTCATTATGAAGATGTATTCAGAGATTATGCTTAAATGGCTTGTGAAGATCAGATATGTGTGTCGTTCAGGGTAATTTTGGGGGGCTTGCTGCTCTGTAACTGACAAGTAAGAATGAAAAATGTCTTAATTCAGTGCTACCTGCAGAAAGTACGATGTTATTAAATTTTTGCAATAGAAAAAGGAAAGAGAGGTCTCGAGTTAAGACATGGGAATTTAGATCTCAGGTCTTATAGCTTTCTGGCAGATTTTCCAGTCTATGTATAGCAGAGTGTCTTTGGGTGGCCAGCAGTATTTAGAGAGAGATGAATCAGCTCTGGGTGAGCTGTTCTGTCTAGCCAGCGCTGTGGAGTGCAGACGCTGCCCTGGGTGCACAAGTAGGCAGATACCAACCCAAGCTACAGTCGTCTTGGCTGTAGCAGTGTGTTCAATACAGGTTATGTAGGAAAGAAATCCGCAAAGATAAAGGTACTCTTTCACCCATATCTGTAGGAGAATTTGTGCAAAAAAAAGGAAAATTAGAATTGCAGGACAATTCAAGCAAAAAATTGGAAATTTCAGAAATCTGGGGTTGGCGCTTGCTGTAGAAACAGTTGGTAGAGTTCACGTCTTGCGAACAGTATTTCCTTTGTTTGGATATAAAGCATTTTCTGTCACCTCATCTGTATCAATCATTCTGTCAAACGAGGAAAAGAAAAATTTTATAAGGCTCCGTTTGTACATTTTAGTGTCTGGTCATACGATGGAAGCACAGTGTTAGTGAGAAAAAACTTCAAAAAATGAATTATTCTTCGTCTTCCATTGCTTAAAATAAGAATCCAGATGTAAGTTAATTGACTGAATAAACCCACATGGACCGAATACTTTTTGGTACACTTGAAGGAACTACTTTGTCACACGCTGTTACAGGGTTTCAGCAAAATCTGCTCTGTAAAGTCTTTAAGTTACATGGTTTGAAACTTCACTACCAAACGTAGAACGTCAATTTCTTACAAGAGCTGATTCAAACTTCAGTTTGGGTAGTCCAAATTTCAAATGGATCTCGGGTTTATTGTTTACATGGATTAATGGCTTTAGTCATGCAATGGGTAATGAATTGGAAGCTGTTTTCAAGATAGATGTAATTTCCTTTTCTGTACCCAAAGCACGCTGGTCTTCCTTGGGCAAAGCCATCTGCACGTGGAGAAAGAGAAATCCTTTGTTTGGCATACTCAACGTACTGATAAACATTTCTAAACTTTCTGCTGCTTCTCTTTTTTTCAGCTTTTATTTCCATTTTGCCTATCTTTAGTACTCCTGTCCTGCAGTTTCAATTCTGGTTTCCACTGATGTGCCTCTGCCTGCCTTACAACTCCCTTAACTCCCGTATTTTCTCGGTGGTGCGGTGCTGAGCTGTGTCTTGACTTCTCAGTGTTGTTCAAATGTAAATGAATCCTGGTGTTGTACTGGTGCTACTCCCAAGTCTTATAAATTCAGATTCCGTTCTGTAGGTAGTATCTGACTTCCCCCTTAGAGAGAAGTGATGCTTCTTCTGTTGTAAGTAGCATCTGTGCTGCTTTCCCGTGTAACTCAGCAGGTACTGTAAGGTAGTGTCAGTCGGCTCGAATTGGGAGACTTTATTAGCTTACATCTGCCCTAGATGTATATATGTTGCTGTTTTGTTCAGGGATGGCTCATGATACTCATTTCAAATGTTTAGAGTTGGGGTGCTGCAGTTTTTCTCATCTAAATGTCAACTGTATGTGAGAATTAGAATAATATAAAATAATAATTTTTTTTTTCTCTAATCAAGCAAAAGGGTTATTGAATTGTTTAATTACTGGCTTTGCCAGTAATTTTTTGCAGATGGCAAGGCTTTTCAGGTAAGTTGCTCCTACAGAATGCCTGAAATGGATAATAATTAACAACTGGCTCTTCATTGGTATGTTAATTACGCTGCCATTTGTCCTGGTGCCTGTCCTTGTTTAGATGTTCAGTTACACTGAACTGAAGCGTTCATTTCCTGGCAAACACAGAATGTATCAGAACAGTTTGACTCTCAGATATATGCAAATATTTTATGGGAAGAGGCATGCCAGTAAATCACTGAGCTGCAAAGAACAAAAACACTGTATATTTGTATTCCTCAGAGGTAAAAGCAAAACCTGTTTCTGTGCAATATATGGGCCTGATTTTGAAAAATGGTCTCCAGTACTTTCCTAGTAATAATCCAGAACACAATTTCATGAAAGTAGGTAATTTTAGGGACTTGTTACTGCTGTCTTTCTCTGTTAGTAAAGGTAGGTGGGCATCTGGGTGGTGTTAAGTGCCCTTGCAATGCATGTATTTTTAAAGCTGTTGCCTGTGATACCGTATTGTTTTGAATCTATTCTGATGAGTAGATCACGTCAGTAGTCTCAGATCTTATTTAACTTTCTGGTTTGTGCTTTTAAGAATGCAGATTGTCTTCTGTTATTTGAATGGAGCCTTGCAGATTTCATCTGATCTCCAGATAACTACTGCCATAGGTAAAGCCAGACTGCATCTGCTAGCCCTCTCAAAGTTACTTGGTAACGTCCTGAAGGCTGGCACGGTGGTGTGGCTGACCAGCATGTTGGTATAAGGCTAATATTTTAATTTGCTAAGCTTCTGCCACGTGGAAAGGGGTTAGTCTGCACAACCCATGATGGCCCTCAATGCTGGCAGAAGTCAACCCCTGAAATTAGGTGCTGGTTGTAAGGGTAGCTGTGGGAAGTGGATTATGGTCATATAATTAGCTGTAAAATGGCACTAGTTACTGTGTGTCACTGTGCTCTGAGTCATGTTTGATCTGTTCATTGGCAAAAAAATTTATTGCTGTTGGTACTGCAGAGCCAACGTGGCCATGGACGGGTCTCCATTGTTTCATGTCCAGCAGGAAAAGTTGCTAGCTCAGTTTTGAGTCCAACTTTTAAGACTTAAAGTGCTGTTAGCTGGAGAAGCTGGGTTTGAAACACCTTGTGTTCCCAACTGCTCAGAGGCAGCTCATTTCGCAGCAGCCCATGGAGATGGGCCCTGTGAGAGAGTTTGGGAAAACAGAGATCAGTCTGATGACTGCTCCTGTGAGTCATGTTTGTGTCACAGTATATGGGAACACCAATGGTTTTCTCACGTTTAATTATTTTTTTAAAAGCATCTTTAAGGGATCTCCTGGCCTTCTGCTCTGTCACCCTGAAACTGCTTGGTGCTTTCTGTAGTGAATAGTGGTTTGACCAGCAGAAAGCAAGGCTGTGCAATCAAAACTTCCCTTTATTTTTATGAGATTTTTCAGTGGCTTGTGGAATACAATGGCAAATTATTGGAGCTGTGTAAAGGTTCCAGTGTTTCTGGGATAAATGCTCCCCTTCTAATTTATTTTCTTGATGTTTTCCTGTAAAACATACAATTTTTCTAGTTTATATTAAAAAAAAAAGAAAAAATAAAAAGTTTAATTTGCTGTGCAGTTGGGTTTGTGGGAACAGCAGTTGCATCTTAGCTGCATTGTATTTTTGCTTACCAGTGAAGGTTTGAAGTACCCATTTTCATTGCTGAAATGAAAGTAAATGAACCATCACTAAGAAAAATGCAGGAGTATTTTCAAACTCTTTTTATGAGGACTGGAAAAATAAGAAGACTTTCTGAATGTGTGGGCACATTTAAAAGTTGGACTACAGTCCTAATAATTATTTGTTAGCTCCTTTCTTGTAGACATCAGTTTCTGTGAAAGAAACTTCAGGGGTATTCAGACCTTCACTGACTATGTGTAGTTTAGATGAAAGAGGTGTCTACCTGCACTGCAGGAGGACCAAAGCCTCCTGAAGTGGCCGGGACCTCCTGCCTGCAAGGTTCTTGGAGGTTTCCTCCATTCATGGTGATCAAAGGGCGATAGGGTCTGTTCCACCTGCCCTGCACCACAGCCCTGGTGTCGATTAAAGGCTAATGGGGTGGTTTGAGCTGCATCTCTGAGTGATGACCACTGGCAGTTGAGGTGCTGGGGGCATGTTGTATTCTCCTGGCTCTTTCATCATGGTAGTGAACATCAGCAAAGAGGACAGTAGACTGCTGGAATTAAGAATTTTAGAATAAAGTATAAAATTTCTGTTATGGAGACTTTCAGAATAAGATGACAACAGTTTTTTTGGGTTTTTTTTCCCCTTCTTTTTTGTTGATGGACACTGAAATACTTAGGTTTATGCAGGTCTTTGGAGTTCCTTGTAGTTTATTTAAGCTTGAGACTTAGTTCTCAAATGATCACAGTTGTTGGTTTTATTTCTTCTACATTAAACTGAATGTTCCTGTACTTGCTGTACTCTGTGATGTCTTCCTGATACACCAAATTAACCTGTGCTTTTCTGAGATGCAGTAGTCTTCTGGTTAAATACGTCTTGATACTCTTTTACTCTTTGAACAAGCTGACTCCATACTTTTCCAGATTTTTTCCTGACTAAAGTTTAATTTTATTTTTTTAATGGTGTCTTCTTTCTGTTCTTAAGCCCCTTGGTTTGGAGCTGTAAATGGGGCTGAGGCTTATGATGATTTTTAACATTTTAATGAATGCTGCTAGTTGGAACATCTTTTGATCTCCAGAGTTTTCCCTTCTGCTAGTTGTGTTTCTCCCTCCACGTTCCATTCGTGTGTTAGGAAAGGAGGCCATGGAAATCTGTAAGTAATGTTTGACATTAGGCAGCTGTAGAATGGGACCGTAAAACAAAATTTTAATGCTGCAGTACAGTAGCTGAATTAAAAGATGGGTGGTTTTACTTGGCATTTTGGTTGAGTAGCATCAGTTGGAGATGTGTGAGTGGGTGGAAAGAATATTAACATGAAGTTCATCCTGAATTATGTTTTGCTTGAGGAAAACTATTCATTAGTCTCATAGCTGGCACATGCCTTTTTATTCCTTCTCTAAAGTAGTATCTGACTACTTTGATGAAAAGGTTGATATGAAAAGGTTGATATGATGAAAAGGGTGATATTTACATGTGGTAAATGTTTCAGGGGACGCAGAGTCGCGGCTCCGTCTCTGAGTTACATGTGGAGGTTAATAATTTTCTCTCCAAGTTCAGCTCCAGAGCTCATTCTGTCTCCGCCTAAACCCCTTTGTTAGTGTTGGTTTTTTGAGATGGTCTTAGGACAGAGTGTTCTTTGATCATTGTTATGTTTAAAATGACCGTGGTAATTATGAGTAAGATTTTCAGAGACCAATAAATTCTCACTGTGCAGAAGAATGCTTGGCTGTTAGAAGGTGCCTGTGTTTTCCAGTGTTAGCACTGGCTGTCTGTCTCCTGTCCAGGAGCTGACCAGAGAAAGCAGGCAGTCTTGTGGTACAGGCATTGAACACACAGTACAAATTTACTACAGGCTTCCTACTTAACCTCTGACAAGTAATATGCCCATGTCACTGTTAAGCCATGTGATTTTCCTTTCCATTTCTCTTCCCTACAGTCTGCATGTCCTCTTTATAGGTGACTCTGTTTTCTGGGATGTTTTTTTTAGGTGTGTCTGGTATAAAATGACATCTCTGTAGGAGAGTGTGGAGTGCTAATCCTGGAGCAAGCAGGCAATTTATTTTTTTTTTTCCATTGTGATGTCCTAATTGGTAATGTTTTAATAACAGACTTTAATTGCAAGCACATTTATGTTGGATCAGCAAAGATTTTTTTTTTCTCCTTTTTGGAAGAAGAGGAGGTTAAAAACCAGAATATACAGCTTCTTTCTCCTCAGAAACAGCAGATATTATTTATTCCAGGCACATGAATAACCATTAATTTGTATTTTCTTTATACAGTAGGTGTGACGTTGGGATAATATGCTTTTTAAGTGTCTTGGCAAAATATATACATGAACATAGATGGATAGCTATTTCAGTGCTGAATTACCACCCATCCACCTAGCTTTAAAGTCTTAATATAGGCTTTACACATTATTTCTTGCTATCTTGACTTACGGCTGCTTTTGGCACTTAATTTGCCTTTGAAAACACATCGGTTTGTTCCCAGTCAGTTACAGTTTGAATTGATTGAGAGCAAAATATTCATTGCTTCATACACAAAAGAAATGATCAAACAATATAAAAAACCCAGTTACACAGAGTGAAAATAACAAGATAGTTTTCAAGTGTTTGTTGTGTAGTTGAGCATTGACTTTAAAAAGAAGGAAAACATGTTACATGGGGGTATTTGGTTAGTATGATAACTCAAACTGCCCTTCAGATCCAGCCAATAAGCTCTATTTACTGGCAGTCAATATATTTTCAGAAATCAAATGATGATTCTTTCTGCTGTTCACTGTAATGATGAAATATGTGCAGTGATTTCTTGGTAAGTCCGTTTGGTGCCACTGGTTGGTTGTTGCGTTAGAGTCCATGTCGTAGCTGGAACCTGATCGCCAAGTTTGGCATTTAGGACTAATTTTATATGTCCTTTGTACTTGTCTGTGCTGCTCCTCAGTCAGCAAATATCAAAACAAAAAAGTTAGTTTGGTCAATATTTACAGACAAATATTCAGCTTGTTTTTTGACAAACATCCAGTTTGTTTATAGTGAGGGGTTTTCTCAGTATTGTTCTTCACTTCTGTATTTGATGTATCCACAGAACTGTCTGTATACTTTAGGGAGCGAGTATCTTGTAATGGATGTTGAATCATGTTTAATATGAATATGGGGACATGGGAAAAGGATGGTTTGTTGTTACAAGTTTTCATTTAGTAGTCTACTGATAGAAGACCCAGCGAGTTCTTGTAATTCTGAAGAAGCAGTATGAGCGTGGCCATTACAGCTGGGCACTTCTTGAAAGCCTAGCAAAGCCTGCTTGGAAACATCATTTTCTCTCTTACTTTAAAATTGGTACTTTTAAAAGGCAAAGTATGAGATTCAGTGTTATAAAAGCTGTTCAGGAAACAGCTCTGTGAAGAAGTCAAGCAGAAGAAAGTGTTCCAAACTTCGTGACAAATTCTTAGTCCGTATTAAACCTAAAGGAACAGTAAAGAATCTTCTGCAGCAAAGCGTTACAGTGTTTAGTATTTACTGTATGCCTATGAAGGTTTCCCTTATGCCATATTCTTGGGGTTTTCCATTTGGAGCATATGTTGGAATGAAAAATTCTAGAAAGTAACACAAAAAATGCAAACACAGCTACCTTGGAACTTCCAAAAGTCTCTGGGCTTTTATTTTGTTGTTTGCAGACATGAAAGTTGTAATCTGTAAAATTATCTAAAAGGCAGAAATGTTCTAAAAAGTGAAATTAATGGTCCTGGGGCAGTGAAAGGTAGTAAAACCACTAACAGCTTTATTTGCAACTTTTTTTTGCTTGCAGAAAAATTCAGGTTTTGGAAAACTCATCTTCAAAGACAAGGGTAGCTGCTGATATGGGTTGGTGTGTCAGAGGAGTTAAGACGTCAGAAGATGTTCTGAAGGCTGTCCTTTCTGCGGGAGGTTATAGTGAACGCATCCTGATCTCTGATTGGTGCCAGCTGAATGCTGTGGGAAGACTGGTGTGTTCTTTCAGGTGGCTTTTCAAGGTCCAGTTCGGTTTGAATATGGAATTTTCTTATCCATAGCCCTTTTCCGTGGTCTGAAGGTTGGACTATAGTGCTTCATAAACTGGGCCTGGACCTTGGAAAAATAATGGAGTAATAGATTACACAACCAGTCTATTCCCTTGTACATCTCGTTTGAGTCATGGAAGCTTTTGATGCCTTTTGCTGCGATGGGAATGTGAGGTTAGCTGTTTTCTCCCATATCTGGAGAAAAAAAAAGACATTTTAATCAGAAAATCTCCTTTGACTTGCTGGAAGTTCAGGAACAGATGAAACGAGCTGAATATTTAATACACAAGGCTGGGCTTTCAAAATGGACTTAAATCTGGTTTTATATTTCCATCACTATTTACACACGGAATGTTACATGAGAAATGCTGAGGAAAGAGAGTACTAAACTACACCCTCTTTTTGGAACATGTTTTATCATGCACGGTGATATTCTTTTTAGGGTGTTTCACATAAAAATCTTTGTTCTTGTTAATAAATTGGGATGTGGAAGCACCTGAAAAGCCAGTTAATTATCATAACATCAAATAAGCATCATTTGCTTGTTGATCAAGCAGAACTGAAGTCATTAGCACTATCAATAAAATACTGTTTAATGAAAACAAAAGCATTCTGATTACCCAACAGTGCCCAAGGACACTGTAAATATACTGATAATTAAGTATTTGGTGATGCAAGTTGCGGTTCTGAATGATATTTAGAATTAACATACCCTTCTGAGGCACATGTAAAAATACCCCTTTGTAATAAATAATAAAGGTGTTTGAAGGACATGAGTAAGCAATTTTCAATGAATAATTTAAATCAGAGTGGTCTAAATTTTGCCTCTTTGTAGTTGGACTGTGTTGTTCCTGAGCTTTCCATTGCTGGTGGGGAGTGAATGTCTCCTTATGTGTGAATGCCTCGGAAAGACCTCAGGTCTATGACCCCAGCTTGGTCAGCGGCTTGCAGGACACCTTGTGGGCCACCACCATAGCATCAGTGGTCAGTTCAGTCTGTTGTAGTTTGTCTGAAATACTTTATGCAGATCTTTCGTGGCCTGCCTTTCCGGCCTCTCCATGATTTGGCTCAGTAAGATGACTACCAGAGGTTATTTCTTCTACTTCTGTCTGTCTGGCTCCTTGGACTTCCAAATTTTTAAATTCAGCATGAATTCTGTAAATACTTGCACTTGGGAAGTTGGCCGGTGCTTGCTGTCCTAGTCCACCTCAGTGAAAATGTATTATAAGAATATTTATGTGAAACAATTATAAGAGGGGACGAGGAATGAATTCATTCACAAAAGCATCTCTGCTTATCATTAAAGAAACACTGTCAAAGTTCTTCCTACTTGAAGGAAAAATTGCAGTCAGAAATACTGCGTTGCACACTCTTGCAATCTGATAGCTGGCTTCTGCTGTAGTTAACAGAAAATACAGACAAGAATCAAGTGAGGTTGGCTCTCAAGTCATATAAAATGACTTTCATGTGAATTCTGGGTATTTCTGGGCAGACAGGAAAAGTAAAATAGTCGACAGAAGGCTTTGGATTCCTGGGAAAGCTAGGCTATCCCTCATCTGCATTTGGTTAAGATCAGTTTTGGACAACCCTATAGGCAGGTTGATTACCCATTGCCTCTGTTCCATTGCATATTTACAGCTACTCAGTATGTTTTGAGTAGTTGACAGGAGCTTAGAGCACTGTCACCTTGTTATGGATGATCCACTCTGGAGAACCACAGTATGGATCTCAGTAGGGTTTTTCTTGTACATACCATTATAAGTATTTTAATAGTGGTTTCAAAAGGATTTCTACGATTTGATGGTTGAACTTGTACATGAACAACACAGATTTGCAGTCGAGCATGGGTACTTGGTAAAAATTGAAACCAGCTTCTATAGTTGGAAAAACATTTGCTAGATAGATAGTAAAAAGCCAGACTTCTTGGTAGAAGATAATTGAACTATGATTTAAAAATGAATAATTTGTAGATGAGTGAATAAAAATTTACTCTAAAGTGATGAGAGTAACTGCTCGATAGTTTATCTGCACTCATTGGTATCTCATGGTCATAAAACAGTTGCGTAGGAGTTTATAAAAGGACATTAGCTGGTAAATATCTTTGGACAAAGACCTCGTAGAAAAGGGAAATGAAACAATATGGGAAAGGACAAAGAGCAGTGATGATGTAAAACTAGTAATCAGTGATCTGGAGCAAGGGCATACTAGGGATGATTAGATATAATTAATAGTGGTAGTTGGGTAATTTCTGGCCTTTGTAGAAGCAGCACACTTGAGAAACACTTTATCCACAGCTTGTGATGTAAAAACTGGCAGTGCTGTCCTAAAAGGAAGATTTCTTCAAGCTCAGCATGCCACTTCCAGTGCTGGCCAAAAGCAGGTGCTTGAAGGAGAAGAAAACCAGAGCAAGCATGTGTGGTGCTTCCCTTGGGTACCTTCCCACGCTCCAGCTATGTGTGACTCAGAGGCTCCTTGAGCCAGGCATGACATTTGTGCATTTGTATTTTGTAGCACTCAGTGGGTTTTTTTTCCACAGGCTCTACTAAAAATCCATCTGAAATTCTAGTATACATAGCTTCCCATTGCAGGGAGTTTGGAGCATCCAAAGATACTCTTGACTGCTCAGGAACTCTTTGCCAAAAGTAGTAAGGGTGAGGGAAGATAAAAAAGGTGAAAAGGGGCAAGTTGTGGGACAGTTTTGACAGTAGCAGAAACAATTTGACATTGAGGAGTGGGCAGGCTTGGGGTGACTTCCCATAGGGACAAGCAGTGCAATGGGAGGAGAAATCTAGGTTTAGCTGCTCTGGTTTATATGTCCAGTCATGAGGATGATGGGTGAAGGACATGACATTGAGCAAGGCAGGAAATAAGGAATGGTTGGATGAGTGGGTTTTTCTGTGCAGGAAAGAAGTCCAATCTCAGCAAGTCTTAGTGGTATGGAGGCAGATGGGACAGAACTTGGCTGTAGCTGGAATCACAGTAAAGCTGATGGTATGGTGTTGTGGGTTGGGTTTTGTTAACTTGCACTGGAACAAGTTGAGAGTTACCCAGTTGGCTCTCTGCTTTTCTACTGAGCATCAAATCATTCCAAGCCTTTTTAGTGAGCATCTTGTGGCGCAGAGCTATGTGCAGGTGTTTTGCCTAGTTCAGTATTACTGTGCTGGGCTTTGGGGTAGCTTTGGCTTGTCTTGCAGCTTCCGCTTTACTTCCTGGTGTTCTACTGGATGAAATACAGCAAATGTACTGTTTTACAAAGGGAAAAAAAAAAATGTCCTGTACATGAATTTCTAATTGAATGCCAACCAAAACAAGTTAAATGAAACAAGCTTGTTAAATGAAGAGTTAATGGGCTGAGTATGATCTGTCTCTGAGAAACTTGAAGGCAAGTCATTACGCTTTATTATTTTTTCATCATGTTTGTTTGCCCAGGCTGGGCGTGTGCTGCTGCAGTTTTTGTGAGTTGGTTAATGGGTTAGCTTTGGCCACTGCTGCATAACAGAACAGCCAGATAGGATATTTGCTAGTTCTGAAGCAAAGTAAAAATTATGGAAAATAACTTTGAATGTTACCTTCTGTTTCTTGCACACAACTTATAATTATGCAGTTATTTTTGGCAAATACAAAATGTCAGAGGAGGAGGGAGGATCACCATTCATTTCAAATGGAAATGATGCATAATTTGGGGAGCTTGATTTTTGTGTAATTAATTTAGTACTTTTGCCACATGTCACTAATAATATAAATAAAATCAGGATAGAAAACAGTTAAGTGAAGAATTATGTTGTATCAGTGCGTGATTGTGTATATAACAGCCTAAGACCAGGTAGGGTTGCATTCAGACAGCGTGAATGGTCCTGATGCTGTTGACTTCAGTGTCACTGTCACCCTTTGTATAAGCTATGGACTCGCTCCTCGTCTTTTAAGAAGGGTTCCATCAGTCCTGAAACAGCCTTTCAAAGCCAAATTTTCATCCTCTCTGCAAATTGGCCTTTTACAGTGGCTGCCCTACTTCCCTGCCCAATTTGCATGTGTGCTTTCTCACTTGTGACTATTTATACCTGAGAGATATGCCAAGTGTTGGCGGCTCAGGTTGTGTTCTCAAGTGCAAGGCTAGCCCAGGTCCTTGCACTTGCTTCTAGGCTTTGGTGCATTTCCAAGCTGGATGCAAGAAGTGCTTTTCTTCTAGTACTTCTGCCCATCGTAATTGTGGGGGAGACCTCGGTGCTGTTCTGCTTGTGTTAAACCACCAACTTCTGCAATGAGAAGGACTTCTCAAATTTTAGAGGCAGGCCAAGTGCCTTGGTTCAGGTGACTGTCTTCAAGCTCATTGTACAGCAAAGGTAGAAAGTTTCTTTTAAGTCTGAGGAGGTTATTGTTTTCCAAGGCTAGAGACATGCTTTAAGAACAAGAGACATTAAGGCGTCTTTTGTACTATTTCCTCCTTATTTTAAATTCTAGCAACCTGTTTTTCTTGAGGGGAATGGTCATAGTTTGGCAGGACTTGTCAGCAGTTGGATGTATTGGCTTATTAGAGAGAGTACAAGAAATAGTTCATTTAAGCCAGAGGCTGAATAGGTCGAGAAGAGATAGCAAGGAATTATGAATGAGAAGTGGAGAATTAGCCAGGGAAAAATGCATGGGCATGCTTGAGAAAGGTGAATTGGTGCTGTGCCATTTGTCAGGAAGATAGGAGGAATGAAGAAGCGGCTACCCTTTCCCTTCTTCCCAACCTAACTTTCAGTAGTAATGCATGTCTTCTGCCTGTGCTTCAAGTTGAATTTTTAATCTATAGCAACATCTGCAGTACATGCAGAAGTGTAACTCCAGGTTGCCTTCTGGATTGTGGTAAAGGCCGTTCTGAGTTTATTCAGCTGTAGATGTGTCATTGGTTGTTCAGGCTGAGAAGATATAGGCAGTGAGCATGGATATGGTCCGCATCCTTCCTTATGCCTTGATGTCTGTGGAAATTGTTGTGGAAATGCCAGACATGACTGGAATGAATAAGGCCATCAGCATGGAAGTTGGAATTAAAATGAAGTATTGCCAAATTAATATTCAGAATCACTTAGGAATACCGGGTGAAGTAATTTTTGGTGTTACAAATCATAAGATTGACATTTCCACAACTGGATTTTTGGGTGCCATGCTTTCTGCATGCCCAGTTTTAGATGCTTCAGAGGACCCTGAGTTTCAGCATTGCCTGCTCATCCTGCAGGCATCTGTCCTTCCTTGTCCCTCAAGCTGAGCACTTAAAGCAGGAATTTCTCTAATACAGACCAAAGCTCTCTCTGTCAAGGCTTACTTCTAATTCTGTGCCTGCATCCCACCTTCTTTTGCACATCCCCGTGGTGGTGTTGAACTAAAGGGCACACAAGAACGTATGGTTTCTGCTGGGAATCCAGGACTCGGTTGTGTGGATGCAACAGTCAAGCGTGGAGACACTGTGAAGGATTTTGCCTCTTCAGCTTCAAAACCTGCTCTCCCAGCTAATTGGTGGGACATATGGTAGATATGTCGTAGGGTTTTTTTTATATTGCACTAACTTTGGTCTTACCACAGAGACACAGCAGAAGAGTGGGCAAGATAACTGGATCTGGCCTCTAGACCACCGGTCAGGCCAGTCTCTTAAGTGGTTGGCCACTGTCTCTGCTGAACAGCCAGTCCCCCCAGAATGATTAGCTTAATTGCATCATCTCCTCCCCCACCATGTGTACTTAACATGCACCTGGGATGCAGGCGGATGATAAAGCTCTGATTTTGATTTTAAAAAGGGTGCATTTCTCTAGCAACATTTTACAGTATGCCCTAAATGGGTGTTCAGGATTATGGGGGACACCGTCCTCCCCCTGGAAAGTACAGGGCATCTTGATGGAGGGGAAATTTTTTAATTAAGTAGGATTTATATGTTATTCTTAAAAGCCCTCCCTATCTTAGTAGCTGTTTCCAGAACCTAAATGGTTAAAGTAGAAGATGTTAGTAATTTTGCTGCAAATAAATTGATCAGTATGCAAGACGGTTGTCACCGGCTGAATCATGGTCCACAGTTAAGGTAAACAGATCTGTGATGACATTTTCTGAGCAGAATACCAATGCTGCTACATTTCTTCCCAGAGGTTTCTGACACTTCTTATATGCGGAAAAAATTTCTCTCCAAGGAGGTTTTGTTCACAGGAAGGAAATAGCATCTTTCTAAGAGTCTTCCTTAAAGGTGGGATTTATTATATTTCCTGATTTGTTTGTTGTCATAATTCTGTTAAGTGCATGGTAAGAAATGTTTTTTGCTTTTCTGCATCTCCTCTCTGTACAGTAGATCTTTCTGATGTGGAGTCTATTTAAAGTATCTGGCAGTGGAATGCAAGTAAAACAGTATTCACAGAGTTACCAGGAACAATGAAAATGCTTTCTTTTTTATATTCTCTGAGAGTGAGCTGTTTTATGGTCTCTGTAGTTAATGTGTAAAAGCACTAACTGAATATACAGCCAGATTTTATCATAGGTGTTCCTGTGAAATATTTTTGGCTACACGATGGCTTCATATTTTCATTGGCATATTCTAAAGTAAGAGATATGATTTAGTTTATTCTTAAATGTCTCTGTGCTAGGCAGAAAATCCCCTTTGCAACTGGCTGCAATCAAAACCTTTTTGCTGAGATGCATCTAACTCCTGTGTGACTTCAGGGTATGGAAAAATACAGTTTCCAAAAAAGTTTTTGAAATCTGCTTGCTTAGAACATTTAAAATCTCTGTGTATGATGCTGTTCACAGGAGAAAGCATGCTCGTTATTCTGTATTTACCCTTAGATCCACATTTACTTGGAGGTGATTGACATCTCAGTCGTTCTATGGATTAGCAGTTGGAAATCTGTCGTGTTTGTATTGATAAACGTAGAATCTCATTCGTTTAATCCGATGCTGGTATCAGACTTTAATCCCATTTATTACAGTAGATGCTGAGGGATAAAAGAGCCCTGTGGAGAGCATGCTCAGTGGTACCGGACGTGTAACAGCAAACCTGGAACTGGCCCTTAAAGTTAATGTTGGGGATTCAAAGTCTGTTGAAGTCTGAGAAAGCATTTCTCCAGTACGTTCCAGACTTAAATCTGGCCCTGTCCGTGTCTGGCACGTGTAGGTGAGGGGAGTGTAGCCTGGGGTGCCAGAGGGGCTGTGAATAGTCTGCTCAATAGGACCTTTTGTAAGAAGGACTTAGAAAGTCTTGTCATGCACAGTGTCTGGTTGTGTTTCAGAGCTTCACAGCAAGATGTACGGCTGTGGTTTCTGGAGAGGAGAGGAGCAGAGAGGAAACGCCATCTCCGGAGCTGTGTGGGGCAGGGTGTGAGGTTACCTGGCCAAAGAGCCGTGTTTTGAGTTGCAAATTCCTCTCAGAGATGAGTTTAGAGATGCACTCCAGGTGGAGGATCTGGGGAGGGGCTCAAGATTTAAAGTTTAATAATGCTTTTATAATTCTCTGCCTAAAGTGACAAGTCCAGGTTCATCCCTGTGTGTTGCACTGTCCAGTAATTCTTGCTGTGATTGTGGTTCACCCACACTTTGAGGGTATTCTTGTGCAGCGTTTCACTTGCTTTGCATGTTTTGCTTTGTGAAGTGCACAGTAGCTGGGGTTTTTGTACAGATCTCTATCCCAAAGTTTGAGATGAATGTGGAATTTATTAGGAATAAATCCCTGTATTTTGTCCCTCTGTTTTTTTAATGTACATTTGCAGATTGTCTTTTATTTCAAAAAAATCCCTGAATATTTAGGGGGTGACGTATATGTAATGCTGGAATAAAGTGTAATATCCAAGCTTGGAGTGTTCAGCAGTGAAATTAGTTCTGGTCAGACGTGGAAGGACTAATTCTGCTGCTTTTACACTGAGCACTAACATTGTCCCTTGATCCTTGGGGACCTCCACGGTGAACAGGACCAGGCCTGTGCCCAGGCATGACAGTGGTAGGACAAGAGCTGTTAGGTGTCATCGAGCTGGAAGAATATCCACTAAAGATTGTGGGTGTTGTGCTGGATTTTATTTTAATAGCATTTCAGTGTTCTTTGGCAGATCTCTAGGTAACTTACTAGCTATGAAATTAAATATTGCCTGTATTTTTACAGCAGGAAAGTGGCTTCTATTTGACACAAAATAACTTTTTTAAATAGCTTTTTTTTTTTCAGAACACTGCCTTGATGGTTATAGAAAATTTTCATCAATGTTCAGCCTGACCTTTTTTACTTTCTGAACATTATACTCTTAGGCTCATGTTTTAATTTTGGTTAAAATCAGCAACACGTGTTTTATTTCTGTTGGCAGAAGGAAAGTCCACCCTCAGAAGGTCCAGACTCCGAAAGAGAACAGCTTGTTTCCTAATGTTCATTGCTGCTGAAACACTTCTGTGAACATCAGTGTTAACATCTGTCTGGATGTGGGTGTAGATGAGCCTGGAAATGTGATCTTTATGATTGTTGACCCAGCGTGTCCTTTTTTTTTTTCCTTTTTTCTTTTTTCTTTTTTAAAATATATATAACCACCTGCTCTAGTTTATGCTGCAGTAGAATTGCTTCGCTTGTTTTCAAAGCCATGCCCTAAATTTATGTTGATGTAACTTCACACAGGAGGTTATCCTCCTGCTTCTGATATATCTTTTTTTTCTTTTTTTTTCTTTTTTTTTCATTTTCTTTTTTTAATGGTAGTAGGCTCCATAGTCTTACCTCTCTAACCCAACATTTCTATGTGGGATTCAAGTCTATGTGTGTTGTTTTCATCAGTCTCACTTGTTTTCTTCCTGGACCAGGCACAGGCAGGTAACTTCTCAGGTTCTTAGAGAAGCAACTGACTGTTCCATCAGATTTTTCTTCTCACTCTCCCTTCCATGGTTGGCCCTTATGTTTTGAGACAACACATTTCTACTTTTCTGACCAGCCCTTTTTTAGAAATGTAAAAATGTCATCAAGGATCTGGTCCTTTTAAATGCTTGCTGATGAGTAGAGGTTGAAGTAATTTGGGAAGCAGCTCAGCTCTGCTCCGTTGTCTCCACAGATGTTCTTGCAGCATGCAGCAGGAATCTGCTCCACCTTTCAGCAGAGTTTTTACAGCCACAATCTAGTGCTTGTATTTCTGCGCAACCGTCCAACTTTGATAAAGCTTCCAACATCCTGCTGGCTGCTGCTGAGCAATGGGGTTGCTTTGTCAGCTCCATCCCTGAAGTTCTGCTGTAGTGCTCTGCTGTCACTGCTTATACGCTGAGACCTCACTGGTGCTCTCGCTGAGGCAGGTCAGGTTCTTGGTGCTCCATGCTCTGTGGTGATGTTGCCCTTGGAGTTGCTTGCTATCATGTACTTACCATGTTGTTTGAAAAAAGACCCAACCTCCCTAGTTTCTCTAACTACATAATTAATTCTGTAGTGTCAGGAAAGAAATCTTGGAAAGCTGACCACTTTTACTAGTGGTGTTATGTCCACCCTAAAGGGTCTTATGAAAGCTGTGATAGGTCCTGCAATGGCTGGTGTCTCTTTGACATGGGGAAACTCTGAATTGGAAAGGGAAATTGGGCTTCTAACATATCGATGTATGTGCAGGCCTGTCACACCTTCAGGCAGTTGCATAAAGGAAAATCTGATTTGAAGGGCCTGAGGTTTTCCTCCCTCTTAGTTGAGCTTTCACATGGATTAATGTGGGTGGATCCCCTGATTAATTTTTTTCTGCTTGTTCTTCTATCTTGGAAATGGAAATTGATGAAGACATCCTTTTAGAGCAGTCAAGTCAATGAGCTTGATTTCATTCTCCCAGGACTGTGAAGATGTATTTGGAAGCTATTTATGTAAGAAGTTACTTCATTGCGTTGGTTTTGATGTGCCATTCTAGAGTTTCAAGATACCTACGTTGTAGCTCTTCAGCTTGTACCTTGAGAGACAGATAATCTATTTGTTGTGAAATGTCTTCTTTCAGGTACTTTTGGACCCTGATACAACTGGGCCTGTGGTTTGGCCATTCCTCTGGCCATTGTTCATTTGGGTTTTTTCTTACAAGAAATACGAAGATTCTGTTTTTCCTTACTATTTGAAACTTGCTAACTACCCTTGCCTCTCATGTCTTCATACATTAAAGGCTGAATATGAGAGCAGAAGAACCACCTAAATTGGACATCTGATAAAAACTCTCTGATTAGGTCTCCCTGTGATGTCAGTGGCAAGAGCAAGGGACCTGTAGGAAGGTGTTTTCCCAGCCTATTTTGTATGCACCTCTAAGCCTGGGCTGCACAGTAGTGCAAGGATTGTGCTTTCTGTAAAGTTACCTTAAATAATTAGCTTTGGCTTTTAGAGTTTTAAGAGTAAACGAATCCAACCCTTGGCCTATTTTTTCATTATCTTTTTTTAGATTGAGGAAAATGAGGTTACAGGAATTTCTCATCGCAATTACCAGTATTTATTTTTTTTTACTCATAAAATACTGCTCAGAGTTGATCTGAAATTGTTTTACAATAACTATAAAAAAAAAAATCTGATTTCCTTGATACCTATCCTGAAATGTGTGTCTGAGTGACAGGGACACTTTGCAGGTAGATTTATTATGGTTTTTATCATCTGTTTAAAAACATGAGTGAGCAGAGCATTTCAAAATGACCTTTAGATCTATCCATGAAATACGAGTTTGAAATGTTCCAGGTGAATTATTGGCATTAAACCACCAAAGTGTACTTAGTCTGGAAATAGTAATTTACTAGTTGTTGGGATGCTTGTGCTTTTATGTGTGTGTAAATATGCCACTATATGTTGATGCAGTGTTTGCATGTAGCAGCAGTGTTATTCACAGTGGGATTTCCCGTGGTGTGGTGGTATAGGCAGAGGTCTTACTGTTTGTCCTTGCACACTTTGTTGAAAAATACTGGATGAGAACTTTGTTGCTTTTTAGTTGAAAAGGAGTTAATAAAAGTAAGTGTGCTTGGAGAAATTCAGGAAATAGGTGAACAGATAAAATGTTATTATTTGAAACGCATAATGTTTCATAATGGATTTACATAAAGTGTGGCAGAGCTGAAGTGCTCTCCAGACGTAGTGAAAGAACATGGATTCCTGTTTCCATAATTGAAGTTCTTTTGTACTTACCAGTTGGGAAAAAATAGCAGGATTTTTTAACAGATTTGCTTTCCATTAGTAAATATAATTATCTGTAGCTCCAGATACTCCATCAAGTTTAAAAAAAAAGTTGGAAGGAGCATGCATTTTCTTTCAAGATAATTAAATGTTGTGACTGTAGATTTTACCTCCAGAGTGAGTAAAGTCTATCTGCGTTAAAAAAGTTGTAATTGCTTGCATAGTTTATGAGAGTTGCACAGAGGCAAAACATGCTTAATCCACGGGATAGGAGAAAAGGGTAAAAATACATTATCTTCCTCTCTTCTTTTTTGAAGTATAATGAACTGTTATTAATAGGTTGTAAAAGTACTTGCCGTTAGCGGTCTGAAAACTGTTGTGGAAGGTGTGCTCTTGCTGTTCCTCAGATCAAAGTTCTGAGGTTTGAAGATCTCATTAACCCATGGCTCTACCCAGAGCAGATACCGGCAGATGGTTGAATATCAACCTGGATTTCAGGTTCGGTTCTGGTCTGCAAGGCATCACGCAGAAATCCAGGAAGCCTCAGTGCTCTGCTAAGCTCAGTCTTGTCCTCTGAATGCCACCAGAATATCAATAATAAACCCCACTGTCACCTGATAATTCATCCTTGCTCTAAATGCTTGACCTCACTGGCAAACTGAGAAGTGCTTGAAGTTTTATTTTTCTTGGTACCCATGTACCGTGATCCACATCGTCATTTGTCTTGGGAATTCAGCTCTGCATTTCTCTACATGGCAGCTTAACTATTGGTAAAGGTTGTTGGCCTTCATCTGACAGCCCCTCTAAGAAGTAAAATTAGAATCATTAGGTAAATTGAAATACAGAGGTACCTACCTGCGATTCTCTCTGTCTCCCGAGGCACTTGTAATGGCTATTGACAGAACTGGGTTTCTTTTAAGGGAGCTGTGAATCTGCTGGTCTTTGATAGGAGAGCTTTGCTTTTCCTCAGGAATAAAAAGGAAAGCTATCTCTGCTTATTTTCTTTAATGCTGTCATCACAGCTTTCTCCTTGAAGGCAGTAGATTAAAGGAAATATTATTTTTCCCCTACTCTTTCCCTACCTCTGCATTACAGAAATGGCATCAGATATTCCTGGCTCGGTGACCTTGCCGGTGGCACCGATGGCGAGTGGACAAGTGAGAATGGCAGGATCCATGCCTTCCAGAGGAGGAAAGCGCCGCTCTGGGTAAGCTCTTTCTTTTTATTTGTAAGGTCTGAAACTGGAAACAACTGGTACCGAAAAACTAAAAATGTGTATGTTTATTATGTAATATTTATGGTGTAAATTCCATTATGGCATTAGTCACTTGTGTTTTGTTTTCCTCTTCAGTGTATCTGCTCTCCCTGCAAGATCAAACTTGCTGATAAGTATATGGTTTGTTGTTTGCATACTTCAAAAGACTTTCAGGTTTGGCAGAGCATCCAGAAACAGAGTTTGGAACCTGTTGCTGTTGTGCATGTAATGGATGCGTGTTGCCTACATCTGTTTAATCTCAAAAGGATTTATTATGTGTATAAAGGTAGCGAGGTGTGTTCTTACTTGTACATGCAGAGTAATCCAACTCTATCTGAAGTTTGGCCTTGGAGTTTCTCAAATAGAGGCCTTCTCTTAAAAATGTCTGTAATCCCAAGTACAGAAATAGCACAAGCAATCACTCGTCAGAGATTGTGGTCTACGATATTCTAGTCCTTGCTGGTAGCACAGCAGAGGCTCTCCAATTCTGAGAGGAATGGCCTTAATTAAGTTCAGTCCTGAGGCTTCTGCTGAAAATTTGTTTTCTCCAACTGCAGAGTTCGGTACGGTGTAGGGATAGGCTTTTCCACATCACACTGTTCTGCAGCCATTTGTATGAATCCTCTGTCAGAAGAAAGCTGTAGCAAGAGCTGCAGAAGCTTCTCTAGTTTACCAAAAAAATACCTGTTTTTATCTACAGTTGATCACAAATAATGGTCTATAGGTGATCCTTTCTCAGAGATCTCTCTGATCTGAGGGTGCCTGAAAAGGAGATTCATTAGTCTTACATTTAGCCCTAAATGTGACAATGGTAGGGCTTCACAGGAGAAAGAGTGAGTAAAATCTTCACTGGTGGATGCCTAAGAAGAAGCCCATGTCCGCTGTGAGAGCTGCTCTGGGGATTGTTCGCCAAGGTGTGTTGCCAATTTTAGGTGTCTCACCAGTAATGGCACTGGAGTCTCAGCCCTGAAATGAATTAAGAGGGGAGAAGATGGACCTTGCCTTGGAAGGTCGAGGGAAGTCAGTGTGACATGAACACTCAGGATGGTTGTTCTGAGGGTGTTCCTTCATGCAGGACAGATTGGAGATTATCCCCACTGAGTGTGCTTCCATGTGCTGATCTTACCGGATGAGGGCACTCCAGAAATTTGCCTTTGGCTTTCATCACATTTTTATTTTGAATTTGTTCAGTGGAAAACCTTTCCAAACTCGCACTCAGAAGAGAAACCAAGGCATTTATGTCATTTCATTGCTACATAACAAATAACAGCCTTTTGTACTTTTGAGTTGCAAGATAGGTGATCATAACCTATGTAAACAGAGAGTGCCAGTTTGCAAATTACTGTTACCAAAGTTTGATGCTGCTGACTGTGAAATCTTCTGATTCTATTAAATACTGACTTGATTTTAATTGAAAACTGTGCTTTAACTGTTGCATTTTAAGTACTATCATCTATTTGCAGCAAAGTGGAATGGGGGGAGGCTGGGAGGAACAAAAAAATCAAATTATTTAAAGCATATTTAATATGCAGATTCTGTTAGTAAGCTGGCATAGCTTTGCTGTTTTACCCAGACGGTGGTATTGTATCCGTGCACCATAGCTCAAAACAAGTAGCCCTTCTCCAAGGCTGAGCTGAGGGTGCTTTTATTTTAGGTTTTTTTCTGCTGTTCAGTGTGTATGCATTCAGACCTTGAGGGGAAGAATGCCTGCTGTGTCTAATTCCTCCTAGCTTCTCTTTGAACAAAGTTGCAACTTAACACTTGGTCCTTTCATTGCTGTCCTGGTGATACATCTTTGTACACCTAAATCCTTGGGCGTTTTAGAAATGAATGCTTTGTGTCCAACATAAAGGAATGTAGCTAGTGAACACAGTCATCTTTTCCAGCTTCGGTTATCTCTGAAAATTGTTTCTTTTCTCATAATTGCTGAGGCAAGCTGGCAGAATAATTGCTCTGTGGACGTGAATGTAGATCAGTTTAAACTCATTGGCTATCCAGGAGGTGTTTCTGCTGTGTCCTTTCAGCTTCATCCACAGCTCAGAAAAATATTTTCCCTTTCTTTGAGTTCCACCCAGTACTTTATAGAAATGGTGACAGCATCATAGTGTGTAAGATAATGTGCTGCAGTGGTCAGTGGCTACCTTAGATTAATGGAGCATCATTCTTTCCTGAACATGTGTTTTCTTTAGGCTTTACTGTATTGGAAGATACGGGACAGTTTGTCTGTACCCGGACAGAGAAGGGTGGTGGGGTTTTTTGGGTGTTACACAGATGCGTTGGTTTTGTTTCAATTCGGCCTTGTCTTTTCTCTGACCCAGAACTATAAGATGTGGGGAGGAAGAGAGCAGAGCCACCAGCTTCCTTCCCTGGGTGTACCCCCCGATATTGCACTGAACAAAGGGCTGTAGTACTATTCCCAGTCTGCCTCTTAGCTGCATCTGCTCCTGACCGTTCCTGCCTGCCCCCTTCCTGCGCTGCATAAGCATGGCAACCCATCTTCTGACATTCCTTGGGAATTTTACATAACCTTTTTGTTCCAACACTCAAATCCTTTTCCATCTCAAGTTTTTTACCCTGTGCAGGGCCACTTTGTTGCAGGGTTTGCTGGTATGAACATGTTTCTAATTAAAATAAATCTTTAAAAAATATTTTTGTCGTGGTGTTTATGGTAACCACACATCTTTTGAGGAGAATACATTTTAATAAACACCTCATACCTCAGGCCTTATCACGATTGACATGAACAGTATGAAAGAGGAAAACAAGATTTATGCTGTCTCTTCAAAACAAAAGAGCACAGTGCAGCTCTTTTTTAAAAGTCTCTTTTTAATAGGAATTTTAAATGAAGATAAAAGATATTCTTTCTGAAACTTCTGAAATGATGTCATTTGTCTTCTTGGAGGCTGCCTCTACTGTTTTGCTAATGTGCAATATATTCAATCTGAACAGGAGATCTTATCTGTCAGGGTATGAGGAGTTCGTTGGAATATTATTTTTATGTGTTCTGCTAAAGGTTACAACTGATTCCCTATCTTTCACTCTGCCTTGCTGTAAAGCTGACATGGTGGTTCAGGCAGGGCATTCCAATTCATTCCTGAGATTGCTTGTTTTTTCAGGTTTTGAAAGGGTTTTTTTTCATTCTGCATAGTGAAATGTGAAATTAGGAAAGGTGTTTATTATCAGCAGTGTCAGAGAGATGTATTTACTCGCATTTTTACAAATACTGACATTTCTCATGAGCTTTGTGTTGAATTTCCTCATTTGTTTTTTTTAATATTGCCTTTGGAATAAAATCAAGCTTTTTAGGTAGCTTAACAAAGCAAAGGCATTATTTAAAGATTTAGTCTCTGCACTCTGGCATTGCACCCAAGGCACTCAGTTTCTGCTGTGATGAGCCCACTATAAATGTTGTAGGTCTTACCTACTGCTATTAACCCATCAAGATCTTTCAAGATAAGAAGCTGATGTCTGTCCATCTAGATAAACAGGTGTGCTACTCCCACTTGTTCCTTGGGGAGCAGGTATACAGTTCAGGCAGCAGGATCAAGCCCTGAACTGTCATCAGGTTCTCTGTAATCCTCTACATTATATTCCAGTAATAATAAACTAAGTTCAGTAGAGCTAATCTGATTTTTTGGGGGAAAGTTGGCACTCAGCTGGAGTATTTGGCTGGATGCTAAGAAAATCTGCCAAGGGATGGGTTCTCAGTGTATCAGAGAAGAAAAGGAATTACAAAATTAATCCATCACACATGAAAGCAATATCTTATTAAATCCTGGAAGAAGAGGCTTTTCCCCACTGTAGGGAGTATGTGTTTTCTGCTGCCCTTATCCCCCAACTTGGAACCTGGAGGTTTCCCTCAGTTGCATTTCAGTTGCCAGTGAAACCAGTGAAGGATACACCTGATGTGATGCTTTTGTGGTGGCTTCAGCTGGCGCCAGCCTGGTGCTGGCCTGGGGTGTAAAACAAACAGCCTTGTTATATGGAGGGAAGAAACAGGTAGGTAAGAGGCAACCTTCGGCTAGGTGGTGATGTATGAGCATTAAATTGCTGGGGTACTGTGTGTGCAGCAGGTCTGGGGAAATCGAGGCTGCTGGTGCCAGTGCTGAAGGCCATGCTTGGGGTTGACAGGATGGGTCCTGGCATAGCTGCTGGCCCGTGGCGCTGGCCAATGGCTGTCGGTGGTGTTCTGCGCAAGTGATAGAGGCCGCTGGCTTTGAAATGGGATTTGGTGATAATTAGGTGAGCAAAAATCTAATTTATAGTGAGAATTATGATTGCAGTGAGCTTCACCAAATTAAATACCTACCTTTGGGGGAGATGGTTTTCTCTCTGCTTGGTTATGAAAGGTAGGAAGCAAGGTGGTATTACCTGACTGGCACTCGTGCTTCTCTATGCTGATGTAGTTTTAAAGAGCATTTTTACATCATTGTGGCCACACTCTGAATGTACAGCTCTTAATTTTTCATTGGTAAGGGTTTTTTTTAATACTGAGATAAATAACGTCATCAACTTTGCTGGGTTTTGCCTTTAGTGTGGCTTATAATCTGAAGAATAATAGAGGCATGGAATCTGTGATTGTATAAAGTCTTGTTACACTGCAATGTTAGAAAGCTTAGAGTGTGAAAGAAACCTGACAAAACTGTTTGCAAAACAAAACTAAGGTTTCCTGTCTACACAAATTACATCTGAGAGACTGATCAAGGTCAGTATATCATACTAATGTATTTTCTTATTAAAATACGTACACTAATACTGTAATTGTATATTTTGTATCAGCTTGGTTCTTAATCTGCATTGATGGCAGAGTCACCCCCTTATAATTGGAGTATGTATTTGTCCACCTTTTTTTAAAGGTATAAAAAAGTATAAAGTGTTTTGGCAGTTGCACTGTTGCATAACTTTGTAGTGACTTGATGGAAAGGAGACAGTCACATCAATTTAAGCAACTGATGGAGGAAGTAAATCTTCCTAGTCTCTCCATGTAAGAAATGAAGAAAGAGGTCCCTGCATCTTGTAGCTCCCTGGAGGAGCCTAACTGGAGGGCTGGGATTTGGCTCAAGGAAGAGCTTGTCTCTTAAGAAGAAGGTCTGTGACATAAACCAGGTAAGTTAGGTGCAGGGTAGATGCTCAGGTTACTTTAGGAGTGGCCACAGGGGTACCACAATGTAGTTGCCATCTGCAGACTGGCCGGTAATTTGTGTGAAATGATTGATAGTACAGGGCAAGCCTAAAGAGTGAACCACAGTTACAATCAATGATGTTTTTAGCATGGAGGCCAGGAGTTTATTCTGCTCAACCTCTAGCGTGCTTTCTTTAGATTGGGGCAAAAATAGCGACCTGGTGTTTGTGATGTGTGGAGGTTTAAAGCTTTGTTTTCTTTAGCCTGAATTTCAGTCCTCTAGTGTAGAGCTCCCACTGATTTCTGTAAACTTCTGTCAGGCCTAAGAGCTATTACTTTTGACCATCTCATAAGAACTGCATTTGTTTAATATTTCCTTTTATTTGTTAATTTTAACGGTGCAGATTTCTGTGGGGAAGAACAGTGATTTATTACTTGTTTTTTATTTAAAAACTTGTTATTCTTTGTATTCCTGGCAGCTGATGAGCTACTTTTAGGGGATCTGGAGAATATGAGCAGGACTGGAATCTGCAGTTGTTAACACATCCAGTCAAAACATAAATCAAATGAGGTTGAGAACTGCTGGCTTGAATGCTCATGTCACCTTTGCCATCGTCAGGGTTACTGATTTGAAAAATCTTGCTTTTACAGAATGGACTTCGATGATGAAGATGGGGAGGGGCCCAGCAAATTTTCAAGGTGAGCATTTACAAAGAGTTGGCCAAATTGCTGACTTCTTTCAGTGGAGAAAGACAGCTGTCTCACTACTGATATTTTAAAGTCAATATGAATATGGATGGAATAACTTGCCAACAATTTGACCTAAATTCTGGTTACTGTTTTTATCGGCCTCCTCTGCAGATCAGGCATCCTGGCAGAAATCTGCCTAATGTAGTTATTGGCTTACAAAGCTGACAGCATGTGTGTCATAACTTCACTTGGCAAATTGTCACACGAGAAAATTTGTGATTTTTTTGGTATTAACTGCTATTAACTTATAGATGACCTTTGGTTATTTGACATTAATGAGGTTGTCTTTCTGCCACTGAAAAGAATTATATTTTGAATTTATTTCAGATGTTAACTGCTTGTTAAGACAATATGACAGATCCTAGAGGTGTGGATTGTTTTTTTTAAGATTAAAGCTCATCATGTACCATTAGGTGTGACAGGATACTAAAAATTGCCAAAATAAATGTTAATTGATGTGGGCTATTCTACGCTAGGTATAAAACCACACATTAAAGCATCTTATGCCATTTTTTCACTTTTCCTTTTTTTCTGGTCACACTGTTTGCATTTTTCTTTTCCATTAGAAACCAAGCAGCTGCAGTGAGAGGTAGATTCTTTGAGACCTACAGATAACAGCACTGGTTATCCAAATTGTAACTGCAGCTCTGTAGCAGCAGCTGTGTTCAAACATAGCTGTCACCATTGGGTTTTAACGAGATCTTCCTAGTCAGGTTGAAAGACAAGTATGCAGGTGGTGTGTGGTAACACCACATCATGAATAACCTACTGGACAAGATCAGCAGCACTCCTGTTTAGCTGATGTTAAAACCAGTGATCTGAGGGCTAGTTCTAATGTTTGCTAGGTGGTGTGTGGTAAGGGAACAAGATCTGTGGGTAGTGTGACCTGATTTGTGCGTACATAAGTGTCAGGGTTTCTAGGCGTGTGCATTGGTCTGTCTCCATCCTGGCTTCAGCCTTTCAAAGTTTGATGGTGGAGAGAGCCAATCATTCCGTTGTTTTTATTGGAGAAGTGTGCTTTGCTGTGCTTAGACTCATTTAACTTTAGATGTCAGATCAAAATCTGGTATTTAAATCTTAAATGCTGTAAAACTCCCAGATTGTTCTGCTTTTAGAGAGTGCAGGAAAAACAGTGCAGAGATGCTGAGGGCCGTGTCCCAAGTTCTAGCAGCGCTCTCCTTTTAGGACTTTTCCCTTCTCCAAGTTGCCTATGTAACTGATTCCTAGCAGGGAGACTGGAAGGAGAAAAGGGAGGCAATAACACCCTCAGCCCTGCCAAGCAGACAAGGATGAGTAAACAGGTCCCAAGGTAGCAGGAGCACAGGAGGTAGTGGTGTTAGTACGATGCTCCACATGAGTTAACACACCTTGCTTCTCAGGGACTTCCAAGCCAGCTCAGGTATCTGCATGGCACCTCATCCTCATGTGGAGGCATATGCATGTACTTCCCACATAACGGCATGTTGCCATTCCTCATTGAATCTGTCTTTTTGTTTAAAATTTTTTGGGCTCAGTCTGTTACCTGGGCAGAGTCAAGTGTAAGGAAGTGTCATTATTACTTGAAAGTTTTGAGGGCACTGGTGTTAAACACAATGGAGGAGGAAATGGAGGAATCACTTCAAGCTTTCTCTTCGGGGTTTGAATGAGTCTTACTGGGGAAGGAAAATAGGAAGCCTCAGAAAGGAACTGGCACAATTTGGCACTTTAAGTTAGTTTTGATTTAAGAAGAAAAAAAGGAAAAAAATTGTCTAATACATGGCAGCTTTGTAGGGACTTGAAGTGCTTGTGCTGTTGGAAATGCTAATTCTAATCACAGAATCACAGGGGTTGGAAGGGACCTCGAGAGATCATCGGGTCCAACCCCCCTGCCAAAGCAGGCTCCCCAGCTCATATTGCACAGATAGGTGTCCAGACGAGTCTTGAATATCTCCAGAGAAGGAGACTCCACCACTTCCCTGGGCAGCCTGTCCCAGTGCTCTGTCACCCTCACTGCATAAAAGTTCTTCCCCATGTTGGTGCGGAACTTCCTGTGCTCCAGTTTGCAGCAAAATATCACTTGACTGTTCTTAAGTTCATTATGAATCTTCAATTCTAGAGAAGTCATTAGCTTTATTTTTGTAATTTTGAAAGCCTACATTTTCTGTTTTTTCCAACAGTAAGATTTTAATTTTTTTTTAAAAGTCTCTATTTGTAACTATTCTAGCAAAATCTAATTTCAAAGGATTAGTTTTTAGGAAAGGGAAAGGAGGAGCAGCTTGTCATTTTTTAGTAAAATGTCACATTGCTGTCTTTCTCTGGGACAGCACTTCAGAAACAGTGAAGCTTTAATCCCATGGGGCAAAAGTGTCCCATTGATGAGGAATTCCTCCGTACAGTTGCTGCCGATACGCCACATGTACCCTTTTGGGCACCTAAGTGGTGTTGATTTGGGTAGGAATGAGGTTTCTGTTTACTTCTAAGGGGTTGAAGCCAATTTTAATTTTACTTCTATTTAGCCGTCAGGTTCATCTGCCTGCCTGCCTTTTTCCAGTCCTCCCAGCAGGCAGTCCAGTGTCCGTACCCACTAGAGCTTGTGACTGAAGGTGTCCTGATACAATGCATTGCACTTAAGCGTGTGTCTCTGCCCTCCCATGTTATCTGTAGACCATCAGTGCCCTCTGCTGAATGGAGTGAGTTGTGGTTGCAATCTGGAAAAGATACAGCTCTTTCACTTCTGACACAGCAATGAATATTTCATGGGCTGCTGTCGATAAAAGCTCAGTGGTGTTTTCTGTAATGGTGCTGGTTGTTAAGTTTCCCAAGCAGTGAGTGTATGTTAAAATGTGTTTGCATAAATCCAGTGAAATGTGCCTCCAACTCTTTTAAATACACAAATGAAGCTTTTGAATCAGCATGGCTTGGACGTTTCGTCAGACTCTACGTTTTCTTTGCTTTATTGTTCTCATGCCCCCATTTTTCTTGCTGTTATTTGTAGCAGTTTGCAGTTGTGAATATCCTTGCTTTCTGCTCTGTGTTGACTATCATACAGTGCGTAACTGTTGTGAATTTACTTTCTGTCTTTTGTTTCTAGGTATGATGGTGATCAAATCTCTGGTGATAAGGAAAAGTTTGCAAGGTAGGCGTGTTCTGTAGAGCTCTTCTGCTGAGAGAAAAGAGGGGGATGTTCGTGTCCAAAAACTCTCAGTAGGTGTGTCTTAGCTTAGAGAGCTGGTTATTTTGTTTCTAGGTGGGACAATGATCAAAGTACTGCTGATTCAGAAAGGATGGGCAGGTAGGAAAAAGGAAAATGAAATATGGCTTGCCCCCATTTTTATTTTATATACGATGCCATTCTGGTGAATCAAGTCAGGAGGGCTGGCTGATCCAGAGATGCTTAAAATCAGTAATACTAACCCTAGACCTAAGTGGGTTTGGATCAACTCCTCCAGTCTTCCAAAATTTAACATCCCTCCAAAATTTCCATAGAAAAACAAAGTTAGAAATGACAGAATTGGAGCATCGTTCTGTATACATGGTTATGAATGCCAGGCTTCCTAGAGGAGATGCTTTTGGAAGCCTTTTTGTTTTAAGGGTTTAAATTTGAATTAGTTTCAAGATTCTGTTTGCTTCAAAGTTTTCACAGCCATTTGATTAGCATACTATTACTTTTCAGCTTTTATGACCGTAAATGAAATAGACTGTTGGATATTCTCTTTATTCTCAGGAAGTTTTGCAATCTCTTTGTTTACTCTTTACAATGATGGTTTCTAATGTTCAGGAGTGTTAAAATACTTTAGTGGCAGACAATGGAATATGTATTTATAAATATTAAATACATGTTGAATTTGTGTGTTCTTTGTCTCATTTTTTTTGATCACCCTTTCTGGCAAAGTGCTGAACCTAGAGCAAGCTTTCATCATGTAAAACTGCCTTTTTCTTGCCCCTGTTTGTATGTGTCTGTGTGTATGTGCTGACGTGTGCGTGGCCACGCAACCGGTTCTGCCCGTGTGTGTGTGTGTATGATCCAGCTCCCACAGGCAGTATGCCCTCCTGCATCTGTGCAGAGCCACACAGAGGCTGTTAGGTTTGCTAGAAAGGTTCACATGATGGACAGTTAAGCAGTTAGGGACCATCAGTTAAGCAGTTAGTGATATTAACTAAGTCACTGGCTGGAATTTTCTGAACGGCCATGGGCTCTCATTGCAGGGATCCTTACCTGGATTTCCTGAACATCAGATAGGAAGCAAAGGCATTAGCAGGAATAACAACTCTGCATGTAGCTCTAACAAGTGGCATTTCTGCAGACAGTGCCTTGTGTATGACACCTATATGTGCGGGGGTGGGATGCACGTTGTAAAGCAGCACAAGCCCGTGCATTCCTCTCTTTTCAGGAAGCAGAATACTACAATTAGCATTCTTACCTGTGTTTTACTAAAACGGCCCCGTTATTAAAACAGACAAAAACTCTGCTGAGCCTAGCTTCTACGTTCACGATCAGTCTACATAACAAATCAGCTTTGAAGAATGTTGCAGCTTCTTTTAGTGTCGTGTTATCGTACTGATCGATGCCGGTGGACTGTCCGTGTGATCACCTTTCACATCTTGTTGGATCAGCCAGCGATCCCACAAGAAAATGCCATGTGCACCTTGTTGAAATCAGTGGAAGATGCTGCTTTGACATCTGAAGTATCATGTACCTGTCGTGTACTTGTATTTAGCTGCCACCTGACAGGTACAGTATGGGGAAAATAAGTGCTAAGCACTGAAGTATTCTAGGTCTGTTTGGACTATCGCAGATGTACGTATTGATGTAATTCTTTCCTAGTGATCAAGCAGTGGTGATTTAGGGTGTGGGAAAACTGGACTCCCAGATCTTTAGTTCTGAAAGATTTTGGTGACTGTCCATTTTGAGAATTCTTAAATGTGATCCACCACCTCAATCATATGTTTGCTGTAAAGGATAAGAACATTGGAGCTCAGCCCAAAGTGGGGCAGTATCAAGTACTGTCATTGCTATTCCCCTGCTGTGATAGATTGTTCTCAAACATAAATTCTGATCTATGTCTGACAAGCCAGATGCTTACTTGCTGTCTTACGTAGTCATTTTATTTATTTACTGTGGGTTTTGTATGTACTGTTATACCATATATGGTCCTGCAATCATGTAACGTCTCCCTGCAGGGATGTAGAACATTCCACGCAGCTATATAGGTCTGGAGATCTATGCTGTCATTGAGTGGGTTTTTTTGTAAGTCAGTGCTGACACTGTTGCCCTGATCCAGCTGTTAGTAAGTGGTTTCTTCTAAAAGAAGCCTTTTATAAGAAAATCCAACACCTTGAGCAAGGACTGGAACCTGTGAGATGCGTCACAGCAGATTTGGGAGTTTGGCTGGAGTTGGCAGTTCCTTGCAGCTTTCTACTTCGTTCTTTGTCCTTGCACCAAAGGAGATTAAGGTTAAGAGATTAAGGCCAGGAGCCAATAGCTAGAAATATGGGTTCTTTTCATAGCTATAGGGAAATCATATTTATCCTTCCGTGGCCTGGATTTTTTGTCTGTAAACTGAGGGATAATAGTGCTTAGCTTTGTAAAGCCCTTTGCTCTCCTGGGGTGAAACAGCAAAACAAGTACAAAGTATTATGATTCATTACTTCCGATGGAAACTCTTACACTGATTGTATCTGCTTTTCTGTTGGTTTGGTGTTTTTCTTTAAATGTTCAGGGAGAATCATAGTGAAATTGAGAGACGCAGGAGAAACAAGATGACACAGTATATCACCGAGCTGTCTGATATGGTACCCACTTGTAGTGCCCTGGCTCGTAAGCCTGACAAGCTCACAATTCTTCGGATGGCCGTCTCACACATGAAATCAATGAGGGGTACTGGAAACAAATCTACTGATGGAGCTTACAAGCCTTCGTTTCTTACAGAACAGGTAGTTTTTTTGGAAATGTCTGGTTTTTTCTGGATTGTGGTCTTAAAAGATGTGAGGAAACATTGAGAAGAGTCCTAGCTTGATCCTTCACTGTCATGTAGTAACTGGTACAAGCTGTGTATCCAAGACCATAGAATATAAGATGTGAATGCAGACAATTTTTTGTG
Organism: Porphyrio hochstetteri; assembly: GCA_020800305.1. Lineage (NCBI taxonomy): Eukaryota > Metazoa > Chordata > Aves > Gruiformes > Rallidae > Porphyrio > Porphyrio hochstetteri. The sequence goes on along the minus strand of CM036915.1, from coordinate 15,716,172 downwards.
ACTGTTCAGACTTGATCTTAACAATAGGGCAAATCTTTCTCTCTGAAGCAGCACAATGGGCATTTGAGGTTTGGAAAAAGCAAATCAGTCACACTCTCTCATGACTGGAAAGGAATTTTCCTCCAGAACTGGGATCTTCCCATCCTTATAAAGATTCTCCAAAATAGGTCAAAATTAATCTGGAAGAGACATTCTTCTCCCTCCTGGGTTTAGAAGAAGGTTAAAAACTTTGTTTAGTCTTAATATCCCAAGTTCCTGCCAGCTGAACTGGGCAGAGATGAATCCTATCTGTACTGGCCGAGGTATTTTCTTGGTTACATTTTTGATGGAAAGAGGAAGATGCGCCCAGTGCTCAAAGGAAAACTGTGTTTAACGGAGTTCACTGGAAATTCCTACCACCTTCATTGTTTTTGAAGTCCTGTGGGTGTAATGTGCATTTTTGTGGTCTGAACGATTTAAGCATTTACACATGTAAGTTATGGCTCGAGGCAATACTTCTGTTAGAGAAACAGCAGCTGCTGACCTCGCCATGTTCATATCTCTGCTTATTCTGGCTGTCCCAAAGTGTGTTTCTGGAGGAACTGTGCCATTTGGCTGGTTGTAGGTGGGGGACCCTAGTCGCTTCCCTTGCACCCTTTTGTTTATCTTCATCTTTGTTTAAAATGAATGCAAAACAGGTCTCACTATCCTCTATAGTGTGGCCAGCTATGCAGTGAGAGTGTTTTAGTGGTTCAGAGTTGATGTGCTTTCTCTATGGTAGAAGTTGATGGTCTGTTAAGTGTTTCTTGAGATGAATTACCCATTTTTTAGTAGAATTTACCAGGCTGTGATCCTCACCTTACCAGCTAATGCTTGGCTCTTGCACACAGCCGTGCTGAGCTCTGTAACCTGGAATGTGACTCAGATGGTCCAAAACTCTCTGAGCTCCAGACATGCTGTCTTCACAAGCTCTCATGGTCACTGGAGCCACCAAGTAGAGGCTGTTTGAGCTTGTTTCCCAGTAACTGGAGCAGTAGTGGTCATCCTTCCCCATGAGAAGTTTTCAAGCTCTGTTAAGCAAAGTGTTTCTGTGCCATGCATGCAAATAGCTATTTGCCTGCACAATTCAAGGTATTGGGTATCTTGACCCAGTTTCTGAGGGACAGAAGTACCTTGTGTTAAAGGCTTATGGTCACCCTTCCCCCAGATGGGGTTGGGGCTCTGGGTCTCGCGTCAATGTGGGTGTTTTGGGACAAAAGTACCCAGGATGCTGAGCAGGGGACCCTGTAAAGAAAAGACCAAAGACAGGACTGTTTCAGACCCTTTGGATCTCTGAGACTTTGGCTGTAGGGAGAAAAAAAGCTATAGGGAGAAAAAAAAAAAGAGCAAGGAGCGATGCAACCTTCTTGTGCAGGGGCTTGGGCCCCCTCATGGGGGGGGAGGCTGGGGACTCCTGTCCTTGTTCCCATTACACTTTGTGCCTTTCATCCCGTGACTGTTTATTTACAAACAGAGCTCATCCTGAGGGAGGGAAAAAAACCAAAACAAAAAAACCCACAAAGACTTGTTGGTTTCTTTCCAATTAAATTATTTAGGACGCTTAATTAAGGGATGAGTTTGCCGTATGAGTTATAGCTATTCATTTCCTCTGTTTGTACTCTTAAATAACCTTTTATTTTTTAATGTTAGATGCCTATCACGCAATATGCAGTAAGATTTAGTTACTTAATTTTCCTAAAGTGGATTGAGATCACCAGATGAATGGCAGTAAAGAAAAACAAATGTTATTTGTTATTAAGATAGCGATTTATGGCTTGCTACAGTTTGCTTGTGTTATATCAGTACTACAGTGAAAATTTCTGCCTCGGTCGTGATCAGCTACTAAGATGGCAAGGAAACAATGTTCTTTGGCTGTGACAGATGTTTTATTTAATTCCCTTTTCTTTCTGGTATTCTAATCAAATCCTTTCTTTGGAAGGAACTGAAACATCTTATCCTGGAGGCTGCAGATGGGTTCCTGTTTGTAGTTGCAGCTGAGACGGGAAGAGTGATCTACGTATCAGATTCTGTGACTCCTGTGCTGAACCAGCCACAGTCTGAATGGTTTGGCAGCACTTTGTATGAACAGGTTCATCCAGACGACGTAGAAAAGCTGCGAGAGCAACTGTGTACATCTGAGAACTCAATGACAGGTCAGATATGTCTGATGTATGGTTCTGTGTGTTATGGATCCCTGCAGGGTTTTTCTGATATTCAAAATACCTTGTTAAAAAACCTGGTAAAAGAGAAATTTGTCAAGATTAAACGGCCTTTTTCTTGCAAGCAGTGCAGTAATATAAATCCTGTTTTCCTTCCTATTTGTTTGACTTCAGTCAAACCACCTTCACGTAGCTCACTATTCAAACTTCTGGCTTGGGTAGGTTTGGAGTCTAGATTGTTTTCAGGCTTGGTCTGGAAATCTAGATTGTTTTCCTTTCGTCCTCAATGAACTTGTGACTTCTTTACAAATATGTGTTTCTTTAGGGCAGTGTTTATTTTGAAGGCAAAAAAATCATACTTTAGACTTTTCCATTTTCATAAACGTTCCTTGTGGTTTGCTAACGGGAATCCTGGGGAAAAAATCCAGTGTTTGGCAGCTGAAAATCTAGTGGATTTTAAATGGGAGGCTTGCTCCTGCAGCAGTGGTGTTAGTTAGCTCTAAATTGACTCACTGTCACTTTGCACATAAAACTAAACCATGTTCATATCTTCAGAATAACTCTGGCTTTTACAGTTATTCGTGCCCAAGACTGCAAGTAGGAAACTACCCTCGTCTTGAATAGGGTATGTATACCAGAGCTATGAGAGTTAGCTGAATCTTGTTTCAAGTCAGACTTGGAAAGCAGGAAACCCAGCTTCTCTTTTTCATTCTTACACACATATGTTTATAGCTATGGGACTAAGACTAGGGGAAAATATTTATAAGAAAATCCTGATCCACATTGAAGTCACATAACTTCTCCTTGCTCTAGTAATTCAGAATTCTTACCTGGTTTGCCAGAACTTTTGTTGTGTTTCATAACTTGAAGGACAGTGATACAGTTTTGAGTGAACCTGCTTCCATGTCAAAACAGTGCCAAATTCATGATTTCCTGTGGTTTGAATGTGATGTGGTTTTGGCAGAGCTGTTGTGTATTCAAATTGGAAACTCAAAGCAAAATTCCATGTTGAAAATCCAGATGGATCAAAACCAAGGGAGCAGTTAGGGGAACCTGGGCAGAGCAAAACAGCTGAGTCTCATACCACAAGACTTGAAAAAGAGCACAACCTCTGTTTTTATTATGTAGCATGTAATATGTTTTAACCTATGTACCATCTTCCTCCAAGAAGCGATTACTCCAGAACCTCAGCGAACAGTCACATTTCCACTTCCAGAATGTCCAGTTATGGGGCTTAACCTGCTCAAACTAGAGCAGAACTAGACAAACGCAGAGCACTCCTGAAAACCCAACTTTTTTTTTCCAGTTTTAACTATGTGCTTTTCGTTTACACAGAATTCATCTGTAGCCAGTGGAAAGAGAAGTTCAATTACAGCATTTATAGGGCTAAATCTTTTCTCTGCCTTTTGAAGTCCTCAGGTTGTCACAGAAGGCTTGTAAATCTGATTTACATGGACAGCTGAACGTTTTCCCAGTGTAAAGGAAGCATCAGCCTGTTTGGAGCCAGGGTAGCCTGCTTAGCTACACTCCAGAAGGTGCGGATGTAGAAAGGTGCTTTTATGGGACTGGAGAGTGTGTGTAGTTAAAACTGTCTCAAGGAAGTGCAAGTAAGAGTAAGTAAGTAAGAAGTAAGGAAGGTGCGTAATTTATTCTGCCTATATGGACCACATTGTGAGAGTTTTCCTTTACAAAGTTCTTGTGGGTACATGAGCAGTTGTTTAGCCAGCTGAACACCTCACAAGCTGTAAACACGATCATCAGTCTGCTTCTGCATCAAGGATAGACATACAGTAGTGTGTGCATCAGCTCTTGTAAGATCATCATAAAACAGGTTTTTTAGGTGTCTGCTGCATTTTTTTAGCTTTTTAATAAAATTAGTGTAAAGCAAGAGATATCATAATACAGTCCTGCTTTGTTGGGTAGTTTTGTTTTAAAGATGTGACTGGTGAAATGCATTTAGTTAGTATATGAGTAGTTTTGTCTGCCTGAGGAGCATGTAAGTAAACAGAAAGCTCTGGATCTGTTACATTAAACTTGCATTTCCTTGACCCTGTAAGGTACCCTTAGATAAGAGAGGCAGTCTTCTATAAGAAGTTTCAGTCTGGCATCCAGTTGCTTATCAACAGCACGCAGTAGGACGTCAGCAGCATCACTCTCTAGGTCCTCAGGGAGCAAGGTGATTCTAGAGTCCATCCAACCAGTTACACTTTCCTTCCTGTAGCACAAGCCATACTGAGAGTAACTGCTTTGTAACAGGTAGAATACAGTGAACAGAAATGATGGGTGCCATAGTGACATTTTAAAAGAGGTCAAGTAAGCAAATGTGCTTCCTTTAAGTCAGCGTTTATCAAACCATTTGAGCAGCCCCCAAGTCTGTCTTGGCTTTCCAAAGTTGTTTCCTGCAGAACAAAGGGCAGTGTGGAGCTTGAAAGCGATGCAAACTGCAAGCCAGCCAGCTGTGTTTGACGTTTTTCCTGCTCAAAGTGAAGTTCACTGCAGGCAGCAGCAAAATCCTCATCTTCTAGTGACCTCTGACTGTTGAGCACAGGACTCGCCTCAGGAAAAGAAGAGACTTGCAGGTGAAAGTGTAATGATAGGAGATGATTTTTAACTTTGCTCTCTTCGTCATCTTCTCAGGGTCTCATCCCTATAACCTCCTCCTTCAGCCCCTGAACTGGGAAGCAATGGCAGCATCTTGAGAAAGGAGAAACTTCACTTGCCTTGCATCAGAGCAGTGTCCTTTGGTTGTATGTGTTCTGTTACAAGCATGATTGTTAGTGCTGCATTGCTGGGGTTTTCCCAGCACCTCTTAGCAGTCCTGCTGTGCAGAGGAACTGCTCCAGACCCCGAGGGCTTGGGAGGCTGCCACTGCCAAAGGGGCGCGACGGAGAACAAGTCAGTGGAGAAGGCAGGCTTCCTCTCACATTTCTGCCCCCAGGAATAAGACTGGGACCGGGACTGTGGTTGCATGAGCATTTCTTTGGCAGTCACACCAGCTTATGCAATTCTCACCTCATCTAACCCTCTCCTCCTTTGGCATTTATTTGGTACTACAGTGAGTCACATGAAGGGGGCTGACCCAGCGGAAGGCAAAGCTAAGCGAAAAAACCCCCTTGGTTTTGGTAGAGACAGCTCTTTGTCCCACCTTCTTATAGGGTCACTTGGACTCTTGTGTTAACACCAAGGAGAAGTGGGGAGTGAATAATTAAGGCTAAGGAGAGGACAGGACTTCAGGAGCAGTAAAAGTGTATGCCAGATTGAGGTGGCCGTGTAACTGTGGCCTAAACCATGTAGTGTGTTTGGGGAGTTAATTGCTTACTCTATTTATAACACTCAGGATACAGGGAAGGATGGATAGTTTCTCTTCCACTTTATATCCTCAGAGATTTTATTCCCTGGAAATGGAACAGTCATCTGCTTGTTTATTGTGCATTAATTGCTAACACATTGTAGCAACAGGAAAGCTGAACTATGAAGCATATGTATGGTTTGAAATGCTCTAGAAAAGACAGCAGCTGAGACTTGATGATAGCAACAAAGAGTGCTCCCAAGAAGTCTTTACATGCGTCATGGGTGTGATTAATCATAATGGGGCAGATATTCAGAGTAATAATTTATTTTCCCTCTTTGTACTCGGAAATCTGCGGATGGGAAAACAAATCACTTCAAATATGGATGAAGATCAGATCCCACAGTAGGATCCATTAAGCAAAGACCTCTTTGCCCTTAGGATACACTGATGAAACTTGATGGATGTTGGGTTCAGATGCAGGTTCAGGGTTGAACATTGAGAAGTGCTGAATAACACCCAGCACTGTGGAATCCTAATGCAAGCGAGAGCCTCTTATCAGCCACAGACAACAAATCTCTGATGGCTTAGAGAACAGACAGAACTGAAGTGCAAAGAAAGACAACTTTTGAAGAGAACCTCTGCTACATTTACTCTCAAAAAAATGAATGAACAAGTATTGTACCTGACTGGTCTTCTAGTGTTCCAGAACACTTCGTTGGACTGATTTCTACCAGTGTAATTCTCTGTAAGCAGTTCACGAAAGAGTACAATGAGGAATATAGGTACCTCTGTATGGTTGCTGGAAATGCTTCAAGTGATTTCATGATATGTTTGAGATATTCTTGTCAAGGCTGTGAGGTTCCTGTTCCTGCAGCCAGCATCTCCAGTGGTGCAAATGGGAAGCACCCAAGTTTATTGCATTCAATTCTGAGCTCCAAGCAGCACAGCATGTAGTAATCCAGCTATAACGTCTTCCTTCAGCCTCACAAGAGCTAAGGTAAGGCAGGGAGCAGCAGATGTAATCCTGTCATGGCACCAAGCCTCCTCAGGACATTTGGGATCAGGAGGAGTCCTTGCAGACTGTTGTAGCTGAGTAGTAAAGGGATGCTGAAACTGCAGACCTGTGACTGCAAGAAAATGATGAGAACCAGAACCCCTACAGCTCTCATTTTCAAGTGATTTTAAAATGACTAAATCAATTTACTTGCTAGCTGAAAAAAATTAATTGAGGTTACTCCTGGACAGAACTTGTACGCCAAGTTCAGTCTTGGCGTGATATTTTATTGCCATTTTTTATTAGCACAAAAAAAGTAGAATTTATGATGGAAATGGTGACTGACCACAACAAAAGTGTTGAGCTGATAGGCACCATTTTAGAAGAAAGGACTGTTGCATGACAGTTCACTGTGGTTCATGAATATTATGGCAACATCACTCCATGTTATACAAGAAGAGATTTGTTCTGGGGGAACCTGTCTCACAGAATCTTCAAATAATGTGTTGTCTTGCAATGGTGGTTTCAGGATATGAAGTTTTTTGTCCAACTGCAAAGCTTTGTGTGTAGACACAGCAACAAAATCCAGATGCTGTAGGTAGAGTCAAATTGACTGTAAAATTGAGGAAAGTAATGTTAAATTCAAAAGAGGGCAGTGCCAGAGGCCAGTGGAGAAGCAAAATAAAGCTTTACACAGCACTGAACAGATGGGAGGTGCTCAACCAACAGTAAATAACCATGTGAAAGAGAAGATTAGGAATAACTTCTCTGTACAACACACACTCTTCCTGAAAATCACACAGGATTTTTTGTGCTGTGAGCTGTTTCATACTCCCATGTCAATTTTCCAACTCTGATTTCTGCATTTTTGTTCTTACAAGAAAGGGAATTCTTTTCATGCAGCCAGGCAGTGAATGCAAACGTGGCTCTTATGATCACTGCTTTGAACTCTCATTTCAATAAAAGACTCCAACTGATATGGAGAAGAGCTGAATGGGACTCCTAGTTGGCTTCATGTGCAAAATTCTCAAAACAAATTCAAAGACTTAACTTGAGGCATGACCACAAATTCAGTCCTGGGAAATCTAATTCTGTTTTGCCTTACGTGTCATCAGCAGTAACAGTAAAACTCATGTCTAATGAAAAAGTAATATATTACTAAAGCATTTAATTAATGAGATGGCTTCTGCAATATATAAGCAAGCCAGGGAGTTTTTCCTTATCCAGTTGAAAATTGGATCAGCCTATTCTTTTTTTTTTTTTTAAAGGGAGTAAAAAAGTCTCTTTTAGGTATTGATGCCAAAAACCTTATACTAAAAATGTATTGTCAGGTGCTTTGTCTTCCCTGTATCTTTTGTAGAAATTGAGATGCTTGCCAAAGATGGATGCTTTTCTACCCAGAGATCTCAACTCTCCTTGAAAAAATAATAAAATAATCCCTTTTGTTCAGAGAAGTGTGTCCTTGCTGAGACAGTCGACAAAGCGAGGAGCTACAGCAAAGCTCCTTTGGGACTTTGTTCTCTGGCCTTTGGTTCTGAAGAGCACATTTATCAGAGGTTTATGCATTGGAAAAGCACTATGCATGTAAAGGGCTCTTTCAAGTGACAGCACTTGATTTCTTTATTTTTTTTTTTTACTTCTGTCTTTGAACTCTCTTAAGTACATGAACCCTAAAGAACCATCTGTCTCTGAAACATGCCCAGCCCAGCAGCTTAACAAGTCAGAGTACAGAGAATTAAAACCAGATCTCAGTGTTTTAGGTTTTAACGGCCCAGGATGACTGACCTAGTAAGATGGTTAGCCTCTGGGCAGGTAGGGGAAGGAGTTCTATAATTTTTGGTTTATGGAGAGAGTTGATAGTTACCTTGTGCCTTTTATCCCAGGATAAAACAGTGGTTCATCATGGTCTGTTTTCAGTGTTGGTGGAACGTCGCAACCTGTAGAGTGGACAGCAGGCATCCAGTAAAAAACACACAGCAAAGCAGGAGGGATGGGGAGGAGGGAAAGTTTCCATATACATGATATGAGATGTCCTGAAATATTTGATTTCTCTGCAAGACTATCTGAAACTTGACTCTTAATATTTTATGGGATTTTTCCACCCACATGCACATACCCACGCCTCCCACACTTTATTCCTTAGAAGGGTGGAGGCTAGAGAGAGCTTTGCCAGGATTGTTGCACCTGCAGTGGAAGGGAACAGAGAGATGTTTGAAAATAGAAGCTTTGAGGCTGAGGTTGTCCCTTCATTTTCAGGACATGAATTCTCAAAACATGCTGCCACGTATAGTCTATATATGATTGATTCATATGAACAGAGTATTTCAGGTTTCAGTCTGGTTTTACTGTAGAAAAAGCCAATTTTGGCAAAGCATCTCTTCCTATTTTAAGTGTGAAATCTTGGAAGAGATTTGGCTCATTGCTGACAACTACCAAATCACCATGTGATACCTGTTTTTCAGCAGAGTTATGTGGTCCCACCGGCATTGCGGAGAGTGAAGAGGACATTGCAGATGTAAAACTTTCCATGCACACCAGCCCGTTGCTGTGCCATTCTTCCAAAGAGAAAATCTGGCCACATTTTTGTGGACTGTTTGTTCTCATAGCAGGAAGGACACAAGGCCAGCCAGAGATGTCCTTTGAACTTGGGCGGCGCCAAGCATAGGAATTTGGTGTTTTCAGCTTCAAAAATACCAAATATTCTCTTTGCAAACAAATGAATTGGTGTGGTAGATGCTTAGGAGCAGGAGACAAGGAAGCGGTGCATGTACAGCATCTAGCTCTTGGCTACCAATAGCGTGTGCTTAGAAGTGATGCCCAAAGCCTCTGAGTCTTGAGCTTCTCTTCTGTTGTCCTTTGCTTTGATCAAGCATGCTTTGCCAACTCAGTGTGACAAAATAAAACAGCTTAGTGGATGAGTGAGGGCCATCCAAGTTGGTGAATGCACTGGGCACCAGAAGGCAGGCAAGGGCAGTTTTCAGAATTCTGTGTGTTAAATTACACATCTGGGACTTCATGTTTCCTTGCAAGTGGTTTGCCCCGTTCTTCAGTTGAGGGAAGTGAAACAAATCCTTCATTGAGTTGTTGCTGCAGTCAATGGGACCAGTGACTGTGGTCCCACGATCTTACAGGGGTAATGTGGAGGGAGAATTTGGCTTTTTCTGTTGTTTCTGTAAGAAGGAGGACTTTCAGGCCTCAGAGGTGCAATTCCTGCCCTTTGACACACCTGGTGATACCACAGAAATAAGAAAAACTCAGTCTGCTCTCAAAAAAATAAATACTTTCAAATGATCATGTTTTCAACATACGGTACATTTGATTTCTAAGTTATTCCAAGAGAATTTTGTTTTGGTCTCTGGGGCTGGTTTGGCATGAAGAAAATCCCAAGTGTTGGGAGAAGCCAGCTATGGCTGAAACAGCTCAGAAAGCAACTCCTACACACACTGAGTGACCCAGTGGTCTCCCTGCTGCTGAGACGCTCCTGGGGGGAGTACTGGAAGGAAAACTAGCTATAATTAGTTGCATTTTAAAAAAAATTAAGTTGGTAATTATAAAGGTGGTTTAAAGAGGTCAGTACACATTTTTACCAAAATAAGGAAGCAGCTTTAGTACTCTGAGACAGACTTATTACATCTGATTAGCATTAGGGAATGCTTTTAGGGTAGATTTTCAGGTGTTTGGGCATGCATGTGCACGTGGGGTCTGTGGTTGTTATTTCTCTTCAGTCTTCACCCTGACTTTCCCACTTGGAAACTGCCGTGTACTTAGGTGTGTTATCACAGATGTTTGACTGGATCATTTTCAGTTGCTGGGTTTCAAGGGTGGTGAGGGGTTTCAGTGTTCAATATTTATTCAACCTGCTCTGTTTTGTTAAACATGATGATATGTATGGAGTTAGTAATTCCTCCCCTTTTTTTTTTTTTAACTACTAATATGTCACAAATACCAAACCAACTTCTTTGGTTAATGCTTTGCCAGTAAAGCAGCCCAAGCACTCCTCAGAACCTTTCGGCACTGGCCCTGCTTGCAACCTTCTGTAAATCTCAGATGTTCACTGCTTCGATGGGAACTCCATGAGTGCTAGGAAGATGCAGTATTAGCCTTAACATCTACCCTGTGGAGAACTAGCTTCTCCTGTAGCCTAATAATTTAAATGTTGTGCTGCTTCAATGAAGTTAACACAGTCCACTAAAATATTTTACACTTACCTGATGAGTTAAAGTGACAGACTAGGGAAACAGAGGGAGGAGGGGTGGCTTGGAGTGACTGTAGCCCACCCTGAATGTGTGCTTCCTTTGAAGGGGGAATAAATGACTTACCTCATGCTGCTGTCATCTCTCTTCTTAGCTGAAGCTCTCCTGTTTCATAAACTGGCACAGCAGAGGCAGGATTCCCACGATCTTTGTCCCTTCCCTGACATCCCACCAGCATGCTGGGACCATGGTACCCACTTGCTCCTCACTGGGATCCTGCAAAGAGCTGTGTGGAGGGAGATGCCTCCCATAGAGCAGCATGGTGTCAGTGGTAAACATGGCTTTCTGTCAGCGTTCTGTGGTTTGATCGATTGTATTGTAGGGCCTAAGTGTAATGTCATCAAACATTCTTCTTTCTGTTTTCCTAGTATGGACACTTTTGTATGTAATTTGTGTTTTGTGAGCCTTCAAGAAGAGAATAAAAACCTCTAGTGATGTTTTGCTCCACACACCTTAATTTAAGTGAACTCAAGGAGTAGAGTAGCCTATAAAAACAAGCAGACAGTATTCTGGGCATTTTGTTCTCCTCCTCCTTTCTATTTCTGTCTCTCTCCCTCCTCTTGTGTTTAAATTTAATTCTTTCCCCAGCAAAATGTCTTGCAAAGTCATCTTACAGCCATCATTGATTTCCTGTAACGGACTGGCCCATGGTGTGTCGCTGGCTCAGGTGGAACAGATCATAGCCGAATTTCAGAACCAGATGACACTGCTATTTACTAAGACAGCATTTATCTCAGTTACTTGAGTTTGGTAATGAAGTACAAGTATACAAAATGCTGGGAGCAGAAGCTTTTTTGGCAGAAGTGGTTTTTCGTAAAGCTTCTTGCTGAGCATTCAAGTGAAACTAATAGGTTAATGTAAAAGCTACTTGCAACCTTTATGTGCTGATTTATGGTGCAGCTGGGAACGGTAAAGGAACAAATTCTATTTTACAATTATTTTGGATAGCTGTCCTGTCATGGGAGTCTTTGCTGATGGGGCCTTGGAGTAACTGTTTCTGGGCTTTTCCATCCTTTTTCTAGGTGTAGAAAGCTGCTCTGTCTTTTGAGGAGCTCTTTGTATCTTGGGTCATTGACAGGCCCTAGTATCATTTTCTCCGGCTCAGGCTTTCCTTCAAACACATCTAATAGTTGTAAGAGAAGTGATATCACAAGTTCCCAACTCATAGAATAGTGGCCTTGGTGATATTTCTATGTTGAGTGACCCAGCCTGAAGGTACCTGGGGAGATCAGAGTGTGGCTGTGTCAGGTCTTATACAAACCTATAGCGAGACGAAGCTTCTGCTGTTAATGGACAATGCAAGGACGAAAAAAGAGAGGATCATTGTCCCACTTTACAGATAGGAAACTAGAAATGGAGATGATGCTGTTGTATTTGTGTCTAGGAAGATCTGGCACATCTCTATGGGCTTCTGTCAGTCATTTTATTTACTCTGCTGAAAGTTGCCCATATGTAAAAGAACCAATGTTGAGAGTTCAAAATACATTTAATCCTTAAAGTGTTTTGGGGTTTGGTTTTTTTTTTTGTATTACAACTTAACTTTCAACATGTGCTTTGAATTATTTGCTTGGGTTTTTATGTCCAGTTTTTCCAGGTCCATCAGCAGAGAGACTTGCATGTGATCTGTAACACTATCCCTTCAGATAGTCCCTTAAAATTAACTCAGTGGCAAGGCTCAAAAGTCCACATAGTTTCCTTTTTAATTTAATTAAAATGATGCATATTTGCACAACGCGGTGGAGAATTACATGATGCAGACTGGTTAGTCAAATGCGAAGGCAGGAACAGCAGAGACCTTTTGGCCTCATGAGCTTTTATAAGAACAAGTTCTATTAAGCAGCTGTGTAACGTGAGGGGTTTCTTATTGAAAAACAAGAGGGGGTGAGAAAGATTTTTCAATTCCCCCTTTGTGGGTCACTGTCTCCAGTTGGTAAGTAGGAGACAGGCAGATATTTAAAAATAACCACATTGCAATTGCATTACTGGTTTTTAAAATTTTTTTTAACTTTGCTTTTGATTGGATCAAGTCTTCATTCTATTGTAAGAATGTCATAACTTGACTCTAATGCTTATACAACGCCTTTTGCAATTAGATGATGTAAACTGTAACATATTTAGAAACCGTAGCTTTTTAGATGTTCAAATAGCCCCTCTGAGAAGCTAGGCCAGTGAGGAGAATCAGCTTTGATGGTTTATGTTTAGAAGTGGAATATTATCCATCATTATGGGATAGGTAGTTCAGGAATTTTTTCATGAGTGCTGAGGGAAAAATGAGCAATAGAGAGCATGTCCTGGTTCTGAGTATCATTGTGAAAGTGGTGTAGTTGATTCTAGTGAAATTTCTTTTCCTTTTTTGGGCTAATTTTGGGCTCTACATTTATATATCAAGAGGTTATCACAGGATATAAAGAAAGATAAATCAGCCATCCAGCCTGTAGTCTTCTTTGGGAAGCCTAATAATGTTTGTTTATCATTTAAGCTGATTATGCCCTGATAAGAGTATACTGGTCATGAGATTTTTATGGACTTTCTGAGAATCTCTGTGAATTATATTATTGAGAATTTTCATCTACAGCTGCAGTATCTTGAGAACTTGTATTCCTTACATGATTTGGAAGCCTGTTCCTAGCTGCATCTCTGCTGCTCGCTGACCACAGGCAAGAGAAATTGTTCCTTTGGGCTTTGGTGTCCTCATCTCTAAAGCAGGAGAAAAGGTGTGGCTTTCATGTCTGCCAAAAAGTATACTGTAAGCCAGGTACACAGGAGCCCCAAAGCCCCAGGCTGTGAGAGCTAAGGCAGTCCCGTGACATTTGGGTGGAAGGCACTGCCAGCTTTGGAGCAAGAGCAACTGCATTTTATCCCAGCCATCCCACAGGCTTCTTGGTTGATATGTGTGCAGTGTAATGACAGCTGGGAAGGCCTGTGTGGTCCCTGATTTTGTTCCAGGTTTTGTGAGGCTGACAGGCTTTACAGTGTACTGTATTCTCAAGGGACATTGGTGTACCAGTGTCCCCGTGGCTTTGTTCTTCTGGAGAAATTGGGCTGAGGCACAAAATCTATGTGCAGAGGGCAGAGATGTAAGTGTGGGCTCGCTGTGCAGCCTTGCTGGTGGGGTACAGGGTCCTGTGGGGAGGTCTCCTCCCCTCTGTGTACGGTCAGAGCAGCGGGGAGGCACAGGTGGGAAGTGTGCATGGTGAGTCTGTGTTCCTACCTGTGGTGCTACCTCCCTCAAAGTCCTGCTCACCTGCTCCCTGAAAGATTTGATAAGATCATTATTTTAATGTCAAAAAAGATTTCGATTACATGAGCCATCTCCACATATCAGGAACATGTTTCTCCCCACCACTGAGTGTCCTGTAAGCCAGGGGCTGCATTTGTGATTATAGAATCACAGAATGGTTAGGGCTGGAAGGGACCTCAAAGATCATCAAGTTCCAACCCTCCTACCATTGGCAGGGAGACCTCTCATTTGACCAGGCTGCTCAAGGCCCCATCCAACCCAGCCTTGAACACTTCCAGGGAGGGGGTATCCACCACTTCCCTGGCAACTTGTGCCAGGGCCTCACCACCCTCATAGTGAAGAATTTCTTCCTAATATCCAATTGCAATCTACCCCCTTCCAATTTAAAACCCTTCCCCCTTGTCCTGTGACTACATGCCCTTCTAAAATGTCCCTTCCCAGCTTCCTTGTAGACCCCTTCAGGTGTTACGGTCCATAAGAGCTGTGGTACCAGTAAGGGATGACCTGTAGTACCAGACATCTACCAGGCAGAACACAGGACTCCTGCCCCAACAGTCTGGGGAAAAGACCCTTTCCACAAGCACCTTAAAAATATATGTGCACTGAAGTTATGAGCCTTGCTTAGCATGAATCTGAAGTTTGAAAGAGAAAAGCCTGCTGCCTGCTACGAGCCCATCTGCTCCGCATCATAGCGAGCCCTGGCAGCCGTCCCGCGTGGAGGTGCTGTGTCTGATGCAGGGGAAGGCGAGCCTGGTAGGAGTGCCAGTGCCTGCACGCTGGGGTTGTTTGTGAATGAGCGAGGGGGTGGTGGTGAATGAGTTAAGCATCACGAGTTAGCAAACTTGTTCTGCAAAAACAACCTCATCAGGCTCTAGAACTGCACATTCCTTCTGGCCTCTCGATGTGTTTTAACTGCTGTCAAGAATTGGTGTCGTCTGTTGTAGGTTTAAAAGACTGTTAGCTACTCTGAGTATGAAGTAATGGTGTTAAGATCAACAGGTTTTGCCTGAGAGAGCTGTGCTGTAACCTCTGGTATGAGCAACTAGCATGCTGCAAAATCTTCACTGTTTACCCCAAGCAGTGACCAGTATATTTTATCTGTTCAGAGTGCTGGAGACAATCAGTGGTCCAACCAGTAATGCTGTCTTCACACACATCTTTCATAGCCTGAGATACAGTGACAGAGTTGGCTTTCAATGCTGCTCTCATGAGTGATAAAAACTTTCCTGTGCTGCCTCCTTACAAATTGGTAGGAGCTCGTTTGCAGAGTTGCACTTCTGTGTGATGAGCTGCCAGCTGGTAGTTTTAGTTGAGAGCACACTCCTCTGACAGGTAAACCCTGCTGCTACTTTCTAAAAACTTAATGTACTAACAGAGAGCATCACCATAGAAGTAGTCCTTTGTTCTCTGACCCTTCAGTTTGGGGCTCGGCTTACATTTGGAGCTGTGTCCAGAAGCATCAGTACCTTGACCATCACTTTGCCTTTATTTTTTGCTTATTTCCTTTTCTTTTCCTGCATCCCTCTCTTGCTTTTTCCGTTTTCATAGTAAAATAAAGAAGCTTTTAGTTTTCTTAAGGATTTTGTTGGTGCAGTATTCCTGTGTTCTGTTTGTCTTCCCTGAGTAGCCTGCGGAGTATTTTTGATGAGCACAAAGTCATCTTTTGTTATCTTGTCCAAACCAAACTTACTTTATCCTTTATTTTATTTTGCCTGGAAACAAATAATGTAGACAATCCGGTGGCTGAGAGTAATTATGAAATACCTAACGTGTTCTTTGTAAGACAAGAAACTCTCATCTACAATATGAAGCTTGCTGGGCTCTTAGAGGTCACTGCACTGAGGGCAAGGTGAGACTCCATATAGTAATTCAGACTGGTTCTTTATCAGGTCCTGTGCAAGACTAATTTTGTCCATCTACTGATGAGCTAGAAGGAAATGGAAAATTGTGTCATGTACTTTGCCAGCAGCATTTTTATGTGCATGAGGCTAAAGCAACCCTTCTGATCTTTGTGAGCCTTTTGTTGCAGAAGAGGGGTATTTCCAGGCTGCGTGTGGATACTGTACGCTTGCTTTTAGAGGCACACATTTCAACTTGCACTGAAATTTTTGCAGAAGAATGCCCTCATGTAACAGCCTGTCTTTCTAATTACAGACTGGAGGGTTCTTAGGAACTGGAAATCCAGCAGAGAGCATTTTGTGGTAGAATTAAGTGTTGAAGCTTATGGAGCTTTGAATCCACCAAAAAAAAAAACCCACCCCAAAAAAACAACTAGAGAAAGCAACGAAGAACAGACTGTGTTTGATTACTGGGCTATAAACCTTAGCGTGTGGTGCTTAAACATGGAGGGACAAATCTTCCAACAGGCTGGTACTATTGCGTGGAGATGGATTTGAGCCAGACTCCCAGATTTGAAACCCCATAAACTTCAGTAGGTCAGGCCAATCCTTGGCTTCGGTTCATCTCAAACATTGCAAACACAGGAAAGGTATTTGAACATTCACAGTAGCAATTGGAGGTCCAAAAGGGGAAGGTGCATGTATAATCTGCCCACTGTTTGCACACACGAGGGGCGTGTTAGTGTCAGTATGAGCATTTGTCCCCTTGATCGTTACGAGACGGCTTTTAGAGCATCACTGAAAACATGCTGCGGCATAACACAAAGGGAATGTGTCTGGCATGTATCCTCAGTACTTGAATCTGTTACTAGCTAATCTTTTCAGTGGGAAGAGCTTGGTATGGCTTCTCTAATTTTACTCAAATAGTTCATCTCTAAAATACCATCCTCACCTCTGTGGTCCACTCTGACAGCCTTTTCTGGTAACAACAGCTGACATAAGGTTTCCTGCTCAGAGGACAACTGGTTTTTAAGCAATACTGCCTTCTGAATGGGGACAGTAGTGGGTAGATTTCCACAAATTATCAAATATACCCAGACCAACCGGGGCGACTTACATACTGGTTTAAATGAGCATCATGCATGTTTATTTGCTTTCTCTTTTGCAGCAGAGTTGTTGTGGTAATGTCATAAATGGTAATGCAACAGCAATGTCAGTAACAGAAATGATGTCACTGAGACAGGCAACCTGCACTTGCTGTATCTGAGGGTTGTGTCTGGAGAGGGGAAAAGCTTGACATGAAAATACTCTATGTGCAATTACAGATTCCTGGGGCACCTCATAAGGATCCAGCTGGTGATGGCACTGGGCTCACTGGGCTGTTAAAACTGCTCTTCCAAAGAAATGAGAAGAAACTTTTTTTCTTAAAATGCACATGAGCACTATTCAGCCAGCGGAAGTTGTCAGAATATCCTGGAATATTTCTTATTAATAAGGATATAATTGCCAACTTTCACAGCAGATGTACTTTGTGTATGTTTCCTGTGGAGAAACCTAAGTGAGTATTTATCACCAAGGTAGCAGCACCAGTGTACAAGATGCAGGGGAGTGTGGAGATAGGAGTATTTTATGGTGCTGTGGCAGAAGGATCATCAGAGCATGCCACCTCTTTGAACCGAGCTGTCTGCGTGACACTGAGTGGCGATTTATGCCAGCATGCTTGACTGCAGTGTGGGACCTGCCAAGGTCCATCGTGTGAGCAGCTGCAGCAAACTATAGATGATACTAAAGCAGGTAGAAGATGGTTTTGCAGTTCTGTGCTGGCAGAAGTGAAGCAGTGTGGATCTATCCCCTTCACAGTCAGGCGTGGAGTGACGAGTAGTTTTGTTTGAGATCCAAGCCCTGGTGTAGCATTTCTTAGGAGATCCCTCTTCACCCACAGAGTGCACTGACAGACTTGTTTGAGCTAAATCGGAAGCCTTGTCCTTAGTCTATTCAACTATAATTCTTCCTCTTTTTAATATAACTTGATCATAAGCTTTTAATAATATGAGACACAAACCCCTTGTTCGTCATCACCTCACCTGTGTGAGGTGTGAGCAGGTGGATGACCTCCTCTGCTTAGTTGCCAATCTTGAGGATGAGCTCGAAAGGCTGAAAGCCATTCGGGGAAGGGAGCTCAGCCTTGTTGTGGAGCTTAGGGAGGAGATAGATAGACTACGGACCATCAGAGAATGCGAGCGGGAGATAGACTGGTGGAGCAACTCTCTGCGAGAAAGGCGCAGAGATTGCACTTCCCAGACTAAGGGAGTATTGGGAGAAATGGCCCCTCTCTCTCACCATAGTCCAGCAGGGAGAGACAGCTTGAGAGGAGAGGAGGAATGGCAGCAGGTCTCAGCCCGGCGTTGCAGGCGACCCCCATCCCGACCTACCTCGGTTCCCCTAGTCCCTCTCTGTAACAGGTATGAAGCCCTGAAACCAGAGGGAGACGTGAGTGATGATGACATGGGAGCGCTGCCGTCAAGCTTGCCCAAGGTAAGGCAGACGGCTCCACGTTTGAAGACTGCTTCCTCCAGGAAAGAAAGGAGGGTGATAGTTGTGGGCGACTCTCTTCTGAGAGGAACAGAGGGCCCAATATGTCGGCCTGACCCTACCCATAGGGAGGTGTGTTGCCTTCCCGGGGCACGGATCAGGGATATTTCTAGAAAACTCCTCAGCCTTATCCGCCCCTCCGATTACTACCCTTTATTGGTAGTTCAGACTGGCAGTGATGGGTTTGCTGATAGAAGCCTGAGGATTATAAAAAATGATTTTAGGAGGCTGGGGAAGTTAGTCGATGGAGCGGGCATACAAGTTGTGTTTGCCAGTATTCCTTTGGTGGCAGGGGCAAACACTGAGATAAGCAGAAAAGGCCATCTTATAAATGCATGGCTGAGAGGCTGGTGCAAACACAAAAATTTGGATTCTTTGATCACGGGGCGGTCTACTCGGCACCTGGCCTGAGGACAGCTGATGGGAATTGCCTGTCTCCGAAAGGGAAACGGATACTTGCCCAGGAGCTGGCAGGACTTGTAGAAAGGGCTTTAAACTAGATAGGAAGGGGGAAGGGGATAAAGCCAGGTCTGCTAGAGATCGGCCTGGGGAAGTGGTATTGGGATTAGGAGAGAGGCAAGGGGCTCAGCTGAGGTGCGTCTACACTAACGGCACGCAGCATGGGCAACAAGCAAGAAGAGTTGGAAGCCATAATGCGGCAGGCAAACTATGACCTGGTTGCCATAACAGAAACATGGTGGGATTGCTCCCATGACTGGAGTGCTGCAATGGATGGCTACAAACTCTTCAGGAGAGACAGGCAAGGAAGGAGGGGTGGTGGTGTGGCTCTATACGTTAGGGAATCCTTTTCTGCCACTGAGATTGTGACTAGGGATGATAACATTGAATCCCTATGGGTAAAGATCAGAGGAAGGGCTGACAAGGCAGACATCCTGGTGGGCGTCTGTTATAGACCGCCAAACCAGGATGAAGAGACAGATGAGGTGTTCTACAAGCAGCTGGCACGAGCTGCACGATCATCAGCCCTTGTGCTCATGGGGGACTTCAACTTCCCTGACATATGCTGGGAGTACAGCACAGCACAGAAGAAGCAGTCTAGGAGGTTTTTGGAGTGCACAGAGGATGCATTCCTGATGCAGCTGGTCAGAGAGCCCACAAGAGGAACTGCCCCGCTAGACCTGCTGTTCGTGAACAGGGAAGGTCTGGTAGGAGATGTGAAGGTTGGGGGCTGCCTTGGACAGAGTGACCATGAAATGATACATTTCTCAATTCATGGTGGAGCTTGGAGGGGGAATAGTAAAACTGCTACCTTGGACTTTCAGAGGGCAGACTTTGATTTGTTCAAGAGACTGGTAGGGGGAGTCCCTTGGCATTCAGTCATAGCGAACAAAGGGGTACAAGAGAGCTGGTTGCTCTTCAAGAAGGAAGTCTTAAGGGCGCAGGAGCAGGCGGTCCCCCTGAGCCGCAAAATGAGCCGGCGGGGAAGAAGACCAGCGTGGATGAATAGGGAGTTACTCTTGAGGCTCCGTGAGAAAAAGAGAATCTACCGCCTGTGGAAGGAGGGACGGGTAACTGAGAATGAATTCAAGGAAGTTGTCAGGATGTGTAGAGGTGAAATCAGAAAGGCAAAAGCCCAGCTTGAATTTAACCTGGCCACTGGGGTGAAAAAGAATAATAAACTCTTTTATAAGTACATTAACAGTAAGAGGAGGACAAAGGAGAATATCCACTCTTTACTGGATGAGGCTGGGAATGTGATCACTGAGGATAAGGAAAAGGCGGAGGTTCTGAATGCCTTCTTTACGTCTGTCTTTAAAGGTCAAACAGATCCTCAGGGTACCCCTCTCTCTGACCTGGTAGTCTCAGCTGGGGAGCATGCTAACTCCCCTGTGATTCTGGAAGAAACAGTCAGAGACTTCCTACTCCAACTGGACTGCCACAAGTCCATGGGGCCGGATGAGATCCACCCGAGAGTGCTGAGGGAACTGGCAGAGGTGGTAGCCGAGCCGCTTTCCATTATCTATCAGTCCTCCTTGCTGACTGGTGAGGTCCCAGAAGACTGGAGGCTTGCCAATGTGACTCCCATTTACAAGAAAGGTTGTAAGGAGGATCCGGGGAACTACAGGCCTGTTAGCCTGACCTCGGTTCCAGGGAAGGTTATGGAACAGATAGTCTTGAGGGAGATCATGCGGTATGTGCGGGATGGCCGGGGGATCAGGCCTAGCCAGCATGGGTTCATGAAGGGCAGGTCCTGTTTGACCAACCTGATCTCCTTCTATGATCTAGTGACCCATCTGCTGGATGAGGGAAAGGCTGTTGATGTGGTCTACCTAGACTTCAGCAAAGCCTTTGACACTGTCTCCCACAGTATTCTCCTGCAGAAGCTGGCAGCCCGTGGCTTGGATGGGTACACCCTCGGCTGGGTAAGGAGCTGGCTGGAGGGCCGGGCTCAGAGAGTGGTAGTAAATGGAGTTAAATCCAGCTGGCGACCGGTCACGAGTGGTGTTCCCCAGGGGTCGGTGCTGGGGCCTGTCCTCTTCAATATCTTTATTGATGACCTAGATGAGGGCATTGAGTGCACCCTCAGTAAGTTTGCAGATGACACTAAATTGGCTGGGAGTGTGGATCTGCCTGGGGGTAGCGAGGCCCTACAGAGGGATCTGGACAGGCTGGAGAGCTGGGCTGAAGCCAATGGCATGAGGTTCAACAAGAGCAAATGCCGAGTCCTGCACTTTGGCCACAACAACCCCAGGCAGCGCTATAGGCTTGGGGCGGAGTGGCTGGAGGACTGTGTGGAGGAAATGGACCTGGGGGTACTGATTGATGCACGGCTGAACATGAGCCGACAGTGTGCGCGGGTGGCCAAGAAGGCCAACGGCATCCTGGCTTGCATCAAAAATAGTGTTACTAGTAGGAGCAGGGAGGTAATTGTCCCCCTGTACTCAGCACTTGTGAGGCCGCATCTCGAGTACTGTGTTCAGTTTTGGGCCCCTCACTACAGGAAAGACATTGAGGCTCTGGAACGCGTTCAGAGGAGGGCTACTAAGCTGGTGAGGGGTCTGGAACACAGGCCTTACGAGGAGCGTCTGAGGAAGCTGGGATTGTTCAGCCTGGAGAAGAGGAGGCTTAGGGGAGACCTTATAGCTCTCTATAGCTTCCTGAAGGGAGGTTGTAGTGAGCTGGGGGTCGGCCTCTGCTCCCGTGTAGGCAGTGACAGAACTAGAGGGAATGGTAGCAAGCTGCGCCAGGGGAGATTCAGGCTCGACATTAGGAAGCACTACTTCTCAGAAAGGGTAGTCAGGCACTGGAATGCACTGCCCAGGGAGGTGGTGGAGTCACCAACCCTGGGGGTGTTCAAGGAAAGACTGGATGTTGTATTGAGGGATATGGTTTAGTGGGAGCTAGTAGTAATAGGTGAATGGTTGGACTGGATGATCTTCTAGGTCTTTTTCCAACCTTGATAATTCTGTGATTCTGTGATTCTGTGATCACAATCTGCACTGTGGTGATAGAGCTCTGCAAGGTTAACACACACATGATGGACTGTGGAAACAAGCTGCTGAGAGAGCTTTGTCAGAATATCTGTGTACCAAATGGTTCTCTGACTCATATTACCACATACCCCCTGCAGGGATGTTGTAAGTCAGGGCAAAATTTAGACTACTATTTGTTATCTGGTAGATATTTCTAAGGCATTGGCAAATAAAAAGCTAAATTTAAAAACTATGACTTTTGTTGTCAGGGGTTCCAGGCATGCCAAAGGAACATGTGTCAGCAATTTTAGACTTTGCAAAGGATACTTATTTTTAAGTAGATGATTGAAACCTAAGAAATTCCCATTAGCTGTGTGAGTTGCATTTGCTGTCAGTGCTTTAGGATTATTTGTGTCACTTCAAGAATTTGTATTGGAATAAAACCCAAAAAAAACCCCCAAACCCAAACCACTAACCTGCACAGAAAACAAGTCTTTTGTTTGCGTGTATAACAAAGTTATTGTGTCCCAAGAGAAAATGCTTTTAATGGTTTGCCTTGGCTTGCCTGCTCACAGGGACAACCATGGGGTCCTGCACTGTCTTTATTTGCTTTGTTATGTATTGCCTTCATTCGTGAGTCAGTTTGCCTCCTGCTTAATAATATCTTATTTCTCTAAGTGGTGTGATTAGTTGAGGGTATGGGCAAACAGACTGTGGCTTTGGCAGCAGAAAACGAGACCAAGACACAGACTCCCTGGTTGGGGGAAAGGGAGAGTGTTTGAGCCTTGGATTCATCCTGTGTCATAGAGTCAGTGTCACTGAGCTGGCAAACGTGGTATTATTTCTTCCCAGGTGACACCTGAATCATACATCACTGTTAATATATAACCCAGTGCTTTGAATTGAAGCATCTTTAGGAATCATTCCCAGGATTGCTAACTTCTTAACATCTGAGATACACCTTGGAGATACACCAGATGACATCTAACCTTCTGTTAGCAAGGCTGGCTTTCCTTCAAAGTAGTTGTCTTGAGTTTACCTTAAAAATTAAATGCTGCTGCCTAGTTCCTTCTCTAAAATACTAAAATTTAAACTGGTATGTAGTCATTCCCATTCATGGATGGAGGTAATTATTTTCAGTTAAAATAATTCTGAAATTAACATTTGGCAGGAAGATTATTTCAGAACTTAATTTTTGGACAGAGACTTCTAAGCAAATCTGGTGGGAGAGATTTTGAACGTATTCTGCATGATCTCTTCAGTTTAGTACAGAGCATGGTATCTTACATTGCTGTGAACTTGGCTAGTTCTATCACAGTAAAGACCTAGGCTTATATACTTTTGGTTATTGAACGATACCCATCTTAAACATGAAGGTTTGCTCGTGGCTGTGTGTTGTCAGCGCTGGTGGCTGTCACTTAATTATCTGGCAGCTATTCAACTGCATTTCTCCTGCCCACTGTTACTTCTGTGGCTGTGTCCATCCCTGAAGCATTGTGGATCTGGGCCAGTGATTTGATTCTAGTCTGTGTTACTAATGTGCAAGATTTTAGTCATCTGTTAGCAATTGAGCTATAGATGCAAAAGTCCATTCTGTTAGTTCTTCAGTGATAAACAGTAGGTGATTCCTTGTACGCTGCCATCACCAACCCAACCCTTATCTATAGTAATCACTGCCTTCTGTTTTGTCTCAGGAGAATGGAAAGATTAATCTGTTACTGCTTTGCTACCTTTGTTTATTAAACAATTTACTGCAAGATGGTCAGCTCAGCTCTGTCCTTTCCTCTCCTCAGATGACGTGTGTCTGTGCGGGGAGATTCTGGGCAGTTTAGGCTGATGAGCAGGGTCCAGCCGTGGACCTTGCAAAGATTCACGTACTGTGTGATGAGTCAGATCATCTCACTGATCCGGTTGAAAACGAACTTTAAAAATATGCTGACTGACCAGGTGATAACCAACTCTGTGCCACTCTGCAAGTGCTGCTGTGACATATCCTGTGTCCCTTCATCTAGGAGGAAAGTTTAGTCTTACGTGTTCCTCCTCATCATTGCTGCAGCTCTGAATATTTGAGTTGGTGTAATGGTGAGAGCAGTCTGGACAGACAGGAGTGCACAGGGAAAAAAGAGAAGCTGTTGAGGGAACGATGCATGTTGATTTATCCACAATTCTGGTAAAGAGTGGAACGAGTGGATGAAGTCAAAGTTGTGCTTGCTGTCATTGTCTTCTACGCCTCCAGACATTTGACCCTGCCTTGGAAGTTGGTCTTGGGCCAGCCCAGTAAAGAACCATCACTGCTGTGACTCAGAGTCAGCTTCACTGAAATCCATAGTTAAGCCAACACGTAACTGATGTGTGACCGGGATCGAGATTCTTTGTTGATATTTTTTTCCCCTAACTGAGCTAATGCTGTTTCGTTTATGAACTTATTGTCATCTTAGCTTGCAGTAAATGGAATTAAATATATGCACCAAGTATCAGTTGCTGTCCCTGGCTTTTCTAGGACGAATCCTGGACTTGAAGACTGGAACAGTAAAGAAAGAGGGTCAGCAGTCCTCGATGAGAATGTGCATGGGATCAAGGCGCTCTTTCATTTGCAGGATGAGGTACACATTTACCTTGTATTCCTGTGATGGTTCCAGGTCCGGCTCAGATTAGTTTTCAGATGTTTTGTTGCACTAACTTGACCTTGTTTAAAAACTGAAGCTGTAACAACACACTCCCATTAAGCATTTCCAGAATGCTTGCTTTTGGAACTGGAGTAAAACTGAAACCTGTCTTCCCTTATGATTAATGACAAAACAGCACCTCATTTGTGTGTTGCAGTTATTTTTATCAGTGTGGGGTATAGGATGCTTTCCTGTAAGCCATTGTCTCTTCTAGTCAACTTACTCAAATCCATACCTTGGGAAAAAGGCTTTTGCAAGGGTAATGAAAGCCCAATTCTGTGTATTTTTTCAGCAAACCAATAATATTAAAAGAATCTTGAAGACAAACAGGAATTCAGTTGTAAACTTGCCAGCTATGTAGGAATTAACCTAAGCCTGGTATGAATTAACCAAATGTCAGCTGGTTTATGCTAGATAAATGAGTAATTGTTAGAGGGTTTTTATTTTGCAATTTTCCAACTTCTCCTGCATGGCTTGTGCTGCTTTTTAGAGATCTGCCCGTCCAGTGCCTCTGCCTAGGGCTTGTGGGCACTTCTGTTGTAGTGCTAGTGGGACAAAGTCCGCGATGCTGTTGCGATGAATTTCTCTCTGTGTGGTTAGAGGGGGAAAGTCCATAATTGCATCTGAAGCCTATATCCAGCCGCGTGTGTTGAAAACAGATGATGCACAATTTGTTATGGAATGACACATGCAAAGCAAAATATTTGTCACATCAAACCCGATCCCTGTTCTTCATTTATGCGGTAGAATTCTTCCAGTCATGTGAGGAAGCTGCATGTAGTGCTTCTGGGCACCTTTGTTAGGGGTTTATATACCTCATACCTGCAAGATCAGACTTCAAAGCTGTAGCTCTTTGAGTGGGATGAAAGAAATGCAGCCTTAGAACATTGCTTTTCCTTCCTCCCAGCTGCATATAGGGGTCACGTTCAGAAGACTTTTTGTGCAAAGAAACCAGGCCTAATGTCCTGTTTACGGTTGTTCTCCAGCTTTTAAAACAACATTTTGGATTGCAGTTGTTTCTTAGCACCCTGATTCTCTATAAACACCAATGAGAGTAACTTCATACATGCCAGTAGTCCCGTTGTTTTTATAATTCTAAATCTGATTTTAATTGTTTATTGCTTCTCCTTGGCAGTGACTGGTATAAACAAAGGGGAAACAAAAAAAAGTGGGGGGAAAAAGAATAATCATAATTAGAAAAAAATCTGAGGGAAGAATAAGCTTCAAAAAATGTGAACTTTCTTGTCATCACTTTGTTGATTGTTACTGTTCTTTTTTTCCATTGAAAATGAACTGGTATTACCCTTCAAACTATTTACTTAGCTTTGAACGGATTGTTAAAATTACACAGTTAGGCATAGTTAGAAACATCACCAAATATACATGACTGAGTGTTAAATAAAGTTCGTGCAAACATTAGATTAGTATCTACTAACACTGTAGCTGGTGTATGGCAGTCAAAATTTTCTGTCCAGGGAAGTTACTGGAACACTAAGATTGTTTTGTGTGAGTATTTGGGGGCCTGACTTACGTTCTTCTCTAGTTTTCACCCCTGTTTTATAATATTTTGTAGTCTATCTGTTCTTTAGCCACTCTTGGAATACCCGTTTAGATTTGAGGGGGTCAGGAGGGTATCTTTTTGTGGTCTCTTCTATTTATTTTTTTTAAAATAAAATATTTGTAGCACACCCAAAAAACTCAGCCTGTGAAAGCAGTAAGTTCTAAGAAAACATGAATGTCTGTCAGAAATATATATCCATTATTGTCTACTTATATATACTAATAAAGATCTTAAAATGCATTTTCATTTTGGGTATTTACATTCATTTTTTAATCCTTTCAAATATTGATTTACTTCTAGGTGTGGAAATGCTCCTCTGGATCATTTACCTCTGAACAGGATAACCACCATGAGGAAAAGATACAGGTCATTACTTAATTTACCGCAACAGTTAGTTGCCTTAAGCACTCTCATTTTCCACTGAGCTGAGGCTCAGCAGGGAGTACTACCTGAGCAAACATCGGCTATAGCACACAGCATAAAATAGCACTGGGTCTCGGGAGAGGAGAACCCACCACTAAATTTAGCTATGGTGGAGTCACTCAACCTTTTTGCAAACCTTGAGCGAGTCACTCAGCTTCTTTGTCTTAACCAGCTCCAAGAAGTGTTATGCAACACAAGTAAGGCTTCAATAGCATTGGAATGGAGCTGGCATTGTACAGAACTCAAGGTTAACGGTTGGTTGTTTCTAGCATAACATAAATATCAGTAAATCATTAGTAGTCGTAGTTGAAAAGCATAAAGCTATTCTGCATGTCAATCCACATGATATTTTTGTGTTTCTTTTTCATTTAGGAACGGCCTCGGCCCAGTAAAAGAAGGCGAAGCACAGTATGCTGTTGTCCATTGCACTGGCTATATCAAGGCTTGGCCCCCAGCAGGTATGTGTCTGTCTCATTGAAGGTCGTGTGCACCATGCTGTCTGCAAGACCATTGAAAACCTGGCTTAAGTTTCTCTCTGGTACAAAACCAGGATGAATTTTTGTGGTAACCTGTTCAACCTCATCTTGAGAAGCTTTGATATCAAGATATCAGCTGCTGTTACTCAGGGCCTCCCTGTTTTCCCATGTGAAACTCTTCTCAATTTCATTGGCACAAGGAGCTCTAGGAATTGTTGATAATGTGTGATTCCAGCAACTGGGGCCAAAAGTTTTCAATCTGATGGACCATTGTCAAAATAGCCTGACTTTACGAAGGTAAACACAGAGCATATGTAGCTCAGGAAAACACCAACTAGAGCTTTTATATTTAAGTACTGAGCACCTGCTTATGAAATTATGCAGTTTCAGTTTAGGTGTGTAGCTCTTCAGAGTGATCGTGGTGTTAGTGAAGAATGTTTGGTCTTTGTGATAAGTTCCATCTTGAGGCTGGTTTTGTGCAAAACAAGTCTTGGCACATTGCTTTGATCTACAGAGGAAAACATTTACCTACTGCATTACACATGGGAATATTTACCTTTGAAAAATTCAAAGAGGAAACAGTGGAGCTCATCCAGACATCATCATGAGCTGGATTAGCTGACCTTGGCGTTTGCAGTAGCTGAAGAGGCTGTTTGCAGTATGACAGCGCCTGCTGGCATGAATCAAGCCATGAGTTGTCCTGCCTTTTTGCGGTCGTATACCACAGGCATAAATCACATTTGTCCAGGGATTAGGAATGCTAAGAGGTGGTTTTGCACCAAGTCTGTGCAGCAGTGTGCAGGCACCAGCGTGCGGATGTGAACTTCTTGTTGATTTCCTGCTGAATGGCACTTTCAGAGGAAGAGGAGGAGAACTTCCCCTCTTCTTGCTAATAGGATTTAATATTCTTCAGCGTGCTGTAGGAATCAAGCTGTTTCAATTTAATTTCTGTGTCAAAAGAGTGAGAGCCCAGTGTATGTAAAGTGCTCTATGAAAATGAAAGGTGGGGTTTTTTATGTTTCCTTACACAAAGAGATTAATTTTTCCATCAATAATTCAGCTTTGATGTATGGGGTGTCTCTTCTGGAAGGTGCAAGTCAAATGCAGTTTCTCTCACCTCCTCATGTAGCTTAAATTAAAAACATGCTGCATGTTAAAGGAGGTTGAAAGAGATCTCTTCCTTCACTGGTATATGTTGCTAATACAGAGCTGCGAACACATGAAATCATGGCAGCACTAGTTTATGATGTCAGCAGCATAAAACTTCCAGCTGCCACTTATGCTGGGGAGCATGGGATAAAATGGATCTTCTAGGTTGTTGAGTGCCCAGTCGCCAGGTCACATTGTAAGCTCCAGTTTAGGTCAACGAGATGTTTTCCCTGTCTTCTGCTCTTCCAAACCCTTACTGCTCTCCCATTCTTAACCTAATTTCCAGTCCTTGTTAGTTTATGGGAAGTTTATGCCAGTGTATACTTGGACTGTATTCCTCTGAAGATCAAGTAGGCATTTTCCTGCCTGTTCCTCTCCAGTGTTCTGTTCATTTCCAAGGGGAGGTCATATCCTGTCAGCCTTAACTGTGCAGTTAAACCATCCCACTTCTAATCTCCAGTCTCACAACGTGTGCTCGTTACCCTTGTGTCTTTTTTCTGCACATGTTTGTGTTTTCAGTTGACTTCTCAAAATGTGGGTCACTGGCAATATACACCCTTATTCCAGACTAAATGGTAGGGATGGATAATGAAACTGGTATTTCCTGTCTCGACTGGCAGCATACCATATAGCATGCATCTCTTTTGTATAGTGTATCTTGCTGACATCCTAAATCACCTGGTAGATAGATAGATATATATATGTATAGACACACACATACATATCAGGCTGCCATCTTCTCAATTGTCAACTCAAGGTCTTCCAGTTCACAGGAAAAATAGCTTTTTATTGTGGGATTTTTCAATTAGTAATACAAAGTTTTCATCCCATTTCTGTTGCTGTAGTTTATGACTGTTATTAGTCCCCAAGTGCATGCTTATGCATTTAGTAATGTTGAATTTCATTCCACTTCTATTACTCGACTCCTCAAAATCACATGGTGCTCCCTTATGATATCCCAGTGCTCCTCCACAGTGTTAATGCCTCCAAACTATAGCACAATCCTAAAGCTTGTTTTGAATTTTGACAGCCTTACCTGGAATTTCAGCAGTGTTTTATGTTACCATCCAAATTGTAACTCATAATAGTCATGCTTGAGTGCCTTTTTCAGGGCACATAGTACTGAATTGGGGCCTCTTCCATGTGTGTTTATTTGCCCTCTCAGTCTTCCTCACTTGGTGATTGTTATGTATTCGTTGACTTTGAGAGCTGAATGGGAATATCCACGAGCTAAATTGCTTCCCAATCCATTTGGGTAAATAAGTGGCAACATCACTGCATTTGTTCTCATTTCCAATGGTAATTCAACCATAATCAGCAAAGCAAATGAAATAACTGCAGCAGTAATTGAATTTGCTAAGGCTTTTCTACCCTGTAATAAAATTACTTTTGTTCAAATCAGGTAGAGAGTAGCAAGCCTGTGGCATCATCTCTGGATTTTTTGGGAATAAATGGGTTTGTACTAAATTGCAGCTGTTTACAAATTCAGCTGTGGAAAGGATCATTTTCATTTATTTTTCAATTGCCAAGTGGACACTGGAATATAAACTCCATATCCTTCTCTTTCAGATCGTGCAGCGTGGCACATGCATTATGCAGCTAATGTATAGCACATAAAGCGTACTTTCACAAACAAAATAACAAATATTTCGCAAATGCGCTTAATCCGTATTTAATCTAATTTGTTTAGCACCTGATATTCTCTCTTTCTGGGTTGTATTGCATTTTCTCTGGCCAATGTGTTAATTTTTTTCAGTCCCAAATGGAGTATAATGCAGTCAGTATTGATAGAGACGCAGCAAGACAAGAGCTGCTCTCTGAGCATTATTAGTGGGAGAGATTATCAGGTTTGACAGTGCTGCTGCTGAGAGTGGTCTGTGCTAAATCTCTTAAGTAATTCAGATACTTTAAGCAGGTGAAAACAAATGACAGCTGGCATCAGTGTGCTGGTGTATTTTAAGGACTGGGTTTGGGGTTTTTTTCCCCCAGATCTAAAGCAGAAAGCAAATTCAGGTATGGCTCACATCTGTGGTCAGTGTAAGATCACTGCTGAACATCTAGCCTGACTTGTGTGTTTTCTCTTTAACCTTAATGGAGCAGCAAGCTTCCCTTATTGTCAGAGTGCCCTTTTCCACTGAAGAATGAGGGAGAAACCACAGGAAGCATGATGTCTTGTCTTCCACACAGACCTGAGATCAGAGCCGCAGGACTCACAGGCAACTCCTGCCTCTCCCTTGTTTCATGTCTAACAGAGCAGACCCAAGAGTGCTGTAGCACCCTGGAAAAGGAGCTATTTGGCTGTTCCCTTGATGCAATGTGTTTGCCTCTGGGTGACAGAGGCACAGAAAGAAGAGTGAGCTGCTTTGAGGACTGCCTTTTTTCAGGCTGGGTTTGTTAATGGGCTATTCATTTTTCTCCATGGTGCCTGCAAGAGAAGGGTAAAACTAACCTCCAGATCAAAACCTGGCATACAATGCCTATGCACTTATATCTCCATAAATGATATGTTTGCCTCAAGTCATCACCATAAGCTTTGTGTCGAAGTCAAAGGAGTAAGGAGTCAGATATTCCAGATGGATGTTCCAACCAGGACGTTGTTGTGTGTAGATTAGATATTGACAGTGTAGTGTTGGATTATTTTGAATGAGGTAAAAAGACCCCTTGTTTGAAACTGGTTGGGCACCAATGCCAGCCTGTGTTTCTGGTGAAGCAGCACAGCTAGAGGAACTCATGAACTCATGATCCTTAGCCTAGACAGTGCTTCCAGTTCATAACCAGTCACAGAACTGAGAAATGCTGACCTTCTCCTGATCATTCAGTTTTCAGTTCAGTTTTCAGCTTAAGCAAGCATTGCTTTTTCTTCTATTTTTTTTTCCCCTCTGACCATCTAATTCCTGGAAGGAAATTAGTCTTATGTGGTCCATATGATATTTTCCTAATTGGTTGGGCTTTTTCATGCCATAACAATTGATGGAAAAATTTTCGTGGAGAGAGAAGATACAGTCTGTCAGGATGTTGCTAGTTTTCTGTAAATCAAAGCCAGGACCTGCAGGAAAACACATAGTGAAGAAAAGGCTTCGATAGATACTTATTTCGAAAACTTCAAATAAGAAGTCCCAGAATAATGTTAAATAATGTTGAAATATTTTTTTTTCTCCATCTTTTTGTATCTTAAAAAAGAAACATTGTAGTCTTCCAAGTCAGACTTACCGTAACGTCTCAACCACAGCATGCCAGAGCTGTTAGGTTATGTTAAAGTTTTGGCCAGGATCTGGACGTTTGTACAAAGTACTCCCTCTTCCAATACAAAACAAAATAGTTGCTTGAATATTCTTTGCAGTGCTCTCATTTTTAAGGCTTTTCTATTTTTCTTTTTTTTTTTTTTTCCTAAGGAAGAATTTAGTTTTCATTGGGATTTTTCAGGAGATTTCTCCTTGGTATGCTGTAAACATCCACAGCCTTTATTTTTTTGTGTTTTGGTGAAAGCCTTTTTCCCTTGCTGCGTGTGGGAGAGAAAGCCACACAGTGCAGTTTCATGGTTTCATAGACAGGCGTGTAGCTATCAGTAATGGTTCTGGTGGAGGTTGGCATTAACCAACTAAGGCCCACTGGACACTACACCCTTGTGAAGACTCATAAATCATTTATTTTTGAGTGTAGTGAAGCAGAACTGCTAATCTACTGACACCATTCCGTGTCTCATAGAAGATGTGGGACAGGCTGGAGAAAGAAGGCAGAAAATGAAGCTGTTCTCTTGGTAGAGCCAACTGTGGGAGCTTGATGGGAAAGCTAAAAAGTTCCTTATGTCCACACGAGCACATGCTGTTACCCTGTGGGAAACTGTTTGCTGGCATAAAGGGCTCATGGAGATTAAATATAACCTCTGCCAGCACAGCATCCTCTTCGTGAGGCACAGTTGCAGGCTCAGCCTAGCAAATTGTTGATATTAACTTGAACAAGCACAGCGCTATATTTGTTATTCAAGAGGAGCATATATTTGGTGTTGAGAAACAAAACCTCTCTCAGGGCTACCCATCAAGAATGTGAGTAACTAATGTATGTTTATTTTGTTGATGCCTCTTAAAGATCAGTTTCATGGCTGCTTTCCTGGAAGTTTTGCAGCTTTTTTTGGAGATACTGCTGGTACTAAGCGGCGTTAAGGAGCAGTAATACATTGTGTGATGGGTTGGGCAAACCAGCATTAAGTGCAGTACACATATCTTTATTTACCTGCCTACTGGAAGATGGTCAATAGGAAATATGTTGATAACATAGGAAGTATGTTGATACATACAGTTGAAACTTAATAACTATCAGCAAGAGAGTAAAGCAAACAACTTTGCTCTGTGGGATGCCATCAGCAATAGCATCTACATTGCAGACAGTCATTTTGGTGTATGTTTCCTCCAGGCACTTTTAGGGAAGGGTGAGCAATTCACTGGGTCATGTATTGATTAATTCCAGGCAGGTTGGGTTTTATTGAAAGGTTGTTTTGTGGGATAACCCAACTAACACATTTTCAAGTGTGTTATTGTCCTGGTTCTGGCCAGGCCAGAATTAACCTCCCCAAGCAGCCAGACCAGGTGAGCTGAGTTAGCCAGGGCTGTTTCCACACCATCTGACATCACTACCCCATAAAGGGGCTGTTTGGGGAAGGGTGCTCCTGTGTGCCTCCAGGGCAGTGTGAGTGTGGCTGGGGTGTCCAGTCGGTCGTCATGTCATGCAGTACTCTGACTCAGGTCAGTAAGGTATTCTGTTATCACCGGGCATAAGTGAAATTTACTGTGGGCTTTTATTGTTCTCCTTTCATGGTGATTTTGTCAGTAAACTGTCCTTATCCAAACCATGGAGGCTCTGTCTGTTTCTCCTCCAGGACTGAGCAGCGTGTGGTGCTCAGCCACTGGCTGACGCTGAACCACCACAGTTATACAGACCAAATGTAATCTATCTTGCAAAAAATCCCCACAAAAAAACAGGTGAAATTTAGAACAGTGGCTTCCCTTGCCAACAGAGTGACATCAGCAATGGTGTTTCTTAGCTAGGTTTAATTTTGGAGATTGCTTATGTTTCTTCGAGTTTATTTGGGCAGTAGCAAGCATGGACCAAGTTCCTAAAAAGGAAAGTGTTGTTGAATGCTGCAGAAAAAAAATGGTGTGAAGTGGAAGCCATCCAGCTGAGTGTCTTTGCTGTCCTTTGCAATACACTGTGCCGCGAAGGAAATTACTGAAAAAGCTTTTGGAGTCAAGGGAAATACTTCAAATTTGTCCTTCTCGAATGGAAGACTTCATTTTAAAGGGACCCATTGGTTAAGGTTATCCAACTAGAATGTCTAGCATTAATTTCTTAGCACAGCACTTAGGCCCTGTGTTCAAGTAGCCCAACTCTCAGAAGTATGAGGCATCCACCAAGAAAATGCTCTGAAGGTGGTAGGACCTAGAATCCCTTGCCACCAGCCGTACTGAGGTGTCTGAATGTAACCAGGATTGCTTCAGGCACCAGCTTTTAAAGTGTTTATTCTTTCAGCTGTCAGTTCAACTTGTAGGGTTTGGAGTTCAGGACTGAGGAGCAAGTGATCTCATTGATCTCCTGAAGGGATGTAGTCCTTGCTGCCATCTTCCAGCCAAAGTGTTAGACCAACTCTTGTGTTTCTCTGTTGATCTCTTTCTTCCCATGGTGGTTGTTGTACACTGCAGCATTTCTCTTGCAGCAGAATCGGCATCCTCATGCTCTATCCTAAACTGCTGCATCCTTTCATTTGCCCTGCTCTCAGTTCATACATCCAGTTGCTGCTTTGTAAGGTGAAACCACTGGATTCCAGTTACCCTCCCCTGAAAACTGCACACAATTACCTGTTAACCACTTTCTACCTATTTAAAACAAAAATTGCTTATGTGCAAGCAGTCGGGGTTTAGATTTGGTAGCTCACCCTTCATGCACGTGAGCAGGTAGTAGACACATGTCTGCCAAATATTGTCTAATGTGGACACAATTTTGAGCAGATATGTTTGTCACTGCTTTCTCAGGGTAATCTTCTCTCTTTTTCTCAAGAGGCAGCCAAATTCAGCTCCTTTGCCTGTTGGAGCTGTCGTTAGCTAATTATTAAGTCTTGTATTGAAGTAGTAACTGTGTATAAACACAGCAAGGAAAACAAAATTATTCTGTAATGTGAGACTCCTAACAGTGGTTTCATGTCAGTGGTTTATGCTTTTCGTGGTATGATGGTGGCTCAGAGCATGGGACTTAGTTGTGTTTGGGGTCTCGTTTATGGTTTGCCCAGTGTGTAGTGAAAAAAGACAGGAATAGTGGTGTGTGAAAAACAAAACGTGGCTTTGTGATTTAACTGCTTGGAGGAGCTGATACACTGCAGGCAGTGCAGAGCCCCACAGGGAGGGTAAATGCATGTTGTCCTCGTTCCAAGGATCCTCTCAAACGAGGTGAAGGATCTCAAGTGAAAGTTGGGGTCCCTAATAACCCCCAGAGTGACCTTTATCGCAAGTGCAACATGTTTAATTGCAAAATAACATGAACCAGTTCCACCCAATGTGATTTTTAGTTTAGATGTTTCATGATTGATTTCTTAAAATGTACTCCTAAGGTCAGATAATGCCTCCTTGATCTTCTCCTACAGCTTCTAAGAAAGCATCTCAGAGGAGTATCCTGGTGTTTGGTGAGGGATATCACATAGGTCTACAAGCTAAGGAGTTATTTAGGGTTGGATTTGTAACTCTGGGTAGCAAGATCTTTGTGTAGAAGACAAGGGGGTTTAGCCCAGCTCTAGTAGAGCATGATGTTGAAATTTGTACCGAACTTCAATTTCCCCCTTGTCAAAAGGGACAATAGTACTTCTCCTTTGTAGAACTCCTGAGATCCCCTGATAATATCCTAGTTATCTCTTGGGGGCTGCAAATGAAGTTATGCCCCCCAAATTGTGAATTCCATTGCAAACAAAGTTTCACTATATTATACAAAAATATGGGGTTTTTTCTTTCATAATTTGTGTATTTTAATTTATTATCTAGCTCAATGAGAACAGAAAAATAACTTTAGAATGCTGCTTAGGAACTGATTGCCAGATAAGATTCAATTAGTTTGATACAAAACAACTTCTTTCAGAGACCATTTCATTCAGCAGCATCTATAATCATTTATCAGAGATGTCATTTAAGAAAGTTGGATGCTGTCACCCTCTGCACGGTCCAAAGATTGATTTACATTGGGAATTACAAATGTTGAGAATAAAGTGGCTGGTTTTTTCATAATTGGTAGCAGCTTTACTATTAATTTCGTTAATGCTTTGAAGTGCCTCTTAAATGATTCACTGCCTGTTGCGACTTAATTTCTTGAAAAACCTTGTGAAAGAATTTGCAAATCACTTAAAAATAAGTTGACAGAGTCACTCTTGGAGATGGTTTCTTTTTTGCAAGTGCTTCATAGGAAATTGGTATCTCAAAACCAGAGTTGGGAAATAGCCTCGACTGAAGGCTTAGCCAACTAGCAAGTAAACAGAGCTAATCTGAACGTTCCTATTTGTGAAACACTGAGATGGAAAACAGTACACATGTATGTTTTGAAATTATTCCTGTGTTTATAATAGTTACTCCTGTTACACAACTGAAACAAGCTCTCTTAGCAAATCAGCTGCCTGCCTTTCAGTCTTTCAACGTAACGACCCAGATTTAGTCCATTATAGAAAAAAGTAAAACCGGCTGTTAAACATGAGCACGAAGTTAATGAGTAATCTAGGTTGTGCCTTGTTTTTAAGACACATTAGAATATGTTATTCACAGAAAACTGATTGTCATGTACATTCACTGACCATATTAAGTGACCACACAGTTCTGGTAACATGCAGAGCAGTACTCCTGGAAATTTAACCATCCCTCTTGGTGTATAATGGAATTTTTGTGTCCCCTTTGACTCTGGCAGCTGGAATTACTGCTGGGGGTACTGTGTGTCTGCATGTGAGGTATGTTGGAAACAAGCACAACTCAGAAAGATCATCTGTTCTGAACCCAGAGATAATGCCTGAACCCTAGAGAAGCCAGTAAGGTTATTTTATATGATTTAGGGCATCTAGGATAGTACAGAACCAGACCGGCAGCATCTCTGTGCATCCAAATTTCCTAATTATAACAATATTTCTTATCCTTTACTTTAGGAATGACTATACCAGAAGAAGATGCTGATGTGGGACAAGGTAGTAAATACTGCCTTGTGGCAATAGGAAGGCTTCAGGTAACGCCAGTTTTTCTTATATAAACTACTTCTGAAAGCATAATGAGTCTTGTGCTTTAGTTGTAGAGAACTTGCACAAAGTTCTGGTATGAGAGTGTAACTTTTAACATGCCTCCAAAATACGAAGCACCTTGATGTCCATGTGCAGCCAGTGATTTATCAGCTCACAGAATGGTTTGGGTCAGAAGGGACCTTAAATGTCATCTAGTTCCAGCCCCCTGTCATGGGCAGGACTTGTGTAGGACATGGCAACAGAGCAAAATAAAAATGTGATTCTGATGCCTATGCATATTTAACCCAACAACAGCAGAAAGATGCTTCTGGAGCATGAGCATGTACAGACCTGCTCTTCTCTAGGGTGCATGGGGCTGGGATATTCTGGATTTGGAGAAACATGGGAGTACAGGTGCTGCAGGTTAAAGTGGCTCCCAAAGCCACTGACATGTGCCCTGCAATTATTTTGTTCTCTTTCTCTCTGGGTAATTAATGACTTGGAAAACTGATTGCAGGAGTTAGTTATTCTGAAGATGGTAAAGACAAGGCAGTCAAGAGGCACTTCACAAATAATAGAGTTATTCTCAGTGTGTGTTGTAGCATGCATCCAGATGTGATACCAGCTGAGGGAACTGTGAGAATAAAATTTTGTTTCCTTTTTTGTCCAGATGGTTGCAACTGACATATTGCATTTTTTCCCTTTGTCCATTGCTGACAAGGGCTGAGCAGGAGCTAGACCAGTTGCAGTGAATCTCCTTCACTGCAGCAGGGAACCTAATTTTTTATCTTCCCGGTCTGGGAATTCTGCCATGGGTGAATGTGTTTGAGCCTCCTGCATGATCTCCTCTTGGCCTGCGCTTGCTGCCATCTGCTAGGATGGCATAACTCCTTCTTGCAAGGTAGAACGACCCTGTCATTAGAGCACAGGTACCAAAACCATCTTATCCAAGGCGAACAGCCTGCACGTTACTGCAAGTGTTAGCCTTCTGCAGAGTGTGTTTCCATTGTGATGGCAGAGCTGAAGAAGTATTGCATGATGTTTTTTAGGTTAATCATGCTTTTATTATCAAGGGTAATATATTCCACTAATGGAGAGAAGGAAGTTACAGGGATTCATGTGTTGCAGCTGCCAAAGAAAGATTTATTTCCGAGAAAAATCACATTAGTAACATGTGGAGTGTCAAAACATCTGTTATGTTAGAAAAGCCATCGGGGTATGTGAGAGGCAAGAGGAGGCTCTGGGCATGGGTTTAATCACAAAGGATTCAAGGTGCACAAGTTATACCCTCTGCTCTGTAACAGCAACTTGAAATCTTGCATACAGTTAATGGGCTAATCTGCTTCAAGGCAGCAACACATGAGATTTTGCTCCTTTTGCATTGGGAACTTATTAACAGACATGGCTCTAAAAGTGGTAAGAAAAATAGTGGTCTCATTTGTAGTCCCAGTGGGAATGAATGGATACAAAGTGGCCTGATTGCATAGGTTTCAGGCAGAGAGCTAGGAGTGCATCATTCTCTCTGATGAGCTTTGAGGAGCATTTACAGAAGTGTGTTTTGTCATTGTGAGCAGCCGCTTACTGGTTCAATGTCATCACCTACCTCAGGCTCTGGAGAACTTTGTTCAGGTTCTTTGGGTGTTCTGAGATGACCCTCACCTGAAAGCTGAGTGTTAGTCTCAGCTAGTCCTGTTTACAGATAATGAGTTGTTCTGATACAAAGATTGACCTTTCCATCTTAAAATGGGTGGGTTCAATTGTCCTCTGGAGGTCTTTCATTTTTGGTTGACAAGTATAGATATCAAAGTGCCAAACTTTGATATGGTCCCACAGAGTGAGATGAATCCAGCCATACTTATATCCTTATGATGTCTCTCCTTGTTGGGAACTTCAGGTATATTTGTTTTCCTGCTGTGCTGTTAAACCTAGGTACGTGTCACAGGTGTGAGATCCACACTGCAAACTGGAATAAATGTGGTTCTGTGTCACTTACTCACACTGCTGTTTTATTTGTGATGACTTCCTTCAGTAGTTAGCAGTCTACCAACAGATTTTATCCTTTAGCTATGTAATCGACTTTGACTTACTGTGCCTGTTCTTTGGGCTTTCTTGGTCCTAGGTAACTAGCTCTCCAGTGTGCATGGACATGAATGGCATGTCAGTCCCCACCGAATTCTTGTCTAGGCACAATTCTGATGGAGTCATCACCTTTGTCGACCCAAGGTGCATCAGCGTCATTGGCTACCAGCCCCAGGTCAGTGAGTCGATGTAGAGTGATTAGAGCTAGAGTTTCCACATTAAAAACAAAAGCAGCAAAACATGAAATATTTGTAGGTGATAAATCATGTGTTGTGCACAAAACGCTGTTCATTTTTCTTTACTGTCCATGCCTCTGTAAAATTGGTGGTTTTCCCCTTAGTTATGTGAGAGATCTTTTTATACCTTTTAGATCTGATTAGAATTCTAACAGCAAGATGATTTAAACCTTGCACAGCTTTCCAGCAAAGACATTTCTATGATAGAAAGTTAAGAGTCCTGTAGATTTTTACTTCTCCCAATCTATTGAACACTAAGCAAACATTGCTCTCACCTCTGCTCCTCTGAACAGGAGGCTAGTCACAGAACTGAGTAGAACAGTCAGTGAACTCCTGACTACCAAAACTCTCCCTCAGACAGTTCTCAACAATTGCAGTTTACAGGCAAAAATAATTTCTTGCTTATTAGATTTTTCCCATTTCTTTTGATCTTAGGTAGCCTTATAGTAACAATTCTTGCAAAATTTAGTGCCATAAAGTGAGCAGCAGTAGAGGATGTTAGGGTCTTCAAGACACCATTTCACAGGTATTTAAAAGAATATGATGTAAAATTTGCAACAGTACAAATACCATGTGGGGCACGATGCCTACAAGCCTTAGGGCATCTATTTTCCTTCTGCAAACCTTGTTTGTTTAACTCATGCCCGATTAACCCAGTAGTGCCGTTAAGGGTGGCAGTTCTAGTGTCTGCAAGGATTACTTGTAGATTTGCACATGGATTGTTGTTGTGGGGCTGGGTTTTTACACAGCTTTGTTTTATTCTAGGATCTTCTGGGGAAAGATATTTTAGAATTCTGCCATCCTGAAGATCAGAGCCATTTGAGGGAGAGTTTCCAACAGGTACTGCATCCACCTCCTTGTCTTCTGACATTTATTCATTATTTTTGTTATTACTTTGTTCAGAGAAGTAGCTTTTATCATTTGAAGGTATTTTTTCTGCTGTGCAGGAAAAGGAGTGACAAGATGTAACCAATCAATGGATTGTTTCATTAATCAGTTAAGCTGCATCAACCGTGGTTTAAACTGCAGCATCTGTTTGCTGTGTTTTCAGGAACAAGTCACCTAATTATACATTTTGTTTTCTTTTCACAAAAAAAAGTGAGTTTCCAAGTGCAGTTAGGGGTGATTTGGAGATGTCTGTGTAAGTCCCACTATATTAAGTGGCAACCAGAAGTATTTACCTTCCAAGATGGGCTGTTGATTTGGAAGTAGTTACACCCTGCCATAATGCTGGATGGTTTATGACCTAAATTCTCTGCTAACATCGACAATGTGATTCATGCTTTAATGCAGTTACACCACTTTACCTCAGTAAAGAATTTGGCCCTTTTCCCTATTAGGAGCTGAAATGCCAACAGAAGTAACACCAGAAATACGACATATGGAAAGAGTTACTGATCTGGGTTTGTTTTTACAGTGGGTGATATTTACATCAGCTGCATTGACGGCATCTATTCTGTTGTGGAGCTGATTGTTTCAAGTTTATCTGGGACATACTGTAGGAGTGCTTTCCCCAGGCTTTCTGCTTGTTGCTGATGTTTTCAGTGCCTTCCGTGCCGCACGAGAAAGCTCAGTGTAGTGTGTTTAACTGGTTATTGAGGTTCAGATGATCTAAGTGGTTCCAGATTTTCTGACAACAGCCTATATAGCACAACCAAGTTTTGTTGATCTGTCTTGTGCTGCTGAGATGTGTTTTCAGCTGTGAAACATGAAGTGACTTCTATAATAATTTGTGTGGCCAACTATTTGTTCAGGCATGGCATGCAAAAACGGAGCTCACAAAGCCTCTCTGGGGAAAACAACTAAATGCTGTTCTGTGTCCGTGGAACAGATTGTGAAACTGAAGTTTATGTTCTCTACAGAACTGTTGGAGATAGTGTAAGATATCACTGCTCTTGAACTGTTTCTCAGCACCCCCTTCCTCAAGCAGATACTACCAGCCCTGCTGCTGAGCTAGCAGAAAAGACAGTTGTGAGCACCCTGCATCCACTTCAGTGTCCTTGAATGGGCTGAATTCAAACAGGACCTAAAGACCTTTTGAATTCAAGATGCTGATTCAGAGGCAGGAGCCTGTGAGAGTTAGAAGCTTGAAATAGGTCACCATACCCAGTCATTGCACTTTATGTGGTGCTGTGATGCTGCAGCTGCACCCACCTGGTGGGAAGCTGTCACCAGGAGTCAGGTCCTGCTCCCCCTCTCTTCCCTGACTTCCTCCCCACCCTTCCTACAGTCCCCGT
Source organism: Porphyrio hochstetteri (assembly GCA_020800305.1). Taxonomy (NCBI): domain Eukaryota; kingdom Metazoa; phylum Chordata; class Aves; order Gruiformes; family Rallidae; genus Porphyrio; species Porphyrio hochstetteri. The sequence continues at coordinate 15,675,297 of CM036915.1, read as the reverse complement.
GCTGGCACAGAGGGACTTGCTGGGTAAACTAGCCAGGAGACTAATTGCTTTTGCGTGGGACCAGCTTTCAGATGGTTCAGCTCCCTGAACTCGTGCCTGATCGCATCAGTGGTGCAAGAAGAGCAGCCAGAACACATATGCTGTTTTTCACTAATGCCCAAATGATTGATTCCAGTAATTTATCCAAGAGACAATGACAGAAAGCTGCTGGATAATAACATGTCAAACACCCGTCTCTGAAGTGATTGCCTGGGGCTCAGAAGGGCTGACTAACTAACATTCAAGTTAATGACTTGGTTCTCACTGCACTCACAGAGAGTGAGATCAGGCCGCGGGGGCTGCAGCGTATCCCTGATCTCAGTTGCAGGGGACTTCACTGTCACTACTCGCTGTTGTTAGCCACGTGCATAGATGGTTTGCTGGATCAGGGGCTGACATGATTCACTTAAGTTCATACAAAAAGGCAGCAGGAAAAAAGTGTAGATTAGAAGTGAACGTTCTGTTCACTCAACCTGTGTCCAACCTATGAAAATACTGTGCTGTTTCTTTAGCAGGCAATTCCTTTCTTGGTATATTTGTGTTCAGTACAGTAGCAGTGTGATTGGGGTTGTTATTTCAATCATGCAGTAAAAGACTGAAGTAAACAGTTAAACTAGGCACCAGGTGGTTTTTATTTCCAAAGAATGTAAGAAAGTAAAGGTTAAACATTGGCTTTGAAATTTTTTGTGCTATCTTGTTTGTGTGCACTGTTTTTAGACAGTTCAGGATTTTCCCACCAGCAATCTCTATGCTTTATATGTTGTTACAGAATTAGTGTTTGCTTAATTCAGACTTCAGGACAACAGATACTGCCGTTTGTTTTATTATTGTTAGCTTGGCCTTGGAAATCCCTTCATTAAAAGGGTAACTGTGATTTCCAGTAAACTCTTCTTTTTCTAAAACCCTATGAAAACTTGGCATTTCCAATTTGCTGACGGTATCAGAAACAGGTCGGTGCATAATCCAGGAGAGAGGGAGGGTTTTGCAGTTGCCAGTATCCATCTCAAAGCTTTTACTTCCTTGGGAAGATAAATTCATTCATCGGGGTGGGAAAATCAGGCCAGAATGAGATAGTCTCAAGGCCAAGATCAACAAATAGAGTTTGGTATCAAAGGATCCAGAATACAGCTATTTGATAGCCAGTAGGATGCTGTTCAGATCAGACGCTTTTACACAAGCTCTGTGGTTTTTACCCTGGGTGTGGTGGTAGAAAATTGCTGATAAAAGAATGTCACATGCTGAACTCAAACTACAAAAGCATTGGAAAAAAAAATCCAAAGGCGTTTACCTCAGTATGATTTTGAACTTTCCGGGGCACTGCTAAAGCTTTTTGCATCTTCTGTTTGCATTCTTTCCATTTATTCCTGCATCCACTTGGTCAGTTTGAAATGCAGATCTTTTAAAAAAACAGGACTGGGGCATTTTTCCTAATCCAGTTGCTTGTCGATAAAGACAGATGGTAAATACTGGGGTTTTGTACTTTTAGAGAATACAGGCTGCAGATAGCTAATAAAAAACAAATTCCAGTGGATAAGGATTAAGAATCCACAATGAGATGTGGCAGCTACTTGCAGTAGACCTTCCTATTCCTTCCCCGAGGCACCCTGAGATAGGTTGGTGGAGAAGTGATAAAAAATGAACACCCATGGCCCAGGTAGGTGCCAGCTGAGTGACTTGAAACCGTGTGTTTTCCTCTGACTTAAACCAGGATTGTTAGGTAACCCATGAAACACAGTTACACTGCCAGTGTGCAAGTGGTATTTGGAGCATAATCTTTTTCTGGCTGCTTTTCACTTCAGTTGATGCCAAACTATTGACTTCAACAAAACTTCAGCTACCAAAGACAGAGTTTGAACACAGTGTTGTTGGAAGTCTGAATTCTTAGTCATAAACAAACAGGCTGTCCAAGCAAAGGATCTGCTGTCTGTTTTCATTAATACTATTGAAATGGGCAGTAGTTTATTGGTGTGCTCCCCATTCAAAGGCTGGCTTGCTCTTTCTTGTTTTGAAAGTCAGAAGCACATGTTTCTTGTCAGTGCTTTGCCATCCTAAGTAGTTTTTTTAATGTGTTTGGGGGGAAAAAACCCAAAACAACCATGTATGGTTTCTGGGGGGAAAAACCAAAACAAAACGAAAAACCAACACAACAAACTATCTTTCTCTAAATATTATCCAGAATTGTGATACCAATGTGTGATTTAGTATAGCACATATCTGAATTGTACACCCAGGTATCCAAGCAAAAAAGCAGACAGTGAACCTCAAAATGTTTTTTCTTGTGGGCTTTTGTTTTAGCTCCAATATTTGCTTTATGGTTTATGTATAAACATTTAAAAGATCCTCAGCTTGGTTTCTGTCAGTCTCTCTTGATAAGCATTCCACATTGAAACCTTCTTAAAGCTTCCCTGTTGGTTGTTCTGAATTTGTATTCTTCTTATATGCAGGCTGGAAAATGGCATTTTGTACAACAAGTTGTGAGGGTTTCATACTGAAGGAAATAGCTGCAGACATGAATCAGATTTTGCTTATTCTCTTCAAATTAAGAATCTCCCTGCTGTGTCCATAGCTTTCTGTAATTCAAGTTTCAAACATGCCAGTTACTGCTGTTTACTATTCATTTGCCCAGCAGGTAGCAATCTCCTTTCATTAACCTTTCCAAATGGTTTTGCAGGTTGTGAAACTGAAAGGTCAGGTCCTGTCTGTGATGTATCGTTTTCGTACCAAAAACCGGGAGTGGATGCTCATCAGAACCAGCAGCTTCACGTTTCAGAATCCTTATTCTGATGAGATTGAATACATCATCTGCACCAACACTAATGTGAAGTAGGTACCTTTCCAGATGCTCGTGGAGTCCAGTATGTGCCTTTCCAGTCTGCTAGCGGAGGTGCATGTGGAGAGCTCCACTTGCAGAACTGGCTTTGAAAGAAATTAAGCATTGCCTTTTGCTGTAAAGCGTGTTCTGATTTTCCAGAGCCTGTTTCTAGCAGTGTTGGTTTCTCTGCAGCAGCGCAGTCTGTAACAAGGGGTTTCAGCATCATGAGATCTCACAGCGTAGCTGTTTCTCTGTCATTATCCTGCAATGCTTCCAGGGCCTGGCTGCACTGGCGGAGAAACGTCACTTATCTGTTATGTCATTAGACAAGGCCACTGATCTCCGTCCAGGCTGCCTGAAACTAGCACAGAGCTGCCAGGAGCAGACCAGCTGTCCTGATACTGGAGGAAGGTTTGCCTGATTCCTAAGCCAAGGAGAAAATTCCCTGTTCATTGTGATCATACCACACCACAATCCTGGGCTGGCAAAAGGATTTCCTAGTAGACAGACCTGAATGGGACAAGTTCCTGATACTCAGTTAAGATCTTGTGGAATATCCCTGAGTATGGAGATAGATTCAACTGCTTATCCTAACAGGGGAATTAAATCATCCTCTCTTTGAATTAATATTTTCAAAAATCTGTCATTGGACCTCTCAAGAGGAGGTCACCGTAGGATTTTACAGTGGAGGTTCTTCGCTGTGTAATTGAGCAGAGGAGCCTCTGGAGCCTCCTGAGTTCTGAGCCAGTAACTGCAGAAGCCAGTCTGGCCTTGATAAAGCCATTGCTTTATAGTGTGGGGTTTTTTTTAATACATGTTTCTTCTTTCCAGTATAAACTGAAATCTATTTCTAAAACAAAATCTGCTTCTGGTCTAACCAAATATTTTTTTGCCAAGTTTTTAGCTCGGGGGAAATTACCAATTTTAAGATCTCAACCTGTTAGACTATACAGTGGAAGTGCTGGAGGAGCAGTCTGCTCGTGCAGATGTGTGCAGAGAGCTCCACTTGCAAAACTAATCCTCTGGGGCTTTGGCATTTGAACTTAGAAAGCGAATAAAAGTCTCTGGGTGTTCCTTGACTTGCTCCCTTGGACGTGACACATGACTGGGCCAGGAGGGCTATGCTTTCACTCACTTGAATCCCAGCACTGCAATCATTTTGCTTAGTTTTTTCTCCATACACAAAAAGCTCCATCAGCAGAGGGGTGGCAGCAGGGACAGGGAGGGGATTGTCCCTCTCTACTCTGCCCTGGTGAGGCCCCAGCTGGAGTCCTGTGGTCCAGAGCTGGGGCCCGCAGTACAAGAAAGATGTAGAACTGTTGGAGAGGGTTCAGAGGAGCCACAAAGATGATTAGAGGGCTGGAGCACCTCCCCTATGAAGAGAGGCTGGGGGAGCTGGGCTTGTTCAGTGTGGAGAAGAGAAGGCTGCTGGGGGACCTCATTGCAGCCTTCCAGTACCTGAAGGGAGCAGAGAAACAGGAGGGGATTCAACTTTTTAAGAGGGTAGATAGTGGCAGGACAAGGGGGAATGGTTTAAAACTAAAGGAAGAAAGGTTTAGATTATATATTCAGGGGAAGTTTTTTACAGAGAGAGTGGTGAGGGGCTGGAACAGGCTGCCCAGAGAGGTGGTGGATGCCCCATCCCTGGAAGTGTTCAAGGCCAGGTTGGATGGGGCTCTTGGCAACCTTGTGTAGATCCAGGCCTGAGGTTGGTGGCCCTGCCTGTGGCAGGGGGGTTGGAGCTATATGATCCTTGGGGTCCCTTCCAACCCATGCCATTCTATGATTCTATGAAGTTGGGCTTAAAGAACTGAGGAGCTAAACTCATTGAAAACGAGCAGATGTGTCTTGAAATCAGACAGCTGAATATCTCTCTGTCTCCACTGTGCACCAAAATAGGTATTGCCACATTTCTGCTGTCCCCTATTTCTTTTCCCAATAACGTGACTCCGCAAACACAGGCCTGCAGAATAAAAAGCCGCTTCTGAAATCTGTCCCAGGCTTAATTGTGCTTTGTTCCCACGGGTCCACAGATCAAAAAGTGGGGCTGTGGACTTACGTTGTGTTGACTCTGGGAATGTTTTTTTTTCCGAGGCTTCACTATACTGTTCAGCTTGGCATCACAATGCTTTCTGTGATGAATAGGAGTGTACCAGCTTCTGGCTCTGGTTATATCTCTCTTGCTGTGTTTGAATAACAACCCAGAAATGTTGACCTAATATGGAAGTTGCCTGCTGCTACTTTCACAGAGGATGTTCTCTCTTTCCTGTCATGTTGAAAATGTTCTAGTCTTATGGCAAGATACAGCCCATTATATGTCTGCTTTTGAATAGGAGAAAGAATGCTTTATTCAGACTGCTTTCTGGTTTTGCCCGTTCTCTCCCACTTCTCAGATTTCCAAAGAGGATTTACTGTAAAGTACTGCTGTTCCTGGGTTTGATTTTTTTTTTTTTTTGTGCATTTGGGGTCATGTTTTGACTTCTGATTTCCTCGGTGTCTTGGGGAATTGCCTCCTGGTAACAGTTGTTTTCCACCTCCTCGTTAAGCTCCTGTGGGGACTGGTTGGTTGGCATCGACCCCGGTGTGCGTGGCCATCTTTACGTGTCAGTGGAAGTATCAAACGCTCTGGGTCCAGCAAAGTGCTTCATGTGGAGACCAAGCAGGGGTGCTTTCCACCACTCTATTGTAGGCAGTTCTGCCCAGGTTCTGATTTGTCCATCACTGTGATAATGTAGTCAGATTCGTAGAATAAATTTTGAGGTGGTTAAAAATTCAGCATGAAATCTGAGTCAAAAGATGTAGGTTTAAATCAGTCTTTAACCTAATCGTTTAAAGCCACAGTGTGTCTGTCTGGTAGTGGAATTGCTCTCATTTTGCCTTGGTCAGCAAAGAGCATTTTCCCAAAAGACTGTAGAGGGCAGTGGTGGCTCCAGTTGTGAAGGGATTAATTATTATTTTTGTGTTGGGTTGGTTGTTGGTTGGGGTTTTTTTCTTATTTACTTTTTTTAATATGTTCCTTCAGAACTTCAAAGAGTCAACTTTCCAAGCTTGCTTTTGGTGCGGAGGGATAATGAAACATTAGGTTCAAATGTTCACTTAGTTCCTTGGGAAAAAAAAAAAGAGAAAATAAAACTTCTCTGGGTTTCAGTTGGGTGTAGTCATCCAAGAGAAACTTCCTGGAGAAATGAAGCATTTAACGTTCAGCAGTTGTACTGGGTTCAGCTGAAGACTTCTGCATTTGACCACATCTTCCTGTGTAGCTGGGACTGTTTGATTTCCAAAAATAAATAATAATTGTAACCAGCATTTATTTAACATAGGCTGAGAGCAGCACCGGAATAAAATAATCCCTCACGGTGACAGATAAAACTATATGAAAGCCTTTATCTATATAGAGAAGAAAGGTATTTTTCTGACCTTTGTGAGAAGTCTGATGTTTCATTTCTGTAAGCCTGAGGTGCTACGTGCATTTATGAGTCCTGCAGCTGTCCTGAGTCTCCAGAGCTTTGTCTCAGAGTACGCTGGCACTGGACACTGCTGGAGGCAGCCGGCTGGATGAATCAGCCCGTGCTTCTGGGAGAGAGAGTTTCTGTTTCTGATTCCCATGGGCCAAAATACTAATGAGATCAGCTCCTCTGATAAAATTTGGACGATGGTAGCAGTGCTACAGCCTTGCTTTCTCATGATCCCCCTGCTGTCTGTGGGCTATCTGATCCCTCAAGGCTGGTGTAAGACAGAGCCTTTCTCAGGGGTGACTCTGAAACTGTAAGCTAAAACAGGGAGATGTTGAGAGCTGCTGAAAAAAGATTTTTACAACAGCAGCCCCGAGGCTTTTATTACTCCTTTTCTGTCCAAACCAGACTCAGGAAGCACGTGTGCTTGCATTACATACAAACAGCTTGGTAGGGATACGGTAGTATTGTTTCTCTCCCACCATAGAGACTGTTACTTCTAAAGTTCACATCCTTTTTTTGGTTACTCAGATACCTGGAAAAGGAACAGGTGACTTCAGAGTTCAGAGAGATTAATTCGACTGAAATATCCTCTCTGATGTCAGAGGAACTTTCACAGAATCTTCCCTTCTCCTCCAAGTACATTAACTGAACTAAATTTGAAGTAACTATCAAAGCCTTCAGAGTCGCTGAACCATTCCTTGCTCAAGCTCTCCTACTTGCATGCCCAAGCTGTGGCTGAGCAGGTAGTTCTGCGGTATGAACAGAGTCCTCTGCTGACCCAGACAATACCTTGCCTGCAGTGCTGGTACCCGGCAGAGCCAGGGAATTTCATTCATTCCTTGAAGCTGTGAGGCTGAAGTTGCAACCAAGGATAGTTTGGGTTAGTAGTTTGGGTTGATAGTTTGGGTTTTGGTTTCAGAGGCAGGTTGAGTTTTGCCCAAACTGATATCAATCCTTTGTTTCTGTATCACCTTCACAAAAGCAATCTAGCAGTGAGATGACTGAAGGCACCTTGATCACAGCAGCACTCAGCTCTCCCTTGTTGGCTGCCCCGTGAATTGCTGCACGGTTTCGCTCAGGTTTCAAGTATCATTTGAACTGTTTATACAGTAGCATCAAACAACAGAAGATGCTAACCTGGCTTTATGCTGCATTTAATTAAGACTGATATGTAGTTTGCAGAGGTCAGTGAAGATACACTTCAGTATTTGGGTTTTATAAAAAATGGATTTGGGAGGTTGTTCCCAAAGTTCAGGGCTGTTAACACAATGTGGTATTTATATTGTACTAGTATTAGAGATGAAAGATAGAGAAGGGTGAAGGAGCACTGAGCTAGACGTGCCTACAAAACAAATAGCTAGTAAGTGCGCTGTTTTGTTTGGCTCATTTGTATGTATATGGCTGAATCAAGAAAACATACTTTATACGGAACAGAAGAGACCTAATGTGCTGTTTATTGACACACACACCAAGTCTTTGGTAGTAAAAACAAATGAAAGGCTGTAATTAGCTTTCACGTTAACAACAGGATTTAATCGGCGTTTATTGGCCACAGGGTGGTATTTAGAAAAACTTCCCCATAGATTTGCCATGATTAAATTACCTCCCATAGTTCTTTTGGAAGAGTATGCGCTTTGTGCTTGCGAACAGAAAATGCCTTTGCATTCCAGAGGTAATTTTTAGGAATCTTCTGTTGGGTAATATAGTGTGCAGAATCCATGGTGCTCTAATGACCCGGAGGACTGACTTCTTGGCACGTCACTCACAGCACAAAAGTGATTCTGTATGTTACGTGGCCTTACACCATAAGGCTCGCAGAAGGCTTTTGGCCATCTGCTGTGATCTTCTGTTTGTTGCAGGTCACGGATTTTTGTCAGTTTGCCCTGGAGACTAGTAACTGGTGTTTGAACAAAGTGTCTTCCAGAAAAGCAGCATCAAGGGATAGAAAAATCTGTTAGTTGCTACAGTAGCTTGTTTGAGTGGTCCCTCACCTTCCCATCATCTGGTACCTCATTTCTCATTGACTTTGCCTGCAGGTTTGTTTCTCAGTACCTTGACATTTGAATCTAGTTCAAAATTAAGGAGAGAATTTGGATAAAAATCTGAAGGTCAAACCTGTTGCCAAAAATGTAATGGTAAAATTCTGTTATTAATACATCAGTACTGCTTTTGCCTTTAATTTTAAAAGGATTGGGTTTTATTTCTGGTAAACTGTTAGAGTAACTTCAAAATTTTAAAATCTTTGATAGGAATTAATATAACTGTCTTTGATTTTTATTTTTTTTCCCAATTAAGAGCTTTGAATCTGCGTCCTTTCAGAATTTAAAAAAGCAAGTGAAGACATGGCTTCAGGAGATCGCTGTGCTAGTTATGCAACTATATCAAAGTTCTGTACAGTTTTATAAACAGGCAATATTTGCACATGTAGACTGTGAAATATGCCTGACTTCCCCCTACTTGCATGACTCTACAGGTCACCTGTCAGTTACTTCTCACGACTTCAGATGAGTTTATCTGTTGATAGTGGCTAATTGTTGTAGTTAATTAACAGTGCCCGACACTAGACACAAATCAAGTGCATTTCAGTGATCTGTGGAGTTTTCAACACTGAAGTTTTGCATTCTGGCACATGGCCCTTAACGTTTATTAGCTCTGGCAGTTTCATTTGAAGTATTTTTCTATTGCTGCTGCACATGTAATGTTTCATAAATTCATATAATTGGATTAAGGCTATTACTTCCAGTGATTTTTATCTCATTTAAACAACGGATATTTTTTGTTCAGTTCTGATTAGCATGACAAGGAGACTCATGTTTTCTGTAGCATTTGTTAACACAAAATGATTTTATGTAATGTCTTGATTTTAAGCAATTTAATTCTGGACATTCACTGCCGTAAATGCTTTCAAAAATTGAGTAGAATCTTGACTTGGATCCTGAGGAGAGTAGAACCAAAGCATGTTAAATCTGTTTTATTAAAAGAAGGATTTATGTACAGCTCTTTCTAGTTCAACAGGTTGTTCTATTTGGTCTGATACGCTTCAGACAGAGCTTTGATTGGGTTTTTTTTTAATTGACTGGCATAATTCTGTGCTGATGTTACGGGAGGTTTCCTGTTTGCTTCAGTAGGATCAGTGAAGGGGCCTGGTGTATTCATCATTAACACGAGGAAGACATTCTTGGTGTCTCAGTAGTGAATTCTTAAATGAGGTTGTATTCTGTCCTCCATTACTTACCCACCTACCTACATTTCTGTGCTGTTGCAGCATGTGCCCAGTTACATTCCTGTGGTGCAAGCTTTCTCGTTAAAAACAGATGAATCTCATAGGAAAGGATTTACTAAATCATCTGAGAGATGTTTCACTCAGTATATAATGGGAGACCACGGCTGTTCCTTTTTGTATCTTAATTGGTTTTTGTAACAAAGTCATTTTGTCTCCTTTGCAGACAACTTCAGCAGCAGCAAGCAGAACTTGAAGTACATCAAAGAGATGGGCTGTCATCCTATGACTTATCTCAGGTGAAATTTCTTGAGTTTCTACTTTTGTGCCTCTGATCTTTTAAAATGTAAAGTTAGGGCAGATTTCAGCAAACAAAAATACGTTGTGACTGTCCCTGAACTCCTTTTCCTCAGATGTGATGGAGGGAATCACTTTGTGTATCCCAACAGGTGCCTGTTCCAAGTATACCAGCTAACGTTCATGAGGGCGGAAAGTCTGTGGAAAAACCTGATGCTATCTTCTCCCAAGAGAGAGATCCTAGATTTGCTGAGATGTTTGCTGGAATAACTGCTTGTAAGTCAACATCTCTGATGTTTAATTTTTAATACTACGTTAAGCTCGGTTACATGATGTGGAGCACAGCTTCAAGAAGCTACAGCTGGGAAGAGAAATTTCCAAACAACATTAGTCTTCAGGACATTTCCTAGAATTTTCCTTTAGTTGGTATTTCCCCTAAAGATGATGAGGGGTAAATTCAAGGAGGGAAGGACAGTTTTCATGTCACCAGAGCTACCTATTTTTGATTTTCTTTTCATTTCATAGAGGATCTTAAGCAGAGTTCATCAATACTAAACATACTGAGCAGAACTTGCTGTTTCTAAGTGTATATTTTCTTTCTTAAACAGCATCTGTGAGTTCATCTCTCTAAATAGACAGGATTAAGACAGTTACTGTGTAGTCTTAAGATAGTCCTGCAGTTTTTTATCAAATCACCAGCTTGTGCATCCGTGCTTTCAGAGGCTGCCTTGAAGTGTAATAACATACTTGTTTTCTGGTCAGTTGAAGCATCTCCAGTCACGTTACCTATCGGTGAGTCCTTGCTGTCTTTGGCACAACTTTTGAACTTGTTGGCAAGTTCTTATAAGGGTGATAGAAGTCTCAGAAATAGTGTCATCTTCTGTATTTCCTGAAAATTTCTGTGAGGACAGAGCCCTTACTGAGTGCCCTCATCCAAGGATTTCCCAGCCCTATTCCAAGAGGTAGCAGCCAACTCGTCAGTCGAACAGATGTAGCTGATTCAAACTAGCCCCAACCTATGCTGCCTGTTGTCCTAACAGACAGAAGCCATTGAGAAGACTGGCAGCTGATGGGGTCATCCGAAATATATCTGTAGGAAACAAGGCTCATTAATTCCACTGCTCATGGAAGAACTCGTTAATTGTTTATTGTTCTTCACTGTCCTTACTGAAAAAGACAAGTTTTTACATTTGTTTTAAATAAATCAACGTGCAAGTGTCATGCAGTGCATGAAGGAAACGACCCACAGGGTTTGACTCCAGGGGTGTTAGGAGATGACCTCACTGCATTGGTTTCTTATGTCTGGCTTGGCCTTTTCAAACGGCGAAGGCATTGTTACTGCAGGAGAGACTTGATATTGTGTCCTCCTGTTGCTAGGACTTCTCCGTTATTGCTGTTCATCCTTGTCTGTCTACTCTAACAGTGAAGTCAACAACTGAGGCCATAAAAGGGGTTCATTAGAAGGTAGCGAGGCTCCAAACCTAAACACCGGAATGTGTTTTTCCAAGCAAGAACATCTCGCTTTTTGGCTGCCTTATTGGCTCATTTTCAGGCAGCTCTCAACTGTTTGTGAGGAGGGGTTAGGGTTAAGGGTCTAGCAAGCTGTGAGGTTACGTTCTTGGAAATGCCATTTCTCTTTTCATTCTTATCAATTTACGGGCTATGCTTTTTTTGGGACGTTCACCCTGTCTGAATTTATCATGGGAGCTGTGATCAAGGTCTCCTCTGAATGATAAAAGGAGATGGTTTCACAGCTAGAGATGAGATACGCTGTCCAAAACCAATATTGACAAACCCGCATGCTGCCTGCAAGACATTTGCATTATGTTGATACTCAATGTCACTCTCTGCTACGTTCCATAAAAATACAGGTTTGACATAGGGAGGTCATTGCCATCATTGCACGAGGTCACCACATGTAATTAAAACACAGAAGTGGGGAGAAGAAGCCTGGCTTCCCTGGTTAATGTGAGTGCCTTGAAGCACAGGATGATGTGGTTCTTACAGAGATCTTCTCTGTAGAGGCAGGAACACTGGTCCTGCTGGGAGAAGGACCTATCATTGACCAGTACAGGGATGGGGTTTAGGGAGGAAAATTTCTAAGGATGCAGGTAAAACACCAAAACAAAATAGGTTTCCAGTGCTGCACCTCAGGTGAGAGCAGAGAAGTAGCGTGTAAAGTCCTGAGTGGGAATACAACTGGGAGAGATGTGGGCCGGATTTAGAGGCTAAAGAGCATTCAAAAGAGATTTTTAAGCCGATTTAGCTGCTTGCGATTAGTTTAGCCGTTCCCTTTGTCTTGGCCTCATCCTGCGGCACAGACCCCAGTAGCTGCCATGGCAACTCTGCTCCACTTGAGGAATTCCAGTTCATTTAGGGCACTCTCAATTTTGCTGGTGAATTGTTCTCAAATATCTAAAGTACCCACAGGATTTTGGCTCGGTCTCTTCCAACCCTGGTATCCCTATAAAGGGTGGCCTTAGAAAGTAGGACATCTCATGCTGGAATGACATTACTGCAAAAAAGGGCAAAATCATCTGTTCTCCTTCTCAGAGATGTCTCAACCCATCCTTAATTCTTCCTACTACAGATGCAACCTCCTCCCCATATCTCCTCTTTCTTTTTAATTTTTTAAAAATGAGGGCATATGTTTGCAGCCCCAACTCAGTGTCTGTGCTGGGCAAGAAGTAGCCAGTGAGGAATTTCTACAGATTTCTATGTTACAGAGGAAAAGGAAGGACAGCTTGCATCAGTGGGATACGTGCTCCTTCTCCAAGGTTCCCATGAGGTCATTTGAGGTGACTTTCTTGTTTAGGAAGGTGAGCTTATGTTCTATGAACATAATCTAGTATGAGCTTAGGTAGTGGATAAGAGCTGGTGTGTGTTGGAGGACTTTGGTGAGCCACACTCACGAGGTCCCTACTTCTTCTACTTGTTGAGTGGACCTTTTGTTCAGGAGAGCATCTTGTGAAATAACTGGCAATCTAAAATGAGCAAAGGGGGAAATGAGGAGGCAGACTTGATTTCTAGGCATGTCAGAGGTGCGTAGCAACAAATGGTTGCAAAGCCATCAGCGAGTTGCACTTTGGAGGTAGTAAGGGAAGATGGGGAAAGTGAATGAAGGGTGGTGGAGCAGAGCTTTAAATTATTTTTAAGAAAAGTAGTAGTAGTGACGTTTCCCTGGGCTTTGGAATAATTCAGTGCCAGAAAATTAAATTAAGGGACCAAACAGCACTGCTCACCCAATCTCATTTCATTAAATTAAAGATTGATCTCCTGTTGCCACATTGAGAGGAGACTATAAAAGTTAATGGCATCTCCACGTGTGTGCTCCTCTCTGTGCTTGTCTGCCATACGTCCCCCCGGGATGCTTGCATCCCATTTCATGGCTCCCTTAAGCCCCATAGAGCACAGCAAAACGTGTGAGAGACCAGAGTCTTGCCTTGCAGCAGCTCAGGTAAGTAAATCTTGCAGACACTGAGTAGGAAAGTGCCTCCAACCACCTGCGAGGTGGCAGTGCAGTTGGGGCTACAGAAGGTCACCCTGAGATCTGTGTGGGAGAGTCCATACTCCTCTCAGGCTGCCCTGGAGGGGGATCAGGCTGTCAGCTCATTGGGACAGGGGCACTTTGACAACCGTTTCTTGAGGTGTTTAATCCAGCGGGGTGTGAGCCCTCAGCCCTCAGTGCAAAGAAGCTCCAATAACAGCAGCAGCCCTGGAGGGCTTCATTCGGAGCTAGAAACCTACCGTACCCCACCTGAGGCCATCCCCAGGAAGGCCATAGAGGTCTTTGTGCATCAAACTCTCTTCAGACTAGGCTTGTTTGCTGTGACATTCCTCCAGCGACCCATGCCTCGACCAGGACCCCTCTCTGTCCCATTTTCCCTCCTGCCTGTGTGGTCAGGAGCAGCTTCCAGCAGGCACAGGGAAGGTCTGGGCTGCATGGCTGGAGGGCCCATACCAGCATTATGTTCCAGGCAAACAATAGCATTAATGAGGTACGTACATCCTGGGAAGAGGGTATGAAGTAGACACAAACCAGCTGTGCCTCTTGTTTCACACTGAATTGTCATATAGCCCTTTTGTGTCATCCTTAATGTGTTCCACAGGACTTCATAAATCTTTAAGAAGGAAAGAAGAGTCCCTGCTGCATATATACATTGTAATTCTCATTAAATAATTTTGCCTTCATTTTCTCATCTCTTAAACTTTTCTTTCTGTGATGTATTTCTCTTTTGTAGCAGATAAAAAAATGATGGCCTCGTCATCCACAGCAGGAAACCAGCAGCTTTACTCACAGGGAAGCCCATTTCAGCCAGGACATTCAGGAAAGACTTTCAGGTACTGTAGCCCAGGTTCTGAACATTTCAGTTTCTTTCTGAGTGGAGGGCTGTTCCCTTTCAATCTGGTGGAAACAAAACCAGCCTAAGGTCCAAGGGGTTTCTTTACATGAATGAAATTTACATTGTGTGCACTCCTACATGATGTATCAGCACTTGGACTAGGCTTACAAACTGAGAAGGTTTGGACATCTCTGTCAAAAATAGTGGCTGGTAAGTAGATACTTGTTGCTGTGATGATGTGATTGGACTAAGCTAAGAAGCAGCAACAGATCATGAAGGGAAATAAATCTGAGAGGTGATGGGGCAGGCTCAGATCAGAGGAACATTCAATCCTAGGAAGATGTGAAGGCTTGTTTTGCACCTGCAGCTGTCAGGCTGCATTGAAGGGTGTCAGTGTAGACACCTTATTAAAGGGAACAGAGGGGTGGATGCTTCTGCCATGGTCCCTGGTGAGGGCTTGGTCTCGAGCATGAACAGGTTTCTAAGGCAGCTTCCAAATACACGTAAGGTGATGGTCTAGCATTTTCAGAGGCATTTCCGAGTTACGCAGAGTGCATGTCGCTGCCTACCAGCTGACCACACAGATTTGGCTAATGTCAAGTTTAAGAGCTTGCCTGCATTTCGAGTCACTTCTCAAGAGTGTGGTGACAGTGATTATATTTACCTTCCTGCCCTTCACACCACCATTCTGGGACCGTGGCACTGAAGCTTCATTCTCCTGGTTTAGACCAACCAAGGTTGTGAAAGGGAAGGAGCAGTCACTCAGAGGCTGTCTGTTCCAGGAATTAGAAGACATCTGCAAACTATAATTTTATTTAAACCAATGTGTTCTTAAATTTATTATTGCTAATAATCTCAGTGGGGAGAAATAAAATCCCCGTGCGTGTGTGTTGTCAAATTAAAATGAAGAATAACATGAGGGGGGAGGAAGACATCAAATTGAAATGTCTTTTAATTGAATATTGTATGTTACTGAATAGCTGACTTGCCATCTTGGGGTTTGGCGTGTGTTTGTCGTTTCCTTTGTTAATTCCTGATGTTTTAACTCTAACTTTTTTCCTACTCCTGTTGTATTACATCAAGTAATGACCCATCTGGTAGCATTTCCCCCTCCATGAACTGCCCCCCCGAATGCTCTCCAGTCTGGTCCATTTGGTCACTGAGCCTGGGCACTGTTTTGCAGACTCCTGGTTTCAAAGTATTTATTCCAGACATGGTCGAAGCCCCTTAGATGATGGGAATTGCTGGTCCAACTGGGAAGGTGTGGGCGGTAGAGCCAGCCCTCCCCAGCAGCTCTTGGCTGCTTCCGAGTTCGGACAGATTTAGGAGGACTTTCTGGTCCATGTTTCCCTCTTTGGAGACTCTGTGGTCCTAAAAACAAACTAAAAATAATTTAAAAAATAAACAAACTCTACAAAGAATTTCTTAATGCACATTCTGCTTTTAGGCAGCTTAAGAGAGTATAGCAACTCCCATATTCAAATGCCTGCCACGTTTTGCTTACCACTCTGGGAGGGATTTTGTCAGCCTTGGAGAATTCCAGTTCCTGCTCCCTCTCTGCTCAGCCTTGTTTACTTCTTTTCCCGATCTGCTTTTTGCTTTCTCTGTAAAGTGATTGTGAAAACAGACAATAGGGAAGGGATTGGAGAAAGGAGCAAGCTCTTTCAACTGACACACAGAAGAATTTTTATATGTCGTGTCTTCATTGATATATTTATATGACATGTAAAATAAGACATACATATTTTCTGTATAAAAATATAGAAAGGCTCTTTCATCATGCATAGTGGTTGTATAGATTCAGTTGCTCATGACTTCCATGAGAATAAAATGGTAAGGTGGAACAGTCCTTCATCAAATTTTCCTTCTAATTAGGGATTTCTGGGAAATTTCTCTAGAGTGAAATTCAGTAATTAGGAAATAGCTAACATATAAACCAGTTCCTTTGGAAATACTGTCACTTTGTTTGGATTGTTTTTATTCCCAAAGCTATTACATTAGTTTAAGTTTCTGTCTTGATGATTCTTTTGCCTGAGCATATAACCACATGCTCTTTAGCATCACCTGGTGAAAATAGGAATGAAAAGCTCTCTTTTTTTTTTTTTTTATATGTAACACACACTACTTCTTATCCCAGGCAGGAAGAAAATAAAGAAATGCTTCTAAGTATGTTTTTTTGTATAGCTTCATTTAGGATGGCGTTGAAGGAAGTGCTTAAATACTGTGGACTTGAAGGACAAATTTAAAATTAAGTACCTGCTTGAATACTCCTTGGAAGCAAGTTATTTTTAATACATTATATATTAAACTAGTATGGAGCTATGTGTGTGTGGACTAATTCTGTGCTTGCAAGCCCTTTCAAAGAGATTATAGGAGGCTAATTCAAAATAATTTTGTCCTCTGTGTCTATTTGAGCTAACATTTTAGAATGCAAATATGTTTCATAGTTTTGTGATGGGTTAAAGTCAGGTTTTTATTAAGACAGATTAGTTTTAATGTGATTATCAAAATTTCCGTATCTGGAATACTATTTGTACATTGAGAATATATGCTACAAATGAGGCCCTGTTTCTGTTCCTTCAGTTCATCTGTAGTACATGTGCCTGGCGTGAACGACATCCAGTCTTCTTCATCAACGGGCCAGAATCTGACTCAGATCTCTCGCCAGCTAAATCAGAGTCAGGTTGCCTGGACAGGAAACCGTCCACCCTTCCCAGGACAGGTATTTTATTTTCATGGTCATGAAACATTTACAATCTCTGTGTTTCTACAAAGGAATTAGTAAACTCCATTTACTATGTGATTAAATGTACTTTGTCGTTACCATTTGCTCCCCCTCTTCTGTTCCGTGGCAGGTTGTAATAGTTGGAGGCAGCTGCCCCGTGTGTAGTCATGTTTGGGTTGTATTAGTGTCCCTAATAGTGGCAGTAGCTGCTCAGAAAGAAATCTCAGTGGAAGATCTCGGTCCTGTGCTCATTTTGATGTGTGCATGGGTGAAATAAGAGAGGACAGCTGTTAGGCTGTAGTATTAAGCCCGTGCATTGAATCTTTGTTGCGCCCAGCGCTGTTACCCACAGTTAGGCACGTCATCAGAAAGGGGCATGTACAGATCCAGGCGTGAGCTCAGAGCAGAGGCTGCTCAGCCTGTTGCCCCCCACCCCGTTAGCACTGCCTGATGTGGCTTGCATGGCCATGTGCTTGGGGAAGCTTCACACCCCTCCATCAAATGCCCTGCACTTAACAATGTTAGCCCAAAAATCACCCATTGTTCCTGTAACAATGAAAAAAAAAAAATGGCTTGCAACTCTGTTAAAGACAAATAATATGGAATAATCAGGTTTGGTCTATCATTGATGCTGCTCTTAATCACTCTTGACTTTCCATTGTTTGCTAGGTAAGGATAGCACATTGAGCTGGGCACTAGGTAGTTTTTCAGTAACTGCATTTTTTTCTGTAATAATCTCTGATTATTCCCAGCCCTCAGCATGCCATGGCTGTCACACCTATTTAATGAAATCCAATTGTAACAATAACATTTTTTTTTTAAATTATGTGGAGGATGATAAAATTACTAAATAAAACTACTCCTCCCTCTTACTGTCCAAATTCTGACAGAGAGTGTATGTGAGCATAGGGAAATTGGAATTCATTCATCCATTGTAAATAGAGCTAAGCCTTGCAGAAGTGACGTGTCACACTCTCACTGCTGTTGTGGAAAGCTTTAGAAATGTACAATTTCTTAACTTGGAACTGAGCTGGAGACTTAATAACATGTTCATCATGTTATACAGCTGTTGGGATCTGTTTTCATCCCCAAACCCTCCTGCGTTTGTCTAAGAGAACAGCTTCACCTGAGCGCATCGATTGCCAATACCAGTGCCCAGAGTTAGAAGTAGAGTGTAATCATCTTTAATTTCTATTTTTGGAATTGGTTATGCAGTGAGTTTTTCTTGGAGCTGTTGGATTTGTTCACAATGTAGGCAATGGTTTAGAAGCAGATGAGGCACTTCATCTCCCTTGGGCTCAGTGTACACGCTGTCCATGTCCCAAAGCAGTCTTGCAGTGTTTAATCGTTTGTGTAACATTCTTGGAGATCCTATGATGAAGTCATTATGTAGATGAAAGTGACAGCAAGGTGTGGTTTTTGATACTCTTCAATTAATTTGGCTGCTAAGTTAAAGCAAAGTTTCTTCCCTCCTGCCAGGGCTGGTGATTCATGCTCTCCCCCAAGCCTTCTACAAGGCAGAATATCTTTGCTGCCTGTACTTTTTAGGCAGGGAGAGAAAGCAGTGTTCTAGCTTTGAAACTTATTTGACCATTTACCCCTAAGCACCAGACATCCTGGTCCTCTGAGAAGCGCATATATTCTGCAAGACATTCAGCTAAGTGTGGTTGTACAGTGGCACTGCAAAATCAAAATACCTGGTGAATAAAGGTGAGTGCTTTATACGTGTTCAGTTTGAGATCCATCCTTGTAATAGAGTGAGGGAAATCACAGTTTTCCAAAGAGCTCTGATACCAAGTACGTGCGGGTTAATCAGCAGGAGAGCTGCAAGTGCTGGTTCCTGGTCTGTTGTGTTCCTTCTGCAGCAGTAAGTTGGCTTTGACAGAAATGAAATATGGCTGAGGTGGGAATAACATGTCTGTTTGCATCTGCCGAGCTTGTTTAGTCTTTACATTGTTAAAAAGTGACTCTGCTGTGCTGTTCCTCAGCAATAAAACTCATCCCTTTCTTTTATCCCTTATTCCTCAGCAAATTCCATCTCAGTCCGGCAAGGCTCAGTCTTCTCCCTTTGGGATTGGAACAAGTCACACCTACCCAGCTGATCCATCATCATACAGCCCCCTTTCCAGCCCAGCCACCTCTTCTCCAAGTGGGAATGCCTACTCCAGCTTAGCAAACCGAAGTGCAGGGTTTGGTAAGTTTGAAGTCACACAACAAAGCAACACACGTTAAAAATGTCATTAAAAATCCTCCAACTTGTTGTTTTGGTGGGTCAGTTGAGTTGGGAAGCCCAGTGGGGGTAAAAGGTTGTTGCTTTCTCCTGTTGAAGAGAGTGGACCAAGACAACCTGTTCCCTCTGTGCTGCCTCTCCTCCACATTCAGTAAACTTCAGAATATTGTAGAATTTTATGGGCTTGGGGTTTTTTGGGGTTCGTTTTTGGAGGAGAGGGGGTTGGTGTTTTTTGGGGGGGTTTTTAATCAGAAAATGGTGTAATAAAAGATTCAGATACTGCTCACATTGCTAGTACACATCCTAAATTGTGGTCAGCAGGTTCAAGCTCTGCCCGCTTCTCAGGAGAACACTTAAATGGCACAAACTCACATTCTTTTCATTTTTCAACTTCCCTGACTGCACGCTGCTGTCCCCTTGCCCAGAGACAGCTTGTTGGAGTTTGGCTGGAGACAGGATATTTTAGTACCCACACTGCTACTAACTGAATCAGAGTAGGTGCCATGTTTTGAAATGGTCTTCTTTTCCTATTACATGCTAATTTAGTGGCTGTCAGACCACAACTCAGGAGGTGACCCCTTGATAAGTTTTCTCCACCAGCAAAATAATATTCAAGAGTTTAAAAAAAATTAAAATGAATCCATCAATGATAAACACACATGGAGTTTGTGAAAATGTTGCTGGCTGAGAACAGTGTGCAGCTCCAAAACATGTAGGTAGCAGTGTGCTAACGTGTGTCATTACCCCTTGGGACTACAAAGGGTGCAGATCTGTGGCACCCCAGCCTTGCACAGTGCAAATCTGCACTGCCTTGCCTAGGAAAAGTGCTTTGAGACACAGCTCTTCCCGCAGAGCTTATTCATGCCTCCATTTCCATTTCCACCGGGCTTTGTACATTTGTTTATGAGACAGCCTTGCATTTCAGGCCTAAGCCACTTGGCAGGAACCCTTTCACCTAATGAGAAACGTTTCCTGACCTACATCAGTTGGGGTACTATTAATAACACAGCCTTCACAGAGACAAATGTCTCGAACCTCTGGCTGGCAGGAGCTGTTTCGCTGAAAAGAAGCATTGTTGCCTCACTGAGTTAAATTCAATGTATTGTTCTGAGGAAAAATAAAAACAACCACCAACTTGCAGCTTTTTTTTTTTTTTTTAAAGAGTAACTTAAATTAATTTTGGTTTGGCCCATAAAATGGCTGCAGGGTTTCTGAGTCAGCTGAGTTATTGGTTGTGGTAATGTCAGTAAGGGAAGAGCTGTAATTATCTACTTCAGATGTGATAGAAATACGTCACTACAGCCTGTTTATTTTCCAGTGAAACGTTTGCTCTGTCTGTTTTGCATGGTTTAGCTGGTCGCCAAATGGATTGGATTCAGCACGTGTTGCTGGCTATTCCAAAGCCAGGGCTATGAGTAGTGACTGATTTGAAATGATCTCGAGTCTGGTTATCGGAGGCCTGATGTAACACATGTGTGGAAGCTTGGCACAAGAAATTTGGCACCCTTGGCAGAGGGTGCTGCTATTCTGGGAGAACAGGATCTCCCCAGCTTGAACCTGTAGTGAGGGGGAAACAGGCAAAAAAAAATAGGAGGAGTAGTTAATAGAAAAAACGGGGAGGGAAAAAAGGAAAGGGAGGGAAAGGAAAGGAAGAATGTTTGGAGGAAAAGCATTAGCCTGGAAGCAAACTTTCTAAAATGTTAATTCTTAGAAGCAGACATTTTGGATAAGTATTTCCAAATTGTATACATTTGGAGCCAGTCTGTAGAAATACAGGGTAAAATGAGTCCAGCTTAAGTGTGACCTGTGGTTGTACTCATGAAAAGTGTATATGTGATAAGTGACCACATTAATCTGTATGAGGTCATAGTTTTTTCCTGTTAGGCTATTTAGAAGAAATCCATCTCCCCGAAATTACTGTTTTAAGAGTATTTTCCATAAAACCTTGCTGTTCATGTTCTCTGTGAAATTTAAATTGCCTCAGACTTTTAAGAGACCATCACCACATGAACAGGATAATAATCTGTTATAAGTTGCATGTTAAATAAATCGTTTTGCAGCTATAATATTGAATAATGAGATAGTCAGGCAAACAGCTTTCTGCATCTAATACAGCAGTGTCTGTTGGTCTTACTAGTTTTACATCTGCTTACAAACTGAAAATGTGCTTTTTAGATATCCAAGCAAGTAACTGCACACACTGCTCGGAATTAGGCTTTTAAAGAGAAGGATGATGCGTTCTGATGATGCAGTTTAGGTTTTCGGTGAAATGGGGAATGTTCCTTGTTAGTGATTAACAAGTGGTGGGGGGATGCTTGACAATTGCCTTTTGGTGCCTGACTTGTGGTGTCACTGTGCATTTGGCTGTGAGCAACTCACCAGACAGGTCTGTGCAGCCAAGGTGAAGGACCTTGCTGGGGTTGGTCCCCACCCTGCAATCAGGGCTGAAACTCCCTTGGGCTTCCACCCCTCAGGGGGTGGGTGCCACACAGGGTCTTTTTTCCAAGACTCATTTGCAAGTATGGGCATTGATGGACAAAGCCCCAAAAGCAGGCAGGCGTTTTGAAGGAGCCGCTCGCTGACTTCTGCCCTTTCTCCCCCCTGTCCAGCTGAAGGTGGCCAGAGCAGCGGCCAGTTCCAGGGGAGACCTTCTGAAGTTTGGTCCCAGTGGCAGAGCCAACACCACAACCAGCAAAGCAGTGACCAGCACTCGCACCCGCAGCCCAGTCAGACCGAGGTGTTCCAGGTGAGGAGACTTCAATGAGCTCAGAGTCCCCCTGACAGATTCTGAGGGCTGCGTTGAAGAACCATGGCCCTGGATGACCAGAGTGCCAGCATGACTCAGAGCAGTTCCATCTTGCTGCGTGCTGCCATAGGTTTGCACTGCTCATAGCTGGTGTTAGCTACAACTGAGATGTTCTGCGTGCTGCCAAAGAACAGCTTCTTTGCTGATTAAAAATGCTGTTTTCCCTTCTCTGCACCCTGTACTTGGGGTTTATATGTTTTGCGGGGAAGCCATTAGCATCTGTCTTACCCTGGTACTGGCCTCCAAAATCCCAGTCAGTTAGACATCATGGAATTCTCTGATAGTTCAAGTAGGAAAGGAGCCTGGTACTGCACAGAAGATAGAGGCTGGTAACTTTTTAAGGTTAAACCCAGTCAGATACCAGACAGCTGGTAAACAGTCCTCTTCAACTACTTAATTTTGTAGTAGTAAGTATAATTATTGGGCCTTCACTACAGATAGAGTGGGACTTCATAAGTCAACTAATAATATCTCTGTCCTTGTGTAACTTGTTTTTAAAGTAGATCAAGAAGGCAGTTTGCACCAAAACAATGCAGACAAATGCAGAAAAGACAGTTCAAGCCCCAAGCAACGTTTAGAAGTGGGGCACCTCATTATCTTTTAGAAAGTAAATTCACCTGCAAGACCGGGCCCGTGCTCAGTTGCTCGTAGGAGCGCTGAAGAAGAGATGTTCACCTGAAAATATTCCTGTGTGAACAAACCACAGCTTCAGACAGGAACAAATATCATTACAGCTGGAATAACTACCTGTCTGCATGCTCTTACCCCACGGCCCAGGCAAGATTATTCTGTTGCATCTCTCTGTTAGAAAAGTTTAATCCCTTTGCACATACATGAACCCAGAAGCATATCCAGGGTCATTCCGATGGCAGTGTGATTCAATGACCCACAGAGACACAGGGCTCCAAGCAGCCTCTTGCTTATGTCTCAGGCAAGTGCTGTGTCCCAGCAAACATCTGATGAAATTAGTGGGAAGAAGGTCTGTGGGAGAACTGGGCTCACCTGCAGAGCTCTTGGAGGTGACTCTGCATTTGGAGGGAGTTAAGATAATAGCTGGACATGATGAGGAACTTGGATGAGCTCAATTCAAAAGCCTCCAAGTAGTTGTTTGGATTGTTTGTGCCTGAAGCCAGCCCTGTGTTACCTGGAGAGAGGCAGGTCAAGAAGGGAGCCAGCCTGCTGGGTCTGTACCTGAGCAGACCTTGCCTCAGAGGCGCCAGCAGCAGAAATGCCATCAGAGGTGGAACTTTAAACAGGTGGAGGCAGCTACAACTTCCTCTGGGCTGGGGAAGAATGTGGGAAAACATAAAATAGTGCAGGTTTTGGTCAGAAAGTGAAGGCTAACCCCGGAGACTGAGAAACTGCCAGTTGTGTCCACAGCCGCCTTCATCACCACCGACGGGGATGTTACACCTCGATGGATTTTAATCTGTCGTTATTTTGGGGTAACTTCTCAGTATGCAGCAACTCTCAGCAGTTACTCCTTCACAGTGCAGATCTGTGAGCTTTCTTATTTTATTTTAATTTTTAATTTTTTAAATTTTATTTTATTTTATTGTTAGGATAATGAGGCATCCCTGGAAAAACTTTGCTGTGCAATAAGAGCTTATTATTGTAAGGACTGTCAGGAAAAGCAAGCATAAATTCTGGTTTTCTCAGCAAGGGATGTCTTTTCCCTGTGGCTTCAGTCTCTGGCTGAGAGGAAAAGTTGAGTATTTTTTGAAGCCTCCTGCAGAGGCTTGGCTCAAGACACGTGGGAGTAATTACCATGAAATTCCATTTCTCCTGAGAAATTCCTGCTATTTCCTTTGCCTTTGTCCATGCATGAAGGCTGCTTGGGCATCGTGTTAGCTTGGGTGGATGTCTAGTCTTTAGTGCTCCTTAGAGGTCGAAGAGCAGTAATACGTTGATGTACAGAATGCTGGGGAAGAGGCGAGACCTCCCCTGAACCGTGCTCACACAGCAGGACCTCCTTTCTCTAGGGTGCAGGAATGGGGGGGATGCTGAGTACTTCCCATATGGTGAAACCAAGGAGTTTGCTTCTCTCCATACGTAGCTGCCCATTCCAAGGGGGGAGGAGGAGCAGCATGGGGCAGCTCAAAACGTGCCGTATTTGGAGGAGCAACCCAAAACCTTCTGTCCTTGCTAAAGTCCCACCTCCTGTTCAGAAAAGCTCCAGTAAAACATAAGCAGCACGTAAACCTTAGCCCAAGCCCCTGCACAGGTCTGGGTTTCAGCTTAGTTATCCAGCCTTTCGCCTCCTCTGGTTTTACAGTGAAAAGATGAACAGGAAACAGTTTGTGTCTGGAGAACATGTTAGCTAGTAACACTTGACTTTGATTTCTCTTTATCACGCAGGACATGCTGCCGATGCCAGGGGATCCAACACAGGGTACTGGCAACTACAACATTGAAGATTTTGCTGACCTAGGCATGTTCCCACCATTTTCTGAGTAGCTTGCAAAGCGGAAATGGAAGTTCTTCTCCAAGGCCATTTCAGTGTAATTTTTGGCTCTGCTTTTTCTGTGTTGCGTTTCTGTAGAAGCTACTAAACCAGAAGACTCATTTCTCATGTTTCAGGTAGTGGTGTAGGGCTTGCTCTCTCCTCCTTGGGGTGCATCAGTGCCGACAGAGGAGCTCCAGCACTTGGTAGTGTTCATTGACGGCTCCATTTTTTAATGATTTTTTTGTTTTTCTCATTTTACTGTCATCTACCTCAGAGATGAAAAACTTTGCTTGATTTAAAAAAAAACCCAGAAATCTCTGAGTCTTAAACATTTGAATGTGAATGCTACATAATATTTCCTTTGAATGGTAATTTTTAAATAGATAACGAAGTAACGAAGACTAACAGAGAAGAGGTAAGGTAATGTCTTGTTACAGTGCCTACCGCTCGATTTCGATGCCTTGCTTTAAGCTTAAGTTTCTGGAAGCAGACAGAATATTCTGTTTTGATTCTTGTAGTTTTTAGGTCACTTTAAATGTAAGACGAAGCAACATAACATAGGCCTCTCTCACCAGAAGATTCAGCTCTGCCTTTTCTAACTCGAACTTGAATGTGTGTACATTTTGGTACTTTATGTATATCTTGTGCTGTACGAAGTGATTTCCTGTACTGGTTTCTCTTGCCTTTTCAAAGGGTCCGTTCTGGAGTGGACTGAAAAGGTTGATGGTATACGTGGAGGATTTAGATATCATAAGAGTCTCCATCACTTCACATAGGTGTTCTTACTTTTAATTCAGGTGGTTCTCTCTTCAGAACAAACATTTACTTGCATAAGCTATTAGTCTGGTTTTGCACTGAATTGAGGCCTATAACTCTACACATTTCACACTGGCTGCTTTAATTTCTGTTGTTCTTGCTTTCCCAAAAATTTTGCCTCGTAAAAAAATGACTGTAAACACGTTGAGATTGCATTTTCTATATTAGCTGCATTTCCTTTCTGTGAAGTACTTTTTTATACTGTGAAACCTCACGTTTTAACAGTGCAAGGTGGTGGCCTGTTCTAGGAGAACATTCAGGCTCATTTGCTGCAAGCAGTGAGATGGTTTTGTAGTGTATCCTTTTTTTAGAGAGCGTTGGTAATAGATATCAATTGGACTATTGTCCACTGAGTACACAGTGATAACTTGAATCTTTGCTTGGATTCCCAAGCAATCGCTTCTCTTGGACCCTGTTCACCCTATTCTGTTAAATATGGGATTTTCAGCTTACTGGGTGTGTTGAGGACTCTTGACGATTCTGAATGCTATATGCTTTTCCACAGAGGTAAGTTAATCGCCTGCCTCTTGGGTGAGTCCCCTACCACAGGTCTTCATCAAAAATGTGGTAGAAAGGTTTTTATTTGGTATTTCATATGTGTGGTGAGGTACAGAGGTTGGGTTGTTGGGTCAGCGTTTTTATCCAGATTGCTGCTTCTGGGATGGGAGGAGAAGGAATTGCTCACAAAGGACAAGGAGCCCAGAGTTCCTGCATGCAGGTTGTTGATAATCTTTGAGGTTGGATGGCAGTAGCGAGCCTTTGTAGAGGAGAAAGGGGGCAGCTTCCCTCAGCCTGTGTCTCTTCAGGGGCCATCACAGACCTTGAAATAGCGACCCCAGGGCATAGACCCCGTCTAGACGATCTCAATGTTCACGGTGGTTGTTAGGCCTCACTAAGGTCTGCCTTCTCGTGGCACCTCCAATGGGACATCACTGCATTCCATCTTGTCAGGATGACCCTGTCCTGCAGCCTGCTCTGGCCATGCAGGTTTCCTGCTGACCAGCAATGCAGGGTGTCTGCAGCAAATAACCCAGGGACGTGGCTTTAGCAGTGACCCGTACGGTGGTGTTCCCGTCTGGCCATGCTGTCCTGGACTTCTCTGAGAGCAGCATGTAGTTTTCAATACCCAGGAAGAGTCCTTCCTACTGTTTCTCTTGCTAAATCTGGGACCAATCTCTTGCCCTACGAGCAAGTTGGGCTAGGGACTATTTTTTTTTTTTTTTTTAAATTTTTTTTAGGAAATCTTTTTATATCTCTAGATGCAGTACTGGTGAGGTCTCCGATCTCCTGGTCTGTACTTGCCTCACCAACATCACACTGAGAACAAACAGGAACCCCGTATCTCTTCTCTTGCAGAGATGGGGAAAATGCCTCCTTAGGTGAGCAAGCCATTCACTTGGAGCCCTCTGTCTTTTCACTCGCTGCTCTGACAAGTGACAGACAGCTCATTGAATTAGGCAAAGCTCTGCTGTGCCAGAGTGAAATTTCTTGATGCCCGTGAAGGGTGCCAAGATGCTGTGTTGGCTGAGTGCAGTGGTCAGTGTCGGTGCAGTGGGGTGTGCT
This sequence comes from Porphyrio hochstetteri, assembly GCA_020800305.1. Taxonomy (NCBI): domain Eukaryota; kingdom Metazoa; phylum Chordata; class Aves; order Gruiformes; family Rallidae; genus Porphyrio; species Porphyrio hochstetteri. The sequence continues at coordinate 15,648,545 of CM036915.1, read as the reverse complement.
TTCAAAAGGGACTAATCACAAGGGAGATGGCAGGAGGTGAGCAGTTTCTGTCTCTGCACAGAAGATGCTTGGCGTGGTAAACGTCAGTTCTTCTAAATTCTTTTAAAAATATTTTGCAGTAAAGTGAGAAATGAATGGAAAGAATACTGTTCCTCTTTTATTTTACTTAACAAACTTTTGTAACTTTTGTTCCTGAATTCCATCTTAAAAAAAAAAAAAGGTTTATTAAGTAACTTTCTTTCTCCAACATCAGCAATGATAACTTCCTCAGTGTGTCATGGTTTTTATACTACTGTAGAAGGCTTCTCACATACAGAATTTGGTTGTGCAGTTAGAAATGCACTGTTAGCAGAATTTCAAGCACATCTCTCTTTTTGTTGTTGGTTTCTTCTAAATACAGTATTACTTTTATGAAGCCATTATGCCTGAGACATCAGAGCACAGACTGCTTCTCATCTTGTAGACCACTCTGACCTTTCACGTTCGGAAAGGTGATGGCTACTCTGTTGAGGGGCAGTCCAGATAGCGCCAGGTTTGGGTTTTCCTTGTGAGCCATCGTCATCCCTCCTTTCTGTTCGCCAGTGCTCTCTTCTTGGCATTCCCTTACCTCCAATCCCATTCCTGGCCATCCCATCTCTGCAGCGCGTTCCCACTCCCGAGTGGGAGGCGTTTGGTTGCTGTTCCTGAGCCAGTGAGGAGGGAGCACTTAACGAACTGAAAGTTTGGCAACTCTGTGCTTCTGACCGAGTGAACAAGCATGTTCAGCCTTTGCTATTGCTGCTGGGCACCCTGCGCTGCCCTCGCCCCCGTGTCAGTGGCTTGCTCCTCAAAACAGCCTTGTCCCAGGTCTTGTGGCCAAAAAAAGCTGCGTAGCGGTGGCTGTGCTGTATCTTTGTCATGTGTTTTGTTACTAAAGCAAGTCGCTTACCCTATAGGTGCTGTTACAAAGTGCATTTGGAATGCTGATGTCTTTATTACGTGCCATTGGTGTAGCTTCACTGGCGCTTTGGCTGCCGGTTCCCAGAATTTCACAGGTGGTGGATTTCTCATTTCCTTTGTGGTTTCTAAACTGGAAATAAAGCTGTGATTTCTGATCAAGCAGTGTTGCAAGCACGATGTTTCTTGAAACTGAATCTTTCAGGTTTTAAACTTGGTGGAGCAAGAAACTGCTAACAGTAGTAGTGGTCTGGGTGCGTTATATCAACGAGTGGGCATATAGACCGAGGCGATGTTGGATACTAAGATAGCTATTCATTTATTCAGAGAAGCAATCTGATTTAACAGGAGGGACTCCATCACATTACTTGTTGTTAAGTGCTACTGGCAGTACCTGTGGTGATGCTTTAACCAGGTAGTTCATCCGTAGCTTTGTTGCCTCTTTATTTTCTTCTGAAGTACAGTATGGAACTGTAAATACTTCTTGCAGTACTGCCTTTTTAACTCTTAATTACTTCTGGCACAGTGTTAAATAGTGTTGGATTTACCCAATTGCTGCCACATATATTTTTATACATAGGTGTACTCTTTTTTCGAGAATAATACAGCCATTTTGTCATTAATGCCTTATCAGTGTCATACTGCTGTTGCTCTTTGTTTGCAAGGTATCGAGTGGACTAATTTCTAGTTCAGATATTTTCACTTTTCCTGGCAGTGCTCAAGTTTGGCTTCAGGTGATTTTTGCCAGAGTCCCATTTTTCACAGTTTTTAGCTGTGAGGAGAGGCTTGGGTTTGTTTCTATTATTGGTGCAAAGAAAAGGTGATGGCATTTAATTGTCTTTAAAAGGTCAGTCTTTTCCTACTCTAAACCAGAGTGCATTTCAGGGAACTGATGACTGTGGACAGTGGTTACTTTGGGTAGATTAATGGTCTTTAAAAAAGGAAAAAAGAAAAGAAAAAGAAAACAACTCGAAAAATGGGCTTCTGTCATTGTTAGGCACTTGGTTACTTATCTGTTTAAACTCTTCATATTGATGTGAAATTGTGTTGTGGATAAAGTGTATTTTGTACTTCTGAATGTTCTATATTTATGACTAACAAGTACAGAATCAGTTGTGTGTATGTATAACTAATAACTGCCTTTTTAAATTTCATTAAAATAAAAATGTCATGAGCTGTTGTTAATTCCTGTCTCTCTGTAAATAAATAAGGTTGGGAAGCGCCAGGTAGGAAATAACCCTGCATGATAACATTCGTGCCGGAAATCAGAAGGTCGGGTGTTGATCTTTGTCTTCGAAATCTCCTCCTGTGCTGTGTGGTCATGGATAGGAAATTCCCCTTTTATCTGCCTTGTATCAAGGCTGTCCAGAGGGAGTTGGAGGGGAGCGATGGCTTGAGATCTCAGCTTCTTTTAAAAGAAGTTCCAGAAAAACATTCCTTAACAGCCCTGTTCTGCTGATGACACTGAGGCGTGTGTGACTCCCTGTCTGTATTGCAGAGGGCTTCATTACAGCACAATTGATTTAGAATTAATTCATAGTCTGTGGGAATTTTTATCCTTCCCTGGGGTGGCAACACAGTGGTTTCTTTGCCCACCTTTTGGTCTCGTCGTTCAAAGTTTAAGAATACTTGTATCATTCCCACAAACGTTTTGGTCATCTTTTCAGACTTTATGTAAAGTGCATTTGCCTTTTGCTGCGTCGATTCTTTGTTTTTACACTGTATTTCTGTGTGGACTTGATAGTTTGTGAGTGTTATTTACCTTGTGGATAAATCCCAAAGGCTGATGACTGGACTGGGGCAGGAGCTGAAGGCGCTGTGCCTTTGGGCATGCGTTCCTGGTGCAGGGTTGGTGGTGTTTTCACAGCTTCTGCTCCATCTTCAGGGCTCTTCCTGGGGAGAACAGGCATGGGCTGTGCTGGGTCTGTGGTGAAAATGGGGTATTCAATGTTCTTCTGTCATTTCCCCAGACACTTGTGAAAATCTTCGGTGCCCCAGACCGCAAAACCCTTTGGAAATGCAATGTGCCTTCTTCATAGCAGCTGTTTGGCACTTTTGTGATAAATTTAATAGGCTCTTAGTTGCTTTTGAAGATCATTATCAAAACAGAAAGGTGCACACCAATGCCAAGCAGGACATGGTGTGGTGGGGCTGTTTTAGGATCCCTCTGCTTAGATTGATCAGCATTAACCTGTGCTCTCACGTGCTACATCAGGTGTACTTCTGGGCCACCAGGGTGACAGCTGGATGTGGAAGTGCTGGGAGCTACTCATTTTGGTGTGGGGTCTGGGTTTGGAGATGCTGGAAGTGAAATGCAGCCGAACATTTGGTGACAAACAGTCGCTGGAGCTTGGTGTGGCAGGACACCACGGTAGAAATCTGCACACGGAGGCTGGTGTACAGGAAAGAAAAGCAGCTGAGGCTCATTGTATCCCTACACTTACCATCTTTGGCTCTATAAAGTGGCACTAATGACTAATAGCAACAGTTTAAATCTTCATTACGATGATAGAAACAGATTATTCTTAATTTTTCCATGGGACCTAATTCTTAAGCCACATTTCCATCAATATACCATCATAGTTCAGGAAGTATTACTCATTTAATTTTCCCAGTTTCTCTCCAAGTTGGATGTAACAGGGAGAGATACAAGATGAATTCTTCCATCCTTTTTCACCAAGTTTCGGCATATTCCTGATTGGAAATACTTGGCAGCATCTCTCTTCAAACTTCTTGGTGTGTCCCACATAAAATGGAATCACTTGAACTGTTTTAATGGATTCGGGATCAGATCCAGGGGTTGCTAGGGCATCTTTTCATTAACTCTGGAAAAAATTATCTTCTAATTATAGACTGGCACTAAATACTAATATACAAAATGTGCCATTTGGGACTTGACTGAAAATAATGTCAATTCAAGGCTCACACATGGAAGATGCAGCAGTGCTTAAGTGCAATTACCATGGCTCTTGCAGACCAGAAATACAGCAGATGTGCACGTATTGCTGCAATTAGAAATACACAGGCACAACTCTGAGGGACACAAGAAAGCCCCAGCCACAGCTTGAAAACCTGCCCCTAGTAGAGAAAACTAAATCCCCAACACTTGGGTGTGCTGCTGGCTTTTATAAATAGCAAGTTCTTCATCTTAGCTAAGAAGGTGAGGTTTTAAATACTTGAAATGTTTCTAAAAACAGGACTCAAAGCATAGAAGCAGTGCAAGGTTGAACTACTTCGGTCCATGCTATCATCCAAAACACAATTTGGGTGGCTCACAGAGCCTCCCCTCTCCCCAGCAGCTGCCCATCCCTGGTTGCTGTGGCTCATGACCTTCCCTTGGACCCACAGCAGTTCTGTGGGTGGCCCTGACAGGAGGCAGCTTTGGTCTGCGAAATAAAATCACAGTGCAGTTATTTTCCACTTAACGCTGGGATTACTGGCCAGATAGTCGGACACGTTGTCACGGAGGAGCAAAGATGTTGAAGGCCAAAATTGCAGCTTTCTTTGCAGTTTGCTAAATAAACGCACAAGAGGAGATGCTGCCCTGGCACATGGACACACAACCCACACTGCCTTCGCTTCAGTGCGTGTAGTGGGAGGTGAGGGCTGGATGGTAATACTTTCCACTTCACGAAGGGATGTGTACTGCCCAAAAGCAGCCCTCCTTTCCCTTGATTTCCCTCGGTGCATGTAATTCCAACGTGTCCCAGGCCAAATGTGTGTGAAGGCCCTGGAGGAGGGATCCCAAAACATGACTCACAGTGGAGGTGTAAATGCTGTGGGATCCCTTCCTTGGTGTAAATCACTCTCTCCCAAACAAATGTCACGACTTTGTTCCTGGTTCGCTGACTCTGAGCAAAAGACTTCAGGAGGCAACACTGTAGGATGCCAGTGACTGAAGACTTAAATGAATAGATATTTGTTAAAAGGGGCTATTGGTGGGTATGACACATCCTCCCTCCCTTACCTGCTGCCTTCTCTGGCCACCAAGAGAACGTAGAGTACTTTGTGTGGACATTTAGGGGTGCCTGAGGTAATCAGGGCTGGTCTGGGATTGTGAGGGAACGATGCCATGCCTGCATGATTTGTTGAGGGAAGAAGGAATGCACACAGAGCATCCTCTCCTCCTAACTGGAAAACACAGCTCCTGACCCACCTTGCAGTGTTCCTTTGGCATCACCTTGCAGGGGTGGACTTGCAGCACACCCTGAGCCAGTTTCCCCCAGTGCTCTCCAGTATGTGGCTGCTCAATGCCCCCTCAGACCTCCTGCAAGGCTCTTGAGGATGGAACAAATTAGGCTATAGTAAAAGAAAATGGATTTTACACAGCTCAAACGAATCACAGCCTCTTCCTTTAATACCAAGCACGTGTGTCATCGTGGTTGTCTTGTGTAGTCAGGAAAAGTTCTTGCCTGATGATTTGTTCAGTGACGTAGGAAAGGGCCTTTGTCATTGTACCCATGGAGCTCAAACACTGAACACTTGCATCTGTCCAGATAGGGTGTGGAAAAATGTCAAACCCTTTAACTGAAAAATTTCTTGATCTTCCTCCCTGCAACCCTGAAACTAGATGGTTACAGCTTGGTGGAGAATTCACAGAACTGGTACTTTGTTACCTGGAAGCCCAGGTTTGTGGGCTTGAGGGGGAAAAAAAAAAGGTAAGCACTGGAATTTGTGAAATTCCTATCAATGAGAAATCGCTGGGACATTCATAAAGTGTCATGCGCTTCCTTTAGGCCCTACTGATGCCCCCCACTGCACAGAGATGCCTAGTCTAAAGGGATTCTGAATTGGAGTTTATTTGGATTCTTAACATATTTTCTGTGACCTCCACGATTTAAGGTCAGAGACCTCAGCGGGGAGTCAGTGCAAGTTGTCACTTTAATCAGTTTAGTTCTAAAGATTCATCAAACTTATGAGAATTGACCTAAATTTTCCGATCCTGCTGAGGGAGTGGGGTTCTGCACTAACCTGCTGAGGCCAACCTGGATACCTTAACTGGGAATGAAACATTGGAGCAAACCAGCAAGTGGCAACTACGTAAATACAGCTACTGAACCACAAATGCCCAGATTCAGTAACTGGTAATATTTGGTATTTATAGCCCACTATCGCCACGTGTGACACTTCGTCGCAGGCCGTACGCCCACTCCCGGCTCAGGCAGCAGATTTCCTGTGACAGGTTTGTAATATCCCAGTTTTATGCCTCGCAGCACGGTGTCGGTACAGGGTGGGTGAGGAGGTTTTTGTGCTGATGTTCATAAGGTGTCAAGGAGATTTTATGAGACTCTTTTAAAACCAGCCAAGGCTTCAGCATTGAAAAAAAAAAAAAAGAGCTTTATTGGCAGAGGTGGGAATATCAGATAACAGATTCCTGTTTTTCTCTTGTTTTTGTGCTCGTTCTCCCATCAGGAGTGTGTTTCACAGCCATGTAAAACACTGGAGCTGAGCTTCCAGCAACAAGTCCATTAATAACTCCTACTTCCAGGAGGTGCTAAAATTGGGTTAAAGATACCCTGAGGCTCAAATTTCTTTGCTGTTAAAGTCTGCCATCCAGAAGAGAACAATCTCTCCCTCTGAAGAGAAGAAAAATAAGAAGCAGCAAAAAAGGCTTTCTGTTTCTTTCAGGTGTTTCTCATGCAGAGGACACAAGGACATGCACTCAATGTCCCATTACCTCGGCAGTAAAGGAGGAGAAGGTCTGATTCCTGAACTGCAGGTCACAGCAGGAATTTGCAGTGGCTCAGGAGGTTCAGTTTGGCCATTTGGAAGAACTTCTTCACCCAGGCCTTGTGCAGCGTGGGAACAGGCTGCTGGGTGGTCCTGCTGTCTCCAGCCTTGGCTGGACAGAGCCTTGGTTGACCAGGTGTCAAGCTGGGAAGAGCTTTCCCAAGAGGTGACCAAAGTGGCTTCCCTGGGTCCTGTACCTCCAGTGTCCCTGAGATTCGGTGGGGTCAGCTCCAGCCCTTGGCCCAGCTGCAGAGTCTGAGAAAGCACCAACACCCCAGCAAAGTAATTTGAAAAGTCCAGCTGGCCTCCTGAGCAACATAGAGCAGCTGCAGGACTTTATCGGGCTGTGGCCACCTCCAGCTCTGTCTCCATGCCCAGAAGCCCTGAGAAAGTGCTCGGTGCCACTGTGCCTGTCAGATGTCATGCCGCCTAGCTGTTCCCACGCCCACCCGCCTTTGCAGAAGTTTGCTTTACAAAGAACAGACCAGTTCTCTAAAATGACTCAAGTTGTTGACAAAAATCCCCTCAAGCTGCTGACAAAACCCCAGAGATACTGTCTATCAGCACGTTTTACAAGCAACTTTTTATTACAGGCCCTGAGAAACCCAGAGAGGGAAGAAAAGAACTAGAGAGAAGCAACAAAATAGCTATTGCCTGATCTGGAGTGGGGTTTTTTTTTGCTGGATGTTCTCCAATATTCCATCAAATAAAACCCTTATTAACAGCAGAGTGAAACACAAACAAGGCAGTTACCAGATGTAGCAGCAGTAGGAGAAGTAAACAGGAGTATATTCAGTGGGTAAAGATCACAATTTAGCTACCGGCTAAAATAGCTTCCTGCAGGATAACTTCCATCATCACCACCCAGAAGCGATATGGATTGGTGTGCACGTGGTTTCGAGGTCAGACATGGAGTTTACCCAGTCAGCTTGGTGCTCTGGGAAAAGTATTCTGAACTGAAGGAATCTAAGAAAGAAAACTCGTTTCAGTTGGTGTCAGTATAGGCCCTAGTTCTGTATCAATGTAGGCTTTGTTTGATTTGTAACTGAGCTAGAACTAGAGCCAGTCATTTCATGGTAATTATATTTCTGTGGCTATGCCAGCTCCCATTCAGATGTAATATCTGGTGTGTTCATTGGCTTTTTGGAAATCATTGATACTTTTTTATTATTAATGTTCCTGGGCTGAAAGTGAGCACTGCTACTTGCCTGCTTTTTCACCTCACTGAGGGTCTGGAAAGCCATAGTGGTCTTACCAAGGAGGCTTGTGTTCCTCTAATGCCAGGAAAAGTGACAAACTGTTGCAGCATGCTCATGGATGATCTCTGTTTGGAGCAGAAAGACTTGCACAAGACCAAATCAGATGCATCACTTCTGATTCAGAGGCTGGCTAACTCAAACCCAGGAGAGGTGAAGACAGAGAAGGAAGAGCCAACACACCTCTCTGCAGTCTTCACTGGGGTGATTTCAGCCCTGGGTACCACATCAGGACCTCTCCTGCCCCAGGATTAATGGACTGATCCTCAACGTCAGGCTGTGATGTGGAGATGTCTTGGGGGATGCTGAAGCACACAGGGGTTAAAGGACTCTGACTGTGCACCAAAGCAAATCACTGGTGACCCAAAAGTACAACGTGGGAGTTTTTGCCTCCTAGGCCCATGCTCATTCCACTAGACCACACTGCCTCCTGAGAAAATATGTTTCAGTGGTATCTGGCCAGCTGTGTAAACATGTCAAGAGACAACCATCTAAAACTGAACTGCTCCCACTATGCGAGTTATAGTCTATTTTATTTGTAAGCACAAATTCTAAGTCCCTCCTCCAAAATTTTATTTTCACAAATGAAATAATAGGGGAATGAGGAAAACCAAAATAATTCCAGAAAATGTTGATGTCTGGGGCTCTGGGTGACATTTCCCCTTGAACAGGGAGCTTCTGCCTCTATCAGACTCTACTTTCCAACCCGGCTTCTCGTTTGAGAGCTCATTTTGGGGAGAGGTGGGCTGATGCTGGTGTGGTGGATGGGGAAGGCACCTCTCTTTTCATCCTAACAGGTTTCCTTAGCCACCAAACCACCTCTCCCCTGCCTGAAAATATGTTGCTGTAAGAATCAAAGCTATCAATTAATGAGTGCTGGAGTGCCTGAATAATAACGAGGTCTGAGCGCCCTCAGCATTCAGCATTATGTCTTCTCATTTTGCCTGTGTTACCAGAAGCCAAGACTTTGCCTGCAGTAGGACGCATTCCATCACCCAATAAGAGATCTTCAGCCTTTTATCAAACTCCACCCCACCTCCTTTTCTGTCTGAGCACCACAGGGTACGGAAGAACAAGTTGTATTTAATCCAATGTGACCTGTTCTCCCAAGTGCAGCTGTAGCCACATCTGACACAATCAATTTTTGTTGTTTCTTTTTATAAAAACCAGAGGATGGGTCACCATTTATTGCCACTCTTAATAAGAGCATCATAAGCGGCAAGTGTGGGTAAGTCAAGGCCCCAGCACTTGCTTGAGCCAAAAGTTTCAGGCTTCAGCAGGACTCATGTATATCCCAGAAGAAAAAATCCCCGCTTCTCAGCTCATCATCAAGGGCCTTTCTCTCTCCGCTGTGTAGGTGGCACAGGCACTTCAGGATTCAAATTGCTTCCCTTTGCTCCAGCGTGTGGGCACAGCTGCATTAAAAAATAGTGACATTCCTCCCCTCCCAACAGTTTGGTTCAGGCTCTGGTGTTAATGCAGTTGCTAAGTGACAGCATTGCCCTGATCCCAACGCTCCGTACTCCACTCCGAAGCAGTGGAAAGCTTTCTGCACAGGAGCAGGCTGTGACAGCGTGTTTCAGCGCTCAGCTTTGCTCTCAGGCATGTACCGCGCTGTTTCTGCAGCGTTTATCAGTAGTATTTTCTCTGTTCCTCTTCAGCAGTAACATGCAGAGCTGGGCTCCCCAGGGAGCTCCACCCGTGCAGATCCAGATGGTGATGTTCTGTGCCGTTCCTGTGCTGCCAGCTGTACGGTGACGACGTGAAAGAGAAACGTTCGCCTTTTGTGTCGCTTGCAGCTTGTTCCACAGGGTCTTCAAGAGGTCTTCTGAGGGCTGGAGTTGGAATGACAGCAGTAGGGAACGAGCTGAGCACCACAAAAAAGCTCAGCTTGGGCAATGGCTCAGGCATTGCTCGGGCAATGCATTCATTTATTCTTTGTTCAGTAGGGTGGTGTTGGAGCCCACCAGCCCTGCTCATGCTATCGTGTTAGGCAGTGGATCTTAAAAATGAGCGGGCGGTCTCTGTCCCAGTGAATTAAGTGAAAGGTGTTTCAGGACTGCCAGGTGAGTTAAGCTGGATCACCGAGCATGGGCAGGAAGAAAGTCTTGAGTGTCAGATGCTCAAGAGAATGCCTCCATTGGTGAGGCTGAGAGCAGATGCTTCTCAGAGCAAATCGCTGGTGAGGAGTTTTCATGGCTTACTTCTCACCTGCATGTCCTGCTGGGACCACCGCTTCCATGATTTTCCCTTTCTTCCTTGCCTTTCCCTTTCCCATCCCTAGCCCTTTCTGGTCTGGATTTGTCTCCTGGGGGTAATCCCATGCCACAGGTAAGAAAAGGCGTCTCTGGATGTGCTGAGCATGCTACCTGCCCTGCGTACAGTGATTTGGAGCTGCCTCGGGCTGTGCTTGGCCCCAGTGGTAGCAGTGCAGAGGATGTAACCTCTTCTCCATCATGCTACATAGTCAGGGCTCCTCCGCTTCAGGGGGAGGGCAGGTCTGGGCTTCTCCTGTGTGTTGCACCAGAAATAAAGATGAGCTTTACACAGGCCTGAAGCCTTGCATGCTGCAGCTGTGCAGCAGGGGGACTGGGGAAGCTGCGCTGGGTTCAGAGGCTTTTTGGGTCACCAGCCCAACTGGGCAGCTCTCAGCTGCGCAACGTTGCTGACAGGTCGTTCAGACTGGGCTTTCTCATGTGCAGCTCTGCTCTCCCGTACACCGAGGCTGGAGGAAGAGCACCCAGCTGCCTCGGAAGCTGTCTGAGGCGATGGCCTGGCTCTGAATTTTGCTGACTGTGGTGAAGGGTTTCCATAGAGGCCCCTGCTCAGGGCAGGATTTTAGCAGGTGTTGAGGTCTCCCCACGGCCGGTTTCCGGCGGGCTGAAAGCCGCCTTTCAGCGTTACCAGTGATGACATTGGATGAGAAAACACTTTTCTTTTTTTTTTTAAACAGAAGTTTCTTCAAAGCAAGATGTGAAAAGCAAAAAGTGCTTCTCAAACTAGAATTTGCTTTCTAGAGTACAGCACCGAAAACCAGATGCCTTGATGAAAGCCAGATGCCTTGGCCTGTCCCAGGAACAGGCAAGGGAAGAAAAGCCGAGCTCAGCAGCCGGAGAGTCTATGGTTACAGGAACCTGCTCTTGGACCCTGGGTTTTCCAAGCAGTAGGGGTGTCGGGAAGGCATGTGCTGGTGACACTGAAGCATGGTGCTTGTGGGCAGCAGAGGGGACAAGTGCTGCTGACACAGAGTGAAGCAGCTCCCAGGGGCTGGATTGCATCCAGGATTTGCCTGGAGCGGAGGGAGGATGTTGAAAGCTGCTCTCAGGGCTCTGGTGCACTCAGCAAAGCACCGAAGAGCTGGGGAGCCAGCTTGGCAGCCAGCTGTGTGGGTGTTAAGGGTCCTGCCTGGTTGGAGGCAGCAATTAGAAGCTGAGCTGTGATAAACTGTGTTACAGGGCCACCAAAGCCAAGTCCAGCTTGAGCATCCCTTGCCCCCATTTCCGTGTCATGGTGTCAGTGCGTAAGGCAATGCTGGGCTGAGCTCCCACAGAGCGTTCATCCTACCCTTTTGCGTCACTGCTTTGCAGGAAAAGGTTGTGCATTTGTTGATGGAAACGTTGAGCGTGGCAGAAATGAGTCTGACACACTTTCTGAAGGGCCAAGGTCACCATGCAAGCGTGTGTACGTGCAGGAACATATGTCTGAAGTAGGTATCTGTGTGTAAATGTGTGTCTGTGTATATAAACACTTGAGCAAAACATGTATGTGCTGGAAAATACCTGAGAGGGCTACAGATAATCAGTGTGGTGGGCAAGAGAAAAAAGTGCCTCCTTTTCCCTGGGCTCCCACAGCCACCCCACCTCCTCCAAAGACAATGGCAGGAAGCCAAGGTGAAAGAAAGGGATGGGGGGAGCTGAACCAGGCTGGGCTTCCTCTGGTTCACAATGAATGTACGGAAACTCACGGGCTTAAGTCTTTTTTGGTGAATGTTTCATTTGGGCTAAAAGGGCTCGCACAAGCCACATCACTAACTGTGCCCCTGGGCTCAGGCACAGACCTCAGACTGCAGATTTTATCCTGTCCTGCTGATTTTTCTGGGTGGGCATTAAACACTGATTTCCTCTCAGGAAAGCTCATCTCTTCCTGGGAGTGGCTGAAGAGTGTTGACTCTGCGCATACCTTCTGGGAGGAGCAAACCCAGCCAGTTCCAGGATTTGCAAGTGGCACAGACATGGGAGAGTAATCTTTAGTAATGAGAGACTGATAAGCACTTTGTTACAGACACTTAATGTTGTGCTTGACTGATCCTGAGGTCAGATACTACTGCCCTGGAGTCCTCCTTCAGACCAGAGAAGGATGCCAGATGCAGGCAGCCACAGGTCTCTCTCTGGATCGGGCTCGTGTTATCACTGCCAGCGTGGCATGGGGAGAACATCTGCCTCTCCTAGCCAGCTCTTCTCCCTGCACTGTCCTGGGCCCAGCACTCAGGTTTTGATTAATGATTGATCCATGCCAACATGACACAGGTCCTCCAGTTACAGCTGATGCTAAACAGTGCATAATCCAGCAGACACGTGAATGTTACTAGCATTGTGGGTCCCGTGGAGCAGGCAGCTCTTCATCATAGACACTTTCACCAAGATATTGTAGCACAGTTTCCACTTCCTGGCAATTAACTCAGCCTTTCCTATTTGACATCCAGAAGCACTACATTCACAGATAGGTCTGCAGAGTTTGGGAGCTTCTTATTCCAATTTGGAAAGGCCAGAAAATTAGTATGATGAATTTTTCTTTACTGTCATTTAAAGACAAAGAGAAGACAGAAATATTCCACAAGTGGTTAGTTTATCTTCCTTCTGTTCTCTTCCCTGTTATCTGTCCTACATGTAACAAAAGCCTAGTATCCTCCAAGCCAAGCATGTAATGAGGACTCAAAATAAAAGTGGGATTTGTTATTGATGGATACTGATGGATATCTGACAGAGCTTCTCTGTATATCTTGATTTTTTGCTATTTTTTTGTCATAAATGAAGTACCAGGTGAAGATGTTGCTTTAGATGGAGAGACTAAATGTTACTGAACTTCTGGCACACAAACACTGTCTTGTGTGCCCTTGTACCCCGTTGCAGGGGTATAAAAGAGAGGGAAGACAAACCTAAATCAAAGCTCTTTGCTGTGTATCTTACCAGGAGAGTAGCTGGAGCAGATGCCTGGATTTAATGTGAACTTTTTGTTAAGCCTTTTTTTGAGGAAGCTGCCAAGAGCACAGCTACAGTCAAATCCCTCTTTGCAATGCCATCATTACCAGCAACAGGTATTTATTGAAAAATCTAGTGAAGCCTTTTCTAAATGCATAAAGGCTGGTGAAGTGTGAGAACCAGTGTGGCTCAGCTGACTGGGCATAGGATTGAGTTTCAGATGAGCTGGGTTCAGCCTTTGGCTGTGCTAGGGACCTACATCCCGGGGCCTTGAGTTAAGGTCTTACTCTCTCACCCAGCCCTAGTGATTGTCTAGTTTTGCTGTCTGTGGGAATTACTAAAGATGGTGAGGTTAAGCATCAAAACCATAAGCTAAATGCGGAGCTACTAGGAGGAAAAGTGGGGCTGGCAGTGGCTGGGTTTCCTCCAGCTTTGTGTCTGTCCTTCCTGGCTCAGTAGCATCTTCCATGGTTGGGTATGTGTATGCTGGACTTGGACTAGGCTGGGCAGGTGGCACAGATGCAGTGAGCCATGGTGGCCCTGGCAAATTGGGAAGAGCCGAGCACCTCAGCTGTTGGTGTGTCAGGCCCCATTTATTCATGTAGGTGGGTTCAATTGCAAAGTCTTTGAGGCCAGGACTGTTTTCAATCTGGTGGCTGTGCCCAGAATAACAGGAGCAGGATGTCAGTGGGAGCCTCCAGAGCTGCTGCAGCACAAATACTGATCAGTCCCTAACAGATAATGTTTCCTGTCTCCAGCTTTTCAGAGAGCCTTGTGGGCCAAGGGAATGGAAATCTTCCTCTGTTTTACTGGTTGTGGTCTCCAGTTGAGGCAGGTATAACAGGGAAGCGTGTGTTCGCTGCTCCATCAGCTTTGGATGTTCTCCAGATGCCACCGGGGAGACCTGAAAAAGAAAATAGGCCCACGAAGGCTCATCAAAGTGATTACTAATGACTGCACACCTTGGGAAGCCTGTGCTATCTGTGGCTCTGCCCTGAGGAAACTAGGTATGGGCTGGATAACAGCCAGGCCTGGGTGAGACGGCCGGGCAGAGCGCGACAAGGGAGCCAGGAGGAAGGAAATGAAGTCAGCCCTGTGATCCACACCAGCTGCACACTCATGCTTTGCTTTGCTTTACTACGAGCTCATTACCCCCTGACCACATGCTGCCCTGATCTGCAGCTACAGCTGCAGCGGGAGCTGCCAAACTGGGCTCCAGCCTGTTCCCAAAGCTCCCTGGAGACGCGAGGCTGCCCCTTCCAGGGCTCCATGCACAGCGGTGGTGGCTAAATGAGTACTACAGACATCTTCCTGCACATCCGGGCATGGTGCAGTGCAGAAGCATGGTGGTTTGTAGGGACTGGTACAATCCCTCCTGGGCTTGTGTGGTGGCTGGTGGACAGCCAAGGCTGAAAATGCTGGTGGGCAGCAATCATAGAAAATATTTGCATTTTTTTATCAGGACACGAAAAGTCATGGGATTTAAAGGATCTATCTGTTGAGTACAACAAGTAAGCTGTTGCTTAAGAGAGCCTGCTGCTGAGACAACCAAATCTCGGCCTCAGGGCAAATAGGGGAGAAGAGCCTGTTCTCAGCAGGTCTGCTGGCAGCTGCCCTGGCTCCATCCTGAACTCCTGCAGGATTGGGATGTCCGAGGCTTCAAGCCCAGGGGCCATGGCCAAGGAAAGAGGAGGCAAGCTCAGCAAGACAGCTCTGCGGGAGCTTCTGAAACCAGGAGATGAGGTAAAAGAGCTGGAGCTTGGCCTTTTTGCAGCTCTTGGTAGCAGTGACTTCTTTGAAGAAGTAGCAGTTGAGAGGAGAGGGAGCAGAGCAGACACAGCTGTGGGGTAGGAGGCCAAAGGAGAAAGAGGCAAGATGAGGGAAGGCCACTGCTAGGAGACTCGTTAACCAAGCCAGCTGCACATCTCATGGCGTGTGTTAGGCTGGGGTTTTGTTAATTGATTTTTATACTAACAGACAATCTGATCTAGTTATTTTTTTGATGTCTCTCTAGTACTGAGTCATTTCCTAGGAGGTGGGAAGAAAATAGAGTTTTTCTCAAAGTTTCAAAACTGTGTTTTAGGGTTTGGATGGAGGATACTTTCTTTGTTTCTTTTCTTTCATTCCTTTCAATGAAAGTTACCTTGGAAAAAAGCATGAAAACAAAACCCAGGGGCTGACAACCCCTAAATTCTGCCAGAGTTGCTCTTTGCTCACAGAAATGGGTGTCCATAACAGGTAGCCCAAAGCAGCATATGGGGTGAAGGATGAGACCTGCCAAAGCAGCCAAGCACCAGACTGCCTTGTCATCCAATTCACCCACGAAGGTTGATGCTTTTTCCAGCTCCCACACAAGTCACTGGTGTCAGTGCCTGTCTGCCACGCAGCATGCTGACCTTTATTCTGGTTTATACATCAAACCAGACTGTTTTGGCAGCGGTTTCCAGTTCAGCAAGCCACGTGCCTTTGCACTGTAGTGGATGGAGGGCAAAGCTGGCTGTAGCCCCCAAAGCTTGCATGTTAGTAAATGCTATTGGTCTGGGGAAGCCTAGTGTGAAACAGTGGTGAGTCTGTGTCTCTTTTTTGCCAGAAAGCTATGAGAGAAATGTGTTAGTTAGATCTTTGACTAATAAAAGTGGTCATCTGCAATCAAGCTAATTTGCTAGAGATTAGAGCATAATTAAAACCAAAGCAGCAAAGGGGTTGCCAGCCTCAGCGCACATGCACAGAGCAGCATGCATTGACAGCTAAGGGATCACTGGCTTTTTGAAGAGAAACAGCAGTTAACTGTTAGCCATGCCAACCCCCAAGCACCAACTTCACTCTGTCCTCTTTTGCCATTGGGTTGTGGACAGGAGAAGCACTGGCCATGGTGAAATGAACAGCAAAAATTTCCATTGACCATCAGTGGGTCCTGGCCTCATCTTGTGGCCTATCGTGTAGTACTTGGTGTCCAGAATGGTTTATGCTTATCTGACTGTGATATTTAACTGGTTACACTCCCTAAACAGTATGCCATGGACCCGATAGCAAGAGGAAAGAAAACTTTTAAAGGTGCACTCATTGGTCCAGTGAATATGGCAGGAAACCACAAAAGGTATGTTGGGAACCATGCACCAAGCAAACTCAATCCTGCCTCTCCCCCAGTTTCTCCTGTCTGTCTGTCACAGTGCTGATGCTTGCTAGGACCCTTAGCACTGGGATGTGCAGTAACAGCTGGAATTAAGTGTGAGCCTGCAGCACTAACCCTTGGAATTAGCAGGCACACAGTCAACATCAGGCACTTGTAAAACATGGCCTGTCTGTGGAAAACAGCTTGCTGTCTTACTCAAACAGATTGTATTAACCCATTCTCAACTAAATTGACGAGAGGCAGTGATTAACATTTTAAAACAAAAAGGAGCAGGAGGATACTGGTGACTAATTTCCTCCAAACAATGACATGTGGGACATCTTCCTCATGTGTTGTTTGTTTTGCTGATTAGTCTTTTAGGTAGATGTTCATATATCAACTATTATTTTTCCGCTGTGAACTGTGGTTTTCTGCCCAGGAGCAAGTCCAGCCCAGGATAACTGGGAAGCCAACTCCTTTCTAACTACGCAAGAGATGAACTGTATTTCCTGCAACTTTAATGTCTCTAGTGTTAGTGGTTGAGTAATAGCCGGACACAACAGTGTCTTCTGTAAAGAAACGCACCAACAGTTGTTAGTTAGAAGTGAATAAAACTCACTTTTTTTTTTAAATTTAAAAAAAAAAGCATGTTGAATGACTTGAAGCTGCTGTAACAGTCCTTTCCAGTCAAAGCTCACCCTTCACAACAACAGGATGCATTGCTCTGTTTAAGCAAGCAATAATATTGGTTTTAGTCACTACACACACTTTGCTTCCTGTTGGGACTATTGCACAGAAAGCGAATTCATTGCATATTGGAGAAATAATTCATTGCGTATTTACAGGTTTTATATAGAGAGATGTCTTCTAATACCATCTGTGTATAACAAAAATATATCTTTGCAATAAGCTAATGTGATCTGTTTATTGGCTGTATAAGCTGCAACAAAATTAAGGGAAGTGCCCTCTAAAAGACTGCATTGCTCTGCTGGCATTAGCAAAGCCCTGTATAGTTAAGGTCTCACTGCTTCTGAGTTACGGTCAGAAAAATTTACTGTCACAAAATGTTCATTCTGGTTGTACAAGACCTTTCACCTACAAACTCCCAGTTGCTTAAAAGGCAATTACTGGGAGCAATGGCAAGATTTAGCCTAAGGACTTCTGCATTTGCCCCCCGCTAATGATCTGCTGGGATTCTGTCATCTCCCAAAACAAAAGCAGAGCAGCAGTGACTCTGATGTCTGTCACTGCTTCCTTACTTATATTAACAGCTTATTTCATGGCTGACTTCCCATCTTGCTAAGTTAGTTTCTCCATGTCAGGCTATGCTAATGAATAGGGAACAGATTCTGAGCGCTCTCTCTTCCAGGGGAAAACCTCACTAGCCCTGCTGAAACCAATGCAGTCGCTCTGCTCTGACCCCGGCATAAGGAGGATCCTTGTCCACCTTCAGGTAAATGCCCTGGGGCTTTTCTCTCAGCCAGGCAAGTGCTGCTGCTGACATTCTCCTAGAAGCAATTAACATTTCGATCATATTTGTATCTCAGCAATGCAGTTCCTGTCATAGTGCTGAAGCGATACGACTTGACAGGCAATGCCCCATGCCTCTGAACAGAGAGGCTGTAATGAGATCTCGAGAACTTCCCTCGTGGCAGAGGGCAGGCTGCATCTCCGCACTGCGCAGTTACTGAGGTGCTGGGGAAGGACACGGGTGTCAAAGCCAGTGACTTTGGGGTGTGCGCTTGCAAATCAAGGCTGGGCTGTGGTCTCCATTTTCTTGATAGAAATATACATATATATAGTATCCAGCTATGTATCTATCTGTCTACCCATCTCTCTCTCTGTCAGTGGAGAGTTTTTATTCAGAAAACTATGAACATTTGTAGATCCGGGGTTTCATTCATTCATTCTCTGAAGTCAGACTGGATATCTGCTAGTCCAGCCAATTGTTTCAACATTTTCCTGCCGCTGCTGGGAAGAGGAAGGGGGTGTTAAGCCACCATCTAACCCTAAGGGCCAAGTTTCCTTGTTAGCATAAATCAGGAGCCTCCTTTCAATCCAGCGGAGATAGAAATTAAGCCGTGATCAGAATGGACTGTGTTTTTTCCCAGTGCCAACAGCTGAAAGAGGAACTGGGTTACACTAAATAGAGAGCATAGAGGGAAACAAGAGGCTCAAGGGGAACCTTGTCACTGGATTTCACCTTTTTCCTCTTGCTACATGAATCACAGTCCCTGAATGCTTCAGCTCAAGCCGTGTTTAGCTCCTTTAGCTCCTTACACCTTTTTTCCATCCTGTTTGTTCCTTTGGCCAGATCTTTCACCATGGTTAATTGACCTGGTTTCGCTGATTTCTGTGAAGATGGGCCAAGCCTCCCAAGCTGGGTAAGTGGGTCACCGTGCATTGCCTACACCAGGGCTGCAGAGGGACCTTGCCTGGACTCTTGTAAGTAAGGAGCTTTTCTGCCACATTTCCACCTCTGTTTCACCAGGCTGTGACTGGCTTCCGTAGGAGGAACGCCTGGGAAGTGGTGTGAGGAAAAGGAGGGTCCAGTGACTCAACATCTGTGAGAACCATGCGTATGTTGGCTCAGATAAATTTAACCCAGGACTTACCCTGTTTTAAAAGCTTCAGAAAGAAAACAAACCCGGCAGCTTGTAACTCCCCAACAAGGGGGTCGTTGCCAAATGGATGCAGCGCATCAGGCGCTTACAAGAAACAAATGTATTCGAGAGGGACAAATAATCCTTCTGTTAAAAATTACTGCAAACAAAACTGCAAATGTTGCCATCACTGTTGAAATTTGAACTGTGACAGAGTGGAATTTCCATCCCTCAAAAAACTGCACTTTGGCCCAAAGTGGGAAGCTGAAAGCTTTCTGTTAAAAAAATAAAGAAATTCATTAACAGAAGCCATAGGATCTGGCCTTGAAACCTGCTTTCTTTTTAGGTCAGGCTAAAATTTGTCTTGGAATTGTGTTTATTGAGCTAAATGAACCAGTCCAGAAAAACAAGAAAGTATCTTCATGGTTGTGGACAGTTTTATTCATTGCAATGGACATATTGGACTGTTTCAAGCTACCCATCAGATTAAATACGTAATCAGTTCAGAGCCAAAATACATCCAACTTCTGTGAGAAAAAAACCCAATCCCGTCGCAGTGCAATTGAAGAAGCATGTTGTACCAGTTTCCCTTTTGAAATACAGACAACGATCGCAATTTGTGGAAACAGACCCCTCCCATGCTGAATCACAGAGATGCTTGGAAATGAACAACAGAATTCAGGTAGTGGTATTTGCTGTAAAACAAAGGACCCTGACTTCACCCTGGTGTTCCCATTTTTTACAGTAACACTACTCCCTAGAGTACAGTTGCAAGTGGTTTCCTTAGCATAGTGTGAATGACCCGGTCAGAACGGGTTTTTTTCCCTTGTTCCCCCTGAGCGACCCATGTGCAGAAGGAGGAAAATTATGTTTTTCACATGGGAAGATTTCCAGTATCTTCCTGAACTTGTCAGACATTCCTCACCTGCTTTCCAACTCTGCAATACGTTTACTGCAAGCTGGTAATGGCTATGGTTAGACTGGAAAGGGATGGCTAAGCAGACCAGCAGATACACAGACCTAAGTTGCCGTTCCTGGTCCACCTACTCAGCAGTGCCTTCACTGCTGAATGTAACTCCCCTGACAATATGAAGCTAGCAAGACCCTGGTCTGGAATGAAGCTCTGGCATTTAACGCTGTTGCTGAAAGCCTTGTGATGCGAATCAGGTTGATAGCTAGTGGGAAGAAGCTGTCCTCTCTTCATAACCGCTGCACAAAGCCTGGTGACCACTCTGAAGGGTTGTGAGACATCATCTCCTACAGCATTTTAGAACCCAGTGTTTGTTACCTGCTGACAGATGGGAGCACCAAGCTCCTTTTCATTATTGAACAAAGTAGTGAGATACTCAGATGCGTGTGGGAGAATAAGAAATGTGTGCTTAGCTGTAGGATGGCACTCATCAAATTGTGACCACCACAAAATTGTTCCAATTTCACCATTATTATATATACAGTTAATACATGAAAGCCGAAGGAGGCAGATACATGCTTTGGGTTTTATCTTCTGCACAAGCCTCTAATCTTTCCTCAGGAAATTACTATATAGTTTATCTGCACCTCAGTGTTAATTTTTAAAACC
Source organism: Porphyrio hochstetteri (assembly GCA_020800305.1). Lineage (NCBI taxonomy): Eukaryota > Metazoa > Chordata > Aves > Gruiformes > Rallidae > Porphyrio > Porphyrio hochstetteri. The sequence goes on along the minus strand of CM036915.1, from coordinate 15,628,131 downwards.
TCAAAACCAACCAAAAGGAACTGGCCATTCACTGTTTTTCTTTCTGATAAACGTAGTTGTTGCTACTTCATTAACTTGTGAGCATCCTGGCAGATTACTGCAGGGAGAGTTACAACCCCTGAAGGAAAATGTCATTGCTCTCCGTACCTCATAGGTTTTGGTTAGCAGAGATTCAAAAGCAGTAATAACATACCCTTAATAAGATATGCTTGGCAAGAGGATACAAAATAACTATTAAGCTGGTTTACATCTGTTTCCTTTTTCATTCATTTTGCCGTATCTAATTGCATACTTAACATTAATCTGCTATCACAGTCACTCGGATTGTTTTATTTCTGGCTTTAGCCCTCCACATCACTGCCACTGCATTTCATTACTGTTACTTCACCAGTAAATAATGAGTGTCTTTTTGCCTATATACCCACACTCCTGCAGTCAAAGTGATCAGCAGCACATCTCTTTTATAAACCCCTGCCAGACAAAAGTATGAAGAACAACTAGGCTGGCTCCGTTCCCTTCTGTATTGACACAGAGTTCTTATGTATAGAGTCTGGTTAATTATATTTATAAAGTAGTATGAGATTTTGGAAGAGTGGGGGCAAATCTGTGGAAAGCTTTATGGACTTCTAAAAGAAACTATCTTTTGAGTAAGCACATTTCCTCTAAGGTCCCTCATCCATAACAGCGGATGTTGCACAGCAGGTTCAGAAAAAAAGGGGAAAATAGTTATTTTTTTAATAGGATGGTAATTTTTTTTTCTTTTCCTGGTAATGTGAGTCAAGAAGAAGGTACGTGTCTCTCCTCTTTAGAGAATAATGAGAGTTTGCTTCTGCCAGTCATTTTTCATTGTTGGAGTGTAGTGGGCTGACTGTAGTGGGGTATGGGTTGGGTGGGGTTGGCATTTCACCATGCAGCATTGCACTTGGTGCCCACCATGGCCAGTGCAAGACCCTCTCAGTCGTCCTGGCTGGCCAGCAGCCGTACCACTGGGAGAAGAAGAGGTCTGAAAATAAGATTATTAAACACTTCCTAAAAAGGCAGGGCTGACCTGAGCCTGGCCTGTCCTCAGCACTGTATTTGTTTGCAACTCTGCAGGTGCCGAGTGTGTTGAGCGGGTATATGCAACCCGATAAGGACAACTGTGATGGTCTGTGTGTTGGTAGGAATAATCAGTCACAAAGAAATGGGGTAAAGAGCCAAGAGCACGAGCAGCAGTTGGCTGGAAAGGGACAGGGGTTAGAGTGGACTGTAGGCTCAGGGAAAGCCAGCAGTGTTGACAAAAGAAAAAAAAAAAAAAAGAAAAAAAGGCAATAATCACAAAAATCATACTGGGACAGATCAGTGAAAGTACAGCCTATAAACTGTGAGCTCATCCCACTATTCTACACAGCATGAGTAAGGCCACTGCTGGGGTACCATATCCAGCCTGTGGCTACACACTTGAGGACAGTTGTGGGTCAGCTTGTGAGAGAGAAAGAACAGGAGTGACTCAGAAACCCAGTGACTCAGCTACCCAGAAAAGTTGAAGGAACCTCATTAATTTGAAGACATGACCAAATGGAGGTAATGATAAATATGCCAATAGCTGCTGTAAAAGGGAAAAGAGACCATCCCTAATGTCACTTGTAGGAATGGTAATGGTGGGTTTAAATTGTAGAAACATAAAGGCTTGGAAATGAAGAAATGAAATGCCCTCAGGAAGAGTAGAGACACAATGGAATAGGTCACCTGAGGCTGCCTCAATAGAAGTTTTCAAGAACAGATTAAAACATGCTTGTTTGGGATGGCATGGGTTTGTCTCCAAGCAGGTCTGGGGGAGAGACCTCTTAAAAGGTCACTCAGTTCTATTTTTTATGCGTCTGTGGTTGGATGTAATTGTATTGTTTTTTTCGGTCATTAGGGACAAAATATAGAAGACTTTTTCTAGGAAACTTCCCCTAGACTTCCAACATCAGGGTTTGATCCTTCAGAAACCACAATGACTAAAAAGGCATGGTGTGTGAATTCAGTTTGCCAGCCAAATGACTCTCAGACAGCGCAGGGCATGCTCTCAGCTCAGTGCCCCTTTTTCGACTTCTCTCAGAATTTCTCTTCAAGCTAAAAGCTGCACTCTATGGGTTTAAGTAATAGCAACAGTTGGTTGATGAGAAACAAAGTTAGAATGTGTCTTTCCTGCTGCTTTCTATCACTCTCCTCACAGCAAGGAGCATCTCTGCTCATCTGCTTCTACGCTAAACAGTTGCTTCTTCCATTGGTGCCACATGGTCAACCCATTCCGCATGCAGAGCACACTTGGGTTGATCACAGCAGTTTTGGTAGCTTCACCTTTCCCCTCCAGATTCATTTTGCTAGGGTATCTGTTCACTCCAAGTTTTCCCCTGTTTGCTACCAAAACATCAGGGTAGAGAATTCAAGATGAGTATTGCAAAAACAAAGAGGGGGTTGGGGCAGGCAGCAGTTCTTGATGGCTTGCTGCTGTGGCCATAAGGGGCATAAAGTGTCACCAGCTTGCAGTGACAGGTATGGTAAGCCTGGCAGCGCCTCCAGTGAAGAGGGAATGCATTTCACAGTTGAGTTTCCTACTTCCTTACATACTGATAAAAAGCCCAAGAGGTTTTAGCCAGGCTTTCTAAGGAGAACAGAGGAGATAACAGCTTAAAGAGACGGAAGGGAGGAGTAGGTAACGTTTGCCAGTTGGGCTAGCTGGTTTCCAGCCTCAAATGCATGTTCCAGGTGAAAATGTGTGACCTGCTTTTCAGACTGCTGTGAGTGTGAGGCCAGGGATGGCCTCAGTCTAATGGCAATTTTTGGCTTGTATGATTTGAGAAAACCAAGTTCGACTGATGTTGAGAAGGAAAATATTGATACCCCTCCCATAAGAGATAAAAACACCTTTGGCCCTTCTGTGCTCAGACTTCTTAAAAATGAAACTCAAGCTGATTATAATAGGTTTATTCCAGCTGAAGAATATGGTTCGGAGTTTGGATGTGAAGACTGTTTTCATCTGACAGGCAGCTGGAAGGGTACACATGCCTCAATAAAGCACCGCTGACTTCTGACAGACAGTGTGCTTAAGCCTAAATGTACTTTTCTCTTCTAATTACATGACCAGTACTCATGAATGGGAGCCTGAGCTTTATCTCCACTGACCTTGAAAATCCCCTGGAGGTTTACGATGAAATGAAACGTATGTTTTCTGGTGATTTCTGGACAATGAGGAAATGCAAAATACACTTGCTCTAATTTTGATTTATTCTTTTTTTACAGGAAACAATGTGACACACCATCAGAGCTGCCACATTAGTACAGGAAAATTTAGTTCTCCATGTAGTCTCCTGTGACATACACGGGATTTGGTGGTTGTAGGCAGATACTCACATCGGGATTTCATACATGACAGCCTCTCCCCTGAATACCTGCATGAGTGACAACCACATGCACAGTGGTTCTGGCTCTTGCCAGATCATCTTAATAGATGAAATATTGTAATGACTGAAATGTATGTCTACACCTCAGTCACATTAACGACTCTGTAGCAGTGTAGACATACACAAACTAGCTTTTAATTGACAGCTTGATTATTGGTCTAACCACAGTGACACAGAGCTCTAGCTCTGTCCAGATTTTGTTGGGTGGCATTGCCTCAGTGCTTACTCCAGTTTCAGACCTGAAAGGAACCTACATACAGAGGTCCTAAACAGTCTTTGTGGCGTGCTTTTTCCACCTGTGCTGAACGAATGGGTGGAGCAGAGGGTCAATCAGCTGCTCTCTGAAGGTCACTGCGGCCACCGGGAACCCAGCTGGAAGCTGGATGTATCAGCAGAGTAAAAATTCTCACCAAGGGATAGGATGGAAAATGGTGGACAAGGACATGAATGCAGCATGCTCAGAAGGAACTAATTTGCCTTTCACCCTAAGTGTAAGTCACTGCAAGGTAGACAAAGTGGTTTTGATGTGGTTTTCTACAATTAGTATTCTATTTTTTTCCCCCTATGGGTTTTGCATTGTTTTCCTCTTTTTCTCTCTCATACACTGTCTTCACATCCTCATTTTTTTTTTTCACACTTCTTTTCCCTAAGGCTTTTCACTATGTTTCATCCCAGTTCTTCCCAACATAGCTATGCAGATTTACAACCCCTTTCATTTCCCATGACACTGCTTACATTCACATGGCAAAAAAATCAGCCTTTTCTTGCCAGCTTATGCAGCCATCCTCCCTGCCACTCCTGAATGACTCTAGACTGCCATTCCATTGAGGACTAAACTAGATTGGGATTTATTAAACCCTTAGCCCCCTGTTTGAATGATATATGGCCTCAGGCAGTGGGCACTAAGGTGAACGCACACTGCTTCTTTGTAAAGGCACAGCAAACCCTGCTACAGAGTGCAGTGCCCCAGGCATTCCTAAACTATCTTGTCCTGTGTCAGCAAGATGCCTTAAGAACTCTCTATAGTGCTCTGGCTGCTCGCTCGCCCTCAGCTCCCACCCCGTGCATTTCAATACAGTAAGGAAAGGATTTCATCCTTAATTGAAATTCCTTTCATCAGCCCAGATACAGCCTGAACAAAGCTACTGACATGAAAAAGCAGTCGAGAACACATCTTTAAAATGTCAATTTGCCAGTGACAGGCATAAAATGCAGTCGCTGCAAATCAAGATTCTACACCCTCATTGTATATCACATAGCTGCTCTTCCCCCACCACATCCCTCCCATAGGTTTTGATGTTTGTACATCTTTGTTTTCCTTTCCACATTCTTCTCATACTGTATTCACAGCAAATCTGAGGATAGCTTGGTCTTGATTAAATTCCTGCAAACCTTAGAGAAAGCTCTTTTAAATGCTGAATACTGTCATTTATCTTAGACTTATACTTCTGAAGAAATCGACCATTCAAGCTCTGGATTTTCTCTATTATTTTTCCCTTTTTTAATTCACAGTGGTAAATTAATTGATGCACTCTTCGCTCTTGTCCATATAGACCTGTAAGCTTAATGTTACATGGGTTTACGTGGCAGGAAATTGCTGTGGTTTTGCCCAGAAAGAGGAATAAGAAATGAAAGTTCTTTCCACTGGCACAATGTGGGGAAGGATACACCCAGCAGAAAAAACAAAAGTGTGGGCCATCTACTGAAGGCTATATTTGGTTTTCCTACCCTGGGGTGACTAATTTAGGTGTTACATCTTAAAGTCTTGACTATGCAAAAGCCAGGGTCTGGCACCCCAGCAGCTTGTATGGTCAGAAACATTGACCACCTCCTGAGCTCCAAAGCCAGGCTAAGCACAGGACCAGCCTAAGGACCATCTGCAAAGGAGGCTGCTGTGCCAGACTGCTGGAATGGGTGAAGAGCCATGGCTCCAGTGCTTGCCTGGTTTATGGCAGCATCTTGGAACAGAGCATGGCATGCTGCTGCCAGCGGGGAGGCTGGTCTCTGTGGGGTGGAGGACCTGTCATGTCCCAGGAGGAGCAGTTCCTGCCCTGACTCTCCCTTCCTCCTGGCAGCAGAAGCAGCAGCCCTCAGGGGCTCCACATCTGCCTCTCCTTCCTTGCTTTGTCCCTTCTATTCTCCACTTGCTTTGCAGCAGTGGTTTAGCGCTAGCCTGGCACTGGTTTGCTGGGGGCAGCAACGTAAATTTTATATACCTGAGAAACCTGGAACTGGCTCTATGCTTCTAAAGACCTGCTTAATTTTTTAAAAATTAGTTACTGGCACCATTTCATTACTCCTTATTAGTGCCTACAGTTTTAGCTGTCAAACTCAGAAGAAACAGGTCAAAGGCTAAAACCTAATTATACAACTAAAGATAAGCAAATGGAAGAATACAGGGAAGCAACGAGACATTCCTGGTCAAAGGGCATAATGAAGGTGGCACTTTCAAACCCTGATTCCTCACCATCTTTGGCTGCACTGCGAGTTCTTTCTTGAGGCCTCTCAAATACATCCCCATCACATGAACCTTTTTGTTTATTATCTCCACTGGCTAATGCCGTGCCTCTGGCATGTCCCATAGAGCATTCTTGACTTTATTGACAAGGTTTTCACCGTGTGTCCTCACACAACCCTTCTCACTAGCACAAGAGCGATAAACATCCCCTCTAAGCTCCTGATGCCACCATCTGTTGCCCATTCATTGTCTGTTTGAAACACACCACTTCCCACTGCATGTGCTTCTCCTGTGTTCGGGGGGGGTCCTCTTCCATCCCCAGAGCAAACTAATTTTTCTCTTTTTGAACCCTTCCTTCAAGCACACTTCTGGCCAGAAAGTCCAAAAAGCACATCAGTGACTTGGCTGATGAGAACATAGACAAACACACTGATATTTGATATTTCCTTTGCACCTCAGTTTGGCAGACTCCAGTGTGATCTCGTGCCTTTGGCTTTAACTGGGGGTGACACAGCCCTTCAGCAGGTAAATTCTAAGGGCAGCAAGAAAGAATACTTGCACTCTTCATGCACTGTTTTTTCCAGGAAATAAGAAAAACTGCATTGAGGAACTTCCTGGTCTGAGCCTGGCATCTGTAACCGGTTCCGCAGGCAGATGATGGTCGCGTGTGTGCAGGTATTCGCTGTGGTCTGTTTATCCAGCTGCAAGTCAGTGGGCAAGCAGAGCAGGAAGCCAAGCATGATTCATGTTTGAGGCACATAACCTTCACGGTGCTCCTGCCAGGTGTCGTCTTTGGCTTCTCTCTTCCCGTCTTCTCACTGTTTTCCTTTGTCTATCTAGTGTTCAGGAAAAGGAAGTGGAGTACAAGGTGCTCTGCCCTTGTAACAGGCACAGTGAGACTACAGGACATGGTGGAAATAATCAAGACATAACCAACCACCCTGTAGTTTGTTTGTTCTATTTACCTTTTTGGAGGTATTTGAAGATTTTCCCTGCTCACTCAAGGCATCTTTCTAGGTCCATCTACATATAATGAAAGTACAAGTCCCACTGATACGTATTCTCCCATGGGATACCTCCCAACTCTTAGTGGGCTTGAAAATGTGTTTGTTATTACATGCTTGTATATTCTACCCTTGCAGGCCATATATTAACATTCAGTGAAGAAGGAGGGCACTTCACTGAGTCATGGTGTCACATTAGTGACAAGGCACAGCAGTAGGGACATCTTTATTTACAGATCATTAAAAAGATGAGTTCTGCAGTAACAGAATAAGCAGAAATACTTGTTTTTCTTGAGCATTTTCACAGTATTTGGTCAAGTAAAAACGATGCAGATGCCTGCTGGCTGCAAAATGAAAAGGAAAAGAAAGAGCAGAGGGAAGTATGGGGCTGAGGGAGAAGAAAGATAAGACAAGAGGGACCGCTGGACCGAAGCAGAAGTACCAAGGGGAACATGCAGAGGAGAGATCCAAAACAGCCATTCAAGTAGCAATTTTAGATGTTAAGTGTGAGAAATATTGTCAGGTTTTCTGTCTGTTGTCTTTCTGTGCCCACCACAGCTGAGTACCTGGACACAATGGTGTCTGAAGATCTGCACATCCTGGAAGCATCCTCATTCCAGGGAAAGTGTCAAAGCTTTAGCAAAAGAGATGGCTGAAGGAAGGCAGGAGCACTCTATGAGGAACCAAATCCATTTGTAGTGGTGGAAGTGGCCAGCACAGTTGTTTGGTAGGCTCCTGTACCTAGGCCACCTCTGAGTCTTGTCTTAAATGTCAGAACAGACCAAGCTCTGGGCAGCGCAGGGACAGGGTGTGTGTGAGAGGCACAAAGCTGTCTGTGCCTAACTTTCTACAGCCACCCCTTCAACCCAGCAAACTGCCACACAACCCCCAGGACTACCGGGCATCCTGGAAGGTTAGAGATGTGGCTGCCACTGAAGCACCACACAAATGGATGGACAAAAACTCTCTAAATTTTCACTCTCCTAAGCACTTGTGCATTACATGTCTCTTTGGACAACCTGGGATACAGGATACACACTAAATGAACGCTAATTTAAAGTCCTGATTGTGTTACTTTTTTGAGCTCCAGACTAAAGGATGCTGTGTTTACAGCTTGTCCTGATGGCAGTGGTATTCAGGAACTCCTTTTTCTTACTTCCCCAGCCTTCTCACCCAGCATGATTTCCATTTCAGTTTCTCCCTCTTGTTCCCTTCTCCATTTTGTCCTACAAGCCTTTGGCAAATGTTATCTTTCCTGAGCAGGCACCCACTGTGCAGGAACTCTTTTATTGTACAAGAGATGGACTGAGATTAATGTAAACTACAGAGAGCATGTGATGAGAACAACGAAGCAACTCTAATAACTAATGAGGTTTGCACAGCCCAGTTCACTTGAGGAGCAAATTTTATGACTCTTCCCATTGGATTCAAAGAGGACACTTTAATCTCACTACTATAAACATGACCTAAGGAAGGACCAGGGTGGAGCATGGGAAATACTGTCCTTTTAATTGTCTATTCTTTGGAGTAGCAATCTAATGATATAACAGCCTTTGCTGTCTGGCTCCAGGAGAGCTGTACTGCCTTTGAGAGGGCTCTGAGAAATGGCACTTTGAGTTGGTGCTCTGTGCCCAAATTCCAGCTCTTATCTCAGTTTCGGTGTGTGTGCACTGGGAGGGACGCATAGTGGCAGCACTAGACAGGCTTTTCTTGCATCTCATCAGCCAAATCACTTCTCAGGGTATATCCAGGATTTTCTCAGGGTTGTATCAGTCTTCCTGCAGACTATCAACAGTGCCTCTTGTAACAGCAGAGGTAGTGCTTGTCATCCCCAAGGGATTTCACTAAATTCCTCATTTATCCATTCTGTATTTTCTTAAACCAGATTTTTCTATCACATTCTATGGAGCAGTTGTCCCCTTCATCATTTCAGCAGACATCTCAACGGCCTGTTGGCTGTCTCTGCCACCTGAAAGCACCCAGCATCAGTAGATGGGACATGCTTCATCACCGTGCCCCATCTCCGGGCCCTGCCATCCTCCTGGCAGGACATGCCTGGGACGTGTAATAAATGGGGTATTCTCTGTCCTCAGAGGAAACAGTTCATCCATGCCAGAAGCCATGCTTTCAAGCTGCTTAGAGATACACAACCATCATTATCTCCCTCAACAATCAGCACAGGCACAATTATTGCTGGCTGAATTTAGGATTTTTAAAATTCCCATTGTTAGAAAAACTAAACGGAAGATTGATGTGGATGGGGCTGGTCCTACTTCTGACATTCCAAAGACAAAGGAAGATCACGCATGACTGACTCTTTTGTATGCAGGTTTTGAACTAACTTTCTCAGAGCCAGCAAATGTCTGCAGTGAAAGAAAAGTTTGTCTCAGGCTTGTCACTAATGAAATGGCCTGAGGTTGTTGTTCTCTTGGGTTTTTGAAACTCTGTTCCTCCTAGGTTGCAACTCGGGTAATGGACACAGGTTAGCAGACCAGCAGGAAGGGGTGGATGCACATGGCATACCCGGAGTCAGGACACTGCTTGGATATACATGACTTACACTGGAAGTACAGCTGCATGGGTAGAATTTTTCATGTATTTTCACTTGGGCTGTTCATAGCTACCGTTACATTACAGGCTTTTTCCAGCACTGGTTAAATAAAGGGCAGGGGTTTCCCAGCACCAGTTAATTTCAGGGCATAGCTGTAACAGTGTGTTACACATGGTATGTCCTGCCACTGCCCACAGCCTTGTGTTTTGTGCATTCTGGATTGGTAGATGTCTTGGAGACGCAATACCACAACCAGCAAGCGATTCCTGGGTTCAGCCATTTGCCCAAAATGACTTGCTGATTTTTTTCAATGAATTGTTTGGGATATGGGTTGTTAGCCTGATTTTCTAAGGAAATAAGCCTTCCGCAATTGCGTGGCGTCTTCAAGTTCTCGATGGGATCTCCTGAAACTGCTGGCTGACCTCAGCCAAAGCTAACAGAGACAGGGAGGTCTCCATAAGGGAATTCCAGGTCTGGGACGTGGAGCACTCCTGAAGCCAGGAGAGCGGGGCTCTGGCTGCTGTGCTGAGGAGTAGCTCCACACTCGTGGGACCGCGTCGCAGCTCTCCAGGAGGGTGGCTCAAGGCCATCGGGCAACCCTCATGCCGGCCGCCCGAGGCGCAGCCTGCCAGCCCGGCGTGAGCAGGACTGCCGCCCCTGACCGCCACGCTGAAGGCGGCCTTTCCTCAGGGTGACCCGGGCTGGAGCGGGAAGGCGCGGGAGCAGCGCCAGAGGATGCCGAAGGCCGCGGGAGGTCGGAGGAGCTGCCCTGGGGAGGGCAAAGCACCCCGGCGCCGAACGCCGAGAGGCCCCGCTCGCCCTGCCGTGCCCCCTCAAGGCGGCGCGGCTCGACCCCCCGTGCCCCGCCTGGCCCCAGCCGCTGCCCCCGGCCCCGCCACGCATGCGCCGGAGGTGGGCGGAGGGGGAGGGGGCGCGAGCGCTCCCGCTGCACGTGACGGGGGGCTCTCTTAAAGGGCCAGGCGGCGCGCTTCCCCCGCGGGCGTTGGCGTCCCGGTCCGGCGTACGGGTTCCTGCTCCGCCCCTCCCCGCGCACCTGCTCGGTGCCCCGGCGCCAGGCCTAGGGGGCAGCCGTGAGCTGCGGCGGGCGGTGCCGTGGGCAGTGCCGGGTACCCGCCTCGTCCCTGCCGGCACCTGCGGCGGGTGGCCCCGCTCCGCGCCCGTAACCCGGAAGCGGTGCGGCCGCGAGGAGGGGAGAGCGCCGGGACATGGCCGCTGCCTGCTCCTGCCTGTGCGCCGCAGCCGGCGTGTCCCTGCCCGCGGCGACGCGCGGCTGAGCCCCGACCTCGCCTTCTCCTTCCCCGACGGACCCTCCTGCTCTTCCTCCTCGGCCTCCGCTTCCTCCCGCCGCCGCTCGGACGCCGCCTGGGCCGGGGGCGGTAGCGCTGAGGGAGGCCCCTCGCCGCCTTGCGGGGGCCGCGGGGCTGGGCGTCCCCGGGGGCTGGGGCCGGTAGCGGGGTGGAGCCGGGCAGGCGCCGGGGGCCGCGCACGGTGCGGTGCGGGGGAAGGGCCGTTGCTGCTCTGGCTGCATGCTCCTGCCGGGGGCCGGCTCCGGCGCGGGGGGCCTCTGCCTGTAGCGCTGGCGTTGCCGCGCCGGGCCGTAGGGTCTGGGGATTCGCTGTATAAGCGTGTACATGTACGTGAGGCTCGCTGCCTGCCGGGGCATCTAGGGTGCTGGTTTGGCGGGTGGCGTTTGCTGTAGCGGTAATTGTGGGGGTTTAAGGGCTGGTTGTGCTTCGCTTGTGTTTTGTGGAGTTGTTTTGGTGGCTTTTTTTTTTTTTTAGTCTCTCTATAAGCGCGTCTTCAGGCTTTGAAGAGCTGCACTCGTTTTGCTGAACGGTGGTTCCCCCAAGGCTCTAGCTGTGTTTTGGGAGAGCCTTGCGGGAAGGTGTTCAGGCCGTGTTGGAGGAGAGCTCTCGGTCGGTTCAGTTCGACTTCTTTCCAGTATAGGTTAGTTTTTCTCCGGTGTCTCTGATGCCAGAACAAGGCCCCAGAATGAACGGTTTCTCTCTGGGCGAGCTCTGCTGGCTGTTCTGCTGCCCGCCTTGCCCCAGCCGCATCGCTGCCAAGCTGGCCTTCCTGCCCCCAGAGCCCACCTATACTGTGCTGCAGCCCGAGCAGCAGCAGGAGGCTGGGGCAGCAGCCGGGGCAGGGACCCCAACGGGATCGGGCACCTGCAGCCTGCACTTGAGCGAGCGGGCGGACTGGCAGTATTCACAGCGGGAACTGGATGCTGTGGAAGTGTTCTTCTCCCGCACGGCTCGAGATAACAGGTTGGGCTGCATGTTCGTACGTTGTGCCCCCACTGGCCGGTACACCCTGCTCTTCTCACATGGCAATGCTGTGGACCTGGGCCAGATGTGCAGCTTCTATATTGGCCTTGGCTCCCGCATCAACTGCAACGTCTTCTCTTATGACTACTCTGGCTACGGGGTGAGCACCGGCAAGCCCTCTGAGAAAAACCTGTACGCAGACATTGATGCAGCCTGGCAGGCCCTCAGGACAAGGTAAATGGATACTGGGGACAAGGTATTTCTGTATCTCCGTTTAATCCTAATAAGTCCGGTGTCCACACAATTAACCCACTGAGAGGTGGAGGGGAAGAGTTTGTAGGTGGTTTGAGTTATTTTGATGACCTTACCAGATGTTCCATCAGCAGCTGCCTTGCAATCTGCTGGATAGCTTCATTTGTTAAAAGAACGCGTGAGCCTTCATCCTTGGGCTCCTTCTAGATTTAGGGGTTTCGACGGCTGCATTATACGTTAGTTGTTACTTCACCATTGAAAAGCTCCATCTTGAGCAGGAGACATTGCAGTGGTTGCAGTTTGAGCCTGCAGGGTGCAAAACCCTTTTTGTTCAAGATTTGCCCACTGTTACCTGCACTTAAGGGCAACCTTGGTGAGTCAGAGCTTTGCCTGAATTTGACAGTAGCCCAGGCTGGTGTTCTGTGGGGTTCCACACAAGTTTGTGCAACACAGATGTCTTTCTCTTTTGGCAACCAAACAGCTGTTCTCAAACTGGATAAGGTAGTGAGGCAGAAAGAAAAAGTGTTGACAGGTGGAAGTAGAGCTGGGGATCCTGCCAGGAGGAGATGCCGAAGTAGGTGGCATCCAAAGGCATGGAGCAATAATGAGAAGGCTCTGGCAAGGCAGCATGGCCAGTAGGAACAAGGAGCCCTTGGCTTCCAGGAAATCCTGAGCAGAGGTGCTGCCTCTGGCTCCTTGCTACAACAGCTTGCCATACCTGGGCTTCCATTGCTGCTTCTGTCCACAAACAATGACCATGAGAAACATATCCCAAACAGGAGACCTTCAAAAAGCTTTGTTTGGTGCAGTAGGGCAAGAGACAAGAACGATGAACACTTTCTGTCCTTGCTCTGTGTAGATGAACTTGGCTTATGTGAAACGAGTATTTAATGTCTTAGGGATACGTGCCAGCTTCAAAAATAGTGACAGGAGTTGTTACTAATTTAGATAATTGGCTTTTCAAGGATCTGTGGATTGGGCAGTTGTGGAGTCCAAACGGCTTTTGACATTGGTCTGCCCAAGTCAGTTCAAGAGCATGGGGGAGAAAGGTGTGGGGGGACATTACCCTTTTGTAGCATGTGCTCTGCCTGGTTGATGAGTAAACCAGATCCTGCGTTCATTTTTCCAGACCTCAAATATATTAAAATAAAAAAAAGTTGTTTCAATATAAATCATATGGTTTTGTGTAAAGGAAGTAATCTTTATATGCTATATGTGGATTAAATTATTAAATGCCACTGTTAGACACACGGATTATGGAAATAAGGTTTAAGGGAAGAAAAGTGTTGTGTCAAAGCCAAGCCTAGCTAATGTTTGTCCTTCAGTTGCTGTGTTTTTTTCCTCTGTTTCACTTGATGTTTAATTGATGATACTTTTTCATTAAAGCCTTCTAGAGCTCTGAAAAAGTGCTTTCACATCTTCTGGAAGCGCTCCTTTTTGATGGGCACCTAGATCCAGAAGCGAGGTGTTCCTCTGCTTCAGTCTGAGAAGCCTGACTCTGGAAGTGATGCCGACACGTGCCCAGCTTGCACTGAGGCATTGCATCCCTTCTGTTAAAGTCATGCTAGACGGAGTTTATAGCTTTACACTGGAGTCCTTTCTGTAGTTCATCCAAGATCTAGGTTCCTATTTGCTCCTTAAATTGAGGGGTTGAAATTGCAAACATGGCGAAGTTATGAGGTGGCGAAGTTATGAGGTGGCAAAGTCCCAGTCGTAATGCTATCTTCAAAGTACTGTTACAGTAGTTGTGTTGTCACTGGTTAGATTTTTTGGAGCCAAAGGAAATACTGCAGTGTTTTACATGCCCAGTAAAGAAATCAGTTATTGCAAAATAGAAGATTAAAAAAAGTTAATTGATTCTATTAACAGGTAGTTGTCCTCATAACAGGTGTGAGCCAAAACAATAGTCTTTCTGCTGAGCTGTTCCCTAAGCAGTAGCATGATATGAACTTTGAGAGTGAGCATTTTTTACCTTTTTATTAAGTCCAAGTTGTAATTAAGTAAAATATTCTATTGTAAAAATGTACGTCTGCTTCTTGAGGTAAAATCTCCTGTTATACTGTCTCCACTGGTAGCCTCCAAGAATTCGTGTATGGTTTCATTCTTAATGCAAATTCCTAATGCTTGGCCTGTAGTCATATGGTAGTAAACTGTTATGCAAAGTTAAGTCTTTAAATAGGTGAGGTTGACTATGCCATCAAAACCATTTAGTCATCTGTGCTAAATTCTGTGGGAAGCTGTTGCTCTTCCAAATCCGGACGTTCCACCTGGCAGAACAAAGGAATCATTTAAATGTTGGAAGTATGGCATTCCTCTTTCTTATTGTTCCTGGGAAGTATCTCTGATAGTTACTGTGATAAATTAGTATTTGCTGTTTTGAAAGCTGCCTCGAGTAAGGGGGGGATTTATGCTATGCTTGGACACAACAGATTGCTGCCAAATTTTAGCAGTGGTGGTAGGCTCGCTGTGGTGGCAGATGTGGCTGCAAATTTTGACTGAATTTTTTCAAGGTGAGGAAATAAGGCTCTTGGTATCACATACACATGTAGGTACGTAACAAATGGTTATAAATCTATTTTGTAAACAGTGGATGAAAAATGAAATCATCAAGGTTTTTTGTTTGATTTTGGTTATCAGCCTGTCCTTGGAGAATGAGTGTCAACTATTCTCCAGTCTTCTGCTCTTTGTGGAGAGTAACTTATTTTCCTTAATTCTAATTAAATGAGCATCTCTCCTCATGAATAAAGTATACTCTTAAATATTAAGTTTACTAATTAAGTTTGAATACAGTCTTTCAGCACCAGTAAAGATGTTGACATATAATTATATTCTCTTGAAATGAGTTTTTATGGATATTCCTTCAGGGGTCTGAACTGTAGCATTGGTCACTCTAGTGATGAGTAATTAATTTTGGCTTTTATATGTATTTACTTGATACTCTCAGTAAGAATCTTCTGTTCCATTGCTCCAGATGATAATTCTTGTGAGTGTTTTATTTTAAGCAGGTTGATCTGGCTTTGTTCTTTTTGTCCCCAAACCAGAACCAGATTGAAGAGAAGTTCTCTGACTCTTGTCTTCTCTCATGGTCCGTGTGGTTTTAAGTCGCTGTTTTTTATTGAGATGTGATTAACTCTTATCCCAGTATCTGATTGACTCAGTACAACATCTGCACAGAATGACTTGTTGTCGTCCTCCTCCCCCCTTTCCTCAGTTCCACGTGGGAAGGCTGAACTTTCTAACGCTTTTACATTAAGATAATGTACAGTACTTAAAAACAGGATACGTGCTTAGGGTTTGGGTACAGTGCTTAAGCACAAAACCATGACTGCTTTTTTGATTGTGTGCTATTTATATTAAAATAAGTTTTTATGTTCTCTAAAAATGAGGAGAAGATTTGTGAAGCATTTTAAAATCCCAGTCAAGTGAACAAAGGCACTGCTTCCCCACCCTCTGCTTCTGTAGTAAAGTATCAGAGGAGAACCTATTAGTTGATATTTTGGGTATAGAGGTGTAGCAAATGGACTTAATAAATGGTATAGACAAGCTATTCTTGTTGTGCTTAATGAAATATAGCTTGGTGTTTATTCATGGTGCACAAGATAAAAGATAAATAGAAGATTCTAGTTTATCAGGCTTTCTAGTGAACTTGATAAATCATAGATCTTATTGCATATGTTTTGAGAATGAGGGATTTAAATATTACATCTGAGCTTCTCTCTAAGTCTGTAGGAGAGCATTGGTTCGCTTTGTTTCATTAAGCTTCTTTGTTGATATGGCACAATGAAAAGAATTGAGTGGTGGAATGGTAAAAATGTGAGGTCTTTTGATCAACGGACAGGGAATGGTTTAAAATGTTTACCTAGTCTTCTAAAATTTTTTCCTCAAAGTTAAGGTTTTAAAACATCCCAAACCTTTTAATTTATAGGAACTTTATTATTTGCGGTGCTGATTATCAGTCTGTTCTCACTGCTGTTTCCTTTGCAGGAGTTGGTGAAACAGTGTTGTGGTTTTCATTTGAGTAAAATTAGGGAACAGTGCTAATTGGATTAGACTAGAGTGATAACTAATCTTCTGAGGTCATGTCAGTTTAGTTTGACTCCATTCTGATTTGCTGAGGTAGTTACAGCTCCCTAGGTGAATAATAGCTTTGGGGTCTTTTCGTCTTGGTTTATCAAAATAGTTCATTTTCTCTGGAACAGAATCTCCTTTCACTGGCATGGTCTAACCCGAGTCCTTCCGATTGAACACTTAGAGGCTTTAGTGAAAAGTTACCAACTCAGTTCCTTACACAGCCAAAGGCAGGGCTTGGCAGAGTCACTATAAATAGTCCTGCAGTAATAGGGTTCCGCTTCTTCCTGCTGCGTCACCTGAAAGACTCTTCTGCCATTGACTTTGTTAGGCTATTGCCCACTTCCAGATTTTGTAATAATATCAATACACTGTTGAACTTACTGTACCTGCTGTGGTTAGTACTTCAATAAAAAAATCTGTATAGAGCCTTGCTTAGAAGTACAAGGATACAGAATAGTCTCTTGTGTGCGTAGGGAGCAGAGTAGCTCGGATGGTGAGTGTCCGAGGGACACATACCAACAACTGTTTACAACAGGTGCTCTGATGTTTAAAGTTATTCAGAATGTTTACTGAGCTATGGTGTTGTGTTACATAGTTTAGTCACTGAAGTAAATGTAGTTTTGTTAAATATTTCCCCATTTCTGCCAGGACTGCAAGATCAAAGCTTTTTTTTAAAAACAAAACAAAACCCCCAAACCAAAAAAGAGCATGTTTTTTCACTGTCAAGAATCTCTTGCAACTAGTGTTATTTGGTAAGAAAAATGAGCTGCCAAAGAGCCTTTGGCTAACAATACTTGTTGTCCTGGATGTAGAGAGCCCTGAAATGTGGGTGCCTGAACTGGAGATGTTGGTTTGCCCTGCTATATGAGGTTGTAGGACCAGGTTGTCAACATCATCAGAGCCTCGAACACAAAAGTCTTCTAGAGGACTGTGATGTTAAATCCTGTGTGCTGAAGTAACTAAAGGTTTCTGCCTGCTTTTAGTGCTGGTAAATTGCATGAAGTGTACAAGAAAAGGCAAGCTTTTTGCCTTTCTCTCTCTGACTGGAGAAGTGCATTACCTATTGAGACCCAGCTGATGGTTTTTACTGGGTGGCTCTGACCTGTGCCTGTTGTTGGTAGCACTCAGATTTGTTCTATCTGTTCTTAACAGATGAGTATGGGCTAGACTGTGTAAACTGTGGTGGTTTTGCTCTGAAGTCAGGGATCAGTCTTCAGTCTATTGCAACCTCAAAACCAAAAAATCTCTCCAAAATTCAACCTTTGTCCTTTGTTACTCTGCTATTTTGGGGTGTTTGTAAGTGCTGGGCTAAGTTTATCGTAGCTCATTACTTGTGAACATAAGTAAAAAGGTAAAAAAAACCCAACCAATTAGCAATTCTGTCCAGGACTGTGAGTACCTGTGGGTATAGGTGGAGAACACTTCAAGCTACAGAAGTGGGTTATCTGCCAGCAACTGGTTTTGTGAGGAAAACTGACACTTCTTGAGCAAATGGATATTTATATTCCCATGTTGAATCAAAGAAACAGGTTCTTTTCAGCTTTCTGGGTGTCTTTTTGATCCTGTGATGCTTCCTCCCATGGAGATAGACTAGTACAAAGGCAGTGTCTGTTGCACTAACTTCTGTAGCACGTGTCTGAATTTCATATTCAGGGCAATGTCATAATAGTAACTTTTAAACCCTACCCTGAAAACACTTCTAAGCAAAATACCAAGAAATTACTCTGAATTGCATTCTCTGTTGGCTTTAAAGACAGCAGTCTCAAAGTTATGTAGCACTGATTAATTAAATGAACAAATAACATAATCTTTTTTTCCTAAAGCTGGTAATAAATTTAATGAATAACTGATGCTCCCTTTTGCCGTTCTCTCCCCAGTATGAAACAATTACAAGGCTGTATCGGAGACAGTTGAAGTAAATCATAAAATAAGCTGGGAATATGTTGTACCTAACATGCTTGTGCACATATAGGCTTGCTTTTGCCGGTGAGCCCCTAGAAGGGCAGAAATCTCCCCCTGCTGATGAGGGGACAGTTTCAGTTGCCACCCCACTTCATCGAAGTTGAAGGCACTTGTGTTTCCTCAAATCCAGGAGATTTTATGATTTTTGAATACTGGTAGTTCTTGTGTATCTTAATGTTAGTTTGAATATATATTGATTGGAAATAGAAATAATGAAGCATTTTTTTGTCTAGCTCTAAAAACTTGGGTTTGTATGGCTTAAAATACAGTAGGTGGACAAAGCTCTTGTATCTGTAAGTCGGTGGATAGTGGGTAGTCAAGATCGCTGGTACTGGTGAGTTGAGTAAGCAGTCTGTGACCTGTTCGCTACTGTTTCATCTTGTGTCCTTTCCAGTTTTTAGAGGAATGACTTAGGCTGAGCATGCAAGACCAGTGTGATGACAGCTGATGAGGAATCTGAATTTCATTCCTGCTCATGTTCTGAGTGTTTTGTTGGGAAAGGGTTTTTAATGTCTTAGGTTTTGTGGGCAGTGGAAGTATGTAAACCCAGGCAGCTCTATATGAACACAGAAGAATAAAGGTGTTTTTAATAGAAGGCTGAGAATGCCAAATGGGGTGAATGATGTCTCAGGAACATCTTTGTGTTCTTTAATCCGAAAGTTAATCTGAGAAAAATGGGTTATTGTGGCATGCTTGCTTGTGAAGCTGTGCTACCTGTAAAACAAAGGTGAGAATGTAGGCCAGTTGTGTAACAACAGTGTTATGCTGGCATTATCTGTAGCCATATCTTTATTCCTTTTTTTTAAACGCTGTGTTACCTTTACAGAACAAAGTGTCTCCTGTTGGCATCAAACATTGTAATTGGAGTTAGTGACCAGGAGACAAAATAACACAAAGACACAAAATTGTGCTGAAGGGTAGAATCAGGCTCAGTGCCCACCCACCTTCTTGTTCCTGGTTTCATGTCTCCCCATGAGCACATGCACATCTTTGGGAAAATCCCTACCATCACAAAATACAACTGTAACATCTCAGCTTTCAAAAAGGGGAATTCCATGTGGGTTCACAAATGAAGAATGATGTTGATGTGGAAGATGAAGTTTTAAGTTGGTAACCTTGCCTCAGAGTCCAGAGGGAAACATTAAAATTAGAGGTAATCTCAAATTATAGCCTGTTTTTCTTTTATTGCAAACCTGTTAGAAAATCATTGTGTATACTTTTCCTGACAGTAATATTATTTATTGGTAAAGTCTCTTGAAATTATTTTGGTACACATTATGAGATGAAAATGGTTTGGTTTTTTTTAACTGTTGTTTTGGACAGTTTTGGGTATCCTTTTAGGAAGATCTGTGTTACCGTGCCTGATTCAAAAGTCCTGCTTATATATAGAAATGTTACTTTAAGAACTTTGGTGAGCCTTGTTTATCAGCCAAGGCATGCTGCTGAAACAAGCTGCATACATCAGTGTCTGGCAAATAACCCTTCTCAAGGCATGCAGTGTCAGCTAGTAGCTCAGACTTTTTTTTTTTTACAGGATGCTGCCAAATTTCTTAGGATCCCAGTATGTTAGACCAGTTAAATTTAACTTTGTGACATGGCATGGCCACTTTTTTTGTGTGCACCAAATGAACAACTATGGAGTAACAGATAATGAGATACAAGAAGTCTGAGAGGACAGACCAGCATGTTTCTCTGGGAAAGCAGCCTCTAAATAGTATAGCTTGAAATGTTTCTCTTTTAATAAGGTTGTTTAGAAAGAGTTTGTTCAGATTCCAGCTCTTTCTGGACATTACTCCTCTCTGCTGAGTTCTAGTTATCTTTGCTTTGGATGCTTGCATAAACTTAAAGGTGTTCAATGCAAAACCACCTATGGGGGTTTTTTTCAGTGTACTGATTAACTAAGATAATATTTGGATTATTTTATCATTATTCCATGAATCTTAATGGCTGATTATAGAAATTAAGCGAGATACTTTGTCTTAACTATTAACACTGTACAGTAAATTGCAAGCCTTAATATTATGTAAAATAAGAGAAGCCAACCCTAATGGGGGTAGACTTCTGTTGTGAGTTGCAGCCAAAATGGTGTATGGACCCACCTAGGCTTTAAGGAAATCTTGAGTGGTTAACTGGCTGCCTTAAGCATTGGGCTGGTGGTTTTACACAGTACTTAATCTTTGTCCCATCCCTGTATAGTCTTCCCCAACAGCTGATGAATTTAAGTAGGTTGTTGGCTGTATGTCAGCCTGGGAAAAGCAGCCATGAAGATGGTCTTGGTTTGGAAGCATGTTATCTGGGGCAGGTCAGATACAGAAGTCCTCTTCCGCATGCTGTTTGTTCTTTATAGCTTCACTTCTCACAAAAGTGTGTGTGTGCTATGTTGTGCTTTTTTAAAATGTTATTGAGGTAGCTAAATTGGTATAATATTTATTTTGGAGGTGTTCCCTGGACAATTCTTGCCTTCAGGCAGCTGGTCAGGAGCCAGTCAGTCTCCTCCTTGCCCATGACTGTAATGTACCTTAACTTGCATATTAAATTGTGTTATACATTGTCTTCAGGATATTTTTTTGTTGTTCCTCACTGTAAAAAAAACCCTCATCTGTTTGTCCAGTAAAGTATGAATTTCAATGTGTGTTAACAATGGTACAGAAAAAGTTAGTAATACAGTCTGGGTGTGAGCATTTTATCAAGTTCAGCTGACTGTAGAAGCACCAGAGTTGTCGAAAGAGGTGGGGTAGTGCTTCAGCTACAGTTTTGCTATTTTTATGCATACTAGTTTATGAACATGTAACCTTTGCCTCCAGACTGGTTAATAATTACAGTGTGACTTAGCATACATTGCAGTATCTCCTTCTGATACAAGAAGCACCCTTTCACAAGTCAGTACAGTAGTTTAAAATACCAAGTGGTGTTTTATCATCAAGCCTTGCCAGTATACCTATAAGGTTTTGACTTCTGCAGAATCTCTGCCAGCATCCAAACTTCTGTTTCTCTGCTACAGAAACCCTCTGGCCTCTCCCCTGAGCTCTTGTTAATTATTCATGTAATGTGATGTTCACTTCTAAAGCCTCCTGCGCATAAAGCCAGTTCTTTATCCTTTTCTTGAAATTTGTACTAAGAATCAATCTGATAATCCAGAAACTACTGTCTGTGAAGGAGTACAGGCACAAATGTAGTTGTCTTTTTAAAGAAAAAAAAGAAATCATTGTAATTTGTATTTGTTTTGACAAAGATGACAGAATGTACCTGAATATAACTCAGATCTGAATTCTTAATGTAAAAGATAAGATTATCATAAATACTCAGTGTTCACCCAATTTTTTAGAAGATGAGTGGGTTTTAAAGTCTCCTTGTTTTATTGAGCTCTTTTCTATCCTTTAGTATTGTGCTGAGGCCAAGCTGGTGCCAAATATACCACCCTTGCAAACTGGATGCCCTTCTGTCAAAGCTCATCTCAGTTCTGTAGACCATTTTGCATAGAGCATTGAACAGACACTATTGATATAAATAAGATCTGGCACCTTCCAATTATTTCAGGAAATTACCTTTTCCATCCAGAAATCTATTTCAATAATGTTTGTAATGAGGAACACTGAACCTAAGGATCTTGGGTGTTTCTTAGCTGGGTGTAGTTCTAAGCTTGTTGCGTTACAGCAGCGAGAGAAACTGAACCAAGAGTTATTAGTCTCTTTGGTTGGACATTCACAGCCATTTCCTATTATTTTTTATTATGAAGTGAGAGTTAATTTGGAATAAAGGAAGCAATGTTAGCTTAAACTTAGTTAATTTTATTACTGGGATTTTGAGGGGGAGAGGAGGGATTTGATTAGCAAACACAGCTTGTCATTTGATGCTTTGGTTTTCTTCCACTAGTCCCAGTGTTTCTGGGCAATAATCTAGAGCTAGGTTCTTTCCTGTTCTTCAGTGCAGAACTCATTGGACTTACTCTTTAAATATTTTTTTTTTTCTAAATTTTCATTAAATGTTTCTGTTTTGCCTCTGTCTTGGAAGCTTTGTGGTACTGGGAGAAAGGGAAACGCTCTTCACTTGTAAAATGTGACTGTGTGGAGAGCTGAATGTGAAAAACGTGTTGGGTGAGAACTCAGCAGTAGCTCGCAACTAAAGGTGCGTGTGTCATGAAGTGGTGAACTGCAGAAAACCTGGGTAGCCAAAATATTACTAGCCAAATTGGCATTTGGCCATAATTGTTGATGTTAATACACCTATTTTATCCAGGCGCTGCATTGTTATCTGCTATTTCGAAAATAGAAACTCCAGCAGCACAAAACTTCTTTATGCTATGCTGGTTTATTGGTAGGCAGTTAAGTGCCGGTGTGGCATGTACTGGAATCACTAATGGTTTTTTTTTCCTGTATAACCAGTTGTTCTCTGGTGATACTGCAGTCAAGCAACGAACCTGCTTGTTTGCCAAGGACGGCATCACGAGTAGAGGCAAACAGGATGCTGAATAACATCAGGAAGCTGCTTCGCTTTTCCCTCTTATTTTTACTTTCTTAATTTCCTAAGATGCATCTGCAGCTCAGTTTCTACCTTTAGCATCAGCTGAAATAATGCACTTAAGTGATTGCATTAACAGTTGTCCTTGATCCACTGGTAGGTACTTCTGCTGCTTGTGGAGTAGCTAATAGTCAATTCATAAGCATCCTTTTTTTGAGAGGAAAAAAACTGACAGGCAAGAAATTTTTCACCATAAAGGCTCCAGAAGCCTTTGGCCCTGTTAGCTGGGTATGTTGGCGGAAATAAAGTGTGCAAGCGTGCAGTTTGACCATCGTTAAAATGTCTTGACTTGCACAGTCTGGACAAACAAAGAGTGTTTTACTCCATAGAAGCTCAGACCACACCAAATAAGATAGCTAGGTTAGCTGAACAAGTACATATGACCTGGTTTCAGGAGTGAATTTTCTGATGTGAGTTTAGGAAAATTATGAGAAAGGTATTTTCTAAATGCACAGAAGGTATGGTTCCTGTGTCTTAGATTAACATTTGCTACTTTAAAATAGATAAAATTTACAGATACCTAGTGGTTTTGCATCTAATTAAATGCAAACATCTGTCTCTGTATTAAATTACTTTTTTGTACTATGATGTCACATTCCTGAAGAGCATAAGGCAGGTTTCATGAGTGCTTCAACTGGATAGATTGAACAAATTCAAAAAATTTTATTGTTCAGAATTCTAAGGAGTATTTACCGGGAGGAGGGATTTAGTCCTTAGGTTTGTGATGATAAAGGCTTTGGCTAGGAAATGTGATTTTTTTTTTTTTTTTTTTTTTTTTTAAGCTCTGAACCAGTTATCTGTGGTCTGCTGCTTTAGAACATCTGGTGCTGTTAATCCTGGTGATTGCTATGTATTTTTTAATCATCTTAGCTTTATATTGACTGTTACTAGGGCCTGAACATTCAGTGTGTGAACAGTTCATTAAAGAAACGTGTGAGAGGAAAACAAAGTGTAAAACAGTGCAGGCTTAAATATCAGCTCGATAACGTACAGATCCTGTGCAGCAACGCATCTTTCAATCCTGGTAGAGTCAAGTCGGCCCATCTTTGAGTGACAGGAATGGAAGAACTTGAGGACATTTAGGAAGAGAGGAGGTGATGAGTCTGATTTAAAAGTGCCGATACAAAAATGGCAGAGAGAAAAAAACCGAACACTGACATTTTCTTGCTTCAGAAAGATGCTAGAAAATCTTTTCTAGTAATAGATTGCTTTCATGAAATGACTGTCATCTTCCATTTGGCAGTTAGCACTCTTGGTATTTGTTAGAATATTTAACGAATCTAGCTGAAAATGGATAATTGAGAGAAGATGGGAGAGACTCATCAAGAGGGTAGCGCTCCTCTGCGAGGCTGTGAGTTTGCCACTTCTATGAAAGCAGATGCTTAAGTGCATACAGATTCACACTGTAATAAAGCTCTGTGTTTGGAGCAATTAAAAAATCAGTATGTGCTTTCTCCACTTATGGGGGTGAGGGGAAAATAGAGGTTACAGTATCACTTATCCAAGTAGGATTTATTTCTATTTATGATTCATAAGACATGTCTGTGCATAGCAAGTGCTGATTGGTTTGGGTTTTAAATGTAAAGAAAATACTGCCTTTCTTCCTTAAATCTGTGGAAATAGTTAGAGTAACTCAGAAACATTAAATATTTCCAGAGAATTAGAGGACTATCCAAGCAGGATGTGTGGTCTCCTGGATAACACAGTTCATGACACTTCTCTCGGCTTCTGCATGGAGCCCTTCAGTGCTTAAGAGATATTGTATATCTTTTTGAGAGAAGCCCACTCTTATTTAATAACTTTTTTTTGCTCTTCTACAGTGCTTCAGCATATTAATGTAAGTATATAAGGGAAGGAAATCCTACTGCCAGCTGAGTCATCTTCATATAATGCTGGCTGATAAAATATTCATATATTGGGGACAGATGCATTCATCTGCAGTCAGTTCTTTTAAGAATATTAGGCCAGTTCACTGGTACTAATCACTTTGCTATGAGGACCATCTCTCCTATTCTTGTTCTCCATCATGCCTTTGTGCTGTCACACCGCTCTGTCGGGGACTCTCAAATCACAGCCAGAGCTATACTGATGCCTTTGGATGGGAAGAAATTATGTATCCAGTGTGTTTGCTTGCATATTGCATGGCATTACACATTCCAGCTCCCATATAATCCTCTCAGACTCTGGCTCTGGTGCTTGGTGGGAAGGATTGCATTCAGATTTCCAGGGATCTTTGAAGAATAGTGTGGCAGTGGCTTTAATTTTGTCTGCCGTAATAGGATTTTGGATACGAGCACCTGCAGTTTGTTGAGACTGTTCAGCTTTTTCTTTGTTCTCCTACATTAGCATTGTGGGGATAATACCTGGATCTCTTTTATCACCCTGTTTTCTGGATATGGTTATGAATGTCTGTAAGTGACACATGAAAAATGCTGTATTGATGCCACATTTTGCATTGAATGGTTTGCAAGCTCTATCAAAGAACGGCAACAAAACTGGTCATTTAGTGCTGTTAATCTTTGCAAATGTGAGGCTCTTTGTAAAGCCTGTAGATGAAATAGCTTTAACTTAGAGATTGAAGCCTAAATAAAATGGCAACAAATAGGTGAAAGAGTGCAAAAGGAAGGCAAGAAAGGAAAAAACAAAACCCCAGCAACACTAATCAACCAAAAAACCACAGACCAAGTTAAGTAGTTTCCTTTTAATTCAGGGGTGGGACTGGTTACTGGAATAGTTCCGTGTCTGAGCCATATAGGTATCAGTCTCTTTGAGCGGTCTGCCTTGGATTTGTTTTCATCTAGCTTTCCTGATGTTAGTCTCTAAAGGATTAATTCCAGCTCAGTAAACAATTTAATTCTTCTAGAGCATCTAGGCAAGTGCCTTCAGCAGAATTTAGGTGTACTTTTGCTTTAAGATCCTTGGGTTGAGAGTACCCTTTTGGTAAGCCACAGTGTGTGTGGCTAGTCCTCTGCACAAGCCTCCAAGTGTGAAATTGTAGGTGAGCTTTGCAGTTTGGGGTTAGTCTTGTTTCCTTACATGCTTATACAGCCATAAATGTATTTTTAGAAACTACTGCATGCTATGTTAAAAGAAAATAAAACTGTTGCTACCTCTTTTTATCTTGACTGTTCTGGTTTGTGCACTTTGGGAATTACTCCCTGCTTTCTGAGCAGCTGAGCTGTACCTGCCAAAGGCTCCAACCATCGGAGATGGGTGGAGCAGGCAGCAGGTCCGGTCAAAAGGCACTGTGCTCCTTGGGTAAGGAATCCCAACTCATGAGTCAGAGGCTTCAGTCCTGTGTAGGTGCAGCTCATGGCAATTAGTGCTGTGGCAGGACAGCCGTTAACTATCTCATGGTGCTGTAGTTATGTAGAGGTAAGGGAAATACATCAGAAAGCTAATTTAATGTGAAGAGGAATTGAGATAAGAACAGTGCTTAAGATCAAAGTCTCAGAGGTGCTTCAATACAAAGAATAATACGGTGGTCCTAAACAAAAGTTCTTCAGGAACTGTTGGGGAGCAGCAAGGTTGCTTCCTCCAGGCTTGTAAACCCTCCATCTCCCAGCACCGAGCCAAGGGTGGTGAGGAAGGCTAGGTGCCCAGGGAGATGGTGGAGTCACCAACTCTGGGGGTGTTCAAGGAAAGACTGGATGTTGTATTGAGGGATATGGTTTAGTGGGAGCTAGTAGTAATAGGTGAATGGTTGGACTGGATGATCTTCTAGGTCTTTTCCAACCTTGATAATTCTGTGATTCTGTGATTCTGTGATGGGCTTGGGAGGTAAGGCAGAATGCATTGGCTCACCCTGAGCTCTCAGCTTTGGGAAGAAGGCAAAACTTTCCAGTTTGGGAGTAACGGGGAGCTTAGAAACAGCTATGAAAACACAAAATGTGTGGGAATGCATAACCAGTGTTAATATTTGCACTGATTTTTTTTTTTTTTTTAACGCTTCCTAGGGAATCAGAGGAGACTATTTTTCCCAAGCACCGTCTCTGTGTTAGTTGTTTTTGACACATACTTGTTTTACCTAAAGTTTTTATATAAAAGATCCTGTGTTTAGGTACATGGATATCCTCATATCTTTCTTGTTGTTCTTCAGCCTTAATAGGAGTACAATTTTAGGGAGTAGTTTATTTCTTTCAGCTTTTGAGTATAGAATATCCAAAGTGAAAGTGCAGGCTCTTTGTAACAGTAAAGGGGTTGTCAAAATTTTAATGTCATGTTGTGAGGAGTATGCTTATCTGTCTTAGCTCTGCTGTATTATAAAATGTAGAGTACGATGTGTACAGCTGAAATAAAAACACCACGGAAGGATAGAGATGAGATAGAAGCTGGGGGTGAAGATAATTAATTCCTCACTCTAACAGTTACTATAGTCTGAGCTTCTCTGTGAAAGTAACAGAATTTTCTCTGCTGTCTTAGATTATTTAAACGTACCTCTGAGACTGGCTATATAGATCTTGTACACTGGTTACAGTAAAGAGTATATAACAGAATGAAGCTGACTGAGTTTTTGTGAATTATTGATGCTGTGGTCAATAAAGACAGTTCTTAGTGGCCAGTAAAGGTTTCCTGCCTTTGATAAATAAAGCTTAAGACTTCTATATTCTATGTTTATTTGCTACAGTGCATCTTAATTAAATGCAAAATAGTTTGTTAAAGTTAACTCTAGTACTCCATTGTTAAGATAACTGGAGTTAGAGATGCATTTTGGTATGCCGTTCACCTGTTGTGTCTTGGGACTGAGTGGTGTAAGTCAAGATTGTGCTAAGAAAGCACTTTGGGAGAAGTGAGAAACTATGAAGAGTAGAGAGCACGTGTGCTTTCAAAACCTTGGGACACGGTGCTGGCTTCAGCACTCTAGCTGACTGCTAAGGTTGCTGAAGCAAAGAAAGTTAGGGGGTGGTGGGGATTATATTTTAATATATCTGTGTTTAACTTTATTTCCACTGTTACTGCTGCCTTGTTTCCATCTACAGTGGGTTTGGCTTGCACTTGCTCCTGTGCTTAGAGAGATGAAAATAATCCCCCAGCATTTAAGGGGCTTTATTTAGGACTTCTTGGGAAGGTGCTGCCACCTTCTCATTGTGTGAATGCACACTGAGCATTGACGTGTTATTCACCTTTTGCCTTCAAGCAGGGGAATGAGAAAGGTGGGGATTCACACGGGAGTCCCAGCTACCTCATTTCTTGGTGGTGTTGGGTGTCCTACACAGATCTGTCTTCGCTGGTCAGTGGCCTTCTTGCTACCTTTCACTTGATGTGAAAGAATTAATGATTGTAGGGTAAAATTACTCTGTTTGGGCATGCCCAAACTTCCTGCTTAAATTTCAGCACAAGGCTAATGAAACCTCTTATTCCCTGCTCTCTAAGGGGAAAATAAAACCAAACCCACAGACCTTCAGTCATGCAGAAGCAACTGTTCCAAATCTGTTTGCTGCTCATATGTACAACTGCTAATTCATGTGGTAGACAAATGAGCAACCTAACATAAGCCAAACACCAAAATTTTATATTCTGGGTTATTGTGGTGGTGAAAAGTTGTGCTGTGAATACAGGTGAGTTCTCAGTGCAAGAGAAAACAAAGGAGCTTTTTACTTTGTAGCTCACTTTAAAAAAAAAAAAAAAAAAAATTGATGTGCAAGCACAGATTGCCTGTTTTCTGCCCATTCTGGTTTTTGTATCATAATGCTTACTGTTCAGCTAGCTTGGGAGAGACTTCTTCCAGAATACAAATTCCCAGAAGTCTTCTATCCCTGGCTAATTATGCATGCTATCATTTTTTTATACTCTTCTGGTTCTCTTTATTTCTGAAAAATGCTTGAAAAATTACAACGGATAGATACAGTCTGATTGCAGTTGTCAAAGGATGTCTGCTGTGAGATCGTTAACTACAAAAGGATTTGAGGATAAAGCCTGTTTTGTAGAGGATGAAGGACAGACTGCAGGCTGGACCTGCTACCTGCCGGCTGGCTTGTCTGTGCCACAGCCAGGCTGGCAGTGGCGTGCTGGTGAGTTGGCTTGAAAATGCCTGGTACAGGATGAGCATGTGGGAGTGCTGCTGTGGGGCGGCATGACATCCTCTGACAAAATGGGTCTTGAAGGGGGAGAGGGAACTCCCTTGTAATGATTGAAGCCGGGGGAAGAAAGGAAGGGAATGGATTTGCTGTTCAGGAGGGCTTAGTTTTGCTCAGAGCCCTGAGCAGTTTTACTTTAAGGAAGATGTTTCCCACTTTGAGACATGACATCTTCAGGAGCCTGTTTTTAAGGCAAATGAACACAAGGTAATTTAAAGTTGTCCTTAAAAAACGAGCAATTTTTTTAGTGGGGCTAATAATTTTTTAAAATGTACCCAAAAAGTCACCCAACCTCCACCTCAAAGCTACTCTGTAGATTAGTGTAATTCAGTTAAAGTATAATTACATTACAGTTTGTACTGGCAAATACCACAAAATAACCTTCCTTTACCTACCCTGGTTGTTCAGAGCAGGCTTGAAGTGGCTTCACTGCTGAGCAGTGTCATGGCTGCTTGAGCTCACCAGTGATATTTAATATCCTTGTTAAGACTGGGTTGAACTTTGAGCACAGTTCTCAAGATTTGATAACAGATCGCTGATTATCACAAGACAGTAATCAAGAAGCAGTTGTAGTGATTCATGCTTCAGTATAATTAAGTTACTGCAGTGCAAATGATCACCCTGAGAAGTGCCTGGAAGTTGCTTCCACTTGATGCATTTATTTCTATGAAAACAAGACCTGGTATATCACTGGATTAGCACTGCAGTCACATAGTCCAGCAAGCCTGTGATATTGTGATATTTTCAATAATGAACTTCCAAAATAACCTTTAAGAGAGCGTTTTCAGGAGTCAAAAGGTTTGTTCTATAGCTCTGGCATTAGTCTATACTGGTTGGCGCTGGGTTTTCTCCCAAACATAACCAAATGACTGTCTGCTGTGGCAGCAGAATAATAGCAATATAAAACTGTGGCAGATTCCTTGACTAAATTTCTCTGGCAGCTATTGGAATTATTTTGAGTGTGAACACATTTGTGGCATTACTTGTCTGCTCCTGTGACAGTGTGCTGGGATATATGCCAAAAAAATTGGCTTTTTCTTTAGCTTCATAATCCAAAATACTGTGCAAACAAGATTTGGCTCTTCCTACAGTTAAAATGTGAAGTCAAAGAGCCTGCCTTACCTGAACTTGGGTCCTATGGTACTGGTAGATTTGGGCAGGAAGGAGGTAGAGGAGGAAGAAGACATCGCATAATTTAAAGACTTAGTGTCAGCATCTATTGTGCTTGGTTAAACAGTGAAGAATTATAGACCTGTTTGGAAAGTGAAGTGAGAAACTGGCACAGGGACTCTTGCTGTGTGCCAGGGTTTCCTGTGAATCTTGAAATAATTCTGATTTTTCCTCATTTGACAGTTGGTGTTATGGTTATCACTAAAAATCTTTAATCTAATGCCTTGCTCTCTATTTAGTGTTGGTGTTTAGGCTGAAAGTCTGCTGTGATTTCTGTGGCATTGTAGCTGATGTGCTGGAGTGGTACTTGCTGAAGCACGATCTGAAATTCAGTGTTTTGTTCTCATGCTGCAAATTATTTGCTATAATCCAGACATAAAGGTCCTGCAACATAAACTCTTGTTCCATGCAATCTGCACGTGGGGTTTTTAATTTGATTGAGGATTTTTGGTTTTCCTTTTTACCCACAAAATTAGCTTTTTAGATTTGTCCCAGATTAAATAACCACTTACTTCTGAAAATGTAGGTGCATGTCCTCTGGAAGAGTATAACAGAGAGTATAATGGAAAAACCTATCTCTGTTTCTTAGCAAGCAATCTAAATTTCTCTGAACTACAAAGTATAGAGATAATGCATCTTGAAAAGATAACAAATAGTAAGTTGTGGCAAATGGGTTTGTGTAAGCAGGAAGAAACAGGCTTGAAGAGCAGGCTATGAGCACATGTATGTTCTAGTAAAAAATAGTCTAGAAGTCGCTATTTCCTCCACATGTGGCATGATTTCTGTTCCAGATGTATGCTGGGTTTTCTTTGTGTCTTGAAAACAAATTATTTCATGGTGGTGTTTCCCTTTGGAGAGGGGTGCACAGTTTAAAACTGTCCTTGCAAGAGTGCATTAGCTAGTTACTTGTTTTTCCTGGCTGTTTCTCTTTATCTGCTGTGTTGTAAGGAAGAATGTTACAAAACACTAAATTAAAGAGTTGCTTTAATTTAGTAGTCGTTAAAGAGTAGGTCTTGACAGCATTATGAAATAGGGTTTGTATAGTCAAAACACTGCCTAGATAGCTACTGTGGCTATTTTTGAAAACCAATTTGTTGCTCTATGCTTTCCAGTTTAGGTAAGGGATATTGGGGCGTAAAGCTTCCAAAACTGAAAATATAAGGTGTGATTAACTTCACCGGTCCAGTAAGCCTGAAAAAAGAACTGGCCTCGTTAATGAAATTGTATTTAGGACCTTTGAGGGTTGGCACAGATGCTGTAACGTTGGCTGTGTGACATGTCTGGAGCCCCGCAGCAGCGTTCCACTCGGGCTTCAACTGAGAAAGGGGAGGGTAAAAATAGTACAGTAAACTTTCCATCTGTATTACTCAGAGCTGAAGCCCGGGTGGAGGGGAGGGAATTGGTATCTTCTGCTCATAATTAAAGATGTTTTATAACAATACATAGTTTGTACATAGTGCTGTCAGCCAGAAAGCTTTAAGTACTTTAGAGGCAGTTGATACCATCATCTGTGTTATGTGAGAAAACTGCTGAGAGCCATGGCCCAAGCCACAACTACCCAGCCAAGCAAACTGAAGTAACTGGGTCCCATCCTCCTTCGCTGTACTCACTGTCAACAGTACTCCCGCTCTCCTCCATCCCACTGACCTGCTGGTGTGCCTGAGGTCTTGTTACTCTGCGCAGGAGGAAGTAGGGATGTGGGTACATAACAGCCAACTTCTGTGTATGTAGTTTGTGTTAGCATGTGATGACCAGACTCGCTGGTTAGCCTAGTTTGTGTAAAGTGAGAGAGTAACATAGGAGAAAAAAAACAGCCCAACAAACTGTTAGTGTTAACTGTGGAGCGTGCTGGTGCCTTAGTGAGACCTGAGGATAGCTGTACACTTTTGAAGATAGCTGGATTCTTTCTGCACACATAAGAAAATGTAATCCAGATAATCTGCTTGTGGGTTATCAAGAGTAGACATGGGTGGAGAACTTTGCCACCTGGTAAGTGTTTGTTGGTAGGGGAAGTAGAGATGCTGATGTCATTTTAAATGGCTGTAGCTTTGCACTTCTCAGTAGTTGACTTCCCTTAGGGAAAGAAGCATGCCTGCCTCTTTTTCCTTTATTTCCCACCCCCCTTGTCAAACAGTGTTTGCCCATCTAACTGTTTGTATTGCTTCTTCCTTCATGCTGGTTTTGAATTCTCCAGTGGGCTCTGTAGGAGAAGCACAGGAGCATGCCCATGAATTTAACTCAGGTCTCCCGCGCTGTTGGATGGAGCTCTGTTTCCACAGAGACCAAAGCTCGTGTGTTTTGTAAAGATATTTTTAGGAGCTGCTGTTTAGCTGGTGGAAGGACTTTCTTCCTTAGTAGGAGAGCAGACTGTAACAGGATTCCTCTTTTCTCAGAGGCTTTTGCCTTTTTATATTGCATTCTTTCCCTTTTCCTATGACACTTAGTTTCCCTTTCATTTGCCACCTTCTTACCCATGTCTGCTCTTCCTCTCCCGACGTTTCACTTTCGGTGTCGCTCTTCCTGTTGCACAAGAATCTGATACCACAGGGAGTGAGAAAGGGGCCCAGTCTTGGCTTAAATCATGCTGTACTTTAAGGATGGAAATCCCCAGGTCCTTTTGTACCTCAGTTGAGCAGTGCTTGCTGGGTCACTAGCTGTGTAGTGTTTGTGAAGTTTCAGAGTATCATAGAGCCAAGCCCTGGCCTTCAGCTCAGAGAAGCTCATCTCATGTGTGTCAGTTATTCATGGAACTTGCTTATGACTTGTCATATGTCCTTTGGCCTTGCAATAAAAAAATTTTACATGTAGCTGTTTCTGCTGATGTTTGCAGTAGGCTTGGTGTCTTGCCTTCTGATTAATGGTCTAATGGTGAAGGCTTAAAAAGATAACTGTTATGGTAACTCTTCTGTCTTGGAAGGTCCATGAAGAAAAGGCTTTGCCCCGAGATCTTGTTCACATGCATAACTGAGTCAGCTAGGCTGTATTTACTGTGTGCTGGACTATTTCTAACAGCAATGGATAAAATATTCCCCTAAAAGAGCTTCACAACATCTCTTTAAAAACATCAGGCCATGGCTGTGGTGACAGACCACCAACGAGAGCTGCTGCTTGGTTACCAAGAGGATAAAATTTTACTCCAGGGAGATATTTTTATACAGTTGCTTATTCATATTACAGTGGATGCCAAAAGCACCCTTATGCTCAGCAGTATAGAAATACCAAGAAAATTCGAGTTTCACTGAGGCTACTTCTAGTCTAGTTTTACTTCATCATAAAACCAGGCAATCTTGACAGCCTGTAGTTGGACGATTAATACTAAATTATTCTTCTATTGTAATTTAAATTATGAATAGATTATTCTTCCATTTTAATTTTCTCTTTTGCACAAGTACTATCTGGGCTTGTCAAATACCTCGCTATCAGCTTGGCAAGGAAGTTGAAACCTACTAAGTGTACATTGGGTGTAGCCTAAACTGTAGGTTTTGATTTTTCATTGTAACAGCAGTGCAGCAGGATTGTCGATGGTGTAGACTGGCAAAAAGACATGTTCTGCACAAATCACTTTCTAGTAGAGAAATGTGTTCTTTTCTGCACTCACTTTTTTTCTGTCCTAGGAAACCTGCCTTGGCAGGGGGGTTGGACTCGATCTCTTGAGGTCCCTTCCAACCCCTGCAATTCTGTGATTCTTGATGCAGCTTGCAATAGGAAGCAGTTATACAGGGAAATCTTGTGGGTATATATTTTATAATTAACTGACAGCTTTGATTTGCAGCTTTCCTAACAAGTTGTCGTAACCCAGTACTTTTGTACTCTTCAGTTCTTCCTAGCCACTGTCACCTCCTCTTGTGCCCCTTCCCAAATTCCTTTGTATTTTGTGTGCTTTAAGTAAAAACTGAGTTAGTATCATCCTCAACTTTTTTCAGCTGTGAACTGGCAGACAAGCTAGGCCAGCTCTGTAGACTGGGAGCCACCCAAGACTCTGCAAACCCTGATTTTTATAGAATTGCATTATCTTTATAGTTAGAAAATAAACCTGATCTGTTTAAACTGGAAAAGGAAAAAGGAGCAATATAAACTGATCAGAAATGGAAATAATGAACAGAGTTATGCTCCCAAATTCTTCTCTGCTTTGGTGTCTTTAGCTACACCAATGAGGCAGTTTGTTCCAACTGCATGGAAAGAAATGTGGGCAGAGGAGTAACTGTCTTGTTTAATGGTGAAAGGGTTGTTAGCCTCCAGAATGCTTAATTTAAATTCCTGAGAGTGACCTGAGAGTTTAATTTATGATTTGCCATGTTTTAGAATGAAAGATACAAGGTCCTTCATGAAGATGGTGAAGATTACCACAGTGGCACTCCTCCTTTGAGGATAGATCTCTGCAGCCTGTGTCATACTTTGATTATTTGCTTTACTGGACTGTTCTGAAGTTTATACTTTGTAAATTCATGTCTCCTAGGAATAGATTATAAAGAGCTAAGATGAGTAGAAGGGCTGCTTTGGCTTTCACCCTCCTTCTTCTGTTTATCTGATTTAGTTTTTGCCTTTGTGATGCAAAATATGTTGTGTCTTCACAGCTGGTTTGTTTTTTAAAGAGATGTTTCTTTTCTCTGCAGGTATGGTGTTAGTCCTGAGAACATTATTCTGTATGGCCAGAGTATTGGTACTGTCCCTACAGTAGACCTGGCATCTCGGTACGAGTGTGCAGCAGTAATCCTTCATTCTCCCTTGATGTCTGGATTACGGGTAGCTTTTCCTGACACAAGGAAAACCTATTGCTTTGATGCTTTTCCAAGGTATGTATAAACATTGTTTGGTACTCAACAGGTACTCTAGGTATTTAAAGGGACGAGTTGTGTAAATTTCCAGGGAACTTTATGGAAGATGTATGCACGACTTGTAAATGCAAGCAGAGTTTCGCCATGCAAGAAACAGGCTGATGTCAGTCTCAAACTGCCATGATAGTCAGCTCAATGAAGAAAAAAGTCTTAGCATTTATAACTCATTTGGGTTTTTTCCTCCTGGTTTTTTTGTGTTATGGGTTGCTAGTATCAGAACTTTTATGCTGTCAAGTTTGGAGCAGTAGTTTAACAACTGATAATACACTAGTAAGTCCTTCAGGCTAATGATCAACAAAATAGTAACTCTACACTCTTAACATCTCAATCAGCTTTGATTTAGAAAGCAGTGTGATACAGAGAAATGGATGTGGTATTTAAGCTGCTTGTGAAGATACTGCTATAGTTTTACCAGATCAGCAAAGAAAAAGGTCTAAATAATTGCTGGTTTTAAAGGCAGAGAACAAGAGCAGGTTAGAAGTAGAGTGTTAGATTGGTGTGGCTCACTTTTCAGCTTGGTTCTGCATAATCTTGAGGAAATGCATTTAGTGTTTGTGAAGAACTAAAAGTGCCTCTGGTTCTTGTAAGTAAAAGCACTTTTGCATCCTTAGAATGCTGTGCACATACAACTCTTGGTATCCTCACTGATTTTATTTGTTCCTCTCTGATGGAGATCATGTAAGATCCTACTGTCTCTGTCCAAACTAAAGTAATTTACTGACCTTTTGGAAGATTCTGAGCTTGTTTTAAGAAGCTCTGGAATATTTTATGCACAGAAAGCTATGTACAGCTGGTTTAAAGATAAAACAGTTGGCTTTATAGCCTAGTGTTGCTTTTGTAAAGCAATTGCAACAGACTAAATTAGAGTATCCAAATATTTGGGAATAGCAGATGTTCAAGGAATCTTTTAAAACTTATCTTTTGACCCAGTTTAAATTACAGGAGAATGAGAGGAGAAGCCAGTCTCTTTATAGCAATGTATATAGACCTTGGTGGGGTGGGGGTGTGAGGGCAGGCACAGATGAAAAGCTAAGTGGTCATGGAAGGGAGAAGACAAAGCAGAGACTCACTGAAGTTTTGTGTAAACTTGGCTGTGCTTCAGGAGGTCATGTTTGCAGTAAGTGTAGTAGGGGGTATTCATAGCATTTGTTATGTTTGTTTTATTTTGGTTACAACAGATTAGAAGATGGGGAGACTGTAGATAGAAATCTGTATGCCAGAACAGCCAGAAATAATAGTGGCCAAGTGACCAAGTAGCAGGAGCTCTCACAGGCTCTATGTGCAGTCCCCATGTTTAGGATTCTTCCAAATAAGTTACTAATAAAGTTATTAAATTGTTAAAAGTGCAGTCAGAATGTGAGACACTTGTACTGTGACTCATTCCTCATCTTCAGACCTTAACTCCAGTATTTACAAATGCCTCTGCTGGAGGGGGGAAAAACCCAAAGCATTAAAAATAGCTCTGATTACAAAAGTAACAGCGATTAGCTGCTATCAGCTGAATAAAATTACAGTTTATAAAAAGAGGGATGAGGGGGGTAACAGTGACATTAGATGCGCTGTAGCACTCGAGTATTTAGTTCTTGCCCTACTGAGCTGTTCATTGCTGTCAGTCTGACCTCATTTGTACTGTAATTTGGACTTGATGATCTTAAAGGTCTTTTCCAACCTTATTATTCTGTGATTCTGTGTAAGCAGTGAAAATAAACAGCGGTGTGCTTCTATGAATGTGTGCAGCTCAACTGTCTGCCTTCACGGCAGGAAACAAATAGTTCTGTGTGCACCTACAGTGAATTGCTATTACGTGCATGTTATGTTGGGACTCCATGAGAACTCGGTCTCTCAATTTTTCTAGCTGCAGAGCGGTATGGCTGAGAATACTAACTAAATGTAATGTGCAGCTTAAATACTGCCTTATGAGTCGCTGAGTTGGCAATGGGACACTTTCCAGTTTTCTGCCAAATACAAATATTACCCAGCTTAATGGCCTGTGAATATGCCTGGAAAAAGTAGTTTCGTTGTCCGACTGCTGAAGTGAAAGGGGGTTCCTGCAGTAAATGAGAGTTTGACTCAAACCACTGAAATGTATATATAAACATCTCTGTAGCTGACACTGCCACATCGTGGAACTCAGCGACAAGACCCTTCGTGGGTTAATGTGCTATATAAACAGAAGTATTTAATTATGAAGTATTTACACTTGGCCATGATATTAATTTGGGTGTGAAAATTATGGAGGGGGAAAAAACCCTGCATTATTCTGATGTCTTTTTTATGTTCCTGGGATATTTTTCTGTATTCACCATAGTTGCACGCAACTCAAGTTCCAGGCAGGAAAAGTGAAATAGGCTGCATTTTAATTTTAAGTAACACTTTTCCTCTTTAAATGACATGAAGCTTTTTTATTTTTTTTTTTTTTTGGAAAAGTATTGAGGCAGAGACAGAAATGTGTTTATACTCAGCTGTTTACTGGAATACCAGTGATGGTTTTCTAGAGTGCTAAATGCTGAGATTTATATGCGTGAGGTTTTGTGCTTCAGTCTACATCTTAATTTTTAATTAACTTTATATTTTCATAAAGCTTATTTAAACCTGTTTTAAGTCAGTGTATGCTGGCACCAGTATTTTATAATAATTTTAAACAGTCTTGATCACTTTTGTAAAATCACTAGTCTTACTAAAGTTGCTCACTTGCCTGTTCTTCAGGAGCAGGAAAATCCAAACATTATTTCTTTACCTCTAGTAGACTTGTCCTTCTGTCAAATCTAATATTGCTGATATTAATTCTTCAGCCTGCTTCATCTGCATAATGTCCTGAGCCAGTTCCTCCATTTGTTGGTGTAAGTGGTGCTGGAGAGAAGCTGGGAGTCTGTTACCTCTCTGTGTCTGTGCTCTCCCTTGGAATTACTGCTAGCTGCCAGTGTGCAGCAGCGGTCTGGCAGCAGAAGGTGATGCCTGCATGAAGGCAGTCAGAGAAAGTAGCTGTTTGCCACTCTGAAGTACATGTGCTACCTGTATGCTTTAAATTGGGGTTTTTCTGGCTGGAACTTGTAGGTGCCAAGGTGGCTTTTGTCACTCTTCCCTTTCCTCTGAACCCATTTTCCTGTGGGAAGTAGCCAGTAGCTGTATCGGTCTGCTAAATGTAGTAGGAATAAAAGAGGAGAAAAGGAATGTTACTTGAAGGCCACTTTGCAGAAGAAGGTGGTTGTGTGACACCAAATCCTGTGTGTTTCTTCTGGTTTGCAGTTAAATTTCCATGACTGCAATGTAGTTAATTAGTTCCTAATCTGTTAAACTGGCAGGTGAGAATGCATAATGTGAAGAAAGTGTAATGAATGGCAGCATCTCCCACGGAACCTTTTGTGCCTCTCAGTGGATTTTGTGATATACTCATTAATGTTTGGGGGGGTTATGCCAAACGTTCATCTGAGCTGCCTGTTTGAGCTACTTGTCATGAGAACTGGTGGGGTGGTGGTGATGGCAGTGCAGCCCCCCATTTACAGGTGTGTTTTGGGAGTGAGCCTTGTTCCCTACCTCTTGGGCACAATTTCCACTTCTTGCAGCCATGTAAAACCACACAGTGGTAACTGGATTGCACGTCAACATCTTAAGCTTGCTTTCTTTAATGGTATGAAAGTTAAAGCCAAAGCCTGAGCTATGTTATCTTTCTCTTCCATCCCCCAGCATTGACAAGATATCTAAAGTAACCTCCCCTGTGTTGGTGATCCATGGTACCGAAGATGAGGTAATCGATTTCTCCCACGGCCTGGCCATGTACGAGCGATGTCCACGAGCGGTAGAGCCCCTCTGGGTGGAAGGGGCTGGGCATAATGACATAGAGCTTTATGCACAGTACTTGGAGAGACTAAAACAGTTCATATCTCATGAACTTCCCAACTCCTGAAGAAGCCTACCTGATTTTACCTCAGTTACTGTGAACGGAAGAAATTACCTGGTTTTGCACATGCTTTAACTGGATAGCTGTAATAGCTTTATACTATGAAGAAATACCCTGTCTTTAGGGTGTTCTAATCAAACATCTGATGAAATTTGTCTTTTATATCTGGAAATTATTCTACTAATGCACACAAATATGGTCAACTACTGTAATTCCAACAATTTTTAGCTTCGTTGCCCTGAAGGAAGTGGGAATACTAGCTGCTTATGGGGACACTTTTTACCTAGTGCTGTATTAATTGAAGATCAGTTTTTCTCTGTCTCACTTCAGATCATTTATAATTGTGTCCTACAAAGACTTCTTTTCCCCAGTGTTCTCGGTGTGGAGGACACAACTGTTATGAGCTACAGCTTGTTCTGAACAATCGGTCCTGGGTTCAATCTAAGGGAGTACCTTCTCTGTAAAGTTTCTAGCTGTGGTATTGTAACTGGCAAGTTATTGTGATGAAGTTCCCCCTCCTCCCTTCTAGTGTTCTTTTGTTAACTTACTGATCTTCCCGAGTAAATTATTTAAATATACTTTTTTTCCTAAAAATAAACAAACTACTATATGGGGCTAAACTCTGTAACAACCTCTCCATTACCTGTATAAACATAACTGGAATATTCTTAAAGGAACTAGGGACAAAATTGCTTTTGTTTAAAAATAAATGTGTAAATTTACTACTAGAAAACTCATTTTAATATTCAGATGATCTGAATAATAGCCATAACAGATATTTCCTTCTGTAAAGCATTCCTGTAGACTTTTTAAAAGTACTGTACATATTTGAATTTACATTGTGCATAGATTCTTAATTGGTAGTTTTAATTTAAGTCTAGTTACAATAAACTGCAAAATTCTGGTTTGTATATGATTGAATACATTTTGTTAAAATATGTTTTTATCCCTATATTATTTTGCTATTAAAGTTTTATAAAGTTTCCAGGACAAAAAAAATTTACACATTTATGTTTTGATGAATTTATGTAACTAAATTTTCATTGAGCTGATCTTTTTAGTTTAGAAGTAATTTGATTCTTTGACACTGGAATCGCACAGATTATGCATCAGAAATGCAAGACACTTAAAAATTGTTACACTACTAGCATAGGTCTAATTTTTCCAAATTTAAAGGCCTTAAATGTACTGTAAGCCTCAGATTGTTGTATAAATTGATCGCGATTGATTGCAGTTTGTGTCCTGTTGCTGGAATGCAACACAGTGATTGTAATGGAATAAAGGATGCATGGATTAGAGCTTGCTGAATGTTTGAATCTTATTTGGTCCGTAATTTTTATCCACAAGGGAAGTGTGAAGTACAGATTACTTGATAGAGTAACTTGAGGTTTCCTTATTTTATTCCTTCCTTTCGAAGAAAACTCTCCTAAAGTAAAAGCCACATTTCCATGAAGCTTGGTACATAAATCAAAGGTAACAGATTGCTGTTATGTGGTGTTCAGCTGGTTTCAAGTAATGAAAAATTATGTTTCATTGCCTAGAAGAAATGTTTGAACATAGCTGTCATGAGCTCTTCTAACAGGCCTGCAGTTAATTTTTGGCACCGCACGTGTCTGTTGGCCCCTATTACTGTAAAAGGAGAAAAGCTGGTATTTTCCCTTGCAGCGGGGGGAAATGAGGACACCCATCCTGCTCTGTGGCATCTGGGGCTTTAGCGTCTGGATCTGTGTTGTCTGGGCCTGAGTTTTACATATCCTGAGCAGCAGAGCTCCCGGCTCCTCTCTTGGTGACTCTTGCAGCCAAAGTTGGCAGGTTTTACCTAGTCATCACCTCAAGCTTGCATCTGCTTCCTTCCTGTGTTTTTAATAAATAATCCTATACATGTCTCATTTTATTTTGCACCTCCTTAAATCCACAGTGGATTTCCTTCCGTATCCCTGTGTGTGGTTCCTGAGACTCTAGCCCTGTGGAAACAAAGCCGATGTCTGTGGTACAGGTATTCAAGATTACATCTGAAAGCGTAAGCCTGTCCATGTGGTGACTTGGGAGTTTTTCCTTCATTAGGCAATGTTTTCTGCTACCCACACTGAACTTGGTGTTGCTCTGGAAACTTCAGCCTACACTGTTTCTCCTTTGTGACCCCCTTTGTAGCTACCCTTCAACAAACTTGTTGGTACTGGAAACCTTTTCCCTATGAAATGGGGTGTTGTTTTTTTTTTTAAAAAAAAATTATTTTTTTAGAAAAATATTTTTTAAGTCCTGTCATTTTGTCATTTGTCTTTGCATTTGCTTTGCTTTTTGTCAGTATTCCTCTGAGTGAGAACCCCACATCTGAATTCAACATAGCCGTGTATGTCCCACTCTCTCTGTGCACACAGCCTGAGGTCCCTCACCTCTGGCTGGTGACAAATTTCTTCTACTGACAAGACTATGGATTTTAGGTCCCTATTTGCATAAAGAAAATGTTAGAACAGAATTTTTAAATGATGGGAAAGGGGATGATGTGAGGTTATAAAAGAGAAACTTGGGCTAAGGCTAAAAAAATAGTCCGTTCCAGCAAACTGCTGACGTTCTCTCATTTCAGTGCATAATGTGGGCCTTTACAAGAACTTGTTGTGAATATTTTAGAGCTACGAAGGTGTCACTGTAAAAATGGCTGGCTGTGCCTGGATAAATTATGCAACGGGTCTTCCAAGGGTGTAAATGATCACTAGCATCTTTTTTTTTTTTCTTTTCTTGATGTGGATGTTCTCTCCTTTTCTCCTGTGTGACTTACTGTCTTTGTTCATGTAGTACAACCATATGTGAAGTACAGCTGTTTTTCAGGAAGGTAAGATGTGGCCCATCTGTGTTGCTGTCAGTGGTTGCCTAATGTTTGGTTTCTGAAGAAGCCAGAAGATAATACTTGTTACAACTTTAAAGATAGCATTTTCCAAGGAGTTT
This sequence comes from Porphyrio hochstetteri, assembly GCA_020800305.1. NCBI lineage: Eukaryota > Metazoa > Chordata > Aves > Gruiformes > Rallidae > Porphyrio > Porphyrio hochstetteri. The sequence goes on along the minus strand of CM036915.1, from coordinate 15,586,673 downwards.
GATAGGTGTTCTTTTTAAATTTATGTAACTGTTCTAATTTAACTTGTATTCACATGGAGACCTGTTACCCCATGTTACCTCTGCTGTGTTTTTCTTCCTTGTTTTTCCATGGCATTCCTGGAACTCGCAGCAGGTGCGCTGGGCACTGACCCTTCAGCTTTCTAAATGCCCAAGCCTATATTTATACTTAGCGTTGTACACATCTATTGTAAGCTCTGCATTGTACTGTTTTTTCAAAAGGATGCTAAACATTTGGAGTAGATAACCAATGCATTCTCTTCCTCTGGTCATTCGTTCAGCAGTAAACCTTGATTGTTCTCATTTGGGAAATGTTTTCTTCCTTGGGTCTATTCTCACCAATGTGAATTAATGATCTCATTTAAGTCCATTTGGCTTATTTCTCTCTTTTTCTTTGTGTAATTCACCAGCCAGTTTAGCTCTGAAATTCCTTGTGTTGCAAATGCAGTTGTTCTGTACTCCCAGCACTGGTTAAGGGTTGCGTGGCACTTGATGGCACATACTCTGCTATTGACAAAGATGTCAAGCGTAAGAAACTACCTGCTTAGTATTTATTGCTTTCAAAGTCCAGTGGTAATTCTTGGATTGGAACAGGATGAATTTCAAAGTGGGAGCTTGTATTTCAACTCTGCACTACTTGGGTCTCATAGCTTTATTACAGCAGTAGGAAGGACAAGCTGGTCCTTGTGGCAGGAGAGTGAGTGCTGCTCCTTGGGCAGTTTGTCTCTTGCAGCCCCTGGTTTTGTAGCTGGGTTCCTGCCATAACCAAGCTAATCTTGCAGAAAGCATTAGAGCAATACGCCTGCTGTCTTAGAAGAAAAAAAAACCCAAAACTTCACGACACCCCTGTCTTACACTACACTGTGTTAATTGCAAATTGCTTTGTGGTTCCTGTAACCACGTTCTGGTTTTCCTTACTCGGGGTAGGCTGTGAGCAGCGGGCACCATCGGCTGTGGGCTGCTCGGTCCCTGTGCTTGTAGCCTTACCTGGGGCTGCCCAGCACGGCAGGGTGCTCTGCTCGCCTTTCTCTACGTGGGACGTGGCTGAAGTTTGTCCCGTCGGCGGAGAACAGACCTTCTCTGCTCCGCCTGTGCCACGGCAGCTCCCGACAGAACCGGCCCTTGTGTCCAGGTGGGGGGAAGATCCCTCCCGCCGCAGCCCGGGCAGCGTCCCAGCCGCCTGGGCCCCGCGCCGAAGGGGAGCCGGGAGCGCAGCCGGGGGAGCGCCGCCAGCGATGCCGCTCCGCAGGGCGCAGCCAGGTAAGGGCCCCTCGCCGTGGACGAGGAGAGCCGGGACGGCGGTGGGTGGCTCCGCGGGGTCCAGCCTCTGTCTGTGTTGCAGGTTTCCCTCCAGAGCGGGGCCGGCCGCGGGACGTCCCCGGACCCCCGAGGAGCGCTGCCCGCCGGGGCCCCGCCGCCGCCCGGCTGCTGCCGCCGCTGCTCCCGCTGCTGCTCTTGGTGGGCGCCCGGTCCGGGGCGCAGGCGACGAGCGCCGACAGTCAGCAGCGACACGGTGACCCGCGAGTGCCCGGCGGTGGGGTGGGCAGCGTTGGCGCGGAGGACGGGAGGGGAAGGCAAGGCGGTGCCGGGCCGAGCCCGTCTCGGCAGCCGCGACCGCCGGCATCGATAGCGCAGCGTGGGCTGACCCGCTTGGGCCAGGTTGGGGGCTCGGGCTGTAGCTGTCCCGGGAGAGGAGGAGGAGTGTGGCTGTTAGGGCCAGCCCCCACGGGTGTCCGGAGGGAAAACAGAAGGGAAACACGCCTCTGGCTTCCAGTTTGAGTTCAACACGGCAGACGGCACGATCTGTGGCTTTGGAGGTTACTGTGTGCCACCCTCCTTAATTTATGTCCTCCCTTGGTTCCTCAGCCCTCCTTTGGTGTAAGACCTGCCTTTGAAGACAGGACATTGATCCAAAGTTTTGTTTATTCTAAATAACGTTTTACACAGCGGTTTATTCTAGAAAGCTTGCAGACCTACTTAAAGATTTAACATTGCTTACGTTTCAAGTCGCCCTGCTGCACTATTAGGTGCACTTACGGATGCTTTGGGTCTGCCCCAAAGCCCTTTCCCTTCGGCTCAGACCGGCGCCAGTCAGATGGCACCGGTGCATGTTGTCCTCCTCTGCATGGACCATCTGCCCCCCAGCACATAGGGGCAGGGGACAGTATGGACCTCATATTGCTGGGGTCCTGGAGCTGGGTCCTTCTTCCTCTCTCCTTGTTCCTCTTGGGGGATCTTGCTTGAGTGGCTTGCTCCCGTCCCTGTCAGCCCATCAGTAAACTAGCTCATCAATCTCAGGGGTCTTATGAATAGGGTTCTTGCAAAGGCTATTGATTGCTCTGAATGAAAGATGCAGTAAAGATGCAAAATGCTGCTTTCATTATGACATATTCCCGAGTTATCTCCTTCCATCTAGTCCTAGCAGTCATATTTTGCAGTTTCAAAGTAATGCAGGGATGTGTTTCAGTGATGTATTGCAGCCATAAATGCACGTTTGGATATGTAAAATTCCAACATAATGGTCGAATACTTAACTAAGGCAATTACAATATGCAAGCAATTCACTGGACCGTTACAGCACGGCTGCTTGAAGCTGGTAACCTTAAAATCAAATTAAACCCCCCCACAAACCCTGAAGCTTCATAAGCATGCTGGACTGGGATCCACCTCTAGGAAATAGAAGAATGTTCTTTAAAACCTTGTTCTCCCCTAAGAAATGAAGGGGAGGGCTCCAGGCACATTCCAGGGCTCCCAGGATGTGACCTCCAGCATTTCGCCATATGCTTCCATGTTAAAACATCAACTATTTCAAACACTTTGGGCAAGATGCTATTAAGGGCTCCCTGGCCCTTTTAATTATTAGAGTTTTCTCATGTGTTTGCAGCCCTACTTATTATGAAGTCCCAGATTGTTTATGTTGCATTTAATTGTTTTATTGATCAGTTCTCAGGGTGTAAATGGATCCTCCAGGCTCAGCCTGGGTGAAGGAGAGCTGGGTAGGTGCACTGCCTCAGAAGCAAATTTAAGATCCAGAGTCTTCATTTTTGACCGCAGGATGAAGCGACTGTGGCCTTTGATCAGTAGGCAGAGACTGGAGAAACCACCTAGGAAACCAAACTGAGCGTTTCATTTAAACCCAGTCTATTACAGGGGCTGTTCCAGGCCCTGGGGCTGGATGGACCCAAAACGCAAACTGCCCAGAGGACATGAAAAGTTTCCTTTCTTAGTCATGTATAAAAAAAAAAGAGACTTTTAGCATCTTAATAGGAACCGTGCTTTTTCTTAATTTTTTTCTCAGCAAATGTGGATGGAATAGGGTATTATTTTTTGGTGATTGGTGGTTTTATTTAGGAATCTGTCCTCTGGCACACAGTTTTCCTAAGCATTACAGAAAACATTAGTTTAAATTAAAAATTCCAAATAATGATGGTTACTTTGCAGTACCTAACCCCCTGTCTATTGCAATTCTCTTGATTTTGGTGTCTTGAAGCATTCCGTAAGTTTGTCAAAGTACTGTAGCAACCTGCAGTGTATTCCAGGGCTGCCACAGAACATTGATAAATATAGATATATACATCTTAAAGAAATGAACCCACTGGGATTCTTCATTTCACTGTTTCTGTTTAAGTTCTATTGTATTTGCAATTATTTCAGAACACAGCCTGAATTCCAACAGTTCCTTGGGGGATATGGATTATGGAGGACTGTTGCACAGTAAGAAAACCCTTCCTGGGACCATGGGCTCTTACAAACCCTCTGGCTTGCTCAGGAGCAGCTCTGCCCTGAGTCACCAGGGAAGGAGAAGTTTGCTAAGTCAGAACCTGGGCCAGAAGCCAGAAGAAAAGCAGTTGTCCTGTGACATGCTCCTTAAACTTTCCAGATATATTTTAATGGATGCCTTTGGACCTAGCTCAGCCTGGAATCTCTTTCGGTTTTATAACTGTGATCGAGAAGTCAACCAGCCAAAAATTCATATCAGTCCTCTCAAGGTGGCCCAGCAAAAGGTGAAGCCGTTTTTGCTACACAGGGTGCTCCAGCTCCTCAGGAATATGGGGACATTGTCTGAAGCTCAGCAATCCAAGGCCTTCTCTCGGCTCAAGAAGCAAATGCTTAAACCAAGGAGAACGCCATTAAAGCCCCACATGGAACAAAGTGGTAGGTATATAAGGAGGAGATGTGGTTTTGGTGTCTCAAATGCTTTCTGGCACTGGCTGAGTGGAGTTGTGGGGCCAGGCTCCATGCCACCTGGGTGAGGGGGTGCTGGTGATGTGTGGATATCACTGGGTGCAATCCAGTATGTGGTGGTCCTGTGTCATATGTCTGTCGTCACTGGGTGTTTGGGCTGAGCCCAGCCCTAAATAGGAGACCCGCGGTGAGGCGGGTAGGACGCAGTCACTGTCTGCAGAAGGTGATGGCTGGTACAGTGTGCAGAGGGCTGTTGCCACAGGTGGGTCATTATAAGGAGACAGTCTGCAGGAGTCGATACAGGCACTAAAAGCTGCATTGTGTAACACAGTGCCCAGCTCGGTGGGGCTGCCAGGCCCACGGTGGCCCCTGCATACAGCCCTAACGTGAGCATCAGCCGTGTGTGCCCACCGGTCCCCAGGGCCCTGACCGTGCCAGCACCTCCAGCTCCTACCAAAAGCTGGTGTGCTCCCCTCCCCTGCCCCAAGCTGGGGAAATACAGCTCTGCCTTGCTGGCAACGTGAAACGAGTTTAAATCCGGAGAATTACAGGATCCGCGCCTGGAAGCGGGACTGGAATAATAATTATTTTTATTTTTAAAAATCTCGTTAATTACTGTAATGTAGGAGCTAATGGCCCACGCTCCCTGCTTCCAGGGTGCACGGGCTGGTTTGCCCAGGAGGGGCCGGGCAGCGGCTGTGCAAGGGCGACGCCGCTCGGCCGCCCGCGGCGCCGCAGGCACCGGGACCGGGCAGGCACCGGGACCGGGGCAGGCACGGGCACCGGAACAGGCAGGGGCAGGCACCGAGACGGGGACCAAGACCGGGGCAGGGGCAGGCACCGTGTCGGGGACCGGGGACGGGGCAGAGGCAGGCACCGTGCCGGGGAGAGCCTTGCCGGTCGCTGACCGCTGCCCCCCTGCGGGATGCGGCGGATCGGTGCCCACAGGGGGGGGGGTGTGTGTGTGTCGGACACAGAGGTTGCGGGCAGGCTGGCCTGAGTTGGCCCCGGCCGTGCTGCGGGCATCCCGGTCCCCGCGCAGCCGGATTATCCCGTGAAACCTCCGGTTCCCCGCTTCGCAGGGATGGGGTGTTGCTCAGGGGATGCTGACTCGGCTTCTCCTTCCTGCCTCTAAGCAGTAAGAAGGAAACAGGATACCGCCCGGCGGGTGGATGCCCGGGAAAATCGCAGAGGAGGAACCCTCCTATCCTCTGCGTTCCTGTGCGAAAGTGTATGTCTGGGGAGAGGCATTTGTGCTCTGGGAGACTATTCCCTGCTGACTCATCTCGAGCAGCGTTGCTTTCGTAGGCTTATAGAATCCTTCTGGTTGGAAAAGACCTCGGAGGTCATGGTTTTCTGCTGTTGCCTTAAAATGAAACCTCACCAGTCATCAATACTGTTATTGAATGTTACGGTCAGGCGAAGAATTCCAGTCATTGAGACGCAGCAAGACACAAGAGGGTCAAGGTTGCCTCACACATGGTGGCCCATGACGGAAAATGACCCGCTTTTGTTTGTTAGAAAGGTAAACTTTAGTTTATAACTAACGATAACACTTGAAGGAGGGTTTGGTTGGGTTTTTTTTTTTTTTTTGCAGGAAGAGTTACACCAGCCATACGTTTGAGGCAGTGAGTGGTAGTTGTGATTTCCTACTTGCAGGTACGAGGGTGTTTGGGAATGTTCTTGCCCTGAGGATGCGCCCCCTAACCAAGCGCTGCAGTGTAAGCTTCAAACCAGCGCTGCCACTAACCAGAAATGACATTTGGAAGAGCAAAAGGAAAAGGGTTTGGCTCCCAAACACAGAACTACAGATAGCGATAGGCACTTTTGTGTTTTCCTTAAAATCAGGTGGGAATCTTTAGGAAAATGGGGTGATACGTTCAGTCTCATTTACTCTGAAATTTTCCTTCTTAGACCAGTGAGAACTTAATACAGGGGGAAATGGCACTGAAATCATTGGCCTGCACAAAGTTTAACACTAGCAAAAGCCTTTGTTACATTTATTTTCACTACTACTACGTCAGATTAATTATTGCTGCCTTTTATTTAGATTGTGACTCTAAACAGAGTAAGTATTTAATTTTTTAAAAAGGGTGTGAGATTTCTAGGACCCTGGCAGATGTAAAATAGAAGTTCAAGGTCTCTTTTCCTCAAATATTGCACTTCTAGAACTATTGAATTCAAACACCTTAGTGTGTTTTAAGACAAAATATTCCTATTTGTCTTGTCTTACCTGAAACTTCCACTGGTAGATAAATCTTTCTTGAAAAAATTTGAGCCCAGCCTCGTATACCTCTGATAACAGCCCTGCTTTCCCATGGCCTGCATTCATGTATGTCATATTCAGATAAGAAGGAGGCACAACGCTGACTAATGCCACTTTTTTGGAAGGAAAATGACAAAAGCGCTTTGAGACAGGAATAGAAGTGCCAGCACTAAATGATAGATGAACAGCCGGTAGCAAAGGTGGCAGCTCTAATGTTTCCTTGTATTTATGGAGTATTGAAACAAGGGAGTGTTACCTGGATTTGTTTCTCTAGTCTGGATGTTTATCTTTGGATTCAGTAATACTCTGGGTCCCAGGACAGGGTGTTAGTGAACGGAAGGGTTTTGTTTTGCACAAGTGAGTGTTGCTCCCACTCCAGAGCTGTTGTCTGGAGCTGGGGCATGGCCATGGCCCTCATCCCCCCCCTGCTTCCAGTCTGTTCCCATATTTTGTCTGACAGCACTTGTGCCTTATTAACATGACTATAGGCTCTTTGTGCCCTCTGTCAGAAGAAATCCTGCACCAGAATAAATTTCAGAGGTGACAGATTGGAGCAGTTTGACCAGATGATGGCACACAAATGTCCCTGAGATCTGCAGCACCTGTGGCTTTGCACCTCTCTGGCTTTGGCCCGGGGCAGGAGCAGTGGTTGGCACTGTTGCCTGCCCACTTCTGGCTCATCCTCTCTAGATGTCGTGCTCTGGAGTGGAGAGGAGGAGGGATTGCATGTAGACTTGAGGAGGGAGAAGGCAGTGGCCGCAGTGGTTACCTGTCTTTATGTGTCCCCAGGAAGCTCAGTTATGCTGTATTTTAGAGCGTATAAAAATGTGATGTACTGGTTAATGGAAAACCAACTGGTGTTTGATGGTCCTTCTGTAGGCAGTCCCATGCCCACTGAGACTGGAGTCCAGGCAGGAACCTGCCAAAACAAGGAACACAGTCCCAGGCTGTGGGGATTAAAGAACATGGATTTCTTTGAGGCTTCTGTCAGAGCACCTTCCGAGGCTTTTCCCCTCTTTCACCACAGGCTCTGGCTACAGGTTGGTTTTGTTGGATGTGACGAGGCAGACACCTCTGGGCTCACCTACTCTCAGGGGAACTTTTGCAGCCACTGGGTTATAGCATTCTCAGTAGATCTGCCAGGCACAGGACAGCACGGGGCAAAACACTCCCTGGAAAGGTGTTGCAGGGGCCCAAGAAGAGCCAAGGAGACTACACTAGGGTCTGGGGGTGACATGCCTCAGCCCCCTGCCCTTCTTGGGGACGCAGCTGGCCCCAAAGCCGCACACTTTGCATGGAGCTTTTGAGCTCGGCCGGGTGCTCCGCGGGGCTGCACAGAGCCCCCGGGACCCTCCCCGAGCTGAGACTCGCCCACGGTCCCCTGACCCCGGTAGAGTGCGTCGGAGACTCCGCAGCCCCCAGCGGCTTGGAGCCGGGGAAGACTTTTGCGCGCGGGCAGCGGCGCTCCCCGGACCCCGAGCATCAGGGCGCCAGTCGCAGATATACGTCCAGGCTGGAGGGATCGTCCCCGGCGGGGAGGAGCCAGCAGCTCCGGGGCTGTAAACAGTGCGGGCACCGCCAGCGGTTGGGAGATGGATATAAATAGGGAGGCGGAGGGGAGGCAGCCGGAGCGGAGGAGCGGGAGCTGCTGGCGCCTGCCTGCCCCTGCCTCTGCCGCCGGGGTGCCCAGCTGCCCGGGTGCCCAGCTGCCCGGGTCGGGAGCTCCCGAGAGGCGACGTACAAAGTTTGCGGCTCGGCGCTGCCGGGGATAGGTAAGCGGTCTTTGCAACCGAAGTTTGAAACGCGCCGGTGCTTCTCGTCAATCTGCCGCTGGGGTTTTCTCCGCGCCGGTTCTCCGTTCGTACCGCTGCTGTGGTTGCCTTGCTGTGTCCGGGGTTGTGTGGAGCCGGGAAACAGGGAGGCGAGGAGGGAGTGTTTCTGTTTGCGGTCTCGCTAGCTTAAGTGGAGGAAAAATGTACTGCAAAAGAGCATCCAAAGCAAAATGTGCCTTTGCGGCGGCTCCGTGCAAAGCCGCGGCGAAGCAGCCGGCGCAGCACACGTGTTGCGGGAGGGGGTTGCCCCGCGGCTCCGCGGCACCAGGTAGCGGCTGCGGCGGCGCCCGAGACGCGCCGACCGAGGGGACCCCCGAGGAGCCGCGGCTCCTCCCGCACTTCGCGCCGGACCCGGACCCGGTCCCGGTCCTGGTCCTGGTCCCGCCGCAGGACGCGTCGGGGAGCAGCGAGCGGCAGCAGCGCATCAGGTCGGTACCGCGCCCCTTCGCGCCCTTCCGCGTCCCTCCGCGCCCCGCCGCCGCTGCCGCCGCCTCCCGTCTCTTGCAGGGTCCTGCCCGGAGGCCGACCCGCAACTCGCCCCGTGGCGACCAGGCTCCGACACCCGCCGCGCCGCCGTGGTAGGACGGGGGGCGGCCCTGCGCCTCGAGAGCTCCGCCGCTTTCCACTCCCTCGTCATCCGCGACGGAGGTAAGCGGGGCCGCCCGCCCCCTCGGGGCCGCCGGCCGCTCCCGGAGCTCGGGCACCGCGGGGAGCCGGCCCGGCTGCGCCTTCTGGCGAGTGGCACCTCCCGCTTCCCCCGCGGTGCGCGCCCCCAGCCCCGTTCCTCTCCGCTCGCCCTCCAGGGAGGCTGGTGTTCGCCGATCGCCCCTATGGGCCGCCCATCACCCTGCGGGCCCGCTACATCCTCATCCACAACGGCGGGGAGCTGCGCATCGGCTCGGAGCGCTGCCCCTACCGCTCGCGGGCCACCGTCTCGCTGTACGGGCGAGCCGCCGAAGGGGCGGCCGTGGAGGGCTTCGGGCAGAAGTTCGTGGGCGTGGGTAGCGGCGGTGTCCTGGAGCTGCACGGCCGCCGGCCCCGCTCCTGGACTCTCCTGGACAAAACCCTGCACCCCGGCGGGCTGCTCCACGGACCCTACTCCTCTGAAAGGCGGTGGGGCAGCCGCGGGCTCAACCTCCGCATCCTGGACGCCGGCACGGCGCGGGTGCTGGCGGCGGGGCGCTTCGACACCCACCTGCATCACGGCGAGTGCCAGCGGTTGCGCTCCTTCCTGGCCCTCCAGGCCCCCGGCAGGGTGGTGGCGGCCGCCGTGGGCGACTCGGCCGCCCGCAGCCTCACGCTGGAGACGCGGCTGCTGCTGCGGGACCGCCTGGGCAGCAAGTACATCGCCCGCCTGGGCTACAGGTGAGGCGGGCGGCGGGCGCGGGGCGGGGAGACGGGGCGGGGAGGGGGGGGACGGGCCCGCGGCGCCACCATGGACAGCTCCGCGCCCGGGCCGCCGCGCTGCCGCGCCCGCCCGGGGCTGGCCCCGACGGAGGGGCGCGACCGGGACCGGGGACCGGGGTGAGGGCTGGAGCGGGGGAGGCACGCTGCGCCCTCCCTTCCTGACCAAGCTCTTCGGGGCTGGAGGGTGCGGGATGTCACTTGCTCCTTCCCGGTCTCCGTCAGGCAGCCCTGGGCGCTGGTGGGGATCCTCGGCGGGGATCGGCGTCACACGGCAGAAGATAAGCGGGAGTACCACGGCAATGGAACAACGGGCTTAGCTGTAGCCCAAAGAGATTTCCTCACCTACGACGGCACCCGTTTTACTGTTACTGCTTTCAGTGGATGGACGAAAGGTTCGGTTTTCCCTGGCAATTGCATGCCTTCTGTTGCCTTGCTCTGGCTGCTGGGAATCTGAGCAGTGCAATAACAGTACCGTGGTCTTTTGCTTGTGTGGATGGTGACCAAACCAACATCAGAACTCTCACAAAGTAACGCTTTAGCTGCCTACAAAGAGATGACACTGATATATTTAATAGCTTGAGCTCTACTATCACACACAGTTAGCTAGATGAAAATTAAGCTGCTATGTTCTTTGGCTAATTGCATGGTTCTGTCGTGCACAGCCGTAAAAAGTAATTGATTGCTTCATTTTTCAGGGGTGCCTCGTAATGGATTTAAAGTGGAAGTGTCTAAAGGGATAATTCTTCATTTGGTGGATGAGGTTACGAGTTGGTTACCCAGTGACAGAATCGTTGTTGCCAGTACAGATTATTCCATGCATCAAGCTGAAGAGTTTAATCTTCTTCCTTGCCCCGAATGTAAACGTAATCAAGTGAAAATCGATGGTATGAAATATTTTTACCAAGCCACTCTTTTTTGTGATAACCATTCACGTTGTCTTGTCTTTTTACGTTCTACATTGTCTTGTCTTTTTAACTAGTTTTTGTCCCATAAACATATGGGCACATATGAAAGCTGAAGGCCTCAATATTGGGACTTGAAAGTTTGACCAGAGTCAGCAGTCCTTTGTAGAAGCCAGGGTGTCAGGTGCTAACAGCTGGGCATGTCCCCAGACTTGGTGATTGCTTAAGTGAAGGGTGTGCACTTGCTTTAGAACCATGCAACAATGAAGATTCTGTGCTCAGCCTGAATAAAAAGGTGTCTGGTTTTCACAGGCAGCCCACTTTATCTTCACATTGGAGAAGTCATAGATGGTGTCGATATGAGGGCAGAGGTTGGTCTTCTGACTAGAAATATACTTATTCAAGGAGAGATGGAAGATTCCTGTTATGGACAAAATCAATGCCAATTTTTCTCCTTTGACACATTTGGAGGACATATTAAAGTGAGTCATTTTTAATGCATATGTCTGTAGATGGTTTCAGATAGTTCCTTTCATGGTTTGTAAATAAACAGTATGATCCATGAGACTACCGTTATGTCTGGAGGAAAAAGTACACTTGCCTATGAAGAAGCAAAAGATTTGCTGACTTGTTCTGCAAAACCAGGCTGGCAATGCACCTGTGCTGTTTTCTTCACCATGTATGCAAAACGTTACCTTTCTCCAGGCTAGAGGGGATTTTTTTAGCAGCTTTTTTTAGCTCTTAGTGGGGTTGCTGTGAAGTTACACAATTTGCGAGATGTCACTGAAGAAACTGTGCTTCCTGCAGAGCAATCCTGCTCCCTTTGTGGCTCAGAGAAGTGCTGGATCTCACCCGGTTGTGCTTTGCCTCCTCTTGGATGTCCCACGTGTACCTGCTGGAAGTGCAAAGTCTTGCAGCAGCAGGGACTTAGTGTAAAATTGCTCCTCTACCAGTTGGTGGAAACTGGGGAGCTGTGCAGGTCTGGCTTAAACTCACTCCACAGAGATGAAGTTGCCAAGAAATAGAGCCTGGTGGTGATGCTACCCCTTTCTGTAGCTGGTGGGAGCACCTTGCCCGTAGCCACATCACACATGGTTGTTGCTAATGCTGCACAAGGTATTCAGCAGCTCTTCCCTGGCAGCCTAGTACCCAGAGGTGTGAAGCTGCAGGCACTCTGCGCTGCTATGAGTCAGAGCAGGGAGCTGACAGTTCCTCCTGAGATCCGTCCCTCCTTTACTCTGCAAACATGTTGCCTAATGGGAGGGGGAGAATGTGTTTTACTTCGTTGTGCACATTTATATTGTAATGCCTTACTTGGATCTACATTTGTCTCAACAGATCCTAAGGAATTTTAGCTCTGTTCACATGTCAGGAGTGGAATTGAAAAACATGGGGCAGCAAATCCTGGGCAGTTACCCTGTGCATTTTCACTTGGCTGCAGATGTGGATGAGAGAGGAGGATACGAACACCCAACGTACCTTGATAACCTGGCTATCCACCACTGCTTCTCTAGGTGTGTTGCCATACATGGAACTCATGGCCTTCTGGTAGGAGACACATTTTATTAGTACCAACTTAATGTCTTTGCTTAGGCACTGCTAAACAGTAAGAGCATTATGCTTGCGATGCAAAGGGAAATCAGAATGATGAAACAAGGCATCTTTTCCCCAAGAAATGTCCCAACTTGTCAACTTCATTTGACTGGTGACCAGGTTAGGACTTTTGCTCTGGTAGTGCAGCTCTTTGGAATGAATTTCAGGTTCTTAGTACTGCCTAGTTAATATTATTAATGGTGTGCTCAGATATAGTGAAATCTTTGCCATGGTTATTCTGGAGAGTTTGTAATAATCAGAGCTTGCACTGAAAGCAAAAGCAATGGACATTTCCTGGACCTGAAATGACGTACCTTTAATTTGCAAAGACAATAAAAAGACAGAGGTTGTTCAAGTCAGGGCAATGTGAAATATATCCGGAAATATTCACATGACAAAGGGAATGAAATATGAGAGGGACAGACCCAAATGGCTGCTTCAGTGCCAGAAAAGCCCTCAGGAACTTGGCTTTGACCTAGATACTTGCAAGGACAATGTGGAGAGGAACTTAAAAACCCCACAAAAAACCCATACATGTCCCAGCTGGAAGAGTCAGATTCCTGCTCCAGTCCCAGCATGTCCTATTGCTGTGTGCTCTGCAGGACCCTGAACGGTATTTTGGTGTCCGTGGGCATTTCCTCATTCACCCCATGTATGCTCAGGCAGAGGCACTCCCTGCACTATCTGTGACTTACCATGCTTTTCCTGACAACGTTTTCTCAACCCTGGACATAAAGCTGTGTAAAACACAACCTAGATGCACTCTGGTGGGTGCCTCTATTTCTTGTCACCCCAAACTGATGTATTCATGAAATTGCAATGCTGGTCTTCTACGATCAGGAGTGCTTTCCCTGTGCCCTAAACTGGATTTGAATTGCCTGGATCACTGAAAATTACTGATTGCCTTCTCACATGTGTGATTTGCTCTGGCTGTAGACCCTTCTTTTGTGTACAGAGCCCTTAGATGGCAGGAGACTTGCCCAGTACGTGTGAGGATAGTTTAACTCCCATTTCCCATTGGTATTAAAACTCTGTAATTGAGGACCCTGCCTGGGCTGAGAAATGAAGCCTTATGTTAATATTGGTCCTGAGAAGAATGGTGTATGCTCTTCCTCTTTATCAGAAATTAGGTTGTCAAGGATTTATCTGCATGCGTGGGATGCAATAGTTGTGAAATCAAGAATCCAAGTGTGAGATCCAGCCTCCCCTCCCCCCCATCTGACTGCTGAGGGCTTTGGGTCCATGAATCAGTGAACAGATTTTATAGCAAAGGTTAAGTGTGTGATTCTGTGGAAGAAGCATGTGGCTTCGATACAGTCATTAAGATAAAGAGTAATTAAAATGTAATCAAAAGCCTTGCTTTACAATAAATTAATAATGTGCAGCTCCAGAGAAGAGCACATATATCAGAGCAAGGCAGTTAAATGACATAGACAGTACTCATTTTAGCATCAGCTTAGGAAACTTCAGCCTTTGAGGCAGAATAAACCAGATAGCTGTTTTCTCCCCTCCCTGTTTTGAGGGTTTTGGGGGATGCCATTGTACAAGTATGTTGCCGGAGCGCTGTGGCTTGTGCTTTGCTGTGTGCAGGTCCTGTGGTGCTGCCTGCAAGGCTGTTCTCCCATCTGCTGCTCCTGTGTGCCAGGCTTGTGCTGCTTTGCGAGCCGGCGGCAGCTTGTGTTCCTCACCGTGGCTGGGAAGTGGGCTGTGACATGCCTCTCGCTGCCCTGGCACACGTCAGGTGTGCACAGACTACTGTAGTCTTTCATGTCTAGTGTTGCAGTGCATAAAGGTCACTTATATTGTGTTGCTGAACTATATATAATTCAGTGTTCAGAGGGATCATAGTCATCTGGTGTTGGACACGCCAGCAGGGCTGTAGCCTGCTCTGTGGATGGTGTTTCATGCTGACATGTACAGTAATACACTGTCACGGTGCCCAGGTTTTAGTTTCTCTCTGTGATATGCCAGAATTGATCAGTTGTTGGGGTTTGGATCTTATCTTTCGGTGCAAATGCAGGTGATCTTTAAATTATGTCATTTCTGGTTGGGAGAGAGATCGATGTAAGTTTTCAGGGCTGCCATGAGTTTCTGAAGCTGTGATGAATCACATTCGTTAAAGCTGAAAGTGATTTTCAGATACAAGGCTGGTTTTTAATGTGGCTGTCTGAAAGACAGGTTGGCCAAACTTCAGCTAAATTCAGACAAATGAAACTCTACAATTGAAACGCTGTGTAAAACAGTGGGCAGTTTGCTGTTAGAGTTTCTTTCCAATAATAGTCTTCCACAGCCTCCTAAACTCAGCTTCTGCCTGTTGTTTGAAAGAGTAGAAGTACCCAGACCTCCTGTTCTTAGCAGGCTGGCAGGAATGCTTGCATTTTTATCCAAGTCCGTTCCCTATCTGTATTTCCAAGACTCAGCTGGTAGGTACATGCTCAGTGTAGATTCTCTGTTATCCTCCCTGTAGCTCGCTTGGAGCTATGCCACCTGTATGCAGGGTCTTGGAGTTCCACAACTCCCAATTAGGAGCTGGTTCCTGGTTGTGTTGTGCCTCATTTTTACCTTTCTCCTGGACACCCCATTAGATCAGGAACGAGAGAAGTGAGATGACACATTTGAAGGGTGACTGCTGGGAAAACAATGAAACACAGCAGAGATATACGTATGGGGACTACACTGCTTGTGGCTCCAGATGTTATGTGTGGTTCCAGCCCATTAAGGGGAAACCACAGGATATGAATCGGAAATGAATTTAGTTCGAGTGTCCCTCTGCATACAGGAATAACCAAGTAGGTTAATATTAGTTAATCTTGTAGTCTTACATGGACATAACTCTGACGTCAACAGGAATTTTTTATGCCTGGAGAGTGAATAAATATGCTGACAGGGATCATCTGAGTGCAAAGTTAGGTTTCAGTAAGGTTTAGGAACAAATGGCTGGCATTTTAACTAGCCTGGTTTAGTATTTACATTTAAAAGAAGGATTTCTGAATTTGTCTTCATAAGACTACATCAAAGGAGGCTTGTGCTAAGTCCTCTTGGTCAAATTAGGGTTTAATGCAATATCCCTGCGCATGTCAGTTAATCTTAAATAGGCCGAAACAGTAGAATACCATTTCTGCCCAGGCTGATCATCACAGGAATGACACGGCCCCGCTCCTTCTGAGGATGGAGGAGAAAGAACAGAAACCTCGTTAATATAAATTACTTCACATGGTGCATTTTAAAGAGTTTCTTATGTTATTTGGGAACTGTTGCAGTCATGAACATTTCTGGATTAACCAGGCCAACTTGTTGATTTATCACGCCAGACACACTTATCTTCATACAGATCCTTGCCCATGCACCAAATTGAGTATTCTTCCCTAGAACTGAGGGCAGCTTTAAATGTGATATTTTGCAGTTTTCCTTTAGTTACGCATGTGATCTTCCTAAGAGTAATTTTAGTGGCAGTTTTGCTGTGCAAGTGCAGGCCACAGCTATGCCAACCCCGTGTAGTTTGCATTAGCTCCAGGACTGATGCCTATAGAGGTACTGCTTGCCCACTGTGCCAAGGGGTGGTGAAGCCACTCCATGGGAGTTTTTGGCAATTTATTGATAAGGAAAGCACATTAATTACAGTTGATGGCCTCTATACTTTTTTCCAGGTAAAAGATACCATTGGCTATGACACTCTGGGGCACTGTTTCTTCCTCGAAGATGGGACGGAGCAACGCAATACCTTTTATCACAACTTGGGTCTCCTCACGAGGTCAGGAACGATCTTGCCTTCGGATCGCAATGAGGCTATGTGCCTTGCCATCCGCAGCCATGTCTATGGGAGTTACATTCCTGTGCCCAGCACCGACTGCATGTAAGTGCTCCAGGAGCTGTAGTCAGGTTTTGAGAGGCTGAGGGAGCTGGGCTTGTTCAGTCTGGAGAAGAGAAGGCTGTGGGGGGGACCTCATTGCAGCCTTCCTGTCCCTGAAAGGAGCTTATAAGCAGGAGGGGATTCAACTTTTTAAAAGGATAGACAATGACAGGACAAGGGGGAATGGATTAAAACTAAAGGAAGGAAGGTTTAGATTAGATATTAGGGGGAAGTTTTTTACAGAGAGAGTGGTGAGGGGCTGGAACGGGCTGCCCAGAGAGGTAGTGGATGCCCCGTCCCTGGAAGTGTTCAAGGCCAGGTTGGATGGGGCCCTGGGCAACCTAGTGTAGATCCAGGCCTGAGGTTGGTGTCCCTGCCTGTGGCAGGGGGGTTGGAGCTCTGTGATCCTTGGGGTCCCTTCCAACTCATACCATTCTATGATTCTATAATTCTATGATTACACTTTACAGCTGGGTTCCAAAGAATGCTGGGGTGAAACTTTGGAAAGTTTCTATTTGCTTTTTGATTTCTATTTGCTATTTGATAGTAAATGAAAAATTGTATCTTTTTCTACCACTTCTCACTTAAAAATAATTTAACTACTTGATCACGTGAAGGTATCTATTAACATCTGCATGAATCCAAAGCAAGGAGTATTTGCTACTGGTTATCACTATTGCTGTTTCCCAAGAATCATAAATACATTTGAGCACTTAATCTCATTTCTGAGCACCTTTTGACTCTTTCAGTAGGATGTTGCCTTGCAAGTAAATCGTTGTTGAAATGCTAAGTTTGATTGTATAGTTAATAGAGATTTATTTTGCATGTATTTAATGGTTCTGTGAATCCAAAGGAGCATGGATTCTTGATTATGTAGTAGCTAAGGTAGATAAGCAGAAAATTTCAACTTTTCTTTTTAGAATGATCAAATTAATTGGTATGGTGATGAGAAGATATTTACAGAGTTTTTACATGTGGTCTCTGTTATCACAAAGGACGTTATCAAATGAAGTAAGACAACAAATGATAGTATTTTAATAGCTATTATGTGGCTTCTGTTTGTGCTAGTACAGATCTTCCCTCTGAGGCAAAAACTCGTTAGTTGAAAAAAACATCAGAATATTATCTCCTTAATCTTCTACTTAACGAGCCATTTGCAGCTTGCAAGGAAATTTGTTTCATTTTCCACATAGAAGCTTCAGAAATCCATAGAGAATCCCCTGCCCCCTGCCATTGCCTTTGAACTTCCAAAAAACGCACCAGAAGTTCACTTTTCAGACATTTTCCAAAGCTGCTTAACTTTAAAAAAAAAAGAAGACATTGGTTTTCCTTAAGCTGCATTTAACAGAGCATGGATTTTGTGTTAATGGTCTCATATAATTTACAATAGGTTCAGCATGTGGTTCCATAAATGAACATGCCTGACATCACTCGATGGTTTCTTTTCCTTAAAGAGTGTATCATTAAAAGGTTGTGTGGAGTTTTAAAGTCAACAGGAGAATTGTGGCTCGAGTCCAGTGCAGTGCTATGAAAATGTATCCCTTCCTGTTCGGTCACTGCTTAGGATCATTTTGATTTTGATTTTTCAGGGCTGTCAGCACATTCTGGATTGCAAATCCAAACAACAACTTAATAGAGAATGCAGCAGCTGGTGCTCAGGTAAAACCATTTAACAGCAAGAGCTATACTTTGCCACCAGTTGCCATATATTCTACTCCTACTGATGTCATTAACAGGATGGCAATGTATTTTTTAGTTAGTCATCGTAAAATTTGGCTATGTGTTTCTGCAACCTTTGCCTCTGTTAAGAACAATCATTTGCCTGCAATTCTTGCACTGATTTCTTTCTCACAACTGTGGCTGGAAATGCTGTGTGGCGTCTCTTAGCAAATGTTGGGTTTTATTTGTAACTAATAAGTAAATGCCCAATAACATGTTACAACTCTATATGTAAATATGTGCTCTCTCCTTGTTATTCTCTCTGATGTTTGCCCAAAACATGTTTGCCTTCAACGTGTCTGTATAAAGAAGACCACGCTTCCTAATAAGCCACCTGAATTCCACCCTCAATATATGCATTTATAAACCCCATGTGTGTGCCCCGGGGCCCCACCACCCACCCCAAAGGATATATTGGGAGGTGTAAGGGCATGGACTGGTGTGCTTTTCCTGGGACTCACACATGTTTGGCAGGCTCAGGTTAAAAGTCTGGCCAGCACAGTGGGAAACCCTTAATCCCCAGGGCAACCTGTGTCATTAATTGTAGTGTCCCATTTCTCAGACCTCACTTTGTCTTTTAGGATGTTGGGATATGGTACATCTTCCACCGGGTTCCAACTGGACAGTCTGAGGGGCAATATCCAGAGGGACGGGCTGAACATACTCCCTTGGGAGTATTTTACAACAACAGAGTCCACTCCAATTTCAAGGCACGTGGAGGATTTCTTTATGTTACCATAAATAAAACATGGGGCCAACCCTGTGTGGTGCTCTAAACTCAGGTGATCATGGGTGTTTTAACACTCATGACAGTGGTCTTTTAACACTCTATCAAGAGACAATTTTTGGGGATGGTGCTTTTTCTAATGATCTAAAGAGGTTGCTGAGCAGAATGGGGCTCCTGTTTCAGGTGTTCCATTTGGGTGCTTGTGTTAAACGGGGTGGGGGGGATGCCCAGGCCATACACCTACTGCTAAGTGGGATTTAAGGAATGACAGACAGGATGCTGAACGCTGCTGTTGGCCACAGTGGTGCAAAATTTGTTTGTGCCAGGGCCTGCTCTTCACCTTTGAAAAATGACACCAAAAATTCAAGGGTAATTCCAAGAAAAACACTTCCCCCAAATACACTGTTTACATGAAAATGTAACCTGTAAGCTATAAAAAGCATTTGTAACTTATTTCTCAGGATTCTAGATTGGAATCAGTGCCCTTCTCTGTGCCTTGTATATTTTACATCTTGGTCCATGACAGCTGCTGCTCTAGCCCAAAGTCTTTAACTTCACCACAGCGGCTCATGTTCTCTTTTGACTGTCTGGGGACTTGTCACTCTTTATTTAAAGCCTTACTTCTTAACAACACTCTTTTTCCAGAAAGTTATCAAGAGCTTGGCACAGTCCCTTGCAGCTTTCTGCAAGGGAGAGAGAGAGTGGGAGTTCAGTGCCTTGCTCTGGGTCAGAAGACAGCCCAAGATGCTGATGCATAACACATGGCAGGGCAAGCTCTATCCTGACTTCAGCGTGCTACATCCTGTGCTAATGTCATGCTGAGCAGTGCCAAGTGACATGGAAAGGGAAGAGAAAGGCCAGGCTGCAGCCGCTCGCTGTGCCTGCACTGGCTGCCCACGTCCATTGATAAAAATCTGTGATCTCTGGTCTCTGTCTGTTAAAAGTAACTGGAGTCGTGTACATTTTCAGGCTGGTTTGTTTATTGGAAAAGGAGTGAAGACAACGAGAGCCAGCGCTGATGATCCCAGAGAGTATCTCACTGTTGATAATGCCAGGTAAGCACAGGCTTCCTTTCTGAAAGTTGTATTGCTGCTTGGCTTCTGTGTTGGATTTAGCAGATCATTAGTGCCTCATTATGGCTGGAGCATCTGAAGAAAAGCACACCAGCTATCTCTGATGTGCTGAGATGAGTACGTCATAGCTATGCACGGAATTGTTGGGTTATTGCTGACCAAAACCCATACATGTGCACTTGGGGTTATGAGGACTAAGCAGTAAAGCATGTGAAAGGGGAACCACATCCCATTACTCTGTTAGTGAGTTGGTAAACAACATTTCTTATCCATTGCTTAAAAGAACTTACATCTGAAGATGATGTAAGAAACTGCTGAGACTGGTCTGGAATTAATGAAGAAAATGAAGTAGCCTCAAAGTTTTTTGTCAGCTGCTTTAAAGTCTGTGAACTTCCCTTCACAGACTGGAAGCAGGTAAATTAAGGCCATTTTCTCATTCACTGCAGCCCTGTGTGTCAGTGTGAGGAGGCTGTGGCAGAAATCAGCCATTGCTTCTGCTTAAGCTGTGGCTCATCCTCAGTCAGATCTCAGTGCTCCCCTGTGGTTGAAAGGGAAGGTTGACTTTGCCTTCCTTTGTGAGATGTCCCTCCCCAGCCACCCCCTTTGACACCAAGGTAGCACATTCCTTGGGACATCAGCTGGAAGAAGTAGGATGTGAGAACAGGCTCAGAAAGGAGATGTGTTTTTCAAACACATTAACAGCCAGCGTGGCAAGAAATAGCCTGAAAATCATTGAGAAGCACCTGATTCCCAGGGTGAATCCTTTTTTCTTCTGACAGTTTCTTTTTCAGCAGAGACAGAAGCATATGGAGGTCTGGTCTGTACATGCAAGGAAAGCAGCTCCAATTACTCCATTATCTTTGCTGAATGAGATTTTTGAAAGCGCCTAATTGATTTTCTAACATCAGTCCAGGAATTCTCAATAGGCCTTGTAAGGACTATTACAAAAGGACCCAAGTGACTTGGGAAAAATGTTTTCTATGCCTCTAAATCACACTGAATCAAATTAAGGGGTAATCATGGGCCCATTGAAGTCTAGCAAGAAGTCTCCCATTGATTTCACTGGGGCTGGAATTTTACCTTTACAAATGTTTCTTGTTTTCTTGCTTTGCACCAAAGCACAGAGATGAGCTCAAGCTAGTAGCCTGACTGATGCAAGGCATATCACCTCTTTGGGTGATATTTAGAAGCCAAATGAGGTCTGCCAGGCACGACCTCCTCTGTCTGAGGTCGGGTCCTGTGTCTCCTATCCCACATTAACTAAGCTCCTTGTTTCAGGTTTCACCCACATCAAGATGCTGATCCTGAAAAGCCACGGGTTCCTGCCGTGATTGATGGTCTTATTGCTTTTAAAAATAATGACCACGGGGCCTGGGCCAGGGGTGGCGACATTATTTTCCGCAACTCGGGGTATGTTACTGTAATTACCTGTTGTATCATTCCTCTTGCTGCAGACATACGTAGGTCTTTAGGCCAGATTCACTGCAGACATTCCTCCTCATTTACACTGCTGTGTTTCTTCCATCCCAGGTTTTCAGACAATGGGATTGGACTCACTCTGGCAAGGTAATTTCTTAAAATCGACTTTATTCCAGTTTCCACCCCCAGTGTAAAATGTTAAAGAGTGGAAGCTGAGACACTCCCCTGGTAATTCCCGTAAGATGCGAGAAAACCTCATGTTTCCCTCCCAGACCACATCAAGTCTTCCCTGTGCAGGCATTAATACAAGGGGCAATTTAGCCTTTCAGTCTCTTCTCCTCAGCACGTCTGGGGAATACATTGTAATTGCTGAATATTTCCTTTTGGATGGTAGGTCCTAAACCAGTAGACTAAACATCTGGCTCTGCGTTCGGGGAGACATTTCTTCTGTTCTAGCCCAGTGCAGCAACATCACCCATAGCTTATGTGGGTAGGCTGGCTAGAATGGTCTCCTTTGGTGGCCCAGCAGGTTTCTGTTGGTGTCTACTTTGCTCCTGGTCCCTTTGTCTCATCCCCTCTTGCAAATGATTTGCAAAAAATAGGCCATGTCCGAAGTAAGAGTCAAAGAGCCAGTCATGTCTGCCTCTGACCTCAGAGATGTAGCTAAAAAATGCACCAAGCAACTCAATACAGAGAGAAATTATGTTATTGGCACTAACTTTCTGGTCTCTAAAGAGATTTTAAAGCAAGTTGTTATACTGGTGCATGCACTTTGTCCAAATTAAGAAAGAAATTCTACTGTGTCTGTGGTGTAATTAAAGTGTTAACAAATCAGTTGTGCTGTGCTGCATAGTTACCTGGTGTTTCTTTGCTTGTAGTGATGGGACTTTCCCAACAGATGAAGGCTCCAGCCTGGAGGTGACACGCTCCATTTTTGTTGGAGAAAGCAGCAACATTGGCTCTCAGGGAGGCCAAAACAGCTACTGGGGAAGAGGGGCAAATGGAGAATACAGAACACTGCCCAGAAATAAGTGAGTTATTCAAAAAGCCTCAGGAATGAATATGACTACCAAGGAGTAATTTATACTGGGTGTTTAAATTATTGTACAGGCCAGAAATAATAAGCATCCGAATAAACTCACTCTTTAGGCCAACAGCTTGAGAGCATTCTCAAGTGCATGTGTTTGATTTAATTTTCTGCTTAATTTATTAGTCACTGGAGAATGGGTTAGAGAATCTGAGAGATACCAGATGGCTTTTGTGTAGTGCTTCAGTAGCACTGCATCAAGCTGATGGTGAAGCTCCTGTATACCATTGCCACTGTCCCTCCTGCCAATGTAGCTGGGCAAACATGGCTGGTTTGGCAGAGGAGAAACCATTTTTAATTGCTGCATCTTATTTGTCTTTCAGTAGCTGTAAATTATTTTGATAGCAGCACAGCCTCCTCTCTAACAACAGTGCCTACCCATGTCCCCATAGTGACATGTGCTTCCCCAAACCTGAATTCTACCCTAATCTATGGTTTTGGTGATGCTTACCAATCATTAGTCCCTCTATGATGAATACAGAATTAAGGAATGTGCAGTACTCAGCAAACATGCCATGACACAGCCCTGACTATACATGAATCAGTCATAAGGGCCAAAGGAATGGGATCTGTGTAGGACAGCAAGAATAACTGGAGCTATCCTCAGTTATTATTGGTGGTGTTATTTTAATTGCATTGGAAAAAAGCTCCTTTGCAGTTCAAACAAGGTGTTGTCATCTGTGATACTGTTAAGCAATGTGCTCTTGGGAAGGAGTATGCCAAAACGTCTGATATCGGTCCTTTCATTGCACCATGGTGCAAAATGGGATGTGGGGATTGTACCAGAGCCAACTAGTAGGATAACAGCTCTGGAAATGGAAGAAAAATTATATGGACAAGAAACAGTGTTTGTGTCTGGTCTTTCCAACTGGCAAAGTGTTTCTGGATCTCTGGAGCTCACCAGCAAGGAAAAAGGTCAGAGCTAGGGGGGACTGTGGGCCTCAGTGACTCCCTGGCTGGAGAGAACCTCTCTGCCCTTGTGATGTCTACTTTGTGGCTATCATGTCTGAACAGCTGTTTCTGCAGTCAGTAAGCACTGAGCTACCCTTCCATGCCACTACTAGCCAGCTTCATCACCACCTATAAAGCTGATGCAGGCCACCCTTTAATCAAACACAACCAGGGCCAAGCAAAACTTGGCACCTTCTCAAAACAAACCATGGAAGATGCAGGTCCTTACCTGTGATTCCAGCGGTGGCTCCTTCAACTTTGATGTCTTGGCAACATGTCCATGGACTGATGCTGCAGAAATCTCTTTTCTGTATGAAATGCTGTGGACTAGGTCCTAGGGATCTCTTGTGAAAGGACTTGTAGGGAGAGGAGAAACGGTGCTGCACACTTGGTACTTGCTTCCAAGGAGACGCTTGCCTCCAGGGACTCTGACTGATACAGTTTTTTCAGTCATGCTGATGTTTTCTTGAGAACCCATCTACCCCAGGACAGGGAAGCTGATGGGAATGCTGCCACACAACCCTTTGTGTTTTCTTCATGGTGATGAACCCTTGGGTGGCTGGGGAAAAGGGGTTTTGAATTGTTTTACCCCAGCTTACAAGACTTAGGCAAGCTTATGAGTCATTTTTTATTTTATTTTTTTTTATTCTTGAGCCTTACATTGTAGAGTATGTTCAGCAGTTTCCTCTTTCATGAACTGTGTGATGACCATCCAGATCCCAGTTTGGGGAAAGAAAAGATGGTTTAGCTACTTCTTAATACCTTTCTGTTCCTTCAGAAGACTCAGAGTTTACCCAAGCTTTTAACACAGACTTTTGTTTGTTTTTAAATCTCACAGGACGTTCCCTATTCGTGGATTCCAGATTTATGATGGGCCTGTCAGGATGGCAAAATGCACTTTCAAGAAGTTCACCCCCACTGCTGACAGATACTCGAGTGCCATTGGGTTCTTCATGAAAAACTCCTGGCAGATAAGTCCCCAGAATAATGTGTCACAGATCCTGATGGAGAAAAGTGTAAGTCAGAAAAGCAGGAATGCATGTGGGTAGATGTGCAAGTTTCTGAAGTTTTTAGAAGCAGTGAAAGATCTATCCTAGGGCAGGATTTCAGGGAGTGATGCATGTTACATTGAAACATACAATTGACTCATTTTGTAACATTTTGTGTGTGCGTGTTTAAAATGAACTTTATTAATAATCCTGTAAAATGTGAAGGTAACTTATGTCAGGGCAGACATGCATTAAAAATCTCTCTAAGAGGAAGATTTCACCTTGTGACCAGGAAATCCATACATTGCTCTTAGTGCAGCATTACCAGGTTCTATATGCTGAGGAGCTGGCCCCAGAGGTTGAGTGGAGCACAAAGGAGATGTCAGGAGGCAGTGAGCTGTAATACAGTCCTTCTACAGAAATAAGCAAATGCAGTTATAAGCAAAGCTGTGGCCTGGTTTCTGAGGTCAGCAGTGAAATTCCTGTCAAGCACAACTTCCCATGAGCAGTGACAGCAGGATGGGGCTCTGTATCTCTGCCTTGACGGGAGCAGTAGGACGCTGAGCAATTCCTGTCCTTGTGCTGGATTCCTGCAGGGATCATGACCTTGCATGCTTGGCTACAGAAATGATAGATTCCACCTGACCTGCTCCCAGGGATCATAACTTTTCCTTAGCTTTTTTCAAACAATATCCATGCTTGTTAGGATGTCCGTGAACTGTAGTAACTTTGGCTTGAGGTTTGGCTTTATCTTGAGGAAATTTCCATTGCTCTGGGATTGACCAATATCATTCCCTCTGGCAAACAGTTAGTTTGGCTGTCCCCTCTCTGATACACTGTAGACCAACAATGGGTATTTCATGAAAGGATGATGCGGACTGCACTCACTTAACTGCTCTTCTAACAAAAAGAGTTCCTGTGCATTTCACTGAAGAGTTCTTAGTTACCTTAGATGCTTCAGGGAGCTTTGGAACAAGAATAAGGGCTAGTTTGCCATACCTTCTGTATGTCCTTCTTTGGGGAAATGCTTACAAGATGATCATGTGGAACATGGATGAAAAAATCACCCTGGAACTGGGTGAATTGGAGCTTGGAGAGAAATGTACAATGAAAAGGTTTGATCCATGGACTGAGTGGAAATTTTCTTCCAGTAATGGGTGTAGGAGTCTGTTCAACAGAATGGTTTCAGCCAGATGATATCAATACCTGTGCACATTAGCAAAGGAGATGGTTACTTCTTGAGAGGCTGAAAACCATATCTCTAAAGGGTAGATGAGGTACTTAGAGATACGGTTTAGTTTAGGATGAGAATGGTTGGACTTGATGATCTTCAAAGGTCTTTTCCAACATTCTGATTCTGTGAAAATGCAGCTCTTTAGTATGGTTGTATCAGTTGCAGCCAGTGAGCCTGCTAAATATCCTAGCATTTTTTGTCTGAGAGGCAGTTTAATACTGCACTGCATTTAAGATCCGAGGTTCTCAAGGTAAAAATGGTCAGAAGACTTACTAACTACTTCTGCAAGGCTTATTAAAATAATACAATGTCACTCCATTACCAAAAACCTAGTTACATTATCCCAATAATTACTTTTTGTGTGTACATTTCCAAGAAAGATCAATTTCTAAAGTTGATATTTTGCCAACTTACAAACAGTTTGTGTTTGTAACCACCTGCATCCCAGCACTTTTCACTTCAATTCTGTTTTATCTGGATTGAACCCAGATGTGCTAAATCCAATTTCAGATTTGAAGGACCATGTTTATTGTTTTGTACCTAATTGCTATATGGGACAATATGTCTTTGACTGGTTAAGATAGAGCCTGAAGACTGTTTTAATTAATTTTCCATCTCCAGGCTTAATTTTATTAGTTTTTGAAGGGTAGCTAAGTAATAAGTCCCTAAAGGACAATAATTTTTACAGTTGTTTTTTAAGAAGAAACTAAACATCACTGAAAATTGTATAGTGGTGACAAAACTATTAGTCATGCTGAAGGAATAATTATATACTTAATCAGACTAATCAGCAGATTAGTTAGACAAAAAAATAATAAAGCCAGTCAGGTCTTGCTTAATTCCAGCATAAAAAAACCATTCAATTAGAACAGAAGACCTAAACATCGTGCTCCACAAAAAGTTTTCTAGTTGTGTTTCTGTTGACAAACCTAAACCTTGCATATGAAGCTATCTGTGCAGCTATCAATAGCAATGTTATTGCTAGGCTTGTTTGGTTAATTGTTTGTTTTAAAAAGGGTGCTTAAAAAAGTTAATTTAAAGCAGTGGGAACAGTAGTTGGTCTTTACCCAACTGAGGGTATGACTGATGTTTGTGGTCTGCTGAAGATCTGTTACTGGCAGCTACTAGGACTTGCAGGGCCCAAAGGAGATGGTCTCAGCTAGCCCAGAGCCAGAACCAAACAGGAAACTTGTGTGTCAGTTCTTAAGAAGACCTGTCATACCTCTTTTTAGTCACACAATAGCAACCCATTTATCCCTTTTGTGACACAGCTCCTGTAGAGCGAGGTGAGAAGTAAGAGGACGTGCATGTCCTTTTGGGCTCCCATGAACAAAACCACCTCCAGCAGGTGCAGAAGACTCTCAAACTGTCCCAGTTCACATCCACTGCTAATAGTTCTTCTGGTTAATGCTTCTCTGCAGCCAAGAGCTTAGGGTGGATCCAAGCCTGTTCTGCTCCTAGTGATGCCAACGCTATGGCATCTCTGAAATTACTTGTGCCAAAGAAATCCCAGTGGTCTGTGCCGGGTGCGGTTGTGGCTCTCAGAAGAGCTCAGAGAGGCCAGAACTGGCTCCTGGCTGCAGTCTAGCAACTCCCATGGGATTTCAGTCCTGTCTATCTAGGAGATGGGCACTTCCCAGTGTTGCCTTTACTATGCTTAGCCCATGTTGTCTTTGTGCCGGGTTTCTGCAGCAAAGCAGAAGTTGGCAAATAGTTTATGATGGGAAAAAGAAAAGTAGACACTGATTTAATGTGTGAGTCTGTTATCCTCTGAAAAAGAGGGCAGCAAACAAACCCCCAAACCCTAAAGAGACTCCTAGCCAAAGGGAACTTGCAGGGTGAGGGCTGGCATTGCTCCAGCAGAGTAGAAGTCATACTAAGGAGGGCAGGGTCCTTGGGTGGTAAAATAGAGGAAGATTCACACTAAGGCAATTTCCTTAAAACAATAACAGTGATATGGCTTGAATTTTAGAAAAAAACTTGTGGGTTACTCTGATGTTTTCCAGTATTTTATTGATTTTTAATATAGAAAGTGTTTTCTACTGCAGTCTTCAGGAGTTGTCTGCAGCTGTGTTATGTGTGCTGCCTTTGGGCAGGTTGAATTAGCATATTCCTAAGAGGTTATGTGCTCACATAACCATCACCTGTCAGGCTTCAGACAAGTAATTCAAGTAGCCCTTATACCATATCACTTCTAGGTAGTCTGCACCTGATGAAAATTAGGTGTCTCAATAGTAGCGTGGTCCTGGCTCTGTGCCCTCTGCTAGCTCATTCCTAGCTCCACATGGACACACCTGAGGAGCTGAGTCTTTTTTTGGTCCATGTTTGTTCACTTAGAAAAAATTCTATGTTGCCATAGCTGTAACTCCAAACTCAGTGCACCCCTGTGCCTCGTGTACAGAGTGACACTTCCATTTTGTTAAGTGGCCAGCCTCTTTTCAATGGTCTGTGGGGACAGGACAAGGGGCAATGGCCTCAAGTTGGAGCCCAGGAAGTTCCGCACCAATATGCAAAAGAACTTTTTCATGGAGAGGGTGACAGAGCACTGGGACAGGCTGCCCGGAGGGGTGTGGACTGTACTTCTCTGGAGATGTTTAAGACCCATCTGGGCACCTACCTGTGCTATCTGTCCTAGGGAGCCTGCTTTGGCAAGAGGGTCAGACTCGATGATCTCTGGAGGTCCCTTCCAACCCCTACAATTCTTTGAATCTGTGTCTGACTCTCAGACTCGTTAGAAGAGAATGTTAGTGATCGGACTGGCATCAGCATCAAAACTGTCAGTTGCTGGGTGGAAACACTGAGAATGTTAATCAAATATAAGCTGCACTGGCTGTGTCTGGGTTTGTTTTGAAGTACAGCTGAGTTTGTTCTCCTCCCCAGCGAAGTGCCTGTTCTTGTATTCAACTCCAGAAATGCATTGTCTCATAGGCTTTATAATAGAGCTTTGAGGCTGCATAGTATTTATGCTTTTTTTTTTTTTTAAATATCTCCTCTTTTATAAATTAACATGATAAAACAAACAACCAACTTTTGGGATCCTCCTATTTTGCCAAGTAGCCCTTTGGGCAAAAATTTCCTGCAGTGCAGTAAGAAAAGGTTTTAAACACTTAAAAATACATATTAAACTTCCATGTGTTTGTTTTTGAGACTCATACCTAGACAAGAAGGTGGCAGAGAAATGGTTCTAGGCTCCAATTTAATTCCAAAGCAATAAAGGCGTCTGTTCTGCAAGTAGTTCTTCCTGCAGCGGTCAGCCAGTGGGACTTTGCCTCTAACTCAGAATCACAATGACTCTCCTACTCTCCTAAACTGTTCTGTTTATTATTGTTAAAATAAAGCCTTTAAAGCCCTTAGTAAACTTGCAGCCTAATCCCACTGACCCTAATTCTTACCCATGTGCACAGCCCAATTAAAATTAGTTGGGCTAAATGGAACAAATGACAGTCCTTTGGGTCAGTGTGATCCAGTCACTGCTGTTATGCACATTGATCCATGCCGCCTGCTGTTATGCACATTGCTGCAGGATTCATTCAGGGTGCTTGACCTGCAGTGATTATTTTCTTGATTACTTTGGAACTTAATCGTTGTGTACTGTAATAATTTTCTCTGCAGACATTAAAATGTTCCATGACTTTTTGCTGAGCATCTGCAGTTTCCTGGGGTTTTTTTTATTTTTTGCTGGATTTTGGTACCAGGACAGATTGTTTGACTTAGGTACTGAAAAATCTTGAAAACGGAGCTGTGCATAATGAGGAATAATGCTCCTCCCTGTTATATCTCCTTCCAAAAAAAAGAATTCTTCAGGAGATATATCAGCACGTGCACAAGAGCCCATTCTGAGAATGGCTGTCACTTTTGTGAGCTTTATGAGGTTTTAGGGGAACAGTTAGAAAAAAAACAGCACTCACAGAACTGCCTGGAACAGTCACTGAATATAAATGAGAAAATTCTTCAGATATCTAGTGATTTTTGTTTCCTTGGTCACAGCTGTGATATTCCTCCATAAATTTAATAAACTTCCAGTACTTCCCTACCCTTTGAGTCATCCTCTTCCTCTTGCCACCGCAGAGTTCATTGCTGTGTGATTTCAAGGAATACATGTTTGTGCGGGTGCATTTCAAAGAACTAAAAACCTAATTTCTGTGGAGAGATCTCCTGGGATTAAGAAACAAGGGGGAAACCCCAGTACACTCAGAAATTTTTCGAATAGAAGAGGCAAACCAAACTCCTGCTGCAACAATAGAGCTTTCTAGTTCTAGCTGTGGAACTGCTTTGACTGTTAAAACACTGCAAACCCAAGTCCTTACGTAGAGCTAACGAGTAAGTTTTCCTCTTGTTTTCTCCTGCTAGGTTGGGCTGAAGGTGTTTTTTGGCAGACCAGGCCAGTGGTTTGGAAACAACGATAATGACGGTGACAAAATGTCTGTCTTCCATGATCTGGATGGCTCAGTGACAGGGTATCCAGACACGTTCATAGGCAGAGCAGACAACTACTTGCTGCGTCATCCCGGCTGTCTCACTGTCCCGCGCTGGAACGGCGTGATGTGTACTGGGAAATTTGCACAGGTAAAGGGGGGTGGCTGCAGGTGGTGTTGCTGGGCATGTTGGGTGGGTGGGTGGGTCTCCTCAGATATTCTGCTGAGTATCTGGTGGGGTGAAACCTACTCTTACTCCATAAGATCAGAGGTGAATAATAAGTTAGAGATTAGAGATGTCAACACCTTGGTAAAAAGGGCTGCAAATCCCAGGTAAACATTCAGCATGGAAAGAAAGAGAATGGTAAAGGGAGGAAAAATGTGGCCTCAGTATCAGGTTGTGGTTCATTGTATGTAGCTCAAATTTCAGCAAGACCTTTGTGTGTGGATGGAGCATACTGTAAATACCTGACTCACCACAGCTCTCAGAGTCACCTGCAAGAGACTGCACATGGCTCTCCTTGCTTCTCTGCTTCTAAAGGGTATTAATGTGTTTAGAAAACAGGTATTCAGGCCTGTTTTAAAAATCTGGTTACTCAGACATCTTGCCAGGTATCCTGTCTCCTTCTGTTGAAGAAGCCAAATATAAAGACTGTGTGGTGGGTGCACACAGCACTACATGGTTTGAGGTTGGAGAGTGGGTACGGGGAGCCTTCACACAAGATGTGGCTTTTGGAAGGACCGTTATGTTCTCCTGGCCCCTGAGAACAGCCCTGCACTCTCACCTAAAGACTGCAGTGGGGTGCACTATTGGGTATGAAAGGCAAGAGTGGAACATGAAGTGATCTTAAAATAAGATCAGAGTTTATGAGATAGGTGTTATTTGTTCATTAAGAGCTATCTGAGTGCTTTGGAGCATGCTGCAAGCTCTTGTCTCATTGGAGCCAGCAGACATTACCCAGACATCAGCATGTATGGCACAGGATGAAACTGCCTGAAGACCAGGCAGCATTAAAGTTGCCTCGAGAGGAGCAGGCTGCCAGGTTTCCCTTTTTAACATGCTGGTTTGTGAGCATGGGGATTAGCAGAGCCTGATTTCCTACACTTGCACCTCAGGATGGCTTTCAAACCAAGTCACAGATTTTCCACATTGGGAGATTTTTGAAGGTGCATTCTCTGTGGTTTCTCTGATGTGCAGTAAGGTGTGGGTAGTCAGACACAGCACTCTGCTCTGCTTTCTCCAAGGAGCTTTATGCGTGAAAGTTTTAGGAATGCAATTATCTTTGAGACCTCTATGCTTACATAACATGAGCACAGTCAAATCCAGATTATGTGTGTTTCTTAAAGCTTAAAAAAACCACAACCAAACCCAACCAAAACGTTTGCTTTAGTTGTGCAGCAGAATGGAGGAGTTGCTGTGTCCTGACCCTGGAATTCTGTGCCTGTGACTGGGCAGAAGCAGGATTGAGCCCCTCTGAAACACTCCCACTGAATTAGGGTTTGTGTTTGGCGCTTAGGGTTTGCTTTGTGTCTCTAGAGAAATGATATTCTCTGCTCTGGCAACCTAACAGTTAAATTCAGAACTGTAAACAAGTAGGCATTTATATTTTTCCTTCTATTAATACCCTCCTGGTTATGCCACTCTGTGTGGTGAGGCAGTTTTTCCACCATAGAAAATTTCCTTGGCTAGGCTAAGAGAACATAAACAGTTGCTTCTCTGGCATCTGTTACTAGCATTTTTCAACTAATCAGCATCCAGCAGGATGAGTAAAGCTCATATTAAATGCTTCAATTTATGGGTTTTTGGGTCAGGAAATATATATGTGTGCAGGATGGAAGGAATTGGTCCCGTGCAAGGGGGTTTGATTTAATTTGAAGGGTATGTATGTTGGAGTATTTCAGCTTAACTCTGGTTCTCGGCACCTTGACAAACTGATGATTTGTTTGTGTGCTAAATTCTGAGTATCGTGTTTTAGATCAGAAGCCTGAAAGAGTGAATCCAATTATGGAGAAAGATGGTTTGCTTTGATCTTAGGCAGTATATTACAAAATCTGTTTTTCTTTTCATATAGCACTGGTAGACAAGAACTTTTATTCTTCCCTAGTGCAAGCAGGTGAAAATGTCCCTTCAGTTCAAGGAAATAGTGACTCTTACATTACTGCTGGGTCCAAGATAGTCAACCCAGGGATGAGCTACTTGGTGTGGAAAAAGGAGATCCAAGTCCTTCAGCTAACATTGCGTGCAAATCCTTTCTGAGCTGAGTGCCAAGAGTTCAGTTAATTCCTTTCTGCTTGGTTTCTTTCATTCACTTCTCATGCTCATCTTCTCCTGGATGTAATTTACCCAGGAAAGGAAATGCCTGGGGAGAACCTATTGCTCTGGCAGTGTTTCTACCTGCACAAAATCCTGCGGACAGACTTCCCTGAGGGTGTTCTCGCAACTCAGGTTGACATTCCCACCTTCCTATGGTTGTTTCATGGTCCTTCCTCACTGTCTGTAAGACACATTGTGTCACCTTCCCCACATGGTGTCCAAGACCTTCCTTCAGCAGGGACCACTAAGAAATGCCTCATGCTTTGGCTCCAACATTGTCTTTCACTAACAAAAAAGTGTTTGGAGACCAGCTCAAAGTCATGAAATTTACACAAGCAAGAACTATCAGGTCTTTCCCCCCTCCCCACTCTTTTGATTCTGGAGTCTATAGAGTTGGTGTTGTCCAAACAAGACCAACCCCTTTGCTTTTTAATGACAACCGAAACTCTCATGTTGTAATGTAAATAAAGTGAGGCTTTGTGGAAGAAGACCAAGTAGAGGGAGACTCACAGGAAATCTGAGTTGGCAGCACCACATCTCCTGGCAATCTCTGAGTCACTCAGACTGTCAGCGAGGCGCTGAGGTCCTCCGTGTTCTGACAACCTGACTTTCAGCTGTTGCAAGGGCCAGTAATACAAGAAAAATGTAGAGGAAAAAAACGTGGTTCTGTCCGTGTAGGTGGGTGAGATTTGCAAAGGAACTGAACTGGAGACTCTGCAACACTGGTATTACTTGCTGGAATGTAAATGAGGTTCCCAAATAATTTCTGATTTTTATATAAATTGTAAGATAAGTGCCTTGGCTCTCAATTGGCAGTTGAAGCTGGGCACTTACTGCTCCCTTGCAAACTTCACAGCAACTCATCAGGAGAGGCTGTGAAACTTCTCTTTTTTCAGTATTAGTCTTTATTAAAATAAATGGGAGGTTTTGGCAGTATGTGCTATTTTCTTTAATAAGCTTAAAAAGGTGTTAAACAGCCATAAGAGACTGCTACATTGCTAAATTACTGTCAGTTTTGAATTACTGAAAAATTGATGCCTTGTTATAAAATACCTGAGGCAATGCTGTTGATTTTTCACCAGTTCCCTTGGTCACAACTTTATTGCAGGCTGCTGAAACAGAAATTCTTCTGCTTATGTTAACTCTGTTCTTGCAGTGAATGTTTGCCATTGCATGGATCCTGCATCTCCAAGTTATATAGCTACAGCTGGTATCTGTGTATTCAGTCTCTGTGCAGCTGGTTTTGGTGCTGATGCTTCCAGGAAAGCAAGCAAGAGATGCAGTAGGTAGGGAGTGGTGCTTTTCAAAGTGTGGGTAAAACCGTAGAGTCCTGGGGTATCTGCAGTGCTGGGGGCTTGCCAGCACCACACAGACTGGGAAAAAAGGAAGAGCCTGAGAGGTATTTTTCAGCTAATGATGTCTATATTTGGACAAAGAGGTCCAATTTTGAGTTCTGATGTACACCAATGGAAAAACCAAAGTAGTTTTGCTGATGTCAGTGAAGATGCCGTCATTTTTAGGGCCAGAATTGGTTGTGGCATATGTTAAAGAAAGATTATATATATTCTTTTTAAATTTAATTTTATTTCAGAAAGAATTTTAAGGTCTTCACTTAGATACTTCCTGGGGAAAATGTTTTGCTCTGGGAAACTCACCTTTTCTGAGCAGTCGAACAACAGAAAAAGAGAAAGTGTGTTTTGAACTTCTCGTTTTGACAGCTGACAGCACAGCAGGATGAAAGCAATGTTAAAGACACTAGGAAGGAAGCAAGCAAGTTTTTCTCAGAAACCAAGACTTGCTGTTTCTTATCTCCATACTCTCTATCCAACTGAATAGCAGATCCCCCGTGAGCTGTAAAAGAACTTATCTTCTCAGTTTCACAATCTACTTGGGAAAATTGCCATGTAAGCACAGGGAAATCTGACACATCTTTTTAGCAACTAAAATGACAACTATGTCCATTAAACCATCCATGCAAGTAGAAGGCTCACATTTTATAACATTTTAACTAGCTCTTCTCCTACCACATTAAACTGTCACCACTTCTCATATTTTAAAGTATCTTTATGACCCACTTTCTTCTCTTAATTATTTTGGTAGATCTAACCAAAAGTTATGGAGGTGTTGCTAAGGAAAATGGATTTTTTTGTTCTAGAAAAAAACCCTCATTTCTCCTTTTCACTCCCATTCACAGTGTTTTGCCCCTCCAAATGTAAATGCAAGGAAGAAAAGTGATAAACTTTTCCAAGTTCTGTTCAAGTCAGCAAAGGTGTCACAGGTTAAAGGCTGAGGAAGAAGGAGGCTATGTTGTGATATCCCAAGAGCACTATCCTGGGATATGGCTGATGTTTTCCCTACCTGGGGCCAGTGGAGCTTAAAGGATTCTTTTTACTTCAGTCTTCCCATTGGGAATTAAAATTAAAGTTTTGGGATTTTTCTGAAGTAATCCATTGGTCTTGATTGCAGCCCTGTGAAAGGGTAACAAAACCCAAGTGCTAGGACTGACATGAGTCAGCATCACAGAAAAGAGGTCAGTGATTTTATGGACAGGGATTGGATTCTTGATTTGTCCCTTGTTGCTTCAGATGAGGGAATGTGGGGTGCTTCTTTCTGTGCAGCTTGGTGTGTTCTAGAAGGACCAAACCACCAGGACTGTTGTTCCAGAGCTGAGCCCAGTTACTGCAGGAAACATCTCAGCTAGTCCCTGTTGACTTAGTGGTGGTCCACCTTGGCAGAAGAATCTCTTCATACAGGATCCAGATTCCTTGATCAGGGCATTTACTTCCTGTGAGTTCCTTTAGTGATAAACAGTTTGCTAGATCCACCAGATATACATGACCGTATTTCTGTGGGACCGAAAAATGCACCCTGGAAGGCATTCACTCGGGGCCAATGTTGGTCATTACAGGAGACAAAGTCAGTTTACAAATATTTCTGTCAATACAGAAGTGGCATTTTTCCTTCTTCTGGTAATTACTGTTTCATTCTCAAAACAATTGTCACCATTATCCTTAACATCAGACCTGCGGTTTGGTCCTTGGGTGCTTGGGGGAAAATGTTACCAACAAATCTCCATCATGCTTTCCTCATCATCGTGTTGAAGCATGCTGCAAACTCTCCCACCACTATCTTGAACCCATTGACACTTGTCATAGTGAGCAGCATAGGCTGTAGCGCCTGCTCTCCTTTTTCTTTTTACACAAATGCCTTTAAGTATATAGGAATCATTTGTTCTTGGCAGTCCCTAATTTAGGAACTTTAGAGGCTCATTGAATGCATTTCCTTCCTTCCTTGGTTTATTTTATCATCAGTGCATTCTGTTTTGCAGCAGGTGCACAGCAGCTTCCACCTTAATATTCTTTGCTTGCTGGAGACATATTAGAAGGAAATAATGTCAAAGTTTGCCTTGATAGGACAGAAACTCTTGCCTCTTATCCAGAGAGATAAAAGTGGGCTGTTTTTCTGCAGTATCAGAGTTAATTCCAACCATTCTTTATCAGAAAATGCTGTTTTGATTGAGAACAATTAATGAATTGATGGGATTTCAGGTCCAAAGGGACTTTACTGATCACCTGCTCTGACCTCAGCATTTCCCCATCTGGGTGGGGACAAATTAGATTGAAGTGTGGCTTATTGCATTGGATGTTACTGACTTTTCAATCATGGTTTGAATGTGAAGGGAAAATAGGTTTTTCTCTTTGGTTTCATAGATTAAAAAAGGTCTTTTATCAGAATGTAAAAATAATTTATTCTTCCTTGATCCATCAAGAATGAGCAAATGGGCTGCTGCTCAGAGATTGTTTGGGGTGCATTACTTGATCGATAGCTCCAACCATCAAGAAAAGCTTGTGTAATGCAATTCTAGGATCCACTTAAATCTCCAAGGGTCTTCAGGTACTACTCAGGATAGGCTCTCATTGTTAAATTGCAATAGTGTGAACGGAGGAATGGACTGAATCTCCCAGAAACATTTTAGACCACTTTTGGATTAATATTTTTGACATGAGACCCAAATTTTTAACTTGAGTGTTCAGCGTGAGCTTGATGAATTCATAGGTGGGGTGACAAGTAGGCAGAGATGGCCTGTCTTTGGGAGGCTTTGAGGAGCTCAAGCTCCACACCAGGAGCAGGTGAAGTGCAGTCTTTCTGGGCATGAAACTGGAATTGGGAGCTGAACTCGATAGAAACCCCAGCTAAAATAAGCACAGGTATAAACTGGTGTGAGAGAGTCTGTTATTGCAGAGCTTTCAGTCTGTGTAGATTAGAGGAAGGGAAGCAGATACCAGGATGTGAGGGGCCAAGGGCTCATAGCCATGCACTAGAAAGCAAATATGCTAAAAGACGGAGATTTCCCTCTCTGCTTGTCTTGGTTGTGCTTGTATCCTAACCTTCAGTATTAAAATCTGTGAGGAGACTACTGCCTCCATTTTGTTCTACCTCTAAGACAGAAACTGAGTTCTAAAATAATTTTACTGGATGGATTCTTGTGTAGAAGCTTAGACATTTCTGAGCTCACATGGATTTTTGTGTTGGCTGTTTTAAGTTCTTGATGCAAAGAGTGTAGGAGAGTGGTAGGTGTCCTTACCTGTCTTTGGTACATTTGAAACCCTTCAGGGAATACGACAAGGTGTCTGCTACAGCCCCGTGTGCTGAGACAGATTTGTAGCTGTGCATCCTCCCTTTCCACTGGGATTTCATAGAGGGGGAGGCAGGTGAACATTGTGTGATCAGCCTTAGAACTGATGTTTGCCACATGAATTGGCCTTCATTTCAGTGATGGCAGGACAGAAGCAACACACAACTGGAATGTAGTTTTGTAATTGGTCTGTAGAGTTGAACTACCAGCCAAGGGCAGCTGTTGGTCCCTGCACAGAAGGGCTCTCTCATGAAGCCTGCGGAGCATGGTATTTAGTCTGTAAGGTCATAGAGTCAGGCCATTGAGTTTTAGCCCCCAAAATTTCAGCCTAGTCTCCTGCTAGGAGCAGAGATGTGGATTCCATTAGATAACTGGACCTAATCCAAAGCCTGTTGAGATAACTTGAGAGTTTTCTGTATTTTCAATGGAATAAGCCTGCTTTTAAAGTGCAGCTATTTGAATTCATAAAAAAAGGAGTTACTTTGTGATATTTCCTTAATACCCTTCTCCCTTAAGATTTTGAATAGTAAACATTTTTATGGCACTGTACAATTCACATCTCGCTTCACGGTGTCCCCGCGAATGGCTGCAGATGCTATTTCTGGTTTACCTTTTTATTTGGACTGGAAATGTTTCAGTGTCTTTCCAAAAGTTCTGAACTCTTCATTGGCAAAAACCATTTACAGGCAGCAATGATCAAATGCACATGTTATGGCTGCATCTGGCTGGTTTAATGGATATGTTTGTCATTTTCCTTTCACCCTCAGCTTTATATTCAGGCCAGGCGCCCTGAGAATCTGAGCTTATCCATTGCCAGAGCAGCATACCATTCCCATCCCCTGTGGCTGCAAGGCGTGAACAGAGGAGCACCATACCAGCAGTACCAGCCCGTCGTCATGCTCGAACAGGCTTATATAATCCAGTGGGATGGCAGAGCACCTGAGGATGTTATCCTGTACCCAATCAACTTCAACAGGTACAGCCCTATGCAGTTAGGAAATGTTCTGTTTCCAGAAGGTCTGGAGCTTTAGCAATTTCCCAGCTTATTCACAAGTGGCCTTTTAAACATCCCAGCAATTTCTGAGCGCGCGGAAGCAAGGTGTTAATGGCTGGCCCTTACTGATGCAAAGAGATGCCTCAGCTTTCACTTTATTCCAGCTTTTTTGATGTGCAGAGGCGTTTCTCTTTCCAGAAAGTTTTGAAACAGAATTCAAGTGAGTCCTGGCCTGCTGTCCCTGAAATCCCTCCAGAAGTCTCTGGCTCATGTTCGTTTGTTTGTACTAGTTTGCTGCACACATAATTTATCTCCCATATATATAAAGTGCAGAAATACATCAGAATGTGCACAGAGCTTTGCATCTCCTGTAATCCAAACAGCACCACAATCACTGTTTCTTCTTACATAAAGTTTTAAAATGTTAGGATCAGTACAGCAAAATTGTAGGCTGTGCTGAATTTATTTTCCATGCTTTCTTCTAGCATTATATAAAAGCAGGGTGCACCCATTTTTTCGCTTGCTATCAGCTTCATTTTGCATGATTTTATTCATGGTTTTTAGTACTGGTCTTTCTTTCTTCATTGAAACTACTTGAGCTTTGCACTGGTACAGCAGTTAGGAGAGAGTCCTGCTATCAGTCAGCTTAGCAGTGACAGACGTTGCCGTGGTCTGCACAGATATGAGCACCACAAAAAACCCAACCATCACCTTGGCACCTCCACTTCATGTGTCTCCTCAGTTATGGTAAAAGTGCAGTACAATAGAAGGACAGAGTTGTGGAAATGAAACCTTCCACAGTTACGCACAACCCAGCCACGCAGGGGCTCAGGTCTGCAGAGCAGGTTTTAGATAGACATGAAAGCCATCAGAGGCACAGAGGACGTGAAGCAGCATGTAGTGTTGGTAAATCTGGTGGGTTCCCAAGCCCTCCGGTGTTATCCACAAAACCCCACATCCATCTGCTGCTCCTCTAGCAGGGTGGCACTGCTGTGGTTTTAGCTTAGAATAATTTTGGCGAACGCTTGAACTCTGTTTGGTTCCCCTGAACTTTGGAACTCAGGAAATGTTGGGAAAAATGCTGTCCTTATTTCCCATTATGAA
This sequence comes from Porphyrio hochstetteri, assembly GCA_020800305.1. Taxonomy (NCBI): domain Eukaryota; kingdom Metazoa; phylum Chordata; class Aves; order Gruiformes; family Rallidae; genus Porphyrio; species Porphyrio hochstetteri. Next base: position 15,547,958 of record CM036915.1, on the reverse strand, counting down.
ACCCCATGGGAATGCAGCCAAGAAGGACAATATTTCCTCCTTGTACATGCTCATTATAGCAAGTGGTATACCCGCTCTTCTTAATTTAAAGAAGTAGAAGCTATAGAACCATCAGTGAGTTGCTGGAGAGTCACTGTTTGGACACTCTGGTCACAAAGGAATTACTAGAACAAAATCACTGTTTTGCATATTAAAATATCTTTGTGCACTCTAAGGAATAAGAAATCCCTTTGGTCACTCACACGAACTGAGCTTAGCAGAAATTGCCTGTCTTAAAACGGTTAACTATTTCCTTGCAATTGCAGAGCAAAGTCTTCTGCAGGGTAAGCAGTGGTTACTCCATCACTGTGCCAATTGATGCTTGCCAAAGCTTTGGCCCACAGTCTTCAAGCATTAATTCAAATTTGATAGTAGCTCTGGGTCTTTGGTAAAACTCAGCTTGAAGCTTAGCTTTTGTTCAAGCAGCAGCCTAACTACATTTTAGTATTGTAAAACCACAATGTGAATGTGATTGTGGTTCTCTTTGTCTTGTGTAAAACTAGTTACTTGTACAGGGCAAAGGTTTGTGGATTTCTCTGATCCAGAAAGGGTTGGCAAGGTGCATGTTTTGAAGAACTATAAACACGAAATATATTTTAATGGTGGAAAACCACAACGTTGCTTCATTTCACTTATGGCATCTTGCTAAGGGATAATTGGGGATGACATGTGTGGCTGCTCTGTGTACACTTCAAGCATGCTGGATGCAAACTAATGCGAGACTAAAGGCTGATGCAATGACGATAGTGGAATGTCCAGATTGTGTGCAAAAACATGGAGAAACGAGATTCCTGTGGAAGGGTAAAGGAATTGAGGTGGAAAAGCGGAGTCAGGAGATTGAAGGAAAACAAGTGCCTGCCTAAGCACTTCCATGCATGAACTGTATTAAACATTGTTTTCCAACCATTTCTGCAGCAGAAGAAATCTCAGAGTGTGGAGCAGAGAGTAATCAGAGTTAGAAAATCAGGGAGGACTTTTACCTGTCTCAAGTGGCTTTATGTTTTGTTTGTTCTTTTTTTAATCCCAAATACTGAGTAATTTGCCAAAAAATGAGTTCTTAACATAGTAACATCTGTGCAGGGTACGTGATGCACACCAAAAAATGTTTGATGAACTTTAATAGCAGTACTCTAGCATTAATAATTTCAGACATAACCTGAGTGGACAATTAAAGTATTTTTAGTCTTGTCATTGTAAAATGATGGATAGATATATCCGGGATGCTGTCTTTGCAGCTAGACAGCACTCCTGCTTCTGGCGTGATTTGCTTTATGCTGGCTAAAGGAAGGTCAGAGGGGAAATCAGGAATTTGACAGGGAGGTGTGTACCAGGATTTGGATTTCTGTGGAGGTCAGGCATAGCACCGATGTCAAATACTTGCACAATTAACACTTTCCTTGCCTCTGAAGCACTGTAGAAAGACCCAATAGCAGTCATGCCAGTTCGGAGTCTATTAAAAGACCGGAACGTCCAGATTCCTGGGGTGGGCAGGAGCTTGTTGAAATGAATTATCATGACTCAGCTGAAATTGGCAGGGCTGCTTTCTGTGAACTGTGAATCTTGTCCAGTGCGTTCAGAGGCACCACTCCAGTGGATTTACTCAGTGGAGGAGGACAGGGGGTAGAGAACAGTAACCCCGCAGATGTTTTTCTTTCTCTGCTGGGCACCCAAAGGGTTGCTGCAGCACTTGTGTCTTCCTCACACTGATTGAAACCGTGTTTAGAGATATTCTTCTGTTTCTTCACTCTCATCAAAATATGTAGCTAAACCAAACAACATCACTGTGCTTCCCATGCTGCCATCTGTGGCAACATGGTGCCAGCAAGCTGTTTAATGCATGCCAACCTCCCTTCTAATGAGAGATGTTCTCGTTTGCATTTGTCAGGGTAGCTGTGTCACTACCTGACTGATGGGCAGATACAAAGCCGTGGTCGAGACCTGCAGGCTGTGTTTTCAGGCTGCTGGGGAACATTGCTGTCTCAGCAGAAATGCCTTTTTAAGCTATAGATAGGGTTGTCTGTCTAATAGCTGGGCGTTTTCCATGTGAGGATGAGATGGCGGCTGGGTGTTGATGCATCTGGAAAGAGGTAATGCAGGACAAGTAACTTCTGACTGTTCTGGCAAGTGAACAGGCAGAGAGATCTCTGGCTGCAGTTTTAATGACCAGGAGTGACATGTGGTCCAGAACCAGTCCAAATCTGCTGAGGATTGCTGTCATCAGGCATAAAGCGGGTGCAAATGCAGACTTCAGACCCTTCTCCATGGGCTTCATCAGTTTGTTGGAGTGGTTTCCATCCCCTCAGAGCTGTTTGTATGTTTTCTTGGGGTTTTTCTGTGCTTCATAGAAGAATGAGGATTATCTGTAAGACTGACTTAAGGGCTTTATTGAAGCACAAAGGCCTGCAGAGAGAATCAAGCTTGTTGTTAGAGGGAAAGTAGGCTGGTAAACCAGGAGAGGAATAGGGAAAACATTATTTGGTTGCAAGTAAGTGCCTCCTTTCAAGTGCTGGAAAGCAGTACAAAGACTGTCACTTCATACAGTAAGCAAAGTCAGAAATTAAGTCCTTCAATTTAATGACCTAGTCTTTGTGCCTGTGCAAATTTTCTAATCGCAGAAGATGCTAAGGCAAATACTATTACCAAAGGCCAGTGTTGTGCAGTAAATCAGCCAGGCTTCTTGGTGCTATCAGCACATCTAAAGGTAAGAATTTAATCTCCTCAAAGTGCATATCTGAAGTATAGTGTAATAAGTTGTGTTGTCGAAGCAGTCTGAAAAGCAGTGGCAATTTGATTAAACATTCCTTGTTTTTAATGAGCACAGGCAACCTTCTCTATACTTGGTCTGTTAAGGCTCAGAGGGAAGTGTTTTCCCTTAGTAGGGCTCTCTGCTGTGGTTTGACAGAGAATTCAGAGACATGTGAGCAGTTAATAGCGTAAAGGGTATTTTTTGTAGGTAAATTGCCACTGGCCTGCAAGCAGGGACTTTTTAATGCCCCTCTCCTGAGAGATGCTGGCTCCAAGGATGGTCCAGGGCAGCCTTCCTCAGGCTTTCTTCAGTGGAGCTCTTTAGCTTCACTTGGAGGGGTACAATGAGGCTCATAATGCTGATGTTCTTTAGTGCCTGGTTGCAGGAGTTGGATCCTTATGAGAGCCTTTCAACAAAAATAAAATTGGCATGGGAGGGCCAAATTTCTTGTCAACAGCAAGCAGAGGCACAGATGTCCACGTGTGTGCCTGGGCATGTGTTCAGCCTTTCCCTGCTGTGGTGACTGTGCAGGGATGGACACAGGTGCACTGCTCCACTCCTGTGTTTGTTAGGCTGCAGTCCTGCCCTGGGGCTTGTTAGCATATTCACCAGTAAAAAGTCTTGATTATCTGAAAATCTAGGAGCTTGGAATGAGTTTGTGTCTAAATTCTTTTTTAAAAATAGTGGAGCCTTTGGACGCTGGATGATAGGAAGCCTCCAGGATGCTGCAACCCATCCAAAGTTGGAGATTTCAGTGCAAGCAAACTTATGCAGCCAATGTCTGCACTGAGACTCTTGGGGACTCGTTATATTTGTACTTGTCAGGGTTGTGTAGGTAGGTGTTTTTCCTACAGCTTCTTATTCAATGCCAGTCTGATTCATACTTTCAGCTATTTGTCATTTTTGTGATTAAATTCCTTAGTGGTGATAAGGTCTGGAGGAAAACAAAGATAATGAGACAAGGCTAGAATGTGCGTGTTGCAGACTTGCCCAGTTTATGGAGATTTCCTAAACTGTTTCTTTTTCAGATTAGTTCTAAATGAGGTTTTCCTCTTGCTTCCCAGATTGATAAATGCACAGGAAGGCAAAATTAATGTTCCAAAGTGGAGCTAAGAGTTTAAGGCTGTGACTGCTTTCTTGTTCTTGTTATGTACATGAGTTCTGACCTCAGTCCCCCAGGTCTGGATGTAATACAAGCAACACCAGCACTATTTCCAATAATAATAAGTGCTACTTGGGTTTCATAGCCTGCCCCTCCTGATAACATCTGTGATTTGGAGTTAATCATACACACAACACAGAAGTCAGCAGATATATTTGAATTCTCTTCTGTCAGTTTAAATCCCTTAATTTACTCATGGGTCAACCCGTGCAGAAAAGCCACAAGATATTTTTTGTAAAAATTGGAAAGAAGCGAAAATATTTTCAGAGCACCAGGTTGCAGACTGCACTGACTTGATACAAGATGGGTGCTGACATCACCATGTTCTAGTGACCATAAAGCCCCATCTTTGCCTTCCTCCCCACAGCCCTTGCTGCTCTCTGTCCTCCACAGCTTACGCTAGCAGCGGCTGGGATTAGCAAGGTGACCCTGAGGAGAAACACCCTTCCCAAGCTGATCATTTTACAGCATGAATGAGAGCAATCTGAGCATCAGGCAATCCCCAGATGGCTGTGGCAACCCAGGCTGCTTGTTCACTTTGAAGCCTGGAACGTGAAACCTGAAAGTTTTTCCTTGCTTTCACCAGGCTCCTGGACCACGGAGCAGGGATTGGGGCTCCTCAGGGCCACCAACCTCTCCTGACCTGATGTGCACCCGAGGCACAGCAGCAGGATCACACAAAATAGACAATAGCCAGCGACAGAGCACTTGAGAGCACATTGAAAAAACATGCAAGTTGAACGGGATGTGATTCCTCCATGAAGTTGTGTAGGGTGGGGAAAAAAGATGATAAGATGATGGACTTTATTAAATGCAGGAAGTTCTTATTTTTGCTTGAATACAATTGTCTGTGAGCCAAATGCTGGCTGAGTCAGAGCCTGGTTTCATGAGTATCAGCAGAAGTGTACCTCAGGGCAGGATCCCTTCTCTAATTTGTTGAGCTTTGCTAAAACAAAAATCATTCTTTTTTGCCTAAGGAGACATGGGTAAAACCAAAGATTTGAATTTATATTAGAGGTGGCCTATGCTTTTGAATTTTTAATGGCATTTCCTAAATGTCAACATTTAGGAAAGGCACTTAAATCCCAATACCCACAACTCTAGTTAGCTAAACACATACCTAACATGTTACTATCCCTGCAGCAAGCAATCTTCCAGAAGAGTCCATCCTTAATAACAAGATCTTGAAAAAAAAATTGCTGGTTGTTTGCCCAGTATCTGTGTATGTCGTCGCAGGGGGTCTGGATGTGTTTAATGGACTTGAGTTGAAGGCAGTAGATTAAAAAGAAATCTAGAAAAAGAGAGGAGTGAGAGACAGCTGCAGGGAGCCAGTGGGAAACATGGGTTCAAGGAAAAGAGCTGAAAGAAAGTGGTGAGAACGTGTACAGGTTCCTTGCAGCCCTTTCCCCGCTCTTCTTAGCATCTGTGAGATGTGTGGGTATTCCTCACTCCATTTTCCCCACCAGTAGTGCTGGTTGGGGAGGAGGTGGTTTGTCCTGAAAGTGGGTTTTGTGCCAGAGGAGATTCAGCCTGCTGCTGGGCAGGTTGTTGTGAGGTTGGGAGACATTTTTAGAGAGAAAAAACAGCTGTATCCTGAGTGAGTGCAAGCAGCCTTGACCTCTTGTCATTTGGTCTTGGGATGGTTGGAGGCTGAGTGGTAGTTTTGCTTTATTTGTCTTTTGAAGTTTAAAATTCAGCCTGTGAGAGACAAACTTAACAAAGGAGCACGTGGGGATCTTTCTGCTTAGTTCCCACATTATGAACAGGAAAGTTTCAAATTCCCAGTTTTCTCACTCCCTTTGAAAGTTCAGCTCACGTAGATGTTGACCAAAATGTCAGAGGGGTTGTTTTTAAATAGGAGTAATAACATTTGGGGGAGACTGAGTCACTGGATGAAAGTCTCTTGTTTTCTTGAGCCCAAGGAAAAAAATACGTCATTTTTACTTGTTCTCTGTGGCAATCTGTCATTAGCTTACCCAGATTTTCATCAGTGAGATCAGGATTTTGGACTGTGCGCTTCCATAGTCATTATCTACGTGACATACCATGTCAATAAATGTAGTGGAGCTGTTTTCTAGAATAATATTCATCAGCTTAGAGGTTCCCTTAGAGAAAATACAGACAGGGTTGGCATCCAGCATAACCAGCAATCTCAGCACTAGATCACACCCGTTTGCCCAGGACTGATACTCCATCCAATGTAGTCAAGAGGCATGTTCAGGATACTGAACAAGTGTTATTTGTCTTCTCCCAGGTGGTGAGAATCCTAGACAGGCACTCTTTCTATGTTTACTTCAGCCAAATCTCATCTCCAAGTTACAGGACTTACTTTACATCCCACCACGGGCAAAAGTCTCCCCTCCTTCTCTTGCTTGATCACATTTCTCGGAGTGGCTACACCTTGGGGACTTTGGGGTTGAACTGGGGGGCTTGTTCTGAGGACTGTAAATGAGGGGGGTGTGTGTGTATGTGCAGATTTATATCTGCCACTAACCCAAGAACAGGATTATTCTTGCCTGCTTTTTTTGCCTTTCCCTTCTCTTTTTTTGTTTTGTTTTTGCTTACCCCGGGAAGTCTGCTCATTGCCAAAATATAAGAGAAGATTTTTAACACTTTGCCTGATGTTTTCCCTTCACCTGAAAGAGCCAGAACTTCAAATGCTAATATTCTGGTGAAAAAAAAAAAGACAGACTCCTTGGGTTTGTTTCACCCAGCCATTTCCAAAAGGAAATAAACTGGCTAAACACATTCATAAAGATGACTGAAATGCGCTGTGGGGACTGTGGAATGACAGTAACAGAGGGGTCGAAGTGTCAGGTTTTGTGCATGCTGGTGTCAGCAGACTCTCAAAAATTTTCCAAGTGGTGTTTGAAACTGTTAGGACCCACTGAACACTGATATTTTTCCTAGGGCCTATTTAGCTTTCCTCCTTCAAGTGCCTTTTTGGTTTTTTCCTTGATAAATACCCATAGGAAAGTGTTGGCCTGATGAATGAAAAATGTTCCTTACTTCTGAAATGAGCTGAACTTTATCGCTAGGAAAGATTGTGAACAAGGTTGCTTAGTTTTGGGGTGAAAATATCTTAAATAGCTCAAGTTAATCTCCTACATATGTTCATATGGCTTTCATTTAAACTGACAGCTAATTCCAAAGTCAGGCTTTCACCTGATAATGTTTTTATTTGTTGCTCTTGAAACATACTCCTAAGAATGAGAGTTTAAAAAAGGAATCCTGTGTATTGCTACATTGGGAAGCATTTTGTGTATCTATTAGTCTGACTTCTAGCCCTTGTGTTTTAATTTATTTTTTTCTCCTTTTTTCTGTGCTGGTCTTTAAGCATAAGAGCATCTAAAGCTACAGGTGTTCCCACAGCATTCAGGCAGGGGTCTGAAATTACTCTGACTTCATAATTTTGGATCTACTATGAATTCAGTGGGTTATTTTCTTGCTAGTGCTGTGTGTGTCCCTAATCCTCCCCTGGGCATCTGCAGAGATCAGCAACAGCAGCAGAACAAGGACTTATTTGGGGAAAAGAAGACTAAGGGGGGACCTAATTAATGTTTATAAACATCTTAAGTATGGGATGCAGGGGGAATTGGCCAACCCCTTTTCAGTAGTCTCTGGAGACAGGGCAAGGGGCAATGGCTGCAAATTGGAGCACAGAAAGTTCCACACCAACATGGGGAAGAACTTTTACGCAGTGAGGGTGACAGAGCCCTGGGACAGGCTGCCCAGGGAGGTGGTGGAGTCTTCTTCTCTGGAGATATTCAAGACTCATCTGGACGCCTATCTGTGCAATATGAGCTGGGGAGCTGCTTTGGCAGGGGGGTTGGACCCGATGATCTCTCGAGGTCCCTTCCAACCCCTATGATTCTGTGATTCTGTGATTCTCTCTGTGGATATCCACCCCAGAGTAGCAGCTGGAAAATAAGACAGAATGGAGGGGTTTAACCAGAGGAACAAAACAGGAGCCAGAGTTTATTGACCACCCTAAAATGAGGAAGGCTTCCTGCCCTTGAGCCCCAGCCAGGAGGTCCTTGGTGTCCAGTGCAGTGGCTGAGGAAGGCACATGCACATCTGGTTTCCTTTGAACGCAACTTCCAAGATGTCCCATGCCTTATTGAGGCTGTATTTCTCCTTTGGTTTTGGCACCAGTTGAGAAACGGGCATCTCAGCCCCGTCCCCAGGCTGCTGCAAGGCAGAGTTCTCTGGACCGCTCTGCAGTGGTGCTGCTGTTACTTTCTTGGCTTTTCCTGGACATGGTGGATCCCAGTTCAGCCACACAGCCAGGTATTTGGGAAGGTTGACAGTGGATTTTGCACAAGCTGAAGAACTGAATAGGAAGCTGTTTAGATACCACCAAATTAACGAGAAAATAACGACCTTATTATTTCCTATATTTACATAAAGGATAACTTTCAGTACCTTCCCTTCTCAGGTCTCCTCCCAAGCCCTTTGTGGTGGGAATGTACTTCTTTCCACCTCTTCCCCCACAAACTCCAAAGTAGGTGCTTTTCATTTGTTCTTTTCAATCTTGATCTCATTTATTTCAGCGTTTCACTGTGGTTGCTCACATGCTCACTAGGCTCTAGCTCTCATATTCCCAAATGCCCCAGCGCCTCAAGATCACCACAGCTGTGGGGGGTTTCCCACCTTTTTTTTGTTTGTTCTTTCATTCTCCAATTGCATTTCTCCTTCCCTGGGGAGGTGGCAGTCAGTGTAGCACAGCACCAAAGCTGGTTCCCAGCATCTGAGGGAGATGACAAGCCCTTTTTGTGACGGCGTCTTCAGGGGATGAAATGTGCTAATGTAATGCAAATCACCCTTATGAAACAGCCAAATGTCTTGAGACTCCGTCCTAAAAATATTCCAAAAACATGGCTCTGGTGCATTTCTTTCATTTCCTCTAGTCAGAGGCCAAATCATCTGAAAATATATCCGTTTTCTAGCTGTCCTGTGTTATGACACAGCTGGAGTTGGTTAAAATCTAGAGGGCAGTATCTGGCTTAAGCTGATGTGTCTTTGTGTGGCTTTGATTTATTATTCTAGAACAGCCTGTCCCCTCTTCCATCCTGTAGATAGTTTTGTTTTGTTTTAATGAGAAAACCAGAAAAAGACTGAAATAGCTTTGCTTTTGTGTTCTCCATCTGTAATGCAAAGTAGAGGCCTAAGCATGCAGAATTCCAGATTTCTCCAAATCAAAGCGGTTTCCCCCCATTTATTGCTCTGCAGGCAGGGATGGGTGGTGGGTCGTTTCAGGGGAACCTTTGGAGAAACTTTGTCTTCCTGAGAGAGCTTCGTAGGATCCAGAAAGACAACTGACGAAGGTAGTATTTCTCTAAGACAAATTTATATCCTCACATTTTACACAGGAAGCCAGGTGGTTAAAAAAAATACATTGCAAGCCTGGATGGTTTTGGTACTATAAGGAGAGCTAACCACAGCACTGTTTCAGGCACCTTCATGTGGCACACTGAGCCACTTCAGAGGCTGAAGAGGGGGAAAAAAGTGCTAATTATCTTGGTATTCAATTTTTCTTTTCAAGTCTAAACTTCTTTGCATCCCACAGACTGGGAGGGTGTTGGGTTTTGTGCAAGATCCTTCCCATCAGCATCCAAAGTGCACTTGTAGCTGCACTATTTTGGCTCGGAGCCATGTACAAAGGTTTCTAGTTCATCACCAGTTTTTACTCTGTGAGGGTGGTGATGCAAATCACAGGGTAAAGGAAAGCCATGGTGGTAAGATTTTGTAAACATATCTGCTGAAATTCTGGTACACAAGAGTTAAAAGATGATTTAACTTCACCCTTCATTACTCTAAACTGATGCTGAAGAAAGAGCAAGGGAGGTTTTAATAGAAACCATAATAATAAACTTTGCTGTAAAGTGGAGGAAGCAGGTCTCTTTAGACCGTGGCTCTGGTTCAAGTCAGAGATTACTTTCTAATTCCTGAATCTGTGCCCCCGGTGAAACGTCTGCTGGATGCCGGTTCCCTCTCCCGCAGCAGCTCCGGATGAACTAAAACAAGCACCGGCTGCCTCAGGAGACGTGAGTGGGTATGTGACTGGCTGTACTGCAGCCTTATGGGGCAAGGAAGAGAAAATCTCTGCTTTTAAGCCATCCTGGCACCTGACTCAAAGTCCTCTAAGGTCAGCTGGGGTCTCTGGATCAGACCTTCGTAATAAGCAGCCGTTGTTTCCAGACAAAGCAAAAAATCTGATTTTCTTTGGCTTTGAGGATTTGTTGTGTTTTTTTTAAAGGAGGAAGAGAACCTCAAAGGACATTTCTTTGTTTTCCCCTGAAGACTGTACTCTTGGCTGCAGACCATCTCTCCTGCACTCAAGCCCTTAAGTGCATTTTTTCTCTTTCCCCCGCCTCCCCTTTTTGCCAACAGAGGCGACTGGCTGCATGTTGCCCTCTGCTATCCCAGGGAAGCCGTATTCCAGGTCGTGGCAGATATCTACCAGCGACAGACTGGGACAGTGCACAGTGTAAAGCACTACCTTGCCGCTCCTTCCCAGGCCAGCGCTCTCAACAGGACTGGTGAGCGGCTCTTCTACTTCGACAGAGCATCAGGGTGAGCCACATTGCCCCTGAGGGTCCCTCAACCAAAGGACAGCAAAGCCTCAGGGTCTTTCTCTTACCAGCCCCAGCGCCTCCTTTGCCTTTCTCAAAGCTAAAATTGTGCCTTGTATATCTTGCATGGTCTTTTCACTGATTTAAGGTCAAAATGGATTCACAGGCTGAAGTACCTGGGGTGGGTCTGTTTCTGTATTGCTGAGCAGCAATTTGGATTGCCACTAAGAAAATGGCTGATCTTTTTTGCCTGGATTTAGCTCCTTTGAGGCATGAGGCATCCTTGCTGTTCGGATTGTTGCACATGTGGCTGTGGTGTAAATGCTTGTGAAAAGGCATTGCACCCCAAAAGGCCATGAAATGAGCCATCCCTTGTGACTGCTACAGCTTCAACACAGAGAGAGTTTGTGAAGTTTCAACTTCTTCATATCCCCATAAAGAAAGATTCCTAAAATCATTGCACTCTAAAGATTAGATTTTGCCCAAGTAGGAGACCACCATAGTCCATCTCTTATTTCAAAGTCATGAAGAGTCCCAGAGATCTTGCACGATCGTTGTAAGAGTCTTGGACTCCTTTGGTTAAAAAAACATATTATGAAACCGTGTTTCTCAGTCAGCTAGAATAGTTAGGGAGGAAAAAAAGTGTTTTGTGGTCTAACCATGGGTCCCATGATGCTATACCTGACTAAGTAGCCATTTCAGGAATCAATCCACAAGTGCCAGATTTGAAAATGGGATGGGATATATTTATTCATTCAGCCATAACACATGAGTGATCAAATCCCGGAATTCCGTCCCTGCTAACCGTGCTCCCTGCTGCTGGCCAGGTCTCTCTCATGAGACAGTAACAGTTACTGGGGGGGAAAAAAAGCTACACAAATTCTGTAAACAGGGTGTTTACTACTGACTAGTGATGATTATGGTTACACGTGTGGGTCTGTGGGGGAAGAGCCATTAGCTTCCAGCCACCGTCTGGACCTGGTATATGCAGATTAATGGGTCTAACCTAACTTAATTCTGGCAGTATCAGCCTTTTGGTTTTCTGTCTAATTCAGCAGTAAGGTTTTTTTTTTTTAGACTTTCAGAGCATAGAAGTTAGGGGATTGGCTTTTTTTTTCTTTTCCTGTTGTTGTTTTTTAGACTTTATTTCATAATCAGTGGGATGTTTCCCCTTCTTTTTTTAACCCCACATGCTGTATCCTTGGAGAGGAACCAAGCTTACTCATTCTTTCTTCCAGACAAATCGAAACAAGTATTTAGCTTTAAAAGAAATAGAAAGGAAAATGTCTTTAAAGCTCAAGTATCTTTTTGATCCTGTAGCTGAACTGAGTCGTTTATATAACTTCCTCAGCCTGAGTTGCAGAATAGACACTATTGAAAACATACTTAGAACAGCTAGGGAAAAAAAAAAAAAATTCCAAAAACCAGAAGACCCGGCTGCCTTAGAGCTTTTGTCATGCATGTCTAGGGCTAAGCTCTGCCTGTGGGCCAAGACCATGCGACACAGAGACTGGAAGGGGCGATGCTGATGTTTCCAGGCAAGCCCATCTCCTTTTTCACAACAGCCTGGGTACCACTGCTGCTCTTTCTCTGGTGGGATGCCACCATGACTGGTGGGAGTGCGGGACTGCAAGTACTGGTCATATGGGCTGCAAATACTGCAGGTTCTCATCATGCCTGGATGAGAGGGCAGCTCAGCCTGCATCCTTGCAGAACCCATTTTGCAATGCAGAGGTAGAGTTGGTTTGTGATGTTGGAAAATGGGAGGGATAATGCACTTTGGGAAGTGCCTCTACTCAGCTTTTCCTCTGAGCACAAAACAGCTCAGATCCCTCTGTTTGTTCCCATTTATAGGTACCTGTTTGTTCACCTGCAAGCCCATGAAGCTCGGAAAGGACACAGTTACTGCTCTCAGCGAGGCTGCGAACGCATTAAAATCACAGCACACATGTACCCAGGAGACTCCTGGAGCTGTGACCCAAACCCCTTCCCGCAGAGGCCAGCAGCTGCCCAGCACCCTGTGGCCCAGCACCCAGCTGGGCCATGCAGGGTGTGTGGGGCCCCGCAGGTACCCACTGCATGAAACAGCATCCGAGGTTATACCTACATCTGCATGAGGTCATTTGTCCTTGTGGTGTACAAGGGAAAGCCGTAGGGAATTCCCACCTGTGAATCTGCCCAGCCTCATGTAAGCTGTGTAGAGGGAAGGGGTTTGCTATCAATGTTGGCAGCTTTTTTTACTGTGCTGCAAAGATAGCCTCAAACATCTTGCCCCACTGGAAGAGTGAATGCACAGGCTTGGCAACTTTTTAACTCTGAAAAGAAGCAAGAGGGCTCAGATTGGATTAGTTTTGAATTCCAAAGTATAACGTTGCTGCTGAATTTCAAACTGGTTAATAGGAATAACTGGAGAATTATAGCCACATTCTCTTCTCCTTTACTGTAAATTCACACCAGTATAAATCCAGAAGAATTGTTTCAGGCTCATACAAATGTGCACTTGAGTTTATAGCCGGGCAAAATATATGTAATCCTTATTCAACTTTTAAACTTACTTAGTGGCAGGGTACCCATCAGAGGTCCCTTCCAACCATCATTGCTATCATCTTTTGATAAAAGGTCAAAATGACTAATAATGAGCACTTACTCGTGAACCAGCATCACAGTTTGAAGAAAAGAATTGCTAAAGGTTTGCAATCATACATATGAGCCTTGGTACCTGGTGACATTTTGTTGACAAGAACCTGCTAGCAAGCCAGTTTTTAAGTCTCTGCCTCTGGTTTGATTGCAGCTTGCTATCACTAGCACACCCTCAGTCAAGTACATAAGGGTCCAGATCCAGTCTCTCAGCAGGGCGGACATACAAAACCACTTGACGTCTGCGTTCATTAAGGTATGTTGTGTTTTACCCCATTTGACATGGTGATTAAACAGGGGAAGCTTTATCTCCAAGGAAAGACACTGTAAAATCTTGCTGAGCCTTGGCAGGAGGAAATGGGAAGTTCCTCTGGAAGAGGCAAGTGCATTGTTCTACCTTACAGTTAACTCAATTAATGTCACCGTGAGTTCGTATTCTATTCAGATTAGGATTCAAGTGCTTAGAGAGGAAAAAAAAAAGGGCCTTTTATCACCTCAGAATAAGAATTAACACCACCACTCTAATGTAGAGGAAGGGGGGGAAATAGTGCACCAGAAGTCATTGTGTACAAAGGATGTGGGGGGAAAAAACAAGTTTGTTTTTCCGATTTTTCTCTGCTGGTGATGCACTGAAAGATAAAACTAACTACATTTCCCTACTGAAGGAGTTTGGAGCTGTCAGGTTGTCCCTGCACATGTCTTCCATGTCTGTCCAGAGGGTGAGGGGTGACTGAAATCATGCGTGCAAGGACGCTGCCCAGCCTTATGTGCCTTTGTGCTATTGAGTTATAATTAATGCTAACAAATGCCAAGCAAAGCTGGTACAGCCTCCATAAGGAGTTTTCTGGCCACGTGCACTGACTGCATCATCAAAAATGTATTCAAAGCCATTAGCAAGCAGGTGTTACCGAGGCAGCATCCTGCAGTGAAGCGCAGAGACCTGCGTGTGTGCAGCACTCGTGGAACTGGCCTAGTACCCTCCAAGCTGCTTTGTCTTTTCTAAAGCTTTAACACCAAGCATTGTTTTTCAAAGGAAGTTTTATTTCTGACACATGTACTGAAGTAAAAGCCAAGCTGGGCAAATTATAAAGATTAATGTCTAAAGGAAGATTCTTCCCCTAAATCTTAAAAGTTGAAGGAAATTTGGAAATGAAGAAGTGAAGCATTGGAGTCATGTCGTCATCCCCCCCCACCCCTCAAAGCACATATTTTGCTCTTGCTTTGCTGAATGAAATGCAAAAGTCAGGAATGTTTTAAACTTAGAACCCAAGCTGCCCAGGGACTGAGTGAAGTGGGTGTGGAGGTGCCCTGCTCCAGCTCCCGTGGAGCCAAGTGCTGACTCCTCGGTGGGTCTGCAGCATGCAGGCAGGGGACAGACACACAGCAGGGCTCTTGCTTTTGCCAGCAGCTCACACTGAGGTCAGTTTGCAGTAGTGGTTGCTCTCTGCTCTGTGTGCGTCCAGACTTCGACACACTTTGCAGGCTAAGGAGCAAGAGACAGCCAGCACCGGGCAAAAGGTTTACTCTGCCTTTGCTCCTCCTTACTCCCCTCTGCCCACTCACGGCCCAGACATTCGTGTTTCCCTTACCCTTGGCCCCTATTGCATTCAGCATCCTCCGACATCTTGCAGTAGCCACTTTTTAACACTTGGCTCCCTCCCTCAGTCCAGCCCTGTGTTCCCTGGAGGCATTCATGTGTCTCAGATCGATGGGATGTATCTGAGCTCCCTGGTGCCTGTGGGCTCTGGACCACTATGTGGATTACAGTGAGATGTCATATATTTTGGGCTAAGCTTTCTTACAGCCTAACCTTGGCATACTTTTGCACTCCTTGGCAGAGATTGTGTCCTCTCAGGCTAGACTCTGCCCCAGGATGCTGGGGAGATGTGTCAGTGCTATACACCTCAGAGAGCCTTTGCCTTTCTAAAATCAAATATTGTGGCACATCCTGAGAGGTGTAACCTGGGGAAGGATCCCTTGCTGTAGGAAAGGAGGGGAGTGGGATCCACTTGAGCTAGAACTTCTTTAAAGCACTGTGGCAGCCATACCAAGAAGCAATATTTTGAATCTGATATTTACATTTCCAAGGAAAACAAAAGAAGTCCATGTGTCACTTCTATTCCCTCATCTGCTGTCTCAGCACCTCTCCCTTGCTCCGTGGTCAAATCTGCTGTGCCAAGTGACAGTGATTTCCCCCACATAGAATCATAGAATGGCATGAATTGGAAGGGACCCCAAGGATCACAGAGCTCCAACCCCCCTGCCACAGGCAGGGACACCAACCTCAGGCCTGGATCTACACTAGGTTGCCCAGGGCCCCATCCAACCTGGCCTTGAACACTTCCAGGGACGGGGCATCCACTACCTCTCTGGGCAGCCCGTTCCAGCCCCTCACCACTCTCTCTGTAAAAAACTTCCCCCTAATATCTAATCTAAACCTTCCTTCCTTTAGTTTTAATCCATCCCCCTTGTCCTGTCATTGTCTATCCTTTTAAAAAGTTGAATCCCCTCCTGCTTATAAACTCCCTTCAGGTACTGGAAGGCTGCAATGAGGTCCCCCTGCAGTGCTCTCCAGTCCTGTCATTGTCTATCCTTTTAAAAAGTTGAATCCCCTCCTGCTTATAAACTCCCTTCAGGTACTGGAAGGCTGCAATGAGGTCCCCCCGCAGTGTTCTCCAGACTGAACAAGCCCAGCTCCCTCAGCCTCTCTTCATAGGGCAGGTGCTCCAGCCCTCTGAGCATCTTTGTGGCTCCTCTGAACCCTCTCCAACAGTTCCACATCCTTCTTGTATTGGGGTCCCCAGATCTGGACAGAATACTCCAGATGGGGCCTCACAAGGGTAGAGTAGAGAGGGACAATCACCTCCCTGTCATTGCTGGCCACCCCTCTTCTAATGGAGCCCAGGATACCATTGGCCTTGCGAGCTGCAAGAGCACACTGCTGGCTCATGTTATGTTTCTCATCCACCAGAATCCCCAAGTCCTTCTCAGCAGGACTGCTCTCCAGGAGCTCTTCTCCCACTCTGTATCTATGTCTGGGATTCTTCTGGCCCAAGTGCAACATGCACATGGAGATAAACTGTCTTAAGACTGAACTAAACATTTTACTCCCAGGATTCTTGGCTTCCCAAACATATCTTCCTGATACACAAAAGATGCCAATGACCTCATTTCTCATGCTTTTGTACCCCACTGACAACTAAGGGCTTTTCTTCCTCCTGCCACTGACCATCTATAAGCGATGTTACTTCATCTGTGCTAATTATACATTTAAAATTATAGGGTGTCCACCCTTGAAATTTTCCTTGCAACTCCTTTATGGGAAAGCAGGATCAGAGTCTGAAGCTCCCCAGCCTGTCTCCATAAAACCTGCCTCTGTTTTCTGTTGCAGATAAATGACACAGTTTTCCTGTTCAACAGCCGTGGGATATTCTTTGTGGTGCTAGATGCATGTACAGGAGCAGTCGTGAGTAGGAGGCACTTTGACACAGTTACTGGCGAAGAGGCTGCCAGTGCAATAACTGGTTATGTTCAAACATTTATAAAAGAGAGGTAAGCAAACTGCTGAGAGCCCGGTTCATGTAGCAGCCCATGGCTGATAGACAGTGAAAGAAGTAATGACCTACTTTCACAACCAGACCTGTGCTCTGAAGAAATTTGGCACGGATTAAATATGTATAAATCCCAAATACCACCCAGATTGTAAGAGAAGAAGTGTCCCTCTCCAAGGATTGCAAAGGTCGGAGCAGACGGAGACAGGTCTTCTGGAAAACAGGCTATTTCTTCTAAATTAACAATTAATTTTCCAGCATGGAGTACCTAATGTCCTTGCAGTGGCATTTGCAATCCTGCACACCTAACCTGGTGGCCAGCAGTTTCCTGGCAGCTGATGATTCAGTTTTCCATTTCTGAAACTGTTGGTTCCTGTTTACTCTTACTGATTGTTTTCCCTTCTTGTGACAGATGAAAATCATAGGTGTGTCAGATCTTCCATTAGGACTTTTCATGGGGTAGCCAATGAGCAGACCTGCCTGCTTGAGGGCTCTGTTACCTTGCATGCGTCCTGGCAATGGTCTGGATCATCTCTGCTTGTGCCTGTCCCACATTCCATGTGGTTTTGTGTGTTGCCACATAAACATGGAACAACAGAGATTTATAGATAAATTCTTGGCTCCTGGCAGAAGCAGGTCAAATAACCAGAAAACAGATTTTGTGTCCAAGACATTTCTGAGGAGTTCATGACCAAAGATTTGAATGCTCCTGAGCTGCTACATTGCATTTATTCTTATGCACATGAATAAGTACACATATAAAACACACATGGTGGGACGTATATCCATACAATTCCTGCACATTGGTTTGATGTTCTGCATGTGTAGGATGTGTATTTTGCAAGGCTAGGCATGCAGCTCAGTGCAATCAGTTGTGCAACTTGAAATTCATCGCAGGTACAGTTCACTGGGGCTGAAAGTATATCTGTGAGGGCCAGAGCTGGACTGAGGCTTGACTGAAAAACAAACCAGGATTACAGATGGTTTCAGAGTCTCAGGACTGCACAGCAACTAATTTCTTCTGTGGCTGAGTGTCATGTTCCCGTAAGGGATGCACTTGCAGTCATTTGTGCTTGTTTTGATTCTGTGTGAAGCACAGGTTTAATTTAGGAACATTTAAGCAAGAGTCTTGAATTTAGAAAAGCTTATGTGTGATTGAAATCAAAAACGACTTAAGCATGCTCTTAAAGTTAAGCAAGCTCCTCAGCCCTTTTCTGAAATGGAGCTTAAAGGTCTTGCAGATTCTTAAGGGAAGAAGTTGTTTGCCATCGTGTGGCATTTACTGTCCTTCTTTTCAGATCGCTTGTTCTCGTGTGCTCCAGAGACACTGCAGACATGGTGGGGAGCTCTGAAATGTCTGTTTTTACCAGGTTAGGTTCAGCAAAGCCTATTGTCTTCCACAAGGAAGGTAAATGTATTTATTCTACCATGTTTCTTTTGCTTAGGCATTACTGGTGTGTTTCCCTACCAAAGCTGTGCACACACTTCTACCAATATATTTCCTACCACAATATGCCAGTGTAACCTACAAAAATCTTTTTGCTTAGGGATGGTGAGTAGGAGAGTTATTTCAGGGTTTTGACCCTACTTCACCAGTAAGAAGCTGCATGCTGCAAGTTTTTCATCGTAAATGGAGCTGATTTTTCTAAAAACAACAAAAAATGAGAATAATTTTATAAAGATTCCATCTCTAAAACTCAAGTGCTTTGCAGGGAAAAACAATCATAAACGGAAAGCTTGATAAAAAAGAAAACAGTCTGAAGTGAAATAGGAACTATTTATTTTTTTTGAATGGAAGGAAAGTGAAATCACCAGTTTTGGAGAGCTCTGATTACACTTTTACTTTGTATTGCTAAAAGTAATCCATTGGTCTCATTGGTTCAGGAAATCCATGCTGGGTTTCCTACTGAAAAACTGGGGGCTACTGAGTCCAGGTTTGGGTGAATAATTTGAGTGAAAAGGAAATGAAGAAAAGAACCTGACAGTTTGATTCAGATTTCATTTGCAGAGATCTCTCAAGCAGAGGTCAGATGGAGAATTTACCATACATCTAGCTTGTTTTTCTTCCTCAGGGGCTTGGGGATTGTTTTTCCCTACTGCCTTACTGAAATTTATATAAATTTCTGCTTCAAATTTCAAAGTTTATTGCTTGGGCCATTCCAGGGAAAGACAGCATAGTCTTTACAGCAGAGACAGTTTGATTCCTGAGTAGCTGTTTTTTCTTTTATCCTTTTAAAAGCAAAAGTTTGATGTTTTCTTGTTTGTTTTTGTCCTGAAACTTCATTGCTTCATTCTTTCATCAAAGCCCCGAATACTTTTGAAAGGAATTTTTTGAAAGGAATTTTTTGATTAAAAAGCAATCTTTTTTGTTTGTTTTATCAAACTTTGTTCCCTGAACCACCTGTGCCACTTGCTTGGACCCAGCACTTCCAGGTCATTTTGGAAGCTGGGCTCAGCCTTCAGCCCCAGCTGCTCCTGGGGAACAAAAAGCAGCAAGCAGGGCCACCACCGTGCTGGTTGGTGGCCATCCCCTTGCTCTGCTACTTTGGTGGGATGCTGGTGGCTGGCAGTTGGGACTAAGCTGCTGCTGGCTGTTAATGTGCCACCCCTGATTTGGATTTGCTTTTCCTAAGGGCAACAAGGGTGTTAACCCACGTGTCTGCCCTGATTTCCAGGCTGGGTCATTATGTTCTGCTTCACGAGCTTTCTCCCGCTGGTTCAGGTATGCACATTATTTGGCTTCACAGCTCCAAAATGGACCACATGCAGAACTGGTCCCTGCAGCAGGGGCTGCAGTTCAGGGATCGTTGGTGTATTTCTCCCAAGTACATATTGCTTCTGCCAGGGATAATGCAAAAAAACCTCCGATCCCCTTGACCCCCCGTGGGATCAGGATTTAGGGTCTCATTGCCTGGTTTTGCAAAACCTTACTTAAATTAGAAGTGTTTATAGGAGTAATCTTGATCCAACCAGCTGCAAATGGCCTTGGGATTCTTTGCAATGAAAAACATAATATAAACACAAGACATTATTATTAAAATGGAAGAATACATAATGCCTTTGTACTTTGTGACAGCAGAGGACCAGAGCAGAGTCAGCATGGGGAATAGTTCAGGCATAACAGGAAGAAACTGATGTAAACTAATAAAAGAAGGATTCAAAGTGCCTAACCATTTTCACATAGTCAATATGAAAAAGTAGCAAATAAAAAGGGCAATACAGCATTCCTGCTAACTGAGATCTGGGAACCTGTCTCAGCTTATTGAGATACCTGCAGAAGAGGTTACAGCTTCAGAAGCCTCACTCCCTCTTTCATCACCCCTTTTTCTCTCCTAAATGTTGTAATTTAATCTGAGGGGAAAAAAGGAAGGGTTGAGGTTTCCATCATGTGTGGTAGGAGTCTGTGGTGTGCTGCTAGCACATGAACCAACCCATCCAGAGGGTCACTCTCTTTGTGTCTGTTTTTCAGGGAGCTTTGCCATGCTTGGCTATAAAGGACAAGCCAAACCCTCCTGGATCAAAGTCCTTAATCATGCTGGTTATCAGAAAGCTGCTTCTCTACGGCATTATGTTCCCTTGAAGCTGAAAGAATATCAATGTCCAGCTAATGCTGACGAGTCACTAAAATCTGCTTTTTCTCAGAACGACTCGGAGCACAACTCTGTGGGGCCCGTGGCACCCCAGGATTAGCCATCACTGGGGCAACACCAGCCAAGAAAGCCCAACGCTGTCACCACAACCTCGTCTTATTTCTACCAGATTGTACCAAAATGATGGTTTTCACTTGTATATTTTATAACTAATAAATAGATTCTCATTTTACTCACTGTGGCAGAGCTTTATTTTTCAAGCAACGCCTCACAGAGCAGGATAGGAGAAGCCTGTGGGCAGAACTTCCCAAGGAGAAGCATTTCAAAATATCCATAACTTGGTATCAAAAGGTAAGTTTCAAAGGCAAAAGTTTCCTCTTCAGAATCATAGGGGCTGGAAATGAAATTTGGCATGGAGATGTTAGCAACATCCAGGGAAAGAGATGGAACTCTGCCTTCACTTCTCTTTTCCCTCCATCAGTGTCTGCTTTTAAGAAACCTTCAGTGTCCATCTGCTGTGGCATCTTAGGTGAACTCAGCATCACCTACTTGCACTGATGGGTAAGCACAATGTGATTTTATGAAAATACCTTCTAATCAAACCAAATATAACAAGGAGTTATGAATGTGTCTCTGTCCATAGCCAATGACTGGTGAAATGATGTTTGTCCACCTGATGTGAACGTTTGATTAAAGACCTACAGGAATAAACCCCAGGATAAAGTATGTGCTGCGTAGGGCAAAGCCTCATGTTCCTTTCAGACAATGCTCACATTGATTTCTGTTCCCATGGAGGGCTGAAATACTGCTGGCATTAGTGCCTAATTCTCTGTGATATTTTTTTGTTTATGCTGCTGCTTTTTGAAGTAGAGACAAAAATAGAGCTTTGTATAACAATTGCGAAACAACCAATGACCTCGCTGACTACAGCTTGGGTATAAAGTTACCCTGAAATGATGAAAGACTCAGTTTGGTCTGAGTGTGACGGTACTTGGTACCGCAGGGAAGGGGCAGGTGATTTTGGGCTATCCATATCCTTGTCACACAGGTTACTCGAACAGGTAGGTGACGGCTTTGTTGCTAACGTCCCGTTGTGTCTTTGAAATCCTCAGAAATGGCCAAACAAGTTGCTAGAGGGAAAGGTTAGTGCTTTGTTGGCCAGACTTTCGCTCCCTGGTGAGTTAGTCGCTCTGGCATCCGCGCACCAGCCAGCTGATATTGTGCCTCTGAGTGGAGATTGAACTCCTCAGCTGGGACGCTTGCACCCATGACACATATTGACTGGTGGATCTTGGATGTGGGGTGAGAGGACACCTGAAGGGTTTACAGGCAGAGAAGGAAACCTTGGCTCCATCCTCACATCAGGTAGGAGAGGGGGGAGTCAGGTTTGACTGGGGGAGAGGTCCTGGCTTTCTAACCATGTGAAGAAATCACTGATGCTGCTCAGTAAAGGTAAGATAAAGAGTGACGCATAGGACATTGTGGGCCTGAGCTGGCTCCCACTGCAGAGCAGTGGAGGCTGATGTGCTTGGTGGCTGTGAGGAGTGGTACAAGAGCCTATGTGGCTGGAATTGACCCTCCGAGGAGGTCCCTGAAGTCCTTTTAAACTCTTATTAGTACCTATTTGTTAACATTTCTGAGGCTGTGCAGGGGAAGAAAAGTAAGATGTTTTTGGCTTATGAACGTGAGCCCAATGTTGGAACAGCTACTTACAGAGCAAGCTTTTAGCTTCTTGGAGATTTATTTGATAATCTGTGACAGGTCCAGACCCTGGATCCCAATAAAACTTTGCAGAGCTCTAACCCCAGGCTGAGACTAAACAATTGGCAAAGGACAAGTCTGGTGAAGGAAGGAGAGGAATGTGCCTAAACCTCTGAAAAATCTCTATTCCTCCTCCCGCCCCAGAAGGAGAGCAAACGGCAAATGTCCTGGAGAGAAAGGCATGGAGCCGTGGCGAGCCAGATGCAAACAGTAAAGTACCACAAAAGCAAAAAGAAAAATATTTACATCCTGATGCAGTTATTTGGGTAGTTTAAAACAGCAGTTTGAAAAGGATTCAGGATGCTGTGATCCTCTTCAGCCACTGCACACACTCTCCTTACCTCGGGAGGGAAAAAAGTCTTCAAACCCTCTGCAGAGGGTACCGTGCCTCCACGGACCCTTGGGACATTCAAGACGATGTTCTCTAAGCCTACTGCTACCTTGCCATGCACCAGAAGTCTGTGTGTGTGAAGCTGCGGGGTAAGTGTCGCGTGGGCGTTGCACTTGTGGGAAGCTGTTGTATTCTCCCCTGGGGATTTCTGGAGGAGGAGGATCTCCACTTGCATGCTGGAGACTCTGTGTATCCACATGGACCCGCAGCTAACCTGGGCATGGTCCATACATGTAATGCATTCAGGATATACATTTCTGCACTGGGAACGCAGCAGCTCTGGTGCTCCCTGGAAGCATTACCTTGGCTGTGCACTGAGTAAGCAGGCACAGCAAAGTCAGTGCACCCTGAACCTCTGAAAATGGGGTTCACCTTCCCACCTCTTTGATGCTTTGAAAACCACATGTGGTTGGTGAGGATTTAATTCAGTGGAGTGCTGAGCACTTCGAAAGCATGTGAAGCTAGGGAGTCAGTCAGCCTTGGATGGGTGGAGTGATGTGAGTGGCAAATGATTTAGTTTTAGCTGAGCCAAAACTTGCTTCCTTTCCTTTTCAAGGTCTGCAAGCCTCTGGGAAAAAAAAAAGTTAGTTCCAAAAAAAAGCATAGCTTTAAAGTAACTCTTTGCTTCCATTTTATTTCTGGCTCAAAATAGTTTGCCAATATTACAACAAATTTGCAAACACCTTAGTTTAATTTATTCATTGTAAAAATTTCCTCTAACTCCTGCTCCTCATCCGGAATCTGTTTTTATGAACATCAGGAATCAAGGAACTTGCAGCAATGTTTATATACAGAATACATGAGCAGAACCTTCATCCCTGTGGGGAAGGATATTTGATATATTTATAAGAAACCAAGGTTTGCTGGGAAAAAAGTCAGAGTGCTGCTTTTGCCTCCAGCACTGATTTCATTGAGAAGTCAAGTCCGTTCCCGAGTGTCATCCCCCTCTATCTGTGTTAGAGCTGCTAATGGCGGAGTGGCAAGCATAAGATCCAGAGGAAGAGCAGAGGCAGCTAAGCTGCTGGGGCTGGGAAAGCGTTTTTGTTAGTGATCCCTAGAAATGTGTTTGTTTATTTGTAAGGCGGTCTGAAGGCTTTAGCTGTGCCTGTGGGCTGGGTGTGTGAAAGCTGCTGCCCCTACACAGAAACGTCACTGTAGCAAGAGTTGGCATGTCCTCGGGTCAGAAAGGCAAATGTACTCCTCAAATCCATCTTCCTAGATGGAGCTAAAATGTGAAATTCCCTGGGTGGGGTGAGAGGACAGTTGCTGCCATGCAATGTCAGCAAGAAGGTGGCAGAGGAGCTAATTAAACAGCTCCTCCCTCTCTCAGGAATTGGCTGCCACATCAATGTTGGCTTCATTGCATTGAATGAAGAAATGCACAGCAAGGCTTCAGACCTAGCTGTCCAACCACTAAAACCTCAGATATGACAAGGGGGAATGGACTCAAGCTGAGCCAGAGCAGGTTCAGATTAAATATTAGGAAAAAATTCTTCACCAAAAAGGGTACCGGGTGTTGGAACAGGCTGCCCAGGGAGGGGGTTGGGTCACCAACCCTGGATATATTTAAAAGATGGGTACATGAGGTACTTAGAGATATGGTTCAGTAGAGGACAGGTATGGTTGGACTCAATGATCTCAAAGGTCTTTTCCAACCTTGTGATACTGTGATCATCTGTGGCAGTGGGAAGGTCCAGTTTTGGCCACCCAGGGGTGTACCATGGCCCTGGCACTGACCTGTCAGGGTCTTCTGGAGCATCTCACCTTGCAGAGATGGTCCCTGGGGAACACAGGTTTTAGTCAAGTACCTGTGCAAACTGGTGTCTGCAGACAGGTTGCTCTGTGCCAGGCCAAAGGCACCTTTTCCATGGGAGCTTTTCCTGCTCTTCCTGGGATCACTCCAGATCCCCACTTTGCTGGCACACAGGTCTGTAACCTCAGTGGTAGCAGCTGTCAGGTCAAGGGCAGGTTTCTTGCTCCATTTGACATCTTTTTCAGGGGAGATCAGGTAGCTGCTGCTTTTTTCCCATCCTTGTTGTGTTTGTAATGGTTGGTTAATGCTCATGTTACGCCCTGCTCGACCTCCCGGAAAGGAGTCTTGTCTTCAGCAGGTGCTGAAGGTATGTCCTCCAAAGCTTGTCAAGCCAGTCTTGAAAGAGCATGTTAAGATACCCAATACTGTAAGTTACTTTAAACTTTTGGTGCTGGGCTCGGGCGGTTGGCCCCGAGTTGTGCAGGGTGGCAAGTTGAGGTTAGAGCGTGGTCTGTGTGTCTGAACTACTGGCCATGCCTCCAGGGAGAGCTCTGCTCTGCTGCACAGGCTTTGGGGTGCTTGTGTGACCCCGCTACGATGTCTGTGACAATACGGCTTCCTCAGATTTTTTTTTTTTTGCCATTTTGCTGTTGGGATTGCCTGCTCTGTGTTGCCCCCAGCATTAAAGCCGCAGGGAGGGTGGGGGATTGGGATCCCTGTCTGCACGGTGCTTTCTAGTACAGCATAGCTGCTGACACCTGCGGTAGCAGCCAGCTGAGGACTAATGCTTTCCTGCATCTACTTTTAGCATTGTCTGCTGCTATTGTTCACTCTTTGGAAAGATTCAGCAGCTGGGAATCACTTCAGAAAGTCTGCCTTGCCAGACCCAGGGATGTGACTCCCATTTGCCATTGCCAGGCAGCTTTTAATGGCTAGATGAAAAGGCTTTTCTCACCCAGGAGAGGAGTCGCGAGTGGTATTTGAGAAACATTGGAGATGGTAGACTCAGGAGGACACTTGTATGGCCCTTATGCCTTCGAGTCCCCAAATCTGCAGGGAGATTTGTTGACACAGCCAGTTACATCAGAGCTGAACTCAGCCACGTGGCGCCTGTTCAAGCGAGACATGGTGTATGGCTGTATCCCCACGCAGTGCTCCACGCTGAGCTAATGATGTGACCGGCTGGCAGGAGATAACATGAGTCCTCTCCAGCAGGAGACACTGATGAAAGGAGTGACTTATCTCCTCCTTCTCTCATATGTAACAGTAAAACCAAGCATGTCACTGTTTGTGTCTAATATTTGGGAAAGACGCTTAATTTGACAGCCTTTGAAGGAAAATTCCTGAGATTATCCTCTGAGCAGCGATTTTCCGGCGCTGAGTTAGTCAGAGCTGAATCAGAGGAGTCAACGCTAGCAGCAGCAGCAGTGGCGATCCTCTTGGCCCTCTCAGCTCCCAGCCTTTCCAACCCAAGTGCCAGTTAATACTAACATTGCAATGAACTCGGGCTTGCCACAAGTTGAATCAAACGCCCTACCTCAGTCACAAAATAAGCAGGATATTCTTTGGACTGTGGCAAATCAGACACTACAAAAACACTGGAGCCTGGCACACAGCAGAAGCCTCCAAAAATGTCATGACTTTTCAGTGTCTGATTGCTTGTTTTGATCTCTGCTGCTGAAGATGGATGTATTCAGGGAAACAATCCCCTGCGAGCAACCTGGGATGCCATTTTCCACAACCTGATGGTAAGTACTGTGCAGTTCTGGGCTTGTAAAAGAAAGCAAAAGGCTGTGAAATGTCTTACACTGATTTCCTACCTGTTTGCTGCAGGTAACTGTCAGAAACCAGATTGTGAGCTGGACAGAGAAGAGATGGTCCCCTGAGTTTTTAATGGAGATTTCTTTGCTACCTATGAAGCAACAGGAGGGAAAACACATACCACCACTGTCAAAAATTCAGTCCTTATTCTGGCTTCATGCAACACTAGCACACAGCTGTGCCCACCTTGCGAGAAACCCTGTTTGTCTGCAATGACCAGCCTGTTGTATTTATTACCACTCGTTTAGTTTTTCCTCTCCCATTAAAGCAGAATCTAATGACTGGGTTTGCAGATTAAGCTGTGTAATGATTACTAATAAATCATGACATTTTAATGGTGACTGCTGTACTTTGGGAGTACCTCTAAACACATTCCTTTAGGAGAGCTCCGGCTTGTCAAACATTGATGGTTAATGCTCTTAAAATGTCAGACACGTGCAGCCTGGCTCTTGCACAAATTCCATGGCGACGGTATTGCTTTCTGATGATGTATATCATTACTAAGTGCATTCCTCTTTTCTACTGCTCTGCAACAGCATTTCAGCACCTGATAGGCTGTACTGGGCCCTGAGTCTATGCTGTTTCAGAGCTCATGGCTGTCAAATACACGATACCAAAACAAGCAAACTCTTTCCTGCTGGAATATTTCCTAACAAATCTGGTTCTAATGCTATTTTTAATGCAATCATTGGATTACATGTGGTTTGAAGGTATTGTTGCACTTTGAGCTCTATCACCTTTATGGAAAGTACAGACATGTGTTTTGCATATATATACTGTAAAATTTGCTCCAGACGGAGCCCTGGCTTTGTGCATATCTTTTTCTCCTGGTTTTTGCTTGGTTTTTATTAACAAGTAACATGAACAATAACATGTGGATTTTGCCCCAAAGAAATTGAAGTATCCTGGAGGTTGTTTTGGGTTTGGTTTTTTTTTAATTGCTTTTTTTTTGTGTCTAAGCAAGCTGTGAGTTGTGTATGTTTATCCCATTTCATCGCTGTGAGGTGACATGACAGCTACAAATTCATTTCTTCGATATCCCTCAGACACTGGCTTCATACCTAATGGCTCCACATGTGAATTTTAAGTAGTGCCTTACCAATGCAGGGCACTGACACTCAGAGAAGCGGGTGGCCTTGCCTCAGTGTGAATACACGTGTCGATTAATTGTCATGAGTGTGGGGCAAGGCTGCAGCATCCATCACTGGAGGGAATCACATTAATGCTAACTTTGACTTTCATGACACTGCTTGTTTGTTTTTGCTGGGGGGTTGGCTGCCGAAGAAACGAAAACAACTTTAGGTAGACAGGTTTCAAAGCTTTTGGCTTTGCAAGAAAATTCTGGGCTGAGGTGTTAAACAGACAGTGTTTTCTTGGATCTGAAATCTAAGAAGCTGTGTGCTCCAGGCTTGGAGTGTGAGTCCGGTTTATCTTGGGGGTGCAGAAAACACCATTGCTAAATATGTGTGGGTGGTACAGAGTGGGAGAAGTGCCATCAAAAGGTTACTTCACGAAACTCTTGTCACTCTGCAAATGCTTTCTCTGCTGTGTTTCATTGCTTTTCTGCACGTGTGAATATTCAGCCCTCGAGAGTCTTGACACTGGATGTTTTTACGCCGCGTTCTTCGGGTGGTTTTGATTTCATCTGGTGGTTGCTTTCCAAGTGTTTGTTTGGATTCCCAAGTGGGTTTCTCTGATACCAAACAAAGGGTGAAAAGGTACCCTTGATTTCTTGCTCTGTTTGGTCTGGTCACGAAGCAGTGAGAAGATGTTCTCAGCTGTCCAGCTGAATGGAAGGGGAAGTGGGCTGGCATAAAGCTGGGTATGACCTTTTCTGTGCAGTGAAAGGTTTTTGCATGAGTGGAGGAAAAAAAAGGTGACATTTTCTTGCTATTCTTTCTTCACAGGTATCCATCCAGAGAATTAAAAATCCTGAAGAATGGCTCTACCTACCTACAGTTATCTGGCTGAAGGCTTCATTTTTCTTCTGGTTATAATCTCTTCTGCAAGCACAGGTAAGTTCTCCTGCTCCGGAGGAAAAGGGGCATGGCTTGTAACATGATTTTTAAATAAAGGCAGTGCTGGTTTAGACTGAGCAGCTTTTCACTCTTGTGTGAGAAGAGTCAAGGACAGAGTGAGGAAACTCAGGAGAAAAGCAGTTTCCTGATGTGCCAGTGCCACAGCTGGAGTGGCAAAGACTTGAATTCCTGAGCAGGTGAAAGTATCCTCAGGAATCCCTCAGACTTTAAAACAAACCCCAATCCAACAAACTGCTGCAAAGAAATAACAAAGGAAACCTCAGGTCCCAACAGCGGCTGCGGGAGGTGCAGGTGAGCATTTCATTGCATTGCCCAAGCCCAGATGTGGAGAGAAAAAACTTTAGGGTCAGACATCCCTGTCCTTTGGGTTTTGTCTCTTCCAAGCAGCCCTTTTCCTAAGTGGCTAGGGAAAGGGGAAAAGGTAAGCTGGGGATACATATCCTGAATAGAGATAACTTAGGGGTTTATGTTTGTATAAAGAAAAGAGACCATATGCCTTGGCCCAAATGCTGCAGCTGCATGAGCAACCTTTCATTGCTGTCCTCAGGCCCTTTTGGTTAAGAAACAAAACACTCAGTTAAATCCATGTGCTGGGTAGAAGTTGCAGCCCTATTTAAAAAATTACAACAAGAGTAATAATCCAAGCTGGCAAGGTACCTGGACCAGCTGGCAGAAGATGCTCAGCTCTCCAGTGTTCTGTTTGCAGTGGATGCGGGTGCTGTGCACGGCTCCTGCGCTCTGAACTGGTTAATGAAACTGGGAATTTGGGTCCTCTGTTCTGGATTGTGTTGGCTTTTGCTGATTGTCATCCCAATCATCAGCATAAATTCCTCTTGATTTCCCCTTAGGCTTCGCTGTCTACTTCGTTTCTAAATAATGAATTCTGGGGACTCAAGTCATCTTTTGAGACTGCAGGAAACTCCTTTGGACACTAGCGTAGCCAAGTAAATGGAAAAATAAACAAGTTTTTATCCTATCCACTTAGTCCAGTTGATAATTATACCTCTACATTTGAATCAATTCCTTAGGACCTTTTTTTAGCTTCTCATTATGAGCAAATTTTTTCTATTTTCCTTATTCCTGTGGGAATAACAGCTCATTTTTTTTCATTGTTGTCTGTGTGTATTACAGTTATATTTGAATATCTATTTAAAATGCAAATCATATTTTCTGCCTGAAAAACGTATCTTTTCCGACTCTTACTAATTCTGTGTGTCTTCAGATAGGAACCCAGACACTCCTTCTTACTTCGCTCCATTACAGCAAATTGGTAGAAGTGCCTCTGACATTACTGATACACTTCTGCTTTCCAGCTGGCACAAGTGCTATCAGAATCAGATCCTGGATGTTTATCTGTATTTGGCTTGCTACCTGGGAGATTATTAGCCCTCACTGATTTATCACTCCATGTATATGGAAAAAGTTTGCAGAGAGCCAAGGCATATGCTGCCCACATGAAATGTCCCTTGCTTACCTTGACTAGCTGGTATTTAATGGGTCTCTGGAGACATTAAGGCAGTGACTGGTCCAATTCTGTTGTTTTCTTAAGACATGAAACTGGTGGAGGTATCTGAGAGGAAACCAAATGCAGATGGACAGATTTTGTTTCTGTTGCTGTGGAATTTCAGATGTCCCTCAAGTTTCACAGTGGCGGCACGCACCAGCTGACCAACACTGGGACATGTTTCCTTACATGGATTCACATTGCATAAGTACCCATGGGGCAAAGCCCATCCAGCTTTACTAAGTGCCAGAGGCATAGCCCTGCTAAGCCAGGGGTTTTATCCCATGGGTTTTTATACCACTGCTTTGTGGATCCTGTAATTTTCCTATGGTGATTTTGTTTTAAAGGATAAGAATTGGAGAGCTGGTGAGAAGCCCTAACCCTTTCTGATGGCAAAGGGGTCATTGTTCCAACTTTCACTGTCCTCAGTTTCCTAGGACCAGAAAGTTTCTACCCTCAGACTCTCACACTCACAGTTTTGTTGATTAGAGTAAGATGTGAGGCTCACATATTGAGTGAGATTATTTCGAGAGAAATATTTTATCTTAAGCAAATGCTTATGACATGAGACACGGGCTTGGTATGAGAGTCATTTAGACCAATACATCATGGCCGTCTGTAATCATATCTGTGTGTGGAGACTGGTGATGTGTGAACCCAAAGCGAATGAATTCTTATTGCTTCTGCCTGGAAAAGCTCACAAACTCTGAGTCTATTGCAAGGTTCCTTTTGCTCTCTGTTACTGGGTGGACTGGAAATTCATTGGTGCTCAGAGTTTTCATGTGAGTTGGAGCACTTTTACTTTCCATCTCCAGTGAAAACACAGTATGCAAATGTATTTTAAGATCTTTGCATTAAACAAAGCTTTCCAAACCTTCCATGGGGTATTTTTAAAGGTAGTTATTTTATCTTTCATCACCATCGTCCCTGGGCTTGTAAAAGGCTTTGTGCCTGGATGGCATGATGGAAGTGAATGTCACAGTGGGAAGGGCTTGGTTACAGCCTCTTCTTGGTAGTTTTCTGGAAACAACATCCCTCCTTTCCATCAGGTAGCAGGTTTTTCCAGGCTTCCAGAAAACAGAAAGCCATACAGCTTAGCCTATTGTGTGTTTTCTTTGGTTGTACTCTGCTGTACTCTGCTGCACTGAGATACTGCTCGGTTCCCAGGAGTCAGCAAAAGGGGTACTGAGAATGGTACTGTAAAGGGGCCCAGATATGGAGCTTTCTGTCTTGCACCAAAGAGACCATAATTGCCTTCACTCTCCATCTCTACCCAGCAGAAGCAGCGGTGACGTGTCCCGATAAGGATCCTGAGCTAGAAACTTGGAACCCAGGTCACAGTGAAGAAAACCGCATTGAAATCCGTAATGGCAGGAAGCTCCTTCTCACTTCTTCTGCGACCGTTCACTCTATCCACATCACTGATGGAGGTAAAACGTGCTAGTGGCAAGGCTGGGTGAAGTGTGCTTTCCACTGTGGCTATTTAAGTCCCTCCACCTTATGCTGGGAGAGCTTCCTGCTTCTTTCTGAGAACTGAGTAACTGCTGGACAAACCCAGCTTTAATGTGGGACAAGGGTGGGTGGTAGATGAGATGCTATCGGTTCTTTAGCCATTACAGTCAAGCTATTGGCTGTCCTTTCTGGAGAATTCACAAAAGTATTTCAGTGTACTCATTAGTTCTACTTCTGTGATTTGTTTCAAAAACATTTTTTTTACTGAATCGTTGGCCCGATAACATCATACTGCAATGGTTGTGTTCTCAGGGTCTCAGGTCAGGGCAGATTCATATGTGCCTCTTTGTCTCTAAGGACAGAGTCACAGTGTTGCTGGTGGCTGCTTGCATGAATAGCTTTCATTCATCTTAACTCCGAATTTCTGTCTCAGCTTTGAATGAGTCCTCTTCCCATGCAAATCTTAATTGTGTTCTTGAGGAACAGGATGGAATAAAACCCATATATTGTCTTTAGGATTTGTATTGAGAGCTGTTTTGGGGAGGATGGACAGAATTTTTCAAAAAATTTGCTGAGAGCCCAGCACTAGGTTTAGCACAATGGTATCACGACTTCTGATGAGCTGCTACATGTTAAAGCAAATGTCATACCCCTTTTCTGCTTAGGAAAACTGGTTATTAAAGACGACGTGCAGCCTATCATTTTGCGTACTAGACATATACTCATTGAAAATGATGGAGAGTTACATATTGGCAGTGAGATGTGCCCTTACCAAAGCAATGTGGTTATCATCTTATATGGGAGGTATGTATGGGTAATGAAATATTATCTTGGAACTTTCTAGGCTCTCTCTTCCACAAAACGGAAAAAAAATGTTCTTTAAAATTACATTTTCTCACTAACTTGTCATCAGTGCCCCATGGAAAGTTCAGTAGCTCCTTAAACAGTTTAAATGCCCTGTGAAAAATTTATTGCTAGAGCATCTCTTACAGTTTCAAGGATGTCAAACTCCTATTTAACAACCACTAGATTTTCTAAATCCTGGTTAGGGTTCTAATGTTCTCTAGAACTCAAAAACACAATTGTGTCATTCAGTCAGGGCTTCAGGCATCCTCTGGTCTGGACATAATGAATATAACAGGTACAATCAGCGTTCTAGATTGCTGCTGGTCTTCAGTGCTTGCTAGTATTACTTAAAATAATTTGTTTTCTGTACAATATGAGCAGTAGCTGATTCTTACAGCAGTTGAAAAAAACATATTGCAAATCATGACACTTCTCTCCTTGGGCCACAGCAGAACAAGGGGAGATGCTCCTTGACTGATAAACCCAAAACTTGTTCCTTTCCTCCATTTCTGTGGCAGAGCGGATGATGGCAGCCAGCTCAATCCCTACTTTGGGCAGAAGTATCTTGGAGTAAGTAAGGGTGGCACTCTTGAGATCCACGGGAAGAAAAAGCTGTCCTGGACTTTCTTGAACAAAACGCTTCATCCTGGTGGCATGGAAGAAGGTGGATATTACTTTGAAAGGAGCTGGGGCCATCGAGGTGTCATTGTCCACGTTATTGACCCAAAGACAGGGGCAGTTGTCCATTCAGATCGGTGAGTGACTTTTCAGCTGTCTAGATATGAGCATCTTTGTGAACAGGCTGGGGGCAACATCCTGGCACGCTCAGAAACACTCATTTTAGCATCTTGTTCAGTTGAGTGTTATTGCATGTATGTACAATTCTTTCTAGATAAGAAAAGTCTGAAACCAAAGAGTGAGTAGTGTTACTACCTTGCTATTCTATCAGGTAGAGTTTACTCAATTCAGCTTAACAGAACCCCCTAACAAACCCTGTTGGACAAGTGTTTTTGCAATGGGATAATATCATTACTGTAAACAATGTGGAAAAATTATTTCTTTATAGCACTTGCTTTTCAGAGCATAAAGCTGTGACTATCACTGAAGCAGATGTTTTGGGGTGTTTTTGTCATTTTAGGTTTGATACCTACAGAGCAAAAGAGGAAAGTATACGTCTTGCCCAGTACTTGGGCAGAGTCGCAAATGACATGATCCTGTCGGTTGCAGTGAACGATGAAGGATCTAGAAACTTGGACGACTTGGCCAGGAAAGCAATGACCAAACTGGGCAGCAAGCATTTCCTCCACCTTGGGTTTAGGTATGTGCCAGTCCTGCCAGTTCTCCCAGCACAGAGGCTTTATTATGCTCCTGAAATGTCCAAATAATTCCACTCTCTCAAAGGCACAAAGTTCTTTCACATGGAAAAAAAAAAGGGGAAACTTCTCAATGTGAAGTTTTAGCAGTTAATTAGGTAGTTTAAGATGCGCTCAGTGTCTATATTGGGTATTTTTATTAGCAGATTGAGGAATAGTGTATGATTCACATTAAAAAAGATGTTTTTCCAATATATTGTTCCCACAAGTTACTCCGATTAATTTTCGAGCCATCCCCCAGAGAATTAAGAAGAACATATACATACAGCCAGTGGATTGGATGGGCTGAGCATTAAGGAGGGTGGAATAATATTCATGTAGCCCTGGCTAAATACAGACAGATGTACATAGGGCAGATTCTACATTTTGCCCAGTGCATGCTCAGGAACTTGTGCAGCACAGAAACTTAGCGAGCATGGATTTATGCTGCGGGCTGTAAACACTTCTGTGGCCAATACAGTGCCTGTGTTGGCATGCACAGTGCTCAGAATATTTGCTATTTATTCAACCATAGCCATTATATTTTTCGTGTTTATCTTGGTTTTTTTAAGAGGCACCAAGAGGGTCACTGCAAAATATGGGGGAAAATAAATAAATAAATCTGCCTTTCAGGGAGAATTGATTCAATACAGGAGTCTGTGGGAACAGACAAGTGTCAGCTGGACATGTGCAGAAGGACTAAGATTTGGGGTGCTTGATGAGGAGGTTGTGTCAAATATTACAGGAGCTCCTGTGCACCAGATAATGTGCTTCAAAGAATTGACTAAGGCTGCAGAAATAGCCTCCAAATGCAGGCTGTCTCCATCAGTGCAATGCTTGCTCTCAAATACCCAGACCCCATACTAAAGCCTAGTACCCTGCTGGGTTTCTTTTCAAAGGCTGAAATTAAGGAAACAGAAAAAGATTTTTTGAACATTTTACTTTTTTTTTTCCAACTGTGCAACTGGAAGAAATTGATGGGTTTCGCATAAGTTTATAAAACTAAATTGCACTTGATGTTTTTAGGCTGCTGTGGTGTTTTAATGCTAGTTTCTCACTTCTTTGCCATAAATGCTTATAATGGAAATACCATAGAAATTCATCCATGGAAGTGTGACTTTCAACATTGCTATTGTTTGCAGTCCAAAAGCTGATCCTTGCCATGCTGTCATCTGAAATACTAGAATATTTCTTTATATAAATAATAGGGACATCATGGGTACCACAACGTGGTAGTTGTAGTTGGTAAATAATATTTATATGTGGTAAAATATCTGCATCTTAGGTTATTACTTAAAAGATCATATTTTTAGGACTGTTCTCAGCATTTAATTTCATCAACTCTCACAAAAAAAAAAAAATCTTTGTCCAGATTGCAGCTGGGACCAGTTAAATGGTAGAGTGGAAGACAGGCAGCTTTGTCAAATATATCCAAGCTTTTCTCTTTGTGCAAACTGAACTTCCACTTCACTTTAGTGTAACAAGATTAAGACATTGGTTAATGTTTCAGACACATCTGTAACTAGGCATAAGGATGGATATACCTGACAGGTGCTTTTTGGATTTTTTTTTTTAAGAACTTAAAAAAATATTCAGAATGAGAAAATTACACACACACACATACATACTATAACCTTTATGGCAAAAGAGAGTGCATAGATATTTCTTTCTAAGATGTCCATGCATACGCTCTCTCCAGTTGCTGCCCAGCAGCCAGGGTTTGCTGGCTGGTCCTGCTCCTTTTCAGACTTTCTCAGGTCCCTGCTGATGGCTGGGGCTGAGCACAGCATCCCAGAGACAATAGCAGGGTAAGCCCTAGGCAGCAATCTGGCATAGAAAATTTCCCTTTCACATTTTGTGAGATGCCACTTGAGTCAGGATATTCAACCACAGACTCACAGACTGGGCTGTTTTCTGACTGGGGTGGTGGCAGGGGTTATACGGACAAATTCCTGTCTATCTCCAGTTGCTCCATATTCAGCCAGCTTGTAAAGTTGTGCAACTCTCCCTTGCTGTGGAGGAGCCAATGAGCAATGCTGATTTATCCAAAAGAATGTTTCTGTGCTCCTGGCATCTCTTTTGGTTGCCTATTTGCTGAGTCTGGAACACTAGGAATGAAAGGAAAATCTTACGTTCCTCCTCTATTGTAGTCCTTTTGAAAAGTGAGTTTACTCTTTTGAGCATGAGCTTTTTTTATCTCTCTTCTACTAAATAAATGAAAAGAAAGCCTTTCAGTGCTTGACAAGGCAGTTGTTCTCTTTGGAATCCCACCCAAATATCACTGGTTGGCCCTGGATTTACTGGTCCCTTCATTTCATATAGCTCAAACAGATTGCATGTGTCCTTATGTGTTTGGGTTGACTGCCTTTAAAACTATTTTTAGTGACAAAACAGCTGGGAGAAACAAATATTTTAATATAAGAAATCGGGCCAAACCTTGAGTTGCAGAACTAGCTAGCTTATTCTTGATACTATTTTTTCCGACTATTTTGGGGCCATCATCCTTTTTTTATTGTTTGTCTCAAATTTAATGACCAAAAAATAATAATAATAATTTAAAACAAAATGTAACTTGCCTACTGAGTGATAAAGTGTTCTTCCTGCCCCCATCCCCCCTCTCTCCCTGGATGGAGATCACAGCCCGGCAGTGCCTTCGGCAGTTGGCGCACAGGCAATTTTTCCAGCAGGAGCATCTGGCTCGCTGGCAGGCTCCCGAGGCGGTTGTGCTGGCAGCTTCTCCTCACCCTGTCCTTTGCTCAGGATGAGGATACACCACTGGGACTGCCTCCCCTCGAGGAGCCATGTCCAGTGCATGCACGGGGCCTCTGCACGGCATGGGGTGCACCAGTGCTCCCCGGAGCCTTCTCCTGCCCACCCCAAAAAGCCCAGCTCAGGCCAGTGGTGGTTTGTGCATGATTTAGTGGCTATCTGTCAATATCTGTTTTCGTCTGAAAGTCTTAAGAGCAGTTGGTTTATAACATTGCTTTTACCAGCAGATGGTAAATGTAAGGTGACCTGCAAGACTCAAAGGTGAATCTTGATGCAATTTAAATCACTGGCCATTTATACCTATAGAGATGTGATTTAATCTGTTTGACTGTTTGCTAAATTCAGGGTAGGGGTGACAGTCTCCCTGCCACCCTAAAAGCGTATTTGTTATTCTGTTAGCCATTAAAGCAGATATGCCTGAACTTCCAATGCAAAGGTAACGCTCCCTCCTGACCCCTGCTAATTGGGTTCACCTCCAAGGTTGGGAGGCATTTTAGTCCTGTCTCCATTGCTTACTCATCCATGTGGTCATTTTCCAGTGTTGCTGATAGCTATTGAACCTACTCAGCCAACAACCTTTGGGCCTCAATGAACTTATTTCTGATAGATGGTCAGATTTGGATAGAGAATCCAGCCTCATAAACCTTTATCCCTGTTCAATGTTCAAAATAAGGAAACTAGATATCCAGAAACTATCCGAGGTACTTTTGTACTGACCTTTGCCAGTCAGTCTGTCTATTAGAAATTCTCAGGGGTCATTCCAAAACCAATAGTGATATAAAATTTATTTCAGTTAAATTTATTTAAGCAGCAGTGGCGTTTTCCCCATATTTGTGCACACACACACACACACACACAAAAGAGTTTCAGGCTCCCCAAGGAGTTACCAGTGTTCTGTGGGTCTGCCACACACTCTTTAAACACTCATTTAAGAGAGAAACATGCTTGCTATGGGAGTGCATTGAGCAGGGATTTGTCTGCAAACTTCCTGCCCTTTGGATATATTTACTGAAGAAACATAGAGTGTTAAGACATATTTAATTCTAACCAAGCTACCTGTCACACTGCTCTGACTGATTTGACCATGAGAAAGGCAAGAACATTGAACTATAAAATCCAAGCATCTTATACATGACATAACTTGGTCACTTTTTATTTTAATTTTCCAGGCACCCGTGGAGCTTTATTACTGTCAAAGGAAATCCCTCCTCTTCTGTTGAAGACCACGTTGAATATCAAGGTATTTCACACACAGAAATGACGGCTTGACATTATTTCTGGAAGTTATCTGAGTTATGGCTGAGATTAATTTAGTCAATGGTGTTATCACTTGATGCTGCTTTACATCAAAGCTGTGAGCAACTGATTGTTAGACATATTTAATGGAATGCTCTCTGCAGATTTTGCTTCTTCCCATTGATGCAGCAGAAGCAACCAAGCCAGGTATAACCTAGGTAATCCAAACCCAGAGATAAAAGGTGAGATCCTGCACCAGTGTAAATCCACGTCGCTCTGGTGAGCTTAGACACTGCCCCTCTTAGGCACAAAGCTGGGGAACAAACCCAGTTCACACCAGCTGAAAATTTAATCAGTGTACCCTCGTCACCTCAAACGCTCTTGTGAAACCATTTTCTTGCAAGCTGAAAGAGTCTGTGTCTTTTCGTGACATTTTCAAGAGCAGCTAACAACATGGCTTGCTACAACATCCATAAAAATAGCGATGTATTACAAATCATTGGGGCTTTTTATCTTCTCTTGATTTTTAAAGATTTTTCCTCCTGATTGTCCAAGCAGTTGTAAAAGTGTCTCAAGCCTCATTCCAAGATCAGTAAACTTTTCTGGAAGCTGTGCAGGGCTAATTCTGGATAATGTAGCCAAAATACTCCAACACACACATGGCCCATTACTTTTCAGCTCTGACTTTTATTGATTGCACTCAGTGATTTTAACAAATTTTGGGGTTTTTGCAGGTCACAAGGGGTCAGCCATAGCCAAAGTGTTCAAATTATTCAAAGCTGAGAACGGAGAATATTTTAACGTCTCTTCAACTAGTGAGTGGGTTCAAGGTAAGAGGTCTGTGTACCATTTTACTCCATGGTAGATAGGTGACAAACAGGGTGAATCATCTGTATTATTGCAATACTTTTCCATCTGGGAAGAGTGGACTTACTGGCTGCTATTTAGGTCACCACTAACTCAAGTAAGGAACATACAAGTAAAGAACACACAGATTCTTCCCCCAATTGTCTCCAGGACTGTCTGAATACCTGGGATCCTTTTTCCTTTACTGCACTGGGTATGAAATTCCATCTCTTATGACCTAAGAGATCACACACAACCTCTTACTTCTTTTGACTGCATAGTCATCATGTCCATGTTTCAGACTACATACAGTAACCGGTCGTAACTTGATCAGGAAAGGCAGCTAAGGGGGACACAGATCCAAAATCTATACCTATTAATAATGCTCATACTGCACACTTCAGTTATGTAGCTTTTAATAACTGTGCTCTCCCTTGGCTGGTTACACTTCACAGCGTCATTAAAAGTGGCTGGCAGACTGGCAGGAGGAGGCAGGAATCAGATCAT
This sequence comes from Porphyrio hochstetteri, assembly GCA_020800305.1. Classification (NCBI taxonomy): domain Eukaryota; kingdom Metazoa; phylum Chordata; class Aves; order Gruiformes; family Rallidae; genus Porphyrio; species Porphyrio hochstetteri. Next base: position 15,509,381 of record CM036915.1, on the reverse strand, counting down.
CAGTGAAGAAACTTGTGAATGATATCTGAGATCATATTATGCTTCATGCATTTTTGCTGCATTCATTAAGCTTGACTTTCAAATGACTTTTCTTGTTTGCACTTGCCTCCAGACGTAGAATGGACAGAGTGGTTTGAGAAGCCTGAAAAAGCGAGATCTAAGGACATGGAGAAGCTTTCTGACTTCAAAGCTGCTCATCCTGATAAAATCTGTAGGCAACCCATTGACATCCAGGTAGGCTGGCTTACCACTTGCCTTAGAGGGGCAAGTCTTCTTCAAATAATTGTGCCTGTCAGTAATTTTTGCTTCTGAATAAAAGACACAGATTGTTTTACTGCTCTAATACATAGCCAACAAGATCTGGTGTCCAGTCTTGCATCATTCTGAGACAAGAGTTTATAGAATTCTGGCTTCTGGCATGAAAAGGAATACAGATGGGTCATGGGCAGCACAGATGCTGTCATGAAATATGTGGTTCCCTGCTGGAAGATTAAAAGGAAAAAAAGACATGAAAATTTCAAAGTTTTTAAATGGTCCTGGAATAGATGCTCCCTAAAAAATTAATCACAAAATGTAATGAGATTGTAAAGCTACCAGCTGTAGTAGGTTGTCAAAAATATTGGTGAGCTTGCAGCCATTTCTTAGAGTCAGTTGTTTTTGCTCTGGGGAAAGAAATTTGAAATCTATTTGGGGCTAAACATTGCAATTATGCACATGCCAAGGAGAAATCATATACCTTTTTTGAGACTGCAAAAGCTTCTGTTAGGACAAAAAAAAAAAGCAAAAGACAAAGGGGCTTTTTTTTTTTTTTTGCACATGTTCACCACATATACTTCAAAAATCTACCTGGTAAAAGCAGGTAGACATATGAAGAAACATTACCTAGCACAAGACAATAAAATACATACATCTGTGGGAGGTTAAACCTAAGGTCCCTGCCTACTCTGAACCTGTGGAGTTGTCACAAGAATGCAGCTATTGAAGTTCCTGGGAACGCTGACAGTATGAGTGAGAGTTTCCAGGGCTGGATGTTACAAAGAAACTCCTCTTGAACAGAAAGGAAAAAACTGCCCTATAATTTTCTGCCAGGTCCTAGCAAATCCACATTCATTTCTGCTTCCATATACATCTATTAGAAGTGACAACTTAGTTCAAAACAGGGGGTCAGATGTTTGCTGTGATAGAGCCCCTTCTAGCACGGGTATTAAAAGACAAACAAGAGAGAGATTCCTCTGTCCAAGAAACAAACCTTTTTTCCTCTTCCATTAAATGACAGTTACTATCTTTTCCATGTGTATTAAAAGCGAGACAATATTTTTCAGTTTATCCTGCAGATAGACTGAGGGCAAATCCTCAGGTACTGTAATCTGGTGTTGCTCATTACTTCCATAAGGTTATGCTGATTTATAGCTGGCCTGCTCCAGCTATGCTGTGTACAAGAAAATTGAAGATCCGATGATAATAACAGGAGCACGGCACAGCCAGAGGCACATTCCTTCAGCTGACAGCGCTAATCCTATACATGGCAGCAGGGTGTAGGCATTAGTGAGGAACGTCTGCACAGGCAAGAGCATCAGGATCAGACCATCTATTGGAAAGACACCTTATCTCCTGGTGCCTTGCTAAAATGCACGTGGATATTTGGATTGCCCAACGCAATGCATCACGTTTTTGTGAAAGGGTCAAGAGAATTGCAAGCTGTAAGAGCTGGACCGTGAAATTTAACGTGACCCTGAGGGGTGACATTGCCCCAGCACAGAAGAGGCACTGCTTCATGGCATGATACAGCCTCTTTTCTCAAGGCAGGTCTACAGCTTTGCTTTTTTCTTAGAGAGACTGATCCATGCAAAGAAGAAATAAGACCCCCCCACCTCTTTCTTCTGCAAGGTTCAGACTTAGTCTAGCCACAGGCAATGAAATAGGTGCGGAGGAGAGGCTTGAAATCATGAGTTCATTTGGGTGTAAGCATCTGTGCTCAGTGTCTTCATCTGCCCCCAAACTAATGGCAAGAGAAAAATCTAGGGCACTGAGGCAGAAGCTCAGAACACTCTGGCTAAAAAAGCACATGGTCTTAATACAAAAGAAACATATGCATCTGGCAATCGTCTATGCAGCTTGTGGATAAAATAGCTGTGTCTGAGCACCAGCTGGGGTGCTGGCTGTATAGCACACGTAACAGCCACCCTGCTTCACTCTACAACTGTTGTGCCTCACCCAACACAAAGCAAAAGCCTCTTCTGGTGGCATGGATGCTTTGGTGAAATCTCTCCACCTCAAGGCATCACCTGGTCTATATTTCTGTTCTCATTCCAGGCAATGACGCTTGATGGAGCTAATTTAACAACAGAGGTTTTCTACAAGAGTGGCCACGATTACAGGTTTCTGTGTCATGGCAAGGACCAGACGGGCGAGGGATGCCAGAACTACAGAGTACGGTTTCTGTGTGGCAGATCTGGTATGTGCCCCATGTTTGAAAGCCTGACCAGGGAAAAAGCAGAAACACTGGCTCTTGTTTGGTATAAGAGGAACTTGGGTCATTTCCCAAGCTAAAACTTCAGCTGGGCTATTGACATGAACACAGATAAAATGACTGGAGATTTATCTCAGGAAAAATTCCTGAGCACTAACAGGGACAGCAGGGTGGTACCTCCAAACCCCAGCAAGGGTATAGGAAATACTTGGCAAGTCCCTTCCTGTAAATATCTTGTCTTTTGCGAAGGCATTTTGGGATGAGGTAGGATTAGTCAATCAGAGTATGTGAAGACAACAGGTTTTGAAAGTAATACTTTGTTTTGCAGTTATTAATTCCAAGACTGCTGTCCCTAACCTGGTCATTAGACAGGTCATTAGGATTCTTCGGCATGCAGCTGGTGGGAAAAGAGGGGTGGAAGATGGTTGTTTTGCTGGAAAAAACAGTCATTACGCTAAAGACCACTTGGCTGCTGTAAATAACAGTGCCCAGCACCCACAAGTCCTGCTGCTAAGTGGGTGTGGTGAAAATGAGCCACTAAAAGCTGCATTTAAACTTAGTCCTGGGGTTAGTGGAAAATCCACCTGCCTCAACTAAAGGAAAACACTTTCTTGTTTGCTTGTGTGCTTTCCAAGCCAAAGCCAGTGGAAAGGATGTTTGGAAGAGTTAACTATTTTTTGTTGCATGAGGAAATCATTGGTTTTGGTGGCATTCCAGGAAAAAAAAAAAAAAGTGCAAGCATTTTCTGATAAGATTAACTGAATTCTCCACCCTTCCATTTTGGCTTTTCAGCGAAACCAAAGCTTACGGTAACCATCGACACCAATTTGAACAGCACGGTCCTGAATCTGGTGGATGATGTGAGCTCGTGGAAGCCAGGAGACAGGCTGGTGGTCACAAGCACTGACTACTCCATGTACCAGGCGGAGGAGTTCCAAGTGCTGCCATGCAGAGCCTGCACACCCACCCAGGTCAGGGTAGCAGGTAAGGTCCTGTCATGCTGGTGTTGCAGTTCTCAATTCCATCATTTGTGCTCAGGTAACTCTGTTAAGAATTGCAAGGATGTGAGAGACACCTGAATTTGATGGCTAGTTTTTAGATGTTTTGGGAAAATGTGTCATTCATGCTTGAAAGCCATCTATCTTGATTCTGGCTCCTTTCTGTCTTCCCTTTACATAAGTGACTCCATTTCCCCTCCCCCCAAGCACACTATTGAATGGATACGTTTCTTTAAGAGAAACAAATATCAGTTGTGTATTTGAAATACATAAGTGTATTTGAAAGTGCATCACTTCCTAGAAAGCAGGAGATGAGCACAACTGAGCTGAAGAGTGAGCGAGGGCAGGAGCAGACCATGAGAGCCTGTACAGATATGAAGTAATGTGCTGCTGGCTATCTTCCTAAGAAAGTTATATTTAACAAGAACTGTAATCTTACATTTTAGCAATCCTGTTGTGTACTACTGAAGCTACTGTTTTCTCTTCTTCTGTGTCTCTAGACAGCATTGCTTAGAGATGATGTTAATACCAAACATTTCTGGAGTCACGTGGCTGGTGAGTTGACCTGAGCCACAGTGCTGGGGGAGCTGGAGCCCAAGTTAGTCTGAGCAGGGGCAGCAGGAACCTTTGCAGAGCCACAGCGTTTTTCTCTTGAAGGTCAAATCCAGAACAAGTAGCTTTTGATGAAAAGATGTTGCACACTAATGATTCTGAAGTGACCTTCAGATACTAGGTCAGATTTCATAGCATAACCATGACGAAACTCTAACTATTACTAATAGAGCAGAAAAGTGAAATCCAGGGCAGGAGATTTGCATCTGTGCTCAAGTCTGTGAAGTGGTCTTTTCCTTCTAGAACTAGATTTTGGCACACTGCTAAACCGAGTGTGGAAATACCACATGAACTGCCTGTTCTGTGAATAGGTCAAGAACTTTTAATTGCTATACTTAACAAAACCAAAAGTTATTCTAGAGTATAAAAGTACATAACAGCTGAGGCTATATCTCAAAGGCAGCCTCTGCCTGGTGGCAAATCACACATGTTGCATTATCTTTTGGTTAGACAGTGGTGATTGCTCCAGGCAGAGGTTTTGTCTGCACTTACAGTAAGATTTTTCTGAGAAATCATGACAGCGTTTTGAACATCCAATCCACCAGGGAGTTTGCTTAGTGCTGTGAAATGAGCTACTTCACTATTATCTCTGATGCAATGTCCTCTGGAAGGTACAAGTATACATCCTTTGGCAACTGCATCCCCGCAGAGCTCTAACCACTCTTTGTTGGATGGCCTTAGAGAGAGATGTTCATCACGCCAAGAAAAATGTTATTCACACTTTGAATGTATCATAGTCTTATGACTTAAAATGACTAGTACTTTGAGAGACAGCACATGTCCAAGTTGAATATTTTTCTTAAACAGCCTTTGAGCTATTGGAAAAACTGTACCAGGCTGGTATGATACAAGTCACATCATGAAGATGATCTTGGAGGATCATCAGTAAAAATAAAGATGACATAGGAATATTTCTCTTAGGCTTCCCATAATCTAATGGATCTGTGAAATTCATGTAATTACATTTATCTTCTACAACAATGTCAACTTAAGGTAGTTGAAGAATTAACAAAGGGTTAAAAACAACAAAAAAGTTCATGTGAATTTTAAGTGAAGAAGCAGTGGAAACTCTTGTTAAAGTAACTGTGCTCTTGGTCTCCGATTACTCTTTAGCAGAATTAGGACATTCCTTTTATTACCACAAATGACATGAACACCAGGGCCAAAGTCTGCCTTATATCCAGGCAACTCCACTGACGTCAATGGGATTTCACTGATTATATAAATCAAGGCAAAATCTGGTCCAGTAATAAAAATCACATCCAACTTTCTTGTAATGAAAGCACATTCACACTAGAAAATAAAATGATCTGCCTGATTCTGAGTTCAGTCCTGATGAAATAAAGCTTGTGCAAGGCTGACATCTGTCCTCTCTTTAAGAGCAGGCGGTCCTTGAGTTGCTCTGTGCCTGGCCATAGTGCAACTTCATCCATTGCCCTGTGCCAGGACACGCAATTAGCCAGAATAAGGAGCGCTAATGAGCCTGGGTGTGGGTGCTCTCTACGCCTTCTCCTCTCCATGATGCCTGTAGCTGCCTGCAGCCTGCACAGCTCTGACTGTACTCCCTCTGCCCTACCATGGCAGTGGGTTTTGAGGTGTGCTCATGGCTGGAGGAGGCAGACACGACCAGGCTGAGATTTTAGCTCACACTGAAATCTGTCTGTGCTTGGGCATGCGTGCATGAATTTGCTGCCTCATCATCAGGCGCTGACTTTGATGGAACTTGATGGGATCCAAACTGTTACCTGTGAGACTTCTGTTAAACAGGGCTTTATTTGTCCCAGTGGCTCATGTTCATGACAAATGTCTGCCTGCCTTTTGCTATGTGAGATATGCAAGACTGCTTTGCCCCTTCCCAAAAAGGACATCCACACAGATACATTTATGTACAGGATCTCAGAGGGATGTCATTTGTAATAAGTGGAATGGCCTCATTTTCCCCCGGCGTTTACTTTAGCATCTGAGCACTCCAAAAGTCTGCCCTTTGAAAGACAAATGCTAAAACCATTCCTACTGATGGTTTATATCCCTTTCAAACTTTATTTTTTTTTCTTTTCCATTTCTTTTAAAAAATGAAAACTAAATGTCAGGCCTGAACTACTTTGGAGTCTTGGTTTAGAAAAGGCAGAAAACCTCTGCTTTGTGGACAGACAATCTGGTGTGGCAGCCACTTGGCATACCAAGGTTTAATTATAATTGATGCTCTCATCGTTTAATAATATGTTAATAGACATGGTTTAGCATATTATGCCAAGTATGTCAAACTCATTAGTTACCTCATGTCCTATTTATACATGATACCTCCTGTTGAAAGCCCACACTTGCTTTACTTGCTAGAAATGGTTTGATTAGAGGCTGTTTTTTCACAGCTTAAGAGCATTAATACTAAATTCCCATCAGGTTTTAGTAGGATTCACATGTCTAAATGTGGACTTCTGTGAATCTCACTGGAGAAAGCACAGGAGGAAACGCAGGTACTGACCTTGTGCACTCCGTTACTGGAGTAATTACACTAATGTCAAAATTGTGGGTCCCATGATTAAGCGTGGCTTGCATGAGGACTCAGCTCTGCAGGTCCTGCTCCCAGTCAAACAGTTGCTCACTTAAATGGATTTTTTTTTCTCCACTTGTCTCCTTTGTTTAACTTTTTTTCACTCGTTGTTTTTGAGCCTAGATTATTTTCTCTGTGGGAACAGATTAAAACTCTTTGATCTTCCAACTTCACAAGGTTTGGGCAGGGACGATGGTACAGGGCAGGGGGAGGGAAGAGGAAGGAAGCAAGAAAGGAAGGAAGGGTTGTGTTGTTGTGATAGAACTGGATAGTAGGAAAGATCAAGTATTTTGTCTAGTTTCCCTGGGAAACAAGTCTTATCTGCATCTCATTGCTCTGTATGAAGTTACTACCAATGCTGATAAGTTTCACCGTGGAACAAAAATGATGAAATGCTCTTTTGTGCTGCTATATGCTCATGATAAAGCATGAAAACACTGTTTGTGCCTGGTATAATTACTGCAGTTATCCCACATAATGGTAAATCTAATATTACAAGCACACATATTTTAAATCCTGCTTATTGGGTTGCGAATACTATAGAGATATGGAGTTTAATGTGATCTTATTCATGTAGAGAACTTAGAATAAAAAGATGTAAATACACAGTTGCCTAACAAATTTGGAGCCTGTGTCAGCATTCACCTCATGCTGTACGGATGGGAGAAGTTCCTCTGCTATTGAAATTCTGATACTTTTAGAGATTTAGGGTGTCCTGTTCAGAAGTTGGCATTATTTTGTATGGAACTTGCCAGAAGCTGTTTTTTTTTAATGTCAACACTAGTGCTTGAGGCTTGGGCAGGAATATGAAATGGCTCTTTCTGACCATCTTTCAGAGCTCTTTCTTCTACCTTACAGAGTCGAAAGAAAGGTACTCAAGTTTACACAGTGGTTTGGAAGTGCTGAGTTTGAACCTGGTTTAACTAAGGATTTGATCTGTTTATCCACTAGACCTGCCTAATCTTCCCATAGCTGCAATACCTTCTATGTCAGGATAAGGAGAGGAAAAACTGGCAGGTCAGAGGGGGAAACCTGGCATTTACAGAAGTATGTCAGCGTATTGCTAAGTAGTTGCTGCAGAAAGAGGGCATAGGGAGGGACAGGACTGGGCTTAGGAAAGAGTGTGACTCTGTCATTGGGATAAAACACTAACAGAGACCTCTCAGTGCTCACTTAAAGCCAGCATGAGCAAATGCACTACCCTCAGTCAACATCAATCCTCCCATCACACTTATCTGCAGCAGTAAGATCATCTCATTTCAGGCTTGAAACCAAGCAGCTAGAGGGACTTTCATCCAACACAGCATTTAAGCATAAAATTAATACTATCTGCATGAGCTCGAGGCTCTTCACACTGCTACAATGGAACATGAATTTCTGACCTTTGTGGGACACCGTGCAGGATCTTGAAGGAGAAAGGGATGAAGGGCTATAATAGGATGAATTATCCAACAGGAAACTGTTCCCAAGAAGGCTTAGTTAGCTCTAAACTCCTTATAAAGTTTTATCCTTTCTGCTGTATGTCTTTTTACTGGAAATTTAGTTTTCCATATAAAAGTTATGAATTCGAGGAACGTTTATTTGTTAAGACATCAGGTCGTACTGCATGACTCAAGAAGCTGGTCAGCTTGCCCAAACCATACTGCGTTGCACTACAGGCTTGCGGCTTAGGGATGCAATAGCAAAACCCATCAGGGTAATTCAGAATAATGAGGATTTGACAGGACGCCTGTGTGAACATTTGTTGGTTATTAAATATAAGCAATAGGGGCATTACCACCAGTGATGACAAATGTTTGGCAAAAATGCTAAATCTGACAGAGGTCTGAGCTGGCATCTACAGTGGGTTTACACTGATTTTAAAGATGCCCCGAAGAATTCACTGTCACTGGATTATATGGGTTGAAGCAACACGTTTGCATTTAGCATCTCCTTTAAAAACTCTAGGATACATTAAAAGGCCATGAGAGAGAAGGTCTTAGCTTTAGAGGGCCCAAAGGAGAACAAAAGACCCTTTAGAGAAAAACCAAAAATCCATGAGCATCTTAGCTGCACTTTATCTTCACCCAGCCCAGACCTTCAAGTGCCTGTTTCACTTCTGATGAAAAGGAGACTTAGCAGTTTGTGTCATTTGGAGCCAAGGCATTTAGGAATGCATGAGTGTACATGGGAGGGTTTTCAGAGACATCTACATAACTTGCCAGAGCTGAGCACCCTTCCACATCTGCAGCAGCTGAAGCAGTTTTAAAATTCCACCCTTCCTAGGTTTGATAAGGCCTGAGACGCAGGCTTTATGGCTAGGTTCAAGTATGGCAGGTTTTTCCTGGAGCTTTGTAGGGTTTGGAGAGACTCTGCTTTTAATTGCTATGTTGACATAAGCATGCCCTTGATTGGTGGATCATCTGTTTATCTTAATGCATACTTTCTTTTAATAATTACCCTGTCCTTACCAACAACTGGTGACTTTAATAGTCACTGTGTTGAGTAATAAGCATGGAAATGTGCTCGTATTTTGCTGAATCAAGACTTCTACCCGGCAAGCCCACACATTAAAGTTGTTGTTCCCTGTGAATTTACACTTTACTAACTGGAGACACTGGTATGACAAATAGAGCGGCAAACCAGGGCGTTTTTCCTAGTCCATTACACAGGCCTCTTGTGAGGAGATGTAATCCATGTCACTGAAAGGCTTTGTTTGGTTTAGATTATAACATGGCACAAGCCTGGCTTGCTGGTGAGGCAACATCTGTCCGCGCGGATGCAGCAAGACTGAGCCTAAAGGAGGAGATGGTGAATCAGTGGCCCCTGGGTTTCTTAGCGGTTGGGCAATCAGCTTTGATGCTGATGTAGCAGACACGTTCCTCCCATGTTCAAAGCATAGTGTTGCCTTTTTTGGATCAAACCACTTTGTTGCCAGCTTCCAAACCTCTGTCTTTGCCCACAGTCAGTGCTCAGGGTCTTGGATACCGTAGCTGCTCTCTGGGAAGGCTCCATGTGCCAGCTGCAAGTAGCAGCCTAACTTCAAATTTATAGCTCTGCAGAGTGAGATGCTCCATCCCCATGAGAGCTCCCTGAACTCACCACAGAAGCAGCCTCTTTTGTTGGGTTTTTCTTTCATGCCCATTACTAAACATGCCCTGGCAGCTCCCTGAAAGTGCCACATGTCTGTAAATGCACATTGCGGTGGTCCTGGTCCCATGGGAAGTGGCCAGTGCTGGTTTCCAGCAGGTATTTCCAGCACCTGAGGGCTCCCATGCCAGGGTCTGTCTCCTGAGAGCCATTTCAGGACCACAGGCTCCCATTGCTATGGGGAACATGAATTTCTGGCTGCCTGGAGGAGGGGTTTGTCTTTCAAAGCTCTGTTAAAGGAGCTGTTCTTCAGAATCCACTTTTACATTGGAAAGCAATTGCTTCCCATCTCTCCTTTTATCTCCAAACAAGTCAAGTCAGCAAAAGCACAAACTGAAAAACATGCACCCAAGAAGTTATATTTAGAAAGTGGTTAGTCCGTATTTAACATTCTTGTCAGTGCTTACACTATTTTGCATGTCTGGGCTGGTGTTAAATTAAATTAAACACATGCAAGCATGACATTTATTATTCTAGAGCTCAGCGCATGAATAACAAAACTGCCTATCTAATTTCACTGCTACAAATGCTGGAGATGTGGTTTGAAATAGGATGTCCTTATGATTATCTGAGCTGCTTCCTGCATTTCAGTAAATCAAGGAAAGGTCGGCTCTGGGGGAAACTGAAAAATAACAGCTTAAAAACAGTTTTATAATGAGAGGCTGTGTTGCTTAGCAGAGTCACTCCAGGGTCCAGTGTGGAGTATCCTCATGCAGAGGACACTCGCTGCAGCTGCTGTTTTAACATATGTGAATAAGGGAAGTGGAGTGGCTTTTTGGAGGTGCTGGGGCTGGTTTTGGGCACACACCTGTCGAGGGTTACTGGCTACAGGGCAACAACATGGGGAAACCTGAGGTCCTTCTAGGAAGGCAGCTGCAAACATGGGTGAGGTGCAAACATGTGACCCCTTGCAGCCCCTCATTTCTGTGCGTGAGCATGGAGCTCTGAGGAGCCTCACCTTCCCACTGCAGCCACCCTGAAGGCGGAGGTGCTGAGGCAGAGGGCACATGCAGTGATGGGGATCCCATCCTGCAACACAGTAGTCTCAGGGCAAGGCGGAGCACTCACCCTTCCCAAATCCTAGTATTGCCAGCTGCAGGGGAGAGACAGAGTGAATGGTGTTTGCCTGTCTTTGTTATAAAGTGTTTTTGTTTAAAAACAAGACTGTTTCAATGTTAAAATCCTCCCCTTGACTTGGCACCTCTGCTCCAGCATAAAGTGCTTTGTGGCGATAGCCAGGTTTCAGGCTTCCCATTTGTTTCTAATTATGGATTTGAACGATTCCATTGAAATTAAATACATGCAAGTGTAGCATTCCTTAAAGTTCAGTGTTTACTTAGAGAGTTTATTACTTATTTTTACTGGAATAATACAGAACATAGTCAGTAAGATGAACCCTTTCCCAACTGCATTCTCTGCAGAAAGCCACGGAAGGAAGGAGGGAGTACGAATATGTTTGAATGAAATTACAGCAAAGAGATTATTTTGCTTTCTAGACATCCGCACTGCCTGGTCTTCACCCCTTTCTGTTCAGGCCAGGGAATGCTTTCCATGTTCCATGGAGCCAGGTGTTTGTGTGTGTGTGGAGGATGTTATGAGTAACTTGGCTTGGCACAGGGAGATGTAGCATGGGGTAGGTGGAAGATCCCATCAACTCCAACTGCACCAGGGCAGAGGGAAGTGTTGGGAGCAAGCTGGAGACATGCGGGCAGATCCAAAATTGCGAGGTCTGGGAGGGCAGGCAGCAGGAGGTTTTGCAGCCCACAAACTGGATGAGGGGTTGCAATTGTCCCAAGCCACAGTTTCCACGAGGATGTCTGCCCAATCCTCTCCTGGCTTTTATTAACAGCCATGGCGTTAGGAGGATCAGACTAATGCTTGCCTGTGAGTAGTGCCGTGATATCTGAGCAGTTCCTGGTGTCTCACTGTAGGAAGTGCTGTGCTAACCTGGGGGATTTAGGCTTTTCAGTAGCTGCATCATCAGTTTTCTTTGCATTGGATGTTTATACATGGCTGATTGTAATCCAAAGTAAAAAAATCTCAAATGATCATGGTCACTTTTCAAGGTAGGAAATGTGTTTGGTCTAACAGACTGTTGTCCCTAGCTAAATGAAGCTACTTAAGACCAAAAATCCCACTTCCTCTGGTGCAAATAGCTCAGCCAGACCTTGGGTGACACCTGTGCTCCAGCCTCCTCTCCTTTGAGGATCTGGCCAACAGTTTTTGCTGACTCGATTACTCCTTTCATTATCACACCAACCCTACCACAGGAAGCACAAGAGGAAACCAGCAGCCTTGGCAGAGTAACCTTGAAACTGGATCTTGTTCCTTTAGGGAAAGCAACATACCTCCACATTGGTGAAGTCGTTGATGGCGTTGATATGCGGGCAGAAGTGGGGCTGCTGAGCCGCAACGTTGTGGTGATGGGCGAGATGGAGGGGCAGTGCTATGAGTACAGCAGCAAGTTATGCTCCTTCTTTGATTTCGACACCTTTGGAGGACACATCAAGGTAGGAGTGGAGTCCTCGCCTTGCACTTTCCTCCTTCCAGCCACACCTTCACATACCAAAGAAGCCAGGACACAGGAAAGGAAAAATCCCTCATGTCAGCCACTGAGCAAACAGCCTCTCCTTGCAGTACAGCAGATCCACCCTGCTGCTGCTCTCTGTCTTTTGGCTTTGAAGTACACCTCATGCTCCTGCAGACATTGCTCAACCAGGCAGGCTAGTGGTCAACCCACCCAAGACACAGTCTCTGCATCACAATGCCAGTTTTCCCCAGATTCTGGTGGTGCTCAGCCCAGAGAGAATGATTTGAGCCCAGCTGACTGAAATTCACCAAAAAACATTCAAAGAAAATTGTTTTCTATCTAAAATTAAGTCAAATGTAGCCATGGTAGCAGTGGTTGGATCAAAGAGCAACTATGGTTTCCCTTAGTCACCAGACCCTCTTTCCCTCACCCTGTAGACATACACACAGTAAATCTTTCTAGCAGATAGAATGCAACCCTTCCTATTCCTGCATTCTCTCTTCTTCTTACCCTCAACAGTCTTTTATGTTTCTTGACTGATTTTCTGTTGTTCTCCAGATTGGTCTTGATTTTAAGGCTACCCATATTGAAGGTCTAGAACTGAAATATATGGGCCAGCAGACAATGGGACATTACCCAATTCATTTCCACATGGCTGGAGATGTGGATGAGAAAGGAGGCTACAATCCTCCAACGTACGTGAAGGATACCTCCATCCACCATACCTTCTCCCGCTGTGTCACAGTCCACGGATCCAATGGTTTACTGGTAAGAAGCCTCAATGTCTATCCTTAGAAATCAAGGCAGCAGCCAAAACATTTCCTTATTTCATGAATACAGCTTAATAATTGCAGGAGGATGTGTTTTATTGTTAGAGCTAGCATCTGACCCCACTGTGGATATAGGCTCCAGGTGTATTTCAGCCTGCATTAAAAAGGAGGAGGCCAGTGTGGCACTGCAGGCTGTGCATGACTCAGAGGGTAGAGCTTTTGTCTGTGTGCAGCCATGTCTGCAGACCAGCCCATCTCTAATAAGTAGTTGGAGATCTATCTATAGAAAGAGGGCTTGCTATTTAAAGAGGATAATCAGAAGGTTTAAGTGTGCTTCATCTTTCCTGTAATAAAGGTTTGTGTTTGCAATGCCATTCACAACAGTAAGCACTGGGAGAGCTGTGATTTATCAGAGTTGCTCTCCAAAACAAGACATCTTGTAGGATAAATCTATAAAACGGCCAATGCTTGCCAGTGAGGTTGCAGCACACCAGAGATGGTAAGAAGACATTGAGATTCTCCCCAGAGGTAGGAGTGCTGCCTCCTTTGGGATAAGGGTGCAGAGGGAAAGCAACACTACTGAGCATCCTGGAGACTGGCAGATAACCCAAAAGGATTTCCTTGCTATTATCCCACTTCTGATGGCTTCTTCTTACCCAATATTCAGGAGGCATAAAGAAATCTATCCCAAAAGCAAAGGTGTGAAATAAGCATCAGGTTTGACTAGACTTTTCCTCAAGCATCAGCCCAAATAAAAGTCTTGAAATGACAAGATTCCTGCAGGCAAAGGACTCTCACCCATTCACTGAACTAACACTGTGTTCCAAAGGGAGAGGGTGTATCAGAGCCCCAGAGAGGAGCATTTCTTCAGTCAAGGGCCCTGCAAGCATATATAGCAGAGTTTTAAGAGAAGACATGTAATTGGCAGTTGTAACCTGGATGGTCACTGTGCATTAGGAGTGTGTATCCATACCACATTTTAAAGTTACTCTACCATCTCAGAGTAGCAACATCTAAGACTCTGTTTTCCTTGAACTTGTTTTGGGAATAGCATTTGCTTTCTATACCTCGCTAAGACATGATTTTTGCCCTTTTCCTGCTGATGAATGCTGCTTTACTGACTCTGGCACATGAAGGGCTTCATCTTACAGCCTTCCTTGTGGCAGGGATTGCAGATTGCAACCTCTAAATGTGGCAACATGGGAAGGGTAAGTCACAGGCATAATTAAAATGCACAGAAGTTGAAGAGAGGGCATTGAAATTGCAGCTCCAGCAGCAGAGCAGCTTTTATCTGCTATTTATGAATCTGAGGTTTTGGTTTTGACCTCTACACTTCTAAGTTTATAACTGATCCTAGAAAACCTACCAAGTGAAGACAGCTTCTGAAGAAAAAGGATATTTTACTATATAAATTATGTAAGGCATTCAGGGTCATATGGCATCTTCCCAATTCAAAGTCACCAGTCCAGGGGCTCAGTATACGATTAATGTGCAGAGTGGAAGAGCAGCATCATGGGATTCATTCATCACACCATCATGGGCTCTTACCAATGGCACCATAAACACATTCTCTGGCTGCACAGAAGTTGCACAGCTGTTGAGGAGCTGCAGAACAGATAAAGCCCTGCTTCTGGATCTGATGTGGGATCTTCAGTGCCTATTGATTAATACTTGCCAAACCAAATATGCAGAGCCTGGCATTTTTCTTATCAGTCTGACAGATAAATTCATGTAGGTCGTTTGGAAACAGCACTGTCTCTTGTGCTTTCTCCAAGTGACAACTGTGCCATGGGGGATCCATGTGCTCAGGGTTTTCCAGCCAAGATTGCATGATGAAATTGTAGACAGGCTGATGTAGCTGGTGAAAGCAGCTTGACTCTCTTGCTGTTTTTACTCAACAGCCACAATTCCATAAATGACCATGCTTTGCCTCCGTGACAAGGCACCCAAGAGAAATCTTAGAATTGAGGACATATAATCTGAAACCTTAGTCAATAATTTAATTCTCTATGATTATAGTTTATCAAAATGTGTGAATACTAAACTCTATTCATAATACTATACCTGGTTTTCATTTTAACTGTATAATTATTGCTGACAGTCGAAAACCCCAGTGAAATCAAGCAATCTGACCAAGTTTGTTCAGTTGTGTCATAGAATATGTGCTTCAAAAGTTGCATCACTTAAATGTTGATTCATTGCTCTGTGATAGACATCTGCAGTCAGCAGCTTGATTCATCAGGTGAACCCACCGCAATCTCTTCATCTCCTTTCTCACTCTATTTTCCTTCCTTTCTACTTCCTTTTGCCCCAGATATATTCACATGGGTCTCTGATGATTACAATAGTAATTTTATTTTCTAGTTGCCTATTATATTCTCATTTGGGCAATCCTACCTGTTTCTACATGCATAAACACCATTTGTGCAAACAGCGATGAGCTCCGTCTTTCCCCAGGTAACATTCGTTCCCTCTGAGGTCAGGCAGATCCAAAGCACACCTTGCTGAGGAAAAAATTGTTTTGATGGTGTGTACAAATCACACTTTGGAAATAGTCATACCAAAAAATCCAACTGGACTATTAAACCCCAGCATAACGCAGCACTTGATGATGTCTTTAACATTAAGCCATTGATTTCAAATTACCTGTGCAAATGCTTTAGCAAATGGGAGAGGGACATCAGTTATTTTTAGCTGCCATTAAAGCAGGCTGGCGATGTACATACAGGCTTCCCCACTTGCTTTGCTATCACTTTTGTTGCTTCAGAGATGCTCATACTGAAATCACTAGGAGGAAAGGGTGTCCAGTTATTCCTGATGATGCAAATGTTTTTTCTGTGGGTCTGTAGAGTGTGCCTAAAGTCACTGCCTGAGCCTTAGCTTGCTTCCCCTGATGGGCCATTCTGCACTTGTCTGCAAATTCATATTCACTAAGGCATAGAGGGTCCCACTGGAAACAAATATGTAGAAATTCTTTTCTCACCATAATTATTGTTTGAAAATGCAATAATTACCAATGTTTTCTTTAATATATTGGCCACAAAACCACCTAGTTACGCCACTGCAATCCCAGGGATGAAACTTTGCTCCAATTCCCACTCTCTCCATGGGATCCCAGTGTGCAAGATAAAATAGAAACAGCCACTGGGGAGGAAATTTAAATGGATGTCAATAAACAGTCTGGCAGAATCCAGGGCAGAGCTGTACTTCATAGAGTAAGAGGTTGTGCTATCTAACTGCTTCAGTGGTATCTGCTTTTACTAATCCAGCTCTACTACACAGCAGTTCTTCTACCATGAAGGGTATTATCTGGCCATAAATTACTCATGGTTAAAGTAAGATTATGGACTATTAGGAAGGTTTTAAGTAAATAAAAATGTAAATCCATTGGAAAAGTGATTTTGGAGCAAGCATCTTGTTTGCTATCCAAGCATTTCAGTAGTGAGCTTGTGCACACACAGGAAAGTCTGAGCTGAACTAGAGGTGAGATATGGGGAAAGTAATTAATCAGAGGGTGATGAATGCATTAGGTCCCTGGCTAATAGCTGTGTTGTTCTGTGGGCTTTCAGGGATGAGTGAGGAGAACAATGGGCATTGCTGGCTTTAAGCCCCTCTGCCAGTGTGCAGCACTCTCTCTGCCTCACTCCTCTCTTGCCATGCTGGGAGATGCATTCCCCTGCAGTGTTACTCCCCAAGCATGGAGGTGGGCTTCACCCCAGCTACAGCCTGCCAGGCTTTCATATCCCAGTCCTGGTGCAGTGCTGTGCTGGCTGGAAAGATAAATGGCCATACGAAGTGGCTAATATTTCTCCAGGGAAGCTTTCACAGAATCGTAGCGGTTGGAAGGGACCTCAGGAGATCATCGAGTCCGACCCCAAATCTGATAGGTTTTGGTGGCAGTTTCTGTGCAATTCTGACATCTCTGAACTTAACACTCCCCAATACATGTTGGAAAACTTCTGAAGATATCTTGCTCTCCAGAAATGTTCTTCTGTGCTGTAAACCTTTTTACCATTACAAGGCTGGGACAGCTGATTCTCCAAGAGGGGATGGTTCAGACTGAAAAAAAAAGGGTAAACCTTGCAAAAACTATAATCTAATTAGATTGGGGAAGTTAGCAGTAAATTTCAGTGAGGTAGCTCAAAGGAGTGCACCACTTTGCAGGTCACTTTAGCTGTGTTTAATTTACTGTGATTACTCATGTTCAGAGATTTGGATATTTACACTGGAGCATGGATGATACATAATAGATGTGTGTGCAGATGTAAGCTTGTAATAGACTTGGCAAGCAAAGTGTTCTTTCTTATGTGAAAACATATTTGCAATCATTTCAACACTGGTCCTGGGATTTTATTTGAAATTGGTGCTCCTTGAGGTAAGAATGTGGCATGAAGATGACAGAGGAGCCTCAGACCTGTTTGCAAAGGTAATTCAAGCACTTGAGCACCCAGGTCTCTCAATGACACCATAAAGAATACGTCTTCTATCCAGTTTAATATTGTAATTTTCCCCTTGGCAGTTGCTGTTTCATCAGAAGCATTTGTAGGAACACATTGGTGTCAGGCTAACCTTTGCCAGGAAGGTTCCTTAAGCCCAAGGTGGTTGATGGGTGATGGATGATGGGAAGAGCAAGGGGAGAGCCCAGGAGAGCCAGCACTTCACCTGGCCAATTGAGACCTGAAATTAATTTTCCAGATCCCAGACATGTCCACTAACAACTGACTTGCTGGACATGGTGTGTCTGAGGGCTGTGGATTCCCAGCCAGTCCTAGCCTCAGGCTGCCATTCATATATCTGCTCCTGAAATTGTTTTCTCAGATCTTTCAGCAGGGTGATGGGTATTGTTCTATCCAACACAACAGTGTCCGATGTTAACAACATCCAAAACAAAACCAGAACAGCACTGATTAACACCAGCTGATTTGTCTGAGGGTCAAGTAAAGCTTCTGTCAACAACTTGGAAAAAAGGATCACATCAAACCTAAAACAAGCCAGCCTGTCTGGAAAACAACTTGCCACCTCTCTGATAGCCTGAAAAAATATTTTTTCAGCTCAGCTGCATTTTTCAGATGCATTTTATGTAGCTGCTCATGTAACTCCACGAGAAGATGAATGAGCCCAGATGTGAGTTGAACATCTAACATCCTCCGTTCATCCCCCACCCTGTGTTTTTTCCAGCCTCATGCTAAGACAGGCTCCAATTTCACAGGCAAACAAAAGAATGGAATGAGTATTTCCTAGGTGATGACAAATTCTAACTAAGTTCAAGTGTTGGAGTTATTGCTTAGACTATAAGCTCTTAAGAGCAGAGACTGATCTTCCTTTTGGTTTTGCTTATACACCCTGAGTTCAAGAGGGTACTGAAGCTCCTATGTGCGACAGCTGTAAAGGCTTCTTATTATGCAGTGACTAAAGCATGAAACCTGAACACTGACCTTTGTTTTGTACATACAGGTGAAGGATGTTGTGGGTTATGATGCACTGGGTCATTGCTTCTTTACGGAGGATGGACCAGAAGAGCGCAACACGTTTGATCACTGCCTTGGACTGCTTGTTAAGCCTAGCACTCTGCTCCCCTCCGACCGAGACAGCAGGATGTGCAAGCAGATCACGGAGGGTGCTTACCCAGGGTACATCCCTAAACCCAGGCAGGACTGTAGGTGAGTTGGACCCTTCCTTTTGTTCTTCCTTTGCAGGACTTAGTCACAGAAGGTAGCATGATGTGTATATGATTGTGTAGTCACCTACAGAGGTCTGGGCTGCATGCCACAAAAGCTGGGAGAGCAATCTCCTTGGGATCTTTACACTTGTGCTATTCAGACACCTACATACCTAGGGTGTAGTTTTCATTTTTAGCAAAAGGTCAGTTGAGATAGTTGCTACCTCTTGACATAGAAAATCTCTCTTTTGAAGTATATGGTGATGCCTTGTGCCTTGTACAGTCTTGATTCTCATGGCTCAGCACAAAGTTGCTGAGTTCAGAATGGGCTGGGTTCTGAGGTTTGTGCTCATGTCAAATGGTAGCTGGTTTTGAAAATACTACCATTTATTCAGAAGTCATTATTTGTGAAGAACCAATGCATGATATGGCATTGTTGTTACGCATTCATTTGGTGAGTACGCTCTGCACAAAATGTGGAGTGTAACCAAAATGATATTACAAATGAAGTTCAGTCTGGAAAGTGACAATAAAGAATCTCTAATGGTCTGTCTATACATGAGCTCATTAAAATGTTTCCATGAGAACTTCTCAAAACTTCTATTTGCCCACAAACACCATATTAAACTTGAAAAATGCTGAATGCCTTTCATCTCCGTTTTTCAAGACCCTTTCCTCCAAGTGTCCCTGCAGATCTGCCAACTGAGGTTTAGATGAGGATTATAGAAGCATTTGCAATAAGAAGGGATTTTATAAGTTCTTTTTGTAGTTGTGTTGCCTTGCAGAAAAAATTTAGGTGAAGTATAGAAGAAACACAACCAGTCTGGTCACACAGATAAGCATTAGATTTTTTTCTTAGAGGAATTAATGGATTTTTCATTAGCAATAATTTTTAAGCATGGGTTAGAGAAATGCCAGTCACAAATACTGTAGTTGCACCTGACCCTGGTGTAAGGCAGGGTATGGACCCACTGAGCTCCTGAAGGCCATTCTGGCCCTTCTTTCCATGATTTTCCAGCTGGTTTTCTACCCAAAAATGAAAGGTGCACAACCTAGGAATATGATTTCATTGCTTATTACTGGCTCTTCAGGGAACCCGCTATTTTTGATGTTTATCAGGCAGCTAATTACCTTCCTTTTCCTTCCCCTGTGCCCCAGCTCTTCTTGAGAGAGTACTAAACTCTTAAAATAAAACCTGTGTGCTTAGCAGGTTGGCAAGCAGATCCCCAGCTTTCATCCAGGGAGCGTAGAAAATGGTCTGGATCAGATCTATGGAACCATATTGTTTTCAGAGAGTTCTCCATTAAAAGCTGGAATTCAAGCTTGCCTTTAAGAGTTTAACATCGATAGTAGATCATCTTGAGGACAAGAACGCCGTGGAACAGAATGGGAGGACTTTCACAGTGAGGATTTGACTTGAGACCAGGGAGTGTTGGTGCTGTGTTGAAGCTGCTGAGAGGCAGGAACACTTCTGTAGTAGTCCAGATTTTTCTTCAAGGTTTTATTCTGATGTAGTTGAGAGTGAGGAGAATCTACATTAAAGAGAAAACAAAGCTAAATTTCTGACCCACAAAAAGTCACTGAGAGTCTCTGTAGTCAGACTTCCATGCTGAAAATGAGACAGTTAGAAGCTGACCGATGCCTAATGGTTAAAAGTCTTCAGGGGATTTCTTTTATGTGGAAATAATCTCCTGGTACCGTATCAGTATCACCCATACTGTCCTCAGAACAAACTGGGGGTTTGTCCAAAGAAACATATTTTTAGCTTTTTACTTTGGCAAGGGAAAGAGATGAATTCATGCAATGCTCTTTTTCACATCTGTCTTTGTTTATAAATTACACTTAATGCCTCCATTCATAAAATAAGAGTTAATCAGCCATTGTGCTCATTTTCCACTGATAACCCATTTAATAGTCATAGGGACATATTTCGTGTCATTTAGAAGACTCTTGCACTAAGAAGCGCTAGGAAGGACAGGCAGAGATCTAATGTAAAGGTCCTATGGTACTTTGATCTGCAATGCCTTCCTTTATGAAAGAATTCCAGGGCTGCTCAAAGAAATAACTTGTTTTGCACTGGGAACATCCAGCCTGCAAGTGCATGAATAGAGGAACGCTACCCCTCAGCAGCAGCCAAGGCACCCAGCGCAGGGATGAGGGATGACCCTGGCTGCAGCTCCATTGGCTTGGAACAGGCAGGCAGGCAGCTGCTGCCAGAAATTAAGACAATATTGAGCCAAATGACATAGTAACCTGCCCAATCCACACAGCTCTGAGGAGCGGGATTGGGCTGAAAGACAGGTCACTGTGGAAATACAGTGTCCTTGCCCTTGCCTATGCAGCAGGAGGTGGTGTATAAATAATCTCAAATTGTTTCTTTCTAGGCCAGACCTGTGCCCAAAATAGATTAAATTTGCTATGTTTTCATACAAAGTCGCACAAACAGAACGTCATCTTAGGCCAGCAAAACCAGCTGGCCTAAAGCTCCTGAGAAGTCCTTCAAGGCTAGATTAAAACAGACATAAGGGTTTATTCCCTGCAGAAAGACGAATCTCACCCAGCAGATTTAGGGAGCCTGTCTGCTGATTGTACGTGTTGGATGTTTTCCTCCCACAGCTCATATGACTGTTGGTTAATGAACGCTGTATGCCACAGGGTGGGCAGTGATGGATTGATCTTTCCTCCTTGATGGGAATCTTTCAATTAAGAGTTTTTATGTGCATCAGACAAATAGAGTGTTTTTGTCCCAAAATAAATGTGTAGGAGGGTGGGATCAAATAGAGTTAATGAATCACAGCAGCTTTTGGGAAAGGCAAGTACCGGGATGTACTTGGAAGGAGCCCTTAAGAGGCAATTTGTCGGGTTCCTCCATTAAACGAGTCTCTAATGAATGTGAGGGCTTCTTTAGGGGCAAAGGTCTTTTCTGTGACTTGTGCAACAACGTATTCACCTTACCATAAAACGTGATTGACACCTGACAGCTTCACAGCAAGCTTGGAATTGCAGTTGAAATTCCTCATTTAATACTCAGGGTTTTAAAAGATAAGGCCATGCTCTCTGTCAAACCACAGAGGACAAATGTGGTATGAGAAAGGAAAAAACCCATTCCCTTTGCCCCCTAGGCAGGACCCCTTATCTGGGGAGTTATCAGCCCTGCCTCTACTGGGGTGGGGGGTTGATCAGTGACTGGTGTGTGCTGGAAGTGTCATTTTCATGTATTCTTTGTTTTCCTGACCTGCAGCGCTGTATCCACCTTCTGGATAGCCAACCCCCACAACAACCTTATAAACTGTGCCGCTGCGGGATCTGAAGTGAGTGCAGAAGTTTCTTATTTGGTAACAGCTCAGACTGGTTAAAGCCCTGCAAGGCTGAGGCTCCTGCTGGAATAAAACCTGCTTCTGTTACTCAGGCATTTTTGAAAGGGCTCAATCGGGGCGTACATTAATGTGGCTAGTGCTGCCAATAAAAAAATAATGCTTTTCCTTTTGCTCCACACTTCTTGTCACTTGCTGTTTCTAGAGCTGGATGGCTTTAACAAAAATTCCCAGCTTTTGTGCAGTGCACAGCCTGGATAAATTAAATAAATGTGCCTGTGGAGTCCCAGTGAAGTCTTTGGCAACGGTTCTGTTAATTGCAGTACTGTAATGGTGCTCTGAAATTTCAATCAGCATTAATGTTAATTCCACAGGAATTCTTGGCCACATCAGGGGCCTTTATTTTCCTACGAAGACAAACAAACAAGCAAACCAAGACTTAAGAGATGTCTTCTTTCCAAAGCTTCCAAATCTGAGTACCCAGCTTTGGGCTCCTAGATGCATTTTTAGGCAACCAAATAAAAGTTACCTGATTCTTAAAATCCACGCACGCAGTGATAGGAAGACATCAGCGTGTGTGTCTCTGTGTGTTATGAATTTTGAAAGTCTTGCTTATAGCTTCAATATAGATGTCAAAGCTTAACCTAAAGCGAGATGCAGGATCGTGATGTGTGTGTGTGTGTGTGTGTGTGTGTGTGTGTGTGTGTGTGAAGCTCTTTGCTGCACATAGTTATGCAGCTCCATGCTGCTAGCTGTGATTTGCCCTGAAACCTTCTGGCTTACGTCTTGTGACTTCACTGATAAATCCTTGGGCTCATGTAGACCAGCACAGAAGTTCAAGCAAAGGCTCAGATGTCCGTTCTCTTTCTCAGGAAACAGGCTTTTGGTTTGTTCTGCACCACGTGCCAACGGGGCCCTCAGCGGGCATGTATTCCCCCGGCTACTCGGAGCACATGCCGATGGGGAAATTCTCCAACAACCGTGCACATTCCAACTACCGGGTGAGTCTGCACGCAACGGGAACGCTGCCCTCGAAAAAAACACCATCTTCTCGCTCCAGCTCTTTGGGTCTGCAAGCTATTAATGCCTGTGCTTTCTGTTTCACTAAAAGTCACTGCAAGCTTGTTTGTGTCTGCAGATAAAGCAGCTTGCGTGCTGGCGTGGGAGCTCTCAGAGTCAGCCAGTACTTGCTTCACTTGGCTCTTGGGCATTCAGAGAGGCTCTTCCCTCTGCTCAGGCTGCTTCTGCACTCCTAAAATAGTGCCTCCAGGAGCATCTATTGGCAGCTTGTCTAATTATAGACCTCAACTGCCAATGTTAGCAATTAACTGAACAGCTTCTAGAGGGATAAATGCAGGCCGCTGTGTCTAATCGCCTTCGCTTTACTGATTTACCCTTAGCGCGCCGCACCGCGGGGCAGTGTATTACTGTTACCAAATACTGCAGGCCGCAGCAGGGCCTTCGTGTGTGGGGATGCACATGTTTCCACAGGAGCTGCAGTTTCTGGAAATTTGTGTCAATTTTGGAGGGGTGTATGTAAGTTTGCAGAGTCCTGGCAGCCCTCTGCTTCACATGCTACTAACAGAAACAGTTGTTAGGATCTTGCGAGTGACTGTGGTTTGGAACAATTGGAGGTAGAGCCTGGCAATGGAAAAGAGCTGTAGAATATATAAATATACTGCAATATTGCATTTCTCTTCTCTTTTAGGCTGGAATGATCATCGATAATGGTGTTAAAACCACTCCAGCCTCCGCCAAGGACAAAAGACCTATCCTGACACTGATTTCTGGGAGGTAAAGTGTTCTGCACAGTTTGGTTTGGAAAAGACTTCTCTCTGGTGCTGACTGAAAGCTACGGAATGGTCCTCAAGGAGGCCGACAAGAGTCATTGCAGTCTCTTTGAGGCGGCTTTTTTTGAGGAAAGGCTTTCACTCTACCACTTTCATTCCTAAGGGACCCCCAGCGCCCACACCCTTCTGGTTCTGTTCTTGTTCAGCGCTGAGCTGATCTGGCATGGATGTCACATCTGCTCATCGAATATTTTTTTTTTAGATAAGCAAGAAAATTATGTGCCATCTGGTCAACAGCTCCACTGGGCAGAACTTGCCTCAAGAGTTTTCCAGGACTAAGAAATTAAATTATTTCCTGGGAATGCTGTTGATTTTCTTCATTCTTTTAGGACCCACTTGAAGAGGGAATGCGTCTGTGAGGGAGCTTAGAAATTGCTCTCTAGTTCCAAATCTGATGCTGCAAGAATAATTACAGTTCAATACAGGGAGCAACCCTTATCCCTGGTGCTGTGCACAGCATCCATGTGGCATGATGGAGTCACTCTGAAATACTGGAAACCTCTCTACGGAGCGTACTGTATTGGCAGACCTGCTGTGGTATGGTGGCTTCTGAGAATCCCCCCTCCTTTCCCAGCTAGGAGGCTGATATAACCAGAGGGCTCCTTATGGGCATTGTAATAGTGTAAGGACCGTGCTTTTGCACCCTTTTATCTCATTAGAGGTTCAGTCTGGCTCTTAACTTAGTTACTAACCCAAGGGAGAGAAAAGGACTTAAATATTCTCAGGTTTCATAGTTTTCTTTCCTGGCAGCCCAAATGCTCTGGTTTGCACCCAACCTGCCTTCTGCCACAACTGGTTTTGTTGGCAGAAGCCACAGAGGGAAGAGAAACCTGCTGAAAACCTCTGCTCAGCAGGGAGAATGGCAATCCTTTTTCTTTTCTCCTTTCCATCTCTTGGGTGTGGGTTACCCAGATTGCTGTAGTCATGCACTGGGCAAGCGTTTCAGGAGTGGGGACAGTCCTCCTCCCCAGGGGAACCCAGCCAGCAGCTCAGATATCAGTTATCCTATGATTCACATCACCCCAGAGCCCAGCCTAGCAGCTGATCCTAAAAGATGTTCAAAAAGTTAATATTATTCACATTATTTTAATTTTCAATTAATTGAAATTATTAATTCAGTGATAAATTGCTAAAAAAAAAACTTACTAAGAGCAATCTGCTCTGTGAGTACGTCCAAATTCTCCTGGGAGCCTGCTGCTGCCTCTCCGTATAGCTGAACATGTGCCTTGGAAACCGCCTGCTGCCACAGGCACAGCAAGTGACTACAAAAGGCGATTCTTCCCCAGCTATACAAGGGCAGAAATGACCCCAGGAAGCCAAGCGATTCATAATGCCCTCATGTTTATGCTCTGAGATTACCCACCAGCACAGGCTGCAGCTCAGATTATTTATACCATTTTCCACTTTTCAAGTGTTGAGACTGAAAGACTGAATAAGGGATTATAGCTGGACTGGCTGGGGCAAACTCTGAGTTAGGTTAGACAGTTACAGAGTTGGGCAGATTATTCTGCATTCAGCTACAGCGTTGAATGCCTGAGTGAAATTCTGTACCCTGTAGTGTTCCTCCAGTCATACATGGATGTGAATGAAACTGGAATCCATCTCAAAATATCTGTATTTAACAGTGTATGGGGAATTCATGAGGGCTGATACTAAATCTCTTTCTGAAAGCAAATTCACAGTGATGAAGCTGCCAAAGCAATACTCATTTACTGGAACCCTATCAGCCTGATGCTCAGTTTTAGATTGATATGATGGCTTATTAAGCAAAGCAAAGTGCTATTGAATATCTGTTAGCAATTTGACAGCTTGGCCTCGCTACCCATTGGTGAGGCATGAATTTTAATCTCTGGACCATCCGTTGCTGGCACGGAGTTCCTCATCTGTCAGGTTTTCTAAGCTGTGTAGTATGATGGAAGATGCTCCTTCAGTAGCAAAAGGGAGAGCTGTGCCTCGGGACTGGGTAAACGACAGCCCGGCTCAGCATCGTGTTGCCAGCCAGATCCTTGCTCAGATCCTGTGGCCAACTGAGGGCAGCAGCTCGGATCCTGCAGCAGCAGTTGAAGGCACAAGTTGCTGCGGTTTCCACTTCTGTTTGCTATTTTCCTACATCAGGCCACTATTTCATCATGTTTGAGAACTTCAGTGTTAATAAATCTCATACGTGTGTCCTGGGTAATGTATAGTGGGAACAGTGAAGGACATACTCTCTGCCTGTCTCCAAGATGTTTTAATTCCTTTCCACAGAAAGGAAAATCTGGCTGGGGTACTCATAGCCACAGTGTAGCCAAGGTGAAGAGATAAGAATGCTCAAAAGGGAAAACAAAAGGATATTTATCTAAATAACAAGGATATGCTAAAGGATCGCAGTAAGGGATTAAAAAATATCTCAGACTCTTGGGAGCAGTAACAAACTTTCCATGCTTTCAGCAATGTATCAGCAATACACTAACGGAAAGGTGAAAGGAAACTTGGAGCGGGTCTTTACAACTGCCTTGCCTGGACTGTCCTTCCTTTGGCAGTCAGGTCTGGCCATTGCTGCTTGACTGGACACGCTACTTGGATGGACTGTTGTCCCAAAGCTGTTCCTGACTTAGTAGAAACCAGATGTTTAGCAGAGTCATGCACCGAGCAAGGCTGCCTTCCCCTTGCCAATCTTTCTTCTCTCTTGGTTACAGATACAGCCCACACAAGGATGCTGATCCTTTGAAGCCCAGGGAACCTGCAATAATCGAGCGCTTTATTGCCTACAAGAATCAGGATCACGGGGCCTGGCTGCGGGGTGGAGATGTGTGGCTGGACAACTGCCAGTAAGTTTTGCCTTATTTCAACCCTCAGAGTTCAGCCTGGTGTTTATGGTGAGCATAGCTGTGGTTCAGACTATTTATATCGCTTTGCACCTTTCATATGGCCAAGATTGAAATAAAGATGGAATGTTAAGTAAACACAGTCATTATTTTACACAAACAAAACTGGCTTTGTCTGAACTGAAGATGCTTCAGCTTATTTCTCTATGTGAGTCTGACTCTTTCAAAAATGGTCAAAAATACACATGGACACAGAGATGTGAGTAAGTAAAAATAAATGCTAACTTTTTTACATTAAAAATGAGGTGTTTTGAAAAGAAAGCAGCAAAATCCACCACCTTGCCTGACTAACCCTGGTCACAGATCAGTTTTCTGTGGTTCACTGTTATGCTGAATAAGCGAGTACTGACGAAGCAGACATAAAGCTATCATCATACCAGCAAGGGAGAGAGACTGGGCCAGTGCGTGTTGTGCTCTTTGAAGGTGGTTTCCTGCATTGGTCAAAACAGACATTTGTTTTGCACTTTAAAACAGATGATCTACAGTTTGCTTTGCTGAGCCAGGCTCTTGATATCAAGAAAGAGAAGGAAAAGGAGGCGATAGACCTCATAGGAATAGCTGTCGTGCCGTTACTCGGTGTCCAGCTCCCAGCCAGAGCTGCTGTACCTTTGAGTGACCCAAACCTCTTAAAGCAACCAGGGGTATGAACTGGCTCTGGTGAGCAGTCACTTGGCAAGAAGGAGACTGAACAGTCAGAAACACAATAGTGAGTATCACAGCTTGTGCTGCTCTGGAACATATGAATTAGAAGTATCTAGTGCACTCCATAGCCAGTGAGAGTTATCTTTGCAGATCACACTCGCATCATTTTGACACTTTTTGCTGCTTTTGGAGCAAACACAGCGTGTGGAGGCTGCTAAAAGCCTGAGTACTTAGTTTCCAGCAGCAGACATCTGAGCGCACTCGAATTCAACGAAGCAGCCATCAAACTGCAATCTTCTTGTGATTTCCACTTCCTTCGCTGCAGAAAGACCTATGCATCACGCTAGCAAAGCGAGTGTTAATGTGGCATGCCGTACACGGAGGAGGGAGCGCGTTTCTCGGCTGAAGGCAGCGCCGGGGAGGCGATCCGGTGTCAAGGACCGCCACCTACAGACAGAGCCGGGCGGGCTGCGCGGGCTGGGTGTATGCCGAGTGACACTGATGTAAGGGCACCATCCATCGAGACTCGAATTGTAGCCTTCCTGCAAGCAGGAGTCATGGGCCCAGTGTTGTGATTTAATTTCATCTAAAAACTTTGGAATTTCAGCAAAATGGGTGAAATTTTAAAATTTTTTCTCCTTTTTTTTTTTCTTTTTTTAAATAAGGAAGATCTGATCTCTGTCTTCCTGATGGTGAAAGGGAAGCCAAGGATCTCTGCTTTAATAATATTTCCTCTTGTAAATTTATTTCATGGAAGCAGTACACGATATGTGAACACAGAGCACCACAGCAGAGGTGTGCATAGGGCAAAGTGCTATTAAATAATAAAAGCTAGTTGGAGAGATAAGCATGATCTTTTTACCTGTCAGTGAAAAGAGCACGATCATCAGACACAGGGGAAAAAGCTTTATCAGACAAGTAAACTATGCCTAGTAAGCACTGGTTTAACCTCAGCTTTGAGCAATCAGGTGTGTGTCTGCTGCTTCACATGATCTGCATATGCTGCAAGATGTGCCAGAAAACATCTTCCAAAACTGGAGAGGGAACAAACCTGGAAAATCCTGAGTCTTCCCCATGAGCACTGTTCAGCTTGTAAACCCTGATTATTTTAATTTGACACAATAAAGCAAAGCAAACCCAAACCTCTTCTGAAGTATCTCTCTTCTGTTTGCAGGTTTGCTGACAATGGCATTGGCCTGACCTTGGCGAGGTAAGCGTGGGGCAGGTTGTGCTGCAGCCTGGGATGCAGCTGGTGGGGATGGATGTGAGCATCCCCTTCACCTCCCACCCTTCCTTCCCAGTGGTGGGACCTTCCCGCATGATGACGGCTCGAAGCAAGAAATCAAGAACA
Organism: Porphyrio hochstetteri; assembly: GCA_020800305.1. NCBI lineage: Eukaryota > Metazoa > Chordata > Aves > Gruiformes > Rallidae > Porphyrio > Porphyrio hochstetteri. Next base: position 15,480,638 of record CM036915.1, on the reverse strand, counting down.
GCTTGTTTGTGGGTGAGAGTGGAAACCTGGGCACTGAGATGATGGACAATGAGATCTGGGGACCTGGAGGTCTGGATCACAGAGGACGAACCCTGCCCATCGGCCCGTAAGTTCCGCTCAGCACATCAAAGTGCTCTCTGTTCCTGCTCGTGGTGCAGACTACCACCCAGTGTGGTTTCTTCAGCACTGTTCAATTTAATAACCATTACATAGAACGGATTTGGTTTCATGCCTCCTGATCCCAAAGTCCTCACTGTGCAGCTGCTGCTGGCAGGTACATACTTGCAGGCTGCCAAGACAGCATCAAACTCCTCTTTCCTTCCCCCTCCTCTTTGCAAACAGAGTTGAGAAGACAGCAAGAGGACTGTGTGCTAGCTGGGCATTTCTGTATATGTAGTCAGCAGTGGTTGAGCAATGTGGCAGCCTCTGTTCGGGTCAGCTGCCAGGAAATCTCGTAGAAGCCTTTTCCCTGGGCTTGGGCTGGTCCAAATGTGGTCATAGATGTCCTCAGAGCTGCTGTTACATCTGCTGCTGTGCTACAGGAATTTGATGCTTTTGTTAATTGGTTTTGAAATGACCAGTGAAATCTGTGTGTGGCCTCTTCCTAGACCTTAGTCCTTCTTTGTTGTTATTCCTAAAAACATAGTTACCCTAACAGTAGCCCTACAGTGAACAAACACCTCAGCTATTTTTTTTCTGCCATATTAAACCCCTCCTGTACTGCTTGTCAATAGCAGTACAGGACCTTATTATTAATGACAGTAATAATGAAAACTCGATCTGCTATGACCATCCTTCCAATATCCTTTACATATATAAATGTGGGCATGTCTCATCCTGTGTGTTGTGTGCAGAAGCTCAGAGGGACAGAACAAACACACAGAAGCAGGCAGATCTTGTCCAAGGGAAACCATTCATATGAGGAAGGGATTGAATTTATTTATCATAAGTGAAATTTGAAACATCTTATCTTAGCTTCTTAAGGGTTTTAAGCATCTCGTTGACTTAATCTGTGTGAAAAATGGTGTCTTGTTTACCTTGCAGATGCTACCAGAAAAGTCTGATAATGCAGGTCAATTATTCTGCCCTTTCACTTCTCTTCAGCCCCATAGATTGTAAGACCTTTCCTTGTTTTCAGAACCATTTTTTACTGCAGTTGAGTTGCAGTTTCTCTCTTAAACTCCTCTGAAAGATGTGCTGTGACTTCTTTCAGCCCCACTGTTACTTGGCCCAGGGAGTCTGCACAGCTCTGATGAGTTTCAGGTTTCACTGCTGCAGAACTCATTTCTGATGGCAAACACCAATATATTCATTTTTAGTTCAATGCTTTGGCATTGCTGTAAGTTCCTTCCCTTGAGGAGCACAGACCAAATCAAGATGATTTGTTCAGACACAAAAGAACTTGAACTGAACTTGAAAGGATAAGAGAACTTCACAGACCTGGAAAGGAGGGAACTCAGGAGCCATCCTAAGGGCTGAGAGAAACAAAAGCAGCTGCGGGACTGTACATGTCTAGAATGCATTCTTATCCTCATTCTAATATATCGTGACCCAGTCTCTCTGTCTCCTCCAAATGCATTTTAGGGATTTTCCCATTCGAGGGATTCAGTTCTACGATGGACCCATCAACGTCCAGAACTGCACCTTCCGCAAATTCGCTGCCCTGGACGGCCGGCACACGAGTGCCCTGGCCTTCCGGCTCAACAACGCCTGGCAGAGCTGCCCCAACAACAACGTCACTGACATTCATTTTGAAGACGTCCCTGTGAGTTGTCCTTCCCAGAAAAGCCTTTTCCAGTTGGTTTAAAAACGGGGTTGCAGGTGGAAAGGGTGTAGCAGACTTTGGGAGAAAGCATGAGTTTTTCAGGAGGTTGCACATCATCTTTGCCAGAAGTTTAACAGAGAGGGTAGCAGCTAAGAAAGAGGAGTTTGGATGAGGAAGTAACAAGAAAATCTGATTCCCTGAGAGGTTTGCAGCAAACCAGAAGCAGGTATCACTTTCAAAAAATTAGTGACATTGAAGTGGAAATAATTTCCATTTCTGTGCATCTCAGAAACTGTTGAAATAGGGAGAAGAATCTGTCCCCTTATTTCCAACAGCAGTATAATATTAAAGCAACAACAGAAGGAAGTCTGTTGTGGAAGGTATAACTCACCTAGAAGCAGAAAATCCTGATTTTGGGAAACAGTCGGTGAAACTGAGCTGGTGCTGGGTAAGTCTGCAGCCCTGCACAGCATGGGCTCCATTTCTGCAGACACAAATGAGAGCAGGACCTGGCCAGAAAGGGTCTGCCAACTTTGAATTACAGTATGATCTTCTGGGTGCTAGTCTGGACCCGTCCTGGGGTCTGTGCTTTTGAGTTATTTTTGAACTTTCTTGCCTAAATATGTGCTAACTGGTTTGCTGAGGTTCATCTCTAGCAGCTGTTAAACCCAACTGCCAAACACTACAAACAAATAAATAAATAAAGTGGTTGGGACTGACATTATTTGGGTTGCTTAACTTTCAAAAAATTAGGAGACTTGCTCACATGTCAGGAAAAGTGCTGACTGGTGATCCTTGTGCCAAATGGGATGGGAAAGGCAAAATTCCCATAGAAGTGTTGGTTGGTCATTCACATTGCACCAGGCAGGATGGTGACATGACATTTGTTTATGCTGGACAAAAATATAAATCTGAAGTTGGCTGAGCAGCCATTTCCCAAAGGAGGTCGCTGATTGTTCCCAGCATCAGTGTGACTTTATGTGGCTTTGGAACCTTAAAAATACATTAGCAGACACTGAGTGAAGTGCCTTTAATGAGATTGTCCTGGGTCCTGAACCTTCCTCCAGAATTCTAAACCAAACCTTCCCAGACCTGAGGCTGAAAGTCTGGTTGTTTTAGCCTTTCCCCTACAGTCAGTAGGGAAATCTCTGACTGCTCTGTCTGACAAATCAAACACACCTTTTAAGTGTGTGACCCAGCTCTACACTGACTTTGGGCTTAATGAAGAGGCAGTGTGCAGGCAAAGGAGAGACAATCTTGTATTCCTGTACCAAATGACCCCGATGATCCTGCCAACTGACAAACCCAGTGATTTTATTGCTTCCAATTTTGGATACTTAGTTTCAGAAGCTCGTAGTTTTATTATCACGTACGTGCTGTCTCAGAGGACCTGCCACCCCAGTCTTCATCTGCAGTCGTGGGGCCTCAGAGCCATTAAACATCAAACCTGTGGTATCTCAAGCTGAGCAGACAAAATCTGTGGCCTTTTACAGAATGGTAATGTTACAGCATACACAGATTTCTTCATGGACAAGTGGACCCACAAACTCAACATTATTTCTTGTCCAATGCCAAACAAAGTCAGCAAATGGGTCCTTTGAGCCCCTCTAGTGACCATAGCTATCCTTTGCTCTAAAAGGGATGAATTACTTTCTGCAGATGTAACTGAGTTTCACTGTTTTCTTTAGATTACCTCAAGGGTCTTCTTTGGAGAACCTGGACCCTGGTTCAATGATCTGGATATGGACGGTGACAAAACATCAGTTTTTCATGACGTAGATGGTTCTGTGTCCGAATATCCAGGCTCATATCTCATAAAAGAAGATAACTGGTTAATCAAGCATCCTGACTGCATTGACGTGCCTGACTGGAGAGGTTCTATCTGCAGCGGACACTTTGCACAGGTAAAGCTGCTTACCTTGCAGTATCACCATCACTTTATTTTATTTTAAATTTCCTGGCACCGTAAATGTTGACTTTTAGAAATGGACTTTCTTCAGGGTGCTCAGGGTTTATTTATCTGCGTGTCCACACAGGTGGTTTTGAACATGAGGATACTGCAGTGTATTTTCAGATACTTTTGCCCTGACTATTAACAGCTCTACCAACTTCTCCTTGAAGTCCCCTAAGAGCTCCACAAGCATTAACAGATTAATATTCATAAATCAATGGGCTGTTGGCTAGTTATTTTTCCTTGATTGATGGAGGGAAGTGTTGCCCACAGTGTTATGGGAAATTTGCTGAGGAATTGAAATTAGACTTCAGCTCTCATGATCTTTCATCCTGTTGAGTAACCACCAAACCATTCTTCCTCCCACATGAGCTGCAAGTGCTGTTGGCTTCAAAGACTTTTCTCTGATGAGTAGTGCCTGTTTTTGTCTTAGGTGTTGCAACTGTTGGTTTTGTTGGGGTTTTTTTCCTGTGTAGTGCCACTAAAGCCAACTTGTAACCACTGAGATGTTTTTCCTGCTTCTGAAATCCAGACAGAAGGGTCCTTGTTCAGTAGAAGTCAGATGTTTGAGGTAGATACTGTCCCACTGCTGAGGGCCGCCACTAACACTGTGAAATACTTCAGCCCTAATGCAGGCCTGTTTGAAGCCTTGACTGGCACATACTCTTGAACTAGGTGGATGAGGAAATGATCCTTTTTTTTTTCTATTTTTTTTCTGAAAACAGTTTACTTTGTTGAAAAGGAAGCCTAAGAATTTGAACATAATTGTATGGCATACAGGTCACTGCTGAGGTCACTGCTGAAGTCACAGGCCTCACACCAGTTCACATCTATGGAGCAGCTGTGCCTTTAATATTATACTGTCAGTCATTAAACCCTTGGTGATCTTTTTTTCATCTAGTTATACATCCAAGCGTACAAGCCAGCCAACCTGAAAATGAAAATCATAAAAAATGACTACCACAATCACCCACTCTACTTGGAAGGGGCTCTGAGCAAAAGCACTCATTACCAGCAATATCAGCCAGTTATAACTCTGAGGAAAGGCTACACCATCCACTGGGACAAGACAGCCCCTGAAGAGCTGGCCATATGGCTCATCAACTTCAACAAGTGAGTGATCCGACCGAATTCCAACATTCCAGCCCAATAATGTAACTGCACATTTTTAATGGGTGAGGTCATCACCTTATGAGCTCTTCCAGAATGAACATGTTGTTCTAGGAAGTCCACTGAGTTCTGCACCTCTACATTTGACATCTCAGATTCCTGTTTCCTCCCCCAGGAAGCTCTAGAAGATAACACAGTTCGCTTTTAGAAGCCTAAACCTAATTCGTTCCTGGTGCATGGAAGTCACAGGTGTAGAAGTCAGGAGCAGATCTGACCCGCATTGCTTAACTAACCCATGGTTGTTATGTCTAATTTACATTGCATTGATTCGTCCCAAACCATTAAAATTTTAACTGGTCAGGAAAAAATTAAGTTACATTTCGCAGTGAACTATTTAGTTTGGCTTCTAGCATGCCCAGGAAAATAATAGTCATGTGTCGACTCATTATAATGTTGGTCTTTGATATTTTTAGGAATGACTGGATCCAAGTAGGGTTTTGCTATCCTAAAGGGACGACATTTTCCATTCTCTCAGACATCCACAACCGTCTCTTGAAGAAAACATACAAAACTGGAACCTTCTATAGAACTTCTCAGATGGAGAAACTGGAGCACCGATACCCTAGCAAAGGTTACTACTACTGGGATGAGGACACTGGGTAAGGAAGCAGGCCTTGCTGATTTGGACACAGCTTTGAGAAAGCTGCTGGAATCCTGAGCAGTTTGGCTAATGCCATTAGCTGGGATCACAACAAAACCAGCAAGTCTTTCTGGGAATGTGACCAGCGTTTAATTTTCCTGGGACTCCCACAGCTGCCAGTCATTCATAGCCTCTGCTGCACTGCCAGTTGCTCTGGGAAATGCTTTGCCAAGTGAATACAAATTAGAAAAAATAGACAAAAGCAAAGTGCAGACCATGAAACTGAACTGGAGACACACCCAACCCTTTTAGTTTTGAACAGCAACCATTTATAAACACCATGACAGGGATGCACAGGAACTAAGAGTGTAAAGCCTTTTAAAGAATTAAAATAATGAGACAGAAAGACTTAAAATACAAAGCATGTGTTTCTACATAAATGTATTTTTATAAAATAGAGCTCAAAGGGAGTTCAGGTGACATCTAATTTCTCCATCTTAAGATGTCTGACCTCCCCAAACCCTGCCTGAGATGCCTGTCCCCCTTTATTTGCACATGGTATGTTGAGCACTATAAAATGCAGGCATCAGCACTGAGGTTTTGCTACACAAATTACTGCAAAGCATTAAAAGGAGCCCACCAAAACTGGGAGTCAGTAATTTTTTGCACACAAGACCCAAGGATTCTGTCCTCTTTTCTCTCCTGCCTTCAGGCTGCTGTTCCTGAAACTCAAAGCTCAAAACGAGAAGGAGAAATTCGCTTTCTGCTCTGTCAAGGGTTGTGAACGAGTAAGGATCAAGGCTGTGATCCCAAAGACAGCTGGTGTCAGTGACTGTGAAGCCACGGCCTACCCCAAGTACATGGAGACACCGATAGTTGAAGTCCCGATGCCGAAGAAGCTCTCCAGTGCACAGCTGGTAAAGTAGTTGGTTTCTTATCACAGAATTATTGCCAGTGTAAATCTGTTGTTCTGGCATGTATTGTGCCCACAGGCATAGAAGGGCTTTGTATCAAGTTCAGCATGGCCTGTGCCTAATTTTCTGCTAATTCCACGCTTCAAGCATGGGGAATAATACAAAAGAGACTGTTGCATGTGCAGAAAGCATGGGTGCTGGGAGGACAGAGCCACCCAAGGCTTGGCCTGGATTCTAGGTCTTTGGTCCTCTGTTTTGATGCACTTAAAAGCACAGGGTGAGAAGGGGTGAGCTGGAAGACAGGTTGGTCCAGAGAATGTGATTCTGGGGAGACACGAGGTTCCTTGCCTGGCCTCCAGCTGCTTCAGGCTGTAAGAGCAGCAGAGTCAGAGAGGGGACTGCATACCTGAGTGTCTTGTCCATATAATGCACAGCACTCTCTTCTATGTGCAATCTAGTATGGTTCTGGGGAGGAAGAGGGATATTTACCTGATTGTGGGAGGGGGGGGCTTGCTCATCACCCTTGAAGCAGAAAGGCACAGCAAAGCCTCAGAGAATTATGTGTCAGCTCTGCAAAGTGAGAATCACTTACACTGTACCAGTTGGTGAAACAATTTAAAACGCTGACAGGATGAACAGAAAGGTTACATTGTGCCCAGCCTCATTAGCAACGCAATTTAGCAAGTCAGTGCTCATTATGTAGCTTTCTTGTTGATTGAATTTCAGGGTTTAAAATGCTTTCAGAAAATGCAGCATTCAGGTAATGGAATGCTCACCAGAAAACCTCTCTTCTCTTTTTTGTTTTGGGTAAACAGAAGACCAAGGATCACCTACTAGAAGTGAAAATAGAAACTTATAAGAAACAGTACTTCCACCTAAAGGATGACTTTGCATACATTGAGGTGAGTAGTCCTCTCAGTGAAATTTATGGGACAAAATTCTAAGATACATGCTTCATTTTTTAGGGAAAATTTGCTTACAAAGTTACCAGGTCACTTCTGCTTTGTATTTCGCAAAACCAAACAAATGAAAAAAGGCTGTAATTTCCCTTTATGAGTCAAAATGCGGGACAGCTTGACCTCGAAGATCTGGAATTCTGCCCTTTGAGCAGTCCCGTGACTCAAGACTATCAGTGCTTTTTAAAGGTGCTTGTTTGCAATTATGTTACATGGTAGACCAAGAGTATTTTTTCCTGCCCCTGCACAGGTTGACGGAGCCCGGTTTTTCCTCACTGATGAGGGTATTCAGCTGGTTGTGATTGATGGGCATCACGGGAAAGTTGTTGATCGAGTAACGTTCAAAAACTCGATTCTACAAGGAATCCCAGCACAGATAGAAAATTATGTCAACAACATCAAAGATCAGTGAGTAAATAATTGGGTGTTACTAAGGTGCAGCATATGAGAACACTGTACAACACTCATCGTTTTCCTGGGTTTTGTCACTGAACGTGGGCCAGACTGACCGGGCTAACAATGTGTTTTGTACCTGCCGGCTCCGATAGAGACCAAATGTGAGGGGGACGTGCAGGCAGCAGAAGGATGCAGGCTCTGATTTAGGAACTGATTGAACCTCAGATAAACTGCAGAGCTACATTTGATTAATAAACTGCAGATCTACATTTATGCTGTGGGTTGCAAACTGCAGGCTTCAATTCGCCAAGCACTTACCGCTGCAGATGTGCTCAGTTTACATTTTTCTGTTGCCTGTATACTCTCAAATCACAGAGAATTCCTCTAATGAAATACATCCCTCTTTGCACGTGTTCCCTGCCCAGACCAAGAGGCTGGATGCTTTTATTTTTTAAGTATGGGCAGCCAGAAATGCAGAGTTTTGTAAGTGGGTGGTAAATAGCCAACACGTGTTCCTACATCCTGGAGGACAGTGGCTTCATCTGCTGGAATACGAATGGGAACAACATCAGAAACCCTATAACCAAAGGGGCTGTTCTCATATTAGTTTGTGGAGTGATACTGGGAAATGAATTTATTTCATTGCTATTATATCTACTTTGATTTGAAATCTAATATGTAATATTTAATACCAATATGATTGCTTTGTTGATGAATCATCTGGAATAGCTGTGGGCAGATTGGCAGGATATTGTTCTGGTATTTATTCTACAGATTGGGGGAAGTTTCAGCTGAGTGCCATGCAGGTGGATACAGATGTGTCTCTACTGTCCTAAATAACTCTGAAGGTTGCATAAAAACATATCAAGAGGTTAATGAAGAGAAGCATGGTAGTTGCTCAGTTTTCCCTCATTAAAAAAAATATGAGGGCTTTTCAGAGAGGCCATCATCCTCCTTTTCAAAAAGTCCAATCTCAATCCTGGCTATATCTAGCTCTCCAGATTCTTTCTTATTTAAGAAGATGGTATCATAATTAGACTTCAGGTGGATTTAAATCTTTCAAAAACTCATTGTCATCTCTGGATTAGTGCTGGAGCAGGATTAGTATTAGGATTAGGATTAGGATTGGAAACTGACCCAACATGGTCACCACCTCTCAAGTCTCACTCAACTGTATTTTTGCAAGTATTGAACCCCCAGATTATTGTCATTTCACCAAAAGTTTTCCCAGTCTTTCCCCTGCAAGCCTTTCCAGTTTGATCAGGCATGGGCTGCAGCTGCAGCCTTGAGGCACCTTGTATCTGTTTGCTGGATGAAAGAGACATTCAGGTTCAGATGTAGCCACCGTGCCAATGGCAGGGCTGTGCAGCCAGCAGCTCCTTGTCACCTCTCCCCACTGAAAGAGAGAGCACAAACTGTATGGAGAGATGGTGCGAAGGGAGGGGATGGGACACACCAGCCTTGCCAGCCCCTTATGAAGCGGCTGCTCAAACAACTTTTAGGTTTACAGATTTGGAGATGCTAGAAGAGGTGTTTCTAGAAGAACAAGCCTCTGTTCATTTAAGCAACTCTCTGCAGGCCAGATTCCTTTTATTTTATTTTTTTTTTAATAAATCCACTTTTCTGATGAGTTTCCCAGGGACAAGAAGAAAAAGCATCTGGTGTTTTAAACTTCCATAGCAGGAAAGGCTTAATAGAAAGTAATGATTTTAGTGTACTGAAGAGAAAAAGAGGTGATTCAGCATTTGCAAAGTACTCAAAACCAGCCTGCCAGCTCAATCCACTCTCATAAGCACTGAAGTATTTTAACAGCTCAGTTTTATCCCAGGAAAAGTCCTGATGACTCTTAACTCTTCTGCTCCTCCCCTCCCTCTGCCACCCCATTACTATTTTTCCCTGAACAGTTCCAGTTCCAGCTGAGGTGTTAAGATGTAGCTGCTGCACTCAGTAGCTCAGGGCTTGAGCTCTGCAGGAGCTGGTTTCTAATTAATTTCTGTGCCTTGTGTCCACCCTGGTGCAGGAAAACAGACCCAGCACGGACCTCGTTGTGCATGATTGGCAATGCCACTTGAGTCAGGGAAATTTCATTCATGGAAACGCTGCAAGGTGGAGTGAAATAATTTAATCTAAGCAGGTGTTTGCTCAATTACTCTGTCATGCATTTTAATTAGGAGCTGAGAAAAGGTTGACATCCCAGCCCCGCTGAATTTAACAGCAAAACTCTGTCTGAACTCACCCGGTGTAGCTCTTCTTTGGTACCTTTGACATAACCTTTGGAAGGGTTTGGGCATCTTGTAGGAAGTAATGAGCTTAACTTCACTGATTTTCCTGTGCTTCTCCCCAGAAAAGTCTCTATATGATTACTCCTTCATATTTAACTTAGGGTTTTATTCTAACCTTTTAGAACTAAACCTAGGCAGTTACCGACTTCTACCCAAATACTTACAGGTTTGCACTAGTTTAACACACTTACTCATGTCATTTATCACTTGACATTAGTAGAAGACCATGAGAATTTTGAGGTGAAATACAATATAAGCAAGTACGATGATATATTATTGTTGTTGTTGTTATCATAATCATCAAAAGCATAATGAAAATTAAGCAAAAGCATCAGACCTGCAGAAATATCAAAGTTAATTCTTCAGGCTCTACCCTGCTAATGATGTAAGAACAAGAAATTATTTGAGGCTTGCTCAGAGCATCCCAGGGAGAGCACATTCCTTTCTGAGCACAGCAGGATAGAACTGCTGATTTGAAACATTTAAATTATTCTAGAAAACAGTGTTTTGTTTTGTGGGTTTTTTAAAAAAAGTTACTTCTGTTGCCTTCCCAATGGGTCTTTCATTGTTGGAAAAGGGAATATATGGCTAAGCTATTGGAAAGGTCTGACAAAAGCCATAAAAATAGCAACCACTGTCCTTTTGTGGGTGTGAGTCACAGGGGCAGGAGTTACCAGTGCAGAAGACAGAGCAGCAAGGAGCGTGTTCTGACCTCATCTGTTTATAACTGACTTTGTTTCCTTCAGCTCCGTAGTGCTGGTGACATCTAAAGGAAGATTCATTTCCAGAGGACCATGGACTAAAGTACTGGAGCGACTTGGAGCAGAAGAAGGTTTTCGGTTAAAAGGTAACCACTTTTTTTAACTGCAGTTCCACACCCCTCTGATCTATTCCCCTCTCAGGGTTCCAGCAAAGGGACCTTTCTTCTTTCTTCCAACTTTGCCGTGCTTGTTTCTATCAGCATGTGCTCAAAAACCCTGGCATCAGTCATTATTTATTCAGTAAAGCTGTAATCACTGCAGCTTTGGATAACAGTGCTCATTTTTGTACTGTAGACGGAAAAAGTACCCTGGCAGTTGTTCTAGGAAGGAAAGAATCAAGGATTTTGATTTTCCAGAGTAATTTTAAATGAAAAGACATCTTAACAATAGGAATATTGGACTTTCCCCCCCCAAATGACCCCAAACAGGATTTTTTTACTTGTTTGAACTTTAGCTGGTTTATCCTTGAAACAAGATTCTGACTTGATGGCTCAAAGCTCATCGCTTTGAAAGTATCATGTATTGCAGCAGGATATTGCTCTGTAGTGCCCATTGGTCTGACCAGCCCTAACTGTGAGCTCTTGGCAAGCCTTCCTCTGTGTGCATGCTATGCTTGCTAACACAGGTCTCGGCTGTGGCCCTGTCCCTCATCATCCCCCCCACCTCCTACCGGCTGGAAAGGGGTTTGAGTATAACCACCATGGAGATAATAGAAGCCTCATTGGGTAGCTCAAACTGCCTGCAAGGAAGGGTTTTCCCTTCTCTCTTTCTCCTCTTCTATGTATCCCACATTAATTAATGGAAGTATACAACATGTAATGAAAGTTTAATTAAACTTCATTAGAAAAGCATTTCTTTCATAGCTGTAGACTACAGAATTGGCCAGGTTTGTGTGTGCATGTGTGCTCTTGTCCACCTGCATCTGTCTGGCCTTTGGGTGTAGCTACATACATGGATGTTTTTCTGGTGCAGCCTCGACACACTCCTGATGCATTTGCTCTGATTTGCAGAAAAAATGGCTTTTGTGGGATTCAAAGGCAGCTTCCGCCCCGTCTGGGTGAAGCTGGCCACTAATGAAGACTCAGCTAAAATCTTTCAAGCACTGCCAATTCCTGTGGTGAAGAAAATGAAATTATGAGGACACACTGCTCTGCCTTCTGACTGCCAGCACTGCCCGCATGGGACGGACTACTGACTGCTCACCGCAGACACCTTGCCAGCCTGCTCCAGGGGTGCAGCGTGTTGTTGTTGTTGTTGCTGTTCAAAAAGAAATCTTACTGTAAGTAGCTAGAGTGGCCACATGTGACAGACAAGCCTTCCTTTGTGATCAGCATACGTTCTGTGATCACCAGCTCCTCGCCGGGCGACTTGCTCACTGATACCATGTTGACTCTCGTGTTACTAAGCAAGGTTTGACCTTGTTTTACACGGTGCTGGTTTTATCAGCACCCCTGTGACAGACTAATTTACGTGCTGCCTCTTGAAGGGGCGGGACTAGGTCTGAAGGCCATCGAGTATTACTGTTTTCACCAGCCTCTAAGTTGTCCAAACACTTTATTTTGTTCCCATGGTCTAACTAGCTGCTCCTGTAAATGTGGAATGCCAATTGAAAGGCTGGTAGAAAACCTAAGATAGAAAGAGTATCCCTAGATGCCTGGAAACCTATCTGGAGAGTAAGAATTTCTCCTTTTACAACATTTGATCAAGCTCTTTGGGATCTGTGTTGCACATCCTAACCCACGGCACATAGTTGGGGAAGAGACGAGAGGAGCAGAAGATAAAACATGCCAGTGGAAACTGATGAAACTGCATCTTTCTGCTTGCTCAGAAAACTGAGTTTCCTATGGATCAAAGGGGTTTAATAGTGGTTGCTCAAATAGGAAGTTTTCCTTCAACAAGCAGCTGTAGGCTGCAAGGAAAGTGATGTCAATGAGCACGTACCTTTTCTCAGCCTTTCCCTTATGGTCCCTCCACCATGCTAATGTTCAGGATCAGTCTGGAGGGTTTATGATAGCCAGTGAAAGAGAGAATCCTGTTCAAGGTTTCCAGTTTTCAACTGGGAATACTGTAAATCACCTTATTGGGCCTCAAAGAGAATGAACGGACATTCCAGGGAGGGTAGAGGGAATGGGAGCAGACTGCTCTGCTGTGTGTTGCTTTCTGATCCTGTCCTTAGGCTTGAGGGCATGAGTGTTTTGGTCCTCCTGGAAGAGTTATGTTGAAACTGTATGGGAGATGGCAGAGGTCTTATCAGGTAGCTGAAGAATGAGAGTAGGAATCTCCATACACTAGTTGGATGTCTTGTACCTCCTTCCTCCCTTACCCAGCAATAGTTGGGTAATGAAGGGAGATCAGTGTGAATCAGGACTCCTACAGGGACACCTCCTGAAGCTGGGAAATTAAACATTGTCTTGTGAAATGTTGCAAGCACCTCTAGTGTTCTGTGATACTTCAGCCTGCTGCTCAGAAATGCCATGAAGGCGTTTCCAGTGCCTGTTCCTGTTCGAAGAAACACAAGGAGGAGAGGTGGGGGTAAAAGCTGCAATGGAAGAGCTGTTTGAAGCACAGTGTCATTTTTTCCAGTAATACCTGGATTTGTTTCTCTACTTAATCTCTGTCTGTCCCCACTGTTGCAGAATTTATTCTAGTTGCTGTTGGTTACTTCATTTTGCTCTATTTTAATTAGAGCTTATGTAATTAAGTTGGGTTTTTTTCCCCCCACAATATCCAAAATGCTATCTTGCAGCTAGAATGAAAGAGCAACCGTTCCGTGTGTCATTCCCAAGGCTGCGTAGGTGTTGCACTCTATTAGCCAGGTTTGCATCAATGGATCTGAAATTAAAAGCAACCATGAGCAAAATGTAGATAGTACTGTAGGTTACATTCCCCTCAAGCCTCTCCTGGGTTTTGAAACTGGAAATATTCTTTTCAGTCTTACTATAGAGTTGTTTTGAACTTGCTGAATGTCATGTGTATTGCATTTAAAAAAAAAAAAAAGGAAAAAAAAAAAGAAGAGCCAAGCCTTCCTTCCCTTGCTTCTCAACAAGTGTCTGTTACTGAATGCTCTTTAGGTATTTGTGCCATTTCCAGAATGAATGGGCAACATTTGTAAAAGGCAAGTAAGGTTGGGTTTTTTATTTCCCCAATGTCCTCTGATGGTTTGGGGATTTTACAAACTATTCCTTGAAAAAGTCAGTTTCACTCTTGTGGTTCAGCCGTGATGATCCAGACATCCTTTATCTGATGTTCTCTGATAGCCAAAACAGAGCCAGATCCCTGAAGTCAAGCAAATAGACTAAAATAAAGTCCCTTGGGCACATTAGTCTGGATTATCTAAACCTCTTCCTTGTCCTGAGGCTGTTCTGTTGAGGTCATTTGGCCGTGCAGGCAGAACACTTGCTTCTGAGTGCTGGACCAAAGCAGGAGTGTTGCTTTCATGAGCACTTGACAGAGAGTGGGCAGGATGCCTGGGCTCAGGGTGCACCTGGTTTGGATGTGGCTCTGTATTACCCCCAGGGACAGGGCTGTCCCCCTGTGCTGCACTGCTTGCTGGACCACAGCCCCTTCCCTTCTCCTGCTCTCTGTAAGCGTGTGGATGTCTGGGGGTCATGCCAGGTGGGTTCATCCTCTAGACTGGTTTGTTCGGCTGCCATGAGCATGCTGCCTTTGTGCTGAAGTGTAGCTTCTGATTTTACAATTTTGGGAATTCTCAGGGTGAAATCATAAGACTTGGCTCTAGAAAATCTTTTTTTTAAAAAAAAAAAACTTAAATCTCATCTTATTAAGAGAAGAAAACTTTTAAGTAGCTTATTCTATCATGCAAAGCTTGTCACATGGGGCCTGTTGCGGAGCTGGGTGGGTCTCATGCTGTGAATACAGAGTAGGGAATCACTGCAGCCTGTAAGCCTGAGGGATAATAGAGCATCGCCACGTACTGGGGCAGACCCTCTGGTGAAATGCAAAGGGCTCCATCTACCTTTACGGGATGAAGCCAGTGAGTTGCTCTGAAGACAGAACGAAGCCTGATACCATCACCAGTCAGCAATAGTTTTGTGCCATATGATTACTTTTGAATCTTTGACTGTTCTAGAGATTGCACGTGCACATTTTGACTAGAGAAGTACCTGACTGCTTGTTCTCTGTACGTCCTTCTAGCAGTCCCTGCACACGCTGCAGTTACCCTCTGTGTCAGGTTTGTTACCCCGAGTGTTTCCATGTTTGCCTGCACAGTTGCCATTGGTCGAGTGGGGTGGTTTTTTTGATTGTGTTTTGTTTGTTTGCTTGTTTGGTTGGATGTTTGGGGTTTTTGCCTCTGTTCAAATGCTTGTGTTACCTGTCGCCGAAATAGCTGGTCCTTTTTCGGAGTTAGATGTTTGTACATTTTCTTATAGACTTTCTGATGAAAAAAAGATATATTTTCTATTAATTTATTACAATGGCACTAAGACAACTAAATTGCAGACATATGAAGCATTTTTACTGGAGTTTAGCATTGTCCAGGTTGTTAAGGAGGTTGGCAATATGTCTTTTCTGATAATCTGCTTTGCACTTGAAAGCTCTCTATGTCCGCAGACCGTGGTAATGCATTGACTGGTTTATGATGACAAGAGCTCTTGGGACGTTGGCTCCCACAGATCGTGGCTTACAACTGAAATAACACGTAGTTGTTTGGAGTACACTATGTTTATCAAAATAAATATTCAATGCAAATTTCTTATATTATTTTTGTCTCTCATCTCTTTAGTGTCCCTGCAACAATGAATGGGTGTTTGCTCGGGTAACAGGGAGACACACACCACACATACACAGCCCTCATCTGAGAGGAAGGCACACAGCTCCCTGCTTACTTCAAAAGGCAAAATAACCCGAGGGGCCAAACCACACTATGTGCATTTGCTGGCTGGTCTGTGCAGTCACACGTCTGTCCAGCTGAGATGGGAAGGGGAGATGGGAGCAGGAAAGGGGGTGTTACAGTGGGAAGACATGGGCAAGGGCTGAATTTGGGGCAGGTGGGGGACTGTTAGTAGGTTGAAACAAAAATCTTGTTCCCTTGTTTGCAAACCTTTTATTTTTTTCATTGAATAGGGTGAACATGGAATAAAAATACATACGGAAGTAATACATAAAGCCTGTATAAAGTTTGTGTAGTGAGCAGCTATTAAGGCTTGTAAGCAGCTCACAATTGGGTCAAATATGACTTTGACTGTAAATTTGTCACCCTGGGATGATGCCAGCTGTGCAGACTTTGCTATAAAACATGTTGGAGGCTCTAACACTGGAATGGGAGTTTTTGGTGGCAACCATCAGCATTTCCAACATCCAAGCACATATTTTTTTAATCAAGTACCAAAATAATAGTGCATTAGAGGAGATCACCCACCTAACGCCTCCGGGCCAGGAAACTGAAAGTGCACCCTGCCTACTCATCTCATATTGAATTTACTGGTGCATTGGACTTTTGCAGAGGAACTCAGGGGGGGAAAGGGGGAAGAAAAAAAGCTGAGACAGACATCTCATGTCACATCAGCAGTGTAGGGAAAAAAGTGAAATGTTTTTAGTAGTGTGATAAGCTCAAAGCCTGCCATGTTGAGAGCTACAGAGGCTGCTCGGGGCGGGGGGTGGGGGGTCGGGTCAGAGTTAGGCTTTAGACTGACTGTGAGGTGACAGTGAAGGAGGGCGATAGGGATGAGGGGCAGGACCACAACACAGAGAGGTCCCAGGCAGCTCCAAAAGGCTGCGTGGGAGCTGGGACCTGCTCACAGGGCAGTCCCTGCAGAGACCCCCCCAGGCTAGATGGGCCAGGAGGTATGGCACATGCGCTTGTGTGCACAGCTCATATATACACCTACCTGAGACACACAGCCACACACACACAGCTTTTATATATGTACATATACATGTACACATCCTATACATGCATGCACCCACAGACGCATTCTTTTATCTATATACACACACACATACACACCGCATACGTGTACACCCCCCACACACACCCATACACGTCTTAATCACACTCATTATACACAGACTCTTTCATTATTACATTATTGATTTTTGAGGGGTCAAATGGAGGTATGAAGAGGGTCCCCCTCACCTCAATCCCCCATGGCCCGCTGGCATCAGTCTGTGTGTGTATGTATGTGTATTAGGGGTGTGTGTTTGGGGGAGGAGGAGGTATAAGATATGTATGTCTGCGTGGGGGTGGCTATAAACATATGTGTGTGTGTGTGTGTGCCTGCACATATATGTGTGCACATGTGCGTGTGTGTATGTGAGGGCAGATGTCAATGTGTGTGTGGTTGGGGGGGTGGATGTCACTCTGTGTGTCTGTGTGTGTGTGTACATACAGCAGTTAGAGCTAAACACTACAGAAGCATACACAGCTCACTGCGTTAGTTCTAAGTACACCACGTAAGGGTTACATGTAGGTGTACAGTACAGCCCGGGAACATACAAACCCGCCATTGCGCACTGCCTGCTGTAGGGCAAGGAGCTTCATCGGGTACCGAAGAGTCACCAGCCTAAGACCACGGCACACTTCAGACAGCTACGACTTACATCCCGCTACTGTGAAGCTGCTGGCAGTGTTAAAGGTGACGTGCCGGTGACGTCGCGCAGCACGACAGCCCGTTGCCTGTCCGCGCCCGCCCTCCAGCGGCCGCTCCAGGCCCGGGCGGGACGCCGGGGCTGCCCCCCCCCCCACCCGCGGCCGGGCAGCTGGGGCACACGGGCTGCCTCGCAGCCTCCCGCCGGCCGGCGGAGCTTCAGCACGGTTTAAAGCTGCGTTTTATAAACCGAACATTTAGCAAAGGGTTTGTTTTTCCCTCCCAGGTATGACGTGAGGTGTTAGCACATTACCTGGCTGGAGTTTTGAACCTGGAGTGGTGCGTCCAGCACAGCTCCTGCCTTTCAAAGGGCCGTGCAGGAAGAGCGGTTGGGGATGGGTTCGGGTTGGTGGCACAGGGTTGGTCTTTCTTTTTCCCTTAAAGATGCTGCTTTGGGGAGTGGAAAAGAGGGTTCGGGTTGCATCAGAAACCGAGTATACCCCGAGATTTTGGCTCTTAGATGACCACCTTCATATCCCAGCATAACAGTGACATTCCCAGCTGAGCATCACAGTCAATCTTTGCTGAGCAGCTGAGCTCTCCCAGCTTCTGCTCACAGCTACAAGGTGTAGGGATGGGCCCGCCTTTGCCTCTTTCTCTCTGGGACAGTTTTGACTCTCCCAAACCCACTGTACAACAAACAAACAAACAGCACTGTTTGTTCAGTTCCCCGGAGTGGTTTTATGCAGCCCTTGCAGCTCTTCAGACCAGGCAGTGGATGGAGCTCTACCAGAAGCTGAAGAAGCTCTGCCTCTCATGTGTCCAGGATTTTTATTTTTTTTTTTTATTCTTTCAGCCCAGAACTACCATTCCAGCAGCTGGCTCGAGCTGTTTTGCCACACCACCTTCTTTCTGACCAAAGGATGTGTAGAAACCACCACTGCTGCTACACCCTTCCTTCCTCTTGCATGCTGCCTTCACAAAGCACACCTTCGGAAGCTCCTCCCTGCAGTGATCCCTTAGCCATGGAGCTGCATCCAGCACGTACATGCACATGATGATAATCTAAACACAAAACCCCAAGGGACAGGTCTGGTCACTTTGTGAATGGAATAAGTTGTTGTTTCCCAGTTTGAGGCTCAGCTGGAGCATGTCAGCAGTTGTGAGTGGTACTGGGACACAGTGAGAGGCCTGTTGTAAGGAAGCAGTGACAGGGCTCAGTGGGAACTTGCTCTGGAGAAAGCCCTTTACAAATAAATATCTTTCCTCCTTTGACAAAGGCAAAAAAAAAGGCATAATGTAAGGAGTGTGATAAAATGCCCAACACAGCTTTAACCTCCTCTCATCTTCTACCATGCTAGTGTTGAAGAGTAATACAGGATAATGTTTCTTAAAGCACAGGTGCTGCACCTAAAACGCAAGGGCCTGTCAGGTGATAAGTGACACCTCACAAAATTAATGCAGCTGATTGATTTTATTTCTGCTTTCCATCTCTAGTACTGTTACATCATTTGGGTATTTCTTGAGCATGGTGTTCTCTGTTACAAAGCCGAAGTTGATTTTTCCCTCATCCCAGAAAGAGACTGACTGCGGGGCTGACAGAAATAATAATGTAGCTGAAATATATTTCAGGCTTTATGAGGATTATCTGAGAATTGAGCAGTGATGTGGCTTAAATGGTGATGGGAGATGGGCACAGGGGTCAGGGACATGGCCTTTCCCTGGTTGGGTTACAAAGCTCATTAGAGCACAACATATCCGGCTCCTACATTAAATGAGTTTTTCTCAACTGCTGTCTTAGGTGCCAAAACTCTTACATGTCTATGCTTCCATTAAGCTCCTTGGCAACTCCATCTTATCATAACTGCAATTATCTGAAGTTGTCACCATAGTACAGCACCCAAAAGATGACAGCTGACTCGACTGTTGAGGGTTTAAGTCATAGCATATGGCTGTGGATACATTGGCAGGATGGATAAGATATTCGTACAAAAGCCTTGTGTAAGTTAAGTCTGGCCTGCTTTGGATAGTGTGAGACTTCATGCCAGATGAGGGGATGAAAACTGACTTAATTTTTTTTGCAAAAGTTGAATTAAATCAAACCACACCGAGGACAAGAAAGCACCATACAGGATTCATTACAGCCACAGGCCTGGGAAATAAGTAATGATTAAATGAATACACATATTAAGCATTATTTTATTTATTTATGGACTCAGCAAGTGCTCAACCACGGTGTTTTATTCCAAAAAAACCTCGCAATACAATTATTCATGTGCAACTTGGCCTTCCTCATTACAAAAATGACTTCGGGTAAGTCAGAGCAAGACCCAGGCTACTCTGTGGTGCTGTTGAGTAAGCAGCTGCTTCTCATTGCTGATGGATGGCCTCACATGTTCCAGCAAAGGCCCAGTCCTCGTTGGTCACCTCTTTCTGAAGCACATGGAGGCAGCCTGATGATATGTAATGCTGCCATCAGTGAAGGCACCTGAACAATTTAAATATTAATGATTAACATGTGCTGAATACTCCAGTCAGCCATTTCCATGGAATTAGCAGACATGTCCCCAACACAGAAGTATTTTCAGACCCTACTGAAAATTCTCTTTAAGAGCATTAGTTGCTGGAGGCTGTAAAAATGGGCCCACAGGGGGTTTTTTTTTGAGGTACCACTAAATTACAAAAGAAAATAAAAAAAGGGGCTGGGTTATAAGCCATATGGACTAGCTTTCTAGTCCCTTTTCTCTCAAGAGTCTTTCTGAAGCCAAGGCTGACCCAAGAGAAATGCTTCAACCATTCAAGTGAAGATCAGAAATCGTGCTGCAGGTTCTTAGTATGTTGGAACAGACTTAAGAGATGGAATTTAAAAAACGTGTACTTCACCTAATAGTATGTACAGCAACAAAAGCTTAAGCCAATCCGAGAGAGGCTGTGAAAGAACTGGGAACCACAAACTTCCCTGCTAGCAAACAATGCGTTCAGAGAGGAGGACTGTGCAGCACAGATAAAAGACTGGCAAGAGGCAGAGTCTTACAGGAAACTTCATTGCAATGTAACGATGACTGTACTGTAATTCTCAGACTTTTTAAAACTCATGTTGCCACTGCTTGCATCTCTAATAAAATTTAGTAATTGGTGAGGATGTTTGCCACACATTCAAGTGCCAGCACTTACTCATTTACTGCTTCTTTCAAGTCTTCTGGGTCCTGGGCCCAGCAATGTACATAGCAACTTCCCTACTTCAATTAATGAAGCTAAGCCCTCAAAGGCAGGGAACGGACTTGTCCTCTCTTCCAGGGAGGAACATGAATGTTTTTCCTCCAGTAAAACAGATAAGGCACACAGCATACATTAGGATTACCTTAAAAAACAAACTAACCAACCCCAAAATATTCATTCCAGTATTTTATTACATAAAAAGTTGATTGTCCATTGGAAATAGTTCACAAAGCGCAACGACATCTTGCGCAGTTATCACTGGCAAACTTGTTTCTGGGAAGGAAAGATGGGTTAAAAATACAACAATGACTTAGAAAACTTAGTTATGGCACCATGAGTGAGAAAACCACTGAGTGGAAAAAGGCACCGGACATTTAGCTGTGATGAAGGCAGGTTTTTTCCATGTTCCTCTGTGTCATACTAAAAAAAAAAAAAAAAAAATGAAGTCTGAGACTTAAATGCACACCACCTATAAAACAGAACCCAGGATCTCCTAGGGTACTTAGAGAACACTGGTGACCTTAAGTGCCTGTTTTAATTTTTTATATATATATATTTATCTATCTATCTATCTCAGTGATCATGTGTTCAGGCATGAGCACAAGGGCTAGGGGCTCAAGGGCTCACTAGTTTCAGAAGGGAACATACGCTGTTTTGGAGCAGAGTTATGAACTGCAACAGCAAAGAAAGACTGGCTGGTGAAAAAGTTCCTGACAGAGCAAAGGCAGTGTTTTGTACTTTATATGAGAAAGCAACCCTTGCCTCATTACTCTGTATAAAAACCTAATCAAACCCCAAGCACTTTAAAGTTTAACTAAGCAATGTGGCATGCTCCTTTAAACTATAAAAGGGAGAAGACCCAGCCTAGTGCACATGTAGATTTCTGATGACTAAACAAGTAGCTGTTCTCAAAAGCTGAGCTACAGCTGGAGTGTAGGAATTGTTCCTCCTCTTGCTTTTGTGGTATATGTTTACTATTTTGCCTCACTTAATTATTGATTAGAAAAGAAATCATGTTTATGTTTCATAAGGAAAACTACAGAAACTGTATTGCCAAACACTTCTGATCACAACCTGAACAGTCATCTGTACACCACAGATTTAAGTTGTAAAAAGAAAAAAAACCTCATTAGTGTCTCATAGTAACTCAATAGTTTCATCTGATCCCTGTTCATCTCTTGAGGTGAGAAGCAATACTCTTAAAGGTAGGTGTGAACCCAGAATACTTAACAAAATGATTAATTCAGATGAACAAGAAACAGATAGCACATCTCCTCTCCCCAGAACGCAATATCCAAATATCTACAGAGACTCTGCCCAGCTCTGCTACACATTTGAATTAATAGTAGAATTAAAAAATTGATGCAGTTGAACCTGAAGAAATAAATTATTTTCATTTTTCCACTCAAACAGGCAAGGACCCATTTAATGAAGTGTGGCAGGAAAGGTTTCTTTAACCCTTAATTCATATAATAAAAAAAAAATCACCGGGAACCTTAATCAACATCATGTAGTCTTTATGTACAGAAACCAAAGACAGGTTAGTCTGGCTCCTGAATAACCTTACTAGTGCAGAATTATTTAACAGGTTTTACTACTCAGTGACATAGAAAGTTTAGTGATGTCTTTTATTTTAAATTAAGCCAGTGCTCCACTTTTGATACTGAATTATTCCACAAGATCAACCATTATGGTTCAATTAGGACCTTTTATCCAAAACCACTTGGATTTTAGCACCTTAAATAAGAAGTCTTAATAGTATGGAATGAAGAACAGTTAATACTGTGCTCATCCTCAGAAAATGATATGGACCACACGTACTAGGTGCATTTTGTCCTTAACAGAGAGTAAGGCAGAGGGGAAACAATTCTAAGCAACACATTTGCCTGAATTCAATCTGAGCAATAATAAAACCTTCCTAATTATACAGTCTTCCAAGGAGAAATCAAATCTGCTCCCATACATACTTCCTAGTATTTAAGTCAAATGTTCATTTACAATCAACCATGTCAAACAGGAATCTGTACCCAAAAAAAACAAACCCCCAAAACTAGTTATTTAACATCAGGAAGTGATAAGTCTAACTCAAAGTTTAACTGTACTGTAATTATTTAAACAAACCTTTAAACCAGTCAAATTAATTTCAGAGTTAAAGCTATTTCTTCTAGCTCACTGCCTAGATAATGGGGCATATATAACATTTGCTTCCACGGGTACAGTTCTTTGGCAGCAGCAGCAACCTGAATGGCATGTGTCTGACTTTTCCTTTCACCCCACCACAGCTCATGTGGGTACTTAATTCCATCAACATCTCAGCATCACTTCTGGCAGCAGAGAATCTCCCTTCTGTGCCAATCTGGAGTGCATCTGCCCAAAACCTGCCTTAGCTTCTACCATTGCCCCGTAGCACTTCTGCTGATTTCTGGGGACATACGAATGGGTTTTGTTTATTGTAAAGAAACAGGCAGCCTAACCAGACAGGCCCTAAATGCCCTCATTTCAGGCGTCTCTGCAAAGAATAGTGTTGCAGTGGCCAAATTTAGGCAGCTTTGCTAACTGAGTCTAGCAAACTGCTTCCAAGAGAATCTTCTCGTGCTGCACTCCACTATCTAACAGCAGTTATGAATCAATGACCAACTTACATACCCAAAATGGATGCAGCTACTGCAGATGAACATTGGTGCATTCTGAGACTGTATTTCTTCTTTTCCATTTCAACTAAGTTTGTGATGCTAGACAGACTTGTATGTTAAACAACAAAAGCATAAAAATGACAAACTAAGTAATCAATTGCTGGCATTAAACATTACCTTCCTGTAACTAAACAAATGGCCAATAATAAGTAAACTGGTGTATTTCAACATGGAAACCTTTTAACCTCCGTAATCTCTGCCTCCTTCTTTCCCTCTCAGTAAAGCCAGGAATTGTATGGAAAATTAGTTTCCCTTCAAGGAACAGCAGAGCAGCACTCAGTCTGGCTAATGCATCCATCATAGATCCTCTCTCTGTTTGGTTGCTCGGTTGTCCTCTTTGATGCTACTAGATTTCTTGTCTGCATCTTTCTTCTTCTTTGCTTTTTCAGGTTTTGTTTTGTTTTTCCCTTTCTCACTTTCTTCTGCCCCTTTGCCAGGATAAACCTGACCTTCCAGTGTAACATCCGCACACCGTTCTTGATTTATCAGGAAGTCTTTGATCTCCCAGGCGTAACCACCATCACGGAGCATAAAGATGGCACGATTTGAGCCAACAATAAATCTAGAGGAAAGATACATATTTTTTCAGTTAGGTAGTGCTTGAAAATCACAGACAATGTGTTGCATAATTCAGAGCACCTCCACAACTGAGCAAGAGGTTGGTCTTCTTGTTGTTGCCTGGGGATGGGGACAAGAGAACAATTTTCTAGCACAAAATGTGTTACCTTTACAAATAGCCAAGGAAGAGCAAGAAAACAAAGAAAACTTAAGAAGTTATTCAGCACTATATAATATTGACTAAGGGTCATTAAACTTCCTTCATGCTTGCTGCAACCCTTCTCAGATTCAATTCATGAGCACAACACTCCCCTCTTTCAAAATGATCCTCTCTCTCAGAGAGAGAAGGAAAAAAAAAATCCATTTTTTTTTTAGCCAGGGAAACAAAAAGCCTTTTGTAGTGACAAGTCTTGCTAGCATGATGTTTTCCATCAAGCACATAAAGGCAAACTACTGCAGCTAAAACTGATAAATAGCTGAAACGTAATGAGATAAAAAGAAACTAGGCTATGCATACACCATACATAAGTGTTACAGAGATTCTGGCACCACATCAGAATTTTTGCTGCATGACTCACAGCAAATTGGTATATAAACTGATACAGAAACAAAAGAATAGTAACAGGCAATGGAGATGGGGAAGGGCACAAGATGAGCAGATTTCCAAGATTTCCAGGAGAAAGAAATAAAAGAAGGGTTCTGTAAAAGCAGTAACTGTATCCTCACGTTCAACAGCTTACCTTTGCACATCGTAGTTTGCATTGAAGAGACCACCCTGCCACAAGCTAGTAATTTCTTCTGTCTCCTTTTCTGTGGGGTTTCCTGACACTGTGACAAACATCATCAAAGTCTTCCCCTTTTTGGTTAGCTTCAGGATACTTTCAGGTTTACCTGGATCAATTTTTGAGAAATCTATCGGTGCTGGAGGCCTCCTGTGTTCAGGAAGATCTCCCTCTTCAATGTCATCATCTTTCTGTTTGAAAAGGAAAAGAAGGCTTTAAACTCGAACAATCCACAAAGCTGTACTTTTTTCAAATTTCCCATTGTTTAGAGAAAAATTCTGGTTTTATAAAGCAAAAGCAGTATGGAGCTAAACAATGGAGATTCTTAAATCAAATAGCGAGTTTTGTCTCAAGATACTTCACTGGGAGTTCTCTTCCCATTTATAACTGTCCTCTCAAAACGATGCATGTGTTGATACTGAGTTATAATCTCATTTTACCATGTACTGAGAAATATTTCAACCACAAAGTTAATTTAATATAGTTTCATCCAGGTAATTTATAAAATAACACTTTTTCCCCCCCTTCAGTTTCATAGGTATTTATTACGCATACAAGATGGAATGAGAAAGTTGCACTAGAAGGCCTCATACACACACAAAGCCATCCACCTGCATATTGCTCCCAGAGGTCAGAACTAGGAACCATGGGATCCCTTGAGAATTTAGTGTTCCTTACTTTGGGACTTTAAAAAAATAAAAAGGCAAGCATTCAGAATTTTGATGCTCATACCACAGGAAAACTTTTATTAAGGGTTTCTTTACTTTTCTAATGCAGAGACGAAGGAAGAACAGCTCACATTCTGACAACATAATCAGCAAGAGTAAATCACTCTTAGAAAACAGATTAAAAACCCTCTTGAAGCCTCTGCTGAGGTTGACAGGCATTTAAATATTTGGAAAGGCAGAATTCAAACTGTTGCCCCTTAAAACAGTTCCCAACAGGGAGAAGTGAATATAGTGACAACTCCTATTGAGCTAGAACTTGATTTCTTAAACAGTATTTGCATCACAGAATTAACTGGGGTGGGGGGGGGAACCCCAGAACAGAAAAGCCGTACACTGGCATCCACCCGAGCACCAGTATATCAGCAGGAATTAAGGCAGATACCTTAGGTGTTGCTTTGACTCAAACATTTAGTGAAAATATTCATCAATCCTTTAGGAACATGAGCTATAGCGACATCTAACAATATTCTCTTCAGGAGCCAAGCTTGATTTTTAGATCCAAGTATGCATTACCTTCTCACTTCTGCACACGCACAAACTCAACCTCTCAGAACATCCCACTGCAGGGAGTGTCCCATACTCACTCTTTCAAGGTTAAGGTTGAGTACAAGTGACCTTCCTTTCCCCATCTCAAGTATGGAGAGTTTGCTGTCTTTTTGTGAGGGAGCTTAAAATTTAGTTACTGCAGAATAAAAGTTGTAGAAGTCTTAGACTTTATCCTTTGTTTCTTTACTAATTATGTTTCAATTTTGCATGTCTGAAGCATGCTTTCAAGCAGTTCATGTGCCTTTGAAAATTCCACGTGAGCAAAGAAAGGAGAGCCCCAGGAAAGTCCCGCTGCCCTCATTGAGAGGGCACAATATTTACTTTGGAGGAAGCTGGAAAAAGCTTATATTGGTCAAGTACAGTGAAAATACAAAATCTTACATGACTGAATGAAAATAGTCCCTCAGAAGTAAAAGCAAATCAATTCTAGTTTTAGACCAGTTTGGCTAGTGTAAAGCCAACTTATTTCACAGTTTTGAGAGAGAAAAGCAAGTGTTTCCAAATACATCTCACACAATACAGAAATTGACTTTGGATTTAGTAAGTAACATAATTAATTAACATACACTGCCTGTCTCTCCCTTAACTATTCAACTAAATGTCCATAAAGCTGTATTGTTACAGTTTAAATATAAATATTCTAAGAAGGAATAAAAAACGCTCCCCTGCATGACACTTCTTGATCCTGTACAAATTAGCTTTATAGATTCAAAACTGCATGATACCCACAAAGACCAAAAGAAAAGTGCAAGCTATAGCTTTGAAATGCCTTGCAGATTCATTCACTTAAATGGTAACACAAAGCTTCAGAGGGAAAGCATTCCATAGATACAGTAATAATATTCCTTCTCTTCCCCTCAGCTCCCATACATTCCTCATCAATGCCCTGGATTTATTTTTTTTTTTATATTATCAATATATAATCACCTAATTCCTTAGCCTATTCAATAATCTTAGCTCAAAGTCAAGACTGAGAAACCCTAAGCTTGTAACTGTTTTAAAGAATACATTTCTGTAACGGAAAGGCTTCTGGACCAGATTCTCAGCTCTGTTTCCAGTTCCTCTGGACTCAAGGCTGATGGAGAGTCCCTTTCCATGAGGGAAATATTTAGGTGGCTTTCCTCAAGCTCCAGTTGTGTAACTGAAGGTGTACTACTAGTTGAGCTACTGAATCAATCTCTCCCTCTTTCCCATCTCTCACACTCACTTTCCACTAGATCACCCTCCCAGTTCACCAGGAAGTCACACACAGCATGGTGTAAGAGGCAGCATAAGAGGGGTGGCTGCTTATTCTGGGAAGGCTGCTAGTACCTCAGCCATCCAGGCCTGTGGCTGACTTCAAGGATGTTATAACCACCATACTCCAACACTTCTGGAGTAATCAACAGGGAATTAATAAATAAATAATTTTTTTAAAAAAAGAAGCTGTCTCAATTGAAAGCAATGACACTTGATTCTGTACAGATCTGTGCCCCTCACTCCCAAGTATAATTCCTGCTCTTATACAAATTCATAATAGCCCCTTTGTTTCTCATCCCACCCCAGCAAGTCCACTCATGTCCTTTCTCCTCTATGCTCCAGCCACCACCCCCTCAAGTCTTTCATGTTCCTTGTATGTGTCCTGATTGCCATCAGGCAAAATGCCATACAGCTGGCCATCCCACACAACTGTTAATTGTTGAGTCCCTGCTCTGGTAACTTTTTTCTTCTAGGGCTCTGACTGTATATGCATTTTCTCCGTGGCAATGCCAACCCACATAGCGAACTCCCCAGCTGCTCAGCCACATCTGCATGCAGCATGGCTACGAGCATTTGTACAGCACACGGTGAAATGGGATCAGAGACCTGCTTCAGCTACAGAGGAAAAAAACATGATCAGCCTCGTGACCCTGGTTGCTGAATCTCCCCCCTTCATCCAGGCATTTCACAAACTCAGAGATGTTCATCTCAAGATTTTTCCTATAATGCCAAATTTGGTTGAGGTTGGCCAATCTTACCATTTAAGTCTCAGATTTTTTTAGCAGCTGGAACTATCTGGTCCTTGGCTGGCACCACTCAGGGAAAGGTGAAATTTGAGCTGCTTCTGTAGTTTTATTTAAATTTTAACTCAGTTTTCTAAGAGTCTCCCTTCCTAAGGGGGAGATTCACAGTAACAGTCAATGGTATAAACAAGTCCATAACCTCCCAAGCAGGTCTAAAGCAGACATCCTCACTTCTCACAGAAGTTACTTTATCTGTATTACATGTACAAAACCTACTTCTCCACCTAGACTTACAGCTGGAACTGGTGTTACAGGAAACTGAAGTTTGGACTCTATTATTTCCTCCAGTTTTTGTCTAAATTGTTCTGGGTAACAGCCACATGGGAAAGAGTAAGCCATTGATAAGTGCTCTGTCATTTATCAGAACATGATGGAAGACAAAGACAGTGCAAACAACCAAACAACAAACACATGGAGAAAAGAGTGATGGGGAACTGACAAAGAAAGGTAAGGCAGCAGGTTGATGGGGATGAACTGGGGGCAAGACAGAACTGGAATAAGCCCTGACGAGCGGCAAGGAAGGAAACAGCAAAAACACCAATGATGTATCAGCTCTGTAAAGCCGAAATAGAGATTTCTTCTGCTATCCACCCTTCGGTAACAAAACACGTGTCTCTTAATGCCCCGAAAGAGCACCAAGTCAAACAGGCCGCTGGCATGCACCAACCGCGTGTGTGGGGCTCGGGTGTTGGGCAGGGGGCAGCAGGGCAGGCCGCGGGCACCCGGGGCGAGGGCAGCGCCCCCAGGAACCCCCTGTGTGCCCGCTCGCACCAATTCTGGAACTTACACACACGAACGCGGCCCCTCAATGGAAGGAAACCGGCCCCCTAAGGCCGCCGGGCCTCGGGGTCCCTCCCGCTCGCTCCAGGCTGGGCCCCCGCTTAGGCCCGACAGAGAGACTGCCGGACCGCGGGCGCCAAACCTCCCACCCCACCCCCGGCGGAGGCGCCGCAGGTCCGGGCTGAGCGTCCCTTCGGCCGCAGAGGGCGGCCGGCAGGGCTACTCCGGGCCGGGAGCCCTGCCCGCGGCACCCCGCTCCCCGCTGCGGCGGCAGCCGCGGGGTCCGGGAAGCGCAACCCCACCGCAGACCCCCAGCCCCTCCCCGCACCTCCCACTGCTCCAACAGCCGAGCCATGTCCGCGTCGTTGTAGTCCCGAATGTCCTTCTTCTTGGCCGGCCCCGCCCGCCGCTTCCCCTCCTGTTCGCCGGCCCCGGCCATCACACACAGCCACAGCGCCAGGCCCAACAGGGCCCACCCTACGGCCGCCGCCATCTTTCCCCAAACCTCACCGCCGCGGGAAGGCGGCCCCGGCTGCCTTAAGGGGCGGGAGCAGCGGCGGCTCGGGCCGTGGGGAGGAGCCGGCGAGGGCGAAAAGGCGAGAGGGCAGCGAGTGGGCCGGCGCTAGCAATGGGGGCTGTAGCCACCCCCTCGGCCCGGACACCACAGCTCCCGATGAGGGGTAGGCGGGGCTGCTTTCCAGAGCGTGCCCGAGCGCCGGGAGCGCGCCGGGGCGGGGCGGATGATGTCGCGCCCCGGCGAGCGACGCGCAGTCCCCGCACAAAGGGCCGCCTGAGGAGCCTCCCGGGCCGCTCCGCTTTAGGTGCAGTCCCCGCAGGCGGGGAGAAGCGCCGTGGGGGATTTTAAGATACTTCAGACGGAGCAGCTCCTGGAACATAAGCTGTGCCGCTTCTTTTTGTTGGTTTTTTTTTTTTAGTAAGCGGAGTGACAAGTACCTCCGCTCGCTCATCTGACAGGCACGGGCCCACTGCACGGAGCCTCCGGATTCTAACAGGCGTCTCAGCTCGGAGAAGACTTTTAAAAAGAAAGCTGTTTGTTACTAAAATCCAACTCCAGAACGTCTGACCACCCCAAAAGTATAAGAGACAATGGCTTTTTCTTTGTACGGACTACTTTAATATTATCCAAATCCAAATTACACAGATTGATGCCTGCAAAGTCTTATTATGCTCTGTGCAGTCGTCATTTTATTTTTTTTTTTCCTGTCAAAGAAGCTGTTTCAATTACAAATAGCACCATCTTGTATTTTGCCTTTTAGACGCAGACTCCAAGAAGTTTAAACCTGGGAACTGAAGGAAGTATCACAACAACTGCTTCTGGTTGATACTAATTGTGGTCAGGCTGATTAGTGAATTCCATTCAAGCGGAAGAGGTACTCATTCTATAGAGTGAACCCTTCACCCCCAATTCTGTTACTGTATATAGTCCTATAATGGACCAGAAACCTTAGGGGCACAGCGCACAAATACAAAGGACAAGCTAAGCACAGTAGGCAGGGGCGTGGGCTTGGGAGGCTTTCCAAAGCCTGGGCTAACTCTTGATAAGACACGGAATGCTGTGTAGCTTGGGAAGGGCAGGGAGACAGGCCACAAGAAGGAGCTGCTTGCCAAGCACATGCACAGCATGAGAAAGAGCAGAGGAGGATGTGGGATCCAAGATTTCAGCACCCTGATAAACAACCAGCCTGGTGTGTAGCCTCCCTACTGAGGGTTATCATTTTATAACGTTTCAGTCATACTGCCAGTGCACCTGAGAAACAGGAAGCAGTTAGACCATAGGTATTCATGGAGCTTGTTAAATGAACAGTAACTGAATCGGGGTTTTACTCAAGTACCTTCCACAAAGCTGTCCAATAAGTCACTAATGAGAGCATTTGCTCAGTGATTTCTCATTAAATATAATGAACATCAGGTATACTGTATCAGATTGCCCTGATTAATGAGGTTTTACCAAAATATGTTTCTGGTAACTTTTGTTATTACTGGATCATGCATACATTCACTGGAAAAAAAAATAGACTAAAGATTCATTTTTGGAATGCTGGACTTAGACCATGAAATAGTTTCACTGAATTTCTACTGGAAATATTTTCTTCAATTCAGTTTGCTGTTATTAGGACAAACCCAGCCAACTTTGATTTTCTTTAATATCTGGTGCTACATTCAGATGTAGATCTTAAAAGCAATCCAATTTCCCTTGGTTAGTGAACAAGTCATTCAGTATATCCAGCGCTGCATCAAACAACACTGCACATTTTCTCGTCATGCATAGAAAATGTGTAATTTGAAAAGGATATATGTTTCATACTTGGCTCTGACCTTGCAACTGTCTATATTCAGGCAGAATTCTGCGTCCAGGAAGAACTTGTTCAAAGCCTGCTCTTTGTGGGGTCAGGACAAACACCTATTCAGCCTCCCTCCGTACTCTGCTGTTCATTCCCATGCAAGAAACAAACCAAAGCAGCTAGAAATACGTATGACTGACAGGGGCAAATAAATTGCATTTTCTTTTTATTGAAGCACACTGTGTTTTGTTCAGAGTACCTACAGAATCACAGAAACATGCTTTTCATAGCTTAAACATTTTCATATTCTTCAAGTTTTTCTATCCCCAGCAGCGAACACTGTTATGATTACAATACACAATGCATCTGATAATATAGCTAGCTACTTTCAGTACAGATTGCAAAAGGTGTTCAAGGCTTTAGCTTGGAGCTTAGTCCCACCTAGTCATTCCAAGGAATGTCTCAAGCTGTGGCTGTTATTTTTACCTCTGCAACATGCAAACTCTATTAGCAGTATTTTCTGTTACAAACTAACACCTTATCAGAAAGGCAAATGTACCTCCTCCTGTTGAGGTGAACTGCTTTCATTATTGACTGGGGTTGGGTCAAGCTGTAAATTGAGAGGGAGACGGTTTAGTATGTTCTGAATTTGTTAATGAAGTTTGGGAGCCTCTCTTTTTTTTATTTTTAATAACCTACATTTTTGGAAGGATTTTTGTTTAATATATAATATTTCCCATACCTTTATTTCTTACGAGATAGAAGAATATGCATATACTTTTAACTGCCAGAAGCTCTCTCAAGTCTTTGGTGGTGGTGGGCCGTTGTGTGCAGTATTCTATTTTTAAGTGGATTGTCATTCCTCACACTTTGCACGGTAGATGTAATATGCTGGGTCTTAAAGCCTGTCCCTTGACATTCCTTGGAATGAAACCTTGGAAAGAACAAAGGACTTGACTTCATCAAGGAAAAGGCAGCACCTTCTGATCTTGTTACTTTTCTCTCTTAATTATCTGTGTCCTTCCAAGATCAGCCCTAAGCATGCAGAAGGAAGAATGAAAATGCAACAGCTACCTGCTATCAACACACACCATGTCTGGAAAAATTAATTTATTTTAAAAACTCTGCTAATAGAAGAAGATGTTTAATAGCAGCTCAGATTAATGAAATGTTGCCAACAGCAGCCTTTTAGTGATTATTGTGAATACCTCAAATGATGGAGGTCTGGGTTCTCTAGAGATACTTAAAACCCACCTGGACACAATCCTGTGCTACATGCTCAAGGTGATCTTGCTTTAGTAGGGGGTTGGACTAGATGAACTCCAGAGGTCCCTTCCAACCCTGACCGCTCTGGGATTCTGTGGGTACAGCTGTACTCTTTATACAGCCTGAGAGGCATTAGAATTGCTTTTGAACCTGCTGGCTTAGTAAAGGACCAGGACAATACTCTGTTAAATAATACAGAAGACTTGCTGAGCAACAGATCCCAGGAAACCTGAAACAAGTTTTGAGATGACCCAGCATTCAGAGCACTCTTACCCTGTTTAAAAGCACTGTCATACATTTTACAAACTGTCAGGATATTCTGAGTCACTTTCAGTGAAACATTCAAAATTAATGTCTTTGCAGGTCTAATTGTCTTAAGCACTCTAAATGTTCCCCTGCAGAGACTATCTAATGCATGAACACTCGTGCAAAGACAGTGCATGTGTTGATTCAGACTTCTGAATGCAGTCACGCTCAGAGAAAAACCTGAAGATTCAGACACGAAGAAGTTACCTTTAAAAAAACAAGAAGAATATTTCTAAGTCTCAGGAAAGAAAAAATGCTTTTCAATACTGTTACTAGCAGCAAATCAAGCAAAATATGCTGTCATCTAAACATTTGAATGACTCAGAGTAATTACAGTCCTCAATTCCATGTATAAAATGAGTGCATTCACTTGCCATCTATTAAGAGAATACAGATGTTTGTTCCAGAGCTAGTCAGACCTTGAATTCCCAGGTCCCATTTGAAAAATTTAGTCCTTAACCCAAAATTCTCCCAAATTCAGAGTTATTGTGATTTGGACATGAAATACTGATTCAGATACTAACCTTGAAATTCAGATTCTGAACTCAGTTTTGACTGTAAAATAAATGTTTACCCTTATGTTATCCTGTACATGTACATTTTATAAATTAAGACTGAGCAACTGTACGGAGATGTTTGACAAATGACATTTAGCTTTCTGTTGTTACCTACTTGATCGGGTTTGGGCAGGGGGTATGAAGCCTGACTGTCGAGTGGCCTGCAATAAACTCAAAAAGCACCACAGAACATTCCTGTTAATATTCATCTTACTGCAAGATTTGCTACAAATCTGTGCTGGTTAAAGCTATGTATTGGTTACACAATTTAAAGTTACCCTATTAAGAAAAGAATTACATTCAATCAATGTCAAAGAAGGTTTACACAGTTCCCACAGGAATTCCATTTATAGTCTAATTTCCACAACCTAAGTGAAATTAATTTTGTAGTTCCAATTTAATTTTAGGTTTACAGGTCAGTTTTGGCACCTACATCTAATGTAAGTAATACATTACAAGAACTTCTGATGAATTAAAGGCGCTAGACTTAAACCTGTAATGATCAACAGCTCTCCTCGTAGAACACACAGGCACAACGAGGAAAGTGTAGGATCACAGACTCCCCGGAAAACATCTACTAAAATTCTCTAATGATACATATTAGAAAAAAGGAGGGAGGGGGAGAACCCAAGCCCTTTTGTAGAGCATTTCAGCTGCAGGACAGAACACAGTACTAAAGTGCAGTTCAGGAAGGGTGGGCCCTTGCACATTCTGTTCAAAATACTGTGTTCTCCTTTCATCTGAAGGAAAAAAAAACACAAAACCGAAAACAACAAAAAAACCCCAAAAAACAGACTGAAGAGTCTGAAGGGAGGGTCTTGGATTCCATCTGTGCCAGACCACTCAGCAACAGAATAGCATTTACCCCTTTTCCATTAAGTGCTTCCGAGTTTCAAGCCAACGGACCTACAACCCTGCACGTAGCCCTTCTTGCCTGTTCCAGGGAGGGACAATAGACACAAGGACTGTGGCGTACCCAAGTCTCTCCTAGATGCAAGTGTCAGAAAACATTAGGTGTAGGATGGAACCTCATAAAGCATGATGTGTAGGATGCATATCCATATGTGTAGATGGTAGATAAGAACATGAAGCAGAAAGCCATTACTGGCTGTATCAAGATAAAATGCAGTGCAGCCTGCCATTCTGTGTGAAAAGGAGTTTGTAGCTGTGTTTTCCTTTTCATAAAAATGTCTCTTTTCCATGTCAATGTGTTAAATATCCATGGTAACAGCAGGGGACAGCCAATCGATTATATATGGTAAGTGGTGAAAACAACAGCACAATAAATTGCAAATGAAAAGACAACAAAATAAAAACTGCCTTTGCTGTATGATCTTTCAGTTGAGCAGTATTTTAGGCATTGCTGGGATATTTATGTTGCTGGTATCTGTAATATTTTTCTCTTACCTTTGATACTGTGTTTTTAACTATGTCATATTAAAAAAAACCCCAACACATCAAAATACCAAGGTTAAGCCTGTCTGCAAAAACCCACCCATTATCCTAAAACCAACTTTTTTATATGGAAAATAATTTTCAAAGAAGAAAAAACAAAACTTGTGCTTGTGTTTGCATTTTGCTGTCACAACTGACCAGTTACCCGTTCCTCCAGATCTCTACCTGTCCTTTTTTGCTACACACAGATCTGTTCCCAGGTTGCATCCCTAGTGTGTCAACCATGATTACCTCTGCAGATCTGAGACAGACCCAGGCTGCGCAGTTTTAGTCTCTCATGAAGTAAATGACTCTAAGTACTGATCACAGACCTCTTACTTAGGCCATTTAAGAGAAAGTAGACCTTGAAACCAATAGATCAGTCAACAAGCACGCCTTTCCTTCTGCATGACTTACCAGTCCACTGCTGCAGAGGAAAGGCCAGGTTCTTCCAGCCTCTTCTGAAACATCTGCCTCTATGTTATCTCTTCCACCAGTCTCTGCCAACCTTATCCTGCCCTGATTTTTAGTTCTCTGCCTGACAAACCAGCTGCATCCTTTGGAACTGGAGCTATCATCCTGTAATTACCAACTCATGGGTTTAGTCACATACAGCTGACACAGGGGAACCACTGAATTGCCTTTTATTCATCAGCTAGCTCCCTATTAAGTTAGATTGATACATCCATATATACATCTATACAGGAAAGGATTACAAAGTAGTATAACCCATTGTACAGTAACTTCCTCTCACCACCCTGGCCACATACAGTGTTCATAAAATTATTACAACTCACTATTATTCAGCTATTACTCAACATTGCATGCACTGGCAAAAATCAATTCCTCTGTCACAAAAAAAAAAAAAAAAAAAAAGAGAAGATTTTACTAAGCAATAAAAGGGCTGAGCCCTGTCAGATGATTCGGGAACTTCAACCCCCAGTGTCTGTTGTATTGAGCACAATGCAAAATAAAGATCAATGTGACGAAAGAAGAGCTCATACAAGCAAGGCAATCTTCTGTACATTGCTAAGCCACGTTAAAAAGCCTTTTAATCCCTTGTATCTGACAATGCCTGCTGTTTTGAGCCCCAGAGAGTTATTTCATTCAGACTCTGTCAGAGAAATCTTTTTAAAAGCCAAGCATGGCCACCTGATTTTCATGTCTTCTAAGTCTGTACACCAATTCACAAAGGTGCTCAAGTCCTGCAGGTCACCTTTGGACTCAGCAGCCATGAAATAAATGGGTATGCACACATTCTCCTTGAAAGAGATGTGTGAAAGACTTATGAAGGAAATACCCTCCTCAAACATCACCAAGTTTCCTCCTAAACCACACAGGTACACTTACTGGACCTTTAAAGCATGTATCTAGCTGAGCCTCAATTCTACTCCAATTATCGGACCCAAGAGTATCTGTCTTCATGGCTCCATTTTACAGTATGACTATGTGTTGATGGTCAAATAATAACCATGGTAAACCCCAACTATGAGTTATCTTGAACCTAGCCAGGCTAGCTGTACACATGAAGCAACAATGCAAGGCGTAGGAAGGATCTTACAAGCCAGCAGCTCCAATAAATGCCTCTTCCATGGTGAAAATGACCCGTTAAGGGGGTATTTTCTAAATTTTTTTTTTCCAAACAGTGAACTAAAAGTGATGGTCTGGTCACCCTTTATCCCACATTTCACATGTAGAACTCAACACCCTGGGCGGCTACAGCAATGCCTACTACCTGGCAATGATTACCCCTGCTGCTCCTTGCTAACACTGAGGCTGATGAGCAGTGGATCAGTCTTGCAGGTAGATTAAAGGAACTTAAAGAATATTTGCTTATTTTATAGCAGTTACCAGGAGCTTTGGTGGCTCACAGGGCCATGGGTTAGGGCCTAGCGGTGTTTTGGGTGGGAGGAAGGCTGTCCTTGGGGAATCACACAGGTCACACGGAGCACCACAGCGCATCTAAAATTGGAAAAGATTATTAGGTCATTTAACTCCTCTTCTAGCCAGGGGTAAGACCTATGTTTTCTAAAATGAAATCTTTCAGACCCTAATTAAATGTAGTCAATCCTCATTAAAAATAAACTAGGTTAATATTTATGAGAGGCATTCCTCAGGCTACATAGTATTTCAGTGCCTCCTTTAAGGACCTATGTGGAAATATTTTGAGATACAATTCAGCTGGCTTCCTCTGCCCATTGATTTTTTTATTTTTCAGAGTACTCTGAAATCATTCCTATTTATAGCTTCAAAAATGAGTTCCTGGCAGTAAGCCAAAATTGTTTAGGCCCAAATCATGACCTTCTTTTAAACTGCTCTCATCTGACTCAAGTACACTGAATTTCCCTCACGCTGTTTTGTGAGGAGGGATGGGTGGAGAACTGCCATATTTTTGACACACCCAACGACCAGCATCTGCCCCTTTCCTCAAGCCTGGCTCTATGGCAAGGGTTTCCTCTGCCCCCCCTCCCGAAGGGTACATCCTGTTAACTCTCCACTTTCACATCTGTGCTCATCCTGCTCGCAGTCCTGCTCTATGAGTCTGTAGAGCAGGCCAAGGGTTCCTCTGGCTAATGTGTGAGAATACATAAAAATAAACTTGTCTGAAGCTCTTTAAACGTATGCAGCCCATTAGATGGGTTCTGTTTGTGCCAGGACATTGTTGGATCTGGCCTGCAAGTGAGGAGTCTGGTCCAATTTTCATCTATTTCAAGGTTACTTACACCCCTGCAGTAGTATGAATGTAGCAGGAGGCTAATGTAGCTGTGAATTGGGACAAATGTATTTCTGGATTTCTGTAGCCTGCTAAAGGCTTTGTAAGTGCCTCGAATTAGGAGGCTAACTTAAAAAGGAGTCTGACTGGAAGGAGCAAAAAGAATATTGTTATTATTTAGCTGCTGCTGAAGCTTCAGCAAAATATGTAACAAATGTGGTTTCAACATGGACTCTGATCACTCAGGATTACACTGATGGAGATACTGCATAACAGGAGACTCTGACGCACGGGACATAAATATTCTCATCACTATCATTTACGAAACTATATATTCCCTTTGGAAGCATCCAAGGCAGCATTAAACCCATCTTCTTATAACTTGTTCCAGCCCAATTAGCAGCTTTAATTTTATTATTGTTTAATGGCATTTACTTGAATGCCTCAGATTTACCGAGTGTAATGTCTTGATTTTGAGAAGAGCTGTCTAATCAAAGTTCTTGGTGCGCTGCAGGATGGAAACAGGCCAGAGGAGAAAGGCTGCGCTGCAGAGGCTTGCTGGGCACAAAGTTAGTGTCGGGAGGTTTACATTTTCCCTGCTGCCTTCTAACAAATGGCAACCAGCCTTCAACAGCAAGGGCAGAAACATGAGAGAGGCGCAGCAAATTCATTTTCATTGGTGTAAAAAATGGGTCAGGACCAACACCGAGGGAAATACTCCTGTGTAAATAACGACGTAGGAATGCCCCGTGCCGTGCTTACAGAGCCAATCAAGGGCGGCAAGAGGCTGGGCTTGGGAACTGAAGGGAAGCAAAGGCAGTCGAAGCCCCGCCGGTGCAAGGAACCCCGCTGTCCCGGGCACCGCGGAGCTACCTCTGAGCCCACACACGACACGGGCGCTGCTACCTGAAGCCTGACAGTCCGACCAGGGCGCTCAGCGCCGGGCCCGGCGCTGCCAGCCCGCTGCCCTGCCGCTTCCCTACCGAACCGGGCCGAGCGGTGCCAGGGTCGGGAGTTCTCACCGGGAACGTCCAACTTACCTGGCGGGCCGCCTGGGGCGGCGGGCCTGGTGAGGGCGGGAGGCGGCACCCGGGGCGCCTCTGCCCCGGCGCGCTGGGGCGGAGGGCGGCTTCTCGGCTCCCCCCTCGGCATCTCCTCCGTCTCCGATATCCGACCGCACGACGCGCTCCCGCCCAATCGGCGGCCTCACCAACCCGCCCGGGCCGAGCTCATCCGGCTGCCCCTCTCCGGCTGGACTCCACTTCGCTCTTCTCCCACCGGCCCAGCCTCCCCCTGCCCGCGCTCAACCCCGCGCCGTCATTTATTTATTCGGTCAGCCCTCTTTGGTCCGCCGCCCAGCGGGGCCGGGGCTCGCCTCACGCCGGCGGGGCAGAGCCCCTGAGAGGGCGCGGCGGCCGTTCGTTGGCGCTGTCGGCCGGTGTCCGGCGCGGGCCCTCGGCCGCTCGCTGCCGGCCGCGGCACGGCGCTGCTGCCCCCTCCGCCCGGGAGGAGTGTGAGGAGGCGGGCGCGGAGCGGGGCGGCGGGGGGAGGGCAGGATTTAAACGAAGGGCGGTGACACCGCACAAAAGATTTCGATAGGCTTAAGTGAGGTTACGGCAAAGGCAACGGGGAGGGGGGAGCCTCCCTCAGAGCCATGCAGCGTCTGGCTGGCAGATCCGCTGCAGCCGCCTCTTCCCAGTAGTTTGTCTGAAAGCCTGAGAAAGGGAATTTAAAAGAAGATTCCTCCCCCCGCTTTTTTTTTTTTTTTAATTTTTTTTTTTTTTTCCTCCCCGG
The DNA here is from genome assembly GCA_020800305.1 of Porphyrio hochstetteri. NCBI lineage: Eukaryota > Metazoa > Chordata > Aves > Gruiformes > Rallidae > Porphyrio > Porphyrio hochstetteri. Next base: position 15,441,594 of record CM036915.1, on the reverse strand, counting down.
GAGTTGGCGACTCAGCCAGAAAACATGGCAGGAGGAGCGCAAGGCCGGGCGGGTCGCAGCATCCGCGGCTGTAGCCCGGAGCCACCACCCTTGTTTGCGGGAAGAGCCTAAGTTGGTGCGGCGGCGGCCACAGCGGGAGCCGGGCGAGGAGGGGCCGGCGGCACCGAGTCTGCAGAGCCCTGAGCGACGGGGCATGGACCGCGGCGGCGGGGAGCGAGCTCGCAGCGGCCGCGTGAATGGTCGAGGCAGGAAGGAGTGAACCAGCGGCAGAAGGAAGGGGAACGGATCCCGCCCGCCCTCCCCCAGCACCCGGATCCGGTGGATTCTTTTCCCCCCTCCCCCCCTTTATTTTTTTTTTTATCCCCTTCCCCTCCCGCGATCCGTCCCGGCCCCGGGTCGTTGCGGCGCCCTCTCCTCTCCCCTGCCCGGCCCGGCGGCGGGGTGCGCGGCGGGGCTGTGGCGGCGCGGGGCGGCGGGCGGGCCACACCCTCCGCGGCGCTTCCTGCGAGCCGGCGGCGCGGGGCCGCGGCGGGCGCGCCGGGGGCGGCACATGGTGCGCAGCCGCCGCCCCTCCGGCCCTTCCGAGCTGCGCCCGGCTGGCGCTCGCCGACCAGAGAAGCCGGGGGCACGGTAGCAACTTGGAGGGCTGCGCCCCTGCCCCAACTCCGTGCGACTGCTGGGCGTCTCTGAGGTATTCCGTCTCGTAAAGGGAACTTTGCGCAGGATTCCGCAGCCGGGAAGCCGGAGGAGGTGGTGGAAGGGAGGGAAGCCAACGTGCGGAAAAAAAAAAGAAAAAAAAAAGATAGTTTTAGCTAAACGATGCCGGAACGGGGCCCGGGGGCTCCCGGCAAGCGCCGACCCGCCGCGGGAGCGCCGTAGGAGCGGAGGCTGGCGCCGGAGCGGGGCGGGCGCCCCGGCGGAGCTCGCTCCCCGCAGCAGCGGCAGCCCCGGCGCCCAGAGCCTTGCCTTGCTTCCCGGCGATTAATGGAATGATGTTGCGGAAAAGGCAGAGCGATCCTGCCGGGCTCAGTCGGGACTGCTTGGGCGGCGGTGGCAGAGGCGGTGGCAGTGGGGTAGCGAGCGGCATGCGAGTGCCCCCCCGGCGCTATGGCTAGCGGTGGCTCTGGCAAGTCTAGCAGCGAGGTGTCTGGCGGCGGCATCCCCAGCAGCAGTTCCCTGCAGAGGAAGAAGCTCATCTCTATCTGCGACCACTGCAAGATCAAGATGCAACTGGTGGCTGATCTGCTGCTGCTGTCGAGCGAGACCAGGCCGGTGAATACTGAGAGCCTGTCTGTCTTCGGCGAGTCCTTCGAGAAGTGCAGGGACACGATCATTGCCAGGACCAAAGGACTCTCCATCTTGACCCACGACGTCCAGAGCCAGCTCAATATGGGACGCTTCGGGGAGGTGGGGGAAAGCCTGATGGAGATGGGGGAGCTGGTGGTCTCCCTGACTGAATGCTCTGCCCACGCTGCCTACCTGGCTGCGGTGGAGACTCCAGGGGCCCAGCCTGCCATGCCTGGCTTGGTGGATCGTTACAAGGTGACCCGATGTAGGCATGAGGTGGAGCACGGCTGCGGGGTCTTGAAGACCACCCCTTTGGCAGATATGAGCCCTCAGCTCCTGCTGGAGGTTTCTCAGAACATGTCCAAGAACTTGAAATTCCTGACAGACGCCTGCGTGCTGGCCAGTGAGAAATCCAAGGATAAATTTGCTAAGGAGCAGTTCAAACTCAGTGTCAAATGTATGAGCACCAGCGCCTCTGCCCTCTTGGCGTGTGTCAAGGAGGTCAAGACTTCACCCAGCGAGCTGACCAGGAATCGATGCGTCTTGTTCAGTGGACCTTTGGTGCAGTCTGTCTATGCTCTGGTGGGCTTTGCCACTGAGCCCCAGTTTTTGGGTAAAGCTGCCACCATTAATCCAGAGGGCAAAGCTGTGCAAACTGCCATCCTAGGAGGAGCCATGAGTGTGGTATCTGCTTGTGTGCTCCTGACCCAATGCCTCAGGGATATAGCCCAACACCCCGAAAGTAGCACCAAAATGAGCGATTACAGGGAAAGGTTGAGGAACTCAGCTTGCGCCGTCTCGGATGGTTGCAACCTGTTATCTCAGGCACTAAGAGAACGATCTTCACCCAGGACTTTACCGCCAGTGAACTCCAATTCTGTGAATTAACCCCCACATCTTCTGTTTAGATCCCAGTCATTGCTAAAGGAAAATAATATCCCACCTCCTCAACCCTTTTTTGTATACCAAAGAATTTGCTTGGATGAGCCCAGTCCTTTGATTTCATGTGGTGAAGAGCAAAGCATATTCAAACTATACATACTAACAAAGGTAGCCAGTTTGGGCTTCTTTTTATTTCACTTTAAAGTCAAGCAAGTAACTGCAGATAAATTTTCCTTTATTCAACAAGGTCTTTCACACAAATGGTAATGACAACTGTTTGTTTAAAAGGGTTTTTTTATATTTGGGGAGGTGGGGGTATCTTTAAAAAAAGAAAAAAAAAGAGAAGGAAAAAAAAAAGCTTTAATCGCGCTGGGTGCGGTTTTTAAAGTTTGTCTTGTCTTGTCTTCCGAAATTTCCCTTCTAAATTTTACTGTTCGGTTGTGCAGGAAAAAGGTTACCTCAGTTCTCACTCATTTAAAAAAAAAAAAAAGAAAAAACCCAACACCACATAGATGATGGATGTAGCTACTATTTTGTTTGTTTTTGTTTTGTATGACTTTTTTTTTTTTTTTTTTGCATCAAGTGTTAGGTTAGAAGTGCATTTGGTGTGTAGGAGTGGAAGGACTGGAGGTTGTGATTATGTTTCCATGTGTTGATTTCCAAACTGGGGGAAAAGCTACTGTGAGTGTTTAAACAAACAAACAAAAGAAATTACACTATTACAAAAGTGATTTTTAATTTTTTTTTTCCAATGTCAGTTTTTATCTTGCATGTACTGGAGTATTTATTTCATCTATTAAAATGTTATGTTTCTCAGATGCCTTTCTGTGAATCTCTTAATACTTGAGTAGTTGAACATTAGGCCTGTTTGCATTGTATGTCATTTTCCCCAGGGAATGGGTGGTACAAATGTAACTGTAGTTCTAGACAGCAGCATACAGGCTGCAGTTCAGTTCTTTTATTTTTATAAATACTGTCCCTCCCGCAGTACCACCCCTCCTCCTCAGGATGCCTCCAGTAGAGATACTCTGTCTTTGTATTTATGGAAAGCTGGACAGTGCTGTATGCGTTGGGATCGCTGTAGCTGCGGTGCGCTGGCAGCCACTGCAGCGGGGCACGGGCTGGCTTTGGCTTTATCAGCATTCTGTGTTATCTCTGGGAAGTTTGTGTATTTTTAACTCCTGCAGACGTGGGCCATCTGTGTTAAATTTGTGAGTTTCCATGTGAGTTTGTTAAGGGTTTCTTGGAAAAACTTTTCCTTGCTTGATAGCCCTTGCTTGTTCCTTGTGCGTGCTTAGGAATGTGAAGGTTTGCCGGAGCGGGCCCTTTGACTCCTCAGAGGTGTGTGTTGGAGTTCCTCAGTACAGATTGCTCTCAGAGTAGCTCTAGCTAGATGCTAGCTAACCTTTGAGGCCCTGTCCACCTCCTGCTGAATTCCTTGGGAATTGTGAGTGGACCTTAGGGAATACCACAGTAATTCCTGTAATTGCACTAATTTATTTTTTTTTCAGCCTGGTCTTTGTGGACCAGTGGGGTCTGCTGCCTTCTGTACGTTTTGTGAAGGTAAATAGAAGAGCAAGTCTGCTGGCAAGGAGGCTTTGTTTGTCTGCCCAGCCCTGTTGCATAGCTGGATTTTTTTTCATAGGTCTACAAATGGAACAGCTGTGAAAGCTACTAGAGAATGTACCTTAAAGATGTTGTTACCGGCATTCAAACCTTTACTGTTTAAGCACTGTCCTGGCTATTCCCTTTTAAGAAGCTAACAGTTTGGGTTTGGATATGGAGCGGTCCTGGAGTGGTGAAAGGTCTTCCTATTATAGCTTTATGGTTTCTCTTGCATGTGATGCTTTTCCCTAGTTTCAAACATGAGTAAAGCGTTAGTGGGCAGTGGATGAATGCCTCCTGTTAAAGGAGATATGGCTTAAGCATCTCCATCTCTATCTTTGGGGTTAGATAAAAATAATTGCTTAAATACAGTGAAGCTCAGCAATAGGTTTTGTTTATTTTTAAATAACGTTTCTGACTGCAGGGAATTGTATGATTAAGACTCTTCTTTGTGAAAAAATCAGTCCAAGCTGCATTCCTCAGGGGTGTGATTTGCTCGCCGCGTTATCTCTGATGCAATAGAACCCTAGCAGTATGTGCCACAGAGGCATGGATGTCGGTGCCTATTTTTATAAATAAATATATACTCACACTGTGCCAAGTTTGACTGAGATGCCTCCCCAGGTATTTCCTCAGAGGCCGTCTCACGTGTGTGTGCACACCCGTTTTCTCATCTGGATGGCAGAACAGCTGTATGAGTCCTGAGGGATTCGCAGGAGGCCAAGGCCACCCACAGGGAGGTCCTGTGCCCCTGTAGCATCTGCAGCCATCCTCTCTACCACACTCGTGTCTCCTTCCTTTGCAGCATGTCTCTCTGGAAGCTGAGCTACCATCCCCATCTGCCCTTCCTACTCCTCCATGGTTGTTCTGAGGGGAAGGAGGAAAAAGGGAGTGTAGGACTTGCCGTGCTCTTCGGGTGCACCGTCTGTTGTGACTGCAGCCAGGAGGCAAGGCACCAGATCCACCCTTCCTTCGCCCAGATCCTCCATGGTGCAGAGCTTCTTGAGGGATGGGCAGAGATGGTGCTGAGGAGGCTGCAGGGCAGTGCTGCTCAGGGGTGGCACAGGTACCAGGGTGGCATCCCTCAGCTCCCGTTCGTTACCTTACCATGCTTGCAGGGTCTGCTCTGTGTACACACCAGGCTTCTCGCTCTGCAGCATGTCTGACAAAAAAAGTAACGTCCCACTGCCTCTTTTGATGTTCCTACTTAATTTTTGGCGCTGTTGAACTAATTAGATTCTCTTTGATTTATTTATACATTATTAAGGTCCTATGCATCACAGTGCAGCCTCCTTATTACCTCTGCATATGAAAGGCAATATGTTATTAATGACGGTAGCGCTGACTTTTGTTGTGGTAAGATTTTGTTTTAAAAGGTTAAGTGCAATTTTTGTTTTAACAAGGACACTGCAGATTCTTCCACCCTTTCGGATTACATTTGAAGTGAAGTACATGCATACATATATAAATAAGTATGAATCTTCTCTCTTTTTCTTTTTAACACAGGAGGAAAACAAATGGCTCTTGATTTCCCTTTACTTTAGAGGTGTGTGGGGTTTGGGGGCTTCAGTTTTATAAAATGATCTGTGAAATGTAGCCAGGCCATTAATTTTAATTAGCATGCTGATTAAGAATATATATACCAAATTCACCAAAGCAACTTACTGTAACATTTTAAAATAACAGTAGTTTTAATACTTTAAAAAAGTTCAGTTGTTTCCTTCTAGGGTAGAACTCACACAAAGGGAGCCATGAGCTCCCTGGCTGTGGCTCAAGAGAGTAGCTGTCAGAATCTGTGCCGGTCTTGTAATTAGCACAGCAAAGTTTAAAAAAAAAAATAAAAGGCTTTTGATGCAAACAAGTAGTACTCTGAGTAAATGATTAATGGGGAAAGTCTCTATATACAGATACACATTGTGGCGTTTTCTGAGCTGAAAGAGTGTGGTTCCACAACTAAGTGTGAACATAAGTATATTTTAAATGCTGTAGCACCATATTTATAGCAGTGTAATTGTGATAATTTATTTGGCATGTATTCCTGTAGAATATTCTGCTATAAGGCACTTTTTCAGTAGGTATATCAATGTTGTTTGTTTAGTTTTTTACTTTCTGGGACAGAAAAAAACTACAGAATGGACTGGTTTTCAGGGTGCAATTGCAGGCCACATTGAGGTCACTGATTATCGCTGGGCGTCATACTTTAGGCCCTTGTTGCCCAGAACCTTACACCATTTAGGTCAACAGGTAGTGTCACTATTTCAACATAGGCTTAGACACGTGAGACACGTATTTTCTGATCTGGAACCTTAGTGATTTTGGTAAAACTTACCATTTCAGGGTGGTTATATCACACATGCCATAGATCTACTCTAAGACTGCATTTAAGAAAAGGGTTAACTTATTTCTAAACACATTATGCAATGCAAGTCTGTAGCCAAAAATAACACTATCCCCACCAAAAGAGAATTAAACTTTTTTTTAAAATGTAGGAATATTTAACAGGTTAGAAGTTGTCACTTTTACATTGTCTGTGAATTTGATACTATCTTTTGGTTGCTGCTCTGTCATAGTGCAGCTTGTTAGTGATTTAATACAGCAGCTGAATCTCAGAATTTGAGATCAGAGAATGTGTTTTCTGATTAAAAAAAAAAGTTCTGTAAGACAACTGGTAAATGAGCAGCAAAATGCTAGTGAAAAGCGAGTATGCTATTTAAAAGAATTTGCAAATGTAAATCCATGTTATTTTTCAAAACTAAGAAAAAAAAAAAAGACCATGGGTCAGATAATTCCCTTCACTTTTTACCACAGGAAATGATCAAAGTAGCAGAAAATCTGCTCTTTTTGGCCAAACTTCTGTCAGAGACAGAAGGGGTCGAGCCAACACATGGTGTATGCAGCCTTGCAGCAAGAGGGGATGTGGCTGATGGGAAAGGAGGTGGAACCAGAGAAAATCTGTAGGGTAATACCTCCTATTAAACCCACAGGAATTTTTCTATTCTAGATAAAACAGAGGCTGATCCAATAAAACAAATCTCAAACAACGCAACCTTTCTTTCCGTGCCCTTAGACGCTCGTGAATGAGGACGTGAGACTAGGAGCGGTTGGGATGCTCTGTGTCGAGCAGCTGTGTTGCTGTAGGGAACCAAGGGCCTAAGGGTTGCCCTAAGATGTACAGTCAAAACCCTGTACCTGCCAGAACAGTTTGGTGGGAAATGAAGGGGTTGGGTTTTACTTTTTCCCTTTTCTTTCTTTCTTCCCCATCAGGCTCTTTCTAGACTTCACAAGAAGCAGCAGATGGTAGGGACCAGTACATTTTACTTCTTTGTTCTTGCTGCCTGTGAAAGGTGCCAGATGGGTGATGATAAAGATAGAAATTCTCTTCCTGTAGCCCAGGGATAGTGAAAACGCTGCCCTTGCCTCACAGGACCCCCATAACATGGCTTTTTTTTTTTTTTTTTTTTGGACCTGGTGGTTTCACTCTGACTTTTTACCAAGAACCTGATAGAAAATCCCCGTGGCAACTTGGCAGGGACATCAAAATCTTTGAAATATTTTACATAGGACACCAAACCACCACCATCAGGTTCACAAAGGGGCCAAAAAATACATGAGCGAGGTATGAAGTGCCAGGCCAGCTCTTTCATATGAAGGACTTGGAAAATGAAATACTTTGTGCTGCAAGAGGTGTTTACTTGGGAATTATGAATTATCAAAAGTTTTATATGAGTAGTTCAAAGGTATATTTAATTAACATAATTAGCAGTAGTATTTTGATCCGTTTTCATAATGAAGATGGGCATCTATGGACATGAAGGTCTTAATCCATGACTCAGGGAAGCCTGTGTAATTAAATATTAATATTTTCCATAAGGTATGTTAAAATTTTAGGAGGCATCTTGTGGCAAACCAAGGAATTATATATTGATTTTCACTAATCTGAATCTTTTCCTAGAATTGGTTTTTATTGTAATTAGAGTCCTTTGAACCCAAGAGGGTTTTTTGTTTTGTTTTGTTTTTTTAAAACCACGCAGTGTATGATGCTGTATTCTGACAAAGTCAAAAGCAGCATTTCAGGATTAATGCAGAGATTCCTGGGGTCTTTTGTCAGTTTGCCAGACTCTTGTTCCTGTTCTAACTTAATTTTTTACAATTTCCTTTTATGTTAATAAAGGCTTCTTGCGGCTGTAAAAGTTGAAGTTGTCTTACTCCATAGACAGCCTGGTTCTTATGTAGATACTATTTAGATTATTTGGAAATCCTGCTGGTTGCCAGATGGAGCTCTTTTGGGTTTTATGTTAAATACTTGGAAAGCTAAATAGCTTGGTTTTTCTCTCCTCCCTCCCTTCCTCCCCCAATAAAATAAATAAATCCATGAAAAGTGATTACTAACAAGTTGCTTAACTTCAGTTTTAAAATCAAATTAGTTTGAGGTGAAGTGACTGCAAGTATGAGATACCTCAGAGTAGTCGGGTTTTGGTGGGGTTTGGCTTACGTACCAAGGCTTTAAACCAATAGGTTTTTTTCCAGTTTGGTTTGGGCAGCAGGAACCTGAACTTTAGTCAAAGGATAGAGAATCCTGTAAAGCAAAGAACATGGCCCTGAACCCTACAGTAGCATTTCTTATAGGATCTGGACTTGAGATGGAAACTCCAAGACAGCATTAGCCTGCAGTGCCTGTTAGGATTGCTGGGAGTGACTGGTTGCTGTGGTTCAGCAGTGTGCTGGGCTGCTGCGAGCTGCCTGCATCCTTGCATTCATTTAACCAGGCCTTGGATGAACAAGGTGTCTGCAGAAGCTCCTGTGTCTCTCCTTTTCCTGCTCTGAACATTTAGGTGAGACAGTGAGGAGGAGAGATTTGACATCAGGTTCTCCATCACAAGCATGGAGCCTGGAGGTCATTTACAAATGATACCACTGGCACCAGGAGCCCGTATGGATGCCAGGTGGACTCGTAACGTGGAGGTTTGAAACTGCTTTTATTTCCCTGCCTTTTGGGGTGCAGCCCATTCAGTCAGTTGAGTTCACAGAGCAGAGTGTCAGCAGCACCAGAGCCAGGACCAGTCTGGTTGGCCTTTGGATTTTAGCAATTATGAGGCTTCATTTGGTTGAAAGTCAGGCTAAATGCTGAACCTAGGAATGTTTCCCAAAAAAGCAGTGTCTGTGGGGTGCTGCGCATTGATGAACTGAGGGACCTTCTGTTTCATACTCAATGTATGCAAGGTGGTCCTCCAGTTCATGCAGAAGGTGCTTGGGGAAACACTGGGAATTAGTGTCTCACTAATCATAATTTTGTTGTCATCAGTTACCAAATGGTTGAGACAGTAGTTTTGGCCTCAAGGGTTATGTTTTTAAAGTACAGAGTAAAAGAAAAAATGCCATTTCCTAGTTGGGTTTTTATTTGGTACATACTGATTCTGTCTGGTTCCCGTTAAATATAGGAAGTCTCTTGAATCGGATGTACTGTGGCCCCTGTTGGCATTCTGAACATGGACACTGTGGAAAAAAGCAGTTGGGTAGATCTGTGTGTGTAGTGTGACAAATTACAGGCTCTGTAGCACTTCTGAGTTGGCATGCAGTTAATGCTCTGGACTTATTTAAATGCTTCAAATGTAATCAATGTTTAAAAATTTACTTTCTGTTTAAAAATTTACTATGGACTCAATGTGTTCTGGCAATGTTAGATTCATAGTTCAAAAACTTTATCTCCTTTTATCATCTTAAAATAGTGATTAGTCTGAAACTTTTCAATCTCTGAGTCGGGCTTAAAAAAAAAAAGACAAAACGAAAAAGGAAATCAGGCTCTATATTTCGGTTTTAATATTTTTGAAACCTTTAGAGCTAATGTGATGACCTATTTTTAAATTACAGAGCTTGGAAAAATAGTAGGTGTGTTCTTTCATGTGCAAGTGAGCTATTGTTTCTCTGCTTATAATTAAAACCTTGCGTTTATAGAAACTCCAATTGATCCTACGCATTGCAAGAAGATCTGTGAGCTATCTGCATGAAATTTCCTTAATACTGACTTTAGGCATGAAGTCATTCAGAGTCTGTAATCTTGTTGTCTTTTGTGCCTGTCATATTGGAGGAGTTTCTCCCAAAGCCTGTAAAGGGAGCTGGTAGCATCTGACCAGGCTAAAGAGCGGTTATTGAAGCGAGTGGTACAAGCTCCAGAGACACACAAGTACTGTCTTTGAAACTTTCAGAGATAGGTGCTGCTGGTGGGGGCACTGCACGTTGTAACACTTATGAAGAGTTCTAGTGAAAGACAGGACTGAAAAAGCTAGAAGCAAGAGAGGTTTGTTTCAAAGCAAGGGCACAATTTATAGGTTTTAAGGAAAAAAAAAGTTGGTCAGGGACTAAGAATATTTAGGGGCTAAAGAATATTTAGGGGCTTAAGTCCTATTGATTTTCAGCAGGAGCTATGTGTCTAGGTGTTTTGTGGACCTGGTCATTCATGATGAACTTTGGATGCCTGTGGTTTTAAAATTAATTGTAGTGTGTTGTGGTAGAGTTTTACTGAAACTCTGTAAGTTAGGAAGCCTGCAGCTGAAGTATGCACACAGGCCATAATTCTGTTCCGCCCTGACCTTTCTGCATGGGTTAAAAGCGCTGGTTATCCCTGCGTATGCCCTGGCTGGCGAGCAGTCAGAGTCCCAACTCTACCTCATTTGTCTCTTACAGTTGCCAGATGCCAGTGTCATGCATCTTACCTTCACATCAGAATTCCAGATTTCACCTCTCTCCCTCCACCCTCTGCTCCCAGCACAACACCCAGATATGGAACAGAGATCCCTTTGTCCTCTCTGCATCGTATCCTCACACAGGCCATAGACATAAAGACCATTCATGCAAATTGAGGTCCAGATCACATTAGAAACATACCTGATCTCTATATGCAGAGATACTGCGTACATCCTTTCCAAACAGGTCCACAATTGTTGCCTGCAATCCATATTCCCTGGAACTGTGCTTCACAGGCGGTTTGTCACAGAGCTCTAATGCTACACAGAAGAAAGGGTTCACTGACCTGGTATTGATGAGGTGCTTTGTAGGGGAGGTGGGTGAGCTGGATCCTGTGAGATACAGGTTAGTGGTTAGCATAAAGGTGTAGCAGCTATAGGTGTCAGTTTCCCAACACAGGAGCATTTAGGTTCTGTGTAGTCTGACTTTTAACTAACTGTACTGTTCTGCTAAGTAGTGAGTTAATCTGCAACTCTGACCTCAGTAAGAGAGAGGTAGCATCTGGGTCTGCTCTATAAAATCTCTTTATTGATGAATCTCCTATAAGACTTTTCTTAATTGGACCCTGAGGCTTCTTCTAAAATTTCCTGTCTTGCCACAGGTTGTTTCTCAAAATTACCTTAATTTTATCTCCAACTGGAAAACCAACAAACCCCTCCTTAGTATATTTATCCAACTCCCTACCTACCTAACTTTTTATGGACAGTTTCAAGATCATTAGATGAAAATCACGTTCTTTGAAAAATAATTTTACTCCTAAATTTCAAATCATAGCCTGAAACTTGTCACCATTTATTGTTTGTATGTGATGAAACCCACATCTGTTCATTGGGGTAGAACAGAGGAAAGGGTGTGCTTTTCTGTCTTGGTACATAAAATAACAAAAGGCCACATGTTTTTTGGTTCACTGACATGAGTGTACCACAGTACGTGACAACGCCTCGTTGCATCAGTATTGCTGTTTTTGGACCCTGAGTATCATTTTGACTGCAGACCCAGGGCTTTGCAGTCATTTGTATTGGGGGAAAAAGTAAAATCTGTTCAAAGGACCCCGTTAGTACATGATAACATTCTGTATTGGGTTTGGTTTTGTTTAAGACAAGAAAGCTCAAATCAGAATATGCGCCAATTCTTTGTAAGAGCCCACTCATTTGGCAAAGGAATTGCATTAATTACATCTTGTTTTCTGTACTGTGTTGTTACAGAAGAGAGAGCACATGCTGCTCTTGTAAGGGGATGAAATAATTCACTTCCATCTTTGAAGCCTTTGCTGTATTTTTCCCTTTTCCTGTGAAAATAACAGTAGGCTGTAGAAGACTTTCCCTGGATGATAAATATGCTCTGCTAACATACAATGGTGCTCAGAAGCTTGAGTGAAACAGACTTAAATTAAAACAAGTAAATCTATCTGATAGAAACATTATAAAAAAAAGTCGAAGTACTTTTCCAAAGCTTTTCCCCAAAGTATTGTTTTAGCTGTAGTCTTACCTGGTTTTGTTGTTAACGTTCCTTTAATATTATTGTTGGACATTTCCTCCCTTATGAGATGATTTTGTAATACAGACTGATTTCATTTACAGAAGATGCAGTTGCTGACTGGTTTTGGATTCTTTTCAAGGCTCTGATCTGTCATACATTGCATATCCTTCCTTCTAAGACTGTTTCATTCAAGTGATCTGGAGTCCACATGAATCACTAATGTCAAGGAAAAATCACTTCTGTCAAGAGAATAAAGCATAAAGAATGTTCAGAGTAGGTCTGTACGACATTTCTGTAAGATGGACAAGTCTCTTTCAATAACTCTCTGTCTGAACTAGCCCCTCTCCCTCAAGAATACTAATTTAAAATTAAATTGAGTATTTAAAAAATTTCAGCTGCCAAAAAGTTGATAACCTACAGGATGCATGAAAGTCTTCCTTCATGTTTTGCCTCTGTTCATAGTCTAGCTAGCTAGAAATAACAGTTTAAATGTATTTGTATGCTAAAATGTTTTGTTTTTATCAATGTGGAGAAAACAATGTGAAAGCTTCTTGTTTTGGTTTTCAGAAACAGACTGCAAAACAATCAATATCCCTTTTGCTCATTAGATGCTGTGTAACTAAGTCATTCCACTGCTTATTGCACTCCAAAATACCTTTTTACTGTTGATTTGCATTGACATCCTGCAGTTTGATTTTTAGAAAAGTCCTCGGCTTGTTTGTGTGCTTCTGTCATATCGATGGTATATAAATTCTTCCTTGGAATGAAATAATCCTGGTTACTGATGGAGTGAAATAATATTAAATTTATTTTTAAAGGGAAGAGCTAGCGCTCTGCCCAAGTCAGACCGATGAGAAATTCACCCTAGTATTTTAAAGGCTGCTGCATAAGTAGCAGTGTGCTTGAGGACTCTTGCAAGCCTGAAGCATGCTATTTTCAAACTGTTTAATGTGAGAGTACAGAATTATCTCTTCCAGACCAGAGTATTTAGGAATTGAAGCCTTTCAGAATATGCTTAGCAAAAACCGATCCTAGTTAGATCTAGTTTGCAGGGTGAGTCCTACCTGCAGATACGAAACCGAGATGTACAGGTTTAGCATGTTGTGAGGGGGGTGGCTGTGTGCTACTGAGGAACAGCATTACCTGACTTTGGGGTATCTGGGGTATTTTTTTTTTAATGAGGCAGCCTTTTAATTTCATTGTTGTGGGCAAACGCCCCTGGAAGCTTTTTATGGTAATGTAATGTCTCTTTAAGATTTGCAGTTGCACATTATTCTCTTTGTCCAACATAAGTTTTGCAGTTCAGGAGTACTAAAAGCTTCCCACATAACTGCTCCGGTTTCATGCTCCCATGGAACAAAGCTGAGCACTGCTGTTCTGGGGCCACCAAACGCAGGTGGAGGGGATGTGCTCCACCTGACAGCTTGTGTGTATGGACTTGTCTTCCTTGTGACAGTGTTTATAAAATGCAACCTTTGCAGGTTTGTCAGCAACAAAAAACTTTTTAAGCAAAGCCTTAACAGCTTCACAGACAGTACTGGCACTGCTGCTGCTAAGGGTATTTGCGCAAACACCCGGCAGGTAAAAAGCACTTCCATTATTGCTGAGCACACCTCCCCTGGCTCTAGGAAGAATGCACGGTGATGGGTCTGCATAGGTCCATCTCATCTCTCTCGTTCTTCTCAAATACTTACATTGTTTGTTTTTTTTAAATGATTTTTTGTCCCATACATACACAGCAAGTGCCCTGTGCAAATATGACACAGAGCTGTTGATGGCACATCAGCTTCTGCTTTCAGTGGGGACAGTATTTATATCATGATCCCACTAAATGGTGTAGCCATAGGGATTCCTTCAGACAGATAAGGACCAGGTGTGGAAGATGCAGGTATGAAGAATACAGGTCTAAACGCATACATATAAATGGGACTCCTTCCCAGGACTTGACCTTTCTTCCCCACATGCTTCTCTACAAAACAGTACGTTTCTTGCCTTCAGAAAAGAGTAAAGTTGGGAAGACAGGCTTCTGGAAAGGCAGCTAACCATTAAGCAGGGGCCTTGGATAGAGAGCACATCTACCAAGTTACTAGGGTAAAAATACTTAGAAAATACTAAGTACTTAACTAAATTGCTAAAAATCTGCAGCAGAGTTAGCTGGTGAGGACTTCGGCTTATCAGCATTGACCTGCATGGATATCTCTTCAGAAAATGCTTGTTGTCGTCCTGCCTTGCCAGTGATTTTGGGTCTCTGCATGTTAGGACTAGGGAAGTGTGTGTAAACCTGTTTGATCAGAAAGTATAGATTGGTTCTCAAGAAAGAAAAAGGCCCTTCCAGAGATAGCTTGGATTAAGCTGATTCATAGCGAGATGCAGCTTTATGGTAATTTAGGGATCTGTAGAGCACTGTGAGTCACAGTTCCTGCTAAGGGTACCTGGGCCAAGTATACCTACAGTGAACCACCTTTCTTCTTCATCAGAATGAGAGCTTTACTATCTGCCCCTAGGCTGTTGGGTGTCTCCACCTTTCCATATGTAGAGGGCTGTACCTTTTCTGAAGACAGATATAAAAAATAATACACCTCTTTGCCATGAAATACATCCCACCAGTCATCGCTTTCTTCTTGCTGCCTTGGTCCCGAGCAGGGTGCTATGTAATGCTGGCTAGCGATGCTTTACTTTTGTCTTGCTTTTTGCATTGTCACTCACATATTCCTTAGTGTACATCATCAGACTAGGAGCCATTCCTCACCTCTCTTTCTATTTCTCCTCTAACGCTTCCAAAAAATCTCTTGTACTGACTTACAGAAACAGCTGGAATCACAACGTCACTCCATTTTAAGCTCTGAATTGTGTTAGCCATTACATTGGTTCCACATGCTGTTTGGGTGGAGCCATCAGTTAAAATTCCCAACACGGCCAGTCAGGCCAGGAATTGCAGCTCTGTGTAAGTGGTGGTGACTTTCTAATTCTTGATTACATTATGCTAGAAAAGAGGATTGTTCCCAGAGCAATTTACCAAGAGGGGAAAAATGGAAACACTGTTCAAGGATGACCTTCCACCCCAGTGATCTATTTGGCTGGCGTCTGTTATTGCTCAGCTTCTCTGTCATGGGTTTCGCAGTAGTCCAGTGCTTTGTCATCGCTACTAAGTGGAAAACTCCTGAGCTCACTAAACAGTTTGTGAGGGGTAATGGCAGATGGATTTACGAATACAACTGCAGAGCGATGTATTCATCGAGGTTACGGGAAACAAACATGGGCGCTATTTAAGCAGACTTTAAATGCATTGACTCTAAAAATTTCTTGAATCCAAAGTGCTGTTCCTGAGCCCAAGTTCCTGAGATACGGTCGGAGAGAGGAAAAAGAAGGGAATCAACTTTGCTCCGCTCCAGCATGGGAGCAGGAAAAGTGTTGTTGCGATTGTCTCCAAGAGAGAGGCAGTGCTGTAATCCTGTTTCGTTTTCATACACAGAACTTGAAAAGATTTTTCCTAGAAATGTGTAATGGGACTGTCAGAAAACAGACCACTCCCCTTCCCAGTAGTTTCCTGCTGAAGTCATTTAAGGCCTCTCACAGCTTTCATCTGTGTAGGCACTGAGAATGCACGGGCCAAGAATTTTTTTTCCCTTCTTTTTAAATGGAATACAAGCAGAAATGAGGCACTTCTAAAAAAGTCATTAGGAAAGCAAGTTGGAAGTTCCTCTGCGTGTGGGGCTGGCTCACCACTTCATCAGTTTCTCATTTCCGTTCTGTTTCTGTCAATCCCAGTGAAGTGGATCTAGGTGTTTTTCTTGTTTTAGGTACTGCTAAAAGCATGTATGTGAGCTGCCCAAAGGGGCGGAGTGAGAAGTTGTTCCTTACTTCACTTCTGGGACTGTCTGTTCAGGGCTTTACACAGGAGGTGACTTGGAAAGGCTTGTGAATTCCATTTGCTGTGCACTCAGACCTGGTGAACGTATAGAACCTGCTCTGCAGGCAACAGCCCCAGCGCAGTAACTATTTAAAAATAAATAAAAATCCCTTTGTGGAGCTGGCAGATAGACTGCATTCACAACAATGGGAATTTTGTTGGTATATATGCCGTTTAACGCAAATGATCAAGGCGACGTGCTTTTAAAAGAAGCTATTACTCCCATGAATAAATGGATGCTCCTCAGCGTGCATTTTCTGGTTGGACTGAATTCAAGCCTCCCATTCTGAAATGGATAGCTTTTTTGGACTGCATTCACTTGTCTCTCAGACAAATCTGTAGCGTGGATTTGTTCCTTGGATGAATGATACACATTTCATCCGGTTTCTTTCAAGTTGAACTCTGCCTGGCAAAGGAATGATAAATGTTTTTTTCTTTCTCCTTCTGTCTAGAAGACCACGTTGTACTGTGAAAGATGAACTTCATTCCCAAGACAGATGAACTGCATTCAGAGGTGGATTTAATGATACATGTTTGTAATGCTACAGCAGTGCCGTAGGCATCTCATCAGACAGACATATAATGTGGTAATATTGAGCCTCAGTCACATTCCATGTATCAGCCCTTTTGTAAAGCTTTAATTGGAAGTTATGTGGCCTTCAAGCCTGGAGGAGTCTTCAGTAAAGGGAGTGAATTTTCCTGTTTTCTTTTACTATTATTCTTTGGGGGTGGTGTATGTACAAGTATTTCAGCCTTCGAGCATGAAGAACTTCATGAAGTTAGCTGGCCATTATGAATTACATATGCATTTAGGGAAAGCAAATGCTGGTATTTAAGTAGGCCTCCAGCATGCTACAAACACAATCCACTGTATTGATATGACATTTTGAGTGTGTATTTGCATTTGTTACAAAACTGTGCATACCCGATGTGTAATTTTTTTTTGAATGTCCTTGATCCAGGTGATAGGGAAGCTTGATGAGATTAGTGCAGCCTAAAGAACAGCTTCACGATGGCTTTGAATTTAGTTCCACATCAGGCCCCAGGAGCAAATTTGAGACTGATGAGCTAACTTGAATTCTCAGAGAAAACTTGAGTTTGCTCCAAGCACCTGATCCTTGTCCTGCAGTGCTAGCAGGCTCTGAGCATTACTTGTCCCTGTCACCTCCCTACATCCCATCTGCCCTTGTGATGAGACCATATGTTTGCGGCTAGACAGACACGATGTCCTGCAGCCTTCCTGATAAAGGCTGACGTGGTGTGATGTGAGGACACATGGCACTTTCAGACAGTCTGGATTCCGGCTGTCTGCAAGGAACCCCTGGAAGGGAGGAGTTGGGTTGTCTCAAAACTTGTTGCTAGGAGTGGCCACCTCAGGTAAAATGTAATCAAACCCCCAGGGCTGTAGCTATGGGCCTGTTTGTGGTGAAAACTTACCCGTCTTTCCTAAGGCTTTAGATCCTTACCTACTTGTAAGATATTTTTATTTGTCTTGTTGCTGGCATTCTTCTTGTTCCTTAACTACAGTGTTGACTAAAGTTCTTGTCATGCTGAAAAGAAGATTTGAACTGAATCCAAGGACTTTGGAGTCAGTGCAGCTGTGTGATGGGGAGGGTCTGGTACATGCTTTCAAAGATTTTAAACTATTAAGCATATATTCAAGGAAATGACATCTGAAATGCTTTTATTTCTGGTTCTAACTGATTATTTTATCAAAGTACAGCTTTTATTCTTACTATAACTTATTTTATCGAGAGTCTAAGACTAGCCAACCCTACTTCTGTGAGTTAGCAATGATAATTAGAGATGCCTGGTCTATTTTATTGTGATACATCACCAGTATATGTTGATAATAGGAATCATGTCATTCAGAAGCTGTTCTGCTAAAATCTCTGTCTTTGGCCTCTTGTGTAAGGGATGGCACCAGTCACCACAAGTCACCGGTGATGACCTCATGATCAGTCACCACTAGTCACCACCTGGTCTTCATGCAGCAGCATTTCTGTACAGAGCCCCTTTCTATGGGTGAGAGCCCTTCAAAGACAGCACACAGCTGGCTGAGTATCTCAGGCATGCAACGTACAGAGGTGGTAATGACCTATACAAGCAGTGCGAGCCTTACTTCCTAACAATAAAACAGTTTGAGTTGCTGGCAGAAAGTGATAAGAGTGTCAGTGGCTGTTTAGATTAGAGAAGGATCATGTGTGTTCAGCAAGGGGGATAGTGTTTGTTTAGGTTTTCCCTCCTGGGAATAGTTTAGCATTTCAGGCACGTTTGGGAACTCTTTTTCTTTTTTTTTCCCCAGTGGGCTAAGATGTGAGCTGGACAGTGTGTATGATTCTGGGAGAATAAGACATAACAATGCTTCAGAAAAAGTGATCACATATCCTATAATGCTAACTTAGTTTCTGGGTGCCTGTATACACACTGTCAGTATTTGTCTGCTAGCTTTTCTTTCAGCTTAAAACACACTAGAAGATGCCTGTTTCAGCCTGTTGGGGATGACAAAATACCAAAGATAGACAAAACTATAGAGTAAAATGGAGCTGAATCCAGTCCTGTATGGGGAGTCCCTATGTATGCTGTATCGGGGGAACAGCTGGGATCTGCTACTGACAACACTACTAACCCCAAGGTTTTTTCCATCTGTCTGACTGTGTGCTTAGTGTGCATGCCCTGTCCAGCAAAGTGGAGAGCTGAGACTTGTCTCCTTTTTATTCACTGTCTGTGGGAAGGTTATTTAGAGCAGCACCGTCTGAGTCACTTTGTCATAACCTAGTTCAAAAGGCACACGCTGTATGTAAAAAAAACTGCGCCAAGGAGATGAGGAGCAGCCACAAAGGGACATGCTTGTACAAATCATTATTCAGAGATCATGAAACAGTAAAACACATAGCTCTGAAAGAAAAGGCCAGGACCCCAAAGATAATTGGCCAGGGTAATGGAAATTGTTAAAAGAATGAATGGGAGCAGTCACAACCATTGCCAAAATCATTATGGTCCTCAAGTTGAAAAACGAGCCTGGCGGCAGCAGTACATCCAGATGGCCAAACAACAGACTTATTGGTAATCCATCCATTTGCCTGATTGGAATCTCATCCACCCACCAGCTCAGGGAGAGACTCCAGAGCAGTCCTAATGGGGCTCCCAAAAGCAGGCACCGAGCTCCTCTCCGTCTCTGAGGAGGGCTCGGCCTCCTGAGCCATCAGATAACCACTGATGAAGCCACAGGTTCAGCAGAGCCCTGTGTGCAAACATTGCATCGTGATGTTAAAACAGGTTATTTTTGAGCACCGCAGACCCTGTGTATGCTGCCAGGATGGCTAAATGTGTGTCAGCAATTAAGGACCCCAGGAGGTCTCTGAAAACTGATGTACAGGCCTGTGTAGCTCGCCTTGCAACATAACTTCTCCCAGCAGAGTATGATTGCTGTAATATGGAAGGGAGCTTTGCTCTACATATGCTAAGTACCCTTATCTCTCAAGTGGCCTGATGAACGTAATTAGATTAAACTAAGAGGAACTGGGCCTAACCTTGTCTCTAGCTTGGATTTTGCCACTCCTTTTCAGACCCAGAGAAATGACTTGGAGCCTAAAAGCCTGCCTGTTCTTTCCAATTATATTAATTGGCCTAATAAAAATTTTATGTTTACGTTCTCTTCCTACAAACTCTCCTTGTCTCTTGCTACAATACAATTACTAGTTCCATCCTGGAATGATTGGCATATACAGAGAGCAGAATAAAGAGGTCTGACCTGAACTGTTAGTTAAGCTTAAAAAAAAATAATTAAAATATCCAAAGCTGCTGCACATTAAGGGAAGAGCGAGCCCTTAGCCTGCTGATGCAGGAAAAAGCTCCCTCCCACCCCCCAGAAACTGAGCATGAGGGATGGGAGCCTGAAGTTCCTGTCACACAGAGGATATGGGAGCCCACGGAGTGTGAGTCCTTTCTCATAAATCAATCTATAGCCATAACTGAAATGAAATTTGCAGCTTTTTTGTGACCAGCTCTGCTCTTCAGAGCCGCATTAGGAACAGTGCCGGGCTCCTATGGTGTGGAACCAAAACTGGGTGAGGAGATTCTCCCAGCTGGCATGGAAACAACCGACTTGCCAGGCAGAACTCCAGGGGATCGAAAGGGGTCCCAAGCCATAATACAAAAATCAGTAGGAGCAGCTGTTTGTTCTGGGATTGCAGTTTATCACTAGTTCACAGTGACATAAGCCAGTTTGATGGAGGAAATTCAGAGTAAGAAGCAGGTGAGAAAGCAATAAACAGAAAAACGAAGCTTCTCCTTCTCAACGTGTCTTTTTAGGTTAAGAGGCAGAGTTTAAGCTTTAAAAGGCAGAGATGGAAGCAAATAGTGAAAAATGTTACTCCTGGAGGTTTATTAAATTTTTCGTAACTGCTACAATTTTTGAGTTCTTTTCCTGAAAGTCATCAGTAATATGGCACTATTTATTAATATAGTTAAAAGTAAAATCCAAGTGGTTAGCATGATATTGTTACCCTCTCCACAATTTGCAAGACTTATTAAAGAGACAGCTTTCTCCATAAAGCATCTGCTTTCTATTTAGACAAAACTGTGCTTATTTAATGTCTAGCTAATTTTAAAAACTTCTAGCAAGGAGGAACTAATAAACACATTACATCAAAACCAATTATTTTTCTTTATCTGTAACCTTTTCTATGATACTAATATTGCAATATTATTTTGTGTTTACACTGACCAACATCCTGATAACAACAGCAAAAACATGGTGTCGTAACAATGAACACTAGAGTAGTCCAGCCTGTCCTAGATGTTGCTGATACATCAGGGCTGTAATGTGAGGTGTGTGTCAGCTGCATTGGCAAAGTAAAGGTGCCAGGGACTAGTTCTCGCTTCCTCTCTCATTTTAGGAAACCTTTAAAAGGCAAACAAACCTCCCCTACAGCATGGAACTGAAATGCAATACAGAATGATTCACACCAAATAAATAAATGCTTTTCAGTTGCAATCATTCCCTATTGAGTTGAAGTGGTATTATGCTGTTTTAATCTCATCAGTTCCAGAAAGCATGCACAAATGAAGTGATTTTAACACTTTAGGAGGGGGAACTGCAGCTTGCACAGAGCGTCCAGCCAAAGGAACAGGAATTATTTTACAATGACTGAGCTCAAATACATGCCAGCTTACAACTTCCACTACAATTAATTTCATTTCTCCATTCCTAAAAAATGAACCCGGTGTGACAACCCCCATGCGTTTCATCTATCTGCAGTTTCCATGGTATTTGCCACTGAAGAAGTCAAAGCAATCGCTACCAGGGCTCCTACCCACCTTCACAGCAAAATGTAACTTTTACTCCCCTCTGTAACACTAGTCCACCTTACAGGCTAACAAGAAGCATATGCAAAAAACCCTTTTGACATGGTCATTCTGAGCACAAATGCATGCATAGGAATACTCCCCACCTAATGCTGAAACACAACCACCTCTTTGGTGAGCAGCATCAGTCACACGACAGCTTGTAGCGACACTAAATAATCATCTACTTAGCCTAGAGCAAAAATTGAAGCAGTGGGAATGTACAACATTTGAAACAGCATTTTTTAGGTGAACATTTCTCTGGTGACACCGAAACCTTATTGACTGCAAATATTCAGAACATTTGATATTTGATAACGTTGTACTTTGAAAAGCCAGTAAATTCAGTAAAAAGTACTTTGATGCTGTAATTTGGACAGAGATTTTTGTTACTCACTGGAGTGAGCTGGCTCCATGAGAACAGCTGTGGTTCCTGCGGAGAGAACCTGTGCACTTCTGGGAAGATTTCTTCTCATAAACACCAGAGTACTTCTCCATGAACATGCTTCATGTGTACAACAGGAAGCTCCAGACCTGCAAAACATACATATTCTGATGAGACTGTGGTCTGAGACAGGGTAACAGTCATGACACTAATGTGTCCCATACAGTTTCTGTGTTCTGCCTGAAGGAATCTCTCTTTCGATTTGGTTCTGTAGTGAAAACTTTATTCAAAGGCTGATTTTTTTTTCTTTCCTTTCATTCTACAATATTCCCAGAGAGGTGAGCTCTGATACTCTTGTTCTAATTTCCCAAAATCTAATTTCCCAAAATGTCCTATTCATGTGAAGAGGACCATTTCATACCATGCAGATGTTACAGTAAGCATTTCTGAGGTTTGTCTGTGCTGACAAACAGTTGTGCCAAGGAGTTTGCTCGTTAAAACAGTGATGATAAAGCACATCTAGGTGAGACCTGAATGCATCTAAAATAAGTTTTTTCGTAAAAACAAACAAACAAAAAGCAGATTTCCCTGTATTAATAACACAAATGTATATTTCTAACATCGTTTGAAGTTCAGTTTTTCATTGGGTTTTGGATCTCTGGAAAGTCCTTAGTAAAGAGAAAAAAAAAACCAAATAAAAAAAATCTTTATTTTCCCAGTGGTGCTCATTACTAATGCAGACTTGCTGTCAAATTGCCACTACACTGCAGAAAGATATACAAATCAAAAGCTATCATATATTGGAAATGTAACAATTTAGCAAGCAGAATATACAATTCATATAACGAAGAAATGAGCATAAGCACCAAAAAATGTGGAGCTATCTTGTCAGTTTGAGTTGTTTTGATATAATTTAAGAAATTTAAGAACACTGACTTGAAATGTCATTCTTATATGCTGTCAGATCCTCTGAAATCTGTTCTACCACTGTATCTGCGTTCTGCTTGGAAACAGCCCACATTGTAATTATCTACTTTCTTTTTTAATATCAAAACCTGCACAGATCTAGTTATAATTATAAAATTTCACGTCAAACTTCTTAAAATTTAATTCTGTAGCTAAGAAATATATATGTATAAAATTAGCAGTGTTGAAAAGTCTAAACAGTTTTTATAGCAGGCAATTGTTCCCTAGTAAGTGAGAGCTCTTGGGCAGCAATGGGCATTTGTTACTGGTCCATGGCAAGATTCCAAATTGTATCAATTCTAAGAATACACTTTCAATAAATTTTGAGATAATGAATCATACTGACCACTAAAAAGTCCTTAGGTGACACTGATAACGAAGGAGAGTCACTTCTGACAGACAATTCTTGCTCTTGCAGGTGTGCTCTCCATAGGCTGGGAAAGTCTTTATTTTTGGGGGTTTCCATGGTAATGTTGGCAGCCCTAAATGGAAACAAAAATATTTAAAAGGCGATGTTAAAAAAAAAAGGGTGATTCAAATGTGACTGAAGGTTTTATTTTTCTAAGAGTAGAAAGCAGAAACGATGTTGTACATGGATTTAAAAACTCTATTTAAATTAAATCCAAACACAAATTCAGGCACATTTTGACAAACCGTTGTGGGTTTGGCATCATAAAAAACACCTTAAGGAAGGCCTTTTAGGAATCAAAGTGACTCCTTTCATGTTTTGTTTTCTGAAATAGGCAGCTGTTTTCTACATCTTGAGTGTCTGTACAATCAAAATCCTCTTTGCAAGGGTGGAACTGGTTGCAGCCAAAAGCACGGAACACAAAAATCCAAGCAGCTTTCATTTATTTTGTGTCCAGTTCTGGGCTCCTTGGCATAAAAAAGCCAGGGATCTCCTGGAAATAGTTGAGGAGGGCTACGAAGATGATTAAGGGCCTGGAGCATCTCCCCTATGAGGAAAGGCTGAGTGAGCTGGGACTGTTCAGCCAGGAGAAAAGAAGGCTAAGGGGGGAACCTTAATAATGTTTATAAATATCTTAAGTATGGGATACATGGGGAAACGGCCAGCCCCTTTTCAGTGGTCTGTGGAGACAGGATAAGGGGCAATGGCTGCAAGTTAGAGCATAGGAAGTTCCACACCAACATGGGGAAGAACTTTTACACAGTGAGGGTGACAGAGCACTGGGACAGGCTGCCCAGGGGGGTGTGGAGTCTCCTTCTCTGGAGATATTCAAGACCCTTCTGGACGCCTATCTGAGCAATATGAGCTGGGGAGCTGCTTTGGCAGGAGGGTTGGACCTGATGATCTCTCGAGGTCTCTTCCAACCCCTATGATTCTATGATTCTAGAAATAATCTTTAATCATTTTGAATGCTTGAAACGAAGCTCACATCTCCATCTTAAAGAGAAGTCTGCAGTGCAAAAGAGAGATTTTTAAAGTTACATTTGCAGAGAGAGGGTCTGAATGGCCTCTGGAGCTACAATGCCATAGGGCACCACTGGCTTGGTATAGCAGGACCCAAAATGACTGAGACAATGATGTGAATGTGAGGGTAGTCCTGCACCATGTTAGCAAAGCCCGTGGTGGTTGCACAGATTCCCAAAGGAAAAGGCTAGGGGAAGCCACCACCTTCCTGCTCTTGCAATACAAGGCCCGAGGTAGGAAAATGTCTCGTGGGCCTTTCTCTTCGCTGGCTTTGCTCCAAGAAGACAAGCAGTCAGATGGCCCTGCACTAAGTTGGTTTCAGGACCTGCTGGCAGTGCTATTTATACACCACAGCTGAGAATCAGCACTTGAAAGTGCCTCAAAGTCCTAGTTGAAAAACACCCACAATTCCGCATCTGTGAAAACTTCCAAAAATTGCTTTCCTCAGTGTAGAAACCGGATATATATTTGTTGAATCAGGCTCTTAATTAGGTAGGACACAAAGGGCTTTCTCCCCCTGCGATACTTCCTGCCCAGCAACAAGGTTCCCTGGCTTTCTGCTAACCCTGCTAAAACTTAATACGGGGTGGGGATTTTTGTTATTATTTATTTCCACAAAGCAACTGATCCCCTTTCTTCTCTACCCCCCCCCCCTTTTCATTTCAATTTTTTTTTTCAGGCCAAATTTCTTCCTGCTGACTTGGGCTGGTCTTTTCATTAAACAAGTTCTTCAGATGACCCCCAATCATTTGCCCTTCCTGTCCATTCTTGGTTATGCCAAAACTGTTAGTTCACAACAGGAAACCAATAGCTTGTGCTATCGGGAGACATTTCCTTCACAGCACAAAACGTCTGAATAATAATTTCAAGCAAGGCTTCACCTATTTCCTGTGGAAGGAGGGAATTTTGCCTATCCCAGTCCCTCAGAGCTCTTTGTTTCCATCCCTTCGTGATGTAATGTTCTCTGCATAGGGAAGATGGATGGTTTTCCCTTAACAGCACTGAATTCAAATAGCCTGGGTAAAGTGTTGATGCTGCTCTTCAGCAAAGAAACATGTAACACTTAGAAGTAATAAAAAGTTACTTTCTAGTTTATACTTGTGGTGTCTCTTTCAAAAAATAAACTAAACTTTTGCTGTCTGGAAAATACATAGTGAGAACATGAAGGCTAAAGACAGTCTGGTTTATCAAATGCTTTACTTGCAGACCATTAGCACTACAGCTCTAGGTGCTGCCTATCCTCTCAGCAGATGCGAGACCCCACCTGGTATCAACTCTTGCCGAGCACCAGGATGCTCCGGACCAAAATATCCATAGTGGCACTGCACTCTACAGGAATCTTGCAGACAGATAAACTGCTTCAGGCACAGACTCAACACATCAATTAAGCACATGCTTAACTTCATCCCTGTAGAGAAAAACAGTCAACTTCAGCAAACACCAAAGAGCGACCGGCTTTCTGAAGTGATAGGCTACATCAAAGCCTTCATATAATGGTGATGCTAAATTGTTAAAAAGGGAATTATCAAGCAATACACATGTTAATTCTTTAGTGTCGGAACATCTAGGGATATTCAAGGATGCATAAATTTAAAGAATTAACTGTTAAGCTATCTTTTATCCAAACAAAAGTAGACATAGGAATTGCTATGTATGAGCTACTTTTTTCCATTGAACCCTACTGTGGTGTTTCCTAACCTATTTTTGTTATATGATGCAACCTGGAGTCAGGATGTGTTTTATTCAATTTGCTACAGTTTTGTGGGTTTTGTTGGTTTTGGGGCTTTTTTTTTAACAAGCTTAATAAGGGCTTATAAATATGATTTTTTTTTAATCATCTGTTGCAGGAAGCAAGAAAGCTTAAAAGAATTTGTCAAGGGGTTTGAGGGCCTTAAAATAGCTCTTGTCACAATTGTTATTACAGTGCAGTCTTAATTACATCATTTGCTGTCACAAAAACCCCATAATAAATCCCTCTCTCCATTATTTCAAAGACAATAAATTTTTTACTGCATTTGTGTCCTCTATGTGTTTGCCATTTGAGATGTTCAAGGCAACATGAAATACTACATCTCTTGTTATAATTCACTGGCCCAGCAGTCAACTTACCATTTTCTTCTCTCCCAGAGCAGGCACCACGTGCATTTCTTACAATCTGCTGCTCACCTGGGATGCTGCAGGTAGTGGGCACCATCATTCTCGCAGACAAGTCGTGTTTGTGTTAGCTAAATAAACAATTTTAACACCTTTCCTCTAGGAGCTGTGTTTAGGAATAGCAACTCTGTGTTTCAAAGTCTCTTGCTTGGAAGGCAGGAACATGCTTTTCTTGCTGAAGGTTGGACGGACCTTTGCATTTCATGTTTTCCAACCCATCTTCAGAAGTACATTTATGATTTATGGATCCAGTGTCTGCTCTGGGCAGATTTCACTCACCTTCAGCCCTCACTTTCCCCATCACTGGTGACTGTAAGAGGTGAGACAATGGCAGTCTTGGAACATTTCTTTCAGAGGAACTGTAAAAATTGTTTTTGTTCCACTTCAGTTCAGGCTGTGGAGAGTGTTTTCTCTCTCAGTGTCTTTCACAGATCAGAAAACTGTTTCTGAAGAAAAACAAGAAATTAAACTATCATTCAGTCCTTTTGCTAATTTCAACCTTAAAATAGGACATCTTGTTGAAAACCTCCTATGAACGCAATACCCCAAGACTACTGTTGCATCTTGCTTTCCTTGTTTTCCCTTCCCAATTTTGAGTCCTTTTTTATCTAGGCATTTGAGTATGACTAATTCACAACTAAATGTGTAACGAACCCCAAATTATTGGTTCATGGAATGGTTTGTAAGGCCAAATCTGGAAACCCGTACTTCATTCTGGCCATCTGTTCCCAAAGCAGAACAAGAGGTGAGCTGGAGGATGTTCTGAGAAAAGCCATGCAAACGGCTGATGCCCAAAGAAATGGCCATGGTAAGACTGGGCATGCTGAATGCATCTAGGCGTACTTACTAGCAACAGCAGCTAATGACAGAGTTATTCTGTTGGCTATTAGAGAAATACAGATCATAGAATCATAGAATGGTATGAGTTGGAAGGGACCCCAAGGATCACAGAACTCCAACCCCCCTGCCACAGGCAGGGACACCAACCTCAGGCCTGGATCTACACTAGGTTGCCCAGGGCCCCATCCAACCTGGCCTTGAATGCTTGCAGGGACGGGGCATCCACCAGCTCTCTGGGCAGCCTGTTCCAGCACCTCACCACTCTTTCTGTAAAAAACTTCCCCCTAATATCTAACTAAACCTTCCTTCCTTTAGTTTTAATCCATTCCCCCTTGTCCTGTCATTGTCTATCCTTTTAAAAAGTTGAATCCCCTCCTGCTTATAAGTTCCCTTCAGGGACTGGAAGGCTGCAATGAGGTCCCCCCGCAGCCTTCTCTTCTCCAGGCTGAACAAGCCCAGCTCCCTCAGCCTCTCTTCATAGGACAGGTGCTCCAGCCCTCTGATCATCTTTGTGGCCCTCCTCTGAACCCTCTCCAACAGTTCCACATCCTTCTTGTATTGGGGGCCCCAGATCTGGACACAGTACTCCAGATGGGGCCTCAAGGTGTGAATGTGCATACTTTAAAAAATTACTCAGGCCACTCATCAGAGAAAGTTTCCTGTCCATCCCCTGGTTTAGTATCACAGAACGTTCTTTTATAGGAATGGTGGGAACACAATGTCCTTCTCAGCTTGTAAAACTACAAAACCATTCTGAAAAGGTCCCACAAACTGGCAAGAGGTGATGTCTAAGTTCTCTTCTGCCTATTATTAACTTGTATAATACTGTATATACTTCTGTAAACTTCACTAAAAATCCCACAAGAATGGGATTTTGTGCTAATATTTATATTTTGCTGCGGAATAGATCACAGAACTCTCTCCATCTATCAAAACATGCTAGTAAATCATGCTTAAACTTAATTCTCTAGTTGGTGAGTTGAGACTCAAAAAAAATTAGGAAACATGCTGAAGGCCATGCAGGAATAAATGAGAAAGGAGAGGCTAACGTAGCATGGCCTGTTAGCCATTACAGAGGCTGTAACTACACGTACCAGCTTCTGTGACATGTCACATAGTGGTAGTGTGTGTGCAGATGGTTCTGGACTTACCTGTATTATACTTTTCAAAACTGGCAGAGAAGTCCCAGGTCCTCACTGCAGCAGCAATACTGGTCTCCGATATGGCTGGGGGGGAAGGGAGGAGAGAGTTGCAGAGACCCGAAGAGACCAGGCAATGCCAGTAGCTGGGAATGATCAAACATCCCTGTTAAACTCACAGAGGCACGAAAGGAGCTAACAGCTGACAATTATAACACTGGAATTTTCAGGCAAGTAAAATGGTAATTTTATCAGAACAGTGATATAAACATTGTATCATATATAACTCTTGGCCTGAAGTCCTGTTAGGCAGCAGATCAGTCTTGGAAACCAGAAACCTTTGTAATTTATGCCCCTTGAATAGGCTCAATCCCTCTAACACCTTTCATGCCAACATTTCTAGTGCGTAGTGCTCAGGCTTTCATTAAGTTTGACATTTTATTTCCACTATTGAATTGTCCTTTCCTTGTTGTGCTCGCTCACGGCGCATACCAGCCAACCTACAAAAATGTAATTTGAATGTTTTAAACTAGACTAATATATTTTGACTGTATTCTTGCTGACACAGAGGACTGTAATGCAGCCAGCTGCTCATTGTTACTAAGTTAAATAAAGTAGAGCTCCTTTGTGATATTCTATATACTAACAAATGAGGTAATGCAATTCTGGCCATGTGAAAATTCTGTCATTATACCACCCAGTGTCCCCCTGAGCAGTCAGAGACCAAGTCACTTCCCTAAAAAGCCCCCCATTAACACATCACCCTTACAACTCACAACTGTAATTGGTTTAACTTGACGTGCTGCTCATTATCCACATGCATGCTCCAGTGGTACAAACAGGTGAAAAGTTGTACAAGACAAAGACTGAAGACTTTGCTCTGTTATACAGGATGGATCTGTACATGCAGGATGTGAAGGGCTGATTACAAGAAACATGATCTACAAGGGGGACAGGTGGGAGCGCTCGGGTAGAGAAAGAGGGAGAGAAAGCCATGCATCAAGAGAGGGAAGGTGTGCCCTCCAAAAGAACTCACTGAAGCCAATTTAACAAGTTTCAGCTCTCTTCCTTCCTGCCCCATCCCCACCCGTAAAGCTGTTGTACCACTCCAGTGATTCAGTTTCTAACACAAGCCCACACACAGCTGTAGGATCGCAGCTAAGGAACCAGAAAGGCCGAGTGGGAGTGAGACCAAATGCAGACTCTTCAAGTCTACATCAACACTGAAACCAGCTTCTCATAGAGATGTACTTGAAGACGTGAAAAGAAAAGCAGCAGGGAAATGAATGAAGGAAAAAGGGTGG
Source organism: Porphyrio hochstetteri (assembly GCA_020800305.1). Lineage (NCBI taxonomy): Eukaryota > Metazoa > Chordata > Aves > Gruiformes > Rallidae > Porphyrio > Porphyrio hochstetteri. The sequence goes on along the minus strand of CM036915.1, from coordinate 15,412,121 downwards.
GTGAGCTTCACCTTAGACGTGTCTGTACAAAGAGAAAATTTACCTTTGCCTTAGATGGTCACCTCTGCAACTTACCCACACGCACCAGGGCAACAAGAGGTACCACACAAATGGGCTGAGGAAAAGCAAGTGCTGCTTTTACCAGGGGGATTTTCAGGCTGGAGAAACCTAATAAAAAATAGCAAATTAAATTAAAATTTTTAGATTTGCAGATGGGTCGCCTGCTCTTCAAAGGAAAATTTATAGGTGTGGGGTACTGTCTGGCCAGTAACATGCTGCACAGGGGACTGGGCCGTGGAACCGAGTCCCTTATCCCTTAAATAAGACATTTAGCTACAGAAATTAGGCTCCAAAATACAACTCCAGCTGAATTCAGGGGAAGATGTAGGAAAAATAGTCCTGTGAATTTTGTATTTGGATTAGATAGGAAACATTTGTCTCTTGCCCTTTTTAGAGCCTGTACAACACACTATGGGTGGAGAGCAAATGCTGTCTGGAAAGTGGTTAGGCAGAAAGATCTGGGTTGGTAGACCTGGGAGGGATGACTGAGCATAGCCATTCCCAGTAAATGCTGGGGTTTCCAGGGCAATCTTGCATGATGCTGGGCTTCTGGGGCTTTCAGAATAGGTCTTCTATAGCAAGAACACCAGCATTACACCATACCTGACTGCTGGATGTTAGTCTTTTATCAGAAACTGAGTTATTGGGAGATCCCCAACTCTTCCACTGCATGACCAAAGGTCAGCTCTGCTAGCAACAGCAAGGGCTGATTTCTTGGGTGGGAAGGACATGAGTTTGTCTCCTGACAGCAAAGCTTTGTGCTCCACAAGGCAGAACTGCTTGGAAGTTATCCCCATGTGTTGGAACAGGGTAGCAGGGCTGTGTGCCCAGGGCATGGCCACACAGACATACCAGCACATTAGTCTTATGCAAAGCTCCACTGATACAGCTGTACTACTTCTGGCTCTGGAGAAAGCTTGCTAGGAGCCAGAACAGGTATCTCTACTCTGCAATGCAGACGTACCCCAAGAGCCACTATAAAGAGGTTAAAAGCAGCCCGGATGCATCTCAGAGACCTAAGATGATGCTTCTTTTCATGACTCATAGAAGATAGGCAGAAAAATAAGCCTGCAAACACCAGTCCCATGTAAGCATTGCCCAATTAAGGCTTTCAGATGAGGCATAGACTCTCATCTGAGTTTGAACCTTGCTATGTTGTGGTTTTGTCTGGTGTTATCCATTGTCTCCTAGAGGATTCACTGCAAAAATACCAGTGGGCTTTCATTAGTGGGGACAGGGAGGAGGAAGAACACAATATGGCATTTCCCAAATGCATTCATATCACATGCCTTTTACATGTTTACATTTCTTGACCGTGGTCTGAGCCCAACCTCAGGCTAACCTTGAACCTTGCAAACAAAATACAGCCCTGCTAGTGCAGCTGGGTCAGGTGGGAGAGCCAGATATAGCACAGGAAGAGCTCGACCTACAGTGCCTTAAGAAATTTTAAAAATAATCCCCTAAAATCTGTGCTGTTAGAGCCACCCTTGCTACACCGACAACTTTTTATTCTGGAAATGTCAGTATGTTCATCACCACCCCATATCACAAGGCTGAATGCAAAAACCTTACAGGTTTATTGCTGAAATAGCATACAGGATGCTGAGGCCTTCAGGACAGACAGACTGCTGAGTCGCGTACCCAAGACACAGCCTTGGGAACGATGAGGCAGAAAGACATCATATAGATCTGCTCCTAATCACAGTCTGCCTGGAGAAAATAAATACGTATTCCCTCTCTGGATGGTGTCTGCTGTGAGCTGTGCTAAAGCTGTCCAGCTCCCACAGAGCTCCCAGGGGAGCTGCTGACCCAGTTGTAGCACCTGCGGGAACGCGGTGATGCAATTCCCACGGGCAGATACGGCTGAAGCTGCAGGATCAGAGCAGGCACGGAACAGTTGGAGTTCTGCAAGGCAATTAGCAGTGGTAAATTAATTGGCAAGAACTATTTTGCATGAAAGACCGATCACATTTATTTCTTAATTATTAACGTGTCCTCTAAGATTGTCTAACCATAAAATACATGTTCTGTATAATATTTGGTTTATTTTTAAATTCACTTCATTTCTAAATAAAAAGAACTTCCCTCCCCACTCCCCCTGGAAGACAGATAACATTTTAAGAAGTATTTTGGCACAAGACACAGGTTATTGCATTTATTGGCGACATCATAATGAATTAAAGTAAAAGGGGAAAAATTAAAGCTAATAGGCAAAGGTCACATTCCAGCCATTTCTCTTGAGTAAGGTTTGGTTCAGAAGTAATTTTTCAAAAGAGGTTTTACATTTACAAAACCTAATGAGGTTAATTTGAAACTGAATGAGCTAATCATTGGAGTGATACACTGGACGATGCAAATGTATTGCTTCCCGTAGTGTGATAATGTTATTTATCATCTGTCTTTTGCCACCTTGTCAGACCATTTCAACTTCAGACCTCCATAACTGTGAAAGGTTGTGCAGCTCAATTGTTTTAGAACCAGAAAAACACATCTCTGGAAGGATCCCAACAGTCTCAGTTGGTAAGGGTAGAAAAATAGGATGCTGCCTGCTGAATACTACCTGCTCAGGATTGCAGGATTGCTATGCCAACGCTGGGAGACCTTCCAGAGAACTGAGCATTAATTCTACTTCATGTAAATTTTTTGTGGGGGAGGGTGTTTTGGGGGTTTTTTGTATTATTTGTTTGTTTGTTTTTCCATGTGGCTTTTCTGGCATCATTTATAGAACAATTCCCAAAAGACCCTGAGTTTCAATACTTCCAAAATTTTCAGGTTTTGCCTGTGTCTCTGAAGCACACATAAATTCTACAAGGCAGACAAAGTGAAAATAATGGTTGTCCTTCCACCTCTAGGCCACTGAGCAGAACTGTGCTGCCTCGTAAGAGCTGCTCAGTGGCAGACTTGAGTGTGCTCACAGTTTCAATACATTTCCTGACTTAGAGATGTTAACATCCAAACTCCTGTCCTGCCCTATGCAACCTAAGCCCTCTGGCAGAGCTCAAAAAGAGTGAGAACTGAGATGGGAAGCAGACCTACAACAGATGGTTACTATTCCATTAATTAGCTCTCACTTAGTGTTAATCACTTGCACATTCAAGTCAAGACAGTAGAAACATAGAAGACGAGAACAATAAAACAGGAAAAAACATCCACAGATTTTTTAAAGTCCATTTCAATAAGAGAAAAAAGGTAGAAAAAAGGGAAAATTTCAATGCAAAACTGGTGTGCTCTGCCCACACCTCAAACCTGACAAAACCACCCTGCAACATCACTGGTTTCCCTCTCTGCACTGAAAACCAACCCATACTGAGGCATGACCATGGACCAAGTCCTGTGAAGATCAGAGTAAAGAGTCCCCCTACCCTGCCCTTGTTTCATACATCCTCTATCACAAGTCTTCACCACTACACAGTTCTCCCCTTTCCCATTCCCACTTGCCCCAACACGCTTGCCCCTGTGACCAGTTAGCCAATGTCCCCTTCCACCCACCTCTTTTCAGAGGCCTGGGGAGATGCAGGGGTCTACAGAGAGGAACTCCTTTACTCTTGGGCATTTAGCTGTCTTGGCTCACAGCGTTTTGTGCTGCCTCTTCTTAAATGGTGAGAAAACAGGTACTGTAATGATTATCTCCACCCTACAGCCTGTGGTTTTCTAAACCCACAAACTGACTACATGGCAGCCAAGTTCCCAACATTAAAAAAATATATATGTATAGATATATTTATAGATGTATATGTGTATTACAGTATATTCATACTTCTGAAATGAAGAATAAATGAATCTGCTGGTGACTTACACGTAGAAGATGTTGGTATAGGCTGATTTGGCTTTGGAACTCTGAGAACTTTGCTAAGAGGAATAGCCATCAGAATAGATCTCTCTTACATGGTAAAACACACTGACCAACAACTTTTGTACGTAGGCTTGAAGCTACAGCTGCAAGCTGTACAAAGGAAATGACGACAGGATATAAAGGACTAGGGAATATTCAATATTTACTAAACAAAGATTTTAGCTAGAGCATGTGTCCAGTCATGCCGTAAGTATTTGACAGAAACAGCTCCCTGGGCTTGGACAGTTCAGGGAGTCATTGCTGTCATTCTGCAGTGCACATGCAATTAATCACCTTGCATTAATGTACTTGCAATAGCCGAATATTTACTTCCCTCCTAAATGATGAATTCAAGCTAGAAAGGCTTCTAGCAAGCCAAAACGCATTGATAAATACTGGAACAAAACCTGAAACCCTGAAAGACCCATGATCATTTTAAGTTCGCTTCACACCGCAGTTGTTCAAAGGAACTCTCTTCAGAGGAAGCATTTCCAAGCTCAGACCTGAACTCATGCTAAAATCACACCGACTTGCTGAAAGGGATTTTACAACTTCATCCGACTTCTGGGGTGACTAGAGAGCAGATCAGAACAGGTTTAATATTACCTGATGAGAGTTGTTCTTTTAACACAATATGTTACGTCCTCTCCTTGGGAACTGAAGAAAAGGGCTATTGTAAAACATAATTATTTATGAACTGTGTTATGGTGTTTGCCAGATGATGGTGTGCAAGGGGCCCTGGGTCTAATCAGGCTATACAGAGCTTGGGCACTGTAGTGACTGACACCTTTTAGGAGCCTTTAGTCTGGAGGGAAAATAAAGTCAAAAGGTCAGAGATTAGCAGTCCCATATTGGAGATGTCCAAAAGTGATTAAATTACTTGCCCAGCTTTGGAGAGTGAAACCTGTGGTAGAGCAGGTAACTAAGCTCAGATCTCCTAAGGCCCATGGTTGCACCCCTGATGTGCTGTGACTCACAGTAACTCAGGGTTGCTTAAAAATAGTTTAGATTTCAGTTATCCATGATTACCCATCTTCTATCCCCTTTGCATTAAGTTTCTAGCATCATTTAAGTGGTCTCATTTCACTGACACTCTTGCTTGTAGAAATTAGTTTTGAGGCCCACACACCTAAGCATCTGCAAACAGCTTGGTTCACAAAAGGTGATAGAAGATCTGTAATTCCACGCCACTTATCCGAGTCAGTCACAGGCAACAGTCCCAGTTCTGGTGAGAGACATTTGAAATGGCTTTTGATTTGTTAGCTGTAAGGCTCAGGGGAACTGTGACCATTCTGCAGTTAGTCCTTGACAGGAACAAGAGCTATAGTCTTAAAATAAATTATTTGCTAACACCTTCAGAGTCAACTCGATTAGAAGGTGTGGCCCTCGTGGTCCCACCTTTATGATGAACTTCCTTCTGCTTGCAGGTTTTCTGCTTGTGTTTTATCAGGATCCTCTCTATTTTCTGAACTTTCCTGTCATTGATGTATTTTTTCTTCAGATGTGTCTCTACTTCTTTTCTCATGTGCTGCTTACGTAGAGATTTGAGCCAATCAATAAGCAAACATTTGCTGGATCCGTGTAAGGAAAGGTTTGCTTGGCTAACATGGGTGTTAGGTTAAAGAGAACCACAGAGACAGAAAACAGTGGTCAGTTAAACTGTTTGCATCTTTTGATCACCTTTGAAAAGCAACTTGTTCTCTTTTTACATTCATAGTTCAACTCATATTGAACACTGAAACTGGTCTCTTCTTGTTCACCTGGCTCCTAAGACAGCAATATGCTCCATAGGTTTTATGCCCCTCACTTAGCGTTCAGTCCAGAACTGCTGTAAACTTCTCCAAGCTGGCTGCAGGTCTGTCTTTTTGTTTTCGTTTGTTTCCCTATTGGGAGCTGTAGGAACAAAAAGTTGTAATATTTAGTTTCCCGGTAAGTTTCTCAGTGCTACTTGTCTCTGGAAAGGGGGTTGATCTTGTCCTGCTTTGATTAGATGACACAGATGGGGAAGTCATGTTACCCGTGCCATTAGCAGCATTGCTGTTTTTCTAAAGTTGACAGCGCACAACTGGATGAGAATTTATGGCAGGAGGCTTTTTTTTGGGGGGGAGGGTACCTGTGTAAGGTATAGAAAGCAACAGAAATAGCTGCATAGTATCTGGCTAGGAAACCTTAACAGAGTAATTTACTTCAGGTGTACTTGATGTTGCTGCACAGGGGAGCAATCATTATTTGGTACTCACTTTTCTCTTTTATGATCTCATTTTTCCTTGTAACTGTGAAAATGAAAGAGTTTTGCTCAATCTTACCAGCTTGTTTCAGAGTCAGGGGAGACTACATGCAGTATTGAACAACACAACACCACATCAGGAAAAATAAATGAACTGGCTTTGGGGTGTCAGCTTGGGAAGAAATGAGATTCAATATTTTTCCATATGCTGAATGAACCCAGACAAAATCTAGATACTCGGCTCTCTTCAACTAGCTTGTATCTTTTATGGAGGGGTGAACAGACTGTTTTATGGCAGACACTCAACCATGCTATACACTCCCTAAATGCTCCCTATTCTTACAATAAAATTCCTGATAGCTAGGTAAGACAGAGTGGAAGTTATTTGGTAGAGTCTTATGCATAGCAAAGCACATTGGTTGGGACTTTACACAACACTAATATTTGGGGTTTTTTTCCTTATGTTCTAACTCCTCTTGAATCAGAACTAAATGAATAAAAATCAATAAAAGTAGAAATCAAGAAATAAAGTACCTGTTCCAGGTGACCTCATATGTTGGAGAGTGAGTTCTGGATGACTGCAGGTTACTGGAAGTCTGTTCTGGGTGGAAATATATGTGACTTTTTGATTATTTTTTTTTCCCAGGGCTGGATGTCTCAAGCTTCTACAAAGCTGATGTCAGATAAATACATATTATTTATGTTTCAGTTCACACAAACTTCAGGTTGTTACTTTCTAACTGAAAAAAAACCCAAACAAAACAAAAAAGCCCTGCAAAATACCAACAAGGAAAAGCAAACAACAAAACTTTAGGGAGGATTATCCATGTGTAAAATGTGCATTTTCCTGACTCAGTCCTACCCATGTTCCTGTGAATTTCATTTACTATCAAACCTCTGTCAAATGGGAGAGACAGCTTTTCCTGTAAGCAGCAGCCGGTAAGTCTCATTTTAAACACTGAAAATATCGCCGTGTCCGTTTAAGCACAGGCCACTGAGCATGAAGCAGCAGCTTTCAGGATAAGCTGCATGTGAAGAGCCTCCCAGTCTCCTGGCAGGAGGGGGGGACAAGCAGTCTGAAGAAGGTAACTTCTTTTTATTTTTTCTTTCTTTTTTTAAACATGCAGGCGCCAATTCTTCAGTTTTCATTCACAACTTCCCAAAGATTAGGGACATTGACGCCCGTAAAGCTGCTTATTCCATGGCTACCTTCCAAGCACGAGCAAGACACTCGATTCATCGCGCTAACCGAGAGCACCACCCGTTCCCGCCGTATCTTTCAGGCCACAATCGCGGGTGGCAGATGTGTTTTTACGAACAAGGCTGTGGAACTGGTGAGCAGCGAGCTTTCCCACCCTTCCCTTCTCCCAAGCATCCGACCAGCCACGGTTTCAGAGTGGCCACACCCTGCTTGTTATTGTTGAATTCAAATATTAAAGGTGGATTCTTTCATATTTTTCTTAGCCTTTCACCTTTATTTAAAATAGAGCGCGTTCAAGGGACATCTGTGTTACTGGCAGCAACATCACATGAAGGAGCTTTCTATAAATAACACCACTATTAAATAAATGGCTGGAGCATAGCACTTACCAGCACGATGAAGTCAGTATTATATTATTTATTCTTGGTAGATCTGGCTGTTAGTGAAGTAAAGCATACTTTTATTTCCATTTTGAGACAATGCATTTAGCATGCAAATGAAGTTCAAAAAGCAAGATTCGGAAGATGTGTTGCCAAAATTGTTAAATTTCCCAGGTGGCACTGGCAAAATTACTAACTTCCAAATTCGCACAGTGGCTCCTGAATTTTTGTGCTGATGTTTTATTAAAGGTCATTTTCAAAAGCGAGGTTTCTGGTCTCTTTTATCTCTGTGTTTTTCAGCTGTAAGATGGGGTTAATAACACTTAAATAGTTCACAAAAGTATCATGATGGTTAAAACATTCACATGAGTGAAGTACATTACGTTTCTCTGACTGAGTCACTACAATACAGAAATTATTTCAGTTTGAGATGTTTGGCATGGGAAGAGGCAAGGTAAATACTGGATCATTTTCTTCTGTTTTCATAACTGAAGAAATGTGAGCTCTATAAAACAAAGACCAGACTTTCAAAGAGCGACAGAAAATCTATCCAAGCATACATAAATGTAATGTAGACATACCCCAAACCAGTCCTAAATTGCTAAGGGTTGGTGGTCAAGGTCTAGTCAAAGCTGCGATTTGCTGTGGAAATTCAGTAAATTAGCCTGCCAGACTCCTTACTTCATCCCTAAACTATTACTCTTGAATAAGCTAACTAGGTAAACCGAGCTTGAATATCTATGCTCTGAAGAAATGACTGCAGTGGAGACAATCTAATTAAGCAAATAACACGATAAAAATTAGGTTTGTCTGAAAGAAACAGGGACAAGTAAAAAAGAACATTAAAAGATACAGTAACTGATAATAGACATGATTTCACCAAGAGGGCCCAGCAGCTGCAAAGAGATTATGGAAGAAAACCTTTAGAATTGATTTGAATAATATATTGTTTTCCTATTCCCAAGCATCCCATGGAATATAACGAACATATAAAAAAAAAATTTTATATTTTTTTTTCCCCCGTTACATGAGGAGATTAAAAGAGCACTCCATAAGCCAGACATTAGCCAATATTAAATACATAGGTTTCCCAAGCATGATGTCTACAGTCTACATTACATTTCTATTTAATGATAGAGGTTTAAAATGTATGTAACATTTATTCAATGGAGAAACCAATTCATCTGAAGGCAAAGAACATTTTGTTAAAAGCTTTGCATGTGTCAATGAACAGACCTTGGAAATACACATATTCAACTACAGATGCCTGTCTGAAAATTGGACCCAAGATTCCAGGTAAATGGTATACTCCAGAAAGCAGACTGTGCTTTCTGAAGACTACATGTATAATAAGGATATTGAAGTCTTATTATGCTCCAAGCTTTTCAAAGTAGGCCCAAAACCCTCACCATTTTTCTCACTTTTTTTCCTTTAGAAAACACTCAAATAATATATCAGAATAAATTTAGATAAAGAAAAGAAGGCTGCAAAAGCATTAATGACAAAGGAGATAGATAAAGGATGACTGCTTGCTGTCTCTTTCAACTCAAGAACTAGGCACAAATAAATGAAGATACAAAGAGCCAGGTTCAAAAGTGTAGTTTTTCTTCACGCTACAGGCAATGCTGAAACTCATGTTTAAAAGCTATCACGGATGCAAGAAATTGATGTGAGTTTGCAACAAGTTTGAACAAGTACCTGGAAAATAAATCCTGTAGGGTTCCTCTACAGAAAAACCACCAGTTTTGGGAAATCCCCTGAACTAAAAATAGCTGAAATGCAGGAGACCGCATGGCAGAAGTATCATACATGCTTGCTCTGTTCTTATTATTCCCTGATACGTGATTTTTTCAACAGATCTCTGTTGCTGACACTGGGCACACCAATGTTCAAGTGATACACCATGAAGTAGTGATGTTCTCAACACTCCTGGATTTTCTCCAGGTGCTTCGAGTCTTTTTGAGAAGAGTTCAGCCTGGAGGTGCTCCAGCCCTCTGATCATCTTCATAGTCTCCTCTGGCCTTGCTCCAACAGACCATGCCTTTCTCGTACTGGGCACCCCAGAACTGGATGCAGTACGCCAGACAGGGTCTCATGGAAACAGAGTAGAGGGGGAAAATGCTTCCCTTGACTTGCTGGTCACACCGTTTCATGACAGATTTGTCTGTAATGCTCCACTTTTAGGTATGGGATGTTGGACTAGATGGACTCCATGGGCTGTAAAAGCATTCTTATTTTCTAAGGAAACTAAATCATGTGCCACTTCACCCAAAAAAGTGCAAACACAAAAATGCTCTATTAGCACAAGTTCATTGATGAATGGATTCCAAATCAAGAATTAAGGTCATAGTTGTAAGAGTCAGTCAATGACATACTTGGTATGTTTTTCCTGTATCTATTGTGGAGACATAAAATTAGGTCTTCGTGGGTCAAGTATATTGCAAAGGAACTGCTTCTTCTGGACCAGTCACTAGGAATAATGCCACATGTCATTAAATGGAAGTGATATTTGTATTATTTTTAGGACAGATTGACCATGGTCTTCGGTATCTTTTATTAAGGGGCAGCATTAGAAGATTGAATGCGGAAATCAATAAGGTTGGAGGAATACAATTGCCAAGTAAAACAAAACAGAATTAAATGTAAATTTCCACTGTAGATCTCCCATGCGAGCCTTAGGAGAGGAGTCGGCAGGTTAGGTCTAGCAGAGACTTGCTTGCTTTGGCCAGAAAACAGCTGATCATTTTTTAACTTGGCTTTTGTTTTAGATATCACTTTCTATATGACTGCCCTTTTGTTCCCCTCTTTTAAGTCTTTTGAGTTTCTTTAATATACAACAAGGTCTTTTAATTCAATATCAGTTTTTTGCTTAGGATAAGAAGGCAATCTACTGTGTAGTGTATTAGAGGAAAGCCAAATATTTTTGGTGACAACTCAACACCTAAGTGTTCAAATCCACCCTACACTAACGATGGATACTCTATCCTCCTCCCTCAAGCCACACAGGTTTTTGATTACAGTGCAACCACAGACTCGCATAATAAATCAGTCACTGCAGTAAAACAGCAGTAATGACACATTCAGAAGTGTAACTTGTGGCATCCAGCCACTAGTTAGGGGTCTACAGGGAGCTGCGGTACCCCAGGAGGGAGGGTGGAGCTGACACCATCTCCTCCAGAACAGCCTCACAGGATTGAGGACAGTGAAGCTGGCACTGCTTGTTTTAAAATCAGCTGACTGTCAGCTTGTTAACTGGCACGACTACAAGACCTGATTTATAGGCACTTCAAAAAATGACTCTGTAGGAGCAAACCTTCCTGATTTACCTCAGGCTGAGACTACAAGCTCCAGCTGCGAAAGACTCTCACAACCTCCTCCAAGATGCCAGGAGCTGGTTCTTCTTACCTTCTCCCAGAGCTGTAAATTTTCCAGCACATTGGTCTTCTCAGGGCCTTCACTGGGATAAGTCTCCAGTGCCAGCAATGAAAATAAGGTGCAAATAGTTTCATAATTTGCCTTTCAAATGACAATTATGATGCTTTTCAACCCTGGTTTGCTGACTCCTGGGCTCCCATAGAAATTCAGGCTGGAGGCAGGCCACTGTCCTAACAGCAGTGCTGCTCTCTTGGGAGATCGCTTGTTCACACCCACAGTATTATTTTCCAAATTTCATGACTAACAGCCATCCACTAAACACAAATCAATACACCCTCACAAAAATACCTGAAACGTTTGTGTAATACCTTTACCACTCCATCCAGGTTCCATATGGTATTCCAATGACTGGTCTGGATTTGTAGGCTACTACCTAATCACTCCACACCTACCACCCCTATAAAAAACAGTAAAATGGCTGTAACTTAGCAGGTTATATAAGCATTCAGGAAAGCACTGTGGATGTCTAAAACACAACCCAAACACTGTATTTCATTTACAGCTACGTGCCTGTTCTCAGGGCAGATGCTGAAATACCTCAGATGTGTCATAGCTAAATATGTTAATGCTCTGGCCTGTTGCATAATAGGTCAAGAGATGCCACAATGTTTCTGAACACACATCATTTAGTGGCAAGGTTTTAGTCCATCACATCACATGGGAAGGAACATGAATATGCAGAACACTTCAGATAAAATCAGCATGGAAGTTTTAGAAGAAAGCCACTAAGTTACACATTTCACAACTGGAGAACTGTCATGATTTACAAGTGTGCAGTAGACACCAAGGTATTTAAGAGTTAAAAGAGCAGTTCAAACCTCTCAAACTATATTTAGTATACATAAAACTCACTACAGTTCATGGACCTGTTTCTTCCATCAGTTAAATTCATATTACTTTGAAAGAATAACTCCCTTTTCATAGTTTTAATAACCCTGGTTTCCTACTAACTGAACTTCTACTGAAACAGAGCAGTCTCTAAGAAGACTGGCCCAGATACTTACTTGCATTAAAATTTTCATTTTCCCACTTCGCTTCTTTACACACAGGCTTCTCTTGATTCAGTTTTTATTTCACTCTTTCTTGGCTCTGTGTTGTCAGTGATTTTTTTTTGTTGTTTCCTTTTTTGCCGTCTCTCTGAAACATAATGAAAACATGCTGCATTAAAGCAGACTTGGAAATAGCATAACAGGATTGCTCATCCCAAATATAAACACATTCCTTTTTCTACAGCTGACACCTCCTCCTTTCTAAAATAAAAAAAAAAGTTTAAAAAAACAAGCATACACATAGAAATGGAATACTTAAGATACTTAAGAGGGGCTGCCAGTGTGGTCCAGTAGCTTTATTTTAAATGGTAATGCCTGACAATTTAAGTACAGAATGAACTTTCTGTGGATATAGAGAATGTTCATTTATGCATTTACTTAATTGAACTGAAACACACACATATGTTTTAGGAGCTACCTATTAACTGAACATAGCTGCTGTTACAATCTCAAGTCAAGATTATTGCTAAAAATTAAGCTGACAAGATCAGTCTTCACATGGGTTTTTATAACACAAATTACAGATGCTTGCGACCAGCTCTTCCAACCAAGTGCTTCCTGATGGTAAGAATTACATTTTCAATGCACTGTTCAGGAAGTTGACTGCACAACTTGCATTCATAAAGCACAGTATTAGAAAGAGCATTTTAATTGTATTCTGAATGTTTATAACTTAGTGAAAACCAGCCTTTGTTGTGGTGTAAGAACAAAATACTATATTCTACATATATTTATATTTCTTGATTGAAGATAACAAAGTTAGATTAACATTTGACTCCTGTCCTTTTACAATGTTCAGAAATTGATGTCTGAATTTAAGTGAGGTTGCCCAGCCTCTCACAGATCTCATTCCATACAGGAAAGAAAGATGTTGCAGAAGGAATCAAGTGATTGCTCTTGATAGGGCATTCGGGTTGGAATACCAGACAAAAATGCACCAGGAGACTTTTGGCCTCAACAGCAGGCTCAGACCATTCTAGCTGCAATCACACTTAGCATCAGAAGTAAAGTACACCAACGACAATATTGTGCTCAGGGAAAAATTATTTAACCTGCTTATACCAAATTTGCCTTTTAAGGTGTTCTATTAGGCTACATTTCATTAATCATGTGTATCTGACACCATTGTTGAAGATTTTCAGATGACATCTATTACCGGTGTATAAAGTACATTTACTTTATGGCTCACTACAACTTGGAAAAGAGCAAACTAGATTTGCTGATGTTATACAGCTATTTCTGCAGCCTAACTTTTGGACAAACCACAGAAATCTCCCAGCACCGACTCCCAATATACTTACAATCAAGTACTAGCTCATCTTGAAACTACTGGAAAACATTCTTTCAAATAAAGGTACACAGAGCTCAGTTAATGTTTGTCAGTCTATCTAAAACAAACCAAAAATGAATTCACTGAAGAACGGCAAAATATTAACAATAGTTTGAATACTGAACAGCAGCAACATCTGGTTTTGCTTCATCTTCTGTTTCTGCCACAAGACAAGGGAAAACCACACCATCCTAACTGCAAAGACTGCTTTTTCTCCCACCTAAATCCAGCTCTGGCAGAAGGTGAATGGGGTTGGACTGTGTCAAAGAGGTGAGTAGGGAGGAAGTGAAAATAGCCACTCTGGCTCATTCACTGAACTTGCTATAGGAACGGACAGTCACCACTTTTTCTTAAACAAGGTGATCCCCTCAAAAAATCTGGCATCTAATAGCTAATCTGCAAGCAGCCAAGTTAAACACCTGTATGCCAGACAAAACCAGCTGTCTATGTGTCTCTGCCAACCCATCTGCTCAATACACCTCCTGCTAGTGGGTTGAGATCTCTCAGTAAAAACACTGCTCAAATACAAGGTTTGCCTTTTTTCCCTGTTCTCTAATCTACCTGAGGTCCTCGATTTTCAGAGCACCTATCAATTAACTACAATGATACTGCTGCCTTTATTGTCACCAGCAGCTGGACATCAGCTCAATTTTAATTGACACTGTAGAGATGTAAGTAACATACACACTAAATGAGTTACCATTAAACTGCTGTTGCCTTCATCACCCACAGGCACACAAGCACTGTGTTGCTCAAACTTTTGCCAAAAGAATTAGAAATCTGTAATAAGGTTATGGTTTCAAAAAGTTAATCTTCTAAAGGATTTAAGAAGGGATTCTATAAGGCACTTAATGCAGAGCTCTCTTGGCTGTGTCCAGTATTAAGTCAAACAGTAAGTCGGGAAATAACAAGTAGGTTATAGTTACTGTGTAGCATACATGTATTTCAGAGGAGGTTGTATAGCTGCTGGACTTCAGGAAGGAAAAGGAAAACATATTGAAGTTGCCTTTCATTTCATCTACAGCAGCTCCACAGTTACAGATGCAGCTGTTAGTAACACTATCAGCAGCTGAATTTGCATCCAGGGAAGAAATGCCAGCCCACGCGCTCTTCTCAGCACAGAGGTTTTCAAATCCATCCTCACAAAATGAACTTTTTCCAACTGATAACAAGAAATAGGTGGGTTTATGTTCACATCAGTGTAACAGCAGCTGCAGAAAACCCCCAGCAAAGTCCCAGAGAAATAAAACTCGTGACAAGTGTCTATTATCAAAGATGACCGTTGGATCCTAACACACAAGAACATTTATTTCCCCCCCCCCCCCCCTTGCTGCTTTCTCCTTAGTTCCCAGGTCAATTTCTGCATCTGGTTTGGGAAACACTAGTTATAACAACTTTCATCTCTTTTATCTCTCACTCTGCTCTTTACTGCGTTAGTATTTCAGAGGAGGTGGAGGGATTAAATTTGTGCCAGAAGAGCAGTGAAGATGCCTGAAGATGCCTGTGCCTGAAGATGAATGACTCTACATCCACATTTGAACTGTTCCTAACAGCTTTGCTCTCTCTTTGCTCGGTGTAGGGAAGCTTCTCTCTGCAATGAAGTCTTGGTTCACCCTTTTTTTCAAATGCACTATCTGTCTATTTTCAAACTGGTAAAGTTTAACCAGTGCTACACAGGATGTGCCTGACCAGGGAAGCTAATACAAACCAGCAGGACACTTTCAGCATTGTGTACATTCCCTTTCTATGATGTCACACTTACTGCTGACTTGGGGGCAAGGCATTTATGTGATTTACTTTTCTAAAATATAAAGGTAAAGTACAGAAACTATTTGAAAAGTGTCTGTTTCAATAGAAAATTGAATGGAAGAATAGAAGTAAGGTAGAACTACATCCTCAGTCCTTTCTCAGCAAGGAAATATTTGCTGTAAAGTTTGTAGCTACCCACGAACTGCAATTTAAATATGAACTGTACCTTTCATTTTGAATAAGCTGATGGCAAAAAAAATTTTTGAAGTGCATCATTGCATTACTTAATTCTACAACACCTTTGTAAGATGCACAGCTCATTTGGTTTCAGCATAAGCTCCATTAAACAAAGAGTGTTTCCCTTTGAGTGGGATAGTCTGAAATAAGCAGCACATTATCAGGAACTTATTACAGTCAACTCTTCTGCTGATAAGGACTCACATGTCTTTCAGCCTTTCTGATTCAGTTTCTCCAAATAAATGATGGGGTGCTGGGAAGGAACACTCACATTTTACTGAAGAAAGAAATTATATACTATTTTAAAGCTTTATAGGTATTATTTCATCGTTGCATCGTTTTACCAGAGAATGGGATGCACGTCCCATGGGTTTGCTGGGGTTTTTTTGTGAGGGGGAGAGGGATGTCATCTTCATCTTAGAGCTTGGATTCCTGAAAGCTGGTGCACTGTTTCAGGACAGCTGTACTATTTCTTACTGACTTCTCTCCTCTCTGCAAGATTGCCCTGCTAAGAAGGGTTACCTCAGGTCCTGGAAGAGATGATGCTGAATGGCTATTTAAAACTAACCACGCTCAGGAAATGTAGCATCAGTTTCATGTTCAGGATGGATCTAAATATGCTGATGGCTCAAGCAGCTCCACCAGACATCATCAAGGGAGGAAGGACAGCAGCCATTCCAACGTGAGCTGTGCCCCCTCTACAAAATCTGTGCTGACTTCTATATTCTTTTTATGGATATCTAACCCTGGGTACATATAATTATTTTTTTCCTTTAATTGTAGTTAAAATGAAAGGAAATTTAAGGAAAAGTAGTTTAATTAAAATACTTGGGGTTAAAAACATATGAATGCATTTTATAGGGAATTATTTTTGTTAGTGGTATAGAACTGCAGTACTTGCTTAACTATGGATTGAACCCATTACACTTGAACTGGCAAAACTCTTAAGAGTAAGGCACTTTTGGGAAGTTCTGTTATCTTTAACTACATCCAAACCAGAGGTAAAAACCAAATTAATTTCAATTTGGATTCAAAAGTAAAACTATGCTTTTGAATCCAGATCCAGAGATGTGATTTTAACCTCCTCCCATCCATCATCAACAATGTGGGTTGGAGTGGTTCAGAGTAGGAAGATACATCTCAAGTTCCTTTCTATTTTTAAGTAACATTCACCCTATTTGCTACCATCAGAGTGGCAAGTACTCAGAATATCCACATCATGGTCAGAGTTCACCCCTCTAACTACTGTGAGGGAATGTGAAGAATTTAATATAGGCTGCAAATTGTTCCGTTTCCCTTAATTATTTTCTCTGTGTCAGATACAGTTCTCTTTGGTGGGTGTTTGTTTTTGCAACCATAGTGATGAGATATATTTGCTGGCTGCAGTCAAAATAATTCCAAACAGTTATCTACTAGCATCACTTTTTACTCAGTAAATCCAGACATTTGCCTCCTTTACACCCAAAGGGTAGGGATTTTGAGACTATAAATCTCAAAATAGCTCTTAAATTATTTTTCTACATCAGATCCACAGTTTATTTTTTGATACATTCCTACAAAAACAACCTCACACCAACACAGAACTGTACCCATTCACAATTTCCTTATTATTCCATTCTTGAGAAAAACTCCAGATGATCTCATTTAAACCATAGATATAAATACTCTTCAGAGCAACTCCCTTTATAACACATGTGCAATAAATCACTATTCTCACAATGCTGATCTGCTACCAACTCCTTTTGGTGTGAATAGCTGTCAGTACACGATTAGGCAAACTGCTGAAAAAAACAGCTTGATTTTAGAACCATATAGGAATTAAGCACTCACTGGGAGATCATAGTTATCTGGCAGCAATGTATTTAAAGCATGGGTGTTTATGTGTATAAATACACACTGGCTAGTTGACTGAACTGACCTTGGATGCAAGCAATGATTTTGACAGATCTGTCTTGCTCACAGCTTCACAGAAGAGAGTTTAAGCCCCCCCATGATTAGATTGGAGGCTCTGATTACAGTTTTTGCTGGAGTTATGAGGGGTAGTGGGGTATTGACCTTTTCAGCTGCTGAAGTCAAAATCCATCAAGAGACCCCTGAGCAAAAGCTGCTCACTGGGAAGTAAAACCTGAACTTCACAGCAGCTTGCTCTGCCACACCAGACCAGACTTCTGAGGACAGGAACACTGCCTAGCCAGCCACCCTCCCGCTGGCCTGGCAGCATCTCGCAGGAGAACGGGCAGAGAGCTGGAAGCAGGAATCTCTTCAGTCGTGCCAGCATGAATTGGCACAGCTTGCGATTCCAAGCACGTACTCACATGAGTAGGCCTTATTCTCAGAGCTGGAATAGCCCCATTGATTCAGGGTATCCAAAGTAATGGGATTATGAAACAAAAGTGAATTCTATCCTCATGTTTTCTCTGTATCACTCCTATAGATACGTGGAACTTTCGATTCTGTTTTCAAGAAGAGGCGGCCAGGGCTGCAGTATAACTAGACTTAGAGTGTAACCAGTTAGTTAATAGTGCTGGAAAGCCTGTGGAGAGCTAAATATGCTGGCAGGAAAGGTAGGAGGTACTCAGTTTGGGGAAGCATCAGTGGTTAATGCCATTCAAACAACTCTAGGCAAGTACCCAGCTTCTCTGAGCTCCAGAACTGTCACTGAGCAAGCGGTTATTTTGCTAACACTCGCTGGCCACCCCCAGGAGCTGCTCTAAGCCACTATTGGGAGTAGCAGGGGACTGAAGGTTCAATTTTTTTGTCAAATTACAAAATGAGATTGATTGTTGAAAGGAAACTAAGGCATAATCTTGCTCACATGAACAGAAATCAGCAAAATCCTTTTTGTCTTTGGTGCACAGTTTGAATCCAATATAAGGACAGGGATGATTTTACAGGCTTCAGCCTGTTCCCTGATTGACAGCTTTCCAACATACTCACTTTCCATCATGAAGAACGCATTGTCATGGCGACTGTAAGGAGCCTTTTGTGCAGGACTGAGTTTAACAATACAGCATTGTGGGAGCAATTTGTTTCCCTTTCATTAATGAAGATGTATAGGACGTTAAGTACTAGTCACTGGCTTTGCACCGTGTCTGTTAGAAGAGATGGTATTTGCAGTTCCCAATATAAGCAGGAGTCAGGATGGCTGCCAGAGCAGTTGATGTCCTCCAGGATGGGTGTTGCTAGTGAGTATTATTGTTTAAAAATAAAAATAGTTTCTAAACAAAATGTTGTGGGAGGATAAAAGTTCAGTTAAAGTTGGGCAGTGGCCAGCCCGTGTTTCATGGAGTAATTGCTAATTGTGTAAGCTCTGCCCAATGCTCTGTTTACCAAGGATGTTTTGCCCATTTTAGCTGAGGTGGGGCTCATTTCCTTAACAGACACAGAACAGAGCTGCAGTCTGCTCTGTATCCTGCTTGACAGAGCATGCTCAGATCCTTAGGCTTTCACAAAATGTAAGAGCAATTCCTCCCCACTTTCCTGCAACAGAGTGGGCTCAGGTAAAAGGATCAGGATGTCCCCCACACTCAATATTTACCTTCTCCTACTTGTATAGTTCAGAAACTTTCAAGGTCAAGTGCAATTCAGTGGTCGCCCCAGTTACTGCTTCCTGTCAGGCTCTGTTCAAATGCAGCATTCCCAGTATTCTGTTTTGGTTGCAGCACATGTGAGCAGTGTAAGAAACTGAAGGCAGGCTCCTTGCCTCGAGTTTCTTCAGCAACTCCTGCCCACAATTAATAGCAGTACAGCAACACATGTGGTTTGCTGATACTAGCAAACCTCCATCCTGACTGCAGTCAGAAGAAAGCTAGAATTTATTTATTGCAAAAACTCGCTGTGGGTTACAAGCTGTACAGTGGATATTAGTGCATTTGTGTAAGTGATTTACCTCTCATAAGAGCCACCAGCTGGAGAACCGCAGAGTATAAAAACATTGCTTGCTTTGTTAACAAGCTCTTTTCTCCTTCATTCTAAAATTAACCTAAGAGTGGATCAAATAAATAAGTCTTTTAAACAACCTAAAGCTTAAAGCATGTGGTATCTGATTGAAGGAATGGGTTTAGGATGCACAGAATTCTCTGCCAAGAATTCAGAAGCAACAGTCACAATACTTCTGCAAATCAGTGCCAGGTCAGAGGACTACCATTATCATTTTACCATGATTACACTTCTCATCCCACATTACACTGGTAATTTCTGCTACAGATGCAGTTAGTGCATCGACATCTACTCTGCTATCTTGTAAACATCACATCCTTAGAAATTTTTTCAGATGTTTTGAGGTACTGCTATAGTCTCAGGCTAAATCAGAACACCTGAACTAGCACGCTGAATCCCTTGCCCAGACCTGGGTGGGTCTTGGATGGCCCACATGGAATTGTGCAGCTATATTACACGTAATGGCACTGGAGTGAATTATGTCTGCAACAGCAGTCTTAACTCTGGATTCCTCAGCCCATGCAGGTTGTGTCTAGAACATTGAAAACCTTGTATGTTTGTTTAACAGCAGAATGATCCGCATACCTCACCCCTCAAAACAAGGAGAAAAGGTTCAGGTACATCAGTCTTTCACTTTTAACAATGACACTGCACTTAAGAAGGTGGCAGATACCAAATAAAGCAATTCTTTGCACCATGTCCCAAATCTGAGTCATAGCCATGGGGAACGCAAGGTTTCAGTACAGTATTTCCTTTGCCTGTTGTCTTTAGCTTATTAGCACACCCATCTGACTAGAGGAGACTGCTACTGACTGTGTACCACCTTCAACAGTAAGGTCCTGGGAGAGAAAGATGTGCCATCGAACAGAATCTGTGCAGCAAAAACTGTAAGCAATATAGCTCCCCTGGGTTTAGACACACTGAACCACTTACCAGTGCTGAGAACGTGGTGCACCTGCTGGAAAGAAGGCACAGCCAATTGGGCAAAATCTGTGGAAAAGCAGAAAAAAATACTACCTTCCAGGAAAAGTTTTCTGTTGAATTGATGTCCACAGCCCTCCACATCCCCCTGGCAAGCTCTGTTTACAAGTGGCATGTTTTGTGTTTTGGCCAGGCTCACTGAACATACTGATACTACGAGTTTTGTTTCCACTCTCTCCTACTCCTGCGTGCCACATTCCCACAATTCTCAACAGCAGGGCTTGCCTGTCATATTTTGCAAGCTTTCACGGACAGTGAAAACTACATGCTTATTATAAAATACTTGAGTGCTTCTGGATCGTGTTGGAAATATCAATAATACTTACATTAGCTCCACAGCAGGCTTCTGTGATGCTGCCCAAAACCCATCTGAACTACTGCAAATGCGTTCTGTGTTTGCTCGGAACGTATCTGTGGTCTCCGAGCTGCAGCGGCTCTGCCTAATCTACTGAACATCCATAAATCCTGAACAAATGTAGAAAAGGCTCAAATTCCTCCAGCAAACAAATTTCCAGACGGAAAAAGAAGACATACGCAGGGAAACCAGACCAATCAAACCCTAATTCAGAGATCCCTTGCAATTCCAGTGCTCTCCCTTGTCAAGAAGGTTGTGGGCACACATCCTCTCCTTTTTCTATGCCAGCCTTCTATCCTTCCCTAAAGAAGTCAGTGTTTCAAAGGTAGCATGTGAGACACAGAGAGATGTCACTGAACTGAAGAAAAGACCTTGCCTACTTAGCTTGGCACCAACTAAAAAAGAACATTTATTATAAACAAGACAAACAAGAAGCACACATACCAACCCAAAGCACCCCTCTATGGTTTTCCACTACCTTTTGCTTTCAACAACAGGGTATTTTCCAGTTATCTGAATTAACCCTTCTATTTTCTTTCTTAATAAAAAGACCCCAAAACCAAGCACACCCACAAATAAATAAGAGTTGTATCTCATGGTGCAGCGTCACAAGAATCTGAGAAAAATGCAGAAAATAGGAAATACTCTGTTTCTATTCTCTCTCATGCCATTCCTCCCTTCTCTGCCATGGTCACACCCTTGCCCCAACCATGGCACTAAGCAAATATTTTCATTAAACAATTCAGTTTGTTAACCCAGGAGAATCCTGCCTTTTTCTTGCTGGGAGAACGGGTTGAAGTACCTCATAGAAAAGTCTGTCAAGGGCTGGACCAGACACAGAGTTAAGTGCTGGGTGTGGAGAGCTGGAAGCGAAGAACAAGATTACCCTTTCAGCAGTGGTAAACTACAAGATCAGCTCACCTTGCCTCCTGGAACCACAAGCTTAGAGGTTCACCTCTGAACTCTTGTAGCCATGTAGATAATCCACTTAACCCAGCATCTTTACAGGGACTGAGGGGAAAGAATGTGCTTATCCAGCAGGATGGACCCAGAGAAGTGCCCTGCAGTTCTGAACTCCCTTCTCTGCCACGAAGGAGAACACCATCCAGATAGCACTGCTTGTCTAGATCTCAAGACATGGCTGCATTTACATTCCAGACATTGAGGGAACTGCTCCTTTGGTAGATGCCTAAAGGGAGAAGGAGGAGGAAGAAAGAAGGAACTGAATGGGAAACTAGGCACACCTACGTTTGTCTGCCTGCTTTCTCTTTTTGTTCGTCTTTAATTCACATTTCAGCATAGTAAGTGGTAACACTGAAGAAAATTTACTTTAAATCAATTGTGAAAGCATTACTTCAGGGTTTCACTTCTCAAGAGTAAGAAAAATAAATACTCTATTTAGTAAACCAGGGCCAGTTTAGAGTGATATATCTGAACAGCTATCCTCTGGTTCTCCCACTCCATTCAGCTGTCTCTCCCCAAAACAGGCAATAACTAAAATACACAGATATGGCTGAAATAATAATGAAACCCCAGGAAATAGAGGTTCTCCTGACATCTGGATGAATCAGTGCACACCCAAGAACACCATTGCATGTGATCTCCACACTGTGCTGGTTCTGTTGATCTCATGTTTGTCTCGCTCTATGCCCTACACTAGGCACACCACCTGCAGCAATTCCAGGGAGCTGTTTTCAGGTAAAGGTGTGCTGTTTTGTGGCATATAACATTGCAGAAGGACTGAGATTTGCAAACATACGTGCCTTTTAAGAGTATTAGGGAGCACAGCTTTCCAGAAAAGAGAGCAATTTCTTTCTCTCACTTCATGTTGTTTGAGGTGTTTGGGATTTTTTTAACATGTACTCACATTTCCCTCAGGAAATCCTTTCAGATGTCAGAAGTTCACCTATTTTAGTTAAATGGAAAGAAAAGCCCTCTCCCAGAACTTCAGGGAAAACAAAATATATGGAGATAGAAGATTATCTTTCAGCAGAGTTTAGGGGGAATTTTTGCTTTTGGCCTTAGCTGTGGAATATATTAGTACAACGTAAGATTTAGTTTATTATGAAATATCAGAGGAAGTCTTAATGTTTCTAATATGACTTTTTCTACTTATGGTTTATACAGAACAACAGCAGTTATAGGCCAGTACACATTACTAACTGCCATATTCCTAAGGCTTATAATTTCTAAAATTACATTCCATAATTAAACAAAACAACGCTATAATAAAAGAGCATTAGTTTTAATGAAAACCATTTACGTATCAGTCTTCAGTTTAATTTGCTCTTCACAGACCCCAGAAATAAAAGGATTAGCTATTGCAAATCCTCCTTGTACTTTACATTTAATCACAAGCTTTTTATGATAATTTATTCCACATGTCTGATACCACTGAAAAAATTTGCAAATAAAGCTTGCTGACGCCTCCAGGAAGAGAGATGTTCATCCTGCCCTAATATTAGTAGCACACTACAGCAATGCAACATTTAACATTCACTCCCTACCCCCAGATGGTATGAGCCATCATTGTATGCATGTACAAAACACAAATGCCTGGCAGTGATTGGGCTGAGGATATCTGTCACATGGGTACAGAGGGACTATCAAGAACTGAAAAAGAAACTCCAGTAGTAGAGGAGTATCAGAATGAATTTACTTCTTTTTTTCATAACTGAAGGTCTCAAAGTGAAAAAGTACTTTTAACTATGACATACGTATTCTCCTTCTGATATTAAATACACCCACAGTGCTGGGTTGGTTTTGGTTTTTCTTTTCCCCTTTCTTTTTTTAATCAGATAGTTTTTTGAAAAGCAAAGCTTTCTTTTTAAACCCAGATGCTGTAACACAGGGGTTGATTCCTGGGGTACTCTCACCAAAGACTGGACCTTGTACGGCAACTGGGGGTTTGCAGCTCCTGCTCAACTTGACAGCAGCGAGTTACTACGGACTCACCAATTAGCTCTATCTTGACTCTGGATGAGGCCAGGGCACCTGGCGCTCCCTCAATTTACAGTTCGGAATTAACCAGGAAACCTACTATTGGCACACTCAACTTCTAATTTGGGAAAAGAAAATACTGTCTGGCAAGCTCGCAAGGCTGCTGACCCTGGTCTGCTGGAACAGCATAAATCACAGTGCTGTGCACTACATCCTGAGCTAATCAGTTCTCCTTCGCTTCCACAAATCCTCCGAAATCCTCTGTGTGAAGAGGACCCTGTGTAACAGATCCACCGGCTCCTTTCATCATTCTGTGTCCAGCTTTAGGTGTATAAATTGGACATTCTGATGGGATTTTTTTTTCTGAGACTTTTTTTGCTTCCATGTGGAAGTGTAACATGGAAGTGGGTGTAGCATTTTTGAGAGCTTTCAGGTTCCATTAGGCAAACCAGCCCTCACTAGGAAAAAGTGGCATGAAATTGCCTGTCTAGCAGCTGCCTCAAAGGCCTCCTGTTCTTATCAGCAGACAAAATACAGTAAAGTGAATATTTAGACTGCGGAGAGAGATTAGGTTGGCATTTATATTTAGCTATTAATTAAGCTCATAAATTAATGGCTATTTTTCCTTGGCCATATTTTTGAAAGACTTTCAAGGTTGGTTTTTTTTTTCCCCTCTCCTTCTAGAAGCACTTGTTCTCTATCTTCCTAACCATAGCTCTTCACTGAAGGCTGAAAACCTAATTATGAGAGGACTAAAAGAATTGATTAATTTCCCAGTAGCACCATGTCTTCAGTCACCATGTATATGTCATTAAGTCACGGTTAGGTTTCTTGCCTTACTGTCTTTTTAAACCAATATTCTGGCCGGCAAAGTCCAGCAGTGCCAAGCACCATTAAGTGTCTAGGCACAATAAGTACTACTCACCTTGAAATTCAACTTACCAATTCACTTCCAGTACTTGTTGCAAGCATTATTTTTCAGATGATGTAACATCTTGCTATATAGGGCGGTGGGATCCAAGCTGGCAAAACTCAGAAGAAATTCTGTTTTCAATCATTAATAAATCAATCAGTTTCTCGTTAAAACTAAGCTTAAGCCACAAAGCAAATTTAAGAGGATAGAAGTACTTGTGTAACAATTACTTTGTACTTTGTGTAACAAAACATGACTTCTGAAAAAGTAAAAAGATAAATTCAATTTTCTTTTTTTACTATGATGGCAAACAGAAAAATACAGATAGTCCTGGAGGCCTTGGTTTCTCAACAGTTATGCTCAATAACATAAATTCATTGCAATATGTATGTGAAAACTGAATTTTTAAAAAAGTCTCCTGAGTAGCACTCAATCAGACTGGAGTTTTCAGGCCTTTGCCTCACCCATGCATGGCTCAGGAGTGATTCTGGGCAATCTTTTGATTTCCCCATTCCAGGGCATTCATTTCAGACATGGGGTTTTTTTGATGTTCCTGTCATCTGTCACCCAGGGGAGTTTGCCCCGTTCAGTTATTTCTGCAGTAGCCAAACAGAAAAGGTTAACTCTTATTGACAATATGGCACTGCCAGGAAATAGTGGTTACCAGTGAATTCAAGGCTATACTAGAAAAGAACTGTAAGCAGATCTCAGGTGAACAGTTTTAATGAAAATGGCACATCTTAAGTATTCCAGTTAGTACCCAGGGATAGAGGGAACAAAGGTTCAAGAATTAGAACTCCTGCTCGTGCCACTGCTGTTGTTCCAACACAGATTACACACTTAGATTAATTTTGGAACTAAGATTTAAAATAATAACTAATTTTCTTTAGAAATAAGAAAGAATGCCAGTCCCACAAAACCTGGTTGATACATCATATGTGAATGACTTGTTTTGCTTTGAAAACCAGAAGCATTGTTAAACATCTGATTGGGGAATATTACAGTTTGATAGATCTAAATGCAGTGGGTAGAAATAGAGGTTTCAGATTAGGTAGAATTTTATTTAAGTTTTAAAAATAAAATTCTTCTATTTTCATTCACCAGGGAAAGTTCTCAGACAGTAAATCACTGAAACTACCCCACATATTTCAGTAGAATTCACGCCATGTTTACAAGTTAACAAGGAACTCCTTCCTTATTAATAAGGAATTCCTTCCCAGCTACAAAAGCTCTTACTGCCTACTGTTTTTCCCCAGATTTAAGCATCATTTCCTGTTATATTCCAAAGTTTTTAGTGTTAACCACTACTGACATGCCATTTTTGTGGGCATTTTCAAGCGTTCAAATGATAGCCTGTTGATCATTTTAGCAATTCTTAGCTCTCAAGCAGCTCCTGTCTTCTCTGAAATACGAAACACCCAACAGAAATGACACAAACACATCCCGTTCTCATATGAATTATGATCCTTAAACACATTTTAGGAAAATGTGTGTGCTATTCTAAACAGATTTAAAAATAGCTTCTGTGCAGACAGATTGATTTCTGCCTAGTGGTATTTTTTTCTCTTCTGTGTGTTTAAATGAATCACCTTTACAGCATAAAATGTGAGGGGAAAATGGAATGATGATGGGGGAATGAGTGATATGTTTGGGAATCTTGAGGGTGACTCAGTTCCATTGTGTCTCTGTGGTGTTAATCTTTCCGGCAGTAAAATTAAAAACCACTTAAGTCCAGGATCTTAGGGCAGGTTCAGCATGTCCTTTCCTGAATCTGTGGTTGGGTGGGAGACTCAAATCTTTCTACTGGAGACTTCCTGATAAAGTGCAAATGCATGGCCAGTCCAGTTTGCAGAAACAGATATAGCTGTTGCCTTTCTACCAGAAAGCACTAAAGCAGAGGTTTGGAGTAGTTCTCAGAATAAAAGATAAACACAGAATTGAAGAACTGCCAGTTTGTCAACATATGTTACATCTACATCAGCAAGTAATTTGGGCACAAAAGGAATAGATCTGTACATGAAAACAGTGTGTTCTCAGGCCCTTTATACATACACAATCTACTTTTTCAGGGTTTCACTTTGGACTAGATCTAGGCTGGTCCCCTGATTAAATGTCTCTGACATGTATGCTTTGACATCAGCCAGAGGATCAGCCATTGGCACAGGCTGCAATGTCCCCTTCAGGGCTTAAAGCAAATGAGGTGCAAGCCTAGAATTAAGTTTCTTGCTTAATTTTCTCCAAGAACTG
Source organism: Porphyrio hochstetteri (assembly GCA_020800305.1). Taxonomy (NCBI): domain Eukaryota; kingdom Metazoa; phylum Chordata; class Aves; order Gruiformes; family Rallidae; genus Porphyrio; species Porphyrio hochstetteri. Next base: position 15,385,246 of record CM036915.1, on the reverse strand, counting down.
TCTAGCACACATGGGGCAAAACTATTCTGCAAGCAGATCCCATACCAAAATGCTAGCGTAGATAACTCTCTTCTTAGACCCCTTTGTCTCACACACTGTATAATCACTTAATGGCAGTTTCCAGACATACGATTTTCATTCAAAACCCTGTGTATCACTTCATCTCTTAGCTCATCCTCTCTCACAAGGCACTCTCGCAGCTAGCACCTCCATCTTCTTCAGAAACCCTCTTCCTACGAAACCCCAGGAATGGGGGTCCTTGCTTGACAGGTCCCTTGTTATAACTTGACTAGACCTTGCTATCCCTTGTAAAAGGCTCATTTCAAGTGTTCTGCATCAAAGGATGAGTGATTGCTTGTACTCTTTCCAAGTTAAACTATAATTCATTTTTTTTAAATATAAAAAAGTAAATTGCTGTGTGGTTGTATCAAATCTGTGCCCTTACAATATGATGGAAGATAAAAAGGAAACAGTTTGGTTTATTCAGAACTGGTTTTACCTTTCCAAATTAATCAGCAGCTGCTTTAAGTTCATGGCAGTACATTAGAAGCCAAGTCCACTTTTAACACAGCAGAAAATGCAAAGACGTTCCTTCCCCATTGTTCCACAAGACTCAACTCCTGGCCTGATGGGACTGTACCTCCCAATCCATTCTTCACTGAGATTATCATCAAGAATACAGGAACTGGCAGTGATTGTTGCAATGACTGCTGTCAATCTCATAAATCACTTTCAGTTTATACATGGCCACATAGTACAATTTGCTGCCCATCTATTACTCTTAGACTTGTATCAGCTGAATTTTGTGGAATTACAAACACTAGCAGGACAATAGGCCTACTGTCTAGCTCATGAATTAGTCTACAGCAGCTTTATTCCAAAAAGTGGAAGAAAAATACAGAAGGTACATGTAGGACTGGAACTGGTTGACAGATACAGGCCTAGTCCACAAACTGTGCTTCATCCCCCAACACGATAAAAAGCAACGGACAGAATATTTACAGTAATGTGCTTGGAGGATTTAAGAAGAGATATTGCTTGCACTAAACTTGTTTTATTATCACTGAAAACAGCTGAGAATGCTCAACAGTCCTAGAGTAAAATGATCTGCAAAGTGGAGAGGCCTGTTAGTGAACTACTCCAGGGAAAGCTCAGTGGATTACAGAAGTTTTACCAGAACTGGACAAGATGGGTTTTAAAGCTCTTAGTTTGTTCAGTGCATGTGCTAGCAAAGGGTCACTGATGCCAGTGCTTTCAAACTAACTTTAAAAACAAGCAAATGAAATTATTTATATACCCTTCCTCTGCAATTTTGGGAATGTATGATCCTGTCTTTAGAAGTGAATGACATTACAAGTGAAAAATTAAGTAGAAAAACAGCAAGTCATAATAGAATTCAGAGTCTGCAAGGCTGCTGCTGTTCTTCCTTTTCTGAATGCTCAGGTCTACTTGGGTCTCACAAAAGGACACCTTAAGAATGAAATCTTTTTCCACAGCAAGAAAATGCTGAAGATGCTGGCCCCGTGAGTTGAAGAAACCAAACTTTACCAAGAAATTGACTTAATGTAACAATAAGATATGAATTCAATGTCAGCAGATACAAAGGTAAATGAATGAACTGAAAAGTACACATAGAAGTTGCATGAACTAGCTCAGTTCTGCTTTTTGGAGGTGTGGAACAAATGTTTATTCCGTAAATTTGCAAGGCTAAAAGCTTTAAAGATATTTATGCTCACTTCTTATTTGGCTAGTATTCCTTCACTGCTTGTGAGCTCACTGACTACTTCAGTACAACCCAAGACTCTAAGTGCTTTCACAAAATAAAGAATCACATTCAAAGCAATACACAACATAAAGAAAAGATAACATGTTGATTACCCACAGCCCAGATTTCTAAGAATCACCGAATACAATGAATGAACAATCACTTTTGTGGAAGAAAAAGTTGGAGGGATGTAGGATTAATAAATAAGCTTACTTTTTTTATTCTAAAGATGGTATTACCACATCTGACTGATTTGAGATATTAAGAAAAAAAATAACCCTTCCACATACCTCAGACCTTTTGATTACCCACATTGCCAACCTCAATGGAGTCAAAGCTGGTGCAGACTGAAAGGAGACTGTTCAACTTCACTAGCTTACCAAGGGTCTGAAAGACAGAGGAAAAATATTCACAGGCAGAGAAGCTTTATCTGCTGTGGACCTCCTACCAGGAACTGCCCTGATATTAACAATGATGGGAAACATTTGCCCATAACGATCACCGAACAAAACTACCAGTTATCCATTGAAGACAATGGCACATTGAATATCTGCATTGCTAACTACTCAACAGAACTTGTTTTTCACTTGATCATATAACAAAGAATTAAAGTCCCTGCAGACGGATGCTGCTTCTTTTTTTGTGTAGAATTTATTATATGTTCAGTTCTGTCACAATATTGAAGGGGGAGGTATTGTTAATATAATTTAACTGCTGTCCTCAGTAAAAATGAGTCTAATTAGGGTGAAATAGTATTTTATTCACTGAGAAAACAGGCATCCATCCTAAATTCCTTTCTGTGACTAAGGCGTGATGACACATTTGGCATTAATTAGATAGTGGTGGATAACACTTGCAGGACTGACTGCCACTAAAAAAATATTTTCCTACTCCTACCTTCAGCAAATCTCTAGAAATAATGAGTATAACCTGCAGCACAAATCAATTTCCAAGGACCAGAGTGCTTTGGAGTATCTACTGCTATAAACAAGCACCAAGGAAAAATCTGCTCTTGACTACGTTGAGAAAAATCATTCTGTCTCACTGCCTCCTCTTCCTTCCTGAAATCTTTGCCCTGTTCTCCAGTGTATCCACAGGGCTGCTGGAATTATCATTTGCTTTGCCTGATACTCATCATATTTCATCTCCTCTTTCAATCTCATTTACAGGTTTTAACTTCCCTTTCCAAACTTCCTATCATTATTCTTCATGTCCATACACCATCTCTGTCACTCACTGCCTCCAGTGCCTGCCTTGTCTCCAGACCTTTGTGCTGTCTGGACAGCTGAGGTTAAAAAAATGCAATTTTTTTTTCCAGAAAGTATAAAAATATATTATCCAGAATAGTACTGGGTCAAAGCCTGGGGATTAGGACAACACAGGAATATATGAGAAGAACTTGTTGCTGAAAAGAATGATAAAACCACTGCAAGACTCCATCTGCTACCAGAGAGCTTCTCCTAGCAACAAGCATCAAAACACTACAGATAACAGTCTGGGCAATGAAAATAAAAATTACTATAAGGATGATGGCTTTTAATTCCACTGCTTTGAACTGCTGGGGTTTTTTTTTTCCTTTTTGCACTCATGACTGGTGTAAGCATATAACTCCAGCTATAACCCATAAAATGTGAACAGCTCCAGGTACCACTTAGCCATCCTGTACTGAAGTGCCCCTCTTAAATCATTAAGTGACTATACTGGAAGAAAGCTGCCTTTAAAATCTCTTTTCTCAGTTCTCTTCTTTTCCAAGCCTGCAAGTAACCGTAACAATGAAAAAAGACTTAGAAATTAATTTATTATACCTGAACAAAGAAATGCAAAATGCATCAGTCTGTCTCACCAATCATTGCAATAATTGCCAACAAAATCAGCAAAGCCCATGTTTTCACACACCTCCTGGGGATAATATGTATTATCCAGTATACCCAATATCTTGGTTTTGTCTTAGGTGGGAGGAAGGCTGAAGCTCCTGCTGCCAGTTTTTCCAGCTATAAGAGCTGACCTAATAATGTAAAGATGATCCAGAGTTGGTCCCTTATTCTGCCTGACCTCAGTCTGAAAACACTAAAATGGCTGAATGTGGGGAGAACACTCACTGGAATTTGGTAGCTTGGTCTGCGATCCCCAAACTCCTGGAGTTTTCAACATGCGTAAAATTTTCTCCCTACTTTCTGACTTATAACTTTTGGGTTATAAAACACTATTTCTCCACTCTGAAACATTACACATCTCACTGGTATGTTGTTAGAGGAAGATACAAGACAGGAGGACATGTTATGAAATATGGAAGGGAAAAGGTTGTGTAGAGATGCAGAGGGAAAAGAACAGAGAAGTACTGTGAAGTATTTCTTAGTGAGAAAGGAAACATAGAGGGAATTATTAAAATATTAATTACATATTTATATTTCCAGAGACAATTTAAATTTTTTTTATAACTGCACCTAAATATAACAGAGTCATGTGAGGCATTGCTGGAGAGTTGTTAATGACTGCTTTTATCACAACATACTGAGAAGGCAGGGAATCTCTAGTAGCTGGAGAGCCCTCAAACCCTGATGGGACTCAGTATTCTTGAGCATAGAAATTCAAAGTTCAGGATCAACTTATATCAGCTTGCTGCTCACCCTACCTTGGTTTCTCTACCTGTGAAGCACAGACACCCTATTTCAATTTCTCTGCCTGTAAAGAACAAATAGCTGCCTTCCCGAGCTGTTGAACCTAAACCCAGCTATACACTGTAAACAGATTATTATTATTATATTTGTCTGTCATTAAAGTGAGAAGGATGTCATAGAGTGGTTAAATACCTTTGCTACTACTTCTTGAAGAAAAATCTAGTTTAATTTTTGGCACATTTAATAGCCTTTGCAAGGATTACCATTTCACCAGCTGGACATAGACTAGCAAAGGAATAAACGAAGTGACTGATCCATGCTAGGATATGTGAAGCTGAGAACTGTGAAACTTAGTAGTAAGTTAAGCTTGCTAAATTGGAATGCAAATATAAACATTTTCCAGAAGCAGCAGAAGTAATTAAAGCCACAAAGCTGTCCCCCAGCTTTCCAAGTTTAACTAGAATCATGCAGGATTCCTAACAACACAAAATGCAACAGGCAAAAAAAAATTAAGGAGTAACAGATGCTGCCAGGCTTCCAGAATATTTTCCTGCTGATGGGAGCAGAATCATCCCCCATGATTTTACAGACTGAAGCTCAGTACTTTGATCAGCTTCTGCTAGAAGTTTACAAGGGCCAGGGCTATTCCCAACACCTCCTTTCGCAGGTCTTGGTTTTACATTTCCTATGTATATACAGGAAGAAGAATCAGACACACTCTGTGTTGCAACCATTCCTTCTTTAAGATATAAGCTTATTAAGTTTATTTGCTTTCTTCTTTTTTTTTCTTTTTATTTTTTTTCCCTTCTTCTTTTCTTGGCAAGACTTCAAAAGCATTTTAGGGGGAGAAAAACAGATTTAAAAATAATTTAAGTCAGTGCAGACTGCATATTAGAAAGACTTTACTGAATGTAGGAAAGTATGAAAAAAGCTAGCCAAGCTTCACCCAACCATTGCATGTACCTGCAACTTGTGAAAGGCCACACCAAATTTCCACAACAATGTGTCAATTTTCGTCACCATCATGCTTTGTAATAAGTAATATGCAGCCAGCAGAAGACACTTGCTACAAAAATAGTATTATAGGTACACTCCAGGTGGGATATACTTATAAAATATATGTAAGAAATTACAGGATTGTCAATATACCTTTCAGAAAAGGCACTACCCTTCACTTTTACTGTGGTCTGCACTTTAGACAGGGTATAACAAATAAGAGGAGAGGAAAAGAGAGCAGTGGTTACAAAAAATAATTGATAAAATAACAAAAGTATGTATGATATTCAGTAAGGACCTGCAGGAATTCATAGCAGCAAAAATACCTGTAACAGTAGAGTCTGGCCTGAAGTGCCTATGAACTCTCAATGGACTAAGGAGCTTGGATTGACTCTATGAAATAGGGGGTTAGGAAAAAAGAGAAACATAATGAATGAAGAAAACGACTTGAGAGGTAGCAAAAGTAAATAAAAAGGGATTTGAGAAGAGCAGAACAATAGAAGAGAACAGGAGGTGCGGGGGTGGGGGCCAATGTTTATTTTAATGCTTCCTTCTCTGTCATGATAACACTATTGCATTCCTTATCAACCAGAACCACATGGTCAGATTTGATTTTTGTTTCATGCCCTGAGTCTGAAAGAATCAGAAGAACGCCACTTATTCCTCCATCCAGCCACTAAGAGGCAAACTTCTCTTTCCTTACTGCCAGTGTTCAGACAGAGGTGGTCTCCCTGAGATTAATTCACCTTTCTTCTCTCTGAATTTACTCTTTTTCCCAAAGGCATAGCATACACAAGTGGCCTAGACAGCCCTTTTGTTGTTTCCAATTTTGCATATGCACTAAACTTTTTATATAAAAGCCTGCATTGTCACTTAATTATATATTTGCACTCTTAAGCCTTGGAATTTGCATTCCTGCATGACCTCCTCTATTCAGAAATTTTTTATCTCATAGTTGACTCTACATTTACATACCTTGTTACATCATGGGAAATCATGCCAGTCTTCTGTAAGACACCATTGCTGCTTTTAGTTTTGCCAAAGACTGCTGCCAGGATCAACGGAATTAAAAAGTGCTTTGTGGATTTAGTGATTGTTCTCCACTCCAATCCCCACACGATTTCTGTAAGAGACAAAACAGTTTTTAATGTAAAATGACTGGGTAAAACGGAGCTAAATGCAAATTTTCTTAGGGACCATGTAAAGTATGAACAGATTGTATGGATTAGAATGATTCTGTGCATTCTTTTGTATATCTGCTTCCTCCCTCTTAGACAGATTCCCAGAAGTTTAAATAGTGGCAATGTGCATGGCCTAGAGATCTTCCCAATGTATCCTTACCTTCTAATAAGGGCTGCAAATATTATTGAAAAATACCTTTCTGCTGTGGGAGACACTATTGCAGGAGGTGGGAAAGCTGTGCTTTCATTTTCTCAATGAAGATAAATAACACGTTTTTAAACACGTGTTTTTAACACATTTTAAGGTTCTGAAGTGAACCATAGTGAAGAGTTCCCGATATCTAATGAGACAGAAATGCAGTTCAGCAGTGCTCTCAGGGTGGCTTTATCACGAAGGGAGTACAGACACCCCCTTCTGGGAGCTGCCCAGGGCTCCATGCGAGCAATACACGCACCAGCAGAGCCTCAACTACCATCTCAAAGCACAAAATACTATTCGTGTAACAGATATTCTGCCTTCTTTTGAAAGAGTCCCAACCCTTGCTTTTACATGGATCCCCCCCCTTTTTTTTTTCAGCAGGATTCAGGTAAAACCTGCAGAAAAAGGTTCTGCATCACTCTATTCCACTGAAGAGAGAAAACAGGAAGAACCTACCAATACCTAAAAGAAAGTTATTTCTCCCCAAAACAGGCACTGACAGAATGAGTGTCATGTCTGGCTTTTCATTTTGGACTAGCCAATACACTATACCTTGCAATGACCACTTTAATAATTTTGTTATTACTCTATTCTTTGTCTGTTCCTTGGGTCTTCAGCATTATATTGAAATACCATTTCTCTCCCACAGCTCAAAGAAAAGCTACCAACTAAGAACTTCTAATTTACTAACCAACAGTGACAAAGAAATACCAAAATGTTCAGAGTCTCAAATTAGAACAGTTGCCAGGGTCTTCAGACATATAAAATATTTTCTGTAGGCTGTGATGTCTGACATAAATACAGTGCCAGAGTAAGGTCATCCAAATCAAAACCATAAATAGTGGAATGGTGGCAGAAAATGTTAAAAACAATTACAATACATGTGTTCTTTTCCCCTCAGGACAAAAGATTCTCATCGTGTTCCTTTTTGTTATGCCAGAAATATTTAACTGATTCATCTTTTGTGGTATAAATACATAAGTCACTTTCTGTTCCTGTTTCTTAAAAGTTCATTTTATGAAGCATACAGATTCATTTGAACCAAAGTAAAGTATTTTGATCTCTAATATTTCTTTATCTCTGAACCTTGACTACCACAAATAAACTTCTGATGTGGGCTCAGTGGGATACAGCTTCTAACAAGGAAATTTAGCAAAGACTGGAAGATGGGCTGACACGCACCTCTAGCGTTATTTGTAAATGTCATTGCTTTGCTTCAAGAGACTGAAGCACATATTTCCACTATGGAAAACTAAGGGAATGGACTGTTTTCTATCTTGAACACTATGATCACAGGGAAACAAAAGCCAAAAGGAGAGAAGTGACACAACTGGGCCATGACTGATGCCCACAGGCAATTTGCAATAGAAGCTATGGACCACGCTGCAGGCAAGGCTGAAGAGGGAAGCCAAGGCAACTCTCTATAGATAGCCCTAAAGTGGGAAGAAACAGGGTGATCTGGGTTCACATGAGGTCATGCAAAAGCGTTGCTTTTCAGTTTCAGGAGCAGTAGGTTCACATGGGCGGGACTACACATTTGAACAAACCCAAGGTCAAAGTCAGCTAAAGTCACGGAGTTTAGGGCTTATTTTTCCCTAAAGACAATCATTCTATTACTTTTTATATGCAAAAATGCTAGCAAAAAGCAAATTTCAAAATCTCAAGCATGAGTATTCATGGAAACCAAAGCTTAAACAGATCAGTAAACAAGAGAGACAATGACCTGATTTCCACCCGTTATAAATAGGACCACGCCTCACCCGCAGTGATTCTGTGTCAGTGCCTGTGGGTGATGACAGAAATTTGTAGTTCAGTAAATGCAGTGCACTCAATATATTGGAAGTAGGGTGGAACATGACTTAACAAAAGTCTCTTCAAGTAGGTCCCTGGCAAGTAGTGCTCAAAAGAAATGAGCTGAGATCGTATCATGTACATTAAACACTGCAAATTAAATATAAACCTCTTGCCTAGCCAGTGACATGGCCAGTCTTGTTCTGATCATGATACCTCAGACATGTACTCCATAGCTTGCAAAATAAGAATTTTAAAAACTGCCTGAAGGTAGACATATATAGTGCACAGTCCCATGAAGAGCTAAACATAAGAAGTAATATAGCTTAATTAACGGTGTTCCTGCTTGTGCTAATAAACATGGTAGTGCTCGACTGAGCTATTTCTTGCCCATGGAAGTATTCTAGAGAACTCCACACTGAAATTCACAGCCAAAATGGGAGGCATCACCACAAAAGCATCTGGTAAAACAACAGTCCTTAAACCTTATCACATAAACGACTTAATTCTTTTTGTGTTGTGAACAGATGAGCATTTGGGGAACAGGTTAGAATAAGAAACCGAAGTTACATTATTAACAGGCAGATTAATCATTTTAATAGCTAGGAACCTAATAACGGCACAGAAAATTGATAACTATGCTCTGATTCATAGGGTCTGTCAGAATAATGCTAGTGTGAAATAATAAAATGAAAGGAGACAAATTGTCCTGAGGAACATATGTTTTATTCTTCTGCAGCGTTATTTAGTCTGTATTGTTAATCAGATTTGGCATCTGCATAATTTTCAACATGAAAAACAAAGGAATACAGAGAAAAAACATAGATACTCTTGCAAGGCAGTAAAGGCAGGTATTAAAAACATTCTCATGCAACCTGTATGTGGTTAAACATCAGTTTAGTATTTTTTTCAGTATGAATAGAATTTCATAAACTGCCAAACAGCAGGTACAAGTAACAATCATGTTTTCCACCATGAAGTAAGTGGAAGAGCTCACAGAAAAACTTAATGCTCTGCCAGTTCCTCTGAATAAAGACAGCATACCACTTTCTAGGACTTAATTTATTTCATTCAGACCTTGCCCTTTTTGCCAGATTTGATTCAATGATGATAAATTTTTACTACTAATATATAAATGCATTGGTATGTATCAAAGTATTTAAGACATGCTCTGTCTCACACATTACTGGCAATCTTAAGGCAATTAAAAGCCTAATCAACCTAGCCTTTTATGTAAAGTAATGGCTTAGAGAGTTCTATATGCTATTATTGGGTCTTCTCAACCATCTAGTTCTCTTTCATTATGAAAGCAGAAATGAGAAAGATCAAGAGAGCTGTAACTGTAGAACAGTAGGGAAAGAGTCTCTGAAAGTACACTGGCTATAATTTTATTTAACAAAGATTTAAAATTTTTTAAAAAAAGGAAATACTGATGTTTCAAATAAACCAAATATATCTTTAAGTCAATTTGTGTGCTGGCATAAGTTAACACATGAAACAAGGATCAATTCTTTCACAAGTACCACTTTTCTTCCCACCATTAATAATGGAAACAACTGCTAGGAGTAAACATAGATTTTTATCTGCTTAAAAGGAAACTAAGCTGAACAGACCTGTAGGCTTCCCTGCAGGAAAGATGCTGAATTTACCAGGATGTTTATAGAAAGATCTTTTTGTTTGTTTCCATATGATACTATGCAATCAGAAGTGAAAGTCTTCCAGGAGACAAGGACAGACACAGCATAATCTTACTATGGGATGTATGGAGATATTTCTGCACACAGTTACATTTTGAGTACAAATATCTCTTTCCATGTACTATTTGCATCAGAATCTATAAGTGACTGAGTACATAAGGCTACAAAACCACATACATTTTCTGTGGACTCTGAATAATAGCTACACGCACAGCAAGAAAGAGTGTGTGTGTTCTTAATAATATGGCTGAGTATAATACATAGTTTCATAACAATTATTTGATTCTGAGTATTGATTGAAAAGTGGCTTAAATTCTGAAATAAAAAGTCCAGAGATTTGAAACATCTTAGACATTGCCCATGGAGATAAGCAAATTGTTTAAGTTCAAATGTGTCATGCAGCTTTTAGCATGCACAAAGTGTGATAAATCCACTTAATCATTTACATGCCAGTATGATTAATCAGTCATCCTAATCAATACTTTAACTCTGTGAAAAGCCTGAACGTAATCTTAAGTGCTAAGCAGAAATTACTAGCAACACAGGAAATGAATTAAATCTTTTTTCCCTGAAAACTCTTCAGATTTAAAATCACATCTGATACTTCAAAGTTTTGTTGGCTTTTGATATCGGGCCAAGAAGAACAAAGTTTCCTCTGTATTTCGACTAAACGGTTTCAGCATTGCTTCCAACACGGCTGTGTAGGAAAGTGTCACTTACCAGAATTGACCACAAAGTGGAGCTATTTCAACAAAAATAGATTTTCTTTCGCTCTTAAACGGGTTGGGATGTGCTGAGTAGCTGTTCATGTAGTAACTTTTGGTTCAAAAACACCCCAAAGCAACAAAATCAAACACGGGTTTCACGTGTACCGTTGTCAAAACTAGCAGAGGATAACATGTAGCCTAGCTCTCCACACAAAACCGTTTTCTTTTAAGCTTTTTAAGCTATCAGGCATTGAAACCTTACGATAGGAAGCTTGCAAGAAGACCATGACAGCTGTAAATGGATTAAGTGTCCTGTGCAAGGATCTACACCATCACTGAAATTCACTGACACTATCTGGAAAGTAAAGGCAAAGTGCATTCTCTTAGGCCATCTTGCTGTGGTAGATTGCAAAACTGAAGCAATAACAAACCAAAACACTTGCAATCAAAACATTCCCCAATGCCTTATCACTGCTGTCATGAACCCGCCTGTTGCATTGAGCTGATGCACCTCCTTAGCTAATACAGAGCGTAAAAGGCTACTTGGTTATAAATAAAGCCTCATGCAAATGCTACAGCTTGGCTCTTGAGTTTTAGCATCTCCTGTTTGTGCAACTACACCACCACACAACCCAACCGGGAGCAGACGCACTTCCACGTACAGTGAGGCCTGAAAAGGTGTAGGCATGCAGCCGAGTGATCAGAAAGCCCTCAGACAGGGACGAGAAAAAGATGAAGTGCTGCTTTGGAGCCTGTAGCATCGCCCCCCTCTCAGCACATCCCTGCAGGAAGACAAGGGGCTCGGCAGAACGGCCCCAGGGAAAGCAGGCCTCCTGTATTCAGAGCTCCTGCCGGGCTGGGCAAACACCAGGGCTCCCAAACGGATGCGTGTGCCGGGTGGCTTCGCCTGGCCGAAGCCCGTTCCAGTCCTTGCCCCATCCCCATCCCCATCCCGGTCCCGGTCCCGGTCCCGGTCCCGGTCCCGGTCCCGTCCCGCTGCCGCCTCCTGCCGGGCCCGAAGAGCCCGCCCCCTCCCCGCCCGTTCATTGGCGGGCTCGGCCTCTCTATCGCCCAATCGCTAGCTAGAACGATCGCCTTGGCGACGGCGAACGCCGTGCGGCCTAGGCGGCAGCCATGGCCGCCTACAGGCCCGGGGTGCTCATCGGCAACTGGAACGAGGAGGCGTGCTTGGAGCAGGTAGCGATGAAGCCGGGCTCTTCTCTCCTCTCCGGCTGCCGAGCAGCCTGCCCTGCCTCTTCACCTCAGCGTGTTTCCCCCTTGTGCTTTAAATTCGGTTGGAACCCGAGGTTTGAGAGTGCCGGATAACTTGCCTGCCCCCTCTCTCCCTTGCAAGCAGGATCGCTTGAGGGACTTCACGGACAGAAGAGAACGGGGAGAACTTTTGATACAGAAAATAAACAAACTTCAAGAGAAGCTGTTAAAGAAGGTAATTTTTAAAGAATGTTATGCCAGTCATCTCTGACTCCACATGGGATGGCAGAGATGTTGTCAGTGTTCCTTATGCTAGAATGATTAATGATAATATGATTGCTATGATAATGAGAATGCCATGGATTAGCATTTCATATGCTGAAATACTTCTGATATTAGGTTCAGATAAGTCTGTAAAAAACCTCTGTGTGTATTTTAATTTAGATGCAGTTGTCGGTGTCTAAGGATGGATTTGTTCATTTTGGAGACACCGTGATGCTTTTGAACCCAGACAGCAAATCCTCTGTGAAGAATTGCCCTGGAGCGTGCAACAGACTGACTCTGGCAATTAATCTGGCTGAAATATCCATATATTCGTTCAAATCACTGGAAGCACCTTGTGGAGTTAGTGCAGTCGAGAGTGTGGACCCTGTGGCTCGAAACACTTTTTGTATTTTAAGGTTTGATACTTTATTTTGAGGTTTTTTCAATTATTATATTAGCATTTAGTTTTTTTCCTTTAAGAAACATGCAATGGATTTTGCTATTATAACAAATTAATTTGAGTAAGGTTAATTTCTTTAAGAGTCCAGCTTGGGTCATGCATTAGGCTTGATTCTGCTCCATGCATTACTGTCAATAATTCCAAAGAAGTTTATATCAGTTTAGACGTTGTGTGGAAACAGAATCTGGTTCACTGTATCATTTGGTAAACTGCAGCTGTTTCTAATGTGTTCGTAGCTCAGCTGTAGATTACAAAACATGTCCAAAGAGCAATTAGTATTGTTATTCATTCTCCTGCAAATAAGGTCTCTGAAGCAGAAATTTGTGTCAATGCTTTTGCTGTACATGAAAGGGACAGTGTTTCTGCAGTCCTGACAACACCCCTAATTAAACTCTCTCCCTCAGAGACATAGTTAACCTCAGCAGTTTTGGGAATTAAAAACAGAACAGGGTCCTGCTCAACGGTGGGAGGATCTGCTACATGCACATGTTTAACCATAACAGGGCATAAGAGTACAAACTAACCCATATAATCCAGATTGAATGAAACTCTTTGCGTTAGACCTATGAAAGGATTTTGATGCCAAGAGCATAATTTAGGCCTTCTAGAACTGCAGGCAAAATACTTCCTGCTTAGCTGCTGTCAGATCTTAGTCTCATTGGCACTGAATGCTATCAAGTCCCTCATTAACTGACTACTAGGTTGATCAGCTACACAAGTGTTTTTACACTGAAAATACTTTGAGAACCTAGCACTTAATTTAGTAATTCTTTAATGTAAAGTACAGAAATTATTCTGGAAAAAGGGATATACCAGGATGCATGTTAATGTAATGAACCAAATTATTGAATATCAGTTACATATGTTATTGGCATTATATGTCATTACAAACACAAACGTGCACTATATGGCTTTTAATCTGATTTTTCAGATGCTTGCATTAAGTATATTTTAAAGGGACCCTGAGTGCTGAATTCCCATTGATTTTTCACCAGATGTTATCTTTCCAGCCTGCATGGAAATTCATATTACAAAGAATATTCAATAAAACATAATAGATACAGTCTGTTTATATTCTGTTAATTTTTTTAATCTGTAAGTCAAGTATGAAATTTCTTTTCAGTTATTTTACCTATTTTTAAAGGTAAACTTAATTCAAAGTGTTGCTACAAGACAAAGCTATAGAACAAAACAAACAAAAAGAATAGTAAAGTTGATCAATTGCATGTCTCTCTCTTCCTTTTTATAATTTTAACAGTGTTGATGGAGCTTCAGCAAGTGAACCGATTAGATTTGGCCAGAAGTTTAGTCTTGGGACAACAGGAGGGGCTTCTGACCGAATGGTAAGGCAATAAAGTGGCAAATGGCAATGGTAGCATATACTGATAAGTGTGCATTTATTTACTCTCCTTCTATATAAAACTGCACTGTGGTTCAACATCTTAGCTTTACAGAACAGATTCAGAATCATACATAGATCAAGATAAACAATACCTATCCAGAGAGTTTATGCAACTTGCCTGAGATCAGGTGTGCAAGCCAAGGGGGCTGTCAGCCAGAATGACTGATATAAAAAAAAACAGGAAAAAGAGGAATTAAAATTAGCTTGTGAATCATGAAAGAATTAGTGAGTTGGTTTTTTTTTTTCTTAATTGAAAATGAGAACATTTCATTCTTGTCAAGATAAATCTGTAGTAGGTATTTGAAGTAATGTACTATTCTGTCACTCTAAGGGAGCAGATTTCTATTAAATGTTAATGTTTCAGTCTCCAAGTTAGAAGCAGATAAGTCATTACATGTAAAATATGCACTCAAAATAAATCACAGCTTTGAAAATAATTTCCCTCTCAACAACTACTTCGGTGAGAGAGAATCCTGTGAATGAAAATTCAAGTTTCATGTTAGTATTCACCTGTCTGCATATAGGATAGCTACTTAATGAGCTAATGAACAACATAGAATCCAAGTAACACATTTTGTCTGTGTAGCTTTCACTTGACAGACTGATTTTTCAGATGAGGATTATTTTTTTATGAGGATTTTTTAAAAAAATATATTTTTAAAAACTACTTACTGTTTCTTTTATATTTATACTGACCTTAATGTGTATTTTCATTCACAGTTATATCTAGCAAGTGACCATAAATCATTTATAAGATTTGCTAAGAAATCTTACCTTCAGCAAGTGTTTTTGACAGACGAGCTTTCCTATCTGACTTGCTGGCAAGCTGCCTTCTTGGATCCACAGCTGCGTCTTGAATATGAAGGATTTCCAGTTCCTGTAAGCAATTAAAACTGTAGAAAATGTTATGAAGATTTAATTGAAACTGTAGATGGTGTACTTAGAAAAAGGTTGTGTCCATTTTATTCACACATTTTCCTTATATAAGATCTGAACTGTACTTTTAGGAAGGAGGAGAGTTAGAGTTAAGTCTATTTAACCTGGGAATCTGTATATAAAACTGTTAGGTTCTGGTGTTCATTTTGAGGTTGATTTGCTTGGTTTTTCTCATCAGATTTTTTTTAAAGGTCAACATGATCATCTTGTGAGGATGCAGCACTTGGAATCTGCTTTTCAGGACTTCCGAGTACTAAATTCCATGTCCAATATTAAATTTACATTAAATTTTAAAATAATTTTAGAAACCCCAAGGCATCTGAGGAAGTGGATGCTTTTTCAGATGTGGTTTTAAACTTTCTGTAAATACATTAAGGAGATGCAGTATTTTGCTGTTCCACATAACTGTGAGACTTCCCAAGTGCTGGGTATATAGCAAAATATCACCAATATAACTGTTCCTCTGCAGCCTCGAACTATGACTCATTTACATAGAATCAGCTCACTAATAAATACAGTCAAAATCATGTAATTGTCAAAGACAACATTCTTTATTCACAGTAGTGGTAAATGGAGGTGAATAAAAAATACTTGTGTTATACCTAAGAAATTGAAAATGGGTAATTGGGCTCCCTGGTATAAAAAAGACAGGGACCTCCTTGAGAGAGTCCAGAGGAGGCTACGGAGATGATGAAGGGCCTGGAACATCTCCCGTATGAGGAAAGGCTGAGTGAGCTGGGACTGTTCAGCCTGGAGAAAAGAAGACTGAGAGGGGACCTGATCAATGATTATCAATATCTGAAGTATGGGATGCAGGGTGAATTGGCCAACCCCTTTTCAGTGTCTGTGGGGACAGGATAAGGGGCAATGGCTGCAAATTGGTGCAAGGAAGTTCTGCACCAACATGGGGAAGAACTTTGTCCCAGTGAGGGTGACAGAGCCCTGGGACAGGCTGCCCAGGGAGGTGGTGGAGTCTCCTTCTCTGGAGATATTCAAGACTCGTCTGGATGCCTATCTGTGCAATATGAGCTGGGGAGCTGCTTTGGCAGGGGGGTTGGACCCGATGATCTCTCGAGGTCCCTTCCAACCTCTACGATTCTGTGATTCTGTGTTTCTGTGAAAATATAAATGTCTAGGCTGTGTCCCCAAGCCATCTGTATCTCTCATATGGCAAATATAAACTGCAAGGAGAATTACCCTGATGCACAGGCCACTGGAATGAGTCTACTGCTTGCTTGCTTTTAAAATTTTTTTAAAAATTTTTTTATAGTGCCCAGCAGAAGGGAATAGAATGGAATGGAGACAGGACGTTTGGACAGGTGTCTGACCTGAGGGCTGAGCATTTGGCTGGTCTTAGCTGTTAAGACAGTTGTGTTGAGAACTGATAGGGAATAAAATATCTCACTATCAATGTACAGAAGTCTCAAAGTAATATGGAGCAATGCAGGCTTACACTAAGCAGTAAATAAAAGCATTTAGTCTGCATAAGAAAAGTTAAAATTACTGTAAAAATGTCTATCAAGTCTGTCTAGTGTCTTCCCTTCTTGGCTTTTTTTTTCTCCAGGCAAACTCTGAAATGATTATTACTCATTGCCATACTAATCGGAGCTTAGCTGTTCCAAGAAACTTCTGGACAAGGTAAGAATAATTTGTAACTGGCAGGGATGTGCATAATGATGTGCTAAAATCAAGAATTGCTGTAAGAAGCAAGATAGTTGCTTTAGGAACATGCTGAGGAAATGGAAAAGAACAGAGAACGCACATTCTCCTTTCCCTTATTTCTGGGCTGTAATATGTGCCACTGAGATGCTGCAGACAATCAGTTCATGCTTCGAGCCTTCCCCAGTTTCTTGGTGGGTCTCCCTTTGAATGTCTTGAACAATTACAGTTTGGGTTTTTCTGAAGAAAAAATGGTACACTAAGAACTGTGGGGAGCACAAGAACTAAATAAAAACACACTGCATAAATTGTACATTGCTCACATCCATATAAATCAATCTCTCACCAAATTGAAGTTAATCCAACAGTTCAAGTTGCATGCATTAAATGAACACTGGTTAAACATTGATAAGGAGTACTCCAATTGCTTCCCAACAAAATGGTGACAAGAACTTAACCAGCTCATACATACCGAGTTGGTGGATTGGTGCCTTATACTGAGGGGCTGCTTTAGCTCTGAAGCCAGAAAAGTGGCATTTCTCTTTGATTTCAATTTCCTAAATTATTCATAGAAACAAAGTGGGTTATTGTGTTTCTTGTAAGGGTTTACTATTTGGAATTGGTTAGTGATATTTTTGAATATGCCAAGAGAAACGGGAAAAAATGTTGAACAATCTACAGATCATGAAGATCTGCTGAATTTATGTCCATATTAATTCCCCTGCCCATCCCTTTTTCTTTGACTTTGCAGGTCTTATTTTGGACAAGAATATGAAGTAATTTGTCACACTTATCTGGACTCCCATAAAGCTGAAGAAGATAAGAATTACTGGGTAATAGTTACAGCAAATCCCAGTGATGAGGGTGGTATAATGATTGATAGACCCATCCCTCACCCAGGGGGGATCAGAAAGAATGAGTTTTGTGAAGAGACATAGAATATAAAAATCTCAGACTACAGCAGAAAGATTGATAAGATTCTGATTTTTGGGTTTTTTCTGTTCAGATTTTAGTCGTAGAGGTGTTTGTTTTAAAAATGGAAATGAAAGTCTACCATTAGTCATAGAATCATAGAATCTCCTGAGCTGGCAGGAATCCACACAGGAGCCAAGTCAGAGCATGGGACTGAGAGCATCGTCCAGACGCTTCTTGAACTCAGCCAAGCTCAGTGCTATGACCACTTCCCAGGGGAGCCTGTTCCAGTGCCCGATCACCCTCTTAGTAAAGAACCTCTTCCTAATATCCAGCCTAAATTTCCCCTGTTGCAGCAGCTTCATGCCGTTCCCTCAGGTTCTATCACTGGCCACCAAAGAAAGGACATCAGCGCCTGCCCCTTTGCTCCCCCTTGTCAGGAAGCCACAGACCACGATGAGGTCTCCCCTCAGCTTCCTCCAGGCTGAAGAAACCCAGGGACTTCAGCCTCTCCTCCTAAGTCTTCCCTTTTAGACCCTTCACCATCGTTGTTGCCCTCCTCTGGACACTCTCCAATATTTTCATGTCCCTCTGGTACCGTGGCACCCAAAACTGCACACAGTACTCAAGGTAAGGCTGCACCAGCGCAGTGTGGAGCAGGACAATCGTCTCCCTGGACTGGCTGGCAATGCCGTGCTTGATGCATTAGTAATACTGCATAATCTCATTTACTCATCGAGGTTATACAGTGGGCAAACACTAATAAAACTTGATGATCCATGCACAGCATCAAAAATTCATGAATTGGTAAGGGTTCATTTTCCCATTTTCATGTTCACTGATAGCACAGATGTCAGAATCCAGGAAATCTAATATATTTTCACTACCTTACTGGCCATCAGAGTGTATTTAACCAATTCTTCCCAAACCAAAGCACTGTCACACCCTTTTAAGTGTACACTTTCCAGAACACTGAAAACCAAACTCATGCAAGACGTCATGGGGGACTTGGATGTTTAAAGTTCATCTAGCAGAAATTTTGTTGTTATGCTTGTTCCACACTGTTTAGCACAATGTTGCTAATTATTGAAAAAAAATGAAAAATCACAAGTGAGGTGTCTCTCTTTCAAGATTGGTGTCAGATTTATGGGAATTAATTAAAAGTTATATAATTTCTTTTACCTTCATCCATATATTCTATATATTTAAATGCCAAGCAATCAAAAACATAAGCACAATGAGACAGGCTAGAGAATCCTAACAGCTTTATCCACGTGTCACTCTGTGCCATTTGTCTCCCACCCTCAGAAGTTTTCAATCTAAAATAATTTCTATCAGGTCTGAGGAAAAATTGTCAGAGAAAATTAAGCCCCCACAAATTTCAGGAAACTAAATGCCAAGCAGAAAAATAATAAGAGACACTGTAAGTTTATTCAATAAGAAAAAGATTGTAGTCTATGTTCATACCTAATTAAACACCAGACAATCCACATGAAAAATAAAATGGCCCAAGAATGGTAATAATTTCAAACTCACATTTTCTTACACAACAAAAGCAAGAAAGCATGAGATGCAAATACATGGAAAAGAAATGTCATTACTTCATAGTTACCTGTCTTTGTATGGAAGCTGAAACAGCATCACAGAGAACCTTCTTAATATATGGCCTTCAGTTATATCCATTTAGTTAATGCATTCGATACTCCATTTCTTACTGTACCCCAAGAGCAGTCTCTTTCTGCACAAATTCAGTCAATTTCCAAGAAAAACTCTACATAAATCTCCACTCTCAAAAAGATTCCCAAGATCTTCAGTGTTCATAAAGGTCAGATAAGACTCCTTAAGTTTTACCAAAACAAAGCTACTGAACTTTCACGTTCACAAAACAGGGGACCGATCCAAATATTTTGGGTCTTCCAGCTCTGTCCCAGACACACTATCTGTTTAAAGCCTTGCCAGTGGGCTTGAAAAGTTGTTGCCTTCATTCACTATAAATTAGATGAGTGAACTGCGGCATAGGCCAACGAGGACTTGGCATACAGGGGCTCAGAGCAGGAGAGAGATTGCAGCTCTGTGATGTAGGTTTGCTTTGGGGGAGCATATCACAGAGGACAGTTTTTGAACCCCATCTGTAACAGATGTGGTATTCTAGAGGGAATTGGGAACATTTTCTTTCATTTTGTCTTTCACTTTCTATGTAAAGATTGGAAACATGACATGTGACAAAGCATGCACATTTATTTATAGAGATATTGTTACTTCTCCAATTTACAGAGATTAAAATTCTGCACATTCAGATTGACATAATTCTGCTTTGATTTTTTAAGTATTAAAATAGAAAAACTTAGGCTGCCTGAGTGCACTGCAGCATTTCTAATTTGACCATTGTGGACATTTATTAGAGATAGCCATTTCCAACCTGGCAAAGTCTCTTTCCTCAGGGTTAAATGTTAGAAAAAAAGAAGAGGCCTTAAACCAAAACTATTGGTGAAACAAAGCTTCATGTGAACTCACAGAGGAATGAGAACTGTGTGGGCAGATGCCTTGGCCCGTTAATGTTATGGATAAGAGCGTTTGTGTGAGCGTGTGCGCATTTGTGTGGGAGAGAAGCAACACAGGCTGTACAAAAAACAGCTTTGTAAAGTCTTAGAGGAAAACCAGAGATAAACAGATACAGAAATGAGTACAGAAGTGGGCAATGTTGGAATTAAGGGCTGATTAAAAGTGGCTTGGAGACTCTTGTATATGTTTTGATCAGTCTGCTCGCATGGGAAAGGGCTTTCTAAGCTGTTGGAAAATAAACAGGATTGAATCAAAGAATCCTGATTCCATTATCAGTTCTTCTTATCTAATAAAATTTTAAACCCACATGTTTCTGCAAGGCTTCTTAAATAATACATAGTTATAATTCAGCTGCTTTGGGATATCAAATACAGCTCTTCTTATTTGTTACTTTTAAAAAGTTTTTCACACTTCTTAAGATTGTCCACATGATGGCACCACATTTTTCTAAACAGCACAATGATTGCTGTAAAATATGTAAAACTACCTGAAATGTTTAAATCCAAATATGTCCCTGGTACAATGTGACAAAAGCTAACCAAGTTAAATCAGGCTTGAATTCAGAGCTAAATATCATTAATATTTTATCAGGTTTTTGGAAAATAAAGTTAAGCAGCAACGGTAGATAGAAGAACAGAGTATGTTGTGTATTGCATAAAAAAGAACTTCTTAAATTTAATTGGAACATTAATTAGTTTGTAACCAAAACATACTTTGAGGAAACCTTTAGGAGCTTTTTCTTTCACTTTCTGTGTAAAGATAAGAAACCTGATATGTGATAACCTATACATCATTTTATAGATAGACTACTATTACCTCAACTTACAGAGATTAAAATTCTGCACATTTTCCCAATAGGCTGACATAATTCTGCTTTGATTTTCTAGGTATTAAGCTAGAAAAACTTAGGCCACGTAGAATGCACTGCAGAGTTTCTAATGTGGCCATTGTGGACATTTATTGATAAACACAGGATCTAATATAAAGGATTATGGGACTGAATATTAACACAGACTCTGAACAATCCTGTGACTGCCAGTTAGAGACACAACATAGTCTGGTGGTTAGGGTAATGGGAGATCCAAACCATGCTCCAGACCTGACCATTGTGTAGCTGCGGGTTGGCACTGTGTTTCACTTGTCCTGGTACTGCATATCATGAAATATGGAGAGTGATGCTTGCCTTGTTTGCAAAGCAGTTTGACATATACCAATGGAAAGCAAAATCATGTATTAAAGAAAGCTTCTAATGCTTCTTCCAAATTAGACCCAATATGGATAGCTCTAAAAAGTATATTGTGGGAAGACAAAACTCACTTTGCTTCCATTCCAGGCAGCTCAAAAGCTGTTAGCATGAAGCTGATGCTCAGCTATTAGTCCTTGCTGATGGACAGGGTGCATTAGTTCAGATTTAGTGCTCCACTAATACAGCTTTTCATAGTCCTGAGGTGCAGGGAGGACTCAGTTACACATTTTGCTGTGCAGATCTGTGTTACCAGCACAATATTGAAGTAAAAAAGCACAGATATTTCAAAGTTATCAATGAAATGCATCATCCTCCTAGTAACCTCACACATCACTAACACGGGAAAATGGAAATCCAGTTTCAAATGTCTTTTCACTTTCCCTCTCTTTTGCATGCTTCCCCAGCACATATTTCACATCATTTCTCCTTGGCCCACCACTCTCCTCTGTCATCTAGCCTAAGCTTTCTGATTTGCTGTGGTTATAAAGTGCTCTTCTAGCACTCAGCACAAGCCCCTGGCCCCTCACACTAATCACATCAGTATCTGCAGAGCCTGCTTTTCTTTTCAGTGATTGCCATGAAGTATTGTTTTAGTTCAGACAACTGATCAGAGGAGGCCATATGCAGGTTTAGTAACTGGATAAAACATCTGAAGAACAAAAAAAAAGGAAAGCTAAGAGAACATTACAATAAGAAATTCCACACATCAGTGGAAGAAAATACCCAAGCACTGGAAAATTTGGTGGAGTTGGCAGGTAGGAGGGTGATTTTGATAACATGTGTGCCCACTCACCCTAAATTAATATTGCACGTCTGCTGCAAATTGGACGGAGGAGAGGAGGAAAGAGATACTCTTTTAAAAGCACAGTTATTGCTTTAGAAAAACTTAGGACTTTTTAATGCATTAAAACTAAGCCAGGGGGCCACAAAATAAAAATACAGATGTGAAATGCAAAATACATTAAATACAAGTGGAAATGGGGAAATCTCTACGTCATTTTGTCAGCTACACCTCTCTTCTGGTTTAGGCTCTGTCCCAGGTCTTGCCTCCATTCTCTGCCTGACCTGCCTTATTTCCCTGCCTGTATGCAGTATAGAGAGGGGCAAGCCACAGGTTGCTAGGTCTCCTCTTCATGCTGGTTTAACTTCATCCTGGAATCTAATCCTCAATATTGTATTTCCTGGGTAAGAGGAGGAGTGGAAAGAGCTGTCACCTTGCTGGGTGTGTGCTATTTCATCAGGGATATGAGCAGCCATAATAATGCCAACTACATGATTTGCATGATAGGTTATAGCATTACTTAGAATGAGAGGGACAGCTTTTCATAAAGACCAAGGGAGACTCGCCCATTTTGGTTTGTGTGGTTTTGGGGCTTTTTTGCCAACACTGTGTATGACGGGTATATAATTAAACAACTGACACTTCATTTTTTTCACTAGTGGGCTCGTACATGGCAATGTCTTTTATGGAAGAGAACAGTCTCATCAGCACTGCACTAGAAAGCATTGTTACAACAGAGCCATATAGCTTTCTCTTGAGAAGCTTCTATATTTTTGGCAAGGAGGACTCAAAGCACAGTAGAATATGCAAAAACATTAAAAAATGCCTGATGACATTAATACCCACATTTGATGAGGAAATTATTTCATGCACATGCATCTCTGCTGTATGTTTATATGAGAAACTCCAAGAGCTAATTTCCCAACATCTGTTAAATGCTGCTTTGTGCAGTACAAAACTGTACGTCAAAACAAAACTAAACAGACCATCCAGTTACAAGCCAGCAAGCATACAAGTTTCTATAATGCTGGTCTTTCTTTAATTATAGGATCTTTGGGGCAGGGACTGTATCTTCATCTTTTTTCCCCAAACACAAACTACAGCAGAGAATTTCAGTAAGTAATGGCATAAAACTGTTGTTAAAAGTGGTTGTAAGATGACAAGAACTTGAAGTAGACCTGGTGCAAACAACCAGAGATACAGGAATACGAAATCTACAGATAAAAGAGCACCAAATAGTAAACTCTTGGTGCGGGGTATGAAGATGCAGCTGCCCAAGTAATTCTGACGTTAATAGGAGTTGCTAGGAGAAGAGCCCACAAACCACAGTGCTGTCCCTGTGGGTCTGAAAAACCCACAGATGGGAATAAGAATTATACACGATGGTATTTTTTTTTATATGTATATATTTAGTTATTTAATTATATGGCATACTAGTTAAAAATACCTTACCAACTGTTAGCGTAAGTCCCATTTGCAAATGTGACACCAGTCCTGAGAAACTGAAAAGCTGTTTGTGCAGCTTGTTCATGTTGAAGCTCCTAGGAGTTAGGTTGTACATCTCTTTGGAGATCTTATTCTGACCAAGAAAGTAATTTTCAGAAATGGCATTTAACTTTTTCTGAAAATGTTACATGTAGAATTTACAAAAACATGACATCCCGAAGCAAAATGAAAAGAAGAAACTAGTGAATAAATAAACATGGAATTAAACTATGAATTATCCTTTTTTTTTATAGGCAAAACTTCTTAAAACTCCTAAAACGCTGATTAGCATGGATTATTGTTACAGGGTCTCTAAAAGATTAAACACAGCAGTTTGTGAATTCCACATCAGACAGCAATTTCTATCCTTCCTCCCTGGTTTCCTACCACTCCTCTTGCTTGGGCTTTCTGCCTCTTCTATATCCTGAAGAAACAACTGAGCAGTTGTTTGGGGAAAAGTTTAAGGTTCATCAGCTTTTCCGGTCTTTTTGCTGACAATTTTGGCAGCGTTAGTTTAGCCAGAACACCCAAGATGTATTATAGTATAGCCAATAACCAGTGAATTTAACTGACCATGAAAAGAGTCATATTTTGCTATATAAATATACATATATATACATATACGTATGTATATACTAGAAATAAAAATGAATTGGCACTATAAACACACGTTAGGTACTTTAGTGCTGACACAGAAATAAGTTGTAGTTCAGTGGATGGAGAACAATCTTTCCTCATCTAAAAATATTAATTGGTTTCTTTTGAAACTACCTGAACTAATTATTTTTTTTCAGTGTAAACTTATGTGGTTGGGACATATTCAGGACCTGATTATAAATGGCTCCAAGGCATCACGCAGTGATCCAGAATAGCACTCTAGCTACACTTGCTACTTCACCATGCCCACTTTTGTTCTTACCCACGATCATTCCCCTTCCTGCTTGCTGTACAATTATGTCCTCAAAACCAGATGACTTCAGGTTCTACTCAGTCTCACAAAGAAATTAAGAAGTTTCCTAGAGATGGGCCAATTGATGAGTTTCGTGCCCTTTTTTCCTCCTAAACCAGTTAGTGCAAAAAATCTTTCAAGAACACCTTGAGGAGAATTCTAGATCACTTGTCTGTGTGGTCTATAATCCATAATTACAACAAAAGCAACTTTTAACCTTGGTGGCATAACTTCTGTGATAAGGTCCTAATTTATTTTATTGTGTTTTTTGAATTTGCTGCCAAAAGGACAGTTGAAACTTGTTCTTCAAAATGTTCTTATCGAAACACCAGTTTTGAATCAAACCATGAATTCTGTCAGAAGTCATCATATTGTGCAGAAATATTTATAGCCGAAAAAAACATTTTTAGACCTTAAATCAAACAAACCTTAATAATTTGAGCAGGTTGCTGTGGTATTGATGAAATGTTTTTTGGGAGTCCCAGGCAAGCATAATTTAATCCATCAGCAGTGAAACTCTTCAACAGAATGGGCAGCTTGAAAAGTCACTAAAGAGTGTCTCCTGCCTTATTGTCTGGAGATGGGAAGCTAATGAGGATGAAGGAGAAAGTCTGCACATGAATCTGTAGTAGACTTAGTGCAGATAACTCTGGCCTCCATTTACTGTTTCAAAGATAAGACTCCTATCTCCTTAGCTGATACAGATAATGCTGATGCTAATTCTGCAATTTGCTAATCAACATGTGCCTTTAATCCTAAACAGTATTTTGTAGATGTTTATTAGGTGCTTGTAAGAACAACAGAGAAACATTACAAAGAAAATGTTATAATTGTTCTTAAGTGTCTTGGAATTGTAAGATTTAGCATTAAGTTTGTTTGCATGTATTTGGTCTCAACATCAAATTTCACCGGCTGAATTAATAAAGTTCTCAATTTTGATCATATTATCAATCTATCTGGGCAAAAATTCTCTGGATTTACCCTCTTTCCCCCACATTCCTTTTTCAGACACAAACCCCAATTTGTTTAAAAGGGATCCACATAGCTGTGTCAATAATTACAATGCATGCCCTTTGATACAACACATCTTAGTGTTCTCACTGGTTTTTGAAAATTCAGATGCTTTCAGAAGTACTTGTAATTCAACATTTTCCCCTGTTCCATTCTAATTAATATCTAACTATATATCAACTGATTGTGCCATGTTAGGCGGCTATGGAATTTTGTCCTAAAGTGCTAACTGATTTTAAACAGTATCACACTTTGGACTGATGAATGGTTTCTACTGAACACTAGGCTTTATACAGCATTCAGAAACACCAACACAAATTCCTGCTTCCTATGAAATTAGCTTAACGAGGATTTGGGGAGTAACCATTTGCATTATATGGTTGATGTGTGCAACCTTCTCATCTAAGCAATTATTTCTGAGAACAGAACATTCATTCATCACAGAAAGAACTGAGGCAAAGTCAATTTATGCCACATATTTGTCCCGCTGCATGACATAACCATTAGCTGTTTAGTTTTAGATGTTAAGTTTTACATATAAGCCAACGGGTGCTGAAGATTTTTTGGTCAGCCCATGTAACCTGTAGCAATTTTAGGTTTTTTGCAGTAATGCAAGTTTCACATTGTAAAGAAAGATGTTGTCACAACTGGTATAAATGCACAATAATGACTTTTCAAATGTATGTGAAGCTCTTCTATGAAAGAAATTATTAACATGCTGGGGCAGGGCAACAATTTTTCCAAATGACCAGCGTAATTAAGTGAGCACAATCCTCCTGTGTAACAGTCACGAAGAAAGTATTCATCACCTAGAGTTCTCGTGCCTGCAACATAACAGCATCGTTGGCTAGAAGACTTCCTGACAGTGGGACAATGAAGTGGAAACTGAACTGGTAGGCAATGAAAAGAGTTCTTAAAGAGTTTGGAAAAAAAATCCATGAAAACAAAACTACAGAGAAAAAGAATGTGATCTAAAGCTGTTCAAAATACGTTTAAACTTTCAGAGCTATCTGTGCCTGGGGAGAATCCACTATGATCTTAAGGTTCTAGAAGTAGACATACGTTATTTTCCCCACAGAAATAAACAATGATCAGCTTTAAAATTTAATAGTCAAATATAGCCATAGTTACAGTCTTCAACACTAGCCTATGAAGTTTTATGTAGTTTTCAAAGAGTGTTTCAGAGATCAAAACCCAAAATCTTTGCAGCAGCTAAAAAACCTAACAGCCTGCCTCATAGAGTCCCTGTTACTGCAGGAAAACCCAGGTGTGATAAAGCCACTGGTTATGGAATAAAAAGGGTTTATGTTACAAAATTCATTAGCCTATGTCATGTTTGCATGTTGAGTACTATCAGGGCAACACCTAGTAAGTTATAATTAACAGCTTCACTTAGGGAAAGAAAACTACCCATTAGTGAGGTGAATCTGCGTTACCTATTACTCAATTACATTCTTCCAGTCCAGACATTAATGACAAACATGAATGGCTAGGCAGGCTTTTTAAAAAAGAACTAAACAGAAACATAGCTCCCAAAACTGGTTACGTGAGTGTTTAACCATTAAAATGAGATTGTCCCCTATGCCCAAAACACTACATTTCTGCTGTGGTAAATTGCATAGAGCAGAATAAATATTCCAGAAAGTTTTAATTACCTTAATGATAAACCATTTAACCACATTTCTGGTTCAAATGCATCTGCCTTCACATCCCTGGTCCTCTGATTTCTGTCTTACGAAGGTATGTACAGACAGTGAAGAAATCACATTGCAACAATCTGCTGGAAGAAAATAAAACAAATTCTTTAGTCTCTTACTGCAAAACATGCTTCTCAGACTTCTAATGCTTGTTTTCTGAACTCTTCCCACCTTGTCAACATCTGTGCTAAACAGAGCAGATGCCAAAATCGGACATAGAGTGGCTCGTTTAATGCTTTATTCAGTAGTAAGGATGCTTTTTGGCACACACATCCATTTTCAAGGCTGCATCCAAGGCTACAGTGAGGGTGGGTGGCCTGCAGCAAGCTGGAGAAAAGAATTGCATCATCCAACCTCCCCTTCCCTTCTCATTTCTTTTTGCTTGAGCAGTCAGAGACAAGCAGTTCCCCCAGAGCTGAAGTAGTCAGGGGTCAAGATGGAGAAGTGAGATTGGATGCACAAAACAACATGCTTGAGCTCAGCAGTTGGGCTGAGAACACCTGGGAGCTGCTTTATGGAGTTCAGCTGTTAGTGAGTTACTCCACACTGCTCTTGAGAGACTGGAAGGGGCTCTCATGCACTGAGATTGTGATTTTCTTTCTTCTACTATTCTGTGATAGATAAATGCTAGCTTTGCCTATAGCTAGTCTGGCTGCACTTGCCCATATACAGTTTTAACAGCCAATTTACACTAAATTCTTTATTAAAGACATTTGAACAATGGATAAAAGTAGAATTTTAGAGGTATAACCTAGCTATCTATTTTAAATGGCATAAGGTGTTTAAGGGCAAAGCACAGCTGAGGACTAAGAAAAAGATTATGATTCAGAAGTGAGGACTGAATAAAAAATGCAAGTTAATGGTTATTTTCAGCTGGGAAGGATATTGACAAGGGGAGATCCCAAGACCTACACCAAAACTGGGGTTAATTTAATATATTTACTATTCATTTGGAAGGCAAGCATGCAATACCAAGACAGCATAATTGGGAAATGATATGTGATTGTTTAGAAAAGCTGTAACTTTAAAAAAACAAACGAACCCAACCCTAAATGAAGGGACTGGACAAGATGACAGCTTATATTTAATGTAGGTAAGTGTGAGGTAATGTGCATTGAAAGGAACAATTTGAACTATTCATATACACTGACGGTTTGCAAAATCACTCAAGAAAAAGATCTAGGCGTTACTATGGACAGTTTAATGGAAACTTCTACTCAGTGTGCAGTAGTGGTCAAAAAAGCAAACAAGATGTCAGACTATATTAAAGATTGATTGGAGAATTATAGTGGAAATTATAACAATACCACCAAATACATTGATCAAGCATTCTTCGTTTTAAGATCAGTTTATTTTGTTTTCTCTATCTGAAAAGAAATAGGAATTGCCTAGAAAATGGAATTTAAAAGGGTTTAGGGATTAAAATAAACTTCTATAAAGTAAAATATTTTTTTAAAGGGTGTCAGAATCGTGACACCCTCTTCTCAGTTCACCAGTTTGAAAACAAGGATTGCACAAGCCACTGCCCTTTGTCACATCTACTGAGATGAACGGATGAAAAGTGACATATAGACTGTGGATGAGCTGCTTTGGAGCCTGAATGCTATTTCCCTGCTGCTCCAGAGAAAAGAGAAAGGGTCAGTCTTCTCTCCCCTGAAGGGCCTAATCCAGCATCACATCTTATCCAGCTTGGGCTCACAGCTGGTGCCTATACCTTCTACCCAATCCTTTCCCTCTTGCTCAAATCCAGCCTAGCACCCTAATTTGAGGCCTTTCCTCCCTTAATCCCTTCCTTCCCCTCAGACCCTGCTGGTAACATTTCTGAACTAACCCTCTGCTGCTTCCACAGTCACACCAGTTGCCCCAGTGCTCCCCACATAGCTTTTTCAGCCCACTTTCCCTTCCCAGCAGGCACAGCTCACCAGATTAATTCCTTCAGCATCTGCCCTCAGGATTGTCAGCACTGTTGGACATGGATTAATTTGCCTCCCCTGCAGTACCTACGCAGCAAGCCACTTCCATGTATTCTGCAGGCCCCTGATAGAAGAACATGGTGCTGTTGACATTATCAATTAATATTCCTGGTAAATGAGAAAATGTGAAACCCGAGGTTAATTTAGAGCAGAGGAACACACACACACACACACACACAACCCAGCTTATGGCTGTGGTTTGCCTCAGTGCATATATTGCTTAGATATTAATTAAGGCAGGAGGCTTCTCTCCTTATTACTAGATGTGCCAGGTTGAAAGCTGTCCTGTGAATTATGGACAATGATATACACCGACCTCTGTGGTTCCTAGGGTAGAGTGTTTGCTATAAATAGACGTCAGATCTGTAAATTTAACATTGTTTAGTCTGAGGATAAGTGAGGAAAATGGGAAACTCATTTGCCCTGCAGTGGGAGGGTGTGGAGTGTTGTTTTCTGCTGAGGATTTTTATTTTTATTACTAAACTCTAGAGAGCTTAGAGATGTCACAAGGCCCTTTTGCTGTTCTGGGCTGTGAAACCAGGAGGGGAAAATATGAACTGATGCAGTTTTATATAACTTGCAAATGTGTTTAGCATTTTCTGTGACAGGGAAGGCAGTCAGAAAATTTAACTGTTTCCTTTGTGAACTTTATTCTGTTTGTCTGGAAGTTTGCTCCATTCCAGCAGAACTGGCAGCAGTCTCGTCCAGAGTAGGGGCAGGACTTTATCCCACATAAGCAAAATAAATTCTAATTACAATAAAGAGGGGAGGAAAAAAGAAAAATTAAAGTTATGCTGTGAAATGGCATTATTACCTCTCTAACAGGAAGCATATGGAATAGTAGCATGCACATTGGTCTGAGAGCCAGGAATAAATCAGTGCTAGTCTAGACATGCTGATTCCAGCTGCGGTCCTGAAACAAGCTGTTAGGGATAGGATTTGATTAAGTCTAATACCCATCTGGAGAGAATGATGAGCGAAGGCAGAATAACACTGTACCCATCAGAGGTGTGCTAGAGGTCCTTTCATCAAGTCCAGGAGGCAAGGAGGACAAGGGCTGCCCATTGTAGTCCCTCCTTTCTGACAGTGACTGGATCCACAGCCAGTTTCAGAAATCAGGGTGGTACATCCTATGGAATAGAGGTTTATCATGTAGCCCTTTTATCTCCAGTATATAAAAAGTTCCAGAGGAAATGTCTACTCAGCCCTGTTTTCCTCTTCTTGGTATGCCACTCACTCATGACTTCTCTTGTGCTTTCTCCACTGTGGCTATAACATTTAATTAACTAATATTTATAAGTACCCAGAAGATAGAAAAACTACCTATTATCTATTTAGGGTAATTACCTCACAAAAAAAGACATAAATAAATGTTGAGCATGGTGTCATTTCAGAGAGCAATGAACTAACAGTGTCTTACAAACCTTCACAAAAATACCTCCTCCCTCCTCCTGCCACCACCCACCTCCCCAAAACAACAAATCCCTCTCTAGTGATCTGATATTAGTAACATTTGCACCTCCTTTACTATTATCTTATTAGATAATAACACAGCAAAAAGACCCTAGTTTTCATCTGTTTGCTTTAGCTTGCTTTCTGCCATCCTCAGACAAAACTCTTCCCTCCACTACACAGACTTTATTCACCAGAGAAAAACCTCCCAAAGCCCTTGCAGACCTTATGAAAGACGTTTTCACTCACTTGGGTTAAATGAGCACTGTGTGTTTTCTTTTCTCTCTCTCTTTTTTTTTTTTTTGGAGGGGGGAGGGGGTGTATGTGTCTGTAAAAAGTAATAAATGATTCATTTCAACTTTGGGCTAGAAGTTTAGGTGTTGTATTTGTACCATGCAACTACATAAACACAGAATGGAGCCAGTTAACCAATGAATTGCAGGAATGAGCTGCAAGGAGGTGATCTAAAACATTTTAACACATTTTCCATATATTAGCCCTTAGACTAGTTGTGTTTTGCTTTCTTACAACAGACACAAGTCAGTAGAAGTCCAAAAGGAAAGTCTGAGGTTTTACATTTCTGTTTGTGGTACAGGAAAAGGGTTACGATCTCAGTGGTTGATTCAGTGAAATAACATCTCTTTTATACACATCTGCCTAGCAAGTAGGGCGGTAGTTGGAAATACCCAATCTAAAGCATTAAAGATTTGCTGGCAAATAGCAAGGCATTTTCTGCAGAGGAAAAGTTGTTACATTGAGTAGTCACTTTGAATGCTAAGGAGTTACAGTCAAATTCCCAAACACTGTGGACTTACACTGCATTTATTATTTTGTCAAGCATTTAACACGCTGGGAATTGTGTCTGCTTCAAGTTTCATATCCAAGAAGGCATGATAATAGTGGATTTAAATAAGAAGATACTTGGCAATGGTAAGTGATATTTTTATAGTGAATTATTTAGGCATCATACAGTCAGCTGTTTTTACATGTCAGTATGTATAATATTCCACTGTTATTATATGATATTTTAAAATAGAAGGGTAAACAGATAAGAGGTAAAAACCATGTTTTTGTCTATTTACTATCATTGCTGGTTTGTTTTTAAATTGTATGAGAAAGTTGAATAAATTATTGTTATTCAATTATAAGCACTATGGCTTAAAACAGAGATGCTCTACATGGAAGTACCTTAACTTAGGGCACTTCTAGTTTGCTGTTTATTTCTCCTATTTCTCCTGACAGATATAAAAGCCAGTAGAGTGGAGCAGAGACTTTCATGAGTTTGTAAGTTTACTTCAGTTTTGAAGGCCTCTCTAAACCTGCAATATTATGAGGCATAAAAGAAAAAAATCCAAATCAAATAATTCATTACTCAAAAGCATTTTAAATCTACAAGATCTTTCTCACTGGCATTTAATCTTCATAAATAAGAGAAACTAATTATTTTCAAAACCAGATGAAAAGGAAAGGATGGGGGATTTATTTAACTTTTTTTAGCTTTTGCTAAGTCCATTTTCTCCCAAAATTGTTTCTAACCTTTCCACTCATTTCAACTCTGCTGTGTATCTGCAGGCTATTTTCTTTAAGTATTTTATTTCTCTTTAAGGAAGCAATGCACAAAAAAGCAGCATTTCTCTCTGAGAACTGAACAGGGGTAGTATCTAATCCTCTGCAAACACATACACATTTCCAAACCATTTTAAAATTAAGTATTAATATGATTACCTACTACAGTTTCAGAGCATAGTTCCAAGCAAGACATCCAAATGCAGTACTTACTTGAATCTCTGTATGAACTAGCCTATACAGGAAATCAGTAAATTGCTCCAGTCTCAGCCTCAAAGGGGATACGTATTTGTTTAGTCATGTACTATAAATAACATCTGTAGACTTGAAACCTTGCCAGCATTATTAATGCAGTATTCACTTAATAGTACCCTTTCTTATGAGCCTCATTATTAACTGATTCATAAAGTATAAGCCTACAGAAAAATCACACAGGCTAGTTTATATATATATTGTTGATATATTATCCATATTGCCAGCATAACCTCACTTGTTGTGGAGCTGGTGTGCTCTGAGCTGGGTGCACCTCTCAGTGAGCAGCTCCTTGGGAGACGCAGCGAGCACAGAGGTTTCTGGAGCACCCCTTGCTGCTCCTCTGCAGGGGGATTGCTGCCAGGCTGGATGGAGGTGGGGCCAAAACACTCCTCTCTACCCCTACCCTGCAGCCTGTGGCTCTGATCAGATGACATAAAGCTGTGGGGCTGTCAAATTGCTTCCATTTATGCTGAAGGACTGACCCAACAGACAATGGCCTTTTCATTTTTACAGCTCTTTGCTGCTAGAGAGCACCAATGGTTTGATCTGCTGCTTTTATTTGCCCAGTGGTTATAACATTTATGCTGTCTATATTATAGTATGGCACATACTGTACACTGTAAAATAACTTGCATGCTTTATCATATGGTATGAAGTTTATATGTGATAGATTCTGCATTCTATGAGATGGGTTGGTGTAAGATACCATTACTTGACACCAGCAAACTTTTACTGTTTTGTAAGAGTAGTTGTTAATAGTTTTGTTCTTTGTACCATTAAAAAAAACCCCACACATTTAATCATTTTATAGTACTTTTCATCAGAGAAATCCCCATCCCACACATTCAAGAAAGAAGGTGACAGCCTCAGCCCATTTTCATTGATGGGGACAAGGATTCAGAAGCGAGGAAAAGTAAACCTTTCTATGGCCAAAACAGCAGGTCACTGTCAGAGCTGGAAGAAGGTCCCCATACTCAATACAATGCTCTGTCAGAAGATGAGCTGGGACAGACTGTTACTGCTTTATAGTGAGTGGGGTGTTTCAGATATGGTTGGTAAGGTTCAGTTATAGGCAGTTTACACCTTTGCCCAAGGCTAATGCTGATTCCAAAACTGATATTCTCAAAATTTTAACATTTTTCCTCTACCCATTTTGTGCATTAAGGGTCTCTTGTTTGAGCCAGAAATTGAGAAACTTCCCCCCCAACTTTAAAACTCCTGTTCTTGTAAGCAACCAACCTCTAAAGGTCTGGGTATGCTTAATCTTTGAGTCAGGTCTTTTAAAGATTCACTCCACTATTTGAAAGACAAAATTTAAAATCAGTTTAAAACATGTTGAAGAAACAAGAAAGAACCAGAATGGAAATCCTGGGTTATGCCAGTTGTTGTATGGTTGTCTTAGAACAAGATTTTTGACAATTGCTTGGGACTTAAATTCCAGAAGAAACCATTTCTTTTGGGAAATCCAAACTGAGACAAAGGATGTAGTATTAATTCTGGAGAGATGACTAGATGTTCTCTGGATGAAAAATGAGCATACAGGAAAAAAAGGACACTGGAAAATTTTACCTCTCTGTGCACTGGAGACATTCAGTGACTGCCCTCAGGTCCAAGCTTACTGTAGGATGTGGCATGGACCCTCAACATGAGGATGTGGTCTAGAGGTGGACTAGGCAGGGTTAGGCTGCGGTTGGTATCTTCCAACCTGAGCGATTCTGTGCTGTTTTACACATTCACAGGTGTACCAGCTTTTCTGCATATCCAGCCAGCCTTCCCAGATAGTCTATTCACAAGACAGTCACGTGGTCAGGAGGCAATCTGTCACACAAGCCAATTGTATAGCTGCTCTTGTCCCCTTCATCAGCTGCAAAATAAATATAGTACATGTGATCTGAGCTTTATCAATTTCTTGTGGATTAAGGTATCACTTCTGCTCCCTAATGCTATGGACCTTAATTACTTACTACCTGTTAGCCTTGGACTACAGACACTATGGACCCAACAGCTATTTTCCAGTGTTTAAACTGAGGTCATCACAACCCCCCCAAAGAAATCAAATATTACATCATGCCATAGGTTCCATGACACCTCTCCACCCCATGATCCCCTTCATTGACATAAAATGCTGGGGAAGCAATCATGGGCCTTTCCTGTGCCACAACAGTAATAGTCAAGCTTTTTTAGAAAAATACATGAGTAAAAGCAATTGAGTATCAAGACACAGCAATGTTTAAAATAAAGGGCAACTAACCAGTGTAACAATCTATCTGAGATTACAGCAGGTTTTCAAGATTGGTAGAATTATGTCTTTATGTTCAGATTTGGTGTTTTATTTTAAAAGATATGCTTTACCTGGAACAGAAGTTATTGCCATCAGTACAGGAATTACAAGTTAATTTTTTCTATTTGACAAGTCAATTAGACTAGCTAATTAGAACCACTTC
This sequence comes from Porphyrio hochstetteri, assembly GCA_020800305.1. Taxonomy (NCBI): domain Eukaryota; kingdom Metazoa; phylum Chordata; class Aves; order Gruiformes; family Rallidae; genus Porphyrio; species Porphyrio hochstetteri. Next base: position 15,350,026 of record CM036915.1, on the reverse strand, counting down.
TTCTGGGTTTAAAACTTGTGATTCTGCAGGAAAAACAAAATCCAAGCTCATGAATCCTCAGCTGAGACCTCTCAGTGAGTGGCTCCAAGCTATTTAAGATTGGATACTGCTCTGAACGTGTGGGCTGGTTTCAAAACATAGAAGAAAAGTCACCTGCCAAAGACACTAGATACTAGACTGTTTTGGATGTTAGAGCTGACTCCAGAACCTCCTATTACACCTAATCAGTAGGGTGCCATCAGAACTCATGATTGAGATCTTTGTGTATTTTGTGTTTTACCGGGGAGCTATTTGTGTGACAGATCGTACTGTTTCACCCATGAGAAACCTGTATAATAATCTGGTCTCATCTTGCTGTTAACAATAAAGCGAGTGAGTAACAGGTGTGGTATGTGTTACAGCTAAAGTTAGTGTTAAAAGCTACAGTATTACAGAAGTTAAGAGCAAGAGAGCTGCCACTGGGGCTTTATACTGTCATCTTCAACACCACAAATAAAAACATTAGCTCAGCTTCGTTCTGATTGTCACAACCTTAGAGATAAAGTAGAGCAGCAGAAATGTGAAGAGTCCTCAAGACTCATTTTTTGTGCAGAGTTAAGCATCAGCCTGTATTAAGTAGCTTTGCGTCTGCCAGGAATGACAAATACTCAGAAGTAGCTACTCCTAAAGCCTTGCAGTTGAAATGACAACTGTGCTTATAAACATGGTAAAGTAATCTTAGTCAGGCATAGATATCCATGGGAAAGATTGCATAATTCCTCACCATCACTGGTAATGCTAATTAAAAATAAAAACTCCAAACCAAAAAACTCCACAACATATCACACACACCCCCCCCCTTCAAAAAATCCCAATTCAATAAACCACCCCAAAAAACCAAAACCTAGCAAAACCAAGACAGGACCACATGTGCTGCCTGTGCAATGCTAAAGGATAACAAGTCCCTGACTTCAGTGAGACTGAGCTCAGGCTGCTGTAGTGGGTGCCAGAGTGCCAAATATGGAGCAAGTTCTGCCACTGGGTACTCACATGGACTAAATACATTTACCTTTTCAGTACTTCCATTCATTCATATCTATCTGTTCAGGAGTAGTGATGAATTTGACAGAATCCAACACAGATGCACAATAAAATGCAATAGCAGACTGGTCTAAATACACCTTTTATACTGAACTCCTTAAAAATAGAGAGAAATTTTTCATATGATTTTGTATGTAGAGAAAGCTCATTTTTCTTTTACCCTTTACTTTTTTCCCTGATAAATCATAGTTCTGGCAATTGATAATTCTCCTTTCATTCAATGTAAAGGGCCCCTTATGTCAGCCTACAGTTGAGGGGAATATAAATCAAAAGGAATGCAAAGTCAGATGAAAAAGGAACATTATGTGACTGGATATGTGGAAAGAAGAGGTAGAGTCACAACTTTTAAAAATATTTGTTTTAAATTAGAACGACACCATACCGGGAGGCTCACTAATGTTTTTACTGCTCTGGTGCTGCAGTAAGTTATACACAGTGTATTGGTCAATGGCTTTGAAAAAAAAATGGATGGACCGTTTCTTCAGTATCAGATATTTATATTTTTCATAGCTAACACAAATATTCTATAGAGTTTCTCTAAGCCCAACATATAGTCTAGATACCCAGTATAAAAATATTAAAGTAGCAAACACAACCCCCACCACTTTGTTAAACACGTACCATTCTTGCTGTGCCTCAGGTACCCCACCACAACCACAGGCGATGCTCCTTACACTGATAGTGCTGCAATTTTTCAATCACATGCTCTTAATGCAATACCTATGTAGATCACATAGGCTACTTTTTCTGCAAATAAGACATTGTATGTATACAGTAACATATTCTTCAGAAAGTTCCAGATAACGTTCACAAGAGGATGTAAAAATAGTTTTTGATGGGTGCAAATTTAGTATTAGACCCTCTTCCATGGAACTATACATGCCAGCAATATTTTATGCCTTATCTTTAAGGCACTGCAACAAGTCAGGATATCAGAATAAGGTTGGTAATCACGCAGAGCGGGAGCGCATGTCATGCAACATGAACGCGTTTGGAAAGACAAGGTCTAGGAACTTTTATTAACTCACAGAAAGGCAATTCACTGGAAGACAGTTTAAAAGGCTGCAGAGCTGGATACTGTTATGAAAGAGGCAGGTAATAAAGTTCACATAAGAAGTGGATTTTTAAAAAAGGATCTTAAGAAAAAGGAGGAGATGCAAACATATGAAAGCAGCATGAAGCCAAGAGAAAGGAGGGGCAGAAGAAGAAAAGATAAAAGTATGCAGAAGATAGAGAATGACATCAGTACAGAGATCAATGAGAAAAGGATTCTACAGAGACTTGAAGTTCAGGATAGGTTTTCTTCTAGTACAAGAACCGAATAAATCTTAGAGGCAGCAAATTTAAAACAATTACAAGGAAGTACGTTTTTATGCAACGCATGAAACTCATTGCCTCTGGATACTCTTGAAATCAAAAGCTTAATGAGAGCCAGAAATGGATAAATTAGTTACATTACACAGGAATCATTTCATCTGTAGAAGAAAAAAGATTTTGTTGTGCTTCCTGGCAAAAGTTAGGTACCAAGTGATGAGAGGAATTAGAAGGAGATTTACCTAATTTGACATCATACAGTACTTATCCATTATGGGGCAGCCGTAGCTTCTGCTAAAGCAAGACTATCCAATCATAATGTAAAAAGCTCCAACAATTTTGGAACACATACAAAACCTCTCAGTGTGCCAGCCCACTCTTACCAATAAACTACTCAGAAGAAACTCTTCCTGAAAGCAAGCTCTCTCTTGATAATTCCTCTGAAGTGATTGCTGTTAGCCATTGCTGGAGAAGGATCCTGGATTAACTGTGCTTGTAGGGTGACTCAATGTGCCATGTTTTGACGGATGGAATGGCAGAGTGAAAGTTGTGAAACCCAAAACAGAGATGACTAATCCAGTCCTGGCTTAGCAGCAATGAGGGGACAGATTGCCCTGTGCAACATAACTGTTGTTTGGATGTGGTAAAATGTGAAAATTGTGATTGTGTTTAGGCAAAAATAATTATTCAGTTTGCTGAGCATTGTAAGGACAAGACAAATACTCCAAACTACTGGCTTGCTTTCCTATTAACAGAAGTAATACTTAGAGCTGGGTGGAGATCAGGAAGGAGGCTAAGTTCCATCATTACTTAGATTTGCTTTGCCCAGTACTAATGTTCTGTTTAAATTTATATGCTCCTTTTTGGAAAAGGTTATCACCAGTAGCAACAGGCAAAATATTTAGTACTGAATAGTCTACATATTTGTCCTCTAGAATCCAAACCTTTGGAAAAGAAAAATGATTTGGGGAAAAGAGGGATCAGCTCCTGTATCTCCTCTGGTTCCAGATATATTCTGGGTTTAGTCAGGCAAAAGTAAAGAACTGTCACAAAAAAATAAATTCAATGGCTCCTCTATTTTCTTTTCCCACTTCCAATAGACACTGACTCCAGATATCAGAAAAATCCCTCCATATTATGGTAACTAGGACTGTATCACAGGGCAGAAGTATCACTCTAGCTGTGAATGGTACTGTTTGACTTTTATTCTGAAGCAAAAGTTGCTGCCCCTTCTGCATGCAATTCCCTTTGACTGCAGATATTATTTTCATCAACTTGCCTCTTGGGGTGAAATCTCTGTCCCACTGAAATCAAAGGCAAAACAGCTTACTTCAAAGCACTCATGCTTTCTGCTCTCTTCTTGTTCCACACATTAATTATGCTTTAGGTTTCAAGTATTTCCTTTTATTTGTTTGATTTCTCATCATCTTACTGCATTCTTCTTTCCCTCTCCCTCACATGAGAAGGCAGTAAAGAAATCCAGCTGATTTTTCTTCGAGTGCCTATTATCTCGTAAACCTTTTTCAATGCATCTCCTTTCTGCAAAGGAGAGTCCACATAATTTCAATCTTTTAATACAAAATTCCAGCCTCTGATCAGTTTTCGTTGCCCTTTTCCTGGTACAATACCTTTGAGCTATGTAATGAAGATTGATCAGAGTATCCAATATCAAAGCATACCATTAGTGCAACATGGCAGGCAGAGCAGTGGTTCTCTCTCTCTCTCTCTTTCATTTTACTTATGGCTTCTAAAAACATACTTTTCTGTTCACCACTGGGCAGTGAACAATTACTGTACAGAGAAGATGGAAAAAACTGCAAAAGGTTAGAGTGAAACAACATGAAAAACCAGCCCCTCCTTGTGATATTTATGTTTCTGCTGCTGGCCCTGGCAGAAGTCCAGATTCTGAATGAACAAAACTCCCAGTGGCTTAGGGACTATGGTATTCAACCCAGAGTCAGGAAATGCAATAGCATGTGACAATGGGAAGAAATAAAGAAAGCTTTCCAATGCTTTTGAGCTTTCCAGCTCAATCAGTTTGGATCAAAACTCAGGGGCTGTTGGGATCTTGTGTGAATGAGTTCTCTATCGCTAAACAAAAACACGTGTGCGTTACAGTGTAAGACAGTTAAGTGTTAAACAGTATGTGGCTTTGCTTCCTCATTGATACTTCATTTTTACAGTACTAGCACTATAAAACCCCATTTTATATACAAGGCCACTGTCCTCTCTATCCAAATACAGTGAGGAACTGTTTCACAAAACATAAAACCAGCTCCCTATTTCTCCTCCTTTCCAGTAAAGCTACTTGATACCTGTTGTTCACTACTCAGTGTCAAATCATGGCTCTTCTTCAAGATTAGAATTTAACAGTTGGATAATATTCCATGTTATTGTCATCCAGGTTAAAACCATTTCCTTTACAACAGATTTCCTTTGGGGAACTAATATCCTGAAAACTTAATTTTGAGAAAATCACATCAAATTCTTTTCTTTTTTGTAAGCACTTAAAATAAAAAGCAGCCACAAGTGTCCTGGGACAGAACATTCTGGGGTTCCTACATAGAGCAGAGATTTCACTTCACTTTTTCTCCCAGTATATACATCTTTTTCATGGGACAGGTGCTTGTCTTCACAGTCCATGTTTCCTCTACAAGTCACAGGACCAGTAAAAATGAGACCTTATCAATGCAATATTTTAAACCTATTTTATAACTTCTCTCTCTCTTTAGTGAGTTTAGTGTCAGACCAATAAAATCAGGACCCTCAAAAGCCAATAGAATGCAGAAGGCAGCAAGTGCCTGAGCACTCTCTTGTTGACCATTTCCATGACCAGACAGGGCCACGTATAAAATTCAGTCAATGTCTACATTTTCCTGTATAGAGTTTATAGTTTGTGAAGACATTCCAAAGTGGCCTGACTATTTCAGTAAAATAATTTTAACTGTTTCAGAGACAATCCTTTCTGTTATGGAAAATTTATTTATTTATTAATTTTAAAAACTCCCTATGTATCTTCATCACATAAATTCACTGAGAGAAAGTAGGTTTCTGCAGCAGGATTGTTATTTGTCAGTGTGAGCAGGACTGAGGGTTGACAGGTGGGGACTGACACAATGATGTGTGTGATTGATAAAAAATAGCTAAGCCAGGGACATGGCAGAAAGGTGTCTGCCTACTCCCACTTTTGATGGTAGATGCAGCTCAAACAGTGACACCACAATAGTAGAATAGACTAGACCATTTACTTTACAGCAAATTAAAAGTGTAAAAGAGGCAATTGGGAATCCATGGCATAGTTTTAATTTCCCAGATACTATATGGAAAAAGCAACAATTTTCCAAGTGCTTGATCAGGCTGGATCATAAAGTTGCAGTCTAGCTCATAAATGGGAGAGTATTTAAGAATTGGTAGGTTAAAGGGACCATGACACTTCATGGTGCACAATACAAGGGCTTGGCATTCAAAGGGGGCCCTATTATGTTTTGCTCCTGGAGCAGAAGCAGCCCGTGGAATTCTTACTATCTTAATGCTTAAAATATCTGTTAAAAATTCCAAGAAACATACTTGCCATCAACCTCCTGCAGGAAATCCACTTGATTAGCACAGATTCTGACTGGCCCCTATTGCCTCCCCCAAAGTAGGTTTTACATGCCTGAACCTCATCAATCCTATGACCAGTAACAAACGACACAAACCCCTTCAATGGTCTTGCCTGCTCTGGGTAGCTGTGATCCTGCTGGAAACAGCTTCCCCGATACCGCATCCTATTGCTTTTGTTTATCTATCCTTGCTGACATTTTCTTCAATTAGGAAACAATAGCTCCGTTCCAATGTACTGAGCAGAATTACTGAAACTGAGTCACGTGGCACCATGAGAGTGTGTTTTCAATTATTCACTCTGTCTTTTTTTGCCAGGCCTATGAAGAGGAACAGCCTTCTGCAGGAGTCAGGTTTGTCTGCCTCGCTGTTGTAAGTTCCTCCTTTTGATTTTTTTTAATTTTAACAATTAAGGGTTTTTAAATTTTTAATTTTTTTAATAGTATATTCAACTCTCCATGAGTTTCTTACTCTTTGTTTGAAAACTTCCAAATCTCTGGCTCTTCCTACTACCTAGAAATCCTAGATATCTGCAGTAGTTTAGTGCTAATGATAATACTCAGTAAGGAATCTGACAAAGATGTCAAGATCTAGATTAAAATGGTATGCAAGATATCATGCTGTTAGCACTTGGTAATGTAAAACTCATCTTGTTCTTGCTAGTAAAGAAAAGTTCTATCTTTCCTACTGTCTGGTTAACAGCAGAGCATTTGCATTCAGTCTGGCAGCTACACCAAATTATTTGCATCTTGTAAATACTCCGTTTAATATCCAACCAAAAATTTGAACCAAATGGGCACAGCTCAAATAATGTATTTTGTTTGCAGAAGACAGAGTGAATTAGGGCTTTTTAGACTTAAAGCTGGAAAAATAAAGCTTGGAGGAAAAAAAAAAAAACCAACACAAACCAACAAAACACAAAACCAGAGAAGGAACATTTGGTTTGCATTACAAACCACAGACAACTTCCATCAGGCATGCTAGAGGTATAAGAATGGCAAGAGAAAATGACAAGCAGTGTGTGCACTAGAGGAAAAGATGAATGGTTTGGAGAATTAACTTTGAAGTAATTGTCCATGCCACCAATACCTTGAAATAAATTTGGTGGAAGATGACAATGAACCATAAAACTTCTCTGGCACTTGTGATATTGTTTTCTTTGTAAAATAACATTTATAGATATTTTTATTGGAAAACTTACAGACTGTTTTTGGTACCTTATATATTGTCGCTTATACAACATTGTATCAGCAGTTACGGAAAGGATGTTGCCTTAGTTAATAGTTGGGCTGTGATCTAATACTTAGAGCAAGTAGTTAACTGGAGGTCTTCAGGTCTACTGGGTTTATTTTCCCCTCAACATTAGCTTCCTTTGAGATACCTGGTAAGTCATTCAGGGTTAAACTTGGTCTCAGAGCGCATGAAGCTCTGGTGGGGGTTGGGGAGGAGGAAATAGCTGATTCAGCAGGGCAAGAGAGACGTTCTTTCTGCACAAGGTAAAGATTCGCTAGGAGCATTGCAGGAGTGATGGCACAATGCACTTAAAACAATGTTTCCTTCACTGTTTCAACAGGTGCTTCTGTGTGTTCCTTGCATCCCAGATGCTTAGCACAGTCAGGCATGCACCTCTTGCAGCATTTAGTACTGATGGCAGTGCTCATTCTCAAGCTCAGCAGCTTCAGGCAGAGCAAGAAAGTGTTTCTGCATCTCTACATTTTCTATTCTAGCCTGCCAGTCTCCAGAGAGCTGTATTTTCACCATTAAGCTATCAAGTCCTCTGCTAAGCCACGTGCTTAATAACTTTTGTTAAATCCTTGTTGAGAACGTAAGAGTGCAGTTGATATTTGTACAACATGGAAATTGCTGATTGAAAAGTGCCATTTCTTCTAATTTTCCCTGATAGGCAAGATTGTTTAGGTCTGAACATGCAAGCTTGGGCTCATTTCTGACATTCTCATTGCCAATAACAATTGCCAGAATCACAGAAGGTTCAACAATCCCTGTTGCAGACTTTCCAGTGATGTGCATTCCACACACCTGCAGCAAGGTAGAATTATTGTTTCTTACCCAGGTGATGAGGGGAGGTACTTCCCAAAGTTCCCCTCATCCTAGCCAGCCTATTGCTTTTTTAGCTCCATGTTCTGGTCTAACGGGCCAGACTGCATTTTTATCTACCTTTAGATAAAAATCTACCTTTAGAGAAAAAAATTAACATCAAGCTTCACAAAAATTAATTTCCTAATAATCTGGGAATGCCAGCTGGGATTTCCCAACTCAACAATTGCAATTAGGTATGTACATATTATGGTAGACTAAAGCTTTAGGCTTTCCAAAACACAAAAACCTGCCTTTTTTAAAAAACAAGCAAAATCTCCAAACCTTGAAAATCTTTACATATTGGTAGGGATAAGAGTCAGTTTGCTTTTAACTAATATAATCAACAAAAACACATATTAAATATTGAAAACTTGTGATGCTGAGTTACACCTCCACCAACAGTTTAGTTCTCAAAATAGCACTTTGCATCTCTCTACTTCACAATAAATTTCTGCATAGAGGCTCTGAAAATTAGATGCTCAGGAGGGGAGATTAATCCTAGAGGAACAAGGCCCTATGCCAACCACAAAGTTCACGGGTAAAGGTGAGCTCCATCCATATCATACCTTTCCCATCCCTCTGGCCTCTGTGTCCTTACACATAAGCTTCAACGTCCTATTATCCAGCGTGTGCTCTGCATCACAGCATGGGAACGTGGCTGTACTGCTGGGTAGTTCTCCATCCACACTGTGGCTACACCATGGTTGCAAGTCTTGTTATTCACAAGAAGAGAGGCTAATCTGAAAACAGAAAAAAAAGTAGAACATTCTGTGTATTGAAGGGGAATGGAGAATACACTGGTTTGGTTTGACCATGAAAGCTTCCCTCACACCAGTGTGAGGGAGGCTGGGACTTCAGCTCCAGTGTTCCTCTCCCACAGCAGCAAACAGGATCCCAAAGACACACAGGAGAGGGGCAGAAAGCACAGTAGCTTTGTGGAACTCTACATGTTCTCTGGATACTTTTAAACTTTGCTCTGGAAGTAATCCTGCTAGGAAATCCAATGAGTTCCCATTTTCAGAGCACGAGTTTCTGAAGTGTTAAGAATTTAGTTCTGGAAAAGAGGTATCAGGGAACAGAGCAATATTAAGACTGGTATGATGGAAAATAAGTTATGACGGAAGGCTGTAGGAACATTATCTATGAAAAATGCCAGAAAGAACTGCACCAATAGGCATTCTTCTCCCTGGGAGATGAAGGGACTGACCATTTTGCTGCTCCTGAATATGCTATGTACAATTTTAATTTTCTTTTATAAATCAAAAGAAATTCAGATTCACACTGAATTATGTATTTCTCCAGCAATGCCATATAGCTCCTTTAGACAAGTACTCGATGACATAAGTGTTTATCATCTGTTTTTATCTTTCTTGGTTATTTGTATGAGGGGGGAAAAACCCGCTGCAGATTTATTATAAGGTTGGATTGTATTTATTATGTGAATCTGGCTTGGTCAGAACTTGCAGGCCTGTGTTTATTGTGGCTGTAAGGAGCTTTTAAAAAAAATCTGTTGTGCCTTCTATATCACCAATGAGATTTCAGGTACAAAGTGCATATACAAGTGCATACCTAATTCTACACAGAAGCAGGGAAACAAAAAAACCCCACCAACCCACAAAACCAAAACACAGACACACACAACAACCAGTTTTCCTGTAAATAGAATACTTGAGAAGTGCTTTTCCAATCACATTGATTTTCAGTTTTGTGTATAAAACCTATAGTGCCTTTGATTTCTGCAAATCCTTCAGTTGCCATAGGTAATTACCCCAGGATGGCAGCATACAGTATCAGTTGGGTACTGTAAAGAGGAAAGTTTGTGTAACAAATATGATGATAAAAATTAAGGGAGAAAGTAAAAGTAATTAATTTCAACTTCCTCTTGTTGAAATTTCAGCACTGACATATACCTGCCAAAATATTTCTAGAAAACTCTTTCTGAAAAGAGAAAAAGGAAGGAGTTTAACAAGGCTCCCCTTTGTTACCTTAACATTCTCAGAACTTTATTCACTTTACACATGCTCCAAATTTTGCCACATTTGATTGTACAGCATTTCTTCAATTTTCCCTTAATTTTGTATGCTGAATCATATGCTGAAACAAACCATTTCTGTAATGGGACGCTTTCTGATTGATGTATTGGAGCTGTATTCCTTTATAGAGTTCACTCCCTAATCAGATATTCACATCTTAAGTGCTTCACTGGATCTCTCTGTTACTGTTAAATGCACAGTCTTAAGTGAGTCCTGGTCTGCAAAGGTAGGAGTTTTATAGCAGCCTGACATCCCTTATTCTCTCACGGCTAAGTTCTGCTTTTGCTAAACCACTTACAAATCAGATGTGCGAGGCAGAGAACTTAACCTCAACAATTTGATTAATCTTCTTTGAATTACAGTGGTTTCATGAATCAAACTTCAGAAGGAGCTTCCTCTTTCCAAATAACGTTAGGAGGGTAGAATAATGCTTTTAAAGTACCTTCCTGTTCAATTTGGGATTTCAACATGCAAATTCAGCAGAAGCCCAAAGGAAGCAGCACAATGGAAGCATCAAAAACATTTATTAAAAGCACTCCATTGTGCTTGGGGAGCATGGCAAGAGAATGAAAAGGTGAAGGAGAATTTAGTAGAGCACTGCACAGAAACAGAATTAGCAAGTCATGAGATATCACGTGGCTGTTAGCAGACTGAAAGGCTCTGTTGATTCGATTTATTCATTAGGGCTTTTCAGTAGTGTAGGTTATTAAGTGGGAGAAAGTGGGGTATATTACAACTTACTTTTTATACTTCCTTTCCTCGAGGATATTCAGCACCAGAGAAACAGATAAAGTTATTGAAAGTATCATGCCTCATAAATGGGAGAACGATAGGAAAAAGAGCAGCACCACCAGCTCTCTGAAGATGGATCGAAAGAGCAATGCTGGGAACAGGAAGTCAAGAAAGTTTCGCTCCATTTCCAGATCACTTATACTTTGCAACGCTAAAAACAGTGACGATGGGTCAAGTCCTGATGAGAAATGGCCTGATCCCTTTGAGATCTCTACCAGTTGGGTTCAAGAGGATTTTGACTGCTGTCCTAGAACACAACTGCCATACACATCAGAGACTGAAGACAGCCCACCCGACCCTCCACGTGTGATCACCAGCATGGTCCAGTCCAAAGCTGCAGCAAATGAGAACTGCAACAACATGAGAAGAAAGTTATTTACCAAGGTAGGCAACTCAGTGTGGTATATTCTAATGTTTCTCATTGCAGTTGTTCCTTAAATGGGTTAATTCATATTTCTCAGGAACATAGGATTCTACTTGGCTTTTTCAGAGCCTGTGAGCTGCAGTGTTCCTGCTCTGTATAAATAGCATGAAAATGTATTAGCTTCCCTGCTGTGCTGTTGCACTCTGCTGACTGATGTTCTGCTGAAATCAGGGACTGCCAGGCCACTCAGTGTGCTCAGATTAGCACAGCTGGTGCTTTCTACCTGCAGCATAGTATTCAGCTCAAAATATGCAACAGTCACTAAGGTAAAGCACATCTGTAAAGTGTGATACTATGAGATCTCACAAGCTATGCAAGTATGAATTACGTTAATACTATGAAAGACACGGGAGATTCAGCAAGATGTTCCTAATCTCTGTTTCAAGAAGGAGGCAGTGATGGCTCTCAAACAAGAGATGTCACTTTTTTCCTAAAGATGTAAAAAAGTCTTAACAGCCTCATATTATAATATTATTATTTAATCAAGAAGCAACTATATTAACCCTAAAGATATGATATTTTCAGTCTGAACAATATTTTAGATGCATTTAGAGAGTTTGCTTTCAGTGACACAGCCTAATTTTGCACTTTCTCTCTACCTGTTGTTGTCAAGTGTAAAAGGGACCTCACTGCAAGTATGACGTCTTCTAATACAGTTCATGTCCTCCTGGAAACTCTTATTTACCTGTGCAAATAGTGGCTCATGTGAAAGATCTGATTCTTTCACCTAAAATGTTTCTTTTGTAAATATTTTATTTTACATATCTTCAATAGAAATTGGCTAAAACTAGACCTCTACATCTAAACACACAGTGACACAGAGGTACTGAATATCAGAATCTCCCCTTACTCCTTGAGTTTCTGGCTATCAATCACAGCATGCAGCCCAATATTGCAAAGACTGCAGCAGGACGGAGTTCTGGATGTGAGGGGTTTTAGCCCTTGGCAAAGTCCCAGCATGAGGACAACACCAAGCCACCTTTCTATTACATTCTGACAGAAAACATAGGTGACACTGACCTAAGTCTCAAAATACACTCAGTCACCTGCAAAACTGTACCACCTCCTCCCTTTTGGAAACAGTTCATGTGCACTTGCTGATTTCCTTCTGTGAGTGGAGAAGCAGTTGGATTCTGTGAAACCCTCCCTTCTAACAAACCTGAAGCAAACTTTCTTAGGTGTGTGTCAGCTGCCACAGTCTACTTGCTTCCACACCTCCAAAATATGCAGAGATCCAGTGACTGTTGTGATCTGTACCCATATGAAACTACTCAGTATCTCACTGCTGACTGTAAGTTTAGATCATTTGCTTTTATAGCTGGCAAGCAGCTCAAGGAGATCTGGGGAACAAAATAAGTCTCATAACTAATGTCATTGTACAGATAAAATATAACTGCTAAGGGTATAAATCCACCCTTAGGCTGGGGTATTGCTGTCACTGAATGGGATGGGTCAGGAGCCTGGATGGATCGTGACATAAATTAGTCAGCAACCCAGTCCCTTACAGCAGTGGTTGGGTTTCTTACTGCCCTTCTAGATGATGGGTACATTAAATTCCCTCTCCAGAGGTCTCACAGCAATACAAGCCTCTTCAGAAGCTACTTGTTAACCTTCCATACCTTTCAGAGTCATGGATCAGTGGTGATTCTAAAAAGTCTCATCTCAGCATGCTAAATAGGGTGAACTTTGGTAACAGCTACTACACTGACCTTATCCTGTCTGTAGTACTGCTGCTGAGGCTTTGCCCTCTATTATGAAAGCAGTGATCTCTATCTTCCATATGGCACAGCCTGTCAGAATAATCTTCCTGTACCACGCGCCTTAGAGAGCTTAAGCTTAAAACCTTTCTCTAAGAAAGGAGTCAAGAGGCATTTTTCAAGTCCCAGTGTAACACTCACTTTCTCCATCTCCATGTGACACTTCAGAAATTCATGATGTGTGACTCAGAGCTGAAGGATCCTTGTCTTTGTTCAAGAAAATTGATTCCATTCTTTCTATGGTGTTGCTGAGAATATTCCACTATTCTTCTGCTTTCCAGTGCCTGCAAGCCCTAAGCATGACTAAAAGTGCTAACAACTCCCACAGAACTGAACAACTTAATTTTGCTGTCACGCTGGAAGGGGAGAAGAATGTTTAAAAGTGCTGCATGATTTAATGCTCCCTGTTCATTTCTTCTCCAGACCTAAGGGGGAACCTGGAACTGTCAGTATTCCAAATACTATAGTCCCTCTCTTCTGTTCAAAAACTTAAGTACCACTCTGACCCACACTCTGCTGATTGCATGGGATTCACTATTGCATAAACCATAAGAAAATCAGTGTTTCAGGACTTCTACATATGTATTATAGACATGTTTTCCTAATTCCAAAATACTTAGGATCCCAAAGAATAGTCCTATGTCCCATTAAGAGTCTGAGAAATTAGGCACTACTTACAATAAAGAAATGAAAGGTAAGAGGATCTCTCACTGTGGAGACAGTGTTGAGTGGTGTTCCTCAGGGGTCAGTATTGAGACTGGGGCTGTTTAACATCATTGTCAGCAACATGGACAGTGGGATTGAGCATACACTTGGGAAGTGTGCTGATAACACCAAACTGTGTGGTACAGTCAACACATGGAGGGATGCCAAGGGACCTTGAGAGGTAGGCCCATGTGAACCTGATGGAGTTCAACAAGACCAATAGCAAGGTCCTGCACATGGGTCGGGGCAATCCCAAACACAATGTCAGGCTGGGCACAGAATGGACTGAGAGAAGCCCTGAGAAGGACTGGAGGGTCTTGATGGGTGAGCAGTTCAACATGACCTGGCAATGTACACTCGCAGCCCAGAAAGCCAACCATATCCTGAGCTGCATCAAAAGAAGCATGACCAGCAGGTCGAGGGAGGTGATTCTCTCCCTCTACTGTGCTGTCACGAGACCCTACCTGGAGTACTGCATCCAGTTGTGGGGTCCCCAGTACAAGACAGACATGGAGATGTTGGAGCAGGTCCAGAGGAGGACAGGAAGATGATCAGAGGGCCAAAGCACCACTCCTATGAAGACAGGTTGAGAGACTTGGGGTTGTTCAGCCTGGAGAAGAGAAGGTGCAATTAGCCTGGTAAGGACAGAGATGGAAAGCCAGTTTGACAGCATATAAACAAGATCTCCTTTATAGTTTGCTTTGCACAAACTCAGCAATTTTCAAGCGGCCTGAAAGGGAAAAAAACCAAAAAAGTATGAGCAGTGTGTGATACCTTGTACACTGACACAGCAAAAACTGTGGAAGATGACCTTGTCTGCTCATGTCATTACAAAGTCTGAAATTATGCCATTTGTAAGGAGAACAGACAGGACAAGGTAATATCAGCTCCTATTCCTCCAGGAACAGCAGTCTTTTCTGGGTTTGAGACCTGCTTCAAGAAGCATTCCATTACCTCTTCCCTGCAGCACCAAAACCCAGGGAAGCCCTGAGAGTTACCAGCCAGAGCTGGTGGTGGCAGGGTTGAAATACCATCTGCAATAAACTGCAACAGGGAAGGCTTGACTTTATATAAACATTAGATCCAAACTGATCTGACTGCATGGCTCCACTCAGTTCTAGAAGCTTTTCTGTCCTTGCTTCTTTTGGTCTCTGGCCCTCAGCTTGAAGGAGGAAAAAACCAAAAGGTCATTTTTCTCCCTTGGTCATCACCAGAATATATTTTTATTAACTGGCCTTTATGCAAACACCAGTTAGCTGGCCCTTTGGTACCAGGACAAGTGTTGTGGCAACAGACTGTAATGTCTCAAACATAAGCCTTACAGACAGAATAGGAAAAAAAGCCAGGAGAGGAGACTGCATTTTAGACATTTATGTCCCTTTTCCCACTTGTTTTCTCTTCCTGACCTTCTTACGTTTGTGACATCAGGGCTATGTTATCCCCAGAGCAAGTTGTGAAAGAGGCTGTCATATTAAGACAGTGTGTGCTGCAAAATGTGGCCCGGGAGAAAGTGTCCCAGAAAAGCACAGTAAAGTCCAGGTGAGGGGTGATAAGGTCTGTCTGTAACAGCTGATGTGCTGAATTGTCTGTCCAGGGCAGAACCTGAATCCCATGCCCTGCCATTTGCATCATCCAAAGGCTTTCTAGCTTCTGCCATTCAATTAAATGCAAAGGGAATAAGCTGCTAGGAATTGGCTAAGGTACCTCAGAATCAATGGAGTCATGTCAGTTTATGCCAGAGACTCTCTGGCCCTTTCTTTGTTAGAACAGATGTAGAAAAAAAAACCCAAAAAAAAACCTTTTTGAAGGAAATCCCCAAAGACTGTATCCTCTTAATCTTCCACTTGGAAATCCCAGCCATTTCACAGTCAGTAGGCCAGAAAAACTAAACATTTAAATTCATTACTGTACTGTTGTTAGATCTTTTTTGTTTTATTTTTTTTTTTGCTTTTTTTAAAAACAGCAGTCAATCAGCTCATTGTCATATGCTTGGTTCACTGAGTCAGAGACCTTATTTGAACTAGCCTTGTGTAACACTCTGCTTCATTTCAGACAATCTAACTACTGTGTCTTACGTTAAGAGTGCACAAAAGTTTGTCAGTTTTCCACAGATGCCATGGTTACCCTTATTACTAAACAACATCTGGAATTTGATGTTTGAGACAGGACTCAGGGCTAGAAAAGGCTAAACAGAACATGAAGGAAAAAGAAATCTTTTAAATGGCAGATAGAAAAACATCCTCAGAAGCTTTGTATTTTGCATGATGAAAAAAGGGGAGCAGGAGGAGAAAGTTGGCCTGGACAGGCAAATTACTTTTCCAGAACTAAAGACATAAAAAATTAATCTACTGTCACCTGTGACAAAAATGCATTCAAAAAAGGCTCTTGAACTCCACCTCTGATTGTCATCTTTCAGCTAAGCAGATTCAGTTTGAAGAGAAAATTTGGCTTGTAATGCACTCCCACAGACTTTCTTCATTTTGTTTTCACAACGATAAGTGGATATTACAATGTAGATACAAGTTGCCACAGAGTCTTGAAGTGCTCAGCAGCAAAACCCCTTATAAGCAGAGACATTGTATTCACTGGTAGGAAACACACATTAAAACCTGTTTTAATAACAAGCAGGCAAGTTTGACCTGGAATCCACCTGGCCACACACCAAACCTGTCAACATTATTCTAGCAAATTTTCAGCATTCACTACATCAAAGGTATAAGCCACCTTTCAAAATGAGTAGGACACTTTAAAAAGGAGGAAGATGCAAAATAAACACTGTCTTTACTCTTGGAACCCTCAGCAGTATTTCTATGCATAAAATAATGAGACAGGAAATAAGAGTTATTAAAGAACAAAACCCAAATCCAATTGACTGCTGGCACATGACTTGGTCAAATGTTTATTTTTCTAAGGAACAGCTTTTATTAATTTTCTGTCATGTTGCAATAACTTGGATGTGAATATCGTGATCTATAGCCAGGACCCAGGAAAGTGCAGATGCTGACAACATACAGATATTTGCCACACGTCCTTACAGCCCAATAAAAACCTTTTTTTTTAAAAAAAAAAAAAAGTAATTCATATAGATTAATTGCACAAACGATTGACACACTGACCTTGTTTGAAATACAGCCCAGTTTGCTAAGATGGCTACAGATTTAAACAAAA
The DNA here is from genome assembly GCA_020800305.1 of Porphyrio hochstetteri. Taxonomy (NCBI): domain Eukaryota; kingdom Metazoa; phylum Chordata; class Aves; order Gruiformes; family Rallidae; genus Porphyrio; species Porphyrio hochstetteri. The sequence goes on along the minus strand of CM036915.1, from coordinate 15,333,056 downwards.
ATCGTTCCCAAGACTTTTCCTGCAGCATACAATGAATTTAACCTCTTCTTTCCTTCTGACTAAGTACATGAAACTTATTTTTCTGGAAAGGAATATTCATATCAGTTTTCATTTGGTGACTTTTCACATGTATATCCCAATACAACCCAGAATTTCCAGTCTGGAATGTGTCCCATTGTACAAAATACAATCTACTTTCCCAAAGGACTTACATGGTGCTGCAATGAAAAACCTCAGAGCCAAACCCACTGCACTCTGTGATGTCCTGTGAAACTGATGAGACACAAATGACTTTTGGACATTAATTATGAAGATTTTTGTTTTTCAAACACCATGAATACAGCAGCTGTACAATACAAACAAGCTACAGGATGGCCATAAGCATAACTGTGCTCTTCACAGAGAGTTGCTGGGGACAGTCTGAAAAGGCCCGCTATTAAGTTAAAATCATGAACAAAATGAAGTGTGGAGAGCAACTATACAAAGTGCCTGACTAGTATTTGTGAAGAAATACAGATATTTCAAGGGAACTGTACACAAGAGTAACAATTCCTAAGAAGAAGAGTTGGGAAGTCTAAAATTGACCTCTGGCTACAACAAAAAGGAAAAATTTCCTTTTAAAAAATACAATTATTCTTTCAGAACAGCCCCAATCCATGATCAGATGAGGTATCAAAATACTTAGCCAAGCAGCTGAATTATTTCCTACCTTTAATATCTAATCTTACATTTCTCATGTTTTAGAATGCTACCCTACTGAAAACCCCGCAAGCTTCATGTCTGCAGAATCTGGCCTGACATTTCTTACAGATACCTAAACCAAAGGACCAATGCAAATAAACAGAAAAAGTAGCTCACATTTTTTGCTACTCAAGATCTGAAATTTTAACACATTAGAATTCTAATCTTTATTTTTCTTATCATGCTGAAGACTTCAAAGCACTGCCACAAGATAAAAAAGGGCATAATGTAGTCCTGATTTCAAGTGTGTATTTCCTAAGATATTTATCTTGGGAGAAAGTAAATACAGAAACTCTAAAAGTAGTGTTCAAGCAAACTGGCTTAAAATTAATTCTGTCCGTGCTTATATGCTTACCTGTTACTCACTAGAAGGACTCTGTGAATAAAAGAGGCTTCATAAAATTCAGATGCTCCTCATTAATAGCAGACAATCTGGAATGCAAGCAAACCCACAGAGTTAACAAGTCAGTCAATACAGGTATAGCCCTTATGGATTACCTGCAGAATTCAGCCTGCAGTGAGCCTAAGGCCCAAAGTTAAATGCTTAATTCATTCACAGCCTTAGATTTACTCTGGCAGGTATCAGAATGAGAGCCAAGCTTCAGCAGTCAGCCTGGAAGATAATGACCTTTATTGACATTGCTGTAAACTTGAAGTTTGTGTTTGCTGTCAGTCAGGTATGATGTGATCCCTATTGATTTGTGGTGAAAGGGCTTAATGATTCTAACCCTCAGGGCTGGATGAACTCTGCTTAGGGCAGAAATGAAGCCCTACTGATGGTGAAGAAGGTGGTTACACAGCTTTCCTTGTGCTGTCAGAGGACTACACATTACTGGAAATAGCTGATGCCACTCTGGACAAGGGACCCAGGCCTGTCCTAACATGAAATTTGCCTCCCCTTCAGAAATCTATACCCCAGTCATACAAACCTCTTGGGACCAAAGTTGGATCCAGGATACACTGAGAGCCCTCTTCACTATGTGGAATATGGAGAGGCTGGTAAGGGCAGAGGAGGTGGGTTCATCAGGGAGCAGAACAAGTGAATACTTGAATTAGGAGATTCACTAAGCAAAGGGAGAAGAAATTGCATGCTAACTTTTTCCAGCTTTCCTCGTCTCTCTGGAATTTGTGTGTTCACGCATTTGTGCCGTAGGGGTACATTTGCTAGACAAATGTGGTGCCTTCATGTGCTTAGTCAATCCATTCTTTGCTTTACTTACTCACATGACTTAAGACATTCTCTTTCTGTATGGCCATATGTTAACGATTCATAATTGCATTAAAAATATGCTTATGAGTCCTCCAGATGCAACACACAGACTACAGCAACCTCAACCAGTCTGGAATGGGCAAAGAATCTTCCAGCGCTGTAGTCCTCTGCTCCCCTGCCCCCAGTCAACAAGTCAGCACCAGGGGTGGAGCTTCTGCTGTTTTGTATACATGTATTTTCCATTCAGACCTCTTCTGTTTTCCAGAGTATTTCCTTTTCTGGCATATATTTGTTTTCCTCCCTGTCTTTTCTTACAGTAGTTAGCGTAGGCGAAAATGATCCATTTACTATGAAAAGTCTATTATCTGTTCTCTTCCCTTCCATGTGAAGGGGCACTCTAATAATTCCCTCTTGTAGCCAGAAGCCACTGAAATCCTAAGGAAAACAACTCCTTTTAAACACTGACTCTGTAATACAATTATTCTTTGACAACTGCACAGTGCTAAAGGCCCGTTCCTGTTCTACTTGGAGGCAGCCTGGTTCTAAGAACATTGTCCTCATTTCTTAAAAAGGCTCAGGATAACTGTAAGTAACTCTTAAAATCCTTGGTAAAATTCCTTTCATGCAACCTTTCATCTTCTGAATCAGGACAGCTGCATCTGCAGGCTGTGTGCAACCACAGGGAACAGCAGCTCAGGAATCAAGCTCTCCAGGAGTCCGAACTGTGCATCTCTCCGGAAAGGCTTCACAGGCAGCCACATGCCTGCTGGAGGTACAGCAAACAGGTACAGTGCACATGGAGTCAACAAGCTTATTAGGGAGCTATTTGTCTGCAGGGAATTTGCATGACCAACTCTCTGTGGCAAGCTGTGCTTTGAAGCTCAGTTTCAGAGCAGCAACAGGAAAAAATCCTAGCAGGGATGGGGTGTATCACATCTTGTGGCAGCACTGTTCAGTGCAATTGGAGGATTGCAGCCGACTCCTCAGTTAGTGAGACACTTAGCACAATAGTGCCATGCTGTTCTTTTTAAACTGGTACTGCAAGCATGTTCCTTTTCTCTCTTTTTTTAAGGGATGGCTGTCTGAGCCCAAGGGATGAACTGTTAACGCTAAATGGACAATCACTTAAAGATTTGTCCAGCAAGGAGACTGAATCTCTCATTCACCCGACAACAGGGCTGGTAAACATCATGATGGCTAGCAAAGTAAGCATGAAAGTTGCGGTCCCGTCCCACAGCTGTGGGGTGATTTGACATTTGCTTGAGAGAGAAGGGGAATTTGTGCATCAGACATTTGAAGAACATGGCTTTGCTCTTCCTGACAAAACCCCAAACCTCTTGTGGTGAGACTCTGGTGACTTCCAGCATAGCTTTTTCCCAGATAAACAGAGGCTACAGGGAGGCCAAGGCCCTGGGAAATTCTAGCAAGGGCTGTACAACCCCTCCTGTTAGAAATGCATACCTTGGCAATGTTAATTTTCCATTTGGAAGCTGAGCAAAGACAGAGGTGGATTCAAAGGAAAATCCATGAATCTAGAAGCTAGAGAGCAGAGCCTGTACTGAAATAATCTTGTGGGTATAGGATCTATAGCTAGATAGTCTGCTCCAGAGACAGGGGAACAGGAGACAGTGTTAACAGGTCAGCAACCCCAGGTTTTCACCAATTTTTTCAATGGAAAAGTCTTTTGATCTGTCTTTCACAGACTCCATTTCATTGGATTGGACACATTTCATGTCAGGGTTCTTTTCCTGTCATCCCCATCCCAAACTAGATGGCACCAAAGGCTTTTCACTTACAAATTCTGGAAGAAACTCAAGCATGATTACTGGACAGCCTTAGTCCCCTACCACACATTTACCACTTTGAAGACAATAGAGATCAGCCAGAGATTTGTTGCTGGCTTCAGATCTTGATATTCATGGTAAAAAGGCACTTTCTGCTTGTTACCTACAAATGGGTCACACAGAAAGCTCTGATAAAATCCTAGACCCATGACAGGAGCTGCTCTCAGGTCTGAGTGTGCCTCTTTCTAGGACAGCACTGAACTGTCTCATCCAGATGTCTGCTGGATTCTGCCAAGGTTTTTGTTTATTTTGTCTCCTTTAAATGCCTACGTGTCCAGAAATGAACTATATTAAGCTTTTGTAGCATAATACCACCCAAGAGGCAGCCAGGTGAACTGTGCATTTAAAGACAAGCCTGCACAAATTAATTAAGGGTTAACAGCAAAGGCTTTTCAAGCTAGCTGGCTTGGAAAGAGAAACAATGCAAAATCATTTTCAAAATGCCTCTTTAAGGATCTCTCTGCATTTCTTATTCTGAAGAGTTCCCTAGGGGAGTGGGACTGGAAAGTCCTAGTAGGATTTTGCTACTTGGCAATACCTCCACCTGCTGTCGAAGAGGAAAATTATCATTCATTAGTTCTCGAGGTATCTCCAAAATAATACTACTAAAGTCAGGCTTTTGGAACATCTAGGTTACGCTCTGATGCTGCTCTTAGGGGCTTCTCAGACCTTACAGCAAACTGCTCTGCTAAATCCTTTTATATTTGGAGGTTTACTATATTTCAATCTAGTGCCATATGCTGTCTGTATTTACTAATGTTTTTCCTGTAACTGTGATTCCCTCAGGATCACTGCATTCCTCATGTCACAACAGAAGCGTGACTTTTCAGGAATCATGTACATCCAGAAACTATTCCTAACATCAACTCAGATGTGATCATTTATTTATTTACAAACTGTTCTAAAAACGTGCATGTAGAAACCTGAATGTTTTATCTACAGGTTTTTATATGCTAGAATTAGTGGCCATTTTTGAATTCATGCAAGCCAAATTAGGAGAAATTTTATTTTTAAGACTTTCTTGCATAGCATCAGGGATTTATATTTGTTTGTTTTTAAGGAAATACCAACCTGTAAGGAAAGGCCTGTGGAAATCCAAAATGGTTTTCTGCACAGTAAAGCTGCATGTCAACGAACTCGCAGTAACTCAACCAGTAAGTTGCAAAGAACTAATCTTTTCTCTTGTAGCATTTGGGGAGTGCACAGCACACTATCGTGTGATGGTACTGCAGCATTGAAAGAAACTGCAGCTGTTGTTCTAGTTTAGCCTGGGATCCTTAACAAGAGTTGCTGATGCATAAAAGCACCAGCTTTTATATTCACCATGTCCTACAGCCAGAGGTTTTGTGCATAAGCATTCCAGTTTATGCTTTTTAAGGTGTATTCTAAATAAGCCAATGTAGGAAACGTTTGCTTTTTACTGTATTTAACATTAATGGATACCCCCCCAGCGAGCACTGAAAACATCACTCCCTTCACCAAGAGATATACAAGAGGAAGAATTTTACTAAGTAACTTTTACCTGATTGAATGCACAGAAACACCTGGCACATGAGAAATAACCCAACTTCTCTCACCACATCTGACAGGCATAAACTCATACTGGATAGGGGAGATGGACAGCATGGCACCCCAGAGAGCCATGCCCTTCAGAGACGGGCAGCCTCACGCTCTCCACACAAGCCGCAAATCTCTTTCCCAACAGTTGGACTGCTCTGGAGGGAGAACACCAGTAAGTGCTGCAGGAAATCACCTGAAAAACAGACAAAACAGTCTCCAGTATGAGTCTCTGGATGACTGCAGGAGTCCCTTTCCCACCAAAACCTAGCTTCCTTGCAGGCCCTGTCAGAGAATAAGCTGCACTCTGCTTCTGTCACTTTTTAACCCCATCCCTCCTCTGCAAGGAGGAGAGCAGGAAAGGCTCTGTGCCAGAAAACCCCATTTCTTCAGCAGCTTCTCAGTCACGTTGCCCCAGCAAGTTTTACAGTGTGTACAAATCCACCCAAATCAGACATAGTGAAGCAACTCCATTAATGTAGGCGAGAGACTGACAAGCTGTCCAGACAGTGGTCAAGGTCACCACAGGCTGGGAGAGTGGAGGCTAAGCAGGGTAGAAGTGGTATTTATGGCTGAAGATCCCCAGGCTCAAGTGGAGTAGGGAGATGGTGGTGAAACTCCTTGCACTCAGCTGCCAGCTCCAGCCCTGACTGAGGCCTGGCCGGGGGGACTCACTACTGCTCTCCTGCCTTTTCCTGGCCAGCCCCTCACCCTGGGGGCACCCCAGCTTGACATAGGGCTTTAACAGGAATGAGGAGGTGACAACTGTAGCACAAACCCCAACCAAACAACACCCATGCAGGCAGACAGACCCTCAGGGATTCACTAGGCTTGAAGGTCTTTGTGGCAGATGCTGCCTATTGGCAAAGCTCTCACTGGTGGCATCCTGGGTTTGGGTATTGTTACCCACCACACACAGAAATACAAAATGCACCCCCTCAGAAGTAAAATACATTTGAAACCTTCTGATTTTAGATGCAGAAGACCCACAACAGAAAAGGCAATCACTGATCTGGCAGAGCTGCACTTTACGAAGAGTATGTGTTTTGTATTGCACAGACATTTCCCTCTTAACCATATTCCCAATCCAATGTTGAATAAATAATCTTGTTCTCATGACGAAAGTGAAACTTATTTTCTGGCATATGCAGCAGCTGAATTTTTGGCTGATGTTCCACATACTTCAACACCTGTTAGTTTCACTTTGCTGCACAAAAAAAAGTGTTGAACTCTCTTGGACTTGTAATTAGTGCAATTAACTCTGGCCCCTGCTGAACTTCATGCATAGTTAGTTCTAAGTAATGAATTCTGTCAGTGCTTAAATTAGCTTGTAATACCCAATTCCATGTTCAAATAGGAGGTTTTCATTAAATATTTAATTAAAGGTTCATTAAAATTGATCAAATCTCGGGGCTGGAGTTCAGAAATCCCCTATCTGTAGAACGAAGGGAGAACAGGCTCTGAGGAAGCGCTCACCTTGGTAATCAAACAAAAAGGATGGGCTGTAGAAAGAAACAGATACAGTGGCTAGTTCACAGCCCAAAGGACTTCTGTGAGTACAAATTCATATTTTAGAGGAAAAGCTCATAACAGGTTCTGTATGTCCCAATATAAAGTTATTTAGTGGCAAGATGTTTTGAATATTTAAAGACAGTCTTTAGGCTAATGACTCCTGAACATATCATGGAAAAATCCAGACTACTCATCACAGTCATCAGTTCTGTGCAGTTTAAGGGAGGGAATCAAGATTGGGGTTTTTTTTGCTTTTTAAAAAACTTCTAGAACTGGTGGTTATAAGTAGGAAAATTTGAAAAAACAAGTTGTCATAATGCATGTCCAGAAATTTCTGTTTCTCTATTAAAAGTGGGTTGTTTGCTTGTTGGGTTTTTTTTTTTTTATGTTTACAGGCAATTTCAAGGCCATCTAGATCACTAAGTACAGCACAGTTAGTGCACACATCCTGTGGCTCACAGGCTTCAGTAATCTCAAACATCGTACTGATGAAAGGACAAGGGAAGGTAAGACTGGCTCTGTTGATTCACCATAAAATAGAGTTTTACTTCATTTCACAAACGTACACTGCCAAGTGCAGGAAAGTGACTTCAGGTATTAAGGTTGCTACATATGAGTTGCCAATTCATTACCCAGCTTTGCGAGGAGTGATTAGCTATCATCACTTGCTTCTTGATAACCTTCTGAAGTATCCCTTAGTGAAGCCCACTCTTCAGCTTTTAATAACACATCCACACCAAGCTAGCAACAACACTGACACTCACTGCTATCTGCATCATCCATAGGTTGTAACATCAGAGCTCCCTTCAAGGCAGAATTGAGCCATAAAGACAATTCTGTTAAGAAGGAAAAGCAAAGCAACTAGGAACACAAAGTATCTCCAAAGAAACCCAATAAACATTTGCAAAAAGCACATTAAAGACTGGAGATAGAAGATAGTTGTATCTACAGAAGTAATGTCACTGAAGATGCTTCAAAGGAGCATTCAGAAGCTATGAACTTAAACACAATTTTGAACTTAGTGAATAAGGTTCTGAATTTGTTCATAAATAATCTTTTCAGTTATAATATTCAAGCTGTAAGATGCCTTTCAGAAACCATTCAATGAAGCATGATCATCATCATCATTCACAAAATAATTGTCTGTATTTTGGGAACCTATTAGGATGTCATCAGCACAGGACATTCACTTTTCATTTGAGGGACATTACATGGCTTTTGAGAGGTATGAATTAGTTTCCTAACATCCTTCCTACGGGTAGCAGGTAGTGTTTGACTTTTGCATAAGGGGAGGAAGGGAAAAGAATAAGATGAGTATCTCTCTACAAAGGTCTATTGACGTTGCTTAAACTTACAACATGAATCATCACTCTGTGATCCTCTACCATACAGTTATCTCCCCAAGATCTCCATCTCTGTCTGAAATGAGTTAGTAATATCAAGATCTTACATGGCTTTTTTAATCAATCTCACTTATGGGACAGAAAATGAACAAGAAAAACAGATAAATTAATCTCTCAAGGTTGCTTATTGGTTCAAGGGAAAAATAAAGAATTTAGACACCTTCCTATGTATGTACAACAGTGAATTATCAGATGACAACAAAGAAAAAGCATATCATAAGGGTACTGTGCTGAAGTTTTAATTTGCTTTTACTACTGGCATGTGGTTGGCTTTTTTCATGGATTTTACTACTCTGTTGATTAGTGCTGCCTATGTAGTACATAACACAGAAGCAGCTGCAAATGAACTATTATGACAACTGAACATGGGCTCTCATGCATTGGTTTTCTTCCATAAATTAGGGTTTGGGCTTCAGTATTGTTGGAGGGAAAGACAGCATTTATGGACCAATAGGCATCTATGTCAAAACCATCTTTCCTGGTGGAGCTGCTGCTGCAGATGGAAGGCTACAAGAAGGTGGGAAACTGCTCCTCTCCCTTTTCCCACTCCAGATTCCTAAAAATTGATACCTCAAGGCAGATGAAAGTGAAGCTGAAATGGGCAGTGAATGAGTTTTAAACCTGCATCCATTACTGCATTTGCAAAACTCCTTTTGTGTACATGTATGTATCATGTAACTTCTTGCACAACACAGGAGTAGTAATATAGTACAACTTTTCTTTATAAAAACAGGTGATGAAATCCTGGAACTGAATGGAGAATCCATGCATGGATTAACACATTATGATGCTTTACAAAAATTCAAGGTTATGTACTCTCTTTCCAGCACAAATTCTGTCTCTGCACACAACATGCACGTGAACTCAACCCATTTATTATCATTTCTTTCTAGCAGGCCAAAAAGGGTCTTCTGACACTTACAGTCAGGACAAGCTTCAGCACACCTCATTCTGCTTCCAGCTGTCTGTCACCCCAGTTGTGCCAGTCACTGAACTCCAGTACATGCATAACCAAAGAAAACAGCTCTTTCAGTTCAGAAAGTGCAGCATTCTCATTAAATGCTACAAAGCCCAATGACAGGGTCATAATGGAAGTTATTCTAAACAAAGGTAAGTGCTAAAATTAACTGACCACTGGCAAACAAGGCACTGATTGACAAAACACTGCTCATTTGCTCTCTGAATGTCTTTCCTCACTAACCTGATTCTTTTCCTGCACTAAGATTTTTTTAATACACTAAATTAACTCTTGGTGCCTTGTCAGTGCTATCTATCTATCAACAGCAGGAGTTCTGAACACCATCTGTCCTCAAGATCCAATCATTCTCTTTTTTTTTTTCCCTTTTTTTTCCCCCTTCACTCAAGAAATTAGAGTCATATTCATATCCTTTATGTGAAAAAGTAAAGCTCTTGGCAACAACTACCCATTATTAAGCAGATTATGCAACTCTTACCATAATTCTGCAAGCATTCATTTCATTCTTGAAAAGGCTTAAAAAGAAATAAAATCCATATCTACATCTTCTTGTAGTTCTTTCACCACTCCAACTGTCATCACCATCTATTTATAAACAACCACTGGCAGAATGAAATAAGCTTTTAAATACTGGAACATCAAAGAGACAAAAAAAGCAAGGTCTCTGTGAGTTAACATAACTTACCAAACACACAATATGGGTTCTGACATCTGAGTTATCGTCCAGAGCAAGGAGGGTAAATACAGCTAAAGAATTTGTGAACTACATAACACAGAAATGGGATTAAGAGGTAGAACAAACAATAGCTACCCACACTTCATTTTTGGCTTTTATATTACACCTTAAATTTTGTCGTTCTCCTCTCCCCACCCATTCTGTCTCTTTGCAGAGTTATTTGAATACTCCTGTAATGACAGAAATTTTGCCAAATAAACCTGTATTATTGTATTATGCCTGTGACACACCAGTAATAAATTGCAAACCAGATCCTGGAACCTCAGAAGCAATATTGGTGTGCACTCATTTTAATCATGAGGGGGGAAAAAAAAGAAAAAAAAAAAAGAAAAAAAGCAAAAAGCAGTAGGAGCAACAGCTGATCTTGAATGTGAAGCATTCACAAACACAAGAATGTGGTTCTGGTTTGTATAGGAAAAAAATTATTAAATTTAAGACAGTTTTTAATAAAAGGTTCTGCAATGGTTTGTTTTGACTGCTTCTCATGTCTTCTTTTATTATTATTGGTTCTTTCAGAGCCAGGTGTTGGCCTTGGAATCGGGTTATGTAGCATCCCTTCCTTCCAGTGTATTTCAGGGATTTTTATTCACACCCTCTCACCAGGCTCAGTGGCACATATGGACGGGAGACTCAGGTAGGATGAGAAAGAGTGTCTGCCTGTCTGTGACACAAGATTTTCATAGCTCTGTTTTATAGGTTTCTTTTTGACCCATTTGGGTGGGAAGTCATAATGCTTTCTGGGAGTTTTGGATTTAAAGCATATGTGCTGTTCTGAGGGCATAAGCATGTGTATTTAGGATGCACGGGATTTTCAGATACATAGCAACTCAGTGAAATTATCATCTCTAGTCCAGGCTAGGCAAGCTTTGGGGGTCTTAGACAAGCATATAGCATGCTTCCTGGAAGAGATTTCCAAATGAGAAATTACCTGGAAAAAACCAAACAGATGGCATACTCTGTCCTTGAGCACTGGTTTTCTTTCACACAAGCTCCTCAAATTCTATCCTGTCTGTTATTTAAATAGAAATTACAATTTGCTAAAATTAGCTTTAGTGGGAGTGTAGAAATTAACTTGGTAAGATTTATGACCAACTGACTGTTGAACATACTTGGAATTTAACAGAACACATAATTTTTCAGTGAAGGCTTTTTTAACTTTAGGTGCTCTGTAACCCTCCTCTCTACATACATAGGACTTTCACTGAAAGAACCATGACCTTATACTATTTAAAAGTTTTTATGATACAAGTCAGTGCCTTCAGTAAGCCTCTTGATGTGTGTGGGTATTTGTAGTAGAGCAGAGAAGGGCACTCTGTTTCCAGGTGGGCCAAATTTGTTAGACTGAATCTTTCCAGATGAAATCCAGTCAAGCAGGGTTACAATAGTTTGTCAGAAGAACTGTTCTAGTAGGAAGTTATTCTCAATAGCAGAAACACAACATCTTTTCTGACCTTACACAACACTAGCAGACCATAAAGACATGAAGAGTGAAGTGTTAACTTGAAAGGAAGGAAGATGTAGGTGGAAGCAGCAGCTGAGCTGCAAACAGCAGAAAGATCATAGACACAAAGTGTGCATAGCTCAACATTATGAAGGTTCAAAGGCTGCATGCAACAAGGCAGTTAGATCAAAACCCCCTTGATATCCAATTCTCATTCAATTTTCTGTAACAGGAAGAGAGATATAATGATTTAATCTGTAATCGAATTAGAGGTCAGCCACATGAATCTGCTTTCTGTATACTTTCACATGGGTAAGACAGTGGGGAGATGAAGAAACTCTGGGGTGTTTACTCCATTTTTTAATATCTCTGCAGGTGTGGAGATGAAATTATTGAAATTAATGAAGCTTCAGTACAAAATACAACTCTTAATGAAGTCTATGCTGTGCTAAGCCATTGCGACCCTGGTGCAGTGCAGATTATTATTAGCAGACACCCAGAACCACAGGTATCCCACTCCGTATTCTTTCTGCCTTCCAATAAAACATATATTGAGAACTACGACTGAGGGAGAGAGCAGGTGGAAAAATGCTGATAACAAAGATGCTGATCTCTTTATAAGCATTGCTGCACATGAACAAACCTGAGATGCACTGTCTTAAGTATAATCATGTAAGACTTGAAGATCACTGGAGACAGTCTTGAAAGAGCTTCTGTGCAGTGAAATGAGGAAACTACAGAAATAACATTAAAGGAATGAACAAAATTATATTTATTATTCAAGAAAGAATTTAAAATAATTTTCTTATTATTGATAAGAAGGAACATGCCCCCCAAAAGAAAGAAATGGTTTTGTACCCACCTTTCTTTAATTAAAATTTAGGTCTTGCCCAACCAATATTTATCATTAAATAAATATTGAAGTTAAATATTTTTTCTTGCAAGATCTTTCTACAAAATGATTCCTAACACCAAACACTGCATAAAAGATTATCAAGTTTCAATTGTTGCATAAATGATCAAAAAAGCAAGGTATTAAATTATTCTGTACTAGTATGTCCAAAACTCCAAGTGGAATATGCAAAAGATCCCATTTTATATAAACAACCAATGCAAACAGCACATCCATAGATATACTTCAGCTATACTGGAACATAGAAAAAGGTAGTTGTGTGCACTTACTTCGCTTTAAAATTAACTGATATGTGATATAACTAGGTTTATTCATTTCCATTAGAAGACTTGGAAATCTTTGTGAAAGGAATAAACATTTAAATGTTACTCACCCCACAGCAATCTCATGACAATATAATGGTGTCTTTCCTAGGTGTCTGAGCAACAGCTGAAAGAAGCTGTTGCACAAGCTGTGGAAAACAATAGATTTGGAAAGGAGAGACACCAGTGGAGTACTGAAGGTAAGGGAGTAAGTGCATTTATTGAGACATGGTAATTTTGAGTTAAAATTAAATATACAGGATGAATACATGCTGTATTAGAATCCTTGTTAAGACCAAGAGGAAAGAGGAAGACACCTCAGAGAACAGCTCACCTAATGCACCTCCTCAGATACATTACCAGAGTGATGGGACAAGACCGCATCTGTCTGATCATCAGCAAAGATCTTTGTGCAAACTTCCTCTCCCTCTTGCTCACCCTCTGCAATTCATAACCTCCACTTAAAGCTTTTCAAACAACTATCAGTAGGTGACAGGGCTGTGATAGCAAGGAACTGCACAATGCAGGGAATGTCCTGGGGACAAATAGTTTGTTAATCCCCTTCTGAGGATAAGCATATGCAGTCATGGTTAGAGCTGTTTGCCCAGTTCAGCTATGGCATCTTCCCACAGTATGCACTGATACTCCTTTTATTGTCTTAATTTCTTCTTAAGGACCAAAGATAACAGAATTATCATCAGTAAAACTATACTGTTGAGATATATATATGTGGAAAATGTAATGTTATTTTGAAGAGTCAGCAGTTACAGTCTTATACCACAATCTGCAAGCCTTAAATGCATAAATCATACCTTTGCATCAACCAATGATGGTATTTAGCTGCAAATTTAATCAGCTGAATCTTAGAAGGCAGCACTTTGCATGTATCTGAATTGACATTTTGATCATGTTCCCGACACAGGTGTTAAAAAGCTGGAAACAAGCTGGCATGGAAGGCACCCATGTGAAAAACATATGGAAAGGAATGCTACCCATTGCAGCCACAGGACACAGAAGCTTATGACCCGCTCCAGCAGTGACAGCAGCTACAACCCCAGGTCCTCATGTGCTGCTGCATACCAACTGACTGACTTGAAAGCAAGAGTACATAGCATTGATGTACCAATTACCAGGCAACCTGGCCTGCTCTACTCATTGTCTGGCAATAACTCAGAGAGAAATTCCCCTCCTACTTGTAGTGAGGTAGGTCGACACTCGCAAAACACTAAGAAATCATCAGAGATCCTCGTTAGAAAACCTAAGTCATCCAAGCCCAAACCTCCACCAAGGAAATATTTTAAGCAGGACTGTACATGTAATGACCAGTGTGACATGGAGAGAAAAGAAAACCTCGTATCGGAAGTGGCTGCATCACCTTCTGCAAGTGTTCAGGTAAAGCAAAATCTGCAAAGATTTTCCCTGTGTTTGCATAAATGTGGGGCAGGGGAAGGAGGAAAGCAAAGTAACTTTGTGTGATGCAGGAAGGAGGAGAAAGTGCACATATGTGAGGACTGGGGGAAGGGGACAAGGCTCTTCTGTTTTGATAAAAACATACCTATCTTAGTCAAGTCACAGTTCCGTTGAGAAAATGATGTTCAGGCTAAAGGCAGAGAAGTGTCTGAAAGAAGTTTTCTTCTGTATCAAAAAATATGATTTAAAATCTTGGTGAGAGCAGAACTGAGAATGAGTTTGAGTCCCTCAATGTCACTCCTTGCAAATACGTGCCACTGGTGGCATTGAGCATTCTGGTTCCAGTGCAACTGAACAAGTGATGTGCTCTGGGTTGGGACTGGAGCAGTTTGTGCAACCTCTGATGTCTGCTTGATATGGTTGATCCTAATCTGGACACTCACAGAGTCAAATCTTTTAAGTAGAGAGTCACGAAACAGTTTGTTTCAGTAATGGCTTTTTATTGGAAGGAAGCACTAACATCATGTACAGCAGTAAGCTTGGGCTCATGTATGTACTAAACTCATTTAAATTGTGAGGCACATACATATTTATTGATGAGCTACAGTATTTGAAAACTGCATGCATATTTGTACATTACTAAACTTCAGTTCCTTCTCACATTTGCACTAGTGTGAGGGACTGTGAGATCTGCATGTTGAAACAAAGCTGTGGTTTGTTTATAAATGAAGCCTCTTTGCCCTGGGTTTAGTAATATGTCTGTAGAAATGACCAGATTTCACTGCAGTGCAAAAAAACCCTCAGTCCATAGTTCCCAAGCTGAAGATACAGCTCAGACTGAAGCCCGAGTCTAATGTTAATATCTGAGAAAGTTTCAGTTCAGCATCTCATGTAAAGTAACTCTTTTACCATCACTTAAAGGAGCAGTAATAACATACTCATCAACAGCTACTAGAAAATCACATTTCAGAAGTAACATTCAGGGAAAGAAGTACTTGATGAACTTATCACTGCATGCATCTTATTATTCTGCAGTGTTTAATTATTCTAAATTATAAGGAGAAAAAAAAACTTTAATTCAATAAAGTCTATGAAACTAAAATGACTTCCTCTAGTAAGACAGTCAGTATATCTCAGGGCAAGAGCTGCTTTAATCCCCAGGAGAGAGGGTTTCTTGTTAGCATGTATTTCATATCATTAAGAGGTTTTATTTTTAACCTTTATTCCCCAGACAGTTTGTATTATTTTGAGGCCTGCACACCACAGTTTTATATAGGGGTTCAGCAGACCGTAGGGTTATTTTCCATAACTGTGAATGCTTCATTGATATTTTCAACTCTGCTTTAAACTGCATCAATAAAAAGATAGGTAACTGCTATCTGGAAAGAGTAACATCAAACTGTCTGTTCATAGCACTTCCAAATTGGCTTCTTCTCTTACTGAACATCTGATGTCCACATCTAACAGCAAGAAAACCCAAGTGCACTTTCAAGGATGACCCTAGTAAGCAGGGGATGGAGAAAAGTTTTCCTAGAATAAGAAAGTTGTATAACAACCACCACCCTATTACAGAAAAGCTAAGAAATCGTTCAATCACACTTTTTTCCTTTTATAGGGCAGTCTAATTTGTTCCTAGACTTTCACTTTCTGTCATGTTTAGTTTTGGTTCCTATTAGTAATTCTGGAGCTTAACTACACAGCAGAGAGCACTTGAGCAGATGGTAACTTGGTATCATTCAAATTAATCAAATAATCCCAGAGCACAATGTTGAAAGTGGTATTTACTGCACCCTCTAATCCTCTCCCCCTATGCTTACAGCCAAAAACAAGAAAGGGGGGGCTCTGACACTGCAGTTGCAAATGATTTAGCCCATCTAGCTTGTGCATAAGGGCAAAAGGCTTCAACAGAAAAGAGTTTCATACGAAGTTAGAGGAAAGTCATTGGACTGGTTTCTAACGGTCTACTGAATGCCTGATTTTACAAAAATTGAAAATTACAGTAGGCAGTCTTTTACTTTATGATAAAGCTTGTTAGTAAACTTTTGAGATGTAAATTACATTTTTTTCACAGCTTGTTTACAAGTGTGACCATAAAATATTATGTCAGCACTTTTGAATTACAGAATAAATTAAGAACTATGAGGATTACATCCCAAACAGAAGTGAAACCTTGATTTCTATTCCATTTTTCAGATTAAAACCAAAAATATGGGGTTTTTTCCAAATTCATGTATAGTGTGGTTTAGTATAATCACATTCTGACACATTTCTATTTCCTGTTTGTTCAGAAGGAAGTTGGAGAGCCAATGCTAGAGGGACATCAAACTGATGTAACCCACAGTGTCTTTACCACTTCTCCTACAGCACATGACACTGAACACATCACTGCAGCTCCAGCACGCAGAGATCACGAAAGAAAAGCAAACTTAGGTATGTTTAATTCCATAAAATCTTCTTGCAGCTGATCCTTGCATTTAGTTTGGATTCCAAAATGGGTATCAAGCTGATTTTACCATTCTTTTTCAATGTAGATTTCAACCCATAGCTGTAAATTCTGGGGGGGAACAGATTAAATTCCAAATTATTGATTAGTCTTTGAAAACAAAGGGTAATATCTCAAAAGCAGCATAATAGATGGTATATTAGATAGATATATATCTAATAAATATATATATATATTAGAGGGGGGTTGGACCTGATGATCTCTCGAGGTCCCTTCCAACCACTACGATTCTGTGATTCTGTGATATTGTAAAAATGTTAATGGACAGGTACACTATTGCTGTATTTCTTCAGATGAAACTGCTTATTTATATTAAAAAAATGATACTAAATGTTAGTTTTAGCATCTCTAAAGGATATTTGTATGCATACTTGCAAGGCTCAAGTGCTGCAATGCATCCACTGCTGATAAGTTAGTATTTCCTTGTGCTAGTTAGAGTTAAGGAAACAGCATTAAGGGAACTAGACAATCTCAAGAGTTCCCTTAGAACCTAAACTGTTACGTAATTCTGCAACTTCTGCCTCAGATTAAGAAAAACAAAAAACCCCCACCTTAAAATTTTTTTTACACTAAGCAGATAACTGTACAACTGCACAAACAAAGATTTGCTTCCATTCAGCTCAGTGATGTTTAACATTAAAACACTTGACCAGCTTGTGATGTAAAAATTATTCCTATGTTAGAATTGACTTTTTACTTAGTAGAAAAATACAACTGGAAATGCCTGCATAAAATTAAGAAACATAAACATTAATCAAAAATATTGATGGGATTTTCTTATTTTTTAAAAAAGAATTTACTGTAACACGAGCTTTTTGCTACACTGCAAGCAACATTGCTGTTCTAGCCTTCTGTTTTAACTGCTGTAGCCTATACATTCCTCCAGAATTTAAGTTAACCTTTAGAAGTTGTAAGCCCTTTAGAAAAAGGATCTTTTATGTAAGTGCCCAAAAGCCTTGTTTTTCAGTTAATTCCAGTGTCAGGAATCAGACCTTGGAGACCAAGAGTTAGGAATTTTTTAAATGTTTTAACTTTTTAGAAACTTTAGAAAAATACCTATTGGAGACCTGAATTGAAACTGAAATTTAATTAATTACTAGCAGTGCATAGATGAGGGATGGAGAAGCAGAAGGCATCTTGTCTATAATCAATGTTTTTCTAATACAGGGAACCCACTTTCATCAATACAAAGGCCTGTACTTAAAAGACAAGCACGGGTAGATTATAGTCTTGATATAACAACAGAAGACCCCTGGGTTAAAATTTCTGACTGCATAAAAAGCTTATTTAATCCTACCATGAGTGAAGACAACGTCCACTTACATTTGCAACCTGGCACCGACACAAAGAAAGAGAATCAAAATCGAAGCAGCTCAGAGACAGCTCTGAAGAAATCTGAATTGGAAACAGGTGGTTCAAAAGTGCTAAAATCAGGTGAAAATGACAGTGTGAAAAAGGGTCCTCCTGTTGCACCTAAGCCAGCCTGGTTTCGCCAAAGTCTGAAAGGATTGAGAAAAGCAAATTCAGATCTAAAACCACAGGCTGATCAAAGTCCTGAGAGTATTTCCAGCAAAGAACTTCAATCCAGCTTATCCCGTGTCTCTCCCAGGGGTTCATCAATAAAACAAAGAATAAGTTCGTTTGAATCCTTGAGTGCTCCACAGTCACCTGAAAAACTGCACCGAAGGTTTAGCCTGAAACCATCAGTCCAGAAAGAACACTCTCCCACTGCAACAGGGTCAGAAGTGGCTCCAGCAACCTTAAACCAAGCCTTGCTCCAACATTGTGAAACTAGCCAACAACAGCCAAAGTCACCTGTGGTCATCAGTACAGAGAGCCTAGAGAGACCTTCCTCTCCTGGGGCAGCCCTTGCAACTAGCTTGGAGGAAACCAGCAATGCCAACACTGAAAATTCCTCGGGTCTCTTAACTACAGAAACCATTGCAACTCCCCATCCTGCATCAGCCACAAAAGCACACAGCCTGCGATCACGAAGCTTCCCGCTTACTGCGACCCAGTCTTGTGAGATGATGAAGACCTATGATGAAAAGCACAGCAAAATCTATTCCATCAGTAACCAGGTGTCATCTGCTTTAATGAAATCTTTGCTTTGCCTTCCTCAGTCTCCAGGCTCTTCTGGAAACAGTGCCTGGGAAACTCTGGACACATCATCTCAGTCTTCTGTGGAGGAGGATGGGACTTCTTTCTCAACCTCAAGTGAGAATCATCACCTCGACACTGGGTTTTCACTGAAGTAAGACACCATATTTAAAAATCAGATTTGCAGATCAGCATTGAGTGAGCATCTGTGCTGATCCACCAACAGATTAACATCCTAGGGTAGCAGCACACAATAGTAACATACAGACCAATTTAAGAATTTTTTAGAGCATACAGGTTGAATGACTCACATGACCATACACTTATTTTTAATTTACACTATATAAGTACATGTATATTTAACAATTCCTCTTACCTAAGAAGGAAAATTTTTAGCATTTCCATGATAAAGATTTAAGTCTAGTTTTGCCTGGAGCCAAGAAATTATTTCCTATCCTTTCCTAAAGTGTGATGGATCTTACTTCTGTTAGGCTAGAATTATTAATTTACCTCTGTATGAATTTATTGTAGTTACTCTAGGAGCTACCATCCTAATTAACTGCTGATAAGATCAAACAATGACTGTTTCAAGCTCATCTGTACTATGTTTTTGTGGGTATGTTCCTTCTTAGCTCAACATTTCTTTTTTATTCTTGTTACAATGGAACAGCCTTGCTGAGTTGAGAGAATACACCGTGAGCCTGGCAGACAATGAGAAAGAGGAAGAGAAACAGGAACACGGCTCACCTCAAGCATCCGGTGTGTCAGGGCAGTCTGTCATCTCTCTGCTTTCCCCTGAAGAGTTAGAAAAGCTTATACAGGAAGTCAAATCACTAGATGAAGCAACCTTAAAGGTAAATCTGCTTTTTCTTTTCGTGCATGATCTTCAGAAAGCTGTGGAGTGGATGCATCTGGTTCATCTTTGCAATTTCATATGATAACAAATAAAACAGCCTTCTCAATATGTGCCAGGAGTAACGTTTAGCTCTTGTCATCAAAACTCTTCAAGAAGTCTTCAAAGATAACTAAGCAAGAGTAATACTCATTTAACCAGTGGGATAACAGTTACTCAGCAGGTAGGGGCAGAAGCAGGCATGAGAAACCTGGTCCAGTATAGGATGTCCCTGCCCACAGCAGCGGGGTCAGAACTAGTTGATTTTTAAGGTCCCTTCCCACCCAAACCATTCTGTGAGTCTATGATATTTTGGACACCTTTCTTTTTATTTGGTGGACTTTCAATAAAGACTGCTCACACTTAAACAAAAAGCAGGTAACATCCTCAGGGCTCTGCACCAAAACCAGTTTGGCTTCTGTTGGCAGCTACAGGCTCGCTGTGTTAAGACACTCCAAGCTGTGCAAAAGCTTCTTACCAGCATTAATGCACCAACGAGCCTAAACTAACACAGCTTCTGCCTCTTAGCTAACCGCAGTGGCTCGTGTCCTGGGTTAGTCTGGTTTATGTCCGTGCTGCAGCAAATTCATGTCATGTAAACAGTCTCTTGTCATTGTTACTGACTACATCCAACTTTGCTAGTATGTTGCAAACAAAGCCCTTTGCCAAGCAGAGCCAAGTTCTGTATCAATTTGTGTTTCTTGCCAACATCCCATGTTGCTATCTTTTGTTTGCTTCACAGTAAAAGTTATGTAGCAATGTTGCCCTTGATGGGACACTAGCAGCTCTCGTATCAAGTCCTCTGATCACATGGAACTTTTGGGACAATCTCAGAGCAGCACACACCCTTTGCCTGGTTGCAGCTGGCCAGTGGATTCAGTTGTGGACACAAGACCTGGCATCAAAAGAGGCAACTACAGTTGCTTACATCCTGAATATCATTGTGAAATTGTTGTCAAAAAAGCCATGGTACCTTAGGAAATGAGGTTAAGCAGGAGTTGTTACCTCCCACAAACTCATCTTTGGGATAACATTGTCAGAGAGATCTTACTACTCCACTTGTTTCTAGAACATCTTTAAGAAAATAAAAATAAGGCTGAGAAGCAATTTTTAAACTGTGACACTTACATGTGAGTTGCATGCCAAATTATTTTCCCACTTTTTCAATTAAAAGGTCTTCTAACATGATTCAGCAATATTTTCTGTTTCTACAGAATGATTTCTCTTTAACATAATTTAAGGTCCAGATGCAATTGATAACCTGATTACAAAACCAGAACCACTTTAAAAACAGAATAGTATTTTATAAATAGGTAAATTGATAGGTAAATTTGTTCAAAACCAAATACTAAATATGTCCCAGTATTATGTTTATGCCAGGAAGTGTCATCATAAAATATGTAACTGACAACAAGAAAACATGGTGATTTTCCAGTCACCTTGACATATATTTTGGGAAGTTCTTGACATTTTTTCTTTTCTCTGCCTAGGAATTTGATGATATTCACGTTACAATTTTGCATAAAGAAGAAGATACTGGTCTTGGATTCAGCCTGGCAGGGGGCATTGATCTAGAGAGCAAAGTGATAACAGTAAGTAGCAATTTTCTTTTAAAAAGTACTCCAAAGCAAACTAGTCTAAAAATATCTAACTTACCGGTTTTCTACTACAGAGGTTGGCTTTTGTCATAATCAAAGTATGCAGCTATAGCGTTAGGGTCAGAAGAATCATGGTCTTAATGGGTGAAAACAGGATGCTTTAGCACAGAGCTGCCCTCTCCAGGTGACTGGTAGCAGTGCCCTGTTTCCTAGGGCAACATACTCCCAACAGCTCAAAAGCCAAGGCAGAATGCAACACAGCCCTCACTCAGCAGGAAGTGACCATCACTTTATTCTCATGCTTATAGAAGACAACGCAGAGTGGTCAGGAGGAATGAAGTAAGCACGTAGACATAAAAGGGGTCTGGAAGCTAAATTCTAGCTTCATACCGCCTTCCTCCCACTAGCAGAGCAGTGAGAGGGTCAGGAAGTAGCACAGGCAAGGTGTGTACTGTGAGCGTATCTGATACTGAAGCTAAACAGATTGCGTGGCTGCTCAGGGAGGGCTGTGCTCAGGAGAACTTCTCCACACAAATTTATTCAGCCCTCAGTCCAGAAATGTTCTAGAAGCAACTCATCCCTGGCAAAGAATAGAAGATGCACATGGTTAAAACTATTAACTGACCGATCTATTGATTTGTCCCTTTTTCCCTCTTTCCTTGTGTGTGCGTGTGGTGACTGGGCTCTTCAATAGGTTCACAAAGTGTTTCCCAATGGATTAGCATCTCAGGAAGGAACTATTCAGAAAGGAGATGAAGTACTATCCATTAATGGGAAGTCTCTTAAAGGCGCGACTCATAACGATGCCTCAGCAATCCTGCGTCAGGCTCGACAGCCCAGACAAGCTGTTGTTGTCACTAGAAAAGCTAAAGATGGAGAAAAAAGTCTCAATGTTTCAATCAACTCTAGTACGTCTTCAGTAGCAAGTGACACCTCACGAGAGTCTGGTGAGTAAGTTCAGTGGCATTACCTTGCAGCCTCCACCTGCTAAATGTTTACTCATTACCTGAAATCGGGTGTTCAGCAAGCAGCTCAGCTGTGTGAATATAAGAACCATGATTGGAGACAGCATAGTTAATAGAACTGAAGCAGACATTTGTAATAAGTTTGTTGGAAAGGGAAAGAATTAACAGATTTCTAAAATAAAGAAACCCTCTGAAAAAGCACACATGACCCTCTGTATTAATTTCTGTAGACATACAAAGATTATTACTGAACTAACACATCTAATAGAAGGTATAATGACAACTCAGTGAACAGAGATTCTTCAGTCAAGTATTATTAGATTCTGCTTATAAGACCTTTGTGACCTCTTTTACACAGTGAGGGTGACAGAGCCCTGGGACAGGCTGCCCAGGGAGGTGGTGGAGTCTCCTTCTCTGGAGATATTCAAGACTCGTCTGGACGCCTATCTGTGCAATATGAGCTGGGGAGCTGCTTTGGCAGGGGGGTTGGACCCAATGATCTCTCGAGGTCCCTTCCAACCCCTACAATTCTGTGATTCTGTGAATTACAGTTTGAACAAACAACGTGCTGTTGTTTGATACAGCAGGTGTTTCATCTGAAACACAGCAAGGTCAGATTTTTGCAAAATTTTTCACATTCTTAAGACTTTTTTTTTCTCGCCTAAAGCATAACCTGGAGATCTGTGGCTTTATTTATATACTACAAATAAACATTAGCAGCTTTGCAGCTGATAACTTCATAACCAGCATCAAGAAAAATGTTTCTTGAATGTTGCTTATTGAATAGGTTTTTCTAGCAATGTTTCCAGCTTTCATTTTTATACCTCCATTCTGCCATGAGTTCAAACATGACTTGCTCTCCCCAGCTTCCTTGAGGGCCTTATGATGACAAAACAAAGAATTAGAAGTTATAGTTTTGTCTTTAATTTGGGAGTTTATGGTGCCTTTACAAACAAAACAGAAGTTCAGTTTTTGTAACAGATGTTTCAGCTTTTCAGGCTGTGTGGTGCCCATCTGCTAACCTTCCATTTTTTTGCAGCAACTGAAGATATCATCTGCACTGTAACTCTAGAAAAAACACCTGCTGGATTAGGATTCAGTCTGGAAGGAGGGAAGGGGTCTATTCATGGAGATAAACCAATCATCATCAACAGGATATTTAAAGGTAACCACATTTCAATGCATATATGGCAAGCTCTTAGCTGATGCAAGCTCATTCAATTCATAACTGATGATTTATACCCATGAAAATTGTATTTTTTGTAAATACATCATTATCCTGGGCAGTGCCAGTAATTTGTTGCCTGCTGAACCCGGACGGTTTATATCAAACATGCTGGTGATCCTTTAATAAGTGAAAGATCTGCTAATGGCTCATCTGCCCAAAGAATTAAAGGAAATTAACTGTCTTTCTCCAGGGACTGCATTAGAACAAAGCAGCCCTGTCCAGCCCGGTGATGAGCTGTTACAAGTGCACACCACTGCCATGCAAGGACTCACTCGATTTGAAGCATGGAATATAATCAAGGCATTACCTAATGGGCCCATCACAGCTATCATCAAGAAGAAGAATCCAAGCTCTGTTACCACCAAGTCATCTGAAACTCTGTAAGAAGAGGAATTAGAGTATTGCCAATATTACATACAGAAAAGGGTTTTATTACTTGCAGCCATTTGGCAAGCACAGCAAGGTACTCAGAAAGCACATGTGAGACGTACATATGATCTTACTGCCAGTTACAGAGCAAGCTGTTTGGGATAAAGATCTGCACAAATTGTGTGTGATTCTCATTTCAACATTCAGAAACAGATGTTCCAAAGTGTGGAATTATAAATAATGACTATTAATATAATGGTTGTAATAAAACATGCAATAGCTGTACTGCTCTTTATTTTAAGCCATTAGCTTAACAAATATCAAAAGCACATCCTGTGCTGTTTTCAGTCCTACATTACAAGTCTTGCTCCCTGCCTTGCCTTCCCAGGAGGAAGAGACATGACTACAAGCCTAAACACTATGCCAAAGGAGAAGCCTTAGAGAACGTGTAAAGGGCAGAGAAAGGGGGTCGATTTTGGGTGTCAAAATGACGGAACCTGAAAAACTCCAGCTTTTCTACTCAAACAACAGAATATTCACAACAGTTAAAAACTGTCTAGGTTAACCTTCTAGCAGAGGTTGACAGAGCTGTCTCAACTCCAGGACGCAAATATGAGTGGGTGATGGTGGTGAAGGAGCCTGTCTCAACATTACAAGGACGAGGCAGGATGCTGAGGGTAACATAGTGGAGGTTTTTCTAACCTTCCTCTGGCCAGAGGTCTTCAGAGGACTAAAGCAGGAGAGCAAAAAGGCTGTTTAGAACCAACTCTTACCTTCTAACTACGCACATTTTTTGAAATGTGTTCATTTTGTAGAGGAAAGTAGCAGTGAGAGCATTTGGGAATTCAAAATTCTGAATCCAAATGCTTATTCTGCAAACACTAAAGAACTAGGAGATAAATCTGTGCTTCAAATGCTGCTATCAGCAATCTAGCAGTGCTTTCCAATCACTGTATGGAATTCTACCTGCAGAAGCACATGTATCTATGGCAAGATGGTCTTGTGCACCCATTTGGTCTTCTCCGGCCAATTTCACTAAAGGGAGAGATGCAATTCCAGGATGGAAGTAGTGACTTGCCAGTCAAAAGCCAGATGGCTGCACTGGTGGTTATCCTTGGCTGGTCACCTTTCCATAGCTAGGAATTGCGGCACCCTTCTTTGATTATTTAATTTCACCAACCAATACAACTGCAGGGGTTCAGAAACTGTTTTCTGTGCCCTTAACAGAATGTCACAGAAACAGCAATTGAGAGGAAGGGAAGTAGGACAGACAGCAGGAGGTAATCCAGACATTTAACTTGTTTTTTCCTTTCCTCACAAGTCAACTCTATGTTAATCCTTTAAAGAACATTCTTGACAAGCCACTTGCCCCCACACTTGCAAACCCCCTTCTCAATTGAGTTGTTTTATACAAAACCACCACCAACCAATCCTCAAAACAAAATTTCTATGGATTGGGTAGCAACCAGGACAGGAAAGAAACCATGAAACTCCAAATAGTTCATTGGGCTTTTTTGGAATTCATTGTATTTAACTTAATCATCATTATTGGTTTAGGCTTAACAAAGCCCAAGTAAAAGCCTGGTGCATGTAAAAGACTGAAATTTTTCAACAGCTTGCCCATACCACCAATAAGGAAAACCTTGAATGACTTCTGTACAGAAAAGCAGGCCTGAGCTCTTTAGCACTGTTAAAGCTATTTCCTGTAAAACCAGATCGCTTGCTGGTCAGCTTCATAACTTCAACAAAGGAGACTGGACTAGTCACAGCCCCAGCACAGAATACTTCAACGCCATCTGCTGATGGTGTCTTCTGCTGAAACAGCTATTTAACTTTACCAATTTCAGAACTGACATGGAGCCACCAAGGCAGGTTTGATCTCGCTTTTTTCCAGAGGTGCTCTTCTACCTTCCAAAGTTACTCAGTTTTTGCATGCTTCAACGTTTCCTGGCATCTGCCAAGATCAAAAGAAATCAAAACACTCTGTGACAGGCAGAGCGTCTCACTGGGGAGTCTTCCAAGACCTTACAAGATTATCTTGGCAAGGACATTTCCATCTCCAATTTGGCAGGGCAGAAGGCTGAATGTTAAGGACTTGTAATTCCTCCTTTACAGAATGTGTTGAGCACTCAGAAAAGAGATTCTTAAATAATTCCAAGGAAGATCCTCACCTAAGGCACCTTTAGTGCTCAGAGCAATAAAAAAATATTACATACATAATAAATAGCTAGAAAAGCACCCCGTTGTCTACAAAAGCTTTATCTGCAGGTATAAAAAGTGGCGACCTGAGCTCAGCATCTTGAGCTTTTACTAATTAATCATAATCCTGCAAAGACTTGTCGACACATTGAACTTCATGCCTAACAACAAATGTGCCTTTAGCACATTTAGATAAATATGTATAAGCCTCTAATATCAAGGCCCAAATCTCTCCTCAGGTGAATTTGTTACTCTTCTTACGTACAGAAAGCAACAATCTAAATTGGAAATAAGGACCAAAGGAAGTTGGGAAGGTGACTGCTCTCACCAAAACACCTTTATCCTCAATGGGGAGCATAAACTGGCATGAAAGCTTTCCCCTCTCTTGTTGCCTTGACCTCCAGCATCTCTCTGAATTCACGTGGCTCTTACATTTGTCTCCTGACAAAACAAGTGCACGAGGAACCGTTTTAAAGGATGATGCAGGAAACCCAGCAAAATGTAGAGTGAAAATATTTATTACATCATATTCATACAAGGTTTTACATCTTTGTACACAAGGGAGACTAGATTAAAAACTGATTCCTTGAAAAATATGTTCCAGAGTGTGAGATTAGCAGTGGGAAACTCTGTATGCAAGTCCTGTACTAAATAAAAAACAAATACAAGGACAGAAAGCAGAGCAAATTAACCTAGTTAAATAATCAAGTTACACCATTAAAATCACAAGCTGCATTTAAATTCCTAATTCAGTGATTAGTTTTTCTTTTGTAATTATATGTAATCCACAGTAATGTCCAACATTCCTGCAGTAACCAGCACCATAAATATTTTCTAAAGCTGGACACATCACTGCACACAAGATCAGAAGCTGATTTCCCAAGATAGTGCTGTGAGGCAGACCAGTCTTAGAGAAAAAAGCAATGTCCTTATGACCTGTCAAGACTAAGCTACAGGAAAGATTATTTACCCATTAAAACATCTCACCACAAGAGACCAAAAAATGTTCAAGTGCAGTTAAAAATGGTCATTTGAAGTGCAGTTTAAAAAACGGCAAGTAAAGTGCTTTGTTGTCTTTCTTTATTGCCACCATGTCAGTGCAGTGTGTTTCTGGGCATTGTGGAAATGGCTGGTTTTGGTACAGAAGGGTGGAAAGAAGAGTGTT
Source organism: Porphyrio hochstetteri (assembly GCA_020800305.1). Classification (NCBI taxonomy): domain Eukaryota; kingdom Metazoa; phylum Chordata; class Aves; order Gruiformes; family Rallidae; genus Porphyrio; species Porphyrio hochstetteri. The sequence goes on along the minus strand of CM036915.1, from coordinate 15,305,992 downwards.
TTCTAACCCACAGACCTATGAACTGATTTGCACTGCTAGACCTTAAGTTAGAAAAAAGCACTTAAGGCATATTTACCATTAGTACTGAAGTCTGTGGGAACAAACAAGTGGGATCCTCCCACAATCCAATTTTTGCCTGTTTTGGACCCACTGAAGTAGCTCAGCAGCTCTATGAGTGCTGACAGCAAAACAGCTACCTCTTATTTTAGGGAAGGAACATTGTTCCACAGGAGTCGACCAGGAACTTCAGAGGCAAAACAGGGCTGACCTGCACATGGCTAATGTTGTAGTGCTAAGCAGATTTTAGCAAAGCTCCTCTTCACAGACACTGATGAAGCATAGCCAAGAACAGATCTAGTATGTGCACCCTCTTCCTGCAGGCAGCACGCAGTGCAGCCTTCCAGCCTCTAGTGTGACACTTTTCTAATTATGAAAACAAAAGATAGTAGGTCAGAAAAGAACCCATTGCTTTGCATAGAGATAGGTAGAAAACACTGCTTTAAAAATTTACTTTGTTCAATCCATTGATCTCCCTTCACCTTTCCTAAGTATCTCTGCTGGTAGTGAAGCCCTGTAAGGCCAAATTCCTATCATTACCCTCAAGCTGCCAGGTTTTCTCCTACCCTCAGCTGGTGATGTAGTCATGTCAGCAATTGGTCTTGTCAAGCCTTTAATGCCTTAATAGCTTTGGTCAAGTTGCTGTAAAACCCAGTTATGCTGGCTGGAAAGAAGGAATCCACCACTGTCTGGGGAAGATAGCCACCAAGGTCAGTCTGAAAAAAACTGAGCAGCTGAGTCCTGTCTGGGTCCCTGCAAAAACAGTACAAGTGATTTTATAGCCTGCAGTTTAAAAGCATTAAGAACTTTACAATGACTCTTAGATGTATTGTCTGGTAGTAGACATTTCAAAATACTTTTTCTTTTCTCTAAACAAGCAATTGACATTAATTGAAAATTTCAATGAGTGTGGCTACCCCCACAAATCAAATTACAGTCAAACTAGGCCCTGATTAGGTACATGACCCTGTTTATGAATTACAACAATGTAATAAACAACCGGATACTCATTTACCAAAAATTCAGCCCATTCTCATGTGTTCTTGCTTAAGAGGTCAGCAAGAATCCAAGCATGATGATGGTTCCTGTAACATTAAAGACTAGGAAATGGAGACTAATTTACTGCACAGAAAAAGAGAACAAAAAGGGTGCTCAGTCATAATGATTACCAAGGAAAGAGAGAAACCAGTTATTGCCAAGAGGCCACAGATCACATGTGGCCACCACATACACATCAACACACCGCAGGATGGAGAAAAAGGGCTTTAGAATATATAACATTCAAATAGATTACTTCTTACCCTGAAAGAGGTATACAGAAACAGCCACAGGGGTAATTAAAACCTCTCACGAAATTTGGTTGAGGAGGACACAGCGGGTGTTCCACATTGGTGGCTGTAAGAAAAGGTGTTCAAGAAAAGTGTCATTTTCACAGGAGATGGGAAAGAGCCCTTGGTACTCAAACCTCCAAGCTGAGAAACACACTGAAAGATAAAATACTTTCAGAAGAATGGCAGCATAATGTGGGGCAGTTTCAATGCGGGGCTGTGCAATACAAGCAGTCAAAAATGACATTAAAAGGAACCACTCTGGACATGCAATGAGGAAATCAAAAAAGTGCTGAATTTAGAAGCAATTGTTACTTCCATCAAGAGGCTCTGAGGAGCTTCACTGATCCCATGTTGCATGAGAGCACTGCTTTCTTGAGAAGTCATTCAAGTTACTTCCAACAAATCCATTCCACAGTGGCACATGCACTCTAAACAAGCATATAAATTCCTGGCAAAGCATTCCTGAGCAGCACAGGAAAGTGGGACAGCTGAACAGCAGAGCAATAAAAGCACTGACTTGTTACATGTAAACAGCAGGAAGAGAGTAGGAAAATAAAACAAACAAACAAAAAAAAAAAAATCCCTCCACATGGTGGCAGCCCCTAAAAATCTGCAGCATAAATGGTGTTTCATAAGAACAACTATTTTCATATACAGGAGTGGTACATTTATTCAACGGCCTCAAAATCCACAGGCAATGCAGATACAGTTAAAACAGGATTTAGCCTAATGGGATTCCTTCAGAAAGTTTTATAAATTCTGTAAAAAGCCCAACAAATGCACACACACAATAAAGCCCAGAACTTAATAAAACACTTAATCCCAAAAGCATAGCAATGCAACCATAGGCCAACAATATCATTGTTATTCTGAATGTTAGGAAGACTTATGTACTGTTGAAAACATCAACAACCACTGATACTTTATCTTCTCAACAAGGTCAGATCAATAGCTACTAAACAGCATCTTATTTATTTTTTATTTTATGTTTATTTCTGGTAGCTGCTGATTATCTCCTAACACAATGTGAAAGTGTTGAGAACATAGGAATCTTACCAGCAGATAGCATTGTTCCATCTTCATATTGCTTCATTAGTACCACATCCACAAACTCTCTTGGTGAAATAATCCTCATGAAAGCTGATGGAGTTGTGGTCCTGCACACAGAGACAGTCTGGAAATCACAGGATAGAGTTATGTCAGTCGATGCTTTCAAAAGTACAGCAGAAAAATCCCATACTTTCTAGTACTCTTTCAGTCACGCTTTCTAAACTGTATCAAGGAGTTCTATTACACCTTTTGTCAAACAAAATGCAAATCAGCACAGCCAAAAGGCATGACTGTGTTGATGAAAGACAGTTTAATGGAAAAAATCCCAACATGATAATGCTGTGCTCCCAGATTGTTTAAGGCCCGATACCACAAGAAAAAGCAAAATCGCCACCCCTATGCTCACAGGACAGTTAAAATCATTCTCCTTTCCAGTAAGTACTATATCACGTAGGATAGAGTTCTGTTACGCTGCAGAAACCTTAAAACTGACCCCCCTCTGGGGGGGGTTCTGTGGTGATAGGGTCCCCAGAACAGAGGCTTCTGCCAAACTGTTAAGCACTAAGAAGTCTGATAAAGTCTATGAATTTCTAGGGGCAGGTTGCAGCATTTCTGAAGTTTAAAACTAATACCAAATGCCACGGAAAATAACCTTCCCAGGACTTCCATGAATATCCCTGGGACTGGCTGTGTTTGCACCCTGACTGCCTGGAGCACCTACATCCACACATCAGATTTCGGGGTGTAAATCTAATGCCCTGTGAAGGTTCTGATTCACTTAAAAAAAAGGAAATTGTACTGTATAACTGCAGCAGCAGAACACACTGCTCATACATAGCCCTTTTCATCTGTAATGCCCCAAGCACAGCGTCTGTTTAACGATAGTGACACCGAGGCAACACGCTGGGTCCCAAGGTCAGCCAGCCTGTTAAGGGAGGAGCATCCCGTGAGGCCATGGTGAAAGACGGGGCCCCGCTTAGCTAAGTCAGTGTATTCCGTAAACCTCCTCTTCCCTCACAGTTACCTTGTTAAAATAGTCATGCTTAGCTTGATTTGCAGCATTAACAACAACATAGTGCGGGAACCTCTAATGCCATACACTTACATAATTCAGGCATGCAGCATATAGCCAAGCACGTATTAGCAGTTCCTTTCAGAATGGTAAGCCGTTGACAAGGAAATAGATGCAATTTACAAAAAGAAAAAGAAAAACAAAACCAAGGAGAAAAGATCCCGACTCCCAGCGTTGCCAGACCGATGCAGAGAGAGAAGGCGTGCAGGTCCTTCACTCCCCAGCCCCAGCCGGGCTGCCAGCGCGCAGCCCAGAGCTCCACACATAGCGCAGATCGCATCGGAGCGATTTTAGAGGAACTCACGTCGCTGACGGCTTCGACGACCTCAAAGTCCTTCACGTTTTGGTCCCACTTGGTCCTGGACCCGCCGGCCACCGGCTTTATGCATTCCCAGACATCCTGGGGGCTGGCAGGCAGGATCCCCTCTCCCCTGTACCTGCGGCGGGACGAAACGAAACCAAAACCCGCGGCTCGGCCCTGCCCGGCCTCAAACACCCCGCAGCGGCACCGCGGGGGCGATCCCTCACCCCAGCATCTCGGGAAATGAAAGCGGGGCGCCGGGCGTACTCACACGTTGCCAGCAAACTCCGCGGAGGGTCTCCAAGACACCGACACCTCGTTCTGCGGGGAGGGGGAGCTTTCAGCCGCCGCGCAGGGCCGGGCCCCTGCCCCTCCTCAGCCGCCCCCGCCGCGCCCGCTCACCGTGTGCCGGCAGCCCCGCCAGCCGCTGGGGTCCCGCCGGTAGAGCTCCATCTTCTCGGCCGCCGCTTCGGCGAGCCCCACGTAGTCCATGGCCGGGTAGAGGCGGAGCCTCTGCTCGCCGCCGCCTATGAGGACACCGCGCCGCACCGCCCCCATGGGCATAGCGGCACCGCCCCCTCACCTGAGGGGCCGCGCCCGGCCGGCCGCCGGCCATCGCGGAGGAGGCGGCTCGGGTCGTCTCCCGTCACGGGGGGGAAAACTAGCGGCGGGACTGGGGCCGGCCATGCAGGCCAGCCCGGACCAGCGGGTGGCCGTGTTGTGGCTGTCCCGGACAGGAGTTAACAGCGGACCCCCACACCCCCCAGCAGCTTCCGGGCAGCAGCCTGAGGGAAAAGAACCACCCGGGACAGGCAGCTGGGAGGGAGCGTTACATGGGTGGCCTCTGGCTTTCAAACAGCCGGGGAGCACGGCAGAGGCTTCAACTGTTCTGCTCACCTGCGGTGCAGCTCAGGCACCTGAGGGCGAGCACACACCTCTGGCAAGGCCTGGGGCTGCAGGGTGGCCAGCGAGACGCCCATCCACCCTCCAGCCTTGGCCCCACAGGACACTCGGAAGTGTCCATCCTTCCTCTGTCCTCAACACAGCGCAACACAGCTTGGGGGAGCTGACTGGAAGGAGACAGCGGAGTCCTGGCCAAAGGCTAGGGTTATTTTATCCTGGTGTAATCCACATAACATGAACAACAAAGCAATCTTCAACGCCCGAATGGGGTGTAAAATTGCTATGGTGCATGAGAAACAGGATAGAGTTAAATGAGGAGTAATGAAGGCCATGGATAGAAAGGTTTGCACTGAGGCTTATCGGGCTACGCTGATTCACTTTAAAAAAGGAAATTATATTGTATAACTGCAGCAGCAGAACACACTGCTCATACATAGCCCTTTTCATCTGTAATGCCCCAAGCACAGCGTCTGTTTAACGATAGTGACGCTGAAGCAATGCGCTGGGTCCCAAGGTCAGCCAGCCTGTTAAGGGCAGAGCATCCCGTGGGGCCATGGTGAAAGACGGGGCCCGAATTAATGCTGATGTTGTTTATCATCACCAGATGATAAACAAGAGGAAGGATTTCAGCCAGAAGACTGGCATGCATTGCTCGTAACTCCATTGCCCATGCCGTACATTTTAAAGAAATTCATCATTCTCTGCAATTAAGTATTGCTGACTTGTTTGGGCTACACCACAGTCAAACTAGGCACATCAAGATGTTGTAAATTACACTGTAAATAGCAGCTATTCATAGGAAGCCAATTACCTGCTGGCTGTATTCAGTGGCAGCATCTTTAGCTGTGACTGTCAAAGACACAAAGAGAGCCTCATCTGACATTTTTTTACTAGTTTAATTAAAGTGCCCCATGTACATAGCTTTTGATTTTCTAGTAGGTGGGATTTTTGGTTTTTCATAGCAGTTATGAATTGGACTAATTTTCCAAATTTTGCTATGTATCAGTTATGATACTAAAGCAAGGTGCAGTTAATGGTAAAGCACAAGGCCAACTATGCTTTTCCCACCTCAAATGGCTGCATGCACTGTTGCAAAGATTATGTTTGTAGTTACTCCAACAGACTTCAAACAGCAGGTACACCCAATGCACGTACACCTGTTTAAAACACAAAAAGGTTGGAGCACACTCTCAGACATTTGAACACACCAGTTCATTAGGCTCAGACATATTTACATCAATACTGTTTCTTGATTTCTTTTTGGTGAGTTTTGTCCCAGGTTTCGGATACTTTTCCTTGCTATGAATGACCTGGATATACTGGTCATTGCTGCTGTTCTGCGGATCACTGCTCGATTCAATGGAAATGGAATCGGATTCTGTTAGAGACTGCTCCAACTTTTGCTTTGGTTTTGGTTTCACAAGTGGTTCAGGATAGTTCAGGTGCACTTTCTTGTAAGCATACGGAGGCCTGTCCAGGTCTAGATCAAAATCATCATCCCAGGACTTGTACTGCACTCTGGCTAGATCCTTGCTCATAAGAACGTGGCCATCAGCATGTTCCCCAATGTAAAATCGTGGCGCTGGGCGAAGATCAGACAGTGAGCGAGGGCGATGAGATCTGTTCATGAACTCTCTTCCAAGTTCCTCTTCATCCTCATCTTCACTGGGATGAGGGGAGTACACCTGGTGTGGTGTCCGAACGACATATCTTCTGACATTGCGTGGATACAACTCAATAACATCTCCTGATTCATCCCTTCTGAAGTGCCTTTGCAGTCGGGAGGTAGAGCGGAACGGTTTTTTGCGGGACTCGTTTTCATTAACAACAAAATACCTGGTAGCATACGGTCTGCGTCCCACAAAAACAGGAGCCCCTGCCCCAAGAGCATCCGGATTTACCTGCTGAATGCCTTTTCTGAAGAGAGGCTCAGAATGAACATCTTCAGGGCGCTTTTTGAAAGTCACTGGTGTGTAGGGCTTTGTTTTACAGAGCTCGCTCGCACTCCCATGCACAACACTTGGGTACCTTTAGGAAGGAAATAGAGATACACATCTATCAATCAAATTAATTGATATAAAAAATTCATTGCTCTAGAAGTCAAACACTAGATCGTAGGTGTGGACATCATGGAATCTCCATTGTTCCAATTTTTGAGGAATTGTTAGGGGAACATACCGTAGAAATTAAGAGATACATTTGGTTCTTCCCTGGAAAAAAGGCGGCATACAACTGACCTCTCAGATTACATTCCTGTTCTGGTTTACTGTTATTCAGGACACTGTTTAAAAACACTGTCTGATCACTTGAACAAAGTTACCTTAAAGCATCAGCTTGTCATCTGAACCAACATGTCCAAACTGGTTCTCCTACAGCTAGGCTTGCACAGGCATTCTGCACAGAGTTCCTTCACTCCTACTGAGTGTGTCTAAGTCATGGAAACAGGACGCTGCACAAACTGTTTCAGGTATATGGCAGAGGGGAAGCTGAGTATTTACTTTTGCTCAAGGTGTGTGTAAACTCCAACTACCTAATTTGAAAAGTTTTATAATCCCATCTCAGTTAAGGGTGAGTTAAGGAGGTGGCGTCATCAGCAATCTGAATAATACCCATGAATTAATCTGCTTTAAAAATAATCTTCAACTGTTTTACTGCTACAGACAGTCTGAACACACAGCTATTTTGCAAACACACACAGGTATGTCATGGAGCTGCTAGAAAAAAGGCCATTTCAAAACCAAAGCAGTCTTACCTGTTTGAGATGTGATCATTTCTTGCCTTCTGTACACTTGATACCGAGGGAGCTGGCGTTAAAGAGGTTGAAGTGGGAGTTGCGTTGACAGGTCTTGCAACATCGGTTGAGGGCACAGTTTGGGGCACAGACTGGGAAATAGTTTGTATTCTGGTGCCTTTGCTCATGGGAGATTCAAAGTTCAACACACTGCCATTCTTTCGGGGGGTTGAGGACCGGACAGAAGACTCCTGGCTGATAATATCATTTTCTTGCTCTGGGCTCTTGTCATTCCCATCCAGATTTTGGATTCTGGCTAGAAAATAGAAAATATTGCAGGAACTGCCCAGGTCTCTAAATTTAGAAGCTGCTGTGCAAATGCAGGGGATCAAATTCACCCTTCAGTCAGGGGATCCAGTGCTAACAGAACCCCACTGTGTTTGGAGAAGAGAAACAGCTGTCACACCAGGAGACATGGCAATATAAGGGGAGACTGGCATAAGACTGGCATCCAGACATAGTACTGGGGAACATAGCATCAGAAACACTGGACATTGCACTGTAGGAGTCCAAAACAGGCAACAAGCCAATGTTTCTTTTCAAGAGACCCGTTTTAGTACACAGTGTACACCACTTCCAATATAAAAGTGGTCAAGGTCAGCAAACTGGCTCCAGTGGCTGTGCTGATCACAGCCAGAAGTTGAATTTGGCTTCTGTAACAAATAAAATCCAACCAGGACATATACCTCATTGCCATTACTGGTCACTCCTCGTCACTGTATTGCTATTTTCTCCATTTATGTGTCCACTGGAGAGCTATAAAGGGTCGCAGTAGTATTGAAATCTATCCCTGAGGTTACTGAATCATGTCATCTTGGCTTGGTGAATTTTTACTTGTTCCTTACACTGGGAGGTATTGGAAGGATGGCATCCTTCCTGTGATTTCTGATTGTTAAAAGCTGGTAAGTGGACGGTGCAATTTCAAATTCCCTCAGGCACAGTAGACATTAAGTCTAAAATCTTTTCATGGCCTATGAAACCAGCCATCTCAGGTCAAAGAATAGGGGCTATCCCCTTCCTTCTCTTCTGCCTGCTAGCCTCTGAATTTTGCACAAGGTCTGACATGATTTTAATCATCAGAGATGCCTCCAGGTTCTGTCCTCTTGGTGGTAAAAGCAGAAAAATACCCAGTCCAAAGTTCCCAGAAGAATTTAGGTGTAAATTGCACACCCCTTGTCTGTCATTGCGGCCAAGAAGTCAGAGTCAAAAACCATCTAAGAGGAGGACTCTACAGGAAAGATGTAGGGTTTTTTAATGTAATTGTATGTGCCTATTTCTGTGAGAAATCAAAATGGGGTTTCATCCAAATGTTTTATTAATAGCAGCATTTCTACAGCTCACCAACTTACCAACTGCCATCTGAACCATCTTTTTCTTATCTTCTGTTCTTTCCTAAAATACATTCAGAAAATTGAGCAGCAATAAATTATTATGGATTAGAGAGGAAATCCACTGCTGTGTAAAGATGAAAAATACAGGATTGGTTTTACATTGTGAAACACAGAAAGTGACTTGAGAGATTTAATTAGGCTAGTATTTTTCCAAAGACCCACCAAATTCCATGCAAAAGTGCTTTCTTTGCACTGGACTTACTGTTTGGATCTTCATTCTCAGTTGATTGTTGGTGAATTTTAATGATCTTGCAATACTTTGTAGGTAATAGATCAGCATGCTGTAAGTGAAAGAGGTGATCATGAGTCACTTCAAACATTCCTGACAGTTTTCTCTTTGCAGGTTTATAGGTCATCAAAATGATGTACAGGTTCAGTTGCTCCTTTGCAGGATTTCCTTTACACCATGATAATGGATCACAGCCTTCTTTCAAGCAAATATACATGAAAGAAATGACACTGAAAACAGATTTACAGTGGTTCTAATTGTGCCTGTGTTTTTTGCAGGTCTTTTCATTGTGCATGTAAAACCCTGTATTCATTTCAAGCTTTTTTTGGTTTAAATTCTCAACCTGCTCAAAATTAAAATTTTGATAAGTATTTTATTGTCTTTGTTCCCCCAGTCCAAGGTTATGGAACAGAGACACCAGAATTACAGCTGAGCTTGCACACTCTCACACTGGTGTAATTTTGTTGATTGCCTGGAGTAACACCTTGTTTATATTGGCACAGCCAAGATCAGATCTGGCCTGACATAATGGATTGCACTGACTTTCAGATGAAATCAAGTCTCATAGCTAGACTTCAAACCACAAACATTTACATATGCACTTAGCCATCAGTTTGAAGCAGTCAATAGATCCACTTAAATTTGTCAATATGTTCATATTTACATGGTTGGGACCTTCGAGGTTGAAGTTACAGGTAGGAAATGTACCTTCTGTCTTTTTGATTTGTTTGAAAAGCCTGCTGGGGGGACAAACTCCACATTCCTCTGTAGTTTACAGGGGGCAAAATGATACAAAGGTACATGCAAGACAAATGATACTTCATAGAAGCAAAGTGAATTTCAAACAGCTCAAAGTAAATATTAATTCCCAGATGCAAGCAATTATTTAGAAACTAGAGTAAGAAAGGACTTCCACTGGAAAGTCTGCAGCAAGTTTTATTATATTAACACTTTAGAGCAGACCTTCATAATTGATTTATCTTGTCAGAAATTAGAATGACTGAGTAGCTTCTTTAAAGGACAGACTGAGCCCTGTTCACAATCATAAACTGAACTAATGACCACGAGGAAAAGGAAAATTAATTTGTGTGGAGCTCTTCAGAGGGAAGAAGGATCTTAAAACTTCCTGGAACCAGCAGCACTGCAAGCCTTGACACAACATAGAACAGTGCTCCAGCACAATACTCCAGTACAAGAAATTCCTTTTGAAAGCATGATGACAGTCTTTAACATACTCTCATTCCCATCTGATCCATATACCATCTATACAATAAGGTGGTTCGTTTGGTTTTTTTCAGATATGCAGAATAAAATGAAAATAAACCAGTGTTTGTTCCTGCGTATCAACATTTTACCCTCCAGAGATAAGGCCAGGATTAATACAATCAATTTAAGCTGCCCGTGAAAACCAAAATACTTACAATAAAAGTAGTAGTGCAGGGAGGACAACCACAGGACTGCTGATGTAAGTAATCACTGTGTTGAACCATGCGGGAAAATCGTTTCTGATTGTTTCAGAAACGATGTCATATATTTTATCTTGTCCACTATCAGGGGGTGGGGGTAAGAAAAAGAAGATTCCATTATGTACAGTTTGTTAGGTGGTGTTGCACTGAATAAACAAGGAGCTTAATCCAAAACCTACTTTGGAACAGTATAATAAAAAAAAAAAAGGCAACTTGTTCATTATTTGCTTGTTAACAATTTTTCCAAAGCAGAAGAGCATTGGCCAGGCCTGGAGGGTGCTTGAACTGAGACACAAGTCAGTGACGTGTGTTAGATTGCTTGGTGACATCCTGCATTATGTAAACATAAAATAGCTGAACCATGTATATAAAGGAAAATGCCACACCGCACTCAGAACATGAGGAACAACTGGGAAACATCGGCAGCAGGGAAACGTTGGGTATTATTGAACCTGATTAATTTATCGTGAGAGGGGGAAATAAAATCTTTGCAGTTTTTGTTACTCCATTATGATTTACCTGAAGGGCCCACAGTTTAAAGATGGCTTGTATCGGGCAATAGCAAAAATTGTTGGTAACATGCATAGGAACAACATGAACAGCAACATGGCCAAGTAGAAATTATTGGATCTGCAAGAAACATGTTTCAGATTATACTGATCAGAGAGAAAAACAACATAAAAGGTACGAGTCTGTATCTATCTAACAAGTTCAAGATAAAGATCAAAATCACTCTGCTGGCAGAGATTAGAAAGTCTGGACAGAGCCTGTTTTTAATGATCAAATCCCCATTTGCAGTTGTTTCCAGATGCACTGCTGCAGCCAGTTTGTAGCAACTGACCTTACTGTCTGGTTGTGTGGGACGGGGAAAAGAACAGTGGCAGAAGTTGATTCATCTTCAAAATATGTTAGAAACAACTGATTCTTATGAATTAAAGATGCTTGGAATTATTTCCATTTTGATTAAACAATTAAGATAGTCATCACGATAGAAATAAAATGGGGAAATCTGTTGTGTGATGCAACGGACAAAAGGAGATGCTTCAGTGCTTTCAAACACCAAGGAATAGGACTCGCAGCAGTTAACATGTAAAATATTTTGCTCAGACTTCTATGTAAATAACACATTAATATTAGGCCATATATATTGCTCTAGGAATATTCACTTATGTATTTTTCAGTGCATATCTTTAACTACCATGCTTGACAAACCCTCCAGTTTCTCAGTAGCTATGTTTTGGGTTTTGGTTTTTGCCCCATAGACTCATGTTGGCAAATATTACTGTTAAATTAGACTGTCAACTTTCAGAGCTACAATCTCCTGTCATTTTGTTCCTAGGCACAGAAGACATTTCCGCTGCCTGCATTTGATTTATTCTTTATCTTTTGTTCTTATTTTGACTAACCGAGATGCTCTGAAAACCTGTTGATGTGGCACATTACATGTTAACACGGCCCAGCTCCTCAGGTACATGAGTCCAATCAACTTGAGAACATTGAATGCCGGTAAACAAGGCGAAAAGAAAGCTCCCATCCTGGAAAAATAATCTCATGTCAAAGCTCAGTGCTGTCAGAAGCAGTTTTAATAGCAGAACAACATATAAAAACCCCAAGTATATAGTTCCCTACCAACAAATTATTTCTTGTTATAAGCAGGTATAAGAGACTATATTACCAGTATCCTACTGGAACAGGTTTCATTGGGAATCATCAGATTGACTTAGTAATCAGCCAACAAAGGACAAGAAAAAAGTCACTTATGGACTACATACCAGATCATTCCTTGGTTGTAGACCAAATGCAATACATTCTCTGCAATTTTGAATTCTCCATATTCTGGCTACAAGAAACACAGCATAGGTTGAATACCTTGTCTTAATCTTTTTCTCACACCATTTATTACAAGTATTTGACTGAATCAGTTTGCAGACAGCCCATAGCCTGAAACCCCCAGATCAAATCCCAGCTTTTGGCAGGCAGTGGGAACACAGTAAAACCTATTCTGCGGCAGGGCATAAACAAATGAATTCCTCTCTAGTTTATTTCATGTCTCTAGTTAAGGACAAAGAACAGTCCTCAGACTTTCATGCCAACAGCTAACCATGCATTACGAACCACAATTTTCTTCAAGGGCTATATGCTTTTCCTTATTGTTTCTTTGACCACTGTCTGCATTATGGATAGACGTCACAGCGACAGAAAAAAGGATGTGGGGAGCAACTCCATGCCCTCCATCTCATCTTTGACTCTGGGACTACTTCACAATCTCATTTTGAGAAAGACAAAGATTTTTGCACTAAGGCCATGGGAGTAGGCTTGAGAAAAACATCCATTCTCAGCATTTACCTTGTGCCCTCCAGTTAAATTCCCTGGATGCTGTGCCTTTGCAGACATGTTCTAGTAAGAAATTACTTAGCTGTTGAAAGGCATTAAGGACATTCATTGGTAGGGGAAGAAACCTACCCATCTACAGCATCTTAATTTGATAAAAATAAAGGCTACTTACAAACTTGCTTTCCAAATCCCAGCACCAGCAATCACTTAAATATCGGACACACAGTCCACGGAAAAAATCAATTAGCAGGATGCTCGCAACTGTGAAAATCATGTCGATAATTGAAAGCTTTAGCATCTCCTGAAATACACATTGTTTACACACACTGAGTTATTCTGGAAGCAAATGGGACTGCGCATTGTTCTCTTCCATTTATACTTTAATTTTGAATCAAGCTTAGTAAACTGATGAAATAAGATTTGAATGTACAAATTACTTCCTTTGCAGCTTTTCCTGCTTGACTTTTCCCTTACTTGTCTTTGTTATTAGCAAAGAACAAATACAATCAAGCTTCCAGTGTGCTTTCTATTGCTTGCAGCAATAAAACCGTGGTCATGATACTTCAAGCTTTTTTTAAAATGTTGCTTCTGAAAATTTATCTAGATAAACTGAAACAAGTTGGGTCTTCTATTGTACCCAATCCTTTATTGGACTGACTATTGTAATACATACTTAGGAAGTACTTCACAATGAGAAATGCTTATTCATACAAAACCAAAACTCAGTGGCAGTTGGATCATCAAGCCATAAGAAGACGTGTTTAGTGCTTATAAATGAATGGAGCTATCCCTATGTTTAATTAAGCTTTAAAAGCACACAATCAAATAGAAAAAAATCGATTCCAAACATCTCTAGCCCATTCTGGGGAAAAAACCCAAAGAATCAGAGAACTCGATGAACACTCATTCTAAAAACTTCCTGATGCCCCTGGAACAGGGAGAGTGGCATAGACATACAGGAATATGTCAGGCTGATAAAATTAGGAGAGGTCTTTTGCCTCAGACAAACAAACAAGAACTTCCATATGCTCCCTCTTGAACAAGCAGCTCAGCCAGAAGCATGCTAGTATTTTTTGTCTCTACTTCACATGTAAGGAGAAAAAGTTGTCTATTAATTCTACAGATTTTCTGCAACCTAACTGGGAACATGCAGATGTGGCACCACTACCCAACTGGCCCCAATCTTATGGACTGATAGTACTTTAAAACCTATTGTTGCATCCTCTTTATCTGAACAAGTGAAGAACACTCGATTCTGTAGTGATTTAGAGAGCTGGAATGAATAGAGAGTTCAGAGATACTGCACAAATGACCAAGAGCACCGTCTCACGCTTGGCTTGGGTCTGCATCCCCATCTATCCAGGCAGCAGTTTGAATCTGCACGGGGTGTGTGTTACTGCTTACACATTTCCACAGTCATGGTTCTGAATGAATTTAATAGGATGTATCCTGCTAAAATAGAATCTCTATCTGGCATCTGTAGAGATCTGCCTGTGCAGAGCTGAAGAGACAGACCAAAGCCTGGCAAAAGAACATCTGTACAACACTAAACACATTGTAGATACTGAACAAAAAACAAAGCATGTATCTGCAGCCATATCACTTCGTGCAGTCTTCTCTCTCTATGCAGTCCTTAGCTAGTTTCTGGAATTTATACAAAGAAAAGCTCTAAAACTGAACACAGCACAACATGATTTTAATTTTTCCTCAGGTATGGGTTAAGAATAAGTTGATGACATAATAAAACAATTACATACTTGACCAACATATGTCTCCCAGCACTGATCCTGTGGATTCTTGCTGTCAGCTGTTGTATTAACCAGCGAGTTAGAGACTGTCACGCTTTTAGCACGACTCTCCTCCCACATGACAGTTCCATTTCTCTGAAGTTGTACATTAGGAATAGTTGTAGGTGAATTGCTGTCTTTAGAAGAAATTGTGGTAGAATTGCTTGCACTGTTGTTAAAATTAGAGTCCTGAAATAATAAATGTCCTGAAAGCTACTTTTTCAACTGTACATACATGCAGATACCTGTACCTTCTACAACATACGCACACAGAAGCATATCTTCATGTATTTTCAAGCAGCAAGGTGACAAGCAGCTGTCAATATACAGATGCAGGTGGAACTTGTAAGGACAGTACTGAAAGCTGATTTTAGGTAGCAATGGGTCTGGTTTTATTCTGTTTGGGGTTTTGTTTGTTGGTTTGTTTTTTTTTTTTTAAGTATTTAAGCAATACACAAAAATATATTTATTATGACACCTTAGCAATCAAGTTGATTCAGGTATCCTAAAAAACTACAGGTAGTTATAAATTAACATTATGAACTAATCTTAACTTTACAATCCTCAAACTTTAGATGTTCTAATCAGTTTCAGACGTTCATCTGACTTCATATATATCACAATAAATGAAATGCCTTCTCTGAAGTCTACTAGCATTACACATCAGGAAACATCAAGTTAAACTTACAGAGATATTCATACTGTCCACTTTATCCAGGAGAGCAATGATTAAACTGTAGAGGTTTCCCAGGTACAGAACAAGAACCCTGAAAATTAGAATAATAAGATGCAGGTTATGGGCACTGTTTATCCCACCAACTACTCATATATTCTCTGGTTCGGCTAGACTAAAACATGTGACCAAAATTTGACTCTCCTCTTCCTCCCTTTTTTCCCCCTGCATATATCTTCTACACTGTGAAATGCCCGTACCTGGCAAGCTGGAAGCGAAGAGTGGTCCTTGGGTGATACATCTCCAGAGCTGCCACAAGCTCAAAAGCAGAGGGTGCAATCATTGTAATCAGTGACACAACTACGCTCACCTACAGAACAGAAAGGAACAGCATTGTTGTAGTTTTGCCTGTAGATCTTCTGTGGTGCCCTGACAGCTGATGGAAATACTGCTGATGCACATGCTTTGGTGATTGTTTTTCTTGGAAGAGATGCTTTAAAAAGTTATTATTGAGAATAGTAATAACAATAGTTGTGATCAGAATTACAGATCTGGAATACCACTCAGGAATCTTTACTACAGACATTCTAGCTTTAAATTTACTACTTTATTAATTACAATAAAAACTTGACATGTGGGAAACACGAAGCCAACATTTTCCTCTGAAATGGACCAGTAGTTCTCCATATCTGTTCACTTCCTACTTTCAGCATCCACTCATTCCTTGGAATGGAAACATTCACAGAGCATTCAGTATCCCCCAGCTGAAATCAATAGCTGTTGTCAAATCTGATTCCTTTCTAGTCTGTTGGCCCAGAGTTTGCCCAGCTCTACCATGGACAGAAAAGTAGATTTGTAAGTGATGGGAAAATGTATGCTTTGCTTTGTCCTCACAAAATCAGGGCCAGCTAGAGCTACAGCCTCTGAGAAATGAGGACCTGCAGCATCCCCCTGTCCACTTCACCTTGATGCAGAGACACGTCCCAGTATCTGCACAACTCTGCCCTCTTCATTTCTCCCAGCTAATCTCTTGTGATTTACACCTCAGTGCACACTATTGCTACACAAAACCCTGGGACAATAATCCAGCTTCTAGCACAGAGGTGGCATAATGACAGCATACCTCATTTTTTTCCCAAAGAGTCAATTCCTTTTTGATGTGCTCTAACCTTTGGGATCGATCCACAACAAAATATATGATGTAAATACTTCCAGCAAGTGAGAGAAGCACAAGGATGTTTGCAATAATTCTTAAGCTTATAGTCACAGCTCTAGGGAAGGAAAAACAGAGAGACAGAGCCAATACAGTAGGTTGTCTTATGACACCAGGCTCTTTTCTAAAATTATCTTTAGAAGTGCAAGTGAGCAGATTAGCCCTGCTATCTGCATTGAAACAATGCTTTGAAAATTATCTCTGGTCTTATATACATACAAGTTTTTGCTTTTCTTCTTTTCCTGCTCTTCCAATATAGCCTCCTTGAAAGAAACACAGCATTATCATTTTATTAGTGTTCAGCAAACATAATGCACATATCTTTCTCAGAACAATAGTAAAAACAAACTTCACATCCTGGAAGTGCAAGTAGATAAATACTTCTCTGTCCTGCATGGCTTTTTTTTTTTTGACAGAACTGTCAAAAGCTACCCTCAGTCACTGAAATAACTAAAATCCACAGCTTATTAATTTATCTTGATGCCATTTGAAGTAAATTTGTTCAGTGAGTTAGTAAGAATACACCAAATTTGGGAAATGAATTGCTTTTAAGGACAACCATGTCTGTTCTTCAATTCTAAATGGAAAAACACCTGTATATAAAGCAATTTTCTCCTATTGAGAGTGCTTTAAGATATCCATCGACCATTTTTTAAGGAGAGATGAAACAAATCAGTGCTTTCACACCATTAACATGAATTTGATTCTGTTACTCAATGAAACTGCATCACAAGCAAATTTGTTTCTAATTATCTAACTTCTTGCTGCACATACAGTGGCATTAACTAAACCTCTTCTGAAGAACACCACAATGGCCTTGCTAGGACAGAATAACATCGTCAGCAGTATGATGCAACTGCAACACCACACAAAGATGTGCCCTCTCCTAGGCAAAAAGATCTGTAAATGAGTGCCAAGAAAACAATAGGAAATGCAAGGGAACAAGAGACAAGATTTATATAGCTTACAGCTTAACAAACAAATCAACTCCAAGTAATTTGAAGGTCCGTTGCTCACCCTAATGCTGTTAACTATGGCAGCAGCTTTGCTCTCTGCAGCCTCGGGGTTTCCGATTAAATAGTCCCAAGCACAGAACACTCTCCAACAGAAAGTGTAATTTTCATCAGAGGCACTTGCTAAACTCATTCTTGAGTTCTTGGCCATTCTGTAAAAAAAAATATTAAAAAAAAAAAATTCATCCATTGTTGATATATGAAGATGAATAGAAGGAAATCACCACTTTGGTTCATATTTTTCAGATTTAAAACTGCTACTATTTAGAACTACTGAGAGTTTGCAGCAATTAGTGTAATTGTTGGCAGCTTTCTGAAGAAAATAAAAGAGGGTGAGGTTCAGAGCATAGTGCAGAAGTGACTCACTGTGGAAAGGCGTTTTGATATTTAGTCTTTTATAGCTGACAAATAAATCTCACTAGAGCTGTGGACTTAAACATATTTCAGTTTTATGATCTCTGTGTAGGATCCAGCTGGAAGATACTATCACTGTGATTGCAAGCTAGTTTGGCAAGACTAGTGATCATGAACAAGATCTGTTTGTTTTGTATTGTTTCACCCTCAAAACAGAGGTTATCATTGAATAGAAAAACTCAGTGCCCTTTTACAGACCTTGGGAAAGAGAGGAAACCCTACATACTCAGGCAAGATAGCAGAATACAGCAACGTGTAAGGAATGAAATGAAGATTAATATCTTGTGAAAAAAAGGGCATCCAAAAGAACAATGTTAAAAGGGGAACGGTAAGCAGCCAAACAGAGTTAGTGAGCTAAGACAGAAGAGCTAGTCATAGCCAGAACCTGCAGATGCATTAGATGCATGTCAAACATGTCAGTGACTCTCGGTACAAACCAGCAGGTAGAATAAAGGAAAAGGGAAGGTTTGGTTTCAAAACTGAGAGTCACTATAGGCAGGGCTAAAAATGTCCCTGGACTGCACTGTGCTAGCAGCCAGAAAGGAAGGGAAAGCAAATCAGGAGAGGATAGAGTGACCTTGCCCCGCTCCAAGCATTGCACATCCCTGGATTTATGACCAGGGCTAGCAGCCTTGCTCTCTCTGCTAAGCATGTCCTACTCCTGGCTCTTCACCAACAAAGGAATTAAGTTCCCATTCGAATGTGACATCATGTGCCAGCTGAAACAATGCAATCAATGTGACATCTAGGGTGGGAGTTTGATGCTTGCATTTCAGTAGATGGGAATAATAATGCTGAAAGCATTACACTTAAAATACAAATTTCTGGCATAGCAATATTCATACCAGAAAAGAAGAAAGCAGAAGGGACTTCCATGGGTGTTGGACCTTACTCTATACAAACAGAGAGCACACAGATCACCCCATGCTGCCCTCCTTTTGTAGGCTAGGAAACTGAAAACAGCATGAAGATAAATCATAGCAAGATAAAGAACAAGCTCGAATTAAACTCAGTTTGCCTCCCTGCTATTCTGACTTGAATGGATTCATAGGAGTAAGAGAAGAAATTCTGGAAACGATTGCCTGAACACACAAGGTTATGAACAGCAATAAATGGGACCTCTTACTTTTTTAAGAGAATGATGAAGCTGTAAGCAAACACTGCCATTCCAACGAGGAAGTAGGCAAGAGGCAGCCGGTATCCAGCTTTCCCGATCTTCCTGTCATGCCCGTAGTAGCCATAAAACAAAACAGAGTACTGGAGGTAGCCCTGCAAAGACCAGCGGCCGTCAGTAAGAGCAGTAATGAATGGTTACAACAGAACAGCAATAGTAAAACAATAAAGAGTGGTTTTAGTCTTGCCCCCAGGGACCAGATGGTGTCCAGGTCTTGAGCAGATGCGATGCGCTCCTTGGGAATGGTTTTGCTGCCCGTGCTGCCAAATGGTGCTCCGGCCAGTAGCTGGGAACGAGAGAGAAGGTCTCAGAAACTGTCTGAGCTGGGGTGCACAGCAGAACCCGCTAAGAGCTGCCTGCAGGCATGAAGCTGTCAGGACAGTGAGTGTGGGTCTTTCCTCATCCTAAACTAGACACTCCAAGAGAAATCCTGCATTTGTTTTCCACTGAAAAATTGTTGGGGTTTTGCTATCTGTGGTCAGCCTATGAGGAAATTTAGTACTCTGTGTACATCTTGAAACTGAAATTAGCTGAGAAATTAAAAGAGAGATCGTCCAAAGCCAATAACAAATTTGCTTTCAAAATTACATTTGTTTTAATTTCAGAATTTTTAAAGTAAATAGGACAGTGCTTCATCTCAAATTCTTATTTCAACAGTAAATCTACTTTTCCCTAAGCAAAAAAATGAAAGTGAATGCCTTTTTTATTTCAGTTTACTTTTTTTGTTGTTTTTGAAGGTACTTTTTTTTTTAGTTTAGCCACTGAGAAGAAAAATCAGATACTTCTACGTTTTCTGATGACATTATTAAAGCACATTAGGCGAGGCAAAGTAATACTTATGAGTAATTTAACGAAGTTAATAAAAAGCCTTACTTGCATGCAAGACCTAAAAGTTGTGGCTGGTCACAACTTCTAGAAAATGATTTCTAATGGGCAATAATTTGTAGTCTGGAGAGAGATGTTACGTTTTGCTGCCTGTAAATGGCACTAACAGGACTTGAGTGTACTCAACACAAACTACAGCTTTTAGGATTTGGTCCTGTCTTAGTAATCAGATACAAACACATTCTGTAAAAGCATTGGTACCATGTTGACAAAATATCATCTCTAACACTAATAGCAAATTTCTCTTATCCTTTGGCAGAAAACAGCCCCCTTAATAGAGGAATTTATTTTAAATAATTAATTTCACATTGTACATTGCAGGCTGACGTATGCCTTTAAGAGTGGCATTTGTTTAATTCAGAAGGGAAAATGTGACAGTAAGCATTTTTCAACATGTTCTTACCTCTGGTAAGACTACAAAAGCTCCCGTCATTATCGTAAGCACAATATTGATTCCAAACAGCCATCTCAAGAAGATGAAGTATGAGGCAACTCCAGACCCAAAATGACCTTAAACCACAGAAAATAGTTATCTGAGCTACACAGTCTGTAAAAGCTCGTAGGATTTATTAATGAAGTAATGTTTGAATACTAAAACAAAAGAAAAACCTTTCTTATTCAGGCAGGGCATACAGCCAAGTAGAGGACATGTCGACATGCCATCGAGGAAAACGTAATTCCAACACAAACTCTGTTGGGGACATCTGATGATTACCAGCAGTATTTACACAATAAACTGCTATGTTGGGTGATTTCATGCTTCATTTTCCTTTGTGGGTGAAGCACAGAAGTATGGCCTGATTGCTGATGAAATGTTAGGGGCTGCTCTAGTCATTTCAAAGACACAAGGGGGCTGGTGATGCAGGGTACAACTACATGTAACCCTAAGCAGATCTGGGGATGTTGGACTGAGGATGCTGCCCTACAGACTGTGATAAACTATAATAAAATCCTCACATTTTCAGAACCACAGTGGGATAAATTTGGCTTTTAAACATTACCTTCCACTAAGACCACAAATGAGAACTGTGCAGTGTCTAGGGCACCAGGAAAAGAAGAAAAAATGGTTTTAAGTGAAAAAAATCACTGCTCAAAGTCTGCATTTAACACTTTCTCCAAAACATTATTTAATTCAGTAAATTAGAGAAATAAACCATTAGACCCAGAGTTTTACCAGTCAATTCCATTAAATCTCTATACTTACTCTCAATTTTCTTTATTCTCATTTCCCAAGGAATAAAGATGACCACAAAATTATATGCAAGTCGAAGAAACTTCCTCCAAAGCTGAGAGAAAAGAACAAATATGAAAAAATCTGCATGCACAAAATCGAGTGCATTTTTATTTGTTAAATTAGAGCTATAAATTTACAGTATCAACAGAAAAATAATATCTGTCTATCATGCATTATAAAGTATTTTTAGAACAACTAGATATTAACCCCCCCATATTTTAGGCAGCATCAGTGTCAATATTATATCATGTAATCTAATCTCCTAAAACCAAAGAAGAGTAAATAACATTTTAATTACTGAATATATCATCAATGTCTTTGGCCAAAGTTAATTAATTTTTATGGTGGCATAGGTATTTTATTGCATGAATGGGAAGTATTTTAATTAAAATGAAGAAACTGCGGTGCTCCAAACGGCATGGGAATTGGTGGGATGGCTATTTTCATTTGAAAACAGGGTGGAAAAGGGCATTGAGCAGCTTCTGCCAGTTATACTGCAGATATATATAGCATTCAAAGGTGTCCATGTGGAAGTAGTATGCGTTAAAATTATAGTTAGATAGCTATCAACTTTTTACCTGCCCACTGCCTACCTGAACAGAAAATTTATGCTCTTAGGATCCAGAGAATGGGCATCTGGCAGTAATTGCAAATGTAAAAAAATACAATGCAAAAACACGCAATAATTTAATTGAATTATTACAGTGTCAAACCAAAGATATTTTAATTTAAATTTTCAATAAAAAATGGCATAAATGGATTGTCCAATTAGGAACACAGCATATTTTGCCAATTTAAAAAACTTATTGAAAAATGTATATGCTTACAGCTGCATTTTGTGCATGTCAGCACATGTTCAGGAACTAAGTTCTTTATTTTGACAATGTAGTGCTTGTTTTGCCGTGCTATGATTTTTGTCTCCTTAGTCACCATGCTGTTTTCTGAGACATTATGTGAAAATTAAGCCCTTCCAATTAAAAAAAAACAAAAGCAAGCAGCTCATTCTGTTGCATTTGATGAATCTAGCCCTGGTGTAAAGGCTGTATTCCCTAATTTGGGTTAGGAGAAAACAATACTTTTCTCCTACACACAATGAGCAGTGCTAATTAACTGCTGAATTATATCCCTGTGCTATCCCTATTCCTTCATGTCATTAATTTTCAGGAATTAGGGCCAGGTTCTTATTTTTCAGTAGTGTAAATAAATTCGTTAGGATTAAATTAAAATTCTTTAGGTATTATGCAAGCTAACCCTTTCTAAGGGATTTTTACAGTATTTACAGTAAACCATTGTAGGATTGTCTTCCAAACTAAAAGCTAGACGCATTTTTCATACTAAACTGTTAACTGTGGCCCCAGAGTCTGGTGAAATAGCTCTTCAAGGCAATAGTGATATCGTGCTGTTGGTATCCCGTTCCCATCAGGACCTCTCGCAGGCATCGGTGTTGGAGATTATTTGAGAAGGAAGCTTATACTGCACATAGAAGGATGCCCATCCCTCAATACACATCAGCCTGCAAAAATGTGATTACTAAATTCACAGTAAAATAAAAAAACCCCAAACAGCTTTTAACTGCTTTTTGCTTCCTCTCCAGAGTTCCTGAGTTAGGGATCAGGACCGCACAGCAAACATACACTTCTCTGAATGAAAACTGGAGATGACTATTGGTGCAGAAAGCAGTAAGTTAAAGAAGATCAGCCGTACCTCTGCGCCAGCAGCTTGGTAACCTCTCGTTCTAGTGAGCCTGCCTTCATACTTCAGCACAATCTCTTTCGCCTGTCTGCACAAGAAGGGGGAATTTCATTCTACATTGATACTGTTACTCAAAGCCCCTCATTCTGCACAAGCAGCAATTAGCAAAGTTGTCAAATACCCTGAAATACAGTTGTGGACTGTCTCATCATAAAATCCTTATCCAGGGAAAGCTTTTTTCCCTCCCTACTGATGTTTTTACTGTCACATTAAAACCACTAGATTTTGTCTGAGAAAACTCAGCATTCAAAACTTTGACTGCAGGGAGAGTTCTCTGTTCCTCTGGGTTGTGGGGTTTTTTTTTCCTCTGTCCTTTTGATTCAGGGTCTGTCTCTTAAAATGGTGAAACCCAAATGAGTAAAACAAAAAGATCACTGTTACTGTCTGGTTAATATCATGTGGGTACCAACACCTCTTCTGCAAATGCGGTGCAAAGAGATGCATGTTCATCTGGTCGATCTTGGCAGAAGGTGGATGGGGACCACCAAAATCTCATCAACAGGAGCAGGAAGGCAGCAAGTCACAGACTCTGCATAAGAGTTTTAAGAGGAAGATGCCAGATGGAAAGGAAGAGTAAGGCAAGCCCCAAACAGATCATGCTGTCAAAGACCTGGGACAATTTAAACAGGTGTCACAAAGAGGTAGGCACCCACTTTTTAACTGTGAATTTGTAATAACTGATATAATAATCACAATTTTAAGCTGTGGAACATGTTATTACTATATTGGATGTGCCTTTTAAACCTACAAGTGTCCAGTATTTACTGCCTTAAGGCCATGGCCTGCTTCTGTTCTCATTCCAAGCAACCACCACGTACAATTACCTTGGAAATGGCAGACTGGTTCTCCATTTGGGACAGAGCAAAACAATTTTGCTGAAAAATTAGCATTACTGACAGCCTTTCCTTAGACCACTGAACAGCTGGCACTGTTTTAATCGTTAACAGCCAACACGAGGTTTCTTGCTCTGTCTTCTGTGCAGTGACTGTCTGAAGGGAGTCTCAGGCGTGCACAAAAGACAAGTTAACATGTAGACTTTTTTACTCCAAGTCTGCTGCCTTCAGCCAGCTCTCCGATCTTGTGAGAGCATCCTCATGCCATGCTGTCCCAGCAGCTCTTACTCATTTCTGTGGGCAATCCCTTCCAACTTACACTGAAAAACTTCTGAGGCTGGAAGTGCTGTAACAGTCCATGAGCCTGAAATCTTTCATGCAGACACCTTTACCTGAGCGTCCTCAGCTTCTGCCTCATCGGCCACGGCCGGCAGCGGATATTGGACATAATCTCCTTCTGGTACTGGATGTTCTGAAAGATCTGCTCTGGGTCATGACTCTCAGCCTTTTCTTCAGCAATATCATCGTCTGAGTTGCTGGCAGCCCAGGACACACCCCACGAGAGAAAAAGAAAGGCAAATTATTCCCATTCAGAGCCCCAGCAAACTGTTGATTTGCCCAGGATCCAACCTATTAGAGCAATATAACTGCACAACCATACTGTTTTAAAGTCGATGAATAATTCGGATGATTTCCTCATCTCTAGGATGCACCTCTTTTCCTCCCCACCACTTGCTGCTCAGTCATAAATTACTCCCACCCTCCACCACAAATCCCAGTCTTTCATCTCTGAGCATTTCCAGCCATAGAGCTTGTACATCATGCTAGCAAGATGCTGTATACTTTTCTGGAACAAAGTGCTGTCTAAACATTTCCAGCAAGAGCACTTAACATTCATTTATTCACCACATGGTGTTGGTCTTTTGTTTTGATTGTAATAATGATAAAATATTTCCTTGTTACAATGGGGGAAACAGAGACCCAGAATGTGGTCGCCCTTCATTCCAGCTCCCCACAGAGTGGGACAGGAGCGTGGGACCCTGTACACCAGGAATTTCCTATTCCTGTGAAAAGATTCACATGCTTTGATGTAGATTTCTATGGGTGATTATCAAATAATCTTTTCTGATGCTGTCACGACGAATCTGCTGAGCTCAGCTTGCTCAGTTTTCGTTCTGAAACAGGTACATGAACCAGCACCAATATTCACTCTGGCAGAGGTCAAAAAAACCGGTCACGGCTGTTTGCCCCAAGATGAAATGATGAGATCTGAAGTGCTGCAGCAACCACCAGCTAGGAGCTTTTCTAGTTACATTGCTGCATCCTTGTTGGGAACAGTCCCTGCAGTTTTGCTGGAAAAGCAACACCTTTTAATCACTTAGAAATACAGCATAACCTGAACCACTGCTTGTAAGAACATTCAGAGGACAAACTTTGTGAGACCACTGATCCATAGTCCTGTCCCCTCACCCACAGGTGACATTCAAGGTAGATGCATAAAACTCAGGGAAAGTAGAGAGAGATTTCTTACCTGGCTATACCCTGAACTCACTGGAGATACGCTGTTTTATCTATGGTGTTTATGCTGCAGTATGAAACATTATTTTTGTGAAAATTAAAAAGAAAAAAAGTTTAAAATACATCTAAATATAGAGAGAAGAATGATTTTCTCATGCCTCTTTTCACATTGCTGCACAGTCCAAATGAAAGTGAACCAGCAAGATCCCACTTGTGTGCTAGATGGGGCAGACATGCACTTCAGGAGAGGAAGGTCTCCTACCTGTGGGGTGGCTCCTGGTAGGTGTAGATGCCAGCATGCCGCTTCACCGTTCGATACTTCTTGCAGGACTTGGCAGGTTTTACTGTAGCAGAGCCTGGTGCTGCTGCCATGGTGGCAGCTGCCGCCCACTCCAGGTGACACTCTGCCACACTCGAATGAAGCTTTTAGAGCTCGCCGGTCGGATGTCTCATAAGCAGCCAAATGTTATTAAGCAGAGAGCAGCGAGCGACTGCGAGCCCTGCAGAGCAGAGGATTGCTGCCTGGTGCTCCAGCCGAGGAGAGGACCTGCTGCCTAGCAGTCCTGCGTGCCTTAAAGCGGTAGCGCACAGCAGCCACTGCCAGGGCACTTCTAAGTGAGAAACCCAGAAGCCAGGTAGGGAGCAGAGTCAGGGTGGGCCAGCTGCGGGCCTCACTTCAAAACTGAGTTTCCCTTGTCCTGGGCAAGGTGTTCCCACCATGCCATGCTGGCCTGCTCCAGGTTTCGGTTCCAATGAATGTGCTGGGCCTGCTGGTGACATCTTTGCTTCACTGGCTTGAGAGAACCTTCCCGCTCAGGTAAAGCGAAGCAGTTTGGATTTTGGCCTTTACTAACAAAGAAAAATGTGACCTCATTCTCCCACAGGACTTGCCACAGGATCCTCTCCCAGAGGACAGCCCTGAGACAGAATGGGCAGCTGCTGCTTTCCTGGGCCCCAACCTCTCCAAATGGCTGCCATCCCTCACACCTAAATGTAATCAGAGGTAATCAAAATACCTGCTGTTCAGACAAGTACAGATTACCAGGCAATTCACTTTTTATTGATAGTTGTAATATCTTAATTATGTTCAATTCCTTCAATTACTGCATCTTCTTTACCGTTTACAGTAAGCATTGACTAGATTATCGATAATAATTAATGGTTATTCCTAGAGCTAAACCACTGGAAAACATTACCATCTGATGCTCATTTCCCACTTCTTCAGCTCTACTACTTAAGTAATTTTATTACAAAATTAGCTTAATAGATCTAAAAGTATATTTAGCACAGAGAATCACTTTAAAAAACAAGTGTACTGGTGCTGTGAGCTTGAGGACCCTATGTTAAATAACTATTCTCTTTCTCTTGCTTTCTGGATGTTCTGGGGCAAATTCTGGCACTTTTATGCCTTGTTTTTCCATTCTTAAATAAGGGTAGTATTTCTGCATTTTACTGGAATGATGCATTCAGTGTCTATCATATGATGCTTGCATATCCCTACAACATTAACTGCATCATATGGACATGAATCTCCCAGATCACACAAAGTATTCATGTGCATGATAAAACTGTTGGCAAAACATCAGTTTTCAGTTTCAAATATCCCAAATAAAATACAGAAGCAATACTTTGACTCAGTGTACATCTACTCAAAAAGTAAACCATTTGATTTCACCCAAGAAATTGGGCAATTGACATGTTCTACTTGCCAGCAGTTGTATTTTCATGGTGGAGAGTCCCCTGACACTGTTCCTATAGTTGTCTCCAACATCACCTCTCCGTCAGCATCTCTTTGATACTGGTGTTGGGTTGTCAGGACAGCATTGACTGCTCCAAGGTTTGCTGGGACCAGCAGGGCAGCTGAAGAACTTGACACATGATCAAGTGAATTTCTGGTGCCTTTCTCCACTGTAAAAGTTGCAAATATTCTGTGTCATAGTATTAAATCAGAGCAAAACAGACCAAGAAAACTTGATATGAGTAGTTTCTATTTCTGCAGTTTAATGCTCAGAATGTAGGAGAGAAAGGAAGAGTTTACAGAGAGTTTGCATTTGTTCCTAACTTGGTATTTTCTCTCTTTAATAGCTCTGTGCACAGTGCTGCAAGGGTTTCAGTTACATAAATCAATGGTCTGTTGTAGTTAAACCTTTATTTGCAGCCTCTGTAAAGAAAGAACATCAAGTTCCCTCTGCTAAATTTCCTGTAGATAATAGCACAGGCTGCTTTTTTTGTCTGCCCTGAGTTAATCTAAAGTATTGTCATTTACTGAGAAATTTTACTTTTCCATTTTCATGGCTCTGTCTGTTGTACCATGCTTATTTAGTTAAGTAACTAAAGAGCTAAGAATTCACAAACGTCATTATTTATAGTCTGAGACTTACTCACATGGTTTTACAGTTTTGAAAGGGTGTCTCCTTTTGGTGCGATTCACTCCACATTTTTTAGGTGACAGAGAAGATTCAGTTTAAATAAAGACAACTCTGCATTTCCAAAATGTAGTCAACAGTAAAGCACAGAGCTCCAGGATTATCTTGTTTGAAGCTTCCCCAGAAATCTGAGAACTCTATTAGCACAAGAGTACCAATGCCCCTATGCAGAGTGTGTTAAAACCAGGCAGCTTTATTCTGTACCACTGCTTTCACACTCCCTTTTTCCACATATGTGTGATTTTTAAACCTGGTACAGAACATTGGTGGAAGCCCCACTTAGCCATGTTCTACTTCCTACATGGGTTTTACCCTGAATTAAACTCGCTGGTCCCAACTCCATCCTGAGCATCTCTCATACACAGCTCCTTTAGCTATAATAGAGACTAGTGAGGTTTTGGGTTCCAATTTCCGGCTTCTCAAGAAGGAAGGAACATGACACTGTTACTTTTTCTGTGCTGCATGTTATTATTTTTCATAGTGAAGTCTGTAAAACAGAGCTGTTAGAGCTTTGATGTACCAAATTATCTGTACCATACTTAAATCCATCAGCCTTGGAATGGCTTTCCTGTTTGGCTTCTAGATCACAGGACAGAAGAAGCATCCTCCTATCCTCTCTGTGTGTCAGACCATTCATCAAGCGAAAGCAAGCAGCCAAAAGGAACATGTATCAGGCCAGGAACATGTCTCCACTGAAAGTCTTATCATCTCTTTCCAGCTGGAAAAACAAACAGAAGAACTATCCTGAATGCCAGAAACGCCCTGTATAGCTTCGATGCTCAAAGTGTGCTGCAAACATGTCCACATCCCCACTATTTTGACCTGCTGCAAGGTACATTATAATTTAAAAGCATTAATATGTCAGTTCAAAAGTATTTCCTTTGCATCTGGTTCCATGGGATGGCATTAGAGCCCAGATTCTTCTGCCTTAGCTCATGAGAGTAAGTGCCTCTCTAGTGAGGCCAGTCTAAGAAAGCCCACTAGTTTCCTGCTTATTCCAGTTATGTGCAGAAACAATAAAATGATGCTGCAGATAGACATCTCACTGAAGAAAATTCCCACACACACAGAAATAGGTTTTGACACAGAAACATCCTGAATCTCTCAGAAAGCATAATATCTAGAAACTTGGCTCTTTCTCCTCTGTATTACAGTTCTGACTTCCCACTTTTTGCTGAGCTTTGGGGTGCCCTGTCTTAATTTGAGGGAACCACACTTCTTGTTTGTAGCTCCCAGAGATTACTACGTTTTACAGATAAGGCAGTTTGTATCCTTTAATATGATGGTGGCATAGCACTACCAAAAACATTAAAATGCTAACATTAATGATTTACACAGATTTAATTAGCTAGTATATCTTAACGTGTCAACAGGAAGACAGATTTTGTTTCCCTTTGTTATAAGAAAACTTAAAGTTTAAAAAGCAAAGAGAGAATTTAAGCCTGACATTTATATCTCTCTGATACTGCCAGTACTGGAATCACACACGTAATCTGAAGTTACTACCAAACATTAAAAGCACAATGAGCAGCAAGTGGCTCATGAATTCAGAGCCCATCTGACAGGAGAATGCAGAGCTCTTTTTAAGAGAAAATGGAAAGCAAGCTTTAAATGCTTATTCCTGAAGTTGGTGGCATCCTCTGTCATCCACGACCCTCACAACGGCCTCTTTAAAGAACTCAAGCATTCAATCACATCACAAAGAGGGTTTTGGTTTTGCTTTTCAACTCAGCAAGCAGTTTAGCAGCCAGAACACCCAGCTGCCCGTTTCAATATGCTCTATTGAAGCCAGAAACCTACTGGGGTTTGTTTTGCTCTGAACGAATACTACAGGGGTTATAGATTTGATTTCAGTTGCCATTAACTGGATGTAAACCAGGACATTAACCTTTTACTGCAAAACTTTACAGTGGCAGCATTCTGTGTGTAATAGGAAGCCTCACATTTGATCCATAGGATCATTTTGCATTTTCCAACACTTATCCAGGAAAAAGCCAGGTTGGTGAACTCTGCTTACTGAAAAGTCAGGCAAACAGCAGGCTAAATTCTCCATGCTCATCCACTCCCATGGAGTTGCAGTTTAAATTTTACCCACTTTCCAGTCCTGCAGTTAAACTCTGGGACCTTTTCAAAATCTCCCTGCTTGGGAGTTGCACAACACTGCTGATCCCGATTGTGTAAAAAGAGAATATTAATCCCTCTAGACCCTGAAGTACATAAAAAAGGTAGGGGAAAAAAAAGTACTTGGAAACACTGAAAAAGGAGACTGGTGCATCTTTAAGTAAACTAATTATCAACAGCACTGAAAACATTCAACCCCAGTGACAGGTAACGATGATGTACAGCATCCAGGTTTGTGTGAAAACATTGAAACTCCTCTTAGTTTGAGGACCTTTACTTTTAGAACTGCAAAACCTCAGATCAAAAGGCAACTCAATGAGACTTCAAAGACAGACACTCCATTTTCAAGATTACAATCTCAGTTCACCTGTTTGGTCTCCAGAGATACTATCAACATGCATCTGGACATAAGAGCAGATATGGGATTTCCAGGGTAACGATGCCAAAGCCATCGGCTTCACTTCCTGAGAGTAAAATTGATCTACCAAACTCTCTTAAATCACTACCTCCCCATAAGATTGTTTGGACAGTTTAATTTCATACAGAAGGTTTTACTCTTCTATTTCAGCACGTTCGTAACTCTTACTGACATTTATCAGACTTGGATCAAGGGGAACACTCCCATCACAGTTCAGTTTTCTTTGTGAATTCATATCCCACATAAAAGATACTCCATTTCAAAAGCTCACCCTGAGCAGTTAACTTACAGCATCATAAAATGACTATTTTTATCCATTAGATGCATATCACAACTACTAACATACACATTTCTGTAACAGTACAGCTTACAACAGAATACATTGAATTCAGAAAATTTTCAAGAGCTTTTTAGTGCCTAATGCTAAGACAATGGCTAAGGACAGACAGAAGGGCTGCAGAGGGGGGCTGGGGACAAAGAGAAGAGCCACAAGCAGAGCCAAGCACCCGTGGTGGGGCAGAACAGGTGCCACCAGCTTCCGCAGCCAGTTCAAATGATGCACATAGCTTACAGCACTGCCCTGCTTTGTGTGATACGCAGTGCCTGTGACTTGCAGCTCTCTACTTTTGGATGACAAAAAAGTAATAGGTGCTGCAAGAAACCTTATTTTTCAAGTGTCAGAAGCTGTGGCTCCTTCTGCTACAAGGGAATCTGTACTTTGTGCAGATTTGTCTACCCAGCAGCATGACGTGCATCCTACAGGCATATTCATTTCACCAGAGACATTTTGAAAGCATTATAAACAGATTATTTTCCAGACTTATGTGAGCCAATACAAGCCAGGCCTAGGAGTCAGTGAAAATGAAGGAGATAATTACAGAACATTTCAAAATTTAAAAAAAGGAGAAATTCCACATTTTTGAAGAAAAGAGAAAAAGTCCAAGGAATTGATAATGACAGAAGGTAGCAATACTCAAAATTTGGGGTTGGCTTTTTGCACTGAATGAGTCAGTCTTACTCTTTGCTCTGGGCTGTGATTTGGCAAGGGGTATCAGGAGCGTAGTTTTCATAGTCCCTCTATTCCTTCCCATTCCCCAGCCTGGGTTGGCTGCCAGTTTTGGGACTCCCTCCCTCCCTCCCTCCCTGTGGATCTAAAATCATTCTGACTCTGTCAGCTCACGCTTTATGACCTATAACTTTAATCTGGGTGATTACAAAGCTTAGGGATCTTTCTTACATAAGGTCATTTGGATTGTTTTTGAAACTAGGGGCTTTCACCGAAGATGCAAGCATCCTATTTCAGCAGGCTTGTCTTTAACAGGAAATCCTGGTGCCCGAGGCCTGCGAGTTTGGTCAGGGGGAGCCAAGAGGGTGCGACTTCAAGTCATCCAGTGACAGCAGTTATCCCATCTTGGCTCAGATATGAGCCACAGCAGCATCTCTCAGATTGATGATTCAGTGGTAAGAAATGTTTCTTTCATTTGTCAGGGAAAAAGGATGGCTGGTCTTCTGTGGCACACGACACAGCAGAGATTTTGCATTTTCTTCATGTATCTACCTCTCTTCTGAAAGATTTCCCATTGCACTGCCTGTGGATGAGCTCCACAAGTTAATGACAAGGAGATCTTTTTTTTTGGTTTCTTTGCTAAGGCAAAAAGTTTCTCATTCTGTGCTCTGTAAGCAGCACTCCCATGAATTGCCTATCTGTGCAATATGAGCTAGGGAGCCTGCTTTGGCAGGGGGCTTGGACCCGATGATCCCTCAAGGTCCCTTCCAACCCCTGTAATTCTGTGATTCTGTGAATACTGACTTTTTGAAACATGCTTTTGCTGTTTGTGTTGGCTTTAGGCCACTTAGAAAAGGGGTTTTAAAAAAGCCAAGAAACGCCCCTTGGGCTCAAGGCCAAAGCTTCCTGCGTATTTAAATACCAGTGGCTTGCTGGCAGCCTTCTTGACATCAAAACAACATGAAGAGTGTGGAAACAAAATGTGAGGAGTGTTTTGCCAGTACCTTGGAAGTGTGTATTGTAAATCCGTTAAGGAAAAAGATGGAGCGATCATCACAAGAACAGGTGTCCAATGTGAACGTAGTTTCTCCTTGAAGGACTCTGGTGATGCAGGACATAGTTGTGTCTGTCGCTCAGCTGGAGATCACCGACTTGGTGTGCAGTTTTCTTGTGAAGGATTTTTTGTGACGTAGATGTGGGGTTCCTCAGGTCCAAGTTGGGGCCTGAACCGCAAGGCAAATCACTGGTTAGACTGCAGCCAAGATAAAGCAGATGCAAATACACTGATGTCAGAACTGAGCATCAGGGCTCAAGTCCTCCAAAAGCAAAAAGCTTTCTGGGGTGAAGTGCATTCTCCAGAGGTTTGTGTGACCTTGCAGTGCTTGGCCAGCATCATCACAGCGTGGAAACGCATCGCTCAGCTTACTCTGGGTTTTGGTTCTGTCATCTCTATCCAGGGTTCTGTCATCTCTATCCAGGGTTCTGTGTAATAGAACAGACCTGTTTGATGAGATGGAAAGGCCTCTTAAGGAGTCTGATCTGCTTTTTACCACTGAAAGCTGCGACGAGGGTCTGTGCCTTGGAGGGTTCCTGCCCTTGGCCGGTTGGTCAGCCGGTAGCGAAGGAAGCACGGCCCGGTTTCTAAGCTAAAATGCATTCTAAGCTATCCAGAGGTACCCAAAGTAGGTGGTCGGGAGGTCCTGTCATTCACCCGTGTTCAGAAAGTGTCCCCTTGGGACACCTTATCCCAGGGGGGTGTAGGGGCTCCTGTTTCAACTGGAAATGGGGGGAGAAGGAGCCCCAGCCCATTCCCAAGACCGTTTTTCCTCCTTTTCTTAAACGTGGGTCTCCCAGTATCTGACAGGGAATAATGTGCTTGCAGGGGTGGGAGCTAGGGAAGCCATCTCTCCCTCTCAGAGCTGATTCTCAGGCATCAGGAGGTGACCCAGAGCTTGAAAAGGTGCAGTTGTTTGGTCCTAGTAGGGACAGCAGGGCTGAAGTGATGGCTTGGTGGGAACCGGCACGCACCAAACCGGGTTTGGTGGGACCTGAGCACTGCCATTTCATCCTGGGTTCTGCCAGACTGGCTGGGAGGGTTGTGTTTGCAAAAGCTTTTTGTTCTGCTCAATCTGAGGGTGTGATGTTCCCACTGCCTATGCCACAGCCTCTGTGGCCAGGAGGGATGCTGGGGCGAGCCTGGGTGCCCACAGCTCAGCTGCTCTCAAGGCAGCCCTGGGGCAGCCCATGCCAGTGTGGCCAAACTTGGGCAAGGCTTGAAAATAGCCCTCAAAGTGCAGTGATTTCCCAGCTGCAGGCTGGGTGCTTTTCCCCTCTGACTTATCCCTGTTTTTCTCACGAGTTGCCCCAACCTGTCACTCTCCTGCAGTCATGTTTCTGTGCTTGATAGCTGCGTTTTGTGACTCTGCTGGTCTGAACGCATCAGTTCCAGGCAGCAGTGATGCAAAACGTCCCTTAGGTCACCCTAGAGGTGGGGAAAGGTGCAGTTTAATGAGTCTGTCTGCTCATCACCCAGTGTAAATGGGCATGGCTGCAAGAGGGTCCAGAGGCTGTAAGCATCTGGCATCAAAGAGGGTAAGGACCGAGGGGCAGGAACAGCAGCTCGCAGGCAGAGCCTGTCTGCCTCTCTCTCTGTGCATCCCATCTGTGGCCTTTGGAGCTTTCCAGTAGGAGAATGGGACTTGTCAGTCCAGCCCATCGTTCTTTGCTGCAGAGGGGACTAAAAGGAAAGAAATGCTCTTTCCCAGGGTTTGACCATTTGTAAAATAAGCCTGCCACGCTCAGCTGCCTACACAGGCAAAGCGATCAGGGGAGCCCTGGAGGAGCCATTAAACCTCAAGTCCCATGGCTCCTCCTGTGGATGCTTGGTTGGGGAATGCAGAAAGAGTTTATTTCATGCCAACATCCCATTTTAAAGGATTTCCTGCTGTAACAAATAGGCTTCAGCCCCTGCTTTGTTCCAAACACGCCTCGTGTCCAGGGATCTTGTAGCACAGCTCTGTCCTTGTCTTCCAGCTGGGCTCTGGGCCGGGCTGGGGGACACGTCCCTGCGATACCGCAGCTGCCTACAACAGCCACAGGTGTTACAGTCACCCTAATAAAATAGCACAACTCTGTTCAGAGTGGATCTGCGGTAACAACTGAGAATCTGGTAACAGAAGCAAACACATCACCCAATGCAGCTTCTGTGCAGAAAGCACAACAGATTGCAGGGACACCAGCAATGGGATGGAGTAAAGGATAAGAAAGTAAGTATATGGACAGACTCAAAATATGCCTTTGGGGTAGTCCGTGTCCATGGAGCCCTATGGAAAGAAGGAGGACTGCTGTCCTCCCAGGGGCAAATATTAAGCATCAAAAGGAAATTATACAGTTCTTGTTGGCAGTTCAAGAACCGCTCCAAGCAGCAATCCTGCACTGTAAAGCACATCAGACTGGAAATGTAAAAATAGCAAAAGGAAAAATTCAGAAGGATGGTGAACAACTATCAGGAGTCAGGTAATATTGCCTCCCTTAATCACGAGAGAAATATTGCAGATAAGACATCAAGAATGCCACTGGGGTGCAGACACCCTGGTGATATTCCTAAAAAGGCACTTAGTGTCAGTGCAAATGCTAGAAATGGCCAAGTCAGTAACAGCAAAGTGTGAGGGGTGTTTGGAAATCCAGTAGTACAAAAGAAAATTCATATGGGTAAGTTAAAAACAGGGGTGAATCCGGGAAATTGTTGGCAACTTGATTATATTTATAGTCACCTAAATGTAATGACTATATGTATGTTTTGGTTGAGGTTGACACTTTTTCTGGATGGACAGAAACCTTTCCCTGTCGTACAAGTCAAGCCAAGGAAACAGTTAATTGGCTTCTACAGGAGATTATCCCTAGATTTGGAATACCTTTTGGGATGCCATCTGATAGAGGACCACATTTTGTGGCCACGGTGGTGCAAAATCCTAGGAATGCCCTGAGATTTGCATGCCTCCTGAAGACCACAGTCTAGTGGGAAAGTGGAAAAGACAATCAAATTAGCAAATCTTTCGGGCAGCCAAATTGAAGGGGCCTCAGGCACTCCCACTGGCATTGTTATGAGTAAGAGTAAAACCCCAGAGTGAAGTGTCAGTGAGTCCTGATGAGATAATTGGTGGAAAGCCATGTGAAAGTCCTCATCCAAATATGCATATGACCGAAAAACAAGATGTGTGTAATTATTTGCTTTCTCTTGGAAAAGCTCTAGCTAGACTCCACAGAGTGTAGTGGTGCAGAATTAACCCCTGATACTGCAGAATCTGGTACACAGTTTTCAACCTGAAGATTAGGTCTATAGAAAGACCTGGATTGAAAAACTTCTACAAGGAAAGTGGAACGGACCCTGCCAGGTGTTGTTAACCACCTTTATTTCAATCAAGACTGCTGAATGAGAGGCTTGGATCCACTACACCAGAGTGAAGAAGGCGACACCCACTAGCTGGAGAATGCTTGGAAATCCAGAGACTTTAAAGTTACCTTTGAAACATGATTAACAAATTTGTTTTTCTTTTTGCTCTGCAGTCTGTGATGGTGGAAACATGAATAAAAGACATTGTCTTTTCCATTGTCAAACCCAGCACAGGTAACAAATAGTACTTACAGACAAACCTGTAACTTGGCAAGTAAAAGCAGGTGAACGAGCTCAGATAAGAAAATAAATATAAATCAAATATCTATAGAAGGTAAAACTAAAAAAAAAAATTATAATTTGATTAAAGAATTTGCAAATTGCCAAAATATATCACAAATTAATTTAGGATGGCCAACACTATGCTGAGTTGGAAGAAATCTCCCTTTAAAGGAAATAAAAATTTGCATTTGGCACAAGTGAAAAGATCCACCATCATGTGACAATTTGACATTCAATGAAGCCAAAATTTGAGTATGTGAAAGTATTAAGTATAATTATCAATACTTTCAAAGGGGGAAATGTTACAGTCACCCTAATAAAATAGCTTCACTTCTACGTTATTTTGGGTTTAGTGTAGGATGCGATTTTGATTTTAAAGGAGTTAGAGCAACTATGAGAATATAAGGAAAAAAAGAAAAAACCCGAAAATAACCCCACTCCAAAATGATTGTTGAAATATTGTTTATTGGGTCAACGCTGCTCTGTTCCCAAACAAAGAGCTTCATGCCAGCACAGCTCCTTTTATATAGAATTCAAATATTTATTGCAATAAAATAAATAAATATTTCTCTTTTCACATTTAACAGACAGACAAAAACAGAACAACAAAACCAACCCCAGGTTGCAGGGTCTTGGTCAAATGTCAGAAGAGAAACTAAAACAAGAGTCAGACCAAGGTGATCACAGTGTGACTGCAGCAGTGCCCATCTCACAGCAGCTGCTGATGGATTATTTCCCACACCATCTTCCTGCGGAAGTGAGGCATGTGACTCTAGAAAGAGGAGAAGAGAGAAAGCCTTTAACGTAGGAAGTCAGGGCGGAAAGGAGGCACAAACACCTGGTTCGTTAGGGACGGGGAACACAGCTCTGCCCTACTTGAGGCCGCCCCAAAGTGCCGACCCCAGCAAGAGTGCGCCCAAGGAGAGATACAAACCCTCAGCCCCTGCCCTAGGCTGCTGCCTTAACCCCCCAGCTCTTTTTCCACGCGGAAAAAACCCGGGGCAAAAAGCTCTGGAGCTGTTGAAAACCTTCACTCACCTGAGGAAAGGTCATGGGCTTGTCTCAGGAGATGCCATCTGCGTACTGGCAGCGAAAAACCCGCAATCGCTGCTGTTCCTTTGCTGAGGGATTTCCTAATGAAGGCTGAGGAAGACAGAGGATGTGCTGTTCCCTCAGAGTGTTACAGTCACCCTAATAAAATAGCTTCACTTCTAGGTTATTTTGGTTTTAGTGCAGGATATGATTTTGAGTTTAAAGGAGTTATAACAACTATGACAATATACAGCATGTTAAGTCTTTTAGGGACAAGACGGTGTGTGCCTTGCATAGCTGTGCTGCCAAGACGGCTTCTGCAAGCAGCAGCCAGAAGCTCTCTGCAGGCCCCAGAAGCTCCAGTAGTCCCACAGTGCAGATAGGAAGATGCAACCCAAGGGTCTGATCCCAGCTTCCCCAACTTACTGGGGGAGGAATGGAAAGGCAGGTCTGTGTGGTAGCAAAACCCATTATCACTGAACACATACCGGAGTATCTCTGTTGATATCACCCTCCCAAAATTCCAATCCTAACAGTTAACACTGCCGGTTTTGCTGCAGACTGTAGAGGTGAATATCAAGTGAGTCAGGTTCTCTCTACTCTGCCCTCAGGAGGCCCCAGCTGGGGTCCTGTGTCAAGAGCTGGGGCCCAATACAAGAAAGATGTAGAACTGTTGGAGAGGGTTCAGAGGAGGCCACGAAAATGCTCAGAGGGCTGGAGCACCTCCCCTACGGAGAGGCTGAGGGAGCTGGGCTGGTTCAGCCTAGAGAAGAGAAGGCTGTGGGGGGACCTCATTGCAGCCTTCCAGTCCCTGAAGGGACCAGAGACACAGGAGGGGAATCAGCTTTTTAAAACGGCAGACAATGGCAGAACAAGGGGGGATGGATTAAAGCTAAAGGAAGGAAGGTTTAAATTAGATATTAGGGGGAATTTTTTTACAGAGAGAGTGGTGAGGGGCTGGAACAGGCTGCCCAGAGAGGTGGTGGATGCCCCGTCCCTGGAAGTGTTCAAGGCCAGGTTGGATGGGGCCCTGGGCAACCTAGTGTAGATCCAGGCCTGGAGGTTGGTGTCCCTGCCTCTGGCAGGGGTGTTGGAAATCTATGATCCTTGGGGTCCCTTCCAACAGTGACCAGTCTATGATTCTATGGGGTTTTCAAAGCAGTCTATCTACCACAGATCGAGTCCCTTAGGGACTTTTTTTTCCTGCTGTACAATTTGCTCATAACAAATCATCCTATCATTACTCACTGCCAAATTACTAGAGATGATAAAGCCAAAAGAGGCAGCCAAGAGGTCAGGGCTTCAAAATTAGCTACTGATTTCAGAGAGCTGTTTCAAACAGCTTGGTTCTCTGTGAAAAGCTTGACGCTCAAGGTCTGAGCTGTAGCAGCTTAAAACTTTACGCCAAACTATACGTTTCTGAAGAAGAGCATAGGTAGTAAAAGTCTACAATACTGAGTGAGGGCTTTTAAAACACGGTATGTGTGACTGGAACGGAAGATTTAAGGATTCATGAAAAGCACTCTCCCTTCTGGAACATTATGTACCTGTCTGTGCTTTGATAACAGCACTCCACATGGCGTTCCTCAGTGCCTCCTAACTATCAAACCACCTCAGCGATAGAGGTGGGGCCCTGGGCAACCTTGTATAGATCCAGGCCTGGAGGTTGGTGGCCCTGCCTGTGGCAGGGGGTTGGAACTCTGTGATCCTTGGGATCCCTTCCAACCTAGACGATTCTATGATTCTCTGGGGGCAAAAAGCAGCTGCTTGAAGGGTCTTTTTTCTCCTCACTGTGACTCCCAGAGGTGCTGTGACCATCACTGATGGGCTCAGCCTTGGTCAGCAGTGACTCCGGCCTTGAGACGGCTGGTGTTTGCTCTGTAGGGCCTGCAGAGAGCTTCTGGCTGCTTCTTGCAGCAGCCACCACTGCAGCCTCCCTTATCCACCAGAATCCAGCCACACAAAACTACAACAGGAAGATATTCTTTGCTATGAGAATGGTGGAGCGTTGGCACAGAGTGCCCAGAGAGGGTGTGGAATCCCCATCCCTTGAAGGGTTCAATGCCAGATTGGATAGGGCTTTGGGAAAAATTGTCTAGTAAAAGTGGCCCTGAGCAGGGAAGGGGGTTATAATTAGATAATCTTTAAGATACATTCAAACCCAAAGCATTCAATGACACTGTAATAAAATTACCTCCACTGTAAAGAATCACCTCCTTCAGAGTGCTGTTCAGTAAAAAGAGAAAGCACAGCACACTCCAAAATTCTAGTGCTTTATTTTCTAATAGTAAGACGCTCTTTACTGTGAGGCTGGACGGACACTAACATAGCAATGACTCCATCCAGAGTATCCACTGAGCTGTGCAGTGCCTCTGCATTTCTGCACCCCACCAACTGACACCTCGCCCTTCTCTCCAGATGAAGCTTTAAGGCAGTCAGGAGTTGCGCTCCATGATCCCAAAGGGTCCCTTCCCACTCAGTATATTCTAGGGTTCCAAGATTTTATTTGGTCACAAGTATCATCACCACAGTTACCTCCTGACAGCACCATACACAGCCACAGCCTCAGCCCAGTCCCTGACAAGAAGGGGCAGGAGCCCTAGGTTTACATTCCAACCATGGGCATCCCAGCGCCATCCTCATAAAGCCCCAGGGAAAGAAAAGCCTGTGCGGCCTAACGCAGCACACGTGGAGCCCCCACAAGTTTGCTGTCCTGCGGCTGCCTTCAGGGAAAGCCTCTTCCCAAAGCTGCAGGGAATAAAGTACCGCACGGTTCAGGCCGTTTTGCAGCAGCCGTTTATCCGGCGCTTTCTCTGCAGGGACTGAAAGCACGGGAGAAGCCAAGCTGCTCCTGCACACGGAGCTGGGAGCGACGGGCAGGTTCATCTGAGCCACTTCACGATGTCTGTTCCTAGAGAAGAACTTTATTTCATACCCCTTACAGACTTTTCTTGACCCCAGTGAGCATCGTGCCGAAAAAGAGACGTAGGTTCTAACTCCGTTGGTGAAGATTTGTCTTCTCAGGAAGGAGCTCGTTGAAAGGACATCTTTCAACAAGCCCCTGGCATTCATCTAAGAGCCTACATCAGGCTGGATGTTCAGGCTGGATGTCAGGAAGAGGTTCTGTACTGACAGGGGGGTCGGGCGTGGCACAGGCTCCCCAGGGAAGGGCTCACAGCCCCGAGCTGGGCTGAGGGAAGGAAGCATCTGGACCATGTGCTCAGTGCCATTCTCTGACTGGGCTAGGCCTATGTGGAGCCAGGAGTTGGACTCCATGATCCCTGTTGGTCCCTGGTAACCGGGTATATTCCATGGTTCTAGGATTCCAGGATTTTCATTGGTCAAAGGCATCGCCATCACAATGGCCTTCTAAGGTGACAGTCCACCTTGCTGCCTGATGTTCCTGCCCCCCCGTCAAGTGGCCCCCAGTTCACACAGAGCTTCGTGCGGCTCCAGTGCCAGCGGTGCTGGTCCCCAGGAGCTCTTAGAGCAGCAGCGTGCAGGATCATCCTGCTGTGACTCAGGGAGAGCAGAACTATCTGCAGGTTTCCAGGGAAGGAGAGACAGGGCTAGAGGATGATGAGCATTGCGCAGGGGAATGATGGGGTGGAACCCATGGAGGTAGATCCCCCCGAAGAGGCAGCAGAGCCCATGGAGGTGGATCCCTGCGAAGAGGAAGCTGAGCCCATGGAGGTGGATCCCTGCGAAGAGGCAGCCGAGCCCATGGAGGTGGATCCCCCCGAGGAGGCAGCCAAGCCCATGGAGGTGGACACCCCACAAAAACCCAGAGGAGCCCATGGAGGTGGATCCCTCCTTAACCTTGCCAAGCCCATGGAGGTGGATCCCCCTGTAACCCTGCTGAGCCAATGCAGGTGGATGCTCCGAGGAGGCAGCCAATCCCAAGGAGGTGGATCCACCCAAAGACCCAGCACAGCCCATGGAGGTGGATCCACCTGCAGCACAGCTCTTCAGGCCCCACAGCGCCGGGCCAGGGCTTCCCTCCAGCACCTGACCCTGACCACAGTGCAGAAGTGCCTGCCCAAAGCCCTACCCCTGGCACAGCCTCTGCCTGGGAGAAGACCAGCCTCCATGCCCAGCGTCCGGCCGGCTCGCCGTTCCCAGCTCCCGTGAAGGCTGGCGTGAGCCTTTCTCTCCCATCCCTCCTGCCCCTGCTCCCCCTCCTGAAGGGGAAGTGACACCGTCACCCTTCAGGCACTCGCTGGCAGAGAAGCTGCGATGGACAAGGTGGAAGAACACTAGACGTAGAGTGACTCTTTTCAGTGTTGATTGTAATAAAAATGTAAAAGCTCAACAGGCCTTATTCGTTATCACCACCAGAAATGTTTCTGACAGAAATAGTTTTGAAATAAGCAAGGGGAAAGCTCGGCTTGCCCTGTGACCAGTCAGGAGTTGGGCTCCATGATCCCTAAGGGTCCCTTCCCACTCCGTATATTCTAGGGTTCCAGGATTTTATTTGGTCGCAAGTATCATCACCACAGTTGCCTCCTGACAGCACCATACACGGCTGTGGTGTCTCTGTTGCCCTCATCAGTGACCGTTGTGCCTCTCCCCCTTCATGACAAGTGCCAGGCTCTGGAACTCTGGGCAGGCCGAGGCCTGGACACCCACGTCTGTACGGCACCTCTGATTTCTGGGTGGCCACATTACTTCTGGAGACAGCTCTGCCCATGGTTCAAGCCATGAATTGCCAGGCCCCTAGGACCGACTGCTCAGACCAGGGCTCCAGGCCTACGTGCCTCGCTGTGCCCCCTTCGCTGGGTCTAGCTCGGTGCACAGGGGTCTGAGAAGCCTCCCTGAGGCCAGGGGTGTGGAGGGGTCGAGTCGAGGGGCCCGTGGGGCCTCGGCACCTCGTTAAGATCAGCTGCAGGTGATGCTGGCTCACCCCGTGCCACCTCAGCAGGCCGCCAACAAGCGGCTCTCTCCTGGCACAGGCCTGCAGCTTCCCCAGGTCTCAGGAAGCCCCAGAGACGGCTCTTTGCCGGCCCTTTTTTGCTGCAGATCACTTCCCAGTGTGGCCGTCCCCTCACTGGACCTGGTTTCCTCAGTGAGGAGGAGACTGTAGCTGCTGCTCCAGCTTGCCTTATGTGAAGCCTATACTGGTAACCAGTGTCGGTGGGCTCCTGTGCCTCCCCAACACCCATCCCGAGCGGACTCTTCTGCATATAGAAACATAAATATATATATAAAATTCCAGGGATGGGGATTGACGAGTAGGGGACCTGGGGGGCAGGCCCTCTGCCCACCAAGGGGCAGCAAAATAGCACAGGGGAGTCATCCGCAGGAAAAGGACACTCCCCTTCCCCCCCAAACCTCTTCTTTCTCCCACAGGAGGGCATCTTTCTGCCCACAGCCCCCCCAACTCCCAAATCAGCCGCATTTGGATACAGCATGGGCACCACAGAGGCCTTTGATGTAACACTCCATCTGACAGCCCTGTGTTCCTTGCCCTGGCCCACAATTCATGGAGCTTCAGGTCACTCCACTGTCAGCAGTGCGACACAGTCACCCTTCAGGCACTTGCTGGCAGAGAAGCTGCGATGGACAACGTGGAAGAACACTAGACGTAGAGTGACTCTTTTCAGTGTTGATTGTAATAAAAAACAGGTCTTATTCCTTGTTGCTGTCCAGAAATCTTTCTGATGGAAATATTTTTGAAGTAAGCAAGGGGAAAGCAAGAGAAATGACTATCGCCTTCAAGTCTCCCAACCCCACCAACTGGCCAGAGAACACAATCTCCTCCTGGCACCTTTGGTGGCAGCTTTCCTGCAGCTGTAACCAAAGGAACTCCTCTGCAAAGGTGCAGCTCCTTCAGAGCAGGGCTCTGCAGGAAGGGAAAGCACAGCACACTCCAACGATCACACGTTCTGGGCTTTGTTTCCTAACAGGCACGCAAGTGCTTTGGGAAGCCGTGTGTGCTAATGGGCCAAGATGGTTTGCTCTTCCCCCAAAGAGCACAGCAATAGCTGTTTAATGGCCGTCACTGGGAGCCGGCTTTGCAGCAGCACAGCAGCATCGCACCTACAGGCATCTGCTCTGCAGGAGTGTCCCACCGAGCTGTCCCCACCAATTGACACCTCGCCCTTCTCTCCACACAAAGCTTTAAGGCATGGAAGCCTGGACATTAGAAAGCAGCACAGGGCCACGGCCTCAGCCCAGTCCCTGACAAGAAGGGGCAGGAGCCCTAGGTTTACATTCCAACCATGGGCATCCCAGCGCCATCCTCATAAAGCCCCAGGGAAAGAAAAGCCTGTGCGGCCTAACGCAGCACACGTGGAGCCCCCACAAGTTTGCTGTCCTGCGGCTGCCTTCAGGGAAAGCCTCTTCCCAAAGCTGCAGGGAATAAAGTACCGCACGGTTCAGGCCGTTTTGCAGCAGCCGTTTATCCGGCGCTTTCTCTGCAGGGACTGAAAGCACGGGAGAAGCCAAGCTGCTCCTGCACACGGAGCTGGGAGCGACGGGCAGGTTCATCTGAGCCACTTCACGATGTCTGTTCCTAGAGAAGAACTTTATTTCATACCCCTTACAGACTTTTCTTGACCCCAGTGAGCATCGTGCCGAAAAAGAGACGTAGGTTCTAACTCCGTTGGTGAAGATTTGTCTTCTCAGGAAGGAGCTCGTTGAAAGGACATCTTTCAACAAGCCCCTGGCATTCATCTAAGAGCCTACATCAGGCTGGATGTTCAGGCTGGATGTCAGGAAGAGGTTCTGTACTGACAGGGGGGTCGGGCGTGGCACAGGCTCCCCAGGGAAGGGCTCACAGCCCCGAGCTGGGCTGAGGGAAGGAAGCATCTGGACCATGTGCTCAGTGCCATTCTCTGACTGGGCTAAGCCTATGTGGAGCCAGGAGTTGGACTCCATGATCCCTGTTGGTCCCTGGTAACCGGGTATATTCCATGGTTCTAGGATTCCAGGATTTTCATTGGTCAAAGGCATCGCCATCACAATGGCCTTCTAAGGTGACAGTCCACCTTGCTGCCTGATGTTCCTGCCCCCCCGTCAAGTGGCCCCCAGTTCACACAGAGCTTCGTGCGGCTCCAGTGCCAGCGGTGCTGGTCCCCAGGAGCTCTTAGAGCAGCAGCGTGCAGGATCATCCTGCTGTGACTCAGGGAGAGCAGAACCGTCTGCAGGTGCCAGGGAAGGAGAGACAGGGCTAGAGGATGATGAGCATTGCGCAGGGGAATGATGGGGTGGAACCCATGGAGGTAGATCCCCCCGAAGAGGCAGCAGAGCCCATGGAGGTGGAT
The DNA here is from genome assembly GCA_020800305.1 of Porphyrio hochstetteri. Lineage (NCBI taxonomy): Eukaryota > Metazoa > Chordata > Aves > Gruiformes > Rallidae > Porphyrio > Porphyrio hochstetteri. The sequence continues at coordinate 15,261,628 of CM036915.1, read as the reverse complement.
CCCTGCGAAGAGGAAGCTGAGCCCATGGAGGTGGATCCCTGCGAAGAGGCAGCCGAGCCCATGGAGGTGGATCCCCCCGAGGAGGCAGCCAAGCCCATGGAGGTGGACACCCCACAAAAACCCAGAGGAGCCCATGGAGGTGGATCCCTCCTTAACCTTGCCAAGCCCATGGAGGTGGATCCCCCTGTAACCCTGCTGAGCCAATGCAGGTGGATGCTCCGAGGAGGCAGCCAATCCCAAGGAGGTGGATCCACCCAAAGACCCAGCACAGCCCATGGAGGTGGATCCACCTGCAGCACAGCTCTTCAGGCCCCACAGCGCCGGGCCAGGGCTTCCCTCCAGCACCTGACCCTGACCACAGTGCAGAAGTGCCTGCCCAAAGCCCTACCCCCGGCACAGCCTCTGCCTGGGAGAAGACCAGCCTCCATGCCCAGCGTCCGGCCGGCTCGCCGTTCCCAGCTCCCGTGAAGGCTGGCGTGAGCCTTTCTCTCCCATCCCTCCTGCCCCTGCTCCCCCTCCTGAAGGGGAAGTGACACCGTCACCCTTCAGGCACTCGCTGGCAGAGAAGCTGCGATGGACAACGTGGAAGAACACTAGACGTAGAGTGACTCTTTTCAGTGTTGATTGTAATAAAAATGTAAAAGCTCAACAGGCCTTATTCGTTATCACCACCAGAAATGTTTCTGACAGAAATAGTTTTGAAATAAGCAAGGGGAAAGCTCGGCTTGCCCTGTGACCAGTCAGGAGTTGGGCTCCATGATCCCTAAGGGTCCCTTCCCACTCCGTATATTCTAGGGTTCCAGGATTTTATTTGGTCGCAAGTATCATCACCACAGTTGCCTCCTGACAGCACCATACACGGCTGTGGTGTCTCTGTTGCCCTCATCAGTGACCGTTGTGCCTCTCCCCCTTCATGACAAGTGCCAGGCTCTGGCACTCTGGGCAGGCCGAGGCCTGGACACCCATGTCTGTACGGCACCTCTGATTTCTGGGTGGCCACAATACTTCTGGAGACAGCTCTGCCCATGGTTCAAGCCATGAATTGCCAGGCCCCTAGGACCGACTGCTCAGACCAGGGCTCCAGGCCTACGTGCCTCGCTGTGCCCCCTTCGCTGGGTCTAGCTCGGTGCACGGGGGTCTGAGAAGCCTCCCTGAGGGCAGGGGTGTGGAGGGGTCGAGTCAAGGGGCCCGTGGGGCCTCGGCACCTCGTTAAGATCAGCTGCAGGTGATGCTGGCTCACCCCGTGCCACCTCAGCAGGCCGCCAACAAGCGGCTCTCTCCTGGCACAGGCCTGCAGCTTCCCCGGGCCTCAGGAAGCCCCAAAGAGGGTTCTTTGCCGGCCCTTTTTTGCTGCAGATCACTTCCCACTGCGGTTGGGTGGGGACGCCTTCAGAAGTCCTCAGATTGCCCCCCTGCCATGGGCAGGGACATCCTCACCAGCCCAGATTTCCCTAAGCCCCATCCTACCCTGCCTTGAATTCTGACAGGGAGCCAGGTACAGCCCGAGCTTCTATGGGCACCCTTTTCCAGGTCCTCCCTCCTACGTGAGAAGGAGTTTTACCTCCCAGACCCTCTCCAGCTGCCCTCCTGCAGCTGAAGGCCGTTCCCCTGGGCCACACCTTTTGTTTCGGAGCTCTTGGTAGAGGTTTAGCTTTTTTGAAATGCAGACACTGGTCAGCTGGAATATGACATAGGGCACAGTATAGGATATTATCCTCATTTCAGAAAGCCCTGAGCCCCAGGGTCAGAGGGCTGCTGTGGGCTTCATGGGGGGGTTCCATGCCAGTTGCATCATTCAGTGCTTGTACGTTTCTTCTGGGAGTTACTGATGGACATTTAGCACTTTAGAAGGTGGACACTTTTAGAGCTGGGAAACGACGTGGAGCACTGTTAGGACAGTGTCCTGGGTTAGGAGAGTGCAGAGTCCCAAGGTCAGAGGGGCTTCCTGTGGGTTGCATGGGGAGGTTTCAGGCCAGGAGCATCTTTCAGTCCCTACTTCCTGTGGCATTCTGAAATGGCAGCTGGAGTGTGCTGGAGGTGGGGAAATCTTGTTTTCCTGACAGTTTTAGCCAGGAGGGGTTCTGCATTGCTCAGCCCCAGAATCGACGGATTTCTGAAGGAGTTTTAAGGCTCTCATGGCCAAGCTCAGCTGGCAGTTCAGGTCTGTGTGTACCTTTCCCATTCCTGCTCTCTCAGCTGGCTGAAAGCACAGTGTTTGTGACCTCCAGGCTGAAAAGCTTTTCCCTTGCTGCCCTTCACAGGAGGCTGCTGCTTGAGCAGCATTGTCGGAGCTCGCTTTGCCCCATGGGGAACTCCTGGGAAGAAGGAGCTGCATGGCTGCTGGGGTCAGAAGGCAGAGACACTCTCCGGCAGCAGCACGAGAGGAGGACAAGGAACAGGACAGTACCATCAGTTGATGGAGATAACTAAAGCTTTCAGTCCAGGCTCCATCTGTTCCTCCTGGTGTCCACACAAAGGCCTCCAGCGTGCCACCGAACAGGAGTCAGGCAAAGCAGCGCTCTCTGGCACTGAAGCAGCAGGTACGTTCTCACTCTTAGCTTTTCCCGCCTGGCTCTTGTGATCTCCTACCTTTGGCCACAGCTCTCTGCCAGGGCTGGCTGTCTGACCTCCCTGTCTGTCCTGCGGCCTGTCACAGATGTTTGGGTTTGGTGCTCGGCAGGGGGAAGGGAACGGTGTGTGATTTGTTTCAGGCTTGGTGGTTTCTGCTGGGTTTTGGCGGTATCGAGGTTCTGTGGGGGTTTGTGTTGGGCCTGGGGTTAGTGGGGTCGGTGTGGGCCTGTGGGGTTGTTTTAGTTGGATATGGGAGGTTGGTGGGGCTTGTGGGGTTGTTTTAGTTGGATATGGGAGGTTGGTGGGGCTTTTGGGGTTTTTGGGGATGTCGGGGATCCGGGGGTGTCTGCGGGGTCTGGGGTTTTTTGTGTGTGTCTCTCTTTAATTGTGGCCTCTGTGTTTTCTGGCTTGCGGGGTTCTTTAGGCCCCTCCCCATGCCACAACGCGGGGAAGAAGGGAGTGAAATGCTGCGTAAAGTGCAGTCTGCTGAGAAGGGAGGTGTTGGGGGAGGTACTTTAAGCTCTGGCCACACTTCCCATCCCCCGACTCCGGTGTCACTGGGGGTGCTGGGCAGGGCCATCAGTCAGAGTTTGTGTCCTTTATCCCGTACTGTCCTGGCCGCGATGCTGACTGCGGAATGGTCTCTCCCTCAGTATTTATTTCCTCCCCTGTCCGGTTGGAAAGGGCAGTGACAGAGTGGCTTTGGTGGGCGTCTGGCCAAACCACTGCAGTCGGTTCCGACAAAGCCCGGCGGGTCGGGAAAGGCCGCCCGCCCGCCCGCAGCTCCGAGCAAAGAACAGGAGACGGCGCCACCGTCCCCGGCGCCCGGCCAAAGGGCCGGCGGCGAGCAGGCGCCTCAGCTGGAGAGCCGCGTCTCCCGCAGGCGCTGCAGACCCCGCGCTGGGGGGCGCAGGCAGGGCCGGGGCGGAGGGGCGAGCACGGACAGCCGCGGATAGAGCTCGGGATCGGACAGCGGCGGAGGCGCATGCGCGGAGTCCGCTGCTGGCAGGCGGCTGCCCGGGCGTGCGCGGTTGAGACCGTGACGCCAGCGGCGAACTCTACCGCCCTCTTTCGCCTGCCGTGCGCATGCGCAGTATGCCCCCCGGAGCCGCTCCCTGCCGCCGCCTGGCGAGTGAATCGCGGTACTGCAGACGGACGCCGCGCGCGACCAGTGCAGCTCGTGGCTCCGGGCTCTCCGCCGCCGCCTCTCGAATGAGCCGCGTTACGGCGGCTGGATCGCGCCGCGTGTGCGGTAGGCCGCCCGAAACCGGCTCTCTGCCGCCACCCGGTGACGAGCCGCGAAATCCGCGCCCTGCTGCCGGCCTGCGGGCACGGCTCGGGGCTGCGGACGGGCGGCGCAGCACAGCGGACGCCGTAGAGCGCCTTAAAGCGGCGGCCGGCGTTGCCTAGGGACCACGCCGGGGTAGCGCCGCCGCAGCGCGGAGCAGGCGCAGTAGAGTGCGCTCGGTGCCGCCGCCGCCTGGCGAGCGCTCCGCGGTTCCGCAGGCGGTCGGGCCCCGCGCACACGCAGTAACGCTCGAAACCGCCGCCGCTCGGCTGGCCGTTCCGCCCGGGCGGCGGGCATGCGCGTCGGTTCTTACCTCCCCGCCAGCGCTCGCCTGGCGACGCCGCGTCGTGTGCCGGGCGGTGCTGCCCGCTCCGCGCTCCCTCCCGGTGAGGCGTCGCCTCCGCCGCCCTGCCCGGGGTCGGCCGGGGCCGGGGGGGGGGACGGTTCCGCGGTTCGGGGTTGGGACGGTGGCATGTGGGGTGTCCGCGGGGCGGGGCCGCGCAGGGTTCCCGGGCAGCCCGGGGGCTGTAGCGCGGGGGCCGCGTTGCTGTGGGGGGGTTCCGGGGGGGAGGGGTTTGCTGGTCGGACTGGGGGTTCAGTGCGGGTGCTGTGCGGTCGTTAGTGGGCGGTGTGCGGGTATGTGTGCGGGGCTGAGGGGGTCTCTGGGGGCTGTGCGGTCGTTAGCGGGCAGTGTGTGGGTGTGTGCAGGGCTGAGGGGGTCTCTGGGGGCTGTGCGGTCGTTAGCGGGCAGTGCGTGGGTGTGTGCAGGGCTGAGGGGGTCTCTGGGGGTTGTGCGGTCGTTAACAAATGGTGTGTGGGTGTGTGTGGGGCTGAGGGGTTCTCTGGGGGCTGTGCGACATTCTGCCCTGTCTGAGCACGGGCTGCGGGTTTTCTCGTGTGCGGTTCCAGGCCAGGAGCAGCATTGGGCCACCGCACTGTTGTGTGGGAGCAACTGGCTGGCCTTGGGCTGCTGTGAAGGCAGACGCTGGCAGAGCCAGGAAAGGACACAGGGTGCTGTTAGGAGCATTCCTTCGGTTAGGAAAGCCCTGAGACCCAGGGTCAGAGGGGTGCTTGTGGGCTCTATGGGGAGGGGTTAGGCCAGGAGCATTGTTCATTGCTCGCATGTCTGGTTTGGGAGCTGTTGCATTTTGGAAGGTGGACACTGGTAGAGACAGAAAAGGAGATAGGGCACTGTTAGGACCGTTCCCTCATTTTGGAAAGCGCAGAGCCCCAAGGGCAGTGGGGCTGCTTCTGGTCGACATAGGGAGGTTTTGGGCCAGGAGCAGCATTCCGTGCTGGCACGTTTGGTTGGGTTTGGTTTGTGCCAGCTAAGTGAATTATTTGGAAGGCGTAGAAGCAAAAGCTGCAGAGGCTGCCGGCAGGTAACTGAGGCGCTGAGGGGTTGGGCCGAGAGGTGGCAAATGCTCCTTGGGCAGTCTGGTTCTGTCAGGTGAAGTTTGTCACCTCCAGCACTGAGCCAGCCGCTGTTCGCATGTGTGCTTCCTGCTGTGCTCTCGGACGGGTGACAGGGTCACACTTGGAGGCTGTGCTGTACCTGGCACAGTGTGAGGTCACGGCCCCTCAGCTGCCCAGCGCCTCACCTGAGCACACACTGGCTCCCGCTCTTGGTGGTTTGGTGTGACCGTGATGCCAGTTGCATGAGGAGCACCGCTGGCCACATAGCGTTTTCTAGCAGCAAAGTTGTAATGCCATAGGAGTGCTGGCAGCACAGCCAGGCCTGGGCATAGCACAGTGTCCTCGCATTATGTGCATGCTGCCATTGCGAGCGGTGCCGCAGCAGCTGGTGGGAATGAGGTGAGGCTTTGCTGGCTGGTATTTTTAGCTGTGCTCTGCCAAGGAGATGAGCTGAGTTTTCACATCAGCTCTGAGAGGCTTTTCTGTTTGGGCTTTTCTCCCAGGCTTGGGACTCGGTGCTGTATTTATGGCTGGATCCTTCTGGTAAGTGGATGCTGTTGGTCCTGGCTCCGGCCAGGCCAGAACTCCCCTCCCTAAGCAGTTAGCACAAGTGAGGCGAGTCAGCCCGGACTGTTTTCCTCACCACCTGACATCACTCCCCCATCAAAGGGGCCGATTTGGGAGGGGTGCTCCTGGGTGCTTCCAGGGCAGGCTGAGTGAGGCCAGGGCCAGGGGTCGGTGCTCACATTGGGGCGGTGCTCAGCAGTGTTACTGTCTCCTTGGGCAGGTAAAGCGCTCCACATTCTTGTCGGGGCTGTGTGCTTTGTCTGGGGGTCCTGTTCTCAGAGTGCTTGTCAGTAACAGCCCTTCTCCCCAGCAACGGGGCCTCCGGCTGCTTCTCTTGTGGGAGCGATGGAGCGAGCAGAGCAGCGTGTGGTGCTCGGCCCCTGCCTGGGGCTGAACTGCCACCTCCTTACTGCGTATCTGAAGGAAATGCCTGCTCGTCATCTCTGGGGCAGTGCTCCAAGTGCAGGGGGGAGGGGAGGTGAGGCCAGGCCAGCATGGCAGCCTTTCTTTGAGGTCATGTCTTGAGCCGGGGGAGCCCAGTCTTTAGGTTGCCGTGCCCACCTCAAGCTGCACGTCATCAGGTTTGTGCCTGCTAGAAGTCTGGGACAGAGCTGGCATAGGTGTCCTGTCCAGCCGGTGTCCGTCGACGTCCTCTTTGCTGCACATGGGTAACAGGGGGCTCTGGAGCAATACAGGCATGCTGCTCGGTGAAGGCAGAGAAGTAGCGCTTTCCTTTAGAATGCTGACATTGGTACAGAAAGGGCAGTTTGTCTGTCTCTCACTGTCCATGTTCCCTTTGACCCAGGGAGGCTGCGTGGAGCCGATGACTTCTTAGCCGCGTTGACGGGCAAACTGGCCCTGGTGTGACCTGCTGGAGCTGCACGCTGAGATCAAGTACCTGATGGACTTGCTGGATCCGTCTTTGCTGCGTGGAGAAGGTAAGGCATCCTTGCAGAACGCAGGCCCCTGTGACTTGGGAATCTCCTGCTGGACATGGCCTGCTGAGGCAAGGGCTGTTTCCAGCTGAGAAGGGGAAGGCGAAGGTGTGTCTTAGCGAGCAAAGACACAGGCTGCGCGGGGAGGAGGGGGCAAATGCAGTTATCCTTCTGTGCCTGGAAACATCCCAAGAGTATTTCTAGGCCCATAGCCTTCAGCTAAATTGAGGGACACGTAATGGGACTGTTGGGCTACCTGGGGAGGTTTCAGACCAGGAGCAGCGTGCAGGCATCATGTGTTTTTTTGGGGGGAGTTATCACTGGGTGTTTAGCATTTTTGAAGGTGGACGCTGTTAGAGCTGCAGAATGTCATAGGGCAGTGTTAGGATCATTCTCTGGGTTAGAAAAGTCCTGAACCCCGGGGTTGGAGCGTCTTCTGGTGGGGTAACTATTATTGGGGGTGCAGTTTTGGTTTTCCCAGGCACATCGGATCCCCAAACTCCTGAATAAACCTGATCTTTGATTTCCTAAGGCACCTCGTGCTTTGTAGGGGTGTTTATCAGAGCTAAACTGAACATTTCAATTCATTGTTATGTAAATCTTCAGTTAGGTTATTTTTAGCTCTGAGATCCTGTACAGCCCGGTAACTTCCGTTCAGCTTCTTAACAGGTAGAACAGGAGTCGTTCCCTACTTCCAATTCTATTTTGCCACCCCCAAATTTAACTTTTGCCTCCGATTGTTCCAATAAATCTTGTCCTGACAAAGGTCTTGGTGAGTTGGGCCCGGACAGAAATGTCTGTATTCCTGTCTGCTTTCCTAACTCATATTTCAGGGGTTTTAAGAAGAATGCCTTTTCACTCTGGCCAGGTTAGTGCTTGGTTTACAAATGAAAAGGCTGCTCCTGTGTCTACCAAAACTTCTGTTCCCTGTTGTTGTTTCCCTAGTTTGGGTATACCCAGTGGATCTGCTCAGGTGGGTTCCCCAGGTCCCCATCCCTCCTTTCCGACAGGAGCCTGTGCTTTACTCCTGCCCCTCCTCTCTGGGCACTCGCTCTTCCAGTGGCCCCTTTCTTTGCACTGGAGGTGCTGGTGGAGTCTCTCCATGATACCTGGCCCCAGCTGGCACCAAGGAGAGAATGAAAAGCACCAGATGCCTACAGGGTGGGGTTTAGTGTCTTCTTCTGCCCCCTTGATGACACCAAGGTGTTTGGCACAGCCAGGTGTGGGTGATGTCAAGCTGGGGGGGAACTGCCAGCCAGCAGCAGGGACCTTCTCGGATGTTCCTGAGCTGGGGACTGTGGTGTTATGCTGAGACAGACCCCAGAGGTGGGGTCTCCCCACTGGCTCCTGGGGCCTATTTCAAAATCCCAAGTCATAAACCTCCCACGCTGGGCATTGCCACCAAGCACCTCAAAAATTACCAAGAAAACACACTGTGAATTACATCTGCAAGGGCAACAAGTGCTTTTGATTTTGGGTCTGGTGAGGTGATCCAAAGAGCTGAAGAGGATTTATGCTCTTCCTTGAGGGCCCTTGGGCAGGCGGGCCAGCCAGCATTGCTACGGGTGTCTCTGGAAGGTCTCTTCTTGGCCAGAGGCAGCACTGAGAGGAAGGACAGGGTGGGCTGCGGGTGTTCCTTGTGCAGCTTGGCCCCAACTGGGGGCAGTGCTGGTGCTTCCTGGCTTCCCCCTCCTCCCTGTTCTTCTCCTGCTCCTCTTCTCTAGCACAGAAGAAGAAAGATGCTGTGCTCCATCTCCATCCAGGATCACAATCTGCCCCGATCACGACCACAGTGCCTCAGTGTTTGTGTGACATACATCCCTGGGGCGCTGAAAAACCCTCCTCCTCCCTGCTGCGGGCTCAGTATCCATGGCTTCAACAAACCAAGTGCAGACCTCATTGCCCTGCTGTGTTGATCTGCTCTGCTGCCTTTGGAGCCCAGGGTGCAGGACCCAACTGGGAGCTGGCACTGGAGGGCCCGGATGCTGTGGCATCCCACACAGTGCAGGAAGGACAGTTCTCCTCCTTTTCCTCCCAGCTGAAGCCTCATAGCTGGTGGTACCCATGAACCAGACATGGAGTTCATCATCCCACTGCAGGGACCTGCTCCACCGCCTCCACCTCTGCACAAGTGTGGTGCTGAGCAGTCCCCGGTGCAATAGCCAGACAGGAGCTGGCACTGGAGGGCCACCCTCTGGCATTACCTCAGTCCTCAGAGGCAGAGTCGCTGGTCCCACAGAACCCGCCTGCTGCAGTCGCTCCCCCACTGACCAAGGATGGAATGGGCAGATGATGGCACTGGTGAGGAAGCAGCCTTGTTTCCCATCTTCAAATGAGACTGCCTGGAGAAAAAAACGAGTGATCCCCGATTAGGGCTGTTCTTGCAGCCTCCTCTGGCCTTCAGTTGTTTTCTTGGAGCACATTCTATCGTGATTTGGCTTGGAAGGGACCTCAAAAATCACCGACTTCTACTCCCCCCCGCCACCACCACAGGCAGGGGTGCTCTCCACTTGACCAGGTTGCCCAATGCTCCATCCAGCCAAGCCTTGAAGACTTCCATGGAGCCAGGGGCATCCGCCACCTGTCTAGGCAACCTCTCCCAGAGCCTCCACGCCCTCACAGAAAAGAATTTCTTCCTCAGATCTAAACTAAAGCTCCCTTCTTTCAGTTTCAAAGCATTCCCCCTTGTCCTATTGCTACATGCCCTGATAAAGAGTCCTGCTTCATCTGTCCTGGAGACTCCCTTTTAAGTCGACTTCTCTACACAGACCAGCTTCAGAGAGCAGACAAGTAGCAGTTAGCCTAAAGCCCAGCAAGGAAGGGTAAGAGCTGATGTGGGGTAGTTCAGATTTGACAGCACTGAGTGATGCGGGCAGTAATGGCCTCCTCTGGCAGAAAGAGAAATGCTGGGGAGGATGGGAAGAAAAACAACAAAACCACAAACAAAGGAAACTTTTTCTAAGGCTATTTTAATGCTGGTTCTTAACTGACATAGAACAGTAAATAGGCCTGCTTCCTGCAAACAGCGTTGATGCTGCAGCGTTCCACAGACACGTCATCCATCTTGTACCACAGTCCATTGCTGGCCTGCGAAGAAAGGCAGCGGTACCTGGAGATGAACTGTGTGCTTTCTCCACAAAAACACAGGCAGAAAACGAGGCAGCCAAGAGAAACCCAATCCAGCTGGTACGGAGACCTCGCCCAAACCCGTGGCTGCCAGTACCCCTGCAGCCTGGTTCTCTTGCTAGGAAGGAAGCTGCTCTTTACCTTTATGTAACAAAAATAGTGTCCGGCATGGCAGCTGCCACCTCTGTGCAGCAGGACGGCATATAAGGAGTAGAGGAGCGGTTCTCCAGCAGTCTGCGATGTGTATGGCCGGAGATCCAAGTGCTCGGGGTACTCCACAACCTACCAAGGAGAGACTGAGAGGGCTCAGAGATGATGCTGAAAGATTTTATGAGAGCCTCCCAAGGCCAGGCAGTAGAGGTGAGGTGTCTGCAGACACCTTTTGGGCTCATGAGCACTTGGGTGTGCCCGAAAGCAACATGTAATCCTTTGGCTGGCAGGAAATGGCTCTCAGCCAAAGCGGCCCTGTCAGAGCAGAGCACGCACTTGTCTTTCCCCTGGAACTCTCCTCTCCCCAGAAAGGAACACAAACTGGTGAAAGAGCGCACTGCTTTTGGGAATCTCCTGCTCCAGGAGGAGAAAGCTGCACTCCAGCTGGATACACACCTTCCCCATCTTCCTGCCGGTGAGATCTTGAAACCTTTTCAGGCACAGGGTGAGGACCTTGGGCACGTGATGGACAGTCAGCCCCTTGGAGGCAGCAACCTGGAAACCTGTCACACCTGGAAACCCAGCACAGAGCCAGGTGCTGGAATGCACCCTGTTTTCCCCACAGCAGGCCAGACAAGCTTCCACCACTCAGGCATCCTTCACAGCTGTGTTAAGGCTGTTCAGTACCATCAGGCCCTGCTAAACAAAAGCTGCATCTCATTCTTGTGCATTCATCCTCTGTGCAAAGAGGACTTCTGCTCCATGACACAGCACCTTCCTGCAGGATCTAGGATTACTACATTGTTTCTCCTCGTCTTACCTGTGGCATTGCAAGCAGTTCTGTCATCCATCTGCTCAGGTTCCACAAAGCCCTCCAGAGCTGCAGTGACAGAGGCTGCTGCCTGGAGGAATGGGAAAGGAGAGCACTGAGCACTGCCCTCACTCACCCAAACGCTTCCTAGAGAGTCGACAAGCAGGGCCCAGGAGGAGGCAGAGAGGGGGTATTCTGCTGAAGGCTTCCCTCAATTCCCAGGCATTCCTGGGGCCATCAAGAGCACTTTCTCTGTGGCACTGCTCAGTTCAGCTGCCAGTTGTGTGCAGGGTCATGAGCAATGGGAAAACAAACCCACAACCCATCAGCCCAGGAGCCAGACGGGTGTTGTGGGCAAAGGGAAGGAGGATGAGAGGTCACCAAGGGTGCAGGGAGGATAATGTATGCTTGTCCAGATGAAAGCCAGCACCCATAGGGAGCACAGTGCCACAGCCTCCACAGGACACTGTCCATTCCACTTCCCGCCTGCCACCACCAAGCTTGCTTGTGTTTGCACTACTTGTTTCCAAGTCATCTGCATGGATTCTGGAAAGCTACAGGGGCCTTGGGACATCTTGAATCACAGTTCAACAAACCCTCTTACTTTATATCCAGCAGCACATCCAGGAAGGGCTTGTAGGAATTGGAAACCGCTTTGCAGCTCCAGCACGTGACTGGAACACAAATCAAAATGCTCAGTGACAGGGGCAGTGAACTGGCTGTGATGGCTTACACTGGTTGTACCAACGCCAGTCACAGGATCAGCTGTTGTTCAGAGGCAGAGAGAGGCACAGACAATTCCAAGGAGAGTTATGGAAAGAAGTACTTCTGGATCTCAGCGAGCCCCCAGATATTTGGTGGACAGCGGTGGTTGCTTGCGAAGAGAAGTCCAAGCTGGAACAAAGTGGTAAGGAAGAGAGTTATGTCCTCCAAGAGTTTTTTGCTTTCTCTGAAAGCCCTGGGCATAGGTTTTCCTTGGTGGGAGGATGTCAGGGAATCCAAAGGGCTTGGGAACATAGAGGAGAGAATTTGCTTGTGCTTACTCGCTGCTTCCACTCAGACAAGCTCTCTGCATGGCATCGACAGTATAGCGTAAGAACTTGTGGGCGTCTTCCTGTGTGCCAGGCTTGAAATGTTCTCCTATTCCTACAAAAGAAAAACTTGGCAGCTCTCTCCTGCAGGAGCAGAAGAAAACCTGAACAAGGCTCTGAAATCTCTTACCTGTGAGGGCACTGATGACAGCACTCGGCTTGATGGCACTGCCTGAGGCGTGCAGGACCTCATTAACATGCGCTTCCATGATGCACATCATGCAGAAGCCTTGCTGGACACCTCAAGAGGGAGGAAAGCAAGTTTCTCAGGTTAACAAAATAGCCATGGTGATGGACAGCCCGGTGGAGGTCTTGAAGCTATAAGATCCCCACTCCTCCCAAGCTGACAGCATCCCAACAGGCCTGGGACATTCTGGTGTACAGAAAAGCTCTCTTTGGAGGGATGCTTAAGTGATAGAAGTTTTCTATGCAGTGAGCCAAGGGGGCTGGACGCTTGCAGGAATAGAGACTAGTGAGAGGGGCCTTTCTAAACGATACGCCAGGGAGCAGATGATCCCCTCGCTCAAACCAAGATACAACTTCGTCTCACACCCACCAAGCTCAAGCCCAAACCTGTCTTTCCTTCTCTGTCAGTCAATGGTCTCTGCTCTCCCTTTGATTTATTCCAAAACCAACAACAACTCTCCACGAATCGCCAAGGTTTCTTCTGTCCCAGGGATGGTAAAACAGGAGGGAGTGGCTGCTTGTCAGTTTTCCCCTCTACGCCGTCTTCTGCTGCCCTGCTTTCCAATCAAGGACTTGTGGATGTGAGGGATGACTCCTGCGGATACAAGAGGAGGATTCCCATCAGACTTCCTAAAAACCTCTTAGAGAAATCCTCAGTTCCCAGCAGGATTTGGTGAAGTGTTTCCTCCTGCCGTGGCTCCAGTATTTCTCTTTGGTGCCAAATTCCTGTTTTCCCACATTTCCCCCTTTAAAATTCCCCATGGGAAGGAGGGAAAGGGGGTGGCAAGGGCGATACCCACCTCCTCCAGCAATGGTGGCTTTGATGAGAGAATCCAGCTCCTCGTCACCACGAATGGCCAGCTGCAAATGGCAACAGGTGATGCGCTTGGCTTTCAAGGCCTTTGAGACATTCCCTGCCAGCTCTAAAACCTGCAAAGACACTGGGGATGATCCCAAGGGCAAGGACGGGTCTCCCACCTCCCTGCCCCAGCCTCTGGAGGAAGGTGAGGGCCTACCTCGGCAGTGAGACACTCCAGCACGGCTGCGCTCTAGACAGCAGCTGTAGCGCCCACTCACCCACGGCTGGTTGTGCGAGTTCTTAAATGCCTGTGGATCCTTCCAACAGGGAACTGGGGTGAGAGCAACCAACGCTGTGTTAGCACCTATAGACCCCAAGAAATTTGCATACTATAGCCCCCTAGAAATTTGCATACCCTTACCCATTTGCATAATTACACCAGATGCCACCAATTTTTAACCCCACCCCGCCCATCCACAGCTTCTGGGAGCTTCTGGGAGCCCCTGTAATGCCGCTACTGCGACAACACAAATCGCAAAAGATTACCTTTTCCACTCACTCAAAAAACAAATAGAGACAAAATAGGGGGCTACAGGTCGATGCATGCCCCCAGAAGTGGAGGTTTCACCCAGGGATGTGTGATTTCCCTCACCAGCAGGAGTGGCTGGGCCCTACCTGGAGTCCTGCTCTCTGGGAGCATGATACGGCCTTTGCTTTGGCCTTGCCACTATCCTTCCCTGCTTTTCCACCCACCTGCAAGAGAGAAATCCACCTATTAATAATCTTAATTCATCCCTAGAAACCTGCTGCACCATAACCGAGAGGCAAATACTCTCTTGGCCACGACAGGAAACTCATGGCCTCTCAAAGCACCCAAAGAGTGGCAAATATGAAGGGATCAGGCAGTTTTGAGGGGTGCAGCAGCTGCTTGCTCTTGTTACCTTCTAGCTACAGTTGGTTTCACAAAGGTCTTTTATTTAACCCTTTGCACCCCTTCACCAGCCTTCCCTGGGAACCACCACGGCTGCAGGCAGCCCCGTGCCTCAGGCCTATAGCTGCCGGCACGGCCTGGGGTGCTGCTTCCTGCGGCCTGACCCTGCGTGGGCACCATCCCCTGGCTCGGTCCTGCTCGGCCCATGGCCGCCTCCTTGGGCTTGCCCAGGATGGAGGCCCAGAGAGGAGTGAGCAGCACAGCCAGCAGAGCAAGGATACAAGCAGGAGAGAGGGGACAGGCTGCAGGAGGGAGGGAAAAGAAGGGCAGGAAGCAGGAGAGAGAAAAGAGAAATGCAGGGAGCGGGGGAGGGATGCGGACAAACATGGCAGCAGGCTGTAGGACAGAGGGAGGACACACAGAGCTGTTAACCCTGTGAACAGCTGCCCAGGGGGAATGGGGCAGTGCCAGGGTTTAGCCCCAGCTGGCGGCTGAGCCCCACGCAGCCACTTGCTCAGGCCCATCTCCCCCCAGGGTGAGGAGGAGAACGGTGAGACAAAGGCAAACCTCACGGTTGGGATAGGGGCAGTTTACTGGGACAGCAGAAGAAACAAAACTGGTGACACACAATTCAGTTTCTCACCTGCCAGCCATACAGCTGGAGATGCACCACCCCTCCCCAGCCAGCCCCTTTTCATGCTCAGCATGATGCCATACACTGTGGAATTCCCCTGTGGCTCCTTTGGGTCACCTGTCCTTGCTCTGTCCCACCCCAGCTTCTGGTGAAAATTAACTCCCTCCCTGCTGAACACAGGACCCCCCTGCTGCCCCCCAGGATTCTGGCAGGCTTAGTGGGCATGTTGACCCCCCACTCCCTTGGGGACCTACACTGAGAGCCCCCCCTCACTCCACAAGCTGCACTGACTGGGACCCACTCCAGTAGCTGGCAGGACAAGCTGGGAGTGCCTGCACCCACTGGTTGACTCCAGTAGGTGGCACCCGGCCTACCCACACCACCCCCCAGCAGCTGGCACATGGTCCTTTTGGTTCACAGACACTCAGGGGTGAGAACGAGATCCCGTAGAGAGTGTGTTCAACAAGATTTATTAGAAGATGACAGGACAGACACCATATCATGCACAGTTCCTCAGGGGAGCTTTACATGTGCAGTGGCCCTCAAGTACTGATGGGGCAAGTGATGGTCTGCAGTTTCCTGGCTCTTTCCTGCAGCTGCTGGCTGATGAGACGCAGCTTAGCAGAGATCTGCTTGAGCCTCTCCAACTTCTTCAACATTTGAGGAGAGCTTCCCTTCCCCACAAGACAGTTCTCTTGAAGGATGTGGCACCGCCTCTCCAGGTCCTTTACGGCACCTTGGAGGCTGCCGCTCTGCTCCAGCAGCCTGCTGTGACTGCTACCAGGCAGCCAGGCCTCCTGCAGCCCTGGGGTCTGAACGCCCACCTCTGCCACAGCCCGCCCACTGCCGGCACTTCCCTGTGGCACGGAGCACAGGTTGTGGGGCGCCAAGTCTTCCCATACAGCCTCAGGAGGAACCTCTGCGCTGTTTCCTTCCTCCTGGAGATGGGCATCCTTTACGCTCTCCTGGGTTTCCCTCTGCCCGTGTGTGTCTAGGGAGGGACATGGCGTGAGGGTCTCCGAAGAGCAGGGTTCGCTGGCCCCGGTGCCCAGGAGGGTCTGCAGGCGTGCCCTGGCCTCACTGCAGGAAGCAGGCTGCTGGCCGTCGAACCGCTCCAAGATGTACTTTTCAAAGAGTCTCCTCTGCTGCAGCAGTTGGTCTTGGAGGTGGATGATGTGGGCGGCCATCCTGCTGTTGTCCTTCCAGCACAGCTTGCCCAGGACGTCCTGGATCTCACCAAAGGCCTTGCCGCTGCTCCAGGCTCCCCTCACCAGCTCCTTTGCCAGCTGCTTCTGCAGGTCCCGTGCCTGACAGGTGGTGCTATCACGCTGCTGCAGCAGCATCCCCTGCACCTGGTCCAGCTCAGCCTCCTTGGAGCGCAGCAGCTGGCGGATCTCCACCTCCCGCTGCCGCTGGTTCTGCTCCCGCAGGCGCTGGAGCCCCTGTGCCTGCTGCTGCTCCCCTCTGGCCTGCAGCCGTTGGGCCAGGAGCTGCCGCTCCCGCTCCGCCGCCTCCTTCAGCCGGCGAGTTTCAGCAGCGAAGTGTTGGCGCAGCTCTTGGGAGCGGAGTCGCTCAGCCTCCAGCTCAGCCCGCAGCCTCTCCAGCTGCTGCTCGTGCCTGTCCTGTGACGCCCGGCCACGGCAGGGCGAAGGGTGGCTGCGTGCCACGGGCCTCCGTCCCACACCGCGCCAGCTCATGGCTTCAGGGATGGCAACCAAATGCTGATGCCAACAGCCACCAGCGTTGGGTGTCCCTCCCTGTCAGCAGCTGCTGCCTCCCCTGACTGCGCAGGAGTGGAGACAGCATCTGAAGTGAGCCAAGGGGGAGAGAGTCTGGCTTTATCTACCTGTCCTGGCAATGACCTCACAATGGAGGGGTGGGGCCTCATGGCCTTATAACGTGTGTCATGATGCTAGCGTAACCAAGGAGGGGTGGAAGCTTGGCTGCACACCAAGTGCCCACCGAACAACCCCCACATTGGATTGGACAGTGATGGCCGTGTCACTGTGATGTCACAGTAGGTTTTGTGACATAGGTGCCCATAAAAGAAGCCGCTCCAAAAAGCAAGGGCACATTTGGAGGGGAACCTGACCTCAGTGCTGCTGCGCAGCAGTTTGGAGAGCATTCACTAAGACGCTTCTCAGCGGTCCCTGGTGCCCCCCACCATCTCCTGCCACGTGCTCAGCACCGAGACAAATCCTAGGCACCCCTGACTGTGCATCCGCCTGGCTGCATCGTGTCTGTGAGGGAGGGTGTGTGCCCCTGTGCTTGGGGACTGTCCCCACAAGTGTCAGGTGCCGGACTGTGCCCACAGGCGTGCCCTCACAGCCCAGTGGCCCCCCTCGCAGCCACGCAGGAGGAGGTGGTGAAGGAAGCCATGCATGAGGAAGTGATGAAGGAAGACCTTCGCAGGCTCCGCGAGCGCCTGGAGCGCTGTGCTGCGGGGTCACGAAGGCACAGGGAGCTGCTGCAGACTCTGGTAGGTGTGGAGTGTTCCCCTTGAGCTCGGACGCTGGGAATGAGAGCCTGGCCCCTGAGCCCCCCTATTCCCACACAGCAAAAGGAGCAGGAGGAGATGAAGGAGGCCATGGAGCAGCATCGCGCAGAGGTCAGTGTCCCCTCCTCTGCCCGCCTCACCCAGCAGCGGTGGCCAGGGCTGTGTCAGGGGCTCAGTCCCTGTGTCTGCTGCCTCTTCCCAGAACCGCCTCACTGCGAACGATCTAAAAAGGAGCCGCCAGCAGCTGCAGCAGCTGAAGGACTGGATGTCCCAGGCGCAGGTGAGTTCACTGGGTCAGACAGGTTGGGGGTGGAGGGCACCTCTGGAGATCATCTTGTGCAGTGCCCCTGCTCCAGCAGAGTCAATGAGAGCCAGTTGCTCAGGACCATGCCCAGATGTGGAGCATGTCCAGAGTGGGCCTTGGGGGTCCCTTGGTCCGCCCACAGGGCCTGTAGCCCTGGGAAGGAGGGGATGTGAGGGCAAGGACCGTGCCCAAAAGGAGTCAGGAGTGGATAACACTTGTATGTCGTGTTCAAGAGGAACTCGGGCATGGGCTGGAGGGGGTTGCTGGGTAGTCTGGTGTTGGGCCCTCGCTGGTGGCATGGGGGTGGTCCTCCATTCCCTGCCCCTCCTGGAGTGGTTCCAGTTTCTTCTTCTCTGCTAGGAGGAGCTGTTTCAGAAACAGAAGAAGGGAAGCAGAGCAGTGCAGGAGCTGTTCAAGGTTTGTGAACCATAAATCCCTCGGGAGTGGCCGGAGTTGCTGGGCAATGGCGCTAGCCTCAGGCCACCTTGTGCCTGCCAGCCTGGCCCTGGAGACTGACTGGGGACGCCCCGTCCCACCACGTCTCCCTACAAGGTGTCCGCTCTCTCTGCAGTGCCATCAGTGGTCAGAACTGGCCAAGGCTATTCAGGAGCACACTGAGGCCAAGAAGGTACTGACTGGGGACAGGCGGGCTGGGTGCTCAACATGTTTGTGGAGGAAAGCCCCCACAGAGTGATTATGAGATGGACTCTTGAGCAGGTCCTTTGCTTTTCAAGCTTGTCAGGCAGAAGATCCAGAACCACTTGGAGACACTGGAATGCCTCCGAGAGCAACCAGCTTGGTGAGTGGCAACGGGGCCCTGACCAAAACCTGGGACCGTAGGCTGGGGGGTGCTGAGCAGCTTCGGGCAGACCTCTGCCACTTGCAGACATCTTTCTGGCTCCTGTCTGCTGCTGATGTCTGCTCTGGAGAGCCCTTGGTCTGTTGCCATTCACGCTATGCCACTCCCTCTGACCCTGAGGGAGTAGCAGTGTTAAACACCAGCCAAGCAAGGTGGCAGCAAAGGCTTGTGGCTTTTTCAAATGGGTTGGAAGCAGCAGCGCTGAGGTACTGACAGGCTGACTCCTGTTCTTACCTCTGCTGCCAGAGTGGTTCCGAAGAATGTTTCTCAATACAGTGATAGGTGCTTTATACATATAAGTAAATATATATCTCTCTATATAAACAGCAGCTCAAAACATCTCTGAGGCAGTTGGGAAAGCATCCCTGCTGCTCGGTGCCCCCAGGCCTGGGATGGGGAGTAGGGCTGTGCTGTGCGGGGATGTGGGGGTGCCTGGTGCCAGCCCCAGCAGAGGCTGGGCAGCACGCTGGCTCCCTGTCATCCACATAGGGGGGCGTGATGTTGGCTGAGATCTCTTCTCACAGCCCAGAACCCCATGATTACCCCAGCAGGGAGAAGAAGGCAAAGAGAGATGAAGCAGAAGGGTCGCTGCTTCAAGAGATGGTGGCTGTGCGGCTGGTAGGACAGACACCCCAACTGTGGGCCTTCTGGGGGGGGGGAAGGGTCTGCACTGTGCCCGGAGGACACGAGGGCACTGGTCTCAGCAGGGACGAGGGAGCGGGATGGAGTGCCCAGCCCTCGTCCCCCTCGCACACCCCAACACGTGTCCCTGCTGTGTCTTGCTCTGTAGGAGGAGCAGCTGGCGTCCAGGAGGCACAGCATTGCTGCTTGGATGAGGTGAGTTGCCAGGGTGGCTTTGGGTGCTGGGGCTCTTCCACAGGCAGTGGGATGCCCGTGCCAGTGATCCCAAGGGCATTAGGCAGCTTTGGACTTGTCTAGGATGAAATGTTTCAGTACTGCTGTTCCTCCTTGCTTGGGGGGCACCTGGGGGCAGATTTGGGGGCCCACTGGGGAGACAAACAGTAGAGCTGAGAGAGATGCACAGGCCTCTCGCTCCAGCCGAGTGGGGGGAGTTGTGCCTGGCACCGTGCAAGGTCCCACCAGTGGCTTTCAAAGAGGGTGTCTGGCAAGAGCTATGACAAATTTGCTCCCTGCTCTCCTAATCCCTCTCCTGTTCTCCCCCCAGGAGATTCCTTCTGTTCTTCGCCTTCGTGCAGATCATCCTCCTGACTGTGGTGCTCCTGGAGAGGGACATCCTTTACTTGGTCCTGCCACCAAAGATGGCAGTTGCATTTGGGAGCCACCCTGTAAGGCCCCATTTCCTCTGAAATAAAAGGATGTCCTGGTTTCAGCTATGATGGAGTTAATTATTTTTAGCAGTGGATGGAATGCCATGTTTGGGTGTTAGGATGAGAACAGTGCTGATAGCACCCTGATGTTTCTAGTTGTTGCCGGGCAATCAAGGACCTTTCTCAGCTCTGCATACTTCCTTACTAGTGAGAAAGGAGGGGACGTAGCCAGGACAGGTGACCCGAACTGGCCAAAGAGAATATTCCATGCCAGTTACGTCATGCTCA
Source organism: Porphyrio hochstetteri (assembly GCA_020800305.1). Taxonomy (NCBI): domain Eukaryota; kingdom Metazoa; phylum Chordata; class Aves; order Gruiformes; family Rallidae; genus Porphyrio; species Porphyrio hochstetteri. The sequence continues at coordinate 15,241,886 of CM036915.1, read as the reverse complement.
GTATAAAGGGGGACTGGGGGGAAGAGGAGGAGACAACACCAGGACGGGCAGTTTTCCGGGTTCGGGGACGGCTCTAAGCTGTGCGGCCTGGGTTCTGTGGTTTGGTGAGAAACTGCATTGTGTATCACCAGTTTCATCTATTTTGTACTTTAAACTTCTGTTATTGTTATATCTAGTTTTCTGTTATTGTTTAGTAAACTATCCTTATCCCAACCTGCGTGGTTCTGGTTTCTAGGTTGTGGTTTCTTTTCCTCCTTCTTCCTTCCCTTTTTCCCCTCCCCCAACTTTCCCTCCCCCTTCCTTTTAAAAGTACAAGCGACTGTGTGGGGTGCGGCCCCTGGCCGGGGCAAAACCACGACAAAGGAGAAACAGAACAAAGACATCTGTCACTGTCCAGCCTGTGACCTTGTCAGGGCATGTCAGCTGGCGGCTCGGGGGGAGGGGGCTGCTGCCTTCCCTTCCTCCTGTGCACACCCCACCATGGCTCTGCCTCAGGCCTGGCTCCTGTCCTTGTGCTCAGCTTGGGTCCACGTTCCTGGCTATATCCCCTCCCAAAAAGCAGGATTTCCTCTATAGACAGCACAGAGTTCTGGGTCTGATGGCTTGGCCCCCAAGGGCCTGATGGATTACTAGCAGCCTGGGCTGGGAATAGAGCCAGACCTCACATATTCTAGGGCCCTGTGCCACTGTGGGTCACAGTGCTCTTTTCCTTTGGCCGGCTCAGTTTGATCCTGGCTACTGAGAGCTCGTCTTTCCCAGTGATCCCAGGGATGGCCAGCCCATGCCTACAGCTCCCACCGTGCCCCGGGGCGCTCCTTACTGCAGGGACACCGTCCCCAGCCCAGCCTGGCTCCCACGGGCACCATGGCTGCCTCCCTGGGCAGAAAATAGATATATTGAGAGGACTAGGGCTCGAGAGAAGGACAGAGGGATCACTATCCAGTTAGTGCAACGGGCAAAACAGACTCAGAACAGAATAAAAGACAGAACAGTGATTTATTACACTACAGCTACACACCCAGTGAACCAGAGCCATGTAAAGAGAAGCACGGCCAGGTCTTAAAGCACCTTCCCCTCACCCCGCCCTTCTTAGCAGACTTAAACTTCATCACAATTTTACTCCCTTCTTCCCCCCCAACATGGCACGGGGAGGGTCAAGGATTGGGGAGTGGGGTTCTGATCAGTTCCTCACAAGCTGCTTTCCTCCTCCAAATCTTAACACTTCTACTTCCCCACACCCCTCCCTTCTTCGCCCACTTTAATCATAAATTCACTCCCTTCTTCCCCCCATCACAGCACAGGGAGGGGCAGGGAATGGGGAATGGGGGTTTTCAGTCTGTTCCTCCCGAGTTGTTTTCCTTCTTAGCTGAGGGGGGGGCATTCCATACACACCCCCTTCCCCTGTGGCACTGTGGGGTCCCACCCGCAGGAGACATTTGTCTCCAGGAACTCCTCCAGCGTGAGTCCTCTCTATCGGGGAGTCATCTCCTCACCACAGGCCTCTCAGCAAGACTCCCTTCCATGGGTGCTGACCTTCGGGCCCAGACTCCCCCGGCCTGGTCCCCCCCAGAGTCACAAGTGCCCCGGCAAGCCTGCTGAGGCGTGGGTCAATCTCTCCAGAGGCCGTAGATGTCTCTGCTCCCTGTCCTCATCCATGGGCTGGGAGGGGACACCCGCTGTACCATGGTCTTCTCCACGGGCTGCAGGGGAATCTCTCTCTCCAGCACCTGGAGGGCCTCATTCTTGTCCCCCTTTCTCCTTCAGGCCTGGCCTTGGTGTCCACCCAGCTTGTTACATCTGCTCACTCCCTTCTCTGGTGGCAAAATGCACCTGCCTGTGGGATTTTTCTCCTCACTGTCATTCCCAGAGATGCTGTGACCATCTTGGATTGCCTTGGCCTTGGTCAGCAGCAACTCTGGCCTTGAATGGGCCGATGTTCACTGTCTGGGGCCTGCAGAGAGCTTCTGGCTGCTGCTTGCAGAAGCCATCTCAGCAGCACAGCTACGCCAAACTGCAACAGGCCTGTGCGCTGGGCAGAGAAGCTGTTCCTGGGCAGAGCTGTCTCTCAGCAGTGCTGCTGGGTTGCCATGAGGATGCTCCCTCCATCGCAGGAGCCCAGCCCATCCCAGCTCAGCAGGAGAAGGCCAGTTCTTCTAGGCTCCCTCCTGGTGTCTCAGGCCTCATGGGGATCGTTCTCTGATCCCATCTCTGATGTCCTCGGGTGGGGAGAAATTCTTCTGTCCAGCAGAGTCATTTCTCCTGATCAAACCAGAGCTGGGCAGGAGAATCACCTTTCCTTGTCTCTGCATGAGACAGGACCCCCAGGCAGGGGGTCCCACAGATAAGGGGTTGCCCTTCTCTGGACACTCTCCAGCATCTCAACATCCTTCTTGTAGTGAGGGGCCCAAAACTGGGCACAGCACTCGAGGTGCGGCCTCACCAGAGCTGAGTACAACAGAACAATCTCTTCCCTACCCCTGCCAGCCACGTCATTCCTGATCCTGGCCTGGATTCCCTTGGCCTTCTTAGCCACCTGGGCACAGTGCTGGCTCATGTTCAGCTGTCTGTCTGCTAACACCCCCAGGGCCTTCTCCTCCAGGCAGCTCTCCAGCCACTCTGCCCCAGGCCTGTAGCATTGCCTGAGGTTGTTGTGACGAAAAGTGCTGGACACAGCTGCATTTTTCACAGGACAGGCCGCCATGCCGCCCAGGGGAGCCAGTTACCCCCATCCCACACCTGCCTTCCTTCATGCCATAACCCCCCACAGCTGCCAGTTTGCCATGAGGATGCTCCCTCCATCGCAGGGCTGCTTCTCTCCTAAATCAAGTTCCCGATCCCGGGAATCTGGGAAGTGCCTGACAGGTTTACAAGGAGATGGGCGACAGGCAACACGCAATTCAATATGAATTTTAGGTGAAGCCGTTTCCTGGGTGAAATCACAAGATTATCTACATTTGTTACTGCAAACGTGGCAAGCTAAAATACTGCTAATTTGTTACATACACTGTTTACACCCCACTGATTGGTTAGTGATTATAACGAGTTCTGATAACATATCTTATAGCTAAATATCCTTAGTTTTCCTTTGGTGCCTGAAAGCATCTGCACAGTGGCTGTTTGGACCATCTTCTTGTGGCTGGTTCTTAACATGTTCCGTTATTCCCAAGTTCTTCCCAGAATTCCTTCTTGGTTCAGGGTAGTCTGTACCCCTGTCATCAAGGCCGCCCTGTTTTGAGAATGTGATTATTAAAATCCTCTCAGCATGAGTAACTTTTCCTGCCTCATGGGAACACGAGAGTATTGTCAGGGCCTGTGTCTTCAGTGAAGAGAGCCAGGCTGCCAGCAGGCCTGCTGCCTTCCCCAACAGTGTCCCTGGGACAACTGCTAAACTGGTTTTGTTTAGGGGCTTCTGTTTCCTTTTCTTGACTATTATAAACTTTCCAGGCTACTTCCAACGATCCATCCAAATTCTGTAGCTCCCTCCCTTCTATCTCCTTGTGACTGTCCCAGGAAAATTAATGCCACTTGTGCCCTCGCTTCCTGTGTCTCAGGCTGCCAATCGTATCCTTGCAAATTGCTTCCTTCAGCCTCAGAAAATGCTACTGGGGATTCCTTTTTCCCCTGCCTAATGTTGTACAGTGTAGACCAATCTATAGCTTTAGGCACAGCGTTCTGGACCCCGTATAAAAGCCACCGTTGCTATCTTTTCAGTCTCTGTGTTCATCTCCATTCGGGTCCCATTGAGGATCTCCTGTGGGAAAGGTTTGATCTGTGGTGCCATCTACTGTCCACGTACAGACACCCTCCTCAGCTCCACGTTCTTGGGGTTCTCAGAACCATCTGCTTTTCTGGGAAATCCATAAGGGTGTCCCAAATTACTTGCATATCATCCCAGTCTGGGGTTGGAGTTTTAATTATCATTCCCATCACCCTTCCAGCTTTCCCAGGACCCTCTCTATAGGGAGCAGCTGATTTCTTCCATATGATGAAATCAGAAGGAGAAAAGGGTATCTTCACATGAACTGGTCCATCTGCCCAGCTCCTTGTCTCAAGGGTGCTGTTATTCGTCTCACTGCTCTTGACCTTAAGGGGATTACAAGATTAGCACACTGTTGTGTCCTCCTGGATATTGGTGGAGAGGAATCCAATTCCGATTCTTCTTCCTCTAATCCAGTACTATCTGGACAGGGACCAGGTTGAGGTTCCCTTGTTCCGGGCTCCTGCACTGGCTGTCCTCTTGGAGGGTCAGACCGAGAGTCAGGCCAATATTCAGGAGAAAGTAAGGGAACAGGAGGATAGATCAGAACAGCAGGAGTTATCGGGGCAGTTGGAGCAATATCTAATCCTGGACCTCTATCTGTGTGTTTTTTTCCTTTTAGTGGAGATGCTGACAACAGGTTTTGGAAGAGGTACATGCAGAGCAACGTTCTTGAACCTTTTTGGGTTTGATCCTAAGAGACATCTCTTGATTAATCATTTTATATTCTTTTTGCCATTGTGGTTTTTCCCTTAGGTGGATCCCCCTGTAACCCTGCTGAGCCAATGCAGGTGGATGCTCCGAGGAGGCAGCCAATCCCAAGGAGGTGGATCCACCCAAAGACCCAGCACAGCCCATGGAGGTGGATCCACCTGCAGCACAGCTCTTCAGGCCCCACAGCGCTGGGCGAGGGCTTCCCTCCAGCACCTGACCCTGACCACAGTGCAGAAGTGCCTGCCCAAAGCCCTACCCCTGGCACAGCCTCTGCCTGGGAGAAGACCAGCCTCCATGCCCAGCGTCCGGCCGGCTCGCCGTTCCCAGCTCCCATGAAGGCTGGCGTGAGCCTTTCTCTCCCATCCCTCCTGCCCCTGCTCCCCCTCCTGAAGGGGAAGTGACACTGTCACCCTTCAGGCACTCGCTGGCAGAGAAGCTGCGATGGACAACGTGGAAGAACACTAGACGTAGAGTGACTCTTTTCAGTGTTGATTGTAATAAAAATGTAAAAGCTCAACAGGCCTTATTCGTTATCACCACCAGAAATGTTTCTGACAGAAATAGTTTTGAAATAAGCAAGGGGAAAGCTCGGCTTGCCCTGTGACCAGTCAGGAGTTGGGCTCCATGATCCCTAAGGGTCCCTTCCCACTCCGTATATTCTAGGGTTCCAGGATTTTATTTGGTCGCAAGTATCATCACCACAGTTGCCTCCTGACAGCACCATACACGGCTGTGGTGTCTCTGTTGCCCTCATCAGTGACCGTTGTGCCTCTCCCCCTTCATGACAAGTGCCAGGCTCTGGCACTCTGGGCAGGCCGAGGCCTGGACACCCACGTCTGTACGGCACCTCTGATTTCTGGGTGGCCACATTACTTCTGGAGACAGCTCTGCCCATGGTTCAAGCCATGAATTGCCAGGCCCCTAGGACCGACTGCTCAGACCAGGGCTCCAGGCCTACGTGCCTCGCTGTGCCCCCTTCGCTGGGTCTAGCTCGGTGCACAGGGGTCTGAGAAGCCTCCCTGAGGGCAGGGGTGTGGAGGGGTCGAGTCGAGGGCCCCGTGGGGCCTTGGCACCTCGATAAGATCAGCTGCAGGTGATGCTGGCTCACCCCGTGCCACCTCAGCAGGCCGCCAACAAGCGGCTCTCTCCTGGCACAGGCCTGCAGCTTCCCCAGGTCTCAGGAAGCCCCAGAGACGGCTCTTTGCCGGCCCTTTTTTGCTGCAGATCACTTCCCAGTGTGGCCGTCCCCTCACTGGAGCTGGTTTCCTCAGTGAGGAGGAGACTGTAGCTGCTGCTCCAGCTTGCCTTATGTGAAGCCTATACTGGTAACCAGTGTCGGTGGGCTCCTGTGCCTCCCCAACACCCATCCCGAGCGGACTCTTCTGCATATAGAAACATAAATATATATATAAAATTCCAGGGATGGGGATTGACGAGTAGGGGACCTGGGGGGCAGGCCCTCTGCCCACCAAGGGGCAGCAAAATAGCACAGGGGAGTCATCCGCAGGAAAAGGACACTCCCCTTCCCCCCCAAACCTCTTCTTTCTCCCACAGGAGGGCATCTTTCTGCCCACAGCCCCCCCAACTCCCAAATCAGCCGCATTTGGATACAGCATGGGCACCACAGAGGCCTTTGATGTAACACTCCATCTGACAGCCCTGTGTTCCTTGCCCTGGCCCACAATTCATGGAGCTTCAGGTCACTCCACTGTCAGCAGTGCGACACAGTCACCCTTCAGGCACTTGCTGGCAGAGAAGCTGCGATGGACAAGGTGGAAGAACACTAGACGTAGAGTGACTCTTTTCAGTGTTGATTGTAATAAAAAACAGGTCTTATTCCTTGTTGCTGTCCAGAAATCTTTCTGATGGAAATATTTTTGAAGTAAGCAAGGGGAAAGCAAGAGAAATGACTATCGCCTTCAAGTCTCCCAACCCCACCAACTGGCCAGAGAACACAATCTCCTCCTGGCACCTTTGGTGGCAGCTTTCCTGCAGCTGTAACCAAAGGAACTCCTCTGCAAAGGTGCAGCTCCTTCAGAGCAGGGCTCTGCAGGAAGGGAAAGCACAGCACACTCCCACGATCACACGTTCTGGGCTTTGTTTCCTAACAGGCACTCAAGTGCTTTGGGAAGCCGTGTGTGCTAATGGGCCAAGATGGTTTGCTTTTCCCCCAAAGAGCACAGCAATAGCTGTTTAATGGCCGTCACTGGGAGCCGGCTTTGCAGCAGCACAGCAGCATCGCACCTACAGGCATCTGCTCTGCAGGAGTGTCCCACCGAGCTGTCCCCACCAATTGACACCTCGCCCTTCTCTCCACACAAAGCTTTAAGGCATGGAAGCCTGGACATTAGAAAGCAGCACAGGGCCACGGCCTCAGCCCAGTCCCTGACAAGAAGGGGCAGGAGCCCTAGGTTTACATTCCAACCATGGGCATTAAAGCCCCAGGGAAAGAAAACCCTGTGCGGCCTAACGCAGCACACGTGGAGCCCCCACAAGTTTGCTGTCCTGCGGCTGCCTTCAGGGAAAGCCTCTTCCCAAAGCTGCAGGGAATAAAGTACTGCATGGTTCAGGCCGTTTTGTAGCAGCCGTTTATCCGGCGCTTTCTCTGCAGGGACTGAAAGCACGGGAGAAGCCAAGCTGCTCCTGCACACGGAGCTGGGAGCGACGGGCAGGTTCATCTGAGCCACTTCATGATGTCTGTTCCTAGAGAAGAACTTTATTTCATACCCCTTACAGACTTTTCTTGACCCCAGTGAGCATCGTGCCGAAAAAGAGACGTAGGTTCTAACTCCGTTGGTGAAGATTTGTCTTCTCAGGAAGGAGCTCGTTGAAAGGACATCTTTCAACAAGCCCCTGGCATTCATCTAAGAGCCTACATCAGGCTGGATGTTCAGGCTGGATGTCAGGAAGAGGTTCTGTACTGACAGGGGGGTCGGGCGTGGCACAGGCTCCCCAGGGAAGGGCTCACAGCCCCGAGCTGGGCTGAGGGAAGGAAGCATCTGGACCATGTGCTCAGTGCCATTCTCTGACTGGGCTAGGCCTATGTGGAGCCAGGAGTTGGACTCCATGATCCCTGTTGGTCCCTGGTAACCGGGTATATACCATGGTTCTAGGATTCCAGGATTTTCATTGGTCAAAGGCATCGCCATCACAATGGCCTTCTAAGGTGACAGTCCACCTTGCTGCCTGATGTTCCTGCCCCCCCGTCAAGTGGCCCCCAGTTCACACAGAGCTTCGTGCGGCTCCAGTGCCAGCGGTGCTGGTCCCCAGGAGCTCTCAGAGCAGCAGCGTGCAGGATCATCCTGCTGTGACTCAGGGAGAGCAGAACCGTCTGCAGGTGCCAGGGAAGGAGAGACAGGGCTAGAGGATGATGAGCATTGTGCAGGGGAATGATGGGGTGGAACCCATGGAGGTAGATCCCCCCGAAGAGGCAGCAGAGCCCATGGAGGTGGATCCCTCCAAAGAGGAAGCTGAGCCCATGGAGGTGGATCCCTGCGAAGAGGCAGCCGAGCCCATGGAGGTGGATCCCCCCGAGGAGGCAGCCAAGCCCATGGAGGTGGACACCCCACAAAAACCCAGAGGAGCCCATGGAGGTGGATCCCTCCTTAACCTTGCCAAGCCCATGGAGGTGGATCCCCCTGTAACCCTGCTGAGCCAATGCAGGTGGATGCTCCGAGGAGGCAGCCAATCCCAAGGAGGTGGATCCACCCAAAGACCCAGCACAGCCCATGGAGGTGGATCCACCTGCAGCACAGCTCTTCAGGCCCCACAGCGCCGGGCCAGGGCTTCCCTCCAGCACCTGACCCTGACCACAGTGCAGAAGTGCCTGCCCAAAGCCCTACCCCCGGCACAGCCTCTGCCTGGGAGAAGACCAGCCTCCATGCCCAGCGTCCGGCCGGCTCGCCGTTCCCAGCTCCCGTGAAGGCTGGCGTGAGCCTTTCTCTCCCATCCCTCCTGCCCCTGCTCCCCCTCCTGAAGGGGAAGTGACACTGTCACACTTCAGGCACTCGCCTGGCAGAGAAGCTGCGATGGACAACGTGGAAGAACACTAGACGTAGAGTGACTCTTTTCAGTGTTGACTGTAATAAAAATGTAAAAGCTCAACAGGCCTTATTCGTTATCACCACCAGAAATGTTTCTGACAGAAATAGTTTTGAAATAAGCAAGGGGAAAGCTCGGCTTGCCCTGTGACCAGTCAGGAGTTGGGCTCCATGATCCCTAAGGGTCCCTTCCCACTCCGTACATTCTAGGGTTCCAGGATTTTATTTGGTTGCAAGTATCATCACCACAGTTGCCTCCTGACAGCACCATACACGGCCGTGGTGTCTCTGTTGCCCTCATCAGTGACCGTTGTGCCTCTCCCCCTTCATGACAAGTGCCAGGCTCTGGCACTCTGGGCAGGCCGAGGCCTGGACACCCACGTCTGTACGGCACCTCTGATTTCTGGGTGGCCACATTACTTCTGGAGACAGCTCTGCCCATGGTTCAAGCCATGAATTGCCAGGCCCCTAGGACCGACTGCTCAGACCAGGGCTCCAGGCCTACGTGCCTCGCTGTGCCCCCTTCGCTGGGTCTAGCTCAGTGCACAGGGGTCTGAGAAGCCTCCCTGAGGCCAGGGGTGTGGAGGGGTCGAGTCGAGGGGCCCGTGGGGCCTCGGCACCTCGTTAAGATCAGCTGCAGGTGATGCTGGCTCACCCCGTGCCACCTCAGCAGGCCGCCAACAAGCGGCTCTCTCCTGGCACAGGCCTGCAGCTTCCCCAGGTCTCAGGAAGCCCCAGAGACGGCTCTTTGCCGGCCCTTTTTTGCTGCAGATCACTTCCCAGTGTGGCCGTCCCCTCACTGGACCTGGTTTCCTCAGTGAGGAGGAGACTGTAGCTGCTGCTCCAGCTTGCCTTATGTGAAGCCTATACTGGTAACCAGTGTCGGTGGGCTCCTGTGCCTCCCCAACACCCATCCCGAGCGGACTCTTCTGCATATAGAAACATAAATATATATATAAAATTCCAGGGATGGGGATTGACGAGTAGGGGACCTGGGGGGCAGGCCCTCTGCCCACCAAGGGGCAGCAAAATAGCACAGGGGAGTCATCCGCAGGAAAAGGACACTCCCCTTCCCCCCCAAACCTCTTCTTTCTCCCACAGGAGGGCATCTTTCTGCCCACAGCCCCCCCAACTCCCAAATCAGCCGCATTTGGATACAGCATGGGCACCACAGAGGCCTTTGATGTAACACTCCATCTGACAGCCCTGTGTTCCTTGCCCTGGCCCACAATTCATGGAGCTTCAGGTCACTCCACTGTCAGCAGTGCGACACAGTCACCCTTCAGGCACTTGCTGGCAGAGAAGCTGCGATGGACAAGGTGGAAGAACACTAGACGTAGAGTGACTCTTTTCAGTGTTGATTGTAATAAAAAACAGGTCTTATTCCTTGTTGCTGTCCAGAAATCTTTCTGATGGAAATATTTTTGAAGTAAGCAAGGGGAAAGCAAGAGAAATGACTATCGCCTTCAAGTCTCCCAACCCCACCAACTGGCCAGAGAACACAATCTCCTCCTGGCACCTTTGGTGGCAGCTTTCCTGCAGCTGTAACCAAAGGAACTCCTCTGCAAAGGTGCAGCTCCTTCAGAGCAGGGCTCTGCAGGAAGGGAAAGCACAGCACACTCCCACGATCACACGTTCTGGGCTTTGTTTCCTAACAGGCACGCAAGTGCTTTGGGAAGCCGTGTGTGCTAATGGGCCAAGATGGTTTGCTTTTCCCCCAAAGAGCACAGCAATAGCTGTTTAATGGCCGTCACTGGGAGCCGGCTTTGCAGCAGCACAGCAGCATCGCACCTACAGGCATCTGCTCTGCAGGAGTGTCCCACCGAGCTGTCCCCACCAATTGACACCTCGCCCTTCTCTCCACACAAAGCTTTAAGGCATGGAAGCCTGGACATTAGAAAGCAGCACAGGGCCACGGCCTCAGCCCAGTCCCTGACAAGAAGGGGCAGGAGCCCTAGGTTTACATTCCAACCATGGGCATTAAAGCCCCAGGGAAAGAAAACCCTGTGCGGCCTAACGCAGCACACGTGGAGCCCCCACAAGTTTGCTGTCCTGCGGCTGCCTTCAGGGAAAGCCTCTTCCCAAAGCTGCAGGGAATAAAGTACTGCATGGTTCAGGCCGTTTTGTAGCAGCCGTTTATCCGGCGCTTTCTCTGCAGGGACTGAAAGCACGGGAGAAGCCAAGCTGCTCCTGCACACGGAGCTGGGAGCGACGGGCAGGTTCATCTGAGCCACTTCATGATGTCTGTTCCTAGAGAAGAACTTTATTTCATACCCCTTACAGACTTTTCTTGACCCCAGTGAGCATCGTGCCGAAAAAGAGACGTAGGTTCTAACTCCGTTGGTGAAGATTTGTCTTCTCAGGAAGGAGCTCGTTGAAAGGACATCTTTCAACAAGCCCCTGGCATTCATCTAAGAGCCTACATCAGGCTGGATGTTCAGGCTGGATGTCAGGAAGAGGTTCTGTACTGACAGGGGGGTCGGGCGTGGCACAGGCTCCCCAGGGAAGGGCTCACAGCCCCGAGCTGGGCTGAGGGAAGGAAGCATCTGGACCATGTGCTCAGTGCCATTCTCTGACTGGGCTAGGCCTATGTGGAGCCAGGAGTTGGACTCCATGATCCCTGTTGGTCCCTGGTAACCGGGTATATACCATGGTTCTAGGATTCCAGGATTTTCATTGGTCAAAGGCATCGCCATCACAATGGCCTTCTAAGGTGACAGTCCACCTTGCTGCCTGATGTTCCTGCCCCCCCGTCAAGTGGCCCCCAGTTCACACAGAGCTTCGTGCGGCTCCAGTGCCAGCGGTGCTGGTCCCCAGGAGCTCTCAGAGCAGCAGCGTGCAGGATCATCCTGCTGTGACTCAGGGAGAGCAGAACCGTCTGCAGGTGCCAGGGAAGGAGAGACAGGGCTAGAGGATGATGAGCATTGTGCAGGGGAATGATGGGGTGGAACCCATGGAGGTAGATCCCCCCGAAGAGGCAGCAGAGCCCATGGAGGTGGATCCCTCCAAAGAGGAAGCTGAGCCCATGGAGGTGGATCCCTGCGAAGAGGCAGCCGAGCCCATGGAGGTGGATCCCCCCGAGGAGGCAGCCAAGCCCATGGAGGTGGACACCCCACAAAAACCCAGAGGAGCCCATGGAGGTGGATCCCTCCTTAACCTTGCCAAGCCCATGGAGGTGGATCCCCCTGTAACCCTGCTGAGCCAATGCAGGTGGATGCTCCGAGGAGGCAGCCAATCCCAAGGAGGTGGATCCACCCAAAGACCCAGCACAGCCCATGGAGGTGGATCCACCTGCAGCACAGCTCTTCAGGCCCCACAGCGCCGGGCCAGGGCTTCCCTCCAGCACCTGACCCTGACCACAGTGCAGAAGTGCCTGCCCAAAGCCCTACCCCCGGCACAGCCTCTGCCTGGGAGAAGACCAGCCTCCATGCCCAGCGTCCGGCCGGCTCGCCGTTCCCAGCTCCCGTGAAGGCTGGCGTGAGCCTTTCTCTCCCATCCCTCCTGCCCCTGCTCCCCCTCCTGAAGGGGAAGTGACACTGTCACACTTCAGGCACTCGCCTGGCAGAGAAGCTGCGATGGACAACGTGGAAGAACACTAGACGTAGAGTGACTCTTTTCAGTGTTGACTGTAATAAAAATGTAAAAGCTCAACAGGCCTTATTCGTTATCACCACCAGAAATGTTTCTGACAGAAATAGTTTTGAAATAAGCAAGGGGAAAGCTCGGCTTGCCCTGTGACCAGTCAGGAGTTGGGCTCCATGATCCCTAAGGGTCCCTTCCCACTCCGTACATTCTAGGGTTCCAGGATTTTATTTGGTTGCAAGTATCATCACCACAGTTGCCTCCTGACAGCACCATACACGGCCGTGGTGTCTCTGTTGCCCTCATCAGTGACCGTTGTGCCTCTCCCCCTTCATGACAAGTGCCAGGCTCTGGCACTCTGGGCAGGCCGAGGCCTGGACACCCACGTCTGTACGGCACCTCTGATTTCTGGGTGGCCACATTACTTCTGGAGACAGCTCTGCCCATGGTTCAAGCCATGAATTGCCAGGCCCCTAGGACCGACTGCTCAGACCAGGGCTCCAGGCCTACGTGCCTCGCTGTGCCCCCTTCGCTGGGTCTAGCTCAGTGCACAGGGGTCTGAGAAGCCTCCCTGAGGGCAGGGGTGTGGAGGGGTCGAGTCGAGGGGCCCGTGGGGCCTCGGCACCTCGTTAAGATCAGCTGCAGGTGATGCTGGCTCACCCCGTGCCACCTCAGCAGGCCGCCAACAAGCGGCTCTCTCCTGGCACAGGCCTGCAGCTTCCCCAGGTCTCAGGAAGCCCCAGAGACGGCTCTTTGCCGGCCCTTTTTTGCTGCAGATCACTTCCCAGTGTGGCCGTCCCCTCACTGGACCTGGTTTCCTCAGTGAGGAGGAGACTGTAGCTGCTGCTCCAGCTTGCCTTATGTGAAGCCTATACTGGTAACCAGTGTCGGTGGGCTCCTGTGCCTCCCCAACACCCATCCCGAGCGGACTCTTCTGCATATAGAAACATAAATATATATATAAAATTCCAGGGATGGGGATTGACGAGTAGGGGACCTGGGGGGCAGGCCCTCTGCCCACCAAGGGGCAGCAAAATAGCACAGGGGAGTCATCCGCAGGAAAAGGACACTCCCCTTCCCCCCCAAACCTCTTCTTTCTCCCACAGGAGGGCATCTTTCTGCCCACAGCCCCCCCAACTCCCAAATCAGCCGCATTTGGATACAGCATGGGCACCACAGAGGCCTTTGATGTAACACTCCATCTGACAGCCCTGTGTTCCTTGCCCTGGCCCACAATTCATGGAGCTTCAGGTCACTCCACTGTCAGCAGTGCGACACAGTCACCCTTCAGGCACTTGCTGGCAGAGAAGCTGCGATGGACAAGGTGGAAGAACACTAGACGTAGAGTGACTCTTTTCAGTGTTGATTGTAATAAAAAACAGGTCTTATTCCTTGTTGCTGTCCAGAAATCTTTCTGATGGAAATATTTTTGAAGTAAGCAAGGGGAAAGCAAGAGAAATGACTATCGCCTTCAAGTCTCCCAACCCCACCAACTGGCCAGAGAACACAATCTCCTCCTGGCACCTTTGGTGGCAGCTTTCCTGCAGCTGTAACCAAAGGAACTCCTCTGCAAAGGTGCAGCTCCTTCAGAGCAGGGCTCTGCAGGAAGGGAAAGCACAGCACACTCCCACGATCACACGTTCTGGGCTTTGTTTCCTAACAGGCACGCAAGTGCTTTGGGAAGCCGTGTGTGCTAATGGGCCAAGATGGTTTGCTCTTCCCCCAAAGAGCACAGCAATAGCTGTTTAATGACCGTCACTGGGAGCCGGCTTTGCAGCAGCACAGCAGCGTGGCACCTACAGGCATCTGCTCTGCAGGAGTGTCCCACCGAGCTGTCCCCACCAATTGACACCTCGCCCTTCTCTCCACACAAAGCTTTAAGGCATGGAAGCCTGGACATTAGAAAGCAGCACAGGGCCACGGCCTCAGCCCAGTCCCTGACAAGAAGGGGCAGGAGCCCTAGGTTTACATTCCAACCATGGGCATCCCAGCGCCATCCTCATAAAGCCCCAGGGAAAGAAAACCCTGTGCGGCCTAACGCAGCGCACGTGGAGCTCCCACAAGTTTGCTGTCCTGCGGCTGCCTTCAGGGAAAGCCTCTTCCCAAAGCTGCAGGGAATAAAGTACCGCACGGTTCAGGCCGTTTTGCAGCAGCCGTTTATCCGGCGCTTTCTCTGCAGGGACTGAAAGCACGGGAGAAGCCAAGCTGCTCCTGCACACGGAGCTGGGAGCAACGGGCAGGTTCATCTGAGCCACTTCACGATGTCTGTTCCTAGAGAAGAACTTTATTTCATACCCCTTACAGACTTTTCTTGACCCCAGTGAGCATCGTGCCGAAAAAGAGACGTAGGTTCTAACTCCGTTGGTGAAGATTTGTCTTCTCAGGAAGGAGCTCGTTGAAAGGACATCTTTCAACAAGCCCCTGGCATTCATCTAAGAGCCTACATCAGGCTGGATGTTCAGGCTGGATGTCAGGAAGAGGTTCTGTACTGACAGGGGGGTCGGGCGTGGCACAGGCTCCCCAGGGAAGGGCTCACAGCCCCGAGCTGGGCTGAGGGAAGGAAGCATCTGGACCATGTGCTCAGTGCCATTCTCTGACTGGGCTAGGCCTATGTGGAGCCAGGAGTTGGACTCCATGATCCCTGTTGGTCCCTGGTAACCGGGTATATTCCATGGTTCTAGGATTCCAGGATTTTCATTGGTCAAAGGCATCGCCATCACAATGGCCTTCTAAGGTGACAGTCCACCTTGCTGCCTGATGTTCCTGCCCCCCCGTCAAGTGGCCCCCAGTTCACACAGAGCTTCGTGCGGCTCCAGTGCCAGCGGTGCTGGTCCCCAGGAGCTCTTAGAGCAGCAGCGTGCAGGATCATCCTGCTGTGACTCAGGGAGAGCAGAACCGTCTGCAGGTGCCAGGGAAGGAGAGACAGGGCTAGAGGATGATGAGCATTGCGCAGGGGAATGATGGGGTGGAACCCATGGAGGTAGATCCCCCCGAAGAGGCAGCAGAGCCCATGGAGGTGGATCCCTCCGAAGAGGAAGCTGAGCCCATGGAGGTGGATCCCTGCGAAGAGGCAGCCGAGCCCATGGAGGTGGATCCCCCCGAGGAGGCAGCCAAGCCCATGGAGGTGGACACCCCACAAAAACCCAGAGGAGCCCATGGAGGTGGATCCCTCCTTAACCTTGCCAAGCCCATGGAGGTGGATCCCCCTGTAACCCTGCTGAGCCAATGCAGGTGGATGCTCCGAGGAGGCAGCCAATCCCAAGGAGGTGGATCCACCCAAAGACCCAGCACAGCCCATGGAGGTGGATCCACCTGCAGCACAGCTCTTCAGGCCCCACAGCGCCGGGCCAGGGCTTCCCTCCAGCACCTGACCCTGACCACAGTGCAGAAGTGCCTGCCCAAAGCCCTACCCCCGGCACAGCCTCTGCCTGGGAGAAGACCAGCCTCCATGCCCAGCGTCCGGCCGGCTCGCCGTTCCCAGCTCCCGTGAAGGCTGGCGTGAGCCTTTCTCTCCCATCCCTCCTGCCCCTGCTCCCCCTCCTGAAGGGGAAGTGACACCGTCACCCTTCAGGCACTCGCTGGCAGAGAAGCTGCGATGGACAACGTGGAAGAACACTAGACGTAGAGTGACTCTTTTCAGTGTTGATTGTAATAAAAATGTAAAAGCTCAACAGGCCTTATTCGTTATCACCACCAGAAATGTTTCTGACAGAAATAGTTTTGAAATAAGCAAGGGGAAAGCTCGGCTTGCCCTGTGACCAGTCAGGAGTTGGGCTCCATGATCCCTAAGGGTCCCTTCCCACTCCGTATATTCTAGGGTTCCAGGATTTTATTTGGTCGCAAGTATCATCACCACAGTTGCCTCCTGACAGCACCATACACGGCTGTGGTGTCTCTGTTGCCCTCATCAGTGACCGTTGTGCCTCTCCCCCTTCATGACAAGTGCCAGGCTCTGGCACTCTGGGCAGGCCGAGGCCTGGACACCCATGTCTGTACGGCACCTCTGATTTCTGGGTGGCCACATTACTTCTGGAGACAGCTCTGCCCATGGTTCAAGCCATGAATTGCCAGGCCCCTAGGACCGACTGCTCAGACCAGGGCTCCAGGCCTACGTGCCTCGCTGTGCCCCCTTCGCTGGGTCTAGCTCGGTGCACGGGGGTCTGAGAAGCCTCCCTGAGGGCAGGGGTGTGGAGGGGTCGAGTCGAGGGGCCCGTGGGGCCTCGGCACCTCGTTAAGATCAGCTGCAGGTGATGCTGGCTCACCCCGTGCCACCTCAGCAGGCCGCCAACAAGCGGCTCTCTCCTGGCACAGGCCTGCAGCTTCCCCGGGCCTCAGGAAGCCCCAAAGAGGGTTCTTTGCCGGCCCTTTTTTGCTGCAGATCACTTCCCACTGCGGTTGGGTGGGGACGCCTTCAGAAGTCCTCAGATTGCCCCCCTGCCATGGGCAGGGACATCCTCACCAGCCCAGATTTCCCTAAGCCCCATCCTACCCTGCCTTGAATTCTGACAGGGAGCCAGGTACAGCCCGAGCTTCTATGGGCACCCTTTTCCAGGTCCTCCCTCCTACGTGAGAAGGAGTTTTACCTCCCAGACCCTCTCCAGCTGCCCTCCTGCAGCTGAAGGCCGTTCCCCTGGGCCACACCTTTTGTTTCGGAGCTCTTGGTAGAGGTTTAGCTTTTTTGAAATGCAGACACTGGTCAGCTGGAATATGACATAGGGCACAGTATAGGATATTATCCTCATTTCAGAAAGCCCTGAGCCCCAGGGTCAGAGGGCTGCTGTGGGCTTCATGGGGGGGTTCCATGCCAGTTGCATCATTCAGTGCTTGTACGTTTCTTCTGGGAGTTACTGATGGACATTTAGCACTTTAGAAGGTGGACACTTTTAGAGCTGGGAAACGACGTGGAGCACTGTTAGGACAGTGTCCTGGGTTAGGAGAGTGCAGAGTCCCAAGGTCAGAGGGGCTTCCTGTGGGTTGCATGGGGAGGTTTCAGGCCAGGAGCATCTTTCAGTCCCTACTTCCTGTGGCATTCTGAAATGGCAGCTGGAGTGTGCTGGAGGTGGGGAAATCTTGTTTTCCTGACAGTTTTAGCCAGGAGGGGTTCTGCATTGCTCAGCCCCAGAATCGACGGATTTCTGAAGGAGTTTTAAGGCTCTCATGGCCAAGCTCAGCTGGCAGTTCAGGTCTGTGTGTACCTTTCCCATTCCTGCTCTCTCAGCTGGCTGAAAGCACAGTGTTTGTGACCTCCAGGCTGAAAAGCTTTTCCCTTGCTGCCCTTCACAGGAGGCTGCTGCTTGAGCAGCATTGTCGGAGCTCGCTTTGCCCCATGGGGAACTCCTGGGAAGAAGGAGCTGCATGGCTGCTGGGGTCAGAAGGCAGAGACACTCTCCGGCAGCAGCACGAGAGGAGGACAAGGAACAGGACAGTACCATCAGTTGATGGAGATAACTAAAGCTTTCAGTCCAGGCTCCATCTGTTCCTCCTGGTGTCCACACAAAGGCCTCCAGCGTGCCACCGAACAGGAGTCAGGCAAAGCAGCGCTCTCTGGCACTGAAGCAGCAGGTACGTTCTCACTCTTAGCTTTTCCCGCCTGGCTCTTGTGATCTCCTACCTTTGGCCACAGCTCTCTGCCAGGGCTGGCTGTCTGACCTCCCTGTCTGTCCTGCGGCCTGTCACAGCTGTTTGGGTTTGGTGCTCGGCAGGGGGAAGGGAACGGTGTGTGATTTGTTTCAGGCTTGTGGTTTCTGCTGGGTTTTGGCGGTATCGAGGTTCTGTGGGGGTTTGTGTTGGGCCTGGGGTTAGTGGGGTCGGTGTGGGCCTGTGGGGTTGTTTTAGTTGGATATGGGAGGTTGGTGGGGCTTGTGGGGTTGTTTTAGTTGGATATGGGAGGTTGGTGGGGCTTTTGGGGTTTTTGGGGATGTCGGGGATCCGGGGGTGTCTGCGGGGTCTGGGGTTTTTTGTGTGTGTCTCTCTTTAATTGTGGCCTCTGTGTTTTCTGGCTTGCGGGGTTCTTTAGGCCCCTCCCCATGCCACAACGCGGGGAAGAAGGGAGTGAAATGCTGCGTAAAGTGCAGTCTGCTGAGAAGGGAGGTGTTGGGGGAGGTACTTTAAGCTCTGGCCACACTTCCCATCCCCCGACTCCGGTGTCACTGGGGGTGCTGGGCAGGGCCATCAGTCAGAGTTTGTGTCCTTTATCCCGTACTGTCCTGGCCGCGATGCTGACTGCGGAATGGTCTCTCCCTCAGTATTTATTTCCTCCCCTGTCCGGTTGGAAAGGGCAGTGACAGAGTGGCTTTGGTGGGCGTCTGGCCAAACCACTGCAGTCGGTTCCGACAAAGCCCGGCGGGTCGGGAAAGGCCGCCCGCCCGCCCGCAGCTCCGAGCAAAGAACAGGAGACGGCGCCACCGTCCCCGGCGCCCGGCCAAAGGGCCGGCGGCGAGCAGGCGCCTCAGCTGGAGAGCCGCGTCTCCCGCAGGCGCTGCAGACCCCGCGCTGGGGGGCGCAGGCAGGGCCGGGGCGGAGGGGCGAGCACGGACAACCGCGGATAGAGCTCGGGATCGGACAGCGGCGGAGGCGCATGCGCGGAGTCCGCTGCTGGCAGGCGGCTGCCCGGGCGTGCGCGGTTGAGACCGTGACGCCAGCGGCGAACTCTACCGCCCTCTTTCGCCTGCCGTGCGCATGCGCAGTATGCCCCCCGGAGCCGCTCCCTGCCGCCGCCTGGCGAGTGAATCGCGGTACTGCAGACGGACGCCGCGCGCGACCAGTGCAGCTAGTGGCTCCGGGCTCTCCGCCGCCGCCTCTCGAATGAGCCGCGTTACGGCGGCTGGATCGCGCCGCGTGTGCGGTAGGCCGCCCGAAACCGGCTCTCTGCCGCCACCCGGTGACGAGCCGCGAAATCCGCGCCCTGCTACCGGCCTGCGGGCACGGCTCGCGGCTGCGGACGGGCGGCGCAGCACAGCGGACGCCGTAGAGCGCCTTAAAGCGGCGGCCGGCGTTGCCTAGGGACCACGCCGGGGTAGCGCCGCCGCAGCGCGGAGCAGGCGCAGTAGAGTGCGCTCGGTGCCGCCGCCGCCTGGCGAGCGCTCCGCGGTTCCGCAGGCGGTCGGGCCCCGCGCACACGCAGTAACGCTCGAAACCGCCGCCGCTCGGCTGGCCGTTCCGCCCGGGCGGCGGGCATGCGCGTCGGTTCTTACCTCCCCGCCAGCGCTCGCCTGGCGACGCCGCGTCGTGTGCCGGGCGGTGCTGCCCGCTCCGCGCTCCCTCCCGGTGAGGCGTCGCCTCCGCCGCCCTGCCCGGGGTCGGCCGGGGCCGGGGGGGGGGGACGGTTCCGCGGTTCGGGGTTGGGACGGTGGCATGTGGGGTGTCCGCGGGGCGGGGCCGCGCAGGGTTCCCGGGCAGCCCGGGGGCTGTAGCGCGGGGGCCGCGTTGCTGTGGGGGGGTTCCGGGGGGGAGGGGTTTGCTGGTCGGACTGGGGGTTCAGTGCGGGTGCTGTGCGGTCGTTAGTGGGCGGTGTGCGGGTATGTGTGCGGGGCTGAGGGGGTCTCTGGGGGCTGTGCGGTCGTTAGCGGGCAGTGTGTGGGTGTGTGCGCAGGGCTGAGGGGGTCTCTGGGGGCTGTGCGGTCGTTAGCGGGCAGTGTGTGGGTGTGTGCAGGGATGAGGGGGTCTCTGGGGGCTGTGCGGTCGTTAGCGGGCAGTGCGTGGGTGTGTGCAGGGCTGAGGGGGTCTCTGGGGGTTGTGCGGTCGTTAACAAATGGTGTGTGGATGTGTGTGGGGCTGAGGGGTTCTCTGGGGGCTGTGCGACATTCTGCCCTGTCTGAGCATGGGCTGCGGGTTTTCTCGTGTGCGGTTCCAGGCCAGGAGCAGCATTGGGCCACCGCACTGTTGTGTGGGAGCAACTGGCTGGCCTTGGGAAGGTGGACACTGGTAGAGACAGAAAAGGAGATAGGGCACTGTTAGGACCGTTCCCTCATTTTGGAAAGCGCAGAGCCCCAAGGGCAGTGGGGCTGCTTCTGGTCGACATAGGGAGGTTTTGGGCCAGGAGCAGCGTTCCGTGCTGGCACGTTTGGTTGGGTTTGGTTTGTGCCAGCTAAGTGAATTATTTGGAAGGCGTAGAAGCAAAAGCTGCAGAGGCTGCCGGCAGGTAACTGAGGCGCTGAGGGGTTGGGCCGAGAGGTGGCAAATGCTCCCTGGGCAGTCTGGTTCTGTCAGGTGAAGTTTGTCACCTCCAGCACTGAGCCAGCCGCTGTTCGCATGTGTGCTTCCTGCTGTGCTCTCGGACGGGTGACAGGGTCACACTTGGAGGCTGTGCCGTACCTGGCACAGTGTGAGGTCACGGCCCCTCAGCTGCCCAGCGCCTCACCTGAGCACACACTGGCTCCCGCTCTTGGTGGTTTGGTGTGACCGTGATGCCAGTTGCATGAGGAGCACCGCTGGCTGCATAGGGTTTTCTAGCAGCAAAGTTGTAATGCCATAGGAGTGCTGGCAGCACAGCCAGGCCTGGGCATAGCACAGTGTCCTCGCATTATGTGCATGCTGCCATTGCGAGCGGTGCCGCAGCAGCTGGTGGGAATGAGGTGAGGCTTTGCTGGCTGGTATTTTTAGCTGTGCTCTGCCAAGGAGATGAGCTGAGTTTTCACATCAGCTCTAAGAGGCTTTTCTGTTTGGGCTTCTCTCCCAGGCTTGGGACTCGGTGCTGTATTTGTGGCTGGATCCTTCTGGTAAGTGGATGCTGTTGGTCCTGGCTCCGGCCAGGCCAGAACTCCCCTCCCTAAGCAGTCAGCACAGGTGAGGCGAGTCAGCCCGGACTGTTTTCCTCACCACCTGACATCACTCCCCCATCAAAGGGGCCGATTTGGGAGGGGTGCTCCTGGGTGCTTCCAGGGCAGGCTGAGTGAGGCCAGGGCCAGGGGTCGGTGCTCACATTGGGGCGGTGCTCAGCAGTGTTACTGTCTCCTTGGGCAGGTAAAGCGCTCCACATTCTTGTCGGGGCTGTGTGCTTTGTCTGGGGGTCCTGTTCTCAGGGTGCTTGTCAGTAACGGCCCTTCTCCCCAGCAACGGGGCCTCCGGCTGCTTCTCTTGTGGGAGCGATGGAGCGAGCAGAGCAGCGTGTGGTGCTCGGCCCCTGCCTGGGGCTGAACTGCCACCTCCTTACTGCGTATCTGAAGGAAATGCCTGCTCGTCATCTCTGGGGCAGTGCTCCAAGTGCAGGGGGGAGGGGAGGTGAGGCCAGGCCAGCATGGCAGCCTTTCTTTGAGGTCATGTCTTGAGCCGGGGGAGCCCAGTCTTTAGGTTGCCGTGCCCACCTCAAGCTGCACGTCATCAGGTTTGTGCCTGCTAGAAGTCTGGGACAGAGCTGGCATAGGTGTCCTGTCCAGCCGGTGTCCGTCGACGTCCTCTTTGCTGCACATGGGTAACAGGGGGCTCTGGAGCAATACAGGCATGCTGCTCGGTGAAGGCAGAGAAGTAGCGCTTTCCTTTAGAATGCTGACATTGGTACAGAAAGGGCAGTTTGTCTGTCTCTCACTGTCCATGTTCCCTTTGACCCAGGGAGGCTGCGTGGAGCCGATGACTTCTTAGCCGCGTTGACGGGCAAACTGGCCCTGGTGTGACCTGCTGGAGCTGCACGCTGAGATCAAGTACCTGATGGACGTGCTGGATCCGTCTTTGCTGCGTGGAGAAGGTAAGGCATCCTTGCAGAACGCAGGCCCCTGTGACCTGGGAATCTCCTGCTGGACATGGCCTGCTGAGGCAAGGGCTGTTTCCAGCTGAGAAGGGGAAGGCGAAGGTGTGTCTTAGCGAGCAAAGACACAGGCTGCGCGGGGAGGAGGGGGCAAATGCAGTTATCCTTCTGTGCCTGGAAACATCCCAAGAGTATTTCTAGGCCCATAGCCTTCAGCTAAATTGAGGGACACGTAATGGGACTGTTGGGCTACCTGGGGAGGTTTCAGACCAGGAGCAGCGTGCAGGCATCATGTGTTTTTTTGGGGGGAGTTATCACTGGGTGTTTAGCATTTTTGAAGGTGGACGCTGTTAGAGCTGCAGAATGTCACAGGGCAGTGTTAGGATCATTCTCTGGGTTAGAAAAGTCCTGAACCCCGGGGTTGGAGCGTCTTCTGGTGGGGTAACTATTATTGGGGGTGCAGTTTTGGTTTTCCCAGGCACATCGGATCCCCAAACTCCTGAATAAACCTGATCTTTGATTTCCTAAGGCACCTTGTGCTTTGTAGGGGTGTTTATCAGAGCTAAACTGAACATTTCAATTCATTGTTATGTAAATCTTCAGTTAGGTTATTTTTAGCTCTGAGATCCTGTACAGCCCGGTAACTTCCGTTCAGCTTCTTAACAGGTAGAACAGGAGTCGTTCCCTACTTCCAATTCTATTTTGCCACCCCCAAATTTAACTTTTGCCTCCGATTGTTCCAATAAATCTTGTCCTGACAAAGGTCTTGGTGAGTTGGGCCCGGACAGAAATGTCTGTATTCCTGTCTGCTTTCCTAACTCATATTTCAGGGGTTTTAAGAAGAATGCCTTTTCACTCTGGCCAGGTTAGTGCTTGGTTTACAAATGAAAAGGCTGCTCCTGTGTCTACCAAAACTTCTATTCCCTGTTGTTGTTTCCCTAGTTTGGGTATACCCAGTGGATCTGCTCAGGTGGGTTCCCCAGGTCCCCATCCCTCCTTTCCGACAGGAGCCTGTGCTTTACTCCTGCCCCTCCTCTCTGGGCACTCGCTCTTCCAATGGCCCCTTTCTTTGCACTGGAGGTGCTGGTGGAGTCTCTCCATGATACCTGGCCCCAGCTGGCACCAAGGAGAGAATGAAAAGCACCAGATGCCTACAGGGTGGGGTTTAGTGTCTTCTTCTGCCCCCTTGATGACACCAAGGTGTTTGGCACAGCCACGTGTGGGTGATGTCAAGCTGGGGGGGAACTGCCAGCCAGCAGCAGGGACCTTCTCGGATGTTCCTGAGCTGGGGACTGTGGTGTTATGCTGAGACAGACCCCAGAGCTGGGGTCTCCCCACGGGCTCCTGGGGCCTATTTCAAAATCCCAAGTCATAAACCTCCCACGCTGGGCATTGCCACCAAGCACCTCAAAAATTACCAAGAAAACACACTGTGAATTACATCTGCAAGGGCAACAAGTGCTTTTGATTTTGGGTCTGGTGAGGTGATCCAAAGAGCTGAAGAGGATTTATGCTCTTCCTTCAGGGCCCTTGGGCAGGCGGGCCAGCCAGCAGAGCTGCGGGTGTCTCTGGAAGGTCTCTTCCTGGCCAGAGGCAGCACTGAGAGGAAGGACAGGGTGGGCTGCGGGTGTTCCTTGTGCAGCTTGGCCCCAACTGGGGGCAGTGCTGGTGCTTCCTGGCTACCCCCTCCTCCCTGTTCTTCTCCTGCTCCTCTTCTCTAGCACAGAAGAAGAAAGATGCTGTGCTCCATCTCCATCCAGGATCACAATCTGCCCCCATCACGACCACAGTGCCTCAGTGTTTGTGTGACATACATCCCTGGGGCGCTGAAAAACCCTCCTCCTCCCTGCTGCGGGCTCAGTATCCATGGCTTCAACAAACCAAGTGCAGACCTCATTGCCCTGCTGTGTTGATCTGCTCTGCTGCCTCTGGAGCCCAGGGTGCAGGACCCAACTGGGAGCTGGCACTGGAGGGCCCGGATGCTGTGGCATCCCACACAGTGCAGGAAGGACAGTTCTCCTCCTTTTCCTCCCAGCTGAAGCCTCATAGCTGGTGGTACCCATGAACCAGACATGGAGTTCATCATCCCACTGCAGGGACCTGCTCCACCGCCTCCACCTCTGCACAAGTGTGGTGCTGAGCAGTCCCCGGTGCAATAGCCAGACAGGAGCTGGCACTGGAGGGCCACCCTCTGGCATTACCTCAGTCCTCAGAGGCAGAGTCGCTGGTCCCACAGAACCCGCCTGCTGCAGTCGCTCCCCCACTGACCAAGGATGGAATGGGCAGATGATGGCACTGGTGAGGAAGCAGCCTTGTTTCCCATCTTCAAATGAGACTGCCTGGAGAAAAAAACGAGTGATCCCCGGTTAGGGCTGTTCTTGCAGCCTCCTCTGGCCTTCAGTTGTTTTCTTGGAGCACATTCTATCGTGATTTGGCTTGGAAGGGACCTCAAAGATCACCGACTTCTACTCCCCCCCGCCACCACCACAGGCAGGGGTGCTCTCCACTTGACCAGGTTGCCCAATGCTCCATCCAGCCAAGCCTTGAAGACTTCCATGGAGCCAGGGGCATCCGCCACCTGTCTAGGCAACCTCTCCCAGAGCCTCCACGCCCTCACAGAAAAGAATTTCTTCCTCAGATCTAAACTAAAGCTCCCTTCTTTCAGTTTCAAAGCATTCCCCCTTGTCCTATTGCTACATGCCCTGATAAAGAGTCCTGCTTCATCTGTCCTGGAGACTCCCTTTTAAGTCGACTTCTCTACGCAGACCAGCTTCAGAGAGCAGACAAGTAGCAGTTAGCCTAAAGCCCAGCAAGGAAGGGTAAGAGCTGATGTGGGGTAGTTCAGATTTGACAGCACTGAGTGATGCGGGCAGTAATGGCCTCCTCTGGCAGAAAGAGAAATGCTGGGGAGGATGGGAAGAAAAACAACAAAACCACAAACAAAGGAAACTTTTTCTAAGGCTATTTTAATGCTGGTTCTTAACTGACATAGAACAGTAAATAGGCCTGCTTCCTGCAAACAGCGTTGATGCTGCAGCGTTCCACAGACACGTCATCCATCTTGTACCACAGTCCATTGCTGGCCTGCGAAGAAAGGCAGCGGTACCTGGAGATGAACTGTGTGCTTTCTCCACAAAAACACAGGCAGAAAACGAGGCAGCCAAGAGAAACCCAATCCAGCTGGTACGGAGACCTCGCCCAAACCCGTGGCTGCCAGTACCCCTGCAGCCTGGTTCTCTTGCTAGGAAGGAAGCTGCTCTTTACCTTTATGTAACAAAAATAGTGTCCGGCATGGCAGCTGCCACCTCTGTGCAGCAGGACGGCATATAAGGAGTAGAGGAGCGGTTCTCCAGCAGTCTGCGATGTGTATGGCCGGAGATCCAAGTGCTCGGGGTACTCCACAACCTACCAAGGAGAGACTGAGAGGGCTCAGAGATGATGCTGAAAGATTTTATGAGAGCCTCCCAAGGCCAGGCAGTAGAGGTGAGGTGTCTGCAGACACCTTTTGGGCTCATGAGCACTTGGGTGTGCCCGAAAGCAACATGTAATCCTTTGGCTGGCAGGAAATGGCTCTCAGCCAAAGCGGCCCTGTCAGAGCAGAGCACGCACTTGTCTTTCCCCTGGAACTCTCCTCTCCCCAGAAAGGAACACAAACTGGTGAAAGAGCGCACTGCTTTTGGGAATCTCCTGCTCCAGGAGGAGAAAGCTGCACTCCAGCTGGATACACACCTTCCCCATCTTCCTGCCGGTGAGATCTTGAAACCTTTTCAGGCACAGGGTGAGGACCTTGGGCACGTGATGGACAGTCAGCCCCTTGGAGGCAGCAACCTGGAAACCTGTCACACCTGGAAACCCAGCACAGAGCCAGGTGCTGGAATGCACCCTGTTTTCCCCACAGCAGGCCAGACAAGCTTCCACCACTCAGGCATCCTTCACAGCTGTGTTAAGGCTGTTCAGTACCGTCAGGCCCTGCTAAACAAAAGCTGCATCTCATTCTTGTGCATTCATCCTCTGTGCAAAGAGGACTTCTGCTCCATGACACAGCACCTTCCTGCAGGATCTAGGATTACTACATTGTTTCTCCTCGTCTTACCTGTGGCATTGCAAGCAGTTCTGTCATCCATCTGCTCAGGTTCCACAAAGCCCTCCAGAGCTGCAGTGACAGAGGCTGCTGCCTGGAGGAATGGGAAAGGAGAGCACTGAGCACTGCCCTCACTCACCCAAACGCTTCCTAGAGAGTCGACAAGCAGGGCCCAGGAGGAGGCAGAGAGGGGGTATTCTGCTGAAGGCTTCCCTCAATTCCCAGGCATTCCTGGGGCCATCAAGAGCACTTTCTCTGTGGCACTGCTCAGTTCAGCTGCCAGTTGTGTGCAGGGTCATGAGCAATGGGAAAACAAACCCACAACCCATCAGCCCAGGAGCCAGACGGGTGTTGTGGGCAAAGGGAAGGAGGATGAGAGGTCACCAAGGGTGCAGGGAGGATAATGTATGCTTGTCCAGATGAAAGCCAGCACCCATAGGGAGCACAGTGCCACAGCCTCCACAGGACACTGTCCATTCCACTTCCCGCCTGCCACCACCAAGCTTGCTTGTGTTTGCACTACTTGTTTCCAAGTCATCTGCATGGATTCTG
Organism: Porphyrio hochstetteri; assembly: GCA_020800305.1. Classification (NCBI taxonomy): domain Eukaryota; kingdom Metazoa; phylum Chordata; class Aves; order Gruiformes; family Rallidae; genus Porphyrio; species Porphyrio hochstetteri. Next base: position 15,215,481 of record CM036915.1, on the reverse strand, counting down.
GAAAGCTACAGGGGCCTTGGGACATCTTGAATCACAGTTCAACAAACCCTCTTACTTTATATCCAGCAGCACATCCAGGAAGGGCTTGTAGGAATTGGAAACCGCTTTGCAGCTCCAGCACGTGACTGGAACACAAATCAAAATGCTCAGTGACAGGGGCAGTGAACTGGCTGTGATGGCTTACACTGGTTGTACCAACGCCAGTCACAGGATCAGCTGTTGTTCAGAGGCAGAGAGAGGCACAGACAATTCCAAGGAGAGTTATGGAAAGAAGTACTTCTGGATCTCAGCGAGCCCCCAGATATTTGGTGGACAGCGGTGGTTGCTTGCGAAGAGAAGTCCAAGCTGGAACAAAGTGGTAAGGAAGAGAGTTATGTCCTCCAAGAGTTTTTTGCTTTCTCTGAAAGCCCTGGGCATAGGTTTTCCTTGGTGGGAGGATGTCAGGGAATCCAAAGGGCTTGGGAACATAGAGGAGAGAATTTGCTTGTGCTTACTCGCTGCTTCCACTCAGACAAGCTCTCTGCATGGCATCGACAGTATAGCGTAAGAACTTGTGGGCGTCTTCCTGTGTGCCAGGCTTGAAATGTTCTCCTATTCCTACAAAAGAAAAACTTGGCAGCTCTCTCCTACAGGAGCAGAAGAAAACCTGAACAAGGCTCTGAAATCTCTTACCTGTGAGGGCACTGATGACAGCACTCGGCTTGATGGCACTGCCTGAGGCGTGCAGGACCTCATTAACATGCGCTTCCATGATGCACATCATGCAGAAGCCTTGCTGGACACCTGAAGAGGGAGGAAAGCAAGTTTCTCAGGTTAACAAAATAGCCATGGTGATGGACAGCCCGGTGGAGGCCTTGAAGCTATAAGATCCCCACTCCTCCCAAGCTGACAGCATCCCAACAGGCCTGGGACATTCTGGTGTACAGAAAAGCTCTCTTTGGAGGGATGCTTAAGTGATAGAAGTTTTCTATGCAGTGAGCCAAGGGGGCTGGACGCTTGCAGGAATAGAGACTAGTGAGAGGGGCCTTTCTAAACGATACGCCAGGGAGCAGATGATCCCCTCGCTCAAACCAAGATACAACTTCGTCTCACACCCACCAAGCTCAAGCCCAAACCCGTCTTTCCTTCTCTGTCAGTCAATGGTCTCTGCTCTCCCTTTGATTTATTCCAAAACCAACAACAACTCTCCACGAATCGCCAAGGTTTCTTCTGTCCCAGGGATGGTAAAACAGGAGGGAGTGGCTGCTTGTCAGTTTTCCCCTCTACGCCGTCTTCTGCTGCCCTGCTTTCCAATCAAGGACTTGTGGATGTGAGGGATGACTCCTGCGGATACAAGAGGAGGATTCCCATCAGACTTCCTAAAAACCTCTTAGAGAAATCCTCAGTTCCCAGCAGGATTTGGTGAAGTGTTTCCTCCTGCCGTGGCTCCAGTATTTCTCTTTGGTGCCAAATTCCTGTTTTCCCACATTTCCCCCTTTAAAATTCCCCATGGGAAGGAGGGAAAGGGGGTGGCAAGGGCGATACCCACCTCCTCCAGCAATGGTGGCTTTGATGAGAGAATCCAGCTCCTCGTCACCACGAATGGCCAGCTGCAAATGGCGACAGGTGATGCGCTTGGCTTTCAAGGCCTTTGAGACATTCCCTGCCAGCTCTAAAACCTGCAAAGACACTGGGGATGATCCCAAGGGCAAGGACGGGTCTCCCACCTCCCTGCCCCAGCCTCTGGAGGAAGGTGAGGGCCTACCTCGGCAGTGAGACACTCCAGCACGGCTGCGCTCTAGACAGCAGCTGTAGCGCCCACTCACCCACGGCTGGTTGTGCGAGTTCTTAAATGCCTGTGGATCCTTCCAACAGGGAACTGGGGTGAGAGCAACCAACGCTGTGTTAGCACCTATAGACCCCAAGAAATTTGCATACTATAGCCCCCTAGAAATTTGCATACCCTTACCCATTTGCATAATTACACCAGATGCCACCAATTTTTAACCCCACCCCGCCCATCCACAGCTTCTGGGAGCTTCTGGGAGCCCCTGTAATGCCGCTACTGCGACAACACAAATCGCAAAAGATTACCTTTTCCACTCACTCAAAAAACAAATAGAGACAAAATAGGGGGGTACAGGTCGATGCATGCCCCCAGAAGTGGAGGTTTCACCCAGGGATGTGTGATTTCCCTCACCAGCAGGAGTGGCTGGGCCCTACCTGGAGTCCTGCTCTCTGGGAGCATGATACGGCCTTTGCTTTGGCCTTGCCACTATCCTTCCCTGCTTTTCCACCCACCTGCAAGAGAGAAATCCACCTATTAATAGTCTTAATTCATCCCTAGAAACCTGCTGCACCATAACCGAGAGGCAAATACTCTCTTGGCCACGACAGGAAACTCATGGCCTCTCAAAGCACCCAAAGAGTGGCAAATATGAAGGGATCAGGCAGTTTTGAGGGGTGCAGCAGCTGCTTGCTCTTGTTACCTTCTAGCTACAGTTGGTTTCACAAAGGTCTTTTATTTAACCCTTTGCACCCCTTCACCAGCCTTCCCTGGGAACCACCACGGCTGCAGGCAGCCCCGTGCCTCAGGCCTATAGCTGCCGGCACGGCCTGGGGTGCTGCTTCCTGCGGCCTGACCCTGCGTGGGCACCATCCCCTGGCTCGGTCCTGCTCGGCCCATGGCCGCCTCCTTGGGCTTGCCCAGGATGGAGGCCCAGAGAGGAGTGAGCAGCACAGCCAGCAGAGCAAGGATACAAGCAGGCGAGAGGGGACAGGCTGCAGGAGGGAGGGAAAAGAAGGGCAGGAAGCAGGAGAGAGAAAAGAGAAATGCAGGGAGCGGGGGAGGGATGCGGACAAACATGGCAGCAGGCTGTAGGACAGAGGGAGGACACACAGAGCTGTTAACCCTGTGAACAGCTGCCCAGGGGGAATGGGGCAGTGCCAGGGTTTAGCCCCAGCTGGCGGCTGAGCCCCACGCAGCCACTTGCTCAGGCCCATCTCCCCCCAGGGTGAGGAGGAGAACGGGGAGACAAAGGCAAACCTCACGGTTGGGATAGGGGCAGTTTACTGGGACAGCAGAAGAAACAAAACTGGTGACACACAATTCAGTTTCTCACCTGCCAGCCATACAGCTGGAGATGCACCACCCCTCCCCAGCCAGCCCCTTTTCATGCTCAGCATGATGCCATACACTGTGGAATTCCCCTGTGGCTCCTTTGGGTCACCTGTCCTTGCTCTGTCCCACCCCAGCTTCTGGTGAAAATTAACTCCCTCCCTGCTGAACACAGGACCCCCCTGCTGCCCCCCAGGATTCTGGCAGGCTTGGTGGGCATGTTGACCCCCCACTCCCTTGGGGACCTACACTGAGAGCCCCCCTCACTCCACAAGCTGCACTGACTGGGACCCACTCCAGTAGCTGGCAGGACAAGCTGGGAGTGCCTGCACCCACTGGTTGACTCCAGTAGGTGGCACCCGGCCTACCCACACCACCCCCCAGCAGCTGGCACATGGTCCTTTTGGTTCACAGACACTCAGGGGTGAGAACGAGATCCCGTAGAGAGTGTGTTCAACAAGATTTATTAGAAGATGACAGGACAGACACCATATCATGCACAGTTCCTCAGGGGAGCTTTACATGTGCAGTGGCCCTCAAGTACTGATGGGGCAAGTGATGGTCTGCAGTTTCCTGGCTCTTTCCTGCAGCTGCTGGCTGATGAGACGCAGCTTAGCAGAGATCTGCTTGAGCCTCTCCAACTTCTTCAACATTTGAGGAGAGCTTCCCTTCCCCACAAGACAGTTCTCTTGAAGGATGTGGCACCGCCTCTCCAGGTCCTTTACGGCACCTTGGAGGCTGCCGCTCTGCTCCAGCAGCCTGCTGTGACTGCTACCAGGCAGCCAGGCCTCCTGCAGCCCTGGGGTCTGAACGCCCACCTCTGCCACAGCCCGCCCACTGCCGGCACTTCCCTGTGGCACGGAGCACAGGTTGTGGGGCGCCAAGTCTTCCCATACAGCCTCAGGAGGAACCTCTGCGCTGTTTCCTTCCTCCTGGAGATGGGCATCCTTTACGCTCTCCTGGGTTTCCCTCTGCCCGTGTGTGTCTAGGGAGGGACATGGCGTGAGGGTCTCCGAAGAGCAGGGTTCGCTGGCCCCGGTGCCCAGGAGGGTCTGCAGGCGTGCCCTGGCCTCACTGCAGGAAGCAGGCTGCTGGCCGTCGAACCGCTCCAAGATGTACTTTTCAAAGAGTCTCCTCTGCTGCAGCAGTTGGTCTTGGAGGTGGATGATGTGGGCGGCCATCCTGCTGTTGTCCTTCCAGCACAGCTTGCCCAGGACGTCCTGGATCTCACCAAAGGCCTTGCCGCTGCTCCAGGCTCCCCTCACCAGCTCCTTTGCCAGCTGCTTCTGCAGGTCCCGTGCCTGACAGGTGGTGCTATCACGCTGCTGCAGCAGCATCCCCTGCACCTGGTCCAGCTCAGCCTCCTTGGAGCGCAGCAGCTGGCGGATCTCCACCTCCCGCTGCCGCTGGTTCTGCTCCCGCAGGCGCTGGAGCCCCTGTGCCTGCTGCTGCTCCCCTCTGGCCTGCAGCCGTTGGGCCAGGAGCTGCCGCTCCCGCTCCGCCGCCTCCTTCAGCCGGCGAGTTTCAGCAGCGAAGTGTTGGCGCAGCTCTTGGGAGCGGAGTCGCTCAGCCTCCAGCTCAGCCCGCAGCCTCTCCAGCTGCTGCTCGTGCCTGTCCTGTGACGCCCGGCCACGGCAGGGCGAAGGGTGGCTGCGTGCCACGGGCCTCCGTCCCACACCGCGCCAGCTCATGGCTTCAGGGATGGCAACCAAATGCTGATGCCAACAGCCACCAGCGTTGGGTGTCCCTCCCTGTCAGCAGCTGCTGCCTCCCCTGACTGCGCAGGAGTGGAGACAGCATCTGAAGTGAGCCAAGGGGGAGCGAGTCTGGCTTTATCTACCTGTCCTGGCAATGACCTCACAATGGAGGGGTGGGGCCTCATGGCCTTATAACGTGTGTCATGATGCTAGCGTAACCAAGGAGGGGTGGAAGCTTGGCTGCACACCAAGTGCCCACCGAACAACCCCCACATTGGATTGGACAGTGATGGCTGTGTCACTGTGATGTCACAGTAGGTTTTGTGACATAGGTGCCCATAAAAGAAGCCGCTCCAAAAAGCAAGGGCACATTTGGAGGGGAACCTGACCTCAGTGCTGCTGCGCAGCAGTTTGGAGAGCATTCACTAAGACGCTTCTCAGCGGTCCCTGGTGCCCCCCACCATCTCCTGCCACGTGCTCAGCACCGAGACAAATCCTAGGCACCCCTGACTGTGCATCCGCCTGGCTGCATCGTGTCTGTGAGGGAGGGTGTGTGCCCCTGTGCTTGGGGACTGTCCCCACAAGTGTCAGGTGCCGGACTGTGCCCACAGGCGTGCCCTCACAGCCCAGTGGCCCCCCTCGCAGCCACGCAGGAGGAGGTGGTGAAGGAAGCCATGCATGAGGAAGTGATGAAGGAAGACCTTCGCAGGCTCCGCGAGCGCCTGGAGCGCTGTGCTGCGGGGTCACGAAGGCACAGGGAGCTGCTGCAGACTCTGGTAGGTGTGGAGTGTTCCCCTTGAGCTCGGACGCTGGGAATGAGAGCCTGGCCCCTGAGCCCCCCTATTCCCACACAGCAAAAGGAGCAGGAGGAGATGAAGGAGGCCATGGAGCAGCATCGCGCAGAGGTCAGTGTCCCCTCCTCTGCCCGCCTCACCCAGCAGCGGTGGCCAGGGCTGTGTCAGGGGCTCAGTCCCTGTGTCTGCTGCCTCTTCCCAGAACCGCCTCACTGCGAACGATCTAAAAAGGAGCCGCCAGCAGCTGCAGCAGCTGAAGGACTGGATGTCCCAGGCGCAGGTGAGTTCACTGGGTCAGACAGGTTGGGGGTGGAGGGCACCTCTGGAGATCATCTTGTGCAGTGCCCCTGCTCCAGCAGAGTCAATGAGAGCCAGTTGCTCAGGACCATGCCCAGATGTGGAGCATGTCCAGAGTGGGCCTTGGGGGTCCCTTGGTCCGCCCACAGGGCCTGTAGCCCTGGGAAGGAGGGGATGTGAGGGCAAGGACCGTGCCCAAAAGGAGTCAGGAGTGGATAACACTTGTATGTCGTGTTCAAGAGGAACTCGGGCATGGGCTGGAGGGGGTTGCTGGGTAGTCTGGTGTTGGGCCCTCGCTGGTGGCATGGGGGTGGTCCTCCATTCCCTGCCCCTCCTGGAGTGGTTCCAGTTTCTTCTTCTCTGCTAGGAGGAGCTGTTTCAGAAACAGAAGAAGGGAAGCAGAGCAGTGCAGGAGCTGTTCAAGGTTTGTGAACCATAAATCCCTCGGGAGTGGCCGGAGTTGCTGGGCAATGGCGCTAGCCTCAGGCCACCTTGTGCCTGCCAGCCTGGCCCTGGAGACTGACTGGGGACGCCCCGTCCCACCACGTCTCCCTACAAGGTGTCCGCTCTCTCTGCAGTGCCATCAGTGGTCAGAACTGGCCAAGGCTATTCAGGAGCACACTGAGGCCAAGAAGGTACTGACTGGGGACAGGCGGGCTGGGTGCTCAACATGTTTGTGGAGGAAAGCCCCCACAGAGTGATTATGAGATGGACTCTTGAGCAGGTCCTTTGCTTTTCAAGCTTGTCAGGCAGAAGATCCAGAACCACTTGGAGACACTGGAATGCCTCCGAGAGCAACCAGCTTGGTGAGTGGCAACGGGGCCCTGACCAAAACCTGGGACCGTAGGCTGGGGGGTGCTGAGCAGCTTCGGGCAGACCTCTGCCACTTGCAGACATCTTTCTGGCTCCTGTCTGCTGCTGATGTCTGCTCTGGAGAGCCCTTGGTCTGTTGCCATTCACGCTATGCCACTCCCTCTGACCCTGAGGGAGTAGCAGTGTTAAACACCAGCCAAGCAAGGTGGCAGCAAAGGCTTGTGGCTTTTTCAAATGGGTTGGAAGCAGCAGCGCTGAGGTACTGACAGGCTGACTCCTGTTCCTACCTCTGCTGCCAGAGTGGTTCCGAAGAATGTTTCTCAATACAGTGATAGGTGCTTTATACATATAAGTAAATATATATCTCTCTATATAAACAGCAGCTCAAAACATCTCTGAGGCAGTTGGGAAAGCATCCCTGCTGCTCGGTGCCCCCAGGCCTGGGATGGGGAGTAGGGCTGTGCTGTGCGGGGATGTGGGGGTGCCTGGTGCCAGCCCCAGCAGAGGCTGGGCAGCACGCTGGCTCCCTGTCATCCACATAGGGGGGCGTGATGTTGGCTGAGATCTCTTCTCACAGCCCAGAACCCCATGATTACCCCAGCAGGGAGAAGAAGGCAAAGAGAGATGAAGCAGAAGGGTCGCTGCTTCAAGAGATGGTGGCTGTGCGGCTGGTAGGACAGACACCCCAACTGTGGGCCTTCTGGGGGGGGGGAAGGGTCTGCACTGTGCCCGGAGGACACGAGGGCACTGGTCTCGGCAGGGACGAGGGAGCGGGATGGAGTGCCCAGCCCTCGTCCCCCTCGCACACCCCAACACGTGTCCCTGCTGTGTCTTGCTCTGTAGGAGGAGCAGCTGGCGTCCAGGAGGCACAGCATTGCTGCTTGGATGAGGTGAGTTGCCAGGGTGGCTTTGGGTGCTGGGGCTCTTCCACAGGCAGTGGGATGCCCGTGCCAGTGATCCCAAGGGCATTAGGCAGCTTTGGACTTGTCTAGGATGAAATGTTTCAGTACTGCTGTTCCTCCTTGCTTGGGGGGCACCTGGGGGCAGATTTGGGGGCCCACTGGGGAGACAAACAGTAGAGCTGAGAGAGATGCACAGGCCTCTCGCTCCAGCCGAGTGGGGGGAGTTGTGCCTGGCACCGTGCAAGGTCCCACCAGTGGCTTTCAAAGAGGGTGTCTGGCAAGAGCTATGACAAATTTGCTCCCTGCTCTCCTAATCCCTCTCCTGTTCTCCCCCCAGGAGATTCCTTCTGTTCTTCGCCTTCGTGCAGATCATCCTCCTGACTGTGGTGCTCCTGGAGAGGGACATCCTTTACTTGGTCCTGCCACCAAAGATGGCAGTTGCATTTGGGAGCCACCCTGTAAGGCCCCATTTCCTCTGAAATAAAAGGAGAAACAGAACAAAGACATCTGTCACTGTCCAGCCTGTGACCTTGTCAGGGCATGTCAGCTGGCGGCTCGGGGGGAGGGGGCTGCTGCCTTCCCTTCCTCCTGTGCACACCCCACCATGGCTCTGCCTCAGGCCTGGCTCCTGTCCTTGTGCTCTGCTTGGGTCCACGTTCCTGGCTATATCCCCTCCCAAAAAGCAGGATTTCCTCTATAGACAGCACAGAGTTCTGGGTCTGATGGCTTGGCCCCCAAGGGCCTGATGGATTACTAGCAGCCTGGGCTGGGAATAGAGCCAGACCTCACATATTCTAGGGCCCTGTGCCACTGTGTCACAGTGCTCTTTTCCTTTGGCCGGCTCAGTTTGATCCTGACTACTGAGAGCTCGTCTTTCCCAGTGATCCCAGGGATGGCCAGCCCATGCCTACAGCTCCCACTGTGCCCCGGGGCGCTCCTTACTGCAGGGACACTGTCCCCAGCCCAGCCTGGCTCCCACGGGCACCATGGCTGCCTCCCTGGGCAGAAAATAGATATATTGAGAGGACTAGGGCTCGAGAGAAGGACAGAGGGATCACTATCCAGTTAGTGCAACGGGCAAAACAGACTCAGAACAGAATAAAAGACAGAACAGTGATTTATTACACTACAGCTACACACCCAGTGAACCAGAGCCATGTAAAGAGAAGCACGGCCAGGTCTTAAAGCACCTTCCCCTCACCCCGCCCTTCTTAGCAGACTTAAACTTCATCACAATTTTACTCCCTTCTTCCCCCCCAACATGGCACGGGGAGGGTCAAGGATTGGGGAGTGGGGTTCTGATCAGTTCCTCACAAGCTGCTTTCCTCCTCCAAATCTTAACACTTCTACTTCCCCACACCCCTCCCTTCTTCGCCCACTTTAATCATAAATTCACTCCCTTCTTCCCCCCCATCACAGCACAGGGAGGGGCAGGGAATGGGGAATGGGGGTTTTCAGTCTGTTCCTCCCGAGTTGTTTTCCTTCTTAGCTGAGGGGGGGGCATTCCATACACACCCCCTTCCCCTGTGGCACCGTGGGGTCCCACCCGCAGGAGACATTTGTCTCCAGGAACTCCTCCAGCGTGAGTCCTCTCTATCGGGGAGTCATCTCCTCACCACAGGCCTCTCAGCAAGACTCCCTTCCATGGGTGCTGACCTTCGGGCCCAGACTCCCCCGGCCTGGTCCCCCCCAGAGTCACAAGTGCCCCGGCAAGCCTGCCGAGGCGTGGGTCAATCTCTCCAGAGGCCGTAGATGTCTCTGCTCCCCGTCCTCATCCATGGGCTGGGAGGGGACACCCGCTGTACCATGGTCTTCTCCACGGGCTGCAGGGGAATCTCTCTCTCCAGCACCTGGAGGGCCTCATTCTTGTCCCCCTTTCTCCTTCCGGCCTGGCCTTGGTGTCCACCCAGCTTGTTACATCTGCTCACTCCCTTCTCTGGTGGCAAAATGCACCTGCCTGTGGGATTTTTCTCCTCACTGTCATTCCCAGAGATGCTGTGACCATCTTGGATTGCCTTGGCCTTGGTCAGCAGCAACTCTGGCCTTGAATGGGCCGATGTTCACTGTCTGGGGCCTGCAGAGAGCTTCTGGCTGCTGCTTGCAGAAGCCATCTCAGCAGCACAGCTACGCCAAACTGCGACAGGCCTGTGCGCTGGGCAGAGAAGCTGTTCCTGGGCAGAGCTGTCTCTCAGCAGTGCTGCTGGGTTGCCATGAGGATGCTCCCTCCATCGCAGGAGCCCAGCCCATCCCAGCTCAGCAGGAGAAGGCCAGTTCTTCTAGGCTCCCTCCTGGTGTCTCAGGCCTCATGGGGATCGTTCTCTGATCCCATCTCTGATGTCCTCGGGTGGGGAGAAATTCTTCTGTCCAGCAGAGTCATTTCTCCTGATCAAACCAGAGCTGGGCAGGAGAATCACCTTTCCTTGTCTCTGCATGAGACAGGACCCCCAGGCAGGGGGTCCCACAGATAAGGGGTTGCCCTTCTCTGGACACTCTCCAGCATCTCAACATCCTTCTTGTAGTGAGGGGCCCAAAACTGGGCACAGCACTCGAGGTGCGGCCTCACCAGAGCTGAGTACAACAGAACAATCTCTTCCCTACCCCTGCCAGCCACGTCATTCCTGATCCTGGCCTGGATTCCCTTGGCCTTCTTAGCCACCTGGGCACAGTGCTGGCTCATGTTCAGCTGTCTGTCTGCTAACACCCCCAGGGCCTTCTCCTCCAGGCAGCTCTCCAGCCACTCTGCCCCAGGCCTGTAGCATTGCCTGAGGTTGTTGTGACGAAAAGTGCTGGACACAGCTGCATTTTTCACAGGACAGGCCGCCATTCCGCCCAGGGGAGCCAGTTACCCCCATCCCACACCTGCCTTCCTTCATGCCATAACCCCCCACAGCTGCCAGTTTGCCATGAGGATGCTCCCTCCATCGCAGGGCTGCTTCTCTCCTAAATCAAGTTCCCGATCCCGGGAATCTGGGAAGTGCCTGACAGGTTTACAAGGAGATGGGCGACAGGCAACACGCAATTCAATATGAATTTTAGGTGAAGCCGTTTCCTGGGTGAAATCACAAGATTATCTACATTTGTTACTGCAAACGTGGCAAGCTAAAATACTGCTAATTTGTTACATACACTGTTTACACCCCACTGATTGGTTAGTGATTATAACGAGTTCTGATAACATATCTTATAGCTAAATATCCTTAGTTTTCCTTTGGTGCCTGAAAGCATCTGCACAGTGGCTGTTTGGACCATCTTCTTGTGGCTGGTTCTTAACATGTTCCGTTATTCCCAAGTTCTTCCCAGAATTCCTTCTTGGTTCAGGGTAGTCTGTACCCCTGTCATCAAGGCCGCCCTGTTTTGAGAATGTGATTATTAAAATCCTCTCAGCATGAGTAACTTTTCCTGCCTCATGGGAACACGAGAGTATTGTCAGGGCCTGTGTCTTCAGTGAAGAGAGCCAGGCTGCCAGCAGGCCTGCTGCCTTCCCCAACAGTGTCCCTGGGACAACTGCTAAACTGGTTTTGTTTAGGGGCTTCTGTTTCCTTTTCTTGACTATTATAAACTTTCCAGGCTACTTCCAACGATCCATCCAAATTCTGTAGCTCCCTCCCTTCTATCTCCTTGTGACTGTCCCAGGAAAATTAATGCCACTTGTGCCCTCGCTTCCTGTGTCTCAGGCTGCCAATCGTATCCTTGCAAATTGCTTCCTTCAGCCTCAGAAAATGCTACTGGGGATTCCTTTTTCCCCTGCCTAATGTTGTACAGTGTAGACCAATCTATAGCTTTAGGCACAGCGTTCTGGACCCCGTATAAAAGCCACCGTTGCTATCTTTTCAGTCTCTGTGTTCATCTCCATTCGGGTCCCATTGAGGATCTCCTGTGGGAAAGGTTTGATCTGTGGTGCCATCTACTGTCCACGTACAGACACCCTCCTCAGCTCCACGTTCTTGGGGTTCTCAGAACCATCTGCTTTTCTGGGAAATCCATAAGGGTGTCCCAAATTACTTGCATATCATCCCAGTCTGGGGTTGGAGTTTTAATTATCATTCCCATCACCCTTCCAGCTTTCCCAGGACCCTCTCTATAGGGAGCAGCTGATTTCTTCCATATGATGAAATCAGAAGGAGAAAAGGGTATCTTCACATGAACTGGTCCATCTGCCCAGCTCCTTGTCTCAAGGGTGCTGTTATTCGTCTCACTGCTCTTGACCTTAAGGGGATTACAAGATTAGCACACTGTTGTGTCCTCCTGGATATTGGTGGAGAGGAATCCAATTCCGATTCTTCTTCCTCTAATCCAGTACTATCTGGACAGGGACCAGGTTGAGGTTCCCTTGTTCCGGGCTCCTGCACTGGCTGTCCTCTTGGAGGGTCAGACCGAGAGTCAGGCCAATATTCAGGAGAAAGTAAGGGAACAGGAGGATAGATCAGAACAGCAGGAGTTATCGGGGCAGTTGGAGCAATATCTAATCCTGGACCTCTATCTGTGTGTTTTTTTCCTTTTAGTGGAGATGCTGACAACAGGTTTTGGAAGAGGTACATGCAGAGCAACGTTCTTGAACCTTTTTGGGTTTGATCCTAAGAGACATCTCTTGATTAATCATTTTATATTCTTTTTGCCATTGTGGTTTTTCCCTTAGGTGGATCCCCCTGTAACCCTGCTGAGCCAATGCAGGTGGATGCTCCGAGGAGGCAGCCAATCCCAAGGAGGTGGATCCACCCAAAGACCCAGCACAGCCCATGGAGGTGGATCCACCTGCAGCACAGCTCTTCAGGCCCCACAGCGCTGGGCGAGGGCTTCCCTCCAGCACCTGACCCTGACCACAGTGCAGAAGTGCCTGCCCAAAGCCCTACCCCTGGCACAGCCTCTGCCTGGGAGAAGACCAGCCTCCATGCCCAGCGTCCGGCCGGCTCGCCGTTCCCAGCTCCCATGAAGGCTGGCGTGAGCCTTTCTCTCCCATCCCTCCTGCCCCTGCTCCCCCTCCTGAAGGGGAAGTGACACTGTCACCCTTCAGGCACTCGCTGGCAGAGAAGCTGCGATGGACAACGTGGAAGAACACTAGACGTAGAGTGACTCTTTTCAGTGTTGATTGTAATAAAAATGTAAAAGCTCAACAGGCCTTATTCGTTATCACCACCAGAAATGTTTCTGACAGAAATAGTTTTGAAATAAGCAAGGGGAAAGCTCGGCTTGCCCTGTGACCAGTCAGGAGTTGGGCTCCATGATCCCTAAGGGTCCCTTCCCACTCCGTATATTCTAGGGTTCCAGGATTTTATTTGGTCGCAAGTATCATCACCACAGTTGCCTCCTGACAGCACCATACACGGCTGTGGTGTCTCTGTTGCCCTCATCAGTGACCGTTGTGCCTCTCCCCCTTCATGACAAGTGCCAGGCTCTGGCACTCTGGGCAGGCCGAGGCCTGGACACCCACGTCTGTACGGCACCTCTGATTTCTGGGTGGCCACATTACTTCTGGAGACAGCTCTGCCCATGGTTCAAGCCATGAATTGCCAGGCCCCTAGGACCGACTGCTCAGACCAGGGCTCCAGGCCTACGTGCCTCGCTGTGCCCCCTTCGCTGGGTCTAGCTCGGTGCACAGGGGTCTGAGAAGCCTCCCTGAGGGCAGGGGTGTGGAGGGGTCGAGTCGAGGGCCCCGTGGGGCCTCGGCACCTCGTTAAGATCAGCTGCAGGTGATGCTGGCTCACCCCGTGCCACCTCAGCAGGCCGCCAACAAGCGGCTCTCTCCTGGCACAGGCCTGCAGCTTCCCCAGGTCTCAGGAAGCCCCAGAGACGGCTCTTTGCCGGCCCTTTTTTGCTGCAGATCACTTCCCAGTGTGGCCGTCCCCTCACTGGACCTGGTTTCCTCAGTGAGGAGGAGACTGTAGCTGCTGCTCCAGCTTGCCTTATGTGAAGCCTATACTGGTAACCAGTGTCGGTGGGCTCCTGTGCCTCCCCAACACCCATCCCGAGCGGACTCTTCTGCATATAGAAACATAAATATATATATAAAATTCCAGGGATGGGGATTGACGAGTAGGGGACCTGGGGGGCAGGCCCTCTGCCCACCAAGGGGCAGCAAAATAGCACAGGGGAGTCATCCGCAGGAAAAGGACACTCCCCTTCCCCCCCAAACCTCTTCTTTCTCCCACAGGAGGGCATCTTTCTGCCCACAGCCCCCCCAACTCCCAAATCAGCCGCATTTGGATACAGCATGGGCACCACAGAGGCCTTTGATGTAACACTCCATCTGACAGCCCTGTGTTCCTTGCCCTGGCCCACAATTCATGGAGCTTCAGGTCACTCCACTGTCAGCAGTGCGACACAGTCACCCTTCAGGCACTTGCTGGCAGAGAAGCTGCGATGGACAACGTGGAAGAACACTAGACGTAGAGTGACTCTTTTCAGTGTTGATTGTAATAAAAAACAGGTCTTATTCCTTGTTGCTGTCCAGAAATCTTTCTGATGGAAATATTTTTGAAGTAAGCAAGGGGAAAGCAAGAGAAATGACTATCGCCTTCAAGTCTCCCAACCCCACCAACTGGCCAGAGAACACAATCTCCTCCTGGCACCTTTGGTGGCAGCTTTCCTGCAGCTGTAACCAAAGGAACTCCTCTGCAAAGGTGCAGCTCCTTCAGAGCAGGGCTCTGCAGGAAGGGAAAGCACAGCACACTCCCACGATCACACGTTCTGGGCTTTGTTTCCTAACAGGCACTCAAGTGCTTTGGGAAGCCGTGTGTGCTAATGGGCCAAGATGGTTTGCTCTTCCCCCAAAGAGCACAGCAATAGCTGTTTAATGGCCGTCACTGGGAGCCGGCTTTGCAGCAGCACAGCAGCATGGCACCTACAGGCATCTGCTCTGCAGGAGTGTCCCACCGAGCTGTCCCCACCAATTGACACCTCGCCCTTCTCTCCAGACAAAGCTTTAAGGCATAGAAGCCTGGACATTAGAAAGCAGCACAGGGCCACGGCCTCAGCCCAGTCCCTGACAAGAAGGGGCAGGAGCCCTAGGTTTACATTCCAACCATGGGCATCCCAGCGCCATCCTCATAAAGCCCCAGGGAAAGAAAACCCTGTGCGGCCTAACGCAGCACACGTGGAGCTCCCACAAGTTTGCTGTCCTGCGGCTGCCTTCAGGGAAAGCCTCTTCCCAAAGCTGCAGGGAATAAAGTACCGCACGGTTCAGGCCGTTTTGTAGCAGCCGTTTATCCGGCGCTTTCTCTGCAGGGACTGAAAGCACGGGAGAAGCCAAGCTGCTCCTGCACACGGAGCTGGGAGCGACGGGCAGGTTCATCTGAGCCACTTCACGATGTCTGTTCCTAGAGAAGAACTTTATTTCATACCCCTTACAGACTTTTCTTGACCCCAGTGAGCATCGTGCCGAAAAAGAGACGTAGGTTCTAACTCCGTTGGTGAAGATTTGTCTTCTCAGGAAGGAGCTCGTTGAAAGGACATCTTTCAACAAGCCCCTGGCATTCATCTAAGAGCCTACATCAGGCTGGATGTTCAGGCTGGATGTCAGGAAGAGGTTCTGTACTGACAGGGGGGTCGGGCGTGGCACAGGCTCCCCAGGGAAGGGCTCACAGCCCCGAGCTGGGCTGAGGGAAGGAAGCATCTGGACCATGTGCTCAGTGCCATTCTCTGACTGGGCTAGGCCTATGTGGAGCCAGGAGTTGGACTCCATGATCCCTGTTGGTCCCTGGTAACCGGGTATATTCCATGGTTCTAGGATTCCAGGATTTTCATTGGTCAAAGGCATCGCCATCACAATGGCCTTCTAAGGTGACAGTCCACCTTGCTGCCTGATGTTCCTGCCCCCCCGTCAAGTGGCCCCCAGTTCACACAGAGCTTCGTGCGGCTCCAGTGCCAGCGGTGCTGGTCCCCAGGAGCTCTTAGAGCAGCAGCGTGCAGGATCATCCTGCTGTGACTCAGGGAGAGCAGAACCGTCTGCAGGTGCCAGGGAAGGAGAGACAGGGCTAGAGGATGATGAGCTTTGCGCAGGGGAATGATGGGGTGGAACCCATGGAGGTAGATCCCCCCGAAGAGGCAGCAGAGCCCATGGAGGTGGATCCCTGCGAAGAGGAAGCTGAGCCCATGGAGGTGGATCCCTGCGAAGAGGCAGCCGAGCCCATGGAGGTGGATCCCCCCGAGGAGGCAGCCAAGCCCATGGAGGTGGACACCCCACAAAAACCCAGAGGAGCCCATGGAGGTGGATCCCTCCTTAACCTTGCCAAGCCCATGGAGGTGGATCCCCCTGTAACCCTGCTGAGCCAATGCAGGTGGATGCTCCGAGGAGGCAGCCAATCCCAAGGAGGTGGATCCACCCAAAGACCCAGCACAGCCCATGGAGGTGGATCCACCTGCAGCACAGCTCTTCAGGCCCCACAGCGCCGGGCCAGGGCTTCCCTCCAGCACCTGACCCTGACCACAGTGCAGAAGTGCCTGCCCAAAGCCCTACCCCCGGCACAGCCTCTGCCTGGGAGAAGACCAGCCTCCATGCCCAGCGTCCGGCCGGCTCGCCGTTCCCAGCTCCCGTGAAGGCTGGCGTGAGCCTTTCTCTCCCATCCCTCCTGCCCCTGCTCCCCCTCCTGAAGGGGAAGTGACACCGTCACCCTTCAGGCACTCGCTGGCAGAGAAGCTGCGATGGACAACGTGGAAGAACACTAGACGTAGAGTGACTCTTTTCAGTGTTGATTGTAATAAAAATGTAAAAGCTCAACAGGCCTTATTCGTTATCACCACCAGAAATGTTTCTGACAGAAATAGTTTTGAAATAAGCAAGGGGAAAGCTCGGCTTGCCCTGTGACCAGTCAGGAGTTGGGCTCCATGATCCCTAAGGGTCCCTTCCCACTCCGTATATTCTAGGGTTCCAGGATTTTATTTGGTCGCAAGTATCATCACCACAGTTGCCTCCTGACAGCACCATACACGGCTGTGGTGTCTCTGTTGCCCTCATCAGTGACCGTTGTGCCTCTCCCCCTTCATGACAAGTGCCAGGCTCTGGCACTCTGGGCAGGCCGAGGCCTGGACACCCATGTCTGTACGGCACCTCTGATTTCTGGGTGGCCACATTACTTCTGGAGACAGCTCTGCCCATGGTTCAAGCCATGAATTGCCAGGCCCCTAGGACCGACTGCTCAGACCAGGGCTCCAGGCCTACGTGCCTCGCTGTGCCCCCTTCGCTGGGTCTAGCTCGGTGCACGGGGGTCTGAGAAGCCTCCCTGAGGGCAGGGGTGTGGAGGGGTCGAGTCGAGGGGCCCGTGGGGCCTCGGCACCTCGTTAAGATCAGCTGCAGGTGATGCTGGCTCACCCCGTGCCACCTCAGCAGGCCGCCAACAAGCGGCTCTCTCCTGGCACAGGCCTGCAGCTTCCCCGGGCCTCAGGAAGCCCCAAAGAGGGTTCTTTGCCGGCCCTTTTTTGCTGCAGATCACTTCCCACTGCGGTTGGGTGGGGACGCCTTCAGAAGTCCTCAGATTGCCCCCCTGCCATGGGCAGGGACATCCTCACCAGCCCAGATTTCCCTAAGCCCCATCCTACCCTGCCTTGAATTCTGACAGGGAGCCAGGTACAGCCCGAGCTTCTATGGGCACCCTTTTCCAGGTCCTCCCTCCTACGTGAGAAGGAGTTTTACCTCCCAGACCCTCTCCAGCTGCCCTCCTGCAGCTGAAGGCCGTTCCCCTGGGCCACACCTTTTGTTTCGGAGCTCTTGGTAGAGGTTTAGCTTTTTTGAAATGCAGACACTGGTCAGCTGGAATATGACATAGGGCACAGTATAGGATATTATCCTCATTTCAGAAAGCCCTGAGCCCCAGGGTCAGAGGGCTGCTGTGGGCTTCATGGGGGGGTTCCATGCCAGTTGCATCATTCAGTGCTTGTACGTTTCTTCTGGGAGTTACTGATGGACATTTAGCACTTTAGAAGGTGGACACTTTTAGAGCTGGGAAACGACGTGGAGCACTGTTAGGACAGTGTCCTGGGTTAGGAGAGTGCAGAGTCCCAAGGTCAGAGGGGCTTCCTGTGGGTTGCATGGGGAGGTTTCAGGCCAGGAGCATCTTTCAGTCCCTACTTCCTGTGGCATTCTGAAATGGCAGCTGGAGTGTGCTGGAGGTGGGGAAATCTTGTTTTCCTGACAGTTTTAGCCAGGAGGGGTTCTGCATTGCTCAGCCCCAGAATCGACGGATTTCTGAAGGAGTTTTAAGGCTCTCATGGCCAAGCTCAGCTGGCAGTTCAGGTCTGTGTGTACCTTTCCCATTCCTGCTCTCTCAGCTGGCTGAAAGCACAGTGTTTGTGACCTCCAGGCTGAAAAGCTTTTCCCTTGCTGCCCTTCACAGGAGGCTGCTGCTTGAGCAGCATTGTCGGAGCTCGCTTTGCCCCATGGGGAACTCCTGGGAAGAAGGAGCTGCATGGCTGCTGGGGTCAGAAGGCAGAGACACTCTCCGGCAGCAGCACGAGAGGAGGACAAGGAACAGGACAGTACCATCAGTTGATGGAGATAACTAAAGCTTTCAGTCCAGGCTCCATCTGTTCCTCCTGGTGTCCACACAAAGGCCTCCAGCGTGCCACCGAACAGGAGTCAGGCAAAGCAGCGCTCTCTGGCACTGAAGCAGCAGGTACGTTCTCACTCTTAGCTTTTCCCGCCTGGCTCTTGTGATCTCCTACCTTTGGCCACAGCTCTCTGCCAGGGCTGGCTGTCTGACCTCCCTGTCTGTCCTGCGGCCTGTCACAGCTGTTTGGGTTTGGTGCTCGGCAGGGGGAAGGGAACGGTGTGTGATTTGTTTCAGGCTTGTGGTTTCTGCTGGGTTTTGGCGGTATCGAGGTTCTGTGGGGGTTTGTGTTGGGCCTGGGGTTAGTGGGGTCGGTGTGGGCCTGTGGGGTTGTTTTAGTTGGATATGGGAGGTTGGTGGGGCTTGTGGGGTTGTTTTAGTTGGATATGGGAGGTTGGTGGGGCTTTTGGGGTTTTTGGGGATGTCGGGGATCCGGGGGTGTCTGCGGGGTCTGGGGTTTTTTGTGTGTGTCTCTCTTTAATTGTGGCCTCTGTGTTTTCTGGCTTGCGGGGTTCTTTAGGCCCCTCCCCATGCCACAACGCGGGGAAGAAGGGAGTGAAATGCTGCGTAAAGTGCAGTCTGCTGAGAAGGGAGGTGTTGGGGGAGGTACTTTAAGCTCTGGCCACACTTCCCATCCCCCGACTCCGGTGTCACTGGGGGTGCTGGGCAGGGCCATCAGTCAGAGTTTGTGTCCTTTATCCCGTACTGTCCTGGCCGCGATGCTGACTGCGGAATGGTCTCTCCCTCAGTATTTATTTCCTCCCCTGTCCGGTTGGAAAGGGCAGTGACAGAGTGGCTTTGGTGGGCGTCTGGCCAAACCACTGCAGTCGGTTCCGACAAAGCCCGGCGGGTCGGGAAAGGCCGCCCGCCCGCCCGCAGCTCCGAGCAAAGAACAGGAGACGGCGCCACCGTCCCCGGCGCCCGGCCAAAGGGCCGGCGGCGAGCAGGCGCCTCAGCTGGAGAGCCGCGTCTCCCGCAGGCGCTGCAGACCCCGCGCTGGGGGGCGCAGGCAGGGCCGGGGCGGAGGGGCGAGCACGGACAGCCGCGGATAGAGCTCGGGATCGGACAGCGGCGGAGGCGCATGCGCGGAGTCCGCTGCTGGCAGGCGGCTGCCCGGGCGTGCGCGGTTGAGACCGTGACGCCAGCGGCGAACTCTACCGCCCTCTTTCGCCTGCCGTGCGCATGCGCAGTATGCCCCCCGGAGCCGCTCCCTGCCGCCGCCTGGCGAGTGAATCGCGGTACTGCAGACGGACGCCGCGCGCGACCAGTGCAGCTCGTGGCTCCGGGCTCTCCGCCGCCGCCTCTCGAATGAGCCGCGTTACGGCGGCTGGATCGCGCCGCGTGTGCGGTAGGCCGCCCGAAACCGGCTCTCTGCCGCCACCCGGTGACGAGCCGCGAAATCCGCGCCCTGCTGCCGGCCTGCGGGCACGGCTCGCGGCTGCGGACGGGCGGCGCAGCACAGCGGACGCCGTAGAGCGCCTTAAAGCGGCGGCCGGCGTTGCCTAGGGACCACGCCGGGGTAGCGCCGCCGCAGCGCGGAGCAGGCGCAGTAGAGTGCGCTCGGTGCCGCCGCCGCCTGGCGAGCGCTCCGCGGTTCCGCAGGCGGTCGGGCCCCGCGCACACGCAGTAACGCTCGAAACCGCCGCCGCTCGGCTGGCCGTTCCGCCCGGGCGGCGGGCATGCGCGTCGGTTCTTACCTCCCCGCCAGCGCTCGCCTGGCGACGCCGCGTCGTGTGCCGGGCGGTGCTGCCCGCTCCGCGCTCCCTCCCGGTGAGGCGTCGCCTCCGCCGCCCTGCCCGGGGTCGGCCGGGGCCGGGGGGGGGGACGGTTCCGCGGTTCGGGGTTGGGACGGTGGCATGTGGGGTGTCCGCGGGGCGGGGCCGCTCAGGGTTCCCGGGCAGCCCGGGGGCTGTAGCGCGGGGGCCGCGTTGCTGTGGGGGGGTTCCGGGGGGGAGGGGTTTGCTGGTCGGACTGGGGGTTCAGTGCGGGTGCTGTGCGGTCGTTAGTGGGCGGTGTGCGGGTATGTGTGCGGGGCTGAGGGGGTCTCTGGGGGCTGTGCGGTCGTTAGCGGGCAGTGTGTGGGTGTGTGCAGGGCTGAGGGGGTCTCTGGGGGCTGTGCGGTCGTTAGCGGGCAGTGCGTGGGTGTGTGCAGGGCTGAGGGGGTCTCTGGGGGTTGTGCGGTCGTTAACAAATGGTGTGTGGGTGTGTGTGGGGCTGAGGGGTTCTCTGGGGGCTGTGCGACATTCTGCCCTGTCTGAGCACGGGCTGCGGGTTTTCTCGTGTGCGGTTCCAGGCCAGGAGCAGCATTGGGCCACCGCACTGTTGTGTGGGAGCAACTGGCTGGCCTTGGGCTGCTGTGAAGGCAGACGCTGGCAGAGCCAGGAAAGGACACAGGGTGCTGTTAGGAGCATTCCTTCGGTTAGGAAAGCCCTGAGACCCAGGGTCAGAGGGGTGCTTGTGGGCTCTATGGGGAGGGGTTAGGCCAGGAGCATTGTTCATTGCTCGCATGTCTGGTTTGGGAGCTGTTGCATTTTGGAAGGTGGACACTGGTAGAGACAGAAAAGGAGATAGGGCACTGTTAGGACCGTTCCCTCATTTTGGAAAGCGCAGAGCCCCAAGGGCAGTGGGGCTGCTTCTGGTCGACATAGGGAGGTTTTGGGCCAGGAGCAGCGTTCCGTGCTGGCACGTTTGGTTGGGTTTGGTTTGTGCCAGCTAAGTGAATTATTTGGAAGGCGTAGAAGCAAAAGCTGCAGAGGCTGCCGGCAGGTAACTGAGGCGCTGAGGGGTTGGGCCGAGAGGTGGCAAATGCTCCCTGGGCAGTCTGGTTCTGTCAGGTGAAGTTTGTCACCTCCAGCACTGAGCCAGCCGCTGTTCGCATGTGTGCTTCCTGCTGTGCTCTCGGACGGGTGACAGGGTCACACTTGGAGGCTGTGCTGTACCTGGCACAGTGTGAGGTCACGGCCCCTCAGCTGCCCAGCGCCTCACCTGAGCACACACTGGCTCCCGCTCTTGGTGGTTTGGTGTGACCGTGATGCCAGTTGCATGAGGAGCACCGCTGGCCGCATAGCGTTTTCTAGCAGCAAAGTTGTAATGCCATAGGAGTGCTGGCAGCACAGCCAGGCCTGGGCATAGCACAGTGTCCTCGCATTATGTGCATGCTGCCATTGCGAGCGGTGCCGCAGCAGCTGGTGGGAATGAGGTGAGGCTTTGCTGGCTGGTATTTTTAGCTGTGCTCTGCCAAGGAGATGAGCTGAGTTTTCACATCAGCTCTAAGAGGCTTTTCTGTTTGGGCTTTTCTCCCAGGCTTGGGACTCGGTGCTGTATTTGTGGCTGGATCCTTCTGGTAAGTGGATGCTGTTGGTCCTGGCTCTGGCCAGGCCAGAACTCCCCTCCCTAAGCAGTCAGCACAGGTGAGGCGAGTCAGCCCGGACTGTTTTCCTCACCACCTGACATCACTCCCCCATCAAAGGGGCCGATTTGGGAGGGGTGCTCCTGGGTGCTTCCAGGGCAGGCTGAGTGAGGCCAGGGCCAGGGGTCGGTGCTCACATTGGGGCGGTGCTCAGCAGTGTTACTGTCTCCTTGGGCAGGTAAAGCGCTCCACATTCTTGTCGGGGCTGTGTGCTTTGTCTGGGGGTCCTGTTCTCAGGGTGCTTGTCAGTAACGGCCCTTCTCCCCAGCAACGGGGCCTCCGGCTGCTTCTCTTGTGGGAGCGATGGAGCGAGCAGAGCAGCGTGTGGTGCTCGGCCCCTGCCTGGGGCTGAACTGCCACCTCCTTACTGCGTATCTGAAGGAAATGCCTGCTCGTCATCTCTGGGGCAGTGCTCCAAGTGCAGGGGGGAGGGGAGGTGAGGCCAGGCCAGCATGGCAGCCTTTCTTTGAGGTCATGTCTTGAGCCGGGGGAGCCCAGTCTTTAGGTTGCCGTGCCCACCTCAAGCTGCACGTCATCAGGTTTGTGCCTGCTAGAAGTCTGGGACAGAGCTGGCATAGGTGTCCTGTCCAGCCGGTGTCCGTCGACGTCCTCTTTGCTGCACATGGGTAACAGGGGGCTCTGGAGCAATACAGGCATGCTGCTCGGTGAAGGCAGAGAAGTAGCGCTTTCCTTTAGAATGCTGACATTGGTACAGAAAGGGCAGTTTGTCTGTCTCTCACTGTCCATGTTCCCTTTGACCCAGGGAGGCTGCGTGGAGCCGATGACTTCTTAGCCGCGTTGACGGGCAAACTGGCCCTGGTGTGACCTGCTGGAGCTGCACGCTGAGATCAAGTACCTGATGGACGTGCTGGATCTGTCTTTGCTGCGTGGAGAAGGTAAGGCATCCTTGCAGAACGCAGGCCCCTGTGACCTGGGAATCTCCTGCTGGACATGGCCTGCTGAGGCAAGGGCTGTTTCCAGCTGAGAAGGGGAAGGCGAAGGTGTGTCTTAGCGAGCAAAGACACAGGCTGCGCGGGGAGGAGGGGGCAAATGCAGTTATCCTTCTGTGCCTGGAAACATCCCAAGAGTATTTCTAGGCCCATAGCCTTCAGCTAAATTGAGGGACACGTAATGGGACTGTTGGGCTACCTGGGGAGGTTTCAGACCAGGAGCAGCGTGCAGGCATCATGTGTTTTTTTGGGGGGAGTTATCACTGGGTGTTTAGCATTTTTGAAGGTGGACGCTGTTAGAGCTGCAGAATGTCATAGGGCAGTGTTAGGATCATTCTCTGGGTTAGAAAAGTCCTGAACCCCGGGGTTGGAGCGTCTTCTGGTGGGGTAACTATTATTGGGGGTGCAGTTTTGGTTTTCCCAGGCACATCGGATCCCCAAACTCCTGAATAAACCTGATCTTTGATTTCCTAAGGCACCTTGTGCTTTGTAGGGGTGTTTATCAGAGCTAAACTGAACATTTCAATTCATTGTTATGTAAATCTTCAGTTAGGTTATTTTTAGCTCTGAGATCCTGTACAGCCCGGTAACTTCCGTTCAGCTTCTTAACAGGTAGAACAGGAGTCGTTCCCTACTTCCAATTCTATTTTGCCACCCCCAAATTTAACTTTTGCCTCCGATTGTTCCAATAAATCTTGTCCTGACAAAGGTCTTGGTGAGTTGGGCCCGGACAGAAATGTCTGTATTCCTGTCTGCTTTCCTAACTCATATTTCAGGGGTTTTAAGAAGAATGCCTTTTCACTCTGGCCAGGTTAGTGCTTGGTTTACAAATGAAAAGGCTGCTCCTGTGTCTACCAAAACTTCTATTCCCTGTTGTTGTTTCCCTAGTTTGGGTATACCCAGTGGATCTGCTCAGGTGGGTTCCCCAGGTCCCCATCCCTCCTTTCCGACAGGAGCCTGTGCTTTACTCCTGCCCCTCCTCTCTGGGCACTCGCTCTTCCAATGGCCCCTTTCTTTGCACTGGAGGTGCTGGTGGAGTCTCTCCATGATACCTGGCCCCAGCTGGCACCAAGGAGAGAATGAAAAGCACCAGATGCCTACAGGGTGGGGTTTAGTGTCTTCTTCTGCCCCCTTGATGACACCAAGGTGTTTGGCACAGCCACGTGTGGGTGATGTCAAGCTGGGGGGGAACTGCCAGCCAGCAGCAGGGACCTTCTCGGATGTTCCTGAGCTGGGGACTGTGGTGTTATGCTGAGACAGACCCCAGAGCTGGGGTCTCCCCACGGGCTCCTGGGGCCTATTTCAAAATCCCAAGTCATAAACCTCCCACGCTGGGCATTGCCACCAAGCACCTCAAAAATTACCAAGAAAACACACTGTGAATTACATCTGCAAGGGCAACAAGTGCTTTTGATTTTGGGTCTGGTGAGGTGATCCAAAGAGCTGAAGAGGATTTATGCTCTTCCTTCAGGGCCCTTGGGCAGGCGGGCCAGCCAGCAGAGCTGCGGGTGTCTCTGGAAGGTCTCTTCCTGGCCAGAGGCAGCACTGAGAGGAAGGACAGGGTGGGCTGCGGGTGTTCCTTGTGCAGCTTGGCCCCAACTGGGGGCAGTGCTGGTGCTTCCTGGCTACCCCCTCCTCCCTGTTCTTCTCCTGCTCCTCTTCTCTAGCACAGAAGAAGAAAGATGCTGTGCTCCATCTCCATCCAGGATCACAATCTGCCCCCATCGCGACCACAGTGCCTCAGTGTTTGTGTGACATACATCCCTGGGGCGCTGAAAAACCCTCCTCCTCCCTGCTGCGGGCTCAGTATCCATGGCTTCAACAAACCAAGTGCAGACCTCATTGCCCTGCTGTGTTGATCTGCTCTGCTGCCTCTGGAGCCCAGGGTGCAGGACCCAACTGGGAGCTGGCACTGGAGGGCCCGGATGCTGTGGCATCCCACACAGTGCAGGAAGGACAGTTCTCCTCCTTTTCCTCCCAGCTGAAGCCTCATAGCTGGTGGTACCCATGAACCAGACATGGAGTTCATCATCCCACTGCAGGGACCTGCTCCACCGCCTCCACCTCTGCACAAGTGTGGTGCTGAGCAGTCCCCGGTGCAATAGCCAGACAGGAGCTGGCACTGGAGGGCCACCCTCTGGCATTACCTCAGTCCTCAGAGGCAGAGTCGCTGGTCCCACAGAACCCGCCTGCTGCAGTCGCTCCCCCACTGACCAAGGATGGAATGGGCAGATGATGGCACTGGTGAGGAAGCAGCCTTGTTTCCCATCTTCAAATGAGACTGCCTGGAGAAAAAAACGAGTGATCCCCGGTTAGGGCTGTTCTTGCAGCCTCCTCTGGCCTTCAGTTGTTTTCTTGGAGCACATTCTATCGTGATTTGGCTTGGAAGGGACCTCAAAGATCACCGACTTCTACTCCCCCCCGCCACCACCACAGGCAGGGGTGCTCTCCACTTGACCAGGTTGCCCAATGCTCCATCCAGCCAAGCCTTGAAGACTTCCATGGAGCCAGGGGCATCCGCCACCTGTCTAGGCAACCTCTCCCAGAGCCTCCACGCCCTCACAGAAAAGAATTTCTTCCTCAGATCTAAACTAAAGCTCCCTTCTTTCAGTTTCAAAGCATTCCCCCTTGTCCTATTGCTACATGCCCTGATAAAGAGTCCTGCTTCATCTGTCCTGGAGACTCCCTTTTAAGTCGACTTCTCTACGCAGACCAGCTTCAGAGAGCAGACAAGTAGCAGTTAGCCTAAAGCCCAGCAAGGAAGGGTAAGAGCTGATGTGGGGTAGTTCAGATTTGACAGCACTGAGTGATGCGGGCAGTAATGGCCTCCTCTGGCAGAAAGAGAAATGCTGGGGAGGATGGGAAGAAAAACAACAAAACCACAAACAAAGGAAACTTTTTCTAAGGCTATTTTAATGCTGGTTCTTAACTGACATAGAACAGTAAATAGGCCTGCTTCCTGCAAACAGCGTTGATGCTGCAGCGTTCCACAGACACGTCATCCATCTTGTACCACAGTCCATTGCTGGCCTGCGAAGAAAGGCAGCGGTACCTGGAGATGAACTGTGTGCTTTCTCCACAAAAACACAGGCAGAAAACGAGGCAGCCAAGAGAAACCCAATCCAGCTGGTACGGAGACCTCGCCCAAACCCGTGGCTGCCAGTACCCCTGCAGCCTGGTTCTCTTGCTAGGAAGGAAGCTGCTCTTTACCTTTATGTAACAAAAATAGTGTCCGGCATGGCAGCTGCCACCTCTGTGCAGCAGGACGGCATATAAGGAGTAGAGGAGCGGTTCTCCAGCAGTCTGCGATGTGTATGGCCGGAGATCCAAGTGCTCGGGGTACTCCACAACCTACCAAGGAGAGACTGAGAGGGCTCAGAGATGATGCTGAAAGATTTTATGAGAGCCTCCCAAGGCCAGGCAGTAGAGGTGAGGTGTCTGCAGACACCTTTTGGGCTCATGAGCACTTGGGTGTGCCCGAAAGCAACATGTAATCCTTTGGCTGGCAGGAAATGGCTCTCAGCCAAAGCGGCCCTGTCAGAGCAGAGCACGCACTTGTCTTTCCCCTGGAACTCTCCTCTCCCCAGAAAGGAACACAAACTGGTGAAAGAGCGCACTGCTCTTGGGAATCTCCTGCTCCAGGAGGAGAAAGCTGCACTCCAGCTGGATACACACCTTCCCCATCTTCCTGCCGGTGAGATCTTGAAACCTTTTCAGGCACAGGGTGAGGACCTTGGGCACATGATGGACAGTCAGCCCCTTGGAGGCAGCAACCTGGAAACCTGTCACACCTGGAAACCCAGCACAGAGCCAGGTGCTGGAATGCACCCTGTTTTCCCCACAGCAGGCCAGACAAGCTTCCACCACTCAGGCATCCTTCACAGCTGTGTTAAGGCTGTTCAGTACCGTCAGGCCCTGCTAAACAAAAGCTGCATCTCATTCTTGTGCATTCATCCTCTGTGCAAAGAGGACTTCTGCTCCATGACACAGCACCTTCCTGCAGGATCTAGGATTACTACATTGTTTCTCCTCGTCTTACCTGTGGCATTGCAAGCAGTTCTGTCATCCATCTGCTCAGGTTCCACAAAGCCCTCCAGAGCTGCAGTGACAGAGGCTGCTGCCTGGAGGAATGGGAAAGGAGAGCACTGAGCACTGCCCTCACTCACCCAAACGCTTCCTAGAGAGTCGACAAGCAGGGCCCAGGAGGAGGCAGAGAGGGGGTATTCTGCTGAAGGCTTCCCTCAATTCCCAGGCATTCCTGGGGCCATCAAGAGCACTTTCTCTGTGGCACTGCTCAGTTCAGCTGCCAGTTGTGTGCAGGGTCATGAGCAATGGGAAAACAAACCCACAACCCATCAGCCCAGGAGCCAGACGGGTGTTGTGGGCAAAGGGAAGGAGGATGAGAGGTCACCAAGGGTGCAGGGAGGATAATGTATGCTTGTCCAGATGAAAGCCAGCACCCATAGGGAGCACAGTGCCACAGCCTCCACAGGACACTGTCCATTCCACTTCCCACCTGCCACCACCAAGCTTGCTTGTGTTTGCACTACTTGTTTCCAAGTCATCTGCATGGATTCTGGAAAGCTACAGGGGCCTTGGGACATCTTGAATCACAGTTCAACAAACCCTCTTTACTTTATATCCAGCAGCACATCCAGGAAGGGCTTGTAGGAATTGGAAACCGCTTTGCAGCTCCAGCACGTGACTGGAACACAAATCAAAATGCTCAGTGACAGGGGCAGTGAACTGGCTGTGATGGCTTACACTGGTTGTACCAACGCCAGTCACAGGATCAGCTGTTGTTCAGAGGCAGAGAGAGGCACAGACAATTCCAAGGAGAGTTATGGAAAGAAGTACTTCTGGATCTCAGCGAGCCCCCAGATATTTGGTGGACAGCGGTGGTTGCTTGCGAAGAGAAGTCCAAGCTGGAACAAAGTGGTAAGGAAGAGAGTTATGTCCTCCAAGAGTTTTTTGCTTTCTCTGAAAGCCCTGGGCATAGGTTTTCCTTGGTGGGAGGATGTCAGGGAATCCAAAGGGCTTGGGAACATAGAGGAGAGAATTTGCTTGTGCTTACTCGCTGCTTCCACTCAGACAAGCTCTCTGCATGGCATCGACAGTATAGCGTAAGAACTTGTGGGCGTCTTCCTGTGTGCCAGGCTTGAAATGTTCTCCTATTCCTACAAAAGAAAAACTTGGCAGCTCTCTCCTACAGGAGCAGAAGAAAACCTGAACAAGGCTCTGAAATCTCTTACCTGTGAGGGCACTGATGACAGCACTCGGCTTGATGGCACTGCCTGAGGCGTGCAGGACCTCATTAACATGCGCTTCCATGATGCACATCATGCAGAAGCCTTGCTGGACACCTGAAGAGGGAGGAAAGCAAGTTTCTCAGGTTAACAAAATAGCCATGGTGATGGACAGCCCGGTGGAGGCCTTGAAGCTATAAGATCCCCACTCCTCCCAAGCTGACAGCATCCCAACAGGCCTGGGACATTCTGGTGTACAGAAAAGCTCTCTTTGGAGGGATGCTTAAGTGATAGAAGTTTTCTATGCAGTGAGCCAAGGGGGCTGGACGCTTGCAGGAATAGAGACTAGTGAGAGGGGCCTTTCTAAACGATACTCCAGGGAGCAGATGATCCCCTCGCTCAAACCAAGATACAACTTCGTCTCACACCCACCAAGCTCAAGCCCAAACCTGTCTTTCCTTCTCTGTCAGTCAATGGTCTCTGCTCTCCCTTTGATTTATTCCAAAACCAACAACAACTCTCCACGAATCGCCAAGGTTTCTTCTGTCCCAGGGATGGTAAAACAGGAGGGAGTGGCTGCTTGTCAGTTTTCCCCTCTACGCCGTCTTCTGCTGCCCTGCTTTCCAATCAAGGACTTGTGGATGTGAGGGATGACTCCTGCGGATACAAGAGGAGGATTCCCATCAGACTTCCTAAAAACCTCTTAGAGAAATCCTCAGTTCCCAGCAGGATTTGGTGAAATGTTTCCTCCTGCCATGGCTCCAGTATTTCTCTTTGGTGCCAAATTCCTGTTTTCCCACATTTCCCCCTTTAAAATTCCCCATGGGAAGGAGGGAAAGGGGGTGGCAAGGGCGATACCCACCTCCTCCAGCAATGGTGGCTTTGATGAGAGAATCCAGCTCCTCGTCACCACGAATGGCCAGCTGCAAATGGCGACGGGTGATGCGCTTGGCTTTCAAGGCCTTTGAGACATTCCCTGCCAGCTCTAAAACCTGCAAAGACACTGGGGATGATCCCAAGGGCAAGGACGGGTCTCCCACCTCCCTGCCCCAGCCTCTGGAGGAAGGTGAGGGCCTACCTCGGCAGTGAGACACTCCAGCACGGCTGCGCTCTAGACAGCAGCTGTAGCGCCCACTCACCCACGGCTGGTTGTGCGAGTTCTTAAATGCCTGTGGATCCTTCCAACAGGGAACTGGGGTGAGAGCAACCAACGCTGTGTTAGCACCTATAGACCCCAAGAAATTTGCATACTATAGCCCCCTAGAAATTTGCATACCCTTACCCATTTGCATAATTACACCAGATGCCACCAATTTTTAACCCCACCCCGCCCATCCACAGCTTCTGGGAGCTTCTGGGAGCCCCTGTAATGCCGCTACTGCGACAACACAAATCGCAAAAGATTACCTTTTCCACTCACTCAAAAAACAAATAGAGACAAAATAGGGGGGTACAGGTCGATGCATGCCCCCAGAAGTGGAGGTTTCACCCAGGGATGTGTGATTTCCCTCACCAGCAGGAGTGGCTGGGCCCTACCTGGAGTCCTGCTCTCTGGGAGCATGATACGGCCTTTGCTTTGGCCTTGCCACTATCCTTCCCTGCTTTTCCACCCACCTGCAAGAGAGAAATCCACCTATTAATAGTCTTAATTCATCCCTAGAAACCTGCTGCACCATAACCGAGAGGCAAATACTCTCTTGGCCACGACAGGAAACTCATGGCCTCTCAAAGCACCCAAAGAGTGGCAAATATGAAGGGATCAGGCAGTTTTGAGGGGTGCAGCAGCTGCTTGCTCTTGTTACCTTCTAGCTACAGTTGGTTTCACAAAGGTCTTTTATTTAACCCTTTGCACCCCTTCACCAGCCTTCCCTGGGAACCACCACGGCTGCAGGCAGCCCCGTGCCTCAGGCCTATAGCTGCCGGCACGGCCTGGGGTGCTGCTTCCTGCGGCCTGACCCTGCGTGGGCACCATCCCCTGGCTCGGTCCTGCTCGGCCCATGGCCGCCTCCTTGGGCTTGCCCAGGATGGAGGCCCAGAGAGGAGTGAGCAGCACAGCCAGCAGAGCAAGGATACAAGCAGGAGAGAGGGGACAGGCTGCAGGAGGGAGGGAAAAGAAGGGCAGGAAGCAGGAGAGAGAAAAGAGAAATGCAGGGAGCGGGGGAGGGATGCGGACAAACATGGCAGCAGGCTGTAGGACAGAGGGAGGACACACAGAGCTGTTAACCCTGTGAACAGCTGCCCAGGGGGAATGGGGCAGTGCCAGGGTTTAGCCCCAGCTGGCGGCTGAGCCCCACGCAGCCACTTGCTCAGGCCCATCTCCCCCCAGGGTGAGGAGGAGAACGGGGAGACAAAGGCAAACCTCACGGTTGGGATAGGGGCAGTTTACTGGGACAGCAGAAGAAACAAAACTGGTGACACACAATTCAGTTTCTCACCTGCCAGCCATACAGCTGGAGATGCACCACCCCTCCCCAGCCAGCCCCTTTTCATGCTCAGCATGATGCCATACACTGTGGAATTCCCCTGTGGCTCCTTTGGGTCACCTGTCCTTGCTCTGTCCCACCCCAGCTTCTGGTGAAAATTAACTCCCTCCCTGCTGAACACAGGACCCCCCTGCTGCCCCCCAGGATTCTGGCAGGCTTGGTGGGCATGTTGACCCCCCACTCCCTTGGGGACCTACACTGAGAGCCCCCCTCACTCCACAAGCTGCACTGACTGGGACCCACTCCAGTAGCTGGCAGGACAAGCTGGGAGTGCCTGCACCCACTGGTTGACTCCAGTAGGTGGCACCCGGCCTACCCACACCACCCCCCAGCAGCTGGCACATGGTCCTTTTGGTTCACAGACACTCATGGGTGAGAACGAGATCCCGTAGAGACTGTGTTCAACAAGATTTATTAGAAGATGACAGGACAGACACCATATCATGCACAGTTCCTCAGGGGAGCTTTACATGTGCAGTGGCCCTCAAGCACTGATGGGGCAAGTGATGGTCTGCAGTTTCCTGGCTCTTTCCTGCAGCTGCTGGCTGATGAGACGCAGCTTAGCAGAGATCTGCTTGAGCCTCTCCAACTTCTTCAACATTTGAGGAGAGCTTCCCTTCCCCACAAGACAGTTCTCTTGAAGGATGTGGCACCGCCTCTCCAGGTCCTTTACGGCACCTTGGAGGCTGCCGCTCTGCTCCAGCAGCCTGCTGTGACTGCTACCAGGCAGCCAAGCCTCCTGCAGCCCTGGGGTCTGAACGCCCACCTCTGCCACAGCCCGCCCACTGCCGGCACTTCCCTGTGGCATGGAGCACAGGTTGTGGGGCGCCAAGTCTTCCCATACAGCCTCAGGAAGAACCTCTGCGCTGATTCCTTCCTCCTGGAGATGGGCATCCTTTACGCTCTCCTGGGTTTCCCTCTGCCCATGTGTGTCTAGGGAGGGACATGGCGTGAGGGTCTCCGAAGAGCAGGGTTCGCTGGCCCCGGTGCCCAGGAGGGTCTGCAGGCGTTCCCTGGCCTCACTGCAGGAAGCAGGCTGCTGGCCGTCGAACCGCTCCAAGATGTACTTTTCAAAGAGTCTCCTCTGCTGCAGCAGTTGGTCTTGGAGGTGGATGATGTGGGCGGCCATCCTGCTGTTGTCCTTCCAGCACAGCTTGCCCAGGACGTCCTGGATCTCACCAAAGGCCTTGCCGCTGCTCCAGCCTCCCCTCACCAGCTCCTTTGCCAGCTGCTTCTGCAGGTCCCGTGCCTGACAGGTGGTGTTATCACGCTGCTGCAGCAGCATCCCCTGCACCTGGTCCAGCTCAGCCTCCTTGGAGCGCAGCAGCTGGCGGATCTCCACCTCCCGCTGCCGCTGGTTCTGCTCCCGCAGGCGCTGGAGCCCCTGTGCCTGCTGCTGCTCCCCTCTGGCCTGCAGCCGTTGGGCCAGGAGCTGCCGCTCCCGCTCCGCCGCCTCCTTCAGCCGGCGAGTTTCAGCAGCGAAGTGTTGGCGCAGCTCTTGGGAGCGGAGTCGCTCAGCCTCCAGCTCAGCCCGCAGCCTCTCCAGCTGCTGCTCGTGCCTGTCCTGTGACGCCCGGCCATGGCAGGGCAAAGGGTGGCTGCGTGCCACGGGCCTCCGTCCCACGCCGCGCCAGCTCATGGCTTCAGGGATGGCAACCAAATGCTGATGCCAACAGCCACCAGCGTTGGGTGTCCCTCCCTGTCAGCAGCTGCTGCCTCCCCTGACTGCGCAGGAGTGGAGACAGCATCTGAAGTGAGCCAAGGGGGAGCGAGTCTGGCTTTATCTACCTGTCCTGGCAATGACCTCACAATGGAGGGGTGGGGCCTCATGGCCTTATAACGTGTGTCATGATGCTAGCGTAACCAAGGAGGGGTGGAACCTTGGCTGCACACCAAGTGCCCTCCAAACAACCCCCATATTGGATTGGACAGTGATGGCCGTGTCACTGTGATGTCACAGTAGGTTTTGTGACATAGGTGCCCATAAAAGAAGCCGCTCCAAAAAGCAAGGGCACATTTGGAGGGGAACCTGACCTCAGTGCTGCTGCGCAGCAGTTTGGAGAGCATTCACTAAGACGCTTCTCAGCGGTCCCTGGTGCCCCCCACCATCTCCTGCCACGTGCTCAGCACCGAGACAAATCCTAGGCACCCCTGACTGTGCATCCGCCTGGCTGCATCGTGTCTGTGAGGGAGGGTGTGTGCCCCTGTGCTTGGGGACTGTCCCCACAAGTGTCAGGTGCCGGACTGTGCCCACAGGCGTGCCCTCACAGCCCAGTGGCCCCCCTCGCAGCCACGCAGGAGGAGGTGGTGAAGGAAGCCATGCATGAGGAAGTGATGAAGGAAGACCTTCGCAGGCTCCGCGAGCGCCTGGAGCGCTGTGCTGCGGGGTCACGAAGGCACAGGGAGCTGCTGCAGACTCTGGTAGGTGTGGAGTGTTCCCCTTGAGCTCGGACGCTGGGAATGAGAGCCTGGCCCCTGAGCCCCCCTATTCCCACACAGCAAAAGGAGCAGGAGGAGATGAAGGAGGCCATGGAGCAGCATCGCGCAGAGGTCAGTGTCCCCTCCTCTGCCCGCCTCACCCAGCAGCGGTGGCCAGGGCTGTGTCAGGGGCTCAGTCCCTGTGTCTGCTGCCTCTTCCCAGAACCGCCTCACTGCGAACGATCTAAAAAGGAGCCGCCAGCAGCTGCAGCAGCTGAAGGACTGGATGTCCCAGGCGCAGGTGAGTTCACTGGGTCAGACAGGTTGGGGGTGGAGGGCACCTCTGGAGATCATCTTGTGCAGTGCCCCTGCTCCAGCAGAGTCAATGAGAGCCAGTTGCTCAGGACCATGCCCAGATGTGGAGCATGTCCAGAGTGGGCCTTGGGGGTCCCTTGGTCCGCCCACAGGGCCTGTAGCCCTGGGAAGGAGGGGATGTGAGGGCAAGGACCGTGCCCAAAAGGAGTCAGGAGTGGATAACACTTGTATGTCGTGTTCAAGAGGAACTCGGGCATGGGCTGGAGGGGGTTGCTGGGTAGTCTGGTGTTGGGCCCTCGCTGGTGGCATGGGGGTGGTCCTCCATTCCCTGCCCCTCCTGGAGTGGTTCCAGTTTCTTCTTCTCTGCTAGGAGGAGCTGTTTCAGAAACAGAAGAAGGGAAGCAGAGCAGTGCAGGAGCTGTTAAGGTTTGTGAACCATAAATCCCTCGGGAGTGGCCGGAGTTGCTGGGCAATGGCGCTAGCCTCAGGCCACCTTGTGCCTGCCAGCCTGGCCCTGGAGACTGACTGGGGACGCCCCGTCCCACCACGTCTCCCTACAAGGTGTCCGCTCTCTCTGCAGTGCCATCAGTGGTCAGAACTGGCCAAGGCTATTCAGGAGCACACTGAGGCCAAGAAGGTACTGACTGGGGACAGGCGGGCTGGGTGCTCAACATGTTTGTGGAGGAAAGCCCCCACAGAGTGATTATGAGATGGACTCTTGAGCAGGTCCTTTGCTTTTCAAGCTTGTCAGGCAGAAGATCCAGAACCACTTGGAGACACTGGAATGCCTCCGAGAGCAACCAGCTTGGTGAGTGGCAACGGGGCCCTGACCAAAACCTGGGACCGTAGGCTGGGGGGTGCTGAGCAGCTTCGGGCAGACCTCTGCCACTTGCAGACATCTTTCTGGCTCCTGTCTGCTGCTGATGTCTGCTCTGGAGAGCCCTTGGTCTGTTGCCATTCACGCTATGCCACTCCCTCTGACCCTGAGGGAGTAGCAGTGTTAAACACCAGCCAAGCAAGGTGGCAGCAAAGGCTTGTGGCTTTTTCAAATGGGTTGGAAGCAGCAGCGCTGAGGTACTGACAGGCTGACTCCTGTTCCTACCTCTGCTGCCAGAGTGGTTCCGAAGAATGTTTCTCAATACAGTGATAGGTGCTTTATACATACAAGTAAATATATATCTCTCTATATAAACAGCAGCTCAAAACATCTCTGAGGCAGTCAGGAAAGCATCCCTGCTGCTCGGTGCCCCCAGGCCTGGGATGGGGAGTAGGGCTGTGCTGTGCGGGGATGTGGGGGTGCCTGGTGCCAGCCCCAGCAGAGGCTGGGCAGCACGCTGGCTCCCTGTCAGCCACATAGGGGGGCGTGATGTTGGCTGAGATCTCTTCTCACAGCCCAGAACCCCATGATTACCCCAGCAGGGAGAAGAAGGCAAAGAGAGATGAAGCAGAAGGGTCGCTGCTTCAAGAGATGGTGGCTGTGCGGCTGGTAGGACAGACACCCCAACTGTGGGCCTTCTGGGGGGGGGGAAGGGTCTGCACTGTGCCCGGAGGACACGAGGGCACTGGTCTCAGCAGGGACGAGGGAGCGGGATGGAGTGCCCAGCCCTCGTCCCCCTCGCACACCCCAACACGTGTCCCTGCTGTGTCTTGCTCTGTAGGAGGAGCAGCTGGCGTCCAGGAGGCACAGCATTGCTGCTTGGATGAGGTGAGTTGCCAGGGTGGCTTTGGGTGCTGGGGCTCTTCCACAGGCAGTGGGATGCCCGTGCCAGTGATCCCAAGGGCATTAGGCAGCTTTGGACTTGTCTAGGATGAAATGTTTCAGTACTGCTGTTCCTCCTTGCTTGGGGGGCACCTGGGGGCAGATTTGGGGGCCCACTGGGGAGACAAACAGTAGAGCTGAGAGAGATGCACAGGCCTCTCGCTCCAGCCGAGTGGGGGGAGTTGTGCCTGGCACCGTGCAAGGTCCCACCAGTGGCTTTCAAAGAGGGTGTCTGGCAAGAGCTATGACAAATTTGCTCCCTGCTCTCCTAATCCCTCTCCTGTTCTCCCCCCAGGAGATTCCTTCTGTTCTTCGCCTTCGTGCAGATCATCCTCCTGACTGTGGTGCTCCTGGAGAGGGACATCCTTTACTTGGTCCTGCCACCAAAGATGGCAGTTGCATTTGGGAGCCACCCTGTAAGGCCCCATTTCCTCTGAAATAAAAGGAGAAACAGAACAAAGACATCTGTCACTGTCCAGCCTGTGACCTTGTCAGGGCATGTCAGCTGGCGGCTCGGGGGGAGGGGGCTGCTGCCTTCCCTTCCTCCTGTGCACACCCCACCATGGCTCTGCCTCAGGCCTGGCTCCTGTCCTTGTGCTCAGCTCGGGTCCACGTTCCTGGCTATATCCCCTCCCAAAAAGCAGGATTTCCTCTATAGACAGCACAGAGTTCTGGGTCTGATGGCTTGGCCCCCAAGGGCCTGATGGATTACTAGCAGCCTGGGCTGGGAATAGAGCCAGACCTCACATATTCTAGGGCCCTGTGCCACTGTGGGTCACAGTGCTCTTTTCCTTTGGCCGGCTCAGTTTGATCCTGGCTACTGAGAGCTCGTCTTTCCCAGTGATCCCAGGGATGGCCAGCCCATGCCTACAGCTCCCACCGTGCCCCGGGGCGCTCCTTACTGCAGGGACACCGTCCCCAGCCCAGCCTGGCTCCCACGGGCACCATGGCTGCCTCCCTGGGCAGAAAATAGATATATTGAGAGGACTAGGGCTCGAGATAAGGACAGAGGGATCACTATCCAGTTAGTGCAACGGGCAAAACAGACTCAGAACAGAATAAAAGACAGAACAGTGATTTATTACACTACAGCTACACACCCAGTGAACCAGAGCCATGTAAAGAGAAGCACGGCCAGGTCTTAAAGCACCTTCCCCTCACCCCGCCCTTCTTAGCAGACTTAAACTTCATCACAATTTTACTCCCTTCTTCCCCCCCAACATGGCACGGGGAGGGTCAAGGATTGGGGAGTGGGGTTCTGATCAGTTCCTCACAAGCTGCTTTCCTCCTCCAAATCTTAACACTTCTACTTCCCCACACCCCTCCCTTCTTCGCCCACTTTAATCATAAATTCACTCCCTTCTTCCCCCCATCACAGCACAGGGAGGGGCAGGGAATGGGGAATGGGGGTTTTCAGTCTGTTCCTCCCGAGTTGTTTTCCTTCTTAGCTGAGGGGGGGGCATTCCATACACACCCCCTTCCCCTGTGGCACCGTGGGGTCCCACCCGCAGGAGACATTTGTCTCCAGGAACTCCTCCAGCGTGAGTCCTCTCTATCGGGGAGTCATCTCCTCACCACAGGCCTCTCAGCAAGACTCCCTTCCATGGGTGCTGACCTTCGGGCCCAGACTCCCCCGGCCTGGTCCCCCCTAGAGTCACAAGTGCCCCGGCAAGCCTGCCGAGGCGTGGGTCAATCTCTCCAGAGGCCGTAGATGTCTCTGCTCCCCGTCCTCATCCATGGGCTGGGAGGGGACACCCGCTGTACCATGGTCTTCTCCACGGGCTGCAGGGGAATCTCTCTCTCCAGCACCTGGAGGGCCTCATTCTTGTCCCCCTTTCTCCTTCGGGCCTGGCCTTGGTGTCCACCCAGCTTGTTACATCTGCTCACTCCCTTCTCTGGTGGCAAAATGCACCTGCCTGTGGGATTTTTCTCCTCACTGTCATTCCCAGAGATGCTGTGACCATCTTGGATTGCCTTGGCCTTGGTCAGCAGCAACTCTGGCCTTGAATGGGCCGATGTTCACTGTCTGGGGCCTGCAGAGAGCTTCTGGCTGCTGCTTGCAGAAGCCATCTCAGCAGCACAGCTACGCCAAACTGCGACAGGCCTGTGCGCTGGGCAGAGAAGCTGTTCCTGGGCAGAGCTGTCTCTCAGCAGTGCTGCTGGGTTGCCATGAGGATGCTCCCTCCATCGCAGGAGCCCAGCCCATCCCAGCTCAGCAGGAGAAGGCCAGTTCTTCTAGGCTCCCTCCTGGTGTCTCAGGCCTCATGGGGATCGTTCTGTGATCCCATCTCTGATGTTCCCTCTCTCGGGTGGGGAGAAATCCTTCTGTCCAGCAGAGTCATTTCTCCTGATCAAACCAGAGCTGGGCAGGAGAATCACCTTTCCTTGTCTCTGCATGAGACAGGACCCCCAGGCAGGGGGTCCCACAGATAAGGGGTTGCCCTTCTCTGGACACTCTCCAGCATCTCAACATCCTTCTTGTAGTGAGGGGCCCAAAACTGGGCACAGCACTCGAGGTGCGGCCTCACCAGAGCTGAGTACAACAGAACAATCTCTTCCCTACCCCTGCCAGCCACGTCATTCCTGATCCTGGCCTGGATTCCCTTGGCCTTCTTAGCCACCTGGGCACAGTGCTGGCTCATGTTCAGCTGTCTGTCTGCTAACACCCCCAGGGCCTTCTCCTCCAGGCAGCTCTCCAGCCACTCTGCCCCAGGCCTGTAGCATTGCCTGAGGTTGTTGTGACGAAAAGTGCAGGACACAGCTGCATTTTTCACAGGACAGGCCGCCATTCCGCCCAGGGGAGCCAGTTACCCCCATCCCACACCTGCCTTCCTTCATGCCATAACCCCCCACAGCTGCCAGTTTGCCATGAGGATGCTCCCTCCATCGCAGGGCTGCTTCTCTCCTAAATCAAGTTCCCGATCCCGGGAATCTGGGAAGTGCCTGACAGGTTTACAAGGAGATGGGCGACAGGCAACACGCAATTCAATATGAATTTTAGGTGAAGCCGTTTCCTGGGTGAAATCACAAGATTATCTACATTTGTTACTGCAAACGTGGCAAGCTAAAATACTGCTAATTTGTTACATACACTGTTTACACCCCACTGATTGGTTAGTGATTATAACGAGTTCTGATAACATATCTTATAGCTAAATATCCTTAGTTTTCCTTTGGTGCCTGAAAGCATCTGCACAGTGGCTGTTTGGACCATCTTCTTGTGGCTGGTTCTTAACATGTTCCGTTATTCCCAAGTTCTTCCCAGAATTCCTTCTTGGTTCAGGGTAGTCTGTACCCCTGTCATCAAGGCCGCCCTGTTTTGAGAATGTGATTATTAAAATCCTCTCAGCATGAGTAACTTTTCCTGCCTCATGGGAACACGAGAGTATTGTCAGGGCCTGTGTCTTCAGTGAAGAGAGCCAGGCTGCCAGCAGGCCTGCTGCCTTCCCCAACAGTGTCCCTGGGACAACTGCTAAACTGGTTTTGTTTAGGGGCTTCTGTTTCCTTTTCTTGACTATTATAAACTTTCCAGGCTACTTCCAACGATCCATCCAAATTCTGTAGCTCCCTCCCTTCTATCTCCTTGTGACTGTCCCAGGAAAATTAATGCCACTTGTGCCCTCGCTTCCTGTGTCTCAGGCTGCCAATCGTATCCTTGCAAATTGCTTCCTTCAGCCTCAGAAAATGCTACTGGGGATTCCTTTTTCCCCTGCCTAATGTTGTACAGTGTAGACCAATCTATAGCTTTAGGCACAGCGTTCTGGACCCCGTATAAAAGCCACCGTTGCTATCTTTTCAGTCTCTGTGTTCATCTCCATTCGGGTCCCATTGAGGATCTCCTGTGGGAAAGGTTTGATCTGTGGTGCCATCTACTGTCCACGTACAGACACCCTCCTCAGCTCCACGTTCTTGGGGTTCTCAGAACCATCTGCTTTTCTGGGAAATCCATAAGGGTGTCCCAAATTACTTGCATATCATCCCAGTCTGGGTTTGGAGTTTTAATTATCATTCCCATCACCCTTCCAGCTTTCCCAGGATCCTCTCTATAGGGAGCAGCTGATTTCTTCCATATGATGAAATCAGAAGGAGAAAAGGGTATCTTCACATGAACTGGTCCATCTGCCCAGCTCCTTGTCTCAAGGGTGCTGTTATTCGTCTCACTGCTCTTGACCTTAAGGGGATTACAAGATGAGCACACTGTTGTGTCCTCCTGGATATTGGTGGAGAGGAATCCAATTCCGATTCTTCTTCCTCTAATCCAGTACTATCTGGACAGGGACCAGGTTGAGGTTCCCTTGTTCCGGGCTCCTGCACTGGCTGTCCTCTTGGAGGGTCAGACCGAGAGTCAGGCCAATATTCAGGAGAAAGTAAGGGAACAGGAGGATAGATCAGAACAGCAGGAGTTATCGGGGCAGTTGGAGCAATATCTAATCCTGGACCTCTATCTGTGTGTTCTTTTCCTTTTAGTGCCGATGCTGACAACAGGTTTTGGAAGAGGTACATGCAGAGCAACGTTCTTGAACATTTTGGGTTTGATCCTAAGAGACATCTCTTGATTAATCATTTTATATTCTTTTTGCCATTGTGGTTTTTCCCTTAGGTGGATCCCCCTATAACCCTGCTGAGCCAATGCAGGTGGATGCTCCGAGGAGGCAGCCAATCCCAAGGAGGTGGATCCACCCAAAGACCCAGCACAGCCCATGGAGGTGGATCCACCTGCAGCACAGCTCTTCAGGCCCCACAGCGCCGGGCCAGGGCTTCCCTCCAGCACCTGACCCTGACCACAGTGCAGAAGTGCCTGCCCAAAACCCTACCCCCGGCACAGCCTCTGCCTGGGAGAAGACCAGCCTCCATGCCCAGCGTCCGGCCGGCTCGCCGTTCCCAGCTCCCATGAAGGCTGGCGTGAGCCTTTCTCTCCCATCCCTCCTGCCCCTGCTCCCCCTCCTGAAGGGGAAGTGACACTGTCACCCTTCAGGCACTCGCTGGCAGAGAAGCTGCGATGGACAACGTGGAAGAACACTAGACGTAGAGTGACTCTTTTCAGTGTTGATTGTAATAAAAATGTAAAAGCTCAACAGGCCTTATTCGTTATCACCACCAGAAATGTTTCTGACAGAAATAGTTTTGAAATAAGCAAGGGGAAAGCTCGGCTTGCCCTGTGACCAGTCAGGAGTTGGGCTCCATGATCCCTAAGGGTCCCTTCCCACTCCGTATATTCTAGGGTTCCAGGATTTTATTTGGTCGCAAGTATCATCACCACAGTTGCCTCCTGACAGCACCATACACGGCTGTGGTGTCTCTGTTGCCCTCATCAGTGACCGTTGTGCCTCTCCCCCTTCATGACAAGTGCCAGGCTCTGGCACTCTGGGCAGGCCGAGGCCTGGACACCCACGTCTGTACGGCACCTCTGATTTCTGGGTGGCCACATTACTTCTGGAGACAGCTCTGCCCATGGTTCAAGCCATGAATTGCCAGGCCCCTAGGACCGACTGCTCAGACCAGGGCTCCAGGCCTACGTGCCTCGCTGTGCCCCCTTCGCTGGGTCTAGCTCAGTGCACAGGGGTCTGAGAAGCCTCCCTGAGGCCAGGGGTGTGGAGGGGTCGAGTCGAGGGGCCCGTGGGGCCTCGGCACCTCGTTAAGATCAGCTGCAGGTGATGCTGGCTCACCCCGTGCCACCTCAGCAGGCCGCCAACAAGCGGCTCTCTCCTGGCACAGGCCTGCAGCTTCCCCGGGTCTCAGGAAGCCCCAGAGACGGCTCTTTGCCGGCCCTTTTTTGCTGCAGATCACTTCCCAGTGCGGCCGTCCCCTCACTGGAGCTGGTTTCCTCAGTGAGGAGGAGACTGTAGCTGCTGCTCCAGCTTGCCTTATGTGAAGCCTATACTGGTAACCAGTGTCGGTGGGCTCCTGTGCCTCCCCAACACCCATCCCGAGCGGACTCTTCTGCATATAGAAACATAAATATATATATAAAATTCCAGGGATGGGGATTGACGAGTAGGGGACCTGGGGGGCAGGCCCTCTGCCCACCAAGGGGCAGCAAAATAGCACAGGGGAGTCATCCGCAGGAAAAGGACACTCCCCTTCCCCCCCAAACCTCTTCTTTCTCCCACAGGAGGGCATCTTTCTGCCCACAGCCCCCCCAACTCCCAAATCAGCCGCATTTGGATACAGCATGGGCACCACAGAGGCCTTTGATGTAACACTCCATCTGACAGCCCTGTGTTCCTTGCCCTGGCCCACAATTCATGGAGCTTCAGGTCACTCCACTGTCAGCAGTGCGACACAGTCACCCTTCAGGCACTTGCTGGCAGAGAAGCTGCGATGGACAACGTGGAAGAACACTAGACGTAGAGTGACTCTTTTCAGTGTTGATTGTAATAAAAAACAGGTCTTATTCCTTGTTGCTGTCCAGAAATCTTTCTGATGGAAATATTTTTGAAGTAAGCAAGGGGAAAGCAAGAGAAATGACTATCGCCTTCAAGTCTCCCAACCCCACCAACTGGCCAGAGAACACAATCTCCTCCTGGCACCTTTGGTGGCAGCTTTCCTGCAGCTGTAACCAAAGGAACTCCTCTGCAAAGGTGCAGCTCCTTCAGAGCAGGGCTCTGCAGGAAGGGAAAGCACAGCACACTCCCACGATCACACGTTCTGGGCTTTGTTTCCTAACAGGCACGCAAGTGCTTTGGGAAGCCGTGTGTGCTAATGGGCCAAGATGGTTTGCTTTTCCCCCAAAGAGCACAGCAATAGCTGTTTAATGGCCGTCACTGGGAGCCGGCTTTGCAGCAGCACAGCAGCATGGCACCTACAGGCATCTGCTCTGCAGGAGTGTCCCACCGAGCTGTCCCCATCAATTGACACCTCGCCCTTCTCTCCAGACAAAGCTTTAAGGCATGGAAGCCTGGACATTAGAAAGCAGCACAGGGCCACGGCCTCAGCCCAGTCCCTGACAAGAAGGGGCAGGAGCCCTAGGTTTACATTCCAACCATGGGCATTAAAGCCCCAGGGAAAGAAAACCCTGTGCGGCCTAACGCAGCACACGTGGAGCCCCCACAAGTTTGCTGTCCTGCGGCTGCCTTCAGGGAAAGCCTCTTCCCAAAGCTGCAGGGAATAAAGTACCGCATGGTTCAGGCCGTTTTGTAGCAGCCGTTTATCCGGCGCTTTCTCTGCAGGGACTGAAAGCACGGGAGAAGCCAAGCTGCTCCTGCACACGGAGCTGGGAACGACGGGCAGGTTCATCTGAGCCACTTCATGATGTCTGTTCCTAGAGAAGAACTTTATTTCATACCCCTTACAGACTTTTCTTGACCCCAGTGAGCATCGTGCCGAAAAAGAGACGTAGGTTCTAACTCCGTTGGTGAAGATTTGTCTTCTCAGGAAGGAGCTCGTTGAAAGGACATCTTTCAACAAGCCCCTGGCATTCATCTAAGAGCCTACATCAGGCTGGATGTTCAGGCTGGATGTCAGGAAGAGGTTCTGTACTGACAGGGGGGTCGGGCGTGGCACAGGCTCCCCAGGGAAGGGCTCACAGCCCCGAGCTGGGCTGAGGGAAGGAAGCATCTGGACCATGTGCTCAGTGCCATTCTCTGACTGGGCTAGGCCTATGTGGAGCCAGGAGTTGGACTCCATGATCCCTGTTGGTCCCTGGTAACCGGGTATATACCATGGTTCTAGGATTCCAGGATTTTCATTGGTCAAAGGCATCGCCATCACAATGGCCTTCTAAGGTGACAGTCCACCTTGCTGCCTGATGT
The DNA here is from genome assembly GCA_020800305.1 of Porphyrio hochstetteri. Classification (NCBI taxonomy): domain Eukaryota; kingdom Metazoa; phylum Chordata; class Aves; order Gruiformes; family Rallidae; genus Porphyrio; species Porphyrio hochstetteri. The sequence continues at coordinate 15,173,012 of CM036915.1, read as the reverse complement.
TTCTGCCCCCCCGTCAAGTGGCCCCCAGTTCACACAGAGCTTCGTGCGGCTCCAGTGCCAGCGGTGCTGGTCCCCAGGAGCTCTCAGAGCAGCAGCGTGCAGGATCATCCTGCTGTGACTCAGGGAGAGCAGAACCGTCTGCAGGTGCCAGGGAAGGAGAGACAGGGCTAGAGGATGATGAGCATTGTGCAGGGGAATGATGGGGTGGAACCCATGGAGGTAGATCCCCCCGAAGAGGCAGCAGAGCCCATGGAGGTGGATCCCTCCAAAGAGGAAGCTGAGCCCATGGAGGTGGATCCCTGCGAAGAGGCAGCCGAGCCCATGGAGGTGGATCCCCCCGAGGAGGCAGCCAAGCCCATGGAGGTGGACACCCCACAAAAACCCAGAGGAGCCCATGGAGGTGGATCCCTCCTTAACCTTGCCAAGCCCATGGAGGTGGATCCCCCTGTAACCCTGCTGAGCCAATGCAGGTGGATGCTCCGAGGAGGCAGCCAATCCCAAGGAGGTGGATCCACCCAAAGACCCAGCACAGCCCATGGAGGTGGATCCACCTGCAGCACAGCTCTTCAGGCCCCACAGCGCCGGGCCAGGGCTTCCCTCCAGCACCTGACCCTGACCACAGTGCAGAAGTGCCTGCCCAAAGCCCTACCCCCGGCACAGCCTCTGCCTGGGAGAAGACCAGCCTCCATGCCCAGCGTCCAGCCGGCTCGCCGTTCCCAGCTCCCGTGAAGGCTGGCGTGAGCCTTTCTCTCCCATCCCTCCTGCCCCTGCTCCCCCTCCTGAAGGGGAAGTGACACCGTCACCCTTCAGGCACTCGCCTGGCAGAGAAGCTGCGATGGACAACGTAGAAGAACACTAGACGTAGAGTGACTCTTTTCAGTGTTGATTGTAATAAAAATGTAAAAGCTCAACAGGCCTTATTCGTTATCACCACCAGAAATGTTTCTGACAGAAATAGTTTTGAAATAAGCAAGGGGAAAGCTCGGCTTGCCCTGTGACCAGTCAGGAGTTGGGCTCCATGATCCCTAAGGGTCCCTTCCCACTCCGTATATTCTAGGGTTCCAGGATTTTATTTGGTCGCAAGTATCATCACCACAGTTGCCTCCTGACAGCACCATACACGGCCGTGGTGTCTCTGTTGCCCTCATCAGTGACCGTTGTGCCTCTCCCCCTTCATGACAAGTGCCAGGCTCTGGCACTCTGGGCAGGCCGAGGCCTGGACACCCACGTCTGTACGGCACCTCTGATTTCTGGGTGGCCACATTACTTCTGGAGACAGCTCTGCCCATGGTTCAAGCCATGAATTGCCAGGCCCCTAGGACCGACTGCTCAGACCAGGGCTCCAGGCCTACGTGCCTCGCTGTGCCCCCTTCGCTGGGTCTAGCTCAGTGCACAGGGGTCTGAGAAGCCTCCCTGAGGCCAGGGGTGTGGAGGGGTCGAGTCGAGGGGCCCGTGGGGCCTCGGCACCTCATTAAGATCAGCTGCAGGTGATGCTGGCTCACCCCGTGCCACCTCAGCAGGCCGCCAACAAGCGGCTCTCTCCTGGCACAGGCCTGCAGCTTCCCCAGGTCTCAGGAAGCCCCAGAGACGGCTCTTTGCCGGCCCTTTTTTGCTGCAGATCACTTCCCAGTGCGGCCGTCCCCTCACTGGAGCTGGTTTCCTCAGTGAGGAGGAGACTGTAGCTGCTGCTCCAGCTTGCCTTATCTGAAGCCTATACTGGTAACCAGTGTCGGTGGGCTCCTGTGCCTCCCCAACACCCATCCCAAGCGGACTCTTCTGCATATAGAAACATAAATATATATATAAAATTCCAGGGATGGGGATTGACGAGTAGGGGACCTGGGGGGCAGGCCCTCTGCCCACCAAGGGGCAGCAAAATAGCACAGGGGAGTCATCCGCAGGAAAAGGACACTCCCCTTCCCCCCCAAACCTCTTCTTTCTCCCACAGGAGGGCATCTTTCTGCCCACAGCCCCCCCAACTCCCAAATCAGCCGCATTTGGATACAGCATGGGCACCACAGAGGCCTTTGATGTAACACTCCATCTGACAGCCCTGTGTTCCTTGCCCTGGCCCACAATTCATGGAGCTTCAGGTCACTCCACTGTCAGCAGTGCGACACAGTCACCCTTCAGGCACTTGCTGGCAGAGAAGCTGCGATGGACAACGTGGAAGAACACTAGACGTAGAGTGACTCTTTTCAGTGTTGATTGTAATAAAAAACAGGTCTTATTCCTTGTTGCTGTCCAGAAATCTTTCTGATGGAAATATTTTTGAAGTAAGCAAGGGGAAAGCAAGAGAAATGACTATCGCCTTCAAGTCTCCCAACCCCACCAACTGGCCAGAGAACACAATCTCCTCCTGGCACCTTTGGTGGCAGCTTTCCTGCAGCTGTAACCAAAGGAACTCCTCTGCAAAGGTGCAGCTCCTTCAGAGCAGGGCTCTGCAGGAAGGGAAAGCACAGCACACTCCCACGATCACACGTTCTGGGCTTTGTTTCCTAACAGGCACGCAAGTGCTTTGGGAAGCCGTGTGTGCTAATGGGCCAAGATGGTTTGCTCTTCCCCCAAAGAGCACAGCAATAGCTGTTTAATGACCGTCACTGGGAGCCGGCTTTGCAGCAGCACAGCAGCATGGCACCTACAGGCATCTGCTCTGCAGGAGTGTCCCACCGAGCTGTCCCCATCAATTGACACCTCGCCCTTCTCTCCAGACAAAGCTTTAAGGCATGGAAGCCTGGACATTAGAAAGCAGCACAGGGCCACGGCCTCAGCCCAGTCCCTGACAAGAAGGGGCAGGAGCCCTAGGTTTACATTCCAACCATGGGCATTAAAGCCCCAGGGAAAGAAAACCCTGTGCGGCCTAACGCAGCACACGTGGAGCCCCCACAAGTTTGCTGTCCTGCGGCTGCCTTCAGGGAAAGCCTCTTCCCAAAGCTGCAGGGAATAAAGTACCGCATGGTTCAGGCCGTTTTGTAGCAGCCGTTTATCCGGCGCTTTCTCTGCAGGGACTGAAAGCACGGGAGAAGCCAAGCTGCTCCTGCACACGGAGCTGGGAACGACGGGCAGGTTCATCTGAGCCACTTCATGATGTCTGTTCCTAGAGAAGAACTTTATTTCATACCCCTTACAGACTTTTCTTGACCCCAGTGAGCATCGTGCCGAAAAAGAGACGTAGGTTCTAACTCCGTTGGTGAAGATTTGTCTTCTCAGGAAGGAGCTCGTTGAAAGGACATCTTTCAACAAGCCCCTGGCATTCATCTAAGAGCCTACATCAGGCTGGATGTTCAGGCTGGATGTCAGGAAGAGGTTCTGTACTGACAGGGGGGTCGGGCGTGGCACAGGCTCCCCAGGGAAGGGCTCACAGCCCCGAGCTGGGCTGAGGGAAGGAAGCATCTGGACCATGTGCTCAGTGCCATTCTCTGACTGGGCTAGGCCTATGTGGAGCCAGGAGTTGGACTCCATGATCCCTGTTGGTCCCTGGTAACCGGGTATATACCATGGTTCTAGGATTCCAGGATTTTCATTGGTCAAAGGCATCGCCATCACAATGGCCTTCTAAGGTGACAGTCCACCTTGCTGCCTGATGTTTCTGCCCCCCCGTCAAGTGGCCCCCAGTTCACACAGAGCTTCGTGCGGCTCCAGTGCCAGCGGTGCTGGTCCCCAGGAGCTCTCAGAGCAGCAGCGTGCAGGATCATCCTGCTGTGACTCAGGGAGAGCAGAACCGTCTGCAGGTGCCAGGGAAGGAGAGACAGGGCTAGAGGATGATGAGCATTGTGCAGGGGAATGATGGGGTGGAACCCATGGAGGTAGATCCCCCCGAAGAGGCAGCAGAGCCCATGGAGGTGGATCCCTCCAAAGAGGAAGCTGAGCCCATGGAGGTGGATCCCTGCGAAGAGGCAGCCGAGCCCATGGAGGTGGATCCCCCCGAGGAGGCAGCCAAGCCCATGGAGGTGGACACCCCACAAAAACCCAGAGGAGCCCATGGAGGTGGATCCCTCCTTAACCTTGCCAAGCCCATGGAGGTGGATCCCCCTGTAACCCTGCTGAGCCAATGCAGGTGGATGCTCCGAGGAGGCAGCCAATCCCAAGGAGGTGGATCCACCCAAAGACCCAGCACAGCCCATGGAGGTGGATCCACCTGCAGCACAGCTCTTCAGGCCCCACAGCGCCGGGCCAGGGCTTCCCTCCAGCACCTGACCCTGACCACAGTGCAGAAGTGCCTGCCCAAAGCCCTACCCCCGGCACAGCCTCTGCCTGGGAGAAGACCAGCCTCCATGCCCAGCGTCCGGCCGGCTCGCCGTTCCCAGCTCCCGTGAAGGCTGGCGTGAGCCTTTCTCTCCCATCCCTCCTGCCCCTGCTCCCCCTCCTGAAGGGGAAGTGACACCGTCACCCTTCAGGCACTCGCCTGGCAGAGAAGCTGCGATGGACAACGTAGAAGAACACTAGACGTAGAGTGACTCTTTTCAGTGTTGATTGTAATAAAAATGTAAAAGCTCAACAGGCCTTATTCGTTATCACCACCAGAAATGTTTCTGACAGAAATAGTTTTGAAATAAGCAAGGGGAAAGCTCGGCTTGCCCTGTGACCAGTCAGGAGTTGGGCTCCATGATCCCTAAGGGTCCCTTCCCACTCCGTATATTCTAGGGTTCCAGGATTTTATTTGGTCGCAAGTATCATCACCACAGTTGCCTCCTGACAGCACCATACACGGCCGTGGTGTCTCTGTTGCCCTCATCAGTGACCGTTGTGCCTCTCCCCCTTCATGACAAGTGCCAGGCTCTGGCACTCTGGGCAGGCCGAGGCCTGGACACCCACGTCTGTACGGCACCTCTGATTTCTGGGTGGCCACATTACTTCTGGAGACAGCTCTGCCCATGGTTCAAGCCATGAATTGCCAGGCCCCTAGGACCGACTGCTCAGACCAGGGCTCCAGGCCTACGTGCCTCGCTGTGCCCCCTTCGCTGGGTCTAGCTCAGTGCACAGGGGTCTGAGAAGCCTCCCTGAGGCCAGGGGTGTGGAGGGGTCGAGTCGAGGGGCCCGTGGGGCCTCGGCACCTCATTAAGATCAGCTGCAGGTGATGCTGGCTCACCCCGTGCCACCTCAGCAGGCCGCCAACAAGCGGCTCTCTCCTGGCACAGGCCTGCAGCTTCCCCAGGTCTCAGGAAGCCCCAGAGACGGCTCTTTGCCGGCCCTTTTTTGCTGCAGATCACTTCCCAGTGCGGCCGTCCCCTCACTGGAGCTGGTTTCCTCAGTGAGGAGGAGACTGTAGCTGCTGCTCCAGCTTGCCTTATCTGAAGCCTATACTGGTAACCAGTGTCGGTGGGCTCCTGTGCCTCCCCAACACCCATCCCAAGCGGACTCTTCTGCATATAGAAACATAAATATATATATAAAATTCCAGGGATGGGGATTGACGAGTAGGGGACCTGGGGGGCAGGCCCTCTGCCCACCAAGGGGCAGCAAAATAGCACAGGGGAGTCATCCGCAGGAAAAGGACACTCCCCTTCCCCCCCAAACCTCTTCTTTCTCCCACAGGAGGGCATCTTTCTGCCCACAGCCCCCCCAACTCCCAAATCAGCCGCATTTGGATACAGCATGGGCACCACAGAGGCCTTTGATGTAACACTCCATCTGACAGCCCTGTGTTCCTTGCCCTGGCCCACAATTCATGGAGCTTCAGGTCACTCCACTGTCAGCAGTGCGACACAGTCACCCTTCAGGCACTTGCTGGCAGAGAAGCTGCGATGGACAACGTGGAAGAACACTAGACGTAGAGTGACTCTTTTCAGTGTTGATTGTAATAAAAAACAGGTCTTATTCCTTGTTGCTGTCCAGAAATCTTTCTGATGGAAATATTTTTGAAGTAAGCAAGGGGAAAGCAAGAGAAATGACTATCGCCTTCAAGTCTCCCAACCCCACCAACTGGCCAGAGAACACAATCTCCTCCTGGCACCTTTGGTGGCAGCTTTCCTGCAGCTGTAACCAAAGGAACTCCTCTGCAAAGGTGCAGCTCCTTCAGAGCAGGGCTCTGCAGGAAGGGAAAGCACAGCACACTCCCACGATCACACGTTCTGGGCTTTGTTTCCTAACAGGCACGCAAGTGCTTTGGGAAGCCGTGTGTGCTAATGGGCCAAGATGGTTTGCTCTTCCCCCAAAGAGCACAGCAATAGCTGTTTAATGACCGTCACTGGGAGCCGGCTTTGCAGCAGCACAGCAGCATGGCACCTACAGGCATCTGCTCTGCAGGAGTGTCCCACCGAGCTGTCCCCACCAATTGACACCTCGCCCTTCTCTCCACACAAAGCTTTAAGGCATGGAAGCCTGGACATTAGAAAGCAGCACAGGGCCACGGCCTCAGCCCAGTCCCTGACAAGAAGGGGCAGGAGCCCTAGGTTTACATTCCAACCATGGGCATCCCAGCGCCATCCTCATAAAGCCCCAGGGAAAGAAAACCCTGTGCGGCCTAACGCAGCGCACGTGGAGCCCCCACAAGTTTGCTGTCCTGCGGCTGCCTTCAGGGAAAGCCTCTTCCCAAAGCTGCAGGGAATAAAGTACCGCACGGTTCAGGCCGTTTTGCAGCAGCCGTTTATCCGGCGCTTTCTCTGCAGGGACTGAAAGCACGGGAGAAGCCAAGCTGCTCCTGCACACGGAGCTGGGAGCAACGGGCAAGTTCATCTGAGCCACTTCACGATGTCTGTTCCTAGAGAAGAACTTTATTTCATACCCCTTACAGACTTTTCTTGACCCCAGTGAGCATCGTGCCGAAAAAGAGACGTAGGTTCTAACTCCGTTGGTGAAGATTTGTCTTCTCAGGAAGGAGCTCGTTGAAAGGACATCTTTCAACAAGCCCCTGGCATTCATCTAAGAGCCTACATCAGGCTGGATGTTCAGGCTGGATGTCAGGAAGAGGTTCTGTACTGACAGGGGGGTCGGGCGTGGCACAGGCTCCCCAGGGAAGGGCTCACAGCCCCGAGCTGGGCTGAGGGAAGGAAGCATCTGGACCATGTGCTCAGTGCCATTCTCTGACTGGGCTAGGCCTATGTGGAGCCAGGAGTTGGACTCCATGATCCCTGTTGGTCCCTGGTAACCGGGTATATTCCATGGTTCTAGGATTCCAGGATTTTCATTGGTCAAAGGCATCGCCATCACAATGGCCTTCTAAGGTGACAGTCCACCTTGCTGCCTGATGTTCCTGCCCCCCCGTCAAGTGGCCCCCAGTTCACACAGAGCTTCGTGCGGCTCCAGTGCCAGCGGTGCTGGTCCCCAGGAGCTCTTAGAGCAGCAGCGTGCAGGATCATCCTGCTGTGACTCAGGGAGAGCAGAACCGTCTGCAGGTGCCAGGGAAGGAGAGACAGGGCTAGAGGATGATGAGCTTTGCGCAGGGGAATGATGGGGTGGAACCCATGGAGGTAGATCCCCCCGAAGAGGCAGCAGAGCCCATGGAGGTGGATCCCTGCGAAGAGGAAGCTGAGCCCATGGAGGTGGATCCCTGCGAAGAGGCAGCCGAGCCCATGGAGGTGGATCCCCCCGAGGAGGCAGCCAAGCCCATGGAGGTGGACACCCCACAAAAACCCAGAGGAGCCCGTGGAGGTGGATCCCTCCTTAACCTTGCCAAGCCCATGGAGGTGGATCCCCCTGTAACCCTGCTGAGCCAATGCAGGTGGATGCTCCGAGGAGGCAGCCAATCCCAAGGAGGTGGATCCACCCAAAGACCCAGCACAGCCCATGGAGGTGGATCCACCTGCAGCACAGCTCTTCAGGCCCCACAGCGCCGGGCCAGGGCTTCCCTCCAGCACCTGACCCTGACCACAGTGCAGAAGTGCCTGCCCAAAGCCCTACCCCCGGCACAGCCTCTGCCTGGGAGAAGACCAGCCTCCATGCCCAGCGTCCGGCCGGCTCGCCGTTCCCAGCTCCCGTGAAGGCTGGCGTGAGCCTTTCTCTCCCATCCCTCCTGCCCCTGCTCCCCCTCCTGAAGGGGAAGTGACACCGTCACCCTTCAGGCACTCGCTGGCAGAGAAGCTGCGATGGACAACGTGGAAGAACACTAGACGTAGAGTGACTCTTTTCAGTGTTGATTGTAATAAAAATGTAAAAGCTCAACAGGCCTTATTCGTTATCACCACCAGAAATGTTTCTGACAGAAATAGTTTTGAAATAAGCAAGGGGAAAGCTCGGCTTGCCCTGTGACCAGTCAGGAGTTGGGCTCCATGATCCCTAAGGGTCCCTTCCCACTCCGTATATTCTAGGGTTCCAGGATTTTATTTGGTCGCAAGTATCATCACCACAGTTGCCTCCTGACAGCACCATACACGGCTGTGGTGTCTCTGTTGCCCTCATCAGTGACCGTTGTGCCTCTCCCCCTTCATGACAAGTGCCAGGCTCTGGCACTCTGGGCAGGCCGAGGCCTGGACACCCACGTCTGTACGGCACCTCTGATTTCTGGGTGGCCACATTACTTCTGGAGACAGCTCTGCCCATGGTTCAAGCCATGAATTGCCAGGCCCCTAGGACCGACTGCTCAGACCAGGGCTCCAGGCCTACGTGCCTCGCTGTGCCCCCTTCGCTGGGTCTAGCTCAGTGCACAGGGGTCTGAGAAGCCTCCCTGAGGCCAGGGGTGTGGAGGGGTCGAGTCGAGGGGCCCGTGGGGCCTCGGCACCTCATTAAGATCAGCTGCAGGTGATGCTGGCTCACCCCGTGCCACCTCAGCAGGCCGCCAACAAGCGGCTCTCTCCTGGCACAGGCCTGCAGCTTCCCCAGGTCTCAGGAAGCCCCAGAGACGGCTCTTTGCCGGCCCTTTTTTGCTGCAGATCACTTCCCAGTGCGGCCGTCCCCTCACTGGAGCTGGTTTCCTCAGTGAGGAGGAGACTGTAGCTGCTGCTCCAGCTTGCCTTATCTGAAGCCTATACTGGTAACCAGTGTCGGTGGGCTCCTGTGCCTCCCCAACACCCATCCCAAGCGGACTCTTCTGCATATAGAAACATAAATATATATATAAAATTCCAGGGATGGGGATTGACGAGTAGGGGACCTGGGGGGCAGGCCCTCTGCCCACCAAGGGGCAGCAAAATAGCACAGGGGAGTCATCCGCAGGAAAAGGACACTCCCCTTCCCCCCCAAACCTCTTCTTTCTCCCACAGGAGGGCATCTTTCTGCCCACAGCCCCCCCAACTCCCAAATCAGCCGCATTTGGATACAGCATGGGCACCACAGAGGCCTTTGATGTAACACTCCATCTGACAGCCCTGTGTTCCTTGCCCTGGCCCACAATTCATGGAGCTTCAGGTCACTCCACTGTCAGCAGTGCGACACAGTCACCCTTCAGGCACTTGCTGGCAGAGAAGCTGCGATGGACAACGTGGAAGAACACTAGACGTAGAGTGACTCTTTTCAGTGTTGATTGTAATAAAAAACAGGTCTTATTCCTTGTTGCTGTCCAGAAATCTTTCTGATGGAAATATTTTTGAAGTAAGCAAGGGGAAAGCAAGAGAAATGACTATCGCCTTCAAGTCTCCCAACCCCACCAACTGGCCAGAGAACACAATCTCCTCCTGGCACCTTTGGTGGCAGCTTTCCTGCAGCTGTAACCAAAGGAACTCCTCTGCAAAGGTGCAGCTCCTTCAGAGCAGGGCTCTGCAGGAAGGGAAAGCACAGCACACTCCCACGATCACACGTTCTGGGCTTTGTTTCCTAACAGGCACGCAAGTGCTTTGGGAAGCCGTGTGTGCTAATGGGCCAAGATGGTTTGCTCTTCCCCCAAAGAGCACAGCAATAGCTGTTTAATGACCGTCACTGGGAGCCGGCTTTGCAGCAGCACAGCAGCATGGCACCTACAGGCATCTGCTCTGCAGGAGTGTCCCACCGAGCTGTCCCCACCAATTGACACCTCGCCCTTCTCTCCACACAAAGCTTTAAGGCATGGAAGCCTGGACATTAGAAAGCAGCACAGGGCCACGGCCTCAGCCCAGTCCCTGACAAGAAGGGGCAGGAGCCCTAGGTTTACATTCCAACCATGGGCATCCCAGCGCCATCCTCATAAAGCCCCAGGGAAAGAAAACCCTGTGCGGCCTAACGCAGCGCACGTGGAGCCCCCACAAGTTTGCTGTCCTGCGGCTGCCTTCAGGGAAAGCCTCTTCCCAAAGCTGCAGGGAATAAAGTACCGCACGGTTCAGGCCGTTTTGCAGCAGCCGTTTATCCGGCGCTTTCTCTGCAGGGACTGAAAGCACGGGAGAAGCCAAGCTGCTCCTGCACACGGAGCTGGGAGCAACGGGCAAGTTCATCTGAGCCACTTCACGATGTCTGTTCCTAGAGAAGAACTTTATTTCATACCCCTTACAGACTTTTCTTGACCCCAGTGAGCATCGTGCCGAAAAAGAGACGTAGGTTCTAACTCCGTTGGTGAAGATTTGTCTTCTCAGGAAGGAGCTCGTTGAAAGGACATCTTTCAACAAGCCCCTGGCATTCATCTAAGAGCCTACATCAGGCTGGATGTTCAGGCTGGATGTCAGGAAGAGGTTCTGTACTGACAGGGGGGTCGGGCGTGGCACAGGCTCCCCAGGGAAGGGCTCACAGCCCCGAGCTGGGCTGAGGGAAGGAAGCATCTGGACCATGTGCTCAGTGCCATTCTCTGACTGGGCTAGGCCTATGTGGAGCCAGGAGTTGGACTCCATGATCCCTGTTGGTCCCTGGTAACCGGGTATATTCCATGGTTCTAGGATTCCAGGATTTTCATTGGTCAAAGGCATCGCCATCACAATGGCCTTCTAAGGTGACAGTCCACCTTGCTGCCTGATGTTCCTGCCCCCCCGTCAAGTGGCCCCCAGTTCACACAGAGCTTCGTGCGGCTCCAGTGCCAGCGGTGCTGGTCCCCAGGAGCTCTTAGAGCAGCAGCGTGCAGGATCATCCTGCTGTGACTCAGGGAGAGCAGAACCGTCTGCAGGTGCCAGGGAAGGAGAGACAGGGCTAGAGGATGATGAGCTTTGCGCAGGGGAATGATGGGGTGGAACCCATGGAGGTAGATCCCCCCGAAGAGGCAGCAGAGCCCATGGAGGTGGATCCCTGCGAAGAGGAAGCTGAGCCCATGGAGGTGGATCCCTGCGAAGAGGCAGCCGAGCCCATGGAGGTGGATCCCCCCGAGGAGGCAGCCAAGCCCATGGAGGTGGACACCCCACAAAAACCCAGAGGAGCCCGTGGAGGTGGATCCCTCCTTAACCTTGCCAAGCCCATGGAGGTGGATCCCCCTGTAACCCTGCTGAGCCAATGCAGGTGGATGCTCCGAGGAGGCAGCCAATCCCAAGGAGGTGGATCCACCCAAAGACCCAGCACAGCCCATGGAGGTGGATCCACCTGCAGCACAGCTCTTCAGGCCCCACAGCGCCGGGCCAGGGCTTCCCTCCAGCACCTGACCCTGACCACAGTGCAGAAGTGCCTGCCCAAAGCCCTACCCCCGGCACAGCCTCTGCCTGGGAGAAGACCAGCCTCCATGCCCAGCGTCCGGCCGGCTCGCCGTTCCCAGCTCCCGTGAAGGCTGGCGTGAGCCTTTCTCTCCCATCCCTCCTGCCCCTGCTCCCCCTCCTGAAGGGGAAGTGACACCGTCACCCTTCAGGCACTCGCTGGCAGAGAAGCTGCGATGGACAACGTGGAAGAACACTAGACGTAGAGTGACTCTTTTCAGTGTTGATTGTAATAAAAATGTAAAAGCTCAACAGGCCTTATTCGTTATCACCACCAGAAATGTTTCTGACAGAAATAGTTTTGAAATAAGCAAGGGGAAAGCTCGGCTTGCCCTGTGACCAGTCAGGAGTTGGGCTCCATGATCCCTAAGGGTCCCTTCCCACTCCGTATATTCTAGGGTTCCAGGATTTTATTTGGTCGCAAGTATCATCACCACAGTTGCCTCCTGACAGCACCATACACGGCTGTGGTGTCTCTGTTGCCCTCATCAGTGACCGTTGTGCCTCTCCCCCTTCATGACAAGTGCCAGGCTCTGGCACTCTGGGCAGGCCGAGGCCTGGACACCCATGTCTGTACGGCACCTCTGATTTCTGGGTGGCCACATTACTTCTGGAGACAGCTCTGCCCATGGTTCAAGCCATGAATTGCCAGGCCCCTAGGACCGACTGCTCAGACCAGGGCTCCAGGCCTACGTGCCTCGCTGTGCCCCCTTCGCTGGGTCTAGCTCGGTGCACGGGGGTCTGAGAAGCCTCCCTGAGGGCAGGGGTGTGGAGGGGTCGAGTCGAGGGGCCCGTGGGGCCTCGGCACCTCGTTAAGATCAGCTGCAGGTGATGCTGGCTCACCCCGTGCCACCTCAGCAGGCCGCCAACAAGCGGCTCTCTCCTGGCACAGGCCTGCAGCTTCCCCGGGCCTCAGGAAGCCCCAAAGAGGGTTCTTTGCCGGCCCTTTTTTGCTGCAGATCACTTCCCACTGCGGTTGGGTGGGGACGCCTTCAGAAGTCCTCAGATTGCCCCCCTGCCATGGGCAGGGACATCCTCACCAGCCCAGATTTCCCTAAGCCCCATCCTACCCTGCCTTGAATTCTGACAGGGAGCCAGGTACAGCCCGAGCTTCTATGGGCACCCTTTTCCAGGTCCTCCCTCCTACGTGAGAAGGAGTTTTACCTCCCAGACCCTCTCCAGCTGCCCTCCTGCAGCTGAAGGCCGTTCCCCTGGGCCACACCTTTTGTTTCGGAGCTCTTGGTAGAGGTTTAGCTTTTTTGAAATGCAGACACTGGTCAGCTGGAATATGACATAGGGCACAGTATAGGATATTATCCTCATTTCAGAAAGCCCTGAGCCCCAGGGTCAGAGGGCTGCTGTGGGCTTCATGGGGGGGTTCCATGCCAGTTGCATCATTCAGTGCTTGTACGTTTCTTCTGGGAGTTACTGATGGACATTTAGCACTTTAGAAGGTGGACACTTTTAGAGCTGGGAAACGACGTGGAGCACTGTTAGGACAGTGTCCTGGGTTAGGAGAGTGCAGAGTCCCAAGGTCAGAGGGGCTTCCTGTGGGTTGCATGGGGAGGTTTCAGGCCAGGAGCATCTTTCAGTCCCTACTTCCTGTGGCATTCTGAAATGGCAGCTGGAGTGTGCTGGAGGTGGGGAAATCTTGTTTTCCTGACAGTTTTAGCCAGGAGGGGTTCTGCATTGCTCAGCCCCAGAATCGACGGATTTCTGAAGGAGTTTTAAGGCTCTCATGGCCAAGCTCAGCTGGCAGTTCAGGTCTGTGTGTACCTTTCCCATTCCTGCTCTCTCAGCTGGCTGAAAGCACAGTGTTTGTGACCTCCAGGCTGAAAAGCTTTTCCCTTGCTGCCCTTCACAGGAGGCTGCTGCTTGAGCAGCATTGTCGGAGCTCGCTTTGCCCCATGGGGAACTCCTGGGAAGAAGGAGCTGCATGGCTGCTGGGGTCAGAAGGCAGAGACACTCTCCGGCAGCAGCACGAGAGGAGGACAAGGAACAGGACAGTACCATCAGTTGATGGAGATAACTAAAGCTTTCAGTCCAGGCTCCATCTGTTCCTCCTGGTGTCCACACAAAGGCCTCCAGCGTGCCACCGAACAGGAGTCAGGCAAAGCAGCGCTCTCTGGCACTGAAGCAGCAGGTACGTTCTCACTCTTAGCTTTTCCCGCCTGGCTCTTGTGATCTCCTACCTTTGGCCACAGCTCTCTGCCAGGGCTGGCTGTCTGACCTCCCTGTCTGTCCTGCGGCCTGTCACAGCTGTTTGGGTTTGGTGCTCGGCAGGGGGAAGGGAACGGTGTGTGATTTGTTTCAGGCTTGTGGTTTCTGCTGGGTTTTGGCGGTATCGAGGTTCTGTGGGGGTTTGTGTTGGGCCTGGGGTTAGTGGGGTCGGTGTGGGCCTGTGGGGTTGTTTTAGTTGGATATGGGAGGTTGGTGGGGCTTGTGGGGTTGTTTTAGTTGGATATGGGAGGTTGGTGGGGCTTTTGGGGTTTTTGGGGATGTCGGGGATCCGGGGGTGTCTGCGGGGTCTGGGGTTTTTTGTGTGTGTCTCTCTTTAATTGTGGCCTCTGTGTTTTCTGGCTTGCGGGGTTCTTTAGGCCCCTCCCCATGCCACAACGCGGGGAAGAAGGGAGTGAAATGCTGCGTAAAGTGCAGTCTGCTGAGAAGGGAGGTGTTGGGGGAGGTACTTTAAGCTCTGGCCACACTTCCCATCCCCCGACTCCGGTGTCACTGGGGGTGCTGGGCAGGGCCATCAGTCAGAGTTTGTGTCCTTTATCCCGTACTGTCCTGGCCGCGATGCTGACTGCGGAATGGTCTCTCCCTCAGTATTTATTTCCTCCCCTGTCCGGTTGGAAAGGGCAGTGACAGAGTGGCTTTGGTGGGCGTCTGGCCAAACCACTGCAGTCGGTTCCGACAAAGCCCGGCGGGTCGGGAAAGGCCGCCCGCCCGCCCGCAGCTCCGAGCAAAGAACAGGAGACGGCGCCACCGTCCCCGGCGCCCGGCCAAAGGGCCGGCGGCGAGCAGGCGCCTCAGCTGGAGAGCCGCGTCTCCCGCAGGCGCTGCAGACCCCGCGCTGGGGGGCGCAGGCAGGGCCGGGGCGGAGGGGCGAGCACGGACAGCCGCGGATAGAGCTCGGGATCGGACAGCGGCGGAGGCGCATGCGCGGAGTCCGCTGCTGGCAGGCGGCTGCCCGGGCGTGCGCGGTTGAGACCGTGACGCCAGCGGCGAACTCTACCGCCCTCTTTCGCCTGCCGTGCGCATGCGCAGTATGCCCCCCGGAGCCGCTCCCTGCCGCCGCCTGGCGAGTGAATCGCGGTACTGCAGACGGACGCCGCGCGCGACCAGTGCAGCTCGTGGCTCCGGGCTCTCCGCCGCCGCCTCTCGAATGAGCCGCGTTACGGCGGCTGGATCGCGCCGCGTGTGCGGTAGGCCGCCCGAAACCGGCTCTCTGCCGCCACCCGGTGACGAGCCGCGAAATCCGCGCCCTGCTGCCGGCCTGCGGGCACGGCTCGCGGCTGCGGACGGGCGGCGCAGCACAGCGGACGCCGTAGAGCGCCTTAAAGCGGCGGCCGGCGTTGCCTAGGGACCACGCCGGGGTAGCGCCGCCGCAGCGCGGAGCAGGCGCAGTAGAGTGCGCTCGGTGCCGCCGCCGCCTGGCGAGCGCTCCGCGGTTCCGCAGGCGGTCGGGCCCCGCGCACACGCAGTAACGCTCGAAACCGCCGCCGCTCGGCTGGCCGTTCCGCCCGGGCGGCGGGCATGCGCGTCGGTTCTTACCTCCCCGCCAGCGCTCGCCTGGCGACGCCGCGTCGTGTGCCGGGCGGTGCTGCCCGCTCCGCGCTCCCTCCCGGTGAGGCGTCGCCTCCGCCGCCCTGCCCGGGGTCGGCCGGGGCCGGGGGGGGGGACGGTTCCGCGGTTCGGGGTTGGGACGGTGGCATGTGGGGTGTCCGCGGGGCGGGGCCGCTCAGGGTTCCCGGGCAGCTCGGGGGCTGTAGCGCGGGGGCCGCGTTGCTGTGGGGGGGTTCCGGGGGGGAGGGGTTTGCTGGTCGGACTGGGGGTTCAGTGCGGGTGCTGTGCGGTCGTTAGTGGGCGGTGTGCGGGTATGTGTGCGGGGCTGAGGGGGTCTCTGGGGGCTGTGCGGTCGTTAGCGGGCAGTGTGTGGGTGTGTGCGCAGGGCTGAGGGGGTCTCTGGGGGCTGTGCGGTCGTTAGCGGGCAGTGCGTGGGTGTGTGCAGGGATGAGGGGGTCTCTGGGGGCTGTGCGGTCGTTAGCGGGCAGTGTGTGGGTGTGTGCAGGGATGAGGGGGTCTCTGGGGGCTGTGCGGTCGTTAGCGGGCAGTGCGTGGGTGTGTGCAGGGCTGAGGGGGTCTCTGGGGGTTGTGCGGTCGTTAACAAATGGTGTGTGGGTGTGTGTGGGGCTGAGGGGTTCTCTGGGGGCTGTGCGACATTCTGCCCTGTCTGAGCACGGGCTGCGGGTTTTCTCGTGTGCGGTTCCAGGCCAGGAGCAGCATTGGGCCACCGCACTGTTGTGTGGGAGCAACTGGCTGGCCTTGGGCTGCTGTGAAGGCAGACGCTGGCAGAGCCAGGAAAGGACACAGGGTGCTGTTAGGAGCATTCCTTCGGTTAGGAAAGCCCTGAGACCCAGGGTCAGAGGGGTGCTTGTGGGCTCTATGGGGAGGGGTTAGGCCAGGAGCATTGTTCATTGCTCGCATGTCTGGTTTGGGAGCTGTTGCATTTTGGAAGGTGGACACTGGTAGAGACAGAAAAGGAGATAGGGCACTGTTAGGACCGTTCCCTCATTTTGGAAAGCGCAGAGCCCCAAGGGCAGTGGGGCTGCTTCTGGTCGACATAGGGAGGTTTTGGGCCAGGAGCAGCGTTCCGTGCTGGCACGTTTGGTTGGGTTTGGTTTGTGCCAGCTAAGTGAATTATTTGGAAGGTGTAGAAGCAAAAGCTGCAGAGGCTGCCGGCAGGTAACTGAGGCGCTGAGGGGTTGGGCCGAGAGGTGGCAAATGCTCCCTGGGCAGTCTGGTTCTGTCAGGTGAAGTTTGTCACCTCCAGCACTGAGCCAGCCGCTGTTCGCATGTGTGCTTCCTGCTGTGCTCTCGGACGGGTGACAGGGTCACACTTGGAGGCTGTGCCGTACCTGGCACAGTGTGAGGTCACGGCCCCTCAGCTGCCCAGCGCCTCACCTGAGCACACACTGGCTCCCGCTCTTGGTGGTTTGGTGTGACCGTGATGCCAGTTGCATGAGGAGCACCGCTGGCTGCATAGGGTTTTCTAGCAGCAAAGTTGTAATGCCATAGGAGTGCTGGCAGCACAGCCAGGCCTGGGCATAGCACAGTGTCCTCGCATTATGTGCATGCTGCCATTGCGAGCGGTGCCGCAGCAGCTGGTGGGAATGAGGTGAGGCTTTGCTGGCTGGTATTTTTAGCTGTGCTCTGCCAAGGAGATGAGCTGAGTTTTCACATCAGCTCTAAGAGGCTTTTCTGTTTGGGCTTCTCTCCCAGGCTTGGGACTCGGTGCTGTATTTGTGGCTGGATCCTTCTGGTAAGTGGATGCTGTTGGTCCTGGCTCTGGCCAGGCCAGAACTCCCCTCCCTAAGCAGTCAGCACAGGTGAGGCGAGTCAGCCCGGACTGTTTTCCTCACCACCTGACATCACTCCCCCATCAAAGGGGCCGATTTGGGAGGGGTGCTCCTGGGTGCTTCCAGGGCAGGCTGAGTGAGGCCAGGGCCAGGGGTCGGTGCTCACATTGGGGCGGTGCTCAGCAGTGTTACTGTCTCCTTGGGCAGGTAAAGCGCTCCACATTCTTGTCGGGGCTGTGTGCTTTGTCTGGGGGTCCTGTTCTCAGGGTGCTTGTCAGTAACGGCCCTTCTCCCCAGCAACGGGGCCTCCGGCTGCTTCTCTTGTGGGAGCTTCTCTTGTGGGAGCGATGGAGCGAGCAGAGCAGCGTGTGGTGCTCGGCCCCTGCCTGGGGCTGAACTGCCACCTCCTTACTGCGTATCTGAAGGAAATGCCTGCTCATCATCTCTGGGGCAGTGCTCCAAGTGCAGGGGGGAGGGGAGGTGAGGCCAGGCCAGCATGGCAGCCTTTCTTTGAGGTCATGTCTTGAGCCGGGGGAGCCCAGTCTTTAGGTTGCCGTGCCCACCTCAAGCTGCACGTCATCAGGTTTGTGCCTGCTAGAAGTCTGGGACAGAGCTGGCATAGGTGTCCTGTCCAGCCGGTGTCCGTCGACGTCCTCTTTGCTGCACATGGGTAACAGGGGGCTCTGGAGCAATACAGGCATGCTGCTCGGTGAAGGCAGAGAAGTAGCGCTTTCCTTTAGAATGCTGACATTGGTACAGAAAGGGCAGTTTGTCTGTCTCTCACTGTCCATGTTCCCTTCGACCCAGGGAGGCTGCGTGGAGCCGACGACTTCTTAGCCGCGTTGACGGGCAAACTGGCCCTGGTGTGACCTGCTGGAGCTGCACGCTGAGATCAAGTACCTGATGGACTTGCTGGATCCGTCTTTGCTGCGTGGAGAAGGTAAGGCATCCTTGCAGAACGCAGGCCCCTGTGACCTGGGAATCTCCTGCTGGACATGGCCTGCTGAGGCAAGGGCTGTTTCCAGCTGAGAAGGGGAAGGCGAAGGTGTAGGTGTGTCTTAGCGAGCAAAGACACAGGCTGCGCGGGGAGGAGGGGGCAAATGCAGTTATCCTTCTGTGCCTGGAAACATCCCAAGAGTATTTCTAGGCCCATAGCCTTCAGCTAAATTGAGGGACACGTAATGGGACTGTTGGGCTACCTGGGGAGGTTTCAGACCAGGAGCAGCGTGCAGGCATCATGTGTTTTTTTGGGGGGAGTTATCACTGGGTGTTTAGCATTTTTGAAGGTGGACGCTGTTAGAGCTGCAGAATGTCACAGGGCAGTGTTAGGATCATTCTCTGGGTTAGAAAAGTCCTGAACCCCGGGGTTGGAGCGTCTTCTGGTGGGGTAACTATTATTGGGGGTGCAGTTTTGGTTTTCCCAGGCACATCGGATCCCCAAACTCCTGAATAAACCTGATCTTTGATTTCCTAAGGCACCTTGTGCTTTGTAGGGGTGTTTATCAGAGCTAAACTGAACATTTCAATTCATTGTTATGTAAATCTTCAGTTAGGTTATTTTTAGCTCTGAGATCCTGTACAGCCCGGTAACTTCCGTTCAGCTTCTTAACAGGTAGAACAGGAGTCGTTCCCTACTTCCAATTCTATTTTGCCACCCCCAAATTTAACTTTTGCCTCCGATTGTTCCAATAAATCTTGTCCTGACAAAGGTCTTGGTGAGTTGGGCCCGGACAGAAATGTCTGTATTCCTGTCTGCTTTCCTAACTCATATTTCAGGGGTTTTAAGAAGAATGCCTTTTCACTCTGGCCAGGTTAGTGCTTGGTTTACAAATGAAAAGGCTGCTCCTGTGTCTACCAAAACTTCTATTCCCTGTTGTTGTTTCCCTAGTTTGGGTATACCCAGTGGATCTGCTCAGGTGGGTTCCCCAGGTCCCCATCCCTCCTTTCCGACAGGAGCCTGTGCTTTACTCCTGCCCCTCCTCTCTGGGCACTCGCTCTTCCAATGGCCCCTTTCTTTGCACTGGAGGTGCTGGTGGAGTCTCTCCATGATACCTGGCCCCAGCTGGCACCAAGGAGAGAATGAAAAGCACCAGATGCCTACAGGGTGGGGTTTAGTGTCTTCTTCTGCCCCCTTGATGACACCAAGGTGTTTGGCACAGCCACGTGTGGGTGATGTCAAGCTGGGGGGGAACTGCCAGCCAGCAGCAGGGACCTTCTCGGATGTTCCTGAGCTGGGGACTGTGGTGTTATGCTGAGACAGACCCCAGAGCTGGGGTCTCCCCACGGGCTCCTGGGGCCTATTTCAAAATCCCAAGTCATAAACCTCCCACGCTGGGCATTGCCACCAAGCACCTCAAAAATTACCAAGAAAACACACTGTGAATTACATCTGCAAGGGCAACAAGTGCTTTTGATTTTGGGTCTGGTGAGGTGATCCAAAGAGCTGAAGAGGATTTATGCTCTTCCTTCAGGGCCCTTGGGCAGGCGGGCCAGCCAGCAGAGCTGCGGGTGTCTCTGGAAGGTCTCTTCCTGGCCAGAGGCAGCACTGAGAGGAAGGACAGGGTGGGCTGCGGGTGTTCCTTGTGCAGCTTGGCCCCAACTGGGGGCAGTGCTGGTGCTTCCTGGCTACCCCCTCCTCCCTGTTCTTCTCCTGCTCCTCTTCTCTAGCACAGAAGAAGAAAGATGCTGTGCTCCATCTCCATCCAGGATCACAATCTGCCCCCATCACAACCACAGTGCCTCAGTGTTTGTGTGACATACATCCCTGGGGCGCTGAAAAACCCTCCTCCTCCCTGCTGCGGGCTCAGTATCCATGGCTTCAACAAACCAAGTGCAGACCTCATTGCCCTGCTGTGTTGATCTGCTCTGCTGCCTCTGGAGCCCAGGGTGCAGGACCCAACTGGGAGCTGGCACTGGAGGGCCCGGATGCTGTGGCATCCCACACAGTGCAGGAAGGACAGTTCTCCTCCTTTTCCTCCCAGCTGAAGCCTCATAGCTGGTGGTACCCATGAACCAGACATGGAGTTCATCATCCCACTGCAGGGACCTGCTCCACCGCCTCCACCTCTGCACAAGTGTGGTGCTGAGCAGTCCCCGGTGCAATAGCCAGACAGGAGCTGGCACTGGAGGGCCACCCTCTGGCATTACCTCAGTCCTCAGAGGCAGAGTCGCTGGTCCCACAGAACCCGCCTGCTGCAGTCGCTCCCCCACTGACCAAGGATGGAATGGGCAGATGATGGCACTGCTGAGGAAGCAGCATTGTTTCCCATCTTCAAATGAGACTGCCTGGAGAAAAAAACGAGTGATCCCCAGTTAGGGCTGTTCTTGCAGCCTCCTCTGGCCTTCAGTTGTTTTCTTGGAGCACATTCTATCGTGATTTGGCTTGGAAGGGACCTCAAAGATCACCGACTTCTACTCCCCCCCGCCACCACCACAGGCAGGGGTGCTCTCCACTTGACCAGGTTGCCCAATGCTCCATCCAGCCAAGCCTTGAAGACTTCCATGGAGCCAGGGGCATCCGCCACCTGTCTAGGCAACCTCTCCCAGAGCCTCCACGCCCTCACAGAAAAGAATTTCTTCCTCAGATCTAAACTAAAGCTCCCTTCTTTCAGTTTCAAAGCATTCCCCCTTGTCCTATTGCTACATGCCCTGATAAAGAGTCCTGCTTCATCTGTCCTGGAGACTCCCTTTTAAGTCGACTTCTCTACGCAGACCAGCTTCAGAGAGCAGACAAGTAGCAGTTAGCCTAAAGCCCAGCAAGGAAGGGTAAGAGCTGATGTGGGGTAGTTCAGATTTGACAGCACTGAGTGATGCGGGCAGTAATGGCCTCCTCTGGCAGAAAGAGAAATGCTGGGGAGGATGGGAAGAAAAACAACAAAACCACAAACAAAGGAAACTTTTTCTAAGGCTATTTTAATGCTGGTTCTTAACTGACATAGAACAGTAAATAGGCCTGCTTCCTGCAAACAGCGTTGATGCTGCAGCGTTCCACAGACACGTCATCCATCTTGTACCACAGTCCATTGCTGGCCTGCAAAGAAAGGCAGCGGTACCTGGAGATGAACTGTGTGCTTTCTCCACAAAAACACAGGCAGAAAACGAGGCAGCCAAGAGAAACCCAATCCAGCTGGTACGGAGACCTCGCCCAAACCCGTGGCTGCCAGTACCCCTGCAGCCTGGTTCTCTTGCTAGGAAGGAAGCTGCTCTTTACCTTTATGTAACAAAAATAGTGTCCGGCATGGCAGCTGCCACCTCTGTGCAGCAGGACGGCATATAAGGAGTAGAGGAGCGGTTCTCCAGCAGTCTGCGATGTGTATGGCCGGAGATCCAAGTGCTCGGGGTACTCCACAACCTACCAAGGAGAGACTGAGAGGGCTCAGAGATGATGCTGAAAGATTTTATGAGAGCCTCCCAAGGCCAGGCAGTAGAGGTGAGGTGTCTGCAGACACCTTTTGGGCTCATGAGCACTTGGGTGTGCCCGAAAGCAACATGTAATCCTTTGGCTGGCAGGAAATGGCTCTCAGCCAAAGCGGCCCTGTCAGAGCAGAGCACGCACTTGTCTTTCCCCTGGAACTCTCCTCTCCCCAGAAAGGAACACAAACTGGTGAAAGAGCGCACTGCTTTTGGGAATCTCCTACTGCAGGAGGAGAAAGCTGCACTCCAGCTGGATACACACCTTCCCCATCTTCCTGCCGGTGAGATCTTGAAACCTTTTCAGGCACAGGGTGAGGACCTTGGGCACGTGATGGACAGTCAGCCCCTTGGAGGCAGCAACCTGGAAACCTGTCACACCTGGAAACCCAGCACAGAGCCAGGTGCTGGAATGCACCCTGTTTTCCCCACAGCAGGTCAGACAAGCTTCCACCACTCAGGCATCCTTCACAGCTGTGTTAAGGCTGTTCAGTACCGTCAGGCCCTGCTAAACAAAAGCTGCATCTCATTCTTGTGCATTCATCCTCTGTGCAAAGAGGACTTCTGCTCCATGACACAGCACCTTCCTGCAGGATCTAGGATTACTACATTGTTTCTCCTCGTCTTACCTGTGGCATTGCAAGCAGTTCTGTCATCCATCTGGTCAGGTTCCACAAAGCCCTCCAGAGCTGCAGTGACAGAGGCTGCTGCCTGGAGGAATGGGAAAGGAGAGCACTGAGCACTGCCCTCACTCACCCAAACGCTTCCTAGAGAGTCGACAAGCAGGGCCCAGGAGGAGGCAGAGAGGGGGTATTCTGCTGAAGGCTTCCCTCAATTCCCAGGCATTCCTGGGGCCATCAAGAGCACTTTCTCTGTGGCACTGCTCAGTTCAGCTGCCAGTTGTGTGCAGGGTCATGAGCAATGGGAAAACAAACCCACAACCCATCAGCCCAGGAGCCAGACGGGTGTTGTGGGCAAAGGGAAGGAGGATGAGAGGTCACCAAGGGTGCAGGGAGGATAATGTATGCTTGTCCAGATGAAAGCCAGCACCCATAGGGAGCACAGTGCCACAGCCTCCACAGGACACTGTCCATTCCACTTCCCACCTGCCACCACCAAGCTTGCTTGTGTTTGCACTACTTGTTTCCAAGTCATCTGCATGGATTCTGGAAAGCTACAGGGGCCTTGGGACATCTTGAATCACAGTTCAACAAACCCTCTTACTTTATATCCAGCAGCACATCCAGGAAGGGCTTGTAGGAATTGGAAACCGCTTTGCAGCTCCAGCACGTGACTGGAACACAAATCAAAATGCTCAGTGACAGGGGCAGTGAACTGGCTGTGATGGCTTACACTGGTTGTACCAACGCCAGTCACAGGATCAGCTGTTGTTCAGAGGCAGAGAGAGGCACAGACAATTCCAAGGAGAGTTATGGAAAGAAGTACTTCTGGATCTCAGCGAGCCCCCAGATATTTGGTGGACAGCGGTGGTTGCTTGCGAAGAGAAGTCCAAGCTGGAACAAAGTGGTAAGGAAGAGAGTTATGTCCTCCAAGAGTTTTTTGCTTTCTCTGAAAGCCCTGGGCATAGGTTTTCCTTGGTGGGAGGATGTCAGGGAATCCAAAGGGCTTGGGAACATAGAGGAGAGAATTTGCTTGTGCTTACTCGCTGCTTCCACTCAGACAAGCTCTCTGCATGGCATCGACAGTATAGCGTAAGAACTTGTGGGCGTCTTCCTGTGTGCCAGGCTTGAAATGTTCTCCTATTCCTACAAAAGAAAAACTTGGCAGCTCTCTCCTACAGGAGCAGAAGAAAACCTGAACAAGGCTCTGAAATCTCTTACCTGTGAGGGCACTGATGACAGCACTCGGCTTGATGGCACTGCCTGAGGCGTGCAGGACCTCATTAACATGCGCTTCCATGATGCACATCATGCAGAAGCCTTGCTGGACACCTGAAGAGGGAGGAAAGCAAGTTTCTCAGGTTAACAAAATAGCCATGGTGATGGACAGCCCGGTGGAGGCCTTGAAGCTATAAGATCCCCACTCCTCCCAAGCTGACAGCATCCCAACAGGCCTGGGACATTCTGGTGTACAGAAAAGCTCTCTTTGGAGGGATGCTTAAGTGATAGAAGTTTTCTATGCAGTGAGCCAAGGGGGCTGGACGCTTGCAGGAATAGAGACTAGTGAGAGGGGCCTTTCTAAACGATACGCCAGGGAGCAGATGATCCCCTCGCTCAAACCAAGATACAACTTCGTCTCACACCCACCAAGCTCAAGCCCAAACCCGTCTTTCCTTCTCTGTCAGTCAATGGTCTCTGCTCTCCCTTTGATTTATTCCAAAACCAACAACAACTCTCCACGAATCGCCAAGGTTTCTTCTGTCCCAGGGATGGTAAAACAGGAGGGAGTGGCTGCTTGTCAGTTTTCCCCTCTACGCCGTCTTCTGCTGCCCTGCTTTCCAATCAAGGACTTGTGGATGTGAGGGATGACTCCTGCGGATACAAGAGGAGGATTCCCATCAGACTTCCTAAAAACCTCTTAGAGAAATCCTCAGTTCCCAGCAGGATTTGGTGAAGTGTTTCCTCCTGCCGTGGCTCCAGTATTTCTCTTTGGTGCCAAATTCCTGTTTTCCCACATTTCCCCCTTTAAAATTCCCCATGGGAAGGAGGGAAAGGGGGTGGCAAGGGCGATACCCACCTCCTCCAGCAATGGTGGCTTTGATGAGAGAATCCAGCTCCTCGTCACCACGAATGGCCAGCTGCAAATGGCGACAGGTGATGCGCTTGGCTTTCAAGGCCTTTGAGACATTCCCTGCCAGCTCTAAAACCTGCAAAGACACTGGGGATGATCCCAAGGGCAAGGACGGGTCTCCCACCTCCCTGCCCCAGCCTCTGGAGGAAGGTGAGGGCCTACCTCGGCAGTGAGACACTCCAGCACGGCTGCGCTCTAGACAGCAGCTGTAGCGCCCACTCACCCACGGCTGGTTGTGCGAGTTCTTAAATGCCTGTGGATCCTTCCAACAGGGAACTGGGGTGAGAGCAACCAACGCTGTGTTAGCACCTATAGACCCCAAGAAATTTGCATACTATAGCCCCCTAGAAATTTGCATACCCTTACCCATTTGCATAATTACACCAGATGCCACCAATTTTTAACCCCACCCCGCCCATCCACAGCTTCTGGGAGCTTCTGGGAGCCCCTGTAATGCCGCTACTGCGACAACACAAATCGCAAAAGATTACCTTTTCCACTCACTCAAAAAACAAATAGAGACAAAATAGGGGGGTACAGGTCGATGCATGCCCCCAGAAGTGGAGGTTTCACCCAGGGATGTGTGATTTCCCTCACCAGCAGGAGTGGCTGGGCCCTACCTGGAGTCCTGCTCTCTGGGAGCATGATACGGCCTTTGCTTTGGCCTTGCCACTATCCTTCCCTGCTTTTCCACCCACCTGCAAGAGAGAAATCCACCTATTAATAATCTTAATTCATCCCTAGAAACCTGCTGCACCATAACCGAGAGGCAAATACTCTCTTGGCCACGACAGGAAACTCATGGCCTCTCAAAGCACCCAAAGAGTGGCAAATATGAAGGGATCAGGCAGTTTTGAGGGGTGCAGCAGCTGCTTGCTCTTGTTACCTTCTAGCTACAGTTGGTTTCACAAAGGTCTTTTATTTAACCCTTTGCACCCCTTCACCAGCCTTCCCTGGGAACCACCACGGCTGCAGGCAGCCCCGTGCCTCAGGCCTATAGCTGCCGGCACGGCCTGGGGTGCTGCTTCCTGCGGCCTGACCCTGCGTGGGCACCATCCCCTGGCTCGGTCCTGCTCGGCCCATGGCCGCCTCCTTGGGCTTGCCCAGGATGGAGGCCCAGAGAGGAGTGAGCAGCACAGCCAGCAGAGCAAGGATACAAGCAGGAGAGAGGGGACAGGCTGCAGGAGGGAGGGAAAAGAAGGGCAGGAAGCAGGAGAGAGAAAAGAGAAATGCAGGGAGCGGGGGAGGGATGCGGACAAACATGGCAGCAGGCTGTAGGACAGAGGGAGGACACACAGAGCTGTTAACCCTGTGAACAGCTGCCCAGGGGGAATGGGGCAGTGCCAGGGTTTAGCCCCAGCTGGCGGCTGAGCCCCACGCAGCCACTTGCTCAGGCCCATCTCCCCCCAGGGTGAGGAGGAGAACGGTGAGACAAAGGCAAACCTCACGGTTGGGATAGGGGCAGTTTACTGGGACAGCAGAAGAAACAAAACTGGTGACACACAATTCAGTTTCTCACCTGCCAGCCATACAGCTGGAGATGCACCACCCCTCCCCAGCCAGCCCCTTTTCATGCTCAGCATGATGCCATACACTGTGGAATTCCCCTGTGGCTCCTTTGGGTCACCTGTCCTTGCTCTGTCCCACCCCAGCTTCTGGTGAAAATTAACTCCCTCCCTGCTGAACACAGGACCCCCCTGCTGCCCCCCAGGATTCTGGCAGGCTTGGTGGGCATGTTGACCCCCCACTCCCTTGGGGACCTACACTGAGAGCCCCCCCTCACTCCACAAGCTGCACTGACTGGGACCCACTCCAGTAGCTGGCAGGACAAGCTGGGAGTGCCTGCACCCACTGGTTGACTCCAGTAGGTGGCACCCGGCCTACCCACACCACCCCCCAGCAGCTGGCACATGGTCCTTTTGGTTCACAGACACTCAGGGGTGAGAACGAGATCCCGTAGAGAGTGTGTTCAACAAGATTTATTAGAAGATGACAGGACAGACACCATATCATGCACAGTTCCTCAGGGGAGCTTTACATGTGCAGTGGCCCTCAAGTACTGATGGGGCAAGTGATGGTCTGCAGTTTCCTGGCTCTTTCCTGCAGCTGCTGGCTGATGAGACGCAGCTTAGCAGAGATCTGCTTGAGCCTCTCCAACTTCTTCAACATTTGAGGAGAGCTTCCCTTCCCCACAAGACAGTTCTCTTGAAGGATGTGGCACCGCCTCTCCAGGTCCTTTACGGCACCTTGGAGGCTGCCGCTCTGCTCCAGCAGCCTGCTGTGACTGCTACCAGGCAGCCAGGCCTCCTGCAGCCCTGGGGTCTGAACGCCCACCTCTGCCACAGCCCGCCCACTGCCGGCACTTCCCTGTGGCACGGAGCACAGGTTGTGGGGCGCCAAGTCTTCCCATACAGCCTCAGGAGGAACCTCTGCGCTGTTTCCTTCCTCCTGGAGATGGGCATCCTTTACGCTCTCCTGGGTTTCCCTCTGCCCGTGTGTGTCTAGGGAGGGACATGGCGTGAGGGTCTCCGAAGAGCAGGGTTCGCTGGCCCCGGTGCCCAGGAGGGTCTGCAGGCGTGCCCTGGCCTCACTGCAGGAAGCAGGCTGCTGGCCGTCGAACCGCTCCAAGATGTACTTTTCAAAGAGTCTCCTCTGCTGCAGCAGTTGGTCTTGGAGGTGGATGATGTGGGCGGCCATCCTGCTGTTGTCCTTCCAGCACAGCTTGCCCAGGACGTCCTGGATCTCACCAAAGGCCTTGCCGCTGCTCCAGGCTCCCCTCACCAGCTCCTTTGCCAGCTGCTTCTGCAGGTCCCGTGCCTGACAGGTGGTGCTATCACGCTGCTGCAGCAGCATCCCCTGCACCTGGTCCAGCTCAGCCTCCTTGGAGCGCAGCAGCTGGCGGATCTCCACCTCCCGCTGCCGCTGGTTCTGCTCCCGCAGGCGCTGGAGCCCCTGTGCCTGCTGCTGCTCCCCTCTGGCCTGCAGCCGTTGGGCCAGGAGCTGCCGCTCCCGCTCCGCCGCCTCCTTCAGCCGGCGAGTTTCAGCAGCGAAGTGTTGGCGCAGCTCTTGGGAGCGGAGTCGCTCAGCCTCCAGCTCAGCCCGCAGCCTCTCCAGCTGCTGCTCGTGCCTGTCCTGTGACGCCCGGCCACGGCAGGGCGAAGGGTGGCTGCGTGCCACGGGCCTCCGTCCCACACCGCGCCAGCTCATGGCTTCAGGGATGGCAACCAAATGCTGATGCCAACAGCCACCAGCGTTGGGTGTCCCTCCCTGTCAGCAGCTGCTGCCTCCCCTGACTGCGCAGGAGTGGAGACAGCATCTGAAGTGAGCCAAGGGGGAGCGAGTCTGGCTTTATCTACCTGTCCTGGCAATGACCTCACAATGGAGGGGTGGGGCCTCATGGCCTTATAACGTGTGTCATGATGCTAGCGTAACCAAGGAGGGGTGGAACCTTGGCTGCACACCAAGTGCCCACCAAACAACCCCCATATTGGATTGGACAGTGATGGCCGTGTCACTGTGATGTCACAGTAGGTTTTGTGACATAGGTGCCCATAAAAGAAGCCGCTCCAAAAAGCAAGGGCACATTTGGAGGGGAACCTGACCTCAGTGCTGCTGCGCAGCAGTTTGGAGAGCATTCACTAAGACGCTTCTCAGCGGTCCCTGGTGCCCCCCACCATCTCCTGCCACGTGCTCAGCACCGAGACAAATCCTAGGCACCCCTGACTGTGCATCCGCCTGGCTGCATCGTGTCTGTGAGGGAGGGTGTGTGCCCCTGTGCTTGGGGACTGTCCCCACAAGTGTCAGGTGCCCGACTGTGCCCACAGTCGTGCCCTCACAGCCCAGTGGCCCCCCTCGCAGCCACGCAGGAGGAGGTGGTGAAGGAAGCCATGCATGAGGAAGTGATGAAGGAAGACCTTCGCAGGCTCCGCGAGCGCCTGGAGCGCTGTGCTGCGGGGTCACGAAGGCACAGGGAGCTGCTGCAGACTCTGGTAGGTGTGGAGTGTTCCCCTTGAGCTCGGACGCTGGGAATGAGAGCCTGGCCCCTGAGCCCCCCTATTCCCACACAGCAAAAGGAGCAGGAGGAGATGAAGGAGGCCATGGAGCAGCATCGCGCAGAGGTCAGTGTCCCCTCCTCTGCCCGCCTCACCCAGCAGCGGTGGCCAGGGCTGTGTCAGGGGCTCAGTCCCTGTGTCTGCTGCCTCTTCCCAGAACCGCCTCACTGCGAGCGATCTAAAAAGGAGCCGCCAGCAGCTGCAGCAGCTGAAGGACTGGATGTCCCAGGCGCAGGTGAGTTCACTGGGTCAGACAGGTTGGGGGTGGAGGGCACCTCTGGAGATCATCTTGTGCAATGCCCCTGCTCCAGCAGAGTCAATGAGAGCCAGTTGCTCAGGACCATGCCCAGATGTGGAGCATGTCCAGAGTGGGCCTTGGGGGTCCCTTGGTCCGCCCACAGGGCCTGTAGCCCTGGGAAGGAGGGGATGTGAGGGCAAGGACCGTGCCCAAAAGGAGTCAGGAGTGGATAACACTTGTATGTCGTGTTCAAGAGGAACTCGGGCATGGGCTGGAGGGGGTTGCTGGGTAGTCTGGTGTTGGGCCCTCGCTGGTGGCATGGGGGTGGTCCTCCATTCCCTGCCCCTCCTGGAGTGGTTCCAGTTTCTTCTTCTCTGCTAGGAGGAGCTGTTTCAGAAACAGAAGAAGGGAAGCAGAGCAGTGCAGGAGCTGTTAAGGTTTGTGAACCATAAATCCCTCGGGAGTGGCCGGAGTTGCTGGGCAATGGCGCTAGCCTCAGGCCACCTTGTGCCTGCCAGCCTGGCCCTGGAGACTGACTGGGGACGCCCCGTCCCACCACGTCTCCCTACAAGGTGTCCGCTCTCTCTGCAGTGCCATCAGTGGTCAGAACTGGCCAAGGCTATTCAGGAGCACACTGAGGCCAAGAAGGTACTGACTGGGGACAGGCGGGCTGGGTGCTCAACATGTTTGTGGAGGAAAGCCCCCACAGAGTGATTATGAGATGGACTCTTGAGCAGGTCCTTTGCTTTTCAAGCTTGTCAGGCAGAAGATCCAGAACCACTTGGAGACACTGGAATGCCTCCGAGAGCAACCAGCTTGGTGAGTGGCAACGGGGCCCTGACCAAAACCTGGGACCGTAGGCTGGGGGGTGCTGAGCAGCTTCGGGCAGACCTCTGCCACTTGCAGACATCTTTCTGGCTCCTGTCTGCTGCTGATGTCTGCTCTGGAGAGCCCTTGGTCTGTTGCCATTCACGCTATGCCACTCCCTCTGACCCTGAGGGAGTAGCAGTGTTAAACACCAGCCAAGCAAGGTGGCAGCAAAGGCTTGTGGCTTTTTCAAATGGGTTGGAAGCAGCAGCGCTGAGGTACTGACAGGCTGACTCCTGTTCTTACCTCTGCTGCCAGAGTGGTTCCGAAGAATGTTTCTCAATACAGTGATAGGTGCTTTATACATACAAGTAAATATATATCTCTCTATATAAACAGCAGCTCAAAACATCTCTGAGGCAGTTGGGAAAGCATCCCTGCTGCTCGGTGCCCCCAGGCCTGGGATGGGGAGTAGGGCTGTGCTGTGCGGGGATGTGGGGGTGCCTGGTGCCAGCCCCAGCAGAGGCTGGGCAGCACACTGGCTCCCTGTCAGCCACATAGGGGGGCGTGATGTTGGCTGAGATCTCTTCTCACAGCCCAGAACCCCATGATTACCCCAGCAGGGAGAAGAAGGCAAAGAGAGATGAAGCAGAAGGGTCGCTGCTTCAAGAGATGGTGGCTGTGCGGCTGGTAGGACAGACACCCCAACTGTGGGCCTTCTGGGGGGGGGGAAGGGTCTGCACTGTGCCCGGAGGACATGAGGGCACTGGTCTCAGCAGGGACGAGGGAGCGGGATGGAGTGCCCAGCCCTCGTCCCCCTCGCACACCCCAACACGTGTCCCTGCTGTGTCTTGCTCTGTAGGAGGAGCAGCTGGCGTCCAGGAGGCACAGCATTGCTGCTTGGATGAGGTGAGTTGCCAGGGTGGCTTTGGGTGCTGGGGCTCTTCCACAGGCAGTGGGATGCCCGTGCCAGTGATCCCAAGGGCATTAGGCAGCTTTGGACTTGTCTAGGATGAAATGTTTCAGTACTGCTGTTCCTCCTTGCTTGGGGGGCACCTGGGGGCAGATTTGGGGGCCCACTGGGGAGACAAACAGTAGAGCTGAGAGAGATGCACAGGCCTCTCGCTCCAGCCGAGTGGGGGGAGTTGTGCCTGGCACCGTGCAAGGTCCCACCAGTGGCTTTCAAAGAGGGTGTCTGGCAAGAGCTATGACAAATTTGCTCCCTGCTCTCCTAATCCCTCTCCTGTTCTCCCCCCAGGAGATTCCTTCTGTTCTTCGCCTTCGTGCAGATCATCCTCCTGACTGTGGTGCTCCTGGAGAGGGACATCCTTTACTTGGTCCTGCCACCAAAGATGGCAGTTGCATTTGGGAGCCACCCTGTAAGGCCCCATTTCTTCTGAAATAAAAGGAGAAACAGAACAAAGACATCTGTCACTGTCCAGCCTGTGACCTTGTCAGGGCATGTCAGCTGGCGGCTCGGGGGGAGGGGGCTGCTGCCTTCCCTTCCTCCTGTGCACACCCCACCATGGCTCTGCCTCAGGCCTGGCTCCTGTCCTTGTGCTCAGCTCGGGTCCACGTTCCTGGCTATATCCCCTCCCAAAAAGCAGGATTTCCTCTATAGACAGCACAGAGTTCTGGGTCTGATGGCTTGGCCCCCAAGGGCCTGATGGATTACTAGCAGCCTGGGCTGGGAATAGAGCCAGACCTCACATATTCTAGGGCCCTGTGCCACTGTGTCACAGTGCTCTTTTCCTTTGGCCGGCTCAGTTTGATCCTGGCTACTGAGAGCTCGTCTTTCCCAGTGATCCCAGGGATGGCCAGCCCATGCCTACAGCTCCCACCGTGCCCCGGGGCGCTCCTTACTGCAGGGACACCGTCCCCAGCCCAGCCTGGCTCCCACGGGCACCATGGCTGCCTCCCTGGGCAGAAAATAGATATATTGAGAGGACTAGGGCTCGAGATAAGGACAGAGGGATCACTATCCAGTTAGTGCAACGGGCAAAACAGACTCAGAACAGAATAAAAGACAGAACAGTGATTTATTACACTACAGCTACACACCCAGTGAACCAGAGCCATGTAAAGAGAAGCACGGCCAGGTCTTAAAGCACCTTCCCCTCACCCCGCCCTTCTTAGCAGACTTAAACTTCATCACAATTTTACTCCCTTCTTCCCCCCCAACATGGCACGGGGAGGGTCAAGGATTGGGGAGTGGGGTTCTGATCAGTTCCTCACAAGCTGCTTTCCTCCTCCAAATCTTAACACTTCTACTTCCCCACACCCCTCCCTTCTTCGCCCACTTTAATCATAAATTCACTCCCTTCTTCCCCCCATCACAGTGCAGGGAGGGGCAGGGAATGGGGAATGGGGGTTTTCAGTCTGTTCCTCCCGAGTTGTTTTCCTTCTTAGCTGAGGGGGGGGGCATTCCATACACACCCCCTTCCCCTGTGGCACCGTGGGGTCCCACCCGCAGGAGACATTTGTCTCCAGGAACTCCTCCAGCGTGAGTCCTCTCTATCGGGGAGTCATCTCCTCACCACAGGCCTCTCAGCAAGACTCCCTTCCATGGGTGCTGACCTTCGGGCCCAGACTCCCCTGGCCTGGTCCCCCCTAGAGTCACAAGTGCCCCGGCAAGCCTGCTGAGGCGTGGGTCAATCTCTCCAGAGGCCGTAGATGTCTCTGCTCCCCGTCCTCATCCATGGGCTGGGAGGGGACACCCGCTGTACCATGGTCTTCTCCACGGGCTGCAGGGGAATCTCTCTCTCCAGCACCTGGAGGGCCTCATTCTTGTCCCCCTTTCTCCTTCGGGCCTGGCCTTGGTGTCCACCCAGCTTGTTACATCTTCTCACTCCCTTCTCTGGTGGCAAAATGCAGCTGCCTGTGGGATTTTTCTCCTCACTGTCATTCCCAGAGATGCTGTGACCATCTTGGATTGCCTTGGCCTTGGTCAGCAGCAACTCTGGCCTTGAATGGGCTGATGTTCACTGTCTGGGGCCTTCAGAGAGCTTCTGGCTGCTGCTTGCAGAAGCCATCTCAGCAGCACAGCTACGCCAAACTGCGACAGGCCTGTGCGCTGGGCAGAGAAGCTGTTCCTGGGCAGAGCTGTCTCTCAGCAGTGCTGCTGGGTTGCCATGAGGATGCTCCCTCCATCGCAGGAGCCCAGCCCATCCCAGCTCAGCAGGAGAAGGCCAGTTCTTCTAGGCTCCCTCCTGGTGTCTCAGGCCTCATGGGGATCGTTCTGTGATCCCATCTCTGATGTTCCCTCTCTCGGGTGGGGAGAAATCCTTCTGTCCAGCAGAGTCATTTCTCCTGATCAAACCAGAGCTGGGCAGGAGAATCACCTTTCCTTATCTCTGCATGAGACAGGACCCCCAGGCAGGGGGTCCCACAGATAAGGGGTTGCCCTTCTCTGGACACTCTCCAGCATCTCAACATCCTTCTTGTAGTGAGGGGCCCAAAACTGGGCACAGCACTCGAGGTGCGGCCTCACCAGAGCTGAGTACAACAGAACAATCTCTTCCCTACCCCTGCCAGCCACGTCATTCCTGATCCTGGCCTGGATTCCCTTGGCCTTCTTAGCCACCTGGGCACAGTGCTGGCTCATGTTCAGCTGTCTGTCTGCTAACACCCCCAGGGCCTTCTCCTCCAGGCAGCTCTCCAGCCACTCTGCCCCAGGCCTGTAGCATTGCCTGAGGTTGTTGTGATGAAAAGTGCAGGACACAGCTGCATTTTTCACAGGACAGGCCGCCATGCCGCCCAGGGGAGCCAGTTACCCCCATCCCACACCTGCCTTCCTTCATGCCATAACCCCCCACAGCTGCCAGTTTGCCATGAGGATGCTCCCTCCATCGCAGGGCTGCTTCTCTCCTAAATCAAGTTCCCGATCCCAGGAATCTGGGAAGTGCCTGACAGGTTTACAAGGAGATGGGCGACAGGCAACACGCAATTCAATATGAATTTTAGGTGAAGCCGTTTCCTGGGTGAAATCACAAGATTATCTACATTTGTTACTGCAAACGTGGCAAGCTAAAATACTGCTAATTTGTTACATACACTGTTTACACCCCACTGATTGGTTAGTGATTATAACGAGTTCTGATAACATATCTTATAGCTAAATATCCTTAGTTTTCCTTTGGTGCCTGAAAGCATCTGCACAGTGGCTGTTTGGACCATCTTCTTCCCAGAATTCCTTCTTGGTTCAGGGTAGTCTGTACCCCTGTCATCAAGGCCGCCCTGTTTTGAGAATGTGATTATTAAAATCCTCTCAGCATGAGTAACTTTTCCTGCCTCATGGGAACACGAGAGTATTGTCAGGGCCTGTGTCTTCAGTGAAGAGAGCCAGGCTGCCAGCAGGCCTGCTGCCTTCCCCGACAGTGTCCCTGGGACAACTGCTAAACTGGTTTTGTTTAGGGGCTTCTGTTTCCTTTTCTTGACTATTATAAACTTTCCAGGCTACTTCCAACGATCCATCCAAATTCTGTAGCTCCCTCCCTTCTATCTCCTTGTGACTGTCCCAGGAAAATTAATGCCACTTGTGCCCTCGCTTCCTGTGTCTCAGGCTGCCAATCGTATCCTTGCAAATTGCTTCCTTCAGCCTCAGAAAATGCTACTGGGGATTCCTTTTTCCCCTGCCTAATGTTGTACAGTGTAGACCAATCTATAGCTTTAGGCACAGCGTTCTGGACCCCGTATAAAAGCCACCGTTGCTATCTTTTCAGTCTCTGTGTTCATCTCCATTCGGGTCCCATTGAGGATCTCCTGTGGGAAAGGTTTGATCTGTGGTGCCATCTACTGTCCACGTACAGACACCCTCCTCAGCTCCACGTTCTTGGGGTTCTCAGAACCATCTGCTTTTCTGGGAAATCCATAAGGGTGTCCCAAATTACTCTCATATCATCCCAGTCTGGGGTTGGAGTTTTAATTATCATTCCCATCACCCTTCCAGCTTTCCCAGGATCCTCTCTATAGGGAGCAGCTGATTTCTTCCATATGATGAAATCAGAAGGAGAAAAGGGTATCTTCACATGAACTGGTCCATCTGCCCAGTTCCTTGTCTCAAGGGTGCTGTTATTCGTCTCACTGCTCTTGACCTTAAGGGGATTACAAGATGAGCACACTGTTGTGTCGTCCTGGATATTGGTGGAGAGGAATCCAATTCCGATTCTTCTTCCTCTAATCCAGTACTATCTGGACAGGGACCAGGTTGAGGTTCCCTTGTTCCGGGCTCCTGCACTGGCTGTCCTCTTGGAGGGTCAGACCGAGAGTCAGGCCAATATTCAGGAGAAAGTAAGGGAACAGGAGGATAGATCAGAACAGCAGGAGTTATCGGGGCAGTTGGAGCAATATCTAATCCTGGACCTCTATCTGTGTGTTCTTTTCCTTTTAGTGCCGATGCTGACAACAGGTTTTGGAAGAGGTACATGCAGAGCAACGTTCTTGAACATTTTGGGTTTGATCCTAAGAGACATCTCTTGATTAATCATTTTATATTCTTTTTGCCATTGTGGTTTTTCCCTTAGGTGGATCCCCCTATAACCCTGCTGAGCCAATGCAGGTGGATGCTCCAAGGAGGCAGCCAATCCCAAGGAGGTGGATCCACCCAAAGACCCAGCACAGCCCATGGAGGTGGATCCACCTGCAGCACAGCTCTTCAGGCCCCACAGCGCTGGGCCAGGGCTTCCCTCCAGCACCTGACCCTGACCACAGTGCAGAAGTGCCTGCCCAAAGCCCTACCCCCGGCACAGCCTCTGCCTGGGAGAAGACCAGCCTCCATGCCCAGCGTCCGGCCGGCTCGCCGTTCCCAGCTCCCATGAAGGCTGGCGTGAGCCTTTCTCTCCCATCCCTCCTGCCCCTGCTCCCCCTCCTGAAGGGGAAGTGACACTGTCACCCTTCAGGCACTCGCTGGCAGAGAAGCTGCGATGGACAACGTGGAAGAACACTAGACGTAGAGTGACTCTTTTCAGTGTTGATTGTAATAAAAATGTAAAAGCTCAACAGGCCTTATTCGTTATCACCACCAGAAATGTTTCTGACAGAAATAGTTTTGAAATAAGCAAGGGGAAAGCTCGGCTTGCCCTGTGACCAGTCAGGAGTTGGGCTCCATGATCCCTAAGGGTCCCTTCCCACTCCGTATATTCTAGGGTTCCAGGATTTTATTTGGTCGCAAGTATCATCACCACAGTTGCCTCCTGACAGCACCATACACGGCTGTGGTGTCTCTGTTGCCCTCATCAGTGACCGTTGTGCCTCTCCCCCTTCATGACAAGTGCCAGGCTCTGGCACTCTGGGCAGGCCGAGGCCTGGACACCCACGTCTGTACGGCACCTCTGATTTCTGGGTGGCCACATTACTTCTGGAGACAGCTCTGCCCATGGTTCAAGCCATGAATTGCCAGGCCCCTAGGACCGACTGCTCAGACCAGGGCTCCAGGCCTACGTGCCTCGCTGTGCCCCCTTCGCTGGGTCTAGCTCGGTGCACAGGGGTCTGAGAAGCCTCCCTGAGGGCAGGGGTGTGGAGGGGTCGAGTCGAGGGGCCCGTGGGGCCTCGGCACCTCGTTAAGATCAGCTGCAGGTGATGCTGGCTCACCCCGTGCCACCTCAGCAGGCCGCCAACAAGCGGCTCTCTCCTGGCACAGGCCTGCAGCTTCCCCGGGTCTCAGGAAGCCCCAGAGACGGCTCTTTGCCAGCCCTTTTTTGCTGCAGATCACTTCCCAGTGTGGCCGTCCCCTCACTGGACCTGGTTTCCTCAGTGAGGAGGAGACTGTAGCTGCTGCTCCAGCTTGCCTTATCTGAAGCCTATACTGGTAACCAGTGTCGGTGGGCTCCTGTGCCTCCCCAACACCCATCCCGAGCGGACTCTTCTGCATATAGAAACATAAATATATATATAAAATTCCAGGGATGGGGATTGACGAGTAGGGGACCTGGGGGACAGGCCCTCTGCCCACCAAGGGGCAGCAAAATAGCACAGGGGAGTCATCCGCAGGAAAAGGACACTCCCCTTCCCCCCCAAACCTCTTCTTTCTCCCACAGGAGGGCATCTTTCTGCCCACAGCCCCCCCAACTCCCAAATCAGCCGCATTTGGATACAGCATGGGCACCACAGAGGCCTTTGATGTAACACTCCATCTGACAGCCCTGTGTTCCTTGCCCTGGCCCACAATTCATGGAGCTTCAGGTCACTCCACTGTCAGCAGTGCGACACAGTCACCCTTCAGGCACTTGCTGGCAGAGAAGCTGCGATGGACAACGTGGAAGAACACTAGACGTAGAGTGACTCTTTTCAGTGTTGATTGTAATAAAAAACAGGTCTTATTCCTTGTTGCTGTCCAGAAATCTTTCTGATGGAAATATTTTTGAAGTAAGCAAGGGGAAAGCAAGAGAAATGACTATCGCCTTCAAGTCTCCCAACCCCACCAACTGGCCAGAGAACACAATCTCCTCCTGGCACCTTTGGTGGCAGCTTTCCTGCAGCTGTAACCAAAGGAACTCCTCTGCAAAGGTGCAGCTCCTTCAGAGCAGGGCTCTGCAGGAAGGGAAAGCACAGCACACTCCCACGATCACACGTTCTGGGCTTTGTTTCCTAACAGGCACGCAAGTGCTTTGGGAAGCCGTGTGTGCTAATGGGCCAAGATGGTTTGCTCTTCCCCCAAAGAGCACAGCAATAGCTGTTTAATGGCCGTCACTGGGAGCCAGCTTTGCAGCAGCACAGCAGCATGGCACCTACAGGCATCTGCTCTGCAGGAGTGTCCCACCGAGCTGTCCCCACCAATTGACACCTCGCCCTTCTCTCCACACAAAGCTTTAAGGCATGGAAGCCTGGACATTAGAAAGCAGCACAGGGCCACGGCCTCAGCCCAGTCCCTGACAAGAAGGGGCAGGAGCCCTAGGTTTACATTCCAACCATGGGCATCCCAGCGCCATCCTCATAAAGCCCCAGGGAAAGAAAACCCTATGCGGCCTAACGCAGCACACGTGGAGCTCCCACAAGTTTGCTGTCCTGCGGCTGCCTTCAGGGAAAGCCTCTTCCCAAAGCTGCAGGGAATAAAGTACCGCACGGTTCAGGCCGTTTTGCAGCAGCCGTTTATCCGGCGCTTTCTCTGCAGGGACTGAAAGCACGGGAGAAGCCAAGCTGCTCCTGCACACGGAGCTGGGAGCGACGGGCAGGTTCAGCTGAGCCACTTCACGATGTCTGTTCCTAGAGAAGAACTTTATTTCATACCCCTTACAGACTTTTCTTGACCCCAGTGAGCATCGTGCCGAAAAAGAGACGTAGGTTCTAACTCCGTTGGTGAAGATTTGTCTTCTCAGGAAGGAGCTCGTTGAAAGGACATCTTTCAACAAGCCCCTGGCATTCATCTAAGAGCCTACATCAGGCTGGATGTTCAGGCTGGATGTCAGGAAGAGGTTCTGTACTGACAGGGGGGTCGGGCGTGGCACAGGCTCCCCAGGGAAGGGCTCACAGCCCCGAGCTGGGCTGAGGGAAGGAAGCATCTGGACCATGTGCTCAGTGCCATTCTCTGACTGGGCTAGGCCTATGTGGAGCCAGGAGTTGGACTCCATGATCCCTGTTGGTCCCTGGTAACCGGGTATATTCCATGGTTCTAGGATTCCAGGATTTTCATTGGTCAAAGGCATCGCCATCACAATGGCCTTCTAAGGTGACAGTCCACCTTGCTGCCTGATGTTCCTGCCCCCCCGTCAAGTGGCCCCCAGTTCACACAGAGCTTCGTGCGGCTCCAGTGCCAGCGGTGCTGGTCCCCAGGAGCTCTCAGAGCAGCAGCGTGCAGGATCATCCTGCTGTGACTCAGGGAGAGCAGAACCGTCTGCAGGTGCCAGGGAAGGAGAGACAGGGCTAGAGGATGATGAGCATTGCGCAGGGGAATGATGGGGTGGAACCCATGGAGGTAGATCCCCCCGAAGAGGCAGCAGAGCCCATGGAGGTGGATCCCTCCAAAGAGGAAGCTGAGCCCATGGAGGTGGATCCCTGCGAAGAGGCAGCCGAGCCCATGGAGGTGGATCCCCCCGAGGAGGCAGCCAAGCCCATGGAGGTGGACACCCCACAAAAACCCAGAGGAGCCCATGGAGGTGGATCCCTCCTTAACCTTGCCAAGCCCATGGAGGTGGATCCCCCTGTAACCCTGCTGAGCCAATGCAGGTGGATGCTCCGAGGAGGCAGCCAATCCCAAGGAGGTGGATCCACCCAAAGACCCAGCACAGCCCATGGAGGTGGATCCACCTGCAGCACAGCTCTTCAGGCCCCACAGCGCTGGGCCAGGGCTTCCCTCCAGCACCTGACCCTGACCACAGTGCAGAAGTGCCTGCCCAAAGCCCTACCCCCGGCACAGCCTCTGCCTGGGAGAAGACCAGCCTCCATGCCCAGCGTCCGGCCGGCTCGCCGTTCCCAGCTCCCATGAAGGCTGGCGTGAGCCTTTCTCTCCCATCCCTCCTGCCCCTGCTCCCCCTCCTGAAGGGGAAGTGACACTGTCACCCTTCAGGCACTCGCTGGCAGAGAAGCTGCAATGGACAACGTGGAAGAACACTAGACGTAGAGTGACTCTTTTCAGTGTTGATTGTAATAAAAATGTAAAAGCTCAACAGGCCTTATTCGTTATCACCACCAGAAATGTTTCTGACAGAAATAGTTTTGAAATAAGCAAGGGGAAAGCTCGGCTTGCCCTGTGACCAGTCAGGAGTTGGGCTCCATGATCCCTAAGGGTCCCTTCCCACTCCGTATATTCTAGGGTTCCAGGATTTTATTTGGTCACAAGTATCATCACCACAGTTGCCTCCTGACAGCACCATACACGGCTGTGGTGTCTCTGTTGCCCTCATCAGTGACCGTTGTGCCTCTCCCCCTTCATGACAAGTGCCAGGCTCTGGCACTCTGGGCAGGCCGAGGCCTGGACACCCACGTCTGTACGGCACCTCTGATTTCTGGGTGGCCACAATACTTCTGGAGACAGCTTTGCCCATGGTTCAAGCCATGAATTGCCAGGCCCCTAGGACCGACTGCTCAGACCAGGGCTCCAGGCCTACGTGCCTCGCTGTGCCCCCTTCGCTGGGTCTAGCTCGGTGCATGGGGGTCTGAGAAGCCTCCCTGAGGGCAGGGGTGTGGAGGGGTCGAGTCGAGGGGCCCGTGGGGCCTCGGCACCTCGTTAAGATCAGCTGCAGGTGATGCTGGCTCACCCCGTGCCACCTCAGCAGGCCGCCAACAAGCGGCTCTCTCCTGGCACAGGCCTGCAGCTTCCCCAGGTCTCAGGAAGCCCCAAAGAGGGTTCTTTGCCGGCCCTTTTTTGCTGCAGATCACTTCCCACTGCGGTTGGGTGGGGATGCCTTCAGAAGTCCTCAGATTGCCCCCCTGCCATGGGCAGGGACATCCTCACCAGCCCAGATTTCCCTAAGCCCCATCCTACCCTGCCTTGAATTCTGACAGGGAGCCAGGGACAGCCCGAGCTTCTATGGGCACCCTTTTCCAGGTCCTCCCTCCTACGTGAGAAGGATTTTTACCTCCCAGACCCTCTCCAGCTGCCCTCCTGCAGCTGAAGGCCGTTCCCCTGGGCCACACCTTTTGTTTCGGAGCTCTTGGTAGAGGTTTAGCTTTTTTGAAATGCAGACACTGGTCAGCTGGAATATGACATAGGGCACAGTATAGGATATTATCCTCATTTCAGAAAGCCCTGAGCCCCAGGGTCAGAGGGCTGCTGTGGGCTTCATGGGGGGGTTCCATGCCAGTTGCATCATTCAGTGCTTGTACGTTTCTTCTGGGAGTTACTGATGGACATTTAGCACTTTAGAAGGTGGACACTTTTAGAGCTGGGAAACGACGTGGAGCACTGTTAGGACAGTGTCCTGGGTTAGGAGAGTGCAGAGTCCCAAGGTCAGAGGGGCTTCCTGTGGGTTGCATGGGGAGGTTTCACGCCAGGAGCATCTTTCAGTCCCTACTTCCTGTGGCATTCTGAAATGGCAGCTGGAGTGTGCTGGAGGTGGGGAAATCTTGTTTTCCTGACAGTTTTAGCCAGGAGGGGTTCTGCATTGCTCAGCCCCAGAATCGACGGATTTCTGAAGGAGTTTTAAGGCTCTCATGGCCAAGCTCAGCTGGCAGTTCAGGTCTGTGTGTACCTTTCCCATTCCTGCTCTCTCAGCTGGCTGAAAGCACAGTGTTTGTGACCTCCAGGCTGAAAAGCTTTTCCCTTGCTGCCCTTCACAGGAGGCTGCTGCTTGAGCAGCATTGTCGGAGCTCGCTTTGCCCCATGGGGAACTCCTGGGAAGAAGGAGCTGCATGGCTGCTGGGGTCAGAAGGCAGAGACACTCTCCGGCAGCAGCACGAGAGGAGGACAAGGAACAGGACAGTACCATCAGTTGATGGAGATAACTAAAGCTTTCAGTCCAGGCTCCATCTGTTCCTCCTGGTGTCCACACAAAGGCCTCCAGCGTGCCACCGAACAGGAGTCAGGCAAAGCAGCGCTCTCTGGCACTGAAGCAGCAGGTACGTTCTCACTCTTAGCTTTTCCCGCCTGGCTCTTGTGATCTCCTACCTTTGGCCACAGCTCTCTGCCAGGGCTGGCTGTCTGACCTCCCTGTCTGTCCTGCGGCCTGTCACAGCTGTTTGGGTTTGGTGCTCGGCAGGGGGAAGGGAACGGTGTGTGATTTGTTTCAGGCTTGTGGTTTCTGCTGGGTTTTGGCGGTATCGAGGTTCTGTGGGGGTTTGTGTTGGGCCTGGGGTTAGTGGGGTCGGTGTGGGCCTGTGGGGTTGTTTTAGTTGGATATGGGAGGTTGGTGGGGCTTGTGGGGTTGTTTTAGTTGGATATGGGAGGTTGGTGGGGCTTTTGGGGTTTTTGGGGATGTCGGGGATCCGGGGGTGTCTGCGGGGTCTGGGGTTTTTTGTGTGTGTCTCTCTTTAATTGTGGCCTCTGTGTTTTCTGGCTTGCGGGGTTCTTTAGGCCCCTCCCCATGCCACAACGCGGGGAAGAAGGGAGTGAAATGCTGCGTAAAGTGCAGTCTGCTGAGAAGGGAGGTGTTGGGGGAGGTACTTTAAGCTCTGGCCACACTTCCCATCCCCCGACTCCGGTGTCACTGGGGGTGCTGGGCAGGGCCATCAGTCAGAGTTTGTGTCCTTTATCCCGTACTGTCCTGGCCGCGATGCTGACTGCGGAATGGTCTCTCCCTCAGTATTTATTTCCTCCCCTGTCCGGTTGGAAAGGGCAGTGACAGAGTGGCTTTGGTGGGCGTCTGGCCAAACCACTGCAGTCGGTTCCGACAAAGCCCGGCGGGTCGGGAAAGGCCGCCCGCCCGCCCGCAGCTCCGAGCAAAGAACAGGAGACGGCGCCACCGTCCCCGGCGCCCGGCCAAAGGGCCGGCGGCGAGCAGGCGCCTCAGCTGGAGAGCCGCGTCTCCCGCAGGCGCTGCAGACCCCGCGCTGGGGGGCGCAGGCAGGGCCGGGGCGGAGGGGCGAGCACGGACAACCGCGGATAGAGCTCGGGATCGGACAGCGGCGGAGGCGCATGCGCGGAGTCCGCTGCTGGCAGGCGGCTGCCCGGGCGTGCGCGGTTGAGACCGTGACGCCAGCGGCGAACTCTACCGCCCTCTTTCGCCTGCCGTGCGCATGCGCAGTATGCCCCCCGGAGCCGCTCCCTGCCGCCGCCTGGCGAGTGAATCGCGGTACTGCAGACGGACGCCGCGCGCGACCAGTGCAGCTAGTGGCTCCGGGCTCTCCGCCGCCGCCTCTCGAATGAGCCGCGTTACGGCGGCTGGATCGCGCCGCGTGTGCGGTAGGCCGCCCGAAACCGGCTCTCTGCCGCCACCCGGTGACGAGCCGCGAAATCCGCGCCCTGCTGCCGGCCTGCGGGCACGGCTCGCGGCTGCGGACGGGCGGCGCAGCACAGCGGACGCCGTAGAGCGCCTTAAAGCGGCGGCCGGCGTTGCCTAGGGACCACGCCGGGGTAGCGCCGCCGCAGCGCGGAGCAGGCGCAGTAGAGTGCGCTCGGTGCCGCCGCCGCCTGGCGAGCGCTCCGCGGTTCCGCAGGCGGTCGGGCCCCGCGCACACGCAGTAACGCTCGAAACCGCCGCCGCTCGGCTGGCCGTTCCGCCCGGGCGGCGGGCATGCGCGTCGGTTCTTACCTCCCCGCCAGCGCTCGCCTGGCGACGCCGCGTCGTGTGCCGGGCGGTGCTGCCCGCTCCGCGCTCCCTCCCGGTGAGGCGTCGCCTCCGCCGCCCTGCCCGGGGTCGGCCGGGGCCGGGGGGGGGGACGGTTCCGCGGTTCGGGGTTGGGACGGTGGCATGTGGGGTGTCCGCGGGGCGGGGCCGCGCAGGGTTCCCGGGCAGCCCGGGGGCTGTAGCGCGGGGGCCGCGTTGCTGTGGGGGGGTTCCGGGGGGGAGGGGTTTGCTGGTCGGACTGGGGGTTCAGTGCGGGTGCTGTGCGGTCGTTAGTGGGCGGTGTGCGGGTATGTGTGCGGGGCTGAGGGGGTCTCTGGGGGCTGTGCGGTCGTTAGCGGGCAGTGTGTGGGTGTGTGCGCAGGGCTGAGGGGGTCTCTGGGGGCTGTGCGGTCGTTAGCGGGCAGTGTGTGGGTGTGTGCAGGGATGAGGGGGTCTCTGGGGGCTGTGCGGTCGTTAGCGGGCAGTGCGTGGGTGTGTGCAGGGCTGAGGGGGTCTCTGGGGGTTGTGCGGTCGTTAACAAATGGTGTGTGGATGTGTGTGGGGCTGAGGGGTTCTCTGGGGGCTGTGCGACATTCTGCCCTGTCTGAGCATGGGCTGCGGGTTTTCTCGTGTGCGGTTCCAGGCCAGGAGCAGCATTGGGCCACCGCACTGTTGTGTGGGAGCAACTGGCTGGCCTTGGGAAGGTGGACACTGGTAGAGACAGAAAAGGAGATAGGGCACTGTTAGGACCGTTCCCTCATTTTGGAAAGCGCAGAGCCCCAAGGGCAGTGGGGCTGCTTCTGGTCGACATAGGGAGGTTTTGGGCCAGGAGCAGCGTTCCGTGCTGGCACGTTTGGTTGGGTTTGGTTTGTGCCAGCTAAGTGAATTATTTGGAAGGCGTAGAAGCAAAAGCTGCAGAGGCTGCCGGCAGGTAACTGAGGCGCTGAGGGGTTGGGCCGAGAGGTGGCAAATGCTCCCTGGGCAGTCTGGTTCTGTCAGGTGAAGTTTGTCACCTCCAGCACTGAGCCAGCCGCTGTTCGCATGTGTGCTTCCTGCTGTGCTCTCGGACGGGTGACAGGGTCACACTTGGAGGCTGTGCCGTACCTGGCACAGTGTGAGGTCACGGCCCCTCAGCTGCCCAGCGCCTCACCTGAGCACACACTGGCTCCCGCTCTTGGTGGTTTGGTGTGACCGTGATGCCAGTTGCATGAGGAGCACCGCTGGCTGCATAGGGTTTTCTAGCAGCAAAGTTGTAATGCCATAGGAGTGCTGGCAGCACAGCCAGGCCTGGGCATAGCACAGTGTCCTCGCATTATGTGCATGCTGCCATTGCGAGCGGTGCCGCAGCAGCTGGTGGGAATGAGGTGAGGCTTTGCTGGCTGGTATTTTTAGCTGTGCTCTGCCAAGGAGATGAGCTGAGTTTTCACATCAGCTCTAAGAGGCTTTTCTGTTTGGGCTTCTCTCCCAGGCTTGGGACTCGGTGCTGTATTTGTGGCTGGATCCTTCTGGTAAGTGGATGCTGTTGGTCCTGGCTCTGGCCAGGCCAGAACTCCCCTCCCTAAGCAGTCAGCACAGGTGAGGCGAGTCAGCCCGGACTGTTTTCCTCACCACCTGACATCACTCCCCCATCAAAGGGGCCGATTTGGGAGGGGTGCTCCTGGGTGCTTCCAGGGCAGGCTGAGTGAGGCCAGGGCCAGGGGTCGGTGCTCACATTGGGGCGGTGCTCAGCAGTGTTACTGTCTCCTTGGGCAGGTAAAGCGCTCCACATTCTTGTCGGGGCTGTGTGCTTTGTCTGGGGGTCCTGTTCTCAGGGTGCTTGTCAGTAACGGCCCTTCTCCCCAGCAACGGGGCCTCCGGCTGCTTCTCTTGTGGGAGCGATGGAGCGAGCAGAGCAGCGTGTGGTGCTCGGCCCCTGCCTGGGGCTGAACTGCCACCTCCTTACTGCGTATCTGAAGGAAATGCCTGCTCGTCATCTCTGGGGCAGTGCTCCAAGTGCAGGGGGGAGGGGAGGTGAGGCCAGGCCAGCATGGCAGCCTTTCTTTGAGGTCATGTCTTGAGCCGGGGGAGCCCAGTCTTTAGGTTGCCGTGCCCACCTCAAGCTGCACGTCATCAGGTTTGTGCCTGCTAGAAGTCTGGGACAGAGCTGGCATAGGTGTCCTGTCTAGCCGGTGTCCGTCGACGTCCTCTTTGCTGCACATGGGTAACAGGGGGCTCTGGAGCAATACAGGCATGCTGCTCGGTGAAGGCAGAGAAGTAGCGCTTTCCTTTAGAATGCTGACATTGGTACAGAAAGGGCAGTTTGTCTG
Organism: Porphyrio hochstetteri; assembly: GCA_020800305.1. Taxonomy (NCBI): domain Eukaryota; kingdom Metazoa; phylum Chordata; class Aves; order Gruiformes; family Rallidae; genus Porphyrio; species Porphyrio hochstetteri. The sequence continues at coordinate 15,128,283 of CM036915.1, read as the reverse complement.
TCTCTCACTGTCCATGTTCCCTTTGACCCAGGGAGGCTGCGTGGAGCCGACGACTTCTTAGCCGCGTTGACGGGCAAACTGGCCCTGGTGTGACCTGCTGGAGCTGCACGCTGAGATCAAGTACCTGATGGACTTGCTGGATCCGTCTTTGCTGCGTGGAGAAGGTAAGGCATCCTTGCAGAACGCAGGCCCCTGTGACCTGGGAATCTCCTGCTGGACATGGCCTGCTGAGGCAAGGGCTGTTTCCAGCTGAGAAGGGGAAGGCGAAGGTGTAGGTGTGTCTTAGCGAGCAAAGACACAGGCTGCGCGGGGAGGAGGGGGCAAATGCAGTTATCCTTCTGTGCCTGGAAACATCCCAAGAGTATTTCTAGGCCCATAGCCTTCAGCTAAATTGAGGGACACGTAATGGGACTGTTGGGCTACCTGGGGAGGTTTCAGACCAGGAGCAGCGTGCAGGCATCATGTGTTTTTTTGGGGGGGAGTTATCACTGGGTGTTTAGCATTTTTGAAGGTGGACGCTGTTAGAGCTGCAGAATGTCACAGGGCAGTGTTAGGATCATTCTCTGGGTTAGAAAAGTCCTGAACCCCGGGGTTGGAGCGTCTTCTGGTGGGGTAACTATTATTGGGGGTGCAGTTTTGGTTTTCCCAGGCACATCGGATCCCCAAACTCCTGAATAAACCTGATCTTTGATTTCCTAAGGCACCTTGTGCTTTGTAGGGGTGTTTATCAGAGCTAAACTGAACATTTCAATTCATTGTTATGTAAATCTTCAGTTAGGTTATTTTTAGCTCTGAGATCCTGTACAGCCCGGTAACTTCCGTTCAGCTTCTTAACAGGTAGAACAGGAGTCGTTCCCTACTTCCAATTCTATTTTGCCACCCCCAAATTTAACTTTTGCCTCCGATTGTTCCAATAAATCTTGTCCTGACAAAGGTCTTGGTGAGTTGGGCCCGGACAGAAATGTCTGTATTCCTGTCTGCTTTCCTAACTCATATTTCAGGGGTTTTAAGAAGAATGCCTTTTCACTCTGGCCAGGTTAGTGCTTGGTTTACAAATGAAAAGGCTGCTCCTGTGTCTACCAAAACTTCTATTCCCTGTTGTTGTTTCCCTAGTTTGGGTATACCCAGTGGATCTGCTCAGGTGGGTTCCCCAGGTCCCCATCCCTCCTTTCCGACAGGAGCCTGTGCTTTACTCCTGCCCCTCCTCTCTGGGCACTCGCTCTTCCAATGGCCCCTTTCTTTGCACTGGAGGTGCTGGTGGAGTCTCTCCATGATACCTGGCCCCAGCTGGCACCAAGGAGAGAATGAAAAGCACCAGATGCCTACAGGGTGGGGTTTAGTGTCTTCTTCTGCCCCCTTGATGACACCAAGGTGTTTGGCACAGCCACGTGTGGGTGATGTCAAGCTGGGGGGGAACTGCCAGCCAGCAGCAGGGACCTTCTCGGATGTTCCTGAGCTGGGGACTGTGGTGTTATGCTGAGACAGACCCCAGAGCTGGGGTCTCCCCACGGGCTCCTGGGGCCTATTTCAAAATCCCAAGTCATAAACCTCCCACGCTGGGCATTGCCACCAAGCACCTCAAAAATTACCAAGAAAACACACTGTGAATTACATCTGCAAGGGCAACAAGTGCTTTTGATTTTGGGTCTGGTGAGGTGATCCAAAGAGCTGAAGAGGATTTATGCTCTTCCTTCAGGGCCCTTGGGCAGGCGGGCCAGCCAGCAGAGCTGCGGGTGTCTCTGGAAGGTCTCTTCCTGGCCAGAGGCAGCACTGAGAGGAAGGACAGGGTGGGCTGCGGGTGTTCCTTGTGCAGCTTGGCCCCAACTGGGGGCAGTGCTGGTGCTTCCTGGCTACCCCCTCCTCCCTGTTCTTCTCCTGCTCCTCTTCTCTAGCACAGAAGAAGAAAGATGCTGTGCTCCATCTCCATCCAGGATCACAATCTGCCCCCATCACAACCACAGTGCCTCAGTGTTTGTGTGACATACATCCCTGGGGCGCTGAAAAACCCTCCTCCTCCCTGCTGCGGGCTCAGTATCCATGGCTTCAACAAACCAAGTGCAGACCTCATTGCCCTGCTGTGTTGATCTGCTCTGCTGCCTCTGGAGCCCAGGGTGCAGGACCCAACTGGGAGCTGGCACTGGAGGGCCCGGATGCTGTGGCATCCCACACAGTGCAGGAAGGACAGTTCTCCTCCTTTTCCTCCCAGCTGAAGCCTCATAGCTGGTGGTACCCATGAACCAGACATGGAGTTCATCATCCCACTGCAGGGACCTGCTCCACCGCCTCCACCTCTGCACAAGTGTGGTGCTGAGCAGTCCCCGGTGCAATAGCCAGACAGGAGCTGGCACTGGAGGGCCACCCTCTGGCATTACCTCAGTCCTCAGAGGCAGAGTCGCTGGTCCCACAGAACCCGCCTGCTGCAGTCGCTCCCCCACTGACCAAGGATGGAATGGGCAGATGATGGCACTGCTGAGGAAGCAGCATTGTTTCCCATCTTCAAATGAGACTGCCTGGAGAAAAAAACGAGTGATCCCCGGTTAGGGCTGTTCTTGCAGCCTCCTCTGGCCTTCAGTTGTTTTCTTGGAGCACATTCTATCGTGATTTGGCTTGGAAGGGACCTCAAAGATCACCGACTTCTACTCCCCCCCGCCACCACCACAGGCAGGGGTGCTCTCCACTTGACCAGGTTGCCCAATGCTCCATCCAGCCAAGCCTTGAAGACTTCCATGGAGCCAGGGGCATCCGCCACCTGTCTAGGCAACCTCTCCCAGAGCCTCCACGCCCTCACAGAAAAGAATTTCTTCCTCAGATCTAAACTAAAGCTCCCTTCTTTCAGTTTCAAAGCATTCCCCCTTGTCCTATTGCTACATGCCCTGATAAAGAGTCCTGCTTCATCTGTCCTGGAGACTCCCTTTTAAGTCGACTTCTCTACGCAGACCAGCTTCAGAGAGCAGACAAGTAGCAGTTAGCCTAAAGCCCAGCAAGGAAGGGTAAGAGCTGATGTGGGGTAGTTCAGATTTGACAGCACTGAGTGATGCGGGCAGTAATGGCCTCCTCTGGCAGAAAGAGAAATGCTGGGGAGGATGGGAAGAAAAACAACAAAACCACAAACAAAGGAAACTTTTTCTAAGGCTATTTTAATGCTGGTTCTTAACTGACATAGAACAGTAAATAGGCCTGCTTCCTGCAAACAGCGTTGATGCTGCAGCGTTCCACAGACACGTCATCCATCTTGTACCACAGTCCATTGCTGGCCTGCAAAGAAAGGCAGCGGTACCTGGAGATGAACTGTGTGCTTTCTCCACAAAAACACAGGCAGAAAACGAGGCAGCCAAGAGAAACCCAATCCAGCTGGTACGGAGACCTCGCCCAAACCCGTGGCTGCCAGTACCCCTGCAGCCTGGTTCTCTTGCTAGGAAGGAAGCTGCTCTTTACCTTTATGTAACAAAAATAGTGTCCGGCATGGCAGCTGCCACCTCTGTGCAGCAGGACGGCATATAAGGAGTAGAGGAGCGGTTCTCCAGCAGTCTGCGATGTGTATGGCCGGAGATCCAAGTGCTCGGGGTACTCCACAACCTACCAAGGAGAGACTGAGAGGGCTCAGAGATGATGCTGAAAGATTTTATGAGAGCCTCCCAAGGCCAGGCAGTAGAGGTGAGGTGTCTGCAGACACCTTTTGGGCTCATGAGCACTTGGGTGTGCCCGAAAGCAACATGTAATCCTTTGGCTGGCAGGAAATGGCTCTCAGCCAAAGCGGCCCTGTCAGAGCAGAGCACGCACTTGTCTTTCCCCTGGAACTCTCCTCTCCCCAGAAAGGAACACAAACTGGTGAAAGAGCGCACTGCTTTTGGGAATCTCCTACTGCAGGAGGAGAAAGCTGCACTCCAGCTGGATACACACCTTCCCCATCTTCCTGCCGGTGAGATCTTGAAACCTTTTCAGGCACAGGGTGAGGACCTTGGGCACGTGATGGACAGTCAGCCCCTTGGAGGCAGCAACCTGGAAACCTGTCACACCTGGAAACCCAGCACAGAGCCAGGTGCTGGAATGCACCCTGTTTTCCCCACAGCAGGTCAGACAAGCTTCCACCACTCAGGCATCCTTCACAGCTGTGTTAAGGCTGTTCAGTACCGTCAGGCCCTGCTAAACAAAAGCTGCATCTCATTCTTGTGCATTCATCCTCTGTGCAAAGAGGACTTCTGCTCCATGACACAGCACCTTCCTGCAGGATCTAGGATTACTACATTGTTTCTCCTCGTCTTACCTGTGGCATTGCAAGCAGTTCTGTCATCCATCTGGTCAGGTTCCACAAAGCCCTCCAGAGCTGCAGTGACAGAGGCTGCTGCCTGGAGGAATGGGAAAGGAGAGCACTGAGCACTGCCCTCACTCACCCAAACGCTTCCTAGAGAGTCGACAAGCAGGGCCCAGGAGGAGGCAGAGAGGGGGTATTCTGCTGAAGGCTTCCCTCAATTCCCAGGCATTCCTGGGGCCATCAAGAGCACTTTCTCTGTGGCACTGCTCAGTTCAGCTGCCAGTTGTGTGCAGGGTCATGAGCAATGGGAAAACAAACCCACAACCCATCAGCCCAGGAGCCAGACGGGTGTTGTGGGCAAAGGGAAGGAGGATGAGAGGTCACCAAGGGTGCAGGGAGGATAATGTATGCTTGTCCAGATGAAAGCCAGCACCCATAGGGAGCACAGTGCCACAGCCTCCACAGGACACTGTCCATTCCACTTCCCACCTGCCACCACCAAGCTTGCTTGTGTTTGCACTACTTGTTTCCAAGTCATCTGCATGGATTCTGGAAAGCTACAGGGGCCTTGGGACATCTTGAATCACAGTTCAACAAACCCTCTTACTTTATATCCAGCAGCACATCCAGGAAGGGCTTGTAGGAATTGGAAACCGCTTTGCAGCTCCAGCACGTGACTGGAACACAAATCAAAATGCTCAGTGACAGGGGCAGTGAACTGGCTGTGATGGCTTACACTGGTTGTACCAACGCCAGTCACAGGATCAGCTGTTGTTCAGAGGCAGAGAGAGGCACAGACAATTCCAAGGAGAGTTATGGAAAGAAGTACTTCTGGATCTCAGCGAGCCCCCAGATATTTGGTGGACAGCGGTGGTTGCTTGCGAAGAGAAGTCCAAGCTGGAACAAAGTGGTAAGGAAGAGAGTTATGTCCTCCAAGAGTTTTTTGCTTTCTCTGAAAGCCCTGGGCATAGGTTTTCCTTGGTGGGAGGATGTCAGGGAATCCAAAGGGCTTGGGAACATAGAGGAGAGAATTTGCTTGTGCTTACTCGCTGCTTCCACTCAGACAAGCTCTCTGCATGGCATCGACAGTATAGCGTAAGAACTTGTGGGCGTCTTCCTGTGTGCCAGGCTTGAAATGTTCTCCTATTCCTACAAAAGAAAAACTTGGCAGCTCTCTCCTACAGGAGCAGAAGAAAACCTGAACAAGGCTCTGAAATCTCTTACCTGTGAGGGCACTGATGACAGCACTCGGCTTGATGGCACTGCCTGAGGCGTGCAGGACCTCATTAACATGCGCTTCCATGATGCACATCATGCAGAAGCCTTGCTGGACACCTGAAGAGGGAGGAAAGCAAGTTTCTCAGGTTAACAAAATAGCCATGGTGATGGACAGCCCGGTGGAGGCCTTGAAGCTATAAGATCCCCACTCCTCCCAAGCTGACAGCATCCCAACAGGCCTGGGACATTCTGGTGTACAGAAAAGCTCTCTTTGGAGGGATGCTTAAGTGATAGAAGTTTTCTATGCAGTGAGCCAAGGGGGCTGGACGCTTGCAGGAATAGAGACTAGTGAGAGGGGCCTTTCTAAACGATACGCCAGGGAGCAGATGATCCCCTCGCTCAAACCAAGATACAACTTCGTCTCACACCCACCAAGCTCAAGCCCAAACCCGTCTTTCCTTCTCTGTCAGTCAATGGTCTCTGCTCTCCCTTTGATTTATTCCAAAACCAACAACAACTCTCCACGAATCGCCAAGGTTTCTTCTGTCCCAGGGATGGTAAAACAGGAGGGAGTGGCTGCTTGTCAGTTTTCCCCTCTACGCCGTCTTCTGCTGCCCTGCTTTCCAATCAAGGACTTGTGGATGTGAGGGATGACTCCTGCGGATACAAGAGGAGGATTCCCATCAGACTTCCTAAAAACCTCTTAGAGAAATCCTCAGTTCCCAGCAGGATTTGGTGAAGTGTTTCCTCCTGCCGTGGCTCCAGTATTTCTCTTTGGTGCCAAATTCCTGTTTTCCCACATTTCCCCCTTTAAAATTCCCCATGGGAAGGAGGGAAAGGGGGTGGCAAGGGCGATACCCACCTCCTCCAGCAATGGTGGCTTTGATGAGAGAATCCAGCTCCTCGTCACCACGAATGGCCAGCTGCAAATGGCGACAGGTGATGCGCTTGGCTTTCAAGGCCTTTGAGACATTCCCTGCCAGCTCTAAAACCTGCAAAGACACTGGGGATGATCCCAAGGGCAAGGACGGGTCTCCCACCTCCCTGCCCCAGCCTCTGGAGGAAGGTGAGGGCCTACCTCGGCAGTGAGACACTCCAGCACGGCTGCGCTCTAGACAGCAGCTGTAGCGCCCACTCACCCACGGCTGGTTGTGCGAGTTCTTAAATGCCTGTGGATCCTTCCAACAGGGAACTGGGGTGAGAGCAACCAACGCTGTGTTAGCACCTATAGACCCCAAGAAATTTGCATACTATAGCCCCCTAGAAATTTGCATACCCTTACCCATTTGCATAATTACACCAGATGCCACCAATTTTTAACCCCACCCCGCCCATCCACAGCTTCTGGGAGCTTCTGGGAGCCCCTGTAATGCCGCTACTGCGACAACACAAATCGCAAAAGATTACCTTTTCCACTCACTCAAAAAACAAATAGAGACAAAATAGGGGGGTACAGGTCGATGCATGCCCCCAGAAGTGGAGGTTTCACCCAGGGATGTGTGATTTCCCTCACCAGCAGGAGTGGCTGGGCCCTACCTGGAGTCCTGCTCTCTGGGAGCATGATACGGCCTTTGCTTTGGCCTTGCCACTATCCTTCCCTGCTTTTCCACCCACCTGCAAGAGAGAAATCCACCTATTAATAATCTTAATTCATCCCTAGAAACCTGCTGCACCATAACCGAGAGGCAAATACTCTCTTGGCCACGACAGGAAACTCATGGCCTCTCAAAGCACCCAAAGAGTGGCAAATATGAAGGGATCAGGCAGTTTTGAGGGGTGCAGCAGCTGCTTGCTCTTGTTACCTTCTAGCTACAGTTGGTTTCACAAAGGTCTTTTATTTAACCCTTTGCACCCCTTCACCAGCCTTCCCTGGGAACCACCACGGCTGCAGGCAGCCCCGTGCCTCAGGCCTATAGCTGCCGGCACGGCCTGGGGTGCTGCTTCCTGCGGCCTGACCCTGCGTGGGCACCATCCCCTGGCTCGGTCCTGCTCGGCCCATGGCCGCCTCCTTGGGCTTGCCCAGGATGGAGGCCCAGAGAGGAGTGAGCAGCACAGCCAGCAGAGCAAGGATACAAGCAGGAGAGAGGGGACAGGCTGCAGGAGGGAGGGAAAAGAAGGGCAGGAAGCAGGAGAGAGAAAAGAGAAATGCAGGGAGCGGGGGAGGGATGCGGACAAACATGGCAGCAGGCTGTAGGACAGAGGGAGGACACACAGAGCTGTTAACCCTGTGAACAGCTGCCCAGGGGGAATGGGGCAGTGCCAGGGTTTAGCCCCAGCTGGCGGCTGAGCCCCACGCAGCCACTTGCTCAGGCCCATCTCCCCCCAGGGTGAGGAGGAGAACGGTGAGACAAAGGCAAACCTCACGGTTGGGATAGGGGCAGTTTACTGGGACAGCAGAAGAAACAAAACTGGTGACACACAATTCAGTTTCTCACCTGCCAGCCATACAGCTGGAGATGCACCACCCCTCCCCAGCCAGCCCCTTTTCATGCTCAGCATGATGCCATACACTGTGGAATTCCCCTGTGGCTCCTTTGGGTCACCTGTCCTTGCTCTGTCCCACCCCAGCTTCTGGTGAAAATTAACTCCCTCCCTGCTGAACACAGGACCCCCCTGCTGCCCCCCAGGATTCTGGCAGGCTTGGTGGGCATGTTGACCCCCCACTCCCTTGGGGACCTACACTGAGAGCCCCCCCTCACTCCACAAGCTGCACTGACTGGGACCCACTCCAGTAGCTGGCAGGACAAGCTGGGAGTGCCTGCACCCACTGGTTGACTCCAGTAGGTGGCACCCGGCCTACCCACACCACCCCCCAGCAGCTGGCACATGGTCCTTTTGGTTCACAGACACTCAGGGGTGAGAACGAGATCCCGTAGAGAGTGTGTTCAACAAGATTTATTAGAAGATGACAGGACAGACACCATATCATGCACAGTTCCTCAGGGGAGCTTTACATGTGCAGTGGCCCTCAAGTACTGATGGGGCAAGTGATGGTCTGCAGTTTCCTGGCTCTTTCCTGCAGCTGCTGGCTGATGAGACGCAGCTTAGCAGAGATCTGCTTGAGCCTCTCCAACTTCTTCAACATTTGAGGAGAGCTTCCCTTCCCCACAAGACAGTTCTCTTGAAGGATGTGGCACCGCCTCTCCAGGTCCTTTACGGCACCTTGGAGGCTGCCGCTCTGCTCCAGCAGCCTGCTGTGACTGCTACCAGGCAGCCAGGCCTCCTGCAGCCCTGGGGTCTGAACGCCCACCTCTGCCACAGCCCGCCCACTGCCGGCACTTCCCTGTGGCACGGAGCACAGGTTGTGGGGCACCAAGTCTTCCCATACAGCCTCAGGAGGAACCTCTGCGCTGTTTCCTTCCTCCTGGAGATGGGCATCCTTTACGCTCTCCTGGGTTTCCCTCTGCCCGTGTGTGTCTAGGGAGGGACATGGCGTGAGGGTCTCCGAAGAGCAGGGTTCGCTGGCCCCGGTGCCCAGGAGGGTCTGCAGGCGTGCCCTGGCCTCACTGCAGGAAGCAGGCTGCTGGCCGTCGAACCGCTCCAAGATGTACTTTTCAAAGAGTCTCCTCTGCTGCAGCAGTTGGTCTTGGAGGTGGATGATGTGGGCGGCCATCCTGCTGTTGTCCTTCCAGCACAGCTTGCCCAGGACGTCCTGGATCTCACCAAAGGCCTTGCCGCTGCTCCAGGCTCCCCTCACCAGCTCCTTTGCCAGCTGCTTCTGCAGGTCCCGTGCCTGACAGGTGGTGCTATCACGCTGCTGCAGCAGCATCCCCTGCACCTGGTCCAGCTCAGCCTCCTTGGAGCGCAGCAGCTGGCGGATCTCCACCTCCCGCTGCCGCTGGTTCTGCTCCCGCAGGCGCTGGAGCCCCTGTGCCTGCTGCTGCTCCCCTCTGGCCTGCAGCCGTTGGGCCAGGAGCTGCCGCTCCCGCTCCGCCGCCTCCTTCAGCCGGCGAGTTTCAGCAGCGAAGTGTTGGCGCAGCTCTTGGGAGCGGAGTCGCTCAGCCTCCAGCTCAGCCCGCAGCCTCTCCAGCTGCTGCTCGTGCCTGTCCTGTGACGCCCGGCCACGGCAGGGCGAAGGGTGGCTGCGTGCCACGGGCCTCCGTCCCACACCGCGCCAGCTCATGGCTTCAGGGATGGCAACCAAATGCTGATGCCAACAGCCACCAGCGTTGGGTGTCCCTCCCTGTCAGCAGCTGCTGCCTCCCCTGACTGCGCAGGAGTGGAGACAGCATCTGAAGTGAGCCAAGGGGGAGCGAGTCTGGCTTTATCTACCTGTCCTGGCAATGACCTCACAATGGAGGGGTGGGGCCTCATGGCCTTATAACGTGTGTCATGATGCTAGCGTAACCAAGGAGGGGTGGAACCTTGGCTGCACACCAAGTGCCCACCAAACAACCCCCATATTGGATTGGACAGTGATGGCCGTGTCACTGTGATGTCACAGTAGGTTTTGTGACATAGGTGCCCATAAAAGAAGCCGCTCCAAAAAGCAAGGGCACATTTGGAGGGGAACCTGACCTCAGTGCTGCTGCGCAGCAGTTTGGAGAGCATTCACTAAGACGCTTCTCAGCGGTCCCTGGTGCCCCCCACCATCTCCTGCCACGTGCTCAGCACCGAGACAAATCCTAGGCACCCCTGACTGTGCATCCGCCTGGCTGCATCGTGTCTGTGAGGGAGGGTGTGTGCCCCTGTGCTTGGGGACTGTCCCCACAAGTGTCAGGTGCCCGACTGTGCCCACAGTCGTGCCCTCACAGCCCAGTGGCCCCCCTCGCAGCCACGCAGGAGGAGGTGGTGAAGGAAGCCATGCATGAGGAAGTGATGAAGGAAGACCTTCGCAGGCTCCGCGAGCGCCTGGAGCGCTGTGCTGCGGGGTCACGAAGGCACAGGGAGCTGCTGCAGACTCTGGTAGGTGTGGAGTGTTCCCCTTGAGCTCGGACGCTGGGAATGAGAGCCTGGCCCCTGAGCCCCCCTATTCCCACACAGCAAAAGGAGCAGGAGGAGATGAAGGAGGCCATGGAGCAGCATCGCGCAGAGGTCAGTGTCCCCTCCTCTGCCCGCCTCACCCAGCAGCGGTGGCCAGGGCTGTGTCAGGGGCTCAGTCCCTGTGTCTGCTGCCTCTTCCCAGAACCGCCTCACTGCGAGCGATCTAAAAAGGAGCCGCCAGCAGCTGCAGCAGCTGAAGGACTGGATGTCCCAGGCGCAGGTGAGTTCACTGGGTCAGACAGGTTGGGGGTGGAGGGCACCTCTGGAGATCATCTTGTGCAATGCCCCTGCTCCAGCAGAGTCAATGAGAGCCAGTTGCTCAGGACCATGCCCAGATGTGGAGCATGTCCAGAGTGGGCCTTGGGGGTCCCTTGGTCCGCCCACAGGGCCTGTAGCCCTGGGAAGGAGGGGATGTGAGGGCAAGGACCGTGCCCAAAAGGAGTCAGGAGTGGATAACACTTGTATGTCGTGTTCAAGAGGAACTCGGGCATGGGCTGGAGGGGGTTGCTGGGTAGTCTGGTGTTGGGCCCTCGCTGGTGGCATGGGGGTGGTCCTCCATTCCCTGCCCCTCCTGGAGTGGTTCCAGTTTCTTCTTCTCTGCTAGGAGGAGCTGTTTCAGAAACAGAAGAAGGGAAGCAGAGCAGTGCAGGAGCTGTTAAGGTTTGTGAACCATAAATCCCTCGGGAGTGGCCGGAGTTGCTGGGCAATGGCGCTAGCCTCAGGCCACCTTGTGCCTGCCAGCCTGGCCCTGGAGACTGACTGGGGACGCCCCGTCCCACCACGTCTCCCTACAAGGTGTCCGCTCTCTCTGCAGTGCCATCAGTGGTCAGAACTGGCCAAGGCTATTCAGGAGCACACTGAGGCCAAGAAGGTACTGACTGGGGACAGGCGGGCTGGGTGCTCAACATGTTTGTGGAGGAAAGCCCCCACAGAGTGATTATGAGATGGACTCTTGAGCAGGTCCTTTGCTTTTCAAGCTTGTCAGGCAGAAGATCCAGAACCACTTGGAGACACTGGAATGCCTCCGAGAGCAACCAGCTTGGTGAGTGGCAACGGGGCCCTGACCAAAACCTGGGACCGTAGGCTGGGGGGTGCTGAGCAGCTTCGGGCAGACCTCTGCCACTTGCAGACATCTTTCTGGCTCCTGTCTGCTGCTGATGTCTGCTCTGGAGAGCCCTTGGTCTGTTGCCATTCACGCTATGCCACTCCCTCTGACCCTGAGGGAGTAGCAGTGTTAAACACCAGCCAAGCAAGGTGGCAGCAAAGGCTTGTGGCTTTTTCAAATGGGTTGGAAGCAGCAGCGCTGAGGTACTGACAGGCTGACTCCTGTTCTTACCTCTGCTGCCAGAGTGGTTCCGAAGAATGTTTCTCAATACAGTGATAGGTGCTTTATACATACAAGTAAATATATATCTCTCTATATAAACAGCAGCTCAAAACATCTCTGAGGCAGTTGGGAAAGCATCCCTGCTGCTCGGTGCCCCCAGGCCTGGGATGGGGAGTAGGGCTGTGCTGTGCGGGGATGTGGGGGTGCCTGGTGCCAGCCCCAGCAGAGGCTGGGCAGCACACTGGCTCCCTGTCAGCCACATAGGGGGGCGTGATGTTGGCTGAGATCTCTTCTCACAGCCCAGAACCCCATGATTACCCCAGCAGGGAGAAGAAGGCAAAGAGAGATGAAGCAGAAGGGTCGCTGCTTCAAGAGATGGTGGCTGTGCGGCTGGTAGGACAGACACCCCAACTGTGGGCCTTCTGGGGGGGGGGAAGGGTCTGCACTGTGCCCGGAGGACATGAGGGCACTGGTCTCAGCAGGGACGAGGGAGCGGGATGGAGTGCCCAGCCCTCGTCCCCCTCGCACACCCCAACACGTGTCCCTGCTGTGTCTTGCTCTGTAGGAGGAGCAGCTGGCGTCCAGGAGGCACAGCATTGCTGCTTGGATGAGGTGAGTTGCCAGGGTGGCTTTGGGTGCTGGGGCTCTTCCACAGGCAGTGGGATGCCCGTGCCAGTGATCCCAAGGGCATTAGGCAGCTTTGGACTTGTCTAGGATGAAATGTTTCAGTACTGCTGTTCCTCCTTGCTTGGGGGGCACCTGGGGGCAGATTTGGGGGCCCACTGGGGAGACAAACAGTAGAGCTGAGAGAGATGCACAGGCCTCTCGCTCCAGCCGAGTGGGGGGAGTTGTGCCTGGCACCGTGCAAGGTCCCACCAGTGGCTTTCAAAGAGGGTGTCTGGCAAGAGCTATGACAAATTTGCTCCCTGCTCTCCTAATCCCTCTCCTGTTCTCCCCCCAGGAGATTCCTTCTGTTCTTCGCCTTCGTGCAGATCATCCTCCTGACTGTGGTGCTCCTGGAGAGGGACATCCTTTACTTGGTCCTGCCACCAAAGATGGCAGTTGCATTTGGGAGCCACCCTGTAAGGCCCCATTTCTTCTGAAATAAAAGGAGAAACAGAACAAAGACATCTGTCACTGTCCAGCCTGTGACCTTGTCAGGGCATGTCAGCTGGCGGCTCGGGGGGAGGGGGCTGCTGCCTTCCCTTCCTCCTGTGCACACCCCACCATGGCTCTGCCTCAGGCCTGGCTCCTGTCCTTGTGCTCAGCTCGGGTCCACGTTCCTGGCTATATCCCCTCCCAAAAAGCAGGATTTCCTCTATAGACAGCACAGAGTTCTGGGTCTGATGGCTTGGCCCCCAAGGGCCTGATGGATTACTAGCAGCCTGGGCTGGGAATAGAGCCAGACCTCACATATTCTAGGGCCCTGTGCCACTGTGTCACAGTGCTCTTTTCCTTTGGCCGGCTCAGTTTGATCCTGGCTACTGAGAGCTCGTCTTTCCCAGTGATCCCAGGGATGGCCAGCCCATGCCTACAGCTCCCACCGTGCCCCGGGGCGCTCCTTACTGCAGGGACACCGTCCCCAGCCCAGCCTGGCTCCCACGGGCACCATGGCTGCCTCCCTGGGCAGAAAATAGATATATTGAGAGGACTAGGGCTCGAGATAAGGACAGAGGGATCACTATCCAGTTAGTGCAACGGGCAAAACAGACTCAGAACAGAATAAAAGACAGAACAGTGATTTATTACACTACAGCTACACACCCAGTGAACCAGAGCCATGTAAAGAGAAGCACGGCCAGGTCTTAAAGCACCTTCCCCTCACCCCGCCCTTCTTAGCAGACTTAAACTTCATCACAATTTTACTCCCTTCTTCCCCCCCAACATGGCACGGGGAGGGTCAAGGATTGGGGAGTGGGGTTCTGATCAGTTCCTCACAAGCTGCTTTCCTCCTCCAAATCTTAACACTTCTACTTCCCCACACCCCTCCCTTCTTCGCCCACTTTAATCATAAATTCACTCCCTTCTTCCCCCCATCACAGTGCAGGGAGGGGCAGGGAATGGGGAATGGGGGTTTTCAGTCTGTTCCTCCCGAGTTGTTTTCCTTCTTAGCTGAGGGGGGGGGCATTCCATACACACCCCCTTCCCCTGTGGCACCGTGGGGTCCCACCCGCAGGAGACATTTGTCTCCAGGAACTCCTCCAGCGTGAGTCCTCTCTATCGGGGAGTCATCTCCTCACCACAGGCCTCTCAGCAAGACTCCCTTCCATGGGTGCTGACCTTCGGGCCCAGACTCCCCTGGCCTGGTCCCCCCTAGAGTCACAAGTGCCCCGGCAAGCCTGCTGAGGCGTGGGTCAATCTCTCCAGAGGCCGTAGATGTCTCTGCTCCCCGTCCTCATCCATGGGCTGGGAGGGGACACCCGCTGTACCATGGTCTTCTCCACGGGCTGCAGGGGAATCTCTCTCTCCAGCACCTGGAGGGCCTCATTCTTGTCCCCCTTTCTCCTTCGGGCCTGGCCTTGGTGTCCACCCAGCTTGTTACATCTTCTCACTCCCTTCTCTGGTGGCAAAATGCAGCTGCCTGTGGGATTTTTCTCCTCACTGTCATTCCCAGAGATGCTGTGACCATCTTGGATTGCCTTGGCCTTGGTCAGCAGCAACTCTGGCCTTGAATGGGCTGATGTTCACTGTCTGGGGCCTTCAGAGAGCTTCTGGCTGCTGCTTGCAGAAGCCATCTCAGCAGCACAGCTACGCCAAACTGCGACAGGCCTGTGCGCTGGGCAGAGAAGCTGTTCCTGGGCAGAGCTGTCTCTCAGCAGTGCTGCTGGGTTGCCATGAGGATGCTCCCTCCATCGCAGGAGCCCAGCCCATCCCAGCTCAGCAGGAGAAGGCCAGTTCTTCTAGGCTCCCTCCTGGTGTCTCAGGCCTCATGGGGATCGTTCTGTGATCCCATCTCTGATGTTCCCTCTCTCGGGTGGGGAGAAATCCTTCTGTCCAGCAGAGTCATTTCTCCTGATCAAACCAGAGCTGGGCAGGAGAATCACCTTTCCTTATCTCTGCATGAGACAGGACCCCCAGGCAGGGGGTCCCACAGATAAGGGGTTGCCCTTCTCTGGACACTCTCCAGCATCTCAACATCCTTCTTGTAGTGAGGGGCCCAAAACTGGGCACAGCACTCGAGGTGCGGCCTCACCAGAGCTGAGTACAACAGAACAATCTCTTCCCTACCCCTGCCAGCCACGTCATTCCTGATCCTGGCCTGGATTCCCTTGGCCTTCTTAGCCACCTGGGCACAGTGCTGGCTCATGTTCAGCTGTCTGTCTGCTAACACCCCCAGGGCCTTCTCCTCCAGGCAGCTCTCCAGCCACTCTGCCCCAGGCCTGTAGCATTGCCTGAGGTTGTTGTGATGAAAAGTGCAGGACACAGCTGCATTTTTCACAGGACAGGCCGCCATGCCGCCCAGGGGAGCCAGTTACCCCCATCCCACACCTGCCTTCCTTCATGCCATAACCCCCCACAGCTGCCAGTTTGCCATGAGGATGCTCCCTCCATCGCAGGGCTGCTTCTCTCCTAAATCAAGTTCCCGATCCCAGGAATCTGGGAAGTGCCTGACAGGTTTACAAGGAGATGGGCGACAGGCAACACGCAATTCAATATGAATTTTAGGTGAAGCCGTTTCCTGGGTGAAATCACAAGATTATCTACATTTGTTACTGCAAACGTGGCAAGCTAAAATACTGCTAATTTGTTACATACACTGTTTACACCCCACTGATTGGTTAGTGATTATAACGAGTTCTGATAACATATCTTATAGCTAAATATCCTTAGTTTTCCTTTGGTGCCTGAAAGCATCTGCACAGTGGCTGTTTGGACCATCTTCTTCCCAGAATTCCTTCTTGGTTCAGGGTAGTCTGTACCCCTGTCATCAAGGCCGCCCTGTTTTGAGAATGTGATTATTAAAATCCTCTCAGCATGAGTAACTTTTCCTGCCTCATGGGAACACGAGAGTATTGTCAGGGCCTGTGTCTTCAGTGAAGAGAGCCAGGCTGCCAGCAGGCCTGCTGCCTTCCCCGACAGTGTCCCTGGGACAACTGCTAAACTGGTTTTGTTTAGGGGCTTCTGTTTCCTTTTCTTGACTATTATAAACTTTCCAGGCTACTTCCAACGATCCATCCAAATTCTGTAGCTCCCTCCCTTCTATCTCCTTGTGACTGTCCCAGGAAAATTAATGCCACTTGTGCCCTCGCTTCCTGTGTCTCAGGCTGCCAATCGTATCCTTGCAAATTGCTTCCTTCAGCCTCAGAAAATGCTACTGGGGATTCCTTTTTCCCCTGCCTAATGTTGTACAGTGTAGACCAATCTATAGCTTTAGGCACAGCGTTCTGGACCCCGTATAAAAGCCACCGTTGCTATCTTTTCAGTCTCTGTGTTCATCTCCATTCGGGTCCCATTGAGGATCTCCTGTGGGAAAGGTTTGATCTGTGGTGCCATCTACTGTCCACGTACAGACACCCTCCTCAGCTCCACGTTCTTGGGGTTCTCAGAACCATCTGCTTTTCTGGGAAATCCATAAGGGTGTCCCAAATTACTCTCATATCATCCCAGTCTGGGGTTGGAGTTTTAATTATCATTCCCATCACCCTTCCAGCTTTCCCAGGATCCTCTCTATAGGGAGCAGCTGATTTCTTCCATATGATGAAATCAGAAGGAGAAAAGGGTATCTTCACATGAACTGGTCCATCTGCCCAGTTCCTTGTCTCAAGGGTGCTGTTATTCGTCTCACTGCTCTTGACCTTAAGGGGATTACAAGATGAGCACACTGTTGTGTCGTCCTGGATATTGGTGGAGAGGAATCCAATTCCGATTCTTCTTCCTCTAATCCAGTACTATCTGGACAGGGACCAGGTTGAGGTTCCCTTGTTCCGGGCTCCTGCACTGGCTGTCCTCTTGGAGGGTCAGACCGAGAGTCAGGCCAATATTCAGGAGAAAGTAAGGGAACAGGAGGATAGATCAGAACAGCAGGAGTTATCGGGGCAGTTGGAGCAATATCTAATCCTGGACCTCTATCTGTGTGTTCTTTTCCTTTTAGTGCCGATGCTGACAACAGGTTTTGGAAGAGGTACATGCAGAGCAACGTTCTTGAACATTTTGGGTTTGATCCTAAGAGACATCTCTTGATTAATCATTTTATATTCTTTTTGCCATTGTGGTTTTTCCCTTAGGTGGATCCCCCTATAACCCTGCTGAGCCAATGCAGGTGGATGCTCCAAGGAGGCAGCCAATCCCAAGGAGGTGGATCCACCCAAAGACCCAGCACAGCCCATGGAGGTGGATCCACCTGCAGCACAGCTCTTCAGGCCCCACAGCGCTGGGCCAGGGCTTCCCTCCAGCACCTGACCCTGACCACAGTGCAGAAGTGCCTGCCCAAAGCCCTACCCCCGGCACAGCCTCTGCCTGGGAGAAGACCAGCCTCCATGCCCAGCGTCCGGCCGGCTCGCCGTTCCCAGCTCCCATGAAGGCTGGCGTGAGCCTTTCTCTCCCATCCCTCCTGCCCCTGCTCCCCCTCCTGAAGGGGAAGTGACACTGTCACCCTTCAGGCACTCGCTGGCAGAGAAGCTGCGATGGACAACGTGGAAGAACACTAGACGTAGAGTGACTCTTTTCAGTGTTGATTGTAATAAAAATGTAAAAGCTCAACAGGCCTTATTCGTTATCACCACCAGAAATGTTTCTGACAGAAATAGTTTTGAAATAAGCAAGGGGAAAGCTCGGCTTGCCCTGTGACCAGTCAGGAGTTGGGCTCCATGATCCCTAAGGGTCCCTTCCCACTCCGTATATTCTAGGGTTCCAGGATTTTATTTGGTCGCAAGTATCATCACCACAGTTGCCTCCTGACAGCACCATACACGGCTGTGGTGTCTCTGTTGCCCTCATCAGTGACCGTTGTGCCTCTCCCCCTTCATGACAAGTGCCAGGCTCTGGCACTCTGGGCAGGCCGAGGCCTGGACACCCACGTCTGTACGGCACCTCTGATTTCTGGGTGGCCACATTACTTCTGGAGACAGCTCTGCCCATGGTTCAAGCCATGAATTGCCAGGCCCCTAGGACCGACTGCTCAGACCAGGGCTCCAGGCCTACGTGCCTCGCTGTGCCCCCTTCGCTGGGTCTAGCTCGGTGCACAGGGGTCTGAGAAGCCTCCCTGAGGGCAGGGGTGTGGAGGGGTCGAGTCGAGGGGCCCGTGGGGCCTCGGCACCTCGTTAAGATCAGCTGCAGGTGATGCTGGCTCACCCCGTGCCACCTCAGCAGGCCGCCAACAAGCGGCTCTCTCCTGGCACAGGCCTGCAGCTTCCCCGGGTCTCAGGAAGCCCCAGAGACGGCTCTTTGCCAGCCCTTTTTTGCTGCAGATCACTTCCCAGTGTGGCCGTCCCCTCACTGGACCTGGTTTCCTCAGTGAGGAGGAGACTGTAGCTGCTGCTCCAGCTTGCCTTATCTGAAGCCTATACTGGTAACCAGTGTCGGTGGGCTCCTGTGCCTCCCCAACACCCATCCCGAGCGGACTCTTCTGCATATAGAAACATAAATATATATATAAAATTCCAGGGATGGGGATTGACGAGTAGGGGACCTGGGGGACAGGCCCTCTGCCCACCAAGGGGCAGCAAAATAGCACAGGGGAGTCATCCGCAGGAAAAGGACACTCCCCTTCCCCCCCAAACCTCTTCTTTCTCCCACAGGAGGGCATCTTTCTGCCCACAGCCCCCCCAACTCCCAAATCAGCCGCATTTGGATACAGCATGGGCACCACAGAGGCCTTTGATGTAACACTCCATCTGACAGCCCTGTGTTCCTTGCCCTGGCCCACAATTCATGGAGCTTCAGGTCACTCCACTGTCAGCAGTGCGACACAGTCACCCTTCAGGCACTTGCTGGCAGAGAAGCTGCGATGGACAACGTGGAAGAACACTAGACGTAGAGTGACTCTTTTCAGTGTTGATTGTAATAAAAAACAGGTCTTATTCCTTGTTGCTGTCCAGAAATCTTTCTGATGGAAATATTTTTGAAGTAAGCAAGGGGAAAGCAAGAGAAATGACTATCGCCTTCAAGTCTCCCAACCCCACCAACTGGCCAGAGAACACAATCTCCTCCTGGCACCTTTGGTGGCAGCTTTCCTGCAGCTGTAACCAAAGGAACTCCTCTGCAAAGGTGCAGCTCCTTCAGAGCAGGGCTCTGCAGGAAGGGAAAGCACAGCACACTCCCACGATCACACGTTCTGGGCTTTGTTTCCTAACAGGCACGCAAGTGCTTTGGGAAGCCGTGTGTGCTAATGGGCCAAGATGGTTTGCTCTTCCCCCAAAGAGCACAGCAATAGCTGTTTAATGGCCGTCACTGGGAGCCAGCTTTGCAGCAGCACAGCAGCATGGCACCTACAGGCATCTGCTCTGCAGGAGTGTCCCACCGAGCTGTCCCCACCAATTGACACCTCGCCCTTCTCTCCACACAAAGCTTTAAGGCATGGAAGCCTGGACATTAGAAAGCAGCACAGGGCCACGGCCTCAGCCCAGTCCCTGACAAGAAGGGGCAGGAGCCCTAGGTTTACATTCCAACCATGGGCATCCCAGCGCCATCCTCATAAAGCCCCAGGGAAAGAAAACCCTATGCGGCCTAACGCAGCACACGTGGAGCTCCCACAAGTTTGCTGTCCTGCGGCTGCCTTCAGGGAAAGCCTCTTCCCAAAGCTGCAGGGAATAAAGTACCGCACGGTTCAGGCCGTTTTGCAGCAGCCGTTTATCCGGCGCTTTCTCTGCAGGGACTGAAAGCACGGGAGAAGCCAAGCTGCTCCTGCACACGGAGCTGGGAGCGACGGGCAGGTTCAGCTGAGCCACTTCACGATGTCTGTTCCTAGAGAAGAACTTTATTTCATACCCCTTACAGACTTTTCTTGACCCCAGTGAGCATCGTGCCGAAAAAGAGACGTAGGTTCTAACTCCGTTGGTGAAGATTTGTCTTCTCAGGAAGGAGCTCGTTGAAAGGACATCTTTCAACAAGCCCCTGGCATTCATCTAAGAGCCTACATCAGGCTGGATGTTCAGGCTGGATGTCAGGAAGAGGTTCTGTACTGACAGGGGGGTCGGGCGTGGCACAGGCTCCCCAGGGAAGGGCTCACAGCCCCGAGCTGGGCTGAGGGAAGGAAGCATCTGGACCATGTGCTCAGTGCCATTCTCTGACTGGGCTAGGCCTATGTGGAGCCAGGAGTTGGACTCCATGATCCCTGTTGGTCCCTGGTAACCGGGTATATTCCATGGTTCTAGGATTCCAGGATTTTCATTGGTCAAAGGCATCGCCATCACAATGGCCTTCTAAGGTGACAGTCCACCTTGCTGCCTGATGTTCCTGCCCCCCCGTCAAGTGGCCCCCAGTTCACACAGAGCTTCGTGCGGCTCCAGTGCCAGCGGTGCTGGTCCCCAGGAGCTCTCAGAGCAGCAGCGTGCAGGATCATCCTGCTGTGACTCAGGGAGAGCAGAACCGTCTGCAGGTGCCAGGGAAGGAGAGACAGGGCTAGAGGATGATGAGCATTGCGCAGGGGAATGATGGGGTGGAACCCATGGAGGTAGATCCCCCCGAAGAGGCAGCAGAGCCCATGGAGGTGGATCCCTCCAAAGAGGAAGCTGAGCCCATGGAGGTGGATCCCTGCGAAGAGGCAGCCGAGCCCATGGAGGTGGATCCCCCCGAGGAGGCAGCCAAGCCCATGGAGGTGGACACCCCACAAAAACCCAGAGGAGCCCATGGAGGTGGATCCCTCCTTAACCTTGCCAAGCCCATGGAGGTGGATCCCCCTGTAACCCTGCTGAGCCAATGCAGGTGGATGCTCCGAGGAGGCAGCCAATCCCAAGGAGGTGGATCCACCCAAAGACCCAGCACAGCCCATGGAGGTGGATCCACCTGCAGCACAGCTCTTCAGGCCCCACAGCGCTGGGCCAGGGCTTCCCTCCAGCACCTGACCCTGACCACAGTGCAGAAGTGCCTGCCCAAAGCCCTACCCCCGGCACAGCCTCTGCCTGGGAGAAGACCAGCCTCCATGCCCAGCGTCCGGCCGGCTCGCCGTTCCCAGCTCCCATGAAGGCTGGCGTGAGCCTTTCTCTCCCATCCCTCCTGCCCCTGCTCCCCCTCCTGAAGGGGAAGTGACACTGTCACCCTTCAGGCACTCGCTGGCAGAGAAGCTGCAATGGACAACGTGGAAGAACACTAGACGTAGAGTGACTCTTTTCAGTGTTGATTGTAATAAAAATGTAAAAGCTCAACAGGCCTTATTCGTTATCACCACCAGAAATGTTTCTGACAGAAATAGTTTTGAAATAAGCAAGGGGAAAGCTCGGCTTGCCCTGTGACCAGTCAGGAGTTGGGCTCCATGATCCCTAAGGGTCCCTTCCCACTCCGTATATTCTAGGGTTCCAGGATTTTATTTGGTCACAAGTATCATCACCACAGTTGCCTCCTGACAGCACCATACACGGCTGTGGTGTCTCTGTTGCCCTCATCAGTGACCGTTGTGCCTCTCCCCCTTCATGACAAGTGCCAGGCTCTGGCACTCTGGGCAGGCCGAGGCCTGGACACCCACGTCTGTACGGCACCTCTGATTTCTGGGTGGCCACAATACTTCTGGAGACAGCTTTGCCCATGGTTCAAGCCATGAATTGCCAGGCCCCTAGGACCGACTGCTCAGACCAGGGCTCCAGGCCTACGTGCCTCGCTGTGCCCCCTTCGCTGGGTCTAGCTCGGTGCACGGGGGTCTGAGAAGCCTCCCTGAGGGCAGGGGTGTGGAGGGGTCGAGTCGAGGGGCCCGTGGGGCCTCGGCACCTCGTTAAGATCAGCTGCAGGTGATGCTGGCTCACCCCGTGCCACCTCAGCAGGCCGCCAACAAGCGGCTCTCTCCTGGCACAGGCCTGCAGCTTCCCCAGGTCTCAGGAAGCCCCAAAGAGGGTTCTTTGCCGGCCCTTTTTTGCTGCAGATCACTTCCCACTGCGGTTGGGTGGGGATGCCTTCAGAAGTCCTCAGATTGCCCCCCTGCCATGGGCAGGGACATC
Source organism: Porphyrio hochstetteri (assembly GCA_020800305.1). Lineage (NCBI taxonomy): Eukaryota > Metazoa > Chordata > Aves > Gruiformes > Rallidae > Porphyrio > Porphyrio hochstetteri. The sequence continues at coordinate 15,106,418 of CM036915.1, read as the reverse complement.
CTCACCAGCCCAGATTTCCCTAAGCCCCATCCTACCCTGCCTTGAATTCTGACAGGGAGCCAGGGACAGCCCGAGCTTCTATGGGCACCCTTTTCCAGGTCCTCCCTCCTACGTGAGAAGGATTTTTACCTCCCAGACCCTCTCCAGCTGCCCTCCTGCAGCTGAAGGCCGTTCCCCTGGGCCACACCTTTTGTTTCGGAGCTCTTGGTAGAGGTTTAGCTTTTTTGAAATGCAGACACTGGTCAGCTGGAATATGACATAGGGCACAGTATAGGATATTATCCTCATTTCAGAAAGCCCTGAGCCCCAGGGTCAGAGGGCTGCTGTGGGCTTCATGGGGGGGTTCCATGCCAGTTGCATCATTCAGTGCTTGTACGTTTCTTCTGGGAGTTACTGATGGACATTTAGCACTTTAGAAGGTGGACACTTTTAGAGCTGGGAAACGACGTGGAGCACTGTTAGGACAGTGTCCTGGGTTAGGAGAGTGCAGAGTCCCAAGGTCAGAGGGGCTTCCTGTGGGTTGCATGGGGAGGTTTCACGCCAGGAGCATCTTTCAGTCCCTACTTCCTGTGGCATTCTGAAATGGCAGCTGGAGTGTGCTGGAGGTGGGGAAATCTTGTTTTCCTGACAGTTTTAGCCAGGAGGGGTTCTGCATTGCTCAGCCCCAGAATCGACGGATTTCTGAAGGAGTTTTAAGGCTCTCATGGCCAAGCTCAGCTGGCAGTTCAGGTCTGTGTGTACCTTTCCCATTCCTGCTCTCTCAGCTGGCTGAAAGCACAGTGTTTGTGACCTCCAGGCTGAAAAGCTTTTCCCTTGCTGCCCTTCACAGGAGGCTGCTGCTTGAGCAGCATTGTCGGAGCTCGCTTTGCCCCATGGGGAACTCCTGGGAAGAAGGAGCTGCATGGCTGCTGGGGTCAGAAGGCAGAGACACTCTCCGGCAGCAGCACGAGAGGAGGACAAGGAACAGGACAGTACCATCAGTTGATGGAGATAACTAAAGCTTTCAGTCCAGGCTCCATCTGTTCCTCCTGGTGTCCACACAAAGGCCTCCAGCGTGCCACCGAACAGGAGTCAGGCAAAGCAGCGCTCTCTGGCACTGAAGCAGCAGGTACGTTCTCACTCTTAGCTTTTCCCGCCTGGCTCTTGTGATCTCCTACCTTTGGCCACAGCTCTCTGCCAGGGCTGGCTGTCTGACCTCCCTGTCTGTCCTGCGGCCTGTCACAGCTGTTTGGGTTTGGTGCTCGGCAGGGGGAAGGGAACGGTGTGTGATTTGTTTCAGGCTTGTGGTTTCTGCTGGGTTTTGGCGGTATCGAGGTTCTGTGGGGGTTTGTGTTGGGCCTGGGGTTAGTGGGGTCGGTGTGGGCCTGTGGGGTTGTTTTAGTTGGATATGGGAGATTGGTGGGGCTTGTGGGGTTGTTTTAGTTGGATATGGGAGGTTGGTGGGGCTTTTGGGGTTTTTGGGGATGTCGGGGATCCGGGGGTGTCTGCGGGGTCTGGGGTTTTTTGTGTGTGTCTCTCTTTAATTGTGGCCTCTGTGTTTTCTGGCTTGCGGGGTTCTTTAGGCCCCTCCCCATGCCACAACGCGGGGAAGAAGGGAGTGAAATGCTGCGTAAAGTGCAGTCTGCTGAGAAGGGAGGTGTTGGGGGAGGTACTTTAAGCTCTGGCCACACTTCCCATCCCCCGACTCCGGTGTCACTGGGGGTGCTGGGCAGGGCCATCAGTCAGAGTTTGTGTCCTTTATCCCGTACTGTCCTGGCCGCGATGCTGACTGCGGAATGGTCTCTCCCTCAGTATTTATTTCCTCCCCTGTCCGGTTGGAAAGGGCAGTGACAGAGTGGCTTTGGTGGGCGTCTGGCCAAACCACTGCAGTCGGTTCCGACAAAGCCCGGCGGGTCGGGAAAGGCCGCCCGCCCGCCCGCAGCTCCGAGCAAAGAACAGGAGACGGCGCCACCGTCCCCGGCGCCCGGCCAAAGGGCCGGCGGCGAGCAGGCGCCTCAGCTGGAGAGCCGCGTCTCCCGCAGGCGCTGCAGACCCCGCGCTGGGGGGCGCAGGCAGGGCCGGGGCGGAGGGGCGAGCACGGACAACCGCGGATAGAGCTCGGGATCGGACAGCGGCGGAGGCGCATGCGCGGAGTCCGCTGCTGGCAGGCGGCTGCCCGGGCGTGCGCGGTTGAGACCGTGACGCCAGCGGCGAACTCTACCGCCCTCTTTCGCCTGCCGTGCGCATGCGCAGTATGCCCCCCGGAGCCGCTCCCTGCCGCCGCCTGGCGAGTGAATCGCGGTACTGCAGACGGACGCCGCGCGCGACCAGTGCAGCTAGTGGCTCCGGGCTCTCCGCCGCCGCCTCTCGAATGAGCCGCGTTACGGCGGCTGGATCGCGCCGCGTGTGCGGTAGGCCGCCCGAAACCGGCTCTCTGCCGCCACCCGGTGACGAGCCGCGAAATCCGCGCCCTGCTGCCGGCCTGCGGGCACGGCTCGCGGCTGCGGACGGGCGGCGCAGCACAGCGGACGCCGTAGAGCGCCTTAAAGCGGCGGCCGGCGTTGCCTAGGGACCACGCCGGGGTAGCGCCGCCGCAGCGCGGAGCAGGCGCAGTAGAGTGCGCTCGGTGCCGCCGCCGCCTGGCGAGCGCTCCGCGGTTCCGCAGGCGGTCGGGCCCCGCGCACACGCAGTAACGCTCGAAACCGCCGCCGCTCGGCTGGCCGTTCCGCCCGGGCGGCGGGCATGCGCGTCGGTTCTTACCTCCCCGCCAGCGCTCGCCTGGCGACGCCGCGTCGTGTGCCGGGCGGTGCTGCCCGCTCCGCGCTCCCTCCCGGTGAGGCGTCGCCTCCGCCGCCCTGCCCGGGGTCGGCCGGGGCCGGGGGGGGGGACGGTTCCGCGGTTCGGGGTTGGGACGGTGGCATGTGGGGTGTCCGCGGGGCGGGGCCGCGCAGGGTTCCCGGGCAGCCCGGGGGCTGTAGCGCGGGGGCCGCGTTGCTGTGGGGGGGTTCCGGGGGGGAGGGGTTTGCTGGTCGGACTGGGGGTTCAGTGCGGGTGCTGTGCGGTCGTTAGTGGGCGGTGTGCGGGTATGTGTGCGGGGCTGAGGGGGTCTCTGGGGGCTGTGCGGTCGTTAGCGGGCAGTGTGTGGGTGTGTGCGCAGGGCTGAGGGGGTCTCTGGGGGCTGTGCGGTCGTTAGCGGGCAGTGTGTGGGTGTGTGCAGGGATGAGGGGGTCTCTGGGGGCTGTGCGGTCGTTAGCGGGCAGTGCGTGGGTGTGTGCAGGGCTGAGGGGGTCTCTGGGGGTTGTGCGGTCGTTAACAAATGGTGTGTGGATGTGTGTGGGGCTGAGGGGTTCTCTGGGGGCTGTGCGACATTCTGCCCTGTCTGAGCATGGGCTGCGGGTTTTCTCGTGTGCGGTTCCAGGCCAGGAGCAGCATTGGGCCACCGCACTGTTGTGTGGGAGCAACTGGCTGGCCTTGGGAAGGTGGACACTGGTAGAGACAGAAAAGGAGATAGGGCACTGTTAGGACCGTTCCCTCATTTTGGAAAGCGCAGAGCCCCAAGGGCAGTGGGGCTGCTTCTGGTCGACATAGGGAGGTTTTGGGCCAGGAGCAGCGTTCCGTGCTGGCACGTTTGGTTGGGTTTGGTTTGTGCCAGCTAAGTGAATTATTTGGAAGGCGTAGAAGCAAAAGCTGCAGAGGCTGCCGGCAGGTAACTGAGGCGCTGAGGGGTTGGGCCGAGAGGTGGCAAATGCTCCCTGGGCAGTCTGGTTCTGTCAGGTGAAGTTTGTCACCTCCAGCACTGAGCCAGCCGCTGTTCGCATGTGTGCTTCCTGCTGTGCTCTCGGACGGGTGACAGGGTCACACTTGGAGGCTGTGCCGTACCTGGCACAGTGTGAGGTCACGGCCCCTCAGCTGCCCAGCGCCTCACCTGAGCACACACTGGCTCCCGCTCTTGGTGGTTTGGTGTGACCGTGATGCCAGTTGCATGAGGAGCACCGCTGGCTGCATAGGGTTTTCTAGCAGCAAAGTTGTAATGCCATAGGAGTGCTGGCAGCACAGCCAGGCCTGGGCATAGCACAGTGTCCTCGCATTATGTGCATGCTGCCATTGCGAGCGGTGCCGCAGCAGCTGGTGGGAATGAGGTGAGGCTTTGCTGGCTGGTATTTTTAGCTGTGCTCTGCCAAGGAGATGAGCTGAGTTTTCACATCAGCTCTAAGAGGCTTTTCTGTTTGGGCTTCTCTCCCAGGCTTGGGACTCGGTGCTGTATTTGTGGCTGGATCCTTCTGGTAAGTGGATGCTGTTGGTCCTGGCTCCGGCCAGGCCAGAACTCCCCTCCCTAAGCAGTCAGCACAGGTGAGGCGAGTCAGCCCGGACTGTTTTCCTCACCACCTGACATCACTCCCCCATCAAAGGGGCCGATTTGGGAGGGGTGCTCCTGGGTGCTTCCAGGGCAGGCTGAGTGAGGCCAGGGCCAGGGGTCGGTGCTCACATTGGGGCGGTGCTCAGCAGTGTTACTGTCTCCTTGGGCAGGTAAAGCGCTCCACATTCTTGTCGGGGCTGTGTGCTTTGTCTGGGGGTCCTGTTCTCAGGGTGCTTGTCAGTAACGGCCCTTCTCCCCAGCAACGGGGCCTCCGGCTGCTTCTCTTGTGGGAGCGATGGAGCGAGCAGAGCAGCGTGTGGTGCTCGGCCCCTGCCTGGGGCTGAACTGCCACCTCCTTACTGCGTATCTGAAGGAAATGCCTGCTCGTCATCTCTGGGGCAGTGCTCCAAGTGCAGGGGGGAGGGGAGGTGAGGCCAGGCCAGCATGGCAGCCTTTCTTTGAGGTCATGTCTTGAGCCGGGGGAGCCCAGTCTTTAGGTTGCCGTGCCCACCTCAAGCTGCACGTCATCAGGTTTGTGCCTGCTAGAAGTCTGGGACAGAGCTGGCATAGGTGTCCTGTCCAGCCGGTGTCCGTCGACGTCCTCTTTGCTGCACATGGGTAACAGGGGGCTCTGGAGCAATACAGGCATGCTGCTCGGTGAAGGCAGAGAAGTAGCGCTTTCCTTTAGAATGCTGACATTGGTACAGAAAGGGCAGTTTGTCTGTCTCTCACTGTCCATGTTCCCTTCGACCCAGGGAGGCTGCGTGGAGCCGACGACTTCTTAGCCGCGTTGACGGGCAAACTGGCCCTGGTGTGACCTGCTGGAGCTGCACGCTGAGATCAAGTACCTGATGGACTTGCTGGATCCGTCTTTGCTGCGTGGAGAAGGTAAGGCATCCTTGCAGAACGCAGGCCCCTGTGACCTGGGAATCTCCTGCTGGACATGGCCTGCTGAGGCAAGGGCTGTTTCCAGCTGAGAAGGGGAAGGCGAAGGTGTAGGTGTGTCTTAGCGAGCAAAGACACAGGCTGCGCGGGGAGGAGGGGGCAAATGCAGTTATCCTTCTGTGCCTGGAAACATCCCAAGAGTATTTCTAGGCCCATAGCCTTCAGCTAAATTGAGGGACACGTAATGGGACTGTTGGGCTACCTGGGGAGGTTTCAGACCAGGAGCAGCGTGCAGGCATCATGTGTTTTTTTGGGGGGAGTTATCACTGGGTGTTTAGCATTTTTGAAGGTGGACGCTGTTAGAGCTGCAGAATGTCACAGGGCAGTGTTAGGATCATTCTCTGGGTTAGAAAAGTCCTGAACCCCGGGGTTGGAGCGTCTTCTGGTGGGGTAACTATTATTGGGGGTGCAGTTTTGGTTTTCCCAGGCACATCGGATCCCCAAACTCCTGAATAAACCTGATCTTTGATTTCCTAAGGCACCTTGTGCTTTGTAGGGGTGTTTATCAGAGCTAAACTGAACATTTCAATTCATTGTTATGTAAATCTTCAGTTAGGTTATTTTTAGCTCTGAGATCCTGTACAGCCCGGTAACTTCCGTTCAGCTTCTTAACAGGTAGAACAGGAGTCGTTCCCTACTTCCAATTCTATTTTGCCACCCCCAAATTTAACTTTTGCCTCCGATTGTTCCAATAAATCTTGTCCTGACAAAGGTCTTGGTGAGTTGGGCCCGGACAGAAATGTCTGTATTCCTGTCTGCTTTCCTAACTCATATTTCAGGGGTTTTAAGAAGAATGCCTTTTCACTCTGGCCAGGTTAGTGCTTGGTTTACAAATGAAAAGGCTGCTCCTGTGTCTACCAAAACTTCTATTCCCTGTTGTTGTTTCCCTAGTTTGGGTATACCCAGTGGATCTGCTCAGGTGGGTTCCCCAGGTCCCCATCCCTCCTTTCCGACAGGAGCCTGTGCTTTACTCCTGCCCCTCCTCTCTGGGCACTCGCTCTTCCAATGGCCCCTTTCTTTGCACTGGAGGTGCTGGTGGAGTCTCTCCATGATACCTGGCCCCAGCTGGCACCAAGGAGAGAATGAAAAGCACCAGATGCCTACAGGGTGGGGTTTAGTGTCTTCTTCTGCCCCCTTGATGACACCAAGGTGTTTGGCACAGCCACGTGTGGGTGATGTCAAGCTGGGGGGGAACTGCCAGCCAGCAGCAGGGACCTTCTCGGATGTTCCTGAGCTGGGGACTGTGGTGTTATGCTGAGACAGACCCCAGAGCTGGGGTCTCCCCACGGGCTCCTGGGGCCTATTTCAAAATCCCAAGTCATAAACCTCCCACGCTGGGCATTGCCACCAAGCACCTCAAAAATTACCAAGAAAACACACTGTGAATTACATCTGCAAGGGCAACAAGTGCTTTTGATTTTGGGTCTGGTGAGGTGATCCAAAGAGCTGAAGAGGATTTATGCTCTTCCTTCAGGGCCCTTGGGCAGGCGGGCCAGCCAGCAGAGCTGCGGGTGTCTCTGGAAGGTCTCTTCCTGGCCAGAGGCAGCACTGAGAGGAAGGACAGGGTGGGCTGCGGGTGTTCCTTGTGCAGCTTGGCCCCAACTGGGGGCAGTGCTGGTGCTTCCTGGCTACCCCCTCCTCCCTGTTCTTCTCCTGCTCCTCTTCTCTAGCACAGAAGAAGAAAGATGCTGTGCTCCATCTCCATCCAGGATCACAATCTGCCCCCATCACGACCACAGTGCCTCAGTGTTTGTGTGACATACATCCCTGGGGCGCTGAAAAACCCTCCTCCTCCCTGCTGCGGGCTCAGTATCCATGGCTTCAACAAACCAAGTGCAGACCTCATTGCCCTGCTGTGTTGATCTGCTCTGCTGCCTCTGGAGCCCAGGGTGCAGGACCCAACTGGGAGCTGGCACTGGAGGGCCCGGATGCTGTGGCATCCCACACAGTGCAGGAAGGACAGTTCTCCTCCTTTTCCTCCCAGCTGAAGCCTCATAGCTGGTGGTACCCATGAACCAGACATGGAGTTCATCATCCCACTGCAGGGACCTGCTCCACCGCCTCCACCTCTGCACAAGTGTGGTGCTGAGCAGTCCCCGGTGCAATAGCCAGACAGGAGCTGGCACTGGAGGGCCACCCTCTGGCATTACCTCAGTCCTCAGAGGCAGAGTCGCTGGTCCCACAGAACCCGCCTGCTGCAGTCGCTCCCCCACTGACCAAGGATGGAATGGGCAGATGATGGCACTGGTGAGGAAGCAGCCTTGTTTCCCATCTTCAAATGAGACTGCCTGGAGAAAAAAACGAGTGATCCCCGGTTAGGGCTGTTCTTGCAGCCTCCTCTGGCCTTCAGTTGTTTTCTTGGAGCACATTCTATCGTGATTTGGCTTGGAAGGGACCTCAAAGATCACCGACTTCTACTCCCCCCCGCCACCACCACAGGCAGGGGTGCTCTCCACTTGACCAGGTTGCCCAATGCTCCATCCAGCCAAGCCTTGAAGACTTCCATGGAGCCAGGGGCATCCGCCACCTGTCTAGGCAACCTCTCCCAGAGCCTCCACGCCCTCACAGAAAAGAATTTCTTCCTCAGATCTAAACTAAAGCTCCCTTCTTTCAGTTTCAAAGCATTCCCCCTTGTCCTATTGCTACATGCCCTGATAAAGAGTCCTGCTTCATCTGTCCTGGAGACTCCCTTTTAAGTCGACTTCTCTACGCAGACCAGCTTCAGAGAGCAGACAAGTAGCAGTTAGCCTAAAGCCCAGCAAGGAAGGGTAAGAGCTGATGTGGGGTAGTTCAGATTTGACAGCACTGAGTGATGCGGGCAGTAATGGCCTCCTCTGGCAGAAAGAGAAATGCTGGGGAGGATGGGAAGAAAAACAACAAAACCACAAACAAAGGAAACTTTTTCTAAGGCTATTTTAATGCTGGTTCTTAACTGACATAGAACAGTAAATAGGCCTGCTTCCTGCAAACAGCGTTGATGCTGCAGCGTTCCACAGACACGTCATCCATCTTGTACCACAGTCCATTGCTGGCCTGCGAAGAAAGGCAGCGGTACCTGGAGATGAACTGTGTGCTTTCTCCACAAAAACACAGGCAGAAAACGAGGCAGCCAAGAGAAACCCAATCCAGCTGGTACGGAGACCTCGCCCAAACCCGTGGCTGCCAGTACCCCTGCAGCCTGGTTCTCTTGCTAGGAAGGAAGCTGCTCTTTACCTTTATGTAACAAAAATAGTGTCCGGCATGGCAGCTGCCACCTCTGTGCAGCAGGACGGCATATAAGGAGTAGAGGAGCGGTTCTCCAGCAGTCTGCGATGTGTATGGCCGGAGATCCAAGTGCTCGGGGTACTCCACAACCTACCAAGGAGAGACTGAGAGGGCTCAGAGATGATGCTGAAAGATTTTATGAGAGCCTCCCAAGGCCAGGCAGTAGAGGTGAGGTGTCTGCAGACACCTTTTGGGCTCATGAGCACTTGGGTGTGCCCGAAAGCAACATGTAATCCTTTGGCTGGCAGGAAATGGCTCTCAGCCAAAGCGGCCCTGTCAGAGCAGAGCACGCACTTGTCTTTCCCCTGGAACTCTCCTCTCCCCAGAAAGGAACACAAACTGGTGAAAGAGCGCACTGCTTTTGGGAATCTCCTGCTCCAGGAGGAGAAAGCTGCACTCCAGCTGGATACACACCTTCCCCATCTTCCTGCCGGTGAGATCTTGAAACCTTTTCAGGCACAGGGTGAGGACCTTGGGCACGTGATGGACAGTCAGCCCCTTGGAGGCAGCAACCTGGAAACCTGTCACACCTGGAAACCCAGCACAGAGCCAGGTGCTGGAATGCACCCTGTTTTCCCCACAGCAGGCCAGACAAGCTTCCACCACTCAGGCATCCTTCACAGCTGTGTTAAGGCTGTTCAGTACCGTCAGGCCCTGCTAAACAAAAGCTGCATCTCATTCTTGTGCATTCATCCTCTGTGCAAAGAGGACTTCTGCTCCATGACACAGCACCTTCCTGCAGGATCTAGGATTACTACATTGTTTCTCCTCGTCTTACCTGTGGCATTGCAAGCAGTTCTGTCATCCATCTGCTCAGGTTCCACAAAGCCCTCCAGAGCTGCAGTGACAGAGGCTGCTGCCTGGAGGAATGGGAAAGGAGAGCACTGAGCACTGCCCTCACTCACCCAAACGCTTCCTAGAGAGTCGACAAGCAGGGCCCAGGAGGAGGCAGAGAGGGGGTATTCTGCTGAAGGCTTCCCTCAATTCCCAGGCATTCCTGGGGCCATCAAGAGCACTTTCTCTGTGGCACTGCTCAGTTCAGCTGCCAGTTGTGTGCAGGGTCATGAGCAATGGGAAAACAAACCCACAACCCATCAGCCCAGGAGCCAGACGGGTGTTGTGGGCAAAGGGAAGGAGGATGAGAGGTCACCAAGGGTGCAGGGAGGATAATGTATGCTTGTCCAGATGAAAGCCAGCACCCATAGGGAGCACAGTGCCACAGCCTCCACAGGACACTGTCCATTCCACTTCCCGCCTGCCACCACCAAGCTTGCTTGTGTTTGCACTACTTGTTTCCAAGTCATCTGCATGGATTCTGGAAAGCTACAGGGGCCTTGGGACATCTTGAATCACAGTTCAACAAACCCTCTTACTTTATATCCAGCAGCACATCCAGGAAGGGCTTGTAGGAATTGGAAACCGCTTTGCAGCTCCAGCACGTGACTGGAACACAAATCAAAATGCTCAGTGACAGGGGCAGTGAACTGGCTGTGATGGCTTACACTGGTTGTACCAACGCCAGTCACAGGATCAGCTGTTGTTCAGAGGCAGAGAGAGGCACAGACAATTCCAAGGAGAGTTATGGAAAGAAGTACTTCTGGATCTCAGCGAGCCCCCAGATATTTGGTGGACAGCGGTGGTTGCTTGCGAAGAGAAGTCCAAGCTGGAACAAAGTGGTAAGGAAGAGAGTTATGTCCTCCAAGAGTTTTTTGCTTTCTCTGAAAGCCCTGGGCATAGGTTTTCCTTGGTGGGAGGATGTCAGGGAATCCAAAGGGCTTGGGAACATAGAGGAGAGAATTTGCTTGTGCTTACTCGCTGCTTCCACTCAGACAAGCTCTCTGCATGGCATCGACAGTATAGCGTAAGAACTTGTGGGCGTCTTCCTGTGTGCCAGGCTTGAAATGTTCTCCTATTCCTACAAAAGAAAAACTTGGCAGCTCTCTCCTACAGGAGCAGAAGAAAACCTGAACAAGGCTCTGAAATCTCTTACCTGTGAGGGCACTGATGACAGCACTCGGCTTGATGGCACTGCCTGAGGCGTGCAGGACCTCATTAACATGCGCTTCCATGATGCACATCATGCAGAAGCCTTGCTGGACACCTGAAGAGGGAGGAAAGCAAGTTTCTCAGGTTAACAAAATAGCCATGGTGATGGACAGCCCGGTGGAGGCCTTGAAGCTATAAGATCCCCACTCCTCCCAAGCTGACAGCATCCCAACAGGCCTGGGACATTCTGGTGTACAGAAAAGCTCTCTTTGGAGGGATGCTTAAGTGATAGAAGTTTTCTATGCAGTGAGCCAAGGGGGCTGGACGCTTGCAGGAATAGAGACTAGTGAGAGGGGCCTTTCTAAACGATACGCCAGGGAGCAGATGATCCCCTCGCTCAAACCAAGATACAACTTCGTCTCACACCCACCAAGCTCAAGCCCAAACCCGTCTTTCCTTCTCTGTCAGTCAATGGTCTCTGCTCTCCCTTTGATTTATTCCAAAACCAACAACAACTCTCCACGAATCGCCAAGGTTTCTTCTGTCCCAGGGATGGTAAAACAGGAGGGAGTGGCTGCTTGTCAGTTTTCCCCTCTACGCCGTCTTCTGCTGCCCTGCTTTCCAATCAAGGACTTGTGGATGTGAGGGATGACTCCTGCGGATACAAGAGGAGGATTCCCATCAGACTTCCTAAAAACCTCTTAGAGAAATCCTCAGTTCCCAGCAGGATTTGGTGAAGTGTTTCCTCCTGCCGTGGCTCCAGTATTTCTCTTTGGTGCCAAATTCCTGTTTTCCCACATTTCCCCCTTTAAAATTCCCCATGGGAAGGAGGGAAAGGGGGTGGCAAGGGCGATACCCACCTCCTCCAGCAATGGTGGCTTTGATGAGAGAATCCAGCTCCTCGTCACCACGAATGGCCAGCTGCAAATGGCGACAGGTGATGCGCTTGGCTTTCAAGGCCTTTGAGACATTCCCTGCCAGCTCTAAAACCTGCAAAGACACTGGGGATGATCCCAAGGGCAAGGACGGGTCTCCCACCTCCCTGCCCCAGCCTCTGGAGGAAGGTGAGGGCCTACCTCGGCAGTGAGACACTCCAGCACGGCTGCGCTCTAGACAGCAGCTGTAGCGCCCACTCACCCACGGCTGGTTGTGCGAGTTCTTAAATGCCTGTGGATCCTTCCAACAGGGAACTGGGGTGAGAGCAACCAACGCTGTGTTAGCACCTATAGACCCCAAGAAATTTGCATACTATAGCCCCCTAGAAATTTGCATACCCTTACCCATTTGCATAATTACACCAGATGCCACCAATTTTTAACCCCACCCCGCCCATCCACAGCTTCTGGGAGCTTCTGGGAGCCCCTGTAATGCCGCTACTGCGACAACACAAATCGCAAAAGATTACCTTTTCCACTCACTCAAAAAACAAATAGAGACAAAATAGGGGGGTACAGGTCGATGCATGCCCCCAGAAGTGGAGGTTTCACCCAGGGATGTGTGATTTCCCTCACCAGCAGGAGTGGCTGGGCCCTACCTGGAGTCCTGCTCTCTGGGAGCATGATACGGCCTTTGCTTTGGCCTTGCCACTATCCTTCCCTGCTTTTCCACCCACCTGCAAGAGAGAAATCCACCTATTAATAGTCTTAATTCATCCCTAGAAACCTGCTGCACCATAACCGAGAGGCAAATACTCTCTTGGCCACGACAGGAAACTCATGGCCTCTCAAAGCACCCAAAGAGTGGCAAATATGAAGGGATCAGGCAGTTTTGAGGGGTGCAGCAGCTGCTTGCTCTTGTTACCTTCTAGCTACAGTTGGTTTCACAAAGGTCTTTTATTTAACCCTTTGCACCCCTTCACCAGCCTTCCCTGGGAACCACCACGGCTGCAGGCAGCCCCGTGCCTCAGGCCTATAGCTGCCGGCACGGCCTGGGGTGCTGCTTCCTGCGGCCTGACCCTGCGTGGGCACCATCCCCTGGCTCGGTCCTGCTCGGCCCATGGCCGCCTCCTTGGGCTTGCCCAGGATGGAGGCCCAGAGAGGAGTGAGCAGCACAGCCAGCAGAGCAAGGATACAAGCAGGCGAGAGGGGACAGGCTGCAGGAGGGAGGGAAAAGAAGGGCAGGAAGCAGGAGAGAGAAAAGAGAAATGCAGGGAGCGGGGGAGGGATGCGGACAAACATGGCAGCAGGCTGTAGGACAGAGGGAGGACACACAGAGCTGTTAACCCTGTGAACAGCTGCCCAGGGGGAATGGGGCAGTGCCAGGGTTTAGCCCCAGCTGGCGGCTGAGCCCCACGCAGCCACTTGCTCAGGCCCATCTCCCCCCAGGGTGAGGAGGAGAACGGGGAGACAAAGGCAAACCTCACGGTTGGGATAGGGGCAGTTTACTGGGACAGCAGAAGAAACAAAACTGGTGACACACAATTCAGTTTCTCACCTGCCAGCCATACAGCTGGAGATGCACCACCCCTCCCCAGCCAGCCCCTTTTCATGCTCAGCATGATGCCATACACTGTGGAATTCCCCTGTGGCTCCTTTGGGTCACCTGTCCTTGCTCTGTCCCACCCCAGCTTCTGGTGAAAATTAACTCCCTCCCTGCTGAACACAGGACCCCCCTGCTGCCCCCCAGGATTCTGGCAGGCTTGGTGGGCATGTTGACCCCCCACTCCCTTGGGGACCTACACTGAGAGCCCCCCTCACTCCACAAGCTGCACTGACTGGGACCCACTCCAGTAGCTGGCAGGACAAGCTGGGAGTGCCTGCACCCACTGGTTGACTCCAGTAGGTGGCACCCGGCCTACCCACACCACCCCCCAGCAGCTGGCACATGGTCCTTTTGGTTCACAGACACTCAGGGGTGAGAACGAGATCCCGTAGAGAGTGTGTTCAACAAGATTTATTAGAAGATGACAGGACAGACACCATATCATGCACAGTTCCTCAGGGGAGCTTTACATGTGCAGTGGCCCTCAAGTACTGATGGGGCAAGTGATGGTCTGCAGTTTCCTGGCTCTTTCCTGCAGCTGCTGGCTGATGAGACGCAGCTTAGCAGAGATCTGCTTGAGCCTCTCCAACTTCTTCAACATTTGAGGAGAGCTTCCCTTCCCCACAAGACAGTTCTCTTGAAGGATGTGGCACCGCCTCTCCAGGTCCTTTACGGCACCTTGGAGGCTGCCGCTCTGCTCCAGCAGCCTGCTGTGACTGCTACCAGGCAGCCAGGCCTCCTGCAGCCCTGGGGTCTGAACGCCCACCTCTGCCACAGCCCGCCCACTGCCGGCACTTCCCTGTGGCACGGAGCACAGGTTGTGGGGCGCCAAGTCTTCCCATACAGCCTCAGGAGGAACCTCTGCGCTGTTTCCTTCCTCCTGGAGATGGGCATCCTTTACGCTCTCCTGGGTTTCCCTCTGCCCGTGTGTGTCTAGGGAGGGACATGGCGTGAGGGTCTCCGAAGAGCAGGGTTCGCTGGCCCCGGTGCCCAGGAGGGTCTGCAGGCGTGCCCTGGCCTCACTGCAGGAAGCAGGCTGCTGGCCGTCGAACCGCTCCAAGATGTACTTTTCAAAGAGTCTCCTCTGCTGCAGCAGTTGGTCTTGGAGGTGGATGATGTGGGCGGCCATCCTGCTGTTGTCCTTCCAGCACAGCTTGCCCAGGACGTCCTGGATCTCACCAAAGGCCTTGCCGCTGCTCCAGGCTCCCCTCACCAGCTCCTTTGCCAGCTGCTTCTGCAGGTCCCGTGCCTGACAGGTGGTGCTATCACGCTGCTGCAGCAGCATCCCCTGCACCTGGTCCAGCTCAGCCTCCTTGGAGCGCAGCAGCTGGCGGATCTCCACCTCCCGCTGCCGCTGGTTCTGCTCCCGCAGGCGCTGGAGCCCCTGTGCCTGCTGCTGCTCCCCTCTGGCCTGCAGCCGTTGGGCCAGGAGCTGCCGCTCCCGCTCCGCCGCCTCCTTCAGCCGGCGAGTTTCAGCAGCGAAGTGTTGGCGCAGCTCTTGGGAGCGGAGTCGCTCAGCCTCCAGCTCAGCCCGCAGCCTCTCCAGCTGCTGCTCGTGCCTGTCCTGTGACGCCCGGCCACGGCAGGGCGAAGGGTGGCTGCGTGCCACGGGCCTCCGTCCCACACCGCGCCAGCTCATGGCTTCAGGGATGGCAACCAAATGCTGATGCCAACAGCCACCAGCGTTGGGTGTCCCTCCCTGTCAGCAGCTGCTGCCTCCCCTGACTGCGCAGGAGTGGAGACAGCATCTGAAGTGAGCCAAGGGGGAGCGAGTCTGGCTTTATCTACCTGTCCTGGCAATGACCTCACAATGGAGGGGTGGGGCCTCATGGCCTTATAACGTGTGTCATGATGCTAGCGTAACCAAGGAGGGGTGGAAGCTTGGCTGCACACCAAGTGCCCACCGAACAACCCCCACATTGGATTGGACAGTGATGGCTGTGTCACTGTGATGTCACAGTAGGTTTTGTGACATAGGTGCCCATAAAAGAAGCCGCTCCAAAAAGCAAGGGCACATTTGGAGGGGAACCTGACCTCAGTGCTGCTGCGCAGCAGTTTGGAGAGCATTCACTAAGACGCTTCTCAGCGGTCCCTGGTGCCCCCCACCATCTCCTGCCACGTGCTCAGCACCGAGACAAATCCTAGGCACCCCTGACTGTGCATCCGCCTGGCTGCATCGTGTCTGTGAGGGAGGGTGTGTGCCCCTGTGCTTGGGGACTGTCCCCACAAGTGTCAGGTGCCGGACTGTGCCCACAGGCGTGCCCTCACAGCCCAGTGGCCCCCCTCGCAGCCACGCAGGAGGAGGTGGTGAAGGAAGCCATGCATGAGGAAGTGATGAAGGAAGACCTTCGCAGGCTCCGCGAGCGCCTGGAGCGCTGTGCTGCGGGGTCACGAAGGCACAGGGAGCTGCTGCAGACTCTGGTAGGTGTGGAGTGTTCCCCTTGAGCTCGGACGCTGGGAATGAGAGCCTGGCCCCTGAGCCCCCCTATTCCCACACAGCAAAAGGAGCAGGAGGAGATGAAGGAGGCCATGGAGCAGCATCGCGCAGAGGTCAGTGTCCCCTCCTCTGCCCGCCTCACCCAGCAGCGGTGGCCAGGGCTGTGTCAGGGGCTCAGTCCCTGTGTCTGCTGCCTCTTCCCAGAACCGCCTCACTGCGAACGATCTAAAAAGGAGCCGCCAGCAGCTGCAGCAGCTGAAGGACTGGATGTCCCAGGCGCAGGTGAGTTCACTGGGTCAGACAGGTTGGGGGTGGAGGGCACCTCTGGAGATCATCTTGTGCAGTGCCCCTGCTCCAGCAGAGTCAATGAGAGCCAGTTGCTCAGGACCATGCCCAGATGTGGAGCATGTCCAGAGTGGGCCTTGGGGGTCCCTTGGTCCGCCCACAGGGCCTGTAGCCCTGGGAAGGAGGGGATGTGAGGGCAAGGACCGTGCCCAAAAGGAGTCAGGAGTGGATAACACTTGTATGTCGTGTTCAAGAGGAACTCGGGCATGGGCTGGAGGGGGTTGCTGGGTAGTCTGGTGTTGGGCCCTCGCTGGTGGCATGGGGGTGGTCCTCCATTCCCTGCCCCTCCTGGAGTGGTTCCAGTTTCTTCTTCTCTGCTAGGAGGAGCTGTTTCAGAAACAGAAGAAGGGAAGCAGAGCAGTGCAGGAGCTGTTCAAGGTTTGTGAACCATAAATCCCTCGGGAGTGGCCGGAGTTGCTGGGCAATGGCGCTAGCCTCAGGCCACCTTGTGCCTGCCAGCCTGGCCCTGGAGACTGACTGGGGACGCCCCGTCCCACCACGTCTCCCTACAAGGTGTCCGCTCTCTCTGCAGTGCCATCAGTGGTCAGAACTGGCCAAGGCTATTCAGGAGCACACTGAGGCCAAGAAGGTACTGACTGGGGACAGGCGGGCTGGGTGCTCAACATGTTTGTGGAGGAAAGCCCCCACAGAGTGATTATGAGATGGACTCTTGAGCAGGTCCTTTGCTTTTCAAGCTTGTCAGGCAGAAGATCCAGAACCACTTGGAGACACTGGAATGCCTCCGAGAGCAACCAGCTTGGTGAGTGGCAACGGGGCCCTGACCAAAACCTGGGACCGTAGGCTGGGGGGTGCTGAGCAGCTTCGGGCAGACCTCTGCCACTTGCAGACATCTTTCTGGCTCCTGTCTGCTGCTGATGTCTGCTCTGGAGAGCCCTTGGTCTGTTGCCATTCACGCTATGCCACTCCCTCTGACCCTGAGGGAGTAGCAGTGTTAAACACCAGCCAAGCAAGGTGGCAGCAAAGGCTTGTGGCTTTTTCAAATGGGTTGGAAGCAGCAGCGCTGAGGTACTGACAGGCTGACTCCTGTTCTTACCTCTGCTGCCAGAGTGGTTCCGAAGAATGTTTCTCAATACAGTGATAGGTGCTTTATACATATAAGTAAATATATATCTCTCTATATAAACAGCAGCTCAAAACATCTCTGAGGCAGTTGGGAAAGCATCCCTGCTGCTCGGTGCCCCCAGGCCTGGGATGGGGAGTAGGGCTGTGCTGTGCGGGGATGTGGGGGTGCCTGGTGCCAGCCCCAGCAGAGGCTGGGCAGCACGCTGGCTCCCTGTCATCCACATAGGGGGGCGTGATGTTGGCTGAGATCTCTTCTCACAGCCCAGAACCCCATGATTACCCCAGCAGGGAGAAGAAGGCAAAGAGAGATGAAGCAGAAGGGTCGCTGCTTCAAGAGATGGTGGCTGTGCGGCTGGTAGGACAGACACCCCAACTGTGGGCCTTCTGGGGGGGGGGAAGGGTCTGCACTGTGCCCGGAGGACACGAGGGCACTGGTCTCGGCAGGGACGAGGGAGCGGGATGGAGTGCCCAGCCCTCGTCCCCCTCGCACACCCCAACACGTGTCCCTGCTGTGTCTTGCTCTGTAGGAGGAGCAGCTGGCGTCCAGGAGGCACAGCATTGCTGCTTGGATGAGGTGAGTTGCCAGGGTGGCTTTGGGTGCTGGGGCTCTTCCACAGGCAGTGGGATGCCCGTGCCAGTGATCCCAAGGGCATTAGGCAGCTTTGGACTTGTCTAGGATGAAATGTTTCAGTACTGCTGTTCCTCCTTGCTTGGGGGGCACCTGGGGGCAGATTTGGGGGCCCACTGGGGAGACAAACAGTAGAGCTGAGAGAGATGCACAGGCCTCTCGCTCCAGCCGAGTGGGGGGAGTTGTGCCTGGCACCGTGCAAGGTCCCACCAGTGGCTTTCAAAGAGGGTGTCTGGCAAGAGCTATGACAAATTTGCTCCCTGCTCTCCTAATCCCTCTCCTGTTCTCCCCCCAGGAGATTCCTTCTGTTCTTCGCCTTCGTGCAGATCATCCTCCTGACTGTGGTGCTCCTGGAGAGGGACATCCTTTACTTGGTCCTGCCACCAAAGATGGCAGTTGCATTTGGGAGCCACCCTGTAAGGCCCCATTTCCTCTGAAATAAAAGGAGAAACAGAACAAAGACATCTGTCACTGTCCAGCCTGTGACCTTGTCAGGGCATGTCAGCTGGCGGCTCGGGGGGAGGGGGCTGCTGCCTTCCCTTCCTCCTGTGCACACCCCACCATGGCTCTGCCTCAGGCCTGGCTCCTGTCCTTGTGCTCTGCTTGGGTCCACGTTCCTGGCTATATCCCCTCCCAAAAAGCAGGATTTCCTCTATAGACAGCACAGAGTTCTGGGTCTGATGGCTTGGCCCCCAAGGGCCTGATGGATTACTAGCAGCCTGGGCTGGGAATAGAGCCAGACCTCACATATTCTAGGGCCCTGTGCCACTGTGTCACAGTGCTCTTTTCCTTTGGCCGGCTCAGTTTGATCCTGACTACTGAGAGCTCGTCTTTCCCAGTGATCCCAGGGATGGCCAGCCCATGCCTACAGCTCCCACTGTGCCCCGGGGCGCTCCTTACTGCAGGGACACTGTCCCCAGCCCAGCCTGGCTCCCACGGGCACCATGGCTGCCTCCCTGGGCAGAAAATAGATATATTGAGAGGACTAGGGCTCGAGAGAAGGACAGAGGGATCACTATCCAGTTAGTGCAACGGGCAAAACAGACTCAGAACAGAATAAAAGACAGAACAGTGATTTATTACACTACAGCTACACACCCAGTGAACCAGAGCCATGTAAAGAGAAGCACGGCCAGGTCTTAAAGCACCTTCCCCTCACCCCGCCCTTCTTAGCAGACTTAAACTTCATCACAATTTTACTCCCTTCTTCCCCCCCAACATGGCACGGGGAGGGTCAAGGATTGGGGAGTGGGGTTCTGATCAGTTCCTCACAAGCTGCTTTCCTCCTCCAAATCTTAACACTTCTACTTCCCCACACCCCTCCCTTCTTCGCCCACTTTAATCATAAATTCACTCCCTTCTTCCCCCCCATCACAGCACAGGGAGGGGCAGGGAATGGGGAATGGGGGTTTTCAGTCTGTTCCTCCCGAGTTGTTTTCCTTCTTAGCTGAGGGGGGGGCATTCCATACACACCCCCTTCCCCTGTGGCACCGTGGGGTCCCACCCGCAGGAGACATTTGTCTCCAGGAACTCCTCCAGCGTGAGTCCTCTCTATCGGGGAGTCATCTCCTCACCACAGGCCTCTCAGCAAGACTCCCTTCCATGGGTGCTGACCTTCGGGCCCAGACTCCCCCGGCCTGGTCCCCCCCAGAGTCACAAGTGCCCCGGCAAGCCTGCCGAGGCGTGGGTCAATCTCTCCAGAGGCCGTAGATGTCTCTGCTCCCCGTCCTCATCCATGGGCTGGGAGGGGACACCCGCTGTACCATGGTCTTCTCCACGGGCTGCAGGGGAATCTCTCTCTCCAGCACCTGGAGGGCCTCATTCTTGTCCCCCTTTCTCCTTCCGGCCTGGCCTTGGTGTCCACCCAGCTTGTTACATCTGCTCACTCCCTTCTCTGGTGGCAAAATGCACCTGCCTGTGGGATTTTTCTCCTCACTGTCATTCCCAGAGATGCTGTGACCATCTTGGATTGCCTTGGCCTTGGTCAGCAGCAACTCTGGCCTTGAATGGGCCGATGTTCACTGTCTGGGGCCTGCAGAGAGCTTCTGGCTGCTGCTTGCAGAAGCCATCTCAGCAGCACAGCTACGCCAAACTGCGACAGGCCTGTGCGCTGGGCAGAGAAGCTGTTCCTGGGCAGAGCTGTCTCTCAGCAGTGCTGCTGGGTTGCCATGAGGATGCTCCCTCCATCGCAGGAGCCCAGCCCATCCCAGCTCAGCAGGAGAAGGCCAGTTCTTCTAGGCTCCCTCCTGGTGTCTCAGGCCTCATGGGGATCGTTCTCTGATCCCATCTCTGATGTCCTCGGGTGGGGAGAAATTCTTCTGTCCAGCAGAGTCATTTCTCCTGATCAAACCAGAGCTGGGCAGGAGAATCACCTTTCCTTGTCTCTGCATGAGACAGGACCCCCAGGCAGGGGGTCCCACAGATAAGGGGTTGCCCTTCTCTGGACACTCTCCAGCATCTCAACATCCTTCTTGTAGTGAGGGGCCCAAAACTGGGCACAGCACTCGAGGTGCGGCCTCACCAGAGCTGAGTACAACAGAACAATCTCTTCCCTACCCCTGCCAGCCACGTCATTCCTGATCCTGGCCTGGATTCCCTTGGCCTTCTTAGCCACCTGGGCACAGTGCTGGCTCATGTTCAGCTGTCTGTCTGCTAACACCCCCAGGGCCTTCTCCTCCAGGCAGCTCTCCAGCCACTCTGCCCCAGGCCTGTAGCATTGCCTGAGGTTGTTGTGACGAAAAGTGCTGGACACAGCTGCATTTTTCACAGGACAGGCCGCCATTCCGCCCAGGGGAGCCAGTTACCCCCATCCCACACCTGCCTTCCTTCATGCCATAACCCCCCACAGCTGCCAGTTTGCCATGAGGATGCTCCCTCCATCGCAGGGCTGCTTCTCTCCTAAATCAAGTTCCCGATCCCGGGAATCTGGGAAGTGCCTGACAGGTTTACAAGGAGATGGGCGACAGGCAACACGCAATTCAATATGAATTTTAGGTGAAGCCGTTTCCTGGGTGAAATCACAAGATTATCTACATTTGTTACTGCAAACGTGGCAAGCTAAAATACTGCTAATTTGTTACATACACTGTTTACACCCCACTGATTGGTTAGTGATTATAACGAGTTCTGATAACATATCTTATAGCTAAATATCCTTAGTTTTCCTTTGGTGCCTGAAAGCATCTGCACAGTGGCTGTTTGGACCATCTTCTTGTGGCTGGTTCTTAACATGTTCCGTTATTCCCAAGTTCTTCCCAGAATTCCTTCTTGGTTCAGGGTAGTCTGTACCCCTGTCATCAAGGCCGCCCTGTTTTGAGAATGTGATTATTAAAATCCTCTCAGCATGAGTAACTTTTCCTGCCTCATGGGAACACGAGAGTATTGTCAGGGCCTGTGTCTTCAGTGAAGAGAGCCAGGCTGCCAGCAGGCCTGCTGCCTTCCCCAACAGTGTCCCTGGGACAACTGCTAAACTGGTTTTGTTTAGGGGCTTCTGTTTCCTTTTCTTGACTATTATAAACTTTCCAGGCTACTTCCAACGATCCATCCAAATTCTGTAGCTCCCTCCCTTCTATCTCCTTGTGACTGTCCCAGGAAAATTAATGCCACTTGTGCCCTCGCTTCCTGTGTCTCAGGCTGCCAATCGTATCCTTGCAAATTGCTTCCTTCAGCCTCAGAAAATGCTACTGGGGATTCCTTTTTCCCCTGCCTAATGTTGTACAGTGTAGACCAATCTATAGCTTTAGGCACAGCGTTCTGGACCCCGTATAAAAGCCACCGTTGCTATCTTTTCAGTCTCTGTGTTCATCTCCATTCGGGTCCCATTGAGGATCTCCTGTGGGAAAGGTTTGATCTGTGGTGCCATCTACTGTCCACGTACAGACACCCTCCTCAGCTCCACGTTCTTGGGGTTCTCAGAACCATCTGCTTTTCTGGGAAATCCATAAGGGTGTCCCAAATTACTTGCATATCATCCCAGTCTGGGGTTGGAGTTTTAATTATCATTCCCATCACCCTTCCAGCTTTCCCAGGACCCTCTCTATAGGGAGCAGCTGATTTCTTCCATATGATGAAATCAGAAGGAGAAAAGGGTATCTTCACATGAACTGGTCCATCTGCCCAGCTCCTTGTCTCAAGGGTGCTGTTATTCGTCTCACTGCTCTTGACCTTAAGGGGATTACAAGATTAGCACACTGTTGTGTCCTCCTGGATATTGGTGGAGAGGAATCCAATTCCGATTCTTCTTCCTCTAATCCAGTACTATCTGGACAGGGACCAGGTTGAGGTTCCCTTGTTCCGGGCTCCTGCACTGGCTGTCCTCTTGGAGGGTCAGACCGAGAGTCAGGCCAATATTCAGGAGAAAGTAAGGGAACAGGAGGATAGATCAGAACAGCAGGAGTTATCGGGGCAGTTGGAGCAATATCTAATCCTGGACCTCTATCTGTGTGTTTTTTTCCTTTTAGTGGAGATGCTGACAACAGGTTTTGGAAGAGGTACATGCAGAGCAACGTTCTTGAACCTTTTTGGGTTTGATCCTAAGAGACATCTCTTGATTAATCATTTTATATTCTTTTTGCCATTGTGGTTTTTCCCTTAGGTGGATCCCCCTGTAACCCTGCTGAGCCAATGCAGGTGGATGCTCCGAGGAGGCAGCCAATCCCAAGGAGGTGGATCCACCCAAAGACCCAGCACAGCCCATGGAGGTGGATCCACCTGCAGCACAGCTCTTCAGGCCCCACAGCGCTGGGCGAGGGCTTCCCTCCAGCACCTGACCCTGACCACAGTGCAGAAGTGCCTGCCCAAAGCCCTACCCCTGGCACAGCCTCTGCCTGGGAGAAGACCAGCCTCCATGCCCAGCGTCCGGCCGGCTCGCCGTTCCCAGCTCCCATGAAGGCTGGCGTGAGCCTTTCTCTCCCATCCCTCCTGCCCCTGCTCCCCCTCCTGAAGGGGAAGTGACACTGTCACCCTTCAGGCACTCGCTGGCAGAGAAGCTGCGATGGACAACGTGGAAGAACACTAGACGTAGAGTGACTCTTTTCAGTGTTGATTGTAATAAAAATGTAAAAGCTCAACAGGCCTTATTCGTTATCACCACCAGAAATGTTTCTGACAGAAATAGTTTTGAAATAAGCAAGGGGAAAGCTCGGCTTGCCCTGTGACCAGTCAGGAGTTGGGCTCCATGATCCCTAAGGGTCCCTTCCCACTCCGTATATTCTAGGGTTCCAGGATTTTATTTGGTCGCAAGTATCATCACCACAGTTGCCTCCTGACAGCACCATACACGGCTGTGGTGTCTCTGTTGCCCTCATCAGTGACCGTTGTGCCTCTCCCCCTTCATGACAAGTGCCAGGCTCTGGCACTCTGGGCAGGCCGAGGCCTGGACACCCACGTCTGTACGGCACCTCTGATTTCTGGGTGGCCACATTACTTCTGGAGACAGCTCTGCCCATGGTTCAAGCCATGAATTGCCAGGCCCCTAGGACCGACTGCTCAGACCAGGGCTCCAGGCCTACGTGCCTCGCTGTGCCCCCTTCGCTGGGTCTAGCTCGGTGCACAGGGGTCTGAGAAGCCTCCCTGAGGGCAGGGGTGTGGAGGGGTCGAGTCGAGGGCCCCGTGGGGCCTCGGCACCTCGTTAAGATCAGCTGCAGGTGATGCTGGCTCACCCCGTGCCACCTCAGCAGGCCGCCAACAAGCGGCTCTCTCCTGGCACAGGCCTGCAGCTTCCCCAGGTCTCAGGAAGCCCCAGAGACGGCTCTTTGCCGGCCCTTTTTTGCTGCAGATCACTTCCCAGTGTGGCCGTCCCCTCACTGGACCTGGTTTCCTCAGTGAGGAGGAGACTGTAGCTGCTGCTCCAGCTTGCCTTATGTGAAGCCTATACTGGTAACCAGTGTCGGTGGGCTCCTGTGCCTCCCCAACACCCATCCCGAGCGGACTCTTCTGCATATAGAAACATAAATATATATATAAAATTCCAGGGATGGGGATTGACGAGTAGGGGACCTGGGGGGCAGGCCCTCTGCCCACCAAGGGGCAGCAAAATAGCACAGGGGAGTCATCCGCAGGAAAAGGACACTCCCCTTCCCCCCCAAACCTCTTCTTTCTCCCACAGGAGGGCATCTTTCTGCCCACAGCCCCCCCAACTCCCAAATCAGCCGCATTTGGATACAGCATGGGCACCACAGAGGCCTTTGATGTAACACTCCATCTGACAGCCCTGTGTTCCTTGCCCTGGCCCACAATTCATGGAGCTTCAGGTCACTCCACTGTCAGCAGTGCGACACAGTCACCCTTCAGGCACTTGCTGGCAGAGAAGCTGCGATGGACAACGTGGAAGAACACTAGACGTAGAGTGACTCTTTTCAGTGTTGATTGTAATAAAAAACAGGTCTTATTCCTTGTTGCTGTCCAGAAATCTTTCTGATGGAAATATTTTTGAAGTAAGCAAGGGGAAAGCAAGAGAAATGACTATCGCCTTCAAGTCTCCCAACCCCACCAACTGGCCAGAGAACACAATCTCCTCCTGGCACCTTTGGTGGCAGCTTTCCTGCAGCTGTAACCAAAGGAACTCCTCTGCAAAGGTGCAGCTCCTTCAGAGCAGGGCTCTGCAGGAAGGGAAAGCACAGCACACTCCCACGATCACACGTTCTGGGCTTTGTTTCCTAACAGGCACTCAAGTGCTTTGGGAAGCCGTGTGTGCTAATGGGCCAAGATGGTTTGCTCTTCCCCCAAAGAGCACAGCAATAGCTGTTTAATGGCCGTCACTGGGAGCCGGCTTTGCAGCAGCACAGCAGCATGGCACCTACAGGCATCTGCTCTGCAGGAGTGTCCCACCGAGCTGTCCCCACCAATTGACACCTCGCCCTTCTCTCCAGACAAAGCTTTAAGGCATAGAAGCCTGGACATTAGAAAGCAGCACAGGGCCACGGCCTCAGCCCAGTCCCTGACAAGAAGGGGCAGGAGCCCTAGGTTTACATTCCAACCATGGGCATCCCAGCGCCATCCTCATAAAGCCCCAGGGAAAGAAAACCCTGTGCGGCCTAACGCAGCACACGTGGAGCTCCCACAAGTTTGCTGTCCTGCGGCTGCCTTCAGGGAAAGCCTCTTCCCAAAGCTGCAGGGAATAAAGTACCGCACGGTTCAGGCCGTTTTGCAGCAGCCGTTTATCCGGCGCTTTCTCTGCAGGGACTGAAAGCACGGGAGAAGCCAAGCTGCTCCTGCACACGGAGCTGGGAGCGACGGGCAGGTTCATCTGAGCCACTTCACGATGTCTGTTCCTAGAGAAGAACTTTATTTCATACCCCTTACAGACTTTTCTTGACCCCAGTGAGCATCGTGCCGAAAAAGAGACGTAGGTTCTAACTCTGTTGGTGAAGATTTGTCTTCTCAGGAAGGAGCTCGTTGAAAGGACATCTTTCAACAAGCCCCTGGCATTCATCTAAGAGCCTACATCAGGCTGGATGTTCAGGCTGGATGTCAGGAAGAGGTTCTGTACTGACAGGGGGGTCGGGCGTGGCACAGGCTCCCCAGGGAAGGGCTCACAGCCCCGAGCTGGGCTGAGGGAAGGAAGCATCTGGACCATGTGCTCAGTGCCATTCTCTGACTGGGCTAGGCCTATGTGGAGCCAGGAGTTGGACTCCATGATCCCTGTTGGTCCCTGGTAACCGGGTATATTCCATGGTTCTAGGATTCCAGGATTTTCATTGGTCAAAGGCATCGCCATCACAATGGCCTTCTAAGGTGACAGTCCACCTTGCTGCCTGATGTTCCTGCCCCCCTGTCAAGTGGCCCCCAGTTCACACAGAGCTTCGTGCGGCTCCAGTGCCAGCGGTGCTGGTCCCCAGGAGCTCTTAGAGCAGCAGCGTGCAGGATCATCCTGCTGTGACTCAGGGAGAGCAGAACCGTCTGCAGGTGCCAGGGAAGGAGAGACAGGGCTAGAGGATGATGAGCTTTGCGCAGGGGAATGATGGGGTGGAACCCATGGAGGTAGATCCCCCCGAAGAGGCAGCAGAGCCCATGGAGGTGGATCCCTGCGAAGAGGAAGCTGAGCCCATGGAGGTGGATCCCTGCGAAGAGGCAGCCGAGCCCATGGAGGTGGATCCCCCCGAGGAGGCAGCCAAGCCCATGGAGGTGGACACCCCACAAAAACCCAGAGGAGCCCATGGAGGTGGATCCCTCCTTAACCTTGCCAAGCCCATGGAGGTGGATCCCCCTGTAACCCTGCTGAGCCAATGCAGGTGGATGCTCCGAGGAGGCAGCCAATCCCAAGGAGGTGGATCCACCCAAAGACCCAGCACAGCCCATGGAGGTGGATCCACCTGCAGCACAGCTCTTCAGGCCCCACAGCGCCGGGCCAGGGCTTCCCTCCAGCACCTGACCCTGACCACAGTGCAGAAGTGCCTGCCCAAAGCCCTACCCCCGGCACAGCCTCTGCCTGGGAGAAGACCAGCCTCCATGCCCAGCGTCCGGCCGGCTCGCCGTTCCCAGCTCCCATGAAGGCTGGCGTGAGCCTTTCTCTCCCATCCCTCCTGCCCCTGCTCCCCCTCCTGAAGGGGAAGTGACACCGTCACCCTTCAGGCACTCGCCTGGCAGAGAAGCTGCGATGGACAACGTGGAAGAACACTAGACGTAGAGTGACTCTTTTCAGTGTTGATTGTAATAAAAATGTAAAAGCTCAACAGGCCTTATTCGTTATCACCACCAGAAATGTTTCTGACAGAAATAGTTTTGAAATAAGCAAGGGGAAAGCTCGGCTTGCCCTGTGACCAGTCAGGAGTTGGGCTCCATGATCCCTAAGGGTCCCTTCCCACTCCGTATATTCTAGGGTTCCAGGATTTTATTTGGTCGCAAGTATCATCACCACAGTTGCCTCCTGACAGCACCATACACGGCTGTGGTGTCTCTGTTGCCCTCATCAGTGACCGTTGTGCCTCTCCCCCTTCATGACAAGTGCCAGGCTCTGGCACTCTGGGCAGGCCGAGGCCTGGACACCCATGTCTGTACGGCACCTCTGATTTCTGGGTGGCCACATTACTTCTGGAGACAGCTCTGCCCATGGTTCAAGCCATGAATTGCCAGGCCCCTAGGACCGACTGCTCAGACCAGGGCTCCAGGCCTACGTGCCTCGCTGTGCCCCCTTCGCTGGGTCTAGCTCGGTGCACGGGGGTCTGAGAAGCCTCCCTGAGGGCAGGGGTGTGGAGGGGTCGAGTCGAGGGGCCCGTGGGGCCTCGGCACCTCGTTAAGATCAGCTGCAGGTGATGCTGGCTCACCCCGTGCCACCTCAGCAGGCCGCCAACAAGCGGCTCTCTCCTGGCACAGGCCTGCAGCTTCCCCGGGCCTCAGGAAGCCCCAAAGAGGGTTCTTTGCCGGCCCTTTTTTGCTGCAGATCACTTCCCACTGCGGTTGGGTGGGGACGCCTTCAGAAGTCCTCAGATTGCCCCCCTGCCATGGGCAGGGACATCCTCACCAGCCCAGATTTCCCTAAGCCCCATCCTACCCTGCCTTGAATTCTGACAGGGAGCCAGGTACAGCCCGAGCTTCTATGGGCACCCTTTTCCAGGTCCTCCCTCCTACGTGAGAAGGAGTTTTACCTCCCAGACCCTCTCCAGCTGCCCTCCTGCAGCTGAAGGCCGTTCCCCTGGGCCACACCTTTTGTTTCGGAGCTCTTGGTAGAGGTTTAGCTTTTTTGAAATGCAGACACTGGTCAGCTGGAATATGACATAGGGCACAGTATAGGATATTATCCTCATTTCAGAAAGCCCTGAGCCCCAGGGTCAGAGGGCTGCTGTGGGCTTCATGGGGGGGTTCCATGCCAGTTGCATCATTCAGTGCTTGTACGTTTCTTCTGGGAGTTACTGATGGACATTTAGCACTTTAGAAGGTGGACACTTTTAGAGCTGGGAAACGACGTGGAGCACTGTTAGGACAGTGTCCTGGGTTAGGAGAGTGCAGAGTCCCAAGGTCAGAGGGGCTTCCTGTGGGTTGCATGGGGAGGTTTCAGGCCAGGAGCATCTTTCAGTCCCTACTTCCTGTGGCATTCTGAAATGGCAGCTGGAGTGTGCTGGAGGTGGGGAAATCTTGTTTTCCTGACAGTTTTAGCCAGGAGGGGTTCTGCATTGCTCAGCCCCAGAATCGACGGATTTCTGAAGGAGTTTTAAGGCTCTCATGGCCAAGCTCAGCTGGCAGTTCAGGTCTGTGTGTACCTTTCCCATTCCTGCTCTCTCAGCTGGCTGAAAGCACAGTGTTTGTGACCTCCAGGCTGAAAAGCTTTTCCCTTGCTGCCCTTCACAGGAGGCTGCTGCTTGAGCAGCATTGTCGGAGCTCGCTTTGCCCCATGGGGAACTCCTGGGAAGAAGGAGCTGCATGGCTGCTGGGGTCAGAAGGCAGAGACACTCTCCGGCAGCAGCACGAGAGGAGGACAAGGAACAGGACAGTACCATCAGTTGATGGAGATAACTAAAGCTTTCAGTCCAGGCTCCATCTGTTCCTCCTGGTGTCCACACAAAGGCCTCCAGCGTGCCACCGAACAGGAGTCAGGCAAAGCAGCGCTCTCTGGCACTGAAGCAGCAGGTACGTTCTCACTCTTAGCTTTTCCCGCCTGGCTCTTGTGATCTCCTACCTTTGGCCACAGCTCTCTGCCAGGGCTGGCTGTCTGACCTCCCTGTCTGTCCTGCGGCCTGTCACAGCTGTTTGGGTTTGGTGCTCGGCAGGGGGAAGGGAACGGTGTGTGATTTGTTTCAGGCTTGTGGTTTCTGCTGGGTTTTGGCGGTATCGAGGTTCTGTGGGGGTTTGTGTTGGGCCTGGGGTTAGTGGGGTCGGTGTGGGCCTGTGGGGTTGTTTTAGTTGGATATGGGAGGTTGGTGGGGCTTGTGGGGTTGTTTTAGTTGGATATGGGAGGTTGGTGGGGCTTTTGGGGTTTTTGGGGATGTCGGGGATCCGGGGGTGTCTGCGGGGTCTGGGGTTTTTTGTGTGTGTCTCTCTTTAATTGTGGCCTCTGTGTTTTCTGGCTTGCGGGGTTCTTTAGGCCCCTCCCCATGCCACAACGCGGGGAAGAAGGGAGTGAAATGCTGCGTAAAGTGCAGTCTGCTGAGAAGGGAGGTGTTGGGGGAGGTACTTTAAGCTCTGGCCACACTTCCCATCCCCCGACTCCGGTGTCACTGGGGGTGCTGGGCAGGGCCATCAGTCAGAGTTTGTGTCCTTTATCCCGTACTGTCCTGGCCGCGATGCTGACTGCGGAATGGTCTCTCCCTCAGTATTTATTTCCTCCCCTGTCCGGTTGGAAAGGGCAGTGACAGAGTGGCTTTGGTGGGCGTCTGGCCAAACCACTGCAGTCGGTTCCGACAAAGCCCGGCGGGTCGGGAAAGGCCGCCCGCCCGCCCGCAGCTCCGAGCAAAGAACAGGAGACGGCGCCACCGTCCCCGGCGCCCGGCCAAAGGGCCGGCGGCGAGCAGGCGCCTCAGCTGGAGAGCCGCGTCTCCCGCAGGCGCTGCAGACCCCGCGCTGGGGGGCGCAGGCAGGGCCGGGGCGGAGGGGCGAGCACGGACAGCCGCGGATAGAGCTCGGGATCGGACAGCGGCGGAGGCGCATGCGCGGAGTCCGCTGCTGGCAGGCGGCTGCCCGGGCGTGCGCGGTTGAGACCGTGACGCCAGCGGCGAACTCTACCGCCCTCTTTCGCCTGCCGTGCGCATGCGCAGTATGCCCCCCGGAGCCGCTCCCTGCCGCCGCCTGGCGAGTGAATCGCGGTACTGCAGACGGACGCCGCGCGCGACCAGTGCAGCTCGTGGCTCCGGGCTCTCCGCCGCCGCCTCTCGAATGAGCCGCGTTACGGCGGCTGGATCGCGCCGCGTGTGCGGTAGGCCGCCCGAAACCGGCTCTCTGCCGCCACCCGGTGACGAGCCGCGAAATCCGCGCCCTGCTGCCGGCCTGCGGGCACGGCTCGCGGCTGCGGACGGGCGGCGCAGCACAGCGGACGCCGTAGAGCGCCTTAAAGCGGCGGCCGGCGTTGCCTAGGGACCACGCCGGGGTAGCGCCGCCGCAGCGCGGAGCAGGCGCAGTAGAGTGCGCTCGGTGCCGCCGCCGCCTGGCGAGCGCTCCGCGGTTCCGCAGGCGGTCGGGCCCCGCGCACACGCAGTAACGCTCGAAACCGCCGCCGCTCGGCTGGCCGTTCCGCCCGGGCGGCGGGCATGCGCGTCGGTTCTTACCTCCCCGCCAGCGCTCGCCTGGCGACGCCGCGTCGTGTGCCGGGCGGTGCTGCCCGCTCCGCGCTCCCTCCCGGTGAGGCGTCGCCTCCGCCGCCCTGCCCGGGGTCGGCCGGGGCCGGGGGGGGGGACGGTTCCGCGGTTCGGGGTTGGGACGGTGGCATGTGGGGTGTCCGCGGGGCGGGGCCGCTCAGGGTTCCCGGGCAGCCCGGGGGCTGTAGCGCGGGGGCCGCGTTGCTGTGGGGGGGTTCCGGGGGGGAGGGGTTTGCTGGTCGGACTGGGGGTTCAGTGCGGGTGCTGTGCGGTCGTTAGTGGGCGGTGTGCGGGTATGTGTGCGGGGCTGAGGGGGTCTCTGGGGGCTGTGCGGTCGTTAGCGGGCAGTGTGTGGGTGTGTGCAGGGCTGAGGGGGTCTCTGGGGGCTGTGCGGTCGTTAGCGGGCAGTGCGTGGGTGTGTGCAGGGCTGAGGGGGTCTCTGGGGGTTGTGCGGTCGTTAACAAATGGTGTGTGGGTGTGTGTGGGGCTGAGGGGTTCTCTGGGGGCTGTGCGACATTCTGCCCTGTCTGAGCACGGGCTGCGGGTTTTCTCGTGTGCGGTTCCAGGCCAGGAGCAGCATTGGGCCACCGCACTGTTGTGTGGGAGCAACTGGCTGGCCTTGGGCTGCTGTGAAGGCAGACGCTGGCAGAGCCAGGAAAGGACACAGGGTGCTGTTAGGAGCATTCCTTCGGTTAGGAAAGCCCTGAGACCCAGGGTCAGAGGGGTGCTTGTGGGCTCTATGGGGAGGGGTTAGGCCAGGAGCATTGTTCATTGCTCGCATGTCTGGTTTGGGAGCTGTTGCATTTTGGAAGGTGGACACTGGTAGAGACAGAAAAGGAGATAGGGCACTGTTAGGACCGTTCCCTCATTTTGGAAAGCGCAGAGCCCCAAGGGCAGTGGGGCTGCTTCTGGTCGACATAGGGAGGTTTTGGGCCAGGAGCAGCGTTCCGTGCTGGCACGTTTGGTTGGGTTTGGTTTGTGCCAGCTAAGTGAATTATTTGGAAGGCGTAGAAGCAAAAGCTGCAGAGGCTGCCGGCAGGTAACTGAGGCGCTGAGGGGTTGGGCCGAGAGGTGGCAAATGCTCCCTGGGCAGTCTGGTTCTGTCAGGTGAAGTTTGTCACCTCCAGCACTGAGCCAGCCGCTGTTCGCATGTGTGCTTCCTGCTGTGCTCTCGGACGGGTGACAGGGTCACACTTGGAGGCTGTGCTGTACCTGGCACAGTGTGAGGTCACGGCCCCTCAGCTGCCCAGCGCCTCACCTGAGCACACACTGGCTCCCGCTCTTGGTGGTTTGGTGTGACCGTGATGCCAGTTGCATGAGGAGCACCGCTGGCCGCATAGCGTTTTCTAGCAGCAAAGTTGTAATGCCATAGGAGTGCTGGCAGCACAGCCAGGCCTGGGCATAGCACAGTGTCCTCGCATTATGTGCATGCTGCCATTGCGAGCGGTGCCGCAGCAGCTGGTGGGAATGAGGTGAGGCTTTGCTGGCTGGTATTTTTAGCTGTGCTCTGCCAAGGAGATGAGCTGAGTTTTCACATCAGCTCTAAGAGGCTTTTCTGTTTGGGCTTTTCTCCCAGGCTTGGGACTCGGTGCTGTATTTGTGGCTGGATCCTTCTGGTAAGTGGATGCTGTTGGTCCTGGCTCTGGCCAGGCCAGAACTCCCCTCCCTAAGCAGTCAGCACAGGTGAGGCGAGTCAGCCCGGACTGTTTTCCTCACCACCTGACATCACTCCCCCATCAAAGGGGCCGATTTGGGAGGGGTGCTCCTGGGTGCTTCCAGGGCAGGCTGAGTGAGGCCAGGGCCAGGGGTCGGTGCTCACATTGGGGCGGTGCTCAGCAGTGTTACTGTCTCCTTGGGCAGGTAAAGCGCTCCACATTCTTGTCGGGGCTGTGTGCTTTGTCTGGGGGTCCTGTTCTCAGGGTGCTTGTCAGTAACGGCCCTTCTCCCCAGCAACGGGGCCTCCGGCTGCTTCTCTTGTGGGAGCGATGGAGCGAGCAGAGCAGCGTGTGGTGCTCGGCCCCTGCCTGGGGCTGAACTGCCACCTCCTTACTGCGTATCTGAAGGAAATGCCTGCTCGTCATCTCTGGGGCAGTGCTCCAAGTGCAGGGGGGAGGGGAGGTGAGGCCAGGCCAGCATGGCAGCCTTTCTTTGAGGTCATGTCTTGAGCCGGGGGAGCCCAGTCTTTAGGTTGCCGTGCCCACCTCAAGCTGCACGTCATCAGGTTTGTGCCTGCTAGAAGTCTGGGACAGAGCTGGCATAGGTGTCCTGTCCAGCCGGTGTCCGTCGACGTCCTCTTTGCTGCACATGGGTAACAGGGGGCTCTGGAGCAATACAGGCATGCTGCTCGGTGAAGGCAGAGAAGTAGCGCTTTCCTTTAGAATGCTGACATTGGTACAGAAAGGGCAGTTTGTCTGTCTCTCACTGTCCATGTTCCCTTTGACCCAGGGAGGCTGCGTGGAGCCGATGACTTCTTAGCCGCGTTGACGGGCAAACTGGCCCTGGTGTGACCTGCTGGAGCTGCACGCTGAGATCAAGTACCTGATGGACGTGCTGGATCTGTCTTTGCTGCGTGGAGAAGGTAAGGCATCCTTGCAGAACGCAGGCCCCTGTGACCTGGGAATCTCCTGCTGGACATGGCCTGCTGAGGCAAGGGCTGTTTCCAGCTGAGAAGGGGAAGGCGAAGGTGTGTCTTAGCGAGCAAAGACACAGGCTGCGCGGGGAGGAGGGGGCAAATGCAGTTATCCTTCTGTGCCTGGAAACATCCCAAGAGTATTTCTAGGCCCATAGCCTTCAGCTAAATTGAGGGACACGTAATGGGACTGTTGGGCTACCTGGGGAGGTTTCAGACCAGGAGCAGCGTGCAGGCATCATGTGTTTTTTTGGGGGGAGTTATCACTGGGTGTTTAGCATTTTTGAAGGTGGACGCTGTTAGAGCTGCAGAATGTCATAGGGCAGTGTTAGGATCATTCTCTGGGTTAGAAAAGTCCTGAACCCCGGGGTTGGAGCGTCTTCTGGTGGGGTAACTATTATTGGGGGTGCAGTTTTGGTTTTCCCAGGCACATCGGATCCCCAAACTCCTGAATAAACCTGATCTTTGATTTCCTAAGGCACCTTGTGCTTTGTAGGGGTGTTTATCAGAGCTAAACTGAACATTTCAATTCATTGTTATGTAAATCTTCAGTTAGGTTATTTTTAGCTCTGAGATCCTGTACAGCCCGGTAACTTCCGTTCAGCTTCTTAACAGGTAGAACAGGAGTCGTTCCCTACTTCCAATTCTATTTTGCCACCCCCAAATTTAACTTTTGCCTCCGATTGTTCCAATAAATCTTGTCCTGACAAAGGTCTTGGTGAGTTGGGCCCGGACAGAAATGTCTGTATTCCTGTCTGCTTTCCTAACTCATATTTCAGGGGTTTTAAGAAGAATGCCTTTTCACTCTGGCCAGGTTAGTGCTTGGTTTACAAATGAAAAGGCTGCTCCTGTGTCTACCAAAACTTCTATTCCCTGTTGTTGTTTCCCTAGTTTGGGTATACCCAGTGGATCTGCTCAGGTGGGTTCCCCAGGTCCCCATCCCTCCTTTCCGACAGGAGCCTGTGCTTTACTCCTGCCCCTCCTCTCTGGGCACTCGCTCTTCCAATGGCCCCTTTCTTTGCACTGGAGGTGCTGGTGGAGTCTCTCCATGATACCTGGCCCCAGCTGGCACCAAGGAGAGAATGAAAAGCACCAGATGCCTACAGGGTGGGGTTTAGTGTCTTCTTCTGCCCCCTTGATGACACCAAGGTGTTTGGCACAGCCACGTGTGGGTGATGTCAAGCTGGGGGGGAACTGCCAGCCAGCAGCAGGGACCTTCTCGGATGTTCCTGAGCTGGGGACTGTGGTGTTATGCTGAGACAGACCCCAGAGCTGGGGTCTCCCCACGGGCTCCTGGGGCCTATTTCAAAATCCCAAGTCATAAACCTCCCACGCTGGGCATTGCCACCAAGCACCTCAAAAATTACCAAGAAAACACACTGTGAATTACATCTGCAAGGGCAACAAGTGCTTTTGATTTTGGGTCTGGTGAGGTGATCCAAAGAGCTGAAGAGGATTTATGCTCTTCCTTCAGGGCCCTTGGGCAGGCGGGCCAGCCAGCAGAGCTGCGGGTGTCTCTGGAAGGTCTCTTCCTGGCCAGAGGCAGCACTGAGAGGAAGGACAGGGTGGGCTGCGGGTGTTCCTTGTGCAGCTTGGCCCCAACTGGGGGCAGTGCTGGTGCTTCCTGGCTACCCCCTCCTCCCTGTTCTTCTCCTGCTCCTCTTCTCTAGCACAGAAGAAGAAAGATGCTGTGCTCCATCTCCATCCAGGATCACAATCTGCCCCCATCACGACCACAGTGCCTCAGTGTTTGTGTGACATACATCCCTGGGGCGCTGAAAAACCCTCCTCCTCCCTGCTGCGGGCTCAGTATCCATGGCTTCAACAAACCAAGTGCAGACCTCATTGCCCTGCTGTGTTGATCTGCTCTGCTGCCTCTGGAGCCCAGGGTGCAGGACCCAACTGGGAGCTGGCACTGGAGGGCCCGGATGCTGTGGCATCCCACACAGTGCAGGAAGGACAGTTCTCCTCCTTTTCCTCCCAGCTGAAGCCTCATAGCTGGTGGTACCCATGAACCAGACATGGAGTTCATCATCCCACTGCAGGGACCTGCTCCACTGCCTCCACCTCTGCACAAGTGTGGTGCTGAGCAGTCCCCGGTGCAATAGCCAGACAGGAGCTGGCACTGGAGGGCCACCCTCTGGCATTACCTCAGTCCTCAGAGGCAGAGTCGCTGGTCCCACAGAACCCGCCTGCTGCAGTCGCTCCCCCACTGACCAAGGATGGAATGGGCAGATGATGGCACTGGTGAGGAAGCAGCCTTGTTTCCCATCTTCAAATGAGACTGCCTGGAGAAAAAAACGAGTGATCCCCGGTTAGGGCTGTTCTTGCAGCCTCCTCTGGCCTTCAGTTGTTTTCTTGGAGCACATTCTATCGTGATTTGGCTTGGAAGGGACCTCAAAGATCACCGACTTCTACTCCCCCCCGCCACCACCACAGGCAGGGGTGCTCTCCACTTGACCAGGTTGCCCAATGCTCCATCCAGCCAAGCCTTGAAGACTTCCATGGAGCCAGGGGCATCCGCCACCTGTCTAGGCAACCTCTCCCAGAGCCTCCACGCCCTCACAGAAAAGAATTTCTTCCTCAGATCTAAACTAAAGCTCCCTTCTTTCAGTTTCAAAGCATTCCCCCTTGTCCTATTGCTACATGCCCTGATAAAGAGTCCTGCTTCATCTGTCCTGGAGACTCCCTTTTAAGTCGACTTCTCTACGCAGACCAGCTTCAGAGAGCAGACAAGTAGCAGTTAGCCTAAAGCCCAGCAAGGAAGGGTAAGAGCTGATGTGGGGTAGTTCAGATTTGACAGCACTGAGTGATGCGGGCAGTAATGGCCTCCTCTGGCAGAAAGAGAAATGCTGGGGAGGATGGGAAGAAAAACAACAAAACCACAAACAAAGGAAACTTTTTCTAAGGCTATTTTAATGCTGGTTCTTAACTGACATAGAACAGTAAATAGGCCTGCTTCCTGCAAACAGCGTTGATGCTGCAGCGTTCCACAGACACGTCATCCATCTTGTACCACAGTCCATTGCTGGCCTGCGAAGAAAGGCAGCGGTACCTGGAGATGAACTGTGTGCTTTCTCCACAAAAACACAGGCAGAAAACGAGGCAGCCAAGAGAAACCCAATCCAGCTGGTACGGAGACCTCGCCCAAACCCGTGGCTGCCAGTACCCCTGCAGCCTGGTTCTCTTGCTAGGAAGGAAGCTGCTCTTTACCTTTATGTAACAAAAATAGTGTCCGGCATGGCAGCTGCCACCTCTGTGCAGCAGGACGGCATATAAGGAGTAGAGGAGCGGTTCTCCAGCAGTCTGCGATGTGTATGGCCGGAGATCCAAGTGCTCGGGGTACTCCACAACCTACCAAGGAGAGACTGAGAGGGCTCAGAGATGATGCTGAAAGATTTTATGAGAGCCTCCCAAGGCCAGGCAGTAGAGGTGAGGTGTCTGCAGACACCTTTTGGGCTCATGAGCACTTGGGTGTGCCCGAAAGCAACATGTAATCCTTTGGCTGGCAGGAAATGGCTCTCAGCCAAAGCGGCCCTGTCAGAGCAGAGCACGCACTTGTCTTTCCCCTGGAACTCTCCTCTCCCCAGAAAGGAACACAAACTGGTGAAAGAGCGCACTGCTCTTGGGAATCTCCTGCTCCAGGAGGAGAAAGCTGCACTCCAGCTGGATACACACCTTCCCCATCTTCCTGCCGGTGAGATCTTGAAACCTTTTCAGGCACAGGGTGAGGACCTTGGGCACGTGATGGACAGTCAGCCCCTTGGAGGCAGCAACCTGGAAACCTGTCACACCTGGAAACCCAGCACAGAGCCAGGTGCTGGAATGCACCCTGTTTTCCCCACAGCAGGCCAGACAAGCTTCCACCACTCAGGCATCCTTCACAGCTGTGTTAAGGCTGTTCAGTACCGTCAGGCCCTGCTAAACAAAAGCTGCATCTCATTCTTGTGCATTCATCCTCTGTGCAAAGAGGACTTCTGCTCCATGACACAGCACCTTCCTGCAGGATCTAGGATTACTACATTGTTTCTCCTCGTCTTACCTGTGGCATTGCAAGCAGTTCTGTCATCCATCTGCTCAGGTTCCACAAAGCCCTCCAGAGCTGCAGTGACAGAGGCTGCTGCCTGGAGGAATGGGAAAGGAGAGCACTGAGCACTGCCCTCACTCACCCAAACGCTTCCTAGAGAGTCGACAAGCAGGGCCCAGGAGGAGGCAGAGAGGGGGTATTCTGCTGAAGGCTTCCCTCAATTCCCAGGCATTCCTGGGGCCATCAAGAGCACTTTCTCTGTGGCACTGCTCAGTTCAGCTGCCAGTTGTGTGCAGGGTCATGAGCAATGGGAAAACAAACCCACAACCCATCAGCCCAGGAGCCAGACGGGTGTTGTGGGCAAAGGGAAGGAGGATGAGAGGTCACCAAGGGTGCAGGGAGGATAATGTATGCTTGTCCAGATGAAAGCCAGCACCCATAGGGAGCACAGTGCCACAGCCTCCACAGGACACTGTCCATTCCACTTCCCACCTGCCACCACCAAGCTTGCTTGTGTTTGCACTACTTGTTTCCAAGTCATCTGCATGGATTCTGGAAAGCTACAGGGGCCTTGGGACATCTTGAATCACAGTTCAACAAACCCTCTTTACTTTATATCCAGCAGCACATCCAGGAAGGGCTTGTAGGAATTGGAAACCGCTTTGCAGCTCCAGCACGTGACTGGAACACAAATCAAAATGCTCAGTGACAGGGGCAGTGAACTGGCTGTGATGGCTTACACTGGTTGTACCAACGCCAGTCACAGGATCAGCTGTTGTTCAGAGGCAGAGAGAGGCACAGACAATTCCAAGGAGAGTTATGGAAAGAAGTACTTCTGGATCTCAGCGAGCCCCCAGATATTTGGTGGACAGCGGTGGTTGCTTGCGAAGAGAAGTCCAAGCTGGAACAAAGTGGTAAGGAAGAGAGTTATGTCCTCCAAGAGTTTTTTGCTTTCTCTGAAAGCCCTGGGCATAGGTTTTCCTTGGTGGGAGGATGTCAGGGAATCCAAAGGGCTTGGGAACATAGAGGAGAGAATTTGCTTGTGCTTACTCGCTGCTTCCACTCAGACAAGCTCTCTGCATGGCATCGACAGTATAGCGTAAGAACTTGTGGGCGTCTTCCTGTGTGCCAGGCTTGAAATGTTCTCCTATTCCTACAAAAGAAAAACTTGGCAGCTCTCTCCTACAGGAGCAGAAGAAAACCTGAACAAGGCTCTGAAATCTCTTACCTGTGAGGGCACTGATGACAGCACTCGGCTTGATGGCACTGCCTGAGGCGTGCAGGACCTCATTAACATGCGCTTCCATGATGCACATCATGCAGAAGCCTTGCTGGACACCTGAAGAGGGAGGAAAGCAAGTTTCTCAGGTTAACAAAATAGCCATGGTGATGGACAGCCCGGTGGAGGCCTTGAAGCTATAAGATCCCCACTCCTCCCAAGCTGACAGCATCCCAACAGGCCTGGGACATTCTGGTGTACAGAAAAGCTCTCTTTGGAGGGATGCTTAAGTGATAGAAGTTTTCTATGCAGTGAGCCAAGGGGGCTGGACGCTTGCAGGAATAGAGACTAGTGAGAGGGGCCTTTCTAAACGATACTCCAGGGAGCAGATGATCCCCTCGCTCAAACCAAGATACAACTTCGTCTCACACCCACCAAGCTCAAGCCCAAACCTGTCTTTCCTTCTCTGTCAGTCAATGGTCTCTGCTCTCCCTTTGATTTATTCCAAAACCAACAACAACTCTCCACGAATCGCCAAGGTTTCTTCTGTCCCAGGGATGGTAAAACAGGAGGGAGTGGCTGCTTGTCAGTTTTCCCCTCTACGCCGTCTTCTGCTGCCCTGCTTTCCAATCAAGGACTTGTGGATGTGAGGGATGACTCCTGCGGATACAAGAGGAGGATTCCCATCAGACTTCCTAAAAACCTCTTAGAGAAATCCTCAGTTCCCAGCAGGATTTGGTGAAATGTTTCCTCCTGCCATGGCTCCAGTATTTCTCTTTGGTGCCAAATTCCTGTTTTCCCACATTTCCCCCTTTAAAATTCCCCATGGGAAGGAGGGAAAGGGGGTGGCAAGGGCGATACCCACCTCCTCCAGCAATGGTGGCTTTGATGAGAGAATCCAGCTCCTCGTCACCACGAATGGCCAGCTGCAAATGGCGACGGGTGATGCGCTTGGCTTTCAAGGCCTTTGAGACATTCCCTGCCAGCTCTAAAACCTGCAAAGACACTGGGGATGATCCCAAGGGCAAGGACGGGTCTCCCACCTCCCTGCCCCAGCCTCTGGAGGAAGGTGAGGGCCTACCTCGGCAGTGAGACACTCCAGCACGGCTGCGCTCTAGACAGCAGCTGTAGCGCCCACTCACCCACGGCTGGTTGTGCGAGTTCTTAAATGCCTGTGGATCCTTCCAACAGGGAACTGGGGTGAGAGCAACCAACGCTGTGTTAGCACCTATAGACCCCAAGAAATTTGCATACTATAGCCCCCTAGAAATTTGCATACCCTTACCCATTTGCATAATTACACCAGATGCCACCAATTTTTAACCCCACCCCGCCCATCCACAGCTTCTGGGAGCTTCTGGGAGCCCCTGTAATGCCGCTACTGCGACAACACAAATCGCAAAAGATTACCTTTTCCACTCACTCAAAAAACAAATAGAGACAAAATAGGGGGGTACAGGTCGATGCATGCCCCCAGAAGTGGAGGTTTCACCCAGGGATGTGTGATTTCCCTCACCAGCAGGAGTGGCTGGGCCCTACCTGGAGTCCTGCTCTCTGGGAGCATGATACGGCCTTTGCTTTGGCCTTGCCACTATCCTTCCCTGCTTTTCCACCCACCTGCAAGAGAGAAATCCACCTATTAATAGTCTTAATTCATCCCTAGAAACCTGCTGCACCATAACCGAGAGGCAAATACTCTCTTGGCCACGACAGGAAACTCATGGCCTCTCAAAGCACCCAAAGAGTGGCAAATATGAAGGGATCAGGCAGTTTTGAGGGGTGCAGCAGCTGCTTGCTCTTGTTACCTTCTAGCTACAGTTGGTTTCACAAAGGTCTTTTATTTAACCCTTTGCACCCCTTCACCAGCCTTCCCTGGGAACCACCACGGCTGCAGGCAGCCCCGTGCCTCAGGCCTATAGCTGCCGGCACGGCCTGGGGTGCTGCTTCCTGCGGCCTGACCCTGCGTGGGCACCATCCCCTGGCTCGGTCCTGCTCGGCCCATGGCCGCCTCCTTGGGCTTGCCCAGGATGGAGGCCCAGAGAGGAGTGAGCAGCACAGCCAGCAGAGCAAGGATACAAGCAGGAGAGAGGGGACAGGCTGCAGGAGGGAGGGAAAAGAAGGGCAGGAAGCAGGAGAGAGAAAAGAGAAATGCAGGGAGCGGGGGAGGGATGCGGACAAACATGGCAGCAGGCTGTAGGACAGAGGGAGGACACACAGAGCTGTTAACCCTGTGAACAGCTGCCCAGGGGGAATGGGGCAGTGCCAGGGTTTAGCCCCAGCTGGCGGCTGAGCCCCACGCAGCCACTTGCTCAGGCCCATCTCCCCCCAGGGTGAGGAGGAGAACGGGGAGACAAAGGCAAACCTCACGGTTGGGATAGGGGCAGTTTACTGGGACAGCAGAAGAAACAAAACTGGTGACACACAATTCAGTTTCTCACCTGCCAGCCATACAGCTGGAGATGCACCACCCCTCCCCAGCCAGCCCCTTTTCATGCTCAGCATGATGCCATACACTGTGGAATTCCCCTGTGGCTCCTTTGGGTCACCTGTCCTTGCTCTGTCCCACCCCAGCTTCTGGTGAAAATTAACTCCCTCCCTGCTGAACACAGGACCCCCCTGCTGCCCCCCAGGATTCTGGCAGGCTTGGTGGGCATGTTGACCCCCCACTCCCTTGGGGACCTACACTGAGAGCCCCCCCTCACTCCACAAGCTGCACTGACTGGGACCCACTCCAGTAGCTGGCAGGACAAGCTGGGAGTGCCTGCACCCACTGGTTGACTCCAGTAGGTGGCACCCGGCCTACCCACACCACCCCCCAGCAGCTGGCACATGGTCCTTTTGGTTCACAGACACTCATGGGTGAGAACGAGATCCCGTAGAGACTGTGTTCAACAAGATTTATTAGAAGATGACAGGACAGACACCATATCATGCACAGTTCCTCAGGGGAGCTTTACATGTGCAGTGGCCCTCAAGCACTGATGGGGCAAGTGATGGTCTGCAGTTTCCTGGCTCTTTCCTGCAGCTGCTGGCTGATGAGACGCAGCTTAGCAGAGATCTGCTTGAGCCTCTCCAACTTCTTCAACATTTGAGGAGAGCTTCCCTTCCCCACAAGACAGTTCTCTTGAAGGATGTGGCACCGCCTCTCCAGGTCCTTTACGGCACCTTGGAGGCTGCCGCTCTGCTCCAGCAGCCTGCTGTGACTGCTACCAGGCAGCCAGGCCTCCTGCAGCCCTGGGGTCTGAACGCCCACCTCTGCCACAGCCCGCCCACTGCCGGCACTTCCCTGTGGCATGGAGCACAGGTTGTGGGGCGCCAAGTCTTCCCATACAGCCTCAGGAAGAACCTCTGCGCTGATTCCTTCCTCCTGGAGATGGGCATCCTTTACGCTCTCCTGGGTTTCCCTCTGCCCATGTGTGTCTAGGGAGGGACATGGCGTGAGGGTCTCCGAAGAGCAGGGTTCGCTGGCCCCGGTGCCCAGGAGGGTCTGCAGGCGTTCCCTGGCCTCACTGCAGGAAGCAGGCTGCTGGCCGTCGAACCGCTCCAAGATGTACTTTTCAAAGAGTCTCCTCTGCTGCAGCAGTTGGTCTTGGAGGTGGATGATGTGGGCGGCCATCCTGCTGTTGTCCTTCCAGCACAGCTTGCCCAGGACGTCCTGGATCTCACCAAAGGCCTTGCCGCTGCTCCAGCCTCCCCTCACCAGCTCCTTTGCCAGCTGCTTCTGCAGGTCCCGTGCCTGACAGGTGGTGTTATCACGCTGCTGCAGCAGCATCCCCTGCACCTGGTCCAGCTCAGCCTCCTTGGAGCGCAGCAGCTGGCGGATCTCCACCTCCCGCTGCCGCTGGTTCTGCTCCCGCAGGCGCTGGAGCCCCTGTGCCTGCTGCTGCTCCCCTCTGGCCTGCAGCCGTTGGGCCAGGAGCTGCCGCTCCCGCTCCGCCGCCTCCTTCAGCCGGCGAGTTTCAGCAGCGAAGTGTTGGCGCAGCTCTTGGGAGCGGAGTCGCTCAGCCTCCAGCTCAGCCCGCAGCCTCTCCAGCTGCTGCTCGTGCCTGTCCTGTGACGCCCGGCCATGGCAGGGCAAAGGGTGGCTGCGTGCCACGGGCCTCCGTCCCACGCCGCGCCAGCTCATGGCTTCAGGGATGGCAACCAAATGCTGATGCCAACAGCCACCAGCGTTGGGTGTCCCTCCCTGTCAGCAGCTGCTGCCTCCCCTGACTGCGCAGGAGTGGAGACAGCATCTGAAGTGAGCCAAGGGGGAGCGAGTCTGGCTTTATCTACCTGTCCTGGCAATGACCTCACAATGGAGGGGTGGGGCCTCATGGCCTTATAACGTGTGTCATGATGCTAGCGTAACCAAGGAGGGGTGGAACCTTGGCTGCACACCAAGTGCCCACCAAACAACCCCCATATTGGATTGGACAGTGATGGCCGTGTCACTGTGATGTCACAGTAGGTTTTGTGACATAGGTGCCCATAAAAGAAGCCGCTCCAAAAAGCAAGGGCACATTTGGAGGGGAACCTGACCTCAGTGCTGCTGCGCAGCAGTTTGGAGAGCATTCACTAAGACGCTTCTCAGCGGTCCCTGGTGCCCCCCACCATCTCCTGCCACGTGCTCAGCACCGAGACAAATCCTAGGCACCCCTGACTGTGCATCCGCCTGGCTGCATCGTGTCTGTGAGGGAGGGTGTGTGCCCCTGTGCTTGGGGACTGTCCCCACAAGTGTCAGGTGCCGGACTGTGCCCACAGGCGTGCCCTCACAGCCCAGTGGCCCCCCTCGCAGCCACGCAGGAGGAGGTGGTGAAGGAAGCCATGCATGAGGAAGTGATGAAGGAAGACCTTCGCAGGCTCCGCGAGCGCCTGGAGCGCTGTGCTGCGGGGTCACGAAGGCACAGGGAGCTGCTGCAGACTCTGGTAGGTGTGGAGTGTTCCCCTTGAGCTCGGACGCTGGGAATGAGAGCCTGGCCCCTGAGCCCCCCTATTCCCACACAGCAAAAGGAGCAGGAGGAGATGAAGGAGGCCATGGAGCAGCATCGCGCAGAGGTCAGTGTCCCCTCCTCTGCCCGCCTCACCCAGCAGCGGTGGCCAGGGCTGTGTCAGGGGCTCAGTCCCTGTGTCTGCTGCCTCTTCCCAGAACCGCCTCACTGCGAACGATCTAAAAAGGAGCCGCCAGCAGCTGCAGCAGCTGAAGGACTGGATGTCCCAGGCGCAGGTGAGTTCACTGGGTCAGACAGGTTGGGGG
This sequence comes from Porphyrio hochstetteri, assembly GCA_020800305.1. NCBI lineage: Eukaryota > Metazoa > Chordata > Aves > Gruiformes > Rallidae > Porphyrio > Porphyrio hochstetteri. Next base: position 15,063,578 of record CM036915.1, on the reverse strand, counting down.
TGGAGGGCACCTCTGGAGATCATCTTGTGCAGTGCCCCTGCTCCAGCAGAGTCAATGAGAGCCAGTTGCTCAGGACCATGCCCAGATGTGGAGCATGTCCAGAGTGGGCCTTGGGGGTCCCTTGGTCCGCCCACAGGGCCTGTAGCCCTGGGAAGGAGGGGATGTGAGGGCAAGGACCGTGCCCAAAAGGAGTCAGGAGTGGATAACACTTGTATGTCGTGTTCAAGAGGAACTCGGGCATGGGCTGGAGGGGGTTGCTGGGTAGTCTGGTGTTGGGCCCTCGCTGGTGGCATGGGGGTGGTCCTCCATTCCCTGCCCCTCCTGGAGTGGTTCCAGTTTCTTCTTCTCTGCTAGGAGGAGCTGTTTCAGAAACAGAAGAAGGGAAGCAGAGCAGTGCAGGAGCTGTTAAGGTTTGTGAACCATAAATCCCTCGGGAGTGGCCGGAGTTGCTGGGCAATGGCGCTAGCCTCAGGCCACCTTGTGCCTGCCAGCCTGGCCCTGGAGACTGACTGGGGACGCCCCGTCCCACCACGTCTCCCTACAAGGTGTCCGCTCTCTCTGCAGTGCCATCAGTGGTCAGAACTGGCCAAGGCTATTCAGGAGCACACTGAGGCCAAGAAGGTACTGACTGGGGACAGGCGGGCTGGGTGCTCAACATGTTTGTGGAGGAAAGCCCCCACAGAGTGATTATGAGATGGACTCTTGAGCAGGTCCTTTGCTTTTCAAGCTTGTCAGGCAGAAGATCCAGAACCACTTGGAGACACTGGAATGCCTCCGAGAGCAACCAGCTTGGTGAGTGGCAACGGGGCCCTGACCAAAACCTGGGACCGTAGGCTGGGGGGTGCTGAGCAGCTTCGGGCAGACCTCTGCCACTTGCAGACATCTTTCTGGCTCCTGTCTGCTGCTGATGTCTGCTCTGGAGAGCCCTTGGTCTGTTGCCATTCACGCTATGCCACTCCCTCTGACCCTGAGGGAGTAGCAGTGTTAAACACCAGCCAAGCAAGGTGGCAGCAAAGGCTTGTGGCTTTTTCAAATGGGTTGGAAGCAGCAGCGCTGAGGTACTGACAGGCTGACTCCTGTTCCTACCTCTGCTGCCAGAGTGGTTCCGAAGAATGTTTCTCAATACAGTGATAGGTGCTTTATACATACAAGTAAATATATATCTCTCTATATAAACAGCAGCTCAAAACATCTCTGAGGCAGTCAGGAAAGCATCCCTGCTGCTCGGTGCCCCCAGGCCTGGGATGGGGAGTAGGGCTGTGCTGTGCGGGGATGTGGGGGTGCCTGGTGCCAGCCCCAGCAGAGGCTGGGCAGCACGCTGGCTCCCTGTCAGCCACATAGGGGGGCGTGATGTTGGCTGAGATCTCTTCTCACAGCCCAGAACCCCATGATTACCCCAGCAGGGAGAAGAAGGCAAAGAGAGATGAAGCAGAAGGGTCGCTGCTTCAAGAGATGGTGGCTGTGCGGCTGGTAGGACAGACACCCCAACTGTGGGCCTTCTGGGGGGGGGGAAGGGTCTGCACTGTGCCCGGAGGACACGAGGGCACTGGTCTCAGCAGGGACGAGGGAGCGGGATGGAGTGCCCAGCCCTCGTCCCCCTCGCACACCCCAACACGTGTCCCTGCTGTGTCTTGCTCTGTAGGAGGAGCAGCTGGCGTCCAGGAGGCACAGCATTGCTGCTTGGATGAGGTGAGTTGCCAGGGTGGCTTTGGGTGCTGGGGCTCTTCCACAGGCAGTGGGATGCCCGTGCCAGTGATCCCAAGGGCATTAGGCAGCTTTGGACTTGTCTAGGATGAAATGTTTCAGTACTGCTGTTCCTCCTTGCTTGGGGGGCACCTGGGGGCAGATTTGGGGGCCCACTGGGGAGACAAACAGTAGAGCTGAGAGAGATGCACAGGCCTCTCGCTCCAGCCGAGTGGGGGGAGTTGTGCCTGGCACCGTGCAAGGTCCCACCAGTGGCTTTCAAAGAGGGTGTCTGGCAAGAGCTATGACAAATTTGCTCCCTGCTCTCCTAATCCCTCTCCTGTTCTCCCCCCAGGAGATTCCTTCTGTTCTTCGCCTTCGTGCAGATCATCCTCCTGACTGTGGTGCTCCTGGAGAGGGACATCCTTTACTTGGTCCTGCCACCAAAGATGGCAGTTGCATTTGGGAGCCACCCTGTAAGGCCCCATTTCCTCTGAAATAAAAGGAGAAACAGAACAAAGACATCTGTCACTGTCCAGCCTGTGACCTTGTCAGGGCATGTCAGCTGGCGGCTCGGGGGGAGGGGGCTGCTGCCTTCCCTTCCTCCTGTGCACACCCCACCATGGCTCTGCCTCAGGCCTGGCTCCTGTCCTTGTGCTCAGCTCGGGTCCACGTTCCTGGCTATATCCCCTCCCAAAAAGCAGGATTTCCTCTATAGACAGCACAGAGTTCTGGGTCTGATGGCTTGGCCCCCAAGGGCCTGATGGATTACTAGCAGCCTGGGCTGGGAATAGAGCCAGACCTCACATATTCTAGGGCCCTGTGCCACTGTGGGTCACAGTGCTCTTTTCCTTTGGCCGGCTCAGTTTGATCCTGGCTACTGAGAGCTCGTCTTTCCCAGTGATCCCAGGGATGGCCAGCCCATGCCTACAGCTCCCACCGTGCCCCGGGGCGCTCCTTACTGCAGGGACACCGTCCCCAGCCCAGCCTGGCTCCCACGGGCACCATGGCTGCCTCCCTGGGCAGAAAATAGATATATTGAGAGGACTAGGGCTCGAGATAAGGACAGAGGGATCACTATCCAGTTAGTGCAACGGGCAAAACAGACTCAGAACAGAATAAAAGACAGAACAGTGATTTATTACACTACAGCTACACACCCAGTGAACCAGAGCCATGTAAAGAGAAGCACGGCCAGGTCTTAAAGCACCTTCCCCTCACCCCGCCCTTCTTAGCAGACTTAAACTTCATCACAATTTTACTCCCTTCTTCCCCCCCAACATGGCACGGGGAGGGTCAAGGATTGGGGAGTGGGGTTCTGATCAGTTCCTCACAAGCTGCTTTCCTCCTCCAAATCTTAACACTTCTACTTCCCCACACCCCTCCCTTCTTCGCCCACTTTAATCATAAATTCACTCCCTTCTTCCCCCCATCACAGCACAGGGAGGGGCAGGGAATGGGGAATGGGGGTTTTCAGTCTGTTCCTCCCGAGTTGTTTTCCTTCTTAGCTGAGGGGGGGGCATTCCATACACACCCCCTTCCCCTGTGGCACCGTGGGGTCCCACCCGCAGGAGACATTTGTCTCCAGGAACTCCTCCAGCGTGAGTCCTCTCTATCGGGGAGTCATCTCCTCACCACAGGCCTCTCAGCAAGACTCCCTTCCATGGGTGCTGACCTTCGGGCCCAGACTCCCCCGGCCTGGTCCCCCCTAGAGTCACAAGTGCCCCGGCAAGCCTGCCGAGGCGTGGGTCAATCTCTCCAGAGGCCGTAGATGTCTCTGCTCCCCGTCCTCATCCATGGGCTGGGAGGGGACACCCGCTGTACCATGGTCTTCTCCACGGGCTGCAGGGGAATCTCTCTCTCCAGCACCTGGAGGGCCTCATTCTTGTCCCCCTTTCTCCTTCGGGCCTGGCCTTGGTGTCCACCCAGCTTGTTACATCTGCTCACTCCCTTCTCTGGTGGCAAAATGCACCTGCCTGTGGGATTTTTCTCCTCACTGTCATTCCCAGAGATGCTGTGACCATCTTGGATTGCCTTGGCCTTGGTCAGCAGCAACTCTGGCCTTGAATGGGCCGATGTTCACTGTCTGGGGCCTGCAGAGAGCTTCTGGCTGCTGCTTGCAGAAGCCATCTCAGCAGCACAGCTACGCCAAACTGCGACAGGCCTGTGCGCTGGGCAGAGAAGCTGTTCCTGGGCAGAGCTGTCTCTCAGCAGTGCTGCTGGGTTGCCATGAGGATGCTCCCTCCATCGCAGGAGCCCAGCCCATCCCAGCTCAGCAGGAGAAGGCCAGTTCTTCTAGGCTCCCTCCTGGTGTCTCAGGCCTCATGGGGATCGTTCTGTGATCCCATCTCTGATGTTCCCTCTCTCGGGTGGGGAGAAATCCTTCTGTCCAGCAGAGTCATTTCTCCTGATCAAACCAGAGCTGGGCAGGAGAATCACCTTTCCTTGTCTCTGCATGAGACAGGACCCCCAGGCAGGGGGTCCCACAGATAAGGGGTTGCCCTTCTCTGGACACTCTCCAGCATCTCAACATCCTTCTTGTAGTGAGGGGCCCAAAACTGGGCACAGCACTCGAGGTGCGGCCTCACCAGAGCTGAGTACAACAGAACAATCTCTTCCCTACCCCTGCCAGCCACGTCATTCCTGATCCTGGCCTGGATTCCCTTGGCCTTCTTAGCCACCTGGGCACAGTGCTGGCTCATGTTCAGCTGTCTGTCTGCTAACACCCCCAGGGCCTTCTCCTCCAGGCAGCTCTCCAGCCACTCTGCCCCAGGCCTGTAGCATTGCCTGAGGTTGTTGTGACGAAAAGTGCAGGACACAGCTGCATTTTTCACAGGACAGGCCGCCATTCCGCCCAGGGGAGCCAGTTACCCCCATCCCACACCTGCCTTCCTTCATGCCATAACCCCCCACAGCTGCCAGTTTGCCATGAGGATGCTCCCTCCATCGCAGGGCTGCTTCTCTCCTAAATCAAGTTCCCGATCCCGGGAATCTGGGAAGTGCCTGACAGGTTTACAAGGAGATGGGCGACAGGCAACACGCAATTCAATATGAATTTTAGGTGAAGCCGTTTCCTGGGTGAAATCACAAGATTATCTACATTTGTTACTGCAAACGTGGCAAGCTAAAATACTGCTAATTTGTTACATACACTGTTTACACCCCACTGATTGGTTAGTGATTATAACGAGTTCTGATAACATATCTTATAGCTAAATATCCTTAGTTTTCCTTTGGTGCCTGAAAGCATCTGCACAGTGGCTGTTTGGACCATCTTCTTGTGGCTGGTTCTTAACATGTTCCGTTATTCCCAAGTTCTTCCCAGAATTCCTTCTTGGTTCAGGGTAGTCTGTACCCCTGTCATCAAGGCCGCCCTGTTTTGAGAATGTGATTATTAAAATCCTCTCAGCATGAGTAACTTTTCCTGCCTCATGGGAACACGAGAGTATTGTCAGGGCCTGTGTCTTCAGTGAAGAGAGCCAGGCTGCCAGCAGGCCTGCTGCCTTCCCCAACAGTGTCCCTGGGACAACTGCTAAACTGGTTTTGTTTAGGGGCTTCTGTTTCCTTTTCTTGACTATTATAAACTTTCCAGGCTACTTCCAACGATCCATCCAAATTCTGTAGCTCCCTCCCTTCTATCTCCTTGTGACTGTCCCAGGAAAATTAATGCCACTTGTGCCCTCGCTTCCTGTGTCTCAGGCTGCCAATCGTATCCTTGCAAATTGCTTCCTTCAGCCTCAGAAAATGCTACTGGGGATTCCTTTTTCCCCTGCCTAATGTTGTACAGTGTAGACCAATCTATAGCTTTAGGCACAGCGTTCTGGACCCCGTATAAAAGCCACCGTTGCTATCTTTTCAGTCTCTGTGTTCATCTCCATTCGGGTCCCATTGAGGATCTCCTGTGGGAAAGGTTTGATCTGTGGTGCCATCTACTGTCCACGTACAGACACCCTCCTCAGCTCCACGTTCTTGGGGTTCTCAGAACCATCTGCTTTTCTGGGAAATCCATAAGGGTGTCCCAAATTACTTGCATATCATCCCAGTCTGGGTTTGGAGTTTTAATTATCATTCCCATCACCCTTCCAGCTTTCCCAGGATCCTCTCTATAGGGAGCAGCTGATTTCTTCCATATGATGAAATCAGAAGGAGAAAAGGGTATCTTCACATGAACTGGTCCATCTGCCCAGCTCCTTGTCTCAAGGGTGCTGTTATTCGTCTCACTGCTCTTGACCTTAAGGGGATTACAAGATGAGCACACTGTTGTGTCCTCCTGGATATTGGTGGAGAGGAATCCAATTCCGATTCTTCTTCCTCTAATCCAGTACTATCTGGACAGGGACCAGGTTGAGGTTCCCTTGTTCCGGGCTCCTGCACTGGCTGTCCTCTTGGAGGGTCAGACCGAGAGTCAGGCCAATATTCAGGAGAAAGTAAGGGAACAGGAGGATAGATCAGAACAGCAGGAGTTATCGGGGCAGTTGGAGCAATATCTAATCCTGGACCTCTATCTGTGTGTTCTTTTCCTTTTAGTGCCGATGCTGACAACAGGTTTTGGAAGAGGTACATGCAGAGCAACGTTCTTGAACATTTTGGGTTTGATCCTAAGAGACATCTCTTGATTAATCATTTTATATTCTTTTTGCCATTGTGGTTTTTCCCTTAGGTGGATCCCCCTATAACCCTGCTGAGCCAATGCAGGTGGATGCTCCGAGGAGGCAGCCAATCCCAAGGAGGTGGATCCACCCAAAGACCCAGCACAGCCCATGGAGGTGGATCCACCTGCAGCACAGCTCTTCAGGCCCCACAGCGCCGGGCCAGGGCTTCCCTCCAGCACCTGACCCTGACCACAGTGCAGAAGTGCCTGCCCAAAACCCTACCCCCGGCACAGCCTCTGCCTGGGAGAAGACCAGCCTCCATGCCCAGCGTCCGGCCGGCTCGCCGTTCCCAGCTCCCATGAAGGCTGGCGTGAGCCTTTCTCTCCCATCCCTCCTGCCCCTGCTCCCCCTCCTGAAGGGGAAGTGACACTGTCACCCTTCAGGCACTCGCTGGCAGAGAAGCTGCGATGGACAACGTGGAAGAACACTAGACGTAGAGTGACTCTTTTCAGTGTTGATTGTAATAAAAATGTAAAAGCTCAACAGGCCTTATTCGTTATCACCACCAGAAATGTTTCTGACAGAAATAGTTTTGAAATAAGCAAGGGGAAAGCTCGGCTTGCCCTGTGACCAGTCAGGAGTTGGGCTCCATGATCCCTAAGGGTCCCTTCCCACTCCGTATATTCTAGGGTTCCAGGATTTTATTTGGTCGCAAGTATCATCACCACAGTTGCCTCCTGACAGCACCATACACGGCTGTGGTGTCTCTGTTGCCCTCATCAGTGACCGTTGTGCCTCTCCCCCTTCATGACAAGTGCCAGGCTCTGGCACTCTGGGCAGGCCGAGGCCTGGACACCCACGTCTGTACGGCACCTCTGATTTCTGGGTGGCCACATTACTTCTGGAGACAGCTCTGCCCATGGTTCAAGCCATGAATTGCCAGGCCCCTAGGACCGACTGCTCAGACCAGGGCTCCAGGCCTACGTGCCTCGCTGTGCCCCCTTCGCTGGGTCTAGCTCAGTGCACAGGGGTCTGAGAAGCCTCCCTGAGGCCAGGGGTGTGGAGGGGTCGAGTCGAGGGGCCCGTGGGGCCTCGGCACCTCGTTAAGATCAGCTGCAGGTGATGCTGGCTCACCCCGTGCCACCTCAGCAGGCCGCCAACAAGCGGCTCTCTCCTGGCACAGGCCTGCAGCTTCCCCGGGTCTCAGGAAGCCCCAGAGACGGCTCTTTGCCGGCCCTTTTTTGCTGCAGATCACTTCCCAGTGCGGCCGTCCCCTCACTGGAGCTGGTTTCCTCAGTGAGGAGGAGACTGTAGCTGCTGCTCCAGCTTGCCTTATGTGAAGCCTATACTGGTAACCAGTGTCGGTGGGCTCCTGTGCCTCCCCAACACCCATCCCGAGCGGACTCTTCTGCATATAGAAACATAAATATATATATAAAATTCCAGGGATGGGGATTGACGAGTAGGGGACCTGGGGGGCAGGCCCTCTGCCCACCAAGGGGCAGCAAAATAGCACAGGGGAGTCATCCGCAGGAAAAGGACACTCCCCTTCCCCCCCAAACCTCTTCTTTCTCCCACAGGAGGGCATCTTTCTGCCCACAGCCCCCCCAACTCCCAAATCAGCCGCATTTGGATACAGCATGGGCACCACAGAGGCCTTTGATGTAACACTCCATCTGACAGCCCTGTGTTCCTTGCCCTGGCCCACAATTCATGGAGCTTCAGGTCACTCCACTGTCAGCAGTGCGACACAGTCACCCTTCAGGCACTTGCTGGCAGAGAAGCTGCGATGGACAACGTGGAAGAACACTAGACGTAGAGTGACTCTTTTCAGTGTTGATTGTAATAAAAAACAGGTCTTATTCCTTGTTGCTGTCCAGAAATCTTTCTGATGGAAATATTTTTGAAGTAAGCAAGGGGAAAGCAAGAGAAATGACTATCGCCTTCAAGTCTCCCAACCCCACCAACTGGCCAGAGAACACAATCTCCTCCTGGCACCTTTGGTGGCAGCTTTCCTGCAGCTGTAACCAAAGGAACTCCTCTGCAAAGGTGCAGCTCCTTCAGAGCAGGGCTCTGCAGGAAGGGAAAGCACAGCACACTCCCACGATCACACGTTCTGGGCTTTGTTTCCTAACAGGCACGCAAGTGCTTTGGGAAGCCGTGTGTGCTAATGGGCCAAGATGGTTTGCTTTTCCCCCAAAGAGCACAGCAATAGCTGTTTAATGGCCGTCACTGGGAGCCGGCTTTGCAGCAGCACAGCAGCATGGCACCTACAGGCATCTGCTCTGCAGGAGTGTCCCACCGAGCTGTCCCCATCAATTGACACCTCGCCCTTCTCTCCAGACAAAGCTTTAAGGCATGGAAGCCTGGACATTAGAAAGCAGCACAGGGCCACGGCCTCAGCCCAGTCCCTGACAAGAAGGGGCAGGAGCCCTAGGTTTACATTCCAACCATGGGCATTAAAGCCCCAGGGAAAGAAAACCCTGTGCGGCCTAACGCAGCACACGTGGAGCCCCCACAAGTTTGCTGTCCTGCGGCTGCCTTCAGGGAAAGCCTCTTCCCAAAGCTGCAGGGAATAAAGTACCGCATGGTTCAGGCCGTTTTGTAGCAGCCGTTTATCCGGCGCTTTCTCTGCAGGGACTGAAAGCACGGGAGAAGCCAAGCTGCTCCTGCACACGGAGCTGGGAACGACGGGCAGGTTCATCTGAGCCACTTCATGATGTCTGTTCCTAGAGAAGAACTTTATTTCATACCCCTTACAGACTTTTCTTGACCCCAGTGAGCATCGTGCCGAAAAAGAGACGTAGGTTCTAACTCCGTTGGTGAAGATTTGTCTTCTCAGGAAGGAGCTCGTTGAAAGGACATCTTTCAACAAGCCCCTGGCATTCATCTAAGAGCCTACATCAGGCTGGATGTTCAGGCTGGATGTCAGGAAGAGGTTCTGTACTGACAGGGGGGTCGGGCGTGGCACAGGCTCCCCAGGGAAGGGCTCACAGCCCCGAGCTGGGCTGAGGGAAGGAAGCATCTGGACCATGTGCTCAGTGCCATTCTCTGACTGGGCTAGGCCTATGTGGAGCCAGGAGTTGGACTCCATGATCCCTGTTGGTCCCTGGTAACCGGGTATATACCATGGTTCTAGGATTCCAGGATTTTCATTGGTCAAAGGCATCGCCATCACAATGGCCTTCTAAGGTGACAGTCCACCTTGCTGCCTGATGTTTCTGCCCCCCCGTCAAGTGGCCCCCAGTTCACACAGAGCTTCGTGCGGCTCCAGTGCCAGCGGTGCTGGTCCCCAGGAGCTCTCAGAGCAGCAGCGTGCAGGATCATCCTGCTGTGACTCAGGGAGAGCAGAACCGTCTGCAGGTGCCAGGGAAGGAGAGACAGGGCTAGAGGATGATGAGCATTGTGCAGGGGAATGATGGGGTGGAACCCATGGAGGTAGATCCCCCCGAAGAGGCAGCAGAGCCCATGGAGGTGGATCCCTCCAAAGAGGAAGCTGAGCCCATGGAGGTGGATCCCTGCGAAGAGGCAGCCGAGCCCATGGAGGTGGATCCCCCCGAGGAGGCAGCCAAGCCCATGGAGGTGGACAGCCCACAAAAACCCAGAGGAGCCCATGGAGGTGGATCCCTCCTTAACCTTGCCAAGCCCATGGAGGTGGATCCCCCTGTAACCCTGCTGAGCCAATGCAGGTGGATGCTCCGAGGAGGCAGCCAATCCCAAGGAGGTGGATCCACCCAAAGACCCAGCACAGCCCATGGAGGTGGATCCACCTGCAGCACAGCTCTTCAGGCCCCACAGCGCCGGGCCAGGGCTTCCCTCCAGCACCTGACCCTGACCACAGTGCAGAAGTGCCTGCCCAAAGCCCTACCCCCGGCACAGCCTCTGCCTGGGAGAAGACCAGCCTCCATGCCCAGCGTCCGGCCGGCTCGCCGTTCCCAGCTCCCGTGAAGGCTGGCGTGAGCCTTTCTCTCCCATCCCTCCTGCCCCTGCTCCCCCTCCTGAAGGGGAAGTGACACCGTCACCCTTCAGGCACTCGCCTGGCAGAGAAGCTGCGATGGACAACGTAGAAGAACACTAGACGTAGAGTGACTCTTTTCAGTGTTGATTGTAATAAAAATGTAAAAGCTCAACAGGCCTTATTCGTTATCACCACCAGAAATGTTTCTGACAGAAATAGTTTTGAAATAAGCAAGGGGAAAGCTCGGCTTGCCCTGTGACCAGTCAGGAGTTGGGCTCCATGATCCCTAAGGGTCCCTTCCCACTCCGTATATTCTAGGGTTCCAGGATTTTATTTGGTCGCAAGTATCATCACCACAGTTGCCTCCTGACAGCACCATACACGGCCGTGGTGTCTCTGTTGCCCTCATCAGTGACCGTTGTGCCTCTCCCCCTTCATGACAAGTGCCAGGCTCTGGCACTCTGGGCAGGCCGAGGCCTGGACACCCACGTCTGTACGGCACCTCTGATTTCTGGGTGGCCACATTACTTCTGGAGACAGCTCTGCCCATGGTTCAAGCCATGAATTGCCAGGCCCCTAGGACCGACTGCTCAGACCAGGGCTCCAGGCCTACGTGCCTCGCTGTGCCCCCTTCGCTGGGTCTAGCTCAGTGCACAGGGGTCTGAGAAGCCTCCCTGAGGCCAGGGGTGTGGAGGGGTCGAGTCGAGGGGCCCGTGGGGCCTCGGCACCTCATTAAGATCAGCTGCAGGTGATGCTGGCTCACCCCGTGCCACCTCAGCAGGCCGCCAACAAGCGGCTCTCTCCTGGCACAGGCCTGCAGCTTCCCCAGGTCTCAGGAAGCCCCAGAGACGGCTCTTTGCCGGCCCTTTTTTGCTGCAGATCACTTCCCAGTGCGGCCGTCCCCTCACTGGAGCTGGTTTCCTCAGTGAGGAGGAGACTGTAGCTGCTGCTCCAGCTTGCCTTATCTGAAGCCTATACTGGTAACCAGTGTCGGTGGGCTCCTGTGCCTCCCCAACACCCATCCCAAGCGGACTCTTCTGCATATAGAAACATAAATATATATATAAAATTCCAGGGATGGGGATTGACGAGTAGGGGACCTGGGGGGCAGGCCCTCTGCCCACCAAGGGGCAGCAAAATAGCACAGGGGAGTCATCCGCAGGAAAAGGACACTCCCCTTCCCCCCCAAACCTCTTCTTTCTCCCACAGGAGGGCATCTTTCTGCCCACAGCCCCCCCAACTCCCAAATCAGCCGCATTTGGATACAGCATGGGCACCACAGAGGCCTTTGATGTAACACTCCATCTGACAGCCCTGTGTTCCTTGCCCTGGCCCACAATTCATGGAGCTTCAGGTCACTCCACTGTCAGCAGTGCGACACAGTCACCCTTCAGGCACTTGCTGGCAGAGAAGCTGCGATGGACAACGTGGAAGAACACTAGACGTAGAGTGACTCTTTTCAGTGTTGATTGTAATAAAAAACAGGTCTTATTCCTTGTTGCTGTCCAGAAATCTTTCTGATGGAAATATTTTTGAAGTAAGCAAGGGGAAAGCAAGAGAAATGACTATCGCCTTCAAGTCTCCCAACCCCACCAACTGGCCAGAGAACACAATCTCCTCCTGGCACCTTTGGTGGCAGCTTTCCTGCAGCTGTAACCAAAGGAACTCCTCTGCAAAGGTGCAGCTCCTTCAGAGCAGGGCTCTGCAGGAAGGGAAAGCACAGCACACTCCCACGATCACACGTTCTGGGCTTTGTTTCCTAACAGGCACGCAAGTGCTTTGGGAAGCCGTGTGTGCTAATGGGCCAAGATGGTTTGCTCTTCCCCCAAAGAGCACAGCAATAGCTGTTTAATGACCGTCACTGGGAGCCGGCTTTGCAGCAGCACAGCAGCATGGCACCTACAGGCATCTGCTCTGCAGGAGTGTCCCACCGAGCTGTCCCCACCAATTGACACCTCGCCCTTCTCTCCACACAAAGCTTTAAGGCATGGAAGCCTGGACATTAGAAAGCAGCACAGGGCCACGGCCTCAGCCCAGTCCCTGACAAGAAGGGGCAGGAGCCCTAGGTTTACATTCCAACCATGGGCATCCCAGCGCCATCCTCATAAAGCCCCAGGGAAAGAAAACCCTGTGCGGCCTAACGCAGCGCACGTGGAGCCCCCACAAGTTTGCTGTCCTGCGGCTGCCTTCAGGGAAAGCCTCTTCCCAAAGCTGCAGGGAATAAAGTACCGCACGGTTCAGGCCGTTTTGCAGCAGCCGTTTATCCGGCGCTTTCTCTGCAGGGACTGAAAGCACGGGAGAAGCCAAGCTGCTCCTGCACACGGAGCTGGGAGCAACGGGCAAGTTCATCTGAGCCACTTCACGATGTCTGTTCCTAGAGAAGAACTTTATTTCATACCCCTTACAGACTTTTCTTGACCCCAGTGAGCATCGTGCCGAAAAAGAGACGTAGGTTCTAACTCCGTTGGTGAAGATTTGTCTTCTCAGGAAGGAGCTCGTTGAAAGGACATCTTTCAACAAGCCCCTGGCATTCATCTAAGAGCCTACATCAGGCTGGATGTTCAGGCTGGATGTCAGGAAGAGGTTCTGTACTGACAGGGGGGTCGGGCGTGGCACAGGCTCCCCAGGGAAGGGCTCACAGCCCCGAGCTGGGCTGAGGGAAGGAAGCATCTGGACCATGTGCTCAGTGCCATTCTCTGACTGGGCTAGGCCTATGTGGAGCCAGGAGTTGGACTCCATGATCCCTGTTGGTCCCTGGTAACCGGGTATATTCCATGGTTCTAGGATTCCAGGATTTTCATTGGTCAAAGGCATCGCCATCACAATGGCCTTCTAAGGTGACAGTCCACCTTGCTGCCTGATGTTCCTGCCCCCCCGTCAAGTGGCCCCCAGTTCACACAGAGCTTCGTGCGGCTCCAGTGCCAGCGGTGCTGGTCCCCAGGAGCTCTTAGAGCAGCAGCGTGCAGGATCATCCTGCTGTGACTCAGGGAGAGCAGAACCGTCTGCAGGTGCCAGGGAAGGAGAGACAGGGCTAGAGGATGATGAGCTTTGCGCAGGGGAATGATGGGGTGGAACCCATGGAGGTAGATCCCCCCGAAGAGGCAGCAGAGCCCATGGAGGTGGATCCCTGCGAAGAGGAAGCTGAGCCCATGGAGGTGGATCCCTGCGAAGAGGCAGCCGAGCCCATGGAGGTGGATCCCCCCGAGGAGGCAGCCAAGCCCATGGAGGTGGACACCCCACAAAAACCCAGAGGAGCCCGTGGAGGTGGATCCCTCCTTAACCTTGCCAAGCCCATGGAGGTGGATCCCCCTGTAACCCTGCTGAGCCAATGCAGGTGGATGCTCCGAGGAGGCAGCCAATCCCAAGGAGGTGGATCCACCCAAAGACCCAGCACAGCCCATGGAGGTGGATCCACCTGCAGCACAGCTCTTCAGGCCCCACAGCGCCGGGCCAGGGCTTCCCTCCAGCACCTGACCCTGACCACAGTGCAGAAGTGCCTGCCCAAAGCCCTACCCCCGGCACAGCCTCTGCCTGGGAGAAGACCAGCCTCCATGCCCAGCGTCCGGCCGGCTCGCCGTTCCCAGCTCCCGTGAAGGCTGGCGTGAGCCTTTCTCTCCCATCCCTCCTGCCCCTGCTCCCCCTCCTGAAGGGGAAGTGACACCGTCACCCTTCAGGCACTCGCTGGCAGAGAAGCTGCGATGGACAACGTGGAAGAACACTAGACGTAGAGTGACTCTTTTCAGTGTTGATTGTAATAAAAATGTAAAAGCTCAACAGGCCTTATTCGTTATCACCACCAGAAATGTTTCTGACAGAAATAGTTTTGAAATAAGCAAGGGGAAAGCTCGGCTTGCCCTGTGACCAGTCAGGAGTTGGGCTCCATGATCCCTAAGGGTCCCTTCCCACTCCGTATATTCTAGGGTTCCAGGATTTTATTTGGTCGCAAGTATCATCACCACAGTTGCCTCCTGACAGCACCATACACGGCTGTGGTGTCTCTGTTGCCCTCATCAGTGACCGTTGTGCCTCTCCCCCTTCATGACAAGTGCCAGGCTCTGGCACTCTGGGCAGGCCGAGGCCTGGACACCCATGTCTGTACGGCACCTCTGATTTCTGGGTGGCCACATTACTTCTGGAGACAGCTCTGCCCATGGTTCAAGCCATGAATTGCCAGGCCCCTAGGACCGACTGCTCAGACCAGGGCTCCAGGCCTACGTGCCTCGCTGTGCCCCCTTCGCTGGGTCTAGCTCGGTGCACGGGGGTCTGAGAAGCCTCCCTGAGGGCAGGGGTGTGGAGGGGTCGAGTCGAGGGGCCCGTGGGGCCTCGGCACCTCGTTAAGATCAGCTGCAGGTGATGCTGGCTCACCCCGTGCCACCTCAGCAGGCCGCCAACAAGCGGCTCTCTCCTGGCACAAGCCTGCAGCTTCCCCGGGCCTCAGGAAGCCCCAAAGAGGGTTCTTTGCCGGCCCTTTTTTGCTGCAGATCACTTCCCACTGCGGTTGGGTGGGGACGCCTTCAGAAGTCCTCAGATTGCCCCCCTGCCATGGGCAGGGACATCCTCACCAGCCCAGATTTCCCTAAGCCCCATCCTACCCTGCCTTGAATTCTGACAGGGAGCCAGGTACAGCCCGAGCTTCTATGGGCACCCTTTTCCAGGTCCTCCCTCCTACGTGAGAAGGAGTTTTACCTCCCAGACCCTCTCCAGCTGCCCTCCTGCAGCTGAAGGCCGTTCCCCTGGGCCACACCTTTTGTTTCGGAGCTCTTGGTAGAGGTTTAGCTTTTTTGAAATGCAGACACTGGTCAGCTGGAATATGACATAGGGCACAGTATAGGATATTATCCTCATTTCAGAAAGCCCTGAGCCCCAGGGTCAGAGGGCTGCTGTGGGCTTCATGGGGGGGTTCCATGCCAGTTGCATCATTCAGTGCTTGTACGTTTCTTCTGGGAGTTACTGATGGACATTTAGCACTTTAGAAGGTGGACACTTTTAGAGCTGGGAAACGACGTGGAGCACTGTTAGGACAGTGTCCTGGGTTAGGAGAGTGCAGAGTCCCAAGGTCAGAGGGGCTTCCTGTGGGTTGCATGGGGAGGTTTCAGGCCAGGAGCATCTTTCAGTCCCTACTTCCTGTGGCATTCTGAAATGGCAGCTGGAGTGTGCTGGAGGTGGGGAAATCTTGTTTTCCTGACAGTTTTAGCCAGGAGGGGTTCTGCATTGCTCAGCCCCAGAATCGACGGATTTCTGAAGGAGTTTTAAGGCTCTCATGGCCAAGCTCAGCTGGCAGTTCAGGTCTGTGTGTACCTTTCCCATTCCTGCTCTCTCAGCTGGCTGAAAGCACAGTGTTTGTGACCTCCAGGCTGAAAAGCTTTTCCCTTGCTGCCCTTCACAGGAGGCTGCTGCTTGAGCAGCATTGTCGGAGCTCGCTTTGCCCCATGGGGAACTCCTGGGAAGAAGGAGCTGCATGGCTGCTGGGGTCAGAAGGCAGAGACACTCTCCGGCAGCAGCACGAGAGGAGGACAAGGAACAGGACAGTACCATCAGTTGATGGAGATAACTAAAGCTTTCAGTCCAGGCTCCATCTGTTCCTCCTGGTGTCCACACAAAGGCCTCCAGCGTGCCACCGAACAGGAGTCAGGCAAAGCAGCGCTCTCTGGCACTGAAGCAGCAGGTACGTTCTCACTCTTAGCTTTTCCCGCCTGGCTCTTGTGATCTCCTACCTTTGGCCACAGCTCTCTGCCAGGGCTGGCTGTCTGACCTCCCTGTCTGTCCTGCGGCCTGTCACAGCTGTTTGGGTTTGGTGCTCGGCAGGGGGAAGGGAACGGTGTGTGATTTGTTTCAGGCTTGTGGTTTCTGCTGGGTTTTGGCGGTATCGAGGTTCTGTGGGGGTTTGTGTTGGGCCTGGGGTTAGTGGGGTCGGTGTGGGCCTGTGGGGTTGTTTTAGTTGGATATGGGAGGTTGGTGGGGCTTGTGGGGTTGTTTTAGTTGGATATGGGAGGTTGGTGGGGCTTTTGGGGTTTTTGGGGATGTCGGGGATCCGGGGGTGTCTGCGGGGTCTGGGGTTTTTTGTGTGTGTCTCTCTTTAATTGTGGCCTCTGTGTTTTCTGGCTTGCGGGGTTCTTTAGGCCCCTCCCCATGCCACAACGCGGGGAAGAAGGGAGTGAAATGCTGCGTAAAGTGCAGTCTGCTGAGAAGGGAGGTGTTGGGGGAGGTACTTTAAGCTCTGGCCACACTTCCCATCCCCCGACTCCGGTGTCACTGGGGGTGCTGGGCAGGGCCATCAGTCAGAGTTTGTGTCCTTTATCCCGTACTGTCCTGGCCGCGATGCTGACTGCGGAATGGTCTCTCCCTCAGTATTTATTTCCTCCCCTGTCCGGTTGGAAAGGGCAGTGACAGAGTGGCTTTGGTGGGCGTCTGGCCAAACCACTGCAGTCGGTTCCGACAAAGCCCGGCGGGTCGGGAAAGGCCGCCCGCCCGCCCGCAGCTCCGAGCAAAGAACAGGAGACGGCGCCACCGTCCCCGGCGCCCGGCCAAAGGGCCGGCGGCGAGCAGGCGCCTCAGCTGGAGAGCCGCGTCTCCCGCAGGCGCTGCAGACCCCGCGCTGGGGGGCGCAGGCAGGGCCGGGGCGGAGGGGCGAGCACGGACAGCCGCGGATAGAGCTCGGGATCGGACAGCGGCGGAGGCGCATGCGCGGAGTCCGCTGCTGGCAGGCGGCTGCCCGGGCGTGCGCGGTTGAGACCGTGACGCCAGCGGCGAACTCTACCGCCCTCTTTCGCCTGCCGTGCGCATGCGCAGTATGCCCCCCGGAGCCGCTCCCTGCCGCCGCCTGGCGAGTGAATCGCGGTACTGCAGACGGACGCCACGCGCGACCAGTGCAGCTCGTGGCTCCGGGCTCTCCGCCGCCGCCTCTCGAATGAGCCGCGTTACGGCGGCTGGATCGCGCCGCGTGTGCGGTAGGCCGCCCGAAACCGGCTCTCTGCCGCCACCCGGTGACGAGCCGCGAAATCCGCGCCCTGCTGCCGGCCTGCGGGCACGGCTCGCGGCTGCGGACGGGCGGCGCAGCACAGCGGACGCCGTAGAGCGCCTTAAAGCGGCGGCCGGCGTTGCCTAGGGACCACGCCGGGGTAGCGCCGCCGCAGCGCGGAGCAGGCGCAGTAGAGTGCGCTCGGTGCCGCCGCCGCCTGGCGAGCGCTCCGCGGTTCCGCAGGCGGTCGGGCCCCGCGCACACGCAGTAACGCTCGAAACCGCCGCCGCTCGGCTGGCCGTTCCGCCCGGGCGGCGGGCATGCGCGTCGGTTCTTACCTCCCCGCCAGCGCTCGCCTGGCGACGCCGCGTCGTGTGCCGGGCGGTGCTGCCCGCTCCGCGCTCCCTCCCGGTGAGGCGTCGCCTCCGCCGCCCTGCCCGGGGTCGGCCGGGGCCGGGGGGGGGGGACGGTTCCGCGGTTCGGGGTTGGGACGGTGGCATGTGGGGTGTCCGCGGGGCGGGGCCGCTCAGGGTTCCCGGGCAGCTCGGGGGCTGTAGCGCGGGGGCCGCGTTGCTGTGGGGGGGGTTCCGGGGGGGAGGGGTTTGCTGGTCGGACTGGGGGTTCAGTGCGGGTGCTGTGCGGTCGTTAGTGGGCGGTGTGCGGGTATGTGTGCGGGGCTGAGGGGGTCTCTGGGGGCTGTGCGGTCGTTAGCGGGCAGTGTGTGGGTGTGTGCGCAGGGCTGAGGGGGTCTCTGGGGGCTGTGCGGTCGTTAGCGGGCAGTGCGTGGGTGTGTGCAGGGATGAGGGGGTCTCTGGGGGCTGTGCGGTCGTTAGCGGGCAGTGTGTGGGTGTGTGCAGGGATGAGGGGGTCTCTGGGGGCTGTGCGGTCGTTAGCGGGCAGTGCGTGGGTGTGTGCAGGGCTGAGGGGGTCTCTGGGGGTTGTGCGGTCGTTAACAAATGGTGTGTGGATGTGTGTGGGGCTGAGGGGTTCTCTGGGGGCTGTGCGACATTCTGCCCTGTCTGAGCATGGGCTGCGGGTTTTCTCGTGTGCGGTTCCAGGCCAGGAGCAGCATTGGGCCACCGCACTGTTGTGTGGGAGCAACTGGCTGGCCTTGGGCTGCTGTGAAGGCAGACGCTGGCAGAGCCAGGAAAGGACACAGGGTGCTGTTAGGAGCATTCCTTCGGTTAGGAAAGCCCTGAGACCCAGGGTCAGAGGGGTGCTTGTGGGCTCTATGGGGAGGGGTTAGGCCAGGAGCATTGTTCATTGCTCGCATGTCTGGTTTGGGAGCTGTTGCATTTTGGAAGGTGGACACTGGTAGAGACAGAAAAGGAGATAGGGCACTGTTAGGACCGTTCCCTCATTTTGGAAAGCGCAGAGCCCCAAGGGCAGTGGGGCTGCTTCTGGTCGACATAGGGAGGTTTTGGGCCAGGAGCAGCGTTCCGTGCTGGCACGTTTGGTTGGGTTTGGTTTGTGCCAGCTAAGTGAATTATTTGGAAGGTGTAGAAGCAAAAGCTGCAGAGGCTGCCGGCAGGTAACTGAGGCGCTGAGGGGTTGGGCCGAGAGGTGGCAAATGCTCCCTGGGCAGTCTGGTTCTGTCAGGTGAAGTTTGTCACCTCCAGCACTGAGCCAGCCGCTGTTCGCATGTGTGCTTCCTGCTGTGCTCTCGGACGGGTGACAGGGTCACACTTGGAGGCTGTGCCGTACCTGGCACAGTGTGAGGTCACGGCCCCTCAGCTGCCCAGCGCCTCACCTGAGCACACACTGGCTCCCGCTCTTGGTGGTTTGGTGTGACCGTGATGCCAGTTGCATGAGGAGCACCGCTGGCTGCATAGGGTTTTCTAGCAGCAAAGTTGTAATGCCATAGGAGTGCTGGCAGCACAGCCAGGCCTGGGCATAGCACAGTGTCCTCGCATTATGTGCATGCTGCCATTGCGAGCGGTGCCGCAGCAGCTGGTGGGAATGAGGTGAGGCTTTGCTGGCTGGTATTTTTAGCTGTGCTCTGCCAAGGAGATGAGCTGAGTTTTCACATCAGCTCTAAGAGGCTTTTCTGTTTGGGCTTCTCTCCCAGGCTTGGGACTCGGTGCTGTATTTGTGGCTGGATCCTTCTGGTAAGTGGATGCTGTTGGTCCTGGCTCTGGCCAGGCCAGAACTCCCCTCCCTAAGCAGTCAGCACAGGTGAGGCGAGTCAGCCCGGACTGTTTTCCTCACCACCTGACATCACTCCCCCATCAAAGGGGCCGATTTGGGAGGGGTGCTCCTGGGTGCTTCCAGGGCAGGCTGAGTGAGGCCAGGGCCAGGGGTCGGTGCTCACATTGGGGCGGTGCTCAGCAGTGTTACTGTCTCCTTGGGCAGGTAAAGCGCTCCACATTCTTGTCGGGGCTGTGTGCTTTGTCTGGGGGTCCTGTTCTCAGGGTGCTTGTCAGTAACGGCCCTTCTCCCCAGCAACGGGGCCTCCGGCTGCTTCTCTTGTGGGAGCTTCTCTTGTGGGAGCGATGGAGCGAGCAGAGCAGCGTGTGGTGCTCGGCCCCTGCCTGGGGCTGAACTGCCACCTCCTTACTGCGTATCTGAAGGAAATGCCTGCTCATCATCTCTGGGGCAGTGCTCCAAGTGCAGGGGGGAGGGGAGGTGAGGCCAGGCCAGCATGGCAGCCTTTCTTTGAGGTCATGTCTTGAGCCGGGGGAGCCCAGTCTTTAGGTTGCCGTGCCCACCTCAAGCTGCACGTCATCAGGTTTGTGCCTGCTAGAAGTCTGGGACAGAGCTGGCATAGGTGTCCTGTCCAGCCGGTGTCCGTCGACGTCCTCTTTGCTGCACATGGGTAACAGGGGGCTCTGGAGCAATACAGGCATGCTGCTCGGTGAAGGCAGAGAAGTAGCGCTTTCCTTTAGAATGCTGACATTGGTACAGAAAGGGCAGTTTGTCTGTCTCTCACTGTCCATGTTCCCTTCGACCCAGGGAGGCTGCGTGGAGCCGACGACTTCTTAGCCGCGTTGACGGGCAAACTGGCCCTGGTGTGACCTGCTGGAGCTGCACGCTGAGATCAAGTACCTGATGGACTTGCTGGATCCGTCTTTGCTGCGTGGAGAAGGTAAGGCATCCTTGCAGAACGCAGGCCCCTGTGACCTGGGAATCTCCTGCTGGACATGGCCTGCTGAGGCAAGGGCTGTTTCCAGCTGAGAAGGGGAAGGCGAAGGTGTAGGTGTGTCTTAGCGAGCAAAGACACAGGCTGCGCGGGGAGGAGGGGGCAAATGCAGTTATCCTTCTGTGCCTGGAAACATCCCAAGAGTATTTCTAGGCCCATAGCCTTCAGCTAAATTGAGGGACACGTAATGGGACTGTTGGGCTACCTGGGGAGGTTTCAGACCAGGAGCAGCGTGCAGGCATCATGTGTTTTTTTGGGGGGAGTTATCACTGGGTGTTTAGCATTTTTGAAGGTGGACGCTGTTAGAGCTGCAGAATGTCACAGGGCAGTGTTAGGATCATTCTCTGGGTTAGAAAAGTCCTGAACCCCGGGGTTGGAGCGTCTTCTGGTGGGGTAACTATTATTGGGGGTGCAGTTTTGGTTTTCCCAGGCACATCGGATCCCCAAACTCCTGAATAAACCTGATCTTTGATTTCCTAAGGCACCTTGTGCTTTGTAGGGGTGTTTATCAGAGCTAAACTGAACATTTCAATTCATTGTTATGTAAATCTTCAGTTAGGTTATTTTTAGCTCTGAGATCCTGTACAGCCCGGTAACTTCCGTTCAGCTTCTTAACAGGTAGAACAGGAGTCGTTCCCTACTTCCAATTCTATTTTGCCACCCCCAAATTTAACTTTTGCCTCCGATTGTTCCAATAAATCTTGTCCTGACAAAGGTCTTGGTGAGTTGGGCCCGGACAGAAATGTCTGTATTCCTGTCTGCTTTCCTAACTCATATTTCAGGGGTTTTAAGAAGAATGCCTTTTCACTCTGGCCAGGTTAGTGCTTGGTTTACAAATGAAAAGGCTGCTCCTGTGTCTACCAAAACTTCTATTCCCTGTTGTTGTTTCCCTAGTTTGGGTATACCCAGTGGATCTGCTCAGGTGGGTTCCCCAGGTCCCCATCCCTCCTTTCCGACAGGAGCCTGTGCTTTACTCCTGCCCCTCCTCTCTGGGCACTCGCTCTTCCAATGGCCCCTTTCTTTGCACTGGAGGTGCTGGTGGAGTCTCTCCATGATACCTGGCCCCAGCTGGCACCAAGGAGAGAATGAAAAGCACCAGATGCCTACAGGGTGGGGTTTAGTGTCTTCTTCTGCCCCCTTGATGACACCAAGGTGTTTGGCACAGCCACGTGTGGGTGATGTCAAGCTGGGGGGGAACTGCCAGCCAGCAGCAGGGACCTTCTCGGATGTTCCTGAGCTGGGGACTGTGGTGTTATGCTGAGACAGACCCCAGAGCTGGGGTCTCCCCACGGGCTCCTGGGGCCTATTTCAAAATCCCAAGTCATAAACCTCCCACGCTGGGCATTGCCACCAAGCACCTCAAAAATTACCAAGAAAACACACTGTGAATTACATCTGCAAGGGCAACAAGTGCTTTTGATTTTGGGTCTGGTGAGGTGATCCAAAGAGCTGAAGAGGATTTATGCTCTTCCTTCAGGGCCCTTGGGCAGGCGGGCCAGCCAGCAGAGCTGCGGGTGTCTCTGGAAGGTCTCTTCCTGGCCAGAGGCAGCACTGAGAGGAAGGACAGGGTGGGCTGCGGGTGTTCCTTGTGCAGCTTGGCCCCAACTGGGGGCAGTGCTGGTGCTTCCTGGCTACCCCCTCCTCCCTGTTCTTCTCCTGCTCCTCTTCTCTAGCACAGAAGAAGAAAGATGCTGTGCTCCATCTCCATCCAGGATCACAATCTGCCCCCATCACAACCACAGTGCCTCAGTGTTTGTGTGACATACATCCCTGGGGCGCTGAAAAACCCTCCTCCTCCCTGCTGCGGGCTCAGTATCCATGGCTTCAACAAACCAAGTGCAGACCTCATTGCCCTGCTGTGTTGATCTGCTCTGCTGCCTCTGGAGCCCAGGGTGCAGGACCCAACTGGGAGCTGGCACTGGAGGGCCCGGATGCTGTGGCATCCCACACAGTGCAGGAAGGACAGTTCTCCTCCTTTTCCTCCCAGCTGAAGCCTCATAGCTGGTGGTACCCATGAACCAGACATGGAGTTCATCATCCCACTGCAGGGACCTGCTCCACCGCCTCCACCTCTGCACAAGTGTGGTGCTGAGCAGTCCCCGGTGCAATAGCCAGACAGGAGCTGGCACTGGAGGGCCACCCTCTGGCATTACCTCAGTCCTCAGAGGCAGAGTCGCTGGTCCCACAGAACCCGCCTGCTGCAGTCGCTCCCCCACTGACCAAGGATGGAATGGGCAGATGATGGCACTGCTGAGGAAGCAGCATTGTTTCCCATCTTCAAATGAGACTGCCTGGAGAAAAAAACGAGTGATCCCCGGTTAGGGCTGTTCTTGCAGCCTCCTCTGGCCTTCAGTTGTTTTCTTGGAGCACATTCTATCGTGATTTGGCTTGGAAGGGACCTCAAAGATCACCGACTTCTACTCCCCCCCGCCACCACCACAGGCAGGGGTGCTCTCCACTTGACCAGGTTGCCCAATGCTCCATCCAGCCAAGCCTTGAAGACTTCCATGGAGCCAGGGGCATCCGCCACCTGTCTAGGCAACCTCTCCCAGAGCCTCCACGCCCTCACAGAAAAGAATTTCTTCCTCAGATCTAAACTAAAGCTCCCTTCTTTCAGTTTCAAAGCATTCCCCCTTGTCCTATTGCTACATGCCCTGATAAAGAGTCCTGCTTCATCTGTCCTGGAGACTCCCTTTTAAGTCGACTTCTCTACGCAGACCAGCTTCAGAGAGCAGACAAGTAGCAGTTAGCCTAAAGCCCAGCAAGGAAGGGTAAGAGCTGATGTGGGGTAGTTCAGATTTGACAGCACTGAGTGATGCGGGCAGTAATGGCCTCCTCTGGCAGAAAGAGAAATGCTGGGGAGGATGGGAAGAAAAACAACAAAACCACAAACAAAGGAAACTTTTTCTAAGGCTATTTTAATGCTGGTTCTTAACTGACATAGAACAGTAAATAGGCCTGCTTCCTGCAAACAGCGTTGATGCTGCAGCGTTCCACAGACACGTCATCCATCTTGTACCACAGTCCATTGCTGGCCTGCAAAGAAAGGCAGCGGTACCTGGAGATGAACTGTGTGCTTTCTCCACAAAAACACAGGCAGAAAACGAGGCAGCCAAGAGAAACCCAATCCAGCTGGTACGGAGACCTCGCCCAAACCCGTGGCTGCCAGTACCCCTGCAGCCTGGTTCTCTTGCTAGGAAGGAAGCTGCTCTTTACCTTTATGTAACAAAAATAGTGTCCGGCATGGCAGCTGCCACCTCTGTGCAGCAGGACGGCATATAAGGAGTAGAGGAGCGGTTCTCCAGCAGTCTGCGATGTGTATGGCCGGAGATCCAAGTGCTCGGGGTACTCCACAACCTACCAAGGAGAGACTGAGAGGGCTCAGAGATGATGCTGAAAGATTTTATGAGAGCCTCCCAAGGCCAGGCAGTAGAGGTGAGGTGTCTGCAGACACCTTTTGGGCTCATGAGCACTTGGGTGTGCCCGAAAGCAACATGTAATCCTTTGGCTGGCAGGAAATGGCTCTCAGCCAAAGCGGCCCTGTCAGAGCAGAGCACGCACTTGTCTTTCCCCTGGAACTCTCCTCTCCCCAGAAAGGAACACAAACTGGTGAAAGAGCGCACTGCTTTTGGGAATCTCCTACTGCAGGAGGAGAAAGCTGCACTCCAGCTGGATACACACCTTCCCCATCTTCCTGCCGGTGAGATCTTGAAACCTTTTCAGGCACAGGGTGAGGACCTTGGGCACGTGATGGACAGTCAGCCCCTTGGAGGCAGCAACCTGGAAACCTGTCACACCTGGAAACCCAGCACAGAGCCAGGTGCTGGAATGCACCCTGTTTTCCCCACAGCAGGTCAGACAAGCTTCCACCACTCAGGCATCCTTCACAGCTGTGTTAAGGCTGTTCAGTACCGTCAGGCCCTGCTAAACAAAAGCTGCATCTCATTCTTGTGCATTCATCCTCTGTGCAAAGAGGACTTCTGCTCCATGACACAGCACCTTCCTGCAGGATCTAGGATTACTACATTGTTTCTCCTCGTCTTACCTGTGGCATTGCAAGCAGTTCTGTCATCCATCTGCTCAGGTTCCACAAAGCCCTCCAGAGCTGCAGTGACAGAGGCTGCTGCCTGGAGGAATGGGAAAGGAGAGCACTGAGCACTGCCCTCACTCACCCAAACGCTTCCTAGAGAGTCGACAAGCAGGGCCCAGGAGGAGGCAGAGAGGGGGTATTCTGCTGAAGGCTTCCCTCAATTCCCAGGCATTCCTGGGGCCATCAAGAGCACTTTCTCTGTGGCACTGCTCAGTTCAGCTGCCAGTTGTGTGCAGGGTCATGAGCAATGGGAAAACAAACCCACAACCCATCAGCCCAGGAGCCAGACGGGTGTTGTGGGCAAAGGGAAGGAGGATGAGAGGTCACCAAGGGTGCAGGGAGGATAATGTATGCTTGTCCAGATGAAAGCCAGCACCCATAGGGAGCACAGTGCCACAGCCTCCACAGGACACTGTCCATTCCACTTCCCACCTGCCACCACCAAGCTTGCTTGTGTTTGCACTACTTGTTTCCAAGTCATCTGCATGGATTCTGGAAAGCTACAGGGGCCTTGGGACATCTTGAATCACAGTTCAACAAACCCTCTTACTTTATATCCAGCAGCACATCCAGGAAGGGCTTGTAGGAATTGGAAACCGCTTTGCAGCTCCAGCACGTGACTGGAACACAAATCAAAATGCTCAGTGACAGGGGCAGTGAACTGGCTGTGATGGCTTACACTGGTTGTACCAACGCCAGTCACAGGATCAGCTGTTGTTCAGAGGCAGAGAGAGGCACAGACAATTCCAAGGAGAGTTATGGAAAGAAGTACTTCTGGATCTCAGCGAGCCCCCAGATATTTGGTGGACAGCGGTGGTTGCTTGCGAAGAGAAGTCCAAGCTGGAACAAAGTGGTAAGGAAGAGAGTTATGTCCTCCAAGAGTTTTTTGCTTTCTCTGAAAGCCCTGGGCATAGGTTTTCCTTGGTGGGAGGATGTCAGGGAATCCAAAGGGCTTGGGAACATAGAGGAGAGAATTTGCTTGTGCTTACTCGCTGCTTCCACTCAGACAAGCTCTCTGCATGGCATCGACAGTATAGCGTAAGAACTTGTGGGCGTCTTCCTGTGTGCCAGGCTTGAAATGTTCTCCTATTCCTACAAAAGAAAAACTTGGCAGCTCTCTCCTACAGGAGCAGAAGAAAACCTGAACAAGGCTCTGAAATCTCTTACCTGTGAGGGCACTGATGACAGCACTCGGCTTGATGGCACTGCCTGAGGCGTGCAGGACCTCATTAACATGCGCTTCCATGATGCACATCATGCAGAAGCCTTGCTGGACACCTGAAGAGGGAGGAAAGCAAGTTTCTCAGGTTAACAAAATAGCCATGGTGATGGACAGCCCGGTGGAGGCCTTGAAGCTATAAGATCCCCACTCCTCCCAAGCTGACAGCATCCCAACAGGCCTGGGACATTCTGGTGTACAGAAAAGCTCTCTTTGGAGGGATGCTTAAGTGATAGAAGTTTTCTATGCAGTGAGCCAAGGGGGCTGGACGCTTGCAGGAATAGAGACTAGTGAGAGGGGCCTTTCTAAACGATACGCCAGGGAGCAGATGATCCCCTCGCTCAAACCAAGATACAACTTCGTCTCACACCCACCAAGCTCAAGCCCAAACCCGTCTTTCCTTCTCTGTCAGTCAATGGTCTCTGCTCTCCCTTTGATTTATTCCAAAACCAACAACAACTCTCCACGAATCGCCAAGGTTTCTTCTGTCCCAGGGATGGTAAAACAGGAGGGAGTGGCTGCTTGTCAGTTTTCCCCTCTACGCCGTCTTCTGCTGCCCTGCTTTCCAATCAAGGACTTGTGGATGTGAGGGATGACTCCTGCGGATACAAGAGGAGGATTCCCATCAGACTTCCTAAAAACCTCTTAGAGAAATCCTCAGTTCCCAGCAGGATTTGGTGAAGTGTTTCCTCCTGCCGTGGCTCCAGTATTTCTCTTTGGTGCCAAATTCCTGTTTTCCCACATTTCCCCCTTTAAAATTCCCCATGGGAAGGAGGGAAAGGGGGTGGCAAGGGCGATACCCACCTCCTCCAGCAATGGTGGCTTTGATGAGAGAATCCAGCTCCTCGTCACCACGAATGGCCAGCTGCAAATGGCGACAGGTGATGCGCTTGGCTTTCAAGGCCTTTGAGACATTCCCTGCCAGCTCTAAAACCTGCAAAGACACTGGGGATGATCCCAAGGGCAAGGACGGGTCTCCCACCTCCCTGCCCCAGCCTCTGGAGGAAGGTGAGGGCCTACCTCGGCAGTGAGACACTCCAGCACGGCTGCGCTCTAGACAGCAGCTGTAGCGCCCACTCACCCACGGCTGGTTGTGCGAGTTCTTAAATGCCTGTGGATCCTTCCAACAGGGAACTGGGGTGAGAGCAACCAACGCTGTGTTAGCACCTATAGACCCCAAGAAATTTGCATACTATAGCCCCCTATAAATTTGCATACCCTTACCCATTTGCATAATTACACCAGATGCCACCAATTTTTAACCCCACCCCGCCCATCCACAGCTTCTGGGAGCTTCTGGGAGCCCCTGTAATGCCGCTACTGCGACAACACAAATCGCAAAAGATTACCTTTTCCACTCACTCAAAAAACAAATAGAGACAAAATAGGGGGGTACAGGTCGATGCATGCCCCCAGAAGTGGAGGTTTCACCCAGGGATGTGTGATTTCCCTCACCAGCAGGAGTGGCTGGGCCCTACCTGGAGTCCTGCTCTCTGGGAGCATGATACGGCCTTTGCTTTGGCCTTGCCACTATCCTTCCCTGCTTTTCCACCCACCTGCAAGAGAGAAATCCACCTATTAATAATCTTAATTCATCCCTAGAAACCTGCTGCACCATAACCGAGAGGCAAATACTCTCTTGGCCACGACAGGAAACTCATGGCCTCTCAAAGCACCCAAAGAGTGGCAAATATGAAGGGATCAGGCAGTTTTGAGGGGTGCAGCAGCTGCTTGCTCTTGTTACCTTCTAGCTACAGTTGGTTTCACAAAGGTCTTTTATTTAACCCTTTGCACCCCTTCACCAGCCTTCCCTGGGAACCACCACGGCTGCAGGCAGCCCCGTGCCTCAGGCCTATAGCTGCCGGCACGGCCTGGGGTGCTGCTTCCTGCGGCCTGACCCTGCGTGGGCACCATCCCCTGGCTCGGTCCTGCTCGGCCCATGGCCGCCTCCTTGGGCTTGCCCAGGATGGAGGCCCAGAGAGGAGTGAGCAGCACAGCCAGCAGAGCAAGGATACAAGCAGGAGAGAGGGGACAGGCTGCAGGAGGGAGGGAAAAGAAGGGCAGGAAGCAGGAGAGAGAAAAGAGAAATGCAGGGAGCGGGGGAGGGATGCGGACAAACATGGCAGCAGGCTGTAGGACAGAGGGAGGACACACAGAGCTGTTAACCCTGTGAACAGCTGCCCAGGGGGAATGGGGCAGTGCCAGGGTTTAGCCCCAGCTGGCGGCTGAGCCCCACGCAGCCACTTGCTCAGGCCCATCTCCCCCCAGGGTGAGGAGGAGAACGGTGAGACAAAGGCAAACCTCACGGTTGGGATAGGGGCAGTTTACTGGGACAGCAGAAGAAACAAAACTGGTGACACACAATTCAGTTTCTCACCTGCCAGCCATACAGCTGGAGATGCACCACCCCTCCCCAGCCAGCCCCTTTTCATGCTCAGCATGATGCCATACACTGTGGAATTCCCCTGTGGCTCCTTTGGGTCACCTGTCCTTGCTCTGTCCCACCCCAGCTTCTGGTGAAAATTAACTCCCTCCCTGCTGAACACAGGACCCCCCTGCTGCCCCCCAGGATTCTGGCAGGCTTGGTGGGCATGTTGACCCCCCACTCCCTTGGGGACCTACACTGAGAGCCCCCCCTCACTCCACAAGCTGCACTGACTGGGACCCACTCCAGTAGCTGGCAGGACAAGCTGGGAGTGCCTGCACCCACTGGTTGACTCCAGTAGGTGGCACCCGGCCTACCCACACCACCCCCCAGCAGCTGGCACATGGTCCTTTTGGTTCACAGACACTCAGGGGTGAGAACGAGATCCCGTAGAGAGTGTGTTCAACAAGATTTATTAGAAGATGACAGGACAGACACCATATCATGCACAGTTCCTCAGGGGAGCTTTACATGTGCAGTGGCCCTCAAGTACTGATGGGGCAAGTGATGGTCTGCAGTTTCCTGGCTCTTTCCTGCAGCTGCTGGCTGATGAGACGCAGCTTAGCAGAGATCTGCTTGAGCCTCTCCAACTTCTTCAACATTTGAGGAGAGCTTCCCTTCCCCACAAGACAGTTCTCTTGAAGGATGTGGCACCGCCTCTCCAGGTCCTTTACGGCACCTTGGAGGCTGCCGCTCTGCTCCAGCAGCCTGCTGTGACTGCTACCAGGCAGCCAGGCCTCCTGCAGCCCTGGGGTCTGAACGCCCACCTCTGCCACAGCCCGCCCACTGCCGGCACTTCCCTGTGGCACGGAGCACAGGTTGTGGGGCGCCAAGTCTTCCCATACAGCCTCAGGAGGAACCTCTGCGCTGTTTCCTTCCTCCTGGAGATGGGCATCCTTTACGCTCTCCTGGGTTTCCCTCTGCCCGTGTGTGTCTAGGGAGGGACATGGCGTGAGGGTCTCCGAAGAGCAGGGTTCGCTGGCCCCGGTGCCCAGGAGGGTCTGCAGGCGTGCCCTGGCCTCACTGCAGGAAGCAGGCTGCTGGCCGTCGAACCGCTCCAAGATGTACTTTTCAAAGAGTCTCCTCTGCTGCAGCAGTTGGTCTTGGAGGTGGATGATGTGGGCGGCCATCCTGCTGTTGTCCTTCCAGCACAGCTTGCCCAGGACGTCCTGGATCTCACCAAAGGCCTTGCCGCTGCTCCAGGCTCCCCTCACCAGCTCCTTTGCCAGCTGCTTCTGCAGGTCCCGTGCCTGACAGGTGGTGCTATCACGCTGCTGCAGCAGCATCCCCTGCACCTGGTCCAGCTCAGCCTCCTTGGAGCGCAGCAGCTGGCGGATCTCCACCTCCCGCTGCCGCTGGTTCTGCTCCCGCAGGCGCTGGAGCCCCTGTGCCTGCTGCTGCTCCCCTCTGGCCTGCAGCCGTTGGGCCAGGAGCTGCCGCTCCCGCTCCGCCGCCTCCTTCAGCCGGCGAGTTTCAGCAGCGAAGTGTTGGCGCAGCTCTTGGGAGCGGAGTCGCTCAGCCTCCAGCTCAGCCCGCAGCCTCTCCAGCTGCTGCTCGTGCCTGTCCTGTGACGCCCGGCCACGGCAGGGCGAAGGGTGGCTGCGTGCCACGGGCCTCCGTCCCACACCGCGCCAGCTCATGGCTTCAGGGATGGCAACCAAATGCTGATGCCAACAGCCACCAGCGTTGGGTGTCCCTCCCTGTCAGCAGCTGCTGCCTCCCCTGACTGCGCAGGAGTGGAGACAGCATCTGAAGTGAGCCAAGGGGGAGCGAGTCTGGCTTTATCTACCTGTCCTGGCAATGACCTCACAATGGAGGGGTGGGGCCTCATGGCCTTATAACGTGTGTCATGATGCTAGCGTAACCAAGGAGGGGTGGAACCTTGGCTGCACACCAAGTGCCCACCAAACAACCCCCATATTGGATTGGACAGTGATGGCCGTGTCACTGTGATGTCACAGTAGGTTTTGTGACATAGGTGCCCATAAAAGAAGCCGCTCCAAAAAGCAAGGGCACATTTGGAGGGGAACCTGACCTCAGTGCTGCTGCGCAGCAGTTTGGAGAGCATTCACTAAGACGCTTCTCAGCGGTCCCTGGTGCCCCCCACCATCTCCTGCCACGTGCTCAGCACCGAGACAAATCCTAGGCACCCCTGACTGTGCATCCGCCTGGCTGCATCGTGTCTGTGAGGGAGGGTGTGTGCCCCTGTGCTTGGGGACTGTCCCCACAAGTGTCAGGTGCCCGACTGTGCCCACAGTCGTGCCCTCACAGCCCAGTGGCCCCCCTCGCAGCCACGCAGGAGGAGGTGGTGAAGGAAGCCATGCATGAGGAAGTGATGAAGGAAGACCTTCGCAGGCTCCGCGAGCGCCTGGAGCGCTGTGCTGCGGGGTCACGAAGGCACAGGGAGCTGCTGCAGACTCTGGTAGGTGTGGAGTGTTCCCCTTGAGCTCGGACGCTGGGAATGAGAGCCTGGCCCCTGAGCCCCCCTATTCCCACACAGCAAAAGGAGCAGGAGGAGATGAAGGAGGCCATGGAGCAGCATCGCGCAGAGGTCAGTGTCCCCTCCTCTGCCCGCCTCACCCAGCAGCGGTGGCCAGGGCTGTGTCAGGGGCTCAGTCCCTGTGTCTGCTGCCTCTTCCCAGAACCGCCTCACTGCGAGCGATCTAAAAAGGAGCCGCCAGCAGCTGCAGCAGCTGAAGGACTGGATGTCCCAGGCGCAGGTGAGTTCACTGGGTCAGACAGGTTGGGGGTGGAGGGCACCTCTGGAGATCATCTTGTGCAGTGCCCCTGCTCCAGCAGAGTCAATGAGAGCCAGTTGCTCAGGACCATGCCCAGATGTGGAGCATGTCCAGAGTGGGCCTTGGGGGTCCCTTGGTCCGCCCACAGGGCCTGTAGCCCTGGGAAGGAGGGGATGTGAGGGCAAGGACCGTGCCCAAAAGGAGTCAGGAGTGGATAACACTTGTATGTCGTGTTCAAGAGGAACTCGGGCATGGGCTGGAGGGGGTTGCTGGGTAGTCTGGTGTTGGGCCCTCGCTGGTGGCATGGGGGTGGTCCTCCATTCCCTGCCCCTCCTGGAGTGGTTCCAGTTTCTTCTTCTCTGCTAGGAGGAGCTGTTTCAGAAACAGAAGAAGGGAAGCAGAGCAGTGCAGGAGCTGTTAAGGTTTGTGAACCATAAATCCCTCGGGAGTGGCCGGAGTTGCTGGGCAATGGCGCTAGCCTCAGGCCACCTTGTGCCTGCCAGCCTGGCCCTGGAGACTGACTGGGGACGCCCCGTCCCACCACGTCTCCCTACAAGGTGTCCGCTCTCTCTGCAGTGCCATCAGTGGTCAGAACTGGCCAAGGCTATTCAGGAGCACACTGAGGCCAAGAAGGTACTGACTGGGGACAGGCGGGCTGGGTGCTCAACATGTTTGTGGAGGAAAGCCCCCACAGAGTGATTATGAGATGGACTCTTGAGCAGGTCCTTTGCTTTTCAAGCTTGTCAGGCAGAAGATCCAGAACCACTTGGAGACACTGGAATGCCTCCGAGAGCAACCAGCTTGGTGAGTGGCAACGGGGCCCTGACCAAAACCTGGGACCGTAGGCTGGGGGGTGCTGAGCAGCTTCGGGCAGACCTCTGCCACTTGCAGACATCTTTCTGGCTCCTGTCTGCTGCTGATGTCTGCTCTGGAGAGCCCTTGGTCTGTTGCCATTCACGCTATGCCACTCCCTCTGACCCTGAGGGAGTAGCAGTGTTAAACACCAGCCAAGCAAGGTGGCAGCAAAGGCTTGTGGCTTTTTCAAATGGGTTGGAAGCAGCAGCGCTGAGGTACTGACAGGCTGACTCCTGTTCTTACCTCTGCTGCCAGAGTGGTTCCGAAGAATGTTTCTCAATACAGTGATAGGTGCTTTATACATACAAGTAAATATATATCTCTCTATATAAACAGCAGCTCAAAACATCTCTGAGGCAGTTGGGAAAGCATCCCTGCTGCTCGGTGCCCCCAGGCCTGGGATGGGGAGTAGGGCTGTGCTGTGCGGGGATGTGGGGGTGCCTGGTGCCAGCCCCAGCAGAGGCTGGGCAGCACACTGGCTCCCTGTCAGCCACATAGGGGGGCGTGATGTTGGCTGAGATCTCTTCTCACAGCCCAGAACCCCATGATTACCCCAGCAGGGAGAAGAAGGCAAAGAGAGATGAAGCAGAAGGGTCGCTGCTTCAAGAGATGGTGGCTGTGCGGCTGGTAGGACAGACACCCCAACTGTGGGCCTTCTGGGGGGGGGGAAGGGTCTGCACTGTGCCCGGAGGACATGAGGGCACTGGTCTCAGCAGGGACGAGGGAGCGGGATGGAGTGCCCAGCCCTCGTCCCCCTCGCACACCCCAACACGTGTCCCTGCTGTGTCTTGCTCTGTAGGAGGAGCAGCTGGCGTCCAGGAGGCACAGCATTGCTGCTTGGATGAGGTGAGTTGCCAGGGTGGCTTTGGGTGCTGGGGCTCTTCCACAGGCAGTGGGATGCCCGTGCCAGTGATCCCAAGGGCATTAGGCAGCTTTGGACTTGTCTAGGATGAAATGTTTCAGTACTGCTGTTCCTCCTTGCTTGGGGGGCACCTGGGGGCAGATTTGGGGGCCCACTGGGGAGACAAACAGTAGAGCTGAGAGAGATGCACAGGCCTCTCGCTCCAGCCGAGTGGGGGGAGTTGTGCCTGGCACCGTGCAAGGTCCCACCAGTGGCTTTCAAAGAGGGTGTCTGGCAAGAGCTATGACAAATTTGCTCCCTGCTCTCCTAATCCCTCTCCTGTTCTCCCCCCAGGAGATTCCTTCTGTTCTTCGCCTTCGTGCAGATCATCCTCCTGACTGTGGTGCTCCTGGAGAGGGACATCCTTTACTTGGTCCTGCCACCAAAGATGGCAGTTGCATTTGGGAGCCACCCTGTAAGGCCCCATTTCTTCTGAAATAAAAGGAGAAACAGAACAAAGACATCTGTCACTGTCCAGCCTGTGACCTTGTCAGGGCATGTCAGCTGGCGGCTCGGGGGGAGGGGGCTGCTGCCTTCCCTTCCTCCTGTGCACACCCCACCATGGCTCTGCCTCAGGCCTGGCTCCTGTCCTTGTGCTCAGCTCGGGTCCACGTTCCTGGCTATATCCCCTCCCAAAAAGCAGGATTTCCTCTATAGACAGCACAGAGTTCTGGGTCTGATGGCTTGGCCCCCAAGGGCCTGATGGATTACTAGCAGCCTGGGCTGGGAATAGAGCCAGACCTCACATATTCTAGGGCCCTGTGCCACTGTGTCACAGTGCTCTTTTCCTTTGGCCGGCTCAGTTTGATCCTGGCTACTGAGAGCTCGTCTTTCCCAGTGATCCCAGGGATGGCCAGCCCATGCCTACAGCTCCCACCGTGCCCCGGGGCGCTCCTTACTGCAGGGACACCGTCCCCAGCCCAGCCTGGCTCCCACGGGCACCATGGCTGCCTCCCTGGGCAGAAAATAGATATATTGAGAGGACTAGGGCTCGAGATAAGGACAGAGGGATCACTATCCAGTTAGTGCAACGGGCAAAACAGACTCAGAACAGAATAAAAGACAGAACAGTGATTTATTACACTACAGCTACACACCCAGTGAACCAGAGCCATGTAAAGAGAAGCACGGCCAGGTCTTAAAGCACCTTCCCCTCACCCCGCCCTTCTTAGCAGACTTAAACTTCATCACAATTTTACTCCCTTCTTCCCCCCCAACATGGCACGGGGAGGGTCAAGGATTGGGGAGTGGGGTTCTGATCAGTTCCTCACAAGCTGCTTTCCTCCTCCAAATCTTAACACTTCTACTTCCCCACACCCCTCCCTTCTTCGCCCACTTTAATCATAAATTCACTCCCTTCTTCCCCCCATCACAGTGCAGGGAGGGGCAGGGAATGGGGAATGGGGGTTTTCAGTCTGTTCCTCCCGAGTTGTTTTCCTTCTTAGCTGAGGGGGGGGGCATTCCATACACACCCCCTTCCCCTGTGGCACCGTGGGGTCCCACCCGCAGGAGACATTTGTCTCCAGGAACTCCTCCAGCGTGAGTCCTCTCTATCGGGGAGTCATCTCCTCACCACAGGCCTCTCAGCAAGACTCCCTTCCATGGGTGCTGACCTTCGGGCCCAGACTCCCCTGGCCTGGTCCCCCCTAGAGTCACAAGTGCCCCGGCAAGCCTGCTGAGGCGTGGGTCAATCTCTCCAGAGGCCGTAGATGTCTCTGCTCCCCGTCCTCATCCATGGGCTGGGAGGGGACACCCGCTGTACCATGGTCTTCTCCACGGGCTGCAGGGGAATCTCTCTCTCCAGCACCTGGAGGGCCTCATTCTTGTCCCCCTTTCTCCTTCGGGCCTGGCCTTGGTGTCCACCCAGCTTGTTACATCTTCTCACTCCCTTCTCTGGTGGCAAAATGCAGCTGCCTGTGGGATTTTTCTCCTCACTGTCATTCCCAGAGATGCTGTGACCATCTTGGATTGCCTTGGCCTTGGTCAGCAGCAACTCTGGCCTTGAATGGGCTGATGTTCACTGTCTGGGGCCTTCAGAGAGCTTCTGGCTGCTGCTTGCAGAAGCCATCTCAGCAGCACAGCTACGCCAAACTGCGACAGGCCTGTGCGCTGGGCAGAGAAGCTGTTCCTGGGCAGAGCTGTCTCTCAGCAGTGCTGCTGGGTTGCCATGAGGATGCTCCCTCCATCGCAGGAGCCCAGCCCATCCCAGCTCAGCAGGAGAAGGCCAGTTCTTCTAGGCTCCCTCCTGGTGTCTCAGGCCTCATGGGGATCGTTCTGTGATCCCATCTCTGATGTTCCCTCTCTCGGGTGGGGAGAAATCCTTCTGTCCAGCAGAGTCATTTCTCCTGATCAAACCAGAGCTGGGCAGGAGAATCACCTTTCCTTATCTCTGCATGAGACAGGACCCCCAGGCAGGGGGTCCCACAGATAAGGGGTTGCCCTTCTCTGGACACTCTCCAGCATCTCAACATCCTTCTTGTAGTGAGGGGCCCAAAACTGGGCACAGCACTCGAGGTGCGGCCTCACCAGAGCTGAGTACAACAGAACAATCTCTTCCCTACCCCTGCCAGCCACGTCATTCCTGATCCTGGCCTGGATTCCCTTGGCCTTCTTAGCCACCTGGGCACAGTGCTGGCTCATGTTCAGCTGTCTGTCTGCTAACACCCCCAGGGCCTTCTCCTCCAGGCAGCTCTCCAGC
Source organism: Porphyrio hochstetteri (assembly GCA_020800305.1). Classification (NCBI taxonomy): domain Eukaryota; kingdom Metazoa; phylum Chordata; class Aves; order Gruiformes; family Rallidae; genus Porphyrio; species Porphyrio hochstetteri. Next base: position 15,028,322 of record CM036915.1, on the reverse strand, counting down.
CACTCTGGCCCAGGCCTGTAGCATTGCCTGAGGTTGTTGTGATGAAAAGTGCAGGACACAGCTGCATTTTTCACAGGACAGGCCGCCATGCCGCCCAGGGGAGCCAGTTACCCCCATCCCACACCTGCCTTCCTTCATGCCATAACCCCCCACAGCTGCCAGTTTGCCATGAGGATGCTCCCTCCATCGCAGGGCTGCTTCTCTCCTAAATCAAGTTCCCGATCCCAGGAATCTGGGAAGTGCCTGACAGGTTTACAAGGAGATGGGCGACAGGCAACACGCAATTCAATATGAATTTTAGGTGAAGCCGTTTCCTGGGTGAAATCACAAGATTATCTACATTTGTTACTGCAAACGTGGCAAGCTAAAATACTGCTAATTTGTTACATACACTGTTTACACCCCACTGATTGGTTAGTGATTATAACGAGTTCTGATAACATATCTTATAGCTAAATATCCTTAGTTTTCCTTTGGTGCCTGAAAGCATCTGCACAGTGGCTGTTTGGACCATCTTCTTCCCAGAATTCCTTCTTGGTTCAGGGTAGTCTGTACCCCTGTCATCAAGGCCGCCCTGTTTTGAGAATGTGATTATTAAAATCCTCTCAGCATGAGTAACTTTTCCTGCCTCATGGGAACACGAGAGTATTGTCAGGGCCTGTGTCTTCAGTGAAGAGAGCCAGGCTGCCAGCAGGCCTGCTGCCTTCCCCGACAGTGTCCCTGGGACAACTGCTAAACTGGTTTTGTTTAGGGGCTTCTGTTTCCTTTTCTTGACTATTATAAACTTTCCAGGCTACTTCCAACGATCCATCCAAATTCTGTAGCTCCCTCCCTTCTATCTCCTTGTGACTGTCCCAGGAAAATTAATGCCACTTGTGCCCTCGCTTCCTGTGTCTCAGGCTGCCAATCGTATCCTTGCAAATTGCTTCCTTCAGCCTCAGAAAATGCTACTGGGGATTCCTTTTTCCCCTGCCTAATGTTGTACAGTGTAGACCAATCTATAGCTTTAGGCACAGCGTTCTGGACCCCGTATAAAAGCCACCGTTGCTATCTTTTCAGTCTCTGTGTTCATCTCCATTCGGGTCCCATTGAGGATCTCCTGTGGGAAAGGTTTGATCTGTGGTGCCATCTACTGTCCACGTACAGACACCCTCCTCAGCTCCACGTTCTTGGGGTTCTCAGAACCATCTGCTTTTCTGGGAAATCCATAAGGGTGTCCCAAATTACTCTCATATCATCCCAGTCTGGGGTTGGAGTTTTAATTATCATTCCCATCACCCTTCCAGCTTTCCCAGGATCCTCTCTATAGGGAGCAGCTGATTTCTTCCATATGATGAAATCAGAAGGAGAAAAGGGTATCTTCACATGAACTGGTCCATCTGCCCAGTTCCTTGTCTCAAGGGTGCTGTTATTCGTCTCACTGCTCTTGACCTTAAGGGGATTACAAGATGAGCACACTGTTGTGTCGTCCTGGATATTGGTGGAGAGGAATCCAATTCCGATTCTTCTTCCTCTAATCCAGTACTATCTGGACAGGGACCAGGTTGAGGTTCCCTTGTTCCGGGCTCCTGCACTGGCTGTCCTCTTGGAGGGTCAGACCGAGAGTCAGGCCAATATTCAGGAGAAAGTAAGGGAACAGGAGGATAGATCAGAACAGCAGGAGTTATCGGGGCAGTTGGAGCAATATCTAATCCTGGACCTCTATCTGTGTGTTCTTTTCCTTTTAGTGCCGATGCTGACAACAGGTTTTGGAAGAGGTACATGCAGAGCAACGTTCTTGAACATTTTGGGTTTGATCCTAAGAGACATCTCTTGATTAATCATTTTATATTCTTTTTGCCATTGTGGTTTTTCCCTTAGGTGGATCCCCCTATAACCCTGCTGAGCCAATGCAGGTGGATGCTCCAAGGAGGCAGCCAATCCCAAGGAGGTGGATCCACCCAAAGACCCAGCACAGCCCATGGAGGTGGATCCACCTGCAGCACAGCTCTTCAGGCCCCACAGCGCTGGGCCAGGGCTTCCCTCCAGCACCTGACCCTGACCACAGTGCAGAAGTGCCTGCCCAAAGCCCTACCCCCGGCACAGCCTCTGCCTGGGAGAAGACCAGCCTCCATGCCCAGCGTCCGGCCGGCTCGCCGTTCCCAGCTCCCATGAAGGCTGGCGTGAGCCTTTCTCTCCCATCCCTCCTGCCCCTGCTCCCCCTCCTGAAGGGGAAGTGACACTGTCACCCTTCAGGCACTCGCTGGCAGAGAAGCTGCGATGGACAACGTGGAAGAACACTAGACGTAGAGTGACTCTTTTCAGTGTTGATTGTAATAAAAATGTAAAAGCTCAACAGGCCTTATTCGTTATCACCACCAGAAATGTTTCTGACAGAAATAGTTTTGAAATAAGCAAGGGGAAAGCTCGGCTTGCCCTGTGACCAGTCAGGAGTTGGGCTCCATGATCCCTAAGGGTCCCTTCCCACTCCGTATATTCTAGGGTTCCAGGATTTTATTTGGTCGCAAGTATCATCACCACAGTTGCCTCCTGACAGCACCATACACGGCTGTGGTGTCTCTGTTGCCCTCATCAGTGACCGTTGTGCCTCTCCCCCTTCATGACAAGTGCCAGGCTCTGGCACTCTGGGCAGGCCGAGGCCTGGACACCCACGTCTGTACGGCACCTCTGATTTCTGGGTGGCCACATTACTTCTGGAGACAGCTCTGCCCATGGTTCAAGCCATGAATTGCCAGGCCCCTAGGACCGACTGCTCAGACCAGGGCTCCAGGCCTACGTGCCTCGCTGTGCCCCCTTCGCTGGGTCTAGCTCGGTGCACAGGGGTCTGAGAAGCCTCCCTGAGGGCAGGGGTGTGGAGGGGTCGAGTCGAGGGGCCCGTGGGGCCTCGGCACCTCGTTAAGATCAGCTGCAGGTGATGCTGGCTCACCCCGTGCCACCTCAGCAGGCCGCCAACAAGCGGCTCTCTCCTGGCACAGGCCTGCAGCTTCCCCGGGTCTCAGGAAGCCCCAGAGACGGCTCTTTGCCAGCCCTTTTTTGCTGCAGATCACTTCCCAGTGTGGCCGTCCCCTCACTGGACCTGGTTTCCTCAGTGAGGAGGAGACTGTAGCTGCTGCTCCAGCTTGCCTTATCTGAAGCCTATACTGGTAACCAGTGTCGGTGGGCTCCTGTGCCTCCCCAACACCCATCCCGAGCGGACTCTTCTGCATATAGAAACATAAATATATATATAAAATTCCAGGGATGGGGATTGACGAGTAGGGGACCTGGGGGACAGGCCCTCTGCCCACCAAGGGGCAGCAAAATAGCACAGGGGAGTCATCCGCAGGAAAAGGACACTCCCCTTCCCCCCCAAACCTCTTCTTTCTCCCACAGGAGGGCATCTTTCTGCCCACAGCCCCCCCAACTCCCAAATCAGCCGCATTTGGATACAGCATGGGCACCACAGAGGCCTTTGATGTAACACTCCATCTGACAGCCCTGTGTTCCTTGCCCTGGCCCACAATTCATGGAGCTTCAGGTCACTCCACTGTCAGCAGTGCGACACAGTCACCCTTCAGGCACTTGCTGGCAGAGAAGCTGCGATGGACAACGTGGAAGAACACTAGACGTAGAGTGACTCTTTTCAGTGTTGATTGTAATAAAAAACAGGTCTTATTCCTTGTTGCTGTCCAGAAATCTTTCTGATGGAAATATTTTTGAAGTAAGCAAGGGGAAAGCAAGAGAAATGACTATCGCCTTCAAGTCTCCCAACCCCACCAACTGGCCAGAGAACACAATCTCCTCCTGGCACCTTTGGTGGCAGCTTTCCTGCAGCTGTAACCAAAGGAACTCCTCTGCAAAGGTGCAGCTCCTTCAGAGCAGGGCTCTGCAGGAAGGGAAAGCACAGCACACTCCCACGATCACACGTTCTGGGCTTTGTTTCCTAACAGGCACGCAAGTGCTTTGGGAAGCCGTGTGTGCTAATGGGCCAAGATGGTTTGCTCTTCCCCCAAAGAGCACAGCAATAGCTGTTTAATGGCCGTCACTGGGAGCCAGCTTTGCAGCAGCACAGCAGCATGGCACCTACAGGCATCTGCTCTGCAGGAGTGTCCCACCGAGCTGTCCCCACCAATTGACACCTCGCCCTTCTCTCCACACAAAGCTTTAAGGCATGGAAGCCTGGACATTAGAAAGCAGCACAGGGCCACGGCCTCAGCCCAGTCCCTGACAAGAAGGGGCAGGAGCCCTAGGTTTACATTCCAACCATGGGCATCCCAGCGCCATCCTCATAAAGCCCCAGGGAAAGAAAACCCTATGCGGCCTAACGCAGCACACGTGGAGCTCCCACAAGTTTGCTGTCCTGCGGCTGCCTTCAGGGAAAGCCTCTTCCCAAAGCTGCAGGGAATAAAGTACCGCACGGTTCAGGCCGTTTTGCAGCAGCCGTTTATCCGGCGCTTTCTCTGCAGGGACTGAAAGCACGGGAGAAGCCAAGCTGCTCCTGCACACGGAGCTGGGAGCGACGGGCAGGTTCAGCTGAGCCACTTCACGATGTCTGTTCCTAGAGAAGAACTTTATTTCATACCCCTTACAGACTTTTCTTGACCCCAGTGAGCATCGTGCCGAAAAAGAGACGTAGGTTCTAACTCCGTTGGTGAAGATTTGTCTTCTCAGGAAGGAGCTCGTTGAAAGGACATCTTTCAACAAGCCCCTGGCATTCATCTAAGAGCCTACATCAGGCTGGATGTTCAGGCTGGATGTCAGGAAGAGGTTCTGTACTGACAGGGGGGTCGGGCGTGGCACAGGCTCCCCAGGGAAGGGCTCACAGCCCCGAGCTGGGCTGAGGGAAGGAAGCATCTGGACCATGTGCTCAGTGCCATTCTCTGACTGGGCTAGGCCTATGTGGAGCCAGGAGTTGGACTCCATGATCCCTGTTGGTCCCTGGTAACCGGGTATATTCCATGGTTCTAGGATTCCAGGATTTTCATTGGTCAAAGGCATCGCCATCACAATGGCCTTCTAAGGTGACAGTCCACCTTGCTGCCTGATGTTCCTGCCCCCCCGTCAAGTGGCCCCCAGTTCACACAGAGCTTCGTGCGGCTCCAGTGCCAGCGGTGCTGGTCCCCAGGAGCTCTCAGAGCAGCAGCGTGCAGGATCATCCTGCTGTGACTCAGGGAGAGCAGAACCGTCTGCAGGTGCCAGGGAAGGAGAGACAGGGCTAGAGGATGATGAGCATTGCGCAGGGGAATGATGGGGTGGAACCCATGGAGGTAGATCCCCCCGAAGAGGCAGCAGAGCCCATGGAGGTGGATCCCTCCAAAGAGGAAGCTGAGCCCATGGAGGTGGATCCCTGCGAAGAGGCAGCCGAGCCCATGGAGGTGGATCCCCCCGAGGAGGCAGCCAAGCCCATGGAGGTGGACACCCCACAAAAACCCAGAGGAGCCCATGGAGGTGGATCCCTCCTTAACCTTGCCAAGCCCATGGAGGTGGATCCCCCTGTAACCCTGCTGAGCCAATGCAGGTGGATGCTCCGAGGAGGCAGCCAATCCCAAGGAGGTGGATCCACCCAAAGACCCAGCACAGCCCATGGAGGTGGATCCACCTGCAGCACAGCTCTTCAGGCCCCACAGCGCTGGGCCAGGGCTTCCCTCCAGCACCTGACCCTGACCACAGTGCAGAAGTGCCTGCCCAAAGCCCTACCCCCGGCACAGCCTCTGCCTGGGAGAAGACCAGCCTCCATGCCCAGCGTCCGGCCGGCTCGCCGTTCCCAGCTCCCATGAAGGCTGGCGTGAGCCTTTCTCTCCCATCCCTCCTGCCCCTGCTCCCCCTCCTGAAGGGGAAGTGACACTGTCACCCTTCAGGCACTCGCTGGCAGAGAAGCTGCGATGGACAACGTGGAAGAACACTAGACGTAGAGTGACTCTTTTCAGTGTTGATTGTAATAAAAATGTAAAAGCTCAACAGGCCTTATTCGTTATCACCACCAGAAATGTTTCTGACAGAAATAGTTTTGAAATAAGCAAGGGGAAAGCTCGGCTTGCCCTGTGACCAGTCAGGAGTTGGGCTCCATGATCCCTAAGGGTCCCTTCCCACTCCGTATATTCTAGGGTTCCAGGATTTTATTTGGTCACAAGTATCATCACCACAGTTGCCTCCTGACAGCACCATACACGGCTGTGGTGTCTCTGTTGCCCTCATCAGTGACCGTTGTGCCTCTCCCCCTTCATGACAAGTGCCAGGCTCTGGCACTCTGGGCAGGCCGAGGCCTGGACACCCACGTCTGTACGGCACCTCTGATTTCTGGGTGGCCACAATACTTCTGGAGACAGCTTTGCCCATGGTTCAAGCCATGAATTGCCAGGCCCCTAGGACCGACTGCTCAGACCAGGGCTCCAGGCCTACGTGCCTCGCTGTGCCCCCTTCGCTGGGTCTAGCTCGGTGCACGGGGGTCTGAGAAGCCTCCCTGAGGGCAGGGGTGTGGAGGGGTCGAGTCGAGGGGCCCGTGGGGCCTCGGCACCTCGTTAAGATCAGCTGCAGGTGATGCTGGCTCACCCCGTGCCACCTCAGCAGGCCGCCAACAAGCGGCTCTCTCCTGGCACAGGCCTGCAGCTTCCCCAGGTCTCAGGAAGCCCCAAAGAGGGTTCTTTGCCGGCCCTTTTTTGCTGCAGATCACTTCCCACTGCGGTTGGGTGGGGATGCCTTCAGAAGTCCTCAGATTGCCCCCCTGCCATGGGCAGGGACATCCTCACCAGCCCAGATTTCCCTAAGCCCCATCCTACCCTGCCTTGAATTCTGACAGGGAGCCAGGGACAGCCCGAGCTTCTATGGGCACCCTTTTCCAGGTCCTCCCTCCTACGTGAGAAGGATTTTTACCTCCCAGACCCTCTCCAGCTGCCCTCCTGCAGCTGAAGGCCGTTCCCCTGGGCCACACCTTTTGTTTCGGAGCTCTTGGTAGAGGTTTAGCTTTTTTGAAATGCAGACACTGGTCAGCTGGAATATGACATAGGGCACAGTATAGGATATTATCCTCATTTCAGAAAGCCCTGAGCCCCAGGGTCAGAGGGCTGCTGTGGGCTTCATGGGGGGGTTCCATGCCAGTTGCATCATTCAGTGCTTGTACGTTTCTTCTGGGAGTTACTGATGGACATTTAGCACTTTAGAAGGTGGACACTTTTAGAGCTGGGAAACGACGTGGAGCACTGTTAGGACAGTGTCCTGGGTTAGGAGAGTGCAGAGTCCCAAGGTCAGAGGGGCTTCCTGTGGGTTGCATGGGGAGGTTTCACGCCAGGAGCATCTTTCAGTCCCTACTTCCTGTGGCATTCTGAAATGGCAGCTGGAGTGTGCTGGAGGTGGGGAAATCTTGTTTTCCTGACAGTTTTAGCCAGGAGGGGTTCTGCATTGCTCAGCCCCAGAATCGACGGATTTCTGAAGGAGTTTTAAGGCTCTCATGGCCAAGCTCAGCTGGCAGTTCAGGTCTGTGTGTACCTTTCCCATTCCTGCTCTCTCAGCTGGCTGAAAGCACAGTGTTTGTGACCTCCAGGCTGAAAAGCTTTTCCCTTGCTGCCCTTCACAGGAGGCTGCTGCTTGAGCAGCATTGTCGGAGCTCGCTTTGCCCCATGGGGAACTCCTGGGAAGAAGGAGCTGCATGGCTGCTGGGGTCAGAAGGCAGAGACACTCTCCGGCAGCAGCACGAGAGGAGGACAAGGAACAGGACAGTACCATCAGTTGATGGAGATAACTAAAGCTTTCAGTCCAGGCTCCATCTGTTCCTCCTGGTGTCCACACAAAGGCCTCCAGCGTGCCACCGAACAGGAGTCAGGCAAAGCAGCGCTCTCTGGCACTGAAGCAGCAGGTACGTTCTCACTCTTAGCTTTTCCCGCCTGGCTCTTGTGATCTCCTACCTTTGGCCACAGCTCTCTGCCAGGGCTGGCTGTCTGACCTCCCTGTCTGTCCTGCGGCCTGTCACAGCTGTTTGGGTTTGGTGCTCGGCAGGGGGAAGGGAACGGTGTGTGATTTGTTTCAGGCTTGTGGTTTCTGCTGGGTTTTGGCGGTATCGAGGTTCTGTGGGGGTTTGTGTTGGGCCTGGGGTTAGTGGGGTCGGTGTGGGCCTGTGGGGTTGTTTTAGTTGGATATGGGAGGTTGGTGGGGCTTGTGGGGTTGTTTTAGTTGGATATGGGAGGTTGGTGGGGCTTTTGGGGTTTTTGGGGATGTCGGGGATCCGGGGGTGTCTGCGGGGTCTGGGGTTTTTTGTGTGTGTCTCTCTTTAATTGTGGCCTCTGTGTTTTCTGGCTTGCGGGGTTCTTTAGGCCCCTCCCCATGCCACAACGCGGGGAAGAAGGGAGTGAAATGCTGCGTAAAGTGCAGTCTGCTGAGAAGGGAGGTGTTGGGGGAGGTACTTTAAGCTCTGGCCACACTTCCCATCCCCCGACTCCGGTGTCACTGGGGGTGCTGGGCAGGGCCATCAGTCAGAGTTTGTGTCCTTTATCCCGTACTGTCCTGGCCGCGATGCTGACTGCGGAATGGTCTCTCCCTCAGTATTTATTTCCTCCCCTGTCCGGTTGGAAAGGGCAGTGACAGAGTGGCTTTGGTGGGCGTCTGGCCAAACCACTGCAGTCGGTTCCGACAAAGCCCGGCGGGTCGGGAAAGGCCGCCCGCCCGCCCGCAGCTCCGAGCAAAGAACAGGAGACGGCGCCACCGTCCCCGGCGCCCGGCCAAAGGGCCGGCGGCGAGCAGGCGCCTCAGCTGGAGAGCCGCGTCTCCCGCAGGCGCTGCAGACCCCGCGCTGGGGGGCGCAGGCAGGGCCGGGGCGGAGGGGCGAGCACGGACAGCCGCGGATAGAGCTCGGGATCGGACAGCGGCGGAGGCGCATGCGCGGAGTCCGCTGCTGGCAGGCGGCTGCCCGGGCGTGCGCGGTTGAGACCGTGACGCCAGCGGCGAACTCTACCGCCCTCTTTCGCCTGCCGTGCGCATGCGCAGTATGCCCCCCGGAGCCGCTCCCTGCCGCCGCCTGGCGAGTGAATCGCGGTACTGCAGACGGACGCCGCGCGCGACCAGTGCAGCTCGTGGCTCCGGGCTCTCCGCCGCCGCCTCTCGAATGAGCCGCGTTACGGCGGCTGGATCGCGCCGCGTGTGCGGTAGGCCGCCCGAAACCGGCTCTCTGCCGCCACCCGGTGACGAGCCGCGAAATCCGCGCCCTGCTGCCGGCCTGCGGGCACGGCTCGGGGCTGCGGACGGGCGGCGCAGCACAGCGGACGCCGTAGAGCGCCTTAAAGCGGCGGCCGGCGTTGCCTAGGGACCACGCCGGGGTAGCGCCGCCGCAGCGCGGAGCAGGCGCAGTAGAGTGCGCTCGGTGCCGCCGCCGCCTGGCGAGCGCTCCGCGGTTCCGCAGGCGGTCGGGCCCCGCGCACACGCAGTAACGCTCGAAACCGCCGCCGCTCGGCTGGCCGTTCCGCCCGGGCGGCGGGCATGCGCGTCGGTTCTTACCTCCCCGCCAGCGCTCGCCTGGCGACGCCGCGTCGTGTGCCGGGCGGTGCTGCCCGCTCCGCGCTCCCTCCCGGTGAGGCGTCGCCTCCGCCGCCCTGCCCGGGGTCGGCCGGGGCCGGGGGGGGGGACGGTTCCGCGGTTCGGGATTGGGACGGTGGCATGTGGGGTGTCCGCGGGGCGGGGCCGCTCAGGGTTCCCGGGCAGCTCGGGGGCTGTAGCGCGGGGGCCGCGTTGCTGTGGGGGGGTTCCGGGGGGGAGGGGTTTGCTGGTCGGACTGGGGGTTCAGTGCGGGTGCTGTGCGGTCGTTAGTGGGTGGTGTGCGGGTATGTGTGCGGGGCTGAGGGGGTCTCTGGGGGCTGTGCGGTCGTTAGCGGGCAGTGTGTGGGTGTGTGCAGGGCTGAGGGGGTCTCTGGGGGCTGTGCGGTCGTTAACAAATGGTGTGTGGGTGTGTGTGGGGCTGAGGGGTTCTCTGGGGGCTGTGCGACATTCTGCCCTGTCTGAGCACGGGCTGCGGGTTTTCTCGTGTGCGGTTCCAGGCCAGGAGCAGCATTGGGCCACCGCACTGTTGTGTGGGAGCAACTGGCTGGCCTTGGGCTGCTGTGAAGGCAGACGCTGGCAGAGCCAGGAAAGGACACAGGGTGCTGTTAGGAGCATTCCTTCGGTTAGGAAAGCCCTGAGACCCAGGGTCAGAGGGGTGCTTGTGGGCTCTATGGGGAGGGGTTAGGCCAGGAGCATTGTTCATTGCTCGCATGTCTGGTTTGGGAGCTGTTGCATTTTGGAAGGTGGACACTGGTAGAGACAGAAAAGGAGATAGGGCACTGTTAGGACTGTTCCCTCATTTTGGAAAGCGCAGAGCCCCAAGGGCAGTGGGGCTGCTTCTGGTCGACATAGGGAGGTTTTGGGCCAGGAGCAGCGTTCCGTGCTGGCACGTTTGGTTGGGTTTGGTTTGTGCCAGCTAAGTGAATTATTTGGAAGGCGTAGAAGCAAAAGCTGCAGAGGCTGCCGGCAGGTAACTGAGGCGCTGAGGGGTTGGGCCGAGAGGTGGCAAATGCTCCCTGGGCAGTCTGGTTCTGTCAGGTGAAGTTTGTCACCTCCAGCACTGAGCCAGCCGCTGTTCGCATGTGTGCTTCCTGCTGTGCTCTCGGACGGGTGACAGGGTCACACTTGGAGGCTGTGCTGTACCTGGCACAGTGTGAGGTCACAGCCCCTCAGCTGCCCAGCACCTCACCTGAGCACACACTGGCTCCCGCTCTTGGTGGTTTGGTGTGACCGTGATGCCAGTTGCATGAGGAGCACCGCTGGCCACATAGCGTTTTCTAGCAGCAAAGTTGTAATGCCATAGGAGTGCTGGCAGCACAGCCAGGCCTGGGCATAGCACAGTGTCCTCGCATTATGTGCATGCTGCCATTGCGAGCGGTGCCGCAGCAGCTGGTGGGAATGAGGTGAGGCTTTGCTGGCTGGTATTTTTAGCTGTGCTCTGCCAAGGAGATGAGCTGAGTTTTCACATCAGCTCTAAGAGGCTTTTCTGTTTGGGCTTTTCTCCCAGGCTTGGGACTCGGTGCTGTATTTGTGGCTGGATCCTTCTGGTAAGTGGATGCTGTTGGTCCTGGCTCTGGCCAGGCCAGAACTCCCCTCCCTAAGCAGTCAGCACAGGTGAGGCGAGTCAGCCCGGACTGTTTTCCTCACCACCTGACATCACTCCCCCATCAAAGGGGCCGATTTGGGAGGGGTGCTCCTGGGTGCTTCCAGGGCAGGCTGAGTGAGGCCAGGGCCAGGGGTCGGTGCTCACATTGGGGCGGTGCTCAGCAGTGTTACTGTCTCCTTGGGCAGGTAAAGCGCTCCACATTCTTGTCGGGGCTGTGTGCTTTGTCTGGGGGTCCTGTTCTCAGGGTGCTTGTCAGTAACGGCCCTTCTCCCCAGCAACGGGGCCTCCGGCTGCTTCTCTTGTGGGAGCGATGGAGCGAGCAGAGCAGCGTGTGGTGCTCGGCCCCTGCCTGGGGCTGAACTGCCACCTCCTTACTGCGTATCTGAAGGAAATGCCTGCTCGTCATCTCTGGGGCAGTGCTCCAAGTGCAGGGGGGAGGGGAGGTGAGGCCAGGCCAGCATGGCAGCCTTTCTTTGAGGTCATGTCTTGAGCCGGGGGAGCCCAGTCTTTAGGTTGCCGTGCCCACCTCAAGCTGCACGTCATCAGGTTTGTGCCTGCTAGAAGTCTGGGACAGAGCTGGCATAGGTGTCCTGTCTAGCCGGTGTCCGTCGACGTCCTCTTTGCTGCACATGGGTAACAGGGGGCTCTGGAGCAATACAGGCATGCTGCTCGGTGAAGGCAGAGAAGTAGCGCTTTCCTTTAGAATGCTGACATTGGTACAGAAAGGGCAGTTTGTCTGTCTCTCACTGTCCATGTTCCCTTTGACCCAGGGAGGCTGCGTGGAGCCGATGACTTCTTAGCCGCGTTGACGGGCAAACTGGCCCTGGTGTGACCTGCTGGAGCTGCACGCTGAGATCAAGTACCTGATGGACTTGCTGGATCCGTCTTTGCTGCGTGGAGAAGGTAAGGCATCCTTGCAGAACGCAGGCCCCTGTGACCTGGGAATCTCCTGCTGGACATGGCCTGCTGAGGCAAGGGCTGTTTCCAGCTGAGAAGGGGAAGGCGAAGGTGTGTCTTAGCGAGCAAAGACACAGGCTGCGCGGGGAGGAGGGGGCAAATGCAGTTATCCTTCTGTGCCTGGAAACATCCCAAGAGTATTTCTAGGCCCATAGCCTTCAGCTAAATTGAGGGACACGTAATGGGACTGTTGGGCTACCTGGGGAGGTTTCAGACCAGGAGCAGCGTGCAGGCATCATGTGTTTTTTTGGGGGGAGTTATCACTGGGTGTTTAGCATTTTTGAAGGTGGACGCTGTTAGAGCTGCAGAATGTCATAGGGCAGTGTTAGGATCATTCTCTGGGTTAGAAAAGTCCTGAACCCCGGGGTTGGAGCGTCTTCTGGTGGGGTAACTATTATTGGGGGTGCAGTTTTGGTTTTCCCAGGCACATCGGATCCCCAAACTCCTGAATAAACCTGATCTTTGATTTCCTAAGGCACCTTGTGCTTTGTAGGGGTGTTTATCAGAGCTAAACTGAACATTTCAATTCATTGTTATGTAAATCTTCAGTTAGGTTATTTTTAGCTCTGAGATCCTGTACAGCCCGGTAACTTCCGTTCAGCTTCTTAACAGGTAGAACAGGAGTCGTTCCCTACTTCCAATTCTATTTTGCCACCCCCAAATTTAACTTTTGCCTCCGATTGTTCCAATAAATCTTGTCCTGACAAAGGTCTTGGTGAGTTGGGCCCGGACAGAAATGTCTGTATTCCTGTCTGCTTTCCTAACTCATATTTCAGGGGTTTTAAGAAGAATGCCTTTTCACTCTGGCCAGGTTAGTGCTTGGTTTACAAATGAAAAGGCTGCTCCTGTGTCTACCAAAACTTCTATTCCCTGTTGTTGTTTCCCTAGTTTGGGTATACCCAGTGGATCTGCTCAGGTGGGTTCCCCAGGTCCCCATCCCTCCTTTCCGACAGGAGCCTGTGCTTTACTCCTGCCCCTCCTCTCTGGGCACTCGCTCTTCCAATGGCCCCTTTCTTTGCACTGGAGGTGCTGGTGGAGTCTCTCCATGATACCTGGCCCCAGCTGGCACCAAGGAGAGAATGAAAAGCACCAGATGCCTACAGGGTGGGGTTTAGTGTCTTCTTCTGCCCCCTTGATGACACCAAGGTGTTTGGCACAGCCACGTGTGGGTGATGTCAAGCTGGGGGGGAACTGCCAGCCAGCAGCAGGGACCTTCTCGGATGTTCCTGAGCTGGGGACTGTGGTGTTATGCTGAGACAGACCCCAGAGCTGGGGTCTCCCCACGGGCTCCTGGGGCCTATTTCAAAATCCCAAGTCATAAACCTCCCACGCTGGGCATTGCCACCAAGCACCTCAAAAATTACCAAGAAAACACACTGTGAATTACATCTGCAAGGGCAACAAGTGCTTTTGATTTTGGGTCTGGTGAGGTGATCCAAAGAGCTGAAGAGGATTTATGCTCTTCCTTGAGGGCCCTTGGGCAGGCGGGCCAGCCAGCAGAGCTGCGGGTGTCTCTGGAAGGTCTCTTCCTGGCCAGAGGCAGCACTGAGAGGAAGGACAGGGTGGGCTGCGGGTGTTCCTTGTGCAGCTTGGCCCCAACTGGGGGCAGTGCTGGTGCTTCCTGGCTACCCCCTCCTCCCTGTTCTTCTCCTGCTCCTCTTCTCTAGCACAGAAGAAGAAAGATGCTGTGCTCCATCTCCATCCAGGATCACAATCTGCCCCCATCACGACCACAGTGCCTCAGTGTTTGTGTGACATACATCCCTGGGGCGCTGAAAAACCCTCCTCCTCCCTGCTGCGGGCTCAGTATCCATGGCTTCAACAAACCAAGTGCAGACCTCATTGCCCTGCTGTGTTGATCTGCTCTGCTGCCTCTGGAGCCCAGGGTGCAGGACCCAACTGGGAGCTGGCACTGGAGGGCCCGGATGCTGTGGCATCCCACACAGTGCAGGAAGGACAGTTCTCCTCCTTTTCCTCCCAGCTGAAGCCTCATAGCTGGTGGTACCCATGAACCAGACATGGAGTTCATCATCCCACTGCAGGGACCTGCTCCACCGCCTCCACCTCTGCACAAGTGTGGTGCTGAGCAGTCCCCGGTGCAATAGCCAGACAGGAGCTGGCACTGGAAGGCCACCCTCTGGCATTACCTCAGTCCTCAGAGGCAGAGTCGCTGGTCCCACAGAACCCGCCTGCTGCAGTCGCTCCCCCACTGACCAAGGATGGAATGGGCAGATGATGGCACTGGTGAGGAAGCAGCCTTGTTTCCCATCTTCAAATGAGACTGCCTGGAGAAAAAAACGAGTGATCCCCGGTTAGGGCTGTTCTTGCAGCCTCCTCTGGCCTTCAGTTGTTTTCTTGGAGCACATTCTATCGTGATTTGGCTTGGAAAGGGACCTCAAAGATCACCGACTTCTACTCCCCCCCGCCACCACCACAGGCAGGGGTGCTCTCCACTTGACCAGGTTGCCCAATGCTCCATCCAGCCAAGCCTTGAAGACTTCCATGGAGCCAGGGGCATCCGCCACCTGTCTAGGCAACCTCTCCCAGAGCCTCCACGCCCTCACAGAAAAGAATTTCTTCCTCAGATCTAAACTAAAGCTCCCTTCTTTCAGTTTCAAAGCATTCCCCCTTGTCCTATTGCTACATGCCCTGATAAAGAGTCCTGCTTCATCTGTCCTGGAGACTCCCTTTTAAGTCGACTTCTCTACGCAGACCAGCTTCAGAGAGCAGACAAGTAGCAGTTAGCCTAAAGCCCAGCAAGGAAGGGTAAGAGCTGATGTGGGGTAGTTCAGATTTGACAGCACTGAGTGATGCGGGCAGTAATGGCCTCCTCTGGCAGAAAGAGAAATGCTGGGGAGGATGGGAAGAAAAACAACAAAACCACAAACAAAGGAAACTTTTTCTAAGGCTATTTTAATGCTGGTTCTTAACTGACATAGAACAGTAAATAGGCCTGCTTCCTGCAAACAGCGTTGATGCTGCAGCGTTCCACAGACACGTCATCCATCTTGTACCACAGTCCATTGCTGGCCTGCAAAGAAAGGCAGCGGTACCTGGAGATGAACTGTGTGCTTTCTCCACAAAAACACAGGCAGAAAACGAGGCAGCCAAGAGAAACCCAATCCAGCTGGTACGGAGACCTCGCCCAAACCCGTGGCTGCCAGTACCCCTGCAGCCTGGTTCTCTTGCTAGGAAGGAAGCTGCTCTTTACCTTTATGTAACAAAAATAGTGTCCGGCATGGCAGCTGCCACCTCTGTGCAGCAGGACGGCATATAAGGAGTAGAGGAGCGGTTCTCCAGCAGTCTGCGGTGTGTATGGCCGGAGATCCAAGTGCTCGGGGTACTCCACAACCTACCAAGGAGAGACTGAGAGGGCTCAGAGATGATGCTGAAAGATTTTATGAGAGCCTCCCAAGGCCAGGCAGTAGAGGTGAGGTGTCTGCAGACACCTTTTGGGCTCATGAGCACTTGGGTGTGCCCGAAAGCAACATGTAATCCTTTGGCTGGCAGGAAATGGCTCTCAGCCAAAGCGGCCCTGTCAGAGCAGAGCACGCACTTGTCTTTCCCCTGGAACTCTCCTCTCCCCAGAAAGGAACACAAACTGGTGAAAGAGCGCACTGCTCTTGGGAATCTCCTGCTCCAGGAGGAGAAAGCTGCACTCCAGCTGGATACACACCTTCCCCATCTTCCTGCCGGTGAGATCTTGAAACCTTTTCAGGCACAGGGTGAGGACCTTGGGCACGTGATGGACAGTCAGCCCCTTGGAGGCAGCAACCTGGAAACCTGTCACACCTGGAAACCCAGCACAGAGCCAGGTGCTGGAATGCACCCTGTTTTCCCCACAGCAGGCCAGACAAGCTTCCACCACTCAGGCATCCTTCACAGCTGTGTTAAGGCTGTTCAGTACCGTCGGGCCCTGCTAAACAAAAGCTGCATCTCATTCTTGTGCATTCATCCTCTGTGCAAAGAGGACTTCTGCTCCATGACACAGCACCTTCCTGCAGGATCTAGGATTACTACATTGTTTCTCCTCGTCTTACCTGTGGCATTGCAAGCAGTTCTGTCATCCATCTGCTCAGGTTCCACAAAGCCCTCCAGAGCTGCAGTGACAGAGGCTGCTGCCTGGAGGAATGGGAAAGGAGAGCACTGAGCACTGCCCTCACTCACCCAAACGCTTCCTAGAGAGTCGACAAGCAGGGCCCAGGAGGAGGCAGAGAGGGGGTATTCTGCTGAAGGCTTCCCTCAATTCCCAGGCATTCCTGGGGCCATCAAGAGCACTTTCTCTGTGGCACTGCTCAGTTCAGCTGCCAGTTGTGTGCAGGGTCATGAGCAATGGGAAAACAAACCCACAACCCATCAGCCCAGGAGCCAGACGGGTGTTGTGGGCAAAGGGAAGGAGGATGAGAGGTCACCAAGGGTGCAGGGAGGATAATGTATGCTTGTCCAGATGAAAGCCAGCACCCATAGGGAGCACGGTGCCACAGCCTCCACAGGACACTGTCCATTCCACTTCCCACCTGCCACCACCAAGCTTGCTTGTGTTTGCACTACTTGTTTCCAAGTCATCTGCATGGATTCTGGAAAGCTACAGGGGCCTTGGGACATCTTGAATCACAGTTCAACAAACCCTCTTACTTTATATCCAGCAGCACATCCAGGAAGGGCTTGTAGGAATTGGAAACCGCTTTGCAGCTCCAGCACGTGACTGGAACACAAATCAAAATGCTCAGTGACAGGGGCAGTGAACTGGCTGTGATGGCTTACACTGGTTGTACCAACGCCAGTCACAGGATCAGCTGTTGTTCAGAGGCAGAGAGAGGCACAGACAATTCCAAGGAGAGTTATGGAAAGAAGTACTTCTGGATCTCAGCGAGCCCCCAGATATTTGGTGGACAGCGGTGGTTGCTTGCGAAGAGAAGTCCAAGCTGGAACAAAGTGGTAAGGAAGAGAGTTATGTCCTCCAAGAGTTTTTTGCTTTCTCTGAAAGCCCTGGGCATAGGTTTTCCTTGGTGGGAGGATGTCAGGGAATCCAAAGGGCTTGGGAACATAGAGGAGAGAATTTGCTTGTGCTTACTCGCTGCTTCCACTCAGACAAGCTCTCTGCATGGCATCGACAGTATAGCGTAAGAACTTGTGGGCGTCTTCCTGTGTGCCAGGCTTGAAATGTTCTCCTATTCCTACAAAAGAAAAACTTGGCAGCTCTCTCCTACAGGAGCAGAAGAAAACCTGAACAAGGCTCTGAAATCTCTTACCTGTGAGGGCACTGATGACAGCACTCGGCTTGATGGCACTGCCTGAGGCGTGCAGGACCTCATTAACATGCGCTTCCATGATGCACATCATGCAGAAGCCTTGCTGGACACCTCAAGAGGGAGGAAAGCAAGTTTCTCAGGTTAACAAAATAGCCATGGTGATGGACAGCCCGGTGGAGGCCTTGAAGCTATAAGATCCCCACTCCTCCCAAGCTGACAGCATCCCAACAGGCCTGGGACATTCTGGTGTACAGAAAAGCTCTCTTTGGAGGGATGCTTAAGTGATAGAAGTTTTCTATGCAGTGAGCCAAGGGGGCTGGACGCTTGCAGGAATAGAGACTAGTGAGAGGGGCCTTTCTAAACGATACTCCAGGGAGCAGATGATCCCCTCGCTCAAACCAAGATACAACTTCGTCTCACACCCACCAAGCTCAAGCCCAAACCCGTCTTTCCTTCTCTGTCAGTCAATGGTCTCTGCTCTCCCTTTGATTTATTCCAAAACCAACAACAACTCTCCACGAATCGCCAAGGTTTCTTCTGTCCCAGGGATGGTAAAACAGGAGGGAGTGGCTGCTTGTCAGTTTTCCCCTCTACGCCGTCTTCTGCTGCCCTGCTTTCCAATCAAGGACTTGTGGATGTGAGGGATGACTCCTGCGGATACAAGAGGAGGATTCCCATCAGACTTCCTAAAAACCTCTTAGAGAAATCCTCAGTTCCCAGCAGGATTTGGTGAAATGTTTCCTCCTGCCATGGCTCCAGTATTTCTCTTTGGTGCCAAATTCCTGTTTTCCCACATTTCCCCCTTTAAAATTCCCCATGGGAAGGAGGGAAAGGGGGTGGCAAGGGCGATACCCACCTCCTCCAGCAATGGTGGCTTTGATGAGAGAATCCAGCTCCTCGTCACCACGAATGGCCAGCTGCAAATGGCGACGGGTGATGCGCTTGGCTTTCAAGGCCTTTGAGACATTCCCTGCCAGCTCTAAAACCTGCAAAGACACTGGGGATGATCCCAAGGGCAAGGACGGGTCTCCCACCTCCCTGCCCCAGCCTCTGGAGGAAGGTGAGGGCCTACCTCGGCAGTGAGACACTCCAGCACGGCTGCGCTCTAGACAGCAGCTGTAGCGCCCACTCACCCACGGCTGGTTGTGCGAGTTCTTAAATGCCTGTGGATCCTTCCAACAGGGAACTGGGGTGAGAGCAACCAACGCTGTGTTAGCACCTATAGACCCCAAGAAATTTGCATACTATAGCCCCCTATAAATTTGCATACCCTTACCCATTTGCATAATTACACCAGATGCCACCAATTTTTAACCCCACCCCGCCCATCCACAGCTTCTGGGAGCTTCTGGGAGCCCCTGTAATGCCGCTACTGCGACAACACAAATCGCAAAAGATTACCTTTTCCACTCACTCAAAAAACAAATAGAGACAAAATAGGGGGGTACAGGTCGATGCATGCCCCCAGAAGTGGAGGTTTCACCCAGGGATGTGTGATTTCCCTCACCAGCAGGAGTGGCTGGGCCCTACCTGGAGTCCTGCTCTCTGGGAGCATGATACGGCCTTTGCTTTGGCCTTGCCACTATCCTTCCCTGCTTTTCCACCCACCTGCAAGAGAGAAATCCACCTATTAATAATCTTAATTCATCCCTAGAAACCTGCTGCACCATAACCGAGAGGCAAATACTCTCTTGGCCACGACAGGAAACTCATGGCCTCTCAAAGCACCCAAAGAGTGGCAAATATGAAGGGATCAGGCAGTTTTGAGGGGTGCAGCAGCTGCTTGCTCTTGTTACCTTCTAGCTACAGTTGGTTTCACAAAGGTCTTTTATTTAACCCTTTGCACCCCTTCACCAGCCTTCCCTGGGAACCACCACGGCTGCAGGCAGCCCCGTGCCTCAGGCCTATAGCTGCCGGCACGGCCTGGGGTGCTGCTTCCTGCGGCCTGACCCTGCGTGGGCACCATCCCCTGGCTCGGTCCTGCTCGGCCCATGGCCGCCTCCTTGGGCTTGCCCAGGATGGAGGCCCAGAGAGGAGTGAGCAGCACAGCCAGCAGAGCAAGGATACAAGCAGGAGAGAGGGGACAGGCTGCAGGAGGGAGGGAAAAGAAGGGCAGGAAGCAGGAGAGAGAAAAGAGAAATGCAGGGAGCGGGGGAGGGATGCGGACAAACATGGCAGCAGGCTGTAGGACAGAGGGAGGACACACAGAGCTGTTAACCCTGTGAACAGCTGCCCAGGGGGAATGGGGCAGTGCCAGGGTTTAGCCCCAGCTGGCGGCTGAGCCCCACGCAGCCACTTGCTCAGGCCCATCTCCCCCCAGGGTGAGGAGGAGAACGGTGAGACAAAGGCAAACCTCACGGTTGGGATAGGGGCAGTTTACTGGGACAGCAGAAGAAACAAAACTGGTGACACACAATTCAGTTTCTCACCTGCCAGCCATACAGCTGGAGATGCACCACCCCTCCCCAGCCAGCCCCTTTTCATGCTCAGCATGATGCCATACACTGTGGAATTCCCCTGTGGCTCCTTTGGGTCACCTGTCCTTGCTCTGTCCCACCCCAGCTTCTGGTGAAAATTAACTCCCTCCCTGCTGAACACAGGACCCCCCTGCTGCCCCCCAGGATTCTGGCAGGCTTGGTGGGCATGTTGACCCCCCACTCCCTTGGGGACCTACACTGAGAGCCCCCCCTCACTCCACAAGCTGCACTGACTGGGACCCACTCCAGTAGCTGGCAGGACAAGCTGGGAGTGCCTGCACCCACTGGTTGACTCCAGTAGGTGGCACCCGGCCTACCCACACCCCCCCCCAGCAGCTGGCACATGGTCCTTTTGGTTCACAGACACTCAGGGGTGAGAACGAGATCCCGTAGAGAGCGTGTTCAACAAGATTTATTAGAAGATGACAGGACAGACACCATATCATGCACAGTTCCTCAGGGGAGCTTTACATGTGCAGTGGCCCTCAAGCACTGATGGGGCAAGTGATGGTCTGCAGTTTCCTGGCTCTTTCCTGCAGCTGCTGGCTGATGAGACGCAGCTTAGCAGAGATCTGCTTGAGCCTCTCCAACTTCTTCAACATTTGAGGAGAGCTTCCCTTCCCCACAAGACAGTTCTCTTGAAGGATGTGGCACCGCCTCTCCAGGTCCTTTACGGCACCTTGGAGGCTGCCGCTCTGCTCCAGCAGCCTGCTGTGACTGCTACCAGGCAGCCAAGCCTCCTGCAGCCCTGGGGTCTGAACGCCCACCTCTGCCACAGCCCGCCCACTGCCGGCACTTCCCTGTGGCACGGAGCACAGGTTGTGGGGCGCCAAGTCTTCCCATACAGCCTCAGGAGGAACCTCTGCGCTGTTTCCTTCCTCCTGGAGATGGGCATCCTTTACGCTCTCCTGGGTTTCCCTCTGCCCGTGTGTGTCTAGGGAGGGACATGGCGTGAGGGTCTCCGAAGAGCAGGGTTCGCTGGCCCCGGTGCCCAGGAGGGTCTGCAGGCGTGCCCTGGCCTCACTGCAGGAAGCAGGCTGCTGGCCGTCGAACCGCTCCAAGATGTACTTTTCAAAGAGTCTCCTCTGCTGCAGCAGTTGGTCTTGGAGGTGGATGATGTGGGCGGCCATCCTGCTGTTGTCCTTCCAGCACAGCTTGCCCAGGACGTCCTGGATCTCACCAAAGGCCTTGCCGCTGCTCCAGGCTCCCCTCACCAGCTCCTTTGCCAGCTGCTTCTGCAGGTCCCGTGCCTGACAGGTGGTGCTATCACGCTGCTGCAGCAGCATCCCCTGCACCTGGTCCAGCTCAGCCTCCTTGGAGCGCAGCAGCTGGCGGATCTCCACCTCCCGCTGCCGCTGGTTCTGCTCCCGCAGGCGCTGGAGCCCCTGTGCCTGCTGCTGCTCCCCTCTGGCCTGCAGCCGTTGGGCCAGGAGCTGCCGCTCCCGCTCCGCCGCCTCCTTCAGCCGGCGACTTTCAGCAGCGAAGTGTTGGCGCAGCTCTTGGGAGCGGAGTCGCTCAGCCTCCAGCTCAGCCCGCAGCCTCTCCAGCTGCTGCTCGTGCCTGTCCTGTGACGCCCGGCCACGGCAGGGTGAAGGGTGGCTGCGTGCCACGGGCCTCCGTCCCACACCGCGCCAGCTCATGGCTTCAGGGATGGCAACCAAATGCTGATGCCAACAGCCACCAGCGTTGGGTGTCCCTCCCTGTCAGCAGCTGCTGCCTCCCCTGACTGCGCAGGAGTGGAGACAGCATCTGAAGTGAGCCAAGGGGGAGCGAGTCTGGCTTTATCTACCTGTCCTGGCAATGACCTCACAATGGAGGGGTGGGGCCTCATGGCCTTATAACGTGTGTCATGATGCTAGCGTAACCAAGGAGGGGTGGAACCTTGGCTGCACACCAAGTGCCCACCAAACAACCCCCACATTGGATTGGACAGTGATGGCCGTGTCACTGTGATGTTACAGTAGGTTTTGTGACATAGGTGCCCATAAAAGAAGCTGCTCCAAAAAGCAAGGGCACATTTGGAGGGGAACCTGACCTCTGTGCTGCTGGGCAGCAGTTTGGAGAGCATTCACTAAGACGCTTCTCAGCGGTCCCTGGTGCCCCCCACCATCTCCTGCCACGTGCTCAGCACCCAGACGAATCCTAGGCACCCCTGACTGTGCATCCGCCTGGCTGCATGGTGTCTGTGAGGGAGGGTGGGCGCCCCTGTGCTTGGGGACTGTCCCCACAAGTGTCAGGTGCCGGACTGTGCCCACAGGCGTGCCCTCACAGCCCAGTGGCCCCCCTCGCAGCCACGCAGGAGGAGGTGGTGAAGGAAGCCATGCATGAGGAAGTGATGAAGGAAGACCTTCGCAGGCTCCGCGAGCGCCTGGAGCGCTGTGCTGCGGGGTCACGAAGGCACAGGGAGCTGCTGCAGACTCTGGTAGGTGTGGAGTGTTCCCCTTGAGCTCGGACGCTGGGAATGAGAGCCTGGCCCCTGAGCCCCCCTATTCCCACACAGCAAAAGGAGCAGGAGGAGATGAAGGAGGCCATGGAGCAGCATCGCGCAGAGGTCAGTGTCCCCTCCTCTGCCCGCCTCACCCAGCAGCGGTGGCCAGGGCTGTGTCAGGGGCTCAGTCCCTGTGTCTGCTGCCTCTTCCCAGAACCGCCTCACTGCGAACGATCTAGAAAGGAGCCGCCAGCAGCTGCAGCAGCTGAAGGACTGGATGTCCCAGGCGCAGGTGAGTTCACTGGGTCAGACAGGTTGGGGGTGGAGGGCACCTCTGGAGATCATCTTGTGCAGTGCCCCTGCTCCAGCAGAGTCAATGAGAGCCAGTTGCTCAGGACCATGTCCAGATGTGGAGCATGTCCAGAGTGGGCCTTGGGGGTCCCTTTGTCCACCCACAGGGCCTGTAGCCCTGGGAAGGGGGGGATGTGAGGGCAAGGCCAGTGCCCAAAAGGAGTCAGGAGTGGATAACACTTGTATGTCGTGTTCAAGAGGAACTCGGGCATGGGCTGGAGGGGGTTGCTGGGTAGTCTGGTGTTGGGCCCTCGCTGGTGGCATGGGGGTGGTCCTCCATTCCCTGCCCCTCCTGGAGTGGTTCCAGTTTCTTCTTCTCTGCTAGGAGGAGCTGTTTCAGAAACAGAAGAAGGGAAGCAGAGCAGTGCAGGAGCTGTTCAAGGTTTGTGAACCATAAATCCCTCGGGAGTGGCCGGAGTTGCTGGGCAATGGCGCTGGCCTCAGGCCACCTTGTGCCTGCCAGCCTGGCCCTGGAGACTGACTGGGGGACGCCCCGTCCCACCACGTCTCCCTACAAGGTGTCCGCTCTCTCTGCAGTGCCATCAGTGGTCAGAACTGGCCAAGGCTATTCAGGAGCACACTGAGGCCAAGAAGGTACTGACTGGGGACAGGCGGGCTGGGTGCTCAACATGTTTGTGGAGGAAAGCCCCCACAGAGCGATTATGAGATGGACTCTTGAGCAGGTCCTTTGCTTTTCAAGCTTGTCAGGCAGAAGATCCAGAACCACTTGGAGACACTGGAATGCCTCCGAGAGCAACCAGCTTGGTGAGTGGCAACGGGGCCCTGACCAAAACCTGGGACCGTAGGCTGGGGGGTGCTGAGCAGCTTCGGGCAGACCTCTGCCACTTGCAGACATCTTTCTGGCTCCTGTCTGCTGCTGATGTCTGCTCTGGAGAGCCCTTGGTCTGTTGCCATTCATGCTATGCCACTCCCTCTGACCCTGAGGGAGTAGCAGTGTTAAACACCATCCAAGCAAGGTGGCAGCAAAGGCTTGTGGCTTTTTCAAATGGGTTGGAAGCAGCAGCGCTGAGGTACTGACAGGCTGACTCCTGTTCTTACCTCTGCTGCCAGAGTGGTTCCGAAGAATGTTTCTCAATACAGTGATAGGTGCTTTATACATATAAGTAAATATATATCTCTCTATATAAACAGCAGCTCAAAACATCTCTGAGGCAGTTGGGAAAGCATCCCTGCTGCTCGGTGCCCCCAGGCCTGGGATGGGGAGTAGGGCTGTGCTGTGCTGGGATGTGGGGGTGCCTGGTGCCAGCCCCAGCAGAGGCTGGGCAGCACGCTGGCTCCCTGTCATCCACATAGGGGGGCCTGATGTTGGCTGAGATCTCTTCTCACAGCCCAGAACCCCATGATTACCCCAGCAGGGAGAAGAAGGCAAAGAGAGATGAAGCAGAAGGGTCGCTGCTTCAAGAGATGGTGGCTGTGCGGCTGGTAGGACAGACACCCCAACTGTGGGCCTTCTGGCGGGGGGGGAAGGGTCTGCACTGTGCCCGGAGGACACGAGGGCACTGGTCTCAGCAGGGACGAGGGAGCGGGATGGAGTGCCCAGCCCTCGTCCCCCTCGCACACCCCAACACGTGTCCCTGCTGTGTCTTGCTCTGTAGGAGGAGCAGCTGGCGTCCAGGAGGCACAGCATCGCTGCTTGGATGAGGTGAGTTGCCAGGGTGGCTTTGGGTGCTGGGGCTCTTCCACAGGCAGTGGGATGCCCGTGCCAGTGGTCCCAAGGGCATTAGGCAGCTTTGGACTGGTCTAGGATGAAATGTTTCAGTACTGCTGTTCCTCCTTGCTTGGGGGGCACCTGGGGGCAGATTTGGGGGCCCACTGGGGAGACAAACAGTAGAGCTGAAGGGAGATGCACAGGCCTCTCGCTCCAGCCGAGTGGGGGGAGTTGTGCCTGGCACCGTGCAAGGTCCCACCAGTGGCTTTCAAAGAGGGTGTCTGGCAAGAGCTATGACAAATTTGCTCCCTGCTCTCCTAATCCCTCTCCTGTTCTCCCCCCAGGAGATTCCTTCTGTTCTTCGCCTTCGTGCAGATCATCCTCCTGACTGTGGTGCTCCTGGAGAGGGACATCCTTTACTTGGTCCTGCCACCAAAGATGGCAGTTGCATTTGGGAGCCACCCCGTAAGGCCCCATTTCTTCTGAAATAAAAGGAGAAACAGAACAAAGACATCTGTCACTGTCCAGCCTGTGACCTTGTCAGGGCATGTCAGCTGGCGGCTCGGGGGGAGGGGGCTGCTGCCTTCCCTTCCTCCTGTGCACACCCCACCATGGCTCTGCCTCAGGCCTGGCTCCTGTCCTTGTGCTCAGCTCGGGTCCACGTTCCTGGCTATATCCCCTCCCAAAAAGCAGGATTTCCTCTATAGACAGCACAGAGTTCTGGGTCTGATGGCTTGGCCCCCAAGGGCCTGATGGATTACTAGCAGCCTGGGCTGGGAATAGAGCCAGACCTCACATATTCTAGGGCCCTGTGCCACTGTGTCACAGTGCTCTTTTCCTTTGGCCGGCTCAGTTTGATCCTGGCTACTGAGAGCTCGTCTTTCCCAGTGATCCCAGGGATGGCCAGCCCATGCCTACAGCTCCCACCGTGCCCCGGGGCGCTCCTTACTGCAGGGACACCGTCCCCAGCCCAGCCTGGCTCCCACGGGCACCATGGCTGCCTCCCTGGGCAGAAAATAGATATATTGAGAGGATTAGGACTCGAGATAAGGACAGAGGGATCACTATCCAGTTAGTGCAACGGGCAAAACAGACTCAGAACAGAATAAAAGAAAGAACAGTGATTTATTACACTACAGCTACACACCCAAGAGAAGCACGGCCAGGTCTTAAAGCACCTTCCCCTCACCCCGCCCTTCTTAGCAGACTTAAACTTCATCACAATTTTACTCCCTTCTTCCCCCCCAACATGGCACGGGGAGGGTCAAGGATTGGGGAGTGGGGTTCTGATCAGTTCCTCACAAGCTGCTTTCCTCCTCCAGATCTTAACACTTCTACTTCCCCACACCCCTCCCTTCTTCGCCCACTTTAATCATAAATTCACTCCCTTCTTCCCCCCCATCACAGCACAGGGAGGGGCAGGGAATGGGGAATGGGGGTTTTCAGTCTGTTCCTCCCGAGTTGTTTTCCTTCTTAGCTGAGGGGGGGGCATTACATACACACCCCCTTCCCCTGTGGCACCGTGGGGTCCCACCCACAGGAGACATTTGTCTCCAGGAACTCCTCCAGCGTGAGTCCTCTCTATCGGGGAGTCATCTCCTCACCACAGGCCTCTCAGCAAGACTCCCTTCCATGGGTGCTGACCTTCGGGCCCAGACTCCCCCGGCCTGGTCCCCCCCAGAGTCACAAGTGCCCCGGCAAGCCTGCCGAGGCGTGGGTCAATCTCTCCAGAGGCCGTAGATGTCTCTGCTCCCCGTCCTCATCCATGGGCTGGGAGGGGACACCCGCTGTACCATGGTCTTCTCCACGGGCTGCAGGGGAATCTCTCTCTCCAGCACCTGGAGGGCCTCATTCTTGTCCCCCTTTCTCCTTCGGGCCTGGCCTTGGTATCCACCCAGCTTGTTACATCTGCTCACTCCCTTCTCTGGTGGCAAAATGCACCTGCCTGTGGGATTTTTCTCCTCACTGTCATTCCCAGAGATGCTGTGACCATCTTGGATTGCCTTGGCCTTGGTCAGCAGCAACTCTGGCCTTGAATGGGCCGATGTTCACTGTCTGGGGCCTGCAGAGAGCTTCTGGCTGCTGCTTGCAGAAGCCATCTCAGCAGCACAGCTACGCCAAACTGCGACAGGCCTGTGCGCTGGGCAGAGAAGCTGTTCCTGGGCAGAGCTGTCTCTCAGCAGTGCTGCTGGGTTGCCATGAGGATGCTCCCTCCATCGCAGGAGCCCAGCCCATCCCAGCTCAGCAGGAGAAGGCCAGTTCTTCTAGGCTCCCTCCTGGTGTCTCAGGCCTCATGGGGATCGTTCTCTGATCCCATCTCTGACGGTCCCTCTCTCGGGTGGGGAGAAATTCTTCTGTCCAGCAGAGTCATTTCTCCTGATCAAACCAGAGCTGGGCAGGAGAATCACCTTTCCTTATCTCTGCATGAGACAGGACCCCCAGGCAGGGGGTCCCACAGAGAAGGGGTTGCCCTTCTCTGGACACGCTCCAGCATCTCAACATCCTTCTTGTAGCGAGGGGCCCAAAACTGGGCACAGCACTCGAGGTGCGGCCTCACCAGAGCTGAGTACAACAGAACAATCTCTTCCCTACCCCTGCCAGCCACGTCATTCCTGATCCTGGCCTGGATTCCCTTGGCCTTCTTAGCCACCTGGGCACAGTGCTGGCTCATGTTCAGCTGTCTGTCTGCTAACACCCCCAGGGCCTTCTCCTCCAGGCAGCTCTCCAGCCACTCTGCCCCAGGCCTGTAGCATTGCCTGAGGTTGTTGTGATGAAAAGTGCAGGACACAGCTGCATTTTTCACGGGACAGGCCGACATGCTGCCCAGGGGAGCCAGTTACCCCCATCCCACACCTGCCTTCCTTCATGCCATAACCCCCCACAGCTGCCAGTTTGCCATGAGGATGCTCCCTCCATCGCAAGGCTGCTTCTCTCCTAAATCAAGTTCCTGATAACCCCGGGAATCTGGGAAGTGCCTGACAGGTTTACAAGGAGATGGGCGACAGGCAACACGCAATTCAATATGAATTTTAGGTGAAGCCGTTTCCTGGGTGAAATCACAAGATTATCTACATTTGTTACTGCAAACGTGGCAAGCTAAAATACTGCTAATTTGTTACATACACTGTTTACACCCCACTGATTGGTTAGTGATTATAACGAGTTCTGATAACATATCTTATAGCTAAATATCCTTAGTTTTCCTTTGGTGCCTGAAAGCATCTGCACAGTGGCTGTTTTGACCATCTTCTTGTGCCTGGTTCTTAACATGTTCCGTTATTCCCAAGTTCTTCCCAGAATTCCTTCTTGGTTCAGGGTAGTCTGTACCCCTGTCATCAAGGCCGCCCTGTTTTGAGAATGTGATTATTAAAATCCTCTCAGCATGAGTAACTTTTCCTGCCTCATGGGAACACTGAGAGTATTGTCAGGGCCTGTGTCTTCAGTGAAGAGAGCCAGGCTGCCAGCAGGCCTGCTGCCTTCCCCAACAGTGTCCCTGGGACAACTGCTAAACTGGTTTTGTTTAGGGGCTTCTGTTTCCTTTTCTTGACTATTATAAACTTTCCAGGCTACTTCCAACGATCCATCCAAATTCTGTAGCTCCCTCCCTTCTACCTCCTTGTGCCCTCGCTTCCTGTGTCTCAGGCTGCCAATCGTATCCTTGCAAATTGCTTCCTTCAGCCTCAGAAAATGCTACTGGGGATTCCTTTTTCCCCTGCCTAATGTTGTACAGTGTAGACCAATCTATAGCTTTAGGCACAGCGTTCTGGACCCCGTATAAAAGCCACCGTTGCTATCTTTTCAGTCTCTGTGTTCATCTCCATTCGGGTCCCATTGAGGATCTCCTGTGGGAAAGGTTTGATCTGTGGTGCCATCTACTGTCCACGTACAGACACCCTCCTCAGCTCCACATTCTTGGGGTTCTCAGAACCATCTGCTTTTCTGGGAAATCCATAAGGGTGTCCCAAATTACTTGCATATCATCCCAGTCTGGGGTTGGAGTTTTAATTATCATTCCCATCACCCTTCCAGCTTTCCCAGGACCCTCTCTATAGGGAGCAGCTGATTTCTTCCATATGATGAAATCAGAAGGAGAAAAGGGTATCTTCACATGAACTGGTCCATCTGCCCAGCTCCTTGTCTCAAGGGTGCTGTTATTCGTCTCACTGCTCTTGACCTTAAGGGGATTACAAGATGAGCACACTGTTGTGTCGTCCTGGATATTGGTGGAGAGGAATCCAATTCCGATTCTTCTTCCTCTAATCCAGTACTATCTGGACAGGGACCAGGTTGAGGTTCCCTTGTTCCGGGCTCCTGCACTGGCTGTCCTCTTGGAGGGTCAGACCGAGAGTCAGGCCAATATTCAGGAGAAAGTAAGGGAACAGGAGGATAGATCAGAACAGCAGGAGTTATCGGGGCAGTTGGAGCAATATCTAATCCTGGACCTCTATCTGTGTGTTTTTTTCCTTTTAGTGGAGATGCTGACAACAGGTTTTGGAAGAGGTACATGCAGAGCAACGTTCTTGAACCTTTTTGGGTTTGATCCTAAGAGACATCTCTTGATTAATCATTTTATATTCTTTTTGCCATTGTGGTTTTTCCATTAGGTGGATCCCCCTGTAACCCTGCTGAGCCAATGCAGGTGGATGCTCCGAGGAGGCAGCCAATCCCAAGGAGGTGGATCCACCCAAAGACCCAGCACAGCCCATGGAGGTGGATCCACCTGCAGCACAGCTCTTCAGGCCCCACAGCGCCGGGCCAGGGCTTCCCTCCAGCACCTGACCCTGACCACAGTGCAGAAGTGCCTGCCCAAAGCCCTACCCCCGGCACAGCCTCTGCCTGGGAGAAGACCAGCCTCCATGCCCAGCGTCCGGCCGGCTCGCCGTTCCCAGCTCCCATGAAGGCTGGTGTGAGCCTTTCTCTCCCATCCCTCCTGCCCCTGCTCCCCCTCCTGAAGGGGAAGTGACACTGTCACCCTTCAGGCACTCGCTGGCAGAGAAGCTGCGATGGACAACGTGGAAGAACACTAGACGTAGAGTGACTCTTTTCAGTGTTGATTGTAATAAAAATGTAAAAGCTCAACAGGCCTTATTCGTTATCACCACCAGAAATGTTTCTGACAGAAATAGTTTTGAAATAAGCAAGGGGAAAGCTCGGCTTGCCCTGTGACCAGTCAGGAGTTGGGCTCCATGATCCCTAAGGGTCCCTTCCCACTCCGTATATTCTAGGGTTCCAGGATTTTATTTGGTCGCAAGTATCATCACCACAGTTGCCTCCTGACAGCACCATACACGGCTGTGGTGTCTCTGTTGCCCTCATCAGTGACCGTTGTGCCTCTCCCCCTTCATGACAAGTGCCAGGCTCTGGCACTCTGGGCAGGCCGAGGCCTGGACACCCACGTCTGTACGGCACCTCTGATTTCTGGGTGGCCACATTACTTCTGGAGACAGCTCTGCCCATGGTTCAAGCCATGAATTGCCAGGCCCCTAGGACCGACTGCTCAGACCAGGGCTCCAGGCCTACGTGCCTCGCTGTGCCCCCTTCGCTGGGTCTAGCTCGGTGCACAGGGGTCTGAGAAGCCTCCCTGAGGGCAGGGGTGTGGAGGGGTCAAGTCGAGGGGCCCATGGGGCCTCGGCACCTCGTTAAGATCAGCTGCAGGTGATGCTGGCTCACCCCGTGCCACCTCAGCAGGCCGCCAACAAGCGGCTCTCTCCTGGCACAGGCCTGCAGCTTCTCCAGGTCTCAGGAAGCCCCAGAGACGGCTCTTTGCCGGCCCTTTTTTGCTGCAGATCACTTCCCAGTGTGGCCGTCCCCTCACTGGACCTGGTTTCCTCAGTGAGGAGGAGACTGTAGCTGCTGCTCCAGCTTGCCTTATGTGAAGCCTATACTGGTAACCAGTGTCGGTGGGCTCCTGTGCCTCCCCAACACCCATCCCGAGCGGACTCTTCTGCATATAGAAACATAAATATATATATAAAATTCCAGGGATGGGGATTGACGAGTAGGGGACCTGGGGGGCAGGCCCTCTGCCCACCAAGGGGCAGCAAAATAGCACAGGGGAGTCATCCGCAGGAAAAGGACACTCCCCTTCCCCCCCAAACCTCTTCTTTCTCCCACAGGAGGGCATCTTTCTGCCCACAGCCCCCCCAACTCCCAAATCAGCCGCATTTGGATACAGCATGGGCACCACAGAGGCCTTTGATGTAACACTCCATCTGACAGCCCTGTGTTCCTTGCCCTGGCCCACAATTCATGGAGCTTCAGGTCACTCCACTGTCAGCAGTGCGACACAGTCACCCTTCAGGCACTTGCTGGCAGAGAAGCTGCGATGGACAACGTGGAAGAACACTAGACGTAGAGTGACTCTTTTCAGTGTTGATTGTAATAAAAAACAGGTCTTATTCCTTGTTGCTGTCCAGAAATCTTTCTGATGGAAATATTTTTGAAGTAAGCAAGGGGAAAGCAAGAGAAATGACTATCGCCTTCAAGTCTCCCAACCCCACCAACTGGCCAGAGAACACAATCTCCTCCTGGCACCTTTGGTGGCAGCTTTCCTGCAGCTGTAACCAAAGGAACTCCTCTGCAAAGGTGCAGCTCCTTCAGAGCAGGGCTCTGCAGGAAGGGAAAGCACAGCACACTCCCACGATCACACGTTCTGGGCTTTGTTTCCTAACAGGCACGCAAGTGCTTTGGGAAGCCGTGTGTGCTAATGGGCCAAGATGGTTTGCTCTTCCCCCAAAGAGCACAGCAATAGCTGTTTAATGGCCGTCACTGGGAGCCGGCTTTGCAGCAGCACAGCAGCATGGCACCTACAGGCATCTGCTCTGCAGGAGTGTCCCACCGAGCTGTCCCCACCAACTGACACCTCGCCCTTCTCTCCACACAAAGCTTTAAGGCATGGAAGCCTGGACATTAGAAAGCAGCACAGGGCCACGGCCTCAGCCCAGTCCCTGACAAGAAGGGGCAGGAGCCCTAGGTTTACATTCCAACGATGGGCATCCCAGCGCCATCCTCATAAAGCCCCAGGGAAAGAAAACCCTGTGCGGCCTAACGCAGCACACGTGGAGCCCCCACAAGTTTGCTGTCCTGCGGCTGCCTTCAGGGAAAGCCTCTTCCCAAAGCTGCAGGGAATAAAGTACCGCACGGTTCAGGCCGTTTTGCAGCAGCCGTTTATCCGGCGCTTTCTCTGCAGGGACTGAAAGCACGGGAGAAGCCAAGCTGCTCCTGCACACGGAGCTGGGAGCGACGGGCAGGTTCAGCTGAGCCACTTCACGATGTCTGTTCCTAGAGAAGAACTTTATTTCATACCCCTTACAGACTTTTCTTGACCCCAGTGAGCATCGTGCCGAAAAAGAGACGTAGGTTCTAACTCCGTTGGTGAAGATTTGTCTTCTCAGGAAGGAGCTCGTTGAAAGGACATCTTTCAACAAGACCCTGGCATTCATCTAAGAGCCTACATCAGGCTGGATGTTCAGGCTGGATGTCAGGAAGAGGTTCTGTACTGACAGGGGGGTCGGGCGTGGCACAGGCTCCCCAGGGAAGGGCTCACAGCCCCGAGCTGGGCTGAGGGAAGGAAGCATCTGGACCATGTGCTCAGTGCCATTCTCTGACTGGGCTAGGCCTATGTGGAGCCAGGAGTTGGACTCCATGATCCCTGTTGGTCCCTGGTAACCGGGTATATTCCATGGTTCTAGGATTCCAGGATTTTCATTGGTCAAAGGCATCGCCATCACAATGGCCTTCTAAGGTGACAGTCCACCTTGCTGCCTGATGTTCCTGCCCCCCCGTCAAGTGGCCCCCAGTTCACACAGAGCTTCGTGCGGCTCCAGTGCCAGCGGTGCTGGTCCCCAGGAGCTCTCAGAGCAGCAGCGTGCAGGATCATCCTGCTGTGACTCAGGGAGAGCAGAACCGTCTGCAGGTGCCAGGGAAGGAGAGACAGGGCTAGAGGATGATGAGCATTGCGCAGGGGAATGATGGGGTGGAACCCATGGAGGTAGATCCCCCCGAAGAGGCAGCAGAGCCCATGGAGGTGGATCCCTGCGAAGAGGAAGCTGAGCCCACGGAGGTGGATCCCTGCGAAGAGGCAGCCGAGCCCATGGAGGTGGATCCCCCTGAGGAGGCAGCCAAGCCCATGGAGGTGGACACCCCACAAAAACCCAGAGGAGCCCATGGAGGTGGATCCCTCCTTAACCTTGCCAAGCCCATGGAGGTGGATCCCCCTGTAACCCTGCTGAGCCAATGCAGGTGGATGCTCCGAGGAGGCAGCCAATCCCAAGGAGGTGGATCCACCCAAAGACCCAGCACAGCCCATGGAGGTGGATCCACCTGCAGCACAGCTCTTCAGGCCCCACAGCGCCGGGCCAGGGCTTCCCTCCAGCACCTGACCCTGACCACAGTGCAGAAGTGCCTGCCCAAAGCCCTACCCCCGGCACAGCCTCTGCCTGGGAGAAGACCAGCCTCCATGCCCACCATCCGGCCGGCTCGCCGTTCCCAGCTCCCGTGAAGGCTGGCGTGAGCCTTTCTCTCCCATCCCTCCTGCCCCTGCTCCCCCTCCTGAAGGGGAAGTGACACCGTCACCCTTCAGGCACTCGCTGGCAGAGAAGCTGCGATGGACAACGTGGAAGAACACTAGACGTAGAGTGACTCTTTTCAGTGTTGATTGTAATAAAAATGTAAAAGCTCAACAGGCCTTATTCGTTATCACCACCAGAAATGTTTCTGACAGAAATAGTTTTGAAATAAGCAAGGGGAAAGCTTGGCTTGCCCTGTGACCAGTCAGGAGTTGGGCTCCATGATCCCTAAGGGTCCCTTCCCACTCCGTATATTCTAGGGTTCCAGGATTTTATTTGGTCGCAAGTATCATCACCACAGTTGCCTCCTGACAGCACCATACACGGCTGTGGTGTCTCTGTTGCCCTCATCAGTGACCGTTGTGCCTCTCCCCCTTCATGACAAGTGCCAGGCTCTGGCACTCTGGGCAGGCCGAGGCCTGGACACCCACGTCTGTACGGCACCTCTGATTTCTGGGTGGCCACAATACTTCTGGAGACAGCTTTGCCCATGGTTCAAGCCATGAATTGCCAGGCCCCTAGGACCGACTGCTCAGACCAGGGCTCCAGGCCTACGTGCCTCGCTGTGCCCCCTTCGCTGGGTCTAGCTCGGTGCACGGGGGTCTGAGAAGCCTCCCTGAGGGCAGGGGTGTGGAGGGGTCGAGTCGAGGGGCCCGTGGGGCCTCGGCACCTCGTTAAGATCAGCTGCAGGTGATGCTGGCTCACCCCGTGCCACCTCAGCAGGCCGCCAACAAGCGGCTCTCTCCTGGCACAGGCCTGCAGCTTCCCCGGGCCTCAGGAAGCCCCAAAGAGGGTTCTTTGCCGGCCCTTTTTTGCTGCAGATCACTTCCCACTGCGGTTGGGTGGGGATGCCTTCAGAAGTCCTCAGATTTCCCCCCTGCCATGGGCAGGGACATCCTCACCAGCCCAGATTTCCCTAAGCCCCATCCTACCCTGCCTTGAATTCTGACAGGGAGCCAGGTACAGCCCGAGCTTCTATGTGCACCCTTTTCCAGGTCCTCCCTCCTACGTGAGAAGGATTTTTACCTCCCAGACCCTCTCCAGCTGCCCTCCTGCAGCTGAAGGCCGTTCCCCTGGGCCACACCTTTTGTTTCGGAGCTCTTGGTAG
This sequence comes from Porphyrio hochstetteri, assembly GCA_020800305.1. NCBI lineage: Eukaryota > Metazoa > Chordata > Aves > Gruiformes > Rallidae > Porphyrio > Porphyrio hochstetteri. The sequence goes on along the minus strand of CM036915.1, from coordinate 14,994,409 downwards.
AGGTTTAGCTTTTTTGAAATGCAGACACTGGTCAGCTGGAATATGACATAGGGCACAGTATAGGATATTATCCTCATTTCAGAAAGCCCTGAGCCCCAGGGTCAGAGGGCTGCTGTGGGCTTCATGGGGGGTTCCATGCCAGTTGCATCATTCAGTGCTTGTACGTTTCTTCTGGGAGTTACTGATGGACATTTAGCACTTTAGAAGGTGGACACTTTTAGAGCTGGGAAACGACGTGGAGCACTGTTAGGACAGTGTCCTGGGTTAGGAGAGTGCAGAGTCCCAAGGTCAGAGGTGCTTCCTGTGGGTTGCATGGGGAGGTTTCAGGCCAGGAGCATCTTTCAGTCCCTACTTCCTGTGGCATTCTGAAATGGCAGCTGGAGTGTGCTGGAGGTGGGGAAATCTTGTTTTCCTGACAGTTTTAGCCAGGAGGGGTTCTGCATTGCTCAGCCCCAGAATCGACGGATTTCTGAAGGAGTTTTAAGGCTCTCATGGCCAAGCTCAGCTGGCAGTTCAGGTCTGTGTGTACCTTTCCCATTCCTGCTCTCTCAGCTGGCTGAAAGCACAGTGTTTGTGACCTCCAGGCTGAAAAGCTTTTCCCTTGCTGCCCTTCACAGGAGGCTGCTGCTTGAGCAGCATTGTCGGAGCTCGCTTTGCCCCATGGGGAACTCCTGGGAAGAAGGAGCTGCATGGCTGCTGGGGTCAGAAGGCAGAGACACTCTCCGGCAGCAGCACGAGAGGAGGACAAGGAACAGGACAGTACCATCAGTTGATGGAGATAACTAAAGCTTTCAGTCCAGGCTCCATCTGTTCCTCCTGGTGTCCACACAAAGGCCTCCAGCGTGCCACCGAACAGGAGTCAGGCAAAGCAGCGCTCTCTGGCACTGAAGCAGCAGGTACGTTCTCACTCTTAGCTTTTCCCGCCTGGCTCTTGTGATCTCCTACCTTTGGCCACAGCTCTCTGCCAGGGCTGGCTGTCTGACCTCCCTGTCTGTCCTGCGGCCTGTCAGAGCTGTTTGGGTTTGGTGCTCGGCAGGGGGAAGGGAACGGTGTGTGATTTGTTTCAGGCTTGTGGTTTCTGCTGGGTTTTGGCGGTATCGAGGTTCTGTGGGGGTTTGTGTTGGGCCTGGGGTTAGTGGGGTCGGTGTGGGCCTGTGGGGTTGTTTTAGTTGGATATGGGAGGTTGGTGGGGCTTGTGGGGTTGTTTTAGTTGGATATGGGAGGTTGGTGGGGCTTTTGGGGTTTTTGGGGATGTCGGGGATCCGGGGGTGTCTGCGGGGTCTGGGGTTTTTTGTGTGTGTCTCTCTTTAATTGTGGCCTCTGTGTTTTCTGGCTTGCGGGGTTCTTTAGGCCCCTCCCCATGCCACAACGCGGGGAAGAAGGGAGTGAAATGCTGCGTAAAGTGCAGTCTGCTGAGAAGGGAGGTGTTGGGGGAGGTACTTTAAGCTCTGGCCACACTTCCCATCCCCCGACTCCGGTGTCACTGGGGGTGCTGGGCAGGGCCATCAGTCAGAGTTTGTGTCCTTTATCCCGTACTGTCCTGGCCGCGATGCTGACTGCGGAATGGTCTCTCCCTCAGTATTTATTTCCTCCCCTGTCCGGTTGGAAAGGGCAGTGACAGAGTGGCTTTGGTGGGCGTCTGGCCAAACCACTGCAGTCGGTTCCGACAAAGCCCGGCGGGTCGGGAAAGGCCGCCCGCCCGCCCGCAGCTCCGAGCAAAGAACAGGAGACGGCGCCACCGTCCCCGGCGCCCGGCCAAAGGGCCGGCGGCGAGCAGGCGCCTCAGCTGGAGAGCCGCGTCTCCCGCAGGCGCTGCAGACCCCGCGCTGGGGGGCGCAGGCAGGGCCGGGGCGGAGGGGCGAGCACGGACAGCCGCGGATAGAGCTCGGGATCGGACAGCGGCGGAGGCGCATGCGCGGAGTCCGCTGCTGGCAGGCGGCTGCCCGGGCGTGCGCGGTTGAGACCGTGACGCCAGCGGCGAACTCTACCGCCCTCTTTCGCCTGCCGTGCGCATGCGCAGTATGCCCCCCGGAGCCGCTCCCTGCCGCCGCCTGGCGAGTGAATCGCGGTACTGCAGACGGACGCCGCGCGCGACCAGTGCAGCTCGTGGCTCCGGGCTCTCCGCCGCCGCCTCTCGAATGAGCCGCGTTACGGCGGCTGGATCGCGCCGCGTGTGCGGTAGGCCGCCCGAAACCGGCTCTCTGCCGCCACCCGGTGACGAGCCGCGAAATCCGCGCCCTGCTGCCGGCCTGCGGGCACGGCTCGGGGCTGCGGACGGGCGGCGCAGCACAGCGGACGCCGTAGAGCGCCTTAAAGCGGCGGCCGGCGTTGCCTAGGGACCACGCCGGGGTAGCGCCGCCGCAGCGCGGAGCAGGCGCAGTAGAGTACGCTCGGTGCCGCCGCCGCTTGGCGAGCGCTCCGCGGTTCCGCAGGCGGTCGGGCCCCGCGCACACGCAGTAACGCTCGAAACCGCCGCCGCTCGGCTGGCCGTTCCGCCCGGGCGGCGGGCATGCGCGTCGGTTCTTACCTCCCCGCCAGCGCTCGCCTGGCGACGCCGCGTCGTGTGCCGGGCGGTGCTGCCCGCTCCGCGCTCCCTCCCGGTGAGGCGTCGCCTCCGCCGCCCTGCCCGGGGTCGGCCGGGGCCGGGGGGGGGGACGGTTCCGCGGTTCGGGGTTGGGACGGTGGCATGTGGGGTGTCCGCGGGGCGGGGCCGCTCAGGGTTCCCGGGCAGCCCGGGGGCTGTAGCGCGGGGGCCGCGTTGCTGTGGGGGGGTTCCGGGGGGGAGGGGTTTGCTGGTCGGACTGGGGGTTCAGTGCGGGTGCTGTGCGGTCGTTAGTGGGCGGTGTGCGGGTATGTGTGCGGGGCTGAGGGGGTCTCTGGGGGCTGTGCGGTCGTTAGCGGGCAGTGTGTGGGTGTGTGCAGGGCTGAGGGGGTCTCTGGGGGCTGTGCGGTCGTTAGCGGGCAGTGCGTGGGTGTGTGCAGGGCTGAGGGGGTCTCTGGGGGTTGTGCGGTCGTTAACAAATGGTGTGTGGGTGTGTGTGGGGCTGAGGGGTTCTCTGGGGGCTGTGCGACATTCTGCCCTGTCTGAGCACGGGCTGCGGGTTTTCTCGTGTGCGGTTCCAGGCCAGGAGCAGCATTGGGCCACCGCACTGTTGTGTGGGAGCAACTGGCTGGCCTTGGGCTGCTGTGAAGGCAGACGCTGGCAGAGCCAGGAAAGGACACAGGGTGCTGTTAGGAGCATTCCTTCGGTTAGGAAAGCCCTGAGACCCAGGGTCAGAGGGGTGCTTGTGGGCTCTATGGGGAGGGGTTAGGCCAGGAGCATTGTTCATTGCTCGCATGTCTGGTTTGGGAGCTGTTGCATTTTGGAAGGTGGACACTGGTAGAGACAGAAAAGGAGATAGGGCACTGTTAGGACCGTTCCCTCATTTTGGAAAGCGCAGAGCCCCAAGGGCAGTGGGGCTGCTTCTGGTCGACATAGGGAGGTTTTGGGCCAGGAGCAGCGTTCCGTGCTGGCACGTTTGGTTGGGTTTGGTTTGTGCCAGCTAAGTGAATTATTTGGAAGGCATAGAAGCAAAAGCTGCAGAGGCTGCCGGCAGGTAACTGAGGCGCTGAGGGGTTGGGCCGAGAGGTGGCAAATGCTCCCTGGGCAGTCTGGTTCTGTCAGGTGAAGTTTGTCACCTCCAGCACTGAGCCAGCCGCTGTTCGCATGTGTGCTTCCTGCTGTGCTCTCGGACGGGTGACAGGGTCACACTTGGAGGCTGTGCTGTACCTGGCACAGTGTGAGGTCACAGCCCCTCAGCTGCCCAGCACCTCACCTGAGCACACACTGGCTCCCGCTCTTGGTGGTTTGGTGTGACCGTGATGCCAGTTGCATGAGGAGCACCGCTGGCCACATAGCGTTTTCTAGCAGCAAAGTTGTAATGCCATAGGAGTGCTGGCAGCACAGCCAGGCCTGGGCATAGCACAGTGTCCTCGCATTATGTGCATGCTGCCATTGCGAGCGGTGCCGCAGCAGCTGGTGGGAATGAGGTGAGGCTTTGCTGGCTGGTATTTTTAGCTGTGCTCTGCCAAGGAGATGAGCTGAGTTTTCACATCAGCTCTAAGAGGCTTTTCTGTTTGGGCTTTTCTCCCAGGCTTGGGACTCGGTGCTGTATTTGTGGCTGGATCCTTCTGGTAAGTGGATGCTGTTGGTCCTGGCTCTGGCCAGGCCAGAACTCCCCTCCCTAAGCAGTCAGCACAGGTGAGGCGAGTCAGCCCGGACTGTTTTCCTCACCACCTGACATCACTCCCCCATCAAAGGGGCCGATTTGGGAGGGGTGCTCCTGGGTGCTTCCAGGGCAGGCTGAGTGAGGCCAGGGCCAGGGGTCGGTGCTCACATTGGGGCGGTGCTCAGCAGTGTTACTGTCTCCTTGGGCAGGTAAAGCGCTCCACATTCTTGTCGGGGCTGTGTGCTTTGTCTGGGGGTCCTGTTCTCAGGGTGCTTGTCAGTAACGGCCCTTCTCCCCAGCAACGGGGCCTCCGGCTGCTTCTCTTGTGGGAGCGATGGAGCGAGCAGAGCAGCGTGTGGTGCTCGGCCCCTGCCTGGGGCTGAACTGCCACCTCCTTACTGCGTATCTGAAGGAAATGCCTGCTCGTCATCTCTGGGGCAGTGCTCCAAGTGCAGGGGGGAGGGGAGGTGAGGCCAGGCCAGGCCAGCATGGCAGCCTTTCTTTGAGGTCATGTCCTGAGCCGGGGGAGCCCAGTCTTTAGGTTGCCGTGCCCACCTCAAGCTGCACGTCATCAGGTTTGTGCCTGCTAGAAGTCTGGGACAGAGCTGGCATAGGTGTCCTGTCCAGCCGGTGTCCGTCGACGTCCTCTTTGCTGCACATGGGTAACAGGGGGCTCTGGAGCAATACAGGCATGCTGCTCGGTGAAGGCAGAGAAGTAGCGCTTTCCTTTAGAATGCTGACATTGGTACAGAAAGGGCAGTTTGTCTGTCTCTCACTGTCCATGTTCCCTTTGACCCAGGGAGGCTGCGTGGAGCCGATGACTTCTTAGCCGCGTTGACGGGCAAACTGGCCCTGGTGTGACCTGCTGGAGCTGCACACTGAGATCAAGTACCTGATGGACTTGCTGGATCCGTCTTTGCTGCGTGGAGAAGGTAAGGCATCCTTGCAGAACGCAGGCCCCTGTGACCTGGGAATCTCCTGCTGGACATGGCCTGCTGAGGCAAGGGCTGTTTCCAGCTGAGAAGGGGAAGGCGAAGGTGTAGGTGTGTCTTAGCGAGCAAAGACACAGGCTGCGCGGGGAGGAGGGGGCAAATGCAGTTATCCTTCTGTGCCTGGAAACATCCCAAGAGTATTTCTAGGCCCATAGCCTTCAGCTAAATTGAGGGACACGTAATGGGACTGTTGGGCTACCTGGGGAGGTTTCAGACCAGGAGCAGCGTGCAGGCATCATGTGTTTTTTTGGGGGGAGTTATCACTGGGTGTTTAGCATTTTTGAAGGTGGACGCTGTTAGAGCTGCAGAATGTCACAGGGCAGTGTTAGGATCATTCTCTGGGTTAGAAAAGTCCTGAACCCCGGGGTTGGAGCGTCTTCTGGTGGGGTAACTATTATTGGGGGTGCAGTTTTGGTTTTCCCAGGCACATCGGATCCCCAAACTCCTGAATAAACCTGATCTTTGATTTCCTAAGGCACCTTGTGCTTTGTAGGGGTGTTTATCAGAGCTAAACTGAACATTTCAATTCATTGTTATGTAAATCTTCAGTTAGGTTATTTTTAGCTCTGAGATCCTGTACAGCCCGGTAACTTCCGTTCAGCTTCTTAACAGGTAGAACAGGAGTCGTTCCCTACTTCCAATTCTATTTTGCCACCCCCAAATTTAACTTTTGCCTCCGATTGTTCCAATAAATCTTGTCCTGACAAAGGTCTTGGTGAGTTGGGCCCGGACAGAAATGTCTGTATTCCTGTCTGCTTTCCTAACTCATATTTCAGGGGTTTTAAGAAGAATGCCTTTTCACTCTGGCCAGGTTAGTGCTTGGTTTACAAATGAAAAGGCTGCTCCTGTGTCTACCAAAACTTCTATTCCCTGTTGTTGTTTCCCTAGTTTGGGTATACCCAGTGGATCTGCTCAGGTGGGTTCCCCAGGTCCCCATCCCTCCTTTCCGACAGGAGCCTGTGCTTTACTCCTGCCCCTCCTCTCTGGGCACTCGCTCTTCCAATGGCCCCTTTCTTTGCACTGGAGGTGCTGGTGGAGTCTCTCCATGATACCTGGCCCCAGCTGGCACCAAGGAGAGAATGAAAAGCACCAGATGCCTACAGGGTGGGGTTTAGTGTCTTCTTCTGCCCCCTTGATGACACCAAGGTGTTTGGCACAGCCACGTGTGGGTGATGTCAAGCTGTGGGGGAACTGCCAGCCAGCAGCAGGGACCTTCTCGGATGTTCCTGAGCTGGGGACTGTGGTGTTATGCTGAGACAGACCCCAGAGCTGGGGTCTCCCCACGGGCTCCTGGGGCCTATTTCAAAATCCCAAGTCATAAACCTCCCACGCTGGGCATTGCCACCAAGCACCTCAAAAATTACCAAGAAAACACACTGTGAATTACATCTGCAAGGGCAACAAGTGCTTTTGATTTTGGGTCTGGTGAGGTGATCCAAAGAGCTGAAGAGGATTTATGCTCTTCCTTCAGGGCCCTTGGGCAGGCGGGCCAGCCAGCAGAGCTGCGGGTGTCTCTGGAAGGTCTCTTCCTGGCCAGAGGCAGCACTGAGAGGAAGGACAGGGTGGGCTGCGGGTGTTCCTTGTGCAGCTTGGCCCCAACTGGGGGCAGTGCTGGTGCTTCCTGGCTACCCCCTCCTCCCTGTTCTTCTCCTGCTCCTCTTCTCTAGCACAGAAGAAGAAAGATGCTGTGCTCCATCTCCATCCAGGATCACAATCTGCCCCCATCACAACCACAGTGCCTCAGTGTTTGTGTGACATACATCCCTGGGGCGCTGAAAAACCCTCCTCCTCCCTGCTGCGGGCTCAGTATCCATGGCTTCAACAAACCAAGTGCAGACCTCATTGCCCTGCTGTGTTGATCTGCTCTGCTGCCTCTGGAGCCCAGGGTGCAGGACCCAACTGGGAGCTGGCACTGGAGGGCCCGGATGCTGTGGCATCCCACACAGTGCAGGAAGGACAGTTCTCCTCCTTTTCCTCCCAGCTGAAGCCTCATAGCTGGTGGTACCCATGAACCAGACATGGAGTTCATCATCCCACTGCAGGGACCTGCTCCACCGCCTCCACCTCTGCACAAGTGTGGTGCTGAGCAGTCCCCGGTGCAATAGCCAGACAGGAGCTGGCACTGGAGGGCCACCCTCTGGCATTACCTCAGTCCTCAGAGGCAGAGTCGCTGGTCCCACAGAACCCGCCTGCTGCAGTCGCTCCCCCACTGACCAAGGATGGAATGGGCAGATGATGGCACTGCTGAGGAAGCAGCATTGTTTCCCATCTTCAAATGAGACTGCCTGGAGAAAAAAACGAGTGATCCCCGGTTAGGGCTGTTCTTGCAGCCTCCTCTGGCCTTCAGTTGTTTTCTTGGAGCACATTCTATCGTGATTTGGCTTGGAAGGGACCTCAAAGATCACCGACTTCTACTCCCCCCCGCCACCACCACAGGCAGGGGTGCTCTCCACTTGACCAGGTTGCCCAATGCTCCATCCAGCCAAGCCTTGAAGACTTCCATGGAGCCAGGGGCATCCGCCACCTGTCTAGGCAACCTCTCCCAGAGCCTCCACGCCCTCACAGAAAAGAATTTCTTCCTCAGATCTAAACTAAAGCTCCCTTCTTTCAGTTTCAAAGCATTCCCCCTTGTCCTATTGCTACATGCCCTGATAAAGAGTCCTGCTTCATCTGTCCTGGAGACTCCCTTTTAAGTCGACTTCTCTACGCAGACCAGCTTCAGAGAGCAGACAAGTAGCAGTTAGCCTAAAGCCCAGCAAGGAAGGGTAAGAGCTGATGTGGGGTAGTTCAGATTTGACAGCACTGAGTGATGCGGGCAGTAATGGCCTCCTCTGGCAGAAAGAGAAATGCTGGGGAGGATGGGAAGAAAAACAACAAAACCACAAACAAAGGAAACTTTTTCTAAGGCTATTTTAATGCTGGTTCTTAACTGACATAGAACAGTAAATAGGCCTGCTTCCTGCAAACAGCGTTGATGCTGCAGCGTTCCACAGACACGTCATCCATCTTGTACCACAGTCCATTGCTGGCCTGCAAAGAAAGGCAGCGGTACCTGGAGATGAACTGTGTGCTTTCTCCACAAAAACACAGGCAGAAAACGAGGCAGCCAAGAGAAACCCAATCCAGCTGGTACGGAGACCTCGCCCAAACCCGTGGCTGCCAGTACCCCTGCAGCCTGGTTCTCTTGCTAGGAAGGAAGCTGCTCTTTACCTTTATGTAACAAAAATAGTGTCCGGCATGGCAGCTGCCACCTCTGTGCAGCAGGACGGCATATAAGGAGTAGAGGAGCGGTTCTCCAGCAGTCTGCGATGTGTATGGCCGGAGATCCAAGTGCTCGGGGTACTCCACAACCTACCAAGGAGAGACTGAGAGGGCTCAGAGATGATGCTGAAAGATTTTATGAGAGCCTCCCAAGGCCAGGCAGTAGAGGTGAGGTGTCTGCAGACACCTTTTGGGCTCATGAGCACTTGGGTGTGCCCGAAAGCAACATGTAATCCTTTGGCTGGCAGGAAATGGCTCTCAGCCAAAGCGGCCCTGTCAGAGCAGAGCACGCACTTGTCTTTCCCCTGGAACTCTCCTCTCCCCAGAAAGGAACACAAACTGGTGAAAGAGCGCACTGCTTTTGGGAATCTCCTGCTGCAGGAGGAGAAAGCTGCACTCCAGCTGGATACACACCTTCCCCATCTTCCTGCCTGTGAGATCTTGAAACCTTTTCAGGCACAGGGTGAGGACCTTGGGCACGTGATGGACAGTCAGCCCCTTGGAGGCAGCAACCTGGAAACCTGTCACACCTGGAAACCCAGCACAGAGCCAGGTGCTGGAATGCACCCTGTTTTCCCCACAGCAGGCCAGACAAGCTTCCACCACTCAGGCATCCTTCACAGCTGTGTTAAGGCTGTTCAGTACCGTCAGGCCCTGCTAAACAAAAGCTGCATCTCATTCTTGTGCATTCATCCTCTGTGCAAAGAGGACTTCTGCTCCATGACACAGCACCTTCCTGCAGGATCTAGGATTACTACATTGTTTCTCCTCGTCTTACCTGTGGCATTGCAAGCAGTTCTGTCATCCATCTGGTCAGGTTCCACAAAGCCCTCCAGAGCTGCAGTGACAGAGGCTGCTGCCTGGAGGAATGGGAAAGGAGAGCACTGAGCACTGCCCTCACTCACCCAAACGCTTCCTAGAGAGTCGACAAGCAGGGCCCAGGAGGAGGCAGAGACGGGGTATTCTGCTGAAGGCTTCCCTCAATTCCCAGGCATTCCTGGGGCCATCAAGAGCACTTTCTCTGTGGCACTGCTCAGTTCAGCTGCCAGTTGTGTGCAGGGTCATGAGCAATGGGAAAACAAACCCACAACCTCATCAGCCCAGGAGCCAGACGGGTGTTGTGGGCAAAGGGAAGGAGGATGAGAGGTCACCAAGGGTGCAGGGAGGATAATGTATGCTTGTCCAGATGAAAGCCAGCACCCATAGGGAGCACAGTGCCACAGCCTCCACAGGACACTGTCCATTCCACTTCCCACCTGCCACCACCAAGCTTGCTTGTGTTTGCACTACTTGTTTCCAAGTCATCTGCATGGATTCTGGAAAGCTACAGGGGCCTTGGGACGTCTTGAATCACAGTTCAACAAACCCTCTTACTTTATATCCAGCAGCACATCCAGGAAGGGCTTGTAGGAATTGGAAACCGCTTTGCAGCTCCAGCACGTGACTGGAACACAAATCAAAATGCTCAGTGACAGGGGCAGTGAACTGGCTGTGATGGCTTACACTGGTTGTACCAACGCCAGTCACAGGATCAGCTGTTGTTCAGAGGCAGACAGAGGCACAGACAATTCCAAGGAGAGTTATGGAAAGAAGTACTTCTGGATCTCAGCGAGCCCCCAGATATTTGGTGGACAGCGGTGGTTGCTTGCGAAGAGAAGTCCAAGCTGGAACAAAGTGGTAAGGAAGAGAGTTATGTCCTCCAAGAGTTTTTTGCTTTCTCTGAAAGCCCTGGGCATAGGTTTTCCTTGGTGGGAGGATGTCAGGGAATCCAAAGGGCTTGGGAACATAGAGGAGAGAATTTGCTTGTGCTTACTCGCTGCTTCCACTCAGACAAGCTCTCTGCATGGCATCGACAGTATAGCGTAAGAACTTGTGGGCATCTTCCTGTGTGCCAGGCTTGAAATGTTCTCCTATTCCTACAAAAGAAAAACTTGGCAGCTCTCTCCTACAGGAGCAGAAGAAAACCTGAACAAGGCTCTGAAATCTCTTACCTGTGAGGGCACTGATGACAGCACTCGGCTTGATGGCACTGCCTGAGGCGTGCAGGACCTCATTAACATGCGCTTCCATGATGCACATCATGCAGAAGCCTTGCTGGACACCTCAAGAGGGAGGAAAGCAAGTTTCTCAGGTTAACAAAATAGCCATGGTGATGGACAGCCCGGTGGAGGCCTTGAAGCTATAAGATCCCCACTCCTCCCAAGCTGACAGCATCCCAACAGGCCTGGGACATTCTGGTGTACAGAAAAGCTCTCTTTGGAGGGATGCTTAAGTGATAGAAGTTTTCTATGCAGTGAGCCAAGGGGGCTGGACGCTTGCAGGAATAGAGACTAGTGAGAGGGGCCTTTCTAAACGATACTCCAGGGAGCAGATGATCCCCTCGCTCAAACCAAGATACAACTTCGTCTCACACCCACCAAGCTCAAGCCCAAACCCGTCTTTCCTTCTCTGTCAGTCAATGGTCTCTGCTCTCCCTTTGATTTATTCCAAAACCAACAACAACTCTCCACGAATCGCCAAGGTTTCTTCTGTCCCAGGGATGGTAAAACAGGAGGGAGTGGCTGCTTGTCAGTTTTCCCCTCTACGCCGTCTTCTGCTGCCCTGCTTTCCAATCAAGGACTTGTGGATGTGAGGGATGACTCCTGCGGATACAAGAGGAGGATTCCCATCAGACTTCCTAAAAACCTCTTAGAGAAATCCTCAGTTCCCAGCAGGATTTGGTGAAGTGTTTCCTCCTGCCATGGCTCCAGTATTTCTCTTTGGTGCCAAATTCCTGTTTTCCCACATTTCCCCCTTTAAAATTCCCCATGGGAAGGAGGGAAAGGGGGTGGCAAGGGCGATACCCACCTCCTCCAGCAATGGTGGCTTTGATGAGAGAATCCAGCTCCTCGTCACCACGAATGGCCAGCTGCAAATGGCGACGGGTGATGCGCTTGGCTTTCAAGGCCTTTGAGACATTCCCTGCCAGCTCTAAAACCTGCAAAGACACTGGGGATGATCCCAAGGGCAAGGACGGGTCTCCCACCTCCCTGCCCCAGCCTCTGGAGGAAGGTGAGGGCCTACCTCGGCAGTGAGACACTCCAGCACGGCTGCGCTCTAGACAGCAGCTGTAGCGCCCACTCACCCACGGCTGGTTGTGCGAGTTCTTAAATGCCTGTGGATCCTTCCAACAGGGAACTGGGGTGAGAGCAACCAACGCTGTGTTAGCACCTATAGACCCCAAGAAATTTGCATACTATAGCCCCCTAGAAATTTGCATACCCTTACCCATTTGCATAATTACACCAGATGCCACCAATTTTTAACCCCACCCCGCCCATCCACAGCTTCTGGGAGCTTCTGGGAGCCCCTGTAATGCCGCTACTGCGACAACACAAATCGCAAAAGATTACCTTTTCCACTCACTCAAAAAACAAATAGAGACAAAATAGGGGGGTACAGGTCGATGCATGCCCCCAGAAGTGGAGGTTTCACCCAGGGATGTGTGATTTCCCTCACCAGCAGGAGTGGCTGGGCCCTACCTGGAGTCCTGCTCTCTGGGAGCATGATACGGCCTTTGCTTTGGCCTTGCCACTATCCTTCCCTGCTTTTCCACCCACCTGCAAGAGAGAAATCCACCTATTAATAATCTTAATTCATCCCTAGAAACCTGCTGCACCATAACCGAGAGGCAAATACTCTCTTGGCCACGACAGGAAACTCATGGCCTCTCAAAGCACCCAAAGAGTGGCAAATATGAAGGGATCAGGCAGTTTTGAGGGGTGCAGCAGCTGCTTGCTCTTGTTACCTTCTAGCTACAGTTGGTTTCACAAAGGTCTTTTATTTAACCCTTTGCACCCCTTCACCAGCCTTCCCTGGGAACCACCACGGCTGCAGGCAGCCCCGTGCCTCAGGCCTATAGCTGCCGGCACGGCCTGGGGTGCTGCTTCCTGCGGCCTGACCCTGCGTGGGCACCATCCCCTGGCTCGGTCCTGCTCGGCCCATGGCCGCCTCCTTGGGCTTGCCCAGGATGGAGGCCCAGAGAGGAGTGAGCAGCACAGCCAGCAGAGCAAGGATACAAGCAGGAGAGAGGGGACAGGCTGCAGGAGGGAGGGAAAAGAAGGGCAGGAAGCAGGAGAGAGAAAAGAGAAATGCAGGGAGCGGGGGAGGGATGCGGACAAACATGGCAGCAGGCTGTAGGACAGAGGGAGGACACACAGAGCTGTTAACCCTGTGAACAGCTGCCCAGGGGGAATGGGGCAGTGCCAGGGTTTAGCCCCAGCTGGCGGCTGAGCCCCACGCAGCCACTTGCTCAGGCCCATCTCCCCCCAGGGTGAGGAGGAGAACGGGGAGACAAAGGCAAACCTCACGGTTGGGATAGGGGCAGTTTACTGGGACAGCAGAAGAAACAAAACTGGTGACACACAATTCAGTTTCTCACCTGCCAGCCATACAGCTGGAGATGCACCACCCCTCCCCAGCCAGCCCCTTTTCATGCTCAGCATGATGCCATACACTGTGGAATTCCCCTGTGGCTCCTTTGGGTCACCTGTCCTTGCTCTGTCCCACCCCAGCTTCTGGTGAAAATTAACTCCCTCCCTGCTGAACACAGGACCCCCCTGCTGCCCCCCAGGATTCTGGCAGGCTTGGTGGGCATGTTGACCCCCCACTCCCTTGGGGACCTACACTGAGTGCCCCCCCTCACTCCACAAGCTGCACTGACTGGGACCCACTCCAGTAGCTGGCAGGACAAGCTGGGAGTGCCTGCACCCACTGGTTGACTCCAGTAGGTGGCACCCGGCCTACCCACACCCCCCCCCAGCAGCTGGCACATGGTCCTTTTGGTTCACAGACACTCAGGGGTGAGAACGAGATCCCGTAGAGAGTGTGTTCAACAAGATTTATTAGAAGATGACAGGACAGACACCATATCATGCACAGTTCCTCAGGGGAGCTTTACATGTGCAGTGGCCCTCAAGCACTGATGGGGCAAGTGATGGTCTGCAGTTTCCTGGCTCTTTCCTGCAGCTGCTGGCTGATGAGACGCAGCTTAGCAGAGATCTGCTTGAGCCTCTCCAACTTCTTCAACATTTGAGGAGAGCTTCCCTTCCCCACAAGACAGTTCTCTTGAAGGATGTGGCACCGCCTCTCCAGGTCCTTTACGGCACCTTGGAGGCTGCCGCTCTGCTCCAGCAGCCTGCTGTGACTGCTACCAGGCAGCCAGGCCTCCTGCAGCCCTGGGGTCTGAACGCCCACCTCTGCCACAGCCCGCCCACTGCCGGCACTTCCCTGTGGCACGGAGCACAGGTTGTGGGGCGCCAAGTCTTCCCATACAGCCTCAGGAGGAACCTCTGCGCTGTTTCCTTCCTCCTGGAGATGGGCATCCTTTACGCTCTCCTGGGTTTCCCTCTGCCCGTGTGTGTCTAGGGAGGGACATGGCATGAGGGTCTCCGAAGAGCAGGGTTCGCTGGCCCCGGTGCCCAGGAGGGTCTGCAGGCGTGCCCTGGCCTCACTGCAGGAAGCAGGCTGCTGGCCGTCGAACCGCTCCAAGATGTACTTTTCAAAGAGTCTCCTCTGCTGCAGCAGTTGGTCTTGGAGGTGGATGATGTGGGCGGCCATCCTGCTGTTGTCCTTCCAGCACAGCTTGCCCAGGACGTCCTGGATCTCACCAAAGGCCTTGCCGCTGCTCCAGCCTCCCCTCACCAGCTCCTTTGCCAGCTGCTTCTGCAGGTCCCGTGCCTGACAGGTGGTGTTATCACGCTGCTGCAGCAGCATCCCCTGCACCTGGTCCAGCTCAGCCTCCTTGGAGCGCAGCAGCTGGCGGATCTCCACCTCCCGCTGCCGCTGGTTCTGCTCCCGCAGGCGCTGGAGCCCCTGTGCCTGCTGCTGCTCCCCTCTGGCCTGCAGCCGTTGGGCCAGGAGCTGCCGCTCCCGCTCCGCCGCCTCCTTCAGCCGGCGAGTTTCAGCAGCGAAGTGTTGGCGCAGCTCTTGGGAGCGGAGTCGCTCAGCCTCCAGCTCAGCCCGCAGCCTCTCCAGCTGCTGCTCGTGCCTGTCCTGTGACGCCCGGCCACGGCAGGGCGAAGGGTGGCTGCGTGCCACGGGCCTCCGTCCCACACCGCGCCAGCTCATGGCTTCAGGGATGGCAACCAAATGCTGATGCCAACAGCCACCAGCGTTGGGTGTCCCTCCCTGTCAGCAGCTGCTGCCTCCCCTGACTGCGCAGGAGTGGAGACAGCATCTGAAGTGAGCCAAGGGGGAGCGAGTCTGGCTTTATCTACCTGTCCTGGCAATGACCTCGCAATGGAGGGGTGGGGCCTCATGGCCTTATAACGTGTGTCATGATGCTAGCGTAACCAAGGAGGGGTGGAAGCTTGGCTGCACACCAAGTGCCCACCGAACAACCCCCACATTGGATTGGACAGTGATGGCCGTGTCACTGTGATGTCACAGTAGGTTTTGTGACATAGGTGCCCATAAAAGAAGCCGCTCCAAAAAGCAAGGGCACATTTGGAGGGGAACCTGACCTCAGTGCTGCTGCGCAGCAGTTTGGAGAGCATTCACTAAGACGCTTCTCAGCGGTCCTTGGTGCCCCCCACCATCTCCTGCCACGTGCTCAGCACCCAGACGAATCCTAGGCACCCCTGACTGTGCATCCGCCTGGCTGCATCGTGTCTCTGAGGGAGGGTGGGTGCCCCTGTGCTTGGGGACTGTCCCCACAAGTGTGGGCCCTGGAGACTGACTGGGGACGCCCCGTCCCACCACGTCTCCCTACAAGGTGTCCGCTCTCTCTGCAGTGCCATCAGTGGTCAGAACTGGCCAAGGCTATTCAGGAGCACACTGAGGCCAAGAAGGTACTGACTGGGGACAGGCGGGCTGGGTGCTCAACATGTTTGTGGAGGAAAGCCCCCACAGAGTGATTATGAGATGGACTCTTGAGCAGGTCCTTTGCTTTTCAAGCTTGTCAGGCAGAAGATCCAGAACCACTTGGAGACACTGGAATGCCTCCGAGAGCAACCAGCTTGGTGAGTGGCAACGGGGCCCTGACCAAAACCTGGGACCGTAGGCTGGGGGGTGCTGAGCAGCTTCGGGCAGACCTCTGCCACTTGCAGACATCTTTCTGGCTCCTGTCTGCTGCTGATGTCTGCTCTGGAGAGCCCTTGGTCTGTTGCCATTCACGCTATGCCACTCCCTCTGACCCTGAGGGAGTAGCAGTGTTAAACACCAGCCAAGCAAGGTGGCAGCAAAGGCTTGTGGCTTTTTCAAATGGGTTGGAAGCAGCAGCGCTGAGGTACTGACAGGCTGACTCCTGTTCTTACCTCTGCTGCCAGAGTGGTTCCGAGGAATGTTTCTCAATACAGTGATAGGTGCTTTATACATATAAGTAAATATATATCTCTCTATATAAACAGCAGCTCAAAACATCTCTGAGGCAGTTGGGAAAGCATCCCTGCTGCTCGGTGCCCCCAGGCCTGGGATGGGGAGTAGGGCTGTGCTGTGCTGGGATGTGGGGGTGCCTGGTGCCAGCCCCAGCAGAGGCTGGGCAGCACGCTGGCTCCCTGTCATCCACATAGGGGGGCGTGATGTTGGCTGAGATCTCTTCTCACAGCCCAGAACCCCATGATTACCCCAGCAGGGAGAAGGCGGCAAAGAGAGATGAAGCAGAAGGGTCGCTGCTTCAAGAGATGGTGGCTGTGCGGCTGGTAGGACAGACACCCCAACTGTGGGCCTTCTGGGGGGGGGGAAGGGTCTGCACTGTACCCGGAGGACACGAGGGCACTGGTCTCAGCAGGGACGAGGGAGCGGGATGGAGTGCCCAGCCCTCGTCCCCCTCGCACACCCCAACACGTGTCCCTGCTGTGTCTTGCTCTGTAGGAGGAGCAGCTGGCGTCCAGGAGGCACAGCATTGCTGCTTGGATGAGGTGAGTTGCCAGGGTGGCTTCGGGTGCTGGGGCTCTTCCACAGGCAGTGGGATGCCCGTGCCAGTGATCCCAAGGGCATTAGGCAGCTTTGGACTTGTCTAGGATGAAATGTTTCAGTACTGCTGTTCTTCCTTGCTTCGGGGGCACCTGAGGGCAGATTTGGGGGCCCACTGGGGAGACAAACAGTAGAGCTGAGAGAGATGCACAGGCCTCTCGCTCCAGCCGAGTGGGGGGAGTTGTGCCTGGCACCGTGCAAGGTCCCACCAGTGGCTTTCAAAGAGGGTGTCTGGCAAGAGCTATGACAAATTTGCTCCCTGCTCTCCTAATCCCTCTCCTGTTCTCCCCCCAGGAGATTCCTTCTGTTCTTTGCCTTCGTGCAGATCATCCTCCTGACTGTGGTGCTCCTGGAGAGGGACATCCTTTACTTGGTCCTGCCACCAAAGATGGCAGTTGCATTTGGGAGCCACCCTGTAAGGCCCCATTTCTTCTGAAATAAAAGGAGAAACAGAACAAAGACATCTGTCACTGTCCAGCCTGTGACCTTGTCAGGGCATGTCAGCTGGCGGCTCGGGGGGAGGGGGCTGCTGCCTTCCCTTCCTCCTGTGCACACCCCACCATGGCTCTGCCTCAGGCCTGGCTCCTGTCCTTGTGCTCAGCTCGGGTCCACGTTCCTGGCTATATCCCCTCCCAAAAAGCAGGATTTCCTCTATAGACAGCACAGAGTTCTGGGTCTGATGGCTTGGCCCCCAAGGGCCTGATGGATTACTAGCAGCCTGGGCTGGGAATAGAGCCAGACCTCACATATTCTAGGGCCCTGTGCCACTGTGGGTCACAGTGCTCTTTTCCTTTGGCCGGCTCAGTTTGATCCTGGCTACTGAGAGCTCGTCTTTCCCAGTGATCCCAGGGATGGCCAGCCCATGCCTACAGCTCCCACCGTGCCCCGGGGCGCTCCTTACTGCAGGGACACCGTCCCCAGCCCAGCCTGGCTCCCACGGGCACCATGGCTGCCTCCCTGGGCAGAAAATAGATATGTTGAGAGGATTAGGACTCGAGATATGGGCAGAGGGATCACTATCCAGTTAGTGCAACGGGCAAAACAGACTCAGAACAGAATAAAAGACAGAACAGTGATTTATTACACTACAGCTACACACCCAGTGAACCAGAGCCATGTAAAGAGAAGCACGGCCAGGTCTTAAAGCACCTTCCCCTCAACCCTCCCTTCTTAGCAGACTTAACTTCATCACAATTTTACTCCCTTCTTCCCCCCCAGCATGGCACGGGGAGGGTCAAGGATTGGGGAGTGGGGTTCTGATCAGTTCCTCACAAGCTGCTTTCCTCCTCCAAATCTTAACACTTCTACTTCCCCACACCCCTCCCTTCTTTGCCCACTTTAATCATAAATTTGCTCCCTTCTTCCCCCCATCACAGCGCAGGGAGGGGCAGGGAATGGGGAATGGGGGTTTTCAGTCTGTTCTCCCCAAGTTGTTTTCCTTCTTAGCTGAGGGGGGGGCATTCCATACACACCCCCTTCCCCTGTGGCACTGTGGGGTCCCACCCACGGGAGACATTTGTCTCCAGGAACTCCTCCAGCGTGAGTCCTCTCTATCGGGGAGTCATCTCCTCACCACAGGCCTCTCAGCAAGACTCCCTTCCATGGGTACTGACCTTTGGGCCCAGACTCCCCTGGCCTGGTCCCCCCCAGAGTCACAGGTGCCCCGGCAAGCCTGCTGAGGCGTGGGTCAATCTCTCCAGAGGCCATAGATGTCTCTGCTCCCCGTCCTCATCCATGGGCTGGGAGGGGACACCCGCTGTACCATGGTCTTCTCCACGGGCTGCAGGGGAATCTCTCTCTCCAGCACCCGGAGGGCCTCATTCTTGTCCCCCTTTCTCCTTCAGGCCTGGCCTTGGTGTCCACCCAGCTTGTTACATCTTCTCACTCCCTTCTCTGGTGGCAAAATGCAGCTGCCTGTGGGATTTTTCTCCTCACTGTCATTCCCAGAGATGCTGTGACCATCTTGGATTGCCTTGGCCTTGGTCAGCAGCAACTCTGGCCTTGAATGGGCCGATGTTCACTGTCTGGGGCCTGCAGAGAGCTTCTGGCTGCTGCTTGCAGAAGCCATCTCAGCAGCACAGCTACGCCAAACTGCAACAGGCCTGTGCGCTGGGCAGAGAAGCTGTTCCTGGGCAGAGCTGTCTCTCAGCAGTGCTGCTGGGTTGCCATGAGGACGCTCCCTCCATCGCAGGAGCCCAGCCCATCCCAGCTCAGCAGGAGAAGGCCAGTTCTTCTAGGCTCCCTCCTGGTGTCTCAGGCCTCATGGGGATCGTTCTGTGATCCCATCTCTGACGGTCCCTCTCTCGGGTGGGGAGAAATCCTTCTGTCCAGCAGAGTCATTTCTCCTGATCAAACCAGAGCTGGGCAGGAGAATCACCTTTCCTTGTCTCTGCATGAGAAAGGACCCCCAGGCAGGGGGGTCCCACAGAGAAGGGGTTGCCCTTCTCTGGACACTCTCCAGCATCTCAACATCCTTCTTGTAGTGAGGGGCCCAAAACTGGGCACAGCACTCAAGGTGCGGCCTCACCAGAGCTGAGTACAACAGAACAACCACTCCTGACAGCCACGTAATTCCTGATCCAGGCCAGGATGCTCTTGGCCTTCTTAGCCACCTGGGCACAGTGCTGGCTCATAGCTCTCCAACCACTCTGCCGCAGGTCCTGTAACATTTCCTGACGTTGTTGTGACGAAAGTGCAGCACCTGGCACTTGGCCTTGTGGAACCCCCTAAAGTTGGCCTCTGCCCATCTCTCCAGCCTGTCCATGCCCCTTTGCAGTGCCTTCCTGCTGTCCAGCAGATCCACGTTCCCACAGAATTTGGTGTTGTCTGCAAACTTACTGAGGCTGCACTCGATCCCCTTGTCCAGATCATTAATAAAGGTTTTAAAGAGGATTGGCCCCAGCACTGAGCCCTGGGGAACACCACTTGTTACCTGCAGCCAGCTGGTTTTAATGCTGTTCACCACAGCTCCTTGGGCCTGGCCTTCAGCCAGTTTTTAACCCAGCAAAGAGTATACCCATCTAATCCATGAGCGGCTAGTTTCTCCAGGAGGATGTCCTCCAAGAAGAGGACAGCTGCGCCCCAGAGCCCGCTGGTGTCCCAGGCAGCCCCAGCCATGTGTGGCTGGGGATGGAGCCTCGGGGGCCCCGTCCAGCCCTCCCCCCACTTTGCATAGGGGAGCAGGGGAACACACCTCCGGTGTTTACATAGGGGTGGGGACAGGCCGCCCCGCCGCCCAGGGGAGCCAGTTACCCCCATCCCATACCGCCTTTCCTTCATGCCATAACCCCCCCACAGCTGACAGGTTGCCATGAGGATGCTCCCTCCATCACAAGGCTGGTTTTCTCCATAATCAAGTTCCAGATCCCGGGAATCTGAAAAGTGCCTGACAGGTTTACAAGGAGATGGGCGACAGGCAACACGCAATTCAATATGAATTTTAGGTGAAGCCATTTCTTGGGTGAAATCACAAGATTATCTACATTTGTTACTGATATTAAACTCCTGTTTAATATCTTCATTGACGATCTTGATGAGGGAATAACATCCACCCTCAGCAAGTACGCCGATGATACAAAGCTGGGAGGAGTGGCTGACACGCAGGAGCACTGCGCTGCCATCCAGAGAGACCTGGACAGGCTGGAGAGCTGGGCAGTGAGAAACCAGGTGAAGTTCAACAAAAGCAAGTGTAAAGTCTTGCACCTGGGAAGGAACAACTGTTTGTATCAGTACAGGCTGGGGGATGACCTGCTGGAGAAGAGCTCAGTGGAGAAGGACCTGGGGGTCCTGGTAGATGACAGGTTGGCCATGAGCCAGCAGTGTGCCTCAGTGGCCAAGAGAGCCAATGGGATCCTGGGATGCATCAGGAGGAGTGTAGCCAGCAGGTCAAAGGAGGTGATCCTCCCTCTCTACTCTGCCCTGGTCAGGCCCCACCTGGAGTATTGTGTCCAGTTCTGGGCTCCTTGGTATAAAAAGGACAGGGATCTCCTGGAAAGAGTCCAAAGAAGGGCTACGAAGATGATTAAGGGCCTAGAGCATCTCCCCTATGAGGAAAGGCTGAGTAAGCTGGGACTGTTCAGCCTTGAGAAGAGAAGACTAAGGGGGGACCTAATCAAAGTTTATAATTATCTGAAGCAGGGGATGCAGGGGGAATCAGCCAGCCCCTTTTCAGTGGTCTGTGGGGATAGGACAAGGGGCAATGGCTGCAAGTTGGAGCATAGGAAGTTCCGCACCAACATGCGGAAGAACTTTTTCACAGTGAGGGTGACTGAGCACTGGAATAGGCTGCCCAGGGGGGTGGTGGAGTCTCCTTCACTGGAGATATTCAAGACCCGCCTGGACGCCTATCTGAGCAATATGAGCTGGGGAGCTGCTTTGGCAGGGGGGTTGGACCCGATGATCTCTCGAGGTCCCTTCCAACCCCTACAATTCTGTGATTCTGTGAAACGTGGCAAGCTAAAAAACTGCTAATTGGTTACATACACTGTTTACACCCCACTGATTGGTTAGTGATTATAACGAGTTCTGATAACATACCTTATAGCTAAATATCCTTAGTTTTCCTTTGGTGCCTGAAAGCTTCTGCACAGTGGCTGTTTTGACCATCTTCTTGTGGCTGGTTCTTAACATGTTCCGTTATTCCCAAGTTCTGAGCAATAGATACAAGATCCTACTACAAGGGGAGCAGCCAGATAATGAGATGGCTGATAGGAAAATTACTTCTGATGTTGTGTTCCCTAGGACAAGACCCCCTAAGCAAACCCAGATGGCTGATAGGAAAATTACTTCTGAAGTTGTGTTCCCTAGGACTAGACCCCCTAAGCAAACCATCAAAACATCCTCTGTCAATACAAAAAGACGGGTCATGTCTTAGGAGATTCCCTTCTGGAGGGAACTGAGGGCAGGGTTTCGTGTCTTGGGGTAAAAATCAGAGGAGAACGAACTCAGCGAGATATAGTGATGGGAGTCTGCTATAGACCACCTGACCAGGAGGAGGAAGCTGATGAGTTGTTTTTTAAACAACTGGGGGAAGTCTGGCGATCACCATCCCTTGTCCTTATTGGGGACTTCAACTTACCGGATGTCTCCTGGAGGTACAATACAGCAGGGAGGAAACAGTCTAGCAGGTTCCTGGAGGGTTTGGAAGACAATTTCCTGACCCAGCTGGTAAATGAACCCACAAGGGAAGGTGCCCTGCTGGACTTGTTGTTTGTCAATAGAGAAGACCTGGTGGGGGATGTGAAGGTTGGAGGACGCCTGGGGCATAGTGATCATGAGCTTATAGAATTCTTAGTACTGGGAGAAGTAAGGAAGGGAGACAGCAGAACAACCACCTTAGACTTCCGTAGGGCTGACTTTGGACTGTTCAGAAATCTGCTCGATAAGATTCCATGGGAGGCAGCCCTTGAGGGCAAAGGAGCCCAAGAGGGTTGGTTGCTCCTCAAGAAGGTAATCTTGGCGGCACAAGAACAGGCTGTCCCAGTTGGTCAGAAGAGGAGTCGGCAAGCTAGGAAGCCAGCCTGGCTGAGTAGAGAGATCCAGGCTGATATACAGGAAAAGAAGGAAAAATATGAGCTTTGGAAGAAGGGGCAGGTGTCTTGGGATGATTATAGGAATTTAGTGAGATCCTGTAGGGTGAAAGTCAGAAGGGCTAAAGCTGATCTGGAACTCAGGCTGGCCAGTTCTGTAAAAGGTAATAAAAAGTCCTCCTATAGGTATATTAACAGTAAAAGGAGGGTCAAGGAGAATCTCCAGCCCTTATTGGATGCTGATGGCACATCGGTGACAAGGGATGAGGACAAGGCTGAGGTACTTAATTCCTTCTTTGCCTCAGTCTTTAACAGTAAAGAAGGATATTCCCTGAGTACTCATCCTCAGGAACTGGCTGACAGGGAGGAGGAGAATAACAAAGTTCCCATGGTTCAGGTGGAAGTGATTAGCGACCTACTTGGCTAATGAGATACCCACAACTCAATGGGGCCAGATGGGATACACCCGAGGGTACTGAGGGAGCTGTCAGATGTGTTTGCCAAATCCCTTTCCATCATCTATCAGCAGTCCTGGCAGACTGGGGAAGTTCCACTCGACTGGAGGCTGGCAGATGCTACACCCATATACAAGAAGGGTCGGAAGGAGGATCCGGGGAACTCCAGGCCTGTCAGCCTGGTCTCAGTCCCAGGGAAGATCATGGAGAGGGTCATCTTGGGAGCTATCATGCAGCACATGCATGATGGCCAGGGGATCAGGCCTAGTCAACATGGGTTTACAAAAGGTAGATCCTGTCAAACTAACCTGATCACCTTCTATGACAAGGTGACCCGCTTAATGGACGAGGGGAAGGCTGTGGATGTGATCTGCCTGGACTTTGGTAAAGCCTTTGACACTGTTTCTCACAGTATTCTGACTGAGAAACTGGCTGCCACTGGCCTGGACAGGTGGACCCTCAGCTGGGTTAAAAACTGGCTGGATGGCCGAGCCCAAAGGGTGGTGGTGAACGGAACAAAATCCAGCTGGAGGCCAGTCACGAGTGGCGTCCCCCAGGGCTCAGTCCTGGGTCCAGTCTTGTTCAACATCTTTATCCATGACCTGGATGAAGGGATTGAATGCTTCCTCACTAAGTTTGCAGATGACACTAAACTGGGAGGAAGTGTTGATCTGCCTGAGAGTAGGGAGGCTCTTCAGAGGGATCTGAAGAGACTGGACTGATGGGCTGAGTCCAATGGGATGAAGTTTAACAAGGCCAAGTGTAGAGTGCTACACATGGGACATAACAACCCCCTGCAGCGCTACAGGCTTGGGGGAGACTGGCTGGAGAGCTGTCAGGCAGAGAAGGACCTGGAGGTGTTGGTTGACTGCAGACTGAATATGAGTCAGCATTGTGCCCAGGTGGCCAAGAAGGCCAATGGCGTCTTGGCTTGTGTCAGAAATAGTGTGGCCAGTAGGTCTGGGGAGGTGATTGTGCCCCTGTACTGGGCATTGGTGAGGCCACACCTCGAGTGCTGGGTCCAGTTCTGGGCTCCTCACCATAAGGAGGACATTGAGGTCCTTGAGTGCGTCCAGAGAAGGGCAACCAGGCTGGTGAAGGGGCTGGAGGGCAAATCCTATGAGGAGCGGCTGAGGGAGCTGGGGCTGTTTAGTTTAGAGAAAAGGAGGCTGAGGGGGGACCTTATCACCACCTACAACTACCAGAAGAGAGGTTGTAGAGAGATAGGTGATGGTCTCTTCAGCCAGGTGACAGGTGATAGGACAAGGGGGAATGGCATGAAGCTGGGCCAGGGCAGGTTTAGATTGGACATTAGAAAAAAATTTTTACTGAAAGAGTTGTGGGGCCTGGAACAGGCTGCCCAGGGAGGTGGTTGAGTCACCTTCCCTGGATGTGTTCAGAAAAAGGGTAGATGAGGTACTTAGAGATATGGTTTAGTTTAGGATGAGAATGGTTTATCCCACATGATAAACCACTGGCACTCTGATGCTGTGGCACACAAACCGTAACCCCTTTGGGATGCTCCAGTCCAGTCAGGACACCGGCATCGCGTTAAACCAGTGGTGATTTGGTGTCCAGCCAAATGTAATCGGGTTTCCTGGGACAGGGCTTTGTTTTTTCTTTACCCCAATAAGGATGAGAGAGAAGCAGAGAGAAGGATTCCTCTGTAGCATCAGGCTGAACCCGGGTGATCTTGAGGTGAAACCTGCAACTTTTTGCTCTGCTGAAACCAACGCGTGTGTGGCAACGGCAGAGATAAGGTGGAAAAACATCCAACTAAAGCCAAGGTATATCTCCTAACAGTGCCCATTGTCCTTTCCTGCCTCTGCCAGTGTCCACCTTCCAAAATGCTGAACGCCCGGAGGCGGGGCAGCAGCTACTGCCGGCTGCAGTACCGAGGGGTGCCCGCTAGGCGGCGGCACCGAGCGGATCCCGAACGCACGACGCGCATGCTTGGAAAGCTCTGACATAACGCGAGGAGCCCGCCAGGCGCACGGGCTGGGTGCGCTTCCCGGCATACAGCGGGCCGCGCCATGGCCGAAAGGCGCAGCGGAGACACACCTCCCGGCATGCGCGGGGCGGGAACAGCGCCTTAATGCGCCGGGTACTCCGGGCAGCTGCGGCGCGCTCTACTGCGCACGCTCCTCGGTCCTACGGCGCTACCGCGGCGTGGTCACCAGGCAACGGCGGCCGCCGCTTTAAAGCGCTCTGCCTGGCCTCAGTCCGCCCTCCGGCCGGCCGCCGCCCCGGGTCCCAGTGCCGCCCCGTTGGGCCGCGGGCTCTCTCCCGGAGAGGGGCCGGCCCGGGCGCTCCCACCGGAGCCTGGCCGACGCGAACTGAGATCCTTCCCGGCTCGGGGGCGTGATCGGGAACCGGCAGCGTCCGCGGTGCGGCCCCCCAGCCCCCGGCACGCCAACGCCGGCCGCCGGGGCTGACGGGCTAAAACTCTCCCGGAACGGCGGCGGTGGGATCGCGGCCTCCGGGGGACGGGGGTGGCCGGGACGCGGAACGGAAGGGGGGCGGGCCCGGCTTGAAAGGACAAGACGCGATCGGGCGGAGCTGAAGCCGCTGGGGCGGGGCTGGGTCGGACCGGATAGAGAACGGCTGGGTGTGCGGAGCTGGACCTGCCGCCCCGGAAGCGCCGGTGAACCGGGCCGGGGGCCCTGGGAGCGGGGCGGCGCTGACCGGCCGCGGGCTTCGTGTGCCGGGGCAGCCCGGAGCCTCGCTCGCGGTGTGTTCCGGGGCCGGCGGCAGGAGCCGGGGGCCGGCAGTGCCGGGTGGGAGGCGGGTGGGGAGAGCCGTCCCGAGGCGGGCTCGGGCGGGCGGTGTCCCGGGAAGGGCAGCCGGTTCGGTCCCTTGGGCCGAGCGGAGCCGAGCCCCGTCCCGCCGGCTTCTCCCCGCTTGGGTCGGGTGGGTGCAGCCCCGGAGGCCGACGCGGAGCCGAGTGGGTCCCGGTATCCGCGGGGAAGGTGGAGGCGGTGCCAGCGGGCTCTGCCCGGGGCGCGGGGGCGGTTCGGTTCCCGAGCGGGGCCGGAGCCGCCCCGGGGGTCGGGGTGCGGCCGAGCTGTGCTGGGGTGTCCCGGTCCTGGCTCCCGGCTGGGGTGGGAAATAGCAGTTAAATGTAGAACAGAAATTCCTGCTAACCCCGTTATTGTTTCATTGTGCTGTTGTAATCGAAGACACAAGAAGAACTGTGCCGTTGTGAAGTGTAACCGAGTGCAATAAACCTTTCCCTGGGTGTGGGTGGGAGGATGTTGCCTCAGGTGCCCCCCAGTTCCCAAGCACTCCCAGGCCGGGGCCCTGGGCTGGGGGTGGGCACCCTCCCCCTTTCCCTTCACACAGCTGTCTG
Source organism: Porphyrio hochstetteri (assembly GCA_020800305.1). Lineage (NCBI taxonomy): Eukaryota > Metazoa > Chordata > Aves > Gruiformes > Rallidae > Porphyrio > Porphyrio hochstetteri. The sequence continues at coordinate 14,968,663 of CM036915.1, read as the reverse complement.
GAGCAGCAGTCTCAGGGGTGTCTCCAGTCCCCCAAGGTGAGGACTGAGTGCTGCATTTGGGGATGCAAAGCCCAGCTCAGTCCTGGGGTTTGACAGCTTGACCCCCCCCCAAAGACTAAGTGCTGTGTTTTCAGGCCTTGGCCCCAGAGTGGTGCTGTGGGTCTGGGCCTGAAACCAGCTGGCGGGGGGGGGCAGCAGGGGAATGGGTCTCAGCACCAGCCTTTGGGGAGGGGGAAGAGGAGGCCCAGCCAGCTGTTTGCCCTCCCCAAATGCTGCTGGTGGCAGGGGGCTGGGGAGGGAGGGTGGATGGGCAGAGGTTGAGGAGGCCGGGGGGGAGTGGTGGTTTCAGGCATGTGGGACCCTCACTGGAGGTGGGGTCTGGTCATGTTTGTCCCTAAAGTGTGGGATGCTGGCATGCACCAGGCTGAACTCAACGTCTGAAATAGTCTCTGTGTGAAACAGGGGCACCACTGCTTTATTCAGAGGAGCCCCACTGGGGCAGGGGGGCTGTGGAAGGGATGACAATGCTTGATGTACGACCCTGGCTGCACAGCAGCTCTGAGTCGGAACTGAGAGCCCCTGAGCTGGGGGGTGCAGAGCCCAGTGTCCATGGGGCTGGGTTGCAGCAGGAACACATCTTCCTTGGAGTGTGCAGGACCTGGGGTGTCCCTCAGCTGCAGCCAGTCAGAAGTCCCCGGGGCTGGAAGGGGCAGGAGCGTCTTCCCTGGAGCTGCAGGAATGAGTCCATGAGCATGTGCAAAATGCGAGCTGAAACCTGTAGAACAAACGCTGGGCTCAGCAGCCTTGGTGCTTCCAAAAAACCAGTGTTTACACGGTGAAGAGGGGGAGTGGGAAAGCTCGTCTGGCAGCCAGAGTGTCACTTACCTGGAGCCTGCAGAGTCCAGGGCTGAGCTGCAGCCAGGCAGGAGTGGCACAAAAGCCGACACCACGGGCTAGAGGTGGAGCAGCCGTGGACCAGAGCTGCGGGAGCCTCTCCTGGCTGTAGCGTGAAGCATGGGTTGGGGGTGCTGCCACAGAGATGGGGCATCCATCAGCCGGAGCAGGCACAAGCTGGGGCTGCGGTGGGACCGGAGCATTGCTCAGTCAGGGCTGAACGAGCTGGAGCTGCACCTAGGCAGAGGGTCTGTTAGATGAGGGGGGAGCACCCACAAGGGTCCCTCAGTCAGCGCATCTCTTACCTGGAGCGCCCAGTGTCAGGGGCTGAACTCACACCGGGCTGGAGCTTCCATCAGCGAGAGAGGGAAGGCGCACAGGTTCCTGCCAGCCGCAGCGGCACAAAGCAGCAGCAGCATCTCTTCCCTGCAGCATCGAGCACCAGGATCTGAGACGCCTCCGTGCTGGAGATGGAGCTGCCTCTGCGGAGCGGGGCCGGGCGGGAGCTGCGCTGAAGTGTGTGCGAGCTGGAGCCGGCCCGAGGTGTCCCTGGGCTGCAGGGCCAGCACCGCCCGGCAGAGGGCCAGGCAGGGCCGGCCCCGGCGAGGCCCCAAGACGGAGGCTCCCCGGGAGGGCCCGGTCCGTGCCCGGCAGCAGCCCCGGGACGGGGAGGCCCGGCCCTCCCCCGCTCAGCACCTTCCCCGCGGCGTCCCTCACCTGGGCTTAGGGCGGCCGTTCCCAGGTCCTCGCCGCTCCGCACCCGGAGGGAGGCAGGGCTGCCCGCGGGAGAGAGCCGAGACCGGGCGGGACGGGTCCCGGAACCGCGGCACGGCCGCTCCAGGCGAGAAAGTGGCGATGGCTCCATGAGCCGGCCTCGCCCCGCAGCCCGGGACACCTCCGCGATTGTGGGGGGCGCTGGGGGCCCCGGCAAGAGCGGGAGCACGGCTGCTCCACCGCCCCGGGGCGGGACGGACCCCGCACAGCGACTGACGCCCGAGCCACCCCCACCGGGGAAGGGCCGGGAATGGCTCCGCGGCGGGAACGAGGCGGAAGGGGCGCGGCCACGGGAGGGGCGGGGGCTGTGAGGCGAGTGGGCGGGGCCAGGAGCTGGCAATGGCGACGGGGGGCGGAGCACTGCGCCTTGAGGGGGGACACAGGACGTGGCGGCCGAGGGGAGAGGGGGCGGAGGTCCTGACGGGGTGACAGGCGCTGCTGGTGGGGCTATGCCTCTGGGCCGTGGCACTAAGGATGTCACCAAGAGGGTGGCAGTGTCCCACAGCCCCTCCCCAGCCAGGAGGCCTTTGTGGGGTGGGGGTGTTGGGTGGGGCTTATCCATCCTTCCCCCTTCAAGCATTGAGCCCTTTGCTCCCCAGCTTGCAGGACGAAAGGACAACGGCAAAGAGCCATCAGGCTTCCCTTGCGTTACCCCTCGGGCAAGACCCCCATCCCATTCGGGGTGGCCCACCCTGGCCCATCACTAGGGGGGCCGTTGCGGTGGCACTGTGCCCTTCATGGTGGGACCCACCACCTCAGTTAAACACCAAGCCCTCAAAAGCAACGTGTTTTAATGATTTCTGATTGTGAAGCTTGTGAAAATAATAACATTAATAAAAATAATAATACAACAAGACTTCCAGTCATCTTAAGGGCTCCCTAGTTTCCAAAGCCAGAGGGTGCAAGTTCCGTGTCACCCTCCCCCATAAGGTGACAGCATTTCCAGCACCTTTGGCCCCAGAAAGAACCGGAACATCCCAGCATGGCAGCCACCTCAAGGACTTGAGCATCCCTGCCTGGGCAGCACCTCCAAATCCAGGCTTTCTTCTTCCACCTCCCCCCTCCTCCCCAAAAATACCAAAGGGGTTAAAGACTACAGAGCTTTCTATTGCTAATATGTGATTTAGAGCATTTATACAGCACTTAACGGGCCCTGGGTGCCTTTATTCCAGCTAAAATGTAGCATCAGTTTCCCTTAGGAAATGAAAAAAAAACCCACAGGTGGTTACAAAAAAGTTAAGTATAAAAAAAGGTTTCAAAGAGTCATTCTCACTTCCCCTCCTTTTAACGTGAGAAATGGCGGGTTTGGGGGGCGTGTGGGGTGTGGAGGAGCTGCTGATGGGGTCTCCGGTGGGACAGAGGAGCCAGCTCAGGCACTTTCTTGAGAGGGGGACAGAGGCTGGGGTAGGTGATGTCCCTCCGACCCTGCTCCCATCAAGATCTGAAAGAAACCCCCCCAAAAAAAAAAATATCTCAGGATTTGGGGAAAAACATTTCAAACTGTGATGTCAAAGGCAGAGAGGGGGTGGGATTCTGTCTAAGATCTTCTTCATTCTTCCCTGAAATAACAAGGATATTCAATATAAACACCCCAAAGGGAGGCAGACGCCGACCCCCAGCTCCCCTGCTGACCACATTCAGCTGTTTGTTGGATGCTTGTGCAGAAAACCCAGATGAAGGGAAGGAGAAAAGGAATGAAACTGCTCAGACCCACCCTCCAATCTCTCTCCCTCTTTCTCCCTCCCTCCCTTCCTTCCTCCCTTCCTCCCTCTTTCTCCCTTTTCTTTTTTCTTTCTTCCTCTCTCTTTCTTTCTTTCTTCTCCTTCCTCCCTTCCTCTTTCTCCCTTCCTCTCTTTTTTTCCTTTTTTTTTCCCCAGGGAAGGACAGGGAAGGACAGACAGACTTCTCCTTACTGGGAAATCTTGCAGTTTGTCGTGGAGACATAGCGCCCGGTGTAATGGATGTTGCACCTCACCACGTTGTTGGTGAAGTCCGATTCCAGGACGATGTATTTGGGGTTCACTTGAACCTACAAACAAGTGAAAGACAAGGAAAAACACCCCAAAAAATGAGTCAGAGTGGGGACAAACAGTGCCTGAACCATGATAAAGGGCTGGCACCTAAAAAAGTGTATGGTCATGAACCCAATGGTTCAGAAACTCCCAAACCAACCCCAACCTGGTAATATTTGCCCCTAAAAATCTCCCCAAAAGACCTTCAAGACGTAATTCCCCGGCTGCACGTCTGTTATATCGATCCACTGGCAATCGATGTCGGCATTGTAGGTGTCGTAGCAGCCTGGGCTCAGGCCCTGCAGGGAGAAAATGGGGTTCAGAGTGTGCTGGGAGGTGGGTGGGGTGAACCCCCAGGAGCCCTTTGAGCATGCCCACCCTCTAAAAAAAGGTCACCTGGGTGTGGGCTGTGCAGGCATAACGCTTCAGGTTGCCGAAATCGCAGGTGGTGTCCTCAAGGCAGAAACTGGCCTTGTGGCCCTCGGCCACCTTCCTCCCTGTGGTGGCATCCAGCAGGTCGTAGTGGCTGAACTCATCCATGCTGTGGTAGTGCCTGGGGACATGGGACACAGACACACAGGCACAATATCAGGGGGACACCCCAAAATGCAGCCGTCCCCCTCCCTGGATGCGTTTTTGCCTGCTCCCCATCAACCCTGGAGCCAGGCCAGCTTGCCAGCTCCCTCCTTGGGGACACAAATTGCAGGAGCACAGTGGCTTTAGGGGCGTAGGCATGAAGCAAGGTGATACACACTTTCCCCCCCCAACTCCCCCCCCCCAAAAAAAAATCACCTTTAAAACACCATTAAGAAAGCCTTCCCCACATGTCCTGCCAAAGGGGGGCTGATGGAGGGGATGTGGGGACACTCACTGGTGGCAGCTGTGCCATTCCCAGCTGTGCCGGGGTCGGCTGGGCAGGAAGTCAGCTGTGCCTTGGTTCTTCACCCGCTGGGGGAACCGCAGGAGCACCCGCACGTCGTAGTCGGTGGTTTCGGCAGTGTAGGCCGTGCTGGGGACATCAGGGAGGGTCAATGTCCCCCCCTTGCCCTTGGTCCTCATGGACAGGACCCCCTCCCCAGGTGTGGGGGTGCAGGTTCAGCCCTGGCACCCCTGAGGAGGAAAAGCCCCAGCGAGCACCTCTGAAGGAAGAGGTTCCTCCATGGAAAAGAAGGGGATGAAAAGAGGAGAGGAGACGAGGTCTCCCGGCCCTGCAGCACCCACCTTTCCCTTTCCCCTTCCCTTTCCCCTCTCCTCCATCCTTCCCCTTCCCTTCATCCCTCCTCTTCCATCTTCCCTTTCCCCTCTTCTCTATCCTTCCCCTTCCCTTTATCCCTCCTCTTCCATCTTCCCTTTCCCCTCTCCTCCATCCTCCTCCCCCCACCAGCATATCCCCCCCTCTTCCCCACAACCTGTCCACTCCCCATCTCCCTTTTACACCAGAACCCTCCCTCCCCACCCCCTCCCCAACGACCCCATCATCCCCACACCTCTTCTACCTGGCCAGGCACTTCTCCTCGGCCGCACAGCGCAGCGAGTACAGGTGAGCTCGCTGCACGTAGGTGGATGCTTGCACGTAGTTGGGGTCCGGCACCAAGTCAGGGAGACCTGCCAGGGGATGGGGACAGCCCTGAGGGCTTGGGGACAGGTCTCAGCTTGGGGACACCGTGGCTGCAAGCTCGAGGCAGCCATCCCAGGCTTCGTGGGGAAGGTTTGCTCCAGTCACGGCCACGTTGTTTTAATTTCAAGCTGCAGATGGAAAATCCTCCCTTCCCCTCCCCTTCCCCCCTGCTCCGGCTGGCAAATCCCAAAACTCCATTTTCCTACACTGGGATTGCTCAACCCATCCTCCTGAAAGCCATTACACCCAGCCCTGGGTGGCCACAGTGCAAGGGGTTATTGGGGTCTCCCAGCACCCCCCAGCTCCCACAGCCAGGGGCAGGAGATGACATGACCCCCCCAAAAGAGGAGTGCTTATTTCCAGCACACACCCCCCCCCCCACTGTTATCCCTCCTTTCCATTAATTCCTGCCACTGCCCTGTGCTTGAGGCTGAACCAAAGTGACCTGCAGACAGCTGGATGGATGTAGGGACAGGTGGGGGCTGCCTCACTTCCCAAAAGCATTGTGGAGCCCAGCTGGAGCAGGTGCTCCCCCTCCAGCAACACCCTTTCACACAGTCTCCTCTGGGACCACTAACCAGAAAGCCCCTCCAGAAGATTCAGGACAGGGGGCAATGCTCCCCAGGCACTCCATGTCTCAGTTTCCCTTCTCATAGCCCCCTGCAAAGCCAAGCCCTGCTCCACAGCCTCTGCTCAGCATCCTTGCTTCCTTCCTGTGGGCTTGCCAGCCTGTTCCCATCCCTCATCCTCATGCCCATCCTCCTTCCCATCCACATCCTCACCTGGAACCCCATCCTTGTCCCCATCCTTGTCCTCATCTTCATCCTCATTCCAGTTTCTATCTTCATCCTTGTCCCCATTCTCATCCTCATCTTCATCCTCATCCCCATTTCCATCCTCATCCCCATCTTCATTCCCATCCCTATCCCTGTTTCCATCCTAACCTCCATTTCCATCTTTATCCTCATCCTCAACCCCATCTTCATCCTCATTCTTGTCCACATCCTCCTCCCCCTTTCCATCCTCATCCCCATCTTCATCCCTGTTTCCATCCCCATCCCCCTTTCCATCCTCATCCCCATCCTCCTCCCCCTTTCCATCCTCATCCCCATCTTCATCCCTGTTTCCATCCCCATCCCCATTTCCATCGCCATCCCTGTTTCCATCCCGATCTCCAACTCCATTTCCATCCTCATCCCCAGGGACCTTGGGGAGCTCCAGCCACACCATTTCCAGCACATTTCCTTTTTTCCTCCTGTGGTTTTTTACCCTATTTTCCCTTTTTTTCCATGGGCAGAAAGAACAATGCCTTCTTGTTCCTTGGCCTGCCTTCCCTGGAGAGATCACGTCACTCCATTGGAGCTCGTTTCCTGCCCCGCTTGCTTGGTCATCGCTGCTGATGTAATACCCATGGGGGGGGAGGTGTGGGGGGAGCTGGGGGGTGCACACATCAGTGTGTAGAAAAAAAAACCCTTGGAAGACCTTGAAAAAAACTCACACACCTTAAAAACTAGTTAGTAATTCAACAGAGAAAGAGCCTGAGCCCCATCCCGCCTGCGAGAGGAACATTTGTCATCATTTATAAAGCAGCTTTTCCTCCCCGCTGGTGTTTATAATAAATCCTTGGATGCTTTGGAGAGAAACCTGACTCCTCTACCAAGGGGGAGTTTTATTTCCCCCCCCACCCCATGATGGAACTCACCCTGGGTGGCCCCATTGTTATGATAGGGTCTCACACTGGATTTTCGGCTCAGCACAAAGCAGAACTGCAAACACCGGCACTGCAGGGGTTAATAAGATGATGGGATCCCACCTCCTCGTTCTCCAAATTTCCCCTTTATCAAAGCAGGGAGCCACACTGTCCCCATCCTGGGCTGAGCAACTCTTGATCCTGGGTTGGTTTCTTTTTTTGCTGAGCCAGCGCTTTTCCACCTCCCGCAAGCCAGGGGCCTGGCAGCCCCCTGCTATCGCCTCCCAAAAGGGACAACCACAGCAAGAAAATGTTTGCTTTTCCTCCTCCTCCACCCCTGGGCCTGCCCCAGGGAGCTGCCAGAGAAGATTTCCTTCTCCTTCCCCGTGAAAATTAGAATAATAAGGAAGAAGGGAGCCTGCTCCCCGCCGGGCTGTTTGTGCAGGTGTGCCGGGCTCAGCCGAAAAACCCTCGGCTCCAGCAGTCTTCTGAGGGGGAGGCTGCTTTGCCTCCTCATTCCCAGCCCCAGAGATGTGGGGACCACTGAAGGGGTTTGCCTGGGAGCAGTGAGGCCATGGGGACATGCCCAAAGTGACTGGGATGGACCCTTTCATCATCCCATTCCATCCCCTCCCCTCTAATGCCTCCATCCCATCCCACACCATTCCCTTTGTCCCTGCATCCCATCCCAACCCAGCCCACCCCATCCCATCCCCTCTGAATCTTCTCAAGATCCCTGGTTGGTTGTTAAACACCTGAAGATAGCAACAAAATCAACCCAAAACCATTCCCAAACCCAGGAAAGGGAGACTTTCCCAGCAAGACTGTCATCTCCTGACCCCTGTGCCACTTCCACAGGTGATGGCACACTCAAGTGTCACCACAGCCACCACGACTCAAGCTCAGTGAGTACTGAAATCCCCATCACCTGCAAAAAACTGTGCTAGAGATGGAGGAAAAGAGGGATGGAGGGATTTCAGGGAGGAGTCAGGGTGAAGAAGCCCCTGGAGATGCCTCCTGGAGGTGTGTAAAGAGTGGGGAGCACCAGTAAGAACCAGCACTTTGGTTGAACCCCATGAAGAGGGGTGGGCCATCTGCTCCCACAGCTTGGATGCCATGTGAGCTTGGCTTTCACCAGCCAAGACCTTTGTATGGAATGTTTCAGCCTTGGGTGACACTTGGGTCCTTCAGCAGCAGTTGTGAGCAGGAAATGAGAGTCTCCTCACCATCTTCTTGCCAAAACTGGGTCTGCTGCCTTTACCCCACGTTTCTCCTGACCAAACCACATGAGATGCTCCTCTCCTACCTGCACCACAACCTGGCCACCTCTACAGACCTAAGGCCAGAAACCATTTCAACTCTTGCCTTCTGAAACGCCTTCCTCCTCTCTTTTGGATGGGGGGAGGTGGATGACCCACGATACTCATGCAAACCCCAGTAAACCCCCTGGTAAAAGTTGGTGGGGTCTAATTGCTTAATTAACCCCCTCAGGTGCCCCATCGAGGGGCCAGGAATGCCACACATTCCTGGCAGAGCCTTGTGGGATTAGGAGGCTCTTAAAGAGCTTAGGCACATAATTAACATCTGATTCGGCTTTATAAAGTGTTTTGATCAATTAAGAAACCTGCTTGAAGGGTGGCCCTGCAGGTAACAAGGGTTGGGTGGTTGGGTTTTGGGGTTTTTTTTGGTGACCCCCCCCTCCCCCAAGGAGGTGAGAGCTTTCCCCAAATAAAGCTTGGCTGGAGAGAGGAGAAGGTGACCCGGGGGAGAAGCCAGGTGGTGGAGTGGCCCCAGAGAGCCCCCTCCCTGGGCTGGTAGGACAGTCTTTATTCCCTTCTTTATATTTATTAAGGAAAAACGAGCAGAAGGAAGCTGGGGACTCCTGCACCGAGCAGTGGGTGCCCCATTGATGGGCTTGTTGGCTGATGAGGGTTGCCCCCCCCCCCCCCGCCATGGGCACATCAATCCCCCTTGGCAAAACCACAGCACCGTCACCTCCTGGCTCACCTTCCAGGTACCCTTGAAGGCCATTGCCTTTCCCAACAGGCCTGCCAAGATAAGCTTGGCAGGCATCTTCCCGTTTCCCTGCCACCTTGAGTCATCTGTAGGGCAGCCACCACCCCTCCTACCCCCCCAGAGACATCATGGGACCACCAGCACCCCTCATGCCTTGCCCAGAGAGTGGGGCAGAGATCTGGAGGAAGACTGTCTCCACTCAAACCATGTCCCCAAGCTCTTTCCCACACATCTTCATCGGGGACAGACAGACCTCAGTCTGACCCAGCCTGTGTTTACTTGCTTGCACGCAACAGGGCAGGGTTGGGATGAAATGCTTCCCCCAGTATGAACCTTCTGGGACGGGATTTTCTCAGAAACCAGGGATGGGGCTGGATGGGTTATAAGGTCAGACGGGTCAGAGGCTCCAGCTGAGATGGGTTTCCCAAGGGACAGGCAGGGAACAGATTTTCCCCCTCCCACCACCCCCCTGGCTGTTGCTCCTCACACCCTCCAGCTTTGCTTCCAATTTCACCACAGAGCAAAAAAAAAACCCCAAATACTGTTGGCAAGTCTCAGCCAAAAAGCCACAGGATTCCATCAGGGTCAGTAGGACATCAAGTGATGGTGTTGCTGCCGTGAGGCATCCCTTGAATGACCTGGGATATGGCACCATCCTACCCCCAGGAGCACGACATGCCCCCACCCCACAGCACACAGCCACCCCATGCAGGAGTTGTGGTGGGATGACCTGGAACATGCGCATAACCCCTCCTCAAGGGCTGTATTTTCACCCTCATCCCACCGCATAGGATGGAGCAGAGCCCCATCCCGAGCCCAGACCCTGCTGGGACTTGCTCCTTCACATGCCTTCCCTTTCCTCCCCATTTCTCACCACCTCAAACACCCCTCCCAAAACACACAGGGTTTCCAACAGCCACAGCCCCTTCGGTGGCCACTGGGCCACATTTGTCCCCACAGCACCGAGGCAGCATCCTTGGAGAGTGACTGGCACCAGACCCGGATGCAGAGGGTTCTTTCCCGGTGACAAAGCACCCAGGGCACTGTCCCACCCCAGGGAGCTGCTGCCCACCCCAGGGAGCCCCTCAGACTCACCCCGTCCACCGTGGTTGGGCCTGTAGACGCTGCCCACGCTGACCCGGGCTTGGCTATCCGGGACGGCCTGTGGTATTTCGGGGCTCCTGGCAGGCAGGTAGGGCTCGGGGCGAGGAACCCCGTAAGGCTCCAGCGCCCGAAAAGGTGGCTGCGGCTCATAGGGTGGGTACTGACCCCCGTACCCCGTCCCGGCAGGAGCTTGCAGGTTATCAGCCGATGCGATGCCGCGGCCGGCGGGCTGTTGGTTGGTGTACAAGTCCTGGGCACCCTGTTCCGGTGAACCACCGGTGTCGTGGTACAAGCTGTGGGAGTATCGGCGGTCCAGCCCGTCGGCTGGCGGTGGGGCAGCGGGTGCATAGGGGCGTTCAGCCGCCGGGTAGTACCCCTGGGCTCTGTAGGGGCTCTGCTCCTCCCCGTAGTCCTCGTAGCGTGCCCGGGGTTGGAAGGGGTACACCACGCTGCTACCCGCGGCCGCCGAAGCCACGGCTGCCCCACCGGTGCCGCGGTAATAGGTGTATGCCTCGTCGTACGCCCGGGCCGACTCGTAGGGCTCGTATTGGGGGGCGGAGGGGAATTGGGGGTACACCGGTTGCCCGACGGAGGCGTAGGCGAAGGAGGAGGAGGAGGAGGATGAGGATGAGGAAGAAGCTTGGCGGGAGCGGCCAGCGGGCCGTACCCTCTGCGAGGCCGTACTGTCGCCCACCGGTCCCTCACGCCAATTTTCGGGCACCTGCCCGAAACCGAACGGATGCCGCGTCTGCCCCCGCACCGTTTCGGAGCCCGGTCGCGGCGGTACCACCGGTACCTGCCGCCTTACGCTGCCCGTTCCTCCGGTCATCGCTCCCGCCAACAACAACCGGTTCCCTCGGGGTCTCTCGTGCCCAGCCGGTACATACTCAGCGCCGGTGTTGAGCAAGCTGTAAACGCGGCCGTTGTTCTCCCACTGGATCAGCTGCCTCCACGGCTGCCCGCCGCCTCCCGGCTCCTGCCCGCCCGCCAGCAGGCACAGCCCGCAGCCCAGCGCTGCCCACAGCCCCCAGGCTCCCCGCGGCTCCATCCTGTTAGCGGTTTGCCGCCGGCCCCCGCGGTGGCTTTACCCCCCCACCCCCCCCCAGCCCCGGCGGAGCGGCTCCCGGGGCGGGCGGAGCGGCCGCGCTCCCCGGCGGCGGCGGCGGCGGGAGGGAAGCGGCGGGGATGAAGCGAGGAGGGGGGGGGTGGTGGGAGGGGAGAGGTGGGGGGAGAAGCGGCACCGCCGGGTCCTAAGAACCGCCTCCAGCACGGATCCTGCCTTCCAGGAGCCGTGAGGAAGCGCTGCGGGGTGCTGGCTGGGCTCAAGATGCATCCTCTCAGGGTTAAAAAAACCCACCCAAAACCTAAGACACCTCCCCAGGACAGAAACCTCGGGGTTTTACACTTCTTGAAACCCCTACCCGACGCATGACTTCAGTATTTGGGTTGAATTCGGCGGGGTTTGGTGTTATACAACAGCCTCGGAATACGGGGGCAGGCTGGTGAGAGCAATCCTGCCCCTCACCACTGCCGGGAAAGACCCTGGTGTTCCCCCAGAGGGACCCAAAGTCCTATCTCCACCTATATTGAGGCCCAGTACTAGGGTGAGGGCCTGAAGGAGCACTTTTGTTCCCTCCCAAAAGCTTTTGACAGGTCTCAAAGGAGAAACTGCGCCCCCAAAATGGGCCTTCCCCCAGATTGTCTCTCTCTCTGACAGTTTGGGGGCTTTCCCCTTGATATTGTCTCCCGAATGAGGATGGGTCCTTCACAAAATGTATTTAACAAGCTCCAGGGAGGAATCAAACCCAGGACTGGTTTGCAACTCGGGTTTGGAAATATTAAACAAAAGGGGGGGAATGCAGAGCAAATTTGGGGGGGGGTTGTCTTCAGCTGGATCTGGCCCATGCAAACCCCAAATCCATCCCCACACCAGGACCATCTCCCTGGTTTGCTCCTTTGTATCACCAAACAAAGGACTTGTATGACCAGAGCGCTGGGGTCCCACTGCCTTGTCCTTCCCAGGGGCCCCCTGAACTCTCCCTTGCCTTTTTACAGCCCCACTGTGCATCCGGGACAGGGGAGGGGGGGAGGCAGAATTTTTGGGGGCAGAAACAAATCTGTGAAAAAGCATCCCAGCATCCTTCCATCCATCATTCACCCTGGGGAAACTGAGGCAGCACCCTAAAAGCCAGAGCAGACACCCCAAACCCTGCCACCCTCCTTGTCCCTGGAGCTGCCCTTGTGCTGCCTGATGCTTTCCTGTTGCTTTAAGTCCTGGCCATAGGGATGTGTGTTTTCCACATGTAGATTTTTCCTTTTCCCCTTTCCCCCCCTCCTGCCACTTTCATTCCCAGCCCCGAAAGCTGGGGATGGAGCCAGGATGAGGCCAGGGACCAACACCAGCCTGACCTCAGAGGATCCCAGCACCAGGCCTTACCATAGGGCCTGAAGCCCCCCCTTGCAGAACCCCCTAATTCCCTGTATCCCAAATAGTTTTTGGCTTTTCCTTTCTCCCCCCCACACCCGCCTGTGCTCCTCCCTTCTCCCCGCAGGGACTGGAAATACCAGAGTTGATGTAATAGGCAGCTCGCTGGCCAGGAAGGAAAGCCTGGCCTAACCTCCTCCTCCCACACCCCCACGGCCGCTTGTCCTGAGTGGGGACAGGCATGGAGGGGGGCTGGCTGTGGGTCACTCCCCTATGTGTCACCCCAACTCTGTGTACAGGCAAGATTTTGTGTTGTGTGGTTGTTTTGGTTTGGGTTTTTGGGGGGTTTTTTTGGGGGGAGGGTGGGATTTGGTGTGATGTAGCGTGGGACACACACACACAGCAGGGATGGGGTTTCCTCCACCCCGGTGTGGGGCAGGAGGAGGATGGAGGGGGGTGGGAGGGAGCAGTGTGTCTCTGTAGGTTTGGTTCAAGGGTGGCGGGATTGAGAGGGATCAGAGGAGGATGCTCAGAGGGCTGGAGCAGCTCCCCTACAAAAAGAGGCTGAGGGAGCTGGGCTGGTTCAGCCTGGAGAAGAGAAGGCTGCGGGGGGACCTCATTGCAGCCTTCCAGTCCCTGAAGGGAGCAGAGAAACAGGAGGGGAATCAGCTTGTTAAAGGGCAGACGGGCAGGACAGGGGGGATGGATTAAAGCTAAAGGAAGGAAGGGTTAAATTAGGTATTAGAGGGAATTTTTTTACTGAGAGAGTGGTGAGGTGCTGGAACAGGCTGCCCAGAGAAGGGGTGGATGCCCCATCCCTGGGGGTGTTCAAGGCCAGGTTGGATGGGGGCCCTGGGCAACCTTGTGTAGCTCCAGGCCTGGAGGTTGGTGGCCCTGCCTGTGGCAGGGGGGTTGGAGCTCTGTGATCCTTGGGGTCCCTTCCAACCCAGACCAGTCTGGGATTCTGTGATTCTATGATCCACTGTGACTCTGCACCCCATCTTGCTCCCCAGGCTGTGAGATGCCACCAGGACACGGTGGCTGAAGGGACAGGCTACCAGCTGTGTAACCCTTCACGGGGAGGGGTAAGGACACGTGGGGTCCCTCCCTACATCCCTAGGCGAGTTCAGCATCCCCAGAGAATGGGGTGGCCAAAGGGCGTCTGTCCCAAAGTGGGATCCTGGTCCCCAAGACATGACACGGGGGTTGTGTTCCTCTCTATTTGGGAGTCCCACTCCCACTAGATGGTGCCAGCAGCCCACGCTTGTGGTGCCAGGACACCTGGGATGACAACAGCAGGGACAGCCACCCCCGCAGTGGATTCTCCCACCCCAGCCCTGCAGAAACCCCTTCCTGTGAGAGAATAAAACAGAGGGGCTGCACTTCCTAAAGCATTCCCCCCCCCCCCCCCTTTTGTTTATAAACATCCCACCGGGGTGGATGAGGGTGCCCATATCCAGCACCAGAGCTGGGGGACATTGTAGGGCATCTCCCCAAAAAGCCAAGCCATGGTGCTGGGGAAACTGAGGCAGTGCTGGCCCAGACAACCCCCCAGCACAGCTTGGGTGCTTGGATCCTTCCCCACTGGGCACAAGCCCCAAAAATTGTAGTTAACCCCCCCAAGCTGTTCATTCTGATTTCCCTTTCATAGAATCATAGAATCATAGGCTGGTCTGGGTTGGAAGGGACCCAAGGATCACAGAGCTCCAACCCCCTGCCACAGGCAGGGACACCAACCTCCAGGCCTGGAGCCTACACAAGGTTGCCCAGGGCCCCATCCAACCTGGCCTTGAACACCCCCAGGGATGGGGCACCCACCGCCTCTCTGGGCAGCCTGTTCCTGCCCCTCACCACTCTCTCTGGAAAGAACTTCCCCCTAATATCTAATTTAACCCTTCCTTCCTTTAGCTTTAGTCCATTCCCTCCTGTCCTGCCCCTGTCTGCCCTTTAACAAGCTGGTTCCCCTCCTGTTTCTCTGCTCCCTTCAGGGACTGGAAGGCTGCAATGAGGTCCCCCCACAGCCTTCTCTTCTCCAGGTTGAACCAGCCCAGCTCCCTCAGCCTCTCTTCATAGAGGAGTTGCTCCAGCCCTCTGAGCATCTTTGTGACTCCTCTGAACCTTCTCCAACAGTTCTACATCTTTGTGGATATAATTATCAATACAGTGAATTCATTTCATTCCCAAGCTATTATTCAGTGACTTAATTTCATAAAGACTAGCTAGTTTTTTGTTATTTTTAGGCAATTTGGGATAACTGGTCATGGGAGCAATCAGGTGTTACCTTGTTGAATTACCAGGGATGAGTGGTCACTGTGGGATGTGGTGGCACGAAGGCTCCTCTGCCTCCATCTGCATTAAACTCACCCAAAAGCTCATTCTCAGGATTTTCCTACCTCCTTTTTAATCCTTTTTAGCATGGATTTACCAGGACTAACTTGACTTTTCAAGGCAGAGAGGTGAAGGAAAGCATGGGGGAGAAAAAGGGGGATTTAACTGAACTCAAATCTCCACTTTCTTGCCCAAATTTATCCCACAAGCATTTTTTTGACAGTTTATTGCACTTTTTATCCCCTTCCTTTCTCCAGTTTCCACCATACCAAGGACCACCGAGTCCCAGCACCGAGTCAGCATCCCCCATCTCTTCAAGCCCCGTGCCACAGGGATGAGGACTGTGGCCTCCCAGCAAAGCTGGTGACATAGGACAAGGACAGACGCGTCTCCTTGCTGGTGCCAGCCTCTTGCTATTAATTTCTCCCCTCCAAACAAGCCAAATTTAGAGATGCTACAATCTCACTGGACAAAGAAATGAGATCCCATCATCACTGCAGAGGAATCCCCTCCTTTTCCTGTGACCCAACAGCTTTTCTCTCCCCAGACAAAATAGAAGGGGAAAAAATTTTAAAAATAATCAAGATAAAATGGAAATTATAAAAATGATGGTTCTTCACATCGCTCTGATGGCTGGAAAAGCTGCATGGGGAGGCAGCTGACCATGCATGTTATCAAAGAATCACAGAATTACAGGGGTGGGAAGGGACCTCCAGAGCTCATCAGGTCCAACCCCCTGCCAAAGCAGCTCCCCAGCTCATATTGCACAGGTCGGCGTCCAGACAAGTCTTGAATATCTCCAGAGATGGAGACTCCACACCCCCTGGGCAGCCTGTCCCAGGGCTCCCTCACCCTCACTGGGTAAAAGTCCTTCCCCATGTTGGTGTGGAACTTCCTATGTTCCAACTTGCAGCCATTGCCCCTTGTCCTGTCCCCACAGACACTGAAAAGGGGCTGGCCATTTCCCCCTGCATCCCATACTTAAGATATTTATAAACATTAATTAGGTCCCCCCTTAGCCTTCTTTTCTCCAGGCTGAACAGTCCCAAACTTGTGTAGCTTCAGGCCTGGAGGTTGGTGTCCCTGCCTGTGGCAGGGGGGTTGGATCTCTGTGATCCTTGGGATCCCTTCCAACCCAGACCATTGTATCATTCTATGATTCACTGCCTGGGAAGGATCCTGGCATCTGCAACCTCAGCAGCCTAAAACCCACCTTGCAGCATTGTCTGGGGTCTCAGCATCTCAGCACTCTGACGCAGGGGTCCCAGCACCCTCCCCAGGGTCCTGGAGCAGCACGTGTGCCGGGTACCCTGCGGGCTTCGCTCATGGATGGCAGGAGATGGAATTAATTAGTGAGGCAGAGTGGATAATAACATGTTTTTTAAAGCGTGGTGTTTGCAGCAGACTTCTCTGGAGTGGGTTATTTATAGGATGTGTCTATAACCTAAATAAAGCAGCCGAATTTTGCCCTGATGCTCCTGGGGGGATGGTACTGGCTGGGTCCAGGGAGGGGGAGGGGGGACGGCACCCCCCAGCCCCTCCTCATCTGCTGCAGCCCATTTAGAAGCCAACCACCAGCTTGAGGACCCTGAGCATCTTCTCCTCAGCAGTGACCCTAGTTAAACAAGCTGGTTTAATGAACAGACCCTCATTTGGGTACCACAGCACACCTCCCTCCCTGTATCTGGCCCCTCCTATGGGACCCAGAGGAGGAGGATTTGATGCTCACTGAGAACTGCATCTGCTGCTTCACTAAGGCTTCATCCCAGCCCTGAGCTACTGCAAATGGGGTAAAGGAGTGTCCTGGTTTCAGCTATGATGGAGTTAATTATTTTTAGCAGTGGATGGAATGCCATGTTTGGGTGTTAGGATGAGAACAGTGCTGATAGCACCCTGATGTTTCTGGTTGTTGCCGGGCAATCAAGGACCTTTCTCAGTTCTGCATACTTCCTTACGAGTGAGAAAGGAGGGGACGTAGCCAGGACAGGTGACCCGAACTGGCCAAAGAGGATATTCCATGCCAGTTACGTCATGCTCAGTATAAAGGGGACTGGGGGGAAGAGGAGGAGACAACGCCAGGACGTGCAGTTTCTTGGGACGGTTGGGTTGTCCGGGACGGCTCTAAGCTGTGCGGCCTGAGTTGTGTGGTTTGGTGAGAAATTGCATTGTGTATCACCAGTTTCATCTATTTTGTACTTTAAACTTCTGTTATTGTTATATCTAGTTTTCTGTTATTGTTTAGTAAACTATCCTTATCCCAACCTGCGTGGTTCTGGTTTCTAGGTTGTGGTTTCTTTTCCTCCTTTCTTCCTTCCCTTTTCCCCCTCCCCCAACTTTCCCTCCCCCTTCCTTTTAAAAGTACAAGCGACTGTGTGGGGTGCGGCCCTCGGCCGGGGCAAAACCACGACAAGGAGACAGGTCCATATCCTGAGCAGGGCTGAGACTGGGCAAAGTTGTCTCCCAGACCAGTTGGGAACTTGGGAGAGTTCTCCGACACCCCCTCCTCCATCTGTATCCCCTGCTCACCCCAAGGGAGCTTGGCATCAGATGGAAGGGATGCTACAGCCCCCTCCCCACACCAGGAGCAACAAAACTCTTCCCACCACCCTCTTCATCTTCTTTCTGATCTTCATCATCTTTTTCCTCCTCCTCTTCACCCTTTATTCTCTCTGGTTGCTTGCAGGTGTTTAATATTTGCCCCAGGTTTAACCCCTTGCTGTCCTCCTGCCTGCAGCTGCCCGGCCTGGGACAGCAGTGACAGATGCTACCAGCAGCAGATTGTCCTCAAACCTTACCAAGATTGTCCATGCTTACAACAGTCCCCCCAAAACCCTCATTTCATTCACCACAGTCAACGACGGGGTTGCGGCCACGCTCCACCTGTGCCTCAGTTTCCCCCTTCTTGCTTGGGAAAGCCCCCAAAACAGCCAGTGGGAAGCTGAGCTGGTGGCAGGGAGGATAAATAAACCCCAGCACGTCCCTACAGCCACGTCAAAAGGAGAAACACCACCCACAGCCGTGACAAATGCCTTTGTCTGGCTCACAAGTGGAATAGCTAACACCCAGAGAGCGGTGGCTGCTTATGCTCTGGAGTGGTAGGTGTATAAATATATAGTGAATAAAATGAATAGTTTTGTTTGTTCAGCTCTTATCTAATTTAATAGCTTCTGGGTGAGCAATTACTCTCTGTAACAAGAGCAAATAAGCAGCATTAGTGTAATTGGTTGAGTATTACTCTGCTTTATGCTATATAATGCAACGTTAGGCCCTCAGCACTTACTCTTAAAAGAAGGTTTTTTTGCTCTGGTCAAGGCTGGAGGGATGTTTGGTGTAGGTTAGCTCCTTTTTGCCATTCCCAGCTAGGAAAAACTCCTCTTTTATTTTGGTTTTCTTTTCCCTTAATATTTGCTTCAGAATGAAATCTCTTCCAGAGAAAGGTGTGAGAGGTCTCATTATGGATCTGGATGCACCTGACCGTGATGCTTATCCTCTCTCCCAGCCAAAACAAGGCTGAAATCAGCCTGGGAGGCCTGAAAACCTCAGCCTTATACGTGGCTCAGTTTGAAAGAGAAGGAAAAAAAATGTCCTTGACAAGAAAGCAAGAGAAATCAGCCCATCAACTTCATCTAGACCAGCTATGTACACAGGTTTAAATGGTCATTAATGCATCCCTTCCTGCTTGGAATCATATCTGGGTTAATGTCCTCGCCAGCATGCTCTGTGATAGGCATCTCCATTAGGAGCAATTGCAAAAAACGACAAGAACTGTCTGGGGGGAGGGAAAAAAGAGAAAAAAAAACAAAAAAGAGAGAGAGAAATTGGCTTTTGGGCCAGGGAGAGGTGGAAATTTCGTATAAATCCACTTATTTGCTCTGCTGCTCATGAGGAAATGGAAGCAGAAGCTCCCAATCCGTGTGTGTGTGTGGTGGGGGGAGAAGGAATTGGGAAATAAAAGCTAAAAACAAGTCCAAACCACACCACTTTGTTGTTTTGGGTTTGGTTTTTTTCTTCATTCTGGGCAGGAACAAGCACCTACCTTTCTTTAGCAACCCCAAATCCTTCTCCCCATATGCCTTGGGAGCTGCAGCATCTTTGCCGCATGGAGACCTCTCTTCTAGCTGTTCAACCCTGGGGAGCAGAAGTAAAGCCCAATTCTTCCCCTCTTCCCCTTTGAAACAGTCTCAGCAGCTCCCAGTGTTCCCAGTTGGCTCTGGAGGAAGGAGCTGGGAAAGATGAAGGTGCTTGGGTTGGTTGTGTCTCAGTTTCCCCCCCTGCAGAAAAGAGATGGAGACAAAAGGGGCACATCAACACCCCGAGCTGTAGCATCCATCCTGCTCCTTGCCTACACCACCCCCCACCAGGTGCTGAGCACCCTCATCTGCTCTCATCCCATCTCACTTCCCCTCATCTCACCCCTTCCCTGTCATCATCATCATCATCATCATCTCATCCCATCCTCAGGAGCCACTTCTGTGCGCAAGGCTGGGCTGAACCCCAAACATGTACGCGGTGTCACCCTTGGAGAGAAGGACCCAACCCAACCCCTGATGCCCCCATCAAGCTCCCCCCTCCAACCCCCAACAGCCCTGCCCCTGATTAAGGAGGGAGAACAAAAGAAAGGATGGTGAGGAGCTGGGAGGGATGTTTTAACACTGCCACAGCATCCATCTACAAGAGGGGTGGCTTGTCCACCCCCCTTAGGGGGAGCTACGAAGGGGATTAGAGGGCTACGAAGATGATTATGGGCCTGGAGCATCTCCCCTGTGAGGAAAGGCTGAGTGAGCTGGGGCTGTTCAGCCTGGAGAAAAGACGACTAAGGGGGGACCTTATTAATGTTTATTAATATCTTAAGTATGGGATGCAGGGGGAAATGACCAGCCCCTTTTCAGTGTCTGTGAAGACAGGACAAGGGGCAATGGCTGTAAACTGGAGCACAGGAAGCTCTGCACCAACATGGGGAAGGACTTTTACCCAGTGAGGGTGAGGGGGCCCTGGGACAGGCTGCCCAGGGAGGTGTGGAGTCTCATCTCTGGAGATATTCCAGCCCATCTGGACACTGACCTGTGCAATATGAGCTGGGGAGCTGCTTTGGCAGGGGGTTGGGCCCGATGAGCTCTGGAGGTCCCTTCCAGCCCCTGTGATTCTGTGATTCTATGATTTCTACAGCAGGAGGAGGGTTTGTGAGCAGGTGCTCTGGTCTGCAAAGGACTGCCCTGAAGATGCAGAGGTCAAGCACTAGCAACTGCTGGACCGAGGTGTTTCACTGCTGGGGCAAGGACACATCTCATGACGTGGGGCAGGGACACACTCCACCCCCCCGCCCCGCCCAGAGAGAGCCACCCCCTCCCTGAAACAGCAGCACCCCACAAACCCTTTTAAACCGTTTAGCTCCCAGCTGGTCCAAGGCTGATTATCAATACGCTCTGGTTTATCCCGCCAAAGCCACCTCATGCCGCGCAGCCACGCGGCCGCCCGTGCCGCGGCGTCTGAACCCAGCCCAGAATAGCATCAGCCCCCAAATCGGCTCACACTCATTCACTAACCTTGTTAATCCTATGGAGTGTGGGGGGGGAAACCCAACCCAACACCAAAAACCAACCTAGGAGGTGGGGGAATGTCTATTGCAAGCCCCGGCTGGCTTGATTTTGGTAAAAGCAATTTATACTCTGCTACGTGCACAGAAGCGTCCGGTGAGGCCACAGAAAGAGGTTTGGAACAGCTGGGAAGATGAGATGGGGTTTGCTGAGCAGGATGCAGCGGGCAGCCAGGATGACATCACACAGAATCACAAGGTTGGAAAAGCCCTTTAAGATCATCAAGTCCAACCATTCCTGTCCTAAGCTAAATCATATCCCTGAGCACCTCATCTACCCTTTTTTTAAACACACTCAGGGAAGGTGACTCAGCCCCCTCCTTGGGCAGCCTGTGCCACAGCCCCACAACTCTTTCAGGGAAGAACTTTTCCCTCAATCTGATCTGACCCTGCCCTGGTGCAGCTTGAGGCCATTTCCCCTTGTCCCATCTCCTGTCACCTGGCTGAAGAGACCATCACCCACCTCTCTGCATCCTCCTGTCAGGTCAGTGGAGGTGGGGAGAAGGTCTCCCCTCAGCCTCCTCTTCTCCAGGCTGAACACCCCCAGCTCCCTCAGCCGCTCCTCAGAGGATTTGCCCGCCAGCCCCTTCCCCAGCCTGGTCCTGGACTTGTTCAAGGACCTCGATGTCCTTCTTTTGGTGAAGAGCCCAGAACTGGACCCAGCACTCGAGGTGCAGCCTCACCAGTGCCCAGTACAGGGGCACAATCCCCTCCCCAGACCTACTGGCCACACTATTTCTGATACAAGCCAGGATGCCATTGGCCTTCCTGGCCCCCCAAGCACACTGCTGGCTCATATTCAGCCTGCAGTCACCCAACACCCCCAGGTCCTTCTCTGCCTGACAGCTCTCCAGCCAGTCTCCCCCAAGCCTGTAGCGCTGCAGGGGGTTGTTATGTCCCATGTGCAGCACTCTACACTTGGCCTTGTTAAACTTCATCCCATTGGTCTCAGCCCATCAGTCTCAGTCTGTTCAGATCCCTCTGAAGAGCCTCCCTACCCTCAGGCAGATCAACACTTCCTCCCATGGAGGACATGGGTCCACCACAGAGCAGACCGATGCAGAAATCACTTTGCTGAGGTTAAGATGAGCTTTGCAGTGAGAGAGGCGTGGGGATAGCAAAGATAACTGACATGACAGGGGGAAATGTATAATCCAGAGCAAGAAAATGAGATTTCAGGTATGGGATGTGTGTGTTTGAGCAGTCAGCTTCTGGCAAGGAGATGGGTCATGAGCATCCCAGACCTGGGATAACGCTTGTACCAGCTGAGAGCTCCCGCAGCGGCGCTGGGCTCTGCCCTCATCAATGACACCAAAATGCAGCCAGCACCTTGTTATCCATGCTGAAGGACCCACTGGGTCTTGGGGCTTTCTCAGAACAAACTCTCTGCACCTTCTTATGCCAGAGGAATGCACTATTGCAACCTTCTCTGGCCACAAAGCCCATCCATGTCATCCTGCTACTCCTCCACCACCCCTCCCCTGCCTCTCACCATGCTGGCCCTGGGGAAATCAAGGCAGCTATTTCTCCAGCATCACACAAACTCAGTCAGTCACTCTCAGAGCATGAACATTCAAATACCTCTCAGAGAAAACCTGCCACTGAGATGTTTTCCATCTCCCACCTCCCCTGAATCCTTATCTGCAGCTCAGGCTTTGCTGCCTCCTCTCCAAGCCTGACAACATCTCCCCTTGCATCTGCCAACTCCAAGAGATCACACAGGGAAGGGACAGAAAGCCCAAACATAACAACAAAACAAAAAAACAACAAAAGACGACCTAAAATAACCCAGTGTCACCCTGGAGAGTCTCAGCTCAGGCCCAGTGCCACTGGGATGGACCAGTACCCAGCTTAGGATCTGATGAGAGAGGACCAGCAGCTTCCTGCCCTCCTGCCCAGCACAGAGGGAATTTGCATCAACAGCAGAAAAGAAGCCACCAAACACTATCCCCAGGGACTGGGGCCCCCATGCCTCAGTTTGGGGTGGCATCCCCCATGATGGAGATGCTGCCCACCCCTCTTCAGCAACATCCCAAAAAACACAACCCCAAAACCACATCCTGCTGCGCACAACGTGCTTTGAAACAGAAAGGAAAGAGGAGGAAGAGAAAGCAAAGCAGCAAGGCTTGGGAAGCATAATCTTGTTAAAAATTGAGCTCAGCAGGGATGTGGTGTAATTAATCCTAACAAATTCATCACAGAACAATCCAGCACTCGCTTTTGGGATCAGTCAGGAGCTGGCACCTGGACGATCGTCATAAGGAGATAGAAGGTACCTCTGGGTACCTCTGGGTACCTTCTGGCAAGAGCAGCAGGATGAATCCTCCCTTTCCTTCTGCTGCTAGGGCTGCCATCGCCAACCAAAGAGGTGGTTGCTTCCAAAGGGTTTTGCTTTCCAAAGGAGGCAGGGATCCTATGAGCTCCTGGGTACCCAAACCACCCCTTCAGGCTGAGATGGGGAGCAGGATGAGCAAAGTAAACATGAGCCAGCAGTGTGCTCTTGCAGCTCGGAAGGGCAATGGGATCCTGGGCTCCATCAGCAGAGGGGTGGCAGCAGGGACAGGGAGGGGATTGTCCCTCTCTGCTCTGCCCTCAGGAGGCCCCAGCTGGAGTCCTGTGTCCAGAGCTGGGGCCCAAAACAAGAAAGATGTGGGACTGTTGGGGAGGGGTCAGAGGAGGCCAAGAAGATGCTCAGAGGGCTGGAGCAGCTCCCCTATGGAGAGAGGCTGAGGGAGCTGGGCTGGTTCAGCCTGGAGAAGAGAAGGCTGCGGGGGGACCTCATTGCAGCCTTCCAGTCCCTGTAGGGAGCAGAGACACAGGAGGGGAATCAGCTTGTTAAAGGGCAGATAATGGCAGGACAAGGGGGATGGAGTGAAGCTGAAGGAGTGAAAGGTTAGATGAGATATTAGGGGGAATTTTTTTTACTGAGAGAGTGGTGAGGGGCTGGAACAGGCTGCCCAGAGAGGGGGTGGGTGCCCCATCCCTGGGGGTGTTCAAGGCCAGGTTGGATGGGGCCCTGGGCAACCTTGTGTAGCTCCAGGCCTGGAGGTTGGTGGCCCTGCCTGTAGCAGGGGGTTGGAGCTCTGTGAACCTTGGGGTCCCTTCCAACCCAGACCAGTCTGGGATTCTATGGACATGCTTGGGTGGGCACAGCCAGCCCTCCCCCTCTGAAATGCTATTTAAGAAAACAATGCTGAGACCTTCACAGATTTTAGCTACAGGTTGGAATGATTTGAATAAACAAATGTGGATAGATTTGCTCTGAATTTTTCCAGGGAATTGCCTTTTGTTTCTCGTTTTGCAGCAGCACCGTGGCAAGCTCAGCCAGTGCTGACGTGACTACGTCGCTCAGCCTTCCCCAACTCCTCTCACCCTCACTGCAAGAAGCAAATTCCCTCCACAAGACAATTTTTGCCCTAATGAATCACAGAATCAGAATCACAGGGGTTGGAAGGGGCCTCCAGAGCTCATCAGGTCCAACCCCCTGCCAAAGCAGCTCCCCAGCTCATATTGCACAGGTCAGTGTCCAGACGGGGCTGGAATATCTCCAGAGATGAGACTCCACACCCCCCTGGGCAGCCTGTCCCAGGGCTCCCTCACCCTCACTGGGTAAAAGTTCTTCCCCATGTTGGTGCAGAACTTCCTATGCTCTAACTTGCAGCCATTGCCCCTTGTCCTGTCTCCACAGACACTGAAAAGGGGCTGGCCATTTCCCCCTGCATCCCATACTTAAGATATTTATAAACATTCATAATGTCCCCCCTTAGTCGTCTTCTCTCCAGGCTGAACAGTCCCAGCTCACTCAGCCTTTCCTCACAGGGGAGATGCTCCAGGCCCTTCATCATCTCCGTCGCCTCCTCTGGACTCTCTCCAGGAGATCCCTGGCTTTTTTATCCCAGGGAGCCCAGCACTGGACACAATACTCCAGGTGGGGCCTGACCAGGGCAGAGCAGAGGGGGAGGATCACCTCCTTCGACCTGCTGGCCACACTCCTCTTGATGCCCCCCAGGATCCCACTGGCTCTCTTAATGCTCCCTCCATCTAAAATAGGAAGCATTAAAAACCTTCCTGCTGAAACAGCTTCAGTGTCTCATGAAGATAAAGAGAGATGGCTGGATTCACCATCATGCTCTGCCTTTTAAGATGGTGAAGAAAATAATAATGAAACACCCTCAACTCTGTCAGCTCTTCCTTGTCAGAGCCTGGGAACCACAACTTATGGAATCCTGGTCATCAATGAATCAGGGGTGTGGAAGGGTTTTCCTTCCCAGAGGCTTCCCCAATGTTGCCCTCCTCAGCCTTGTCTTGTTTTATCTCCCAATCAAAGCATGTCAGGCAGCATTAGCTCAGCCTTCCCCTGATCCCTGCCCAGGGAACGTCCCTTGCAAAGCAAATGGCTCAGTGTCAGCAGAAGTGTCTGGAGTGATAAAAGCATTTCAGCAGCAGTGGCTCTGTATGACCAGCCCATGGACATTCCCAAACTATCATTAGATTTTCTGCTCCACCTACTCAGCCCAGCTGAGATTGAATTTCTCATTGTACCTGGAGACTTTTACTTCTCCTTCTTTAATCCTCGTGGAGATTTATGGTCCTTTAGTGGTTTTCCCATCTGTGAAAATAACCCAACAAACAACAAAGGGTGGTAATTCTCAGCAGTCTGGGATCTATTTAGCCGTCCCCCACATCCTTTGCATCCGAAAAAGCAAAAGGGCTCCTGTGTTCCAAGGAGCCCCTGCTGCTGGTGGGGATCTCCAAACCCACAGCCAAGTGTTGGTACCTCCAACCAGCCACCACCAGGTCCCTAGTGCTGAGACATCCAACGTTGGGGTGGCATGAAGACAGGCCCTGGGGAAGATGGGATATTGGAAGCATGACTGGAGATGGCATGAAAACCCTTAATTAGGTCCCCAGAAGGAGGAATAGCAACCTCCTCCTTCATTCCAGTATGCAATGTCCTGGTGGGTGGAGGCTGGACCAAGATCTGTGCTGATCATAGAATCATAGAATGGTATGAGTTGGAAGGGACCCCAAGGATCACAGAGCTCCAACCCCCCTGCCACAGGCAGGGCCACCAACCTCCAGGCCTGGAGCTACACAAGGTTGCCCAGGGACCCATCCAACCTGGCCTTGGACACCTCCAGGGATGGGGCATCCACCCCCTGTCTGGGCAGCCTGTTCCAGCCCCTCACCACTCTCTCTGTAAAAAACTTCCCCCTAATATCTAATCTAACCTTCCTTCCTTTAGCTTCACTCCACCCCCCTTGTCCTGCCATTGTCTAACCTCTTAAAAAGCTGATTCCCCTCCTGTGTCTCTGCTCCCTTCAGGCACTGGAAGGCTGCAATGAGGTCCCCCCGCAGCCTTCTCTTCTCCAGGCTGAACCAGCCCAGCTCCCTCAGCCTCTCTTCGTAGGGGAGCTGCTCCAGCCCTCTAATCATCTTTGTGGCTCCTCTGACCCCTCTCCAACAGTTCCACATCCTTCTTGTATTGGGGGCCCAGCTCTGGACACAGGACTCCAGATGGGGCCTCCCGAGGGCAGAGTAATGCCCTGATGCATCAGGGGTCCCTGTTTCAGCCTTGCCCACACCAATTCCTCTGTGCCACAAGGTCTCCCAACCTCAACACTTCACCAGCTGAGTGAGGCAGCTCACATGCACATCTTTATTGCAAGGCACCAAGCTGGCTGTGGGTGCTTTGCTAGGGTGAAGATGTCCATCAGCATGGCCAGCAGCAAGGTGAGAGAAGAAGGAAATGTGACAGGATGGAATTCCCTGCCCTGCCCCCCTCCAAAGATCTCACCTTGTCTGCATGTTTAACCAGAAGCTGATGGGCAGCCCAGGCTGTGGAGATCAGCTCCTCCACAGCCAGGACACAGGCAAAGCACAGGGAGAGAATCTGAGTAAATATTCATGTAATAATGGAAGATAATCAAAGCTGCTGGGGAGCAGGACTGAGGACTGAGCTGCAAGGAGAAAGACCTCTCCCTTTGCCATGGACCACGAGTCATGGATGGATGGGGCTGACTGGAAAGATGCTCAAGGTACCTGTGCAGGATGCAGGATGCTTGGGGTACCTGGGTTAATTGATGCAGGTTGTTCATCACACAGCTGTGCTCCTGGGGAACACAGACAGCAGGAACCCAGGGAAAGCTCCACAGTCCCCAAGACCAGAGCCCTGAGAGTAGAGGATGTAAGTTTACCACAGGAATCAGTAGTAATTCTCATAGTAATGCCTGGACAAGTTGGGTGAGGGTCACCCCAAACTGATGCTCGCAGAGAGGCAGCTGGGAGCAGGGACAGTGCCAGAGTCCCTGAACCCTGGGAGCTGAAGGATGGAGGTGGCTGTTTTCCCCACACCCAGGGTGAGAGGACATCAGGATAGACCTCATGTTCCCTCTTGACCAGGAGATAGAAGAGCAAGGAGCATCTCACAAAAGCCTTGCTGGTACCCTGCCAAGAGAGAAATCATAGAATCATAGAATGGTATGAGTTGGAAGGGACCCCAAGGATCACAGAGCTCCAACCCCCTGCCACAGGCAGGGCCACCAACCTCAGGCCTGGAGCTACACAAGGTTGTCCAGGGCCCCATCCAACCTGGCCTTGAACACTTCCAGGGATGGGGCATCCACCACCTCCCTGGGCAGCCTGTTCCAGCCTCTGACCACTCCCTCTGGAAAGAGCTTCCCCCCAACATCCAATTTAAACCTTCCTTCCTTTAGCTTCACCCCATCCCCCTTGTCCTGCCATTATCTGCATTTTTAAAAAGCTGATTCCCCTCCTGTGTCTCTGCTCCCTTCAGGGACTGGAAGGCTGCAATGAGGTCCCCCCACAGCCTTCTCTTCTCCAGGCTGAACCAGCCCAGCTCCCTCAGCCTCTCTCTGTAGGGGAGGTGCTCCAGCCCTCGGAGCATCTTCATGGCTCCTCTGACCCCTCTCCAACAGTTCCACATCCTTCTTGTATTGGGGCTGCAGCTCTGGACACAGGACTCCAGATGGGTGCTCCTTATGCCAGAGGGCAGAGATGAGATCAGCATTGCTGGATGTCAATGGGGAAGGTGCTCCTTGGAAAACATCCCCTAGGGCCATGTGGAACGTGCTGCCCCCCTACCTGCTCTCCAGCTTCTGTGTTGTACACATAGCTCAGCAGAAGGATCTTCTCCAGCTGCTGCTTCTCCATCACATTTTGGCTTCATCTCACGTGCAGGTCCAAGCCTGGAGGGAGAGATATCCACCCACACTGGACATTTAGAGAAGGTGTTTTACGCCAGCCTGCTTTACCCCATCACATCCTGCACTCATAAATGCCTTGGGGAAAAAATCCTGGTAGGCAAAACAAGCTTGAGACAGGGCAAAGCTGATTTCCTTACCTGGAGGGCTCATGGGGGCCCCAAGACAGCTCTTCTACCCTGATTTTTGACCACAGAATTCCTTCTGGTCCAATAGTCCCACCATCTCTACTGCTGCAAGTTTTCTCTGCGCTCTTGCCTATGTTTACAAGAAGTTTTAGCTCTCAGCAATGCAGGTAACACCCCCAGCAGCTATCTAAGCAGGTCACGTTTGTGCAGAAAGTTGGAGAGCGATTTGTTCTTCACCAGCCCTGGAAAAAAAACCACAACTGGGAGCAAGGTGATGTATCTGGCTGAAGGCATGACATTTTTCTAAGGTCTTCTTCAGCTGGTTGCAGCATCTTTCATGTCTAAAGCAGCAACTTAGTCACAGCAAGGCATTTAAAAAGCAAAAATAAAAAGAAAAAATCCCCCACACCTTTACCTTTTTGCTTTGGCTGGGTTGATTTATGCAGGTTACATTGATTTGTAACATGAATTTTGCAAGATCATTTAATATTCCTTTTGTTGTACAACTTGGAGAAGCCTAAATGGGAATCTGAATATAATCACACTCTTCACTGAAGTAAGCTCCTTTCATCCCCCCTCCCAAAAAAAAGAGCCCTGAGGTGCTCTCCCAGCATCTCTCTAATGACATCTCCATCTCCTGTCTTTCTATATTTAATTCCCTCTCTCTGGGTCACTTGACCCATCACTGCAAAGCTGATGGCTCCAGGCGATGCTGTAGCGGGTGCCAGCTCCAGCAGTCAAAGGCTGCAGCTCACAGTGAGGAGAGAGGTAGGAAAAAAACCCCAGAAACCCTGTAAATTGGAGTGGCTGGGGGGAATTTAAGGGGAGCCCCATGGGATATTTCCCTTCCTCTGGCTACATGGAGGATGCCAGGCCCTGGAGATGACAACCTGTCACCTCAGGCACTCCATCCATGTCCCCAGGCATGGCTTTGTGGCCATCGTCTTCTCTTGCAGCCAAACAGACCCTCATGAACGTGGCAATGTCCTAAAACATGACACTTGGGTTTCCAAGTCAGTTCCCTCCAGCAGTTTTGGGGTTTCCTGCTAAAGCAGCCCCAGTTTTCAAGTTCATTGAAACCCAACCAGCTCAGCAGAGAAGTTTTCAGCCCAGATTTGCCCGTTGCCTGAGTCACTGGAGCTCCCTGGTGTTGGGAGAAGGCTCACTTCAGCACAATGGCTGGTGGCTGCACCCCCTTGCATGGGTGAGGGGGAAACACTTGGCACTTTTGCAACCTCATATCTTGGCCCCTCTTGAACAACACAACTCCATTTCCAAGGAGGCAGGATTATCCTCTCACCCATCCAGCCATCCCCCAGGGCCCAGAACTGTAGGTCCACACACCACGTGGATACCCTGCCACCCTGCCACCACCCAGCCAGCCCAGACCTCCCCAGTTGCTTTCCAGACACTGCCTTTGAGCCCAGACAGTGAAATTTCTCACTACCAGCCCAGCAAGGGAGAAGCAGACTGTTTTCACAGCTCTCTGCAAGCATGACAAGGTGTCTGGGTTTGTCTGGGAGCTCTCTCAGCTGCTTTCAGGGGAATGAAAAGCTGTTTTTAGAGGCTAAAAAAAAAAAAGAAAAGGAAAAAAAAAAGTTGTTTCACCATAAGAATAAATTCTCCCTCACTGGGCAAAGCTGACTGATTTGTAAACTGGGAGAAAAGAATAAAAAGAAGCCAGCAAGTGAGAAATGCCAGATGAGGATAAGCACAAAGCATCACTAGGCAGAGGGATGCTGGTTCCTCAAGGACTTCTCTATCTTCCTAGAAAAGCAGGGAGGAAAATAGAAAACTTTCTGGTGGGTGTTTTCCTCTTCAGATGCCACCCAAGTGGACCTCCCCATGATGTTGGGGACCTCCTGAGGCCATTCCTCCCACCAGAGGAGTGGGGTCAGCTTGCTCCCCTGGGTTAACACCATCCTAAGGGTCATAAACTACATCAGCAACTGGCTTAACTCCAGCACAGCTCATGTTGACCCCATAAGAGATTCCTCAGTGAGGAAATGCAACCCAGAGCCTCCCTCACTCCGTTTAATTCCAGCTCAAGCTGACTTTCAAGCAGAGGATAAAAGGCGAGTGCAGCGTGGGTTAGCATTGCTAATTAGAAATGACCAGAGAGAAGGAATTAAAGGGATAAAAAACCATGAGAAGAAACAGAATCAGAAGCTGAAATTTCAGCATCTAGCAGGAAAAAACTGTAACACAAGGCCTAGGGTCCAGAGGCAGGTCCTGGAGGAAGGGCTGTGCAGGCAGCAGCGCAGAGGAACAGCACCAATGCTGCTGCCTGAATTTTTGACTAGAGGATGAGCAGGGATGTTCGTGGGGTTTTTTAAACCCAAACTGAAGGGAAACGAGTGAATTTGTACTTCTGCTCCCTCCTTGCAAAAGGGTGGGTTTCATCAGAAGTTTTGCCACCCTGGGAGCAAATAGACCGTGTCCCCATCACTGGCACTCACATGGCAGTTCACCTCGGGACTATGGGACTGGAGAAACACGGTGCAGAAAACCTGGGCTGGTTCTGGGGGATTCCAGGTCAAAGATATTCCCAAACCAGGAGACCTAAATAGGCACATGCCAAGGTCCTGGGTGATGCCAGGTCAGCCAATGTTTGTTGAGGTACAAGCTAGACACATCTGACCTCTCAGCACCTTTATGGCTTGTATCACCTTGCCTACGTGCAGCTGAGCTTTTGTCAACCATTGAAATTCCCTGGGCTGAAAATGGCACCTGGTAGAATGCTACAAAGAGGTATCATAGAATCACAGAATCACAGGGTTGGAAGGGACCTCCAGAGCTCATCGGGTCCAACCCCCTGCCAAAGCAGCTCCCCAGCTCATATTGCACAGGTCAGAGTCCAGATGGGGCTGGAATATCTCCAGAGATGGAGACTCCACACCCCCTGGGCAGCCTGTCCCAGGGCTCCCTCACCCTCACTGGGTAAAAGTTCTTCCCCATGTTGGTGCAGAACTTCCTATGCTCTAACTTGCAGCCATTGCCCCTTGTCCTGTCCCCACAGAGCACTGAAAAGGGGCTGGCCATTTCCCTCTGCATCCCATACTTAAGATATTGATAACCATTGATCAGATCCCCTCTCAGTCTTCTTTTCTCCAGGCTGAACAGCCCCAGCTTACTCAGCCTTTCCTCACAGGGGAGATGCTCCAGGCCCTTCATCATCTCCATAGCCTCTTCTGGACTCCCTCCAGGAGATCCCTGGCTTTTTTATCCCAGGGAGCCCAGAACTGGACACAACTGGCACAGGCTTGCCCAATTTTCACTTCTCTTCAAGTGTCTCCACAGTAGATTGAACAGGGGCCAGGAGGGCTGCCTGGACCCAGAGGGGAGAAAAAGGACAGATGGGCAGATAGACCTTGGTTTGGGAGGAGGCACTCTCCATCACCCAGCTCTGCCAATATATCACTTGCTTGTAAGAGACAGAGAGAGGAGGGCACCAGGTGCCTGCAAGGTAGAGATGCACTGCTGGTGGATGCTCTGAGGTCACAGGGACAGGAGTTCAATCAAGATATGAGGTCACATGGCATTCTCAGCCAGCATCTCCTCTCCAACCCCAGCCTGAGCCCCTCAGCAAGGAGCTAAAAGATGCCCAAGTCATTCAGCATCTCTTGGATTTGCTGATGACCTATTTACCACTGCTTTGGTAGAGAGCTCAGTCTACACCCCATGTATAATGTGATTACAAGGCTGTGTAATTGCTGCGTAATTGTCCTTCTTCCTGAGGCTGGTGCACCCTGGGGTTCCAGCCTCTCAGTTTTAATTAAAAAGAATAAATCTTAATCAAATCTCAATTGTAATTCCAGAGCTGGGGAGGGGCAGGTGGAGGGTCTCACAGCACCCAACCAAACTCTGGGGTGTAAGTGGAACACAAACCCCTGTGGGCAAATGAGCCTGGCAGAGGGTCCAGGAGGTGACATGGCCCATCATTAGGTGTCTAATTGAGGAGTCTCTCAAACAGTACTTCAACTCCTCAGTGGCCTATCATTCGGTGTAGCAAAGCCTCAGGAAGAGCCACCTGTCAACCACAGAGCATTTCTGAGCAGCCAGGCATCCTCTTCCCTGTATTTTATGGCGGGGAGAACAGGGTAGAGCTGCTTTATGTCTTCTGACTGTTGGGAGGCAGGAGTAGATCAGCCTTTTCTTGTCCTTGAATCAAAGGGAGTGATGCCACATTGCATTTTTCTCAGCAAAAAATTTGCAACAGGAGTTTGAACCCCCACTCTTTCCTTCCACCCACCCACCCACAGCCCTTTCAGCTGGAGAAATGCACTGAACCCTGGGGCCAGGGCAAACCATGCTGCTGCCTGGTAAGCAAAAAACCTTGTTAATGATGGGGCAGAGCTAATAAAGCTCTGCCAGGATCCAGCCATCAAGTTCCTGGGAGCCAAGGAACCCAAGAGGAAGGGCTTTCCAAGACCAGGGTTTTCCAAAGCAGGGGTCTGGAAAGGACTGCTGGAGGGGAAGCTAGAAATGAAATCAAGACTTAAGGACACTGTGAAGGAGGAGACACACCAAGGACTTTGCAGATGCCTGCTGAATCTGAGCTGCCCTGCACAAGAGAGCCTGGAAAAGTCTTTCCAGGAAGACATCTGCTGCTCCTGGAAATTAAAGTCTTCACCTTGGCCTTGTATCTGCTGAAGTGGTAGTTCAAAAACCCAGATGATGGCTGGGGCAGTCCAACCAAAATCCATGAAGGAAACAAATGGAAAATGGGGTGTGGGGGTAAAAAGAGCAACAAAAATGGAGGCAGAAAGATATAGTTAGGAAGAGATTATCTGCAAAGCCTGGCTGGCTTCAGTGCAATTGGGACAGCAATCAGGCAACTGTCAATCAATCAGCCAGCCCTTGTTACCACAAACAAACCACAGGTCACCTGTAGTACTCAGCTGCTACCTATGAGAAAGATGCTCGGGCGAGTAACATTCAAGGAAAGGTTTGCCCATAGTCCCCATCTCCCTCCTGTGTCCTCCCATCTGGGACCAGGAGAGTTGTGCCACCAGCCCTGTTCTTCTAAGAGAAGAGCCACCCAGAGAGCAAGGTGTACATCAGAGCTGAAATGGGGTTAGCCACTGCAGCACGTGAAAGCAGAGAGGCCTAGATACAAAGAAATGCTCTTCCAGAGCTTGTTCCCAAGCAAACCAGCCAGGAATCATCCCCTGTATCATCTACTTCATTCTCTCTGGTTTTGAGGCTGGCAGGGATATGCCCTACTCGCTGTCCCAGGGAAACCTAAGCAAGTTACAAGAGGACCAAGAAAGAGTGAAATGAAGAGGAAAAGAGTGATCCCAAGAAGCTTTGGAGGGAGCTGATGGAGGAGGAGAACTCAGCTAATTACATCCTCAGAAACCTCACTGCTTCCAAATGAATTTTTAATGAAAAAATAATGCTCTTTTCCAGTTATTTAACATAGGAAGGAAAAGCTCTGGAGATCCTACACCATCCCCAAATATCTACAATATCTGGAAGTCTCAGGACTACACAGAGATGCAAACTAAAGCCTTTTCCAGACAGGTCCTGACCTTGAGAGTCAGGACCAGAAATTAATTCAGTCTCACACAGCTTGATAAAATGCTCTTAAAAGCAGAACCAGGGAGATAGGATCTTGTACGGGGTCAAGTGGTGATGACACCCCAAGGAGGTGACTTGCTATGGGGTCCCAGTTGGAGGCTGGAGTATTCTATTTAACCCAGGGATTCACCTCAATTCCCCAGGGCTCAAAGTGATGAGAAAGCCTTGTCTAGCATGGGGCTGAGGGAAAGCAGAGGGTAGCACAAACCACAAGCAGCCAGTACCCCCAAACACCTCCCTCCACCAGCCAGGGGATAAGCTTAGTCTCCATACCATCTCCACTCCTGGCATGGAAACAGGCATTTAGCATCACAGTTCACAATTTCCACCTCCCTGCAGCATACCAATATGATGGAACCTCCCTCTCTGAGCTGTCTCTTTGCTCATAGAACACAGTACCACAGCCTGGGTCTCAGCATTGCAATTCTGCTCCTTCTCAAGCACTCTGAGAAGTGGAGCCAGGCTGGCAATGCTGCATTTATTTACACATGCATGGAGCCAGAGGAAGTAATTCCTCATGACCCATATGCCATGACAAACTTCACTCACCCCTGGGGATAAAACAAGAGCTGAGTAGATACAGAGCACAAAACCCACAGTGATTTGTTTACAAAAAGTAAAAAGAAAAAAGAAAAAAAGAGATGGAGAGAAATTCTAAAATTCCAGCTTTAATATGGGAAGAAACCACCCCACACCATCTCAAAAGTGGGACCCATCACCACCAGGTCCTGCTCGGGATGCTGCACCTCAGAGACAAATGATGGGTTGTGCAAACAAGCCCTGACTTTGTTTTAAGATTCCTTTCAATCTGACACCTTCTGGTTCTCACCTTGTGAGGAAAAATAATCATTCCCTGCTCACCCTCCCCAACTGCTCAGGGGTTTTTTACAGACCTCTGTCACCGATGCCATCCATCATCCCTTCCCTATGCTGATGAGAGCCAAGTTATTTAGGCTTTCATCATACACAACCCATTCCACCCCCACAGAACATCCCTCTAAATCGTCACCCAGAGAGCTCCAATCCTCAGTAGAGCTGCTAGGAGCCATGAGATGTGTGTAAGGTTCAGGCACTGTGCTACATCTGGCTGAAACCTCTAGAAGTGAAAATGGGATTATTTCCACCTTAAGCATCTCACATCCACCCAGGACTACTTTCATTCAGGACCATGACCTGGAAGCCTGATGTTCCTAAAACCAAGTGTCTTGGATCACTGGGCAACACTTGACTACTCTACCTAACTATACCTCAGCTCAGCTGTTGTCTTCTCCTGTCTTCTGGTCTCTAGAGACCATGAAATATTAAGGTGGGGGGAGGGGGAGTAAAAACTTCTAAGGGGTTTCCAAGTAGAAAGAGGCAAGTTCTTTGACACAGCAAAGACCTTGCTAAATAAGATGATCTTAAAAGGAATTGAAGGCAGGGACAGTTTGTGAGGCAGGAAAAGGTGTTGGGGTGGAGGAGCCCTTTGTGCAGCAAACCCACCATCATCCAAACAGCTGTTTAGCTTATCTGACAGCATCTTCCAGCGACCCATTTATCTTTTATGGATGGAGGGCTGCAAACTCTCCCTCCCTGTCCCCAGTTTTGTTCTTAAAAACTGTTCCATCAAAGAGATCTATGAAGGGCTCAGTTCCCAGCTGACAAGCTATCTATTTAAAGTTTATACACCCAGGAACATTCACAAAGACTTATTAATGGGAAAGCACTGAAGGGAGTTAGCCCATGTGCAGCCACTACACAAACATATCTCCATTATCATTTAATGCTCTCCAGCCTGGCAAAAAAAAGTAAGTCTCACTCCTCATGCCATCCTCTCCCTGCTTTGGTGGCCAGGACTCACTTGTTTCCCACCAGCAAGACTACATAGGTCCAAGGGAGAGGAGCAAGACAGCACATGGAAATCCATCTCACCAAGAGGATGAAGCTTGGTGCACATCCTGCCCCAGTGCTATGGTTGCAACAAGAAGGAGCATCATCTAGGAGGTGGCTGAATCTCCAGCATGGAGCAGTTGCTTTGGTCTGCACAGAATGAGAACAGCTTCCCACCACAATGAGGTGACTGGCATGGGAATGGCAGAGTCATGTCTCCTGGGGAGCAAGTTTTCTTCTCCAGTGCATGCTGATGACTTGGAGTATTTTAACCCTCTCTGCAAAGACCCCAGGAAACAAATGGATAGCTCTGGGTAGAAAAAGAGGAGCTGGGAGACTGCTGCAGGTCATCCCATGTGCCACGGTCTAGACCCACTTGGAAAGCCCAGGCATGTTGCTGCCATTGCACAGCAGGAGGAATAACTCATGGGCCATATCTCATCTCAGTGCTACCTGCTGAGCTAGTCAGGGGGAGACACCACCACTCTGGCAGCTCCACAAACCTACAGAGGGTCATTCTACCCTCCCCACAAGCACTTGCTGCCCAGGGAAAACTCCTTTCATAGAATCCCAGACTGGTCTGGGTTGGAAGGGACCCCAAGGATCACAGAGCTCCAACCCCCCTGCCACAGGCAGGGCCACCAACCTCCAGGCCTGGAGCTACACAAGGTTGCCCAGGGCCCCATCCAACCTGGCCTTGAACACCCCCAGGGACGGGGCACCCACCCCCTCTCTGGGCAGCCTGTTCCAGCCCCTCACCACTCTCTCTAGAAAGAACTTCCCCCTAATATCCAATTTAAACCTTCCCTCCTTCAGCTTCACCCCATTCCCCTTGTCCTGCCATTATCTACCCTTTTAACAAGCTGATTCCCCTCCTGTTTCTGTGCTTCCTTCAGGGATGGGAAGGCTGCAATGTTGCTTTCTCCAACACTGGCTTCATTCAAGCTGGGAAAATAAAAGCAGTAAGTGTCCTTCCCAGCCTGTATCAGCTATGAAATGCAAGTGATTTCATTCACGTATGCGTGTCCTGGGTGATGTTTTACTCCCAGCACGCTGAGAACTGGAGCATGACCTTGGCTGCTTGAAATCAAAGATTTATCAGCAAATGCCTGCAAAGCTCATCAACCCAGGCAAGGAGCAGAGCAGAGATGAACAGGCAGTGAGGGCATCACTCTCTCCATTTCCCAATGCATGTGTAAATAAATGCAGCATTGCCAGCCAGGCAGTGGCAGAGCAAACGTGGCTGATCCTAAGTAACTGCTTGTGCTTTCTCTGGCTTGAGATTTCCAAACTTGGGGTATTCCACCTGGAAGAAGAGCCCTGCTCTTCTGATAAATACCTCTGGCCGTGCAGCTTGAGTTTAGTTTGAGAGAGGACAAAGCAATAAAAGTCCTGAAGTGAGAGATTAAAACAAGGATACTAAGAAAAAAATCCCAGAAAAATATTGTTTCATTACAACGAGGGATGGAAAAGCCTGGACTGCAAAGCCCTGGTGGCTGAGACTGATGGAGACAAGAGAAGCAAAGTGTATTGGAGAGGGCCAGCAGGGAGATGCTGCTCACTCCATTCCTGACCGTGTCCTTAATGCTGAGCTCCCTCTGCAGTCCAGAATCACCTTGACATCTCCAGCACCCCAACTTTCTCCAGACTCCAAGTTCCCACATCATCCACCACAAGACAGTCCAAACACCCCCATGCCCACCTCTGAGCACCTGGCAGATGTTTTGCAGCAGCGATTTCTGCTCTTACCTTTGTTCATCCTTGCACTGCTGCCAGCACTGAGAACCTCCATCTCAGGAGATGGTCACACACCTCTCCTGGCAGCAAACAAGTTGCATCTGTAGGCAGGTGAGAACCCTGCTGAAGGCAGACGATGCCCAAGGTGCTGCTTAAACCCATTTCTAAGTCTGTAGAGCAGCTACATAAATGGCCAGCAGTGCCAAGCCACGCTCTCTTCCCTCATGGCCAGGTGGAAAAGGCCATCAGCACTAAGAAAAAGGTATTTCCCCAAACACCCACAAATCCATCTAACACAGCAGCCTCACATATTGATTACCTAATGCAGCCAACTGAAGCAGCTGCTGGGAATTCCCACCAAGATTTATGGACACCACTTGTGTGGTACATGGCTTTTTGCAAGGACACAAAGGACATAATTTTTTTGGTATTACTCCATTTGTCCATGATATTATTTTCTTTTATAGGTTCAATAACTTTTTTGTTTAAAAGCCTTTTTATTGAGTCGTTTCCTAATGAAGAATGCTGCCAATTAGCTTCTTGAAAGAAGACAAAGGAATATTGACAGTTTATATCAATGCAATGAAAAGCAAAAACAACACTGGTAACTCCTCAAGGCTCACAGGTCCTCACCTGCATGGAAACACCTTGGGACACAAACAATAGACACATCGTAAATGTGGTACTGGGAATCACAAGGCTGTGTACCAGCACCTTCTGCAGAGCCCAGGAGTGGATTTCAGTGGGGAACATATAAGCCCATCTCAATGTTTACTGGGAGGGGAATTCCCCATCTATTGGGAAAAGTTTTCTTTGGTCTGGACTCTACAGACAGGATGGATATTGTGTTGGGGACCAGCAATGGGTCTTCACCTAGAGGTGATCAGACAAAGCAAGTGGACATGGAGAAGGAATGCCAGATTTCCCAAGGAAGAGATGGAAAATGGGGTCAGACATAGCAAGCACAGCCCAAACACCAGCATGAGAGAGTGGAAAAGGGGAGTCAGAGACACGGACAGCCTTCCAAGTTCATTGCCTCACCTTGCAGCATCGCTGACAGACAGCCCATCTGGCTCAACCCCTGGCTGCAGGGCTGGGAGAAGATGCTCTGGTCCAGAAAAGCAGTGTGGGACTGGGGATAGACAAGAACAACTGCCCTCAGCTTGGCTTATGAGCTCAAAAATAGCCACCCATCACAATTAAATCATTGGCAGCTTATTCACCGATGCTGTCAGCCCAGCACAAGCTCCTCATTTGGAGGCTTCAGGCATTGGAAATAAGGTTTATTCAGGGTGAGCTGGAAAATTACAGGGGGCAAGGAGACAAATTACACTGAGATCACCTATCCTGTTTGCTTGGAGTGAATTACACTGGTTTAAATTCAGACATGAAGTTATACCCAGGACATACTTCCTAGATAAATAAGCCACTAGCCTTTTCTACTTGTAACCAGGCAACATGCAGACATGTGGGTGTAGGACGCCAATGAATGTTTATATTGGGTATTATAACCTTTATTTACTGTTGGACTGGCACTATTCTCTCATTCTCAAGAAGAAAGGGAGGTTTATTGCCAAGCTGAGGGGATATGGACTCCTGCTTCATAGCCAACATGGAGAGAAAAAAAAAAAAGAGAAAGAAAAA
Organism: Porphyrio hochstetteri; assembly: GCA_020800305.1. Classification (NCBI taxonomy): domain Eukaryota; kingdom Metazoa; phylum Chordata; class Aves; order Gruiformes; family Rallidae; genus Porphyrio; species Porphyrio hochstetteri. The sequence continues at coordinate 14,930,025 of CM036915.1, read as the reverse complement.
AGAGATATTAGATCTCCATCCTTCCCAGCATCAGATCAAGGGGTCCCTGCCACAGCTCCTGGCAAGGGGAGCAGCTCTTTAAATATTTAACACACTAAAATCAGCAGCGTGTGAGATAGGAAAATAAAATAAAATTTTTTTTAAAAACCCACCCAAACCACCCCAGAGCAGCCTGAGTTTCAGCCTGCAGAGACACAGAGCCATTAAACTTTCATGTCCACCCTTCACCTCCTCGCTGCCCGGCTCTGATCTGATTCAGCAAACACACGGTCCCAAGGACCAGGACCTGCTGTAGGCAAGGCAGGGAAGATTAAAAACCAAAATAAAATAAAAAAGCACCAGTGCCTGGCCATGGGATGCTGAAATGCAAGATCCTAAGAAAAAAAAAAAACGTGTTTCTTGGGGTTTTTTCATGACAACTTTCTTCCTGTGCCAGGAAATCTCCCTTCTACCAGCCCTACAAGACTGCCAGGGACAAGAGGGGACATCAAGGAGGCTATTAGAAAGGTAACCACTATGGATGTATATATACATTTTTAAAAATAAATAAGTTAATATGGATATAAAAGATACATAAATACATATTATCTATATATCAAATCTATTTTAGTGAAGTTTTCTCAAGAGGGTCTCATGGGGATGATTAAAAATAAGCTTCTTGGTAAGCTAGCCATGTCAACACTTCAAAAGACATCAAGAAACAAAAATAACCCTCCAGAAGGGTTCAAACTAAAGAGCTCTGGTTCCCCCCCATCGCTCCTTCCTGGTTCCATCCTAAAATCCCAGTTTTTCCAGGTTTCCAACACAGGGCAGAAGATTTGGGCTTTCCCTTTGGTGGGGTACAACGACACATGAGGAGCAGATGTGTTTTCTAGAGCTTTACATCAAACAGCAGTGAGACAGAGTCACCCACATTAAAAATAACACCACCCCTCCCCAGAAAAACCCCTCATGTTTTCTGGCTGGCTGTCCTGCTCTGTGCCCCATCAATGCCCAAGAGCCTCAGCCATGGCTGCTGTGTAACAACTTGTGAAGCAAAACCAAGGTCATTTAAGCCCTTAACACTGAGCTGGGGGAGGTCTCCTGTCCCCAGCACCCACAACAGAGAGCCTGGGAAGTGCAGGATGGTGCCCAAAGGGGGGATGCATCTTGGGTGCAACCCTTCAGGTTGCTGAGGCCCATCTGCACGCTCTCCCACCACTGGTGCTGTCCCCTCCTGTGACTCCAGGAATTAACAAGAGTCTGTGTTTTCTTCTCCACTCCTACAACAACCTACACCACACTCCCCAAATGAGCAGCTCCAAGCAAAACATCATCAAACCACCCATCAAAACGAGTTTCCAGGTGCAGTTGTGGCTTTATGGCAAGTAAGGTGCCTCCAGCCCTCCAACTCTGTGTTCCACCACCCAGAAGGATGCTCCCCCATCAGATCCTCCTTCGTGGTCAACCCCAAAGCTTGATGGTGGGTACCAGCACCCCCACCTTCACACAGCATCACTGTGAAACCCAGATCTTGGCCAAGCTGTGACCCATGAGAAGACATCAAAGTATTACCATGGTCAGAAAGTGGCACCTCCACTGACCCAGTTAAGCCACCAAACAGGCATTAACCACCAGTCTCAAGCTGCTGAAAGCCCACCGTAGCATCCAGGCAATACATCCATAGGTATGGCAATATACAGCCAACTATTCATTAAATTGTCTTGGTTGGAAGGGACCTTTCAGATCAAGTCCAACCATCAACCTAACCTGCCAAAACCACCACTGAGCCATGTCCCTGAGCAATGCACCTACCCATGTTTTAAATGCCTGCAGGGTATTAAGACTTCAGACTGCCCAATTGGTGGGGACAGTGGATACCAGCTCACTCCTGGGTCCTTTCTTTCCATGCCAGCACAGCTGCTCCATGCCCTGGTGACACCAGGCCATGGATTCCAGTTGGATGCCACTGTTGCACATGGGCTGCCCTCATCTCCCACTTGATTTCCTCATGCAGCACAGCAAGAAAACCTTCCTGAAACCAAAAAAAAACCCACCCCAACAGCCAGGAGATGGAGATGCCAATGGCACCAGTGATAAAACCGGGTGAGGTTTCAGCATCTGGCAGCTGGATGGACACAGCCATGGGATGCCCTCTGAGGATCACACCCTTAAAAAGGAAGCTCCTCATGATCACCAACTGAGCATCCTTGAGTGCTCATGGGGAAAACCCATCTACCTGGGGGGATATTTGGAGGAGGGATGGGGACAAAGCCATACTCAAAGGATCTCCTGGAGCCCTCCAGGTAGGCTGGGGGCAATGAGGGTGGAGATTCTGTACCTCTGCATCTACAGCAGCTTTAAAGAGTTCAATTTTGTACCACCTTGACTTCAAATTTCAGTGCAATTCTTTGCCTGCTGTTCATCCACATTAAATACGTTTGGCCTCTTTCTACAGAGACCTTTCTGGGACACCTTCCAGCCTTCTGTCTCTGTTTATCTTGCACCCTTGATGGGGGGGGGGGGGGGGGAACTACAACAACCCACACAAAAAAAAAAGCTACAAACCAACCTCCAGGCAGACAATCTGCTCTCTTCGCTGCACATCTCATCTTCCTTCCCCTTCTTGCTGACCTGTTCTTGTCTCCATTCCCCCCCCCAGCTTTTCTCTTTGGTTGCTCTAATTAACAAAACAGCCTTTAGGAGACGATGGGATGGGCTGGATTTGTTTTCTTGCAACCCTGAAAGCCAATCTGCCTGTTCTCAGTCCACTTACACAGACCCCTCCACCTCTGCAGCATCCCCACCCAATTAATATCAAGCTAAAAACTGCCTCCTGTGCATGTTTGGGAAAAAATAAGTAGCTTGTTGTGTGTGTGTGTATATGAAAGTTTTGCTCTGAGCCAGGGATGCAAATCAGAGCGGTGATGCAGAAAGAGAAACTGCTTTTTGCTCTGACCAGTTTGGTTTTGGGTTTTTTCCTCTCCCTGTTATTTCTGACAGTCTCAAGATCAAACTTCTTCTAGTTCTTCCAAATTCTGTGGGGTTTTTTGAATGCCAAAGTGTGATTTCTACAAGAAGTTGATGTTTCACAGAATCACAATGTTGGAAAAGAACTTTAAGTTCATCAAGTCAAACCATTCCCATCCTAAGCTAAACCAGATCCCTGAGCACCTCATCTATCCACCTGTTAAACACACCAGGGAAGGTGACTCAGCCCCTCCCTGGGCAGCCTGTTCCAGGCCCTGAAAACTCTTTCAGGGAAGAACTTTTCCCTCCCATCTGAGCTGACCCTGCCCTGGTGCAGCTTGAGGCCATTTCCCCTTGTCCCATCCCCTGTCCCCTGGCTGAAGAGACCATCACCCAGCTCTCTGCACCCTCCTGGCAGGTCAGTGGAGGTGGTGATAAGGTCTCCCCTCAGCCTCCTCTTCTCCAGGCTGAACACCCCCAGCTCCCTCAGCTGCTCCTCAGAGGATTTGCCCTCCAGCCCCTTCCCCAGCCTGGTTGCCCTTCTCTGGACTCGCTCCGGGACCTCTATGTCCTCCTTATGGTGAGGAGCCCAGAACTGGACCCAGCACTTGAGGTGTGGCCTCACCAGTGCCCAGTACTGGGGCACAATCCCATCCCCAGACCTGCTGGCCACACTGTTTCTGATACAAGCCAGGATGCCATTGGCCTTCTTGGCCACCTGGGCACACTGCTGGCTCATATTCAGTCACCCAACACCCCCAGGTCCTTCCTTTCAAAGCCTTCAAGAAAGAGGGGAGGGTAAAACAGCACTTTCCCCCCCCCCCCTTTTTTAGAAAAGGAAAGAAAAAAACAAGGGACCTTGATGGGCATGAATTGCTCTGCTCCTAGGTGTTTCCATCCCAGTGATACAGCTCACCAGCCAGCTGCAAGAAACAGGGATACCCAGGACCTCAAAAACCCTGGGAGAGGACCAAGGCATTAGACCTCCAACCCACACTGGAGGATCACAGGCCATTTGCTTTCCTTCAAAGGTTTTCTGTCCAATCACTCTGCAGAGAGATGCAAAAAACAGAGCTGAGTCCTGCCAAAGGCTGCCTGGGTAAGGATAGAACCACATGCCAGGCAGTGAGGGTCTCACTGAGGACATGGTCACCAAGGGGAGTTCTCATTTTGGGGCTGGGAATCATAAATAACCCCCAAAACAAGAGGAACCAATTAATTTAATCATTAAAGACTTCAAAGCACAAATAACATCACCCAGACCACCAAATAAAGGGGCCAGAGAGGACACCCACACTCAGCATGTCCCTCTGGGACTTCAAGAGGCACAAGGTGACCCAGGGAGGTGGGCAGCCCCATCCCCAGGGGATTATTCAGAGAACACTCACAGTGACCCTTCCATCACCCAAAAACTCCTAAAACCCTCCCACTGCAGGGAATAACCACCTCCATCTTATCACTTTCTCCTCTTCTAGCACCACTCACCCCCCATTGCATAAACACCTCCCTATCTCCACCTCTTATTATCTAATTTATTAGAGTAATTAGGGTCAGCTTGAAGCAGTGCTGGGAGGGACCCTAGGCAACACAGCAGGCTCAGGGACAGAAAGGCAATGAAATACAACAGTCAGAGCTGAATTGCCATCGGTAGGGTTCAGAGTGAACAAATTGTTGCTGTCACCAATGGAAAAGTGGTGTCATGTTCTAAAATCAAGCATGTGCCTCAGGATAGCACTGCTGGAAGGAATTTTGTGCCCTGTAGGAAACTCCAGAGGGGAATTTCACTTTCATAAGTCACCTTGTTCTGCTGGGATAACGTTTGAATGGTGTAATGCAACGTATGACATGAAGCGTGGAAGTGAGACAGGAGAAGAGTCTGGAAGAAATTAAAGTGATGGCATTTTGATGATCAAAATGAAATGAGATTGAAAAGATCCATTATGACACTTTTGCCATAATGAAGTGGGGGGGTGTATGTTTGAGGTTTGGGGTTTTTTTTTCCTCTTTTCTTTTTTATTAATTTGCTTCTAGGAATTTTTCCAGTTCAATAAAACTGCATGTTCTGCAAGGAAACTGCAGGAGAGACATCTCAAAGTTCCCCTTTGGGAAATTCCCTGAATATCCCAGAGGGTTGGGGATGATTTTCTTTCCCACAGAGAGATTCAGCAGAGACAGCCTGGCACATCACTGACATGGAGAGGGACTCATCCCAGGGCCACTGTTTCCTTCCCAGCTCCAGAGCTCCTCAGCTGGGCTGGGCACAGCAGAGAAAGCAAGCCAGAGGGGGAATTGATATTCCAAAAGCCTTCCTGGAAACAATTAGGAAAAGGGGGTTTTTTGAAAAGAGACAAGCATTTTTCTGGGTGCAAACATGAGCAGGGGAGACCCCTGGGTTTTCATCCATCTGTCTGTCTCCCCAGCCTCATCAGGTCTGTTGTGGCAGTGGGAAACTCTCCTGAGGGGCAAGCAGAGAGAAAAGAAATCAAAACATCCAAATGCATCCGGCCAGTAGAGACCTGGCACCAGTTCAGCAAGATGCCCCTACAACTGGTAACTGCCAAGCAGTCCCCACTGTTCGAGCACGCTCCAATTTACCCAAATTCCAAGGGTGTGGGGAGGGGTAAAGAGAGACAAATCCCTGATGCATTTATTAAAGATCATTTTGGTCACAGCAGAAAATTGCTGGCAGCTCCAGCCCCATCATCTGAGCAGCTGCCATGTGGCCTCCAACCCTTCCCTGCTGGAAGCCAGCCTGGAAATGAGCTGGCCCCAGCACCAGAGTCCTACCCAAAGGATGGGAGGGGATTTGTTCCTTGAAATCCAACCCAGAGAATATCCTGCCTGATTTTGCATGGGGAAAATTGATGCATGCAGCGTGTCCCTGGAGAGAAGACAAAACCCCACAGGGACAGCCTGGCCAGGAGCATCAGGGTGCTCTGGCAGAGTGAGGAGATGCTGCCAGCATGAGAGAAAAAAAACAGGATGCCCAGCACAATTGTACCAGCCTAAAAACATGGAGAAAGCATCATCTGGGACACAGTCTCTGCAAATGAGCATGGCAGTGGGAGCCAAGGTAGGAGAGGATTGCCTCTCCCATCCCCACCGTCTGTCCAGCCCGGCTTCCTGCTGCACCCCACCAGAGAAGAAACCATCAGCTACAGCCCGGTTGATGCCCAAATGCTTCTCATTTTGATGCAAATGGCCAAGCCAGAACTGTTACTCTCCCACCTGTGCCCAAGCAAAGGGAAGGATTGGGGTACATCTGCCTGTGACAAGCCCCTGGTCCCCACAGGGGCACAGTGGCTCCCCATGGGCATCAGGTGCCACCTCGAAGCCAGTTTGGCACTGCCCAATTCAGACAGCATCACCCTGCTGCAGCATCCCCAGCATCAGCCAACACTGCCAGCAGCAGAGGCAGTGCAGCAACACACCAGAACCCAGCCAGAGCTGCTTTCCCTGCCCCTCAGCCACCAAACTTCCCCTCAGGTCCCTGGCTCCATCAGCCAAGTATGGTCCTTGGAAGGGGACACCACACAGACCCACCCCATGCTCCGGCATCCCACTCCTGCCCAGAACACCCCACCAGGCAAAGGACACATTGTCCAGTGTACAGGCAGGGGGGATGCCTCAAGCCCATGGCACACACACTTGACAAGGCAAGCATGTGCAGATGGACAGCGAACCGTCTCACAGTGGGAGATCTTCATCTTTCATCAGACCAATGCCCAAGGATGACTTTCAAAGGAAAAAAAGTCTATGCCAGAGAATTTGAGATCCCTCTTTCATGGCAGGAGACACGACAGTCTCCCTCCTTCCTCCCACCTCCCTCTCTCACCTCCACCTCGCTCAAATCAAATTGAAAAGTCACGTCGTGCCAGCCTGCTCTCCCAAAGGGGGGAGGAGAAACAATTTCCTCTCCTTTGCGTGCTTCAAAGGTGCTCGTGATCTGAGAGTGTCTCCCTCTGGTTCCTTTCGCCTGCAGCTTGTTTCCTCGTCTGGCAGCCTCTGTACTTCCAGCTCCTCTTGCTCTCTCCCTCGCCCACGTAGCTGGAAGAGAGCTACACGTGGATGGCAGCTCAGCTCAGCTTTCAGAAGCACCAGGTTAGGAACCCTCAAGGATTTTCTTTCATTTTTATCCAATCTTTCTCTTCTTTCTTTTTTTTTTCTTTTTTAGCTTTTCCCCTCTGTTAACTCATTTGAGCTCCAACGTGCTGGGTGTGCACCTAGCTAATACCCAGAGAAGAGGAATCCCTGTCGGGTTAGGCATAAATGGTTTGTCATGGGAGAATGGGGAAGCTTCAGCCTCGAGTCATTTGAGCAAGGAGACCACAGCCCATTCCCTGAGGTCTGGAGAAGCCCTGACCACACACCCACCTCAAGATGCACTGAAGATGAAGATGAAGCAGAGGGTCTCATCAGGGTCCTTCCTACAATGTCACAGGAACCAGTTCAGATCCACCTTGCAGAGATGATCCAAAAAAGAGATCACAGAATCATAGAACCACAGACTGGTGTGGGTTGGAAGGGACCCCCAAGGATCACAGAGTTCCAACCCCCTGCCACAGGCAGGGCCAACAACCTCCAGGCCTGGAGCTACACAAGGTTGCCCAGGGCCCCATCCAACCTGGCCTTGAACACTTCCAGGGATGGGGCACCCACCCCCTCTTTGGGCAGCCTGTTCCAGCCCCTCACCACTCTCTCTGGAAAGATCTTCCCCCTAATATCTCATCTAACCCTTCCCTCCTCCAGCTTCACTCCATCCCCCTTGTCCTGCCCCTGTCTGCCCTTTAACAAGCTGATTCCCCTCCTGTTTCTCTGCTCCCTTCAGGTACTGGAAGGCTGCAATGAGGTCCCCCCGCAGCCTTCTCTTCTCCAGGCTGAACCAGCCCAGCTCCCTCAGCCTCTCTCTGTAGGGGAGCTGCTCCAGCCCTCTGATCATCTTTGTGGCTCCTCTGACCCCTCTCCACCAGTCCCACATCTTTCTTGTAAGATAAATTTGGTTGTCCCAAACCCAGAAACAAATTTGGAGCAAGGGGAAGTTTGGGCTGAAGACAAATGATTGCTTCTCAGACAGCTTTCATGCCCTGGAGCTCATACACCAGGAAACTTCACTTCTATGTTTGTGGTCCTTTTTTGAGTCCAAATCTATGGAAAGAGTGGAAAAACACTGGTCCATGATCTGACAAAGCTGCTCCTCTTGTTTCTGCTGGCAAGGGGATAATGGGACCAGGGGAGGACCCCAAACAACACTGGCATGGTTTTTCAACCAGAGTCCGCTCCTTGCAGGCACAGGTTTCTGGCAGAGGAGATGAAATACCTGAGAAAAAGTGTATTCCAGCATCAACGAGGCTACTGCTTAGCTTGCAGAGAAACTAAATCCTTTCTGGGCATTAGGAAGGAGACGTGTCCCACCACGTTGGAGAAGGCTGGTGAGAGAGGAAACCACCCAAAACTGATGGGACCTGAACAAGCTTGGTTCCCCAGCTTGTCCTGGGATTACATTCTGTGTCAGGACCCAACAACTTGTCTTTCATCTCTCCAGACTGTATCAACCAACAGACTAGGTTAAACCTGGGGTATTAACTGAAAAGGGTAGGAATCAAAAAGCCAAATAAATCAGAGATGCAGATTGATTTCTATGGTTTAAATAAAGCCTTTCAAATGGAGACCTTATCCACTGGAAACCCTTAATGAAAAGTTAGCAATGTTCTCAGGAGCAGAGACATTCTCAGCGTGAAGGCAGGACATCTATTAAATCCAGTGACATTAGAGGAATGGGACTCAAAGCTTTTCGTGATTTTTAACGCACCAGTTGGACATTGAGAATTTAAGCTAATGCCATTTGGAATTAGTTCTGCTCCCAAGGTATTCAAAGAATAATTTAGTAGATATTTGAGGGATTAGGAGGTGCTGAAGTTACAGCAGATGATATTTTAATTTGGGCTGTGGAACCTTAAGGAATGTCATGAAAGGCAGAGGCGTCTTCTGCAGACGAGCAAGAGGATGAAAGTCCTATCTACATTTTTAAGAAGTTCAAATGCCACTGGTATAATTTGCCTCAGGTGAATCATGCTAGCTGTGATGTTCTCCAGAATGAATGCCAACTGGCTGATGAAACGATCTCCAAAACTATTTCTACACTGAGGTCAAGATGCTTTAAGTCAGCAAGTCAGGCACTGAAAGCTTCTGGAAGGGTGTCCTTTTTTCGCTGCCCAAGTAGGGTTTGGAGATTCCACTGCTGGAAACTCTCTGCCAAATGTGCTTCAGGCTCTCCTTCAGAGTTCTCAACCCTGATGGCCACATTGAGCCATGATGTGATTTCTAAATCCAAATATGAGGAATTAAGAATTTTTTTTTAAAAAAAAAGAGTGAGAAATGAAAGTTCTCAATGGGAAGATGCTGCAGTGAAAGCTGTGCCCATGGTGGTGTCCCCACAGAGTGGCCTTCTAGCAGCCTCCAAAACACAAATGGGCTGAATGTCCCTGTAAGGCACTCTGCTGCCTTTAGAGGACTCCATGCTGTTATATGTGTTCACCATTCACCCTATGTAGGGCCACCAAGCCATGTCACCTACCCAAGGACTATGGGCTGGTCTTGAATCCACCCAACCAGAGGGACAGAGATGGCAGGGAGGAGGGCACAGGGCCAGCAGGAAGACTGAGAAATGTCCCTTGAGCAGTGACACTAACAGACACTGGTTTTCTGCTGCTGCTTATAAAAAAAAAATATTTAAAAAGGAGAGGGGTGAAAAAAAAAGTATTTACCCTGTTTATAATATTACACTGGACCAACATATGAATTATTGATACAACTAGAGATGAAAGCAGTCTCCAAACACCTCCCATTGCATCAAACTCATGTGTGAGGTTTCCATCCATCCAAATCCCTGGAAAGGAATAGCCCAAGAGCTGGAGGAGAAAGCAAAGGGAGAGGGAAGACCACCTTGCCAGGAGAGAGGTACCAACATCAAATCAGGTCCAGGAGAAGAGCAAGGAGTCAGTCCTTGAAGACTCAATACTGCACATGACTTTGAGCGAGGAGTAAAATGAACCCCCCAATGTGCACATGTAAATTATTTTGGGGGGATGCAGCCCAATATCAGGTCTGGGTCTGGCTGTGAAGCTTCTTTATGGCTGAAGCACAGCCATGACATTTACCTGATTCCTTCCTTCCTTTGGGGGCAATGAAACCAAATTTGAGCAGCAGGGCAAGAAAGCATGGTGGTCCCCAGGGGAGCACCCACACCACAGGAGCTCCCTGCTTACTCTCAGATGGCATGGGGCTACCTTATCCCCCTTGCCTGTGCATCCCCAGGCATGACAGAGCCCAAACATCAGCAGTGATGAGGCTCATCCCAGACTGGCTTTGCCATGGCAGTGGGACCTCATGGCCCCAGCATGGCTCTGAGGGGCACAGCAGCACCTTATTTCTCTGTTAAGCTTAAGAGCATCCTGCTGGCAAGGCAAAAAAGACATGTTATCAGCAGTACAGCTGGAGAATACCTATAGGTGTCCTAGCCTCTGTGAAAGACACGTCTTCCCACCCCTCCAAGAAACCCTGAAAAGACCTGAGCTCACACAGACCTCTGGGTCCCCCCTGGAACCTCACCTGGTGGCTGTGATCAGAGACACAGGCAAGTCTGGATGGACTGGTGCTTGGGTACGGACTATTTTTATCTGCTGTTATTGGGGGTGGCTGCAGGACACCTCCAGTGCCAGAAGAGTTTAATCAGCCTCATTCCACCAAAAAACCCAGGTCCCATGCTAATTCACAGGGGACCCTCTACCTTCAGGGGTCTGTACAATCACTGAATCTTTAATAGCTTGTCCTCACACAACCCAACTGGGTTTTTTTCCCAGTCTGGAAGTTTCCTCTCCTGCTCATCAGCAAATCAAATTTCTTAATAGCAAAGTGGAATAACCTGAGAAGTGATGAAAAAAGGGGAAGGATTAAGTTTTCCCAGGGACCTTGATCTCTTTTATCATCTCATTGTCTTCAGAGGAATGGTTTTCTTTCAATCTAATTATCTAGTGGATACGTGTTGCCTGCTCTCTTATGCATCCTGGCTTCCATCACAACAAAAAAAAGAAGATAAATCCCCTGTTATTGTTTATTTTTTATGAGAAATTCATGCTAATAACTCACATCTGAGAAATAATTTAAGCAAGTTTACCTTGTTTTCCTGAGAGGTGTCCCACAGGAGCTCTGCAATGGAAGAAATGGCCACAAAAGGGGTGTTCTTGCCCAACATGGTCCCTGAAAGACTAGACCCTGCTGTTCCAAAAACTGTAATCCACGAGAGGATGGTAGCCACTTTTGGGAAAGGCTTTCAACAAACAGGGTCCATCCAAACTCCTTGTGCAGTTGTCCATGAAACAGAGAGGAGACAGCTATAAAGAAAATAGGGGAGGTTTGCTGAAGGCACGAGTGATGTATTAGGAAAGGTCCTGAGAACATGGAGGGAGCAAGAGTACAAGATAAAGGTGCTGCAGCAAGAAAGGATGGGAGCAAGCGAGGAGTTATCTACCCTTGAGAAAAGAGATGGAGACAGCAACACAGGAGATGAGGGTGTGCATGAGAAGATATGGGGGAAGCCAAGATGGTCCTGCTGGAAAAGGGGCCACGGCCTTGCCTGGGTATTAAGAGGCAGCAGCATCTGGTAATGCCTGTAATTACAGATCTGAGTTTCCCTCTCCAGAAACAGCTCAACACCACTCTCTCCTCAAGCCTGACAATGTCAGGGTCACACAGGTAAACTGGGAGGTAGGCAGTTGTCTGAGGAAAAGCTGAGCTTCTCTCTCAGGCAGCATCAAGATTCAGGCAACTGGGGATTTCAGGAAGAAAAAACCAAGACAGTGAAAATTCAGGAGGAAGGGCAAATCTCCAGGCACAAATCCTCCCCAGAGCCTGACTCCCTTGACTTGGAAATAGCACTCCTTTGCTCTCCCAGTGTGGCATGTGGAAGAACATGTATATCATCAGAGCACCAAGGTACCTTCTGGAGGCTTTGTTTGCACTCACCTTGCACTGACCAAGCAAAGGGGTGGGATGAAGCCCTTAATTGTCTTTCTGCCACCCAAAAGGATGAAATAATTGATATCACTGTCAGTGATCTGCCACACAACTGGCACACTACTGGCAACCCACACAAGAGGTGGCCCATCACTGAACTTAGTACAGGAGAAAGGGGCGTCTTCTTTGTGATCAGGGATCTCCTCAGCCGAGCTCATACCTGCAAGATGGGGTGGATGTGCTCAAAGACAAACTAGATAGACTCATGAGCATTAGGGAGGCTGAGATGGAGATAGATCGGTGGAGCCAGGGTCTGTCCTCCCAGTAGCAGAAATGTGAGCATCCAGTAGGCAGCATCCAGGACCTGAGTGACCCTGTACCCTCCCCCAGGCAGGATAGTCTAAATGAAAGGGATGAAGGGAAGCAGGTACGTGGCAAGGGCAGTAGGAGAGTGCCTTCCACACCTGTCCTTCCTCCCCAAGTTCCCCTGAGTAATAGATATGAGGCCCTAATAGGAGGGGACCAGCCAGATGATGAGATGGCTGATAGGATAATTGTTCCTGAGGTTGTGTACCCTAGGACAAGACTCCCTAAGATAACCATCAAAACAACCTCTGTAAGAAGAAAAGACAGGTCCTTGTCTTAGGGGATTCCCTTCTGGAGGGAACTGAGGGCCTGATCTGTGGGCCAGACCCTTTACATAGGGAAGTCTGCTGCCGTAAGGGAGCCTCAGTTAGGGACCTAACAAAGTGACTCCCAACCTTGGTCAGGTCCATGGATTATTATCCACTTTCAATTTTCAAGTAGGTAGTAATGAAATCCATAAAAGAAAATTGAGGACCATTTAAAAGGATTTAAGGGCCCTGGGGATACAAGGTGCAAGGATCTGGAACACAGGTAGTTTTTTCCTCCATCATTCTTACTACAGGGAATGGGGAGGGATGGAATGAGAAGAGCCAAGAAATTAATATCTCACAGCATTCTGATTGAGAAACTGGCTGCCACTGGCCTGGACAGGTGGACCCTCAGCTGGGTTAAAAACTGGCTGGATGGCCATGCCCAAAGGGTGGTGGTGAATGGAACAAAATCCAGCTGGAGGCCGGTCACGAGTGGCGTCCCCCAGGGCTCAGTCCTGGGTCCAGTCTTGTTCAACATCTTTATCTATGACCCGGATGAAGGGGTTGAATGTTCCCTCACTAAGTTTGCAGATGACACTAAACTAGGAGGAAGTGTTGATCTGCCTGAGGGTAGGGAGGCTCTTCAGAGGGATCTGAACAGACTGGACCGATGGGCTGAGTCCAATGGGATGAAGTTTAACAAGGCCAAGTGTAGAGTGCTGCACATGGGACGTAACAACCCCCTGCAGCGCTACAGGCTTGGGGGAGACTGGCTGGAGAGCTGTCAGGCAGAGAAGGACCTGGGGGTGTTGGGTGACTGCAGGCTGAATATGAGCCAGCAGTGTGCCCAGGCAGCCAGGACGGCCAATGGCATCCTGGCTTGTATCAGAAATAGTGTGGCCAGTAGGTCTGGGGAGGGAATTGTGCCCCTGTACTGGGCACTGGTGAGGCTGCACCTCGAGTGCTGGGTCCAGTTCTGGGCTCCTCACCATAAGGAGGACATAGAGGTCCTGGAGCATGTCCAGAGAAGGGCAACCAGGCTGGGGAAGGGGCTGGAAGGCAAATCCTCTGAGGAGCGGCTGAGGGAGCTGGGGGTGTTCAGCCTGGAGAAGAGGAGGCTGAGGAGAGACCTTCTCCCTACCTCCACTGACCTGCCAGGAGAGTGCAGAGAGGTGGGCAATGGGCTCTTCAGCCAGGGGACAGGAGATGGGACAAGGGGAAATGGCCTCAAGCTGCACCAGGGCAGGGTCAGCTCAGATGTGAGGGAAAAGTTCTTCCCTGAAAGAGTTGTGGGGCTGTGGCACAGGCTGCCCAGGGAGGGGCTGAGTCCCCACCCCTGGCTGTGTTTAAAGAAAGGGTAGATGAGGTACTTAGGGATCTGGTTTAGCTTAGGATGGGAATGGTTGGACTTGATGATCTTAAAGTTCTTTTCCAACCTTGTGATTCTGTCATTCTGTTTTTGACAGCTGCTTCTTGCTAATTTAATAACTAGACACTAGTGTATTAAAGCAAACATTGGTGCCTCTTTACAATACCTTTTGGAGATGTGCCTCTTGCTGTGGTCACTTGAGCTCTCTCCCCAGCATGAGGAGCAAAGTGGGTTTCTTGGAGAGCTGCATTTAGGCAACATCACCTGTAAATGTGGAAAGGGCATGGAGTGTGCACCCAAAGAAATTATTTGGGGCTTGGAAGGGGTTGATTTACCCTCCCTGAGAGGAAGGAGCACTGGGGGGGGCTAGCAGAGGAGACAATGCCCTGCTCTGATCTAACCATGACAGCATCAAGAAGGTTAAACATCAGCAGGACAGTGGGTAGGAGACCTCAGCACAAAACTGAGATACCCTGAGAACAAAATTAATCAAGGTCACCACAGGATGAGGCATGGAAAAATTATTTAACTGCCTCCCCACCAATCATTGCAGCCTGGTAATGCACAAGCAGCACTGAGCTGCTCATTTATAAATGAGTGTTTGACCCGGTCACTGTTGCTGAGAGCTGGTCGGAAGTGTTACCTGCCAGGAATGCCGAGAAGGCTCTGAATCACGCTGGGAGGAGTGAGCACTGAAGGAAGGATATGGCTTGAAAGCCACTCAACCTGACATTTGCAACCCCAGTGAGAGCTTGGAGAGGACTTATTCCTTCCCCAAGATCATGAAGACCCTGGTGATACCTCCCCAGGGCTTTGCTTACCCCCTTGTCACCCATGTTCCTCCAACACAGCCCTTCACAGGGATGTCCACCAGGTCCCAATCACATCCCCAGATGCACAGCATACATAATCAAGCAAATCCCTCACTAATTATACATTCCCTTATAAAATTCTGTTCAAGAGGTGGTCAGGATTAGGAAAAAGCTGCAGCATGCAACAGGTGAAGTAAGAAAGAGAAGTGGCCCAAGAGCCAACACCTTTTTCAGAGATAACAAATAGAAAGGGAGAGATTTTCTAGTTATATTAATGGTGATACATAGGGGGAAGAGAGAGAATGAGAAAAGGAACAGGCATAGATCTATATTGAAAGATATTCCAGATAAACAGGAGACAGATAGATGAATAGATATAAATGGATTAGATAAATATACTGTGGGAAGGGGAAAAAAAAATACTGCAATGAATATATAGAGAGCTTTATCTTCCAAATAAATCCTGATTTTCCATTTCAGTCTTTGCTTTGCAAACATAAAACACACCTCCTTTGACAGATGGGTGAGAGAAACAATAAAAAACTTTGTCCTCTGTTTTCCAGCCTCTGGTAATCATACTGCCAAGGCAGCATTTGCTCCTGACCCACGGGGAGCTCAGAGCACAACCATAACTTCAGACACCCCCCACACTCCTACCACCACTGATGATCAGCTAACCATCCATTGCTGGTTTATTTCTAAGTCACAGGAAAAAGAAGCCAAAAAAGAAGTGTAAAAGTTGGAAACTTGTCCTGATTTACCTTATTTTCCCAGCAGCACATTCTGTGCATCATGTTCACAGCTCCCAAGAAGAAGAGATGGGGCTCAGCAGACCTGGGAGATGCCTTCAACCTTTGCTGGCAGCATTTCTGTGCTTGCCATGAGGGCAAATCTCATAGGACACCCTGAAACTGCTTAAGTTGCAGCTCAGTCCTGCACAAAGCTGGGGGGTGTAAGAGCTGTGCACAGGGTTGTACACAGCCCATACTCCCTCCCAGCCCGACAGACCTCTGGATGATGAGGAGAGTGACAAAATGCTGTAGCTATAGAGCAGACCTGCTTAATGCATGTGCAAGAGGCAACATCCACACATAGATATAAAACTCATGAAGAAGTGGATGGATGGAGAGTGAGGGGTTGGGGGCCACATATCCAGTGGGAGCTGTTGTCCTTCCATGAGCCAGGTTTGCAGCACACAGGCATACTTATTATCACAGGACATCACTGAGGTCAAGGGGTCTGCAAAGAAAGAGTTATTGAAGAGATCCTGCAATGAAATCTATCAGGAGTGATGGATAGACAGTCTGGGAAGGGTTCAGATGAATGCTGGAGGGTTTTTGGTCTGCACACAAGACAGGAGGCTTGATGATGGGTTGATCCCCAAAAGCACTTGCTACCTTGGGGGCTTTTCTGGTGCTGCCAGGACAGGAGCACAGCTTCTGAAGAGACCCCAGGGCTAAACATTAACAGAGAAAAATTAAACTCTGCTTCCCCTCCCCAACACCCAAAATACCTGCAAGGGATTTGGTCTAAATATATCTGCTCCATCACGCTTGTATTTCAAGTAGTTTATTAATACAAATGGCAGGTGGGTGGTGGGGGAGAAACAGGTTAGAGCATCATGGACAGGTGTGTCCTGTCCCTGGCACCCCCACAGGACCCCTCTTTATGAGAGAGATGGGGTGCAGGGAATTGTCATTGGTGGGAAGCTTGTGGGAGAGACCAGGCGTGGGGGTATCCAGAGCTCAGGAAGGGGGTGTCAGTGCAGAGCTGGAGGTATATTTAGGTACTGGGATGTGGGAGGAAAGAGGGGTGTGTGGAGGAGGTTGCTCCGTGTGTGAGTCATGGCCATGATGGTATCTACATGAGCCATGGCTGGGGTATGCTGGGGGTGTCCCCAAGGATGGGCAGTGAAGCACAAGAGGAGGCAGATTCCTGGCAAACCAGAGCCACTGCCAACCCCAAGGACATCTGTGCTTCTCACAGACAGTCACCCTCATTCATTCCCTCCCATAGGGCATCACCAGACCATGGGGTCAGTGAGATCATAGAATCACAGAATCACAGGGGTTGGAAGGGACCTCAAGAGCTCATTGGGTCCAACCCCCTGCCAAAGCAGCTCCCCAGCTCATATTGCACAGGTCAGTGTCCAGATGGGGCTGGAATATCTCCAGAGATGAGACTCCGAACCCCCTGGGCAGCCTGTCCCAGGGCTCTGTCACCCTCACTGGGTAAAAGTTCTTCCCCATGTTGGTGTGGAACTTCCTATGCTCTAACTTGCAGCCATTGCCCCTTGTTCTGTCTCCACAGACACTGAAAAGGGGCTTGTAAGATGATACACTCCAAAGCAGTGCTGCCTTTTCCTGCTGACCTCCAGAGCCACAAGCCTGTCCCTGCCAAGCCTGGGGCTAATGGGGCAGCTGTCACTGCTGTTGGGGTACAGCAGCTGGGCTGCAATCCCACCAACCCATCCCAAGTGTAAAATAACTTCCTTCATCCTTCAAGTGCTAATAGAGATGCCCAGGGTGGTCTTTGGTGCCCACCTTCCACCTAGGCAACAGAAACAGTGAAGAGGGGTCCAGATGTCCCCACCAAAGGGGAAAGCACTCAACATCTGTTCCCAGTGTCTGGCCAAAGGAAGGCAGCTGTGCATCACGGCAGCCATCCAGGACAGAAGACCTACCTGAGCATTTTTCCAGCAATTCACTATTTTCCATTAACTATTTTCCAGAGCAGCCCCAGAGAGCTGGGCACCCTTGGAGATTTACACATGGGCAAGCACCAGCTGGGCCTTCTTCCTACCACACGTGAAATCTGGCCACAAAGCCTGCCAAAACCCAAAGTGGAAGAAGACAGGAGGCAGCCAGGGGACTGTGTGTCAATGAACGAGCTTTATGGAAATCCCCAGCTTTTATATGGTTCCTGAGTTTCAATGAATTTCCACAACCACTGTGGGATGCTCAGGGCTGGGTGGGACCAACTCACCTCCTGCATTTGTACATCATGTTTCCAACAAAGCATCAAAGAAATGTGGGGCATGTGCTTTCTTTCCTTCCAAAGGATGGCAGGACCCAACTGCCTCTTTGTGTGACTTTGCTGGAGTCAAAAATCACCCAGAGGGATATTTCAGCATTTGTAGTGGTGGTGTTGCAGCATCTCATGGGGCTATCTCAGTGGGGGTGTTGCTCTCAACTTCAGCTGCCTGGAACTCATGCAGCATCAGGCCTGACCCTGCATGGCCAGGAAAGTCAGCATCTCCTTTGCCCAAAGTGATGGCCTACTTGACTTCATCACGTGTGGACAGAGTGATATTGAGAGAGCCACCAAGCCAACCCCCTGCGGGGAGGATCTCCACACCACCACTGCTGAGCACAGAGCTCATCCAGCCAAGTATCACATCTATATCTAAAATCTTGGGGTTTTTTTCTGAAGGATGCTTTAGCCCCATGGAAAGACTCTTGACATTACAGGCCTCCACTGCTAGCTCTGACCATGACAGACATGTGGCCAAGCTCCTACCAGGTTAATCCCACATCATTCTCATGGAGGAACCTACAAAGCAGTGGAGATGTCTCCAAGGTGTCAAGTCCCCCTCCAAGTTCAAACCCATCCTTGGGAAGTACCAGCTTGGAGCTCCCAGGGGCTGCTCATAACCTCCCCACAGAAGGAGACCCACTTCCAGCACACTCCTCCTCACACCGCAGCCCTTTTCAAAGTCCTGGGACACTCTGGGAGATATCAGCCACCATCAGGGATGCTTGGAGCAGATGAGAAACCTTTCCCACAGTTCCCATGCTGCTTGGCCAGCCACATTTCCAGCAGCTTCCAGCACCAAGCACGATGCTCTTTGCATCATTCAAAGGGCAACTTATACATTTTTGAAGAGTTTTTGTTGGTGGCATGAGAGATCAAGGGCTGCAAGCAACACCGACCTGCTGCACACCAGCTCGAGTTTGTCAGCAATCTGCAAACATTGGTTTGATGTCACTGCACTCACAATGATGCCAGATGCTCCCCCTGGTCCCATATTCCCCATGGACTTACCACCCTTTCCATGCATCTTAAGAAGAGGAGGCCCTGATCTGTAGGTGGGTATGCAGGAGCAGTAT
The DNA here is from genome assembly GCA_020800305.1 of Porphyrio hochstetteri. Classification (NCBI taxonomy): domain Eukaryota; kingdom Metazoa; phylum Chordata; class Aves; order Gruiformes; family Rallidae; genus Porphyrio; species Porphyrio hochstetteri. Next base: position 14,911,157 of record CM036915.1, on the reverse strand, counting down.
GTTGCCTTGTTCCAGCTCATTTTGTCCCCAGCCATGCATACAGCCCTTTATGAGGTGTGCACACATGAGGGCTATTACTTTCCCTGTTTTCTTCTGCAAGATAACAAAAGGTCATGGAAAATTTGGGAAAAAGGAGAAAAAAAACCCCAACCAAACTGTTTTGGGGTTTTTTTTAAAGAATTTAAGCATTGATATCCAGGACTTCTTCCAACAGGATGGCTCCACCAAAACATCCCCAACCCATCCACACCTATATAGTCACATACACATCTTCAAGGCATTGCAGGTGTTGGTGCAGTCCTGCTACATGCCCGGTGGGGAGGGCACCTGGCTGTGTCCCCATTTGGAGCAGGGAGATGCAGAGGCTTCAGGGGTGCAGCAGCATCCCATGGCTCAGCCCTCCTGTAGTACAAATATTTCTTTCCATTCCTCCTGGGATAGAAATGTATATAACATTATATATGAATGGATATAATTTTATATTAAACATATGCAAATGTATAACCCTCCTGGGATATGAGTATGTTCTGCAACGGGGTGTGATCAGGACCACAGAACAGTGGCACCAGCCTCAGCAACTCCATCCTGTGGGAATCATGAGCAGGACTGAGCTACCCCCCCCCTGCAGTGACCTGTTTGGGGTTCAGTTTTGAGGGCTGTGTGCTCACATGAGACATCAGCGAAGCTGGATTGGACCCAGGAGATGGACACCACCCTCCCCTCCAGCAAATTCCCTGCAAGCTCAGCCACCCCACAAATCCAGAGCCATCCTCCACCAGCACAGCCAGCTTTGGGTTGTTTATCAAATTCACAAACTCTTCTGGGATGACCAGAACAGCTTTTTCTTCCCTCAAATGAGTTCTCCTCCTCCCTCTGCTCCCCCCTCTAAAGACTCCTAAGTTGGACATCGGGCTATCCCGATGGGGATGCTCCAGATGGGTTCATGCTCCAACTGTCAGCAAGCAAGTGCCAGATCCTGCCCCAATGCCAACTACTCTTGTTACCCTCAGGCTAATTAAACTCAAGGGAGCCTCTTGTTAGAGACAAAGGAGGCTGGGGGTTGCTCCTGCTGAGCACAGCCACCAAAGAGGAGAGCTGAAGGTGGATGCTGGCACAACCAGGAGATACTTCAGGGCATTCCCACGTGCCAACACTTTCCAACACAACCTTTTCCAATATTCCTGAAAAATATTAGCTTGGAGAAGTCAATGCATCCCCAGTTAAGGAAGGATGGAAATAAAATTTGAAACCAACCTAAAGAGTCTGAGCTGAGTGAGAATTTGGCTTTTGGTTGCCCATGAGTGGTCCCAACACATTGGGCTCACACAGATCACAGAGGAGATACCCCAGGGCCACCTCCTCATTGCATTTTACTTTAATTACTTTTCTCAATTTCACTTAAAGGACTAATTTTAACTCTCAATTGCTAAAGGAGGCCTCACAGCACTAGAAATGTCCCGCTGATCTAAAACTGGCTCCACCTGCCTGCATCGAACCATCCCCCATCACAGAATCACAGCATCACAGGGGTTAGAAGGGACCTCCAGAGCTCATGGGGTCCAACCCCCTGCCAAAGCAGCTCCCCAGCCCATATTGCACAGGTCGGTGTCCAGACGGGTCTGGAATATCTCCAGAGATGGAGACTCCACACCCCCTGGGCAGCCTGTCCCAGGGCTCCCTCACCCTCACTGGGTAAAAGTTCTTCCCCATGTTGGTGCGGAACTTCCTATGCTCTAACTTGCAGCCATTGCCCCTTGTCCTGTCTCCACAGACACTGAAAAGGGGCTGGCCATTTCCCCCTGCATCCCATACTTAAGATATTTATAAACATTAATTAGGTCCCCCCTCAGTCTTCTTTTCTCCAGGCTGAACAGCCCCAGCTCACTCAGCCTTTCCTCACAGGGGAGATGCTCCAGGCCCTTCATCATCTCCGTAGCCTCTTCTGGACTCTCTCCAGGAGATCCCTGACTTTTTTATACCAGGGAGCCATCCTTGCCGTGGGTTTCAGCACATCCCTGCAAACTAACAGTGATGCTGAGCAATCCCAAACAAATTTCCCTTGGCAAACAAATGATAAACACATGACAGTAAGGCTTTAACAGGTGGGACTAGGTCCTGCCCTATATGTCTATGCAGCTCCCTCTGGCTGCACATCCCCAGATATATTTTCCAACTTGCCCATAAAATATTTCAGCTTAAAAAGGAAAAAAAAAAAAAAAAAAGGAAAAAAGCAGAAGCCATCTTCAGTGCAATGCAAAGCTTGTGGGAGCAAGGAGAAATTCAAAGCAAGTTTGAGGCCACTGTGTCCCAGCACCTGCAAGAAAATATATCTCATAATCCCACTCCTAAATGGATTAAATTTCTTCTTTAAACCAGATGGCCCCTGGCTGTCCTCAAAATCCCTCCAGAAACTCTCCTGACAGCTGAAAACCTTCCACTAGTTTTTTAAGCACCTACATCTTAATTGGCTACACTACTCATTGCTGTGACCGTGCATCTCATTTCATCTGCAGAAACAACAAACACACGGAGGATTCAATTCCCTCCAACTTAAAATCTTCTTTATAGCCCATAGAGGAAGAGATTCCCACTTACACCTCAGACATGCAACACAAAAGCCTCAGGTTTTGTACTTGCAGATGCACTTGTGTATTTTAAAACCACCTCCCTCCCCCCCACCCCTTAAATCTGAGTTCACGTTTGCCTGTGCGTATTTGCCACATTTTGGTATAATTAGAAACACAGAGTTTGGGATCATACTTCATTCCATAGTGAGTACTCACATGGAGTGTCCCTCTCTGCTCTGCCCTCGGGAGGCCCCAGCTGGAGTCCTGTGTCCAGAGCTGGGCCCCAATACAAGAAAGATGTGGGACTCTTGGGGAGGGGTCAGAGGAGCCACGGAGATGCTCAGAGGGCTGGAGCACCTCCTCTATGGAGAGAGGCTGAGGGAGCTGGGCTGGTTCAGCCTGGAGAAGATAAGGTTGTGGGGGGACCTCATTGCAGCCTTCCAGTCCCTGAAGGGAGCAGAGAAACAGGAGGGGAATCAGCTTGTTAAAAAGGTAGATAATGGCAGAACAAGGGGGGTGGAGTGAAGCTGAAGGAGGGAAGGGTTAGATGAGATATTAGGGGGAAGCTTTTTACAGATAGAGTAGTGAGGGGCTGAAACAGGCTGCCCAGAGAGGGGGTGGGTGCCCCATCCCTGGGGGTGTTCAAGACTAGATTGGATGGGGCCCTGGGCAACCTTGTGTAGATCCAGGCCTGGAGGTTGTTGGCCCTGCCTGTGGCAGGGGGGTTGGAATTGTATGATCCTTGGGGTCCCTTCCAACCCAGAACATTCTATGATTCTATGATTCACTTGATTCAACAAAATAGAGTTGGAAATGCCATGTGCCCAGCAAGAAATTCAGCTTCAGGTGGCAAGGGACCAGTGACTGGAAGGATGGGTGATGGCAGCACACTGATGAGCATCCTCTTCCTATCTGCACCTGCCTTTTATTTCTACACCTATCGGGGAAGAGGACAATTATTAATAATTAAAATAATTAAGAGGGTAGTCAGAGCAGGGCAACTGCTGGATCTCAAGCACCCTCATTAAAGACTCTGGAGCTGTAGCTACAGGTGTGGAGCAGTGCCCTTACCTAAACGCTTGTTTGCTTGCAACCTATTTCGATGATAACTAAGGAGAAACAAGCAAACACTGACTAGAGTTCAAGACTTCTGTGGCTTCTGGCTTTTTATCCACTTTAAAAGATTCAGTCTGGAGCCACAGGGTATGTGAGGGAACCCTAAACCCATCCCCAGGCTTGGAGCCAGAAGGCTTAGCCAAGAACAATATCAGCTGTTGGGGGGTTGCCTTTTGTGACCTGAATATCCTTTTCTCCAGGCCACCCAACCCTCTTCCCCACCTCCACTGTTTAAGCTGCCTCCTGATTTCCATTTTAAGTGACAATCAGCTCCCCATCAGAGCCTCTCCTCCCAAGGAGCGGGCTGTGGCAGGGAATATTCATTCCCAGCACATTGCCTGGCATGAGATGGGTGAGGACTGGCATGCACAGGCAGCCAGTCCACGACCAGCATCCCTGCTACTTGCCCCAACAAGGGCTTTCCTCTCCATCACTCCAGGTCCCACCAGGCTGGTCTGTACCATACACAATACAAAACATCCATCCAAGGGTCTGGCAGCTTGCAGGCTGGTCAGGCAGGAGCATTCTCCTCAACAAGACCAGCCAGCCAGTGATGGATGTAGCATTTTGGAACCCGCAGTGACCCTGTAACCTTCCTCAGTGCCTTGCCAGACCCTCCTCCCACCCAAGGCAAGGTGCTCCACAAAGCCAGGAGGAGATGCCAGCCCACCATTTTATTTTCAACAAGGTGGTTGTTATTCTTGTAATCAACTCCAAGGAGCAGCTCTGGTCCCATCGCAGGCACTGGGAGCCTTAAACAACGTGGCCATGGGAGCACACCTAGGAACATCAAGGCTCTCCATGGCCAGGTCATGTTCTTGACCATGTCAATCCTCCACAATTTCTTTTTTCCATTAATTAAATCAGTGTTTTCCTACAGGGGAAAGAAAAGCAACTAAGCATTTCCTCCCAAGAAGTTTTTTTCCCACTCCAGAAGCCTCTGGTAGTTCAAGTTTTCCTCCACCAGCCCCAGGACTTGCTCCAGCCCTCCAAACTACCACTGCTGTTAAAACACAAGACCTTTTCTATCAATCAACCCCCTTCATCTTCTGCCACATTACCCTACTACCTATCCATCAAGCTGCACTCCATGTTTGCCTCAAAACCAAAGGAAATTCACTTTATTTGATCCTCAAATTCTTGAGGTGCCCTTTCTCCACAACAGGAGACACAAAAAACTAGAAGCACAACCCCTTGTAGCAGCACCAACTAGCAGCAAGGGATTTTTCTGAATGGGAAGGAAATAAAAACAAGCTTAAGTTATTTCTGCAAAGAAAAGGGGGGGGAATAATACATTTCCCTGCTGTTGGCACACTGCTTTGATCTTTACTTTGTAGTTACCATAGTGACAAATAAAAAAGACATAGGTGGAATAAATTGCTAAAAGTTGATGATGTCCTATATACATTTCTCCAGTGCACATGAGCCTGAAAACATCCCCCAGCTGATGCGACGTACGCTCCGCTTCGGTGTGCAGCACACAGGGAGTATTTACGCTCTGCTTCTCATTAAGGGATCACAGAATCAGAGAATCCCAGACTGGTCTGGGTTGGAAGGGACCCCAAGGATCACAGAGTTCCAATCTCCCAGCCACAGGCAGGGACACCAACCTCCAGGCCTGGAGCTACACTAGGTTGCCCAGGGCCCCATCCAACCTGGCCTTGAACACCCCCAGGGATGGGGCACCCACCCCTTCTCTGGGCAGCCTGTTCCAACCCCTCACCACTCTCTCTGGAAAGAACTTCCCCCTAATATCTCATCTAAACCTTCCTTCCTTTAGCTTTAATCCATCCCCCTTGTTCTGCCATTGTCTGCCCTTTTAACAAGCTGATTCCCCTCCTGTTTCTCTGCTCCCTTCAGGGACTGGAAGGCTGCAATGAGGTCCCCCCACAGCCTTCTCTTCTCCAGGCTGAACCAGCCCAGCTCCCTCAGCCTCTCTCCATAGGGGAGGTGCTCCAGCCCTCTGAGCATCTTCATGGCTCCTCTGAACCCTCTCCAACAGTCCCACATCTTTCTTGTATTGGGGCCTCAGCTCTGGACACAGGACTCCAGCTGGGGCCTCCCGAGGGCAGAGCAGAGAGGGACAATCCCCTCGCTGTTCCTGCTGCCACCCCTCTGCTGATGGAGCCCAGGATCCCATTGCCCTTCCAAGCTGCAAGAGCACACTGCTGGCTTATGTAAAGTCTCTCACCCACCAGAACCCCCAGGTCCTTCTCAGCAGGGCTGCTCTCCAGGAGCTCCTCTCCCAGGCTGTATCTATGTCTGGGATTCTTCTGGCCCAAGTGCAACACCCGACACTTCACAGTGTTGAACCTCATTAGGTTCACCCAGGTGATATTTAGGCATGTCTCAGATGCAGAAAGCTCAATCGCTGGTATTTTGTGGTCTGTAGGAAGGAGGTAGAGTCTGCCTTGTCTGCAAAATCAAGTAGTAATATTGCAACTTGGTGATGGATCCTCATCTTCCTCATCTGGGACTAGAGAGGGCTTGAGTGCTGAGGATGGGGGAACACTAAAAGGGAGATAAAGAGAGGAAGAGAGTGGGATGATCAGTGCAAGAATGTCCAATAAACCTTTTTTTCCAGTTGCTCTGAGGTCTGTACAAATACAGTGCAGGCAAAAAAATAATGATTACAAATGCAAAAAGCCATTTTTACTGAAAATTTACATCCCCAATTGCTTTGGCTTCCAGTGGATCAGTCACCCCAAGGATCCAGCTTCAGAACAGAAAGTTGCTGCCAATTCCAAAGCAAGCCAGAAACTTCAGGGGTTTCCATTTCTCCTAGAGAACACCCCAAACCCACAACTAAATCCAGTTGTTACTAGTTAGACAAGATTTAACAGTCCGGACAACCTTCATCCCAGCCACTTGCAGCTCTTCATTGGGATGACCTAACCTGGAGTTACCTGCTTTTCCCCCCTCAGTCAACCTTCACCAATACCTTAGTACTTATTTTTATACTTAAAAAAGGCAGCAAAACCCTATTAGCATCGATTCCTCTTTGTGTGGAGATGTTCATTGCAGGTTTGGATGCATCAAATCATTCCTAACAGGAAATTCAGACCAGCTCATCAGACTGGTCCCCATCCCATGGGGCGAGAAGAAATGAGATGTCATAGCAGGCTCTGACCATACTGATTTCCCCATGTATGATTGCAAATCACTAATTCTTACTTTCCTGTTGATGAAGCAGCCCCGATATTTGCGGGGCTCTGAGCTGCACCCACACCTGGCAGGCAGGGGGAAAACAACATCTTTATCAATGACCTGGATGAAGGGATTGAATGCTCCCTCAATAAATTTGCAGATGACACTAAGCTAGGAGGAAATGTCGATCTGCCTGAGGGTAGGGAGGCTCTTCAGAGGGACCTGAACAGACTGAGGCTGATGGGCTGAGAGCAACAGGATGAAGTTTAACAAGGCCAAGTGTAGAGTGCTGCACGTGGGACATAACAACCCCATGCAGCGCTACAGGCTTGGGGGAGACTGGCTGGAGTGATGTCAGGCAGAGAAGGACCTGGGGGTGTTGGGTGACTGCAGGCTGAATATGAGCCAGCAGTGTGCCCAGGCAGCCAGGAAGGCCAATGGCATCTTGGCTTGTATCAGAAACAGTGTGGCCAGTAGGTCTAGGGAGGGGATTGTGCCCCTGTACTGGGCACCGGTGAGGCCACACCTTGAGTGCTGGGCCCAGTTCTGGGCTCCTCACCATAAGAAGGACATGGAGGTCCTGGAGCATGTCCAGAGAAGGGCAACCAGGCTGGGGAAGGGGCTGGAGGGCAAATCCTCTGAGGAGCAGCTGAGGGAGCTGGGGGTGTTCAGCCTGGAGAAGAGGAGGCTGAGGGGAGACCTTCTCCCCACCTCCACTGACCTGCCAGGAGGGTGCAGAGAGGTGGACAATGGGCTCTTCAGCCAGGGGACAGGAGATGGGACAAGGGGAAATAGCCTCAAGCTGTGCCAGGGCAGGGTCAGCTCTGATGTGAGGGAAAAGTTCTTGCCTGAAAGAGTTGTGGGGCTGTGGCACAGGCTGCCCAGGGAGGGGCTGAGTCCCCGCCTCTGGATGTGTTTAAAGAAAGGGTAGATGAGGTGCTCAGGGATCTGGTTTAGCTTAGGATGGGAATGGTTGGACTTGATGATCTTAAAGGTCTTTTCCAACCTTGCGATTCTGTGAAAAAAAACCCAAATACCTTTTTCCAAAGTCCCAGAGAAAGACTGTAGGAGATCCCAACAGCTCCTGTACACTCAACTCCTTTAAACCAAAAAAACCCATGAGGATGAAGCCATGCTTGAGAGTCACAACCAGCCTCGGGCTTTGCCAACCCCTGCCTTGCTTCAACGCCGTTGACACGCCGCTCTTAAGTCAATCCGTGCATGACTAATACGCTACATCTGCTGTGTGTTTTGCTGGGCATTTGTTTGCTTTAGTTCTGTTGAATCCCTTCCCGTGCTCCCTGGTAAGCTCTAATGATGCGCGGCGGCTGCTGTTGTTGCACCATTATGCCGCGATAATCTTTGGACAATTATTTGCTGGATTCACCCCGTTGCTGGATGAAACGGGGCTTTTGCTGCCCGTCAGTTATCTGTTTCTCCGAGACGAAGCCAGACCACAGGGAACCATCCTGGCAGTAAAGGAAGAGTTGCCAATGCCAGGAACATCCTAGGGAATCAGAATCACAGCATCACAGGTGTTGGAAGGGGCCTCCAGAGCTCATGGGGTCCAACCCCCTGCCAAAGCAGCTCCCCAGCTCATATTGCACAGGGCAGCGTCCAGACAGGGCTGGAATATCTCCAGAGAGGGAGACTCCACACCCCCCTGGGCAGCCTGTCCCAGGGCTCCCTCACCTCCACTGGGTAAAAGTTCTTCCCCATAGAATCATAGAATGGTATGCGTTGGAAGGGACCCCAAGGGTCACAGAGCTCCAACTCCCTGACACAGGCAGGGCCACCAACCTCAGGCCTGGATCTACACAAGGTTGCTCAGGGCCCCATCCAACCTGGCCTTGAACACTTCCAGGGACAGGGCATCCATTACCTCTCTGGGCAGCCTGTTCCAGCACCTCACCACTCTCTCTGTAAAAAACTTCCCCCTAATATCTAATCTAAACCTTCCTTCCTTTAGTTTTAATCCATTCCCCCTTGTCCTGTCATTGTCTATCCTTTTAAAAAGTTGAATCCCCTCCTGTTTATAAACTCCCTTCATGCTTATAAACTTCCCCATGTTGGTGTGGAACTTCCTATGCTCTAACTTGCAGCCATTGCCCCTTGTCCTGTCTCCACAGAGCACTGAAAAGGGGCTGGCCATTTCCCCCTGCATCCCATACAAGCATCTCCAGCTTCAGCTGCTCGTTAGTCATTGTCAGTCAGGTCCTGGGGCAATAGGTGATGCCTACAGGTTAAGGGAGAGTCTGCAACTAAAGCAGAGGTAGGAGTGAGTCCTGACTGTTCATGCAGTTGGATCCTAAAGGCATCATTTCTTATTTAAATACCATTCCAATTTATATTTGCCCTTAACTCCTCAGAGAAGCAAGGCTTTTCTCAGCCAGACTCATAGAAGCAGCAGCCCTAGGAGGTCACAAGTTGATTATTCACTTTGATGGCTCCTACAAAGCTCACCCTTCCCTGGACCCCCTAGTCCATGCACTGCTCCCCCAACCCCCCCCAACTTGCTGTGCTCCCTAGATGGAGGGGACAGCCCATAAATCCAAAAGAAATTGTCTATCAGTGGAGAAAAGCCATGCAGCCAGTGGGTTGGAGGGTCTGGGCTCTGAGTTGAGCTTGTGGGGGAAGAAATCATCCAGCAAATCTCAGCGCAGAGTCCTGCAGGAGAGGAAGGAGCATTTCTGTAGCAGGGAGGGGGCTGGGGAGATGGCTCAAACCCCTGTGTTTAAAGCTTTTAGTCTCAAAGACAGGGGAAAAAAATTATATTTCCTGGTTATTCTTTTAAAACAAACCCTCAGAAGCTAATTTGACTTGGGGGATCCTCCTAGAACATCTCAGAGGTAACTCGGTTGCAGATCAAAACACCTGGTACTTTACATGGAGCTTTCATCTTCGCTGAGGCCTCTGCTGTTCCTGTAATTAGAGACAAAGGTCCTTTGTCTCCAGCTAAACTTTCCCTCTCCTTTCCAGAAGATACTGATTCCATTTGATTTTTGATGACCAGTTTTTTTCTTTTTTCCCCTATTTTTTTTTGTTTAAAAGCTTGCTCCTGCACGCCCCATTAGCCTGGCTTTGAGCCCTTATGGTTTGGGTTGTTTTCTTTCCCCAGCAGCCTCTTCTTTAATTTTGTCGCCCACCCAGGCAGTGATAGGACCTGAGGGGTTCCCCCTCCCCTTTTAAATTGGGGTTTTACGTTCCAGTCCTCATTTCCAGGTCAGAAAGGAGAGAGGAGGCACTTCCTATGCAGCGCTGGAGCTATTTTGCTCTAGGACACCTAGTAATGGGTTACAGAGACAACCAGCTGCTTACATCTGTTTCCCTTTCCCATCAATGATGCATGAACCCACCTCCATGGGCACAACCTGTCCTCAAAAACCCAAATTAAGCTGGGTGTTAACATACCAACATGGACAGACGGTGTCTGACACATCAGCATCACCGACACTGGGACAGGGAGGGGATTGTCCCTCTCTGCTCTGCCCTCGGGAGGCCCCAGCTGGAGTCCTGTGTCCAGAGCTGGGGCCCAATACAAGAAAGATGTAGAACTGTTGGAGAGGGGTCAGAGGAGCCATGAAGATGATTAGAGAGCTGGAGCACCTACCCTATGAAGTGAGGCTGAGGGAGCTGGGCTTGTTCAGCCTGGAGAAGAGAAGGCTGCGGGGGGACCTCATTGCAGCCTTCCAGTCCCTGAAGGGAGCAGAGACACAGGAGGGGAATCAGCTTGTTAAAAGGGCAGACAGGGGCAGGACAAGGGGAATGGACTAAAGATAAAGGAAGGAAGGTTTAGATGAGATATTAGGGGGAAGCTCTTTCCAGAGAGAGTGGTGAGGGGCTGGAACAGGCTGCCCAGAGAGGGGGTGGATGCTCCATTCCTGTGGGTGTTCAAGGCCAGGTTGGATGGGGCCCTGGGCAACCTTGTGTAGCTCCAGGCCTGGAGGTTGTTGGCCCTGCCTGTGGCAGGGGGTTGGAGATCTGTGATCCTTGGGGTCCCTTCCAACCCAGACCATTCTATGATTCTACATGACAAAGATGTTGGGCAAAGGAGCAACATAAGGGTATAGCTATAAAAAAAAGAAATCCCAAATCCTTTTCATTTCAGATGTATCACTCCCATTTGTTTCATTCAAAGGGGTGTAGCGAGCAGGGTCAGCCTGCAAAATGAGATTTCCCAACAGCACAAGAAGGCAGAAAGCTGCCTGCCTGCTCCTGTGCCCCATCCTTGTGCCACTGCTTTCCATCTCACCTTTAATCCTTCACATTATTACAACAGGATATGAAATTGCTGGAGGGGGGAGGGACAAGATACCACTGACATTACACCGTTGGCTTTCATCACTCCTGATTAAATGCCTCATTCCAATAACCAGCTCCGAAGGGGGATGCAGAGGCTGTACTGAGCAAGGCTCATGATTATCTCAAAGCCTGGTGGAAAGGACAGCCAGGAGGAAAGAGACCAAGCTGGGACATCATGCAGAAACATCCAGTGGGATAATGAAATGGGAGCCCTAAAGGGGAAGACTTTGAAGAGAGGACACTGACCTTCAGCTGAGCAGTGGTGTGAGGAGCTCGACCAGAGCCCAGGACTCTGTGGCGATGGATGAGGGACATAATGGTACTTTGTGTTCTCCTTGAACACCCAGCTGTGGGGCTTGTGGGGTTTGCAGGGAGATGCTACCAGCTTTTTGTGCTCCACGGCTGGCACCAAGCTTTTCCACTGAGTTCTGCCCCTGGGTTCCTCCTTTCCCATTAACATTCATTAGATTGCAAAAGAAAATTAAATAGCACAAAGGCTGGATACTTTATAACCAGTGTCAGAAGCTGGGTACCAAACTGGATCCCCCCTACACACACACACACAGGCTGAGCTGAAATATTCCCTTGATGAGTCTGATCATAGGATGTTGCTTCAAATGGTTCTGCCACGAGTCCAAAGCTGGGGTTGCCAGGAGCTCCTTCTCCAGCTTGGCAATGTCCAACACACAGATAGTCCCTCTTATTTGTTCATTAAGAGAAGAAAATGGAAGAATTAATTGGAACCAAGGAGCAGCAGGAAATACCCAGTATATTAAAACCCCTGAGAAACCTCATTCCTCTCAGAGGCATCTGCAACCCCTGTCCTTTCACAGAACACCAAACCCACTCCAAAATCTGCACCAAGAGATTACTACACTTCTTGGGAAGAGGGGAAACAAGAGGTGAATACATCCTCCTGGTCTGGTATGATATAGGTCACAAGCCAACGGCTTTTTGGGTGTAAAACCCGCTGTTTCCATAAAAGGGGCATTTCCACCTGATCTGCCTCTGGCAGTAGGAGCAAAAGGTGGTGGAAAACAGGGAGAAAAGGATGTTTTGGTCATTGGCACTGCTGCCTTTCCTAGAAAGGAGAAAATACAGCAGCGAGTTTCTGGAGCAGCAGGAGTTAAAAAGTTCTCATCTGTCAGCACCATCCAGCCTCCTGTGAAGTTCAGGAAGAAAAAGAAAGGGAGAAGAAAAAGCCTGACAACATCAAATTAAAACGGCAGCCATCCTTTTCTCCCTGTGCTTTAAAACACAAGCTTGTGCAGCATCCCTCTTGCAGGGAAAAATCAAAGCCATTTTATTCCCCTGCAAAACAGATGCTCAAGGGTCCAGCGTATCTGGGGGATGGGGATCATAGAATCACAGACTGGTCTGGGTTGGAAGGGACCCCAAGGATCACAGAGTTCCAACCCCCCTGCCACAGGCAGGGACACCAACCTCCAGGCCTGGAGCTACACAAGGTTGCCCAGGGACCCATCCAACCTGGCCTTGAACACTTCCAGGGATGGGGCACCCACCACCTCTCTGGGCAGCCTGTTCCAGCCCCTCACCACTCTCTCTGCAAAGAACTTCCCCCTAATATCTAAATTAAACCTCCCTTCCTTCAGCTTCACCTCATTCCCCTTGTCCTGCCTCTGTCTGCCCTTTAACAAGCTGATTCCCCTCCTGTGTCTCTGCTCCCTTCAGGGACAGGAAGGCTGCAGTGAGGTCCCCCCACAGCCTTCTCTTCTCCAGGCTGAACCAGCCCTGCTCCCTCAGCCTCTCTCCATAGGGGAGGTGCTCCAGCCTTCTGATCATCTTCATGGCCTCCTCTGACCCCTCTCCAACAGTCCCACATCTTTCTTGTATTTGGGCCCCAGCTCTGGACACAGGACTCCAGCTGGGGCCTCCTGAGGGCAGAGCAGAGAGGGACAATCCCCTCCCTGTCCCTGCTGCCACCCCTCTGCTGATGGAGCCCAGGATCCCATTGCCCTTCCGAGCCGCAAGAGCACACTGCTGGCTCATGGGAAGTTTCTCACCCACTGTGACACCCAGGTCCTTCTCAGCAGGGCTGCTCTCCATGTGAGAGGGATGTGGCCATATCCTTTGGCCAAATCACCCTCGCACAACGTAGTAAACAAATCCACCATCCTCTGCCTCGCACCGCAGTTAAATCAAGCCCAATCATGACAGGTGTCATTTTGTATGGCTGTTTGGCTTTTATAGCCTTCATAAACAGTCCAGCTGGCATCAGGCTGGCAGTAGTTAGTAGCAAGAAATGTGCTGAGATACATAAAAGCAGGAGAGGGGTGGGTTTGGGCTTTTTTTTCCTCCCTCCCTTTCATGCTGTGTGTGAAATCCATCCCTGGGGCCAAGGCCAGCGGAGGGAGAAGCCAAAGTGTCACAGGGGAAGCTGCTCCCCTCACATTTACAGCAGTGATACAGAGGAGTTCACAGCATCCCCATGGCTGGGTCAGGATATGAAGATTGAGTTAACTTGCCTAATGAGGGGCTGCAGCTGAGGGGCTTTGCAGTTGACCCACCAAATGGAAGCAGGTGGAATGGAAAGGGGTCCAGAGTTTGTCATCAGGAGATGGCTTGTGCCACCCAGCCAGCTATAATGCAAGGGAATGAACATCCCCAAAGGCAACATTTTGTGTAAAAACCTCCTCACAGAGCCCAGAGGATAAATCTTGCCCAGGACTGATGTTATTTTAGCATATCCCTCTCCCTGTCACCTGATCCAGAGCCCCCAGGACTCAGATCCAGGGATCTGCCTCTGCTCATCGCTCATCACACCAGAGCCAAGAGCCAGCACCCAAGCCAGGGCTCCCCATCCCCAGGTTACTGTCAAGACTCTCAAATAAATCAATCCTCATCCCCCCTCAACACATCCTGAAAATGAATAGAGGCAACTCTACAAACCCAATTGTCTCACCAGCCTTGAGGAGAGCACCTTCTCCAGAAGGACAACCACTGGATATGGGACCAGCAGAGTTTTAAGACCAAAGAGGGAGGGCAGCTCCATGACCAACTCCACAGACCTCCCTGGGGCAGGGAGGGACCTAGACCACACCAATGGGAGATGTACAGGGTCTCAACCTGGTTTTAACTCAGAGGGCTGAGAAAGGGGTAGAACCCCATGAAATCCCACTCCCTCCCCAGCTATTTAGAGCCAGTCCAAGGAAAAGAAACCAAACCAACAAACCCTAAAAAAGCAAATAAAAAGCAAATATAGCAGGAATCTCTCTGTTTACACGAGTGATCACACAGCTCCAAGTAAAACCCTGGAGGAGGAGGATGAAGTGTCTTGGCCGTTGCGGTAGAGCATCACAGCAGCTGGTGTGTGGAAAGGAGGAAGAGATTTACTATCCCTGGTGCTTGTGTTTCTCCTTCCCCTCACCCTCTTTTTTTGTAACAATCATCGTAAAAGGGAGGGGGGGGGAATAATCCCCTGCACTCCCCACGATGCTGCCTTATTAAAAAAAGTGCCAATTAGTCATTTGAAGAAGCGACAAAGAGAGAGCCGGGCGTCGGAGAGGCACGATTTGCATTTCAATGCGTTATGGGAGGGATGGGGAGCAGAAGCTCTGGGAGGAGAGCTGCCAATCTCCCTGAAAAACCCACGGCCACCCCTCTCCACCCCAGCTCTCCCTGCTTGGGAACCCAAATATAGCTCACAGCAAGGACCTTGCTCCATCTCCCCAAAAATTCATCCTGACTTGCTCCCCAGGCTCAGCTCTTGGCACAGGCACTTTGGGTGGGATGCTGAGCAAAGGTGGGGAGAATCAGCTCCCCCCTGTAAGGCTGCTTTGCTATTAGGTATCATGTACAGAAGAATTGAGGGCACCCCCAAAAATAAAATCTCACCCCCAAGGCAGCTGGACCCCAATGAGCCTGGCCCAGGGGGGCCTGAGTAGCTTGCTGGGTCTGGTGCCCAGGGATGCAGGCTGGGCTGAGAAGGATGCTCAGCCCATTGCTTCCCCATGGAATCCTTCTGGAGGGTTTTAAGGGGAAATTAAGTTGGGGGGAGGGGCTGGAGATTTAACAGAAAAGCTCCATCTCACCTTGTCTCTCATGAGAACGTTCACATTCTGACCCCATTTCATGCAGCCCCTGAGCCTCTGGCTCTTGTTTGCAAGAAAAAAAAAAGCCTGAAAACCTGATCCAAGGTTAAAACCCACAAAACCAGAAGCCAAAATGCATTTCTGACCACAGCAAAATGAACTCAAGAGGTTATAAGGGTCTATAACACCCCTCCATCCCCCTAAATCCCAGACCCCATCAGCCCCAGGGAGGAGCTGGGGGAAGGCTTCCAGCTGCTGGCCCTTCTCTTTCAGCACATTTCACATCTTATCCAGGACACAGCTCTGAATTCAGAGGCGGAGAGCTGCCAGCCAGAGGGAATATAAATGCAGCCCCGCAGCCCAATAAATGAACAATATCTTTATTAGCATCTTCCTTTTATTATAGGTTATAGGGATTAGGTTTTTTCCCCTTCATTGCCTTTCTCCTCTTTTATTCCCACAAACTGTGACGTTTACAGGACTAGATGGGCAGGATGCCTTTGCCCAGCATCCTCCAGCAGACCTAAGGCCACCCTGGGGATATTGGTCCCCCCTTCAAGGGGGAGAAAGCAACAGGTACAGTGAAAGAATTGCAACAGCCAAGAATTTGCTGGAGTCTTTCCCTTGTTATCAGCAAAGTGAGAAGGGAAGGGGGGGGGGAAACCCTGTACTACTTCCCAAAGCTTTCGCTTCCCGAGGAAAGCGCCAAGCTGGGGGCTCACCACCCCAACGAGCCAGACATCGCAGATGGAGGGACGACAGCAGAGCCAGACACACCAAATATAGGAGACCCATCTTTTCCCTGGCTTGGAGCCAGCCCATTCACACCACAGATAAAAACTCCCCAATCATCAAGTTGGAGCACCCCTTCCCCTCTCCGTTCCCAAGACTGCATCCCCCCCCTCAGCCCCAGGGACCCCCCCACATCCTCCGACATCTTCTGCCCACCACCCCCCCCCCCGTTCGCCCATCTCAGTACCCCACATCCCCAGGGGAGACAGAGATGCTCAGTGACGTGTTTAAAAGCAAGCTGACCTCTTTATCCATGCATGGATGCTGCCCAACAGCCAGTGGGCCAAGGAAACATCTGTGCTTCCCCCTCCTAGGGGATGTAAACAGCCTCTGGGTGAGGCTGGGGGGCTCAGCAGGATCAGGCCCAGCATGGCTGCTCAAGAAAATACAATGATATATATATATTTATCAATATATTTATTGCTGTTATATCAGCAATGTGCCCATCCCAGCTGCTCAAAAGCATCCCAACCTGCTCACAAGAGTCCCTGGGAGCAATGCAACTTGGTTAACCAAAGAGGAGCAATTAAACCCCATGGTTTAATCTCCAACCCTCCCCACAGTGCAAAATAAATAAATAAAAAGGTTATTTTATTTTAAAAAAAAAAAAGATATTCTTCTTCCCATCCTGTAGGTGAGACTTTGCACTTAGGGGAAAGAGCAGATTGCAGCCTTTAATTAAAAGCTAGAAGCCTTTTCCCGCTCTGAGTTGTGCTAGGAGCAATCTCTAAACACCACTCAGCAGAGAGGAAACAGCACTGACTGCTGCTCTGCTTTAACCAAAAAAAGAAAAAAAAAATTAAAAAATAAAATAGCACAAGCCACAGAACAGGGAGTTCTTCCAACAATCTGTTTTCTGTACCCTGGAAAATAATAGCAACCCATATGGAAAGCCCACACAGCTATTTTCCAGGTGCTTTGTATGGCGTGAAATCCATGGAATAAATTACCTGTGTAATGGAGTTGGGGGTGGGGGGGGGGCAAGGGGGAGAATGCTGAGGTTGTGTTTATCTGCTGCATCTCGTTCCCTTCTGGATACAAACACAGGGCTGGTGAGGGATTTTCCTCTCTGTGGGAAATGTCACTTTAAATATCAGTGATGTCGGGGTACCAGTGTGGCAGAGACTTGTTCCCAGCTGGGGGGGAAAAAAAAAAAAAAAAAAGAGCTCAGAAATATGGTCTGGGTGTATCTGATCATGGGGTGGTGAAATTTAATGGGTTTTCTCTGGGTTGCTTATTTTAAGGTTGTTTCTGGAATGCCTGGGTCCTACAGCCAAGCTGGCATCGCAGCTGGTACCTTTATGGGGTAGGGGTGAGGGAGAAAACCTGGCACTAAAAGGGAAACTGAGGCACATCAACAGTAAATGCTGATGGTTAAAGCAGAAACATAAAGGTGACCACAGCAGCTAGGTTAAAAAAAGTGATAAAGCAATTAAAATATTCCCATTCTCAGGCCCTTGGAGATGCTGGCAAGATTTGGGCTGGTTGGTGAATAAAATCCTGAAGCCACTTGAAAGCACACAGGTTCCTTTCTCACACCCTCAAAAGTCCCCCCAGCATTCCCACCCCCATGTGGGCAACCAGCTCTTCTGGTAGATGAAGTGATGAAGGACACACTCCCAAAAAAGGTGTGGACGTTTCCTAAATACCTCAAAGCTGGTTTTATTCAGAAAGCACCAAAAGGCACATGGTAATTCTGTTCTTCTGCTTCAGTTCTGAAACCTGCAAGTTTTGTTTTATTCAATTCTTCTGGCCAAAAAAAACCCATCAGTTGGGGTAGACATTGCCCAAGTTTACCTTTCGTCCTGTCGTGGGGTCACCACTTCCTTGGAGCATGGAGCAACCCCCCTCCCATCTCCCTAAATTGGCTTTGGAAGGTTTAATCCCCCCTGGTTTTAGCCAAGATTGGAGCCTCCAGGACAGGGTCTGCTTCAGGTCTCAGGATGATTTCCTCTCCTGGATGTCACATGCAGGTAACACACAGGCTCCCCCATCCAGAAAATTTGTTTATATGCAAAATATATTCAATTAAACTGGGAATTAAAGGCTTTTCATCCTGGTGGGAATGAAAGCATGCATTGCTTGCTGGACAGCCAGTGTCAGCATCTTCTCAGGTAAAAATAACAAGCTGGTTTGATTTCTTCCCTCTCCTAAAAGCAGAGCATACAAGAATTGGCTCAGCAAAGGCTGGGACAAACTTTGAGGTTCGAGCTCCCACTCTTCCCTCTCAACAAGCACACCAACATGTTTCTTCCCCACCTCCTCAGCCTTAAACTGCTTAGAGAGACGTACGCAAATCCAGACAGAAAATTAAAACATTGGGGAAAAAAAACCAAACCAAGACTAATTAAAGCTACAACCAACCCCTGCTACAAAAAAAAAAAGCCAAAAAAACCCCCAACCCATTTCAGGCTTTCTTAGCTGACAAATCAGAGCTGATGTAATTAGGAAAGAGTAATTAGGAAGCTAACCGTAAACTTTTTTTAATTGATCAGCTCTTCACCTCATTCCACATCTGCTCTGACTGGGAAGGAGTGACCTTTGATGCCATCTCCTCACCCTTTTTTATTTCAAACTCTCTACCTATGGCCTGATGACCTCCTGGCACTGGCAGCTTGGTTCTCAGCCTCTGCTTTTCTTTCTAAGGATTCCTAAGCCACAGATCCCAATGGGACATCTCAGAATCCCAGACTGGTCTGGGTTGGAAGGGACCCCAAAGATCACAGAGTTCCAACCCCCTGCCACAGGCAGGGCCACCAACCTCCAGGCCTGGAGCTACACAAGGTTGCCCAGGGCCCCATCCAACCTGGCCTGCAACACCCCCAGGGATGGGGCACCCACCCCTTCTCTGGGCAGCCTGTTCCAGCCCCTCACCACTCTCTCTGGAAAGAACTTCCCCCTAATATCTCATCTAATCCTTCCCTCCTTCAGCTTCACTCCATCCCCCTTGTCCTGCCATTGTCTGCCCTTTTAAAAAGCTGATTCCCCTCCTGTTTCTCTGCTCCCTTCAGGCACTGGAAGGCTGCAATGAGGTCCCCCCACAGCCTTCTCTTCTCCAGGCTGAACAAGCCCAGCTCCCTCAGCCTCTCTTCATAGGGGAGGTGCTCCAGCCCTCTAATCATCTTCATGGCCTCCTCTGAACCCCCTCCAACAGTCCCACATCTTTCTTGTATTGGGGCCCCAGCTCTGGACACAGGACTCCAGCTGGGGCCTCCCGAGGGCAGAGCAGAGAGGGACAATCCCCTCCCTGTCCCTGCTGCCACCCCTCTGCTGATGGTGATCCCCTTGTCAGGGCTGAAATACAGCCAGGAAGGATGCAAAGGTCTCAACATCTACCTCAGGTCATGGGTTGAGTTTTTTGGGAAGCCCTATTTTATCAGAAACTAAATCTCTGAAACCTGGCCAGGAAAGAGGGGTTTCTACCTCAAAACAGGGGTGACCACTGATACACCAGTTCATTGCAGAAGGATGCTAATAGGTAAATTGCCAAGCTCTGTCTTGGCACTCGCTCAATCCAAGCCAAACTAGCCCTTCATCCCAGCAGACCCTGCCCTACAGCCCACCCCAAATCCCTGCTCCTGCAGCACTGAGCACAATCAGGAACATCCCCAGTACAGGGGGATCCATCACTCAGGGGTCCACTCTGACCCTCTCAACCCATCACCAGGGGCAAGGGCCCCCAGGCAGGGTCCCCCCATCCCACAGATCCAAATCGGAGGTCCAGTTCCCACCAGCCAGCAAGGAGAGCCATGTCCCAGAAGTGCTGGGCAGTCCCCATGCCTGGCAGCAGACCCACTTTGAGGATGCTCAGCCCCAAGCTGCTCCCCAGGGGAGGTGCTAGCAGCACCAAAGGGCTCTTCACAGGCTTCCCCCCAGACAGCAAGGAAAGCAGATTAATCCACAGCCAGGGAGAAAACAGCATGCCCCATGCAGAGGAAGGGACACAGCACCACTAGGACAAGCCACAGAGGTTTGGAGTAAACACAGGGGATACCCAGCTGCCCCACAGCACCCCCAATTCAACCCCTACCCACCCCCTAAACAACACACAACAGCTAGGACCCCACTTACATTAGGATACCCCAATCTTAGGGAACTGGTGCGAGAACATGAGGATTGCCTACAAGGAGACATGCTGAAGCACCTAAACCACTACACCTCCCCTAAAAACCCAGCTGCCCCAGCTCTCTAATAACCCACAGCAGCACCCCACAGGTGCTGTTGGTTGGGATCCTGCCCCAATCCCAACCCAGCTGCCCTAGCAGCAGCAGCAATTAGAAAACCCTAATTAAAAAGCTCCATTTGGAGATACTAAATGGACTGAGGTGGATGTGGTGGCCCTGGAATGAGTCTGGGTCTGCATCCAGATTGCCAAGAGATGCTGAAGCCCCTTGTCTGAGCCACAGACCACTTGGGAGGATGGACAAGCATTAATAAGTATTTTGACTCCTAAAGTGACTCTTTCTATCCCTGATGAATCAAAAATGTGTGACAAGTGGGTTTTTAGACCCAGAAAAGCACCTGTAACCTCTGTTTTGAGCCCCAAATCAATGTGGATCAAAGCCAGTGGAAAAGGCTCAGGCAGGTCATTTGGGGCACCTCCTGACACCCCCAGGTTCCTCCTTTAGAGCCATCCTGTTGTGAATAAACACCAGAGACATTTTCCCCAAAATATCAACCTCTCCCTTAAATTCAATTAAAATTGGGCAGTGGAATAACCACACAGAAGGGAGGATGGGACAGACAGACCCTGAAAAATCTGCCAAACAGCCCACCACCTTGCTGCAGAGGGACAAGCACATATCTCAGGATCAATATTATTCTCATTTTTGGGTTCTGGCAGCCAAAATTGCATTTTCTGAGCCTAGGGGGGACCTTCTGAGTCCTTGCCTTGGGCAGACCCCAGAGAAAATGCTCATCTCCATGATGCTTTTCAACCTTAGCACCAAATGTACAGAATAAAGGCAGCCCAGGGCATGAAGAATTTAATAATACAAGCTGTTGTGTGACAAAGCCCAGAAAGTAATATCCATATTATGGTTATTATTAAATCAGAGCAGCTTCCTATGGTTTGTCCTGTCTGTAATTTAAACAGAGCCTTGGTTATATTTCACAGACTCACAGACTCACAGGGGTTGGAAGGGACCTCCAGAGCTCATCGGGTCCAACCCCCTGCCAAAGCAGCTCCCCAGCTCATATTGCACAGGGCGGCGTCCAGACAGGGCTGGAATATCTCCAGAGAAGGAGACTCCACACCCCCTGGGCAGCCTGTCCCAGGGCTCCCTCACCCTCACTGGGTAAAAGTTTTTCCCATGTTGGTGCAGAACTTCCTATGCTCTAACTTGCAGCCATTGCCCCTTGTCCTGTCCCCACAGAGCACTGAAAAGGGGCTGGCCATTTCCCCCTGCATCCCATACTTCAGATATTTATAAACATTAATAAGGTCCCTTCTTAGTCTTCTTTTCTCCAGGCTGAACAGCCCCAGTTCACTCAGCCTTTCCTCACAGGGGAGATGCTCCAGGCCCTTAATCATCTCCGTAGCCTCCTCTGGACTCTCTCCAGGAGATCCCTGTCCTTTTTATCCCAGGGAGCCCAGCACTGGACACAATACTCCAGGTGGGGCCTGACCAGGGCAGAGCAGAGGGGGAGGATCACCTCCTTCGACCTGCTGGCCACACTCCTCTTGATGCCCCCAGGATCCCATTGGCTCTCTTAGCCCCCAGGGCACACTGCTGGCTCATGGCCACCCTGTCACCCACCAGGACCCCCAGGTCCTTCTCCACAGAGCTCCTCTCCAGCAGATCACCCCCAGCCTGTACTGATTCCAGCAGTTGTTCCTTCCCAGGTGCAAGACTCTACACTTGCTTTTGTTGAACCTCATTTGGTATCTTACTGCCCAGCTCTCCAGCCTGTCCAGGCCTTGCTGGATGGCAGCGCAGTGTTTTGGGACCTTTCACAGAGAAAAAGACATGAGTTTTATCTGAATAACCATTAAAAGTGGCTGATGAGCAGCATTCCTCTTTCTAAATCAAAATCCAAATAGAAAAATAATAGATTTTTTAAAATATTTGATGGGGTTTTTTGCAACCTCCTGGCACTCTGCCACTACCTTGCTGGGTGCCCTTGGCAAAGCAGGCATGTCCCCACACAATGTGGGGAGGGGACAGTTTCACTGAGACATTTCAATCCTCATCTGAGGGAATTTCTTCCCTTTTGGGGCTTTTATTTTGCTTTTCTCCTTTGAGTAGATGTTGCTCCCAAGTCCCCCTGGCAAGCAGCATTTCATGAACATCGTGGAGCTCCTTCCTCATTAAAAAAATGAACTTAGAACGTTTAATATTCAAGGAAAAAAAAACCCAAACCCCAAAAATACCCCTTCCTGAAGGCTGTGGGGGGACCTTGCTGCAGCCTTCCAATTCCTGAAGGGAGCAGAGAAACAGGAGGAGAATCCACTTTTAAAAAAGGTAGATAATGTCAGGACAAGGGGGATGGATTGAAGCTAAAGGAGGGAAGGTTTAGATTGGTTATTAGGGGGAAGTTCTTTACAGAGAGAGAGTGGTGAGGGGCTGGAACAGGCTGCCCAGAGAGGGGGTGGATGCCCCATCCCTGGGGGTGTTGCAGGCCAGGTTGGATGGGACCCCAAGGATCACAGAGCTCCAACCCCCTGCCACAGGCAGGGACACCAACTTCCAGGTCTGGAGCTACACAAGGTTGCCCAGGGATCCATCCAACCTATCTATCCTCTTAAAAAGCTGATTCCCCTCCTGTGTCTCTGCTCCCTTCAGGGATGGGAAGGCTGCAATGAGGTCCCCCCGCAGCCTTCTCTTCTCCAGGCTGAACAAGCCCAGCTCCCTCAGCCTCTCTCTGTAGGGGAGGTGCTCCAGCCCTCTGAGCATCTCCGTGGCTCCTCTGACCCCTCTCCAACAGTCCCACATCTTTCTTGTATTGTGGCCCCAGCTCTGGACACAGGACTCCAGCTGGGGCCTCCCGAGGGCAGAGCAGAGAGGGACAATCCCCTCCCTGTCTCTGCTGCCACCCCTCTGCTGATGGAGCCCAGGATCCCATCGCCCTTCCGAGCTGTAAGAGCACACTGCTGGCTCATGTTAAGTCTCTCACCCACCAGAACCCCCAGGTCCTTCTCCGCAGGGCTGCTCTCCAGGAGCTCCTCTCCCAGGCTGTATCTATGTCTGGGATTCTTCTGGCCCAAGTGCAACACCCGACACTTTCCAGTGTTGATCCTCATTAGGTTCACCTGGGCCCACCTTTCCAGCCTGTCAAGATCCCTCTGGTTGGCTCCTTTCCTTCTGTATTGACAGCCACACCACTCAGCTTGCTGTCACTGGAAATCTTTGCTTGCCAGGCCTGATGAGGAGGTGATGGTCACTTGCTGCCAGACGGATGAGCCAGGCAAATGCCCTAGGTGGGAAATTAAAGCCAGGCTTATGTGAGCTTTCAGAAATGAAGGAGTGATGTCAGTTGCTGTGGTGCATGAGCTCACGTACTGAATTACCAAAGCCAGGCTGGGAAACCCCAAGTGCAACACACGAGCCAGTTCCAACACTGTGTTATTTATAGAAAGGCTGAACTTGGCTCTTTTGCAGGTGGTTTTGCAGAGGGGAAATAATTTCTTGGCTTCTCCTCCAAGTTTTTGATGGGAAATATCGATTGGCAATGTGACAACAGTCAGAAACAGGGCTGGTGGTTCTGCATAGGAGAAAGCTTCTGCAGGGGACCACAAGTGAAACAAGTTGTGTCCGGTCAATGTAATTCCAGGTGCTGGCTCACCTGCCTTGATGGAGCCCAGGGGTTTCCTTCTCCTTTGTGGGAGCAGAGCCCCAGGACCAAACCTGTCCCAGCTTCAGGTCTGGGTTGCTGTTTGTTCCCCCAGTGTTGGTAGTGACCAAAATGCTCCTGGAATCCTGCCTCAGTTTCCCCTTCTGTATGTGCACAAAAGGAACTGTTTATTCAGGAGCTCAGCAAGGACAACTCCAGGGGAATTATGCCAAAAACAAACCCTAAAACCCGAGAGGGGACCCAAACAAAATTAAACATGATTAAACCAGGGGAAAGCCTCCAACAAGGGTCTGCCCTGAGCCTTTAGGCTGGCCCTGAGTCTCTCTGAAAGGACAGGAGGAAAACAAAAGAAGCCCCTGAATCCCTAACCAGCATTTTGTGGGATTAAACCACCTTCCAGACCTGAGCCTGCCTCTCCGTAAAATACCTGGGCTCTCTCAGCCCACCAAATTTAAAAAAAAAAAAAAATTAGAAATCAATAGAAAACATGTTTCCCGGTAGGTGAAAATGAGTTTGCTTCTGGGAGGTGGGAATCACCTTTTCCTGGTAATTATGAACAAAGAGCATCATTTTCTAAATGCCTGCAAGGTGGTTAATTAGCACAGAAGTGTGAGTCTAGCAATTAAAAGGTGTTTCTTGCAAGGATTCAGGGTGGCAGAGTCAGGAAACAAGAAGCGGAGGATCAGAGGGAGAGCTCAGCTTTGGCATCCACCGCTGTGCAGGGATGCAGAAAGGCTCGGCCCCAGGGGCAGCCCTGGACCCACACCCCACAGAAATAAAAAGCAGAGGGTTTTGCATGATTTTTTGTGTCCAGTGCTGGGCTCCCTGGGATAAAAAAGCCAGGGATCTCCTGGAGAGAGTCCAGAGGAGGCTACGGAGATGATGAAGGGCCTGGAGCATCTCCCCTGTGAGGAAAGGCTGAGTGAGCTGGGGCTGTTCAGCCTGGAGAAAAGAAGACTGAGGGGGGACCTGATCAATGTTTATCAATATCTTAAGTATGGGATGCAGGGGGAAATGGCCAGCCCCTTTTCAGTGTCTGTGGAGACAGGACAAGGGGCGATGGCTGCAAGTTGAGCATAGGAAGTTCTGCACCAACATGGGGAAGAACTTTTACCCAGTGAGGGTGAGGGAGCCCTGGGACAGGCTGCCCAGGGGGTGTGGAGTCTCATCTCTGGAGATATTCCAGACCTGTCTGGACACCGACCTGTGCAATATGAGTTAGGGAGCTGCTTTGGCAGGGGGTTGGACCCAATGATCTCTCGAGGTCCCTTCCAACCCCTGTGATTCTATGATTCTATGATTCTATGATTTCAGGTTGAAGAAACCATCTCCCACCTAGTCCTTCTACTGTGGGGCTGTCCCGTGCCTCAGTTTCCCCACTGATACTACAATGGCTAGAGATCTGAGGACACAA
The DNA here is from genome assembly GCA_020800305.1 of Porphyrio hochstetteri. Taxonomy (NCBI): domain Eukaryota; kingdom Metazoa; phylum Chordata; class Aves; order Gruiformes; family Rallidae; genus Porphyrio; species Porphyrio hochstetteri. The sequence goes on along the minus strand of CM036915.1, from coordinate 14,885,973 downwards.
TGTTGGTCCCCTTCCTTGTGAGCCCCTGCCACCACAGTTCTTCCTTGGGGACACAGATGTCACCTCTCCTCCTGCATGTCCTTAACATCCCCACATCTCCTGCGGTGTTACATCAGCAGATGGGTTTCAGCAGAGCCACGGCCCTTCGCATCACTGGGGCCATCCCTATTTAACGGGTTATTTGCTTCCCCTTTCTGCTCCACCACATCTCAGCATCTGCAAATGTGTCCAGCATTTATTTTATCTCATTTCTCTGCTCGGTGACAAATAGAGCAAAGAGCAGCAGAGCAATGCCAGTGATCTCTCCATTAACCAGCTCTTAATCCATTTAACACGGGCTGGATTTTCATCAGGGTGGGACACATGATGAAGTCAAGTGCCTCACAGAAGTCAAAGTGCATTAAGTCAAGTTATCTTTATCAACTGACCTTGTGATTTAATAAAAGAAAGAGTCTCGAGGTTGCTTGGCAAGAGCAGGCTTCAGCATCTCTGCAGGTTTGAGGTGGCAATAAGTCTCCATCCCACTCGCTCTGGGATGGAGAAACTTGTGCTGTACCCATCATCTTCATCCCACCACGTGCTCCTGTCATTCAGCAGCATCACTTGAGCACATGGGAGGGTTTAGATACTGCTCTGAGGAGAACAGAGCCTTGGCAGGGGCTCTCCTCTGACTCCATGGACCAGGGATTACTGAGCCTGGAGGTCCAGGATGCTGGGAGAGGGCAGCATCCCTAGGGGGTCCCTGTGAAAGAACCACCCACCGCCTAATCCTCAAAGGCGTACACATTGGGGATGAAAGTGGGTGGCAGGTGGTGATGCCTTGGGCATGAGGGGAGGGTGTCACACTGGAAGGAGCTGCTGAGGATGTCCTGCAAACTCCACAGGTCAGGGTGCGGCACTGCCCATTTAGGATCTCCAGGGATGGGTAAGGAGGCTACTGGTGAGCACATGAGGGGGTCCGTGGCTGTGATGAGGGGTGATTGGGAGGGGGTAGTACCTTCCCTTCAGCCTCTCCATCCTTGCTGGAGTAAACTGAGGCCATTTCCTATAGAGGATCAGGCAGCACCTGCCTGTGAATCACCAGCTGCCGATCCCGGTGAGTCACCACACCCCCAGAGTCAGTAGACACTGATCCCCAGGGATGCATGAGCATTCCCAAAAAGCACCTGTATCATCCCTGCATCCCCCCCTCTACTCCATGTGTCCCCAAAGGACCTCATCAGATATAAGCCCTCCTGAGTGCCAAGACTCTCCTTCTCTGGGTTTCCTAAGCACTGAGAACAGCAGAGGAAGGAGAAAAGGAGGGATGAGAGAGAGGACAGACAATGGAGGAGGAAGCAGACTTGTCCTGTTGGAGAAAGCTAGGAATGATGATTATTTTGGCAGGAGATGGGGACACCTTCCCATCCCAGAAGAGAAAACACTATCAGAACTTTTTGTTCTGTGTGGTTTGAAAGCCTTAAAATGATGAATAAATCCAGGATGCACCAAGGAGAAAGGAAACCCTGTCCCCTCTCAGGCACACCTCTTCCCCTTCATCCCATCTCTAAATTGCTGCTGATGTCCCAATGTCCCCATATCCCCAGCGTAGAGCAAGGACTAAACCTCTTCTTTGCACTGGCTGCATTGTCCCTGCCCCACCACCTCCAGCCCTCTATAATGACATATTTTTCCCCTGGTTTTGACTATTTTGGTTGCTTTTTTCATAACCTCAGTGCAGGTTTTAAACCTGGACTGTTGAGAGCAGCAGGTGAAGGCAGGAATTAGGGGGAAGGCACCACAGTGGCACTACCCCTGCTGGCATTCCCTACCTGATCATAGTTGATGCAGATAAAATGTAATGCCTGGAGGCTGACAGCAACCCTCTAAGTGAGTTCTGATTTCCCCCCTCCCCTCACTTCTTCAAAATCCCACTTTAAGGAAACAAGCATGTGTAATGAAATCAAAGGAGCTCAGATTGCCAACTGAGGCTAGGTAGAACTGTTGGAGATGGTTCACAGGAGGCCACAAAGATGATCAGAGGGCTGGAGCACCTCCCCTATGGAGAGAGGCTGAGGGAGCTGGGCTGGTTCAGCCTGGAGAAGAGAAGAATCAACTTTTAAAAGGGTAGACAATGGCAGAACAAGGGTGATGAAGCTAAAGGAAGGTTGGTTTAAATTAGATATTGGGGGAAGTTTTTTCCAGAGAGAGTGGTGAGGAGCTGGAACAGGCTGCCCAGAGAGGGGGTGGATGCCCCATCCCTGGAGGTGTTCAAGGCCAGGTTGGATGGGGCCCTGGGCAACCTTGTGTAGCTCCAGGCCTGGAGGTTGGTGGCCCTGCCTGTGGCAGGGGGGTTAGAACTCTCTGATCCTTGGGGTCCCTTCCAACCCAGACCAGTCTGTGATTCTCTGATTCTATGTGGCTGCTCAAATGCAGCAGAATTTGCTCCGATGGACATCTCCAGGGCTGGACAGCACGGCACCAGATTTGGGCATCTCTGTGTTGGAGGGCCTGGGGGGCTCTGGGCCCCCATTTATATCTATGAAATAGGGAAGGCATCAATTTTCCACCCTGTTAGGAGGAAAATATTGGTTAGGTTACTGTTTCCAAAGTGTTCACAGTGCTGGGTGCCTCCACATGCTAATTCAGCATGGGTTTCCCCTCCTTCTGTCCTTGCAAGAGTACAACACAGGACTCTGCAAAGACTTATCTCAGCAGATCTACCTTGAAAAAGCCTCCCCAGGTGGTGCTATGGCTTATGGTGGCTCTGCTGCAGGTGATGGATAGGTGGTGGAGCTTGAAGAGTGAGGTTGAAACATGCAGCATGGGGTGGTCCATCCAAATAAGGCCACTGGTTGGGCTCTGTGTGAGCAAGGAGAGAAGGTACCAGTGAAGAACTGTGTCACCTCTACACAGATCAGCATGGAGAGCTACTTTGGAGAACAAACCAGAAATCTGGAGGGAGGGAAATATTTGGGTTGATCCAAACCAGCAACTTTTCCAGAAAACTTCCACAGAAGAAATCAGAGAGAAAAAAAACATGTGCTGAGGACAAGCAGAGATGTTTTCTTTACCTCAGGATGATGTGTGTTGCTTTGCCCCAACATGGCATGTGCTAGTTCTGCCTTTTCTGCCCTCTTTTTACATACATTTTTTAATAAAATGAATAAAAATATAAAATAAAAGGAAAAAGTCAAACAGTTTGGGTTGGTCTTGGTTGGTTTTTTTTTTTTTAATTAACAATATACCAGGATGGCAGAAACAAAACATCTCATTAAAAAGAAAACAAAAAGACAAAATGAAAGATCTTAGCTGTTCCTCCTTCACTTCCCCCAAGGGCAAAGGTTGACCCAATGCTCCCCACACCCTTCAAATACCAATGCCCAAATACTGTGTTCACAGGAAAAAACAATGTGGATAGTCACAATAAGGCTTTTCTGAGCATCTGTGTGCAGGATGGGTTCTGACTGATGGAACCATCACAAGGATGGACATCCAAGCAACTCCCAGGTACTGCTTCTTGGTCCATATGGAGGTGCCACCTCCATCCAAGCTCAGGTTTGCAGGCTCCTCACAGTGCAAGACATGAAGACCCTCTTAGGAAGGAGCCAGGATATCATCTCTGCTTGGTTTTGTGGTAGACATAGAGGAAGCCCCCCACCCTGGAGTAACTCCTCCACACTTCAGGTCTGGCAGCTGGGAGGGACCATCCTCCTCCCACAGACATCACCTGCATCTCACCGTCTCCCTTGTTTATCGGTGAGTTTACTCCAGGAAATCCAATCGCCACTTTGGAGTTAATCCCTCTAACAAACCCTTACAAATCCTTTCATCCAGAAGTTTATTAATATTAATAAGATTTATTAATATTAGCTCCTCTCAAGCAGAAGTGAATTAAGTACCTTTACCTCCCATTTGGCTTTTTTTTGTGCCTCTTCTCCTCATCACTGTTAATGGGAGCAATTCAATTAAGGGACAAACAACTTGCCAATAAAAATCTTTCCCCCCACCTCCCTCCTCCTTTAGCTTAAGGACTAATGGTGTTTAACTGGGGAAAACAAGCTCAGATAGCGGTGGGGGCAAGGAGAAGCCCCGGTAGGCTCTGAGCATGGGGCAGAAGGGCTTGGCTTGGCTCATCCCAGGGAAGGGAGGCACTTGAATGGGAACCCCACAGAAACCCATAATTTGCCAGGGGAAAGTCTTCCAGCCCTGAAGTAGCCATCTCAGTGCCCAGCTGACAAACTTATTTGGTTCATGGAGAGGAAAGCCCTTGAAGTCTGCATGAAGTTGGTAGTGTGAAAGGCAACCAATGTTCTCCAACTGCCCAGAGTCCAGCTGCTGCTCAAAAAACCCTGAGATTTGCTCCATCTTGATGCCTACATGAATTTCAGCAGGCATTGCTGCGTGTCCACCAGGATGTGGTCTGAACCTGGCACCGGCTTGGTGGGTTGGACCCACAATCTAACACTGTGCAGCTGGGGAAAGGGGACGAAAACAGCAACTAGGCTGGAAAACAGCACAAACTCTAGGTGTAGCTTGTGCCCTGCGAGCAAAAGGAGAAGCCCTTCCAAAAGGGGCTCCAAGGGGTCAAAATCCCCCTCCAAGGGATCAAAGCCAGACTTTTCTGACTCCAGCCCCAAGCATCGTGCTGCCTCGGGCACCATCCCTGCCGAGCAGCACTGGAAGCGAAGGCTCAGGGAGTGGTGCCGCCTGTCAGCTCAGCTCCATCGCAAGGGCCACAGCGTTTCCTGGCTGTCAGAAAGGATTTGTTTGGTGCCATGCTTGCCCTCCTCCACCTCCTGTGGTGACAGAGCAGCTCTCCTCCTAAGCCTGGGCTTAGCCTGAGAAAAGAAGTTTGGTTTCTCTGTTCAGTCCAGGCTCCGTAAGCGTGTTTGGAATCTGCATCAGTGGCTGGAGGACATGATGGAGCAGAGATGTTCAGCTGTGAGCTGAGGTACCACCTGCAAGGAGAAGATGTGGATGAGCAGGGACAGCTCTGCCCCTGCCATCCCTGCTCTGGCGCAGCCTGAGAGAGAGCCAGAGGCTGCATCTCACCTTCACCAGGACTAAAAACTCTTCAATGATTAACTGATGTAAGAAAAAGTCATGGCACAGTCTGGGGTGACTTCCTGACGGGACCCACTCACACATCACACCAGGACCTGCCTGGAGACCCAACAATGAAGACAATCCCCATGTTATCATCCACATTTGCCCATAGTTTTCCTTCTAAAACATCCCCTTCCCCAGCTCTCGGGATCATTCGCACAACACCCTTCATGACTTGCCCTGGGATGCTTTGAGTGTCATCCCCCTGACCTGATGGCCAGCCAGGAAGGAGGGTGAGGGACGGGAACCCAGCCTTTCTGGTGGCCACATTTCAGCAGCAGTGATAGGGGAATCCCTTTGGGAAGAAACATACTGCCAAAATGTCAGGGGCAGTTATGGTAATGGGATAGACAGGTTTGTCAGGCAGAGGGTGGTTCGGATCAGGGTCGATGCATCACGGATGTTTGACAAGGGCATTTCAACCCAGTCAAAGCTCTTGGTTGTGAGGGCCCTGCAGCCTGCCCGGGTGGACTCTGGGCTGTCAGAGAAGAGATATGAGAGACAAAGATTTCCATGAAGCAAAGTGAATTGACAGTATAAAAAGGTCTCATTTCCCCTGTGCTTCTTTTGATCACCCAGCAGATGCATTCACAGGGGTCACATCATCCTGCAGCTGGGTCACCTCCAGGCCCATATTCCTGTCAGACAATTAAGTCTGGACCCTGGAGTCACCCACACACAGAGGGGTCCCATCTTTATCTCACTGTGATTGTCGCATCCAGCCCATGCCCCAGCAAGCCCTGTCTCACCTTGGTACGGTCTAGGTGATGGAAGGATGAGTGTGCTCCTCCAGGAATACCTGCACCAGGGTCATCACCTGAAGAACAGCAAAAACTTGAGATTAATACATCAACAAGCATATGACAGCATCCTCGGGCTGACAGGAAAGGGACTATTCTCCCCCACCCCGAGGCTAAACACAGAAACAAATCTCCAAGTCTGAAGCTCTCTGCCTCAATATTTCCTTCTTGGACGCAAGGGGAAGACACCAAGCTGCTCCACAGGGCATGTAATTCAGCTAACAGCTCCCCTTTGCCCCTCCTCAGGCTTTGCTGGAGGGATGTCTGCTCATTAGTGAGTGGCACTGATTAAGAGGAAAGAACCTAATTTGTGAGAGCAGAGAGAAGAGCCTCTGCCTGCTCCCCTTTGCACCAGCAAGCAATTTTGTAGGGCATTATTCAACCAATAGACCACATTTAGGGCAGTAAATGCTGGCCACAAATATGTCCAACCAAGGATGAAGAAGTTCTTCTGGGTCCCCCAGGCATTTACAGACACAGATGACAGGAGTTTCAGCAGAAATCAGCCTCTTTTTTTCTTCTTCTTTTTTTAATGACACAGTCATAGAAAAGCTCAGTTTAAAGTATTTCCAAGCCTTGCCACGCCTGCCTTTGAGTTCTTCAAAACAAAATGAGGTTTCCACAAATAAATTAATTTCTTTTTAACAAGGAGTTTCTTGGCAGGTCCTCTGACACCTCCTGACCCAAAATGGAAACTTTAATATTTTTTTCCTCCCCCCCAAAAAAAAAATTCAGTTCATGTTGACCCAAATTCAGAGGGTTTTTTATTATTACTTTTGACTTCGGACAGTGAATAGAAGCAGCAAACACTCTCCCATCACTGGAAGTCACCCAAGTGATGCCATCAAGCATTCAGAGAACAGGAACATCATGAAATATTCATGTGGGATCAGCAATTCCCAATGCTAAAGGAGGCCAAGAGGAGAAGCACCAAGAGGAGAAGCACCAAGAGGAGAAGCACCAAGAGGAGAGAGGAGATGCAGAGGCTTGTGAGGAACAAACCAAAATGCTCTGTGTTTAAAAACTCATTTCTGGCTTTTAACACGTGATGGCACGAGGATACTGGAGGCTAAATCCAGACCACTATGCTTAAAAGCCCCTCAAAACTTCTTCTCCATGAGCTGGTGAAGCCCATTTGGTCCTTCAGAGCACCCTGCAAGCAAGGAGACCCACACATGAACATCTCATTGCAATGAAACGGCATTAAAAACAACAAAAAAAGTGATTTGTTGTTTGGTTTGGGGTTTTTTAATGAAATTTTTATTAAATTCAAATATATTAACCAAGTTATAGAGGACAAACTTGGCCTTGGACCTGCCAAGGAGCTTGGCAAGACCCAGCTTGCAGATGTTAATGGGAAGGAGGAAAAGAGCTGAGCCACCAGCGGTTCCTTGAAGCTCTAGATTTCACCTTTAATGTATTTCAGTGCATGATTCAAGCACATTATCTGCATGAAATGCTGCATTAGCATCAAAATGAGGGGAGTTCTCTTCAATATATTAAAGTGTCTCTGATGGGTTTGAAGGTAGCTTAGCGCCAGAGAGGCATTAAGGAAGTAAATGCCACATTTGTATTCAAAAGAGCTGCTTTTTTTTCCTTCATTTAAAGCCATTGATGTAAGAAGTGGTGCTTAAGACGGGCTTATAAAAGCGAGAGTGCATCTCTGCTACGAGACAAAAAGCTGTGTTTATGGTAAATGGTAAAGGAAAGCAAATAGTCCAGGTAGAAAATAGATTTCTTTAGGTTTTGGCATAGCTGGAGGAATGGAGGGCTGGCAGGGATGGGGTCTTCTGATGCCATTACATTACATCCCATGTTGCCTTTTTTCCAGTCTAAGCCTGGAATTAGGAATGGTTTTAGCCAGGCTGGTCACAACCATCCTTTCATAGAGGAAAAAAGAAAACCCAAACAAACAACAAAAGAAATTTATCGACCCTGACAAACACCCACTTTGCCTTTTGCAGTAAAATTTCAAGAAAAAAAAAGGTAAAAAGCTTGTTTAAGCTTATTTTTTTTTAAATTAGGATGGCTTTCAGCTTGACAAAACAGCTCAAACTTCATTTGAGCATCAAAAGTTGACATCCCATCAAAGCAAACGGCACCAGCGTCTCTGCTAAGACAATTTCAATGGTCCACTTTACCCAGAATTATAAAAAATGCTGATTCCACTTCAGAATATTCTTTATATCTTCACGCCACTCAACTAAAAAAAAAAAAAAAGCCTATTTTTTTTATAGCCAGCTCTAAGAAACGCAATTTTTGCCCCCCCCAAAAATCAGACTCCATGCCACAGCCCTGTTTAGACCATGATGAATTTTTCCTTACTCTGTTGGTGCCAGACAAGGAGCATTTTAGCTAAAACCACCAGGATTTCCACAGAATTCAAGAGGGGGGGATCAAACTGGTTTAATTTCATTATCTGAAGAAAACAGAAACCATAGGGAAAGCCCAGAGCGAGCATTAACTGGCTTCATCCATCTTTGCCACCTCCAAGGGCAATTAATAATCCCTTGTCTTTCCAAATGGAGAAAGTGAGGGGTTAAATTAATTGCTTCTGACCACTTAATGAGTCAGGGAGAGACCCTGGGAATCTTTGTCTCCCTGCTGCCTGCAAATCGGCCAGAGGAAAAAAAAATATACACTTTTCTTGGCCAAGGTGCATCGCTAATGGAAATATTTATGCCCCAGAGCTGGCATGGGGGTTATCACATACACATTCCCCCCACCTCACCCAAGATGTGGGCTTGTTAGAGGTTGTTACCCTGCAAAATTCAACCATGTGGGGCTTCCACAGGCATTAGGGTGGATTAAATCCATCCAAGTATTTGTTCTAAGGGGAGCTGTGACCAGCACGGTTGAAGGAAAGATGTCTTCTCAAGAGGGCTTAGAAATTTTGGAGTTGTCCAGCACCGAGCACAACCAAGCCCAGATACACACCAGGACCTCCAGTGATCACTAATGTCATCTCTTCCCTGGAGGGCCACACCAAGAGGGAAACACACCAAGAAAAAAATGGATATCTTGCAAGTCTTAATAAATTAACAGCCCCTTCCTGCCAACACCATTTAATCACAGCCTGGAGGATGGTCATTTTTATCTCAGCCCACAGCCTTCCTCTCTCCCTGCATCCCACCCACCCTCAATCCCCCAAGGTGAAAGTGGGCATCTTAGAGACGCTTCCCACCTTTCCACTCAGCCCATGGAGTATCCCCCAAGCCCTCCCCATGAGGAATGGTCTGGAAGATCATCCCCCAGTTTTGGGGGGGGCAGATCCTACTCCCACCACAGGTACCTCCCAACTTTCTTTCCCATGGCAGCTCATGTTCTCCCTTCTCTGTGCAGCGGGTTGCCACGTCAGAGAAGAAGGGAAGGAAACAATGGGGAGGAAATTGATAAGCATGGCTTGAAACCCAGAGAACGAGAACATTTGCCTGGGAGAAGCTGTGATTAGATCCGTGTGTGTGTGTCCTTTGCCAGCGCTCCTAAAAATAGAGCTTGGCTGCACAGACTGTCACACACATGCCGACATGCTCTTGCTGAAGCTATATTTACCAGCCTTGGAGACAGCCAGATTCCCATATATGAGCTGTATGTCCGTTCCGTCCCCCCTGGCACTGGAACACAGGGTTCACACAGCCAGGAAGGGACCACAGTGATGGCAAGGGACTTCTCTGCATTTATAAGGAAAAGCTGAGTGAGCTGGGGCTGTTCAGACTGGAGAAGAGAAGACTAAGGGGGGACCTTATTAATGTTTATCAATACCTTAAGTATGGGATGCAGGGGGAAATGGCCAGCCCCTTTTCAGTGCTCTGTGGGGACAGGACAAGGGGCAATGGCTGCAAGTTAGAGCATAGGAAGTTCCACACCAACATGGGGAAGAACTTTTACCCAGTGAGGGTGAGGGAGCCCTGGAACAGGCTGCCCAGGGGGGTGTGGAGTCTCCATCTCTGGAGATATTCAAGACTCGTCTGGACTCTGACCTGTGCAATATGAGCTGGGGAGCTGCTTTGGCAGGGGAGTTGGACCCGATGAGCTCTCGAGGTCCCTTCCCACCCCTGTGAACCTGTGAATGGGAATGGAAAGAAATGGGGTGGGGAGCAGAGAAATTAATTTCTGGAAGGTCTTTGAGACCATCTAGAAAAGCAAAGAGCTTGATTTAGAGATGTGCATGCAGGACAAACATCATAGAGACCAGCCAGATGGTCTGCATCCTACCTGCGTGGCTCTCAAGGCAGCCACTCCCCAAAAGAGGTACTTATCCCTGTACCTGCCCAAAAGCAAGTGCTCATGGCCAAGTCTTCTGAGACCAATATCCGGGCAGCACAAACATCAGCCATGGGCTGAAGAAGGCTCACTATGAGCTCCAGTGCTTTCCCAGTTCATCAGACCTCTTCTCAGAGATCAAGCGTGACGCAGCAGTCACGGGTCTGGCCATGACTGGGTTTGGAAGGAGAAAGTTACCACAGCTGCTCACTGGAGAAAGCAAAACTGGAGCACGACCTACATCGCCTGCTGGAAATTGGGTCCTCCACCCCTACACCCCCCAAACACACTTGTTAGTCTTGTGAGAAAGAGGGAGTGTTTAAAGGGATGAAACTGAGGCATTTTCATTATATTCATGAGGTTTCTGAAGAGGATATTTGAGAACAGAGGTATTATTATCTACATATGTCTTCACCGAGGTTGCGTGCAATTAGCAATATTCAGAGATATGCAATTAGCATTAACCAGAGATATGTATTTGGAGGGGGGAAATAATTGTTTTTCTTTCCAGAAAAGTTGTTTTGTGCACAGTTTTTCCTCAGCTATAAGCATACCAGTCCAACTGGAAAAGCTCCACTTGCCCCAGCTTGCTCCTGGAAACAGAGGTGGCCAGCAGCAAAGGATGCTTCTGCAACTGCAGCTTTTGTTTCATTGGTGAATTTTGGACAAGCTCAAAGTGCCTGCAGATCCAATGGGAACCTATGCAAAATAAAAAACCAAATCAACAACCTAAAAACACCTTCAGCTTTGCTCCCTGGTGGCACCACATCCCCAGAAGCTCTGCTCTCCATCCTGCCCAGTCCAGAGCACCCATTCTGATCCTGTGCTGTCTCATCTCCAGATCAAGGGCCTGAGTCACAGCTTTGGTTGCAAACCTCCCCCCCATATGCTTGGGGTGACTTTTGGTGGACCTGGGCTATAGATGTGTCCCCAAGAAGGAAGCAGGGAACAGTAGCTGGGGTGGCACATGGGTTCCCTTAGCCCATTTTCATGGTCTCTTGGCAAAACCAAATGATCTTCCCCTGCATGGAGACTGGTGGCCACCTCCTGGGACTCATCTTCATTTTTCAATGCAGACAATCTGTTTAATCAGCTGATTATAACATCACCTAGTGAAGTGTCACTAATGGAGGGTGAGAGGTGAGTTCCATCCTGTCACTGAAATGCAGAAGCACGGGGTGGCTTGCTCCGAGCATCCAGGTTTGGGTGTCAGGGCACACAGAGTGTGCTCACCAACCTCAGAGCACAGGATTGAAAACAGCAGAAGACACTCTCAATGGAGAAAGATTGATTCAGTTCATTGTGCTAGCAGCTAGCAGTTTCAAGAGCAAGCTGCAGCACCCTAAATCATGCCAACAAAGAGTGAAGAAACAGCTCTGATTTAGCTTCGAGAAGATCTGAGCTGGATATAAAGAGATAGTTTGTAAATTAGGAATTTGAGGGTCATTTAGTGAGGCCAACTCTGTAAATCCAGCCCTTCTCCCCATCAGCTTTAAGTTTAAAAGCCCAGATGAGGGCAAGGTCTAGACCTATTCACATGTTCCCAGCATGACTTTACTGCCTGCAGGAAGAGTCCTGGATGTGAGGACTCCAGACAATCATTCACCCACAGCCATGCCACAGACACCTCTTGTCTGGCTCCAAATAGGTCCTTTCTCCATTGCTGACAAATTTGGCCACCACATCCCCCTTTGAAGTGAATCCAACTACACTCAGGAGACACTGGTGACCTCTGGAGTGGACTAAATCCAGCAGGTGATGTTTCACTCAGCTCGTCAGGCAAGATGAAGGATGTTGGGTGCCTTAAGGGTTGCTTAAAACTGCTCGAAGGCACCAGTTGATTTGACTTAGCTGGCTATCTTGACTTCACAGGTGACCTGAGATGGGACTGTGGAGCACAGCCTAGGGGTCTTACTCTTGAGGGAGCACTTATTCATAAATTCTCCCCCCACCCCCTTGCAAGGAAGATTAAAGTAACACATGCACAGAAAAACCACACCACAAGGGTAGATAGACATGGCCTGGTGGTCAGGTCAAAAGCAGAGCCAGTGTTCTGACACCACCACAGGCTCTAAGGGCAGCAGAACACCAATGTACATCTACACCCAGCTCAGAAAGACTTCCAGGGCCACCACATGCTCCCACTGTTTCTTTCAGAAAGAACCAAACCCTGCAAAAAACCACATTATTTCTCACCATTAGCACTTGCTCCAGGGCATCCCATGCCAGTTCCCAGTGTCAGTCCCTCACTGCAGACAAGGACCTTTGCAAATAGTGTCCTGCTCCAATCTGTTTGAACAAGCAGGCCTCCTCAGTGCCACCAGGCACTCATCAGCTGAGAAAGGGTTAAGGACCTACATAGAGATCACCTGCCCATTGCCCAGAAACACTTGTAATAGACTGCCTGGGGGCTTTAAAAAATACCCAAAATCAGACAGTCTGAGACTACATCCATCAGTGGTACAACAAGCACTATCTCAGAATCAGAGAATCACAGGGTTGGAAAAGCCCTTTAAGATCATCAAGTCCAACCATTCCCATCCTAAGCTAAACCATATCCCTGAGCACCTCATCTCCCCATCTGTTAAACACACCCAGGGGTGGGGACTCAGCCCCTCCCTGGGCAGCCTGTTCCACAGCCCCACAACTCTTTCAGGGAAGAACTTTGCCCTCACATCTGAGCTGACCCTGCCCTGGGGCAGCTTGAGGCCATTTCCCCTTGTCCCATCTCCTGTCCCCTGGCTGAAGAGACCATCACCCACCTCTCTGCACCCTCCTGTCAGGTCAGTGGAGGTGGGGAAAATGTCTCCCCTCAGCCTCCTCTTCTCCAGGCTCAACACCCCCAGCTCCCTCAGCCATTCCTGCCAAAACATCATGGCAACCCTAGAAGAAGGGCCAAGAACCCCAGAGCCTCATGTTAAGGGTAGGACTGGCTGGTTGCAGTCAATGGAGGCCAGAGTTAAGTGCCAGGACAAGTTCACCTCTGCTGCAAGAGGATCTATTCAGACTCAGGCAGCTCCAGGCTTGGCAGGTGCTCTGTCAGCCACGTGCCAATGTCTCTGCATCTCTCCTCGGTGCTGTCAAACCCCTCCATTTCCCCAGCAAGAGCAGCACTTAAGCTCAAGCTCCAGCGGAGCCACAAGTGGGCTCTGGAGCTAATGCACAAATTATATTTCAAAAGCACTTCTCCTCAGGGCTGGCTATGACATCCAGGGAAATTGCTGTAATAAAAAACACCCTCTCCAGATGCAAAAGGCAGTGAAGGGGCAGGAGGGAGAAGGGGCCTCACAGCGAGGCCAGTGGCAGGGAAGCCCTTTGGGATGGGACTATACAGCACCCCTCACCTCTGAGAGCAGGATGATGGTCCGACAGCCAGCTAGGCACAAGGTTTTCCCAGCATGATTGCTGAGACATGGGATGTAAGCCACACTGGCTCAGGAGGAGCTAAGGGTGAGGAAATCACAGAATCACACAGGTTGGGAGGGACCTCCAGAGCTCATCGGGTCCAACCCCCTGCCAAAGCAGCTCCCCAGCTCATATTGCACAGGGCGGCGTCCAGACGGGGCTGGAATATCTCCAGAGATGAGACTCCACACCCCCCTGGGCAGCCTGTCCCAGGGCTCCCTCATCCTCACTGGGTAAAAAGTTCTTCCCCATGTTGGTGTGGAACTTCCTATGCTCTAACTTGCAGCCATTGCCCCTTGTCCTGTCCCCACAGACACTGAAAAGGGGCTGGCCATTCCCTCTGCATCCCATACTTAAGATATTGATAACCATTGATCAGATCCCTTCTTAGTCTTCTTTTCTCCAGGCTGAACAGCCCCAGCTCACTCAGCCTTTCCTCACAGGGTAGATGCTCCAGGCCCTTCATCATCTTCGTAGCCTCCTCTGGACTCTCTCTAGGAGATCCCTGGCTTTTTATACCAGGGAGCCCAGAATCACTATAAAACCCAAAAAAACCCCCAAAACTACAGGATGCAGGTCCTGTTCCTCTACCAAAGCCTCCAGGGCAGCATCCCCAGAGCATAGCAACCAGTTTCTTCTTTAACTTCTTTCTGTTGTGGGCTTTAGATCTAAGGGCAAGCACCTGGTGATGAAGTTCATCCTTATGGGTCTACAGCCACAGATGGAGCATCTGCAGTCAGTGGCAGAACAGCACCAAGCCTGGGCTCACAGAGTCCAAGAGGAGGATCCTGCTGCTGGGCTCTTCATGCTGAACCCAGGCACTCCAGAGCAGGGTTGTCCTAACGAGCTATTTATAAATGAGCAACAGGAAAAGGACTATTCATGCAAATTTTAGACAACTAATTACCAAGAGCAGAGTGCACTGCTGATAACTCTCAGCATCCATTTTTCACAAGCTACAAAAATGGCTTGAAACATGCAGTTCCAACCAAAAGTCCAGGACTAGGAGGTACAAGGGGTGACATCCCATACACTTGGTCTTTCACAATGCCTTGCTGCTGACCACAGACACAAGGGATACAAATCACCACAGCCCTTCTACATACACATCGTAGTCTGGAGCATCATCACCCCAGCAGAGCCAGTCTTGAGAAGGAAACCTACTGGGGAACCCCTAATGCCAACACTCACACCAGGTTGGCACTCACAAAGGTCACTTTACAAGGTGGGGACAATTGAGGAGCCCCAACCCCTTCTGCTGACCCCATAATACATGGGGTGACTCCAAGCAGGTCTTGCAGCAGAGTCTGGGCTGGATCCTCATTACTGAATCTAAAAAAAGAGCCTGGAAAAACATGAGGTGGATGGACTCTGAGGATGCAAGGTGCAAATAAACCAGCCAACATTTCATCAGAGTCTCCTAAGAAGTGGAGGAGACAAAGGCAGCTGGGGACTGGCAGGGCAGAGCTACTTTGAGAACAACTAAAGACCCCTCCCATGACAAACCCACCCTCTGCTCAGCTTCATGGGGTGTGGGATCAGGTCAGCCCTTTGCCCCATGGGTTAAGGCAAGGCCAGAAAGAGAACCCAGATAAATGCTGCAGGACTTCACACATGGGGAAGCACCTGGTGAATAAAACCCCCAGGGAGTCCAGGCAGGTAATGACCAGGTCCTACAAAAGTCATGCCCACTTTTACAGCAGAAGTATCATGGAAGCAGCTTGTCTGCCTCTGATACAAGCCCTTGGCACACACACACACACCCCCCAAATAAATAAATAAATAAACTACAAGATTTTCCTGGAAGAGGGAAAATGCAAAGCTGCTTTATTTCATGGTGGATCCTCAACCCAACTCATACTTCCAGACTCATTAGCTACTACACAGTTCTTCCCTGACAGCAGGATTGCTAATTTTGCACATCCCAAAATAATATTTGCCAAGTAGCACTCCTCACTATGATTAAAACAATATCAGGCACTAAAAATATACAGCTCCTGGGGGAATCCTGCCTGTCCAAGAAAACAAACTATCTTAGGAGGAGCTTCTTTCTCTTGAAGGCAAAGCAGATCCATGCTCTGCAGTGTGGAGGTCAGGAAGGGTGAGAAACAATGAGGGGAAACTGAGGGTGACGGAGGGACAAGAAGGGATGGAAGAGGTTTCCTCCAGCATGAGATGTAGAACTGTTGGAGAGGGGTCAGAGGAGTCACAAAGATGCTCAGAGGGCTGGAGCACCTCCCCTACGAAGAGAGGCTGAGGGAGCTGGACTGGTTCAGCCTGGAGAAGAGAAGGCTGCGGGGGGACCTCATTGCAGCCTTCCAGTCCCTGAAGGGAGCAGAGACACAGGAGGGGAATCAGCTTTTTAAAACGGCAGAGACTGGCAGGACAAGGGGGATGGAGTGAAGCTAAAGGAAGGAAGGGTTAGATTAGACATTAGGGGGAAGTTCTTTCCAGAGAGAGTGGTGAGGGGCTGGAACAGGCTGCCCAGAGAGGGGGTGGGTGCCCCATCCCTGGGGGTGTCCAAGGCCAGATTGGATGGGGCCCTGGGCAACCTTGTGTAGCTCCAGGCCTGGAGGTTGGTGTCCCTGCCTGTGACAGGGGGTTGGAGCTCTGTGATCCTTGGGGTCCCTTCCAACCCAGACCAGTCTGGGATTCTGTGATTCTATGAGGGAGAACCAGGGCTCAGGAAAGAAAAGTGGACACTAATGAAACTGAACATCTGGAGATTACACCAGGTGTCACCTCAGTACCTTCCCATCCAGCCCTTGCTTGCAGGAGCTCCTATCGTTGGCCAAATTCTCTTCCCAAATAGGTTACAGCATCCATAACTCCTGCCAGCTAATGGACAAGGTACTTGTGTGTAAGCAGTTCATTATTCAAACGGCCCTCAAAGCCAAATACAGCTCAAGGCAAATATTTGCATTTTTGTTCCATCAAAGAACAAATTAATTATCAGGCAAAACCCTCTCCCAGCCCTCAGCAGTGAGGAGCGGTCCCTGAGAGCACGTCTCCATCACAGTGGCTTTGCCAATCCATCCATCCTCCCTACACTGCCAACACAAACATATTTCCCCCTTTGTTCTTGTGCCAGTATTGGCTTTTAGCTAAACCTCTCCCCATTCCCTTGGTCCTCTTCCTCCACAGGGCACTTCCTGATGTCCTGGGGCTCCACAACCTCCTTGGAGCCAACATTGCATCTCTGGACCAGTGCAACCCAAAAACTGCAAAGCTCCACACCCTTCCCCAGCTAAATAATTAATAACCACTCTTCTGATCCTACAATGAGCATAGCTGGCAGCCAAGGTCACACAATGAAGTACTTCATGGTGGATCCTGCCTCTGATGGATCATCTTTGACAGCCCAGATGAGGCCAGGGACCTTCCTGGTGGATCCTGGGGCAGGTCCCTGCAGAGCAGCCCTCACGGTGAGCTGTGGTTTTGAACTCAGCCGGGTTGCTGCTCCCTTTGATCTCCCCTTCATTAGTCTCTCTCCTTTGCTTTCAAACATAATTAATACTTCCCTGATCAAAAGCCCAAGTGCAAGGAGAGCTTTAACCACTCTTGTTTCACCACATATTCACATTAAAAGGAGGGCTCTGGCAGAGGGGAGGAATAAGACATCATTCAAAGCCTCAAAACCACAGCGGTGTCCCCTCCCTCCATCCCATCCCCATGGTGTCACTGCCAGGACCATCAGCAGAGTCAGAGCACACCATGCCACATGTCCTTCCCAGAACCCAAACACAGGTTCTGGAGGGGACTTTGGGCTTACACAATGGCTGCTCAGGGCCTGGTCAAACACCCATCTAGCCCATCAGCAGTACCCAAAGGAGGAGAGAATCAGGGAAAGCACATGGATATTTCCTCCCAGCACCTTCCCACCACCCAGGTGTTCTCACCTCACTCCTGAGCCAAAGGAGGACCATGTCCTACATAACTCTCAGGAGATTTCCACATCCAGCCCTGACCTACCCCCAAATCCTTATCACTCAAGCCCAAGCTTAAGAAACCCTAATCCCCTCCCAAAACCCTTACAGCTAACCAACAGCCTTGCTGCTCAGCCACTTGACCCTCAATCAGATAATCCAAGAGCTTGATCAAAACCACCTGGTTTAACCCCCTCCGCTGTCACAATCCCCCAACAAATACCCTGTAAGGCCTTAACAAGCTCACAATTGCCAAGCTCTGGGGGAACAGCACAGGGCAGGAGGTGGTTTCTGAGATGGCCGAGAGTTTTGGGCACCTACAAAACCCAGTTTTGTCCCTTCACACCAGTGCTGCCCCTCTGTGGGCCACCAGATGCTGCTTGCAACGGCCATAGAGCATCATATGTGCCTTCTGCCAGCCACATACCTCTCACTCACCAAGAACACCCACCCAGGACATGCCAGCAGAGCTGCAGCCCAGCACACTGGGAAGGTGTTGATCCGCCCCCAGCCCTCACTGCATACCAAGGGTCTCTAGAGCCCCAGCTCCTCTCTGTGCAGGGCAAAACCCCATCTCCCCAGGTGAGCTGGGAAAGGAGATGCTGATCTTACACTTTCTTCCCCCATCAGCAAGCAGTTTTCAATTGTGCTGAGAGGAAAAACAAACCCAAAACCACCATCCAAAGCATGTTCAGCCTGACCAGGTACACCTTCCCCTGAGACAGCTGAATTTTGATAAAAGCACGTTGCCCACACTCAGCATCCCCTGCTGCAGCATCCTTCTCCCCTCCTGCTTCCCCTGCAACCCAGAGACAAAAGGAATCTGAAGATATTCTTAATTCTTTTCTCATATCAAGCCTTGCTTTTTGGGCTTGCTGGAGCTTTGTTTCCATCCCAGTCTCCATCAGCCAGGACAGCAGCATTGGCCCACGCAGGGACCCACCAATACCGGAGCCAAGGTCACTACGCCCAGGTGACATTACCCAGCAGGCACATCCAAGGAGTTGGCTTTGCTCCCTGGCACCATCAGACCTGGCCAGACCTTGTCAAGTCACATAAGGTGACATTTTCCAAATAATTTAACTCACCCAGATAAAATGCCAGCTAAAAATTCCTCCTGTCTGGATGTAGCCCTGCTGAGAGACACTGTTCTGGGGGGAACAGGCTGTTTTTACTGGCATTTACTGGGAAGGAAATGGAACAAGATCCTTTCCAAGGTAGGAACCACACAAGAAGATTATTTCCTTTGAAAAGGCATTTTGCTTGGGCTATATTTTTGATTTTGTGCTGCAGCAGGCACAATGCTATGTAGCTGTTCAAAGGCAAAGAGGAGAACACAACACTCCGATCCACTCGGACAACCCCAACTCTGTGCCCCCCACCCCCCCCAAGTTCAGCTTTCTGCTCACCAAGGCTTTTATTCCACCTGTAAATGGGAAGGAAACCAAGCAGCCAAGCACCCTGTCATGCTGACCCCCAGCAGCTCTCAGGCATTTTTTGGGAATGAGCTTCTGCCCTCCCAAAACATGGATTTTTCTCTTTTTCCTCCTTGCAGCAAGCAGGAGGAGGATGCATTGGCAAAGAGCAGGGAGAAGCCTGAAGCTTGGTTTTTGTAGCTTACCTGACCTAAGAATCTCACTTCAAGATGTTTTCACCACCTCCCACCGCTGCAGAAACAAATCACAGCCACCCCACTCGGGTAGCCCAGCAACCAGAAAACATGGCTCAGGGGCAAAGATAGAACGTCTCCCTTGGCTTAGCCTTGTGCTGATAACATAAGGGGGTGGGAACGGGGTGACCTTCCACCTTGGGGGTGTCTCCTGAGGACCTGCCTGCCCAGGTCCCAGAGCTCCCATGGCTGGAGAAGGGGTGGTCCTTATAAACAGGGCAGGGAAGCAGCATGCTAAAGGAGATGTGCACGCTGAGGACTGGGGAAACTCACAGCAGCAAAGAAACCCCCACTCTAAAGCATGGAAAATAGAGCAGAAGAGGAGACGGCACACACTGCAACCCAGGACAGTCTGGACTTGCTCCCACCACTGCTTGTCCAAGCTTTATCCTCCAGGATCTGTGCCTAGGGACCACAAACACAACCAGACATCCAGAACCTGCCCTCAGCTCATTTGCAAGTGCAGGACTAGGGCAAGAGGGTGCTTTAGCTATGTATATTTTTTGTCTGGTTATCTGTTCTCATATCCTTTAAGATGCTGCACCACAGTTGAGATCCCAGCCCACACCACACTCCAGCTGCTCCCCTCCTGCCTTAAGCTCAAGCTGCCAGCAATAAATGCCCTTTTACTACTTAAAATCCATTCTAATATCACATAAGAATAACTGTAAGTTACTCTCTTCTTTCCCCTCTTAAAGCCCAGGAGAGCTGTCCCCATGCAGGGCAGCCTGTCACAGCATCTGTCCCAAACAAATCAGAGCCTGTAAGCAAGCTGGGGAAAAAAATTCATCCAGTTCAGAATACCATGAGGCAGCATTAAAAAGGACAGATTGAACATCTCTGGACATGGAAAAAGTCCTCTAAAAAGTTGTATTTTTATGCACCTACAAACTGGGAAATAAGTACAGGCTGGGGGTGATCTGCTGGAGAGGAGCTCTGTGGAGAAGGACCTGGGGGTCCTGGTCAGTGACAGGGTGGCCATGAGCCAGCAGTGTGCCCTGGGGGCTGAGAGAGCCAATGGGATCCTGGGGACATCAAGAGGAACGTGGCCAGCAGGTCAAAGGAGGTGATCCTCCCCCTCTGCTCTGCCCTGGTCAGGCCCCACCTGGAGTATTGTGTCCAGTGCTGGGCTCCCTGGGATAAAAAAGCCAGGGGTCTCCTGGAGAGAGTCCAGAGGAGGCTACGGAGATGATTAAGGGCCTGGAGCATCTCCCCTGTGAGGAAAGGCTGAGTGAGCTGGGACTGTTCAGCCTGGAGAGAAGAAGACTGAGGGGGGACCTTATTAATGTTTATAAATATCTTAAGTATGGGATGCAGGGGGAAATGGCCAGCCCCTTTTCAGTGTCTGTGGAGACAGGACAAAGGGCAATGGCTGCAAATTGGAGCACAAGAAGTTCCACACCAACATGGGGAAGAACTTTTACCCGGTGAGGGTGAGGGAGCGCTGGGACAGGCTGCCCAGGGGGTGTGGAGTCTCCTTCTCTGGAGATATTCCAGCCTTGTCTGGACACCGACCTGTGCAATATGAGCTGGGGAGCTGCTTTGGCAGGGGGTTGGACCCGATGAGCTCTGGAGGTCCCTTCCAACCCCGGTGATTCTGTGATTAAAGCAAGCAGACTGAGCACAGGGCATTAGGAAGTGATTTTATGGGCTCATTTTAGTTCACTGCCTCCCCTTACCAGCCCATACTGTCCCATCATGCCTTCCCAAAACAGGGAACACATCACCTCAGGATAAATCTCCCTTAAGGGACAGCCCAGACAGGGATACAGGCTCAAGGAATTACCGTCAGAGGAGTTGGGGCTGCAGGCACTGAGTTATGGAGGTTCTGGAGTTTGGGTCACCCACACCCCCTGCCCTTTTCCTTTTGTTTCTAGTGGTATATGACATAACCCTCTCAAAGCTATTTTTAAGCCCTTGTGACTCGTTTCGGTTCAGGACAGATGCTGATCCTGGGAACAGGAGGTAATTCCCACACAGCAGTATTACTCCAGGAGAGATGGCACAGGCTCTGCTGGTCACCTTTGATACGTGCTGAAAGAGCATCTAAAAATACTCAGCTTTTTTGTAACAGAAACAAGGGAGCTGGTAAAGGACAGAGGAGGGAACGAGGTTAGTTTTCCTGATGCATTTCCTCACCCCAGTCTCATCAGAGAACACTGCTAGGGGCAAACAGCCCGATTTGTCCTTCCCAGAGCCCATCCCAGACACTCTCATTTTGGGATTCATCACCAGAACTGATTTTTGGATAGCAAGAAAAATAAGGACTCCTTTCTTGGAGTGGGCCTCTTCCAAGACACCTCTTCAAGCAGGGGTTCCACATCCAGAGCTACCACAAGGGCAAGAGATGGGCAAGAAGTAGGTCCAGGAGGCATCTCACAGGCTTCCAGGGTTGCTACACTAGCAGGAAGGGCAGCATGCCCTCTGAGCTCCCATCTCTCCCACTTCTTTGTGTGAAATGAATTTAAGAGGTCTCAGCCACAAACCCCACATGTTGATGGCCAAGGAGCTTTTGTGGTGGGTCTCCAAGCTGTTGGATTTGCAAACTGAAAGCTCATGTACTGGGTAGACCAGGGAGCACATGAAACTGGATCAGCCCTGGTCCTGGCATCATGGTTCAAAAAGAGACCGTGGTGCTCCTACAGCATCAGCATCCCTGGAGTTTCCCACTGGACAGATAGGATGTGCCTCCAAAATAAAAACAGCCCTCGTGCCTGGTCCCAGCACTCAAAGCCACCTCTAAGCACCCAGCTGGCTCCAGGCAGCACCTAGATCTCATGGCAGGATACATTTTGTGTCCAGGAGATGCAATGCTTTGAGAAGGGGATCTCACACTAAGATACAGGACTCACCCATAGCCCCAGGGTGTTTTGCACCCCACATGCAACAGAAAACTGCTCAACGACACCTTCAAAGCCCCACTACAAGCTGATGGCACAGCCTGAAGCTTGGAGGACACTCATGGGGCACCAACCAGTAATTTGGCACACTGAGGGTTAATTTCATCTGATTTTTCAGCATGGGCAGAGCTAGTGGTATCCTTCTGCTGTCCAGAAGTGGAACAGATAGACTGCTGTCAGTGTAGGGAGAGTATCCTCCAGATCCACCAGCAGCACTGAAACCCTACGTCACCCCCAGAGCCAAACCTCAACCACAGCTGAAACTCGAGGTGATCTGAGCACACACACAGGAGTGACTTTACACCCAATTTTACACCCCCCACCACCACCACGAGCAAGAGCTCAGACACTCCAGCAACACATCCCCACCTCACCCAAACACACAGCACCCTCCCTCGCTCCTACCCACACACCCGCAGAGCTGCTTAAACAAACCAGCCTATTTTTCCCATGAGCTTTAAGAGAAGCATTATAAATATATATATATATATATATATTACAGCTGCTTCTGTACTCAAGCACTTGGCTCTTATCAAGGGGAGGGAGCGAGGCAGATAGTGATGGGCAATCCAAGCCTTGTAGCAAACACCTTGGAGTGGGAGAGGTTGAACCCCTGTAACTAAAGCGATGCCTCCTGAAGTTACAGGCATGGCACATACATCTCATAGAATCCCAGACTGGTCTGGGTTGGAAGGGACCCCAAGGATCACAGAGATCCAACCCCTCTGCCACAGGCAGGGACACCAACCTCCAGGCCTGGAGCTACACTAGGTTGCCCAGGGCCCCATCCAACCTGGCCTTGAACACCCCCAGGGATGGGGCACCCACCCCCTCTCTGGGCAGCCTGTTCCAGCCCCTCACCACTCTCTCTGGAAAGAACTTCCCCCTAATATCTAATCTAAACTTTCCCTCCTTCAGCTTCACTCCATCCCCCTTGTTCTGCCATTATCTACGCTTTGAAAAAGCTGATTCCCCTCCTGTTTCTCTGCTCCCTTCAGGGATGGGAAGGCTGCAATGAGGTCCCCCCACAGCCTTCTCTTCTCCAGGCTGAACCAGCCCGGCTCCCTCAGCCTCTCTTCATAGAGGAGGTGCTCCAGCCCTCTGAGCATCTTCTTGGCTCCTCTGAACCCTCTCCAACAGTCCCACATCCTTCTTGTATTGGGGCCCCAGCTCTGGACACAGGACTCCAGCTGGGGCCTCCTGAGGGCAGAGCAGAGAGGGACAATCCCCTCCCTGTCCCTGCTGCCACCCCTCTGCTGATGGAGCCCAGGATCCCATCGCCCTTCCGAGCTGTAAGAGCACACTGCTGGCTCATGGGAAGTCTCTCCCCCACCAGAACCCCCAGGTCCTTCTCAGCAGGGCTGCTCTCCAGGAGCTCCTCTCCCAGGCTGTATCCATGTCTGGGATTCCTCAGCCCAAGTGCAACACCCGACACTTCACACCTTGGGGTGCCCCATTTATTCTTGGAGGGGCTCAAGGTAGGGGAAGGAGAAGAGTCCCTGCATGGTTCTGATAGATCCTCAACACCTAGGTCTCCTCATCCAACTCCCTCCCCAGCTTCTCCTTCACAGGCAGCGCTGGAGTAAGAGAGACACAAGACAACTCTTGTGGGGGTTGTCAAACCCTTCCAGGCTCCTCAGAAGAAATAAATCCCTCCCTCCCAGTGTTCACAGAGACCATGCACCCCAGAGCAGCTCACCTAGTCCCAGGAACACCAGCTTTTTCTTTTAAACAAAGAAGGGGTATAGATGCAGGGTAACCACAGTCACATGGGGACCAAGACTCAATGGCAGGTGGCAGGAAGGACCAGCTTGTAAGCCCAGGGCAAGGAGGAGAGTGAGAGAGAAAGGATGGACATCTGAACCCTATTTACTCCCTTCCCAGTACAGCTGGGAAATGGGAACAGCACCTCACCCATCATTTCCTAAACTCTTGAGATAATCCCAGAAAAATCTGGACATCCCAGACTTCTGCAGGTCAAAGACCTTTCCCACAGGCTGATGGATGGCTGGTTACTTTCCAGCCAAACTCAACAAAACCCTGACCCTTTTCTTTGTTTCCAGTGGGCTGAGATGTTGTTCCTGGCCACAGACCTTACCTGGAGCATCCCACCAGGGCAGGGGGACACTGCTGCCCTTGCCATGATGAAAGTGAACACTTTTTAATGGAAGATGGAAAGCAAACATCAACCCAAGAAGAAATTGCAAAAAAACCAAAATAATAAAAGCATCAAGATAAAAAGCTAGAAGCCCTTCAAAGTCAGCTCCTCAAGGTTTGGAGAAACATGGCCTTAATTTCATCAACTGTGAAAAACCATCAGCATCTGACTAAAGCCCATTTAACATATTCATCTGGGGGATATTTTATGCAAAACTGCCACTGTTTCTTAAAAGCTGTTGCAGATCATTAACAGCCACGTTGAAACTTCCCTCTCTCTCCCAGAGGGTTTAATGAAGCTGGCAGGAGGGACAACAGCACGGGGTGACCCAGAGGAAGGGACAAACAGTACAAGGAGACCATTGCCAGCTTTGGAAGAAGAAAGTCCAGAGCCAAGTTCAACCTCATTGATGCTGGCTTTCTAACCCAGCTGCATCTGCAGTGATGTGCAGCCCCCCAACATCCAAAGGGTGCAGGAAAAGGGGGTGTCCCAAAGTCACAGCCCAAATCCAAGCAGGATTTACAATCTCTTTTCTCTTCCCCATCAGCCCATAGGAGATTTGGGGGGCAATTCTTGGCTTTCTCCCCTCCCTCCTGCCTCAAAAGCACCATGGCTGTTTATTTAACAAGCCCTAGCTCTGCCACAGTGGGGAATTAGAAGGCAAGCAGCTCTCTGCTGTGGCCTCTGATTAACAAAGTATATTATTAGCATCCCAAAGCAAGCTTTGCCAGTGCCTATAAATACCAGCCAGCAGTGACTCAGCAAAGCTGTAGCTATTTTCCCCCCCTCCAATTTCCCAGGTAGTTGCATCTTGGGGTGTGCATGTGTGCGTGGTCCTGGCTCCTGGGATGCTGCACAGGTCGTCATGGAAACCCAACGCTGTCGAAATCATCCTGACTCCAGAGAATCCTGCACTAAATTCCACCTTCCCTACAACCTTCCCCAAACCTGGCTGGGGATGCCCCGAGCTGAAATGGGACCAGGCTATGGCATAAATTTGCAACATGGGAAGGAGGAAAAATGAGGAATTTTTTGGAGGTTTTTCTGAAGTTATTTTATTTCTGAAGCCTTTAAAGTCACCCAGACAGTGGGGATGATTCTCTGGTGTCTCATAAGACGTTGTGCTGGGCACCCAGCCCATGTCCTAAGCTCCAGCCAGAGCTTAGTACCATGCTTTATATTTTTTAAACCAGCAAAGTTACCTTGGGAAGAGCAACCAGGGGTTATGATGGGGATTTCCCACCACCCTGTGGGGGGGCTCTGTCCCCTGGTACTTAATCTTGCCATGGCAACCAAGCAGATTTAATACATCTAACCTCCCCTCCTCCTCCCCCCCCCCCCCCCCCAAGAAAAATATCAACACCAGGAACATCAGGGGTTTCTAACAGCCTTTCATACATCACATTAGTGGGCTCACCCAGCCTCAAGGAGCAAAACCCTTTGGTTGTTACCCAGCTTAAAGGATTTTCATTTACAAATTCCCTGTGCTAAGCAGGGCCCTGGAGCAGAGACAAGCAAAGTTTTCCAGGAAAAAAAAATAATTTCAGCCCAAAACCAAAACAAACCAAAAAAAAAGACCCACAGAATGCTTGGCAACCCCCAAATTTCCATACCTTTGTCCAAGTTTCAAAAAGCTGCTTGTGCTTGGAGGATTCCAGTGCTGTTTTGCCACAGCATTTAAACAAGTCACCACCATGGAAGAGGAGATTTGCATTGAGAAGCTCCCTGTGATTTTGTTTTCTCATCCTTATTGCAAATATTAAAAAATAAATATTTTTAAATAGTTTGAAAGAAATTTTGATAGCCATTTGCTTTTTGGATAATCAGCAAATCACAGCTGGAGCATCACAGGATGGCTTAAAGCCCTGCTGGACCAGATACCACAGGAATGGGCATTGCTGGGTGAGACAGGAGCAGTAATTAATATGAATTACTCCATGTATATTTCCAGGTAGGTAATAGTTGCTTCTGCTGAGTAAAATAAGAAATTGCTGGTGGCCAAAACAAGCAGAGTGCATCCTGTCCCAGAAGCAGCCACATCCCCACGTCCTCTTGCTTCCAGGACCAGAGGTTCCCCTTGATTAATCATCTGTCATTGCACACTATGGAGAATTTGAAAGGGAAATACCTTCCCAAGCAAGGTCACTTCTTCCCTGCCAGGGCTCAGCTCTCACATTCCCAGGTTCATCACTGAGATACCAGCCCAGCAGGAAAACATGGTGTAATTACATCCATCCCTTGTGATGGTCACATAGAGCAACCAGAGCTTCCACCTCCCCATCCCTCTCCCAACCATCTCTTCAACCTGTCATCCTTGGTGGGGGAGAAACTTCCCCTGAGCCAGCAGTGTGCTCTTGCAGCTTGGAAGGGCAATGGGATCCTGGGCTCCATCAGCAGAGGGGTGGCAGCAGGGACAGGGAGGGGATTGCCCCTCTCTGCTCTGCCCTCGGGAGGCCCCAGCTGGAGTCCTGTGTCCAGAGCTGGGGCCCAAATACAAGAAAGATGTGGGACTGTTGGAGAGGGGTCAGAGGAGCCACGGAGATGCTCAGAGGGCTGGAGCACCTCCTCTATGGAGAGAGGCTGAGGGAGCAGGGCTGGTTCAGCCTGGAGAAGAGAAGGCTGCAGGGGGACCTCATTGCAGCCTTCCAGTCCCTGAAGGGAGCAGAGAAACAGGAGGGGAATTGGCTTTTTAAGAGGACAAACAATGGCAGGACAAGGGGGATGGGGTGAAGCTAAAGGAGGGAAGGTTTAGATTAGATATTAGGCGGTTTTTCTTTCCAGAGAGAGTGGTGAGGGGCTGGAACAGGCTGCCCAGAGAGGGGGTGGGTGCCCCATCCCTGGAGGTGTTCAAGGCCAGGTTGGATGGGGCCCTGGGCAACCTTGTGTAGCTCCAGTCCTGGAGGTTGGTGGCCCTGCCTGTGGCAGGGTGTTGGATCTCTGTGATCCTTGGGGTCCCTTCCGACCCAGACCAGTCTGTGATTCTATGATCCCAGCACCACAATGACCTAAGCAACCAAAAAGCAAACAGAATGAGGTGAAGTTATCGGGAAACATCAAAAAATCCTTAAATCCAAGTTCTCAGCAAGCGTTGCTGGGACTGCTGCTCCCAAGGGATGCTCAGCTGGCTCCTACATGCTTGGCCCTGCAATTCTCACTTGGGTTTTGGAGACTAAATGACCCCCCTCCCTCAGATGATTTGGGATGTCTAATGCCAAGAAGGCAGCACACATCTAAACCCACTGGTTTTGTCCTTCCTATTTGTAGCCACATCCCCCAGCTCAGCCACAACAGAGCATCTCTGAGCTCTCACCAACACAGCTCGGTCCCCACGGAGCTACAGGAGGAGGAAAGCCAGCAACTGGGATAAGGTCACAGACAAGGCTTTTAAAAATGGAAATGAAGCCCAAGGAGTTGGCCTGATCCTACAGGCAGGCACTCCACAACACAGCAAAATGAGATTAGCACAAGGTCCCCTTGGCGCAGGTCGGGTCCATCTGCTTGGTATTCTCCTTGCAAAGGGTCTCCCAGAGAACACGACTAAGCTCCCAAGGACATCTCCAAGCCCAGCACAATACTACTGGGGCATAATTGTCCTGACAGGTGTCAAGCAGGGCAGGAAAACAAAGCAGATTTGGGCCAAACCAGCATTTCATTCACAGAGCATCACTGCTGGTGCCTCAAAGGGAAAGGAAAGTGTAAGGGAAGATGGAAAACCCTCTTCCAAAGATTAAGGAAAGGCTTCTTTTGCCTTTCAGCATTTATTTGGGTAGGTTTTTGGGTTTGGTTTTATATTTTTTTGAAAAGCAGCTGGAAAAATCTGGTTTCCTGTCTTGCTCCAGCACTGGCCCACAGCCCTCAGCCACTGCTGGATCTCCCACCAAGCCCAGCCCACCCCATTCCTGGTCCTCCCAGTGGGGCAGCCCCAGAAGAGCACAAAACCCACTGAGCCACACTTCAAATCAGCATCTTTCTTAGAGACTTCTACTTAAAATACAGCACACTAACCCCAAGCAAGACATGCTGAGGATGGCAGAAAAGAAGGTTTAATGCTCGACCCCCAGCAGTTGTTTTCAGGGGAACTTAACTCAGAGCCCAGGCTAAACACCTGATGCTCACCAGCCTCCCAACACCCTCTCTGCCCTCCCAGCATGCTTTCACCCCAAACACAGAAACCAAAGGGAAACTAAGGCACGAGGAGGTTGATGCCACCTGCCAGCTCAGCAGAAAGCATCGCTGGGGACTTTTCAACCCCACACTCTCAACTGGAGCATCTTGCCTCTCAGCAGATTCCTCCTCCTCTCTAGCTAAGCCAAAACCTCACATATTTTTACAGCTGCTTTTCTAGGGCATCTCCCAGCTCTGCCAGACCCTGTCCTCCCTTCCAGCTTGAGCACCAGCACAGATGCTCAGAGGTTTCCCCCTCTGCTTGTTCCCAACTCTGTTTGCACAGATAAACCAACCCCAAGGGGACTCAGCTCCCCTCACTGGGGTGATTAATAGAACTTTTGCTGGTAAAACAAAAGGCCATTAATACCACTAATATTTGCCCTCCTTCCTTCATGCCATACTGCAGCACTGGCCTCACACTCTTTCCACAGTGAGAAGTTAATAAAGGTGCAAAGCCACTTTCATTCCCCCCAGAGACACCTAGATCCAAGCTCACTGTGAAAAAAGGATGCTCCCAGATATAAAGAATAAATCCTGCCCAGGATGGATGCAATGAAGATGCCCTTTTGCCACCTGAGATCAAGCTTTTAAATATTAAAGAGCTTTGAGCCAACCTGGCTCCATCCAAGCAACAATGGGGACCCCATAAACACAGAGGAGGATCTTCACCAAAACCAGCTCAGACCCCACAGCCCCTAGAGTCAGGAAATCAGGAGAGAAATACCAAGGGAACCAAACCCCAGGGAGAAGAGCCCCACACTGGGGCTACTGATTGGTACCAGCCCCTCTACATCTCGTATAGGGACAGACAACCTCCTCCTGCCAAAAAACTCAGCACCAGAAGAAACCCCCTCACACTGACACCCTTTAAAGGATGCTAAGGGCCCACGAATCCTTTTATACCAATGGTCCCACCCTCCCCAGGTGGGATGTGTCTGGGTGAAAAGCCCCAGGGAGGGAGGCAGGCTGGCTGGCTAAGGATCTTTGATTTGGGTTGATTTGGGTTGATTTGGGTTGATTTGGGTTGACTTGGGTTGACTTGGGTTGACTTGGGCTGACTTGGGCTGTCGGCTGGGGTGGGGCTTTGCTCCCAGTGCTTGATGCAAGAGCCAGCAGCCTCAGCTGATGGGACACAGGTTTTCCATCTGGATATACCAATTCCTTAAAAAACAACCAGAGTAAGAGCAGTTTCCCTTTCCAAAAGCATCTTTGGAAAGCAGTCCTGACTTTTCCCATATCCCATTCCCAAGAAAGCAGATGGTTTTATGGGTCACACCCACGTTGCTCCTCCATTTTAACAGGCTTTTTTTTTCCCCCTACCTCTTTAAAAGCAACAATTAAACCCCAAGTCTCCTAGCTGCACATTGGCTGAGCAAAACCATCGCTGCTCCACACCAGCAGCAGTTTTGACTCATCTTCATGGTGGCTAGGCTGTGATTTGAAATTCAAGGATGCTCTGCTCACTGGGATGGAGAGCACTGGGCTCAACCTCCCCCAGAAGAGCTCATCATAGACTGTCTCATAAAAAAATTATAATTAAATCCTAATTATCACAGTGTGTGAGGGTTTTGATCTCACCCCAGCCCTTGCC
This sequence comes from Porphyrio hochstetteri, assembly GCA_020800305.1. NCBI lineage: Eukaryota > Metazoa > Chordata > Aves > Gruiformes > Rallidae > Porphyrio > Porphyrio hochstetteri. The sequence goes on along the minus strand of CM036915.1, from coordinate 14,856,006 downwards.
CTGGGGAGCTGAGACTCCAGCGTGGAAAGGAAGCCCCCATATCTCCCTGACCACATGCTGAGCATCAAGGACCATGTTTTGGAGCATCTCAGAGATGAATTTCCACATCCTGTATTTCAAATGGCCTGAAGATAAAGCCCATCCAGAAGAAAGGTGTTTCACCATGGGCATTGTATGGGATTTTTCTCTGCTGCCACAGGAACTCAATAGGATGAGAATTGTGGCTCTGCAGGCCAGGGAAGGGTGATGGAAAAGGGGTAAAACCCACCAGATTACAGAATCACAGACTCACAGAATCGTAGGGGCTGGGAGGGACCTCCAGAGCTCATGGGGTCCAGCCCCCTGCCAAAGCAGCTCCCCAGCTCATATTGCACAGGTCGGCGTCCAGACAGGGCTGGAATATCTCCAGAGATGGAGACTCCACACCCCATGGACAGCCTGTCCCAGGGCTCCCTCACCCTCACTGGGCAAAAGTTCTTCCCCATGTTGGTGTGGAACTTCCTATGTTCCAATTTGCAGCCATTGCCCCTTGTCCTGTCTCCACAGACACTGAAAAGGGGCTGGCCATGTCCCCCTCCATCCCATACTTCAGATATTGATAACCATTGATCAGATTCCCTCTCAGTCTTCTTTTCTCCAGGCTGAACAGCCCCATCTCACTCAGCCTTTCCTCACAGGGGAGATGCTCCAGGCCCTTAATCATCTCTGTAGCTTCCTCTGGACTCTCTCCAGGAGATCCCTGTCTCTTTTATCCCAGGGAGCCCAGCACTGGACACAATACTCCAGGTGGGGCCTGACCAGGGCAGAGCAGAGGGGGAGGATCACCTCCTGTGACCTGCTGGCCACACTCCTCTTGATGCCCCCAGGATCCCATTGGCTCTCTTAGCCCCCAGGGCACACTGCTGGCTCATGGCCACCCTGTCACCCACCAGGACCCCCAGGTCCTTCTCCACAGAGCTCCTCTCCAGCAGGTCACCCCCAGCCTGTCCTGATTCCAGCAGTTATTCCTTCCCAGGTGCCAGACTCTACACTTGCTTTTATTGAACCTCATTTGTTTTCTCCCTGCCCATTTTGAAACATGGCTCTGAAAAGGGATGGTTTTTTTCTTCTCCTTTTTGGTTTTTTACCATTTTCTCTGCAGTTTTTCTCCAGGCAGCTGGGACCTGAGGCGCTCCCGGGCTCGGCACTGCTACCATGTATTGCTGTATTCTCCCATCTCTCCTAGCTAATCTTTAGGGAAAGGGGAATTGACAAACTGGTGAAAAACTGACTGACACTCCAATCAAAATACAAAAGAAACAGCAATAAATGGCTCTGAAAAGAATCGCTATTTAATTAGAAATTACATCTGTGCCAGTGAGTCACGGTGGGGAAGCGACACATCAGCAGCGAAGGGCACCTGCCAGCAGCATGACAATGGGGACCAGCTCCATCCTGGGGCCATGACAGATTTCAGGGGGGGGGGGATGGAGAGGACCCCCTGCCATGAGGCTCCCCCTTGCCAAACTGAGAGCTTACCCCACAGGAACCAGCCTGGCATGACCCTGGAAAAATAAAACGCCTGTGAGCCCAAAAGCTCTGTAGAGAAATCCCCTCCCAGCAGTTTTCCTGCTGGAATGGGAAAATCCCCAGTAAATCAGATCTAAGGAAAGGCATAAATAAAGATTGCAGAGGGAGAGAGATTAGGGAGGTGGGAAGAAAACTGCTTCTCTCTCCATCATGCTCCAGCTGTGTCCCTCCAACAGGGAAACCCTCACCCTTCCTCACTGAGGTACCAAAACTGGGAAGCATCTGGGGATTCTCCCCTTCCCCTCCCCACCAGTCCTCTGGGACACCCTGAGGAAGGTGGGATGGGGTAGGAGATGTTGGGCAGGGAGATGGGAGCCCCAAATCAGTCACAAGGGACATTTTTTAAGCTAAAGGAAGGAAAGGTTAGATTAGATATTAGGGGGAAGTTCTTTCCAGAGAGAGTGGTGAGGGGCTGGAACAGGCTGCCCAGAGAGGGGGTGGGTGCCCCATCCCTGGAAGTGTTCAAGACCAGATTGGATGGGGCCCTGGGGAACCTAGTGTAGCTCCAGGCCTGGAGGTTGGTGGCCCTGCCTGTGGCAGGGGGTTGGAACTCTGTGATCCTTGGGATCCCTTCTAACCCAGACCCAGTGATTCTATGATTCTATGACATGAGATGCTGAGAGTGGGGTGGTCCATGACCCCCCCCCCCAAACCTGGCAGAAGCAGCATCCTTGGTGAGGGTCCTGCTGAAAGTTTCATCTGTCACCCAGTTCTTCACAGGGAGGAATTCAGGCTGTGCAAAGCAGCAAATCCAAGCAGAAAATAAATTAAAAACAAACAAATAAACAACACCCACCCCCCACCCCCCCCCCCCCAGAAAACCCCCACCCTTTTTCTATTCTTCTTCCACAAATGATGACTCCACCACCAGCTGGGCTTGCACAGTGCAAGAGCAGCTGGAAACGTGGCAATTTTCACAGCAGGAGTGAGGTAGGACTGATGGACACCCATTCCCATAGATGTTGCTTTGCCCCCCACCCCTGGTGCTGGCAGAGCTCTGGGCCAGGGGTGTTCCTTGGCTGAGGGCTGAGGCTCTGGAGCAAAGGAAAGATGGGGCAAAGGGTGGTGTGTGCAGTAGGTTTGGGTTCTCAGGTGTCTTGTAAAAGCTTCTCAGATGTCTGATAAAGAGTGAGCCTCTGGGTCCCCTCTCCAGGGGTGGAGCTCACTGGCACCCCTTCATTTCACATCCTCCTGGCGCTATCCAGAGATTCTCAGAAGGCTGTAGGAAACACATCTCAGGCCTCCAACCTCACATTGGAGGCTTTGGACATCCCTGCAGGACCATTTCTGCCACCTCCGCTTCACCAGCACTGAGAGGACGTTCCAAGGCAGGTTTTTGGGCAATGCTAACACTCATGGCCCCACTCTCCAACATTTTCGAGCATCTATCATCAACCTGGCTCAAACCAAAAGTCCCTGGGCTGCCCCAGCCCTTTATGGAGGTGACAAGCAGATGCCTACAGAGAGGGGAGGAGCAAGAAATGTAGGGAGCAGCATTTCCTCCCCAGGTGACCTCTCAGCTGCTTGCTTTATTCCCTGACCTTTATTCAGGTCGTCCTCTGGCCAAACCATTCCAAACCCTTTATCGCCTTCCCCACATCTGCTGTGTGAGTTCAGAGGGGAGACCTCACCCTGCCCCTCATCACTGGCCCAAGGTGGGTTTCCAAGGAGGGGCAGCTCCATCTCAGTTCTATCACCTCTGCTCTTTCTCCGAATTACTGTCCCAATATCCCTCCTGATTTTCACATCTGCCTGGTGAACAGCAGAGGCAGAGCATGAGCTGGCATCAACTTCAAGGGTGGGACACAGGGGGACATGTCCAGCCCCTTTTCAGTGTCTGTGGGGACAGGACAAGGGGTGATGGCCTCAAGTTGGAGCACAGGAAGTTCCACACCAACATGAGAAAGAACTTTTACCCAGTGAGGGTGAGGGAGCCCTGGGACAGGCTGCCCAGGGGGGTGTGGAGTCTCATCTCTGGAGATATTCCAGCCCCGTCTGGACGCCGACCTGTGCAATATGAGCTGGGGAGCTGCTTTGGCAGGGGGTTGGACCTGATGAGCTCTGGAGGTCCCTTCCAGCCCCTGTGATTGTGTGATTCTTAGAGGAAATCACATCCTGGTTGTCGAGGTCCTGGGTGGCTGCATTGCCCCGAGCTGAGCTTTAGGTGCAAATTATTTCGTGGAGAAGGTTCCCACTGGCCACGTGGTTACCCTGAAACTGTCAGGCTGTGCCCCAAGACAGCGCTCACCAGCAGCCACCACGCACCCACCCCAGCACTCCTGCCTTCCCAGGGACCCTGACCCGCCTGACTAGTGGGAATTGGAAGAGCCCTCCCTTCCCCAGGCCCCCACTAAAAGCATCATCTCGCGATGAGCCGCTGGCTGAAGGATGAGTCAGTTCTGGTCCATGCCCAAAAGTGTGTTCAGCACTTTTGAACGTACCCGGTAGGAGGCAATAAATAGCGTGGATGAGCGCACCCGCCTTGCCTCCCGCAGACCTGGGATTGCCACCTATCGTCCTGGTTCAGCTCTAGGACAGGAATCTCCCACTGCTGCTGAACTGGATGGGTTTTCCCAGGCTGGATCCCTGCTTCGGGCTGATCGTCTCCCCTTGTTGCCGTGTGGTTCACATCCCCCCAGACCCCCTCAGCTGGCACACATGGGCCCGTGGTTGTTTTTCTCCTCTTGCCCAGGCAAGTCCTGCAGCACAGGGACCTTTGCTAGGGTGATGCTCCTGCATCCTGGGTGCACTGATGGGGTTTTACAGATCCTGTAGATATTGCCCCCCAAATATGAACCACAGGGCGGGGGGGAAGGGGTGCATTTTGCACTCAGAAAGCACCAGCATTAATATTCTATTATTTAGAGGGGGGAGGACCGAGCGGGGAAACTGAGGCACGGCCCCCCTCCCCCAACCAAGGACACCACCCACACCCCACCCCCTAGCGCTGCCTCAGTTTCCCTTGGCGCTGCCGCCCCCCCTTCCCCGTTCCACACCGTGCAAAGGGGCTCCCGGTCCCTTTAAGCCCCCCCCGCCCGGCAGAGGCTCGGCCCCTTTCTCTGACACAGCAGCCGCCGGGGCGAGCCGAACCGGGAGCCGCGGGGAGCGGGGAGGCTGCGGCCGGGGGCCGGGGGCCGGGCGCCCACCGCCTCTCCGCCCGCCCCATGGCTCTGCCCGGGGCGCCGGGCGCCGCCCGCCCCGCTCCGCCCGCCCGGCGCCCAGGGGGCGGCCGGTCCTGAGCTGCCATCGCCGCCGTCGGTCGGTCCCGGGGGCACCGGGGGAGGGTGCGGGGGTGCGGGCACCGGGGAGGGAGGAAGGGAGGGAGGGTGCAGGGATGCGGGCAGCAGGGATGGAGGATGCGGGTACCGAGGATGGAGGATGCCGGTATTGGGGATGGAGGATGCGAGGATGCGGGTACCGGGGATGGAGGATGCGGGTACCGGAGATGGAAGATGCGGGTGTCGACATCCTCCATCGCCGGTGCCCGGGAGGATGCGGGTACCAGGAGGGATGAAGGATGCGAGCAGCGGGGATGGAGGATGCGGGCACCGGGGATGGAGATGCGAGCATGTCGGGACCCCCCACCCCCTTCCCTGTACGCACCCCCACCCCACTCTACCTCCTCCTGTGCTACTTCCTCCTCCCCGCGGAGGGAAGGGGGAGCAATTTGGGGACAAGGTGTGTTTTCCACCCTCCTCGGCCGAGGCGGGGTTGGGGCTTGAAGCCGGGAGGGAGGGTGACAGTGGGGAGGGGGCTGTTTGACACTTCCTTCCTCCCTCACAAAGCGGAGGTCTCCCCTGGGATGTGTGTCTCCCCCCCTCCCACGGTGGGCTGTCACCTCTGGTAACATCTCACCCCTTCCAGGAAAGTGACCCCCGGACTCCTCTTGTGCCACGAAAAAGCCCCGAGGGAGGAGGAAGAGGAGGAGGAGGAGGAAGAGGAGGAAGTAAAAGAAGGAAAGAGAAAAACCCAAAAGGACAAGGAAGAGCTTGGATTGGAGCCAAGGGGGGATCTGGATCTGGCTGCCTGCACTGGTAAGTTCCTGTGCTGCACGGCTGTCTCTCTTGTCTGTCTGTCCATCCACCTGGCTCAGCCAGACCCTGCTGTGCCCAGACTCCAGGTCTCAAACCTGGGGGAGGGTTGTACACCAGGCTTCATGCAGGGCTCCCTCCAGCTCCCCCCAGTTAAAGGGTGCTGCTGTGGGGCTGCCCAGGGACTTGTCCTTACGCTGGGGCTGAGATCAAGGTAAGGCGGGAGGGGAGAGAGCCCCCCCGTGGCTTTCTGGCTCCAGAAGGATGGCTCCCTCACGTTGTCTGTCTGTCTGTCCTTGTAGGAGGGGACCCTGGGCTCGCCAGGACACCTGTGCCCAGGTGGGAGACACCCCCCCACCTCCACCCAGTGCCGGAGCTGGCGACCCTGGAGCGAGGGCCCGACGCAGGGAGCAGCATCACCCTGCGGGGACACCCAGCCCTGCGTCCCCCTTCCCAGCATCAGAGGGCAGGCAAGGTGTGAGCCGCTGGATTTTAGCTTCCTGGGACATCCAAGGGACTCTTCCTCTTCCTCCTCCTCCTCCCACTCACCTGACCAGGCAGCGCTCACTTCCTCGCTCACCCCATGGCCACCCCACATCTCCCCACGGCCGCCGGCTGAACCCCCCTTCGCAGCACTCCCAGCTCCGCATGCTGCACCCCCAGCCCGCTCCCCGCTCCGAATCAGAGCCCCCCGAGCTCGCAGGGAGGCGAGCGTGCGGCTGGGACTTCCTTGGAGGCAGGGGAACGTTAAGATGTTGAGAGCTCCCCGGCCGAGAGGGGCTGCGTGGACGCCAGGCCACCCGGCTAGAGGGGAGCAGGATGGACAGAGCCGTTGGGGCCAGGAACCGAGGCCGGTAGGGAAGGATGGACTCCCGGACCTGCCAGGACAGGCAGCCCAGTGACCACCCCAGCAGCAGCAGCAGCAATTGTAGCAGCAGTAAGAGTAATTGTGAAAGGGAAAGGATCCGGAGTCGGATGAAAATGGTGATCGGGCAACTGGAAGGCATCTTACAGGAGCTCAAGGAGGTGGCCAAGGAACTCCGGGAGGTAGGAGAGCCCCATCACATCCCTGCACTGGTCTTAGTAGCTGTTGGTCCTAGATGGGGGTACCCTGTCCCCAACACCCCCATCATCCATCTCCAGGGCTGGGTTGGGGGGAGCAGAGGCAGCTCAGCACCCCCAACCCACCAGCCCCAGGAGTGACCTGGGGTGACACAGCCTGGCTGATTTGCAATAGGGCTTTCAAAAAGGAAACAGGGAGGAGGGGGAGTGGGGGGTGGGGATTAAAAAAACAATAGCTACTTTGTCAAAATTGCCCTTGACTTTGATGCTGCTGTTTGCTCCAGGTCGGGGGGCCCAGGAGAGGCACCAGCCTGGTGGGAAAAGCATCCTGGGGCCACACAGCAGAGCTGGGCAGCACTCGTGCCACCAGCAAGGTGCCACAATCAACTGTGCTCTGCCTGGAGGTGAAGGGAGGGGGGGGGGCTTGGGGGTGTTTTCTGGGAACCTTTCAACCCAAGGAGGTGGATGGGAAGGGGATGGCAGTGCAGAGAACACCACAAACATACCATCAGGCCTGGGAGTGTGGGGAGGGGGCTTCAGGAGGTGGGCAGGGGGGTAAAACAATGGGCTGTCCCATAGCCTGGCTGTCAGGGTCCATTGCTCCTGGGAAAATTAATAATGTATATATACATTATTATAATGTATATATATAAACATCCATCTAAAGTGTGGTTGGAGTTTCCTCCTGGTGCTGAGGCACAGCAGAGGCAGCTTGGGGGGGAATTGAATGTTTTTGTGGCTGGAGGGTTTGGGTTACACATGTTCAGGGGAAGGGGTTGGCAGTTTAGGACATCTCTGCAGGTGCTGGGGGAAGCAGTGGCTGGAAATCCTGTGGGAGCCTTGGGCACAGCATGGCAGCTCACTCTCCCAGCGGGGCAGGTGGGTGTTGGTGTCCTCACTGGGGTTATACCCAGATCTGTGCAGACCTTCCACTCCCTGCCCCCCAGGAAGGGCAGGAATCAGGGGAAGTTCTGCCACGAGGCCACATCAGAGCAGCCTGGAGTGGGTGGGTGACATTTTGGTAGCACTGGGAGAGCGCTGATGCGGGTGGACCAATGTCATCCTCAGTGCAGACGTGGCTGTGGTCAGAGAGGGGACATCTTCCAGCCTGAAGCATCCTCTGGGATGCAGTGACCTCCTTTGGGATGGCTCTGCTCGGTCTGGAGGATTCCAAGGAGGGCATCCCACTGGGAAAACCAGTGCCAGGGGGAAAGTCACATCCCACCATGCCACCCCCCTGGGTCTCCACAAGGGCTCGACCTGGCCATGGCATCCTCAGAGGTTTTTTCTTTCTCTCGTGGCTTTGTCAATCTTTCTGTAGCAGAAAGCAAGCCTGGCCACCCAAAGCAAAAAGCAACCCCCACCCCCACTCCCAGTCCCCACAGTGCCAACAGGGAACCCAAAATCCCCTTCAACAAATCTCTGATGGACTAAAATCAGGGAGAATAGTAAAGATGAGGAGGCAGAGCTCCTCTTCCTTGGGCCCGAGCTCACTTCATGCTACTCCAGGAGCTTAGAGAGGCCTTTAAAGCAAGGATGATGGCACTTCTACCAAGCCCATGGATTCAAGGCCAGGTGGGGCTGCCTTGATCATACAAGCATTCCCCCTGTGGAGGATGCAAAGGGATAAGGGGAATCTGGATGGAACAAATCTCTGACCATTTCACAGCTGGGGTCGGGTTGTGCTTCCCACCAAGCCTGGGGTGGCTCCACGGAGGTCTCTGTCCAGCTCTTGGGGGCCAGAAGGATGTTTACCATCCCTGTGGCATCCTTAGTAGACTGCCCAAGTCAGGCTGTACCAGTATGTCAGGGCAGAGAAGACAGGGTGGCCTGAGGATTCAGGGGAGGGATGAAGAGCTCTTGGCATTCCCTGGGGACATGTTTTAGGAAGCAGGCTCCAAGGAGGAGGAATGAAGTTGGAGGGTAGAAGAAGTGGGCTGTGTACAGCCCAGAGCTTTGAGGAGCAGAGGGTGGCCAGAGTCCTCTCCCCCTCATCCTGCCTTTGTGCCAAGGAGGGGGTCCATACCCCCATGAGATAGCTTCTCCAGAGGGTGCTGGGAAGTTTTACAGCCTGGTGATGAGCTTGCCACAGAACTGACACATCCCTCAACACCATAGCTGACTAAGAAGAACTCCTCATGGCATGGAGCAACACAGCCAGGTCAGCTGTGAGGTCCCCACCATGAGGAGGGGGTCCTAAACTTCAGCCCTTCTCAACTCCTATGACATATCACACAACTTGGTGGCAATTAGCAGAATTTACACAAAACAGCATAAAGCTCAGCACAAAAGCATGCTCTAACACACACCAGTCCAACCAGGCTAAACTGGTCTCCAGCCACTCTAAAGAGAGGTCTGGTTTCCTCCCCCCCAAGCCAAGCAGATGCTGGGCATTAGAGGCTTTGGAAATTTAACCCCTTATCTTCTGGGTACCCAGAGAAGTATATGGTTGACATTGGGCCAGCAAATCATAAGCTCCAGGACATTGCTGAAAGAGAAGAAGTAAAACAAAACCAAAAAGTCCCCATGGTTGTCTACCTCCCCATAGCAATGCTCTTCCTCACCTGGAGGTGAGGGGCAGCACATGGGGACAAGGCTGGAGACAGTCGGTCCTGTGGCTCTAGGCAGGGAGTGATGGGCTGGAGCCTAAATGGGCTCATGGGGGGGCTCTCAGAAGAGGCTGTTTGGGGTCATTAAAGACCATTAGCGACTGCCAGGTACCAGCGTGTTCTCCAATGGAGATGCCAAGGAGGCTTTGGAAGTGTCCATCCCTGTAGCCATCTCCTCTGCTCAGGGCTTTGTCCCTGTGTCAGGGTGCTGAGGGGTGTGGTGGGTCCCATCTTGCCCCACCAGAGGCACTGGTGGAGCCAGAAACCCTGCACTAGAGTATGCCAGGTGATACTGGACCTGCTCCTTCCTTTTCTTTGGGTCCTGGGTACCAGGACTCCACAGGTCTGGCAGAAGCATTTGGGTCACAATCACTCTGATAAACACCACCCCTCTCCCCCCCAAAAAAAAGCCACCAAAACCCCTGCATGGGCACAAGGGCTTTCCTCCAGGGATGATCCCTGCTCCAAACCCCCTTAACCAGCTGCAGGTGCAGCCAGCTCTGGCTCACATAAAGCTTCTCTCCCAGGTCACCCCTGCTTTGGCAGAGCTTTTTGAGTCCCAGGCTCAGAGGGGATCACAGGACACTTCAGCTGGGGACCCCAGGGCACCCCACCCCTCGGACCCATCCATGGCAATGCACTGCAGGACCAGCCCCTGGTTTGAGGCTCTCACCCAGCTCCTGGGAGCCATCCCCACCTGAAGGCTGTCGCTCCAGATGTCCATTGGATCCAGGCTGCTGTTTTACCAGCTCTCCGCTCCCACTCTCCCTCCCTCCTCCTTTCCCTTTTGTGTATATAATTATTCCCCAGCACTCCAAGGCAGGGCTGTATTATGTGTGGGGAAAATGATGATTAAAAACCTTTGATTGAAATTGCACACTGGAAGTAGAACCCAGGCAGGAGGCAGCAGGGAAGGCGCTTCCGCCACACCGCCCGCCCTCCCACACACCTCCTGCCAGCCCCAGCCTGCTCCTGCAGGAATCAGGGGGATGCCATGGGGCAGGGGGGGAATGAGACCCCATCTGTGATCTCCTTCCCAAACCTGGGAGATCCTGGGGAACCATCTGTGGGGTATGTTCTGTTGGGGAGGGGTCAGAGGAGCCACAAAGGTGATCAGAGGGCTGGAGCAGCTCCCCTACAAGAAGAGGCTGAGGGAGCTGGGCTGGTTCAGCCTGGAGAAGAGAAGGCTGTGGGGGAACCTCATTGCAGCCTTCCAGTACCTGAAGGGAGCAGAGACACAGGAGGGGAATCAGCTTGTTAAAAAGGTAGATAATGGCAGGACAAGGGGGATGGAGTGAAGCTGAAGGAGGGAAGGTTTAGATGAGATATTAGGGGGAAGTTCTTTCCAGAGAGAGTGGTGAGGGGCTGGAACAGGCTGCCCAGAGAGGAGGTGGGTGCCCCATCCCTGGAGGTGTTCAAAGCCAGGTTGGATGGGGCCCTGGGCAACCTTGTGTAGCTCCAGGCCTGGAGGTTGGTGTCCCTGCCTGTGGCAGGGGGGTTGGAGCTCTGTGATCCTTGGGGTCTCTTCCAACCCAGACCACTCTGGGATTCAGAGGCTGGAAATCAATACATATCTATGTATCTGTGTAAGTCTCCCTATATGCAAATCCCCTCCTGCCCCCCCCCAAAATAATCCCATGGGAAGGGACCCATCAGTCCTGAGGTGGGAGCGGTGGGATCCCACCACCAAGGGAAGCAGCACTGAGGAAGTCCCCTTCAAATCTTTGGAAGGAGGAAAATCCTCCCCACAACCCCTTATTATAATAAATACCTTAATAACTCTGTAATCAATAGGTGATTAGCTGGGAGCACTTGGGAAAGTTTACAGTGAGAAGGAAGCTTATTATTCTAATAATAAGGCCTTTTAGAGAGAGATCTGTGTGATGATTCCAACTATTTAACTGCTGATGGTCTAGCAAATGATCCCAAGGTCCATGATGGGCTCATTTATAAGCATCAGCTTGTGGAAGAGAGGCCCCTCTAACCCAGCTTCAGTTTGTGAGTTCCAATTAATCATTTATTCCTTATTAAATATTTACTCACCTTCCCTGCTCCGGGAAGCAGTTTGGGAGATGAGGGAAGGTCCCTGCTCCAGGATTGTTTGGCTGTGGGGGTCACAGGGGCTCTGCTGGAGGTTTGGTGGGCTTTTTTGCCCCAGAGAATTGGTGTTCAAGGGGGTGATATCAAATGCTTCAGAAATAAGGTCGGGGGGGTTCTGCAGAGGCCACATGGTCCCATTGCACATCTCCATGTGCTGCCTGGCAGCAAAGCAGAGCACGGGGGCCTGACAGGTCAGATCCAGGCTGGGAAAGCAGCTGTGTCACATGGGAAGATGCTTCAGACACACAAAATGTGCTGCTGGAGGTCCACAGCAGGGTGCAGCCAGCTTTGGGGGGGACACACAAACACCCCTGCTCCTCTCCGAGCCCTGCTGGGGGTGAGATGTTTGGCTCTGGGCTGGGAAAACAGTTGCATCTCACCAAGGGGACACAGGTCCCCCCCGTCATTGAAGCAGATGCCCCATGTGCCCCTCAGCTTTGATGTCCCCACCCCAGACCCCTGCTGCACCTAGCAGTACACGCCCCAAGCACCCATCTGCTTCACCCACCCACTTCAAAGGCCGTGCCAGGAAGAAAGGGCCGTTAGATCCCACCACTTTGATCCCAGCAGCTCCCAGCTCCTTCCCCAGCCTCGGGAATAAGCATCACCAATTACCAGCCATGCAGCCCGTTCTGACTAAGCCTTTGAAGTCTCTTCTCATGCTCCCTCCTCATCCTTCCCCTCTCCAGCGTCTTCTAAAGCTTCCAGGAGGTTTAGCTCCTTGATAAGAAACAGCGTGGCCAAAATGGGGCTGCTGGAGCCACCAAGCCAGGAACCTCTGAGCTGATAACCAAAAATCCCATTAAGAAGCAAAGATGCTGCAGATGTTCAACATCTGCCTCAGCTGGGGAGGTAAACAATTTGAGGCTTTTATCAGGAAAGCTCCAGGCTGCCAGCACTGTCCTTGGGTTCAGGGACTACATATGGGGTGAGGGGAACTCCCAGCACTCCCAGTTGGGCTGAATGGTGGGAGCTGGGTGGAAGTGAACCGGGCAGCACCATGGTTTAGCACATCCTTGCTCGGTGCCTTTTCCTCCAGGATACCCCAGGGGTGCAAGCACACCCCTCCACCTTGCTCCAGATCATCTGACTGTTCAATACTTGTCGCTCTGGCTGAGAGCTGAGCATCCCTTGGACACCCAGCACCTGCTTTCAGGGCACTCAGGAGCAGCAGGATAAGTCCCCTTGGTGACATCACACATGAGGCAGGGGGGAATTGTTTTGGCTTCCCATTTCCCCACTGTGGGTACCCTCAGATTGGTCAGGGATGCTCTGCTCTCACCAAAAAAACAGCTCTTTGCAACAAGGTGAGGGACAAAGGGGACACATCATCTCTCAGTTGCACATGCTGGGGACACCCCAACACTCATTCCCTGCTCACAGGGAGACAGGGCCCCACCACCACATCACCAACCCCACCCCACCAAGCCCCCAGTTCCAGGGGATGTGAGCATTCCTGGGGTCTCACCCTGATGCCAGGCAGCAGGATGGGGTCTGGCCCATCCCTCCCTCCCCAGCTCTCACCCCAGCTCCCTCTGCCAGCAGCAATGGCCTCAGCTAAAAATCTTTGACAACCTGCCTCAGGAAGGAGAGAAGGGGGGGCAAAGCCCAAATCCTACTTTACATTTAAATCCATAGCTGGTGCCAAGTGTCACAGAGGTATTTAACACCCCCACCCCTTTAAAATAGAAACACTCCTAAAAATAGCCCTGAGTGAGCCACCACTGATGTGACACTAATCCCCATGTGCCACGGTGAGGACAGGGATGGGGACGGCAACCAGGATGGGGACTGGGATGGAGAGACACCCACCCAGCACAAAGCACAGCACAAGCCTTCAGTGAGGATGAGCAGGAGCCCTGGGTGACAGGGACTCAACTCAAAGCCCAAGGAAATTCTTGCCCTGAACCTGGTACTGTAATCACAGAGCCTGTGTAAAAACAGAGGTGAGCTCATTTTAGCTGAGGCTTTCAGCAGAATCATTTGTTACACTATTAAATAATAATAATAATGGTCAGGTGTTTCCCAGGAGCAGCTCTTTTCCCCACCCTTTCTCCTAATTCTTTCTTGTCACCAAGAAAGAAGAGGTCACATCAACTTCTTGGGGTTTTTTTTAAGATTTTCCTTGAGTTCCTCCCTTTCTCCCCCAAAGGAAAGAGAAGATCAAAAAGGAAATCTCATGGTGCATTGGGAACAGCAGCAACCACCTTCTCTAATGTCAAGCCTTTATTGCAGATGCTGGTGCAGAAGGATGGATGGACCTGGCCTCTCTGGAGGTTTTCCTTGGGCAAAGAGGCAGGAAAAATAACTAGAGTTCATGGGTGAGGAGCTTAGGTAAAGCCCATTGCCTTCTGCTGCCCAGGATGAGAAACACTAAGCTCACTGTCCCCAGCACTACCCTGCTTTGGGGACCCAAAGTTCCTCCAGGTGACAGCACCCTGATAGGGCCAGGGATGAGCTTCAACATACCTTCAAGAGGTCCACCCAGGAGACAAGCCACTCATGGGGCCGAAGATAGATCCCCATACAGCACAGCTCAGAAGGGCTTAACTTATATCAGCTCCTGGACCATAGGCAGAGTGGGATGGGGGTCCCAGGTGGGGCTATTTGGAGCCATTAAGGTGTATTAGTGCCCATCACCACATGCTCAGGTCTGTTGGTGGGAGTGCTTCTCTGATTTCCAACCCAAATTTCATCCAGGCTCCGCTGCACCCTTTTTTTCACTGGAAAGATGGGGAGGGGGGGTTGCCATCTTTTCTTGCCAAAGCATCCAGTGTGCTCCCTGGCAGCAACTCCCAGCCCTTCAACCTACAGTTTGCTGGTGACACCACCTCAGCAAGACTCTCCCCATTCCCAGGAGCTCCCCAATTGCTCTGTTCTATGTTTTTAGCTGGCAGCAAACATGCACATCCAGCCCCATCATCCTGTGCCCCCTGGGCTTGTGTTCCCCTGGGGAGGTGGATGCTCCCCAGAGGTGCTCATCCAAGTTGTCGGGTGGTTTTCAGTGGCCTCAGAAATGGTGCAGAGGCTGGAAATGTCTCATGGAGACTTGGAACTGATTTAAAAGAGGGGGTTCTGCATGCCTATGGCTGGTTCCCCCACTCCCAAAAACAACTAATGGGGGGTCAGGGTTCCCCATGCTCGGCGCCATCTCCTTGGGAGGCTGGCACAGCGGGAGAGCTGCAGGGGCAGGATTGTTGAACAAGTGGAATTTTGAGCTGGAATATGGGAATTTTATTCAAATCAGGTCAGCAGAGTGTAACAGAGCCACTTTGGCTGCTGGCAGCCTAATCATCCCCCCGGGCTCCTGGGTTCAGATGCCCAGACATATTAAATTACCCTTAACTCTGCCCACGCGTCCTCAACCACCATGAGGACTTTGTGAGGAGCCCGTCCTGCTGAGCCATGGCTTACAGGGCATTTCTACTTTGATTTATGGTGTTGACCTATACCCCAGCACGTCAGCATCTCAGAGACCCAGGACAACCTGGCGCTGTGACAGAAGCTTTGGGGTGCCTGCTCCTGGCCACCCAACACCATGGGATAGGGCGCCTGAGCTTGAGGACTCCGTTTCCCTCAACAGAAGTGCTCAAAAAATAGATTTATGGGCTAACAGCAGCATAAAAATGTCAGAGAGATTAATTATTCTTGGTGGATGAAGAGGTGAAAACCCTGTTTTCTCTGGTGGAGATGTGGCAGGACCTTTCAGTGGCAGGAGAAGGAAGCACAACGTGTCTGGCAAGATATTCCCAAATTATTGGTCTTCCTTTCCTTCTTTGGGGCCCATTTCCACCCAGAAAGGATGTGTCCAAGGGCAGGGGATGGAAAAAGATGGGGAGGGAAAGGCAGTAATGAAAAATAACGTGTAGGGGGAAAAGTTTATGCATTGAGGAACCACCTGGGAAAAGCTAAGCAGAGGGGGTTTTGTTCCCAAATGCTCCATGTGTGGGATGGGGGGGCCAGGGAGCAGCCAGAAGGATACAGCCCCAGGGTGCTGGGAAGGGGGGCACTGATGCCCATACTGGAGTCAGGGAGAAGAACAAAACGCATCAACTGGGTGCACAAATGGGCATGGGGGTGTTGAGGGGGTTCCCCTCAGCACACCCCCATCCTGTCTGCCACTGCCCACCTCCTGCTTGGCAGCACTGGGACCAGCCAGGGCATCTGCCAGCTTCCCAGGAGAAAGGGGAGGGGGGGAAACGCTCGTGCTTCCAATTGCTGCCGAGTAGGGTAGGGAGGCTCTTCAGAGGGACCTGAACAGACTGAACCAATGGGCTGAGACCAATGGGATGAAGTTTAACAAGGCCAAGTGCAGAGTGCTGCACATGGGACAGAACAACCCCCTGCAGTGCTACAGGCTTGGGGGAGACTGGCTGGAGAGCTGTCAGGCAGAGAAGGACCTGGGGGTGTTGGGTGACTGCAGGCTGAATATGAGCCAGCAGTGTGCCCAGGCGACCAGGAAGGCCAATGGCATCCTGGCTTGTATCAGAAACAGTGTGGCCAGTAGGTCTGGGGAGGGGATTGTGCCCCTGTACTGGGCACTGGTGAGGCTGCACCTCGAGTGCTGGGTCCAGTTCTGGGCTCCTCACCACAAGAAGGACATTGAGGTCCTGGAGTGAGTCCAGAGAAGGGCAACCAGGCTGGGGAAGGGGCTGGAGGGCAAATCCCCTGAGGAGCGGCTGAGGGAGCTGGGGGTGTTCAGCCTGGAGGAGGCTGAGGGGAGACCTTCCCCCCACCTACACTGACCTGCCAGGAGGGTGCAGAGAGGTGGGCGATGGTCTCTTCAGCCAGGGGACAGGAGATGGGACAAGGGGAAATGGCCTCAAGCTCAGATGTGAGGGAAACATTCTTCCCTGAAAGAGTTGTCAGGGCCTGGCACAGGCTGCCCAGGGAGGGGGTTGAGTCACCTTCCCTGGATGTTTTTAAAATAGGGATAGATGAGGTACTTAGGGATCTGGTTTAGCACAGGACAGGAACGGTTGGACTTGATGATCTTAAAGGTCTTTTCCAACCTTGTGATTCTGTGATTCTGAGTTGAATTTTGACGTTGTGCTCTGCCTCACACACAAAATAAAGCCACACACTCCCTCACACACATATAGGAACCCAAAGACACCAGCCAAGAAACACCGTGATCCTCCCAAAGACGCAGTGATGGCTCCAGCCAGACGCCACAGCAGCAGGTGCTGGGGTTGGGTTGGGTAGCTCCAGGCAGGATTAGTGCTGTGCTGGGTGCTGGGCAGCCCTTGAGCTGGTTGGGATTAAAGACTTCAAGGTGGGTGATGACCCTCTTCCTGCTGAAGGTCATTATATGGAGACCATGGTCCGTGGAAGTCCCTGGAGAAAGGTCTTCTCCCAGTGCTACCCATCAGCTAGGACACTGCACCCCCAAAATTCCCCTCCCCCTCCTGTATTTTGTCCCATGATTTTGGGAATATTTTCCAACCCCTGTCTCAGTTTCCCCACCCATGGAGCTGCATTTTGCGGGGTAAAGAGGTGGCAGTCACTGGTGGCTCCTTGTGGTCAAGTGTGACCAAGGCACACTATGTGTGTGGGGATTTGGGGTGACACTTGTACCAGAGGACAAGACAGACCCCAGGGCCATCCCTGGGTCATCCTGCTTCACCAAGCACCCAGGGGCACCCAAGGCTTCTCAGCCTACTCATGGCCCATGTGTGCTATGCCAAGGGGCTCCTGGAGCAGCTCCACCTGGGCTGAGGCCTCCCAACTCATCACACTGGTGACACCAGGGCAAACAGCAGAACTTTCAGGACATGGTGTTATTACAGGGTAAAAACTGGAGGGTCCTGTCCGACGGCTCCTCTCTGCCCATCCACCTGTCTGTCTGTCCACAGGTGGTGAGCCAGATCGACCGACTGACGTCTGACTTCGAGTTCGAGCTGGAGCCGGATGACTGGACGACGGCAACAGCCAGCAGCACCTCCAGCAGCGACAAGGGGGGAGGAGCCTTTGAGCTGGGACCCCTCGATTTCACCACCTCCGACATCCTCTCCGACAGCTGGGAATTCTGCTCCTTCCTGGATGCTTCCACCCCCTCTGACCCAGGTGATGGTCCTGACCCTCCTCGGCCACAGCCACAGCCCCCGCCAGCTCGCCAGCCCGATTACCGGCTGATGAACGGGGGGCTCCCCATCACCAACGGTCCCCGGGGTGGGGGAACCCCGGATTCATCCAGCGAGGAAGCTTTTGGTGCATCAGCCAGCCAGAAGATCCCCCATCACCGGCCGGCCGGCACACGGGAACGGGTCCGATTCAGTGACAAGGTGCTTTACCACGCTCTGTGCTGTGACGATGACCGGGATGGTGACAGCACGGTGTCCCCAGGGGATGATGGCCCTGAAGAGCCAAGCCATAAGGTGCTGGCAGGGCCACCCTCGAAGCATCCTTCCACGGGTGGTGGTGGAGGACCCCCGGCGCGGCGGCTGACGAGGAACAGCAGCACGCAGACTGTAGCCGATAAGAGCACCCAGACGGTGCTGCCTTATGTCCCGGCCAAGCAGAAAATGAAACATAAGAACTGATGCCGGCCCCGCTGCACGGATTTGGGGAGGGTGGTGGTGGGGGGGTGTGATGGGAGGGGGGGTTACTGGGGAGGGACAGAAAAAAAATAAATATATATATATAAATATATATTTCAATAAATCAATACTAAGAATAAAATCAACATGACAAAGTGGCAGAGAAGACGAACGTCCCAACTACCTACCCATCATTTTTGAAGCTCAGGGAATTTTAAACTGGGTTGGTTCTTTTTTTTTTGGGGGGGGGGGGGGTGGGGCATGGGTATTGGGGGTTTTTTTTGGACAGAAGCGTCAGATCGATAAATAGTCCATCATGGAGAAATAACAATAATATACATATATTATGAAGATGCTCAGAGGGCTGGAGCAGCTCCCCTATGAAGAGAGGCTGAGGGAGCTGGGCTGGTTCAGCCTGGAGAAGAGAAGGCTGTGGGGGGACCTCATTGCAGCCTTCCAGTCCCTGAAGGGAGCAGAGAAACAGGAGGGGAATCAACTTTTTAAAAGGGTAGACAATGGCAGAACAAGGGGGATGGAGTGAAGTTAAAGGAAGGGAGGTTTAAATTAGGTATTCGGGGGAAGTGTTTTACAGAGAGAGTGGTGAGGGGCTGGAACAGGCTGCCCAGAGAGGGGGTGGATGCCCCATACCTGTGGGTGTTCAAGGCCAGGTTGGATGGGGCCCTGGGCAACCTTGTGCAGCTCCAGGCCTGGAGGTTGGTGGCCCTGCCTGTGGCAGGGGGGTTGGAGCTCTGTGATCCCTGGGGTCCCCTCCAACCCAGACCAGTCTGGGATTCTATGATATATGTACCAAGAGAGGGGAGAACCAGTGCATCCGAGGTCATAGCCAGTGGACGGATGGGGATGCTGGAGGGGAATTGGCTGGGCTGGAGAGGGTGAATGTCCCACTGTGGGACATTTTGTCCCTGTTTGGCTTAAGAAGAGGCAGCTTGATTTGCTTTGTCCTATCCAATGTCTGAGTGGAGGAACTGAGATGTCACCAGAGCTGTCACCTCCTGGGGCTTGCGACAAGCAAAACCCCACCAGTGATGAGGAGTTGGGATGGGGGCACCAGTCCCCTCCCAATTTCCATCCTTTATCCCACATCCAGGAGAAAAAATCGGTGACCTTGAAGTCTTGGCAACCATCCTCAGCTGATGCTTTAGGTACCCATTTATGGGTTTGCATTTCAAAAGCTGTCACTGGCCCCGATTTGGGTGTGGGAAAAAAGGTAGATTTGCTCTAAAAAATGAAAGAATCTGGGTCTCCAAATCCACCTGTGGCATTTTTTTCAGCTTCCAGGTGTTCCTGAAGCCTTTGGTATCCAAAGGGGTTGGTGCAGCACCTGGTCCTGGGGACAAACACTCTGTGTCCTCCCCGCCGGCTCTTCTTCCCACAGCGATTCATTTGTAGCACCAGACCTCAGGCATCCCTGGCACTGTTGTGTTTCCTTCCAGGCCTGACAAGAATAAAAACCCACTGCCTTGATTCTTTATTTTTAATCCAGGTCAGAGATGCTCCATTTCAGACCTTGTCCCAGTATGACCATGAGCCCAGATCCTCTCCAGCACCCAGCATTGCTGCCATGGGCAAGGGATGCTCACGTGAAATGTCCACTAAAAAGGAAGTGTTGGTGATCAAAACACTCTGAACTCAACCCAAATCAGGGAGGGAAAAAAAGCCAGATCACATCATTTTTTTAGATTTTAGGACCCAAGGGACACGTCACCCCCTAGGGATCAATGTATATTCCCAGAATGTACAGAACCTGGGAGGGTTTGGTCCTTCTGATCCAGAGAGCATCCATCCTGATCCCCACCAGGACATCCCAGCTCTGGGAAAAGCCTGGCAAGGGAAGAACCCTGCAGAGGGGATTATGCACCAGCATCATCATCTTCCTCCTCATCTCTCCTAGGGCTGGGACCATGAGAGGGAGCATCAGGCCCTGGTTTTGGTTTGGTTTGTTGCTTTTTTTTCACATGAAGAGGAGGGGCAGGGACAGCAAGCATCCCAAACTGGGGAAAGCCAGCACCGACACAGGGACATGTGGGCTGGGACAACTCATTTCTGCTCCCTCTATTACTCTGTATGTCAACAGCTGGCTACTTATGTATTTTTATGAGCTTTTTAGAGCCTGGTCCCATTGTAAAAGCATGATTAATAGATGAAGCTTTGTTCTTTAATAACTCCTCCCGAAGGATGCCAGGAAGAGCACAAGGGAAAAATTCAGAGCAGCCAGAGCTCCCTAAGGAGATGGTTTTTAGATGAGCTGGATTTGGGAGCATCTGCATCACCTACAGCCCCAAAAAGAGCTGCCAAATCAGCTGGGGAGTGTGTGTGTGTGTGTGGGGAAACTGAGGCACAGCATGGGGCTTCAAAGCTGCTCACCTTGGGGCTGGGGATTTAAAGCCAATTGCTGCAGCCAGGGCCATACAGACAAGGGTAATAACTTCTTCCCCCACGTTTCTATTAAGAAGGAATTGATAGCCTTGCAAGCTTTATTTCCTGCTCTCCCATAAATCCGAGCGACAGCAGCGGTAAGCGTCGTATTAACCTTCCGTGCCCAGGGATGGGAAAACTGCCATAAAACGGGGGTAAACAGAGAAAGGGGGGGGCAATTCCTCCCCTGCCATTTGCTCAGGGTGAGGGGTGATAAAAGCCACCACCAATGAAGAGAGAATCAGAAGCGATGTCCTTGCTGCTCCTCTGCACACCCAGAGATTTGCTATTGTTATTGAGCAGGAAAACCTTCTGGTTTGGGGGTTTTTAGGGTAAAATTGGAGCTGATGGCCATGATTTACTGATCATGCAAAGGCAAAGGAAGGATGCAGAGTGGTAAAAAGGGGTTTGTTACAGCAGTTAACAAAGTTATTAATGATGTTATTAATGGCACCGCCAACCTAGTTATTAGTGACCTTGAATTAATGGACTTGGCTTTTGCAGGGACAAGATCCACCTCATCAGCATTGTGGATGGGGTGAGGGTGATGCAGCAGGGTAAAACACCTTGTGTTTCTCTTCTTGATGCTACTCATTAACAAATTAACGAGCCTTTCCCTCACAGCATCCTGGAAACGTCCCTGTTCTCTATCCCCCCCCACCCCCAGACCCCAAAACCTGTTTGGAAATACATGAACCATCAACCAGAGAGTCATGGGAGCTGGTGAAGGAAGGAGCAAAGGGTTTGTGTTTCATCCAAGAAGTGATAAAGAAGCCATTAGCAAATGAACCAAGGACCCAGACTGGCCAGAGACTCAGAATGGTGGGTACCTGTGCCATGCATCCCAATGGTTGTTTTCTGGGAAGGATGTTCAGTGGTTGATCTGGCCAGGGCTTGATGGAGTTTAAAGGAGGATTTCAGCTTCCTGTTCAAATGGTCCAGCTCTGCCCCACCCCACGGCTCCTATCTGAGTTGACCTGACTTGCAGAAAGCTCTGCTGGGGTTTGTGTTGTGAAGAAACTCCTCTGAGCTCACCCAATCACTCCAGCTTGCAAAATGCAGCTGGAAAGTTTCCCCCCCAGGATAAGCTGTCTTGCTATGTCTCACTTCAGCAAGGACTGAAACCAGCCCCTGATTGCCTAGAGACTTCAATTCCAAGCACACAGACATGAAAGGCAGCCATTAAAATGGATAATGGGATATTTTCCAGCCCTGAGTCAGGAAGAGCTCAGGGTCAGGATTTGGGAAGACCATTTCTGCAATGGGTGGGGAGCCCAAACTGCACCCATGGGTCCTTATGCTCATCCCAGCCACCCTGGGAAGCCAAAACCTAGGGTGTCCCCATACAGGGAGGTAGCTTTCATTCTCAAACCCATCACAATCCACCCTCAGGGGACTGCAGAAACATCTCCCTCACTCAGCTATGGGCTTTATTTCACATAGCCCTGGCCCAGACCAGTCTACATTCAGCCCCCCTTGTAGCTCATCAGCTGGTGAAAGCATCCCTGGATTTTTAACAACCCCCCTCCCCACACACCCCATTTGCAGCTAGTTACTTGCTGCAGCTGGGAGACAAATGCTTTGTGTTTGAAGGGAGAGGCTCTGCCTCCTGCCTCTGCTCATGTACAGCATCTTGTCTTATTTGTTCCTCACGGCTGAATTACTGCAAGTGATGTGCTGGTGCTTGTTGCAATGATGCTTCTTTATAGCTGCAAGAGGAGTGCTCCTTCAGCCTCACCTTCCAGCTTTCAGGAGTTAAATTGATCTGTAAGGAGGATACTGAAGTTCTCTCTTCATCCTCAACTCTCTGGTCAGGAGGAGAAAAGGAAAAAAGCTCCAGTCCCCAGGGGCTGGTACAGCTCAGCTGCATCTTCCCAACTCAATTTTGGTCCACAGTGCAGCAACCTGGGGGTCACATCCTCCCCAGCTCTGCTTATCTGGCCTAGGAGCCAGATAACTCGCTGGCAGCAGTTATCTCCTTGCATGGAGAGGTTGCACGGGGAGGAGGCGAGGAGCCTTGCACTGAGCAGAGTGCACACACACTGCCCATGGCACCCCAAACCATGTCCATCTCTGGCACAACTTCTCCCTGGGGAGTGATCCCAACATCCTGCTTCCCTTTGTGTCCTCACGCTCCCAGCCCAGGGCATCTCCAGTGGAGGAGAAAGGCAGCAGAGGAGGGAGGGGGTGTTCAGGGGTACTCTCAAGCCACAGATCATGGCTCTCAGTGACTCAGCACCAGGTTACTGATTTGTCCCACTGTGACCTGGCACTAAAACCCCAAGCAGAGCAGCTCCCCTGCTATGCTCCTTCCTAGGCTCTGCCAGCCATGCCCTCTTAGCAGCCACAGGATGGAGATGGATAAGCCAAGCCTGGCCAGACATAGACCTGAAATAGGTGCTTATGGACACAGCACGTTAATTAATCCTCATTTGTGCCTGGCACTCACCAGTCTGCAATTTCACAGCTTGCTGGAAGCCACCATACCACAGGATAGCTGGCAGGGCTCAGCATCTTCCCCCTCATGGGATGAGCAGCTCAGTCAGTAGCTCACAGTGAGCTCCAGCCTTCTCTGGGACTGAAAACCAGAGGATGGAGCAGTTGGACACCTGAAGAAAACCTTCTGCTCTGCAAGAAGGGGGAAAATAAAGGGTTAGGGAGCTGGGATGGATACCTGTCAGCAGGCAGGAGCCTTCATGGTGATAGTCCAAGGCAATGTGAGAAAAACTGCCATCAACAGACACAGCTGGAGAGCAGCATCCCTGCAGAACAGCTCAAGCAGGGACCAACAACCCCAGGCTGAGCTTAAGTAGGCTTTTGGAGCCATGGGCAGGATGGGGGTCCCACGTGGGGCTGTCCAGGTTGTTTAATGCCCCCAAGGCCACAAGAGACAAGACTTGACTTGAGGGTGTCCCCCTTCAGCCCAGTAAAACCCACCTCTCCAGTGGCCACTGCTCCAAACACTCAGCCCTCCAGTACCTGGGTACAGCCCTTGCTATAGGACTGAGTAACATATATTGATGTATCTTATATGTTCTCACGTTCTGAAGTGCATTTTGCTGGGTGGTGGCTGGGTCCTCTCCTGCCACTGGGTGGCACTGGGCACACGTACACCCATGTACATGCACACACACGTGTGCTCCACACAGGGGATGCCTCTGTACTCACCACTCCCCCGGAGACCTACACTAGACATTAATGTCGTGGTGGCCCCACATTACATCACCCCATCCTTTGTCCCTCCTCCCTGGGGACAGGGCAGCTTCAGCCTGGCCACATCCTGCTCTCAAGAGGAGAGCACACACACCACACCCCTACATCCCTCCAAAAACCAGCCAGAAAGGGCAATTTTGAAGCTAAAAACACTTCTCTCCTCCATGCCCCAGAGGCAGCAGCAACCTGGGTCTTGCCTTGATCCTGAATAAAGGGGTGCTCAGCCAGAGCACCCTTTGCTTCAGGGCAGCACCCCCCCCAAGAAGAGCCCCAGTCCTCCCTCCAGAGCCATCAGGTCCAGCCAAGCCTGCCAAAACACTGGAGGTGCCCTGGAGGTACTTGTAAGACAAGGGATGACATGCTTGATGGGACTTCTTAATTAGATCTCACTAAACCGAAATGTACCGGGGCTCCCCTGGCAGAACAACGTCAGACAAAACATTAATCATGCTCCAAATAAATAATTAAAATGTTGGGGCTCCTAGAAGGGAAAAAATACCACAGGAAAATCAAAGACATCAATGCCAGCCCATAATAAGGAGCACTGCCGCTGGGTCTGGCAATGCTTTGGGGTTGCTGCAGGGCAGAGCTGTCCCCCCAAGGCCACCTGAGCCAGATAGGATGCAATATTTCATGAAAATCTACACCTAGAGTCTCAGGATGGGGTTCAGGTACCTCCTCATCCTCATACCTGCAATCACAGGACACATCCTCATCAGAGCTTGACAAATGGGATCCTGGGGGGCATCAAGAAGAGTGTGGCCAGCAGGTCACAGAAGGTGATCCTCACCCTCTGCTCTGCCCTGGTCAGGCCCCACCTGGAGTATTGTGTCCAGTGCTGGGATCCCTGGGATAAAAAAGCCAAGGATCTCCTGGAGAGAGTCCAGAGGAGGCTACAGAGATGATGAAGGCCCTGGTGCATCTCCCCTATGAGGAAAGGCTGAGTGAGCTGGGACTGTTCAGCCTGGAGAAAAGAAGACTGAGAGGGGATCTGATCAATGGTTATCAATATCTGAAGTGTGGGACACAGGGGGACATGGGCAGCCCCTTTTCAGTGTCTGTGGGGACAGGACAAGGGGCAATGGCTGCAAATTGGAGCATAGGAAGTTCTGCACCAACATGGGGAAGAACTTTTCCCCCGTGAGGGTGAGGGAGCCCTGGGACAGGCTGCCCAGGGGGTGTGGAGTCTCCTTCTCTGGAGATATTCCAGACCTGTCTGGACTCTGACCTGTGCAATATGAGCTGGGGAGCTGCTTTGGCAGGGGGCTGGACCCAATGAGCTCTGGAGGTCCCTTCCAACCCCTGTGATTAAGGCATGTCTCTTCACAGCTAGCACCTATGGACTCAGATTTTTAAAAAAGAATGTTTTCCCACTGCCTGGCTCATGCAGGGTCCTGGGACATCATCCACAGTCACCCTTGGGGTGCTGGACATGCCCAGATCTTAGGCTCCAGCAGGGAAAATCTGTTCACCTAGTACAGAAGGACAAGAGGGATGGAGTGAAGCTGGAGGAGGGAAGGGTTAGATGAGATATTAGGGGGAAGTTCTTTCCAGAGAGAGTGGTGAGGGGCTGGAACAGGCTGCCCAGAGAGGGCGTGGGTGCCCCATCCCTGGAGGTGTTCAAGGCCAGGTTGGATGGGGCCCTGGGCAACCTTGTGTAGCTCCAGGCCTGGAGGTTGGTGTCCCTGCCTGTGGCAGGGGGTTGGAGCTCTGTGATCCTTGGGGTCCCTTCCAACCCAGACCAGTCTGGGATTCTATGATACTTAGGAAATGTTTTTGGGAGAAAAAACCACCACCACATACACAAATAACAAAGGCTTGAGGAAAAAGCAAGCTCTGTCTCCATCCACTTGGAGCCAGAACAGAGATGATCACTCAGTGTAAGCAGCACAGTTTAAATTATGCATGGACCCATTTGCATCAAAGAACACAACTGAGGCAGAGCAGGTCTCATCCCTCCCAGCAGGATGGTGGGGAGGTTTCTTGGGAACATGCATCCCCTATTCCAGCAGCAGCCTTAGCCAAAACCTCTGGTGCCAGTTTATAGGAGGGGGAAATAGATTAAAAAAAAAAAATGTACAAGGACTGTCAGTGTGATGTTTTCCCCTGCATGGCTGAAGTCACTTGGGTACTTGCATTCAGCAAGAGACATCACATAAGCTCTGCTTTTTTCATCCTACCTATGATTTCTTTATTAAAATGCAAAGCCAGGGTTGCAGTGAGATGGGACTGCTCCCCTCCATCTATGGATGAGCTGATGATGGGTTCAGTGCAAGGACCGTTTTATTAAGCTTCTGATTTGCCTCCCCCTAAGGCTGCAACACTGCAGGGGAGAGGGGTATTTTCTGCCAAGGATGGATGGAGCAACGCTGTAGCCCTGAGACATGGCCACAAAGATGTGATGCTGCATCCTCAGAAGCTGATGGGCACCCATGAAGGTGTTCAGTGGTGAGCAGCTTCCCTGACCTTCTCCCTCCTTCCCCAGCACAGGCACTGGGTACAAAGCTCTCTAGGAATAAAGGACTCCAGCAAAGCCCACTTTATTACATTAATACTTGCTGGTAATGAAGCTAGTTAGGACTTAGAGCTCAAATCAAATTAAGCAAGCTATAAGGAACAAGAAGTGGTGCATTAATTCATTAGCAGGGAATTACACTAAATTATCTCAGCAAATACAGCAAAACCTTAATTCACCGGCGGTGTTTTCAAACAGCTTCTGCTCCTCCAGCTCCATTTACACCACAGCACAGGGGTTCCTGGCAGCAAAGCACAGGAGAAGTGAATTAACTCCAAGGCCTTGGGGAAACACTTTCCCCTCTGGGGTGGGAATGAAAAAAACAGACAGTTTCCTCTCTGTTTCCTTCTTCAAGTCTGCACAGAGACAATAGAGACTATATTTCCCCCTCTGCTCTGCCCTGGTCAGGCCCCACCTGGAGTATTGTGTCCAGTTCTGGGCTCCCTGGGATAAAAAAAGCCAGGGATCTCCTGGAGAGAGTCCAGAGGAGGCTAGAGAGATGATGAAGGGCCTGGAGCATCTCTCCTGTGAGGAAAGGCTGAGTGAGCTGGGGCTGTTCAGCCTGGAGAGAAGACTGAGAGGGGATCTGATCAATGGTTATCAATATCTTAAGTATGGGATGCAGAGGGAAATGGCCAGCCCCTTTTCAGTGTCTGTGGGGACAGGACAAGGGGCGATGGCTGCAAGTTAGAGCATAGGAAGTTCTGCACCAACATGGGGAAGAACTTTTACCCAGTGAGGGTGAGGGAGCCCTGGGACAGGCTGCCCAGGGGGTGTGGAGTCTCCATCTCTGGAGATATTCCAGCCCCATCTGGACACCAACCTGTGCAATATGAGCTGGGGAGCTGCTTTGGCAGGGGGTTGGACCCGATGAGCTCTGGAGGTCCCTTCCAACCCCTACAGTTCTGTGATTTACAATTAACAACTTCAGTGCTCAGGAAACACCCCTGCAACAGGCACTGCCTGTAAAAGGCCCATCCCAGCAGCATCCCAAGGCTTCAAATAACATTCTCCTTTGCTACATGAGGTCCTGCTGGGTGGCAGATTGCTCTGGAGAAAGCAGCTTTAGAGAAGCCTCAAGACAGATGATTGAGAAGACCATGGCTGTGGGGCTGCCTGTAGAGCACAACCTCTGGCTCCTGCACAGGGGGCAGAGCTGGGTCTCGGTGCCCTTGGGAAGAGCACCAACAGCTTCTTAGAAGTTCAGCATCACAGTCTGGCCACATGTGTTACCATGTCAAGGTAAGGAATGGAAAGAAAAAAGAAATAGAGGGGTTTAATCTTCTGTAGCTCCTCCAGGAAGTATCTTGTGCACTGACATGAAGTCTGACAGTCTGACCTGGGAAGATATTAGCTAAGAAAAGAGTTTACACAGCTACCTCATTTTCCCACCTGATTATTTCAGCTCAGCTGTTGAATCCATTGGAAACATTTGCCCTGAGCACATCATCCCCTGGCTTTCCTTGGGGGGGTTCCTGCTCCACACTCTGGCAAGTCCATGGAGCACAAGTGCCTAGCTCATTCCCCAGCATTAGGGAAGGTTCATTTGCAGAGCTGCAGCCACGTTTGGGCTTTGTTGAGTGGGCTGTAAGGAGAATGGGCATTGCTAGAGCACAGCCCAAGAGCCTTAGGGCAGAAGTCCAGGCTTCAGCTGCCAAATTTAGGCAACATTTAACAGCAGCAGCTTTCAGAAGGCACTGGCAAGAGCAAAGGACCAAGCATCCAAGAACTGGAGCTGCTGGCATCAGCCCAAGTCAGCCTTGCTGCTTTGGTCCCCTTCTGCTCTTCAAAGGACCAAGAGCTTAGACCTCAGCTTAGAGGAGACTCTTGCAAGCATCAGCTCTGTGATTTCTCCTAGGATATAGGAAGCAAGAACATGAGGCAGGAGGTCATCAGGCTTGAGGGTTCTCCCTGTCAAAGCACACAAGGGTAACCAGCACCAACCCAAGGCACATCCATGCTTCAATAAACCCCCCCACTGCTGTCCTCACTCAGGAGCACAAGGTCCTGCAGCATATGAAATAAATCTGATGCTACATAGATGCTATTTATACCAGGCATCACCTCAAAGCATATGTGATAAAATCCTGCAGCCTCCAAATCGACACAGGGGTGACCACTGCTCCCAAGGTGCCTTCTCGGGGCACAGGGATGCAAGTGGCACACAGCCCAGGGTAAGCAAACCCCTTCTGAGAGAGATTTGTGTTACAATGGTTGTGTTTCTCAGAAGCTTGTGTTAAACTTGCCACATCTGGAGTCAAAGTCCCAGCAGTTCATACCCAGCTGGAGTTCAGCAGCCTCAGCCAAGAGGTCAGAAGAAGCCTACACAGGAGGAGGGAAAACTGCAGAGCAAGGAGGGTGATTTAACAGTTTGAAGGCCCATCACATGCAAATTGACTCCATTTAGGTGCCATGACTCCTGCACCCTATGGTACAGTTCTGCCAGCACACCCGGGACAGAGTCCCCAAGGCTGCTGCAAGGAGAGATAAGCTGGGTCTTACCTCCAGACCTGCTACTGACTAAAGGTTCCCCCCCACCCTTTATATTAAAAAAAAAAATATAGAGTGGGTGAACCAGTTCCACCTCCCCATCCAGCTATTACTCCTTGCTCCCCATACAGAGGCCACAACATCTAGAAGCAACACTCCTTTTCATCCTGTGTCCACACCCACACCACACTTTTCCCAGGGGTCCCAGCAGCAGAAGCCACACTCAGCCCCAGCACCCACCACCCCTCCCCAGAACTGAAGCTGCTGCTGTATCCTTCAAAAGCTAATGCCTCCTCACTCAGGCCACATCACACCAACAAGCTGCTGTTATCACATCCTCCACTATCACCCCTGCTAAGGGGGAGCAAACAGGACTTGTAGAGTCAAGAATCCAGTTACCATCTCCTAACATCAATCCTTCCCTTAAGGTAGGAGTCCCCACCTTGTCCACAGGCAGTATTTAGGAGTTCTTGCCATCAGGCACAGCACACCAAGTAGACAACATACAGGGAGCCTCAACAGAGGTTTTGGTCCCACCACTAATTCATTGGTGGCTTCCCAAGAGATGACTTACCTGGAGGATGGTGCTCAAGCACAACCTCAACTCCCACCCCACTAGCACAGACCAAAGGCAGACTGCTGTCCCTCCTCCCCACTGAGGACACAAGGAGAAGAGACATTTCTCTTTATTACACTTGGGTAGTTACAGGGACAGCCCAGGAGGGCAGCTACACTTCCTGCATGCAAGAAACAGCCCAAGAGCAGTTAAACTCAGCACAGTGGCTGCTGTGAGCATGGCAACTTGAATCAGTGTAGGAAGTCCTTCAGCAGCACCTGAAAGAGACAAGATCTACTTACTACACCTTTACTGGCTTCCCACCACCTGCCAGTGGATGGACTTGCAGGCAGCTTTGGGAAGCTGCTGTCTTTTGGCAGTTATTCTAGGAAAGTCTCTATCCAGGTGTGAAATCATGGGGGATTCATGACTAGATCAGCCTGAAGATACCTTCCATGGCTGCCTTTAGGTCTGAGCTGAAGACACACATACCATGTTGGGTCTTCCCTGCTGGTGCAAGGCCTGAGGAGCTCCACAATCCCTGAGCTGGATCAAGAATGAACAGTGGTCCAACTGAGACTTCAGCCTCTGTTGCCCTTAAGGACCCATCTAGGAAGAGCAGGACACAAAAGGAGTTCAGAGGGGAGGTAATGCCTGCTTAGCCTGGATTTCAGGACATACAGGAAGACAGACCCTTCAAGAGCAGGTTCCCAACAGTCTGGAATACAAGGACACAGGCACCATGCCTTGGTCAAGGATGTTGAAGAGCTAGGTATGTTCTTAACAGGAGATACATCTGCTAAAGATCTTCAGGTACCTTAGCCATCTCAGCCTGGAGGGTCACCCTGCCTTGGGGGTACATTTTGGATGGACAGAGCCCTACCTTGCTTGGAAGTGATGTCTCTCTTCAAGCGCCTTCCTCGCCACCTGGCTGGAGGGGTAACTCTCCGGGGGCTTCCTCCATACAATGGACAGTTGCCAGTCTCACAGCAGCTGCAGATGTCTCCAGTACCCTCCACAGGAGCCCAACTGAAACAGAATTACTTGTAAGCCCTCTTGACCAGGCTGTCCCCTCCCTACACACACCAGCTACTCACAGGCTGCTGGCTTTGTTGAAGGAACAGGCCTTGTTCAATGGATTTGGGGCTTGGTCAGCTGGGGAGACCTTCAGGTGGCAGGTGATGTAGATCTGGAAGGAAATTAGGCCAACAGAGGTTAAGTTTGTTCATGCAGAACAGCACAGCTTCAGCACCCTGGGGGAGGAGGAGGGGTAGGCACCACAGCTCACCAAGTTTCTGTCATCTCCTGCAAACTTGAATGCATCAACCACAAACTGCAGCGTTTCCTGCCTGGGCCTGGGGGAGATGAAGGCTGAAGTGGTGTCATCTGATCTCCCATCCACCAAGCACCTGGACAAGGGTCAGAAGTCAGGGACATCCCAGGCAGCTACAGCAGTACCACCCAGAGGGCACTGTGCTCCTTACCCACTGAGGTCAATCAGGGCGTATCGGGGAGAGGAGTTCCTGTCAGGACGCAGGGTGGCGACACAGTCATCCACAAACAGCCTCAGAGGTACATGGTTCCCAGAAGCAACATCAGCCTGGAGGTGTAGGCTTTCTCCCAGCTGGAAGCCATTGGAGAGTCTCTCTGTGCTCCAGTCATCTGGAAGGTAAATTCAAGGTTACAGGTCAAGTTGGAGAACAGCACATTGTGTGTCCCCCACTACACATGGGGCATCTTAACTCAGCAGTAACCCCATGCATCACTTCTTAGCCCAGATTATAGCTCTGGGTTCTTGGCATGCAGCCAAGAGCCATCAGGAGCAGGAATCCTGAGGGAAAAGGGAGCTGCCAAGTTTGCACCCACCATTCATGAGACGTAGGGAGAAAGCCAGCCTCTCCTCTGCTGACAGGGTGGAGTGGAAGGGAACCCACGTGGGCTGGATGGCATTGCTACTCACATTGCTCTTCCTACATGGAAGAGATGTGTGTTAACAAGGATGCCACCATCACCTCAGGTCCATAGGAGGAGGGACACAGCACCCATCTGCTCACCTGGGATAGTGACACTCAATAGGAACTACAGCTGCATTGGTCCTTAAAATGACCAGGTTGCCAGAAGGAGTAGGTTTGTAGGACAAAACTGTTTTGTAGATCAAGGAGTCTGGGGTCATCTAAAAAGATGATTTGGGAGCAACATGTCAGTACAGCAAACTAGCTCAGCCAGAATCTCAGCATCATTAGACACTCAGCACCAAGTGAGCTAGGACACACAGGTCCATCATCTGTAACCCCACAGGCTGTCCTCCACAGTCCAAATTCAGAGCAAAGAGCAAACCACAAAGCTTTGTATTGGCATCCCAACAAGGTACCAGCCCTGTAGAAGGTCAGTCTCAAGGACTTTAGCACCCCAGAAAGTACCCACATCAGATGGGAAGGGGCTGTAGGACAGCAGATCTGCAAACCCCCTCCCCAGCTGAGCTGGGGCACACCAGCTACAGGCAGCCCTTCTACTCACCAGCTGAGGAGGTCAGCAAGCCTCATTCCCTACTTCCCCAGCAACAGCCACCACAGTGTCGAGCTATGCCCAGTTTTCCTATATACTCATGCATTCAGTTGCATCTGTCCAAGTCATAAAACCACCACAAGCTCCACCTGCTGTCAAGCCCACACCTCATCTAGGGCTTCAGGATGGTACCCACACCCCAAAAAAAGTACCCAGCCAGTGCTGGTCAGAGCCTAGAGAAAGTCCATTACCTATAGAGCATTATCAGTGATGGAGGAGCCCCTCATCCCAGTATCCCATCTCACCTGAAGGGTGCTGCCACACTCATGCAGCCCAGCCACAAAGGTCACCGTGCCCTCAGCAGCACTCTGGGCCACAGGCAAGCAGGCAGCTGAGCCCAGAGTCAAGTCTGTAGCCTTGACCAGGCGACCTGTGCCAAAGAGGTCCCTGTGCACCACGACCACTACCTGTGCCTCCTGGCACTGCACGGTCACAGGGTGCAGAGGGGCTGCAGCCTGGAGCTGGGAGACATCCACCCATGCCCAGGGAGAGGGCTGGGAGAAGGAAGGCACATGGGGCCTACTCCAAGCAGAGTCCCCCCGGACCCTCAAGACCCCCAAGTCCCGTTGAGGGAAACCCCAAGGGCCATAACATGCTGCTTCAGCCAGCATCCAGAAGAAAAGCACAACACCCAGACTGCCTCCAAACCCCATCCTGACCCCAGCAAAACCAGTTCATGGAGAAGATGTTGCTTGGGAGCCTTTTATACCAGCACTCCCAGCAGCCTCCCCTCCATGCCCACACCCCCACCCAGTGCAGACAGGACACACCTGGGAGCTGCAGGCAAGTCACCCAGCCAGCCCAGGGCAATGGGATCCAGCTGGAACCATCCTCTCAGGGCACAGAAGGTGATTTCCCTTGACCTGCTGCTGGGAATTGCACTTTTGTTCCACATCCCTCTGTCTTGCCTGTTTGGGTCTGAATCATCCACTGCCAACTTCTTGTCCTTCTCCCTGTATGAGATGGAGCCAGTTTTGGCCACCAACTTGTCATGAGCTCAGTCAGGGTCCCACAAGCATTTCTCCCCTGGTGTCTCCACATTATCAGCAATTCCCCAAAGCCCAGGTCCTAGAGCACCAATTGAGGTGGCTCATTCAGAAATGGAGAGGACTTTAACTGCCAAATCCACCTGGTCTGTGGTCTGTGTGTCTTGGCAGTCTGTCTGTGCTCGATTTCATGGGTATCTGCGCTGGGTAATTGTATATGGAGTAATGAAGGCATCAGAACTGGCTTATTTGCATAGAAAGCAGAGGTACAAAAGCTGATCTTCCCATAATAGCAGCTGATAAGTGAATGGCAGGCATAATCAAGAGATTAATTGGCCCTCGTGTGTTAATTATGCTAATTGGCACAGCTGCTCATGTGTACAGTAGGATGACTAATGGCTCTACATCGCTAAGCTGGATGAAAGGGTTGGGGGGTCACTCAAAGCTGCTTGCTGTGGTGGCAGAGCCTGGTGAGTGGGGTCCCCTTGACACAAGGGTGATGCCCGGCCTGCACCTGCTCTTCAACAGTGTGGCTAAACCAGCTGGGAGGTGGGTTTTTTATAGCCTGAGTGGTGTGTTTCTAATGGTGCTTTACGGGGATGTGCAGGGAAATGGACGTTATCAGCTGAAGCATCTTCCTCCTGGTCTGTGGAGATCCCAGATTACCCAGATCCTCCCGGTCCTAGGATCTGTGGCATGGGTTTGGGGAGATTGCAGCGATGAGCTGGATGAGCAAAGCTCCTGAAAAGTCCAAGGAGGTGCAAGCGGTGGGATCCCCCTCCCCCGCCAGCCCATGCATTAGGCATTCAGTGCTGTGTCCCAGCAAGCATGTACGCTGTCCTTTCTGGCACAATCTCCCTGCCCCAGCCCTGCCCCTGATATTTTTATGAATGATGAATAAATGATATGATAAGAAAAGCCTTTCTGGCAGCTCAGGCCCTCTTTATTAATTCAACACACCGTAGGTCATCTCCAAACACAGCTCCTTCCCATGCTAGCTCGGTGTCTTCTGTGCCGCAGTGACATGCAAGCCAGGTTTGCCTGGGGGGAGCACCTGCAACCAAAGGCATCCAGGAGGATGGGAGGTGATGCTCATGCTGACCACAGACCCATCACCCTACCTGGCAGCAGGACATGGAACCGAAGGTTGGGTGTTAATTCACTCAACCTCCTGCAAACCATCTCCATGAGGAACCAGGTCTGCGTGGATGGGTGCCTGGACCCCATGCCTTTGCTCCTGCTCCAAACAAAGAAATACAGCTCAGCTAGAAATCCAAAGAGCCTGAGACCCCATGCCTCATGCAAACACAACCCAAAGTTGGGTTTCCTTCACCTTGCAACAGCTCCAGCCAAAGGCTGGCTGGTCAGAGCACTGCAAGTGGGATGGTGGGAAATAAATCCAGGCGTTGGGCATGAAACGGGGACAGGAGATTCATTGGCCCCAGAAGTCTGAACCTGTTGGGCAGGGAACAGCTTTTATTCTTGGTTGGGTACAAAAGAGATCAATAGGCAGCAAAAAAATCCACAAATATTCACCACTTCCCACCACTTGCACTGCACCAAGTACCACATCCATCACTGTAATCTGTATTTAATAGCTCTGAAGGAATAGCCCTTTCCATCTGCAAAGTCCTCCAGGAATGAAGGACTCTGCAGGGCATCTCCTTTTTGCCACAGTGGTCTGTCCTTCCCCGGGCTAGCAGGAGCCTGGGGTCTTCACTGAGGTCATGCTAGAAGGTGAGAAGAACAATGGTTGTGCCTACCCCATCCCTGCCCTTGGAAAGTTTAGTAGGACAAGCCCCATGATGGAAGTCTTTCATCCATGACACACTCCCTTTGGGATGGATGTCCTCCTGATTTATTTCCTTCCTTTGGGATGCATCTTCTCCTGAATTTTTTCATTTTGATATGCAACTTCACTGCCTGAGATGAGAAAAGTGATTTCTCCTTTGGGCATGAAAGAGAGCTGCACTGTCAGAACTCCTTCTGTAGATGGCTCATCCAGCAGCATCTTTTTATAAACCAGGGTGTTTTTTCCACTGGAGTGTTAAATAGTGTATTAATAGGGGAACTGAGTACTTCTCTGGCACTGTTTAAGCAACATCTTACCTGACACACCACATGTTCCTCTAAGGTTCATTAAGCAACACCAACCTCTTTTCCCCTGTCCCCAAGAAAACAATGCCATCATTGAGCCTGCAGCGTGCTGGCTCAGCTCCCACTTCACAGAATCACAGGATCACAAGGTTGGAAAAGACCTTTAAGATCATCAAGTCCAATCATTCCCATCCTAAGCTAAATGATATCCCTAAGTACCTCATCTACCCTTTCTTTAAACACATCCAGGGAAGGTGACTCAGCCCCTCCCTGGGCAGCCTGTGCCACAGCCCCACAACTCTTTCAGGGAAGAACTTTTCCCTCACATCTGAGCTGACCCTGCCCTGGTGCAGCTTGAGGCCATTTCCCCTTGTCCCATCTCCTGTCCCCTGGCTGAAGAGACCATCACCCACCTCTCTGCACCCTCCTGGCAGGGCAGTGGAGGTGGGGAGAAGGTCTCCCCTCAGCCTCCTCTTCTCCAGGCTGAACACCCCCAGCTCCCCCAGCTGCTCCTCAGAGGATTTGCCCTCCAGCCCCTTCCCCAGCCTGGTTGCCCTTCTCTGGACTTGCTCCAGGACCCCAATGTCCTTCTTATGGTGAGGAGCCCAGAACTGGACCCAGTACTCAAGGTGCAGCCTCACCAATGCCCAGTACAGGGGCACAATCCCCTCCCCAGACCTACTGGCCACACTATTTCTGATACAAGCCAGGATGCCATTGGCCTTCCTGGCTGCCTGGGCACACTGCTGGCTCATATTCAGCCTGCAGTCACCCAACACCCCCAGGTCCTTCTCTGCCTGACAGCTCTCCAGCCAGTCTCCCCCAAGCCTGTAGCGCTGCAGGGGGTTGTTATGTCCCATGTGCAGCACTCTACACTTGGCCTTGTTAAACTTCATCCCATTGGTCTCAGCCCATTGGTCCAGCCTGTCCAGGTCCCTCTGAAGAGCCTCCCTACCCTCAGGCAGATCAACCCTTCCTCCCAGTTTAGTGTCTTCTGCTTCTGAAAGACCTGGGTGGTTGGGGGGAATGTTTGTCTCACTGAGTAATGAGCATAAAATGGCATTGCATTGCCACCCGATTGGAAAATGACACCAAAGCGTCACCTCAATTCCCTCGTCCCCGGGGCCACGCTTGGGCTGCGCAGCCCAGAGAGCAACGAACTCAGCTTGGCTGATGCAGGAGCAGAGAGGAACTGGAGTTTGAAAACGATATCGCTCGTTAATTTTCCTGGCAGGAGACAACTTCTTAACACCAGGTAGGGGTTTTTTAAGCAGCATCACCGCTTCGTTTCAAATCTCTCCTAAACGACTCCTGAGTCACGGCGATAAATACTCCCCGTGCTTGCTTTCTGCTTCAGATCCCTTGTAACTGCTGGTGGATAAATTGCTCCAGTTCCCCAGGATAAATCACGCAGAACAGACAAATCTGTAATTAAAATGTCTCTCAGCCCCTTCCTGTTAACTCTGACTTAACAGGACCCAATGTGTCGCGGCCGCACGGAATAACCCACTTGGGAGTCAGCTCTGAAGGACAGGGACTGGGCAGGAGAAACTGGCCCTGGAAGTGGGGAGTCATCTCTGAAGGACAGGGCCTGGGCAGGAGAAACTGGCCCTGGAAGTGGGGAGTCAGCTCTGAAAGAAAGACAGGGCTTGGGAAGGAGAAACTGGCCCTTAAAGTGGGGAGTCAGCTCTGAAGGACAGGGCCTGGGAAGGATAAACTGGCCCTGGAAGTGCCAGCTCCACGTTTCCCTTGGGAATACTGTGTCTCTCTTCATCCCCCATCAAAAGGGTTTGGGTACCAGCATCAACACCACAAGTGGAGAGGGGTTTTGAGAGTGCCAGCATTTTGCTTTTGTTCCAACTTACCCAGGGAAAGCAAATTCCCCAGGCAGAGCTGGCATGGAGCTGGGGGGTTTCTCTATCCCTGTTGTTGCAGTGGGAGGGAATGAAAGGGAAAGAGAATAAAACCTGGTTGTTCACAACAAATCCTGGACCTTTTTGATGTTGCTTCCTAGGAAGAGCAATGAGCAGAGGTAGAAAGTGATTTTCACAGGCCGGGTCTTGGGGCTTTGCTCCTCACCTTCATCACCCTGAGCAGCAGGAAGATCCCACTCTGGGGCCATTCCTGGGCTCTGCTTTCCCGAGGAAAATCAAGATACTACATTTACAGCTGCCTTAAAATCATAAAGCAGCCCAGCGAGGTTGCTCTGAGCTTTCTCCTGGCTCACACCACAGACCAGGGGCATCCATGGGTGCCAGGCAGCTCTTGGATCTGAGCCAACTCACAGGTTTTCCTGAGCATCCTTGCTGGGACATGGCTTCATTTGTGAGCTGGGGCAGGAGAAGGGGACAACTGGGACAGGCAGCAACACCGCCCCAGCACTGCAGGGGCATCACCCATCCCATCCCATCCCGTCTTGTCCTTGCAGGGAAGCAGTAGCAGGACTCAGCATCTCTCTTCTCCCCTCCTTCTGTAATTAGGTCAATGGGAAAAGCAGAAGCCCTTTATTATTGATGGGGAGAATCAAGCTGCCATCGATCGGCGCTGGGGAGAGCCTCGCCCCAGCGCTCTCTAAAATCACCTGCCAAAGAAGATTGTTGTTGGTTTAGATCCACTGAGGGTGTGTGGATGAACTCTCAGACTCGCCTGCTCCTGGGAGGGATGAGAGCAAACACAAGCTGCTCCCAGCACTCAGCACTGAGTCCTTTGCGCTCTGCATCCCTTCTAAATCCTATTTCCCCAGCTGCCAGGTTTGCTGTTCTCCAGGAGAGGGTGAAGAAGGGTATTTGGGTTTTTGGGGAATGAAAATCTCCCACAGAGCCGCAGCACCCTGTTGTTCAGCCTCATCCATGCCTGGGTGTCATCCGCAGCACCCATAAACCAGCATGTTGGGTCAAGACCTTGAAGAAGATGGGAAAGACCCATCATCTAGACATGGGGGACAACTAAGCTCCTCCTGGCCTGCTTCATCCCCAGCAAAAGCACAGTGCATCCTCCCAGGGCCAGCAGTGAGCTCAGCTATCCCTGTTCAGGATGCCAATGAGCCTGACCCACCCAAGCAGTACTTCCCCTGAGCTGCTACAGCTTAATCCTCATTTTCTTCTTCACCACCCTCAAGATCTGCCTTCCCTGCATGATCCAGGCTGCATTTGCAAAAAAAACTGAAAAAAGAATACCCCCCTCAAATTTGTTCAAAGAGGAGATCTCCCAAGGACACTGGCACCATCTCAGGACCTTTAAAGACAACTGGGGACATCCTGGACCTGGGGACAACTCATCCTGCTGCCTGACAAGGATCTGGGGGTGGTTAATGGCTTCATTCTCCCCCAGCCCAGCATCTGGGTGCTAGGTGATATTAATGGTACCTCCTGGCACCTCATTAGAAATGGGGGGATTCCATGCTGGCACTTAATTCAGGCTGTAGCTCAAACCCCCCCCATGGAATCACCAACCACCCCCTTCCTAATCCCAGTTTGATACCATCATACTTTCCCTCATCTCTTTTTTAGAAATATTTTGCTATTGAAATGCAGAGCCTGGCTTCCCACCCAGGGAAGAACAGCTAAAAATAATCCTCTGAAGGCGATTTAGGAAGGTCCCTTCCCTGCTGGTCCCCATCAGACCCCACTCACACCCCAATGATGGGATTAACCAGCCTGAATTTCAGAGGGGTCTCAGATGTAGGACAATGTCCTTTCAGGATTTTGCTCTTTGAGGTATTAAAATAAAGAGGAGGGATGAGGGCAGGTATCTCTCCATCACTGGAGGGGTTTTCTCCCTGCACCAGGCAATGGATGAGGATGGCACAGTGCGAGGTTCTGTGGTGGCAGCAGGAGGCAGAGGGATGGACAGGGCTGTGCTGAAAGAGGGACATAAAGATTTCATGGCCAAATCTGCATCCCTGGAGAACATGCTGAGCCTGGGAAGCGCTGTCCAAACCAACCCCCAAATTTATTTGTCAAGGCACAAAAATGGCCCTCAGATCTGGGATTTTAAATAAGGGGGAAAACCAACACTGAGGGGCACAGCGAGGTCTTCTCCACCCACCAGAGTGGGACCAGGGACATGCCATCCTGTTCAGCCCAGCATCTTGGGCACCCCACACACCTTGCAAGTACCCAGCAGTGGAGGGAAGACACCTACCCCACCCCCCACCCCCAGGACACACACAAGGGCAAAGACCCCTGATCCCATGGGAAACAGGAAAGCTTGACCCCGTGCACTGGCCAGGCTCTTCCCCACCAGTGCTTTAACCCCCAAAGCGTTGGCTTTGTCACCATGAGGTGGATGGAGGGGGATTCACCTGGCCAGCAGGTTTCCCCCCTCAATCCCTGCCTTTCCCCCACCCCTCCAAAAAAAAAATCCCCCTGGTTAATGTGAGGCAGGGAATAACCACCCCGATGGGATTACACATTTAAGGCAAAAATAAAAGTCCAGCTGGAACCACAGTGGTACAATGTGAAGCAGTAATTGTCCCCATGTGTCCCCAGAGCAGTGAATCCATCAGGGCTGAGAGCACTGACTCTGTTCTCCCGTGCCTGGGTGTCCTGCAGGTCACATCCATCTTCCCAGAGCCTGTGGGGCTCCGTCAGTCGCTGCCAAGGATATCACTGAACCCACTGCTCCTCCCAAATCCTCTGAGACCAGAAAGGACACCAAAAGTTGCCCTGGAAGGCACCTGGAAGGGGGCTGGCTTGGCTGCAGCCACGTCAGAGTGGGCACAGAGGGTGTCAAGGGTGACTGGTTGACCCCAGTTGCTCTCAAGCCCAGCACCAGGATGGACAGACGGACAGGGAGGTGCCTCCTCCCCGGACATACCATCCCCAGGAAGGATGTGCTGGTCTTCGGGGCTCACCAGGGATAAAGAGACATGGCCTCTCTCCAGCCCCAGGGTGCCCCAAAGACGTGGCCAGGGAAGCTGAAGGGTGATGGGGTGTGGGACCAGGGTGGCAGCAGATCCGTGTCCTTCCCAGGGGACCTGGAGCTCATCCCCACTGGGGACATCTTGGCTGGTTCAGAGCACAGGGAGCTGCTTGGGGGTGTCCCAGGTTCTGTCAATCAATTTCTTGCTCGTTATCTGAGGAGAAAAACAAAAAAAACCCCCAAACCTCAAAAAAAGATTACTAAAAATTGGCAAGGACATTACAAACAAATAATAATTAACAGGTCTAAATTAATGAGTTAATTCGGCAGCTCTGGGCTCTCCTCATCCTGGAGAACTGGGATCCCCATGGCCAGGCCTGACACCTGACTCAGGTGAATACAACCACACATATGTAGGTGGATTTTTATCCCTCCATCCATCCCTCCTGGCTAAATCTGCCCTGCAGCCAGCAAACACCAGGAGATGTTACTGTTCAAGCTTCATTTCTGCTGAAAAAAAAACAGTTGAGAAGCGAGCTAGAGACATCAGGGATGGGAAGCCAAGCATGGTCTGCAGCAGCTTGGAGGAGGAGATAAGGGCAAGGAGGGGAGGGGGAAGGAAGAAAAGCAGAGTCAATTGATGCTCTGCAAAAGGTGGGATGGAAAAGAAGCAAAGGTTTTTATAAACTTACCAGGGTGGAGGAGAAAGTGGCATTGGAGAAAAAAATGTTAATAAAAAAGGGAGGGTTAAATTAGCAGAGGTTAATAAGAAATAAAAAGATAGAGATCTTGGGAGGAGGTGGAGATGGGAAAGGGCAGGGCTGATCAGAGCGGGAAGTGCTGGAGCCCAGCACTAGGCTGGAAGAGGTGATGGGCTGTTGGCAGAATTTAGTCAGGAGTTTGGGAAAAGAAAGGCAGACAACGGAGCTGGGACTCCAGTTTTCATGATTTTCCAGCAGAAAATCAGCACCAGGCTGCTGGTGGGGAATTCTGTGTGGGGAGGGAGGAAGCTCACACCTCCCTTCCAGCCAAGCAAGGATGGACCCTGGAAATTCCCTTCCTCTTAGTAGATAGCACTGCTCAAAAAGGACCCACATTCCTTGCAACAAGCCTGGTTGGAGGCAGGAGGCTTCTCCCAGCCTCAAACTGCCCAAGAAAAGGATGGGTAAGAAGAAACCCCACATTGAAGCCATCAGTCACATGGCTCCACCGCTGCTGGGAGGTGACAAGCAGTGGCCAGAGAAAGCTCAGCCCAGAGGGGAGTGAAACTGGGTGCTGGGAAATACCTGATCTGGGAAAATGGCATTGAAAGAAAAAAATGAAAGAAAAAATGGGGAAAACCCCTCCCAAACCCCAAAGATGGGTGCTGGAGATGCAACAGATGCTTTATGCTCAGCATCATCTCCCATGTGCTTAGGAAACCTTCATCACGAGCCAGCTCCCTGTCCTACGGCGTCGCCTGGCAAACTCACTCACCCTCTTTGCTCTCGGTGCTCTTCAGCGGCTGCAGGGCTGTGAACAGCAAAACAGCACATGGTCAGACCCCCACCGTGGGGGACTCCAGGTTGTGTCTTGCAAGGGGGAAGTTTCCTCAAGGAAATAGCTAAGAGCTCGGTTTTGGGGAAGCCACTCCAATAATTGCACCCACCAATTTGCATGGCAAATCAACCCCGGTCCCTAAATCTCCCTGGGATGGAAGGAGCTGGCATCCCAAGTGGGCTTGCTCCCATACCAGCAGATAAAGGCAATCACAGGGGAGCTAATTAACCCACGAGGGATTTTTTTATTAAGCAATAGGGTGGCTTATCAGGGAGCTGGGAGCATGAGGGGGTGTGGGGAAGAATGGGTGAGCACAGGGTGGGGGTGGTGCTGAGCACCGAGGGAGGGTGCAAAGCACACTGCTGGTGCTTGCTGACACAGGGGGCAGCAGTGTGAGCACAGGCTGTAATGCACCAGTGCGTATCATACACAAGCATCGTGCACCCACCT
Source organism: Porphyrio hochstetteri (assembly GCA_020800305.1). NCBI lineage: Eukaryota > Metazoa > Chordata > Aves > Gruiformes > Rallidae > Porphyrio > Porphyrio hochstetteri. The sequence goes on along the minus strand of CM036915.1, from coordinate 14,814,386 downwards.
GTCTTGGGTTCCTCCCCCTCCTCGTCCTGCTCCTCCGTCCCTGCAAAAGAGCAAGTGGAAGCATAAAGCATCTGCTGGGCTTCACCCCTGAACCTGATCTCTCTCCAGCAGCCAGGTTTGGTGGATGTCCCTTGGATCCTCACCACCCCCAGCTGTTCAGAGACCCCATGATTACTGCACATCCTGGGATCTGCTCTGGACCTGCCACTGGTGATGCTCAGGGATGAGGCAAGTGGTACCCACCTGCACCCAGCACCCCACGGAGGGTATTTCCCCCCACCCCCACCCATCCCCAGCACATCCCCCTACAAGCAAAGCAAGAGAAACCCCACCACTCCAGGCGACACAGCGCAGCCGCTCGCCTCCCTATTTATAGCACAGCTGCCATCTGGAGCTGCATTCAGCAAGGGGCCTCGTGAGGAGACCCCCACACCTCCCAAATATCACCACTGAGGGGTGAACATTCCCATCTCCCTCCCATAGCACCCACAGGGTTGCCAGGCTGTCACCCTGTCTGGGAGCTTTGTACCCCAGGGGTAAAGCCTGCTGTAATGCTATTTCTAGCCAGACAAAAAATCCACCAAAAAACCACCAAAGCTTGCTGCTCCCGCCTGCCAGGCTCACAGGGAGCAGCCCTGGCTCACCAAGAGCCATGGTGAAAGGTGACTGCTAAGGGTGTGCAGCCCATGGGCAGCAAACATCACGGGGCTGGGGACTGGTGCTGAAGGACTGAGGTCAGCTGAGGGCCACGGCTGAGCATCACAGCACTGCAAACCCCTCAGAGAGGGGAAAACACACTGTTACAGGGGGAGGGATGATAAATAAATAGAGAGAGATATATCCTGCAGATGATTCCTGGGAATCTGCCAGGGAAAAACCTCTCTCAGACCTCCACACTGTGGGCACCCCCCAGCCAGGCATTGCGATGGTGGCATCGGCACTGACATCCACCTCGGCAGAGAGAGACGAGGGAAACGAAGTGGGAGCCCCAGAGGAGGGAAGCTGAGGAGGAGCCAAGTGAAGCGGGAGCCCCGGGGAGGGAAGCTGCAGGTCCCAGCCCTGCAGCACGATGCTGGCAGGGAAAGGCTCTGGCAAAGCCAACACCTCGGGAGGCAGGGAGAGAAAACAAATGGGGAACGCCAGCAAAGAGGCTGCTGCAGCCATTTTCGCAGCACAGCAGCTCTTTTAAAGCAACAAAGCTCCTTTTTTCCTGCAAGCACCTCCTTGTACTAATGGTTTTTAAAAACCACAAACAAGAGAAGGATGTTAGAGAACAGGAGCATGGAGCCATCTCTCTTGTGCTACTGCTGCGTGTCAAAGTGCTTGGCATTCCCATGGTTGTGTACACTAGAGGCACCTTCTCGGATGAGAAGCTCCATGCATGCCCAGCTGCGGGTACCAAACATGCAGAGGATGCTCAGAGAGGGAAGGTGAAAGGGGGAGAGACACTGGGTGGGAAGAAAATCAGGTGTATGTTTGAAAGAGCCACCTGGAGCAATGCATGCAGCCAGCATGGGCTCTCCAGTACGGATCTGCTGGTGCACACCAACCCCAGCAGCCCCGAGCATCCCTTTATCCTTTAAAAGATGCCACCACCAAGACAAACTCGTGCCAGTTAAAATCAGTCCTGGCTCCATCCATCCATCCATCCATGTATGCAACATCTATCTATCCCCATCCATCTATCCATCCATCCATCATTTACAGCCAGCCAGCCATCCTTTGTCCATCCATCCCTCCACCCTCCTCCATTCATCCATTGTCCATCCAACCATCCCTGCCATCCACCCTCCACCCACCCAGCCACCCACTCCTCCCTCCCTCTTGCAAACCCCATCCCTTTCAGGGGATGACAGCCACCACCTTACCTGCATTTTCCTCCTCTTCCTCACAGCTCTGGCGGATCTTCTTTTGGCACACGTAGGCCAGGACAGCAAGCAGCACAAGGACACAGATGGCGAGTCCCACTGTCACCCAGAGCGCCACAGCAGGGAAGGTGAGGTGTTGGCCTTGCAGTTAAGAGAGAAGAGAATCACTGCCAGACCCAGGGGAAGTGTCTCTGGCATTTGGGACCCTGCAGTGGCAGGTACATGTCCCCATGGAAGGACTCAGTGGCACAAGGGGTGGCTTTGGAAATAAAACTGCCAGCACCTCTAATTATAGCCTCCCCCAGCAGGTCTTGATCCGGCCAAGGAAGCAGTAGGTTGAGTCACTCCTTAAAATACTTCATTAACCTTTAAATAATTGCACTAATAAATTCAAATGGCAGGCTGGCTGCTTGCTAAGAAGCTCAGAAGCATTAGATGATGCTGCACTCGCTCCCTTTCCTCTCTCATCTCATGCCATGGGGACTGAGAGAGATGGGGGCCAGGAGGGATGGGGGCCAGGAATACCTGGCAGAGAGACCACCAGGGTTTGGGGGATATTTCCTGGGGTGCTGGAAATATCATTTTTCCCTGTAATGCTGCTCCTTCTTCAAATAAAATCTTGCCCCAAACCCTGCCCCTCTGCAGACATCACCCCCATTTGCTCTTGGGACTCCCCCAAAAAAGCCATTCCTCTGCCCCCAACCAGATCTGCAGAGTTTTCTGCAAGAATTTGGGGTGCATCCAGCCAAAAGGTTTATGCTCCACCAGGACCCACCTTCCCAAGCCACTGAGTGCTGTACCAAGGGTAATTACACACTAGTTAACACTATCAGGGAGCAAACAAGGTTATAAAGAGCTCTGGGAGTGCAGCAGGAGGAGCTCAGAGCGAAGCAGCAAGGCTGAACGTGCTTGAGGAACAACTCCAGCCTGTATTTCTCATGTAGGATTGTCCCAGCCAGGATGGAGAACCCCAAGAAGAAAGCATCCCATAATCACATACTAAGACAACTGCTGTACCCTGTGCTGGCTTTCTGGGGTGATTTAGGCTTGGATGGGACAGCTAGTAAAGCTTGAGAGCAAGAACTAAGGATGCCAGTTCTAGCTGGGACACTGGTGTAGGGTGATGGGGAGGACAGCACAGCCTCAAGTCAGCCCTGTAGGTCCACGGGGAGAGAAGTAGAATGGGGATACAGGGCAGCAACCCTCTGGGCCACAGTAAGGATCCCAGTGTCACCATGGTCACCTTCTTGAGGCAGAGCTCATCCCTTCCCCCAGTTTTGGCCCTTGCTGGCTCACCTGTGATGGTGACTGAGGCTTGGGTCTCCTGCTGCAGCACTGGGTTTCGTACCAGGCAGGAGTAGGTGCTGCTGGGCTCCACCAGCACCTGGAGGACACTGTGCACATCAAAGAGACCTTCCTCATTGGCCACCTGGGATGTGGTGACGTTGTCAGTGATGTTGCTGCCCTGGCTGTCCTGCCAGAAGACGCTGGCCTCGGGGTAGCCATGGGAAGCATGGCAAGTCACAGCTGCCAGATCTCCTGGCTTCAAGTCCTTGTTGGGCTCCAGGTTCATACTGGGCTTGGAGTAGGGAGCTGCAAGGGAGAGGACAGCCAGCATGAGGCGATGGAGAAGACCTAAGGATCAGGATCTGCAACAACCCAGTGAGGATGGGCAAACCCCAGGGCAGAATCTTCCAGCTGATAAGACCAACCAGCTGAAGCCTCCACAGCTCTGGTTCATTTATGGCCATGCTTCCAGACAGCATCTCAGCTGAGAGCGTCTCCATCATGGCAGGGAAAGGACCATGCTCTCCTTTCCCTGGAGACAGAGAAAGAGGCTTCACAAAGGACTAAAGCATGATGGAGAACCTTTCTCTTTGAGGAACACATGGAAGGACACCCCACCTCTTCATCGCTCACCTGCCACCTGCAACGTCACAGCCGCGCTGCTGTAGTCCTGGACCCGGACAAAGCAGGTGAAGCTGCCCTCATCCGAAATCTCCACGCGCCGGAGGAGCAGTGAGACGTTGCCCTGGGCCAGCTGGTCATAGAAGAGGGCTGTACGGTTGGTGTAGCCCCCACCCTGGTCTGTCAGTTGGTCCTGGCCACCAGAGAAGCTGTGGACCAAGCGTTTGGTGTCCGTCAGCTGCCAAATAAGGCTCAGGTCATTGAGACTGAAGTTGGCCTCAGGGGAGAAGGAGCAGTGCAGGGTGGCATCTTGGCCAAAAAGAGCCACCACGGGTTCATCTGGGACCTGGATCTCCATGGCACCTGTGGGAGGGTGACAAGGGCAAAAGCACGTGGTAGTGAGACGCCACAAAAGCACCTCCTTAACATGTAGGCAAAGCAAGGGATACCCGCAGGAGGGACCAGAAGGCAGGTGGCATCTCAGGATGCTCCCCAGCGCTGACCCCCAGCCAAGCCCACCTAACACCCAGGGCCAGACCTGGGGGCATCACTGCCTTCAGCCATCAGCTGCAGCCACCAGCACCCAAACCTGCACTCCCCCAGGACACACAGCCCCATTCCTCCCCCAGGGAGAGGAGATTGACAGCTGACAATGGTGGGGACACAATCCCTTGTCCCCAGAATGAGCCAGCTCTGTGCCCGGTCTGGCAGGCACTAGATGGCACCAGCGCTCCAGCACGATGCCAACCTGCGTGCCAGGCAGGGTGCCAACCTCACCCCAGCGCCACGGCGCGATGCTGGTGGCATCACCAAGCCAGGGCAGGGTGCCAGCCCTGCCACTGCCTCACGGAGCAACCCCAACCATGCCAGGGCTGCCAGACCCCTGCACTTGGAGCTGGTCCAGGGGTGCCCTTTGGCAGTGAGCAGCAACCCTGGGCATCACTGGAGCTTCAGTCACCAACTCCTCCCAAGCCCAAAGCAGGGAGGGAAAGGGGAAAAAGTAAAATAACCTCATCTCTGAGTGAGAGGGAGATTCCTGCGACAGGCTGGAGGGAGACTGGCTGGAGAGCTGTCAGGCAGAGAAGGACCTCGAGGTGTTGGGTGACTGAAGGCTGAGTATGAGCCAGCAGTGTGCTCAGGCAGCCAGGACGGCCAATGGCATCCTGGCTTGTATCAGAAATAGTGTGGCCAGTAGGTCTGGGGAGGGGATTGTGCCCCTGTACTGGGCACTGGTGAGGCTGCATCTCAAGTGCTGGGTCCAGTTCTGGGCTCCTCACCGTAAGAAGGACATTGAGGTCCTGGAGCGAGTCCAGAGAAGGGCAACCAGGCTGGGGAAGGGGCTGGAGGGCAAATCCTCTGAGGAGCAGCTGAGGGAGCTGGGGCTGTTCAGCCTGGAGAAGAGGAGGCTGAGGGGAGACCTTCTCACCACCTACACTGACGTGACAGGAGGGTGCAGAGAGGTGGGGATGGTCTCTTCAGCCAGGTGACAGGAGATGGGACAAGGGGAAATGGCCTCAAGCTGCACCAGGGCAGGGTCAGCTCAGATGTGAGGGAAAAGTTCTTCCCTGAAAGAGTTGTCAGGGCCTGGAACAGGCTGCCCAGGGAGGGGGCTGTCACCTTCCCTGGATGTGTTTAAAGAAAGGGTAGATGAGGTGCTCAGGGATCTGGTTTAGCTTAGGACAGGGACAGTTGGACTCGATGATCTTAAAGGTCTTTTCCAACCCTGTGATTCTGTGATATTTCAACCTCAACATGGGTGCAGAGGGCAGTGATGCCGTTACCTGCAGCAAACACGTCCCTGGGGATGAGGGCAGTGGGGAGACATGATGTTTTAAGCAAGAGCCTGGGGAGGATGAAGAGATGGAGAAGACCTGCCAGGGGCCTCAGACGGACAGACAGGCAGGAGGAGAGTGCTCGGGCAGCCTGCCTGGCTCACAGCAGACTCAAGAGTGTCATGTCTCCCTCTGGCTAATAATAAATGCCAGCAGGTTGTAGGAACATCACCCAGCCTGGCTGGATCGCTGCGGGCTGCCGAGCATCCCGAAAGGATTTGGTCCTGACATCTCTCCTGGCTTGAGGTGCCACAACCTGAGGGACCAGGAGCTGCAGCGAGTGGGGAGAGACCCAGGTAAGTAAAAATCCTTCATGATCTGGTCTTCCCTTGGATTCGCCATTCAACTGTGGCACACGGGAGGTGGCAGCACTTGCTATGAGGGTGGCCCACATGCCCCAGAAGCCGTTGTGCCCATGGGGTGATGCTCTGGGCAGCTCCAGAACCATGAAACCAGGAGGAACACCTTGTGGGTGCTGCCTCCAGGAACCACGGGGCAAAGGCAGCTTTCTTGGGATGAATGTGGGCTTCAGAACATCTCTTTTGGGGTGGTGCAAGCCCCAGTTCCCTCCCCCCCCATCTCCCCCACGCCCTGCTCACCTGCCAGGCTGAGCGCCAGCACTCCCACGGCAAGCAGCACGCAGAGCATCCTTGGCACAAGCAAAGGTTGGGGAAGAACGCAGAAGCAAGCACAGCCCCGGGAGTCCTTCTCACAGGGAGTCTTCTCTCTCCCAGGAAGTGCCCTGAGGTAGGGAAAACCAGAAGAAAACATTGAGATAGTGCTGGGAATGAGGAGCAGGAGGATCCCATGCCCTCTGTGCCATCCAGCTGCCGTGCAGCAACCAGAGCACCTACCCAATTGTAAAACAAAGGAGGGGGTTTGCCCACAGCCTGGCACAGGCACATCAGGGACCAGACAGACATGGGGGCAGCTCTTGGGCCAGAGGCCGTAAGGAGCCACGTGAGCCACTCTTCCCTCCTCATGGCTTCTCTTCCTCTTTTGTTTCTCTCTTTCCCAGTTTTTCTCCGCAGCTTTTGGCTGTTACATCCCTGTCCTCCAAGAGGAGGTAATTCACTCCCAGCATCCAAAATGGCTAAAACCCCAAAACAGGAGGTTTGTAGGTTCCTGGCTCTGCTAGCAGCTTAAAGAGTTACAAGGTTTGTCTCCAGGCAAGGCAGGAAAGTCTCCAGCATGAGATCACCCCAAAAAATGGGGAATAAAACCAGAGTATCTGGGAGCTGGAAGCAGGGAGAGGTGAGGGCAAGCTGCCCAGCACTGCTGGCTACTGTGGCTCGCTTCCCGAGCATCCCTCCCTGTCTGTGCCAAGAGCTTGCCGGGCCCCTCGTGACTCACATTCCTCTCTCGTAGCATAAACCAACCCCAGATATCACAGCCAGCGTCACTGCTGCCGTGTCCCATCCCTGTCCCAGCACACAGCCCTGACTCTCACATTCTCCCAAGCAGAGAATCCCAGAGCCAGGCCCATGCCAAACCCCAGCCAGCCAGGAGAGGAGGAAATTGTGGTGGGAGAGGGTGATGGGGCATCGCCCAACTGCCCAGGCAGAGGAAACTGTGACTCGCCTCTCTCATGCTCACCCTCCAAACTCTTTCCTTTTCCTGGGGATGCTAAAATAAATTCTATTTCTAGGTTTCGTGACCTACAAGTCCTGCTGGACCGTCTCAGAGGCATCACAGGAAGGAGACACCCATGCTCCCAACCCTCCTTCTGCAGTCGGGAGTCTTTCAGTGGGTGCCTTGCCTTTCCGTGACTCAGTTTCCCCATCCTTGCAGTCTGAGCTTGGCCAAAGGATGGGCTTTGTCCTGGACCTGAGGTTTCATCACAAATCAGGATATAACAAACCCCTCAAACACATCCTTTGGAAGGGGGACACCTTTGTGCACTGCAGGCCAGGAGGGCTGATCCCTCCAGAAACCCATGGATCAATGACATCCTTTGTTGCAGCAGGACCCCGGGGACCATACGTCACCCACTCCCCGGTTAACATTTACTCTCACGCAGCCATAACGCTGGGTTTTTATAACATCCAGGCTCTCAGCTGCCAAACCAGCACCCCGAGGTGGCTGGAGGCGGAAAGGAAACATCTGCTGGAGCGGGGATAAGTCCTCATGGGCCGGTCACAGCTTTTGGGGGGGCTGGGCTGAGCTTCCCCCCCGGCCCCGTTTCGCTCCTCTCCTACCCGGGGTTTGTGCCGGCGAAGAGCCCAGCTCTGGTTTAGATTAATTTTAATCCCCGCTTAACTTCTCGGGGCGCAGCAGCAGCTCCCCCTTTGCCAAGCGGGACCCCGCGGGGACGGAGGGCACGGCAAAGGAGGGATAGAAAGCCCCCCCGACACCCCCCCAGCCTCCCGGTAGCGCCTCTGCCCGGTTGCTCCGTGCCTTCCCAGCGGGGCACGGCTCGGGTGGAGCCTCATTCATTTCACCCTCCCGGAACCAGCCCCGCGTCTCCGCGCCCCGTCCCGCGGGAGGGGAAACGGGAGCGGCGGCTCCTCCCGCCGGGCGCTGCAGCGAGGCCCCGCTCCCCCGGCTCACCCCACCCCACACCCCTCGCCCTGCCGCGCCGAGAAGCCCAGACCCCCCCACCCCGATCCGCCACGTCCCGGCCGGGCCGGGCCCCAGCGCCGCCGCCGCCCCGCGCCGGGCGCGAGCACTTACCGGGAAAGCGGCGCGGGACGGGCGGGAGCGCGCGCTCCGCCGCGGGCGGGCCGGTACCGGGGCGGCGGCCTCGGCTCTGATTGGCTGCGGCCGCTTCCTGCCGGGGTCCCGCCGGTGCCGGAGGGGCGGCGAGGAAGGAGGAGGGGCTGTGCCGGGGCCGGCCCGGGGGCGGCGCGGCTATGGGTAAGAAGGCAGAGGAGAGCGTTGGGGGGCACCGAGCCGGGGGCATTGGGGTGCGCGGAGCTGGGGTGCATTGAGCCATAGGCATTGGGGTACACGGAGCTGGGATGCAGCAAGCTTGGGTCATTGGGGTGCACGGAGCGTGGAGCTGGGGTGTGTGGAGCTGGGGTGCATCAAGCCACAGGAACTGGGGTGCACGGAGATGGGGTACATTGAGCCACAGGCATTGGGGTGCACGGAGCTGGGGTGCACGGAGCTGGGGTGCACCAAGCCTGGGTCACTGGGGTGCACAGAGCTGGGGTGCACCAAGCCTGGGTCATTGGGGTGCACAGAGGTGGGGTGCATTGAGCCACAGGCATTGGGGTGCACGGAGATGGGGTACACAGAGCTGAGATGCAGCAAGCTTGGGTCATTGGGGTGCACAGAGCGTGGAGCTGGGGTGCATCAAGCCACAGGAACTGGGGTGCATGGAGCTGGGATGCATGGAGCTGGGGTGCACCAAGATGGAGTGCACCAAGCCTGGGTCATTGGGGTGCATGGAACTGGGGATTGGGGTGCACGGAGCTGGGGTGCATTAAGCCACAGGAATTGGGGTGTACAGAGCTGGGACACTGGGGTGCACATACCTGGGGGTTGGGGAGCACAAGGCTGGGGAGCACCAAGCCAGAGGGATTGGGGTGCACAGAGTCAGGGGGTGGGGAATACTGAGCCAGGGGGGTTGTGGTACATGGAGCTGGGGAGCATCGAGACAGGGGATCTGAGGGGATCTAATCTGAGCTGGGGACTGGTGTTTACAAAGCCAGGGGCTTGGGGAGCATGGAGCTGGGGGATTGGGCTGCACAGGGGACCTGGGCATTGGGTAGAACCCCAATGAAGAACTGGGAGACCAAGATGCGGGATGCTGGGGTACACACAACAGGGGGTTGGGGTGTACGGAGCCAGGGTGTGAAGCCCTCAAAGCTGGGAGATGCAACCATGCAGGCTTAGGGGACTGGGGTGCACTGAGCCAGCGTTTTTAGGGACCCCAAAGCAGGGGTCTGGGTGCGTGGAGCCAGGGCATCAGAGCAGTAATACCTACAGCTTTGGGGTGCACAGAGCTGGGGCTTTGGAACCCTCAAATTCAAGGGACTGGGGTGCACAGAGCCAGGAGGGCTGAGCAGTCTCCTCCAGGGAGAAGAAAAGGCAGCTGGAGTTTCCTCTGCAGAGCCACAGGCTGCTTTCCAGGGAAAAGCCTCGCTAAGGGTTTACCCATGCCAGCTGCCAGGAAGCACCAGCAGCCCCACCACAAGTTTCGTGGAAGATGCTGCTGGGGGGGTAGGGAGGGCCCCCCAGATAGTTAAAAGGTGCTGGAAGGGGGACACCCATGAGGGTCTCCCATCTAGCAGAGCCTCAGGTAAACAAGGCAGCCTTCCTTACTCCATCAGCTATGCCAAAGGACTGGGATTTCCTTGGAAAATTCATTTTGCCACCTTTTGGGGTTATTTTGTCTGGGGCTTTGGGGCAATGCTGCCATGGCCCCCACAGCCCAGCGGGTCACTTTTGGCTGGGGTGAGGCTGCAGCACTGAGCTTCCTCCCACGCTCCCCTTCACAATGTCTCCTTTTATACAGCCCGGGGCAGGCAGGCACCCAGCACCAATCCCCAGCACGAACAGGAGGGATACAGCAGGAAGGGAACATGGCAGGAAAGGAGGAAGAGGAGGAAGAGCAGGGTGCGGGGAGCGAGCTGGGCTCTTCACAATGGTGATTTCTCAGCAGCACACACACACAACAGATGTTTCCCTAAAGGAAGCAGCTTCTTGTTTTTAACCTGCTTTTCACAGGAGGGCCCTGGACAGCAGCAGCTCTTGCCATGTCCCCGAGGCTCTGGTGGCTGCAGTTTGTGTCTCAGGTGCTTGTGTGGGAGTGTTGGGTCTTGCATTGCTGCGGAAGCTCCTCACCCTTCTGATTACAGAGGAAAGCTGGAGCAACCAAACCTGGAGAGCTTAAAATTAAAAGGTAAGTAAAAATAACCTGAAACAGGCTATACTTAAACCCTTTGACTCCCCTCCTCCCCCCCCTCCCCCTCCCATTTTGCAGGCAAGGAAGGGTTTTGCAGCAATGGAGCGGGTAATAAGGCTGCACATCTTGACCCAGGCACCGTGGGTGACAGCAGCAAGAACAAGAAAGGATGAAGCCAATATACTTCAAAAGCCTGTGACTAAATCAGGAGCCCTGTGCTCGATTCACAGATGTGCCCTGCAAATCAAGAGGATTTCTCTTTCCTTGCCCAGCCTGGCGTGGGTAGTGCTGGATGTGCAGAGCAGCTGCATGATCCCAGCCTGAGCTGGCTCTGGCTCAGAAGCTCCTGCAGACCAGACACGAGCCATGTCAACCCTCTTGGCACGTTGTCCCCATCCTTTAGGGGCTGATGGAGAAGATCCAACCATCAGCCCTTGGTGCTGCAGCAGGAACCTTCTGCATGAACTGATCCCTCTCCCAAACCACATCAGCGATGGGTCCATGGACATCAAAGCTCAGCAATCCCCCTTCCACCCCCCAAGAAACATGCAGGTCGAGCCCAAAGGTTTCACAAATCCCCACACCCCCCCAAAAAAAAAAGATGCCACCTCTCAGCACTGCAGGGCAGGGCTTCACACCATCACTGCTTCATCACTTCGTCCCTTCTCCTAACAGTTCACATGATGAAAGCAGCATCCTGGCTTTGATATCTTAACTGTGAGCACAACTCCACTCCTGTTAGTCTTTGAAGGTACAAAGTGAGCATCTGAGCAGGGTGCTTTCTTAGTGTTAAATACAAACACCACAAAAAAAAAAAAGGAAGAAACTAAGGAGCTTGCAAACAAAGGCAGATTTTTCAACATCAAAACTAGCTAAAAATTAAAATCCATGCTGCTTGCAAGCCTGCTGGTAATTAACAATGAAAGGGCTTCCAGGGAGGAATTTAAATGGTAGATGTTCTCCATCCCAAATGATTATTTTTGACTAATTTTCCTTCCTCAAACCCTGCAATACCCAAGATATGTGCATAAGAAATGTGCATAATAATGAAGTTGACAAAAAAAAAAATAGACAGAAAGGCAAAGATAAGGGCTGTGATTTGCAAGTTTAATTTCATGCTCAGCCAGAATTTGATGGAGGAGAGGAAAGAGAGCCAGACAGGATGGATGGATGGAGATGCTGGGGCAAATCCCGTGCTTCCCAACAATGTGTCTGCAGCATACAGGTCAGCTCCATGCATCCCAGGGAGGATTGTGTGGCTGTTCCTCACTCCCATCAGGAAAATACTGCACAACACTGGCAGTTTCTAGCTGTTAACGATGTAGAAATCAGATATGCAATGCCCAGGAGGATTTCCACCCAGCACAGGGCATCTGGCACCCCATGTAGCACTACAGGCTGGGAGGAGACTGGCTGGAGAGCTGTCAGGCAGAGAAGGACCTGGGGGTGTTGGGTGACTGCTGACTGAATATGAGCCAGCAGTGTGCCCAGGCAGCCAGGAAGGCCAATGGCATCCTGGCTTGTATCAGAAATAGTGTGGCCAGTAGGTCTGGGGATGGGATTGTGCCCCTGTACTGGGCACTGGTGAGGCTGCACCTCGAGTGCTGGGTCCAGTTCTGGGCTCCTCACCATAAGGAGGGCATTGAGGTCCTGGAGAGAGTCCAGAGAAGGGCAGCTAGGCTGGGGAAGGGGCTGGAGGGCAAATCCTCTGAGGAGCAGCTGAGGGAGCTGGGGGTGTTCAGCCTGGAGAAGAGGAGGCTGAGGGGAGACCTTCTCACCACCTACACTGACCTGACAGGAGGGTGCAGAGAGGTGGGCAATGGTCTCTTCAGCCAGGTGACAGGAGATGGGACAAGAGGAAATGGCCTCAAGCTGCCCCAGGGCAGGGTCAGCTCAGATGTGAGGGAAAAATTCTTTCCTGAAAGAGCTGTCAGGGCCTAGAACAGGCTGCCCAGGGAGGGGCTGAGTCACCTTCCCTGAGTGTTTTTAAAACAGGGATAGATGAGGTGCTCAGGGATCTGGTTTAGCTTAGGACAGGAACGGTTGGACTTGATGATCTTAAAGGTCTTTTCCAACCCTGTGATTCTGTGACTGTGATTCTGTGAGCTTCGTCCTCCATTCAGAACAAGGGGGTGGGTGGAGGGTGAATCCCACCCTGGCCACATACAGATTTCCAGCCCGCAAAAGCTGCCAAAATCAGTCAGGGCCACAGAGGGGTAACTGCAGTACCCCTACGGACAAACAGCTGCAGCTACTCCACTGTGCAATCCTTGGGTGTAAGGAAAACAGCTCCAGCTCCTCTCACTGCAGCCTCATCCCAAGGCAAGGAGCATGGCAGTGGCAAACAGCAAAGGATGTGGAGGAGCAGGAAGGAGGTTTTGAGGCTTCTTTGAATTGAGAGGCAGAGCAGCGAGCCAGGCCCAAGAGAAAACAAACACCATGATGCTAATGTAGAGAGCCTGTTTCTTTTGTTTTTTGATGAGGGTGCATCTGGGTAACCTCAATCTTGCTCACTCCAGAGGAACAGAGCTGAAGGGCTTTGGATGTGGCCATCCCGAGATGCAGGGTCAGGGCTGGGGACGGTGAGTCACTCACTGCTGGCTGACTGCAGATGTTTTAGGGCTGCACATGTGGCTGGAGGCTGCTTGAGAGAGTGCTCAGTGTTTTTGCAGCACACAAGGGTCATTCATAGGCAGAGAGACAGGCGATGGGCTCCAGATGGTCCACCACACCAGTGGGACACTGGCGATACTGGATGAGCTCCCAGATGTGGGTGCGTATCTGGCCAAGACCTGATCCCACACCTGGGTGGCCCCCAGGTATGTATCAACCCTTCCTCCTCTCCCAAGAATAAACCCTGCAGGTCCCACTGCCAGGAGAAGCTCAGAAAGGGGCCTTGGAGCCCAGGTCTGTCCTTTGGTTCACACCAGGTACTGCAATCAGGCCAGGCTGACAACAACCATTTAATTTTGCCCAAAGTGTTGTGAAATTACCCCGAAGAGGTAACAAGGGAGAGTGAGCACAGGATGACCCCATGACATGGAGACCTGCAACCCCTGGAGACCTGCACCCCCTGACATGGAGACCTGCACCCCCTGGAGAAACACTTCCAAAAGCCTGGGTCAGGAGAGCTGCCCACACACACACCTGCCAAGGGCACTTCTGTTCCCACAGGAGGAAGGCGGTGAAGCTGTCCCCTTTGCAGAGGTGTTTCTGCAAATACTGTAGGATGAAAAGGCTCCTTCTTGTTTTGGCTGTGTTGCCTTTGAGGCACAAGGGGATGGAGGGCAAGCTGTTAGACCAAGCTGTCCACCAGCCCCTTGGAGAGGACGTCCCCTCCCCCAGGCACAGAAAATGAGGGTTTTTCCTTCCTCCTTTCTTCCTACTTTGTTTCCACATCCCTCCCAGGCATCCTGCAGTCCTTCCGCCGAGGTCAACAGTATCCACAGCATGAAGTACCTCTCCTCCAGTCACCACCTCTGCTCTCTCCCACTGGACTGTGGGAGGCTGGCACTCATCACCAAGCAGCCAACAAGGACAATACCAAGAAGGGAAAAGAAAAAGTTGTTTGGTTTTATTTTTTACCCCAAATCTGAGAAATATGAGGCCTGCTCCCCCCAGTATGTCACCCCTCTGCACTGAGCTTCAGGCATTGTCTGAGTCTTTCTCTGTTCCCAAGCCACCTTCATAGTAGCACAGCCAGGGGCTGTCCCTCCTCATCCTCCTCACTCCAGGCTGTGGGTGCCAGCCTGGAAGGGAGCAGGCAGGAGCACTGTACCTGCAAAACATGAGGTCAGAAAAATGCCCCAAGTCCAGCAGAGACAGGTTTGCAAAGCACATCTCCCTGTCCAGTATGTGACTGGGACCCCAGCTCAGGTCCTGCCATGTGGCCTCTTTAATATGGACTGAGCCAGAGGTGGGGGTTGCAAATGGGGAGGGCTGCAGAGTTCACTCTGACATGAAGTTCCCATAGCACTGGCAGCTCCTTCCCAAATCTCATGTCCTTACAGAGGCAGGGGGAATTTCACATCAGGGATACCCCAAAGATCACACCCACACATTTCCCTCCCACCCCCTTACCCAACAGATACTCCCATTGACCCCCACAGCTTCCATCCCATGACAACAACCAGGTGCAGCAGCTTCCTGAACACTGCCACCATCCCATGCAAGGGCACTCAGCCCGTGTCCCTGTGCCAGCGTCGCTGCTCCGTGTCCCAGCCACACCGGACGAGCTGCCTGTTCAGAGCAGCGGGCGGTTCGGTTACGAAGCACACGCTGCATTTCCATCCCCCAGGAAATGAATCCAGGTCAGAGCATGCTAGTTAGCTGGAAATATTAGTGAGGTATTTTCTTATCATAGAATCAGAGAATCCCAGACTGGTCTGGGTTGGAAGGGACCGCAAGGATCACAGAGCTCCAACCCCCTGCCACAGGCAGGGACACCAACCTCCAGGCCTGGAGCTGCACAAGGTTGCCCAGGGCCCCATCCAACCTGGCCTTGAACACCCACAGGGAGGGGGCATCCACCATCTCTCTGGGTAGCCTGTTCCAGCCCCTCACCACTCTCTCTGGAAAGAACTTCCCCCTAATATCTAATCTAAACCTTCCCTCCTTCAGCTTCACTCCATCCCCCTTGTCCTGCCATTATCTGCCCTTTTAAAAAGCTGATTCCCTCCTGTTTCTCTGCTCCCTTCAGGGACAGGAAGGCTGCAATGAGGTCCCCCCGCAGCCTTCTCTTCTCCAGGCTGAACCAGCCCAGCTCCCTCAGCCTCTCTCCATAGAGGAGGTGCTCCAGCCCTCTGAGCATCTTCATGGCTCCTCTGACCCCTCTCCAACAGTCCCACATCTTTCTTGTATTTGGGCCCCAGCTCTGGACACAGGACTCCAGCTGGGGCCTCCCGAGGGCAGAGCAGAGAGGGACAATCCCCTCCCTGTCCCTGCTGCCACCCCCTCTGCTGATGGAGCCCAGGATCCCGTTGCCCTTCCGAGCTGCAAGAGCACACTGCTGGCTCATGGGAAGTTTCTCACCCACCAGAAACACAAGGCTTTTTTTTTTTTCCAAGTAACACCTTTGCTAGATCACTTTTACTTTTATCAATTCATGACAAAAAAGGAAAAAAAGCTTTTCCTTTAAAGCCTTTTTCTTCAATAAACTCACCCCCACACCCCCCTCCCCACCCCTCCCTGCTGCAACTCCACGTAGGCAGCACAGCAACCTCAAGTGCACACGCAAGGGAAAGCAAGCAGAATAAATACCTGGGCAGTGCCAAAGCAGAGCTGCAGCACCCCAGGATGGGATCACCACGCCCCAGAGAAAGTGAGGACACTGCAGCCCAGCCAGGCAGAACTTCTAAAGATCTCAAAGCAGTGAAGATCAAACCACACCTGGACAGCCAGGTATTCAACTAGCTTACACTCAAGATACTCACTGCTTACAGACCGCACACATGCAAACACCAGGTGTGCCCAAAAGCTGCACACTCAACACAAACTCTTCATGGAGCTGGGATTGTTCAGTCTGGAGAAGAGGAGGCTGAGGGGAGACCGCCTTGCTCTCTGCAACTACCAAAAAGGTGGTTGTGGTGAGGTGGGGTTGGTCTCTTCTCCCTGGTAGCCAGTGACAGGACAAGGGGGAACAGCCTGAAGTTGTGTCAGGGAAAGTTTAGGTTGGATATTAGGAAAAATTTCTTTACTGAAAGGGCTGTCAGATACGGGAACAGGCTGCCCAGGGAGGTGGGTGAGTCACCATTCCTGGGAGTGTTTAAAAGAAGAGTAGATGTTGTACTGGGTGACATGGTCTAGTGTTGGACCTCGTAGGGCTGGCTAGATGGTTGGATTCGATCTTGAAGATCTTTTCCAACTGAGACCATTCTGTGGTTCTGTGACTCAACGCTTTTGTGTACAACATAATCAAAGCTGGGTGTGACTGAGCTAACACAAACCTGTATGCTATTCTCCTAAGGCAAAGCCTGCAGACAGACCCACAGCCCAGAGCTCTCCTGTGCAGCACCTCCAGAAAAAGCCTAGCAGCATCCCTAAAGTAAAGGGACCATGATGCCATGAGAGTCTGCGCTTTCAATTCCAGCTTCCTATGAAAACGAGGTGCTGATTGCATCCCTGGTTGTCCCTCTTCTCCCCAGGAACGCACCAGGGAACTACTTAAGTCAGAAAGGAGATCAAAGCCCGAGGGGTGGTTTGGGCAAAAGTTCACCAGGAGTCAGACCCACGCCCACAGCCAGTTGGTGTTGCAGCACGCGTCCCACTGCCCATCAGCTGTTCCATCTTAGCCATAATCCATGTCATAGCCATCCTGAGGGAGAAAGAGTTATTGCAGTGGTGGGAAAGGGATGATCCAAAGGAAAATGAAGCTTTGAGAGGGAATTACCCCTCTGCTGCTGCTCCCAGAGCAGCTGATTTCAGGAAGGCGAGCGCTAGTGCACCACATTTCTAGAGGCTCCCACACATTTCTGGAGCCCACCCTATGCTCCACGGAACACAGCTTTTTTTTTTTTTTTTTCTCCAAGAAAAGCCCTTCCCAAAGCAGCTCCTCCATCTCAGCACCATCCTCCCCCTCCTCATTCTCCCCTCTTCCTCCGAGGCAGTTGCCAACAAGGAAGGGAATACAGCAACTGCAGAAGCTACCACGGAGCTTGTCTGTGGCTGATGCTTTCAGCTTCTAAATTGCAGCTGTCCCATGGCAACGTGTCAAAGGCATCACGCACAAGATGCCGCACTCACACAACCATCCCCATGGCAGTCCTCCCCATTGCCATCTGTTTGGAGCCCAGCCCCCTCGACAGGTGGCTGGTGGGACGATGAGAGGAACCGTCAGCTTTTTAGGGGGTTTGCAGCACGGGATACACCGACTTTCTCCCAAATATCCTGCCGCCCGCTGAGGAACAGTCCCACAAGGAGATTCCCACTCACACAGCCAGGCAGAGACACTGTCACGACAAACTCCAGATCAGCTCGCTCATTCCCCCACACTTTCACAGCAGCTTGAGGGACCTCGGGGGAGGTTGGCAGCACAGAGCACCTTGTCCCACAGCAGGACCCACCTGGGGGTCTCACCTGGCCTGCTGGTGAAACAAACCCCATCAAGAATCCAGGTAGCTTCAGGACATTTATTTGAGCTCAAGCACACTCCTTTAGCTGGTTTGGACTCTTTTTTTCTGGTTAATTTTTAACCTTTAGCCTGTGGTTTGTTTGCACTGAGCTCAAACTGAGACAGAAGAAGGGCAGATGTCAGAAGAACCCTGAAATAACCACATATCTCTGCACCCTCCTCATCTGCTTTTTCTGGAGACCACATGGCCTCGGCGCTGAGGTTTATCTAAGATTTGGAAGCCATTCCCAAAGCCCACCAGCTTCACAGGGTAAAAACACCACCGTGTGCCTAGAGACCTTGGGGAGGGGATGGAGGGTGAAGGGACGTTCCCACTCGCAGATGCACAAGCACCCACCCCACTGTTCCTGGCACCCCAGTCTTGCTGGAGGCACAACCATCCTCCACCTCCCACCCAAGCACAGGTTTTGAAAGGCAAAGCAGTTAGGACTGCTGGCAAGGACCTCCAGAGATGAGATTTCCAGCCTTCCTGCCACTCTTTAGTCTTTACCAGACTTGCCTCTTGCTCCTGGCAAGCTCAGAGCTGGTTCCCTTTCCACACACACATCCCCCAGGCTCAGCATATCTCTAGAAGGTCCCTTTTAACACATCCTCTGCTCTTCTTTAGGGGTTAACCCTGCCTAGTTTATAAGGGGTTTTTTTTTTCCCACAAACTAGTTCTGCTTTATAAAAGCATGTGGGAAGGTGGTTTCAGACTTTCCACTGAGACTGGCTTCTTCCTCCACCCGTACTTCCCTAAAACTGTAATTCAAACAACTTTAATTGCACGTTATTTTCTTTCTGAATTGCCCCTATGGATAATTTATCTTCTTTTAGTATAGCTGTAGGGTGTACAATCTTATCTTTCAGCTCCAGCAACACTGACAATTTCCTATCTTCTGATGCCTTCTGCTCTTTCCTACGTTGGGGCTTTGTTATAGAGTCGATTAAAACCAAATTGCTTTTTGCTGCAATTTTACTGCAATCTAACCCAGAAATACCCAAAGAATCAGAGTCATCTCTCACAATGCTCATCTGTTCGCTGCTAGAAAAGTCCTTGCTGCTCAGTCTGGAGCATCTCTAATTCTGTACCAGCCATAACATTTGCCATCAATTGAACCTCCCTTATTGACAGCACTCAGAACTTTTGTAAGTTAGACACTGGAGACATTCAGCTGAGCCTATGGTCACTCATTGCTCCCCTCCCCCATTGTTCATTTTCTCCCATTGATTAAAAGAATAATTCTGCTCAGAAATTGCTTTTCTTCTTGTATTTGCATCCAGAAGCTTTTACCCTCCCTCTCCACCACAGCCTCAAAAGTGCAAAATCTGAAGCCCAAGACACACAACCTAAAGCCTCAGTGAAAAAGAGAAACCCAAACTGATTCTCCCCATCTAGCTCACTTCCAGACCTTAGCAGCACATACCATCAACCAACACAGCCCCCCTCTGCTCTACCCTGGTCAGGCCCCACCTGGAGTATTGTGTCCAGTTCTGGGCTCCCTGGTATAAAAAAGCCAGGGGTCTCCTGGAGAGAGTCCAGAGAAGGCTACGGAGATGATGAAGGGCCTGGAGCATCTCCCCTGTGAGGAAAGGCTGAGTGAGCTGGGACTGTTCAGCCTGGAGAAAAGAAGACTGAGAGGGGATCTGATCAATGGTTATCAATAGTTGAAGTGTGGGACACAGGGGGACATGGGCAGTCTCTTCTCAGTGTCAGTGGGGACAGGACAAGGGGCGATGGCCTCAAGTTGGAGCACAGGAAGTTCCACACCAATCTGGAGAAGAACTTCTTCCTGGTGAGGGTGCCGGAGCCCTGGGACAGGCTGCCCAAGGGGGCGTGGAGTGTCCATCTCTGGAGATATTCCAGCCCCATCTGGACACCGACCTGTGCAATATGAGCTGGGGAGCTGCTTTGGCAGGGGGTTGGACCCGATGAGCTCTGGAGGTCCCTTCCAACCCCTACAGCTCTGTGAGTCTGTGAAAACCAATACTTCAGGGTGACAGACGCTTTTTGGCTATTCTAGTTCACACAGGTACACTATGCTATGCCCAGTCTCCTGCAAAGAAGTTTCTGGATCCCAAACAAAGAGCAAATTCATGGCTCTGAGCTTTTATGGATCCCCTGGAGCAGTGGGTGGTTGTGCCAAGTGAGACTCAAGGCCATTAGAGCCCATCAGCACCCTCATGGCTGGACCCAATTCTTTCTCACCACTGGTATTTATTTCAGGTGTCCCTTTGAAGCGGAAGGAAGCCTCAGGTTTTATTGAATCACTTTTATTAAACTATTGCATCACTGGCTAAAATAAATATGCCCCAGGCCAGGCTGGACAGCCCCATTGCAGCAAGCCAAGAGATCCAGTAAGGCTAGAATAAACCATGGGTCTGATCTCACCTGCATCATGCAGGAATATGAAAATAGATTGAGCTGATCTAATTGTATAATGTAGGACACTGTAAAGGCAGGTTAATACCTTTAGTTTTGATTTAGCTGGTAAAGGCTGAAACAGAAATGCCATGTATGATGCGATCCTCAGCACAGGCCATGCGCCTGGTCCCCCACTGCCCATCACTGGGAGCCATCTCCGCTGCCAGGAGCTGCTGTCTGTCAGCTTGGTAATGAACTTGTGGCCATGCTGTTCCCTCTGTTGTCCCCCCAACCCTGATCATCTTCATTTCATGTTAATCATTGGCGTTTAGTCACACGTATCGGCGTTTCTGCCTGGGTGGCTGCACGCAGCCGGGACCCAGCGGGGAGGCGGCCAGAGAACTGTGGTCGATGAGAAGCCATGATAGCAGAGCTGTCATTGATGTTTGGGTCACTGGGCTGCCTCCAGCCTCCCAAAAGCAGGCTTGAGCACCCCTGAAGCAATGCCCATATGTGAATGATGCTTTAGGAAGAGACACGTGTTGGGGTGAGGGGAAACTGGCACTGGAAACCACAAGCCCAGGAGGGAAGAGCAGGGAGCCACGGTGAGTGGCACGGCCAGACGCAGCCCTGACAAGGTCACTGAGGTGTCCCTTGATGCAAACACCAGTCTGCAGCGCTTCAGGGATGGCACAAGCTCTTCTACGTCTTGAGTAACCTATGCCTGTGGGCCCGCTGTCAAGTTCTGGGGGCAGCAACGGCCCCATGGCACCCACACTTGTCCATGGGCTTGGGAGCCCATGGCTCAGGGTTCCTTGTTCTTTGGGCTGTGCCCTTTGGGTGTTAATCTCCAGCTCAGCCCAAGCTAGAGTTGCCTGAGTGGTGTTGACTTGAACCCTGACCTGGACTGAGTTCTTACTTTGACTTGAGGTTTGGGGGTTTTCTTTCTTTGTTGCTTTGGATTTGTCTGGGGATCACCTAACCATGTTTCGCCCACACCAGAATTGATCATGGCCTGTGGATTATTTCTTAGCTTGATCTTAAGCCTATGTCATTGCTGTGAGTATGCCTGATGACTAGGGGCTCCTGGTTGCCTTCTGCTCTCCTTATGCAGCTACTTTGGGGCTGATCCTTCACTCCCAGCCATGCTGTGCCCTTGCTTCCCCCTCCCTTGAGGAGCAGTACCCTCTCTGCTCCCTGGCACATCACCCCTGTTTGCTGAGGGCACCCCTTGACCAAAGCCAAGCCTGACTGCCCCCGGCTAAGAAAGCATGACAGGAATAACCTGATCAAGTGCCCCAGGGCCACAACACGCAGGACACAGATGTCCATATGTGTAAGCAAAACAGCTCCTTTCCCTGCCTCACCCTGTGCAAACCCTGTGCTAATCCATGGGTGCCACCTGCTGTCTACTTCTGATGGCATCATCCCCGTCTCCACCTTTGCATCATGCAAATTACTCCAGATGTTCAGTTTGGGTTTTTCCCCTGTGTTTTCTTGGAAGACTCACAGCGCTGTGAGACCCATTTGGGGTGTAGTGTGGTTATCTCTGTGCATCCTGCCTGTGGCTAGCTGGAGCTGCTCCCAAGGAGAGGAGGAGGAGGATAACGTCATCCTGTTCCTCGGGATAATGAGGTCAGGGAATAGCTCTTGTCTGTAAGTGGAAACTAAGCTATTGGATCCGGTTCCCTAAAAGAAATTGGGTGGAGAAAAACATTACTGCATAGCTGAGCTGGATGCAAAATCTGCAATTGAAATAACTTTGGGATTGGGGAGGGGGGGAGGAGGGGGGGAAACATTTTCTTTTTGTCCTTTCTCCTCTTCTGCAGCAAACAAGGTCAGATAAGGTTCAGATTTTTGTCATAAAAAAGAAGAAAAAATCCAATATAATTTTTTTTTATTCAGATCTTTGTTTACATTGCAAATTGGTGTGACCAAAATTCCCCTTTCTGTCACAATGTTTGTTAGGCATGAAAAGACATTTCTTCTTAGAGGAGGGGAAAAGTAAAAAAAACCCAAAAAAAATCAGTTAAAACATTTTGACCAGTTCTGACAGGAACATTTGAAGATGTAGGAGGATGGGAGATAGCTGAAAATAACCAAACTGCCATTACCCAGTGGGGTTGAGCTGTGTAAAGCCAGCTTTCTGCAAAATAAGAAAGCACATCTATATTCTCTACTTCCCTACTGTATAGGGTTTTTCCTCTTTTCCCCACCTCCCACCCCCCCAAAAAAAAAGTCTGCTTCTCTATTATTTTACAAGCTTCCTCAGAGCATTCTTTTCCAGTTCAATCTTTCTCTGGCTATTTAGGATGAAAGCTTGATAAGGAGTTTTCTGTGGAGCACACCCGTCTGTCAGAAGATCTAGAGAGCCTTTCTGGTGACTCGTGGGGGAAATGGGTGTCACCTCTGTCTGGTGGCTCCATTCTGCTATCAGATAAGGTTAATGGTTTTCCCCTGTCTGTCATTGTGCCTCTGGGGAGATTAATATGCATTAATCATACACGTTATCTTGGTCATAATGTGATCTTACATTCCAAATTGTGTGCATGTGGCTGCCTCCAAGTTGATCCGAGCCTGTTTGATACAGGTTTGTGTTTTCCTTGCAGTATTAACCCATGTTATTTGGTGTTTCTCAGCCCTGGGAACAGCTGAGTTTCACTGCCAGACATCAGCAAGCGTTTTGTGCTTGCAATAGAGTCTAAAGAAAGTGAACTGAAACTGAGACTTCTAGAGATGAAACTTTCTTCAAGTGCCAAAGCCTATCAATACATGCATCAAAATAACAGGGATCTCTTAAATGTTCCTGGCTGCAAGGAGACAGGCTTAGAGAACGGACAAAGAAAAAAGGTTGATGGCTCTTGGCTGTTCTGCAGTGGGAGAAATGAAGCTCTTTCCTGAACTTGCAGCTGCTGGCTTGATTTCCTCTCTATTTGTTTTTGAACCCAAGATTTTCTGGCCTATTGAAGTCTCAAGGAGTAACTGGAGAATAATCAAAATTGAGGCACGCCAGGTGAAAACACGGGTCGCAACGGAGGGGGCAATGAGGGGATTTTGACTGTCTGTGAACGTGTTTGAGTTCCCCCTGATGCCTGTGAGGTCAGGAATCGCTATACACACACAAGAAAACACACCACCTGTAAGCCTGCAAAGCCTCAATTGGCTGCAATACTTGTCTTCACAATAAGCCTCTTTCCTTGCTATCAAACCCCTGGGTTGAATCCAGCACTGGTGAGTCCTGTTTCTCTCCACAACGCCACTAAAAGTTGCAAGATGCTGCTCTTGTGCACTGTAGAGCACGTTTTTACCCTATACTGGCCATAGCTGGAGCATGGCAGGAATAGATCTTGTTATGTGCATTAAGGGATCTGTAGGGATTCTAATTATGTGCCTCAAAAGACTCCTGAAGGTAACATAAAGCTTCAGATTGGGTCTGTCAGCAAAGCCTTTGGGCCACAGCAGTCTTCTGTTTTGGTTTCTTGTCTTGTGGATTCACAGAACCCCTGTGTAAACCACAAACCCACAGGTTAGCTCAGCATAGGCCAGCCAGGAGCTTTGATCTGCTGGAGCATGGTGTTGCGTGCCTGGGGTTGTCCCCAGCACAGAGCTAGAGGAATGCAAATGTGATGGGCAAATTACGCAATTGTGGGGAGAAGATGCAGCAAAACAGTGAGCTGAGCTGGTTCCAGAGGAGAAAAGAAATAAAAGAAAAAAAGCCGCCTGCTAACTTCAGCCCAGGCCTCTGGCAGTGTGAGTCACTGCGAGCTGCCATGGTTACGAAACAAGGATTACTGTGCTGATACAAACCATGCTCAGAGGCAAGTACATCACCAACTAGTTCCAAACTTGGAAAACATTTGAGTGTAGGTAAGGCCTAATACCGAGTGGGTGTTTGCAAAAAGGAGAGTTATAGCAATAATCCTCTGGAGCAGGCAAAGCAGCATGCTTTGGAAGGATACTGCTGCATGAAACCTTGATTTCTGGATCTTTTTGCCTGTTTTATTTTTCTGGTTTGCAAGTGCAGAACTGCTCCAGAGAGAAGGGGGGAGGAGGGAATATAAAGGATGTTTCTGCACCATAGCAAGAAAACAAATAGTAGTGTCACAGATGATTCAGCTGGCGTGAACAGTGAGTCATGGAAATGCACCATGGCAATTCTCCAGCACAGGATGCACAGTGCAATATCTGATGCACATCAGATCTAGTACCATGGCATCCCTGGAGACCTGTAGGGGCAGCCAGGATTACCTACAGCATTAGCACATGCCCAAATGTCTCTGGCAGGTGACCTCAGCTCTGTAAAGCTGCAATAGTTAAGCCCATGATGATCATCACCAAAGTCCCAAAGCCCTCAAGCAGCAATTTCACTGGCTTCAAGCAAGCAGAAGGGTTTTCATGAAAAAAAAAAGTATCCATCCTCCTCTTCAGTCTTTGAGTCACACCAACAGTAAAAGGATGTGGAGTCTGGGTGCTTAATCTACTACCCTAGTCTATTGTGTTGTTGCTACTCTGATGCCCACTGAGACCTCTGGATTGGAAACAGAGGACTGGCTGGCTATAAAGCTGGTAAAGGGTTTAGAAAACAAATCTTACTGGTTGGCTGAGGGAATTGGGATTGTTCAGTCTGGAGAAAAGGAGACTGAGGGGAGACCTCCTTGCTCTCTGCAACTACCAAAAAGGTGATTGTGGTGAGGTGGGGGTCAGTCTCTTCTCCCTAGTAGCCAGTGACAGGGCAAGGGGGAACAGCCTGAAGTTGTGTCAGGGGAAGTTTAGGTTGGATATTAGGAAAAATTTCTTTACTGAAAGGGCTGTCAGATATGGGAACAGGCTGCCCAGGGAGGTGGGTGAGTCACCATTCCTGGGAGTGTTTAAAAGGAGAGTAGATGTTGTACTTGGTGACATGGTCTAGTAGGGTCTAGTAGGACCTAGTAGGATCTAGTACGGCTGGCTAGATGGTTGGACTCAATGATCTTGAAGATCTTTTCCAACCAAAACTATTCTGTGATTCTATGGTTTTTTGATTTTTTTTGTTCTAGCGTCCTTCTCTGCTGGGCTGTCCTACGGTCTCCTGCAAGTTTTGCATCTCCCTGCTTTGGGTGTGTGCGGGAATGATGTGCTTACACTCAGGTCTGACCTGGAAATGGCAGTGGCTGTTTTCCACTGACGTTTGGCAGGTCTGACGAGGCAGGAGCACTTGTGCTTTCTGTCCCTGACTCCATTGCTCATCTGGGACAAGCACCTTTGCTTCTTGCCTCCTTGGTTTCCTACCCACACAAAAAAGGCTGATGCCCTTGAAAAAAACACACTGACTTTATTTTTTCCTATACATCAGTAGTGGTTATTGGTAATTTTTATCTTTCATGGATGGGTCTTCCTAAAACTCACAGCACTTCGGGGTGGGTTTTGTGTTCCTCAGATGCTGCCTGGACCTTGCAGGGAGCCATTAATGGCCATTAAACTCCTGAATTACCCTCTTGAGACTATGACCAGAGACAAGGTACAGGTTCTTAGGCCGCCTTCCCTTCTCCCCAACGGTATTTTAACAAGAGAAGCGAGGAGGCTGCGGTGCACCTCAGCCTGAGGGACGCCCCCATCCCGCTCACAGCACCCTTGAGGGGCGAAACGCCGCCCCCAAGCGGTGCCCTCACTGCCGGTATGAGGCTCGGGGCTGCCCTCCACCGGCCTAGGGAACTCGGCACCTCAGACGAGAAGGCCGCGGGATTCAAAGCCGGGACCCCAGGCCATAGAGAAGGGAATAACGGCGACAACATGGCGGCTGAGGGGGGCGGTGACGCGTGACCCCACCCCGCACGGGCGACCCCGCCCCGCCTCAAATCTCGCGAGAAGTTGCGGCGGCGTCGCGAGAGCGGGCGCTGCGGTAGGAGGTCGGCGGAGAAGGACGGAGCCGTTTCGCTCCCGCTGCCGCCGCCCGGCTCACCCCCTCCCCTCCCCTGTCGTCCCCTTCCTCTTGCTTCTCCTTCCCGGTAACGGGTAGGAGGATGTCGCGTTCCGGGCCGCTTCCCGCAGCCTTTTCGCTGTTGCTGGTGACGGCCGCGATCCTGCCGGGACCCGCCGCGGCGCAGAACGGTGAGGGCGGCGGGCAGGGGAGGGAGGGGAAGGGGAAGGGGAAGGGGGAGCGCGTTGTTATGGGGGCGGCTGGGCTCTACGGGGTGGCTGCGGCGGTGTGTGAGGGTTAAGCGGGGGTTTTGGAAGCTCGGCTCCGCGGCCCCCTCGGTTCTGAGCCCGGGGTGTGTTGGGGGGGGTCCCTGAGGGCGGGGGGGGGCCACTGACAGGGCCGCGCGTGGCGGCTCTTCTCCCGCCCCTTCTCCTGAGGCGTCTCGTGCTGCCGGTAAGATGGAACATCTCCTCCCGCCTACTGAACCCGCACCAGCGGGGCTGCCTTAAATCATTTATAATGCAATAAAACCCTAGTTCCTTAGCAACTACAGAGGTCCTCTGATAGGAGCGTAAAAGGAGGAGGGGAAAAAAAAATAATTAAAAAATAAAAGAACCCCCCCAGCCCACCCTTCCACTTTCCTTGCAGGATAGCGTGAGCTAAATCTAGCGCGGCATGCCTCCTCCCTGGTGAGCCTGCAGCCAAGTGCATGACAATTAGTGGCAGAAAGAAGCGGGGCCAAGAGGCTGGCCTAAAGCATGAGCCTCCTGTTCGAAGGAAGGTCCTGCAGCGCTTATAAGAATGTGTGCCTTGTCGTGACCTGCGGAGGCGAGAGCGAGCTGTGGAGGCAGGGTTGGGTGCCTCAGCGTGGGGTCTTCTCTGGAGTGGTTTCTTATGCGGTATCACGGTGAAACTTCACGTTGGAGGTGCTTTGGGCCTGTAAATGCTGTGAAGGGCAGGGATCTTGGCTCACATGTCTATGTGCTTTGGAGAAATTTTAGCCAGAAAGAAGGGTTGCTTTACTAATATACCAATGCCAAGCAAGGTTTCATCCTTCTTTCTCTCGCCATCCTTTCTGCTTTGCAGATACAATTCAGCCCTAGCATTTTCCTCTATTAAGGTGAGTTTTGCCTTGCAGTGTGAGGTCAGCAGCTTCCTTTGCTGTTTGCTCTGGAAGAACCATCGAGGCTTTTGGTGTACTTGACAGTGATAGGAGAGATGTAGGTGAAAGAAATAATGTCCTGAAGATCCCAGATCAGAATTGCTGCCTTGGCATGTGCAGATTTTGCTGTTGAAAAGCAGAACGAAGCCTCGTGTTAACCCAACAGAAGGAGCTTTGGCTTCTGCAGTGGTAGGCTTCCTGCAATATGAGGGACTTTTTGTGTAGCCTAAAAGAATCTGGGCAAATTTCCCTTGAGTTCAGTGGGAAGTGGGGACCTGACTTCTGTGAACTCCCAGGATTGTGCTGGTTGTGGATAAAATCTGGTTCTCCATTGCAGAGATGCTCTCTGCTTTTTGTAATGGCTGCTGCCATCAGAGCATCATTGTGGCAGGTTTAATCTGCCTGTGCTGTGTTTCCCTTTCTGTTTGGGTGAAGCAAGGTGAGCGATCTTCTGACATGCGGGTTAAACAGGTCGAGTTCTCGTGCAAGGTATCAAATGCCCAGATATGGTGTAACAATTCCAAATAGCTGGCTAATAGGCAGTGCAAGCATGCAGTGTTTGACAGGAGTTTAATGTCTGGAGATCGATAATGAAATCCAATTTGGGGATAGATGGAAGGATTTAGCCTTTCTGTGTCTAAATTATGACTTCTATTCCTGGCATAGAGTGAAGTAAGCAGATCTTGGCATGAGGTAAGACTGCAGACCCCAGATGTGTCTGGCAAGCTTATGAATTTGTTTGGTTAACTGGGGTCATCCAAGCAGTTATGTGGTAAGGGGGGCCCTGAATACCTGTGCTGCTGTAGTAGTTTCTACAGGTGAGTAAAAGCCTACTTGGAAAGAAGCAGAACCCTCGTGGAGGTCCTTCTGAATAAGGCTTGTTTCTGCCATTGGAGTTTAACCCCAATTTGAAAGCTGTTGTAACAGAGGGAAACAAAAAGATTATAGGCCCTGCCACAGAGGAGCTCTTTCCTTTCATTGCTGACATGCTTAACAAAACAGAGTGATTCCTTTTCTGCTTTGGCATGAAGAATAGGTAGAGCATAGGTAGAGCCACTTCCTGAGTCGAGTATGTTCCTTGTAAGTCTGTAGAAAAATGATGCTGTGGTTTGAACGGGTGTGTGCTGGTATGGTTAAAAAAAACCCCAACAGGTATCTTAACACACAGGCACATGCTTCAAGGGCATGCAGAAGGATCCCAAAGTGCCTATGGAAGGGTTGTATTATCTCTTCTTGATACAGAGCCATCAATCAGCATGGTGAAAGGGCATGGGTCCAAGTGCCATTGAAGGCACAGTAATGCCATGTGAGTTTATGATCAGAGGGCAATGGTAATGAACTTGTTGAAACCACAGGGCTAGTCCACTGCTTGCAGAAGATGCCCAGTGGAATTCCCTGAGTGGGAAACAGCCCTTTTTTTTATCTGCTTCTGACAGGAGATTGCTGTTGAATCACCAGTGATTTTTCCAGAATTAATGTAACTCAGAATTGATTAAGCTTACTAAAGTAGGGATTTGACACTTGTATGGGTTATTTTTAAAGCTCTTGCATAAACACAGAAAAACTTACGTGCTGGAAAATTTACCTTTTCTTGAAGATTCTTCTGAGAAACTTGTTAGGGCCTTCAAGGCTGCATTTCTGGTGCATGCTAGCTAGTCTCTTGCATCCAGAGTGTAGTTTAGATGAAGTGACAGAAAGGAGGGTTAGAAGAGAGATGGGGAAACATGAGGAGGAACAGCTGGTAAAAGCCAGTATGTCAAGATGATCTGTGTTAAACCTGTAATTCCCAACTGGTATGTGTTGGGAAAAATCATTTTAGTGCTTCAAAACACAGAGCATCCTTCTCATGGAAAGGTGCTTGACTTGCTGCTTGGTCATGAGTGACACGCCTTTTCCAGCTGCTGTGTTTCAGCCTTTGCAGTATCCCTGTTTCTCCAGCTGCTTGCTTAAAAATAGTTGAGCATACTAATACTCTCACCTTATAGTGCTTGGATTTAAAGGAGTGTGGCTATACTTTTACTCCTGTCTAAAATAGATGCTTGGGCTGCCCCCCTGAAATCTGCAGTGCTACTTCAGTACAACCAAACATGTGAGTTGAATCGCCAGCAATTTTTCAAGTTCTTCCTTTTTTGGAGCTCTGGTCTGACTAGCATGCTTAAACCCAGACTCTTACTGTATGTTGTGTAGAGGAGGTATTAAACATTAAACAACTCTGAATTCTGACTTAATAAAATCTGCTGGGGTTACTCAAAACTAGAAACTGGTGGAAATAAAACCTCAATGAAGTTAGGCTCTGCTCTCATCATTCTCTGGATGAATGAGAAGAAACTGGCTGGCTGAAAATAGAATGTGGCTTTTTTGTTGGCAGAAACTGGTATAAAAGTGACCATAAAATTGGGAAAGAGTAGCTTCTTAAAATCAGTTTCTTCCTATAAGAGCAAGTGAAAAACCTTCCTTTAATCCTAGAATCATTAAATGTGTTAGGCTGCAAGGGACCTCTAAAGGCCATCTAGTCTAAAACCCTGCAGTGAGCAGGGACATTTCCACTAGATCAGGACACTCAGAGCCCCAGCAAGTCTGACCCTGAATCTCCAGGGATGGGGCCTCCACCACCTCTCTGCGCAACCTGTACCAGTGATCTACCACCCTCGTATTGAAGACCTCTTTTCCTAATATCCAACCTAAATTTCCCTTTTTCTTGTTTAAAACCATCACCCCTCATTCTATCACTCCATGCCATCAGGAACAGTTCTTCCCCAGCTTCCTTTAGGCATCTGTCAGGGACTGGAAGGGTGCTAGAACGTCCCCCCAGAGCCTTCCCTTCTCCAGCCTAAACAAGGCCAATTCTCTCAACCTGTCCTCATAGCAGAGGTGCTCCAGCCCTCTGATCATTTTTGTGGCCTCCTCTGGACACGCTCCAGCAGGTCCATGTTGTGATACTACTTCTGAGCGCTGACTCTCATCCATTTTGTACTGATTGTTTTCTGATATGGTTTTAATGGTCCCCAGATGAAACTAAGACACAGTTTTGTACAGCATTTATGGAGTGTGAGTGTGGGCTGAACATCGAGGAAAATGTTCAAAGTTCTGTTCTCTTTCCCACCATTGCTATTCTCCTTCCTCCTACAACTCCCGCATAGGAAACTTAAATACAAGTGATATGACTAACGTGTATACACTGGAAAATTACACCGACTTCTGACAGATGTCAGCTAACAGGTAAAGAGGCAATCACTGCTAGGACTGGCATTCCAAACAATAGTTTTAATTATGTCAAGAAAATGGTTCAAAGCCAGGGACTTTTTGTAGTGCTACTTTTGTAGAACTACTTCTCAGTGATGAAATACAAGGTGAGTGTGAAGTGTCCTCACAGCATGCTACTGTATGAAGACCTTGTCTTGTTAAATTCATGAATGAGGCACATTCTTCCCATCACAATGAGCTGTTTCTTTTGCTGGAAGTACTACTTCACAGAAGGCAATTGTAAAAACTTGCATTGTGAAGGACAATGATAGCCTGTGATTCAGCCTTGGGTTGTAAAGCCAGAGCACTCAAACTTCTTGAGTGCTGGAGGCGCTGCAGCTCCCACTCTGCTAAGTTAGATAAGCTGTTTCTGCTTATCTATTAGCTGGAAAAATCCTCTACAAATCTAATCCGAACCGACTTTTTTTTTTTAGGCTTTTTAAGACATTTTTCTCTTTTTTTTTTTTTTTTTTTTATTTCTCCTTTTTTTCTTCTCCCTGCGGCTCAAAGTGGAGAGCAGGGTGCTAACTTCTCATTAGCAATGCCTTTCTGTACTTCTGCAGGTCAGTTGTCAAGGTTGTTCATGGGAAGTTGTTTTCCTTGCTGTTTCCGGTGCTCTTCCATACATTTTCTTCAGTCACGTTTACTGGAGTGTGCTGTGTAAAACGGGATGCTTCCAGTTGGGACCAGACCAAAGTTCAGTGGAGTGGAAGGATCCCTCAATGTGTCTTGCATATGGCTTTCCCATTTGCATCACAAAACAAATGGTTTCTTACAGAAAAACATTTCCGACTCAGGTCCAGCAGAATCCTTTATGGTAGTCAGATCTTGTTGCAGGACTGCTGCTTTGCATTCCTTTACTGCCCAAACCAAGTAGTTCTACTTAAGTGGCATCTTGCCTACTTCTGAAGTCTTTTCTCCGGTTGTCAAAAGTCTCATCTCGAGTGTGTACCCCTACTTTAGTTCACTTTGCTTATATCAGCTTAAGACACCCTCAAGGCTGTCATCGGTCTTCTTTCATTCTGGTTTCCATCTACTTGTTCATGTACTGTATCTGATAAAAAAAGCCCAAACAAACCCTCATGTGGTACACCGAACTACATTAATGAGATTTTATTTTTGGTTATGAGGCTGTTGGACAGGGCAGTATTAAAAGCTTTACTTAAATTATGAAAACTGTGTCCTTTCTCCTCTGGAGTCTCCTTTGGATTTTAACTTTGTGGTAGGAGGTCAGATTGTCACAGGCAAGCTATATCAAACCACAGGTAGGTGATACAGCTGTGGTCTTCCCTTCATCAAGACCACCTTTGGTTTTGAGCACTTCCACATGGAATTCTTTTTTCTGAAGGCTGAAAATGGATTGACTGGTCTGCAATTCCACAGTCTTTCCATTTAAGCATGGTCCCTGGCTGCCCATTTTTCTCCATGTTTTTTTCTCTTGAAGGAGATTCAATCTAAACTAAATATAATTTTTAACCTGGATCAAATGTCTGTGTCTAAACTTGAAAGTACTTATCCCCTAGTAAGATAACTACTGCAGACTTTTAAAAATTCATGCCCTGTTGATAAGCTTGAAGCTTATTTGGGTCATCCGTGCAGTTGAAGTCACCACTTTGGTGCTGACGCAAGCTCATTCAAGAAAAAAGACAATAACTTTTGAAGCTGGGAAAGGTTCTTCATCATCTGGTGACAGAAGCTATAGATCTTGGGTGTAATTAAGAACAGGAAGCTTTTTGAGAGCCGTATAGGTTTGTTCTTTGTTTTTTGGGGTGGATTTTTTTTCCCCTGTTCCTTTTCAGAATGCAGTGGAAAACAGCATCATCATGTCAGCGTAGTATTTCGGCTTCAGGTGGGTATGTATGCATGGGGGAAAGCATGAATGGTGGGATCTGATCCTGGGAAGCAGGTACTGAGTAAATATGACCCCAGATGGCGCACTCTTGAAGAGCTGGAGGATAGGAGGGCCTTTATAATTTTAATTGCTTTGATGTTAAAATGGGGTTGGGAGAGCAAAGATGTCTGCTTTTGATGGAGGGAGGAAGAGGTATCGAGTCTGTTTTCTGCTCTTCGGAGGCGTAGTTGGAACTTTGGTGTGTAAGATGGAGTCCTGGGGACACTGTTACTATTAACTGGGTTGTAGTTTTTGATATCAGGTTGGAAGGCTTTTCATAAATCAAAGAAAAAGCAGGGGCAGGGACATACTGAAAGAGCAAATTTTCCAGTTGAGGAGGAGTAAAGTGCCCAAGACAGTAGGTGACTAGCTAAATGGATTTGCACTGTGGACCTTTTTGTGGAGGAAAATTAGATCATAATGTCCTGTTCTGGTTTGAATAAAGAAAAAAAAAACCACAACCCCATGGAGGAGGTCTTAAATTGCTCTAATTTGTATAGGCTTGTTTTACATGGCATGTTTTAAAATGCCACATTAATGAACCTAATGAGCCAAAGTGCTCCTCAGTGTAGCTGCTTGCTACTTCCTGCATTTTGTGACTATTGCTGGCTTTGAGTATGCGTAGGGATCATGGTGGCTTTCCCTAGAGTGAACTCATGGGTTCTTTGGAAACCTCAACTAAACATGTTTTCTAACAAGTGCATTGAAGATGTGAGGAAAATATACCATTATAGAAAGGGGAGACATGAAACAATGCCATTGGTCCAGAACTCTTAGTAGTAAAAGTGAGTGAAAGAAGTATTTAATTCTGGGAGGTTGGTAAAACTGACAAAGAATATATTTTAAATTAAAAAAGTAAATTAAACTTATATGTCTAGAAAAGGAGCTTGACAAGGATTTTGGCAATGCAGTAGGCTCCCAACAGACATCATGGCAGACTGAAATAATTCAGTGAAGGCGTACAGCAGGAGTTGGAAAAAACAGATGCTTGAGTGCATTAAAAAAGAGTAGATACCATATTGACTGATCATTCTTGAGATTTCTAACAAATGAGGCCAAAAGAAGGAAAGAAGGAAAAAAAAAGCTTTGTGGTAGTTAACTAGGATAATCCACCTTTGCAGGTTCAAGTTACAAATGTGGAAATGTTTTAATTCATAACATACTCGTTCCAAACTCCTAATAATGAATCATGTGATGCTGATCTAGTTTAGATGAAGTTAGAAATTGGAGTTCAGCAACTCTGCTTCCGTTTTGTCTTGTTAAATTTGTGCAAGTGGTGGAATGTGAAGAAGCTCTTGTCTTCCTGTGATGCTAAACATAGCATGCGATGATTGACATAAGTGTTCAAAATATTGCATGATACCTACATGCTTGAGGAAACTATCAAATTAATATTGTGGTCCAGAGCTTAAAAGAGCAGTGAAGATTGCTCCAGAGGTGGGCATGGGAGTTGGGATTGCTTGGAAAAGAAAGCATACAGGGTCTGTGATTGTGAAGACATGAAGAGAGCTGGCTATGGGTGGTTTTGTTTTCTGTTTGTTTTGCTTTGATTTTTAGCAAAGCGTAATTAACAGATGAACAAAACTGCTACATGGGGATTACTTTGCTCTGTGATACATAGCTTCTGTGGTCTTGGGTACACAAGTGGTAACGTTAGCCAGGCTGCTGTATGTGCAAGGATTATCTTTTCCCCTGAATTCCTGGTGGGGTGAGGGTAGCCTGGTGCCAAAAATCACAGAATCAGTAAGGTTGGAAAAGAGCTCCAAGATCTAGTCCAACCATCCCCCTACCAACTGTATTACTCACTAAGCCATGTCCCCAGGTACCTCATCCAGCCTCTCCTTGAACACCCTGAGGGACGGTGACTCCACCACCTCCCTGGGCAGCCAGTTCAAATGCCCAATCACTCTTTTGGAGAAGAGGTTTCTCCTCATTTCTAACCTGAACTCCCCAGCACAACGTGAAGCCATTCCCTCTTGTCCTGTCGCTGGGTATCTGTGAGAAGAGTCTGAGCCCCAGCTCACCGCAACCTCCTTTCAGGGAGCTGGAGAGAGCAATAAGGTCTCTCAGCCTCCTCCAGACTGAATAGTCCCAGTTCCTCAGCTGCTCCATGTAAGACTTGTTTTCCAACCCCTTCCCCAGCCTGGCTGCCCTTCTCCGGACACACTCCAGGGCCTTGATGTCTTTCTAGGAGTGAGAGGCCCAAAACTGAACCCAGTATTTGAGGTGCGGCCTCCCCAGCACTGAGTACAGGGGGATGATCACCTCCCTGGTCCTGCTGACTACGCTATTCCTGATGCAAGCCATGGTGGCATTGGCTTTGGCCATGCAGGTACATTATATATGTCTGAACATCTAATATATGCCTGAAGATCAATTCCATAGTGTTATGGAAGATGGACTGATTTTAATTCCCTTTTTGAGGAGATTATGACTGTTGTTACGCAGGCTGACAGAGCAAAGAGTTGGAAGATACATACTGTACATGTTAACAGTATGATGTTGATCTTGTATTCCAGGTATCTTTGAGCCAGGGCAGCAAAATTATGTTAAAACTTAATTTCTGCTTGAGAAATTTGAACCTGTATACTGGTAGTTTGCCCAAAGCAACTTTTTGCAGGGGGCTTTAGTACTGTTTCGTTCTCTCCTCTCTCCTTTAAGCATCCAAGGTTGCAAGCAGCTCACTCCCACTCACATTTTATACTGTGACATATCTTTATGATTTTTCTAGAAGTGTGCTGACATTAATTCACATTTCAGGCTCTAGTCTGAAATGAGTAAAACTTGTACTGCACTGTGTTACTTGAAACACTTCTGCATATCAATCTAGAAAACTTGTAAAGATGGTTTTCTAGTAGCAGAATCTCTGCCTACAGTTCTCCAGGTATTGAGGAGCTTTGCAGGAAAATCTGCCGCTTCCAAAATTAAGATTTGGGTTTTTTACAGGTGGGCAAAACTTAAAATAACAAAATTTCATAGTTGAGTCTAAATGATAAAGTGCATGCAGGGGCATTGTGTAAGAGAAAGACATCTTTTAGCATCCTCATCAGTGAGGATCCAGAAATTAAAGTTTGAGACCTCAGCAGTTGTTAACTGCTGTGCTGTACCATTGAGTTTTGCCTCTGTGAACTCCTATGTCATCTTTATTTAGAAATGGGGGGTTAGAGCAGAAATAGGTTAAAAACTTATTCTGAAGAGGTTTGAGGAGGGAGTTAAGAGATTGAGATCAAAGAAAGCCAAGATTAGGTGATGTAAAGAAAATAATTAAGTGTATATGTGTATGTATGAAGTCTGCTGAATTTAATAAGAAAATGTGGTAACAGGTTGTACAAATTGTGGTTTTAAGCCAGGTAGTCACCAGAGGAGCAGAGTTTTATTCTGAGCGTGATGCGTTATCCTGGGGTTCTCAAGCTTGTAGCTGAAGACTTTCAGTGTAGGCTCCATCAGGCAGCTTAGTTTACTCTTATGATAAATGACCTTAATGACTCTAGGAAATACACAATAACCTCAGAATTTGGCGATATTATTTATTCAGCATTTGCATATGGTAAAACAAGTTCTGCAGCAAGTTTTTTCTCTTGTTATGACTGCCAGGCTACATAAACAGAGAGTTCAGCAGTTGCCTGCTGTTGAGGCTTACCACTTTGCTAGGAGAGACTTGCCTTGCGGAAGCATTTGCAAAATCCCAGAGCAGCTGAATGTGGAGGTTTTGTGACTTGGAGCCAATCTGTACCTGGGCTTTGGAAGTCTCCTCCATATGGAGACTCCTCTTCTGTATCAAGGGCTTGTCTGGTTTCTGGCTTTTTTTTTTTTAATTCTTTCTAGTTTTTACCACTGTTGTTTAATGCTGAGGAAAGAAATGTCTGACAGAATGAGCAGAGCTGTTACTGGTGCTATGCTGTATATGTTCCTTCCCATTAGAAGGAGCTCTTATTTAACCTCATGATAAAAGCTCCACATGACTCCAACATACTGGAGGACTTGGTGCAGATACTTCTGAAGGGCAGGTGAAAGAATTCACTTTGACAGCTGAACAAATAGATGTTTTGGTTATACTCTAAATGTGCACTGAGAGAGAAATACAATCAGGTTGACGCTCTCTTTGTGCTTAGTTTTGCTTTAAGGAGCATTCTGTTTGGTGTGTGCTTGGCCCCGTAATCTAGAAACTAATGCTGCCAGTTATTCAGTGTACTTCCCCTTTTGCTCGTATGAGCTTTATATCCCTTTGTGCAGGCCTGGGGAACAGACCCTCAGGCTCTGGTCTGGCACCATTTTTTTCCAAACTGTCAAAAACCCCTTGTGTTTCACAAAATTGTCTTCTGCTGGTGACTAGAACCCATGGTATAACGCTTTAAGTTGTGTTCACCTTTGGATTTCCCCTTCTGGGGTAAGTGCTATCCTATTGCCTCTGACCCTTGTATTTTTTTGCATTATTTGATCCTTATCCTATTTGTGCCAATCCTTTCCTTTTTTTTAAAATGTAAAATGTTTGGGAATGATGCTCGAGTACTTGTCCAAGCTTTTCTGATGTGACCATAGTAGAAATGTTTTCATTTCCAGGAACAAACTGCTTAGAAGTAGGTGGGACAGTTCATGTATCTCTCTGGTTTTGAGAGCACTGAACCTAATAGGAGGCTATTGTATCACACAGTATCAATAGTTTACTTTTGGATTTAGTGGGTAAGATTTTTAACTGACAGGTTTTCCAGCACTTTTGCTGCAAGTTCTGTAGTGCTCAGTAGCAACGTATGGTCTCACTTAAGGTTACAAGATAGATTTAAAGAAAGTTGTGTGTTTTGGGTCTTAGGCTCCCAAAGCTGCTATTTTTAGCAATACCAGGATCAATTTAGTGACCCCAATCTTGAACCATATGGAGTAAGAAAAAGAAGCCGTCAATTTGGGCTTCTGGGAAGGGAACTACGTGGTAGAATGAAGCAAAAATGACAGGGCAGAGAGAAAGAGCTTTTAAGGAGCTATGAATAATGGCCGAGGCAGGAACTGTAAGAGGGCACGAAAGAATATGGAGCTGCTTGGAGTAGCCTCTTTCCCTGTACACCTCCATCTTCATCTTCTCAGATCTTGTTTTAAGTAGGGACAACAAGGTACATGGCTCTCTTAGTACACATCAGGTGTCCAAGAGTTCTAACTGTTTGTTGGTGGCCTGCATGTGGTTTTTACAGCAAAGCATTAGTGCACTTGTTTTGCTGTCCTGTTTATTTATGGTGCTTCTAGGCACCAAATTAACTGCAGAGACAATTTATCCTTTTAACAGCACCTACCAAATTTTAACCTGGCATTGGTTGCCCAGTTGGTACCAGTATGACAGTGCCTTGACCTGCATTGCTGCTCTCCTATTCTGGGGCCTCCATGTGACAGAAAACAAAGTGGATTTATCTGGTTACCAAAGGGCTTTCCAAATACTACACCATCATCTTCTTTTGGCAGACCAAACCTGAGCTCTCGCCTCTCAAAGATGGAAAATGACTAAATAAACTCTTCAGCTTAAAGGTGAACTTGCTTTATGGTGGCAATGAAAACATCATGTCTGGTTTAGGAAAGCCATCTGTAGCAAACCCTTGAAGGTTGGTAGAACATCACTACATGTCTGCCCCCTTTCTTACTACAACCACCACTGTTAAAGGCCTGGTACAGGATAAATTATTTCAATGCTTTTGTCTGGTTTTTGGTAAAATGTTTTTAAAATACCTGTTAATCCTGTTGTAAAATAGCTGCACTGTTGGATGTGGTCCCTGGTTCAGGAGCATGTGAAAGACTTCATTGTGTCATCGTGGTGTTCCTAAGCGCAACAGCTCTTCAACAGTGATGAGATAGAAAAATAGGAGTAGTATCATGTTTACTTGAGTTTAGGGAGATGATTCAAATTAGATTTGAACCATAACTCTTGTCACACCACAAAAATAACTAAAATGTACTAAATATACCTCAGGTGTGGGTCTGGATCCCCTGATACTGAATTGGCTGAAGTTGAGTTTTCCTCATGGTTCAGGGATGCTGGATCTCTTCTGTGCAGTGTTTTTCTTTCATATCTCATCCACTTTACAGTGATGTCATCTCAAACCCCTTTAGCCTTTCAGGCTTCTTCTTTGTACTCCCATCAAGCTGTGTAAATGCATTGTATTGATGACATGGTACGACCACTGAGTTGGAAAAAAAAGACCCCAGAGGACATTAGAAATTGATGTTTAAAGTTTGCTTTACTTTTTTTATTCTTACAGAAGCTTTATAGCAAATACAGGTTTGGGGGCCCCACAGTAATTGGTGGGGCTGTTTTGCAAGCTGGGGTTTTTTATACTGAGCAAAGGAATATGTTTCTATCAGAATTTTCTCTCAACTGCTTTTTATGCTGCCTGCTTGAAGAGTCCAACTCTGCTTGGCCCTTAATTGGATTGTTGCTTTTGCTACAG
The DNA here is from genome assembly GCA_020800305.1 of Porphyrio hochstetteri. Taxonomy (NCBI): domain Eukaryota; kingdom Metazoa; phylum Chordata; class Aves; order Gruiformes; family Rallidae; genus Porphyrio; species Porphyrio hochstetteri. The sequence goes on along the minus strand of CM036915.1, from coordinate 14,775,836 downwards.
AAGGAAGAGGAGGAGGAGTAGGGGAGCCTACAAGTGAGTTCCCACTTGTGTTTGAAGCCCTGTAGCCTACTCTTACAATGCAGAAGCTCAAAAATGAACCCCTTTAACCACAACTGGCATTTCGGGAGGCGGGGGGGCTGCCTCACTTGTGTGAGGCATGAGGACAAATCTTGGTGGCTTTCTGGGTGTGGGTTTGGGTGCACAGGGTGGGTAATCACCGGTTAGGCTTACATCAGTCTTGGCTGATCCTGAACTTGAAATTCAGCTCATAAATATAGAGGAGCTGCCCTCAGAAGTTTATTTTTGTACTAATAATCTAAGCTGTGTCAGTAGGCCATGTGAGATCAAACCCCTCGTCCAAGGAAGGATCCGATTTATGACGTAACTGATGTAGCCACATGTACTCGCACGATGCAGTGGGAAAGGGCAAGGCTCTTTCTACTGGCGTGTCCTATATACAAGCAGTAACTGTCAGTAGACAGCTTGGTATGGATGTCTGAGTTAGGAAAGCCTTCCAGTGGTCAGAGGCACGCTCTTAGAGTAAGAGACATCTCGGGGAGAAGCCGTAGTAATGGCTTGGGGGGGAAAAATTGTTTAGAAATGCGACTTGGAACGGGCATTTCTCAATTTGCAAAGGACCATAAATCTGACAAACCAATTCTGGCATCTCTGCTGCTTTTTAATACGTTTCCTTCCTGCCTTCTTTCTCTTCCCTGTAGCCACAATAGTATAATGGTATTTTGGAGGATCTGCTGTCCAGTTGTATGTGCTGCATAGCTTGTCTGACCAGACCCAGGAGGTGGAGACCTGACCTGCTGGAGATGCTTACTCTGAAGTTAGCAGTAATTCTCTCCAGCTACAGAAATTACAAACTTTTGAAGAAGCATTCCTCCTCTAACTATCTCCTGCCATGGGGCCAGTATTTTACATTTAACTCTGGATTTAAGTTTAAAAATGCGTTGTACTGTCTGCTAGTAGTATTTCTTGTGCATTTTGGGGGGGGGGGGGGGGTAGTGGGGTGTTGTTTATTTATTTGTAAATCCGAGTTACTTGTTCTCTGCCCTGCCTGGGATTGTGTGACCTCTTACATAATCCAACAATTCTGGGAAGGGTGCTTCTTTGAAAAGGTCAGTGTATTAAAATGCCCTGCTTCTTCAGGGGTGACATGGAGTGGCTTGTACTTCTGCAGACTGCAGAGAAGGGGAAAATAGAGGATTGCTGTTCAGTAGGTGCTTCCTTTATGCTAAAGAGAAATGCAGTCAGTCTCCTTTCAAACACACTTCTTGGACCGGGAAAGGTCAAAGCAAAATTGAGGAGTACTTCAGACCTTTAGCTCTCTAATGGCATAGTCTGAGGATCTGAACACAAGATACCTCTTGTTATCCTCACCAACGTTTTGTAGTGCTTTCAGTGTCTTCAAGATACAAATCTGGTGGTCCTAAATTTTTTTTTTTTGAGATATTTAGCATGCAGGCTTCAGTTGCTGTGTTACACATGAACACTGGACAAATTGCGATTGCTCTCTGCTATAACTCAGCTTGTCTGTGTTATGAAGCTGAATTCCTACCTGCTTATTTCCAGTCAGTGGGTTCCTAGTTTTTAGTTTGTTTATTGTCAATATACAGCAGCTGTTCTACTCCTGCCTTTATGCTTCAGAGAAGTTATTGTATATTCCTTAGCTAGAATAATATTTCCGTAGGGACTTAAAACAGGAGTTAAAACTAAAAAACACTGGGGTGTTTTTTTCTTTCCCTTCCTCCCTGCATGGATGATTGCAAGTCTCTTGTCCCTAATTTGTGCCGTGGAGAAGCATAAATTGAAAGAACAGGAGAAGAATGCCTGCCTCTTCTGAGGATGATGCAACCTTAACCTTTGGAAAGACCTTTGAGAAACCAGTCAACAGTCTCTGCAGAAGAAAAATATCTTGTGATAAATGCTTCTTATGGGTAGAAACCAGCTTGCTGATAGCACGGGCTCTTTTGAACAGCCAGGCATGCAAAAAGCTGTGCTTACCACCTAATTAGTTTTAAAGAGGCTTGGCTTAGCATCCTGCCCATCAGGTAAGCTGCAGTCCCAGCTCCTTCACGTGATAGAATAGTGCTCTGTAAGTGCCTGTAGATAAAAGGATTTTTTTCCTTTTGCCTTCAGATTACAATAGTTTATAGCTCAAGGTCTTACTAGAAGGAGAGTGTGGATACTTTGTAAACCTGATTGCCTTAGATGTCTGCTTTGAGTCCATAAGCAGTTGACTAGGGAATGAAAACTGCCTTGAGTCACTTGACTCTTGCATCAGTCCTCCAAGGCTGAGCCCTTTACTTTGTAGTTGGCCCAGAGGAATGTTTTCCAGTCAACACGTGTAGCGTTCAGGAGCACAATGAGGACAAACCTTTTGGGGATTTTAAGATATTTTAATATTCATAGAATCCTAGAATCTCTGGAGTTGGAAGGGACCCATAAGGATCATCGAGTCCAACCCCTGGCTCAACACAGGCCCAGCTAAGTCACAGCATGGGACTGAGCACATTGTCCAGATGCTTCTTGACCTCAGTCAAGCCTGGTGCTGTGACCACCTCCCTGGGGAGCCTGTCCCGGTGCCTGACCACCCTCTTAGTAAAGAAGACTGTCTTGTGTTCTTCTGGCATTGCACTGAATTGAAATGGGCATCCTCTGTGAAGAAAGCTTGCTGTGCTCTTGGAATTGCTGAGATGGTTTTGCCATCTGCATTTGTTAAAGGAGTGTCACACAAGTCTCTGAACCACTGAAGCTGCCTGGACTTGCCTTTTTTTGATACAACAAAGCTAACTAATTTTGTTTAGGATGCTGTCTGCTGTGCTACTCGTGATGTACAGAGCCACTTCAGAGATGGATAAGAGTAGTTCTTGACCAATGTCCTTGAATATTTGTTTGGAAATTTGAAGAAATGTACTTTTAAGGCACTGAATAAATGCATGGAGTTGCTGTTGATCTGGATACCATTAACAGGCACCCATCAGATGGATCAGAACTGGCTTCATACTGTCTCTGTCGATCTATTATTTATTTGTAAAGTGTTGGTTGAAGTGTTATAAGCAAAGGAGAGAATTTTCTATACTTGTAATAGAAGTGAATGCTTTGATATTACGTCTGCAGTACATTTACAAATGTCTGTCCCAGGATGTCCAAAGCAGAGAGGCTTGGGACTTTGTAGTTCATATTCCTTCAAGACCTCTAAGCAGACAGGCTTAAAAAAAAAACCCCTAGACTGTCATAAGGAAGCAGCTATAAATTGAAAATAGAGCTTGCACTCACTAGAGAATGAGCTCTGATGGGGACTGCAGAATAGCCGTTACACACAAGCTTGGGCAAATATAGCATCTTTTTTTACCTCATGGCTGCTCCTCCTGTCTCCTCTCACTGGTAGCTGGTTTATGCAGGTAAAACACTGCTTTAGTCTCAGCACTTAAGTTCTTTGCAGGAAAATATAGAAGCTGATGAGTTAGTCACTCTTAACAAAGTGAGCAATTAAATGTTGGTATCAAGGTGGAATGCATTTCAGTTTTGCCCAGTTGCTTTTCCTGGTACATAGTCTGTAAAAGACCGGGGTCACAGTTCTGGTCATCAAACTCTTACATTACCTGAGAACTAGAAGAACTTTGTTCTCTCCAGCCAAAGAACGAGGCAGAATGATGGGTGAACTTCACAAGGTGACTATAGCCAGCAGGGTGACGTTGCTGTGGAGCCTGACTGAGGGAGCAGATGCTGATTTCTTCTTCCAGCTATTCTTCCCTCATAAGATATTCCAAACTTGAATTGATTTTGCTCATCTTATGCCTTATGGTATCAAACATACAGGTATGGGGTGGTTGCAGAAGGGTTCTATGTTTTGGAGTCCTGTGTCCAGATCTGGGGCTCCCAATACAAGAAAGATGTGAGACTGTTGGAGAGGGTTCAGAGGAGGCCACGAAGGTGATCAGAGGGCTGGAGCACCTCCCCTATAGAGAGAGGCTGAGGGAACTGGGCTGGTTCAGCCTGGAGAAGAGAAGGCTGCAGGGGGACCTTGCTGCAGCCTTCCAATTCCTGAAGGGAGCAGAGAAACAGGAGGGGAATCATCTTTTTAAAAGGGTAGACAGGGGCAGCACAAGAGGTATGGGGTGAAGCTGAAGGAGGGAAGGGTTAGATTAGATATTAGGGGGAAGTTTTTACAGAGGGAGTGGTGAGGGGCTGGAACAGGCTGCCCAGAGAGGAGGTGGGTGCCCCATCCCTGGGGGTCTTCAAAGCCAGGTTGGATGGGGCCCTGGGCAACCTTGTGTAGCTCCAGGCCTGGAGGTTGGTGTCCCTGCCTGTGGCAGGGGGTTGGAACTCTGTGATCCTTGGGGGTCCCTTCCAACCCAGACCATACTATGATTCTATGATTTGGGGAAGGCAGCTGGACCAAAGGACCTTCAGAAATCCTTTTGCAGTCTGACTTCTCTGATTTATAATGCAGAAGCTGATTGCTGTGTCCTTTTTCCATCCATCTGTGCAGAGAAGTCTTTCCTGGCTATGTAGGGCATGTTCCTATTTAGGCTCTGAAACCCTTTACTTATGGACTCTTTGAATTTCACTTCACCCAACAAATGAAATTAGTTTGTCTGTTAATCTTTTTGCGTTGTCGAACTAAGCAAGGTTTTTCCAATGCCCAGATAAAGGAGGGAGTTGGTCTGAATGCAGAAAATGTTAATCATTGTGTCTGCCTCAGGTTTCCCTCTCGGAAATGAGTGTAACATTACATCATGCATGGGCTCACACATTGTGAATGATGGCTTTCTTGGTGTCTTCCTCTGTAGCAAGTCATAACTTACCTTCAGCTATATAAAGCTGCAAGACGAGATTGCAAGAATTAATTTCATATATCGCTCTGTTTCTTGGTGTGCTTGCAGACAATATGGGCTCAATGGGATGTCTGATCCTGGTGCCTGCTGGTTTTAAAGCGGCTTCCGTAACTGGCTGAAGACCAGGGCAAAGCAGAGCAACAAAACTAATGCCAAGGTTTTATTTTATGGAACTGATGCGGTGCATTTTGGGGCCTTCGAGCCAAAGGTTGTCTGACAGCAGTGGTGAGTCAGCAGAGGCCAGGGAGTGCACTCTAAGGCTTTACCCAGTCCCTTATCAGTGAAGTAATTAAGACCAAACCCATTCCTTATCAGTGATATGATTAAACCCCATGCTTTCTAGTGATAAAGGAATGGGAAACCATTGAACCTGGGAAAACAGGCAGGATGCTCTAGTGGTTATCTTCACCTCCGCTTCCAGCTGAGTTGCTGGGTGTCACTTTTTTGTGGATTTGACTAATTTCAAATGCCTTGGTTTAAGGGCAAGCATTGGAAAGAAACTCTACTTGATTTAGGTTGTTTGGGTTTTTTTTCTCTCCTACATGAAGTAAAAATGCAATCTTTGATAAAGTGATGGTGGGATAATTTTTTTTCTGCCCTCAAAAAATATTTATCACTTGGTTAACACTTCATTCAGTGAAGAAGAAAAAGGTGTTAATTAGACAGAATACCAATTTAAGAAGCAGACACCAAGTTCTGGGTGATTTCAATGCCCAGATAATGGGTATGGTAGGAAAATGGAGAGAGAGAAGGACAGCTTATATGTACTTTCTTCTCCTGTTCTGATGCAAGTTAGAAGTGAGACTGTTGCTATAAGGTAAAAATAAGCTAAAGTGAGGGCAGAGCAAAACCACCTGAGAAGGGTTTTGTGGGCTGCCCAAGATCATCTGTGTTTCTGTATTTTAATGAAGTCTTTACATTTTAATGAAGTCTTTACAGCAAGCACTTGGTTTCATCTGTCTGGTCCTTCCATGGGAGGAGGAGGTGATTGTCTCAAGGACAGTACAAATTCATTGTTTCAAGTATTTGCATCTGGTTATATTATATTATTCCCTTTTGAATGTTCATAAGTGCATTTTTTTCTTAATTCCATTACACAAATTGAAGCAATTTATCTCTTGGCTCTGAAGCATGTGTCAGTGGTGGGAAAGCTTTGTTCCATTTTACCTCTGCAGAGTTTAGGTACATGGGAAAGCTGCAAGGTTGTTATTTTTAAAAGAAAATTAAAAATTCAGACTCACAATCCCGAATACCAGTTAGGATGAAGGTGTGAAAACAGTTTAATGAAGAGACCTCAGTGAAAGCCTCAACCCCAGTGTGTGTTTTTGGTGGCAGAATTTCAATACCAAGGGTGGTGGTATTTGCTGGAATCATATATTGATGTCTCAGCTGGAGCATTTTGGATAACACTGGTCTATCAGACATGTAAAACTTCACTTTGGCAAAGAAATCCAGCTTTTTGCCCTTCTGTGTAGGGAATGGATTCCTGAAGGTACGTATTTACAAAAATGAAGTGAGCTATATTAATAAGGGAACTCTTTTAAGGGAAACAGAAGGGCTAGCTTAGCTCTGCTTTATTCAGACTTATAAGTAGAACTGCAGGCAAAGCTCTCAACTGATGCACAGAAGTGGGATCTCTAGGACTGTGCTAAAGGCCTGAGAGCAGTGGAGAAATGGTGAAATAACAGACACGTGGTGGGCTTATAGTTAACATCAGTCTCTTGCTGTTGCTGTGGTGGTATTCATTGTAAATACAGACACTATGTAAGGTCCCTAAGCAGCCTGCTTTCTATTTGTGTGTTGTGGGCTCGTACTGAAAATTTGGTTTCTTTTTACACTAGCTTTACAAACTCTCCTTTTTGAGCTTTGACCCGTGTTTTCTTTCGCTATATAAGTAGAATTCAGCAGAAGATAAAAGACAGGATCAGAGTAGGATAGGAGCATTATCTTGCTTGATGGAGGTGTGCACTGCTCTGACCCCAGCTGTAAAATTGCTTTCATTCCTTTTCACTGAAAACGTCCTTGGAAATACATCCCACTTCCTTCATTTGGGTCACCTTCGGGTGATCTTTGGTGCATGTCCTGCTCTGAACCTCAACAGCCCCTTGTTTCCTTGGGGCTTCATAGCATCATCTTTCCTGATATTTGGCTGTTTTCAAGACGGCCTCCTCTTGCTTTTGATATTGGTGGCTTGTTACCAGCTTTAATCTACTCACTTGATATAAACTCGGCTTTTTAATAGATTGGGCTTTTTGCAGTTCTGTGTTTCATTTAAGCCTGCATGTTTCTGTATTTGCTGGCTACTGGCTTAACACTTCCTCAGCTAGCACTCATCTACTTTTCTTTTTAAGGCAAAACCCAGCTTTATTTTTTAAACCCTTTCTTTCGACTGAACTTTTAACTTGTGAAGTTCAACAGTCTCCCTGCTTTGCTTCTCCTGGTACCATTGGCACTGATTCTTTTGCAACCCAGTATATCTTATTTTACCATTCAGTAATAAAAGGATATTTAAATCAGTAGCACAATAATTTCTCCAACTCCAGGATGACTTTTGCTGAGCATTGCTTTCTGTATGTTCTTAGACTGGTAGATCACTATTAGCGTATTTCATAGGAATTGTTCATTTCTCTCTCAAGATCCCTTTTTATGTGCGCATTCTAGCGGGAGAGGAAGTTGGAACCTCTTTGGTCAGAGCAATAGTTATTTAAAGCTCTTCAGGAATTGTCTTTTGTCGCTTTTTCATTTGGGTTCCAGCCAAGGTAGACCACAAGCTGCTCTACCTGCTTCAGAAAACTAGTTAAATATTTCAACATGCTTCTAATATGTGTAAATTTCTAGTTGTATGCTGTATTTAATCCTACCATGGTCACATCAGCAGGAGGATAAACTGTGTTCCTTCTCCCACCTGTGCCCCTTTAGAGCTACTCAGGCACCTGCTCTGGCCTCTGTCAGTGAGGGAAATAACCGCGGGTGGGAAGGTGCTGCTGCCCTGTGATGTGTGATGGGGTATTGCTAATGTGGAAAGCCAAAGCTGGAATGTAGCTTGGCTCAGCCTCCCTTGCTTTTGGCCAACAGGTAGCTTGTAAACATTGACAGAAGAAAAGTTAATCTTAAGAGGTGTCTTTCATTGATAAAGCCTCACTGATGAAAATGGGTTGCTCAGGAATGGTAAAGGCAAGCTTCAATGCTCGTTTAAACTCTCCATCTGTAGGTTTCTTGTCCACTCTCCTCTTCTGAACTCGAGATTGTTTAATGTGGAGCTTTTCCAGCTTTCTGGCTGTGGGAGGCTGCTGTACATGTTTCTCTTACTGCATATGGAAATTTTTGGTTACCCTTTCAAATAGCTCTTAGCTCCCCCCTTCCTCCCCGCCCCCCTCCAAGTGCACCTGTCTTTCAAAATGCTTATTTTGGTTTTGGTTTGTTTTTAAATCTGGATTTAGTGGCTCTTCACTACAATGTCAACTTTAACATAAGGATTTTGCAGTTTGCACCCTGGATTTTATTTCTCTTTGGCAGAGCTGCATGTAGAGACTAATTTGTTTCTCTACTTTTAGAGCACTGATCCATTGCTTTCCTTGCCTTTATCCTCTCTGTTGGTAGATGAGATCAACTCTTCAATAAACAAGCATCACTCCAGAAAGTGATTTTAATGTGATTGCTGCTTGCCTTTCACTCTGTCCTTCAGGCAGATAGCCATCAATAAAAAAAAAAATTATTGGCTGGAAACATCATAGTGTGCTGGAATAGCTGTGCCTGGGCCATTGTGTGTTACTTTCTTGCATTCTTGTGTATCATGAACTATAGGTTTTCCTGTGTTTTTTCATGCATTAGAATAATTAGGTTTTAAAATATCCCAAATGTGAACAACCCTCCCCCTCAAACACCTTTTTCTTTTAATGAGGAAAGCATTGTGGTGTAAGAGTAACTCATTTATGACTGTGATGTAATAAATGCGTCTGTCAGCAGAATGAAAGTTTACAGCAAAATGTCATAAGAATATTTTCTTTTAAGCACTGGAAGGTGCTTATTCCTGTTGTGCTTGACATTAGGGATTCACTTAAGACTTGGGCTGTTCTACTTCCCATGGGTCTATAAGATCTTAAAGTATGATCTGTGGCTTATTGCCTCCTTCCTCCACCCTCCCGAGAGCCCTGACCTTTACAAGCATTTGAATGTTGGCTGAGGTTTTGCTCTGCTATTCTGTACAGGCCTGACACTTGCAAGCTGAAGCTGAAAATGATTCTTGCAGCCTTACAGCTTCCTCTTTGGAAATGAGACTGCTATAAATTACAAGGGCAGGCTTTTGGTTTTAAACAGATAGGGTATAATCACTTTAACAAAAACTTGACCTCTTGGCTTGATCTGTTTTTATCATTTGTTCTTTTGATGCTCCTGTCTATAGAATTGTGCAGACCATGATAATAAGAAAGCAACAAGTGTAGTGCTTGGAGAAGACCAAGTAAGGAAACTGTTGGGCTCTGAATGCCTCTTATGTAAGCAATGAAAACTGTATAGTGTCATTTTCTGTTTGGTTTGGAATGATTATGGAAATCACTGACAATTGCCAAAAGCAGGAGTACTTCAGTTTCCAGGCTCTTGTTATGTTACAGGGAGTGTTCTCTAATATTTAGCCTTTACTTCGTAGAACCCCAGTCTGGTTTGGGTGGGAAGGGACCTTGGAGCCCCCCAGTGCCACCCCTGCCATGAGCAGGGACACTCCCAACCAGCTCAGGGTGTCCAAAGCCCCATCTGGCCTGGCCTTGAACCCTGCCAGGGATCCAGGAGCAGCCCCAGTTTCTCTGGGCACCCTGTGGCAGGGCCTCCTCACCCTCACCAGGAAAGGATTTATTCCTAATATCACTGCTAAATCTGCCCTCCTGCAGCTGAAGGCCGTTCCCCTGGGTCTGCCCCCCCGCCCTTGGCACCAGCCCCTCTCCAGCTTTAATTGAGCATCTTGAGGGACTGGGAAGGGGCTTGGAGCTCTCCCTGCAGCCGCCTTTTCTCCAGGCTGAACCAGCCCAGCTTTCCCAGCCTGGCTCCAGAGCAGAGAGGCTCCAACCCTCAGATCATCCCTGTGGCTTCCTTTGGGCTCACTCCAACAGCTCCATGTCCTTCTTGTTCTGGAGACCCCAGAACTAGAGGCAGTGTTGCAGGGCGGTCTCCCCAGAGTGGAGCAAAAGGGCAGAATTCCCCCTCAGACCTACTGCTGGGAATGCAGCCCATGGACATGGGTAGCTTTCTGGGCTGCCAGCATACATTGCCAGGTCAGGTTGTACATCTCATTACCCAACACCCCCAAGTCCTTCTCCTCAGAGTGGTTCTCAATCCATCCTTTGCCTTTTGTTCTTGGGATTGGCCCAGCCTATATGTAAGACCTTGCACTTGGCTTTGTTGAACTTCATAAGGTGGCATGGTTCCTCCCTCCAAACATATCTGCCTGGTACTGGCAGATTTCAGCTCTTTCTGCAGCTTCTGGCTAGCTATCTTAATGGGGAGCAGCCCTCTGGCAGATGTTCAGCAGCTGGAAGCATCGCCTTGCCTTACTGATGCTGGTTGATGTATTACAGCCTTTGCTGGTTCTGAATGAGGGTCGAGTCTCTTGGGCAGAGGTTTTATTAGGCTACCAGCCCTTTGTAATGCTAAGGGGGCTTTTAAATTTGCATATGGAGGCTTTTCTACCACCTTCATCCCTGCTTCTCATTCCAGGATTTTATTTTAACCTGAAATATCTTTAAAAAGAGTAGTTTTTATCTCGTGGTGGTGTGGGGAGGCCTGCTAAATCCAGTTTGATTCTTCCCCCCCTCCCCTTTTCTTTGCCATCATTATGGAGTTATCTGTGCTGATGATGGGGTTACTCCAGTGAAGATGGAGTTTGCATTGAAATTTATCATAATCTGAGACATTGTTTTTCAGGAAGATTTGAAGCTGATGGAAGTATAGGGTTTGGAACTGCAACCCAGAAAATCTTTACTAAGGAGACATTTTGATGCATTTGTCCAGTTTCATCTTTTAAAATTATTTTTAACGTTTGTGCAAAAGTGGCATTAACACTTTTAACTTTAACAGCTTAGTGAATTCAGCATCAGATTCAAACCCGAAAGCTTTTGGCAGGTTGCTTTAGCCAAATTACTGATTCTCCCTTTCCTAAGAAGTTTTACAATGCTCTTTTATACGACAGATGTCTGTTGTGTAGCCCCAGCAGTGATGCAGCTAACAATGGTTTTAAAATACACCATTACACCCCTTCATCCCTGCCACAGAGGCTAGATAAGAAATGTTTCTTGTAGAAATGGTTGCTTGGTCATCAGGGCAGTCAGAGAAATGGGATTGTAGTGCAGCTTTCAGGTTTTGGGTTGCTTGGCCTTTGACTTCAGAGATGTGTTTTGCCATGGAAAGGTTCATCATTGCATGTCAGTGATAAGTGGAAACTGGGAACCTGTAGAAAGGTCTTGCTTTCTGAGTAGACTTCCCAGAGTCAGTATCCATTTAAATGAGGACAGTCCAGCAGAACAAGATGGTGTGACCAATCTCAGGCGTGACCCTGAGCAGCAGTGGGAGAACCAGCCTGATCCTTGTGAACCTCAAGAAACAGCAACGGACAGTGGTCTGAGTGCGGTTTGTGACTCCTGGTCGGTAGGGCACTTGGAAGGCAGTAGCTTTTCCCCCTTTCTCTCTGCAGCAATGCATTACTTGCTATGGCGTGTCTCGTGAGAGTAAACCTCCATTAGTGCTGGAGGATCCCTGTAAAATAAGCTTGTAATTGAAACAACTTCTGAGGTTAGTAGTTTTTCCTTTTTGAGCATTTGTTCTTGTAGCTGTTACTTGTAGCTACCACACAGTTGCTCTTCAAACAGAACAGTGTTGGCAAGGGACAGTTTCTGTTCATGCTCTAGAAACTCTTGGTTGTGTTTTCTAGCTCAGATGGTTCTTTGGAGACGCATCTGGAGTGCAAACAGCCCATGCATTGTGTGTCAGTGCATGACTGTGTGTTCCGCGAGCGTGGTTGAACAATGTCTGTGTTGGAAATGCACCAGCAGTGGTTCTGAGGCTCAAAGTCTGCCTTTCCCTCTTCTAAAATCTTTTTACTTGTCTTTCAATCCTCTTCCTGAAAACAAGCCATGGATTGGAGGGGAGGGATGAAACAATCTGAGTTTTATCAGCTGTGTGGCACTCTTGACTGCTTACTGATGAGAAGCCCTGCTTCCCAGGGAATGCAGCAACATGACAGGTTTTGCTGTATAATCTGTCTGGCCAGCTGTATTCTAATCTCTTGGGGCTTTTTTTTTTTGAGGGGGGGTGGGGTCTGGTGGGGGAAGAGGCTAGCTTTAAGGCAATGCTGTTTTCAATAGATACCTTTGAAAATAGGATTGAAGGACAATTTAGAATGTCAGTGCTCTTAGCACAGCTCTGAAGCTGGTAAGTATTGAAGGATTTCATGCAGTAATAAGGATATTTTGGCCCCATCATTAGTGTCAGCATGGCATCTCATTCCACAAGGCAAAAATAATGTGGTTTGAAGTACTTTTTGATGCTGTCTGCTTCCTAACTAATGAAACGATCTTTCTGGCTCCTGTATGTGTATATATCGCTGAATTTCCCCTTACCTTAGAAGGTCATAAGAATCCTGGAGCTGCCATGATCCAGCTACTTCAGTAAAATAGGTCGCTTGTATCTTGGGGAATTCCCTGTCTCAGAAGTCCAGAGTAGATGGAAGAAGAGGTCAAAGCAGAGCTCACAATTGTGAGCTGTGTAGGGCAGAAGATTAGGGATTTTACCCTTATTTTCCCTGGCAGATAGGTCACGTAAAGCAAAAAAACTCTTCAGAGAAAAGACATCTGGCTGTGAACACTTAATATTTGCCAATTACAAGGTGCACATGACTGAAAAAGGCTTTGAAAGCCCATCGTTCTGCTCTGCGGTGTGCAGTTACCTCCTCGCCAGTGTGGGTTGAGGCCTGTGGCTTCCCAAGGACAGGCCGCAGACGGACCCCCTGGCATGGGGAGGGCAAGCGCCTGGTGCTGTGAGGCTTTGCCTCCCATGAATGCTACCAGGTGGGAATGCGCTGCAGTCTGACCATTGACCTCCAGCTGCAAGCACTGGGTGTTGTGCTTTTTTGCTATAATAAGTTTGTGTTACTGTAGATGCTGATGTCTTACCTGTTTTCTGCACCTCGTTGCTTTGTTCTTTATAAGATCTGATTGTTTTCTGCCGCTCTGTCACTGCGTTTCTGCTGCCCCTTCCCTCTAGCTGGGTTTGTCAAGTCGCCCATGTCAGAAACTAAACTCACGGGGGACGCCTTTGAACTGTACTGTGATGTGGTTGGGAACCCCACTCCAGAGATCCAGTGGTGGTATGCTGAAGTCAACCGGGCTGAGTCTTTCAAACAGCTGTGGGATGGCGCTCGGAAGCGCCGTGTCACCATTAACACTGCCTACGGGGCGAATGGGGTGAGTGTGCTGAGAATAATCCGCCTTACCTTGGAAGACTCTGGGACGTACGAGTGCAGGGCCAGCAACGATCCCAGGAGGAATGACTTGAGGCAAAATCCCTCCATAACGTGGATTCGAGCCCAGGCTACTATAAGCGTCCTTCAGAGTGAGTCCAGCACCCTACAGTAGTGGTACTGTAGTGTCTAGAGGCAGTCTAGTGACCCTTACCTTCCTGCTATCCCGATAAACCCCTGTGCTACCTTCTTTCGTTGTTCTGAACCCATGACTGCTCCTCTGCCTGTAGTGCTGCTGTTGCCTGCCACCTATGTCTCTTCTCCTCAGGATCAAAGGACTCGGGAAAAGCTATGGATCTGTTTTCCGGCTTCTGTGTGAAAACAAGCCCAGTGTTGAATTTGTGTGTCTTCCCAGAACCCCTTTAGCTTTGTAGTAGGTTTCCAGCCACCCTAACGCTGGCTTCTCTGCGAGTGCCTTTCTGTTTGAATTCTGTGTTCTTCCCAGGTCTAACCATTTTATTTTGATTTCTTTGGCTCTCTTGGAATTTGTCTGAATGCCTTCTCACGTGGGTTTGGTTGCATATATGCTTCCACGCAAATCCCTTCCTTTTCAATTGAGTGTGATGTTTAATGTTTAGATTTTTCCATGAAGTTGTGGTGTTTCTTTTCCTTTCTGAACAGCATTGTGCTCCTACCAAGCTCTCTGATGGCAGCAGCACTGAACTGATGCAGCTATTCTTAATCCATCTTGTGAAAGGAGGGGAGAAATATCCTCCCCCAGTGTTGTATAAAGTATTAACTTTAGCTAAATGACTTTCATCTGAGAATACAACTTCTGCCAGCAGAAGAGCTTTCAAAAGCAGAAAATATGGTTGACCCAGAATTGCTTTTTATTCTCTATTGTTACAAGACTCTTTTTGTGTTCAACTCGCTTTTAAAAACAGAGATTTGTACCACTTTTGAGTTGTGTCTGGGTACAAGAGTGCCAAAATCTGTAGTTGTATCTCAGATATGTTTTGGGACATGTTAAAAATGGGAAAATAATAAAAAGTCTTCCTAAAGCACATGCACCCCTCTGGCTGCTGGTCTGCAGGACCATGGGCTGTGTGCAATGCCTGGTGATGGGTCTTCAAGGTATTGCTGTGTCCTGTGACCAAGCAGACAGTGTGTTGTCCCATGATCTGTTGGCACTGCTGGATCAGAGACTGCCCTTCTGGGAAGTGGAAACAACGTTGATGCATGTGGAAAAATAGATGGTGAACCCAATGATGTGGATTGACTTGTAAAGTGACTCGAACCTGCTTGGCTTTGGTTCCTAATGCTTGATACCTCCATCATCCTTTGAGGTCTCAAAGGACTCTGGTTGGTTGGTTGGTTGCTTGCATGACCCACACCAGCAAGAGCCGTGTAACTTTAGGAAATGATAGTACCTTAAGACAAAACTAAAACATTTATCTCTTAGGATGTATTGTCTCCTGAAAATCCATCCCCTTTCCAAGACCTTTAGTGGTTGGGGTTTTTGAGTGTGACAAGTCTGTGTCAGTCCCATCTGTACTCCTCTCCTTGTCCAGTCAGTTTTAGTAACCTACTGAGGGAGAAAATCCTTTTCATATGACAAGTCGGTGACACATCAGTTGGGGAGTGAATTACTGTGAAGATCTCTCCATATGGAAAGTGGGTTTTTTCCTCTCAGGCCATTGATACTAACCTGCTCCAAGGAATAAGTTTAACCTTTCGTCTTCCTCCCGAGTTATCATTGTCTTTTGGATCTGGTGCTACTAATTCTGGAGTGTGTATTGTGACTTTGTTGCCAAGTGCCTTGTGCTGAGGTAATTCTTCTGCTTTTATTGATGGGGAGGGGGAAATGTTGACCAGAATAATGCCTTTACTCTGTAATATTGTGTGTGTTAAGAGATCTTACCAGCTGCTGTTTGGGAAATGGACCACTTGGACATCAATCTCCTGCATGACTGTGCTGGAAACAGAGATAAAGGGGGGGAGCAGGTTTCTATGTCATCCCTGGAAGGAGACCATCTGTCTGAAGCTGCCCAAAATGCCTCAACTGCTGTATTGTCTGTGCAAGCATGATTTGTCTTTTGAAATGGGGAATTTTCTGACTCAACAGGGTTGGAGTTCCCCTATTTTGCTGTGGGCCTTAGTTGTCATCTACGTCACTGAAAGGGAACATCAAACACATCACAAGAGCACAACCTCTGTTTGCTGTTTTTTAAACACCAGGAATGTGGAGACCTCAAATGCAACTTGAATTTTCCTTTTTATTTTTTTATTGGAGTTAGAGAGAGGTTCTTTGGTTTCTTTGGGTTTTACCTTTATAACCTGAACTGGCATAAAATGGGCAGTTTAAGTGAAGTGTAAAAAGAGACTAATTGCTCTGTGAACTGGCTATCTTTCTCTGGATGTCGCTGTCCCAGTAGTATTTCATTCACAGCTTGTCTTCTAGAATTAAATCAAGCTAAGACTGGTTCTGGTTCTTCAGTGTTTGAGGCTGAAGAGCCTGTTATCCACAGGATACCAAAGCTGGAAGATTGATTACCATGGTCAAAACCCTTCTGGATTAAGGCTATAACTTTCTGGTTTCTTTAGGGACTAGATGAAAATGTTGAGGCTTTCCCCATTGCTGGCGTTGATGTGATGCTTTTCTGAGGACAGCATGTGTACTTTCCATTTCCAGGATCGCTGCAGGCTGGTCACCAGTGGCTTGGTGGAGCACAGACAACATCAGCCCCTGATATAACAGCACTCACTGGGTGTGTTGCAGTCTTGGTTACAGCTGCCTGAAGCCTGTCCTGCCAGCAACCTCTTTTTAAAAGTAAAATGCTGCAGACTTGAGGATGATGCTTTCATTATCAAAGGAAAATGTTTCAAACAAAACCCAGTATGACCAGTGAATTGGATCAAAAGTGATTTCTCTGTCTAGTAATTTGGTGTCAGAACTCTTTATCTCCAGTACATTGTGTTTCCACATCTCCTGTAGTGTGTTTCTGAGAATGCACGCAATGTTTTTGTTGGGAATGGTGAAGCATGTAGGACAGTCCAGTAACAATATGGCTTTAACAAGACAATTTTGGACCCAAATGGATCCTGCATGCTTGAAACTCCCAGCATGGGAACAATGAGGCAGCAACACAGCTGAAAACGTGTGATGACAGCAAAGTGACTATGAGAAGTGTCAAAAAACCCCTCTGTTACTACAGTACCTGCCAGTTTTCCTCCAGCTAAATGGCAGTCCAGGTTTTAAATAGCTGTGAAAAGAAGCTGTGTAGTAGTCATCTGAAAAAGGGGGAAGGGATGTGCCAGAGCCAAATGGATTTATTTTTTTCCTCCCTGCCCCTCTGGGCAATATTCTGAGTCCATTGGGTAGGTGAATGCTTTGTGTGCTGAAAAACACAGTGTTTCTGATGGCACTGGCATTTTCCACTCCCCTTGTTCTGTTTCATAATCTTCGCTCTGAGTGCTTTGCAAGCACTCCAAAAGGCTGCATGGGCATGACTCAATTGGTACTCCAAATGTGTCACCACAAGGTGTAACCAAATTTACAGGATTAAAAATCCTTTGCTGACTTGCAAAAAATCATCAGGATGCTCCTTACCGACAGTCTTCCTCACCCTCTTGTGCTTTGCTGCTGAGCAGAACACAGAGGAGGCGTTTGGAGAGGTCAGCACTGCAGGAGCATGGTTGGTGATGTGAGTGGCTGGTAACAGCTCTCTCTTTTTGGAAGTCATTTTGCTCTTTAAAGTAAGGAAATACATTAAAGACAGAGGATACATTGGTCATGTTTACATGGTACAGACTGCTACAGCTTGAGTTGAAACTAAAGCCTGTACGAAACCTGGGTATTTTTGGAGGGCTAATAACAAGAACTCTTAAATTTCCCTTAAACTCTGTCATCCTGTGTTTTAAGGTAGCTATTTTTTCCTGGACAATCCCTGTTATTTGGGACAACCCCCATTACCCATACGTGTTAGGAGATGATGTGCTGGAAAGCAGCCCTGAGGAAAAGGACTTGAGGGAACTTGAAGCTGGAAATGAGCCACCAATGTGCTTCTGCCAAACACATCCTGAGCTGCATCATGAGAAGTGTGGCCAGCAGATCGAGAGGGGATTCTGCCCCTCTGCTCTGCTCTGGGGAGACCTCACCTACAGTGCTGTGTCCAGCGCTGGAGCCCTCAGCAAAAGAAGGACATGGATCTGCTGGAGCATGTCCAGAGGAGGCCACAAAAATGATCAGAGGGCTGGAGCACCTCTGCTATGAAGCCAGGCTGAGAGAGTTGGGTTTGTTTAGGCTGGCAAAGAGAAGGTTCTGGGGGGACCTTCTAGCAGCCTTCCAGTCCCTGATAGGTGCCTATAGGGAAACTGGAGAAGAACTGTTCCCAACAGCATGGAGCGATAGGACAAGGGATGATGGTTTTAAACTAGAAAAGGGGAGATTTAGGTTGGATATTGGGAAAAAGGTCTTCAGTATGAGGCTAGTAGATCACTGGCACAGGTTGCCCAGAGAGGTGGTGGAGGCCCCATCCCTGGAGATGTTCAGGGTCAGAATTGCTGGGGCTCTGAGTGACCTGATCTAGTGGAGATGTCTCTGCCCACTGTGGGGGTGGGGACTAAATGGCTTCCAAAGGTCCCTTGCAACCTTAGGCATACTATGATTTTTATGGAATCCTAGCTGTGAGCCACAAGACCTTCAATAGAAAGATAATTTTTCCAAGTCTGGGAAGAAACCTGTCCCTGACTATTCTAACAATCCATCGACCTTACTTGTTAAAGCCTAATAGCTGCCTGCATGATCTGAAGAAAATGGGGCTAGCAAATGTAAGAACAGAGCCCTCCTATTGATCTTACAGCTGTGAAAGGCTTTCCCCTAAAAAAAAAGTGAATTTGAGGTTGGTTATATGAAACAGCCTGGGTCCAGTTCCTGGTGGAACCAGCAACGTGGGTCTGCTTATACAACGAGGCTCACTGTTTATTTCTTCCTAAATGTTTATGTTTAAGGTTACTTTAGGAATGAAATAGTTCTCGACTCTAATTCGAACACTGTCTATACTCTTACCTTTGATTGTTGAGTGTTAAGGGCTGCTTTCAGTCATTCTTCATCAGGGTTGTGCCTTATTCCCACTGGGTGTTTGCTCGAATTTGGGGCATCAGGAGAGTTGTGTGGTCTGAAATACCTTGTGTGCACAGGGTATTCCCCTTAGGAAGACGTACCCTTTCTAGAAATATTGTTTGGAAGGCTTGATTTTGAGGGTGGTTCTGCATAGAAAATGGATTTTCTTTTAAACCCCGAGGACAGCAGAGGAACCATAAGATACCTAGACAGAAGTTGCTTCCAAAGGACTAGCTGATCTCTTGGGGGTAGTCACAGGACACACGTTTTCCCATGTTATGGTCAGTAATGCATTAAAAAAAAAGACTAATGGTGTTACCCAGAAATCTGTAGCAATGTTTAGTTTTAATATCTAAAATACATAATTCTCTTTTTTTCCACATAGGGGTGCTGATCCATAAGGTGGCCTTCAGTAGTGGTCAGCTGTTTTATTGTGACTTTCTTGATGTCTCCCAAATTAGTGCGGTGACATTCCTTGTGTAGTCTCTTTCCCTTCCCGATTCTCCTCTGAATTTTAGATGTGTGGCACAACTGTCAGTGAAGATTTGTTGCTATTTAATGCATCCTTTGTTTCAGAGCCCAGGATCAATGCTAGCGAGGATGTAGTCATCCATCTGTATGGTCCAGCCGTCACATTGCAGTGTAACCTCACCACAAGTCCCAGCCCCCTTTCTGCCAGTTATTGGGTGAAGAATGGAGAGGAGATCCCTGGCACTAGAAAATCTTCAAACACTACAGAATACAAGTAAGTCTCTTCAGAATAATCTTCATGTTATGCTGGAGAATGATAGCCCTGGTAGATGTATGGCTTTGGGATAGGTGGGATGGGATTTGAGACTCCAAACTACCTGTTTCAGCTCCTCAGTGGTCAGACAAATCGAGTCAATCTGTATTAGAGGCTTCACAAAAAGTATGACTGTGAATAGTGTTAGAAAAGTGATCCCAGAAAGATTTAATGTCACTGGCCATCCCAGCTAGCTCAGGTAAACATCATGTCAACAAAAGCATACTGTAAACTTCTCTTTTCAGTCTAAAGTCATTTGGTTCTTCTCTAGAGCATACGTGATATGTGGGCACAGGCACACAGTCTAATTTTCTTCTCCTCAGAGTATGATGTGCAGTTTCTATCCTGCTTATGTCTATGTAGAGATGGATCTGCATCTTTATTGTGTGTGTAAATCACTGCTGAAAGCAGCTGGCTTAGTCATGTTCCATGCCAGCATGGATCACAAATACAGCTATGTGTTCAGCATTAAGCTAAGGTGAAGAGCACTTACTGTGTGTTCTAACCAGTGGTGGTAACGTATTCTTTGGCTTCTGACCTTTTCCCAGAAAGAGGTACTTACTCATCTCTGATCAAGGCCCATGATGTTATAGTTCATATGCTTCATATCTCTTGTAAGGCTCCTTGCCTATACCCTAAAGCAAGGAAACGTGCCTACACCCTCATCTTGCTTTTCTCTGGCTCTGGCGCTTTCTGACACTGGAGATGTTTCCTGGCACAGGATTAAGAAATATTGAAGGGTTTTTTTGCCTTAGCAAAGCATCCTTTCATCCATGGGATAATGGAAGATGTGTTTGATTCTGATAAAGATGTGTTCAAGATCTTTCTTTTTGTTTTCCACTTTGCATTTATCTGTTCAATTTGCAGTTTAAAAAAGCCAGGCTCCTTTAGTTCCATAATTACATCCTGTTACTTTCTCAGTACAATATTTAACACAGAGTCTGAGTTTTAAGTGCTCTACTTTCTTATCTAGCAATTAACTTGATGAGCAGTCTTGTCCAAAATTCACCAGTTTGAGTGGTGCAAAAGGCACATTGCATCGAGGTTACTAATCGCATGTTATTGCTCAGGAAACCAAGTATTGAGGCTGACTGCTCTGTAATCTGTCCTAAGCTAGGGAGAATTTTTCCTTCAAAATTCCTCTGGAGAAGAAGACTTAAACTTGGCTTTGGTTTTAACTTCCTGGAGAAGAAAGCACCAAGGTGGGGAGACTGTAAGACAGTGGGGTCGGTAGAGCATGCTGCATTCACAGGATGGGAGAAAACTTGAATATGCAGCATAGACCTCAAATTCCTGCTTGTTGATAAGCTGCTTTGCTGTATATTGTGGTTTCAGGCATTTGTGGCCTTGCTTCATTGCCTGTGCATCCAGTTTAGTTAGATCCAGAAATACTAAATTCAGTAGTTGTCACTAAAAGCTACTTCACTTCAGCACCTCTTTACATGATTGATTAGTCTTTGGTGTTCTCATTTTCCATAAAGAATAAAGAAATATTTCAGATTCTTGGAGTTTGTGTTGCTTTGCTACAAAATGTGGTTAGTTCATCCAAGTTCACTGTTGTTTACCATTCACAAAGCTTCAGAATTGTAAGTTAAACTACTTAGCTTTAACATCCCGCTTTGTGCAGAGTTATACATTGGAATGCAGTGTTTCCGATTCTTCTTTTGAGCTTGATGTAGCTGCTCTGGCTGGAAGGCAGCTGGAGTCAGAAAGCTCAGAGTTAAGTGTTGCATTTTAGCTCACCATTTTGATTAACAAACGGGCAGGAATTATTTGACAAGCAGAAAGAGCCTGGAAGTCGTTCTGGCACCACGTGCTTTCATTCCAGAGATGTGTTCCCTCATCTACTTTCATAGTTTGGAGGAGAAATTCTTTCCAAATTCCTTGGCACTGAATTCAGTGTCAAGTAGCAGGTTGCTGAGCTACATTGAAGAAAATGGGGATTTTCTTGGGGGGTGGTTTTTTGCATCTGTTGGAAAGTCTATGTCTACAAAATACTGGGCTCTTCATAAAACCACGGTACTGAGGGAAGTTGTTGGCCAAGGAAACTTGTTTCTGGTGCTTGTTTGTTTATAAAGCTTTGCAGCTGCATCAACTTACACTTGCTTTAATGATTTATGGTAATGATACTCTTGTAGAGCCTGCCATCCTTTCACCCTTTGTAGAGAAGCTTAGGTCAAACTGAAAGAACACAACTTGGTCCTTTCCCTTCCTTTCCAAGCATTGACTCTCACAAGGAGTGTTCAGAGGAAGATTAATTAACTATTAAAGTCCTAAATGCTATTACAGAAAGCCAGGTATTTTCTGCCTTCCCTGACTCTTGTGGAGTCTTAGGATAGCTTAGCACTGGGAATAGCTGGGGGGGAGGTTGTCCCAGGGGAGCAAGGGCAGGGCTGAGCCAGTAGCGTTTGCAGGCACCAGCAGTCAGGGCAGCCGTGTACTTCCTAAGGATCCTTCACCTGCAGTTTAAACACAGTCATTGCTTTGATGTTTGCTATTTGACTGATCTGTCATTAAGATAAGTTTAACGTTAACTCTGTGAAAAGCTTATGTGTTCTTGCCATCTGAAAGACCTCTTAACTTGATAACTAATGTTGAACTTTCACCAGTGACTCTTAGGTGCTGGAAACAGTGAAGGATTGTGTTAAACTGAGCAACTCTTTCCATGTCTCCAAGCAGTTTCCACCTGTAATTAAATCATTTCATTACAGTGCTCTTCTGCAGGGTCTCTGTTCTTCTGCATGCTGTTTACTGAATGTGTTATTTTTAAATTGAAGAATAAAAAAAAAAAGCCAAGAAGCTTTTCAGTTAAGGATGGGAGAGGGGGAAGCCTACCTTACTCTCTGTGTGGGGATGTAAATTCTGGTCACGCTGCCATATGCTTCTGTAGTCTCAGATGTCTTTTGTAGGTGAATTTCTGGAGAAGGTATGCATAGGGCTTTTCAGTCATTTGTATCCCAGAGCTTTCCAAAGGACAGCAAAAGCTGGCAGCCTTGAAGTTAAGCACCATTTCAAGTATAAATTAATCTTGGGGTTGTTTTCCATTTTGAGGTTTCTGCATTTACTGCAGCTCTGATTTTCTTGTGGCTGGCTTGTATCTCTTTTTCCCTCCACTAGCTAACTGTGTTGTCATTCCTAATTTTAAGGGGCAGCAGATTCCTGGGTGGTGTATTCCTTCATGAGTTGTCCAGCTTTTGCAGTTTTTCCACATGGAGTCTGAATCACAAAATAAACTAATAAAGGATCAGGCTTGTATCTGTTATGGGAAAAGAAAGAAACCAGCTTACAAGATGACCAGTGGCAGCTTGATTGCATTTCTAGCCTGTTGCTTTCCAGCTGGCCACATGTGACTCTTTCTGATGCAGGCAGCAGGTACAAATCCTGGTTCTCCCTTGGTGGGAGGCGATACCTGCCTGGCATGCCTGTGACTCGAGGGTGGCATGCATCAAACTAACCATGGGGTAGAATTAACAGGTGTTGGGCTCCCTCTTTGCTCTTAAATTTAATGCAACTTCTCCCATCTCAGCTGGTACTGATTTCTTCCCCTCAGGAGTAGAGCTCACACCATCCTTTGTTTCAAGATGGTATGCCTGTACAGCAATGCCTTGAATTAACAAGTAATAGCTATGAAATTCAATTCAGTGTGGGGGCGGGGAAATAAATTCCTAGCCTGCTTGGTTTTGATTGCTAACACAGTACCTAACACAGCTCCTGTGTTCTCTCCCTATCTGCAGGATTTTGAAGCCCAGAGCGGAAGAGTCAGGGGAATACTTGTGTGTGTTTGTGTTTTCAAACTCACCTATAGCCAACGCCACTATAGAAGTGAGAGGTACTCATTTTTGTTTTGTTTTGTTTTCCCTGAAAATGAAGAGCTTTCAGCACCATTCCTCATGAAATCAACCATATTGGCCTTTCTTTGGTTATAATTTCAGGGGAATTCTTGCATGCAAGCTGTAGGGGAAAGAGCTCACCGATATGGGAATGCAACCACTGTTTGCAGTTCACAAAGGGGATATTTCAACAATTTCTAGCATGAACTCTGGGCCCCTTTGGTAAATCTGGCAATTGTTAGAGAACCTGCCTGCACTGCAGGGTAGAGGTTGCTGTAGAATATGTCCATTCTGACGCAAAGACAGTTGTGGTTTCCGCCCTGTTTCATAGGAAATGAGGCCACCTGAACAAATTCGATTTATTTGTCTTCTCCAAATAGCAAAAAAAGTAAGAACAAGCATCTTGGGGTTGTGTTTTGCTTCACAGAGGCTATTTTGGTTGCTTGGAAAAGCCTGGGTTGTGGTTATGACAGATGCGCTGTACCAGGTTGGGGTGTCTACTTTCATGCACCCCTTTTTTTCCCCTTATATTGCATGTGTTAGTAGTCTTGTGCCAGCTTTAGGACCCTAAAATTGTGAGCAGAAACTGCAAGATGTGAAAGCTTCACACAGTGTTTGGCTGTGGTTGTTGAACAAAAGAGCAGTGTTTGTTAGACATGCGGCATAGAGAGATGGTGGTGTTTTATAAAGTGTTAAATTGCTGCCACAATACGGTAGCTTGTTCATTGAATAACTAGAAATGACTGGCCTACTGCTCTGCAGCAGCTGCAGCTTGTCCCTGCTGTGCTGCAGGAAGTTGGAATCTGCATCATGGCAGCTTTTAGTCAAAGGCAAATGAGTTCTTGCAAAAACCCATTTAAAAAGTCTTGCAACCAGCCTGTGTGCACCTGGGACTCTACTGGTGCTTGGTTTTTTTGAAGGTGGACCCTGAACTTGTTTGAAATCTAAGCTAGAATTACTTAGTCTTCATCACATCCCCAGCTTCCTGTGTTCCTTGTGAAAAGAGCAAATAGAGGAGAATGCTTCACGCTATTTCTTAGCATCCCTGCACCAGTGATGCAGCCTGTCCTGAATGATCTTGTGATCGTTGCTCTTTAGATTTAGGTATTACGGATCTGTAGGAAAAGCTGACCTCTACCCAGGGAATTTCTGGTGCCTCACTGAAAGACCACATGGTCATGTTCCTGAGTCTGTAATGAGGAAGTGGGAGTAATTCAGCAGTAATTCAGCAAATGCATGGTATCATCCCGAATACCATCTTGCCTCTCTATAAACAACCAGCATCTTTTGAACCCTACAAACAGTTTCCTGGGTAAGAGAAACGTTGCCATATAAATAAGCAGCCTGACTGATACTGCACCAAGAAAAGCTTGCTGATTTCCTGTGTCGATTTTAAGAAGTGTCTTGCTTTTTTTCCAATGATCTTGCATAAACCAGCCTATCACAGTATTAAATACCCAGTATGTAACCAAATCTGGTGCAAAGCTGTCGCTGCGAGGAAAAATGAAATCTAAAATTATGTTTAAAAATATAACACAAGTTCCTCCTGGGCTAGGATTAAAAAAAAAAATCTGACTGCATTGCCTTGCTTATAGCAAGGTCTTTTCCTCATTGTGGGGGGGATTTCTTTTGCTCTCTGCTCTTCTGCCCCAATTGCTAAATCTAATAATAGCTTAAGTAAGATCTTGAGCACTTCCCGCTTCCTCTAGGCTATCTGGGGATGGGGTGGGCACACTGAGAGAACTCGCCTGAGAAGTTTATGGGGACATGAGATTTAACTGTCACTTGGAAACTTAGGTTGTAATTAATTGGGACTGCCTTTTAAAGCACAGGTTAAAGAGAACTTTGCAGTCTCCCTGACTCATTTGAGTCACTGCTCCTGGAAGAGCTAACTAATCTTGTATCACATGCCTTTTCTTGGATGTAAATGTCTCTGAATAATATCCATGCTAGTTGCAAAGAGTACACAGGCTTTCTCTTTCCCCTTTGCAAAGAAAGGGTTCTCTGCCATTCCTGCAGTTGGGTGTAAATACTGTACCCGTTCTGCCAAAGCAATTCTAGTTCTCACAGCAACCCGATTTTGATACTGCCTCGTGTGTGGAGACGTTGCCTAGCCGTTAATCAAGGCCAATGGAACGCTGCGGTGACGCAGGAACCTTGTTTGACCACGCAGATGCCATAATTCAGCGTGAACTTAACCTGTGAGCGTGGCATGTCACAGCGTTTGTGGACAAATAGTCTGCCAAGTTAATTGCTTAATTGCTAGTTGTAATTATATTGCAGTTTTTAACTGCTGATGCACATAGAAAAGATGGCTGTGAATATGAAAGTGCTTGTGGACCAAAATAGTGACTTTTTGACAACTTGTGAACAACTCTAACAAATGCCTGGCAGCAGATGTGATCCAGGATGCGCCAGTACCATTTGCCTTTTATGTAACGCTCCCTATTTTCTTCCTGGATCTCTCCATGTGCTGTGTAAGATTCAAATGCAGAGATGGGAGCATTGCTGTTAGAATTGCTAGGCATGCTTGTATAGTAAAAGCAGATTTTCTTGGTAAAGTATAAATCAAAAATACCAGTACAGCACCAGTATCATGGTGGTTGGAAATACTGGGATTTTAAAATCAGAGGCAGGGAATTCCCAGGACTGGTGTGAGTCTGGCTTCCCTTTGATGAAGTGTCTGGTGAAGACTGAGTATCCTTGCTCAGATTCTCTGAGCTGTTAGGGGCATTGTGTGAGCTCAGGTTGAAGCCTCAAACAACAGGCTGAGTAAAGAAGATTCTGCCTTGAAATAGGGATCTTCTCCCACCCTTTGCTTTCACAAGGAACTCAGCCGGCTGAGAGCTTTGCAGGTAACCAGCATGTGCTGTGAGATGTGGTTGTTGTCAGCAGGGGCTGGGACGATGATCCTGCCAGGCACTAGCCAAGATGCAGTGTGCTGTCTGCTCCCTGCCTGGAAGTTTGGTTTGGGTTTTGATAGGTTTTTTACAATCCTAGAATTTCCTGAGCTGGAAGGGACCCATAAGGACCATTGAGTCCAACTCCTGGCTCCACACAGGACCAGCAAAGTCTGGGTCTGAGCGCATCATCCAGATGCTTCTTGCCTTCAACCCAGCTCGGGGCTGTGACCACCTCCCTGGGGAGCCTGTTTCAGTGCCCCACCCCCCTCTCAGTACAGAACCTCTTCCTCACATCCAACTTAAACATCTCCTGTCACAGTTTCACCCCGTTCCCTCGGGTTCAATCTCTGGTCACCAGAGAGACCCTTTGTTCCCCCTCATCAGGAAACGTAATTGCTGTCTCTACCTAGTGGAAATACCTGCAGTGATTTTGCTGTGGTGGTGTGAGGCTGGGGCTCTGGGGGGAAAAAAATGTATTAAAAAGCCCTAACAAAAAATTTTAAAACCACTCTGAAGAATTCTGCCTCTACAATCTTTCTGCTCTTATCAAGATCTTGGGAGGAGGAGGAAAAAAATTTCTCTTTGTCTTCCATTGTCTGGTGCGGAGCAGCAGCTGTGAAAACAGACTCATAGAATCGCCAGGTTGGAAAAGACCTTTGAGATCGAGTCCACCTATACCCGTCCTCTACTAAGCCATTTCCCAGAGCACCTCATCTACCTCTCTTAAACACACCCAGGGGTGGTGACTCAACCCCCTCCCTGGGCAGCCTGTGCCAGTGCCTGATTACCCTTGCAGTGAAGAACGTTTTTCCTCATTGCACCTGCCTTGGTGCAGTATTTTAAAAAACCCAGTGGGGAAGAAGGTACTTACAGTTCCCTCTGGCTGCCCAGAAAAAGCACGAGCATCAGGAAGGATCTTGATGGCAGTAGCATGACTGACAGAGGTCATCCGTTCTCTCTGCCCTTCTTTCCGTGCACCTGGACAGGTAGAACTTCTTAATGCTGCTTCTTCTAAGGACTCTCTGCTGTTACCTCATCAAGGGGATTCTTCTGCCTTCCCTTTCCTTGCTCGTGTTGCACCTTCCTCTTCACTCATCCCCAGTTACAATTTGTTTCCCAGTAGCGAATGCTCAACCAGTCCTGTTTGCTGCTTCTGAGACACATAAACCTTAGTGCTTTCAAAAAATGCTTATAGCAGCCTTGGAACATCTTGGTTTCTTGACTCCTAGCTGTCTTAATGTCTGCTGCAGTTTCACAATCAGAAAATTAATGAAGAACCTGGGTATATTCTTGACACAACAACATCTTGGAGCAATCCTATGCATTACACAGAAAACTCACATCACATTCTCCCTTCTCACAGTACTTTTGGTGTCCTAGCTCTCTGCCCAGGTGATAAAGGTAGACAAGGATTAATAATTATAATGCAGAAATTAAATCTTCCAGAGATTGTTTACTAGGTCACACTTAAAGCCTAAAAGTTTTTTTGTGTGCAAGAATATTTTTAGGTGCTTTTGCCCTTTAATTTTGTCTTTTAATGGGAAAACTTCAGAAGGGCTTTAACTGGGACATGGTTTGGCGGTGCTACATGTGTTAGTTCTCCTCTCCTTTTTAGTAGTTCTAGTAAATTATCTTGAAAGTACCTCAAAATTAAAGGCTGAATACCTCCTATATGTCAAGAAATTACATTGTGTGCCCTGTAACAAGAAAAATAACCTTTCTTTTCAGGGCTGTGTTAAAAGCCTGCCATTCAGAAAGTGTATTCTGTGCCTGTGGGGTACTTGAAGCATGGAGGCACAAACCCCCTTCCTGTTGGGATTCAGCTTAGAGCAGTCAAAAAAGGATGCTTATCAGGAGTTTAGTATTGTGTCACAGAATGGCCAAAGCTGTAAATTTTTTTTCTTAATAACAATTAATTTAAACTATAGCCCTGCTTCTTTGGTCTTCCAGCTCTGTTTCAAATGAATCCTCAGTATTTAGCTTTCCCATTTCACCATGTGAGAATAAAAACCTTCCTTCTATCAGGGGGCTTATCTTGCTTCAGTGACGTAGCATGTTGCACCCACGTCTCCAAGCCAACTGTATCTGATGTGGAGATGTGGATTCTGCTACTTAAAAGCTGAAATCTAAATCCTTTCCCAACAAAACCTCCTCCTTTCTGTGCTTTATCTGTTACGGACGCTGGGGCAGAGTGGTATAAGAAGAAAGCTCTTGACTTGAAAAGCTTAATGGGAAAACATCGCCCTGTTGCTAAATCAGTGGCTGAGGTCAGTTGCAGTGATATTTTAATTGCAGTTTCTGCGGCAGAGCATAATTAGCCACTTTGGCAGAATAAATACAGGATTAATGTCTCGGCCGTAGCTCAAGACGGGCTAGCATCGTGTCCTGAAATATTCATATTCCCTGCAGAGCTCCCCCCAGGCTGCATACAAAAATAGGCCCTGCCCTAGTAGAGCTGGAAATGGTGCTGAGGCAAGAGCAGAGCATATTTTTGTCACTTAAGCTCTCATTGGGATAACCTGGTGAAGATGTCCTCTTCTGTCGGAAATGTAATTATCTCCTGGCTGTAGAAGAACATGAGGTCACCCTGCAGTAAAAGTTACCGTGTTCTAGAAAGCTTTCCCTCTTTCTTTATCAGCAACCTTACAGGAAAAAGTGGGCCAGCTGCTGAGCGCTGTGACTTACTGTCCCCTCTTCCCCCGCGAGGCTCTGCTGTGCCTTGATCTCTGCAGGGAGATGCAGTGACACACCAAGTGCTGACAGATGGAGATGGTGTGGGGCTTCTCTCAAAGCCAATGAATCCCATTTCTTCTTTTCCTAATGGGGGTAATTTGCACTGGCTGGTGACAGCCTGTTGTACCCATCCTGGGACCATCACCTTGCTGCTTAAGCCTGTCTCTCACGTTCCGCTTCTGCTGGCCTTTTGTTCTCGTTAGGCTGGATGCGATCTCTGCCTGTCGTTCTCTAGCAAGCAGACACCGCTGGTAAGTCTCTGGGCTTGCCTAGCTCCTGCCTGAAAGAGCACTTTCTAAGCCTGCCAAGGAAGGGATGCCGCCTGGCAATAGATCACAAGATGAAATTCACTTCTTGTTGAACCACCATAATTTGGAATCAATGTTATATTCCTCTTTGAGGCTGCAGATGATGGTCTGAAAGGATGATGCAGGTGCGTACTAATGCCTTACAGCCTGAAGATACAATGCAGCACACTCAACCTTAAACCTGAGCTTGAAAACTTCATTTCATATGAGTGTTATTGCCCTTTGTAGGCACTGGTAGTATACGCCATCACTTAGCAAGTACTGACTGTTCTGTCCTTTCCTTGCTTCAATTTTTATAGCACCTGTGTCTTCGCTCAATTCATGTTGTTTTGTCTCTGAAAGTATTATCACTCTTGCTGTGTAAAGATCTGGTTTTAGGTGTCAGTTTTCTTTAAACATCAGTAAAACCCCTAATGCCTCGTTCTTTGTCATGGCTGTGGTTAGCATCATCTTGCAACTAGTTGGCATTTGACTGGCTTCACCTGCTGGTCTTGACATACGATGTTAGTGAAGCCACCATTTGCCCACTTACAGACTTTGATCGGGTGCTTCCTTCATCATCCTTATGGGATGGAACAATCACAGCATTTTTCTTTAAAATGGGCTTTGTAGCTTCCTGTTGAGAAGGCATTTACTTGAAAATTTGGGAAAGGAAAATAAGAGAATGTGTTTAAGATATGCCATTTGAAAACATTTTAGTAAATTCCATGGCTACCACGGTTTTGAGGAAAAGCTGGGGTTGCTCAGCCTCTCCTGTTGCTGCCTTTTCAGGTAAACTCAGACATGCTGAAGAAGGATGTAGGTTGGATAGTCTTAAAACTGATTTCTCTGTTTGTTGGAATGATGTCATCAATCAGCTGCTTTGCTATCTGTAAAGAATCTTGCAGGAGCAAGGCCTGAGATGGTTTCTGCCTTTGAAAAGCCTTTGAAATACAGTGATTCCTTTAGTCCTTTGACTTTCTTGTGATGTGGGTTTGGTTTTGGGGTTTGGTTTTTTTGGAAGAGCAGGTTCAGCTGACATCATCTGGTTGCTCAAGATGCTTCGTTCGTTTTTGTTTGCCATGACTGATGACAGCAGTGAAATTTGCTTGACCCCTTCAGCTGGCAGCTGCAGATGAGCTGTCCAAAACCTAATCTCTCTCTATACGCCCATCTGTAGGGGTTGGTGGTGAAGGGATCTCTCCTTGAATAAATTCCTGGTGCCTGGGGGTCTTTTCCTGGAACACTCGGATTGGACTCTGACCGGATTAACAGATCAGCATCCTGCGATCACACAGCAGGCCACGTGTGACATAATTAGCGAGCTAGAAAGCGAATGGGCTTTAAAGGTGGTCACTACGGCACCAAAGCCATCTGCTTAAGCGAAGGTTCAGCCTGGGCGCTCCATTGATCCATTGTAATCTCTCGTGAGGCATTAGGCTGCAGAGAGCTGCTCTGACCAGCACGGCAGGCAGTGGATAAATTAAATCAGAATATCCTCTGTCGCTCTTCAGGGCTGTGTTTTGCTTGCAGTTTCCCATCTTTGTGTGAAACCCTCCTTAGAGCATATGTATTTGTGGGTAGGCTGAACAAAACAATTTACTCTTGAAGGGATTTTGACTTTTGCTGTGTTACGGGTCCCCAGGAGCAGTGTTGCTCTAAGGTGTCATGAGCAGAATGAGTCATGGCATGTTTGTGGACCAAATCTAAAATCTTGCTTACCTCAACTCAGCTTTTGGCAATTTGTGTTAAGACAGTACCAGTTTGCAGTCCTCATGCAACAGGCAGGTGGTAACCAGGCCAACAGCTCTATTTGGAAGCTGAAGGAACCTCCTGAGTTAGCTGGGAGGGAGACATGGATCACAGAACATTAGGAGTTGGAAGGCACCTTGAAAGATCATCTAGTCCAACCCCCTGACAGAGCAGGATCACCCAGACTAAATCAAACCTGCTTGGACATGTTCCTGTGTCAGTGTCTCCAGAACCTCTCCGGGCAGCCTGTCCCAGGGCTCAGTCACCCTCACAGTGAACAAGTTCCTCCTTATATTCACATGGAACTTCCTCTGCTCCAGCTTGCACCCGTTGCCTGTTGTCCTATCGCTGCCATCACTAAGAAGAGCCTGGTTCCAGCCTCCTGACTCTCATCCTTTATGTATTTATAAACATGAATAAGGTCACCTCTCAGTCTCCTCTTCTCCAGGCTAAAGAGGCCCAGCTCCCTCAGCCTGTCCTCATAAGGAAGGTGTTCCACTCCCTTTGTCTTGGTGGCCCTGGACTGGACACTTTCAAGGAGTTATATGTCCTTCTTGAACTGAGGGGCCCAGAGCTGGACCAGGTGTTGTCTCACCAGGGCAGAGTAGAGGGAGAGAAGGACCTCTCTTGCCCTAACCACCCCCCTTCTCATACACCCCAGGATGCTGTCAGCCACCTTGACCACAAGGACACATTGCTGGTTCCTGGTCATCCTGCTGTTCCCCAGGTCCCTCTCACCTACTCTGCTCTCCAACAGACCAGTCCCCAACTTATACTGGTAGTTGGGGTGGTTCTTCTCCAGATGCCAGACGCTGCACTTGTCATTGTTAAATGTCATTAAACTTCTCCCCACCCACCTCTCCAGCCTGTCTCAGTCTTGCTTAGTGGATGTTTCTCAGCTTACCTCACTGGGCAATAGCAGAGCCATCTTAGTTTAATAGATGTTTAGTAGATCAGGCAACCCTGATGTTGAGATTTCTCCCTTGTCCCTCCATTTGTCTGGCAAGCCAATCCTGAAGGATGTTCTTGCAGATCTTCAGTTGAGGTGCTGCTTGGAGAGATGTAGGAATCGTGGTGTTCCCTCTGCAAGGTGGGCTCAGTGTGGGAGAGGACCAGCTTCCAGGGAACGTGCTGCTTGTTTGCTGTTGAAATAACTCTTGCCTTTAACAAGCAGGTAGCAAACATGAGGTGTTTTTTCTTTTCTTTCATAGCTACTCCTGACATCACTGGCCACAAGCGGAGTGAGAATAAAAACGAGGGGCAGGAGGCGCTCATGTACTGCAAGTCTGTGGGCTTCCCACATCCCGAGTGGGTCTGGCGCAAGAAGGTCAATGGAGTATTTGAGGTAAGAAAAGTGGGGTGCCAGGCACGTGCTAACCTTCCAAAATCCCCTCTAAGGAAGGAAACAAGCACTGTGGCTCGAGGGATTGATTATATTGGGGGGCTTTATGACCAGACAACTGCAATGCTTAGGGTATTTCCTATACACAGCAAAACATGAGATAGGAAATGGGATTTAAAAATGTGTTTGGTTATAAATTTCTCAAGCAGTGTTCTAGTTCTGCTATTTCAGTTTGTGATTTGGCAGTGATACCTTCAGCCTAGAGAAGAGAAGGCTGTGGGGGTACCATTGCAGCCTTTCAGTACCTGCAGGGAGCAGAGAAACAGGAGGGGAATCAACTTTTTAAAAGGGTAGACAATGGCAGGACAAGGGGGATGGATTAAAGCTAAAGGAAGAAAAGTTTAGATTAGATATTAGGGGGAAGTTCTTTACAGAGAGAGTGGTGAGGAGCTGAAACAGGCTGCCCAGAGAGGTGGTGGGTGCCCCATCCCTGGGGGTGTTCAAGGCCAGGTTGGATGGGGCCCTGGGATGCCTTGTGTAGCTCCAGGCCTGGAGGTTGGTGGCCCTGCCTGTGACAGGGGAGTTGGAACTGTCTGATCCCTGGTGTCCCTTCCAACCCAGACCATTCCATGATTCTATACCTGTTAGTGTTTCTTTTCTTTCCATACTGCAGCTGATCTGGTGAGCAAAAAACTTGCCCAACAGTTGGAATAGCAGAAGGGAGGAAAAACTGGAGCCTGCTAAATCTTCAGCCCACCTATTTTTTATATTGCTGTATGATCTGTCAGAGAGATAGCAATCTGATTGATGGGCAAGGGAAAAGTGTTAAGCAAATAGTAGCATGGGTTGATTGTTCACTAGGTGTGAACTTCAGGTTTTTAGGATAGTGTTGAGAGATTTACAATCAGTCCTGTGTGCCGTTCTGCAGATTTCCCTTTGCACTGTCTTCCTGGTGAAGTTCCTTGATAAATCTATCCAAGGTTATCTTTCAGGAAGATTGGACGTCCATATTCTGTCAAAGTTTTGCCTCTTTTTAATTCTTTAAACCTCATCAATTCTGGAAGTCTCTTTTTTTTTTAATGTAGAAAGAAATGGGTCTCTCAAATTCTAGCTTCTCTAAATATTCCTCAGGTCAGTGGCTTAGCCTCTTCAAAAAAACCCCTCGGATCTCTTCCAGTTTCCATAATGCAGAAACACAAGGACCCCAGAATGTACTAAAGCTCTGCTCTCCCTTTTCCGCCTTTTTCCTCCTACCAGGACATCAACAATTCTTCTGGCAGATTCTTTATCTCAAACAAAGACAACTACACTGAGCTCAGCATCACAAACCTACAGATCAACGAGGATCCCGGCGAATACCAGTGCAACGCAACCAACCAGGTCGGCTCTGTCTCGGTCACCACCATCCTCCGTGTCCGCAGTCACTTGGCTCCTCTCTGGCCCTTTTTGGGGATCTTGGCAGAAATTGTTATCCTCGTTGTCATCATAGTTGTTTACGAGAAAAGGAAGCGGCCGGATGAAGTCCCAGACGGTAAGTGTGCTCAGAGCCGCCTGTAAGGAGGAAAAGATACAAGGCCAAGCCAGCTTGTGGCAGCAGAACATAGTGGGGCTTTGTGGCAGGAAGGATCAGCAGCGCAGTTGGTTCAGCTCTGGGCTCTTTGCTTTTCTCATCTGTTCTCTCCCCAAACGTTAAGCCCAGCAAGCGCAGAGGGTCCCACTGCTGGAGTTCCCCAAGATCTCAGACTGTGGGGGGTGGGAGGGTGGTTATTTCAGTGGCGTTAAACCTTGTGTCGCTCAAGGGTTCTAGCGTTCCCGTCTTGTTCCCTGAGAACTCCTGCACGTTGGCCATACAGCAGCGCAGGAGGGAGAGGTGGAGACGCTCTGATCCCTGAGGCTGCTCCCGTGTGGAGCCTGGAGTGCATGCTGGGCACATCCCCTAAGGAAACACCATGCTGAAAAGGGATTGGGACCGCAGAGGTGCTTCAAAAATAAAACGTCTTTCCAGTGTTAAAAGAGTGGGGGTGGGTCTCTTGTTGTCATCTGTAACTGAGTTTATATCTGATTGCAATAGCTGCTGAGTTGTATCTTCTAAAGGTTAGGCTTTCATGCTCAGGTTTGATGGTAGCACAAATTAAGACTGTGTACTCACTAAAACAGATAGTCGTAACTTTCATTTTTGAGCAGCTTCTGCTGCACCCCTTCTTTAAAAGATGGAGGAAGGGGCAGTTTGAGGCTAAAAACAAGTATTTGAAAGAACCACACGGAGAACCACCTCACTGCTGCTTGTCAAGAAAACCTATCCAAGGAACCCCGGGAGCAACAGCCATGTAGGAACATGATGCATCCAAGTACTGGAGAGCAGGCGCTGTAGAGTACGTGGAGGGAAACATGCTGAATCAGGGCAGGAGGCATGGAATCAAATTGTTAGTGCCTTCTCAGAGTAGACATGCCCTCCATAGAGAACTTTTGGAGGCAGTTGTTGGGCTGCACAATGCAGCCTTGACCATTTACCTCTTTGGGATGAAAATGGAGGTGCTGAAACGGTGATCTGCTTGTGAAGTTTGAGCAAAACCCAACTTCACGGATGTGGGGCCACGTTTCGGAGAATAATAAAGTAAAATAATAATCTTACCAAAAGTTAATGCTCTGAGAATGGCTGAGGCTTGGATCACTCCTGTAGCAGGTCAAAACTGTCTCAAATGGTGCATCTCAGATCGTGCATACCTAGAGGAAAGTAGCTTTTGATCATAACCTCTTGAGTATCATTTACTAACCGCTTACAGAGCATGCATTGAGACTGCTCGAGGTGTGTACCCAGCAAAATTCAAACTGTAGTGCATGTTCCTCTGCATTAACTAACAGCTTCACAGTTGCCAAGGGAGTTAATACTGCCAGCAATTGGTCCTTAAAGTGGCTCTGGACCAGCCCAGAAAACTTAAAAAAAAAAAAAAAAAAAAAATGGGGGCAATTGAAATGTTCTCTTGCACTCACGGATCACTGTGCTGCATTGGCCTGGCTTTGATGTCAGGATGTCCAGGGAGAACCTGTGGCTCGTCACAGTTCCCTACATTTCAGGATTTCATTTGATGAAGCTTCACCAGAACAAGATGTCCAACTGTAATTTGGTATGGTACAGAACAAATTCATCAAAAAAAAGACCACTCATGGACTTAATCCAATAGAAATTGGCTTTGGCTTGACCAGATCACAGTACGACTACCACGTTGGTGCAGTGGGGCACACATTGGAGGTAACAAGTTTGCTACCTCTTAGTTTCAAAGGCAGAAGTTTTCCTGGCTGGTCTGGACACTCCTCAGATGCCTGAGGGGTCCAGGCTCATCATCTCTGATGGAGGTGTCCAAGATGATGAGCCAAGTAACTGAGGTTACTAAATTTGCTTGCGCAGTTTGCTATTACTTAAAGGCAGCTAAGCTTGAGTCCTGGAGAGTGACAGAACCTCTGTGGCAGACAAATGTCTTCTCTGTCTGCCTCCCTTGGAGGACAGAACCCATATTGTAGTCGATACCTGTGTGTTAGGTTTGCCTGGATGGTGAGGCACAGTCTGTATACTGTCTGCCCTGCTACAGGCCGGCTTGGGTCCCACATTCCCTTGGAGACTTTCTGTAACAGCATTGAAGCTTCCTGTGATGTTGTGGTGGGAGATGCCCTGTAAATGGGGCGCGGTTCACAGACACACATGTGTGAAATCATTGATAGTCTGCTGATTTCCACACCTGAGGTGTTTTATTTCCTTTGTTCTTAATTTCATTGGTTTGGAATATCTTGTTATGAAATGCCAAAGTTAAAGTCTTCACGCAGCAGCGTGTTTATCCCATGAAACTTAAACCTCTCTCTGCTTCCATAAATCCTCCATCCACCTCCGCACCCTGCAGTGAGCTGTGCGGGTAATATCAGTGAGCCTGCAGCTGAGCCAGCAACTCCTGCAGGTATTAGTCCAAACACCCCATTACTTAATACAAATATAATTTGGCAGCAGCTATGATCTTGCTCAACTATCAACTGGTTTCCTGAATATTTTTAAGTGGTTTTGGTGTGCTTAAACCTTAAGGACAAGGATTGTGGTTGCACCAGGTTTCACATGAAGCTGCTGCAGCAATAATGACTAAAAAGACCCGGTAGCATCATCGGCAGGGTGACTTTGCTGAGGGCTCTCCTTGCTGGGGTGTGAGCTTTGTCCTTGGACCTCTCTGAATTTTTCCGTAGATGCCAAGGTTCCTTCATGTTCCCCACCATCCCCCAGCTTCCCATGGTGGAATAACTCTGGAGCTTCCCAAGTCACTAGGTTTCTCTGCTCTTCCTTTTTTGAAGTCATAAAGCCGTTCTGCATCTTGCTTTGGACTGTTTGCCTTGGTGCGTCCTCCTGCTGCAGGCCATCCCTTCCTGCAGATATGGTGTCTGCTACCAGTGAGCAGTCCAAATATTGGGGTTCAGGCTTTGTGCCTGCAGTCTTGCCCCTTTTGCAGTGCTTTGGGGTGGGCTGCTGTAGATGCCACCTTGAAGAGAGGCATCTCCCCGTGTTCAGTGGAGTCCTGAATTCTGAGGAGTGAGGATTTCGGCAAAGCTGACTTACTTGAGACACTTTAAGGATTTCTTAAGTGTGGGAGAAACCCAGCAATGCTAAACATGGCAATTTCCCTGCATACAGAAAAATTAAAGCCCTTCTGGCTAACGGTGTAGGATGAAGCGCAGTTTAGCTGCGTTTATCTTGGGTCTTGCTGGGAGGTGCTGGTGCCCATGCTGAACTCTCGCCTCACGTGTGCTCCCTAGACCATGGTTTCTAGGTCTGGCTCAGTTACTCCTACACCAGTTACAGGCAGCCCTTTGGAGCGTGCTGTATTCATTGCTCCATGCTCTGCTGATAACAGGCACGTTTAATTTACTGAGCCCTTTTACCTCCCCAGCTGCCCTGGCCTGCCTTTGTGCATTCCAGGTGCTGCTGTCCTTTGAGATCTGTATCAAGCTATTCAGCCTTTCAGCATCTCCAAAGAATCTGTAAGGTAAGGGGAGCGTAAGGTAGGGGAGATGGCAAATCCCAAGGGTCAGGGGGAGGGACTGATTCTCTCCTGGAAAGTGCCTGAGATACAGCCCAGAGTGCTTGGGACCTCTGCCTGGGCAGCCAAATGAATTAAATCCCCTAAGTGACTGAATTCCCCTTCCCTCTCTCATCTCCATGTCTCATGGATTAAAATTCCCTATCTTACTGTGCCAGGTACCTCTGCTCTTGGGTCGAGTGACAGAAAACCTGGTTACATTTTCAGCAGTTCTCAGTTTACTGTTTAGCTGCCAAGTGGGACCACTCAGGTTTTGGGGATCAGGGAGGGGGAATAAAGGAGTTGTGTTACAAACCCGTTTCCCTGTGTATATTCTCTGCCCTTACCGAAGGTGTTACCTCCATCTAGAAATGCTGCCATGCTGGAGAGGTGAGGGCACTTCTTTAACTTTGGCATTTCCTGACTGCAGTGGTGGGGTTGGGCTGGGTTTGGCTTTTATTTTATATTTTATGTTTTTTGCACGGACCTGGCTTTTTTGTGTTTAGTTGAATTGCTTTTCTGTGGTGGAACAGGGCTGCTCAGTAGCTCCTTTGCTGATATTTCCTCCTTCACATAATTGATTTCTGGATTTTATTGTTTTGTTTGCCTGCTGCTGTATAGCAGGGAAAAAAAGGAACTTTGCACTCACAAAATCCTTACTTCCACAAGCAGAAATGGTGCAAGGATGGCATTAGTGATGCCTGGGGCAGGTTCTTGCTGTCGTGCCTGTGCAGTCGGGGCGTTTGCATCCTCTAGGGAGGGGAGGTGAGCGCAGCCTCCAGTAACCTGCCTGCAGGAGGTCAGCCCTTTGCATCCCAATTATGTGCTGGAAGGAGGAAGGGAGGGCAGATTTGCGCTTGAATTCCTGCATCCTTTCAAAATGAAGAGTTTTGACTTGCTTTACGCATGGTAAAGCAACACACAGATCACGTACCTCTCCCAGCGAGTGGCTGGGGGTTGTAACGTCGGGGGCGGGTGGGCAACGCGCAGCTTCCAGTGGCTTTTGGGGATGAAAGCTGCATGAACGTGGCATGTGGAGGCCAGAGATGCTGGCACATCGCTGCATGTACGATGGGAAATGGTTTCAGCAGGGGGCTGCTGATGCGTTTTGCTCACAACGCAAGCTGCTTGGGCTTCCCTTGATGAGAAAATGGAGCAAAGAGCTTTTTATTTCCTCTGTGGTATAGCTTAAGCTGGTTATTTTTGGTAGAGCGATCAGCCATTGCAATCTGAATGTAGCATATCAAAGATTCCTAAAGAAAATGGGTTGGGTGTTTTTCTGGTGGTGGATCAAATAGCCTGAAATTAGGAAAGACTCTGTTTTAAAGGGTGCATTCTGGGGTAAGTAGAAAGTAAAATCTTCCTGGCTGCATTCCCTCATAGGAGTGGAAACAGTTTTTACTTGGAAAATCCACATTCTCACACGATCTTTAGCTCAAAGCCACGAGGTGACTGGGTTTATAACATGTCCTTTTTCATTCTTCCCTTCTTGCTTCTCAGCTTAATACAGTGACTTTCTGTAACTGTTTTCTGCTCCGGCTCTGTGGAAGCTCCATCCATATCCCCACATTCTTTCTAATACTCTTTTTTTTTTTTTCTTGACTTTCCCTGTTCCTGCTATTACTGTAAGTAATTTGAAGAACAAAATGTTTTCACTTGAAACGGTTTACCTTGTAACAAGTTAATTTTTGTTTGGGGTTTTGGGTTTTGTGGGTTTTTTTCCCTTCCCTATTACCCACACCTTTCTCTCCCACACTTAAAATTCATCAAGGGGAGAAAATTGCCAGAGAGGCACTCTGTGAGACTGTGTAGTTATCAACTCTACCCAAGATTGAACATCATTGTATCCCAGTGCTAACAGAATAACCCAGCTCCTCTGGGCCTTTATACGCTTGTTTCTTAGATGTTATGATAGGATCAGGGTTCCTCTGGTCTGACATAAGTGATCTTGGCCAGAGAATAACTGTTGCCGATACACTGGTGCCTTCATTCCATTTCAGAACAACTGCTCCAATTTATTGGGTCGCTTTATGGAGCGGGATGGGCGTCTCCGTTCACCTCTTCCTCCTCATCCTCCTCTTCCTCCTTCCCAAGCGTTCCCGCTAATGAAGCTGAAGGGAAGGGCTCTGCTCCAAACCCATATCATGGGTGGGCAGTGCCACCTAGGAATCTCAGTGTGCAGCCAAGGCCTTGAGTGGTTTTAGTGCGGGAGGTAACGCTTGTGAGAAGGCACCACGGGGCTGTGGGTGGCTTTACAAGTACAGAATGGAAAAACTTAGAAGAAATTTAAATTTTTTTAACTTGGCCAAACTCATCTAAATTCTCATCAATATATTTTGCAAAAGTTTTTAAGTCACAGTCAGATTTTTCTCTCCCCAGAAAGGAAATATTCTTAAGCCAGCCTTTAAATATCAATTTCCACCTCAGTTTCCCTTTATTTTAAATACGGAGTTTCTCTGCCGTGGTTCCAACCCGTTGCCTCTCAGCCCCTTGTGTTGTAACCCAGGGCACTGGCTTTGCCTTTTGAGCCTCCCAACAGGAATGGGACACAGGATTAATGTTTAATAACGCTCCGGTTCACTGTAGATCTACACAGGCAGGTCTGCGGGTGCCGTGTGCCTGTGGGCGAGCTGCTGCTGGAGCAGCAGGTCACCGTGACGCTCTGTGTAGGTTTATTTTTCCCCTGGCCAGTTTTTAAAGCACAAACAGTAGCCAGCAGTGGTTCGCTTCTAACTTCAGCCAGGCACCAGAGGTAACGCAGGATTAGTATCACAAAGAAATCCTGTGGCTTTCCAGAGGAGGTGAGAAGAAACAGAGCAACACCAAAAATTCCCTTTATAAATGAAGGTGGAGAGTAAAGAGGGGGCCCTAAAACACAGCCCCCTGCTCAGGCTGCCAGTGCAGCATGACATCCCGGACAGTAAACACGAGCTGAAGGAGCTAAAGCAAATCCATTTGTCATAACTCTGCAGTTTCTGTCCCTGGAAGGACTGATTTACACGTGTTACAGGATGTGTTGAACATGACAGTGTTTATAACCTCTTGGTTCAGAAACGAGCTATTTCAGGGCAGTGCTGGGCTGGTTGGGTTGGACTTCATTTTTTTTAATGGTGTATTATATAAATGAGTTGGAGGTGGGGTTTGGAGCCTGTAGATCTCCCCTCCAATTTCAGAAGCAAATTCCAGCACAAGGAGGAGGTTTGGTGCAGTCAAGTCTAAAAATTCCAGCTCTCCTGGCAGTGTTTGGGGAGCGGAATGGAATGAAGCACCGTACTGGGAGGACGTTCTCTATGACAGCCAGAGCTTTTACCTACGGTTAGAGACAACCAGCTGCTAGACCAGGT
This sequence comes from Porphyrio hochstetteri, assembly GCA_020800305.1. NCBI lineage: Eukaryota > Metazoa > Chordata > Aves > Gruiformes > Rallidae > Porphyrio > Porphyrio hochstetteri. The sequence continues at coordinate 14,735,395 of CM036915.1, read as the reverse complement.
CTTCTGGCATAAAGGTTTTGAGTTATATTGATACTTGTCAGTTACTATGACTTCTTTTTTTTTTGTTTTTTTCCCCCACCCCCCTCCTGCCCCCTTCAATTGCATCATACCCTTTAAAAAACGGTGGTAAGTGAGAGCTCTGCATGCTTTGGAGTTTGTTTAATCTCCGCTTCAGTCTATACAATGCACAAGTCATAACGTTAACACTTTTTTTCTTAAACCTTCTTCATTCACCTTCACGACTAATTTGGATTTGAGTTTGCTGTTTTTAATCTTTATTTGGTCTAATTTTGTACTTATTTTTCTGTTGGTCTGTTGCCCTCCCTCCCCCCTCGATTTCGCTACGGTTTCGGTCTTTGTCTGTACTGTGCTGGGAATGCTTTTCTGGCAGTTAAACAACTGACCAGGGCAGTAACTCAGAGGAATACTCCTCAGTCTGATTTTCTTTTAGGCCATAGATGGGGAGGGGGTGGGTGGCGGTGACCCACCAGATAAATCTGCAGTGTTCCAGTAGGGTTTTTTTGTTGGATCTTTGTTAGGACAACACCCCCTGGCAGCTTGTTTTTTATATAAACACACAAAACTACTTGTCTGAAACTGGCATCTAAATATTTTAATGGAGAAGGGGAAAAGGGTTATTTTTGTTAGGGAGAGAGGGAGAGGAAGCTTGTATCTTACTGGTGCAGTCCCATAGCTCTGAAGTCCAGCCAAACAAACTCTCAAAGCTGTTGCTGACGCTTGTTAGAAAGCAGAGAGAACAGAGTCTGGAGGCTGCATGGCATCGACAGCTGTGCTGAGCCGGGGCTGGGGGCAACTCCAGGGCTCACTGCCCGCCCCAGGCTCTCCCCACAGCGTGCGGGGACGGAGCGCAGCCTGCTTTCAGATCTTTTGTGAAGCAAAAGATGTTTGCAGAGGGAAGTTCTAGATCTGTGCTTTGTGTTCCAGTACCTGATGTGTCTCTGTATATCTCCACTGTATATACAACAGCACATTGATGTCTGGTTGTCCTTACTAGTCCTAGTTCTCTCTGTATCCTGTCCGATAGTGTACTGTTGCTGGTAATGGACTTCTGTGGACACTGGTGTGTCGCTAGTGTGTTATTTTTGGCTGTATAGCTCTTGGTTTGTGGTTAGTTCTTTATTTTTTTGAAGTATTTTTTGTTCCGGTCACTGTCTGTGCTAGCGGTGGCTTTGCCTCTCCGTTGCCTTGAAGGTCCAGGTGGAGTAATGTCCCCTCTGACCGACATTACTCCTCGCGTGTGCTCATGCGGATGCCTACACTGTTAAGACTGTAATTTCCATAACTGCTTCATGTGCACTAAGCACCCTTGTGGAATCCTGCTGAGAGTTTATCTTAAAGACTTCAGTGAAAAAACAAAACACTCAAATCCCTCTGGCATGAGGTGGGAACGGCAGCTCTTGAGTGCCAAAACCAGCAGGTCCTGAATTGGTGTGTCATCCCGTCCGTGTCCCCCCCACCCCAAAAAAACCCACCCCACTGTTATGGGAGCAGTAATGTTCTGGATTGATTGATTTTTTTTTTTTTATTTTATTTTATTCTTGTGGTACTGCTGTGGAAAGGCAGCTCTGTCTTCTGTACCGCAGCCTGGGGGCGAAACAAGGCGCTTACAATTCTGAACCCATTCGATTGGTGATGAAAGAGCTGATGTGGAACGTTACTCATTGGCAGATCTTTTTCCAATTCTCAAAAGTGACTATTTTTGCTGAGACACAGGCAGAACAATGCTGTCAGTCTGCTGTAGCTGAAGTCTGTTGTGCCTGGAGGTATTACCACACGGCGGTGGTGCTGTGAGCCCTGCACTGTCGGACACACGCACGATGCCCGCTGCTGTCCGGACTGCGCTTGGATGCTCGAATCGAGTATGGCACCTTTGACCTCCTCCTAACCTGGTCCCTTCTGATTAGACATTGAGGGGGGGAAAAAAACACAAACCCAGAATGTGTAGGGGTTGTATCGTCCACGGGGGAAGATGAGTGTATGGGGTATATACCCTATCGTGTATATACCACCGATTACTCATCAGTGGTTGAAGAACAGTTTAAAAAAATTTTAAAAAATTAAAAAAAACCAATGCAAGAAAACAACCAGCAGGATTTTACAACTGAAACGTTGGTTTGTCTTCTCATCTTATTTTTTATGAGATTGAACCACTGGAACTTGGGGACAAGATGAGTCTGACCATATTGCAACAATCTGTCCGCTACAGTTGCAGTTCTTCATGACAAGCATTCAAAGTGTTAACCCAAACCATTGAAGCAACACACCTGCCATTAAAACCTGAATCCAGAACAAAAATTAAGTCAAATAATAAGTAACTCCATGAATCTTGGCGCTACCAAGTGGAATGGCCTTTACTGCTGTAGATAGATCGGTTTGCTGCTTGCAGGTCGGCCAGGTGCTGGTGCAGGGACTGACTCTGTTTTTTTTCTCTCTCTCCTTTTCCCTGTCTTCTCCCTGGATCACGTGGGAATTCTTGCTGCAGATGATGAACCAGCTGGGCCAATGTAAGTGTGTTGTAAGAGGGAAATCCCGCTTGATCGGAGGGTTGATGGGAACTATTTAATCCCTTAGAGGCATTTTCCCCCCCTGTGCTTGTGATGAATTTTTTGCATTGCCTTTTTAATTATTTTTAATGTTTCTCCAGGAAAACCAATTCTACAAACAATCACAAAGATAAAAACTTACGCCAGAGAAACACAAATTAAAAATGCTTCTCATGTAAGTACGACTTGCGCTCGTCTCGGCTGCGGGCAGGCTTGAGAGTCCTTCACTGTAGCCCTTGGGGTGCGTGGCTGGAACTTGCTTGACGAACTTAAAAGTTCCTGGAGGGGGGCACAAGCTTTCAGAGAGCACCCGGGGTGGGGCTGGCAGAGAGCACTCTGGGGGCTTTCAATCAGAGAGCCCCTGGGGGGTGCTATCAGAGATTTTTCTTCCCTCCCCCCCCGCCCCCAAAACACACAGGTAGTTTAATGAGCCAGTAGCTGTCGAACCCTCCATAATTGTGACTATTGCTTAATTAAAACCAAACCCACCCCAAATCCTTCCTCATTCAATCTTAAACCATAAAGTAACGTGGCAGCTGGCCTCGGCTGGGGAGCCTTGACCTTCCTTCAAGGTGGAAAGGGATGTGACAGGCTTTGCTTGCATCTCGTGTGCAGGTGACGCTGTGGATGCTGCCCGGGCATTGATTAGCACCTTTGTTTTCTCCTTTTCTTTTTTAGAGCTTTAAGTTTCTGAGAGACTGATGGCAATATGACCTGCTAAATTTAAGGGTTGGAACTCTTGGTTCTAGAACTCCAGTTCTGTCTGATTATTATTCTTATTATTTTTCTTTCCTTTTCAAGTGAGCAACAATATGACTGTCTAAAGCATGCCTTATTTAGCCTCTCCTGTAAGGATGACCTAGCCAGATAAATTTTAATAATGCTTCAGTGTAGAAGGTGTAAAACTATTTTGGGCTTGATGTGCTGTGAATGTTGCTTTTTTTTTTTGTTGCTTTTTTTTAATTTTTAAAATTCTCCTCCTTTTTTTTCCTTTCTGTTGTTGGTTTGGTTTGTTTTCCCTGTCTCCTTTAATCTATTTAACCATTAGGAGTAGTCAGCCGGATCACGCATGCGCCATCATTTCCTTTTTTTAAACTTCCTTGTAGCTGTTATAAAATTGGCAAAAGCTCTAAAAACGCACCGCTGCCATCTAGTGACGACTTCTTTTTGTAAAGTACGGCGAGACTTCAAACAAATCTATATATATACAGTATATATTTATATTTGGGGGGAGGGGGAAAACCAAAATCCAGTAATCGTGTTTCATTTTGAAGCTGCTGATAATTCATTCCTTACTGTATGTCTGAGAGATGAGAGAATTCTACTGTTCTGGTACTTAGAGAAGTAATATAAATTGAAATTATTTTAAGGGCTTAACCTATAGAAAGAGAGAGAGAGAGAGACTTGGGTGTCCTATAATCAGACTTCAAAAGCTGGAATGGTTCGATGTGGTGGAATTGCAGTTGAAAACAAAAAACAAACCTTCAGTTTATAAATATATATATATGATTGCTTTTTAAGTGATTTTTTTTTTGTTTTGTTTTGGGGGTCTTTTTTTTGTTAACTCATGTAAATTCTCGAATCCTTTTGCACTGATGTGTTCAACATATTCTTGTACATTCGATTCAGGCAAAACTTTTATAATTTCCTTTGTTGTTTTGTTTCAATGATGAAATGTTACAGCATGGTGATATTCTATGCAACTGGTTATACTCTTCAGTTTGACACTGTAATTTCTCCTGATTTAAAGATTGTAGAAATAGACCTGACAGGGTTCTCCCGATGTGCGTAACTGTAGATGCATGAACTTGTGTTCTGTGTATTTGTTGAAGTGCAATGATGTATAAAAACAAAGTGGATTCACCTGTTTTTAAAAATAAAACACTGACCAAAAAAAAGAAAAGGAAAACCGAGGCCTGAGGCTTTTGTTTCCCGTGTTTAATCCCGCTTACAGCTCGCGTCCCCCACGCCAGGAGCCGTTCCGCTTCTCACCCTTCCGTGAGCTTTTTCAGTTCCTTTTCCACATCCTCCACGAAAGCCGGGAAGCTCTGATCCAGGAGGCAGAGGCGGATGAAGGGCCCCAGCTCCTGCGCCCGCCACGCCGAGTGCCGATACGCCAGAGGGAGCTCAAGCTCCTTCCTCAGCACGGACTGCGGAATAAACACAACCCACAGAGAGGGTTCGTGCTGAGCCTGGGCATCGCAGCGCACGGCCAGGGCTTTCCTGCCGTGCTCTGTACAGCTGCATCTACCTCAGTGCTGCGGGAAAACATTCCAGCAGGCAGGATTTCTGGGCGTTAAGTGTGTTCTGCTACTGAACAGCTCCCAGTGCAGCTCTCAGGCAACCTGGGATTCTTCTGGGGTTACTGAAATCTGGAGCGCTGGTTCCTGGGTACCGTGGCTCCTGGGGAGTATCCGCTCTGTGCCAGGGCCTGGGTGCAGCGTGAGGATAACCAAGTACCAGCTCGAAGCCCTTACATCAGCAAGAGGTAAATCATGGGGCTTTCCAAGAGCTAAAACACCTTTTTTGCTTTTCTAAATGCCCATCAAATCCCCCCCACACCCCTGTGTGCTGACATCCTTAAAGCTGGGTACTTGGCGAAGAAGAACATCCCTGAGGTGGTGCTCTGATGGTGAGGTAGGTATGGTGCCCAGAGGCAATCTGAGGTGGATGGTTTTTTGACTTGTGAAGGGGGAAGGATGGGGGGGTGGGGAAAACCCCTGACCCTTGATATTCTTGTGAATCTCAGGGTTGGTTCCCATGGCTGTGCTTTAGAAGGGAAGTTCTACAATGCAGGTGTTAAATTTACAGTTCCTGGTGTTGCCTCCTAAAGCAGAGACTGCTCAGGAGAAATAGAGCCGCTGAAGGCAAGCTGCCTGGTTTTGTTTGGTGGCTCTTGTCAGGACAGTAACAAAATAGAGGTGTTTAAAAGGCTGGTTGGAGTTTGGGAGGGGACAGGCTTGTAATGGGGAGCACAGGAGTTGTCCCATGTAAACACTGATGTGAAGCAACGTTGACCTGACCCATCCTATCAAAATGGCCAAAGGGGTAGGAAGCAACTGCCTAAAACCAGAGGCTGGGGAGGGGGGGGGGTGTTCTCAGTCTGACTGTGCTGTCCCAGGCTGGCACAGTGAGCAAGGAAGAGTCAGCTTTCCTGCTCTTTTTTTGGAGATGGCTTTTACCCCGGATGTCTGGGTGAAGCCGTCAGTTGAATTACGGGCAATTGTACTGTGGGTTGGGGATGATGGATGTTTCCAGACTTGAGCTCTGACTGCAGAGGCCTTTCTGCAGAGTCAGAGTGACAAAACCATTCATTCACTGCAAGTAAATGTGTGTGGTTTGTTCTCATGCAATCAGCAGAATTAACACCATGAAATACCTGGGTTTGCAGTTTTATCTCCTAGCTCCAGATCCCTACACAAGATCCTCTGGTTTTCCTGGTAGAGGTAATGGCTCCCTGATGTAATCCAGATGTTTACAGCATGAGCCAGCTCTCCCTGCCCCAGAGCTTCAGTTACAGCATCTAAGTATCAGCTATTTGTTACCTGTGCTAGCTGTGTTACAGATCTCCTTTCTCCCAGGCTGGTGCAGGACTCTGGTAGAGGCTCATCTGGCTAGAAAACAGCAAATGCAAATAAGGGCTCGTTAGGGAGCAGAGGGTATGTATGTGCTAGAAGGGAAGAGGCTCTGTTTTTAGAGAGAGCAGGAAGAGAGTGTGCTCGGCTACCTTACACAGTGACAAGACAGCTTTTTATGGAACCTGAATGCACATCTGCTGGAGTGTTTAAATATGAGAGACATGAAATCAGAGGCCTGCAGTTACACTGTCAGTATCTCAGCAAAGGGAACTTTTAAGCTACCTGCTGGCAGTAAGTGTTTTAAGATGTGCTGTGCAGGAGTGCTCACCAGGAGCAGCCTGCTTTCTCCCTCCCCGTGAGTCACGTCGAGGAGCGATGGTTTAAGCTGTCAGTTCTATTTTCTGGAGCAAGGTTTTCAGTGCTACTCGTACTGAAATTAGAACTGTTGGTGTTCATAGCATTCTGCCTTGAAATACTTCTTATACACCTTTCAGTCTTTAGCCTATCAGGAAATGAGCAAAGCCCCAAAGTACACGTCACCTGCCTAGAGACAATAAATCTTGACTATCAGCTGTTGGAGGTCTCCTGTACATCTTCCTGGAGATGGTGTGAGGCAAATGAGCAATACAGGGCTTCCCTCCCCTACCCCTGCCACTGCTCTTTCTCTACCAAATATTGCCAAGCCCAGGGGAGTGGTGCCTTCCTAGGTTGTATCTTGCAAATGATGTAGCTGAAAGCTTTGATGTTTCTTTTTGGTCCCAGTATTTTTATCATATACCCAAGGGCTAACCTGGCTAAGTTAGGCTGTACAGAGCTGGGAAGTGTGAGCCTCTGGATCCTCAGGAGAGCAGAATCCATCACCCTAAAACACTACCTGTGTTTGCCTTTTCCATTCACTTCAGGTCTTTGTCTTGGAGAGGAGAAACATTCGGTTCCCACCCTTGAAGCTGCTTTTAAAGGTGTCAGGTTAAGCTCTGAGTGAATCAGTTGCCTGCTGACTGGTTTTAACATGGCAAAAGGGAGTGACTGGTAAACACAGCAAGAACACAAAACAGGGTCACTTAACTGGCTCCCATCATTTTTCTTACCCCATGTGATGATTCATCTGAAAGTCTGGCAGGTGGTTCCCAGCAGGCTTTGCTGAAAGCCACCCTGATGAGACTGGAGACACGGGCTTTGTTCATAACTCTTCAGCTCTCATCATCTGCTCCCTACTGTTCATTAACCTCAGCAGAAAGCACCTAAGTTTTCCACCAAGCCTCACCTCCACCTGACTGGGAGTTGGTAAGTGACGCTTGGCTGTAGCGTTTGCTGCCGTTTTTAAGGGTAACTTCCCCTCTTCCCCGAGCCCTGCGTGACTCCCCTTTGCTGCCAGGTTCCCTGGCTGAGGAACAAGTCAAGCCCCAGATTTTCCTGTCTCTGTTTTCGCTTACTTACTCTGTGTAGTACCCAGGCACTTTGTTCAGTGTCCTTCACGTGACTTTCACCCACAGCGAGCTGACTGAGCCTCTGTTCATCAGTGACTTCAACAGGTAGGTACTCTGCAAGCTTCTGCACGCAGCTGCAGCAGTGTCCCAGCATCTGCTCTTTGGTATCACCACCGAACTGAACACGGAATATGCGGCATTCGTTCTGCTCAGAGACCAGAGAGAAGTGTCAATTCCCCTCACCCTGTTTTGATTGAATTAAAGTTCTGTTTGTTAGGAAGAAGGTGGTGTGGGTTTGGATCGCTGGATTGACTTTAAAGGCAATGATTTTTTTCCTGCTCCACTGTAATTCTTCCCAGGAGCTAAACCACAAAGTATGATTTCCAGTTTGAAAAGCAGTTAAAAAAACCCCCAGGAACCTAAGTGAACAGGGCCACTGGGCAACTAATTAATGACACCAAAATAAGCAGAATTCACAAAATAATTATGGGCAGTGTTGTGTCCCATGTAGGAATTATGTTACTGTCTGCAACCCAGCCTTCCCTACCTATTGGTGTGCCTGCACGTAGCCAAACACGAAGGTTCCGTGTGGTGCCACAACTGAACGCTGCTGTTCCTGAACAGCCACTGCCAGCTGAGGAGCAGCACAGGAAGCTGGAACTCAGTGCTTGAAATAGTGAAATAATACTGGAAATAAAAATCCCCCCAGATAGATCTGATACCCAGTGTGGGCTGTTTGGCCCATAAGAGCTACTTGTTTGAAGTATGTGAAGTGCAGCAAACTGTGTGGAAAATGGGCTGGAAGAGCCTGGCACATATGACTGATATGGCAGATAAATATTGAATCCTCTTGCTCAGGGCTCAAGGAGTGGCATTGTTCATTTGATCCTGAAATTCAAAGCTCAGGTAAATTACCAGAAAAGCAGCAAGTTTTCCTTGGACCAGCCCAGCTTCTGTGAGTCTTCATTTTGCTGAAATTTCAACGTCAAACCCATTCTGGTAGTGGGCAGACACGCCACTAGCGTGCTGGGTACGTAAGCTAAAGGCCATCTTTCATGTTAAAAGACTGTTGTTATTTTAAGATGCCTGTATTGCATCAAATGATTATTTTTTTTTAGGACATTACAAAAATAAACACTTGGTGCCTTTTAAAGGGAAAAAGTGTCAAAAGAATTCAAACTAGTACTCATCTTACCAGTACCCAGTTACATTTCCTCCAGTTATCTAAGACATCAACTTAACTGGGTCAGCATCACACAGCTGAGGACTGGTTTGTGAATATGCCAGACAGGTAAGTTGTCAATGAATGACAGAAAAGTAACTTGCATCTTAATTTGATTAACTCCTTTTGGAGACGTTCAAAGAACACTTGTTGTAGTTACCCGTACTCCCTCTAAATCAGTTTTCAGCCTGAGCTGTCTGTATGGCCCTTGGCTTTTTCCTAAGGACTGTGAGACTGCAGTTTATAAATGATAGGTGATGTCAGGTTGGAGCATAACCTGAGTACTGGGTGCTGAGACCTAAACCATACAAGAGTCACAGTGTTTTAAAACATTACAGTCACTTGGAGCATCAAATTTGCACCTCTTCCCATGCAGGGGCTGGGGGGGGGGGGGGGGCAGCTCTTCAATATGAAGGAAAACTGCTCGCTACAAGAAGAGTAAGAACACTTGTCTTGCTACCTCTTACAGATGCTTCCTACAAAAGATGTTATTGTAGAGGCACATCACAGGCTGATGTGAGAGAAGTGATTGCTGGAGATGGAGCTGTTCAGAGGGCGGTCACAGCCATGCGAGCTGCTGCTTTCAGCTGAGTGTGAGACAGGAGTGTGCATCTGACAGGCACAGCTTAGGGGTTACTCACTGAGTAACTCACTCAATAGAATTGCCACTTGTACAGGTGAGTTCCACTAGCGACTCACAACAGGTATCTTCTCTATGTGTCCTTTTCCTTGCAGTCTATTAATGCTAAGCTGCTCAAAAATAGTGTTTAGGAGCTCATTTTTGCTGGCTGAGCCCACAGTGCCCTAGTAAAATACTATTCCTCAAGAAAGGAGTAGCAAGTTTGGCTACAGATGCAATATTAATGACATAACAGGGTGGTTTGGTTTCAGGCAAGCATAACCCATAAATTTAGAACAGTTTGAGTCTGGGTTTATTCTGAAAAAAGAGGAGTCCTTTATTTAAACAATGTTTATTGTGCCTCACATCTACTTTCATCTTGCAATTAGCAAGGCATTCTCCTCTCTGCAAACTGTATCGTTCAGTTCACAGCATCTTCTAAAAAGAGATTTTATGCATCTTTCATAAAAGAAAGCAGATAAAAGATCAAAATATGACTGAAGAGGAATTCATAGTTTTCAGTTACTCAGGATATTGGTATTACTTGCCTGGATTCCTGTCAGGGCAGGGTGCCAGAACACCTCAGAGTACTTGAAATGGTTTTTTTATGCCTGAACAACTCAATGAAGAGGGCAAAGAGTTAAAACTGGTTCCTAGCAGATACTGAAGGAGGGGCTATCAATGAATCCTCTTGCCAAGTGGAAATGGTTAACTAGAGGCAGCTGTTTCTGCTCCAACAGCAAAGCCTAGAAGCTACTGGGAGAGAAGGGAGAGCTCTTCTCACTTTGAAATAGGCTTTGTTTCCGAAAAACCTGTTGAGTGCTCAGCATAGATGAGTTAGAAACGTCTCAGAGTTCATCTAAGAACCAAGAAAACAGATTTCTACATGAGCTGGTAACAAGCAAGCGCTGTTCCAACTGCTTTTCATGAGGGGAAGACCAGAAACCACATGCCTGCATCACCAGCCTGCCACTACTGCCACACAGGCCACAAAATGGCAAAGTTATTGTTTGTGTAGATACTTTGTTTGCCAGAGCAGAGTGTGACTTGTAGGCAGATTGCTTCTGGACACGGGAGAGAATTGCTTTATCTTTTTAATTGTTGGCTATGGCAGATGGCTACTAAAACAAACACCCTTCTAGCTGTTCCAGTAGCTAACTCTCACAGGAAGCAGCAGTTGGAAGGGCTGGAATATTAGCAGTTATAAAAGACATTAAGATGATTCCATCCATTCTTCTGTAGTAACTAGAGTTAAAAAAAACCCAAGTGTTATAATTTATACAGTTTACACTATCTCAGCACTTCTGGTTTAATTTATCCAGTGTTAAGAAACCGTCTGCAGAACTCCGTTAGCTCTTAAACATTCAAAGCGGCTCCGCTCACCTTTGCCCGCGCACGGAGCAGCAGGCACTCTGCTCTCCTGGCTACGTTTAACCACTTGTGGGACTCAATGAGGGAAAAGCCTTCCTGAAATAAAGCAGAACACAAGACACACAGCGCTCAGAAGCACACGCTTATGGGATGTTGTTAAATCCCCAGGGAAGGTCAGCCCTCTGCATACATGCCCCTTTTCTATCTTGTCAGCTGCCAACACGTGAGTTTTCCCACCCTGGGGATTCAATCTGAATCCCTAGCTCCAGGAACAACGGTATCTCAAGGTACATTCTCATTTCCTCTTCTGTTTTATGTTTCTATTTTTGCAAGTTATGAAAGTCTCGATGAAATGCATACTAAAACACCTGCAAGAGAGCTTCAAATTCTTCTGCAGCCCGTGAATTTGCCCGAGAGGGCAGCAGAGGGCAGGCAAGCCTGGAGAGTGGGGACAGCAGTTGGTTTATCTAAGGCTCAGCCAGGCATATTCTCCAGATGGAATTCGGGTAACCAAGAAGCAGCTTTGATAACCAAGAAGCAGCTTTGATAACTTGATAAAGATGTGTTTATACTCCAGTTGTCTCTTCAGACAAGATGGATTGCTCAGCATTCTGTAAAAATACCCCTAGGAAGCTGCAAGCACAATACAAAAATTGCAAGGCAATGGGCTGTGTCTCCCAAGGTACCCCACAGGCTGCCACACGCTCATTAGTTGGTGAAGTTTGGGGGGGGGGGGGGAATCACGACACACCAAAACAAAGCAAATTTAAGGGCAGGGCAGGGAGGAAATTGCCTGTTTTATCTGAATTCCTAATGCTTTCAGTGACCACGAGTTTTCACACAGGCTGCTTTTATGTGTGTCTGTGGTGGTTTGGCCCTGGCTAGAGGCCAAATGCCCACCAAGCCGCTCACTCACTCACTCCTTTCAGTCAAAAAGGGGAGAAAATATATATTGGGAGGCTCAGGACTTGACATAAGGACAGAGGGATCACTGTGCAATTAGTGCAATGGGCAAAACAGACTCAGCACAGAATAAAAGAAAGAACAGTGATTTATTACACTACAGCTACACACCCAGTGAACCAGAGACACGTAAAGAGAAGCACGGCCAGGTCTTAAAGCACCTTCCCCTCAACCCTCCCTTCTTAGCAGACTTAAACTTCATGATTTTACTCCCTTCTTCCCCCCCAACATGGCACGGGGAGGGTCAAGGATTGGGGAGTGGGATTCTGATCAGTTCCTCACAAGCTGCTTTCCTCCTCCAGATCTCAACACTTCTACTTCCCCACACCCCTCCCTTCTTCGCCCACTTTAATCATAAATTCACTCCCTTCTTCCCCCCATCACAGCACAGGGAGGGGCAGGGAATGGGGAATGGGGGTTTTCAGTCTGTTCCTCCCAAGTTGTTTTCCTTCTTAGCTGAGGGGGGGGGCATTCCATACACACCCCCTTCCCCTGTGGCACCGTGGGGTCCCACCCGCAGGAGACATTTGTCTCCAGGAACTCCTCCAGCGTGAGTCCTCTCTATCGGGGAGTCATCTCCTCACCACAGGCCTCTCAGCAAGACTCCCTTCCATGGGTGCTGACCTTCGGGCCCAGACTCCCCCGGCCTGGTCCCCCCTAGAGTCACAAGTGCCCCGGCAAGCCTGCCGAGGCGTGGGTCAATCTCTCCAGAGGCTGTAGATGTCTCTGCTCCCCGTCCTCATCCATGGGCTGGGAGGGGACACCCGCTGTACCATGGTCTTCTCCACGGGCTGCAGGGGAATCTCTCTCTCCAGCACCTGGAGGGCCTCATTCTTGTCCCCCTTTCTCCTTCAGGCCTGGCCTTGGTGTCCACCCAGCTTGTTACATCTTCTCACTCCCTCCTCTGATGGCAAAATACACCTGCCTGTGGGATTTTTCTCCTCACTGTGATTCCCAGAGATGCTGTGACCATCTTGGATTGCCTTGGCCTTGGTCAGCAGCAACTCTGGCCTTGAATGGGCCGATGTTCACTGTCTGGGGCCTGCAGAGAGCTTCTGGCTGCTGCTTGCAGAAGCCATCTCAGCAGCACAGCTACGCAAAACTGCAAGAGTGTTCTAAGGGTCAAGAACCTCAAGTTGTGTCTATCCTGCACTGCCAGCAGTGTATTATTGCAGCATTACACTTCACCTTATGCAGGTCCAGGCTGGGAAACCATCTGCTGCTCTATTTTGGTATGAGGAACCACCTGGGTGGGACATGGCTCATTCAGTGTGCTGGCACTGGCGTTACAGCTCACACAGCAATTGCATGTGGATTTTTAAGGGGACCTTTACCAGAGGAATGTCTGGGAAGCATTGAAGGGTTGAACCAAAGGGAAAGTGGATCTGATACAACAGACTCCAGAACAGTAAGACAGCATGCAGGTATCACTCCCAAAAGATTTGGGGCCAGAGAGAGAAAAGAATCTCCCTTTGTGCTGTAAAAACAGGTGTTGACAGCAGGTAAGACAGGCCAGTCACTTGCAGCATGTCCCTTCGCACTGGGCACTCTCAAAATGTCACTAGGCAAGACTTGCTAAAGTGCAAAAGGCTTCAAACTCGAAAGAAGAGGAAAACCTCACTCTGAGAGTGATGCCAAGTGCCAAGCTGTCAGGAATTAGTGATCTAACCGCAAATGATAAGAGCTCATGGCAGAAAAGAGCATCTTTCTTGGTAAGCTGGTGTTCTCCAGCCATCCTACGAGATTCCAGAGATAATGAATCAACTTGAAATTCACCCTGGATACTTGCACTGACAAAAACGTGGTAGTCCCTGCAGCCCGCTGCTGTCAGCAGCTGACAGCAATACAGAGAACAAAGCAACTGTGGTCACTGTTCTCCTTGAGCAGGCAACAGGCCTGGCTGCTTTACCCCACCCCCCCGAGCTGGGCAGTGCTGAGCAGTGTTGGGTCTTGGCAGAGACAGATGGCACTAAAGATTAACCAGAATTTAGACAAAAAGGCAAGCTAGAACTGGTTTGAGATGTTCAATCATGCAGGTATTCCTTATGTCGTTCTCCAGGATCATACCTGTAAGAGCACTGCATTAAAAGGAAACTGTTTCATACATCCCTGACAGAAATCCAACTCAGAGGAAGGACCTTGAGAGGAATTAAGCTGAAAGAGGAAAAAAAGCCAAGTATGTCCCCAGTATTTTGGAAGCAAGCAAGAGACAACCACACCTTGCATGAGGCAGAGAAGCTGATAATCTTGGCCTCGCCTCACACCCACTAATTGGGAAACCCTTTTTTGTTCTGATTTTCCATTTTGGCATTCAGAGAGCTGGTGGATAATGAGGCCTGTGTCTATGTGGGAAGGTATTGCATGTTATCTGTGGATGTATCACCTATCTTGTATCACCTAGAAAGCCTGTGGGGTTAAGCAACTTGCAAATGCAGGGACAGATCATCCAGTTTACATTAATTGCAAGGCCTTTAGGCAGCCCTATCTTAACTACACATTAATATATATTTCAGAAACCTTATCTGTGTAACAGCTCAGCTGGCATACATCACTGGGTTGTATTTACTCCTTCATGAGTGAGACGTTTTCAAACGAGCCTGAACTGTGTGTAAACAGCAGCTTAGGAGGAAAAACTTCCTTTTCACCACAGACATTACACACTCCACCTTTAAATTACACCCCATGTTAAAAAAAAGACAAGCACAGCACACAAGGACACCCATTCTCCAGCTTTGGCTGCCAATTAGAGCAGGCTCATGAAATGCAAATAAAAGTTTGTTCTCAGAGTTCCCAGCTCAGGATGAATGTACACGTTGCAGAATGTAATGGACTGAGGTGTCAGCTGGGAATGTGTGTCTGCAAGGAACCAGGAGTTCAGCATGAGATCAAAGGAATTCTATTGTATCAATATCCCAGCACAGAGCTGCTGGAGTGCTTCTATCTGGTAACTGAAGCACGATGGCAGAAGAGTAAAGCTAAAGGCCTTGGGTCAACACCTCCCTTGCCCCATTCCAATTCAGGCTGGGCAGCACCACAGTACACAGCTCCCCCAAAAACCAGGGCCATCTTCTCCTTGCAAAAGGCCATGCTCAGTTTCCAGGGATGTTCCTAATCCAATCACTACAAGCTACATGTCAGGTTCCCTAATCCAATCACTTCCTGAGGTAAGACACTACCAGGGAACAAAACTAGCACAGTACCCCTCACCATCATCTTTGCAGGGCAACAGGAATAGATTTGGGGAAAGCACTTTCCTGGGGAAGGGTAAGTTCTTCCCTGGTGAGAAGAATGGGGCACTGCACAGTTCCTGTGTCACCCTGTCCAGAACTCCACACCACAGCTCTGCTCACCACACCAAGGCTGTAAGGTACAGTGAGAAAGCTTTTTCAGAAATAATATTCACTATCTAGACTGTAAGTGCAACTTGTTAAGCTACAATGCCAACATTTTTTGAGATCTAATATTCTAGGTACCGTTCTTATTTAGCATTTAGGCTGAAGAACATCTTAGAAGTGGCTAACTGGGAAACAAAGAAAGGGTAATGTTATTGCCAAGTATCCACACAACATGGTTAATACAGCTGGTAAATATTGGCAACAGAATAGAAGTTGTTTAGTTGAGAAGACTCTTAATAAGTGTTAGCCCAAGAGACAGTGTAAGTAAGGATGTGAGGATAGACAGTCTGAATAAAACATTGTAAATAATATTCAAGGACTCAACTGAGCACTAAAGTGGAAGCAAAACTGAGATGCTGTCAGAAAACTTAAGGAAAACTTGAAAACCTGTTGTTAGCAACTGTTTGCTTGACATGTGACATACAAATCAAACGTGTGCATGTATCTGGGAATCAGCTTTTTAAAAGGGTAGAGACTGGCAGGACAAGGGGGAGGGAGTGAAGCTGAAGGAGGGAAGATTTAGATGAGATATTGGGGGAAGTTTTTTACAGAGAGAGTGGTAAGGGGCTGGAACAGGCTGCCCAGAGAGGTGGTGGGTGCCCCATCCCTGTGGGTGTTCAAGGCCAGGTTGGATGGGGCCCTGGGCAACCTTGTGTAGCTCCAGGCCTGGAGGTTGGTGGCCCTGCTTGTGGCAAGGGGTTGGAACTCTCTGATCCTTGGGGTCCCTTCCAACCCAGACCATTCTATGATTAAGATGTTAATAAGGCCAAACACAGTAGTTTTTAGCCCTGTAGTATGAGCTGTCTTGAAAACTAAGTCAAGAGTAGGAGTGTCAGTGTGACAAAAAAAGAAGAATTATCCCCAAACATGACAACTTGTAGAGTGGGGGAAGCAGAATGTCATCCCCCCAAATGTTTCCAAGCTACATGTCAGGATCCAAATGTATCCCTTTATAGCATCCTTGGGAAGATGAAAGAACAGCTGAAACCACGTGCAGTATGTAACTCAGATCTCAGTGTGAGCATTAGCTGTCTCAAACACATCTGCAGAGTAGAGAATAACAAGTGGAAAGATGCAAAAGTCCCAAAAAACCACAAACCACCTCTAGGCAGACAGACAGCAAGCTGACTGGAATAAGGAATAAAAGGACGGTAAGCTCTGCATTATTTATTTGCATGCAAGCTTTTTGGTTTTTACCCCCAGTCTCTCAGAAGACATATCTGAAATCTTGATTTTAAGCTGGTTTGATTGTGGCAGAGAACACACTGGGCTTGAACTTGTTAAGCAGAGTGCTCTGGCCCTACAGAGGCAGCAAACCTTAATGAAACAGCAAGTACAGGATGCATGCAGCCACCCTTGAGCCAACTGTGCCCAGGGGAGTCAGCAACTGATGAGTGTCTCTTGCCAAAATGCAGGTGCTGCCAGGTGTCAGCTTCCTAGAAAGAGTTCCCCCAGCTGGGTACAAACTACAGCTCCTTGAAGCTAAGTCTCTAACTCAGGACAAACACTGGTATTTCATAGTGAGAACTGATTTTTCTTCACCCCCACTTCAGAACAGCGACACAACCAGGGACCTAGAGGGGTAAACTGGATGCTCAAAAAAATACACTTCCCTAGATCAATACCTTATGTTAAACTCTAACTTTGTAAGAGTAAGGGTAAGGACATTGCATTAATAAACATCACTCCTCTTTCCAAACTATTCTACCAGCTAGGTTTAGAAGAATTGGAGCAAGAGAGAAGTGAAGATCAGAACCCCCTAAATCCTTTTCCTGCTGCCAATCACCAATACTTAATCATTTTACAACAGTAATTTCTCATTATATCAAACATAAATGGGGAAGCTAATGCAGAAAGATATTAAGCTTGTCCAAACCAGTTGTGTCAATGGGACATGTCGAAATAAGCAAACCAAAACTGGAATTTTTTAACTATGATCATTGTACTGTATAAGTCGAGCTAAGATTCCTTCTACTCCTTGAAATAGCAATCATAAGACTTTTAATAATAATAATAATAATAATAATAACAACAAGGGTGTAGCAGTGTGATGTGCTACCACTAAGCAGCATTAGCAACCTGCTCACTTCTCTAGGTTCCATCAAGCAGTCTCATTTATCACACCTGGACCTTCTTCTACCCAAGGCACTGTTGTCAGTATCAGCTCAAAAATTTGATGCCTAAGTTTCAGGCATTGCAAAGAGAGCATCAAGAACATCAGAACGTCTGCTGAATACTTGCCTAATTAATGAGTTAGAATCCACAGTATCCTAAGTGCTGTTAGATTATTAGAAGTCATGAGGGGACTGGGAGGGCACTAAGGACATTAGTCTACAGTTGGAAAGATCGGGTCACAAATCAATTACTCTGGATTAATTTTATCCTATTAAATACGTCCTCTTCACAATTTCAATTTGTTTAATTTGTAGGATATTAAGAATTCTAGCACTGGAATTAGTTGCACTGAATAAACCACCAAAATATAATTTTCATGATGTGCTGATTGGAAGCAGGGAAAGGAAATAAGAGTTATGGTAAACAGAACGTGCTGTATCTTGAGAGCGTGGCCAGAGACTGACAGAGATACTGTTGAGATAGTCCTTTTAAAATCCTATTATCTCCAGTATGCAGGAACGAGATTTTTCTCTCCTGTAAAATATGCAGTCTGTTAGGCAACACTGCAGCAAAGTCACTGTTATGTAATTTCATTCCAAAGGAAGAACTTTGTTTTAAGGAAACAACCACCTTCCTTTTGAAATGGAATCTGCTTCTTGTGATCAGCCAAATGAAATGAAGAGGGTAAATAGAACTTCAGAGCCTGGAACGTAAAAATCCTTAAGGTGGAGTGCAAATCAAAGGGTGTTTTGGTTTTTTGTTGGGTTGGAGGTTTTTTGGGGGTTGGCTTTTTCTAAACCAAGTTCTTCCTTTGGAATGCAAGTCTGTCTCTGGCAGCGTCGTTAAAAGATGTTTAAAGTGATCATGAACATATTCCCAAGTCCCTAAATGTGCAGCCATTAGAACTGTTTTCTCTGTGCAGCTGATGGAAAGCAGCTGAAGACATCCATGTGAATAGTAATGTGGAAGTACTGCAATGACAGGCTGCAGAGCACTCCCAGAAACCATCACCAATTGTGTTTCAAACCTCTGGCACACAGCGGCGTGCGCGGCATGAGGGGGTTCCTGCTCAGAGTCAGTGCCTGCACTGTGGCTGCTTCTTGGCAAGGAAACAGCATCTCAACTGCTGTTAGTGAAAAGGCTGCTAGAAGGGAATTCATTAAATACTCTACTGGTTTATTGCCTGTGAAAACAATTCTGGAGTCTGCCCTACGTATGTGAATAGTTCATTGCTATTTTACAAACACTGTTCTTGGAAAAGGATCTGAGAAAAGTCTCATTTGGGTCTAAATAGCTGGAATTCTTTAAGAAAAGGAAAAGGTTTCTTAATACTCCCCCTTTAAGAAAACAAAAAGACTAAGAGAATACATAAATACATCCTTATAGAGAAAATATTTTGATATCAAGTCAGGAAATCTTGTCCATTCTTCCTAGGATGGATCTTGTTATTCCAACCAGTCAATGAAATAAAGATTTCCATGTCTACACAACCCTTTCACCTGCAGTTGTAATGAAAGAATGAAGGCTTTCTGTAGGTGAAAGCTGGGCACCAAAGAGGGGGATTTATTAAATATACAACTCACACAGAAGCTATCTCCTCCTGCTTTTGCACCGTTGGGAGAGTATGTTACAGAAAATAGTTTATGTATTTTAGTATTTTGTCACTTGACATTAAAAAAGTTTAATGAAAGAATTGCTAAGCAACAAAACAGAATATACCTTCATCCAAAGATTTAAAAAAACCCCTTTTGTTGCTCCCTAAGAGAGGAAACATTGGGAGCTATCCCTAGCATGCTGGCCAACAGAGATCAGTTCAGCAGAAAACAAACTATGAAGCTGATGGGTACTGTGTTCAGGTGAGCATTAGTTCAGCTAGCACCACTGCTTGCTGCAGCACAAAGAGGAAAGAAGAGTTCCATGTGAAATACAAAAGAGCTGAAGTTGGGAGGTTTATGCTTTTCAGTACGTGACCTGGATATTTTTTGCTGGGCTTCTTAAAAAGCACCAACCCATGGTATTATCAGCATAACACAGTTTGCTGGCAGCTAAATAAGTTTGGTTGGTTGTAAAATGTCCACACCACTGAAGAAGAGATGCACTCTGACTTTTATCTTGCTAAAGAAAACACAAGGTACAAACCAAGATAGTTTACATCTACCAGTGCACTGATATTACTACATTCCTTGCCAATTTTAAACCAGAAGAGATATATTGTTACTGTACTACAGTATCACCCATTTCAAAAGCATCCAATCAATGAGTTTTCTTTGGCATAGATGCTGGATGAAAAGTTTATTTCTTTCAAAAAACTATTACTTAGGATGATCATGTTAATTCTTGGGGAGGGGATTCTCACTCTATCAGTACTGCTGCCATCAATAAAAAATTAGGAACTGAAAGAATTACTGAATGAATTCTTGAATATAGTTAGCAGCTCATTCCTGGATTACTGTTAGAGGGGAAAAATAAAATCCCTTTATTATTCATCCACAGAAACTGTTCAAAAATACAATATAGTTATTCAAGTTGAGAAGGAAATGGTGCCCCTGTGACACAGATGTTGTGGCTCGCTGTGTTCCTGTACAGGGGTATGAGGTACAAAGCTATGGTAATCGTTACCCAGTTCCCTCGAAACCAGCAGCCTGTAGAACATCAAAAGGTTTGAAAAGTAGGGATTAGAAGATAGATCAAAAGGCTAGACATCAACAACTTAAAGGATGCAGTTACTACATAGCAAGAAACAGTTTGGTATGTACATCAGAGGGAATTTCAGTGCAAGTCAGGCAGCAGGTACGTGTTGGAGAAAACCTTGGCAATAAAGAGATGTTCTCAGTAGCCCAAGCCAGCAAGAGGAAGTGAAGGTACACAGAAAAAACCCCATCTGAGTCATCCCAACAACTGCCAAGATCTATCAAACTGGGTATGTTCCCTCTGGAGCAGCAACTTTCATGTTCTCCTCTGTGACAAAGTGTCCATTATAATGGGCCCCCAGTGAGAGGATCTGGTCTGTGACAGATTGGAAAGAACTCTATGTACTTAGTGGTGCAAAGCTTGTTTCAATATTGTGACAGGTTTCTGACAGCTCCTGAGAGCTGGAGACTAGAGGGAGATAGATCCAGGGAGATGTTAACCATTTTTCCAGTCTGGTTATTTCTACTGCAGTAACAGTCTGCACAGCATTGCAACTTGGGGTTTCTTTTTGGCCTCGTGGCATCTTAATAAGGAGCTCACAACATTTCACCAGTGGCCTGGCTAGCTTTGAGTCTACAGCATTGTAGGTGGTTCCTGCTGTCCAGATCCTATTGCTGACAACACCGCAGTGGTGTAAGCTCTCCTAAGACAATGCTAATGAGTTTCTAGTGTCCCTGCCTGCTAACTGAAGAAAACTGTTCAAAAATACAATAATAGTCACACTTTGATGCTTTGATATCAATGCTGTTAGCAGCTACTGTGTTTTTTCAGCACAATCCCTAAGCACCACCTTTCTGTTTGATGATACTGGCTGCTATTCCACAGACTTTTTTTCTTCTTCAAAGCCTGAAGAGATACCTATAGACTGGAGTTGTCCCAGGAAGATAAATTTTATCACTGTGTGTTGGAAAAGGGATGCATTTCTGGGTGGACATGCGTCTAAGGAACAAGCCAAAGCAGCATAGCTAAGCTAGGTGTGCTGGAGCAAAGCCCTTGTAAACAGGGAAACAAATGCAGGTTGGCACAGAATCATTGCTAAAAGAAATGTTACTTTTTCTTTGAAAAAAAAAGAAAAAGAAAAAGAAACAATTTGTTTTTTCTTTTAAACTCTCAGTATTAGATATAGGTCACATTTACCAAGCATGCCCGTTCCACCTCTATTCTTAGCCTGTGATCATTACTGCAATATTTTAGTGTCTTTTCGAAGCTGAAACAGACCTGATAGATCTCAGAAATCCCTCATCTGGCAGTTGGAGCAAGGCAGCTGCCTGAAAGCTTCACTAGTCACTAAACCCAAGAGCTGTATCAAAGTGCTTTCCTCAGCCAAGTCTTTATACAGCTTCTCTTACACTTTCACACACTCATCCCTTACCACAGCACGCTTTTATCTGCTCATTGTTACTTGCCAGGTTCAGGCTTTGCCAGGCACAGCCTTTGAAGGGCTACAGCATCTGTCTGTGTCTTTTCTGCTCTTTAGTTATTAAAACTTACTTTCAGTTAGCCTTTATGTAGTTATTTCAAGGACATTCTATAAAGCAATATGAGTCTACTAGTTAAACACTTAGGGCCGTCTCATCTGGATACCGCAAGCAGGGCTGGCCCCAGGAGAGATGTGTTCTGCCCTGATTGGTCCCAAGCAGAATTTGGCAAGAGATAGCAGCAAGTTTCATTTCTTTTACCTATCTGGACTTTCAATGACTCCATCCCCTTTTTCTTACTCAACACAACTGCTGAAATACTTTCTGTGTTCCACTTTTACCTTGTCCAAGAACATCTAACTTCTCCTCACTAAATATGTGAGCCAAATGCCGTGTCTTGTGTGAGGGATATCTAGGCTGGCAGCATTCTCTTAGCTCATTCATTATCTAGTCAATATTCTTAACACACTCCTAGGCCAAAAAAATTCAAGGGTATCCTTGGTTCTCCCCCTATGCTTCCAGAAATATCTTGTAAGTTTAATACCTTTTAAGAGGCACAGCAAAAACTAATTTATAAGGTTATACATATTTAAAGCTGTAATATGCTCTCATATATATTCCTATTTTTAAAAAATACTTTGTTATGTTTATACTGCAGCATCTTCCAGTGGCTTGTAATCACAGAATTGTAGAATCACCAAATTGTAGGGGTTGGAAGGGACCTTGAGAGATCATTGGGTCCAACCCCCATATTATAATAGCTTTATAATATACTTATCAGCCAATTCCTACTTGTTATCATTACTGAGTGTCAGTGATATGACCTGAACACAAGTGATTCCGCTTTCCAGCACAGGCCACCTCTGCCATGAGCATCAAACCAACTCCACCTGGACCTTTTTGC
The DNA here is from genome assembly GCA_020800305.1 of Porphyrio hochstetteri. NCBI lineage: Eukaryota > Metazoa > Chordata > Aves > Gruiformes > Rallidae > Porphyrio > Porphyrio hochstetteri. The sequence continues at coordinate 14,713,128 of CM036915.1, read as the reverse complement.
GAACCTCTTTGGTGTTACTCTTCTTTACAATGTAGCAGCTGGTCAGGCATAATACAGGCTGCCTGAAAATCATTTCACACAACTCTGAAGTACTTGTTTTGTCTCCATGATGGGAACTTGGAGTGTTAGATCACATTAACCAACACTGGAATTAAAAAAACCCATAACCCCAGACCCTTGGATAGACCAAATTACCAAAATCCTAACAGGTCATTGGCAAGAAACTAGCTGGACTGTACATTCAAGGGTCTAATAGTTATATTTTTAGCAGCCTATTTTCTGTTTTCTTAGGTGGAAGAACCATTGAAAAAACAACAAGAAAAAAACCCCTCTAAACAACTGTGTATCTTGCAACACTGGCAACACTCAGTATTACATCTTAATCTAGATTTTTAGAGCCACAGAAGAAACACTGTTGTTTGTTGGTATGAAATAATGCTTTTAGTATTATTCTGACAAACTTAAGAGAGAAAGCAGAACGTGAGAATTACCAGAAGCGAAATAAAATTGGCAGTTTCCTCTCAGTGAAAGAGAAAGTGAAGCTGAGAAGGGAAACAAAGTTAATGCTGATGCTAAAGTGACTAGAGAAATGTTCTTTATGCACAAGAAACTTACCAGTACCATTTGCCCTTGGGAAATAAAGAAATGGCCAGATACAACAATGGTAAGGACAAGATAGCCTGACTCTTCATTTGATTCATACACCTTTAAAAAGATAGACAAAATAAAAGTTAGCTCTGTAAGCACAGAATCTACATTTTTCTGTTTCTAATGTAAAATAAGAGGTTTCAACAGTCGATGGTGTAAGAAGTCAGGTGTGTAATTTACCTCTCAGTAATGCAACTTGCCCTCCACCCAACAGACAGGAAACACGGTTAATCACAGAATGTTAGGAGTTGGAAGGGATCTCGAAAGCTCATCTAGTCCAACCCCCTGCCAGAGCAGGACCACCCAGACAGGAACGCATCCAGGTAGGTTTGAATGTCTTCAGAGAAGGAGACACCAGAACTTCCCTGGGCAGCCTCTCCCAGGGCTCCATCACCCTCACAGGGAGAAAGTTCCTCCTTAAATTCACATGGAACTTCCTCTGCTCCAGCTTGCACCCGTTACCCCTTGTCCTATCTCTGGCCAGCACTGAGAAGAGCCTGGCTCTGCCCTCCTGAGTCTTGCCCTTTAAATATTTATAAACCTGAATTAGGTCACCTCTCAGTCTCCTCCAAGCTAAAGAGGCCCAGCTCCCTCAGCCTGTCCTCATAGGGAAGGGGTTCCACTCCCTTGATCATGTTGGTGGCCCTGTTCTGGGCTCTCTGAAGGAGTTATATGTCCACTCCTAGGTGTTTTTAACAGACAGATAGATGAGGTGCTCAGGGATATGGTTTAGCACAGGACAGGAACGGTCAGACTCGATGGCCTCAAAGGTCTTTTCCAACCTGGTGATTCTGTGATTCTTGAATTGAGGGACCCAGAACTGGACACAATATTCCAGGTGCGCTCTCACCAGCGTATTTTACGAATTATAACTCTGCATACAGACATACTACTTTAAACAGCCTTCTGGGCTTTTCCAACTGGATCTGTAGTCTTTAATACCGCAGGTTGCTGCTGAAGGAATTAAAAAAGGGGAGGGGAGCACTATGGCATCAGTGATGTGTTTACACTAATAATGCACGAAGCAAAATCTCTCTTGATTCCTGCATTAGCTGAAAGGTACCTGCAAAGGGCTCACTTCTTACTGCACTGCCTCCTAGAGCCCCCCTGGGGCCAGACACAGCGAAACCACGCAGGCAGCACACACACCACGACCGCCCTCCCGCCCCCGTCACCTTCCATGAGGAGGTGTTTTGCCCTTCATCTTCGCCGTCCTTCGGGGGTAGGAAGCGGCCGTAGCGCTTCAAGGGCCACGTTGTGGCACTACCGAGGAGGGAGGAGGCTTGTCCCGGCTCAGAGCCGTGACCTCCACCCGCCATCCCTGCGCTGAGGGGACCGCGAAGCACGACAGGAACAGCATCGCGGCGCCTGGCAAACGCGATGGGCGGGAAGCAGGAGCCAATAGGAAGGTAGAAAGAGCGCGGGGGCGAGGGCGGGAGGATTGTTCACCAATCAGCGGGCGGCAGGGAAACGAGAGCCGATGAGGTAGCGAGCTCGGCTCGCTCTGGTTTTTCTATAGCCCGGTCGTAGGAGCCGAGGTGCTGCCTCTCCGCGCATCTAAGCGGTGCCCCCTGCCCCGCCCGGCCCCTTTCGAGACGTTTCCTTCTCCAGGTGGAGCGCAGCCACTTGTCTCCCCCTTCTCCTAACAGCCCTCGGATATTCCGATGTGTCGGAGCCTTCCGGCGGTGCTGAGAGAGAGAAGCGGGGCTCTCCGGGGTACGCCATTTTGTTGGCTGCGGGGGAGCGCGAAGAGAGCTGCGCAGGGCGGAGGAGGCGGCGGCGGCGGCGGCACCGGCACCGTAGCAGCTCAGTGAAAGGCTTCTGGAAGCGGTCGGGGATGTCGGTGTGCGTCCTTCCTCAGGTGAAACGCGTCCAAGTCCCTACGGAAGAGTAGTCCTAAGCTCTAAATTGCCTTTCCTGTTCGGGGCGCAAGGTGCTGTGCTTGCTTCACAGACCTTGATGGGCGCTTGGGCAGCGCCTCTGGTGAGAGCTCTGTTAAGTGTCACAGGGCGTGTCTCGTCACTGTGTGTTCCCTGTCGTTAGATGGCCCAGGTTTGTGGGGCTGGATTTATACATTGAAATTGCACTCCTTTCCCTTCCCATTTCACTTCCCCTGTGGTAAGAGGCTGCTCCTAAAATTATGTAATGCTACACTTTCTCAAGAAAAAGAGGGGTGCTGAAATGACTCATAATTACACTGCACTTAGGTATTCCATTTATAGTGCATACCTTGGCCCATTAACAACAAAAACGTGCATTAGCCAGTCAAGGTCATTTAGGGGGCATGGAAGAGGCAGCTACCATTCAGGAGAAGACGTGCATGAGAGTCTAGTGACCACAGTGGGCTTGGGGATGCCAGTCACCGCCAGCCGCTGTTAAACCATCTGCATGCTTGAGGCTACGATGCCAGGAGTTTTAATCCCCATTCTAAGCATTGCCTACTGCCAGGAGCACATACTCGATCGAGATGAAGCTTGGCTAAATAGTCACACTTCTTAAATTAGGCAGAACAAAGAAGTTTATGCCAATTTTTTTTTTCCTTTTGTTATCTTTATGGTTTGCACTTAGGTTGCTGGGCTGGCTGATATGAATAAGGTTAAAACAGAAAGAGTAAATTGCCTCATCTGGAATAAAGCCTTCAGGTACAAGGTTAACTAATAGGTTAACCTATTCATTAAACTGTGATGGCTTCATCTTTTAGAAAATATTAGATTGACGTTTATATCATGCAGCCATCATGTTTTTCATCTGATGTTACACTCCAAGAGCCAGAACAACATCCGAGGAGCTATTTCCATAATAAACAATTTTACAGTGTTTTCCTAAGGAAGGTGTTTATCCGAACATTTTGCAGCTAGGGAGACACAGGCAGAAAGGCATTAAATGACTTGACAAGGTCATCCAGAAAAATCAGTAATGAAACGGGGAGTACAGTGTGGGCCTCCTGGCTGCCAGTTGCTTTCTCTAATCACTGCTTCCCCAGGAGGATTTCTCAAATTGTGCTTGTCAAACACTCAGAATTGCCCTGTAGACTTGGGACTTTTTTGGAAGCTAGAGTAGAGGCTAAATATCATTGTCAGAGAAAGATAGTATGAGCGCATATATTGAATCTATTTCCCCCTAATTCAGCTGAAGTTTTGAGGAAAATGCTTTGTTTGCAGAATCTTCTGCTGTCTACTTTCCAAGAGTGATTTCTGCCAGATGTGCTAAAGTCTTCTGTAGGAGGAAAACAAAAGCTCAATCTTTTACCAAAACAAGATTTTTAAAACGTGGGTTTGAAAGAGGCCGAAGTAAACCGAAAGCATCAGATACTCCCATCAAATCCTTTAAAAAGAATGTACTATTGAAATGGCACGTGAAAAGGAGGAATTATCAGGAGGGCATAAGGCCAGTTGTGGAGTGTTTAAAAAAAAAAAAAAGGCTGTACGAATGCTTTCGCCCACTGCTTTGTTAGGGTCTTGGCTAGGGTCTACTGGGTTGCTTTTAGCTTTTGGGCATGAATGCACTACGTTTTCACATGTGTATAAAGAAGGTTTAGAGCCAGGAGAAAGGAGTGTCGCATTAAGAGTGATAGACAGGCTTTTGGTGCTTCTGATTTCTCTGGGGAATTGCATGATTAGCTCTATATTCAGAGGGTAGGCATGTAGGATGATGGTTAAAATGTTTTTTGGGTTTTTTTTTTTTTGTAAAAGGCTACAGAGGTTGTCAGTCTCTTAAAATGACAGAATAGAATGTAGAAGGAGGGGACTGGTAGGTGAGCCTGACAGATTAAAATGCGCTTCATCAGAGATGAGATAGCAAATCCCATGAACGTGCTGAGGGTTTATCATTGTGGTGTACTCAGATTCGCTTGAGATTTTGCAGACTGCAGCAGTGAAAGTTAATTCTCTCACTGCAAAATTACTTCAGTGTGTTACTAAGTTAGAGAAACTGCCAGAAGCAGAGAGATCCATTCTGTTCCTACACAATATGGATTTGCTAATGTGCTAATAATTGTTTTCTCTGTAGAGAAGATGAGAAGGGATTTACCATTGTTTGGGAGTAAAGCAAAATGATGCACTAATTTACTAGCCTGGATTACCTAGACTGTATGTATGACAGTTGATTTTGGTGCTAGGGATTTTGCTGAGCCATCTACATTTCTGATTTGTAATAATAATGGTGCGATAATAGCAACAGTAAAATCATATTACCATAATTTTGTTATCAAGTATGAGTGTAGATTTGCCACAAGTGCAAAGGATGGACATGAGTAACTAACAAATTGGACAAATAATGTATTAATGAAACAGAGGCAACAAGGTGCATGAAATGGGTAAAATAAACAACAAAAAAGGTGCATTTTAGAAATTCCGGAGGTTTCCCTCTGGTACTGACAATTTACCATCTGCTTCTACCCAGCTGTGTTAAAGGGATAAATATGATTAGTCACAGTGGCATAAATAATGGAGTAGTGAAAGTGTTCTATTCAGAATACTTGATTTATTGCTTTGGTTTTTCTAATAAACAGTGTTACCTTATGCTTTAGGTGCTTTGTTTGGTTGTGAGACTTCCTCAGGAGTGGATAGATCCATTCCCTTAATCAACATTTCTCATAATTAGTTGTACCTGCTTGCATCTGAATGTGATCTGACGGTCACCTACCTCACTGCCCAGATCTCTCAGTGCTAATGAGATCACAGCATCTCAGTGTTTGATTATTGCATAATAGCTCGGTATCCATCACAAAAATACCTTTATCCAGTTCTGTCAACACATGTCAGCATTGAGAGAGATGAATTTAGGAGTTTTCTTACACAGAAATGTGAAGCCAGGGCCCATGGGGTCTGGTAGGATGGCCTCTGCTGTCCTGAGGAGTGGCAGGCACTCACCTATTAGGAGACCTCATTCCCTGTCTGCTGTGACCTGCAGTCACTGAAGTTTATTCACTGGTTTTATCCAGTTACTCTTTTTTCCTTGCCAAGATCTACCCCTTGCAATAAACTTTACATTTTTAAGTGCAAACCAGAAACTAAATCAGTGCTTGTCTGAGTGAATATATAGTTCAGGTGTTGTTGTAAGGTAGGAGCGAAGTTCAATGGCTCGTACTGGGCATCGGGCCCAAATTGTGATTTGCAGTTTTACTTCATAGTCTCTCTTTCCACTTCAGTGGCTCTATCAAGATTAAGACTGGCTCGAGAATCCACCATTTAAGCACCACGAGACTTTTAAAGGGTTCTTCCAGCTCAGTGTCTTCCAGAATTTTAAGCAGTTGATGATTCTCATTTTCCAAAGTTGAAGCATTTTCTCCAATTAACTTTTTAATGCTTTTTTTTCCCCCTCAGAAGTTATTCAGTTGTAGCATGTCTCCAGAAATCGATTCCATAAGTACATGGATTGTTTCACCTTATCTGATGGTGACATTCCTAACTTGTCAAGTGTTGTGTACTGAAATGACACCTTCATCCTAGTCCCCAGATGACATTACTTGCGAGGATGCTTGAGATGTACGAGGAAGCTGTGGGAGCTGATAGAGCAGTGTATGTTGATGTGCACGCTCAGTTACATGACAGAAAAGGTAGCCATGCAGTTTTGTGGCTTGTGCATCTTAATTGTCCCTGCCATGGGATTTGCTGGAGTGTTTCAGATTGATTCAGAAGCTTTAAATAGGTAGGTGGATATAGATGTCAAAAAAGTCTTATCTACAGGAGGTCAGTGTGGCTGGTGTGCAGCGAGTGGGAGAGCCCTGTGCTGGTTCTTTTGTGAGCAGACAGTGCCGATAGAGAGCAGAGCTTGTCCACAGTCAGCAGGGACAAACAAAAGGCAGCCTGACTGAGTTTGCTTGAAGGCCCCTGACTTAATGATGTCTTTGTCCTCCTCGTGTGTTTTGAGACTCTGTTCCATAAAGCCTTAGACATTTATGAGGGAAGGTCACATTTATTCAAAACCTAATTTATCTGCATTCCTTTAATTTCCTTTTTAAGTTTTCTAACTTTAGCGCTCATGGCACAGATAAAGGAGCTTCTACCTCACAGATTTTCCATTTGCATGGAAAAAACCCACCCACAAACACCCTTCACTGTCAGTGCATCCATTTTGCTGAGTGTCTTTCATTTTCCATGACCTTGAAAACATAAGGGCATTTGTTAATTACATCGAATTTACAGATGGGTGGAGGGGAGGATTGCAGATCAGAGATAAGCAATTTAATGTATGCCCCTTATTTGATGAGGATTGTAAAAGGAGAAAGAATCCTTGGCATTGCCAAAATTTCCCATCCCAGTCAACTATATTTTCATTTAACCACCAGATAAATAGTGACCCTAGCAGGTAGAGAAGAGGCTGGACTTAAAGTAATTATTGGAACCTGAATTTCTCAGAGGCTTGGATATGGACAGCAGCTGTAATTATCTCTGCTTTTTTAATTACTCTGCACGTTTCCTAATGTAAGCCAGTATATGCTGCTAGAAACACAGCAGTAATGGGAGGAACTTCTGTCTTGTACATCAGTTGTAGAGGAAAATACCTCTTTGACTGTCTCTTCAAGTCTCAGCCCTAAAGCTGATGTCACTGAGTTACATGTGCATAGCGAAGGAAGCAAATATATCTTGAACTCAAAGGATATTCTGTCCCCACTACCCACCCTAATTCTGAATTCTCTTTCTAGACAGCTGGATTTGTCCTGTGCTCAACCTAGGACTCAGTGGAGTAGGTGAAAAGAAGACTCTAAAGATGTCTAGCTAGTGTAGTATGTCTGTGCCTCTTTCCCCATGCCTGAATAAAATATTTCAGTTGGAACAACCCCCATTAGCACTTAGAGTTTAATGGTAGGCAGGTCCAAGGCACAAAGCCTTTCCAAATAAACACCAATTTAAAGGAGAGAAAGATCTTTTCTAGCTGTTAATGGCATGAAATTTTGACATGCAACTGAACAGTTGCTGTGCCTTCCAATAACCAGCATAGGCTCTGTGGTACGTTTAACCCCACCTTGCCATGTTCAGCTGCCCCTCTGACAAGTATCCTGCAATATATGCCACACGAGAAGGAGCCTCTAGTCCCCTGAATCCCACACTGTTTAGGAAGCAAAGAGCAGAAAGCTAATAAATTTAATTTACTTGCTTAATCTCCACTGTGGTTTGTATTAATATGAATAGCATTATAGGAGCAGGGATCTGCTTAGACGACAAAATGTTCTCCTTCAGTTTAAGGTTAATGTAGCTAACCACACATAAAATGGAGGTCTGAATCTCTTGCAGCAGGATAGTTTCCATGAGAGTTAGTTATACTCTATGCCAGGGAATGGGACAAGTATATGTGGCTTCCCCAAATCATGTAATATTAGATACCAGAGACATTCTCATTGCACCAAAGACAGCAGAGTCAGTACCTGTAGAAGAATAATATTGATCAGGAGGCAGCAGTGATACACAGGAAATCTTTGCTCTGACAGCCTAAACCAAAATTAAAGACCTGTTCTTTCTCCAGCCCTCAAAGAGTACTGCTTTGATAGTGGCAGTGCAGTGTAGAAATTATGCTATACTGTAATGTACACTATTGTTTTCTTGTTAATTAAAATGTGAGATTCTTCATTTTTCCTTGTCACCACTTTGGGTTGGTTCCTTTTACCTTACACTGATGAAATCTCACTGGTAATGGAAACAGCATTACAGTGTGTTAGTTTGTTACTGACTCAAAGATGTTCAACATAAGGGAATATTCTATGAGATTATCTTTTCCTGAATCAGTATCATCAGGCATATGATACCTCCCTGGCCTTCAGTGCTATCTTCCTGTATATCATAAGAAATTAATCTGATAAATTGTGACCAGTAAAAATAGCAGTCTCTTGTGCTCCCAAGTGATACAGGTGTGTAACTCTCCTCTCTTGTCCCTGGTTTCACTGAGGACATTTGCCATAGACACAAGCATGATTACGCTTTGGAAGTTTCTTCAAGATAGAGTTTTATAATAATTCATTTTCATCTCTGAGCTTGCTTTTGCACCTCTGGGACAAGAACTGGTTTTGGTTTCCCACGTTTTTGTAGAGCCAAGCACAGTATCACCATTTCATAGATATGGAACACCTTCTCTGTACTCTTTAGTTACATTTTTGTTAATTTTAATACAGTAGGCAGCTGCTTAGTTCAGTCCAGTTGAGTCACTGCATGAAAACTGAGAGATCTATCTATTGTCATTCTTTGCAGAACCCCAGGATGATTCTGATTCACAGCAGAACAGTTTTACCAGCTTCAGCTGATTTCCTCCTGATACTGTTTGACAGAAGGTAAGAATGAGACCCTCTCTCAGTCTTATTTGTTGTTGTTACACAAGACCTGAATAGACAGGGACACAAATAAACACAATCCTACTTGTTATTCTCAGCAAGAAACTCAAGCGTGATAGATGGAATGCCATTTGTGATAGAAGGTATTTTGTTTTCCTATGCTAGCATTCCAGAGATAGGATGTTTGCTAACATCTAACAACGGCCTGATGTCAGTGGAAAACTCAGATGTCATTTGACATAAGCTCTTCCATTAATCAAGAAAAATGTAATTTTTTTAGAGATGTTTCTGCTACCTGCTTGCATGCTGCAGAGCACTGTTTTTCAAAAAGAGCCCCTTTTAATGGCTCCACTGCATTCATTTTAATGGTAGATATAAAAGCTCTTAATTGAGACAGTGTTAATATCAAATAATTGGTTTGTGTCTGTGTTTTAAGAGACTGACAAAGAATATTTTAACTTGAAGAGTAAAGGACTGGAAGGGAATGGTTTTAATTTTTGCCAACTTCTTCATCGCCTCAATCTGTTTCATACGCTGGGTGGTATGACTCTCTGAAAGCTACTGCTGTAGAATATCCACAAATCACCTAAACTTTCTACCACTCCTGAATTTCCCCTTGAAAAAAAAGATAATTTTGGTGTGATTTCCACACATCCTTCACTTTCTTCATGGTGCCTGGGTGGTCAGGGAAACCTGTTAGATGTGAGGTACCAAAAAGGCTACTGCATTACCTTCGAAACAGAATGAAGCTTGGTGCCATGCTGCTGAGTTTTGCCTATTTGACTTGGGGAATAACAGCCTGAAAGTTGTTTTTGGGATTTGTGCTTCTGGCCATGAAGGTTCATTCTAGCTGTGTGTATCAAGGATAGTTTAATGCCATATAGAAGGTACTGGGCAAGATGACCCCCCTTGTATCATCCTGAGTGCTGTCTTTTCCACTTGTAGGGATCTCAGAAGTAAAAGCCATTATATCAAAGAGGCTCAGTACTTAAAGAGTAACATTGAAGCAATTTGAGAGTATTTGGCATTTTTAAAGGTGTTATTGGACAGCACACAGAAGAGAATACTTTGCTTTTCAGTGTAAGGATGGACTCATATGCTTACAAGTGAAGATAAGCACTCTCCATGTTGAGAAGAAATGATCCTTTACATCTGCCTGGGTTTTTCATGTACATTCAAAGCAGCATAGCAAGGTGATGCAATCTGTAGCTTTTTTTCTCCAGGATGCCTAAGTTTTGTAAGACTCTTATTTCTTAAGGTTTTGAAATGCAAAGAAGAATAGGCTGCATGAATCCCAGAGTTTTTTCTTAAACAAAGAAAAATCTATTATTTTTTATGTTTCAAGGTTTTATTCTTTTTAAGAAAAATGTCTAAAAATGCAGAACACATAACTGACTGTGCAGCAGCACACAGTTCATCTATGGTCCTTGTTGTCATAGGGTGTTGTGGGTGCCAGAAGTTTGCATGGGTCTTGAAAGACCAAATGCAAGAGAAAAAAATCTCTGATGGACTGTTAAATATAGAGATAGCCCTCATAACCAGAAAGTCCTCGAGTTATAGCCTGCTAGAAGCTTTGAGAGTATAGTAGGGAAATGTTTTTTTTTAATAGGATTTTCCTCTTTTTATAGTTTTCCCCTATTTCCCCAGAGTTCCACTATTATTTACTCTTCTCGTGATTCTCTCACATAAGAATGGTCAGTGATCTTTCCCTAGTGAAAGTAAGCACCTTCTTTCTCCCTCCTTTCCTCCAAAAAGCAGGGAGAGAGGTACAGGAAACAGAAACCAGGAAGAAGTACAAAAACAAATGGGTTCAGTGGACAACAAAATGAACAAAAGAGAAAGTGGTGAGGGTTAAGGAGTGAAAAATACAGGGACAAGAAACGGATGGGGACACCAAGCAAAACACTCCCAACAGTGCCCACTGGTCTCTCAAGGTATCCAGCGAGATGGTGGATTCTGAGAGAGGTTTCACAGATTATTGACATGGGGTGAATGTAAATAGAAATGTGCAGGGGAAAACAGAGGTGAAAGAATGGAGCCCCACACCCTGAATGCATGAGGGTGCTCTCCCTCTTTCTCAGAGGAAACGTGAGACCCTGGAAAATGCATCGGGAACATCCCTGCTGTCCACTGCCAGTGACTGGACTCTTGCTAAACAAATCTTTAGTCTGCACCTCCATGTCTGTTCTTCTGCTGTATGATCCTTCTCTTAAGTCATAACCATGCTTTTCCAGTTGTTTCTTTGAATAATAGGAACCATACAGAAATACATATATGATGTATTAGCCACACATAAGATGCAGGAAATGATTTCAGGCACAAAATCCAGGCACCAATCTTTATCATCAATATTACAGTTTTGAAAAAAGGGCTCTTTTATTCATCCTTTTAAAAGGAACAAATTAGATCTCTTCATTTGTTCTTTAAAAACATACAGGCAAGCCAAAGTAAAAGAAACATTCAATGTAACATATACAGCAGATGGGGAACTAGAATTTTGTGAATTTTGCACAAATATTGGTTCCACTAGTGTGCATACCTTCAATCTCTGTCTCTTGCTTTAGTAATAAGCCTTCAAGAAGGAAGAACACATGTCCTCAAACAACTTCTGTCAGTTACTGAATTGTTCAGTGACCTTCTCTGGATTTGCCAAGTCACTTAAGCCCAGGCACCACACATCAGTATTTAATATATACCATGAGGTGCCACTCAGTTTTCATCTCATGCAGCTTTTTCAGAGAGTTATTCCCTGTTGTCAGAATGCAAACAGACAAAATTGGGTAAATCCTCAACTACCTGAAAAACACCAGGAGACAACCTTGGAATCACAGTACCATACACTTTAAACTCAGATTTTTATCTTGCCTTAAAATGGTTGTAAATTTGTGAGAATAATCTTTGGGGTCTGAGGGCCATAGATCTGAGACATGGGGAGACACTGCTTGCAGTGTTCAGCATGGACAGTAGGATGGGGAAAAAGTATACAATGGATGGCAGTTTTCTATAGATCAGAAAAGATTCTTTGGAAGTTCTGTTTTTTACTGCTTGTTACACCATAGCTACTAGGTAACCATCCTCCCTAGCCTACATCTTAGGGCCAAAGAAGAGATTGAGTTAGAAGTACATACAACCGGCAACTTTGAATTGAATCAGAGTAATGAATAGTGAATAATATTTTCTCCCTAACAATCTATCTGAAAAAATTGTAATCAAGACTTGAGAGTTGGAGTGAACTGTGCAGTTTGTAATGCCTGAGCAGAATAACGTCTTTGCTGATGCCATGAGCACTACAGGATGCTTTAATTGGGAAGTTAGTAAAATGAAAAGACTCAGCCCTGCTGTAAATTCATATGCAGCCAGCACCAGCAAGCAGCTACCCCCTTATGCCATTAAGGCCATCGTGCTTGCATTTTATAGACATTGATAGACAAGTTTTAGTTCATCAGCCAGTTCATCTCCTCTTTTATTCTAGGAAGGCAGTAGGCTTAGACACTCATAATCTGTGCACAGTTTCCATGGATAAGGGCTAGAAAAACAGGTTTTTGTTTTTTTTTTTTACAAGAAGGGTGGCAGTATCTATTAATGATGTGACACTAAGAACTGAGGACCTCAGCATATGTTATAGCTTCTAAAGCTTGATCTGGGTTATGTGCCAGAGAGATCATGATGCTTATTATTATTGAAGTGTGTGGATATATTCTTGCAAGGGTATAGAGGAATATTCAAGAAACAAATGTCCAAAAAGGAGTCAAAGTTAGATAGAAGGCAAAATGCTGTCTATCTAGGCACTTCAGAATGCTTTCTGAAGCAGTGTGGAGATCCAAAAGGCAGTGGCAAGATTAAAGAGAACCAGTCAGGGAGTTCAGGTTCCAGCTGGTGACTTTTCTTATATGAGAATTTACAAATTCCATTACACTCATGTTAACTTCAGAATTGTTCTTGCTAACTTTCTCCATTGAAGTGCATTGCTTGAAACTTGATAAAATAGAAAAAGTAATTATAAATCTGGCTCAGAGACAGACAGGAACTATGTCTGGTTGGGCCTGTAGCTGTTCAATATTCGTTTTTCTTCATCCTTTTGCACAGTGAAAGGACACAATTTATTTTTACATTCATATTGAGATATTTTGTGGAGGCTATGAGATGAACCAGCTTCTTACTATACCAAGAAGCTGTTGTTAGTCAGTCCTTTTGTTCTTACTCCACAGAACTCAGGCTTCAAGGGAACAGGAGGGAAAAGACCCAACTTCATGTGGTCACATTGCTTAGCCTTCAGCTGGATGACAGTCAGCTATAGTGAGGAAAGCAGTATAGGAATGTATATAGCACACCTGTGTACTGCACTGAGGAATGCTGCAGTACAGTTCAGGTTACAGTTTCTTGAGAATCAGACTCTCTTTGGAACGTGTAGCCTCACTCATGTACCATAAGCTGTAGTATTTAACCCAGCACTTCTTCCTGTAGCTTGTAGATGAGTATTTATCTCAGAAACAGTGATTTGTTCTTGTTTTAAAGCCACTAAGTGATGTTGGATCATTTCAATTTTATCAAGTCAAGAAGAGAAATTTTTTACAAAATCACCGTCTGAAAACAGTCATACCTCTTTGTCTTCACCACTCCATGAGGAGTAGGCCAGGCGTGAGCTCCTGGTCAAACCACTTTGTATGCAAACTCTGGAAGCATTCAGCAGGAAGAGTCCTGAGTAAGTCCTGAGTAAGGCTTGTTACTGTTCCTGGCTGTTCACCTTCTAGCAAGTTGCACACTGTGTGCTGTTGCTGTCTGCTGCTCAGTGCCCTCAGTGTTAGCACTGTGACTGCTTTTCCAGGTACAAGTTTAAAAGTATCTTACTCATAATACTCAGGCAATGGCATGTACCTCCTTTGATATTGCACCTCATATTTCCTTTGTTGGGCTTAATTTGAAGCAGAGTTGTTTCATTCCTTATCAGAGATTGAATGTGGAAGCATTTGGAGATAATGTTGAAGTTCTTGAATAAAGTCAAATATGCTTCTTACTGTCAATCTAGGGAATTACAACATACAGAGTAGGATGGATGGAGCAGTTTCCCTGTCAGTCATTACTGTGGCCAGTGAAAAGTATTCCTGCTGGGTTTCGTGCAAATAGAAGGTGTCGGGGTTAAAGAAGGAAGACATGATTCTAAGGAAATTCAAGGGAGAAATTGCAGTGTCTCAGAGTCTCTTTGAATTAGGTTTGGCTGGGAATGATTCTTCCTGCTGGCTGATGAAGACTGCTGGAATCTTCCTCCATGCTGTGACGGGTTTCTAGGTGTGTATGTATATGATGACAGACGTTCCTATTGCCTGACCAAGTCTATCTAACCTGCCACATTTAAAGAAACCAGATGGCAGAGAATATAACAGGCCTAACAGCAGAGTGGTGGGCCCTCTTTATCCTGTAGAGCAGGTACAGGTATAACAACATTCTCTTCCAACTTGACATATTCCATAATTCTGTACCATATACCGCTCTGAACTACACATATGCTCAGCCCAGCTCTGGAGGAGACAGCAAGAAGCGAGAGGGGAAAACTCCTAGTATGAACAGAAGACTCTAGCTGTCTGGGACTGCCGTCTGGTTCTGAAGTCAGCTCTCTGTTGAGTCTGGCATCGTGGTGTCCATTAGCAGTATCTGCAGGAGGGCAGGCAGGAGGCGGGGTGTTCATTCCTCCGTGAGGCCTTGGCGTGAGATTCCATGGGAGTGCAGCCACTGTGCAGCCATTCAAACACCGGAGCCTGCCACCAATGACATGTCCTGACTGGCCTGAAATTGTGACCTGGGACAAGAGGTGTCTTAAAGAGTTGCCAGAATCCAGTCCTCTGGATTCCTGCATTTTTCTATATTTACTTTTCTGACTATTACCTATATCCAGTTGTGGGCACAGAACACTGAAGCTTCAGTGTTTGCTCACAGCCTAACATGTAGTTAGGTATTTGCTTAGTCCTCCTTTGGTCTAAGACCAGCACTGACTTCTGCCATAATTTAATGGGATATTTTTATGCTAAAAGCATAGTCTGAAAAGGGTAACTTGTTCTACCATGTATGGCAAATGGATCCGTCTGCTGAGCCACCTGGAAGGCCTCTATTTTTAGGCTCTTTCCTCAGCGCAGTTGTAATTTGGATTGACATATTGTTAGCTAAATGCATGGCACACTGGGCAGTAATACCTCTGGAGCCATGCGAGTCCTTGATTGTTAACAGCACTAGAAACAGGGGCCCCAGTGAGAGGCAGTTTGCTTTTTCCAAGCAGGAAAACAGGCACAGAAGTTTGGCTAGCATAGGATTTGCTTTCAGCAGCCAGAGCTGAGCAGTCTCAACAAGTCAGTTATTCAAAGAGAGCAAAAGGATGAGGGACACATATTTTGTCTGTCTGGGAAGTGTTCAGACTGTTAGTTACCAGTTGATATATACAAGGCAGACACAAGTGACTGCAGCCTAAAGTACACTGTTTCAGTACTTCAGACCTAATCTGGACAGAGTACCTACGCAGTATGTATGTACAGAGGAAGTGTGCAGTTTTGGCTAACATTATTACACTGTTATTTTTTAAAGAATGTGACAAAAGTAGCACCAATAGCCATTAGGAATGTATTTCATTGGGAAATTATTTCTTTGTCATGTTCACACAGTTTACGTAAACTCAACTGGGAATTAATTTGTCTCAAACTGCACAACAGTTTGTACATACTGAAATAGTTGTAAGGACCTGGAACAGACTGCCCAGGGAGGGGGTTGAGTCACCTTCCTTGGAGGTGTTTAAAAAAAGGGTAGATGAGGTACTTAGGGATATGGTTTAGCTTAGGACAGGAATGGTTGGACTTGATAATCTTAAAGGTCTTTTCCAACCTTGTGATGCTGTGATTCTGTGATACATTTGCTATCTGCACATACGTGACCCATCGGGTCATATGGATGACTACTTGCTTTGGCAGCTGCTGTGTTAGGGGTGATGATAGGCTTCTGTCTGTGTGTGGGTGTGTTAGTTCAGAAAAGAGTGGGTCTTGCCCTACTGCATTTCTCCCATAGAGATAATACGCACTCGACAACTGTCCTAAAATCACCAGAGGGAAAGGCAGATGGACCATTTCATCCTTCCTTTCCTCACTGGAGGGTGAGAAGTCATACCTGGCTAAGGCAAACCTTCCAGTAGAGTATCCAGTCCTGATACAAGTTATTAAATGACTAAAAATTCACCATCTCCTTTGGTAATTTTCTCTGATATTTAGTCAGCATGCTTTTAAAATGTACTCCCTACTTATCTCCCACTTAACTAGGAGACACTTGTTATCTTCAGGTGTTTCTGTGCTCACTTACAAAATTTGTTAGTTACTAGTGCAATGCCTTTTTATAAATCAGAGTATCACCTCTTGATCTCTTTCTGTGATAAATTAAGCATATTGAACTGTTGTCTTACTTTAAGGCATTTTTTTCTCTAGATCTTCACAGTTTTTCCTCGCTACCCAGGTTCTTATAGTCCAAGGTCACAAAATCCCTGCATGTATTTGTGTGTGCAGATGCTCATTTGTGTTTGCTTTTTTATTACTGTTAAATGTTGGATGCAGAGCTATTATTTCTGGGCCTTTTTTCCCTGAATTGACTTTGACAACAACTCTACCAAGACAGATTGGCTTGGAAATCTGTTTGTTCTTGTGTTTTAAGAACAGGGAAGTCTTAATTTCTGCCCCAGATTCTAGCTCTGCAAGAAGCCACGTGCTGAAGCTTTGCCAAATGCAAAACCTTTGCCTTCCCAAGAAAGCAGTAACACCTCCATTTGTTGGGTTTGTGCATTGCTTGTACAAATGGATGCAGTTGAGGTGCTAGTTTTTGTTAAATTGTGAGCAAAGGAGTACTTTGATTCCATTCAGTCAATTTGCAGCAGCCTTTCCTCTCTCTGAAATGCTTTCAAAATCTCAGTAATCCATATCCTGTCTCAAAAAACATGCATTCATTGAGTTTAAAATGATTTCCACTTAGTGTTGTGTTCAGAAGGCTGGCAGACCAGTGTTTTACCCAGCAATTTGAACTGACTGTATGAGTTTTCTCCTGTAATATATATCTGAAGCAGTACCAAAGTGAGTAAGTCAACAGAATACTGGTTCTGTCTGAGACTTTTTGTTGAACTAATGTCTATGTCCCAGGTGTGTGGTCATGTCTAAAAAATAGGTAGCACAGGGCACTTCATTTCTGCTGAAGTACAGAGGTGTTCTTGTGACATAGAGGGAAATTGCAGGGTAAACATTTTCCTGGCATTATTGATACAAGAGTGAGAGAGAAGGGGATAAAATCTGCTTGCTGGTACCAGTTGCTAGGCCAGGCAAAATGGTGGGCTTTGTCTTTCTTGTTCAGATCTCTATTGCCAGCTGTTCTTCATGTAGCTGTGAAAAGAGTAGCAATGAGTGTCTTAGACCACAGAGCTGGACAAAACCGGGGTCATTTTCTGTTTTGACCCCAAGCATTCTGTGCCATGAAGAGATTTTGTATATTCCTCAGTCTGTGCTGTTCTTGTGTTCTCTAGGTAGAGAATGGAAATGATACTGCTCCGCTTTACAGTGGTGAAGAGAGAGAAATAATGCTAAACTGAATTCACAGTCGTTCTGCATTCCTTCTGCAAGGGGATGGGGAGCAGTGTGACTTGATACATTAAAGCTGCTTTCTAAGTTAATGCTAAAATGCTTTATTAGATCCCTTTTAACTACAGTGGAATCCAGGTCCAACTGCTTGTTGTGACTGTAGGAAAAGTCAGGAATTTCTACCAACTGCATAATTCATTCCAGCTAGAGTGTTTGTTTCCAGATAATACAGCAAATGGTTCCAGTCTGTCAGAGGCTGCTACTATACCTCAACTCACCAAACACTGTAGCTGTTCAGAAATCCAGGGTAATTGTGGTACACACTTTGACCCTACTTGTCAAAACAATCAGTAACTCAGGAAGAGGATATCAGCCAAGGCTGCAGTGTATTCCCGTGGGATATGGAAACTTCTCCCCTGTGTAATGGAGGACATGATTAATTCTGACTGTGTTGACACAAGAAGGTTATTGCATAGGATTTCCTTGTGAATGGACAAATCCATTCCCAGCAGAAAACCATTAGAGAGATGTCAAACATACTCCCAGTGTGTTTTGAAAACCTATACCAAGGTTGCATAAAAACAGCTCAGGTTTTGCACAATTAAAAGTTACAAAGAAACAGCCACAAACTTGTGCATTTTTTAGTATAGTATCATATAACTACAAAACAATACAGAGAAGATCCATTTTACTGAAGAAAAATATTAGCTTTGCAGGATCCCTATATCTCCTCTGTCTTTGTGTTTTCAATAGCAACCAGACATTAATCTGTAAAAATCACAGATTTTGGTTCATACTGCTGTGTGTCCAGAGACTGATTCCTACTTTAGGAAGTATATAATCACATTCCACATTATAAGGGGCTTAACAGATCACTGGCTTGGTCCATCCTTCTCCAAACACAACTTCAGTACCATCTGGAATAAGGTCAGCCCATAAGGAAAGAATAGGTAGCAGCTGTTAAAGTTGATAGATGATCAGATAGAGAGATGTCTTCCTCAGTGCTTGCAACCTCTGCTGTTTGAACACACATGCCTACACCTGACAACTTTAGTTTGTGAATCAGGAGAGTGGAGGAACCTTTCCCAGCAGAAAGGTAGGATTTATTTCCCCCAGGGTAAAATTTTGGGTGTCAGATGTTCACATCAAGGCTGGTCGCTGCATAGCTCACTCTATAGCTCCTGAAGAGAAGGAGACGCTACCGGAGGGTCCAGCCCATTCTAGATACAGATAAACACACTTAGAGTGAGGAATTGTGCATCCATTGTTTATGAAGAGCAATGAATAAACTACTTAGACCTCAACATTTGGTCAAGGGAATCATGCATCTGAGTGATTCATTCATCACTGTTATCATCCAGAAAGAAACTGAGGACCTTGACAAACCTGATCAGCTTTTTCTTCAAATGACAGGTACCCATCATGACTTTTGACAACAAACCTGTGCATGTGGAGATGGGTAACAGTTGACCTGCATATACTTTTCCCCCTACTGAGAGGATGTAAGTAAGTGACAGATAATTACTGATGGTGCTCTAAGCACTGTTGAGAGATATTTTGGTGCAAGGTAATGGATGTAGTAGAGATGTGTAGAATTCCCACTGAATTCACTATGATTTAAGTGCGTATTAAAACTACTTGAGTGCTTCACTGACTAAGGGAAGCTCCCCTTAGACAGCAGTCACCTTTCTGTTGCTCCATTAAGCTCACTAAAGTCAGTGGAAAGACTTGCAGCTATTAAAAGTTAGAGAGAGGTAACTGTTTCCTCTCTATGAAGTTCTGGATTCCTCCTTTAGCAACTGTTGAAAAGCTTTGCCCATGACTCATAAAGGCTTGTCCTTCTTATGACCATGACTGGCAGGTGCATTTTGGGGGGCAGAGCAGTGTCCCCTTCTGGAAGGTGTAGATAGCTGTGAATACCGTTTGATATTTTTCTGGAGCCACCTGAAGACTAGATACATGGGCACAAAGGGTTGCAGCAGTTAACAGGATTGGTGTGATGGCAGGAGCCCTCTCCACTGCCTGGGTCAGGAGATTCTGGGAATGAGTTCACAGCTTATCATGGTCATAATACAAAACAGAGCTTGACAGAGCACAAAGTCTGCAACCAAACAAGAGAAAAAAAGTTATTATTTCTGCCATGTTTTTCATATATTGGACACCTTCTAAGTAGAATCTAGAGAGGACTCTCTGAAGAATCAAGACATGCAGGAACACTGTGCTGCCATTCATCGAGACTTGGACAGGCTGGAGAGCTGGGCAGTAAGATACCAAATGAGGTTCAACAAAAGCAAGTGTAGAGTCTTGCACCTGGGAAGGAATAACTGCTGGAATCAGTACAGGCTGGGGGTGACCTGCTGGAGAGGAGCTCTGTGGAGAAGGATCTGGGGGTCCTGGTGGATGACAGGTTGGCCATGAGCCAGCAGTGTGCCCTGGTGGCTAAGAGAGCCAATGGGATCCTGGGGGGCATCAAGAGGAGTGTGTCCAGCAGGTCACAGGAAGTGATCCTCCCCCTCTGCTCTGCCCTGGTCAGGCCCCACCTGGAGTATTGTGTCCAGTGCTGGGCTCCCTGGGATAAAAAAGCCAGGGATCTCCTGGAGAGAGTCCAGAGAAGGCTACGGAGATGATGAAGGGCCTGGAGCATCTCCCCTGTGAGGAAAGGCTGAGTGAGCTGGGACTGTTCAGCCTGGAGAGAAGACGACTAAGGGGGGACATTATGAATGTTTATAGATATCTTAAGTATGGGATGCAGGGGGAAATGGCCAGCCACTTTTCAGTGTCTGTGGGGACAGGACAAGGGGCAATGGCTGCAAGTTAGAGCATAGGAAGTTCCACACCAACATGGGGAAGAACTTTTACCCAGTGAAGGTGACAAAGCCCTGGGACAGGCTGCCCAGGGGGTGTGGAGTCTCCATCTCTGGAGATATTCCAGCCCTGTCTGGACGCCGACCTGTGCAATATGAGCTGGGGAGCTGCTTTGGCAGGGGGTTGGACCCGATGAACTCTGGAGGTCCCTTCCAACCCCTGTGATTCTGTGTGTTTTCTTGCCATAAGATGTGTTAGGCATATGGTAAGATTTGGAATTTATTGATTAACTCTCTCAGTCCCTGACTCAGCTTTCTGGGAGCATCAAGCCCCTTAGGAGATGATCTATAAGTTACTGGGTGCTATTAGGAATCTCATGGTTACTGGAAGAATATTAGGAATCTCAAGGTTAATGCAAGTTCAAAACCTCAGTGCATAGATCCATGGCAAAGGAAGCAGTTCAGAATGTTTTCTGCCCTCAAGTCAAGAATTACATGATGGGGCTTTCGAACTTCAAGTACCAACTAATATTTAATATACCTAAGTGGTAGATATAACTTACATGTCACAAATTCTTCAGTATTAACTACTGTAAATACATAAATCAACTTAGTGATGTTATTTATATTGTTGTAAGTGTGAAATCAAGAATCATCCTTTTACTTGGACAGATCTTATTGATCAAATAAGATTTTTTTTTTTCCCCAAGTATAATGTAAATTCCACATAAATTTCAGTTTTTGTTATGAAGAAATAAATGAGCGAACATCTGCATTGGTCACACAGCACTGCACTGCTCCTGAAGTATGGAGGTGGAAACTTTACAGCTTAATTTATCAGTGTTGTTGCCATTTTTATTGTCATTGTGGGATTTGGAATTGGTTTAGGGTTCTTTTCCTGCTTTTAGAAATGTTTGAAGGTGTTTGTGTTTTGCCCTCTGGCTGTGTTAGAAAACTGGCCAGTGCTAAAGAGAGGCACACTCTCGGAGGCACAGTGTCTGATACAAAGCTTTTGGGGAACGTGCGGCTTTCAGCACGGGCTTCAGTGATACTTAAGCACATTTCTAATGCCTGGCAGAAATGCTAGTCTGATATTTTTTCCTCAATTTAGATACCAAAATAAGCATTTCTTGCTGGTACAACTTCTTTGAAATACAAGAATTTAACCCTCAAATATTTGCTTCTTGATCTCTGCAAGGCAAATTGTCACTTAAGCACTTAACCTGCCTTCAAGAGAAGGGTGTTGTGACTGAATGGCTGCTTATTTGCAGGAAATCTCCTCCAAAGCATGGTCAACTTTTCTGTCTGAATATGTGGGCTTCAACTCTGCTCTCAGTCACATTGAGTAAATACACATTCATTCATCCCAGTGCCATCAGTGGAGTTACTCTAGAGTTTCTTATATTAAATCAGATTTTGTAAAAATTCATTGTTCTACCTTCTGTGGTGGCATAAGGAATTGAAATTGCCTTTGCCATCTGGAGAGGATGGTTGGATCATTTTTCCCGTGGAAGTGAACAGCCCACTGGTAGAAATCTCGTATGTTTTGTTTGCCTTTCTGACTGAGCTTGTCAGCTGCAACAGTTTAAATACAGTTTCCTCAACAATATCATTAGAATTCGGCTATTTGGGGTTTTTTTACCCGTTTGAGTCTCAGTATAGTTGGTATTTCACAAATGCAGCAGCTTCCAAACTAAGAGCACAAGGCAAACATCACAGATTTACGTTGCTATTTATTTTAGGGGGTGGTGGTGGAATATAGTATTTGTAGATACAGAAAAACATCAAGTGAAATGTTAGGCAGTTATTATTTTAAAATAGATCTCTTGGTTTTGAAAACCTGTTTAAAACTCTTGAAGTGGTAATACTAAAATAGAAATTCTTTCTGAAAAGACGCTGAAGCTGCAGGTGGAGCTTCACTGTTGTGCAAGAGTCCATCTGAACCTGAGCAAGGCTGCAAGGGCATCCCACCCACATGTATTGGGTGGTAGAGAAGTGTGATAGAAGGAGAAGAGAGAATAAGATGATCATGTGAAAGGAAAGATACTTAATAACATTAACTTACCTTTTGAAACAGAGGTCAGGCAGTTAAAGATTCTGAGATGTCATTGACAGTCACAGAACAAACCTACTGATCTAATACTGATTCCCAGCATATTTCTAGTCCATGTTACTCAGCATCCCTTGTCTTGTGCCACAAATCGAATCGACATGGTTTGGGGGGAAGGAGCAGGTTGATTTCTGCTGTATTGTGAAATTCCTGTTGTCAGTTTAGAAGGTTCCTTTCTGCAGCTGCAAGGAATAATTTTTTATGATAGCTGTGGAGCCTGTAGAAAGATTAAATCCTTATCACAGATTCCAAAAATAATCAAATTCCTGGTATTCTAAAGCTAAGGAATAGGTAAACATGCACTATTTGCATTGGGCGTATATTGGGTAAGAAACACTGCTCATTGCCTATCTACATTCATACCATGTATAGAAATGTACACATATAGATGCAGGTCTTTATGGACTCTAGAAATAAACCATCAGTTTTGAGCTTGTGTCTTGGTTGCCAGTCTGCCATAGAAGATAGCATTAGAAGAGACTGCAGATCATTGCCAGAGAGGGATTCAGTTTTCTGAGTGCTCCAATTTGTGTAGTTCAGCGTTGCTCCTTGGATTATGTCTCTCAGTCTGAAAGTGCAGTTAGGGTGAGATGCATTGTTCATCAGCTTGAGGTTCCTCATTGTTAGTACCAGCTAGGGGACTGTATCCCAAGCCAGTAGGTGCCTGAACTGCAATGGAACCTTCATGGCACTCGCATGTCTGCTGTTTAATGAACTTTGGACTCATCTGAGAATGCTGCTCCACTAGTCCCATCTTGGTTGTGACCTGAGATCAAATACCGGACCGCCACTCTTAAGTTCAGCTTGAGGTAAAAGACCGAGTTAGAAATTAAAATATTTACTAGCACAAAAGAAAATGTATCTCATGCTCAGACAAATGGGGTATACAAAACACTGTCAAAGCTAGACAATATTATTGCACATACTCCAAGGCTAATATAGACCTCAAAAAACCTCAAAAGAACCCCAAAAGTTTCCTTTCAGTGGGGAGAAAAAAGAGAAAATATATCCTGCAGGAAATGGCTTTTTATCCCAGTTTGATTATCAACAGGGTGCCTCTTTGTCCAAGGCATCATCATCAATTATACCTTTTCCCCCCAGAGCTGTTTACTGTAAAAATCTATTTTCAGAGCTATATGTAGTAGCATCAGCAAGAAGGAAGAAAGGCAAAGAAAACTGACATTTTACCCTTCAGGTAGGGAGAAAGGGATCTATTAGTGGTAGGGGATGCTATTTTAGAAGCATTAACACTGTCCCACTTATTCTCTGGTCTGATCCATCCATCTACCGTTCAAAACCCTTTAACAATGACAGGAAAAAAAAGCCTTTAGAAATATATGCGTGGCTTGCTCCTGTTTAATTGGTGTGTTGGGCGACTGAGCTCAAAAGCGTTTTTCCTTGTCAGTCTCTGTCCCAGTTCCTGCACTGCTGTGCGAGGCTGTCCTCACCATGTTCCTGCTGTGTGTAACACAATGCTCCAGCACAGCTGCAGAAGACTTTGGGTCCCTCTGCTGTATATTGCTGTCACTGACAGCAGGAAGGAAGATTAACTCTGTTGAAAAGCAGAGATGCACATAGTGCCTTTTTTAACTGCAGGGAAAAGCATCGGTTCTTTCTAACTGCAGTGAAGAATGTAAGTAATGTGAGGGCCAAACCCCTCCATCTGTGTAAGCCCTGCTCCACACAGACCTGCGAAGGCTTTGGACTAATTTTAAGGCTCTGTAGTTCTGGGACAAGGTTGTGAGAGAGTTTGAACAGCGTGAAGTTTGGTCTAGTTTCCATCGAACAGTTCTAGAAGCTGGAAGTCACTGGAGTTCAGTGCACAAATCCTTACGTTCATTTTATCTATCTAGGAAAACCTAGGAGCAAGGGAAGCAGATGGCTTACGACTCCGTGTGTGACAAATGATCCTTACGAAGTGAGATCTGCTCGGGCTTTCAGGCAGTTTTGTTTCACAGACTCACAGGGGTTGGAAGGGACCTCAAGAGCTCATTGGGTCCAACCCCCTGCCAAAGCAGGTTCCTTAGGACAGATCACACACACCCCTAGGCAGCCTGTCCCAGGGCTCCCTCACCCTCACTGGGTAAAAGTTCTTCCCCATGTTGGTGCAGAACTTCCTATGCTCTATCTTGCAGCCATTGCCCCTTGTCCTGTCCCCACAGAGCACTGAAAAGGGGCTGGCCATTTCCCCCTGCATCCCATTCTTAAGACACTGATAAACATTAATAAGGTCCCCCCTTAGTCTTCTCCAGGCTGAGCAGCCCCAACTCACTCAGCCTTTCCTCACAGGGGAGATGCTCCAGGCCCTTCATCATCTCTGTAGCCTCCTCTGGACTCTCTCCAGGAGATCCCTGGCTTTTTTATCCCAGGGAGCCCAGCACTGGACACAATACTCCAGGTAGGGCCTGACCAGGGCAGAGTAGAGGGGGAGGATCACCTCCTTTGACCTGCTGGCCACACTACTTTTAATACCCCCCAGAACTGGAGTTCACTGCACTCCAGTTTCTGGAGATCTTCCTCAGTGTTGTAAATTAAATTTGCTTTGCTTAATAACTATCTGATGTTTAGACTGGAAACCAAGGTAGTGTCACCCTGGGGAAGCCATGAAATTGCATATGACCCTATTTGCAAGTTTAGGATACTAATTCTCTTCTTGAAGATGGGCAAGAAAATGTCTATTAAGTTTCCTCAGAGGAATACTGCTGTGCAAGTGAGCATCACTGCAATTCACATGCAGGAGTGAGACCCAAGTACAATTGGCTGTGAGGTCTGTAAGCATTAGCAATATTCTCTTCATACTGCTGTACTGAGATTTTAGAATTCTATTGCTTTATAATCAATATAACATGAAGGCAAATCAACCTATGGAATGGAAGTATATTTCAGTGCATACACTCATCCCTTTTAAGATCTGTACAGACAGGAGTACATCCCATTGGAAGTAGTTCATGCCTATGTTGAGAGAAGCTTAATGTGGGAAATTGAGGCACACACATCCTTCAGATTACTCACCTGCCCCAAAGCTTGTCCCTTTTTCCAAATGACACCACTTCTGATGAATATGGATCATTTTCATAATGATAAATATTAAACAGCCCTGGGGAGCTCCCAACTTTTTACATATCTATCAAATGATTCAAGCAGAAAAACTTGTCCTAATTTTGCATGTGCCACTCTAAAAAGGGAGAAAGTTTGCTTTCCATGGCTCATCCAGTTCTTAATAGGTGAGCCAGTTTTTGTCTGGGAAGAGAGCTGAAGTCATTTAATGCTCTCTGTCCAGTAATCAAGAGAAGAAATTGATTCTGCCTTTCTACTGAGCAATGTGAACTAGAATTGTTCTTGAGGCTCTGGTTACCAATGCAATTCTCTAGACATTCTGTCTTCTTTCTAAGCCTATCCCAAATTCATGAGACAATCTTTATCATATCCCCCATCCTAGCTAGTCCTGAGACTGTAATTTCATTTTGTTCCTGACAATGAATTATGTGATGAATGTGTGCAAAAGGAGAGAAGTATGAAGGAGAAAGGAATCATGGAAGAATGACTTCTTTAATTCCACCCACAGGCATCACTGTCCCTCTCATCCACGCACGCCCTGCCCTCACAAAGAGGTTATAGGTGAAATTATTAAGCTTCAGGGAGTAGCAAGAGCAGGGCTGTTCCACAAAGAAAGGTGAGCCAGCAGCTAAGGGACACCACGGCACAGATAGGGGCAGCATCACTAAAAGGGCACGATCCCACAGTACCTCAACTGGGCAGGCAGGACAGGGCTGGTGACAGTAACAGATTCCATCAACAGTCCAGCCATCCTCAGACAAAGAACAAGTCAGGTCCAAGGTCGGTCCAGGAAAGCCAAACAACAACTTGGGAACAAGGATGGAAACTGATACACCTACAGTATTGCTCAGGCCAGGACTGGGTGCCCAGGCTAGAGCTTGAATGGAGCTCCTGGCTCCAAAAGCAGAGGTTTGGATAGGGCTGGGGGGACAGTTAAGGCCTTTTGGTGCACGGAGGACCCTGACACTACAAGTTGAATAGTGGTCTGACTTCACAAGATGAGTGCTCCTTTCCCCGTCTCTTCACCCCGTGATGGCTGGCACTGTGAATGCAGAGTTGCTGCTTCCTTCATTCACATGAAATGAATCTACCACAGCCAGTCACAGCCTGACCACTGCAAGCAATTTATGGTAAAGCAATTCTGTTGTTTTCCAAAGTGTCCTCACAAGCCAATTTAAAATCCAGGGCTATCTTCCCATTTCTTTAACTGTTGTTTCCTGCAAATTCCCAGGGTAGGAGAAATGAAGAGCACACAGTAATAAATTGCTCTTGTTGAGGCTGCTTGGTGTCCAGAGCACCACAGACAGAAAGAGACGTCACATCATTGTTATGGTGACAGTGAAGTCAGTGAAGAATGATCCTTCCCCCACCCTCAACTCTAGTCGTGACAACTCAGCTATCATATCTCTTTAGTCCATGATGTATGCCAGCTGCCACTTATTAAACAGCAGTGGAGTATTTGCATCCATCCCTACCACATATAATTTACTCACCAACAACTGGCAACCTTTTCTGAAGGAAACAACTTGTTTCTACCATCCTTTATACATACAGCAGCTTGAGGTAGGGCTATCTTTTATTCCTTAATTCCAAACTATTTCTTTTTCAGGTAACCAGATAGCTGACTTATTCCTAAGCACTTCAGTGTCTTCCTATCTTAGAGGCTCTTCCGTGAGACAGATGAGCTGCCCTTTTAGACATTGCTCCTTGGCTTGTGCTCCGCAAGATACTCTGCTCCCATTCAGTACTAAAATATTAGGCTCTTGCCCAAAAGAGAAAGTCCCTGTTTCAGTCAGATGATACAGCTGAGTGATGAATCCTTTCAGTCCCATTCAGAAGTACTACAGAAGTTGCTCATTAAAGGGAGAAGCGCTGTTTTCTCATTTGGTGTCACTGTTGTGAGGTGCCCCGTGCCTTGGGCCTGCCTAAGGCACTGCATCTAAAAAAGTTGTTATTAAAGGTATTTTGCATCAGACTCTTGAGAGTTAAAGATGATCTGACAATTTTTAGTGCCATAACTGGTCGTCTTTGTGTTCCCTATTTTAGCACATTCTTAGTAAGAGAGCTTTCAGATAATCTCTCCCTAATCCTGCAGAAACCTGGTTTTTACTAGGCTGCCAAGGGCTGTGATCTGTAGAAGTCGGATTTGGGATACAGAGAGGGAGCAAGGTCTTTCTTAGAGCTGTGGGTCTTCCTAGGAAGGATTCTGATTCTCAGCCTCTTTGACTGTTATTTTTTGCTACTAAGAAAAGTCTTTGAAAGGAAGGGATTCTTCCACAGATAAGCATGATCAATTTACAAGCCTATTGGTATCCCTTTTCCTTTTGGATGAAAAATGAGCCCCGCTTCTACCTTCATTTCAGTTTACTGATCAAAGAGAAGGCATCTTAATGTGTTACAGCTTGTGTCCTCCAAAATAAACCAAACGTTCCTGTGTAGGTCAATACATTGAGTCTTGTACCAGTGTGAACTCTCCACAGCTGGTGGCCCAAGAACAGAGAGGTGCTGCATCTTTTTGTTACATCAAGACATCTAATTTCCTAGAAGAGGATGTAAATATTAACATATAATTGGTGTTCTAGTTAAAAAAGGAAACCATTTCCTATCGTCCCAGGGACAGACATTGGTTCCTGTAGAAATCCAACAATCTCTGACCCAGAAAACAGCTCTGTTCACTATTTATGACCTACACTGAAAGGTTTTCTAAAAACCTAGAGAGTCAGGGAATTCATCTTGAATGATTCATGAAAATCAGACAATAGTCGATCCCCAAGAAGGTCTGATAAGTGTTTCACAATTGCAGCAGCATCCTCAGAGACTTTATTCCTGTTGTTCACTTAACTTCTTTGAACTCCTTATTAGTATGTGATTTTGTTCTGTCTTGCCCAGAGCTGTCCTGACCGAATCCCAGGGACAGGCAATTCTGTCACTGTCTCTATTAAGCTCATAGCATTCATTTCTGAGTTACCACAACAACTTGGATTACGTGACAAGCAAATGAAGAACCAGTCAGATAATGGAGTTTTTAAAATGGGGATTACTGGTGCTGAAGATGTAATGGCCTCTTTGATGCTGTTACTATCTATAGCATAAATCCTTCTCAGTCTTTGGACTGTTGACCTGACACAGTGAAAAGGCTCCTTTGCAGCCCTTATTGTCCAAAGAAAGGGAAAAGCTTTGCGCACAGGCATCTTCAAGGCACAGGAAAAACACAAGGCCAAGAGATAAACTTGGTAATTTGAAGGCCTTTGATTTCTTTCCAGCACAATCCCAACGTTTTAGCTGAAACTGATATCCTGATTTTATCTGTGTTGCGTTTTCTCCAAGGTGTGCATTCAGTGCTTTGTCATTTCTAAAGATATCCTGAGCTGATCTCCCCAGGGCCAGAGCAGCAGCCTTGCAAATCAGCATCTGCTGAAAAGAACTGTCTAATGAGATTTTGGAAAAAACAGTTGTTGCCAACACTTCAGCCTTTGTACCTCTTGGTGTGTCTACAGGCCTCTCATGCAGTATGACTGGTTATATACCTTTACTACCTACGAATAAGAAGCTGGATTTTGGAGTAACCAGGTTGATTGTTCTTGATTTGGGAGATACCAAATATCAGAGATATCTCTGAGTTTTTTGACAAATAGTTTATCACGTACATGATATTGTGAGAGAGTACAGGAATATAATTTTCCCCCATTTACAGATATAAGGTGAAATTCCTTCCCAAATGAGGACAACATTATGCTTCAGAGCAGAGTTATGGAGACTGCCTGCAGAAACTGCACAGGTGTAGCTGTGCTTCACACACACGGAGGGAAACACACACTCCCCTGCTCAGTTTGCTCTGAGCTGGCAGATACGTTGGCAAAAGCAAACTGAGGGGCGAGTTAAAGGCTGTACTTGTACAACAGCTGCTTGCCTCGGTTTTTGACTCTGCTCCTCAGCTACACTCAAGGACAGGCGCATGGGAACTAAGAATAGTGGGTCTCATTCAAGTGCCTTTTCATCCAGATACCTTATCAGTGCTGTCACCATGAGTCTCTGTTACATAACAGATGCTGTCACTCAGAGCCTGAACAAGCTTCCCACTGATGCTAACGCATATTTGTGACGTTACACTGCCCACATTCACAGAGGCCGATGCTTCTTGCTTCCTTTTTCTTGTTGCATCTTTGCAACTAAGGACTCTAAAGAGTTGTCCAAGACCTTGAAGCAGGTGAAGTGTACTTCTGCAGGGACTTCAGAGTGTTTTCCAGGGCAACTGTACTTTCCCTTTCCGTGTCCCAGTTCTGTATGTCAGAACTGTTTAGGCATTTGTGTACATTTCCACGAGTTTTGAACATTTCTGTGTTATCAGTCACACTGTTCATGTGGCAGCAACATCTCAATGTCAGGCAGCTTTCTTGGGCTTTAGCCTACACTGTCTTTACTCCATTCCCTTTCCCTTCTCATTATAGCACTTCATAAACAACTAAATTTCCCTCCTTCTGTGTATTCAAACCCTTCAGTAGGTGGCTATCATGAGCCCCCAGTTACTGCTGAGCCAAAGCTCTAGTTATTTTATTTTGTTGATTTAACCTTTCTTCACAAGTCAATCCTTCCAGTTCCCTAATCACTCACATTACTTTTTCCTGAGCTCCCTACAAAATTCATCAATGTCTTCATGATGATACAGAGCCCACCACAGAACACTATGTTATAGATGCAATTTTGCCAGTGGGAGAGAAGACATTTTGCTGTTTCCTTGTTTGATAAGACAATGCTGCTGCAAATTCTCCCTCAGATTCACTTTGTGAAAACCTACCTGCAATTTTCTGTTTCTCCTAAGGCCTCAGTTCATGTCTTGGGGAAGCTACTAGCCCTAAGTTATTTGTAAGAAGAATCCAACTTCTTTTGTTTTTTGGGGAGGCAGGGGGGTAAGGGTCTTATTTAACAGCGTGGATAGAACTAGTGGCAGGAGTCCCTCAAGGCACACCAGTTCAGTTAGAACTAGGTTCAGGTAATGAGTCGTGGCCACAGCTGCAAACAGATGACAGGAACTCTTAGTAACCAAATTTTCCACATCAGCCTTTGACCTCACACCCCAGATACACAGACACCTTCCCGACCAAGGAATGGCCTGTATCTGAAACTACTTGCTTTTAGCTGCCTGGGACAATCTAAGCAGAATCAGCTACAAATTTATGTTTATCTAGTGTACAGGCACAGCAGAGCTGGTTGTCTGCAAGTCCCTGGATGATCTCTTGAGGTCCCTTCCAACCCCTACGATTCTGGAGGAGGAGCAAAGTTTATTGTCAGAAGCAGCTATTCTAGAGTGCACTGTGTGATGTGATCTATTTAGATTGGAGCTGGTGTAGGTGTTACCTGTTACATAGATAGTGACAACGTGAAACTGCAAATGGAAAATTAGCTGAAGTACTGAAGTGTCCTAACAGAGAAACAGCATTGGTATATTGAACTGGGCTGGTACTCAGGAGATCTTACCCCTGCACCTGCCTTCACCAGTGAACGACTACGTGAACATTATTAAATCACCTTCCCATCCTTGCCCTAGCTTTGCTCTGTGACCCTCTACCTAGAACATCAGCTGTCTGAAACAACAGCTGCCTGTCAAGGTATGTTTTCTGCAGTGCCTAACACAGCAGGGCCTGGTTTTAGCTAGGATTCTCCTATAAATCTCCATAATGAAGCTCATTGTAATAGAACAAACTATAGAAATAGAGCAGAGTGGTAGCCCCTCACTAAGTTATTTGAACTACAAAAGGGCTAAATCTGCTGAGGACAAGACTGGCAGCAAAAGGGAATTTAAGTAATATAAAACACACATGAGCTTAGGTACACTGGGGAAAGAATGCATGGCTATGAGCTGCCCACAAGTAAAATTTAGGCTGAAAAGTAGGCAAAGATCTTTTTAAGCATCAAGCCAGTGATGTTCTGGAAAAGTTTCCCACTGAGGAATTTGGAGGCAAGAGACCTAACGTTTTGTACAAGCTATAAATGCCCTCTTGAAAGCTCATCAGTAACAAGATATAGGGCTTGCTTAATGATGCTTTGTTAAAACACGGGCAAGTCAAAGAGTTTAGGGACAGATTGTTACTCCACACCTTCCTTTCTCAAAGCTATGTCAAATCTTCATTCCTTCTCTGTTCTTTTCTAGCTTTAATTTCTGTGATGAATTTCATTCAGTTAATTTGAACAAGTACCTAAACAAATCTGTGAAATCAGCTAAGCTCAGATCAAAGAGTTTGACCTGTCCATTCTGAACCTGAGAAATTGTGGCTTCACAGTCAGGACTTTTAACAGGACTTTTGTCTGGAACACCTCCCCATAATAGAGATAATTTGTCCCTTGATTGCATCAGGCTACTTAAGGAAGTTAGCAACTTAAGTGTACAAGCAAATGCACATTCTTCACTGTCAGTAGGACTCTGCTCCCCTGCCTGCCACATTTGATTTATGCAGCACGCTCCCTAGGACCTGCCTGGTTCTGAAATAGGTCAGTCAATATGTAAAGCAGAGCCGTAGCTGGTTATCACAGGTGAGAAAATCAGTGTCTTGGGTTTCAGCACAATCTGCTGATACAACCTGGTGGGAAAATGACTTCAGTGTAAAAAGCTACTTTTGTGAAGGAACAAAGCAGAGAGGAATTTGAATCTACTTTACAGCAGCTGAGAAACTCTGCTTGGTTTCTGCCTGCCTTTGTCTCAGCTAACAATGCATTTGCTCTACAGTATATAGCAGAAGCAGGTTACCAGCAGCACCTGGACCTCAGCCTCTCTCCCGAGTTCGTGGCAGCTGCAGAGCAATTCCTGGCTCAATACTTCTTGGGCTGTGATATCACAGGAATTCTACCTGAGCAAATCAGTGTTATTCTTGGGCCAGTAACATGTCTCTGACTGGTTTAGTCGGAGCCAACCAACCTCAAGGCACAGACAAGGCTGTTTTGTGAGAGCATCTGTTACAGCATCTTTTCCCAACCTGTTTCACAGAGTAATGCTGACTGGCAGGCAGGACAATCTTACAGAGACCCTGCATTTGTAGAATTAACACAGTGTGTGTAGTGGGAAATACAGTCTGGATCAGTTGTTTCCATTTGAAGCCTTCCCACAGTCCGTGATTCACTGCATTATCCTTTCTCCTACGATGGCTCGTCCTGAAAGGCTATCACAGTTGCTCAGTCCTTTTGTACAGTGAGTTATGTATGCTGCTGAAATTAGAGTCCTGAGACTCCTGTACAGGTACTATCTGATACTGCCCAATCAGAGCCCAGTACAGAATGTTCTTCAGGACTCCCAGCACTTCTTTCTGAATCTGAAAACATCTCAGCAGCTTTCCTGGCAAGGAATCCCTTCCTGATGTCTCTTACCTTACCTTGCTATTTTGTGTGTCAGAGTGAACCTGATCAAAAGGTTACTGCTACTGAAAGAGGGAAGCTTTATTTCCCCAGCTACCTCCTACACTCTGCTGCTTTTACTGCCTCTGGCTCTCATTGGGTGCTTTAATAAACTGATGTAGTCTACTAATCTGTCAGCTAACTAAAGAAGCAAAACAAAAATCATAACCCCCTTGTCTGTGTGTGTTTGTGAAGGTGCCATGAATGCAAGGAAAGGGGAAGTGAGACAGAACTGGAGGATGAACAAGGCATCTGCCAGCTGGTAGATCAGTGTGTGAAGCCACAGCTGTAGTTTCACCCAATGATTTTCTTAAGCATTTGGAAAAACTGAAAACCTCGAACCAAATTTAATGGTTCAGGAGGATGTCTGTCTTAATTACACAAAAGTACCTACAGGGTAAGGATCATAGACCACAAACCACATGCATGTAGCTTCCTCTAGGTATATTTTGGCGGAGTTCAATGTTTAATAGTGAATATTATTCCTCTTGGGTGGAATCTAGGCCAGACTTGTATGTTAAAAGAAAAAATAAAAAAGAACCATCTTGTCTCTGTGAAACACAGAGCAGGGACTGTATGTCTGTATTACAACTTCAGCGTGTTATTCTGGACACAGACTGTTCTTTTCTGCTCCATACGTAGCCTGGTTTCATCTGCCTGGAAATGGCAACTGCAAGGGTCTGATAAATGGATTGAAAGGTTGTCCAGCTTCACTGTGTCAACCTCAGAAACTCGCTTATGTAACGAGTTCCTGGGTGATTCACAGCAGCTATGCCTGCTGGAGCTGCCAGAGCCAGCTGGGAGAACCATTCTCCTGCTCTCTAGTGGTAGAAGCACAAAAAAGCCCAAAATGTTCTCAGAACAAACTCATCCGTGCATGCTTTGTTCTTGCAGTGCAGAGCTGAAAATGGCTGCCAAACTCCAAGTTGATAACTTGGAAAATGGAAGCATCTAAACTACCCAAAAAAGAACAAGAAAGAGTTTAATTCACCATGTATATA
The DNA here is from genome assembly GCA_020800305.1 of Porphyrio hochstetteri. NCBI lineage: Eukaryota > Metazoa > Chordata > Aves > Gruiformes > Rallidae > Porphyrio > Porphyrio hochstetteri. The sequence continues at coordinate 14,679,274 of CM036915.1, read as the reverse complement.
TATGCATAGTGTTACCTGAGAGCGTCAGAGCAATTATTATACTGAATTTGGAAGCTTTTAAAGTGAGAACTTTTGGCTTTTCTAGCAGAAATTAGGTAGCAGACCGAAAATTTCTAACTATGAGCAGTAGACAGCTCAGGACACACAGTTGCTCGCTTGCGTTAAAGCCAGTAGATAGCAGCAGTAAGCAGACACACCACTTTGCTGCTACTTTGTGCCAGGATAGGTAGAGCAGCACCTGGTGAACAACAGAGTTGAACAGTCCTGTGCCGTCGTTCATTAGTGAATGAATATGGTGTGTGAGGCTGTCCTGCATGCTGACAGAAAGTGGCAGCCTGCTGCAGAAGATGGTCATCAGCATTGTCTACCAGGGGCGTCTCAAAAGTGGCTCCTGGCAATTCATGGGAAGTCAAGGAGCCGTGGCTTCCTCCTTCAGGCTTTTCAGAGGCTGGAAAACTGATAGATCAGCTAGTAAAACTGGAGGCAAAAGTAGAAATTAAGTCCTTACCCACCTCCCCATCTCTTAACTCAGGGGTGGCTAACTCATTGTTTGTGGCTTACTGAGGACATCAGGAGTACTACACATCCCTTAAGCTGGCACAGCCACCTGGGATCATGTAGTAAAAGTAGTAATAGAAGGGAAGCTACAGGCTGCCTGTAAGCAATCCTTAAACACATACCTATAAATATAGGTGAGTGCATACTAAATTAAAGGTGAATCTGGATTTTAAAGATGCAGACAGTTTCAAAACAGTGACACATACTGGAGCCTCTCTACAATCCCGTATAATAAGCCAAAAGTTCCCTTTAAGGCTTGCTTTAACACAGACAACTCAGAACAGATGAGTCAGTGCTGGAAAACTCCAAATTATTCCTTTCTCCTTCCCCATCCAGTGGAAAATAAAGAATATAGGCATTTTCCTACAGTCACCTGCTGACACGTGAGTTTGATACCTGCATAGGCAATCCTCACCTTAACTGCCTTAGTTGCTAAGTATCTATTTTAATCAGTGTTGCACAGCACCCTCTTCTGCTGAGAGGTGACGAGGAGTGGAAATCCCTGGTCTGTCTCTTTTCCTGTCTCTCATAGGCATTTATATAGCGAAGAAGAAGGTAAGTATAAAAACTCAATTACAGCAAATAGGGGAGAATCAATAAAGGAATAAGAAGCTGGCAGCCACACAGATGGGGGTTTATCTCTGCAGCAGAACCCTGACACGCGACATTACAAGAACATAGAGTGCTCAGATGAGTTATGAAGATTGATATTTATGATGATGACTTGCAATTGTGCTATTTAAAAAACCCACCTATTTGGTAATGAAAACCTGCTGGCAAGATCTGATCAAAGAGGTAAAATTGCAGGAAGAGTAAAATAAGATCAGTAAATCAAATGCAGTAAATTGTCAGTGAGGCACACTGCAATTAGGGGTGACTTCAAGAAGGCAGAATTATTGGAATTGCAGCATAAATCCGTGTCATGCATGTGCTGCCATCTCTTCTGGGAAACACAGGCTCACCTCTAGCATTGCCAGACTAACCTCTGGCAAGGGCAAACAGATACCAACTGTCTCCTAACATGATGATTCCATGGGCTGGGGCATGTTTCAGTTCAACAGAGGCTATGCAGGCCTTGAAGATGCCCATTTGATTACCTTAGCTGTCAAACTCTGTGTCTTCACAACAGCTTACATAAAGCATAGGCTGCGATGTTCACCCGCACAAGTGGCCCATGGAGCACACACCTGATAGGTGCAGAGAGGCCAGGTGGCTGTTGGTGGAGGCTCTGAGACCTTAGCTGACATTGCCTGGGAGGTTTTTCAGTGTTCTTAATCTAAAATGCAAAACAACCTTTAAACAGCAGTGCCTTCTACCTTTTCTGACTACAAGCCTCATTGCATTTTTTTAAAAATTCTACTTGCTCTGTGCTATGAAAACTTTCCTAACCAGGAAAGTTTTTTTCAGGAGGGGAATCAGCTTTTTAAAAGGGTAGACAGAGGCAGGACAAGGGGAATGGATTAAAGCTAAAGGAAGGGAGGGTTAAATTGCATATTAGGGGGAAGTTTTTTACAGAGAGAGTGGTAAGGGGCTGGAACAGGCTGCCCAGAGAGGGGGTGGATGCCTCATCCCTGGGGGTGTTCAAGGCCAGATTGGATGGGGCGCTGGGCAACCTTGTGTAGATCCAGACCTAGAGGTTGGTGGCCCTGCCTGTGGCAGGGGGTTGGAGCTCTGTGATCCTTGGGGTCCCTTCCAACCCAGATCAGTCTATGATTCTATGATTCTAACCATGTACTTCCTAGTGTGACATATCTGCAGCACAGGAACAGAAGGTGAATAAGACCTTCCAAATAATGAAGTACAACTTCTTGTATATGACATTATTATCTATTTTCTTATATGTTGAGAGAATATTGTGAGACTATCTAGTCATAAAAGTTCCAGCTTGGGATTTCTTTTTTTTTGGTCAGAGATGTCTACATAGAACATTCATATCAGATGGAGACTGAAGCAGGTCCTCCCATGTTCTATGGTGCTGGCAGCTGTTAGATCAGGTTTCCTGAAAGCAAGTATGTTTGGGAATGCATTTAGGGAAACACTTAAGAAAAGCTGCTTTAAGTTTAGTCACAACAGCTGGATTTTTGTTTTAGGAGGCACTGGTGAACAAGCAGAAGTGGAGAGAAATAGCTTGTTCCAATGGACTGATCATGGGATGAAGAATTAGGAAATGCTGTGGTTTTATTCCTGCCACTGCTTTGCTGAGAGGCCTCAGTGAAATCTTTTAGATTCCCTGTAGTGAGCATCTTGCATATTTCATCTCATGTAGCATTGCAACTTGCTTCAGTGAACAGCCACAAAGGCTACCAGCTTGATACGGTACAAATGTCCCCTGTCTGGAAAATGAAGCTGTGCATATGGTTTCCCCCTGTTAATTTGTAGTAGGAACAGAAATACTGCTGATGGGCATTGTCCCAGCAGTGCCCATGGGAGTGATAATGTACATGAACGTCCTATTCTCACTGGGGGGAAACATAGATCTAAGAGCACTTCTGTTCAGTTTCCCCCATTTCAGGAAATCCTCTCTCTTTGGTCTCTTTATAAAGAGGAATTTGAACTAAAGTGCAATTTATAAAGAAAGAACCCCTCAAACTAATTTTGACTATTAGCTTTTAAACCTTCTTCTCTTGTAATATGCTGCAGACCGGTGAGTAACCATTAGGAAGTGACAAGAAGACTGTTAGAGCTTTTTAATTCCGGGTCCCCTATTGACTTTGTCTTCGTAATCTGGGTGAGGTAACAATTCTTCTTTTTCCCCACACAGAAACTAGGCAGAAGGTGCTGAAATGAATCTGTGCACCTACTGTAAGGAGCAGATTTGGTGCAAAACAGAGTGAACTTGTTTCAGTAGCTCTGTGATTTTCCTTCTGTGTATACTGAAAAACTGCTAGAGGGAACCAAATAAATGAATGGTTAGTTATTATTCAGCCTTCAGAATGGCTCCATCCAGTTCTTTAAAATGCCAGTTTATTAGTCATTTTACTTAGCTACAAGGCATTAATAAAACATGAAAGGCTAAGGCTGACTTCATTGCATTTGGAAATCCATGCAGTATAGTTACACAGACTGGGAAATCTCGTTATGTTGCCTTCATTTTCTTTAGGAAAATTAACATTATGCACTAGCAAAGTTTACCATTTCTGGGTTTTAATTTGGATTCAGCACTAGACCACACCATCAAAATCATAGAATCATAGAATGGTCTGGGTTGGAAGGAACCCCAAGGATCAGAGAGTTCTAACCCCCCCTGCCACAGGCAGGGCCACCAACCTCCAGGCCTGGAGCTACACAGGGTTGCCCAGCGCCCCATCCAACCTGGCCTTGGACACCTCCAGGGACGGGGCATCCACCCCCTCTCTGGGCAGCCTGTTCCAGAACCTCACCACTCTCTCTGTAAAAAACTTCCCCCTAATATCTAATTTAAACCTTCCCTCCTTCAGCTTCACTCCACCCCCCTTGTCCTGATTCCCCTCCTGTTTCTCTGCTCCTTCAGGGACAGGAAGGCTGCAGTGAGGTCCCCCCGCAGCCTTCTCTTCTCCAGGCTGAACCAGCCCAGCTCCCTCAGCCTCTCTCCGTAGGGGAGGTGCTCCAGCTCTCAATCCCAGCAAGATATCTGCAAGAAGCAGAGCGCCAATCCCTGAGAATCCATTGTGAGCTTTTTATTGAAGCAGGTCCAGCCTAGTAGTAACCTGTGATGGTCCAGCCTGGTAGAAACCCTCAATACTCAGTCCACAGAAAACAGGAAGAAGTCTGTGTGCACTCCCATTTCATGTGGGCACAGGCATCTGACAAGTGTGGGTGAACCCTCAGGAGATTATTACCCAAAGGCCATCTGACACTCATTTTCCATGTAGGCACATTAGGAGTTCCATCAAGAGTATGAGAGAAACCAATGGATAGGAAGGAAAGGTATTATCTCAGCTTCAGGCAATTCCATTCTAGGCTGATTTTAATCTGAATGCCAGAGCTGGCACTGAGAATGATCAGAAGTGTCAACACATGGAGGATGGTTTGCTTTCAATAAGAGCGTGGAGAGAGATCCTGACTGACTTGCCCTATTCTTCCTGCAGTTCTGCTCTGGAGAGGAATTGTCTACTCCAAGTCATGGAGCAGGGTGTGTGTGTGGGCTGGCTGATGTTTCCAGAAGACATTGGCAGGGACAGAATGGGGATATTGCAAGTTAGGTGCATTGTCAGGTGGGTGTTGTGGCAATAGTATTGGCAGCTCCTAGAAAGGAAGAAAGATCAATCCATTTCTGGTTTATAATAGTGGTTTTATAAAGGACACATGTAGCACTTGGCTGCAATAAAAGTGCAGGATAAAAACATCTGGGAATGGCTTGCTATTTTTCTCCATTTAGAAAGAAATCTTTAATAGTCAAATAGTTCACCATAACCAAAACCCCTTAATTTTGGGGACTGGAAATATCCTATAGAACATGAACTTGGATAAGTATGATCCAGTTCAATCTACTTGGGAAGTGTCAATGTGGCTTCTATAAAGGGGTTCCTAATAATTTACAAACCTCCTGGACATCTTTGAAGAGCCATCGATAAATGGAGTCAGGTTGATCTGATTTATACTGTCCATTTGAATTTTCAAAAGGCTTTGGCAAATCCGTTTTTTCAGGAAACTAAGCAGCCAAAGAGGATAAGGGGAGGTCCTAGCATGGGTAAGTAGTTGGGCAAACAAAAGAAACAGATGGCAAAAGTAAATGATCAAGCCTCACAATAGTGCCAACAGTTCTTTAGGGATTTGTGTGGGGATGTAGGCAATTCAGCATATCCCTAAATGACCCAGAAAAGGGTATGAGCAGTCTAGCCACTATTACTGGTCTTTTGCTTGTCCAGTTTTCCAGATTTTAATTTAGAAAGGAACATTATTAACATTTACTCTACCCTCCTGTGTGACATGATCTAGGACTAACTCAAATTAATTGCAGATTCAAGTTTAGTATCTGGGATTGTGCTAAAGCAGATCTTTTATTAAAACTATCTGATCTTGGGTTTAAAATTCCCTGTGACAGAGAATCTATCAAACACTTCCTCATGTTAATCTAGAGGTTAGTTGCCCTCAACGTTCAAAATTATTAACTTAACTCTGGCGTGAATGTCTGTAGCTTCCAGGCAGCATCTCTTCTGCAACTGTGTCTGCTGGTGGAAGGATTCCTCTGTGTTCAGGTCTCCACCTCTCTATGTGGGTACTTAAAGATTATTATCAAATAATTACTTACATTCCTTTTGCTTAACTAAAAAAGATTAGGCTCCCAGGATCTTTTCTGTTAAAGTATGTCTTCCAGTTCTTTTCTGCTTGCAGCTAACATCTGTAACCACCAGCAGCAAGAGCAGTGCTGAGTACAGTTCCACACAACTTTTGAGAGTCTTCTGCACTGGAGAAGCCTTCCTAAAAGGTGGCTAAGAGAGCCAGTGGGATCCTGGGGGCATCAAGAGGAGTGTGGCCAGCAGGTCAAAGGAGGTGATCCTCACCCTCTACTCTGCCCTGGTCAGGCCCCACCTGGAGTATTGTGTCCAGTGCTGGGCTCCCTGGGATAAAAAAGCCAGGGATCTCCTGGAGAGAGTCCAGAGGAGGCTGTGGAGATGATGAAGGGCCTGGAGCATCTCCCCTGTGAGGAAAGGCTGAGTGAGCTGGGGCTGTTCAGCCTGGAGAAAAGAAGACTAAGGGGGGACCTTATTAATGTTTATCAGTATCTTAAGAATGGGATGCAGGGGGAAATGGCCAGCCCCTTTTCAGTGCTCTGTGGAGACAGGACAAGGGGCAATGGCTGCAAGTTAGAGCATAGGAAGTTCCACACCAACATGGGGAAGAACTTTTACCCAGTGAAGGTGACAAAGCCCTGGGACAGGCTGCCCAGGGGGGTTCGGAGTCTCATCTCTGGAGATATTCCAGACCTGTCTGGACACCGTCCTGTCCAATATGAGCTGGGGAGCTGCTTTGGCAGGGGGTTGGACCCGATGAACTCTGGAGGTCCCTTCCAACCCCTGTGATTCTGTGAGTCTGTGAAAAGGGGAAGGGCAGAATTGCTAAAACAACTCTGATACCACCCTCTTGTAGAGCTGGGAGTGAGTCCATGGTCGAGGACTACCTGTTCTAGCCAACTTAGACTAATAAATCTGCCTCTTGTAAAAAGCCAAAGTAAGCTAGCAAAGTCTTAAAGTCAGAGGAAGATGTCTTGCCAAACTCTCTGTCAGCCCTAGGCTTGATGGGAAATCAGGTCCATTTGAATCTCACATTCTTCAGATCTCACAGCAAGTGTCAGTCTTCTCTATTTATTCTACTCCAGTCTTCTCCAAGCTAGAAAAAATGAAGCATTCTGTAGTACTGAAAAGTGTAGGTGGCAAACACCTGATCTGAAAATTTTCCTCTGCTGTGAAGTTTGAAGTTAAAAAAGCAACAACAAAATTGTGAGCTCTCCCTCCCCCCTCCTGGTCCATTACTCATGAAGTGGGTATTTTTATCACCACACATTTCTAAATAAATCCTGTCACCTAATCCTGTTAAGTGAAACTTGCAGATCCAAGGGAGGAGAAGTCTGTTGCTCCACTGAAACAAGGATTCGTGAAGGGTTTTGCAGAATGGGGAAAAACAAAGACAGAATTAACAGGCACAGAGGTAGCTAATGATATATACAATTTTTTCCTTGAGCTAACTTTGAGCAGCAGCTTGTCAAGTATCCACTATGATGTGAAGTTGCTCATGAGAGGGAAAAGGGTAGTTGCTGCTGTTAACCTTAAGTGCTTCCTCTGGGGCAGAATATGCACTGAGATGTCACCAGCTTCACGGTGCTGTTTAGTCTGACATGTCTCTGAGAGCAGCAGGATGGAATGCCTGCAGTGTCTAGCAGATCTGCTTTCCTATGTGTGCATGTATGCATACAGGTTTTTGTACAGTGGTAGCAAACAGGAGCAGCAAGTAACCTTCTGCTAGACACCACAGGAACATGTACAGCCTGAGAAGCTAAATGGACAGATGTCCTGTGTCACCTCAGGCAAGTTCTTTATGCCAGACTCAGTGAAGGGTATAGATGCTCCAGGGTGTTGTGTGTAACTCCTGGGGGCCTGACCGAGCCTAGAGTGGGACACTGAACCTTTCTGTACTGTGCCATGGTAGCTGTTCAAGCACTATGGGCCAGCCTGCATGCTGAGCAGGAAGCAACCTAGCCATGAGGGGAATGCTGACAAAATCCAGTCAGAAATTGCTTCTCCCCATCGTCTCACTACAGTTCAGCCATGTGTGGGGCTGCATAAACCTTCATATCATCTAGAACCCTGTCATAAAGATTTAAACCTTTTTTTTTAAAAAAAATAAGAATAATTCTCCTGCTTTTTTCCTAAATTGCAGCTGGTGAAGCATATCCTATTTTCCTGTTCCCCTAATGTCCCACAGGAAACATCTTTGTGAAGTTGCTCCATTGAACAGAAGATTTAAGATTCCATCAGTCGGTAGGAGAGCACAAGAGGGAATATGATTCTGTCAGCTAATGGTTTAGGGGGAAAGCAGGAAGGCCTGTCTTCTGGTCCTGCTCCCAGGAATGTGTCTGCAAATCATATGGGAAGATGCATTTTCTAAAAAGAAGGCAGAGCCCAGAAAGCAGCATCTACAACTGCTGTGTGTTGTCCTGCCCTTGCATTAGACAGCACAGAGCAGTAACAGTAGATGCAGCGTGCAGTTTTCTCATTGATTGCACTGAAAAAACAAGATTCAGCATTCACAGAAGTGCCAGGTGAGCGGCATCCCTCCCCCTCACCACAACCCCCACACACAAACACAAGGCTACCATCCACTGAGACAAACTTCTACAACGATGAACTGATGCTATCAAGGCAATGGCCTCAAGAGTCTGGAGAGCTTTGTTTAAACTCTTACACAAAGGTCAGCAGAGTGTTGAAAACAAATGAAAGCACAGGCTGTGAAAATTAATCAATGGGGAGTCCCTGGGTGGACTTCTAGAGCTGCCACAGCATGGGGCAGGGCTGGTCACTCCCTGCCTGTACAGAGCCAAACACGGCCTTGCAGCTCAGCTCCCAGAGCATCTGAGCATTTGACATTGTTTAATTAGGGCCAGCTTGTGTGGCACTGTGGAAGAGAAAATCTTAGCCTTTAGTCTGTATGCCTGAGAGCTGGGGAGATGCCTGAGTGATAGATAGCACAAGGGCATACAGTCTGAACAGTCATGGCTAGCAAGGAGCATCCAGGGACAGAGAGGCATGGATGAGAACATGTTTGGATGAACCTTCTGCCTCCACTCTTCTGGGTTTACTGGGTATTTAATCTTTGTCAAGTGTACAGCACTTGAACTGCCTTTTATTAGGAAGTCCAAATCTCATTTTATTGTTAGCTCCTTGGGTAATACATTGCTTCCTAAAATATCATTTAAATAAAGAGAGCAGGAAGAGTGCATTTTCCTTTTTTTCTCTTTTATACATTCAGCCTTCTCATTTCCAGATCCAGCAGGTTTGGCTTTAACTTTCAAAAGAAGGAAATTCGCTTTTTGGCAAAGATAAGGGTTTCAGAATGTCAGCTGACTTGGTTGAGAACACGAATGACCATGAAAAAGCTTATATGGAAGTTCATACCCTCCTTAATGGTAGCACTGGAGCAGAACTTCAGCATACAGAAAGGCAAATGCAATGCAGACAATTGTCTCCCTTCCTCTTTCCATGTTCTTAGTTTCTTCTTTTCATCCACCCCTCTTTTGCTTTGTAGCTCATCTCAACAAAACCTTCTCTAAACCTCAATCAGCCAAAAGGAAACGGCACAGAACTGGCACTCGAAAGCCATGAGGTTGTTTCCTCTGCTGCTCTATTCTGTTCCTCTGCTGTTGAGACTGGGACTGGACCACTTTCCTCTGCTGGGGTTTTGATATCAGCAGGATGTCCTAGATGTTTCAGTAACACCTACAATTAAACAACAGCAACAAATGATGGGCAGAGGCCCAGGCTGGGCCTGGAGTGCTTGTTTGATCCGGAATTGAGGGAGAAGTTTGATTACTACAAACACAAATGTGCATGTGCAGACACAGGCATATGCAAACTCAAGGAAATACTCTCTGGATTGAGGACAGCTGCAAGATCTTGGCCTGGACAGGTGGACCCTCAGCTGGGTTAAAAACTGGCTGGATGGCCAAGCCCAAAGGGTGGTGGTGAATGGAACAAAATCCAGCTGGAGGCCGGTCACGAGTGGCGTCCCCCAGGGCTCAGTCCTGGGTCCAGTCTTGTTCAACATCTTTATCAATGATCTTGACGAAGGGATTGAATGCTCCCTCACTAAGTTTGCAGATGACACTAAACTAGGAGGAAGTGTTGATCTGCCTGAGGGTAGGGAGGCTCTTCAGAGGGATCTGAACAGACTGGACCGATGGGCTGAGTCCAATGGGATGAAGTTTAACAAGGCCAAGTGTAGAGTGCTACACATGGGACATAACAACCCCCTGCAGCGCTACAGGCTTGGGGGAGACTGGCTGGAGAGCTGTCAGGCAGAGAAGGACCTGGGGGTGTTGGGTGACTGCAGACTGAATATGAGTCAGCAGTGTGCCCAGGTGGCCAAGAAGGCCAATGGCATCTTGGCTTGTATCAAAAACAGTGTGGCCAGTAGGTCTAGGGAGGTGATTGTGCCCCTGTACTCGGCATTGGTGAGGCCACACCTCGAGTACTGTGTCTAGTTCTGGGCTCCTCACCACAAGAAGGACATGGAGGTCCTGGAGCGAGTCCAGAGAAGGGCAGCCAGGCTGGGGAAGGGGCTGGAGGGCAAATCCTATGAGGAGCGGCTGAGGGAGCTGGGGCTGTTTAGCCTAGAGAAGAGGAGGTTGAGGGGGGACATTATCACCACCTACAACTACCTGAAGGGAGGTTGTAGAGAGATAGGTGATGGTCTCTTCAGCCAGGTGACAGGTGATAGGACAAGGGGAAATGGCAAGAAGCTGTGCCAGGGCAGGTTTAGATTGGATGTTAGGAAAAAATTTTTTACTGAAAGAGTTGTCAGGGCCTGGAACAGGCTGCCCAGGGAGGGGCTGAGTCACCTTCCCTGGATGTGTTCAAAAAAAGGGTAGATGAGGTACTCAGGGATATGGTTTAGTTTAGTATGTGAATGGTTGGACTTGATGATCTTAAAGGTCTTTTCCAACCTTATTATTCTGTGATTCTGTGATTCTGTGATCTTTCTAGTGTTGAGTGGGTAATATGTGGCACCGCTGCAAGGCTGGTTTCTAAAACCAAAGCCCAGAGAGAGGAGGCCTTAATTTTAGTTTCACAGAATTATTTGCAGCCTTATCAATTGAAACGTCTTCCCTTTACTTACCTGCTGGCTCAGTGAGGCACTCAGCATTGCTGGCAGCTGCAGACACTGCTCCTGAATGGCAGGCATGGCGCTGGCACAAACTGCTGTTTTCTAAACTCCCAAGATAATGGGAATGTCTCAAGGACTCAGACTGGCCTAACCTGGTTGCTTGTTTGTAAAGGATATACTTATGCCAGTGAGGAATGAAACACAGGCAGAAATGCTCTCCCCTGCCTTTGGCTTTGGCTGAAGTTGCAGAGTGGGCGCAGTAACTACTTGAAACTTCCCTCTATGGGGAGCAGCATGACCAGGGGCATCTGTAAGGGGGAATGGTGAACTAGGATCTTCTGCTTGAAGCTCTTGTAATGCCCTGTTTAGACATGTGGGCTAAGATTGTCTTCACAATTTTGCTATCTTCCAGAGTTCAGAAATCATGAATAAGCATGAACATGTCTGAGTGTGTTCTCCAGAATCATGAAAGTACTTCTAGCTGCTTACCTGAGGAAATGAAGCTTATACAGACACACTTTGTATCCACCAGTCAGCTCCCACCTACTAATATTTCAACCTGTTTGATGGCTAAATCCAAATTTGACAAAGGTATTTTGTCTCAAAGATAGTATCTTCCTACATATTTCTGGAAGTAGGTAGCTGAAGTAAAGAGAGAATTCATGTTGAGACATAGAATTAAAGGATAATTTAGGTTGGAAGGGACCTCTGAGGGTCTTCTGCTCAAAGCTGCTGCAGCCTGCATCGCTGGCATCAATAAATTACTACACATCAGGGAATCCTTACATGACAGTACAACTATGAATTATAGAGGAAAAGTTTGTGTTGGATCTTGTACATCTGACATGGGAGACTCCAGTCAGAAGGCATACATTTCTTTCATAGCCATCTTGCTCACAGAGCATCTTGTTTCTAATTAGTCTCTTATTTAGAATTTTTGAATCTGCTGCAGGGAGGCATTGTGAAGACACATCCATTAGGAGCACGAGTTCTTTAATCAGAGCTGTACAGATGTCTGACAGGTGGTATGGCTGTGAGACTTTGGTTTGCAGTTGCACCAACAACATGGTGTTGAGCTCGTTTGATTCACTTACCAGGGAAGAGAAAGGGTTCAAGTCAGCCCTGACAGAATTCAGCTTACTGAGAGCGGAGTGTGGACTTCACAGAGTTGGGGGCTGCCATTACTATTGTTGGAGGCAATAGCACATTTCCCATCAAATCCAGCACAGCACAATAAGCAAAACCAGTACAGTTCATGTAGACAGAAGATGCATCGGCAGGGACAGGCTCCTGAAGATGGATCCATTACTCTTTGTGGAGCTACAGCTCATTAAATGCTGGTGAAAGGCGCTATTTTGAGAAAGAGGCATTTTGATAGGCACTGAACTGCTCCAGTTTGAGCAAACCTCCCCATACTGTCTCAACCCTCTCCTGAGTAATTCCAGATGAGGGTAGAAAAATAAGCTAGTTCTTGGTTTTTAAATAGATATTTCATGGAATATACATCTAGAAGGCAAATTTTATTGAAGTCCAAGATACAAGCTTAATATGAGCATTTCAATGAGAGTACTGGAAAATTACATGGTAGAGTTTAGACCATCATGTACAAATGTTGGTGCTTTGAAAACCAAAAGTAATTGTGATTAAACCATATAGTTTCTGTAATCTCAGTAGCTTCTCAGATTCTGTGTAATTTCTCTTCCTCAGAGGCAGGTTACCTGTCTCTTTTTCTATCAAGCTTTCTATTCTCTGCAGGGAATATTAAAGGTCAGGTGACAAGATGCTCTTGCTAATCAATCTGTTGCTCGCTATGATTTTTAGCAGCTCACTCCAGTGAGGATTACCAGCTTTTGCAAAACATCTAAACATCCTGAACATCTTAAGGTTTATTTCCTGCACAGTCTGTAACTTCTTCCCACAGATACCAACAGGGTTGATTCTTTGGATAACATTCCTATTTTTGCAGTCCAGTGGCTATGTTAGTTACAAGCATGTTCCCAGCAGCCCCCCATATATCCTAGATAAGTTCTCCTGTTGTGGTCTTGGATATAAGGGTGAAGAGAGAGGGATTGCTCCTGATTTATTTACCTCTGGAAGTTGGAATGAATACAGCTTTCCAAGTACTCCTGCTTGGATGTGTCTCATCTCCTGCTGCTGTTTCTCTTACCAGGCTTCACCATCTGATGTTGTTAGGGGTCTGTTTAGCATATCTCTGCTCCCACTGATGGACTTTGAATCACAGAATCGTAGAGGTTGGAAGGGACCTCAAGAGATCATGGAGTCCAACCCCCAAACTGGGTGTTCTTTCTCCCACCCCAAAGCAAATCTTGCCCAGCAAAAGTGACTTTCTTCCTTCCATGCTGACAGCCAGCTCTGTGGGACTCTCCTCTCTCTGCCCTGCCCTCTGGGCTGACTCCCCAGAGTCCTGCACTCTGACATGGATCTCACTTCCCATTGCGCTGCTGTTTTCTTTTGCCTGGGCAGATGCTCAGGTGCCTTCTCTGTGCCTTAAATAGGTTTCAGCATAGGTCCTAGCAGTTCAGTCACCCACTTTGGCTGAATTTGGTAATTAATAGGGGTGAGGGGGAGTAGGGTTTGTGTATTTACAGCGATTATTTCTTTATTAACTTCTAGGTATAAGCTGCAGAGGCAGTGAGTGCACACTTTTGCCACTAAAACTCTGAGGTAGAATTTCTCTGTTTTGTAGTGTTGAATATTTAATGAATTCCAAATGCCAATTATGAGTTACTTGCTGCCTGCTAGGAACAATAGACAGCTTTGAAAGGACTTGCTCCCATTCTTCCAATCTGTGCCACGTGTTTGCTGACTCCTTTTTTATCTAAGAATCCAAGAGTTCAAGGGTGATGACTGAAAGTCTCACCCGAGCAAAGGTGGTCTTATCAGGCCAGTGAGCAGACAGCTTGCATTGCTGCTTTCTGTATCCTCAGCTAGAGGATATTAGGTTTTATGGCGCTCAGTCTATTCTTCTATAGCCTTGAGCTCATTAGGAATGTGATTTTTTGCATTTGCATTGCAGCACTGGATTTTTATTAAAATAGCACCACATATATATGTACATATATATATGTATATATGAGCTGGCAAAATCCTCTAACAAATGAATCTTTGGCTGCTTTACTTGCATTCTCGCTACCAAATCCATTCACTTTATTCCAATTCTTGGAGCAGTATCTGATAAACATTGTTATAAAGGAGAAAATTTCCCTCCAAACAGTTCTCTATACCCCCTCTGAATGTACTGTGTAGCCAACAATAGGCAAGGCTTAGTCCTACAACAGTCCTAGCTTTTCTGAAATGTTCCAAAAATGCACCTGTAAAGGTCCATTTGCTGACATGGAAAGCACTGCCATACTGCCAACAGTAAATAATGTCCATGTTAGTAGTTTCATACCATTAGACAATAATAATTCCCAGCCTCCTGCACTTAGTTCTTGGAAGGCTCTCAAATAATATATCATTACTTTGAAGTTGTCTGGACTCAAAATTGTCATTACATTTTAAGAACTTTAGACTTCCTCTGAGTTTGGTTCCTGTAAGTCCTGGAGCCAAGTTTTGTAAGTGTTTAGGAACTCACACTTGGAGACAGAGCTACACAAGAATGCACCTGGTTTGTAGCACTTTGGGCTACCTGCACTTAGGTTCCTTAGGCTCTTATTTCAGGTTAAACTGCTTCTGTTTTTTAAAAATGGGACTATGGTAATTGGTAAATTGCTGTGCTTGAAAAATTGCTTCAAAACAGGTATGATACTGAAGTGAAGCTTAATTCTTTATAGATAGGTGCTAAAGAAAGAACCCTGGTCCAAAAAAGGTATCTTAAAAAACTTGTCTGCATCTGAGGAATCATCTGCATTGTACATAGGCTGGATACTGGTGGCTGGGATGTGCTGGCCAGCATTCTGAGTGCCTCTATGTGCAGCACTGTGCAAGCCAGCCTGCCTCAGTCTTTGCACCTGCTAATTGTCTTTCCTAGCTATGGGAGTGATAAAGGAGCATTCTGCTGCCTGCATGCTTTGTTGTGTGCTTTCCCCACTTCAGAGCTCTAAGAGAATCTTATTTGTGTCATCAAATAAGGCAGCACTCAGAGAACAATCCCAGAAGAGCTGGGAAATAAAGAGTGTGGGTATTTTCCCAGAGACAGCTAGAATACCTATAGCTGAAAGAGGACAAACAGCTTGATTCCTTGAGCACGTCCTTTATTGCTCTGTCATTCTCTGGGAACATCAGGGACTGTGTTTAAGAAGCTGCATCAGTTTCAGATGTTATGCACCTCATTAATCAAAACACATCCTTTTGGAAGGCAGTTGATTGCAGCTTAGGCACAGAAGTGCTTACACCTCAGCATCCCTAGTGCCTGGAGGAGGGAAGAAGAGGAAAAAGACCTTTAATACTATCACTAGCTTAGTTCATATTATCTAATCTATGGGAGCATTTGCAAATCAAGGTTTATTTCCCGAAAAAAGTTTTTTCTACCAGAAATTGTGATGAAAATAATAATATTAAATTACATTTGCACTGGGTAGCTTCATTGTAGAGTATTTCAAATGAGTCACAGCCAGTCTAGGCTGTGCCAGGAGGTGGGAGGAGAAGCGGAGCAGGTGAATGCTTCAGAGAAAGGATTCAGGAGAGAAGAGAGCAAGGCAAACAAAGATGAGGAAGCATGTGCTGTCTGGGTGTATGGTGAAGCCGCTGCTCATGGCTGCATTTCCGTGGAGTAAGCGCTTAAGTAACATCCTGCTGTGACTGCTGCTTAGGGCAGTCACAGGTGACTCCTGGAAGGGGAGAGGTGAGTAGTCCCTCCTGAAAGCAAAAGTGCAGAGATGGGGTGAGGACGGATGTCCTGGCTGCTTGCTGGCATTTCACCTCCCTGCCTGCCTGCCTGCCTGTGCAGTGAGGTGGGCTCCTTTTCCTAGGAGGTAGGATTTGAAACGTATGAAACGACAAACACTCTAGAAAGCCTCAAATACTGAATCTATGCACAATATATAAGCAAACAGATTCTTGATTTAACTCGACTGGTTGTAAAAGCTTTGCGCTAGTAAATCATTTGAACTAGTTCAGCCATCCAAGAGCTCCTTAAATGTAACAGGATGAACAGCCATTCCTGAGGAAGCCCAGGGCTGCACTCATTGCCACCTCTTCTCTTTTTCTCCAACAATCCTCTCAAAGAACAAAAAGTAGGGAAAAGCCTGATTTTAGCCTTTTCCTGCTGTCTTGGCCTCTGTTATACGAGGTGTATTGTGGCCAGCAGTGAAAGGCAGAAGGCTTCCCATCCGGAGCTGCTCTTCTCCCTGGACCAGCCTCCTGAGAGACAGGCGGGTCGCTGGGTGAGCCGCAGAAAGTGCTGACTCAGGTGCCCACCGGGAAGTGGGTTTCCCCGTGTCGTAGGGAGAGCCCACGCATCCCACACACTCCTTCGCCACCCCAGCCCAGCCTCCTGTAGGGGAGCTCTTTGAGATGCAGCTTCCTTTTTCCTTTTCTTTCTTTTTTTGAATGACTTCTACAGATCTAACCCCGCAGGGGAGAACTAGTAACGTTTTGCATGTCTAAGCAAGGCAGCAAAGGAAAAAGAAACCTCCCCAACCTTCGGTGCTTTGCAGACAGGTACAAACCACAACGCGTTTCCCAGCAGGCAAACTTCAGCTGGAAAAGACAGGCAATCTCCAAAGCCCTGCTTTGCATGCAAGTGAGATTTTCAAGGTGAACCACTGCTTTTCCTTTAGATTTGGATTTGCCCCTTCCCACAAAGACAACCCCCCCCCACACACACACATCCCTCCCCCGCCCCCGTGTCTTCACAAGCAAACCTGCAACAAAGCAACCACAGAAGGAGAAAGGACCGTCAGCACCCAAGAGAAAAGAGCATTTTGGTTCTCCTGTGTGTTTTACGTTCGGTTTGGGGTTTGGATTATTGTTAATGTTTATGATGCTGCTTCTTTTGAAGCTCCCGGGTGCCCGGTAGCGCAGTGCCGCCAGCCCAGGGCGGCACTCAGCCCGGCACCCTGCGCTGGAGCCCAGCCGCGGGTGAGCCCTGCTCAGCGGCAGGAGCTCTGCAGCGCCAGGGCGACGCGGTCCTTGCAGCCCGGCAGCGGCAGCACCGTTGCGGCGCCCGCTCAGCCACACACACCCTTGGCAGCCAGGCGTTGCCCTTTTAAGAAGCCCGGGTGCTGGCTCAGGTAGGCAGAGCCTGCGTGCAGTAGTCGCTCCTATGGCAACCCAATAGAATGGGATCGCTTCATGAATATTCCCAGGAGCAGGAGCTGCATGAGGAATAAGTGATGACAGTGATGTAAGCAAGCGGTGGCTGCTGCAGGTTGCAGTTCATTGTGTTATTGGCCGGCAGGTTGAGGAGTTTGAGGCACCCGGGCTTGAGCTTCGCTTTCCGGATGATGTCCGCCCGCCAGGAGACACGGCAGATTTGCATCTCGAAGCCAACATGGCAAGGCTGCTGCTGCTGCTGCTGCTGCTGCCGCCCTCCCTCGCCTTCCAGCCAGAAGTGTGTGGCTCTCCTCTAGACTTCTTGCCTAGTGCTCTGGATCTGAGCAGACAGGGATTGCAGTAACACTCGCCAAGGGGAGACAAGCAGCAAGTAGCCAAATCGGGACAACGGAGAAGAGGCGGGGGGAGGGAGGGGGGCTTTTTTTTCCTTCCCTCTTTTTTTTTTTTTTTCCCTTTTTTTTTCCCCTTGCCTTCTGGATGCAGAGCCTGTGTTTTGATGCAAAGCCTGTGGATGCCACAGTCTGGTAAGGAGATGACACGCCAGTCTCTGGTCCCTTCTGTCCCTTGAGCTGGGGGCTGGGGCCTGGGGGCAGTGACGGTTCCCCTCCTTGGGCACACCGGGGCGGGGGGTGTCTCTCCCTTTTAACTGAGCGGCGGCAGCAGCAGCAGCAGCAGCAGCAGCAGCAGCAGCACCGGCCATGGACAAGCTGCCCCCCTCCATGCGCAAGAGGCTCTACAGCCTGCCCCAGCAGATAGGACCCAAGGCGTCGATCATGGACGAGGAGGAAGACAGCGACAAGGACACCCGGAGGAAAAGCATCAGGCTGAAGCCGCTGCCTTCGCCCTCTGCTGGGAGCACCCGGGCACTCGGGGGAGACCCCGGCAGAGGGGGGGACCCCGGCCTCCTGGAGAAGGAGGCAGGCGGCAAGGGCGCCAAGACCAGCACCAACGGGGACTGCCGCCGCTTCAAAGGGAGCCTGTCCTCGCTGACCAGCAGGCACCTCCACGACGCGGCCGAGGAGAAGAGGCTGATCGGCGGGGAGGGGGAGCCGGCCTCCCCCAGTGAGGACAAGAGCCCCCCCGGCAGTGGGGAGCTGGAGCAGGGACTGTCAGCGCCCCCACCACCAGCGACCCCTCCGGAGCCCCAACAGCAGCCCCCCCGGGCTTGTTCCTCTACCTCCATTAAAGTGGAAGGAGGTGGAGGGTGCGACCAGATCACCCCAGATGAGGAGCAGAGGCTGGGCCAAGCCGGTTTCATGCAGAGGCAGTTCGGGGCCATGCTCCAGCCGGGGGTCAACAAATTCTCCTTGAGGATGTTTGGCAGCCAGAAGGCCGTGGAGAGAGAGCAAGAAAGGGTTAAGTCCGCCGGGTTCTGGATCATCCATCCCTACAGCGACTTCAGGTACAATCCCCCCCTCCCCGACCCACTCAAACCTAGCTGGTGCCCCTTCCCCTACCACGTCCAGCTCACACCTCTTTCCACACAGCACACACACCCAGGCATAACTTTCCCTGTTCATTTCCCAGGCAGAACTGGAGGACATGGCCAAACCTGCTCCAGTCAAACAGTCTGCATGTTTCATTTATATCTAAGTTGAATTTCAGTGTCCCTGCCCTATTATTAATTTTAGATTGTGCTTTTAAACCAACAAATGTCTTTTGCTTTGGCTTTTTATAAGGGAAAGCCTCTCCATAAGTTCAGTGTAAATGGGGAAAATATTCCCACCTGATGCACAGCTCTGGACTGAAAGCATGCTGTCTGCTGGTTAACTAGTCCTACATCTCCAGTTCAGAACCTACCTTCTGCCTGATTAATGTTTCAGTTGCTATTTGCATACCTCAAAGTCCTCTCCCCTCTCCTTCCTCAAGAGTTAGGGAAGGATATTGCTACTGTTGCTTGTTCTCCTTAGGGCTTCTTACTGCAGCATCCTTTGTCAGGAGCTGGTATGTGCAGGGGATAGCAGCATTCCTTAGGAAGGAACTTAACACCTTCAGAGTCTTGCAGAGAAAGATTTTATCTTTTGCATCTGCAGATCCTTCTTTGCAAAATTAATTTGGAGAGGGAATAGTTAACGCTGTCTTTATGAAAGTAATGGCTTGCTTTCACTAAGACAGTAACACTTCCATGGAGGTTAATAAGGAAATGAACTTGTAAACCCTAGAGCCAGTTTTTTTATAGTTCCCTATAGCAGAGGGGTTGTGTTTAGGTATTTCTGAGTAAAGCATTGTCTCCTGCACAGGTAAATTGTCCTCTGCAATATGTATGTAAAGTACTGCAATCAATAATTAATTACTTAGTGCAATCAATGGCTAAGGTTTATTGCTTCAACTTTAATTACAACTGGCTTACATCTCACATTTAAAAGCACACAGTAGAAGAACAATATTCAAACACGTATCTATCAAACTACATGATTTTATTGATTTCTTGGACTCTTCAAGAAACCTTGTATTGCTCCCTAAAATGCAGGTAGCAAGATAATTGCAGGAGGGTGTCCCAGAGTGGATTTGGGTGCCCAAAGACAGAAACCTCTTGACACTACCTTTTAGGGATTCAGCAAGCAGTCTGCACACTTGGAAGATTCAGCACTGGCACTGAACAGATTCCTTGATATTTACTTGGATTAACAAATGTTATTAGAAGGCTATATGAATTGGAGGGCTGTGCTAGAGTTTAAATTTAGGGCATTCAGGTGTCCGAAACACACAGCTGACCGAGCATATAAGGGGTTACATACACAGTCCTCACAAGTGCAATCTTATTCAAACCCAGACTGAAAGGAGTATAAAATTGCCCCCCAGTTGTGACTGATGAATTAACACCTCACTAACACAGTGAAATGTAAGAGTGATTAGCTTTAAAAAACCCACAAAACCAATTTCATATTCCTGGCTATAGATCTTTGTATTATCTGCCACGAGTCTGGAGTTAAAAACTACCTAATGTGCTTTCCTGAGTTACTCTAGCAAAGTGTTCTCTGCCTGCTGAACCCTCAAGAAATTTGGGTTTAGTCTCGGGATTGTATTTGGATTATGCAGAAGCAGCATTCAGTTTGCATATCTTTTATCTATGAGTGTAGTGGATTTTTTCCCTGCTGTCTTTGTGACTGCCTTTCCAGCACAGAACCAGACTGGCAAACTTCAGTGAAAGGACTGGAACAGCAGCTGAGGTAACCACCTTGCCCAAGGTGAGATGGTCCTAAGAGTTAATTTTTTTAAGATCCCTAGTGAACTTATTCCTTAAAACTACACAATAAATTCTGAGGGAAGCTTTTATTTCTGAGATATTTGGCTGTAGGGCCACTCCTAGCCTTACACAGAGGAATGAAATACGCAGGCAAGCTAGACTCTCCCAAGCCAGACAGTGATCATACTGAATCTGCTAACACTCAGATGTATGCAGATACAGGAATGCATGCCTGGGTCTTTAGTATTAACAATAAAATCCTTCCCTGATGGAGCTTGGTGCAGAGGAAGAATAGAGAGTTGGGTGTCTGTGCCCCGCTGCACCCCGCCCGCTGCTCAGGCTCAGAATCTAGGTGGGTTGGGATCTTGCTGCTTTGTGTTTCTTCTAAACGGATGCTAGAAGCCTAGTGCACAAAGAGGTGCTTTCTCCCTGCTGCTGTGTGTCACCATCAGGTGAGGCAGGGGTATTGGTTGTACAGAGACATCTGAAGAGACCAGGAGGAGTTGGCTGCACTACTCTGTGGTCAGTATGTACATTTTCTGGGGAACTTTGTTCGCTCCTGTTTCTAGGTCACTGGCAGCATATCTGAATAGGAATGATGCTTAGCACAATGCGTGGGCTTCCATGAAGAATGACCTATGAACAGTGGCTGCCTTGAAGGAGAAGAGTGGGAGCTTCCCAGATCCTGCTTGGGTTTTGTATTCCCTCCTTCTCTGAATGCTACTAAAGCATCTGTCTTGGAAACAACTCCCATGAATATCAATAGCATTTTTTTGACCTCTGAAATGCAGCAGAATGCACCAAAGAGCAGATATTATCAATATATTTGCAAGAGCTCTATCCTTGACCCAAAGGAGTCTCTGTTCTGCTTTGCAAATTACGTAGTGCAATGCGTGGTTGCTCCTTGTTGTAGATGGGTGCAGACTCTGGAGACTTAGGGTGTTGTATGAGGCATGGGTCTCCATCACCCTGCTGTCACCAACGCTGTGCAGCAGCACTTGATGTACACATTAATATTTAATTATTTAGACCCAGATCTTGCTTTCTGGGTTCTGTTTTGTTGTTTGGTTTTTTGTTTGGGTTTTTTTTTTTTTTGAGAAACCAGTTTTACATCTGAGAATGAGGTGCATCTCCAGGCATTCTGGTAGAGCTCCAGATCTCATGACTGCTGTCTCAGTGCAGCTTGAGATGTGAAGTTTTGAGTGGAACACTCCAGCTCTATTTACTGGAGCTTGATTCTGCCATGAAATGACATTGGTCTAATTCCTCTGACTTCATGGAGCTGCTTCTCTTTGTGCTATGTGAGAGGAGTTCCTGTTTTAAAATAGAACAGAGGCTTTCATCATACTCTCATTAGATTATCATTCTAGCATCTAATATGGCTAATTCCAGTGGCAAATCTATGACCCTCCAAGAGTAAAGCAATTAATATGGATTAAGGCTCTGTTGATTTCTGCTTTTAGTCCATTGTGAAGGGAAAAGACACCAAATGACCTTTATAAAAGCCAAACTCGGTGCCCCTGAGTACTCATGACTAATGCAGTGGACTAGTTCTAGAAGCTCTTAAAAGGTGTCTTAGCAATTCCTAATGAAAATAAGAACACAAGCTCCCTTCTGAGATGCAGATGTATGGGCTAGCTGCTTGAGTTTATTTGTGCCTGTGGTTGATCTCACGTCAGTGCAGAGCCAAAGTGTATTTCCTAGATCAAGATTTATCTGTGACTTTGAAAGCTTTTTCACTGGCTAGATAGAATTGTAATTTATTGCTTAGAGGAAGCATTGATCCAGTACAATTGGTTTAATAAAAAAATTCCAGACAAACAATGATCTATCTAGTTTGTAGCTGACTGAAGCATATTGGTTGTAGCTGCTACCTAGAATTGCTTGCAAAAAAAGTGTAGCATGCTGCTTTTAGAAAGGCCTGAGTACAGATACACTATCTGAAGGACCAAAATAGTCCAAACAGTGGATGTAAATAGAACTGCACATTATTCACTGCCCAGCAATCTATTAACTTCTTCACAGAAAGGAGAAGCTGCTGCCTTCTTGAAAACAATGGGGAATATTCCATGCAGTTAACAGTCCCAACTTCAGATCGTGGATTTCTTCGTTTCACTGTTCTCACTCATGATTCCTTGTCTGCAATCAGATCCTCTTCTCAGGTTGTTCCCTCTGCTGGAGCTCATGTCTGCTTGGGAGCCTGGGGAGAGTTCTGTGAAGCAACCACCAAAAGAGATAGATGCTCAGGTGCCATGGGTAAGGTGGGGGAATTGCTGAGGAATAAAATCATTTGCTCCCCTTCAAGCTGCTCCAGACCTCTAAGCAGGATCATTCAGACTGCTGTCTCATGGGCAATCAGTGGGATTCACTCGTTTTAGTACTAAACACTGAACGAGAGTGCTGGTGGGATTGAGCAAAACGGGAAGGGTGGGTGTTTGCCTTTCCCCCTCTCCTGGGGAGAAGTGATTCCAGAGGGCTCCACGGAGCGCTGCTCTGTGGAGACTGCTGCCATTCACAGCCTTCTCACCGTTCTGTGAGAAGGGGACACAGTTTGTGAAGCACACAGCACTGCTCCCTGGCAGGCAGCTCACTCAGGTGGCTCTCAGACAATGATGCCCTTTAGTTCCCTGCTGCCTAGCGTGCTGCTCCCTGTGCCGGCCTTCGCTTCGTGCCTCCCCACATACAGAGGCTGTCCACAATGGCAAAGTCCAAGTCTTGTGACTTGCCCACTGCTCAGAGCAAAGGAAAACAAAAGCTACCCATTGTGTGAGCCTTATGTACAGCAAACTGAAATGCTGGTTCAGTGAAACCTCTGCTTGGAGGGGAAGGTTGGGGAAACCATTGCGTTAGTAGCAGAAGCTGTGCTTGTCATTAGAAGCAAACACAGTCAGGCACAGGTTTAGTGGTAAGGGGAGATGCTTTCCTGAAGCCAGATCTTGCTGTCTTTACTGCAGACAACTTTCCTGCCAATTTCCAGGGTCATTTTGCTGGAACAAAACGAGGGGATCCAAACAGGAATAATATCAGGCATAATCCACATCCCACTGAACAGCATGGATTGGACTTCTCGTGTCTTCAGTGGACTCTGAATCAGGCTGCAGGAAAAGCAGCATGGATTTTGTGTCTGTGAACTGAGGGGACCATACTAGTGCAGCCATACTTCCTGTGTCCCTGGGCAAATCATCACATGCCATGAGGTGGAGGATAAAAAATCCCACACTTGACAGTCAGTGCAGGGATAGTTTTTCATGAGATTTTTTCAGATGCTACAGAAGGCAGCATTTGCAAACTGGAGTGCCTTGGTAAATGAAATATCATTCATTGTGTATCACTGTACTATGTTTTAAGACTATCATAATATAATATTACAGTATTTTCATGCATATTTACACGCAGAAAAGGAGAGAGTACAAATAATTGATTTAAGGAGGTGCTATGATTAAGATTTTCAGCATAAGCTTATCAAGACCCTCCATAAAAACCTATGCCAACGGGTGAACTCGTTTTCTCTTCCACAGAAGCCCGTGCCTCATTCAGAGCACACAGGGATGGTTCCTTTTTAAAAAAACTACTTAATGTTTCCTCCATCTCTCCTTTTAAGATAGCATACCATATTTATTTCATCTTTTTCAGAGTCTGTTCTGAAAAAAAAAGGAGGTTATTTTCTTCATGGCTTTTTTTTTTTTTCCATTGGCACTTATAAAATATTCAACTATAACAGCAATAAATGTTCATTTTGCTTCCTGACACCTTGGCTGGGAAACAGGTACTGTCATCCCCAGTTTAGAGCAAGGTGGCAGAGACTCAGAGAGATTAAGGTCAAAATCATTCATTAACTTGGTGTAGTCAACCTGAGGACCTGTTTTGCAGAATACCTAGCATTACACAGCAGAACTTGGGTTCAGAGCCTCTGTGGGTGCTTGGTAAAGAATCAGACATGGTTGTGACCCAGAAGACAAGGGTATGGAGATAATGACTCCCTGTTTTTAGAGCAATGGGTGCTTTAAAAGGATCGGGACATTCTCATTTGGACCATTTCTTAGACTTGCTGGGTGAGCAGCCAGCCTGAGGAATAGCCATGCCCATCCCACCCACCCCCTTCCCAATGCTCTGATGTTTCTTAGTTTATTTGTTGTTATAGCAAAGAAAACCCAATTACAGCTGTAAACAATGGCATACTGTTCTCTTCAGTCACCACCTAGGAATATTATTCTAATTAACAGTTTTGGGTTGAGTGATCTGCCTAACACCTCTGCAGGAACTTTTTGGCAGAGCCAAAATCTCCAGGGCACTGCTCATCTGCCCTAGCCATCACATCTCATTCTGCAGTTCCTTATCTCTTTCATTGCAAACCTTCCAGTTTGGGCAAGAAATGAGCTCCTATAGAAAAGCTCTTTCCTGCATGTATCTGCCTCAAGCCCTTCCTCTCATCTTGCTTGAGGCGTGAATTCAATGGGAAGAGCTGTTTTGAATCATGTAATGACTGTACCATCATGTGTATGTCTGGCTAACCTCCATCCTGCTCTTTCATAACCCAAGCTTTTGCCTTTGCAGTCCAGTTTTTAGTGCAGTGGTTTCATACAGGTGCTGCGGTTTTATAGAACAAATCAATCTCCATCCTCATCCTTATATCTCTAAGTTCATTAGCAGGTGTGGATCTTTTTGAGGATACACTGCCCTGCCAACTGCTCTGAATTAAGCAATGGCCACAGCAGTACTTAAAGGAGAAGAAGGATGATGCACAGGATTCTTGGGTTACTCTCCAGGTTTCACAGGGAAGTGCACCCTGCTTATTGCAGACCCTCTGCTTGTTTCCTCCCTCACACATAGGCAGGCATGATGCCGTCTGCCCCGCTCTCTGCAACCTGTTGTCTTCCCCATCCCCCATTACAAGGTTGTGTTTCTTATCTCACCAGTCCCATCTGAATTTTTGGGGCTTCTTATGGCAGTTTCCTCGTCCAGCTGGCCCTAGGTAAGTTCCAGTACCAAACTTTTAATCTGATCACTGTTTTCTACCTCACACCTTTTTTCCCTCTTGCCCCAGCCCCATATTCTAGTTGCAGTATGTTGGGCTTGGCACCTTTCTCAGTCCAGTTCCCTCCCTTGCCAGTCTTCATCTCTTTCCTTCAAAGTTTTCTCTGTGCAGGTCTCCCCAAATTAGTTGCCTCTCC
Organism: Porphyrio hochstetteri; assembly: GCA_020800305.1. Taxonomy (NCBI): domain Eukaryota; kingdom Metazoa; phylum Chordata; class Aves; order Gruiformes; family Rallidae; genus Porphyrio; species Porphyrio hochstetteri. The sequence continues at coordinate 14,653,822 of CM036915.1, read as the reverse complement.
TGTATATTCCTAGTTGCTGTCTTACCTCTGACTCGTCAGACAATCTCAGTCTTCTCAGTCCTTGCTTTCCTTTCTGATATAAGACTGGATCATTTTGCCTAGTAATTTATAACCCTTCCACGTTATCCCTCTTGCCATCCTTCCACACTACCAGCCCAGCAGTGTTGAGACAAAACTACCCATGTTTTATTTTTTAAACTTGAAATATGTCAATCCTTGGAGCTAAGCATTTAAAATGATGAATTTGTAGAGAGGCACAATCTCTACTGCATCAGCATGAAACAGATTTTATTTGAGAGGAAAATGTGGGGTTTAAAGGTGTTTATTGGTAGGCCGAATCAGTATAGGACTTTTCAGTGCTATTATAAGCAGGTATGCTGAAGTTTTCAGCAGAGTGTCATTCTGGTTAGGTAACTGTGCCAAGCTTTCTGTTGCACTCAGGTTTTTTCTGCTGTAGAGTCACTGCTGCTGCACTGAAATCCATTTATTATACAGATAAAAGAGTGATCTTTGTCTGGAGATAACATAGTGTCATTTTAGCTGGAAACCACTGAAATTTGTCTTTGTTTCTGATGTGTTATGAGCATCTCATTAGCAAGCCCATGCATCCTTCAGTTTGCTCATGAAACCTACTATCTGAGCTTTCATCTCTGCCAGAGCATAGATTTCTTCCTTTCTCTTATTTTTGAAAGCTGTGTTGGTGCCAAAGCAGTTATAGGTCAATTGAGTTATTGTTGGTTCTAATTGGCACTCTAACAAGCTATTAAATCAATTTACCTAGAGATGAAAGTCACTCAAAAAGAAAGGTGCCAACTCCTTTTCTGTCTTTGAGGACTTAAAAAAAACCAAACCCATTTCCACTGCTGAGTGTTCAGGGCAAGACCAGTTTGCAGGGAAGTGGCTAGTGAGAGCGTAAGGTTTCACCCCTCAATATTTATGCCACATGGTCTATGACTGGACAAAGTCTGGGCTGTTCCTGTATGCAGAAGGGTGAGGCTATTTCTAGAGCTCAAGTCCAAGAGGAAGAATTAAGAAAATCACCAACTCTAATGAATATCCCTTCCCTCGTTTGTAAGAGTATGGATTTATTTCCATGTGCAGAGCACTGTGTCCTCTTCTCCTCCTCTACTGGTTCTCAGTGTCCCACGTGTGTTCCTGTGACTGCTGATGCAGGTGTAGTAGCCACAACCATCTTTCAAATCAGGGAGCATCTGCCTGGTGACATCATTACCTTTTTGACATCCAGAGCCCTACAACTTCTTGAGATTTACTTGCCCTGTGTTGCAGAAGAGTCAGAGTTCCTATGGTGAATAGAGTTGATTTAAGTTCTGCTCTGCAACGCTCAGGTGACCTCTCCTTGAGCAGCCATACCTGCCCGTCCCCAGGCTGCCTGAGCGCTCCCTACCGAGGCGGCTGTAAACCAGCCTACAAGGCAGGATGAGGTTTCCTGACCAAGCAGCACTGCATGTTCAGGGGTCTCCAAACCAAAGCTGCTTTATATCTGACAAGCAGGAAGAACTGCTCAGGTATCCTTGCTTAAATGGGCAATTTTTTTTTGGTGAGGCACGAGGCAGATGAGGAGGCAGCTTGGCTCTGTGCAGCTCTACAGCTCTGCAGTGCTGACAGCACTAAAACCAGGGGGTTGTCAGCAGACAAAGCAGTTAGGACTCCAGAAACACAGAAGAGAGAGCAGATGTGTGCTGGGCTAACAAGGTGCTATTACTGAGACCTTTTTTTCTGCCCCTTTTCCTTGCTGAATGGGTTGCTACCTTGGAAGTCCCTTTACAAACCAAAATTATTCATTCCATGCAGTATATTCACAGTGGCTGGCATCAAATATGGTCACCCCGTGCCCAGGATGAGCACCAGTCTGTAGTAAAACCAGACTGTTAACTCCTGAAGAGACACTGCATGCAGCGGGGGAAGACCGTGCTGGGGAGAGCAGAGCAGATAAGCATACAAAGGGGAATTCCAAGGTCAGCTTGAGGGCCCAACACTTGAATTTTATAGGGGCACAACTGCTTCCCCAGCGATGCGCAAATGCTAATCTCATTTGTGGTGACTCGTCCAAATGTGCTAATTAAGGATTTAAATCTCTGCCTCTCTGGATGGAGAGGTTGTCTGTGTTTATGCATCTATTGTTAAAGAGCTTAGAGGCAGGAGAGGTGCTGCAGGTTGCCAGCTGACTCCAGTGTAGAAGCCATAACTTTTTTTTTTTGCTTTGTTTTTCACAGCTGTGCTCAGGGTTCTTGTGACTGCCAGGAAATCAGTAGCTGTACACTGAGTAACTCCTCGTCCCTGCACACAGCTCCAGTGAGACTGTATGCAGAGGAACTGGGATGGCATTCAGTTTTCCTGGCCAGAGCAGCTGAGCACTGTTACAGCCTGACGCTGGGTTTGACCCCCTGCATGGTGGGGATGGAAAGCCGAGTGAAGCACGTTTGGATTTACTTGGGTGTGGGAAAGAAACCTCTCGCAAAGTTATCAGCGTTCTGAAGCGTGTGTGGGAGATAACAGCTGCATTCCAAAGACTCGGAGACTCCACATTAGTAAGTCCCTTCCCCCCTGCCTCACACGTGATTTCAGGGCAAGGTGCTAACTCATCCCTGTTACCCAGTGCAGTGTCTCATCTGCACAGGAGCTGGGTGTGCGCGTGCGTGTGCGCCTGTCTCCGGGGGCCTGGAGCAAGTGGAGGCCCCTGATTATCCAGCCCTGCTCTGCGTGTTCTCTCCCCTCTGTCCACCTTTGTGGCTGGGCTGGAGGGATGGTGCAGAGCACAGGGGTGTGAGCTGAGCGAGTGCAGTGACATCTTGGCTCTCTGCAGAGAGGCACAAGTTGCATTAGGCACAGTGAAGCTGTGCAAAGGTGATGTTTCCTGGCAGCGTCAGGGCTTGGACTAGCACTCTTGGTAGTCAAAATGATAACAGAAATGATAATGATAACTGACACTATTCAGGTTTGTAACAATAACAAACCTGTTTTCATTAAGAACAAATTCTTGAGGCTTGATCTTTCCCCTTTTGCTTTAAAACGCTAATCATAGAATCACAGACTGGTCTGGGTTGGAAGGGACCCCAAGGATCACAGAGTTCCAACCCCCCTGCCACAGGCAGGGACACCAACCTCCAGGTCTGGAGCTACACAAGGTTACCCAGGGTCCCATCCAACCTGGCTTTGAACACCCCCAGAGATGGGGCACCCACCCCCTCTCTGGGCAGCCTGTTCCAGCCCCTCACCACTCTCTCTGGAAAAAACTTTCCCCTAATATCTAATTTAAACCTTCCCTCCTTCAGCTTCACTCCATCCCCCTTGTCCTGCCATTGTCTGTCCTGTTGAAAAGTTGATTCTCCTCCTGTTTCTCTGCTCCCTTCAGGGATGGGAAGGCTGCAATGAGGTCCCCCTGCAGCCTTCTCTCCTCCATGCTGAACCAGCCCAGGTCCCTCAGCCACTTTCCATAGGGGAGGTGCTCCAGCCCTCTGTGCATCTTTGTGGCCTACTCTGAACCCTCTCCAACAGTTCTACATCTTTCTAGCAAAGGGAATACTCTTTTCCAGCCTTGGCTTTCTCTGAACTGTCAGGAGGGCAGGAGAAAGGACTGGTCAAGACCACAGATCATGGTTTGTTACCCTCGACGTCTGTATAAACCACTTGTATTGTTCTCCTGTGCTCATTTAGCCATAGATACACTTCGAATCATAAGCAATATATAATGGCTAGGAGGACAAACTGGAAGACAGGTCAGGCATCTGGTTTTGACCCTACAAGCCATCTTGAACAGAATGCTCTGTGTCTTGATTTCTCCAACTTTGAAAAAAGGGGTGATGGTATTGCCAGGGGCTGTGGAAGGTGCTGTAGAACTCAAATATTTTAACATAGCAGAAGGTGCCAGAACAGATTTCGGCAAGGGTGTTACTAACATCTGTATCTTCGTGATCTACTGTTGTAATTTGGTTACCTTTCTTGGCCATCTTTTGTCAGGACCACAAAAACTAGTAGATCCATGTCCAATTTCTGAACAATTGGTTCCTTTGTCTTAATAAGGTTACCAACACCTGTATAGTTCCACGTACGGTGCTATATTGCATGGCACGTTTAGGACTGGGCTGGAAAAAGATAGGGGAAAAGCCTGCCCAGGGAGGGAGACAAGATGAATTTTACCTTTTCTGTGTGTAAATGAGAATGGTGCAGCCCCTGCACAAGGTTTGTAGGTGCACTAAAAAGAAAATGTTCCATCTTCTCCTCTCTGGTCATGTGTATTGCAAAGTGTGCTACCTTTTTTCTTCAGGACTGTGTTACTCCTTAACTTCAGTAAACACTCCTGAATAAAAGCTCTGGCACAGGAGCTGCTAAGATGTCTGTTCTTTTCTGTGGTGGGGCAGCTTCATAAAACATCCTCTGAACTCACTGATTTTTGGATAATCTTCTGTGTTCCGTGACTGTCAGCACAAACAAGCGTGCTTCACATCACACCAGCCATGGTTTAGGTGATAAGCACCCTGTGGCACTTGGTTAGAGAGCAGGTAGGCTTGTTCCACAGTTGGGAATTGGAACAGATGCCTGGGTCGAAGACATACTGAAATCACACTCCAGATTTGGCAGTGACTGTTGGCTCAACCCTGACTGTATTTGGAAAGTTTTTGATCCTCAGATTTGCCAAGCACTATGTAAAGTTACATTGTTTGGAGCTTCTCTTAGTGTAGGCCTGTTATAAGGGGGTTTTTCTGCTGCCTCTTTGCACCACAGGCACTTCCCTCTCATCTGCCCCTGATCCATCACCCAAATGGAGTGAATTCCTCTGGCTTCTTGCTGTCTGCATACACTGACTGAGAGCTGGGCCAGAGCAGAGACTCCCAAACAAGGGCAGCTCTGCTGGTGTGCTGGTTGTGCCCTCCCTTTACAGCACAAACAAGAATTTAGGCAGATGTGGGTATGGCCCAGGGCTCCGACTTTCGAACAGGGGATCTGGAAGCCTCATCTGTAAGTAAATTCACACAGTGAAATCTGTACTGCAGACAAAAAAAGATTTGCCTTGACATCATCTGCCCTGCTCTGAGATCTGCAGTCAGTCAGGAGAGCAGTGCACAGCTCCCAGCCTCTCCAGCTCAGTAGAATTAAGGCTAAGCTTCATCATGAGCTAATGCAAGCTGTTCCCACCCCAAATCATTGGCTGCTGGATGGCTTTGTGTCTGTCTAAGCATTACTGCATGTGGGTGGATGTGTTATGTGTGTGTGAATGAGTCTGCTTTGGAAATTAATACATAACATCGGGGGTGCATCTAAAAATACAATGCCTCATGAGTGATGGGGCTGTGAGAAGTGTAAAACAGAGCTGAGCGTGTCAAACATCTGTACAAAGATCCTCTCCCTGGTACCACAGGATAGTGACTCACATCCAGACCACCACCACCTCCTTTTTGCTCCTCATCCCCCCTAATACACCTTGGATGTCTTTCCAGCCCTCTGCTTCACAGAGCTGAAACTTAAAAGCAGGAAAACCCACTCACTGACAGTGACATTTCTCAGAAGCTCAGTCCCCCAGTCAGCACGACCCTCTTTGCAGGGCAGAGCACCCCATGGTGAATAGGACATGGCAGAGGTGCTGGCTTTTCCACAGAGATGACAGACAGTGCCTGTCCATGAGCATCACTGTGGGACGCACTGATGTATGGAAGTCATACATGACTTGGGGAGTCGGGAGATGGAACCCCTCTGGGACTTGGCAGCTGTTACAGAGTATTATTTTCACAAGGCTGAGCTGTTTTTAAACACTTCCTCTAGTATAATCATCACACACACGTTTGCTCAGTAATGGCAGGCCATCAGCATTTCTTTCCAGCCTTCTTAGATAAGACATGCAGAGACAAGCTGTGAAAGAGCTGAACAAGATGCCTTGATGTTAGTCATTCACATTTCCTCAGCCTGGCCCATGGTGAAGCTTTAGACCTTGCTTTCTGTACACATCCTTGTGGCTGAGGGGTTTCTCAGGGAAAAGACAGCTCTTTTCAGTAGGGACAGGTCAGTGGAAACTTGTGCCTGCCCCAAACTTGGATAATAAATCTACAGTCCAGGCAGGGAAAAAGATGTGTGGTTGGCTACTCCTCCAGTTGTGGTGGTTCACGGTGGAGCATAGCTTTCCTGCAGCTGGTCACCAGGAGGGGACAGATTTCTTCACAAGCTTGGTGACAACTGTTTTTCAAAGGAAAAATATGTATGGTCCTGGTTAGCTCAGAAAGTGGAAGGGCGGGTGTTCCAAATGAAGTGGTTTGCCCCCATCATTCAAAATCCCTGGGTGTTGACAGAGCAGACTTTACAGCAGCCACGGAACACTGCAAGTAATTTTAGTACAGTTTAAGCAGCGTGCTTCAGCTTTATTCATACCCTGCCCTGAAGGAGTAGTTGTATGGTGTTCTGTACTGGTTAACTGCTGCATTTCACCTGAGAGTTCACCTTGCTGAGGTGCTGGGTAAAACTATTTCTCCACACATTGAGGTTCTCAGGAATGCAGAAGGACGCGTCTGAGATGAGTTTTTATCAGTAGATGCATGGAGCTGAAGTCCTTGGTGAGAATCCATTGCAGACAGACACTGGGAATCAGGTTTACTCCTTGGACCTACTTCTGGCCTGTTGCTCTTGTATTGTATAGGTACCAGTGTCTAGCACTGTCTGAGACCTGCTAATTTTGGGCTACAGTGAGAGATACCAGATTGCATTCACATTTTGATGGTTGTGGAATGGTCTTCAAAGTAGGATTTAGTGAGGGCAGCTCTCTGTTGCGGCAGTGGAAGTATTTTAGAGCACTGAATTTTCTGTTCCTCTCCCACAAAACAGCTATTTCAGATTCAATGATGTCTTTCATAAAGGAGATCCCTAATTTATGATCCAAATATCTAATGTGCTAAAATGGTTCTGGATATACTTGAGAGCAGAGCTAATTTGCTATCTGCTTTTCCTGGACTTTAGTGAAAGATCTTCTGCTGTTCCCCACCGAAACCAGGGAGTGCTGAGGCTGTTGGCTCGAGTGATTTGCAGAGCTTTCTTCCAGGTACCCTCATCACTGAACCATCTTTAGACTTCTCTTTCTCAGCCTTCCTGTGATCTGTTGAGTCCCAGCCGGTTGGGCTGAGTCATATCACACATATTTCTGGTGGGATGAATTTGAAAGAACACAGAGGAAAACCCTAGCTTTTGCCTTACTACTAAGCTTGCTTAAACAGAAGGACTAGATTAACTAAAAAGAAGGAAAACATAGAAATCACATAAACAAGCATTGTCAAGCACACACATTCCTGGATAATTTCTATCATAAGCTAGCACATCCCTGCTCCTTCACATCGAAGGTGAAGTTGATGCCTGTCTTGAAATTGGGTCCTGTATGTGTAAAAGTACAAAACTACAAGTATGTTCATGTTTGAGAGAAGAGAGCATTTGAGAGCATGTTCTTGTGTTGCTTCTTGGTGAAGCCAGAATCCATCATGACGTTGCTGCCATCCTAGGTACCCAAAACAGGGCAGGGAACAGACTTGCCCCTAGGCACCACAGGCAAAGGATAAGACATGTCTTTTCTTTTAAGACACAAAATGTAGAAGTCTGGGATAGTCCTTTGTGGCTGTAACTTTCAGTACCCAGAGCATATTTAGGTTCTTTTAGGGTTTCTTCTTCCAGACTCAGGAGCTGAAGTACATCTTTCTTGACTGGGGAGGAGGGCTGTGGCTGTTGCCTGTGCTTCTTTGGGCTTCAGGAATGGATAGACCCTGTCCTCACCAAAAGAGGAAGAGAAAATAGAAAGTGCTCTGTGATGAGTTCCTGCCTTGAAGTAAGGGGATTTAAAATTTATACCAGGTAGATTTAAAATGTACACTTACACCTCATTTGTCAATGGAATCTTCCCCATAAATAGACAGGGAAGTGCTTGAATATCTGCCTTGGAACAGATACCTGTTCTGCTATCTTTCTGGTAATTCTTTACTGTGTCAACAAAGCTTCTTGCATTTTTCAGCTATACCTGAAGTCTGTGGTATTTATATTGGTCAAATGTCCAAAAACCTTGAAAGAAATTGTTACTGGACATTCCCTTCAGAGCATGTCTGAGCCCTGATGCTGAAGCAAATGCGGGTTGTTTTTTTTCCTCTCATTATTTATTGGGTTTTCATGACTATCATATCTGCACTGTCCCAGCTGTTTGTAGAAATGCCTTTGTAATATTTCTGTGAAATAGCAAGGATATATATTCTCATTTTGTATCTGGAAAACTAATATTCAGAGGAACTGCATTATTTCCTAGCGAGCTGCTCACAGAATCTGAACTTGGGTTGTGTAGACAGTGATAGGACTGTCCTACCTTTTTCTGCAGTGTCCCTCTAGGTAGGACGGAACCTGGTAGGCTGGAGCCTCCTTGTTATGTATTGATGGAAAATGGGCTGCATCAATCTGAATATATTTCTGAAACAACTTGTTTCTGGCAGGTTGTTCATTCTAAAAATATATTTATTTCTAATTGCTGAGCAGAATGCTTAATGAATTCTTCCTTCCCAAGAACAATTAATCAAAGAAATGATTTGGGGCTGGCACTTGCTCCCCCAGGGCTCAATGGCTGTGTTCCATTGACTTAAATAGAGCAGATAAAGCCCAGCCCATACTGGAAAAGATTTATCTAAGCATTTTTCAGTGGTGCCCATCACTGCTTCCCTGGATGCCTCTGGCATAAAAGTACTGTATATATTGGAGAAACAGCACTGGACCTTCTAGTAGAGTCACAGCAAGCTGCTGTGTGCTGCTACCAGCACTTTCCTGTTTCGTAGGGTTTTTAAGGAGAGGTATTGTGGAAACCCCCCTTGGTTGTAATGGGGATTCTGAATGGTGAGGAAGGAAGGAGCTGCAGTTACAACTTGCTCCAGAAGGTTTCTTGACCGGAATGAATTGCTGGAGAGGCTGATGTGGGTTACTGATGCCCTGCAACATGTAGGCTTTGATAAAGGAGAATCCCCACCACACAACAAAGATCTACAAAAGATCAAAAGTCAGAAATTTGCAGCAAAGAGTAGGAGAGGTCCATCAACATCCTGCATCATGGCAAAAGCCAGGCTCAGGGAAAATGCCCAGGTCCTGGAGCACGTGCTTCCTTACATGAGTGTTACACAGGATGTTCCATGCTGTACAGGAGGATGAAAAGCCAAAATGACTCATAGCAATCTGATGTAATTGGGGCTTACATGCCCCAAATCTGGCCATTGAATTTTTGATACTCTGCATAACTGGTGATTCAGAGCATCCTCTTTGAGTGAAGAGTGTGTCTGACTGTATCGTTTAGAGGGGAAAATATATTTTAAATGTCCAGTTTCTGACTTTTCCATTCTCCTCCCTCAGAGTATTCACCAAGTCCACCTCATTTCTCCCTAAATCTCCTGCTGCACTTAAGCTTCTGCCAGGTTTCCTCATCTCAGTCAGCTGAATGCAGAAATCATCATAGAATCACAGAATCACAGACTGGTCTGGGTTGGAAGGGACCCCAAGGATCACAGAGTTCCAACCCCCCTGCCACAGGCAGGGCCACCAACCTCCAGGCCTGGAGCCTACACAAGGTTGCCCAGGGCCGCATCCAACCTGGCCTTGAACACCCACAGGGATGGGGCACCCACCCCCTCTCTGGGCAGCCTGTTCCAGCCCTTCACCACTTTCTCTCTGTAAAATACTTCCCTCTAATATCCAATTTAAACCTTCCTTCCTTTAGGTTCACTCCATCCCCCTTCTCCTGCCATGTCTGCCCTTTTAAAAAGCTGATTCCCCTCCCGTTTCTCTGCTCCCTTCAGGGATGGGAAGGCTGCAATGAGGTCCCCCTGCAGCCTTCTCTTCTCCAGGCTGAACCAGCCCAGCTCCCTCAGCCTCTCTCTGTAGGGGAGGAGCTCCAGCCCTCTGATCACCTTCATGGCCTCCTCTGACCCCTCTCCAACAGTCCCACATCTTTCTTGTATTGGAGCCACTGAAATGTTTGTGGGGACCCCAAATAATAGTTTCTCAGCAGCTGGAAAGGTCTTTAGAACCCAACAGCTCCTTGCGTTAGGAACTGCCTTTCTGTAGAGCTGAAGTGCTAAGTTGTGAGCTGAGTCAGGTGCCCTTAAGACACTGTAGGGGATGTCAGCATTCCTGGCCTCCTCCTGCAGACCTGTGTGTGAGTAAGGCACTTAGGAAATGACGGCTGCTCCGTGCCTCAGTTTCCCCAGCTGGCAGGTGCTGAGCCTCAGCCACCTGCCATGAAGTGCTTTGAGGTCAAAAGCAAAACCAATCCTGTGAGCTGCATGCTGTCTCAGTACAGGCAGTAATGAATTCAGCAGCCGATGCTTGGAGGGGATAGTGGATTCACGTGGATGCCTTAGATAAGCAGAGCCTTAGCACGCTGTGTTTCTTCTGAGACCTAAAATAATCAGAGGCAATTGGACTTTTTTTTTTCCTTAACTGCTGCATTTTTAGAAGGTGATTCATCTCTTGTCTGGGGTCTCCATACCTGAATAGGCCCAACATCCCAGCAGCATTAGTCTTTTTGAGGATTCACTGTGCTCCACTCCAGCCTGAGTAACTCACTGCAAACAAGAGCCTGATATTAGCAGCAGGAGAGCTGGGGAGGCAAAATATTTTCTGCTTTTGAAACTGAAACACACGTGGTCACTTTAGATGTCTTACTCCCTTCCACCCCCATCTTCTCTTCCCCACAGAAAGAGGTTTATGGCTGGCCCTTTGTGCTGAAGCTTGTCTGAAACAGTGATGCTGGCATTAACATCTCCCAGCAGGGCTGAGTTTTGATGTCAATCAGTGTGCCTCTGTTGATTCCCATACAGTAATACTGATCAGTAGGAGCCCAAGTTTGGAAACAGTACAAAATACATACTACATCCATCCCAATCCATGGTCTGCTCCTTTGGCATTTCCTTTATCACTTGAAGTCATACTTCTCTTCATAAAGTAGGCACAAAATTTGCCATCCCTGAGGGCCAGAGTATTTTTAACACAGAAGCAGTACCTGCTAAAAATGGCATTTGACTTGGGAGTGTAAGTTGGGAGTGCACTCTCTCTCCCAGGTCTTCTTACCTCTGTGGTGTGTAACCACGAGGTCTGCAGTGAGGTGTCCTTGTCAGGGATGAAAGGTACATGCCCAGAACAAGTTCTTTCTCCTCAGTGAGCACATGGTTAGGAAATTAGGAGCCTTTAGGGTAACACATCTTTGAGTATGAGCATTCCAGCAGACCATTGGAAAACCCCAAACCACTTTCAGTTACCTCTTTCTGGCAGCTTTTTGGGTTCCCATCCTGCCATTGAGCATTTTTTCCTGCCCCATCTGGCATATCCTGAGCTCACGCAGAGTGGTAGGAACAAACATGCCTGGGTGCTGAAGTCTGGCAGATGCTGTTGCTTGTCTCAGACATAAATCCTGGTAACTTTAAAAGTTGAAGAGAGTATGAGAGAGCATGTGTGCCTTATTGTGCAAGCAGAGATGTATCTCATCAACTAAATTGCTTCATGGAGCTGAGTGACAGCTGAGAGGCTCAGGTTTGATCCATTGTCAGGCACGGGAAGCTCTTCTCTGTTTTTTGGTCTTTCATTGCAGAGTAATTGGATGTAAGTGGCCAGCTACTCAGCTAAATGCCATACATAGTTGTTTTGAAGGCTGCTTAAGCCCACTGGTGACCTGCTGCAGAGACAGTTGTTCTGGTGGTTCACGATCCAACAGTTACAGCGGGTACCACAGACCTCTGTGAGAGCCTGGGTGTTGTAATAAGAGACCTTCTGTTTCACCCCGCTTTCCATCTGGGGAGGCTGGAGTTGTGATTCCTAATCAACACCAAGCTGCAGCTCTGCAATACCAAGGATTAACATTTTTAGCATCTTGGATGGCCAGAAGTCTCTTTCAGCCTGGCAGGTGACTTCGCTCCCTGCTGCACGCGTGCGTTTGTCACCAATTTGTGGCCTACTGCAGAGCATAAGGGCATAAATTTGCCCATCCAAAGCAAAACAACAGCTAGCAGAAATGTCCCCTCCACTGTGCCCCTTTCTAAACTGTGACTCTTACCTAGTTATGTGACCCATGCCATCTCTATGTCCTATTTTAGTGTTTAACTTCAGTTAATTTGGGTTCCTATTGGTAGGGGTGATACCCTCATCTCGAGTAAACTCAAGAGAGGCATGTCAATACAAACCAGTTAAGAATCCAGCCTGTTACCCCTGCAACTTACCAAGAAGATAAGCTGGTAGAAGGTACCTGTTACATCAGTTGGGGTCACATATTATCTTCCACTCTTGCAGTAGTAGTTACTCTGAACTAATGCCATAAATACTTATGTCGATATCATCAGTACAGATGTAAAGTCTGTACCAGCAGCACTGAATCCTCTAAGTATCAATTGCTGCTAATACCCTGTCAAGTAAGGGTGAAAGATCACATTCAGAGAAGTAGGCCTTGAAATCTCTACCTGTATGTCTATGGGCACTCTGAAATAAGATCTAGTCCCTTTCCTTCAGACACTTGGGTACAGATCCAACCCTTGGCCCAACACTGCTGATTTTTGAGACAATTCAGAACTCCCTAGTGCAGCTTTCTGAAAGACTGCACAAACCTTTGAATGTGATGCTGGATGTTGGGTATGGGCCAGGGCCAGAACTTCATAATGTTACAACTTAGGCATGTCTATAGGCTTTAGTCCTTCACATTCCACAACATATTCATGATGGCTTGGAAGCTGCAGCCCTTATTGATCTATCTGTTCTCTACAACAGCAGCATATAGCGTGTTTCCATGGCAATAGGTCCCCCTAAAGGGGCTTCCTTCCTTTCCTCAGTTTATTGGCCTTTTTCATTATTAAATCATCAGAGATAAATGCACGCAGAGAAGGGTCAATGTCTGGATCAATGGACAGCAAACAAAGAGGAACTTTTCCATATTCATACAAGGGAGAGATTTCAGAAGATCAAACAATGCAGAATTGCCAGGCCTGTGGCATGTTGGTCTCATACATAATGTATTCTGGGAGCTCTATGAAATCAATACACATCTAACACCTTTAAAACCTTTGGGATTCAACGTGGGGGGCGGGGGGGCAGAGGAGAGAGAAATGGAGATCTATTTGCGAGTGTAGTAGGGTGGGATATGAAGACAGGGTTAAGGTCTCTGGCCTGGGCTTTCTGCTGTAGCACAGTTTTGTTTAAATGCTACAAATAGAAAATTGGGCTTAATTCTTGAACTCTGGCAGGATGTGGTGTTGTGGGTTCCTTCTGATGAAGTGTGAGGAGACAGCCACGGAGTGAAACACATCTTACGTAGCGATGTGGCTGTGTAGGACGTAATCCCAGACCACCAGCAGCTGGTGTGCAGTCTGTCTGTACCTTCCCAAAGGATCCCCAAATGGTCTAACACACCACCAGTCAGGAGAGGAGTCCATCCAGACAGGTTAGAGCTTGCTTTACCACTGATCTGGTTTCCTTCTAGAGAAAACTGGTGTTTACAGATGTCCCACTGAATCTGTACTATATTATCTTCCCAAGGGTGTCTCCAGCCACTGCTGCAATGCATTTCTACTGCAGAACAATTTATATCTTTGATCACCTCCGTGGTGCTGTGAGGACAACAATAAATTGTCTAGGTTCAACGTGTAAATGTTCTTCCTTTGAGCCTTCAAAATGAGAGGGAATAAGCTTTCCTACAGGTAGTACCCACAAAGTTTCACTGCTTTTGCAGCTTGTTACAGGGGAATTCTCCATGAGCTAGTAATAGCTGCATCCAGGCTAGGAGAAAATATTGCTATGGCTGGGTTTAGTCAGGGGGTGTGCTCTATTGGCCTCCATACGCCAAATTTAGAGCCAGAACAACTCAAGTCTCGTGTGGCTATCTCTGTTTCGGTGTGCGCATTCCCCAAAGGGGGAAATGAAATCTTGTTTATTTTTACCTTTCTGGGAAGATTGGGTTCTAAGTATAGATTTAAGATATGGTTTCATTCGTTAGGATGATATCTGCAGGCAGGAAGGCAGCGGGAGTTGAGGAGAGTGGTCAGTTGACTACTTGGTGCAGAATCCACTGCGACTTCTCATATTCCCACGACATGTTAATGTTTCAGTGTTACTGGAAATGAAGCGCAGGAACATATTGTTTCGGTGTGGTACAGTGTGTCTGTAGACCAAGGACTAGGTATAAGTGTACCACTACATTTCCATTTATCAAATGGCAGATTTCACATCAAACTCTTGGAAATACTTACTTTTTATTAAGCACACTGCAGGGTTAGGTGGTAAATATTGATTTTGCAGCTTGGATATCCAGAACTCTTGTTATCCCAAGGTACATGAAGCTGTGCAGGCAGCAGCTCTGTAGCCTTCTTGAACTCTTCTGTCCTGACATGCGTCAGAGCTCAGCGAAACGACACCCCACAAGGCTTCCCCAGTCTCCCTGAAACTGTCTTTAATGATAAAGCCAGGGATCTCCTGGAGAGAGTCCAGAGGAGGCTACGGAGATGATGAAGGGCCTGGAGCATCTCCCCAATAAGGAATGGCTGAGTAAGCTGGGGCTGTTCAGCCTAGAGAAAAGAAGACTAAGGGGGGACCTTATTAATGTTTATAAACATCTTGAGTATGGGATGCAGGGGGAAATGGCCAGCCCCTTTTCAGTGGTCTGTGGGGACAGGACAAGGGGCAATGGCTGCAAGTTAGAGCATAGGAAGTTCCACACCAACATGGGGAAGAACTTTTACCCAGTGAGGGTGAGGGAGCCCTGGGACAGGCTGTCCATGGGGTGTGGAGTCTCCATCTCTGGAGATATTCCAGCCTGTCTGGACTCTGACCTGTGCAATATGAGCTGGGGAGCTGCTTTGGCAGGGGGTTGGGCCCGATGATCTCTCGAGGTCCCTTCCAACCCCTACAATTCTGTGAGTCTGTGATTCTGTGATACCACTTGCTGTGTAGTTCACATGCACCTTACTGCATGTGGGGACCTGAGTGAAAGATAGCAGTATCTAGTGCTGAGGCTGCTGTTGTCTGAGCCATGTCACTTAAATCCTATCACCAGCTTCCCTCTCTGTGTTAAAGTTAAATACCCTTAAGAGAAGCGATGTCAGCAGCTCTTTGGGATAAGGTTCTATTTAAATTTTTATTTACAATACTTTTCTTCATGTGGTTCAGGGTCATGACTGGTGCAAAGGTACCACCAGGGAAGGGCTGCGGCACAGCCGTGACGCTGCCTGTGCTCCGCTCTCACTGTGTGCTGCATCAGGAGCTGTACCAACAGCTACCAAACTCCGTGTTTATGGAAAGCATCGAGCTGTTTCATAGCTCAGGCATGTTCCCTGGTAGGTTACCTTCAACATAAAGGTCTGCTTCAGTAGTTCTCAGTTCTTTTGAATTCTCCAGTAAAAATCTCCATCACACAAATCTTCATCTCTTTAAGAAGCCTGACAGCAGAGTGGGTGTATTGTAGGTAGTATCAAAGAACTAATAATTTAAGCTAACTCATATTGATATAATGCCTTGTGTTTTGCAAGTTAAAGAAAGGGCATAATTCACAATGTGCTATGTTATAATTGGGTAAATGCATCAGGGCCTCAAACGTGTTGTTTGCAAATTGCCAAGTATTATAGCAGGGCTGGAAATACCACTAAGTAATGTCTATATTTGTGTTTTTACAATGGAAGAGAAAGGAAATTTTCCCTTTGCTGCTACTGATCAAATTACAGTATATAACATGACTGGAAACCTCTTCTGAAACTAGGCAACCATATTGTCTGGATAGTAGTTCTGCCTCTGAATACGTTACTCAAATCCTTAGTGTCTTGTAGTCTATCTGTTTGTAATATGATGATAATACCTTCTTCATTTTATCTGTTGGGATTTAATTAATGTATGGACATCACTTTGAAAAATGCAGGGTGTTGATTATTGTTTAATAAGGTAGTGTTAGATTTTAAACTTGATAGAGAATAATAAAGAGCTAACATGCTGCCTTACTTGGACTGCAAATGCTTTTTGAATCTGTTACAAAAGCAATAGCTTTCTTAATTTTCCACTCACCAAAATCCTTGTAATTATATTTTAAGATAATAATATGAGCATATATGTTAAACTTGAAACACGGTATGGAATTTGGCACACTGTGAAAGGGAAATAGGTGAGCTATTATGTAGATTGGAGATAAGCTAAATGAAAGGCTAAATACAGACCCCAGAAAATATCTTGCCTCAAGTAAAACTGACAGTTGAATTCAATGAAAATTTTGTCAAAGACAGTGCAGGAGTTTTAAGAAATCTAGATGCAAAGGGCTCCAAGGCTTACACCTCATTTCTAGAGGACTCATCGTGAGATATCCCCAGTCATACACTGATAATTCATCATCAGCTGAGACTCCTTTTACCCCTGATAGGGACGTTAAATCACACGCAGACCTGTATCCCATCTTGGTAGCTCACTGATACCACTTACTCATGGTGGCTACGGCATCGAAAGAAGGGTGAATAGTTTGAGCATGGGGCTCCCAGTCCTGCCTGCACCATGAGGAGCCAGGTAGAACATCCTCCTTAGACCCATAGGTGCAGGTAATGTGAGTGTGGCCCTGAGCTGTTGTACCAGCCCTGAGTGTATCATCTCCACTGTTTACTTTGTGTGTGTTTGTGCAGCAACAACTGGCTGGGAAGTTGGATTTGGTGCAGCCAAGTCCCTGCAGACAGGGACAACCACAGCTGAATGAGAAGCAGCCAGCACTGCCCAAGCAGGAAGCCAGGGACTTCCAGAGGAGGCTGGGACACTGCAGAGTTCTCTTCCTGGTGCTGTCGTAACACGTGGCTAATTATCAGCACTCTCAGGGGTTTGATTCAGGATGGCAGAGGATACATATTATTTGCATAGATTGGTCAGAAGGAATTAAAACTGTTTGTCTTACTCTTTAGCTGGGTCTGCCTAATCGTTTCTCATTATACAGCACGGAGAATATTTTTGTAAGTCATTGGACTAGGGCTTTTTTTGTGGGTATTCATTTCAAAGAGGTTTTCAAGTGCACAGGTATTTGAATAACTCACTATAAATAAATTAAATCTTCTAGCAAGTGAATTCTTAGACACTGGAGCTGGGTAAGTGTCCTTTAGTGTGTTTAGGAGCGGTGAATCACCATGTTCCCCCTATTTTCTCTGTGAATAATGCAAAGTTTGTAACTCTCCAGCAGAAATACGCCTACTCATATCTGGGAGAACTAATACTTCCAAGCCAGGGAAGGATCCCTTCCTGCTTCTGTTTCTCTTCCCCCTGTGTTCAGTTACCTACGTGAATGGCTGCTTTCTGGAGTAAACTTGCCTCCCATCGTTGCTGCTCCAGCCACACTGACATCCCCTAATGCTCCTTACAAAAGATGATTTCTATTTCTAGCCCAACTAGCAGTCCTGGGAATTAAAGTGCGACCTCTTTCCTGTCAGGATAGCTGCTGGTGAGCACAGCAGCTTCTAATCCAAAATGCAACCCAGAGAGGGGGAAGGGAGCTGCTGCTCTGGAGAAGAGGGCAGATTTTCAACAGCCCTTTGAAGGAATAATGTAGCGATTCCTCCCCATGCAAAGCAGAGGATGGAGATGTCATTTGTGACTCAGTAGGTGGCACTCTGTTTCTTGACTCAGCACAGAGCCACTGCTCCTGCCTGGGCTTGGTAGAGCAATTGGCTTTGGCTTTGGTTTTAGCAAGATCCATTCATTAAAGATCTAGTCTTGTAAGGTTAGGAAGACTGGCCACAGTGTCTGAGCTGAATCCCATTGCTGGTGAGATTATCCCAGCTCATTGGCCTTTTCACTCAGGTGCATTTTTGTTTTCCCTTCCTTTCTGTGCACTTTCAGGCAGCGCCTCAGTTCAACCCAGAGTTGGCTGCCTTTCAGCAAAAGCTGCAAACATCCAAAAAGCTTTGCTAATTTAGAGGTGAGGTTGCTCAAGTCTATTTTCTTCTGACAGTGCAAACACTACAGAGCAAGAACAGAAGTTAAAGCCACAAATGTGCCCCACTCAGGGGCAAGCTTTGAATGCCAGACCAACACAGTGATGCTGCCCGGGCTAACCTCTGCAGTTCCCCCTTTTCTCTCCAATTGCTCACAGTCCTTCCTGAGCTCCTGCACCATAACCGGTTACACTGCATCATGGAGTCCTTTTGAAAAATCAAGGTTGATTTAATTAAAAAAATGACGTCTGAAAGTGATATTCCCAGCCAGCTGTTATTTATGCACTAGACAGAACAGAAAGATGATCTAACTTTCTGGTCAAAACCCACCAACTAATACCTACAAAGTCTCCATACCATCACATCAACTGAGTGACACTGTCTGTGCTCAAAGAGGGTATGTAACCAAATGAGGTTCAACAAAACCAAGTGTAGTCTTGCACCTGAAAAGGAATAACTGCTTGAATCAGTACAGGCTGGGGTGACCTGCTGGAGAGGAGCTCTGCGGAGAAGGACCTGGGGGTCCTGGTAGATGACAGGTTGGCCATGAGCCAGCAGTGTGCCCTGGGGGCTAAGAGAGCCAGTGGGATCCTGGGGGCATCAAGAGGAGTGTGGCCAGCAGGTCGAAGGAGGTGATCCTCCCCCTCTGGGCTCCCTGGGATAAAAAAGCCAGGGATCTCCTGGAGAGAGTCCAGAGGAGGCTATGGAGATGATGAAGGGCCTGGAGCATCTCCCCTGTGAGGAAAGGCTGAGTGAGCTGGGGCTGTTCAGCCTGGAGAAAAGAAGACTGAGAGGGGACCTTATTAATGTTGATCAGTATCTGAAGTATGGGATGGAGGGGGACCTGGCCAGCCCCTTTTCAGTGTCTGGGGGGACAGGACAAAGGGCAATGGCTGCAAGTTAGAGCATAGGAAGTTCTGCACCAACATGGGGAAGAACTTTTACCCAGTGAGAGTGAGGGAGCCCTGGGACAGGCTGCCCAGGGGGTGTGGAGTCTCCTCTGGAGATATTCCAGACCCATCTGGACACCGTCCTGTCCAATATGAGCTGGCGAGCTGCTTTGGCAGGGGTTTGGACCCGATGAGCTCTGGAGGTCCCTTCCAACCCCTACAATTCTGTGATTCTCCCACTGTATTTGCCACACTAATGCTCAGATGCATTCTGTTACAACTAAATAATATATTAGGAATTAAAAGATGGGAGGTAGCAGTGCATGTTAAAATGTGATTTTCAGATCTAAGAAGCATACATAAAGTAGGATGTAGTGTCAAAAACAAGTATGTTTGAACAAGACATCTGGTTTATATAGTGCTGGCTGTTCTCTGTGCTGTGAGCTGTTCAGTCACAATGAGTCAACTGTAATAAAATAATGCATTCATATTTATTAATTTTTATGTAGGCTTTTGAAAACAGGAAGAGAAGTGGGAAAACGACAGGACGTCAGAGGAGGATGTCCATGAGATGCATCTCAGTTAAACTCTTTTTTCAGGCCATATGAATAGCTTCAGATCTGGTTAGACTCAAGAATCAAATTCAGGTCTTAACCCTTATTTAGCCTGAGACTTCCATGGACAAATCCCATTCTCTTAATTTTGCCGTGCGGCTTCTCTATCTGCAAGACAGGGATAATAACTCCATCTGCCTCTCATGGGTGCAGCAGAGCCAGTTTCATCACTGTCAGCTCTATGGAATCCCTGGGTGAAAGGAACAACAGAAATACAGAAAACATGGGTTATTAATAGCTGGTGGTTGCCCTTACATACATCACATGCACCGTTAGTCATCCTGACCAATAATTTACAGGGAGGGAAAAGATGTTCCTCAGCGTAAATACAAAATGACACATGGATGATATTAGACTTCTGAGGTGTTGCGGTCCCCGAGAGTCTATTCAGTCTAAATCCAGTGATGGCACTTCATATGTGGGTAAAATTAAAATGTGCAGGAGCTGTGGAATATTAGTAGCTAAATTTGAACTTCCAGGCAGCTTACATTGTAAAGACAGGTGAATTTCCTGTGCTGGAATTGGTGTGGTGGTTTTCAGCTTTTTCTGCCTCCTCTGTGGAGTCTAAAGGTTATTTCCTCCCTGACACCTTGGATATCCTTTTATTAGCAGGGGTGCATTGGGTACAAAAGTTTACCTTCTGTGTTTTGTAAGTGTTGGCTTTAAAGGTCAGAACTGGGGGGAGCCTGGGACAATAATCTTGAGTTGCTAGTACACCCTTGAGGACAACCATGGTTTAAGAAACACATGGCAATGAATTTTAGCACTTCATCTGTGCTTGTCCACACTGCAGACCATGATTCTCTGTAGAAGATTCAGCAGTAATAGCAGACTGGGACTGAAAAGCCTGTGTGAAGTGAATTTGAGGATCTGAGAACCGGGATAGGAAGAGACGCTGTAAATAGGGATGCAGTAGAGCTGACGGTGCTATGATCATGCTCGACTGTAGGACACTGGGGTAGCAGTCTATCAGACAGAAAGCCTGTTACTGGAGCTGTGTGTGTGGAAAACATCTTACCTAAACTGTGAGCCATCCTGGCCACTGTTGTCATTGTCCCCAGCTCCCACTAAGGGCTGAAATCACTAGCCAGGGTAGACATAAGAAGCAGAACAGTCCAGAGATCTCTGAAGAAAGCCTCTTACCTTCACATCTCTGCATGTCTGGCCATGTCTGTCTCATGCCATTAATTTGAAACTTGGGAAAAGTAATTTGCTTTGTGCATCCCTCCTTCTGTATCCCCTAAGGCAAATTAAAGATGGCTGGAAGGTTATTTATTTTCCATAATAATATACACACTGCTTCCAGACTTCCTGCCATCGTGCGATTATCTAGATTAATTGACTAGGAAAGCTGCAGCAGCATCTCAGGCCCTTAATAAGGAAGCCCACAACATGGGTTTATACAGCATTAATGCGTATTACCGGGTGACATGGCCTTGCTCTCAGGTTCCATTGCTGAGCGCTGACCTGTACCAACTGTATCTTTATACTAAGGGAAGGATTGCAGGCTGCCTTGCCTGCGGGGGCATGGCACCTTGAGAGCAAGCTAGAGAGAGTTGATTACATTTTTAGAAGCCTCGTTAGTGGGTAACTTTGCTCCTACTGAAGTCAGTGCCCATCAGCTGAGCGTTTCGGAGAACCGCTGGTGCGCTGCTCGTTTGTAACCATCCTTACATATGTAATAGCTGGAATCGTACATACGCTTTTAGGTGCTTTCAAGTGTTATGTTCTTAACAGGGAGAGAGAATCTATAGAGAAGGCTTTTAAGGCATGCTCTGCCCTTTTTGTTTTCCTGCTGAGAACCTCAAGGTTCGGTGTAAGTTGCCTCACAATAATGATAGTGTTCTACAGCAGCTCAGGCCGGTCCAAGGCCCAGGCTTAAACTCAACAGCTCTTCTCTAAGCTAGATACTGAGAATCTTTAAGGCAAAGCTGTGTGGAGGAGGAGAAGGACTACCAACTGAACATGAGCCAGCAGTGTGCCCAGGCAGCCAGGAAGGCCAATGGCATCCTGGCTTGTATCAGAAATGGCGTGGCCAGTGAAGTGACTGTGCCCCTGTACTTGGAATGTGGAGAGGCCGCAGCCTGAGTACTGTGTCCAGTTCTGGGCTCCTCACCATAACAAGGACATTGAGGTCGTGGAGTGAGTCCAGAGAAGGGCAACCAGGCTGGGGAAGGGGCTGGAGGGCAAATCCTCTGAGGAGCGGCTGAGGGAGCTGGGGCTGTTCAGCCTGGAGAAGAGGAGGCTGAGGGGAGACCTTCTCCCCACCTACACTGACCTGACAGGAGAGTGCAGAGAGGTGGGCGATGGTCTCTTCAGCGAGGAGATGGGACAAGGGGGAATTGGCCTCAAGGTGTGCCAGGGCAGGGTCAGCTCAGATGTGAGGGAAAAGTTCTTCCCTGAAAGTTGTCAGGGCCTGGCACAGGCTGCCCAGGGAGGGGGCTGAGTCACCATCCCTGGATGTGTTTAAAGAAAGGGTAGATGAGGTGCTCAGGGATATAGTTTAGCTTAGGACATGGACGGTTGGACTTGATGATTTTAAAGGTCTTTTCCAACCGTGTGATTCTGTGATTTCAGTGATTTTTGACTGTAATCTGTCAGACAGGCAGAGAAGCAGCAAGTGTGTGTCCTTCTTCAGCAAATCCAGCAGTTTCCTTTGTTACATTGTAGTAAATCCGGAGTCACTCTGTTGACTTCACTGTTCTTGAGATGATGTTGTAATAGCCACCCTGTTGTACACAGTGTAGAGCAGTGTGAAACCACGAGACATCGTTATCTCTAGGTGTGCAACATTTGGAGGGAACTGGAGCGCCTCAGCATTGGGCTCCTCTGTGAAACTCCCTAACAGAGTATGAGACATGGAAACATTTTTAGTGCTTGCTCTGGGTGACTTGTGGCAACACTGTGTGATTATTTGTCTTTTAGACTAATATCTGGGGGAAAATTTTCAAAAATCCCAAACAAATAAGCTAGGAACTATATTCAGACTGTGTGTGCCTTCAAAACCAAAACTGAATGTTACTGTAAGGCCCTCTGAGTAATACTGACTTGCCACTGAAGAGAAGCTAAGTTTCTTGGAGACTGTGCCTCATGGAACAGTAGTTAAATGTTGTCACTGCTTACTTTAGAAATGAAATAGGTATTTCCAGACATGTGACCCTGAGCTTTATCAATCACTCTGTAAAACATAGGAGCCTGTGGAATGTGGGCTAAACTCCTAAAGCCAGGCTCAGTGTGAGCTTGGCTCAGCAGGAAATGTAAACTGAATGCTGTAAACCATGGCACAGTCTCCAGTTCCATTCTGATCCCAGTGCTGTCAGTGCTAGCTTCTAAATAAGGATCAGGCAGTAGGAACAAGCCTGATGATTTTAACCTCAAATGGCTTTATTGGCATACAGATTCTGAGGCCTTCCAAGTACTTGTTCTCTCTCTTTACCTAACAATCTCTGTAGTAACCGCCAGTATGTCAGTCACTTCTTGGGTGGCTCTGAAGTCCCAGTCGAAGTTTTCTAGTGGGCATGTTCAACCATGTACTCAGGTCCTTTCTAAGCCAGAAGATGAGTGTTCCTGTGCTACTGAGTACTTCATTAGCAGCTTGTGCACTCTGAGTACATCAGGCTGACTAGCAGAGCGTAGGGAATGAATGACAGTAAAGTTGTATAAAGCCCATTAGTTCTGTTGACCTGGACTCCCTCATCTCCCACTCTGTAGCTGATCTCACATGTCTCTGTCTTGCTGTCCAGGTTTTATTGGGATTTGACCATGCTGCTCCTGATGGTGGGGAACCTGATTATCATCCCTGTGGGCATCACTTTCTTCAAGGATGAAAATACTACCCCATGGATTGTCTTCAATGTGGTTTCGGACACGTTCTTTCTCATCGACCTTGTCCTCAACTTCCGAACAGGCATTGTGGTGGAGGACAACACGGAGATAATCCTAGACCCACAGAGGATAAAGATGAAGTACCTGAAGAGCTGGTTTGTGGTGGATTTTATCTCCTCCATCCCCGTGGACTACATCTTCCTGATCGTTGAAACCCGCATTGACTCTGAGGTGTACAAGACAGCCCGGGCGCTGCGCATCGTGCGCTTCACCAAGATCCTCAGCCTCCTGCGCCTGCTGCGGCTCTCCCGGCTCATCCGCTATATTCATCAGTGGGAGGAGGTAAGCAAGGCTGCCATGCACTTGCATCCTAAAGCTTTTCTCCACTTATGCTGGTATTACACAAAAGTGCTTTCTCTGCCCATTCTAGTTTATCCCAGTGTGAATGCTAAAGAATTGTGTCTTGAGTCTGAGGCTTTGCTTTTAGCACGTTCCCAAGGTGGCCTTCAGCACATTGTTGCTTAGTCACTTGAGACTGTACTATCTGCTTCAGGATCATAATATATATACACACATGTAATCTGTGGAGATGATGCGTGGGCTGGGAGGAAGGTAAGAACAGTGGGCCCCCTGCAGAAGTGTTTAATCTCAGAGCTGCCTGTGAGGGGAGCAGGTAGCCAGGCAGCGGGAGCTTGGCCCCTCAGAGCATCGAAATGTCCAGAAAAGGCTCAGAGGAAGGGTCTGGAGGGAGCTAATTTGCAGAACCTGTGGCATTTTTGTCCTCAAGCATCTTCTTTTGTATGCTTACCTCTTGAATAAACGGCTTGGTGGTGGATTTACAGCCTTCCTACTTTCTAAATTCTCTGATGCGGTGTTAAGAGGAAAAGGGAAGAAGAGCAATCTGTAGAAAAATAGGGTCTGTTTAAAGACATAAAGGTCTGATGAAAAGCAAGAGTCCCTCTACCCCGGACCCTGTGCTGTTCCCAGGGGAATTCCACTATGCAGGGTGAGTTGTCAGGCTTAATGTGTATGAAGTCACAAGTAGCTTGAAAATTAGTTCTTTTTTCCTGTCTCCGTGCTCTCCAAAGCAGAGAGAAAACTCCCTGCAGCTTTCTCCACATGTCAGGAGCATATTTTCAGGACAAGGAAAACTGGTCAAGGCAATTTCATCTTCCTCCCCATACTTTTTCTTCTGCTTTGGAGCAGAGCCTGATGCAGAGCATGATCTAACGCAGAGCGTGCTCCTGGGAACGTGAAGGGAAAGCAGCCATGCAAGTTACGGCTAGAGTGCACTGAGCTGTCAGAACACTAATTCATGATAGAGCTGAACCATTTCCTCCTCCCAGCATCACAGACTCAGAGGGGAGAGCACTGGTGCATGCTTTACAAATTCCAGGCTTCATCTTTGTGGTGTTCTTTGTGAATGCTTCACTTCCAGCAGAGCGTAATGCCACGTTGGAGTTTGGGCTGACATTGTGCAAGGTGCTGTACAGATGTGTAGGGAGAGACAGCTACAGCCCCAAAGAATTCACTGCTAGGTTAATTCAGCTTCATGGCACGGGCAGGAAGTGCATAGAGGGATGGAGATAAATAAAGCAGAAGCGTCTTTCCCAGGGTGACTCAGTAAGTCAGAGGCTGAGCAGAGCAGTGAAGTATCTCCAGGTCTGTTGTCTTGTCCCTTGGTCTCATTGCTTCTCTGCCCTCTGATCGAAGAGGGCTCAGGAAAGGTGCATTAGTTAGGCTGCTGTTAAGTAGCTCCTTCACACAGATTTACATGTAGGCACAGCAGCACAGAGCGCCATGCTTGCTTGTGTCTGCTCCTTGACTTCCTTTCCATAAGGTGGTTGAAGAGGATTTAAGTATATTTGCTGTTGATTGTACTGAATTTGTTTAAAAAGAGATAAATTAAATGGAAGCAAATCAGCACCCTTTCCCTGTCTTGCTTCTCCTACAGTTTCCCTGAGCAGCCAGCTCTAGTTTCAGGCTCCTAATACAAATAGGTGGGGCCTTTTGCTCTTTTGCTGGCTGCCCTGGGTACTGAGGGTCAGCACACCCAGGCACACTCTACACCCCCCCTGAAGAACAGATGTCCTGGTGTGATGCAGTGCTGCAAGTGGAAGGGACAGATGGTGTTGGATTGCAGTTTGAGACTGCAATGCAGACTCTGTTATGCATTGCAGAGCCCAGCAGAGCAAACATGATAGTCTTTTTTTTTCAAACAGGGCTTGACCCAAGCAGCAGTTTCCCACAGACAGTGTGATACTAGGAGGTTTTCCACCTTCTCAAGTCGGGGAGGGAAGCAGAGAGAAGAGATGATCCCGTCTTGTTGGTGCAGAGCATGCTACAGAGCAGCAAGGAGATGGGGATGAAAAGGGCTTCTCCGTTTTTGCATGGGCGTGAATGGTTCTGCTCCCTGGAACCACACTGACACTTCTTTGTTCCTCCTACTCTGAAATGCCTATGGATGACCCATCTCTGAAGGGTCACGTTAATCTTCCCTCCCTGCACAGATCAGCAGCGGTGATCTGGGGTTGTTAATTCCTGCAGGGTGGAGCAGCGTTCAACCAGACTTACTCTGGGTGTAGGCAAGGGGCAGATTGCTGTGCAGAGCTAAAGAAAGAGGAGGAATGTTGGGAAAGGGGCTGGCTTAAGAATTCTGTTCTCCTTTGCTCTTCCATGCTATCCCACTGTATGTCTCGTCTGCTAGGTACTGTCCTTCTCTTATGGGCTCTTTGAACGTGACCAGATAAGCTAGCAAAGACTTGTGAGTGGGGTACACTGGTCCACTGGAGAAGAGTATGTGTGTACACTACAGGAGTGGGCACAGAGCGGTCTGAGGTGGTTAGTAGAGGTGGACGGACTAGTCAGAGAGGGAGTGTGAAGGGCTGTGTCTGGATAGAGCATCCCCACTCACCCATACTCAGCTTGTGCAGTGGCTTTTGACAGAGCAGTCTCTTCTGCCTTGCTTCTAACTCATGCTGAGACTCCAGGTCCTGCATGAAGAGGAGGGGGAGTGTGTTCCAGTATACACAGAGATGATACTCTACTTACTCTGCCTCCTAAATGAATGTGACATTTGTGCATTGGTGTAACTCTGAGTGAGTACAAGGACAAGTCGTCACTTCCTGAGTCCGCAGCAAACCTCTCCATCTCTTCCCCTGCAATTGTCCATGCTCTGCATGAATTTATCACTCACCCTGCAGTGAGGAGAGAGCAGCCTTCTCTAAGGCTGCAATGCTGTAAAACAGCCAGCCACTCATCAGTTCCAGATCAATGCTAGTCATGAGTCTGTGGGCTCGAGAGCCAGTGGTTTGAAGTGCCTGCACCATTCTGGCTCAGCAGCAGACTACTCTGACGTCCTCCCCCAGATCTGAAAGAAGTTCTTTGGAGACAACAGCTGGGCAAACAACCTACAGAAAACAGCAAAGAAAAAAAGAAGAAACACAATCTTCTGCACTCATGTTCAGTGGAGTACGAAAAGAAGCTTCATTCTAAATGTAGCAGTTTCATTTGCATTATCCATTTTGCATGAGTGGCCCAACGAATGAATTTACCAGGAGGGCAGAATATAAATAGAGTCTTTTTGAAGTGTCTGCCATACCTCCCCTGCAGTAGGAAGCTTGATTGCCATGTGGGGAGGCACGCTCGAGCCTAGCTTGGCTGAGGATCACATTATAACTTCAGTGTTTGGCAGCTCCCAACTCCATAAGCAGCTGTCCAGGAGGGCTGGTGCAGCCTGTGTCTGGAGCTGTACAGCCAGGGGTAGGACAAACACGGGTGCTCCAGCTGCACCTCGGTCATACCTAGGGAAGCTCTGGGCACCTTGGCCTTTGAACCAGTCCATCGGTGCTTCAGGGTGTCTGGGTTGACTTGTGGTCCTTCACCATGTGAATGTGGAGGCTCATCATTGCTCACAGAGTTTGTCTGCAGATCTCTACATCTTCACACAATTGTCTCTGAGAAACTGTTCAGAAGAAGCAGGCTCTGATCACGAGCATCCTACAGGCTGCCTCCCAAGGTCACTCAGCAGAAAGAGGAACAGCAGAATAATACCACGTAACCAATACATTCTCAACTAAATGAACCCATGCAGTTCAGATTCTTCAGGCTTTCATGCCCAAAAATGATTTAATTCTTTTCTTCCTAAGAGCAATTTGCTGAGTTCTCCCTATTTTATGCACAGCATCTACCCCAATGTTTGGTGCCAGGATGCAGTGACCTACATTTAAGATCAAACTACTTTAACTTATGAACAAGGAACTTTTATTGGAACAATAGTGAAATCCTACTCCTAGAAATTAGTTTCCAAATAGTACATAAGCTAAGACAAAACAAAATATTTTGCTTTCAGAATTTATCTGAGGGATTATGATGAGAAGGAAAGGAACTAACTGGCTTTGATACATACCACAATGATAAAATTATCTGTAAGAGTATTTTTTAAGATTTTTGTCAGAAAACAAAGAGAGTTTTCGGTTCTGCAGCTGAAACCTGAAGAAAAGGGCAAGTTGGTGCTTTTCCAACTATTATGTCCATGAAAACTTGAAAACTTCCCTGAATGCTGTCCTTTTCTTCCCTTGAGTTTCCATATTACATAGAAGCCTTAGAATGGAGGGAATGCATCATCTTGGGTTGTTACTGGCCACAGATTACATCAGCTGAAAGATGACATCACTTTAAGAAGATTTAGAAATATTTAGAAAAGTGGTTCAAAAGCTAGAGGGGCTAGGTGGAAGGACTAGGAGAGAGCTTCCAAAGACTGGGAGAATGTAGCTCCCAATTGATTTTCCTTTTGATTTGAACAGCTAATTCCCTTAGTTTCTTCTGCCCTATTTGTAGCCTTCCTTAAATTAAATTAAAATAACGTGGCGAGTGGCCTGGGGGATGTAACGAGAGGCCAGATCCATCACTGGGTCCTGTGAGGGGAGGAGCTGGGCAAAGTGATTGTTCTCAAGTAGCACAGCAGGGTCCCATTCCACGAGCAGTTCAAAATAGCTTAGCAGATTGTTTATCGATATGATTTGCAATTCTGTTGTGTTAAATAGCAAGGCAGACCCAGGAGAGTAACTCATTAAAACCTCTGGCCACCCTGAAGTAAAATCAGACTCAACAAACACTGTTAATGTGGCAGGGAGGGGGAGAATGGGCTGGTTTTCTTCCTAAATTTGCATCACCTCATTTCTGAAGGCGACATTATCACGCATTTGTCTTTAATGTCATTACAGGAGCTTATTAGAACCATAATGCAAGTTACAGTCATTTGCATTCTCACTGCACGAAGTGACCCAAAACTTGAGCACCTTTTCCTTCCAGAGAAAACCCAGCTGCCTTGGCAACAAACTCTTGTGATGAGTTAGAGGAAGGTCACTCAAGATTTGACCACAGCCTTCTACATTGAGCTGTTTTCACTTGTGCAGAGGGAGGGCAGACAACAGAAGGGAAGAGATGTGCTCTGTTCCTGTGCAGGCATTGCCTTTTCCCTTCCTTGCCCGTGGTCCATCGCCTGCCCCATGCCATGGCACTTTTCAGGAGAAGGAAACCTAAAAAAAGTAGGGGTTTTGGTAGAGTTTTAATGGGAAGTTCTACTGCTAGTAATGCAAATTAAGCGTCCCACCTGGGCAATGGGAATACAGTTTCAAAGAGAGTATCATAAAAAATGGGTTGTAATGAATTATAAGGAGTCAGGCAAATATTTGAATAGCTGTGCAGCTACAGAGGTTGCCATAAAAAGGAAAAAAGCTTTTTCTTTCTTTTTTTTTAAGTCACCTTCTAGCAGTGCTTAATGTGTTGTCTGTCAACAGGAGGCTATGATAGGGGAAATAGATGGCTTGAGTGGTTGGGCTGAGGGCGTGGAGCCATTTGCCTCTAGGTCAGTGGTTCAGATCCAGCTTGTAGCAAGTCAGAGTCATTTGCTGTCTCGTGGGTTTTTTTGTTCTGATCTGTTCTTAGGAGGCAGGTGCCTGTGTGACAGAACCATCTAGGGGACTGGCCCCAGTAAGCCTCAGGCTCCCTGTAGCAGCAGCAATGGGGTTAGATTCCCCCAGACATCTGAAGTGCCCACTGACCATGGTGTGAGGTGTCTTTGCCTGTGCCTAGCCCCTGGTTCTCCGTGCCAACAGCGCTGTCAGCCTGCGCTTTGATACTGCCAGGGAATGAGAAAGGTTTGCAAAAGAGACAGGCTGACCATCTAATGATCTCTAATCACTGTGATAGCTGGTTGCTGCTCCAGCCCTTCATTTTCCTCTTCCCTCAGACTCCTCCTAGCCTACTCCTTCCATGTCCCTTCACTGGACACTGGTAAGTGTGCCTTTCTCTTAGGGAGCTCACGTCTCTGCCTTTCTCTGCCAGCACCAGCTGCCTGCGGCTCAGTGCCCATATTTTGCCAGCTGCCTGTCATTTTTCTTCAGGCCATTGTTTTTGGAGGGGGGTTCTGGCAGGCTTTATTATTGCTGTTGTGTTACAATAACAGAGGCTTCTCAAAGAAGTGCTGGAGTCTGGCTTGAGGAGATTCCTCCTGCAATCAGCATCGTTTTCTAAGACTTAATACCAAGGAGGCTTCACACTTTATTGATGAGGCATGCTCTGGCTGGGGCGATGCAGGGACCCTGGACACTCAGCTTGCTGTGTTGTTGTCATACAGCACCGCAGCTTGCTTATGGAGGGGTTTGTGACCTGTGGTAGGTATGTCTGTGACAGGGAGAGGGGACTGGAGAACCCTATGTTTTAACTGCAAAGCACAAGGAAAACTTCTAACTCGTGGAAAAATCCCCTGAGCTCGGGAAGCAGCAAGGGCAGTGCCCAGTTCCCTCTAGGAACAGAGATTCACACTTCAGTAGGGCTGTGCCCCATAGAAAAAGCACTGTGAAGGCCCCACTTCAGAAGGGGCTG
This sequence comes from Porphyrio hochstetteri, assembly GCA_020800305.1. NCBI lineage: Eukaryota > Metazoa > Chordata > Aves > Gruiformes > Rallidae > Porphyrio > Porphyrio hochstetteri. The sequence goes on along the minus strand of CM036915.1, from coordinate 14,623,672 downwards.
TACCTGCTGTGGAGCTGGAACTGAGCACCTCAGGTTGGTACCTGCCCCAGCACAGTGTTCTGCATAGCCAGGGCTGAGTGTAGTGTCAATAGATCATATGGTCTATATGAGATGTATGTATATATGGTGCTGATGTTAGGAACAGCTTTTGAAGCCATTTAGAGGTAGGTTCATGTTACCATTTGGCTTGCTGATCCAATGCCAAATCTGGTTTTGTCTTTTAGCAGTATGGGAATCGCGTTCTGCCAAACTCACCCAACACTTCAAGGCCAGTGCCTCTAAGGTACATTAGCTTTGGCAAGTGGTAGCAAATTAATTGCTCCTCTTGTCAAAGCTTCTTCCAGGAAGCACTATTGGTTGCATTCATATCAAGTAAAAAACTTTAATGAGGTAGCTGAGGAGAAGAGCATTTCCTCACCTCACTTTTTGTACTTAGCAGGAAAGGGTTGGAGAGGAACACGCCAGATCCGTAAGGCGTGTGAGTGAAGTAGGAGCTTGGCCCAAATAGGACCATGGGAAAAAAAATCAAGTTGGTCAGTGGGAGAGGAAGAAGAGGGGATTTTAGAGAGTATGAGGGAGCACAGCAGTGTGGAGTTGCTTTTTGCTAAGAGAGATTGAAGTGATTTACTTCATCCCCCACAGAGCATCCTCATGTCCTCTGAGCCAGTCACTGGGCAAGTGGGGACTTTTAACAGCTGTTCCTGCTGGAGTTGGAGTGTTGGGGGGAGCAAAGCTCTGTTACGCAAGAAGAGAAAAATACCCCACTCACAGGGATAATAAAGGGTTTAGATTCTGGAATAGAATCTATAACTGAACTGCTCTTTAGACGTCTGTGGTTTCTTCTGTCTGGTTTGCTTTGCTTGTCTTCCCCCTTGAAACTGGTGGGGACTCTGAGGACACTAGAGGAATCCACCATGGCAATGGGTACCTACCTATCTAGTACATGGTAGGGCTGGTGGGAGAGAAAAACCAATTAGCAGTACACCTCCCTGTCTGTAGGCACAGCACCCTGGGGCAAGTGCTGTTGTGTTGTGGAGCTCAAGGCAGAGCAGAAGCCTCAACTCTTCGCCCAGATAAAGCTCACTAGGATGGAGTGCAGTGGTCAGACCTCAGGCTCCAGCACCACTACTAGATAATACTGTGAGTGAAGAATTCCTATGTGTTGCCTTGCCAACAAGGGAGCTGAAGGCAAGCTCTCAGAGGTGCTGTGCACTGAGGAAGGGGGATAGGGCAGTGTCAGCCATGCAGCAATGTCACGGCCCATCCTCCCAGCCAGCCTGCACAAAGGCTTAGCTGGCTGGAAGGGCCTGGCCCTGGCCAGACTGGCTGGGGAGAGAAGGAAGGCTCTTCTGCAAGGCAGCACAACCTGGGGTCACGCTTTGGCTCTGAACAGTTCTCACTTCCACCCTAGGGAGACGGTCACCAGCCACAGTGTAGCACACTGTGTGTGGGGAACCAGAGCTGGAGAGTCCCAGCCTTGAGAACGTGTTTGGTTTTCACCCTCTTTTCCTTTTGCCAGAAATATGCTAATGGGATGCAAAACAGCCTTACTTTCCCCAGTAGTTTGAGGTGAAAGGAAGGGGATGACTTTCTCAGGAAGGACAAGCTTCAGTCCTGAGCAAGGCACAGAGAAGTGCGAAGGTTTAATGGGCAAGAGCCTTATTGATGAAGTTATTTTCTGAGCACTGCTGTGAAAAGAGCTGTTTCGAAGACAGTTTCAGGACATGCAATTATCCAGTTTGCCAGCTTAATGCATTCAACTTAACCTCATTTTTACAAAGCAGAAATCAATGTGGTAACTTTTTTCTGGGCTGAGAGATGACATTTTATTCTTCCTTCCCTCATAAAGATGCATATTTTTAAGCTTCCTCTTCTCCTTTAACTCCCCTCTCTCCCCATTTTGACTAAGCAGGAGTACTCCAAGGGCTAGACAGCAGGGTGAGGCAATTTCCACACACCCAGGGCCACATTAGAATGTAAAATGTCTCTGAAATCTTTCTGGAGTACATGGCAAAATTTTCCATATTTCCTTCTTGGAAAAGGACTTGGAAGTCCATCTGTGGCTGCAGCACAAGAACCTTTCGATTCATTTCATTCCAGCACCACTTCCCCAGGGAAGAATTCTAAGGGCTTGTTCACGGTGCTGATCTTCATCCCATTTGTTTGTTGCAAAGAGCATGTGTCCCCCATTCTCTGCTCTTCCAGCATCTGTCACCTTCTGTATTCCTACGTGGTCAGGGATATTTTGGTAGCTCTTCCTCCCTTGTGTGTCCACCCCTCCCTAAGTGAGAACTCCTGCGGGACAGCGACTGCCAGAGCTTTGAGCTGGATAATGTCAGTCCAGAAGTTCCTCAACAAGAGTGCATGTTAAAATTGAAGAGAGTAGGGTAATTGCCCTGCTTTTGATAAATATGCCACCTCTTCTGCCCCTGGCACTTCCTAAAGCGGGAGTTGTATCACACATAAAATCCTTGTAGACTAAGGATAACGGTTGACAATAAAGATCTTCAGCTCAGCCTTGCAGTGCTGCCACCTTCCTCATCCAGCTTCTCTTATGTTCAGGAAACTTGTTTGCTTCTTGATTCTTTCAGGGAAGCGTGAGTTCCTCCTCCCCCTGATCAGAGAGTGCCCTGTGAGGCTCTTTATTACAGAGGCTTGAAGAACATTTCCTGGAGCCCCTTGTTTCAAGCTATCTGTCCTGGACTGATGGCACACGGGTCCCAAAGAGCAGAGCAGCCCAAGCCTGCCCCAGGGCTCCCTGAGCCTCTCAGTGTGTGACTCAGCAGTGCTGCTGCTGGATGCGCTGCAGCATCCAAGGGAGGGAGGGAGGGATGGTGGCAGCCGGCCACACACTGTGCAGTGCTGAGCTGGGTCATCTGCAGAGGAGCCTGGACCATGCAGCACACTCAGTTCTACACAATTTGGGTGGTCAAGGGCAGAATGCAAGGGGATGTTTGCATATACAGAGGGAAAGGGGAATGAAGATGGTGGGCTTTGGCTTTTTAATCTAAAGACAGAGCTGTTTTCCCTGATACTGTAAAATGACACTGGTGGCTCTGGCTGCCTTGGAGCCATGCAGCAGGCAGTTCCCTGCTGAACTGCTTTGCCATTTGCTTATCCAGTAGTTATGGGGGAGAAACCAGAAATCAGGGAGGGCCTGATCACAGGAAACATTCTGCCTTTCATGGCAGCTGGAAAAAGAGAGCGAGAGATGTGATCTGAAAACAGAACCACCAGAGTTGTTCTTCCAGCTTCTTTCTGGGCTTAGGGTAAGCCACGTGCCTGTAGGCCCTCAAAGTTCCATTCCATAAAATGAAAGGAATAAAGTAGTCACCTCACAGTTCTTAAACAGCTGCAGTTCCTTCATGCTTCTGAGGTGCCATGAAGCCTGACACCTGCTCTGACATAGACACTGAGGGATCCCATTGAGATATGGCATAAATGTATATGTCTCCACTCAGTATCCTTTGGCAGGTGCCACCCCCAGGGCTGAGGGGACACTGAGCCTACTCTTCACTAGAAACAGAGCCCTAGCCCAATGTGGGACATCTGTGTGTTTATCTTAGCCCACCCTACTGTCTCGTGTGGCTTTTCATTATTCTGTGAGATATCTAATATCTTCTCCCTTGACCTGTTGACTTGGTTGGGGTCATCAAGGTAGGTGAGTACAGAAGAGGACGATCTCACAGTTACTCTTTGTAATCAGGGACCTTTGATCCCTGAGTGTTGGGAGAAGGGTGGGGAATGTATTTCTCAAGTTTGGATCCAGCCAGGATAGAACATTAAGAAAGGATGATCTCTGCAGTGTGTAAGTGGGTTTGGAGCTGGGAAGAGACAGTCCCAAGCAGAAAGCTTGAGTTAGGGAGTGAGGCAAGTGTGGGCCAGGAGCTGAAGATGGCTAAAGACAAATTGGGACTGGTGCAACTCTAGTGGAGGAGAGAGCAGCAACACTGGGCAGCCAGCTCAGGGAGGGGAAGTCACTGCAAACCGCTGCCCAGCACTGGGTGTGCACAGAGCCATTCCCCGCGGAGCAACTGGGAGCCTGCCCTCAGGCAGGATCACTTCAGGCCTGGCTCCACTCTCGGGTGGTGGAGCCTGTGGAGAGTGAACCTTGAGAGAACCTCTCTCTGCGCTGGCAGTGACAAGCAATCAAACAAGCAGCAGCAGTGCTTCCGTGTAAACACTGGGAAGAAACTGTGAGGATAATGTCCCTTAAAACAGCTGACAGCCCTGCTCTTCCTCAAGTCCCTGGAGGGGGTGGAGAGCAGTTAAGACGCAGCAGCTGTGTTTGGTTTTTTTCCTCTTTATATATTTATTTTTTTCATGCAGCAAACTGCTGGGTGTTAATTCCTCTTGATTTGCTGTGTCTCAGTGCAGCCCAGTTTGGAGAGGGTGTCCCTTAAATAGGGTTTGATTAGATTGCTCTCCGGTATGCATCACCCAAACATCCACTAATTCCACTTTATCCCAACAGTGCCACTGGCTTTTTCTGATGCTACAAAGAATTAAGCTGAAATTGTGTAGTTAATTATAAAAATTTGGTGCAGTCAAAGCCCAGAGACCTCCATCAGGGCCCAGCAGTGATCATGAATATAAGGTCCTCAGCCAAGAAATAAGTCATCCTCTCATCACCACCACCCAAAACTGGTCTCATCCTGTGGGCCCAGATTTCTGGAGTAGCAGGATGTACCTGGAGGACATGAGACATATCAACATGACCCTCCAATTCACCACACTTACAAATCTTTCCTGAGAAATACAAGTGTTGGGTCAGGGGAATCATGCCTCTGCTGCACTGCACATCACAGGGGTCAGACAAGCTTGGTAGCAGCCCCGACAAATGGCTTGGCTGGCAGAGCCCTACCATGGCCCTTAGGTGCCACAGGGATATCTGAAGAGATTGTCTACAGAAAGCTGGGGGGGCTCTGGAGCTCGCTGCAGGCTGGCAATATCCCCTGCAGCTGGAGGGGGACATTCTTCTGGGGGGTTTGTGTAAGTATGTTGTCATGCAGTGCTGAACTTTGGGTATCACATGAGCTCAGAGCTGCCTCACTCTCCCTGTGCCTCTTTATCTCTGTCCCTGTCTTTTGCTGGACCATTCATGGGAGATGCAGAGTGGGGCCACTCATGAGTCACGGGGAACTTGGGCTGTGATCGCCGCCTTCTCTATTCCCATACAATTTTTTCCTCCTTAGAAGGGATAAAAAGGGCTGCCATTGGCATGCAGGTGGAGAGAGGCAAAAATGACTGGTGATTTGAGTTGGTTGTGCCCCTCCTAAGAGGCCTGGCCCACAGGTGAGCCTTGCTCCTCTGCACCCATAGCACTTCCACAAAGGTCTGTTCCCTGCCTTTACCCTGCTGGGTAAAGCGCCTCAAGCTTGTAGGTGTGAGGAAGCACAGATAAGAACTTCCCTCCAGACCTGAAAGATGTGCTTGTGTTCTGTTTTGAGCCTAAGGCAGATCCAGTCCAGCTCTAGAATGTGAAAAAAATACTGAGGAAAGCCAGCAGGGTGGGAGGAAAGCACAATGAAGAGGCTTATGTGAAATGAGACAGTAGAAATGAGGGATGGAGGCAGCTTGCTGCATCATCCAGTTTGTCCTGGCACAGCACTGTCTGTTTGATCTTCAGAGGCTGTTGCCAGATAAGTTTTAAATGTGTCAAATAGCAATATCTTGTCACTTCTTCTGAGATGTGCATCTCACAGCGTTGTCTTGTATTCTGTGCACAGGATGGTTTCTTCCCAGTGGGGTGAGTTGTTGAGCTTAACCACAGTCTGACTGTGCTTTGGTCCACAGAGAGCAAGTGGGCCAGAGCTTGTCTTTGCTGTTGCCAAGGGAAGAGATTGGCTTCTCCAGCATGGAAAGCAAAATGGGAGATGTCTCTCATACCCACTGTGAGGGAGAGGGGTGAGCACGTAGCAGCTCCATACACAGTGCATCCCATGAGTGCCTGTGGGTAGAGTGCAGCTATGCTTCAGGGCAGCTTGAGGAATCCTTCCTGCACCTTCTCTCATGACCCGTGGCAATAATGTTGCTGGATATGAGATGCAAGCATATGATGCTGCTGCTTCTCACATACAGATTTTTGCCCCTCTCTTTGCCCTCCTCAAGGTCATTTTGGCAGCTGGCAGGGAAGTAAGAACACAGCCCATTTTAGGAGGATGGAAAAAACCCTTCGGTTTCCATCCTGGCTTGCTGTGAGTGCTGGGAATGCAGACGAGGAGGTCTGGAGCCAGGCTGGAACATGTTCCTCTGGCTTTTAGCCTCTACTTCCTCCCCCCTTCCCAAGGCACAGCATGCCACAAGCTCCTACAGGAGATGGTTCCTTTAAAAAGAACCTTATCTCAAAGCACTCTCCCCTTATCTACAGCCTTCAGATGTGGATGTGCTGCATGGAGTGCTGACTGGGGACCTGCAGCAGCTGGCAGCAGCTTTCCATCTGCTGCTGAAAAGAGGAAGCTCTGTGGGCCTCCCTCCCAGCCTGTCTGCAGCAGTGCATCCACTAAACCATCCACGCACGGTCCTGGGAGAGGCAGCCCTCCTCCTTGTAAGGATCCACCGGCATCGCAGAACAATGCATAGAGATCTCTGCTGCCTTGGCTCCAGCTTGGGTATTGGTAGTACCACAGAGGGGGATACTTACATGTAAGAGCAGGATCATACCCCCAGTGAATACCCATGGGCCTTGGTGAGATTTGCATAGCCCCTCTGGAGGCTTGGACTGCTTCTTCTTCCCTGCCCTGTGTATCCAAGCAAACTGTGGGCTACAAGTGCAGTGCAGCAAGCTCCAGAGGATTGGAAGGTTGGATCGCTCTGCCATTTCCCTGCCTGATAAATGTTGCCCCAGCTTGAGCGACTGCTGGCTGCAGGATGTGCTGCTCATTTCAGCCTTTCCATCATAGAATCATAGAATGGTCTGGGTTGGAAGGGACCCCAAGGATCACAGAGTCCCAACCCCCTGCTACAGGCAGGGCCACCAACCTCCAGGCCTGGAGCTACACAAGGTTGCCCAGGGCCCCATCCAACCTGGCCTTGAACACTCACATGGATGGGGCACCCACCCTCTCTCTGGGCAGCCTGTTCCAACCCCTCACTACTCTCTCTGTAAAGAACTTTCCCTAACCTCCCTTCCTTCAGCTTCACTCCATCCCCCTTGTCCTGCCATTGTCTGCTCTTTTAAATAGTTGATTCCCCTTCCTACCTCTGGAGCCTCTGGCCAGCAGCAGCAGCAGGACGGGGAGAGAAGCAGCCTTAGAGCCCATCATTTGACCCTGATCAACTAATGGAGGTGAGGGAAGGGAAAAGAGCCACAATCAGTCATTTGAGTGAAGCAGTGCCTGTTTTGATTAGCTGGCAATTTTTCTGGTCATTTGGAGAAAAAGTTGTCTGCATGTGTTCCTAGGGGAGATGTGAGCCATAGGGCACCACCCCGAAACTTCCTGTGCTGTTTTAGAAGCAGGTAGAAACTATTCCATGGAGAAACTGCTCTGTGGAGAGATCTTTCAAATAGGAGAGGGGAGAAAATATTTCCACAGTGACTGAAGTGGAGAAACCAAGCTAAAAGAGATGGACCGTATTTTGTTCCAGACAAGGCATGAGGACTGGGCATCAGTACCCCACACAGTGGCTTCTTGCTCCTGTCACTTGCTTGCAGATGGTCCAGAGCTTACCCTGACAGCTAACAACCAGCTCCTTGCCTCTAAGGCTGACAGTTCAGTGCACTGTGGGTAGCTATTTGGAGCCGGGAAGGTGGGAAGCTTGCACTGATGTGCCAGCTTAATTGACAGCTGGCACAGAAAAGAAGATGTACTGATGGATGGGAGGCAGCTGCTAACTCCAGATGCCAGCACTGGCATCAGAAAAGTGGCAGGAGAAGGGGCTAGGAGCAAGCTGGGGTGGCAGTGGGGAAATGAGCCCAGCACATAACGATGTGAGGGGAGCTAGCACGGAGCACTGTGTGAAAGCAGAGGAAATGTGGCAGACCAGGTGGCTGGCTGGGAGGCCTGACTGCAAAGGCAGCCGAGTGCTCCAAGCCCTTGGTCCAGAGCCTCCTGGGAGCAGGACAGCAAGCTGTGCACTTTTCTGCTTACTGCTGGAAAGCCCCACAGCCAGGTGCAAAAGGCCCCGCTCCCCGCAGCTGGGAACTGCAGCAGAGCACTGTCAGCCAGCTCACACGCTGACCAGGGGAGATCTGCTTGATTCCTGGAGTGGTGGCAGCTGGAGGTCATCTGTGGTCATCAGTTCTAGTGGAGACATCCTCTCATCTTGCCTACAAATGTGTGTTTGTGTGTATGGGGCTGACAACTTAGCAAAGCCCAGCTGGCTTGCTGGAGGGTGACAGGACATACTGGCCAGACGCTTGTCTGTGTGGCTGGCCTGGCCTGCCCATGCCTGTCGCTGCTTTGTGTCTTTTGTGATGATAAGGAATTGCCAGGTCACCTTGGGTGTGCTGAATCACAGCAAAGATATGCTGGGGTGGGCAGATCCAGATGCAATCGCAGCTGCCCACAGAAGCCTCCTGTACCCCATCTCAGCCCTGATTTCTGATGCCCTAAATCCCGTGGCTTCTAACCTTTCCTTTAGTAAGATAATGCTGCTAAAGGAGCCTTACAATCAGCCTTTCCCCCTGATGTTCAATTTAGGTTTTTCCCTAATTTCATCCAGATACATTCTACTCCATGCCACTCACCCCATCCCTAATGATGCTCAGCACTTCCCTTCTCACCTCTCTCTTGACATCCAGCAGATCTGAGGAAGAGGCAGTTGCCAAATTCTTTCTCATTAGTCTTGTCAAACCCTGTTGCATCCTCCATGATACTTAGTCTACAGATGAGAGATGGGATCTGTAATGAAATCCTGATGTTCAGATCATTTCTTGTCCATGTGGTAGGGAGAGTTGCGTAGTTCAGATTCAAACACTACTCATTTGTTAAAAATTTGGACACCAGTCTAATTCTTCTGAGATTGAGGTGCCTGCTGGGGATTTATGGAGATCCAGACAGGGATATTAGACATCTGTTCTTGACTCCCATTTTCAGTCTTCCCACTGGGGCTGTGAAATATCTGATCCCCCAGGTTATTTTGCTCTCTGCTTTTTGGAGTGCCCACACCCATCCACATGCTTCAGAGCAAGTTCTCTTGAGGAAGTCACTAGTTCGTAGGTGGTCGTGAAGAGACACTTCCTTGCAATTCCCATGTCTCACTAGCTGCCCACCATGTGTATAGGATTCTGAAACGTGACAGTGCTGTTCTTACAAGTTCAGTGAAAGGAGACAAAATCTTCCATCTGGTGAGATGTTAACTGGGAAATCACATCACATGCTTTGGAATTTATGATAAGCCCTAAACTAGTGGGCCAGGCTCATAGCTGTGTTCTCCCATTCGGGTTTTGGAATCTGAAGAGGTCAAGTTTGATGTTCTGTATTTGCTTCATCCTGTGGGCTACGTGCTGAGTTTAACACTGTCTTTGAAAGCACCATGAACACAAAGAAAGAAACTAATAGTATTAATTAAAATGGAGAATCATTAGGTCACAGTGCTAAAGCTTTCTGAAGTGAGAACTTTAGCACTGTCTAGGAAGAATGTGCCTACTGCTGTGCTGGTTCTCCTTGCCTGGTCCCGTATATTGCAGCTGCTCCTGGTATCTACATCCTCTGCCCGATGTGCTTCTGTCCTGATTCACATTTATTGCTCTGCCAAAGCTTTATGGGGTCAGGGATCTGGCTTCATTTATAATCACCACTGACACTTAATAATAATTCTGCCTTAGGTTAGAAATGCTCATGGAAAAGACACTCATTATAGTAAATGCAAACCGCTGAAGCACTGCACTGGTCCCATCTTCATCCCTTCTTACAGCATGGCTAGCTCTCCAGGGCAGAAATCTAGTCCTGTGTTGCAATTTTACCACTCTATTAGTACTCCTTCTGGGAAGAGAAGAGGCAATGTCAGCCTTTCTCAATGTCAGCTGTCACTTCAGCATGAGTCCCAGCTTGTCTAGTATCCACACTGCATCTGTACAAGCACACAGCCAGGCATGGACGATGCCCCAGCATTACTCCTTCCAAGGTGGGGAGCCTGAGTATCTTCTGCCCAGCTCTCACTCATGTGGTCTGGACAGATGAGGTGTGCCTGAAGCTGAACACCACCCAGAAGCAGGCATCCTTAGGTACTCAGCCCTCCTAAATTCACTGTTGGTATTTCATTGTACCAGTGCCACAGCTACCGCTGCCCTTGGGATGGGAAAGGGCGTACCAGGAGGCTGGCTCCACATACCTCTTGCTTGCTTGGAGTCCATTCTTGCTTGCCAGTGTAGATACAGGTTCTGTGTACACAGTCCATAGCCTTTGTAGACACAGCCAGTGTAGACACAGCTCTTGCAAAGCCCCGTCAGTCACAGAGGTAAAGCAGATTCTACCCTGGACTTCATTTCTCTGAATAAATATTCAGAGGTATTGAGAAGGGAGGCTGTGCTGCAGCAGCATGCAGCGAGCTGCCAGGGGATTGCAAAGGATGATCAATGCTGTCGCTCTGCTGTACTTCATTTCCCCCGGTAATTTCACAGCGCTGCCATCATCATTCCTTCTGCCCATTTCCTCTCCCACTCATGGGGGCACATTTTCCTATTGCTGGACTAGGGGCTTGCACAGCAATGTGGTGTCATTAAATCAGACAAGGTAGCAGAAATTGAACAGTGCTCCAGACAGCAGAAGGCAAGGCAGGAGAGGTCGGACGAGCGGGTTATGTATTGAAATCCCAGAGGATTCAATTCCTTTTAGAATGGAAGGAGAAACCAAGCAGTGTAAATATGGATGCTTAAAGAGCTCCATTTCTGTTTCATGGTATAGCTTCTTGGGGCCCCAATACAAGAAAGATGTGGGACTGTTGGAGAGGGGTCAGAGGAGGCCATGAAGGTGATCAGAGGGCTGGAGCACCTCCCCTATGAAGAGAGGCTGAGGGAGCTAGGCTGGTTCAGCCTGGAGAAGAGAAGGCTGCAGGGGGACCTCATTGCAGCCTTCCAGTCCCTGAAGGGAGCAGAGAAACAGGAGGGGAATCAGCTTTTTAAAAGGGTAGATAATGGCAGGACAAGGGGGATGGAGTGAAGCTGAAGGAGGGAAGGGTTAGATGAGATATTAGGGGGAAGTTCTTTGCAGAGAGAGTGGTGAGGGGCTGGAACAGGCTGCCCAGAGAGGGGATGGGTGCGCCCCATCCTTGGGGGTGTTCAAGGCCAGGTTGGATGGGGCCCTGGGCAACCTTATGTAGCTCCAGGCCTGGAGGTTGGTGTCCCTGCCTGTTAGCAGGGAGTTTGGACTCTGTGATCCTTGGGGTCCCTTCCAACCCAGACCATTCTGTGATTCTATGATTCTTTAGAGAAACTGCTTCTGTGTGGCTGTTTGCTGGCTGGTTCTCTGCTGGAGTGGGTAAAGAAGCAGAACTGGGATGAGGGGAGCATTGGGTAGGAGCACAGGCATTAAAAAATAATATAAATGGCCATGGTAGGGTAACTGAGGATAAAAATATCCCCAATGTAGTTACTTGGGCTACTTCTGCAGTGTAGGAATAAAGTGAATTCGGAGAAAACTGTCAACGACCTGGAACAAATGAGAAGTTTGAAATTTAAGGGGAAGAGAAAAAGCCTGTAAAGTAATAAGTGAGCTAGGAAAAGATGAGGGCTGTATATATTTTTCCTGCCATATACAGCAAAGATATGGAGCACTGAATGAAATTGAAAAGGCAGCAAATTCCAAATGCATTCAAAGAAATCCTCTTTCAGACAGCATGTATTCAGCCATTGGTGCCTCTTCCACAAGCAACACAATTCAAGGGCAGTTGGGATGTTTATGTGAGCTATAAGTATATCCAGAGTTATAAGGTAGACAGGAGCTTTGGAAGGTTAAAATCCACTCCTGCTTCCAAGTTTCAATCGATCTCTATTACACATTCAGGTGAAGTCTTCCAAGGAGGTGGGTTATCATCCTTCTGCCTGATGTGAGGTTCCTTATGCCTTGTTTTGGATGAACTGAATCTGGTTGCTGCCAGAGAGCTTTCTGGAGCAATTGGGCTCCACACCTGATGTGGTTTGACCTTGTTCTCTTCATACAGTTTCAGCTAAAGTGGGTTGAATTATTCTTTGTGTATGCTGGTGTGAAGGAAGTCAGGCTCACAGGTCTGTGAGCAGAGAATCAGGAGAGGATGCTGGGTCCCATTCCCATCGGGGCTGAAAGGAAAAGATGAAGAGATGTAGCAGCAAAGCCCTGTCAGAAGGAACCCAGCAACACTTGGGCCAAAGCAAGTAGTTTTGTTTCCATAGTTCTGTTGTGCAATGTGCCTTGTGGAGAGAAATGCCAATAAAATACTTTTGGATCACATGATGTGACAAGAAAAGCTTTCATTAAGACACTGTTAACATTTGTGTGAGCATCTTGCAAGGCCGTAGTGGTGTCTGGGTCCCTTCCAGCATGGACAGACAAGTATCAAATGTCTCTTCCTTTTCAGGGGAGAAGGATAAAAACCTGCCTGTGGAAGAGTGTGGCCTTTTAAAAGCACTTGCAAAGTATCTTTTGCCTTTTGGATGTTTTTTGGGATGGGTTTGCTGCCAAGAAAGGGTGTCAAAGATTGTTTTCAAGGCCAGAAAAGCCCTATGGTGTGAATAAGAAGGGGGACTCCCCTTTCCATTATGGGCCTGATGACATGTCTCCAGAGCTCAGCCTCCGAGGCACAGCTGGAGACAGAGGGAACAGCAGTACTTTCTTACAACACCCTGGTATTTTCCTTGAACTTACAGCATCCCCATCAAACTGTTACTGTTACTATTACCATTACTGTATTATTATGTTATATCCCTAGGAGAGCTGTGCAAATCTCCTCCTCCTCCCTGGCTGCAGCTCTGGGGATTTTTGCCTTGATACCTGTCATCAGGCAGCATTTCCTGTTGGATTTCTAATTAAAATGGCAGCCTTTAGGGACTATGTTCCTGCCCAGCATATATTAATGGAGGTTTAAGAACATTTTAGGTAGAGTTTAAATACTGCTTTTAAACATCTTTGCTCTGACTTAGTTAATTTTTCTATAATCAGCCAAAGTATCTATCTACAACCACAGCAGGAATTAACCTGTCATACTTTCATAAATATAATCTACACTGCTTCTTGGTTAAAAACCAGTTTTCCCTGCCCCAGATTCTTAAAGCAAATAAAGAAATGCATCCAGCCACTTCACCCCCACCCCCTTTGCTCTCAGAACAGCCTGTGTGAATGGGGGGTATTTCTTCCAGCACCTCCTCTTCCTCCAAGTTCTCAGGGTCTCCTCAGCCTCCGCTCTGTGAAGGTTACAGGAAGGTACAGGTTCTCTGAGGTGTATTACTCAGGGAGTTATTTTCACCACGCTTTCCTTCTTCTCAAAGGTGCCTGTTACAGTACTGAAAAGGTTATACTGCTATTATTACTCTGAAGGAGTAGGAGGGCATTTGTGTCTCCTCTTGCTTGTCTCGGGACGGATGTGATGTGTGACACGCTGTGTGCAAATAAACCTGCATCAGTGTGTGAGATGAAATCTTTCAGTGCACTGCCTGCAAACTGTTTAGGTCCCCCAGATGAGATTTAGGTTTGTGCTACCAGGGAGTACAGCAGCCAGGCCAGCAGGCTGGCACACCTCCCTCCTGAATTCGTCCAGTGCTGCAGCCCACAATGTCTGTCCCTGTGCTGTGAAGTGCAGCGGTTGTTTCACCTGCTGGTTCTCCCCCAGGCTGGGGGGAGACTGGCTGGAGAGCTGTCAGGCAGAGAAGGACCTGGGGGTGTTGGGTGACTGCAGGCTGAACATGAGCCAGCAGTGTGCCCAGGTGGCCAAGAAGGCCAATGGCATCCTGGCTTGTATCAAAAATAGTGTGGCCAGCAGGTCTGGGGAGGGGATTGTGCCCCTGTACTGGGCACTGGTGAGGCCGCACCTCAAGTACTTCTGGGCTCCTCACCATAAGAAGGACATCGAGGTCCTGGAGCAAGTCCAGAGAAGGGCAACCAGGCTGGGGAAGGGGCTGGAGGGTAAATCCTCTGAGGAGCGGCTGAGGGAGCTGGGGCTGTTTAGCCTGGAGAAGAGGAGGCTGAGGGGAGACCCTCTCCCCACCTCCACTGACCTACCAGGAGGGTGCAGAGAGGTGGGTGATGGTCTCTTCAGCCAGGAGATGGGACAAGGGGAAATGGGCTCAAGCTGTGCCAGGGCAGGGTCAGATTAGATACTAGAAAAAAAATTTTACTGAAAGAGTTGTTGAGGCCTGGCACAGGCTGCCCAGGGAGGGGCTGAGTCACCTTCCCTGGGTGTGTTTAACAGGCGGATAGATGAGGTGCTCAGAGATATGGTTTAGCTTAGGATGGGAATGGTTGGACTTGATGATCTTAAAGGTCTTTTCCAACCTGGTGATTCTGTGATTCTCTGAAATGTTTCAAGCTAGAAAAGGATAGAGTGCCCAAAGTGGAACAACAGAGACTGTGCAAGCAAACGCTCAACTGGCCTGAAAATCAGGCCCTTGGGTTGAGCATCCTCAGTCTGTGAACTTCAGTCTCTGTTAAAATACAGTGTCACCAGGTTTGCAGCCCGAGGAGCTTTCGTTATCTTCCCTCACACCCTCTGCCTCCTGGCACATTGACTATTCAAGTCTCCAGGCCTGCCAGGCTGGTTCCTTTTGTGGGTGTTACAATCAGCCTAAAAAACCCCAAACGTCAAGGGTGGAAGTTGTGCTTGGTTGCTGTGGTTGTAATCGAATTAAACTGGAGGACTGAGATAGGTGGAAGGTACTCTATTCCCTGCAGAACCTGAACCATCCTGGCAGTGCTGTGTGCTCTGAGCAGCGGTAGGTTATGCTTTTGTACATAAATATAATCAGATGTAACACACACTACCAGCCTCAGCAGGCAGATGCAGCATGTAAAAAATTTACATTATGGGCTCTGTTTAAAAATGGGAGGAAAAAACTTGCCCTCACTTCAGTCACCAGAAAGCCTGATCACAGAATCACAGACTCGTAAGGGTTGAAAGGGACCTTGAGAGCTCATTGGGTCACTCAGCCTTTCCTCACGGGGAGATGCTCCAGGCCCTTAATCATCTTCGTAGCCTCCTCTGGACTCTCTCCAGGAGATCCCTGGCTTTTTTATCCCAGGGAGCCCAGAACTGGACACAATACTCCAGGTGGGGCCTGACCAGGGCAGAGCAGAGGGGGAGGATCCCCTCCTTTGACCTGCTGGACACACTCCTCTTGATGCCCCCCAGGATCCCATTGGCTCTCTTAGTCCCCAAGGCAGACTGCTGGCTCATGGCCACCTTGTCGCCCACCAGGACCCCCAGGTCCTTCTCCACAGAGCTCCTCTCCAGCAGGTCACCCCCAGCCTGTACTGATCCAAGCTAACAGCATAGCAAGCTCAGTGAAACTTACCTGTAGCTGCAGTTCCTTTAAAGAGCCTGTAGGACTCCTTTTGGCTGATGCCCTTCTCTCTGTGCATTGTTTCTATAGGGTTGTTCCCCATATGGAGGTTTAGCTGTGGAGCCACATGCCAGATTCCCATAAGGAAAGAGCCTCTAAACTCTTCTGCTTCCAACCACTTGAGCCCATTCTGGGATGACGCGAGGGCTCACCTGTGGGTGCAAATACTGCAGAGAGAAGTGTTTTGAGGAGAAGCTCATTCCATTTTGGGGTGTTTTTCAGCTCAGTATCTCAGTGTTCTCTTCCAGACATCCAAATAGGGCTCAACATGCAGGTGCTTTACTCTCATTGACGTGTAAGAGAAATTAAAGCAACACTAATTGAGTAAACTGCATGAGTTCTATGGTTGTTGAGCAAGTTTTTGCTTCCTGGACGGGATCTAAGGAGTGTGTATTGTATGTGAGGTGGTGATCATGTGAACCCACGAGCATGTGAAGGGACAGCATTGGGTTTCTAAAAATCCCTTCTGAGTCTTAAACTCCAAAATTCAAGCCTGACTGAAAGAAATGCAAAGACTGCTAATGAAGTCATTGCTAATTTCTTTTGTGACAGCTTTCTCCAGAATGTGAACTATGGCTATTTCACAGGCAATCTGTATTTGGAGAACACGATTTTCTTCTTATTTGAAGGGTCTGTTCTCTTCATCTCCTTTCTGTTCTCTTGATTTTCTTTCTCCTAGTTGTGTGTTGCTGGATACAAATACAGCTGGCAGTCCCTAGTTCTCTGGGTCAGACTCTTTCATTTATGTAAAAGGGAATAGCAAGGCACTGTGGCAGACCAGATGTTCATTTAGTCCTGCTCTTAATGGTGATCAAATGCTTCAGCAGGAGCACGGGAACAAAACAACAGCTCTAAAATAACTACCTCTCAGGTAGATTTATTCCTCAGGGTTTTTTTTACGCGCTGAAAAGGAAGAATATAAACCAATTTTTTAAAAGTTATTATTAGCCAGCCATGTATTTATTTAGACATGTATTTAATATTCTGCCAAGTTCCTGGCTGGAAAGATTCCTTGGGCATTCTTCAAGCTAAACTGCACATTGTTTAGGAAAAAGAGCATTTCCTCTCATCAGCTGATCCTTCACTTTGGTAAACAGTCCTCATGTCTCTGGGTAAGAGAGGAGAGAGAAGAGCAGGAAGGCTATCCATGGTATCTATGCCTTTCTGGGATACTTCTGTCTTACCTGCCTGTCACCATTTCCTTCCTGGACCAAACTGTCCCAGTAAGTATTCTATAATTACTGGTTTTTCACTCCTACCTCTTAATAATAATTTATGATGGCAAAGCAGTTGCTTAGTGGAAGGCAAACGGCTTCTAAACAGTATGTGATGTGGCCCAGCTTTGGGACCTGATGTTGCTGCTGGGAGGAAGGAAGATTGGAAACCCCTTCCTCAAGACAGCTATTTATAAACTTCTTTAACTTCCCAGCTAAAAACAGATCTGTGCTCTGAGGGAAAGGCTGTCGCTGACCTAGGTAATAGCATAACCTGATCAATATTGCCATTAGTACTTTGTCTCATTACTTTTCCATGCTAACCATTTTAATTGACTTTGTGCCTGGTAGCTCAGTGCACTCAGGGGGTGTTTTTCCCACTTAGCTCAGTGAATTTTTGATCAGACCACAAATGAGGTCCTTCTGACATAGTCTGCAGCCTGGACTCACCTACATCGTCTGAGTCATCCATTGATTACCTCATCTTGCTGCTCAGCTGCCTTTTCCAGCGACAAATACCTTCACTGAGTGCCAGTACGGCGCAGAGCTGGGTGGACCTACCTCTCAGACCACCCAGCGCTCCTTCCTGATGCCATTTCCAGGCCTTGGTGGGCTTCACCTCTTACCCCAAGGTAGCTACGTCTTCCTAACACTAGCCCCAGTTTCAACCCAGTTGTGTTTCTTGTCTCCTTCTCAGGTGTTTATGCATTCTTTCCCCTCAGCCTCCCAGATAGTTCTTTCCCTAGGCATATCTATGTATAGCTGCGGAACTAGACAGACCTTTTGCTTGATGACTGTGGTCATTCTTAAAGTTCCAAAAAAGCCTGTGACCTATTTCCAGAAGTGATTCATTGCTAGGCTCTCAGAAGAACTACAATTCCCAAAGATGCAGATAAGAGCCAGGAGAGTTTTAAAACAAAAAAAAAAACCTAGGCAGGCAAGATATCTAATTCCCACTGAGAGTGAGACACCTAACCTACTTACAGTTCTGGGGACTTGGGTTTTTTCTTTCTTTTTGCAAAGGCATTTGACTGTATTGAGAGATATTGTTGAAAACCTGAGCTGTGGGTGTGTGGGAATGTAAGCCCCACTGAAAAAAAAAGGGGCGCATCCTCCAAAATCATAAAGGTTCTTGAAAAAGCCCTGGCCCCAAGTCCTTGCTTCACCACTTTGGGACACATTCCATGGGAGATGGAAATGCTGTCACCCCTCTGCTCTGGAGGCACCAGCCAGCTCCTGTCCCTGCTTACAGGCATCCACAGGAGACATACAGCTCTGTTCGTAGAATCACAGACTCACAGACTCGTAGAGGTTGGAAGGGACCTCCAGAGCTCATCGGGTCCAGCCCCCTGCCAAAGCAGCTCCCCAGCTCATATTGCACAGGTCGGCGTCCAGACAGGGCTGGAATATCTCCAGAGAAGGAGACTCCACACCGCCCTGGGCAGCCTGTCCCAGGGCTCTGTCACCCTCACTGGGTAAAAGTTCTTCCTATGCTCTAACTTGCAGCTATTGCCCCTTGTCCTGTCTCCACAGACACTGAAAAGGGGCTGGCCATTTCCCCCTGCATCACATCCTTCAGATACTGATAACCATTGATCAGATCCCCCCTTTCAGTCTTATTTTCTCCAGGCTGAGCAGCACCAGCTCACTCAGTCTTTCCTCACAGGGGAGATGCTCCAGGCCCTTTGTCATCTCCACAGCCTCCTCTGGACTCTCTCCAGGAGATCCCTGGCCTTTTTATCCCAGGGAGCCCAGCACTGGACACAATACTCCAGGTGGGGCCTGACCAGGGCAGAGCAGAGGGGGAGGATCACCTCCTTTGACCTGCTGGCCACACTCCTCTTGATGCCCCCCAGGATCCCATTAGCTCTCTTAGCCCCCAGGGCACACTGCTGGCTCATGGCCACGCTGTCACCCACCACGTCCCCCAGGTCCTTCTCCACAGAGCTCCTCTCCAGCAGGTCACCCCCAGCCTGTACTGATTCCAGCAGTTTTTCCTTCCCAGGTTCAGCGGAGGCAGAATCCAACACTTCAATGTTTTTCTGTAGAGGTTTAAAGAAACCCAGGCAGGAAAGGCAGTCGTTTGAGTTGTGCTAGAAAATATTTTTAAAAGTCTGTGTCACGTTGCCGTGGTGACAAAAGTTCTTAAAATGATGAAGATTAAAGTGTAAGCTGGGAATGGTGGCATGGGGAGGGGAAGGGGGGCTGTTGTCATGACAGCCTCAACTCTGAGAGTGCAAGAGGCAAAACACATGGTGGTGGCAGGATCTTTTGGGTTTATATATATCTATAAACATCTGCCATTTATGCCAGCTTTCTCAGTGCTAATTAGTCCTGCTATTTCACCTTTCTCTGCTGTAAATATTTTCCAGTAGACACAAGTCTCTGAGGGAGAAGGCAAGAAAATGCCTGCTGGGTATTTTTTTTTTCCCCTTTTCATTTTTTGCATGGGCTCTCTGCTGTTCTCTATCTGTGGCCTCTCAGCTTCTACCTGGAGTAGAACTTCACTGAGCCAGATGCAAGCTGCCTGGGAAGAGTTAAACCATCTCAGGAGGTGGTGGAGGCTTGCAGGCTTGCATCGTGTTCTTACAGAGCTTTAACAGTACCAAGCTGCTTCAAGATCACTTCTCCCTGCCCTGCATGCACAAAGGCACTCTGGCTTTTTTGGGGCTGAAGCAGCTGTTTCTGAACACAAAGGGTACCTGTTGGGCCCTCATTAGTCACCACAGTACCTGGGCAGCGGTTAGAGCAGGACATCAAAGCCAGCATCCCTAGATTTGGCTCCAAACTTTGCTCTCAGCTTCCTGTGCAACCTCTGGCAAGTGGCTTTTCCCTTTTATGTGCCTCACTTTCCCATCTAGAGTGATGGAGATCACACATTCACTGGAGATACTGACGCATACCAGATTAATGTCAGCTGAGCCCCTTGAGACCCTCAGATGAAAACTGCCACAGCAGCACAAAGGATTATTATATTTTAAGTGTAAAATCTACTTGGATATCTCTCTTAACACCTGGCACTCAGTGCACTTCCCTCCAGCTCGCTGTTCCAGGCAGCCCTGAGACAAGCACACTCCACAGTATCTTCACCTGTGAGCGTTAAACCTAATGAATCACAGGGCTGATTCTCTCCTCGCACTGACTCAAGGCAGCATCAGCAATTCCGCTGACATTAATTATGTCATTTGGTGCAAAGCAAGCATAAAAAGAGAATCAACCCCAAACTCTTGCCTTCATCGAAAACTTGATCTTCTGGCTTTAGTTTTCCTTGCTGGCACAGCAAAAAGCAGACAAAACCAAGTCCCACACCATCTCAAACTGTCGAGCGCAGCCCTGAATCTGCATGCTGCTTGCAGATGTATCTCTGCACCACAGATGATTTCCCTTCTCCAGTCCATCTGCTGTGTGCTGGCTGGTGCTTTCAGCGTTGTCCCAATACAATCTGGATCCCAACGCTCCCTCCCTCCCATACCATTGCACCGTTCTGCCAAACACATTGTGATTAGCACAGCCCAAAGCTGTCTGACCCGAAGCTGATCCTTCACCAGGGACTCCTGCTTCCCGGTACACTCTGAAGTTGTAAATAAGCCCAACTGCATTGGTTTACATCTTTTTCTTCCTTAAAAAGCACCTTTTCAGTTTCCTCAGAAAGTCAGAGTGTATATTTAGTGGCAAGAACAGTGTTTGGTCCATTCTTCCTAAAGAACCCAACATGTGGCCCGGTGAGCTGCTCGAGACAGCAAACCTTTTGGAGTGAAATCAGTTTATGGTTTGGCACAGCCTAAACTTGACGTCACTGGAAGAATAAACAAAGTTGGGGAGGGTGAGGAAGGAGCAAGTAAAGGGGAGGGAGAACAGCAGCTGAGATCTGTTGTGTAGCTCTGCTGAAATGTTGTGTTTTCCAATGGCGTGGGCTTGCTCAACAGGCTGAATTTCTTGGGGTGCTGCCCTTTCTCCCTCAGCTCTGATTTCTCGTGTGTCTTTACAGTTGCTCAGGGGTTTTGGCTCTGTGTGTGCCTCATGTATGCTCATGGCTTCCATGCTTCGGTGCTCTGATGTGCATAATGCTGTGTGTGCTTGGAGAGGATTTTTCCTCCTGGGGGAAGCCCATCCTGTGAGTTCTGTGTGTTGTTTGTCTCTCCCCTCACTTCAGCCTCCCAGGATGGATCTGAGCATCAAGGCTCCAAAGCCCTTCCCCTCTTATATGGGTCATGTCAGTCGAGACTCTTGCTGAGTGTGGAGAAGGTGACATTTTGCCCTTTGCCACAAGAACTGGCACTGATTTGCTGTAGCAATCCCTCACTGAGCAAACCCACTGGTTTTTCAATGAGCTGCCTTTTGTTTGCCTGGTGGCCAGAATGAGTAAGAGCTTAAACCCTTGTGCAGTCAGTTTTCACAACGAATCAGGATGAGGCCTGGGCGGTGATTAGATAGGTGATATGCAGAGACACTGTAGCTGGTGTCTTAGTACAACACCCTACAGTAATCTGTCTAACAGTACTTTAGGCTCAGAAAAGCTCCTCACAGCAACCACCTATCCCCAGTCTATCAGGAGATTAGCGCTTGGGTTTGAAAAGGCAGCTAATGCCTCTATGAGGAAAATGTATCTTCACCTCTGTTGTTATCTACAAAAGCCAAGAAAGGAAGAGTGAATGACATCTCAAGTTTCTTCCCCATAGTCCACAAATATTCTTCTTAAAGTGAATACATATTTCCTTACAGCAGAACAACCTTAACTCTGGCTAGAGCACTCAGAATAGCATGCATAACTGTTTTGAGTCTCTTTTGAGATGATTTGTGTTTCCTTTTATGGTCTTTGGGGTTTTTAAGTCATAAATTAAGAGCAAATTCTTTGTTTTCCATTAAGCTGGAGCAGTGTCACAGCTACTTGCTTATCCACAGGGGTTTTATCACAGTTGTGCATTAACCATGGTGTAGATGCAGACACCAGCACTGACTCAGGACCAGCAGGCTCTTAGTTTGGATGCAGTGCTACAGGAATACCGCTACGCTGCCAGTAGAGGTAGTGAAGGGCAACAAGCAGTTTCATTGCTTCCCTGTGGTGCGGAATCTGTTCATGAGCTCTGTGGATGGAAGGCAGGTCTGTGTAGAGCCAGCATTCAGCTGAGTGCATGTGGATGCTGTTAGCTCTCTCTGGCAGGACGTTTAGCTCCGGCCCAGCCATGCTGGCTCCACACAGAATCATTCCTGTGCCCCTCTTTGCAGTCCCCAGGCCCTCAGGGAAACCCATGTGTTGGCCAGTGCAGCACCTCTGGTACACACAGAGCCAGGCGGGATGCACGGTGGCACCCCAGCCTGCAGAGTGCCATGTGCTGGGGATTTGCAAGAGCTGGCCGGGGCCTGGCCCGGCTGGTGCAGGGTGTGCCTGGGCCCAGCTGCTTCCCCGCACAGGGCTCCCCGCACAGGGCTCCCCGCAGCATCCTCGCTGGGCTCTAGCTTGGAGCAGTCCAGCCTCCACAGCACTAGACAGATGCACTTATGCAACATCTCTTTCAAGGATCTGAGAAACTCTGGTGCCCTGTTGGTTTGGATAGCCTTGCCGAGCTGTGTGCCAACAGAAAACAACACACCTAATTAAATATACAACTTTGACTTCAGGCAGAGCCCTTGTTTCACTGCCAGAGCCAGGTCCCTGCTTCTCCAAGGTGTCCTTGATTTCTTCCAGCTCAAGTGGCCAGGTTAAAGGAATCCTGCTGCAGTACAGAACCAATTGAGGAGTGCTGTACAGGGTTGTTAGGGCTGACAAGATTTGAGACTCATACTGCTAGGATCCCGACAGCTTGCTTTGTGTAAGGGGGATTTCCAAGATGGAGCTCTTACATAACTAGAGATAACTTTCTTGAGGAAATTTTGGTCCTCTCACTTTCCCAAGCTGTCCTTCAGAAAGCATGGCAACGTGTCCTTTGGCTAGAAGGACAGAACCAACTTTGTAATGGAGATTGTGAAGCCCCAGCTTGTTTTGGATAATCATGAAACAGGGATTTTAGCCCTATCAGAGAGCACCCTTGGAAGGAGATTCTTTAAGAATGAATCCGTGCTTTGTCCTCCTCCTCACTCCCTTTTTCCAAATCACAGGCAGCAGAAAGACAGAGAGCACAAGCAGTCCCAGGGACAGAAGGCGGTGTGATGCTCTGGGACCCAGCCTGGTTTGTGTTACAAAAGGGCAAGAAAGCCCTGAGTGTTAATGATGAAAACCAGAGCTGTAATCACTACTCACGTTCATCTCTGCTCCTGGACCAGCTGTTCTAGAATGTTTCATCCCCATCTCTCCCTGGAGAGCTATGGGCTGCTTTAGGGCACTGCAGCACCGGCTTAGACACTCCCCAGTGCAGTAGTGGGGTTACCATTCCCTGCAACACAGGCACCCATTTACAGTGGGAGCTACTTCTCAGTGAGAGGTGCTCCTTCACACCCCTTCACATTTATTTCTCTGCACCACAGAACGAGTGTCTCTTATTTTTCTCTTGCATGTGAATGCAAATGTATTCCAGGGAGTGGGCATGAGCTGGGAACTCCTGAGACTAACATTTGAAATTGGATTTGTCTCAACTGCTGTTCAGACACTGGAGTTCATGATCTAGGTTTGCTTTATGGGCAGCAGAGATCCTTTCCTCTAGTCAGTGCTGGGCATTAGAAGGTAATCCCCAAAGGCCCCTCTGAGCTGGGAACATCTGTGTGTACAAGGGGAGATGCATCCCCAGGTTGGTGCAGAGGCAGGACTCTCCTCCCCTTTGTGCTCCAGCTCTGGGTCCTATGCTTATTGGTGGATTACGTGGTGGGTGGTGACCCAGTGGTGAAGGAAGAAGACGTGTGAGCTGAGACGTACTGGTACTGGGCAGAGCTGCCCTTTCTCATCCAGCAGCGTGTGAGTTAGTGCATGAGAGGAAGCACTGGGGCCTAAACACCCTCAATTCCTGGGTTTCAGAGGGGCACAGAAGAATAAAGGCTTTCTGCCCTGGCCTGACTAGACTTAGATCCCAATCATTTTATAAAAAGCTCCATATCCATTCACCTTTCCCATAAACCATCCATTCCCTCGGGCTTTTCACTCTCTGATTTTAATATATTAAAGGAAGACAAACACTTCCTAATTGTGACAGGGTTTTTCCCTGTCCCTGTCTAGAGTTCCCTGGGTTACAGAAAGACTGGGGCTCTTTGAAAAAACACACATAGGTGGGAGAGGAAAAGTCATTAGCACAGTAAAACCCTGGTGATACAAAAGATCCATTCAGTGATTCTTCTGCAAACTGCTGTTCTGGCTTCATTAAAAGCATAGCCCATGGCTGTCACTCAGATAGGCTGGATTGGCTTTGGGTTATCTAAATGAGAATGATCGTTTTTGCAATGGGGGGAAAAAAACACAAAAAAGAAACCAGTAGGAATTATTCGTTATGAATTATGTGCTCAGCTTTCATACTGACCTATTGAGTCAGCATCGAGAGTTGGATTTCCTAGAACATCCTTTCATGCTGGATTTTGGATATTTTGTTCTTTTCAGCCCAGAAATAGCTCTAGAATGGCCTTTCTCACACTAAATGGCACTGTGGACTCCAGCTGCAGCTTAGATGCAATGGAAATAATGGAGTTTAGCAGCAGTTATCCAAATCATTCATCCTTCTGCTTTTCAGCATTCTTCTGTGGCTCCTTCCCAGTCCGGATCAAGCACGTTTACATCTCTTGATGGGCATGACCTCATGGCATCAGGATTAGGTGGGGAGGTGCTCCTGTCTGGTGTGGAAACAGGCATTGAAATTGATCAGCTAGCCCTCACAACAGAGCAATGAGCCAGTTCAGGTAGCTAAGCTGACACACCACAATTCCTTTCTCTTACAACATAGCACACAGCATGCCTGTGCCCTGTCCCCTGCTGTAGATACTGCCCTGAGAGTCACCTCCTTCAGTAACGGCCTGCCTGTCCAGAGCTGATTGCCAGGCGCCTGGGTGACCCGTTGTGTGCCCTACGCTGGGGCCAGGGAGAGCCAGGGCGGTGCTGTGGGGGTGTCCAGCGCTCCCTGTGCCTCTCCCCGCAGTCTCAGCTGCCGTGCTATTGATTTCTATTAATAACAAGGCAAACTGGAAGCTACACTGCTACCCTGTATCAGGGTCTGCGGGCCTGTTGGCCCCCTGCCTGGTGCCCTGCAAGAAAGTTGTGTTTACAGGTTTATGTTGCATCTGAAGAACCGACAGTTAATCCTGCTACATCCCTAAGGAAGTGGGGAGCTTGGATAGGTATCACTGCGTGCTCCTCCTCGCTCAGAGGTCAGTTTTACAACAGCACTGGGAGTCAGGCTGTAACCAGAGGAGTGGTGGCGGGTCAGAAAACACAACATGTCACCACGAAGGGCTGGAGCAGCAGGGAAGGGCTGAGGTACGGGAGCAGAGCTGCTGAGGAGGGCTCTGCAGGTGGCATAGCAGAGGGGCTGTGAGCTGGAGCAGGGCTCTGGCAGGGCTGTTCAGGAGTCTGGGATGGAGAGAGCAGGAGGGGCTGTGCGGGGGTCCAAGCTCCCAGCTAAGAAAGCTGGATTTAGGACAGAGCCGACTGCAGTACTACCCTCCAGTCAGGGTGGAAATGTGGAAATGGAGCTGGGACATGCAGCCTCACTGGATTCAGGAGGTCGTCTTTGCTCCTCTTGTTCCCTTCTATTAAATCCAACTAGGACCTTGTCTCACCAGACTGTGGGCTGGGCTGCAAACAAACCAGGCTGTACGTGCCTTCAAACCACGGCGAGGCCTCCTGAGAAGGCCCAGCTATGGCGGCTGACAGCAGCAAGTCTCTGCTTGTTCACACACAGCTGTCCAAGTATTTTACTCCTCTACCAGAAACAGCAGCACTGTGTGTGGGGAGCAGTGATTAATGTTTCTCCAGATGAGACTCTAGGGCAGGACACATTGGCTGTCAGGTGTCCCTTCATCTGGGCTCCATCACAAATTGCCATAGTGACACAGCAGCACATGGGAGGGGATGCCAGATGTGCTTGGAGTCTCTGCTTTCAGGGTCATGCAGTGGGCTGCTTTAGCTGGAAACCAGGACACGGTGAGGACACAGTGTATGGTCCTTACTGTACCCAAACCATTGCCCAGTGACAGTTTGAAGGTCTCCTCTCTTCATGAGCTGTGTTAATGGGAAAAGAAGGAGATCTCTGTGGTGAGCCCCATCGGGCCAGCCACGCTCTCCGCAGTCCATTCCTCCTCATTGAGGCATCTTGTAAAGTAAGGAAAACCAAACCTGAGCAGATCTGTAGCTCAGCATAGCAGCTGCTGGCACGCCCTGTGCTGTCATCACAAAGCTGGTCATTTAAGAACCAGGTACCCCCAGTGCCTCCACAACACACCACCCATAGGGAAAAACAGTGTCCATCAAGTAGTTCTCAACTGCAAATGCAGCTTTGATGTTAGGGTGCATGGACTTCTCAGCATGCCCTGCTTATGGCTGGTACTACAGACAGCATGGCCATGGGCTCCCTTTGTGGCTGTGGAGCTGAGTTGCTGTTGCCTCTTCCCAGGTTTCCCAGCTTCTTTGCTAAGAACTTCTCCACAGCTCTGCCATGGTTTGCTTTTCCTTGCCCACCTAAGACTGGAAGCAATACAACAACAGAATACAAGAAATACAGGAAAAGAACTGAATCAGATCCTCTTCTAGAAGTCTCTGCTGAGCTTCAGGCCATTCTTTCTAGCATTTGATACTTGCAGATGCTGCCTCTGACATCCAGTTCAAAGACAGCACCCACCATGGGTCAGTGTGTAGCACATATTCAGCAAGAGCAGAAATCAAAGGAGGGCATTGCAGTTAAAAAGATGTAATGATAGAGTTTATTTCTGAGGAGTGGCTGATGTCCCAGAAATATTTGCAACCAACTTATTTTATAAAATGAGTTATGAAACTTCTAATGTCAATTAGAAGGCAAAATCAAAGGGCAAGAGGGGTGAATGATTAGGATTTTGTATTTTAGTTTTTAATCTTTTTTTCAGCTGGTTCTGCTTGCATACTGTGACTGACCTGAGCTGATGCAGCCTTTTCTGTTCCTTTAGCAAGGTTCTTGACCCTGATACTGCATCTAATTATGTTGGGTTGGTTATTTGGGGAGCTGCCATCTAATCTGCTCCCTGTTGGCCCCTGCAGATCTTCCACATGACCTACGATCTGGCCAGTGCAGTGGTGCGGATTGTGAACCTGATTGGGATGATGCTGCTGCTGTGTCACTGGGATGGCTGCCTCCAGTTCCTTGTGCCTATGCTGCAGGACTTCCCCGATGACTGCTGGGTGTCCCTCAACCGCATGGTGGTAAGTACCTGCCTCGCTTGCTCACTCACCGCCCCCAACCCAGGCCCTCCATCACAGCATTGCCATTCCAGCACCCACACCCACCTCCCGGCGCTACCGGCATCCCCCAGCTTCCCATTTCCCCCCAGCTCCTTCGAGGGCCTTCCTCCGCTGTCCAGCAGGCACTGGTAACGGCTCGGCCCGTGGGCATGGAGGCTCCTTGGAGGCACTCTCTGAGACAGTCTCAGGGCTGCAGAGCAGCAACCAGCCCCAGCTGCGAGCTGCCTGCAGCAGAAGGCAGGAGCCGGGCTCCCCCTCCTGACAGGAGACAGCGAAGAGCAAGGATGGAGGCGGGTTTGTGCTGGGAGCTGGGCATATCTAGCCTAAGGCAGGAGGCAGAAGGGGTCCTGGAGCCGGAGCTGGGTCTGATCCAGAATTCCCGCTGCTGCTTCCTAGGAGACCATTAAGCCTTCTGGTCCATACTTGCTTGTACGGTCGGTCATCACCCACCCTTCTCCCTGGGGGGCTCCCATTAGAGTGGGCTGGAGCAGAGTGTGCCAAGCCACAGTTCGGCCTCCTGCCATGGGTTCAGGAGCCAGATTTCCCAGTAACACCCCAAGCTGTGCTGCTCACTCTGCTGTTTGCAGTGAGGGACATTTATACCATATGGGAGATGCAGGGAGTTCGTGGTACCTTTCAACCATCTCGCTGAGGATTCAGGATCTTTTATTCAAAGGGACAATGTCCAGTTGATTAAGCAGCAAAAACTGACAAAGCTTAAAAAATTGCCTCTTATTGCAGCTCTTAACCTCCAGATTCCCCCAGCCAATTTCTTCTTTTTTTAAAAAAATAATAATAATCAGGCACTGGGGCAGAACAGAACAAATGTAAAACAGATAAAAGAACTGCCAATTTGCCATGCCTCCCACATGCAGAGCTGTGGGCACATGCTGCCCATGCCTGAGAAGAGGGAGCATCCATGAAAAAGTTGTCTGTTTGGTGTTTATTTATTCATTTCTTCTCTCTGCAATAATCATTCACTTCCTGCTGTTGAAAGGTGCCAGACTGAGAGTTCTGGAGACTAGAGCATTTATTTATCTACAGCAGAAGAACAGCCCATGCAGCAGCTGCCTTATCTTCCCCCATGCTGCCTTTTTATTATTTATATGGCAGGAGCAACGAGAGATCAGGGCCCCATTGTGCTTGTGCTGTTCAGGTTCAAAAGGACATACAGAGAGCTCAGACATGCAGACAGGAATCATTCCCATCCGATGAAGTGACTTGGCCATGATGCCTTTGCAGGACAGTTTCAGAGCAGCAGGTTTGAACCATGTTTCGTTTATCCTGACATTTAGGTGGAGGCTGCTGTCTGATGGGAACAAGTTCTCTTTGCTTTTCCCATCCATCCCTGGGGGAAGAGGTAAAAACTAGGGTTGCAGGTTTACAACTGTGAGTGGCACACTCAGCTCTAAGGCCAGCAGATGAGAGCTGCAACACAAGCTGCAAGGAAGAGCCAAACCAACCAGGTCTGCTGGTAACTGGTGCATGGAAAACCTTCACAGGCAGTAACCAGCAATGGCAGAGACACACGGTGAGAGGAAGAACAATCACTGGAGCACTGACCGAAAGTGGAACGCCTGGGTTCAGTTCCCAACATTGTTCTGTGTGATTCAAGTCAGATAGGAGGCTCAGAGAGTTGTTCTCCTTCCCTGGGTAGTTCTGAGAATGAGTAAATGCTGTGATGGTGGGTATCCCAAACAGTCTGAGAGGCCTGGGGTTGTACTGAGTAGGATGCACAAGATAATGCCCGTCAGCTCCTGGACTCCTCACTCCAGGCTGGAAAGCCAGAAAGCTGCTTGTGTGACCCAACGGGACGAAGAGCTGCGAACGCACCAGGGTCAGAGCCTGGGGAGGAGGGGAACAAAGCTGAGCCTGTGTCATCGGAGCCAGACTAGGATCAGAACCTATAAATGGCCACCAAGGTCACTGTGTAGTGAAGGGATATGGTCTTGAAAGGTGGCAGGACACAGGACAGAGGAAGGAAAGGTTTAGCCCAGGCACCCTTCTCAGCAGCAAGACTGACAAGAGGGGGAAGGCTGCATCCCATAGGAAGAGGGCTCAGAGGAGTCTCCAGGAGAAGCAGAGTAGAGCTTTGCCAGGCAAAGACTCGTGCTGCAGTACTTGTCTTCCCAGCCTTGATAGCCTGTTCCCAGCCTCGAGAGCCTGTGAAGCTGGGAATTAAACTTGCCTTGTGTGATTTTTTTCCACTACTCCTCTGCAGCTAAATCAGCTTTGCTTCTTCCACCTATTAAAAGTGAAAAAAAAGTATTAAAACATCTCTGTGACTGTCTCAGAAATGGAGCCTCAGGAAACTGGTGTGAAGAACTGGAGAGATGGTTTTATGCCCCACCTATAGTTCAAGTGGCTTCCACTCCAGAAGTTGTATAGGAATATGCCAGCCCCAAAATAGCTTGGTTTTAGAACATCTAACAAAGACAGTGATTAGTTCTTCTGGAATCAGACAGTTTCTTCTCACCATAAGCTTCTGTCCTCTAATCTCTTGAGAAGATTTCCAGATGTGTCACTGGGACCAGTGGTGGATGTGGATGGCATGATTAGTGCAACCGTGGATGGGTAGCCTACAGTGTAGTAATAGGAGAGGCCACTGAGTCAGGAAACAAGAAAAAACTGGTGGCCTGGGCTGTGTTCAGACTTTGGTGCCAAGATCTTGATGGTTTTTTGCAGAACGGCTCTGTTTGAGAGCTGTGATGGACAAGGCTGCGAGATGGGAGGACAGGACTGCTTCTGTCTCTGACAGAGAGTTGGAAGGTTGGATTTTGGGACATTCTGTACTGACCTGGTCACAGCTTTGAGGAGATAAATATACTTGGTGCACGACTGGCCTGATTAGACGTGGGAGCCAGAAAGCTGGGATGGAACTACTGTAGGAAAAAAGGAATCTTCTGAAGTCTGCAGCCAAGGGGAGCTGAAAGTGAGGTGCCACATGCTTTGGAGGCTTTCTCCTTGATTGAGTATGCTGGTGCTGCCTTTCCACCCCTCCAGAGTTTCCCCTGTAGCCACCTGGCAGCCCATAAAACCAGCTCTGATTCTGACGCAGCAGGGCAAGAAGTTTCATCACCTCCCATCTGCTTCCTAAAGGTTTGATCCTCTTCCAAGGGATCTGTGAAGAGTCTGGTCTGGTCTTGCCAAAACCATATCAGGGGCTCAAAAAATCCCTGGGTCCAGTTCATCTTGGTGTTTTCTACATGCACCATGTCTCATCTTCAACAGCTGTAGAAAGAGCGAGTCTTTGTATGACTTGCTTCTGAACTGGCTCTGAAGCAGCAGGGAAGGATGTTTTCAGTATTAATTGCTTAGCCCCAGTCTCAGGGGCTTCAGCAGCAGCTTCCCTACAGGGCCCTTTATTAAAAAGAGGAACACTGGTGAGTCAGCTGCCGAGCAGCGTGTGTGCGGGCAGCAGCATCTCCCCAGCCCCTTGCCTGGCAGCTCCTCATCAGGGGAATCTGAGCTCTGCCCAGACCTGAGAACTGCAGGAAACACGTGGCTCGCTCCCTTGGGTATTGTGCTGAACTGATAAACCCTGCAGGGAAGGCAAATATCCCCCTGTCACATGCAGCCACCTTGCAGAGGGAATGCTAATCTTCTCCCCTTTACCAAAAGGAGGAGAGGAGCTTTCCTTTTGAGCTTGAATCCCCCTCCCCAGTCCCCAACATATTCTTGTAGTGGTGTTGATAGAAAGGAGGAAGAGAAATGGAGGCAGCATGTGTTGTGGGATGACAGAGGAATCCAGCATAGGGCTCCTGTGTGATTCCTAGCTCCCCACAAGCCTCTGGTCCAGCAGATCACTCCTACCCTCACTCAGCAGGCATATGAAGCTAACAGACTATCATGTTTTATACAGTGTCAGGGTGCAGCAAGAGGAGGGCTACTCCACGGTGGAATACGAGCCAGGAGCTGAGGGTGACCCCTACACAGGCAGTGCTCTCACCAGCTGGGGCACAGCCCTACCAGTGAGCAGAGCAGATGTGGTGATAACAGGGTCCATGGACCATTCCAGTGAAAGCAGGGTGACGGTCATGTCCACAGGCCAGTTAGGAGCAGCAAGAGACGGGGTCAGGGGCAAGGCTGGAAACCAGGCTGGAGCGTATATTCTGGGCTCAGGGCTGGGCACCTAGCCTGGGCAAGGTCTCAGTTTCCAGGCCTGAGCTGAAATGGAGCTCCAGGAATGGTGGGTACATGGATGGGAGTCTGAGGCAAGGCTGACTGGGGCAATTAAAAACTACTGGCACACTCAGAGTCCTGAGAAAATCATCTCTCTTGTTAGGTGAAGGCCATGCAAAGCGCTGCCTGGAAATAAGCCCAGAACAGGCAGGTTCTGTCCGATGTGAAGGTTGACCCATCATCTCCATTTCTCATCCTACTATTCTCTGCGTTTAATTTAGATCCAAGGTCTGTTTCCCTGGCCAGCAGTTTAAGTGCTGTCCAGAGGAGGGCGGTGATGTTCAGAGGCCTTATTTCACAGCTTGACCTGAGTGGTATGCAGTAGCAAACCCTGAGTAGCAATTCTGTGGTCGGATAAGATCACTGCTGAGATAAATGTGGGAGTTCACAAGATTGAAACACACCCTTTCACTGTGAAAAGTTAGTGGTGTAAATCAGGTGTAACATTGTGCCCATGAGCTATGCCCCTGCCCCTAGTCTTCTCCTGTGAGGGTTCAACCAGGTACATTCACATGTACATCAGACCCAAAACAACCTGTAAGACACCATACTCTTCCTTTATGTGCTTCTGTAAGGCACTGCAGAACCCAGCACTGCCTTTGAAGAGTTCCAGGAATGTGTCTCCAAGTATTCAGAGGTGGATCTGAGCAGAGGCATTGCAGTGCAGACACTAATCCCAGAGAAACCCTTCTAGTCCTGCCAGTGTGGATGTTAAAAACAAGCTAGTCTGAGAAATCACTTCAAAGTAATTTTAACTGCCTTTTGCAAATGCTCTTAGTGCCTGGCATGTGTCTGAGATAACATCCCTCTTGACTATGTTCAAGCACAGATCTGTAGCTCCATTTTAGCTTGCTTTGAGATTTGGTTAATGAGGAGTCATTTTCTTTCTGCAGTTTAAGGCCTCCTTTCCCTACCCTAATGGGCCATTTTAGCCACTCTGGTCTATGAAGCAGTACAGTCCTCCCACCCTGGGGACTGGCAGAGTGGTATGTGGAGTGTGGGGGCACAGCTCTCATGGAAAGAAGCTGTGTCACTGTAAGGCACCATGACACTGGGAAACTCGTGTCCACAGGACATTCAGAACCACTGCTCCTAGTCTGCCTTAAACCACTGCATTCTCACCTGCCTGCTTAGTCTGCAAAAAACAAAAGAACATTGAGCAGGCCTAAAAACTAAAGACCTGCTGAGCCCTGTAAGCAAAGAATCATCCCAAAGCCTGTGCCGTGAGGATCCAGGGCTCTTTACAGATGCTCCAAGAGCTCAGATGTTTTCTCCTAAAGGTAATTGCTCTGAAAGGTTTCCCCTTCATGGAAGTGCCTCTCTTTCAGCAGTCCTTGATCTCTTCTCCCAGCAGACCACGTTGCTCAGGATGTTTTTTTAAACACTCTGTGTTTTCCTCCAGCTCTCACCCCTCAGTCTGTCATTACTCAGCCATCTCCTCAGCGTGGCACGAAGCAGGCTGTCCTCACAGGGAGCCGTGCTGCTGATGGGAATTGGGGTTGTGACTTCTAAGTGTAGAGTTCCCAGGGAGCCAGATAGTCTTTCTGCAGGCTACAGGAGCTCAGCAATGTTGGATGTTGTAGTTTTGGATGACTAATTCCTACAAAACACCGGCAAGCTTCCTCATAAACAGCCCTCCTGAGCAGCAAGGTGCTGAAAGAATGGCTTTTAAAACTTGAACCTGCCTGATACCCAGATGTTCCTCTTGGGCTCTGATCACTTGTGGCCATTAAAGATCCTGGCAGCCAGTTTCCTGATATATTAAATTCCAGCTCAGCTGTTCTTATTCTGTCTCTCCTCTGGAACTTCAGCTCGGTATTTCTTTTCTCCCTGCTCTCAATGCTGTTGGGGAGACGAGATGTGCCGCCCAGTTGAACTACTGGCACACTGAACTCAGAAGGCAGCAGCATTTCTGGAATGTCCAGCAAGAAATGCCTGCATTGGAAGGGAATTCATTTAGTGAGGAAGGAATGGGGTGGGACACCTGCACTGCTGCGTCTGTCCCCATGAAGCTGGGAATGTGCTGCCCGTTTTTATGGGTGAAGCACCACTTTAAGCAAAGGTTGGTCAAGTGTGACTGCTCCTACCTCTTCTCAGGATGAGAACTTCCCTGCTGAAGCACCAACAATAGATGAGCTAAAGCTGTGGAGTTTACAGCATGTGTCATGCTGGAAAGGGCAGGGGCCACGGCTTTGTGACTGCTGGTGCTACAAGGCTGAGGGACACATAAACAGTGAAGATGCAGAGATGCCTGTGTAAGGTGTGAGAGCTGCTCAGTGCCTTCAGAGGTCAGAAGTTGCTCTGCAATATGACACAAAACCTGAATGGTGAAAAATGGTCCCTTCCACACTTGTTTGGCCAGTAACCTGGGAGCCACAGCATAGATATGGGTGAGGCAAAGGACCAAGCAGGTGCCCTCCTTTGGTGCTTACACCTCAGACAGCCCCTGTGGTCAGACCCTTCCTGCTGCCCTGTACAGGCAGCAGAGTGCAAATGCTCATTGCCCTCATAGGTAGCTGGTTCCCCTTTTGGCTGCTGCTCCTCCCACACTGGTGACCAGGAGTAGAGACAGCAGTGGCCACATTGTCTCTCTCTCCTTGACTCAAGGGTAGGTTTTTCCAGTGCAGGAGGTGAAGAGGTTCCTGCTTTGTTAGGGAGGTGAGCCCAGACAGGCTGGCGCCAGCGGGGACCAGCTGCTTCTGGGGCTGTGATTGTGCTGCTGCTTCCGTGTCGCCTCGCTGTCACTTGTGTGCCTTTGCCCTGCCTGTTGCTTTGTGACCCAGGCCTGTCTTGCATAACGTAACGCAACACGGCCAGGGTAACGCTATCGCCTGTCTTTGTCCATGTGCTTATCTCCTAACCAAGCACTCACACTCTCCAGAGGTTCCAGCTATTTGCCACAGCTCACAGATGGCATCAGTACCCTTTGGTTCTGTTCACTACTGCAAGCTTACTGAAAAATTTCCATCAACACTAGTGACACTCAGAGAGCTGTTTGCAGAGAGGTCATTGGCAAACCACCTGGCTGGGATTAGATCCCTCCAAGGAGGTGTCCAGTAAACTCCAGAGCTCCTGGTGTTACCGGTCACCGGTGCCAAGGCTTCTGCAGCTCTCTGAATGGAGTTCACAGAAGTATTGCTTGTCTGTTTGACAAGCCACAAACCAGGCCTTCTCTCCAATGATCTTCCAAGTCGCTGTGGTGTGTGTATCTGCAAAGCTACAGCCACAATGTGAACACCTTCCTTTGCACGGAAAGACGACCGATGAACGTACAGGTTACGTGCTGCAGTGAGTGTCACTGTAGCAGAGGTATTTTTTCAGGTACCTGGTAATAGCAGTGTGTGATGACAGTGCATTTTCACAAGGTTTTGTGGCAAGGACTTGCTAGCATATAATACCCACGGGATAATAAATGTACCTTGAGCTGTTCCGTGAACTCAGGCTAAGCAGAATAATCATGAAATTTAGGCTGTTTTTTTTCTCCCTATCCTATGATGTAATTGCTGAGGTGCATCTTGTGTTAGTTGCAGTGGAAGAGCATAGGGTGTCCGAAAGAAGCCGTTGACTTCAGCTGGCTTCTCACGTGGTTTATTGCAGCTCTCACATGAGACCATTTGGAGTTTTCACAGCTCCCTGAAAAAAGCCCTGTTTTACACTGAGAAGAACTTGCTGTCTCGACATTATCACCTTAATTTTCTGCCCTTCCCATCTCTTCAGGTAATGACCAGAGAATCCTGACCATTTCCTAAATTGCTGTGGAGTGATTTTCCCCACTCTAGGATCTTGCTGCTGGCAGCCTTGCTCGGGCTGTATTTACCAGCTCTCTGTTAAAGTCCATTTCCCAGTGGTGTAATCACTTGCTTCAGCTCTTTCTCCCACCCGTGGGCCATTTTGAAAATGTCCCAATGCATCATTTCAGTTTATCCCAGGTTCCCAGTGTGTCAGGCTGTCTGGCTTCCTTTCTGGAAACTTTTGCTGGAAAGAGTACATGGAATCTGGAAAAACCCTGGCCAAAGTCAGCTAATGTCAGATGACTACATTGAAGCTTGCTTTTGTTTGTTTTAAATCAAGTGTGCCCAGAACTGTGAAGCCATCAAAGAATTACATTGCTTGTTTAACATACAGAGGTGCTTTAAACGTGGACTTTTGGGTCTAATGTCAGGGATCCTTTTCTGAAATGTGTTCATCCCAGAGAATGTCCTGTCCCACTGCTAAAGCTTTGTCTGTCTATCTGTCTCTTCAGAATGACTCCTGGGGGAAGCAGTATTCCTATGCGCTGTTCAAGGCCATGAGTCACATGCTCTGCATTGGGTATGGGCAGCAGGCGCCCGTTGGCATGTCAGATGTGTGGCTCACTATGCTGAGCATGATTGTCGGTGCCACCTGCTATGCCATGTTCATCGGCCATGCCACAGCCCTAATCCAGTCTCTGGACTCCTCACGGCGCCAGTACCAGGAGAAGGTAAGGACTGGGCTTTGCAACCCTTGTGCACCCCAGGGGTGGTCTACATGCTGTCATGGAGGAAGCGAGGCCTGTCAGTGACCCGAGTGAGAGACACGCGGGGCGGTGTCATTGTTACCAGGGCAGTTCATTGGTAATTCATACCCCTCCCTTCCCTGAGACCCTCAGGAGGAAACAGATGCAAGATCAGATGTGTAACAGTAGGGTAAGCAGGTGGTTTTTGTTGTCTCTGACTGTCTTTTTAGATCAATGTTATCAATGTCACTGGTATCTAAAATTGTAAGTCACTTTTTCCTTTCCGAGATCTCCTTTCAAATCCCCAGTGAAGGTTCCAGAATGTGCAGCTTTTGTTTAGCAAGTAGTTTCTTTAGAAGTACCTGGATTATTCACTTCAGTGCCCATGAGTGAAACTACGTACCAAACCTCAAAGCACAGATCCAAGCCCAGGAGTTCCCAGGTTGCTATCCAATTCATTGCACTGTTGTTGAATTGCATAGTGCAGGGTGCAGGCAGAAATGTCACAACTGCTTGGGTCAGACCTGAGGCAGCTGTAACTGGTGGTGGTGGGCTTAAGGTGGTGCTGGCAATCTGTTAAATGGTAAGGGGCAAACAGGGTCAGTCACTGTGACAGGGCCAGTGAAAGGTAACTCATGGAACTGCATCGATTCCTTCTCTCTCTCCATGCCCTCAGCACATTGCTATCCATACAGTGACATTTTGTTATTGAAAGCAAAGAGGCTGCTGGTGCATGGATACTTCTCCCTCTAGGACACAGACAGGGAAACACTTCTGCCTTCAACTTCTGGTTGGATCCTGTTCTCCACAGAACAGGAGAGCTAATTGAACAGTGACTGTGTGCAACTAAGAGCAAGGACCTGGGTTGCTCCGAGGTGAGGAATGGACTTCACCACAAAGACAGCATATTACTTGCAGGCATCAGCAAAAAGTCCCCTCAGTTAGTAGGGCTGGGGATACAGCAGGCAAGGAGGCGTTACAGTCATATGGCTGTGTTTGATCTGAAGATTCAGAGGAGGAAGAACAAGGTGCTGGCATTATTCTGACCCTTGCTGGTGCAGCTGGATTAGGTGAAAGGGGGTAAAGCATGGTTAGCATGCACCGGCTGGGTGAATTTTAAGATCAGGGAGAAGGTGGGAGAAAGGATTTCTTAAATGCTGTAGGAACAGGTCTGAAATACAGGGATTACAGTCGTGGGCCCCAGAAAGTCCTTGCTGTAAGGCAAGAGAGTGAAAGCGAAGAAGACCAGAGGCTGAATCACACTTTGAGGACAGGGAAGATCTCAAACCACAGCTGGAAGGAAAAGGGGGAAAAACCCAGGAGAAGAAGTGTGGAGGACTGGGATGCAGTTAGAGCACTGGGCTTTGTGTAGAGTTTTACCACTGTGTTGCAGATTGGCTGGACTAATTCTACTTGAGAGTAAGGCATGCCAAAGAGAAGGACACTGCAGCACCAGGAATGCAAGCTGATCAAATCCCTGTATGCAGAATATTTATTCAAATGTGTTTGAAGTAGCATAGAAGTCAAGGACTGATTTTCAAATCCAACCACCTGGACAACCTAGCCTCAGCCAAGCTTACACCTGCAGGACTGAGCACTATGAGTTATTTTTTCCCCAGCCAGGTCTGAAGACAAGGGCAGAACTTGACCCTGGAGGTTGGATTCCAGGCAGTGCTCAGGGAAATCAGGCACCAGTAAGCCAACAGGGACTGTGGCTGGGGTGGCAGGAGAAGTGTGAGATGTTAAAGCGTGATTAGAATGAGGAGATGTAAATGAGAGGGTTAATAGGTCCAGGAGGAAAGCTCTGTGACAGAAGCAGGTTTAACAAAGTGTGTATTTCATGCGTAGCAGTTAAAGCCAATTCATTTCCCAAGGTATTGTCCTAGGAATAAAGCCTCAGGGACTGACTGCGTTCATTTTCCTCTTGCAAATGGAACAAATGATGGCCTAAAAACAAATATGTATTTACTTTCTGCATTCCTTAGCACTTGAATAGCCATGATTAAAATGAGGCTGCTTGGTGATTTGCAGCCCTGCAACTCAGTTGAGTTCAGTGCTCGTGGGACAATGCGTCTGTTGAAGCACATTACAAGCAAAGAATCTCCACAAGTTTGGAGGTCGATTGGTAGAAGCTGGCAACAGTTTAGAGACCTCTGCAGAGTACACCTTTCAGCTGCAAAGAGGGCTCTGCCTCTCACCTCTGCAGAGGCTTAGGCTACAGGGGCTTTAGCAGCTGTTCTGGGAGACCCCAAAGAAAGTGGGGACAGGGGGGAGGGAGAGGGACAGCAGAAATAATGTAGGAACAGGGCAGGTTATAGCTAGGAACTGTACTGATGGGCTTTGTTTGGTGTAACCTTCAGGACGAGGTTCAGGAGTGAGTTTGTGGTGCAGTTCCAGGTTGTCTAGGTCTCTGCCAAACCATCTTGTTCTTCCCTTGTACAAACAGGGCTTTTGAGAAGAGCCAAGATGTGCTGTCTGCTGGCTTCAGTAGCAGGCCTGTCTCACTCTGGGTTGGATTCATCGAACATTTGGACACTCAATCCCTGTCCTGTCTAAATCCCCTCCTGCAGCACCTGACTTGGTGCTATCCTGGTTTCAGCAAGGCTGTATAGGATCGATGAGGTGGTAAGAGGCATGGTGAATTTGGAGAGGGAAGTTGTGCCCTCCAAGACATTGTAGTGCCGAGGTTTCTGAGTACAAGTGGAGAGTCCCATGCAGCACAGAGCACTCACACCAGCTCAGGCTCTGGGACTGGCACATCTATCATGTAAGTCTCTGTTGAAAGGCTCCAAATCGGAGTAGCTCTTTAGATCTGGCATTCTGAAGTGACTGTTTGATTTCTAGTCC
Organism: Porphyrio hochstetteri; assembly: GCA_020800305.1. Taxonomy (NCBI): domain Eukaryota; kingdom Metazoa; phylum Chordata; class Aves; order Gruiformes; family Rallidae; genus Porphyrio; species Porphyrio hochstetteri. The sequence continues at coordinate 14,585,141 of CM036915.1, read as the reverse complement.
CAGAGGTAAAGTTAGAAGGGACCTGTCGCTCCCATTGTCCATTGCAGAGTGTGTTATGCCCTAAATTACTTGTCCATGGTCACAGAGAGAGTCAATGGCAGGATCAGGAGCTTCCTCTTATCTCTTAACCGCAGTCTGGTGTATAACTCCAAAACATCTTCACTCCCAGGATTGGTGTCATGTGAGAGAATATTATTACAAGTTTGTGCTGAAGGATTCTGATAGAAAAAGGTCCCAAAGTCATGTTGTACAGTTGTGTATTAGAACTGAATTGGTCTGGCAGCTCTAACCAAAGAGGAGAAGCCTCACAGCCCCATTCCCACCCTGTCACTACTCTCCACTGCACTGCACTGCCTTACTCTTGTGCACCACCTTTCACACTTCTCAGACCTTTACTCAGCTGATTTCTTCCTCTGGGTCAGTCTTCTGCCAGATTAATGAGTTGAATTAGCCTAGAGTCTGGTGAGTGCCAGAGCTGGTGGAGCAGGTCCATGGGCAAAAGCAGAGGCGCAAGGCCCTTTTCAGCTGTGCTTGGATCAGCTCAAGCCTCAACATCTGAGTTCGTCGTTGACTGTGAAATTACCCCACAACCTGTGGGAACTGTGACTCATGAGAGGAATAAACTCCGCTGATGTGCAAGTTATTTTCATGCTTTTTGCAGGTTCCCCTATTAATTTGTTTCTCTAATCCTAACGCTCAGCTGGATTAACATTTCTGTCAAGTCATCTCACACACACACACACACACACACACACACACACACATTTATCTTCCCCAGAAGCCTCTGTAACCTTGAGGCTTTTGGGAGCGGTGCTTCCACTGCTCACAGCAGCCCTGCTCCTTGAACAGGCAGGGAGAGACTCTGGGCTTCACTCTCCTGTCCCAGCAAGACACGAGTAGTGATGGGCATCCTGCAGAGAGGCTCAGCTCTCCTGTGTTATCTTCACAGGTACATAGGGAAGAAGACTGATGAGAGGTGGGAACTGCTGCTGTCAGCATTGCAGGGCCTCCTAAGCCATAATCTCTCCAGCCAGAGCCTCATCTCTCCTCAAAATCTTTCTGCTATGCTGGCATTCTCTGCTGCTCTCTGCTCTCTACATTCAGGCCTTGCTCCTCCTCCCTCACCAACCACTGCTGTCTGAATTATCTAATAAACCCCAAGTGACTCTTGTTCTTAAAATACATTCTGAAGCGGGGTAGATACCCGCATATTCACTCGCTGTTACTCTGCAGAGGGACCTGCTGCAACACAGTTGCATGGGAGCAAGGAGGTAACAGTAAAGAGAGAGTAACTCTATAAATCCTACAGAAGCACTAATAACCTCTCACTTCCTGAAACAGCCCTGCTTAACATCAGCACAGCCCTTCTTGTCACAGTTTTATCCCATGGTCTAGCTATCCAAGCAAAAGACCACTTTACTGTCCAACTTTCAACATTTCAGCCCTGAATTCAACCTAGCGTAACTGGGGGAAATTTAGTAATTTTAGAGGTTGAAGCACAACAACTGGAACATCCAATTGTTGGAGACAAAGCAGATGTTACACCAGTGTTTGTTGGAGGGGAAGCGAAGCACGGCCATCGTGCCTGCCTACTAGGGTGAGAATCTGTCTTCTGGGCTTAGTCAGTCCTTGCCCCTTCTCTCAAACCAGCAGGATAGAGTCCTATTAGGCAGCAGGTTTAAGAAGTGATTTGGGTTTTTTTCAAATGGTATGTAATTAAACTGTGGAACTCGCTGCTGCAGGGTGCTGTGCAGGCCCAGAGTTTGCTTAGCCTCAGAATATTTAGACAAATTCACATTAGGAAAAGATTTCAGGGGTTATTGAATGCTGAGATGGAGATCCAACCCCTGGCAGTGGGTATCCCTAATCTGCTTTTGTCAGGAAAGCTAGGAGAGTATGGCCAGGAGCTGCATTGCTGGCTGCCTGTTTTATTCTTCCTCCTCTTCCTCAAAGCACCTGAAACCATCAGAGACACACCCCAGGTGAGAGGAGCCTGACCCTTCATGGCTACTCCTGTGTTTCAGGCTGGTTTGGTGTTCTGAACTGCCTCCAAATGAATGTGTGCAGGGAATTCGGTGCAGAGATCCTAGCTGGGGTCCTGGATGCAGTATAATCTCATTAGCTTGGCAACATGCCCTTGCTGATTAGCCCCCTCCACCTCTCCTTTAAGCAGCACTGTATTAATTCTCGTGGCTCCAGGGCTGACTTAGCCAGTGCTGCCTTGGGGACCACACAGCACAGATACATTAGGATAACTAGTGTCAGCTGCTCTCTTAGCATGGAGTTGGGCAAAGACTGCCATTGTTCCCACACCTACCCTGCCACAAATCTGTCAGACAGTAGATTTCATGTTCATTACCACTCTGGACAGGATTTGAAGTGCCATTCCCACGATGATCAGTCTCCTATGCCTGTAGGTTCTCTGGTGGCATTCCAAGGTTGCTGGAGTCCAAAGGGGTTCTGTAGAAGGTCCCTCCTGAGCTAACATCTCAGTTCAGGAAAGCTGCAGAGCTCCCTTAATCCTCTAGTACTGTGTGTGAAGGAGACGGTAGGGAGCACGCAGCACTCTAGAAATTAAAGGTGTCTGGAAAATTTAATCAAATGCAAAATTTAATCAGATATCCTAATTGGAAAAAGTTTGAAGAGCCTGGCTTTATCCTGTTATGACTGCACTAGTTGTGTGTTGCCTCAGTCTGTTAAGAGATGGCCTGAAAACTATTATGTCCCATGATACTGTCAATCAAAGTATTTGGGGTTGATAACAAGGCTTATAAATGATGTGCTGCATGGACTGTGTCTGGAAGCAAGGGCCTCTGATGTGTGCTGGGCTCCCTGTCTCAGCACCGCCTCCAGGTAGTTTTTCCTGTAACTGGGTTTTCTGGCTGGTTTGTAGTCCAGTCAGCCAGCGAAAGGAGCAACGTTTAGATGCAGCTTAAGTTAACAGGAGGGGTCCAACTTCCCCTCCCCACCGCTGACACATTAAAGAATGGCTGGAATAGTGAAGGGTCCCTCATGCCCACCTTCTCTGCATGCCACCCACCTGTGATAGTAGGTCCAAGGAGGTTGCATCCCTTTGTGGGCTGGCCCCTGAGTGGGGCTTTGGACCAGATGACTCCTAGATGTCCCTTCCAACTTCCATCATTCTCTGACTCTGATTTGAAGTCCCTAAGTGTTTTCAGGCAGGTCAGATTTGGCGAGGATGGCTGGTGTAGGGTTGTGCACCCAGTGCTGTAAGGCAGCTCTCCTTTTACAGGTGCCATGTCCCCTCGATTTCAGCAGAATGTCTGTGAGCAGGAGGCTCTGGAGTGGTATGAATAACAATGTGTTCAGTTCAGCTCCACCAAAAAAGCAGAAAGTCAATTGTTTAAGGTTATTTAATGCTTTTCATTAAAGAATCCTGGGTCAGTTACAAAATGGAAATGTTTTATGAATGAAAACCTAATGGTTTCTTTGAAGAACATGTCCTCTAGCTGTGTATGCAGTAGTGATCAGTGAGCATGGAAAGCAGACAGCTCTGTGCCCAGGTACGTGAGTGCAGCCGTCTCACGGGTGGCAGTGCCTGTGTGGAGCGTATGGCTGCGATGAAGGGCAGGGGTACCTGGGGTACCTGCAGTACCCTCTCCATGCTCAGACAAACGAGGGCAGGAGGGTGTCAGCGACACTGCCGTGCCTTTGAGGCACATCTGTACAGAAGGAGAAGCAAAGCTGCCATGTAGGTTGCCTCCCGTCAGCACGTTTACGTTGGGGATTTGTCTTGGTTTGCTGTACCAGAGATGCTGTGGGTGTAGCTAGGATTTCAGCATCTTATTTCTGAGAGTGGAAGGCAGACAGAGAGTTCTGTTCTTTGAGCAGTGTCGATGGCAGCCTGGTCTGAGCAGTATGTGCACACACGGGCACTGCGTGTGTCATCACGGGAAGGACACTGCCATTGCCTCGGCAGTGCTGCCTATCCCAGTGTGGGATTTCAGGCTTCATTATCAGTTTTGAAATTCATTTTGGCACTTGAACTGCAAATAAATAAATAAATACATCATAATGCGAAGAGCTAAGCCTCCCTGCTGAGCCATCTCTCCTGGCAAAAGGCTGCTCCCTGCAATACTGATTTCAAGTTGCACAGACTCACTACTCCCTGTTCCCCATTGCTGGCCTTTGTCTGGTGGCAGATTTTACCTCCTCTCACTGACTCTGCTCTCCTGGTGAAAATAATGTTGATCTCTTTTTCCCCATCACGCCTCCAAAGATGTGGTTCCAGTGCCAGTATGTGACATCTCCAATATACCCTGTGATACGAGTTTCACAGTGCTTAATGAACAATCAAAGATTCATCAACTAGATCCAGAAGTTCCCTGTGCAGGACTACTGACTTAGGCTAGGATGTGACCTCTCAAACCTCTGAGGCATTTCCCAGGCTGGACTTAGTTGTGAAAAACAAGCTGTTTCTCTAGCCATGATGTACACTGTTGTATATAACCCACTCATCATTGCACCACCTTACCACAGGATTAGATGTTAGTGCTGAGCACCTCTAAGATGCTGAAGAGCATCGTCCCCCTCGCCGTGGGGTTCCCTGGCTTGTGCCGTGGCCACTGCAGCAAAGCAGACGCCGGGAGGAAGTAAACAACTGTTTCATCAGGTTTATAATTGACCCTACTCAGTCTCTTGATGTCTTGCAACCCAGAAATAGGATTGTCCAAAGCATAATCCTTGTCTGAATAGGTACTGATTTGGAGGGGGAGGAGTCAAAGAGGTGTCAGTTCCAGGACCGGGCTGGGAGCAGCTCTTCTCAGATGCAGGATTGGTTTTATATTTAGGAGTTCGGCCTTTGCAGTCAGTGATTTATTACTGCCAGAGAGAGGAGGAGGATTCGTGACAGAGATGGAGGTCATGGAAAGGGTTAAAAATATTGAGTTCCCTTTGGACTGTGAGTTATCTGAGCTTTGGTGGAAGGGGAGGGGAGCGATGAGACAACTAGGGAAAGTGGCCAGTTATGGAAGGAAAAATACTCAGCTAAATGGCTTCCTTTTGATATATTAATACCTCCTTCAAGGGCTTATTTGAGGAAAAACAGCCTTAAGAAATTGAGTTAAGATTTAAATGGACTCGATTGTCTTCAGAGAGATTTAAATAATTCCTAAATGAGTCTTTTTAGTTGAACTCTGAGAGGCCACTAATCTCTGTGTGTTCCTCTGAGCACAGGTCAGACTGAGGACACGGAGACTGAGCAGACAAGTGGAAGGGAGAAAGGAGGCAGAAGGGGGCTGTTGGGTGAGGACCTCAAGAGGGTGCCAGCGCAAGGGGCACCGAGTGGCTTTAGAGAGTGCCAGGTCTGCACAGCATCAGGGCTTCGTTGAAAAAGGGAGACCTGTAAATTCAGGGTTATCAGGCAAAGTCTTTCCTCCCCATGTACTCTGCTCTGGATGTCCACCACACGATCACCCTTCCCCCTTTGCTTTGTCCCACCGCTGAGTGCTGCTGGTGAGCTCAGGAGCGATTTTGCCTAGAGCTGAGCAGACACATGTCCATCCCACTGCACTTTGAAAGGCCCTTCCTCATACAACTTTTTACTGGCCTTTTGTTTACTGGCTAAAGACGCTTGACATTGCAAGAGCAACGGCCTGCAGACTGGCCCAGCAGCCCCAAGGAAAGGGGAGAACCCCCCACGAATCTTCCATTTATCAGACAGAGAGAGAAGGGGCTGGCACTTTCCTTCCTGAGCACCTCTGCAGACTCCATCTCTACACCAGGGAGAGTTTGGAGCCCACAAAGCTCTCCAGCTGGCGTGGCTGAGGGGTGTACCACTAGCAAAGACAAAAGATCTAAGATGTGCACCTCTTTTTAGCTATAACAGAGAATTATCGTTTCTTTTTTACAATTTTCTTCTGTTAGGATGCTTTTAATTTGTGATCAGAAGGAGGAGCTTTCATTCTGGTGAAGTAAATTTGTCCTGTTTTTACTCTGAGCTTTATCTAGGGACAGTGATTGTAGGAGAATCCTACAAGCCCTAGGGACTTTGCAGAGCAGTAATTTATTGCTCTTTGTTACAGAGCACTAAATCCATGTACAGTAGTGAATAAGTGAAGAGCCTGAGTCGCCCCATCCAACCTGCACTTGTGACTCTGAGAAGGTGGGGCTATTTTTCCCAAGAAGGAAAGGTCAGGCAAAGATTGATAGCAAGTGCTTAGGATGGAGAGAAGAGGGGTAGCAGGCCAGTGGCTGGCAGCAGGCGATGAGAAGCATCTTGTGACACGGGTCAGTGGTCCAGTTCAAGACATTGGGCTGAAACTGACAGTATAAGGTGATAATTTTGGCAGATCATTTTTTGAACAAAAATACAGCATTAAAACTAGGAGACCTGTTTGTGGATTTAGGATAAATTCAAGAAACTTGAGTCAGCAAAAGCTAATACCAAATGAGTGTCCTGTGTGTCCCGTGTCTGTTGTGCCAGGTCCCATGGCTGTCTCGAGCGCTGCGGTGCATCTCCAGTGGCAGGAAACATCTCTGTTTGTAGGCACCTGAGCCCAGCCATTCAACTTTCTGCATTTAAGAGCATAACCTGTAAAATTCCTGATGGGCTCAGACCAGTGAGCTGTCCACATGAGATGCTGGTTCGTGCTCCCGTTGCCTTCCCCATTGCGCCTGGGTGCAGCACCCAGCTTAGCGCCGCCTGGCATAGCCCTGCCAGTCTCCACAGAGCCTCAGCCATCCCAGTGACAAAGTGCAGCCGTCGCTCATTGCCAGTTCTCTGCCTGGCTCCCAGCAGGGAGGTGGTGACTCGCTTGACTTTGATCATGCTGTAGCGATCATGAATATTTAGAGGCAGCTCCTCTGCTGCTAGCTACAGACAAAAAGCTCTGGAAATGCCAGGAAACCCCGAGTGTCCCCTCTGCCACCTTGGCTTCTTAGAGTAATTTCTGCTCCTCTCTGGTGCAGATCAAGTTGTTAGCATGCATGGCAGTGCCAGCACAGTCTGTACTGAGAGCAGAGCGACGCTGGTGTGTGCAGGGGAGGTCTGTAATGAGCAGAAGTTTGGTAATTAGGCTCTTCAGCACAAGCTGCAGCAAAGGGACATTCAGGGACACATTTATCAGGGAGAAGAGGGGAAAGAAGGATGGCAATGGGGTACTGTTGTCCTTTTGACAGGATCATATTCTGTACTGTGTGCCAGTATGGAGGGAGGGAGTATGACTGTAGCAATGCACACACCTTCTCCCTGCAGCACCTTGAAGGCAAGTGGACCCATTTACAGCCCTGTGCCCTTGAGAAAGTGTCATTTATTCACAGAAAGCACCATTCATCCCCAAATCCTGCTCTGGCATCAGTCAGAGTGTGCCCTTGTATTCCACTCTGAGTGACATGGTGGAAATGCAAATTATTAGAGAAAATATGGACTGGTTAGACAGCACAGGTGCATGGGGCAAGAGGGATCCAGCCAAGGGGGGAGAAAACTGGGACCTGAGCAGCCCTAGGTGGAAAAGCAAAGGTGCTGTCATAGCAGGACAGGCAGTAACACAGGACGGGAAAAGCAGGTCATGGGTACTGCAGCTGCAACCAAATTACTTGGATTTCTGTCTCTGTGTGTCCTTCAGTTTGTGAGTATGAACATCCAAGGCAATACTGTGCTCTGCTGTTCCGTGTGGCCCCTGGGGCAGTGGGTTTCTGCTCTTGGCCGTTGCCTCAAGGTGCTGCACGTCACTTACTGGTCAGAGCCTAGCTGCCAGGTCATACAGCCTGGCTGCCATTCTGCTGTGTGCCATGGAGGAACCTTCTGTGGAGGGCACACTGTACTTTCCTTGCTCTTGTTCTGCGGGGGGTTGGTCTGTCTTCACTCAGCACTATTTCCTGAGAGGACATTCCCAGCTGAGGACTTCTTACTCATCTCCGCTCCCAGCTTTTGCTGTGTGTGATGGAGAGAGCAGGCAGCTGGGCTGCTCAGCACCCTGGGAATGAGGAGTTGTCTTCACAGTGTCACTGGCTGAGGATAAGTTTAAAGGTTAAAACAAGGGGCAGCCGTTTGGGCAGTGCAACAAAGGTGTCTGCAGACTCCCCATGTGTTCAGACAGTTTCTCTCTCCTGAACCAGCTTTATCTGCCAGGGTCTGGCCTGGCGTGAAGGAAGCAGGTATGGGCATGGTCTAGCATGTGTTTGTCCATGATCAGGCACTGTTTGTTGCATGGCTTGGTAACTCCTCCTCTTCTTCTCTCCCCTGCACAGTACAAACAAGTGGAACAGTATATGTCCTTCCACAAGCTCCCCGCGGACATGCGGCAGCGCATCCACGATTACTATGAGCACCGCTACCAGGGGAAGATGTTTGACGAGGAGAGCATCCTGGGAGAGCTGAGTGAACCCCTCCGAGAGGTAAGGAGAGGGCAGTGAATGGGCCATGCTTGTTCCGGTCATCTTTGACAGCTGTGGAGTTCCTGGTTTGTTCTGTCCCAGTGCTTTGCAGAGGATGCCGTCAGCTGATGGGAATGGTGGGAGGCCAGCTTTCCCACTAGCACTGCCTGTGTGTGTACTCTAGCCTCTTGCCCAGCATTAGCCCAGGCTTTTGGCATTTGCAGGACTCTTGCCTGGGTCTGTTAATTGTGTCAGCACAAGGCAAGGGGAACTGCAGTATGCAGGCACTGCCACCCACTCAGCATGCAAGTAGGTTCATCTCGGCACCTTGGAGGCCATGGTGATGGCATCCACTTCCCCAAAGAACCCTGGCTCTGGAAGTGCCTTGCTGTGACCTCAGACTCCTGCAAGGCCCCTTCCCTCCCCACACAAACATGCACTGCTTCCTGGCATGGCATCTCAGTAAGCTCCCACCTCGTGCTCCCTAGCATTACTTATATATATATTATGTATTTATATAAACCTCTGTTGGTGTGCTGGCCTCATCTGTGCCCCATCCATCAGCTGTACCAGCCTGTAGAATTGAAGGAGGAGCCTTCACACTCAAAGGAGTCTTTACTGAAAGCAGGCTCTCCCTAGTACAAGCCTCCAATACATCACCTACCTGCACCAGAACCAGTTTTCCTTCTCTCTTCCTCCCCCCCAGTAATGTGCTCAGGTGGTTTACTCAGTGCCACTTTCTGCTGCTGAGTGTGAGCTGACACGGCGCAGAGCATCTCCTGTGCAGTGGAAAGTGCTGTCATACCCTCCGAGTGACACCAAGCCACAGGAGGAGGCACACTCCCTGTCTGCTCTGTGACAGCTGAACAGCTGAATTGGGTTTTCTTCAGCGGAGGTTGATGATCCAGCCCATGCTCCAGTGACTGGTGGGCACCTCTCCCTCCCCTCTCCTGACACTGTCCCCATCTGCCCAGGATAATTCTTTCTCTCAGCACCTTGGCACATTTGCACTGTTTAACATCTCATTGACAAGCAAGGGCAGCAGAACATGGGGCTGCCAAGGTGAGTTAAAACATCTTCCCAGTGAGGAGCGCTGGGCTTTTTCATATAGCGTTTCACCAGTGCTGTGCTCTTCTCCCACAGTCCAAGGCTTCCTGAGGGAAGAGGTAGATTGTGTGTATTTGGGAGGCTGGGGAGGTTGTCCCTGCATGGAGAGAAAGTGTATGAATGCAAGCAGTGAAGCATGGTGTTGGGCTGTCAGCTCCAGCTTGCGCTACTGCATGCTCCGAGCATCCAGACCCCATTCCAGCCTGCACTGGGGGAGCCAGTCAAAGGGAACAGCATTTTTTTTCCCCCCACTCTGCAATGTACAGGTCAAGTGGGGGATCTTCATGGGTTATTAGATGTTGACTAAACATATGGGTGTGTCTTTTCTGCTCCTTGTCCCATCTTTCCTCTTCCCTCACTGTTCTCTCTCTTTCTCTCTTGTGCATCACATCGTGGTCAGGAAATCATAAACTTCAACTGCCGGAAGCTGGTGGCCTCCATGCCCCTCTTTGCCAACGCAGACCCCAACTTTGTGACCTCCATGCTGACCAAGCTGCGGTTCGAGGTGTTCCAGCCAGGGGACTACATCATCCGGGAGGGCACCATTGGCAAGAAGATGTACTTCATCCAGCATGGGGTGGTGAGCGTCCTCACCAAAGGCAACAAGGAGACCAAGCTGGCAGATGGCTCCTACTTTGGAGGTGCGTGTTAGCCTGTCACCCTTGCATAGCCATACCCACACAGGGCTGGCAGCATGTGGAACTGATACACAGAATCACAGGGTTGGAAAAGACCTTTAAGATCATCAAGTCCAACCATTCCTGTCCTATGCTAAACCATATCCCTGAGCACCTCATCTACCCTTTCTTTAAACACATCCAGGGAAGGTGACTCAGCCCCTCCCTGGGCAGCCTGTTCCACAGCACCACAACTCTTTCAGGGAAGAACTTTTCCCTCACATCTGATTTGACCCTGCCCTGGCACAGCTTGAGGCCATTTCCCCTTGTCCTATCACCTGTCCCCTGGCTGAAGAGACCATCTCCCACCTCTCTGCACCCTCCTGGCAGGTCAGTGGAGGTGGGGAGAAGGTCTTCCTTCAGCCTCCTCTTCTCCAGGCTGAACATCCCCAGCTCCCTCAACCGCTCCTCAGAGGATTTGCCCTCCAGCCTCTTCCCCAGCCTGGTTGCCCTTCTCTGGACTCGCTCCAGGACCTCCATGTCCTTCTTATGGTGAGGAGCCCAGAACTGGGCCCAGCACTTGACCTGCAGCCTCACCGATGCCCAGTACAGGGGCACAATCACTTCCCTAGATCTACTGGCCACACTATTTTTGATACAAGCCAGGATGCCATTGGCCTCCAGACTCCTCCTCCTCCACCCTCTGTCTCTGTTCATCTCACCTCTCTTGCAGCTTCCCATATAGTAATTTGTGTAATGGGAAGTGACTGGGACTCATGGGCAGTGCAGGAGTCTGGATTATAAATGAGTACAAGATGGAGAAGGAAAACTTACTTCTCGTAGGTTCATTTCTTTTGGCCCCGAGCAACTGACAGATCTGTGAGGCTCAGAGCCTAAGGGGAAAAAATAGAGCATTCTGAATTCTCCAAGCACATTTATAGTGCTGCCTAGTCCTGCTGTCTGGCATCTGTCATCCAAGGTACTGTGTGAACATGGGGGAAAAGACATAGTCCATCATCTCCCCAGCCTGTGGCTCAGCAAAATGTCATGAAGGTGAGCAGGCAGGAGTAATGTATGAGCAGCAGGGCTCTAGAACAATGAAACTAGCATGAGGCCAGGAAACACTGTAAGAGAAGATTTAGGGGGTCACTCTTAGAAGTAACACAGAGACACCGTTCCTGTCAGAGCCCGGTAGAGACCTCACTGACAGCCCACTGACAGTCCTCTGGTAGATGCATGTTTCAGTACAAGCACTGAATGCCTGCTGAGAGGGGGCAGAATGAAACCTGCCTTTCCTTCCCTTCTATAAGGGTTTTTCTCTATTAAAAGGTCCCTGTCACGCTTTTCCTACACTCTTCTTAAACTCTTAGTTCCTGTGAAACAACCTGTCTGCACCCACCTGGAGTACATGGATTTTGCATGTCCTTAGCAAGTCAGATCAGTTTGCTGGAGTTACAGTGCTGGAGTCAGGATACCCTGACTGACAGACTCGATTGACGCTGGAGTCAGGATACCCTGACTGACAGACTCAATTGAGCTGCCAACGACACTCAATGTGTATTACACACGATATACACATCCACAGCCAGCATGGTCCCATAGGCCTCATCTCTTTAGGAAAGCAGCCTAATAACACACTTGTAACCTTGTAGTAATGCTACATTTATGGTAGGGTCAAGGGCTTTCTGTTCTGTAACAAGCTGAGCATCCTCCTAGGAGTAAATGACTGCAGCATAAATACACCAGGAGTTGTTAGGGGCTAATTACTTGGCTTTCCCTGACAATCCATAAGCTTGTGGCACATCTACAAAGAACTTTGAAAACTTCTGAGACAAGAAATGTTCCGGGTGTGGGGATCAAAATTACTGCCAGGCACCAAGGCCACAGGTCAGCACAGAACCTTTCCTACAAGTCTAGAGAGAGAATTAGCTTCAATGAGAGCACGGCTTGACCTTCTGCTCCCAGTGCCCATGAGGAGCTGGAGAAAGACAGCTTCTCCAGTCTGAATGCACAAGTGATATCTTTGATAATCCACCATAATAAAACTTGTCTGGCTGATTAGAGCAGCGGAATCCCCGAGGTGTGACTGCGTGTAGTAGCTGCCACAACTGAGCCCCCTGTTAAATGTTGCTGCATCTTCAGAAAGTTATCACTGTTGATGGTTTGAGCAGGAGAGCAGGTAGAGTCTGGCTAGAGAGGAGCCTGGGTGGCTTGCAGGACTGCCTGTGAGTACCAGGTCTCATAGGAGTGATGGTGTCTATCCCAGTGTTCTCAGGCTGGGTCTGTCGTTCCAGAAATCTGCCTGCTGACGCGGGGCCGGCGCACAGCCAGCGTGCGAGCTGACACCTACTGCCGGCTCTACTCCCTTTCAGTGGACAACTTCAACGAGGTGCTGGAAGAGTATCCCATGATGCGGCGAGCTTTCGAAACCGTGGCTCTTGACAGGCTGGACAGAATTGGTAAGTAGAATGTGTGAGGATCTCCTTCCCATTACCTGCTGCCCTAGTACCTGTCTCTGGGCTTGGTCCTTAGTTCCTTTGCCGGAGTTGTGAACTGAAGGAGATCCCAGTCTGTCTCTCCTTGCTTGAATACAGCTCCTACAAGGAGCCCCATTCACAGTTAAATCCACATCCTTCTCTCTCTTTCTCTCTCACACATACACATTTCTGCCAGCTTCTGCTTCCAGTTGTTTCCAAGAGCCCTTTTGCACAACTGAGATCTGCAATCTGAGGCCATCAGGGCCAAGCTGGTGAATTCACTGGGTTTTGAATTTTAGCTTAGAAGGTGTAAATACACAACTGATAAAACCTTAGCCTCCCACTGCCCAAAGGAAACAGAGTTATCCAAGGAATGTTACTGGATTATAAGAGCTCATAGTCACCCATCCCAGGATGCTTTCCTGTCCTGTGGGAGACATGACCTGTGCTGCAAACACCCTTGTCTAGGTAGAGAAGACCAGGATAACATCCCCTGGTCACGACTGACACAGAGAGATTAAGTGATTTATGCAAGGTCATGCAAGAAGCCTTTGCAGGGCTGAGGACTGAGCATTTCAGAGTCTCAGTCTAACTTCTTTGACTTCTTATTATACATCTCTTAAAACTGCATGCATTTTCATTGCTTTTCAGAATCGAAAAGGTCAGTGCAGGTCTGAATACAATGCAGAAGGCGAGGAGGATAACGGGGTGAGGGAGGTAGGGAGTAAGCTAGCATCCCAGCAAGGGGTGCAGTGCCTCTGGGGCTTTTCATGCCAGGAACATTGTATTCTGTGCATCTCATTACCTGCTTCAAATCAGAAAGTGTGACCCCTGAGGAAAAGGTTATGAGCTAAATATGTAGAGTTTGGCAAAGCCCATGCTAATGAGGCCCTAGTGTAAGTGGCAATAGTCCCATCACTTGGGTTATTTAAATTAGACTGAACAAATGGCAAAGAAAATGTAACATCAGGCTGAACCAGGGGTAGGCCAGCCTGGCTTCATCTTAAATAACTTTGCCTTTAGGTGCTCAGTGCTGCTCAGCTTCCTGGGCAGATGCTCTCTGTGACTGTGTGTACAGGTGGGCTGGGTGTCCTGTGCTCCCTCTCGCTTCCTGCACACCTAACTAAAATTCATGGAAAATTCTGAACCAGCATAAAGAGCCTCACATGCTTCTTCCCCCAGGAGAAATTCCCTTCCACACACAGCTGCAAAATGTCAACATAGGTCAGAAAGTGACACAGACCAAGTGGAATAACAAGCCCTTTGGTGCAGAGCTCTGGCATTGTCCTCCCCTCCCTTTGCCATTCCGCTGACCTGAGACAACATCAGTCCCTGTGCCATGTAAAAGGCAGAGAGACCTTCAGAGTCATATATCGAACATCCTACAGCTGCCCCCGTTTCCCTGGCAATCAATCAGACTTGAGAGCTGCCTGTTCTCCCAACTTTTACATCCTCTACTGTTGGAAAATAGTATCTTCAGAGCACTTTCCAACCCTGTCATGCCCAATGTTTTTTGGCTGGAGTTCCCCAGGAGAGCCGAAGGGGGTTACACACACCCAACTGAAAATGGCAGATCCCATGGAGATTCCTGTCTGTATAAAAAAGGCATTTCTTCACCTTCCCCCTGAACCTGAACCACATACCACCCAGAAAGAGCAGTGCAGTAGCTGTGTAACTGTTTCGTTCCTGGTAACGTTCAGCTCAGGGTCAGGATACACGATGGAAGCGAATGGGAGCTGCTTTCCAAGTCAGTAGTGCATTTGCTAACTCCCTTCTACCCAGATGAGAATGTGTCCTTGAGACGCCCATGCCTCACTGAGTACATGAAAGGATTCAGAGGGCTCTATCACTCTCCAGGTACCAGTATTCCCCCTTGTGGAGTGAGGAATTGAGAGAACACGGAGAGAAATCCTCCAGTCACAGTGACTGGAGAAGTGTTGGTAGGATTACCTGCTATATGGAGGATTTGGAAAACATGGTCTAAGCTTGTCTAGGTAGTAGGGAGATAGGATGAGAACATAAGACCTCATCCCTTGAAGCAACAGGAGCAATACTGGTTGACTGGAGGTGCGATGAGGCATTCACTTTGCAGAGCAAATGCAGTTTGAAAGCCCGTGGCCAGGCAGAGGGGAAGGAGAGGGGCAGATGCACCCTGATCTCTGTGCGCCCATCACTTCCTGCTGGTAGCTGGGCAGTGCAGCAGCACGAAGGGCACAGCCCCTCAGGCAGCTGTCAGTGACATTGATCACTTGGCAAAGAGCATGGTGAATGTCTTCTAACCTCTGTTGTTAGTGGGGAATGATCCTGGCATCCTGCCTGTGCCACACGTGGTGGGGAAGAAGTTCCTCAGGTGTTTTGCACTTGCACAGCTCTTTAAAGTCTGGAAGGGATTAGTCACTGTCAATTGACGGAGGCTGGGATTCTACAAAGATTTGTGTCCCTGCTCAGCTCTGCTCTCTGAGTTTACTTCAAACTCTGAAGTACTCCTCAACCTGCAGAACATCACACAAATTCTCCATGGGCTCAGTGCCTGAAGTTTGAGACTCGAGGAAATCAGGCTTATGGCTGATTAGTGATAATTTTATCACTGATTAAATCTTCCTCTTGCTCTTGACCAAACTGTAAGATGCTTTGTAGTATTTTCTGTGTTGAAATGATTTGTTCGTTTCTCCAGTGAGTAGTTCTTTGTCTGACAAGCATTTGTGAATCGTCCTGGTTTGTGTTGTGTCAGTTGGTTACGTAAGTCGCATCATTCCCTCCCTGACCGGCTTTGAAACTGGCTTTGAAACTGGCTTGCAGTGACCAGCCAAGCTGAAAATTAGATTTTCACAAGTATTTGCACTTGTAAAACACAACCTCTCAAATGTTCATTGAAAGTAAATACTATATGGGTCATGAATATTGTCCAATCAAAATTCACTGATGCGTTCCAAAAATATTGGGGGGGGGGCAATTCCTTTCCCTTGTTCGTTACGCTGTAATAAATACCACAAGTGTCTGTCATAAGGTCGCTTCCCATCCATATCCAGGGCACTGGTGAGAGCTGAAGCCATACTGCAAGCTGGAGTGAGTTAGTTTTTTTCATCTTGATGGGGAATTTTTTCACCACCTAGTTTGAAATGCATACATAGCAAACACCAGTGGCACATGTTTTCACAGAATCACCAGGTTGGAAAAGACCTTTAAGATCATCAAGTCCAACCGTTCCCGTCCTAAGCTAAACCATATCCCTGAGCACCTCATCTACCCTTTCTTTAAACACATCCAGGGAAGGTGACTCAGCCCCCTCCTTGGGCAGCCTGTGCCAGGCCCTGACAACTCTTTCAGGGAAGAACTTTTCCCTCACATCTGAGCTGACCCTGCCCTGGTGCAGCTTGAGGCCATTTCCCCTTGTCCCATCTCCTGTTCCCTGGCTGAAGAGACCATCACCCACCTCTCTGCACCCTCCTGTCAGGTCAGTGTAGGGGGTGAGAAGGTCTCCCCTCAGCCTCATTCTCCAGGCTGAACACCCCCAGCTCCCTCAGCCGCTTCTCAGAGGATTTGCTCTCCAGCCCCTTCCCCAGCCTGGTTGCCCTTCTCTGGACTCGCTCCAGGACCTCAATGTCCTTCTTGTGGTGAGGAGCCCAGAACTGGACACATCACTCGAGGTGCAGCCTCACCAGTGCTGAGTACCGGGGCACAATCCCATCCCCAGACCTACTGGCCACACTGTTTCTGATACAAGCCAAGATGCCATTGGCCTTCCTGGCTGCCTGGGCACACTGCTGGCTCATATTCAGCCTGCAGTCACCCAACACCCCCAGGTCCTTCTCTGCCTGACAGCTCTCCAGCCAGTCTCCCCCAAGCCTGTAGCGCTGCATGGGGTTGTTATGTCCCATGTGCAGCACAGTTTTGATACAAGGATCCCAGTTAACCCAGGATATAAAGCACCTCACATTTCCTCCAAGCACTGCAGATGCTAAAAAGCCCAAGAAAACCTAAGTCAACACAATACCAGTCTCTAAATATAATGACATCACGTTGCTGCAGTACGAAAGTCTGTTCAAGATATTAGAGCGGCAGAAGTTTTAAAAGCTTTGTCATATAAACAAGACCCTAAAATAGGTATTCTCAAACTTTTTGACTGGGCACCCTATTTGTCAGCTTGTGATCCTGCTCCTGCAGTTGAAATCCTGCTGGGTTTGCAACCCCGCTTGTCTCGGTCATGACTAATCCTCTGGGATCTGCTGCCTCAGAGGAAGGGCTGGCCTGCCTTCCACGAGGTGAGCTGTGAATGAGAAGGTCTGGGATCTCTGCCAAGCTCTGCCACAGATTCCCTCTTTGTCCTTGTCATGTTTGCTCTGTGCCTCAGTTCCTCATCTCTTCCACAGGGACAATAATACTAATGAAGGTGGAGCTTGGTCTCGGAACCCTCCTTCATGGCCACGTGAGATCACAGGAATAAATGGAACAGACTGAAACACGTAGAACTAAAACAATCGGCACTCAGCACAAATCTGACACCCTATGCACATTGTAGTCCCAAATTTTTTACTGTCTGCAGGTGAATAACCCCCAAAGAGGTGCACATGTGAGATGAGCAAGCAGATTTGGTCATAAGGAGATAGATGCAGAGATACACATAGATATATGTGCTGCTGCTTTGAGGCTGCTGACACAAACACAAGTGACAAAGATAAAAATTCCTGTGGCCCAGGAATATGATGCTGGAGTGTGTGAGCTTTGGGAGTCACCTAGAACTCTGCCCAGCCCCTTGAGGAGGTGGAATGCCTGGGCAGGTGAGGGTATCAGAGGCTGACAAGAGAGAACATAGATTCTCTGTCTTGTGTCCTGAATAACCCAGGCACTGAACTGTTTATGGGGAATTAAGTACAAATACCACTGTGTGCATTCACAGAATCACAGAATCACAGAATTGTAGGGGTTGGAAGGGACCTCGAGAGATCATCAGGTCCAACCCCCCTGCCAAAGCAGCTCCCCAGCTCATATTGCACAGATAGGCGTCCAGACGAGTCTTGAATATCTCCAGAGAAGGAGACTCCACCACCTCCCTGGGCAGCCTGTCCCAGGGCTCTGTCACCCTCACTGGGTAAAAGTTCTTCCGCATGTTGGTGCGGAACTTCCTACATGCGGAAGAACTTTTACACAGTGAGGGTGTGTAATTCCTCTGACTTGAAATCCTCTCCCACCGTTTCCAACAGTACAGTGTGGAGATCTGAATCCCAGCAGAGAGAAAAAGACATTTGGAGTGTGATTCGTGTTCTCCTAAGGTGGCTACCTGGAGTGGCCTGGTGAATCACACCCTAGGAACGCTATCTAGAGCAGATGGGAGCCTGAACTGCAGCAGGAATCCAATATTTGAATTTCTTTTTCTTGGGAAGTGAAGGCCCAGACTCAGAGTGCTTTCTGTTTAGCCTAAGGACAGATATCAGCAACTTGACAGCTATGAGGGAATGCAGATTACTTCAGCTTAATTAAGGTGAACTGGCAGCCCTGTTAACCTGAATCTGAAGTGCCATTTCCCATGCAACTCGAGAAGGAAGACAAAGCCTAAGAAACTCCAGTAGAAGGGACAGTGAGGACTGGTGATGAGATCTCAGGACACCTGTCTTTGACTTTGGTCACATCAGTTTATCCCGACCCATATTATCCTTGCTGGGAAGTTTAATCTTCTAGGCAGGAGTCAGGAGTAACACAGATGGATGGTTGGCTAGCTGGGAGACATCAAGCAGAAGCAAGAGAGTTGGGGGAGTTGTAGGAGGTACAATATATTTGTGACCTATCTCTGTGGCTCCCACAAGTTACTGATTCCTTTATATTTATGTTTAGAAAGCCACATCCACAGCTCTTTGGGATCTGCATCAAAGTAAAACATTTGTTCAAATAACATTTTACCATTCCAACAGCTTTTAAAATAATTTTCACCCCCCTCTTTAATGACACAGAGTAGGACCTGCTTAACAACCACAGCTCTAGGCTCAAGGGACTTTTCCTGCCTTGAAGGCAGTCCAGTAGCTGTCTGCCACTGGACCACACGGTGAGGCACACATCTGACAGAAAAACTGTGCCAGAATGTCCAGACTCTTCCAGAATCAGTCCCTGTCACAGCTGTCAGCTGCAGCAGGGTGCTGGGAATTGAGCAGAGGAGTTTTGGCTCCAGACACAAGCCCTTCTGCCACTTGAGAAGGCAGGTCTTTGGCTTCGGTCTCCTGCGGTAAGAAACAGCCTGCTTCAGGCAGCACAGGCACTCCAGAATTACACAGGTCTGACACCCATTCATGGATATTCACAAACAGTTTGCTCTAGATGGCTCTATATATTCAGTTTTATTAGGAGTGGCAGCAGGGACAGGGAGGGGATTGTCCCTCTCTGCTCTGCCCTCGGGAGGCCCCAGCTGGAGTCCTGTGTCCAGAGCTGGGCCCCCAGTACAAGAAAGATGTGGGACTGTTGGAGAGGGTTCAGAGGAGCCACAAAGATGCTCAGAGGGCTGGAGCACCTGCCCTACGAAGAGAGGCTGAGGGAGCTGGGCTGGTTCAGCCTGGAGAAGAGAAGGCTGCAGAGGGACCTCATTGCAGGCTTCCCGTCCCTGAAGGGAGCAGAGAAACAGGAGAGGAATCAGCTTGTTAAAAGGATAGATAATGGCAGAACAAGGGGGAATAGACTAAAGCTAAAGGAGGGAAGGTTTAGATGAGATATCAGGGGGAAGCTTTTTACAGATAGAGTAGTGAGGGGCTGAAACAGGCTGCCCAGAGAGGGGGTGGATGCCCCATCCCTGGGGGTGTTCAAGGCCAGATTGGATGGGGCCCTAGGAAACCTTGTGTAGCTCCAGGCCTGTGTCAGGGGTGTTGGAGCTCTGTGATCTTTGGGGTCCTTTCTAACCCAGACCATTCTATGATTCTATGATATATAGAGCAAAGCTTCATGTGATGGGCATAATCATAAAGACTGGAAGAGCTTCATTTAAGTTTTGCTCATCCACCATGAGATTCATCAGATAACATTGTTCATGGTGCATTGTTTGACCTACATCAGTTTGGCCCAGTTCAAGGTTGTGTTCTGCCTGTTAAGAGATGCCATGTATTCTGGAAGATAATTATTGGGTTTATGGGAGTGGAGAAGCAATCACTGGTAGGCCTGAGCTGTACAGGGACGGAAGACCTCCTCTTGGAAAGATAGAGAATTGTCCCTTCTTAAAATTTTGAATGTATTACTGTTTGTTAGGATGGTAAGAAAAGAGATTCCATTACCCCAGTATAATAATGGGCTCCACACCGGTAACATTTACTTCCCTTTTGATACGGGATGTGGCTTTCCTGCAGTGAAGTGCACTGAACTCCTCTGGGGGTGCTTTTAGAGTTGATCCAGTGGGTTTTGCTGTGCTTCCAAGAGGTACTTCAGAATGGGGCAGAAACCTTCACGTGACAGTTAACACAGTTCGGCGTGGGTCAACTTCCATTGGAGAAAGGCAGATGGGACAGGACAAGAGCACAAATATTGGGAGTTAAGGGTTCTTTGGAGAGCTCTCTTGCAGCAAATTTCCCTGTATACATGAACTGTGAGACAGCAGCAAGAGCTGGTGCAGTGAGACCTTCTGACCAGTATAGTCCCAGTGCGGAAAAGCTCCCTGGGGGCAGTGAAGCAGCTGTGGTTATCAAGTTCAGCCAGAGTTTCTTTGCCTGCTGAATTGCCACAGGAGACCAGCTCAGGACACGAGTAACCCATAGGCAAGGGAGGGCAAAGCTGCTGTGAGCCCTTTGCTGCAACCAGTGATCCAAGCAGGGTGGTTAATACCCTGTCTGCCCTGGGGGCCAAGAGAGCCAATGGGATTCTGGGGTGCATCAACAGGAGTGTGGCCCTGGTCAGGCCCTACCTGGAGTCTTGTGTCCAGTTCTGGGCTCCCTGGGATAAAAAAGTCAGGGATCTCCTGGAGAGAGTCCAGAGGAGGCTACGGAGATGATGAAGGGCCTGGAGCATCTCCCCTATGAGGAAAGGCTGAGTGAGCTGGGGCTGCTCAGCCTGGAGAGAAGAAGACTGAGAGGGAATCTGATCAATGGTTATCAATATCTGAAGTATGGGATGCAGGGGGAAATGGCCAGCCCCTTTTCAGTGGTCTGTGGAGACAGGACAAGGGGCAATGGCTGCAAGCTAGAGCATAGGAAGTTCCGCACCAACATGGGGAAGAACTTTTACCCAGTGAGGGTGAGTGAGCACTGGGACAGGCTGCCCAGGGGACTGTGGAGTCTCCATCTCTGGAGATATTCCAGCCCCACCTGAACGCCGACCTGTGCAGTGTGAGCTGGGGAGCTGCTTTGGCAGGGGGTTGGGCCTGATGAGCTCTGGAGGTCCCTTCCAACCCCTACAGCTCTGTGAGTCTTGTATGAATAATAAGCAGCAAAGACCTGAAAGAAGTAACCATGTGGCAGGGGGCAGCCACTTTGACAGCAGTTCAGGGCATAAGCCAGCCTAATAAAGTCAGATTATTTCAAATACATGCAAATTCAGAAAGCAATTTAGTGACCTGAATTCTTCAACTGCAGCCAGTGGGCTTAGACAGACTGAAAGGAGAAATGAACAGAAAGTCACAGCTAATTTCCCCTGTGTCTGTGAGAATTTTAACTACAGAAGGCTAATTTTGATTATTTGATAGAAGAATTATTGTTGAGTGCTGGCTCCTTTCATGAAATCACATCAGCCTTTCTCCCTGGTCTTTTGTGTGCTATCTACAGTTGAGGAAAATCTGACTTTGCAATTCTTTATTAAGGAAGCAACATCTATTTGCTCAGTTTCCATAATTTTACATGCCCTGCTCCACTTCAGAGCACCAGTAGCTTTGCTATAAACATCTTCTAGGCTCTAAACATCTTCCAGGCTCTAAACATCTTCCTTCCCCCTCTGTATTAAACCTGTTGTTGCAGTGAGGAAAAGAGGGAGTTTGTGGAATCCAGAGCACTCCATTGGTGATATTTATTTTTGTATATGGAAAAAAAAATCAGGCAGTGTCAGGAGCTGTACAAAGAGAACAAACCCGACAGCTGTGCCATGGAGATCTTTTAGCCTTACGTCCTTTAACTGACTGCTTTCCTGTAGCTCCATTAGTTGAGGAGCTACATGTCAGCCCTGTTCAGGGGTACATCCAGCCCAAGGAGCCGCTTGGGAGCCATCCAGCCCTCCCAAAGCAGCTTCTTTCTCCTCTGTAGAAAGGGAAGGGGCCTTCAGCTACCTCAGAGTGAGCAAGGGTGGGGAGTTCGTGCACGAGACAGGCACAGAAGTGCAGCTCTGTGGCATCTGAGTAGAGCTGTGTGGTGCTGTGGGGTTTAGGAGAAATGTTGGGTAGGTAAACATCTTAGTACCTGGGGCTCTGCTCAGCACTTTATGTGGGCTGAGCAACATCGAAGGAGAAATTCTGCAACATGTGATTAGATTGGAGGAGAAACAGGATTCTCTTTTCCTCTCTCCTAATGAAGCTTCTCAGTGGCTTGGCAGGAACACTGGGCTCTACTGCGGTTCACTGAGGGCAGCTGGGAGCTGCAGAACATTGGTTCACTTAGGTTACCTAGAGCCAAACTAATCAGCCTTTCAGTCCTTTGATTGCTGTGGGTTTTGCTCTCCTTTTGAGGCAGGTGGTGTCACAATACAACCAAAGCAGGAAAAAATGAATTGGAAACTGAAGCAATTCCATAAATAAGATGAGAGTGAGAAATGATCTTGGAATCACTGGCCTGAGCAAACTTAACTCCTACTGCCTTGTTCCACTGTTGCCTTATGTTTCATGCAGGACCTTAGTCAGACCTGCCAGGAAAATACCTTTCTCCCAGTAGGGCTCTGATGTGTGCCTGTTCCATGTGGTGCTGGTTGGAAGGAGGATTTTCTCGAGAAGCAACTGTGTAAGACTTACATTGGGGTGTGAAGGGTTTGGGTTGGAAGGGACCTTGAAACCCATCTAGTTCCACTCGCTTGCCATGGGCAGGGGCACCTCCCACTAGCCCAGGATACCCAAAGCCCCATCCAACCTGGCCAGGGGCATCCACAGCTTCACCAGACAACCTGTGCCAGGACCTCCTCACCCTCCCCAGAAAGGGTTTCTGCCTCTGATCTCCTCTCTGTCTGCCCTCCTGCAGCTGAAGGCCTTTCCCCCTTTTCCAGTCTCTTCCTGCCCTTGGCACCAGCCACTTTCCTGGAGCCCCTTTAGGGACTGGAAGGGGCTCGGAGGCTTCTCCACTGGCTTCTTCAGGCTGAACAATCCCAACTCTCTCAGCCTGCCTTAGCTCTCTTTACGGGCTCCTCAGGACTTGCTCCAGCAGCTCCATGTCCTTCTTGTCCTGGGGACACCCAGGCTGGAGGCAGCATTGCCGGGGAGTCTCCCCAGAGTGGAGCAGAGCAAAATCCCCTCCCTTGCCTTGCCCTTGCCCACTGTTGGGGATGCAGCCCAGGACACAGGAGGCTTTCTGGGCTGCAAGTGTGCATTGCTGGGTCATGTTGAGCTTTTCATCCCCAGATACCCCCAAGTCCTTCTCCTCAGGGCTGCTCTCCATCCATTCTTCACCCAGCCTGTAGTTGTGCTGGGGATTGCCCTGACCCATGTGCAGGACCTTGCACTTAGCCTTGTTGAACTTCATGTGGATTGCATGTGCCCACCTCTCAAACCTGTCAAGGCCCCTCTGAACAGCATCCCTGCCCTCCAGCATGTCAACTGCACCACACAGCTTGGTGGTGTTAGCAAATGCAGAGGGTGCACTCAATCCCACTGTCCATGTCACAGACAAAGATATTAAATAGTGCCATTCCCAACACTGACCCCTGTGGAACTCCATTCATCACTGCTCTCCACTTGGACACTGAGCCATCAACTGCAACAATTTGAGAGTGACTGCCAATTCCTTACCCACCGATTGGTCCATCAGTCAAATCCAGGTCTCTCCAATGTAGAAACAAGGATGTAGTGTGGGACAGTGTTGAATGCTTTGCACGAGTCCAGGCAGACGACATCAGTTGCACTTCCCGTATCTACCAACACTGTAACCCCTCCGTAGAAGCCACCAGATTGTTCAGGCATGGTTTGCCTGTTGGCTGTCACCTTATTTTCCGTGTGTCTGAGCATAGTTTCCAGGAAGATCTGCTCCACAATCTTGCCAGGGACAGAGATGGGGTTCACTGTCCTGTAGTTCCCCAGGTCTTCCTTTCTTGCCTGTTTAAAAGTGGGGGTTATGTTTTCTCTTTTCCAGGCAGTGGGAACTTCATTGGCCAGCCACAGCTTTTCAACTATGATGGAGAATGGCTGAGCCACTTCATCTGCCAATTCCCTCAGGACCCACGGATGCATCTCATCAGGTCCCATGGACTTGTGCACTTTTAGGTCCCTTAGATGGTCACAAACCTGACTTTCTCCTACAGTGGGCAGTTCTTCATTCTCCCAGTCCCTGCCTTTGCCTTCTGAGGCTTGGGCGTTGTGGCTGGACCACTTGCTGGTGAAGTCACCAAGTATCTTAGCCTTCTCCATGGCCCAGGTAACCAGCTCTCCCGTTTCCTTCCAGAGGAGGCCCACATTTTCTCTCACCTTCCTTTTATCACTGACACACCTATAGAATTTTCTTGTCACTCTTGACATCCCTGGCCAAATTTAATTGTTTCAGGGCTTTGGCTTTCCTAACCTGATCCCTGGCTGCTCAGGCAATTTCTCCATGGTCCTTCCAGGCTACTTGCCTTTGCTTCCAACCTCTGTAGGGTGGAAGTTTTACCCTGATGTAAGTAATGCAATTAATTAGAACAGTGGGACCAATTAATTTTTCAGTTCACTAACCAATTATAATTTTGAAAATTGTTTTTGAAACAAATCCCCTCCCCTTCAAAAACTGAAAGAGACATTTAGACCTGTGACTAGCGGTGTTCCCCAGGGCTCGGTGTTGGGTCCAGTCCTGTTTAATATCTTCATCAACGACCTTGATGAGGGAATAGCATCCATCCTCAGCAAGTGTCCCATGATCCAGAGCTGGGAGGAGTGGCTGACACGCAGGAGCACTGCGCTGCCATCCAGAGAGACCTGGACAGGCTGGAGAGCTGGGCAGGGAGAAACCAGATGAGGTTTAATAAAAGCAAGTGTAAAGTCTTGCACCTGGGAAGGAATAACTGCTGGAATCAGTACAGGCTGGGGGTGACCTGCTGGAGAAGAGCTCTGTGGAGAAGGACCTGGGGGTCCTGGTTGATGACAGGTTGGCTATGAGCCAGCAGTGTGCCCTGGGGGCTGAGAGAGCCAATGGGATCCTGGGGGGCATCAAGAGGAGCATGGCCAGCAGGTCGAAGGAGGTGATCCTCCCCCTCTGCTCTGCCCTGGTCAGGCCCCACCTGGAGTATTGTGTCCAGTGCTGGGCTCCCTGGGATAAAAAAGCCAGGGATCTCCTGGAGAGAGTCCAGAGGAGGCTACAGAGATGATGAAGGGCCTGGAGCATCTCCCCTGTGAAGAAAGGCTGAGTGAGCTGGGACTGTTCAGCCTGGAGAAAAGAAGACTGAGAGGGAATCCGATCAATGGTTATCAGTGTCTGAAGTATGGGATGCAGTGGGAAATGGCCAGCCCCTTTTCAGTGGTCTGTGGGGACAGGACAAGGGACAATGGCTGCAAGTTAAAGCACAGAAAGTTCCACACCAACATGGAGAAGAACTTTTACCCAGTGAGGGTGAGGGAGCCCTGGGACAGGCTGCCCAGGGGGTGTGGAGTCTCCTTCTCTGGAGATATTCCAGCCCTGTCTGGACGCCGACCTGTGCAATATGAGCTGGGGAGCTGCTTTGGCAGGGGGTTGGACCCAATGAGCTCTGCAGGTCCCTTCCAACCCCTGTGATTCTGTGAGTCTGTGATTTCCAGTCATTTCTTTTAATGCTCTGGAGGAGAAAATTGAGACTTTCTTGGCAAAACAGAAAAGACAAATTTGATCTAATGGTGCATTTGATAGATTCAAGCTGGGCTCAGGAAAACAGGCAAGTGTAATGTACATTTCCAGTGCTTTTTTTTAAAAAGTAACAAGAAAAAAATAAAAACCATTCCACAATTTCTGCTGGAACTATTGCATCCATTTGACACCCGTTTCAGGAGCTTTGATCAAACCATTTTCCAGGGAATAGAATGTGTGTTTGGAAAAGGCTCATGTATTCTTGAGTTTGTGCTGTGCTGAAGAAACCAGAGCCTGTTGTTCAGCTCTTTCTGTGTCATCCAGAGCTCAGTTATGAAAACATCAGTCCCCTCCATCCATCCGTGCGGCTCTGATTAACATCGCTCTGGATTCTCATTTGAATCAAGGGCAGAGCTGGAAATTGCAGGCTATTCAAGCACAGACAAGCAAATCAGAAGCCAAAGACAGGTGACATGGAATGAAAAGAGTGAGATGAGGTGTAATGATGGAAGCACGGAGCAGTTGCTGGTATGGAGCTGTTCAGAAAGCTGCGCTAACAACAGCTGCTGTTTCTCCTTCTTCTGCCCCTCAGCCCGGGTTTGCTACAGTCTGTTATCAAGAAAGCAAATGCTGTAAGGCAGCTTTTTTGCCTGTCTGCTTTGAACTCAGCATGGCGCCTCCCATCCCCATCCTGACCTTGCAGTTGTGTGAGATAGCCACAGATTCCCCATGCTGGGATTTGTACCTTCAACTCCAGCAAGTGAATGATTACAAACCTGTGGTCTGCATCCCTCTGTGACTCGAGGTGCTGGCCAGGGTCTCTCTTACCTGTCAGTTTTATTCAGTTAGGCTGTTCCTTCTCTCCAGACTCAGAGCAGTTAGTATTTCTGTTTCTGTTTAAGCAGCTCTTTGTGATCTAATTCACTTGCAAGCACGTATGGGATTCACATAGATCCCACATGGGAATTACTCTGCGTGTGCTCATGATTGCAAGCTTTGCCCACTCTGAACAACCACCTACCACTAGTGCTCAGTCGCTACAGCCAGACCTCATCCTATTTAGAACTTGATTGGAAAATTACAGCGAAGGAAAAACCCTTAGTGTGTTCTTCCAGGGCATAACTGTTAGATTGCTCCTTTTCTTCCTGGCCTTATCTGAAATCCCAGTATCTCTGTGCTCTTCTGGAACTGAAGGGAATGGTTCTTAGCAGCTTCACCTGTGAAGTTCCCTGTAAATCACTATCAAGTCACCTCTGAGAGAAGCTAAATATGTTCTGCTCGTTCACTGATGTGTTCCAAGCCCGATTCTTGTGGATGTTTTCTGTCCCTTTTCACGCTCTGCAGCTAGCCACTAGAAATAAACCATCATATTTGGTGCCTTCCTAGTGTTTTCTGGGTTAGTGACTAGGATCTCTCTTACACTTCATATTTCCTTCTTATTTGTGCATCACATTTCACCTTTTTCTGGTGGTAGAGTTAGAACCCATCTAGTTATATTCAAGACTAGAATTTCAGAGCTAGGTTTCAGGACACGAGGGTGCCAGCTACCCTCAAGTTCTTTGCTGCCAGATGTTTGATTTGACATTAGTGTAGAGTAAGAGGCATGTCCTTGAACTCTTACTTTTTCATACATTACATATATAGAAGATACACCAGAGAGTAAAAAAACCCCAACAATCTGGATGTCCTACACACAGAGATGTACTCATGTCTGCACGCAGAGATCTGAGATCTGGTTGGCATAGGATTTAAAGGAAATTCCTCTGGAATCTCACTGGGACCTACCACCCAACATAGCCACTCCTTGGAAACTACCAGCTCACCAGTTTAAACTAGAATGTTGCCTGGGACAAATTAAATACCATATCATGGCCTTAGTTGATAATATAATCTGTTGATTTATCTCAAAAGTTGTGATTTCCTGGAAGTGTGTAAGACAAGTTCAAGGGACAAGCCCTTTTTGCTGTGCTGCCAGTCTTTAATTCTTAAAGCAGGACATGATTTAGGGGTTAAAATAGAGAAAAAAAGCCTCTTCCACATCCCAGTCTCCATTCCATACCTGCTGCTGGCTCAAACTCTGTAAACCCGCAGCAGTTGGCACGATGCTGTCTGTTTGCCCTGCACAGGCACTGGGAGCCATCAGACAGGACCCAGCAGAAATGACATTTGAATCAGAGCGCAGGTTTACTAATGGGGAGACATTTGGTTCAGGAGAAGGGTTAATACAGCTTTTGATCTGATCCAAACTGGCTGGTGCCTCATCTAGAGGTGACCCTTCTACACTCACCCCTGAGCTTCAGCTACAAAATGAGCTGTGTGCAGACATGCAGACAGGGAGGCAGGTATGCACACACACACACACCCCCCCACACACACCCCTTACTGAGGTTGAACCCTTCAAATCCAATCAGCTTCAATAAACAAAAGGGAAAAGGAAGCCCATCGGCAGGTGAGGTCACCAATTCAAACTGGCATATGTTGTCAGGATAGAGGACCCTTGAAAGGGCAAGAACAGGGATCTAATCTACGCTAATCTTCTAAGGAAATCATTCAAATCAGCATAGACCAGCTCCTTATAAATCAATGCTGGCACAATCACTGATTCTGCGAGCAGAGAGATGAAAGCCATTGCACAGAGTGCCTATCTGCAGCAGAAATCCTCTCCCCTGAGAAGGGATGTGTGCTCTGGTGAAAGGGCATCACCGGCAGCATCTCATCCCCCTGCGCTGAATGACTCTGGCCTTCAGTCCAGATGACTGCATCCCTTCGGTGCCAGGTGCGCTCTCAGGCCAGGCAAACTCATTACGCCTCATTTTCCAGCCCATCAAAAAGGCAAAATGCTGAGCTAATACTGTGCTGCAGGCTGGGAAATCCAGCTGGAACATGGCATTTGCTAACCTGCAGTTTCCTCTTAGGCTGGGGCTAGAAGGTTACAGCCAAGTAAGCTTTGCTGCAGCTTGTCTTAGGTCTTTTACTCGAGCCAGCTTGGCTGTTTCATCATGTAAAGTCCTTCTGTATTCATAGAAGGATTTCCTTTCAACTAAAAGCACCTATTTGAACAAGTCTGCATGAGACAGGTGAGGAAAAGCTGTAGCTGGAGGAGAGTAGCTGAAGACTCAGGACATTTCACTGGACTTATTTTTGGAGGCTTTCCTTTGCAAACACAAATAAAAATTACAGCCTTTCCGTTTTTCCAGTGGACATTGCAATTAGGAGGTGCAAAGTGGGAATCTTCTAGATTCATAAGCTTTGCTACCAGTCTTGCATATGCCTCAAATGTGGAATTTACTGTCTAACTAGGAGTACGTGTCCTGTCGGGCACTTTTGTATGGGGCCTTGAGGTTTGTTGATCACACCACGAAAGCAGAAGATGAGATGTTTGTCATCTTGTTGCTGGAGCACAGAGGCTGTACACAGATCCCATAGTGACAGTGGAGGGGACACGGTGCCAACAACTCAAGGAAAGTCTGGCAGGAAGCTTTGAGGAAGCCTCCTATGCTTTGACATACCAGAATGACTCTTCCTCTCTTTACTTTCTCTACAGGCAAGAAAAATTCCATTCTGCTGCATAAAGTCCAGCATGACCTCAATTCAGGTGTTTTCAACTACCAAGAGAATGAGATCATCCAGCAGATCGTGCAGCACGATAGAGAAATGGCACACTGTGCTCACAACGTCCAGGCTGCCGCCGCTGCCGCCGCCGCTGCCGCATCCACCCCCACCCCTGTCATCTGGACTCCACTGATCCAGGCACCCCTGCAAGCTGCAGCAGCCACCACTTCAGTCGCTATAGCTCTGACCCACCACCCACGCCTCCCGACAGCCATCTTCCGTCCTCCAGTGTCCGTCTTGGGTTCCTTGGGACAGCAATCCAACCAGACTCCCAGACAGCTGAAAAGGCTTCAGTCTCTCATCCCATCCACTGGACCTTCTGCTGTGGGCTCGCCGTCCAGTACTCCATCCCAGCTGCATACACCAGGAGCAGAAACCCCTTCGTCCTCCTCCTTCCACATCCAGCAGCTCGCAGGATTCTCTGCCGCCGCCGGCTTAGGCCAGTTCCAGGTGGGATCCCCTCCAGGCAGCTCGAGCCAACCTGGTTTGAGCAGCATGTCCTCAGTGGGACTGAGCCAGTTCCAACAAGCACCTTCTGGATCACCCTTAGGTACAGCTCAGCCCACGCCGCAGCCACCGCCACAGCAGCCAGCCCTTCCCAGCAGTGGATTTGGGCACTTCCAGCAAGCCACAACTAGCTCCCCATCAACATCACTCACGCAGCTCTCATCAAACTCACCCCCGGGTCTCCTCAACCAGTTCCAGCCCACCACAAGACCGCTGCAGGAGGGACAGTTACAGCAGCTCTCGGGCAGTGGGACTTTGGGGGGAATGAATCACTTCCAACCCCCTCCTTCTTCCAACTCTCCATCCTCCAGCCTCAGCCACCTGGCACAGGCCTCTGGCGGGCCATCCTCTGGCCTGTGCCAAACGCATCCAAGTGCATTAGGATCTTTAACTGGAACCATAGCCCAGCTTCACCAAGAACGGCCGCCTTTTGCCTCCATGTCTCCACTACAACAGTCTGGTGTCGCCTCTCCCTGTTACACCCCTTCTGGCCTTAGTCCTCCTAATCAGAGCCCAGTGGCAACAAGAACTTTTCAGTGTGGCCCTTCTGGGGCGTCAGGCTCTCACGGATCTCTGCTCCTGCCTCAGACCGCCAGCCCACCTCCGCAGATCCTGCAGTCCAAGAGCACGCCGCCCGTGCCACCGGGACGCCTGAGCCAGGACATCAAGTTGATTTCTGCTTCCCAGCCATCTTTGCCCCAAGAGCTGGCTCAGACGCTGAGCCAAAGTTCTCCTCATTCTTCTAGAGAGTCTGTTTCCAGCTTCTCCCCTTTTCCTGCAGTAGGGACCGGACTCCTTGGGAAGCCCTGTAGCTCAATTCCTGGGCGTGTGACTTTACCGCGTCAGATGTCCTCAGGTTCTTTACCACATCCGCTGGTGTTTGGGGCCAGCGCTGCGGGCGCTGCCTCTCTGACTACTGGTGGGCGGAAAGAATCCATAGTGCTCACAGGGGATCTGGAACCTGTCAGATCCAAACTGCCCTCCAATTTGTGAGGACTCCTTCTGAGAGCTGGTTATGTCAGCCGTGCAATTCAGTTCCTGATTAGACTTTCATCAATCATTTTTGCCTTTTCTTTTCTGCTCCCCCCCCCTTCTTTTCTCCATTTCTTTTGTTTAGGTTTAACTGTGATTAGAAACAAACAAAAAACACACAAAAAACCAACAAAAAAAAAGAAGATAACCAGGTATTCTTAGAGCTATAGATTTTTGGTCACTTGATTTTATAGAATATTTTAATACATGGTACAAAAGGATATGAGCAAATTTAATCCAACGAGGTAACGCACAGACAAGGCGTGTGCCTGAGCTGGGACATGTGAATGATCAGCCATAGAAGCCACCAAAAAAATGGTTTTCCTGTTGAGACAAAGATCTGAGGTTGACATGGGCCATAAAAGGGAACATCAGGTCAGGCCTGTAGCTGGTGCTTTTAGAACAGCTCTGGTTGGCCTCAGTTTTGCATCACTTTGCACCAGCTGTGAACCTGGCCCGCAGCACCTATTTATGAGGGGACTTGGATGTGCTCATCAGAAAGTTTCACTTCTTCCCAGGTTTTCTCCTGTGATCAGCAGGTTGCAGAGGGGTGAGTTTTGCTAATGCAGCCAGTCCCCTCTAGGCATTCCAGAAGGGCTGAGTTTTTGTTTGGACTCCATCTGAAGACGATAAAGGTGACCAAGAGATGGACGGGCCTGACTTGAGATGCTTTTCTCTTTCTTATTTCACTGTTGCTCTAGTGGGAAGAAATGATCCCTTTTCAGTCACAGGGAGGGCAGTGAGCATCCCCTCTGTATTGTAGGTATCATGGATGTGGGAGATGTCCCATCTCTCTGCCAGCATGCCAGGCAGCTGGCCTTGGCAAGCAGAAGAGCAGAAGCTTCAACCTCTCCATGGTTTGGAAATCGTGCGTGCTGCCTTCCAGGCTGGGGCTTGCAAAGCAAGGAGAGGGTTGAAGAAGGAGGCAGCACTTTACCCTTCCCTCTGTCATTTTAATGTCTCAGTGTCCATGGGCTGACCGCTTTGAAGAGAACTGGGTCGAGTAAGATTGAAAAGCGGGGTGCAGTCACCCCAGCCCCATCCTCCTTAGCCCAGGGGAGTTGGAGCTTTGAGGCACTGAGGGTAACGCTGGTGCCAAGACCAGAATCCTCCAGATTTGCAGCTATGTTGATATCATTAAGCCAGATTAGACCAGAAAGTTGGCCAGCCATGGTGCATGCTTCTCCTCTGATGGGGGAATTGGAATCGTTTGCTTGATTTCACCAGCAATAACAGCCTGCATCGATTGGCTTTAGTCTCACCCTGCAGTTGCAGCGTCACTGGACACATCTGAGGCCTGGCAGACACCTTGAGCTGGACTTTTTAGGCTCCTCTGATACAGCCCCTCGCTGGAAGTGTTCAAGGATGGGTTGGATGGGGCCTTGAGCAGCCTGGTCTAGTGAGAGGTGTCCCTGCCCATGGCAGGGGGTTGGGACTTGGTGATCTTTGAGGTCACTTCCAACCCAGAGCATCCTGTGATTCTGTGACTCTACGAAGGCAGTCGAAGTGGGATGAAGGCAGGCAGGGGCCATTGGGTACACACAGCACTGAGAAGCTACAGCCTTTACCTCTAGAGCAAACATCTCCTTTTCTTTTACATTGCTCTTTCCTCTCATTTTCCTTAGGCTGTGAGGTGCCTCTGGCCACCTCACTGCAAAGAGTCAGGTGCTCAACTTCTCTAACACTCGTTAGAAACACGTCCAGCTACCGTGGGGTCCCTCCAGCCCTCAGAGGGAAAGCAGGACTTCATGCAGCAGTGCCAAAAACCCTGTACTAGTATCACAGTAACGAGCGAGGTCCATAAAACTCCCTCCCTTACCTCCTCCCACCCACAACTCTCTCCCCAGACACTGGCTGACAGTTGGGTTTTTACACCGAATTGTTTGCAAAACTCTTGACTTGTGCCTGTATCTTGACCATTGCTGCAAGCATCCCTGGGCACTCCTGCTTCAGCGTGCTCAGTGCCTCCAGAGCCAGATGGAATCAGCTTGGGGCTTCCTTAAGGGTCAGGGCAACTCCAGATGAATTTGGGGGGTTTTCTACTAGCTGCCTGTGGCTCTCTATGTGTGAGTGTGTGTGTGTGTGTGTATAGATTTTATATATATCTCTATATATCCACACATGCTTTTATATCTATAGTATCCAGTTATACACATCTGTAGCCTATTTATGCACATGTGTAAGCACGCACACACACACACACACACACACACACACACACACACTCTTCTCTATATATCTCCTAGTTCTAAGCTACTTGTCAGATTGGGAGGTGATAATTATAATATGTAGATCCTGCTTTTCCAAACTTGTACAGGTTCATCTTGAGACAGAACCAGGTGACAGAAAGGAAGGAGACTCACAGGCCCTCTCATATTTCAAAGGTATGAGGCAGTTCCTAGAAGGAAGACTCACAATATCCTTTCCAGTTTTAGATTTCTTTCAGCAATCTTTTATAGTTTTTTCCCCTGGATGTTAGAAGGCCCCTAGAACGAGCATCTCAAGAGGCTGGGAGCTAAGCTGTTTGGGTCTGGGGTATCTCATGAAAGCAGGTGGGAAAGGTCTTCAGCCCAGCAATGCCAAGCCCTCATGGATACCTGTCCTGTGACTGCTGCATTGGTACTTGAATCTCAACAACCCCTGTGGACACTCAGACAAACGGAGGTGCAAAAAGCCACCCCGAGAGCTGTCTCTGGTAGACATGTGTTCCATCCACCGGTCTGGTGAACATCCTTCTTTGGCTGGGTTCCTTTGCTTTGTTTTTCACAGGGATACTGTTTGATTTTCCAGTTCTTAGCCGTGCAGTAGCCAATATTGAGTTACTCCGACTGGACCCCAGTCAACACTAGGCTTGTCTCAGTAGGTGGAACTATATGAATTACTATTGTTCTTTTTTGGTTTATTCTGGGGGGAAGGGAGGGAAGAGTTCTAGGGGTGGGGTTTGCAATATAAAACACACAATAAAAACCTTAGTAAATAAAAACGTGAAAAACCCATCTCTCTGGCTTGCTGTCTACTTTAAGTGTTGAACTTCAGGCAACACTGAGATGAGGTTTAAAGAAGAAAACAACCTGGGTGGCATTGCAGCCCTCTCTTTCCTGCTGAACAGAGAAGACACAGGGGTTTGTCTGTATTTTCCTGATGTCTTTAGAGCTTTAGCGGTGTGTTTACCTGCTGCCACATCTCCACCTTACACACTGTTGTAGGAAGTGTGTACTAAGCCACTGACAGTAGAAGCTTGGAGCTTTTGCCTACACTTGAATTTTTAACAGTGCAAAGGATCAACCTGGGAGTTGTGTGGTCTGTGGAAGTCCTTCACATGAATGGCAGCTACAGAAGCCCTGGCTGACTTGGTGATCCTCAGAGAAGAGCAGAAGGAGCCCTGCCACAGGATACAAACCTTAACGACTTGGAACAAGGACTGGCACAGAAAGCAGGCAGAAAAAGGGAGCCAGGAAGTAGCTGTTTCGAGGTCTCAGGCTAAGCTGGATGATGCTGCCAAGGTCAGGACCTGGTGTATTTTAGG
The DNA here is from genome assembly GCA_020800305.1 of Porphyrio hochstetteri. NCBI lineage: Eukaryota > Metazoa > Chordata > Aves > Gruiformes > Rallidae > Porphyrio > Porphyrio hochstetteri. The sequence continues at coordinate 14,551,048 of CM036915.1, read as the reverse complement.
AAGGTCAAAGTAGCCTCTTAGCTTTCATTTCACTCCTGTCTCACCCTCTTCTAGCCTTTGTCCAAACCCACTCTAGGAAGTACATGCAGAATGGATGATTGGGGTCAGCAGCTCACACAGGAGCTGTGTGGCCTCGTGCCCGCCCTTCCTTCACAGCAAGAAAACGTAGGGCAAAGCAGCCCAGGTGCTGGAGTGGGTCCTACAGCCTGTAGCAGCAAGATGTAGCTGGATTCCTTCTTGCTTCCTCTCCTCCCCACCTCTGCCTTGCTGTTACAGTCTCACATTCGTTTTTCCTTCTCTGCAATGTAGCTTCTTGGTACTTTCTCACCTGATGGGGGCATTCAGCCCTCTGCCATCCTGCCCAGCCTCTGAAAGACCTGAATTTGCGAACACACCAACAGTGTGTCTTTGCTGCTGAGGTGAGAGCAGGCTCCAGGACCCCCATTACCAGGAGGCCTGGTTGCCAGAGATGGCAAAAAAGTAACAAAAGGAGCCCAAGGGCCCTGAGTGTTTTTCAGAGAAGGATGCACAGACAAACACAGGCTCCCACTGACAGCTCAGCATGGGCACAGGCCAAATGGGACACTCCTTTTCCCTCCTGCTTCTGATGGTCCAAGAAAATGGGAAACTCTGTTGGTCTCCCTCCTAAAATTCTCTGACCAGAGTGGAAGTGGAGAAGAAAAAGTAAATCCAAAATTTAATCAGAAAATGCCGTGCCCTTGAAAACACATGGCTTTTAATTGTCCTGGGGTTCCTGCCCTCAGCAGACCTCTTCACTCAGCCTTGTTCCAGTCACAAGAGACCCTGCAGCATCTCGCTTATGTCTCCAGGGAACCTGGCACTGGCCATGGGGCTGTGCATCTCCTGGCTGTGTCCTTTCTTATCTGTTCTGCAAATTCAGGGATCTTGTAGCACTGGGCACAGGATCAGTGAGCTCAGAGGAGCTGGAGAATGCCCAAAAGGAAAAAGGATTTGCACCTTTCTCCTCCTTTCTAGGGGAGACATGAGCAAGTCAGGAACCACCATGTTAAAGAAATTAATACATCATAGTGTAGATTTGATTTAAAATGAAACCAGTCACTGATGACAGCTTTCACTTGGTCACTGCAGCCAGCTCCAGGGGCCAAGCTTGTACCTGCCAGCCCTAGGCACTGGTTGGGACATGAGCTCCACACCACAGGAGCCAGACTCTGAACCTCGTTTTGTGGAAGAGGATCACTTCAGGCTGTGGGAGGGAAGCTGCACACAGGGGAAGCTGCACACAAGGGAAGCTGCACACAAGGCAATGCCCCATTCGTGTGCAAACCACAGCACATAAAAAGCAAAGAAGAGAGTTCCTCTAGACCTGGCACGCCTTGTGCAGGGGCACCCGCTGCTGCTCCTCCACCTTTGGGCAAAGAGGGGCCATCTCACTGCTTACACCCCTCTAGGGCAGCAGAGGACTCTTCCAACCCCTTGCAGATACCATCCTGCCAGAGCTGGAGCAGGTCACCCATGTGAGGTGCTCTGCAGCCACCTCAGGCCAGACTGCCCATCACACCACACACCTCTGCACAACCATGTCTGCCCCTTGGGTCTGCAGCTGCCCCACAAAAAAAGCAAAAGCTTACAGAAATGTGTGGCTGAAGGGGTCCCAAAACCTCCCTGTGGGTCTGGAGACATGGTGAAAGGCGAGGAAGATGAGGGCACAGAGAGTATGCTTATATCCTCCGGTGGTAGGGTGGACAGAAGGCTTTCCAGCCCATCTCTGCCAGTAGGCCGTGTACCTCACTGGGGCAAGGGTACAGACCAAACCCCTGGGGAGGCACCAGGGTAAGAGCAAAGTCCTGTAGCCCAGAGAGCTGGAACCTAGAGAGGGGAGGGAGAGGGGCCAGGGTTGGCATCTTGACAGCTCTGGCAGCAAGGTACTGGGGACTGTGCTTGGACTGAAAGGTTGACCAGGAGTTTCTGCTTCCCATAGGCAAGAGTTACAGCTTCACTGCTAGTGAACCAGAGTCAGCAGCTGTCACCGGCGTGGGCCCAGCACCTGATGAGGCAGGATCTTTCCCCCTGAAGGTAATTCTCCCTGCCCAGCACTGGTGGGTGGCAGCCACCTTGCCAAGCCCCTGAGAGGTTCAGCTGGGAGGAAAGGGGCCAGCCCATGCCAGGGCCCAGGGTAGCCAGTGCCAACGCTCTCTTCCAGTGCTAACCCCCCTGCCAGGCTGGTGGGGCAGTGCTGCAGAAGAGCTCGACCTAGGTGATGGCTGCAGGGCTAAAAGACCAGGAACTGGGATGCAGTAGCAAAAAAACCCCAGCAGTCCATATATTGCTGGTGACACTCTCAATGCTGTAGACTCCCTCCCCATCCTCCATCATGCCCTTGCAGACAGTATCTCCCTCCTCATCCCTGGCTGAGGTGACCGACTGGTCACCTGTGAGTAGGGATGTGGGTGGCCCTCTCCCACTATGGGATTGAATCTGGGCTCCTGATTCCCCTCAGCTGTGGGGAAGGGAAGCAGGGCAGGGAAAGATGCAGTTTAGCTTTGCTCTCAGGAGGTTTTGCAGCTGCTTGTCATCAGCAGCGCTGTTCCTTGGTCACGTTTCTCCCTCTCCCCACACAGAGCAACACTCAGTTCGTGATGCCAGGTTTTGTGTGTGCACATCACCCCTCAGCCAGGCCATGAGACACAGTCAGGTTGGTTTCTAAGCTCCAGCCTGCCCTCAGAAATGGGCAGAAATGAAAGTGAGCTATTTAGGCACATTGTGAGCCACACCCCACAAATCCCCAGCTCAACACTCTGCACATCCCCAGCTCAACACCCTGTTTCTGGCAGGAGGGAACAAAGTGGAGAAGCTGGGCCATGCTGAGGTCCTGGCCCCACATCACAGCTGAGTTCTGCCTGTTTTCAGCACAGTGCTGGAGTCAGGTCCTGGGTGTGTGCCCTATAGACCGTGTTGGGCTGGGAGGCCTCCCTGGATGACCTCACATGTGAGCTGTCTGCTGTCAGTGCCACCCCACCCCCCTGCCCCTTGACCCCATTAGCTGCACCACAGTGAGACTTGGGGAGTGGAGGGTCTGGCCTGCCCAGGGCTGGGCTGCCCCAGTCTCACTGTGGTGTCCCCAGTGTCCCCAGCCCTGGGCTTGGCCCTGCCTGTCTCCACAGGGGACCTCTTTCTGGACTGGCAAAGTGTTTTCAAACAAATCCCCTCGCTGCCTGCTTTCTCCCCTTGGTAACAAAGTGTGTGGGGGGATTTCACACCTGAGTATACACGTGCAGGTTTTGTCCCTTATTTGTATCTCAGACATTTTGCCTCACTAATCCCACCACGCCGAGCCCGCACTGGAAGCCCACTTTGACTTCAGGCTCTGATTTTAATGGAGCTGAATATGGTGCCATCTACTATTGGCAGGTGAAGGGAAGAAAAGCCTGGCTTGGCTCTGCCACTTAGAGTTGTGAGGCAGCAGATTGATTTTTCTTTTAGGAAGGCATTGCAAACCAGCTGCCTTGCAGCCCCCAGCTACCAGCTGGCCTGACCCTAATCACCAGCGGTGACTCTTCTGCTCAAGCCCACCTTTTGGCAGGCACCTGATGAGACAAGACAGCGACTGAAGTCTCTCCGAAGGCGTAGGTGCTCTTTTGTTAACAGCTTGATAGGTTAAAACAGACAAGGAAATGCCAGGCCCTTTGTAGGACTTTCACAGAGTGACCTCTTGTTGTGTGTGGGGCCTGCCACCTCCCCCAGACATCCCCCCACTGAGGCATTCACACCACAGGATGGAATGGGAGCCACCTGAAGCTGTCCTGCAGTGATAGGCAGGAAGGTGTTAACAGCATCTCCCAGTGCCACATGTCTAAACGCCTCCCCCTCTCTGGGAATCTGCTCTCCCTGACTGTGCTGCAAATTAGACAGCTCTTCAGGGTCATTTTTTTTCCCCTCTTCTTTCTTTTAGTGTTTTATACACCTGCTTTCTTCAGCCGTGATGGGAATGGCTGGAGCTCGCCCACACGCGGCTTGCAGCAGCCTCTCTGGAGCAGCACGCATGCTCTGACCCCCCCAGCTCTGTCGTGCGGGGCCGGTGAGGGTGGCTCACAGGCAGGCATGGCCAACTGCCCTCCCCAGACACGGTGCTGCCTCTCAGGTGTCCCATCCACCTGCGCTGGCTGCCTGCTGTGGCCAGAGGATGCTGTCAGCTCTGGCCTTGTGCATGCCCATCACTGTCAGCTCCTCTCTACAGAGGCTCAGCGTTGACATGCCGCTCTGCTGCACTGTGTGGGCCAGCAGAGCCCCTGGGGTGGCTCACCAGAGTGTGGGGGAGCTAGAGATGGGAGCTGCTCTTTGCTATTGCTGATGCTCCGGTTGGCCCAGCTGCCTCATCCTGGAAACAGCCACCAGGAGAAGGGAGCTCACCCCTACCACCCAGCATGGGGGTGCGGGGGTTTACAGCATGTCCTGGCACTGCTGCAGCAAACCCACCAGAGTCAGAAGGACCTAGCAGACTTGGGAGTGACTTCTTGCTCTTGGGGAGGGGGGGAAGATGGAGGACAGGGTGTCAGCGCTGCTCCTTTGTGTTTCTGTGTCCCTCCCCAGGAACAGCGTGGATGTATTGCCAGGCTCAGAGAACTCCTGGCCAGCCTTGGGAGGGAGGGAGGAAGGGAGGGACAGGGCACCCTGTGAGGGGAAGGACCTGCTGGCCTGAGCCACATCTGTAGCTTGTGGCTGCACTGCCAGGCAGGAGCAGTGTCCCTGATGGATTATTAATCTTTTCCCTGGTGCCTCAGGCTCCTCGTGCAGCTCACAGTTTGTGGCAGAGATTTAGTGCCAGGACAGCTTGGTTCCTCATGTCAGTGTAGGCCTTGTGCTCCTGGAAAGGCTGTGACAACCGAGGACACGTGTACCCAGCTCTAGAAAGATGCTTAGCATGTGGCTTTTGATCAGCTTTACCATGACAGCTGGAGCATGACGCCATACAGCCATGGTGAGGGCACTTAGGGAGCTGCAGGTACCCAGGGATGAACCTGGAAGCACTTGTGCATGGATACAACACAGACATTTTTTTCCTCTCTGCCTCCAGCAAAAGAGTCTCCAAAATGGGTTTGGTTCCAGTAGTGTGAGAGCAGACAGACATCAGCCCTGGGGACTGCAGAATGTCCTCTGAGAGACTCAGAGTCACTGGCACTGGAGGGTCAGCAACTGTCTCTAGGTTATGGTGGTGCTGCTGTGTGCTTGCTGGCTTTTACTGGATCTCAACAGCTCACAGCACCTTTTCATGCAGCCCCTAAAGCAACCCCGGTTGGAAAGATCTGATCCCACTCCAGCCCCCATCACGATAAAACTCCAGGGCTGATCAGAAAATGCTGCCCCCATTTTCAGGCCCCAATGCAAAGCACAGCCCAGGTGCGTGCTCAGAACCTCCCACATCGCTGGGTTGGGCTGGCAGGCTAATGCTCTGCAGCTGGGAAGGGCTCCTTGTCCTGTGGGGCTGATGGAAAGCACCTGGGGAAGGGTGGGTGTCTGGAATATTCTAGCCTAGCTCCACACAGCAAGCAGCAGGCTCCTTCAGGTATGGTGAGGGTTTTGGGGTGGTTTTCTTTTTGGAGCTCACCTTTTGGGGCTGCTGGTGATTCTGATTCCTAGCTGCTGGGAGAAACTTTGAGGGGGGGGAAGGCTGAGCCCTGTCTCTGCTTCCAGTTCAAGCTGGGGACTCTGTTCCCTTGCCATGGCTGTCCTCTACTTAGAGGTGGCCCTGAGGACATGGTTGGAGCAGAAGGGTCTGGAAGGTGCTATGTGCTGCAGTAACTGGGCTCTAGGCTCTGTCCTAAAGTTTTGGGGCTAGGACTGGGCAGCAGTTCCTCCTGCCCCTTGTCTGGGGGTGCGTTGTCCTTTTGCCTCCAGTACCTCTCCTGCACAGCCCTGCTTCAGCAGCATTGTGTTTGTTCCTCTTCCACCCCTGGCTGATTGATAGTATTCCAACACAGGGCTGAGGTGGCCTCAGCCACATATTAACTCCTTGGTCGCTGGTGCCCAGAGCTGGGCAAGGGAGGGCAGCAACTGGTGTATGGGTCAGGAGGAAATGCAGGGCAGGGAGCCCCTGAGAAGCACCTACCTCCTCATGTGGCTGTGCCTCTAGCCTGGCCTCTGAGGCATGGGGATGTTGTGAGGGCCTCTTTGGAGAGGCTGGAGAAATACTGTAACCTTTAGTTGGCTGCAGAGGAGCAAGAGCAGCCAGGCAGAGGCAGGAGATGAAAGGCTGGGGAGGGCAAGGCATGGTCCGGCTGCTGGAGGCATCCTGCTCTCTGGGCAATCTGGAGGTGCCTCTTCTTGGGGCGCAGTGTGACACCCCATGTGGGACAACACAGGGCAGCCCTCAGCTTGAGGGGTGCTGGCAGAGGCTTTATGAATGGCACTGTGGAGTGGCATAGAGCCCCTGGGGAAGGCTTCCCTGGCATCTGCTCATGGACAATGCCTCAGTGTGCTTCTCCAGTGACCAGTCTTTTGTATGAGGCTCCAAATCCTCATGCATACAGGGGGGAGAGCGATAGGAGGGGTGCAGGGCTGTGCCCCATGAAACAGCCGAGCTGCTGCGAGGAAACCCCTGTGCAGGAGGGAAGCCGCCCTGGCCTCACCATCCTCAGCGCAGAGCTTGGCAAGATGAAGTGGATGCTGTTACCATGGTGACAGTGCCCACAGAGGAGAAACAGGGTCTGGTGCTTTCCTCACGTAGGAGGATGCCGGGATCGGGGAGGACGCTGGGCGGGACAGGGCTGTCAGGCACGCAGCAGTCCTTGGTGTCCCTGTAGGAAACCCCTGCCTGGGCTCTCCCCAGCCAGAGCATGTGTCTGATCACAGCCCAAGGATAAACCTCCATATCCTGCAACCCTCTGCCCCGCCCCCTGCGATGGTTGGGTGCCCCCACCCCACTGCAAGATGGGACCTGGGTGTCAGCTTTAGCAGTGCCCGTGGAAGACTGGGCTCCAGCAACAGCCTCGTGCTCCCTGTGAAAGGGCCTAAGGTGGGGTCTGAACTCACATCTGGGCTTTCCACCACTTGCACCCAAGTGTCCCAGCCCTGCCTGCAGCAGCCCTGCCAGCCAGGGACAGTGACAGTGACATTGCAAACAGGGTTGCTGGTTCTTTTCCCCTCAGGTTTACAGCCCAGGACAGAGGACCTCACCACCCCCCACCCCCTTTACAGAATGATGAGATTGCAGGAGGTGGGGGCACTGACAGCCAGCCTGAAATGAAAGAAGGGAAAAGGGGATGCAGCAAAACCTCCTGGTCAAGGAGCCTGTGGCAGTCCACCACCTTGCCTGGTGAGTATTCATTTGGATTTAGTTCACTTCTGATGATTTTATTGCTACATCCCTGGTGTGTCTCGTTGAATACTGCCAGCCTTGGCAGCGATGGGGCTGCTGCAGGGCTGTAAGCAGGGCTGTCCCATGTCTGGCTCAGGTGGTGAGGCTGTGTGGATGCTAGAGCAGCTACATGATGTTTCCAAGGTTGGCAGGGTTAGGACTGGTACGTTTGTGTGGAACAAAAAGACTGTGGTTAAACTGTCACTAAGACCGACCCTCATGGGCAGAGCACCCTGCAGCATCCCCTTAGCCAGGGGCCACTTGGCAGCTGAGGGTGAGATGTCCTGAGGCAGCCGAGCTGGGGAACAGAAAACTTCCTTTGGAGAAATTATGGTGGAAAATTTGCACTTGTGCCAAATCTTTGCTCTAGAGGAGCCAGCTGCCCTGACCAGGGGCCCTGCAGGGAGTAAGGGCTGGAGGGAAGGCTGTGTGTGCTGGAGGAGGGTGAGGAAATGGGAGCTGAAACTGAGAAGTAACTGGAAAAGGTTGATTCTCATTTAGGGAAGGCCAGGAACAGGTTATTGTCATAGTGTGATTGCTACCAGCCCTGCCTGTGGAAGAGAAATGCGCTGGGCATACAGGGAGCCCTGTTCAGAGAGCTGCTCTCAGCTGGTGTAGAGCACTACCCCCCCAGCAAAGTGCCCCCATGGTACTCGGAGTAGGCTGAATCCTCCTTTGCTCCCCCTCATTGGGTTTTAGTTGGTCTCCCTAGCACTCTCTCACTCTTACCCTCGTGTTCGTGCTGTCACTTTTCCACGTGGTGCCTGCCTAGGGCTGCCTTTCCTTTCCCAAACCCTCTGGAGCTGTCTGCTGCCCCTGCCTGCTCTGTGTGTTTGCTCGCTAGGACGACTGTCCCCTTCACTTCCAGGGTGCCCATTGCAGTGGGGAGCCGGCAAGCTTTGTTCAGGGGCAGGAATGTTGCTGTGTCTGTTTATGGAAAATTCTGGAGATTATATAATCCCCACTCGTGTGTAAGAGGAGACACTTAACCTGGCTGAAGCCCATGTTGGGTCATGGGAGACCTCTCCCCATGGAAAAGCGGTCATGGCTTAACTATTTGTTTTGGGGTGGGGGTGGGCAAAGACAGTTTGGAACCACATTGACCCTGTATGGGACTGCTTCTATTTGAGAGAAACAAGTGATTTGAGTTGCTGTTAGCTTAAATCCAGTCTCACTGCATCTTAGGATGGGAAGCTGCTCTGAATGGGGAAAGCAAGCCTGCCACTGTCACACCAGCTGCTGGCAGGTGACTGAGGCAGCTCCCGTTGGGAGCCAGTGTGCCATCAGGGAGAGCCACAGCCAGGCAGGGAACACCTCGAGATTGCTGCGGGGGGTCTTCACTGGTCCGCAGCTAGCAGCAACACGTCCCTGCTGTCAGTCTCCTCAGCCTAGGCTGGAGAGAAGCCATTTACTCTCTTCCAGGCAGATGCAAGGCCGGTGCAGGGCGGGGTGGCAGCTGCAGCGTGGCTCAGCGGCGAGCCGTGGCTGCCCTCTACTGTCCCCGTCCCGCACAGCTGCCGCAGCCCTTCCCGCGGGCGGGACTCCCCTCAGGCGGCGGAGGTTAGGGAGTAGAGGGCGGGGTGGCTGTGGGGCTGTGTTGAGGGGTTTGTTTGGCTGTATCTACCCCGCCTGCCCGCGTCTTGGATGTGCCTCGGGCCCCTGTTTCCCCCGTACACCTGTGCCCGCGGGTGCCAGCGCGGTGCGACGTCCCAGACCGGCTGCGTGGTGACCGCATCCCTTCGGGGCAGGTCCCACCCAGACCCGGCTGCGGTTCCATAGGGCGATGAGTGCACAGCAAGGGGCCGAGGATCACCATGAGGAGCAGGGGGTGTACAGCGGTGCACTGCCCGTACTCCTGGTTGCAGAGGTGAGGATGAGGAGTGGCTGGGGGAACTCTGGGAGTCTGGCGTTAGCGATGGGGGAATGACAGGGCTATTGACTACTTTTCTGTGGGTTGCTATGGCTTTTCAACACTTTCACTGCTTTGAAACCCTTCCTCCTGATGCTCGGTGGAAGGTGATACTTTGACCATAGAGCACCAGCATGCAGGGGAGTTGACTGGTTGCTATCTGCCCAAAGATGCGGGGTGAATAACGGTTCCTCTTTGTTCTCTGGAGGAAACAACCTGCCAAACCAAACCTGCTCACCATATTGATTATGGAGTGTGGGGGGAAGAATAAAAAGTTTTAGGAATAATTAAGAAGAGAACAAATTCTCCACACAGACCAGAATTTGATTGGATTAAAAAAAGTGTATTGGATGTCCAATACAAAATAATAAACATGAAGTTATTAAAAAAAGCCATAGAGTATACAGCAATTACTACAGAGAAGCAAAAAAAAAAAGTTTAAAAGAATTGTACAGAAAGGTAAGACATCTACAGCAGTCCTCAAAATTATTCTACATGAGAATCATAAAACAATATACAAGTTTGGTTTTTTTTCTTTTTCCCCAAATGTCTCTGAGGGAAGCTGTCATGTAACAGCTTGACTATGACACTACAAGGATACACAATGTTCCAAATTTAAAATCACAGGATATGTAAGAAAATGTAGCATTAAAATGTGAAAAAGTGCAATACAGATTGTACACTGAATTGAATAAATGTTTTTTTCTTTTTTTTTTAGTTTAACCTTAAAAAAACCAACTTTGAACAGTTGTTTTATCATTAAAAATATTCCCCCTCCCCTAATTCAATGACAATATTAACATTCATGGTGTTATACATAAGGAATATTCACAAAGACCCACCAGCTAAGAATACTGTGTATGTATGATGGTATTTCTTTGGGTATAGGTAAAAAATAGGCAAAGGAAAAGGTACACCCCCTCCCTCAGGACAGGGTGCGTATTTTAGTATTTAAATACATATTCTGTAGCTTATTTTGCCCTGAATTGTATTGATTAAAAGTCCAAATATCAATTATCCAGGTGGCCCACGGTGCTCCCATTCATTTGAGTCCCTCCCTCAAATAATAAATAAACAAACCCAGCAAACGTCCTAGGAATGCCACATCAGAGTCCAGGAAAAGAAAGGAAGTACAGCTATACCCCAAACCCCTGCCGCTCTCCAGGATGATTCGTTGGCTCTCCCTTCTCCTAGTGCCAGGGAATTCAACACTGGGCCCAGAGCTTTAGCTTCACTCACATGGATAAAAGGAAAGGAATGAAGCCAAGGTCCTGGTTGGTTTTCAATTTAAATGTAAAGCTGTGAACATCTCGACAGGCGCAGAGCTGGCACTGCAGCCTATGGGACCGTGATCGTCCCAAGAGGCACAGAGCTGGCACTGCAGCCTACGGGACCGTGATCGTCCCAAGAGGTGCAGAGCTGGCACTGTGGCCTACGGGACCGTGATTGTCCCAAGAGGTGCAGAGCTGGCACTGCGGCCTCTGGGACCTGCGCATCCTCCGTGTTAGCGCTGAGCATCCCAGATTGCAAAGCTGATCGCTCAGGGAGGAGCAGCATCTCTGACTCTCCAGTAAGTTCTGGGTCTCCTTTCACTTTAGAAGTGAAATTGCACTCCAGTTTCTGAGGCAGCTGGGCAGGGTTGGTTTTCTTTTTTCAGTACTGAAATACTCTGATGCCACAGAGTATGGCAGAGCCAGGCAATCATCCTAGGAGAAAAGAAAGCACCCCTCTCCCTTCCCTTCATTTAGGAGTTCCCTTTCCACTCCCCTTCCTTTCTAGACAGATACGTGAGCAGCACCTGAGTTGCTAATACTGGTTTTCTTTTCAAATGGTTTCAAAAGTGTAAAAAAATACATTTTTGCCTTGCTTCTGTCTCTGAGGAGTTCCCTAAGAGAAGGATTCTCGTTTAAACAGCCTGGGATAGAGGAATTGCCCTGGGGTTGGACTTGCTGAAGGATCCCCGTGGAGATGCAGTGCTCTCAGAAGCATGCTAGCTCTTGCTGATGGGAAGAGCTCCCCAGTTCTCTGCCTCTAGTAGCTCAAGCCAGCGCCCTCCCCCAGCCGCCTGCACTAAGCTCTCCCCCTTGAACTGGCGCTTTAAAGTTGTGATCTGCAGAGCACTGTTGCCAAAAGAAGCTGTAGCGTCATCTAAAGGAGCGGAGCCCTACTTTGCACTTGAAATGTTTCTAAAGGAGACTCAGGAACCAGAGACAGGCTATGCCCAAGTTACAAGGGAAGGATGTTGCAGAAGATGCTTTTGTTTTCTTCAGTCTTTTGAGGCAACGTAGAAAGACAGGAAAACAACGGTAATGAAACCTCCCACTGGATCCCCTCCCCTTCCCCGGCATCTACTTCCCCCCCCTCCCCCCAAAATATTGAAACTGCACAAAAAGCAACAAACAAGCCTTTCAAATTACATTTCAATTCAAACAGACTGGTAATCTCACAGTGATGAGAGGAGAAAAGTCAGGCTTTTAATAATTATAATATAAAAATAATAAAAAAAGCTTACAAATAGCAGTGCAGCATCCCAAAAGGCCATGGATTAACTGCCAGAAGGGGACGTAATTATACGCAGAATAAAAAACAAAACAGAACAACCCACGCTGGCAATGAATTTCCATACACAATAGAACAAGCAGTCAAACCTCAGCCTCGGCTGGGGAAAACAACAGTTTCTCCTTTTTTTTTTTTTCTTTTTTTTTTCTTCTTCCTTGATTACAATATTTTTTTCCTTTTTATAAAAAAAGATAAAATAAAAACACAAATAAAATTGTACATAAATGCAAATGTCCAACACTGAAAAGGCAGGGCAATCACACCACTGAGACAAAACCTGACCAGAAATAAAACCCAACGTGAAGTCTTTTTTTTTTTTCTCTTTTCCTTTTCTTTTCTTTTTTTTTTTTTTTTTTTCCTTCTTTTTTTCTCCTTTGTCCAGATGCTGGATTTCAGCCCGATGCGTCCCGTCCTGCATGGTCTGGGCAGGTAAATGGAATTCAACTTGGCAATGACTTCACTGCAGGACGATGACAAGAAAGGTCATCTCTTTCTGACCAGCTGTAGCACAAATGCACGGGTTGGTTCCTCTGCTCTCTCTGTATGCTCTCACATGCTGTCCCTTTTGGATTTTTTCTTTTTTTTCTTTTTTTTTTTTTTCCTTTTTCTCTTTGACTCTGTACAATTCCTTGCGTTCCAAGGCTGAGTCCCAAGACTTGTGAAACTGTCTGGAGTCATGTCCTGGTGAAGAAGGTGGTCATGCTGTAGTGATGGCATTAAGGTCCTTCATAAGTCCTTCCAGGTGGGCCATCTCTTTGGTCAGCTCATCCGGTTCGTAGTTCTGTGGGAGAAGCAAAGAGCTGTTGGTAAGGTGACTTGTTTTAAACAGAGACAGAGGAAATAAGGAGAAATGATCAGTGATTCCGCTGTAGATTGTGATCCTGACACAGAGCAGATTTACTGGCAGTTACAGGAGTTAAGAACTTCAAACAGAGAGCTGTTTCAAGCACAGATCCTTTTGCCACGGTCACTCTCTGTGTCACTGATTTTTTTAAGACTGTGATCATCTGCTTGGTTTTCCTTGCACCAATTCCTGCTTCAAGATAACAATTGCTAATTTAGAAAAATCTTCCCAGCTTAATTGGAAAAAAGGGGGTTGAAGGAATCACTCCAACAGAACTGTTCTGAGAATCATTACACTTGCTAAAAGTCATACTCCATTTTTAGCCTCAAGCGTCTGCCTTCGTCTCTATCGTGTTGATACCAGGATTATGATAGCTGTTCATGCATGTAGACAGCCATCATGAACTAGTTAGAAAGGGTTTTCAGATTAAGCTGACCAAGCCTTTCCCCATACTGTGTCATTTTTCAACCCCTCACGGTCCTGGAGCATTTCTCCAAACCCTTTCCACTCCCTCAACATGATTTTCACAGAAGGGGAGCCAGGCAGCACATAGTATTCTGTGCTAACGCCAAATCTGGAGCTATTGAACTCCTGTGGAGAGTTTCTGCTCTATATATTCAGGGGTCGTTATTAGATCTTCTAGCTGGAGTCTAACATTGAAGGTGTACCACAGAACTGGAGTCCTTCCTGGAGTGGAGCCCTCAACCCTGACTGGGATCTTGCTTCCTTTACTTCTAAATCTAACCATTTTCTTTCATTTCAATAGAAATGAAGGCAGAAGGCATGTTCCAGTTTACCAAGCAATCTCAACACCGTCTGTGTCCCATCCTGCCTAACTCATGAGCCACTGACCATGACAAACAGCAGTGAGCTGGAAGCACTCAGACTCCATGTAAAAAAGCACAACCAATGTCTCTCTCATCCTAGTAGAATAGTGTGCCAGGCTGAGTTTATATCATAATAACTTATTAATGAAGAAAACTATTAATGGCTGTATTTAAATCTTAACTAATGAGTATGGTTTTGGTACTAATCAAAGAATAAAGGAGGACTGACAACAAGACAGAAGGGCAGAAGTGCACCAAATCAAGCATGCACACAGTATCCAGACTGGTGCATACAGAAATAAAATCAAGAGGGTGACAAAACCAACATGACAAAAGGAAAGGACAATAAGGAAACAGATTAAAAAAAAAACCCAAGGAAAAATAACCCAAAAGAAGCATTTTCTATAGCAGCAATTCAACAGCAAACACCATAACTTCTTGGCTGCCACTCCAAAAGGAAAAGCAGCCCTTCCAGTGCCTGACACCCAAAACCAGCCTCACTTCTGAAAAGCTACTTCCAAAGAAGCCTAAAAATTGCAGTTTTCCCAGAAAATCAGAACACTTCCATGACAGCACCTCAAAAACGTATTTGAGATGGCAGCTTTAACCCTTCTGGCACCAATGCTAAATTCTCCATCTGCAGTGCCCCTCTGGGTGCCAATGCTACGCCCTGCAAGGAACGAGAAGAGCAGTGCTATAGCTCTGTCTGTCCTCCTCCTGTAACTGCCACAGGCTAGCAGAAACCAGAAGCACTGAGCCAAGAAAGGAAACCTCAGAGAATGTTATTCTATTAGGCTAACTAATAGCTCTGCTATTAATGAATAGATCTATTACTATTGCTCTGTTACTCTATTACTATTACTCTTTATTACTACTACTCTTATTAACAACAGCTCAGCCAAAGGGTTGGTTCTGACTGTAACAGCTGGGAGCGCTACATCTGTTGTGCTGTGTGTTTAGGAACGAAGGTATCCTCTTGAGTTAAGTTCAGGGTCAGAAAGCATTACTAATACTTGCAATCAAATTGCTTATTCACTGAATTTCTCACCTCCTGTCAAAGGTATTCATGCTAGATTGTTTTAATGCTGGTTAACAGGCAAGGGCATGAGGTGGGAGCCAGCAGCCTTGCTATCCTGCACCTCTGAAGCTCAGCACACACTTACTGGAGTTTCCAAGTGTCACACACAAGAGATTCATCATGGTTTGATACACACTGCCAAAGAAAGCTGCTGGCAGTGTTAGGAGTACCTACGCTTTCCGAGTCCTCGAGCATCCTGGCTGTCTCCTGCACATCAGGGGCGCTGGGAACTACCACTGGCATAGGAGGGCGAGTTCTTCCCAACGTCCCAATCGACGCAGTCTTCACCGAGTGAACTGGATGGTTAGAAGCTTAAAAACAAATTGTTACACAGTCACACCTCAGTTAATTAGGTCTTTTGTCTATTCAGAAAACTCTTGAACATAGGAGAAGAGAAAGGATTCTATTGCAGAAAAACCAATGCTTCAAATGATGGAGTGCCAGATTTGGATTTGTGCCTATTTTATCTATGCACGTCTTGAAAATTATACCAACAAAATTCAGTCCAGCCTCTGATGGCCAATTCTACCTCAACCCCCCCCCCCCACCCCAGGACCTTCTCCCATTTTCTTCTACAAATCTCCTCCTATCTTTTCAGCAAGTGCATCTTGCCAGTCTTCCCCCCCACTCACCTTGCTGAGTCAGCAGCGGTGTGCTTGGCAACGCAGGGTCATACGTGGCACCAGCTGGCGGAACCGCTGGCACCGCAAAGCTCTTCAGCGGGTGGGAAGGACGGACGTGTGCCGTAGGGAGGCTCTGAGCTGAATCCTCCTCTTGTGCATTAGCCAGGTAAGAGCCGGCGCTGCTTTCAGGATCCTGGTGGTCGGCACACGTCTGAGACGAGGCAGCCGGCATGGTGTCCGTGCTGGGCGTGTTTCGGACAGACTCTACAACAGACACACACACAGAGTGATTTACCTGCTTTAACAGAACCAGTCCCCGTGGACAGATGGAAACATGACAGTAGAGTTGGCAAGCACCTTTCTGGTGCTCACTGTTCTAAGCTAAGAGGTGACTTCACAGATTCCCTTTATAGCAAAGCACACCAATTCCGTGTAACTGGCCCCTGTTATGGGGAATGGCAACAGTTGCCTAATAAAAAAATACACTTAGGAGCTGAAACACTCCTCAGGCATGACACCAAATCAACAGTTTCACACTGAAAACAGCTACAGAGAAGTAAGACCTCAGAGAAACAGCATGGAACACAACTCTGTTGTCATTTTTTACCCTTGAGTATTTCAGTATAGGCATTTTTAAATAGGCATCCATTAAGTATATATCACTGTAGTGCTTATACAGGGGCCAAAATTTCTCTGAGACTTTATGTGCCAAGAGCTAAACAGAAATCACAGGCTCCACCCTGATGTAGGAGATGGTATATTGAACTTAGGGCATTGTGATCCTCCTCAGACCACCTCCCTGTCATGCCTCTGAAGATCTGCAGCCTCACAAATTGCTTTCGTAGGGAAACAATTCTTGTGGCTGTGGCACCTTAATGAAAACGTAGACCTTCAACTAGAGGAGCTCTGAAGTCATCTCCAAGATGTTACTGATGCTTCAGAGCCTTTCAGAGCCCTGGAGACATTACACAAACTATTGCTAATGATCGTATTTCAGGCCTGAAAGCACTGCATAAAAATCACCACGATTTCCTGCATGCAGCAGGAGGATTAACTAATGTCAGCTCTCAGCAGCCAAGTCAGGACTTCTGTCCTCTTGTGGTTTAAACACAACTGATTAGGAAAAAAGCCATCATATGGAGTAGCTCAAATTAGATTGAATATGATGTTTCGGGCTGCAGGCTTTGGAGTAAGGGATCTTCCTATTTGAGTTGTATATAAAACATCAAGCCTCCTTTTCCGAGGACATCATCTGCTATCTCAGGGATTGATATCTGACCTCAGATATTGATACAGAAAACTCAGCCTACCAAGGATATTGGCTGTACTTCAATCCATCACTCTGCCACCCGTGGAACAGCACAACAGAGACCAACCAAGTGGAGCTTCAGGCTTTGATTCCCACGCGTTTCACTCACTGTTCCATTACAAGCAAAATCTACCTGATGGTTCATATCTCACCTGTGGAATTGGCCCTGTCTGAATGGGACATGGATGTGCCAATCGGCCACGGGTTGACCTGGTGATGGAGATAGCTGCGAGTTGGAGAAGCGAGGCTGCCGGAGTGGAAATGATGGTGAGGGTTATCGAGTGAATGGATGGGATGAGCACTAATCACAGCTGCGAATGAATATAAGACAGAGAAATGTTTAACATACAGACAAGCACTCACATGTCCTGAAATGCATTTTATCCCTCCCTTCTCCCCACCACCACTGAACAGGGCTCAGATTTACACTGACACCATGATGACACCATTCAGTACCAATTCTCCAGCATGTTAGCTCCATCCATGCCAAGGCACAAACCCCCAGAAGAGACAGAGCTCTCTGCTCTCTGTTCCCCTGTGCAGAAACTACACTTCTCTTGGCTGTAGCTTTCTGCTGCGTTTGAGAAAGCCACAGTTGACGGGATACTGGGACTGACCTCAGCTGCTCTCCCACGGAGTTACATCAAGAGAAAGCGAACATCATTACCAGTCCCCTTGTAAGTGGAGAGTAACCTCTCACACTGAGTAATCAGGAGGTTCTAGGCTGAAAACCTGCGAGACGGCAGTCAAAGGGGATGTGAGAAGTCAGATACTCTCACTCAGAGCTTCCAGCAAGATTAACATGCTGCTTTGTCTTGCAGGGAACAGGCAAATGGAGGAATAACCCACAAAAGCTTGGTGATCAGAAATCCAGCAGACCCAGCAGTCATCAGTGACACCAGGAGCCTCCGGCGTGCAGCAAGGTAGGAGGCAGATGGGCTTCAGAGCATAACATTTTCCAGGCATGAACATTTTAATTCCTTCATAGAATCACTTAGCTTGGAAGAGACCTTTAAGATCATTGAGTCCAACCACAGCCTAACCCTGCCTAGTCCATCTCTAGACCGTGTCCTCAAGCACAACACCTACACACCTTTTAAATACCTCCAGGGATGGTGACTCCACCACCTCCCTGGGCAGCCTGTTCCAATACTTGACAATCCTTTCAGTAAAGAAATTCTTCTATTTACAGAAACCACTGCTCTACACCTCTGCTTCCTCAAGCACTGCAATCAGTATCAAACATCACAGAACCCCAGACTGGTTTGTGTGGGAAGGGACCCAAAGCCCATCCAGTGACACCTTTCCCTAGCCCAGGGTGCCCCAAGCCCCATCCAACCCAGCCTTGAACCCTGCCAGGCATCCAGGGGCCTCCCCCCATCCCCAGGAAGGATTTCTGCCTCCCAGCCCCTCTCCAGCTGCCCTACTGCAGCTGAAGGCCGTTCCCCTGGGCCTGGCTCTCCCTGCCCCTGGCACCAGCCCCTCTCCGGCTCTCCTGGAGCCTCTTGAGGGACAGGAAGGGGCTCGGATGTCTCCCCACAGCCTTCTCTTCTCCAAGCTAAGCCAGCCCAGCTCTCGCAGCAGAGGGGCTCCAGCCCTCAGGTCATCTCTGTGGCCTCCCCTCCAGCTGCCCTCCTGCAGCTGAAGGCTGTTCCCTTGGGCCTGTCACCACACTCCCTCATTAACAGTCCCTCTCTGGCTCATGTGGAGCTTTCCATCAAACAACCACTCCCCGCAAGTCCTTCTCCTCAAGGCTGCTCTCCATCCATCCCCCCAGCCTGTGGTCATGCTGGGGATCCCCCTGACCTTTGCACTTGGCCTCGTTGATCTCCATGAGGTTCACACGGGCCCACCTCTCCTCTAATGCATGTTAGTACACACATCAGGTGTTTTTAAGAGGTAAAAAACTAAGATTTGAATGCTACAGTGGGGAAATAAAGTCAGGGGAAGGTATCTTCAGGCACAGACTGGCACACACTGAATAACTGGTCCTGCCTTCTGCGTTGCTTGCTGAGAAGGGACCTCACGTGCCAGTGTCAGTCTTTTGCATGGCTTCTGCAAGAAGACATTATGTGAATGTTTGCACTTACTGTAGGAAACAGAAAGGTGCAGTTGGAAGCCCTGTGAGCTTTTGCAAACAGGATAAAAAGTCAAATGAAGTCACACAACCCATCTCAAGCCCTAAGGCACCAGAAGACCTTAGGTATCCTTCCTGACATTTAGTGCATCACGCTAACCTGTCACGCCAAGCCAGCTGTGTCTGGTTTGGTTGGTCTGGGCACAGCAACATCTAATGAAGAGGGGGAAAACAGAGGCTTTTCAAGTGAACACAGCAGGACTGGTATTGAAAAGGGATGTCGCAGCTGGGTTTAGCGTTCCAAGGGAAAATCATCTCCACAACTTTCTCTGCTGGCACTATCACACCAGCCTGAATATCATCAAAAGGTAAAACTGGAATATACCTCCCAAAAATACCCATCAACCCTGTGTGGCTGCTGTCAGCTCCACATCTTTTCACCCTATGTGGGACCCATGGGTGAAGTCCCTGAGCATCTCTTTCTCACTGAGTAACACCGTGCGTGGGGCACTGCATCCCAGTCAGAGATAAACTGCAGAGGAGAGCGCAAGGGGAAGAGCTGCTGCAGCCCGAGGTTGCTACAGGGTCACACAAGCCTGGACTCATCGTGTTGGAGCACCCAGCACAGGACAGGAAGCATCAGAATCCAATGGCTGCAATGTCAGGTGCCCAGAATTTGAGAGCAAACAAACTTTAAAGGAATTAATTGGAGTAAAGATGATTAGAGTAAAACTGTATGCTCTGCTCCTCCCTCATATGTCTAAGACTGGGAGAAAACAAGGAGCATCAGACTATTTTAAAACCAACCAAAAAGATACTCCTATTGTAAAAAGGTTCTAAGACAAGCTAACAGCCAAAAATTCACAAACTGAGCTAATTGGGTCATTAGGACACTTGAAAGGGCAGCCAGAGACCAAGAAAACCAAACACTCCAGGTAAAGAAAGCAAAAAGAAACAGCTGAAACACAATAAATTGGCCCCAAACCATTCCATAACCCACAAGATGCTGCGGGAGCAATTCCCTGGATAAGCACTGTGGAATTTTGCCCTGTAGTTCTGTCACTGCAAGGGAACTCTGGTGCTTCCTATGGGTGTTCCCAAGTCAGGATTTCAGCCTGGCTGCCCAGGCAAGTCCCTTTCCACTTCAGAGCCATCGTTTGAAAACTCCACATATTGTTTAATTCTTAAAATAGTTTGTAATAATAATAATAATAAAACTTATTTCTACTGCCTCAGCACAGGCAGGGTTCATGCTTCACATTTCGCTAGGAGATCCCTGCAGGTGTGGGGAAACACAGATCCTTGGAGAAGAGCGAGCGTGACTCCTGTAAAAGTCACCCTGCCACACCAACCTCAGAGCTTCAGCGCCAGTGAATCTGTCCATAAAGGGAACCAGAGAGTATTAATACAGCTAAATTCTCAAAAGGGCTCTGACAAGGGGCCACTCCAAAGTTCAAAACCTAAGGGGCTGTTGGAGGGCAAACTCTTTCATGGACTGAAAGCCATTACAGATAGGAAGAAGCCAAGGGAAGGGCTTGATGGTCCATTTTCAAGACAGAAGAGAGTCAGCAGGGGATTCCTCCAATATGCCCTGTTGGGACTGGTTTTAATCAATTCTCATCCTCAGTCACCCAGAGATGGAAGCAGTCAGAGAACTCTTCAAGTCTGGAAATAATATCCAAGGTCTTTGGGGTCGTCAAATGCTATTCTGATGGCAAGGGACTCCAGGACCTCACAAGACTGTCTGAGCAGGCAAAAAGATGGCAGGTAAACTTAATGTAGCTTCAGTGTACAGAGATACATGGAGGGGAAAATAATCCACACAGGACTCAGACGTCGCTGAACTCAAGAGCTGGCAGTTACAACTCACCAAAGAGCTTTTGGAGACATAACTGAGAGGTCTCCTGTATCATTAACTCAAAATCAAACAGCAGGCAAAAAGACCTCAGCAAAGGGTAGTACCTCATTCAGCGAGGAGTAGGGGGAACAAGGCAGAGGACGCTTTCCTGCTGTGCAGGACCTCGGTGCTACGCACAGCTCTGGCCTCTCTGAACCTCAGAAGCGTGTAGTAAAGTTAGAGAAGGTTCGGAGAATAGCAGCTGAAGCATCAAGGGGATGGGGTGGATACCTCATGAGGGGAAGCTAAAAAGGCCACGACTGGTCTGGGGAGTGCGGGGGAACCTGACAGACATTTACCAGCCCTCTACAATTCCTGTGAACAGCTGGGTGCTGGCAGAGTACAAAGGGAGTGGGCTGCAACAAGCAGCCAGGCTTAGAGGCTCTCCCTAACAAGCGCCTGCACTTGCCACCGATGCAGACTGGGACAGGCTGTTGGACCCATTCCTAACTCTTCCCACTTTTCCAACATGCCTCCTGCTCGCTCAAACCCAGCTACCCCTGCCTTCACACTGAGGAGTTCAGGATGCCTTCTCTGAACTGGTTCCCTGGCAGGTCTGACAGAGTTACTCCGCAGGTGTGAGCAGAAGGCAGTATGGGGGGGTGGGTGCCTGGCTTGTTTGGGTGCTCCCAACTTCAAGCCAGCTGGTAGGTGGGCTGTTGACTTACGTTGAGGTGGTTGAGAATCAAAAGGCATCATCATCTTGGGCCTCATACCCCTTCTTCCTGCCAGGGTGGACATGCTATCCTCTGACTCATGCCCTGAAGGAGAAATACTGAAGGTTATTTACCACTGCAGCAAGACTTCCATGATGCCACAACAGATGATTTCACTCCTCCTCTCTCTATTTCTGCGCTGTCCTATTTGTAAGCAGTTCTGTGACTCAGGACTGACAAAAACAGCTCGTTCATCCTTCACTAGAAGGGTTAGGGTAAAGATTATTGGGCTCTGGAGAAACTCTGGTGGTACAGCACTGGGCAATGAGTGGCAGTACCAAGAGTCCCACATATGGATGAGCTGTGCTAGATGAACACGTTAAACCATTCACTGGGTGAACACTCACCCAAAACCTCAAGAGCTGAGCAGGAGCACTAAAACCTGATTGTGTTCTTGACCACTGAAAAGAGTCACATGCATCTCTCAACAGTTTAATGTGAAACAGTTGATATATGATCATCCCATTACTGATCCGTATTTACCAAGGAAACTCCTAACCTGACTCTACTGTACTCAATTCTCTCCGTAAAACATGGGATCCCTAATTTTAAGTCTTAGAAGCTAGGCATAAACCCGACTCACTACTTGGAAAATAAGAACAAAAAAAAAAGAGATAAGGGTAACTGAATAATACACCAATAAAATAATTTCACCAGATACAGTAACATGTATTTAATTTTAACCATCAGGGTCATAGTCCTTGTTGGTAGCTCACCTCTGTAGGAATTCCGCCTTTGATGGATATTGCTGTCCATGGAATTATCAACTGGGGTGATGTCTTGGGAGTTGCGAGGAATCGGGGTATCTGTCATGATTGGATTGGGATCTGGAGATTTATCGATGGGTTTTAGCTCCAGTCTTTCATGATGGATCCAAAGGTCAGGAGGCTTGACATCTTTGGAGTTCCCTTTGTACTTGTGGGACCCATTCACTGATTTGCAGGCAGCTCGTTTCCTTGGGAAGGAAAACAAAGGAAACTGTCTCAGATGTAGGTTTCCTTTCCCTTGTTGAAAAAGGTAAAGTTTCACTGAGATTGCCTTCAGATCTTGTGCCCAGCTGAGTAAAAGCCACCCGAGGGGCAGGAAGCTTTCCATTTTACACACAGGCACGTCTGACATCTCAAAGCATACACCACAGCTCCAGAGCCTTGGAGTTTGTCTCTGATGCTACCACATGCTGCAGAGCTGTGCTCCGCAGACGAAGCTTTCAGTAGCAGAAATTAAGTTTCCTGTACTTAGGGTTATTAAGAGAATATTCTAAACTCGAACTGCATGTATGTCATACTGGGCCAGCACTAGGGCTTACAACCAACCTCAAACAATAGCTGGAGAAGGAGTGTGCCAATAGCCAATTACCCCACCAGGATGGTTAACTCTCAGCAACAAGAATGTTTGTTTTCCCTGGGCTCAGGTCAGCAGCGTCTGACTAACCTGCTTTTCCATCGCTGTGGCCCTGAAGCCATTGCGAGGCAGATGTTTGACGTGATGGAGTAGTGGGAAAGTAAAACACTGAGTTCCAGCACTGCCCTCCACACGCCCCACCCTGCTATGGACCCTGGCAGTGATGGAGGAAAGTGTCCCCTCTGTGGGGCATGGGATCCTGGGGTGCATCGAGTGTGGCTAGTAAGTCAAAGGAGGTGATCCTCCCCCTCTGCTCTGCCCTGGTCAGGCCCCACCTGGAGTATTGTGTCCAGTTCTGGGCTCCCTGGGATAAAAAAGCCAGGGATCTCCTGGAGAGAGTCCAGAGGAGGCTACGGAGATGATGAAGGGCCTGGAGCATCTCCCCTATGAGGAAAGGCTGAGTGAGCTGGGGCTGTTCAGCCTAGAGAAAAGAAGACTAAGAAGGGACCTTATTAATGTTTATAAATATCTTAAGTATGGGATGCAGGGGGAAATGGCCAGCCCCTTTTCAGTGGTCTGCGTGGACAGGACAAGGGGCAATGGCTGCAAGTTGGAGCATAGGAAGTTCCACACCAACATGGGGAAGAACTTTTACCCAGTGAGGGTGCCGGAGCCCTGGGACAGGCTGCCCAGGGGGTGTGGAGTCTCCATCTCTGGAGATACTCCAGCCCTGTCTGGACGCCAACCTGTGCAATATGAGCTGGGGAGCTGCTTTGGCAGGGGGTTGGACCCAATGAGCTCTCGAGGTCCCTTCCAGCCCCTGTGATTCTGTGATGGAATCAAATGCTGAGAACATCTCCTGTGAGTGATATGCCAGACGTGCTGCCAGCACCCTGCTCTGAGCTGTGGCTAAATGAGGAAAGCAGATCAGAAGGTTATTTGTGGGGTGCTGCGTGTGAGGGAGGCAGCATTTAGAAGCTGGGGAAACAAAGGCAGGATTTCACAAGGTAACTGCTGCTCTTAGAAAATAAAAGACATCTCCTCGGCACAGACCCATGAATTTTGCCCTCTTGCAAGCATATCCCCAAACTGCTAGACCCTCACTCATGTATCCTTGCTCTCCTCTCCTGGAGAAGTTGTGTTTTTGCAGGATGGTTCAGCTTCAGCAACACAAGTGGAGATTATCTTCTAAGCCTGGCTTTTAATTGCTTTCTTAAAACTCTGTTTTGTGTAAAATGGTCTCTTGAAACTTAAATATAAGCTTTTGCCTTTGTTCAGTCTTTCCAAAGACCACGCAGAAAGAACCTCCTGTAAAGGGAAGCATCGCTCCCGCAGTCTCAATTCAGATGCTGTAGGTGAAGGAGGAGTTCAGACACACACCTGGATTTTGGATTCTGGAGTACTTTTCTAAGGGATCCAGTACCGGGATCAGATTCCACCCCAGTAACCTATGGGTATTGCCACGTGCAGCCTGTCAACCTACTCCCCACAGTGACATACATACCTGCCAAGAACAGACCTGAGAATGTGCCCAAGCTGCTGAGCTCACACAGCTCTAAGCAGATATCATCAACTCAAATTTGGAAACAGTATTTTTAACAATCTTGAAACAAGAGGGGCAAGTGCACGTACACTTGAAAGCACTGCCCCAGTTTGCCTGTAAACTCTGGATGGCTTGTGAACTCTGAAACACTGATTAGGAAAGGCAGGACGTCGCTGCCATCGCAGGCACAGTAACTTCACTGTATCGATCCCCGTTACCTTCCAAACACAAGTATTCAAAGTGTTACTAATCTGTTGTCAGGCCAGAGTCTGGACAGCTCCCAAGACTCCAAAGTCATAAACTCTGAAGCACTGCAAAGGAAAGATTTAATAAGGTGAGAAAGGTGGGACAGAGCCAAGTGCCAGCTCAACATCTTACTTTTTTTGGTGAGACGTGGTACGACGAGTGCAGAAGACAGCGACTATCACCACGATCACAATGGTGATCACTCCCACAGAGACAATGATTACAAGGAGCATGTTGCTATCCAAGGGAGAAGTAGGACTCCCATGGGGACTGTTGCTGCCTGGAAGAGTTTGAGATGGGAGAAAAGGGTTATTTATGTTATAGAAAAAAATGCTCATCAAAAGGGAGTGGTGCCTATTAAAGGCTTTGAGAATCATATGGCTCAGCAGAATGAGAAAGGAGGTTTGGCTGCTAGCATTTCAAGTGAAGCACTTCCTTAACTTTCCTTACCTTCCTTATCTTACCTTCCTTACCTTCTGTACAATTGTTACATCTCTAAGATGCTTTACAGGCCCACATCCAACTAACAGCACGTAACAATGCACACTCACCCTACTGAAGTAGTTACCATATAAAAGTTCAATAGTTTAGAGTGGAAGGAGAATGACCCCGGGACTTTGCTAAAACTGGAGCACTGCAGGCATCCCCCTGGGCCCAAAAGTCACGTGAAAGGGCATTCGACAGTGCTCACCCTCCTCTGAAACCAGCCCATTTTCCATACTGCTAATGAGCGCTGCCTCTGTGCCAGGCGCTAACAGGGAGAAGCAGTTATGGTTAGTTTTCTCCTTCCTAATATGTTCTTACTGAATTAATTTTACACTTGTGTGCCATAGCAGCCATTGAAAACCAAACTGGGAATGAGCCTGCAATGGAAATGAGCGCGATGTCACTGCTCTGCATACCCCACACGTCAGGCACGAGTGCTACAACAAAAGCACGATGCAATTTCTTGAGTGGCAACAACTATCATCAGAAGAAGTTACCAGAGCAGATGTAATCGGGGTTGTAACCAGCTTACAATTTGCAGGAAACACCAAAAGATGCCGTGTGTACATCAGGGAGCTTTAGAACCTGTGTCCCTGTACTGGGCGTTGGTGAGGCTGCACCTTGAGTGCTGGGTCCAGTTCTGGGCTCCTCACCATAAGAAGGACATTGAGGTCCTTGAATGAGTCCAGAGAAGGGCAACCAGGCTGGGGAAGGGGCTGGAGGGCAAATCCCCTGAGGAGCAGCTGGGGGAGCTGGGGGTGTTGAGCCTGGAGAAGAGGAGGCTGAGGGGAGACCTTCTCCCCACCTCCACTGACCTGACAGGAGGGTGCAGAGAGGTGGGTGATGGTTTCTTCAGCCAGGGGACAGGGGATGGGACAAGGGGAAATGGCCTCAAGCTGCACCAGGGCAGGGTCAGCTCAGATGTGAGGGAAAAGTTCTTCCCTGAAAGAGTTGTGGGGCTGTGGAACAGGCTGCCCAGGGAGGGGCTGAGTCCCCACCCCTGGATGTGTTTAAAGAAAGGGTAGATGAGGTGCTCAGGGATATGGTTTAGCTTAGGATGGGAATGGTTGGACTTGATGATCTCAGAGGTCTTTTCCAACCTGGTGATTCTGTGATTCTGTAACAAGACTTACCGCCCAGCGGTGGTTTGTAATCCGGTCCTATGTCCAGCGGGCGGCTTCCTTTCCCCGCAGAGCCCGAAGCTGAAAAGGTCACACATGTGGGAATTTTATATACAGACACATGCACTCGTGTACACACAAACACACACTTCAGCGTTCTAGAGAGCATTTTTTCCCCTCCCTTCCTCTCCCCTACAACACATTTTGGCTTTGAACAGCAGCTCTGTTTCTCTGAGAACCACTTCTTCGACAGAGCTATTTCCTAACAAGTCTCCTGCATTACTCTTTCCCTAAAATAAAAATTATCTGCAGCAATACACAGGTATATCACCAGAAATGTGACCAGCAGATGGAGAGAGGGGATTCTGCCCCTCTGCTCTGCTCTGGGGAGACCTCAACTGGAGTGCTGTGTCCAGCTTTAGAGCCCTCAGCACAAGAAGGGCATGGCCCTGCTGGAGCGTGTCCAGAGGAGGCCACAAAAATGATCAGAGGGCTGGAGCATCTCTGCTATGAAGCCAGGCTGAGAGAGTTGGGCTTGTTCAGCCTGGAGAAGGGAAGGCTCCGGGGGGACCTTATAGTAGCCTTCCAGAAGAAAGCTGGGGAAGAAATGTTGCCAAGGGCATGGGGCAACAGGATTAGGGCTGATGGTTTTAAACTAGAAAAGGGAAGATTTAGGTTGGATATTGGGAAAAAGTTCTTCAATATGAGAGTGGTGGATCACTGGCACAGGTTGCCCAGAGAGGCGGTGGAGGCCCCATCCCTGGAGACACTCAAGGTCAGGCTGATGTGGCTCTGAGCAACCTGATCTAGTGGAGATGTCCCTGCTCACTGCAGGGGGTTGGACTAGATGGCCTCCAAAGGTCCCTTCCAACTTTACACATTCTATGATTCTATATTGAGGCAAATGGCTTTGCCACACGTGTACACACAGTTCATCATCTCAAAACACTTATTACACAGGTTTCTTCCTACTACCTAATTACAGGAAGGGTGGAAGGCTGGAAAGTTCACCTCTGAGGATAAAAACCTCTCCTGAGTAAGCAGGATGCTTCCCACGGATAAAGACACACAAATCCCTGTGTTTTCATTAAAATGCACTAATGCAGAACTACCATGAACGATAAAAGTTCCATAGTGAGGGAAACACACATGATGCAAAGAACAACATTCCTCTTGCTACAGGAATCCCAAAATACTTGGTCCATTTTTACACTGTTACACACAAAAAGCCCCAAATCCCCCATCCGGCGGTTTCACCATCAGGAAAAGGATTTTCCCAGTTAAAAACCCACTCTGATCAAGGAGTAACAAGTGTCAAAGGATGGGTAACAAATGGGAATTGTGAACCTGAAGTAAATTAGTCACTGTGAAATAAAGACAGGTGGTACACAGAGCACAGGGTCCCTGGAGGAGTTAAGCCCGAGAAGGGCAGTGAGGAGCGTTACGGGCCCACGGAGAGGACTCGGATGTAGAGTAATGGGATAGATGTGTCGCAGGACAAAGCCGCACCGAACAGGCATGTTGCATCGGCCAGTCTGGAGAGGGCACTGCATTCAGGGAAATCAGGCTCCTCTACCAGTCCTGGAGTAAGATCGTTGTGGCAGCTGTGACATAATTTAAGGGAATTTCAAACGGCTTGTGTTGGGTATATTTACTTCTGCACTGAAATGTGTGAAAAACCTCTATGTGAAAATCAAACTGGTGCACTGGAGGGGCTGTGGGAGAAACAGGGAATAAACACAACCAGCAGCATTTTATTTCAAAGGACAGAGAGGACACCCTGGGCATCTGTAGCTGGAGATGGTTTGTGCCTTATGCTCACTGTCCTCTCGCTGAGAAGGGGCATGTTCAAACAGGCTGGATGTCGGTTATAAACCAGGCTGGTAACGGTAACTAAGCAGACAAACTATATTTAGACTTCCATAAAACGCTTTACAGAGTACTGTACAATGCTCTGGTACAAAGAGCACAATAAAAAAAGCAATGTGGCACAAATTAACAAGATGAACAACTAACTAACTGCTAAGAGTAAGAATTATCATTGCAGAATCATTAGTCACGAGGGATATTTCTAACGAGTTCTGCAAAGACCTGTGCTTGGCCGAGTGGAATTCAATATCCTTAGTAACACTGGGAAAGAAATGAAAATAATTGAAGAGATGACATAAAAAACCAGAGTAGATAACAAGAGACACCAAGTCACTGGTACAGACCACAGGGACCATGCACAGGTGTAGCATGCACTCACTCCCTGTGGTTTATCATGGGCTCAGTGCTCCCTGCATGACACATACATTCACAGGGCCCAACTGCAGATTTTATACAGCCCCTATACAAGCATGTATATGTGACAAAGTATTCAGGTGATGCCAGTGTTGGGAGGCAGTGGTGCCAGGGAGGTCAGCCAGATTTCCAAAGGAAATCCCTGGGAATGGCTACCTGTGCTCTGTTTCCTTCTCCGTTAAGGAACAGTGAAGAACACATTGACTCAAAATTGGGTTGGGTTTTTTTTCTTAGCTCGTCAATCTCCATGTTACCCATCTGCAGACAGACAAAATACTTTTGCCTTGTGTTACTTCAGGATAGTTTTCCTAAGTTTAGAGCCCTTAACCTTTGCTTTTGTACTATGCCAGTACAACCCCTTGCAGCCTGACAACAGCACGTGTGGAAGAACAACACGCTGTGTTTAATATAGAAGAAAAACTTTAAAGTAGGGGAGTGGAAAAACAGAAGACAACCTCAAAGACCAGAGAGTCAATCCTGCTGTAGTTTTGTTCCTTCCAGCCTCAAATAACCGGCTACTATTTCCTGAAGGACACAGTTCTGCAATTTAAGCGACCACAGTGCAGAGCAGGCTTCTCTTCTCTCCAGCTCATCTTCTCCTTCTCTACGTTTAACCTGCTGCCATGACGTGTATCCTCCAAGCATTCTTGTAAGAACTCTGAAACAAACCTCCCTTGGCTTCTATGCAAGTTTTTGTGATTTAGAAATTAGATGTTACAGATACTCATCAAGTCGTTATTGGAAAAATGAAGATGACAATGCTGGATGAGAAGTTTTAGCACTCTGCTGAGGTGAGAACAGCCCAGAAAACAGCACCTTCCCAAGAAAACCTTTTCATCTTCTCCTGTTCCCTTCCACTTGCAGTTGCACACTAGTGATGACACAGAGAGCATCTGCTTCCCCACAGACAAGCCCGCACCTCACCCAACACCTTACACACGCCTGGATATGATTTTACTCCATGACTGCCTAGTATCAGGACTGTTTGGTAGGCAGAAGATAAAAGTGTATTTAATACGTTGCTTCCAAGTCACAGGTTGAAAAGCAAGTCGAAAAAACCCCCAGCTCATTAGCAACCCCTTCAGGATCTCTTTAACTGTAGGCCTAAGATGCTTTCCAGTCCTTTCCAACTCATCCCTCTAGGCTAATTCCTCCCTTCTTTATTGGACTTGCAGGTTATTTGGAAGAAAGGAAAGACAGCCCTGGGACATTCGCCTTATAATTCAATGCTCTAAACTCAAAGCTCCCATTTTTGGAGCTAGCATTTGTAAACCTTAAGGCTTTTAGCAGCTAATGCCATGCTCTTCCAGAGAGCCTGGAGCCTAAATGAGCTGACAAGCAGAATCTCTCTTGCTAAAAAGCTTTCTAGAGCAATCGTGCTCTCCTTTATTAGAAAAATAATTACAGATGCAGGGCTCCCTGAACAGCACTTGTGCTAATTAGGTAACTGTTTGATCTTCCACCTCTGAGACCTTGCAGCAATGGCTGGAGCCTGGCTGGAGCATGGCTTCACCCAGATTCCTTTGGACAGAAGGGTTCGGCTCCGGCTGGACCCACTCGTGCCTTCACATGACATCTGACTACACAGATCGCTTTATGTTCCCAACGCCCAAACCACAAATTGGCCCTTTCCAGCTCTTGCACTAGGAAAAGCACAGTGGGAACTTGCTCCCTGCCAGTCAGAGCAGAGGATATTTGTCTCATTTAGGAAACACAACAGCACACGGACAGGAAAGACAAAACAGAAAGCGTGGCTATTCATTTACCTTGATCATTAGGCATTTTATCTGAGGATTCAGCTAGCAGGACAAGCACAGGGAAGGAAAAAACAAGAGAAAGATCACAAAGCTTGAAGGAGCGAGAGAGAACTTCAAGTTTCACGTAACATCAGACTTTCTAGAGCCTCGTTTCGAACCACCCATGCTCACAACTTCTTCCTTTTTGCCTCTCTGCAGATGACAAGGTTTCCTGGCTGTTTGACTCGTTACCCACCAGCAAGCAGTTCTTCAGTTAAGAGCCTGGTGTGTCCCACTAG
Organism: Porphyrio hochstetteri; assembly: GCA_020800305.1. NCBI lineage: Eukaryota > Metazoa > Chordata > Aves > Gruiformes > Rallidae > Porphyrio > Porphyrio hochstetteri. The sequence goes on along the minus strand of CM036915.1, from coordinate 14,520,821 downwards.
TTCCCTTCAGAGCATCCAAGTCACTGCATAGGAGTCGCTGGCCACCAGCCCCAGTGCCTGCTGCTCTGCCAGCTCATCCTTGGGACACACCAAACCAGAACCTTAAAAGCAACTAAAAACTGGTTTTCTAAAAAGCACATTTAGGACACAGGCCCTAGGAGACCTCAGCATCCATCAGTTGGAAACACCATTAGTAATCAAGCAGATGAGGGACATCTGCATATGTGTTAATAGACTTGATATGGGATTGCTCTCAGGTGTACAAAACAGACAATGTCATCCAGTCAAATGCTATCGTCCTCCTGTCTTTCCCAGTTTAAGTACAAGACTCATGCTACTGGTTTCTTACCCCTACAGAGCTGCATTCAGAATGAGGGGAGGGAGGTGCCTGGCTCTACACAGTAACTTACCTTTTGGGGTTCTGAACTGAACGGCCTCAGACATGGGCCCCATGCCCTTTGAGTTGCGAGCCTGGATTTTGAAGTAATACGGCGTATCAAGGGTCAATTCTTGTATCTGGTGGGTCAGCCTGTTCCCCACGACGGGTTCGATAACCCAGTCATGTATCTCAGCGTTCACATCCGTACTGTAGTAAATGATGTACCCTGGTCAAGAGGAAAAAGCAGAACTTTAGATCTAAGAGAACAGGAGAGGCAGAAGATCTCACAGCAAATATTCTGTACATTTCAAAGCATTGAGAGGAAAAAAATAAAATATATTAAACAAAATTGACCACTCTTAATTCCCTTCCATGTTCACAGACCAAATAATATGAAATGGTAATTCTAAAACAGTCTTCAAAGTATTGCTACTCAGAGAAAGTAGTTCACCTGCAAACAACCAAACACTCTGATGCTGAAGAACCTGTGGTTAGTAGTTGATAATTTAAAATTAACTTGGACAAAAAATCATGTGAAGAGAACTGAAGTTATCTTGCATGTCACAGAAAAAAGGTGAGGGAAGAGTTTATGATCTGTTAGGAAAGATTCTGCACGTACAAACCACTATGCAATCAAAACTTCCTAACATTTTTATACAGGAAACACGGGGCCCTGGCATGAAATCCAGACTTGCACCAACACAGGGCTGTGCCATCAGCTGCTTCCCACACAAATTGTTGCTTCCCTGTCTGGGGTGAGGGTAACATAGGGGAGACGTTCCCCAGAGTGACAGCAACCAAACATCTTGCCAATGCCCCAAATCCACGTAATTCACAGTAACCAGCACGGTGTGGAGAGTGATGCTTGGAACACCAGTTGTAGGTCTGGCTCTGGTTAAGTACTGGGGAGGAGAATAAATATTTGCTCCCATGACAGGCCAGAAGCCTTTCAGATGTATGTCTGGGGGCATGCTATTAGGGCAGCACAAGCTGATGAAGGCAAAGGTTATAGAGATATTTAAACTTTCAATTATATTTCTGGTTAGACTCCAATTTCACACTGTGCTTATTTTATATCTGAATACATTTTTACTAGGTACAAAAGTAAATAATTAATCTGAGCTACTAGAAAGATTGACAAAGCAGATATAGACCTCTTGGCTAGCTCGAGGCTAAATGAAGTACAGAACATGCTCACATCGTTACGCTGCTGTTAACCAGGCATCTCCTATTTGCCTCTAGTGCTCATGCAAACCACACCTGTAATTTTGCCGTTGGCCTCGGACGGAGGCTGCCAGTTGACGATGATTGTCCGAGGTTTGCCCTCTTTGCTCACCACAGTCACGTCTTTGGGAGGAGAAGTAGGAACTGCAAACAAACACAAACCAGGCTATCAGGAACGGGTTGCCCAATTTCACCAGCTGTAAACAAACAACCTGGGCACCGTCGCTTTTTATTTGCTTTACCATTGAGAAAAAAAGGCATGTGCAACAATAAAACCCCTCCAAATGTTCCACCTTCTAATAAATCTGCCATCCCTGGTGTAGCAGTCCTACTGATTTACTCTGTTCAACTGGCAAATGCCATCTGGTGTGCAGCATCTCCTTTCCATCAGGAGGTACCTGTTTCTAACATGTTCCCGTCAGCAGATGCTGCGATTCATGACTCAATGAGCCCACGTGGCATCAAAAACATGGCATCTTTGCACAGCTCTAACAGTTGGGCTTGATGACTTCTACCCTGAGGTACTTCTGTCCTTATAAAAATTACACCAACTTGTGAGATAAATACTTGTTATTTGCAAAGGCATACAAATATCTCTGTAGTTTCAGGTTTATGGTGGGACCAAAGCCTAACGAGGCTGGTTTACCACTCTGAACCAAATCAGCAAATCCACCAGAGATTTAAAACAATAATCCACAATAACTGACTTGCTTATTGGTTTTTTGTGATTTGCAAGGAAATCCGCATCACAGAAGCATCTGAAATCTAGAAATCATAGAATCATAGAATGGTTTGAGTCGGAAGGGACCCCAAGGATCAGAGAGTTCCAACACCCAGCCACATGCAGGGCCACCAACCTCCAGGCCTGGAGCTACGCAACGTTGTCCAGGGCCCCATCCAACCTGGCCTTGAACACTTCTAGGGACAGGGCATCCATCCCCTCTCTGGGCAGCCTGTTCCGCCACCTCACCACTCTCTCTGTAAAAAACTTCCCCCTAATATCCAATTTAAACCTCCCTTCCTTTAGCTTCACTCCATTCCCCTTGTCCTGCCATTGCCTATCCTCTTAAAAAGTTGATTCCCCTCCTGTGTCTCTGCTCCCTTCAGGGACGGGAAGGCTGCAATGAGGTCCCCCTGCAGCCTTCTCTTCTCTAGGCTGAACCAGACCAGCTCCTTCAGCCTCTCTTCGTCCTTGCTGGACACCAGAGAAAGGAAGAGAGAGCACATCCTTCTCCTGTCATCCCCCCATGCCCAAAATTTGGGGCACAGCCAGAGTTCCACTGGCAAAGGCTGGCATCTGAGGCCTTTCTCACCGGGACTGCATCCCCAGTACTGGCTCCCGCACGCACAGAGCCGGCGTCTCCGAGGGTGCGTAAACAGGACGTCCTTTGCAACACCACGTCATGAAAACCACGAGGCTTCTCAGGAGGTGACTGGCAGCAACGTGAAGCCACCGTGGGTATTTCATACCAGAGCAGGAATGTTTAGTGCTCACACAGTGCATTTAAAGAGCTTTATGCATATTACCTATTAGAAGTTAATCTGTCCATGGTCCGAGATGGTCACCCTTTCTCCCAAGGACAGCAAAAGCTCAGAGGTCACTGTAACTCTTATCCCAAATACTCACAAACACGCTCAACAGAAACATAGGCACGCATGGCACAATCCAAGGCCAAGCTTCCAAGGAAAACACCGTAAAGATCAGGACTAGCCCTCAAGAGATTGCTAAGTCACAGCCCGACACTGAAGCCAGCATCCCATGTTTTCCTTCAGTGTTAGCCAAGGAGCAAGTCCCACACAGCACGGCTGCTCACAAGCATTCACAGCGAGTCACACTCACAGGGATTTGGTGACCAATATCAACCTGAGATCTGTTATGAGAAAATCCATTGAGCTGTTTGGGGTCTTTTCATTTTTCATTCATAGTTCCTGAGTTTTCAGGTCATATTTGCAAATATTCTTTACAACCGCCTCGACTAGAGCTTTACTCTCTGATTAACTGCAATGAGCCCTTGCTCCCACACCTTCTGAGCTGCAAATTCTCTTTTAAAAACTTTGTTTGTGAAACTTTTACAATCCCTGCTCTTAGTTTAGTCTGCTCTGCCCTGGTGAGACTGCATCTGGGATACTGGGTCCAGTTCTGGGCCCCTCGGTTCAAGAAGGACATACAACTCCTTGAAAGAGTCCAGCACAGGGCCACCAAGATGAAGGGAGTGGAACAGCTTCCTGATGAGGAGAGACTGAGGGAGCTGGGCCTCTCTAGTTTGGAAAAGAGGAGACTGAGAGGTGACCTTATTAATGTTTATAAATACATAAAGGATGAGAATCAGGAGGACACAGCCAGGCTCTTCTCAGCGATGGCAGTGATAGGACACCAGGCAACAGGTGCAAGCTGGAGCAGAGGAAGTTCCTTGTGAATATAAGGAAGAACTTTCTCACTGTGAGGGTGATGGAGCCCTGGGACAGGCTGCCCAGAGAGGTTGTGGAGTCTCCTTCTCTGCAGACATTCAAACCCTCCTGGATGCGTTCCTGTGTGATTTAGTCTGGGTGATGCTGCTGTGGCAGGGGATTGAACTAGATGAGCTTTCAAGGTCCCTTCCAACTCCTAACACTCTGTGATTCTCTGAGAGCTGGATGTGTGTCAGCAAAAATACCAAATAAAGAAAATTAATGTGGGATGGGCACGGCAATGAGCTTGGGAAAGGAGCCTCCCTTCAACCTCTGCATCATGGGGCTCCCAGCAAAACTTAAAAGCAACTGAGGCTCACAAAAGTTTTATGGGACTTTAGAGTAAGTTAGCAGCTTTCTGACTTAATCTTGGATTTGCCTCTTCTTATTCCTTATTTGGGAATATTTGCACGATATCTCATCAATTCTTTGCCTGCTTTTCTTTTTTTTGTTGCTGTATTTAGAATTTCAGGGTAATTTGGATAGGTTCCCTTCTATCCTTACAGTTCAAACAGATGAAAACCTAAGCATAACAAGCAGGAAAACTAATTGCACAAAGATCATTTACCACTGCAGGATAAAAGGAGCGGAGCTTGCAGTTACTCTGTGGGCCCAAGGGGGCTGCAGCCCCCTTCCTGTGCTGCACACAGTGAGCGCAGCATTTCGACAGCACTGAGAACCACAACAGCGATTCCTGCCGAGGTGCAGGAGTTTCACACCCTTTTGGAGTCTTCTTTCTGTTGGGACTTTTTCCCCTCGTTTGTGGGAGACAGCTTCCTCTCTCTGTAGTAATTATCATCATAATTATAGCAAATGTTAATTACTGTTTGCTAAAGTATTTTCTTTGTATTTGCTATTAAGATGCTATTTCTGAGATGTTTCAAACATGTGCTTCTTTTTTCCTCTCCTGCCTGTGAACTGTGGTACATTATTCATTACATCTAATTTGATGTCAACTCTTTTGTATGCAATCACCCCTTTGAATTCTGAAGTGCGCCGCTGTTTTCTCATCAGAATTTCTGACTAAACTCTAAAGAAAAGCAGCCCCCAGCAACTATTCATCAGCATAATCCTTTTAAATACATGCTTTCCCTCCTCCAGAGCGCCAGCAGGCTCGACTTCATCCATCCCACCCACAACACCACGAAGCAGTACCTAGTTCAAACGTGGTTCCATGCGCGGTCATGCTCCACGTGCTCGATCGTCGCCCTTTGGTCACCATCACGGAGAATTCATACAAGGTGTTTGGTTTCAGCCCGGTCACTAAATAGCTCAACGTGGTCGCGTTTGCGGTCTGAAAGAGAAACAAAAAGTGTTGGGAAGTTGTGAACTGGGAACCATCCACCCCCAGTGCTCCAACACCCTTCGCTCAGGTATGGCTTTACATGTTGGCAGCGCTGCTGTTTCATATCCACCATCGTTAGTCCTGTGACGTGCTCAATCAACTATTAACGTGCAGTTGTTTTAGCCTAAACTAGAAATTCTTTCTGCAATCAGCAAGAGCATTTAATAGCAGTCAATTATCAATCAAATACCCAACAAAGGAGGCAATGCAAGGTCCAGGGCCCACTTGTTATGCAGCAGGCTAAACCGCTGTCTGCACAGGGGGGTGAATTTATGGCATTTCATTAACTGATCCGGCTCGGGAAAACAATGAAGCACAACCAGCTAACAGCCCTTCTGGAAAACTGCATCTGCCCTCCAAATTCCCGTTAGAATTATTGCTAATTTCTTAATTTAAAAAAAACCCCAAAAAATCAGCTGAAAGTTGAGGTGCAGAGAGGTTTGGAGACAGCAAAGCTTTAGTCCTATCGACGCATTTTTCCCCCCCCCAAAATGTTTATCTTGGCTCACAGACATGGTTTCCAGTGTACTCAGCCATTCAGGTAGAATTTCTGCCCTGTATTTGGCATATATTTTGCTGCACCCACGTGTCTGTATCTGTATAGGCCTCACCTTGACCTACAGCAACCTAAACACAGAATTCAAGTTTTGCTACCTGGCAGGGCCATACCACAGCCACATCACAACTCTTGCCTCCAGAAAACAACTGCTTTCAGCTCATTCTTTTTCAAAGAAGAGGCCTTCTGCATTCCTTGACGACTCTATGAATAACACAGTCCAAAATCTGCAAAGAAAACCCCTGTTTCTCAAATGACAGGTTTGCTGTCATGCTGGGTGAGGTGTACAAAGTGTTTTGCTTGCTCACAGCCACCGTTAAGATGTCACCAAGCCAGACAGACAATAAAAACATCATAAACCTATTGAACATTAAATCCCCTGTGGTGGTGCGGTCAGGGACAGTAGGAAATAGCTGATACTTCAGTAGAAGCTGCAAAGACATTGGACCTGGACAATCAAGTCCAAAGGAGGAATCTTCTTCTAGTGCCTCGCATTTGGAGCTGATGCCCCCCCCTCCCTGAAAAGCCCACCATTTCTTCCTATCTGGAAGACCTGTGGAAATTTCTAAGGCCATTCTAAGGTCATTCGATTCTCTTTATAGCACTTCTGAGCTCTGAGCTTCAGCCTCACGTGGCAGCTGGAGTCCTTTTTACAGGCTGAAGTTGTAATTTTCATCTATGCCTTTGAAACGTGGGATCTTTTAGTTTCACAGAGATTGTACTGAACACAATGACACATGGAATGCTAAACTGGGGTGTTAAGACTTTCTTAATTTTTTAGCCCCACTTACTGACTCTAAGCTCCCAACACATTCTGCGATACTAAACCCTGCTCACCGACTGGAAACAAACCTTGTGACTATTACCCTGTAAAATTTACATTCCTTTTATAAAGTCCTAAAAGATGGAAGTTGAGATTTATTATCTTGGCTTACGCTTGAGAGCACACTGATACATGTCAGGTAGCCTGCGAGCAGGACAGCGTGGCTCCCTCAGCAAAGATCCTTGGAGAACAGCTCTCTGAGCCACGTTAGGAAACCAACGTGGTTCAAAGCACAGCAGAGTGTTTTAGCTTCAGGAACTGTATGGCATCTGTTCCTGTGTTTAAATGCTCTATACTGACACAGCTCCTCCACGAATTTAAAGAATGAAAGCTCTTTATGGTGGAACCTCTTGTGTATTTGAAGCCCACGGCCTCTTCTCTTCCAGAGAGTGGGAATATCGGCGTTCAAGTAGGGAAGAAACGTAAAAAATTATGAACAAACTGTACCAAGACCCCACTTACTAATGAGAGGGATGGACAGAGCAGCGCTGCGTTAGCCAGATGGAGCTTTAGATACTGCAGAACTGACATAAAGATACAGTATCTGTGGGTGAGGCTGGTAACGGAGAAGCTCCAATGCAACCAGGTGAACGGCCTGGCAACATGCAGTAAAGGACAGAATAACAGAATCACAGAATCACCAGGTTGGAAAAGCCCTTTTCAGTCATCTGTGGAGACAGGACAAGGGGCAATGGCTGTAAATTGGAGCACAGGAAGTTCCGCACCAACATGCAGAAGAACTTTTACCCAGTGAGGGTGACAGAGCCCTGGGACAGGCTGCCCAGGGAGGTGGTGGAGTCTCCTTCTCTGGAGATATTCAAGACTCGTCTGGACACCTATCTGTGCAATATGAGCTGGGGAGCTGCTTTGGCAGGGGGGTTGGACCCGATGATCTCTCGAGGTCCCTTCCAACCCCTACAATTCTGTGATTCTGTGATCATCAAGTCCAACCATTCCCGTCCTAGGCTAAACCAGATCCCTAAGTACCTCATCTACTTTTTTTTTAAACACATCCAAGGAAGGAGACTCAGCCCCTCCCTGGGCAGCCTGTTCCAGGCCCCAACAACTCTTTCAGTAAAAATTTTTTTCTAGTATCTAATCTAAACCTGCCCTGGTGCAGCTTGAGGCCATTTCCCCTTGTCCCATCTCCTGTCCCCTGGCTGAAGAGACCATCACCCACCTCTCTGCACTCTCCTGTCAGGTCAGTGGAGGTGGGGAGAAGGTCTCCCCTCAGCCTCCTCTTCTCCAGGCTGAACACCCCCAGCTCCCCCAGCTGCTCCTCAGAGGATTTGCCCTTCAGCCCCTTCCCCAGCCTGGTTGCCCTTCTCTGGACTTGCTCCAGGACCTCAATGTCCTTCTTATGGTGAGGAGCCCAGAACTGGACACAGCACTCGAGGTGCAGCCTCACCAGTGCCCAGTACAGGGGCACAATCCCCTCCCCAGACCTACTGGCCACACTATTTCTGATACAAGCCAGGATGCCATTGGCCTTCCTGGCTGCCTGGGCACACTGCTGGCTCACATTCAGTCAGCAGTCACCCAACACCCCCAGGTCCTTCTCTGCCTGACAGCTCTCCAGCCAGTCTCCCCCAAGCCTGTAGCGCTGCAGGGGGTTGTTATGTCCCATGTGCAGCACTCTACACTTGGCCTTGTTAAACTTCATCCCATTGGTCTCAGCCCATCGGTCCAGTCTGTTCAGATCCTCTGAAGAGCCTCCCTACCCTCAGGCAGGGTAGGCTAGGCTTGGCCCTGACAGATGACAGGCTAGGTCACAGTCACTGAAGGTTCCAAAGACCTGACTGAAATGGGGCAGTATCTTGAACAGCATCACTGAAAACAAGTTTTTGTCTTTCTGAAAATCGGTGGTTGTCAGTGTGCAGCAGGGTAGTACAGAACTCAGGGTTGGAAAAAAGGAAGGAAAGCCGGGCACCAGGTCTCCAAACATCACGGGTTAAAAGCCATCGGAGCAAACATTCTCAAGCTCACGTCCTTTCATGCAGATGCTTTTTTACTGTGAGTAATTTTGAACTCTGTTCCATCATTATCTATTATTTCTTGGTCTTCAATAAAGCTTCTTGACCACCAGCACTGAGAATGGTGGGAGGATTTCATCTACCACTGAGGGTGGGGTTTTTTTAAGCATTTAACTAATAAAACTGCAGCATTCTATAAATCACTCCTGTGATATCCTCTGCACATGACTCGGGAATGTGGGTTCAGAAATAACTTGCCTTTAGAGACAGAACACACGTATATACATCTTTTCATTTCAATTAAAACCTAAAGATCTGATTTGTTGCAAGGCTGCTCTGTGAGAGCGTAAAGGGAGCTCTGCTAGCCAGGCATTTTAACAACCATTTCCTCCGAGTCTCATTTCAGATGGGAAATCTGCAGTCAGCATTTTTGAGGCCTCCAGATAACTCTAAAATTTAGGGAAAAAAAACCCCGAAAAACGAAAAAAAGGGTCCAAACCAATAAAGCAACCCCCAAATCTAGTCTCCAGCTCAAAATGGAGGGTGAAAATCAGGGAAGGCAGGGATATCATAAAGTTGGTGTTAGATTTTTGCACCCACTCAGTTCCCAAAGGAAAGGTTCATTACCAGCTTTGTACAGAGAAGGTTGTAAAAGGAAACCTAAAACCATTGGGGTAAATACTTGCTCTGCATGACTCGCCCCACGAGTTCAGATTCTCCCACCAGCTGGAGAGAAGCTGCCGTTAGCAACACGTACCTTACACAGGTGATATTTGCTGCTCTAGAGGCGAGCCCACATCCGTCCCGCAAAGCGATTGTGGGGTGAAGCAGAAAGGTTCAAACAGTCACCATGCCCAGGGCACCAGAGCAGAACACCGTTCCAGAAGCACCTGCCATCCTTCCACCTGCTCACACACAACACCCTGTCCCACCTCGCTCCTCCACACACATACACCAAAGCGCCCTCCGAAACAGCTACTTCCAGCACATCTAGAAGAATCTTTGATTCTACCCATGTGAACTCAGTCCAGGCATCCCAAATAAAATGGGGCATGCCTCCGTACCATTTCCTAAGTGCTCGTCCCTACTCTCCGCTTTCCCTTAAGCCTGACTTGAACACGAAGCTTCTCAATGAATTAACGTGCTGTGGGAGTGGAGCTCTGGTACCTTGTACTTGGTATTGGCGGGGATATTGGTTTTCCAGCGAACCGTGTAGTAGCGAGCGTCTGTGATCTTCTGGTTCTTTGGCAGAGAGTTGTCTGCCCAAGTGATCCGGATGGTGTCGTGACTCAGAATGGAAGCCTGAACTCCCACCGGTGGCATCATGGGAGATGGATCTGGCACTGGAGTGTATGGAGCATTAATAACAAACAAATCAACTTCGGAAGTGTCTAGGGAATTGATGGGTAAAAAGTAGTGTATTATAATTAAAAAGGGAGAAGGTGGCATTTTAATGCAAACAAAAACAAAAAAGGGGAAATGCAGGGTAGTGCAATGGAATGAAAGGTGAGAAATGGAGAGAAAGAGAGAAAAGCCAGAGTTAATAGGTGACATAAGACTGGCTAACAAAATCACTCTTGCATCCTGTTCCTTTAAGACAGTAAGACAACATATACATGCTAATACATATATATACACCTTATATATATATATATATATATATATACACCTAAGCGTTAGTGTCTAGTCCATTCTGCCCCCCCAGTGCTGTTAACTCTGACTTTGTTTGCCTCAGAGCATCATCTGCTCTGCCAGAAAACAACCTGGAGGAAAAAAGAGCTGGACCACTTCTAGATGAGTAAGTGCCTCTTCATTAACATTACAGGGAACTCCCAACTGCCTTCAAAGGATGTTAATGCCAATCAAGTTTCAGCCATCGCATAAATTTGCAGTAACTGAAGAAACTGTAATTCCAGCATCCTCCTTCTATACACCTGCTCTTCAGGTGACTAAAACAAGCAGAAGCATCAACATCTATGCAAAACAGCTAAGTAATGTCAACATTCTGCTCGCTTGCAAAGAAATTTCTCTGCCTAAAATCTTTTATTATTGTATTACAAGATGAAACAACCAACCCTGTATGCAAAGAACCTGGTGTAAGTGACTGCAGATTGAGACTTAGATATTTAAGAAAATGCAGGTAGCATGTTCAAAGCATCAGTGTATAAATCTGTACTTGTCCATAAAACACAAGGTAAGGGCAATGCCTTTGGAACTACCCCCACATCATCTGTACTAACGTAAAGGTAACTCTGCCAGTAAGACTCTCTGTAAGTAGTTGAAAGGCATGTTTTGTAATTTAAAAATGAATCCAGTTTGGGGTGGTTTAATTAACCAGATGAAACGTGTGAGGCGATCAGCGAACCCAGCTGGCTAATAAAGTGTGGTGTACTCACTGACAATGAGAACCAACCCCCACACGTTATGTGTCATCACGTCTGCACTGCCTTTACCTGAGTGGGGCCGGGTCACCGCGCTCTCGTAGAGAGGGATTCCTTCCCCAACGTTGTTAAACGCCTTCAGAGTTATGACATAGTGGGAGCTTGGGTCTGAGGGGAGAAAGAGGGGAGAAAAAGGAGTTAAATACTTTAAGTGCAAGCTGCCAGTGACTCCTGTTTTCTGCCTCTCCAGATTCCCTCTGCTCAGTAGTTCATTTTTTAACGAAATACATGCAATAACTGGACTAAATCTGAGTTGAGAACATCTCCATACAGACCGTCCCTTAGTGTTCAGTAGTTCTCACACAGCAGAAATCTGTAATTACAGGTGATCCACCTCAAGTACAGTCGACACAGTAGTGAGGAACAACACTTCAAATGAACATTTTAAGTTGCTCTACCATAACATTACTCAAAACTCCAGTGTGATGGAACTTCTCGCTGGGTCACACCACCAATAGATATTTGGCTTTCAGGATACCTTACCCACCACAGAGCAAATCTGCATTGTTCTTTCAAAGCAGACACCACCATATCTTGGTGACATTTGAGTTTCTGCTTGGCCCGAAGCCACCCAGCCTGAAGCTCGAGGAGGACAGTAAGGTGAAGGGTCTTGTAGTAAGCATTGAAGGGAAAGCATCAAGTCAAAACACACAAAATGCTTCAAACTCAGGGAATTTCGGATTCTGGGGAGTTGTTTTTTATCCCTGTTAACTGGCTTTCCTTACCTAGGTTTTCGATGGTGTAGTACCTCTGCTTGTAGTCCACCTTGATGGTCTGCGCGTGAGGACTGCCAATGCCGTACCCTATGGCATAGCCTCTCACCACGATGTTCTGGTTCTCAGGTGGAGTCCAGCTTACCACGATACTGGTGACAAGTGGACGGACGTGTAAGGAGCTCGGAACTTCGGGAACACGCGTCTCTGTGCAAGAAACATGACACTTTTAAAGCATTTCTCTTACATAAAGGTAATTACAAGGAGAGCTATGAGATAGTAAGGTCGAATGTGGCACTTCTACTCATCTGTATTGAAACAAGTGTGCTCCAAAGGAAAGCTTTGTTACACAAGAGCGAGCAAAGGACTCTAATGAGCCTAAGAAAATTAGCAGAGTTTCATACACTAATGTATTTTAATAGATACCCTCTTTAAAAGAAAGGGCAGTTGTACTGACGGAGTTTTTGATGTTTCTGCACGTTCTTTCCCATTTGTCGGTCTTCCAAACATGCATTAAATTTGCTCCACAAAGCAATCTACTTTTAGTTCCATCACATTACTTACTTGCAGGCATTGAAAAGAATTCTATTGAAAACACGCTGCTGATGACAGAAAGGTTCCCAAGCTAGCTGTAGGATTTAATGGAATATCCTGAAGCCATAGGAACTGTCAGCAAACTGGGTTGCGTTGGCTGCAAAGGTTTGTTGTGATTTGTCTTAAAGCCTTGAGTCTCCTTTAGATAATTCATAAAACTTATGCAGGGAGTGCACAACTGTACCCCGAGATTAACAGAGACTCGCAGAGTTACTGCATCCTTGAATCCCGTCCCCGCAAGCAACACAAGTTCAATCACAACCCAACCAAGAGATGGAACGTGGCTCCTTAATAACAGGACTTCTGCAACAGGTCTCTGTAATCCCCTCACATGTTCACCAAAAGGATTCTCCCCACCCCCTGCCCCAACTCAAAACCAACTTAAATGCACACTGTACACACCTCTGGTTTAACTTCTCGCAAAGGAACTAAGCCACTGAGAGATGTTAAATAATTCTGTGCAACAGTAAGCCCAGTTCCCTGCTCTAAAATCAAATCAGTTCAGAGAGTTCTGCTTCCTGCTGGGATTTCATTTTAATGAAACACGCTGCACGTATCTCCAAACATTTCATAAAGCACCACAACACCATTATTTGGATCATAATCCACCACTGGCCTGCTGGCCCAGGGAGTTTACGGTTTCCAGCCGACACCGGCAATCAATAAGGGTTCACAACTCTTAAATACAGAAAAAGCTACATTATTGCAATATGAGAGATGACATTTTTAGGTGCACAGACGTTTGTGCAGTGGGGATAAACTGTGCAAGTGTTTAATGCCTCTTGAACAGGCACTCCTGGTGGGACTCGGAAAATTATACAGCCCTACTAATGCTAAATCGTAACACTCTGCCTCCTAATTACATTGATGAAGCTATAAAGTGAATTATTTTCTATTTAAATTCAAAAAGCAGCCGTGGGATAAAAAGGAATTCTGCCTTCCACGTCTGCTGAACCTGAGAAATTAAACATTAGCTGCAACTACATCTGCATGGTATTAAAATTATCCAGAAGCAAAGCAAAGCAAAAAATGTACATTTTCTCCCGTATGCAGATATGCCAATCTCTCATACACGCATACAGAATGCTCTGAGGGCCACGTCCCATTGTCTTAACCTGCCTTGGCAGGGGGGGCTGGACTCTATGATCTCTTGAGGTCCCTTCCAACCCCTACAATTCTGTGATTAACTGCAAACGTTTCTGACTATTCACTGCAGAGAACATGCAGGAATGAAGCTGGTTTTCCTGCAAGGACCACAGCACTGCAACTGGGAAGACATTCAAGTGACAAAATGGATGAAAGAGTTCTTCTCCTCCCCCTCCTCCAGCCCCTTGTGAGTTTAATCCTGATGCTGTCCTCCGGCAGAGCACTGCTGACTCTAATGCACAAGTGGAGAACATCTCCATTACCTGGGGTAAGTGCTGCCTATTTAGGGAGCCCTGCTTCAGTCTGGGGCATGGTTGTGTCATACCCACTTTGAAGAAGATGGACACACAGATGAGAGTAATTTCAACTCCAAAAAGAAACTGAACACCGACAAAACCAAACTCCACCAGTAATGGTGGGTTTTGCACTGCTCCTGAAGTGATGGAGAATTAAGCAGTAAGAGAGAAAATACTAAGTTTAGCATCACCTTTGCATAACACCAAGACCGAAGCACGGGCTCTCGGGGGCTGACTTGAAGCAGTCTGCCAACAGCATAGAGCAAATATTGAAGCTCTTTTATTGTTCTGTCTCCCAGCTGCCAGGATAACTGAATCTCAAGCCACGTGGATGTGAAAGACATCACTGGGTCCCACAGTGTGGAGCTAGAACAGCTCTGCAGCTGCTTTAACAAAGCCAAGAGGGAGATGGCCCACAACTATGTGAGGTAACTTGTGTGCAACAGTGCTGAGTGACTGCTTCTCTGAAGCAGCAATGGTCTTCCCAGTATCACCAGCTCTGTGCAGGACTCCCAGAGAGATTCATCCCAGCCACTCTTTTAAAAACAGCACTGTGCTCCTGTTTTCACCACACTCAGATTCTGGGAGATGCTCACAAATTTGCTCATTCCAATTCTGCAAGACTCAGGTTCCCACCTGCAGACTATTCTACCCTAGTAAAGGAAAAACCATCTGGACCAACTATTGAAGGGCAACGTTTTTCACCCAACATTTTCTACTTGCATTGGTAACCTCCACACTGAAGAAACAAGAACCTAACACAGTTCTGTATACCACATATCTCAAATACACAGCGTTGGTGGAAAAGACCTCATTTCTGACAGAAGGGATGGTCTGTACTAGTCTGTCAGGACTGAAAATATGATCAACCTCCCTTTCCTTCTGAAGCTGCAAGTAACAGCTACCAGGGGGCGAGAGCTCTCTTTAGAAGAAAAAAAAAAGAAAATTAAGGAAAAATACTTGAGGAAAGCGTGGTACTGATGAGACAGGTTTCAAAGATTTATGGGCAATGTAGCAATGTTTTCTGCTGGTTCTTTCTTACTGTGGCAGCTCTCTCACATTCAACAAAGTTTACAACTCCAAGTCTGCAACCGCAGCGCCGATGCTGATACTCCTCCCTGCAGCCATGGCTAGTGGATCAAATCACTGCTCCCAGCTCTCAGAGGTACACTTCACTGCTTTCCTTAGCATAACTTAGGTGCTACATAAATAGTTAATCACTATTTTACTTCCCTCAAGGAAAACAGTCCTCCTACCTCTGTTTCATCACACTTAAGCCCCTGCATAATTAACAAGAGGGATTTTATTACGATATAAAAATCTTGCCATTATTATTATATAAATCGTGTACCATATTGTAATTTAACTATGGGAACACTGATGCTGTAATTCACAATTGGGTATTTCTTAGCAGAAGAAATGTAGCACCAACATACACTGCTGCAAGGTGTAGAAGCAGAGTTTAATTTGAAGCCATTTAATTGACTTGGCAGGAATTGTGTGTTAGAAGAGAAATTGATTTCACATCATTGTAAATAAAGCAAACTGTACAATTAGAGTAAAAAGAATTCACCATGATCAGGTTGGGCCTTTAAAAAAAGGCAATCGAACCTCACCGTGCCCTGCCCACAAGACTGATGTCCCAAACACGTTCACACTCACCATCTAGATCACTCTCGAATGTTTCTGCCGATACCCAGTCGGTAGCTGGTCCGGTCCCATTCACGGTCAGGGCAGCTACTCGGAAGCTGTACTCTGTACCTCGTTCAAGTCCTGAGGGCCAAAGAAAACCCGAGATATCAAACAGGAATTCCAGCTGTGAGCACAGCAATCACAGTTTCCAATGAAAATATGGGTGGTAAAATGCTTTTCACCCCACCATTGCCCCTTGGGCATAAGGTGAGGTCAGGGATGAAAACAGCACCACACAGTGCAGCTCCACTGAGGAAGCTGTTTGCACCAGGTACTGTTTGCAGCCAGCTTCAATTTCTGGTCAGGAATGAGGTTCAAGTATAGGACCAGCTGCATCCATCACTACACAGAGGTGTAGAGTACAGACAGCAGGTGACCAAACTGTGCAAACACTTTGTTTAATGTATGTACAAGTGTATGATCAATGAAAAAGCATGCAGAATGGGATACACGGATCTTCTCCAACATGCTTCACTGCTGGCAAAAAAACCCTCTTGTTACAGGCACATACCAACTCCCACTCTGCAAGGAGACTGAGACTTTCTGAGTCCCAGCTGGAGTTTCTGGGAACAAATCAAAACATCTCCTTGAAAAGTGTGTATTCCTTTTCTGGAGAGGCACAATTTCTTCCCTTTGGGGCAAATGTTCATTTGCAGACTGAAAACATGAACAAAATGGAGCCTTGCTCCTGTTCTAATGTACTCTTTGTGTCTGCTACACAACATTCTAGTTCTGGTAACAACGCATAATTTGTAGCCATATATACACCAGTAATGGAGCAGGTTGGGTTTTGGAAGTGTACACAATAAAGAGGAGATGTACTGCGCCTGTGCCAGAGAGAAGGGCAATGGCTGACAGCCATACAACTCGGCATGATGAGCTGTTTGCACAGACGCCTGCAGTAAGAAGTTCCTACAGAGCTCTCTGAGATGGACTTGGGGTGAGCGAGACCCAGCCAACCTGTGTGATACCCACGTGCAAAAAACCATGGAGTCTTGTCAAGGACCTGGCCAGACTGCGGGTCTCTGGTGCCCTTCTCCATACGCTTGTTTCCAGTGCTTGGGCAGATGCACTGACCTCAGCAGCACTGAGCCCTACACGCCTTTTATAAAGGTTTTAAAAGGACTCATCCAGTCTGCTTAGCAAATCAATGGTAAAAATCAGGCTAGAGAACAGGTATTGGGTGACCACCACCCAGCCCATGCTACCCCAAACGTGCAAACTCTCATTTTAAGTATTTTCATTTTTCTCCCAAGGTAAGAACCTGCCATAAACATGTCTCGGCCTCAGCCTACTAAAACCACCTCAACCTCCCCGTTCTGGTGACAAATGCTCGCTGCTAATAGCTCACCTTCAATTAGCTGGAAAAGCTGGGTCCCACCAATGCTCTCCGTCACATCACTCTTGCGGGACACCTTACGGTACCGAATTTTGTAGCCAGTGATTTGCCCACTGTGTGTCCCGGCAGGAGGTGGCTGCCAGTGCAGCATGATGCTCTGTAGAAGGCAGAAGGTCGTTACAAAGCCATCATCTCCCACACAGCCCGAGACACCACTCCAGTGCTAATAATTCATGAAACACAAGGCAAAATCCTGATTTTTCACACAGTAAAACAGAGGCTCTCTCTAAAAAGAACCCCATCATGATTCAGCAGCAGCCCCGGCTGTCCATGTGCCTACCAGAGTTCACCTGAAAGCACTCCAATCCTATCAGACCTCCTGATTCCAATATCCCAGATGGCCCTGTGGGTTTCCCTTTCATTTTCATAGAATCACAGAATCACAGAATGGTAGGGTTTGGAAGGGACCTCAAGAGATCATCCGGTCCAACCCCCCTGCCAAAGCAGCTCCCCAGCTCATATTGTATAGATAGGCATCCAGACAAGTCTTGAATATCTCCAGAGAAGGAGACTCCACCACCTCCCTGGGCAGCCTGTCCCAGGGCTCCCTCACCCTCACTGGGTAAAAGTTCTTCCCCATGTTGGTGCGGAACTTCCTATGCTCTAACTTGCAGCCATTGCCCCTTGTCCTGTCTCCACAGACTACTGAAAAGGGGTTGGCCAATTCCCCCTGCATCCCATACTTAAGATATTTAGAAACATTAATTAGGTCCCCCCTCAGTCTTCTTTTCTCCAGGCTGAACAGCCCCAGCTCACTCAGCCTTTCCTCACAGGGGAGATGTTCCAGGCCCTTAATCATCTTCGTAGCCCTTCTCTGGACTCTCTCCAGGAGATCCCTGGCTTTTTTATCCTAGGGAGCCCAGAACTGGACACAATACTCCAGGTGGGGCCTGGCCAGGGCAGAGTAGAGGGGGAGGATCACCTCCTTAGACCTGCTGGCCACACTCTTCCTGATGCATCCCAGTATCCCATTGGCCCTCTTAGCCACCGGGTTATCATTGGGTTATCTGAAGATATGGTTTACCCAAGGACCTATTCTCTCTAAAGGGGATGAGTTATCTCCACTGTGGTTTACATGCACGAAGTTATTAATTTTCAATCACGCCAGGAGCAGGAGGAGGCATTTGCAAGAGAGGTGACCAAAGGCTTTTTAAAAATAATAATCCCTAATCGTAATCGCTAATGTCATAACGGCCAAGTATATCATCTTGCCTCGTTAAGTGCCCAGGACACTAGAAATGCACCTATGTATGCACACAGACTGTAAACAATAGTTAATCAACAAGAATGCATTCAAGCTCTGGTGCTGCAGGCTTTTGTGCCTGATTAAACCTCTCTCCCAATCACCCTCCACGCTTTGGGACATCGTCACAGTCCTCACTGCATTCCATTACGTACAATCCACAGTGGGACTGGAGTTT
The DNA here is from genome assembly GCA_020800305.1 of Porphyrio hochstetteri. Classification (NCBI taxonomy): domain Eukaryota; kingdom Metazoa; phylum Chordata; class Aves; order Gruiformes; family Rallidae; genus Porphyrio; species Porphyrio hochstetteri. The sequence goes on along the minus strand of CM036915.1, from coordinate 14,502,371 downwards.
CTACGGTTCTGATCCCCACGCTCAGATATTCTCCCACTGGGCAGCTTCTACACAAGAGCTGAAAAGCTACACAGTGGAAGAGAAAACCCAAGCAGCTCTGCATTTCCGTCCATCTACGACCCACCAGCCTTTTGCTTACCCTCTACCAACGGGAGATGCTCCGTGTCTTACCTTGGAGTTCCGGACCTCCAGCGTCAGGTTCTGTGGGGGAGCACTGGGGACTAGAAATGTGAAAGGAATTACAACTCCAAAATTCCCATGTACTTTATTCCCACACATGACTACTCTCCACTTTCATTCATTATAGAAGTACAAACCACTATGGACACTGTATAAAGTGAGGACAAAACTCAACCCAGAGTACTCCATGACATAAGGTGACAGCACAGGAGGTACACAAAGAACAAAAATTCAGTTCTTTACCTATCACAGGTATCTAAATAAATAAACCTACTTCCCATAAACTCTAAGCAAAAACCATTCAGTGCTTTTCACTGGTTTTCACTGGATTCTGGGAGCCCATATTTGAGATTCCAGCCACAGGTTTTGTGTGACAGGAAAACCTCAGAGTCAACACGTCCCTGTGCTACTGAAGAGGTGACATGCATCGCAAAGACAGCTTCTGCTTTTAAACCTCCACTCCTTCCTAGTTCTTCCTTGCTGTAGCAACTCACTGGCCACAACAGCAAAGTCTGTCAGACAAAAAGGCAGTATCAGAGACCCTGAGACCAAGGAAATCCTGTCACAGCACTTGAGCCTCACACATGTTCTCTCCAATGCTCAGGTAAGGCGTCCCTGGCAGGACGGTGAGGTTCTGGCAAAACTCAAGGACAGTGGAGCAGCCCAGAAGGGCTGAAGGTTGGCCTGGCCTGGATAACACGTCTGCCAAACAACTCAAATCACCCACACTGACAGCTAAGAAAACACTCCGGGTGCATAAAGCGAAAGCAGCCTTGTGATAAGGCAAAGGGACAATGGGGGGTGGTTAAAGAACCACCCCTCTCCCACCCTTCACACAACGGCAAGGATTTGGGCCTGGAGATAAGATGACAATGGACACAGTTCCTTTTATGTCAGAGTGCACTTGGACCAGATTAAGAACTACACCAGGCCCACAGATAAAATGGATTTACAGAGAGAGTGGTGAGGGGCTGGAACAGGCTGCCCAGAGAGGGGGTGGGTGCCCCATCCCTGGGGGTGTTCAAGCCCAGGTTGGATGGGGCCCTGGGCAACCTTGTGTATATCCAGGCCTGGAGGTTGATGGCCCTGCCTGTGGCAGGGGGGTTGGAACTCTGTGATCCTTGGGGAGCCTTCCAACCCAGACTATTCTATGATTCTATGATTTGCTATGGGCTGGTGCTCTGACAGGAATGGCATGGCTGAGTCTGGGCCATCATCCAGAAGGGATCACGAGTTGGTCGAGGAAACGTCCTCCATCAGGGTGTGAGGCCAAGATAATCAGACATGACTGCCTCCTACGCATCAGGAAGACCATAAAAAGAGAAGCAATTCTTATAAGCAGCACATAAACCTTGGTTCACACTGCAATATCCCAAGAGCTATCCCACAACAAACCACCCAAACAGATTAAGAGCAAAAACCTGTGTAAAAACCTGGAGGCTTGCTAACGAGAAGCTAAAGGAAGCTTCAAATGAAATCCCTGTGGGAAACACAGGGATTGCTTACAGAAACACAAGAAGAAAGTGTGCATCCTTCATCCAAAAAGATTTGAGAGACTGGAGGGAGAACAGCAGTGGTAAGCAGCAGGGTTGTGAGATTTTAAGAAGAGAGATGACATCCTTCCAAAAGCTTTAGAAAAAAAATTTCTATAGATTAAATGGGAAACCATTAAGTTGGGCCAGATAAAACTTCAGGAAAACTCAAACATGGCATTACAACTAACAATAAATTCTTCAAACAAGTAAGGAGCTGGAAGCCCTTCAGGGAAATTGTAGTGTCAGGAGACAGAGAGGGTATGCCAGGAAAAGTAAAAGCTCAAGCTGCACAACTGACTCCTCTGCATTTGTGCTGAGTGGAAGGAAGAGGAGAGGTTTCCATGACACGAGGAACCTGCAGGATCTCTCAGACCAGAAGGTCAGCATAAGGGATGATGGAAGAGTCAGGCTTAATGAACGGCAGCGTGTTGCCAGCACTGGATGCTATTCACCCAGGATATCTGCAGGAATCACAAGGTTGGAAAAGACCTTTAAAGATCATTGAGTCCAACCATTCTTGTCCTAAGCTAAACCATATCCCTAAGTACCTCATCTACCCTTTTCTTAAACACACCCAGGGAAGGTGACTCAGCCCCCTCCAGGAAGTTGGGAATGAATCCACTGTGTAACTTCCATACAACCTCTCACATGTTACCTTCATTCTGGGGATGGGAAATCTGATGCTGGTATTTAAAAGGGGTTTTGTTTGAGGAATTCCAAGTAGTAAGTCAGAAACCTGTATGAGACAAATAAACTGAAGCTACAATAAAGTTACAGCTACACGGAGCAGTAATACACGTTTGTCACTTTGTAAGGGGACATCTCATGTTGTAGACCTGCTGGAAGGCTCTGATGGAGTGAAGCAGCAAGGGGACAGGAGAGAAGTCTGTGCTTGAGCAAACAACTGGTTAACAGAAGGGACAGAGAAGGTAGGAACGGACGTGGGGGAGATGATCTGTGGCTTGTGCTGAGAACCCAGTTGCTCAGCACATCCCTAGGTGATGAAAGGGAGACAAGCAGCGAGGTGACACATGTCAGTACAGACATGACCTGATGGCAAAGAACTGCGGAAAGACCTTGGGACGTTTTGGGTCTGTGTATTGAAGTGACAGGTGCAATTCATGGCAGATAAAGTGACATGGGAAAAATTACCCTACCTCTGCATGCTTTGAGCAGAGCAATTCCACCAAGAGCGGGGTATCCTAAGTCTGTCACCTCAGTGCTCAGAACGAGTCCAAAACCGTTGCTCAGATGCAAGCAACTACATGCTTGCACCTTTGATACAATTTCAGTACCATCTATGGCCATTTTTAAAGGCACGTGGGACTTCTCCCTAGATAAAGGTTTGGAAAGGGGCACTGAAAGTTGAAACAGTTTCCACACAGCAAACAGCTACAAACAGCTAACCATTTCTGTGATGTCTGAACCTGGAAGAGAGATGAATGAGGAGGAATAGAGCCAAAGTCCATAACATGGGGGGTGCGACAGGGAGCATCCTTCCAGGCAGTACCCCTACAGGGAATGCGCCATGCCGACACACAGCAGGTCCAAAACAGACACCAAGGGGAGGTTTTGTACAGAAAATTCATTCCTAGAATCCTTGTCCACTTGACGCTGCAGATGGTAGAAGCCAATGTGGGTTGAAGAGGATGCCAACAGGGTTCAGGGAAAACTGAGTCCCAGAGACGCAGAATTTGGGACAACACTCCTCTCTGCTCACCTGTTCTGCTCCTGGGCACTCCCCCAGGCTCGCTCCTCCTCTGGCTGCTCTTACATACAAACTAACTCCTCTATAAAAGTTCACATTAGCTCTCATCATTCTACAACTGTTCATACAGACACATTTGCTCCTTTACCTGCCGCACAGAAAACGCCATCACTGCTTCCTGCTTTCCTTATTACATGCAACAGATTTAATAGGGTCTGTGCTGGAATCTGAATGCATCCAACATATTCCCATCCGACCACAATTAAAATAAAACCAAAAGCAACAGTCTGCTCGCACACACAAAAATGTTATAGAGCCTAAGAAATCATTTGGAGCTGTTGCCTGCGATATAATTGGGTTTCTGTCCACTCACAATGCTTTGTAGACTCAATAACCCATGAAATAAACTACTGATGGTGAAGTGAAGGGCACTGTTGTTTCATAATCGGAATCAGGTATAGTAATTTTCCTTCACCTAATTTGGAAAGCCTCTGGGGGAACTCTCACCACGCAAGGCCATACACAGCAGCTACATTATTAATAAAATAGGGCAACAATGAACAAAACCATCAAAGTCTTTCTAGTTACAAATTCACTTAAAGGAAATTACCACATAACTCCTGCCAAAAAAAAAAAACAAAACCCACAAAAAAAACCCCAACCCAACAAAAACTAGAAGGAACAAAGCCACTTACCATCTGACAGCGTTCGTGCAACCACATCTTGGGTCGAGACTCCGGGACCGTGCTTGTTGTAAGCTACCACTCGGAAACTATACTCTGTGTATTTCTTTAACCCATTGATGGTGTAGGAGAGTCCTCCCACATCCACATCCTGTGCAGGAATGAAATCAAGGTCAGCATTGGGGCTGAAACTGTTATAAACATCTCAGGCTTGCAGTACAGTGGTAAAGCAGAAAGCTGGAATGACACTGTTCAGTAGCACCTGCAGTGCAAGCCCAGAGTTTACATCCCACCAAGCGCCTGTGAAGATGCTAACCATGAGCATGACACGGATGCTTGTTCTGGAAATGAGTCAACAAACTTGCCTGTAAGTCAACATTACAATGGCATTTTGGATAGTGGGGTGCAGAAACAGAAAAATGACCTTGTATCAAAGGGACTACGACTCCTCTGTTTACAAACAGATGTCAACAAATTATTTTAAATGCTAACAAAACTATTCTGCCCCTAGTTTTTATAAAAGGGAATCATATTTGGATGCAACTGGGCAGACATGTAAACAAATGGAATCAATCCTGTAATTGTTCTTAGGTGGCAACCTGTATCTCTACATAACATACTGGATCCTTCCAGCAGGATCATAAGAAAATTTAATCTATTAGAGACTCAGCGGTATCAAAATACCCATTGCTGAAACAAAGAAGAATTAAGAACAGCTCAGATGAAGGATCATGCTAAAATCGGCAGCTTACCTACTTTCCTGAAATGAAACCTATAAACCCCAGGAAGGCCTCCTTTACACCACCAGCACCAGAACCGGTAAATGAGGATACAGCTAAATGGGAGCTTTCCTCTCGTGATATGACAGATGTCTGCAACGCTCCTTGGTGCTGATGAATGCCTGAACAAGCCATCATGCAAACTATTGCTTTAACTCCAAGCCACATATATTTCATGCTGGAGTTTCCAGTATTTCCGTATTTCAGGCTAAAGGATTCAGGTCCATCAGAAAAATGAATACAGCACACAGTGTTTCTAGAATTTTCAGGTAAAAGCACATTAAAAGAAAATAAAGGCTGTTTGCAGGGTTGTACATCATGCAGGAAGAGCCGGGCTCTGTACCTGTTCGGTGTCCTGCCCCTTCTCCATGTAGTAAAGCTTGTAATTCTGGATTTCTCCATTGCCCGACAGTGGCGTTTCCCAGCTGACGGTGACAGAGGTGGGTGAAGTGGCGTATGCTCGGATATTGGGTGCTGGGCCCGGAAGCTGAACTGCAATGCAAGCATGAAAGTCTAATCAGCAAGCCAAACCGTTTCCCTTTCACAGAATCGTAGGGGTTGGAAGGGACCTCGAGAAATCATTGAGTCCAACCCCCCTGCCAAAGCAGCTCCCCAGCTCATATTGCAATTTCCAGTAGTTCATTATTTTAAAGCCAAGCTCGCTTGGCTCCAGGGACATTTTCCCATGTCAGCACTTCACACAGACTCATTGGAGGTGCAATGGTGGGACCACCTTTCTGAAAGGAGATCCTGCTCCTTGAGACAGATTTGTTTTGCCCCAAACGACCCCAACAAATCACACCCCCTGCCTTTTCTTAAAGCTTGTTTTTTTCCCCCCAACTTGCAATTAATGACAATTTAAAAGTATTCCTCTCATAACAGAAACTTCAGGGAACAGAACAAGGGAAGGTCTTACCAGTTCTTCTTCAGGGGGAAAATAAATGGTGTCAGTGTACCAATGCAGGAACTCAGAAAATCCTTTTACCCTCTGCGAGTGCAACTTTTTTAAAGAGCATCAACTTCTTCAGTGAAAGGTCACAGATGAGGAATGCAAAAACATGAGCCCCCAATGGTTGAGATCTGTCGAGCTTACCTTCAGGCTGCGTTGCCACCTTGAGTGGCACAGAGCTCTCTCCGGGGCCGTGCTTGTTCTGAGCCACAACTCGAAAGACATAAACTGTTTCCGGCATCAGGTTTTGGATTGTCACTTGTGTCTCTCCAGGGCGACTTGTATTTTCAACCCGTTCCCTTCAGGCAACAAAAGGTTTGGGCACAGAAACAAGCACTGATTAATCTGAGGGGTTTGGAGGGGTAAATAAAGGAATCAATCACAGAATCACACAATCACAGAATTGTAGGGGTTGGAAGGGACCTCAAGAGATCATCGGGTCCAACTTCCCTGCCTATCCAAGGCATCAGCCAACATTGTTAAGACAAAGGCCAGTAACCGGGTAAGAGCTCACGAGCTGTTTCATGAGAACACCAATGATCATTTGCCCTCTGTAAGGCTGATGGTGGTAGATCAACACCCTCCAAAATAAGGTCTTATGGATAAACGGGCCACCTTCTGTATAAACTAATCATACACATATTTAAAAGTCCCTTAGCTTTCTAGAGTCATTTCCACAAAGCATTTCAATGATTTATCTACGAAGTAAGATTGATCCCCATACATCTCAAATTCTAGCTGTAACAGGCTTAGCAAAACAACACTCAAGGTTGTGTTAATTACGTCTGCCTTTCTTGGTATATGTCTGACATAACTTGGTTTCAAGTTTTGGCACTTTCAATTTACCTTCATACTGTGTGATTAGCCCTGCAACTAAAATACAACTCCTGTGTATACTTGGCCAGTCATCTTATACAATGTTTTGTAATCTCATATAAGAAGCCCATCAAAAGAATTCTATCACTCCCCTCAACAGCTAGACAGGGGAAAAAATACATGACAGGCTCATGGGGTGAGATAAGGACAGGGAGAGATCATTCAGCAGAATAGTTGCTACTAGGATGTATCCTCTTTGAATCCAGCATGTTAACGATGCGGTTATTTATACCCCACCGAGTGCACAATATAACACTAACATGCCAAAGCTGCTGGTGACAAACAGCTTCCAATTCTGTAACTTCTCTTTGGGAAAAAAAATAAACCCGGGCTGAAGTAAAAGAATAAGTCCTACTTGGCACCACAAAGTGCTATGTAGTTTCTCCCTTATTCTTGTAGAAGCGTGTGATACCTCAGAGCGACAGTTTATCCTACTACTATGAAGCCAGCAGAAAAACAATCATGAAGCCTGGCGAGGGTTAAGGCGTTGATGTTAATATTCGGGGGCCACTTTTTGTGTATTTTTCAAAGAAGCTGCTTTATTGTATTCTACCTCCAAACTTTACTTGGTTCCTCCCTAATATTTAGGGAGGAACCCTAAAAAGAGGCTTAAAGAGCTGGGCTTTTTCAGCCTGGAGAAGAGAAGGCTGTGGGAGGACCTCATTGCAGCCTTCCATCCCTGTAGGGAGCAGAGACACAGGAGGGGAATCAGCTTTTTAAACGGGCAGACAATGGCAGGACAAGGGGGATGGAGTGAAGCTAAAGGAAGGAAGGTTTGAATTAGATATTAGGGGGAAGTTCTTTCCAGAGAGAGTGGTGAGGGGCTGGAACAGGCTGCCCAAAGAGGGGGTGGATGCCCCATCCCTGGGGGTGTTCAAGCCCAGGTTGGATGGGGCCCCTGGACAACCTTGTGTAGCTCCAGGCCTGGAGGTTGGTGGCCCTGCCTGTGGCAGGGGGTTGGAACTCTCTGATCCTTGGGGTCCCTTCCAACCCAGACCAGCCTATGATTCTATGATTTAGATTTTTTGAAACCTTGGCGGGCTCCAACTTGCTGCCCCCAACAGTGGCGGCGTTTACACTACTGCCACACAAGTAGTGCAGTCAACAAAAAGCAGCGGCTGTCGGTGTGTCCACAGCTCCTTCTGAGCCAAAACCATCCTCCCAGGAATCAGAGAGGCTTCCAGCAGACCTGTGTGCAGATGCTCACCTCCAGCATCGCAGAGGAGACGCCTCTGGTCTATGGCTCCCTCCACGTATGTGGTGCGGGAAGGAGCGTTTGCATTCAGCTTAGCAAAAAGGCTGGTGTTTTGCAAGCTGAAAACTGTGATCCAGTTGGGAGAACACTCTCCGTGTGCTGAGGCACCAGGAGGATTGTTGCCCTGCATTTCAAGAACCTCTGGCATGGCCCTGATCAAGAGGCAATCCGCCACTTTGCCCCGGGAAGCACGGCCTCATGCCAAAGGTCCTCCAGGAAACTATCGGTTCTTTATCAAGCTCAGGATTGAGGAGGGAAGATTAAAAGATTAATCATCAACTAACTACGGCTTTTTACTTCCACCTCATTGCTGCGTTCATATGAGCTGCCCTGGAGCTATGCCTGGTAAGGAGCTCTACACGCCGCCCTGCCTCGGAAAGCACCCACCTCCTCCAGCGAGCACACGTAAAGCGGCATCGCCTAAGACAAAATCACAAACTTCCCCATGGAGAACATGAAGGGAAAGCGCGCCTGCCTGCAGCAGGAGCACAATCCTGCCCCTTTTGTCTGCAGACTTTGTTCAGCTCTACAGTAGAGGGCAGGCGATTCTCATCCCCATGATTAGCTGCTATTAAATCATTTTTACTGCAGAAGCCTGGGCAAAATTATTCAAGAGTCTCCTCTCTCCTCCCTTCTGCTTCAGTCTGTACCACGGAACCGTGATGCCAAAATCCCTGGTTTCAATTTCTTTCTTTTTAAATCAGCTGGTATGGCTGATTTAGCATAACTCGGTTGGAAACATTTTGAAATCCCTGTTGATTCCCGCACTGATGCTGTTCAGGGAAAAATACGCTTACTGTAACTAAAGACCTGGTTAAACACCTTTTCTAGAATATTCTCCTTCACGGAAGCCCAGCTAAAATGGCACTGCATAAACAGCTTCATTCAATTCAGGGGTTTCAGCAATTTCTGCTGTTAGACGAGCAGCATCATTGCAGCGTGTTTGAATTTGATCTGTTTACAAGGGATCGGTCATCATCTCCTGTTTATAAAGTATGTTTTGCAAGAAAGAAGCCGACAGGAAAGTGAGAGACACTAAAGACGTATCACACCCGCTGCAGAACAAAACTTGGAGGGGGGAGAGAAATATTTTCCCTATTCACTAACTTTTCCAGCACAAATTATTTGCTTCAGAATGAGTCTTCAAAAGGATGGTTTCCTTTAAGACATGTCTTCCATACGATGACCACAGAATCACACAATGTTAGCAGCTGGAAGAGACCTCGAAAGATCATCTGGTCCAACCCTATTATTCCTACTTCTAACTGAAAGCTTTAATGCATGAACAGTCACCAAAAATAGAATGTGACATGTGAGCTGTACTTTCTATGCTGATAATACATTCTTTTTTCCGCCCACATAACGTGATACTGGAAATTTGTTACTACAGAACAGAAATTGACAACAAGAAAATTGTAAAAATGGAGGCAGATGAATCTGGATACAAGTTATCATGTCTCATGTATGGACATGGTTGAACAAGCCCTTGTAAATTGCCAGAGTAGCAAATACTACCTTTTTCTCAAGTCTGTGCAAGGGTCATAAATTGCTGCAAAACAGAGGAAAATCGAGTCGTACTGCAGATGTTTTGAAGGTCTGCACTATGCCTAACACACTTCCTTTACCAGATATGCTGATACTTACTTCTCAGATCTCACCTGCAAAGTAGATTTTTTGGATTTTCTGTTTAAATTCATATGTATGTGTGTTGTGTACTTATACCTAATCTGCCTATTCTAAGTTCAGACCACCTTTCTCTACAGCACTCTGTGATTTGCTAACAAGGGACAAGTACGGACATAGGACTGTGGCACAATCCAGCACACCCGTTCTCAAACCTCTCTGAGCATTCAGTAAATACATGAGAACAGAATGATGGTTTTTGAAAAGGCAAAGTATGGCAGCTTTCACTAACAACCAGGAACTGCGCCTGCCCTCGCAACAGCACCTTAAAAACACGCTGGGATTAATCTAATTAAGTGCTACATGAATCTCTCGTTTATGCCCTTTCTTGGGGAGCCTCGAGTGCCTTTTACGAGCTCTGCTGTGTTGAGGTAGGCCTAACAGGTAAGGAAACAGATGGTCTCTATGAATAACTGCATTACCCCCCACAGTGTTATGGCTGCTGTAACTCATTCCGGTTTAATCCCCAATTCAAGAGCTTTGTCAACCAGAGTTCAGGTGTAAAACAGTTACCGAGTAACCTCGGGGGAAAAGCCTACAGTTCACAACAGGCATTCAACTGGAAACGTGAAGTTTGAAGTTACACTCGTGTATGAAAAAGCCTTCAGGAGTTACTGAGCAGTGGCCATTGCCAGAGCCAGCCAAAGAGCTCAGAAACACTTTGACAGTGTGATGACACCTGATTCCACTCCATTTTCTGCATCTGAAGCACACTACGCATTGGTTTAATATTAATTAAGTCACTTGCATGTAACTCACCATCCTGTACCAGCAAGGTGCTGATTATGCGCAAATCCCAAAGTTTGGTGTTCTTTTGCCCGAGTGCTTGTCTGAAGGTTCAGAAAATTAAACCTCCCTCTGCTCATCTGAATTTTCCTGCCCTTTTTGGGACAATGCCCTCAGTTTGAAATCCCCAATGGAAGGGGGAAATGACCCTGTGACTGGCTGTGCAATCCATACGTGAGACAAGTCACTTCTATCTGATCGGATTACTTCAGTCATTCCAGAGGTGTGCCCAGAAAACCTGGAGACACGTGCTTCCTTCATATGTAATTCCCTCAATGAAACCTCTTGTATGTCATCAAGCCAATGTGAAGACACACCACTGGCGGGGGACGTTCTACAGCCAGCAGAATGAGCAGGAGCAATCCACCTTTATGGCTGACTGCCAGGCTTGGAAACGCTCCTCTTGCATGGGTAGCTGTCATTTCTCTGCTCAAGAGTAACCTCCAGGTTCTACAGAACTTTGTTCTCAGTTCTCTGCGGCAGAAGGCACCTCTTGGCAGCTGAAGCAGTTAGGGACAGAAAGCTGATAAGGGTGCTCCATGATTACGAGGGGGAAAAACCACATTCTACTCATCTTTCAGTCCTCTAAAATTAAAGTTTGCAGGGCAAAGCGAAGGGCCACCTCACCAGGTTTCTGCACACATCTCCCATCACTGCACAGGGCAAACTAAAAGGAAGGTAAATCGGAGGTGGCTGAGGCAGCTGGTACCTCGGGAACTTGTCAACTTGTCTACTGCAGAGAAATTTAACTGCTCCTACAATCCACAACAATTCTACAGCCCTTTGAATATGGTTCAGAGATGTCAGAACATCTAGCTAAGACACTCCATGTTAGATGGTCTCTGCTCAAGAGACAACACTTAGGTTACTGAAAGGATCCGGTGATGTGTGCGATGAGAATGGTAGTGTAGGCAAAAATGTAATAGTGCAAGGAGATGGTACACATGCACTTAAACCACTGCAAAGAGATATGATCATGTATAATTCAAGGGCTACAGGAGATCATTAAGCAGTGTTTTCTAACGCTGAGGAAGAAAGGAGGGTTGCACAGCCAGGCTTGACTTCCAAATTTCCTGATTTCCAATGGCCTAGCTGTGTGTGACATGCTCATCGAGGTTTGCGTGCAGTAACCAAGCAACATGTCCGTTAAGGGCCAACCAGCTACTCACAAAGTTTCCTTTTTCCCTTCTTCTTAAAAAAATTGGACTGTTCTCATTCTCTAAACACAGATGGAAAGGCAGGATTTCCCAGCATTTTCTACCAATCTGTGACACTGCTGCCTTCGGGAGGCACAAAATCCCCCAAGGAAAATGCGAAGGAGCAGGGAAGTTGGGAAAATAGCAAATATGTGCTACTAAAAGGCTTCCAGTGCCTCCTCTGAGCCCTGATCCAGAAGGACACTTAAGCAAATGAAGGTCTCAGTGCAGTCAATGGAACCACTCACTCACAGGTAAGCACCAACTTAAGTACTCTGCTGTGTAAACTTTCTGCAGAGGACATGAATCCAAGGCTGGGGGGTTGCTGTGCAAGGACCCAGAGCAGCAGCTTCTGCAGATGACCCTGGAGTTTCCCAATTCAGTCACCACCGAGGATGAGATGCCTCTTTCCCTTTGTTCTGTCCAAGAGGAAGATTTTCTCCATTTCCCAAAGTCTTGTGTGTAGTGGAAGGGGATGCATTTTCTTTCCTCAAAAGCACTATGTGGAGAAGCATGAAGTCATCTCCACCAAAATACAGTCTAAAAACCCAGCAGGTAGAGCGGTTACAGGGAGGCAGGTGAAGGAGGAGGAGAGGCAAGACGCAAGAACCGCTGGCAGGACCCCTCCTTTCTTCCCCACCTCACTCAAAACATCCCCACTAAGAATATACACTACCTAAGGAAAGAAGTAGCAGAAAAATGACATTTGTGAGGCAAAGAAAATGTTACTAATTTCCTCAATAATTGTCACGAGCCTGGAAGAGGTGTCTACCTTGAATGAAAGAAGAGTGGTGGTGCCTTTTTATATTCGCCTCAAGTAACATTTTTAACTTTGAGTCTCACTCTCCAGTGAGGAGACAGGGACTTTTCTCTTGAGTAATAAATCTGATAATCGAGCTAATTACAGAATCACAGAATTAAGAATTGCTCAAACTGACTGTTGGCTCCAACTTCTTCAAACTTATCACAACAATTTGAAACTGGAATTCTGAGCAGCTGATCCCCTCAGGAAGAAGGAGGGACAGACTGAACTAAACCAAACCAAACCAGACCGCTGGGATATTCGGTCAAAAACCTCATGACCGCTTCCCATTCATGGCATACAAGCAAGATGTAGAACTGTTGGAGAGGGGTCAGAGGAGGCCACAAAGATGCTCAGAGGGCTGGAGTACCTCCCCTACAAAGAGAGGCTTAAAGAGCTGGGCTTGTTCAGCCTAGAGAAGAGAAGGCTGTGAGGGGACTTCATTGCAGCCTTCCAGTCCCTGAAGGGAGCAGAGAAACAGGAGGGGAATCAACTTTTTAAGAGGACAGACAATGGCAGGACAAGGGGGATGGATTAAAGTTAGGGGGGTTGGAACTCTGTGATCCTTGGGGTCCCTTCCAACTCAAACCAGTCTATGATTTCTATTTCCTGGGATTATTAATCAACATCTAACTGACGACAGCCATGCAGTGCTTTCTAGACTCAGGCTTACATTTACAGGTTTTTAAAGCATGATGCCATCAACAGCACAGAGCTGTCTGGAGGACACTTCTGTGCCCACTGTGGATGGCATTTATAGCAGTGTCAGTACTCCAGTAGAGGTGCTAGAGCCTACGCTCGCTCTTAGCTTCTAAGCAGGCTGCTAAAAGTAGGTAGCAATGATTTGCAGGCAGTCAAAAACACGTGCAAGCTCTGCCCAGAAGAATATGCATCAACAAGGGAAATAAAAACACACCTGCTCTAATCAGGGTGCGGGAGGGAAGGGAACACAACCCCTCGGACTCTGTGTTACACTGCTCCTAAGCACAGCTAGCGTGAAAAGCCATCACCGAAGAGCATGACCCATTTTGCACATCGAGGTCTTTACCTGTTTATACCTTCCTTGGTGTAGAAGATTGAATAGGTAAGGTTGTCTCCTTGAGGGTCCGATACAGGCGTCCGCCACGTCAGTCTGATGAAGCGAGTGGAGACGAGGGTGGCCACAACGTCCCGCGGGGCTGAAGGCAATGGTCCTGTTGTAGCTGGTGCTAGATGGTCATTAGTGGCACTGGTCAGTGAAGTGGGAGGTAATGTTGGGATGGCAACATCTTGTCATGTGCAAACATTGGGGAATATGAAGGGCAAACATCACCACGGTTTAAAAAAAAGAAAACAGAAAAAAAAACACAACAGAAATAAACAAAACCACGATGGGAAACAAAAGAAAATGAACACACACAAAAAAGGCCATTAAACTGAAGGCTGACATGCAGGCAAAGGTAACTACTGGAAACTAATGGGGAATATTAAAGGACACGTCACTGTCGAGCAAGCAGACTAAATCTCTGTTGTAATGGAAGTGGCAAGGGAAAGGGAAGGGTGAAAACTGAGGGTAAAATATGACCTCGTAAGAGGACACACCAGCAGCAAACAACATTTTCATGTCTTTGTAAATCAGCTGTAACACCAAACGGTCACGGGTAAAGCACCCTGACCTGGACAACTTCTCCAAAAATACACCCAGACCCAATGTCCTACTTTGTGCCCTTAATGTGCAGAATGAACTCCCGCTCTTCTCAGTCACAGACCAAATGACATCAAGTACACACAACTTGTTTCAGAAGCACAAGCTCATCCAGGTCATGCAATTCAACACCCATGTCAGCTCCCAGGTAACTGCTTCCTGAGCCGGCTGGGTTCTCCTACGGCCAACGGTGAGATGATGTGGAAATACAGGCTCCCTCCTTGCTCTCGCTAAGGTCACTGCTTCCTTCCCATTGATGCTTTTCCTCCCTCTCACAGCATCATCTTCACAAAGACCTTCACATCATCTTACAAAGACCCTAACAAGCATAAACAACTCCTGCTTTGGATTCTACGAAGCCCTTACAAACTTCTTTGGAGGGAAGTCATGTCCGTGCTCCCGCGTTCCCGCTCGGAAGCTCAGCTAAAGCTCCGGGATTATTGCATTAAGAGGTTGGCAAGTTAACAGCACGAGCTGTAACGTACAAATAGCTGCTCTCCAAATCCTATTAAAGCAATCCATCCAGCAAATCTAACAGTGATATTCTGAGCAGCTGGACCCCAATTACCACACCGTATTACAGGAAGCACAATTAGTAACAAAACCCCCAAGCTCAGAATACCCTGAATTTTTCTGGATTCTTAACTATTTACCAAGCTTAAGCCACCTGATGACATCTTCCACACGGGAATCCGTGCTGCCAGATAGATTGATTCACTTATTAATTATGGAAATGAAACTAAAATGGCTCAGGTTTTCCCCAGAAAAACGTTCAGGACTAGCACAGCTTTTACTGAGAGCTGCATCATCACCACCTAACGTAGTCCCAGATTACACTGACTTTGTGTCTTGGTAGACAAGGAAAAAAAACTGCACAAAAGAGATGTGACCAAAGCAGAAAACTCATCTGTACAACCAAACCTTCGAGCAGACACACCGAGAACTCTTGGCTGCAGTGAGAGGTTTGTCATATGAGGGTGGTAGATCACTGGCACAGGCCACCCAGAGAAGGGGTGGAGGCCCCATCCCTGGGGGTGTTCAAGGCCAGGTTGGATAGGGCCCTGGGCAACCTTGTGTAGATCCAGGCCTGGAGGTTGGTGGCCCTGCCTGTGGCAGGGGGGTTGGAACTCTCTGATCCTTGGGGTCCCTTCCAACCCACACCAGTCTGTGATTCTACAATTTTATGATTTGCTATGGGCTGGTGCTCCAACAGGAATGGCAGAGCTGAGTCTGGGACATCATCCAGAAGAGATCACAAGTTGGTCGAGGAAATGCCCTCCATCAGGGTGTGAGGCCAAGGTAATCAAGACGCAATGGACTAGATGACCTTTAAAGGTCCTTTGCAGCCTAACACATTCTATGATTCTACCAATGACACCATCTTCTTAAATTCTTAACCAACCTTGTCAACCCAACCATCACCTCCCACGTAGGTCCTGAATTGGCAGAATTACAATTTTAAATTTCTGTTTCTTAGGCGACTACAGACAAGAGCGAAGAACAAACCCTCACTTCTACCAGAACCACCACAAGTATTGTTTCATACGAGACCCTATGGCACACACCACCATGAAGACACAGGTGTGCTTCTTGGGACCAACAACCACCACAAACATGGTGGCCCAACTCCATGGGGACACTGATAATGTCCTCCCTCCCTACAAGTGTGCGTGTTCACCACTCCATCACATTGTCCACCCTTCCTGAAGCTCCAGTTCAAGTTTCACTCCCCCAACAAGTACTGCTGGAAATACAACCACCAATTTAATTACATTTCAATTACATGTTTCTTCTTCCCTTGATACTAAACTCAAGACTTTGTCCTTCAGTATCTGTATCTTAGCAGGACTCTGCAAGACTCCAGAGCCAGAACACAGGTATTCTGGCACTGAAAACGCAGATCACGGAAAGGCAAATACTCAAGAATATCATCTTAATTATCCTTCCCACCCTGCAACAGCCACAGATCACAATTAAATATTCTCTCCCCCCAATCAATAGACTACACCATCAATTTCACATTCATTGCAGTATGTCAATTATTTTTATAGATAATTAGGTTTCTTACAGCAACACACCACGTTTTACCTCCACCACCAGACTCAGACAGGGCTCTGTTCCCCCAGGCTAACCATGCAGGGTGCTTCATTACACAGCTTCATGCCTTGCTAGATGGTATAGTACAATACACCAAGGGGAAACAGCAACGTCTCAGGGCAGAAAAGGTGCTGAGTAAGGTTATCACCACTTACAATTGCCTTACTCCAATCTGAAACATCACCATTTCTCAGGGCTGTGAGCATCAAAGTGTATAAAGAACCTGAAGAAGCAGAGGAAAGTGTTTGCCATCATCAAGACACTGAACCATGGGAGAAGAAACTCGAGCATGGTCATGGCACATATGGGTTCCCCTATGGGCAACTGAGATCTTCAGGGACAAACCACTCACAGTCCATTTTCCTACATGAAGGAAAACAAATGGGCATGGCAGGAGGGCTGCTTGGCTGAACAGGGAGCTCCTGGCCAAGCTTAAATATGCAAAGTGTAAAGGAAGCAAAGCTGGAGACCAAAAAGGCTAACCAAACTACAGAAACACTACCCAGGCACATGGAGTTGGAATTCTAGAGAAGATGGTTAGATGGTGGGGCATGTGGAGAGCTGACCACCCAGTGGGCTCCCAGCCACATGGTGAACAGGGTGAAGACTAACTGGCAGCCCAGGTCACGAGCGGTGTTACCCAGGGCTTTGTTCTGGGACAAAGAGGGTTTCGTAGCTTTGCCTGTGACCTGGATGAGGGGACAGGTCTGCAGGTTCCCCCAGACTGGGAGGAGCAGCAGATACATGGGCAGAGAGACAGACCTGCCAGGCTGCAGAAATGGGCAGGTGGGAACCTCTGAGCTCAACACTGACACATGCGGAGTCCTGCATCGGGTCAGGGGACTATCACTATCACTGCTCTGCTCATGAATGACAACTTGAGTGCCAGTTTAGTATCACATTTATGGTCCCTACTACATCAGCCAGGCTCCTCCCGTGTTTAAATCTGCGCCCATGGTAATGGTTCCCATGGACTGACTCACCAGACCTCTCTCAACTGCTTCACTTCCCCCCAAAGAGGAGGGTATGGCCCTCCAAGCAAACGTCCTTGGTGCCCACAGCCCTCAGCACCTTCCCCAGGGTACGGCACCCGCGTGATTGACTTCCATTCCACTTCAAATTTCTGTCCATTTCACACTTCAACTGAGTATTTTCCCCTTGCAGAGAGCTTTCATTTCCTACTCTTCTATTAACCAATTCCATTCAGAGTATTATTTAAACCCATGAAACAATCAGAGGGATCACCAGTAGGGAAGCTGGTACAAAACCAAACGTGTTTTAGAGCTGCAGCAGCCAAACGCCTTCAGAAGTACTGTCTTCTCAACCACTCCAGGGAGCTCATCGATGGATGGCCTCACACAATCACAAGGCAGAGGATGCCACAGGACGGTACCAGACTCCATTCCACAGTGCAGCAGTTGTCTTTTTTGGAGCTCAAAATGCAAATCCATCACGTTACACTACTAACTGCCTTTTCTCATGTGTTTTGGTAATACCATCAGGTGCCTTGCTTCAAAGTGGTGACGCAAAACCCGTGCCTTACCTCTCTTTAAAAACCAGTCTACTTAGTTAAAATGTAATACAAATATTTTCCTAATAATTAAATGGAAACTAAACACTGAGTAATTTCTCTAAGGAAAATGATACCACTGATGAATTTTAAAAATTTATCTGCTCCATCTAAAACACATCCCACACACTGGTGTATTTGTCTTCCCATCTAATGAAAAAGATCCATCTTTTCCTTAAGCGACCCGCACGCAGAGCCTGAAGAACCTGCAGGCAGCAAGATGAAGAGCCTGGGAGAGCTGCCAAGATTCCTTCGATTAACAGAAACCCAGTTTTATCCCCACGTGAGACTCAGACCCAGAAACATTCCCTTCTGACAGTGCTACGTGGGTAACGCAGTAAAAAAAAAAATAGGGGTGTCTGAAAAATCCATCGGGAAGCGAAGAAAAGCACAAGGGACTTGTAAATTGGATGAGTAAGGTAAGCAACAAGCAGGCCAGGGAACTCACCCCCGGAAAGCAGTGGTAGTGATTCGGCGCCGTTGATAGCTGTGGAGCGTATTCACAAGACGAGGTTATCTCCTCTCCTCTCCTTCCCCCCCCAGCCCCCCTTCCTCCTCACAACGCCTCGAGTGCCGTTACAAACTGATTTGTACACAGCCCTGTGAGCGGAATGCTCAGCAGTGCAGGGCTGTGTTAATGAGTAATTACACTAAAATTAGTTTTAATGCCAGTAAGGGAGCAGCTTTATTACTTAAAGCTTTTAAGCATGGCATAACGAGGAACATGCAAAGGAAATTTCTTCTTTCTACCATGTATTTCATCACTTTTTAAAAAGCAACTAGGCTCTGGAATATTCCTTGCAGATCTATTCCTCTGCATTAATCTCATTTAAAAAAACCCCAAACCAATAAAAATAAGCACACTCAGCAAGTGACCCGCTCAGAACATGGCAAAAGGATGGCCCTGTTGCATCCAGACAGATACACAACAGCTGCATCTATTCAACCACTGCTGGTCCCCCAGTTTTAACTGAGCTTCTGTTTTTCTAAGGGATCAAGACTAAGTCCTTGCTTGATTTACCATCACACAAAGGCCGCACGGTCAAGACGGAGCGCGTTGGCTCCAGCAGCATCGGGAAGAAATCCTGCAGCAAAACAGCTGACGTGAAAAGAATCACTTCTTTAACAGGGCTCCACTGCAGCCAGGGGCTGAGAGGAGGAGGCTGAGGTTAGAGACACGTTGCTAAGAGGATACATTAAACTGCTGCAATACAATTTCAATCCTGGATCAATAGACAAGGAAAGTCACTTGATTTATCTGTCTGCACCTAACGAAGTTAAAAGCTAATGAACGTAAGTCAAAACCAAAGCAAAACACTGCAAGGAGTCCTCTTCCTGCTCAGCAAAATAATTTCCCTTATGTTGAACCTGGGCAAGAGACCAACATCTAAACTCCTGACCAAACACAGGTAGTGTTCTGAACACAGTCACTGCAGGCCCTGCAGCCACCCACCCGCACAGTGACGGGGGCAGGAACAGGAGACAGCAGGGCTGCCTCAAGTGGAGTCCCTCAGGGGTCTGTACTGGGACCAGTGCTAGTCAATGTATTCATCAATGACCTGGGTGAGGGACCAGAGTGCACAGTCAGCCCGTTTGCTGATGACACAAACTGGGAGGGGTGGCTGCCACCCCACAGGGCTGTGCTGGTGTTCAGCAAGACTGAGACAGGCTGGAGAAGTGGGCAGGGAGATGTTTAATGAGGTTGAACAAGGGCAAGTGCAGGATCTGGCATCTGGGGAAGAACCACCCCAGGTACCAGTATAGGTTGGGGACTGGTCTGTTGGAGAGCAGAGTAGGTGAGAGGGACCTGGGGAACAGCAGGATGATCAGGATTCAGCAATGTGCCCTTGTGGTCAAGGTGGCTGACAGCATCCTGGGGTGTATGAGAAGGGGGGTGGTTATTAGGGCAAGAGAGGTCCTTCTCCCCTTCTACTCTGCCCTGGTGAGACCACACCTGGAATATTGGGTCCAGTTCTGGGCCTCTCAGTTCAAGAAGGACATAGAACTGCTTGGAAGTGTCCAGCACATAGCCACAAAGATGCTTAAGGGAGTGGAACACCTTCCCTATGAGGACAGGCTGAGGGAGCTGGGCCTCTATAGTTTGGAGAAGAGGAGACTGAGGGGTGACCTCATTAATGTTTATAAATATGTAAAGGATGAGAGCCAGGACTACAGAGCCAGGCTCTTCTCAGTGATGGCAGCGATAGGACAAGGGACAACGAGTGCAAGCTGGAGCACAGGAAGTTCCATGTGAATATAAGGAGGAACTTGTTCACTGTGAGGGTGATGGAGCCCTGGGACAGGCTGCCTGGAGAGGTTGTGGAGTTGCCTTCTCCAGAGACATTCAAAACCCACCTGGACATTTTCTTGTGTGACCTAATCTAGGTGATCCTGCTTTGGCAGGAGGCTTGGACGATCTTTCAAGGTCCCTTCCAACCCTGACTGTTCTGTGAGTCTCACCTTCCCACCAGAAATGATTTTAATTTGACCAACATTTGGCTGGCAGCGTCTAAGAGGCAGGAGCTGTGGGTGTCTGTCCCCGACAGCTAATGTGTTTGGTTTTTAATAGTTTTGGGGAAATGTCCCCTGCTGCTGCCAGTGTAACTCACTGCGGCGACATAACAAACAACCTGTCTGTGTGTCTGCAGTGCCATTCCATCATCAGCATTGCAGGATGTTGATATTATCTTTTCAAAACAACTCTGCCAAACATGCCACACCTGAAAACTAGTAATTGAAACGCTCTATTTGTTAGGTAATTATCTGAAATACTTTCCATGTTGTCCAGCCCCTCCGGTTTCATTTCCTTCTTCCTCCTTTTCCCCCTGTGGCAAATTATTGGCACATTCCCAGCTTCCTCCTGCTCTGGGCAACAACATTCCAATTCTACCATCAGATATGCTACACAAAGGAAAAGCAGAGTGGGAACCTTATCTGCTCTGGCTTTGCTGCTGTTATCTGAGTGACTGGGGACAAGTTCAATTCCCCCGGTCACCTCATCTGTGTAATGAGTCCACTGCTGCTACAACCTGCCCCATGCAGGTACTACTGAAATGTGTGGAATGATGATGCACAAACCCTTGAAGGTCGCTTGTTAGTGGCCATGTTTAACTGTTCTTGTCCCCGCAGAGACTCTTGGCCATGTCTAGGCTGTTTGTTCTTGGCCATATGCTGTGGCTCACAGCACCACAGTGCCTGTCAAATGAGAGCATTGGGGATTTCTGAACCGTGGCTGAGGCTACACCTGCATTTGAAGGGGTGCACCTGAGGGTGAACCAGCTGCTTCTGAGAGCCAGCACCCACATGGTATGGGCTCTACCGGTGACCCTGTGGACTAGCATATGGTATGGGCTCTACAGGTTACCCTGTGGACTAGCTCTTACCCCGAACACCCAGCAGGACCAGAGTGCATCTCCCCATTCAGTTTCATTCCAAAGGCAAAGAGTTTGCACCAGATCCAAGACTAATCCAAGATGCAATCTGATGGGTGAGGAGCGGAAAGTTGATGCCAGAGCGCTCTCCTGATGGAAATGAAAAGCTTCACGTAGATGCATCCTCAAGAGGACACAGATAATGTGACAAGTGGATAATGTGATAGACCTGGCCAAGGGGAAACAGTTACGGGGACAACTGAAGAACTGGAGGCATCAGGGACTGGTTCATACACAGTACTACAAAGAAAGTCCTCTTTCTAAGCACTTCAGAGTTGATTTTGAAGCTTCTGACTGTAAATAAACCTTTGATTTCATCAACAGAGACACACCACAACAACGAAAACCAGCAAATTACTAGTCTGCCACAAAAATCTGCTGGGGGTGTGCGTGTGGGGGGATGATGTCAGGCATTCAGATGTCTGAACACCTTGAGTGTTTTCACTGCACCACAGAGGTACTGACAGGTTTAAGTTTGACTTGGGCTATTCAGATAAAACTGTTTAATTGCTATATTATATTTTTCACATCAACGTTATTTAACCTGATGACAGAAAGGAAACTGACACTTTCAAACAGTTTTCTTTTTTCTCTGAAATTTACACTTTTCCTCATATTAAAAAACCACCAACCAACCAACCGGTTGCACCATAGTACATATTAAATAATAAAATTAGGAAGTCTGTGCTATACAACTCTCCTTAAAATATTTCCTTTCTCTATTTTTTTTACCCCATTAAAGTGTTGTCCTTCTTTAAATGCTTAATCTCTAAATTTATGACAGAAGGGACATCATCTTAGTATTCCTAATTCTTAAAAAAAAAGGTGAATTGGCCCTGTAAATTCTTGCAGGACAAACTGAAGCCTGTGCTGTGTCTTGAGACATTAGTTACAGTCACCAAATTACTTCCTTTCCCTGGAAAAACTAATTAAAAGAAATCTATCAGCCTCCTATTTGCCTACTAAGAGGTGCTTTCATGCAAAACTGAAAAAGTGAATCAAGAGAATAAATATAAATTAATTTCTGCTCTGTGTGATGAACGTGCAGTCCCTGAACCTCCTGGAATTCATGATGACCACCAGCCCTCCTCCGTTTAGCTGGTGTGAGACACAGACCTAAGTCTCATTGTTACAAAAAAAGACAACAAATTTTCAACATAATGGAGAAAATTCAAAATTCCATCAATAGTTGTGTACAAAACTGCACTTTGGGGAAGTAATTGAGCCTGCAGAACCTTGTATGTGATTTTCATAGAATCAAAGACTGGTTTGGGTTGGAAGGGACCTTGAAGATCATCAAGTTCCACCCCCTTGCCATGGGCAGGGACACCTCTCACTAGACCAGGCTACTCAAGGCCCCATCCAACCTGGCCTTGAACACCTCCAGAGGGGGCAGCCACCACCTCCCTGGGCACCCTGTGCCAGGGCCTCACCACCCTCATAGTGAAGAGTTTCTTCCTAATAGCCAATCTACGTCTGCCCCCTTCCAGTTTAAAACCATTCCCCCTTGTCCCATCACTCCAGGCCCTTCTAAAAAGTCCCTCCCCAGCTTTCCTGTCACCCCTTCAGAGACTGGAAGGTGGCTCTAAGATCTCCCTGGAGCCTTCTCTTCTCCAGGCTGAACAAGCCCAACTCTCTCAGCCTGTCTACGAGAGGTGCTCCAGCCCTCTGATCATCTTCATGGCCCTCCTTTTGCTGTGCAAGGAAACTTATCAGAAAAAGTGAAAGCACAAAAACATTGAGGCCAACAGCAAGGAGAAAGCCCAACGACAGCCAGCTGGAATAAAGCCACCTAACCTTGGAATTAATTGGAAAATTAGGAGTGTACAAACCATTGGAGATGTGAAGCACATCTGAGGAGCTGACCTCACAACAGCTGCTCATGCCTGCATGGCTGGGTAATGGAGGTGTATTACAGGGACAACATGGCACCTTAGTGTCCCACCACCCTACAGGCCCAGAAATGACCAACCCCTGGCATTTTTCCAATGCATTTCTATCCCAGTCTTATTAAAGGTGATGCTTTCCACTTTGGGAGGATTTTACCTACTTCTGACTATAATACACAATCAATTACTGATGGGAACACGCAGTGACGCTGTCTGGGAACATGTGCTGCTGAATGGGATTCTCCTCTACCACTTGCCCTCACTTGCTGTAGAACCAGCTGTACTTACGTATATACATACCTATAGACATATGTCAAGTCATATACTGGTTTTATGGCCCAGCCCCCAAAGCCCATTCGCCTTGTCAGTCCCAAAGAAAGAGCACCCAGCCTTCCGTGCAGGCAGCGGGAGAGACACGAAGGCACTGAAAGGCTGCGAGAGACACCAGAACCATGGTGGAGAAGCCTCCCACCAGAGCATCTCCCAGGAGGTGGGTGTTCACCCAAGCCTACTCACTGCTCAGCCTGGGCAAAATTCTCCTCCTCTCATCTGTGCTGCCCAATGTTCTGCTGCTTTGCCATCCTGAACCTCCAAACTCAGTGAGCAGTTCCCTGGAACATCTCAAAGAAGGGAGAGGACCGAGGACGAGAACCTGACGGCTCACCGAATCAACTCTGTCTCTAGCAGTAACGCTCCCTCCCCTACACAAAGCAGTAACTCTCATTTTCTTCAGAAAATGAAGTGGAGACGCTTGCTTACCTCTTCCTCTACGCCTACATTTTTTGCCTAAAGCAGGATGGCAAAGGGCTTTTATTTTTTATGTATTTATTTATTTCTTAATTGCCTTAGATTAATTTCCATTACCACTGGGAACGAGAACTGTTATTTACTCTTCAGTGATGCATGCTACTTGCAAAAAGCTCACCCAAACCACAGACCAGCAGATTCCCAGCTAATACTCACTGATCACCATTGTTAAGCCTTCGCTTGGCTCTATATTCTGATATCAAATGGACACTGATGGGTCTGAATACATCAGGGTGATACAAATACACGATAAACACCTTCTACCCAAGAGCCTGTTTTTGCAAGGAAGTCATAAAATCCATTCTGATAAGGAACACCCCTCCCATTTTCATTGCATGATGAAATGCTTTGGTGTAGAGGAAACAATTTGATTTCCCCCCCTCCCGTCCCATAAAACAGCGTTAAAAAGGCGTGAGGGACCTTACTGACGCATCACAGGCAGCGGTTGAGGTCGCTTGACACTCCCCAGGGGCAGGTAGAGATAGATTTGGCTTTCCCCCCTCCCTTTTTTTTTTCAATAATAATGTGAGTCTCATGATCAAAATGTGTGCAGGGTTGTATTTTTTAGTTCACATCCTCCCCTGAAAGCAGCTCTGAGAAGGAGCCCCGCAGATGCAGTCGGGTACCCCTGGTTTCAAGGGAGGATGTGACGAAAAAAATACAAGCCTACAGGCATTCTGATCACAAGACTCACATTACTATTGAAAAAAAAAAGGGGGTGGGGGTGGTGGGATTAAGCCAAATATACCTCTACCTGTCCCTGGGGAGTTTCAAACTGGCTACTATTAAACAGATTTTGTTATCATAGAATGGTCTGGGTTGGAAGGGACCCCAAGGATCACAGAGTTCCAACCCCCTGCCACAGGCAGGGCCACCAACCTCCAGGCCTGGAGCTACACAAGGTTTCCCAGGGCCCCATCCAACCTGGCCTGGAACACCCCCAGGGATGGGGCATCCACCCCCTCTCTGGGCAGCTTGTTCCAGCCCCTCACCACTCTCTCTGTAAAAATCTTCCCCCTAATGGGAAAGAAATTCAAACCATAACTACACAGTGTAAAGATGGACGTAACCATCTTGAAATTCATTTTTAATAAAAGATTTAAGTTCTCTTTAATGATTCCTTCTTGAGAAAGACAGTCAAACGCCCAAACAAAACACACACGTGAACCCCAGGTAGGGAAAACAGATGAAAATGCATCCAACGAACCCCACACAGGTTTATCCTCTTAATGTAAATATTCATAAACTGAACTCTCACACGGAATGAAACTCTCTCAAGAACAGCAGAGCCTGCAACAACCTGGCCCAGTTCGACTTTTAATACCTCGTGAGGGGAAAGCAATGGTTTGCCATCTGAGCAACGCTCACTACGCAACAGTCACTAAGAGAAACACTGGGTGTTTCTCAAAGTGTTGGTTTTTATGGGAATTGGAGCCATTTGCGTATCTAAAGAGTTAGGGAAGAGCCTTCCCTCAGGCTGGAGCTGCACTGGGACTCTGCCAGTATCTCATTTTCTCACCTGCAGCAAACCAATTCCCCGCGCCTTCATTCCCCACCTCACCCCCGTTCCCCACCTCACCCCCATTCCTCACCTCACCCCCGTTCCCCTCCTCACCTCGTGTGGCTGTCTCAGCACTGCTCAGGTTTCCCTCGCTCATCACACACCCCAGGTAACAGGGCCACAGTTGCTGTCAATTCTGTGAACGCTCCAGCTAATTAACAGTAATGATCTCAGCCAGCCAGGTTTCAGGCTCAGGCACTGCTTGGATGGCAGCGCTGTGCCAACACATCAGTACTGGGATCAAACCACACCACTACCTGAAGACGTGTTTTCAGGGGAACACCCCAGGGCAATCACTCCTCTCTTCTCAGTGACCAAACTAAATGACCCCATCCCCCAGCCATAGTTCTAATCCACCTAGTCCAATTCCTGGTCCTTCATGTAGGCAATCCCAGAACACCAGACTGGTTTGGGTGGGAAGGGACCTTGGAGTGCCACCCCTGCCACAGGCAGGGACACCCCCACCAGCCCAGGGTGCCCCAAGCCCCATCCAACCCAGTCTTGAACCCTGCTAGAGATCCAGGGGCAGCCCCAGCTTCTCTGGGCACCCTGTGCCAGGGCCTCTCCCCTCCTTGGGAAGGATTTCTGCCTCCCAGCTCCTCTCCAGCTGCCCTCCTGCAGCTGAAGGCCATTCCCCTGCTCTGGGCACCAGCCCCTCTGCGGCTCTCCTGGAGCCCCTCAAGGTACCAGAAACGACTCCAAGGTCTCCCTGCAGCCTTCTCTTCTCCAGGCTGAGCCAGCCCAGCTCTCCCAGCCTGGTTCCAGAGCAGGGGTACTGCAGCCCTCGGGTCATCTCCATGGCCTTCTCGGGACTCACTCCAACAGCTCCATGTCCTGCTTGTCCTGGGGACAAGATGGAGGCAGCACTGCAGGTGGATCTCCGCAGAGCACAGCAGAGGGGCAGAATCCCCTCCCCTATAAGTCTGAAAACCCTTATTTTAAAAGTATTTAAAATACTTTATTTAAATGATCGTCATGCTCCTCAGAGTCTCCTCTGGACAAAAAGTGCAGCTTCTCATGTAGGATATCTTGGTTGATATGTGCCAATCCTGTACAAGGGATTTATTGGAATACCAGCCTACATGGTTTTCTCCAAGAAATAGTTTGGAAGTGAAAAATGATTTCCCTCTGTTTGAGGTCTGCTGCCACTTTAACCGATGTTGCAGCAACAGCTCTGGCAAGCTGGAGTTTCAGGACAGGAGACCCAAAAGCTGTTTATGTATCAAGCTGTTACTTCCTCATTTCTCCTCATCTCTTGATCAAATATCAACTTATTTAACTACTAGTTTCTTGCATGTCTCTAGTGCACTCTGGATCTATGGACAGAGCAATACTACTAGCAGTGGTACTGGGGTTTTCACACTCACTTCCCCGTTACAGACCATATGGATCTGCTGCTCCCTCACCAGGTACCTCAGCCCCCTGTTTTTATAGGAGATGAGGTATGAGGAAGATTGGGAGCTCCCACCAAGGACACACAAGCCCATCCTGCACAAATAAAGCGAGGTTATTCCCCAAACATACACAAGTGAATCCACAGCAAGAGGGGCATGACCTGGGCTGTCATGTCATCTCCTCGCCTGAGCGAGGATATTAAAAAGCAGGGATGTGTCAAATGGTGCTGAGGGGGAGAGTGAGGGAGGACTCTAGTGCAGGGGCGAAATGCCCACAGGTTCTTGTGGCTCTGTGGCTCACACTCAGAATAGCAGGGCCAGGTACAGCTTCCTTCTCTCTCCTGGTTGTCCTTCAGTAATAACACGTCGATGGGAAAAACCACGCAGGATCCATTAATTTTTTAAAGACTTGGGCTCCCCATTTAGCAGCTTCCTCCTTTTCGGAGGGGAGAGAGGCAACAGGAGAGGGGAAACAATCAAAAACCACAGAGAATAAATACCCAACCAGGATCATTATTGCACAGTGACAATTCACAGTTTCAATATTGAAATTAGACAAATTTGAGTGCCCATTATTAAAAATGAGTGTCAGCTTTCCTTACAGTGTAAAACCTGTGAGCCTATTCAGGTTGTCCTGTCAGGACTGCCAGGAAAACACAGGACATCAGAAGTGAGGAGAGAGCCTTCTCCCAGATTCAGATGCTCAACTGCTGCATCCCGTTACAGACACAAGCAATCCCTTTGCCTTGTTCTCCCAACGGCGCTCGCCCACCTCCGATATTACTCTATAATTTAGCATCTCTGAGATAGAAGCAGCCAATTAAGGCCACAGCCACAGGGTTGTTCCCCCCCCTCCGGTGCAAGACTGAAAAACTCTGGTATTTTCCTTTGCGACACGAGGCTAGGATCGATTACAAATTAAAGAGCCTTCTGTCAATCACAGGAGCCTGTTTATGAATAATAAAGGAGATGCCTCGGCGCTTGTGACGGACATCAAGCTAAAGCTAATCCTGCCACTATGCTCCTCACCTGAACAACAATAAAGCCATGAAAAACAAACACCCATCAGGATGCAATGAATGCATCCTAGACTACAGCTTATCTTCACCCTGATGACTTTTATTTTCCCCTATAAGCCATAACAATCAGCTGGCACTCAACAACAGCCGCTGGCCACGCTGAATACCCTCATGGGTGCTAAATACCAGTTCAGCGCTGTGGGCAGCTTTGGTCCCTGTACCACCCGTCGCTGGCAATACCTTATCTTGTGAGGCAGCGGCCGAGATGCCAGGAACGACTATTTCATCAACCATTAGACAACAAATGGAAAATGAAATCCCTGGGTTGGGTAAGTGGTATTACAGTGAGTGTGCCTGCCTGTCCTCGCCTTTCCAGCAGCACAGACTTCTACTGGACCGAGAAACTCTACTGGGAATTTGGGAAAACCCAGAAGAGGGGATATAAAACAGGGGCCCAAAGCCTCCGAGCCCGTTTCACAGCTCCCACACAGTGCACACATGTCCCGATTCATTCCATGAATAAAGAATAAATAGGGGTGAAGGGCAGGAAACACGTATCAGTATGCAAAGAGTGTTTCTCAAAATATATCAAAGCCTTCTGCCCCCCCAGGGTTCTTTCTCTGCCTCCACATAACATACTCTTCACTCACCTGTGCTCATCCTGATACACTTGGGCCGGAGGAATCCCAGACATATATACACCTTGGGAGAGGAGCTCCTGGAGAGCAGCCCTACTGAGAAGAACCTGGGGGTTCTGGTGGGGGAGATACTTAACATGAGCCAGCAGTGTGCACTTGCAGCTCGGAAGGGCGATGGGATCCTCGGCTCCATCAGGAGAGGGGTGGCAGCAGGGACAGGGAGGGGATTGTCCCTCTCTGCTCTGCCCTCAGGAGGCCCCAGCTGGAGTCCTGTGTCCAGAGCTGGGGCCCCAATACAAGAAAGATGTAGAACTGTTGGAGAGGGGTCAGAGCAGCCGCAAAGATGCTCAGAGGGCTGGAGCATCTCCCCTACGAAAAGAGGCTGAGGGAGCTGGGCTGGTTCAGCCTGGAGAAGAGAAGGCTGCAGGGGGACCTCATTGCAGCCTTCCAGTCCCTGAAGGGAGCAGAGAAACAGGAGGGGAATCAACTTTTCAGGAGGACAGACAATGGCAGGACAAGGGGGATGGATTAAAGCTAAAGGAGGGAAGGTTTAGATGAGATATTAGGGGGAAGTTTTTTACAGAGAGAGTGGTGAGGGGCTGGAACAGGCTGCCCAGAGAGGGGGTGGGTGCCCCATCCTTGGGGGTGTTCAAGGCCAGGTTGGATGGGGGCCCTGGGCAACCTTGTGTAGCTCCAGGCCTGGAGGTTGGTGGCCCTGCCTGTGGCACGGGGGTTGTAACTCTCTGATCCTTGGGGTCCCTTCTAACCCAGACCAGTCTGTGATTCTTCTTGACAATAGGACATAGAATTTCTTTTAACACAAGTACCTTTTAGCCATTAATTTTACTCATGAAAACCAAAATGTGACAGGTGAAGCCATCCAAGTGTTTCAGACTGCGTACACCCCCTACACACACCAGGCAGACATCAACCAAAGTCATGGTCCGATACAAACACCCTCAGGAGGTTTCGAGTCTCTTTGCCAAGTCAACTGTGAATACAGTCATAAAACAAGAAATGAAAACCAGTAAGTGCAATCAAAGCATCCTATAAATTTTGTTCCGCCTTCCTGCAATGTGCCGTGCACTGGCACACATTAATCTAGTACTAATTTAATCTAAATTAGAGCAATTTATTTAAAGTGCACGCCAGCTTTCAACATGAATAGTCTATTGAACATGGAGTGTCAGAGCTGTTTACGTCCCAGTTTCATGAAGTTTGGGAGCTGGGGTGGTTTGGTTTACTCAGTTTGGTCTCCTGGCAAGCCTCGATATAAGCGGGGGCCATAAGGAGGGACTGAATAAAAGCCCCTTTTTAAACGGGGGTTGAGTCAAGAGGAGAAACTAAACTGCATTAAACCAGCTCTTTGGCAATTTTGAACATACACGCAGCCATGAGAAACACAAAGGCTGACTTTCACTGAGGAAGGCTAGCTAAGTTATGTAAATTAAAATCAAAATTAACAACAACAAACCCCTCTTTCAGCATTAAAGAGAAGAACATACTGTTGTGTTTACAGACAATCCACAGTGAAGGGTACACAGCCAGTAATGAAATATTCTCAGAGTTTGGCTTTGGGTTTGCAAAACACACTTTGAAGTCAGTTTGCAACTTCAGATGCTGTTTATGTTCCTAAAACACAAGTTTCAAAGACAGGCTTAGGACCTGCTCAGCTCTCCTTCACATGAAGCTGTTCTGATATTCGAAGACAAGGGCCAAGCTGGGAAAGCTTTCACCAACGTGCAAGTGGATTTTAGAAGCTTCATGGGGCAACCAGCACCGAGGTGGTGTTTCTACATTCACTGCTTTTAGACTTCTCTACAGAGCTGTGGCAGCCTTGATGTCTTTCATCTAAGGATCTGTGTGTGCAAATCCTTTGATACCCGTGAGATCGTGTGCACGCAGCCCTAAAGCCTTCTGTATTGTTAGCTACACTTGAGAGAAGCTTTTTGAGGTGAGCCATGGTGAATACTGTATGGGCATCATGTTTCAATACGGCAACAAAGCCCTAAGTCTGCTCAGTGAAAAACAACCCACTTGGATATATCTTGGTGTAACAAAAGTGAGGAGATTGCTCGAGGGAAGAGAACATTCCCCTGCTAGTCTTGTTCACTAAAGATACTCATCACAGGGGATTTTCCATTCTCCTCCTTTTGGATCTTCTCCCCCAGAGGAGACTGACAGGATCTCTCATTTCTCTACCTCGCAGAGCTGCGTAGACCTCCCCTTTGCAGGTTCATTGCTATTTCCTGCTCCCATGAGATCTGTGACTCAATTTTGGCCAGTACTTTTTCCTCTTTACAGGCAATTTGAATTCTTGGCCACAAGGGTCTGGGCCCTTACTGCTCAGTTTTACTCCACAGATCCCTTCTCTGGTGGGCTCTAAGACCTCTGAAACCACTCATGTACTCCACGGTGACCTCTTCCTGTTTTCCTGGCATTAAGACACATAAAAACGTACAAGAGAGAAAGAACATGAAGACACTTGTGTTTGAGTGAAGAAACACAACAGTCTTTGGGAAAAACCCCAGCAGAGTCCTTCCCTTTCATTCCATGGACTTTTTTTCATCTTGCTGCAACATCACGTATTTTCAGTACTTCTATAGTCTCCCAGAACTCCATGGCCTGAGAAAGTATTTACTGTATTACCTTGATAATGTTCTGGTTGCACAGTATGTGACCATATACAAAAGTCTTTGAAAAAATTACCTCTAAGATGTGAGAGAGCCAGAGAACTTCAATTTGATATCTGTGAAATCATCCCAAATAGGTCCTGAAGTAACATGTGAGTTGTCTGCCTCTGGGCTTGGACCAGACAAGGGCAGAAATTAAATTCCTCTGAAATGATTATGGAAAACACCCAAAAGTGCAACTGAGTTCTCCAGATCGGTGCCAACTTTGGGATTTCTTTCAGCAGAAGCCAAAACTGGTCAAAAAGAAGTTGTGTTTGCCTCCTACAACAGAATAATGGAGCTTACAGATACGGAAACCACAGAGTATTTCATATATCTTGATTTAAATAAGGCTTTTGGCATTGCCTCACATGACAATTTCAAAAGCAAGCAAGGATGTTCCAGGCAAGGCTGCTACAGCAGTGGATTCATACCCAGCCGGGACAATCCCACACAGAGTAGCTGCGAGTGCTCTGGTGTCCCAGGAAAGGCAGCGCGGCACCGGGCGTACCCCACGCTGTGCCAAGTGATCAGGCCACGTATTGATGCTTGGAGTGGCAGCAATGCTCGCAAGGTTTACATGTACGCGAGGTCTGGAGGGCTGCAAGGTGTGCCCCACAGGGCACACAGAGCGTCGCAGAGCGCAGTATCCCAGTGGAGAAACAGCCTGAAAATCAGCATCAAGTTCGACACTCTCACAGAACATCAGGAGTTGGAAGGGACCTTGAAAGCTCATCTAGTCCAACCCCCTGCCAGAGCAGCATCACCCAGACTAAATCACACAGGAACGCATCCAGGCAGGTTTGAATGGCTCCAGAGAAGGAGACTCTCCTAGTTAAGCAAAAAGGGTCCAAGATTTTAGTAACAAGAACTTGGAAACCCAACTGTAGCTGGGAATTTTTTTGATTGTTTTCAGTCCAGGAGAGCTGAAGTATCTTCTAAGAGGGGAATCTGACCCACTGAAATCTCTGAGCCTGAAGCAACCTCAAACAATCCCATGCCACTCAGGTAGAGAAATGCCAGATTTTTAGCAGGCTCTTAGCTGAAATGTGGTGACTCCAGGAAGCTCCAATCAGACTTCGGATGTTCTCTACCCTGCTTTAGGTCAGGGAAATCCCACCCAACCCTACCAGCTTGGGTCCACCTCATTTCACTCCCATCAGCCTTGAGATAGACTCATGGCCAAACTCTGGCAGAGAAGTACCAACATGAAATCAAATTAGTCATGCAGCAATGGTCCTGGACAGAATTTAATTACGCAAAGAAAGCACTGATCTAGGTCAACGAATGAAGTAGTTAAAACTCTGCAGAATTAGGAGTCACATAACATAATTCAGCAGAGGAATTAATACCATTCAGCACAACTGAAGTGGTGTTGCACCTTAATCAAATCTGGTTTGTAATTTCAAGCTGTGCCACCAATACCAGGCATTTGTGTTTCTCCTAAGGAGATCGGTAGGGAAATACATACAACAAAACTGGCATAACTTGATTACTGCATTACAGAGACATCCAAAGAGAGCAATGAGGCCCAGTCATACCTCTCAGACCAAGAGTCTTTCCACATCATAAAATACTACTAGTTAGGAGGGATCTCAGGAGTTCACCTATGTGCCCTGCATGCAGAGCACAGCCACCTTGGTGGCTCAGGGCCCTGTCTAGGTGGTGTCTTGAGTACCTCCAAGAATAGAGATTTCTCAACCTCCCTGGGCAACCTGTTCTGACCGTGATACCCTCACTGTGAAACTGTTTCCTCTAATCTGAAATTCCCTTTTTGTGGTCTTTCCCTGTTACCTCCACCTGCTCTGAGCCCTCCATCACCTGGTTGAGCAGTAAGATGTTGCTTGGCTTCCATTCTTCAGAATTTATCAAACTCATCTCCCCGAGTCACAGAACATCTCAGTACATCATCTGCTCCAGCTCCCTAATTACCTTGGTGGGTCTCCACTATGCAAATGACTTTCTTCTCTTGGGAAGCTCAGAACTACCCTAAGGAGGTCTTAACAATGCAAGGTAGGGGAAAACAATCACATCCCTCGACCTCCTGCCTACCTCCTGCCAAGTCCTTTTCTACAAAGCTGCCCCCACCACTGCATGGGGTCACTCTGAACCCAATGCAGGACTCCTCACGTGTCAGTGTTGAACTCTGAGGTTCCCACCAACCTACTCTCTCTCTGCCTGTGTATCTGCTGCTCCTCCCAGTCTGGTAGAACCTGCAAACCTGTCTGCTCATTCAGGCGGTGAAGCTACAAAATCTCTCTGTCCCAGAACCAATCCCTGGGTAACGCCACTTATGACCTGGGCTGCAAGTTAGTCTTCACCCTGGTCACTGTGAGGCCAGGAGTCCATTGGGTGGTGAGCTCTCCACACACCCCACCACCCACCCGTCTGGTTTGTATTTCCCCAGTTTAGCTGCAGGGATACTACTAGAGATGGTGTCAAAGGCCTTGCTAAAGCAAAGTAAACAATACTCACTTCTCACCTCTTGGCCACAGGGCCAACCATTTAATCTTAGAAGGCTACTGGGATAGTTGGGCACAACTTGCCCTTGGTAAATCCATGCTGGATTTTCCCAGTCATCATCATCTCTTCCATGTACCCATAACATGGCTTCCAGGGGTATGTGCTCCATAACCTTCCCTGAAATGGATGCAGCTTCAGCTGAGTTTTGTCTTTTCTAGTTCCACCCCAAAACATCCAGACAATATCCCTCACTTTTCTACTCCTGCTTCCAACTTTTGTGGCTTTCTTTCTGTGTTTGAGCTCAGGTGAGACCTCCTTTTTTATCCCCACTGATCCCTTCACATGCATGAGCAAATTCCCCTGCTCTGGAAAAGACCATTCCTGTACTTTGAGAAGACTGTCCCCAGCTAGACTATATGGTTTGCCTCTTCCCATCAACTCAAATTTCCATGGGAACCTACCAAAAAGATCCCTGAACAATGCCTGTCTTGAAATCCAAGGCTGTAATTCTGCTCTTTGCTTGGTTCTCTTGGAACCCTAAATTTAAGCTCACTCCTGCCAAGGCTGCTCTGACCTTTCAATCCCACATCAGTCCTGTACTGTTCCTGAATAGCAGGTCCAACACCCCACCTCCACTAGTCATCCAAACACATATAACTGTCCAGAAATTCTCTTCAGCGTGGTCCAGAAAGCCCCTCCATTTCCTGCCACACCACCAAGTTGCCATTCCAGCATGCACCAGATGGTTAAAATCCCCACAGAAATACCAGGGCCTGCAATCTCCAGTTGCCTGACGAAGGCTTAATCTCCTTACTTACTAGCTGGTTTCTAGCAGACACGCACAACCATGTTGCCCTTCTATCCTCTGATCTTTAGGCACAAGCTGTCTGATGGCTCGTCACCCTCTCTGGGGTGCAGCTATGGGCATTTCAGCCAACCCTCTGTGCACAGCACGACCCGCTTCCTTGTCTCCCTACTCCATCCTTCCAAAAGAGCCTGTACCCCTCCCTTGGAGTATCTCAAGATGTCTCTGCAATCCCAAAGGCCTCATGGACTTCTAATTCCCCCTCCTCGTTTCCCATGCTGGTAACATTAATTCACATGCGGACTATGATATAGATAAATGTTGAATATGAACTACTTTTTTGTGAAAAAATTAAAGGAATGGAGTAGAGTACCTCTACAAAAAGCCTTGGCGTGATGTACTACTGGATACCAGCACCGTATTCATTGAATCATAGAATCACAAACTGGTCTCGGTTGGAAGGGACCCCAAGGATCATACAGTTCCAACCCTGCTGCCACAGGCAGGACCACCAACCTCCAGGCCTGGAGCTACACAAGGTTGCCCAGGGCCCCATCCAACCTGGCCTTGAACACTTCCAGGGACGAGGCATCCATCCCCTCTCTGGGCAGCCTGTTCCAGCCCCTCACCACTTTCTCTGTAAAAAACTTCCCCCTAATATCCAATTTAAACCTCCCTTCCTTTAGATTTAATCCATTCCCCTTGTCCTGCCCTTATCTGCCCTTTAACAAGCTGGTTCCCCTCCTGTTTCTCTGCTCCCTTCAGGGACAGGAAGGCTGCAGTGAGGTCCCCTCACAGCCTTTTCTTCTCCAGGCTGAACCAGCCCAGTTCCCTCAGCCTCTCTTCGTAGGGGAGCTGCTCCATCCCTCTCATCATCTTCGTGGCCCTAGTGTAAGTATTCAACTCACTCCCTTCAAGACCACACTCCTACACCCCTCACAAGGACAGCACAGAACAGCAGCCACTAACTTTTGCCGCAGTGAAGTACAAAAATCCCTCCAGCGACTTTGCAATGCTGAAGGTGATACAAAGCATCCCGAGCAACGCTTCGCAATCGTTCCTGAAATAACACAGCATATTTGTTTACAGTCTAGGATTTTTTCTCTTCATACAGCACTGGATAACCGCTCCCTTTGTCGCGTGTGCGCCCGAGGACTTGTCAAATGCCTGTCACGTAGGGGTGGCGGGGAACCATCTGCCTCCCTCCCCCAAAGGCACCTCCTCTTACTTCTTGCCACCTGTTCTTTCGGCAGTCCCCAAACGGCGCTTCCGAGCGATGCCAGATCTGCTAGAAAAGGCCGGGTTACGGGTCCTGGCTGCATTCCTCAGGCTTGTCACTAGCATTTAACCTCCATGAAGAAAACCCAAACCTATCCATTCCTGAAGCTTTCACAGCCCACACAAAGTGAGGCTGTGAAAGGAGGCCAGGAAATAGCTCTGTTACAACCGAGACAGTCAGAGGCTGACCCCTCAGGGCCTAGCTGCAAGCAAAAAAGGCAGGGTTTGGGTAAAGAGGAAAGGAAGGAGGATAAATCCTGAGGTGGGAGCAATTCCCAAAGCGCAACAAAGGTTCTTCCTTTTCACTGACATATGCTGGAGTCCTTCATGGTGGCATTTGCAGGATTTAAGTGAAGACCATCTCTCTCTTAAGCAATAAGGCAAAGAGAGGAGCACGGAGACTGCCCAATGCTGGGAGAGAGCAAATGCAGAATGTAGTAGTGGAGGCACGTCCCTTTCTTTCTGTTGGACTGAAGTTCTCCCTCAAAGACAGAACAAAATCCCCCCGGGGAAGGATGCTGTCTGAGAAATGGGGACATCAAACTTCAAAGCGTTTTGCCAGGAGATGGGACGCTTTCCAGCTCTCTTGTAAAATTCTACCCAAAGCAGAGGGATACTGGTAGAAGAGTATTTAACTCCAACGCCTGAATCCTATTCCTTCTCCTCCCTCTTTCAACCTTTTCAATGACACTTTTCCTAAAATCTCTCCTAAAGACCTTCCTAAAAGCTCTCTTCTATATACTGCAGCCACTGCTAAAGCTATGGATTCTGTGTGACCAATCCACTCCCGAGCAGGCCCGTCTTTCCTAAACTTAGAACAGAGACTTGGCAGAATTTGAGAATAAAAACACAACTCTGATAAGGCTTCCAGTTAACTTCTTAGGCAGTCACATGCACGGACCAAAACTTCTGGTCAGTGGGCAGAAGACAAGATGAACCACCAAAATCCTGCTACGTGCCAAGGCAGAAACGCCTTCCCTCATCGACAGTGAGAGCACAGGGTTGCAGCAGGGATGCCCCCACAATATTCCCGTCCCTTTCTTCAACACTGACCCACCATTAAGAACGTATGCTGCCTCCCTGAGAAACTCCATATGGCTTTTACTTCCCCATATCAACTTAATTTATTAAAGATCAACTGGATATCATAAGGAAAAGGGCTAACAGGGAACAATTTGCCACTAGCCAGGTGTTTGCCAGTTCCACTCAGGAGAAAAAAGCAGAGACCAGCAAGGTGCCATACTGCTAACTGGGACCAACGGGACTGATCAACAGTTAACACTTAACTCCATCAGAAGAGAGGGGTGGCAGCAGGGACAGGGAGGGGATTGTCCCTCTCTGCTCTGCCCTCGGGAGGCCCCAGCTGGAGTCCTGTGTCCAGAGCTGGAGCCACAATACAAGAAAGATGTGGGACTGTTGGAGAGGGTTCAGAGGAGCCACGAAGATGATCAGAGGGCTGGAGTACCTCCCTTACGAAGAGAGGCTGAGGGAGCTGGACTGGTTCAGCCTGGAGAAGAGAAGGCTGCGAGGGGACCTCATTGCAGCCTTCCAGTCCCTGAAGGGAGCAGAGAAACAGCAGGGGAATCAACTTTTTAAAATGCAGACAGGGGCAGGACAAGGGGGATGGAGTGAAGCTGAAGGAGGGAAGGTTTGAATTAGATTTTAGGGGGAAGTTCTTTCCAGAGGGAGTGGTGAGGGGCTGGAACAGGCTGCCCAGAGAGGGGGTGGGTGCCCCATCCCTGGGGGTGTTCAAGGCCAGGTTGGATGGGGCCCTGGGTAACCTTGTGTAGCTCCAGGCCTGGAGGTTGGTGGCCCTGCCTGTGTCAGGGGGGTTGGAACTCTTGTGATCCTTGGAGTTCCTTCCAACCCAGACCAGTGTGGGATTCTATGATTTTTGACTGAAATCCCTATTTGAATTGGCACAGTGTTTCCCAGTGTCAGGTAAGCATTTATAAAAACCCACAACAGCTTTCTGTATTAACAACTCAAGTGCTCAGAAGAGTTTGTCCTTAAATTAAGTGGGTTTAATTTTAATAACAAGATAAGTGTCTATATACTACTATGTGGGATACCTGTACCCTCTTTCCCTGAATATTCTTCCTTCTTCACCACTCACGTATTGGGCCAAGGTATTAAAATAAGGCATCAGATACTTGTCTTTTCTTCGACTGTGTATATGACACCAGTATCACAACGGGGTCAGACCCAGCACACTCACTCCTAGTTGTCACAGCACTACTCAACAGCAAATCCAACGCGCTTTCAGCGATGCACCACGTGGGTATATCCACTGCTGGGAAACAACACCTAAAATGCATCATAGTGTTACGTCAGTGTTACACAGGGAGTGCACTGTTAAAACACACTGCAGGCCACGAAACAGATTGATACAACTTTGGGGGGTGTCTTTACACCCGAAACCAGACTCCATCAACACGGCATCCATAATCCTTCGGCAGCATGCAAAAGAGAAAGGACAGCATTATAAGGCAAAGTCCTCGAGTATAGCAGGACAGGTTGCCAGTAGAACAGGATGGAGAAACCACTGGGGAGGGAAAGGAAGAAGGGTGAGACCACAGGAACTAAAATAATAACAGTAACAGCAATTTACAGACTGCTGCTGGGAATTGGGTGAAAGCACAAACTTGGGCAGAGCTTCAGAACCCAAGTACATTGATTGTTTGGTATTTTTCAAACGTGGAAAATATGGAATAATGCTTCTCCTTCCAAGATCTGGAAACCCCTTTGGTGATTTGTGCACACAGCAGAAGTAAAGTTACTTTGAACAATTTTTCTGCCAACCCGATGGCAGCAGGCTGTTGATGGACAACACTACTGGGAGGCTGACATCCCAGTAGCATTAAAGCTCCTGAATCCAGTAGAGGACAGCTTCCATTCCCCAAATAACCGTGCAAAGCACGTGCATCTCTTCGGCCCACAACACCACATACCCACATCCAAATGAGAACTGGGAAGTTAAAGCACACGACTACTCTATGAAACAACTGGGAAAGAACTCTATCGCTATGACACGCTCATAGCAGTTTACTCTGTGTATGGTGAACCCCAGAAGCAGGGTTGGCAGATTCACAGCTGTCAAAATTGCCAGTGTGAAGTGACATCATGCCTCTGGCATTATGTAAGACTGGTTCTCCTAAATCCTTTCCATCCACATGAAAAGAAAACAGAATTTTGAAACAATACCCCAAAAAGACAGGCAACACAAAAGCCCCCAGCGATACAGAATTAGTATTTTCTCATCTGACATGTCTCTCCCCTCATCCCTCTCATTATTGGTTTTCTTGTGCTCTCAGAAATTGTTTTCTCACAACTGTATGACCTGAAGAGGCAAAACAAGCTGATGTCTTAGCAACCATATCTGTACTGCCTTCTCTTGCTGGAAGAGAGTAGTTCTTCAATCCTCACAGCAATTATTCTCCTTTAAACATCCAAAATACACCATGTAGGCACTTCAAGGAGGTGAGCACTGCTCTAATTCCACTGATTGGAGCACAGTAACAAAGATTTATCTGAAACTGCAGCTGGAACTCAAAAAGCAGTTGCAGTCTGCAGAATGATCCAGCTTACTGCTTTCACTGGCGCTGGGATGGCTTTGGTGTAAAACTCTCCATTCGCCAGCCACGCCACAATCCCTTGTTGTTCACTTTTGTCCTTTCAGCCATTGTTTTCACATTGGCTACCTTGCTATTGTTTTAAAATCTCAGCATGCAACAGCAATTCAGATTTCTGGCTGCAGTTTGTTATTTTCATTAAGTGTTTTCTACATATTTTCCAAAACACAAGGTGAATCCTAGAAAACTCCTTCATTTTCCCTAAGTAACTTTAAGCGTACAGAAAACAACACTGCCTCAACTCAAATCCCTTTTAAAACCCCCCACATCCTACTCTAGCTGAGTTATAGATCCAACACATCATCTGGAAATGGTCCCTTGAATATTACTTCCCCCCATACTCTGGCACTGTACTGTCCCTGTTTGGCTTACCGAGGTCAAGTATTATCAGCTGGGCTCCAGCCTGTGCGTTTCCAACATCGTTTTCTGCAATGCACTGATAGAATCCTTCATCTGACTTCACCAGACCCAAAACTTGCAGATTATGTTCTTTCTGAGGAGTAAGGGGATAAAGTGACACTTAAAAATGGGTTGCAAATGCAAAACCAACAGTGGTGTTACAGCACATGACTTCTGAACAGCAACATGGCAAAGTGTAGTTGGGGTTCCCATCTGATTCTGTCTCTTTTGCACCAAAACCTCAAATTAAATGGTACCAAAAACCAGCAGAAGCTGCTTCCACAGCCATTTTTATGATATTTTAAGAACCAACTGCTACAACCTCAGGTATACCCAATTACATGACCATTAAGTTCTCAACCCTGTCTCAGTGACGACTTTCACTACATCTAACACTTCCCTCTAGAAGTACTGGGTGCACCAAAATGCACAATCCACAGCTCTGGTATCTTCATGTTGAAGCTCCTATTTGAAACGGGGATGTTCATCAATCCCAGACAGCTGCAGAAAACACAGTGAGCTCGCACTTCAACAGGAAACACCAGCTTTTGCCAACTCCACATGCGTCTGTCTCCGGTGGAAGATCTAAGCTATAAGGACATCAACGCATGCAATGTAAGCCTTAGTACTCGAGAAAAAGGAGTTGGAGAGCACTAAAGGTTTCAAGGAACCCTTTTTCTCTTCCAGGCTCCAAACATCAATGGTAGAACAATCTGGGCCTACAGAAGAACCTCGTTCTCCTGCGTAGGTGAGAGAGGCCTGACAGACAGGCCAACAGCTTACAAACCTGGAAAACAAACAGTGTACTTACAACGATTTTGAAATAGTCGCTGGGGATCACCATGTCGCCATTCTTGACCCATTTCACAGTTGGAGTAGGTTTTCCAGTCACCTCACACTCAAACACGATGTCCATAGACTCGTGAGCATAAATATTTGCAGGCCGCTTGAGAAACTCGGGAGGAACTTGAAATAAAACAGAAGAAAGACAAAAGATGGTTTTAGCATCCCCACAAACACATCAACTGTGCTCGTAATCAAAACCACAGCGAGACCCAACGGCAGCTTCAGGGACTCAAGCGCAAGCAACAATGACCTTGGCAGACATTTTTAGACCGGGGTTTGACAGGAGGTGCTACAAGCTCTGTATCATTTCAAAATGACATTTGGGGCAGTGAAAGAGCCAGCCATTTTCATCTGAAGTGACCTCTTGAGAATACAGGAAAGAAGAAACTGAACGGAGACTTATGAAGTGTTCAGAAGTATTTAAAAAAAAAAAAATCAAGTGACACAGGTGCTGTTTCAGAAAATAACTATCTCCATGATTGCGGAACATGTTGCGGTCTCTGATCCGACTCCGGCTTGTTGCTGCGTGCTGAAGAGACCGCAGCGGGCAGTGGATTTCAGGCATTATTTTGAGATTTAACAATGGCAAGTGTAGGGGCAACAGGTGCAAGCTGGAGCAGAGGAAGTTCCATGTGAATATAAGGAGGAACTTTCTCCCTGTGAGGGTGATGGAGCCCTGGGACAGGCTGCCCAGAGAGATTGTGGAGTCTCCTTCTCTGGAGACATTCAAACCCACCTGGATGTGTTCCTGTGTGATTTAGTCTGGGTGATCCTGCTCTGGCAGAGGGGTTGGACTAGATGATCTTTTGAGGTCCCTTCCAACTCCTAATGTTCTGTGACTCTTCACACCCTTCCTTCCCCACCCAGAGTTCATCAGAGCAAATTGTTTAGTGCTTAATTGAGCTGCCATTTTATGCCCCTTTCATGAATAACCATTCTTGTGGGGTAAACTCCCCAGCAAGACAATGGAAGGTGGGTCAATTTATAAAACAGAAAGACAGCAAGTTAGATTTTAAATTAAAAACCTGGGCTGAAAATGGTTGTAGAGAACTTTTCCGATCATCTACACGCTGATGCCCAGTAAGTGCATCTGGAGCCCGTGCAGCACGGAACAGCCCATCAAACACACAGCACTGAATTCACCCTGCGATTTTCTTTCCCTTTTTGCACAAGCCCAAGGAACACTGCACACAGGACTACCCAAGACTGCCCACACACCTCGTGCCATACCGGGAACGTCCCGCAGATACCCAGAACTAGATATGGGCACTGCCCACCCCAGTACCACCTGAAAGCCTCCTTGTTTAAGGTGTGTCCCAAAGTTTGTTACCTTGGGTCTCAGATGCCTATTTTATGTGTCCTTAGATACTCACAATAACAGTAAATAAAGTATTTAAAATCCATAAAAATTCCAAAACCCAGAACTTTTGGTAATACAAGCCCCAAAGCAACCAGCATCTTCCCTGAAGGAACGTGCCCAGCTGCGTATGAGGACTCTCCGTTGCTTTAGGAAGGACTGTTCACAGACACGTGCAATTTGAGTTATCATCTGTTATGAAGAATGTTCACCCATTTATTTGTTTTTACTACACTCACAGACCTAAGGACGGTTCCAGGAAAGCCAAAAGCGGCCTTCTGCCCTTCAATATTTACCCAAGAAAGTCAATACATGAGGGCTGCAGGGTTTAGGCAAACATTTTACACACTTCATCTGTCAATGGGATTTATTTCATGCGAGGGCAAAGAAGGAATACTGGCTCGTGCTTTACTCCTGCCTATGAAATGATGGGAAAGCTTTATAGGCAGATTTAATATTTTGTAGAACAGACAGCTGGAGACAAGCAGCTCTCTAGAACCCCTCGAGTTTTAGATTATAAACTGAACAAGGGAACATTAACATATGGAAATACTGATTTATAGAGTAAGAAGATGGCTTATGGCTCAGATGAGCGTGCAAAGCTACACCAGAAAACCCCAGAAACTCCATAAAGATGTACACGTACATTCATGGCTCAAAATCTCTCACACAGGAGCAAGAATCTGGGGCCAAGTCCAGCTCCCTGTGACTTCAGCCATCCATTTCATAAAATCATTTCCATAAATATACCCAAACCGCCATCCACTCCCAATTAAAATGCTGCAGACCTGTACTTGCTATCGGATGGCCACTACAACCCTATGGAACCCTGATGCTTGAAAACGTCTTCTGGATTTCTTGATGGCCAATTTGCTATGACTTACTCTTTATGAAAACAGGGCTCCCCAGCATTTCTCCTCAGAGTTTTTATTTATCGTGAGCCACACTATTTGCCTCCACATCCCAGCCTTTCTTTCGGCAGGCTCCACAAGCTGCATTTGCTTAACTCTGGTATGACAAGTCACCCGCATCCCCAACACGGAGCCTCTGGACTTGTTCTGGATTGAATTCATCTTTGTAGCCTGGAGACTTCCAATTCTTTGCATCCAATTTCAGATGCGTCTCCCCAGTGACTTGGAAAGTGGCATGAACACAGTGGTATCACTACAGCAAATACCCTGCCACATCCTTTCTACTGCTGGGTTTGCCCTTTCCTAGATGCATGGGAAGATCACGGAACAGATCCTCCTGGATGACATGTAGGAGCACATGAGGGATGAGTGCATGATCTGGGACAGCCAAGGAAGGTCATGCCTCACCAATCTGGTGACCTTCTATGATGGAGTGACAGCATCGGTAGATAAAGGGAAGGCGACCGATATCATCTACCCAGATTTGTGCGAGGCCTTTGACACAGTCACCCATCTCATCCTTATCTCCAAATTGGAGAGATGTGGATTTGATAGGTGGATCATCCAGTGGATAAGAAACTGGTTGACAGAACGTAGACAAAGGGTGGTGGTTAATGGGTCTGTGTCCAGGTGGAGGCCGGTGACAAGTGGTGTCCCCCAGGGGTCTGTCTTGGGACTGGACTGTCTTGGACTTTAACATCTTTATCAACGACATCGATGATGGAATTGAGTGCACCCTCAACAAGTGTGCGGGTGACACCAAGATGAGGGGTGTGGTTGACACAACAGAAGGAAAGGAAGCCATCCAGAGGGATCTTGACAGGCTGGAGAGATGGGTGCGGGTGAACCTAATGAGGTTCAACGCTGCGAAGTGTCAGGTCTTGCACTTCGGCCGGAAGAATCCCAGACATAGATACAGCCTGGGAGAGGAGCTCCTGGAGAGCAGCCCTGCTGAGAAGGAGATGAGAAACTTCTATGAGCCAGCAGTGTGCTCTTACAGCTCAGAAGGGCAATGGGATCCTGGACTCCATCAGAAGAAGGGTGGCAGCAGGGACAGGGAGGGGATTGTCCCTCTCTGCTCTCCCCTCGGGAAGCCC
Source organism: Porphyrio hochstetteri (assembly GCA_020800305.1). NCBI lineage: Eukaryota > Metazoa > Chordata > Aves > Gruiformes > Rallidae > Porphyrio > Porphyrio hochstetteri. The sequence continues at coordinate 14,458,389 of CM036915.1, read as the reverse complement.
CAGCTGGAGTCCTGTGTCCAGAACTGGGGCCCCAATACAGGAAAGACAGGGAACTGTTGGAGAGGGGTCAGAGGAGCCATGAAGATGCTCAGAGGGCTGGAGCAGCTCCCCTACGAAGAGAGGCTGAGGGAGCTGGGCTGGTTCAGCCTGGAGAAGAGAAGGTTGTGGGGGGACCTCATTGCAGCCTTCCCATCCCTGAAGGGGTCAGAGAAACAGGAGGGGAATCAGCTTGTTAAAAAAATAGATAATGTCAGGACAAGGGGGGTGGGGTGAAGCTAAAGGAAGGAGGGTTTAAATTGGATGATGGGGGGAATTTTTTACAGAGAGAGTGGTGAGGGGCTGGAACAGGCTGCCCAGAGAGTGGGTGGATGCCCCATCCCTGGAGGCGTTCAAGGCCAGGTTGGATGGGGCCCTGGGAAACCTTGTGTAGCTCCAGGCCCGCAGGTTGGTGGCCCTGCCTGTGTCAGGGGGGTTAGAGCTCTGTGACCCTTGGGGTCCCTTCCAACCCAGACCATTCTATGATTCAATGATTCTCTGCACCCTACTGATGTCAGCCTGTGAGAGATCATTGCTATCTCATCATCAGCTGCTTTTAACTAAGGAGCATTCTTCTGCCAGTCTGCTTGATCAATATTTTACGCTGTCATTTCCTTTCAGCCTCCCTCTCCTTACATAGAGACACACAGGTGGACAACAGGATCTTTTCATATTTTCATATCTTTCGTAATTAATTGCTCAGCCAGGTATGAAACTTGTTCCAGGAATCCTAATTAACATAAGCCTACATCATGCACTGTCAAAACTGCAAAACTTGTGTAAAAGCCCTCATAAGATGACCTCAGAGCACACATCAAACTGCTGCACTGAGGAGGTACAGTGTAGAACTCCAGGAGGAGAAAAGGGACATGTAGGGGAAGGTCAGGAAAATCCCGAGCAGCTCTTGTATTACGGTAAAATTGACCTTTAATTAAACCACATTTTTATCCACCTTTCCTCTTACTTCTCTGTGTTTAACAGCTCGCTCTTTCAAAAGCAGATTTAGATGCCCTTCTCCTCTGAGCATGAACATCACAGAGCAGACACACCAGACCTGCCCTCAACAAGAGGAGCATTGGAAAGGGGAAGTCCCTGTTCCACAGCACACACATGTTGTCTGGGCAAGGGCAGCGAAACTGTGAAGGGGCTGGAACACAAGTCTTACAAGGAGCGACTGAGGACCTGTGACTGTTTAGCCTGGAGAAGAGGAAGCTGAGGGGAGACCTTATTGCTCTCTTCAACTCCCTGAAAAGAGGCTGTGGTGAGCTGGGGCTCAGCCTCTTCTCACAGATACCCAGTGACAGGACAAGAGGGAATGGCTGCAAGTTGTGCTGGGGAGTTCAGGTTAGAAATGAGGAGAAATCTCTTCTCCAAAAGAGCGGTTGGGCATTGGAACCAGCTGCTCAGAGAGGTGGTGGAGTCACCGTCCATCGGGGTGTTCAAGGGAAGGTTGGATGAGGTACCTGGGGACATGGCTTAGTGAGTAATAAAGGTGGTAGGGGGGCGGTTGGACTAGATGATCTCAGAGGTCTTTTCCAACCTTAATGATTCTGTGGGGGGATCCTACCACAGTGTCCCAAAGGGACATGTCCACATATATACCTCTTTGAATACATCCAGAAGGTCAGACACCCCTCAACATGCACCTCCTGGGCAAGGACTTCCAGGATACCTAGCAGAAAATAGGTGGTGAACCAAAAACTGAGCCACAGAAGAAGGAGCAAGAGCAGTTTGGGAATGGCCATCGCCAATTTGAGAGGTTGAGAGATGAGTGGAGGGTGAGGAAGAGGGAGAAGCACTGTAAGGGAGCTGATGGACCATGACATTTTTGATGAAACACACTATTTTTTTCAAAGTGACTTTGCTTTTCCAGCTTTCAGAGCAAATGCCAAGCTGCTCACAAAGGGATGTTAATATGAGAAGTGCTCACTTTACCGTTTACTTTCCAGTTAATCCATTAAAAAATGCTTTAAAAATACTCTTTCATAGTTTAACTATGTCAATGTTTAGCATTCAAACAGATTAACACTCTGCAAGCACCGAAAGTTAAATTGATAACCAGAGAGCAAATGAGCCAATTACCATATAAAATAAGATTTCTAATGGAGGATTATGTGTTCCACCAAGACCTGGCAGCTCAGCCCACTCTTCTGTGCTGTGGTACCTCCCCACTTAGGGTCCCTACACAAAAGCATCTTCCATCCTTTTGTAGACCAAAAGGACAAAACATCTTGATCATAACAGTGATGCAAAAAACCCCACTAAGTGGAAAACCAACAATCTACAACAGCAGTTGATTCTCTAAGCTAAATCCCAGTAAAAGTGAAATATTTGAAAAACAGGGTATTTCTTTTAAGCCAACAGCTATAAAATGATAGGAGGAGCTGAGGACCCACACCTAGGCAAGAGGAACTGCACCCATGTTGATGTGGAAACAGGAACAGATGCTGGGCATGGATCCCATCCCCCAAGCACTGTCATCAGAAGGAAATGGAAACAAACTGCCCCAACCCTTGTCTCCTTCATCTCTTCAGGTGTAAGAGTGCTGAAAGGCACCACACTGCTAAGCAAGACAAACCCAGACCTCCTTCATTCATGTGCAGCAGCACGAGCCAACACAGCAAATTCACAAAAAAACATGTTGGCGTAGGATCCACATCATCTTGCCTTGGTTTTTATATGGGCAGGGTTACAGCAACCTTTGAGTAGCTACATGGGGAGTATCAAAGCAGAATCTTGGATGGAACGGGCTGCCCAGGGAGGTGGTGGAGTCACCGTCCCTTGGGGTGTTCAAGGGAAGGTTGGATGAGGTACTTGGGGACATGGCTTAGTGAGTAATAGAGGTGGTAAAAGGACAGTTGAACTAGATGGTCTTGGAGGTCTTTTTCAACCTTAATAATTCTGTGATTATGTATTCTGAACTTTACAGAATGACTGGTTCTTCAAATGCCTTCCCAGTGGTCAGTGCTGACTGCCTGTCCTCTCATTAAGACGGAAATTCTGTGGCCTTCAGGGGCGTAGTCGAAAGAATCTCTTGTCAATTCAGCCATCTGTACTGCTTCAAAATGAGACAAATTAATTCCACTGTCCTCCTCTTGCCTCCTGCAGAGCTTTCCTTTTAGTCTTACAGTCACTGATGTAAGAACAAAGGTTCCTGGTTTCACAATCCCATTTCAAACCTGAAACATCAAGGTGAGCTCTACAAGAAAAGGAGAAATTCAACTTCTGTGCAAATAACCCATCAGAACTTCACACTTTCCTACATACAAGGACAACAAACCTTCTCCTACAGTAACAAAATCAGAAAGAATACTGCTCTTCTCAGTAAGAACTCATTTTTATGCCCGTTCACCTTTCCCAAAAGTCAAACTCCCTGCACATTGCTCCCCAAGGGGAGGAAGGAAGCCCTAATGGTAGACTTAAGCACTGAAGAGACCTTGCAGAGGCAGGGAAGTGACCTCGAGCAGGCAGACCGCTTCTATCACCATAATAAGAAAATAATCTGAGAGCCTGAAAAAGTGTTTTAAAATGTATACAAAACTGAAGGAAGCGTTTTCTACCAGGCAGCTGCACCACGATCTCACCTCCTGACGCGTTTCAAACACTGTCTGTCGTACATGACACACCTAAGAATAGCCTCATTTTGATGGCGCAGATTGCAAGCTGCATGAAAAGATTCACTCTCCTCTTAAAAAGCATTAATAAATCATAGACTCATAGAACCTGTCAAGTTGGAAGGGACCTTCAGAGCCCATCTAGTCCATTTCCCTGCAGTGAGCAGGGACACCTCCACTAGCTCAGGTTGCTCAGAGCCTCATCAAGCTTGACCTTGAGTGCCTCTGGGGATGGGGCCTCCACCACCTCTATGGGCAACCTGTGGCAGTGATCCACCACCCTCATATTGAAGAACTTTTTCCCAATATCCAACCTAAATCTCCTCTTTTCTAGTTTAAAATTACCCCGTGCAGCTATTGGTCCAAGCACAGCATCAGACAAAACCCAGCACACCCATACCAACTGAAAAGGTAGATATCATCTCTTACAGCATTTTGATATTCCCCCACGTCCTCCACCACCTTTCTCAGTCTGTGCCGATGAATCACTTGTCCCCACCAACTCACCCAACTCCTGCAGACCCGTCTCTCAACTCTAAGTCCCATCTGGACGCCGACCTGTGCAATATGAGCTGGGGAGCTGCTTTGGCAGGGGGTTGGACCTGATGAGCTCTCGAGGTGCCTTCCAACCCCTGTGATTCTGTTATACCTATAGATCAGTGGCCCCACATCTGCAGCAGCCTTGCCAGTACAAACCCTCCCCCACTTCTCTCACAGACAAAGCAAGGACATTTATGCTTGTTAACGGGATCTACTGCAGACTAATTAGTCTCTGTTCATTCAAAAGGGCACAAACCAGTATTCAATGGTCTTCTGTGCTCCTGCAGACTATCTGGGGCTTCTTCCTCATATGCTGAAGCATGTCCTATATGCAGATCACAGAGTCACAGAACATTAGGAGTTGAAAGGGACCTCAAAAGATCATCTAGTCCAACCCCCTGACAGAGCAGCATCACCTAGACTAAATCACACAGGAACACATCCAGGCGGGTTTGAATGTCTCCAGAGAAGGAGACTCCACAACCTCTCTAGGCAGCCTGTCCCAGGGCTCCATCACCCTCACAAGGAGAAAATTTCTCCTTATATTCATATGGAACTTCCTCTGCTCCAGCTTGCACCCGTTGCCCCTTGTCCTATCGCTGCCATCACTGAGAAGAGCCTGGCTCCATCCTCCTGACTCTCATCCTTTACATATTTATAAACATTAATAAGGTCACCCCTCAGTCTCCTTTTCTCCAAGCTCCAGCCTCTTCTCATAAGGAAGGTGTTCCACTTGACTCCTTAAGCAATGATACTCCTGCTACCGAGGAGCCAGGTATGGATGAACAGCACAGAGCAACTATAAAGTAAAATTATAGCAATTGTTTAGAACAAAACCACAGTGTGGGGATTGTGATTTAACAAATGTACAGTTCTCTTTCAGGGAGACTTAATTACCTGCACGTTTGCAGGGTAAGAAGTAACAGCAATAATCTAGGAATAAGAAAGTCTGAGAAAGCCAGGATGTTACTGGACATCACTGTCCTGGCTTCGGCTGGGGCTACACCACAACAGTCACAAAGACAACCACGAAGTAAACGTGACTCCCAGTATCACACTGGTGTGCAAAGAAGGGATGGCACAAGGAGGTCAGTACCTACAGCAGCTCCCACAGCTCCTCCTTGGAGCCTGGGCTGACTGTGTTGTTCAAGAGCGAATCCCCCTTTACAAGAAAGCATTACAAAAGGATCAGTGACTCAAAAAAACAGCTCCAAAAGCAACGTGGAAGCCCTGGTGGATTCAGTTATTTGAGCAAAGGTGAGATTAAGGAGTCACACAACCTGTGACCTCAGACAGGTCAGAGGGCTTAATGCTGAACTGCTCACTGCACCAGAATGGAAAAGCACCTCTGTATCCACACATGTACAACTCCCTGCACAGAAGAGCTATGGAATATCTAGACTCTTTCCTGTTCAAAAAAAAAAAAAAAGCTAACATTCAAAACAATTAATTGCTCAATCTTCCACTTCAGCATGGAAATGGATTCTTCTTCCAGTACCAGCTGCAGTAAAAGAAAAAGCCTTTGAAACCCACTGCTGAGAACTGCTCGATGCGCAGGAGGCTCTGGGTTCAGCAACAGCTCCCATTCAGGACTGTGAGCTGTTAGCTTGGCGTGTGGGTTCAGGCTACAGACACTTCCAGGTCACAGATGCACATCCCCACAAATGGTTCTCCAAGCACCCCAGATACTACCAGCTTGTTTCTCGGTGGTTTTCACTCCTGGGGTGCTTTAGCAGCTGCAGATTAATTCAGCATCCTCACTGCATGCTGGCATTAAACCTTTGGCAAGATTGCACCATCACCCACCCTTCCTCTAACCCCATCTACACAAAGGTGCACATCAAAATCATCCGTCATTGTCAGCCCAGCTGCTCAGCAACAGCAAGAAGCACTTACAGAAACGACCTTATCTAACCAGCATCTGCTGAAGACTGGACTGGTGCTCTGCAGCACCCAGCCCCCTGATAAGCAGGGAGGAAAGGTTGCTTATCAGCAGGACAGGTCCAGGACCATAAAACCACAGCAACAGCTGCACAGTGCCACACAGCAGCCAACCACAGGGATCAAGGAGAGAAGAGGAGCAGAAGAGCAACACAGCTCTGTGTTAGCATCCCAGTCTCGAGCAACCCCTAGATGAGGGATTTCCTGAGGAGATACCTTTGTGTTTACTAGTCCTGGTTAGATTTTTGCCTTCAAAACCTCTTCCCACTGCTTTCTGGATCCAGGTAAGCCTCATACAGCTTTAATGCTCACAGCATAAGCTCCACTCAACTCTCCCTAGGAAAATCTGCCTTCTGCATCTTTCAGTCCATCAACCACCTGATGGCTCTTGGTTCCTGTAACTCAAGGAACACAGATGTTCATAGCTGCTTTCCCCATAACCCTCAGGATTTTACAGGATGTTTTCAACATTCCCTGTGTCTCTGATCATCCTCACTGCATCCTACTCCTACTCCAGCTTTACTACCTTTGAGAAGGGCCACACCAAGAACTGCTCACACCAACTCGATGTATGGGACCATCACGGATTTAGACAGCGCTACAGTAATTTCTCTGGTCAGGTATTCATTGTTCCTTCCCTAACATATCCCAACATTTAATTCATTTTTTAAGATCTGGCATTTTCCAAAGACCTACGTGTGACATCACCTGTATTTTATGGCCCTGCAAAGCCCAGCCATTCTGACACCCCCACTATATAAACACCCAGAGCAACGCCTGACTGTACGCTCCACTCGACAGCACACGGACATTCACCTGCCCTTTAACTGCTTGTTTCTCACCCAACAAAGTGTTTCTGAGGTTCTTTGTGCCCAGCGTTCATCCTCAGACCCCCAAAGAATGCGGAAGCCATGGCAAAGTTTGCCACCTTTCCCAAAGAGTTTACAAACAACAGCGAGCGGCGCCGACCTGGCTCCACTGCTGGACCAGCTCCACAGTCCCTGCTCTTGTTTTCTGTCTGTTAAATGATTGATTCACTTTTATCTACATGAAGTCATCCCCTCTGAGCCCAGAGCATCACCCTTTGAGACTCATTCAAAATGGAAGAGCCCCCCAACACCTCGGCAAGCCCTTCAAGGGCATGTCGATGGTAAGATCTTCTCCCTACAAACCACACACGAACAGACCCAATATCAGACATTTCCCATGTCAAGCACCACTATATTTTATCCTATTTTTTGGTCAATGTATCTGGTCCCAACGTCAGATTAACTCACCCCCAGTTTCTCAGATTTTCCCTAAAAGACTTTTAGAAGCCTCATGTCACATTGACCAAGTATCTTTACTCTGATTTAGGGTGTTTTTTCCCAGTCTGATTAGCCAGTTTAAGTGCTAGGTTACACACCACACTTGGTAGGCTCAGGATTTCACACCTAAACTCGTTGAGAAACTCTGAGCGAATACCATCTGCTCCTGATGATTTCCTACTGTTCACTTCATGGATTTGCTTTGAAATATATTTTATTAGCTCTACAATTTCAGGTGAATTTCACCAACAAGCTCCCTCTATTAAAAACTGTAAAATATAATAATTAAAACCACCAAACTTCCAATTTTACAGAGGACAGGGATATCAAGAAGGCCATCTTCTCCCTCCTCCTCTTTACATCCCATCTTCTGTTGACCCTACTCTTTAGAGGCCTCCTATCTCCAGCAGGCTTGGAGAGGAACAGTTAGAAGATTTTCATGTTATCAGGCAAATGATTTCTCAAGACCTTTGTATTATTTTGCTTGTGTATAAACATGAACAAGTAACTTCACCTTGGTGGGGTGGGGGGGAGGTGTTGGGGGTGCTTTTTGTGTTTCCAATGTAACTTCTGAGGGGTGTCAGGCATTCACTGTGAACATCACACCAGGCCCTAAACAAACACTGAGCCATTTAACCTTTCAGGCTGTATCAGTTTGGTGTCAGTAAGCTTCCAGAGATCCCCTTTTGTAAGGCTAAATGCTGAGGGTGTCGATGGATGCCAGCACCCCGGAGAGGCAATCAGCTGTACAGCCATAATCCTGCCACTTTCACTTTTAAGTGCTCATCTGGCAAGGGGAGAGAGGCCAGTCAGGGCATGGGGGAGGAATGAACACCCCAGAACGAGATGCTGCTAAGCCCAACTTGGGTGTCACCCACCCCAACCCCCCAGATATCACCCCAGGGTGTGGGCATAGTAGAGCTCAGGGGGAACCCAGCTCTCCCTCTGCCCAGTCTGTCAGGGGTTGGGCAGCTGAGCTCCAACAAAGCAGTTCCTCCCTGGCACCCCACTCCTGCGTAACACCTCCCCAGGCTCAGCTATTCCAACTCATGAGGTATATCTGGGGTATACCTCAGCTGATGAGACAGACATGGAAGAGCAAAGGAAATGCTTCCCCCAACGTGGCCTATGCTGGTCTGCTTAATAAACTGAGCTTAGTGGTGTCACCTTGTCCCCATCACCCTCTGCAATCCAGATCACAGAGGAATAGGAGCAAGGGCTCTGCACAGCTAATCCAAGCTCTTCCACTGCTGCATGGAGAAAGAAGCCACCCCTGCAGAGCCTGGTCCCAGCTCCCCACAATACATAGTTGGGCCTGGAGAGGGGTGAGCACCAGGTACAGTGAAGGCTGATGCTGCAGCAGGTCGCTGTGCACGCAATCTGAAGTGATGCTACAGGGATCGCGAGGCAGCTGGCCAAGGCCATCTCTGGGACAGCACACTGGGGTGCCTGGCTGCCGTTCTGCAGGGTGTACAGATGAGTGTGGGAGAAAATGAAACTTAATCCTTCCAAATACTAGTCCACAGGAGAAATGGCAATAGATGGTTTTGCCTGTCCTGCAAAGTGCCCCATGCCAGGAAGGACTGGCAATGCAAGTGAGCCACAAATGGAGCCCAACTGGGACAAAAGAGCACGTGTGATACCAACACAGCCCTCCCCTGGTTTTATTCCCAGGCTCTTTTGTGATAATGGACCTACAGTGTGTGCTGTCCAGCCACTGCACTCTGATCCACGGGTCCAATGACACAGGTCCACATGCAACGACGCAGGACTACCGCAGCTTCATGCCAGCCTGGGGGTAAGGCAGAGAGCCTGAGTGTGCCAAACCCCAGCTGGGAAGACAAGGCAAGTAAAAGCTGAGTGCACTGAGCCTTGGTGCAGCCCAGAGATTGACACTGCACAGGAGAAGGTCCCTGGAAACCACGGGAGAGGCACGATGAGACCATCATGGACTGATGTGTGGGATGGCACCGGGCATGGCAGCCCCCAAGGCAGCCATCCAAACCCACATCGGCAGTGCCAAGATGTCAGTGCCAGTGTCAGGCTGGGCAGCACTGCTGTCTGAGCGCTGGGCAGGGAGCTGCTGAGGGGCAGCCATGTCCCACTGGCTCAGCTGGCAATAGCCAGGGGTAGGTCTCCATTGCTGGGTCAGTGTGGGTCTGCCTGTAGCTCTCCCAGACAAGGCTTAGCCCTTGCTTGGTCTGTTTAATAAGTCAACATCATGTTGTCTGGGGTTCCCTCTTTCCCATTTTGTGCATCTGTTTCAGTCCCTCACCTCTAAATGGGTTTTTTCCCTTCTTACTAGTTGAGCTTTGCCATTTCTGTTCCTTTTTATGCAAGGAAACAGAATTTTTGCCTCAATAACTCACCACCTCCCCTCCAGAGCTTGTAGCAAAACCCCTCTGGGACCTTTTTTTAACTTTAGATTTCCTCTTTGTGAGGAGTAAGCCCACCCTTTGTGTATGGACACCCCCATGGAAAACTTCCCACTGCGCAGTCAGGGGTTAACATGCTGTTATCAGTGGTGAAGTTGGCATTTAAGGAAGAACTTGTGCCAAAGAACGGGGAGCAAAATGGGTCTCTTAAAATTAGACAACCAGATCACAGAAGTGTATCAAGCAGAAGGAATGAAAAAAGTTCGCACACAATGCTTATCGATGGGGATTACTGGTTATTATTCAAAGCCAGCTTTCCAAGCCACTTTAGGATGATTTTTAGAAGTCTAAGCATCAGTAAAGGAAACAGGTTCCATTCCTTATTGCCATGTTCTCCTAAGCCCTCCTTTCCCCATCCTTCAAGGGGAAATCAAGCCTCTCTGATCCCGAATCAACTCCAAGTACCATGGAAACATCTGAATGAACAAGAACACTCATCAAAATTTAAACTTCTTACAGCAGCACCAAAGGCAATGAAAATCTGATTGAATTCCAGAGTCCCACTGTGCACCATGAAGAACCCACGGCGCAGAGGCAGCAGAGCCCTTGGTGAGAGGGAACCTGCAGCCTTTAAGCCCTTTTTCCCAGTATCCAGCCCCAAGCTGCAGCGAAGTGAAACCCTCCCTGTCAGGTGCTACCACAGCATCTCCCATAAGCGAAGCTTGGGAGATGACTGCCTTTAGTTCTCCCCCTGCTCCTTCTACAATGCCACCATCTAAATTAAAACACTAGCACAGCTCTTCCATCTATGCCATGGCTATTTAATGAAAGCATTATGGATGTTTATCCTGGATACAGGGATGTTTTTTCCAGAAAGGTGTGTTTCAAGCAATTTCCAGCACAGCAGGCACATGTCGTGATGCACATCCACCAAAAACCTTTTAGTCTTCAGTAAAATTATTATCATATTGTTTACCATTACTCATTATTATGGTAGAAAGATTTTTAAAAGGCAATTACTGCACTTAATGCATTCACAACCACCATAAAGCTCATAAACAGTTATAACAGCTAAAGACGGGCTGGAAACAAAGGATTGGTTATTGTCCCCATTCTTGTTAGGGTTAAAGCTGGTGCCTCCATCCACAGTGAAGGACACCCTAGTGCCTTGGGTTTATAACGTGCCAAAAGAGGTGCAAGTCAAATTTCCCCCAGGTAGTTTCTGCCTCCATTTGCATTTTTCAAAAACTCAAATAATAAATTTACAATTGTTCTGATATTTTTTCAATCTGTGAAGGCAGGACAGGACTTGGGACTGTTCAGTCTGGAGAAGAGGAAGCTGAGGGGAGACCTTATTGCTCTCTCCAGCTCCCTGAAAGGAGGTTGTGGTGAGCTGGGGCTCAGCCTCTTCTCACAGATACCCAGCGACAGGATGACAGGGAATGGCTGCAAGTTGTGCTGGGGAGTTCAGGTTAGAAATGAGGAGAAATCTCTTCTCTGAAAGAGGTTTGGCATTGGAACGGGCTGCCCAGGGATGTGGTGGAATCACTGTCCCTGTTCAAGGAAAGGTTGGATGACGTACTTAGGGACATGGCTTAGTGAGTAATATAGGTGGTAGGGGGGTGGTTGGACTTGGAGGTCTTTTCCAGCCTTAAATGATTCTGTGATTCTATGATTTGTTTTTCATTTCAAAGATGCACAAGAGAAGGGGGGTGTCTGGTGAATGGTAGAACGTGGTGAGAGCTGGGATGAGTGGAATAAATTCAGGCACAGATACAGACCAAGGGAGATCACACAGTAAGAGAACTGGCCTGGCTGGACAACCGTCAAAGATCTCAGGAAGGAAGAGGGACAAATAGAGACAGAGAACGGGAAAAAAAAGGCATGAACTGACCAAAGAGGCAGAGGGCTCAAGCAATAAGAGGAGGCACCTGAGGGACCCAAAACCTGACAAGATATAGAGGAAAGGAGAGAAAGTACAGTAGAAAGTCACCGATGAGCATGGCATGCAAGAAAGGTCAGGGACAGGCACAGACATCACAGCAAAAAGAGGACATCGTTGCAAAGAATCCAGCAGCATTACCCCCTTCGCAGGCTGAGGTGGCCCGGGCCAGCCAGCCTTCCCTTCCTGTATTAAACGTGCATAAATCTCCCACCTCCATCTGCCCTTCCAGCCCAAAGAGCCCCTCGGAGTTGGGGACACAGGAGGAGGGTGACCGCTCTCCTCCCTGCCCAACATCATAGAAATCACAGGATGCTTTGGGTTAGAAGGGACCTCAAAGCCCACATAGCTCCAACCCCCTGCCATGGGCAGGGACACCCTCACTAGACCAGGCTGCCCAAATCCCCATCCAACCTGGCCTTGAACACCTCCAGGGATCCAGGGGCTTCCTTAGCCTCTGTGGGCACCCTGTGCCAGGGCCTCACCACCCTCACAGTAAAGAATTTCTTCCTAATGTCTAACCTAACCCTGGCCTCTTCCAGCTTGAAGCCATCGCCCCTTGTCCTGTCCCTGCACTCCCTGGTGATCAGCCCCTCTCCCACTTGCCTGTAGGACCCCTTTTAGTACTGGTAGGCCACAATTAGGTCATCATGGATCCTTCCCTTCTCCAGGCTGAACCAGCCCAGCTCTCTCAGCCTGGCTTCACAGAAGAGGTGCTCCAGCCCCCCTGATCATCTTCACGATGAACATGAACACTTCCAACTCATTTACTGACAGCAGCACCACAACACGGGAAGGAAGAGTCATTCAGACTCTGCCCCAGCCTCACTGGTGGGGTGGGGGCAAAGGTTGAAAAAGCAAATCCAGTTTTTGACAGGTGACTGCAATCCATCAGGCTTGTGATCTGGGTCGGTGGCTGGACAGAGAAGCGGAGCTGCTCAACATTCTCCAGCATGTGACACCAATCACAGCCCTAAAGGGGCATATTAAGAGATGTGCATCCTGAAAAATCAATGTTTAAGTGTCTCAAACTGGGCACTGAAACAGCTGGATACATTTCATCTTCATTTTTTTTTGTGTCTCAGTCAATTTTTAAAATGGATTCGACACCACTTCACTTCAGCAGAGCACAGAAATACATTCATTAGTGTTTAGGGCTGATTCAGATTTCATGGTTCTGAATACCAAAACAGAAATAAATATGGATTTAAAGTAAGCATAATGAATAAATCATGGCACTATCCCCTGAAGAAGAAAAAAAAAATTCAGATATTGAATATTTTCTTGATCCATCAGTACTAGAAAGCCTGTGCACTGCACCAGGCTCAGATCCTGTGGAGAAGCGGTAGGAGAACACAGAGCTGAAGATTTCCATAACTTACCCCCATAAGAAAGGGAAAGGAGAAGGTGACAAGTTAAATCCAGGTAGCCAGGAAATATCTTGGGTTTTAGTAGTAACCTTCACAATGGGACAGTGTGCTTGCGTGTCAGAGACTGAGAACCTGACAAGGGCCAAAAAGGACATAGATTTTTAAGATCATTTCAAATATTAAACTGCTTGGTCACTGAATACACATGGCCTCAGAATACTTTGGGGGGTAAAACCAACCAAAATAGGTCTGAAACAGTAAAAAAATAACTAAGTGAACCCACTGCTCCACCAAGCTCCTCTCATTCCTAGTGGAGCGCAATGAGAACTTCCAACAGCACACTGCCATGGGGACCAGACGTGTCCCTGATCACCAGGCAAAGTACTTCTGTCCTGATCAAGTAAAATTATAACAATGGAAGGTTTGTGTTTTCCCATTTTCAGCTTGTAATGACACAAACTCTGCAGGCTTGCTTTTTGCATCAATTAAGAGTTCCCCATTGCTTTCATTTCAGATCAGTGAAGGCAGCCCTATCTTCACATCAAAGTCTCTTCTAATTTACAAATCCCCCAAATTACAACTTTAATTACAATCCACTTCAAGAATAGCTTCTCTATAAGGAACCAACAAACAAGCTAAGGCTCTGCAGTGACAGAATCACAGAATCACAGAATCACAGGGGTTGGAAGGGACCTCCAGAGCTCATCGGGTCCAGCCCCCTGCCAAAGCAGCTCCCCAGCTCATATTGCACAGGTCAGTGTCCAGACGGGGCTGGAATATCTCCAGAGATGGAGACTCCGAACCCCCCTGGGCAGCCTGTCCCAGGGCTCTGTCACCCTCACCAGGAAGAAGTTCTTCCCCATGTTGGTGCAGAACTTCCTGGGCTCCAACTTGAGGCCATCACCCCTTGACCTGTCCCCACAGACACTGAAAAGGGGCTGGCCATTTCCCTGTGTCCCACACTTCAGATATTGATAACCATTGATCAGATCCCCTCTCAGGCTTCTCCAGGCTGAACAGCCCCAGCTCGCTCAGCCTTTCCTCATAGGGAAGATGCTCCAGGATCTTCATCATCTCCACAGTCTCCTCTGGACTCTCTCCAGGAGATCCCTGGCTTTTTTATCCCAGGGAGCCCAGCACTGGACACAATACTCCAGGTGGGGCCTGACCAGGACAGAGCAGAGGGGGAGGATCACCTCCTTTGACCTGCTGGCCACGCTTCTTTTAATGCCCCCCAGGATCCCATTGGCTCTCTTAGCCAAGCTAAGGCTCTGCAGTCTGAAAAGGAACCACCAAAGGGAGACAGTAAAGGCTTATAAAATCACGCCTGGTACAGCGAGGCAGCACTGACAGATTGCTTCAGCCTTTTCCCATGCAAGCTAGGAAAAGAGAAGAAAGAAAGTAATCAACTAAAAGCTAACAGAGATCAGGTTCAAGACAAACATAAAGGTGCTGCTCCTCTCAGTGTCATGGGATGCTGCAAACACAGAGCTTTTACATGGGGATGAGGGTCCAGGAACGGGGGATGGATTAATAGCAAAGAAATTCACTGAGGGTTGCTAAATAACGTAGAAAGCACACATAGCTCAGGAAACACCCAACCTGCAAGAGGTTGGAGAACAAGACACTACTTGAGGGAAGCATTAACTACTCTTGCCCTCAACTTAAGAGTTGCTCAGCGATCTGCTTTTGGACACTGTTAGGAACAAGGTACCAACCCATAAGCCTTTTGTCTCGTCCAACGCAGCTCCTGCTGTATTGCAGCGTTCACCTTGCTCACATCTCTGCACAGAATAAAATTCAGCTGCCCCACGTCATCTTCTGCACAGCATCATCATTGAAGTAGGAGGCCATCCTCCAGCCCTGAGAGCAGGCTCTGCTCAGCCTCCAGAGCCCCGTGGCCAAAAGCCTCCAGTCCCGTCCATCCCATGGGTTGCTCCACCACCAACGTTCCCCTTTCCTGGTCCCATGTCAGTCAGGCACCCTTTCATTGAAACAAAGAGCCTGGAGAAGAGGAGGCTGAGGGGAGACCTTTTCCCCACCCACACTGACCTGACAGGAGGGTGCAGAGAGGTGGGTGATGGTCTCTTCAGCCAGGGGACAGGAGATGGGACAAGGGGAAATGGCCTCAAGCTGCACCCGGGCAGGGTCAGCTCAGATGTGAGGGAAAAGTTCTTCCCTGAAAAAGTTGAGGGGCCTGGAACAGGCTGCCCAGGGAGGGGCCGAGTCACCCCCCCAGGTGTGTTTAACAGATGGGGAGATGAGGTGCTCAGGGATAGCACAGGACAGGAACAGTTGGACTCAGTGTTCTCAAAGGTCTTTTCCAACCTGGTGATTCTGTGAACAGGAGGATGACTCAGGCAGAGCAGACCTGGTGGCAGCCACATCTCACAAAGAGGTCTAACACGTATATATGACACGGGTGAAAGCGCCAGTTGGGTAAGGAAGAGGACCATGGTGCCTTGATCAGCAGGTTTCTCACCGAGGGAGCGCACTGAGAGAGCTCTCTGGGTGGCATTTCAGTGAATGCACTCCTGAAGCACAGTCTGTGACTGGAGTAGACACTTTTGCACCACTGACACGCTGCAACACATCTGAGCCTGCATGGGAAATCTTAAAACAAGCATTTCCCTGAGCTGAAAGATCAGGAGCCTTACAAATCTAAATCAGAGTCAGAAGCAGGGTGGATTTGGAGTATGAGCTTCCCTGTGACCAGGCACACCACAGCACCACACCACCATGCTGTACTGATGTAACACACTCCAACTCCCCTTCTAAAATAAAATTTAAAACCCCTGGATCTTAATGACTAAAATACATGAAGATTCAAGGTGAACTGAAGGCAATCTTTGGAACCTGTACAATTAGTTACAAGCAAGCACACCTCCTAATGAATCTTAAACCTTCCTATCACCACTGAAGTTGCAATCCAGGGATGCGTTTCTCATCCCACTGCAAGAATCAGCATCAAACTGGCAGCTGAAGCGAAAAGACATCACCAATTATAATCCAACGTGAAACTAAAGAAACCCAGTTCAACCTTTGCAAGAGAACCAGTTTAGGATTCAAAGTCTCTGTATTTAGCCCAAGAACTCAGAGTGCTGCTGTAACGCTCCTGTGTGCTGACGCAGAGCTTTGCTAACAGGAATGCAGAGAGAGCAGCCGATGGGAACCACTCCAGGGCTTCCCAAGCGCTTCACTCCTCGTGTCCCACCGCACCACTGCTCACAGCCCCGGGAAATCCGACAGAAGTTAATAGGTTAATTGTTTAAATCCTCAGCTCTCTTGCTTGTAATCCTCCCAGTTGATGCCTATAATATTCCAGTTATAATCAAAAGAAGTACAGGGGAGATTAGCAACTCTTAGAATTCTTAATCATGCTAATGGTAATTTAAGCAAATTAGCAGAGCAATAACCATGCAGCGTTCAGATTAGGCATATAACTGAAAGGAAACGTAATGTCAGTGCCAAGGACTGATACCTTACAGTTCCCGAGGCCTCACAAGCCCCATCTTACACAATAAAACCTCCAGTGGTGCTTTTCCCTACCCACTCCACACAAACTCCTGGAAAGCTGTCTGAAACACTTCTGAACTAATCAGTAAAAGCAGGATCTGGGCCTTATGCTTTTTCTGCAAAGGGAAGGTGACAGGATAGTGCTCTCACACAGTAATTCTTATTTATCTTCTCACTGGAACCAGCTTCCCAGGGTAGGGTTTATTCTCTGTGTGGCATTTTGTGCTGAGCTAGAGATGAAGCAACCAGGCAAGACAGAAACGCTGTAAATCACGACCACGTTATCGCTGACACTGTCAGTAAACAAAAGTTATTAATTATGCATGCACAGGAAAAGCTGAAGAACAATTATTTGCCCAAAGGGGATAGGAATGGCAAAATTATAGTTTAAAAACTCATCCCAAAGCAGCGCATGTAGCTTAAGGTGAAACATGGGAATTCACTGGAATGGATGCTGAGCAGCGTCGACACCGCTTGTGGAAGCGATGAGCAGCTAAACCCATCTCAAAAGAGATTTTCATTAGAGACGACTGACACAGTTTACATTGCACTTCCAGCCTCTTCCACTTCATCACTACGCATAACGCCCGTCCCCAGCTCCTTGAGAGGCCGCAGGCAGGCCTGCAGACACGGGGTGCAGCATCCAGCTCACAGAGCACAGAAACTCCATTAGAATAAACCAAGAAAAGGAAGGTGCAGTTGGAACTCTGAAATACTGCTGGGAGTGACGAGCCACAGAGCACAAAGCACACTACTTTCAAAGACTGCTCAAACTTGTGTGGCTTCCTTCAAGCACAGTCCTGCTCTGCAACATGCCTGCACAAAGACCACCTTGTCCTACTCCAGGGACCTGCTCTTGTGTTCACGCAGCCAGGCCTTCCCTGATAAAAGAAGTACTTTTGGGGAAGATTCGGGCGCTTGCATGCCTACCACAGCTGTAGGCAATGCATCTGTTCTTTTCTAAAGAGAAATCCAGCACAAGCACATGCTCTGTGCGTCAAGGTACCAGTGAGAAGGTGGTTACAGAAGGCCCTTCAGGGGCCTCTACTTCAGGCCTGTCCAGTATCGTAAGTCACGATGAGCACAACCCCACCATGTTCTTCAGTTGTACTGACAGAACAAAACACTTTGCTGAGACTCAAACCGCTTGATGTGTGTCAGGGGCCCACAGCCTGGGGATGCCACTTCTAGAGCACAGGGGGGCTTGGAGTTACCATACCGTGGAGCAGTTTACATCCTCATTGCAAAGCACTTTAACACTACATCAAACCTTGTTAAGAATGCCAAAAGGACAGACCGAGGTAGGGATCTTTGAGTCAACACCTGAAAATAGATAAGATCTCCCAGAAATCAGGACTGTTTATGGAAAATAACATAAAAGCATCCTCCTGCCATTTACTAACCATTAACTAAGCATCTGGGATCCTGTCCTGCTTTCTTGCAGGCCTCCTTCCAGCACCCTGGAGGAGTGCAGAGCATCACCAAATAATGCATAACAACTTGATCACGGAGATCCCACCTGCCTCAAGGGTCTTCACATCCACTATGGAAGAGTACATCTAACTTCCATTGACACTGGAACTAAAGAAACCCTGTTTACTCAAGGAAACAAAACTCTGCAGTGTTTTAATTATAAATTATTCTTATCATGAAGACAAACTAATTAACTGCAAGACTGCATAGGGAATAAGTCACCACAGATAACAGCCTGCTTCCTTGCAACAAATTACTGCTTCATCTCTGTAACTTGGGGATCAACTTCCCTGCCAAGGACTAGAGTTTTTATAAGTGAGACATCTAGTAACTGCAGTAATGTAGCTCCCATCAGAGGAGTAAATTATCCAGCGGTACGAGAGTCAGCTTAATGATCATAAAAATTTATCTTGAGAGAAAAGTATAAGTATCCTTTATGGTATGGTCTCTCTCTGGAGCCTAAGTAACGTTGGTGTTCCTCAGCATTTCCATTTGAACATCACCCTCAGATTTCACCACGAAATTTGGTGGTGCAAAAACAATGCAGAAGTCTGTGTTGAAACAAAAAACCCACCTTAAAACCTGTAAATCCAAGAATCAAACTTAAAAGATTGATTCAACCAATTAAACATAGTAGGATGACCCTGATAAATAGAGAGAAACACTTGCCGTTTAGGGCACCATTTCTATAAAAAGAGTTCTCACTTAGAGGAAGAAGGCATTTTAATGAGCTGCTTAGTTCACACATTCACATTTCTTGGAAGGCTTTGGCATACGCAATAAAAATTACCCTTGAGTCTTTTGGCTTTTACTTTTTAAATTGAAATTTTAACAGTCCTCCCTCTTTGAAAGAGCAGAAAACCAATAATAAAACGCCTCGAGTTTGTATCTTCTAAAGCCTTCAATCCTTAACCGGTATTCAAGAACCCTTGGAAGAACAAACCAGTTGGCCTACCCAACTGGCCTACCTTTCCTACATCACAGTAGGAAAAGCACGTGTCAGAACAGCAAGTCTGTTGTGCAAAGGATTAATTTTCCACTCAGTATTAATTATTCTTCCTGCCTAATTCACATGGAACCCAAGGGCACACTTCGTGTAGCACATAACATAATAATCACACACAACAAAATCCACAGAATTTGAGCTTTTTGCTCCACACAATCATAACATCCAGAATCATAGAATCACAGACTAGTCTGGGTTGGAAGGGACCCCAAGGATCACAGAGCTCCTACCCCCTGACACAGGCAGGGCCACCAACCTCCAGGCCTGGAGCTACACAAGGTTGCCCAGGGCCACATCCAACCTGGCCTTGAACACCCCCAGGGACGGGGCATCCAACACCTCTCTGGGCAGCCTGTTCCAGCCTCTGACCACTCTCTCTGGAAAGAGCTTCCCCCCAGCACCCAATTTCAATCTTCCTTCCTTTAGCTTCACTCCATCCCCCTTGTCCTGACATTATCTGCATTTTTAAAAAGCTGATTCCCCTCCTGTGTCTCTGCTCCCTTCAGGGATGGGAAGGCTGCAATGAGGTCCCCCCACAACCTTCTCTTCTCCAGACTGAACAAGCCCAGCTCCCTCAGCCTCTCTCTGTGGGGGAGTTGCTCCAGCCCTCTGAGCATCTACGTGGCCTCCTCTGAACCCTCTCCAACAGTCCCATATCCTTCTTGTATTGGGGCCCCAGCTCTGGACACAGGACTCCAGCTGGGGCCTCCCGAGGGCAGAACAGAGAGGGACAATCCCCTCCCTGTCCCTGCTGCCACCCCTCTGCTGATGGAGCCCAGGATCCCATTGCCCTTCCAAGCTGCAAGAGCACACTGCTGGCTTATGTGAAGTCTCTCACCCACCATGACACCCAGGTCCTTCTCAGCAGGGCTGCTCTCCAGGAGCTCCTCTCCCAGGCTGTATATATATGTCTGTTCAGAAACAAGCTGAAACTAGGGATGGGAAGTAGAGAGCAGGCTTCGCTGCATGTCCTCCCAACCTTCAGAAGCCAGCAGCAGTATTTCAGAGAGGCACGTTGGTACAAGGCAGCTGTCACGATGCAGCTGAAGGAAAACCCAGCGCAGAGCTGAAGGCTGACTAGTGCGGGGCAGACTGAACTCCATCCTTCTCCTCATCAGCAAGCGTCACGTACTTCATCACTACTTAAAGGACTTCAGAACTAAGGTGGTAAATCCTGGGGGCAGGTAAAACCCTGGGGGCAGGTAAATCCTGCTCCAAAGGAAAAGCTGGATTTTTACTTCAGAGACTAGACACATTTATCTAGAGACAAAACCTGGGCACAAAGATGATTTTCTGCAACTGATTCTCCAGGCCCAAGGTATCGATAGCACCCTTAGTGTATTTTTTAAAAGCCACTCTGCAGGAGAAAGTATTTCTTTCCAGAGAGCAGCAGCTGGTTCGAAGCCCCATTAATACGATCTTCAGTTATTAGACATTCTAGCTGAAAGAGAATCCAGCTTTTACAATTCCCTCAGTTGAGTCTCAGTTTCCATGCTGTGGATATTTCAGACACCGCTGCTGAATTTAGTAACGTTTCCCTTACCCCTGAGGATTACTCAAGAACATTTACAAGGAAAGCCATTTGTGCGAGTTGGATGGGTTACTGATAATTTGGTTTCATCTTTCTTAATGGTATTGGGGGTTTATATAGAAATAAATCAAAGTTTTTTGGGTTTTAAAAAAAAAAAAAAAAAAACCACAACTCATCTTCCTCGCTGGTATGGTTCTAGAGGCATTACACCCCCTTCCACCCTCACCCCCCCAGCCAAAAGGACCTAATCTTTGTACTCACTAACACCAAACCACCATTTGAGGCTGGTTTGAGAATTTTTCCAGTGCCACAAAAGCCAGTTTGAAAAAACCACGGAATACAAAGACTGTTTTTCCCCCAAATATCATCAAATTGCCTACTGAATTACAGACCAGCCCCACAATTAACGATGGTCACAGAGAAAAGCCCTTGCAACAGTCCTATCTACAGCCCACCATGGCCCATCTCCAGAGAGCTCCTTCCCAGGACAGTGTCCAAGCCCAGAGCACTGCCCCATCCAGGGTCCTTCCTGCCAGTTAACAGGAAGTCCCTGCTGCTGGGAAGAGCACGTGCTGTGAGCTGATGTTCCTGGATGCAGCGGGGCCATGACATTCACAGGCACAGCACGATCAAAGAGTGGGACTGATGTCAGGTTCCCAAACAAAGCCTTTCACATCCTGTGCCAGAAGCTCTGGGGAGATGGTACACCCATTTCCAGTTCCTCATCCCAGCCTGTTGGTGGGTGGATAATGTGCCCCGATAGTCAAATATCGCACGCTCATACCTCTGCAGTGCAGTGTAACCCAAAACCCACCTCTTACCGTAACGAGTGCCTAGGTGGTGAAGCCTCCACACCACCTTGCCAACCTGTGGGTGCTTTGTGCTGGGAAGCAGCCCTGAGGAAAAGGACTTGAGGGAACTTGAAGCTGGAAATAAGCCACCAATGTGCTTCCACAGCCCAGGAGGCCAAACACATCCTGAGCTGCATCACCAGAAGTGTGGCCAGCAGATTGAGAGGGGATTCTGCCCATCTGCTCTGCTCTGGTCAAATGGTCTGCCTGCTCTAAGAAAAACAGCAAGATGGGCCAAAACACACATGCAACAGTTCACCAAGTACAGGGCAAGTTTGGAATCTGAGGAGCTACAAGCAGAGCACGGAGGCTCTGCTGAGCCCAAAACCTGTGTAACAGTAGTGGGCAACAGAAGATCACAGTATCCGTGTACTGAAACACAATAGCATGGTGATGTTCTGCATGATGCAGAGGAGGAGTTATTTTTGTGGAAGTTTACATTAAAAATTATGCATCTCATGTTGATGGGTTGGTCTCCAGGTAAATCATGAGCAAGCGATGTTGTCTTAAAACAATGCCACGATCTCCTTCCCACGCAGTCCACAACTGTGTCCTAATAGCGCTGACAAAGCCACAGACAAGTAACATTAACCTGGAACACCAATGTGACAGAGGCAAAAATTACTCAGAAAGTATCTCTAGTCACCTTTGGTTGAATTCACAAGTAAATGATACACCACCACAAACATCTAAGTAGACTCAAGAGCAGCAGCAAGTATTATTAGAACGTCTTCAGCTTATACATCACCCCCACATCAGACCCCTCTGCCTTACTGGGTTTCCTCAGCATCACCCAAAGATCACTAACAGCCATGTTTCAGTTTCAAGGGAAAGAAACAATGCGGCCGAAGCTGAGGCTGTCTTTGACTGCTAACAGCTCCCCCCAACCAGAACAATACTGAAAGAACCAGAAAAACCCAACCCTTCGTCCCAGGTATGAGCCTTTGACAGCATCAGGGTTAGCGTGGTATCTTCTGAATCTGAAATCGAAGCACATCCTATTATCAGGATACAGCACTGAGCTTAATTAGAAACAGTAATCAATAAAGATCATCTAGAAGGCATGAGGAAGGATTCAGCAATTTCCAGTGTTGGTTCAAATTTCTCTCCTATAATTGTTTCCAATAACAATGAGAGCTTAATGCAAACCCCAGAGTTACCCAGACATATCACTCAGTTGTGAGAGGATTTAATCCAACATCTACAATTTCCAAGAACAGTAGCGGTTACTCTACCAGGGCACCTGCCACAGGTGAAGATGGGATCAGCTCTACCTTTGGAAGACAAGCCAGAGATTCTTCCTGCTAAAGGCTCTTCCTTCTACAACTGCTTTGATTTTAAAGGAAGTCTTTAAACAAGTTTAACTCAGGTTGGTGTCATGTAGCCCACCAACAAACTTCGGTTCTGCTGCGTGACAATAACATTATCTATTCAAATCTGATCTGTCACTATTAATCTAAACAAAACATAGATTTTATCTTTCTTTTAGTATCTAAATCACCACCAAGGTGCCACATAGAAAGCACAAAGAGAGGTTTTCTTACTCTGCAAGACCAACACTGCAATATCTGTACTTGGTTTCTCCACCCAGTTTGCTCTGGCGGCACGAATAAGGCAGTAATCAGCCTGTTGCTGTGTGCAACCTCCGATGTACCCCCCCAAATAAAGCTTCCCTGGCTGAGGGAGGTGGCAGAGTTGCCATCCCTGGGTAAAAGACAGGTAAACAGAGTACCTAGGGATGTGGTTTCATGGTTTTGACAAGTTAGGTCGATGGTTGGACTTGATGATCTGAAAGGTCCCTTCTAACCAAGACAATTCCATGTTTCTATGACTTCTGAGTACATGAACACAGCAAGGCACCGAAGGCACAATACTGAAGATGTATCAGACATCCAGTGCTGTCCTAGATGACTCCACAGCCAGCCTTCTGCAATTCTACACGACACTGAAAGGCAAAACCATGGACAGCAAAAAGAAGTGTACTTGTGACGCGGTTGGCACACGCGTAGGGCGATTCCTTTCTCTGAAAGCCTTCATCAGACCTGCCACATCAATGCATTCAGAAGATGAAAATGGAAATTTTTTTGGTTTATTATTTTCTGGTTCAGCCTTAGCAGCAGTAAATATTTCAACAGAAAGAGAAAACTCCCTGTAAACTCACTGCCTACAGCAGCAGAGCAAAGCCAGGCAGCAGGAAGCTCACAGTGACCTAACCCGCGTCACATCACGTGCAGGACTCCCAGGGGCACTGCGCACAGCAATAAATCTGAAAAATTTCCCAGCTGAAGAGTGAACTTAGAACCTTCTCAGTATTTCACTGCCACAACAGCTCTTCCAGGCTGCAGGGTTTGGGCTGAACACATTCTAAATGCCTTCACTGCTTGTTTCCCTGGTTTCCCTTTCATCCCTTCCCACTCTTATCTCAGGAAATTCTACAGATTCTGTCATCACAGGCAAGAGTAAAACCACTTTTTCCAGCACTCTGAACTCGTTGCTGTAACTAAACCCAGTGCCCAGCACCAGTCCCCCCGGTGACAGCAAAGGGAATGCTGCCAGTACAGCTCTCTGGGCCCAAGATCTTCAGACACCAAATTACTGCCTGGCTGGAGGCCTGGATCTAGTGGAGTCCCTCAGGGGTCTGTACTGGGACCAGTGCTAGTCAATGTGTTCATCAGTGACCTGGGTGAGGGACCAGAGTGCACAGTCAGCCCGTTTGCTGATGACACAAACTGGGAGGGGTGGCTGCCACCCCACAGGGCTGTGCTGGTGTTCAGCAAGACTGAGACAGGCTGGAGAAGTGGGCAGGGAGAAGTTTAATGAGGTTGAACAAGGGCAAGTGCAGGGTCTGGCACCTGGGGAAGAACCACCCCAGGTACCAGTATAGGTTGGGGACTAGTCTGTTGGAGAGCAGAGTAGGTGAGAGGCACCTGGGGAACAGCAGGATGATCAGGATTCAGCAATGTGTCCTTGTGGCCAAGGTGGCTGACAGCATCCTGGGGTGTATGAGAACGGGGGTGGTTATTAGGGCAAGAGAGGTCCTTCTCTCTCTCTACTCTGCCCTGGTGAGACCACATCTGGAATATTTGGTCTAGTTCTGGGCCCCTCAGTTCAAGAAGGAGATAAAACTCCTTGAAAGAGTCCAGCACAGGGCCACCAAGATGACGGAGTGGAACACCTTCCTTATGAGGACAGGTTGAGGGAGCTGGGCCTCTTTAGCTTGGAGAAGAGGAGACTGAGAGGTGATCTTATTCATGTTTATAAATACATAAAGGATGAGAATCAGGAGGCTGGAACCAGGCTCTTCTCAGTGATGGCAGCAATAGGACAAGGGGCAACAGGTGCAAGCTGGAGCACAGAAAGTTCCATGTGAATATAAGGAGGAACTTGTTCACTGTGAGGGTGATGGAGCCCTGGGACAGGCTGCCTGGAGACGTTGTGGAGTCTCCTTCTCTGGAGACACTGACAAAGGAACGTGTCCAGGCAGGTTTGATTTAGTCTGGGTGATGCTGCTCTGTCAGGGGGTTGGACTAGATGATCTTTTGAGGTGCCTTCCAACTCCTAATGTTCTGTGATTCACAGAAACACCCTGGCAAAGGGGGGTGTTATACAGACTGTGATGCCATATGCTTTTTCCACTCAAGATGTGGTGATATTTGTCCCTAATGGCTACCTCCACATGGGTGGGCTTTAGGAATATTAACTTGCTGATCTTCCACCCTCCAAGGATATTTCATGTGCTCTTCATATTCAAACCGCTCCCCAAATGTGCACATCAAAATTCGGGGTGTGATACATGAGTACATTACACCTTCACTTTCCACACACAGAACTGGAAACTCTTCTTCAGAGCAGGCTTGGGAAATTGCTCCAAGGGGTCTCCTTGCTTTGTGGCAACTAGTATCTTCTAAGGAAAATGCCTGAAAACTGCACTTCCAACAGGTAGATCCATCACTGGTCAGGCAGTTGCTCCCTAACCTATTTTGGTCAAAATGATCCAAGATAACTTAAAACAGGGTTTTTTAGGCTGACGCTAAGTGAAGAGCTCAGAAAAAGCAGCTGAGGGAATAGGTGAGAGAAGGGCAGTAGGGAGGAGACTATGCCCACCTTCCCAGTGGGCACAGCTGCACAAGGCAGGCAGGAACAGCCAGTATCACTCAGCAGCATGCCCAGAATTAATTCCAGGTTGTTGCTAGAAGCTACACTGAAACCCACCATCTCCCAAGACATACCTTAAATTTCTAGTGTTTCACAGTGCAGTTCTCAAAAAAAAAAACCAAACCCCAAAACCCCTCAAAGAACATCCAGGTTTAGCAGAAAGATAAAATTCAAAGATATTTCATGGGGGAAGGTCCAAAGAATGTCACCAATGACAAAACTAGGGATTCACTTAAGGTTTCCCTTGTCCACCTCAAAACGTAGGCGACTCGAAATACACCCTTTCTTCTCACCAAACCCACCTAAGACTTAAATGATTTCTCAACCAAACACGCTTTCAACACCACCATCTGCTTTCAGCAGCAGTGAAATACTATTTTCCTGCATTCTCAGGCCCTGTACTGCATACCTTCTGCACACGCACCACCCCATTCCATACATTTGTAATCCTCCTAACTCCAGCTCCCAGGCACACATCACAGATAAGGACAGTGAGACAATAGACTTGTGTATTTTCCTTCTGGACCCTTAAGTACCTTTCAGGTCAAGTACTGCTTTCTACTTAAAGCCATTTTTCCAGATTCGGTCTTTTTGCAGACAACACCAAGCTGGGAGGAAGTGTCGATCTGCCTGAGGGTAGGGAGGCTCTTCAGAGGGATCTGGACAGACTGGCTGGATGGGATGAGACCAACGGGGTGAGGTTCAACAAGGCCAAGTGCAGAGTCCTGCACTTGGGACATGACATAACCCTGTGCAGCACGGCAGGCTTGGGGCAGAGTGGCTGGAAAGCCGCCTGGAGGAAAAGGACCTGGGGGTGTTGGGTGACTGGAGGCTGAATATGAGCCAGCAGTGTGCCCAGGCATCCAGGAAGGCCAATGGCATCTTGGCTTGTATCAGAAATAGTGTGGCCAGCAGGTCTGGGGAGGTGATTGTGCCCCTGTACTGGACACTGGTGAGGCTGCACCTCAAATACTGTGTTCCGTTTTGGGCTCCTCACTCCAAGAAAGACATTGAGGTCCTGGAGTGTGTCCAGAGAAGGGCAACCAGGATGGGGAAGGGGCTGGAGAGCAAAACTTCCGAAGAGCGGCTGAGGGAGCTGGGGGTGTTCAGCCTGGAGAAGAGGAGGCTGAGGGGAGACCTTATCACAGCCTGCACTGACCTGACAGGAGGGTGCAGAGAGGTGGGTGATGGTCTCTTCAGCCAGGGCACAGGAGATGGGACAAGGGGAAATGGCCTCAAGCTGCGCCAGGGCAGGGTCAGATCATATGTGAGGGAAAAGTTCTTCCCCAAACAGATTATCAGGCACTGGAACAGGCTGCCCAGGGCTGAGTCCCCGCCCCTGGGTGTGTTTAACAGACAGGGAGATGAGGTGCTCAGGGATGTGGTTTAGCTTAGGACAGGAATGGTTGGACTCTATCTCAGAGGTCTATTCCAACCTTGTGATTCTGTGTCTCAGCTTTTCCCTCCTGTCAAGCTCCTTGAAATCAGCAGTATATTTAAGGATATAGATGTCCTTTCAAGGAAGACCTAAGCAGCCACAGGATGTGACTAGCCATGCCATGACCTTCATCCTCGTTTAGGTAGGTATGTGGCATTGTCCACGTTTAATATGTAATGAGCACATACAGCAGTGTTTAGCCATGCTCAAGACGCCTTACAAAGCAAATTCCTCACTGGAGTATTTAGGAAGCTGTGAGCAGTTTGAATATGAAAGCAACACATAACACAACAGAACAGAACTGGGGTGTTGGGGTGTGCTTCCTCTTTCAAAACTTTGTTGGTTAAAACAGGACGCAAAACCCAAAAGGATCTTGAACTGACCGCACAAGAGAGCTCTTTAGGAAGCCACCCAGAGATCCATTCTCTCCAAAAATTAAACATTTGACCTACCTTGAACTGCAAGTTCTGCTTGAGCTTCAATTGTCTCATTGCCATTGTCCGCTATGCAGGTGTAGGTCCCCGCGTCCCCTTCCGTCACGTCGCTGAGCTCCAGGCTGCCGCCCGCCAGCAGAAGAAATCTTCCATGGCTGTGCAAAACAGGACACATGGGTCATCTGAGGAACAAGCTCACTCAAAGAAAGCATTACCAGAGAAGTGTGGAGAAGAGAAGGCTCCAGGGAGACCTAATGATGGCATACCAATACTTAGAGGGGTCCTACAGGAAAGCAGGAGAGGGGCTTGTCATCAGGGACAGGACAAGGGACAATGGCTTCAAGATGAAAGGGGACAGGTTTGGATTAGATGTTAAGAGGGTGGTGAGGCCCTGGCACAGGGTGCCCAGAGAGGCTGCGGAAGCCCCTGGATCCCTGGAGGTGTTCAAGGCCAGGCTGGATGGGGCTTTGGGCAACATGGGCTAGTGGAGGTATCCCTGCCCATGGCTGGAACTAGATGGGCTTTGAGGTCCCTTACAACACAAAGTATTCTGTGATTCTTTCATTCTAAGCACACACACAAATCCCCTCTGCCTGAAATACCTACATACACCAGAAAAGTGTTCACACACGATGTTCCTGGGTGCCGTGTCACAGAACAACATTGAACTAGATGGTTAAACTGCTTATGGTGGCTTCACATTGAAAATGAAATCCAACTCTATCAATTCCACAAGAGTAGCTCATCTTTTTGCATTTTCAGCTTCAGGTATCCTTAATTAAATAGGATCCAAGGAATTTAGACAACAGGAACTAAATTGCAAGAAAAATGAAACACCCCAGTTGTGTCACAAAAAGGGTTTGGTAGATACAGCTGGAACAATTTACTGCTTGATGAGTTAAGTGAACTAGAACATGCCAGACTTAGGCCTGCACAAGGGAAGGAACAGCCATGGATACTGTATGATGCATATTAATTCAAATGTTGTTACAGGATAACCATTTCAGTAAGGTGCAAGAGTTCAGAATAAAATACAGGTTAAAAAAAAAAAAAAATCAATAAATCCTGCAGAGAAATTAAAAAAGTTGGCAAAGTTTCAGTAGAGAATTTTCTCCCTCTGATTTGAATGGGTGGGGACCTGCCAGAGACAAACTGGGAAGCGTGGTAGATCTGTCAGGGACAGTCAGGATATGAAATAGGAGGGAAGGCTGGGCAGAAAGAACTTGCTGGATGTGAGAAGCTGAGACTAAAAACTGCGAAGGAATGATAAAAGACTACAGAGAGGGTAATTGTGATGATCCATAGTGGCTTTTTACAGATATCCACCAACTTCCCTCGTCATCCGCCTGACAGCAACACACGCTTCAGCATATCCATTTTCTCACAGCCAGCCCCATGAACAGTGAAGGAGCATCTGCATGGTGAGGCAAACAGACTGTCATTTAATTAAGGTGTTATTAAAATTATTTTAAAATGTTGCTATATAAGGTGCCTTGTCACATTAGGCAAACAGAAGCTTGTCACCTAGGAACTCACAAACTACTTGCAACACGGTGGCATTTACACGGATCACAGAACCATAGGGGTTGGAAGGGACCTCCAGAACTCATTGAGTCCAACCCCCTGCCAAAGCAGGGTCCCTAGGACGGGTCACACAGGTCGGCATCCAGATGGGTCTGGATCTCCAGAGACGGAGACTCCACACACCCCTGGGCAGCCTGTCCCAGGGCTCTGTCAGCCTCACCATATATTGATGTGGAACTCCCGGTCTCCTTTTTTCTTCACTACAAACGAAGGTGGTGAGGTCCTGGCACAGGGTGCCCAGGGAGGTGGTGGCTGCCCCCTCCCTGGAGGTGTTCAAGGCTGGGTTGGATGGGGGATTGAGCAGCTGGGTCTAGCAAGTGGTGTCCCTGCCCATGGCAGGCAGGTGGAACTTGATGATCTCTGAGGTCCCTTCCAAACCAAACCATTCTATGATTTTCTCAACACACAAGGTCATACAGTTTTCAGCCACCTATACTGCATGCCATTCTTGTATTCCCCTTGTTTTCCTCAAGGAAACCCAGAGCTGAGTTCAGAGTTTACAGACAGATGAACCACCGTTAGAACCACGGAAGAAAACAATCCATGTGTCCAGGCTCCTCCACAGTGCCTCCTTCCACCCGTGTTTGCTGTGGAAGAGTTCTGGGCTTAAAGCAAAACCACTTGTGTAATAAACTAAAAACATCTTCATGTTTTAAGGACAAGGAAGCAATCAGATTTCAGACACTGGAGACAGAGAATCAGCTTAATATAGAAGTGATAACATAATTTAAAGTGTCATTACAACCAACAAAGATTGATCACTCTAGTGCCACAGAACAGCAAAATCAAATTCAAGCCAGTTGTACGCATTCCATACTGCCCTCACCCATAGGATACAATTACTAGAGCTACTCAGGGTACCTAACTCACAA
Organism: Porphyrio hochstetteri; assembly: GCA_020800305.1. Classification (NCBI taxonomy): domain Eukaryota; kingdom Metazoa; phylum Chordata; class Aves; order Gruiformes; family Rallidae; genus Porphyrio; species Porphyrio hochstetteri. Next base: position 14,428,404 of record CM036915.1, on the reverse strand, counting down.
CGCGTTTTTAATGTTCATTATCACCAAATGTAGTGAGCCTTTATTAATTTACTGTATTCAAACAGCCACTCATACCCTGAGCTTTTGGATTTTTCCCCCCTCCTCTCTTTTAAATTACTATTCCCAAAACATCTTCTAATCTATTTGCAGTCTTGGTAAAGTACAGCAGATAAAATTAGACAGTAAATTAGATTATTTCGTGGAATCTCCATAATTACTCCGCTATGTTTAACCTTTACTGAGTTGGGCAAGTGTAATTCACTTCATACAAATCACCCCAAGTGCCTGGCAGAGAATAATATGTAATAATTAATATCATGCATTTGTGCAAAGTGATAAGGAACGTCCCCCCCCCCCATTAGGCACAGGCATGTGATCACACCATTAAAGACTTCACAGAACGGTTTTGGTTGGAAAAGATCTTCAACATCATTGAGTCCAACCATCTAGCCAGCCCTATGAGGTCCAACACTAGACCATGTCACCCAGTACAACATCTACTCTTCTCCAGGAATGGTGACTCGCCCACCTCCCTGGGCAGCCTGTTCCCATATCTGACAGCCCTTTCAGTAAAGAAATTTTTCCTAATATCCAACCTAAACTTCCCCTGACACAACTTCAGGCTGTTCCCCCTTACCCTGTCACTGGCTACTAGGGAGAAGAGACCGACCCTCACCTCACCACAATCAACTTTTAGGTAGTTGCAGAGAGCAAGGAGGTCTCCCCTCAGGCTTCTCCAGACTGAACAATCCCAGCTCACTCAGCCACTCCTCATGAGATTTGTCTTCTAAACCGTTCACCAGCCTTGTAGCCCTTCTCTGGACACACCCAAGCATCTCGATGTCCTTCTCGTAGTGAGGGGCCCAAACCTGAAGACAGTTCATTCCAACGCACAGGGCAATAGCACAAAATTAACACTGCAAAGGCAACCTCAGCATTGCAACCCCTTCACTTCAGAAAGCAATTCACCATACCACAGTGGTGCAGTTTTCTGTGGGCACTATTCAACGACATCAAATTCTGCTCAACTGAACAGCCCAAACCCCCCAAAGCATCAGCTGTAGTTCCACAGCCTTATTAAAACATGAAGTTATCGCTGAGGGTCCTTCTGATTGTTTATTTGCAGATTAACCATCTCGTTTGCTGCGGCTTTTGAAGTACCTGGTGGTCTGTACATTCCTAACTCCTTCCATACGAGTGTCCACACAGAAATCAAGACACTTAACACGCTGCTTGAGCGCACAGGGACCCCACAAACCAGAAAGGTTCCAAAGTAGATGAATGTTTTCCAAATATTTGAAACTGGCTTCCAATCTCTGAAAATCCATCTTGGCAGCCACCTCAACCCAGACTGCACTTCCATTTTGTTGTGTTTACTACATTCCTGGCAGAGGGATCACTCTTTCTGAGGTTATGGAGGAAATCCAGCTGAAAAAGTTTGCCTCGCCAAACCACGGGTACAGCGGGGTGGGTGCACATTCATAGGGCCAGCTCTAAACTGAGGAGCTGTGAGCAGTACACCCTACAGCACAAGATTTTACAAATAAGAATAAATTCGATGGGATTAGTTCATCTCTTGGGCTCGAGTCCAGAGGCTCGCTACAGATTTTCACAGATTCACAGAATCACAGGGGTTGGAAGGGACCTCCGTTGCTCCCCAGCTCATACTGCACAGGTCGGCATCCAGACGGGGCTGGAATATCTCCAGAGATGGAGACTCCACACCCCCCTGGGCAGCCTGTCCCAGGGCTCCCTCACCCTCACGGGGTAAAAGTTCTTCCCCATGTTGGTGTGGAACTTCCTGTGCTCCATCTTGAGGCCATGGCCCCTTGTCCTGTCCCCACAGACACTGAAAAGGGGCTGGTCATTTCCCCCTGCATCCCATACTTAAGATATTGATAAACATTAATAAGGTTCCCCCTTAGTCTTCCTTTCTCCAGGCTGAACAGCCCCAGCTCACTCAGCCTTTCCTCACAGGGGAGATGTTCCAGGCCCTTCATCATCTCCATAGCCTCCTCTGGACTCTCTCCAGGAGATCCCTGGCTTTTTTTATCCCAGGGAGCCCAGAACTGGACACAATACTCCAGGTGGGGCCTGACCAGGGCTTTTGAAAGTCTAATTTGGAGCTACAAGCACCGATACCATAAACCTCAACCTAAACCAGGGAGTTTAGCTTTTTCCTTTCTTTTCTAACAACATCATTTTGAGGATGTTATTACACTTCATAAAAATTATTAGCTTGACAAGCCAATTCCATGGCAAGCCGTGATCACAAGTCAGATGCTTTTCCCAGTGACAGTTATCAGATCCAGTTCTCAACTTTGTGATTTTTTTTGTTTCCTCTCTGAAGCTCTGTGTACAGTAAGAAAGGCCTGAAAGGAGCAGATGAAAGCCCAAGAGAAGGGCATAGTGATGGCACATGCCTACAGAGGCCCTTCCTCCAAAGAGTCTCAGCTGCCAGCTTATGAGGACTGAGCCTTCCCCAAGGCCTGGGGGAAACTCAGGTATTTCATAGTCTTGAGGAGCTTCTTCGTGAGAAACCAAAAAGTCAGCAGCTGACATACATCACTTACGCCTCTCCAAAATCCTTCAGTTCACAACTTCTGAAAGGATTCCTTGAAGCTGTACCAGCTTTACTACAATAGAGACTTTGAGCTTTGCATTAACTTCACCAATTTCTTGTTCAACACTCAAAGCTTCCTACTCTTTCATTCCAACTGCTTTGAAAAGTACTTTATCACAGCAAACTAATTTCACAATATATTACATTACAGGCTGCTTGTTGGAACAGCTGCCAAGCCTGCCATCATTAGAGTTGACTCATATTTAGCCGTTAGCATAAATCTTAATGCAGTCTTTGACAAACAGTCCATCGAAATTAAACACCTTCCCTTTTCCAGGCCTTGTAACAAATCACAGAATCCCAGAACATTACAAGTTGGAAGGGACCTCGAAAGATCATCTAGTCCAACCCCCTGCCACAGCAGCATCATCCAGACTAAATACCACAGGAACGCATCCAGGTGGGTTTGAATGTCTCCAGAAGACAACTCCACAACCTCTCTGGGCAGCCTGTCCCAGGGCTCCATCACCCTCACAGGGAGAAAGTTCCTCATTATATTCACATGGAACTTCCTCTGCTCCAGCTTGCACCCGTTGTCCCTTGTCCTATCGCTGCCATCACTAAGAAGAGCCTGGCTCTGTCCTCCTGGCTCTCATCCTTTAGTATTTATAAACATGAATAAGGTCACCTCTCAGTCTCCTTTTCTCCAAGCCAGAGAGGCCCAGCTGCCTCAGCCTGTCCTCATAAGGAAGGTATTCTACTCCATCTTGGTGGTCCTGTGCTAGACTCTTCCAAGGAGTTCTATGTCCTTCCAATACTTCATTCCATAGCCCCACCACTCCGAATCCTTAAAATGAACCTCTTTTTCCTATAAATACAAGCTCCTGTACACATCCTCCTTAGCAATAGAGCTAGAAAGGAAACACTTGGTTTGGTGTTAGGTTAACTACCACACTTAGTAAGAGAAAAGTAAAAGTAAGGCTGTGTGCCTAAAGCAGTAACCAAAGGGTAAAAACTGCAAGAGTACCACTAGGTTGGAAAAGGCCTTTGAGAGTACTGAGTCCAACTAGGGATGAATCTGGCCTCATTATGCAAGTTCTCTTTCCAAACCCCAGACATACACACACAGACATGTCCCGAGATACAGGCGTGCACATGTGTACATGTACACACATGGTAATGTCTGCAGAGTGTGTGTACAGGCAAACCCCAGGATTTCAGAGCTTTTCCCAGGCAGAAGGTACACTGAAACCTCTCCACACAAAAAGGATCCGCTTTTGTTCCCTTGGGATAAAGAAAAGCCATGCTAAGAAGGAAAGTCTTCCTTTTATATCAAAAGGGGATTTTAATACAAATTAAATGCAATTTATTGTGTAATTATGCCCAAGGAGCTAAGGCACCTGCCCTGCAGCAGTTTAACTGCAGGCCGTACTCCAACAAAGGATCTGAAATTTCAGCCCCAGAGGTCCCCCAGTTATTCTATGCCAGAGAATGATATGGAGTTGGACTTGCTGATCCTCGTGGGTCCCTTCCAGCTCAGTGTATTCTGTGACTCCATGACAGCTCCTGAAGTAAATGGAGGTGAAGAACTTTTTGTAACCTGCTGTTTGAATCGCTTCTCTGTTGCACTTGAACAAAAAAGGTAAGTGTTGCAACAAGAAAAAGAGTAACTCTTTTCTTTCCATCAGCAAGGTCACTTCACTTGTCTTCACTCAGACCAGAAAGTAATGCTCTAAGTAACACTGAGTCAGAAGCAGTACAGTTTTCATTGCTCAAAACCCTTTACTCCTTTTTTGTTCTACTGTTGAGCAGAAAGAGCCCTTTATTTCAAATACAAGATGAACAGTTGTCTTTTGAAGCTTATCCTCCTCAGTGCATACATCTCCAGAGGATTCCAAGAGCGTACAGGCACCTGCAGCTCTCGGTTCGGTGACAGCACTTCCTTGGACTTGGCAGGGAACAAGCACAGCTCCTTACTCACAGGAGTAGAGAAGCCCTTAAGAAAATGATGCCTGACAGCCCTGTGGCTCCTGTCTCCCCACACAGCGTCCAGAGGCTGATAGAAAGATGCTCAAGAAAGAGTGTTTTTGAGTCCAGAGCTGGCAGCAGCAAGGGAAGTGCTCTTCGACTGCCCATACCCTAAAGCTCAATGTTCTGAGTGCAGGTCACACATGGTTCCAGTTCTGCTGGAACCTTATTATATGTGGAACATTATATATTATTTTATATCTATTATAATAATATATAATATTACTGTATTATAATAGATTATAAATAACGATTATATAAATTTCCTAACATTACACCTCAGGTTCCCAATAGAATTTCTCACTCTGGATTTTGCAAAGGAAAAGAATAACCCTTGAGAAGCCCAGGGAGGTGATCATGGCAACCCACATGTTCAGAGGGGGGTTGGAAACGTGGGCTATCAAAACCCCAGCAGATAAACAGGAGTGCTCTTCAGGGAGCTTTTCCCTCCTCATGTGCTGACCATGACATCACCAACAGAAAGGCGAGGCAGGGGGGCAGCAGGAGTTTAGAGATGGGACCTGAGGCCACGTCACACATGAGCCAAACCAATCCTGACCTTACCAGGCACGTTTCTTCTGACTCCCCATCGCATCTGCTGTGTAATTAATGAGTCTGTACCACTCTTCATACCCAATGATTTCTAATATTTACACCAAGTGAATCCACATCCCATGGCACCAGACTGACACCGACACAAGGCACTTGCATCTTCCAGATAAAGACAGTTCCAGTTAAACACCCCTGGATTTCTGACTTTACAAGCTGACAGAAAAAGGAGATTTATTCTTATCACAGGTACAGCAGCGAGACTTGCACCCTCCTCCAGCTGTGCCAGCCATATCACAACACAGCCTTACTCCTCGTTCTTTCATAATTAATGTGCTTCTGCATGCACCTCATCACCCACTTCGAGGGACATGGAGAACATTCAAGTACCCGTTTGTCACTTCCTTGTTCTAGCAGGTACATTCACCAGACAGGGGAGACCACAGCTTGAGAAAAGCTGTTCCACCTTCCTCTATGTATTTCCAATGTATGACTTTGAATGGATACATCAGCAGTGACAATATGTGACAAGGAAGCTGTCACTTAACACACTCCTGAAAGCCCATAATGCTTTTTCATCACTCCTAACGTTTTAATATTCAGTTTTAATGAGAAGTGAGGAAGTTCTCCCTTTAAACACTTCTCCTTAAATTCTTAGGGAACATTCAGATTCCTGCTGACATCTCCATCGCAGGGACAGTAATAACTTGCAGACGTTAACATGCCAATACGATGAATTCTTTGCTGGTCTGCAGTGTCCTCGTTCCCTTAATTGCTTTTTTTACTCCAGCAGCAATCTAAAAGTAATATATTCTTAATAACTTTCCTGGTTCAAGTAAGATTTCACAGATTCAGGTGCCTGCAAAAAAGAAATACTACAAGATTGTTCCACAAGCCTCAGAAACTCTCTCTCCCTTGTCAGACCACTCCACCTGGAAGCCCTCCAGCACTTGAAAACCAGCTTCTGCTCTCCTGGTTTCAAATTAAGGAGAAACCAAGTTGGGTGCTCATATTAAAAAACTGTAATCCTGGCCAGATTCCCACCATGATTAAAGAACAAAAAAAAGTATCTGTGAGCCATTTTACTCACCCTTCTGTAATAAGCTCTTCTTCATTTCTTGTCCACCTGATAGAGGGAGCTGGAAATCCTATGGCAACACAGGGGAAAACTGCGCTTTGCCCAGTGACTTTGGTGAGTGAAGAAGGCTGCCTCACGAACACCAGCTTCTGCGGCTCCTCGGGATCTGAAAATGGTTTGGAAATGACAGAGTTATTACCAGATGCAGGATCAGAAGATGATCATATTAAATAAACCAAAAAAAACATGTCTCATTTTCCTTCCTGCATCTCCACAGGATTCCTTCATCATCTCACCCAGGCAGACAGCTTTCTGTAAGAGACGCTCTCAGCCTCCCAGGGGAACGTTTCCATTGCTTTACCATTCCCTCCCCATTTCCTCCAGACATGCAAACTGACTTGCCACCGCTGGGATCCTGACTCTTCCAACTCCTCAGGAAACAAATTCAGCTCAAAGTTGCAACCCTGAAACTCCCAACTTCCATCAGCTACTAGAGATTTAGTAAAAAAAAAAAAAAAAAAGGGTATTGCTTTGACTTTGTCTAGCCAACCTGGGGCAATTATCTGGCTGCTGCTGGAGGAAAGTGCTTTTATGCACTGGAAAAGGGAATTACAGCAGCAGAGTCACCCCCAAGCAAAAGAAAATAGGTGATTTGCACGCCGGAGTAACAGAAGCTTTATACTAAAAACACAAGCCCGCCAGGATTCTTCTCCATCCCTATGGAAACAGTGAATCCTCCAAATCAGTTTTGGTATTGCTTTGAATTGGGCTAGAGAAGGGGTTGCTCTTCTAGTCTGCCCTCAAAAAAAGCACAAAGTGCTTGATCTGCTCAGTCTTTTACTCCAGGAAAGAGCCACACTGACTGCAGGAACTGACAACATACCCACTGATAAAGCCCAGCCAGCAATCTACTCCCAACTACACCACTACGGATGAATATTCGGAACAAAAGGCTATTTTCCCACTTTACTAGAACCAGTCATGGCTCTTTAATCCATACCCTTAGGAAACAGGCTCTACAAGTCAGTTTTAACCACAACGGTAACCAATTCAGCATGTGGCCTCAGTATCACCCGGACAGAAGATGACATCTGGACCCTCTGTGTCTGCAGTAGTCTCAGCATGTGCCCAGCACTGTGATGTTGGTAAGGCAGCTCCTATACACCAGCTACAGTATTCATAGAATCACAGAATGTGTAAAGTTGGAAGGGACCTTTAGAGGCCACCTAGTCCAACCCACTCCAGTGAGCAGGAACATCTCCACTAGATCAGGTCGCTCAGAGCCCCATCAAGCCTGACCTTGAATGTCTCCAGGGATGGGGCCTCCACTACCTCTCTGGGCAACCTGGGCCAGTAATCCACCACCCTCAGAGTGACGAGCTTTTTCTTAATATCCAACCTAAATCTCCCCTTTTCTAGTTTAAAATCATCACCCCTCATCCTATCGCTCCATGCTGTTGGGAACGGTTCTTCCCCAGCTTCCTTACAGGCACCTGTCAGGGACTGGAAGGCTGCTAGAAGGTCCCGCCAGAACCTTCCCTTCTCCAGGCTGAAAAGCCCAACTCTCTCAACCTGCTTATTGGAATTCTCCGCTCCAACCACTCAGCACCCCAGTGTCTGTTCTGCATTGCTGCATCCCCACACCCCCCTGCATGCTTACCAGCCTGATGAGAAGGAAGCCCCAAGAACCAGACAAGCCATTTCCAGTGCCCTAAATGGAGCAGACTATTCCATACCCATGCTACCTCTGCTCACCAAGGCCTGTTCTGTACCTATCACGCACAGCATTTGGCACTGTCACACCTGGGACTTACATGCTCCTCACTGGAGCTTCTGAAAGCTGCTGGGCTTGGAGTTCTTCAGCTTAGAGTGCTCGAAACAATAACCGACTCTTTACAGCAACGAGCTGAGGGCATGCACATGCTCCAGGCAGCACACAGTGAGGCTGACACGGTATTTGAGAGAATAAGGCCCAACAAGATTCAGACATCAGAATTGTCCCAGAAAGAGCCAAACTTGGAGGAATCTTGGATCAAATCCATCTTCCTCAGGCCCCCACATGCACAATCACAGCAGCTCCACCCACGGTCCCTGTGCGAGGGAACTAGTCTGCTTGCTCCAGAAATAGGAGCATGTGTGAACAGGCGGTTAACGCAGCGAGAGTGACCTGGAGCGGCATATGGAGCAAGTCAAGTTGCAAAAAATGGATGTACCAGATTGCAGCACCCAATCATTGCACCAGGGAGAGGAGGTGGTGCCACTCACTGGTGGCACAACTCAGTAGTGCTCCCAGCTCCCAACATGGAGCTCAGTGCTCAGGTTGGTGGAAAATGGATCCCTGCCCCCAGCCCCTCATTCCTGTATCTGAGTAGCAGTGCTCAAACACATCCTCCTGCTTGCCCAGGGGCCAAGGAAGGGCTCACAGGACGCTGGGAGGAAGCTGGCTGGCAGGAGAACACCGCCCGCAGAAGCCGACCCACGTGATGTGTCGCGTAGGTTTTGTGGTGGAGCAGCAGGGTTGCTGGCAGGCAGGCACACAGCAGGCAACAGGTTTAGAAATGCAGGTAAACAAGCAAAGAGCAGATTCATTTGAATCCTTCTTTCCAACGAATCTTAGACCAACCAATCATGGGGCCACTCAAGATGACGAGAGCTTCCTGTGAAACAGTTCAGCCCTGCTCTAACTGAAAAACGAGCAAGCCTGTGAGGAGGGATTCCACACAACTTCCCTGTCAACACCTTCAGACTCAGGACCGAGCAAGGAAACAGCATTATTCCTATTCTCTAACAGAGAGAACTTCAATCGCCGTCAGCAAGACGTGGCAGAAGTGGCTAAACTGTATCTGGAGCCAAGAGACCCTGAAAGATCAACACAATAGGGAAGTTCCTCAGGAAACCTTCAACTACCAAAAACCTGGGGAGTCCTGAGCGTTCATTCGAGGGGCTACAGAAACACAGTCAGTCTTTGACACAGACCAAGGGTGGTGGTCAACGGCTCTCTGTCCAGGCAGAGGTCAGTGACAAATGGTGTCCCCCAGGGGTCTGTCTTGGCACTGGTGCTCTTTAACAGCTTTATCAATGACATCAATGATGGAATTAAGTGCACCCTCAGCAGGGTTGCAGACAACACCAAGCTGAGTGGTGTGGTTGATACAACAGAAGGAAAGAAGCCATCCAGAGGGATCCTGACAGGCTGGAAAGGTGGGCCTGGGTGAACCTAATGAAGTTCAACACTGTGAAGTGTCAGGTGTTGCACTTGGGCCGGAAGAATCCCAGACATAGATACAGACTGGGAGAGGAGCTCCTGGAGAGCAGCCCTGCTGAGAAGGGCCTGGGTGTCACAGTGGACGAGAAACTTCCCATGAGCCAGCAGTGTGCTCTTGCAGCTTGGAAGGGTGATGGGATCCTGGGCTCCATCAGAAGAGAGGTGGCAGCAGGGACAGGGAGGGGATTGTCCCTCTGCTCTGCCCTTAGGAGGCCCCAGCTGGAGTCCTGTGTCCAGAGCTGGGGCCCCAACACAAGAAAGATGTAGAACTGTTGAAGAAGTTTCAGAGGAGGCCACAAAGATGCTCAGAAGGCTGGAGCAGCTCCCCTATGGAGAGAGGCTGAGGGAGCTGGACTGGTTCAGCCTGGAGAAGAGAAGGCTGTTTGGGGGACCTCATTGCAGCCTTCCCATCCCTGAAGGGAGCAGAGAAACAGGAGGGGAATCAGCTTGTTAAAGGGCAGACAGGGGCAGGACAAGGGGGATGGAGTGAAGCTGAAGGAGGGAAGGGTTAGATTAGATATTAGGGGGAAATTCTTTCCAGAGAGAGTGGTGAGGGGCTGGAACAGGCTGCCAGACAGGGGGTGGATGCCCCGTCCCTGGGGGTGTTCAAGGCCAGGTTGGATGTGGCCCTGGGCAACCTTGTGTAGCTCCAGGCCTGGAGGTTGGTGGCCCTGCCTGTGACAGGGGGTTGGAGCTCTGCGATCCTTGGGGTCCCTTCCAACCCAGACCATTGTAAGATTCTATAATAAAGGCAAAGCAATCTAACATAATTAAATTAAGCAACTTTCCACAAAGTGCTCCTCTTCAAATCCATATCCTTAGTTGAAGAAGAGATGACCCTTTCCCTTCAAAATCTCTAACGATCATATTGAAACCAATTCTTACTCTAAGTACACTTAAACCCTGAGCAAACACCTCAATTTTAAGAGGGAGATTTGCAATTGTTAAATTGGGGTATTCAAAAGGACATTTTAGCATTTTCCATCAAAAAGCAATATTGTCATGAGAAACAAAAGCCCCAATTGAAAGGGACCTCTGAAGATGTCCAGTGCAACCACCTGCTTGAAGACCATCCATTGCCAACACTAAGTCAGGCAACCATGATGCTGCCCAGCCCAGCCCCAAAACCCTCCAAAAATGGCAATTTAACCACCCTCTCCAGTAGTTCTCTGAGCAGTAAAAACTGAATCAGAATTCCAACATGAAGACGAATTCAGAAGAGACAGCATGAAGTCCTGGAAATCATTAAGGAAATCCATACAAACCAGCCTGCATTTCCCTAGTTTGGGAAAGTGGGATTCATGTGCCTGTCTTACTCTTGGTCAGTTTTCAAATCTGTGTGTTGGTTGATCTGGTGAGACAACCAGAACACGCTAAATGTAGCAGCAGTTTACAGCAGAACCGGCCTTTTGTCCTTATAAAAAAAATAAATCTAAACATTTCAGCACAACAGGCACAGCTGAACTGTTCAAAATCAAGTCATCCCCTCTTTTGGGGGTGTGGAGACTTCCCAGAAGGGTTGGGCTTAGGAACACTTGGGAGAATTAAAGTGCCTCAAGCCCCTTGCTCTCGGGATGCTTGGTACTGTTCACTTGGGAACTTCAACAGTATTTTAACATGGGATTCAAGCCTAAGAAAGGCAGAAATCCCCCAGAAGGTGTTCTCAGCCAGCTCCCTCTTCGTAACGCTACCTGAAGTGGATCACTAGTGACTTCTTAAAAACCAGCCTTTCTCTAAAAGCTCTTAGAAGCCACTAAACACAGCCAAAAAAGCTGCATGTGTCTCTGGCCGATCTCCAGCCTCTGTAAAGAGCTCACTGACCGGGGATTTTGCTTTTCCACTTCCTCACCTGCAAGGTACAGGCTCGTCTTCCCAAGGACCAAAACCCCTCAGGGCCTGCCCTCACTTTAACTATGGAGATAAACAAAACCAAGAAAAGCCCCAGCCACCAGCTCCCAAAACACATGTTAATTTAAGGAGTTGGAAGGGACCTCGAAAGATCATCTAGTTCAACCCCCTGCCACAGCAGCATCATCCAGACTAAATACCACAGGAACGCATCCAGGTGGGTTTGAATGTCTCCAGAGAAGACAACTCCACAACCTCTCTGGGCAGCCTGTCCCAGGGCTCCATCACCCTCACAGGGAGAAAGTTCCTCCTTATATTCACATGGAACTTCCTCTGCTCCAGCTTGCACCCGTTGCCCCTTGTCCTATCGCTGCCATCGCTGAGAAGAGCCTGGCTCTGTCCTCCTGGCTCTCATAATTTACATATTTATAAACATGAATAGGGTCACCTCTCAGTCTCCTTTTCTCCAAGCCAGAGAGGCCCAGCTCCCTCAGTGTGAGCTCATAAGGAAGGTGTTCCACTCCCTTAAGCATCTTGGTGGCCCTGTGCTGGAGTCTTTCAAAGAGTTCTATCTCCTTCTTGAGCTGAGGGGCCCAGAACTGGACCAAATATTCCAGGTGTGGTCTCACCAGGGCAGAGTAGAGGGGGAGAAGGACCTCTCTTGCTCTCCTAACCACCCCCCTTCTCATACACCCCAGGATGCCAGACCCTGCACTTGCCCTTGTTAAACCTCATTAAACTTCTCCCTGCCCAACTCTCCAGCCTGTCTCAGTCTTGCTGACCAGCACAGCCCTCTGGGGTGGCAGCCACCCCTCCCAGTTTGTGTCATCAGCAAACGGGCTGACTGTGCATTCTAGTCCCTCACCCAGGTCACTGATGAACACATTGACTAGCACTGGTCCCAGTACAGACCCCTGAGGGACTCCACTAGATCCAGGCCTCCAGCCAGACTCTGTCCCATTGATCAAAACTCACTGGCTTTTCCCTTCAAGCAGGTCTCACCCCACCTCACTACTCGACCTTCCAGACCACACTTCCTCAGTCTGGCCACAAGGATGCTGTGGGAGACAGTGTCAAATGCTTTACTGAGGTCAAGGTAGACCACATCTACTGCCCTACTAAATATACAAGAACACAACAGAGCAGATCCTCACATGTTCCCCCTTCTAGGCATTCTTGTTAGGTCCCCTCTCCCCAGCTGCTATCACTTGATAGATGCTTTAATTAAAACAAAAAACAAATTAATACCTGGAAGAATTTTGAGCTCAGCCTCGTCACTGTATTTGGGGGTGCCACCACTTTCAACGATGCAGCGATAGACTCCTCCATCTGCATCAGTAGCATTGCTAATAATTAGAGCTCCACTTGGCAGTTTAAACACACGCTCATCCAGAAAGACTGGCTGACGATCCTGTTCCCACCTGACGAACGGCGCAAGGTCAACGTTGACTTCACAGTTGAGGATTGCACTGTTTCCTTTGGAGACAGACGATGACTCTGGCTGACTGGTGAACCTGGGAAGGCCTGAAAACAGGAAATAGAAAAGATTAAAGAAAAGGTAACCAGGAAGAGGTATTCTGAGGATGACACCAAAGCTTTGAAGTCCAAGTCAAGAGTCACAAATGCAGCTTTTTAAACATCAAGCTGCTCTCCAAGTCTTTAATAGCCTTCGTATTTGACAGCACAGTGTTAAACACAGCTGGTGTAAAGGCAAATAAACCAATAATGAAACCACTTTTATTCTCAAATCAGTCACTTCAGAAAGGATCAAATGTTGACAACACCACAGAAGTCTCTAGAGTCCTCAGCAATGGGAGAAGATGCACAAAAAACCTCTCCTCACTGCCCCAGCACCACTGCTACGCAAAGGAGTATGGACGTGGCAACAATCAACACAGGTTGAACCTTCTTCTGCAAGAGCTACTAATTCCCTTGCAGTGGAACAGAGATACCCTCTAGTACTCACTGAGGAGATAGTAACAAGCCATTGTATGCCTTCCACACTCAAGCGTACAGCCTACACAACACCTTAATTTACTGCCTACAGAAATACTTGTAACGGGGTGCTGCTTCTTATCAACTCAGAAGAGTCCTAATATTCCAATCAGAAGTTCAGCCATTAAGATTTTAAGCCAAAAAACTTGAAAAGCATTTTCCATGACTTTGTCACCAGCCATGGCCAAGGGAAGGTTTCACTTCTAAGCAATTTTAGGAGCCTGAGGGTGTTAAAGGCCCAAATCTCACAGGAATTAAAAGGCAACAGGATAGCCCTTTGAAGACTCCAGCTACAGAAAGCTTCACCATATTGTACCAGAAGGTACAAGCTGCATGTATTCATATGCAAATACATCTCCCTCTCCGGTTAGTGTCCAGAGAACGGAGTTTCCCGGGAGCGTAAACCAGACAGGGCTGCCACACCAACCCATGGCACAAAGGATGCGTCACCTGCAGAATAAAATTGTTCTCCAGAAATACCCAGAGTCCACTCAAAGGCTTCACATTTGTTCTGGGGGGCCATGTCCTGGTGTCAGCAGCAGGGAAGCTCGAGGTTGGGGACACCCTGCGCCAGATGCTGCTGAGGATGGTTCCACGTCTGCCTTCCACAGTCTTTTTCTTCCCACCTGACTTCTAATCAGCAAGAAACTCATTTTCCCCAACTGAAGGTGGTTTTGCCCACAACACTTGGTTAGTGATCTCTGTGCCTTCACCCACAACCTCTTTCCCCCCAGCACTCAGTCCTCTTGAAGAGCAGAGCGAGGGAGCAGCTGGGTGGGCAGCCGGCAGCCAGCCAAGGACAACCCATCACCAGAACTTCCCCTAACAGATCTTCTCACAGAAATACCCTGTCCACTGACACTGGTGTAAGCAAATGGCTTAGCCAAGGCACCAGGACAGGAACCAGACAAACCTCCTGGCTTGCCACGTCCCATGGCAGCTTGCTGTGCTATCAGCTCCCCACTCTGCAGCCTGCCCGGGGTGGCTGTGCAGTCCCCACTCCTGCGGGCCCAGGCACAGCTCGCTGCAGAACTGCTCTCAAAGGAAAGCTTTCACTCCTTTTTGTGCCTGCACTTAGAACTAATATTGCCACAGAAACAGCCTGTCAGCACTCCTGCCACCTTTCCGTTCCCTCTCAATAGCACACAGCTTCAAGTACATGTGATGATTCATTCTCTCCTCTCCCTTTCAGGTGAGCACTGTGTGCCTCCAACACAGAGATGGAAAGCAGGACTCTGGGTTTCATGAATTAAACCACCCTAGCTCCTGCTCAAGCCCAGGAGCGACAGACCATGCTGGGAAGCAGTAGGCTTGGTAACCTCCAGTTCAACTCTCCTGTGTGCAGCCAAGACCCCGGATCAGGAAACACAAGCTCTCTTCACAGGTGATACCTTGTAGTCATGGTTACACATGAAAGCAGGTCTGACAGCTGAGGTCAGCTCTCACCGTTTCCACTTCTAGCAAGCCCAGAGGTGAAATCCCTTACCCAGTATCTTCTATACTCACACATTTGGCCTAACTGGAACAATTCTCATTGAGCTCTTGAAGAGAAGTCTTTTACATTGTTTCAAATACTCATCTCCACACAGGTCAAGCGGTTATTTTCAGAAGCATCACTTGACATGTATCCATCAAGAACATACTGACAACTCAATCTGACCAATTCTTTCTATGTTTTTCAAATATTTCTTTTACATATCTTGGTTGGTGCTTTGAGATCCTTTCTTCCTTTAAGAAGGGAAAGCAGCCACTCAGAGCAGGGATTTCAACTTGATGTCAAACATACAACACACCTACGCATGAAAAACACCACGTAGCTCTTCAACTGGAAGAAGGGGAGGGGAAAGGGGGGATGAGTTTTCCACCTCTTGTGCCTCGACTTCCTGGGAAACTATATTACCACATGCTGCTTATCAGTTATATTCCAGTGTCAAAACTCCACCTCCTGTAGTTTCTTTATCCACGCTCACCACGTACCACTGCCTAAAAAACCCTCTACAGAATGCCTTGCTGCAGTCAAATGCTCCTTTATCAGTTCCAGCTTGAATCCCCAATTGCTTTAAAGAAAATCCACCTTTCCCCCCGCCCTTTTTTTTTTAAAAACTGTCTGATCTTTGCTCTCCAGTTTTTGTAGGAATCTTTGGAGGAGCAGCAAGAAACTACATCTGATTCCCACGTTCAGGCTTTCCCCACCTGAATGAAAAGCTTCATTCAGGCTCTGGAATTCTTCCTTATTAGGACTCACTTCAGTACAAATTTTAATACATGCTGTTCATAAAGTGTTATATAAAATCTCTCCCATAGAAAAATAAGCCTGACCCAGACCGACAGCACCAACTCTGGTGCCCTGCAAAGCCAACCACATGAGGTTTCTTTGAGCAAACCCACAAAACACCACCTTTGTGTCCCCCATTAAACCTAAGACCTAGAGAAAAGACCAAAACCCACAAACTATGGCATGCCACCACGTGAGAGAAAAATGTTAATGCAAGGAGAACACGCTCCCTAGCTGTGGTAACTTCTGGTGCTCAGGAGACAAACTGCATGTAAAACTTGTAAGCAGGGAGGGGGGGTACAAAATGAGAGACACTCCCAATCCTTCAGCATAGCTGGACTGAATTCTAGCACCTTATGATTCTAACATAGACTCACAGAATGCATTAGGTTGGAAGGGACCTTTAAAGGCCATCTAGTCCAACTCCCTGCAGTGAGCAGGGACATTTCCACTACTTCAGGTCCCTCAGAGCCCCATCAAGCCTGACCCTGAATGTCTTCAGGGATGGGGCCTCCACCACCTCCCGGGGCAACCTGTGCCAGTGATCTTCCACCCTCATATTGAAGAGCATCTCGAGCTCCCTTCTGTTTCATCAACTAATTCCTTCCATAACCTTGTACAGAGCTACCTCCAACCATTACATACTTTCCACCCGCTCAAGAGTTCTACCGGGAGGCTCCTTTCACAACCTCATTCCTCTCAGAAGAAAGTCTCTAACTTCCCCTCCCACCATATTTACAAGCAACTTCTGGTCCTTTGATCTTGACCTTGTTTTTGTATTAATTATTTTGCATCTTTGATATTCACCCATTACACCCTCCCTGGAGGTATTCATAGGAATAAAAATCATATTTTCTTTCAACTCTCCTTCTGCTTAGTTAATGAAGCTATAATTTTTGGTTTCTTTCCCTCACTCCCCTAACCATCCATCCATCTTTAAAGACTCAGAATCTCAGAGTAATTTGGGTATGGAGGAACCCAGTTGGAGTGGAGTCAGTTACAGGGCCACAGCAGGTTACTGAGTGACTCAGATCTTGAAAAACCCTAAGGACGTGGACTGCACAGCCTCTTGAGCAACCTGTTCTACCACATAACTGTCTTTACTGTCCTTATGGTTTCATCCAGAACCTCTTCTGCTTCACTTGATAGCTAATGCCTGTTACTCTTCCACCATACATCAGTGGCAGAACAACCAACAAATTCAAGCACCTCTTATCATTTAAGATCACAGACATCCATGTGAACATAACAAAATTGCTTCCATCTATTGAAAAGATCTTCCCAAAAGCTTTAACAACTGCATTAGGTGTCACACTGCCAGGTTACAGTCAATCCTATCATCAACCAACTAATCTTCTTTCCTTTCATAACATCACTGGTCCCCCTGTGCCAACACCACCAAGAGCATCGCTGTACCTGCCTGACTTGGCACACTGTACTCCTGGGTTTCACCGTTCTCCACTCCACAGCATCATTCAATTCCTCCTGTAAGACCACCAAGGCCATAGCAAGAGTGACGAGGTCTCCCAGTTCTGCCAGACTTAGTAGGTTTTTAGGTATACCCTTTGTTCTTACAGTGAAATGACTAAGATGTTCAACATGGTCTTTCTAAAGTCTAGTCTCTGAGACATCTTTTCATTCTGAAGATTTCCCTCTCAAGATAAACCATTAAACTTTCTTAATTAATTCAGATTCTAATAAATCTCAATATTCTCCCTGAAATTTCTATCATTCTGACCTTTACCAGCTTCTAAGGGGACAGCACATCAAGGGGCTGCGTGGTGGTATTCCCGTTACAGTGCTCCAAGCCATCAACTGCTTCAAGAGACTCAGCTGCAAACTGCAGACAAAAGTCATGTTGCAGTTTGGCCTTCTCTCTTCTCCTCTGGCTTAATTACCCTCTTCTTCAAAACCCCTTTAGAAAAGGCACAGTGTTGGGATCAGACTAATTAGTTTATAACCACCCCTTGCCTTTTTGGACACACATTCTACATCGGTTTCTTCTTTAAGAAGAATGTTCCAGCCACCCCTGAATTCACAATTAAGAAGTCATCTTCATTAACAGGCCTGAATATTAAGACAACTTCACCAGCCTGGGAGCAAGTCCTGGACCTCCTCTTTGTCAGGATCACCAGGACTTCTGTTCCACCTCAGTTCTTGCAATCTCTTTACCCCGTACCACTTGTACAAGCACTGTATTGGCAACTTAGAGCGTGAGACCTTGTCAGGGGAGGCAGCAGGTCTGCCAGCTACCCAGCCCTGACTGCAGAAGGGACAGACCTGGGCCACATTCCTGCATTCCCTTGAGACAGAGAAATCACTCACTCTGTAACAAGCTCACAGAACAGGCTGAGGATGAAGAGGGGTGCAGACTGCACAGGGTGCAGACTGCCCGGAGCCAAGATGAAGCAGGAAAAAGATGACCAATGGGAAAGGTGTAAAACAACCCTTCAGCCTATAGTGCTCTGATGTGACGTTTGGTTAATACTTTAAAGAGTCTGTGCAGTTGCAATAAAGGGGCTGGAACATTCTGAAGTACACTGATCACTGAGTGGTGTGTCGTGTCCATCTCTACAACGACAAGACCTTGTCACTGGAGGGCAAGGTAATTCTGTAATTCTTAACACAGAGCTCACTTATCCTTTGATTTATATCCTGGTACTGTTCACTTCTGGGACAAGACAGGCATTGTATAGTAGTATGTGGCATGCAGGTGCTGGGGCAGAACTGCTCCTGTGGGCACGTAGCAATAGGATGAGGGGTGATGGGTTTAAACTAGAAAAGGGGAGATTTAGATTGGATATTAGGAAAAAGTTCTTCAATATGAGGGTGGTAGATCACTGGCACAGGTTGCCCAGAGAGGTGGTGGAGGCCCCATCCCTGGAGACATTCAAGGTCAGGCTTGATGGGGCTGTGAGCCACTTGAAGTAGTGGAGCTGTCCCTGCTCACTGCAGGGGGTTGGACTAGATGGCTTTTGAAGGTTTATTATTCTAATGCTAGATAAGCTTTATCTAAGATGGTTTCATCCCTCACTAGCAATGAAATTAGGGTTCATTTTCCAAGTCATCTTAAATGCCACTAACACCTTTATCTGACTACAGTTCTGCATGTTTTTAACATGTATGTTTTGAGCCAGGCTATAATTTTTGCCCTAAGGTGTAACTTTCTCTTACTCTACGCTCATTTGTGCTGATTAGAAGGCTCCCTCGTGGAGCAGGACCCCTTTGCTTCAGCCAACAGGTAACTACAAAACCACCCCAATGCCTTACAAAAGGCACTTTAAATATAATCCTTAATTGCTGTTAATTCAGAGACCTGATTCTAACCACGGCATCCAGTCTGAGTGCTGGCATGGCCCCTATGGCACTACGCTGCTAGAAAACACCCGTTCACCCACCAGCCCTAAACCTTTCCATTGCCAAGCTTCTCTCTCCTCTTCAAATTACCAGCCAACGGTCCCATAAAGCCTGTGTTCCCTTCGTGTCTCTACTCCTTTTCAAACACATTACCGTGTGAGCAAATTGGCTATTTCAACTAAACCCAGGGAATCACTAGGCTGGGAAAGACCTTTGAGATCGAGTCTGCACTTCAAACTATTTCAAAGTGAACTTTTAAAAAAACCTGATACTTTCCTCAATATTCTTATCTCCCAATTACTTCAATCACCAAGACGAACAAGAATATCTAATGTATCACAGAATCCCAGACTGGTCTGGGTTGGAAGAGACCCCAAGGATCACAGAGTTCCAACCCCCTGCCACAGGCAGGGCCACCAACCTCCAGGCCTGGAGCTACACAAGGTTGCCCAGGGCCACATCCAACCTGGCCTTGAACACCCCCAGGGATGGGGCACCCACCCCCTCTCTGGGCAGCCTGTTCCAGCCCTTCACCACTCACTCTGTAAAATCTTCCCCTTAATATCTAATCTAAACCTTCCCTCCTTTAGCTTCACTCCATCCCCCTTGTCTTGCCCCTGTCTGCCCTTTAACAAGCTGATTCCCCTCCTGTTTCTCTGCTCCCTTCAGGGACTGGAAGGCTGCAATGAGGTCCCCCTGCAGCCTTCTCTTCTCCAGGCTGAAGCAGCCCAGCTCCCTCAGCCCCTCTCCATAGGGGAGGATGCTCCAGCCCTCTGAGCATCTTTGGGCTTAGTGATGTTTCTAAAGAGTGAGCAGCACCCACTCCTCACTCACAAGATATTCCCTGGATGATGTTTACCCCATCATCTGCTGAATAAACTCAGAGATAAATGATACTTTAGGGTTTTGATATTAAAGATCATTTTTTCCCATTTGTACATACATGAATCATCCTGTGGCAGCACAAACACGCCACGTATTGATTGTGGGGCACTGATGGAAAATGCTACAGACCCAGCAGGAACACAGGTTAATAAACTCAATTTAGGAAGGATGATTCCCCACTTGGAGCATTCTTTAAACCCTGGCAGGAGAACACATAATCAACAGTGTGACTCACACACACACACAACAGGAATTAGATGCACCACAAACTTCACATTTTCTCCTAGGACAACGCAAACGGAGAGGGGGCCTGGTGGCAAAGAAAAGTCAACCCTGTCCCTAGTTTTCTCCTTCCCTTTTGTCTCTCCCTGCCCCTCAAAGGGCCAGAGCAGTGGTAGGAATGTGAATGAACAATTTACTTAATGCAAATGCGGTCCACCCAGCCAGCATTCCCAGCCTGGGCATTACTGAGATCTGGGGCCCATTGTCTCGCCTTATGAAAAAGCAAAGACGTGCCTAGAAGAGCAATAATTCCCATGCTCCTGGAAAACACAGACGGTAAAAATTCTGGCTATAGTCTGCTGCCTTCAATGGAGCCAGTATTTCACCTCCTGTACTTCCCAGAAGAGGAGGAATTCATTGCACAGAGCCAGATGCTAATTCCTGCAGCCGTGCTCTGTGCCAGTCACGCCCAAGGAGGCTGGAAGGGGAAAGGAAAAAGAATGACTTTGGCAAAACAAGATTAAGAATAAATAAGAGCATAACTTGCTCCTCTGGAGGAGCACAGAAGGCTGTGCAGGAGCTCACCTCTTCCCTGCCCATGGCAGGTCATGTGCCCTTACTCCATGGTTACAAGCTTCTGTAAGCATTTTTGTCATGTGCCCACGTCTCCTCTACCGCTACTCCAAGACTGGAATTAAGCCTTATACTTGGGGTAAGCGTTACCTAACTAAACACACATCTTTCTGCAGTTAACTGCTGCCCAAAGCTGGTTTCAGGATTTTTTGTGGTATTTGAGCATGCTCACAGATGCCTCCCTCCTCTCCCCCCCCTTCCCAATTATTTGTACTGCAGTAGGGAAAAAGCACAAGGTGGGAGTAGCTGACAGTTTTTCCCAACCCAGTGCCTCCTGTATCCCAGCTAGGAACACCCCATTGCCTGTTATTAGTCTCAAGACAAGCTTCTCACCCAAGTCAGGCTGAGAGAGTTGGGCTTGTTCAGCCTGGAAAAGAGAAGGCTCCAGGGAGATCTTGGAGCAGCCTTCCAGTACCTGAAGGGGCTACAGGAAAGCTGGGGAGGGACTTTTTAGAAGGGCCTGGAGTGATGGGATGAGGGAGAATGGTTTTAAATTGGAAGGGGCAGATTTAGATTGGCTGTTAGGAAGAAATTCTATTTCTTCACTACGAAGGTGGTGAGGCCCTGGCACAGGTTGCCCAGGGAGGTGGTGGCTGCCCCCCCCCCAAAGGTGTTCAAGGCCGGGTTGGGTGGGGGATTGAGCAGCGAGAGGTGTCCCTGCCCATGGCACGGGGTTGGGACTTGATGATCTCTGAAGTCCCTTCCAGCCTAAACCATTCTATGATTTTAGCAGCACCCCCTCCAAACAGCACCAGTCTACAGCTGTCACCTTCCAGCCCTTCCACAGTCACCTGCTCTGGTCAAGCCCAAAGAAACCATGAACTTTATCAGCACAAGCTGCTGATAATTTTAAGACACTTAGATGTCCCCCTTCCTGCCCGTTCTTGTGAGCCCAATTGAATCTGAACTTTGGACAAACCGAGTACTCTCACTACTGGATTAAGGCAGCCTCCTGGGAGGTGTGAAGGTTTTAGCCTGCCAAGTAGGTAAAGGAGTACCAAAACATGATACCTTATCATTGAAACAGCTACAAGATCTGTTCCCCCTCAGCAAAGCAGCAGATCTTCAAGATGCTGTGTATTTTGTCAGCACATCAGCTGACACCCACACCCTATTAAAAAAATTAATAAATCCAACCATCTGTGGGCACTTCATTAAATTATCACAGCTCCTTTCCTCCTCCTTCACTTCAGCATTATTCAGCATCATTTGTCCGAGTGGCAGAGGTGTGAAACACATTTTAAAATAGGGTTTTGTTAATAAGGCCTATTTCATGAATCTCACCAGGCAAACAGATTAGACTTCGTAATGACAAAGTGCTCCTGGGGAACAGAAGTCCTGCATTAAGATAAGGCTGGATGCTTCTGGTCTTTTCTACACAGGAGAAAAACTGTCATGTAATTTACCCCCACTCCCTCCCTTAGGGAAATAAGAAAGGAGAGAGTGTGACCTGGCCTGAAACCTGGGAGGAGGCAGCTCACCAGGGCACACAGAATATTCTCAGGAGGATTATAAATTGAAGAGAGGAAAAACTACCCAGCATCCATGGAGGCCGAACTAAACTGGGAGGTACTGGGAATGCCCAAGAGGAATGGGAAGTTTCAGCATACAATCACAATTCTGACTCTGTTAAACACTTGGGAGCGTAATTACACAAAACAGGTTCAGTATTGCAATTAACACTGAGGAGAGTGATTTAAAAAGCTGCCCCCTGCTCTGAATGAAGGACAAGGATGCCATGGCACAGATCAGGAACGCGCACGCTGACACATCAACATTAGTGATGTCCCCCAGGGCTCAGTCCTGGGTCCAGTTCTGTTCAATATCTTTATCTATGACCCGGATGAAGGGATTGAATGTTCCCTCAGTAAGTTTGCAGAGGACACTAAACTGGGAAGATGTGTTGATCTGCCTGAGGGTAGAGAGGCTCTTCAGAGGGATCAGGACAGGCTGGCTGGATGGGCTGAGACCAACAGCATGAAGTTTAACAAGGCCAAGGGCAGAGTGCTGCACATGGGACATAACAACCCCCTGCAGCGTTACAGGCTTGGGGGAGACTGGCTGGAAAGCTGTCAGGCAGAGAAGGACCTGGGGGTGTTGGGTGACTGCAGGCTGCATATGAGCCAGCAGTGTGCCCAGGCATCCAGGAAGGCCAATGGCATCCTGGCTTGTATCAGAAACAGTGTGGCCAGCAGGGCCGGGGAGGAGATCGTGCCCCTGTACTGGGCATCGGTGAGGCTGCACCTCGAGTGCTGTGTCCGGTTCTGGGCTCCTCACCATAAGAAGGACATCAAGGTCCTGGAGCAAGTCCAGAGAAGGGCAACCAGGCTGGGGAAGGGGCTGGAGGGCAAATCCTCTGAGGAGCGGTTGAGGGAGCTGGGGGTGTTCAGCCTGGAGAAGAGGAGGCTGAGGGGAGACCTTATCGCAGCCTGGTCTGACCTGCCAGGAGGGTGCAGAGAGGTGGGCGATGGTCTCTTCAGCCAGGGGACAGGAGATGGGAAATAGCCTCAAGCTGCACCAGGGCAGGGTCAGCTCAGATGTGAGGGAAAAGTTCTTCCCTGAAAGAGTTGTGGGGCTGTGGAACAGGCTGCCCAGGGAGGGGCTGAGTCATCTTCCCTGGATGTGTTTAAAGAAAGGGTAGATGAGGTACTCAGGGATATGGTTTAGCTTAGGATGGGAATGGTTGGACTTGGTGACCTTAAAGGTCTTTTCCAACCTTGTGATTCTGTATAATTAAGGCACACAGAGTAGCCTGATACGTCTCAGAGCTGCAGTGACCGGGTAGTTGAACCAGAGGTCTCCAAAGGCCCTTCCAAGCCCCATTATCCCATGACACTATGCTATGGGGAAGCTATAGAGAGAAGCAGGAGACACACAGGAAGGTACCACGTAAGATGCCGTGTGAAGAGGAACAGTTAAATCTATCAAAACAAACTCCTAATGGGGAACGGGAGAGGAACCCGATGGTGCCCTGGAGCACAGGGTCAGGCTGCAAGAATCCAAAGCTGCCACTGTCCCCTCTCACGCTTAGATCTGAGCTTTGTCACAGACCACAAATTAAAAGCAAAACAACAAGTCCACATGTAGAAACACACCAGAAACTTCTGAAGCTTTACCTGGCAAGAATGTTTCAGAACTTATTTAAAACAGAAAGCGTTGCCCCTTATGCACCAGTGGTAGACTTTGCAAACACCAGTGTCCTGAAAACCCAAACTGAAGGACAAGGGTGTAACACCACAGCCACACTCGCTAACTGATGACATCGAATCTGACAGAGTATTATAGATCAAGTCTGATAGCAAACCAGGACACAGAAAGCTCAGAGCACCTGTTGAGACTCCATCCATTGAGGAAACACACGACGAGATCCTGACTTCTGAAGAAACTTGCCTCAGCCTGGAGCAGCTCTTCACACCCAAACCTGGACACGACAGCCCCATGCAAGCTGCCCTTGCAAACACGTGATGAAAAGAAAGTCAAAATGTAGTAAAATAATCTGATGAAACCACCATAGTGATGGCACAATACTGAGTAAGTGACCAGTGAAACATCTAGAAGTAACTTTATGATGCCCCTTGGCCAAACATTACCTCTGACCGAAGTCCCAGGAATAGCTCATTACTAAACGTGGCCAAGAAATAAGGAGCAGACACAACATACATCCTGATAGTTTATCCATTTGGGTTCCTAACCAAAGAGCCCCAAAACAGCTGACTATGTTAGCTACACTCACAGCCTGACCAGCTGCAGCTCCAGGAGAAGAGCTAGAGGAAAATTCCTCTACCACACAGCTTTGCTTAGGAACAAGTCAGATCAGCTCTGCTGAACCTCTGGCGCTTGGTCAATTCAAAATGAAAGATGGGGAGAATAAAGAACCTGGAAGATTAAATACTTCTGACTTCGAAGAAAAAACAATTTAGGTAAGCTACCAGGGTAAGGAATTTCATATTGAAAACTAATTTATAATTGCTCAAACATATCTGCTCTTTCTGAGCTTCTTATGGAAGCATATTTGAACAGCAGGTCAACAGCAGAAATCAGACAGCCCCAGTGTCTGACCAAGAGTGCTCTTCAACTGCAGAACTTCTGCAGAAGGTAACTTGTTGCGTATCGCTGCACCAGCTAGGAGAGAGGCAGCTACAGAAAGCTCCCCGGGGTAATAGATTTTATATATGTGTGTGTGTGTACAGCTGTATTCAAAACCCCCAATAATGTAGAAAGGAAGAAATGCTAAGCCAGAAATTAATCCAGCCTTCCGTGATGGGAGTAGCTCAGAAACACTTTAGAGGGGACAAGAGAGATGAGAAATGAAGAGCTGATCTTTGATAAGGAACTGAACGTGATGGAAAACTACTGCAGCAAGACTAAGGAACGGACCCTGGCTTAACAAACAAATCCAGATTCTCATCAGGTGATTACCAAGAAGAAACAGGAATAAGCAAGGTGTTTCAAGGAGGACCTTCAAAAATAGAGGCCATTGATGACAACCATCAACTACAGTAAAGGTAATGGGGAGCGAAGTGGTGGGGGTTGTTCACAGCATGGCAGAAGATCAGGCTCAAAGTCCTACAAGGATACAGAGAACAAAATAATTCTGCTAATGGAGTTGGTGAAATGACAGTACCATTACAGGCAGAGACAGGCCTTCAGTTATCCAAAGAACAGAAGAGCTCCAGCATCAACAGCAGTGGTTCAAGGCAGCAAGGAAAGCTGCAGTAGCCACCACGAGTTTGATCTAAAGGTGATAAGAGGGCATTTCTGGTACCTTGGAAAAAGGGACTAAGGGAGGTGGGTGAAAGCTATGGGAAGATTTATTTGGTACTGCTAAAGCTCATTCTAACAGCAAGGACAATGAAGAAAACACTGGGATTTTAAGAGAAGACCTCAAGATACGATATGCATATTTCCTCATCAATGAAGAAACCTTGGGTCTTAATCAATAGACTGCCTAAAAAAAGAGTACAGGCCTACAATTACTCTTTCTAAAACAAAATCAATAGCCATAACAAAAGAAGAATGAGATCAGTCCTCTGGTGAAAGAAAAGAGCTTGACAGGTTAAATAATTTCAGATCCAGGCAAGGCTATCAATTACTGAAGCTCATGTAAGCAAGCTATTCATCGAAGATTAATGCACAGGAGAGGACTGTCACCACAGATTTATCAAAAACCTGCAAGAAAGGAAAGACCAGAAAAACTTTTGCAGGCAACTCTATAGACAGTGACAAAGACAGGTGGTACCTGACAAGAGACATTCAGAGATAGGAAGTACCCTAAACATTTCCACAGAGAAATTATCAGAACCCCCAAACAGCAAAGGAAGCCCTCCCAAAATGAAGGGCTTCAAGACTGATGGTAACAGGAAACAAACACAGGAGGAGAAAGGCCTTTGAATCACAGAATCATATGGGTTGGAAGGGACTTCCAGAGGTCATCGGGTCCAACCCCCTGCCAAAGCAGCTCCCCAGCTCATATTGCACAGGTCGATGTCCAGACGAGGCTGGAATATCTCCAGAGATGAGACTCCGAACCCCCCTGGGCAGCCTGTCCCAGGGCTCCCTCACCCTCACGGGGTAAAAGTTCTTCCCCATGTTGGTGTGGAACTTCCTATGCTCTAACTTGCAGCCACTGCCCCTTGTCCTGTCTCCACAGGATACGCACTGAAAAGGGGCTGGCCATTTCCCCCTGCATCCCATATTTAAGATATTGATAAACATTAATAAGGTCCCTCCTTAGTTTTCTTTTCTCCAGGCTGAACAGTCCCAGCTCACTCAGCCTTTCCTCATAACGGTTAGCTGGAAGGACGGTGTCTAGGGACAGCAAGGACCTGAGTCAGAGGGGAGGAACACTGGAAGGAGTGTGGGACTAGCAAACTGTTTGCCCAAGCTGCCCATCGCTCGGAGGGATCCAGTGAACAGCAGCCAGGGTGTGGGGGCTGTCACACCTCTGACCTGTGAGCCAGGGAAAGCTCCTATTGATTACACTCACTGTGTCAGAGCGCGCTGTTTGAAGGTCTCTCCATAACGAAGCCCTTCTTGGTTTTCCTTTTAATGAGTCCAGTGGCAGGGCGGTCCCAAGGATGGGGCAGACAGCACATCTCCCCCAGGAGCTGGATTGGAGGAGCCATTATGGGGGAGAGCTGCCCCTTTCCAGGGGCCTGTGCTGCACCCAGAAGCATCCCCCCACCCTCTTCCAAACAGGAAAATAAACAGGAGTTGTTAGATTTTAAAATAACTTTAAACATTTTTATTTCTAGGGTAGCTAGGTGCATTATGAGGCACGTCCTACGCTTTCAGCAATCTTGCCAAGACCTGAAATCAGCCAGAGCAGCTTCTATAAATTAACTTTTCCTTATTAAAAATAATTTTTCCTCCATTGGGTTTCCTTT
This sequence comes from Porphyrio hochstetteri, assembly GCA_020800305.1. Classification (NCBI taxonomy): domain Eukaryota; kingdom Metazoa; phylum Chordata; class Aves; order Gruiformes; family Rallidae; genus Porphyrio; species Porphyrio hochstetteri. The sequence goes on along the minus strand of CM036915.1, from coordinate 14,401,320 downwards.
TCAGTGTCATTAAACCTCCCCTTCAGTTCTACTGTGAAAAAATAACCTGTCATACACTCAACTTCTGCCACAATACTTCTCACCCTTAGCGCTTCTGTGTCATCTTTCACTTGGGTAGGTGTGACAGTGCAAGCTCTTCTAGCATCAGCTGATCAAATATCTGAACAAGACCTTTCACTCTCATCCTGAGTGAAGCTGAAGGCCTCAGCAAACCCCATGCTAGAAGATGCAGTGAGTTGCAGAACCAGGCCCTCTGCGGAACCAGGCCTGCCGCGGAACCAGGCCCCCACGTAATGAGCGCTCGCCTGACAGTCTGGGATTTAGCAAGTGATCTAGGAGAAAACACATCAAACAATGACAAAAGAGATGGCCCACTGGCAGGCAGAATGTAAATAAGGAAAAACATGCATTTGAGTGAAAACACTAACAAATGACAAAGCTCATCTAAATTAGTCCATCCAGCTTGCCTCTTTGGGAGCATCAATATGCTCTCCCTTTGTGTCACCATCAAGTATCACCCAAGAGGAGATTGCCTACCATGAACCCCAGTGACTTTAGGACTTGGCACTGACCCTCCCTTTGACAGAACTCACACTTCTCTAGATGTTAACTATATTGCCTTCCATATTTTCAAAGCCAAAGCTCAGGATCTGGATGTGTACTGCAAAGTCTTTCTATTTGCCATGATTTACAGCAGTTTATATTATTTTCTGAAGTAACATAAAGACAACTTTGTCCATTAACTAAAGGCACAAAGACAACTTTCTTTGCTGATTACAAGGCTTAGCAATTTCAGTTGCAAACTGGTCAACTGCTGCACCTAAGATAGCACCTAATTAAGAAAATATTTTCTTAATGAAGGACCACAGGATTGAAACACTTCTGTGTTGAACAGTCAGGAAGATTAGCTGCCACCACTGCCTTATGGAAGATGTCAGAGCTAGAAGGGAGATTGCCAGGGCAGGTAAAAGGGACAGCTGGTCACGGACATCCGAGGTTTCACCAACTGGGAGTCTCCTTCTGCCTGACCTATCTATCTCAGAGAAGGATCCATCAACATCCCTCCCTTGTCTTCTCACTGTGTTCAGTAAAGGGCCTCTCAGCACATTGAGTCAGCTGTTGGGAAAAACACAGTGCTAAAGAGCAGGATAAATTAACGGGACAAGGACTGGAAGTCAGGCTTGAGGAATTACAGGAAGCAATCCCTGGTGCAGATACACTGAGTAAGGGGGACAGACCCACCGCTGCCCTAGAGGGACCAGACCCAGGATCAGAAGGAACACCTCTCACCCTCCTACATCTACCACCTGAGTACGCTGCTGATCTCGCCATCACTTCAAGGTCACGTATCAAACAACACTGATTTAGTTTGATTAGATTTCTAGTGATTAATTTTAAAAGAATTATTTCACTCATGTACAATTCTAAGTCCTCTCCTGACATACCTCCTAAAAAGAGCTAAATTCTGTCAAAATTCTTGGAGAAAAATTGTACAGCACTAACATTTCCCAAGAGGAGGACAGGCCATCCAAGATGTGATTATGACACAGCTCTCTTAGTTTTGGCATTACTTTGAGGTCTGCTAGAAAGGGGACAGATGACATACCAACAGGCTCTTGAAGGCAAGGCTGCACACCCAAAGAGCCAAGTGCTCAACATCACACACCGCTTCCATCACGCCGGTTCCCATCTCCCATGGTTATGCAGCCACTGCTCCAAAGACAGAGCAAACCATGACAAAGCCTATGAGTCACACTGACCATACTCATACTGGTTCTGCTTCCAGGCCTTGGCTTTCAGTCCACATACAAATATACATCACTCCAAGGATTTTTCTCCTAATCTAACTGGACAAACGTGGGTTTGAAGAATTCAGAATGGCAAACAAGGTAGAGCATGTATCATCTTAAGTGTCTACGCTCATCTTTTCAATACCAGCTGAGAAGGTGGACAAACTGCAGCATTGCTGAAACCATCTTCCTCATTCCCTCGCCAAAGAAAAGAAATGCATTTTGAACTAAGTCAATTTATGAGAAGTGCAGATGCTTTTTTTCATGGAAAACACATTTTGGCAAGGAAAATTTATCACCCCTGTCACTTTCACTGGTTAAGTGCTGTTAAGTACCCTCCACTGAAGTACCTATGCTCTCAGGTTTCCCAGTGCCAAGGTACTGAAAGCTCTTTATTCCTGAAGATCTGATCAAGGATTTTTTTTCCCCCCTTTCACTCTTCAAGGCAACACACAACCCTGAGTTAAAGTAAGTGCTGTTATCTCCAACCCAGTGGCACCTCCATGGAGCTGGTTCTGCTCAGCTACTGAACTAACAGCTTCTCTCTTACTCCTCCGGGCTGACAGGGACAGACACACAGCATTGCAAGAAATAAGATGATTTTCAGATACTGGGCAAACTTTGCAAGAGGCACATGATTCCACAACCACACAACCTGGGGACTGTTACACAGCTCTTAGCGGTTACAACAATAAAAGCAGACCTAAAATCTCAATCTGAATTAATGTCTGAGCAAAACTCTTCCCTACTCACCACTGTTTACACATAAACAAAAGGGTTTGAATACTATAACATACCAGAAATTAAGTTCTCGCAAGCACAATGTACCTCTCTGATGGAAAGCCCTGCAGAGATGTAGCTTTAATCGCAAGACCACCTCACTCCAGGTCCTCAGCTCTCCCACAAGCTGTGCTCAGGGAATAATTCTGTCCTGGATAGCGATTTCTTGGCCACGACCTACATCCTATCATCCAAAAACTGTAATGGATACAAAATTACTCATCTCTACATGGCCTTCCCTCAGTGTTCTCATTTACAGCATCCTGGTACATTATAAAAAGTAATACTCTCAATTTATTGAAGAGAAATTCTTTATTACCCCGTTGAGGAAAAGGCAAAGCACAGCAATGATCTTGAGACCATATAATGAGCCTGCAACAGAAGCAGGATTAGACATCAGCATCTCCTGGCTCATAACTCAGCCCATACCTCCAGGCCACGTTACATTAAATACCACAGCCCTCGCTCACCCAGGCCTCCTACAATTTCAGCAGCAGTTACACAGCCAGCCCTCCCAGCCACCAATTTGCAAGCCCAAAGCTAGAGAGGTATGTTCAAAATGCAAAGACAACCTTAAAAAGTCAATCTGGTCAGCTAAAAACTGGAACAGTTTCTCAAGCAAAGCAGTTTCTCTCCATCCGAAGTAGCGACACCAAGCAGGTCACGCTGATCACAGAATCACAAGGTTGGAAAAGACCTTAAAGATCATCAAGTCAAACCATTCCTGTCCTAAGCTAAACCATATCCCTAAGTACCTCATCTACCCTTTTTTAAACACATCCAGGGGTGGGGACTCAGTCCCTCCCTGGGCAGCCTGTGCCACAGCCCCACAACTCTTTCAGGGAAGAACTTTTCCCTCACATCAGAGCTGACCCTGCCCTGATGCAGCTTGAGGCCATTTCCCCTTGTCCCATCTCCTGTCCCCTCGCTGAAGAGACCATCACCCACCTCTCTGCACCCTCCTGGCAGGTCAGTGGAGGTGGGGAGAAGGTCTCCCCTCAGCCTCCTCTTCTCCAGGCTGAACACCCTCAGCTCCTTGAGCTGCTCCTCAGAGGATCTGCCCTCCAGCCCCTTCCCCAGCCTGGTTGCCCTTCTCTGGACTCGCTCCAGGACCTCCATTTCCTCCTTATGGTGAGGAGCCCAGAACTGGACACAGCACTCGAGGTGCAGCCTCACCAGTGCCCAGTACAGGGGCACAATCCCCTCCCCAGACCTACTGGCCACACTGTTTCTGATACAAGCCAGGATGCCATTGGCCTTCCTGGCTGCCTGGGCACACTGCTGGCTCATATTCAGCCTGCAGTCACTCAACACCCCCAGGTCCTTCTCTGCCTGACAGCTCTCCAGCCAGTCTCCCCCAAGCCTGTAGCGCTGCAGGGGGTTATTATGTCCCATGTGCAGCACTCTACACTTGGCCTTGTTAAACTTCATCCCATTGGTCTCAGCCCATGGGTCCAGCCTGTCCAGGTCTCTGAAGAGCCTCCCTACCCTCAGGCAGATCTAGGAACTCAAAGGCTTGCCATCCTCACTGAGAGGTTCTGTGAGCCGCTCTGCTGCGGGCTCAACAACACAGATTACAGCTTTCCTCCTCCAGCCTTGTCTCCTGCTATCAGGGGAATCTCCCTCACTTCCTGCAACCCCCAACAAAGGGGTTCAGCTTCGGGAAGAAATCCTACATTGTCACTAAGCTCAAACCTGCCTGTTCTGAGCACTGAACCCTTTCAGGCTTCCATATGATATGGCAGGAATGTTTCACCACAGAAGGGATTTCCCTGGACTTTTCTAGAAATGCAACTACAAAGCAAAGGCTTGAAAATAAAATTTCTGTGAAAAATTTACCTGCCAAATAATAATACAGAAAAATTATGCACTTGAGCTGAGAGGAGAAAAGGGGGTCAGAAGGTACCGTGCAGCTACTCCGAGTACCTCATCACACCCAAGCAAACTACATACGAAGCTCCAAGCCAAGGACTGTCACATGCAAAGGTACGTGGAGGAAGAGATTCACTTAGGGGAAAAAAGAAAACAAGAGGTGACATAAATAGTCAACAGTCTTTAAAGGATATTTAGGGACTGGTGAATCTTTATCACGGATCTCAGTGTCACAATTCAGGCCTTTTAGACCTTCATATACCTGTCCTCTCAGTAAAAGCTTTATGAAAGCTTGAAGTAAATAAGCTTGAAGTAAATAGTGACTGGAGAAAATAGCTCTGGAATATTCTTAACCTGGTGTCACCATAGCTTTTACTGAATATATACAAATTTATTCCTCCAAGATGAATTATGGACACAGTCCTCCAAAATTTTTAAGTCTTTTTTTTTTATCCATGTTCTGTGAGAGCCATTCCAACCCTTCACCCTTCTTAAGATCTCAGTGGCACTCAAGTATCAAAGCCAGATTTGCATTTCAAAAGCCAATTAAAACCAGCATAACTGTAGCAAGGCACTGATTAAACAGTGCTGTGGCTTTACAGAAATTAAGCAGTTCCTTTGACTTTCCCTAGTTCAAACCCATTGTACTAACGACAAATTTATAAATTACATGGACTCTATGGACACCACACTATGTCCCCTCCCCTACTCTGATGCCTGTGTGGTCATATTCCTGTTTTAAAGCGAGGAAAATAACGTTTATAAGTAAATGACTACTTCCACAAATCCAGCCTAGAGCACAGCAATATGAATAAGTCCGCACAGCAAGGGGACGCAAAGAAAGAGACACACTGAAAACGACAATCCCAACCTTCACGTGGTAGAAGGACCCAAAATGTGGAAGCACACCACACACTTAAAAGAATATATGAAAGAGGATGTGTTCTGAATTCACTGATCATTGAGGAAAACTAACAGATTTGTCGCTGTTCGCAGATTCTAAAAATCAGTGATTAGAAGTTTAGTAGAACATCAAACAACTTCCTATCGAGTTAGATTTATTATTACCCTAGAAAAATGGAGATTTAGGCTGGATATTCAGAAAAAAACCTTCAATATGAGGGTGGCAGATCACAGGACAGGTTGCCCAGAGAGGTGGTGGAGGCCCCATCCCTGGAGATACTCAAGGTCAGGCTTGATGGGGCTCTGAGCGACCTGATCTAGTGAAGATGTCCCTGCTCACTGAAGGGGGGCTGGACTAGGTGGCCTCTGAAGGCTCCACCACCTCTCTGGACAGCTTATGCCACTGTCTTACGACCCCCATATTGAAGAACTTTTTCCTGATATCCAACCTAAATCTCCCCTTTTCTAGTTTAAAACCATCACCCCTTGTCCTATTGCTCCATGCCATTGGGAACAGTTCTTCCCCAGCTTCCTTACAGGCACCTGTCAGGGACTGGAAGGCTGCTAGAAGGTCCCCTCCCAGATAGCACTGTGTCAAACAGATCAAAGCAAGAAACCCAGACAGCAAGTCTCCAACAGAAAGCATTCAGTCACTGTCAGAACAGCCCATGCTCAGGTACCAAGCTCGTATTTCAGTTTGATTTTCCTCATAGGATGGCTGGCTGAGCCCCTCTGTCACCTCACATTAGCAGCAGCCCTCATCCCATGGCAGTGAGAGAGCTCAGTTTCTCATGTTCCAAAATTTTGCATCTGTCTGACTGATTTCTATAAAGAGCCTTTAAGTAACTAGAGAGGTTTATCAAGAGTTATCAGCCCATCCCACCTGAATGCAGGACATGGTACCAGCAGAGTGCTGGGCATTCTCCAGGAGCGCTGCGAGTTCCAAGGCTAAGAACTCCACACTCATGTCTGTTCAGATGGATGATGGAACACCCTGTGGTCTTACTGGACTTTCTTTGCCCTGGCCTACAAGGTTCACCAGAACCTGTTGTTTTGGGGTAACGAAGTTCCTTAATGACTGACTGTGTAATGTTCTCTTTGAAAGAAATTAGGCACATCACAGTACAACATTCACACACACCCCACCACTGCTCAATTAAGAGGTGAATTAGCTGCCTCCTGCTGTTATCTTGAGGCCAAGGATACTATGCTAAGTATCCTGATGCCTATCACAGCCTGAAAGGTCCCAACTGGAAGAAAGGAGGGGTGAGAAAAACACATTAAAAGACACTGATAAAACTGAGAGATTCAAATGAGGTCAAGAATCAGAGAATCCCAGACTGGTCTGGGTTGGATGGGACCCCAAGGATCAGACAGTTCCAACCCCCCTGCCATAGGCAGGGCCACCAACCTCCAGGCCTGGATCTAAGCAAGGTTGCCCAGGGCCACATCCAACCTGGCCTTGAACACCTCCAGGGATGGGGCACCCACCCCGCTCTGGGCAGCCCGTTCCAGCCCCTCACCACACTCTCTCTAAAGAGCTTCCACCTAATATCTAATTTAAACCTTCCCTCCTTTAGCTTCACTCCACCCCCCTTGTCCTGCCATTATCTGCCCTTTTAAAAAGCTGATTCCCCTCCTGTTTGTATGCTCCCAAAGACAAACCTGAATTTAAATACTCCATCTCTGATTCCAAAGCCTTCAGCACCAGAAGCCGCCCATCCTCCCAACACTGTGTAGCTTCACACAGCTCTTGGCACTTCAGAGTTAGTAAATAGGTTCTTGGCAAATCCTTGGGAGCAGCAGAACAAGTCATGCACGCTGCAGCCAGAGGATGCTCTTGTCCATGTTTCTAACTTCAGAGCTGGGCACAGGGCAGTGCAGAACAGTCACCAAGAGCATTCCCTCTACTTCCCAACAGAAAACCCACCATGATTATAGCATGGAATTGATCTTCTAATACAGCCACAAGGCCAGCAGGAGACAAAGGGACAACTGCTCATGTTGGAAACTTCCAGATGAGCTTGGGCTGGACTACAGGCATTGAGTTTTCTAGCACAGATTTTCTAAAAACAGAAACTCAACAGAATTGTGTTGGGTTTGTTAAACCTACTAAAAAGCTCTGTACAATTCCACCAATTAAAATAACATCATCTGCACTGATACAGGAAATGCCAGCTGCAGGTTTGGAAGGCTTTTTGGATTGCCTCCATTTTTAACCCCATTAACCTTACCTAATGATCATATAGACCAGAATGATAACAGAAGCAAGAGGCTGGATGATCTCATGTGGAAAGCAGCAGAATTAATCACGACAGCAGCAGTGCAGGAAGGTGGTAATTGCCCAAGATAAGTGTGGGAGAACTGCTTTTATTGTCCTCTTTGCCAACAAGCTTAGAAATGTATTGCTCAGACTCTGAAAGTTACTCCTTTAAGGTATAAACCCCCCCAATTTTTAAATTTCTGACATTTCCCATGTTTCACAACAATGCTTACAAGGTAACTTAATCGAAACAGCATCAGAATGGCACTGACAGTAAGTAGCAGCTCTGGGAGCTGCTGTAGCACTAGTCAGAAAGAATTCATTACCTCGAGACATTAATTAAGCAAAGAAAAAACCTGTTTGAAAAAGGCTGGCAAACATCATTAGGGAAACAAAGGAAAATTGCTTTGCAGGCTTTTTTCCTAGTTACATTGCCTTAGTTTACCTTTTTTTGTTGGTTTTCGAAGTCTCACTCTTAAAGTAATTATACGCCTCTTCCAGCTCGATGGTTTACAAAACACAGCCTGACACCGCTGATCCCTGAGATGTAAGTGAATGACATTCTGAAAACACATCACCTTCCTTGGTCATACTCTATTTTTACCTGCCAACTTCACCTACCTGCTGCTTCCTAATCCCTACATAAAACCTCTTAACAAGTCACATCTGAAGATCACTTGAAAAACAGAAAGTAGAACCCTACTTTTCTCCCCCCTTCTAAGCTGTGGCAAATCTCTATTGTGGTTACACACACCCAATGCTTTTCTAATTCTTTAATTTCATTTTTCTTCATCTTCAACACATCCTGAAAAATACCCCCACAAAATCATTAAGGTTGGAAAAGACCTCTGAGATCATCTAGTCCAACAGTCCCCCTATCACCTCTATCACTCACTAACCCATGTCCCCAGGTACCTCATCCAACCTTCCCTTGAACACCCCGAGGGACGGTGACTCAACCACCTCCCTGGGCAGCCAGTTCCAATGCCCAATCACTCTTTTGGAGAAGAGATTTCTCCTCATTTCTAACCTGAACTCCCCAGCACAACTTGCAGCCATTCCCTCTCGTCCTGTCACTGGGTATCTGTGAGAAGAGCCTGAGCCCCAGCTCACCACAACGTCCTTTCAGGGAGTTGGAGAGAGCAATAAGGTCTCTCAGCTTCCTCCAGACTGAATAGTCCCAGTTCCTCAGCTGCTCCTCATCAGACTTGTGTTCCAGACCCTTCACCAGCTTCATTGCCCTTCTCTGGACACGCTCCAGGGTCTCGATGTCTGTCTTAGAGTGAGAGGCCCAAACCTGAACCCAGTATTTGAGGTGCAGCCTCCTGAGCACTGAGTACAGGGGGATGATCACCTTCCTGGTCCTGCTGACTACATTTTAAGCTGCATGAATTGATGACAACTGCCAGCTACTAGAAGAGAGAGACACTGTCCCAGTTTCACTGACAAACAATGAAACTATCCTTTCCTTTCTTGGAAAGCACCTCCCCCTCTCCCAAGGGCTGAGCACACATTCACAGTACTCTGCTGTTAGCCACACTTCACACCAGCGAGCGACTCACCTGCTACCGTGAGCTTTGCGGTTCTGCTGATGATGGTCCCCAGGCTTTCCACAGTTGCCACACACTGGTAATATCCTTCATCAGGTTTATTATGCTTGGAATGCACCACGCTGTTTATTAATAAAGATCCATCTGGCAGCAACTGGCGACGATCATCTGACACCAAGTTTAGAAAAGTCCCATCTTTTTTCCACTCAATTTTTGGGGAAGTTTCACAATAAGCTGAGCAGTTCATGATGACGGATGCTCCACGAACTGACAGAACGTCCACTGGCTCCACCAGAAAGTAAAAAGGAGTGAAGGTTCTCACAAGGGACCCTGTAAAACACAAACCACATCACACAATCATTGTTAGCCTTCTCTATTGTTGGGTTTTGATGGGGTTTTTTTTAAAACCAACACAACTGGATGATATCAAAGGTCTTCTCCAGCCCGGTGACTCTGTGAAAGGAGTTCCCATGGTACACAATCCCCAAACTTCTTGCCCTTTTGTGGCTCGGCTGCCATACCACAGCAGTGCAGTAATTTGTTTTGTACAGTGACAACTAAGCAGCAGTAGGAACAATTGGGCCCTCAAGAGAAAAAGAATCGCCAGTTCTGAGCTTAGCTCCTCATGCAAGCGCCAGAAAACATTTTTTCACTTCTATTCTAGTTCAGGATAAACATGATTACTTTTCCATTTTAAGTATTCCCAAAACACTTCTACAATTAACATTTACTTTCCATTAAGGAGTGAATTGTAATTACTGCATTTCTGGCATATTTGGTCAAGCAGAAAGGCTGTCTGTCAATATCACTTTGATTTAACTTAATCATCCAGAGCAAACCGAACAAGGAAGAATTCTGAGAAGAGTTCCCAATCAGCGTAGTAGGATTGGGTTGAGAGAAAACATGGTCTTTGTTTTTAAAGCCAACCTTCAAAACACCATCAAGGCTCTGACAAACTCCACCTTTCCTCCAACCTGGGGAGCAGGAGTGGGATACATGTACAAAACATCATGGCAATATCAAGGGGAATGCTACCAGCTGTCTACCAGCACACCAAAACCCAAAGTGCACTGGCAAGAGGGTAACAGCAGGTCACTTCAATGCCAAGCTGCAACCATCCCTCCTATCTGCATGTAAAGCAAGCTGCAGAAGGGAACGCTCCAAAACACCAGATGAAAACCAGAAAGCAAAACTTAGAGTGTGTTTTTGCAAGGCCCATAGGTTTATTATTTTCCATAGCAAGACCGCTATTTTCCTAGAATCACAGGAAGCTTTGGGCTGGAAGGGACCTCAAAGCCCATCTAGTTCCAACTAGAGTTCCAACCCCCTGCCATGGGCAGGGACACCCTCACTAGACCAGGCTGCCCAAAGTCCCATCCAACCCGGCCCTGACACCTCCAGGGCTCCACAGGCTTCCACAACCTCTCTGGGCACCCTGTGCCTCACCACCCTCACAGTAAAGAATTTCTTCCTCATGTCTAATCCAAACCTGTCCTCTTCCAGCTTGAAGCCATCGCCCCTTGTCCTGTCCCTGCACTCCCTGGTGACCAGCCCCTCTCCCACTTGCCTGTAGGACCCCTTTAAGTATTGGTAGGCCACAATTAGGTCTCCCCAGAACCTTCTCTTCTCCAGGCTGAACCAGCCCAACTCTCTGTCCACAGGCACAACAGCCAAAGGACAATCCTAATGAATAAAGCATATTTACAAGCACCACATCAAACATACTCTCAAGACTCCGACTGCTCTTGTCTAAAAATTTTCTAACGAACTTGGAGGTCAGAGGCTGCTGTGTGACTAGAAAGGAGATTCCACCAGGATCACTTTGAAAAGGGAAAACCAAACCACGCAGCTCAAGGGGCTCGGCACTCAGCCATCTCTTAGCAAATGTTCCAGAGCAAACACTGGAAAAAACAGTTGGTCTTTAATGCCTGTATAGAGTTTTTATCATGGAGAGGGATCAAAACCAAGAGCTCTTGAACTTGGTGGGGAGTGAGCATTGCCACCCAGGTACACATGGTCCATACAATAAACACTCGGGCAATACAGGGATGCAGGGAAGACAGACCTGTCCCCCCCCACATACTGCAGAGGCTGCACAGGCTGATACTACAGTATTTTTACCCACAAATGACGTAAGCAACACATGAGAAAATAAGCACTTTAAGAATGTGAAGGCAATCCATAAAATTTGTGAAAGACGTAGTTGAAAGAGTTAAAACACAGTAAGTACAAAGTGAACCTGCTAACACACACCGAACCCCTCTGGAACTCAAAACCATTGCATCTGCAACAGCAAGGCCAGCAGTGAAATGCTGAAGAATGTTATCACAGACTCACAGAATCACAGGGGTTGGAAGGGACCTCCAGAGCTCATTGGGTCCAACCCCCTGCCAAAGCAGGGTCCCCAGCTCATACTGCACAGGTCAGTGTCCAGACAGGGCTGGAATATCTCCAGAGAAGGAGACTCCACACTCCCTGGATATCCTGTCCCAGGGCTCCCTCACCCTCACTGGGTAAAAGTTCTTCCTATGCTCTAACTTGCAGGCATTGCCCCTTGTCCTGTCCCCACAGACCACTGAAAAGGGGCTGGCCATTCCCCCTGCATCCCATACTTAAGATATTTATAAACATTAATAAGGTCCCCCCTTAGTCTTCTTTTCTCCAGGCTGAACAGTCCCAGCTCACTCAGCCTTTCCTCACAGGAGAGATGCTCCAGGTCCTTAATCATCTTTGTAAAAGATGACTACCTAGGAGAGACATAAGCCTTTAAGAGCCAGATTTGTTTCATTATGTCACATTATAGTCACAAAGCCTGTGTTTTTAGAAGTACAAACATGACTGAAGACCTTTACTTGTAATGAAAGTCTGTCCCATAAGCATCTTAGCTTCTTCAGTTACTTGGGGATTTTTTAAAAAATCAGATTTACCTTCTAAAAGGGCCTTTTAATTAACAAATTGATATGATTCCCTCTATCACTGAATTACACTGAAAGTCCCTCGTCCCCAAAGAGCCCCTTTGGCTTCCCCCTGGAGAGGGGTTCCAGCCTTCCTGCACAAAGCCTATTGTCTCTGCTGCTCAGGAACTCCAAGATAAGGCGGGAGGAGTGGAGTGAAGGAGACAGCTAAGTTACGCTTGTGTAGGTTACAGTATTCAAATTGCCTTCTCCCCTCAAGAATCCCCAAATGAAATATTAAGAGCATACAAAGCCTGACGTTTCCCCAGCAACACTGAGTCTCAGACAACACCAGACAACTGTTCTTTTGGTATCCAAATCCTTGAGATTAACATCTTTCCTGAGGATAAAAGAGAAAAGCACAAAAAGCCCCACACCACCAAAAAAAACCAACCCAGAAGAAACTACACCATTTCTAGGTGCTGCTGTTGTTGCTTCACTTGTGTAGCCTCACCTATGTGTAGCCTCACCTATGTGCGGATGTATTTGATGTTCTGTGGAGTTCTGAGCTCCAGCTCTGATATACTGAACAGCAGGAGAGAAATGAGACTCATGCGCAGCAATAAAACCCTGTAACCTGTTAGTCAGTATAATCTCTTCCATCTTTCTGAAGTTAAAGATTCAGCTTTATTGTCCCTGGACTTTCTAGGAGAAAGCATTCTACCCAAGCTACCAACGTTCTCCCCTCATCTACAAGTTTGTGTAAGTTCTGCCAGCGTAGATTCTGACTCCTACCAGGAACAATACAAACACTCTTGAGTTGTTTTTCTCTCTGGCTTTTCAAATAAAACTTCGGAAACCTGTGAAAAGGGGAGGTCAGCTTCTTGTTTGCCTTGTCTGGCTTCGGTGCAGATCAAATCCATCAATGGGATAGAATCATTCCTATCCTGGTAGCAACAAGGAGCCCAAGGCAGTAACATGGCAGAGCACAGAGACTGCTGAAGCCATCGTCCCATTGATTATTCAGTTAAACAACACTGCAGTATTTGAGGCAGAAGCCCTTCCTCCTTCCATGTACTTTACTTTGGGGAAAAGGCTTGATTTGTGTTAATATTGGCCAAAAAATCCCCATCTTTGTGCTCGGAAACATTACATTTTGCTCATTCCCAAATGATATCCTCCCCCCGCAATCTGCTCCTGGAGCCCAGTGACAGGGACCCAGGTCCTACAGATGTTCAGTTCCAGCACTTCATGCAGTGATTCGGGCACGGAGAACAGGCTGTTCATCCTTCCCAACAGCCTGCTACATATCTGAGCGCTTAAATCCTTCACCAGCCTTTTCTTTTTTTTGGCTTAGCATTTCCAGTTTGACAGCAGGTAGAAACCCCAGTGTTAGGGAGAGAGCAGCGCTCGGACAGGGAGCTCCAAATCCTTCCCACATTCTTCCTGAAGTGCTGTGCCCAAAGCGTGCTGGGGTGCTCCAGCAGACACAAGTTCCACGTTAAGTGTAGCTACAGCATCACCTCCCATGTTTTGGATGCTCTACAACTCCCTCCTTCACCCCTCCCAAGAGAGGCACCGGGTTTGAGGGCAGAAGCCTAACACCACCCACTCCATCGACCTGTAAAGCCCAGCACTGCCCTAATCCATTTCATGTCCAGCTGGCTGCTTCCTCCTCCCAAACTGGGATAACTTTCACTTGACTCCTCCAAATCTTCCCTCCTACCGAAAGAGCTCACCCATTCTGACCTCTACACATGTCCTCCCTCTCGCTGCTTTAAGCCACGTGAAAATGTGCCAAGCATAGCCCACCCCATCATCCATACCAAGCACAGCCCACTCCATCATCCAGGCTGCGAGTGAAGTACAGCTAACAGAAGTTTACTCAGAACAAAGTGCAAAAACCCCACAGGACACAGCCCTCAGGACCATCACTCTCAAGCCATCTCATGTTTCCCTGTTCCCTTACAACAGCATAACAGGACCGCAGCTGCTGAGGAAAGGAGGAGGGAAGGGGTTGGTCAGTATTGGCTTTAGTTTTTCTTCTATCAAACTTTTTAAAACTAAGGAAATTCGCATGGTCTGAAAATATCTCCTCAACAATTCTGCATCAGGTCACTCTCCTACCCACATAGCCTTCAGAAAGAATTAGAAAACACACATTTGTTGACTCACACCTCAATTTTTCCAGGAATTGGCGTTTAGCTGACCACTTGTATACATTCCTGGCTACTCATCTCCTCCCATTTAAAATATTTGGGTTTTTTCTAGTCCTCCTGATACCTCATCTCTCCTCAAATTCTCAAAAATAACCAACAGTTCTGAAACTGTTAAAGGACAGTTCCTGGGGTTTTTAGCCTGTCCTTTGCTAAGTCTGGCTGACCTCGTACCTGCTCGGTAAAGGGATGAGGGACCCCAGGCAGGCAACTCTTTCTCACAGAAGGAGGAGCAAAGAAAGCACATCCAAGGTATGCTGCCGAGTTCACAGAGTTAAGATGAATCTGCATGAACTTTCTCCAAAGACCATGAAAAGGCTTTTTCAACTCCAAAAGGAGCAGGTTTTAATACTCCTGCACCAAGAAGCCTGAAAGCAGCTGGGTAAGGCAGAGAGAGCTCATCAATCACTTCCCAAATGCTGCATTTCCAAAGGGCAGTAGAAAAAAGAAATCCAAGCCTTCTCTTGGCCTGCTGCTACCATGCCTACGGAAGGATGGCTTATTTTTCTACCTTCTGCTAGCTGCATCACATCCTGTGCAGTGGCACAGCTCTAACAAGGCTTCAGGTGAGGAAATGCCTAGAATAGTAAATGTAAAGCAGCTGCTCAAGTGGGAGAAGCTTCCCTTTGTTACCCAGTTCAGTTCTGAAAGACACAAGCGCTCTGATAACAAGCTTAAACCATGTAAATGCATGCCTTAACAGCTGCCCACCATGAGCCCCTCAGAAGGGACAGCATTCAGGAGAATAACTTTAGACAAAGCCACTCTGATCTCAGTTCTACTTAGCATATATAAACTACATCTGAACTGGTGCATGGCAGTATGTGCCACAAGATCTCCCTATCAGAAGATAGGGGTGCTGGTGGATGAGAAGCTCAACATGAGCCAATAGTGCGCACTCGCAGCCCAAGAAGGCCAACTGTGTCCTGGGCTGCATCAACAGGAGTGTGGCCAGCAAGTCAAGGGAGGGGATTCTGCCCCTCTGCTCTGCTCTTATGAGATCCCACCTGGAGTACTGCATCCAGTTCTGAAGTCCCCAACATAAGAAGCTGCTGGAACGGGCCCAGGCATGAAGATTAGAGGCTGGATTACCTCTCCTAGGATGAACAAACTGTTGGGATTGTTCTTCATAGAAAAGAGAAGGCACCAGGGAGATCTTAGAGCCACCTTCCAGTCCCTGAAGGGGCTACAGGAAAGCTGGGGAGGGACTTTTTAGAAGGACCTGGAGTGATGCGACAAAGGGGAATGGTTTTAAATTGGAGGGGGGCAGATTTAGATTAGATATTAGGAAGAAATGCTTCACTAGGAGGGTGGGAGGCCCTGGCACATGTTGCCCAGGGAGGTGGTGGCTGCCCCCTCCCTGGAGGTGTTCAGGGCCGGGTTGGATGGGGCCTTGAGCAGCCAGGTCTAGCGAGAGGTGTCCCTGCCCATGGCAGGGGATTGGGACTTGATGATCTTTGAGGTCATCAGCCCAAACCATTCCATGATCTCCTTATGACCAGTGCCACAGATTAAACTTTGATCCACTGCTGCCACCAATCCATTCAGCAGCAATACTTTCCTGATGATGACTGTCAACTGCATTCAAAGCAGAGAACTTTAATACCGGGCTTCACATAACTACTGGAAACTGCATTCCATCTTACAAGGACAGAACATAAAAACCCTCCAGAAGAACCATGTGGAGTTTCAGAATTTCAGAGCCCCTTTTCCCAAAGGAATGGTTAAGCAAAGGCAACAGAACACACCTTTCCTTAAATGTACCAGACTTGAGATTAGCGGCATGCAAGGATCCCATCATCAGAAGCAGCCATACGGGGCTTTGATGAATGATTACTTCCATGTATTGAGGAACGGTGTCAACTGAGAGGCATGGTACCTGTCCTCTTACATGAGGCTCCAAAGCAATTTCACAGCACATCCATAACACCCTTGAAAATCAACATTTTAAGTAGAAGCATTTTACCAAGTCCTCATCAGACTGGCAGGAACTATTATAAAGCCCCTTCATATGTACTGATAAAAGATCCCAGCTCTCCTGCTGCAGGATTGAGCTTCAGAAAGGCTTTTTACCAGAATTTAATTAACATTCCCAATGGCCCTTATAATCCTAAAAAACAGTGTGTCATGCCCTTCCTAACCTAGATGGTTAAAAAAGCTGTCTTCAAGAATTAGCCAAACGTACTTTAATTGAAGGTATTAAACACTATTCTTTGCAAGCTGCCAGCAAGACCTCACAAGGAACTTGTTTAGTGGTTTGGTTAAGATAGATAATGCTCTCCTTAGCAATGACTATGTAAGTCACTCGATGGGTATTAGCAGGTTGGTAATTATTCTTCCCTTGACAACATCAGTGACATTCTGCACTGCCCAAGCAGCAAAGTTGGCATGTGGTATTATAACACACCCCATCAGAACACATGTTTAGAGGAAGACAGAATAGAAAATACAGACCACCTGAGCAAATTGATGATGACAATATTCATCAACCAAAGATCTTTTGCTCTTGATTCTTTTAAAGCCCATCCAAAGCCCGACCACATGTACCTGAGGGTTGGCACATTCACTCGTATGGAAAACCCAAGGCCAACTTCTCTACCCCTCATTCTCCAAGCACCATTTCATTGCTCCCTCTGCAAACACTCTCCAACCTGTCCATTCCATGACAAAAATGACATTGTACTTAAAAGCATTGAGGAAAATAAAGGAGGAAAAAGCACAAGAGCTCTCCCTGCCTGCAGCCCCACAGTGTAAATCCTGCGGGACATCCACTGCCCCAGCAGGACGCTGCCAGCAGAACCTTGGTGAGCAAGTGATGTAATGTTACAAGATAAGTAATGCCACGTATAAATCTAGCCTCTCCCAGACTTAGTAGATTCCTTTCTCCTTCAGCACAAGCAGATTTCCTCTTTTTTATGATTTAATACACTATAACAAAGAGATTCATCAGAACAAGTAACACGTCTTCACCCCGGCACCATTAAGCATTGTCAGCCAGCAATGACGCCTGAACAGCTTCACCGTGGCCAGAAGGGAAGGGGCTGTGCTCTGAGACGGGTAAGGAAGACCTGTGCTCTCATGGTGTGGGGAAACCACCTGCACAGAGCCCCTCTGTCCCCCTTCGTTGGAAAGGCTTATTCTGTGATGCAGGAAGAAAATTGCTCATTCAAGCAAACTCTCCTGAAAGAGCCACATAACAGCAGATGCTTTTGTCCTTCTCTCTGCCAGTCCTGTGTGCAGGTGCCCTCTTACAACACAGATCAGACAGACAATACTGAGTGACTCAAGAGCTGGGATACCACCAGAAAACTCATACCCTCCATCATTCTCCCTGCTGAAACGGGAAGTTTAGAGAAATTCTCCTTTACGGTCCCTTGGGAAGAACACCTACCTGCATGCAGGCTGTTGGCAACACAGATGGCTGCTTCTGAGATTAAGGAACTCTGTTGCCTTCTTGGCCCCAGAGTTCTCAAAAGTCATGTTACTGAGCTGTGAAGGTTTCTGATGCCATATCACAGAAAATTAGGAGTTGGAAGGGACCTTGAAAGCTCATCTAGTCCAACCCCCTGCCACAGCAGCATCATCCAGACTAAATCACACAGGAACACATCCAGGTGGGTTTGAATGTCTCCAGAGAAGGAGACTCCACAACCTCTCTGGGCAGCCTGTCCCAGGGCTCCATCACCCTCACAGTGAACAAGTTCCTCCTTATATTCACATGGAACTTCCTCTGCTCCAGCTTGCACCTGTTGCCCCTTGTCCTATCGCTGCCATCACTAAGAAGAGCCTGGCTCTGTCCTCCTGAGTCTCACCCTTTACATATTTATGCACATGAATAAGGTCACATCTCAGTCTCCTTTTCTCCAAGCTAAAGAGGCCCAGCTCCCTCAGACTGTCCTCATAAGGAAGCTGTTCCACTCCCTTCATCTTGGTGGTCCTGTGCTGGACTCTTTCAAAGGAGTTGTATGTCCTTCTTGAACTGAGGGACCCAGAACTGGACCCAATATTCCAGATGTGGTCTCATCAGGGCAGAGTAGAGGGGGAGAAGGACCTCTCTTGCCCTCCTAACCGGCCCCCTCCTCATAAACCCCAGGATGACACTGGCTTTCTTAGCCAGGAGGGCATATTGCTGGCTCCTGGTTATCCTGCTTATACAAAACAAGTAACAAAAGTCAAGATACACATCATCATAGGAACTACTAGAACACAGAAAATACACATATCAGGACTTTGACTTGAGTAACCTAGTAGTACCCCTGCCTCTCAGAGAGCACAGTCAATGCACATAGAACACAAGCCAAGCGAGCTGTGTTGTGTGGCGATGCTTCCACAGCTTTCTCCCTCGCACCTTTCACTTGGTGCTAACAAATGATTGTTGGTTTCATCTTAACTGCCCTTCCTGACAGACCTCAAGCACAAAAT
This sequence comes from Porphyrio hochstetteri, assembly GCA_020800305.1. Lineage (NCBI taxonomy): Eukaryota > Metazoa > Chordata > Aves > Gruiformes > Rallidae > Porphyrio > Porphyrio hochstetteri. The sequence goes on along the minus strand of CM036915.1, from coordinate 14,382,630 downwards.
GATAGTAAAGATATTAGCCCAGGAAAGAAAGAGGATGCAGAAGCAGAATTAAGAAGAAAAGTACTCAGGTAGTGTACGATGTGCCTGCAGTAACCCACTCAGAAGTTAGGTGTCCATGCATCTCCTCTAACCACTCTGTAAGTGATCCCACCTCCTCATCCATTATTAACTAACGGGAAGGAAAACAAGATCGTGATCAAGAGCACCATCCAAACACAGATTGTGATCTCAATTACCACCTGTCTTTGGAGATGTGTTTGGGGCCAGTGGTGAGCTGCACAGCCCAGCACCTCCAGGGGTTTTGCACTGCTGAATTTTGCACACACAGAAGCAGATCTGCTGTTTGTAGTGTTTATGGTGTGGCTGCTGTTAATTGTCAGTTCTGAGACGATGTCTCCCACAAGCATGCAGCTACCAAGTGCTGCCATGCTGAGTCACAGCCCTCTCGCCCCTCGCTGAGGGGCTGCAGTTAGACTGAGCCTGGAAAGCTGAAGGAGAAAAGATGGCACAAGCTCCTCTTGCAGCAGCTTCCCCGAAACATAACTGACTGTAACCATCTCCCGTGGTCCATTTGAAAGAGAAAGCTGCTGCAAGGGGACATTCCTCTTTTCCAACCCAAAGCTCCACTGTCAGACTTACCTCACAACAAGGATTTCTTGCTCTGCCTTAAACCTATGCTCAAACCTAGAAAGCCATCAGCCAGCCATGCTTCCAAACCTAGTTCTCTTGGGCTTCTTATTCCTCCCAGTGTGCAAAGAAAAAGAATCCATTACAACCCCTAAGATCAAAGATTTGCGTTTCTTTTGAGCTGGTTAAAAACACCCCTTGGGTTTTGTAGCACTCGCTTCCAGGAACCAAGTGCCACAAACCTCACACCTTCTGCAAGGAACATCCTTTTGAAGAGATTTTGCTTCTACAATCCAAGAAGAAGCACATTGGACCACCTAAAACTATGTGTTTGAGTTAAGCCAATGAAGGTCCTGTTCTGAACATCCCAGCTGCAAAATTCCTTTACATGATGATGTCAGGAGAGTTTCAAAGATTTTTGTATTTCAAAGATTTTCCTTTTTTTTGTGGAATCAAAGTCATTTCCTTTTGGGACAAGGCGAGGTTTTGTTTAAACATCCAACCTCTTTAACCACACGTCCCTTTCAGCTTGTGTGGAATTTAGGAGCAATACCACGTTTTACTTGACACAAAGGACATTTTTACCCATTATATCCCTTTCTGCTTCTACCAATGACCAAAATAAGCTTGACCAAGAACGAAGTAAAGCCATTTTGACTTAAAACTCCAGACGCAGAAGTTACTTTATCAAAAGCTCTTGGGATTAGTTGTTCAATATGGGATCTAACTGGAGACCTAAGATGCTCCTAAGGAGATGACTGCCATCAGGGTAGCAGGCACCATGAAAATCTCTACTCCCTAACAAAGCCTTCAGCCAGTGCCAGACTTTTCAACTGTCAGAAATAAGACAAAGTAATTACCTTTCACATGAAATTAGCAGCATGCAAAGCAATAATTTTTTTTGGCTCATTCCAGCCCAGTTTTTAATTCTTTATATGCTTTTTTCCCCCTTTTCATCCTCCATACCTCAAAAGCAAAATGCTAAAGGGTTTAGAAGACAAACCTCATGAGGAGCGGCTGAGGGAGCTGGGATTGTTCAGTCTGGAGAAAAGGAGACTGAGGGGAGACCTCCTTGCTCTCTGCAACTACCTAAAAGGTGGTTGTGGTGAGGTGGGGGTCAGTCTCTTCTCCCTGGTAGCCAGTGACAGGGCAAGGGGGAACAGCCTGAAGTTGTGTCAGGGAAAGTTTGGTTTTTTTTTTTTAATTCTGCCAGTGACCATTTTAATTGCTTTCTCAACTCAGTCTTAGAAAAGCTCCCTCTGGCATTTCTACAAAAGATTACTAGAGGGCACTGTAAAGACACCTTCAAGAGGAAAATATACATTTCTGTTCATCGTTAGGAACAATAGCCCTCGGACTTTTCCAGAGAAATAGCTTCGATACACTAGCTACAGGCAATAGTATGTTTGTTGCAGCAGGGGAAGAGGAATTTCTATTTTTTCCTACAGTAAATGGATTTCTTTTCCTAGAGATCCCATCTTCTGGGCGGCCAGGTACATAACAAACCTCTTCAGCTATGTGCAACAGCAAAACCCCGCTGGTTTTCAAAGGGTTAAACACCAGAAAATCCATTTTTAAGACTGAAAACAGATATTGCTGACAATACTGAAATACCTGCCAAATATCTGACAGGGGATTCCTCTATCTTCCCCTCCTCACACCCTATTTGAGCTTCAGGCACAGCACCCAATGCTCACCCAGGGCTCCAGCAGCTCAGACTTGAGGAACGGGTTCCCCAAAACGGAGATTCCCTTTGGTTTGCCAACCAAGCCCAGGGAATCAGGGAGTAGATTCCTTGCCCCAGTCATTTTTGTTTGTTTGTTTTACAGACTGGTTCTTCAAAACCAGTTTAGAATATAAATACTTTAAAAATTCCCCACGCATCACAGGCAAATCATTTGCTGAAGCCAATTACTTAAATATTTTCCAAGTCGTAAACACACCGCTGTATCCAAAAGCTCTACATGAGGCTCCTGTGCCTCAGATGCCAACAAGGTTACAGGGCACCCAACAGAAATATATCTGAAATTCATTTAAAGATGCACTTGAAGCCAGACAAGAGTTGCACTTCACTCAGCGGATTTCCTCCAGCCCACCTATTCGATTGGCTGCTTCAGGGTCATCCCAGCAATTAGGAAGAATGCTTGTAGGACAAGGGAGAAGTCAGCAGTGCTCTGATCACAGGCAACAGCCAAACAGCTCACGTGAAGATACATGAGGAGGAAAAGAAGAAATCTGGTTTCTGTGAAGAGCTTACAGGGGGAAAAAAATAAAGGGTTGAACATTAATAAAAAAGAAAGATGCGAGCACCAACCAAACCACAAGTTGATGAACATCTTTTTCAGCAACTTTCTAAAAAGAGACCTCTGTTATGCTTCACAAGAGAGAAAAAAATTCTTCACAAATACCTTTAATGTTAGATCAAGCAAGGACTATCTAAGAGGACCTGGAAACAGAAGAACAGCTGCATCAGATCAGAGCAAAAAGAATCCTTTTAACTCACTGACTCGGCAGAGTAGCAGAGAACAGATGCTGGGGAGCACCTAAGAATGGCAGAACATGCAGCAAGACCTGCCCCAATTCACCCTCAGAGCCTCTCACTGCTTGCACTGAGGGGCTTCTGCAGCCAGGAGCAGGTTTTGCTCTTCAGCTCAATCCCTTCGTCCATCTCTGGCTAGTTCTGATAGTTCACATTTGAAGAGCCTGCTAGCGTTGCAATAACTGAGGTAGACAAATGTCAGGGGGTAGAGAATTTGATGGTCAAAAAACCCTACTGCAATTAAATTAATTTCTCTACCAAGAGAAAAAAAATAAATCACACACTCAACACTAGGTGCACTACAGAAAAATAAGCAAAGTACTTTATGCTAGACAACATCAGAAGGCTGCCTAGTTTTGAGACCTTGAAAATACTGAAGTCACAAGGTCCACTCTTCAAGTTGTCTTTCAGTCAACTTGAGAAGAGAGGCAAAAAAAGTATCTGGATGCTGTACTCCAGAGTAACACGTACCCACCCACATCCAGTCATTGCAGATTGAAGCCCATGGTCATCATCTGCATCAAATCTCACAGGAGCAGAGCCTGCCACAAATCAAACAAAAACACTCAACTGGAAAAGAAGCGAGGAAGAGGCAGCTTGACTTCTACACCCGACGTGTCACAACACCACAGGGGCACCAGTATCTCTGTGCTTCATCTTAACCCTCAGTCAGGGCACTGCACAGAAAGACAACAGGTATCTGTATCGGACAGCCACGGCACCCACTTGTTCAGGTGCTTCACTGTTACACACATGGCTGTGGGGTACCACCACACCACCTCATGAACAGGAGCTTCCCAGGAATGGAAAGATCTCTGCCAAGATCTCCAAGTTGAACATTTATAGCCACAATATAGGAGCAGCTGTCTAGAAATCCACATGAAATACCTCAGGGGATTTTAAGTGACAAATCCTGAAGTTGTGTACTCATTACCTTTCATATTTATATTTAGACACACCCCCTCATTATATATAAACTTTCTATATACAAACACCTTATAAATAAATTACACATATACACACCTATAGTTGTGCACACACCGACCACTGTCCTCTAATAAATCATCGTTTTTCAAACTTCCATTTTGTTCCCCAAGAGAAGCTCTTCAAAGTGATTAAAAAAGATCAAAACCATCCACCCCCAAGACACAGTGTTCACACCATCAATCAATCACACATTGTTCTCTATCTTACAAAATCAGATTGTTACTGAACCAGGTTTCAGACAAATCTAGCGCACAGAGCTGGTAAAAGCAAAGCAGCATTTGCAGGTGCAGGAATTAAAGTGTGATACCCACATCAGCTGCAATATTGAAAAATAAAAGAGAGTAATGAGACTCAGATGTGGAACATTTTAACTGTGACCAGGAACAAGCAGAGAAGTGACACTCAAGCATGCTGCAGGCTGGTGCCCACCAGGAAAACTGAACTCAGTGACACGCGTTTGAGTTAACTCCTCTGAGTTACATCTTTCTCACTCTGAGCAGTGGGTAAGTCACCCCGTTTGTGCCATCTCAACAACGCAGCAGCTTCACAAGGTCCAAGCGTTCCCCCACCCCGCCCCATCCTCTTGACTCCAAGTTCTGCATGTTGCTGGAAACGCTGGATGCCTTTATACAGTTTGGTCAGGTCAGGATCAAAAGTGGTTAGATGATGTCCCTGCATTTGAGAGGCTGCCCAAGGTTCCATTCCCAAGGGGTAACAGCTCCCTACCTGCCACACAGCTGTTGTGCAGCAAAACCACGCTATGGCTCTGCATGACTGATGCCGGGCTGTGCTCCGGCATTGAACGGGTTGTCCCAGGAACAGCACAGCTGTTTCTGGAGTTTTACAGCTTAACCTGGCTTCACACCCTGAGACAAAACAAGAGAATCACAGAACACTCTGGGTTGGAAGGGACCTCAAAGCCCATCTAGTTCCAGGCCCCTCTGCCATAGGCAGGGACACCCTCACTAGACCAGGCTGCCCAAAGTCCCATCCAACCCGGCCTTGAACACCTCCAGGGATCCAGGGGCTTCCACAACCTCTCTGGGCACCCTGTGCCAGGGCCTCACCACCCTCACAGTAAAGAATTTCTTCCTCATGTCTAACCCAACCCTGTCCCCTTTCACCTTGAAGCCATCGCCCCTTGTCCTGTCCCTGCACTCCCTGGTGACCAGCCCCTCTCCCACTTTCCTGTAGGACCCCTTTAAGTATTGGTAGGCCGCAATTAGGTCTCCCCAGAACCTTCTCTTCTCCAGGCTGAACCAGCCCAACTCTCTCAGCCTGGCTTCACAGGAGAGGTGCTCCAGCCCCCTGATCATCCTTGTGATGTAAATATTTTGCAAATCCCACTGATCCTTTATCCTACAACACACAAACACGATGCAGAACTAAAAAAAATAAAAATCCCAAGTTTTATTTACTGAAACTTAATTATTTCAAGGGCACTGAAGATGCAGGAGTAGAGCAATTTTTTGCAGATTACATTTTTATCTATGAAATCAGAGCACTGTATTTCAGACAGGCAACTGCAGACTATTATCAACATATTTGTATTCAAAACAGATCTGTGAAAAAACCCACCTAATTGCACTAATCCTTTATTATAACCCTGCACTGATGGTGCTTCATCCAGTTGACATTTCCCCGTGACAGATTCCCGCTAAGCTGCTAGCAAGTGCTCCGAAAGCCAGGAAAAGCTACAGGAAGAACAGCTGAATAGCCCAATTTCACTCTAGATGCTCAATATCTGCTTTTCCAAAAGGGGAGTTAGGGTTGGGGGGTGTATGGTTATCCCCACGTTTTGGCTAGGGAGAGGGGAGAAGGAAAGCCCCTGGGTTAACACTGACATTCCCGCTCCTTCCTGGACACGGCGGAGCTGTACGTCTAAACTTGAACTGGGACTAGAAACCATGCGATCTTAATGGGGCATGACTAACCGCCGGCACTCTCTCGGTCTGATCTCTGCTCAAAGTACAGTAACATGAACTGAAAGGCCAGTTTGAAAGCTTTGCACAGATTCCTGTCTCTCCTGGAAGTGTGGTAGTGAACCAGCGGCCTGTTTCATTTTCTAAATGCAAACAAAAAGCTTTCATCTACCTTGTTTACTCACTTAACCTCCCAAATTCCCATGGAGCACCGCAGCTTTGATTGGGGCCATTCCTGCCCAAATAAAACAGAAAGCCTAACTGGAGCTTTGCAAATACTTCAGCAGAAATATCTGCAAGCATTAGCTTTGCAAACGTCACATAGGTGTGCAAGGAGAAAAAAAAAGTTACCCATTCATTTCTAATACAGATTATTCCATCAAAGTGGGGAAGCAAACATGTTTAAGAACTTACTTAGGAGTGAAAATACAAATATTGTATGTATTAGCTAAATTATCATACAGACACAGGCATTAGCTGAATTACTAAGTCAGAAATGCATAAGAAAAGCAATTTGTAGGTGATTAGCAGACTGTTTTTTCTTACAACCATTTTATTCCCATTTCCCCATACCTGGAAAAGTTCATCTCACTCACTAGGTACGTAGAAGCCTCCTAAACAGTATGCACTTGGGCTGGAAGAATCCCAGACATAGATACAGCCTGGGAGAGGAGCTCCTGGAGAGCAGGGGGAAGTTTTGTCCAGAGAGTGGTGAGGGACTGGAATGGGCTGCCCAGAGAGGGGGTGGATGCCCCATCCCTGGGGGTGTTCAAGGCCAGGTTGGTTGAGGCCCTGGGAAACCTTGTGCAGCTCCAGGCCTGGAGGTTGGTGGCCCTGCCTGTGGCAGGGGGGTTGAAATTCTGTGATCCTTGGGGTCCCTTCCAACCCAGACCAGTCTGGGATTCTATGAAAAGTTCAATTTTGTATTAAGGAGGGAAAAATCTCTAACATTTCAGTTGCAGGCAGGTAGCTGTCAGACTATCGACACGGCCTGTGCGTGCCAGCTCACAGCGTGAGCAGGGTGAGCCGGAGCAGAGCTGGTAGGGTGAGGGAAGTGAGCTCGATGCTTGGTAAGCTGCACCCAGAAAACTGTGTCCAATTTTGGGCTTCCCAATATATCAATGTCAAAGACATTATTAAACTGGAGCGAACTTGCTTGGCCTTCTGCCAGCCTAATATCTAATTTAACCCTTCCTTCCTTTAGCTTTAATCCAGCCCCCCTGTCCTACTGTTATCTGGCCTTTTAAAAAGCCAATTCCCCTCCTGTGTCTCTGCTCCCTTCAGGGACTGGAAGGGTGCAATGAGGTCCCCTCCACAGCCTTCTGTTCTCCAGGCTGAACAAGCCCAGCTCCCTCAATTAGCGCAACTAATACCAAAACAGGCCTGGATGTGAACTCTGGCTATCACATCGGAGGACAGCATCAACTCACGGGGCTTCATCCTGACGCTGTTAAACAGGCAGACCTGACGAACTATCCACTTGAGTAATTATGGCAACAGAACCCCAGAAGGATGTAACGGCTCCGCAGAAAAGGGAGCACTACCTGTTTCCAGCACTGACAGTTCCACACGCTTCAGACAAGGAACAGATGGCTCAAAACCCCCGTGCAGCCTGTGTTGATATCGGCCTTTCCTTCAGCAATTCCCCCGCCCCACGTTTTTAAGATGCAAGAGCTTACCTGAGGCACGAGTTCCTGAACAGCACGTGTACATAAAGACAGGATGCCAAGTACTGACATTGGCTAACCAAACAGAATACATCCTCACAGGAGAAGACAAAAGAAGACTTTTTTCGGAAGACAAAAAGCTCTTAAACCTTCCTGGACAGCAGGATCAAGATACCCTGCAACATTTCAGCTGATAATGCTTCATAAAACACACTTTTGTGCAGTTCTGGGCTTCCTTTCACAAGCTGTGGCCAAAGGAGTAATGTGAACCCAGGAGAACAGAATCATCTAGGTGGGAAGGACCTCTGGAGCTCATCTAGCCCAGCCACCTGCTCCAAGCAGGTCTGTTTCGACCAGGTTGCTCAGGAATCTGGCCAGCCAAGCTTGAAGCTTCTCCAAGTACACACAACAATAGAAGACAAGCAAGCAAGAAGCATATAAGCATCCAAAGCAGAGAAGCACAGCTCTCCATTATTCCATTTGTGACATAACAGTGAGCTATGGTTAAATAGGTTCCAATTAGAACCATAAAAGTCACAGGAAGCAGCACATAAAGCCACGATAACAGCAACATCAGGGAAGATCTCTTCTGAGGAATCCAGCTCTGAAGTGACACCAAGTACCTACCTGCAACCACGGTCAGAAATGAGGAAGACACAACGACCAATACACCCTGAACAATCACACCTTCTAGGTATCCAGGCTGGCAATGAGAAGAATGGGGCAGATTCTCAGCGAAACACGGCACCTGCCATTCATCCCAGGAGCAGGACTGTGCAAAACCTGTCTGAGGACAGGAACACATTCCTGGAGGATCTAGGAGGCTGTAACACAACCTCCCCTAATCTGGACAATCACCTGACTGCAGAGCTTGCTGACATTGTAGTGACAGCTTTGCTTATGCTACCAATGATGTTAAATGCCTGGTGTGAGCACCAAACAGCAGAGCACACAAGTCCAACAGCCAAACATCTCAGCGATGACTTGGGCCCTGACTCAGAGTTGTTAATTACCTTAGCACCCCTCAGTGTCCCCAGACACCTCTTCACATCAGTTCTCAACTCCAGCTAAGCTCCCAACTGCAGAAGCTGATCCGTTAAACCAAAAGTCTGTTGGGATGTTTGCAACCACCTATGTATGGGCCACATCAAACCCAATATGAAGGCAAGGTGCAAGGTAAGCTGTCACCACCTACCAGCTGTAGATCTGTACAGGCACCATGCTATGACTTCTCAGATGTGACTGCACCCTCATGGGTCAGCAGTGATTCCCACCACCTACATAAGGACGGAACACAAGGACCTCAATGCCCTTCATCTGCAGGCTGCTGTTCATTCCCTTCCAGCCAATACCCACTACATACTGCCAGGTCCAGTTTACTACTCTATTTTTGGTCTCTAGCCAACGTTAAGGTTAGGTTTTTGGTACATCCACATTTGCATCACAGTCCGTGCCTGCTGCAACAAGCTTTCTATTTTCAGTAACACGTGTTGATAGAACTGCATTAGAATGTAAAGCAATTCACAAAAATAAATTAGCTCAAGCCTTGCAGAATAAAACTATCAGCAAGAGATGTTAAGGACGAAGCTTTTCCCAGATTCCTTTCAGAATTTCTGCTGCAATTCGTCCCAGTCACCAAAACACCACTTTTAGGAGAAAGCCACAAACACTTCCAGCTGAAGGGCAGATCCAGTCCCCACAGGCATCCCCCACTCACCGCTGTCAGACACCATCACAAAGCTAAAATCTTTTGGGCTCGTTTTCCCTGTCTGTTCAGAGGTTTTATGTAAACAGCCTGTGCAAACTTCTCCCGAGAAACACTCTGAACTCCAACACAACTTCAGCACAGTATAATCAGGTAATTAAACTGCACCCCCTCTGAGTCCACCAGTAACACTTAGAAGCTGTGCTTAAAGGGGGCAAACCAAGCTTTGTTTCACTCAGTTCACGTCACATTATGACGATCACAAATGGGAAGCTGCGTTTCCTAGCAGAGTGATTGACACTTTTAAAATAAAAATTGTTACGAAAAACATTGTCTCATGTCTGGCAGGGGTTTTTGACTTGGGTTTGCAGGCTTCTGCTTGGTTCATGAACTACAGCCAGAACTACAGAACTGAACCACCTCCTTTATGGCATTAAGAGGGGTGAAATGCAGCTTTTCCAGAGAGCCATGCTCTCATGTCAATTTTAACCAGCCAAGTCCCAGCCAAGAGCATGTAAAATCATTTTATCAGCCCATAACAGAAACATCAACTGCCTCAGATCTGATTACAAGAGGAAGTGGGCAACCCAAAGCCAGGAACCGGTCTAAAGGCAAGGAATCTAGGAGGTGATGCACTTTAAGGGCAGCATCATTCCACATACACAAGTATGTTGTAAAAAGTTCTCTTTTTTAAAATCCAAAATAGTTACATTTCTGTAAACCATGGCTTACCTTAAATTTTCTGCCTCTGAATCACCCAGTAACATGCACTACTCAAGTCCTCCTTCACTTACTGTGCTACTGTCCCACCCACACATTGAGAGGGGACAGCAATCAATCACAGAATCACTTAGGTTGGAAGACACCTTTAAGATCGAGTCCAACCACAGCCTAACCCTGCCCAGTCCACCTCTAGACCATGTCCTCAAGCACAACATCTAGACACCTTTTAAATACCTCCAGGGATGGTGACTCCACCACTTCCCTGGGCAGCCTGTTGCAATGCTTGACTACCCTTTCAGTAAAGAAATTCTTCCTGATACCTAATGTAAATCACCCCTGGTGACATTTGAAAGCCTCTCATCCTATCACTTGTTACCTGAGAGAAATAGTAACAGCTCTCTACACCCTCCTTGCAGGTAGCTGTAGAGAGCAATAAGGTCTCCCCTCAGCCTCCATTACTTAAGGCTAAAAAGCCCCAGTTCCCTCAGCTGCTCCTCACAGGACTTGTGCTCCAAACCCTTCACCAGCTTCATTGCCCTTCTCTGGACATGCTCCAGCATCTCAAAATCCTTCCTGCAGTGAGGGGCCCAAAACTGGACACAGCACTCGAGGTGCAGCCTCACCAGAGGTGAGTATAACAGAACTGTCACTTCCCTACTCCTGCTGGTCACACCATTCACAGAATCACAGAATCGTAGGGGTTGGAAGGGACCTCGAGAGATCGTCGGGTCCAACCCCCAATTCCTGACACCGGCCAGGATGCTGTTGGCTGCCTTGGCCACCTGGGCACACTGCTGGCTCAGTTCAACCAGCTGTCCCCTAACACTCCCAGGTCCTTCTCCTGCAGGCAGCTCTCCAGCCACTCTGCCCCAGGCCTGTAGCACTGCCCGAGGTTATTGCAACCACGGCAGACGCTCTGCCCTTCTTTCCTCATGGCAGGTTTCTTAGGGCCAATATTAAAATGTAATTATCACCCAACATTTTAGAACTCACAGCTTGCATGTATTAGAAACTGTTTTTATCTTTGTAAACATGAAGAGAGGGAGGGGAAAGTTATATTTTACACTTAACAGCTTCAGTTCCAACCCCTACAATTCTGTGATTCTGTGATTCTGTGTGATTATTCAGGAGTTGGACTTGATGATGCTTATGGGTCCCTTCCAACTCAGGATGTTCTATGATTATCTCCTTCCCAGACTGGTACCTCTGGCCACAGCAATCTTTGCAAGGCTTCCTCCCCACCTTGCCTGAAGAGGAGGGGCATGAGGGCACTGTTCAAATATTTGGCACAAGAGTTTGCGCCAACAATAAAAGCCTATGAATGGCCAGCACAACTCACCTGCTGGGAGGAACCACAACTGGGGCAGACAGATGGGCCAGTGCCCTTATATCCTTATAAAGTATCCACATCAGCATAGCTGTACAAACGGACAGACAGAATGATTCCTAAAGCAAACATTAAGGTAGAACTATCACTGGGGCAGATAAACCCATAGGGTCTCAAAGCATACAACGGGTCATTTGAGAGCATTGGGTCTTCAAAGCCATTTCTCACCCAAGTTATCACTTGCATATTTTTAGTCCCATGCAATCTGGAGAAGTGGGCTTCATCTCCTGAGCTTAACTGTTTAAATAGACAGAAACAAATCTAATCCTGGATATTAGGAGTTGAACTCAATCCTCGTGGGTCCCTTCCAATCTCAGTACACTCTATGATTCTATTCTGTGATTAGTGCTGTCTATTTTAAATCGGAAATCTAGGTGAGCTCCTTTTATCGGGATGCATTTCATCAGAGAGCTCTCCTTGAGAGCTACAATTCCCTAGAGATTTTAGAAAATCTGGGGCTATGCCATGGGACCCCATGAGGAAAAGAGACCAAAAAACCCATTAAAGGAAACTGATGAGAGCTGCCTGGAACAGAGTAGTGGAAAAAAAAAAAAAAAAAAAAAAAAAAAAAAAATCAAGGCAAAGCAACATGTCCCAACCACAAAGCACAGCAGAAGCAAAGGTGTGAGGGATGCTACTCGAAGGACAGCATCTTCTGGGGAGCAGTTGTTTTTCAACATGAAGTAAGCATGTGCAAAACCCAGTTAATCCAAAGGTTTACCACTGGATCGGGGCTCCAGGTAAGCGGAACAGCTGGGGAAACCTCCCATGCCCCTTTTCCCAGGGCTGCAGCACTCACTGTCACGAGTCCATTCGAGCAGCGGCTCATGCTGTGCCAAAGACAAATGCCTCAAGGGCTGGCAACTAAACCCCCCCACCAGACCAGGAACATATTGGATGTAAAGTTGGCATCCAAGAGCAAACCGATGGGAATGCTACACGCAAGGAGCTCCGAAGTTTGCGTTCATAGGGGGAAAAATAATTAGTATTAACATGGTGAAAACTTATTAGACTAAGGTGCCTGCGACACCTCATCGATTAAATTAAATATCATTAATTTTGTATGCAACTCCTTGATCATTCCCTAAATGCTGTGCCAAAAATATAATTGAGTCTTCATCAGATGGCAAACAGGAGTTCCTTGCCCCCAGTACGATTCAAGGTCAAACTGCAGCTCCCCGAGGGCTGTAAGAAGTGCCACAGACCCTCCCCTTCAGCAACAACACACACAGGAAGGGTCTGTATTATATTCACTCCAGATTCCCCCCTTACTGCCCAGTTCTGCCTTCCAGCTTACCAGTAACCTTGAAAGAGTAAGATAGGCAGAGCTACTAAATAAAAGGCAGATTTTTCAATGCAGAGGGGCTAAACAAAAAGGAAATTATTTCAAGTTCCAACTGGTACATGCCACCAACCTTCACTCCACTATAGCAAAGCCCAGACTTAAATTAAACCCAAGACCAAACAAGCTGCATTTCCAGCCACCTGCTCACCACTACATATGACCACAGTGATTACTGGTTGCCCTTCTGATGTTTGTGTGCGCTGGAGGAACAGGTCTGTTGTATTTCATAGCTTGCAACTAGACTTACAGAGTGAAATGGGTCATTTAATACACTTAAGTCAACCCTGGTATGGTATTTTGAGGAAAAGATTTAGCTCTCCAGCTTCTCAGACAACTGGGACAGCAAAAAAAAGCAAAGCAGAAGAGGCAGCAGAGTTTATCACCACAAAAAAGCTCTGCTACTACTTCCAAAGTAACTCCAGAGGGTAACCCTGCTTACAGGCAGGAGCTGAAGTTAATTTTTCTAACGTAAAAAACCAAAAAAGCCCTCAGCTAATACCAGAGCAAGATCACCAGGTGAAGCAAGAGGTGGCATGGTACCATGGGCAGGCTCCCAGCTGGCAGAGGGATGCTGCTGGCTGCCTGCCATGGGGATTCGTGCAGCCAGGTCCAGGGCAAGTGGAACAAGAGGGACTGGGCACAGTGCTCTGGGCTCCATGAAGGCTTTTAAAGAGTCATCTGGTGCTTCAGTTGAATGAGACTCCCTGCTCTAGGGGCACAAGGGAGCTCTCTGGCACGCTCATTCCTGGTGGCTAATGGCACGCTTTTATTTGATTTAAACATCAGGGAATTAACACCTGGCCTTCAAATCTCTCCAGAACACCAGACATGCTTACAGACTGCATCTCCATCTTCACGTCCACACTATTTCCCTGGTTCAATCTTTTTAAACCCAGCTTTGGATTTCTGCACCCATTCTGAACCACGTTCCTCTTTCGTGCTACCGAGGAGAAGGAATGTTAGCAACATCTCAAAGTCAAATGGCTCCCTTATCACTCTAAAACTGTGTATTAAGATTCAACTTCCATGATCCTACTCTGCAATTATGCCTCTAGGTCACAAGTTTGTATTTAGACCCTTTTCTTCCAGTGTAAGTTGTTGTCAAGCCAAAAATGACATTTTTCCATGAGAAATGTTTTGTACAAGCAATATTCTGAGTCTGCCCAAATCACTGACCCATTACTGATCCAAGATGAAGATATGCTATCAATTTTACACTGAACTATTGATCAAGGTCAGCCCTAGAAAGATACCCAGAGCACCAGAACCCCACAAGTAAGAGCCAGAATGAGCTACGGTATTAGGCTGAGAGAGTTCAGCTTGTTCAGCCTGGAGAAGAGAAGGTTTTGGGGGGACCTTCTAGCAGCCTTCCAGTCCCTGACAGGTGCCTATAAGGAAGCTGGGGCAGAACTGTTCCCAAGGGTATGGAGCAATAGGATGAGGGGTGATACTTTTAACTAGAAAATGGGAGATTTAGGTTGGATATTGGGGAAAAAGCTCTTCAATATGAGGGCCCAGAGAGGTGGTGGAGGCCCCATCCCTGGAGACATTCAAGGTCAGGCTGATGGGACTCTGAGAGACCTGATCTAGTGGATATGTCCCTGCTCGCTGCAGGGGGTTGGACTAGATGGCCTCTACAGGTCCCTTCCAACCTTACACATTTCAAGAGTCTATGATTTCCAATTACTCAGGAAAAGGAACTCAGAAGCTGCTATTTCTTTCCTGGGGTTGTTGGGCTGCTGACTGCTTGCAGGAGGGCTGCAGCAGACCCCGCACAGCCATGCCAGGGAAAGGATGCGATTCCCGCTTGCAGAGCAAAGGGAATGATTTCTGGAACACAGTTCCTAGCAAAGCCTGTTGGCAGCTCAGGAGGCAGGAAGCATGGCTCTTCCCTTTTTCTCCTGTACCTACATGTCAAAGAAATTGCTTTGCCTGGCAGCCTTGGAAAGCCGAGGTGGGGGTTCAGGGGAGCAGCCCCACACCCTCTGCCACCAGCAGCCACTAGACCCTGGCCACGGAGCCAGGAATGGCGGGAGAGGGGGATGGGGAGCCCTGGGAATCCCATCCTGCCGTTTCCATGGCTACACCAGTTGAGCAGGGAGCCTTTCACATGAACCAGGCTGCGGATGCTCCAAGGTCCCTTTTCAGATGCTCCGTGGCCCCTCTCAGACGGGAGAGCTGATGGAGCAGGGGAAGACCCCCCGGTGAGGGGCAGATGCAGGAGCTGGGGGGATGACAAAAACCTCTGTTTAAGCTCAGACAAGCCTGGAGCCTGCAAAATAAATGCAGCTTATCTCAGTTAAGGTGAGGCACAGCATAGAGCACAAATCGAAGCAAGTGGGGGAATCTAAATATCAGGAGTGTCAAATGCCAACCTTTGGCCTGGAGAGCAGGGCATTGCCGCTTGCTACAGTGGGAGTGGGGGAAAAGAGCTGCTCCGAAACACCTTTTCCCCTCCAAAAAGTGGTATTCACAGAAGCTATGGTGAAGTTTCACTAAAGAACTCACGTACAGGCGTGCTGATTATATATTACATATATCACTTGGTAAGTAATATAGGTAGTAGGGGGATGGTAGGACTAGATGATCTTGGAGGTCTTTTCCAACGTTTATGACTCTACAATGGCTAATTACTGCTGAGCACAGAGCATTCCGGGCTCTGTGTGCAGTATCTGAGTTACCCAGTTGCTGTCTGAAAAAGCTTCTGTTTATTTTTTTTTTCCATTTCCCAACTGTCTGGTTGGTGAAATGAAAATAAAAGCAGGAATAACGTACCCTCGTCACAGTCTCGGAGACATAACTTACTATTAGGTACCGTTTGAAACGTTGGTATCCAACGAGTTTCCCACTACGCTCCTTTAAAAGAGACTATTATGAGATTTGTATTGAAAATCAATCAGGGAGAGCTGCAGGTAGCCCTGGCCTCCTTTTGTGCTGCAAGGCACATTAGTCACTCTGAAATAAAGCATCAGGCTTGACTCGCAGCCTGCCATGTAAATTCTGGATGTGTTGTGCTGCCAGTCCTCAAGACAATGACATCACTCGCTGCAGTGTGGGATTTGTTGGAGGTAAAAGCCTTATGACTCCTTTTAACTATTATTTCAGAATAACTACAACTCCAATGTGTGTGTTGTCCTCACAGGAACAGTGAAATACAAAGAACGACGGGAAGAATAGTTTTTCAGTTGATGCCACTCCAACAGTAATGTGTTTTTTTCCCAACTAAGCTTTCAGCAGTCAAAAATGGGAAAGATTATAGACACAGAGCCTGCAATTCAATTCAAAAAGATCTTTGTTAACAGCAGCAATGAAAAGAAGAAAAAAAGCCCACAAAATTCCTCCACTTAAAGCACAATCTCAAAACATATGCTTACAATCCTGGAAATCTTTGGGAGATTCAGCGCCTTAAACAGCTGCAGCTGAGCTCAGAATGAACGCTGCAAATAAATGCTAATGAGATGCTTATAGATCCTGAACAAATTGATTTACTGAGATCTTGTCGAGTGTCTCCTATCAAGGGTTTGTCAGAGTAAACAACCAAATCCTTATAAACAGAAGTGACTCATTCATTACAAGGCGGGGGGGGGGTTGGGAAGGGAACTGAGAAATCCAAGCTTGAGTTTGGGAAGACCTCAGAACAAGCTCCACGTGCACGTACATACATGGTATTTAAAAATATATATACTTTCAAAGCACAGTTAGATTTTCCTGCCTCCAAAGGAATCCGTTGGAAGGAAAGTACTGGAGGGCACTAGTAAACAAATGCACAGCTCAGCTCGCCAGAAAGTTACAGACCAGCTCAGCTAAACTCTCAAGAGAGAGCTATACCAACGGAAGAACTGCCTCTGCCCTAAAAAGGGCTTACAAAAAGCTTCCAAAGAGCTCCAGGTAAGTCAGATGTACAAGTTCACCTTCCTGTGAACTGTTTCACTGCACACTGCTCACACACAGTGTGCGTGTAGCCAGTCCCTTGGAAATCAAACAGGTAGTAAACCCGTCTTAGAGAGAGCCCTATTGTTTGTAAGATTACATACGATTATGAACAGCAAGTCACATCGGAAGAGGAGCTAAAGCTACAGCAGCTATGTATCAGAGTAAGAAAAAGTGTTTCTAAATCAATAACACTTCAATACCTGCATAGTTTTATGACTATTCAGGAGATTTCTTCATGGCCAGTCACCCATAAAACATAGGTGTGTATTAATTCTGTAGTGGCAGGCAGGGCAGGTGAGAACAGGTATCCTCTGACCCTATCCAGCAGAGAGCTTCTCTCGCAAAACGAGGAACCGGGATAAAAAGCACCAGTCAGTTCATTAATGCCTTTAGGGCAGCTCTGCAAACACACATTTGTGGCCAAGGAATCCAAGAAAACTAAATCCCTTTGGCCTTTCATTCTCCACAGCCCTGCTTACTGAGATCCAGGCAGCGCTTCAGGGAAAACTGGGTTCACCTCTCTGCCTCCCACTCCCGCAGAAACAGCCCCAGTCCTACATCCCGCAGCCATGTGTGGGAGGTAGTTCAGCAGGGATCCAGCCAAAGGCTGATGGGCTCTCCTCTTGGGAGATACCCTGCAGGGCATTCCCTTTCTACTAGAGGACAGGACAGACATGGGGGGTGGTGTCTCCCCCCCCCCAGTTATACCACACATCTGGACGGGCATTGGAACAAGTTGCCCAGGGAGGTGGTGGAATCATCGTCTCTCGGGGTGTTCAAGGAAAGGTTGGATGAGGTACCTGGGGACATGGCTTAGCGAGTAATAGAGGTGCTGGGGGGACGGTTGGACTAGATGGTTTTGGAGGCCTTTTCCAACCTTAATGATTCTATGATCTCCAGTGTCACTTCACAAAGCAGAGTAACATCAGCTGACATTCAGAGACCAAATTCCCTTTGAACTCAACAAAAGCATCAGGAGTGGGAGAGCATACCCAAAACAAAGCACAACTCTCCAGGTTCCCTACACACCTCATTTCAAGCGTTCTGCAGCAATTCCAACATCTCTTGAAGTAACATTAAACTAGAGGTTTTCCCCAGAGAGACCCAAACCACCCAAGTGAATTGACAAATATAGTTCTACCTCCAAAGAGAGAGGGGGGGGGGGGGGAAAAATTGTCAGGAGAATCCTCTCCCAGGACAAATATAAAGTTCTTACTAGGTTGTGTGCAAGAGAATTCCTGCCAGGAGAGTTTGTGCTGACATTTAATCTCGATCCTTTGAAGACGCACCACTGTCCTGTTCTGATTTGCTTCTGCAGCCCCTATTGTCCTTGTTGCTGTTTTCTAAGCAGAGGATCAGTTAGTGACAGCCAGCCCTCTCACAGAGATGGCGATCGATGGCAAATAAAGACATCTTTTCAAACTCAAGTTACTTTCAGAATCAGTGCAAGGATGCACTTCCATCCTCACTAGCCCAACGTATGACATGGCAATACAACACACCAGGACGTGCCCTTTGTGAGAAACTCTCCTATTTCTGCAGAACAGCTCTTCTGGGAAGGGGAAGATTAGTACAACTGCCTTCCCCCTCCCTTCCAACTGCACGGCTCACAAACAACTCAATTCACTGTTACAGAACAGGGCCACCTGCCAATTCCACATCCTATCCCTTGACCAGGTTGATGCTGTCTTACTATACTTTTGACCCTAATTAGTTAAAACACACATGGCAAAGGGGTACATACAGATACACACTTTCCAAAGCACTCAAAACCATGCAGAAAACCACACAGCCATCTTTAGGCAGTGAGTGTCACCTCCTCTTCCCAGGCAAGCGTCCCAGAAGTAATCCTATTTTTGAGACAGGCAAAACTAAGGACAGAGATGACAGCATCAAACCAAGTGAAAATATTTAAGCAGGTGACCAAATTCCTGTCCATCTGAAAGAGAAGGTTGAGCAGTACACCTGCAGTGCTGCAGTGGAAATGCTAACCCAGTTCCAGGCAGACAGGCGGTACTGGAAGTTGCACATTTCTAGCTGTTTGCACAGCCAAGCGTTGTTTCCCCAGAAGAAAGCCTGTTCTCCAAGCTCACTTAAACACACGCCAGGAAGACATGCTCGCATCGAAGTCCCCCAAACCAACCCAAATGTTAAAACTCCACTTCTAACTCCTTTTCTATGATTTGCACCACTCCAGTACTTGGCTCTGTCCCTCAAACAGACTAGAACAAACATCGTCCCACACCAGAACGTGGTATCTCATGGGCGATACAGACAGCACACTTCAAATCCCACCAGCCTGTTGCTTTTCTTAGAAGCACAGTACAGTTGCACACAGCTCCAATTCTCTCTTGGGTATTTCAGGTTTTCCCTCTCTTTTCTTCCTGCAAAAAAATTCACAATAGGCTAACAAGCACCTCCTCAAAAGCAGCGCTCCACAGCGCCACGCAACATAGAAATCCTTCAGTTTCTGGGCTTTCTTCATTTCAGTTTGTGTCTTCAGAGAAAACATAAATAGAAGCAACAAATGCAGTAACTATGAAGCAGCACCAGCAAAGAGAACATCCAGATGTTTACTTAGCCCACAAACATTGGCATTTTTTCCAAATACAAGAGGAAAAGATTGTGGTGTTAGGCCTACACTTAAACTCTGCTGTACAGCTCCACCACCCTCCCAGGTCCCATCCTTTCCACATTTAACTCTTTAACAGGAGCTCCTTGGCAGAGACACCAAGGAGTATATATATGTGTGTGTATATACAGGACCACAACCAACACAAGGTACTTCCAGAACATAAGCTTCTTTTCAGCCGAGTCTAGACTTAGACGCTCCACCTCAGACCCCACCATAGGTGGAAGTTTCGACACCTCAAAAAGAGCACAAAATAAAAAAGCCCAGAAACTGAAGGATTTCAATGTTGCATGGTGCTGTGGAGTGCTGCTTTTGAGGAGATGCTTGTTAGCCTATTGTGAATTCTTTTGTAGGAAGAAAAGAGGGGGAAAGCGTGAAATACCCAAGAGAGAGTTGGAGCTGTGTGCAACTGTACTGTACTATTTGCAAGCAAGTCAAACACAGGCATCAAAACTTTTAATGAAAAATATGCAGCCACATTCCACATTTCTCCTCAACATTAACTTTGAGAACACTGGCATTATTCTGCTAATGCTCAAGAAAGCTCAAATCCTGAGCAGGCAACTACAGCAGAAGCCTATGAAAGTAAGTGATGGAGAAACTCCCTCCCAAAGACCTAATTTTTATTGAGATTAGAACGGCAACTCAAATGGATGATTATTTGCACGGAATAAAGCCGTTAAACATTAGTATCTATTTCAATCCCTTGTGTTTCCTCTGTCCACAAGCTTTGGAGACATTAATTAAGACAAGCAATTGACCGCTCAACTAGATGGCCACCAAGTGTGGAAAGCTGCCCACGACTGAGACTCTTCTGATCAAACCTGGGAGATTTTGGGGGATATATTTACTATCACAATGCACCCTACGTGGTAGAGACAAGTGCTTATTTGTTTGTTTATTTTTTTAGGGAAGCAGTCATACATCAATCCTGTAACTGTTGGTTAAGGGGTACTGAATGTAAATAGATTGTGAACCTGGTAGCGTTCCAGCCATGCAAAGGAAGGAGTGACACTCCTGGGTGTTATCTGATACGCACAGCAGTGCACTACTGACAAGCAGAACATCCCTTGCAGCACAGAGCCCGCACAGTGTGTCACAACAGCTCCAGGACGTGCAAGATACAAAATGCTGTGAAGGGAGAGGTGTAGAAGCAGCATCATAAAAGAAGGCTGAGAAATGCATGACAACCAGCTGGAAGCTTTATTTCTGTTTAAGCAGGATGCATGTCCTAGAGTTGCCTCTGCTCTGGTTAAGACAACAAACATAATACCACACTGGGTGAGACCTGCGGTTTCGCTTCCAGCAACGGCAACAGCAGCATTTTTAACGTCCTTTTTTCCAAGGGAAAAAATCATAAAATAATAGGATGCTTTGGGTTGAAAGGGACCTTAAAAATGATCAAGTTCCAACCCCCTGCCATGGGGCAGGGTCACCTCTCACCAGCCCAGGCTACTCAAGGCCCCATCCAACCCAGCCATGAACACCTCCAGGGAAGTGGCAGCCACCACCTCCCTGGGCACCCTGTGCCAGGGCCTCACCACCCTCATATGGAAGAATTTCTTCCTAATATCCAATTCAAATCTATTCCTTCCAATTTAAAACCATTCCCCCTTATCCCATCACTCCAGACCCTTCTAAAAAGTCCCTCCCCAGCTCTCCTGTAGCCCCTTCAAGGACTGGAAGGTGGCTCCAAGATCTCCCCGGAGCCTCCTCTTCTCCAGGCTAAACAAGCCCAACTCTCTCAGCCTGTCTTCATAGGAGAAGTGCTCCAGCCCTCTAATGATTTTTGTGGCCACCTCTGGACCCGTTCCAATCAGTTCCATGACCTCCTTATGTTGGGGACTCTAGACTGGACACCCAAGCCCAACCATTCCCTGCAATCCATTGCCCTTGGGGTACTCCAGTATGTACAGCTGCTATATAGGAATTACAGGGGGCGAATCACTGCTTCAAATTTTGCTGTCCCATTACTGACCTGTCATTCACCAATGCGCCCAAGCCCTTCCTGAATTTGCTGCCTGCCTCTAACATCCTTCAGCACAAAACCCTGGAAGTTCAGTCCCCACCTTCTAACAGGGGAAGGTCTCTATAGCCCATTTTTATCTATGCTATTGGCTGCGCTCACCTCACCTGCTGCCTTCTCAAGTCATCAAACCTCAGATTCTTCTGCAGCCTCAGCCTTCTTCACCCCAGGCTCACCTCTTGTAGCTTTTAGCCCTCTCTGACTTCAGTACTGCTTCCCCAAGACAGAGGAGAGACGAGAGCTGTTCTCCCTACTGAACAGCGTATGGCACTTGTTTGGCTGCTGCTGCATTCCGAGCAAGTAACATCAGAGACCTGTCAACCGCGACTCCACACGATGTAACTGCCAGGGCTCAGCACAGCAACAGGCAGCTTCGCTTTGGATTATTTCTCTGCTCAAAGCTTTACTCAGCCTGACACTACCCTGGTACCCAGCCGCTGCCTTCTCCTCCCTCATTGGGTGTGCGAGGTCCTCTCCCATCAGCACTGTGACAATGCTGACCTACAACCTGGCACACACAAGAACACAGCAGAAGACAACACGTACCACGTACCACTTTCCGGTACCATGGTTTTACAGCAGCTAGATACCCCCATCTCAATCCACTCACACTGGTTTTTACTGGATTGCAAATAGTAAAAAAAGAGTATTTCTTACATGAAACTTCACTGTGTTTCTTTCATGTGCCCCAACAGGCTTTAAAAACCTACAGTAAATTACATGTCACGCCCAAGGCAAAAAAAACCTTAAGATAAACCAGAGAAACGCCTTCAAACCACAGCAATTACCTTTTAGGATCATCACAGCAATTAAATATTGAGGTTAATTTTCTTTTGTATAGTTCAAAGCAGACTGCGATGGCAAGTCATGGTGACACTACAAATAAGAGTCATATTGAGATGACATCAGAGTACCTACTGAGTAACCAGCAAGGAAACCCAACCATCGTTCCTTCCCATAGGCTAGGCTAATGCTGCTGCTCCTCCGCATCTGCTGCCCTTCAACAGGGTGGATGCTTTGAAAGGTCATTATCTTTCCAAAGACACACAAATCCTCTGTCTACCTTCAGTCTTCTTCCAGTCCAGAAATACGGTTCAAAACTGAAAAACCCCACCAACCCACACACCCTCCAAAAAAAGCAACCACAAAGCCAGCCAAGGCAGAGAGAACAGTGTTAGAGAATTAACCTATGGATATCCATATGCCTTTGCCTCTCAAATAATTGCTAAAATGAGAGAAAGAACATAATTTCACACTTTCTCCAAATTACAAAGAAAACACATTCTCGACAAATAACGTGACATGAATGTGACAGAAGCAATCAACACCACAGGCTTGGGGGATTGAGAGGTTTAGGTGTTCAGCCTGCAGGTTTTGTTTCATTCTTTAATGAAACCAACATCTTGTAACTTCAGAATTGCCTAGACTGAAGACACTGCTTCATAAATGCATTAAAGTATCCCAAATTATATCTTAAAGTGCAATTTTGTGCCATTTGTAAGTGACTGTCTAACACCAGCCTACATGAACAAAGTGTGCATCGTGAGCTCTCTTAACCAGGATCTGCTTCCAGTATTTAACGTTACAGCAGGAGATTTTATGCACTTTTTAATCGTTTTTGAAACCCCTGGTTCTAAACTGAAAAATAATTTATTGAAAATTAAAACCTAACTTAGCATGCAGCAATGTTCCTTGACTTCAGCCATGGAAGAGAATTTTTAAGTGAAGCTGCATTAATTCCTAAACATAGAAAACGAACAGCAGATGAATAATTTATTGATGGCTTTTGGTTCATGTCAGCAGCTTTGCTGGAGGAAGTGATATTTATGAAGTCCCCCAGGACACCAAGAAGGTAAAAGATGGACGAAGAAACCGTAGGATAACATTACTGCCTCTGCAGAACGATACTTCAGGTACATAGGTGTCACAGGTGGTTTCTGAACTTTGAAGTTATACAATGCAAAGAGTCATGGGGCTGGGAGAGGCGATCTATGAGTTCATCCCAAGGAAGTCGGTACCTTTCAAAACACTGATAAGTAGAAACTGGACCTACCATGCATAACAGGCATTATGGGAAGGCGTTATGGGTTTGAGTGGCTATCACATCCCACTTTAAGTATGTTCCTGCAAGGTGTACCTCACAACCCTGACTCGGGAGCTTTGGAAAACACGTGGAACATGCTGCTGTGGAAGGCATCCTGGGGTTGGTAAGTCCAAAAGGGTCTGGGTGAAGAGGAGGAAATGTGGCCAGATGAAATAGCTAGGAAACACAATGGGACAATAGGAAAAAACTGAACCAGGAAGGAAGACTGAGTATAAGACCCTCTACTCTGCTCTGGTGAGACTTTACCTGGAGTACTGTGTCCATCTCTGGAGCCCTCAACACAAAAAGGACATGGACCTGCTGGAGCGTGTCCAGAGGAGGCCACAAAAATGATCAGAGAGCTGGAGCACCTCTGCTATGAAGCCAGGCTGAGAGAGTTGGGCTTGTTGAGCCTAGAGAAGAAAAGGCTGCTATAAGATCTTATAGCACCTCTTTCCAGTATCTGAAAGGGGCCTACAAGAGAGCTGGGGCAGAACTGTCCTGAGGACATGGGGCAATAGGATGAGGGGTGATGGTTTTAAACTAGAAAAGGGGAGATTTGGGTTGGATATTAGGAAAAGAGGATGGTGGATCACTGGCACAGGTTGCCCAGAAAGGTGGTGGAGGCCCCATCCCTGGAGACATTCAAGGTCAGGCTAATGGGGCTCTGAGTGACCTGATCACTGCAGAAAAACTATCCAGTCCAACCTGCTAAAGGTCCCTTGTAGCCTAACACATTCTGTGATTCTATAAAGCGCTCACAGTTAAGAAATGCATCACCAATGCTTCAGCAGGATCACACAGCAGCACATAATCACAGCATGAAGAAAGGCAGCAGCAGTTCCCAACATCCATTCATCTCCTCATACAGCTCCTGGCAGAAGCTTCTTATTTTTATTCCATCCCATCTTCATGCCTGACCAATTTCTCCTCACGCTATCCCAGTCCAATCAACAGCCTCTCCTCAGCACCATGCCTCCTACCAGGGAAGTTCTCTGCCCTTTGAGGCTGCAGGAACCTATTCAGGCATCTGTAAACAATAACACACAGCTCTGTTCCCCAAGGCACCCTCTGGGTTTGTAAAGTTAGAGGCACAGAGGAAATACCTCCAATAATGGAAATAGCACTAACGCCAAAAATTGCTTTGCCCTAAATTGTCCAATTCCCTTTAAAGGAACATGCCTTCACTGCAGCCTCTATTAAATACACACACCTTTTTCCAGATGTGGATTAGATGCTAAGAAATCCTCAGGATGAAACAAGGGACTGTGCTGAAATGAATACATAAACAGAAACACAAGTCAAAACCAGCAGGTGACGGTTGTGTGGCAACTCTCAAGACAACTGCACTGGCTGACCAGTTTGTGGTATATCCTGCACTGGTGGCAAGGGGCTGTCTAAAATGAAGGGGCCATGTGAGCAATGAATCCAGAAATTGCAGGGGAAAGGAAGTAAATTAAAGGGTCGTTGAGAGGGTAACTGATTCAGTGATGCCAATTAAGTGTTTTAAAGCTGTCAAGACTGAGGAACAAAAAAGCACAGTAACACAACCTTCAAAAAGTGGCTGACCATCTCTCTTGGAACCCAAGTCTGAAAATACCGAGTTACCTTCAGCTGGACTGCTGATCACTCAAAATTCAAGTGCTACTGCAACAATTTACTAATAACCAATATCTAATTTCATTTCACATCTACTCTGGAGTAGATTGTCTAAACTTCTTCACCATACCTGTCACAGAAGGGCTCTCAGCCATGAAGATGGCTCTTTCAGGAATCTCAAAGCAACTCTATGCGCAGAAGTTCTGAACATCAGGGTGTTGCTGGGCTTTTTTCCTCATTTCAGTTCAAAAAATGCTTTATAAACACCTTTTCTGTAACAATTCAATAAACTGAAACCATAACAAATATTATCAGTTTTAAATTGGCCTGAAAAAACCTTACCAAAGTTCTTTTTAAGTCTTGGGAATTTCAGAATCTTAATGCAACAAAAAAAAAAAGCAAGGACTCTATTCCATGGGCTCAGGCCTTGTGATCCACCATCCTCAAAACCAACAGATGATGCAGTAACAGACCCTCCATGCACAAGCTCTAGTGTTCATCCTCCACAGATAGATTATGGATTACAAAATTTATGTTCAGAGTTTGAATTGTGAGAGAGACATGTCGAGCCACAGACAGCTTTGATACTTACGCTGTCCTCCCTCTGTATTTTTACGTTTCTCTAAGTGCAAAAGTGAAGTTATTAAATCTGAAAGCAGCTTAAAAGTGAAAAAAAATCAAACAATTTTTTAATGATTAATGATTCTAAATATAAAAAGATGAAATAAAATACTGACGCTTAAGCAGCTGTAGCTTAAATTAAAGTTTCTTTGTAGGAACATCTGTCTTAACTAAAAAGCCTCTCCCAGATGACCCCTGATTTCAGCTGTTCTGTTCATCATGCAGTCCTAACAAGGCCACCAGCACTGAAGGACATGACCCAATTTCTTCCAAGATCAACCGTTCCCAGTAGGATTTGAACACTAGGGATTCCTCTCCCAAAACTCAGTGAAAGCTCTGAATCTGCACACTTCTGAGTGTGCCACTTCATTCTGCCATGACATTTTCACACTGACCAGCCCCCAGCTTTTGCCATATGACAAGCAGTTGCGTTTGGTCAACACCTGCACGTTGATTTTGGAAAAGATGCTTGCAGCTTCAAAGCAGGTAAGAGATGCTGCATGTGAGCCATGAGCCCTGTAACCATTAAAGAGATACAGAAATTCTTCTTTTGTCTTCAAAACAGGCCTTCAGAGTGTTTGCTTTTAGTTTCTGAGATAAAGGCGGCCTTTTTGTGAAGAGCAGAACAAATGCCAGAGTTCTGGTACTTGTGGCTGGGCAACAAAAGTATCAACTTTATTAGTCAACTCACACCCATTTATTTAAATACCAGTCTAAACACATTTACATTGTAATCCCTAAAGCTGTGATAGGACAGTCCTAAACTCCTACATGTGGGATCCATTCCTTCACTAAGCAGCTACTCCATCACCACTCCAAGCTAAGCTTTTCTTCCCCTTCACAGCACTTGCAAAAGCAAGGTGCACGCCTGGATCTCTGTACATCAATCACACAGCGAAGGATGAACCAATTCCCAACCAGTCTCAGGCAAGCTGAACTTGGTCAGCAGGGAGGGCGGCGAGTTGTCAAAGGCAAATATTGTGCGTTCTTCATTGAAGCCACTGCCTACACTGCCATTCAAAACAAGGCTGATTAAAACCAGTCCTTCTGGATAAGTAGCATTTGTGTACCATCCGAAGGAAAGCTGTTATTTCAAGGAGAATAGCAAGATGCATCCTTTAAGAAAAGCTGCGTTGCTCTTGGACATTTCAGTCAGCGAGTGACGCTGTAAATAAACAGTTCAGAAGTAAGGGAGTAGGTCTGCCTTTGGTTCACCTCAGGGGAAGCCACTGCTGTCACCCAAGGTTTTACAAAACACACCTTTAAGGGAAACAGTCAACCCCGACACACATGCTGGATGGAATGCTACTGTTTTGAGGAGGCAGTCTCAGACCTTTGCTGCATGGAGATAAAAAACACGTGAGGTCCCTGATACTTTCAGACACCAACTACAACAAACATCAAGAGGAGCTTCAGAGAAGCAGCATAACCCTCGGAGAAAGGCAGCAGCTGAAACTCTTAGAAACAGAAGCTGGTTTAGGTAAAAACTTTTGGAAACCTACAAAAGGAAGACTCGTGGGAAGCCTTCCTTAAAATCACCAACGCTAGCACTGTGGGGAACTCAACTGGTGGCAAGCATGGTAGTAATTTACAGTCAATCCTGCGTAGCAAGTACTCCTACCTGTACACCCTTGGTGGCTTGAAGCACAGCTAAATCCCAGATTTACAGCTTCCCTTGAGGTTAAAATTAGTCTTGGCATTCAAAAGCCTTACTCCTGCCCCAAACCACACTTAGTCAACCTCTGCTAGACTAATGTAACGGAATTCTTCTTTCTTGTCCATTTGCTTACGCATATGGAGGTTCTACCAACAAAGCCTGCTACCACACCGGTCCACACAGCCTTTAAGCTAGAAAAGCCAATATGCTGCCAAAAAAATTCAATACATAACCACAAAGGCCACATCAAAGCAATTCAGCATCACAGAAAACACACTAAGTCAAATTCAACCCCAATCCTTTCATTAGTGGATGGGGAAGTCTATTTATGTTCAGGCATTGTCTACTTAAAAATTACCAAAAATAGTCCTTAAAAAGTTAGCTGCCCATTTCCTCAGAGCTTGAGGAGTGTTAGCACTGTTGTTACAGTACCCAATATAACTCGTGTCTGTAAAGCAGCCAAGATCTAAGTCATGTAAGGACACCAGGATCAGCACAGACCAGCAGTCTGCACTGCCAGGGTCAAGAGAAGCAGCGTGCATTCATGAAGCACAGCTGACATCGGGGCCAGCTTGTCCTACTGAGTCTGTGCCGTGAGTCAGCAATTTCTCAAGCCTCCACTGAGCTACTGATGGGTTCTTCCAGACATGGGATTTTCTTTTCCCTTCCAAATCTGCAGGTACAGGCAGTGGTTTGCAAATTCTAGAGCCTCAAGGCTCAACACATCGCAAGTTCAATTCAAACAGATGGCAGCTCCCCAGATGCTGGGGAACCCAAAAGAAACCACAGGTTCAAGAGCAGGAAGAACACGCTCACTGTGTCCCCGTGCCTGCTTACAGCTCTCCAGTGAGCCTAGCAGAGATGAAGTCCCAATAGCAGACCCACTGCTGCCTTCTGCCCCAGCCCCCTCCACCCCTTCAGGCGGGTTGCACGGACCTAAGCTCATGAGCAGAAGAATCACAGCCCCGCTCAGAATATAGGTGGGAGATACTTCATAGTTCATTGGTGAGAAAACCTATGGTTTCTTCCCCTAAAATGGAGCATGTCAGACAGCTGAGTGGAGAAATCATAGCACATTACAACCATGAGAACATCATTATCTCCCAAGCACCAGTTTAAGGACTGGGTGTGTACCCAATCCATGCATGTGAAGACAAATCCATGCTTCAACTGAGAACAGACTAATCTGCAGGCTTCCCATGCAAGTTCACCTCAAGACAGTAATGAGCTCTTATTAAAGAGACAGCTAAAACATTTCACAAAACAATTACAGCTAAGATACATCAGAACTTGTAGTGGTATCGACACCATCAGCAATACAGCAGAGGTGCACAGCATTCGTAATCGATGACGCTACGCAGCTGGATAAAACCAGTAATGGCCATCAAGGAGAAGGCTGGGCAAGAGGAGCCAACGCCTGGCATGGCTGCAGATGGCGTTTGGTAAGAACAAGGGTTCTCAGTGAGAAGCCTCACCTGTCCCACAACACAACTACCTTTGCCAAGGATTACAGGAAGAAATAGGTAAATTCTGTAGCAGGAAACGAGCATTTCCAGTAACAAGGGAGAGTAGAACTGGGCAGCACAGGAGTACGCAGAACACCTCCTAATTGAATTCTCTTCAAAATTCTTCTTGAGGACTCCACAAGTCTTTCAGCTTTAAGCGATTATTAAAACTGTGAATTTTAAACTGTCCTCATGAGGCTGTTCTAACTCTTGCACAGCAAGAAATCTATAAATATTGGATCAAATTCTAGCACCACTCTTACATTATTAATTCTAGAATAAAAAAAAGGCTTTCAAAGTTCTTTTCCTTTATCAAATTACTCTGTAAACCAAGGAGAGGGGCAAGGAGGGACAAAACGACCCCTGCACATCCATGTTTAAGTATTACTCATGTGGTACTGTGCCTGAAGGTCTCAGAAGTTCAGGTATCACTGAATGCTGTGCTGCCCAAACCTACTTTACTGCAAGTCCTACAAAGTCTCCAGTTCAAGCAGGAAGATGTGCAGAAGGGAGGAAAAGGACCAAGTTAAATGACCTTCTAGAATTCATTAGTGATACACTTAAGGTTTCTGTTCTCTTCAGAGGTAAATCAGTTTAATCACACCCCAATTAGCTGAGTTCCAGAAAGCATGGCCAGCTATTCTGAAGCTGCGCTGGGAAACAGACTGAGTTTTGCCAACTCATCCTACAAGCTGCTAAAACATCTAAACCCACTGAGGCCAAAGCGAGAAAGGAGCCAAGGAGCCACATTCAAACCCTAATTTCGCCGAGCAGTGAAAACCATCTGCGGCTCAGAAACGCAAAGAGGTGGTAAGTCCAAAATCCTTCTGCCCACACAACATCACCCAAACTCCCATCACCATTTTTAGCTGCTTTTAAGCAACCGAGGCAAATTTTGCACACTTGCTTATGTATCTGCACATATCTCCACACACAGTCCTGGCTTGCAGAGTCTCCTCAGTTTGTACTTGACAGAGGTAACTATTTCCAGGAGGTCCTATGAAATTAACAGAGAGGCAGTCACATCAAGGAGGAAGATTTACTGCTCTCAAGAGGAACAAGGTCGCAAACTCAAACTTTTAAGACCAAAAACATCGTAGTACTCCAGTACTAACTGTGGAGCACTTACAGATACATTAAAAATACAAATATATTAAATAATTACAAGTATATTAAAATAACCATTCATTACATTGCTTGCAGAGGTTCTCATTCCTTCCCTCCTGGCTCCCAGATTTGCATTACCAAGCAAAGCAACACAAACCAAGTGCTGCCCTTTGAAACTCAGCACTCGCTCGCAGCCACACAGCAGTACTGCTGCTTTGGGCAACAGCACCATGGTATGTGGAGAAGGGTATCACCTAATTTCCTGAGGAGTTGGACAGCAAGTCTGCAGTCCCTAACCAGCTAGGACAGCTTCTTCCCATCAGATAAGGGCTTAACCACAGCACCCTTCAATATTCCTGTTTAATACATGGTCTACAGCTCGCTGCATTACAACTTGAAGAAAAACTTTAGTAAATACCAAACACAGCTGTGACAAGTGACCAGCAACTGAATGCAACTTCTTTCACCTGCTTGGCCAGCTCCCAGCATCAGTCTAGGAACTGGTCCTGATTTTCAAAGCAGCTACTAGGTGAGGCCCTCACCACAGAGATGGAATGTCAATCTGAAGCACCATCACCACAACATTCCTCTGGGATAATGCACATCTCACAGTCCAAGTGTGCCAGAGACAGGGCCCCTTTCAAAGTAATTACGCATTTACTTCTAGGAGGACAACCCACAAACTACCTCTGAGCATGTTTAAATACAGCCAGTCTCTCCTACTTCACCTGGCCCACCAGAGATTCTGCTTTCTGTATACTGGCATCTCATCAAGTGAGGCTGAGCCTCATGGAGAGGAAAGATGAAGCATTCCTAGCAGGACACGCTGTGCACTAGCAAACAACCCTGAAGCAGACTACAAAATTAACATGACAAATACAGCACTCTGCAGCTTCAAAAATCTGTTTCAGCTCCCTCAATGACCTTCTGGTGGAGTCTTTTATAAAAAAGCCCCAAGCGAACAGCATCTGTGCTGAACAGTAAATTGCCACAAAATACACACTGCACACCTGGCAGTGGGGCAGGGAGCGGAAAGACAGCTTTACATGCCAGTCAAGTGGTTTTACATTGCCATTTTCCCTTCACACCCTGAAAACTAGTGAAATCTCCAAATTTTTCAGCTCTCCTCAAGAACATCCAAGAGACACTTCTAAATGTTACTAGATTTAGGAGAAATCCGAACTCGAACTTGCTCATGTTTCAAAACAGTTATATTCAAATCCAAAAAAGCTAATCCTCATCTACATTGTCAGAAGGACAGACTGATTTTATACTTTTGTAGCACCTGCAGTTCGCTAAGCAATCCTTATTTCACCTAAGCCTATGTACTTAGACGCTGACAGTTCTGATTTGCACTAGAAAGACAAATAAATCAAGAAATTACACCCGTTACAGCAGCCAAAGAACTCAACCATCTAAATTTTTCTTTATCCTCACAGAATTCAGTTCTCCACCAACAAAAAGAGAAATAAGGAGTATTTAATCACACGAAAAAGATTCTCCTTTCTTTAATCATCACTCTAACCCTGTGAGGATAAAACACAGGAATGGCAACGCAGCGGCACAGCCCTCAGACCAACTAAGTCTGGCTGGTAGGTGAGAGCTGGGGAGGAAGACACAAAAAACCCACATTGTGTCACTCTGCCAGTAATAAAAAGTGTTACTAGAGAGAGCACAATGCCGGGGGCCATGGTTATGCTGCTTTCAGACAAAGTAAAGTTCAAATAAGGAAAACCAGGGGGCCCCAACCAAGCCAGACAGTAACAGGCAAAAGTTCATCTTCTCTCAAGCCTCCCTCTCTTGCTACACCTTGTCTATTTTTTCTGCTCTGCCAATTTTTCCCAGACAGAAGTACAGTGAGGTTGAGTGCACCCTCAGCAAGTTTGCAGATGACACCAAGCTGAATGGTGCAGTTGACACACCAAAAGGACAGGATGTCATCCAGAGGGGCCTGGAGAAGGTGGCCCATGAGAACCTCATGAGGTTCAGCAAGGCCAAGCGCAAGGTCCTGCACCTGGGTCGGGGTAGTCCTCATCATCACTACAGGCTGGGAGATGATGTGCTAGAGAGGCTCAGCATGAGCCAACAATGCACACTGGCAGCCCAGAAGGCCGACTGTGTCCTGGGCTGCATCAACAGGAGCATAGCCAGCAGGTTGAGGGAGGGGATTCTGCCACTCTGATCTCATAAGACCCCACCTGGAGTATAGTGGAAGGGAGTCCGCAACACAAGAAGGACATGGAACTGCTGGAATAGGTCCAAAGGAGGCCAGGAAGATGATCACAGGGCTGTAGCACCTCTGCTATGAAGCCAGGCAGAGAGAGTTGGGCTTGTTGATCTCCAGAGATCTTGCAGCCACCTTCCAGTCCCTGAAGGGACCTACAAGAAAGCTGGGGAGGGACTTTTTAGATGGGTCTGGAGTGATGGGACAAGGGGGAATGGTTTTAAATTGGAAGGGGGCAGATATAGATTGGATGTTAGGAAGAAACTCTTCCCTATGCGGGTGGTGAGGCCCTGGCACAGGGTACCCAGGGAGGTGGGCAACTCCCTCCCTGGAGGTGTTCAAGGCCAGGTTGGATGGGGCCTTGAGCAGCCAGGTCTAGTGAGAGGTGTCCCTGCCTATGGCAGGGGATTGGAACTAGATGATCTTTGAGGTCCCTCCCAGCTCTAACCAGTCTGCGATTCTCTGAAGTTGACAAGCTGGCATTCAGAATTAGAATTGGATCAACAAGAAAAATAATGAAAGTTAGATCAATTTCTGTCAGTCCCCTCCACCCTTTTTTTGCCTTCCCCAAGCTGTTCAGGTGCAACTGAAGTCAGAGCACTTCGTACAGTCAGCAGACAGAAGCAGAAGTTCACATTTCCTAATAACTTCCTGGATATTTTACAATTGCTTCCTCTCAGGAAGTTTATCCAGCCTTTGCAGCTCCAACACCAACAATTCTTTTTGCGCGGCAAAGTCATCCAAGAACACTAACAGCACATTCCTCGAGCGCGGACACAGACCTGCTCCTGGCTCACTAACAATAGATTTTTCTTTCAGCCAAACCCACTGCTAGAAGGAAGGAGAGTGAGAATGGGCTGATCAGGTAATGCCCAATGTCTTGGGCCTGTGCAGTTCAGCCATACACTGCATGGTCTCTGATCACAAATGGGAAAGGAAGCAGGGGGACGAGTCTGAAAGAAGTAAATTAACGTGTAGTAAACCCCCACAAACACTGGGGGAGGAAAGATTTATTTCAGGATACATTTAACCTGATGCTTCTTCATGCCAAAGACAGTTATTCACACTCTGCCCATCTTTACAGTAACAATTCCCTCCAAAACAGTAATGTGTCTGCATACAGAACAGGCCTTTCTGAGGCCTAGAGCTGATCTTAACATGTAATATACTTGTTAATTCCTAAATCTCCATCAGACATGTTTTCTATAGAACTGATGTACTTGAAGCTAAAAAAATAAAATAAATTAGGTCACCAGAAGTTCTAAGTCAGGACTTTGTCAGGCCAAAGGAAAGAAAAAAGAAAAGGATACACACTATTAATCTTATTCTTTGAAGAGCAAAAAGATGGAGTTTTATTGGGTCGCCCCATCCCCCAGTGGTCCTAAAAACAATGATTTTATTCTTATAAACCTTCCCCCCCACCTGCAAAGCCAGGCAGATAATTTTCCAAGGGACACCACACAACTGAGACACCAAACTTTCATTGTTGGACCAAGAACAATTATTTTATGTGTATCATCGGGGAACCATGCTGCTTAAAACCCATCTGTGTTACTTTTTGCATGCTATTAGATCAGAAGTAAATACTTACTACACAGAGTTACTTAATATCAGTGTCAACCTGCTCCTCTAGAGAATTAACTAGATCACTGCAAGCACATGGAAAAGTTGGCGGGTTTGGTTTGGGTTTTTTTCCTGACAGCAGACACTAAATGCTCTTAACTTACATGTTTGCCACGTCCTGCACATTTAAGATCTATCTGCTGAACAAAAGTCTCTATAGCTATTGAGCTGAACAGCTTTGATCATCAAGTCCTATGATCTCCGCTCCTCACATACACATCTTAATATCTATCCTGGTGCAGAAGACAGTTGCCCCAATTTTTCTGTTCCTTATTAATATTTTACAGTTGTGTGAAGCATCTACTGAACTTTCATTGAAGTGACTATTTCCTGCTATCTGACAGAACCCAACTGATCACTTACACTCTAGTGACTTCCCCTCCTACTCCTCAGTTTCTCTTACATGTCAGGTTTGTCCTGCCAGAATATTTAGTTATGCAATAATATAAATATTGATTTTAAAAGCAGGCAAAACTTTAAATATTTAGGGCTTTTGGAAAAAGCTTTAAATGATACCCTGTATTTAAATAATATTTTAACCACCTTGACAGAAAACATCCAGATAGGATTAAACAAAGTTTACAGGAGCTAATGGGTCAGGAATTGCTGGAAAATGCCACCTCAGATTCTGCTAAAAGAAAAATTAAGAAAGAAGAGTAATAAACTTGTATTTTTTTCCAACTTGTTATTAGTAACCAAATCCACAAGTGAAAACACTTCACAACTAGAAGTACATCAGCAAATAACTATGAACTTTTTTGCCAGGGATGCTCCCCACCGCTGCTACGTCCTCTGCCTGTCATCAGTTCAATTAGCACTGCCTCAGAACGAAGGCCACTTAGCACTTTTGTGGCACTTGACATCTGCAAGGCTCCTTAACAACCTTTGCTCATTAGCACTAACAAGATTACTCTACCATCCCAGGTTTGACCACTACAAGCATGGTAGTTCGTTCCACCATCAGCTTTTCCCAGGGAGAGCTTGTAGATAGGGACCGCAGGCTCTGCTAAAACAGCTTTAGGAAGAGCACACGTTATTACCACATCCTACTCACACTTAGGAAATATTAGAGACACACTAACTTATGTCCCCATTCACAACTCAAACCAATTTAGAAGCAAATCTTAACAGGGCTGGCTAACAGCACGAGGCACACCACATACACCTGAAAAAGAAACTGGAGCGGCCAGGACAGAGGCAAGTGGGAGGAAATGAGATTAAGAGAAGACACACACAGAAGATCCATGCCCAAAGCTCTTACCATTAAATAGATTCATGGCAACTACCCAAGTTGCACCAGAAGTGGCTAAGTAGGGAGCAGGGGGAACATTAGTGCCGAGTTTCAGTAATTGATTGTGTATGCTTGCACGCCACCACTTTCCCCCCAAATTACACTTTGCCTGCATATGGTTTCTCTTTCTGCCATTCTAAAGTGATTTATTCTCTTCAGAAGGGGAATTAGGTCTTATTTGGATCAAATATTTAGGATCTTTTAGACATTAAAAGCCACAGATTACAAAGAATGAAGGTCAAAACCAGTAAAGGGAGATAAAAATTGAAGATAAGCCACAAATATTGAAGTACGGCGTGAACAAACAGCCAGCAAAACAAGATTCAAAGAACTAAAAGGTTTATGCACCCTCCTTGCAACGTCTGCCTCCTTACTGCTAAATAACTGCTGCAAAGCTGATGAAAGGGGTCTGAATATAGGTCAGCAACAGGCTTTTGGATCCAGCTACAGACACTAATTAGATCACTTTCCGTTATTAAAGAAGAGAGAAGGGGAAAAAAACCTCTGAAACAAAGGGTTTACCCCTCAAAATATTTTTAGGGTCTTTTCTCTAATTGTCAGTGGCCCTGGGTTACAAAGCTGTCCCAGATCTGAAACTGTCCCCAAGCCACTGCAGCAGCCACCCCAGCCGAGATCCTCAAGCAAAAGTTCAGGCTGAACGCAATTTGCGGCGACACACAAAGACCAGGGGGTGCCTTTAAATATGTTTTCAAGATGTAAAAGTATTATTTAGTTTTTCTAGGAGAACACTGACTGTTTTGTATGCCACTGCCAAAGCCCACAGGTCTGAAAGAAAAAAAAATTCTGATTTTCCCCTCCCCGCCCGAATTATACTGTACAGGTCTGTTCATACAGGGCTCCTTGTGCCAGCCTGTTTATACCTTCTCCTCTGTGAAACAAGCCTTTATGTCCCCATAGTGGAAAAACCCACTGGTTTATATCCTTTTGCACGATGTATGCAGCCAATTAAATTGTAAAATAATACCTGTTTCAAAGTCTAACTCAAAGAAACGATACATTCCTGGACTGGGACCAGAGCCAAGGAGGTCACCTTACACCCCACGGTCACGTGAGAACATTCAGGTTTTGGAGTTTGGTATTTTGATTTCCATATAAAGTAAAATTGGAGGTCAGAAGGATGAAGTCTCAGGGATTCTGCGCACACAAACCCTGCTCGCTTCTCAAGCCATAAAGTTAATATCCCGAGGAACCAGAGAAGACAGTTCAAGAGTTCACAGCCATTTCAAGTCATTCAGAAAGGCTTGGAAAGTGACTACTGCTAGTAGCTCCACGCTTCTCCAAACTCATTTTTAGCCATGAATAAACTATTATGTGACCAGACTATATGCATAAGAATGGTATAATCTGCACGAAACAGTGAAACAACGCATTTACAATAAGCCCCACTTGTCAAAGTAACAAGCCAAGTAGATTTATTTCCATATGAAAACTGTTATGAAAGGACTGATGCTTTTTATTTTAATTTCTAGCTTTTCTTCAAAATAAACAGCACGCATGCCAAGCGCCCTGTGCTGAGGAACGGCTGCGGGAGGCAGACCGGTGCCTGCGGAGCTACTTGGTGCCCACCCAATTGCTGATCCGGTTTCACACCTAGAGAACTCTGTCAAGTCCAGGCAGCAGCAAGAGTACCTACAGGAGACAGGTACTACAGAAGAGAGCCAAAACCCATGCTAAATAATGCAAAAAAGTTCACAGAATCACAGAATTTTTAAGCTTGGACAGGACCTTTAAACCCCTCTGCAGTGAGTGGGGACATCTTCACTAGATCAGGTCACTCAGAGCCCCATCAAGCCTGACACTGAATGTCTCCAGGGATGGGGCCTCCAGTACCCCCCTGGGAAACCTGTGCCAGTGATCTACCACCCTCATATTGAAGAACTTTTTCCCCAATACCCAACCTAAATCTTCCCTTTTCTAGTTTAAAGCCATTACTCCTCGTCCTACTGCTACACGCCCTTGAGAACAGTTCCTCCCCAGCTTTAGAAGCAGCATAAATTGATTAAGATTCGCTGGTGACAGAAAGTCTCACCGTGAGGTCCTCACCATTAACAGGGACTGGTTCCCCAAATACAGCGGTAGAGCAGCCCCAGCAGCAGCCACTGCTTCTGCTTTCATGGCCTGTGCAAGACACCTGCAGACAACGTGACAACTTCACCTTCACACGAAGTCAGAAGCACCCAACAGCACCTAGAGTAACTGTGGCTATTTCTGGGAGCACAGGCAACGGAACACAACTGCTTTTACCAGCACCACACACCACACCTCAACTGCCTCCCAGGCTCATAGAGCAATGCATCCAAGGGATCCAATCAGCATCCTGTTCCCTACCCTGTACGGGTTGCTTCAACACAAGGACGCTCTTTTAACCCTTTAAGTGGTGCTGTGCTGCCCCTGAAGCTCCGGCCAGCAAGAGCCATCAAGCCCCCGGCACCCTGGGCCAAACACAGATGCCTTCCCAGTGCACCACCTTCGCACTGGGAGAATGACCTTCGAGATCACAAGGGCTTCGTGACTTGCTAAGTCCCAAGAAGGTCCGCTTGCCCCCACTGCTCTACAGCAAGGGACAAGGACACCTTTAAAAATATCTTTAAGCAGATATTTGCGCTATGTACTACACGTTACATCTAAATTTAGCAGCCTAAGGTGGCACCTTCCACCTCTGACATAGCAATTAAAACGGATCTTTGCCATTCTCATGCCAGGGAGATTTCTGGACCAGTCCTAGGAGTCCCACAAATTCACCAAGGCAAGCAGCTGCAGGGGCTGAGACATCTGTGACTGACAAGCGCCGAGTCAAACTTGCAGGTTGTATTCTTCTGAATTAGTGAAGGGAACGTAATTAACAGTGCTTGCTGTGACACTCTCGAGGTACAAGGCAACTGGCTGTGCTGCGTTATCAAAAACCTCTGGTTTAATATATTGAAAGCAATACTGCTTAGCCCACTGGAAAAATCCTTCCAATGACTACCTAAGTTTGTCAGATCCACACCACACCAAGAGCCTGACACCCATGTTAAAGACATTCCATGACTTGTTCCTTAAAATACCATCCCAAGGACCCAGGAAAGCTAGACATGGGTTACAGGCAGTAACACCAATTTTTGAACCAAAAAAACCCCACCTGTATATCAGTTAACTACCCCATTTTCAGAGAAAGAACTGACGTAACACTGGTATTATTAACATCTAACTTATGCTTTGGATAAACAACCTCAAGAAAGCACAACTATATTTCCATGTCCCTTGTCTATACCCCAGTATTTTATGGCATTCCGGAACAATATTTTAACTGCTCAACCTCAGACATCAGAAAAAGCAAATTTAAGTCGTGCGCAAAGTCAAGCGTGTTGACAGAAATCTAATTTGAAGCTATTTACTCTGCATTTGTAATGAAATTCACTTCGCTCTCACAGCACACGTATTTTTCTTGCCAAGAAGTAGAACTCAGGATTTATCCCTCCACATAAACCTACAAAGCGGCTCTTCCCCATGAAAATGTTCCCAGCACGAGCGTGAATGAGAAACGACAAGCCACCCAGGCAAACTGCCACACCAGACCATGAGAGGCTTTGTCTCTGACATCCATCACCTTGGAAGCAATGGCTGATATTCCTAGGCTTTCAAGAATTTATCACGACTGCAGATTGATACAATTTTGATTTGACTGTTGGCCAAAGCCCGTGTCAGAGCAGGACAGGAGATGCTTCAGGGATACAGCAGTTAGTTGTAACCTTGGTCCTTAGTGCCTGTAGCTTCAGAAAGGCATTTAATTTCTTGAGCAAACAGAGCTATGTGAATTCTTCCTTCATCTCTCCCAACACCGCAATTGTGCTGCCCTGCGCCGCGTGAAAACTACTCATCCCAGGAAGGAAAATCTGCTGGGCCTGAGACACTTTTTTCCAATGCAGTCAGCATCCCTTCCCCAGTCCCAGCTTCCTCCCGGCTGCGCCAATGGCTAAAAGCTTTCTCCAGCCCCCTGCCGCGGCCTCAGACATTCCTCTGCTCTGTCAAGCAATGAAAATATCAGCAACAGGATTAGGGCAAGCCTTGGAAAGAAAGACTAGTTCTCTAACCTCCGTCCAAAGCCCAGGAAAGGACACGTACGTCTTTCAGGGCTTGCAATACTGGGAATAACTCTAGATTAGAACCATTAATGGCATTTATTTCTTTTGAGCTTCGGATAAATTAAGACCTCTGGAATTTCTGTGATCCTCTTGCATCATTAGAGCGCCCTACACTCCTGCAGGATGGCAGAGTTTGGAAGCATTCATTAAGCAGAGCAGACTTCTAATACATACTGGGGAGAAAAAGAACAAGGACAATGTAAAAGCAAGGCTTCTCGTTTCAAACCCTGGTACAGGCAAGCCACTCTATCCTTCTATCAACTTCATACCAGAGTGGTCATGGGTTAAAGCAGTTTAAAGGAAAAAAAAAGCAAGCATTAAGAAACAAAAAAATATTTGTTCTACAATGAGGAACTAGAGAAACACTGGAGAAGGGCTCTGAGCACTGCGCTCACCGAGGGAAAACCACCCTGCAGAAGGAGTCCCTCGCCACGCTATGCAGGGTTGGATTCTGCATTCACCTGCTTAGCCAAGTAAATACATCCAAATGAAATGACTCCATCACAGCATGGCTTCCAGGCCGCAGTAAGAGAAGAGTACTCTCCCAGTTATACTCCTTGTGTTTAAAAATCCTTTCCAGGTTTACTTGAAAAGCTAATTGTGACAGCTACAAAGAATGCAATTCTGTTCCAATTCTGGGGCGGGGGGGGCAGTATTTTCCCCCTCCCCACCCCAATCCTCAGGAGCCCCATTCACCTCGCAGCTCTGCTAAGCAGCTCCAGTCTCCTTACCGAGCCTCACGGCTTTACAGCAAGTCATAAATACAACCCTCTCCATGAAACCAAGCTATATTCCTGTAATTTTATCAAGTTAAATCCTCCCTCAACAAAGCACACACACCTTTTGTGCATCGCATTCAAATCTGGCCTTCTGGAATGCTAATTTTTTTTTTATAAATACAGGCATCTACCTCAGTTTGCAACCCTAGCAGAGATACATGCTTCTATATAACTCCCTTACTACTCGCTCACACAGCTCAGCACCATGTGCTACTTGTTCCCACTCCAAGGTGCATCTGCAGAGAAAAAGAGGAAGACACTAGAAGGTCTGTCAAACTCTGATGAGCATCGTGTGACACAACACCCTTTTTTTCCAGGGTGGAGAAAAGAAAAGCATCAGAATCCTACAGAGAATTTTTGATTAAAATTCTAACAGGAATTTAACTACCAGATTTGCAGATGGTTTCCTAATTGTTATTTAAATTTCGTCTTGTGCGTGACACAAACCAGGTCATGTCCACATTCCAGAAGCACAGCATAAACCCCTTTCCTTTCATACAACAAAAATCATGAAGCCACTTCTGAAAGATCTTACACAACACTTACAGCTGTGCTCAAAGGTGGCTCCAAGTTATCAGGTCAGTTTCTCAAAAACATGAGTTGAACTTAAAATGACTGTCCTACTGACCAGAGTTTAGACTTGCTGTGATAGATCCCATCCACCAGATTTCTTTCTTAGTCACACAGAGTAAGTTAAAGAAGGATGCCAGATGTTGCAAGCACTTTGAAACAGGCCTCCATGATAAACATCTTTCATTGTTCCTTTTCTGAAAGCAAAAGTTTGAAAGTGCCCAAAACTATGTAAGAGAGAGGAGTTAAATCAGGTCAGGTTCTATTTTTACAGAAACAAAGAGGTTGGAGGCAGGTATGACAAAGCCAGGGCAACTGAACTCTCAGCACAGAAATGTGTTTCTAATTTTATCCAAAAGTTGTGAAATTCAGCTTAGTAGTAACTTTGGAGGCAAATGCTAGGAAAAGGCGCTACAGGGTTTACACAAAGGGGAAGGGTGGGAGGAGCTAACCGAAGAAATCCAGCCACCACCCCTGCCAGCAGAGTTTATTAAAGCAAGAACTCTGGCATCAAAGCCTATGATAAATAATTATCGTGTAACACCTTTGCGATAAGTGACTGAACTCCAGCTTCCCGGTACGCTTGCTGAGGTGTAAACACCGAGTTGTTTGGTTGCCCTTGTCCTGCACCAAAAGCCTCCTAAGGAAAGTAACACTACATCTATGAGCTGCTTCTGCCAAATATTTACACCATCTTGATGTGCTTGAGTCACATGCACACTCAGTGGCATGCAAAAAAAGCAGGTCAGCAGGACAAAAAAACCAACTTTTAAAAGAAAAAACCCTCTAATTGTTCTAACTGATCACTCTACTCAAGCTCATGGTTTCATTTCCACCTCTCCTACAGTGAGCAGTAACGCGCCCGCAGACGACGTTTCTTCCCTCCATGCACGAGGCTGAAGACTTGAAAACAAGTATTACCTTAAGGAAGCTACCGCCACGCAGGCCCCGCTGAGGGCTGCCCTACAGCCTTGGAAAGGTGTGCAGGCAGTTACACAACAGGCACGGGTGTCTGCAACTCAAACTGCTGCTAGAGATAGCCAGTGTTAGTTATTATGGCATAGGTGTATGTAAGTGTTACTTGGCAAG
Organism: Porphyrio hochstetteri; assembly: GCA_020800305.1. Taxonomy (NCBI): domain Eukaryota; kingdom Metazoa; phylum Chordata; class Aves; order Gruiformes; family Rallidae; genus Porphyrio; species Porphyrio hochstetteri. The sequence continues at coordinate 14,340,844 of CM036915.1, read as the reverse complement.
ACAAGATAGCATCTCCCCACCCACAGCGCACCTCTGGAAGCCCTGGAAGATGATCAAGTCCCATTTCTGAAACCACGACTAAGAAAGTTGGTTAAAAATCTGCAGCAGCATCCACGGCAATTTCCTGGCTACTAGGAAAGAGACTATGACCCCCGCTCCCACCACCACCACCTCTCCCCTTGGTGCTGGTGTGTGGAAAACCTAACAAGTACCCCAGAGATGAGAACCACACAGCTACAAAAATGCAATTCTGACACATGCACCAGCCTCTCCTGATTTTGTAAAAAAGAAAAAAACTAAACCACATGCTTTTGGGTCTTGGGGCTACTGGTACAAATCCCCAAATCAACCTACAGCCCACTTCCCTTTCTTGACACAGCCAACACGCAGCAGAACTGCACAAGTTACAAGAAACCAGGCACTAACAACATCAGTAGCTCACTGAACATGTTGTGATTTGAGGTTCACTTCACCAATTCGATCCAGCTGCTTCGTATCCCAAGGGAATCACAGTCAAGACAGCAAATCTAGCTTTGCATTTGGTCGTCATCTAGTAAGGCACTTGATACCACCAGTAGTTGTGAAGCACAACCTACAAAGCCAATTTTATTTTGTTTTTAAAAAAACCAACCAACCACCATTGCCCCCTCAGCCCTCCTCCCAGCACCCTCACTCACAAGAGCCAACAGCCCTTCCGCACGCAAGTTAAGAACGATGAAGGTGCTCACATTACAGGAGCTAAACTAGATTTTAAGCAATCAGTATGCTCCATCTGTAATCCTAACAGGAACAATCAGGTAGTCTTCCCAAGCCCCCTGCGGAAAAAGGAATGGCACAGAGAGGCTAAACTTGTGGAAAAGCATTTCTTCAGATCACACACGAGAAAAATAATGGCAAAATCTATTTCATACAGACCCTTTAATTTCAAAAAATAAGCAAAGGAGATGCTAGAAAATGCTAAAGCAGTAATGCCTGGGCATGATGAATGCAAATGTAAAGGAGGCAAAACTCCAAAGCAGAGGCTCAATCTCTGCGCCAGAGTCATGACCGGTGGTGTCATGCAGTAAGTTCCAGAGAGAAGAAAAGGTAGGGCAAATCAAAACACACCCTTAGATTGGATCTAGCACAGACAGAGACTCTCAGCTACCGTGAATGCTGCCTTTTTTCCTTTAGATTGATTTCCTCGGGAAAAGCTGGCAACAACAGTAAATCAAGAAAACAGCTGGAAAACACGACATCAGAAAAACAACACTGCAAATTTTGGGCTGATGATGCTGTTACCATGAGCACCAGATATTCTAATTGAGCTGAACCAAGGGAAAAAAAAGCTTTTAACCAGAAGTCCGGATATATCAGATCCTGACTTGGATGCATCTGATGACCAGCTTCTCCTTCCACATGCAGAAGGAACTGACCCCTCTCCCCTCCAAAAGCCTCAGATCTGAAACACGAAAACCTCTCCTCACATACTGCGGTGTTACCTTGTGGACTCTGCCTCCTTATTTCAGACCAGACCTACAAAATCTGCCCTGCCCACACCGAATACAACTCGTCCATACTCAAACACAACAAGCAGACAAGTGAAGACCACTGATTCACACTCCACAGCACACCTGGGAAGACCTCCACGGTACCAGTAGGACACTACGCTTCCCGCAGTGCTTCTTTCATCCACCTCTCTAAAAATAGAATAAGTGACATCAAACCACAGTATGCAAACGGCTCCCCCGTCGCTGCAGACATCTGAGCCTTTCCTGGCCTCCTAGCATTTAGATCTTCTTCAGAAGCTACCATATAACCTGAAGGAGATCAGTAAAAAGAATCCATAGCAACAAAAAAACTACAGAACCTGAAATTATGGCTCTGAAGACCTGAGCTAGGTGTAAGCAAACAACTACATGTAAGGATTCGGATAAGTAAGTTATTTTACACTTCAAACAGAAGACAAGCCGTGTCAGATTCTAGAAGAGAAAGTAACCTGGGAAAAAATGAAGGAGGACTGTCACACCCAGAATGTGCAGTTTACTAATAGCCCTTAAAGCAAGTAAAAACAGCATGACACCTGAAACGACACGCTACATATGGGAATCATCGCTAATGAAGTTTCCTCTGGACTTTCATACCACATCCAAAGCATTACTGGCCACTATCCTTTTCTGGAAGTGCTGCCTCTTGGCAGCTTTACATTTCTTTTCCTCAAAGGCAACTATTTTCAGAAGATCCTTGTAGCTTCATTCCCACTTTGGAACCAGTCAAACAGGTGAGCTTTCAGCACAGGTAAAAAAGCAGCAGCAAGTCAAAACAGGGATTAAAACAAAGCTGAGAATTCATTACCAATCTAAAGATTAACTTTTATCAATCATTTCATTAACAAAATTCATTTAAAAGCAGTAAAGTGCACTGCCTGACTAAATTTTAGTCTGTGGATCCAGTACTGCTGTGCCGTGCATACACCATTACATTAAAGGTTAATACAGTGACAGAAGACACAGTATTTATTTTGTCCCTAGTTCTCACATTCAATCACTACACCGATCTCCACCCCCACAAGCAAAGCCATCCATCCTCGCTTCCCCACACACATATCAGCCTCTCGCTAACCCAAGTAGCACAGGTGAGTATTACAAGCCATCCATGTGTCCCACCACGTAACAACGGTTTTTGGAAGCAGCTTTCCTTTATTCCCAGCTCTTCTAATACTTCCTTCCTTGCCTGTTCTCAAACAGGAACATTCAGCTTCGTAAATACTTCTGGAAATATTCCACCCCCTCATTAAAACCCAGCTTTCCTGTCTGCTACGTACAGTTGCATTGAAACCTCATAATGTACAAATTGCAGAGCTGTGTTCAGAAGAGATGTTCAGGTTCACTCACTGCAGAGGAAAGCTAGGGAAGTGGGAACAAGCTACCGGACTGCTACACCGAAAGCTGAGCTTAACACAAGCTGGAAGTTGTCCCTGAGTGCTCAAGTCCAAAGGGGCTGTAAGGGGCATCAGTAATACAAAGGTGTCACTGCCAGAAGCGAGACAGAAATTGAAATCAATGTATCTCTCATCATTTTGACCCCACCTTTTACATTGAGACACTGCAGTTGGAAGTGCTACGTTAGAGACAAGCTCAGATCTTCCATGGCTCAAAGCACCTTAATAAGCCCTAAAACCAAAGCTTTTCTAGGGAAAAAACACTAACGTTCTGTGTCTATTTTACATCAAATAGGTTGAAGCTGCAGAGAAATACAGTGTCTCTTCCAAACAATATGAAGTCTGACTTCAATATTTTAATTGGCAAGGAACACCAGTTAAACCTACATTGGCATGAGCCTCTAACTACAGAGCACTGTACACATACTGGCAGCATGGCATTATTCACCTCTAGGTCAGCAGCAACACCAGCCACATGTCAAAAAAGCTAAAAGCACATCAAACAAGATACATTTGTCACAGTATAATAATAATAATAAGACAACTGTGCTGGCTACTGACACATGCTCTGACCCAAAACGTGACAGCTCCAAGGCAGGTAAAGACAACATCAAGTAAAAACAAAGGTAAAAATTATTAAGAGCCCACATACATGTAAGGGCAGGAAGCTAGATGCAAAAGAACTCTCAAGTTGTCTGTACTTCTAAACTAAAGAGAAAAAAATACATGAATAGGTGGTAAAGTTCAATGGAGATACACCGATCAAGCAGAGACACCACCACAGCAAAACCCAAAAGCCTCTATCAAGTCCACAGGCTTTTAGAAAACCAGGAGAGATGGAGTTTTAAGGGGGCAGAAGTACAAAACTGTAGGAATTACTAACCGTCCTAAGCAAGACAAAGACAATGCATTCCATGGCAAAGTCTTCAGCAGGCTGCCACAGCCTGAATGACCTGAAGGGCTCAAACAGACAACAGACCTGTAGGAAGCTTCTCCTAAGCTTCCGTGGAAGATAAAAATGCAAACACAACCCAATGAGTACTCAGTTTGAGGGGGTCTTCAGGCAATAGTAAAAAAATCCCCAATTAACAAAACCATGGTTACCTTCACTCCTGTATGGGTCACTTAAAATCCCACACTTCTATATTCAATGAAGAAAATGGAATTCAGCCTAAGCAGAGCACTTGAATATCTTTGGTGGTAACCAGCATCAAGTCAGCCACACAAACCACTTGACATCAGAGAAAATTCACAGCTATGTATGCAGAGCAAGTCTCTTTTCCCTTCAAAAACGCACTCCAACATGCAAGTCACTATTTTGAGATCAACTTACCAACTCAAGAGAAGATCTCTTACTGAGTACAGAGTTACTGAGTAACTAAGAAAACTAGAAAGGCAAGAGGAATAATGTTTCTAAATCTCTGAAGGGTGGGACACGGGGGGGGGGGGGAAATGGCCAGCCTCTTCTCAGTGTGTGGGGACAGGACAAGAGGCGATGGCTTTAAGTTGGAGCACAGGGAGTTATGCACCAATATGTGGAAGACCTTTTACACAGTGAGGGTGAGGGAGCCCTGGGACAGGCTGCCCAGGGGGTGTGGAGTCTCCTCAGGAGATATTCCAGACCCATCCGGACATCTACCTGTGCGACCTGTTTCTAGGGACCCTGGTTTGGCAGAGGGTTGGACCCGATGAGCTCTGGAGGTCCCTTCCAACCCCTACGATTCTGTGATTCTGTGACAAAGCCTGGAACACTGTGACATGATAAATTACAAGTAAATTCCTAAAATTGCCATACTCTGCCCTGGTCATTTCATTACAACAAACCAAAGCTGAACCAGGAAAGTTCAAAGCCTGGCAATGAGAATCAGTGAATGCCACCAAAAAACATCTTGGTTTAGGGATTTGGAGGCTGGCAGGTTCCAGAGGTGGACAGTCCCTTTCAAACAGCACCCTCAGGGATTTGGTTGCAATTTTCTTTTTTCTCCTAAGATCTCCAAACCATTTCAGGTCTCCCAAAACATCCAGAGGCAACAAGTGGCATGATATTGTCTAGTAAAAAACCAAACACACACACACCCTTTTGGCTTTGTTGTCATTTACTTGTTAATCAGATTGTTAAAGGGACATTGAATAGTTTTCATTAAAATTAAACCATTAAACCTCTTCACTTTATACACAACTCAAGCATCTCATGCCTGTCATATACTCCAGGGAATGACCCAAGGGCCCAAGAAATTTTAGGAGCAGAACATTGCTAATTCCTTTGCTCCCTTTGATAAGGGAGCTTTAATTAAAAAAACTAAGTTATTTTAACTGACACCAGAAAAGTTTAACACAAGTAAACCTATATTGTAAAATAAAGAGACACTCCTCAGCAAGACTACTAAATGATAAAAAACCCACTCAAAATTAAAGCACCCAAAATCCATACAAAACTGGGGTTCCAGTCTTCCTGAACTCCACAACTGCACACATACCAATCGTGCTTATCTACTTACATGGAATTAATCAGGATTACCACTTTCATCTCAGCAATTTAACTGGAGAACTAAATCAATAGCATCCAATCAGTAAAACACGACCACTGTTTCCACAGCACCGAGACATTTTCTCCACTAAGAACGGTTTTGCCTTTTGTTTTTTTTAAGATGGATAGCCTCAGAACGTTGTATTTCCCTGGGTGGAGATGCAGAGGAGTCTGCACCCCTCTGAACATCTGGGCCAGCACCCAGGCTAAACCAACTCTGATCCCTGCCTCAGTTTCCACCTCCAAACGCTGTACAAAGATCTTTGGTTTTGTTTGGGTTTTTTTCCCAAGGGGTTGAACACACAGTTCTGAACACTCACCAGACAGTGAACAGACCCATTTGGTAGCCAGCATTCAAGCCAAACACATGAGAAGCCACAATCTGGGCCCTGAGCCCTAACACCAGGGCCACCAACACCCTTACGGATCAGTTCAGAGGTGACAAAGCCTCCCTCGCACTGGCTGACTTCTCAGCAGCAGGACGGATTTGTTGCTGGAAACAAGCATTAATAAGTTCTTAAGGAAGAACCACTGCTCTACCTCCTCATTGGCAGGTTGAAGTGGAGCTTTTTTAACCCCACATGGTTAAGAAAGTTAGCTACAAACTTACAGGCATGCATTTTATACATTAAATTACTGCCACGCCAAACTAGTGACAGTACAAAAATCTGCTTTCCAACCTGGTCTGCACTGTCAGCCTAAGTTTGACAAGTTAAATGTTTTTATAGTTGGAAAGTAAAGGTTAAAAATGTATGGTATTGCTCTTTGCACGGTTTTCTTCATGTCCCACACCATCTCCCTCCTCGCTCCTTATCTCTGCCCTCCTCTTCTTCAGCAAGGCAAACATGCGTTAGGTGCCTTCAGACTTCTCCAAGAATCTTTGGTTGAAGGTTACTGCCTCACAAATCACAACAGTTATCATCAGGAAGAACAAAACACAAGGAAAATCCATGCTGTGTAATTTCGTTACTTAAACTGAACCCCTAAGTTGGCAGGAGGCAACTAAACGAAGTGATTTTCTTTTTTTTTTTTTAAGACAACTCCGTTTTTGTTCACTGTGATAATTGTAAGCAAGAGGCGTGCACATGTGGACATCCTGGCATTCTGACATGGAAATACTAGCTCCAAAAGCAACGCCAATCGTTTCCTTAGATGACTAACACACCCTGCAAAAGCCACCTGCAACGTTGGCGCTTCTAGCCAGGACAAGTGATAAAGCACTGTCATGACCCCAGTGAAAAGTATCTTGATCCACAGATGACTAGAACAAGAAAGATGTCCCAGCACCAACAGACCTGCTCACTTGCCTCTTTATACATATGGATAAGCAGTGGCACTGGTTATCTGTGCACCTTGAGAGCCACCAAAGCGCTTCTATCAGATCCCACCAACACCCAAGCTGATGTATTTATACCAACAGGAATATCAACCTGAGACCCGTGCTTAAGTGACTCAGGATGTAACTGAGACCCAAATATTCCTATCCTATTTTTAACTCGTGATATATTTAGAAATAATCAAGAAGCACACACAAAATAGAAACAAGCCATGGCCGTATATTTCTTGGGAACTGAGAGGATCTATGCCCCATCTTCTTCAGCTTTTGACCCTCAGAGTATCAACTCTGCAGTCAACACATCAGCAGACAGACCTGCTTGGTTCTGGGAGCGTCACACAGCTTTCATGCCCGCCAATTTCCTGCTGCATTTCCCCATGACTTCCAGAACTGCCGGTCTGCCCTTCAGCCGCAAGATACGTATTGATTCCAGGGACTCAGAGAATACCAGGGAGAGACCCAACACATTTCCTGCTTCCGAGTAATCTAATTTGCAATCTTAATAGTGCATAGAGGTTATCACAGTTTTTCTATTCGACATCAGGAGTGACACCAATGTGTATCCTATTCTTAACGCAATCCTGCGGAGACCCAAGTTTCCACGTGAATTTCAAGTCAGTTTTAAACCGCTACAAGAGGCAGGATTTACCTTCAGGCGATGCTCCCTCCTTACTACTGATATGGTTTAGCCCCTTAACTGAGTAAGATAATTCCAATTTGAAAATCAGTAGCTCAAAGCAACCAGACTAGGAAACACTAGTGTTTACAGATATGCATATAAATTAAGTTACATAGGTGGGTTTTTTTTTCTTCCCCAAAAAATAATTCAGCTACGCTCTTTTCTTCTTCAGAGAGCAACGACTGGCTATTTATAGATGGCATCAAATGTCACTCAAACGCACACAGCTACTGTGCAAAGCACACGGGCTTCCACAGCTATGGCTTCTGCTTCCAGTCATGTCATTTTTATCAACACCAAAGGCTAGTCATCATGTGTTGTCACCCCCTCAAAAGCCATTACAGTTCTGGACATGGCAAGAAGCTCTTCAGCCTCAACAAGCAGCACAAACCTCCACCCAGATGTAGAAGCAACACAGTCCTCTGCTTCTCCAGCCCCTGGCACCAACCTAGCCAGGCTCTGCCAAGAGCCTACTGCACCCCAGACCCAAGACAAACAGCACAACCACCCTTGCATCTAAAACCAAAGAGGAGCTATTTCATACACACCTATACCCAATCTCCTGTCCTCTGAGACCCGGGCCCTCTCACACCTGACAAATAGAAAGCTATGTGGAATATCCCCTAACTAAAGAAAACAATAATCAGGTAGGAAACAGCAGGAATTCAGCTGAAGTTCATCTCCTCTAAATACCTAGCTCATCCCTGGGGTTGGGGAAAGCCCGGCTTCTGGGGAGGAACAGGACAGGACTCAACCGTACAGCATAAAAACACTTTCTGCTGAAGGGAAACAGGACAGAGCAGGGGTTCATCGGAACTTCCAAGATTTCCATGCCACTGCCTCTAAATTCTCACTCCAATCAAGAGTCAGCTCCAAAGAAGGTTTTGTTGCACATGTTTGGCTCCAATAGATTAAGCTCAGTTTACCAACGCGACTTGCTCAAACCACCGAGGACTTTATTCCATCAGCAAAGAGCAACCAACATAACTGCAACTACAGTGAGCTGTCAGGAGAGCAGTAAATACTGAAAAAGAACCATCATGTGGTGAAGATTTTACACATCAAAAACGTAACTTATCTATCACACATACCCTGTAGATCTTTGATTCAAAGTATAATATTTTGTTTAAAAAAGGGGGAAAAAAAATAATCTGCTTCAGGCCTGGAATCTGCAGAGCTTGTTCTCGGTAAGGGAATAAACACATCTCCAGTCACCAGGAGCCAGCAAATCAGTAGCGTCTACACTGAGGACTACCATGTACATCACTGCCTAACACAATTGTGAGATAAAGCAGGACCATTACACCACTTAGTACATTCACCCACTCTCGCTTTTCCATGCTGCCAAAAAACACTTATATGACCAGCAGTTTTCACAGAATCACCAGGTTGGAAAAGATCATCGAGTCCAACTGTACCTGTCCTCTACTAAACCATATCCCGGAGCACCTCATCCACCTCTCTTAAATCCCTCCAGGATAGGTGACTCAGCCCCTGAGCTGCCTGTTCCATAGCCCAATAACCCGTTTGGTGAGGAACTTTTTCCTGATGTGGTGGGGGTTCCTAATTGGTGGGTTTTGGGGTTCTTTTTCCAAATTCCGCTGGCAGGGAACTTTCTTCTATAACACCACAATTTCATTCACATGGCATTATTTTAAAAGAAAAAACTAAACCCCAACGTTCCAGACCAGATGTTCTTCCCAGCTCCCTACTAGCGCGTCGCTGGCAGGCAGGGGAGGGAGTTACTTTTTAAAGCCAGTATTTTGCAAAACGAGCAGATAGCGTGTCTGCAAGACAAGGCAGCCTTCAGCGGCGGTAATGGTCTCCTGCAGGGGCCTGTGAGAAAGCCTTCCCGGGGCGCACCGTGCTTCACCCGGACGAGATTCCCGCAGGATTCAGTAACGGATCGGTTAAAGGGAACGACGGCAGAAGGTGTGGGAGCTGCAAAGCCGCCGGGCCGCTCGTTCCTAGGCCGCGGCGGCACGCAGTTCCTAAGCAAGTTCCCTTCCTTCCACAGGTTGCCTGGCATCTCCCCTCCGGTACGGCGTCTCCCCGCCCGTTCCAGCAAGGCTCGCCCGTCCTCTCAGCTCAGACCGAGCCCGTTCGTGGCCCCCACCCCCCGCTCATTTCACCTCCGCCCCGGCCCGCGGACACGAACCGCGGGTGACCCGCCGAAGCACCCGCACTGCAGCGAAGGGGGCCCAGGCGGGCTGAGTGTCCCCGTCCCCGTCCCCCCCCGCCCCCGGCGCTGCCGAGGACCGGCCGGCGCTTGCCGCGGCGCGCAGTGGCCCCTGCTGGCGCGCGCACCGCCTCCCGCACCGTCCCGCTCGCGCAAGTGGAACCAACCTCCGCGGCACCGGGCGGGGGGGAGGGTGGGAATCACGACGGGAGCGGGCGATTCGCCTCGCCTCGCCTCCCCAGGGCCGAGCCGGACCCCGCCGCGCTGAGGGCGCCCAGTGTCCCCCCGCCCTCCTCGCCCTGCCCCCGCGGCCCCCAGGGGCCACGCACCCCTCGGCGCCGCTCGCACACTAACCGCCCCCTCGCATCCCCGGGCCCGCCGCCGTACCTCACACACACACACACCTCCCGCTCCCTTCCCCGCGACGCTGCCGCCGCCGCCGCCTCGTCGGCGCCCGCCGCTGTCAGGGTCTCGCCCGGTTGCCTCACCTGCAAGGAGGCTCTGGGAACCGCTCCGAGCGGCGGCGCCGGCCGGGTCCGGCTGCCCGAGGAGAAGGGCGATCCAGAGGGAACCGAGGAGCCGCCGGGCTCTCCCCGCCGCCATCGCTCCGCTCCCCGCGCCCGGCAGCCGGGCACCCAGCGCCAGCCCCTCCCCCGGGGGGCTCCTCCTGCCTGCCTGCCGGCCGGGGCGCGCTCCCCGCTCGTCTGCCGCCGGGCTGCGCCCCTGCGGCACCCCGAGGAAGCGGCCCTCAGCCGGGCGGCGGGGCTCACGCAGCCGCCCCGGAGAGCGGCCGGCGAGGAGGGCGGGCGGGAGCGGCCGGGCTCACTCCATCGCGGGCCGGTCCCGGCCGGGCTCCGCCGTTCCCTCGCACGGAGCCAGAGGGGCGCTCGCCGCGCGCTCCTCCCCTCGCCCGCTCCCGCCCACACCCGCACGCCGCCGCGCTCCCCCGCGCCTCGCGCGCATGCGCGCGCCCGCCCGCTCCTCCCTCACTCTCCCCTCCCCCGCCGCCGACCCTTGCGCCAGGTGTGCGCGCGCCCGGCCGCCCGCCACCGCGCCTGCGCGGCGCCCCTGCCCGCGGGTAAAGGCGGTACGGGGCGCGCGCGCGTGTGCGGCGGGAACGCTGAGGCGGGACGAGCCGCCGGCGCCTCAGGCTGGGGCCGGCCCCGGCGCGTCCCATCGGGCCGGCGTCGCGCTAACGGGGCACGGAGGGCTTTCCCTCTCCGGCCCTGAGGGGAGCTCCTCGGCCCGGGGAAGCGGCACCGCGGCCAAACCCCCGCGTTCCGCCAGGTCTCAGCCGTGACCCTCGTCCCTGCCAGCGTCGCTGAGGGCGACGCGGTAACTACCCACCTTTCAGATAACCAAGCAATAAACTGCTGTTTGCCCCTCGCTGAGCACAAGCGCGGCCGCAAAACCTGCGTGTGTTACATGAAGACGTACAAAAACACCAAAATAAAAATCACGAAGCATTGAATTGGTGACCCCAGCAAACATGGCGGGGTGGAGCTGGAGCTGCGAAGCAAGGAGGGATTGCGGGATGATGTGGTGACCCTGCTCTGGAGCTACCGAGCTGGGGGGAATCCCTAATCCTACAAAAATAACTTGCAGGAATGTGTTTTCTTGTGGTGTGAGCAGGGGGATCACTGCATTAAGCATGTTCTTCGACAAACCAAAGGGTAGCTATGCATGGAGAAAACACCGAGCGCCCTTTGAAAAGGCAAATTAAATGTATTTTCGTCCTCCTGGGGGTAATTAATTTTATATGGCATTTGCCATTCAAATCCACATCACTTGAACTCCGCATCATTTCCAGGCGGTTTTAGCCTTCCTGTTGGATCCCAAAGCCTTACAAAAGACATGATAAAGATACGTTCCCCCTTCACTAATCACACCAAGTGTACCCGTGTTTCTTTTCCATCTCAGCTTGTTGCCCAGGAAATTACATTTTTTACAGCACATACCCTATCCTTGCTCATTTTATTATTGACTAATTGAATCTCTTTCAGTACATAAATTATGTAGTACTGGGGCTCGGGAAGCAGGAACCGTGAGATAACCATACCCCTGGGGCACTGCAAGATGTGAAATGCGGGTGCATACCCCCCCACACCCCCAAAATGCGAGTTTGTATGGCAAAATGTTTTAAAGCTACTTAAAGATTGTTTATTCCAGGAAGAAAAAAGGCTTTTGCTGAGGAGCAGGCTCAGGGAAGTTTACCTCGATAAGCTCTATGCGGGTGGTGAGGGTATCTCCCTCAGTGCAGGTACATCTCTATTCCCATGAAATCATCCCACGGGATGTGGAGATTCATTTGTTTAGAGGCTTTTCGGTGAAGCAGATACCGGCACATTTCGCCGTGCGCCAAAACGCAGGGGTGCATTTGCTTATGCATACAGATGCAGAGACATGCACGGCTAATTAAATGCTGACATCACTGCAAAGTAGCAGCTAATACAGGTGTCTGAAGTGTTTTTCGTGGTGAAATTTTACTGCATTATTTTATTATCTTGTTGGGTGTTTCATTCAGGAAACGGGGCTTTTGTCCTCCACTATAAATATCCCGGAGCATTTTCACAGTGATGAATAATTACCTCCCCAGGAGGATGTTTGGGTTTCTCCATATTACACTTGCTGAGTTACGCTGGTATCTGATATGCCAGAAGGATTACCAGCAACGAACGGTAATTTATACTGAAAATGGAAGCGTTGATTAAAAGGCAGAACTGGTAGGAGAACTCCTATTAAAGCTGGTTAGCGATTCCCATCGTAAAATCCTACCTCCAGTCACTGTTTAATAGTGCCAGACTAACCACTGCGCTGAAATTTAAGCACCTTTAAGTTCATACCTCTGGTTAAATTAGAAACATTTCTTCTTTGGTTCCTGCTCTCAGGGATGTTTGAGTCTGGAAACGAGAACAGTCGCTTTGTCATAGGCGTCCCCTCAAAACCCGCCAGGAAAACCCCTGATGAAAATCCCACTTAGCACTCTGCGTGGGCTTACCAGCGTGGTTCTGCTGGGGTTCCGCACTCGCCTGGCCCGAGGCTGTGGGACTTGGAGCTGGACCTGCAGTTCCAGTTCCCAGTTGCTCTGGGAAGTCTGAAAGTAGGAAGGGTGAGCAGGGAACTCGTCCTTCCAGTCCTCTCCAGGGAAATGAAGAGCAGGAAGCTCCTCTTGAATAACACAGGGGACAAGAACAGGATACAGGAAACATTGGCAGGTCTGGAGAAAGATGGGTTCTCTGGGGTGGCAGAAGGGAACTGGGAGTTGGAAAGGGAAACTGGGCTCATAAGTCAGAGTCTGGAGGCCAGCATGTTGGGAGAAGACTTGAAACCAGACAGAGATGGACGTGCAATGCAGGCAGACTTGGCCATCAAAACCAGTCCATTATCTGTCAGAGAGCTCGCTGGGGAAGAGGGACCAGATGGGAGAGCTGGAGCGCAGGGAGGGAGGAGGGCGTGCAGCCCCAGCACTGGGTGTGGGTGCAGGGCCAGGAAGAGGCAATTCACTAGAGACTGGGATGGAGAAATGGGAATGACAGAGACTGAGGAAGGGAGGCAGAGGATGAGGAACAGGAATGAAAACCACCTGGAAATCTCTTGTGTCTACTGGCAACATGTATCTGAAATACACAGAGACCATCCCACATCCCCTGTGAGCGCTGGGCCGCATGCAGACTATTCAGTCAGGGTGAGTTTGCACGCTGCTGATGACCTGCATTGATGGCAACACTGGATTAAATGGCTGGAGCTTTGGGGTTGGTTTTAGGTCATCTCTAAATGGAAGAGAAATAGGCAGGTATTAAAACAAGAGTAGTTAGGCTGCAAAGTAAAACGCTCCCAAGTTATGAAATACCAGAGTAAAGGATAAGCCTGGCTCAGACACTGAGCCAAGGCATGTAGGCAAGCGCCTAAAAAACTTCTGCTTAATCTACTGTAAAAAAATCAGACATAGATGGTTTATGCACCTTGCAAAGAACCACAGGGAAAGCAAGCGCGGTGGGTGACAGCTGCTCCAGGAAAAGGGCTTCAAGACTCCTACGAGATGCAAAGTGCAGCGCTTAAAAGTGGAGACTTGGCAGCGATGCATTAATTGCGCGGCCTTCGCCTCCCAGGTGCCCGATTTGACATTCTGAGTTCTGATTTCAGGAGTGAAGAGCGCTTGCAGATGCATCAGCAGCAAATGAGAATTTATTCAGCTTTCAGCTAAACGAGATGCTTTGCCATGTTGTATTTTCTGACAAAACCGAGCTGTGAGTATTTCTAATTGGGTATCTAAAATTAAAGATGGCTTTTACTGTTCTGTCTGTATGCCTGAGTTCGTCGCCTGTAAAATAAGGATAACGCTGGTTCTTGCAACAGTCTTGAGAAGACGACGAATTAGTTTGTGAAGCACTTGGATGCCATAGTGATGAGTACCGTGGAGGAAATGAATAAATCTGTCTGCAGAACAGTATTTGAATAGTGTGCAGTAAATAAAGCACAGGCCACACAGGAGAAAATAAGATGGTTACTTTGTGAGAGGAGTCCCTGTACAATGAGGGAGGCCAGGAACCTGTCAAAAGAGCAGCGTGTGCTCTAGTTATGATTAAAGAGTGGATCCTAGTGCAAATGCACAGAAGGGACAAATGAGAGCTGCACAGGCCATTTCTAGACTTCTAAATTCTTGATTTAAAAAAAAAACCACACCAGAAAAACCCCACCATTAGGCAGCAAACACATAATACACATGCATAAATGGCTCCCTCGCCTCGCTGGAGACAGCATATTCACCTCATCTACCTCAGCCACTGCTGCACGGCTGAGTGGAAAAGGTGTTTTCCTCCTCTTGGAGATATCTCAGCCTTACAGCCGAGATTTAATGCTGTCATTCCCACACTGATGGCATATGCTTTGGAATTCAGAATCTACCTTCTCTGGGAACCTGTGCATGATCACCAGAGACGGACAGAATTCCCCAGAGAGGGATCCGGGGAGGACCTTCATTTCAGTGATGACGTTTTTGTCTTTGGCTTGAGGTTCTTTGTATTTCAAACCAGCCTACTGGTTTTCTGGTGCAGAAGCAACAACAGCTTCGCTGACCTCCTGAGACTCCTCAGCCCCACAGCAAGCACTGAGCCTTTCTGACTCCTGAGATTCAGAGCTGCTTCAGAGTTGCCATAAATTCCCCTTGGTTATCTGTGGCCCACAAGACAGGCAATGAAATTAGGATTCGGCTGTTCAGTGGCACTCTGCTTGTGTCCATTTTCTTGATCAGGATTCCTCTCTTGCTAGCAGGATGTGAGCTGACACCGAATTGATTGGTATCGAAAGAATTTCTTGTTACAGGGCATCCTCTAGCAGCCAGTTAAGGCAATTCTGGGATGCAAAGGGGCTGCAGCACAAATAAAGAGCTGGCTTGTTCAGTCTTAAGATTCAGAGCTACAAGCTACCTGCCTTCAGTTTCCCCTGCTGTGCTGCCTCCCTTCTGTTTGAGGCATCACCTACATCCGCAGATGACTTTTCTTTCTTTTTTTCCCCAATTTTTAATATTTATTGGTCACAGATGTGGTTTTGCAAACTGCTCTGAGGTTAAAAGTCATCCTCCTGATTTTGCAGAGCAAATTCTAGGTTAGCAGGCCATTTGCCAGAAACCCTCTAACCCCAGCGTATATTTATGTCATTCTTGATGTCAACAGCTAGGCAATTCCAACTCCTTGGCAGAGACAGGGAGGGTCATAAACAGAGGCAGACCTTCCCGCAGCTAAGGTTAGTTCCCTGGGAAGTTTGAGAGGAAGATGGAGCTCCTTTGCTCGGGTCTGAAATAGGAGCAGAGCAGAGGGAGCTGGTGAGGTCTAATCCAATGTTTGTTTATTCAGGGATTTCAGATGTAGATGGAGGGAACCTAGAATCCAAAGCAAAGGGCTTGCTGAATCCAATCCACATTTTAAAGGAATTAAAGAATAATTTCTTTGTTATGGGAATGTGCATAATGATGTGGGCTGCGGCTGTCTGGGCATTCAGAAGGAGAAAAAGCCAGGTAACCCCCAAGGGGAAAACCTGGTGTTATTGTTGTCCAGGGACTTTGCCATCCATTTAACTGGAGTGAGCGTCTCTAGAAGCCCATCAGGGGATGGATAACACTGTGCCACAGGCACTCACAATCTTTTCAGTGACACTTTGCTTGGTATTTTTCTCTCCCTTCTGGTGGTTGTTGAAAACTGAACCTCCATTCTTCTCCCTGCACTTGCAATGCTCTCACTCTTCCAGCGTGCCACTTCTCACTGAGGTACCGTACCTCCTCTTTGGACTGGAAGATTTTCTGTGTGAAACCCCCCCACCCCCAGGAAGAGGAGAGACAGATGGTCCATGCCCTCTCGTGCGAACAGGATCAGCCTCCTCTGCAGCTTACAAACCACATAAGCCAGACGAGGATTCCAGGTGGTGTTTATCCCAAAGCATTTCCAACAATCCCACAAGAATGTTAATTACTGACACCAACGATCTTATTCATATAACGGGAGTGCCTGAAGGTCTTACCTGAGGTTGGGTCCTATTGTATCAGGCACCCTCTGCCCAGGGTGGGAAGTTACTAAGAGCACCACCCCGTCACCCCTTTTTTTGTTACCCGATGGATACAGAAGATGCCATATGGCCAGAATCCTTCGTTCCCCTTGTTCTTTGTACCTGGTGGTTGCCCCCCATTAGCCCCCACCCCAGCCCATACACCCTGCACTCTTATGGCAGATTTTCTGTTTTAAATGGCAGAAACCAGCAGCACAGAGAAGTTTTACAACCGGGTGACACAACAATAAATATGAAGAAAATTATCTCAGTCCCCTAATGTAACACTTCAAAACCAGTGGGAGATGTCACGTTCCTGTGACGTGGTGAAGACAGGGAGGATGGATGATCTGCAGAAATGGGAAAGAATACTGGCCTTGGACAATAGGTCGGGACAGGGACAGAGTCCTTTAAAGTTAGTTTGGGGTCTGCTTCCTCCTAACTGGAATGAAACCCCATCACCCCTTCAAGCGATGTGAAGGAATTTCCTCTCCCAATAATGGCTTTTTCATGGAAGAGATGTCAGACTTCATAATTTTTACTACATCATCTGAAAAAGAGACAAGCTCAAACAGTTGTGAAATTCAGCCTTTCAGAAGAGATCTCCAGGTTCATGTATCAGATGCTCTGAAGACCTCAGCATGTGGTTTCAGATGTGAATTTAACGATGAATAAAAGTGCAGAGACCTAATCTGACTGTTACCCAATAAGGAACACACCTTGATACCAATGCTGCCACACAACAAATCCAAGAGCTCGTTTAGACACCGTTTCCACTCCCCATGCACACTGAAGGATGCCTGGAGGACTTTTGCCACACAATCTGTGATGGTGTCTCTAGAAGCACCTTCCTACCGAGAAAGGCTGGGGGTCACCCTGCAGCACCTGGGCGTGCTGGAAATAGTCCGGGCAAGACTTTGGTTCTGTAGTTCTCAGAGGAGCACGTGGAGCTTTCTGGAGAGCAGCAGCCCTGATTTGTCACAAGGAGAAAAACAAGCTTCTGTTCCCAGCAGATTCTAGTCTGAAAGCAGAGCTACGCCTGGAATCATCCTGCACACATTTTATTTTTAAATCATTTCTAGCCTCTTGCAAATTTTAAGCGTCTCCAAAACCAGGGCAAATCTGCTAGGATTTCTTCCTACTTTTCAGCAGTCCAACTTCTTACCCCCATTAGCGCTCTCAGAATCTTTCTCGGATACAGGACTGAGCAATTTGGAGACAGGAGGACAGTTTAAAAGGAAAAGAACACATTTTGTGCTGAGGAATGGTACTACGCTGACAGCTCGAGCAGATAAAACGTGGGTAGCCTTCCAATAGGTAACGTGTTTTACTTGCTAAAGCTGTCAATCTGGCACTTTTCACACACATTAATTTTACTTTCTTCTTCTTTTTTCTTTTGGCTGTTTAAAGATCCATCCATGGCGACCGTTCAGGAAAAACACCACGGTTCTGCCACCTTTCCATGCTCCTCCCAGGGGAGCGGTGATCAAAGCCAAGAGAGCAAAACACGCAACTCTGACAGGCTACGAAATGCAGGTGATTGTGCTGTGAACCCTTGTATCTTCCCGACAGGTCCGCTGCGCATTAAGCGCATCGGGATCTACGGGGCTGCTGTCACAACGTGGTTTTACCACATATTTTTATTTCCTTACTACCTGAATGGCAGCTTTAGAAATCAAATTACAGCCTGAGCGCTACAGGCTGCAGCCCCCTGACTGAGCCACTAAATCAGACTAATTGAAACAACAAATACGCCCGAATCGTGGTTCCTTAAGAAAACGCTGCCCTTCCAACACATCGCTTTTACTTCTAACATAACTTGACTTATTGACTGCTCGGTATTTCTGCTCCTGCATTTGAAGTTTATTGATTCTAAGAAATATGAAACGAGTTTCAAAGAGGTCAGAACGGGACTTTGCATCCAAGTAAGACACAAAGACAGTCAGAAATACTAAATGGAGCAGAGGGAACTGCGGGAAACTACAGGCTGTCAGCTCATACCGATAGAGATCGGTGGGGTTTGAACATCGCTGCCCACTGAGCAGGCTGGCCCAAAGAAAGGTGAAGGAGCTAATCCTGCCTTCCAGTAAAGAGGAACCAGCCCACTGAAAATGCTGCCCAGGCTCTTGCTTCCCCTTCTTCCCTTCCCACAAACAGCTGTTTTTTGGGGGGGGTGCTCTGGGAAGGACCAGAGGTTGCAATGGCCCATCCCTCCCCCAGCGCAGTGGGAGTTGGTAGGTGCTGGCAGAGGAAAATATCCTCAGGCGCTGCGGGCGGTGGGCATTTTGTGTCAAAGCAAGATATCTTCAGGCTTCCAAAGGAATTCAGCTAAAAAGCATCGCTACCAAAAACTGGAGAGAATTTAGATGTTTGGAACAAATTTACATTGCTAAAAATGGGGAACTGGTAGAGAAAGAAGTTAAAGCTATCAGAATTATCCTTAATTTCTGAAAGTATAGAAGCACATGCATTCAACAAGGAATGGCATTTCATTCCATGCACAAAAACCTACCATGAAGGCTGACAAGAAATGGAGGTTTATGTCTGTATCATCTGGACTGAACAGTTACTTTCTATGAAGAGAAATGGCATCTTTTGGATGCAAGCCCTCTGAGGCAGGTAACAAAAAAGATGTATTTGACAGAGGAAGAAAAGCTTTCTCATGAATTTGATGTTCTTCTGGCCCCAAATGGCCGTAATCTGCCTCTAACACCCTCTCTCAGGCTGATGCTTACTTCACAATCTGTTAGTTTTGTCTAAGCCATCCTCTCAAATAAAAGTCCAGCTTTTTCCTTCCAACCTCCACACCGCATCCTGGGTAGCACTCACCTGGTCCTTCTGGGGCAGTATCTGCAGGGAGCCACTACTTCTCACGCCAACAGTCATTCGAGGAGGTACTTTTGGAGAAGGCAGCGTAGGGGAAGACAAGGAATAGTATTATTGGCACACTTTTGTTGTTTCCTACTAACTACACAGTTAATGTGTGTTTTTACTAAAGAGTAAAGCTCGTGTGTTGTGCTTAGCCTAAAAAACAAACTGTAAAAAGTACCAGTGAAAGGCATCGGGAAGAGAAATCTCACCTAACGCTCCTCTGATTATCGGGTGACACGGGTGAGCGATGCCTACCACATCAGAAGTGACAAATGCAAGAAATCTTGCGTTTTACCTAAAAATGACAGCTATGATGTATGTACAGACGGACAGAGCACAGAAAGCTCTGCGATTCTCTCACCTGAGTAGCTTATTTGCATCCCCATGCAGAGTGTTTCTTGGGCCCAAGACGGTGGGGGGCAGGGGGAACACTGCAGCAGAAGGAGAGCAGACCACAACCTGAAAGGTAAATGGATCTTAAAGTTATGCAGGACTAGGAAATTAATTAGCCCACCCCCCCAAAAAAAAAAAGTGTTACAAACAGCCTCCTGAAATTGGTCAGTCAAACCACTCGGAGGGGACCCCCTCTGACCCAAGGAATCCATTGTTAAATGCATAATTAAACAACAGAGAGCAAAAGAGACCATCTGAGAAATTAGCGGCATACAGAGTTGTGCTGAAAAGCCTCGTTAGCATTAGCACACCCGAACCAGGGTACTGGAACCAGAGAGTGAGTATGTTAAGAAATGTAGGGCAGCCATCACAGGATGCTGAGTAAAGCTGAGCACAGCCCTTCCTAAAGCTAGCCTCCTGTTCCAAATTCTTAGGCTAGAGAAAGGGCTGAAAAGGCTCGAAGCTCTGTGCAAGGGAAGAGGAAACACGGAACTGGCAGCAAGCAGGTCACAAAAATGCAGCCCTTTGTGACTGCACAAACAAATATGTAGGAAAAGAGCATTTTCTGTTTCCTGTGAGGAGTAAAGTTTGGGGGGAAACTGCCTATGCCAAATCTCTCTCTCTGCTGGAGGCATCAGCAGGGTTCTGACAGACAAGTTAGGAAAACAGATCATACATTTTGTGCATATTCAAAGGCCCCTACGGGAGACATCATGTTCTCAGGCTGCCATTCGGCTTGTGTTTGGCATTTGAACTGTTCTGTGGGCTTCGATAGCCCAGGACCTGCATAGATGTTTTGTTCTGAGGGAAAAGACCAGAAGCACATGACCAGAAGCTCTGATCAGCTTTTGTAAGACCCAGACCGCCAGAGCTCAACCAACAAAACCCCTTTGTAATGGAAATGTCGTACCTAGGCATGAAATTAGAAAAGCAATGTGTACAAGCAGATTACAATAAGATTGAAGTCATCCCCGGTATTCCTGCCCAAGCAGAAAAGGATTGCAAAGTTAAGATACCTTTGAGTAGTGAGCTGTCTACCCAATTTAGCTGCCCAAGCAATCAACGACAGATCTTTATGTGCAAGGGTGTTCAGCAGCCCTAACATACAGATCTTCACAGGGAAACTGAAAGGAGTTAATTAATTGTCCCAGATAAACAGAATTAAGTGCAAAACTGAACATAGATCTTTACAGACCACTGCTGACTGAGCTGGATTCTCTCCTTGCACTCTCACTAGTGGCCCTAGCAAGGCATGAAGATTAATGCTGGTACAAAAAGCAAGTGCTTTCCGCTCTTTGTAAAGCACTCGTAGGCTGTCTACTTGAATGGTTCGCCCAGTTTCAATGAGAAATACTATCAGTCTTAACATCCAGCCTCTGCCGGGTGTAGTTTTGCTCTCGCTTGTCCCGCTCCAGAGGAGCCCAAAGTGACACCTTTCTGTCCATACCACAGTGATTTCTGGGAGATGAATTCCACTCAGACTCTGGTTATGCTCCAAACTGATGGGGCTCTGTTCCTGTCAGCGGGGTTGCCTGCTCTGAAACCCTCTGGTGTCCTGAACTGGAGGTGATGACTGGTGTTCAAAGTTAACACACAAATCACTGGGCAGGTGAGAGTTGTTGAAAAGTCACCAAGTTCTCTTTGTTCCCAGGAGAAGCCTAACATGGCCTCACAGGAGCTTAAGAGGGACTTTCGAAGCTGGCCTTGAACATGGGAAGCTTCCCCGGGCATCACAAATGCCAGAGAAACTTCTGTCTTCACCTGCTTTGCTACATGCCACCACTGCAGTCTGCAAAGGAGACACCAAAGGTTGAAGCCTCTGCCATGAAGGCAAGCAGTAACCGGATACGCTGAGACACCCCAGAGCACAGGCTCTGAAGATGTGTACGTTGAGACAACACCAAGAGGGAGAGCACCCTCCTGATTGACTTCACTCCCTTTCTTACCTGGGCTTCTGTAATCACACAGCAACAGGAGGAAGCTGGCTCCCTTTGGAGAAACACCGCAGCAGCAGCGCAGAAGTGGCTAACACCTATGTTCCACCAACACCTATCTAATAGTAGGAAGAGCACCCCAACCAGGAGTACTTACCCACAAATCTTAGAGAGCAACGCACACAGGGTCAATTGGTCAATCCTAGAAGTTAAAAAGACATGAATTTACTCAGAGCCACACACAGGGGATGTACCGCGTGGAGCAAGCGCCTTGCCCTCTGCTACCAGACCAATGCCTTTTGACCCAAATAATCTAGAGAAAAATCACAGGCACGGTCAGCAGAAAAGGTCTGTCTGATGAGATGTCACCTTTGAGAAGGCACAGGAAGAAGTTAAACACTGACAATGAAAAGCCTGCAGTGTACAGGCAGCTCCTGCAGCAGGGGAAGCTGAGAGCAGGTTTTTCAGGATCACAACTTTGGACTAAGGTGCCTAAATTCTGAGCAAATTTCCCTTCAGACGTCTGCTTGGATCTGGCCTTTAATCTCCCTTCACTCCTGTGGAGAACAGCAATGCTTCCACTGTGTTTCAGTGTGTCGCTGTTAAAACTCGGTAATCCCGCTTCAAGGCCTAGGGATGGAAGGTCTCACACAATAAAAGCCTTTATTTTAGAATGAAAAGTAAGGTAAAAGAGGACATCAAATAGCCTGAAGGCTCTGAGAGGATTCTGAGCAATGTAATATGCTCGAGAGGAGTATATATCGGACTCGAGGGCAGCAGCTGATCTTGGGCCCTTCACCTCGGTGTGCTGCGCAGCTCCATACATCGTTCCTCGAGTGAGGTATCTTGGCTCCAGTTTCTCCATGGCACCTTTCTACATGGAAGCTAAAGATCATGAAAATCTTCCAGAGGACAACCACGAGATCCAGCCAACGTTCCTCCCTTCGATAAATAAACCGGTTTCTAGCATAGGCAGCTCTGTGAATTACTGCAGAGCACATAATAGTCCCTGTATTTGCCTACACAATCACTGCACTCCCCAGATCTAACTCATTACTGTGCTTAGCGAAGCACTTTGAACTGCCTCAAGCATGAAAAGCACCACATAAGAACAAATTTTATTCTCATAAAAAGGTATTAAGGCAAGTTAGAGGCACTATTGACGCACATGATGTGTTATAATTGGCAAACGTTCACAAAGGCAAAATCCAGCTTTGTGCATCGAGCTGGAGGGTACCTGTGTGCACAGCGAGTCTGTCCTCTGCCCCACAGACAAGCCGAGAGCCACCACGTCCTAAACACAGGCCTCGTTCCCTTGGGATGAGAAGCAGCACTCTGCTTGACCTGATTTTAAAGGGAGATGTCAACCCCGCTGGCCAGTATCTGGCATCATCCAGCCACACCTTGGTCTGTCCTCAGCCATCGTACCCCTACAGTCATTTCGGTCACCTTGGTGACACAACCCCTCACCCCCGAGGATCACATGCGTCCCCCTGGCCCTGAACTGAAGCTGGTGCCACCCTCTGCTCAACCAGGACCTGCACACCCTTCACTGGTCCCTTCCTGAAGTTCACACCCAGCTCACCCGCTCTCACAAGACTTAATTTCTCTCTTCCAAAAAGCTCTGTCAGGGCACTACACTTACCTCGGTCTGTGCTGCCCTGCATTCTCATTCCCTGCTTGCTACTCTTGCCAAATTTATTTCCAAAACATAACCTGGGAAATGGAGGGACGCTGTAGGTATAGAACTGAGATAGCCAAAATCCTTCTTAACAGTAAAAGGTAGAACTCCCAACAGCTTCTAGTGACCCTGAAGTCCTGGAAAATAGTATTTGGAAGTGCCAGATCATTCGTCTACACTAAAGTCTTTTTATCAATGCTGTGCTTAAGGATCACAGAATCACGAGGTTGGAAAAGACCTCTGAGATCATCGAGTCCAACTGTACCTGTCCTATGCTAAACCATATCCCTGAGCACCTACTACTGTTTAACCCGTCTGTTAAACACACCCAGGGTCGGTGACTCAGCCCCCTCCCTGGGCAGCCTGTGCCAGCGCCCGATAACCCTTGCAGTGAAGAACTTTTTCCTGATGTCTATCTGACCCTGCCCTGGCGCAGCTTGAGGCCATTCTCCCAGTCCCATCTCCTGTCGCTTGGGCAAAGAGACTAACCCCCATTTCTCTGCACTCTCCTTTCAGGTCATTGTAGGTGGTGATAAGGTCTCCCTCAGCTTTCTCTTCTCCAGGATAAAGAAAGATGTTACCAGAGAAGCCAGGAATGTTCTTGGCGTGGGAGGGTAGTGGGCAGAACATTTTTTGCAGGCCCACAAAAAACTGTTGCGTTGTTCCAAGCCAATGTCATGTCCCAGAGAAACACCAGAGTCAGCACTTTCTTTCGCTGCTGTAATTACCAGCAATGGCAAGAAACACCTGACATATTAATGGGAATATTGAGAAACAGCAAAAACTAATACGGAAACCACAATGCTATGTGCTCACAGGCACCTGTGCCTGCACGTTTGTGCAGTCTGTCCAGTGGGCTAATGGGAACATCCAAGGTCCTGGCTCACAACCTACATTTAATCCCTGAAACTTTCTACTGTCTTGAATTCGTTCTGCACAGAGGAAGCCCCGCAACCCATTTTTTAAAGCACAAACAGCTCCATTTTGGCTAGAAAGGATCCAAGTTTTCAGGAGGCTTGAGCTCAGCTTCTCTTCTGGACTATCATGTACTTGGAAATGCAGAAATTCAGAAAGCTGCAGAGATGATGCAAGATCATTCTGGAGCCAGCAGGCAATGCAAAGAGCGAGCACAAACCTCTGGAAACCTGATGAGCTCAAGGCAGCCATGTCGAGGGTGAACATTTCGAGAGCAAGTCTGGTGTGTGCGGTGTCTCTGGTCGAGCATAAAGGCAACACCGCTCCAAAGCTCTCGTGCCAAGTGTGTGCTAAAAGGTTTTCTCAGTCCAGTTCAATTCTCTTGGCCGCCCTGCACTCTGCCCACAGAGCGCTGCTGGAGAAGGAGGAAACTCTTACTTGGGTGTATAAAGATTGGGAGCTTTCTTCCTCCATGCCATGAGGAACTAACCATCCAATGGGAGTTTACTCCAACAGGTCCAACATGAATTCAGCAGAGCGAGCTCAGTGTTAGTAGGTAGGAAGAGACCTGGAGAAGCGATGTGCCCACATAGCTTCATTTTGGGATCTTTCCTGATGGGAGAAATTGAGAACCAAAGATGTTCCACCAAACCTATTCATCCAATTACCAGAGCCCTTTGGAAAATGTGATACGGATCAGTCTAACAGCCCAAGCTTCTCCCAGAACAGAGCGTGAGTGTGCAGACACTGCACTTTCGGGAAGCATCGAGAACCAGACAGATTAGCTTTGTGGCTTTCATTCGTTGGTTCTGACTTGCTTTTGAGTACTTGCCTGCTCACTACTAACACCCCACGGTGCAGTTGTGTTTGACATCCCTGTAACAAACCCTGATTTATACAGCCTCACACAATTCCTCCTCCTTTGTGTGGCCTTGAGAGCGGCGAGGCAGGCATACTAAAACAGAACCTATTTAAATCAGTCACTACCAAAGTAGCAGACGTCTTCAGAGAATGTTATCTTTGTGGATCAAACTTCACCCTTCCTGAATAACTGGGGGTTTTTAATGAAATTAGCTTTCGGGGTTTGGCAGAAGCTGACAAATACTTACTCCAGAGAGTAGGCTTAAAAAAAAAAGGTGAAAGCACGACTGAGATTCCCAAAGAGAGAAAAGAGACAAATCGAAAGTGCCACATTCATCACTCAATCATTCAATTACAAGTATTCGAGCAGCTGTCCGGTGAAAGGAACCCAAGCTCCCTATTTCACAGCACGTCTCCAAACATCTCTGTTGCTTTTGCACATGGCAACGCAGCAGATGAGCTGTACTCCTTTCTAGCCCCGTTGCCCATAGAAAATCCACAAACCGCTGTCACCGAGGCTCACTAATTTAAGGTCCATGTCCCAACACACCCTGTTTTCAAAGCATGGTCAGGACGTAGCACGCTGCTTGCTTTAGGAACACGGGTTTGTTTTTCTTTGGTACGATGTGAACGCCACGATTATGTGCTGCATGTGCCAAACAGGCAGGGCTGGGTGGGGAAAGAGAAGGGAGGCTTCAGCTCAGAAATGACAGTACCTATTTTTGGCTCTTGAAGCCAAGCTGTGCTGCTCCCACTCTGTTCTGATGATCCAACAAGTATCATTCTAGATGTCACCAATCCCAGGCAGTCATGACAAGTTTGAGGTGCTGGGCTTCAGCATCCTGGGGGAGGGAAGACAAGCGGCAAGTTTCCTGAAGTCTCTATCATAGTAACTGTCCTTTCATTAGTAATATCGAGGTGAGGTTATTTTTCAAGTCATTACAACCCAGGAAACATGTAATGGCTCTTCCCTCTCCAACAACCCCCCAACCAGACTGCAGTAGGAGGTCCCCTTCTCTGAAACACCCACCTCTTGGACAACCACAGTGATCTTTTTGAGACTCAGTTTTAAGACCAAACACCATCTTGCCTCCTGCTGCCTGGGACACATAGAATACAGCCTAACGAGAGTAAATTCCTGTCTGGAGTCTGTTTTACAGAACTACAGTGTTTCCTGGGGGAGGTCACAGTCTTTTCACAGTGCTCCAGGTGCTACAGTCCCCACTTCCCTTAGAGATGTAGCCCACAAGCCCTTTGCCACACACCTGCTTTGATGGAAGACCCCTCGACACATGACCAACCTGCAGCCACTGTAAGAGGGAGTTAGCTCAGCCCTCCCTCAACAGCCCCCCAGTGACAACTCATTCCTTTACCAGAACCCCCCGACACTGCAAGCCAAAGTCTCTACTCCCATCACCCTCAGGAGGTTGGTACAGCCTCCCCGCTTCATGGCTTTGAGAGACAAGCCAAATCCTCTCTTGAAAGGACTCAATGCAGGCACCTTTCTTCATGGCCAACATTGGGCACCTCCTATGGGCAATATCCTGGCACAACCCAAGCCATGCCAGAGCTCTCCCAGAAAGTGGGCAACCAAAATGTAGCCCGGTAGGTCTTCAGCTCCCCTACCTGCAGGAACACCTTTTCTTCCTTCCACTGCTTCTCTTCGTTACGTTATCCTGCAGTACGCCGTGCTAGCGAATAATTAGCAACACACACGTAACAGTTCCTCAAAACATCAGAGCTTTCTTCTTTAAAAATGTACCAGTGAAAGCAGATGATACCATGTAGACACCATTGAAAGAAAGGGCCCACTGTATTAAAAAAAAAAGAAGTAGTTATGTTCTTGATCAAGGAACAAACTGGTCTGGATAATCACATTCCCTTTTTGCAGCCACGGCACCTTTTTTATCTTTTTCTCTCCCAAACATCTGAGGGATCTGAGCGGATGTGTCTGAATCCCTCACGCTGAGAAGAGCTTCAAGTAGCACTGAGAGAAGACAGACAGCCGTGCACTGAGCTGCAAAGACAGAGCGGGTTCAAACCTGAGCTATCGCTCCCCAATCTCGGATGGGGGCTGGCAGAGCTCACCTCCTCTCAGGACCAGCCCCGGCCTCGGTCACTGCCAACTGGACAGCCTGCGAGAGCTCCAGCTCCGTTCTTTCAAGCAAAGGTTGACCCAAGGAGCACAGCACCATTTTTATTTAACCATGGTGGAGTTTGGTATCCACGAGGAAAAAAAAAGTCCTGGAACCAGAGTGTATTTCCGTGACCAGTGACTACAGAGTGGTATAAAATGTCTGCGCTGCTTCTTTCCACTCCAGCCTGTGCCTTTGAAGTCATGGTAACAGCTTTTGGATTTGAATCCTCTGATGAGACTCCTTGATTTATTAGGTAAAACATCTGGAAAAAATGAAGACTTGTGGCAGCGTAAATCCCCCCGAAGGAGTGGAGAGAGGTTTTCATCTCAACAGTATCCTTGTCAAAAAGCAAGGAAACCCGAGCCCTGGCGACTAGCTTAACATTGCTGCAAGGCTGAAAAGCTCCTGCTCAGAACGGGCCCGTTCACATTTCACCCACTGGCCCAGAAACCAGGATGTAGACTTGGCGCAGGCTCCGAGCAGAGAAAGGAATGTGTATCAGCGCAAAAGCCCTCGGTGCTGGGAGCGTGCCACAGCTAACGAAACGATTTTCATACGCTCTTGCAGCTTGAATGTCGGTAGCAATTCTGCCCTTGACATTAATAAGGTAGCTCCAGTTATAAATCACTGCACGCTGTGGGAGCAGCATGACATGTAAAATACCTGCCTCGCTCCTGCAAAGAAAAAAAAAGGCAGCGGTGAGATAAGAGATGGGCCAGAAACACGCAGTTCAGGTCACCTACACAGCACTGCTGCGATGAAGAGGGGTGGCAGGGGGACTTTTCCATTCCCCTACTGCCATGGTCCGGGAGAATAAAGGAACATTGGCTTCGGCAGCAGAAGAAAATTACCGGCCTTGGATGGTGCCAGTCTGGAAGGAATAAAACCTGTGCAGGTAACAAGCAAGGAGACATGTGCGTTACAAAGCAGATTTCTCCTTTTATTTGGAATCAGCCCTGAAGTAAGGTCTGTGTCCCACCCCAGAAAAAAAAAGAGAAGCAGGAACAGCTTGCTGTGCTTCAGAGTTACTGCTGCTAAAACAGCTTCTCCTGTGAACTGTGTGTGCAGGGGCACATGTGTGTGAGCACATACGTGTGCATCGCTGCGGACCCGTGCAAAATGTCTGTTAGATGAGGGCAAAGCTGGGAATCACAGAGGTACATGACTCAGAATTATTTACTCTCTCTGCCTCCTCTGTACGACAACCCCTGTTCCAAATTCGCGAGCTCCTGCTTTTGTCCCCAGAGAGCCTGCTTTTGACAGTTATTTTCCCATCTAAATCCCCCTTCCAGCAGTTTGAATGACACAGTTCAAACACCAGACTGAGTGCCAATGTTCTTTTTTGGAGGGGGTGTAGGACCGGCGGGGGAATGGGGGACGCGGGGGGAGTTCGGGGAGTATTTTTTTAATCAGATAAATTATTGCTGGGAAACCAGCCACTTCTCTCCATTCAATTTATACTCTATAGGGAATCCATCTAATACCCCTTCTTGTGGTGTGAAGCAGGACCAGTGAGATGCTGTATCAAACCAGGGAGGAAGGCAAAAGATGGGATGGAGTGCAGGGAACGAGCAAACCGGGGGAGGAAGGAGCTAGGAAAAAAGCTGTCGGACAAAAAGAAAAGCTGAAGAGATGTGCACGCACCTCCTGGCACAAGGGAGGAAGGAGAAATGGTTTTGCTCGTTTCTCTGCTGGCAAATTGGAGCAGGCTCAAGCGTGCGTAGTGTGGGCTGGGAGCTTGGGGCTGACGTAAGGAGCTTCTCACCTGCAGGGAGGTGGCAGAGCTCCAGGCAGGTCTGTGGCTGTGCAGGACCCAGGATCCTACCGGGCTCTGTTTGAGTTTGCAAAATGAGTTTAGCGATTTCACGCTGGTTCCCAGTGGAACTGGGAATGTGCCAGTTCACCCCACCATTGTAACTGGGACTGGTTAATGCTTTGCTGGCCAGCTGAGAGAAGCCAAGGACTGGCAACAACAGACAGCTCCCAGCACATCAGATTTCAGACACGCTCGCGAGGCAGCATGTCTGGGAAGCGTGCCTTGCTGCCTGAGCATACCTCTTATTCTTGTTCATATCACCCAAACACCTACAGCCCTGAACAAGACAAGGCTCTGCTGTGCCGAGGTGCTGTACATACACGTGGTGGGAGACAGGCTGTGTCCTGGAGCGCTCCTAACCTAAACCAGGGAGCGGGTCAGAGGTGGGGAGTGGAAGCAGGTGCACAAGGGAAATAATTCCCCTGTGTTCATCGCATCCGTGTCCACACCAAAACCAGAACCCGGTGCCCAAGACCAGGCGGCAGCTCTTGCTTCTCTTTCAGTTCACCCCCTGGGCTCCCCACTCTCACTCTCACCTGACAGCATGCAGAGTCTTAGCACACTGAGTCTGAGAGACTAAATACAGGTAGAGCTTTTCAAGCATTACAGGGTCCCAGCTCCCGGATGGGTGTCACGGTGCCTTTTCTGGCCTTTTGCTCTTCTTTTTAATGAAGAGTGAAAAGCTTTAGCGGGAGAGCTGGCAGTAAGCTCGGGAGACAAGGAGACTTCTGAGGAAGATTTCCCAGCTTCTGGGAGTGACTGCAGTACAAATAACGGTGGAAAATAAAGGAATTGACTCAGCAGGAGGCAGAGGGGAACAAGTGGAAGAGTAACTCTGCTCTGGAAAGCTGCGAGGAGAATCTGACACACAAAGGAGAAAAGAGAAATAAGGAAAAGGAAAATTCAGCCATGTGTAGCTGGGGGTTTGGATAGTGTCCTTCTGACAGCCCAGGCGTCAAAATCCCCGGAGCGCCCATCCTCAGGAAATCAAGCCTTCCCACACTTCGGATATCTTTGCCCCAAAACAAACAAACAAAAAGAGCCTCTTCATTCTGAGCTCATTCCCATCTGCTGCAATAGGGGATGGCTTTTGCCAGCCCCCCCTGATTTTCCGTCTCCACATCTAGGCTGTGGGAAGGGGTCACTCCTGATACTCCAGATTCCTTTCCGGGGCAAAATTAATGCTTAAATCAACACCGACCTAAGCACGTAATTAACACACACCCCCTTCAGCCCACCTACCAAAGAAATTTATTTTCAGACCTGGAATAATCTCTGAGGTTATTACTTGGAATTACAGCTCTCCCTAGAAATGCCAGAGCTACTTGTGGCGGGATGAAGTGAGCCCACTGGTTCTGTTAAGCGGCAGGTTATGGGGATCGTTTTAACCTGCAGCGGTTTTTCTCCAGCTGAGGCATCCTGAGGAAAAGAATATTAGTATCATTTTGGCATTTTCCCCTCCTTTCTAGGAAATAGAGAAAGAGTTCTCTCTTCCTCCTCAGATGTTTTTTTCCTGGTCTTTCGGGTCCCCAAACATACATACTTCATGAAAGCACTGTCTGTTTCAGAGGCTTTATCCAGGACTGGATGAGCTCTGGTGGTAGGTGGATTCAAGCTGCTCTGTGCATTTAGTTGTCCCTAAACATCTTTTGGGGAATCTGTTCCAGCTTCTAACCATTTTACATGAAGACTCAGTAATCTGTCCCCTCCCATTCCCCAAGAAAAACAGAAACACCAAGTCTTCAGCCCTAGATCAAGTGCAGACCTCTCCAACATCCCAACCTGGAACCATCTTTCCTATGTTTCTTTTCTCCGTCACTTTTGCACGCCACTGGATCTGCAGCAGTCTCCCTGGCCAAGGAAAGAAATCAGGACCTCCGCTTTTTGCCAGCAGGTACACATTAAATTGCTGTTTAAGCCTCTCCAGAGTTTCTGGAGACTCACCGGCCTGTGGGAGTTTGAGGCTGTTCCATTCTTCCACGGTGGTTATCGTCTTTCATTCCTTTTACACCTGACACCATGTGGTTTATAGAAATCTCTCCGGGCTCACTAAACTGTGGAAGTAAGCCTCCTCGTTCTGTTTGCTTTCTTTTCCTGCTCCTCTTCATTCCTTTCCTGGCTCTAAAGCTAAGCAACCAAATCCCCCTGGGTTTGCTGTTGAGTGAAGGGCAGATAGAAACGGCAGGAAAAAGGGTCCTGCCCAAGCACGAAAGAAAAGGAAGGAGCAGTGCTGAGCCATCTGAGAGGGGAAGATCCCGGCTCGCTTCACTCTTGGGCTCTACTACACAGAGTGTGAGGAAAGGACAAAAACCCCAGGATTTATATAGGCAGGGATCTGCCTCCCTTGAAGAAACAGCTCCTGTACCTCTTCTTGGGGGCAGCTAGGTGGGTTCAGAGGGTTGTCAACACCCGGCCTGAAGACCCTGACAGACACCAGGCTTTCCTTCCTGTTTCCCTTGCGACCATCCCCTCGGTGCATCCACGGGCACAGATGCAGCCGGACAGACAGACAGCCTGGCTACCCACACTTCCTGCACGAGGCCGATGCGCCCCATTGCTCTTCACCATCGCTCTGCTAATGCAACAAGCGGATCCCTGAGAAGCAGAAATATCCAAGCTGGCTTGTTAGGGAATCAGATCCCGCAGATCAACTTTCCCCCTGCCCTTCCCTGCTCACTTCCACGTCCCATATATGGTTGGCAGTGCACACTCCAGCCGGCTGCTGCTCCAAGTGGATGGGTGCCTGAGGTTTCTTCCATCAGCGAAGACTCGACTTCAACTGCAGACCTTCAGGTAACCAGTGGGAATCTTGTCCCAGTGAAATTATAGCTCTGATTGACTGGCAGTTTCAGAAGTAATTCAAGGGGAGGGAGGAATGACAGAAAACCAGTAGGATGCTCCTTTGGAAACCAAGAGTAAAACGCTAGTGTAAAGGGGTGGAAATCTTGTTTTCATCACCCTCAAATTCCCTGATGCTGGAAAACATTTCCCCCCCCCAACGCCAATTCACAACACAAGTTCAAACATGAACAGCTTCAGCTGGGAATAGCTGACTATGCCAGAATATGAGAGGTGCTGCTCCAACACTGTCCTCCCCTCCCTGAATTATTGCATTTCAGCCCGGAAAATGAAAGTTGCTCGGTGTTTACTAACCATTCTGCTCCTTTCTACTCCTCAAGGACCTCTGTGGGATAGCCAGATCTCTGCTGTTTACAAGCCCATCTGCTTCTGTTGCTTTTCTTCACCTGAAGTCAGAACGCTCCACTCCGGATATCACTCATGGCTGTGTTGAGAACTGCAAAGAGCGAACGAGAATTTCACGTGGTAAAGCCAGGAGTGTGAGAAGAATACGAATCTGTTCTCATCTCTATAGCCCTAAAAATAATAATAATAATAGTAAAAGATTAAGATGAAAGAGGAAATTCCAAAAAGCCAATACTGGTTTCAGCAGCGCAATCATTCCAAGGAGAGTTTTTCCCACATTTTCATGGGAACTTCAACATTTAGAACCAGAACAGAAAAAGCATGAGCGCTCCAATGACTCCTCCCCTGAAATGACACTGCTCACCCTGGTCTCTGCACTTTAAAGTCGCCACAGGTAGAGCTACAAGTCTCTACTTTGCCCAAACCTGTACTGCTGCCGCGAGCTGTTCAATTGAGAGCTCTCCATGTAGTTTGACTCAAGGCCACATTTCCAGAGGTGGGGGGGGACCCTGGGGAGCCAGAAAGACTTTGGAAACATCCGTCTGTCCCCAGCGTCTTCAGTGGGATGCCCAGAGACCAACCCCAGAGCCAGAGCTGCAGTCCATAGGGCCTGAGCCCATACGTGTGGCTGCTGGAAGGCCCAGACTCCGCTCTCCAGAGTTTTGTGCATTGAAACACTCTCTGTAGCCCCGTACGCTGGTTGCTGGCTCCGCATGCTGTGCGACATGCCTGGGCAGGCTGCTGCAGACATCCTGCGAGAGGCGGCTACGCTCCCAGACGCTGGTGTAGATGGAGTGAATAGCCATGGGACCCAGGTCTCTGTCATGCCACAGCCACTTTGCAGGGCTCAGCATCTGGGAAAGGGCTGCTTCGCTATGTCTGGGGGTGCCTTGGTTGACGGGGATCCGCAGGCTGCGGCAGCCACTCTTTGCTCCCAGCTGCAGCCTTCCAGTCCGCAGTGATGGTACCTGGCTCAGAAGAGAAAACAGAAATTGCTGTTGTTTCTGACCCCTCTGAGAGCTCATGAGAATCAGAACAGCCCAAAAGCAAAGCTGAGCTGCCCCCAACCAGAACACACTGGTGACCCAAGTATCTTTGCTCCAGCCCTTTGCTGTGTTTTACACCTCAAGGTGCCAATTCAGGGCAAGAACTGGCTAAAGAAACGGAAGAGCAGCAGCTCTCTGCACTGTGCCGTCAGCTTTAGGAGGGTCGGCCCTCCACAGTGGCAGAGCGGAGGTGGCATTTTACAGAGCATACACTAGAAGTTCCCACCTTGTGTACAAACAAAGTGGAGGAGCAGATAAGTACAGAAAGGTGGAGGGGTTGCAGGATCTCTGGGAGCAATAGCCCAGTGCAGACTCCTTCTAACCATCCCTCTGTGCTGTCGGATCACAGTTTATTTGCTGCACCAGTCCAGGGCCAGAAATTTGCCCAGTTTAGAGATGAAAACAACATCCCAGTTGTCAGCTTCCTGACTCTGCCCTACCAGCTGAGTGCAACTCACAGATCAAGTCCCAGGTCTTGAGACCATTGAGAAAAGAGGGAAGGGAGGTGCTTGCTAAGGCAGCCACTCTGTTTGGTCACACAACCTGAAAAGGATGTTTCCTTGCCTCTGCAACACCAATATCCCTTCCCCAAGGGATGTGTGAGCTCGAACTGCTTCTTTTTGAGAACTTCAGGGTCACTGAGACCAGATATGAAGACCTCAGACCTGCTCAGTGGTGATTCAGCTTCCCATGGCTTACACCTCTCTCTGCACCTCTGAGAGCTTCAAGTCCTTCATTCCCAAGCTCTGGTGGAG
Source organism: Porphyrio hochstetteri (assembly GCA_020800305.1). Lineage (NCBI taxonomy): Eukaryota > Metazoa > Chordata > Aves > Gruiformes > Rallidae > Porphyrio > Porphyrio hochstetteri. The sequence goes on along the minus strand of CM036915.1, from coordinate 14,307,052 downwards.
CTCAGCTCCTCGGTGGGCACTAAAGCAAACTGCTTGGTTTACAGAGACGCTGACACTGGTGCCAGCAAGGTGCTAGGATGTTCTGAAAACATTTCCACTAAATGGGTGAGAGAGAAAGACTGAAATTAAGACTTTGTAAAACATTCCCCTCTCGTTGACTCCCAAGGAATCTTCTCTTTCAGCCTGACTGTTCCTTGGAATACAACACCCAGGCAGAAAACAGTGTCATCAGCAAAGCTGCTGCTCTCAGGGCCTGGACCAGGACCTCTCGAGCACACACATGCTCTTCATTAATGCTAATCCAGGAGCAGAAATGATCCGAGAGCAAAACCTCCGAGAGGATTAAGTACACAGACACCGCCTCATCATGCTGTGATGCAGGGAGGGATCCAACCTGAACCTCCTCCAAAACACACAGTCAGATCTGGTTGCTCTGGTTTGGACCTGACTCTGACATGATGGAAAGCGGTTCAGTGAAGACATCGAAAGAGAAGAGCAGAAAGAAAGGACAACAGTCCACTCCCTCTTCCCCCCTCCCAAAAAAAGCAGCCACGTTTCACTTCGTGCACAATAAACTGGTCTCCCTTCTCTCACTCCAGGGTTACGTTGTTCGCTTTCCTGCAAATTGTTTCCACATTCTGTATAAATAACCCCAGTGCCAGCGAGGGGGAGGGGGAGAGCGCAGGGGCGCGCGGAGAAGGGCTGGGAGGAAATCAAATGGCTTTGTTACTCTTGAAAAAGAAGGTGGAGGATGCCGAGAAGCAGTTTGGAGCTGAAGCCTTGGCAGCTCGAGCAGAGAGTTGCCATCAAGCTTGCGTTCAGACCTGGAGGAAGAAGAGTAAACAAGGGGGAGATTATATATAATTATAGACAATCATGTTGCCGGGGATAAACAGGAATCAAAAGCACGGAGGCACTGAAGTCTGGCACGTCCCCAAGCACAGAACAGAAGCCAGCCAACGAGAGGCAATGCGGCTGGAAAGCGCTTCCCTTTGGGCCTGTTTTCAGTTAGCTCAGGGGCTGGGGTTTTTTTCCCCTCTCTTTGGCTTGAGGCATTGCCCCATAAAGAGAGGAGCCCATCCAATGGGAAACAGAAGCCAAACTGAAGTCAGCAGAATCACTGTCTGCGACATTAATAGATTACTCTGGGACGAACGTCAGAAACATTTGGAAAAGATACAGCCTGCTTAGGTCAGCAAAAACAACAACAACAGGAATCCCTGAACCAAAACGGCTTCAGAAATGCTCCCTGTCTGCCTGCATGGCCTGCGGGCAAACTCTCTCCGCGGGATGCTGGGGCTAAGGGTGGCATTTGGGTCCTGCTTGCGGCTCCCACAGGTCTGGGGTTCGTGACAAAATAGTGTTGGGGCCCCTCAGCCGCCTCTCCTTCCCCTGGCATGCGTGGCACTGAGCCCGTCGGGGAAAGCCATCCATCTGGTGCATCTCTCTCCTGGATTTGCAGACAGATGAGCCATCAGCCTGTACAGTGGGACAGCCCCACGCTCTGTCCCACCTGCCCCTGCATCTGCACAGGGAATGAACAGAAACCAGAGCGTGGTGGGACCCTTTCTCCACATCCCGCCTGCTTGGAAAGGGGAGGTGTCGGAGGCTTTGTCACGCAGCATGACAGGGGTCCCACTGCCACCTGCCCGCTTTGGCGGGGGAGCAGCAGGGGCAAAGCAACAGGGTGCTGGGCTTGTTCTGCATCACTGCCGGAACGGCACTCCCTCGGCAGACCAGCCACAGCTTTGCTTTTGCGGATTGCCGGACTACTGTAGGCAGCAGAGATGACTCTGGCCGTAGTCAAACAGGTTCTGATGCTACCAGTGCTGCAGACAAGCCCAGGGATGCTGAGCTGCCTCCCCAAGTGCCTGAAGGTGCCCTGCAAAGGGTTCAGGAGGGGGAAATGATGAAGAAACAAAGCCATGAAGCACAGCTGAAACAAAGGCAGATGGCCCCTAAGGGCTGGGTTGGGGTTTTTTTTTTTTACCACAGGACCTAGGGGGATTTTAAAAAAGAAAAAAAGTCTCATTTGTCCTTCTTTTCCTTTCCTTGGAGGCTCCAGAGAGTTAGAGGGAAGGTGACAGCATGACACACAAAGGACAGGAGCCTCAGACAGTGACTGGAGGACTGTTCAGCAAGGCAGTGTACAAAGCTCTCTCCCAGGTGCTATCCAAAACCCAAATTGCTCACAGCCCAGGGAATTCTTAAGCCATTTTCCTGACCCCTCAGTTGGGCTTCATTGAGAATGCAAGCAGGTATTTCAAAGCAAAAAAGCAGAGAGGAAACATAAATAAATAAATAAATCTAAAAGAAAGCAGACCTGTGTTCAGAATCGGCGTAACAGCACAGGAAGCAGGGCATGCGTGCTGGCTCTTCTCCCTTTCAGTACAGGTGCTCTGTGCATCCTTTCTCCTAAGGAAAGAAAACAGATTTTCGAAGGGCAGTGCCATTTGCTCTAGGAGAACAGCATCACAGTTTGGTGAACGATATCACCTGGCTATCTGGCTACGGTATGGTGGGTATTTTCTGGGAATTTATCATTAAGGGTGGGTTTTCCACCAGGATTTCTTACACCGACAAGTCCTCCACCAGCACTGGGTACCCACCTCTGCATGTGTCTGTACGCGTAGGAGCCAGATCTCTGGACTGGCCATGGAGAAACTGATTAGGTATTGCGATAAAAATCAGTCTAAGCATAACCTCGAGCCATGTTCATCTCAAAACCGCTGGAAATAGATCAGGAAGAGCAAGCAGAGGAGGGAATGGGATTGGAGAAGAAAAGGCAGTAATGGGTTAAAAAAGGCATTTGGAATCCAAGTCTTATCTGCTATAAATTTACACCGACTCTCTGAGGTAATATTTAAGCAATCCACTCCCACGCCACGTTACAGCAGCTATTTCCAAATATCCCAGACGTTAGTGTACAGACCCAAGAATAAAAGCAAGATAAGAGAACAATATTGAAAATAAGCCACCTGAAACCTTTAAACACGTGCCCATGTGCTACACTGGACAGAAACAGTGTCAGGAATTTAGCAATACGGCGAGAGCACAAGCGAGCCAGACTGACAGATCCGCACAGATTCTGTTCGCTTTGCTTTCTCTTTCATTTCTAGAAGGGAGAAGGATACAGAGCGCTCAGCCCGGTGTTCTGTCAAAAATGAAATGAGGTTACTGGTCTCCTGCAAGCGCAGGAGAACATCAATCACAAAACCCTCAGAAAGGCATAAAACAGAGGGTTTTCTCGGTGTTATTAGAAAATGAGAATTAAAAGTTTATCAAGATGGAAAAAGCAGATCCTCAAGGGAGAATGGATTTCATAAGCAATCAGCAAATCCTTCTCTAGGCACCTTGGTGTGACTTGTGAGGCAGTGAGAAAAATCAAAAGAGCTGCTACCTGAAGAGAAGCACGCAGCGAGCATTCCCAGCAGGCGTCTTAGGAAAATCCCTTGGTGGGATGAAGTGTCGATCCCTTCTCAGCTCTTCCTGTTTTCCTGAAGCAAAGGGGAAAAAAGAGAGGCAGGGAGGAAAAGAAAGAGTGTGACGTTTGCATTGCTGCTTATTTCTGCCTTGTGAAACACACCTGTATGTGCTGGAGGAAAGGTTTCCATGGGCTTGTCGTAAAATCTCTGCAGATGGGTATGTTCGTTGGCCGCCTTGGCTTAGGTCAGGCCTAAGGCAGGAATATCAGACTGAGACATCGGTACAGAGGTGCATGCCCAGGGCTGGAATGGCAGCTGCTGAAGGCCAGCAGAGACGAAACCCAAGTGCATTTCAGTTCTGGTTATCCCATTTTGGATACTGGAACTTGGCCATGACTACAGCTTTTCTTTATTCCAAGTCTGCCTGGCTGCCGAAGTGATGCTCTGGAGCGCTGCCTGCAAGTCCAACAATTGAAGGGACATGGAGCAGTGAGACTTTTCCCCCCAGCTCCTCATGTTCCTCCTACAATGTCCAAGTGGATTTCTCACAGGTCAGCATTAAGACTGCTGTCGAGAGAGAGATTTGGGGGAAGAGCTGCACCCATCATCAGCAACCTACTTAATCACCAGGAACTTCCTCAGAGTCATCACCACACAGATGAAAATGCCACTGAGAAAACATGATGCCCAGTTTAATTGTTCCTCATGCCTCCAACCTTGCTGTCATCCCTTGCACAGCCACTTTGGAAAGAAATATTTCCATTGCTTATGAAATAACTCATGGAGATGGATGAGAGCAGCCCTCCAGGCCAGAGCTGCTGGGCACAGGCACCTTCCAGTGTGCTGCCCAGAATGGATGCAGCAGTAGGAACTCAGTATCTTATTTCATGCTAAAACCCCCCAACCTGCTTCAAGCTTCTGAAGGGCTGTTGTACGTCGTGGCACGATGAAACTCGGCATGTAAGCCTCTTTACAGTTAACAGCACATTATGGATTCTTTTCCTGCAGAAAAACTTCAGTGAACACCTTTTTTTTTGTTTAAATCTTTTGTTGCAAATATTGACTTGGCACTGAAAGGCCAAACCCCAAAATATGAGACCAAAAGATTTTACAAAAAGTTCTGATTTCTGCGCTGAAACAGACATTTCCAAAAAGTAAGAACCATTCTGCTGGCCGGCGATCATTAGCAGGAGGGCAACCCTGAAGGTACGTTTTTAATTAGCCCAGGGAAATGTATGCAAATGTACACTCCCACTTCAGGTGAAGACGACTTCCCCCCCCTAAATTAAAAATGAAGTTACAGAAAAGCAGCAAGCGACAGTATTCTGCTCTTAGCACATAATAAAAAAGGATTAATAAAGTCAATTAACCACCAGGGTTCCCAAACTTTCCAGAAAAAAGCCTCCCATAACACCACACTTGAAATGCTGGGACATCCAAGCCAAAGTGACATCGCTCCCCGAGTTTATTATTAAATTGCTTTCTCGAAGAGAAGATCTGCCGATCCAGCTGACTCAAACCAGTGTGTTCTAATAACTGATGTGACATGAATGTACCGCTGCTTAAAGCATGTATTTCTACATCAGGTTCTTTCAAGTATTGGGTCGCCTCCTGGATACTGGCCATACCACGTGCCTTTTATTCTCTGGCTTGGAGGGGCCTGGGAAGGGAGGTGAAGGAGGTGTGGGAGGAAGGAGATTGAGATGCAAAGGAGACAGAAGGAAGGCAAAGAGAAAGAAGGAAGATCAATTAACAACCCAATCCCGGTGAGAAAACAAGTACAAATGCAGTCCCTAAAGTTAACACCCTTGGTTGCAGGAGGAGCCCAATCAATAGGTGCTAGCGATGGCACCGAGTGGGATGCAGCACTGTTCTGCAGGAGCACAGCCAGGGTTACAGTGGACAGGACGAAAGTCCCCAGCTTACAATAAAGCAGCTTGAAGGTGACGGATTTCATTGTTGAAGGTGATAAAATTCCATGTGGTGTGCTGCAAAACAAGGGCTGGAGCTCTGTGCACAGAAAGGGAGGTGGTGGGAGGTTTCTCCTCCTCTCCTTCCCCTGGAAATCAGCAGAGAAGCTCTTGAGTGCCTGAGGTGGGTGACAGGTTTCCTCTTGCCTGACACAGGGCAGATGGAGCCACTGCTTGTAAACCCAAGCTTGGGATTTCCCACCTTTAGCAGTGCTGCTGTGTGGCAGTGTCTCCCATGGACGGGCATCGCAGCACAGGAAAAAGTAAAGGGCTGTGATCCCTGAGACAGGATCCTGCAGGATGCGTGTCAGCGTGAGCAAATCGGACACGGCACCTTCTCCTGTTCCTGCTTCATTTAACCAAATGGGAAACAAAGTTAGGGAAGCCTAACTGGTTAAGGAGCTCTCTGATAAGGGTCACACCAGCACAGGTGAACAAGCTGCCAGGACAGCTTCAGGCTTTGCTGTCCAAAATAACTGTCCAAACTGCATTGCGCGGGTAGAACAGCCACCCAGCAAAAGCCCGACCTTCACTGCCTGTAACTCGTGCCCACTTTGCTGCAGAAGCTTTGTGGAAGCATTCAGTAAGGGCAGGTGGATGTCGTCTCTTTCGGCCTTGCAGAGAGGTTCAGTCTGGCTGCTGCCCCCAGTCAGGCTGCTTGAGATGCAGGAGAGACTCGGCAGCAGGGATGTGAAAGCAACAGGAAAATCAAAGCCTGAGATTAAACTAGCAATTAGACCAACCTCGGAATATATTTAAGTCAAATCAATCCACACCAGAATTTCAGTCACGGTATGCTCGTGCCCACACTTTCCCTCCCTCCTCTTTCCCTCCCCCTCCTGCAACCCAGGGCTGAGATCCAGCACTACTCTCTGCTTCATCAGAATATGCAAGAAGTGTAGTGACAACCCGTCTCCTAAGATGCTTTATCAGTTTTGCAAAGTCCCAGCTCACCCTCCTCTAGTGGATCTATTTACATATCGATGTATTCATTCGACTCCCTCCACCAGGCATGCCCCATGAGATTAACCATTCTATTTACAAAGACATCGGGGTTGCAGCTCCTAACAATTAAGTCAGCCAAGATATAACTTTGCACACGCTTTCAGATTGATGTGCGAACAGACAAACCGGCCTCGTCAGCGATTCGGGAGCAGCCAGAGGGGAGGACTGGTAAAACCCCATCTATATAAACCAGTCAATAGCTGCTGTAACTGGGAAAAATGAATTGGGGTGGTGGGAGGCACAAATATGCAGAAGGGAAAGATAATGAGCCAGCAGATGGAGTGATGGATAAAACCTGGAGAAGCAATGTTGCTGGCAAGGCTCACTTTCAAAGGTTGGTTCTTCAGAGTCATTTGTGCTTCACGGGACATTGCCAGCTCCCAGGAGCTGCCCCCACACTCCATCTCACCCATCCAAGACCCCTAATAAAAAAAGAGCAAAGCTGTTCCTCACCAAGGGGTACGCTTGGATGTCTCCGGGGAAGAAACATCGAGGTGGCTGAGGCACCAGGCTGTGGAATAGCAGGGGACATACAGTCGCAGGGGAACGAGACGCTGGGGTCTGCTTGGAGCCCTGCAATTCCCACCCTGACCCCCTGTAGCCATCACACCTAAACCCTAAACCAGCTCTGGATCAGAGTTACAATAGCTTTAATCCAAGCGCAGGGCCAGCCACAGGGCTCAGCAACAGACACCTCCAGGCGTACAGATCCGCAGCACGTGTCCCGCTGGTTTCTCCACCTCCCACCAGATGAAGTCTGTCCATCAGAGCATTTTAGGCTTCCTCAAGCACCAGAGGTGAAAGGTCACCTGCGTATTCCAACCAGTACAAACCTGGCACGCTCTCGCCTCTTCCCGACAGCCATCTCACCCGGCGCCAGCATTCTTTTCAGCATCCCTGACATTTCAAAGTTATATTTAGAGACCTGGATGGGAATTTAATTTCGGAGTTTTCGTCTGAACGCCGTTATATAAATGTTCTGCACCACCTGCCTGCGGGTCTATCGGCGCATAGCAAGCCCCTGCCATTGCCTTTAATTGAGCGGGCAGAGGCAGCCCAAGGAAGGAGTGCTAAATACTACTCCAACCATCTGAAAAGTCGGCACTTGTCTCCCTATTAATTCTCACCCCGATCTTTTGCATAGCGCTATCGCCAGGCTAATTAATCAGAGGTGCAAGCTGGAGCGTTAATTGCAACAATGAATCATTTTTTTTCCTTGGTCTGTGCCCGGCCATTGCTGGCCTGTAGAAACACAGCCACTCCCGTTCCTTCTGTCGTTATTATAAATATAAAGCCAGCAACAAGCACGACGCTTTGTAGGCATTAAAAAAGAGCCAGTATTTGGCCCAGAGCATTACCAATCTGGTTCGGATTCAGGGGAGTGATGAATATATTTCACTGACAGGCAGAAAATGCGCTTCCTGCATCATTTTAATTCAGGGAACGTTATGAAGGTGTTAGGTAAAGCGAAAGTTTTACAAATTCAGAGTCTGCAGCTCTCCTGAGCTGCTTCAGCAGGTCTTGGCCCATCAGGATCTCCGAGGCACATGGCAATCTCCAGTTCACACTGCCCAGAAAATTACACAAGGCAGGGTGACTCAAATGATGAAGGTTGGTGAGGGGAAAGCTCTGTAACCTCTGTGCCTCCAAGCTCGGGCTCAGCTTGAGGAAGATCAACTGGAAGTCGTAACGTCTGGATGAAAAGAAGGGAGCAGCTGATGCCACTGTAGCCTTTGGTGAAGGGAACTGGGGGGCCACTCGCCCCGGTGCTGGGTGAGACAAGACCTCATCCTGGTACATGCATGGGGATGGAAACACGTCTTGAAGTACTGCACAAGGGGTGAGAAAACCTGCTGACAGTGCTGTTCCGAGTGATGATTAGATTATAAATGAATTAAATGACTAAGGTGCATTAGGCGTCCTTCCCAGGCCAAACCACCTGCATGCTCACCGCCTGGCTGTGATGTGGGGTTGGCAGGTTCGGGCGAATGGTTCAGGACTAATTTTCAGCGTCAGGCTGGCAGGATGCACACCAGGCAGAGGCTTCTGCTGCTGGGGAAGGCAAAGCCAAAGCTACGAAAATGGAGCTTTTTAGGGGGAAAAGCAAAGGCTAAAATTTGAACAGCTACAAAAATGCAATTTGTCATCCAAGCTACGGTAAATATTGCCTTTCCTTGCCAGCACAGAGACTGGGGAGAAGTAGCAGCTGAAGGAGAGCTCAAGGTGAGCGCCTGTTATTTACTGCTGCCAATGAATAAGCAAACCCCCACGTCGTGTTTTCCTACAAGATGGCAAAAGCTCTGGACTGCTGAACAGGCTGGTTAGTTGTTATTTTTTCCCCCTCCTGGGGTGCGTTTTACATGCTGCTCCAGCGAAACGCGGTAGCACTATTAATTGTTCACAAACACATAAAACACACGGCATTCTCCTCCGCCACCGCTGCAGCCCCAGCAGATCAAATGGGGCAGAGCTGGAAAAGTCACCTACCAAGATAGAGGTTGGGAGAATAATGCAAAAAAGATCCAAAAGGATTTATGTTGTTCATAAAATAAATAAAGAAATATATATAATACACTTCTCTCTGCCAGTTTAAAAGCATTGGCTTGTTTGAACTTCGTAGGGAAGTGGGGAGCATTGAAGAGAAATTGGCAGGCTCCAATCTGGCTGCTTTTCCTTATTATGAGAAAATACACTCTCGCCTCCTCGTCGGAGGGTATGAATTCTTCATCCCACATTGTGTTTGCACAGCAGCGTGAAATGTATCCTGAACACTGGTCTTGGGCCACACTTCACAATGCAAGAACAAGGAGGGCAGTGAGACATGCAGTGAGAACGGGGACGCGACAAAAGTGGGGGAGCGGGTGGCCGTTCCTGTTCCAAGGCCCCGACTCGGGCGCTGCATTCACCATATCCATGGTGTTTGAAAGGAGAACCCGAGGCACGTATTTCCTCCGAGATGCTCGGGGGCCCCGCTCTGTGAGCTGTGGTCCCTGTGGGAAGCTCCCGCCTCCCTCTCCGTGAATGTTCCCCCCGCTGCCGCTGAATCACCAGATAATCTGGAGCCCCGTGGGAAGGGAATTAAACGGTGGTTATCATGCCGCCGTGTTCTGCTCACTTTATTTGTTTTAAATGACCATGAAAGCAAAAGGGGGGGAAAAGAAAACACACAAGTAGAAACTTAATTGAGCTGCTGAGATGTCTTTAAAGGAGTATTATGGGCTGCATTATGATGCCTTGGCTCCCACTGGTGGCATTTGCTCACATGAGTGGGTATCTGATTAGGCAGAGGACAGCCAAAGATACCCAGCTCTGGGCATTTTGAGAAGACAGCATCCTCCAAAAATGGCCAGGATGGGACCAGGCTGCAGGTGCCTGCTCTCATCAAGGGTTACAAGGGCTTGAGTCCTTGTTTCAGGGCAAGGTTTCCTGTTCCAGGGAGAACGGCCAAGGACAGAAGGGCAGTTGGCCCACTCTGGGAGGAAAAGCTGTACCCCATCTACCCTGGCTGCCTTCTCCCCTCAGAGCTCCAGTTCTGAGCAGGAGGAAGGGGGAACCCACTCTGTGCTTTCTTTGTGAGCACTGCAATGCAAAGGGCCCTCAGGCACCAAGTGCCAAAACCAGCTGAAGCCACAAAGTGCCCTTGGTTAGATGCTGAGTTTGGGTAGAGGTATGGGAAGAGGGACCACAGAGCCAGAGGAGGATGTGTGGGCAGAAGAGCACGTAACAGAGCTGGGTGGCAGCCAGACTGGGAGTGGAGAGCAACCCAGAGGGACAACAACATCACAGGAACAAGAGGGAACTTCTCTCGAAGGTGGGTCCTCCATAAAAGACTGAAATGTGGGGAGAAGGCTCCAGCAGAGAAGAGGGGGGAACCACCCTGACCGACTGGCCAGAGCTTGAATCTAGGACTAGGAGATGGGGAGCAAAGAGAAGCCGAGATGTGGAAAGGCAGGTATCACAATTCAGCACAAACTGAACCACCCACACCTGAGGGAGAAGACAGGGCGGGACTGTGTGGGAAAAGGGGGCTCGGGAGATCTGCTGTGGGAGCCCAGGGATCTGGCTGGGAACCTGCAGGACCTGCTGGAGCAGCTGCACACGGGCCAGTCTCCCAGTAGAACAGAACTTGCCTCTGGCTTGTTACACCTTGATTTTATTATGAGTCCAACACACACTGAAGTACATAAAAATGTGTTTCTCTCTGCTAGATCGTGAAATCCTCTAACCTGCAGGAAACTCGATCAAAAACCCTTCAGGAAGGATCCCTGCAATTTAACCTGTTAAATTCTGAGTCCTGTGCAAATCTGAAGGAAGGTATGTGGGAGAGGGAGAGCTGAGCTCCTCTTCCCAGACGTGTGTGCCCCTCTTACACTGCCCAGGCACTGCACAGGGTCCACAGCTCCTTCCTGATCCATTCATCAAATGCTGTGTCCTACCACAGCCCTGGGAAGGATGAGGTCACTCACTATCCGTTCTGTGGATCCAAGAGCAGTTTTCAGTATGGCCTGTGTCCTGCTCAGCTCCTCCTGCCCCCACCCTCTGTGCCCCAGATCTTTTCTTGGGTGCTTTCCATCCAAAGATCTCCCATGAGCCCAATGCTCTGAAATCCAGGGAGATAGCAAGGGTGAGGAGGGGGGTACACATCCTATTTTGGCCAGGAAGATAATGAAAGCGAGGAGGGGGGGATGATGAAGACTTTCCTCAGCACCTCCTGTTCCACCGGGTCTCCCTAGGTCAGCACTTTCTGGGAATTGCTGCATTGCCAGATGAGGATCTGGCATCTGCCAGGAGACAAATAAAGCCAACAAAGTTCTTATTTCTGGCTATGAAAACAATAATGGAAAGCAGAGAGATGGGGGACAGGCTGCCCAAAGCTCTCCCAGCTTGCACTGAGCTGAACGTAGAAGGAGCTACCCGCAGTTGCCCTCCCTTCTGATTTTCTCCCGTCTGTATGCGATGAGCAGTAGGTCTGAAATTAAGCAGTTGGATGATATATGAATGCAGTCAGAAGTGTTCCTCAATTCCTGTCAAAGGAATTGTCTTTCCTTAATTTTGCGTGACCTTTTCCTGCTGGCAGCCCAGCTGCAGCCCTTCTCCAGAGTCTGATGAGCTGGGCAAGCCCCACCATGAGTTTGGAACCCAAGACCCAGGGGTCTGCAAAGCAGAGCAGCCAAAATGTCCTCCTGAAGGCCAAGTCACCTTCTTTTAACAACTGTTCTGCCTCCAGCTCTTCAAGGGGACAGCTCCTATTACCATGTCAAAGGCTGCCCTGTTTCCTGCTTTCAGGTCCTGTGTAGCTAAGCACCAAGCAGGTGGGGGATGTTTGGCTGGGGTGACCCAAGCAGTTCCGAGCTTCGGAGACACAGTTCTGTAAGGAGATCTGCTGCACAGCTACCATCAGAAGAGCTGCCCTTGTCCCCACCAGCAACAGGGATGCTTCTCCACTTAGGAAGCTCTGCAGAAGGAGCAGGTCCTGCCCCGCCAATGCCTTGCCATGTTGGGTGATAGCAGCTTTGAGTCTAGATTTAGAGGGTGAAGGGGATAAACAATTCCCTGGGTTGGCAATGCTTATAACCTGGGATCTAAATGAGCTCCTGGGCTGCACCCTTTTGAGGTCCTGAACCACCCTCCAAACCTGAGGCAGGGCAGAGATATCTTCCCGGCTGTGAGAGACTCCCTCAGTTTCATTGCCAGCCTGAGCGCTGCAGAACAGGCCCTGCACTGCTGCACCAAGATGGCTGGCACCTGCCTGCAGACACCTCGCCTGGCTTGGGACAAGCCTGCAGACCCACCTCACTTGGTGGCAACCAGAGCAGCCCTGTTCTCTGCTGAGAATCAGGTCGTTAAGTGAAAAGAACCATTCAAAAACTCATAAAGCCAGGAACAAAAGCTCTTCCAAAACAATACTGCCTTCGGCCTAGGAACTGCTGGAATCTGCACAGAAAACCTTCTGCTGGACCTCAGAAAGCCAAAGAAGAGTTAATTGCTGATCTAAAATCCAGCAAGTTGCCTAGATATCCCTGGGCACTGCCTGGTTACACTCATGCAAACTGCCTGGCAGCAGGCAGTGACGCACACACCTCTGCATTTTACATTGTTGGCATAATGGACTGGGAATATCTATTTAAGGTGGGAAGCATTTCTGGAACCTGGCTGTTCTTCAGAGGTGCATTTACAGGATGTTCCAACAGACAGGATTCAATAAACGCAGAGCGATATTACACTGGGTAAAGAGATCTGGGATAAAAGAGTGAAACGCCCATTACTGTTTTATTTGCTAGTTTTATCAGTGATCTAAACGAGGCTGTACAAATCCTTGTTGTGGCAAAGTTTGCAGATGCCAACAGGATTGGCGGTGGGCAAACAAGAAGCAGGACAGGACTATCAATATACAGCGATCTGGAGTAACTGAGAGCTGGCCACGCTCCAGTGAAACATGATTTAAAAAGTCAAATGCGAGGTAAGAGGCTGTAAACCAGAAGTGCAACTTACGCTTACAGGGTGCTGCCTTGGGAAGGAGTTGCTTGGAAAAGGCCTTGGAGACCATCATGGAGACCGGCCGGAGCCCTAGCTGCGCTGCAAGCTGCTGGGAACGGACTCCTTTGAACCCTTGGTGTTTAGAAAGGGCCATCCCAGCCCCCAGCAGGATGTGTTCCTTCTCCAACGCAGCTCCAGCGCTGATCTGCTGGAAAGCCGTGTCCAGGCCATGTCCCTGCCGGCATGGAGAAAGAGGAAGCAATTCAGGCAAAGCCAAAAAATGACCCGAGGTGCCCAAGCCTGTCGGTTTATCAAAGACATGACTGCAAAGGGATCTGATTACTGCTGCGAGGGATGGAATTGTGAGACAGGGCTTGTGCCACGATGCCTCTTCCAAGACAACTGCGAAAGCTGGAAATTAGACATTTAACCTTGAAACAAAACATAACAAATGGGAGCAAAGGCTGCTCGGTACTGGAAAAGGCTGCCAGGGAATGAGGTGAAATTATGAGATGAGCTCTCTTTCAGAAGGCATTTTTTAACTCACCTTCTGGGAGAAATTATATAGGCAGTTAGACTAAACACGGCCATCAGCATCACTAGATCACTGGACTAGAGTCTAGCTCTTGCGCAAACAGTTTGGAGCCGGCATGTCTTTGTAGCTGAAGGAACGGAGGAAGCATAGTGGAAAGGCTCAGGCAGCCTGAAAGACTTTTCCTTGCCACCTCAAACTCTGCACTATGCTCAGGGGGATACTTCCACTGCTTAAGCTTTACACACTGTAAGTTATATGACTGTCTCTTCCCAAATTAAGCAAATACAGTTTCCCTCCTGCTGAGCTGAAAATCTCAGTATCAGTTTCTCCAGTCCTCACCAAATCCTCACCAGTCTGGCTCTGGAGAAAATGCATAAAGAACCCCCCGTCTGCTCCTAGTTACAGCTGGGGAGCTGTACAGATATCAGCAAGGTTTCAGGGTGTAACAGAGCAGAAACCAGCTCAGCATGCTCATCTTCTCAAGCTAAGTCTGTCCTTCTGTTTCGATAGATTAGCTCGTTGCCTGCATTTCCCCCTGCTCAGCGACGCCAGCCTGGCCTCAGCAACAGTGAGCAGCGAACAGCGGGAGGCCCCACTTCATCCAACACGAACTCCCAGATCTCTAACAGTGGCGGCTTTTGTTCTCCTGGTTCCTGTCTGATCTCTCCAGCCCGGTCTTACCACACTTTACATTCCTCCTTCAGGGCCCCCTCCTGAAGTAACTCCATAAAACAGTATATTACTTTGCCATTTCAAATCCAGACCTGGCATCTGAGCAAAAATAAAGAGTGATCAATCATTGCACTGATGCAGAAGGGTCTTTTTTCCATCTCTCCCTTGGTTTTGCAAGCTGAACTGTCAGAAGTGAAAATTCATCTTCTGTTTCCTTATGCAGGGAACGGTGTGACACAAGCAGTGTATTTTCTAGATTAAAAAAACAAAATAGAAATGAACTCATCGCAGAGAAGAAAGCTAATCTCACCTGTCCATCTCCCTGACAAACTGAGGCTGGGAACTCGCATCACAGCTAGCGGGCGAACTACATTTCCCGCCACTCTCACATGATGCTGCCCCACACAGCACACCATCCCTAAATCCAAAGGCATCAGTGGGAAGCTTTTCCACTTGTAGACTGGATCTTGGGTGGAATCTCAGATGCAAGATGCTTTGGTGGATCCAAAGTCTGTCCAGACAGCACCATCCCTTCCCTCAGGGGCAACAGCCACGCTAATCACCAAACAAGCAACTTCCTGATTGCAAAGTATTGCTTCCCTGGAACAAAGGCATTTCAGAGCAAACATGGTAGAGAAAAACAACAAAACAGGCTGTGCATGTTCAGATTACCCTTCATTATCTATTTCCCAGAGCGTGGCTGGTTTAACCAGCTTCCTGCAAGACTCTCCTACGGCTGTTTTGTGGTGGAGCAGGACAGCACTTTTGAGGTGACTCTTCTGAGCTTCCCCACTTACCGCATTCAGGTCCACAGTGCAAAACTGGATTCCTCTCAGACAAAACTAAATGACTAGATGAGCTCCAGAAACCCACCCAACACATCCCAGCTGCTACTGAATGCTCCAAGCCATGAGGTCAGATCAGACCTATTCCCAGTAAATCCCCCAAAACCCATACAGCAGTCCAGCACTGAAAGTTTCACTCCTTGGACCTGCTCCTACCACACCTTGGTGCTTGCTAAAGCAGGCGCAATCGCTAAGAAGCCTCTCTCCGCACCCGCTCTTCTCCCAGTGAGACCTCATAACGCTTCCTGTCCAGCCCTTCGCAGCACACAGCCCCTTTGCAAGAATTAGCTAAAATTCTCCACCCCACCACCCTCAGTTCCTTTCTGTTCTGGTTTAGTTAGACAAGATTTCCTCATGCAGGAGACAAAAGGTGGTATGCTTGGAGCTCGAGGCTTACCTAGTTGTTTTGGAGAAACTTGGCTTGGCCCAGCAAACCCTGGGGCTTCTCCAACTCATCAGCAAGCTCTGAATAACAAATATCTCAGGGCTGAGGGTCAGTAGGGAACCATGTGTCCTCATGCGGGAGGCACTGAAGGAAAGAGAGAGTTGGGTGAATTCTCATCAAGAAATTACCAGGATCGTTAAGAATGGATAATTATTTTTGCTTCTGGTAAGTTATTGTAGCGTTAATTCCTGCAAGAGGTCTGGGTTTTTTTCTTAGCTGTTGTGTGTTATGACCAAATTCTTTGTGAGATCATCTCTGGTACGTTACCTGATGTGCTCAGATGACAGCTTGTGTCAGACCTGCTCATTCACTAGTTATTTCCCAATTAGTGTGTGGCTGTGGTGTGATGACTAATCTTGTATGGAGAGAGGGAATCTTAATTTGCCTGCCCTTAAAGCAGGTTACTGTGATTTCTAATGAGTGTCAAACAATTGCAGATCCTAACCAACCAAAATAAAAGGCAACTGGCTACTGTCAGGTCTAATTTCGCTAAATAATGGTATCATTAAATCCTCCCGCTACAGCTGATTTTGAACTGGCAGTAAGAAGGAGTTATACCTACTACATGGGGATCTCATCTTTCTTCTTCAGGTTCTATCTTTGACATATTTAAGAGATTTATTCTGTGGTTTACATTGTAATACTTTTGCCCTTCTGTTAATGACAACGGACACCTGAAGATTTGCCGTTCAGCTTCTCAGCAGCAGAGAAATCGGGACCACGGGTATACAGTCAGTGTCACTTGGGCACCTTTAAACACCCACACTAACTGCAGAGCAGCATGGTCAGCACATCAGGCCTTAAAAATTGGTGGAAAAGCTGCAGGGAAGCATCGAGTGCTGCCCACCAGCCAGCTCAGCCGTCTTGTGCTCAGAATCACACGGTTGGAAAATACCTTTAAGCTCATAGAGTCCAACCGTTCCTGTGCTATGCTAAACCCTATCCCTGAGCACCTCATCTACCCATCTGTTAAACACACACAGGGTCCGTGACTCAGCCCCCTCCCTGGGCAGCCTGTTCCAGGCCCTGACAACTCTTTCAGGGAAGAACTTTTCCCTCACATCTGAGCTGACCCTGCCCTGGTGCAGCTTGAGGACATTTCCCCTTGTCTCATCTACTGTCCCCTGGCTGAAGAGACCATCGCCCACCTCTCTGCACCCTCCTGTCAGGTCAGTGTAGGCGGTGAGAAGGTCTCCCCTCAGCCTCCTCTTCTCCAGGCTCCCTCAGCTGTTCCTCATAGGATTTGCCCTCCAGCCCCTTCCTCAGCCTGGTTGCCCCTCTCTGGACACACTCTGGGACCTCAATGCCTTTCTTGTGGAGAAGACCCCAGTTCCTACCTTCTGTTCCTTGCTAAAGGTGCCATAGCTGCCATGGAGAATCTTGGTCCAGTCACGATCAGTTCTGAATCTCCTTATACAATTCAGCAAGATTATACTGCCACAAAGCAACTTCTCTGCAAAGCCAGATCTGTAAGTCTTGCCTGATGCCTTCAGCTTCATAACATCTGCAAATTTAACGATCCTATGTATCTTGAGTAAAACTACTAAGGAGTGTCAGCAGAGGATCTGCTCCTCACTCACCTCCTCCCCAACCCGCACCTTTCGCTCCCAGCCGGGACTCTGCCCACTTGCCAGGACGTTGCCCTTTTCAAGAAGCAATTATTCCAACCTGTGTTTAAGGGCGTTTGTACTATAATCCATCAGGCAACGTTTTCTTAAAACCATCTGGACAGCCAGATAGATTTATGTTATCTAGACCAATAGTTCTTTCATTAGCATAAGCGATCAAATTAGTCTGACATGATTTACCTGCACTATACCCATGCTGACTCACTGCTCTGACAGTAAATGCATTCTTCCCAAAAAACCAAACCTCAAAGCAGCTGCAAACGGACTGTAAATGGAGCTTTCCTTGAGAACAAGGCTCCTCCCTCTCAAATCTCTGCCTCCTGTTGTTATTGCTGCTGTGACAGAGCAGGTGCGTTTATGTGTGATTTTGGGGCCCATAACTGGGAGACAGCTAGAGGGCAGAGGTACAAGCGGAGGTCCATGGACCATCTCTCCAGAGAGGGATGCTGCACTCAAGGACACATCACTCCTGTCACAGAGACACACAGCACAAGGAATCAAGCCTGGCATGAGGCACCTGAACTAGGACTTCATCTGATGTGATTTTCTGTAGACCCTGATGAAGTACATTGGGTAAGAGAGTGTGGAGCAGGATCAACAGTAAGGTCTACCTTAGTAGCCTCCAACCATCACCACCTAAAAAAACTACTAAAAAACCCCCAAAAAAGCTATTGCACGGCCAAACTATCCTCACTAAAGGAAGCATTTCCTGCCATGTACCTACATCTTTCCCACCACAACCCAAATGCATCATGTCTCCTCCTATCCCTGCCTGACAGGAGAGTCAGGTCCAGTGAATCTGCTTTTGAAGACCCAGCAGAAAGACCTGTTGTTCTTACCTCAGGGCAACTGAGGCCTTCCTCTCAAACCCAAACCTCCATTTCCCTTGCTCTACTGTCTGGTTGGGACCTGTGGAGTAGATGGACATCACAATCATGTTGAGGGTTGTTTCTGTGCTGAAACAGGGCTTTGGGGGAACTTGCTAGCTTGAGTATTTTGGTAGGAAAGATTTCCTTTGAAGAACTGAGCTGAATTCCAGAGAAGTAATGTACACTGATATTTTCAGGCCTTTCCATGCCCATGGCAGTCAGTCACCTGCTCCCCCAGGCACCACTCTCCCAAGCTGACCAGAAACTCTGGAAGCCTCCTCACTTATTCTGGGTGCAAAACCAGTTTCTTTACCCACCATCAGGGCTTGAAGACAATAATGTCCTTCCATATAGGGTTTGCCCACATGGGGGGGAGTGCAGCTGTCAAACGTCAAGGAGCAGCCAAACCCCGCAAAGCTTTGTGGCCAAGGCTGTGGCACCTGGGCACATGGGGTGTTATTCCAGCTCTGCCACTGTCCTCCTTTGCCACCTTTGGGCATGTCACCTCCCTCTCAGGGCTGGTGTCCCCTCCCACATCATGTCTGACTTGCATGTTTAAATCCTGAACCCTTCAGAGACCAACTCAGGCATTTTCCAGGGTCCATCTAAATCCTTTCCCCAAGTCTTCCTGTTGAAGGAAAGAACTTCTTTTCATTGTGCCGTTGGGTAGACATTCAGTCAGGTTTTTCACACGGGATTTCACTGCAGAGATGACGACTTGGGAACTTAGCACATAACATCTGTAAGTTATTTTCTCGTCTAGGGAAGCGTTCTTGCATAGAAGGATGCTTCCCAAGGTCCACTCAACAGGCAGCCTACCAGGTAATCTGTTACCAACCAAATCATTAAATTATACTTTTAATTTCAACCATGTTCTTCTAGACAGTGAAGCTACATCCTGCTGAGGGCAAAGCGAGTCAAGTAGTTATTAAATGGTCACAGTCAAAAGGTGGAACAAAAGTCCAGTCCCTAAAGCACGCACGGAAAACCAAGCCTTTCCCCTACATGGTAATCTTCTGTATGGCTTCCCCACTGGTGGTCATGGTTAAACAATACAGCTAGAGATGACACTTCCTCTCCTTCCTACATCTACTCACAAAAAACCCCCAATTTTTCAAGCTCTGAGAGGTTCGCCAATTGTGTTGAAAAAGAAATAAAGTCAACCATGAGAGTCACTGAGGTGTTTCCAGCTTGGCATGCGGGATTGGTTAATCAAGTGGGTAAGACGTGTCCTTGGGGAATCACAGAATGCGTTAGGTTGGAAGGGACCTTTAAAAGCCATCTAGTCCAACCCCTGCAGTGAGCAGGGACATCTCCACGAGGATCAGGTCTGAAGAAGAGGTACCAGTTAGGCTTCACCCCTAACCAGCCAGCGCTCTAGATTCAGCAAAATTCTCAAGAGCACGACTAAAGCTCAGCACATACTTAAGTGCCATTGACTTAAAAGGTTTTAAGCACATATTTAAAATTAAGTGGAGGCTTTGAGAACCTGGGATCTCAGTCAAATCTAAGGACCTCCAGGACAGCGGGAGATACTGCCCACATTCAAGGTGTGTCTCTGAGCACAGGACAGACATGCCACTCCACATAAGCCCCTAAATTAGCGCAGGCTCTGTAGGCTATCAGGAAATCTTAAGTCTTTTCTTGAACAGCCCCATCAAAGTCATGATAGTGCTGCAGAAACCATTCCCCTTTAATTACATGTGATCATCGAAGCTCACCACATACGGTGTAATTAGTAAGAAAAATGAATTATTGAAGTAACTTGCATTTTACAAATAGTACTGCCGTTCTGATTGCAGCTCAGTAGTCAGCCACCATAAAAAAGCCCTTCTCCTTACACAGGAAAGCAGCTTCTCCTGCTTCTAACACCTCACAGATTCAAGAGTTTTTCCACAGGTTTCCAAGCTCAAGTCCTACATCCTTATATAGATTTGAGGGTCAATAGCACCAAGGTAGCTTATCAGGCAGACTGATGTCTGGAGCAGATTCCCAGCTGGGTTAAGCCCCAGCTATGTGCTGGTGTGAATGGAGGAAAACAAAGCAACACCAAAACCCAGGGAAATGACAGCTCTTCTCCCTTTGACAGAGATCTTGCTTCTCCCTCTTTTTTTCCTTGCACATTGCCATAGTTCCCTAGACAGGTAATTACATGTCTGATGTAAAGACCAGCCCTCGATAGTTCCTGGCTCAGAGCTGACAGAATTTTGCTGCAATTTTATCACAGTAATCACAGATTGAGTAGAAACACAGCTGGGCTGGAGGTGGAAGAAGAGCTTGCTCGACCACCTAATCGAGGTTTTCCAACGGGACACCTAGAATCAGACATCAGGTTGCTGCTCTTACCTTTAGCTTTATCTTCTAAGCATAGGAGAAGGACCTGAAGCAATGCAGGACAGGGTTGTGGGACCATCCCAGCTCACTCGCAGGAGGAGGCTAGAACTCCTGAGCAGAGCTGCACCCAAGCTGGTGACTCCACTCTCCCAGAAAAGCTAATTGAGTGGGGGGAACAGAGACCATCCTCGGCTTGAGGCAGCTTCCTACCAGACAACTCTGAATTTATGGCTGTGTAGCTCAGTCTTGCAGCTTCCTCTGAAGCATGTAGTGGACTCTGCTGGGGAGAAGAGGAGAGGACATTGGTGTAGAGTACTACATTGACATTTTCATAAGGACGCTGGCCCAGAGGCTCTGTTCCATTATCATGAGCTGGTCTGGGAAGCTCAGACAAAGAGCTACACTGCCAAAGGCTGCCAAGATCAGGTGTAAACGAACAAATGAGACAACGAGAGACATAAGCAGGAGCAAACAAACATTTGGTTTAACAGCAGCTTCCACTCACCTGGCGCTGGATCTTGTCAGAACATCTTTATCTCCTCACCAGCATCGCTCGGCAACATGCCATCCCTGGGCCCGTAGGGCAGATAAACCTTTTGGCAAGATGGGAAGAAAAAGGAAAAGAGTGAAAGCAGCTTTGCTGGTTTTCTGGTGACAGAATGGCCAGCAGAACAAAGTGATAGTCCCTCCACAGAACCCAAAGACCAGATAGGATATGAGCCCTGAAATCAAACACTTCCCCAACACACACTTGTTACTGAGGCCTTCGGTTGTTATTTCTACAAGGTTGTGCCTGGAAGCACCTCTGTCTGACACATACACTCACAGATGTATCTAAAACTGCTCCTATGAAGCTCCAGCACTGGAAACTCCCTCTCCAGCCCAGGAAATCTGCCCACACTGTTACTAGCCTTACTGCTTTCCCAGCATTGATGTCGAACATCTCTTGTTGTAGGTTTTAAGTCCATTCTTGCCCTCCAACTACCTCGTGGATGTGAACAACAGATCTGTCCCTCCCTCTTTGCCAGAGCATCACCAGGTGTCCTTTAAGTTGTCCCCTGCCCAGACACTGCCAGTTCCTTCAGCCCGCTCCCTGGGGCACCACTCTCTAGATCTATGATTGCTCCAGCCTGCTGCTCATCTCTCCTTGGTACGTGCACCTCCTGATGCCCCACCGAGGCTCTGCTCACGCTGAACAAGGAGGGAACATTTTCCACATCTCGCAGGTGCAATTTCTATTTCGTGGCTGGGGTGAGACATGACAAGATCTGGTCAATCAGAGATGTGAGAAAAAGACACATGAGCCCTGCCTCTGCTCTGCCCATGAGCCTGTGTCTGCTCAAAGGGCAACAGTCTAATACACGCTTCGGATGAGAAGGTAAAATCAAGAGTGTCGCAGCTCAATTGGGATGTCTGGTCACTTCAGCCAGCTCACAACTGTGCTCTGCTGGTGCTATTGAACTCTCTGGAGATGACCTTTAGCAGCACGTCCCTTTCTAAAGCTGCCAACGCCTTTGTTCTTCTGGAGAATAGCTGCCCGCTCGTGCACACAGAGGCAGGGGAAGGTTGGACACTGTGTGTTGCATTGTACTGTCAGGCTAAATAGAAGCTGATGGGATAATAATTAATTGCAGTCTCCTTGTAATAAAAGACAAGACAAAGCAAGAGATATAAATAAAATCATCAAAGGAACTCACAGAATAGGAGCTGTGTCTGCATTTCGTGGGCAATTTACAAGCCAAAAGAAGGTTGGGAACCCAAGGATTGAAAAGCAATAAAAATCTATGGAGCCCTCACAAAACCCTCACAGCACCACACTGATCTGTCTCGTTTCCAGGCAGAGGTATAAATTCCCTCCACACCTTTGTTGTTTAAGGAGCTGGAAAGGGAAAAGGGTGGAGGGGTGGGGAAAGGCTTGATGAGGGAGTGACCCCCAGCTCACTCAGACCCGAACAGCAGGGAGGTGCCCTTGGAGAGAATAGAGGAGACAGAAGGCACCCAGCTCTGCTCTGAGGGCAACAGGCTGCCAGCAACGCCGCCAGCCTGAAAATATGGTCTGGAAAGCTCTGGGCAGCCGGGAGTGCTTCAATGGAGCTGTTTTTAACTCTCTTTCTACCAGGAGGGCTCCTCTCCTTATGGTCCACACAAAAGCAAGCCCTGCCCTGCTCTGTAGCTTGCCGAACCCCAGCTGCCTGTCCCTGCTCCCCGGCTGTTGTCATGACCATCACCTTCCAGCACCGGGGGAAGAAGTGGTGACAGTGAAAGGGCCTCTGATGCTGCCCCAACCCCATGGGGCAGCTGCAATCTGCAGACATGGGTGCGGGGGGACTGAGAGGGGAATCATCCCCCTGATCCCTCCCCATGAGGCTGTCAGAGAGGAAAATAGATATAAAAGAGGATGGGTATGGAGGGAGGGGAGGGAGAGATCCTCCTTCTTGGACTCAGCTCCTGTTTAACGCCTAATTCTCACTGCAGTCAGGTAAAGAGGTGCCTAAATGTCCTCACGGTGACAGCCAGTTACATGACACAGCCCTCTGCTCAGCAGCCTGCCCTGCTCCCCAGCTTGGGAAGCATCCAATGCAACTCAACCTCAAGGGCAGAAGAACCAAAAGAAGAAAATTAGGGGGTGCTCTCGTAAAAAAGAAAGATACAACCCTCACAGACATCAGGGCCAAACTGCTGCTGGTGCCAGCCCCTTCTCCTGGGAAAATGGGCTATTAGAATTCAGCTCACCTCCATATTACCATTAATCCCACCACAGAGATACAGAGACTTCCCTTGATCACTCCCCAAAGTGAACAGAGAGGCTAGGAGGAGAGGGAAAGCAACGAGGGGCGTCCTCTGCCTCTATGGTAAAAGCTTGAGTACACATTGCAGAGAAGCTGAATTGCAGATCCCAAATCCCAGCCCCAATCTGGGTTTGGTTTTGGGGAATGTTGTCTCCCTCCCTTCTTAAAATTTTCCTTTCCAAAACTTCTTCTCTAGTTAAAAGAAGCCAAGGTAAGGAAATGGCAATTGCCCAATATCCCCCCTCAAAGTAAAGACATTCTTCTTCCCTGAAAGAATAAACAAGCCCTCAACTTCCTTATATATTCTGTATAACTCAACATAGCTGGAAAAGTCTTTCTTCCTCCCATTAGCTGAACAACAGAAAAGTCACCTCGGTTTCCCTCCTTGCCAGAACTTTCCATCTCAGGAGCAGCAGCAGCAATGCCAGCTGGGAAGCAGGTTGCCGGTTGGGAAGAGGATCACCTCTTCCCCTCCTGTGGCATGCAGAGCTCTGCCTTGCTCACGGTGGTGTCTTCCAGCAGGAGCTGGGGACCTGCTGGGTGCTCACCAGAGAGAGGGGTTCACTGCAGATCACTCTCGTGTCTCCTCGCCAACCCAGCTTGTGAGGAAGCAGAGGTGACACAGCCCTAGGCAGTGCTGTAGGCAGCAGAGCTCAGGCCAGCCCAGGAGCTTTGGGCTGCCGGGATGGCTGCGGGTTTTGCCTTTGCTTCTGTGCAAGCAGGAGAGCCACAGCTGGGGCAGGTGGCTTTGGGGACCAAGTCTTAGAACCAGCAGCCTGGGCTAAGGTAAGGGTCAGCTACAGCTTTCCAGCCTCCAGCTGGTAACTCCCTCTGTGGTCCTGCTGGCGAGAGAGGAGAGCTGAGCACACGCGGAGTGAGCAGCAATCCTGCCCAGCAGCGCATGATCCAACGATCTGGAGACACAATGCTCAGAGCAACATCAGTGGTGCAGCATCCTCCACTCAGCTCAAGAGAACTAAAACCGGATGAACAAAAGAGGCCAGAGAAGGGTCCCACCACCCTACAGCTAACCTGAGCTTACTGCACATCCCTGTCAGCATTGCTAACGTGCAGTGTCGGGGAGAGACAGACAGACAGACAGTGAGCTAACGTATGTCACAGAATCACAGAATCGTAGGGGTTGGAAGGGACCTTGATAGATCATCGGGTCCAACCCCCTTCAAGCAAGTTGAGAGCCGCTACAGAGTAGGAGAGATCTGTGGGGGCTGCCACCAAATTCTCCCTCTAGCTTACAAGCAATCCTGCATGTAGGGAGAAAGGATGCAGGCTCCAAGGCGCTGCCAAAGGAAGAGTGCACGGTGGGGCAAGCAAGCAGGAAATTCCCAGCTCAGTGCGTAGAGACCAGCTCCTCACACCTTGTCACCATCCCACTCTGTGAGACCAACAGACCTGCCAGCTGGGGTACACTTCTGATTGCTCCCCAACCCAGTGCAGGCCAGATGAGGTGTCCTGTTCCATACTCCACATAGTCTAAACACTTTGCTTCCGCCTCCTTGTCCCTGTGCGGGAGGGAGGGATGGCAGCGCTGGGGTAAATGAACAATTAGCAGGTGTCTGACTGGTGTTTAACACTCACATTCAGGCTCACCACAGGTTTAGAAGACAGCTCCAGCCCAGCCTACTCCTCATGAGCCTTCCCAATCCAGAGGTGGGTCAGCCATGCCTCAGCCAAGGCGTTTTAGAGGCATTCCCTTCGCGCTATTTCGGGACAGTTCTGTACAGCCGGACGGTACAGTGGGGCCAGGGAATCCCAGACCCAGAGTAGCTGGAGGCTGAAATCTGATGAGGAAGGCTGTGATACGTCCTTTCTCCCTCACCGACTCCTCCAGCCCAGGTCTTCGGTGCCTTTTAGCCACAAAAATGATGTGTGGAGCCAACTCACTGCCCTAAGAGGACGCAGGCCCGGTCACATTAGCCCCACAGCTCTGTCACCAGCACCCAGCTAGGCAAGGAGCCTCTTCACCCACCCAACTGTAAGAGATCCAGAAGCCTCTTCCATCTATGATTCTATGATCCAGTGGACAGTCCCAGTTGTGAGCTCTGACCTGAAAATCAGAATTCTCTCAGTGATTTACACAGGAATCCATGGGCTCACCCCCCGAAATAAACCCCAACTCTGTCCTTTCAGGTCAGCTACAGTCAACTGGATTGGACAGCAGTGCCTGCTTAGGGTGGGGGCGTCATGGGGCAGACTGTCGTGATCACAGCTGACTCCTGCAAAAGGTCAAATCCCCGATGTCATCATACTCAGAACAAGAAGAGCATGGTGTCAGCAGGGCTTTCACACAAACCTGTTTTATTTCTGTACAGAACATGAACATGAACAGAGTTACTTACCTGAGCTGCGGGAAGAGACCTGACAGCAGATGGGCAGTAACCTTTAGCTGAAATAACAGGAGCTTGGGAAAAAAAGGAAAATATTCTAAAGACAGAACAGATGCTCACCTGATCACATCTTTGGCTTGAAGATATCTCCTTCCTACTAGCAGGCTCTTTTTTTACCTGCATCCAGACAACAGGAGCTACACTGTTCACTGATAACAGTCATTATTACACACACCACTACGACCTGCCCAAGATAATTCCTACTCGGGGGCAGGGGAGAGGGAAAGTGGTGGTATTTGGAACGGCTCCTGTTCAATTGTCTGGAAGGTGATTGAATGCTGCAGCACTCAGATCCATACTGGCAGCCAGGCAGGAACAGGTCAGAGGTGACAGAGAGGAGCTTGCCATGTGAATATCGAGTTTAAAGAGGAATATTTCACTCTGATCCCATCTAAAGCCCCTTGTGTGGCTTGAGAAGCAGGAACGGGTCAGAAGAGAAGCTGTCTGTACTGCGCTGCCAAACACCGCAGCATCCAGAAAGGAGGAGATCTGGTCCCCTCTATGGGAGGAGGGGCAGGATGCTGAGATCTCTTGTGTGTGTGTGTCCCCACCCCACACATGGACCCCGGACCATTGCTTCTTTGACCTCAGCCTCACGTTGGCTGATCAGCCAGACACAAGATACAGCCAGGACCCTGAACCTCCTGCATCTATCATATCTGAACCATCTTGCCTGCCATGCAATTTAGGCAATGCGACAGATTCGGCATGGGTGGATCACGTTAGGGATTCTGTTGGATACAGTGTACGTACACGGGGGGACTCAGTCTGCTCCCAGGGCTGGACAAGTTTGTGAGCCCTGTGAAAATTGAAGAGTAGGATATTTGGAGGTATTCTGAGTCTTGGGGCAGCCACACCACAGCGACAGGCTTGGGCTGGGCAGGTGCATCCAAAAGACACAGGTTCCCTGCTCCTCAGACAGGGATACATCTGTTTGCACTCATCACAGGATGGAAGAGCAAGAGCCAAACCATACAGGATGGCCACGACTATCTAATCAAGCTATACTGCTAATGCTCCTAGGAAAGAAAGGCCGTGCCCTGGAGCTGATCCCTGCTTTGCTTTCCTGTAGGTGCCCTAAGAGAAAAACTCTGGCTGCCCTAGGATTCTCGGAAGGGAAAATGCTCTGTCCAGCTGAGCTCCCAGCAGGCTGTGCTCCTGCAGGCAAGCAAGGGCTGGCTCAGCACTGAGCAGGTGTATTAAAATGCTTCCTCTAACTGAGTTTTTACAGCACCTGAGGGGCTGCAGGCCTCATGTTAATGCTCCACTTGACTTCCCAACATGTCTCCCATCCACTCATGGTTTCCATGACATGGAGTTGAATGCATCCTACAGTGGCACACAGAGGGCACAAAGCCATTTCCTGGAACTCCCCCTTTCAGGCAGATCAGATTTAACTGCTGCAGCCACGGAGCAGCTCCCAGATACCAACAGCATCCTGAGAGGCTGTTCAAGGGCAGGATGGCAGAGAGCTGCTAAGTCCTGAGAGGACCTGTCAGCTTAAACTTTATCTGCTCAAGACCTGTAAGCCCTGAGCCAGTAGTTGCAGAGCATTATGTGTGCAGAACAGCTCCTGTGCTTCTACGGTACCTTCTTTGTTCTTTATGAGAGTTTTTTCCTTCACAAAGGTTTTGTTTTACAGGCATTTTCTTCCCCATGAAGTCTCTGCTGCAGTGTGTCTGTGTTGCTGCAGAGGTGGTCAATGAACGTGACATTATTTCCCAGCCACAGTCCTGTGAACTGGTTAAGAAGAACAGCTCAAGGGACCTCCCCATCCTCACGACCCTCTGTGTGGACCCGTTTTATCATAACAAGACCTGGTGCATTGTGGTGTGACTGTGTAGCCACGTGGATCAGAAGAAAGCACTGGACTGCCATCGAGGACTGCGGGAGCAGAGGTGTTCCGTTGGCTTAGTAGAAGATTAAAGATGCACTGACTCGGGGGACCCTACTCCTGGGTCTAGGACAAACCTCATCTCAGGGCTGAACACAGGCATGACAGCCCAGGCATTGGCTCGATGGCTGCTGGCACACTGGGGGTCACAGCTCCAGCCTGGCAGGCCCATTTGTTCTCTGCCTTGATCCTCATCCCTCAGCTGTACTGGAAGTTTGTCCCAGACAAACGTGTATGGCACACAATGTCAGCTTCAGAGCAAGCTGCGAGGAAACAGATTGAATTCTCTGTGCAAACCAACAGCGAAACCATTCCTTGGTGGCTTCTCTTGTGGGACACTTCAAAGGCACCATGCATCCACAACGCAGCTGCTGCCCTGGGGAAGCAGTCGTTGAATACCCTCCATGAATGAGAAGTAAAAAATTAAGCAGTTAGATTTGGCACGTGCATCACAATAAAGCTCCCCGAATGCTCAGCTTCTTATTGAACCTAAGGCAGGCTGTTAATTCGTTATTCACTTCCCAGCCTGGAAGGAAAAGGATGTTATACCCGAGGGCCAGAGCTGATGAACAGAGCCATAAATCAAGCAGTTTACAAGACCAGCAATTAGGAAACAAGCCGACAGAAGGGAGAACTCTGTCAGTAATAAAGCAGACACACCACAGGATCTGCCGAGTGCTCACAGCAACCGGGGACACACAGTCCTTTCCACACTCCACCTCTAATTCTTCCTGTCATTTTCTGCCTTTTCCCTCTGTTTTCTACTTTCCTTTATTTCCCCCCATTCTTACTCCCCTCTCTCCCAAAAAACCTATTCTTCCAGAGAAAATGGATTTCCCAGTTGCTGCCCAGGAGCAGAGGTACCAGAACGATGGATACACAGGGCCCTGCCAGTGCAGGGTGTGATGGAGGGAACAGCGTGCTGCTCCCCAGCCAAAGGACGGTGACAGTACATGAGCCCCTTGGCAGAGGGACAGCCCTGTACGTCCCGAGGTGGTGCTGATGGGGGAATAAGCGACAGTGGGCAGAGCTCTCAAGCAAAGAAGGGCTGGGATGACTCTAACCACCTAACCTGTTTTCTACCCTAGTCATCTCCCCAGATGACGAGTCAGTTCCAGCTCCCTTGACTTTGACAGCAACTTCCAACATTGCTCCAACCTCTCCTGCTCCATTTGTAGTTCCTACTCCTCAGGAATCATTGCAAACCCTGCTCTTGTTTTTCTTACTAAAGAAGAGCCCCTGGACTGGAGTCACTGGGTGGCCAAAGGGGTTTAGACCCGCTGATGGCCCTGGTCCTACCTGTAGCTCTGCACCCTGTTGCCCTCACATAACCCCTCCAGAGAAGAGGGGCTGGTATTTCTTCCTCAATGCTGTCGCAGCAGAGCTCCGTGCAGCTCGGGACGCCGGCACAGCCAGGCCTGAGCAGCTGTTCTCTGCACGCAGCACAGGCACATGCCTGTGAAATCTGAGTGCCGGACACGGGTATTTAGCCAGGCTCTCCTGCCCTCTCACAGGTGCCTCCTGCTCAATGCTCTAACACATCCCTAGGACATCACATCTGTGGGAAATCACAGCCAGCAGTGATGTATTTTGTCTACGTTAGCCTCTGGCACTTGGTACCTGCGGCGGTCTCCCTGCCACAGAAGGAATACAGCTATTTATGAGCCTAATTCTGTCAAGGCAGGAAGGAGACCAGACACTTCTCCAATCATCCCAAGACCGATTGGGCCCAGTTATGCCAAGAATTAAGTATGTGATATCCCAGTGCAGCCTCGAGGATCCAGGAGGTATCTCAGATTTGTAAAGCCCACCCTGTGAAAACACTCTGTTACCACCCATCAGACACCTTCAGAGCAGCAGATGCCGAGGGTAAAGGCAAGAGAAAGGAGATGAGCAGAGTTATCGAGCCCCGCGGCACGCGCTCAGCCTCCAGCGTTCCCACACGTCTCAGCTCACTATGCTGACACTTTCCGTGAGGTGGGGTCACAGCCCAGGAAGTTCCAAAGTAACAAACCTCAGCTGCCAAAGCCTTTTCCTTTTGACGTTCACCCTCCCAAAAGCCAAAGCTGACACTGGCATGACACCAGAAACAAGCACAGCCTCCGGAAGAACCATGAACTGCCTCTTGGACAGGGGCAACTGCCCCTTGCCCCGAGGACACTGAGGTCCTCAAGTGTGTCCAGAAAAGGGCAACCAGGCTGAGGAAGGGGCTGGAAGGCAAATCCTATGAGAAGCAGCTGAGGGAGCTGGGGTTGTTGAGCCTGGAGAAGAGGAGGCTGAGGGGAGACCTTATCACCACCTCCACTGACCTGACAGGAGGGTGCAGAGAGGTGGGTGATGGTCTCTTCAGCCAGGGGACAGGAGATGGGACAAGAGGAAATAGCCTCCAGCTGCGCCAGGGCAGGGTCAGATCAGATGTGAGGGAAAAGTTCTTCCCTGAAAGAGTTGTGGGACCTGGAACTGGCTGCCCAGGGAGGGGCTGAGTCCCCACCCCTGGGTGTGTTTAACAGATGGGTAGATGAGGTACTAAGGGATATGGTTTAGCATAGAACAGGAACGGTTGGACACAATGATCTTAAAGGTCTTTTCCAACCCTGTGATTCTGTGATTCTTGTCCAGACCCAGAAAAGGTTCCATCAGCTTCCAGCTGGCGAGGGCAGGAGAAATGAAAGTGCCCCAAGGCTCCCAGGACAAGGCCTGACATCACCAGTGACCACATACACTTCCTAGATGGGCTGCTCTCCTCTGCTCTGGCCCAGGGGTGAAGTCTTCAGTGCATCAGAAGCCAGGCGATAGTCACTTAAAGGAAACAAAGCATGGCCTTTGAGCATTACTCTGATGCCCTCCCAGCTGCCTGCGGTTTTGATCTTGAACAGGGAGGCTAAAGATTTGTCTGGAAGAGCTACTGGTCCACAAGAGGAGGAAACATCTCTAACCTTGAACACAGAGAGACTAATAATCCGCCTCCCTCAGCAGGGAGGCTTTGATGAGCTCTTTGGCAAGTGCTGTAGGAAGAGGCTGCAATAGAAAGTTAACTAATTAGGTCGCTCCAAAGCAAAAGGAAAATAAAGTAGAAATCTTCTCTGTGCAAAGCGGAGTCCAGAGAAGGAGCGAGCAGGAGACAGGCTGCAGCAAACTCGGCGAGGAGTTTGGGAAGGGAAGGGGCTTCAAGGTCTTGAGAAATGCAAATCCCAGACACGAGGCTGTGGCAACAAAGCAAGCTCAGCACCTGGGGACTCCCTGGGAGAAGGCGGGAAATCCTCTCCAAAGGAGAGCAAGCTCACCGTGGCTTGCAGTTCCCTTTGGCTTATCCAAGGCCAGAGTTCATACCCAGCACAGCTGGACGCTTTCTGAATGACGCCGCCTCATCCCACACCTGCTTCTTCCTTTGAGGACAAGTAAGATCCCCACACACCAGGCATATGGCTTGTAGAATTGTGCCCTCACGTGCCCCAGTCTGTTATCTTGTGGTCCCCAGGATTCACAGAGCTGTGCAAGGGGCACCCATGGCCAGAGAGCATCCACGGACCTACCTACGCCTTTGAGCACTGAGCCCTACAGACTTCACAGGGGGCACAACCAGAAGCTTCTTAGCTGTTCATGTTGTACAAGGAATAACATGAGCAAGTAGCAAGTGCTGGTACTTCACCCATGGGTTTATTCTCCCAGAAATCACACAGAGGCTTACCATGGCATCAGGTAGGCTTCTGAGTGACACTTGAAGGAAATTCCAGCCGTTTGGCTTTGCCCCGGATCGCTGGCGTTCTGGGAAGGTCAGAGCTCCACAATAAGCCATATGTTCAATCTTGGCTTCCCCTCACAACGCCAAGATGTGTCTGCAAGGAATAAAGCCAGAGGGAATGTTAACTGATGGCCACTGAAACGGAGCCTCTCCTTGGCTTCACCCTAATTAACTATGAAGAGGCGGTGCCCGAAGGCCCCCGCATTGCCCATAAAGAACATGGGGTTGGTAATTAATTAGTGGCCTGTTGGGATCCCAGCACCTCTCGCCCACAGCCGAGCTCTACAGATTGATACAAAGGGGATTTAATGGAAACACAGCAGTTTCCCCATTACGGCCTTAAGCAAAATAGAACTAGTTTTTGAAGGAACCTCATTTACAGTCCTCTCACATGACTGATGCTTGGCACCTAACCCTGCAGGTACGGGATTATATTGGAAAGGAACCTGCCTGCAGAATACAGGAATAAGTGAGAGAGCCCCTTAAGTAATTTGGTGAGCTATTTACGTTCACCATCCATGCATAAGAAAACAGCAAGAGTAGGAGGATGACAGAGAAAGACCTTGCCCATCAGCATACAGTCTCCTGGACAGCACTCCTGGAGACTCAAACCTGGCAACTCACATCTCTGTCTAGAAAACAAGACAGCCCCGCTAAAACAGAACACGCTGCCAGCTGAGCATCAAGATGTTCTGTCTGGAGATGTTAGGAAGGATTAGGATTGAGCAGGGCACCGGCATCTGTCCAGGGACTCAGCTGGGGCACTGAATACCAAGGGGGATCTACTCTGAATCCCCTCCAAGAAGCAGCCAGGGCTCCCAAATCACATCTGATGTCTTAGCTTGAGTAACTAACCTATGCAGTTAGGCCAGTTAATCTTCCTGGTAGTCCTTGATTTACCCCATGCCATCTCAGCTGGGTAACTTTGCTTCTGTAGATCTTTTTAGCCTTCCACCCCGGGAGCTGCTCTCCCTTTCATGGAAGGACTAGCAGAGGGCAATGGAAATTTCCTCCTGTCTTAGGTGTGATTCCTGCTTTCCAGCTAACAGACAGCTCTGCTGGGCTGAGAACCATGAGGCCAAATACCATGAGTCCTTCCTACAGTAGGACTGGAGAAGAAAGGTGTCCTAGAGCTGGAACAGAGACGGCAAGCAAAACATCAGGTGGTTCTTGTCACTGCTCACGCAGGGAGCCGTGATGACGGGTAATACTTAAGCACCAAGATGTTTGGCCCAGGGGAAAGAGGAAGGTCAAAAAGGGCAAGGTATGTTTAAAAGGCACTCAGAAGACAAGATGAGGAGCTGCTGCCAGAGGTCATGGGATGATCTCCCTTGCCTAGGATAGAATAAGACTTCTCTGAGGGTACTGAGGGTCTGGCCCCGAACACTCACTCTGCCCACATCCCATCTGTCACTGCACACCAATCCGAATCAGAGCTGCAGCAGCAGCATGGTGTAGGAGACAAAGCTGGCACTGGGCTGAAAAGATGCTGTTGGGTGTCAGGGCTAGATCTGTAGGCCCAAGCCATAGCAGAGCTCAGGATGGCAGAGAGCACAAAGAGGGCACCCTGCTGAGAACAAGCTGCTCCTGGGTATCAGAGCCTGAGGTAGCATGGTATCTCACGGGCAGCAGTGGGACAGGCCAGAGCAGTCCTGCACACCAGGAGAAAGGAGCCAGAGCAAGGGCTGACATGATAAAGATGAAGCCATGACAACTTAGGTCCTTGTTATGAAGGGAAAAGATGCCTCACGGAGAGCCAAACAGTGCTAGAAGCACATGGCTGCCCCAGCCCATGGCTGTACTCCCTTACCCTAAAAAGCAGGACAGACCACTTGCAGGTTGTCACCTGCCAGTCTGTCTTCCAACTGTAGTCACTCTGTTCCTGCAGACATCAGCTTGCTGCTCCAGCTATGCCTATCCTGTACACCAAATACGTGGACATGAAGCCTGTTCCTCTCATCCACAAAATGCTTTCTCTGCAGCTCTCGTCCTCCAAGAACCTCTACAGGCTAAATCTTCTTCCCCCTTGGGTTCCTGAGCCCGGACCATCTGATCCCACATGCTTAACTTGGCAGCCAGGGCTGCTGCTGCTCCTTCTGTGCAAGGCCTGAAGGTAACCCCCTCACAGACATCCTCTGCCCAAATCTGCAGTTGCCCTGGCTTCCTAACAAGATCCCTGGCTCATTAACATTTCATTTTGCTTCTCTTCGTCTCCTCTATTCAAGCTGAAGCTTTTCCAGCTCCCTCTCCTGGCCTGATTTCCCTCTCCCCTCCAGCCTAGCTCAAAGAGGAGGTCTGCCATGCTTGCTCTCCTATGTCTGTCAGCAAGTTACAGCGTCTTCCTAACACCACCAACCTCCTACTGGCCTCTCTCCCAGGTGGCCTCCACACTAGGAGCTACTGCAGCCCCTCCCTTCAGATTTCTGTGCTATTCCTTGTCCAAACTCTCTTGTCTGGAAAGGATCAGGATTTTCCTCTCCAACAGACATCATTTTCACTCCTCTTGGTAGGCCCTTGTTTTTCTACATAAAGCTGTCAGTTCCATGAATGTGTCAGCTTAATGCTCAGTAACCATCAAGAAACAGAGCAAGTGGTATGAATCATTTGGAAAGGGGGAAAAAAAAGAGAAGAGACCAGAAGAATCTATGATTCATCCACACCTTTGTGTGCACTTGTGGTCCCTTCATCTCAGAGGGGATATCAAAACCGAAATAGATTCTGAAAAGAGCACAACAGATGGTCAAAGACACAGAGCATAATTAAAAGCACAATTACTGAGGCACAATGAAGTAGGCTCAGGCTCGTTAGTGTGCAAGAGAAAAGGCTTGCAGAGGGAAAAGGCAGGGGTGTGAAGTCATTACTGGGCTGACAGGGGATTGGGTCTTCAACTCTCTTCCAAAACAAGAGCTCAGGGCCACTGAAGAAGGAAGAAGGACCAGCCCCATGCAGCCTTCCCTCCCTAAGACCAGGCAGGCCATCCTCTCTCTCTGCCCTTGAAGCTGGCATAACCTCTCCCCATCAGGCATCTCAGGGACAGAGGACCACCCAAATTCACCCATTACCCCATTACTCTCAAATATCCTCTCTTTTCTCCTTCATGTTAGGAAAAAAGCCCATCCCAATGTTCTCAGAAGTTAATTATACCAGTGCTGAAGGGCCTTCCTTGCCTTTCCCCATCTGTCATCTTTCATTCATTATGAAGGAATCAGCCCCCATCTTCTATCAGCTCATAGCACCAGTCCACCCACCAGATTTTCAAGGAAGCACTGGCATGCTTTTCTCTATTCATCCTTCTAGAAGGAAAAGGCCCCCAACAAAGCTCCTTACTCGTCTTCTTCAAAATCTTCTCTCACTGTGATTCCTACAGCAGCTTTGACAGCGCAGCGCTATGATCACAGTCAGAATCACTTCACTGCTCCTCTGCTCACCTCCACCAGTCTCTCACCTCCGTAGGGAGCTCTCCAGGACATGCCTCCTCCCTTTACCTCATACAGTTCCAGATCACAAAGCTTTGTTTTGTAGCTCTCATGCTGAGGGTCTACCTTGGTTCAGCCTCTTCTGTTCCATTTACCCCTCCCAAGGACCACAAGAGGGACATTCAAGCCTTTCCCTAACACAAGCCCCACTCTCTTTCCAGACTGGCTGAGCTGAAGCATTGAAGGTCCAGAGGTTTTGCTCCAGAACTTCCCCATCCCAGCAAGCAGCAGCCTTCAGCCCTCCAGGGGTGACCCACAAGAACCAGCCTTTGTCACCAGCCAGGGAGATCCCACTCCAAAATCTGTTTCAGCACAACACTACTTCTCACTGATGCAAAACATATGGAAACACACCACCAAAGCAGCTCCACTACCCACCCAGGGTCACCACCATCTAATTGTCCTTCCTTTCACTGTCCTGCTCCAGGACTTACAGCTACAGTAGAAGTCCCTGGTTGACTCCCATAGTCTCATCTTCCTTTTACCAGCTGGATCAGAATCACAGAATGTGTTAGGTTGGAACAGACCTTTAGAGGCCATCTAGTCCAACCCCCTGCAGTGAGCAGGGACATCTCCAGTAGATCAGGTTGCTCAGAGCCCCATCAAGCCTGACCTTGAATGTCTCCAGGGATGGGGCCTCCACCACCTCTCTGGGCAACCTGGGCCAGGGATCCACCACCCTCAGAGTGAAGAACTTTTTCCTAATATCCAACCTAAATCTCCCATTTTCTAGTTTAAAAACATCACCCCTCATCCTATTGCTCCATGCCATCGGGAACAGTTCTTCCCCAGCTTCCTTTTAGGCATCTGTCAGGGACTGGAAGGCTGCTAGAAGGTCCCCCTGGAGCCTTCTCTTCCCCAGGCTGAACAAGCCCAACTCTCAGATCCAACACTGGCCCCAGTGTGGATCCTGGGTCCAGGCTGGCCCCAAGCCCTCTGTGCCAGTAACAGAACAGCCACCCTGGGTACACACCGTGATGAGAGTGAGCATCATCCTTTCTGCACCTGGAGTAGTCCAAGGAAGAGGCGTGGAAGAGGCGTAGAAGCTTTAAGAGCACAGAGGAAGTCTGGTGTGTGTTAATGATAAACCTGCTTTGCAAGCAGAACCTATCCTAGCACAGAATGGGACAAAGATTTTGGAAGGTTTCATGCTTAGCTACTGAGCACTCAGTGCCAGGAAAACCCCAATTATCCTGGACTGGGGCCCAAAGAGGCAGAGAAATCCCCCTCCTTGAAGATAAACAAAAGCTGACTGGATGAGGTCCAGACCAACTGGATCTCACTTTGAAGCTGCCTGTGCTTTGAGCAGGGACCCAGACTGAAGACTGCTTGGGGCTCCTTTCACCCAACATTATCCTCTGATTGTAGGATTATACCATCCCTGAAACAGCAGGCAGAATTTCTCTTGCATAGCTATCAGCAGGGCTCTTCTGACCAAGCACAGAGCACACCACAGAGCTCAGCTCTCCTTCTTGGCTCGCTGGCATGAGATACCCACACGGCAGAAGTATCTGGCTCAGTCCCTGAGCTGGTTGCCCTTTAGATACAGGAGAAGAGCTCTTGTCTTGACAGCATTCCCACAGTCTTGTAGATAAGCCAGAAGGAGAT
Source organism: Porphyrio hochstetteri (assembly GCA_020800305.1). Classification (NCBI taxonomy): domain Eukaryota; kingdom Metazoa; phylum Chordata; class Aves; order Gruiformes; family Rallidae; genus Porphyrio; species Porphyrio hochstetteri. The sequence continues at coordinate 14,270,933 of CM036915.1, read as the reverse complement.
GGGTGCTCCTGAAAAAAACAATCTGCAAGAAAATTGAATTGCTGGAGTGAAAGGCTGACTGGCTTGTACCTGAATTTCACTAAAAACATGCTTACATCAATGTTTGGCTCTAAGAAAACCCCTTCCAGCTTTGAAAGTAGTTCACAAGAGCCTTGCTAAAGCAGAGTTCTTGGCAGTCGGGTAGCGTCTGCAGTAGAAACACCAAATCACACTGACACTGATATGGGGAGGAGGAGAAATATCCCTCCTTCACGCACAGATGCCTCAGGATTGGCGTCCTGGAAGAAGGAATTTTACATCCTCATCTGCAGATCATCACAGAAAACAAGGGGTTTAGAAAGCCACTTTGTAACCCGGAGCATCAGAGTAAGTAAATGTGCAGTGTCTCACATGTTTTCCTGAAGAGATGAAGTGTCACAGGCTTTTGATGGGATTCCCATTCCACTACACATAGGAAGCTGGTGTGAGCTCCTCCTGAGCTCTCACCTTTGAGAGTTTTACTTCCAAGCAGACTGTTCCTAAGACCTTCTGTCAAACAGCTAAATGCAGCTTGGACTCATTTTGGCCAAGACTTTCTTTGGCCCTTTCTCCCTTGTTCCAAAGCTTGGCTCTCCCAAACACTGCAGGATGAGGAGAGAGAGGACTAAGCTACATGAATATAAAATATTGGGGATTTTGTTGCTTGCAAGTGTTTTCAGGGACCTCTTCTGAACTGAGATGGCTTCAGTTTGCTTGGACGTTTCAAGCCCCGTGCCCTGAGACTGTGCAGCAGCGTGGTGGAGGACAGTTCTGCCCACGGGGAACTCAGTCCTGAAGTCTTTGATTGGGGTTATGCATTTCAGGACTGGTATAAAACCAGGGAGGAGCAGATGGAACCACAAGAAGAAACATCAGTGAGTTCCCTTGGAACAATCCCTTCCATGGAGTTCGAGCAGCTGCAGGCTCTTCCAGATTATACCTTCCAAATTCCTGGGACTGGTCAGAAAGGGGCTGAGTTATTATTTCCACAGCCTGACTCTGGAAATTACACCCAGTAACACAGGCCTAGAGATGAGTTCAGCACTGGACATGCCCTCATTTTCAGCAGATGTAATAGCTAGGTGTGCTTGCAGTGCAGAGAATCCCCCGCTGCACTGATCAGCGGCTGGCAAGCATCCTTTGGAATAATCAGCGAGTCCTCTAATGCTACTGCCTGCATTCCCTGGCCGGAAAGCAGCCTGCTAGAAGTGCTTATGTGCTGTTAGCCCCTGTGTGATGATTACAGATGATAAACATAATTATTTTGGGTCCTGATTGCCTCTGTGTTCTTCATTCTGTTGCTGATGTGTAAAACAATCTCAGTGTTATCAGTTCTACGGGCAGAAACACTGTGAAGATACAGAATTTGTTTCGAAGGAAGGGCTAAACCTTCAGGGAAACCAAACACTGGAGGCACAGAGCAGCAGCTGTGACAGACTCCTGCCTCTTCAAACATGAGGTCTTTAAGATGCACCAGAACACACTGCAAAAGCAAGGTCAGCGAGCGATGGGAAGCAGGTTTCATTACCCAGCTGTAAAACCACCAGCCAGGAAAGCATTAGTGATGAACCAGGGCGACCGACTCCTGCTCAAAGCTGTGCTGTCAGGCAGATAGGGCAGAACTCGAGATTTTAGGAAGCTGAACAAAATCAAGTCTCCTGAAGCAGCAAAGGGGCCCATTAGGCCTGTGGGTACCATGTGAAGAAGATGTGGGGATGGGGTTGACCCCTTTGGGAGTAGTCTGCCTTCAGATTAATGAGCAGCAGATGCTTCAGGTTGGGATCCAGAGCACAGATCTCTGAGTTTTGTTTTAAAACACTAATCTGTCATCCAAAAGAGTGAGATTGCTTTCCAGCCATGCAAACAAACACCACTAACCCCTGCGGGGAGGATGTCATTGTCCCTCTGAGAAGATGAGATAAGGCCACTGAAGCTCTCCAGCCTCACTCAGTCTGTCCTTTACACCTCCACTAGAGGAAGGCCTTTTCCTCCTTCCTGGTAACTCCAACCAAGAGTCCAGGAGAGTTCACTTCCACAACCTTCCCACTTCCCTCTGCTGCCTGCTCACTGCCTCTCTTCTCCCCACAATGCACCCTTTCCTCTCACTACAGTTCCCCTTGCATGACCTCAGTACTGGGTGCTATGCTGCCTGGGAGAACGGGACACGCAGTCCAGCCTCACAAATGCAACACAGGATTCTCATGCTGGACTCCCGCTAGGACCAAACACACCAGCAGCTCTGTTCTGCCTCACCTGCCCAGATCTGGACTGCCTAACCTGGGTTTGGGGAGATCTGAGTGTGCTGAGCAGCCACACTCAGATGAGAAATAACAGACAGAAGGCCCACTCCTCATCTTCTGTCATCTTCTCTCGACTGTCACACAGTCCCGTTTGTAGACCGGGGCTTTGAACTCCCTTTCACGTGATCCCTGCCACATCCTTAGGGACGGAGCTGGCAAGGTCTGGACAGCAACACAATGTCGTAAACTTTCCTACCAGTTCAGGAGGAAGAGGGTTACTGGGAGAAAGACGAGAGGCAGAAGGAACAGCAGGGTCAGCAGAGCTGAGGCTCACACCAAGCAGCCCTGCTTCCCTCCACACTAACCGCATCGTGACCTGGCTCTTTAGAGACAGCCAGTGCCTGAGTCGGAGGAATCTGGAAAACAACCAGTTCTTTAAGTTTTATTATTAAATAAATAAATCCACACAGCTATCACGAGGCCCTGAAGCCAAAATGGCCAAGTAAAGGATAGAAGCCAAAAAAACTTCAGTGAGAACAGGTAACAAGAGACGTGTTTACCACAGGAGACATGGCTTCTAATACAAGCAGGCTGCTGCACCACAAACATTCCCTGTGGCCTGAGATGGCTGTACAGCGATATTTACACGTACAGGCAGGGAGACGCCGATCCCTGGCTGGTGAACAATCAACTTTTATTCTCTCCAGACCAGCAAAGCCAAGATTTCAGTAAATACACAACCCCAAAAATGCGCCTGCGGATTGGGTTGAGCAGGGCCTGGGCTCTCCCTGCCAAACAACAAAGCCGTTCTCCTGCGGGTGGTTTCACGGTGAGGTTTCTGTGGGGAGGAAATGGTTTTAGTGGTCAAGGCACAGAACAGGGGTTCAGGAGAGCTGGCTCCCATCCCTGGCTCCAGGAATCAGGAAAGCTCAGCTTGCAGTAAACACGCACGCTTGCAGGAGTCACTAGCCCTCCTTGCTCAGGCACAAACTGCTCCTCCGAGGAACAGCACAGAGACTTCTCCCCATCTGATAACACCCCCTGACCTTGCAGGGTTGTTGCACGGCTTGTGTGATTGATGCCTGAAAGGCTGTCAGAGCTCCCTGGATGAAAATCTCTCTGGAAGGTAGCAGAAGATGTGCACGCACGAGTGCAGACATGTGAGAAAGCACCATGCAACTCACACCCTCTCTGCTTCCCTCCAGCTCGCACATCTCCTCCCAGACTTGCTGGTTCCTCTACCCATGCACTGAAATATCTACAAGATGGGCCTAGCAGAAAACTTGTGGTTTACAGCAGAATAGCCAACACCACAGCTAAGAGTCTAGTTGCCCAGACTCAACCCCAAGTCTCTGCATTTCACATGCAAAATCAGGCCAAGGTGAAGCCAATCTGAAGCCCAGGACAGATACAACTTAGCCTTACTCAATTCTGCTGTGCTGGCACGTGGTGTGACCTCTCCCAGCTCTTTGATTTGTTCTCTCTTCTTTCACTGTACATGTCATTAACATGCTCTTTACTCCCTCTTCCAGCTCATTAATGAAGACGCTACAGAAGACTGGATCTAACCCTGATGCCTCTGAGCCGTTAAACACTGCCTTGAAAGGTTCCCTTCAACCTCTTAGGTAGGAAGGACTGTTGCCCTGAGGTGTGCGTAGCTATTAGAGGTAATGACTTCATCTGTCACAGCTCGTTTGTGCTGAACCCCCATGGGGAAAACACACCAACAGTTTTTAAAGAAAAAAAAAACAATAGAAGAATGAAGGGATAGAATGTGTTTGGCTGGAAGGGACCTTCAAAGCCCATCTAGTCCAACCCCTTGCAGTGAGCATGGACATCTCCACTAGATCAGGTCACTCAGAGCCCCAGCAAGCCTGACCTTGAGGGTCTCCAGGGATTGGGCCTCCACCACCTCTCTGGGCAACCTCTGCCAGTTATCCATCACCCTCTTTTCCTAATATCCAACCTAAATCTCCCCTTTTCTAGTTTAAGCCCATCACCCCTCATCCTGTCGCACCATGCCCTTAGGTACAGTTCTTCCCCAGTTTCCCTATTGACAGTTTTCAGGGACTGGAAGGCTGCTAGAAGGTCCCCCCAGAACCTTCCCTTCTCCAGGCTGAACAAGCCCAACTCTCTCAGCCTGGCTTCATAGCAGAGGTGCTCCAGCCCTCTGATCATTTTTGTGGCCTCCTCTGGACATGCTCCAGCAGGTCCACGTCCTTCTTGTGCTGAGGGCTCCAAAGCTGGACACAGCACTGTAGGTGAGGTCTCACCAGAGCAAAGCAGAGGGGCAGAATCCCCTCTCTTGATCTGCTGGCCACATTTCTGGTGGTGCAGCTCAGGATGGGGTTGGCCTTCTAGGCTGCAGAAGCACATTGGTGGCTCACCCAAGTCCTTTTCCCCAGGGCTGCTTCCAAGCACATCATCTCCTAACCTGTATGGATAATGGGGGTTGTCCCGACCCAGGTGCAGGACCCTGCGTTTGACTTTGTTGAACCTCATGAGGTTCACCTGGGCTCACTTCTCCAGCCTGTCCAGGTCCCTCTGGGTGGCATCCTGTCCCTTCAGCACAATTAACTTCACCACTCAGCTTGGTGTCATCAGCAAACTTGCCAAGGGTGCACTCACTCCCACTGTCAGTATCATTAATAAAGATATTAAACAACACTGGTCCCAGCACAGATCCTTGAGGAACTCCACTTGTCACCATCTTCCATCTGGACTTGGAGCCATTGACCACCACCCTCTGTCACACAGGATGGCCCTGTGTTTCACAGGCACGCCAGGTTTGCCTGCTTATAATGTTTTATCAAACTTTGGGTTTAACTTCCTGTCCTAAATGGACCTGGATGCTGTGAAGTTTCCTAAACCTTCTCTTACCTTGCTGGCTGCATTTCAGGAATCGGTGGCATGAGTCAATGGCAGTGGACCAGTTTAAAATGTTGTAAGACACTTCCCTCAAGTGGAGGGAACAAAAAATCACTCAACTGTGTGGCAGAGGCCTGACAGTGTACCTCAGGTAGCAGGAAGATAAGGAGAGATGGACACCTACCTGAGGTAGAACCTAGTAGCCTACTTGAATGGTGTTAGGAGTGAGGAAAAATTACCAGCGATGCTGCAAGACAAACTCACCTGCTCCACAAATGTTAGAGCACAGCAGACGACACCCAGTCACCCTCTGTATCAGACACCAAAGGGACATACGCTCAGACAACCTGTGGAGTTACTACAAGGCCAGCTAATGTGCATCCATGACCAGGTTCAAATGCAGCTGAGGTGACTGCGACGAGTGCTCGTACATATTTGGACAGGAAAAGGAGAGGCTGCTTAGAAGCAGCTCAAGGGGTGAACTAGGTGTAGAGAAGGGCTTGCACACCTACCAGAGCCTGCAGCAGGGCTGCGAGGGGCAGGGGTGAAGCAGATGCAGACTGCAGCATGTGGGCAGAGCTGGTGTGGGTGGTATCTCTCCTCACCCCAAGGCTGATGTCTGATCTCACGATCACAAAGCAGCGATGAAACACCAACAAAGAATTCAGATTTCACTGTAGTTTTATGGAGATAGCAGCTCAGCTCCAGTCTTTTCTGTACACACTGAGCAGGAGAACATTTCATCTCCTGCAAATGCAAAGAGATAAGAGGGGCTTAGCACAAGGCAGGATTTGTCTCTGCAACTGATCGGTCCAACAAAGAGACACACAAACCGTTTATTACCCAAAATGAATTGTTCCATCAAGGCAGATGCCTGCAATTACTTCTGTTAAATATTATCTTTCATTAACTGTAAAATATATAATTAATAAATTTGCCCACTCATTTTTGTTAAGTTTCACTGCAAAGACCTTATTAGTGAAATAAATCTCTCCAGCAGCACACCGACAGAACAGAGGAAGGTGCAACGCCTCCCCGGGTGCGAGCATTTCCTTACAGGAAACTGAATTAGCAGGGAGGAATAATCACCTCTATTCGTGGCTAAGACTGCAGAGACGCCCCACTCTGAGATCAGTTGTTTAAGCTCATGCCTCTTAGAAGCAGGCAAGAAGAATCTGCTTCAGCTGGCAAAGATGACTCGGTCTGAAAGCAGTCGGGGAGATGCAAGCTCTTCTTCCACTGGCAAGCCTGGAGAAACAAAAAATTAAATTTCTTTTTTTGATTCACAGTCCATTAAAGAAGTCTTCTGACTGTAAAGCTGCTCAAAATGACCTGGGTGATTAGGCTGATTCTTTTATAAGCAAGCCCCATGATCCTCCACCTCACACCACTCTGCTAGAGCTGCATGACTGGGATTTGCTTTCCATTTACATCAGAACCGTTTTGATTTGGGAACGTTTGGTGATGGCTGTTAAGCCATACCAATTAGAAACGCTTCAAAAACGTGCCTGAAATTTGACTTCAAGCATAAAATTCCCCTTAGACTTTGTCTCCACTTGTGATCTTTACCTCAAGTTAGCTGATTGCCAGTTCAAGCAGGGGTAATTAAAATATTTCCAAAGGCTGTTCTGGGCAAGGCTTTTCGCCTTGCTGCAGGCTATGAACGCTCCTGATGTGCCCCAGGCTGAGGTTCTGTCCTGCCTGAGTTGGCACAAGCAGCAACATGTGCCAAAGCAGGAGGAACGCCTGCTCCATCACCATTCTCCACAGGCAGGGAAGGTGGCAGAGGGACACAGAGACCAGTGGCAGAAGGAGGGAGTGTGCAAGCACACACTGAGTAGACAGCAATGGGAGTTCTGTGTGTAGAGAAGACACAAAGCAGTGCAGAGGAACAGGAAAGGACGGAATGTGTTTTAATGAAACTCCACACTACAAGGCAGACATTGAGGTCCTCGAGTGTGTCCAGAGAAAGGCAGCCAGGCTTGGGAAGGGGCTGGAGAGCAGCAAACCTTCCGAGGAGCAGCTGAGGGAGCTGGGGGTGTTCAGCCTGGAGAAGAGGAGGCTGAGGGGAGACCTTATCACTTTCTACACTGACCTAACAGGAGGGTGTAGAGAGGAGGGGGTTGGTCTCTTCACCCAAGCGATGGGTGACAGGACGAAGGGGATGGGCTCGAGCTGCACCAGGGCAGGGTCAGATTAGATGTGAGGGAAAAGTTCTTCACCGAATGGGTTATGGGGCACTGGAACAGGCTGCCCAGGGAGGGGGCTGAGTCACCGACCCTAGATGGATTTAAGAGAGATAGATGAGGTGCTCAGGGATATGGTTTAGGACAGATATGGTTGTAATCTCAGAGCTCTTTTCCAACCTGGTGATTCTGTGATTTCACTACTTCTCGAGATGTCCAGACAACCCCGGCAGGTTACACAGACACTTACCTATAGAGTGACATTTTTAGTGCCGGTGAACTCAGAGGAGAAGGGTTCTCATCTCAAATGGCATTTGGAGCCTTCTGTGATGAGAGGAACCTGGGGAAGGAGGCAGGGGTCATTTCCCAGCCGCCCACTACCAATCTGTCAACCCATTTTGCAGTTGTCGGCAGACTGGGAAGGGAGGGCAAGAGCTCTGTGGGTCATGTCTGCTGGGAAATGCAACAATGCCTGACATGGAGCAGGTCAGCTCTGAAAAAAATATCTCAGAGAACCTTTCCCTGCTGCTGCCCTAAATCTAAAGAACGAGGTCCATTCTCCACATCATTTTAACTACCACTTCAGAATGTTTAAGCAGCCAACCAATTTGACTACACAAAAAACTGAGAGTCAGCAAATTATCTGGTTAAATGATGCGTACAGAAATGTTAATTCGACAGCGACTGCACCCTCCCTACATTTCTTACCATCTGAAGATGACAATCCTACGCAAAGAGGAAGAGACAGGCTGAGGATACCGTCCTTGTGGAAGAAACCATAAGAATAGCTTCGCTATTACCCCCAGTGTAACCTGTCTGCAGTTACACATGCAGCAGGCTGAGAGTGAGCTTGGAAGGGAAGCTCTGAAGTCATATCAGCCAACTATTTGCCCTGGTTTTCCTCTAGGGGAGAGGCTCAGCTATCAGTCTGTTCCCACCAGTGGTACCTCTGTGGAAACTCACCATCCACAAGTGTAATTTCCTTCTCTGTACGAAAGCGTATGGACATTTCCCGTGCGCCATGCACGCTGCTGTCACTCCACAGCCAGGAACCCCTCAACAGACAGGAACCCCTTCGTGCACGCACGCTGACGCCGCTGGCTCCGTGGCGGTATTTCAGCCCTCTGGAGCGTCAGGCCAGGAACACTGAAGAGCGAAGATGGAAAAGTTAAGCAACTTAACTCTCTGGCTCTTGGGCCGCAGAAGGCGGGGGGAGCAGGGAGGCAAAGCATCTGGCTTCCCTGCTTCTCTAACAGCCTGGCGGGAAGGCTGCTGTCAATCCCACCTTCTGCCTTGTTGGAAGAAAGCAGAAGTGACAAGAGGCCCTCCAGGCAGGCAGCCAGGAACCAGAAATTCAATCAAGCCACCTCCTGAAACTGGACTTTTTTGGAAAGCCTTTCCCTGAAATCATTTTGCCTTTTAAAAAATAAAAATAAAAAATTTCATGGCAGTTCAGGGTCAATTCTTCCTCCCCTGCCCCAGGCTCCTGGCTCTCCTTTGCTCCAAGGAAGCGTGATTTGCATGGAAGGATTCCCACCTTTCTGAACTGCTCTACACCCAGCCTCACCCGTGAGGAACACACAGACACATAAATACACACACAGAGACACAAACGTGGTTATTTATGGGTACAGGCACTGCCACAGAGCGATAAATATGCGGGTGTGTGCGTTTGCTGTGTAACATGCAGGGAGAGAAGCGATACAGCAGCTGAATTTACGTTTGCAGATTAGGAAACAGAGTGTGGGACATACGGTCTATCTCTAGGGCTTAGACCAACTGGTTATTGGCTGGTGCTGTTGTTCCTCTAACAAGCCCCTGGATATATCACTGTGGCTGTAGAGAAATGCAACAGAAAGAGCCTTTCACTGTCAGCAGCAATCTGTCACCCCATGTATCTTACCCTGCCTCTTACAGCACAAAAGCTCTGAGCCGCATGTCGGCGTGAGGAGAAAGGTCGTTTTGCAGGTAGGCTGTGGGATTTTTCTTTTCTTTCTGGGAGTGTGCAGCCAGCTTGAGGCACCGTCTGGATGCTGCAGCATGGATGGCAGCTTCACATATGCCTAGCTATAATTTAAGACAAGGGAGTGTTTCCATTACAAACCCTATTTTTTTCCTCCTGTGGATTTATACCTCACCTATTCGGCTTCACTTTCCAGGAGGGAACCTTCACCCAATATATTTGCAGGCAAGGAGAAACTCTTTTTTCCTGTACCCCATTTAAAGCCAGCTCAGACTCTTTTGGTTGTAAGACGATGAAGGAAATGATGTATTACACAAACACTCACCAGCAAGCCCAAAAAGCTTACACAGAGAGATCTGTTACGGGGAGAGGGGGAAAGAACAAAGACCCCCAAGACAATGCAAATAAGCTCAATTTTAGGAGTGAATTAATTGGAGTGACTTTATTGTTCTAAATAATTCACTAGTTCCAGCAACCTTAGAATGCAAAAACCACGCTCCGGCTTTCATCTAGGTTAACTGGAAACAGATAGCTGACCCTGACAGAAATGGTATCAGTCTCAATCTGGGACAGCCAACTTGGAGGCTGAAACCTGACCCAGAGGGAGCCCCCACTCTCTGCAGCACTGCATTAACAACTCCTGCACCCTTCTCCTCCCCTGGAATACCCCAGTGCGACGAATCCCCTGGCCGACAACAGCAGAACCCCCTATTTTCATGAATGCCAGATGAAACCTGACCCCCATAGCACTCTTGGCTGTTTATGGCTTGGTCTGGCTTAGCAAACCCAGGCTTGGGTGGTTTTTTTTTTTCTAAATTCATTATTGATTCTACTTTGATGTAGTCCAATAAAACACACTGATTAAAGCAATCGACGTTGGCTAGTGCCTTTGGTTCCAGGAAAGCCTCCATGGCATGTATTAAGCACCTTGCAAGTAACATACAGGTTACCCAGTTATCCCCCACTTACCAGTTTCACTCAATCCATCTTCATGACCAGGAAAGACCTCCCATTTCCCTGCTCACAAGCAGCAATAGGTATGATTTGCCCTCCCTATCACTTCCTAACACCATGGGGAAAAGCAGGCAAGGGTGACAAGGATTTTCCAAGAGCTACAAGTAGCCACTGACAGGAGACAAGCATTTCCCTGCTTCCAGTGGCACAGAACCCATCAGAGCTGGCTCAAGCAGGGGTGGTAAGATGTGCTCACTCACATCTGCCACACAGGGGTGTAAACACAAATTTCTCCAGTGCCAAAAAAATCTAGATTGGGCAACTAGGAATATTACGGCTTTCTCCTATTAGCTGGAGATAGTGCTGATATCCTCACAAAACACTGTATTTATTCCCTCTTCCTCTCTTGGTTTCACACCCAGAAGAGAAGGCTGGAGAAACACTCACTAAGAACTTCATTCAGGGAAGATGCCTAGTAAAACCCAGAGTGCTCAATGGGTCCTAAGTGCAACCTAATTGTTTTCTTGCTTCCTGCTAAGAGGGCATGGCAACAGGGCAGAGAAGGATAGCCAAGAGCTGCAGGGACTGGAAAACTGAACTCAATTTAGCTACAGAGCAGTTTAAAGTTCCTGTTGCATTTTTCATCTAAGCACAGCAAATCCTCCCGCTAAGCAACAGCCCAGGTGGCCATAAATACTGAAACGCTAACTGCATGAGCGGCGTGCGGGCTTTAGAGACGGCGTGTGGGTAAGGCACAGCAGCAGAGCAGCTGAGAGCCAAGCAGAGTGTCCTTCCAGGGCGGCAATGCCACCTGTCAGCAGGGCCGGGAGCTCCGGAGGCATTTCAGAGCTGCTGGATTCTCAATCATTCTGAGCCTCCTGCAGTTACGAAGCACGGATAGAGTTTCACTTTTCACCAGCTGGAGCTCGGGACCGGACTCTGTCCAGAGAAGGAGCTCAGGAGCATCTCCCTGGGGAGGAAGATGAGGGGTGGTCTAGAAAGAGCGCAACCACAGCCACATGCTGCAAGTGACATGGCAGAGATGGCCATCAGGCACCTCCCACACCAACAGGAGACTCGTGTGATGAAAACGCAGCTCATCGATTAGCAAAGGAAAAGAATACAAAAGGAAACCTACCACAGCTCAGTCTTCCTCCTTGCAGGGCTCTCAGAGAGGTTCGGATTGGATATTAGGAAAAATTTCTTCACTGAAAGAGCAGTGAAGCACTGGAACAGGCTGCCCAGGGAGGTGGTGGAGTCACTGTCCCCAGCAGTGTTTAAAAGAAAAGCTAGACAAGGTGCCTCAGGACATGGTTTAGTGGTTACGGTGGTGTAGGGCTGAAGGTTGGACTTGATGATCTTGAAGGTCTTTTCCAACCTATGATTCTAAAAGGGGGACAGTTGGGGCAAGGCACATTTGGTTAGCATCAGAGCGCGGGCACCCACCTTCTCACTCATCATTTATGAAAAGCAAAGCTGAAAAGCCTCCCGTCTCCCAGCCTAGCACCAAGAGGAGGATTTCCTCCCCTATTCATTCCACATGAGCTCTGCAGGTAGGTGGGTGAGCACAGGGATGATGGGCAGACTGGAAGTGCGGCAGACAGGTTGGAGCACAGGCTGACAGCTTGCTCAGTGCTTTAGGAATGGGGCTGCTTGAATTGGGAAGCATTAGCAGTACTGCAGTAGTCCTGAGCAACGCGTGACGGACACGGGAGTCTGCACTGCGTCACATCTCGCAACGGTGCAGGCTCAACCTGTGACTGCCCCAGCACGTGCCTCGCTCAGTACCTACCAGAGTTCCCATATGGAGATTGCCGAGTGATCTGGGACGCTGGGGCCTGTCAGGACAAACACACCAGGCTGCCTGGCATTTCACCCAGGAGTTATGAAGCCGTCACTCGCTCAGGCTGTCTCCGAACAGTGCCAGCACAGTACGCTGCATGCTGATCACCTGATTGGCGTTTTTGAACACTATTACTGCGAGGCATTTTTGGAGCTTCAGGACCTGCTGGGGAGAATGAGGCCAAATTTCCAGCCTATCTGCCACCCTGCTTCTGCCCTGCTTTCTCTTTTCTGGAAAGTTTTCCCATGCTAAGTATAGTTCCTAACAGGTGCATGACCAGAGGGGACTGTCAGGGACACAGCTGTCCCCACAGAGGCCTGGATCCATCTCCATCTGTCTCGCTGGAGTTATCCGCACTGCTTAACCGAGCTCTTCGGACAAGGGATGGGGGAGCATTGGAGATGCAGACAGGGAGGGGATATGTGTACACATACACACACACATGGAGGGAGGGTGATTATTCCTGGGAACGCCACAAACAAAGCCTCTGACATCAAACTAATGCATCCTTTGAGGCTTTAAAGAGCCCTTGCCACATGCAGGCAGGCTGCCAGCTAACTCATCTCTCTTCCTTGCCATGCTAACCGCCTGATGCCAAGGTCAGGCTTTAAACGAAAGCTGACTGCTTTGTAATCCCCTGTGCCTCATTTGGGAATGCCACAAGACTGGTAAGAATCCGCGGCAGAAAATATTTGATCGGAGCCGACTCCAATGCAATGCCAGAAGCGGTTCCCTTGCCCAGCCACCTGCTGGCCCTGCCTCCCACCCTCCCAGCCCTGTGCCAAAGCCCTTCCAACCTGGGGAACAAGGGTTGGGAGTGCAGGTGACATAAAGGCAGTGACACAGGTAGCTGAGATCCCTCTATTGCACCTCTGAGCAGGCACAAGCGTGAGGTCGCAGATCGCTGACTTCCCGATGCATGATGGTGACAAGGCGTCTTAGCTGAGAGCTGCAGGGGCCAGGTGCTGGGCTAACCTTCCCAGACCCCCTGGTTGTCTCACCGAGCATAGGGGATACAGAAATATGAGAAAGCAGCAACCCTGCTCACATACTAAAGGTGTTTCCTATCCCTAAAGCGTCCTGGCATAATTTCAGGCCTGTGTGACATGAGGAAATAATCATTTTGCAACACAGCACTGCTCCCTGCCACTGCAAGAGTAGCTGATCTGTTTTACAAATCTGGGTCCTGGGATGTGGCTGTGTTAACAAGCTGGCTTAACTTAATGGGAGGGTGATGAAAACCATATGCAGGGGATAGGATGGTACCTTGACATCACTGCCACCATCGCTGAAAGAACAAAGGACAAGGTTTCTGCCTTCTCACTGTGCCACCGCAGAACACGCTCCATGCTGTGCTTTGGCCACAAAGCCCAAGGCCTGAACGCAAAGCCTGACTAATTGCTAAAGGGCAGCATCTTAAGCTGCAGGAAACTGAGCTGCAACCAGCTCTGAAAAGCCTGCCTGGGGCTCAGAGAAGAGGTGGGATGGTCTGGGTGAGACAGATGTGTACAAATCTTCAGCAGAGGGAAAATCCATTTCCCTTGGTTTGCTCCTTCATTAAAATGAAACCACACTGCTGCTAGCAAGGCTCTGCCCACTCACACCTTCAGATGCAGATGCCAGCCAGAATTTCATCGGCAGGAAGAGCGGGATCAAGTCCAGACTTACTAACACCATCACTGACTACAGGGGTGGCATCACCTTAACCTTTTTCTTCAACTGCCTTACCTTTTTCTGTCTCACTTTCTGTCCCCTCCTCCTGGTTTTCAGGGCTTTACTTTCCTTTACTTCATTTACAACAACCCTCTTTCAGAAAGAAGCGCTGACCGAAGCTCTCTGGGTCTCCAAAGACTATTCCATCACACCGGTGCTGACGGGGCTGGCGCTGCCAGACTGAGTTATCACAGGTCCTGTCCTGCCCTGCCGTTAATACCTGCGCGCCAAGGGAGCATCGGCCCAGTCCAAACAGAGAAGGTCAACCCCATGCTGCAGAAGCCTCCCACAATTAGGGAAGAGGCATCACAGGGAAAGAAGAGGAAAACAAATATATCCCAGGCATCTCCCCTTCCTAGACATCTCTGGAAAGTCGTAATTGAGCTCAGACGGCCTCGGGGAGGAAATGAGTTAGAGGGAGTCACAAATGCTTCACAATGAGCTCACCTTCTATCAAGGAGACTCCAGCCCCGAGCCCAGTGTCTCACAGCACCCATGTTACACAATCTGGTGTCTCCTTCCATCCCAATTCAACCCCTTCCTGCCCAGCGGAGGGTCATGCTCCTGTCCTGTTAGCAGGACCTAGGCGGTTGCGCAAGCAAAGCGGCAAAGTTGCTTCAGAAGCAGCAGAGAAACAGTGAGCTGGGCCTCTGCCTCCCGAGGAAAGGAGGCACATTCTGCCCTCCAAGCGACAGGGAAAATACAGCAGGTGTTCTCACACACTGGCATCGTCTGCTCCAATTCGGGAAGGACGCTGCTGTGGGAGAAATATCATCTGAATGCTGAATCACTCGCTCTGAAGTGTACTGTGCCCAGGAAACAGGGATGTCTCTTACCAGCTTTCACCAGTCCCGGGTGTCATGCAGCTGTCAGGCCAAGAAAATATGTGGCTAACATCTGTAAGTCATCTTTCTACCACAGCCTGGCAGCCCAAGGCCTAGGCTAAACCAAACCAGAAGCAACACCCAACAGTCATCTGCACTTGAACACCACAGCTGGAACATCTGTGGCATTATGCAATCCCTGGGCCAGACGTGGGATTGAAAAAGGGGTTGTCTGCCCTTCCATGCCCTCTACTCAGCTGAAAAACAGCTGAAGAACCCAAGCCAGTGAAGAGGTAAAACTCTGTCTTTGCTCTTAATCCTAGACTGATTGCCCCGAGCTCCCGGACTCCTGTCAGCACCTCAGCTAAACACGCTGGTGGCCAAATGGGAACCTGGTCACACCACAAACCCAACATGAGATCCTTGGTCAAACCTTGGACCTGCACATTAAAGTACAACCAACAATCTGGCGGGGTCTGATACTCTCCATGGGATTAGAGTCAGCAAATCCCTAAGAGTCCATAAAGACACTGTCCAGACAGGTATCGGCTCTGGAAGCCTCAAAGTACCCAGATTTCAGACTTTACTGCCAAGCTTGCAGAAACAAGGTGCTGTTCTTCAGCCCTCTGCTCCTGCGGCCCTTTTGCTTCTGCACACAAGTTCCACTTCTGTTATTGCAGAAAATGGCACCCGTCTCTCACAGCTGGGAAGCCTGAGAACATGGCCAAAGGATTCAACCCCTCTTCCCCAGGCCTACAATAAATGACAAGAGTTAAAGCCAGATTTGGAAGCTATTCAGGATTTTAAGCCACTTTTATGACCATCTCGGGCAGTTCTGGCATTCTTTTGTAGCTGGTGGGTGAGAGTCCTGGGGCATGTGGGGTAGAATAAAGGGAGCTTGACCACAAGGCCTGGGATGCTTCCCTGGGATGTGGAGATGTCTGGAGGCGGAAGGGCTGGCAGGGTGGAGGCAGAGTCAACAAAAACGGACATTGGAGAGACATTTACAAACAGATTTCTGAGCCAAAATTTCCTCAGTCACACCTGCACATCTTTGTAAACCTATCCAGCCTCTGCACCGCGGTCTGAGGACAATTTGACCTGGAGTCTAAACAACAGGATTAAGCACTGGATCAGCAGAAAAATGATTGCAGCTACTTATTATTGCTTGCTATCGGAGAGTTATTGCTACCACAGAACGTTTGTTTCCCTGAGCCACATTGTGTAAGGGCCTTTGCTAGATTTAATGGTCCAATTATCACAGGCTGTGTCACCTCCTCCCCGTTCTACATGACGAGACCTGCTCTCCTGCCTTCCTTCCCTTGTCCTGTTTCACTAGGAGGCAAACACACCTTTGCTGTTCCTTCACAGCTAGTCTTCTTCTGAAGTTCTCCCATGCTTGGGGCTGGTGAGGGTTGAGGGAAGGCAGTCAAGCAGAAGAGGCAGTCTCTGGGCTGGGGATCTCACCCTAAAGATGGCTAGTTGAGAGGGGGTCTTCTTCCCTGGGTGAAAAACTATGGTTTAGTTAGCAAAAAATCTAACCAAACATTCTCACTAGGGTTGGAGTCAAGTCAAGGTCTCCTCCAAAACACTGCAGTGAGCCACTGTCATGGTATCCAACTGCTCCAGCCCCTGTCGTACACCACCTGCTCAGCTCCCCAGCGGGCTTCACCTGGCATTAACAGCAAGAGGATAGGGCAATACCTGACCTGAAAACCAACATGGACATGGGAGCACAGTCAGTGCTGCTCCTCCCCACCATGTTCCCTCTACAGCAGGGCCATGGGGAAATGTAATATTAAACACAGAGCACAAGAAGGGCCAAGGACTGGCCGAGGTCATGGGGAAGGGACCAAGCTTTTCTTCTACAAGCAGCCAGTGGCAGATCATCCAGGATCTACCCTGAACACCGTATCTGAGAACATCAGCTCCTCGCCAGGAGATCAAAAGAACAGCACAACAAACAGCATTAGAGGGTTTCACAACAGGATCAGACGTTTATGTGAATAAGAGCAGCATCCACAGTGACACTAGCTCAAATGAGAATCATAACAACTATTGATTCTCCTGCTTCAGGGTATAAGCTGCCTGCCAGCTGGGGTCAGGGTGAAATCTCCCCCCATGGGGTAGTACTGCACAATTATGGGCATTATGGGATTTTTATGCCTTCCTTTAAGGCATCCGGCCTTGGCTTCTGGTGGAGACAGGATACTAGGCTGGAAGGACGATTGGTCTGTTCAGCTCAAACAGTTTTTATGTCCTAATACAAAATTAATGGGTCTTCCCCTAAGACTCCACACAGCAAAGCCGCCTGCTCTGTGCACTGCAACTGGCAGAGCAAAAGTGAGGCTGAAAACTCTTTTCTTCCCAATGCTCCTTGACATAACACGACCTTCAGACCCTACCCAGGCTCAGTGTC
Source organism: Porphyrio hochstetteri (assembly GCA_020800305.1). Lineage (NCBI taxonomy): Eukaryota > Metazoa > Chordata > Aves > Gruiformes > Rallidae > Porphyrio > Porphyrio hochstetteri. The sequence goes on along the minus strand of CM036915.1, from coordinate 14,253,905 downwards.
TCACCTACACTGTCCTACACACTCTCTGGGGATCAACACGCTGATGCCAGACCCCAAGGGGCACAGCATGACGGAGTCCCAAGGTCCTAAACTTCAGACATCCCTCAGCCTCCTAGCTGGGTTACCAGATCCACAAATCTCAGCAGCGGCAGCTACAGTGCAGGTGGTTTGTAGGTGCCTGTGTCCCTTAAACTAAGCTTTCCAACAGTACCACCTCTTCAACCAAGCTTTCCGACAGTACCACCTCTTCAACGGCCTCTCTCCCTGACAAAAGGCTGTGTCAGGTTAGACAGGCTGTCGAAGCAGAAACAGCTGTCTTAAAAACTGTATTTCAGGATGCACATGGAGGTCCCTTCTGCTTGGATGGAAAAACACCTCATTCATCATTTAGATAGCCAGACAGAGCCACTCATCTTCATTTGACGACACCTTTTATCTACAAACGCCTGGATTAAGACTCACAACCAGCCTGTGTACTGGTCAAGCCAGGGGCATGCTTTCTGGGCTCACATCCAGCATGGGACTGGAGACTAGTGGAACTGCTTGCTCCAGTCATGGCGTCTACAGCAGAACTTTTCAGAAAAGTCACTGTGGCCCAGTGACTGGAGCAAGCAGTTCTCATTGAGCTGATTATTTTGGTGTCTCAGTGGAAGCCAAGTTCTGCAATTGCAGTGCGTGCGGTTGACTTGTGGCTTGCCCTAAGGGAGTCGATGGCACTGCTGGGAATCCTAACCCAGGAGTCCTGACTCAGGCGTTCTGCAAAACCACGGGGGCTACTGTTTCCATGCCCATCTTGTGCTGGGGCCAGCTCGGCACTGGACATGGCGGGATTTGAACTGCTTTTGCAGAGGCATAAGGGGATATGGCTGCTGCTGTGTGCCCGGGCTGCCAGGCACACGGGCAGTGAGGGCTGTAACCCCTCTTTTGCACTGGCTGTACCACCGCTGGCCCTGAACCAAACCTGCAGCAAGGACAGGTTTTGGGAGCAGCTGTCTACGCTGCAGAAGCCTCTTCCCTTTGGCTTTGTGTCCAGCTGTAAAACTGCAACACCATCCACCCTCCTCATCTGCCCGCTTCCCATCGGATCCTCTTGAACACCTCTCCATGCTGCTGAAGCTCTTCACCCCAGAAGCTCCTCAGCCTCCTCCATGCCACTGCCATTCCCAGCTGCCTCCCACTGCATGGCAATGCCCACAGCCCTTTCCCACAGTCCTGCCCACCTTGGCACAGCAGCCCACCCGGCAGGCCCGAGGCTCCCCACCGCCATGCATGCCCCACCAGCCTGCCCACACAGACTGACTGGCCAGCCACTGACCTCACCGCTCAGGTTGAACGTGGCTGCAAGTGGTCCTCAGGTCTGTGGTCTGACTCTGGACACCTCCAAGCCACTGGACAGACTGGGTCAGAGTGTGCCAGAACAACTGAAGGAGAGCTGGGACAGACAGGAGTGCTCACCACACACGCTGGGTTGCCTCAGAGGATGGTCTAACTGTCCCACAAAGCCCAGAATTGTGCAACGCTACTCTATGGGAGAGGCTTTCACCCTCACCCCAGCTGGCAAGCAGCTTATTTCTCTTGGTGGTACTTAGATCCCAGTGGCAAACTGACCACCCAGAACGATGAGGCAGAGACCCAGAGCCAAAGCCAGAGCCCCCAAGCGCATCCTGTGATGCTAAACACTACAGCAGCCCCTGCTTTGCTTCCTCCTAATCACAGCACTGTGCTAACCTCTTCCCTCACACAGCCACCCACCCCTCCCCAGCTCTATCTAGGGGAACAATGTCCTTATTCATATAGGGATGTTGACCAAATCATAAAGAAGACGTAATGACACTGTCTCAGCTGACACACTGATCGATGCTTTCCATGCAAAATTATGCTTTCTGCGACTAATAAATATTGATCTTCTTTGTCCTGTGCAGCACTGCAATAAAGAGTGACTTAAATATCTGCCAGTACTGAGCATTCTCCATCGCTTGCCAAGCTCTGGCTCCCCAGCAGCACCCCTTTGCATTCCTACCCATCCATACATCTGTCTAAGCCCATCCACATGGAGGCCAGAGCAGTGTGCCTGATCCCAAGGGAAGGCATGGCAGCTCTGTGAACATCCACCTCCCTTGGGGTTTTTTCTGCCCTTTGAACAGTGCTAATGTTACAGTGGTTCATCAGAAGAAGTAGAAATTAAATGGAATTGGAGTGCTGGGGAGGGGGAGCAGGGTCACATCCTGTGCACATTTAGGACAATACCTTGGAGAAACCGGGCCAAGTGCAGAAGGAATGAAAACATTTACAACTGCTTGGCAGGGGAATCGTGTAAGCGCTAATGGGCATGGGCAGACTGCTTCAAACTCTTTAAATCAAAGCTACGAGCTTGGTAGCAAGCGCCTGGCGACAAGCTTTGCTGGACACAAGGCATCCATTCATCCCTGCTGAAAGGCTGGGGTCCATGTGGCAGCTGTCCCACTCTATTTGCTCCTCTGCCGGAGGGGGGTCAAGCAGTGCTCCGCATTTCACACCCACTTGGCTCCCTCACCTCCCTCAGTGCCACAACAAAGTGCAAAGCAGTTGCTGGCTCAGGCCTGCTCCTGTATACGGATGGGATCGGAGAGTGACATGATGCTACCTCTCAGATTGGGTTCCTAAGCTCTTACAAGGCTCTGGGACCCTGTTTTCTTCAGGTCTCTCTCTACAGCCTCTCCTCCTTCCATCTCCACCCTCCAGTAAGGGAAAACAAGCACTTCCATGAGGCCCAGGAGCCCAGAGATGGGAGCTGGCACTGGAGAATGTGAAGTTTGAACTCAGATACAGGACTGCAGATAGATTGATGATGACAGGCAGAGGCCTGTGTTCAGTCACTCCTGTCTGGCAGACAGGCGATGATCGAATTTGTTCACTACGCATATTTTGGGCGCAGATTGCTTTCCTTTGCTGAAGGGAACGGACCAGATCCATACCAGGAGTTTGGTTGCAATGGTGAACCAGAAAGCAGGAAGGGCCAAAGGTCTCCAGCGCTCTGCACAGCCTCAGGAATTCCCACAGGTGCTGTACACATACACATGCACAAACGGCAAATGAAGCAGATGATCCTGCTCACTGCTCCCGCTTTCTACCATTGATCTGTCATTATTTCCCTGTTTTGGGGGAGCTGCTGTAACATACCCTGCCCCTTTTCTTTCAGAGGACTGCTCTGTTGGGCAGGGACCTGCCCTGACTTTGGTGACCTGTGTCCCACTGGTGTTTGGGGTGACCCCAGACTTGGGATCACGCCCCGTTCCCCATCCTTCAGCACAAAACTTGCTTTCACTAGCATTTTTTAATGTCTCCTGTTTCCCCCTTCCACATACAGACAACCAAGTGCTGAGAAGGCATTTAAGGTGAAAAACCTACAAATCAAAAGTCACTGCCTCTGGACTCCGGAGCTTAAAATATGATGGCATCTCCCCCAGAGTGTGAGTGGGGTGAGAGGGTTCACTGAAGACCTCCCCCAGCCCCTTCCCCACCTTCATCCTGAAGAAAATTGGAGAAGCAAAGGGCTGCTGCTCCAGCAGATTTGCAGGAGTGGGAGTTGAAGAATCAATGAAGCTCTGAAAGCCAGTGGGGAAAGTCATTCTGCACCTTCCTGACACCCAGAATAAATGATTCAGCGGGAAAGAAAAAAAAATAAAACAACCCTCAAATGAGGCTGGAATTACCCACTGGAGAGATATTTCATCTTGAGGAATTGTGTTTGCTGCAGCGTTCGTCTCACTGAGCCACAGCAAGGCTTTAATATCCAACAAAAGGTCAGACCTAAATGGGAATTGTTACAGCTTGCTGGAGCCCCTGACGCCAGCCGCCTGCACACACACATTGAGCTCCCAGCCCCTCACAGGGGGCTGGCAGGGAGCGAGAACTGAACCCACATGCAGACCCCCCGTGTGCATAACCCTACTCTTTGAGTGGCTCTATGTTCATCAGCCCTTCCCACCCCTGCAAAGTATCATCATGCCCAGTTTATTAACAATCATCTTCCCTATTAATTAGACACCATTCTCAAGCCCCCTCCCAACTCTACCTTTAGAACCTCTCGCCACACCACACAGGGCCTGGGGATGACATCCCAGGGCTGAGCTGCACGGGCACTGCCCCGCTCACAGGACATGCTCCCTCACCAATGCCCCTGTGGCACAAGGGTTGCCAGAGCCTGTTCTCAGCCCAAGCCCAGGCTCAGCATGGCCGGGACCAAGGTGCTCTCCATCAGAGAGCTTTACTTTGCTCTCCTCTGCCAGAAGAGTGGCAAGAAGAGAGGACACAGCAGGAGCAGGTCTCTATAGTGAAGCCAAGGCCTGAAATGGGTGGTGGAGCTGAGCTGGGCCACAGAAAAGTACCTCCTGCCCTGCCAGGTTCCCAGACACAGTTCAGCTCAAAATACAGCAACTCAGCCCCACATCACTTCATGCTCACTCCCTCTGGAAGAGGGACAGGGTATAAAAGGGACAGATTTGCCCAGTTGGTGTCTTGATCAAGGTTAATCTGGGGTGAGTGCTGGCAGCTCCCCAGATGTTTCCACTCAAAGGATCTAACTGAGGAAGGCAAGTGTTTATCGTAAAGGAAGGTGGGATTTCAGGCACTTGAGGGCTGCAGGGGGTAGCTGTCAGCTCCTCCTCAGCTAGAAACACCAATGCTTGAAGTATCTTTGCTGAGCAGAACTGCATAGCCTTTCTGCCAGTGCCTGGGTCCTGTCCTGCCTCCCTGGCAGCTGGCTCTGCCCCTCGCTCCTGGTCTGTCCCTTCATACTGCGCCACTGATGCTGCCAGCTCTGAGGAACCCCAGCCCGCTTCACACTGCTGGGTTACAGAAAATGTTTGGATGAGGACCACGCTGCACACTGGGTTCTACTGGGGGTTATCTGAATTGACAGCGTGTCCAAGTCCAGGGTGGCCCTCTGGGGCTGTTGGAATCCTCTCCTCATGGCCCCCTGGCCATTTTGTTCTTTCCTCTCCTGCTTTAGTATCGCTGCTGTCTCACTCCCTCCATACATCTGCTTGGCTTCTCCTCAGTTAATTTGTACTCTTCTTCCTACCCTCAGACTCAGCTGTGCCCTCTGGGAGTTGGTACCCCTATCCCAGGCTGTAACAGAGTTCCAGGAATGAATAAGGCAGACAGGAGGTTGAAGGAAGACAGAGGTTCCCAGAGAGCTTCCTGCCTCCTCTTCTCCATGACAAGAAGAGGAGAAGAGAGTGAACCAAGCCCTTCCTGTAACAACCACTGTCCTCCCAAGAGGGAGAAGTTCAGGCCAGGGAGCTGAGCAGAGGGGGATGCTACCTGAAGAAGAGCTGAAAATCTACTTGACCTTTGGGGTTTCTAACAAAACTGGTCCCAAACTACAGGCAAACTCCAGACCCTGCAATGAAATGGAAAGATTTGAAAACTAGCAACATATTCTGCCCTTCATCCATCACAACCTGGAGCCCTCCTGCTTTCCTGGTCAGGACCATATTAAACTCAGCCAAGACACCTCCATCCTGCCCAGCAATCCCAACTGCTCTTTCAGCCCTTCCTGATGAACAAGCTGACATCCATGATGGGCAACATGCTGTTTTCTGTGCTGATGTGGATGAACATCCACTGGGGAATCACCCGAAACCACCACTCTCATTTTCACTTGTGATTTATGCCAGACTTCACTATGTACAGAAGGATTAAATTTTGCTAAGGTTAAGACGATATAATTTTTCCTTCAAATATTTACAGTTAAAGCTCACCACAAAGTCAACAGGATTCCGCTGGACAATGCTCAACTATCCACATTCCCCAAAGGAAAGCAGGGTTTTATGTGGGATTTAAAAAAAAAAGCTCTAAAGGCATGCAATATTCAACCCTCCTGACTGTTCCTGGGCCAGGCTGAGTCTGTGCCATACATCCATGCGTCTGAGGGAAGCAGGAAGAACCTGCAGGCCTTTTCTGCCTAATAATAGACATGGCCAGAGCAGGTCACCAGCCCCTCATGTGGTCTCACTAACAGAGGCGGTGGAGACCCTCTCTGAATTGCACTTGGGAAGCCAAAGCTGTGGAAAATGGGGTAGAAAAAGGGGTGTGTGAGTTCCTGCTGCACAGCTCCGCTGTAGGAGTGATGTTTCACCAGCAGAAGGAAGGCTGAACTAGCCCACAGCTGCACTAGACATCTGGGGGCTCGAGGAACATCCCCCACTCACTCGACTGCTTTTAACCATTTCTGTTTGTTGCTCCCCACACCCCCAGACCCTCTATTTGGCATGTCAACAGCCATTTCAAGCTTGCTTTTTCCACTCCTGCAATGGTTCATGGCTTTAGTGCACGTGTTTGAGGGTTAATGGTTGTCTGGGGTTTAAGTGCAACTCAAGTTTGCCGAAGCTTCTGTGGCAGACACAGAAGCTCAGGTAGGAATTTCCCTCTCCCTTCTTGGCTCCTTTACAAAGGTCAAGGGGTGGCAGGGGAGAAGCTGACCTCCCACCAAGGAGCACAGGCTGAATCCATACATGAGGAGCCCTGAAGGGAGAGCAGACATCTTTAAATGTTATCCTCCCCACCCCAAGGGGTCAAGGCCAAGGTGATATAGCAGCCTCCTTTCCCAGGGTGGACAATCAGCTTCCCCAGGAGGTCGATGACTTTCAGAGGCTTTCAAATAGGCAGTGCTTTTCTGAAATGAAGCCCCCATCTTTGAAGACTTCCCATCAGTGCCGCGGGCACAGCGTACACAAGCTTTCTGTTCACACACGCACTGTCCTCTCACGCAACCGCCTCCTGCAAAGGGCTGGGCAGCAGCTGTGCCCCATGCCAACGGTCCTCTCTGCTTGAAGCAGAAATATTTCCCTGCAGCCACAGTGTGTGCGTGTGACCCTGGCGTGATCCCCCAAATCCACCAGGCTCACGGGGAACGCAGGACTGTACACAACTCCTTCCTCTCAGTCGTCACCATCTTCCCCTCCAACAGTGCAAGCCACAGACCTACAGCCGGCAGGTCAGCATTCCCCCCTCCACGCACACCCCGTGTGCTGCTGAATAAGGAAACGCTAAGGCAGGAATGCAGACAATATCCTAAACAAATCTGCTGTTTACAAAGTCCCCTCTAAACTGTTTATACTGTTGGGAGGAACCATGGAGGAACAGCAGCTGGAGCATGCTCTTCCCAGTGCTCCTGTGGGAGTGGAGCTGACGCATGTCTGGAAAGGGTGCAAACGGATGAGGGAAGAGGCAGCAAAATCCCAGCACCACTCACTCCTCCAGCCCACCAGGACCTCTGGCTACCTCAGCATGGCCTCCCCAAGCACACTCCAGGGGAGGTGGCATGTCCCTAGGGCACATAGAAATTGAACCTTGTCAGCTGTGCCAGGCATCACCAACCTCTGGCTGGGGTGGTGAGGCTGGCCAGGGGCTGTGGGGTGAGCTGACTCCCAGCTGCTGGAGGAAGCAGACCTGAAGGAGCCAGATCTGAACCTCCTCTGGAGCCCCTTGGCTCTCAGACACATGTGAAGTGTCTTGTGACTCTCATCCCATGAAGACGCAGAGGCCAGCCTCCTGCTCCATTATATACACGTATTAAGAGCGGTTAAAAGCGGGGCCTCAAAAATACCAGCAAAACCATTTTGAAGTCCTGGCATACAATAAAAGCCTCAGTGTGCCTCTAATGCGCCCCGCTTCCTGACCATAGAAACCTCTTTGAAGTGTCTGTGCATGTGGCAGTGCATCAGCACAGTGTAGCCAGTTTGGCTGAAACCCCCGTGACCCCAGTTACCACATCCCCCCCAGGACCAGCGTGGGCCGTTGCTACAGTGTGACTGCCCCAGCAAGGGGTGGGGGTAAATCCAGGGCCCAAAAGGCTTCAGGGACAGGGAAGAAATAGAAGGGTTAAGAGTAAAACACACCCTTTCTCAGCCCCCTTCGCACCCGCAGAGCCACTGGGGGTGCGTTATGTTACTTGAATGGCTGAGCGGGATGTGAGAAAATACGGCCTTCACTCAAGGAAGGTGCTAAGTGCTCTGAGCCCAGAAATAGCTCAGAGGGGGGTATGTGGGGATGGGCTGCCAGCTGGAACAGCGAAAACGTATTCCTCGCATGTGATATGGCAACACTGACCCAGCAGTTGGAAAGGAATATAGGGACAATGATTTAAAGGAAAGAAAGTAGCTAAACTCACCCATTTGGTGTTGAAGAGCAGGCAGAGAGAGGCAAGGAAACCGCACTGCTCCATTGGCATGGGGAAGTGATGTTCGCCCACATTTATTCTCAGCTGTATCACTAGACTGATCCACTCTCAGAGCCAGTCCTGCTTTCGCATTCAAGCCAGTCGGTTGTCCAGGGCCCAGTTGTGTCCCTTTCCTGTCCAGGAAGAGGATGGAGATGAGTCTGGTCTCCCAGCAGAACTGAACATCTCAACCAGCAGGAACATCAGAGGAATCTGGGGGATCTCTCAAAGGCTGAACTAAAAGAAAAATACAGAGGGAGAATAAAAAAAAAATCCTAACATCTTCAGGCCAACCCATAACAAAAGACTGTCAGGTTCCTTTGCCGAAGCAAAAAACCCTCCAAATTTAAAAACATTTTTCAGAGCGAACCGCACAGACTGGCCAACCCAAAGGGAATTTGTTTGGGTTTGCTTTCAGAAGCTTTTTTGCAGTTAAAAAAATGTCAGCCAGCTAAACTTCTGAACAAAATAGCTCTTCAAAATGAAAACTTGAGCAATCTTATTTTTAAAAAGGTCAGCAATGACTGAAGCTGTAATCCCACATGAGTGCTGGGTGGTTTTCCCTAGCTGAATTTAACCAGAATGTTGCAAATCCTTTTGCTTGACCATTCCATGGCTCAGTTCCAGTGACAAAGCACCTTCAGACTGGAGTCCTTTCAGGGGAGCATCAACCCCTAGGGATACCCTAGATGTAGTATGAAATTCATGCTAGCATCTTTCAGCTTCCTTCTGGTGACTCAGTGTGCACCAGTGCCCGGCAGGGTTTCTCCCAGTAGCGCGATATGAGCAGTAAAGCCATTGGGGCTACTGGTTTTGAGTGTTCAGGCTACAATTTATCATAAGCCTTTAAAAATCGGAAAGTAAAGCAATTCTCCTTTCCAAAAGGCATTTATGCTCTCCCTTTGCACCTGTATGGGCTTGTTGTGTTAGGGCTGCTCATAAAACCTGCTTGGACCAGTCCAACACTTAACCTTGGTTTCTGAAACGATGCTGAACGCAGTTTGTCTTTGTCTGTGCTTGGAGTGGGGCTGTGGTAGCACCAGTTCTGCAGCTCTTTCTGCTGACAGTCTTTGTCCAAAATGAGTCTTTTCTTCGATATGCAGCAGGGCTCTGATCGATGTAAAACATTGGCCCTGACCACTCAGGTTTGTTTGCAAAGGCTTTCTAAAAGGAACTCCAGATGCTAGCCCAAATGTCTCATGCATTTTCCACTTCTGTTTTAATTGCTGGTACTGCCGAGTGCTTCTCATCATACAATCAGCTGCTGGTCAAGCCCTAGAATCATCTGCCTTTCAGAGCGCAGGCAGGGGGAAGAGATTCCTTTATGTAACATCTCTGGTGCGATCATCTTGCCCAAAAGATCCCACAGGCAAAAGCAGAGAGACTGCAACAAATTTATCGGCCACAAAGTCACTTGGGCCTGGTGTGACAAGCCAATCGAAAGCCTGTCTGGCCTGTTAATGGCAAATGGCTCTCTTAAATTGGTTAAGAATCTCTTCTCTTCCCATTCCCTGGGTTTTCGTTACAATAATGAAAGCACTGCCGAGATGGCCACGAATTAAAACAGACATCTCCTCATCAGAAAGCTCCAGTCCTGCATGTGTGGTGATGGCCCAAAACCATCCACTGTAACACTTTCATAGACACCTGCTGAGACTGGCCCTGTACTCTCAGCCTCCTCCCGCACCTTTGGGGTGCGTGCCCATCACTCCCTGTCTATCGAGAGGGGACCAGCACAGAAATGCCTTGACCAGCCAAGGAGATTCCACACCGGGATGGCTGTCCTGCTGAGAGCTGTGGGGATGCTGCCCTGCAGGAAAGGGCTTCTAAGCAGAGCTGAGAGGCAGCAGCGGCATAGATAGTCTGGGTAGGGGTCACTGCTTCTGCGACGTGCCCCAGGTAAGGGAGGAACGGGAGCCTGCCCTCCACACTCCACATCTCTGCTCCTCTGAGCTGTCTGTCCTGAGAATCCCCCTCTCTGGGCAGCCAGGAAAGGCGAGGGCTCTTCCATGCATGGAAGTATTCAGGAATTCCTCTTGCAATTAATTCTCCATCGTCCCCAGAAATAGCATTCCTGTGCAGAGGAGCTTAGAAAGCGGCGTGCCGCAGCTCAGCAATTAAGGGGCAAAGACAGAGTACAAAGGGAGGCACTGCAGGTCACCCCTGCACTGCATCATTGCTGCTCAGGGAGAAAGCCCTTACCAAGCTCCGGAGGGAACGGCAGCTCCTAAGTCAAACCCAAGTAACAAGATGATCTTGTAGGGGAAAAGATTAATCATTATTGGCAGCTAACAATGTGCAAGTCTAACAAAAGCCAAAGGGGGTTTTTTATTACAGTCCAACTGCAGCAGGGAAGCCAACGTTCACTAAGAATCATTAAACCTATTGAGAGAAGAAATTTCTTTGAACCAAAGCATAAAATGGGACTAAAATCCTCTTAAAGCCAGCAACAGCTCCTCACGAAACAGACGTTATGAGGGGTTTCTGCAAGCCAAAAGAAAAATTAATAAAATTAATAAAATTGCTTTAGATTATTAAGTAACTAGATTAGGCTCCAAAATGGAAAATACTTACTCAAGCAATACCTGCTTTATTTAATATCTGCCTCATTTAATTTTAAATTTGGGATTATAACCGGACAGAATAATGACATTTTCTGCTTGTACCGATGGGGATTTACGAAGCCCATTTGCTCAGAATTCAGGCTGGAGAAGAAGGATCTAGGAAAACTTTACCTTGCTAACCCCCAGGTAACATTAGTGCTGCTGCACGTGCCAGTAATGAGTTTGGTGACTTCTGCAAGCCTAGAGGTGGTTGAGTCACCTTCCCTGGATGTGTTTTAAAAAAGGGTAGATGAGGTGCTCAGGGATATGGTTTAGCTTAGGATGGGAATGGTTGGACTTGATGATCTTAAAGGTCTTTTCCAACCTTGTGATTCTGTGAAGGTAGAAGGTGAAGCCAAGATCCCTTCTCACGGCTAGTCATTAAATGGCCTGAAACATCTCACCAGGAGAGCACTACTGATGCTATAAAATACGGAAAATCTTACAGAAAAATGGAAGTAATTTCCTTCATGAATGGGGAGGCAGAACACCAAGGTAAAGGGAGATGAACTTGCGCTTCATTTCTTCAACAGGCAGCAGAAATCTGCTGGCAGAGTGGGCTTTGATCCATCTGCCAGACCTGGGATGGATGAAGAGCATTCAAGAGCTCCCTGCAAAGGTCTGTGAGTTGGCCTTGGCTGGACACTCTGGTTCTGAAGTTGAGGCACATGTAAAAAGCTCCTTTGATGCACCAACATGACTGGCTGCAGCTCTCAGCCTGAGAGCTGCTGACGGCAACCTTAGTTATTGCTTTTAGTGCAAGCTTGGTGTGCTCCTCCCTCACTGCTTTTACCTCTCTGGGAGCAGGACATGCAGGAAGGAGGTGGAACACCGAGCTCCAGCATTTGCACTCACTCCCAGGTGGGAAAATAAACCTGAATGATCACTTCTCCAGGGCAGGCACTGCAATCAGAGAGCTGCATCCTGTGGCGAAGAAGCCTTCTGCACAGGCAGACACCCTCTCCACTAAGACCTCCACTCCTGAGGAATGCATCATCTTCTACTTATAATCTACAAGCCGTAACTTCTGTTAGGCCCGAGCCCTCGAGGTGGTTGTGCCTGCTAGGAGCTTGGTAGGGTATACAGTGGTCACAGAGTATTCAGAAAGCAAATCTTAGGCATTCTGAGAGGAAAGAGCTTCAAAGTAAAAGCACGTCAACATGCCTTCACAAAGCTTCACATCCTCTGCAGATGAGGGTATGGGGAATTTCTCAGAACAAGACAGTGAACAATTTGTCTTCCTCCTCCCTCAGGCCTTGACTGCTCCACCTCTCCTTTCTCCAGAGGCCATGCTTAGGTGCTTGGACCTTTCGGGCCTCTAAAAAGTTACCTGATGCAGATGTGGCTGCTGCATAGTGGAGCTGAGCCTACTGAAATGTGTCTCTATAGAAGTCATCCACTGCCCAATGGCTGGAAATCACCACCATTGAACTGTCTTCCTCCTTGCCTACCTTCTTTACTAAAAACCCCTCCTCAAGGCTGAATAAACCTATCTACAAAACATATTGAAAAGCTCAGTTCACCTCTACCCACAACCACTCGCTAATGGTATCGCTCACACGATGCATAGTTTTCCTAAGATGAGGATTCCCGGAGCCATTCCACACCCCACTGCCGTTGTTCTGGCATCCCAACCATTAGGGTCTGCCTTGGGAAGAAGAACACATTCACTGGCTTGCGGCCAGCAGCCAGCTCTGATATCCTGCTCCTGTTTCCCTGGGTGTCAGAAGCACAAGCTGTATAAAAAGAGAGAAGAGGAGAAACATTTGATGAAAAAGCTTCCTGCCTGGAAGCAACTCTGATCCTGGCACAACCGGCTCAAACTCAGCCTCAAGAGGGTACATCTCAGTCTATGGATAAAGTCTTCCGGGGAGGGAGATGACAAAGCATAAGGGTTTTAGTTGACAAGGACCTTGCTGGCATGTCAGAGCTCTGTTGCTTGTGCTTCCAAGACAGGAACCTTGTTAACAAGCGCTGGTGAGCACAGCAGGCTCTAGCAGGCTCTCCACCTGAATTACTGGCACAGGTCTGGCTGCACGGTGTGCACAAGGGTCAGCGGGGACGAAAGCAACAGTGAGAGAAGTGGATTCAAGACTGAAATCTTATTTTAAAGTATTTAAAGTGAAAACATGGAAGGTCAGACAACAGTGACAGTGAAGAGTATTTTAGACCCAAATAGCACTTAAATCTAGGTAAGGAACAGGAAGTCTGTAGCAACAGCAGAATCACAGAGTCCATCAGAAATAGCTGTTAATCACGACTCAGGAGCAAGTGAAGTCCAGAGCTTGTCAGGAAACAACACGTCACTCGGATTATGGGCAAACCTTACAAGGTAGCTGTAGTTCTGAAGACCTGAGGAGTCAAATTGTGATCAAAGAGCCAGGCAGGCGCAAGAGGAAACAGCATGGAAAACAGAATCCTTCTCCTACAGGCAACCAGAGGTGAATTACAACACAACAGATCCTTCCCAAATCACCCCCCTAGGTCCCAAAAGCAATTGATGGAGCACTGTGCACGTGATGCTGACTGACAAGCCTGCAAGATTGTCTGTGGGAAAGGAACAAGAGGGGTAATTTTATTGTCATGTACCACAGGGGGGTGTAAGTAAAATCACAGCATGAGAAAATGACAGTGTATCTGTCTTAGGTCATTTACATGCCCAGATAATCTGTGGGAGGAGAGCCAGAGTTGCTACATTTGACAGAGGAAACACAACGGCAACACGCCTGGGAAGATCGGACTTTTTACACAGAAGATTTGCAATCCCTAAAACCAATCTCATGTTTACTGCTCCCAGAAATCAAACTGCCCAGACTTCATAATTTAGGCTTACAAATCATTACACTTTCCTCCATCATTACAGGCTGCATAATGGCCTCATCTTGCTGAGCATGCTGCAGAAATGCCGCCGAGGCTCAGGCTGGGAAGTGTACGTGCATCCCAAGGACATGCTTAGAGGCCACAAAGACACCGCACGAGGTGGCACGAAGGCAGATGCTGGGCAGCAGGGATGCTGCTCTTGGCAGGCAGTGGAACACAACAGTTTTTAGGGGGGATCTGGTAGAAGGAGAAAACACATTAATTTTTTACAGGTTGCTCCTCTGCTGCAGGGGGAGTAACAAGCGGTTGCATGTTGGAACCGGCACGGCTGGCAGGCCGGACTCTGTATCTCTGCAGTGGGAAACTGGGATGAGCCAGTTGGAAGGAGCAGGGCCAGAACAGGCCGTCGGCAGGAGACCAGCATGCTTCACAGCTCATGGGAGCAATACAATCAAGGAATGGGTGAGACACGCTCTGCAGGACTCTGGAACACCACACCATCAGAGGGTCCAGGGAGAATCCCAACAATAAGGGTGTGCTGTACTCTGCACACAACTCATAAGCGTGCCACATCCCAAAGGGATTTCAGCTGGGTACACAGGGAGGAGGAGCTGGATCTCAGAGATATTTTTTAGGAAGAAGCAGCTAGGTTTCAGCAGGGCCCAGACACAGGTATTTAGAGAGAGGTCAAGTAAAAGAGGACCAAGGGTTTGGGCAGAGGGTAAGAAAGAGACATCAAGAAAGACAGCACGGAAGAGCAAACACGTGAAGATTTAAAACTCCACTTTGTGTTGAGCGGATGCCAGTAGGCGGGTGTCCATGAAGTGCTGTCAGGAAGACAGGCTGTGAATTAATTTGGACAGCACAGGACAGGCTAGGAGGAAAGCGATCACCCTGTGAGTCATCAGCAGGAGACGATATATGCAAAATTTGTAAATAAGGTCACCCAGAGAGGGAACACAGAGGAGGAAAAGAGGAAGGCTGGGCGAACAGCCAAGGACAGAGCAGGTGAAGCAGTCAGCAGTACTTGATTGTCACACAGGACAGGGACAACCTTAGCAACATCACTGCGGGGACAACTCTGTACTACTCTGCCGGCAGAGGGGAATAAGCAAATCTGCACTAGCTGATTGGTACCTTGGGGGCAAATGTGTCATACCAGCTACTGAGAAGAAACCTAGAAAGGGTTTGGGAAGCTGCTGGGACCTGGTTCTCTGAGGTGCCTGTGCGTGCAGGCCCAGACCTGGCTCTAGCAGCTACAGAGATCTCATCTGGAGAGTAGGGCTTCCCCGTGGGGAGGCAAAAGCTTCCAGCGGTTTGGGGCTGCGTTCTCATTTGAGCTTTTGGCAGATAGAGTGCAAGAAAGAGCGGTGAATTCCCCCCAGAGAGCTACAAGGTCACTGCCAAACCTAAAGAGAGGCAAAAACACCTTGTTGGTAGCCACAGATCGGAAGAGACAAGCACACAGCTGCAGCTAACAGGGAGTTGTGCTGGGAAGCGGAGCCGATTCAGCATTATTCGGCTGCTACCCAGGCTCTGGAAGAGACAGAGCTCACGCTTGTGATGTGCAGGGGCAGGAGCAGCGGGATGCTGAAAGTCCCAACTGCCCCTCGATTACCCAGCCAGCTGGCCAGACACTGTGCTTCGAAATCACCCATTTACCTGCGAGCACTGCCTGGAAAGCACGAGGCAGCACACAGACAGTGTCCGGGTTAACTCACTGCTGGCAACAGTCTCCCATTTATCGGGAAGGGATTCATGCACTTCACAGAGGGCCGTGCAGTTTTTGCAGGTGTTAGGCAGTCACTCTGAGAGCTCAAGGCATCAAAAAGATTCAGAAAAAAAACACCCAGGATCCATTTCTTGTCATGGAGAGGCTCTTCCCAAATCCTGCATGCCCCAGGCAGTGCAGCAAAGTGGGGCTGGGAATGGACAGGTGAGACAATGGTCGCAAGAACAAAAAGGCTGTATTGAGAGTGACTTACATGAAGTTTGAGCAACTTGGCTGCTGCCTCACCTGAGGATAACAAGAAGTCAGATCTCTTACAAGCTGGAAATGCCTGGCCAAGTCAATGCAGAAGAGCAGGTGAGACAACCCTTAAGTGGTCTGGACCTGATTCTGTCTGTGTGCATGACAAAGCCAAATTGCTTTTTGGTTGAAAGTACACAAGCCCCGCTGGAAGCACGAAATGATATGGCCCTGATCCATAAAGGGACCATGCCAAGAAGTGAACGCCTCCCTCCCAACCCTGCAAGCCAGTAAAAGTAAACCTCTCAGAAAACATCCCTTGCCAAGTGACAGGTCCTGTGCAGTGGCGTGAGGGGGCGAGCAGCAGTACAGCTCCCTCTGCTACAAGTCCTGTAAGCAAAATGAAGTGAGCTGGCTCCAGGGAGGTGAGCAGCAGAGGTTATATGAAGGCCAGGCTCCACAGAATGCAGAGTTAAGTTAGGACAAGGTGGTCTGGTCTCTCCAGCCTGCCTGATTACCAGCCCTAGCCATTGGGAGATTTTTTTTTACACAGCTTTATTTATAAAGAGAATTGAGTTTGTGAAGCACAGCTTTGTGCAGATTTCCCCTACAAGACTTCATCAGATCACTCCAGACTCTGAGAGCGCTGTCTCTGCACAGTAATAGCCATTATCCCCTAGCTTTGTGTATGTTTATGTTACCCTTCCATTTTCCCTTCAGATATGACAAGCAATTCTTAGAAAATATGTTATAAACTCTTCTGCTCTGGAGCTGTGTCACCTTTGATTGCACTCATTTGAGGCCAAGGATGTAGTTTCAGAGTAAATCAATAAACAATGTTTAAAAGGGTCTCACAGAAACAAGCTGGGTGCAGTACCACCACCCTCCTCCCTCCCTGGTTTCCTCTGCTTTGGTCCTCCAGCCCAAAACATTGTTTTACACAGGATGAGCACAACCCAACCAAATAAACAGGCAAAATCCAAACAGCAAACTGCTTTCGGAAGCCCTCGGTGCTGCTTTACAGTATGGGAGTCCGGGCTAAGCCCTGCTTCACACTTGGAAGGGGACCTCAGGTGTTCAGAAGTCCCTGCAGTCACCAAATCAGCATGGCTGCTTTACCACAGGCCGATGTGAGGGTGCCTCACAGAACATCAGGAGGGACACACCTCACTGCCACTTCGCTGTACTCACAGGTGGACTACAGCCAAGGGCCTCCTGGTTGCTACAGATGGTCCTGGGAATGTCTGAGGACACATCTCAAGACCAGCGAGGGACTGGAATGGCAAATATGGAAGACCTGGATTCACAAAGGGGCCATATGCCTCCCACACCCACTGAAGACACTTCGGGCTCCTTGAGTTTGCAACCACATGGCGGGTATATCCAAGCAGAGATGTCTAGGACAGATTTACTGGGAACCCCAGGAGAGTACGTATTTGCCCCCAGCCCTCATTTACACTGCTTGCGGCTCCTAATACTCCTCACCAACAGTCACACCAGCACAGGATCTGGTTCTTGGGAACCTTACAAGAAGCTAACAAGGGTGTAGCCCCTCAAGCAGCTCCTCCAAGCTGAATCGTAACAGATCCCATCAGCACGGTATGGGCTGTGGGCTAAACACTTCATTAAGGAGCAGCTGAGAGGGTGGTTATTCATCATGCAGAGCCGCCCTGCTCTCCAGGATCAATTCGGCACATGGGGTGAGGGAAAACTGCTGGAGAACCCCCTGACAGAAAGCCTACCTGAATGCATTCACAGGAAGATTTACAGAGCAAATTAACTCCACCAGTTAATTATTTAGATTTGAGGGGCGGGGGGGCGTCATTCCAGAAATCTCCAAAGGCTGTGTAGAAACCCTGGTGATCCTGAGGCAGCAGCGACAACTCAGCCAGAGAGGGGGCTTGCTGCCTGCATGCTGTGAGAACACCCCCTTCACTCTGACACCTAACAACTGTTGGGTTTTTTTAGCCCAGCTGCACTTTCCATTGACATCTCCATTACCTGTTTCAGTGTGTTACATCGATGTATCTGCCTGGAGTTCCTTGCACTGCTCAGGACATCTGCTTGCTGTTCCCAGCTCTGCTGCTTTCTCTCACTGTAAAATAAAGCAAATTATTCAGGGTGGAAATGATCTCTTATTTTGAGGTTTCTGTTCAGCGCCTGTGTGCTCAATTCCAAATCCAGCATTGTCTGCACAGAGCCTGATGAGGGGAAATATACCTGCAAAATATACACCCCATAACTCTTCACACACAGTTACACAGCACAGCTCTAAGACAGCTCTGAAAGAGCCTCCAGCACAATGTGCTGGCATGTCAAAGCTCCTCCTAGAGAGAAGCAGGGCAACCAGCCCCCGTGACTCCTGCCCCACAAGCTTACTCAGCCCCAGAACCCTGCAGGACCTTGCTCTGAGCAACACCTTCTTGTGAACCTGGGAGGGCTCCTACAGACTTTCCTTCCAGTTTTTCTTTTTCCTGGAGTTTCCATTCAAAGCAGCTGCTTCTTCCCAAACACCCCTGGAGAACAAGGGGAACCCAACAAACCATGCACAGGTTTGCTGAGGGCGGTTAGGCGGCCCAAGTGCCACACCTCCCTGCTGTCCCAGAGACCACCTTCTGCTCTGGGTGCCCGCAGCACTGAGCGCCTTTAGGGATGCTCAAACACAGGGTAATTAATTAAGACAAGTGATCACTTGAACACAACTCTTGTCAAGTCAGCATTGGAGATGCACTCATTCAGACATAGCTACAGCATCTAGGGCCTGAGCCTTCTCCACGTTCTCGCTCACCGGCTGTTCAGAGAGTCAGGTGGTGTCGTTCCTAGAAGGTGAATAAATTATTATTGCAAATTACTCTGATGAAGTGGCTTTTATTAGAAAGCCAGACACAAAGGGAGCTTGCTGATTGGCTAACAGTGATGTCATACCCTGCACCGAACTCAAATGCAGAGATCTGAATTTTCTCCTCTATATTTTGTGTGTCATTTTCATTTTCTCCTGGCAATAAAGCCACACCAGCAGAGTCTTTCACCCCATGAGTGGGAGGTGGTCTGCACCTCTCAAGTGGCTGATGAAAGCAAAGTGGCCTTTGTTCCTCCGTCTTGCAACAAACCCAAGGCTAACAGTTTTCACCCACAAAGGCACCGAGCTTTGCTGCTCTATTACCAACCCCACCACTCAATTTTCTTAGGTGGCTTGCAGAGAAATCGGCATTTTTTTGGCTTGCACCTAAGTAAAATCATTCTGCTCACAGAGATTTTGCTATTTACAAGCTGAAGCTTAAAGTGCAGACAAAGTAACAGCCTGGGTTTCACTCTGATCTCCAGCAAAAGGCAAGAGCAGGACTTTGGAAACAGCAAAAATCCCAAATGACTGTGTATTTTGCAAGTTTCCCATCTCAGTTTTTCCCCCTTGCAGAGCCACTGGGAAATTCTCAGTGAGGCAGACTCAGTGAGCAACGCACAGCACGCTATCGTTTCTCTTCCCTAATCGAATTTCCCATCAAACTTAGGAAATTCTCCTAGCTTTAATCATTTCTGGATGGAAGCAGGCGTGCCAGTACAGCTGGAACACTGGAGCCCTGTGCAGTCAGCAAGCACGAAAGCACCACTTGCTTCACTGAACTGGAATGAACTTTCCAATTCAAGCAGCTCTGCGGAGCGTGCCTCTCCAGGCTGTGGTCACTCTGCAGCTCCTGCCAGCCAGGCCACCGCGGGTCTGGGCACACAGACACAGGCAGAGCAGAAGGGTTTACGTACCTGTCCCTTCCCTCCCTCCACCCCCCCCGCTATGTACTGTTGAGGTGTAAATTTGGCCAGGAAGACCAAGTTGAACATTTCCAGCAGTGGCACCGAGCTCCTGCTTGTGCAGGAAACGCAAGGAGCTCTACCACAGAGAGCACAGATCCCAAGTTGACCTACACAGCTTGCTTATCCCCCTTTGCTTATGGCTCTAAAGCCATTTGTCCTTCCAAGGGCAGAAAACAAAACCCATCTATCACTTGGAAGATGTCCTGGAAACGCCCAGAGAGTTGAACTGATGGAATTGGACACCGAGGACGGCTGGAGAGCTCAAGCATAGCTAGATGTGTTGTTCCCAGTCCTGAGGTCATGGGTCTCAGCAACAACATCAGCTCCACTTTCTTCCAGGTGGCTTGAAGTTGGAAATCACTGTCTGTTATCACCGGAAAATTTGCTGAGCTGCCTGCCCTCTGCGGATAACAGAGGCTGCCCTCAGCCTCCTAGATGTTGGATCTGAGGTGTCTGAAGTCCTGAACGTGAAGGTGCAAGGAACAGGCATCCAGGAAAGAGAGTGCCTGACTGTGAATCGGAGTCAGAAAAGAATAGGAAGGCAGAAATCCTAGGAAAAGATACTGTCTGGCTGAGACACAGGGTCAGCATCAGCAAAAAGGGTACAGGCTCTGGGGTTTACGACCTGGAACAGATTCAACTCACCCCTTTTAGATCTGACCTCCTTTCCTGTTTGAGGAAGAAAGTGAAAAGGAGAGGGAGCCATGAATCTTGGATCCAGTCCCTGCTTTGCTGATGCATGGCTTGGCCTAACGTCCCTCTCAGCTTTTCCACTCCACGTGTAGAATGGAGGGTTATTAAAAGCATCAGAAGAATCTCAAGTAAAAGAATTTTCCTGTTTTTAAGAGCTTTGCTATAGT
The DNA here is from genome assembly GCA_020800305.1 of Porphyrio hochstetteri. Taxonomy (NCBI): domain Eukaryota; kingdom Metazoa; phylum Chordata; class Aves; order Gruiformes; family Rallidae; genus Porphyrio; species Porphyrio hochstetteri. The sequence continues at coordinate 14,233,643 of CM036915.1, read as the reverse complement.
CTCTCTGGTGTTCTGGCTTGGACCACCACAGACCAGAGCCAGGAAGCTCAGAAGACCTTTTGGATATTGAATTACTGCTCAGAACCACATCGACTTCCAAAACTGCAACCACTGGCCAAAAAAAGAAGCCTCTGTAGAACAGAGCACACCCACACAGACAGTGTGGGCAGCAAAATGATCATATGCTGGGCCAAACTCTGCTTCCCTTCCTCACACAGAGTAATGCCCCTGCTCCCACCTTTGACTTCAGTGGCATTATTTCCCCGTATGAAGCAGCCAGGCTCTAGAGAAGAATACAGTCCCACCTACTTATGGCTTGAGCTCCTGCATCACTTGGCTTTTTAATGAGGTTGGGGTTTGATGGATCAGTCAGCCCCTCCCTTTCACTTGAGGACAGCATTAGAATCACGTCTGGATTATAATACGAAGTAAGCTGTTCTGGAGTGATAGGAATCAAAGCCCTGAAAGTGAGATTCCGTTTAATTAATCGTGGTAGACACATGAAGGTATTGATCTTAGATTGAGAGGTTCAGGATTGGCCCGGGGGAGAATTACTGCAGGGCACACTGCATTAGGGTGATACTTTTGAATTTCTAGTGATGTGGGAGGGAAGCGAGTAGGAAATAAGTGAATAATTGCAGCTAATTAGAACCTCTGTGTGCATCCCAAATTAATTTGTTTGAATAATCAGCCACCAACAGCAGTCTGATCCAAGAGGAAAAGGAAACAACTGCCCAGAGAGATCTAGATTGCTCCCAGAAATTCTCCAGTCTTATGGCTGGGACAAATGTTTTAGGGAACCAAGGCCCTAAATACAGAAGGGGAACCAGACAGGATCACTGAGTGAAAGTGCTTGTTTGTCCCTAAGATGCAGGATAAATAAAAGGGGCTAGCCAAAGCTGAAGGAGGACAGAGGGTGCAGAAGAGAGGATGATGCTCTTGCCTTAACCCTCTTCCAAGCCGTTTGCAACATGCCACCTCCCGCTGGACGCCCAGCAGCGTGCCCGCCTGCGCCTTCACAGGTGGGACCTCAAATCCATCAGGGAGATACGGGGTGGCTGCAGGGGGATCAGACACGCAACTGCTGTCGCTGCGGGGATAATAAAAGGTATGGACGCTAGCAGAGAGGGCAGATGGAGGCAAAAGCTGCAGCTAGCAATCTGTGTGCGCACACCGACCAACCCACTGCTCCCTGTCCACGGGATCCCCATAATCTCCCAAGGCAGACCTGCTGTTACAAACGCTCTCATCACTAACGCAGCGGGGGTGGCTAAGCAGAGAGCGTGAATGATCTAGCAGGGGGTTAATAAAAGGACTGACGCAGAACAAAAAAGCCTGTCAGTCGCCAGAAGATGTGCTCCCCATCCCTTCAACCCCCCAGGAAATTAAAAATTGCAGCCTGTGGTGTTCACCGTTTTCTCAGCAGGACCGTCCAGGGCAGTGGGATGCGGAAGGGTACGATGGGAAGGGGAAAGTTGGGAGTCAAAGGTTTGTCCCACCTGTTGCTTCTGACACGAGGTACCAAGCCCTGTTATTCTAAAGAACCAGGTTACGTGGCCTCTCCAAACCTGAGGAGACCAAGCCACAGTTTTGTGTGCTGCTGCCAGCAGTTCCTCCTTGGAGAGAGTCCACTAAACCCTGCCAGGCTGAAGGGCCAGACAGCTCTGCCTGACAGCACCGAAGTCCATGCTAGCATGTTTCCATGGAAATGGGAAGAGAACAAACGCGTGGGAGATGATACACCTTTTCCTATGTAGATGTGGACCATTGCTAACATCCCTTCCTCCTGACAACCTTCAGGAGCCAGCATTTTGCGGCACAACCAAAACAGAACAAGAAAAGGGGAAAAAAGACCCAGTCTTTTTTGAAACAAAACTAAACCCAGCATCCTCTCTGGTAAGCAGCAGCTGAACTCAGAAGCACATTAGTCCACCCAAAACACCCTTCCGGAGAAACAGAGATTCCTGCACTGAATAGAACGTGGTAATCCACAGGCTCCTTGTTTCTCACAGGTGGTTAGAGATGATCTGTTCCCTCCCATCTCCGGGCTGTTTCACAGAAAGTTCCCAGCACTGTTTTCCGCCTCCAAAGGAATGAGATCTCTCAGCTCAGAGGTGAATCCCCCGCTGCCTGTTTCCTGCCTGTTATTGTCTGCTTTGCCCGGCGCATTGTCTGCAGCAGGCTGCGCAGCGCAGGCCCGCAGCGCCCTCTCCCGCGGGCCAGCCAGGCTCAGACATTCCGGCACCACACAACCGGACGAGGCCCGCTGTGCCACCGCGAGCACCAGGGCGCAGCACCCCACTTGCTTTTGGGGTGCTGCACTATCCGCCAGGCCGGAGGCCTCAGCATCCTGCCTGGTATGCGAGTAGCCAGGCATGCAGAGCTGGGTTTCACGCAGCAGCACCTGGAACGTCGGTCACTTCTCCGCACCGTGAGCCAAGGCCGGGGGCGCTTTGGCAGCAGATGCAGAAATCTTCGCCTGCCTCCTGCTTTCTATCAGCTGCTGGGCACTTCAGATAAAGGCGAGCTCTGTTCACAGAGGCTCTGCTGGGGGCCTGAGCTTGGCATCCACCAGAGGCGCGTGGAATAAATTATCCCTCTTTTGGACCCCCGGTCTCTGCTTATCACCCGAGGTCCGACTGCACCTCACAGTGTACAGCACGGCCAGAATAACATCCCAGCCTGTTCCTGCACCATCAACACAGCAGATTTCTTAGGTTGCCCTCACCAGAGCCCCTCCACAGCCAGCTCCTGACTCACCCTTCCCCAGGCATCTCCATGCCCACACCGCAGACCAATCTGCCCTGGGACCTTGCTCCTCAACCCATCCGTGCAAGAGCGTCACACACAGTTCAGGAGAAGAAATAAGAGAGATCTTGTGTGAGGTCAAAGGCAAAGCAACAGCAAGTTTTGTTACTGTAGGGAATTTGCTTGCTTTGCTTGGGTTTAGTATCATTTTAAAGGACAAGTTACTGCTCCAAGTGCTGGGAGGCAAGGATATGAGGGAAGGGGCTTCATGAATAAAGATATGTTGCATGGATAGAATAATTAAAGCTCATATAGAGCTGTCATTTTACCTTCCAAGTGGGTGAAAATGAGGTGTCCCATCCCCAGGAGATCCAGGAAGGGATCAGGCACCTTCATTAGACACAAAGTGGAAGCTGGGCATCAAACACTGCCAGGACACCAGGCCTGGCTGGGCATTTTCATGCTATCAGGAGAGCAATGTGTTGGGAGAAGTTAGCCTTCCTCCATGGGAAACAATGCTCCTAGGAACTAAAGGATTCCTGGCTGCCAGGAAAATGCTTGGGAAGTGGAAACTTCCATCCTTCCTCAGCACAAGAGATTGCAGGAGGCTCCCAGCATCAGAGCCAGAGCTGGTAGAGCCGCAGGACATTCAGCGCCATACTAATGCTGCTGGAACAGACTCAGCAAAAGAAATTACAGAGAAAATAAACAAGCAACCAGAACATTTCATTTGACCCAAAAGAAAATGAGAAGCCCAGAGCTCCCCATGAGCAAGAAGCAGCAGCACTGTGCCACATCCCAGCCCTGCTCTCCGCAGCATGGGCACTAGCAGCATCTGGCCAGATGTGCCCTCAGGCCATATCCAGGTTCATCTGCCAGCACCTGCTGCTGGAAAAGGTTTTTTCATAGTATTCCTTCCTGCCACATTCATCTCAGACAGCAAAAGTAAACATCACCTCTCTCACATCATGTTATATGTTCTTACAGATCTGTCCTGTAAAACAAGGTCCCCCTGCAACACCAGCCTTGCTGTGCACACCACCTGAACCGAGCTGGTTTGGGGCCAGGGGGATTTTCTCCAGGCTGGAACAGATTGTTCCTTCTTCCCCTGCACATGCCATGTGGGAGACTAGATGTGGGTGAGTGCAAGCCCATCTTGTGATGACAGGAGGTAGGCTTACGAGGGGTTGCAATGGGGCTGTGAGGCTGCTCCATGCTCCATAGCAGGCTGGTAGGCCTACGTTCCTCCCGCGTGCTGCTGAGAGAGCCGCGGGAGACTGCGTATTTCACTGTCCTCCAAGTCTCATTCATCTTACACTTCCAGTGAGAGCATGTATTTGTGGTTTCAGTGAAATGTGTGACACTCTACTGCTAGGCTGTGTGAGCAAGAATTTATCTGCTCAACAGATTCTGCCAGCTTCCAAGTACATGATTTACCCTGAAAAAACACGCTACCACTGACAGGATCTCCTGGTGGTAGTTCCAGGTGGTCTTTTGCATGCCAGTGATAAGAGGTTTTGGGTTTTCTTAGCACGTTTCCCCTTTGTCTTGATTTTTCCCACCAGTGCTGGCTGCATTAACACTGAGAGCATCAGCTTCAGGGGACACAGATAGCGCAAAGTGAGTCAATTCCTGTTTTGGTGCTCCAGGCTGAGAAACAGTTCAACCTCATATTGCCCAGAGGAGACACAGATAAGGTCCACAGGCCCTTGACTCCCTCGCTGAACATGTACAGACACCCTGCCATCAAACACTGTCCCAGGCTGCCATGTCCAGCAATGACAATCTCAAAGATATTTGCTCTGTCTCCTGCAGCTGCATTTGAGAGCAGCGGTCATCCCAGCTACTGTGGCATTAACTTCAGGAGGGTGACAGTGACACTGTCCTGGCAGAGCTCTCCTAGCTGAGCCACCACCACTCCACCCACCTACTCTGAACTCGAGAGCTTCCGATACTTTCTCCTCCACGCCTGCTCACAGCTCCCCTCCCAAGCACAGACCCTCTATTACCCACCAAAGAAGTGAATCGCAGTAACACATGGACACTTGCAGGGCCCCAGCTTTTCAGGTTTATGCTTTCAGGGTGAAACTGCACATGAAAACCAAAACACATATAACTGACAAAAGGAATCTTAAAACAAGTATTTTCTGCTTGAGGTATGTGATCTAAGCCCAGATCTAGAGTTACTGAGCTTAGGTCAGTCTGGTCTGAGATACAAAGGCCCCTTTTCCTTGCTGCCTCCTTCCAACTCTTTCCCCTTCTCAAAAACACCTCATCATAGTCTTCTACCGAGCAACTCCCAGGTCTTTCCAGTGGACTGTACTATTTCTTTACATATTTTTAGGCAGCAAACATCTCTGGTATCCCTCAATCTTGACAGAGTAGCAAACATTCACAACTGTGAGCCTGCCTTGCACAGTTAGTTCTCAGATTCCTCCCAAGCGCACACAAAGTGGGCACATGGGTTGGATGATGCTCTCTTTTTCTGTGTTTTCTTTTACTCAGAATAAAGACCTCATTTTATTTTTGCCTTGCTGTATTTATGATCTGCAGGGCTGCTCAGGGTCCCAACTGTGTACGCTCATGTCCTTTTCTTGTCATATAGATATATAAGGCGCAGCATGCTGCTCCTGTAAAATAACCCAGAGGCATTTTGGGGGCACTAACAGTGGCGTTTTACAACTGCTCCTTAGGGATTTGAGCCCCTCCTTCTTCAAAGACCTTCTGTCCTTGAAATACAGTTTGAACTTTTCACACGAGATCACAGTCGCTAAACATTCCTGTGCTAGTTAGAGGTATCTTTGCTCTGCTGATCATGGTGACATGAACAGGAGAGACACTGCTCTCCAGCCACTCCATTTACCAGCAACAGATGACACCATCACCTCTCAGTTCCTATCACGGCACCATGTGTTGAGGCATAAGACCTGCTGTGAGCCAGGTGCATGATGTCTGTGTCAATGCTTCCGCAACAACTGTCTCTTAGGTAGGGCTCACAAAAAGTTTGCAGTTACTTGAAAGATTTGGAAAGAATACAGAGTTTACACATCCTAAGGGTCTCTGAACTGGCTTATTACCAGTGGGCAGGCAGCATACACCTTGCCAGGGCTGAGTCCCAACCTCAGGAAGCCAGCAGCTGTCTGCCACGTGTGATCACAGCAAAACCTGAATTTCATTTTAGGCTGATTCCCCCAGCTCTTGTTAGCAGACTAATGAGTTTGTGATTATGATCTGCCACAGCTTCTGTCTTGAAGATGTCTCTGCACCTGTGTGCAGAACGTTGCTGGGTACCGCACCGATTCCTGCACATCCTATTAACGTGGCTTGCTGTGGCGTCGATATACTGAACCATCTGAATGGGAAACAGCATCCCACCCCTCATGTTACAAAAACATTGAGGGGAAAATTCCTGAAGGCTTCTGCTGGCCTGGGAAAGGAACCTAGGCCACCTGCTCAGACCCCTGCCTGAAGCAGGGCAGAGCCAAGCCCTGCCTCTCCCTTGTACCCTCTTACCTGTTAGCCATGAGCAGCGCAGGGCTCACAACTGTTACTTGCTGCCCCGCAAGACAACAGCTGCTATTTCAGTTGAAATGCCAAAGGCTGATGGGAATCTGACAGTCCATGTTTAAACGACAGTAGATCGTCAGCTGGGAAGTGGGTGGAAGGGAATCATTCATTAAATAAACTCCATTTTCTCCACATGAATTAATTCACAAAGAACGCATCCTTTCATGGATTGCACAGTTGAAAGCAAAGCCAGTCTTGCCTCCTCCTACATTACCTGTCAGTTGTACCACAAAGAATAGAAGAGCTCAGTCAGTTGTTCCTCATGTGATGGAAAAAAGAAAAGGCCCCATCTTGCCTTTCAACTCACCTGAGGTTCTGAGCTGCCCCACATCTATTCTTCTACGGTTACACCCACACATCCGGGTCTGCCTTTTGTTTGGGGCTGATCTACAGGGCTGTGACCCCATACCCAGCAGCCAGAAGCCCCACCACAGGCTCACTTGCTGGGCAGCCAAGGCACAGCCCAGTTCTACTTTCAGACTGAATTTACCTCAGTTTGTATGAAATGCCAGGTGTCTGTTGGTATCTCTGCTGCAGTGGCAACTCTCAGATCACGTTTGGTTTCCCATGGACAAGATCCAAGGAGTGACGGATGGCTGGAATGGTGCCCAGCTGAAAGCTCAGGAGCCGAACAGCGAGAAGCATCTCAGCACCCGTGTCTCCAGCTGAACCCAACAGTGACAGTAACACTGAAAACCCAGCTCTCCTCAGGCTCCTGCTCCTCATCTGGTAGCACGGCCTTAGTCAGGCCTGTCTGCTTTGATCGTCTGGTCATCAGGTGCTTAGTGCATAGCTGTGCCCTTTCCCAGCTGAGTGTCTGGTGCAGCTGCCCAGATCTGTCTTTCTCACCTCCAGCTGCCAGCGAAGTGCTAGCTCGGTAGCTGTCTCCAAAGAGTTAGCTCCTTTCCCGTAAGGGAGCTCTGTTTGGGAAAGGTTTTCTCACACACCTCCCTGTCTGGCATCTCAGAACTTCACCAGAAGTACAAATCATGCTCAGTGACACCTCTTCCCTCTTGAGCAGAATATAAGACAGTCAACAGCACGTCAGACTACAGACCCGTGCAGCCCATTATTGCATCTCTGATAGTCGTGAATAATGCGATGCAGGGGAAAGAACGACTGTGCCATCAATCACTGGTCACCCTCTAGACACAGAGAGCTTTGTAGCCCTCTATGGCTTTGCTCTAGAGCATCTCTGCTCAGGGCTGAAGCGTTTCAGTATATTCAGCTTCTCCTTGAACAGAAGCTGGTCCAGATCAACCATTGTCCCTGTTCCTCTTCCCTGGACACTTTTTATACCACAGTTTTTCAACCAAAACTGTCTCTGTAAGCTCGTGTTTGGCTAAAGCATGTGTTCTGTCAAAAAGGGTTTAGCAGCTGACTTTCTCAGAAACAAGCTACTGAGAAGCCCAAGTGTTCCCCTTAGAGACGAATGACCTCCTCTAGACAGCAGACGGAGTAGTCACTTGCTGTCAAGGTCTGCATGTGTGATGGTTCAGCCAGGGGTAAAGTGGGGAAGTGACTGATAATCTGTCTTGGCCACTACTGAGAAGGGAAATTTCACAGCAGTCATTTCTGAGATCTAGAAAGCTACAGAGGCAGAACAGGTTTGGTTTGTTTCTTCTGTAAAGATGAAGGAGGAAGAGTGTCAGTATGCCCTTCACGGAGAGGCCTTTAGTGCCTTCTCTTTAGCCCATTTGGCTACTGGACCTCATCTTCCAGAGCACTATGTTGTGGGCCATCAGTGCTATAGGCAGAGCAGTCCTTTCTACAAAAGAGATGTGCTTTGTTCAAAGGCAGCAAGAGCAACCACCCAAATTAACCTGAAGATACTGTGGGAAAGCATTCAATCCTGCAGCATTAACGAGACATAGCCTCTGAGCTTATAAAATGAAGATGGCATAGATCATATGCAGACTTTCACAAGGAAGTCTCTGGAGCCTGATCTGGTTGCTCACCCCTATGACCACAGAGCAACTTCCCCAGGAATCAGCCTGCTATTCAGTTCAAACTCCTTTGGTTAGCTACCTCTCCTTGTCCAGCCTAGAGGCAACACATCCCCACAATACCTACAGGTGCCGCAGAACCCCAAAGGAAACCGGAAGTTCCCATTCACAGAGCCTCAGCACTATCTATAGAGGCACAGAAGTAAAAGCAGGCCTCAGGTAGCATTTATAACACAACGGATTTTGTTCTGGATTTCTCTGATTTCTGGTGCTTACAGTTTTATTTCCAGAGTATCTTTTCTTTGCAACCTTGCTCAAGCCCTTCCCCATACAGATAGGTTCATCACCACTCCCCCCACTTCTCCACCTCCTCTTTGTTTCATAAAACATCTGGGTGTTCTGCCCGTGTATCACTTTTCTCAGCCACATTTCCTCCAGAGAAGTTTCTACTTCTCTGCTCATCACCTCTTTGTGGAAGAGGTTAGAGGCATCTTCTGCAAATTAAGACAAACCTGGTTCCACACACAGCCACAATTACTACCACTGGCTTCTTTTTATACCGAATACTCAATGTCTTACACCTCCTGTCATTCACACAGGAGGAAAATGGCAGAGACAACTTTGTCAAAACCAATTCTGAGGCTAAAACCTCTGTAGACAGATCTATACAAGACAGCTTTGCTAGGCACTGCTATTTGTGAGGTGTGTCAGTTAATGTATGATAGGGGAATGCACACGAGCAGTTTACAATATGAACTATGAAATACACAGAGTTTTGGCAGTTTCATTGTTGAAATTCTGAAACAACTGCCTCTCAGTAGACCAATACACAAATAGTATTGCAAAACCAGATTCAGGGCTTCAATTAGCATTTCAAAATGTGCCTAGCCTACAGTCCTGCAGAAGACACATCCTGTCCATCAGCAAATCGACCGCCTGTGAGAAAGCAGAGCTGTATGCCTGACTGCTACAGCCTTGAGTTCCCACGCTTTGAGTTGCCGCATAGTCTGTACTGGATGGTGCAAATGAAGAGACCCGACTCAGGAGGGTGGAGCAAAGGAGGCCCAGGGTGTTCTTATGATGTGGGCCTTAAGGGTCCAGCCAGGGACATGCTGTAAGGCAGGATCTACAAGGTGAGCAGCACATAGCTGATATAACCATCACCTGATGCTGCTGCCACCCAAGACAACTCTTGTGCAGTCATGTGTGTGATTGCAATGGCAAAATGGCAGCCAAGGCAGCGGGAGAGAAGTGCTCCCCACAGAGTCGTATCCAAGATCTAGACGTGCTATTCCAGACAGCAGGAAAAAAACCCCTCCAAACTATCTTCATAGAACCATGCAATGAGAGTGTATTTTTGCTGGTAAAGCTGTGTCACTCAGATCAAGATTATGCCCTTTCCCTCCCTCCTGCTCGCAGAGCTCTGACCTGACGCGATCCTGCCGGTGGCAAAGTGCCCTGCACAGGCCCTCTGAACACTGCTGCAAGCACAAGACATTTGCTGTCCTTTAGGTCTGTGGCTTCTCTATTCTGATCTCTCCAGGCCTGCTCAAATCTTTCTTCCTCAGTCTTCTGCCACCGCAGAGGCTTCACTCACTGCCTACAGGGCTGCAAACCTGTGGCTTCTCAGACACCAGCTTGTAGGAGTTTCACTGAACAGTAATGGAAATAGGTGTAGCGCTCCTGACATGTAATTTGGCTGATGGGGCTGTACTACACCAGTTTGTTAGTTTGAAACATGTGCTGATGAGGTAGTGACAACATTTTAGCAATGCCCTTTGTATCACAGGAGTGAGATTTGATTTGATAGATACCAAACATTTCAAGGCACGTTCACTACCAATGACAGCAGCACTGTTGTTAAAGTGAAAGCAAATTATAACCTATAAAGAATCCAAAGTATTCATTACAAGATGCAATCCACAAAACACAATGAGTACGTAAATTAGATGGACTTAAGGGAATAAAGAGTTTTGTTTGGAGACTTCCTTTCCAAAGATAAGACTGGTCACCTGTCACTCATATTCTATCTTGCCAAAGAAGTTGAGACTACAAAAAAGCACTTAAACGTTGCTCTGTCCATATGCACTGCTCACATAAGATATAGAGCCACCCTTTCTTCTGGACACTATACAACGCCACCTGTAATACATCTCATGACAGGACTATGAGGTCAGAAACTCCTGACAGATAAAGAGGGCTTTATCTGTCCAGACATCTTCCTCACAAAATTTTCTCATTTATTTCTTGGTGTTAATGTCCTAACCTGTCTTATTGCCACAAAGTTTTCAGTTCTTATATCTCTTTTGGTCTGAACCACTTGCTCCAGAAACAAGGTGACTTGTTTCTGAGCTCAGGCAGCCGCTGCCACGAACTCTTAATTGCTCAGGGTGTTCACCAGCACAGATGGTGGCTCACGCTTGCTCCAGTTCCTGCATGTTCTGCTGGAAGACAGCGTGATCACCACGGGGCACTACAAAATCCAGCAGTTTGGCTCAAATAGAAAGAAATGCAGAATTTTGGATCTGGATGTTCTCAGCTCTAGCCCCTGGGTCTCAGCCAAGATGGAAGCCATTCCACCCCCCGATGCTGAGTTCTCAAAAAAAGGATGGTGGCGAGGCCTCCAAGGAAGGCAGAGTTATAATCATGAGGCAGGGTAGGAGGGGAAAAAGAGAATCTCTGCGCAGAAACACTCCCTTGTACAACAGCAAATCTCTCTAATGTGGTAGTTCAGCTCCTGCAGAACATCCAAACATCTGACAGCTTCACACGAGGCGTTTCTTCCAAATTCTGGGTACAGGCAATGCTGCTGCTCATAAAGTAATTTAAACTGGGACTTGCATCTTTCCTGTGCAATGGAACCTCTGAAGCACTGCATGACCGACAGGCGCTTTGCAACTGCCAAGACATGAAAGTGTGTTTGTTATTAACACATCACTATATAATTAGGGAACTCAGCAGGGAGCTGGGTATTCACATGCTCCTCTTCCTCAGATGCTGACAGCATTAGATGAAAGTCTCTAGGTATCCCATTAGGTGACAAGTGAAAATGAGTTCTGTGGCCAAAACTAAGCAATTTGGCATGATTTACTAGTCATGGCATTTTCTGCTCAAAAAGGCCTTAGAATTGGAACAGCAGGAGGTGTTACAGGTCAAGATTGAGATGCGCTGGCCAAGCTGAGTGGGTGTCTTGTGGAGAAGAGCAGCAGTGGGTGCTGAAGTCCAGGATTGAGATGTGTTGGCAGAGCTCAGATGGGGAATGCTGCCCAGTTTCTGAGAAGACAGAGTCTGTATTTTAATTAGAGTTTGTCTGCTCATCTGCATGGCTCAGCACAAACTTTCACCTTCTGAGTTTTCCAGGTCTTTTTTAGGATCCATCCAAAAAAAGCCTACCTTCCACTTTTTCCACTCCTCCCCCAGTGAAGGTGTGCTGGTATGGACTGCTCACCCTCCTGTATTCTGCTCTCATTAGCCGTCACGGGTCAAGCATCAAAAACGTATGTGCTAACTTCATGTATATGGACCGATACACGGATCCTGCTCTGAAGGGTTTCCAATTCAGGTTAAACAAGGCCTGCAATCTAGGAGAGGGAGCTGTGGGATTTCAGGGAGAACAGAGAAGGCTTGATGACACGTAGATGAGCAAGCCAGACACAGAAAGCCTGAATAACTGACTTCACAGAGCTTGGGGAATGCAGAGAGAAGCAGCAGTATGATGGGAGCATTGGATAGGACAAGAAGGAACAGGATGGCCAGCATCTGCAATGCAAATCCTGCCCTGAGTACTGCCTGATGTTTATTAGTGACAGCTAAAAATGCCATTCCAGGCATTACAAGATACGCACGACCGATCCCAGCAACAATAAAGGAATTCATAGTTTGAGGAAAAAACTCCTCCCCCTTTCCCCACTGTGCACAGGCCTACAGTTTAAGCTGACCAAAGTAGGTCAAAGGGAATGAGTTCATTTGAATATGTAAATTCAACTTAATGAGGAGTAAAGACAATTGCTTCAAGCTTGCAAGCTCAAGCTAAGAAAAACAGGTCTTTATAGCTCCTTCAGTAACTCCAGGTTTTGGCTTTCACCCCCTCCCTGCCCTCTCCTACACTTGCCCATCTTCATCCTCTCCTCTCTAACCTCCTGCCTAGCCAGCACAAAGCAAACCCCATGTCTCAAACCTGAGCCCGTGGTGAAAAGGTCATTAAAAAGCTCATGCACAAAGGTTTGCGCTGCTGAGAACATGGCCTATGTGTGCAACTCCCCACAAGCTAATTTTCAAACAAGAAAACGCATCTTTCATCCGCCTCCTGCAGACAAAGTCTTTTTTCCTCTTTTTTTTCTTTTTTGCTGAAGGGAACAGGTTGCAATTCCAATAACTGAAGACTGATTAAATCTGCTGTCCTCCTACCAGCCCCCCAGTCACAAGCCGCTCATACCATGAAACAGTGTCAAGAAAAGGATCTCTTATACAAAAAATTTCATATAACCAGGGAGAAGAAACAAGGGAAAACTTTACATTAATTTTTTATTTAACCCTTCCCGGTCTAAAATCCATTAACTCTTACCTTTCCCTTCCTATGCATCTAATAAAAAGGTATTTTGGCAAAATCAGTGTGTTGTATCTTTGAAACAACACACAGCACTGAGCCACAAGTAATAAGCTTGACATTTCCATAATTAAGCCGGTATTTAATTAATACCTTCTACTCAGCCTGACTCAACTCATATAATCCAACAGCCCTGAGTCCCTCTGGTACCTCCATGTAAAACTTGTGGGGCGCTGGGTGGCTCAAGGGAAGGAAATAAGGAGCCAGATTTCAGTCCCCAGCTGAGAGTTTCCCCTCCAATTTAGCTGTTTGAGGCAAATCTGGATCCACAGTGGCCTAAACCAAACGTTGACCAAGAAAAAGCAATTTAACTCTTAACTGAACAGTTCTCTTCACTTTTTCTTTTTAAACCCTTTTATTTTTATTGGCAGGAATGAAGATCATAAACCAAATCTTTCAATTACCTTTGCAGTCTCACTCAAGTCCACTGTCAAAACTGTTCATGGAGATTGAACACCGGCAGTTTACGGAGCCTGAACAGCAGTGGTTCCTCCTGAGCAGCTTTGCTGTCATCGATGTGGAAACTGTACCTGTTCTGGGAGTAAAAAAGCCAACTTTAGTCTTCAGGGCAACACCACAGAACACTGCATTTGCATCAGATGACAAACTGATGGCCCCAAAACGGAATCGTGGCTTAAGTCCCCAAAGTATTGCTGCGTTAGGTTATCCACTTGCAGCCTAACCCTCTGACAACATGGTGCTAATAATGGGGTCCCCGAGCTGTGACGATGCTCTGGGTTATGGATGCCTTATGGGCCCGTCTAATTATGATGTTCTGTGACAAGGCTATAAATACACACACTCCCACAGGTGAAGACCCGATTGTAGCAAGCAGCGAGGGGTTCTGCAGGTATTTGCTCTGTGTTCTCACACAGTGTAGCACTGCCTGCTTGACTGGAGGGCTGTTTATAACTGCAAGAGCCTCACAGGCCTATACCCAGGGGACCTCAAGGATATGGAAGCAAATGAGATTTCATAATCACATATAGATCAAACGTTAGCAGAAAAAGTGCCGAAGGGAAAAAAGAGTAAATTTGTTCAAATGAAAAAGCCTACTAACAAAACCCAAAGACCACCTGAGCAAAGGAAAATTGGGATTATGCATTAACAGACCAGCTCTGGTGGGCTGAACGGAGGTCTACACAGCAATGAAGATAATCAGTCTTTTCCAGAGCACGTAAGGAGGTAGCTATTTGAGGAGAAAGAACTGTTTGAAGGATTTCTTGGATAGGGAAGGTGGCTAGGCCTCCTGTTCATTTTCAGGATCCTGTTTTTAAAGATCAGTACATTATCAGGCTGACAGAGCCCTGGGACAGGCTACCCAGGGGAGCGTGGAGTCTCCTCCTCTGGAGATATTCCAGACCCATCTGGACACTGACCTATGCGACCTTTCCTAGGGACCCTGCTTTGGCAGGGGGGTTGGACTCAATGATCTCTGGAGGTCCTTTCCAACCCCTACTATTCTGTAATCATAACACTTCAGGCTATACAAGTGCTCCTTCAAAGTGCCAGCTGAGGAGGCTTTTTCTTACTCTTTCCTTCCCTAGCAATTCTGGCCTCCATCCTCTGCCCATCCTGCCCACCGCTGCACCCTCAGACTTCACCTGCTCCTACACAAAGAAAGAAAAAAACCCAACAAACCCCCCCCAAACACAAGGAAGTCCTTTTTTATAAGGACCAGTAAAAAAAAGAAAGGAATTTGATGGGCCAGTCATTAATTCATGATAACAGCTGCTGCAGATGAGCTGCCAACTGAAAGCCAATTCTTGCATCCTAAAAAGCTTAACAAAAAGCTTTCTGCCATCCCATCTCCTTTACTGTTTGTTTTGTCAGAGTCAAGGGAGATGACAATCACTCACAACACAGAACTGAGTAAGGAAATTATCAGCTGCCTCAGCCAACGCACTGTGGATGCAGTTGTCAAACTCTCACAAATTTTGTCATAAGCCTCAGAGCTAACGTTTCTATGATTCCTAACGCAGCCTGGAAAAACTCCCTTCCATTAAAAAGGGAAACCTCCCTTTTGACTTGCCGCACCACCTCTGTGATAGGATGAAACAGGCACCAAAGGCCGCTCTCTCCCACAGCTCCCAGCACAGGCTGCCTCGGGAGGCATGTGGGCAGAGATCCGATGAGCTTAACTCACCCTGGAGAAGGCAGCAAAGAGGCCTAGACTATTCCAGAGGAAGAAAGGATATATACAGGGCCAGGGATTAGCTTTAGGCTAGTGACTGGTTTGCTGGACCGGAGCTGTTTAGAGAGAGGAGCTCACAGGCACCGCATGCACGGGACAAATGAAGTGTAACTGTAACATAGGCCCACAGAGGAGCTGGGCAGCAAGGACAGAGGGAAAGGGGCACCGTGAGGGAGACCCAGGACGGCAGAACGAAGCTGTACCATCCACAGAGGAGTGCAAAACCATGAAGCCCGGGGAGGCTTCAGCTCAGTGCTGGTAACACGGCGAGGGTCAAGCCCCGAGGCAGGCCGAGCCTACAGCAGCACGGGGGCAGCGCTCACCGCAGGCTCCTCGCTCCAGCACCGGCTCCTCGCCGCCTGCGGAGCCGTCTCCGAGGACCCAGGAGTCCTTGAGCGCGGCAGTGCCCGTGAGAGACCGGGCTCCCCCCCCATTTCCCCTCACGACGCGCCGCCGCCCTCGCGCAGCCTCCGCCTCCCGCCTTATTCCCGTAGCTCAGTTACGCAGGCGGCGCAGCCGTACCTCCGGGAGGTACGTAGGTTGCGGGCGGGAGAGGTCGCTCCGTTTGCGTAGGGCCCGCCTCGATTCCCGAAACGCCTTTACGGCAGCTGGCTCCCGGCGGGGGCGGGGCGCTACGGAGGCGGCGTAAGGAGGCCCCCGCTGCTAGCGTCCCTCCTCAGACGTGGCGGGATTGGCGGGGGGCTGGCGCGGACGCGGGGATGTGGCAGAGGTCGGTGTGCGTGGGCCTGCTGGCCCTGGCGTTGGGCTACCTCTGCCTCCTGGGACCCGAGCTGCCCCACTCGGCGCTGCGGCACCTCTCCGCCTCGCTGCTGGGCGGGCTGCGCCGCGCCCGCTCCCTCGAGGGCCGTATGGTGGCGGCCTGGCAGGCGGCCATCGTCCGCCCGGCCCGGGGATGGGCGCGCGTCGCCGTCGGGTAGGTGCCGGTAGCGCGGAGCGGCGGTGGAGGGCACCCCTTCCCCTCGGCCGGGCTGCCTGTCTCCCTATGGATCTCTCTATATATCTGTATCCGCGTGTGTACGTAGCTATCAGGGCCTCACCTGCCGGGCCGAGCTCTCCATCGGCCCCGGCGCAGCCTCCCTGAATTGCCACGGGGTTCACAGGCGGTTCGTGAGTTACCGGGAGCTGGGGTCGGCGTGCTCCAGAGGTGCAGGTAGAGGCCTCCGCTCCGCCTCTCTGGACAGGCAGGCGAGAGGAGAGGCCGGTCCTGCAGCCAAGGTGGGCCCAAGGCATCTGGGCTCTGGCCAGGGCTCCTGCCTGTTCCTTAGACCTGTTCATTTTCCGGGCGGGGACGTTTCCCTGACAGAGTCGCTGGCGAGTACGGGCAGCTGCCTGCTGCGTTGCTTAGTCAGAGGTGAACCTCGGCTGAGGGGATTAATGGCCAAAAAAAGTCACGTACTGGTGATTTACATGTGCTGCGTGGTTCAGACCCGGTTGGCAAGGCCGGGGACCTTCTCCTCCGCTTGCTTGCCTGTAACCCAAAGTTAATGTACAGTCTGACAGACCTGGAGTGGCTGGTCCATCCCCAGGAAGGTGGCAACTGGGAAGCACAGTCTGACAATAAATAGGTACAAGAGATGAGTTTACAACGCGGGGAAGTGCACGAAACCTTTGCGATAGGGGAAAAGTAACCGAGTCAAGGCAGAGATGCAAAGGGGAGAGTGGAGGGAGGGAAGGAGGGGGAAAAGCAAGCTTGTTAAGACAGGGAAATCCAACACCCTTTCTTTTTTAAATTGGAAAGGGGGCTAGGGGATAGTTGAGGAATATCACTTTGATGTTAAATGTTGGGTTTAAGTCAGACCATTAACCTCGCTGTTATATATAGCGCTTGCCTCACGGTCTCTTAAATATAAGGACATGACAGGGTAACTTGTCTCTGGTTAGAAGAGTTGGCTTTCAAGTACTGGAAGAAGTTACTCCGCCTCCATGGCTGTGTAGCCAGTGTTAGCTGGAGTCTGTCTTGTGCTGGTGCTACTTTTGATGCAGACTTTCTCTCCCATGAATAGATGACAAAATAGGTTTTCCAGTGCCTGGTTTAGTCTTTTGC
This sequence comes from Porphyrio hochstetteri, assembly GCA_020800305.1. Classification (NCBI taxonomy): domain Eukaryota; kingdom Metazoa; phylum Chordata; class Aves; order Gruiformes; family Rallidae; genus Porphyrio; species Porphyrio hochstetteri. The sequence goes on along the minus strand of CM036915.1, from coordinate 14,216,517 downwards.
CACGCCTTCACTGGAAAAGAGCCAGGTATCTTTGGTTTGTTTCCTTCCTTCCTTCTTTAGTTTAAAAGGCCTGAATGTAATGTAACAGATACGCGCAGCAAACTCAGTTCATTAGTAGCATATCCCTGCTGTTAAGGGAGTTTATGAAAAGCATGTTGTGTGTTAGCAGAGGAATGGCAGAGAAGGAAAAGAAAGACAGTTGGAAGTTGATTAGAGGCATCTCACTTGAAAGAACTGACTTGGTTTACATCCCCTTGCAACTTTAACGATTCATTAAAATATAAAAGTGCTGACCTTTCCTTGCAGTGAGTTTGGGGCTAAACTGCTGTTTGAGCTTATTGTTTCTTTGGTTTTCTTTTCTCTGCTGTGCAAGGGATTTTTCTCTCCTTAGTGTATGAGGTGAGGCACAATACAGAGGATTTCTGAGCCCTTTTACTGTGTGTCCTGAAAAGCCTTGGGGTTTTTAATGTCCTTTATTTTCTGTGATGCAGCCTTCATGTGTTGGGGCCCAAATCATGCGTGAAAGGTCACTGGCGAAGAGGAATGCTAAACGACCCTGTGTTTCATGCTGACATGCAAGCAGGCATTGGTATTTGGAGTGTGTGTGGATAGACACAGAGCAAGTTAGAGACATCCTGTAAAAGTTCTGTCAGTTGTTTGGATCCCTGTCAGGGGAGTGTGGGGCAGAGGAACAGATACTGCACTTGATGGCAGATGCAGAATATGCTTTAGTCCTTGCTGGGATCATCTCAATAAATATTTGGTGTATATTGAAGTCTCTCTGAAACCAAGGACTTGGAAACAAGGGCAGGTGTTGGTAAACTTTCTTCCTGGTTCCAGCCCAGAAACTTTGCTGTTCCCTGGTCTGAATTAAGCTGTGTTTAAATTGATGTAATTGATAAGAAATGGAGAGTGGAAGATTTGAGCTGCAGGTCAGGCTTCTCATGAAGTCTAAATCTGCTGATATGGTTTTTCCTGTTCCACAACTATTGCAGGATTTTTCTTCTGTTTCCAGTATTTCAGAGAAGGCAGCCATGGTCATTCTGGGAATTTGGGATGGTCCTTTTGAAATTGCAATTTGCAGTTATTCCAGCTGAACCATCGCTCTCCTGCTGCCTTATAAACAGGACCAGCCTGGGTGGGGGATGTTCGTGTGTGTGGTTCTGGTTATTGGTAGGAGTAATTGACACTCCAGAGGCTCTTCTGGTAGACTTAAATATTTTCAGCGTTGGTTTTTTCTTTTTTAACTATTCTGAATTGTATGTACATTTTAAACCAGAAATATGTATTTTATAGAACCCCACCTTATTATCATAAGAATTAAGAATTTAAAAGTGTTCTTGGGTCTGTTTTCTTTTGAGCAAGCCTGAGGCAGCACGCAAAGCACAAGAGCATCCTGTGATGTATGCAGGCACCTTTGGACCACACAGCTTACTCATTCATTTTAATTCATTTTAGTAATAATCATTTTAATTCAGCAGAGTGTTAGAAATCCTTCTCTCTGGTGCTGGAATGCATGTCAAAAGGAGGATGCTTTAGTAGAGAATTCGATGAAATTCTCATGCCTGTGAGTTTGTTTGGGGTGTTTTTTCATCTGTTTTGTTGTTCACAGTGTTTTCCTTCTCTTTTCCAGAGTCAATGCCTGCGTAGACGTGGTTCTGTCTGGTGTGAAGTTGTTAGAGGCGCTCGGTCTTGAACCTGGGGATGGAAAGAATCATGTGGTCTTGAACTCCAGGCAGGACCTGAAAGAAGCATTCACTCACTTCATGGAGAAGGGGGCAGCTGCTGAGCGCTTCTTCAGCGACGCCGAGTCCTTCCATCACATTGCGCAGACAGCCTCCGAGTACCCTGGTGCACAGGTATGCCTTCCACATGAAAAATAAGCTTTGAGAAGTGTGTTTCTTATTTTCTGAATCATTGGTGGCTTTAATTCTCTGCCTAGTGAGAGTGCAGATTGTTTAGGAAAGAAACCAGTGCCATATCTTGAGGATGTTGGTGACTTTGCACACAATGGTGGGATTTTGAATGGTCTGTCCCTTGATTGCTTTCCCAAGACCGACAGGTCTGTCGGAGGTGTCTCTGTGGGAGCCAACAGGGCTGATGCTGTCAAAGGCTCCAATGTCTTCTGATGAGGGAGGAGGTGAGGAAATAGATCCCAGCACTAGGAGTTTTAAATGCTCTGATCAGTTTTAGATACTCAACATAGCATTTAAATTCTCTCTGGAATGAAAAGAAATAATTGTGTGTGTTGTTGGGGTTTTTTTTTCTGAAGCCTCTATTTCCAAAAGTGAAGGTTCATTGCTCTAGTCTGTAGGGGGTCTCCTGAACCTAGCTTGGTAACTCGTTTGGCAAGTAGATAATTTCCACAAGCTGCATAATACTGCCTTCTGTGCGGTTCGCCAGCTGCTTTTGAAGATGAGGAAGAACTCAGGGTCTTCTGTTGATCAAACCTCTCTTGTGTTGACTTGGCTCTCACTCTTTCGACTTTCTGGCATCCCCGGATTCCTAGCTGTACCCTTTGATAGCCTGGTTGCTGTCACCTCTGCCTGCCTGCCATCCCCAAGACAATCTGTATTCTCTGGTTTCCAAACTCACATCAGAGTTTTCTTACTTGAAAGGTTGATCTTTCTTACCTGAGGAGACTTTCATGGTTCCACTCAGTGCACATGGGTAGCAGGTTTAACCATGACTTCAAACTGGACTGAAGTAGTATTGCAGTTTTTAAATGGTTGCTTGTCAGTCTTGCTAATAAAACACACTTTACCAACTGCCTCAGAGAAGTTGCACAGAAGTAAGGACTGTTTATGTTATGAATAAGTTTGTAAAAGACTGCAAGTTACCTAAAGGCAAATATTTAGATATAAAAGGAGTCTGATAACACTTAACTTGTTGCGATCTCTCAGGGAATTGTAAAATTGTTTTGCCTTCAGCCTCAGTAAGCTTTATCAACTTTCATAATGCTAGACCCTTTTCTAAAAAAGCTAAAATCTCTTGCTGATAGTCCTTACTCAGCATGTATAATGCTGTCAAAGTGAGGGAATGCCCACACCTGCTTCTGTTTGTTTTACAGCTTTATGTAGGAGGAAATGCTGCTCTCATTGGCCAGAAGCTTGCAACAAATCCGGACCTGAAGGTACACATTCCAAAAGTTTCATGCTAAATGCTTGCCTGTAATGAGGCTCACATTACCTGTAGAATTTGGGGATCTGGCCACTTTCTTAGGTTGTGGTGGAACATATGGTTGGCCTTACAAGTTACGTAGCTGTTGTGTGGCTTTCTTTTTAAATTGAATTAGTCTCTTTTTTTCTGGGTTTGTTTGTTTTTTTAAAGCAGTTGTCTAGGTGATGCTTAAATGGCCTGAAACAGTGGCAGGGGACAGGGACAGGGATCTTTGATTGCTTTTTCTTGCTTCTAGATCCTCCTTTGTGGCCCAGTTGGTCCTAAACTCCATGAACTACTTGATGACAATGTGGTTGTGCCACCTGAATCCATGCAGGAAAGAGATGAATTTCATCTTATCTTGGAGTATCAAGCAGGTATGTTGCCAAAGGCTGGATGTTAGATGGGAACCCTGAATATCACTCAGACAGCCCTAGTTTTAAAAGTGGGGGCTTGGGTTTGAATTCCAGAAGGACTGTAAGTACTGGCAGTTGTCACCGGGCTAATCAGTAATTCTATGTGCTTCGGGCAGCTGTGGTAGGAGAACAGACATCTAAAAGTCTTTTGAAACCTTTTCCTTCTGTAATACAGTCACTGTAAATGCGGACTCCTGTTGCCATCTTGCCATCCCTTTGGTTCTGTATACTACAACCTATAGAAGCCAAGTGGGCTTTTCCTTTTGTTGTGGTGCACAGCCTGAGCAGCCTTGGCAGGTGTAATTCTAAAGCTGTATGACCACTGAAATCCTCCGGTAGTGTCCTCTGAGAACAAAGGTACCACTCACCCACGTGGAGAGAAAATTCAGGGTAACCCTAACACAGGCAGATGGGGTTTAGCCATTGCATTTTGGAATCATTCTGCTGGTCCAGTCTCAATGTATAGCTGCAGAAAGAGTTACATCAGCCTGAGAGAAAAGGGAGGATTTTGGGAAGGAGGGGAGGCAAGAACCCCCAGAATTAAACCTTTTCAGCAGCAAAACTAATGTGGAGATTCTGCTTAGAATACCCCAAAATTGCTTGCTTCTCAGGCTTTCTGTTCAAGCTGCTGTTTGTAACCAGTGTTTCTTTATTCCCTTACACTTCTTCCTGTCTGGTTATCCTCACTGGCACAAGGAACTGCCCAGAGACGTGTGTACAGACTGGGAGAACTGGTCGGGTGGACTGTGACTCCTGTAATTTGGATCCTCTCTAGGCTGTCATTACCCTCTTTTCTCACAGCTGAGTGTCCTGGCAATGGAACCCACAGTTTATGCTCTTACCCTGGAATAAACCAATTAACACAAACAGCGCCGATGCAGCTCCGTTCCGCAGAGCATTTCCGGGAGCTGCACGGTAAAGAGCAGTCAGAACCACAACGGCTGCTGGGGGTAGTGTACCTTGAGACATGCTAACAGGCAGTTGTTGCCAGAAGGGGATGCATCCCCTCTCTCTGCGTGTCTGCACGCTCCAGCCATGTGGCTTGAGCTGGCCGTGACGCTTGCCTGATCACACCATCAACTCAAACATCACAGAGCTTGCACAACCTAACCAATATGGAATGTGCCATAAGATCTGACAAGCATTAGATGAGCCAGAGGGACAGAATGAAGAGAACGAGAGAGAAAAGAGTGAGACTTGCGAAGGTGGATTCCAGCAGGATACCCCAGACCATCTCCAGATGTGTGGTTTGATTTGCTTCTCTTCTGAGTTAACTTGCCTCTTGTTGTTTCACCCTAGGTGAAGAGTGGGGGCAAGTGAGAGCACCCAATGCCAACCGCTTTATTTTCTCCCACGACCTATCGAATGGCGCCTTAAATATGCTGGAAGTGTTTGTGTCCAGCTTGGATGAATTTCAGCCAGATCTTGTGGTACTTTCAGGACTTCACATGATGGAAGGCCAGAGCAAGGAGATGCGCCAGAGACGACTTATGGAGGTGAGATACTGAATACCGGTGTCTCTCTTAATTTCTATTCCAACAAATGCTTCATGGCAAAGCCTTGGTTTCCCAGGTTTGAACTTGTAATTAGGCTGGATCTTCAGATCTTCTCAATATTGCATGCTAAAAGAAGAACGTGAACTGGAGGAATGGCCCAAGTCCAATCCTGTAACACTCATGTTGCTTGGATTCAGTGGGCTGTCTGGGGAGGAAAGGTACGGTCTGGCTGGAGTGTGCTGGCACAGTTACTGGAGCTTCTCTGGTGGCTAATTTACACTTCTCTCCTGGTGCTAAGATGGTTCAGGGTATGACCAAGGCTTGCATTCCTTAAGCACCACCTGTGTTAGATAATCCAGGAAGCAGCATTCTCATCTGAGCCCGAGAGAGCTACACCATGTTTTCCTGTCACAGACAGATCGTGGCCTGTCTTCCAGCTAAGTGCCCTTCCTGAGGCCTCTTTTTCCTTCTTTTTCTCCCTCTAGGATCTGCTGTGCTACAGCTGCTTCAGATATGTGAGGCTTCTGAATTAGTCCATTAGCAAAGCGCTGAGTTGGGCACAGATTGGGGTAGATAAGTTTTTCCTGCTCTGGGATTCTGGAAGCTAGGAGTTGTTCTTCCTTCTTACCCTCAGCAGTGCATTCGGGCACCTGTCAGACATCCTGTTCAGAATTGCTGTTAAAACCATACACAAGAAGATTAAAGGATGTGTGTGTCTGAGTCCAAACCTCTTTGCTCTTTCTGTTGCTTAATGTATATGTATTTTAGGGTTGTTTTTCTCTCTTTCTGTACTCCCATAGGCTGTGGCCTCCATCTCTGATATCCCTACTGACATTCCCATACACCTGGAGCTGGCCAGCATGACTGATCAGGATTTTATGAGCAACATCATACATCAGGTAACAAAAACAAAAGGATGTGCTCTTTTTTACCACTGTCCTTTAGTATCATAATGCACAGACTGGTACATAAATGTAGAAAGCTTCAAGATACAGGCTGCCCGTTTGAAGATCCATTACGAACGTGGGGTTAATGTCAGCTGTTCTGTTTGGAATGCTTCTGTTTTATCTCCTGAGCTTACCAGAGCCTCCTCTGTGCAGCGAAGGAGAACTGTAATGACTTCTGGCTTAGCAGAGGACAGATTTGTTTTCTTTAGCTCCACAGGAGTACTCTAGATCTCTCTGGGACGTTTCACTTGGAAGGTATGTTACAGTGCTCTCAGTTGATGGTCAGAACCTTCTCAAGAAGGGCTGGCGGCTTTTTTGCAAATCTGAGTTTATTCAGCAACTGTATTCAAGAAAAATACAATGCAGCACAGCTGGGCTCTGTTCTCTGACACACAGATTTGCGGTCATGGGGAGAAGGTGACCCGGGAGAATGTTCACAACTCCACAGATCCAAATAACTTTGGCTGGTTTAGATTTAGCAGGCTTGCAGGTTTCTGGAAAAAAACCCCAGGATTTTAATTTAAGCTGAGTTAAAATAGCCCCACTCTGTTTCATTGCAGAATTTCTCTCCTGCAGATCCTGATGGTTCCTAGTTTTCCTCTGCAGGAAACTGGGTGCTCCCTTCTGCTGAGCACATTGGTGGTACAGCCAGTTGTAACGCAGCACTGTTAAAACAGTACCCTGAAGGAGAGAGACACAAGTCTGATTCTCTCTCTGAAGGGAAAACGGTTGTTCCTGTGGTTTCTGTTAGCAGGTCTTTCCCCTGGTGAACTCCATCGGGCTGAATGAACAGGAGCTGCTGTTCCTCACACAGTCTGCCTCTGGTCCCCATGCCTCCCTCGCCTCCTGGAGTGGGGTTCCCGACGTGGGTGTAGTCAGCGATATCCTCTTCTGGATCCTGAAGGAGCATGGGAAGACGGAGGAGCGGGCCTCTGATCTCACACGGATCCACTTCCACACCCTGGCCTACCATATCCTTGTCACAGTGGATGGGTACTGGGGCAACCAGGTTGCCGCTGTGGCTGCTGGCGCTCGAGCAGCGGGGACTCAGGCCTGCGCAACCGAAACCATCGATACCAACAAAGTCTTCCTTAAAGCTCCTTTGGAGTTTGTGACCTCCCAGATAGAGGCACCTTCCAAAATCTCTTTGAATCCGGATGAGCCAGTGGTGCATTGGCACAGGGAAGGCATCTCATTCCACTTCACCCCTGTTTTGGTGTGTAAAGATCCTGTCCGGACCGTGGGACTTGGGGATGCTATTTCAGCTGAAGGACTCCTATACTCTGAAGTATATCCTCAATAGAAGACTTCAGACCCTGCTTTTCCTCTCAATACTGTTTGGTGTCCGAGGAACACACCGGTGTTCTTGTTAGGATTTCAGCAGTGATGGTATAGGAACAGAATTGGGGTGTGGTGTGTTTTCTGGGTATAACTGAAAAAGAGCCAAAGAATAATTCCAGGTATAAACTGTCAGATACATTCCAGTCCCTTGGCAGTGACTCGAATGCGTCACGTTTGGGTGCAGACGTTCCAGTATTTAATGTGAAGCTTGGCTTTGCTTTGTTTTAAACGTGTGAGTGAGGAGGGAAACGAGTATCTAAACCCCTGTTTGGCATAGGTTTGCTGTTTGTAACCCCGAATGGGTCTTGCCTGTCAGCGCTGGGAAGTCTGGCAGCTGGGAGAATTCCCTGTGTCTGGGTCCCAGGGAGAGCACGACAGCGCTCATCCCTGTCTTGCCTCTGATACATTAAAATAAAAGGCTCTTGCATTACCTCCTCGCAGCACATTGCTACGTGGCAAGAGCAAACCTTCTGCTTGCTTGGTGTGATGATGAAGTCTTTTACTGATGAAATTACCTCTGGACCTCGGTGCCCCCAGCACTGGATGGAGCCTGGGCCCCGAAATGTGACACACCCTGTACCTCCCCCTTAAATGCATGGAGAAAACCCAGCTCAGGGTTGCAGAGGTTATTTTGAGCATCCATTCTCTCCGTGACTGAAGGTACTTAGCTGAGCCCCAGCAACTAGAAGTGACAGTAATCAGGGTTTATACTGGGAGACAGTGTTACTGTGCTGCCAGATAAACCACGAACGGTTCCCAGTGTTGGCTGTATGCTACCTACTGCGAGCTCCAGCCAACACTGCCGGTGTTCTTTGCTTGCAGCAGGTGCCTATATCCCAAAGCTCACAGAAAAGCTATTGAGTGCTGGAGATTAATTGGGTTTGGTTTGAGAAGGGTTGTGCAGGCTTTTCTGTAATATACTGGGGAAGGTCCTTCCTGAGGCTCAAAAGCTACAACAGCGTTCTCCACCTAAGACTGAAGCAAGGAAGGGGTTTTCTTTAGGGTGTGATGTTGGTTTGGTTTCTTCCTTTGATGTAAGCTACTGATAGTTTCTTTCCTCTGGACTTGAAATTAAAAAAGTAGAACCACGTGTCCTTGTTAAATACTCTGCTTACTGTTTGTCCTCCTCATACCCGCACAGAAGCACCACTGTATTTATGATGTTTCTCCTTTCCAGGCATGGTTTGTCTCTGGCTGTTTCCAGAAACTTCGAGTATATTTGCATAACGGGGTTTTTTCCAGTGTAACTGAATGAAATGCAGTCAGCCTGTCTCCATGAGCCTGTGCTGGACTGGAATTTCTAGGAGGTGGCTCTACCTCAGTCTTTGCATCCGAATGGAGGGGAGGAGAATCTGTAGTACTTTGGGCTGGAGTGATGCAGTTCAGTGATGCTGCCAGCAATGTTCTGCCAGTGGAACATGCCACACTGAATGCTGTGTAAGGGTTAAAAAACGCTGGCTGTTCTAACTCATACTGACCTCACACAACACTGTCTTGTCAGTGTGTCACTTCTGCTGCCCTCTGCATGTTACCAGAGGAGAAACACAGGCAGGGCTGTTTCCTTGCAGCTTACCCCATCCTGATCTCCCATTGTGTGTCAGCATTGATCTTGGTGTGGGATCTTCTTAAGACTGCAGGTATTTTGATGCAGGTTTTTTAGTATTATTATTATCATCAATAAATAGTAGCATGGGACTCCAAGTTCTGCTTTAGTCTTCCTACAGGAGAAAAATAAATTGGAAAGGTGTCTTGTTTTAGCTGTCTGTGGCTGGTAGCAGGTTATTCTGCAACCTCAGATCACAGCTGTCTGGCACACTGCCCCCATGACCACCCAAGGCCCTGCATCTTGCCAGCTGGAGAACTAATCCTTTGCTCACGTTAGGTCCTGCTTGCACAATGTTGGGCCAAGCAGAGTGGATTCTTGATTCCAAAACGAAACATCAAGCTCACCTGGTCACCAACATTCACTCAGCAAGGATAATTCTTAACAAGAGTGAATTCTTAACAAGACATGCCCTTGGTATCCCTGATGAAATTTTGAAACAATCTGGGTAATCATAAAACTGAACTGAAGGGCAGGACCCAGCAGCCCATCTTCACTTGGTGTTTCACATGATGTGTGTCCCTTCCTCCTGCTTTCCCTCTTAGAAGGCAGGCTCTGGAGTCCCTTGCAATACTGAGGTACTCAGCACCTCTGTGCAGCTACCACAGCACCAGCAAAGCAGAGCTGCTTGGCTTGTAACAGGAAGGGAAATCGCTGGTGAGGGGAATGCTGGAAAAACACTGCGATGTTTCTAGTGACTGGAGGGGAGTTTGGTGTTTGGTTTGTGAAGTCCTTGGCAGGTCATTTTAAAACACACATCTTGTGGGTTCTAAAACTCCAGAGCTTTTTGCCACAAAGAAACAAAACATGCAGAAGTACTAGAGTGTCAGCCCCAGGCTTGGCGCAATCTCTGCTTTCCCCCATCCTCCCTGTCTCCACCAGTTCTGTTTGCTCTCATGTGTCACTGCTCCATGGCGGATGACTGAACCCACAGAAGGGTTTCCGTCTTGGTATTTCTGCTTCTGTGGGCCTTTAGTGCAGCCACGTTGGGTGGGGTTTTCTGTCTTGTCCTTGATGAAAAACAAGTGATGCTTTGTGCCTTTTCCAGGTGTGTCACCTACAGAAGGTGAAGGGGTGGATTATTTGAGGAGATGGGTGAATGGCAGGAGGCTGGCAGGCCTTGAAAGGATACCTTTCTTCCCCGCTCTGCCCAGGGTGATGTGGGGTTGCTGCCCAGCCATGGACAAGCCTGTCCCAAATTCAACTCTTCCCAAAGGTTTAACGGCTCCGTATGTTCTTCCCCTCCATGCAAGTTTTGCTGAGGAATTACATGATTTTCTTTACGTCCCTGCCTTTTCTCCTGTAGCTGTGTGTGAGGTCCAGGTGAGTTCACTCTTTTCTCAGAGTTCCTTTGTACAGAAATGGTGCTGAGATTTTCCTCCTTAGCCTTTACACATTGCCTCTGGCAAAGACCAGTCAACTGCTCTGACTGACTTTACATGCCACAGGGTCACCTCTCCAGCCGTGCCTTGAGGAAGGGGGGCGTGGGGGAAAGTTAAATAGTGGGACAGTTTTTTCTGGAATGGCACGAGGCACCCTGACTCCTTCCACTTCCCCTAACAGCTGTTTACACCTCAGTGCTCTTGGGCACTTTTTTTGAAGAGCTGAGGTGAAAGCTGATGCTGCTGCCAAGGAGTGAGCACCTAAATCATCTCTGCATCGGTATTCAGCACTGGCTGCCACTACTCATGCTTGGAGGAATCTCTTGTGGAGCGCTCTGTCCCGCAGCGTGCTGCGGCGCCACTTCTGGCATAAGGAAGCTCAGTGACGGTTTCTTAGCATGTTTGGGAGAACTGTCAAAGTGGAGGAACAACCTGACTTTACATTGTTGATTGCTTGAGTTGACTTGTTCTTGGACCCGCGACAAAGCAGGATTGGAAACGCGAGTGTTTCTTCCAAGCACGTTAATCCTGTTCTTCCCCAGGCCAACGGATGCTTTGGTGGAAGCAGACAGTTAAGTTTTGGACCTGTGGTGATATCAATATGGTAGTTAAAGGTTTAAAAATAATGACATCATCTATAGACTCATGGGATAAAACAGACAATCTATCTCATGTTCTTCACTCAAGCTCTAACAAGCCAGAAGGAGAGCAATGAAGGTTTGGGTCTGAGTGGCAGACAGACCCGCTCACATAGCTGGGAGTGATGGTTCTACCTATTCCAAGGTGTCAGGTGGACATTTCTGAAACACATGGAGCAGTTTCCTGCATAATCTCTCAGGTGGATCCTAAGACCCGACTGAACATCTTAGGGAGTTCCAGACTCTTGTGGGAGGATGTTCTCTCGGCAGAGGAAAGAAACAGAGGTCGGAAAGAGCGTGCGTGGCCGTTTCCTTCTGCACCTGTCGCCTTCAGTGCTGAGCACGGTGTCGGCCTGTGCTGAGCAGAGCTTGGAGCAGCTGAAGCATCCAACCACTGGCAGCTAGGGGGGAGTGATCTAATTAAAATGCCCTGACAGCCTCCCCTGTGAGCTCCTCAGGAAAGCTGCTCCGTGCAGCCCGGGTAAAGCTGCGTTCAGAAGTCTTAAACTTTTCATGTCTTAGGCCAGAACAGGGTGTGGAGCGACCCAAGGGTCCCTTCACTCAGTATTGCCCATCAGCAGCCACCATGTCGCGTACCGGAGTGCAGCGAGTGGACACTACCAGTGCCTGTGTCCCAAGTCAGCATTGGGGTGGCTTGGGGACCTCCAAGCCAGAGCTTTGTGGCTGAGCGGAGGTTGCTGGACAGATCATTGCCCTTGGCTGAACCAAGGGCCTGCTGCTCAGGTGTTGCTATCTGAGCGTGCCTTCCCCGGGAGGAAATTGAGCTGTGGGCTTCCTTGTAAGCCGTATGACTTAACCTGGTCAGTGCTACGCGTTCTTCTACAACGGTGGGGGAAAAGCCCTAAAGCAGATGGTTCCTATTTCCCTGGAAATTAAGCTCATTATTTTCCATCTTAAAATTTCAATTACAGAGGGAAAAGAGAAGATTAGAATCATGGCTGACGCCAGAAACAGGTTTCAGACCATACGGCGCGATTTCCAGAATCCCAGAGTGACTCGGGCTGGTCCCACTGAACAATCCTTCACTTAATTTGGGTTGGGAGAAGGGTCCAGCCCCATCTTCACCATTAGATCACCTTAAAAAAAGCTCTCCACAAAGACATAGGGATGACTGCATGCAAATGCTGTCATCCCACCACCCAGGAGGAGGAGAGGGAACAGGACAAGGAGTTGCAGCTCTATTTATTATCCAACTGTCATTACATATTTAAAACCAGTTCCTTAAATTCCAGAATATAACAAGGTGCTAATGCTCCTTCTCACTGGAGGAGAATTGGTTCATCTCCATAGGCTTTTGTCCAAACTATTTATCTTAAGGACCAAGTACCTCCCAGCATAGTATACCCTACATATACCATCCAGCTTAGCATATTCTACATACTAACATGTAATATTTTCTCCAGAAAAGAAGGTGGCAGGTTGCAGGAGAAGGATGGGGTGAGAAGAGAGAGCTCATGGGTGGTTCCTTGCCTCTGGTGGGCTGTAAGTTGAACGTGGGGTGACAGGGGGCTGCTCCTGACCAGTGAATAACAGGGCAAAGGAGTTTTAAAAAAGATCACAACCATCAAAATGGTCTTGAACTAAACTTTTGGGGGTGAGCTACAGCGTTCCCTGCCCTTGCTCTGTACTTGTAACCAGTTCTTCTTAGTAACTGGTGGTGTAAAAACTTGAATGTGATGAAAATGGTTGCGCTGTACCCAAGTTATGCTGCTGCTCTGGTTTGTTTAACTTTGCCGCTGCACCAGGGCAGATCCTGTTCCCTCCAGCCCTGTGCCCGGAGAAAGCCCAGAAGAACCCAGCCATGGCTGACAGCAGCTCCCTGCCAAGGGTTGGGGATGGGACATGCTGCTCTTACCGCGTTGCAGCAGCAAAGTTTCCATTACCGAGTGCTGCAATGCAACACTGCAGAGCTAAAACAGGAGAAAGGCTTTGGAGAATCTGGGCAGCCTCAAATAGCCTCGAATACACTGAAGCTTCAGCTTTGCTGGGGAAGCGCTCCGCGTTCTGCTGGGAAAACTGGGATCAGAATTTCCCCAGTGATGTCAGCTCCGTGTACTTCTCCACACACAGAGGGGAGGGACACAAAAGCTCCGTTCCCAAAACCAGGTGTTCTGAGGGGCTGGCTCCAGTTCCAGATACATCTCAGAGCAGCAGGGAGAAGGAAGGTTCAGGTTTTGCTGTCCCAGGACAGAAACATTTCCAAAGTGTCTCTAGTATCACGTGGGCATTAACATTCCTCGCACTGCCTGGCAGCCAGCATAAGCAGCCTCTCCTAAAACTCGACTCTAAGGAGGGCACAACTACATTATTCAGAGCTTGGCTACTGTTGCCCTACAGCCGTTTAAATTCAGCACTGAAGCTGAATCGCCCCTTCTAAAAGGTTTGCTCTTCTCCTCCCTCACACCGGGCAATGCACATTCCCAAGGAAGAGCTCTGACCACATGAGGACAGAGCATGAGCACAGAGCTTCTCCAAGGCTCGCTTACCCCTGTTCTCAGAGAACAATTAAAATGTGGGAGACTTCTTCAGCTGTTGTGGCAAACCCACTTCCAGCCCAGGCAGCCTCTGAGTGCTGGCCTTACTGTGGGCCAGCTCTGTGCTTTTCTTGGCTACCCCAGAGAAACTTATCCTTAAAAATAGGTTGGTTTCCAGAAATTCGAAGCCTGCTCCTGGTGGGATCAGAGGGTGAAAAGCCCTAAAGCAGTGGGTGCTGTCAGTCTACCCACACTCCTGCTGGCCCCTCTGCTTTGGCTCTCTTTCCTCAGCCTGGGAAAGCATTTACAGGGCCAAGCCCTGGGTTCACAGTAAGCCAGGCTCTGCTAGTCCCGAGCCTGGCTTACTGCTCTGCACTTGCCCTGGCAGATGCGTGACCTTCACCCCCTCCCCGAGCATGTTAACACTGACCTTACTACAGCACGCACAGGGCTTACTCAGCTCAGCCACTGACAGGGTTTGATCCGGGACACTGGGTAGAGCCCGAGTCCTAAAATCATTAGGAGAAAACGGTTACAGTTGGACTAACAGATGCAGAGAGCAGGTCCCCATCCCCACAGGTCAGGAGGCAGCTCTGGACCTGCCTGACCCAACCAGAGTCCATCCTACTCTGCTGCCTGTCGGCTCTTGCGCTTTTCCTTCCTCTGCTCCTCGGCCACTGTTGGTGCTGAGGTCTCCTCAGGGCTTGTTTCTGAGCCTGATTCTGGTTCCAGGGGCAGTGAAGGAGACTTCGCAGGCGGAGCCGATGCTCCAGCACCTGGGGAGAGAAGAGAGTTACAGGTACTGTATGACTACACATCCTCTGTCGACTCTTTTGGCCCTTCCCAGCAGCACAGTGATGCAGAACCACCACGGCAAGTAACTACACCCAGAGTTCCCCTGCCCGGCATTAGCTTATCGATAGTACTTGACTCCTGTGAGTTACCCAGGAGGAGACCTCACAGTGCCCCAAGCCCCACTGAAGGGTACAGGATCTCATTCGGGGCTGCTGTTGAAGGTCAGAACAAACTTAGGAATTAACTCATGTGTTGGAAGGGGAGAAGTTCCCCGGAGGGCGGGTTGTACTCAAGCTGGAGCCAGAACCACAGCAGCGCTTTCAGCTCACGGTTTTGGCAAACTCAGGGAGAGTCTCCAGGCGGTTCAAGTCGCCGCTTACAGAATAAAACCCTAAGAGGCCACTTGCGTGCCCAAGCTGTTCCCACAGTTAGATTTAGGCTGACAACTGACATCATGAACCAGCTCACTTCTCTGATGCAGAGCAAAGCCCAGAGCCCTACATGGTTTAGTATCCAGCTTTCCTAAGCTTTCCACGCGTGAGAACCAGCACAGCTCCTCTGGGGTGCCAAAGAAAGAGGCCTGGATTGCACAGCCTCTCTCCTGGCCCAGCCACGGGAAACAAGACCATGAGCAGTATCTCTCGCGCATTTCTCCTCGGCAGGACGATATTGTCCAGCCCTGGAAAGAAGCACCACATACAGCTGGAACTCTGTACTCCAAGAGAGATTTCTCTTCCCCTCCCTTCTCCCCACCCACAGCTCTGCTTTAAAGAGAAAGACAAGTACCTGGGGGAAGCTGCATGGTTTTCCCATAGCCTGCAGCTGAGGACATGGCTTGGCCCAGGGCCTGGTTAGAGCCCAACGGCTGCTGAGTGCTGGAGGATTTCCCCGACGGAGCAGCTCGCTGCTTGGATTTAGATTCTTTAGAAGTTTTGGTCCAGACCAGGCTCTCCCCAACCTGCAGGGCAGCTCCCATCTTCTGGGCAACCTCCACCATCTTCACAAGGAAGAGAAAGAGGAGATCTTCATAAAGAGGAGCACTTCAGACAACAGAAAAGTCAACAACATTGCCAAAAAGAAAAAAAAAGCAAGAAAGCGAGAGCTGTGCAGCGCCGGCTACTGCCGTGGCGCTCGAGGGAAACATCTCTGCTAATTCATTCTCTTAATTAAGAGGGAATCTTGTCTTGCTGTGTATTGATTGAAAAACAGGGCTTCAAAGAGGAGAAATGAAGCGAGCAGCTCTCAGCAGGCGGCTGCTCTGCTCGGAAAAATCTCGTAAGCAGAGTTTCTCCCTAATAATTGGACTCCAAAGTCAAATTTCCTCCTCAATTGTTGCCACTCTTAGGGTGGCTACTTAGTTCCTGCTGTCAGCTGGTAGGCCCATACCTCAGGGTCAAAGTCAAGAGCACTGCCCTCCTTGGCGGCTTGGACCTTCCTCTCCATCTCCTGGTACTGGCAGAGGGCTCCCTTCTTGTCACCCTGGTTATAGAGCAGGACAGCGTAGTTCAGGTTGACGAGGGGGTTGCACCTGCAGGAAAGACACAGGAAGCTCGGACATGTCAGAGAAGCCAAAGCGAGCAGAGCCCCGCGTGCTTGGTGAGAGACTTGGTGCTTGGGCTCGGCAATGACAATGTAAATGATTCCTCTGTTTGCCTCAGCCCCCACAAGGCTCTTCTCTGCAACAGCCAGGTCTTAGCACTTGGGGACAGCTTGGGACTGTCTGGAAGAAGTGCCAGTGACCCCCCCCATCTCCCAGGACAGGGGGCTTTCATCACACTGCAAAGCTGCCCTGACTTACTCGGGGCTCTCGTGAGTCTCCCAGTTTGTTGAGCAGATTTTAGTGGGACGAGGCAGCAGAACAGCCTCTCATGGTATTTTCCAACCTGACACGCTACAGAACACACCCACCTCTCCTGTTCACCTAGCAAACCCATACACAACCCTACGCAGAGAAACTGGGTGGTATCTGCTAAGGAAGGACTCAAGGAGCCCAGCACCACAGGTAATGCTGTTACCCTGCACAGTCCCACCTCCCTTCCTGCTGAAGACTTCAACAAGGTGGAATGGCTCCATGTAATTCTCATTCTCTGTAGGAAAGAGAGCGAGCTGCCTCCCTGGTCTCTGTACATGGTAAGAGAAGGTCTCAGAGACCTGATCCGCCATCAACTGCGTCAGCAAACTGCTCTGAGCATACTTCAGCAGTCTGGATTTCACCCTGAATTCGGAGAAGCGAAACGCACGTGTGTTACGTGACAAAACAGAATCAGGAGGGTGACCGGCCGCAGAACCGGAGCTCAGGGGGATGCTCAGCCCGCCCGTGTAGCAGTGTGCGGCGCGGGCAGCGAGAGGCGCTTCCTACAGTTCGCTCAATAAACCTGAGCGTGGGACTGGTGCCCTCTCCTGGAGCCTGGCAGGGATAAACCGGAGCCGTCCAGGACTCCGCACCCACACTGGGCGGGGGGGGCCAAGACAGACAGAAAAGTGTCAAGACAGAGAGACAAGCCTTCCCTTTGTGAAGAGTGCAGAAGGGAAGGTTTCTGCTAATGCCGCTCAGGGAGTAGAAAGTGTGACCTGTGGGTCAGCACTATTCATCCTCGGTAAGTTCTGTGACAGCGCTGCGAGAGAGGAGATCTGATGGCATTTCAAACTGTCTGCCATCGATGGAGAAACGGGAACGCTCATCCTGGCACAAAGAAAGAAAAAAACAAAGCCAAACCTCACTCTCTTTGCCAAAGCAAAGGAAGAAATGCATAAAAAAAGAAGTATTGCCCCCTGCCCCCATCTCTTTGACAGGGGAGGCAGGGAAGCCAAAAAAGAACACACAAAACCCCACACCCACATATTAAAACACTGAAAAGGGAGATCAGAGAGATCTGGGAACAGCCAGTTTTAAAATTAAATGGACCTTATCGAACTAATTACCCTTCAGGAGCTGAGAAGCAATAGGGCAGTTAGAAAAATCAATAGCTAAATCACAGTGGCAAGAAAGGAGAGCTACGAGCTGGAACCAGTGCTAAGAACCACTCTGGCTTTCCATGCCAGAGCGCCGCAGGGCACCGAGGCCAAATGTCACAGCTCCCCCATAGAAACACTGATGGCAACGCAAAGAGCCACGGCTCTTCATCCAGCCACCTTCATCCCATCCAGACAGGTCCTGATACACCAGCAGAGAAAGCTGGGTCCAGCCTTCTTTCTGATCAGAGCACATCAGCTCACAACTGAGCAGCACAAGCAACCTCAAAAGGTCTGTCCCACCTTGCTAGGCACGGAAGACAGATTAGTAAAGCCAGGCAAAGGAGTCGACTGGACTCTGTCAGTGATGCTGGGAGGAATGACCAACGTGTCACTGCAAAAATGATGAAAAAAAGAGAGGAAAAAAATATGGGGAAATTATGAAAAATGTTGAAAAAATTCTGAAAAGTATGAGAGATGTGAAAGATATGAAAATGCATGAAAAATACGGAAAAGTGATGAAAAGTGTATAGAAATGTTATGAACCGTTTATGAAAATATTAAAAATTATGGGAACATTATGAAAAGCTGCTGGAAAACTGAAAAAATGGTGAAAATTTTAAAAGGTTTTTTAAATTGTGAAAAAATTGTGAAAATTTATGAAACATGAAAAACTATGACAAATTTATGGAAATTGTAGGGAAATAGGAAAATTATTTAAAAGTACAGGAAATTATGAACAATTATATAACTTGCTGACAATATCTAAATACAACAATATTATTCCAGTATTATGAAAAGAAAAATATTATTAAAACTGTGGGGAAATATTAAAAATTATTAAAAACTATTAAAAATTACTCCATGTGTAAATCCTTGGCCCCACTTTGCACAGGCTGGGATCCTCGGAGGTTGCACAAAGCTACTGATGTTTGAAACAGATCCATGAATGTTTACAGAGCCTCTTGCTGTGGGTATGAAAATATTCCCAGGAAACTGGGGAAAAGAATCATCGTAGGATCAGCTAGAAGGTAAAATAGAAAACGAGAAAGGGAATAGGGAAAAGGGAAAAGGAAAAATTATCTTTAATATCAAAACCCCAAAGTATCATTTATCTCTAAGTTTGTTCAGCAAATGATGGGGTAAACATCATCCAGGGAATGTCTTGTGAGCGAAGAGTGGGTGCTGCTCACTCCTTAGAAATGTTACTAAGCCCAAGGATGCTCAGAGGGCTGGAGCACCTCCCTTATGAAGAGAGGCTGAGGGAGCTGGGCTGCTTCAGCCTGGAGAAGAGAAGGCTGCAGGGGGACCTCATTGCAGCCTTCCAGTCCCTGAAAGGAGCAGAGAAACAGGAGGGGAATCAACTTTTTAAGATAGGCAAGACAAGGGGAATGGGGTGAAGCTGAAGGAGGGAAGGTTTAGATATTAGGGGGAAGTTCTTTCCAGAGAGAGTGGTGAGGGGCTGGAACAGGCTGCCCAGAGAGGGGGTGGATGCCCCATCCCTGTGGGTGTTCAAGGCCAGGTTGGATGGAGCCCTGGGCAACCTTGTGTAGATCCAGGCCTGGAGGTTGGTGGCCCTGCCTGTGCAGGGGGGTTGGAGCTCTGTGATCCTTGGGGTCCCTTCCAACCCAGACCATCCTATGATTCTGTGATCACCACTGACTCGCTAACTAACCAGCAAAATAACCACCCACGATGGTTGAGCTGAAACAACATTTCCCTTTTATTTCTCAGAGCTGACCTGAATTTAAAAAAACAAACAAAACCAAAGTGGTTTCAAAACAGGGACTTGGAGAGGTGCAGGAACAAAAACCATCTCCCTGTCGCAAACCAGGTGGGGTCAAAGCAGAGAGAGGGACAAAGGAAGCTGGGTGAGGAAGGCAAAGCAACGCGATCAACCGCCAGCTGCGATGAAGACTCACCTGTCCAGCGCCACGGCTTGCTCGTAGGAACGTCTCGCGTTCTCAACGTCTTCCAGGTTGGTCAGAGCAACTGCACCAAAGCAAAACACACACTCAAACACAGGGACTTCATTTTTAGGATGATTCTGAATCGTTAGGTTTTACATTGTAAATAACTCAGTGGTAGGAGCGTGGCCCAGGCTCTGCTGGGATCAACCCTACGACTGCCATTTCTGACAAACATTTGTCTCGTTGGATCCCGACAAGGCCCAGTGCTGGAAATCTACACTCACTCCTTAAGCAACCCAAACTCTGCCACATAGAAAGTCTTTTCTAACAATCAATTGGGATCTGATGGCAATTTAACCTTCCTCTTTGCCCCAGCAAGAGAACAGACTATTCTGACTTAAAACCTGTCGATGGCCCACTGGAGAACCTCTCCTTTGTAAAGCCTTGCACCACTATTTACTTCAGCCCAAACTTCCTTCTCTCTCTCTTGTGTTGCGTTCCCTAAGCTGGCTGTCCACCAGAGCTGGGGGCCAGAGCGTTGCATACCTGCAAGGAGCATGTACAGCTCTCCCATCTTGGGCTGGAAGTTGATGGCGGCGCTGAGGAAGTGGAAAGCAGATGCATACTGCTGCATGGTGAGGTGGACCAACCCCAAATTGTACAAGATCTTCCAGTCAAAGGGAGCCAAGTAGTTTGCCCGCTTGAGGCAGCTGATAGCCTTCAAAAAAAGGAAGATGCGTGCTGACCTCGGGCCTCTGCCCCAAGAGAGACCTTCTTCTTGAACAAAGTTAGGGAAGAAAAGAAAGGGAAGCGGGTACTTACTGCTACGTATTTCTTCTTCCCGAAGAAGCACATCCCGATGTTGTTCCAGAGTGGGGGGCTCTCCGGCACGGTGCTGGCTACCACCTTGTATTTGGAGAGGGCAACATCAAAATCTCCATGGGCCTGCATCATGCTGCCAGCTGCCAAGGTGGCCTTTGAGAGAAGACAGGGACCAGCTGAGGAGCTGCGCTTTCCCAGATGTAGCAAGAAGCCAACAGGACCGAATGAATACACTAAAGCTGTCTCAAGAGCAAGCACTTCACTTTTTTCAGGTGTTTTCTTCTAGGGGCTGCCAAGACTGACAGTGGGGAGCAGGTGGGGGCTCTGGAGTCGCTCAACATGCAGCAGAATCAATCACAGAATCAGAGAATGCTTTGGCTTGGAAGAGACCTTAAAGATCATCAAGTCCAAACCCCCTGCCATGGGCAGGGACACCTCTCACTAGCCCAGGCTGCTCAAGGCCCCATCCAACCCAGCCTTGAACACCTCCAGGGAGAGGGCAGCCACCACCTCCCTGGGCAACCTGTGCCAGGGCCTCACCACCCTTGTAATGAAGAATTTATTCCTAATATCCAATCTAAATCTGCCCCCTTCCAGTTTAGAACAATTCCCCCTTGTCCCATCACTTCAGGCCCTTCTAAAAAGTCCCTCCCCAGCTCTCCTGTAGCCCCTTCAGGGACTAGAAGGCTGCTCTAAGATCTCCCCGGAGCCTTCTCTTCTACAGGCTGAACAAGCCCAACCCTCTCAGCCTGGCTTCACTGCAGAGGTGCTACAGCCCTCTGATCATCTTTGTGGCCTCCTCTGGACCCATTCCAACAGTTCCATGCCCTTCTTGTGTTAGGGAACCCCTTCCACAATAGTCCAGGTGGGGTCTTACAAGAATGGAGCAGGGGGCCAGAATCACCTCCCTGCTCCTGTTGATGCAGCCCAGGACACAGTCGGCCTTCTGGGCTGCGAGCATGTGGTGTTGGCTCATGCTGAGCCTCTCTAGCACATCATCTCCCAGCCTGTAGTGATGATGAGGACTGCCCCGACCCAGGTGCAGGACCTTGCGCTTGGCCTTGCTGAACCTCATGAGGTTCTCATGGGCCACCTTCTCCAGGCCCCTCTGGATGACATCCTGTCCTTTTGGTGTGTCAACTGCACCATTCAGCTTGGTGTCATCTGCAAACTTGCTGAGGGTGCACTCAACCTCACTATCAATGTCACTAATGAAATGACAGAAGACAGGGTAAAGAAGGTGCTTGAGTCTTCTTCCCGTGCCACCTTGGTCCCACCCATCTCCGAAATATCACGACATTCAGGGTACACTCTGGGGTGAGAACAGTATCTCCTAGAGTCTCTGAGAAGAGCAATGTATGAATAGGTTCTGTTTGCCAACAAGCAAGATAGAAATAGTTCTGGGGCGAGTCAACGGGAGAGTAAACCACGTGCAAGCAAGCCATGCACCGCAAAGCTGGCCTAGTGGCCACCAACTGCTTGATACTGCACATGAATGGAGACACGCATGGGGGGGACACGAAAGCAGGTCCAAAGCACCATATTGAAACCCCACTAGTTAAATCCCTGATAATATTTCCCAGTGCCAAGGAAAAGTGGTCAGTGTAAAGGTGTTTTAGCAGTAACCTTCGGCTTGTGCTCATCCACCACTTGTCAAGCCCACGATTCAAGACTCTACGTCACTGGTATTGTACAGAAGGAAAATGAGGCAGAGAGGAATGAAGTAACATGGCTAAAAAAGGGAAGAGGTTTCACAGTCAGGAAGGAAACATAGATGCC
Source organism: Porphyrio hochstetteri (assembly GCA_020800305.1). Classification (NCBI taxonomy): domain Eukaryota; kingdom Metazoa; phylum Chordata; class Aves; order Gruiformes; family Rallidae; genus Porphyrio; species Porphyrio hochstetteri. Next base: position 14,194,782 of record CM036915.1, on the reverse strand, counting down.
AAGCTCGGCCTTCCAGACCGGAGCCAAGGAAAAGTCACATTTATATGGAGAAGCCGGAAGCACAGTTTGTAGCTAAGGTTATAAATTGGGATTTTTGGAACAAATGTCCAGAACTTCTTCCTTACAAAGTAAATTGAAGCTGGACATTAGCCACCAATGTGCATCTGCAGCCCAGAAGGCCAACTGAATCCTGAGCTGCATCACGAGAAGTGAGGCCAGCAGATCGAGAGGGGATTCTGCCCCTCTGTTCTGCTCTGGTGAGACCTCACCTGCAGTGCTGTGTCCAGTGCTGGAGCCCTCAGCACAAGGAGGACATGGACTTGCTGGAGTGTGTCCAGAGGAGGCCACAAAAATGATCAGAGGGCTGGAGCACCTCTGCTGTAAAAACAGGCTGAGAGAGCTGGGCTTGTTTAGGCTGGCTCTGGGGGTACGTTCTAGCAGCCTTCCAGTCCCTGACAGGTGACTGTAGGGAAGCTGAGGAAGAACTGTTCCCGAGGGCATGGAGCGATAGGATGAGGGATGATGGTTTTAAACTAGAAAAGGGGAGATTTAGGTTGGATATTAGGAAATGAGGGTGGTGGATCACTGGCAGAGGTTGCCCAGAGAGGTGGTGGTGGCCCCATCCCTGGAGACATTCAAGGTCAGGCTTGCTAGGGCTCTGAGTGACCTGCTGTAGTGGAGATGTTCCTGCTCACTGCAGGGGGTTGGACTAGATGGCTTTTGAAGGTCCCTTCCAGCCAAACACATTCTATGATTCTATGAAATTGGAAGTAAAAGACCCTGGATACAGATGGCAAAGCTCTGATACCGGATGTAGCATCAAGAGGTGTTTCATCATCATTCTGCTGGTTCATTTTCACTCATAGTACCTTGTAGTTGCCCGGGTCGTAAGTAAGAGCGTTTCCAAGGTGTTCAAAAGCCTTCTGGTAATCCCCAAGCTGGGAAAAGAAGTAAATAAGCATTGGAAATTCAGAATAACGGGGGTTAAGGAAGAGAACACATGGTTAAGACAAATACTCAGAAAAGTGAATTTTACAGTGCTCCTGTTGTTCACAGGTGTTCTTGTTTGAGAATTTACAATACAGGTTCTAAAAAGCCCTTGTTTTCTCTGAGCTGGAATCACTGCTGTGGAAGTTTTCCATACAGTTTGCACTGCGACACTTCTAGCCAGGAGCGAGCCAATGGTTAATATTCCTCCACTCCTTCCTCTCTTCCACCAAAGAGGCTCCAAATCGCTGTCACCCCAGTGATTATACTGAAGCTTCGGAGTCTAGCGCCCCCCAAAATTAAGAGCAAGTGGGGAAGCTGCAGAAGCATCTTTAAAACCCCTCCAGAGAGACACCACAAACTCAACACTCAAACCACACACAGAAACGCAGGAGCTGAATTCCCATTAATGTTGTACTCGAGGTAGCTCTGTCTTACAGATCCCCCTGCCCTGGTCACACTCCTTTCCAAACCCACCAATATCACTTAAGATGTGCAAGGTTCCCGTGGAACTTCCCTGGCTGGAGCAAGGCAACGTTTTTTTGAGATCTGCATTTTATCCTCTAGCACCTAGCTGGATAGGACAGTGCCTTTGTTATTTCAATGCCTTTGTTATTTCAGTGCCTTTGTTATTTAAATGAATCCTGATTTTCTCCTAGGGTACCTTAACACTAACATGGCTGCTTTCGTAGGAGAATAACTTGCTGGGTTCCTCCTGCTCCAGAAGCAAGGTAATGCCTGGTCATGTTTTGTTGCATTTGGAGGATTTCTAACAGAATTAAGGCAACTGCCAAACAGGAGTCCTGCTCTGGCTCAGGGCCAGGAAAATCAACTTGCTTTTCCCAACAAAAGGCAAAAAGATGACACAGAAAAGCAAGCTCCGTCACGTTACACGCTGTCTTTAGCACAAGGCGTGCAAGTCCAAGGAAGAGGGGTAGAAATAGACACTAAAAAAACCTAACAACGTGGTCATTTTGAAAATCAGGTAATAGCTACCAGTCTTCACTACCTGCAAGTAAAGCAATCCCAGCGTTGTCAGGATGTCCGTGTTTTCCGGGGAAAACCTGTAATGCAAAACCCGGAGAGCTGGCTGTTCACTAGGTACAAACAGGACATGGAATTAACGATGCTACAGCAGACTAGCATCACCCCAAGAAACTAAGGGGGATTATTAAATGCAAATAGGGGAACGACTGCCACCACAGGGACTTCCTCTGCACGACATTAAACCTAAGCCTTCAAAACGTCTTCGAGCTAGAAATGGGAAGTCAGTGCAGCTCTGCAAAACAGATCTGGATGTGTAATAGGCTCAGGGGGTTTTGCTAAGCTTCAGAGTCAGTCTGCATCATTGACCTGGAAATACAAAATGGGATTTTCCATCGCCTGCCCCGAACCAGCCTGTAAATCCACCCCAAGCCTCTTGGGCCACCTAGGCCAGGCAATTATCAGGATTTGGGATGGATCCTACATCAGGATCTCTCTGCCAGCCTGTTAGCCTACCCTACAAAAAGACTACAAACCTGGTTTCCAACTCCCTGCTATGGACCAGAGCTCAGAACCACAGATTAAGGTGTCCCTGGCCATACACACCACCCCACTTTTGATTGAAAGTGACTTCCAGACCTTCCCTGCCGGTACAAGGCTCACACCACAACCTTTTAAAAGCACCCCCATTCCCAGCAGGCTGCGAAGGCGTAAATAGGATGGTGGAAAGAGATGCTGAGTGTTTGTGACCTCGCTCACCTTAACAGTGGATGTCCCCACTATCAAGACTTAAGAAATCAGATACTTGCAACCACACAGGCACGTTTAAACCTCAGCAAGAAAAAAACCACCTCTGCCTGATCGTGTATGAACAGGGAGCAACAACAGAGAGTCCCAGAGCCCGTAACAGTAGGCAAAGCGTAACAGAGAGGTGAGAACAAAGAAAGGAAAGAAAAAACCCAGCAGTGAGGAGAAGGGAGGGCAGGAGAGGGCAGGGGAGCACCGAGATGAGATCTACAAACCCGGTAAAATGCCTTGCAAGGATTATTTCCTTAATAAACATTCTAGATTGGTCCATATATCAACCAAACCCCATATATGGTCAGACAGCAGACAAAAGCAGATGTGTAAGGCAAGAGCAGGTGAGCAGAGCTGGTATGAAATGTAGATCCCCCAGCTGCTTCTGACAGGCTCCTGCTTTTCTTTAGCACTTGCCTCCTTTACAAAACTACATTTTAAAAGCGCTGGTAAATCAGATGCTCAGGAATGCCCTAAAACAAGACAGATGGGTGCTGAGAAACAGTGATGGGGTGGGAGAAACCCTCGGTGCACTAACCCATCTCTAGTCTGCCCCCTCACGCTTTCACACACAAATCACTCCAAGGGAGAACAGTATGTGAGACCCTGCAACTGCTTTTTGACAGACGACCAGGGTTCGAGAGACACCCAGGGTTGGATCTTTTTGGTAGATACACCTTTGGGATTTATGAAGGCAGTTTTAGAGAGGTTGGCTCCCAGGAATCTCTGTCCAGTTGTTTTTCCACCTTGGGTTTTTTTTTGGCAGCCCTTCACAGAGCTTCCCTCTTCCCTGACAAACTGTCAGCAGGAGGAGGCCTGCAGCTGAGAGCAGAGACAGACAAAGAGCTCCAAAGTGCCAGCTTTGTACAGAGACACTATAATTACCATTTTCTTTTTAATCACGTCCTCAATTCAGATCTGCAACACCAATCAAATTTTTCCTGGCACAGGATGGGATATGGGCAGACAGAAAAGGGGATATATTCTTACTCTACGGCTTTCTTATAGACTTCGATGGCTTTATCCGTCTCCCCCTCCAATAGATGAATTTTCCCCAGCATCATGTAAGTCAGATCATGTCTGTTGAGCTCCAAGGCATGGTTTAGCTGGTCTTGTGCCTAAACACACAACCACAGAGAAGAGAAAAAAGAAAAAAAAACCAGAAAAAAAGGAATGAATAAGTGATTTGAGACCTCAGTGAAGCGAGAGCCCGAGAGCAGCAAGCGAAAGGCAGCAGCCAACACCCCCCAAGCTGAACCCTGGCAGCAAAACCCAGCCCAGCTAATTGTTGAAACGAGCCCTGCATCCAGAGCCACGTGCTTTGAAGGACAGGGAAAGGCAACACGGTGGGTTTTGAGCCAAGCCAAGAGGCACTGACCTCCCAAGGAGCAGAGGAGCACAGGCCTGTTCCTGTATCTGACTTTGCTTCGAGGGAATCACAGGGTTTGTGAGGTTAACGGGTTCACTGCAGTTTATTCTTCACTAAAACGCTTCCTCCGGCTCGAGTAAGCACAAGAAGCGAATCAGCTCTGGCCAGGCCCACACTGACACCCTCCAACAGGAGACCCTTCGAAGCACGCCACCCTCTCACTTCCTCAGGCTTAGCCAGCGGGCCAGCAAGGCCTCTTTGCTCTCTCTGAACCCGGGGTATATTCAAACCACTGACACAGTAATGCAGCCCTGCTGTATTTGTTACCAGCAACTGCTGAAGAGACATTTCCCCCCGAGGGCCACGGTATGTGTCAGCCGTACTCGCTGGAAGCACTGCTGCCCAGGGTGAGCAGCGACAGCTCTGACAGCAATGCTGAGCCAGTAGCAGGTCCCCATGTGGAAACCGTTAGCACTGACAACACACCCCAAGCGGGAAGCTATGCTCCAGAGCTCCCCACTTTGTGGCCATGCCTCTGATAGGGAATGCGGCGGGGGTTTGCTGTGCAAGGACCACAGCCCTCCACCAGAAAGAGCAGCAGGGAGCAGCTGGTCCAAACTGGGAACAAAAGGTTTCTTAAAAGCTGGATTTCCCCTTACAGCGTAACCCTGCAGGATCAGAGGCAGCTCACTACGAGCACCCAGAGGAGGGTTAAGAGAAGAACTGGATGCGACACGCTCAGACCCGGGAAGAAAATTCCATTCCAAGCTTCCAAAAAGTTCCTTATCAGCTACAAAGCAACCAAAGTTTTATGGCCCAGACTGCAGCTACGCTCTTTTATAATGTTTTGCCCCAGCTTTGGTGCAAAAGTTGCTTCAGACACAGGAGCAAATCCTTTCCACAGAGAAGAAGCGCTTGCTGTATCTCCAGCAAACCAACCTCTCCGAATCCTGCCAGACCCAAGGGGCAGCAAGTTTTCTTCAGAAACTCTCTGCAGGAGTTTGAGCTCTATGCCAGGAAAATGGTTTGGGTCATTTCTATCACTTCTATCTTCTCTTTCTTCAAGAAGATGGAAGCGGCATGCTCCATGAATTACTGCTCCTCACAAAACCTGCACTGTTTACCATTCACCGTTCTGGTTTTAAAAGGCTGGGAAACAGAAGGGGCTCTTGTTGGAGTGCAGCTGGTTTTCTGTCTAGTTTGAGGTGGCTCTTGGAAGGTTTCTCAAACATTCCCTTTAAAACCAGAAACACTCGCTGAAGAAATCCCAGTTCAGAGAACTCCTGACAGGCAGCAAGGCTAAGCAACCTCAGCATTGCTCTTTTCCAGCTTCCTTAACTTGTGGCCTACTCAAAGTTACTTAACATGCACACGAAACTAGAGACAGCCCACAGCCTTTTGCTCCCAAAACCCAATGCCGAAGCAGAAAACTTCCATGACTCGCTTCAAACTACCAGAGAGAGATTTCTGGGAACCCTGCTTCCCATCTGTCAGGTAGAGATGACGAGCGTTTGCTTTACCTTGTTGAAGTGTTTCAGGTACATGTAGCACACACCCAGGTTGTGGCTGATCTCCTGTAAAAAAACAAGACACAGCATAACCCCCGAAACCAAATCGGCATGAGGCTTGAGATAGATGCTGTGTAATCCGTCTGTGGCCGCAGTCAGCACTGACCTGGATGTGCCTGCCCACACCTTTTGTGCTCTGTGGATCAAGTAAACCCATAAACTGAAGTTATGTGCAGTTTTGGGTGCCACAGTGCAAGAGGGACATAAAAATACTGGAGAGTGTCCAGAGGAGGGCAAAAAGGATGGGAAAGGGTCTGGAGGGGAAGGCTTACAAGGAGAGGCTGAAGTTTGCTTGGTTTGTCCAGCCTGGAGAAGAGGAAGCTGAGGGGAGACCTCATCGTGGTCTGTGGCTTCCTGACAATGGGGAATGAAGGGGCAGGCGCCAATCTCTCTTTGGTGACCAGTGACAGAACCTGAGGGAACAGCGTGAAGCTGTGACAGGGGAGGTTTAGGTTGGATATTAGGAAGAGGGTATTTACTAAGAGGGTGTTTGAGCACTGGCACAGGCTCCCCAGGGAAGCGGTCACAGCACCAAGCTTGACAGAGTTCAAGAAGTGTCTGGACAATACGCTCAGTCACATGCTCCAACTTGGCTGGGCCTGTGTGGAGCCAGGAGTCGGACATGATGATCCTTATGGATCCCTTCCAACTCACGAGATTCTATGATTCAGAGAGCCAAAGTGTGACTGCGCACAAGAGGCTAAAGGCCTCCTAGAGAAAACCCACAGAAATGGTGATTGTCTCTTTGGAGAGCAAGGAGCAGAGACTGGTTTCTTTGCTGAGACATGACTCAGTAGCCAGTGAGAACCCTGGACTAGCCAAGTTACCCTTATGGGTGGCTCTCACCCGGCCAGTCACAAGGATGTGCACAACACTGCACCCAGATGGCCAACATTTGAAAATGTGCCTAATTTTCCAAAATAGAAGTCGAGTACCAGAAGGGCTGATATCCCTCTGGCATCTTAAACACAATTGCAACAGAGTAGGAGGATCATTTCGGGGTCCTAAACACACCCTAGGCAATGATCATGCCCCAAATTCATCACCAAGAGTTTAAGAGATGAGCTACTTGCCTTATTCCTCACCCTGGCACACCCTGGGGAGCTGAAAAGCAAGGTACACGAGTTCCTCATTTCTATTCTGGTGAGCATTTCACTGCTTCATTGGTTTAGACAGCCTTGACCTTTAAAAGGAAACTCTCTTATTCCCTATTAACCCTCTTAGGGCTGTATTTTCCTCCACACGGTCTCTCCGACTGCAGGGAACAGTAATGAATCCGTAACTCTTGGTGACTGTGGCCTGTGGAGACGGTGCAAGGGAAGAGCATGGGCTGGCTCCTCTGCCAGCACTGAGCAAGGGATGGGAAATACCTAATCAAAACAGGCACTGAAGTCAGCTGCTGCGGCTGTAAATAGGGTTATAGTCACGCAGGTCACTTGGTGGGCGAAGGGAATGTCGATGGGAAAGAAGACCCACAATATAAAAGGTTTGGGAGTTGTCTGGCACAAGCCAAGCTGAATAATACCAAACACAGCCTTGTGGTGAGCCTGAATTTGAGATTTACTGAGCACCACAAGTACGGCTGAAGTCAGCGAATGCCTGGTGCCTCAGGGAACAAGATCACCTGCAACAAGTCTACCTTAGAAACAGCACTTCTGTGGGCAAAAGAGTAGCCTGCAGCTAACTGCAAGTGAGGTCCTGTCTCCTCTCGCCCACTGTCACACATTTCCCTTTGCAATGCTCATAGAATCACAGAATCATAGAATGTGTAAGGTTGGAAGGGACCTCCAAAAGCCATCTAGTCCAACCCCCTGCAGTGAACAGGTACATCTCCACTAGGTCAGGTCGCTCAGAGCCCCAGCAAGCCTGACCTTGAATGTCTCCAGGGATGAGGCCTCCACTACCTCTCTGGGCAACCCAGGCCTGGACCAGTGATCTACTACTCTCATATTGAAGAACTTTTTCCCAATATCCAACCTAAATCTCCCCTTTTCTAGTTTAAAAACATCACCCCTCTTCCTGTCGCTCCAAGCGGCCAGGAACAGTTCTTCCCCAGCTTCCTTATAGGCACCTGTCAGGGACTGGAAGGGTGCTAGAACGTCCCCCTGGAGCCTTCCCTTCTCCAGGCTGAACAAGCCCAACTCTCTCAGCCTGGCTTCATAGCAGAGATGCTCCAGCCCTCTGATCATTTTTGTGGCCTCCTCTGGACATGCTCCAGCAGGTCCATGTCCTTCTTGTGCTGAGGGCTCCAAAGCTGGACACAGCACTGCAGGTGAGGTCTCACCAGAGCAGAGGGGCAGAATCCCCTCTCTTGATCTTCCTTTGCTTTTGGTCTTCTTGTAAAGAGAAGTTGATTTAATTACTGCTCCTGTAGCTATCAGCCTATGTTTTGCCCAAACTGGTAACACTCAGGTAGGCAACAAGTTTGAGGGGAATCTTTTGCAATGGCGATTTGCATTACCAAAGCTTTCCCCAATTACTCAAGCAAGTTTTAACTGTAACTGAGGGTTTCCAAACAGGGAGCTACTTCCCCTATTTTCCTTCATGTAATGTAGCTCTCTGTACTGGACGGGGTTACATTAGTACCAGTACTTTGCAAAGCTCAAACACATCGCTCGATTCGTTGTGCCCAAGACAAGGTGTGGGGTTTTGCAGGTACAAACCATGCCCCGCTCCTGGTTTCCAAACCAGACTCTGCCGAGGCTCATCCGCGCTCGTGAGCTGGTGCTAGAAGGCGATGCCTCAGCCCCACAGCCTCCACTCAGGCTGCAGCAGCGTGAGCTCCCCTCTGCTTGGAACAAGCCGGAAAGCTGCAGAAACGGCCCCAGGCTACGATGATCTGCAACTCACTGGAACACTTACCCAGTCCTTTTCATCCAGTTTAGCCGCTTCGTTGTACACCTCAATGGCTGCCTTGTGCTTCCCCAAAAGAAACCTGCGGAAGCATTTCCATGTTTATTGTGTTCTTGCTCCAAAACCCCGCTGTGCAACCCCTATCACCTCTGCCAGTGAGCAACAGCACTGTTTGCTAGCTCTCCAGAGCCCTGCTCGAGAAGCCTCAAGAAGTTTACAACCTCAGCAATACCACAAGCTCCTTACAACCTCAGCGATACAAGCAGCCCCTCACAACCTCAGTGATACGACAAGGCCTGAGCACTGCTCCCTTTCAGAGCCAAGGTCAGCAATCCTGCGAGATGAGGCACTCCTTGACCTTACTGGAGACGCAAGGGGTGAATTCACAGTCTGCCTTTGTCTCAAAGGAAAAAGACAGGTGATCTAACTGGACATTCAGAGGCAGAAAGGGGTCTACAGGGAAAGTTTACATGGCTCGAGTCAGCACCCTTAGCTCTGGAGCTAGAAGTCAGTGTTTAAAAGCACAGAGAAAAAGAAAACACAATAGCAGCCAGGCAGATAACAAGAGATTCTGCTTTCAAGGGTAGCCCATGCTTCTGGAAACCAAAAGGAAACCAATTTGAGTGTTGATAAGGGGGAAGCACATTTGGAATTAAGCAGCCTGGGATTTCACTTGATGCCTGGGAGAAAAAGAAAACATGGAACGTCCTGGGCGGCACATCAAAGAAGAAAACAATAAAACACCACTCACAGCGATCGTGCCACCTGCTTGAGGTTGTCAGCGCTTCGAGGGTTCAGAATGGAACACGTCTGAAAAAGTTCAAGAGATTCTTGAATTTTCCCCTCCAAGCGAAGTATCAAAGCTGTAAGACAACACAGGCAGGCAATTTAGTCCATTATCTGCAGGAAAAACGTGCCTTGCTGACAGCAGGGGAGGAAGGGGGGGCACAGATACATTATAAAACCGCTTCTTTGGTCTCAGCCCCTCCTTCAGCAACCTGGGACCAAAGGGGCTGAGACCAAAGAAGCATGCCCGGAGAAATTCCTGGTTTTCAGAACAAAGGCAGCTTCAAACCCTGGGCAACTGCTCCTTACAACATGGTTTGGATTTACCCCGCCACCCTTCAACTTCCACGGGCTGCAGTTACGTCCTTGGCCAACACATCTCAGCTGTCCTCCACCACGGCACTCTGAATTGCCAGGTTTTGCGATGCCAGGTTTTGTGATGCCAGGTTTTGGGATATGTTTTTTAGGGAAAAGAGGGCAGAGGAGGAGGAGGAAAACCATCCTTAAGGCAAACAGTAAAGACAACAGTCCCTTGAGGTAGGTAGCTCAGACAGAAAACACACAACCCAAGCACGCACCAAGACACTGAAGGCCAGGAGCCCCTAGGAGGAACCGCTAACAAACTCACTGATAGAGAGAAAACAGAGAATCTCATTTCCCCGTTCATGTGAAAATCCCAAACTTCAAAGCCAGACCTAGCAAGCAGGAAAAAAAGCCAAATATTTTTTACATGGGAAGTTTATATGGTTCTGTCATCTCTTTGCCCTGCTGTCCACTGTCTCGCAAATCACAGGTAACTTCCTTGGGTAAAATTCAGCCTTCGAGAGGTCTCTTGCAACGTACCTTGGACGTAGATTGCATATTCACACAGACCATTAGACTCCTGGAGCTGCTCTTTGATGAGAGCCTGAAACGAGAGAGCACAGAGAGTTATACACCACGTGTGGCCTCCCCCACCGAAAAGCCCATTGGCTGGTTCCCTGTTACCCAACTGCATTGTGGCAGCTTTCAGAAGAATAAAACCCTTCAAATATTTTAATAAAAGAAGTGATTTCTGCCCAACCAAATACCTTCCACAACCTTGATCTGGAGAATAACTCGAATTCAAACATCATGCAACACATTGGACACAGTGCTTCCTTACATCACAGGCACAGTGGTATCACACAGGACTTGAGATCTACAGAATTTGTTTAATCAGAACTTGTGCTTGGAAAAGGCAATATTAATATAGAATTTGTTGCTAGTTGATGCCACAGACTATATCAAAACGCTGTAGAAGTGGTAAACTGTCAATATTTTCACAGAGCTAATGACAGGGATTCGGTTTCAGTTACAGACACCACAACCCCACGTACGATGGAGGTACCGGACTGCGGCTGGGACAACTCCGGGAGTGCAGAGAAGAGCGCAAGGCAGTCAGCATGCCAGGAAGACTGCAGCCCTTTTAGTATTTCTCTGCTCATTCCTATTACCCAAGATAATTAGATATTACCTGGGGAAAATGCCGCAGGGCATATCTGAAAGCCTCCTCTGCTGATAAGGGGTATCTACTCTAGGCTCTTTGTGAAGAAATAAATTGAATTGGAGCAACTGCTGCTGAGTCAATGGAAGCCAAACAAACAAATGGTGGGTACACGGGGAAAGGAAGGGGGAAGAACCTGGTGAAAAGGTAAATTCCTGCTGGCTGCGTTCATGCAGCTGGCAGTCTGGGGTGCGAGCACAGTTTGGATATATTCCACAGTCATGTGTGACCTGAAATTATAGACCTGGTCAAAAAGAGTGCCCTCTGGGAGGACGATCGCTGTGGCTGTGAACCAAGAGCAGCACTGCTGCTCTGAAACACCTCTTTTGCTTGGAAGAGACAAAAGGGGCTGGGGAGGCAGGAGGAGAGAAGGATTTCTGGGCTAGCGATAAGCCGGCGCTCATCTGGCACATCTGTCAAGCAGCACCCGCATCTCCTGCCTCCGAGACAAATAGAAATGAAGGAATGAAAACGAGGAGGAAAGCTGAACCTCAAATACAGCACAGAGGAGGAGAGCGGGGTGAAGGCAAGGAGGGGTTATTACTGAGAATCTGCACTCGTAAAAAGGAAGCTGAAGAGAGGAAGGAAAAGGAAGAACAAGTCTAGGCTGCTCCTCCCTTATCTTCTAATCTAGCTGCACAGACTCTTCCAAAGTACATTATTACAGTGCACATAAAAAACCCTCAGCTATAACCAAGCACCTCCCAGCATACAGAAACTCCATGTCGCTCCATCTACATCAAACCAGTTTGTCGGAGCAAGAGAGGGCAATAGAGAGCTATCTTTTCCAGAGATCTCATACATTCTGTAAGCCCGAAAAAATCCCAGAGCACAAGGCCTTGAGCTGAGAAATACGATCTGTACTCCCAGGTTTTTCTCCCAAGTTTATTTAACTCGCCGACTGGCAGGAGACCAACTGGCATGAGCCATTTTCATTAATTAAAAGCATCTGGTAATTTTAATAATTCCTTCCTCGCACATAACAGAAGCGGAAGATTTCTCTTGGGAAAAAAAAGGTTAGGGGGCAGGGCTGGAATCGATGCTCCAAGCGGAAAACACTGGTTTATTCGCTTTGCATGTGAAGAGTGAGAGCTGAGTGATGATCAGAGCTTGTCCCTCCTCTCCCTTCTGCTCCCCTCTGCCTGAGTGATGGCAGGGGATGCTGCAGCTGTGGGCTATTGGGGAGTGTTTGCCTCACATCTCGCTGGGGGGAAGAAGAGGCGAATCAAACCGCTGGTGTTATTAACCTCTCGCTGAACAAGCAGTAAAATTTGTCCAAAGCGTGGAAGAGATTCAGACCAAAATGAACAGCATCATGGGCCACTCGTTTCTTAGCTGAGTCTTAAAAGAAAATTACTGGACTTTAACAAACACCCAAACCACACTGACATCAAGGGGTTTGCAGCAATTTAAGTCACTGGGGATACTGTCCATACCTCCGTGGGTTTTGAAGATGTTAGCCCCAAAATGCCTGGGCAGAACTGCTCACGCTTAGCCCACATACGGATCTAACCCCCACGTAACCCCAGTGGAAAGAGATGGACACTACCAGAGGGCAGCTCAGCATTGTGTCACCCCCCCACCCTAAGATCTGAATTGCCTTTTGGATGTGCCTATCGCTCCTTAAGAAGCATCCTGGCATGTTCTTCTCTTTTTTTCAGACAAATCCAGGCCTCTGAGCACACATCCATCACATCTGGGCAAAAGGAGGGAAGATGTTTAACCTGCTACAGTCTGGTGCCGAACTCTTCCAACTTTACTGTTGCAACCCCTGAGGAAAGCCTTTGCTGCCATTTAGCTTTGACAGCTCCTCCAAAGCTGGCCCGCCAAGCAAGAGGGTGTTGGCTGCCTTGTCTCAATTATTTTCCCCATATTTTTCTCACTTCTGTGACTGAGGAAGATGTGGAGAAGTCAAGGTTGCCACTGTATCACCCACTTGGTTATTCTGTTTCCCTGAGCTGTATGTCTTTCTACACCCTGGGATTCTACAGCACACTGCGGGAACGGCAAACATGCACAACTGGAGACCGAAAACCAGCAGTCCAGATCCACAGAAACCCATTTTCTGGTTAGATTGCTAGTCCAACTTTTGTTTATATCTATTAAAGCCAAGATCTGAGAGACAATTGCTCTGCTGATGATACAACCCTCTGGCTCTATTAATTAAAAGCTAAATGACTCTCCTCCGGCCTGCCACTTCCCTAAGCACCCCCAGGAGCTCTCCAACAGAGGCAGACAAGTCCTGACCAACCCTGGTCTTTCAGAGGGCAAGTCTTTTCAGATCTGCTTTGCACGCGACAAACAGAAAGGCAGCTCTGATTCCCCTCCTCCTGCCCACTGGTGCATCATCTGGAATCAGGAAAATATGCCCTTTAATACTTTTGCCATTTCCTCAGTACACTTAGTTACGAACCCAAACCAAACAGCCGCTTCCAGGCTACTCCACAGTACCCTTGGGAGAACCCACACCACGGAGCTGTGATACTATCAGTTCAGAAGACCCCATTCCTCTTGGAGCAGGAGAGGTTTGCAATTCTTCCCATATTTCCACTCCTACAGACACACCGAGCTGAGATATTGCTCCAGAGAACCGCATCCTGAAGGCAGCCAATGATTTCAGAACAGTATAGTTATTTTACTTGTATTTTCTCCCAGTCCTCTCATTCCAAAAGAAGTCAGGAAAGAAGGTGGTTTGAAAACTGGCCTGAAAACGGTACGACAGTAAAACACGTTCTCAGGCAAAGTCTCCAAAGCAGCTCTTACCTTACACTCCTCGTAGTCCTGGCGAACATACAGGAGGTAGATCAGCCAGTTGTTCCTCTCTGGGACTGGTAACTCCGGCGCTACGTGTAAAACAGTAACGGAAAACAGGAAATCAGATGGGTCAGCAAAGAAACTGGGCACAACACAGAGATATTCCCAACCACCCGACCCGCAAGCACAACTCATTCAAGAACTGCAATTACACCGGGCAGTGCAATTGAACATTCACCTGGAGCGTGGATGCATGACCTGTGCCCAGTTCCATTTTATCCAAACTGATGGATAAAATGCCTTGCTTCAAGCCAATAAATAAAACCCAAAAGACTCGAGGGGCCAGCTCTTTCTGGTGCAGTTGCTGGAGCAAATGGCTCCAAGCACCAACTACATGGCACACATTTTAATTCAACACCATTGCTGGTTCAGTGGACTCAGTTCTTCCAAATAGGCCAGAAGCAGCTTGGAGGGAACCGGTGGGATACATGTTTTGGAAGTGGGGCAGAAGAATCAAAGGTCTTGACATCTCTGAAACCCCAGAAATTTCTTTACATCTCGTGAGACCCAACCTGCAGTGCTGCACTCAGCTCTGGGGTCCCCAATACAGGAGAGACGTAGAGCTGTTGGAGCGAGTCCAGAGGAGGCCACAAGGATGATCAGGGGGATGGAGCACCTCTCCTGTGAAGCCAGGCTGGGAGAGTTGGGCTGGTTCAGCCTGGAGAAGGGAAGGATCCATGATGACCTAATTGCAGCCTACCAATACTTAAAGGGATCCTACAGGCAAGTGGGAGAGGGGCTGGTCACCAGGGAGTGCAGGGACAGGACAAGGAGCGATGGCTTCAAGCTGGAAGAGGCCAGGGTTAGGTTAGACATTAGGAAGAAATTCTTTACTATGAGGGTGGTGAGGCCCTGGCACAGGGTGCCCACAGAGGCTGTGGAAGCCCCTGGATCCCTGGAGGTGTTCAAGGCCAGGTTGGATGGGGCTTTGGGCAGCCTGGTCTAGTGAGGGTGTCCCTGCCTATGGCAGCAGAGCTGGAACTAGATGGGCTTTGAGGTCCCTACCAACCCAAAGCATCCTGTGATTCTATGATTCTGGAAGGGAATGAGAAGGAAATGGGCAACACGCACAAGGAGGTTTCAGAGGTGTTACTGGTCTGAAGGTGTGAATAATTTAAAGAGGTCGAACTTGGTTCTTTGGGACTGTGAAACATCACAGGTCTGAGATACTGTGAAGCTACTGGTAGAAAAACACGTTTGATGCCGAGGAGGAGAGAGACTTGTGCTCCAGCATTTCAATCCTAAGGAGCTTGCAGCAGTAATTATGGCAAATCACGAATGGATGTTGCTTAGTGATATTCATGTTGGGTTTCAAAGTTGAACACACTGCTGTGCATTTCATTACGGCTTGAAATGTATCGCTTGTTACCTGTTTCTAAGGTTCAGATGCTGGGAGCTGCGAGGTAACTATAGCAACTGGCCAAAAAAAAAAAGCAGCTATATGTTTGCAAGTCAATATTATGACAGAAGTGCAGAAGGAAAGCAAGGCAGGGAGGGTCGCAGAAGCCAGGGCAGCGACGAGGGTGGCACAGCACCTTCTCCCAGCACGGCACGGAACTGCACCGCCAATGGAGACGGAAGTTTCATTTGAAATGGTCGTAGTTCCCTGTGCGAGGGGTCAAGATCAGATGTAAGAAAGGAGAAACTCTGCAGCTGGAAGGGCTACACGGTGTCAGGAGACATTAGCCTTGTTCTCTTCTACAAGCGCCCAGGTTTAATCACACGAGGGGTGCACACCAGACTCTCCCCACAATTCACACCAGGCCTAGTACCCCTGAGAGCACTCAAAACCAACCCAAATTTCTTCTGCTGATGAAGTTGAAAAAACCCCACTTTGTGAAGCCATTACAGATTTGCTGTGGGGGTTTCTCCCATCAATTCAACAATAGCCAGATTTATACTAGAGCTGAGATATAAGTGAACCCAAAACCAAAGAGAAAACTCAGGGTCCAGACAAAGGAGCAATCCAAACAAGCCAAGCTTATGGAAACGCACATATCAGGGATCCAAATGTCTTCAAAATCTGCTCTGTGGTGTAACACCCAGGTCCTTGTAGGGATGGCATTGTAACATGCGTGTTCCCAGAGCAGATTCAGCGATTTCTGATGGCTTCACGCTTTCTAGTTGTCCTTCTTACAGTGAAATCACGAAGGGAAGGCTTAGGAGGCTGCCAAAATAGCTACAGATTTCATAAAGCGTCTGGAGAAAGACTGTGTTAGAGCCCACGCACGAGTTTTGAGCTAAGCTAAAAGGACAGTCTACCCAAGAGCGGATGGAAGATGGGTTGGTTTATTCCTGAAGGAAAGAGCTTCTTCACACTTTTAAGACTGGAGGGACGTTATACTCCACTCCCACGCTATGGAAACGCCTGCTGAGCACAGGCTCGGGAAGGGAGAAATGCTGAACGCCAGAGCGAACGAACACCCAGCAAAGTAACAAGCTGCAAAAGGAAAGGGGAAAGCAGAGACTGCCCGCTTTCTGGATCCCAGGCTGCAAAACCCAGCAGAGTCACCTAGAAGAGAGAAACTAGAGAAATCAAAACACACCACGAGAGGCAGGAGGGAACAGCGTTCACATCTGCAGCAGTAAATCAGATTGGCTTCCCCACTCCCGGCGATATGCTAAGGAAAGCCATGTGGAACTGGGAAAACACGTGGAGTTTTTATGCTCCTAAAACTCATTTGGAAATAGCAACAAACCTGACTGAGAGGACATTACTCTTTTTTTTTTTAATTTGATTTTCATTTTCCTTAAGACAAGGAAATTGAAAATAAAAAAAAAAGGCAAATGATTCCGATGTCCTTCCAAAAAGATGTCTGGATTCATCCACAGATATATCTGAACACAAACAGATTGACAGAAGAAAGTTGGCAAGCTCCCTGAATCTATTCGAAAAATAAAGTTGAATATTTTGACCTTTTCCCTGAAGAAATCCAACCTAAACACAAGGAACTAAATCTGGTGTGGAACTCACAGAGGTCAGAGAAGGAGGACATCAAAATAATTGTGAAGAAATGAAAACATTTGACACAGGAACATGTCTGGTTCCCCTAAAAACGAGCAGTGGGAAGGGATTATTGCCAGGCTCTAGGCTCTATTCAGAGTGGGGTGTTTTTTTCCCCCAAATTAATAATTACACACAGAATACCTAAAAAAAAACCACCCCAAAACACACAGAGGATGAGTGTCACACAGCTCTCGCTGCACTGGCCGGATCCGGTGTGGTGGGGGACGATGCTGCTCCGCGGGGCAGAAGGACAGAACAGAGCCCCGGCAGCATGCCTCGGTCTTCTGAAGTACAAGAACAATCAGGAACAGCGGAGGCTCCATATGGCATATAATGGTTTGCAATCTCACTCTAATTAGAGCTGGGAACACATACTGCTGCTACCGGTTGCTCACGGAGGGTAGGGAGGGGGGAACAGGCCACCAAATTTGGGCTCGCCAGGAAGAGCCAAGTACATTCATGGAGCTCCTCAGGCTGGCTGTACTGCAGTTCTCTACCTCCTTCAATGCCCGGACCTGCAGAAGTCTCTCAGATGTAGCTGCTGGGGAGCTCAGGAAGCCGCGCTTTCCTTTGGCATCTTTTGCAGAGCTCTCGCAAATAACCCCGGCACAGCGGGAAGTGGGGACCACAGGTCAGCCAACAGCACTTTGTACCATCACAGCAATGGGGAGAATAAAAAACCAACCCCAACATTAGTCCCTGTAAGTCAATCTGCTCGAGGGCCAGTCCAAGAAAACACAATTATCCAAAACACTTGGTATCATGGTGAGTTTATAACTTGTGTAATTATCTTTTGGGCTCTCGTTTCTGGGGTTACAAAAGTCTGATCTCATTAAGCAACTGTGACAGGGAGGCAGGCACCAGATCTATGATTAAATACCTCTAGCCGAGAGCCGTGCCAGCTTCTCTGAAGCGTGTTTTGATTGAATTCAAAAGGGAATCCATCTGATCCCCCACTTTCTCAGTGGCCAGTGATTGATTACACAACCCACTTCCAGCAATGTGATTTTTCTTTCTGACAATCCTTCTTTAAGGAAGCCACTGGAGCAGAAACCCCAACAGTAAGATCATCAGGTTTGTATCTGTGCTGCGCTATCATCACTCTTTACTTTATTCATCCTCTTATAGATTTTCTCAAAGGACTGGAGAAAGAACAAAAATAATCAGTTATTCCCTTTTGTGTAAAACTCCCTAGGAAATGATTTTGTGCTTGCATCTCCATATTGGGTAATTATAGCTTAGCAATGAACTATCAAACAGTGGGGTTCAGATTTAATAAAAAGGTTTTGAAATTGCTGTAAAGAGAGACAGGGGGTGGGGGAAAAAAGCCCCAGAAGGATCTTTTCACCTTATTTTCTCCAGCATGCAAACCTGGAGCACCCTAGCAGCCTTCCTGGGATCAGCAGTGATCAGCTACAACTCTCCGAGGTGGAAAAACAGCTCAAGAACATGTTTTAGTCTCATCAGACTTCAATAATAAAAAATATACACCGGAGCCCAGTTCTTCTTCCACACCAGCTTACTGGAAAGAGTCTGAGCCCCAGTTCATTCCACATCCCTCCAGCTTTGCAACCCAACCTGCAGCGACCCAAGCAAGAGCCTGGAGGAGAAGCAGAGAAGAAGACGACTCCATATGACACACAGAAGAACAGACCAAAACCCATAATAACCTCAACCCCACATAATGTACAGCACAAGGAGGAAACAGAAAATCCCAAGCTGGCCTGAATTCACTGTGGTGGGTACCACGTTCAGGGGTTAAGATTACCCCAAAGGCCTAATTTGGATCCTGACACAACCATCCCTTTCCAAACTCAAAGTAAAACCGGCACATGGCAAACCAGCAGTCAGGCACCCAGGTATGTTCAAAATGAATAAACAGAGACAACGACTCAAGACTCTGCTGTAACGTTTTGCTATTGAGAAAGCTGCACCAAAGAGGAATTTAGTACAGCACATCTTGCTCTGAGGAAATCCAAGTGGGACACTGCTGCGGCGAAGCCACGAGGGAAGGAGGGAGGTTATAATCTCCCACCATCAGGCCAGGCCCAGAAGTGGACCTGATCTTTTCGATTATGAGATTCCTTTCCCATTTTAAAGTAATTCTGGTCATCGGCTTAACATCAGCATAAAGGCAATTCACTTGCCACTGCAGAGCATCCGAATCAGAGAGGCAAGGTATCAAAGTCCTTCAGGATCAACATCCACCCCATCCCTCAATCCCCAATGCATCTTCCTAGAGATATTTGCCGACATTATTGCCAGGGTTACGATTATTCCCACTGCAGGGCTTGAGGAAGGTTACAGTCCTCCAAAATGCAGCTCGGTGCTCTCAGAACCATGTTAAATAAACTGTGATAGGGAGGGAAAGGCGAGGATGAAACCAGCTGTGCCCCGTCTCCTTTCTGCCTTAGGCTTCATGATGCCAGGAACGATGCTACGGTGGAAGAGAGGTAAAGGTGTGTCATCTAAACAAAGCTAATATGAAAATAAGAAGGCACAAACTCAAAGAGCTACTCTGAAACGACATACCACTGCCAGGGAATTGTATTTTCCCTGAAAGAATATTTTAATAACAGATAGAAAGTGGTTTTAATCTCGAGGCCTTCAGATTTAAAAACAACAGACTGCCTTGGTAGCAGTGGAGCATCCCCCAAATCCCCAGCTAGGCTGGCGCAGGGATTAATTTCACAAGAAATCCTCTTCCTTGCTCAGACACACAGAGGCTCTTCTTGAGAGCACAACAATATAAATACGTTACAGCTTTGAAAGACAAGGGATACAGGAACATCAGCCTTCCTCCACCCAGATACATCCTTTGGTTTGAAAAGGGAGACGTAATATATTCAAAACTCATTAACGATGAAAAATAACGCTGAAAATCACTGCCCTGATGATGCAGAGGATGCTCATGCTGCACTTCAATCGTTGCACGTGAGTTATGCACATAGGTGTGTGAGAATACCCAACTACCTGCAAAGGGATATAAACAACAGGGCGGGGAAAGAACGAGAGCCCTTTGCTGTCTCCATTCGCTCCATTTAATCCCCTTCCCCCTGATTTTCCTTTTGCAAATTGCTGCTGGAACGCCTTTAAATCAAACAATAAACCCGTGTGGTTCCTTGTTATTTACAGTCTGCTGGGTTTAATGAAACTCATCATACACAATTCTGGCGCCGACAAGAAAGCCATAACTCATGGCTGTGATCTTCCTATCGTGTGTTAATAGATTCGCAGTACGCGGAGAAAACGGGAGGGAGGCTGGAAAAACAGCAGGTTTCAACAAAAACCCAACATTCCTGACTCTACACCTCCCCCTGCAGGAAAACTAACCAGAGCTGGAGAGAGGACAGCCGAAAGTCGTAGCTTAAAGCAGATGTATACGCTACGGTGAAGAAAAAAAAGGGCATTTTTGTTGTCCTCTTCTTGGAGAGCTGCTAGCTCAGACTTCAGTGGCTGCTCTGATTTACAGCATTTGAAGTTCCGAGTTACTCCGAATAATCACGTTGTTTATTTACCAGACAAATATCTACCCCGATCCTTCAAAATAAATGTCTTCTAGTACGTGCTGTTCAAGTTTACCCTGAAGGTAAAATTATCTCTAAGTAAATAAATACCTATTTGCGACCACTCCAGACTTCCCAGCACCACGGCAAGGTTCCCAGTGGCAGAACCAATCTGGTTAGTGGGAAATCTCTGTTAGCAGCACGAGGCTGACGAGATCCCACCCTGTCACCCTGACCCCATTTGATGAGAGATGGGCAAATTACAGCTATCAGCATGAGTACAATAGCCTGATCGTTATGACACCAGAAAACAAACCCATTTGATTCGAGCCTCGTATTGCTTAATTCAAACCTTAAAAACTCCTTCAAGAAAATAAAAGCAAGGTGAACTTAAGGAACACAAGTGTGTGATAAAAAAGGAAATGGGAAACGTCTAATAGTGACTTGCTTGGAAATAAAAACTCTAAAACTGAAACCTTGGTTCCTCTGCACAAGTCAATTTTGACAGTCAGTGCTGCTGGCTGGGCAGAGGCTCCCAACAGAAGAGAAAACAAGGACCTGAAAGTGCTTTTTGCTATTTTTGCTTTTAAACGGGACACAATCTAGAAAAAAATAAGCTGATTCACCACAACAGTTCTCAAATCCCCAAAGATGCAGAGACCCCCAAGGACCCAGACCCCCGCACAACACCCCGACTGCTATTTTCTTCATCTAAACCATTATCCCCTCAGCCCCCTGGCTTGATGCTTTGTGCTCTTAGAGGTGAGGAGAGCGGTTTCCCTCTGGGTGTCTGTCTGGCAACACTGTTCCTAAATAAAGGAGGGAGAGTACTCCATCGCAGAGGGTTTCCTAATAAAATGGTTTATAAATAGCACAGAGGCCCAAGAGATTAACTGGTGACTCCCCACTGCCTCCTCCCACAGCAAAGCAGGGATGGAAGATATTTCCCCCACCAACAAGGCATTCCCAAAATAACCCGCGTAAACCAGCTTCTCATTAATTCCGGTACCAGGAGTACGGTAGTTTTGGGATTTCCGGTCTAATCCCTTCCTTTGGCTTAAATTCTTACGCTCGGCCTTTTTTCTGCCTACAGCACCAGGCGTTTTACGCAGCAATCGAAGCTAAAATCATTACAAGGCGTTTGTAAAAAAAGCCGCCTTCTTAAAATCCAACATAAAATTACACCAGGGAGGGCGTGCAATCCAGCCCTGACGGTCTCCCAAGTATCCTGCTCAACCTAGGACCTCTCCTCATTTCACAGAATCACAAGGTTGGAAAAGACCTTTAAGATCATCAAGTCCAACCATTCCCATCCTAAGCTAAACCATATCCCTGAGTACCTCATCTACCCTTTTTTTAAACACATCCAGGGAAGGTGACTCAGCCCCTCCCTGGGCAGCCTGTTCCAGGCCCTGACAACTCTTTTAGTAAAAGATTTTTTTCTAGTATCTAACCTAAACCTGCCCTGGCGCAGCTTGAGGCCATTTCCCCTTGTCTTATTGCCTGTCACCTGGCTGAAGAGACCATCACCTACCTCTCTACAACCTCCCTTCAGGTAGTTGTAGGTGGTGAGAAGGTCTCCCCTCAGCCTCCTCTCCTCCAGGCTGAACACCCCCAGCTCCCTCAGCTGCTCCTCAAATGACTTGCCCTCCAGCCCCTTCACTGGACTCGTTCACTGGCTGCCCTTCTCTGGACTCGTTCAAGGACCTCAATGTCCTTCTTATGGTGAGGAGCCCAGAACTGGACACAGTACAGTTTCATGAACCACCAAAGAAGATTTCATATTCAGTCTTGCAAACAGTTCAACATTCCCTACTCTGAGACCCTGGGTTTTGACAGTGCAAAATTTTACAGGCTTGGTGCATCGGGATAAAGTTTTTCCGGGCAGGATGCCAGTCCCAGGATGAGTGTTTGCCCCTGAAACCTTCACTCTTAATGATACAGTCCTTAACAACAGAAGCACATCTACGATTAACAGGAGAATGTCAGTATTTTCACCGGGTGCCTCGCCTCATCCTCACGACACTGAATAGAAAACGAAGTGAGGTCAGACAGCAAACGAAATCATTGAGAAATATGAATAAAACAGTGACTAAATCACAGGATTTCTGTTCTGCCACTTAAAACATCTGCAGCCAAGGGGACAGCCCCTGGAAGGAGTGAATCACAGAATCACAGAATTGTAGGGGTTGGAAGGGACCTCGAGCGATCATTGGGTCCAACCCCTCTGCCAAAGCAGCTCCCTAGCACATATTGCACAGATAGGCGTCCAGACGAGTCTTGAATATCTCCAGAGAAGGAGACTCCACCACCTCCCTGGGCAGCCTATTCCAATGCTCTGTCACCCTCACTGTGTAAAAGTTCTTCCGCATGTTGGTGCGGAACTTCCTGTGCTCCAGTTTACAGCCATTGCCCCTTGTCCTATCTCCACAGAGCACTGAAAAGGGGTTGGCCAATTCCCCCTGCATCCCATACTTAAGATATTTATAAACATTAATTAGGTCCCCCCTCAGTCTTTTTTTCTCCAGGCTGAACAGCCCCAGCTCACTCAGCCTTTCCTCATACGGGAGCTGTTCCAGGCCCTTAATCATCTTTGTAGCCTCCTCTGGACTCTCTCAAGGAGATCCCTGTCCTTTTTATACCAGGGAGCCCAGAACTGGACACAATACTCCAGGTGGAGCCTGACCAGGGCAGAGTAGAGGGGCAGGATCACCTCCTTCGACCTGCTGGCCACACTCTTCCTGATGCATCCCAGGATCCCATTGGCTCTCTTAGCCACCAGGGCACACTGCTGGCTCATAGCCAACCTGTCATCAACCAGAACCCCCAGGTCCTTCTCCACAGAGCTCTTCTCCAGCAGGTCATCCCCCAGCCTGTACTGATACAGACGGTTATTCCTCCCCAGGTGCAAGACTTTACACTTGCTTTTATCAAACCCCATCTGGTTTCTCCCTGCCCAGCTCTCCAGCCTGTCCAGGTCTCGCTGGATGGCAGCGCAGTGTTCCTGCGTGTCAGCCACTCCTCCCAGCTTTGTATCATCAGCGTACTTGCTGAGGGTGGATGCTATTCCCTCCACCCTCAGCCTGAATGAACAGTCTCTGCGGTGAGACACCATAAAACAGCAAGAAACCTCACTCCAGTTTCTGTCGTGAAGCTGGGAGAAAAGGAACGGTTGTGTCTTAAGAGGCTTTAACAGGTAACGCGCAGTTTTGAGTACAACCCAGAAGAACCTTGCAGCACCAGGGAATCTACCGATGGGATCTGGAGGCTGAAGATAACCACCACAGTGAGTAACGGAGATATCTTTCATTTTAAAAGCCCTCGTGCAAGCTGTTCCTTTTTCAGTGAGTCCCATCATTCCTGCACCAGGATGTCAGAGAGCTGGGCTGAAGCCAGCGCATAATTATGTCACCAAAGACTCAAAGGCTCCGATTCAAATTGCACAGATGACGTTAATCCTGCAGTTCTTGAGCAGGATGCATCGCCCTCAACTAAAGCATCTGAAAACAGAGACATCTAAGTTACTTGCCTTGAGCTGTCTTCATGGTAGAGGAATACGCATCCTGGGGGAGCAATTCAGCACATCCCAACATAGGTGTCTGGGAAAGGGCAGAGGAATGGCATCTGATGGGCCTTCCACTAACTTGAAGAGATATCTAATAGAGATTATCTGCATTCAAAGAGATGAATCCCTTCCTAAATTTGTTACTTGCTATCTTTTAGAACGTTATTTGTTAAATTCACAATTTATCTGCAAGCAACATGCCAACAGACAACTGCGAAGGTGAATGCTTTAGAATACGAAGGAAACTCGCCTAGCACCAGGGGCTTTCACATCAACTTCCAAAAAATTATTTTACATACCTAAATGTCATCCTGAAGTAATATTGCAGTCATACAGTGAGCTCCTCTGAAGCCAGGCTATTGAACTTTACCCTCCACCTGATCCTAATCCAGCGCAATATATGTATTTTTAATTATCAAATTATCAAAACCCAACCAGATTATACTTGCTTGACGTGAAAGGTGGCACTTTCACAGCACCTTTTGCTGCCGAATTACATCTGCAGCAGGCTTAAGGAGCAGGCAGAGATTTCCCTCTTGACAGAAAGGAAATGCAGCAAGCCGACAACCGCCAGAAGACATAAAGCTCGAACTGAAACCACGAATCCTCAGATTTAAAAACCCTCGAGCACTAAAACTTTACAGCAATAGGAGGCTGGAGAGAAAACCCCAGCCCTGCCATGCTGCCTGTGCAGGATCCCTTGGCGCTGCGATCGCGGAGATGAACGTACACACAAAGGAGGGCAGAGATACGCTAGCGCATTCAAACCTAAACACTACCTGTTCTTTGCGGTGCAGGGATTGCCGGGCTCTTCTGGGGAGAAGGGGATGAAGTGGAGTATATTCTCCAACTGGATTACCCCAAAATAGAGAATGCTTTTCTATTTTAAACTAAAAAAACCCAACCCCTAAACCTAACAGCTATATTAGATCCTGAACAAGATACACACAGCACTACTACGCACTTACAGCAAAGAGTATAAAACAATCTGAATATCTAAAATTCCAGAAAACAATAATGCCATTCCCAACTAACCCCTGTTATTCCCATGAGGTTGTAGGTGCAAATGGGCTAAAAAATCCAGCTCATGCATGGCCAAATGGAAACAAATCGATACGTACAGATACAGGAACTGCATTTGTTCCCCCCCCAACCATGACATCTCCACTGATGTCTTTTCTTCTTGACACACTTAAAAGTATTAATTAATTTAACTCAAGGGGGGTTGGTTTTTATCTGGATTTCTCAGGCAGCTTCGTTGTTACAAGTTCAAAGGCAGCTTTGAAGCTGGCTCAAAGAATGGATTTATATTGATTTAAGGAAATGTATCAGGAATTCAGAAATTATCAGCTCCGAGTGCACATAGAATAGACTCCTCGGGGTACTGAGAGGTTCCCGCTCTTCAGAGTGCTCGAGCCTTTAAAACACTTGCAGAATCCCTTCAGATATCTGCAGGAGCAGGAGAGATCTTCATCGGTTCACCCACGCAAGCGGGAGCTGCCCAGAGAGAGAGCTCAAGGTGCATTTACGCAGGACAAATCATTGGAAGCCACTTCCCTACTTCTGCATGCTCTGGAAGTTATTTATTATCCAGCATTCCCATTTTGAGATTGCTTATCATCAGGAACACTTCCTAACCAGAGTCAATACCAGATAAAGTGAGTTTTACCACCTGGAAAATCAGCACAGGCAATTATTTTGTTCCTGGAACCCCTTGACTATGCCCCTTGGCTTCCAGGGTGAGCACCCACATGGTAATGACAGCACGATGGGTGTCTGAGCTAAATCCCCACGTACCAGGATGTGGCTGGACAAAAATGACATGTGTCATTTGAGAAGATTTCAAACTTCAATGAAACAAACAAAACTACCCTGAGGAGATACAAAATACCGTGGGGTTGTTGTCTCCCCAAACCCCGGGTTTCTGTGTGGTAACTCTGAGCCACAAAGAACAATGTCCCCATTACTACAGAGTTTAAGAACCAGACACAACCGTGGCTTTACAACACACGTTTCCATCACGCGCTTCCCTATTCCCATCAGCTGATTTTTCTGAATGAGCTGAATCTAATTGAACTCTGCTATTACTTACAAAGGGACACAGAGCTCTTGCACAAGCTGATCACCCACCTCAGCAGCTGTTGTAATCTCAGGTCTGCAACTTACTTGCTAAACATTGATAAAAGCAGAGAAAACTTCAGTTCTTCTCTTCCAATGACTCGCTGTGGCCTTACAAGACATTTTTGCTAGCCACGCCTGCCATCAGGCCAGACAGAATGAAACTCACATTAAAAGAAAGAACAAGATCACAGAATCACTGAATCATGAGGTTGGAAAAGACCTCTGAGATCACTGAGTCCAACCATCCCTGTCCTATGCTAAACCCCATCACCCAGCACCTCGTCTGCCCGTCTGTTAAATCCATCCAGGGTCGGTGACTCAACCCCCTCCCTGGGCAGCCTGTTCCAGTGCCTGATAACCTGTTCAGTGAAGAACTTTTCCCTCACATCTGATCTGACCCTGCCCTGGTGCAGCTTGAGACCATTTCCCCTTGTCCCATCTCCTGTCCCCTGGCTGAAGAGACCATTGCCCACCTCTCTGCACCCTCCTGTCAGGTCAGTGTAGGCGGTGAGAACCTCCTCTTCTGCAGGCTGAACACCCCCAGCTCCCTCAGCCGCTCCTCAGAACATTTGCTGCTCTCCAGCCCCTTCCCCAGCCTGGCTGCCCTTCTCTCGACACACTCCAGGACCTCCATGTCTTTCTTGGAGTGAGTGGCCCAAAACTATGACAAAGACTCACCGGCCTTAACACAGCCTGACGCCCCATTTCTTTTACACGAGCGCTCCTAGGGGATGCGCTGAGCAGGTTCAAATGCCCAACTGACAGACCTGACCGCAGGGTATGCTAAAATTTCTCCCTATAAAGTTTCCCCCTCACCCACACCCATTCAGTACTGTCTTTAGCAGCACTCAGGAGGCCAAGCAGCACATTGTCATGTGGCCCTTTAGTTTTTCATTTAACTCCTCCAAATGTTTTCTTAACTGAAAGCCTGCAGCATCCAAACGCTGTCACTGGCTATCAGACCCATCTCCTGGGTGATAAACAGAAAGAAACAAAAGTCAAAGGCCCTCACCCAAGGTCACAGTTAATCCGAGGCAGAACTCCTTGATTCAAACCCCCAAAAAACAGACCTAGGAAGCATCCAAAAACCATCCCAGTGCCCAGGACTGGGAAGAACACTTAATCCCTGCTAATCCTTTCACAATTCACAAGGGGGAAGATTTGCACTTTGAAAATTATCCACCTCACCCTTCCCTGGGTAAGCACAGAGGTGGGTTGGGAACAATTCCGACTCTCCGCAGGCTCACGGCTTTCTAGCCCAAGCTCTTTCCAGTGACTCAGGTGAAAGCTATTTGATTTTGCTTCAGTGTATTTATTATAGTGTGTGGATGTATCTAGCAGGATTCTACACCATTATGAAAAAGCCATTGAGCATCTCCGACAATCTGAGGCCTAACAGAAACCCAAACGCATTTAAAATTGTTCCCCTAACCTCTGAACCGTGGTGAGACTAACATGAGCTCACAGCTGCCTTTCTACATATTTTTCTTCCTCACAATAAAGGGAAATAAATTCAAGATACAAGCTGGTAGAAATGCTTCTCCAATATGGTCAGTCCCTCAACTCAACTGGCCCACCTGTCGAAAGGGAACAGAAGGACGGGGTGCAGCCTCGTTCCATTCAAAACTGGTAAAGAGTTTGGGAAAATACCTGATTAATTTAAAATGCAGCAGGGAGATTAAAACCCCATCTCAGCAAGGCTGGTATTACCTCTCCGTCGCTTCAAGGAACAGGGCTCTCTTTATTCTACCATCAATTGCTCGGGGACAAAATATCAACACGGGGAGAGTTATGGATCTTGATGTAGCAACAAAGGGAATTGATTTTCAGGGCAGCTCCCCCCACGGGGGGTAAAGGACAAAATAATGAATGGTTTTAGCTACCAATGTGTCACCTGCTGAATAATGGTTGTCACCGAGCGTGGCTACGAGATGCTCCAAGGAGTTTGCCTTCCGCCCATCCCTTTCATTTCAGCTGTTAAGACACTGAGGTTCCTACCCCGATTGCTGCGTACAGCGCCTGTCCCCAACACCATCACAGCCTGCTCCAGAGCCTTAAGTCAAGCAGCACCGCTGTCTTCACGCAGAACTGGTGTCAATTTGGCTGGCTCCTTAAAAGTTCACTGCAGCTCTCCTCAGCCAAACTAAGCCAGGGTATTTCATTAACATCTTCTAGAAAAATCTTATTTTAAAACAATACAACCACCTGTCAGGGGAAAAAGATGCTGTCCGTTCACACCAATCTCCACAACAACATACACACCAGCACTTTGGTTCTTTTTCCCCTTCCCTCATGTGCCCCTGGCCTCACCCCCACACACAAAGCAATGCTGTTACATCACTGCCTGTCACAAATCTTTTCACCGCCCTCATTTCCTAGAGATTAATGATCAGGGCAGCTCAAATCAGCTTTGGCCCACTGCACGAACGACAACGGAGTCAAACGTTAAATGGCAAAGTACAAAGGCTTCCAAACATTTCAGAACTCCGAGGTGTGCCAGGGGGTGCCTCAGTTTACCTCAAGAGACACAAAATGCAGTTACAAAAGTCACAGGCTCGATTATATTTTTAATATCCTGTACTTAGTTCTGAGTCAAGGGTTGCATTGGTATGAAAGGGGCATCGCGAGCCACGAATAACTGGATTTCACCCCTCCTCCTCCCCTCTGGCATGTAGCTGTGTGAACGCCAACAAGGATTGAATTTTAAGGAGTCAGGGCAATCCTCCCATCAGGGAGGTGGGAAGAACATCAGTGGCTGGTGATGGAGACAGATCGGTTCTTTCGCATGGCCTTTGCCCAGCCTCAGGCTTCCAATCTTAAAAATCTGAAGGGACTTTGGGAGCCCTTTTACAAGCTGTGTCCAGCTCTGTTTTCAGTGCTGCTAACGCAAAATGCCGCTGAGGGGGACAGAAAACTCCTCCTCGGGTGCCTGGAACAATCAGCCCTTTATCAAACAGCAAGCAGCATGAGCAGGATCCGGAGCAGCAAGCCCCACGAAGGAAGTTGCAACTGCCACAGCTCGTTCTCCGAAACAATTGAGATGAAATGGTGCACACCTAAAAGCAGGAGGCACTTGACAGACAGTTTAACAAGCAAGCTGATGCAGGCCCAACAGCTCCTATCCAGCACACCTCCGCTGCTTGTTTGGATGGCTGATGGCCCCATCTTTCTTTTTCAGCTATTCCGTTCACTCATGAATTATGCAGAGCTGATTTACCAGACCTCAGCCCGCCAGGAAAGAGCGCTGGAGTGACAGCCC
Organism: Porphyrio hochstetteri; assembly: GCA_020800305.1. Classification (NCBI taxonomy): domain Eukaryota; kingdom Metazoa; phylum Chordata; class Aves; order Gruiformes; family Rallidae; genus Porphyrio; species Porphyrio hochstetteri. The sequence goes on along the minus strand of CM036915.1, from coordinate 14,165,640 downwards.
ATCTCCTGGCAAACACCATCCGCCCCCATCCCTTTACAGATGTTTTATTTAGAGAATTTGCAAACGTGTGCTGTCCTGTGAATGCAGCACAACCATCAGAGACAGGACTCGCACGATAAGGCAGAGCAAGGTGGGAGTCATCATCTTCATAGGAAAGGACCGAGACGAACCATGTGATTAAGGAGCGAATCAATGCCCCCAAGGAAGTTAATTGGCTCAAAGTAACAGCCCAAAAGAGTTGGCAATCAAGAGAAAAGTAAATTTGGAGTTTAGTTTTACTCACATACAAGCTTGGAGCCATAGCAATCGCTTCCTCTCGGCTCTGGGCAATGGACTTGTGCAAGCTGGAGGTGTACACCAAGCACCACCTCCGGGATAGTAATGCTCTGCTCAAGCGCTGGAATTCTGCTCCCAGGAGTTGGGATTAGATTAATCCACCCAAATAACCCAAAAGCCTCACCCAAACCTCACCTTAGGTAGACACATAAGTCCTTGCAGTAAACAGAACCATACTAGCAACGTGAGTTCACTCGGCTTTAGCGACGCCCCTACTAAACCTCATGCTTTAGCCAAACATTTTGAACCGAGAACTGAAATTGTTCCCATACCAGTTCCCAGTCAGGAGAGATTTCAAACCATCTGAGTTAGCTAATTCTCAATTACAGCATGAAAAAAACCCTCAAAAAAACCCTAAACACAAACGAATTCCAGGTAAAACTGCTGAGGACATGTCTGGTTTGATCTTGCTTGCACCCCTCTCTTCCCTCCAAACTTAGAAAACACAAGACAAATCAACACGATGCAACGCTGGTTTCCCAAGATCCTCTCAAGACATTATACTGAAGAACCCAAACCAAACAATCCCCTCTCTTATGACTGAAGAAGATAAACGAGTATCTGACTCGTGAGCAGTGCAAGAGATGCGTGAAAAACCAACAGGCAAACACGATGCAGGTGTAGGTACAGCAAATCAGCCAGGAGCAGCACTGAGCCAGTGATCACACAGATCCTAACAAAAAGTACTTGTACTCAGCACTCCACAGTCTAAATATAGCCTCGTCTTTTCCCAGTAGACATCCAGCCCTTAGTAGACAGCTACACACACCATAAATCTTAAAATCAACACTCCCAAGAAACACAAACGCAATCATTTCTTCAAACAAACCTTTTTTCGGGTGGGGTTTCGGAGGTTCCGTAGCCACTGGCAACGAAGAAACCTGAAAAGACAGAGAAGAGGAGGCTGAAATACACCAGGGCAAGGTTTCTTGGAAGATCTGTTCCAGAAAATCATCAGAAAAGACAAGCAGCAAATCCCAAAAGGTGGCGTAAAAACAGCAGCATCGCTGCTAGACAGGCATAGCTAAGGAGAGAGTTCTGCTCCTCGTGTAGATAAAACAACCTGGCTGGTTTTACAGCACATCCCTGTTCTGCAGCCTCACTGCCCTTCGTTAGGGTTCTGGAAGAGTCATCCTTACCTCGTAAAAGAATTAAAACCCAACCCAAAACTCAAGCATTTAAGATGCCAATTAGGGATCACATGGGGCCGGGGGGAGGGAGAGCATTTCTTCCAGGGTGAATTAGAACCAAGTTGGTCCTGGGGAACCAGCAGAGTCTGCTGGGCACTGTGATGTCCCGTTGCACGGTGGGCAACAAACCTCAACTGCTAAATACTGCCCAGACCTCACCGACAGGCAGGTACCCAGCCCAGTGGGGAGGGTGGCGTTTAGGGAAAGGCCATTTCTACTTTATTTTTTATTAAAAATCCAGCCTTACACAAGAGAAACACGACTACACAGGGAAGCATTTTTATTTGTGACTTCCAGTTTCTCAGGGAAGAAACGTTCCCCTTCCCCAGCTGCCAGACCCCTGTCTCCTTCCCCTTCTCCTTAATCAAGGAGGGATTTTAAGCAGATATTCAGCCTATCATCACTCCTCATCACGTTTTAGTAACATTTGCTTGTTTTTACACACTTTTTTTAGCAGAGACGAGGAGAACCAGCACCGCACACAGCATTCAAGCCGTGAGAACACCTCAGATTTACACAGGAAAGGCTCTTCCCGGCTTCATTTCTCAGTAAGTTCTAACATTTTATTCCCTTTTCAGATGGGAAAGGCCGAGCCAGTATCTTCACAGACTCACCCACCCCCGTGAACTCGCTCCTAAGTGGCAATAACACACACAACCCCCCTTGTTCTTCATTAATATACTCTGCAGACCCGCGTCCATCGTTTCAATCCTAAACCCTGGAAGATTGGTTTAGTTAACTGGGGGGTTACTGGGTTTTCTCCTCACCCGAATCACTTTCCAGACCCCCTTTTCCTGCTGATCGTTTGCAGATGTTGCTAATTAGCCTCATTAGCAGCAAATAAAAACAAGCAGAGCGCTTATTCCTTCTTTCTGCTCCTCGCTTTTTAACCAGATATCTGTCCGTGGGATTTATTATTGTTTCTGCCTTAACCTAGGCCAGTTTCTTGGATTAGGCAGGGAGGGATCAGGCCACACGGTGTAACCCGCTCAGCAGGAGCACCGAAGCCTCGTGGATGAGGGATTCCGGAGGGACGCTGAGGAAAAGCTCCGGTTTCGCCGCGCTGCCCCGACACCGCTCCCAGCTACAGCTCAATCCCCGTTGCCGTTTCCAGACCGAGCTGCACGCCTCTTGCAAACCCCTCCCACCGCCCCGGTTGTCCCTCATATCCCTTCTCTAAGCCTCCTCCCCGGCCCCCCAGAGCCCTCCCAGGGCCGGGCGAGCGCTCGCCGCCCGCCGAGCAGGAGTAAGGCCGGCGGCTCTCACCGGTGCGGCCTGCGGCTCCGCCATAGCTCCGCCAGCGGGAACCAGCGGCCTGTTGCCATGGTTGCATTCCCCCCCCCCCCTTCCGCGCAAAGCACTTCCGGGACAAGCATGGAGGAGCCCGGTGCTAGGCCCGACGGGAAGGTGGCGGCGGGAGGACTGACACGGCCACACCATACCCCACCGATCCGCCGCCACGTTTACCATGAAAGCCACCAGAGTAGCTAAGGAAACAATAAAATCCGCGTTTATTGGGAAGGATTTAGTCCATTTTCCTCCCGTGGACGAGGCCGTGAGGCCTCCACCCGGCGGGCACCTCCCCAGCCTGGGTGGGCTCCCCTCAGCCCGCCCCTGGAGGGGTAGAGGGAGGAAGGGGAGCCGAGTGTCTCTTTATTCTCCCTCAGGGAGGCTGCAGTGGCGGCCTTACAGGCAGGTAATGGCGGGAGAAGAACAGCAGCTTACTCCTGCAGAGCAGGCATTGAGGTACCTGCCGCTCGAGGTTTAGCACCAGGCTTCCTGCCCACAGCCTTCAGTGAACACGGAGTAACGACCCCCAGCCACAGCCCACCCCCCGAGAGGCATTAAAAAGCGATTTAATAGATGAACTGGGGGTTTCTGAGAGCTGAGGGGAAGCCCAAGGCAAGTGACACTGACCTCCGGACCTCCACACAGGGCTGCACCATCCCACCCCTCACCAGCCAGGGCAGGAAAAGCAGAGAGAGTCTTGCATGCGGTTGCTTCCCAGGGTCTAAACAGGCCACGGTGAGGGGGGAAGGAAGGAGAATGGGGGTAGGGAGGGACAAAACTGGAGCAGTGTTAATCAGGGAGGGAGCTAGAAACAGCATTTGCCATTCCAGCCCTGCCTCAGAGCTGCCTCTTGTCTTTAATTTGCCCCTCGATGATTTATTCCCCCTCGACGCTGGCAGAGGGGGAGGAAGCTTGGAGGACACTAACCTGGTGAAAAATACCACAGAAGGAGTTCCTATACAGGAGTAAATTTAATAAAACCACCACCAATTGTTTACTTTAACATAGCTCTTGTTACAGAAATCATAAAAATGGACTCAGTAGCTAACTCATTAGTTCTTTCCCCTTTTAATTGAAAGATACCCCACTGATTTCAACTTCTACTGTGCTAGATGGAGTGTTAAATAGTTGCCAGGACAATATGCCCAGTGACTGAGCCCAAAACAAACACAAAGACAATTCCATCACCTTTCCTTTTCAATGTTACGACTCGTTATAACGTAAGTGAAACTTAAAAACAGCAAGGAACGGTCCATTTGACAGATGAAAGGGGGAGGGAGAGGAGATCCACAGCCAAAATCTTTCCCTAAGTCTTTTGAGAAGCCTCTTTTTCCTGCCTCAGAAGTTAGAAAAAAAAAAAAAGGAATTCTAAACACTCATACAAAGCCCTCAGGGTTGGGAGCACGTGTCCTCCATGCGTGGATGGGAAGAGCTGAGTTGGATTTGGGAAGGTAGCAATCTGGGGCCAAAAAATAATAGTAATTAAAAAAAATAGGCAAAGCATCCTGAATGGAGTGTACGCAACACACAGGGGGTTACGGAGCATCAGGAGCTGCACACCAGGGCACAGGGCCATCACCAGCAATGGATACACGCACAAAACACTGTGGAGGCCAAAGGAACTGCAGGAAGAGGAGGAAAAACCCAACTTCTCAGGTAAAAAGGCTTCCAAAACAAACCAAAGGAAAAAAAAAAAAAAAATAGGTTTCACTATCCCAGCACACGCTTCCCCCACCCCAGCCCAGGGAAAACAAAAGGAAACCAAAAAAAATAAACAAACAACCTAAGGGTAATCAAACAGAAAGAAAATGCACAGCAAATAGACATAATCTTGAAGATTTTTAAAGAATAAATATTTTTTTTGTAATTAAACATTATGCAAACACGTGCCACGCTTGCTCTTTGTCCATGCATATGCGCTATATACAACTTTGAAAAATACTGCGTTGTCCTCTTTTTGTTTTAAAAGTCATATACAAAGGTTGGGTTGTTGGTTTGGTTGGTTTGGTTTTTTTTCCTTGCTGTGTACCCCCACCCCCCCTCCTCCCCTCCCTAAACCCTCCCCCCAAAAAAATCACCTTTACAACAAGCCAAATCGACATTCATCCGTGTACTTGGGTGGCAGAGGAGGAAGAGGAGGCGGGGGGGGGGGGCAGGAGAGCCTTCACACCCTCCCCACCCCCACCCTACCCCTTACCAAAGTACATCAAAATGGCTGGTTTGGACATGAAAAGCAGTGTCAAGAAACTGGTTTAAATCTCATCTGTACTACACACAGGAAAAGAAAAGATAGAAAAGAAAAAGGAGTCGGCTTGGAGAACGAAGCTACGTTACAAGTTAAAGTTGGAGGGTTTTGTTTTGTTGGTTTTAGTGCGTCTGTCACACTGGGATTGGCCGCCTAGAATACTGGTGTACAATGCTTTATCTACCTTTTTTTCTTCTTTTTTCCTTTATTACAATATAATTTACTTAAATTTTCTGTTAACAAAAGGGAATCCCGGTACTACAGACCAGCGGTGTAACAGGCGTAGCGCCTTGCGTGTGGCTTTATTGGAATCGCACGAGCGCTCTAGATGGGAAAAGGTTTCAGAGTTCGTTTTATGCGGGGCCAGTCTCAGTCCTCAATGTACTCCCACAGGTCCTTCTCGTAGCCTTCATGCACGTGCTGCAACAAAACCCTTCGCCGACTCTCGCAGTATCTGTGGCAAAGAGAAAGAGCACAGGAGAGAGAGGTGAGGAGCCACAGCAGGGAGCAACACTGACCCATTTCCCAGAGAGATCCCTTCCCGCCTCTGGAAAAGGGAGGTTGTAGCCTGTGTTAATTAAGACTTCTGTTGCTGCAGTTGCTCAATTCCAGGTCTCTCGGCTGGAAAACAAAAAAAAAAATAAAGCAACAAACCAGCATGGAAACTTTGAGTTTCCCATGCAAAAGGATCCCCAAAGTATTCCACAGCTGAGAAGCCTCCCCTAAGAGCTGAAAGAAGAAAGAGGAAGCAAGCGCAGTGTGCTAAAGCCAGAGCTTTTAGTGGCAACACCCGAGAACAGGACCATGCCTTCCTCAAATGCAAGCCAGCACCAACTCCCCAACCCCTGTCGGGACAAGGAGAAAGAAGATCCAGGAGCTAGCTGGCCACAACCTTGGGAGGGCTGAGCCACTTTTACTCCACTCCAGAATCTCTCTGGAGATGGAAACGGTCAAACTGGCTACTAGAAAGAGTTCCTGGTCTGGTCAGAGCACACATTTTACCTCGCTGGGCAATTCCTGTGCCTCAGAAGGGGATTACACCCTGCAGGGTCTTCCCACCTACGCTGATTTAAACAAAGCTGCAAAGAAAACTGATCCCAGAGCCAGGTCCTGGTCCCAGGAGCTCTGGTACCAGGTACAGTACCTCACCCAGGTACCAGGGTGAGCGATACCATAGGAACAGATCAAAAGATGCCACATTCGTTTGGGTGCGTTAGCCAACTAAAAAGATAAAGAAAAGCAGAGAAACATTTAAAGCATTCAGGGCCCAAGAGAAAACGCTGAAGCAGCAGCAGCATTTCTGGATTAAACCCCTTCCAATGGCAATGCCAAAGTCTGCGTTATCTTTAGGCGTGCGGGGGACAAGTGAAACCGAAGTGGCTTGGGAGAAGCCAGCCCCCAGGAGATCACTGCTGCATTGCCGGCCCACGGCTCAGTGTCCAGGCACACACATTGCCCGGGATGGCAGCCGAGGGGCTCTCACGGTTCGGAACCCAGCTGGCTCAGCAATGGCCAAACATCTGCCGAAGGAGGCGTCTTCCAGCAGGAGGTCCAAGCATGGCACTGTCTGTGATGGCTAGCACACAGGCATGAGAACATCATCCTTTGCTGCTCCCGTTCAGAATCGGATCAGACACATGCACCCCAATAAAACCATTCCAGCTCTTCTCATTGCTATTGGCTGTTGCAACAGAAATCCCTGTACACACGGTCCTGCTGATCTTCAAAGCATGTGACAGCCAGCACCCGCAGTTCATGCTTTCCCAAGTTCAGTAATTTTGCTGCTAGAGGGGGCATGGGGGGTTTTAATCCTCTTCTCTAGAAACATCTTCACAAGCTACAAGACCAAAACTAAAGGAGGTCAGTCCCATGGATCTCCTGCAGCTCTTCAAACCCAACCCAAGAACATCGGTGGCCTCAGTCTTGCCTAAGCACACAAAGAGCACCGGGCAGGACGCCATTAGGATGTGACCGGACCAGTTCATCAGGGGCCTGCGTGGGCTTGATGGATGCATACTTTCCTCCTAGGAAGACGAAGGCAGGTTTGGGATACTAAGCTTTCAGGCAATTCAGGCTGTTACGAGGTTTTAATTTCTTCTGGATAGCTCTTACTGTCCCTAGAGGAGTTTTGGGAGCACACAAGAGAACAAGCAGCTTGAGCTGAGCTGCCAGCTTCACGGCGGGCTTAAAGGGTAAATTACACCACGTCTCAGGCAAGAAGGAAGGCTGATGGTCCCATCCAGTCCTGGACATGCAGTCAGACCACAGCAGAGTGGGCCACAGACCCACCAAGGCTCATCAGCTACTTCTGCTCCCTGTGCACCCTCAGCCACTACGGGTCCCTCACCCAGTTTGGTCTTTCTCCCCCACCCCCACCCCTAAGCTTGGCATAACAAATCAAGTGACTCTGGCAAAACGCCTCAAAAACACAAGCCGTGATCCTGTGACTCATCCACATCTACAGCTTTGTATTTTTCCACCACGCAGAACCGATTCCTTTGGGACTGCAAAAATCACTGGTGCCACCTGGCCCCAGTTCTCCTGCTCTCTTCCCCAGAAGAGATACACCAAAGGAACAGATTTGCTCTCTTACAGCAACTCATCCCAGACCAAAGCTGTTAGCTGGGAACAAAGTCGCTCCTTGTTCTTTTCTGCCCCTCGTGACATAAGTCCCTTCTCAGTCCTGTCCAAACTCATGTGCTCCTTCTGCGCAGGAACAGTGGCATACAAGGAGCCATTGCTTTCAGTCACACTTTTTCCATTACCAGCCTGAACCTTCTCGCCAGCGCTCAGGGGAGTGGAGGCAAGACAGAGCAGGGAACATCTCCAGTGGGCTGCCACCTTCCCCGATAGCCCATCCCAACAGGCGGCATCTGCGCGAGGGCTTCAGAGCTGATGCCTTCAGGGGAGAGCACAGGACACCACTGCTCTTCCCAGATGCTCAGGGACTGGCTGAGCAACACAATGTATGGCAGAAGGCCAATGGCAGACAGATTCCCAGAGGCAAGAGGAAACCATAGCTCAGCAAGTACACACACCGGGACATGGCTGTGTCACATGGGACAGTGACACAGGTGCTCCAGGAGCTCTGAGATAAGAGGACTGAATTGAAAACAAACCTGTACTTATCCTGTACTTTCTGCTTTATGTCTTGCAGTGAATCTTGGGATATATCTCGCTCAAGGTACCCGGAAAGCACCTCTGTAGCATTCTCTAAGTCTGCTTGGTTATTCTGCAAAGACAAAAACACAGTGTTTTGGGGTGGAAGAAAAGGAAGGGGAGGGTTGGTTTTTTTTTCCTTCAATCCAACTGAAATTAGTAGGGAAGTAAAAAGCAGGATTAGACACACTGTGCCTAACACATTAGTAACCTGCTCAGAGCATCAAGACTGAAAAAGCTGAAACTTCTTCACTTAGTCGGAAGAGTATCCGCATGTCTGAGGTCTCCCGTTACCCACAATATCCTGGCAAGCCTAAAATAAAACTCCTGTCCTTCCTAGTGCTCCAGTGTGGTATCAAAATCCTTCATCTCCCATTCTGTCCCTTGCCTATCTCTTGGTTTTGCCAGCGAAGCCTCTGATGCTCGGTACATCTCTGTGGTGTCAGAGCGGAGCCTTCCCTACCGCTCAGGAGATCTTTACATCCTGCTTCAGTTCTGCACCATCTGAAACCATAAGTGAGCAATACAGCTTCACCTGTGAAGCAGATCAGACCTCCTCCACGTTTAGACCTTCAAATGCATTTATTCTGACAGTGCTCTTGGAATAAAGCCAATGCCAGGAAAAGGCAAAATGCCAGATTTAAGCTTCCACCTGGCCAAAGCAGCATTAGGGCAGAACCTCAATTCCTGTCTGGTTTCAAAGGTAACTCAGGTTCCTCTGCCCAATTTTAAAAGCAACTCATTTCTGTACAAGCGAAGCCAACAGCTTTTCTGAGCATTATAGCCCTTTTTTGCTTAGCTTGACCACTGTGTTTTCTCCTACCTCAAAGATAATGGACTGATTATTCTTTTTGAGGTAGAAGGCAAAGACGTAAGTGTACATGAGTGTGGCACGACACTGGCAGAGGACGTCGACTGCTTTCTTCAGGAACTGCACCTCGATCCATGACATGTTGTGCTGCTGCATCTCCTCCATTTTCTGCTTCACCTGAGCGTAGAGCTTGTGCTCAAAGCGCAGGCTCTGCATGTGGTTCATGTAGCGGTTGCAGTAGAACAGGTACCTCTGCAGGGCTGCTCTGGATCGCTGTGTTAATTCCCATTAGGGAAAACAGAAAACAAATAGTTAAAACAAAGTAACAGTCACAAAAGTAAACCCTTCACCAGGGCTCTTCCTGACCCCTGAGAACAAGTTTCCTTTCCAAAGGTGTTTCCTCTCCCCTCACACTGGCCAGACTTGGATGGTGCTGCTGCGTGCGGCGCTGTTAACCCTGACAAGAGACGAGAGGCCAGACTCACAGCAGCTGGCTGTCAAGTAAGGGACTTCCTAGCTCAGCTGTGGCATCCTCACTCCCAACCCTATCAGCAAGTCAGATCACACCACTGAAGTTGAAGCGGTTTTGAATTTCAGCTTCTTGATTCAAATTACAGGACTTACAGTGAGTGTCATGACAAACAGCAAGAAGCAGGTTTTCCTCCTTTTTTTTGTCTAAGGAGGAATTCTAATTAAATAATTACTGTTTAATTAGAGAGGACAAAGCCCCACATGTGAGTGATGGGAACCAAAACGACTCAAATACACAGCCATAAAATCTTATTTTCTTCTCAGACAGCCCAGCTCTATAAAGAGTTAGACTACAGGTGAGGTTAAGCTTTATGTTGCAGCTGCACAGAGGCAGCAAGGCAGCAGCCAAAGTCAGCACTGTTTGCAGGAGGAAGGGCTGCAGGAAATACTTTGGTTCTTGGCTGCAGTGGTGCTTTGACACAGACAGAGGAAAGGGATTTTTGCACATAGCAACACACTACCCCTCCCCGTTAAAAAGGGGTCTGGCTCTATCCATAGTCACAAAAGAGTTTCATGGAGTGGCAGGGTGACAGTACTACCCTTCAAGGGTCGGTACTGGAGGAACCAGAGTCTGTTCTATCTACGCTCAGATAATCTGGTGCGTTCAAACACCTCAGGGTTCGTGTGAAGAACTCTGTGGTAATGTGTGTTTTACGGAGGGTGTGAGGATCACTGTCTCAGCCCCACAGCACTGCAGTGACTTCATGTGAAGGGCTGCTAATAAAGAGGCATGGCAGCCTGGCAGGTAACAACCGAGTTAACACAAGCAAGTTCACTAGGTTAAAATGGCTTTGAACGTTCGGGCTTTTTCTGGTATGAAGCAAGAGCGCAAAGCCGCTGGGGGAACTGAACCATCCTTTGGATTTGCATCCCAATCCAGGAAATTCTTCAAAGCCCATTTCTAGATTTACAGAAAGCCTGAGAGCACACCACAGGGCTGGTGCTCTCCCTTACCGCCAAAGGTTATGGACTCACCTCCTGTGCATCCCTTGCTGCCTTTGCATCATCCTCATTGTAGCGATTACAGTTGTACCTGTAACAGGGACACCAATTCCACACATTTTAGTCCCAAATCAATGCCATTTGCATCATGGCGGCTTCCTCACCATCCAGCAAGGCACATCCTTGAACTCACCAGGCAGATCCATGGGGCTCCCAGGGTCCCAGGCACACCCAGCAAAACTCCGCTTTGCAGTTCTGGTTCCGACACACCATGTGGTTGCAGCCCCCATCCTTCTCGATGGTGACGTGGCATTTTGGGCATTCCTGTTCACAGGAATGAGAGCACCGTTAGCAGGGAAAACAACCACCCCACAATACTCATTCCCCACGGAGGCAGAATGCTGACAAGCTCAACGCACTATTTACTTCTTCCCTTGGATCATCAAGATGCTCTTCCAAATCAGGCCTGACATTATTCCCAAAATTGGAGCAGCTAGGTAGCAAAATAACACCCCCCCAAGGAAGAATATTGTATCAGCACACTGCGTTGGTGATCTCATGACCTGCACCAAAATGAGAGCCATAGCGATTGTCTGTACCTGCCTGGGGAAGGCATCCCGCTTTCCTTGCTGCCAAGTGTTTGCTCTGCTCCCAGCTGAAAGCAAGCCGAACCCTGAGCTGCAATCACACTGTTGCCAGACACCCACAGATGTAAAACACCACCCCAAAAAGTATCTGAGAATGCGCGGCAAGAAACCAGCATGCTTCAAAGAAGCTTCTGCTGGCTGAAAAGACACTTCTCCTCCTGAGGCATTTCCACATTTCCCATCAGGTCCCTTTTCTCCCCTTCAGGTGACACTTCGCTGAAGCCTATCAGGCATGCAGTCCCTGACAAGCACAAGGGCAGCAAACAGCGGGGCCGCACAGGGGTTTTAATAACACTGATATCCTTCTCATCCATCAGCACATGGCCGCTTCCTAACATGATATTTGATTCCTAGAGAACAGATTATTTCCGAAGGATCCTGATGAATATGATGAATACACAAAGCCCAGGCTGTTAGAATATAGTCACGCTGCCTCCCCGAGCAACAGAAGCCAGCCCAACTCTCCCATGGCACTTGTCTTGTGCTGGGACACGAAGCAGTTGCGCAAGAGCTGAACCAAACTCCATTTAACTCGTCGGGTTAAAATCAAGCAGCAAGAGGAGGAAAAAACCCAAACAAACTAAACTAAACCCCAAAAGTATTTTAGCCTGGTTGAGTTGCTTGGTGCAGCTCACAGCACAGCCACCAAAGCATCTGGGAAGATTTTGGGAAAGCTGGTTTTTACCTACACTGCAACACACACATACAGCCAGACAAGCAATCTGCACTCATGTCAAGTCAGCTGCAGCTTTTGGGTCAGAAACATCTAAAATCCCATCCTGTAACTTCTACTTCTCTACAGGACACAATCCAACACGTGCTCCTACATTCACTCTGAGCATCCCGGCTGTTACCGCACCCAGTTTGGCTATTTGTGGTGCAAGACAGGAGAGGTACGCTCAGACGATAGCTGTGGAGGTACAAAGAATCCACCCCTGTGGTCTCCAGCTGTCCAACACCGTGGGAAGGTCATTTGCGATAAGGAAGAGAGCCAAGAGACAAGATTTGACACCATGACTTCTTTTAGGCCAATGTCATTAAAGTGCTTCCAGCTAGTTTTGTTTCCCAATGCCTGCAAATTTGCAGGCCTGAGCACTAATGAGCAATAAGGATCGTTACAGCAGCTTGCTTCAGCTTTGAGGTTATCCTTGAACAAGATGACATTCCTGATTCCGGTCTCCAGCACTCCACCTGAGTACTGCCATCATTTCTTCTTCCACCTCCTGCTTTGGTCCCACTGCCCGATCCCAAAGAGGAAGGATCAAGGACATCCCACACGAGCAGCAAGGTTTTCCTGAGCCGTTCCTTCAGTGGGAGACGTTATTCCAGCATGTGTTTGGAGAGCATTGCCATCTCCTAGTCAGCTGAGAAGGGCAGCACTCCCATCCCATCAACAGGTCCCAACCAGGGCTCAGCCCAAGGAAGACAACAATGCTTTGTTTCCAACCAGATGACCAGGTTTGTCCCGTAAATAAGAAAATCCCCCCAAATTTGGGGTACTACTCCAGTAGCTCAATGAATGTTTCCTTCCGTGGTCACACTTCTCCTCCCCACCTTGTGCTCCGTCAGGACCCTGCACAGGCTAGCTGACTCCTCACTTGTTTGGTTCAGGGTTTTTTGGGGGGCTGGTTGTTATTCCAATGGGTTCAAGCAGCAAGCAAGGGATGCAGGGAGACTTTTCCAGCCCTGCTTTCCTCCCCATCACCTGTGTTTGTCCTACAGACAGAGTTAACTCTACTACAAACAGCATACATGGGTAGCTAACCCTCGCATTCCAGGGAAAGCACAAGCTGACAGGTAACACAGTAAGCACTGCAGTGCCAGGAAGTGGTGTAGAGGGAATGTTATAAAGAAACTAGGGAAAAGCCATGAGAAGGACATGCTGGAGAAACTGTGAACACCTGAAGAAAGAAAAGCAACAGTAACTACTCAATGCAGCGAGCAAGACAGATTCATAGGTAAAGGAGGATATGGCGGGAAGATCTTACTGAGAGGTACGGCTACGCAGTGACGTAACAGCCAGCAAATCAAACTGCTACACCAGGACATTATTCCACACACTGTCATGCCGCCGTGCAGAAATGACCTCGTTAACATTGCTACTGGCTGCCAAACTGGCACCTTGAAACAAAAGCCCAGGCAAACCTGGCAAAGAACCTTAATTTTGTCATAAAGGGCTGCGTGTACATGACACACCACAAACCTCAGCTGCCACTTTAGCCTCTCATTCCTAAACAGATACGTTAGTTCAGATTTTGGGGCCGGTGGAACAGCTTAGTCCTCTTCCAGAATGCCAGAGACAACTGGTGACCATCAGCCTCTCAGCCATATTCACAGCTTCACCTATAAACCATCCCATAAAGCAAATCCTCAAACATCACCGGGAATTCTTAATGGGTTTCACCAGACTCCAAAACCGCTGAACAGAATTAGGGTTGGTGTAAACCAGCACAGCTACAGTCGTTGAGCAGATGTTTTAAACGCTGCTCATGTGAGAGGAAGCGATGGCGCTTTGACATCTTGGGCAAGATGCTGTGTGCAGCTCTGGCACCAAACCACGCTGGTGAGAAATGAGAGCAAAGTTTGACACCGGTGCCCAGGGAGGAGCTAGTGGGCTGCCAGTATTTTCCATGCGTTAGAACAAGCGTAGGACTTCCAGAAAGTACAGAGGGAAACATGTTCAGGCATTAAAAAGTGACCTGAAAAGGAAAAGAATTGGGTTCGTGCCATTTTATCTCACTTAGAGAAGAAAAATCTGCCTGGTTTATACATCAGACATTCAAGCCCTGTCTAGCCCAGAAGATAATGAGACTGTGACATGCCAGGAGCCACAAGCTGTTATAACAGGGGCATTTTTAGTATCAGATGAACAACTCATTAACACCAATTTCAATTCAACCACCACCAAAAATAAAAACCCAAGCAAAAAAGCAGCGCCAAGGGTGAGAACCGGCACCATCTCGGTGGTTCTTCCCTTTGGATTTGGAGATGCAGAAAGATTAATGCCACTGGAACTCAGGTCTGAAACAGGTTTCCTCCCTTTCTTTTAGGGGGTCTCGATATACCTTAAGACCCCAAAATAAATGCACAAACCCAAGTTTTCTCTACTTCTTACTCCTTCAAAGGTTCAACTTAACAAAAGCACCTGGCCAATGCGGTTTCTTTCTCCCCAAAGCCACACAGACCAAACAATACCCGAAACTCACCTCGTTTAGGCAAGAAACATTCAAGAACCAAATCCATACAGCAAACTGAGAAAGAAGCATGGTCTATTCAAGCTTTCTCCACAAGGAGATTGAAAATTAAAGGCTGGATAAAGAACTCGTATTGGCTTATCTCAAATTGAAATTAATTTAGTTAAGCTGAACTCATAGTGGGAAGTAGCTTGTTTGACGTGAACGGCCGTCTGCTCTAGCACAGGCTCTGCCATGAGGGCTGGATCTTTTGTAAGGAGAAGGAATTCAGCACAGGTCTCCTAAGTGCAAGTAAATGAATGCAAAGAAACCCCACCAAGTGATGGAGCAGCCCACAGCACTCGCTACTCCAATCTCCTCGTTTCTCATTCAAGCTCGTTCTACATAATTCATCAAAAAACACAGCGTGTCTCTCTGGTTTGTGAGCAGAAACCAAACCAGCTGGGTTTCACTCCTCTAGTCTGTCATACAATTGCCTCATTTTCCTTTCCTACTCTGTCTCCCAAGGCAAGCTGGAACAAATGTATCTCACGTTCTCCCGCTGCAAAGGATTACCCAGATTTCAAGCCCACATTCCAGGAGGACTGGTATTTCTCTCTTCTACCTTCATCTTGGCAAGATGGGAAGTTTTCTTCCCTGAAGGGAGACCACATGGGACAGGACTGCAGCTCAGCATCATGCTTGGAGGACTCAAGAAATCACTTTTCACAAGCTAGAAACAGCAACAGAGACCATAGTGGCAATTAAATTACTTGGGAGAATTTTTCCCTGTGAAATTGAATAGTACCTCATCCAATTCCCTTCTAGGTTCTTCAAAATGCAGAAATCCAGGACAGAATCGTGGCTCTGACTTGCAGTCACTGAAGCAAAGAGCTATGAAGGCAGAAGAAATCTCTCCCCAAACATGATGGCCCCACTCTCCTGCCAGAAGAGTTTAAGGATGGCTGTAGGCAGACTCCGACTGCATAGTTCCCATCCCAGTGTATTGCCACGACCTCACACGGTGGCAGGAAAGAATTTTACTTGCTTCCTCTCTCCACAGCAGCAGGACCCTGTCGCTGTCAGATGAGCCCTTGGGTTCCTCCATGCCTCTGGCTGAGGGCCAGTAGGCAACTCAAGCCAGAGGAGGTGGTGGCTGGCAGCCCTGCATCTCTGGTCTGATCTGGTTCTCCAGAAGTTGGGAAGCTCCCATTGCAGGCACTCCAGCAGCCAGTGCCGCCTGCACTTCAACGAGAAGCCAGAGCTCCTGACAAGGGTTGGTTATGCTTCCTGCCAGCATTCCCCTCAACTGAATCCAGTGTCAGGTGGGAAAGTCAATTCTGCTGATACAGATACTGTAAGACTCCAGGACAGTTGGCTCACCCAGGTATCCGGTGTAGTTCCCCTGAGGTCATTTTTCTTCCTGTTGCTGCTGTACAGCCCAAGCTCTGAAGTATCTCCTTACTGCAAGAGCATCTTGCACGGTATTAGAGGAAGTAGTTTAGACGGCGATGTTCAAGGACAGCAGCTCTTCTGCTGCCAACACCAGGCAACAGAAACCAACAGGTAAGCTGAGCTGATGCCAGCAGGGCTTGGCCATACTCATTTCCCCTCCTGATCAGCTTCCAGATGGGTGTTTCCCACCAAAAAAAAAATATCTTCTTACTCAAGGCTGTTTCTGACAGTCTGAGCTAAGCTTTAAATGCACAGCTCCTACCGCCTGGATGAATCCAGATACTGGGGGGGAGTCCCCAGTTTGGATACCCAAAACACCAAAACCACCCATCTTCACAATAATATTTCTGTGTCTGTTTAAGTCTGTGTGCAAGCAAGCTGCATAAAGCCTCAGGATCTCGGCTGAAAAGAGACAAAGAGCTTCCTATTTCCAGCAGCAGCGGACGTTATTCACGTTTGGTCTGTGTTAACATGTATGAGTACATCACTTCAGCCTTTCCAAGGAGCAGTGGAAAGCTTAGCACTGGATCATCACGAAACCCAGCAAGGAGAGCTTGGCTCCTGGTGTTCAGCAGCACGTGCCAAGACTGGGGCAAGTCAAAGACCAGGAGAGCTACAGCTGCAGCCAGTATCACACCCCCGAGGGATGGCAGTGGGACCTGATCTGGCTCCCAAGTGCTTTCTCACAGGCAAAGCAGGGCTGTGGCCATTCTGCTGCCCCAAATATTTGATACCCACTGCTAAAAAAGGTGCTTTATGTGTGCTCATGCTCCAGCCTTTTCCAGCTACTTGGTGACCCTTCCTTCTTCAAGCTTCACACCTGAAGGCCAAGAGAACTCTGAGCAAATTTGGTTCAGTTCTTGAGCCACAAAACAACTTTGTGCACACCCACTTCAGAAAAAGCCAAGCTAATTCAGCAACACTCAACCTCCGAGCAGGGACCACCCAAGTCTCAGCCCACAAACAAAGCAGCCAGGGAGGCTGCAGGATCCTCAGCCTGCCTTTAACCCCGCATTTCAGCGCCATGGGTGTTTCTGCTTTCACCACAATGCAACATTCCAGCTGAATGAAAAACACACCGCCAGCCCTGGAAAGAAGCAGCCTCACTGCAGCAAACAATACCATTAACCAGTTACACAACAGAGCTAAGAAAACAAAGCGGCCATTTCCTCATGCCCTCCCCACCTTCTTCCACCCTTTGGGCTTGGCAGTCTTGAGCCTCAGGTTTGCTCCCACCCCGACCCCCCAACAGCATCTGCTGCTGCTGTTTTATCACCACATCAACTTTGGATTTAATTTGTCCCAAATGGAACAAATGCTGAAGTTTGGGGCGAAGTTGGGCTAGCTGGAACCAAGATATTTACATAACATCTCACCAGCTGTTCTGCCAGTCTCTGGCTGGAATCCTGCCCAGCGGAAATGAACAGCTCCTCAAGAGGCCAACCCAGGGGACTTCAAGGCAGATGTAAATTATCAGGGCCGAATCAAGTCGCAGATGGTATTAACATATCTTGCACACTTGGGAGCGAGGCACAGATTTTCTTCGGGAAGCCAGCGGTGCCAGACAGGAGCCCCAAGTCTCCAATTAACTCTTTCTTCCAAGGGCAAATTCCTCTTAACCCGAAGAACCTCACCTGATTTGAGGCAGTAACACTTGGCTGCTCTTCAAACAAGAGCGCTGTGGATTTTGAGGCTTGCTCTTAACTAATGGCACATGGCAGAAAGAAAATCATCCTCGGACAGAGAAATCAGGCTGTCATTCTTCTTTTCACCTGGTAAGTCTATATAACACAGGAGAAAACCCCTCACCTTTGTGTTTGCTGCAATCCAATTAGAAGTTTCACTGTCATCATCACACTTCTTAATCCATTTCTTTAACCACTGTTAGAAAAACAAAGAGATTGTTACATTTAATGAGAAGAGCTGTAAAGCTTCCCAGGGCAACTGCTTACGCAAAGGTAAGGGAGCCACATCGAGTATGGGGAGGAGGTGCCGAAAACAACCCCAACAGCAAGGAATTTAGTTGCACCCATTTCCTACTGCACCACCCTGACCCAACAAGCACGATCGCTCCAGCAATGAGTTTGCAGTTCTCAAAGTTCAACTGGCACAAATTTGACAGGACTTGAATATTACAGTGACGGCAGAAGCGAGCCATGGCCTATGCTGCAGCCAGCACCCCGCTATGCCTCGCTTCCCATCAAACCACGTATTCCTCAGGTCTGCAAAGCCCAGACCTTGCTGGGTTTTTTCTTTATACCTTACCAAGAAGGCAGCTGCGTCAAACAAGCACCAAATAACAAAGGCAAAGCTTGCTTGTACCTGTCAGATAATGACTTGACCACATCTAGCCCGGAAAAGTCAGCTAAAGCTTTGCAGAGGTTCCCCTCCTCTCTTACCAAGGAGGTTTTTTTCCCCACATTTGTCATTAGGAATGCAGACTGTGCTCTCCAAAGCATGAAACCTGGCTGCCCATGAGCTCTGCGTAGGCCACAGCATCTCAATTACAGCTTCTGACACCTTCAAGACAACAACCAGCCCAGTTCCAGGGCTTGCTGTGGCAGCAGGCCCCAGGACCAAATTAATTCCCTTGGCATGCCAAACCACAAGCCTGCTGAAGCACTGAATCCCTACAGAAACGCCTGGCACGCAAATGCTTCTTGTTGAGCCAGACTGTGCTTAAATTCCTCTTCAGAAGGTCAGAGATCTACCAGCCACCTCCTCCAGACACTTCCCCATCTGGCTGAGCCACTGGTCCTTCCAAGTCAAACAGAGCTGTCCCAAAGGCATCCAGGAGGACATGACCAGTTCTTCTCATGCTATGATCTGAACAGGTGAACTTCTACGCTTCTTCACGTCAAAAGCCACAAAGCTCATGCTTCATTTCCTTATCTCACACATAACACTGCCTTTAGACTTTTCCAAGTCACACATTAAGAACTCTGATACACTTACCTTGCATTTAACGGGATCATGCCAGTTTTCACCGCAGTTGAAGCTGTGAGCAAAAGAAAGGGGAAAATAAGCAACTAGGGCAGATGACTGTCCTTTTCTCTATCTAGGTTAACAACACACAAGTTTTTCTCTGAGTTGTTCTGCTGAAAGACCAGAGCCAGTCCTAAAGAAATGTTATATGTGTCCAACAAAACCCCAACCCAAACCCTCAAATCCCTTGATGGCCATTTCAGAGCCGTTTCTATCTCAGGGAGTTTTGATTCTCTACAGTGTCTGCAGCTGAGAACCTTGGCATCTCATACCTAATCCTGGCTTCCTACTTGAAGCCCATCCCATGCTTCTCCCACCATCTAAACCACACCCCGATAGGAAGATGTACAGAAGATACGCCGATGCGCTTCAAGGCAGCTGGTAAGAAGCAACAGGAACGGCTTTCGCTCAGTTGTTCTTACCAAAACTGACGTCCACATTTGCAGCGAACGGGTTTAGCATCAGGATATTGGACTTTAACGACGTGGTGGCAATCTGGGGCAGGACACCATTTTAACAGTCGATTACACTGCAAAAGAAAGCAGAAAACCAACCCAAACAAACCCCTTTTTCATCCTTTCGGCCACAGTCCTGTCCAAACAGCACCCAGACTGGGCTCTCCAGCAAGCCTGAAGGCGTTCGACTGGGAGAGCAGGTAAACCTTCCCAAGCACCTTTCTCTGTATCTGAGGGGGCAAAGCTCTTGGTATTTTACTAAGAGTGATATTGCAACTTTACTTCCAACAGTTTGCTGCATCTTTGGGTCTGTTATCCTGCAGATTGGTTTTGGTATTTTCCTACGAGTATACAAGATAACCCCTGGGAACCTCTACTGTGTAGTGACGCTCCATTAGAGACTGTGCAAAAACCCCCTCGCCCCAGAGTTACAAACGAACAGCACTTCTCTGGCTGTGCACCCAGGTGAGGAAAACCACCTAGAAACAGTTACAAGTTTCAAAAATCAAAACTCACCTCTACAAAACTATTGGTTATTAAATGCTGGTACTTTAATTTAACCTTGGAATCTGTGATCAGACGCCTGCAGAAAGGGAAGAAATAGAAAAATTATTGCAGTCAACTTTTTTCTATACATAGTAAGTTCAGATAAATGATTCCCATTTGTCCTCCTGTGCTTAGAACTTGCCCGTTCTTTATTGTTTCACATTACTGTGAAATCTACAGCTATCCTACTTCACTTTTAACATTACCTTTGGAATCACACAGAAAGCTCCTGCGATTCAAAGGAGCTGAACCTCTCGGTGTGGGGATTTTATTTTAAAAAAAAGTAACAAAACACTTTCCTGAACAGCCCAAGAAGCAGAGCAGACAATTAACATCATTACTTCATTTACATTAAGCAACGGGTTTGTGGCAAACCCCTTAGAAAGTGGGCAGACCTGATGTTATCTGGGTTTCAACAGAACGCTCCAGCTGGAAAGTTAACGTGGTTTAAATCAATTTATCATAAATTGCTTGAAAAATTCAACTTCCCAGAGGGTGTCCACAACACAGACTTTGATTTTAAGAAACTGGTTGGCTCAGAAGCAGGAAAGCAGACAAAAACTAGACAGAGGAATCCTTTAAATTCCTTTAAAAGCATGGTGACCACTTTTCCCCTGGACACACTGACCCAGGCGGCATTGCAGCTCAGCCAGCATAGCCACATGTTAAATCATTTCATTATGTCCTGCTGAGCATCTTCCAGTTGTGACTGAGATCTAAAGCTGGGCTAACATGCACTCCTGTGGTATTTCTGCTTTAAATCGAACCGTGCAGTACAGCTTTACACAGGCTGCACTTCAGATAAATATTGGAATTAATAGATTAGCCATTTCAGGGCGCAGCCAAAAACTCAAGCTCACCCCTGCACACTGTGGTGCCAATACAGAGCAGCACGTGTGACGAGGCGATGTTGTGTAAACCCCAGCCCTGAGCGGCCTGGAGAGCTCCTCACCAACTCCACAATTATTACATAAACACAGCACATGGCAGCCAGATTCCCAGCGTTAACAGAAAACCCAGTCAGATGACAGAGCACCTTGTCAGGCCTGCGAC
Organism: Porphyrio hochstetteri; assembly: GCA_020800305.1. NCBI lineage: Eukaryota > Metazoa > Chordata > Aves > Gruiformes > Rallidae > Porphyrio > Porphyrio hochstetteri. The sequence continues at coordinate 14,144,822 of CM036915.1, read as the reverse complement.
CACGGCAAGCCTGCAATTTTGGAGTGAAACTTATTGAACAATGGGGAAAAAACCCAAACCACCCCCAAAAAACCAATCTAAACTTTGAATACGAATGATAAATCTCTCTTACTCCATACCTAAGCTTCTAGGCACCATAAATGTCACTTTAAAGGTTTATTGTATTACAAGTGTGTATGAGGAACTGGAATTTAAACAAGAGGAATGCCATAGCTAACCAGAGCACAGAGAGGATGCAACCTGCTGGTTTTGCTTCATTTTAGCAGTCTCACCTGCTCTGGGTTCAACACCACTTTCACAGCAGCATCTAGGTTAAGACTCCAAGAACTTTGCACTGAATATTATGGTCTTTCAACAAATAAATAATAAATGAAGCTGGGCAAGAGATGAAGCCCATTCCCAGTGCCCACAAACTGTACTTTGGGGTACATCCCTCTGTGAGCCAAGTTATACAAGAACCCACCTCACTGAAGAAGTCTGGTTGGAAAAGCAGACTGCTTGCAAAATAAAAGTAACATCCCTTCACCCTTCTGGCAGCTCAGTTCAGATCTGCACGATCTCATAAACTCAAATAAAGCTGACAGCAATCCTCTACCAGACCAGCAATTTTACACTCTTGCTCCATTTTCATCATGCCACCTCCTCAAAGACACAAATTGGTGGAATGAGCAGAACACATGACATCTAAGAGGTCAAACGCGCTCCCAAAACAACTACTTCAAGACTTACACCTTGACACAGCAACAACTGTCTCCACAATTACGTGAAGGAAGATTAAAAACGAGGCAGCACTCCACCTAACTTCCACAGGGGAACCCCAAATCCATTCCCATTATGCAGGTTGATTCTCAGAGGTTACTACAGGGCTACTGTCACCCACAAGCAGCAGCCATTACACACAGCAGTAATAAAGGCAGCTTGCTTTGCGTATTAATGAAATCAACATCTTGGCATGAAGGTTAAAGCAATTACCAGCAGCATCAGCAAAGCTGAGAAAGGGATGGAAAGAGAGATCTACCTTCAGCCAGTTTGAAGGTCTGGAAAGAGTCCTCAGCCTGCCTACTTCATCTCAGCAGTAACAAGGAAAATGGACAATAAACTAGCTAAATAATCTATGGTAGGGAGATAAGTCAAATTGCAGATGCACTGTTTTGTCAAGGGAGGAAATGAACGACTTGGCGCAACTCCTCTGCTTTTCAGCTAGAGAACTACTGTGTCTGTGCATTACATGCTGATCTTGGGTTGCTAGAGCTTGGGAACCTAGAGCTGGAGGCTTTGTAAAAAGGCAAAGATCTAAAAAGAGAAAAATTAATGACGGGGAGGGGATGCACGCATCGTAAGATGGCTTGCACAGTTGTCCATCTTTTGCAGTTTAAGAAAAAGCATTAAGCTTTAGTTTAAGCATTAAGTTTAAGCTAAAGCATTAGGCTTTAGTGAAAAAATATGCCTCCCTACCCCAGACATCACCAGGTCAGGGAAAGGGGGGGGTTATATACATTTATATATATAAAGTCCCTATCACTGTATTGATAAACATTCTTTGGAACCACTCTGACAGCAGAGGTAAGACCTGGAGTCAGCCTGTCAGTACCTTGGACAAAGAGAAGAACTTGGCTGCTTTACCACTGTCCTGGTTTCAGCTATGATGGAGTTAATTATTTTTAGCAGTGGATGGAATGCCATGTTTGGGTGTTAGGATGAGAACAGTGCTGATAGCACCCTGATGTTTCTGGTTGTTGCTGGGCAATCAAGGACCTTTCTCAGTTCTTCATACTTCCTTACTAACGAGAAAGGAGGGGACGCAGCCAGGACAGGTGACCCGAATTGGCCAAAGAGGATATTCCATGCCAGTTACGTCATGCTCAGTATAAAGGGGGACTGGGGGGAAGAGGAGGAGACAACGCCAGGACGTGCAGTTTCTGGGGACGGTCGGGTTCTGGGACGGCTCTAAGCTGGGCGGCCTGAGTTGTGTGGTTTGGTGAGAAATTGCATTGTGTATCACCAGTTTCATCTATTTTGTGCTTTAAACTCCTGTTATTGTTATATCTAGTTTTCTGTTATTGTTTAGTAAACTATCCTTATCCCAACCTGCGGGGTTCTGGTTTCTAGGTTGTGGTTTCTTTTCCTCCTTTCTTCCTTCCCTTTTCCCCCTCCCCCAACTTTCCTTCCCTCTTCCTTTTAAAAGTACAAGCGACTGTGTGGGGTGTGGCCCTCGGCTGGGGCAAAACCACGACAGATGCCATTTTACCATCACTGACCCTGGGTACCTCTGGCATTTCTAGTCAAGCAGGGATCCCCACAGCACATGTGGGGAGTTGAAGACTGCCCAAACTCCTGCCCCCATCCCATGTCAGGGGTTTCTGTGCTATAAAGGCAGTAGTGAAACGTAAGGACCACCAGCCCTACCACCAGCATCAATGAGAAGTCACAGCAATAAGAGGCAGTGCTGCTCTACTCTCCTTCCATCCTCCCTTTGCTACTGCTCCCACCACAGCCTTCACTGAGTTCAGCTCGCATACTTCACGTGCGCCAGCTGAACAGTTTATTCCAACTGTCGCAGTCAAGAAAACACTCAGCAGCTTCCTGCTGAGACTGTACAACACGACGAGTTGAGTTCAGCCTCCAGTAAACAAAAATCTCAATCAACTCCCTTGAGATACTCCACCAACTCCAGCTCAGTTTCCACCCACCAGAGTCCACAAACCAGCCTTCAACAGGGCATGGAAACATTTCAGCTACTTCCACTTCCATCCAGCCTACACTCGGTGACTAACACAGAGCCCCTAACGCAGAGGGCTGTGGGAAATCACTGCTCTGAAAGCAACTGATATAAACCCCTGCAAATTAATATCAATGAGTGAGTCAGACTCAGGAAGGAAGGAATAAGGTAGCAGAGAATGAGCTGCTATTTAAATGCTTTTTAGCATGAAGAATTAAAATGAACTTAATCAAGGTTCAGAATGACGAAGGATGTTACTCACGCAGGAACATCACCCGATATGAAGGAGAAGGAAGCTCATGGGATTCACCACCCCACCACATACAAGTGGTCATCCTACTGCTGGCCGGCTTCATAAGCCAAGTGACAGGGGCTAACGTACTGGTGTAATCAGATCACACATTTAAGGGTCAACTGCTTCCTAGCAGCAGGCAGAAAACACAGCCTACATCAGACTGTGCACAGGACTTCTCTCCTCTGACTCATCTACTAACTACAGCTACAGAACTTGGTGAACCAGTGGGTTGACCTAGGTAGCAAGTCCTAAATTCCTACATAAATCAAAGGAACTGAAACGCACAGAGCAGTTAAACAGGGCTCAGGAAGACAGCCCAGTGTTTCTTCTGCTGTCACGATGACCAAACTGGTCAAGGAGTACTCCCCTCCAAGTACCGCCGCATGGGTTTTTCAGAGGTGACCACAAAGTCAAGAGACATATCTGGGTTAAAGCAGTTTGAGACTGAGCTGTCTGCTCCTTTAAAGCCTCCACATTTGCACAGCACATGAGTACCAAAACGGAAGGAGAGAAGAAAGCCAAAGAGGCAGCAACTGCAAATACTTACATAACTGTATTGTCATCGACTAAGATATCACAGCCATGAGCAGGGCATGAAATGGTCTGGAAAAAAACAAAACAAAAGTCGTAAAAGGAACAGTGTTTATCCTATTTTTTGCATCACAGAAAACTCCAAGGCAGACTTCACTACAATCCATAGTAAAAATAGTACAGCGGCTCTACCATCATGTCCCAGATGTGCTGCTGTGCACAGCATGATTTCTCCCACCCAGAACAAAGACCAACTCTGTGTCCTTCCCTCCAACTTCACCCATGACAAAGACTGCAGCCCTGAAAGGTTTGGGCCTTGAGCTTTACTGGTTTTTTTGCTTGTTGTTTTTCAAAATTCAGTGGGAAAGGACTTTCCCCTTTCCTTCCCCTTCCTCTCCAATAGACAGAATTCCAGAAATAAATCCCAGGGTAGGGGAGCTGACGTATTACCTGTCCCATGCCTTCCTCCATTATTTTGGTAGTTAAATATTCGCTCCAGCACTGCATACAGAACTTGTGTCCACACTCTAGGCCAGTAAAGTACTGCAACGACAAACACAAGACACAAGATCATTTCATGGCCCTGATTCACTGGACCCTTTCACCCTTCCCTGTGCAGTTTATCACATCCCCCACACCAAAAATGAGACACTACTACCTATCTCGCATCGTCACCTCTACAGGACATCACCAATGTGGCTTCAGCCACACCTTCAAAGCCAGATGTCAATCCCCTTGGTAGTGGCAAGGAAAGGCACAGCCGATGTTTCCATCCCGCTGCCCATTTCAACCCATCCTTGCTTTAGGAGTAAACACATGGCACTCCCCTGCTTTACTCTTGCAAATGAGTACAAAGCAAGTCACAGTCATAAGACAATACAGAGACTTCTTTCCTCTTATTTTTCCCCACAATGATTGTTATCCCGTGTGGGGGCTGCCCAGCAGTCTGGAATATGCACAGACACTGATCTGGCTCTTTTTTAGCCTGTCTGCAGAAAGCTTGCCAGCCTGCTTGGTAAACTTCTCCCTGAAACCCAGTGCTCAAAGGGACTAAAGATCCTAATCAGCAGGTGTAAATTACTAGTTTAATTTCAATAACAATTAGCTGTTGCAGACAGCAACAAGGACAACTTCACCCGTGTATGTATCACCCACACAGAGCATGTCATGATGTGGCTGGGATTAAATGAGGGGCATGGGAGCAAACACTGCAGAGGAAAGAACAAAATTAAGGTACTTTTCTTGGGTCATCCTGAAGTTATTTTATACCCAGAGCCAGGGGCAAGGATAAGCTATATTTACACGAGGAGGTTACGATGTGACAGCTTTACTTCTCCAGCCACCTTCTCCACCAGTAAAACAAACCAAGAGCTCCACCCTGACATAGCATCAACTTGTACAAAACTCCTGAAATGAAAGAAACCTCTGCAGAACAGCCTGACACAGCAAGAGGCTGTCAGCTGAGGAGAAGACTCATTTTAAGAGAACACCATTCCACCAGAAATGTTTCCTTGACCTTCAGACTCTTACCACCACCATGTTGCCCATTCTGTTGACGCGACACTGGCACGTGAGCTGTTACGCCTGTCTCCAACCGCCACTGGAATTGCACAGGGAAGGTGCCTGTTTGCATGTTCTTCCCACGGCCTGTCCATGACTCACACTCGCCCAGCACGCCTGCCATCACCACGGGCACAGGTTGGAACCTGAGGCTGGGCTCTGCCTGCTGTTCCCACAGCCCTGCTGGGAAGCACTTACAGTGGAAGCAGAAAGAGCTTGTCTCTGAATTACAGCTGCTCCCGGTGTGACAGGAAGAAGCATGGAACAGGGGTATCATCCCCACATGAACCCCAACACTCCTGCAGCGAGCACACACACAAGGAAGAGCTACGGAACATCAGTAAGCACACATCCTCACTAAAGGCTTCTCCAGGTTCTTCCAGGCCACAAAGAGATCACAGAATCACTGGGTTGGAAAAGACCTTTGGGATCACTGAGTCCAACCATACCTGTCCTATCCTAAACCATATCCCTGAGCACCTCATCTCCCCTCCTGTTAAGCATACCCAGGAAAGGTGACTCAGCCCCTCCCCTGGGCAGCCTGTTCCAGACCCTGACAACTCTTTCAGGGAAGAACTTTTCCCTCACATCTGAGCTGACCCTGACCTGCTGCAGCTTGAGGCCATTTCCCCTTGTCCCATCTCCTGTCGTTTGGATGAAGAGACCATCGTCCACCTCTCTGCACCCTCCTGTCAGGTCAGTGCAGGTGGGGAGAAGGTCTGCCCTCAGCCTCCTCTTCTCCAGGCTGAACACCCCCAGCTCCCTCAGTTGCTCCTCAGAAGGTTTGCTCTCCAGCCAGGTTGCCCTTCTCTGGACACACTCCAGGACCTCGATGTCTTTCTTGGAGTGAGGAGCCCAGAACTGGACACAGCACTCAAGGTGTGGCCTCACCAGTGCCGAGTACAGGGGCACAATCACTCCCCTAGACCTGCTGGCCACACTGTTTTTATACAAGCCAGGATGCCATTGGCCTTCCTGGCCACCCAGACACACCACTGGCTCATACTCAGCCTGCAGTCACCCAACACCCCAGGTCCTTCTCCTCCAGGTGGCTTTCCAGACACTCTGCCCCAAGCCTGCTGTGCTGCACAGGGTTATGTCATGTCCCAAGCGCAGGACTCTGCACTTGGGCTTGTTGAACCTCACCCAGTTGGTCTCAGCCCATCCATCCAGCCTGTCCAGGTCCCTCTGAATACCTCCCAACCCTCAGGCAGATCGACACTTCCTCCCAGCTTGGTGTCCTCCCTGAACTTAGGGAACATTCAATCTGTTCATCCAGGTCACATTGAACAGGACCAGCCCCAGCACCGAGCCCTGGAAACACCACTTATGACCAGCCTCACGCTGGGTTTAGCCGCATTCCCCACCACTTCGGGCTCGGCCATCCAGCCAGTGTTTTACCCAGCAGAGGCTGTACCTGGCCAGGCTGGTGGCAGCCAGTTTCTCAAGAAGAATCCTGTGAGAAATGGTGTCAAAGGCTTCGCTGAAGTCCAAGTACACTACACCCACAGATATGCTAAATGCCCACGTGAAAGGCGGACACCAAGCTGCAAAGAATTCTAAGAGTATCTTTCGACTCATTTCTTTACTTTGAGGGAGTTCCCAATTATTTTTGGCTAAGCTAACAGCAGATGTCAAGAGAGCAAGCAAAAAGGCCAACATAAAACCACCGAGCGCAAAGGGTAACCGACTTCTGAGACAGCACATTATCACAGGGGACACCTACTCCTGCAATGACAGGTGCTAGCAGCAGCATGCTGCCATTCAATACCTGTCCCTGTTCAAACTGAAGTCATCTGTGTGTCCTCAGAACAAAGTTTGGATGACAGTATGATGTTTCTCCAGCACACTAGCAGCCTTCCTCTCAAGCGGGACCTGAAGGGCAAGATGCAAGAGGTGGGCGAAGCCAGGACCCTCTCAAGCCCTGTCTTCGCCAGGAAGGAATAACTACTAGGGCTTGACACAGGTCCTGGGGCGCCTGGAGGAAGTAGAATAATAATAAAAGCTGATGACTGCAAGAGGATTTGAAAGCTGAGATCTTAGGTTAGGTATTGAACGTAACTTATCCAAGAATTTAGAATTCATATTGACCAACAGAGCTTCAAACCAAATGGCTTAGAGTCACCTAAGGCACACTGACAAAGCAGCCTTTTAAAGAAGGCATCATAAATAATTAGGTTTCCTGTATGCTCTCACTTCTACGTGTAGTGAAGAAACAGGTTCCCCTGTTATCTCCTGACTTACATCAACACTGACATCGCAGAGACGCCCACGTGTAGCATCTCACTGCTCCAGCTAAAAAGCTAATAACTGGGCTGCTGTTATTTTTCACATGTTATTTGAACTACAAACCCCAAGCAGCATTAGCTCGCTTTATGCTGTTCTTCCCAGGCAGCACACATGGCCCTGGCCTCTCGGTCCCGAGTGTCAGGTACAGCATTCTGACCCAGGACAGCAGCTACCTTAAAATGGGGGAGAACCATACATTGAAGAGACATGAAATCTCAATTCGGGGTTTCCAAAGGAATTCAAGGAAATCAGTGCACACGAGGCTTCGGAAGAGATGGTCCAAGTCTCACAGTTACTGGCTCAAGAGAACCTCAACTGCCTAAAAGCAGGCTTTGCTCCCCTCCGGAGTGAGAAAAAGTGCCATCACCAATCTTACCACAAAGCAGAAGACATTTAGAGCCCCAGCAAGCACTTCTACCCTAACTGCATGGACGTAGTAACTAGTCAAAGACTCATTTGGCTGCGTTCTCCCAACAGCACAGCTTCATTTCACTCCTAGTCCTGCTTAGTTTTATTCTAGGCTTTCTAGCTTGACTGTTTTGCATCATTATTTACTTGTTTTTAAGCTGTTTCCTGTTTTGTCATTCTATTTCAGTAAATTCCCGCGTGCATCACACTTTCCACCTATTTTTTCCTTTATGCATCATTTATTTGATGGCTGAATTGGCATCTGACCTTTGCAAAAAATAAATCACTTGATCTACCTCTTGCTTTGTTTCCCCTGAAGAGCTTTACTACTGCTGCTCCCCAGACACCAACAGCCTCGAAGGTTTTTGCAGAAAATATCTGAAATACGATCCCATTCGAGGGAAACTGATATGGTTTGAGGTTTGTTTCATGCAAGAAAAGTTTGTCACACCAGACAGTAAGAACTGAAGAGAACCTGTAAAGCGGGACATGATTCTGTGGGCCCGACCACGTTCCCCAGCCCAAGCTGCGGCACACAAGACGTGAGGTTCATCGCGTTAAGAAATGCTTCAAACACTGTCTTTTTTATGTGTCTACTCCAGATGAGAAGATTCAAGGATAAAAAAGTGCAATCTCCATTTCATTTCAAAGGGGTTTTTTTTGTCCCCAAACCCAAACTGTTGGAGGCGTCCTTACAGACTTCTGCTCAAACATTTCATTTCAGATAGCAAAGTGGGGAGGAGTTACTGGTCAGCCCCCACGCCAGGTGCCAGGTACTCACCGAGTTTGGGTAGTTCAGATAGCAGATCTGACAAGGCATATCCTGGGCCGATGACCTCGTGTTCATCTGGCGCGTTCGAGACTTTTTACTGGGATTAATTACATGACACTCTGCAAAGAGCTTCTCCAAGTTGCCATCGAAGTACCTGCATCACACACACAGAGAAGAGAACAAAAATTTAACTATCTTCCCTTAAAAGAATTTTTCCAATTCAGTTTGGGAGTTAAATGTACGAAGTTGGGTTTAACACTTTAAAAAGCTCTCACACTCACTACTCAACACAACATGGCCTTGATGGTAACGGTGAATATTGGACAACAGCATTATTTCAGAGCTTTGGGCTTGAACTGCACGCTCCTAAAAGGCCAGCTACATCCAGTTCTCCAGCTGCATTATGGTGATTTCTTTGCATTACAGCTCCAGGACAGGAAGCTGAAACAAGAACATCCTACTCCACAGCCCCAGTATCAGCACACCTTCCCAAAGCACGAGGCTGATGGTCCCCAGGTTCAAGTCTCTTCTCAACTTAAGCATTCCACTTTTCCCTAATGTTTTCATCACTACAACATTAAAGAGGAGGCAGGAAGCAGCCATCAGTCATGGTTTGTGATTCAGCAGGTCCCTAGCTCCTGTACTTCACGCTTTCCTCCATGTGCTCAGCCTACCTAAAGAGGTCCTGACTTCAATTCTGGCGCTTCCTTCTCTGATCTACGGAGCAAGGAGTCATCTGAGTACTTTGACTCCAGTCCACCTGAGATATTTAACAGCCTCCTAAGAAAATACAACTCCAGGTTTACAATCCTTCTTCCAAAGATGGGGTATCTCACAGAAGGGAGGTGGAAAAACTGGTCAAAGGGGAGTGAAAGACCACTCAATTTCCTCTTCTCTTAAGGGAAAATGATACTGCCTCAGTCTTCAGTCTCACAGAAACCTCTTCAACTTGGTGTGGACATCCAAATTCGAAAGAACCACAATTAGGCAAGTCAGCCCCCTCCCAGTATCAAGACACCACATCTCTTTCTCCAGCCTGCAGCAGCTGCAAAGACCTGATCAAATCTGGTAAGTGACCAGCTTAATGCCAGGAAACCAGTCCTTCCCCCGTCCTCAGCACCAGCAGCAAGTTAAACACACAGAAGGTGGCAGCTCCTTAGGAAAAACCTGCATTTGACCACTGCACTCCCATTTCAGACGAGTAAATTTACTCACAGCAGGAAGCTGCCCCTGTAGCTAAGCACAGACAAGGCTGAAGCATTTCTCCATACAGTTTGAGTAGTTTAAGATACTCATTTTCAAGACACTGCATTTTGAAGGTAGTGGTGAAAACTGGCATTGCAGCACACACGAGGCCTCACTGCTGCTCTCCCACTTTAGCTCAGGGATTTAACTCAACCAAATGATTTTGCTTGCCATTGGGATTACTTATATCTAGAAAATTTTAGCAAGTGAATTAAGAGCAGATCCATTATAGGCACTATTTGTTTATTAAACAGTCATGAATAAATATTAACTCCACAAAAGGTTTCTGAGCCTTCAGATCATCCTTCTATGTGCAGCACCATCAGCGCAGGACACCCTCTGGATGAAAAGAGCAGGCAAACACCTGGGTGTGATGTTTGCAAAGAAAATAGTTCAAGACACACTGCGATGCAACTTTAACACCCACAGCTGTGGTCAGTTAAACACTCAAGGAAATACCTGAGGTATTTCTAATGGTGGGCTGGTGTTAGGGTGCACATCCACATCAGGAACTTGACTTGACCACTCTTTTTACAAAATCTCTGCAAAAATCTCCTCTTCTGAGCCATGATACCCACTGCTGCTAGAGCAAGTGGCCAGCAACTGCTTTTCACCTGGTGGTACCTAGAGGGGATCAGTAACTAGCTCAGACCAACCGCTTCCCTCCCAGGCTTGCAGTAGTTTCCTAATAACAGATAAAAAAATAAGTGCTTTGGCATCAGGTGCTTGCTGGGGCTAAAGGCTAGTGAGGATAAAGGTAACTCAAACAAGATGGATGGGAGTCCTTCAGCAATTTAAACAGCTCCAAAGCACAAACATTTTGGCACAAGAGCCACAGCTTGGATTATTTGGTTTCCATGTCAGAAGTGCTGCTTCCACAGGAGAAGCAAACAAGGAGCTGAGAGACGCAGCCAGGGCCGGGCAGAAGAAAATATAGGAGGAAGAAAATATAAACCTGAGGAAAAAGAAGGCCAAGTTTTGCCTTTTTAACTCTGCTGCACTCTTCATTCTCACAGTATTCGCTCTGCTCTTTGGGATGGCCACTTGTAAAGCTTGGGAGCGTTGAGGAGGAACAGGACACTGGGTGATACTCCTTCCCCGTGCTCTTTGCTTTTAATGCAGTGACTTTTCTTGCTGTGCCCCGATGCTCTGACCATGTCACTTCCACACCTGTTTGCAAATACACGTCTCAGACTCAGAGTCCTACTGTCCCCGGGCAGTGAGAACGCACAGGCTCCAGAAGATGTGGACCTCCCAGCACACTCACTGTTGGGATGGATACTGCAGAGTAAAGTCCAACACCGCTCCTTATGCAAACATGCCGAGGGCCCCGTCAAAAGGCTGTTCCGAGCTCCTTTGATGGACAGGAGCCATTCCCAACTATTACCACACCTTTTTTCCCCCATTTGTTCAAGCATCAGCACAGGCCATCTGTTCCAGCAGCTCTCCCTTTGCCCTTCCATCGAAGGATCCAAGGGCAGGAGCTGCAGCACCCTTTCCGACATGGCAGAGAAGCTTCTCATAGGACATTTCTCCACTCACCCCAGTGAACCTTCTCAAAGGCTGGTTTCCATTTCCAGTCATTCTCCTTGAACCCAAGGAGGCCAAAACAAATGCAATCCTGGTTAAGATTTCACCTCCATCTCATATGATATCACCTAGGGCGCTGGCGCAGATCTAATGCATCCCAACATCCACCTTTTCTCCAGAGCTCCTTTTCCATCTCTCTATTGATGAGACTTCTCATAGCACTTTGTACTGCTTTCATTGCTAAGACCCTCACAGAATTCTGTTTTATCTTTGGGCACCCCCAGTAACATTTGGATTTGCCTCCAAACAGACTTGTGCCAAGATATTCATTAACAGTAACATTTATCTCAAAATTAACTGATAGCAAACTTACTAACAGGTTCCATCTAGCCTGCTACTTCCCCTATGAGCAAAGTAACTCTACACACACCACACTATCAGGTGAACCCAGTGTATGCTGCATGTCATCTCTGCTGTGAAACATGGCAGAAAGCCCTTTTAATTCCCACCTTGCTTCCTGCCCAACTCCAAGGTTTTCATTTTTCTTCAAGCCATCCCTTGACTTCTTGCTTCTTGGCAGCTCACTCCTCATTTTCCTCTCAGGGAGGAGCATGGCACCTCTAAGCCTTGGAAACCCTTCATCCTCCTCTCCCTTTCCAACACATGCATTCGGTCAATTCTTGTCAAGTTCTTCTATCCTTTCTTCAAAACCAACTCCAGACCAGTATCACGTCTTTTTGACAGGGGTTCAAGCTGGCAGCTTCTTTCTTTCCTCCTGCTGTTGGTAACTGCTAATCCGTCTCCTAAACGTGATCGAATCATTTCCTATGGACTATCAAAGTTCAAAAGCCTTTTCACCAAGAAAACCCCCAACACTTCTAGTACACGCTCTGAGCTATTTACTTCAGCAAAAGGGTGTTTGTGAGTGTCAGAGAAGCAGGATACTCACAGTACATCTATCTCCACACCAAAATGCCTGCCATACACCATCTTTCACCTGTTCAGCTGCTCTGCTGAGTAGTGTTAAGTAGTTACTTGCCCACAAGAAAGCAGAGGAAAGGCACCTACAGAGAGAAGTCAGGCCCTGAATGAAAGTGGAAGAGGCAGTCTGGGCTAGCAGCCAGATCACCAGGGCCAGCCTGGCATTTGTCCTCCGCTCAGAGTGGACTTGTAGCCACCAAGATTAACACCTACGAGAGACTGCAATACTTCTGTCTGTTAACATCATCCCTTTGATTTCACAATAAATTACTTGTAAAAAAATAAAATGAAAAACAAGCAGGGGAAGGCACATAGAGCTGGAGAGCTGCACCTCAGTCTCTTCTTCAGAAGCAGGCTCATCCCAAAGTTCTCCTCAGAAGGCATGGATACTTTCAGGCATGGTCAAACAGGAAGGTAATTCCTTCCCTGAACACTGAGGTTACCTGTTCAACATGCACTTGCTGCTCTCTGGTCTATTAACCAAGCTTTGGAGACCAAGAGGAACATGTAATTAAATCTCTTTAACCTCCAAAACACGTGCTGCAGAGCAGAGGCTGAACTCGAGTACTTCCTCCAGTACCCACTCCCATCCTCCAAACAAATCCACTCCAGAACACCCATTTTTCCTTGTGGACACAATCAAAACATTCGTGTTTCACCAGCGGATAGGGCAGTTTTTCAACTGCAGCTATTACAGGGATTTATTCCACATACAATGAAGTAATATCTGCCCTCGTAATAACACCCACAATTACTCCATGACAAAGCTGACATGGGACAACAACAACAACCACCACCACCTCCCGCTTAATAAAGACACCCCATAATACCAAGCAGCAACGGAGATGTTTTTCATGGTTTCAACATGGAAATTTCTACCTCACGAGCTCAGACCGCATCAAACTAAACACTTCACAACAACAAAACAACCAAAACAACCCCCCCAAGAGCCACGTGGTTTAATCTGTTTCACTACAGGCAACTTTTGATACGGCTGCCTGCGGGGTCATGCTGACTCACCATGAGCTAAGGTAACGCAGATGCCATTAAGCAACTGAGCTTGAGCTCTGACTCTGTTTGAAATTAAGCCCCAAAAATCATATCCAAACATGACTTCCTCACAGGCATCCAACCCACCCAGACCACAGGCAGCGACAGAAGTTTCCTGGGAAGCTCGGGGATTTCAGACACACAAGGCATTTTGGGCCAGGTACTGACGCCACAGTAAAATGGAACATTTGGAGTTTTTCCCCTTTAGAAGAAATAAGTTTTAAATTGAACTTCTTGCCTGGTAAGAGCATGCCTCTCCCCCTCACCATGAACACTTCCCAGTGGTTTTCAGCTCCTTTACATTAGCACAGTGCTGCAGTAAGTTCTGCTGGACACACATAAAGCCAAGTAAGTCTCAAAAGCCACCTCTCCCCTGGAAGAATAACCAAGCCTAAACTTGGTCCTAATCAGTTTATGTTTGGCTAAATGAGAACTACCTCAATTTTAGCACAAAGATGTGATGTGTAATCAGCTCACGGTGTCATTTCCAGCCCCCATCACCTGTTTAAAACAGATTTGTTTTCATCCTGGCTACTGAAACAACCACCTGCCTCTCAACTCTTGCCTTCACCTATCACCACAGTGATGACAAAACCCATCTTGAACCCTAAGACCAGCTCTCAGCCTCCTGCTGCTCCTGGTTTCACATAGCTGAAGGTCAGCGGAGCACTGGCAAGGGGCTTCGTGGGAGCTCTCTGGCGAAGAAGCAACAGAAAGCAGCACCAGCTACTTGAGAGAAAGAAGCTTTGTGTTTTCTAAACACAACCAGCACCCAGAACTGTGACTAGTGTGCAACAGGTCTGCATAAGCAAGGGTCAGGCTGACATTACTCATGGGGTAATCCTATAGAATTAAGATAAGTATTTTAATGAGTATGTGCAGAGAGTAAATGTTTACCCATGGACTTTGTAAATATTTACATGTACCTAAAGCATTCTGGTTGGAAATGCTAAGAGCCTTAACAGTGATACTTCACACAGAAGCAGCTGATGCACCACCCCGCTTTGAGAAGAACACCCCACCAGGTCAATTATTTTTTTTAATTAAATTGATGGCAGCCTTAAACAAGCTTTTGGGTGGTGGGGGGAACCCTACAGAATCAAGGGATGACATCTTGGTGCACTTCCAAGAGGTCTCCAATGCAAAGGAGGTAGCCAGGGAGCCTGAACTTCAGCCTGACCAAAAGAACCAGCACAGGAGGAATCAAATGCAGAGAGAATAGACACATGTTACAGAAGAGGAACTAAGTCAGAATGGTTGGCAGTTGTAGCCAGAGTTAAATAACCTCAACGTTACTATATTTGTCACACAAAGCTTCCCTACCTCCAACATTAGCTCAAAGAGGTCCATCTCGGGAAAATAAAAGGTAGAAAGCTTTGAAAAACACAGTTTCAAAGGGGAAAAAAAATCTAGGCCAAAGAAAACATGAGAAACACCTGAGCACCATCACTAACTGAAATTGTCACACAAAGGGGGCTAAAGGTAGCCTACATCCGTTATCCCAAGAGAGTGGGAAGATTTAAGCTCCAAAACTACCTCCTAGCAGACTGAACACGCGTTGCTCCTCCACGCTGACCCCCTGAGTGAGAGAGCACCCAACCAGCCCAGCTCAGCCCCCAGCACAGAGCAACTATGGGCTGTTATTAGTCAGTCCAACAGTTGTTTCTGCACGTGGCTATACAAACTACAATGCATTCCACCACCTCATACCCTGAGCATTGGGGAGAGGACATGGCACAGGAGAACAGGACAAGCAGACAATACTGCCAGGCACAGTGCACTTCTGCTTCACCCTCCACCCACCCAGGGTCTCTTAATCATTGTTAAGACCAGCTAAGACCCTAACAACCATTAAGTCCCTGTACTGCCTTTGCTGCTCCTCTGGTCCAGACTAACGCGCCCCAGAGCTTCAGAGGAAACAGAATTCTCCAGCTCCCCTCATGCTCTCTTCAACGGCAACACTGGTACTGGAAAGAAAAATTGAATTCAATGAGTGGCTTACCACTGCAGCTGGATCTGGCCTACACCATGTTACCACTACGCAAAGTACCTTTACCAGCAACATTCCCCACACATCAGCAATCAGAGATGAGGAGGAGCAACCGCAAAACACTCTGCTCCGACGGGGAGGCAAAACTCAAGCCATCACTGACACACGTGCTGAAGGAAACCCAGAGCCGAAAGGACGAGGTCGAGGCAGATACACTTTCCCAGTATCCTTTAGCCTTGGTTTCAGCAAGACCAACAAATAAACATTTGGAACAGGCACGCTAGTGACACGCAAGAGCAACTCAATCCAAAGCTGATGCAGCTGTGAGCTAAAAGGAACCCCTTCCTGCTTGCTTCTTCCCTGAGCCCATGAAAATCCTGGCCCTGTATGCAAGCGAATCGGAAGGCCCCTCCTTCCTCCAAGGCTCCATATCTTCGCTGAAGCCTAACAGGCATTGCTAACATTCAACCAAGTCGCCAATCTTTGCTGCTAAAGGGAAGACATTCAGAGCTCACACAAGAGATGCCCCTGACACCTGCCGTGCATTCATCCCGTCTCTCATTCAACTGGTAATAAACATCTCTTGGAGGGCTGAAGCGAAATGTGGCTGCATGCTAAGATGGCTCCTTACCTCTCCATCAGCTTCTCTTTATCCCAGTTGAAATGGCTAAGCAGTATTCGAGTAATAGTCGCTGGATTCTAGAGAGAGAACAAAACAAAAAGACAAGTGATAAATAATTGAGTAGCTGCTTGGCTACGTTGGTAGGACAGCACAGAGCAGAGGTTTGAATAAGCTAACGGAGGAAGCGGTGTCTGGTAACGTGTACCGTCTGCACAGATTACCTTAAGTAACACGCACCAGGGAACAGTTTGACTTGACAGAGAGAAAAACTGGGAAAAAACCCTCTATAAAGCCAAAGGGTGATATAAATCAAGATTATTGTTGAAGACTTAAGGAACACGATGTTTACTACTGTAGCAGCTCCCCCTGCCACATGCCAGCATCTCCACATTCGCACGCTTAAATCTGGGGTGTTGGACAAGTGCAGAAGGGCTCCCTGGCACCCCTCCCTGCCACGAGCTCTGTGCTATTTGCGGAACAAGAATATTCCTTGTTTGTCCCAGCCCGACCACCAAAATGCTGGGGCTGAAAACACTCCCAGAAACTATACAGCTGCCAGAGTACGATGATGGTGCCCTCTGAAGTGCCCAAACGTTCCCAGAGTACCCCATGATTCAAAAAATACTATGCAATTATACAACTGTGAGAACACAGCCAGAAATGGAACCAGAAATAAAAGCTGATTTTCACTCATACACGAGTTCTGCTTTGAACCAAACCTGTATCATCAGCCAAGGGTTCAGTGAGATGAGCCAAGAAGCGTAACAAACCATATAGTTACACCCCAGAATGGCGTTTTACCTCCCTAAATCCAACCCAGCTTGGTTTGAGGACCATTTACATGTACCAGAGGTGAGAGCGAGCACCCCAGAGAGGCTACGCATACTGTAGCATTTGACTCCAAAATGGAAGTTTGCCTTGGGGCAAATTTTCAATGGACACTCCAAAGCTGTTGAAAAGTAGGACATCAACTAGCAACGTGATTTTCTGAGCCTGCAGGCTACAGCTACAACTTCAAGCTGCCAAAAACCGCCGCTGCCACCCGAAGCAGCGATCCCACCCCATCCTTACCCTCAAGTCACATGCTCACACATCCTGCGTTTCCCACCCTACGTTAGCACAGCCATCTTACACTGCAAATTACTGGCTCAGGAAATGGGATTATTTCTTCTTATTTTATTCCTTCAAGTTGGTGCTACTGGGTTGGGTTTTTTCCCCTTGAATCAGTGCCCCAATCTGTTTGATCGGCTGACCGCACTGACAGCTGTATTAGCAGAAGGGAGACGGCAAGAGGGGACAAGTGGGACAGCATCTTTCAGCAGCAACACCAACAAAACATTCACCAAAACAAAGCCAGAGGGTCAAAATCTAAGCAGAAAGAACTAGTCTTGTGGGTTTTATATAAATAAAGTGGTACTCCTCTCCCTCTGCAGAGTTTCTTACTTATATTAATGGCAGCATTGCTTGTTTAAAGGCCAAATTAAGATCATTACACACACACACACATACTTACAAAGCCCCCATGAACAAAAGCAGCTTTCCAAAGGTTAGACCAGATCCCGGATCCATTCCCTGCGGAGCCTCATGATCAGCTGTGACTACAAATCTGCTACATGGGACAGGGCAGAAAAACCCAGAAACTGGTATTGCCAAACGCTCGGGATTGGAGAAATGCAGCCCCATCTCCCTCTGAACAACCTCCCAGGCGATATGGTCCTGGTGCCTAACTGCAACAGCCCAACAAGGCGCTCAGCTGATAGCCGTGTGCAAGTGGCCATGAAACTGCGAGGCAGCACCCCAACCTTCAGCTGCAGCCAACTGCTAAGGGGGCGACCCCACTTTTGGGCAGATTTACCCCATTACCTCGCATCAAAACGGCAACAGCACAGCTCTGGGACAAGCTAGACCAGCTCATCACTTCAATAGAATTGTTCTCCCATCTATTTGTAGCTCTCTGCCAAGCAGCAAGCATCACACCTTGCTGTGTGAACGCAATAAAGCAGACACATGCAAAACCAACCCAAAACCACCCTATTTCTTATGGTGTCTGTGACATCTTGTTCTATAATATTATTCACAGTATGGAGCAGTACCTGAAGGAGTTCTTAATAACTCACTTAAACATGCACACTCCCTTGAGCAAATTAACCATAGGGGAAAATACACCTTAGTACACAACCTGATCCTATCTCTAGATGATCTTGGTTACAATACCAGCTCCTACAGTCAGCATGACTTTTTTTTTTAAATAAAATTAAGTTTTCATGGCCAAGTCTTGCCTCAAACCAGGAAACCTCCGGCAAACCCAACAGATACAACACACAGGTTTCTCTGTGTAATCCTTCCAGCACTCTCACATCTATAAAGCCCATTATTTCAGCCTCTCTGCTTTGCTCCAGAGTTACAAACAAGCGAGTTTCAAGTAGTAAAGTGTGCAGCAATTCTCTGAGATCTGCCAAAAAAGGATGCACAGAACAAGTATTTTCTTAAACGTCTCAAGCAACAGCGTGAAGAGAGTCCAGTCCTACCTTCTGCTACAGCAGCCCACTTGACCACTACATGAAGGCTTCTGGGAATACCTATTAATCCCTTAATAGGCTACAGGACAGCAGAAGTAGTGGTCTCTGTCCGTCTTTTCTTTCTGAAGATGACAGCCATGTTCTCTCAGCACCAGAAGTTACACCACACCAGTAAGGGTTTCTAGTGGTCTCCAGTGATTAGTGAGTGCCAAAAGGCAAACCCAACAAACACCCCTTCCTAAAACACAAGCGCCCATGAAGAACAAAAGGTTCTTCTTTCCTTTGTGGCTTTTCTCCACTTTCCCAACAAAGGGGCACTGCAGCTTTCCCTAATCAGATCCCCCTCCCACCCCCCAAGTATCCCAGTATGCCAAAAAGCTGTTTTACCACCACCACAGCGGAACAGGGCGTCATTGAGGATTACACTTCAGTAGGACCTGAGCCTGCATTATGCAGGGAGGACTGAAGGAGGGGAGGGAGGCAGGCTAAGAGGCTTGTTTGCATTGTGTAAACCACAGTTAAACACAAAGGCAAAAACCCCTGGCATTAAGGACTGTTCTAATTTAAGGCAAGGCACTGGGTAACAGCCGCTCTGCATTCATTTTGTGTGTGCACACACTTACCTTGCCATTATTTATGAGCAGTTCTGCAGGAGTAAATCAGTGTCTGTCACAACAAGAGAGGTTCGCTGCTGCAGAGCAGCCTATGACTTGGCCGTACAGGGTTAAACCACCCAAATAAGCTGATGTTTCAAGCCCCATTTTGACACAGGTTCTGCTACAGCCCCCATCAACCCTGCTGTACCTCAGCAATCGCATTGGATGCTCGCTCTACCCAGGGCTGCAAAAATTAACAGAGTATTTCAATGACACCCGATTACACACCACTGGTATATTGTGATTTTCTTTCCAGAAAGGGGATGGGCATCTCCTGTGGCACACAGGATAACCCTCTGTGACTCCTGCACCAGAGAGATTAGTTACAAACAGGCTACGAGGCTGCTCAGACAGGATTACTGCTCAGGCTAGAAGCTGCAGCAGGAGAAACCTGCTCTTACAGAGGGGATTTTCTGTTTACAAAGGGGAACTGGACTCAGTGACACAACCAGGAAGAGCCAGCGAGCCAGGGTGTTTTCAAACTCTGCTTTTCCTTCCAAACGTGGTTGGATGAAAGCTGAAACACCAGATGGCATTCACACCAGCCACCTCTTCAATTTCACATGGAGAAGCCAAGGAAGACTGCCTGGAGCTCAGGGCAGCCAGCTTGTTGATACCCAGGTCGGAACGCAGCCATTTTGTGGGAATTCTTGGGGCACTTTGAAAGATGCCATCACAACTTTCCCTCACTAACAACAGATTCAACAGCAAGCTCTGCCCAGGGAGAAACACAGCCAATCCTGCAGCAGTGATTTAGTTCTCACTTTTTTTTTTTTGAGGCTAACCAAGCAAACGAGTCCCAGATGTGTTTCAAACAGATCCTACTTTGCCAGAGGTATTTATTTACACTGCCTGTCCTTCCCTTGCCATAGAGGAGATACAGGGATACAAAATCCTGCAACAGTCTGGACTTGTCCAAAGCAGCATTATTATTAATTCATAGAATCACAGGATGCTTTGGGATGGAAGGGACTTCAAAGCCCATCTAGTTCCAGGCCCCCTGCCATGGGCAGGGACTCCCTCACTAGACCAGGCTGCCCAAAGTCCCATCCTCCAGGGATCCAGGGGCTTCCACAGCCTCTCTGGGCACCCGGTGGCAGGACCTCACCACCCTCACAGTAAAGAATTTCTTCCTCATGTCTAACCTAACCCTGGCCTCTTCCAGCTTGAAGCCATCACTCCTTGTCCTGTCCCTGTACTCCCTGGTGACCAGTCTCTCTCCCACTTGCCTGTAGGACCCCTTTAAGTATTGGTAGGCTGCAATTAGGTCATCATGGATCCCTCCCTTCTCCAGGCTGAACCAGCCCAACCCTCTCAGCCTGGCTTCATAGGAAAGGCACCCCAGCCCTCTGATCATCCTCGTTGCCCTCCTCGGGACTCGCTCCAACAGCTCCACATCTTTCCCGTCTTGGGGACCCAGTGCTGGATGCAGCACTGCAGGTTGGGTCTCACAAGAGCAGAGCAGAGGGGCAAAATCCCCTCCCTCAACCTGCTGGCCATGCTGTTCTCAATGCAGCCCAGGATGCAGTTGGCCTTCTGAGCTGCCAGCACACCCTGCCAGCTCATGCTGAGCTTGTCATCAATCAGGACCCCAAGTCCTTCTCCTCAGGGCTGCTCTCCATCCATTCTCCTTCCAGCCTGGAGCTGTGCTCAGGATTGCCTCGACCCACACACAGAACCTGGCACTTGGCCTTGTTGATCTTCATGCAGTTTGCATGGGCCCATCTCCAGCCTGTCAAGATCCCTCTGGATGCCATCCCTTCCCTCCAGCACATTGACCTTACCACGCCACTTCGTGTCACTGCCCAACTTGCTGAGGGTACACTCAATCCCACTGTCATGTCACCAATAAAGGTACTGAACAGTGCCAGTCCCAGTACTGACCCCTGTGGAACACCACTCGTTACAGACCTCCACTTGGACTAAAACTCCTTAAGTGAGCTGGAAGTTTGGTCACCAATATCAAAACAAGGAAGTATGAATCAGAAGGATGACCCTCAGTGCACTTAAAGGCAGAAATTAATTATAAATTAAAGCTCATTAGGACACTGGCTTAAATCGGAATGTCCAAGCAGTGTAACTTGCTGATGGACAGCTTGCAGTGCTTGGTCCATTCACATCTTCATCCATCAAGATGAGCTATGTTGTGAATTCTTGCAGTTATCACCAAGAAAAGGGTATTTTCGGGTTTACTTTCTCATCACATGCTGGGAGCATGCTCCTGCTTCCATTTCAGCCTTTCCTACAGATCCAAGAGCAACTTAAGCTCAATTCTCCAGCAAAATCCTTCCCCACTTCCTTGGGACCAGGTATATACGTTCTTCATTTTGCTCCTTCCCATTGCACAGCTGGTTTTATTTTCTAAACACAGCATTTCAACTGTCTTCAATCCCAACTGCAGCACCTGCATCCCAGTACCAGAGGTTCTCTCAGCCTCAGTACAGCAACATGACTTTGATACCCCTTCCAGTTCCGTTTTCTACATGATTGCTTTTGCACAGCAGAAGCGTTGGCTTTGCCCAAGCCTCAGACATCTGTACATCACATTTGATGCTAGCAAGGAGAGCAAGAGCAACCTCACCATGAGAAGGTCTCGAAGATCTCTTGATAAATTAAAAGAGATTCTCCCCCTTGGCTTCAGCTGTAAGTCTCACCGATGGTCAGAAGACAGGCATCATCGGATGCACTGTCTGTTTTTCTCCACTGCTCTTCAGATGACTTTAGGTCATGGAGGTGTTGCGCAGGCAGGCATGCCTTAAACTTGAGGGCCAGGGCCACAACTGCATTAAGTGCCACCACCGAGGAAGAGCCAACCCCCCCCCCCCCATAAGCCTTCAATTATTTCAAAAACCCATCAGGCCGGCATGCCAACACTCCTTTCTGAAGGCCAATAGCTCCTTCTCCACCCACGACACAGAAAAAGGGCAACCAATACAACAGACCAGGCACAAAGTGGAAATCAGCCCAAAATTCTGCTGTAACTAGGTCATCTGCTCTGGTTTAGCACCGCTGCTCTTGGTTTGCATCTCTCCCAGCCCCGTGCAGGTAACCCTAGACTCCACCACACAGAGAACATGTTTTAGATAAGCTTTTAGCTTGAATCACGTTACAGTATGACTGTTACCATAAGGTCTGCACTGTCTTGTGAGCACGCTGGGCAACCTTGGCTTGGGAAGATCCACTCACAGTTATTCTTCCAGGAGACAATTACAGGAAGTTTTACAAGTGCAAAAACTCATTTTGAGCAGCTTAATACAATTCCCAGGAAGCAAAAGTAGAAGATGAGACCCAAGTGTTGAGTAGTTCCAAGGCCATGATCTCCTAAAGAGGAGATCTTCAAACTTGCTTTAAACACCACCCACTGAGCACTCTGAGAAGCTGCTGGAAAATTTTCATGTAATCTAATATTCCCTGGCTCGATTGCAGCCAGAACAAGAGAGGGCTCTTGTGAGAAGATGAGGACAGCAGCTAAACAGATCTGCCTGCCACTGCCCCTCCATCCTCTCCTCCTCTGCCACCCTGAGAACCAAGGTATCTTTCTGCCATCAGGGCCAGCCCAACACACAATTCCCAGATACTTCCCATCTTCCCAATGCCTCTTATGAGCAAGAAAATCAGTTTCAAGTTCAGTTCAAGCTCCGCGCACCCACTGACAGTATGGTCTTAGCATCCTACGGCCCCCACTGAAGCCACAGTTAAGTGGCTTTTTTGACTTATCCAGCTTTGAATCACCCCAAAATTTACCTGTTTCATGCTCCCAGCACTTTCAAAAAACTGCCTGAAGCCAGGCTACTTCCCCATGATATTGCCAATCACCACCACCTGCTGCCGGCACCTACTGCTTCAGCATAACTTACCAGTAACACAGGCTTCAGCTTCAACATCTGTCACCTCCTCAGCTTCCTACATCTTTCCTCACCTCATTAACTTCCCTCCACACATCATCTCAATTTTGAAAACGAAGTTTTACGTAACACCTGAAGCAGTACTGTCAGCAGCTTGGTGTCACCATCTCTGCAGTAACTTACCTGCACCACATGGTTGTTTCTAGCTCTGAGGAACAAAGGGGGTTTTTTTAGTAGGGGAAAATAATAAAAAGCAACTTTGGAGAGCACTGTAACTCTGGTTAATTGGTTCAAGAGACAGAAAGGAAGCAGTCGGCTGCTTTACATTTTCTCTGAGCCTTTTGTAAAGTTTTCAAGTTAATGATTAGATTCAGTGGCTAACAAAGTTTTTTTTAAAATCAGAAAAAAATAGTCAAGCAAAGATTGTGGGATGAATTAGCAAGTTTGGAAATGCTAAAGCTGAATTCACACTGTAATATTACTTAACTGAATATGGGATGGATTTGCCATGCTGCTCGGGTGACTGCAGAAGCTCCACCACCAACTCAACACAAATTAAAAACTGTGTGTGACCAGTAAAAGCCAGTAGAAATATTTCCCAATATTTCAACCACACCTGTTTCCATACCAGGAGGGCTACGGTTTGAAGACAGGATACAGAGAGACCCTAACCCTTAATTTCAGATCTTTTAAGCCTAACCTACATTTAATGCCCTCCTCCTCGTGTCTCCCACCAACATATAAGTAAACACTCAGCAAACCTGCGTATGCCTCATGAGCAACAGCTGTAGTTTCCAGAGTTGCCGTGCCGAGCAAGAACTGGGGTGGGAGCACACGGGTACCAGAATATGCTTCAGAATGGGTTTATTCAACCCATTGCCTCCCACTCATGAATTTGCAAAAAGTTTGCCTTAGAAGAGTAGGAGAGGGTGATGGCATCATTTCCATATAATTCTCCCCGTTTACTATTTCAACAGCTCTTTAATCTCTCTCCACTGTGGAGAAAGAAAAGACCACGCAGCACAGCAGCTAGGCTGTGGATGGGGTGATATTAGAAGTTCCATGCATCACCCAAAAGATTTTTGGCTGTTCTGAACATAAAGAACCTGCAAGGTTCACCCAGGCGGAGTCCAGGTCCCTGGTAATCATCCATTTTCCCACCAAACTCCATCAAACAGGAAGACCATGGTCCGGAGAAAACCAATGAGCATCCCAAATCAGTTCAATTCTTGTTTCAAACCAACATGACTACTCAGCAGTACAGGGCTCAAAGAGCAAAGAAGAAGAGGTTGAAGAGGAACACGAAAGCACTCTTGTCTACAGAAAGAAATGAGGCTGAACAAAGGCAAAGGAGTTTTGTGACTAGGTGATACATACCAAAAAACATCCCTCGGCTCAGCCAAAGAGCACAGACTGATCACAGCCGGGTAAGAAAGCACTTCCCTTCCACAAGGCTTTCAAGCAACAGCTACTTGGATTATAACTTTCTTTAAAGTAGGGCAGTAACTAGGCAGGGGAATAAAAACATACTCCTTCAGAGCCTCCTGCAAAGAAGCATCATCTCATCACCTCCAGACCAAGGAGGAGCAGCTCAGGAAGTATTTATTTTATCAGCAACACAAGCTCATGCAACCGCTGGCTCCTGAACATACTGCCGCTGGCTCAGCGACAGGAACATGACTGTGTGCACAGCTACAAGAGAAGCAAACAGAGGAACTGACCCAGGTGAAGGGGGTCGCTGGTTTACTTTAACCCAGAGCAAGATCACTATGTGGCCAGACAGCCAAGTTGGCACAATTCCCACAGGAGGGACTCGCTTCGAAGAAATTTTGTTTGTGAAATCAGACTGCAGAAAGCCACGTGTCAGATAGAAAGTTGGGTTCTTCCCTTCAGACTCCCCAAATCTTCACGTCCCAAAGACTTTAAAGCATATTACTGTGCAATTCAAAGAGGTCCCAGACTTCTCCTCCAACATCCCACCAGCAACTTGATCTTTCATCTTAGAAAAGGTCATCCAAAAAGATTGTTTCTCACGAAGATGAACAACAACAGTTTGTCCTACTTCTTCCAAAAAGCTTTCTCCGTTTGCAAGACAGACTTCAAGGCAGATGGCAGCTCAGGATCACAGCCCAGCTATCCAGCAGAGGAGAACCTAGCCCTGTCTGGATCATCACTACAGCATCTATGTTCAGCTTGGCTACCAAACAGAAGATTTTGATAGTAAACTATGTGAACATCACCAATCTCTAGAAATTTATGTCCTCAACCCAAGACAGAAATATACTTTAAAAAAAAAAAAATGAAGTCTTTTTAGTCAATGTTGGAAAGATTAAACATGACAGAGGTCAGGTCAGCAATCCATCAAGTGGGCAAAAGAAAAACAACCCAAAGCACCAGGTTTGGGATTCAGGATAATGCTGTCTGCAGTGACTCAGTTTCTGAATGAGCTCTGTGTTTCTGGGGAAGTACAGGCCTGCCGACGCAAGCCACAGGAACTGCTGTTTGGAGGCAGAAAGTAAAGGAATAAACCTGAAAGAGGAACTCTACACTTGCTTTTTCCTTTAAACCTTTCTGTAGAAGTCTTGAGGTGTCTCAAAAATAATTTTTAAAAAGCCTTCTCTGCGTATTTTTCTTCATTCAAAAACATACCGGTACATTAATTGCACTCTGTCACCACAGTCAGCATTGGACCCAGACAGATTCACCCCTAGTGCTGTACCCATTTCACAGGCTCTATGTGCCTGGTGAGGACCAGGGCTGGTCTTCTACATCAGGCAGCAAAACCGCTGTCTGCTGGCTACAGTTTCCTGTGGCTCATGTAATGTGATTAAAAAAAAAAAAAACAAAACAGGTCGACCTTGGCCAGTGCACTACTTAGCACTTACTGGTCAGCAGTAGCTAAGACTTCTCTGTGGATTTTGCATGCCCTTAGGGTAAAAGGCCTTCAATTTTGCTGCTTTAAGCATGTTCAAAAGCATCACCTTGTCAAAAGGACCTGGATGGGCTGCAAGTCTTCAGAGGTCACTATTAGCAGGTCAGCAGAGGTATCAGAAGTTGTACTTGATCTTTGTAAGAAATCCAGACGGCGCCAGATTGTGAAAATTTGCTTTTCTGATGGTGCTTTTACAGAAAGCATCTTACAGCACAATATACAACAGCATGCCACATGTCCTCCACAAAAAGGCCAAACCACCTGACAATCAGTTATCATCCTTCATTCATGAGGATCTGTGTAACAGAACAGTATCTGCCCAAAAAACATCTACTCCACTTAAAGAAAAAAAAGGCACCGCACACCTGAGCCCATCCTAGATGAGTATCCTGTAAGTAACCTCTTAGTAAAGTAGTCCTTTGACTCCCCGCCCCTCCACCCCAGGATAACTTGAAGAAATAACAATACCATGACATACTTGAAGTGGAGAAGAAATCAGGCAAACTGGGAGAGGATGAGAATTTTGAGACACACAATGTCACAACAATACCAGGAAGGGCAAATTCCATGTAACTCACGCTCTTGTTCCATAGGCCCTTTCCACAGCAGGTCTGTCTCTAAACTCAAATGTATGCCAAGAAAACACCTACTGGATTCTCTGGATTAAGTTTTACAAGTTATCTGGAAATCTCTCTCAAATTGCCCTTTGCATGGTCTCAAAGGTCCTTCCAGTTGATGACTGAAGAAAGACAGAGGAGAATTTTATCATGGAAAAAAGGTAATCCAAGCCAAACTGTACATCACCTCAAGACAGCTGCCACTGAGCTGATTCCTCAGAATCAGTTGTTTCCAGGATAACACCTGACAGAGCTGGAGCTCAAAGCGCACTGCCAGCACAAACACCAGTTCTCGCCCAGCAGTTATTGCTGTGCTTGATTACACAGCATTTTCCTCTTCCCAGAGCAACGAGAGCAAAAGGACAGGCAACCTCCTGCAGCAGAAGTGAGAGCTCTGCGACTCACAGGGACCTGGAGGGAGGGAAATACTTGCTACATAAAAATCATAAAATAAGGTGCCAGTGAAGGCTGGGCCCTGAATCCAGGCTTCCAGCTTGGAGCATTATAATTAACGTTTTCCAATGAATCTACAGACAGGGAGAACTGCAAGGCATGGTAACCTCTTCGATAAGCATGAGCAAGTAGCATCCACAAAAATTAGTAAGTCAAAGATCTACCATGAAAACTAAATGAAAGGCACCCCAATCAAAACCTTCTCTAATTGCAATGGCCAGCTCAGCTCAAATACACACACAGTCATCGGTGGCATGCAACAATGAGCTCCTTCAGAGACAACAAGATTCACAAAGAAGCACAGGCTTAGATGAAGAATTTTGGCCAGTGGCACTTCACAGGAGCATTTGTGGTGGTTTAACTCTGGCTGGTGGCCTGATGCACCCCAAAGCCGCTCTGTCACTCCCCTCCTCAGCTGGGCAGGGGACAGAAGATACAACGAAAGGCCCATGGGTTGAGATAAGGGCAGGGAGAGATCACTCATGTAATTTGTTACCAAGCGAAACAGAGTGGAGGAATGAGAAATAAACCCAAATCTTAACACCCCTCCAGTCTTCCCAGGCTCAGCTTCCCTGCCCATTTCTCCCTCCTTGGGATGGGGTTTGGGGTCAGTCCATCACACGCTCTCTCTGCTGCTCCAACCTCCTCAGGGGAAGGAGGACTCCTCACACTCCTCTGCTGCTCCAGCATGGGGTCCCTTTCACAAGACACAGTCCTCCATGGACTTCTTCAATACAAGTCCTTCCCATGGGCTTCAGCTCTTCACCAGCTGCCCCAGTGTGGGTTACTTCTACGGGGTGCAGACCTTCAAGCCCAGACCACTCCAGCGTCACAAGTCCCTCTGGCAAACCTGCTCTAGTATGGGCCATCACCCTCCAAGAGCTGCAGGGGTACAACCTGCTCCACCACAATTTTTTCCATGGGCTGCAGGGAAATCTCTGCTCCAGCACCTTGAGCACCTCCTGCCCCTCCTTCTGCTCTGACCCACGAGGCTGCCAAGTTTCTCACCTCTTCTCACTCCTCTCACTGGCTGCAAAAACTGCAGTTTTGGGGTTGTTTTCCTTCTTAAATACATTATTGCAGAAAAGCTGCCACCATCACTGATGGGCTTGGCCTTGGACAGCAGCAGGTCCATCTTGGAGCTGGGTAGCATTGGCTCTGTGGGACCTGAGAGAAGCTTCTGGCAGCTTCTTGCAGAAGCCACCCTGCAGCTCCTGCTGCTATCAAAGCTTTGCCCCACAACCCCAAAACAGCATTAGGTAATTTTAATGAAGAAAAACAATCCTTAACATCCTTCCATCTTATCTTTCTCCTCCAGGCCTCAATTTGGTGAGCATCCAAGCCCTAGGTATCTCTTCACTTCCCTGCCCCTTATTGCTTTTGACTTTGTCCCCTTCTCAAAGCAGCGCCCACTTTAACAACCCTTTCCCCTCTAGCATGCTTCCCTTGGACTGTTTTACCCCCTCTCCAAAGCAGTGACACACGATGTGGTACTTCAAGAAAGAATAAACCCACCTCCCTTGGGTTGCCTTCACCTCCCCATCACTGCACAAACACCCTCAGCTTGCGTCCTGCTGTTGCACCTATGTGGCTACACGGAGCGTTTGGCTGCGCCATGCTGTACGATGGCACAGTGCTCACCATTTAGCAAAAATTTAAAACACCCCCATTTGACAACCCAGCTCCACAACTCAATCCCAGTTCTTACTGGCAGCAGACCCTGCCCATGGACACATCTTGCCAAATTGCAGTGCAATACAAAACAGGAAGAGCTGAACCCTTTTGAAGTATTTACTGGCAAAGTAGGTTTTGTACACACAATGGCATCTTGAGAACCAACACAGTAAATCTGTGATTGCCTATGCCTCTGTCTGCACCTCTCCATCAAGGAAATAAAAACCCAAAATCCACACAAGAATTTAGCCACCTTAACACTCTTCAACTCTAAAGGCCCAGGAAATTGTTGCCAACACAGCAGCATCTTGGGGATGTAATCTTTGGCAACATCTTTACATTGGCAAAAGCCCCAGAGCAGATGTGGTTATAGCTCGCATCACTTCCCTGCACAAAAACGGCTCTACCTGCAAAAGCACTTCTTGGGGTGTGTTTTTTTTTCTGCTGGCAGAAGCTGCATCTGCACTAGGAAAATCTGCCAGCATCCTTTTCCCAACAAGCCTCTTCTAGCTCAGGCCGTTCTTTAGTGATGACTTTGCAGTTTACTTACCACACTCTGCTCATTTAGTCTTGCTTAGATTAACGGCCAACAAAACAGAGCCCCGACAGCATCCTATTTTATGAGCTGGGATTTCCGCTACAAGAAGTGATTTTGCCTGTTTATACCCCAAAACCTTCTCCGCCAAAGGCTCTGCAGAAGCCATCTTTGAAGAAAGGAGATTCTAGAGGCACAAGGAGTTTAGCAGTTCTCTTGCTAGTTCCCATTCTTTAGCCAGACATAGCTAAAATTGTAACTGTGGTCTCTAACTACTGCAGCTATTTTTAACCAACTACCTGAGCTCCCTCGAGTTAAGAGAAAACATCCTCTTGGGATTCAACATGAAAATAACAAGTCATGCAGCAGCTGGGGAGGCCAGGAAATCACCAACTTCTTGCCCATTTTTTCATGTAAGGGCTTTGAAGACTCATCTCCATGAGAAGCATTTCTAAATCGATTTGGTTGAAGCATCAAGTGTGCACAGAGCTTCCAAAGCACCTGGAGCATCTCCTCTTCCATGGGGAACAGGAGACAAACCTAGATGTGCAGCTCTGTTTGATGGACTGTGCACTAGCTGACAAGGATATCCCTTGTTCCTTCCCCATTAAGACACGAGTATCTATCATCTGCAAGAGAAAAAACCCACCTCATCAGTCCTGCGTTACAGCTGATGCAAAACCTAGCAATATGAATAATTATCTGCCACTCATTAGTGTAATTAAGTGCACTGAAAAGGCTGGCACCCATCTCTTTCCAATTCACGGCACCAACACCCTGCAGAGAGAGCCTGGCAAGCGATAGCAGGACACAGGTCAGCGAAATGACACCGTGGTACGCCAGGATGACAGATCCCAAATATCTCTGAGCGCACTCCCTCCAGGTAGTTCTGAAGGTCATAGAGTCACAGAATGCTTTGGGTTGGAAGGGACCTCAAAGCCCATCTAGTTCCAACCCCCTGCCATAGGCAGGGACATCCTCACTAGACCAGGCTGCCCAAAGCCCCATCCAACCCAGCGTTGAACACCTCCAGGGATCCAGGGGCTTCCACAGCCTCTCTGGGCACCCAGTGTCAGGGCCTCACCACCAGTAAAGAATTTCTTCATAATGTCTAATCCAAACCTGTCCTCTTTCACCTTGAAGCCATCACCCCTTGTCCTTTCCCTGCACTCCCTGGTGACCAGCCCCTCTCCCACTTGCCTGTAGGACCCCTTTAAGTATTGGTAGGCCGCAATTAGGTCATCATGGATCCTTCCCTTCTCCAGGCTGAACCAGTCTAACTCTCTCAGCCTGGCTTCATAGGAGAGGTGCTCCAGCCCCCTGATCATCTTCGTGACCCTTCGTTCTCTGAAGCCATTTCCAGTATGTTAACACAGAATTCCCAGTTGAAGATTACGCATCTTACATTTTGAAACCGCAACAGTCCGAGATCTGTGTCATGTTATACGTGACCTTTACTGTCCCACAGAGCCACACCTGCCTGTACCATCAACTGTCATCATCTGACACAAAAATGTAAGAGCAGACATTTGTGTGCATTAACTTCAGCTTCTCAAGACAAGTAAGGATTTCCAAAACACATCATTTCACTAAGCACAATAAAGAGAAGGGTTATTAGGGAACATGCTAGTGCACATATAAAATACATATAAAGCAAAGAATAATACCTCCCTTTGCCCAGGCAGCCCTTCAGCCCTCACAGAAGTACTGCTAGCTATCAAAATCAAGATGTCAGGCACATTTCTTCATCACATCTTCACAATACCTAGAAATCATTATTTTCCTAGATGCATACTAGGTGGGGTTTGACCCCAAACACCTTCCACCTCACACAAAAAAACCAAACTTCGTGTTACCAGCATCTATTCGGATCAACTATTTGGGCATAGAGGAACACAGACCGAGAACTCTAACCAGGCTGAGATGCTAACTTAAGTGCAGGAGTGGCGTTCTTCCTACCTTCTTATTCAAAACTGATGGTCAGCCCAGTCTCAATATGCATTGACAAGCAAAGTTCTGACTTCTGAGCACCTCTCCTGAAGTCCAACCTCCTTGGGCCTTTGGAGGTTTCTTCTTCGGTTACTCCCTCAAGCCATGGCTCTCCCTCACATATTCCCTCCTTCCCTGAAGAGGTCTGTAACATCTCTTCTTTCCAGACCATTCCTTCCACCTCCCTATTTCTCACATCCCTGCCCCCAACTAGGTTGCAGAGTTTTATGAGTTAACGTAACAAATCATTCTTCCCACACAGGAAAGCTCACTGCAAAGGAGACTGTTTACTCATGTGAATTCTCCTGTTTTCCCCTAATCCCTCTCCACATTTCTATCTGCCAGACAAAGGAATGCTGATTGCGTTTGTGTTTTGTTACACAAGGACACACGCAACCAAAGTTACCAGTTGCAGAGGAGATCAAAGGTCCAGAAAAACAACAAACTCTCCAGAGCTCTTTACAAAGTTGAATATGAACCCCAAACGGGCCACAAAAACATTGTCTTCAACAGGCGTTTCTTCTGCTGACAGCAGGGAACCCAGCAATTCAACCACCATCACTTTGGGCAAATGGAGCAAAGCAACTGCTGGCAGGGTCAATCAGTGGGCTGACTGCTAAGAGTGGAGAGGAGGCACGTTTCATCAGAAGGTTCACTGACCCCACTCGTTATCTGGCCTTGCAAACAGTTGTACCCATGCAGCCAAGAGCAAGGCACACGTAACCATGCCTGCCTCAAGGCACGTGTCTATATGCCCTGCCCCCATCCTAAAAAGCGTTGCTTGGGACATGTATTAGATGCCCAAAGCAACTCAAAGCACCAGAATTCATTTGAGTTTGTTGGGTTTTCAAGCCAAGCAGCAACAGGGACCTACCAAAAACCGCTCATACCACGTCAGGCCAGAAAACTAAAGACCGACCCTGCAAGGGAGTTACCCCCAGTGACACAGGAACCATTTCACCAGCTTCCATGCACACATCAAAGGGGGACAGGGATGGTAAAAATCAAGTATGTTCTGCCACCATGTTTCTCTACAATGGGATTTTTCAAATACCAGCGCTTCCCTCAGTGGCTCCTGACAAGTTTCACTAAAGCAAACACAGTTGAAATGCACTCTGCCAGGGTAGTATGCTACATAACTTACTCAACACACTCCTCCTGAGACCGGCCAAGCTTACTAATACCAGGCAGGAAGCAGAAACCTTCAGAACCGCTTAAAATTTTCATTTCTCTACCTCAGAAGAAAGTCTCTTCATGCTCTGTCCTAAAGGGGAATAAAGCAGATGCAAGTTTAGAAAACAATTCTGTGAAGTAACGGTTATTTTGCCAGCTGACTATTTTCAGGTGCAACTGCAGAGATTCTTCCGGTTCTGCGTTTTTAGTGCACGTTCTCCACTCAAGAGTAATTCAACTATGCACAAGCAGGATCCTCCTGAGCAGGAGCTTCTGCTGCATCCTACTTATCTGCTGGAAAACAGGGCTCAGACTCTGCATCCTGCATTTATCTGCTGAAGCACCACACAAAACATAGCTCCATCGAGCACAGACGATTTTTCTCAAGGGCCATAAAGGCAATAAGCAAATATCCAAGCTTCTCATTTCCAACATGGGGGATTACCTCCCCCTCAGTTCCCAAATTCCTCAAATCACAAAGCAATCCAAGCATGATCTTTTGTAAACTAGCACACACCCTTCCACATGAAAAGGCACGTTCATGGTGTCCCAGAGCTCGGATGGTGCCTCAGACCAGGAGGTCAGGCAAAGAACAGAGTAAGCCGTAAGAAAAGCCTTTCTCACACCTTTACATTTCAGCCCCAAGTGCTCTCCCAAAAGACCTATTTTTGAAGCAGATGGCCAAGACAGGACCCCTGGGCTGCTGGTCCCTGGAAATAAGAGGTGTCACATGGTGCTCTGGGATGCCAAAGTTGTAACTGAGGAAGATACAAAACCAAGAACGCTTCAGAAAAAGTTGAGAAACTTAACATGCATCAGGAGAAATCTGTAAAAGGCCAAGAGGCAGAGTTTTAGGTAGGTACGTAAGCTACCACCTGGTTACTCTTAGGTTACAGCCAAGAACCCTCTGCTCACAGGACTCTCAATGGTTCAGCAGTATTTATTTCCTCTCCGCGGTCTGAAATATCTGCAGAGAACTACAACCTTCTGCTTAACACTTAAGCCATCCAGGCTCCATGCTTTTCCAAAGGAAGGACAGCAAAAGGATAACCCTACCTCTTCCCAAGCCACTTCTTCCAGGGTTGTTTTTCTTCTTTACCAGGCAATGCCTACCAGCTAGGTGCCCTGCCAACTCTCAAAGCCACCCACAAGAGACGACAAGACCAGTGGCACAGCCAAAAGGCACCACCACCATTGACGAGACGCTTGCACGGGACAAGCCAACATGTCTAGAAGCAAGCAGCTAAGCTAGAACGGGAATAAGCAATTTTATTTAATTATTTAAATGGCTTCTTATCTTCTTCCTTGTTCCAAGGGACTTAGGAACCTCTGAAAGTATCTAGGTAAGACTTCGAAGTGATACATGAAGTTTGGCAAAAGTTCTGAGTCTCAAAACAGTCAAAGACTCGATGCCGACAGTTGTATTTGAGTGCTCTGTACGTACGGTGGTTCAAACACTTGCCACAGCCAACTACTCCGAATACCAGCAATAATTACACAGTGTTACTATGCCGTGTAAACAACTCTTTTGAAAGGAGCGTTTCAAATTCTAACAAGGCATCAACTTGTGAAGCACAACCACCACCAAACTCAATTGCATGTGAAACTCTGTTACCGAGGAAGCCTCCAACAGCAGTTTTCAAAGCTTTCATTTAAACAGTATTTCCATCGCAGCTCAAGATCAAAAGCTCAAAGCTAAGTAAGGAATCAAATGCAGGCCAGCCAAACTCAAGGGCTTCAACGTTACCAACAGCAAACACCCAAAGATATTGACATTTTAGCTAAACTTCTGTTATCAAATTAGAAGATAACTTTTTTCTCCAGCTCATGCAGACCATCACTTCCCTGTGACGCTGGAGCCTCCTGTGCCAATATCCTGCATGAGCTCAGCAGTGCTCTCAACATGCAGGCATCTGTATGCCAAGCTGCACTTGGATGCACCACTTGGCACTACTCAGGAGCTATGAACCCTCTGGGTCAGTTTTACAAGTGATGCTGCAACTCTGATGCAAATGCAGCAGCTACCCAATGACTTCATGAAACCCAGCAGCGTGGTATGCTTACATACACATCCAGCATCCCTCATGGCTGCCAGTAATACAGCGTAGCCAGCCACAAACAAGAGAAAACATTGTTGGCTATAGTTTTAGATCCCTCTAACTCAAAAAGTAATACAAGTCTAGAGAACTGGAAGCATGAGTCTGAGCAGGTAAGTCTCAGACTGAACTCCCGGGAAAGGATTTTGAGCCTTCACAGGAACTTCCCACAGAAAGTCACAGCTCTTGTGATGAACTCTGGATTCTTCTCCCGGTTCTCAGCTGTTCAAAATCATCTTTCCTAAGCAGAGGAACAAGCAGCTACATTCTCCAGAAAGAAAAAGCTCCTAGAAATTATTTCTTTAAGAAAACCGTGAGTGACTCACTATTACAACACAAGCTCAGCTTGGAGATCAATGATCACTTCCTTAAACTGCTCCATCACCTCTGACACCCAACAGCGGAGCCCGTTCTTGTTTATCTCATTCATGGACCAAAAGGGAAGAGCGATTACTTGCAAAATAAAAAAAGCTGAAAACAACTCAACAGGTGACAAGGGCCATACAGGGAGCAACTCTGAATTTAGGAGTTAATATTAAGTCTTCCAGGTCTCAGTTTTCATCGCAGGCAGCAGAGTGTCAACTGTAGTACTGCGTGCTCCTCAACCTCCTAAACTCAACACCACTCACCCAGCAGCGCTATGCAAGAAGCACAGAGTGTTTCTGAGCAGACATAGGACTGCCTCATGCTTCTGCATCATGTCACAGGAACATGCAGAGCACCAGAGGTTTGGGGTTTATTTCTTATAACTAAGGAGTCCAAGCTTGGGCTAAGTATGAAAGGGTAAGCCACAGATCTGCTTTTAATCACACGTTACGCACTTGTTTCGCATCAAGGTCCACAAATGCTGCAGTCTAGACGATGCCTTCTCCATGACACACTGATACCCAACATAAAGCTGAAACGCTTCTGCTCCGCATAGCCAGCATGGTCCCGATCTCTGAAACTAAACTCACCGGATGCAGCAGTAACTCTATTTACTATTAATTTCTTGCTTACACAAATGTTTAAAAGTAGCTAAAAGAACAAAGAGCATTTTCAGTTTCACTTTGACAACATCCCCAACACACGCCAGTCCCCAGGCGCATCCTCAAGGCCGCCTCGCTGCGATTTCTGCCAAATTATCCTGAGACAAAAGAGACAAGTATCAATTTATTTATTCTTTTTACTCACAGCCAGCCACGAGGTTTATATTTGGCCTAACAGAAACAGAAGTCTGAAGTACTAAGCAAATGGGTCATTTAAATATAAAGTTTCAATTACTCTGGAGATATAACAGATGAAATAACTTTTCTACACTGACATTTCAAATAATTCTTAACAAAAAGATCTACAATACTCAGAAATACAGGGCTCGGCAGCCAGGGAACAGATACTGGGTCACTTCCAAAAGGTTTGCAGCGATCACTCCGACCAGGCTTCAGGAACACTTTGTCTCAAGGAAGCATACTCCATTCCTTGAAGTATTAAATGCATTCCTACTATAATGAAACACCTTAAAACTGCCACATGACAGAAGCAGAGTTTAACAAAGCATTTCCTTCCAGCATCGTAACATTTACGGCCCCAACGAGAATTTTATTATCAAATCACTAACCACACACAAGAAGACAAGAAGTTAGAGCCTTGCAAATTCACCTCACACCAGCAGCGCGAGCAGACCCAAAGCACAAGAAGCATCAGCCTGAAGCGCTTCCGCCCACAGCCTCCTACCTAACGCTTGTCAAGCAGCTTCAAGTACTCTGAGTCTTCAAGATGTCACCTCTAACATTAGAGTTTCGAGCACAACCACAGCGATTCCTGCCGCGCACTGGCAAGCCATCCCTATTTCCCCGCAGCGCCAAACGTCACCAGCACCAGGGAAATATCCTAAGTTACAACCAGTACCTTTTGGCCAAGAACATGAAGCCAACGTTTAATAAGACCCCTTCTGCCAAGCAGCAGCAGATTGGCAGTTGCCGTGAGAGCTCTATTTAACCACAAAGCCATAGCGTTCCGGGGGCTATCTATCAGCTCCACTGTAACACTGTCGGCCGCACAAAAAGCCATTCCTCCATCAACTGAGGAAACATGGATTTGTAATATAGGAGCAGCCTGATTTCAGCTTGTTTTAATGGTAGAGCTGACGCCCAGTAAGAACCTGACCTTGTTTCCAATGAAGTCATCAGGCTTTGACACCTAACCAAGAAACCAAGACTCAGCACAAACGCTCCGATGTCACACACTACCTGCTCTGAAGAACCTTAAAGGCTACAGTATAAAGAAGAGGTATCTTTGAGTGTGTCCTGGTTTCAGCTATGATGGAGTTAATTATTTTTAGCAGTGGATGGAATGCCATGTTTGGGTGTCAGGATGAGAACAGTGCTGATAGCACCCTGATGTTTCTAGTTGTTGCCGGGCAATCAAGGACCTTTCTCAGCTCTGCATACTTCCTTACGAGTGAGAAAGGAGGGGACGTAGCCAGGACAGGTGACCCGAACTGGCCAAAGAGGATATTCCATGCCAGTTACGTCATGCTCAGTATAAAGGGGACTGGGGGGAAGAGGAGGAGACAACGCCAGGACGTGCAGTTTCTTGGGACAGTTGGGTTGTCCGGGACGGGCTGTAAGCTGTGCGGCCTGAGTTGTGTGGTTTGGTGAGAAATTGCATTGTGTATCACCAGTTTCATCTATTTTGTGCTTTAAACTTATGTTATTGTTATATCTAGTTTTCTGTTATTGTTTAGTAAACTATCCTTATCCCAACCTGCGTGGTTCTGGTTTCTAGGTTGTGGTTTCGTTCCCTCTTTTCTTCCTTCCCTTTTCCCCCTCCCCCAACTTTCCTTCCCCCTTCCTTTTAAAAGTACAAGCGACTGTGTGGGGTGCGGCCCTCGGCCAGGGCAAAACCACGACAGAGTGAGACGAGCTTCTCTTTGATCTAGTGATGCCACTTCCTTCCAAAGCAAGGAAGGATATGGGAACAGCATTCAACTGGGAGGGAAAACACCCACGTAAGGAGAAAGCCTTTTGTTCAACACCACCTCTACCTCTTGGATTTTACGACTGTTCAGCAATTTATTCTGCCAGAGGTTGGGAAAAGCACCGGAAATCCACCTGTTTAGCCAACTAAAATCCAAAATAAGAAGTCAACTCCCTGTAATTGTAGTGACATAATGGAAGCCATACTCTGAAGAAGGTGGGGTGTAAAAGTCTTGACCAGTCGACTGCACAAGGTTAAGGAGCTTATTTATACCCCTATTTTTGCATTTGGAGAGGAAGGGGAATTCTCTGCACAAAACATTGAGTCAAATCGGATTATAAGTGTAAATGCCAAATGCTGTGCAAAAATCACCATGAAACACCTGAGATCTCACTCACACTCAGACATGAAGGAGCAAATGTAAAATACTCTGAATATTTGAGTCATTCTGAAACCTCCCCAGTTCGTTGCAAGTGTAGTGGGCTTAGAAGATGGAGCGATAAAAAAAGGTAAAAGCTCAGTACTGAGCAGTCGCCTTCAGGAGCCCCTTACAAACTACAACGTGAAGTACAGGCTTTGTAAGTTTACCTCACATTAACTACTACTTCTTAAAGTCTTCAGCAGCTCAAATCCTCATCCAGAAGAGTTAAGGCTGTTCAATTCCAGCATTTTAATATGGACAAAGGAGTAATACAGACAGCTATACCCACCATGGCTCAGATAGCCGCTTTCAGATACTTCATGGCTCACTGACAGCTTTTCCTTTCACCGCAGCCACACAAGATGACCAACCAAAAAACAAAAATCCTATTTATACCTTACTTCTGCGGAGAAGTCAGCCGTTTCACTGATAAGAGGTGGAAGCTTTCAGGTACGGGCTACCTCTGCGTTACATCCTTGCTCCAAGTTCCAAGCACCAAGAAACATTAGCCACGACCATCAGTGTTTGATACCAAGAGCCCAATGTAGACGCGCTGAGACCAAAGCCATCCAGTACTTGACTGGAACAAATGAATCACAGCACTGCAACCAAGGAGCCGCAGCAGGATCCTGAGCCAATGTAACTCCAGAAAAGGTTTACTGAACCAGAAAAGCAGCGGCAGCAATCCTGGTCAGATGCCAAAAGCAAGGAAATAAACAGAACAGAGCCCTGGAAGATTTCACCACTAGCAACAGAGGATGAGCAAATACCGAAGCATCAACTGAATTCAGTTCGCTTACCTCTGAACAGACTAGGAACCCAAAGCCAGTATGCTGGCATTTAAAAGCAGTTCAGAGCAACTGGATGTGTTTCTACTCTCTTCAGAAACATTCCATGGCTGAAGCTGATTTTAGCGCCCAGGTTTACCAATGCTACTCTAAACAAGCTGCCGTCCTGCGCTCTGCTCAACCAGGAGTAACTACGCCGACCCCAACTTGAGTAACTACAGCATAAGCAGCACCCACAGTGGTTCTGTGTAAGGGGTTTGCAAGGCTTCTGCAGAGCCCGACCTGGCCAAGTCCACCACAGGGTCAGGCCTCTCACCGCCACCCCAGGTACAGGAGCAGGGTCTCTCAACCTATATTGACTTCTCTCCACTAGTTCTGCAACCAGAGGCCAAGCACACAAGTCGTATGGCTCAAGGGCTGTAGGCAGGGGCAGGGGGGAAGCCCACAGACCAGAAACCAGGCCCTTGTCTACGAAATTGGTTCATGAGGGTGAGACCACTACCCTAGAAAATACACGAGCAGGAACGCTCACTACTCCTCACTGACAAGAGTTTTCCCACCACTTCGCTCATGCAAAGACAGGACAAATGGTGGAACACGTCTGGTAAAATTGGTACAGGTCATCTTTTCTCAGTCAGAGTCATTAAATACCAACTCACCAACTAAATCACTACTTCAAAGAGTAAAAACAAAATTTGCACATCTACTTGCCATTTGTTTCTCTCCCTGTATTAGGATCAATAACTGGAAGGAACCATGCATACTTAACCATGAGATCTTCTTTAACTCCAGGGTAATCAGCTAATCCAGGCAGACTCCTTTTCGGCTTTATATGAATAGTCTGATTATTAAAGTTATCGAGTTGAATTTGACTTAAGAAATGCCATTTACTAATTTAGTAACCAAATACCTTTTACAGTTGTTTGCATCAAGCTGCATGTAAACTACAGCGGATTTATAGCCCATAAAACACTGTTTAAAAGCTGCCACTGCAGAGTGCAGAATAGTCGGGCAAAAACATTCAGTGAAGCATCTCTCATCTCAGTGGATTTACCAAAGCTGGAAGTACATACAACCAGCAAAACAACTGCTTTCTGGGCACTCTATCCATCACTAATTAATATCTGTTGATTTCATCTTCTCACGCTATTTCTGTTTGTATATAGGAAGAGGAGAAGTGCTTTCTATTTACTTGCCATAACTCTGAATAACAGCGAGTAAATAGGAAGAAAAGAAAACCTACATACTCCAGTCACCTGCAGGAAAAGTGAACAGCATCGAAACTTTACAGGGAGCCAGAGCAAAACCTTGCCATAAACATTTAGAAAATGATGCTTGATTTTTTTTTAACCCTTCCCAGAAACTCAGCAACCAACAGGTAAGACTTAGATACCTTCATCTGAAAACAGCAAATATTGTTTCAACCGCAATTTCAATTCTAAAGTGGCATATGCTTAAAAACCGGGGGTCAAAAAAGTCATCGTTTGAAAACGATGGCTCGCGTCCTTCCTGGTCTGTGCTGGAAATAAACACAAGGTTCAACCCTCCGAGCAGGAGCGTCTGTATGTAGCAGGGGGGAAGGCAAGGGAGAAGGCAACAAAACCAGAGCGGTGCCTGGCTGCCTCTCCTCAAATTCCAAGGCTTGCCACCGACTCGCCGCCTGTCTGAAGGAACTGTAGGGGCTCTAACACGCTCGCCCAGGCCAGCGGGAAGACGGAGGGATAAGAAGCAGAAGATAGATCGCAACCCTCCGGCTGGAAGCCACACAAAGAGGAGCCCTTTGAGAACCAAGGGCCTATTTCCCGACGCTTCCACGGCAGGAAGCGAGCTCCTGGCCAGCCCCGAGAGGTTTCCCGAAGGAATGGGGTGCCCAGGAGCCCCCCTCCCACTCTCCCGGAGCGGCTAAGAGCTCCTTCGGAGTGTGTGGGGGAAAGAATCTGGGCCGCGGGAGGGCCGGGCCCGGCGCCCCTCCGGCGCGGCCCGCTGGCTGTGCGGCCCGCCCCGCCTCCTCCCCTTCCCGGTCCCGTGTTCCGTCCCCCCGTCCCCGCCCGGTCCCGCTCCCGGAGAAGGGGGAAAGAGGAGGGGGGGGCCTGCACCTGGATGACCTCGTTGACCTCACGGATGCACTCCACCATGTGCTGCAGGATCTGCTCGGCCGTCAGCACCTCGTAGCGATAATCCTCCTCCTGCTCGGGGCCGCCGCCGCCTCCGGGGCCCGGCCCGCCGCCCAGGCCGCCTCCACCACCGCCGCCGCCAGGGCCCAGCCCGCCCGTTTCACCGCCTAACAGCCCGTCGCGCTCTCCGCCAACGCGCAGCCCGGGCTCCACCAGCTCCACCTCGCCCAGGTCCAGGTTATCGTCGGGCTCGTCCTCCTCCTCGTCCTCCTCGTCCTCCTCCGCGCCGCTGTCCTCGCTACACTCCTCGTCCTCGTCGAACTCGTAGTTGTAACCCTCGTCCGAGTCCATGGCGAGGCGCTGAAGAAACGGCGGCGGCTCCCGCGGGCCCCCTCCCAGCCCACCCCGCCGGCCTGGCTGGCGCCCGCAGCCGCCGCCGCCCCCCCACACCGCCGGCGCTGGCCCGGGCCCCGCCGCGCCTCAACCGCCGCCTCAACCGCCTCAGCCGCCACCAACAAAGGGACGCGGCCGACCCGCTCCGTCACCGCGCGCCGCGCACGCACGGCACGTCACGCCGCGGCGCGTGACGCGCAGCGCCGCGCCTGCGCGGCAGCCGCCATCTCCCCTTCGCCCTGCCGGCCGCCATCTTGAGTGCGCGCCACACCCCCCCATCACACACCGCTCTCACCCCGCCCCCCGCCGGCGCCATCTTGAGTGTGGCGAGGCGCCATCTTGAGTGCGGCGGGTGGAGGGTGGGGGAGTTACCGGTTTCTACCTGCTACCGGCCCGGGTCTGGGCGCTGCGGGGTGACGGGGAAGTGTAACGGAGGCACGGAGTCCTCGTGAGGTGTTCCGTCAGCGCAGCGAGGAGGGAAGGCTCACAGAGCCGCCGTTATGCAGAGAGTGGTGCAGTGCCTGTGGGGAGCGACTCGTGAGGGAAACGTGAGGGGAAATAGCTTGTTCTACCTCTAACACAGAATAAAATTGCACTGAGAGGCTCCAAGCAGAGGTGCATGTGAAACCATGGGGTAAATGTGCCTGCTGTCCTCAGAGGGCACTGCAGCCATGCCAGGTGGCATCTCTAAGATCCAGCTCTGCCCTCTGGCCAGCAAAGATAAAAATCCACCTTTTTTTCCCAGTGATGCTCGGCTTGATTCCCTTTCTTCTGTTAATTTGACACTTTGCTGGGAGGAAGGATACCCATGAGCGGCTTGGTTGCCAGACCACAGACAGCCTTTTTCTCTCCCTCTGGCAGATGGCTGGGACTGAGCCTGCCATGGGCAAGCACTTCAGGCAGAACAGGGATGTGGAGCTAACGCTGTTTCTGGGTGGACTCATCCCTGCCTCTGCCTCTTTGCTCAGACACCATGCTGCCTGCAAAGGGCAAGGATGGGCGTCGGGGTGCTGCAGAGGCTGAGCACCCATCTCCAAGTGTTCTCTGTCATCATGACAAGCATGGCCAGGGCAGCTCTGCTCCAAGTATCATCCGGGACTGGTATGGAGGAGGCAAGCCAGGCTTATTGTTTGCAGCCGTTTGGGGAACTGAGGGACTCTGGTTGGCTTGGAAACAAGGCTGCAGCCTGGCCCAGAGGAGAGCCTGCAGATACCAAACCCTCTCAGCTGCAATTCAGGGCGGATGTGTGACGGCACAGCCCCCGGCAGCACTGCTAATCCTCCAACTTCCTCACGCCCTGGGGAATTGTTTCTTCCCCAGGTAAAGTGGGGCCTTTCTGATGTGGGTGACATTATTGACCCACTCTGTCCCTTCCAAATGAAGACATCCCCACGCCCAGAAGAGACTCAGCCTGGTGGTATGCGGTGTAGGTGTGACGAGTTTCGTCAGCTCTCTGGGGCAGGAGTCACTGCAATGCTTTGCAGGATCCTACTTCCTGCTTCGATTATAAATACCTTGTGAAACAGAAAATTAGAAGCTGCCTCCAAAAGGGTATCTATTTTCTGTTGGAGCTCATAAAGCATAACAATGGTCACAGTGACCGAGATTTAAGCTCAGGGTGACGCAGGCAAGTGCCCTCGGGGATCTGATGTCCTGGGCAGATGTCTTTAAAAACCTCACTGGTTACCAGTCTGCATCTTCACAGGCCCAAAACTCAGCTCCGGGTGTTTCATAGCATTAAAGCCACTTCCAGTGAACTCACTACAGCCACAACTGCCCACCATCCTCCCCAGACAGTTGTCCAGCAAAGCTGACCGTGAGCTCAGCTCTGCCCAGATCAGGAGTGGCGCAGGGGGGCGTGGGTCGGGCATACACATTGCCTCACGTCAAGCTACCCAGGAAATAAAGCCTATTCCCTAATTACCCTGTCATTTGGAATGGCAAAGGCCCAGGCATTAATCATCCTGCCCTACATAAATATAAATAACCCCCGCGTGGTTCAGCTCCAGATGTAGCAGCTGGAGGTTCGTTTGGCAGGTGGGTCCCATCTCTCATGTCGAACCTCGGGACCTTGGGTGGTCACCTCAGGTCCTTGCCCTATGCTTTGTCCCCGAGGTGGGCTGTGTTTCCCCCATGTGTCCTCCCCACCTGGGGACAAACCCAGCTCCTGGACAACCCATGAGCAGGCGTGGGGCAGCAGATCTGCCCCCCGGACCTCGAGGAGCTGAGACAGGCGTTGACCAGACACCCGGAGCTTCACAAAACCGAGATGCAACCCTCGGCCGGAGGTGACCTTTCCTGGTAGGGGGGTACAGGGGCACGGGCGGCCCCCCCCCGGCATCCCCGCCGCGGTACCCGAGCGCCTCCCCGCTGCCCTCTCCTGGCCCCAGCCGAGGCTGCAGAGCTCAGGAGCCTGTGGGCAAAGCCCTGCGGGCGGACGTGTTGGTTGCGAAGCTGAGGCCATAGCCTCGCACAGCCCTTACAAACCCAAGGGGAAGAGCCAACCTTCAGCAGCACCGGACTGTCTCCCTTTCTCATATAACCCCAGTAATAAAGATGTCTAAACAGCGATGAGGTCGTCCCTTTGCCATCCTGCAGACACGAGAATGTGTTTCTCCTCCTATGGTCCCAGCCTTTTTACCACGGGATGACAGAGATCAAGCTCAAAAATTCTCTTTGGTGTGAAATTTTAGCCGTGCCCTTTGCAAAAGGTCTTCCTTTCATTAGGAAGTGTCCAACCCAACAGAGCCTTGGGTACCCACCAGCTCTTTGTTGATTAGCAAAAGGTACCTGAGAAAAGCAGGGATCCCTCTCATCCCAAGCAGCTCTGCACTGCCTCTAGGAATGTTAGGATTCCAGCTCTCGCAGATGAGTAGCATGCATCTGACTCAAAGGAGAAGCAGCAATATGTTTTATTGAGGTAAACTAAGAACTTGACAGAATTTAATAAATTTGGTGGAATTGACAAAGTTTAACAGTGCTTTACCATGGCTCAGTACGTTCAGTGGCGAGGTCTGTCCAGTCAAATACTGCATGGAAAGGAAAATGGAGTTTGAATCCATATGGAATGACTGACACATAGACCCAAGATGCACAGGGTAAGAGAAGACACACACACACTGCCTACCTACCCCCCCACACCCCCCAAACTGGTCCCCTTGCTTTCTAAACTCCCAATGCAGCCTAGGTGCAGCTCAGCCCAATCTTAGTCTCAGACTTGGCCAACAGTTTCTGTCTAATGGAATTATCTAGACAAATTTTAGAATAACTGAGTAGCTACATGGAT
The DNA here is from genome assembly GCA_020800305.1 of Porphyrio hochstetteri. NCBI lineage: Eukaryota > Metazoa > Chordata > Aves > Gruiformes > Rallidae > Porphyrio > Porphyrio hochstetteri. The sequence continues at coordinate 14,100,381 of CM036915.1, read as the reverse complement.
GAATAACGTTTTGTGAGCATTAACTCAGCACGCTATCAGTCACTGACTGCCACAAGTAAGGGATCCCTCCACCCTGGGCAAGGAAGGGTCTCCTAGTCCCAGGGAAGCAATCTCAAACCTTGAGAGCGTCAAGGAGAGAGTCTCCTGGTGCACAGTCCAGCTGCAGTTTGGGGAGAGCTCGAGCTATGCCTATTCCTAGTAACTTTTGTAAAGTGAAGCACTCGCCTGCCAGTCAATAGCACAGACAAGCAGATGTCTTTGTTTCAGTTCTGGTTCAGGCTGGGGGTCACACAAACTACTGAGGGAAGCTGAGATCCACTCTTCTATCCACTCTGAAAAATTATTTACACACCGGCGCTTTTAATTTTATTCTTGTAAGGGTTTAATTACCCAAGTGATTCTAGTAACCGTTAAGGGTGAAGCTGACAAGAATAAAGTATTACATTGCAGCCGCCTTGCTCCACGCAGCTAAGCACGCGTTTACGGGAGTGCGGCCTCTGTGCATGAGGAGTCTGTCACCGCACATCCACGGGCTCTGATTGATTCCGGCTCAGCCCCACAGCCACGATTGAGAGCAGCCAGGGATGGCAGCCACAAACACTCAGCCTCCGCAATAATTCACAGCACCTCCCTGTGACAAGGCCCACTTCGCTATACCAAACTGCTGCAAAAAGCACCACTGCCTGCAGATTTAGGATGAACCTCCCATCTCACCCGGCTTCCCTCCAGCTCCACCACTCCTTGAACCAAGTGGGATCTCTGGAAAAAGACCTTCTCCTCCATCACCTGAGCCTCACTGAGATCCCACACCAGATTTCTTGATGCCTTGGGTTTGATTTTGGCTGCCTGCGCACCCATTAACAACCCTGACAGCCAGTGTGGGCTGAGATGCCACTCAGGTCACCGCTGTTTGTTCAGCCACCCCAAAGCTGTGTGAGCTGGAGATAATCCAGAGGAAGAAAAGGCTTTGCAAACAATACTGATAGTGCAAATACCACTAGGCTGAGCTTCAGTCAGGAGCCCAAATCCTTCAGACTGATTAACACATCTCACCTCAAGCTTTTTGCCTTAAAATCCCCTTTAAAGTTCAAAATTGTTGAAATATTCCTCCTTGCCGAGACCTGCTCCTGCCTGCTCACTCTGAGTCTCCCAGGCCTCGCTCCCCTTACATGTGCTCTCCCATCTGAAGAGGTCCCTTCTGTTCAACTCCATCTGTGCTGAGAAATTCATTTACCACGTGCATCTGCCAAACCGTTCGATGGCAGCATCTAACATGATGCACCGTGGTCAAGGTAGAAACGCAGCGATACAGAAACGGATTGTCCCGTGCCTTGAAAAGTGCCACAATACATGTTAGCAGCTCTGAGAGCTGCCTGCTATATGCCAGCCTGCTGCAGCCCCTGAAAGCACGGGTGTTCCCCAGGAGCTGAGCTGTCAGAGAAGGATCTGGCTGGTGAAAATACCCTGGATGTGGATTTAGGGTCATCTCTTGTTTAGAACTATGTTTAACACATGCTAAAGCTCCACCAATTGTCTCTCCTGGCTTTTTCTGGGTGTTTAAGTGCAAGCAACCCCTGCTCGATGAAATAGGTGCTGCTACCTCGGCTTCTTCCGCTCACAGTGTTGGGGCTCAGTGGGACACAGAGCTACCCTCAAGGATGGGTATCTCCGGCAGAGCAGGAGAGGCTGGGGGACAAACCTATCCTCCTACGACACTGAGTTTGGTTTGGGTAGAAAGCCCCACCTCAGGTCACAGCTCAGCAAGGCTGGTGGCCTGCTGCCGCCGCACCTTGGTGCACCCTTGGAGTCCACCGCAAACTTCAGGGGAGTCACTCCGAGAACATCCAGAAGGAGGAGATCTGTCCTCACTGTCCCACCTTTGCACAGAGCGGCCACAAACTGCAACAGCAGATCAGTCAGCACCGATTGCTGCAGATGGCTTGTTCTCCACCAGTGCTTACGTGACACCAGCACCAAGTGATACCATCCCTGAAACACAGAGACGTGCAACAGGAGGGTCCATGCCTGCACAGACCCAACACATGTCAGACCTTACTTCCCCTGGTCACTTCAACAAATGCATGGCTGCAGCCCTCATGGTTGCAATCAGTACACTGTAATTATTTTACTGAGGATGAAAGGGAGGTAAACAAGCAAACAGAGAGAGGATGTTTGACCAGAAAGCTTCTGAGATGTCCAAATTCAAGTCAGGATCTCCAGCTTCGAAGAGGCTAGCTTTCCCAGGTGGAAAGACCACCCTGGAGATATGCCTCAAGATGATGAGCTGGTCTGTTGGGAAGCTACTGAAAAGCATCAGCATCTTCTGGGTACCGCCACTCCATGCCCGATGTGGGACAGAACATAAATCGCTTTTTTTCAGCCATGCTCCAAAGTTAAACACATGTTTAAGCAGGTTTTTAGCATAAAGATACATTTCTGAATCAGACTGTTAGTCTAGATTAATGCCAGCCCCAGCTACAGATGAACTTCTCTGAGTCATCCTCCAGAGACATCAGGTCCCCTAAAATAGCAACAACAACAGAATCCATAGAAAGGCTGGAATATTGCGCCTGAAAGGCACGAACGCAACACTTTACATAAGCGTGGTGATCACGCCACCCTGCCCAGACTGAAATAAAAATAAGGATTTGCTTCAGGCCAGGGTACTTTTGCATTTCAGTCTCACACGCTGGGAAGCGCAGCCCTGCCGATGCTGCTGGCACTGCCTGATGCTACACAGCAACAAACTCCCTCGGGTTGTTTTGTTGGGTGGTTTTTTTCTCCCCCTGCAATTTTAATCAAGTGAAGTTACTCGAGAAAAAGTCCAGAGATACTGAAATGAATTGATGTTGTCAGAAAAGCAGCAGCAAGAGCTGGTGCTCAGGAGGTTTGCACCCTGCTCAAGGTGACAGAAGCTGTCTATAGACCAGCAGCAGCTTTGAGACAACCAAAGGAAAACTCAAGCATGAGGAATGTCAGGAGCTATTTTCCCAGAAACCTGAGGAAGGCTGGAATACAGGTGCTCTTCTCCATGTCCCATCATGCTGTGTGACATGGAGAGAGAAGGACCAACATCCTGGAACAGTGGCAGGAGTCAGAAGGAAACAACCTATAATGTACTGTTGTGCTGAACTGAGGTCTTTCCACCTCTTCATAGGGAAAGCAAGGGACCGGTGAGAATTATCAAGAGCCTGAGGGCACCAACAGTCTTTAATTTCCCCAGTCAGCCACACTTGGGTCCTCCACCAATCACCCATTGCTCCAGAAGCTCCATTTAAGCTGAGGCCTGGGCAGTTCCTCCTTTTCTGAGCCCTACTAGAGGCACATCTGTTCCTAGCGTCTTCTAGATTAATTTTAAGATTGAACTTCTTGTCGTGCTTCTCCTTAGTGATACTTGAGCTGTTTGTGGGCCTCATTGTTACTGCTGGGTTCTGATTGCTTGGCTGTGGGGCAGTACCTAGCTGGTAAGGTTGTTGTGTGGTCCATGTTGTGTCTGTTGTAGGTCCTCATTTTCCATTGGGTGGAAGGGTGCCTTTGCTGGTACCTTGTGGCTTCCTTTTCCCATCCCTCTGAAATCTTCCTTCCCAGCTCTGCTGGAGCTCCCCCATGTCCTCCCAGGTCTTCTCCTTCCACCATCAGTCCCCAGGTTTGTGCTGGTGCTTTTGCAATCCTCAACAGCAAGTTCCTCAGTGGTTATTTTTCTGTAGAATGTTTCTGTTTCTCCTGGCTCTCCCTGTGCTGCTGACCTGAAGGACCCCATTGGACCTTTCCACAGTTGCGTCCTGCTCACGCAAAGTGGTTTGCTATCTTATGGTGGGTCCATCTCCCTTGTTGTGCTTTCTCCCATGGCATTTATTTAATTTCCTGATTGTTTTTCATGCCTGTGGCTCGTGTCCTGGCACCCCTGATAGCTTGGAGCTTTCTGGTGGCTTTGTTGTTTGCTCAGGAGGGCCAGGACAATGATTTTTTAAATAACTGGATGGAGCAGATTCCTGTGTAGGAGCTGATGGGAGTTGTGCCGGCAATTATATGGGTAAAACGTGAGATGAAGGGTCCTTATTTGACTTGGGCATCGCTGAGGAATGCGGAGCTAGGAGGGAGGAGGCAAAATAAGAGAGTTCATCTGAGGTGGAAGGCTTTCTTACAGAAGCCAAACCCTGTGTGAAGAGCATTTCTGCGTCACTGCAGTGCGAGCTCCCAGCAGGGAACAGAGCTTTTTGGTTTTCTTACCACCCGACCAGTATCTCCCCCTGCCACCCGTGTAACACCCCTGGAAGCCCGGGCGAAGGCTGATTTCCACCCGGCCTTGCTCAGAAAAGTGCTCGGTACCCACGAAGAGAGGCCGAGCCCCGAGGTGGATGCGAAGCGCGTTCAGCCGCACGGCCGGGAAGCGGTGCGGGTGACATACGTGCTTTAAATCATTGATCTTCTCCTCAAGCCCCCAGTCGGGCTGGCGAGGCTGCCCGAGGGAGGGCAGGGAGCGTGGCGAGCGGCGGCTCTAAATTCTGATGGCCGGGGAAGAAATTACACCGGGGACCTTAGGGGCTTGCGGGCTCCCGGGGAGAAGGAGCGGCTCTCGGCCGGCATGGGGGAGGCGGACCCGGCCTCCCGTCCCGTCCCCGCGGGGCCGAGCTGCCATTTCGCGGCCGTCCCTCCCGCGCCGGGCGGTACCGCCCCCTCCCTCAGCCTGCGGGGCGCGACATGGCGGCGGCGCGGGCGCTGATGCTGCTGCTGCTGTTAGCGGCGGGAACGGGGCCGGCGGGCGCCGTGTGGCCGCAGCCCCAAGTCGAGCGCTCCCCGCCGGGTGGCGGCCGGTGCCTGCTGCCTCCCCGCCGTTTCCGTTTCGCCTACGCCGCCGGCTCCGCCGTGGGGCCGGGCTGCGCCGTGCTGGAGGCGGCCTTTCAGCGGTACTGGGCGCTGCTCTTCGCCGCTGCCCGCCCGACCGGTGAGGCGGGACGGGGGCTGCCGGCGGGGCGGGGGGCCGCTGAAAGGGCTGTCGGGCCTTTCGCCCGTGGCTTTGTGCTTCCCCCCACCCACACCAAATTCTCGCTTATTTGGAGGGTGGGGGGTGTTCCAACTACGGGGCTTGTGTGGAGGTTTTGCTTTATGCCCCCGTCTTATCTCCGGTCAGCAGGGGCTGGGGGCGAGGGGGCGTAGGGGTTGTGGTGTGATGGTGAGGGGGCTCGAAGCGAGTCTGGGGGTGAAGGGCAGGCACTGCGTTCGTATGTGGAGGGCAGTGCACCTGGTGCACCTGGTGCACTGCCCTCCTGCATCAATAAAATTAATCTTGCTCGGCACAGCGAGCACTAGTTGTCTTGCATTTCTTTTGAGGAGTTAAGCCCTTGCTGTCAGTGTTTATCTTACTTTATCTCCTCCAGATAGTGTTCCGCTTTCCTTCCTTTTCTTGGTTCTTCCTGTTTCTGGCAGCTCTTGGTGTCCAGTGTGAAGCTTTACCTTGATGAAGGACTCTGATTGCTCCGTGCACTTGCTTCAAGTATGTATTCCCTGCCATGGGGGTGTCATCGCTAAAGCTGAGCTGCTAAGCAGCTCAGGTAGGAGCTCATGGATTCATCCTGGAATTGTAGGCTAAAATGAGGAAAGGCCAAAATGTGGAGAGCCTGGGCTTGATTTGGGACAGGTTCTAGAGATTTCTTGCCCCTAGACTTCTTTGTGATAGCATGTTTGGAATGAAATGTGGGAAATTCCCTGGCTGTGTTCATAGAAGCAAACACAGGCTGAGGAGCTGGCACGCGTGGATGCTCGGTGCCTGCGTGGGTCTGCGGCACCCTCACGCACTATGTATGGCTTCAAGTTGCGCCAGGGTAGGTTTAAATTGGTTATTAGGAACAATTTATTTGCTGGAAGGTTGTCAAGTGCTGGAAGAGGCTTCCCGGAGCAGTGGTGGAGTCACCATCCCTGGAGGGATTTAAAATCCATGTAGACATGGTGCTTGGGGACATGGTTTTGTGGTGGCCCTTCGCAGTGCTGGGTTGATGGTTGGACTCGATCTTAAAGGCCTTTTCCAACCAGAACGGTTCTGTGGTTCTGTCTGGAAAATACGGATTGCTTCATCAGGAAGAACTAGTAACGCTGCTTCTGAGCCTCTTAAATGTCAGTGTGATCTCTGTTACTGCCAATCCAAGCAGACAGTAAGGGCATTTGAAGCCACTCTGCTTCCTCTTGAGCACATCATGCTTTCAAAAGGGTGAGCCTGAAACACTGAGAGGAACCGGTTGGTTTATTATATTTCTTCAACCCTTGTGAGTAGCAATAGAACCAAATTTTGATTTGGGAGCTGCAAAGGCTCCTCTTGTTTCCTCTTTGCTGCTGGGAGCTAAATAAATGCTGATAGAATTATCTTCATTTTCCTGTTCCTCTTGGAGGGGAAATATGACCATCAGATCACTCGGAACAACTTCTTGTGATCACAAGATCGAGCTCTGTACACACTCATTGCTTTCCATACATGGCCATGCTTTATGATGCTCAAACTACACCCTGAATTTTAGGGGTTTTTTCCCTTCTTTGCCTTCCCTTCTCTTTTTTGTTTCTTCATATGGGTGGTTAGTCATCAGAGGATGGAAACCCACATGGAAAGAAACAGTTTCTATTAACCTAGCAAATAACACAGAAACTGTTTTATGTCTGTTTCAGAAAGCTGCTGTGTCAGTTTAACAAGCAAGAATATGTCCAAACTCTGCAGTCACGCTGGACTTGAACTGTGAGAAAAGACCAGTTTAAGTTAGGAGGGACTTAAAGGGGTCTCTGACTCAAAACAGGGCCAGGCCTGGAGTCTGGTTCAAGCTTCTGTGTCCAGCTGGTCCCACGTGGAGACCTGTGCCTTTGCTGCGTGTTTGACTACCCTTAAGGTGAAGAATATTTCTTTTTTCCTTGTATCTAATTAGGATTTCCCTCACTGCTCTTCCTTTGTCTCCTGTCCTTAAGCTGGGCAGCGCTAAAATGAGTCGGAGAGACCCTGGAACCTGTGTGGAGCTTGAGGCAGGACCTCCCATCCCGGCTGTTTTATTGCTGCCATCCTGCCGCCATCACTGTGTTAGTGTCCTTGTCTCACAACCCGTGACCATATTTACCTTGGTGTGCGCCTCGGCAGCGCCCTTTTGAACCATGAACTTCAGCCTTCATGGTTGATGGGTCACTGGTTCCCGCTGCACCCATCTGAGTTGCCTTCCGGGTTTGGTGATGTCTCCCTGGCCGGGTTCAAACACGGTGCGTGGTGGGGGGACCACATTCCCCTGCCCCTTGTCTTGGGAGTGGCATCCCTGGGGACCTGCTGTCTCGCCAAGAGGAGGGAGCAGGGCTTGGTGCCGGTGTGCCAGCTCGCACATCTGCGAGGTTGCCTTGGCTACCGGCTTGTCTGTAACTGAGAGGAAAGCTCAAAACCAAGGACTATCTTCGAGCTGTTTCCCTTTTCTCTGCGGAGGTTTCGTCATCCCTTCATGGAGAAACGTGGCGTTTCTGGCTCCTGCAAGCACAGGCTGTCTGCACTGCACCTGAGCACTGGTGGTGGTGTGGTCTCCTGAGCCTGCTTGGAGCCCAGCTTGGGACCAGCTGTTCTTGGAGCCAAGCTCTTAATGTTTCAGTGACCGTATTGAGCTGTCCCTGGGCATGCTGTGGAGGTGTGGGCATGGACCTTGGCTGGGATTAGCACCCACCCACCCTCTTCTTCCGGCCAGAGACTGCTATGAGTTGACCTATGCATCACAGTGAAGGCTGAGCACATCCCTTTGGGTTTGGGGGAGTGACTCCAGTGTGGATTCAGGGCTGTGCATCCTTAGAAGCACTCTTTCTGATAGAGAGGTGTGGCCAGAGCTCCTGCATGGGGTCTGCAGGTGGCTGGCTTGCTGTTTCCAACCTCTGGGACCTGCTCTGCAGGAGGTTAATCAGCCTTTTGGTGCTTGGCAAGACTTCTTGGTAGCCTCTGACTCAGCCCAGTGCTGTGGGGTGCTTGGATTCACACACACACACACACACACACACTTTTTTTACAGGGTTTCTTTGCCCTTTCTCAGAAGTGTGGGGAGGGTAGTGGAGCTTTTGGGTTCCTGGGGGTTTTCCAGTGTTGGGAGAGTTTGGAAATGTGAAGCTTTTCACACACACCACACCCCCCCCCCCGAGAAGATTTGAGTAGCAGGGGTGTCCAGGAAGCCTTGGGGGCTACTGCTAGACCATACTCTGATGTGTCTCATCTTTTCAGTGCTCCTTTAATCTTCCCTGGGTGTTTCCTTCACTTTCTCCGAGGTGAAGGCTGGGATCAGCTCACGTTCTCCTGGTGGCCTGTGTTGAAATAAGCCCCCATCAGAACACCCCTGTGCCCCCGCTGGGGTGAGAGACGGGGGATCCCTGGTTCTGCCATGTGTGTTAAAATTCCACATAGTCCTTTTGCCTCTCACTGGCTGGGCTAGGAGGATGGCAGGGGCTTGGAAGCAGGGAGAAGAGCCGGGATGGGATTGACATCCATGGTCTGTGTCATTTGCAGAGAACGAGCAACCCAGGGGAACACCCTGCACTCAGCTCCTCGTTTTCGTTGCCACGCCGGGCTGCGATGGGTTCCCCAGCCTGGATTCCAAGGAAGGCTGTGAGTGTTGGGGTTGGGAGTGGGAGGGAGCGCCTGGAGTGGGAGTGTGGCTCTTTCTGTGCCCCTCAGTTGGAAACAGCACTCTGTGGCACTTACCCCTGATTTTAGGGAGGCAGCATCCCTACCGTATTGTTGAGAAACTGGAGCAGGGTGGGAGCCGGTTACCTGAGAATGCCAATAAAGCCAGGGGAGAGCTTTAAAACAACAAAACCAACCCAAAAGTCACTTCTCTGGGATCGCAGGGTGTGGGTCCTGTATCAAAACCTCTGCCTGGTGCTGCTGCACCCTGTAGCTGGGGCTGTCACGGCCTGTGGCAGTGTGTGATGGAGTGTGGGGCCCGATGCCAGTGCTGACCCCTCTCTGATGCTGTGTTTCAGATGAGCTGTCTGTCTCAGAAGGGTCCATGCTGCTCTCTGCAGATGCTGTCTGGGGAGCTCTCAGAGGTGAGACGAGCTTTCCGTCGGGCATTCCCACTCTCCCTGCCCCAGCCCTATGGGGATGTCTCTCCGTGCGTCTCTCTTTCCATAGACTTAGTTGTTAATTGAGCTCTGTTCCTTTGGGGGAATCTGTGCTGAGAAAGTGACTGTGTGTGGTTTTCCTGTAGGCCTGGAGACGTTCAGCCAGCTCGTTGGGAGAGATGAGAATGGCACGGTGAGTCCTGGCCTCATCTCTGGGCAGTCGGCTCTCCCTAATGGGAATGGGATGAGGATAGCCGGAATGCTCGGGATGAGGGGGATACCAGCAGGGCAATGCAGCTGTGGCAGGGGCCATGTAGGGACTGATGAATCCAGGCAGATCCCTGCCTTCTGAGTGCAGAAAGCCTTGCAGCTGTTTCTGGAGTGCTCGTACGCTGGGCAGTGAGGCTGCACTTCCTCATCCTGCAGGCCCTGGGGACAGAGGGGACTGTGATCACCTCCTGCTAATGCCTGCCTTGCTCAAAGCCCTGCTCACTTCTTTGTCTTCTCTGTGTACAGTACTACATCAACAAGACAGAAATCATGGATTTTCCCCGCTTCTCTCACCGCGGCCTGTTGCTGGACACCTCACGTCACTACCTGCCTCTGAGAGCCATCCTGGAAACTCTGGTAGGGTGCCCATGCTGCGAGACGAGGTGGTTTAGTTGGGTGTCTGTGACAGCTGAGGGCTCCTTGAACAGCCTGGAGGGCTTTTGGTTTGGGTAGGTTTTCTTGGTGTGTTGCTCCTTTCCAAAGATACTAGGAGCTGTCCAAGGCCACTGCAACTACATCTCCTTGAGGGAGAGCTTGCCAAACGTAGGCTTTCCGAGCAAACCCATGTTGCTCGTCCCTATGTGAAGCAGCAGGCTGGGGTGGCATGGCAGTGTGACCTCAGTTCTTTATATAGATGGGCATAATAGAGGAATGCATCTGTGCTGTAGGTCCTTCCACTCATGCCCATGGCTTGCTCTTGGTGTAACTTGCAAATAGGATAAGGAAGCAAACCTTGAGGTACCTTAGATTCCTGTAATCCAGGTTACTTTGGGAAGCTGGATTGTTCCCATGCCAAGGGAAAACTCTTGACTTCTTACCTGCTGCTTCAGACACGGGTGGGTGGTGAGTTTGTGTTCATCCCAAGCACAAATAAACTTCCAGGTCTCCAGTGTGGGCTCAGTTGCAGGGAGAATGGGGATTTCATTGTGACCAGAAGCACTGCTGGCCCTCTGTGGCTTTTTGTGGTGCTGGGGTGTTGGAAGAGAGGTGTCTGAATCCCGCTTGGATCCCAGAGAGAGCTGAGGGACTCTGCCTTGGCCTTTGGGAACACAAGGACCTTGTCACCTTTCTGTGGCAAGTGGGGTGACCTCTCAAGTGGGACAAGGCATGTTTCCCGTTCCTTCTCAGGACGTCATGGCTTACAACAAGTTCAATGTGTTTCACTGGCATATTGTGGACGACCCGTCTTTCCCCTATGAGAGCCTGACCTTCCCAGAGCTCAGCAAGCAGGTAACCCAGCCCGATGGTCGTGCAGCACCTGACCCAGGGCGAGCAGATCCCTCCCACAGCCCTGAGCAAGGCGCTGAGGCATCCCGCGTTCCCCCAGGGCGCTTTCCATCCCATGACCCACGTGTACACGGCCAGCGACGTGCAAATGGTGATCGAGTATGCCCGGCTGCGTGGCATCAGAGTCATCGCCGAGTTTGACACTCCTGGGCACACCCTTTCCTGGGGTCCAGGTGAGGAGCAGATCCTGCTGCTGCAAGGAGAGGTGGTGGTGTCCCAGGAGGAGGAAGGGGATCTGCAACATGCATCCCAAAAGTGGCTGTGGGCAGCAGTGTCCCACAGGCTGGTTTTGAGGAGGAGCAGCCCACCCTTTGGGGGGAAGTAGGACCCAATAGTCCGACTTCTAGAGCAAAATCCAAAGGGAAAATGTTTTTGTCTCTTCATGGGTGCAAGCTGGGTGGTTTCTGTTCTTGGGGAACATCTGCTTGGCCAAAACCAGCATCGGGGGTATCACAATGATCTAGGGGGTACAGCTAACCAAGCTTCATCGCTCTGCTCAGCTCTGCCCTGGTCCTGACACACTCCTCTCCACTCTCAGAACTGGGAGTGCCTCCTCTTCCATGTTGGAAGTGCAAGAAGCTCCAGAAACACATTGTCTCACCTTGCTCTCACCTTCCCCTGCCTCCAAGTGCTGTGGCCCACACTGCAGTATGCCCCGTACATGTGGGTGCAGCCCAAACTGCGGCTGCCCACCTTACCCGTCAGCCCTGGGTGTCTGGGGACTGCGCCAGTGCTATCTTTCCCTAGCAGCTCTGTGGACTCTTGTAGGAAAGTCCCCAAAAAAAGCAGTGGGACCCCTGATGAGGAGGGGAAACCTGGGAAGGGTGGAAACTAGTGTCCTGCAAGGATTTGGCAGGTCTGTTCCCATCCATCCATCCACACAGCAGCTGTTGCAGAGGGGAAGGAGGGCTGTCTGGCCTAGAAGGCTGGAGCCTTGCAGATCTTCACGTGGGGCAGCAGTGGACATGTGTGTGGTGGGAACATGGATCCCTCTCCATCAGGTCAGGCTTCCCATGCCAGAGGTCATTTCCTGCTGCTGTGTTCATGCCTTGTGTGCTGTGCCTGGGTCTTCTCTCCTCAGGCAGGCGCTGGGCCGTGCTGAGGAAGGTCTGTGGGGTTACGTGACGCAGTGAGAGGGCCACGCTTAGCTCTGTCCTCACTGTCCTGTTTGTTATGACCCAGGTGCTCCAGGCCTCCTGACTCCCTGCTATGTGGGCAAGAACCCTTCTGGGACCTACGGGCCCATCAACCCCATCCTTAACAGCACCTACCAGTTCGTGAGCAGCTTTTTTCAAGAGGTCAGCGCTGTGTTCCCAGACTTTTTTCTTCACCTTGGTGGCGATGAGGTGGACTTCACATGCTGGTGAGTCTGTCATCAGTCTGGATGAGGAAATATCTGGGGAAATACCATCTGCAGATCTTCTGTGTCCTGCTCCCTCAGGCTTTGTGTGTCGGTACCTGGAGACTCTGTGCTCGTGGTGATGCTGGTTGTGGGAAGCTGCTGGTACCAGTGCAGCCACAGCTCTTGGAATGCCCAAGCTAAGCCTTGGACTGAGGTGGGAAGGACTTGGCCTCACTCCAGAGCTCGTGATGCAGTGCTGTTGTTGTCTTCTCTTTGGCATGCAGGAAATCCAATCCAAAAATCCGTGCCTTCATGCAGGAGATGGGCTTTGGCGAAGACTACAAGAAACTGGAGTCATTCTACATCCAGAGGTGAGGGTGGCCGTGCTGTGGGCCTGTGGCTGCAGTACGTCACCAGCACAAATACCTTCTGCTGTCTCGCGTGCGCCAGCTCTCCGTTTCAGGAGCAGGCCCGTTGAGGCACATCTCCCTAGCCCTGGAGGTAGCAGCCTCGCCATGTTTTCTGGGGAGGCTGACCGCAGGGGAGCCCAGTGAGGGCCTCTGTGCTGCTGCTTCTCCTTCAGAAGTACCTTCATGTGCCGCTGCGAGTGTCGGGGTGACCCAAAAGTTGGTGCTCTTTCTGCTCCAGGCTTCTGGACATCATCTCTTCCCTCAAAAAAGGTTATATTGTGTGGCAGGAGGTGTTTGACAATGGAGTGAAGGTGAGAGCTGCCAGCTTTCCCTCACACAGTTCCCTGTGCCGGGCTGAGAAGTGCCAGCGCTTGTTGCTGCACTGATCCCACGCACAATGTTCATGTGTGCTTGTCAGGTGAGGCCGGACACCATCATCCACGTCTGGAAGGAGAGCTCCCCACCCTACATGGAGGAGATGGCAAACGTCACCAAGGCTGGCTACCAGGCTCTGCTCTCTGCCCCCTGGTACCTCAACCGCATCTCCTACGGGCAGGACTGGATGGCAGCCTACCAGGTGGAGCCCTTGGCATTCAAAGGTGTGTCCCTTGTGTCCCCTTCCCCTACAGCAGCTGACCTGTTGCTTGGAGGTGATGCCAAGGCTAGGTCCCTCAGTGATTGGTTCTTGCTGTGTCCCGTTCCCTTGGTGCCGACAGAACAACTCCGCTCTGCCCCCAGCCCGGGGTTTGTAGCAGAGGTTTCCAGAAAGGGCGAGTTCCTGCCTCTAGCTGAGGCGCTCGCCACTGTCATGGGCACCTCTGTGGGGAGGGTGGTAGGTCACCCTGTCACCTGAACACTGTGTCCTCTGGCAGGCAGCCCCAAGCAGAAGGACCTGGTGATGGGTGGAGAGGCGTGCATGTGGGGCGAGTATGTGGACGTTACTAACCTGACCCCCCGGCTCTGGTAAGGGACACTGTGGGGTGGGGAGGGGGGCGAGCTGAAGTCGTGTGGGGCTGGACTCATGCTTCATTTCCTTGAGCACTGAGCAATAGACACCAAACGCTGCTGGTTTGGGCTGCACGTGGTGCTTGTCACTGTCCCCAGGCAGCACCTCTTGGCGTCACTGAGGCTTAAGGACTAGATGATCTTGGAGGTCTTTTCCAACCTTAATGATTCTGTGATGAAATGAGTGCTCATAAGACCACAGCATGCTCCTGTACCGCTTGCTGCTGCAACCAGTGGGCCATTTAACGCTGGGCTCTGTCCTGTCAACCCCATACATCCCAATCCGTGTGTGTCAGGGACCTGCATGTCTGGGTGTGTTGGAGGATTTTGGCATGGAAAGCATTGGGGAGCTCAAGGTTTTATGTGTGAAGCTTTGGAGCTCCCACCTGCTGATGGCCACTTCCATCCCTTGTTCCTCAAGGCCGAGAGCTGGAGCCATAGCTGAGAGGCTGTGGAGTAACGCGACTGTCAGGGACCTGCAGGATGCCTACGTGCGGCTGGCCGACTTCCGCTGCAAGCTCCTCAGGTAACCATCCCTTCCCACGGCCGCTCACCGGCTCAAAGACAAGGCAAACCCCAACCTCCATGGGGTTCGGCCCTGGGGAGGGTGGAGGGGGCTTTCCCTGGTGTGAAAGGACCCTCGTTCTCCTGAAAAGTACCTGAGCTGTTCTCGCACCTGTGCACGGGCAGAACTGGGCTCTGTGTGGTGCTGGCAGAGAGCCCCTGCTGCCAGCGTGGGCTGGTGGCTCTGCCGAGGAGAGGGTTTCGTGCTGGGAAAGGGGAAGGGGACACACACCTGTCCACTATCGCTGCCCCTCCTGCGGCACCGGCTTCCCTGGGAAACCTGTCACACCCATGATAGCCCTGTGCTCCTCTGACCTGTCTGTGGGCTCTGCCTGCGCCCTCAGTGTAACGCCTGGCTCTCTGCTCTCTTCCCAGGCGCGGGGTCCAGGCGCAGCCTCTCTACATTGGATACTGTGAGAACGAATTTGGCGGGTTTTGAAGGGAGCGAGTCCTGCTGCTGTTGGTGGGAACAAGCCCTCTCTGAAGTGCTGGTTTGGCAGAGGGACACTTCCCCCTCCCCAGCTCTCACTTTGTTCACTGAACTCTTTATTTTGGTCCTCAGTGTGCACTTTTCGCCTCTTTTTCTATTTTTATTTCTTTAAATCTATAAATAAATGACCCTGGAGAGGAAGAAGGTGCCTCTGTTCATGCTCCACTGGGGCTTGGGAGTCCCGTGCAAGGGTTCTGGTTAGTGGGAGCCAGAGATGCCTCTGGAGGAATGTCTGGCTGCGGCTCCAGAGCTTCCTGGGTGCCTGGGTGGCTGGATAAACCCTGTTGTGGAGTCACTGCTCGGCTCTTCCTTCGGCTGTCACCTCTGCTTGCGTTCAACTCCGATTGAAACCACGTTCAGCCCAAAGTTGGGAGAATCTCTGGGGGAGAAGTCATTGGGCCGTGGGTCTCAGTCATAAACGGGTGTGAGATCTGCTGTTCCACCCAGAAACCTTTTCCCATTTAAATTAAAGATGTGGAATTAACTTCCAATTAAAAATACCCAGCAATTAATTCTGGCATTTCTCTACCCTCCTGTGCTGCGACACCTAAGCACTACAGCTCAAAGGGGAGGAGAAAAGAGAGCATAAAGCCCAACTTTACCCCAGCTCTGCCTGGAGTGGGATGTTTTCCTCCCTCTAACTCCCTCCAGGGCTTCCTTCCTCTGCCCTGCATTTCCTTCCTCCTCCTCTCCTTCCTCCACCTCTCTATCCCTGCAGAGTGCATGCCCTAAAGAATAACCGCCACCTCCTTTGCCTCGGCTGGGCCGGGCCATCGTGCTGATGGGCCAGAGCTTTGTGGAAGCTTCTCCAAGCTTTGGTTCCTTCACCGCCTGGTTTTGCCCCTGCAGGGGAGCGGGAGCTGGGGTGAAGAGTGGGATTCCCGTCCCCCCACAGGGAGCCACCCGCTTTTCCCTTGCTGTGAGGCCTGTTCCTTCCAGAACATCTATTTCGGCGGCGTACGACTCGCTGGGGCGCAGAGGAGAGCAGGCAGCGTGTGAATCACTCGGGGCAAGCGCGGTTAAAAATAAACCCAGGCGGCGGCAAGGAGCAGCTGCCAACCCCCCAGATTTCGGCAGGGTTCTGCGCCCCTGGGTGCCTGCTGCAGGTGCCATCCCGGGGTTTGATTGGGCTGTGTTTGCACATGTGTGCGCACGCTTACAGGCGTGCACGCTTGCAGGCACCCGCTCTCCACACACGCCTGCGTGTGGGTCCTTGCAAGCAGCTGCACCCAGAGGGGTGCGTGTGCATGTTGTGTGCACACACGTGTGCATGTGGGTGCTTTTAGACACGGGCACCCGTGCGAATGTGTGTTCACCCATCCATTTACGCTTGTGCATGTGCACTCAAGTGTGCATATAGGTGCTTGTACACATGTGCACCCACCCCATTGCACATGCATGTGCACTCGTGCACATGTGCAAATCCACCCACCCTTGCATGCCACGCGAGCATGTATCCGCATGTGCTTGCACATGCTTGTGCATGCTTGCAGCGTGTGCTTGCATTCCCATGTGGTTGCACACACACGTGCTTGCATACACGTGTGTGCACGCTGGCACGGACACACCTGTGCCTGTGTCAGCTCGTACAGGCTTGCAGACGTGCAGCATGTCCATACACTCCCATGTGCACGACCCCACGCTTGCACACACCTGCACATGCGTGACAGGGAACCTGGGCACCCCCCAGCCCGGCTGCTGCTCTGGGAATGATTAATTAACGGCAGCGCCGGGTATTAAAGCCGCTCGGTTTAATTACAGCTCGTTCGGGGTGGGGGAGGGAGGGAGCGCGTCCCTCCTCCCCCCATCGCCTCTCGGGGGGTCCGTCGAGGTGACAAACGCCACAAAGCGCCAAAATTGTCCCTCGTGCAGCCTTAGCCGTGTGACCAGATCCCGCTGCGGCGGGGGGCCGCGGGGGGAGCGGGGCGTTAACTCGGGAACCTACTGAGGGCCGGCGGGGGGGGGGGGCGAGGGGCTCGCGACCAGCCCGGCAGGGGGCGGTAGTGGGCGGAGCCGGGGTACCCCGCGCCTCTGCCCGCCTCCCCTCCTGATTGGCCGCCGCTCCCTCATTATGCTAATACCTTGCGTCTCGCCGGGGCCAGCAGGCTGACGTCACCAGCCCTCTGGCGGCCGCGCGCGCGGGTGGGGGGGGTTGGGGTGGGGGGGGGGGGGAGCAGGAGCGCGTGTGAGCGGAGAGGCCCGGGCCGAGCCGAGCGGTTCCGAACGGTTCCGATCGGTGCCGAGAGGCGCCGAACGGGGCGGGGCGGGGCGGGGCGGCGGGCGCCTCCCGCAGCGGCGGCGGCGGCGGCGGAGCGGGGCCATGGCCGCGGCGGGCAGCGGCGTGGCGGCGGCGGCGGCGGCGGAGGCGGGGGCGGCGTTCAGCACCGCGAACAGCGGCCGGGTGAACGGGCTGAGCCGCCCGCCCGGCGCCATCGCCATGAAGGATCACGACGCCATCAAGCTGTTCGTGGGGCAGATCCCGCGTAACCTGGAGGAGAGCGACCTCAAGCCGCTCTTCGAGGAGTTCGGCCGCATCTACGAGCTCACCGTCCTCAAGGATCGCTTCACCGGCATGCACAAAGGTACGGGGGGGCTCCGCACCCGCTGGCGGGGCACGGACAGGCGGGGCGTCCTGAGGTGGGACACCCTGAGGTGATGGCACCTCTGAGGTGATGGCACCCTGAAGCGGTGAGGTACCCCTGAGGTGATGGCACACCCCCGCCCCGAGGTGAGACACCCCTGGGGTGAGGTACCTCTGAGGTGAGACACCTCTGAGGGGACAGCTCCCGTGTGTAGGGCACCCCTGAAGTGGTGAGGTACCCCTGAGGAGATGGTACCCTGAGGTGGGACACCCTGAGATGGTGAGGTACCCCCGAGGTGATGGTACCCTGAGGTGGGAGACCTCTGAGGTGATGGCACCAATGTGTGGGGCAGCCCTGAGGTGATGAAGTACTTGGAGGTACCCCCAAGATGATGGCACCCTGAGGTGGGACATCCTGAGGTGGGGCACCCCTGAAATGGGGCAGCCTTGAGGAGGTGAGGTACCCCTGAGGTGATGGCACCCAATTATGGGACAACTTGTGGTGAGGTACCTCTGAGGTGGGACACCCTGAGATGGGACATCCCTGATCTGGAGGTAGCCATGAAGAAGACTAGCCTAGTATGGGGCACCTCTGAAGTGGGGACACCCCTGAGATCGAGGTACCCCTGAGATGGGGCACCCGTGAGGTGGGACACCCAAGTATGGGGCACCTCTTAGTTGAGATACTCTTGAGGAGGAGGCACCCTTAGTCTGGAGATATCCATAAGGTGGGGTGCCCTAGTATGGGGCACCTGAGTTGGGGGCACCCTGAGGCAGAGGAACCCCTGAGGTGAGGCACCCTGAGATGGAGGTACCCCAGTATGGGGCACCCCTGCAGTGAAGGTGCCCCTGTGGTGGAGGCACCCCAATATGGGTTACACTGGTGTGGGGCACCTCTGATGTGGGGGCACCCAGATACGAGGCATCCTGGTATGGAGCACCCCTGAAATGGGGTACACCTGAGGTGGGCTGCACCTAAGGTGGGGTACCCCTAAGATTGGACATACCCATGGGATGGAGACACCCACCCGAGTGGGGGCACCAACCCAGAGTCAGGAGCGGCTGTGCACCTTGGGAGCACCCCAGCAGTGTTTAGGGCACCCACTTGGGTTGGGGGCACCTGTCTGGCATCGGGACACCCTGTGAGTTTTTGGCACCCCTGGAATGGAGGCACACACCTGGGATACAGGCACCCAGCGTGGATGGGGGCACCCACCTGCCCGCTCCTTCCTGTGCCATGCTCCAAGCCTCCATGATCTGGCAAGACTGGCGTTGCTGCCGGCCTGGCTGGCGTCCCGACACAGGGTGCAGAGCACCCGGCACCCCCGTCAGCGTTGCACCAAGGGGCTCACACGTGCACCACCAAGGTCTTTATGGAACCCCTCACCAGATCTGTGGTGCTGAAGAGGGGTCTGGGCACCCTGCGTGTCACCTGGACAGGATCTTGCGCTCCTCCGCATGCTGTCAGCAAGCCCCCTGTGCCACGGGCAGTGCCCACTTCGCTGGGACTTTCTGGGAAGCCATAACTTGGTGATTGCACCCGTCGCCGTGTCAATGCCCTTTGGCTGTGGGGTGGACACCCGGACTCCTTCAGACACAGCACCATGGTTTTTGAAACGTCTCCAGGCACCTCCAAAGCCTCTTGCGCGCCCCAAACAAGGGGATCCCCACCTTGCCGGGCCCCTGGGCGCTCCCTCCATCACAGGCTTCAACCGCTGCGGCCCAGACGTGTGATTTCATTGCGGATGTTCCTCTGGTTTAGACAGCATCCTTCCTCCCGGCGACCCTCCGGAGCGGGATGGCTCCTCATCCAGCCCTCCCAACTTCTCCAGAACACCAAGGCACCAGCTGCATTGTTGCCTGCAGGGAAAAAAAGGGGAAAGGGGAAAAAAAAAAGGTGTAAAGAAGGAACGGAAAGGAGGAAACCAACTTGATTCCTGATGGTAAACACTGGAAATGGCAGCGGGACTGAGGCGAGCCGCTGTGCTGACCTCCGCTTTCCACCCGCAGCGGGATAATATTTAACCGTGGGAGATCTCTCCTCGCTCCCTGCGAGGGCAGATGTCCCCGACACCCCAAGGCAGACGAGGGACCTCATCCCTCAGCGTCCCCCCACCCCGCTGCCGCGCTCCCTCTCCTCCCAGGCACGCTGATTGTACTTATTAAGAGTTATTAATACTTAATCAGCTGGTGGATTTAATTGTGCCAGTATTAAAAATGCATCAATGTCAATTTTATTCATTAAATATTTACTTTGTTGAAGGGAAACTGTTTTGCTGCTGTTTTAATATCACTTTCAGATGGTTTTGGATGTGACCCCGGCAAATTGAGGCAGGGGGCGGGGGAAGCCCTCGGGGAGGGAGCGGTGCAGTGGCGGCATGGGGACCTGGGATGCTCCGGTGGGAACGGGCGAGACGGAGGGAAGAGGACCGGATCCCATCCCCAGGGCTCGCTCGTCGCAGCCAGCTCCAGGCGAGCGAGCAGCTCAGCAGCGTGAGTCAGCGTGGGAAAACCTCGCCCCAGGCGTATTCCCGATTCCCGAAGCACCGCGATGGCGATGGTGGAGGAGCCAGAGCACCTTCGCCACGCGAGTCCCATCCCGGGGAGGATGCTCAGGGTCGGGAGAAGCGTGGTAGTGAGCCGGGATGCAAGGCCTCGACGCCTGGAGATCCACTTCCCGGAGAGCTTTGGCTTTCCCCACAGAGCTTTGGCTTTCCCCGGAGCCTTGCTCCTTCCTTCATTGCACTGCTCCATCTCTTTTGCGTCGAGATCCCCCGCTGTGTTTTGGGGCAGCAGTGCCCACCTGGGTGCCAGGGTGCTGGGTGCCGGGGTGCCGAGACACCCCAACTCTGTATTAACCTCGCTGCCGGCTCTCCGTGTGCCGGGGGCTTTGTGCTTATGCCGGGCTGGACACTGACCCCATGTCCCCGTCTCCGCAGGCTGTGCCTTCCTCACCTACTGCGCCCGTGACTCGGCCCTGAAGGCGCAGAGTGCCCTGCACGAGCAGAAGACGCTGCCGGGGGTAAGTGACACCGGAGGGCAGGGGAGTTTGGGGTGAGCTGGAGGAGGTAGGGGTCGGGTGGGGAATGACACCTACCTGGGGTGCGGGTGCAGGAGCTGCTCCAGCAGCCGCAAACCGAGGCATTGATTTTCCTGCCGCCCGCACGCTGTTGTGCTTTCTGTGGGCTCCGACCTCCCGAGCTTAACAAAGTGAAAATAAATATTTAATTATTCGCCTAAATAAAAATCAATAGGGCCGCCGGTTGGCTGGGGAAAGCGCCGGGGCCCGTGAATATCAATCCCTGCCTCGGGCACGCACAGAGCTGACGGCGGGCAACGGGGGTTCACAGGGATGTGGCTTCTTCTCGCCAGCAGTGCTGGGTGTGCATCAGTAGGGTTAAGAGTTAACAGCCTGGAGAAGGTGCAAGGCACGGGCTTGGTCCTGTCCCCTTCTCATCACACCCCACACCCCCCATCATGTGTAACACACACGTGTGTGCCGTCACTACTTACTTCTCACTCCACACCCTGGCACAGGCATGTGTGTGTGAGCACGCGTGTGCATGCGTGGTGGTGCCTGGGTGTGCACCCACCCCTTGCTTACACCCCTGGGAGCCTGTGCAAGTGCACCCCTCCGTACTTGTGCACCCACCCCCCCGTAGCTATGCATACCCGTGTGTGCTTGTGCTTACACCCCTCTCTGCCTGTGCACACCCCGGGGGGCCCGTGCTTACACCTCTGCGTGCCTGTTTACACCCGTGGGTGTCTGTGCACACCCCTGGGTGCCCGTGCACCCCCTCCTCTGCTCGTGCACACCCCCCCGGGTACCTGCGCACCCCCGCACCTGTGCTCACCCCCGTGCCCGCTCACACCCCCGAGTTCCCCCCACCCCCGGCCCCCGACCAGGCCCCGCCCCCATCTTGTCCCGGGGGCTTGTCCTGGCGGAGGAGGGGGCGTGTTCTCACCCCAAGCCCCTCCCTTCCTCCCTCCCTCCCTCCCTCCCGGCCCGGCCCGGCTCGGCTCGGCCCGGCTCGGCGGGGCTGCGGCCGCCCCTCCCAGTGCCCCGCCTCCCGCGCGCTGCTGCGCGAGCCGAGCCGAGCCGAATCGGGCCGGACCGAGCCGAGCCGCCTCGGGTGGAGCCGGGCCAGGCCGGCCCGAGCTGAACCGACCCGAGCCGGGCCGAGCCGAGCCGGGCCGGGCCGGGCCATGCAGCTGCCGCAGGTGCCGGCGCCCGGGCCGCGGCCGCCCGTGCTGTGGGTGCCCGCCGGGTCCAAGATCCTCTGCATCGAGGTAGGGCCCCGCCTTTGTCTGCCGCCGGCTCGGCTCGGCTCGGCTCGGCTCGGCGCTTCTGTGTGTGTGCCGGGGCGCCCGCACCCTCCGGTGCTTCGGAGTGGGGATGGGGGTGTCCTGGGGGGGCTGCACCCGGGGAGGGGGTTTGTTTGCATGCCGGGGGGGGAGGGATGGGGAGGGCGGGGCAGCTGCTCCCGGGGATGGGGGGTGTTGACAGGGGGCTGTGGGTGAGGAGGGTGTATCCGCACGCAGGGATGCTGTGGGGGGGTGTTGGTGAGGGGGGGTATCTACACCTATGGATGGGGGGGGTGATGGTGGGGTGGCTGTATCTGTACGCAGGGATGGGAGGGTGATGGTGAGCAGGGTGTATCT
This sequence comes from Porphyrio hochstetteri, assembly GCA_020800305.1. Lineage (NCBI taxonomy): Eukaryota > Metazoa > Chordata > Aves > Gruiformes > Rallidae > Porphyrio > Porphyrio hochstetteri. The sequence goes on along the minus strand of CM036915.1, from coordinate 14,078,716 downwards.
ACACCCAGGGATGGGGGGGGTAATGGTGGGGGGGCTGTATCTGCACCCAGGGATGGGGGGGTGATGGTGAGCAGGGTGTATCTGCACCCAGGGATGGGGGTGTTGGTATCTGCAGCCCTGAATGGGGTGTGCGAGTGTGGGTGTTGGTGAGGAGGGTGTATCTGCACCCAGGGATGGGGTGCATGTGTTGGCAGGGGGGTTGGTGGTGATGAGGGTGTATTTGCTTGCAGGGATGGGGGTTGTGAGTGCGAGTGCATTGATGAGGGTGTATCTGCATCCAGGGATGGTGGGTGGTGGGGGGATGTTGGTGAACAGGTTGTATTTGCAGGCAGGGATGGAGTGTGTGCGCACCCGTGTTGGTGAAGAGGATGTATGTGCACCCAGTGATAGGGCTGTGTGCTTGTGCCTTGGCTGGAGGGTGTATTTTTTTCCCACCCTGGGCTTGTGTGTGTGCGTGTTGGTGTTTGTGTGGCTGCAGGTGTGCAGGGGGACATGCCTGGGGGGTTGCTGCACCCACGGGTGGTGCAGGGGTGCACTGGCAGGGGTACGGTGTGCACAAGTGGGTGTCGGCGAGGAGTGGTTGCACCCCGGGCTGGTGGGTGTGCAAGAGCATCGCTGGCTGCGCGTGTGTGTAAGCAGGTGCTGAGGGCGTCCACGCGCAGCGATTGTGTGCGTGGTGATGGGGCGTGGGTGTACGTGGGCCTGGGGTGTGGCAGCGGTGAGCGTGTGCGTGCACGTGCATTTGCGCAGTGGGGTGGGGGGGTGCCAGGCATGGGGAGTGGGTGCTGCTGGGGGAAGGCCAAGGCTGTGCAGGGATGGTGTCCATCAGCCTGTGGAGGGCTGTCGGGGGTACCGCAGCCATGGTGGGGAAACTGAGGCAAGGGGTGTCGTGTCCCCGCGGGGCAGAGATGGTGGTGCTGGCCGTGCTGTGGTTGTGTGGGGCCCCTGGCTGCGAGGAGGGTGCTGTGGGTGTCATGTGGGCGTGTGGCTGTGGGCAGGTGTGAGCTTGGGAAGGCTCCAGGCTGTGCAGCTGTAGGGGTGTTGCATGCAGGTGTGCGTGGGGTTGGGTTGTGGTGGGTGTGCGGCTGCACGTGGGTGTGCAGCCGTGCTGGGAGGGATGTGCAGTTGTGCGCGGGTGCGAGCGTGCGGCTGTGTAGGCGTATGGTTGTGTGTGGTGGGGGTGTGTGCTGGGGCCAGCACGCGGCTGTGAGTGGGTGGATGCACACCATGTGTGTGTGCGCTGGTGGTTTCGCGTAGGGGTGTGCGGGAGTGGGAGTGCGGCTGTAGGGGACACGCGGTTGTGCGGGGGGCATGCTGGGACAGTGGTGCACCTTTGCAGGGCTGTGCAGTGCTGTGACTGTCCCCACACTGGCTGTGTCTCCTCACCATGAGTTCAGCCCCAGCGGTCTGGCAGGGTGTTCCCGCAATGGCAGGGTGTTCCTGTGACAGGCGGCTGCCTGTACCCAGGCGTCTGTCTCCCCACACCGGGTGTTGGCTGCCTGGGGACCCCTGGGGTGATGGAGGCACCAGGCTCCCGCGGGTACCTGCTGCTCCAGCATCACCCGGCACTTCCACCTCAGCTCATTTGGATGCATGGCAGCTGGCCGGGTCCCTCCAGCTCTTGGGTGCGAGGAGGAGGAGGGTGACTCCGAGCAAGGAGCGAGGTCTGGACATGACCCTGTCCCATGTGGCGGGTCTTGCGGCTGCGGGCTGGCTCTCCCCAGAGCCCAGCCTGTTGGGGGGCTCTGAATTTGGGTGGGCTCAGGAGGTGGTTTAGCAGCCGGCGGTGACCCCCTTGGGCTGTAGCATGCTAGTGGGTTGGCCATGGGGTGCCGTAGTGAGACTCTTGTGGGGCTGGGACACCGCAAACAGCATCTCCCATGACCCTGGGTGCATCAGCAGGTTCTCAGGGCATATGAAGATGGGAGATGACTGGTGGGTGCTATGGGGGTGAGTGGGTGAATTGAGGGGGAGATGCATGTGTGGGTGACTCTGTGGGTGCCAGGGATGGGTGAACAGATGGTGGGGGTAGATGGCTGGGTGGTTGGTCGGGTGTCTGAGGATGGATGGATGGCTGGCTGGCTGGCTGGCTGGCTGGCTGTTGTGCAGCGCTTGGTGGCTGGGGGATGGTGCACAGGGACACACGGACAGGTGAGCTCTCTGGGGAGGTCTGTGCACCCACGCTGTCGCCACATACCACAAGAGCAGCACCAAGCACCCCGGGGTGGGCATGGGGTGATGCTGGGGGTGCCAGTACCCCGTTTTGGGGGTGTTCGCAGGCCAGGGTGGGTTCTCCCTGGTGCGGTGCAGCAGCCTGGGGGTAGGTTAGCTGGTCCCTGAGGCCTGACATTTATAAACATCAGCCGCGCCCGGAGAATCAATACAGTTTAATAACCGGCGAGCGGAGACGGGAGACACATCAACCCGACACTCTGCGGCTCCGCAAATGTTATTCTAAATCATCCTGGGCGGGTGATTGCATTAAGCACACAGCAGCACGGGGCACGGGCACTCTGTTCCAGCAGAGGCCATTGCGCTGGGAAACGGGATTGGTGGGTGGTGGGGGGAGGCGGCCCCCTCTTCCCCCCCCTCCCCAAAAAAAAAAGGGGTTCCCTCCTGCAGGACATGGCAGGGGGATGGTGGATGAAGGGGTTGTTGGTCCCGTGGGGTTCTATGTGCTGTCAGAGCCTCGGGGGTTTTGGGCAAGTGGGACCGTGCCTCTGCGCAGGGGTTGGGGTGGGTGGCAGCACAGTGACACAATGGGTGATGTGAGGGCAGCCGGGTGGCCCTGAATCTCTTGGTGTCACCCCACGGTTCCTGGGGGCTTGGTCCCCTCCCTGGAGCATCCCTGGCTCCGCGCTGACATTTCTCCCCGTTTCCCTGGAGATGAGGCGGTTGCCGTGGAAACCTCCCTTCCTCTTCTTCCGTAACCACCCTCTTCCTCGCCCGGGGTTGGGTGGGGGGTGGCATTGACGCTGTCCCCACCCAGCCCCTAAATTTGGGGACCCCCTCCAGGGGTGCACAACGGGAACCCTGAGGTGTGTGGGGGTACACACCCACGTGGGTGCGACAGAGGGCACGTGTGTGTGTGCCCGGGCTGTGCGTGCTGCACACCCGCCCTGTCATGCTTGACATCCTGCCGTTGCCGTGACGACCCCATGAGCACATGGCTTGGTGCTCCGCAGCATCGCGGGGGAAGCACGCTTGTTGCCCTGGAAACGGCCGTAATTGTAGCATTTTTCCGCTAAAAGAGGGGGATAAAAAGGAAAGGGGGGAGAGAAGAGGAGAAATGGCACTGCGGGGCAGCGGGCCAGGGACGCATGTCCCGGCCCGGCATGTCCCGCTGCGCACACGTGTCCCGCTGGTGGCTCTGCACAGCAGTAGGCCGAAACTGGGTGAGGATGGGGAAGGGGAGAGTGGTGGCAATGCTGCCCAAGGGGCCAGGGCTGGCTGGGCGCTCCCGCTGCCTCTGCGGTCCGTTGCGGTCGAGGAAGGTGGGCAGGCGGTGAAGGCTGGTACTGGCAGCACTGGGCACCCATCCCCAGGGCCATAGCATTGCCCTTGGCCTGTAGCGTCCCCGGTTTGGCATGGCCACAAGCCTCGGCTGTTCTTGCAGGTCCCTCCCCTGCTCCCCATGCCAAATCCTGCCGTTCCCCTTGGAAAAGGGTTCGGTCAGGGCACAGCGCTGGTGCTGACCTCCGGCTCCCTCCCACTTGTGTGTTGCAGATGAACCGCCCCATCCAGGTGAAGCCAGCTGACAGTGAGGGCCGAGGAGGTAGGTGTTGTGCCCCCCACCTTCCCCGGCTGCCCAGTGTGGGCAGGTGGGTGCAGGGCCACCCGGGGTGGGAGGTGATGGAGGACGGGGCAGCGTCATGGGGACTTCATTTGAGGAGAAATTCACCAACGGAGCTGCCTTTGCTGGCGGTGTCCAACCCTGAGCGTGGAGAGTTATCTCGGTCCTCCTGGCCCTGCAAGCTGGGGGGAATGTCCCAACGTCATGCTGAGAGCGTCCCGACATCATCCCATGAGCGTCCCGCCATCACCCCATGAGCATCCCAATGTCATCCCATGAGCATCCCAACATTATATCATGAGCATCCCAACATCATGCCGGGCCTGAGGGCCAGCCAGCTGCCCTCCAACAGCCCCTTCATCTATCAAACAACCCTGTTAACCTGCCTGGAGCTTCCTGTGGGGATCCCCACCCGGCAGAGTCGAGGGTGCAGGAGTCATCCACATGCGTCCTGACCCCTCTTGAACAGAAACCGCCAACCCCACTCCAAAATTCGTGGGTGTTTGTGGCTCGCAGGTCTGCGGCGTTTTCTGGGCTGAGCTGATGGTTTGGGCAAAAATGATGGGAATTGGATGGAAATTGAAACACCCCCCCTGCTCCTCCCCAGTATTCCCAGTGCCAGGAGCGAGCGCTGGGTGCGTAGGCGTGCTCAGACACACGGGGCGCTTGCAGCCAGCGTAGGTACCCCCCTATCCAAAATGCCGTGTTATTATACACGGTGCAAGTTGGTCCTGGCGCGTCCCCGAGGGAGCCGGCAAATAAATTACCCACTTACCAAGCGTAATTGGGGAAGGATTAAAAATTGATGGGTGAGCTCGGGTGCCCAGCGCCGGTCCCCTCGCCCGGCAGGTGACGCTTGGCTGCCGAGCCCGTTCCCTCCGGCCGCCTTCGCCGGGAGATGGTTTATGTTTAACCAGACAATGCACAAGCCCTATTCCCTTAACTAATCTTCCTGGTACCGTAGCGGCCGGAGCATTAATCCTCTCCTGCCATTATTTATTTATTTCCTCGGCAGCGCTCTTGACAGGGCACCTTATTTCCTTTGTCAAATGCCATTAGCGCGCGGCAGGAGCGCACGGCCGCGCAAGACGGATGCTGGTAATAATAATGAAATCCTCATTATTTACTCTCCCTTCTCTGGTGTTTGGGTTATTGATGTCCCCCGGGCACGGCTGGAGCCACGGGTTGTTCTGCGAGTCAGTCACGCCAAGGCAATCGCCACTGTTCCGCCCGGGCGTCTCTTTGTTTCCCAGCTGCGGAGCTGGGAAACCAGCTCCTCTGGTCCCTGAAGTGGGAGCCGGCTCCTCCTGGCTTTGCCCCTCAGCATGAGAGGTCTCCCTGCCCCCGAGTGTTTTGTAGGATGGGGGTGACAGACCCTGCATCTTCACCGCCGTATCGGCATCGCTCCATCCCCAGGCTCCGGTGATACCTGGCTCTTTCGCTTCCACCCGCCATTCGCAAACCAGGGATGAGGGGACGGGACGGGGAGCGCCGTCCTGCTCTCCGACGGGCTTGGTTTTCTTTTTAGAAGATAGGAAGCTCTTTGTGGGCATGTTGGGGAAGCAGCAGAGTGAGGATGACGTCCGGCGCCTCTTTGAGCCCTTCGGCCAGATCGAGGAGTGCACCATCCTCCGAGGGCCCGACGGAGCCAGCAAAGGTGGGGTTTTGGGGAGCTGGGTGCGCACCCCGTGGGCTCCCGGGTCCCACGGAAGGTGGGAGGTGCTGGCTGGGCAACGCTGGATCCCACGGCAGCCAAATCCAACCTTTCCCATGTCCCCTCTCTGCCCTTAGGTTGTGCCTTTGTGAAATATGGCAGCCACGCCGAGGCGCAGGCGGCCATCAACAGCCTGCACGGCAGCCAAACCATGCCGGTAAGAGCCAGGCACCCGCCTTGCCCTGTCCGACCTCGTGCTGCCTGCATAATCCAATCACCAGCTAATTTGATCCTCTATCTAATTGGATCAAAAATCCCACCGACCGGCAATTTGTTGGCTGGATCACCCTGAAGTTCATCCCTGCCCGGGTGCTGAGCCCCCGGGGATGGGTGCGCGGGGCTAATTCCCTCCGTGCCAGAGAAAGGGGCTGTTTAATTAACACCAAAGGAGGGGGGAGATGGGGGGGGGAAGGGGAAGGAAGTGGAGGTCAGGGAGCTGCCGGCGGGGAGAAAAGCCAGCTATAATTAAACCTCACATCGATTGCGGGTTGCTGCTGCCAAGCCGGGCAGCATCCCCGGGGCTGAGGATGCCGCAGCTGCTGCGAGCCCGCGGGTTCCTCCCCGAAGTGGGAAAACCTTTTTGATGGGGGGAGGAACGAGTGGGACCCTGCTGTCAGCCCCACCTCACCTCCCTCCCACCTTCTCAGGGTGCCTCATCCAGCCTGGTGGTGAAGTTTGCAGACACGGATAAGGAGAGGACCCTGCGGCGGATGCATCAGATGGCGGGGCAGCTGGGGATCTTCAACCCCATGACCATCCAGTTTGGTGCCTACGGGGCCTATACGCAAGCGGTAGGAGCTGGTGCGGGGCTGGGAACTCAGGGGGGGTGGGTTTGGGGAGCCCAGTGTTTCGGGGGTCTGGTTTTGCCTGGGTGGGGTTGTACCAGTGGTTGTGGACGCCCATCAGAGTTGGTGTATCCCCTTTTTGGGGATGCTTCAACCCCGGGGTGAGGGTGGCATGGCCATAGGGCTCAGTGGCTCCATAAGTCACCTTTCTTAGTGTCACCCAGACCTCCTCACTACCCGGGTCCTGCAGCAGGTGGCATTTATCCCTCCATGCGCAGGCGCAGAAGGGGAATGACGACGCTGATTTGTCCTCTCCCATTGCCCCCTTCTCCCCGCCTCTCGCTCCCTTTCCCCTTCTCCCCGCTTTCTTCCCTTAAGATCATGCAGCAGCAGGCAGCCCTGATGGCGGCTGCGCAGGGGACCTGCCTGAACCCCATGGCCGCCATCGCCGCCGCCCAGATGCAGCAAATGGCCGCCTTCAATGTCAGCGGGCTGGTGGCTGCCCCCCTCACCCCCTCTTCAGGTACAACCCCCCTCCCTTCTGTTTGCTGCCTGACGCCTCCCCCCAACCTTGACATCCTCGGTGGGGAGAGCTGCGGGCGCTGACGCCTCCCTCCCTCCCGCAGGTACGAGCACCCCTCCTGGCATCAGCACGGCGCCCGTGCCCAGCATCGCCACGCCGATCGGGGTGAATGGCTTCAGCCCACTGCCGCCGCAGACCAACGGGCAGCCCGCCTCAGAGACCATCTACACCAACGGCATCCACCCCTACCCAGGTAAACGCCCCCCGCGCCTTCGCAGCCTGCCGGGGGGCCTCCACCACCTTCCCCGGGGGGATGCTCTAGATGGGATGAACCAGCAGTGCTCCCATCCCCACCGAAATCCCATGGCATCCTCACTGAAATCCCATGGCATCGCCGCCTTTGTGAGCACGACGATGCTCTTGGTTCCTATGAAGGAGCAGCTCTGCCACCCCACCACAGTGCTCGGCCGAGAGCCCTTCCCCATGGGAACTCCCCCCACCTCTGGGTGTCTCTTCCTTATTCTCCTTTCCTTCTCCTTTCTTTTCTCTTCACAGCTCAAAGCCCCACAGTGGCGGATCCCCTCCAGCAAGCCTACGCAGGCATGCAGCACTATGCAGGTCTCAAACTCCGCTTCGCACTTCTTCCCTCTGTCCCCTCCTTGCTCCTCACCCTTATTTTTTTTTGGGCGGGGGGGAAGAGGGGGAGCAGGGTGTGAACATCACCTCAGGGTTGAACCCCAGGATTTGGGGCAGAGCACAGATTAATGGGATGAGCAGGAGCTGCAGGGCTGATGGCAGAGCGCCATCCCCTCATCCCCTAACAAGATGGATGCATTCCCTACAAATTTTGGATGGAGGAAAAAAGGGTTTGAATGCCCTTAGCGTTGAGAGAGCTCCGTGGGGGAGAGCTAATGGCACTGCCTGGGAGAGAGGGTGAGGTTTGGGCAGTGGTGGAGGGCTGGCTCTGTGCTGCATCCTGTCGCCATGCTGGAGCATGCTGTGGATGCACCAAGGCATCAGGAATCCTGGGATGTTTGTCGTGTGGCCGAGTACAATGGCCAGGGAGATGGATGCAGAGGGGAGGGACTCAGGGCGCCCGTGTGAGCGCTCATGGCCATTTTCAGGTTTTTCAATAGAAAACCGGCGTTTGGGCCCTCAGCTGTCGGGGTTCCTTTCAACTGAGGGTGCCGTGTTGCTGGTGCCACCACTGACTGTCCCGGGAGAGCCGATCCCACATCCCTGGCAAGCCGGGCAGGAGGGAAGGGCAGAGCTGGCAGCCCTGGGGGTTCTCAGCTCCACGTTTCTCTCTTCCAGCAGCATATCCCACCGCCTACGCGCCCATCAGCCAAGCCTTTCCCCAGCAAGCACCCATCATCCCGCAGCAGCAGCGAGAAGGTGAGGGGTTGTGGGAGGGGGGAGTCCCCCAGGGGTGACCCTGCCCCCTCCCCCCGGCCCTGCGACTGACTTGAGGCTGTCCTTTGTGTGTCACCCAGGTCCCGAAGGCTGTAACCTGTTTATTTATCACCTGCCCCAGGAGTTCGGGGATGCGGAGCTCACGCAGATGTTCTTGCCTTTTGGCAATGTCATCTCTGCCAAAGTCTTTGTGGACCGTGCCACCAACCAGAGTAAATGCTTTGGTAAGTCCTGCTGTGCGGCTCCCTGGCAGCCCGGCTTGGGGCTCCGGCAGTGCCAAGGGGTGATGGAGGCTGCATGGTGGCTGGAGCAACGTCACCATCCTGTCCCGGAGCCGAAGGGCGGTTGTTTGTCCCATGCCATGCCGGGACAGAAGGACATACCCTGCCACTGTCCTCAGTGGTTGGTCACCGCTTGCCCCCCTGCCGTGTCCCCTGGGCTGCGTGCCACTGCTACCACCATCCTGCAGACCTGTCACCACAGAGTCCCTGTAGCCTGCGTCACCTTGGTGGCCCCATGGACCCCGCCACCCCAGTGTCCCCACAAATCCCATCACCTTCACATCCCCAGAGACCGTTCCAGTGTCCCCGCTGCCCTCGGGGTCCCCAAAGATGCCATCGCCCAGTGTCCTCCATCCCGGGGCAGTGCTGTTACCCCCAGCCCCCCACCCTGGGGCCACCCGTCCCGTGGGATTTCCGCAGCTGGATGGCGGCAGAGCGGCAGCCCGTGACGTGTGCGGTGACGAGCCCCCTGCCACCTCGTCCCTTGCCCCCAGGTTTCGTCAGTTTTGACAATCCGACAAGCGCTCAGGCGGCCATTCAGGCCATGAACGGCTTCCAGATCGGCATGAAGAGGCTAAAAGTCCAGCTAAAGCGGCCGAAAGACGCCAACAGACCCTACTGACCCCTGCTTACCCTGCGGAGAGGTACGGGGGGGTCTGAGGAGGAGGGACTGGCCCTGCTGCACCCCCCTGATGTACCCAGGGGCACCCAGCTTGCGGGCTCGGCTCACCTAAAGTATCACAGGGGGCTGTGTTTGCTCCAGAAATGTCCTCAAACGTGCCATCTGCGTGTGGGTTTCAGGTGGGGGAATTGGGTCTGTCTGTCTGTCTGTCCCCCAGGCTGATGGCCCCTTCCCTGTTTTGCAGGTCGGACGTCCCGCGGTGTCTGACGACTTTCCCCTTCCCCAAGTGCAGTATCCAAACCCGTAACTCTCTTTCTTTGCAACACATCCCGGAGGAGGAAGAGCAGGATGAAGAGGAGGAGGCGGCGGTGGAGAAAACGGCGAAGAGGAGAGTCACTCTGGTCGTAGCTTTTCCTTTTTGAGTGGAGGTTTTTTGGGTTGGTTTTTTTTTTTTTTTCCTTATTTTTCCCCCCAAACTGGTCTCGTTTGTTACTCAACGGGAACGAGAGAGGGAAGAAGACGAGGAAGGAGGAGAGCAATGTGACCCCAGGGTTGAGATTCGCTGCCGGCAGCTCGCCGGGGACTCACCGAATCCTTCGCCGTGGGAGAGGGGACGCTGGCTTCGGGCAGCCAGGGCATCCCATCTGCTTTTGTGTTTGGTGGTTTTGTGGTTGATTTTCTTATTTTTATGATATTATTATTATTATTATTTTATTATTTTTTTAAAGCACTCATTTGCTGCTACCGATTTCCCAGGAGAAATGAGGAAAAAACAAAAACAAAACAAGAGGCTCCAAAATGGATTGTTAAACCAAAGCCGGTGGGATGGGACCAGCCTCGGGCGCGTCACCGCAGGAAGCTTGGTTGGAAAACAAAAGGAAAGGAAAGGAGAAAGGGCAGGATTTTCTTCTTCCCAGGAGAGAGGAAAAAACCAACACCACAAAAACAAAACAAAAACCCAACCGGATCCAAGGATGTTGGACTTATAGAAGATATATATAAATAGGTATATATATATATATATATATCCCATGGAGCGGGGCCGGCGGGACATCGCTTCCCCCTTGCTCGTCACTGGCACAGGGACATAGGATTTACTTGTTTCAGAGTCATATCATTCCTTAGAGTTTAGGGACCAAAGGACTATTGCTTTTTTTAAAATATATCTATAAATAAATTAATTTAAAAAAAAAAACCACAAAAACAACCCCCCCCCCACGATGACGACAAACGACAACAAAAACCCAATTAAAGAGAAAAAACCCACAAAAAAGAAAAACCCCAACAAAAAACCACAAAAACCCACCAAAAAACCCAAACAAACAAAACCAAACCCTCCCCCCAACCCTCCCCCTGGCAAAACACACACCCCCCCTGCACCCAAACTAGAAAACAGGAATGGAGTAATTAAAAAAAACCCAACAAACCAAACCACAGATGAAGAAGGTAGAGGAAAAAAAACTCGGGCGGTCAGAGCTTCGAGTGGTACCTAGAGGGCTCGGGGGGGTTTGGGGAGGGGGGGTTGTTGGGGAGGGAGGGCTGATTTGTGGGGCTCAAGGGCTTGGTTTCGGGGAGCCGATTCCTGGCTGGGGATAGGGGATGTGGAAGGGGATGAGGGCTTGGCAGGGGGGGTTGGGAGGGGGAATATATTTTTTTTTGGGGTGGGGCAAGAGGGGTGAAAGAGCCCCTCGGTCGCCTCTCCAGGAGGGGGCGAAACGATGAGGTTCTTTGCGTTTTGGGTTGGTTTTGGGGATTTTTGGGGTTGGGGGTTGGTTTCTTTCTTTTTTTTCCAGCCAAAAAAAGTAAAAAAGTTAAAAAAAAAAAAAAAAAAAAAAAAAAAAAAAGCAAAAAAAAGCAGCGCGGTTTCAGCCGAAACGAAGCGAAGTGAAATAAACTTATTTTGTCAAAATCGGCACCATGGCTGGTTCTTTGGAGCGATCGCTGCCACTGCCCCTCCCCGATCCCCACCTGGAGCCCTTGCTGAATGGCTCAAACCCCACCAGGCCCAAGTATCCGCCAGGGACTTGGTGAATCCGGGAGAGGAGCACGGGGCCTCTTTTGGTTGCTTTCCCCCCAAGCAATGACCAGAGCACGGCCCTGTGGTTTCACCGTTCCCCGGGCCCAGCTGGTGTTCCTGGGTGGCTTTGGGCTGATGCCACAGGAGCTGCCACTGCTCCAGGGACAGTATTTTGCCACCATGACCGTGGGGAACCTTGGCCACCCAGGTACCTGTGCCACCCCCCCCAGGGTCCCCGTCCCACAGCTTCTCCTGCAGGGTTGGGTGTTGGGGGACATGGTGGTGCCGGCGCTGTGTCGGTATGGGATGGGCTGGTGCTGAAATGAAGCGCAGGCCCCAGATTTCCTCGTGTTGGATGCTTGAGTCTCTGCGGGATCCTGTCCCAAGGCACCATCCCTTCACCAGGTGCAGGCCCAGCTGTGCCAAGATCCCTTTGCCACAGTGGGATGGAGGCCGATTCCCTCCCCACTTCCCCTTGATCCCTTCCCTACGATCCCATCCCCTCCCCGGGGTCCCATCCCTTCCACATGATTTCATCCTTTCCCTGTGATCTCATCCCTTCCCCTCCATCCCATCCCCTCCCCGCCATCCCATCCCCTCCTCACCATGCTACCCCATCCCATCCAATCCCTGTGATTCCATCCCCTTCCTGCCATCCCATCCCGTCCCATCCCATCCCTTCCCCATGATCTCCTCCCTTCCCTGCCATCCCATCCCCTCTGCTATCCCATCCCCTCCCTGTGATCCCATCCCCTCCCCACCATCCCAATCCCTTCCCCAAGACCCCATCCCATCCCCTGTGATTCCATCCCCCCCAATCCCATCACCTCCTTGTGATCCCACCCTCTCCCCCCCTCCAGCCATGTCCCACTTTTAACCAAACCGCCACAAATTGCTTTTCTCTTTGTTTTGCCCGTGGGTTTGGGTTGGTTTGTTGGGTTTTTTGTTTTTTTCTTTTTTCTTTTGCATGGGTTTCTCTCATGGATAAAAACGCCGTTGCTGCCAAGGCCAGGAGGGGCGGCCACAGCCACGCCAGCCCCCGCAGCTCCTGCTCCACGCTGCCACCGGGTCGGGTACAACAGAGGAAGGGGACGGGGAGGGGACAAGGGGCCACTAAACCCGCCTGGTGCTCGCCTGATGCCTATGGACAGGGTGGAGCCGCCGGCATTGGCCCCATCTCTGCCCTGCCCGGGAGGCCCAAAACTCGCTCGTCCCTCCCCGGCCTCACCCGGGGTCCTCACTCGGTACCCGGTGGGGGAGGAGTGGTCCCGGAGGGGGATCCCCGCTGCCGCTCAGTTTGTGTACACCTGAGTCCCGATCACACGCATGATCTCCTTCTGGATTTTGGGGTCCTGAGTATTGATATTGGCGTCTCCCACTTGGCCATCTTCGTACCTGGAAGGGGAAAAAGGGGGGGATTGAAGGGTAAAGGGGTGTCCCAGGGGCGTCCCCCGGGTGAGGTGGGTGCTGCTGGGACTCACACGAAGAAGAAGCGGGTGCAGACGTGGTCGGAGACGGGGCAGACCCAGATGTTGCCGTGTTTCTGCAGGTCCTTGGAGGTGATGACTGCGGGGAAAAGGGATGTTGGACGGGGACGGGGATGTGTCCCTGCTGGGTGCACCCTCCCTCCCACCCTCCGGGTGAGCCAGGGCTGTAGGTGCTGCCCTGCCACCCCTTCTCCGTCCCAACCCCACGTGTCCCCCCACCTTCGCAAAGCGCGATGCAGTTCAGGTTGCGGCTCTGGAGGAAGCGGGACTGGATGGAGCGGGTCTGCAGGGAGAGAAAACAGTGTCAGTGCCCCGGCCAGGCTCAGCTTGCACCGTCCCCAGCACCCACGGGTGCCACGGCGCCTCTCACCTGGGGGATGGTGTTCATCCGGTTGTACCTCTGCACCAGCTCGTCCTTGGAAGGCATCCGGTGCTGCCCTTTCCCCATCCCTGTGGAGAAGCAAGGTGGCAACTGTCACTCCCAGGCAGGGAGCACCCCTGGGGTGATGCGAGGACACATGCCACAGACAGGGATGGCCACTCTGGGTGCTCCCACCCTCCAACCGAACCCTGGGAACCCCCCCGAAAGTGGGTGAAGCGGCTTTTGGAGCCTAGAAAACATTGGGGTTTAATTCCCTGGTGCATTGGAAAGCCCCGACCTGGCTGGGATGAGGCTGGTGCGGGTGGGAAGGATGCGGGATGCTGCTCACTCCCGCACGGCGACTCAGGCCGCCACGATGCCGAGCATCCCCGAGCCCATGCAGGGAGCGGGGACGGGAGTGCAGGCAGGACCAGGCAGCACAGGCAGCCTCTTACCTGAGTATCCAAAGGAAATACTGGAGATGGGGCTCAGATAGATGCCCTTGCCATAGGCTGCTCCATGCAGCTTGCAGGAAAACACCAGGGTGAGCGATGTGGGGTCACCCGGACGGCGTGGGCACGGTGGCAGAGGCAGCCCGGCCTCTGCAGGCAGCTGCCTGCATCCCTCCCTGCCTGCCTGCCTGCCCCAGGACGGGGACGAGGGAGGGGTGGGGGAGAAGATCAGGAGCAGGGGAGCATTACCTGCAGTTTGGTGTAGGACGCATTGACCAGCCCGTTGCGGAGGATGGAATGCCAGTTCTCAATGTGAGAGCCGCTGGGAAAAGCCGGGCCCCATATCAGCCCCATGGTGCCCTGCCCCACAGCACCCTGCCCCATGGCGCCCTGCCCCACGGCGCCCTGCCCCACAGCACCCTGCCCCACAGCACCCTGCCCCACGGTTCCTGCCAGCCGCCCCCCCCTCACCCCTGCAAGCTCACTGGAAAGCGAAGGTGCTGCCGTAGAGTTTCTTGGCGGTGCGGAACCGGGCTTCTTTGGCCGGGGGGCTGCTGAGCAGGAGGAACTGGTGGGAGGTGTGCATGAACTTCAGCTGCTACCAGGGGAAAGGGAAGAGCAAAGGCGGTGCCGGCAGGGAGAGAGGACAGATGGACGGAGAGACAGAGAGACAGACAGATCATGCGCGGCAGCCCGGCCCTGTGCCTGTCCCAGCCCCACTTTGCCCATCCCAAGCTCACTGGGAGGGCCAGTGGCAGCCCTGCAGCCCGCATCCTGCCTCCCACACATCACAGGCAGCAGGCTGCACACCCCCAAATCTGCACTGGACACCCCGGACCCTTCCATCGCCTCCCTTGCACCTGGACATCCCCCATCCTGCACCCCACACCCTCTGTCCTGCACCCTGTGCCTCACCCGGCACCCGGCCAGGCCCCTTACCCTGCTGAGAGGCAGCTTGACGATGTGGGATCGGTTGCTGGAGATTATCCTTGGGAAGAGGAAGAGGAAGATCAGGCAGGGTGGTCCCACACCTACCCCCAGGAGTGGGGCAGACCCCAGAGTTGAGCCAGAACCCGCCCTGAGGCTGGTGGATGGTCGCAAACCCCCAGGAGAAAGGGGCTGCAAGGGGTTTGTGCTGACGATGCCTGGCTGCCCCCTGCCCACCCTTGTCCTGGGGGATGTGGGGCAGCAGGGAGGGTCACAGCACCCTTGGCCTTACCACTGCAGGAGGGGATGGGCCAGGGGGTCCAGCTTGTCCATCTGCTTCTTGATCTCCAGGTAGGAACCCTGGCAGAGGCAAGAGGGGGTGCAGGTGGGTCCCCTGGCACCTGGCCGGCTGCAGGCCAATGGAGACTGGCACCAAACTGCCGCCCCCAGCGAGGGATCCTGTACCGGGGAAAGGGGGGGGCTCACACAGGGCCATGGGTGGTGTAGGGTGACGCCAGCGTACCTGGGTCATCTCCCGGATGGACATCACACTGTCCAGGGCCTTCTGCAGCCGCTCGTAGTTCTTCTTCTGCATGTGGGGCAGGAGAGAGGCGACCATCAGAGGGTTCTCAGAGCTGCCCCCAGCCCCATCACCCCATTGCCTCCCACTCGGCATCAGGGAGCATTCCCCACCCCAGGCGCTCACTTTGGGGTTGAAGGCAAGCGTTTTGGGGTCGTTGGGGTCCACTACGGAAGGGTAAGGCTCGAAGATGATGCTCTTGCGAGGAGACTCCAGGGCAGCACGGCACATGGCCACCAGCAGGTCCACCACCTTGGGGATAGGGCGTGGGGTGAAGGGACAGCGCCCCAGGGTGACGGTGTGCCCACCCACCAGGCGCACTCCTACCTCAGCGCCCGTGGCCACCTCCTCCGCTGCGCCGGACATGACGCCCAGGGTGTAGAAGGAGAAGACGCAGAGCTCCCGGGTGCACACAGCCGGCTGCGGGGGGGACGGGAGACGTGGGGAAGGTCAGGGGTGGTGACACAGGGGGACAGCCCAGTCCCGCACGGTCCCTGTCGCCGCACCTTGAGCATGGAGCCGTTCTGGAAGACGTGCTGCTCGTCGCACACCACGCAGTACTCATTGAGCGTTGGGATGCGCTGCTCCGCGTACTTCATGATCTGAGGGAGAGGAGGGTGGGAGGAAGCCCCCCACAGTGGCCGGGGAGCTCAGGAAGAGGTTCCGGGAAGGCAGCTGGGGCCGAGCAGGACACTCACCTGGACGAGGAAGCCGTACTCCAGCGTAGGGACGTTCTTGCAGTGGCCGCCGACCTGCGCCGGAGCCGGAGCGGAGCCAGCTGCGTTATCCCCTTTCCCCCACGCACCCCCACCTCTGCGTGGCACTGGCACACCCCAACACCCCAACCCACTGCTGCGGGACCCCCAACATGCCAACTGCCTTCCAGGGATGCAGCCGCGGGGGTAAAACCCGTGCAGCACCCCGCAGTTGGAATCCTGGCACCCATGGGTGCTGGAGACAAGGCACAGGGGATAAAGCCCTGCATGCGTTCCCCTCAACTCAGGGGGGTTCCGATCTCCCCCTGTGACAGCCCCCCAGGAATCCAGGAAAGTAAAGAAAGAGAGGAAAGCAAACCCCGAGGCGGGGAGGCACCCACCAGGATGTTGAAGGGGGCGACACCTGCCTGGGTGCTGGCGGGGGGGTAGCCGAACACCTCCACCTTGGGGTTCTTCACGGTGCAGGACACCGAGCGGTTCATCAGGCGGTTGACGCGAGCCTCAGGGATGCCCAGTTTGCTCTTCAGCACCGAATCCTGGATGACGGGGAAGCTGGGAGACCTGTGGGCACAGAGTCCCACTGAGCAGTTTGTCACCGTCCTCTGCTCCTCTGTCACCCAGCACCCACTTCACCTTGGCTGGTTTTCGGGAGAAACCTCTGCGTCCCAGGGAGCGGCAGCGTCCGAGGGGTGAGCAGGGAAACCGAGGCACGGCGTGAGGTCCCCAGCCACCCAGGGTGAGGGGACAGAGGGTGGGTTCCCTTGGGGACATCGTCATCAGGCTCTTACTTGGGGATGGGGGAGAAGATGCTGAGGCCGGCGCGAAACTTCTTGATGGTGCCACTTGTCTTGAACCAACTGTGCCGCTTCTCCTGCTGGGTCTTGAGGAAATCATTGCTGAGATGTTTCCATTGCTGTGATGTGAACATGCCCAGGATCCTGGAAGGGAGGCAGCACGGGTGCTCAACCTGGGTGCCGGCACCCCTGGGCACTCTGGTGCCTGCTGAGCCTGGCCCATGGGTGGCCCGTGCCACCCAGCTTGTCCCCTTGCCCGCCCAAAGGCGGTGCTGAGCCCATTGTGGGGCAGATAAAAGGCAGCAGCCTGGGGACACGTGGCACCTGGCTGTTTTTTGGGGCAAAACGATGACACTGTGGACAACCCTGTCCACCACCCTCAGGTGCTGGTTGTGTTTTGGCTCTTACTTCTTCAGCTGCAGGCCCAGCCCGAAGCCCTCCTTGTTGGATGGCTGGAAAACCTCGATGGATGGTTCTGCGGGAGGAGAGAGGAGGGTGAGCGGTTGGCGCCACCGTGGCACCCATCCCAAGAGCCCATGGGGACACCACCCTGCCCATCCCCACTCACCGGGGCCATCGAGGTACTGGGAGAGGGAGAAGCGCAGGCGCAGGACGATGGGCTCCGTCCGCAGCACCTTCCACGCCGTTGCCACCTCCTCCTGCCAAGGGAGAGCTGCATTTCAGCACGGCCGTGGGGACCCCCAACTCGGGAGGGAAACTCAGGGATCCCCCCAGGGTGCATGTGTCCCCCCCCCCGCCCTTCCCCGTGCTGACGTCGGTGGCACTCACATCGAGGAAGCTGATGTTCACGTGGAGGTCAATGTCCACGTCGTCGATGGTCCCATACTCCCTGGGAAGACACACAGTGTCATGGGGGGGACAGGGCGTGGTACAGGGTGCCCGCCGTGCCAGGGCTCACAGGGAGGTGATGGGCTTGCTCCCCACGCAGCACCCCTGAGAGTGGGATAGCACAGGGAGAGCACCCAGGCTGCGGATGGCTGCCTGGGGATGGCGCAGGCGCCCGGGGGGTGGCATGGCACGGCGGGGTGCCCGGGGGGTGGCGGGAGTGCGTGTGCCCACCTGACGGCCACGGCATTCTCGCTGTAGATCTCCTTCACCGCCTCGATGTCGGCATCCAGCTGCGGGTGACGGTACAGGTCGGCGGCGCAGGTCCCCTATGGCACAGAACCATGGGGCACCATCAGACTCCCACCCAGCCCCATGCTCAGGGTGGTCCCTGAGCTCCACCCTGGCCATGGCACCTGGGGGACGTGGCACCCGTGGCTCTTACCTGCACACCGTAGAGGAACTCCTCGGACTCATTGTCCCCATCGGAGTCATCGTCCGTCCAGTATTGGCCCTTGAGGTCCTGGGGGGACACAGGTGGATTTGGAGGGTCTGAAGGCTGGGGGGCAGCGGGAAGGGTTGGGGGAAGCAGGTTTGGGGGAATGATTTAGGGGTGGATTTGAGGGAGGCACTGGTATGGGAGGGAGTAGGGTAGGAGAGAAGGTTGGGAGGAGCAGGTCAAGGGGTATGAGATGGGGCAGCGTTTTGAGGGGCACTGGGATGGGGAGCAGCAGTTGGGGGAAATAAAAGCAGGGGCAGCGGGATGGGGGGAGGAACAGGATGAGCATAGCAGGGGGGAAGGGGGTGCAGAAAGGGGGAACAGTGGGCCAGGGACAGTGGGACACGGAGTTGGGGGGACAGCGGGAGGGAGATGGGGGGGCAGCAAGGGGTGGCAGCAGGTTGGGGACGGGAGGTGGGGGCCAGTGAGGACGACAGAAGGGGGGAACGGGGAACGGGGGGGCACAGCGGGATGGGGACAGCGGATGGGGGCCGCGCACGGAGCTGCCGTGGGGCCCGGGCCGATTGCGAATGGGGGGTCAGCGCCGCCTCCCTCCCGTGCCTGGGGGACACACCGGCGTACACCTCCTCCCGCCGCGGCCCTCGCATCCCGCCGCGGGGCCTGCTCCCTCCGCCGGGCCGTGGGGACGGGGACGCGGTGTCCCGGTCCCCCCCGTGCCCCCCCCCTCCGGCGGGCCGCCGGGGCCCCCCCTCCCCCCTCACCATCTCAGCGCCGCCCGGCCGGGCCTGCCGCCGCCTCCATGCTGCCGGGCGGGCGGGCGGCCATCGGGCCTTGACGTCAGGCCCTGCCGCGGGCCCGGGCGCCACCGCCGTCACCCGGCAACGCCGCCGCTGACGTCACCACCCTTGAGGACCCCCTCCGCTCCCCCCAACGCACCCCCCACACCCCCACCCCTGGGATCGGGGCGGCCACGGCGGAGACCCGCGCAGCTGGCGGGGCCCGCGGGGTGTGGGGTCCGCGTGTGGAGCCCCCCCCGCAGCGCGCCTCGGGGGGCGAGTTAGAGGCTCAGGGCCCCCCAAACCGGGCAGGCGGACCCAACGCCAGACCCTGAAGCATCGTGTGCGGGGGGATGTGAAGGGGTCTGTGTGAGGTTTAGGGGGGTGCGGCCCCTTTAAGAGCGGCGCGGCCCCTTTAAGACGGTGGCCACTCTCCGGCTGCGTGCGCGGCGGGTGCGGCGCCGCCTCTCATTGGGCGGCGGTCGCGTGATTGCACATCACTACGCGCTTTGTGCGTCCGCCGGAGAAAGGAGTCCCGGCGCCCCGCCTTTCCCGCGCTCCCCCCTCCCTTGTCCCTGGCGGGGCGGGCGGCGGAGGGATCCGCCGGGGAGGGGGTGAAGGAGGAACAGGAGGGGGAAAGGAGGCGGTGCTGCGGCCGGCCGGGATCACCTTGGCGGGGCGGCGGGACGGCGCGCAGAGCAGCGGCGGCTCTCGGAGAGGACGGGCGAGGGGTGAGGCCGGGCGGCGACAGCAGGTAACGGCGGCCTGGGGATTAGCGGGAGCCGGCGAGCGGGTAGCGGTATCCGCCGCGGCGCTAACGGCCGTCGCCATCGCCCCCACCAGCGGCGGTTGAGGGTCTCCCTCAGGCGGCGCGTGAGGCGGGGGGGAGTGCGGCCGCGGTGCCCCCTGGGAAGGTGGGGGTACGTGCGCGCGGGGGGCTTGCGGGGCCGAGCACGTGGCGCGGCGCCGTCCCGCCCAGCCCCGCTCGGAGCATCCCGGCCCCGGTGGGCGCCGGGGGAGCGGGATTGTCTGCGTCCGCCTGCCCGCCAATCCTCCGCGAGTGGGGAAGCGTGGGGCCCGCATTGCAACGTCTCGCCGCCGGCTGGGCCGGGCAGGGCCGGAGCCTCCGGGGAGGCTGAGTCAGACAGAGCGAAGCGCTTTGCCCGCTCCCCGCCCCGCTATCATCCCCCCCCTCACCACTCCCCCCGCCATCCCCGTGGCTGCTCTCACGCAAGAGCCGCAGCGTTGCTGCTGCTTCAATCACTGCTCGGTTCGCTGAACTCAGAAGTGCTGCCGCAGCTTCTTCATCTATCCCCCCAATCCCTCCCCCTTCCCCGGAGGAGAAGCCCTCTTCTCAATTTATCTCCCCACGTAATTACTCCAGCCTTTTAGCTCCTCTTCGCGAGGTTGGATGGGCATGAATGGCGCTTTTGTCGGCGGACAATGGCAACCTCCCGGGCTGCAATCTCTTTAAACCCCTGCTTTGTTCCGATAAGGCGGGAAATCAGGGACTCTCGGAGGGGTTTGTCATGTTAATGTCTTCGCTTTCCAGCCATCTCCTCCTTCTTGGAAGGGTTTGCTGCTGAGCCTGACCTGCGTCGTCCGGAAGGTGGGGTGAAAAGAGGGGGGTGGGGGGCGGTTCTGATTGCTCAGGATACCTCCGGGGCTTGTCGTGATTAAAAATTAAAATAAACCCATATCGTAGAATTCTTAAGCCCGGATCCAAGTCACAAAGCAGAATTTAGGCTAAGCGTTGGGATGCCCCGATGGGTTACGATGAGGCCAACTGGTTTCCATGCCAGCCACGTGTTCGGAGCGGGGCCTCTCGCCTGCCAAAGCCCCCCAAGAAACTTCTCTTCTTGCTAGATGAGGAAGCCTGAGGAGACCGCGGAGAGCAGCCACCTACGTGTTCCTTAACTTACCCTTTTATCCACCCAAAGTCGTAAATTCTACCAAAAAACACTCATTTCTTCGCCTTAGCTGGAGGGACCCCCAAGTCGCCGTCCGTTTCCTTCACACCTACTAAGCCGATAGTTTAATTTATCGTGAACAAGACGTTTCCCAGGCCGGCTGGACCACGTGTCGGTCCTTTATCACCCTTCTTCCCAGGGGAAGATGGTGCCGTGGCCTCCGCAGCGCACGGTGATGGGCGGCACGTAGGGAATGGGGGCTGCAGTACCTTACCGCTGCCACCCCGCAGCTGGGCGCGCAGCCAGTCTCCATCCTGGAGCTGGAGATGTGGCAGTGGGATCCGTGCTTCTACCTGGAGGTGTATTTAAATGGAATAAACCTCCCTCTCCCCCAAAAGAGACCTTGCTAAAAGATTTTTAGTTTCCTTCAAGGTGGCCAGGCTGAAAGGTTCCTTGGCCTCTCAGCACAGAGATGCGCTGCGGGGTTAGGTCGGTAGGTGTGTCCGCACTACAAATACCCTGGAGATAAGTCTTGACGCCTGTCACATCGACTCGCTTCACTTCTTTTTATTTATTTGTATTTCTAAAAGCCTCTTGCGTGCCCCTTCCCCGCAGGGAGGGGAGGCTCTGTCTGGCAAAGCTAATCCATCCGCGCACAGGGGAAGTGCTGATGCTTCCCGGCGCCGTGCCGGTTGGCCTGACCCGTCCAGGCTGGGGTAACTCGTTTTTCCAAAAGGCTGGAGAGAGGAGGCCTCTCGGCTGCGAAGCTGGGAGCAGGTGGCAGCTGCTGGGTCCTGTCCAGCGTTGCAGGAGGTGGGGGGTGGAAAAAAAAGAGATGGCATTTTTGGGGTGGCCATCTTGTACTTACATAACGTGACTCCTGCGACAGCCGCCCTCTCGGGAACCGGGGAGGGGGTGGTCAGGCTGTGTTACTTGCTGCAGAGCCGGGTAGTTTTGTGTTGCCGAGTGCCTTTAACTTCTGGAGTGAGCAAAGCCAAAGGGTTTTGAGACTCTTTTTGGGAACCTGAAGGCCTGCCTGGTTTCATAACCTATCCCTCCTTCAAATTTGGACCGTTTTGGGGAGACTGAGCGCGCACTGCCTCCTTCTGCGGCATCGCTGAGGTTGTGTAAGCAAGGCCGGGCAGTAAAACCTCAGTCGTCACCCTGCAGCTTTTACAGGCAGTAAAACCATCTCTGCCCGGCGTGGCAGTGGTTGATGCCGGTCCGTCCCTCCTGCTGCTTCTACTTCCCTATAACAGCAAAAGGTTTGCCCCGGGGTGGGGTTGGGGTGGGGATTGCCGCTGCTGCTTTCTCCCATCCGGAGGTGCCGCGTGGATTTAGGGTTTCTCTTGGCCCCGACCGAAGGCTGAGCTGGCAAGCATTAGTCACCTTATTACTGGAAACCCGGTCGTCCTGACCTCAAACGGATCTTTCTAGAATATTCAAGAGCCGGTAGATACCAGACAACCTTCGGGCCACCCTGCCTGAAGCAGCCTGAGCCCTAAGCTTGGGGACTGAAAGGTTATTCCATGGGTCTTGAATGGTTATCCCTCGAGGAGGGAATTCAGATTGATTTGGGCTTTGTAGGGGTGTTGCTCCCTATCTTTGGGCGTCCTTGAAATCCTTTCTCCGTTTGATATTAATAAAAAGGCACGTCTGGAGCAGTGGGAAATGCCAGGCATTCCTGTTGCATTTCAGACTGGTCCTTCCAGTAAGGTTCAGCCGACGCTTTCGTAAATGCAGGAGGAAGTATTAAAAAGTGAAACTTGCTGGTAGCGGGACAGGCTGCTGTGGGCAGATGAGGGTTTCGGGTGCACTGTGGCTGCTGCGCTCCTGCTCTCGCCCCCGGATGAGGTCGTGGCGTCTCTTAATGAATTTTTCCGAGCTCCCTGAACTGCTGGAAAGTCCTTGTTGAAAAGGGTTTCTGACTGGGAGCTGCACTTTACTTTCTGTCTTTGTAAAGTCTTCCGGGGGTTTAAAATTCCATTTGCAAATGAATTGAGTGGGTGGGCGGGGGGGGTTTCTGTGAGATCTGGAGAAGTCGCCTGCCTATTTTTAAAACTCCCGAGTCATGCTCTGGATGCGGTTCCGTCTCGGGATGCTGGGGGCTGGTTTTTTCTCTTTCCCAGAAGCTGTGCGGACCGGCTTGCCCGTGCTTCCGTGGAGGGCCTTTCCCGGCAGAGGCTTTATTTTATTTTGTTTTATTTTTGTTTGGTGTGTTAGGGGAAGCCAGCTCTGCTCCGCAGGTGTCAGAGGAAGCATCAGCAAGTGTTAGAGGGCTAAAACACCATGTTTTAGGGCTGACCAGCAGGTTTTCCTGTAATAATGGGACTTTGTCGGGCTTTTTATGTGGGCAGAGCTCCTTGTACTGACAGGGGTGAATCAGCAGCTTCTGGCAGGGCTGAGGGAAAGGCGAGTTGCCAGGACAAATTATGGGATTTGGGGTTTTTTTATGTTTTGTTGTGCTTTTTTCCTTTTCGCTAGCCTGACTCCTTTATGCCGCATGGGAAGGAGGCGATGGTGAGTCAGGGCTGCGAGAGGATCTGCACGATCCGCACGTACTTGGCGGGGAAGGTCTGCGGAGGGGAGGAGCATCGGCACCGACATCCTCTGCGGCACCGGGCAGGCTGACAGGGCATCTTAGAACCACGGCTTTGCCTCGGGCTTAGTACGTCTGTGCACAGCCACTGCGGCTGTGTCACTTAATGGGGTTTTGGGCTGAGTGCCGTTATGAGGCGGTTCTGGTTAAAGGCAGCTTGTGCTCAAAGCCCCTGCATGTCTGGGGTGTGAAGCTGGAAGTCAAACTGCCTTTTGAAGTTGGGCTAGTGATGTGCCTGTGCTGGTAGCCACCTTGCATCACCCTTCTGCTCAAGGCTTTTTGCAATCTAGCCTGGGCACGTCGTCGGCTTTTAGCCCCCGTTGTTACTTGAGAGCAAAACTGTTGGTGCACAATTAGAAATGCCCCTTGCAGTGGAAAGTTACGCTTTAATCCAGCTTCTTCTTGGGACTGTGGGCTGTTCCTGCTCTTTTGGAGATGCTCCATAGTCCTGTACAGACAAAGAGTTTAGGGAGGGTTAGGTTTTTTCTTTTTTTTTAAATCCAAACTTTGAGGAAAAATAACCAGTGGCGGCTTTCTGCTGCCCTGGGTGGGGGGAACACTGGGGCTGGGGGAGACCTGCAGGATCCTTGGTCTGAAGAGGGACCGAGAGTGTATTAAAGAAACCTTGAGCCTTTCTGTGCCATCTCTGCCAAGCTGCTGCACTCAGTGGACTTGAGTCTGCTTGCTGGGCAGAACGTTGCCCATGTGAGAGCGTACCTGCAGTCGCAGCAGTGCCGAGCTCATCCTGGTCCCCGGTTGCGATGGGAAAATGCAGTCGAGGCCGGTAGGAGAAATGATGAGAGCTGGGAGGGAGGAGGCAGAACCTCTCTGCCTGCGCACTCAAGTGCTTGAATTTTGTTGCGTTGTGTAGCTCCAGGGGAAGACTGGCAATGAAGAGAAGCTATGAAGGGAACATCTGCATAGAAGGCAGGTGAGCTTTGGGTGGTGTACGTGGGGGATGACGTGGAAATAGAAGTGTGTCTTGCCTGTATCTAAGACTCTCAAGTAGGAACATAAAGATAGTTTGACCCAGTAGCAGCTTTCTTGTTACTTCCATATTCATCACGTGGGTGTGTTGGTGTCTCTGCTTGATGAGTGAGTCTAGGTGATTCCTAAACCTGGGACTGCTTTCTTTTCCCTTCCAGACACAGGATATCAGCAACAATGTCGAAGCATCATGATGCAGGGACTGCTTTCATCCAGACCCAGCAGCTGCATGCTGCCATGGCGGACACCTTCCTGGAGCACATGTGCCGCTTGGACATCGATTCGGAACCAACCATTGCGAGAAACACCGGCATCATCTGCACCATTGGTAAGCGATTCCTAGATAGGAGAGAATAGCAGCTGCTGACCCCTGTGTTGGTGAAACTCGTTAGGGAAATTGTGGGAAGGCTTCGGCTTTCATCCCTTGCCAGGGCTGAACTCCTGTGTCGAAAGAAGGCAACTTTCCCATGTCTGCTCAGCCCCGCCTTGGCATGCTGGGAGCCAGTCTGGTACCCAAGGACATGGTCAGGTTCTCCTGTGCTCCTCTGGGCAGGTTAACACCATCTTTGTTACTGCCGAGATGAGCTGTGCCGGTGTTGGGCAAGTCATGACACCTTACTTGTCCCTTTCACGTGAAAAGAGTCTGGTGTGCGTGGGTTATCTCTGGTAAATTTTATGATGTTAATATTCAAAGTGCTTCCTCCTCCTAGGCCCAGCCTCCCGCTCAGTGGACAAGCTGAAGGAAATGATTAAATCTGGGATGAATGTTGCCCGCCTCAACTTCTCTCACGGCACCCATGAGGTAAGGGTGAGCGGCGATGGCCCTGACCAGGCTGTCTCTGTGTGCCTGCTGACCCTTTTCCCTCCCGGAAGAGGGAAAACCCGGCTTAGCCCAGACCAGCCTTAGCTGGGAAGGCAAAACTAAGCTCTGCCTTATGGGAGAGGCATGTTGGTTGTACATATGGAGCCCGTGTAATTGCTGGTAATGTTAAAGTGAGCTTTCCCAGCCGTTTTTTGAAATCAAGTGCACGTTGCTTCCATGTCCCTCTGTCAACCAGGGGACCTGGTGACTCATACCTGGCACTGGGTGAGCTGGCTGCTTGCAGCAAAACCATTTGGTCCTTCCTCACTTCCCACTGCTTGTTGCGCAGGGCTGCGGGAGCTGAGAATGCCTGGTCTGTGGGAAGCGGTGCCCTGAGCTTAGAGAACAAGGTCAGAAGAAATCCGTGCTGTCTGTGGCAGGCGAGCCCTTATCAGTATAAATAGATTGGATCCTCAGCAATACTGGAGGAGCTAAGGATCCCATTCCAGGTTGCCTAGAATGCTGCCCTGAGCACTCCCACTGGATTTTTTTTTTTCTATCCTGGCTGCCCTTCAGCTTTCAAAATGTCAGCCGGTAGCTGGTAGCAGCTGTAGGTGGCTTTACTTACTGACTCGTGTGCCTCATGGTGTGTAACAGCGAGGCCTCTTACCCTCCTGGCCTTTAAAGGCCACAGGGCGCTGTCAGAACCTAAAGATTGACTTGGTGACCATCAGACCATGACTAAACACCCCTGGGGTAGCATCGCAGGGAGACTGCAGTCAGCAAAATCTGCCTGAAGGAGGGGCAGCGTGGGATAGCTCTGCCTGTCTGGGCCTGGTGATGGGGCTGTAATTGGGAATTTTCACACTGTTAATGGCCCCACGGAGTGGCTGCTAACCTTGTTAGCCACGATTGAGGGCTGAGAGCATTGCTTTCTGCTTGGGGTGAGGTCTAATCACATGTTTAAGACCGATGAGGTTGGGTTACAGCAGAGTCTGACCACTGGCTGTAGCCAGCCTGAGGTTTCAGTCCTCTCCTCCCTCCAGAATGTTACAGTGAAGCCTTGGGGAGTTTCCATCCTTTGCCAGTATTTTGCTTGGCTCTTGTGTCCACCCCAAAGCCTCTAACAGGGTTTCAACTTCAAAGGGTTGCTCTAGCACCCTGCAGCCACGCTCATACATGGAAGAAGAAAAGAAGTAGCCTTTATATTCAGCTGTGCCCATGTTCCTGTTCTGCAGGTGTAACCCTAGGAAGTCAGACTCTAGCAGCCAGTTAGCCTTCACTATCTGGCTGAGAAAGGAAGAGTCGTGGGTGACTTGGGTTAGGTAAATGTAATGCCCTGTTCAGGCATGTTTTCTGTGCTGCATCCGTCTCGGCTGCGGTATGTGGAAGGGTTGGGGCCTTCTCAGTTGTGATTTAATAAACTACATTTCTTCTGCTTGAGAAGAGTTAGTGATTGCGGTGTGTCATCTCTGGCTGAAGACATGCAAGTGAACTTCAGCACTGTTTTATTCTGGCCCCACCTTTCTGGTGCTGGATTATTGTCCCTGTGATAACCAAAGTGGGTGTATGGGACTCGTGTCAAGGCGGCTGGGTGGCACAGGGGGAAACCGTGGGTGTTTGGAGGTGAGTCGGGTGAAACACCCATGCCTCTGCAACAGAGGGGAAAGGGTATTTCTTATCTACAAAAATCTGTCAAGGGTTACACAACTTCCAGTCAAGGTTATCTCTTAATGGGGTTTGAACAAGAAAAGTAAACTGATCCGCTGGCCATCCGCAGCACGTTTGAGGGAGTTGGGCCGGGAGTGTTCCCGTAGCACGTGAGAGCTGGCAAACCAGGCATGTGGTGCTGCTGTCAAGCTTCCCACTGCCTCTGCTTTTGGCTCTAGAAGTATAATGACCAGAAGGAATGGGTAGCATTCTCCTAACAAATCCATTGCCTTGGGGGGAAACTTCTAAGCTTTTTGGAGTTGTGAAAAAGCTTCTCCGTCTTGCCTGTGGGACTGGCATTAAAAGTGCTGGGGCTGGAAGTCCACAGTGTGGAGGATGGCTTCCTCTTTCCCCGCTCTGCGGGGAGAACAGCAGCCCTATGCAGCAGTTGCTTAGCTGTGATGTTTTGTTTTCCTGGGGTTTGGGAGTTTCATGTGCACGAATCTTCCAGCTGCCACTGTTGGCCGTGCTGAGTGGGCAGATGGTCTGCAAGGCTTTCAGGTGTGCCTGGTGGTCAGTGGACTGTTGCCAAATGTCAGTCCCAATGGAAAACCACTCCAGCCGAGTGCCTGGGCTGTCTCCTTTGGTTCTCCTCTTAGGATCAAAGCTGAGGGCACTGAACATGCAGCCAGGTAACTGCCTGGCTCTGCTTTTGTGGGAGAGGAAGGCGTTTATGTCCTCAAGCTCTGCTTCTTCAGAAGCTGGGGCTGAATTAAATCCTTGAGGTTAGACCTGAGATTGAGATCGCATGAGAGCGGACCTGTGGGCCTGGGCAGCATTTGGGGCATGCAGTGATATTTTTCACAAATAGAAACAGCCTGAACATTTCCATATTAATTTTTTGTTTCCTCTTCTCCTTGCCAGTATCATGAGGGCACAATCAAGAACGTGCGAGAAGCTACAGAGAGCTTTGCCTCTGATCCCATCACCTATAGGCCTGTGGCCATTGCACTGGATACCAAGGGACCTGAAATCCGAACTGGACTCATCAAGGGAGTAAGTTACTCTTTGGTTTTTCTCAGTGTGAGGTGAGCTGTCATGTTGTGCCCACAGCTTTTTCCGACCAAAACAAATGCCTGTAGGAAATGGGGTAATGAACCAGTTGCAGAAAGCGTTGCTGCAGGCTGGGGGGTTGGTCATGTGTTGGTTTTTACTGGTTTTGCTGAAAACATGTATTCTGACACGCAGAGCGGCACGGCGGAAGTGGAGCTGAAGAAGGGTGCGCAGCTCAAAGTCACCCTGGATGATGCCTTCATGGAGAGCTGCGATGAGAACGTGCTGTGGCTGGACTACAAGAACCTCACCAAGGTTGTGGAAATTGGCAGCAAAATCTACGTGGATGATGGTCTCATTTCCCTGCTGGTTAAGGAGAAAGGTGGGTAATGACTGTTGCAGTTCCATGTGGTTTTTTTCCTTGCAACATGTTTGTGCTTCCCCTCCAGTAACTCTTGTGTAGTAGAATGAGGAGTATATGGTAGTGAGACTGAGCAAAACATCCTCTATTTCAAATACATTTTAAATGTTTTACATTGTAAATTCTGAGTTTCGTGGTTAGAGACAGAACCAGCTTGAACAGGTTTGTTCTTTATCACGTGTGGTGGCTGTCGGTGCTGCAGGGAAGTGGTGTGGGAGCAGAGAAGCTTTCTGGTTAATACCAACTGTGGGAATGCGTCTGTTTCAGGCAAGGACTATGTCATGACGGAGATCGAGAACGGCGGTATGCTTGGCAGCAAGAAGGGAGTGAACCTGCCTGGTGCTGCAGTTGACCTGCCTGCAGTCTCCGAAAAGGACATTCAGGACCTGAAATTCGGTGTGGAGCAGAATGTGGATATGGTGTTTGCTTCCTTCATCCGCAAAGCTGCTGATGTCCACGCCGTCAGGAAGGTGTTAGGGGAAAAAGGGAAGAACATCAAGATCATCAGCAAGATCGAGAACCACGAGGGCGTGCGCAGGTGAGCCTCCTGTCACTGGCATGTTGGGTTGGTCGCAAAGAAAAACACAGCCCTTTCGCACTGCTGTCAGGGCTCCTGGTTGGGGGTTTGCCAGCAGCAGCAAACAGACTTACTAGTCTGAGTAATGGGGTGGTAGCTAACGTGATGCATGGGGGGCTTGATGTAGCTGAGGTATGAGCAGTGGGTTGTGTAACTTCTGCGCCCTGAGCTTGTGGGGACAGCATCACAATCCCAGCAGCACTGAGAAATCTGCCACGTTCTTCGTAGCGAGCTCAGACTTGCTGTCCTGGATGCAAATCGGTGAGCTGCTGCATGGGAACCACTAAGCTACTGGACTGAAATCTCTCGGATAGCCTCGTGCTCCCCTTCATCTGTCTTTGTGTAGCGCTCAGTCTTGCTTTTCTTCCCTCTACCATAGCATTACAGGGTGCCAAAACGGCCGGTGGAAAGCCCATGTGCTGACAGCATAGCTGCGTGTTGCGCTCCCCTTTTTGGAGGGGGACGGAATGGATGGGGAAGGTCCTTTGTGCAGAACAAATAACAAACCTCTTCCCTTGCTGTCAGGTTTGATGAGATCATGGAGGCCAGCGATGGCATCATGGTGGCCCGCGGTGACCTGGGAATTGAGATCCCTGCTGAAAAAGTCTTCCTTGCCCAGAAGATGATGATTGGGCGTTGCAACAGGGCTGGCAAACCCATCATCTGTGCCACTCAGGTACTTGGGAAGCAGGGCTAAGCTCGTACAAGAGCCATTACAGCTTGCTGGCATCTAGAGAGCAGTGTGCCATGGGCAATGAGGTTTTACAGAACTGAATTAGCTTGTCTTGAGGCGCTTGGTTGAAGATGTCTTTGGGACCTTCCCTGGTGAGGTTAGAGGACCTCTTGCATGGCTGTGGAAGGTTTCACCCCTCAAAACCTTGCACAGTGTGCACCTTTTGGGCTGACCAAACAGATTTGGGGGGAAAAAAGTCCTGTACTTTGCCATGGCATCTTGTGGTGGCACATCTGTGTCTGTCCTGAGACTTCCTAAGCTTCCCAGGTATCATCCCATGCTGCAGCTGCAAAACGAATTCAATAAGATATTCATCTCATCATTTTGGGAGCTGCTAGTGAGGGAGGAGGGGGAGCCTAGTCCTTGGCATCACTGGTTCCAGTAGGGATTGTGTGCAGGCAGTTGTCAGGCACTGGGAGGACTGGTTTCCTGGCTCTGTTTGCTCTCTACACAGGCTCCAGACTGTAGGCATCAGATGAGGCTCTGGACTTCCAACAGCTGTATCTTCATTCCTTTGTCTTTGCTCTCTCCCAGATGCTGGAAAGCATGATCAAGAAGCCTCGCCCGACCCGCGCTGAGGGCAGTGATGTCGCTAATGCCGTCCTGGATGGAGCTGACTGTATCATGCTCTCTGGAGAAACTGCCAAGGGAGACTACCCTCTGGAGGCCGTGCGCATGCAGCACGCTGTAAGTACCACTGCCAAGGGGCCTGCTCCCTTGCCCTGCATCTTCCATCTGAGCCCAGCACCTGAAGATCTCGACCTGCCCGGTGCTGGGTGGCAGCACCTCTTACAGTCCAAATGCAGTGATTTCTGCATGCTCCTGCTGTGGGTGTTTCCTTACATGGCCCCGAGGGCCTGAAGCCTCACTTGGTGTGCTCCAAACTGTCATCGAGCAGAGCCAAAATTGCTCTGTGGAGCTCTGAGATCCAAAGCTTCAGGTTTCTTTTAATTTGTGTTTCAGCTGGGGCAAAAGGGTGTTTTTGGTTTTGCTGTTACCTTGGTATGAGTTTCTCCTAACTTGTTTTAGCTTACAGAATGCCTTAAAACTTATCCAAGGTCAGGGAGCTGCTTAAGCAGTTTATCTCTAGATAATGAAAAGTATGGGCTGACTCTTCTGGGGCGGGGGGGTGGGAAACAGGCGAGGGAGGCTTGTGAGCCTGATTTACAGCGCTGTTGCGTTTGGCACCTGGCGCAGTTGGTGTTGGGATTGTCTGTTGCACGAATACTGACAGCACCATATTTTTACATGCCTGAACTGCCAGAAACCTCTGCTCTGCTTCGAGTTTCACCCAGCTTGCGTTTCAGCTGATAAAAAGCCTGACAGCGAGTAGCTTCTCCCTGGTTACCAGCACTGTGAATCATGGTGGTGATAACTCTCGCCAGTTTGACTTCTCTTATTCGCAATTCCGATAATACAGATTAATCAGCTCAGCTGGCCTTGGTTTGCAGTGCCTTAGGTAAATGTCTCTTACCTGGTTAAGATGGAATGGTGTTTTTCTTCATTGGTTTTTCTTATTTGCATGTGGCAAATGCAAAATATAACTTGATAATTAGCAGGGCAGTGACTGAACGCTGACTGTGTGTCTGGAAGGTTCTTCCTCATTTTTTTCACCCCTTAAATCACAAGGGTTGGCTTTTCCTACTGAGAGTTGGAAACTTGCTGCACCAAATTTAATGCAAGAATAGAAAACCCTGGTGTAATTCTTCCCAAGACGGGTGGTATGGTGCCTGTAGCCTCAGCTCTGGCTCCCTTGCCATGCGATTCCCTTCCTGTGGCCCTGGGAATAGCAGTGTTCCCTCTGCCAAACCACTGTGGAAATACTGGTGGCTTTAAAATCCTCTGGGCAGAGGAACAAATACAGATTCACTTTACTGAACCTTGGCGCAGGCAGCAAGGTGCCAACTGACAGCCTGAGCACGTTCCCCTGCAGTCCCCTCTTTCCCTCTGAGCTGATTCTCTTGGTGTTAGTTGAGCAATGCCCTCCCCAGCAGCAGCACCCACGGTCTGAAAATCCACAGTATGGCCAGAGCAGGCGAATATTTCAGCTTGAACGGTCATAGTGGGGAGAGAGCACTGTAGAGGACAGCTCCTTGCTCCCATGTGCATTCCCCAGCCTGAAATTTGTATGGATTTAGATTTATATATTTATCTAGTGCTGCTGCAGGAGAATTGGGAGTAAAGCTCCCCCTGTAGTAAGGTGTGGACAGCAGGTGTGGGCTGTAATGCAGAGAAAGGTCAGGGTCTGTGCTACATTGTACCCTTGCACCTCTCCAAAAGACTTCTGCCTATTCTGGCCTGACCCAGCACCTTCCCAGTGGTTTCTCTTGGCTAGCTGGAGAGGCATTGCCTCGCCCAAGCGAGCTCTGGCTCTTCATAGCAGGCATTGCTGTGATTAAAATATCCCAAACACTGGCCAGGCTGTGTCCTGCTTCCTTCCAGTTACGCCTGTGATTGTGGTTTTGTCCACAAAACTGGCCACGATGTCTAAAAGGATCGAGGTTTAAGTAGCCGTCTCCCTCTTCCTTTCTCCCACTTCTAGCCAGTACTTCCCCCCCATGTACCCGCTAGGAACCGCTCCCGGATGAGTAAAACCCACTGCAGTGTGAAGCTAAGAGTTGCTGTGCCCTTCCGCAGCTGCTGTCAAAGCAGACGTCTGTACATGTGTCCTCTGAAACTGGGCCTTCCCTCTAACCTGGGGCTGCCTCTGCGTGTCTGGAGTGGGCGTTTCAAGATGGATGCTTCTGTCTCCGCTCACAGCAGGCGTTAAAGCTGGAGTGCTTTAGGACTGCAGCTGGCACCAGGCTGCTGTTTCTGCCTGTGACATGCACCCTGGTATTTTTAGCCATAAGATACTTATCTGCTTTGGCTTAAACTGTTACCTGGGGAAGAGGGATAATTCCCAGCACGGCATAAAATAATTCATTAACACTTGAAGAGCCAAATTCTCATTTGGAAGGGGGTCTACCTACAAAGCATTCACTGTAACAGTGCTTGTGCTTCAGTCTCTGCTTTAGCATCACCTCATTGTGCTTTGCAGACTGGCCACTTGCTTACTGGAGTAACTGGATGAAGTTGTCCTTGATGATCAACCTCCGCATGCTTTTCTGGTGTGTGCAAGCCGCCTTTATCGGGTTGTCAAGGCCAAAGCAACCTTCTGAAATGGGAACTGTCTTCTAAACAAGTGATTCCCACAGTCTGGAGCTGTGTGAAGAACCCAATGCCTGTGTTGTGACAACCCTGTAAAGACGACTTGTTCCTATTTATTTCTCTGGTATCGAAAGTGATGTTGGTGCAGCACTTGGAGGCGAAACATTTTTGGCTCTCAGGTTAAATTCAATCTTAATTGGCTCTCAGATGAAATCTTTACTGATTTTCAAATCAAATCTCTTACTGGCTCTCAATCTAAGAAAGCTAGGAAGCCATCCCCCCTTATGAGGGAGGAGATGCTGGCTCCACATGAGCTGTTCTGCTGGTTTGGGGGGCTGCAAGCGGGGATTTGGAGCTGCAGGGATTGTCTCTGGAGGAGCCGGAGGCAGGCAGATGGCACAGAGCCTCTCAAAGAAGCAGCAACTCCCTAGTGTGGGCTGAGTCTGAGCTGGTTGCTGCAGTCCTTGAAAAGCAAGCTGCGCTTGCCAGCTCTGAACGGACTCCCAAGTACGGCAAGAATTCCACCTCTGAAATGACCTGGGACTCCTGGGTACACGGTGCACCAGCCAGCGTAGCCATGGTGTGTCGGACCGTTGAGTTAAGCAACCTCCCAACCCGAGAGCCAAAAAGTTTCCCAGCCTGACCTTTAATATCCTCTTGCATGCATTACTTCAATAATTAAGCAAATTAACGTGATCTCATGTTACTTTGGTCTATCTTCCCTTCTTTTCTTTACTCTTTCGGTTTTCCCTCCTCCTTCCCTCTGACTGGGGCCTGCAGATCGCCCGCGAGGCTGAGGCAGCCATGTTTCATCGTCAGCTCTTCGAAGAGATTTTCCGCCTCAATGTTAACAACAGGGACCCTGCCGATGCCATGGCGATGGGCGCGGTGGAGGCCTCTTTTAAGTGCTTAGCTCCGGCCCTGATAGTCCTGACCGAATCTGGCAGGTAGGGCTCAGAGAGGTCACTATGAGTCTAAACACACGCTCCCTTCTAATACTGGCAAAATGATAGTGAGCAGCTCGCCGCTAGGGTATCAGCCTCGCGTAACTGCCGCGGCGCATGGTGGCTGCTGCTTTGTGGTAGGGATTTTTCAGGTAGGCAGGAGCAGAGCGAGAGTGGCTGGCAGTTGGCATGAATGTCACCTGACGGGGGGCTCGGCGGGGTGAGGTGACTCGGTAGGTGACACTGATTTTGGAGAAGGAAAAACCTCAGGAATCAAAGGGTTCCTTGTGCTGTTGGGGTGGCTGAATGTTGCGGCCATTGCCCCACTGTGCTGAGCTAAATCCGGGCTCGTTGATTGGCAACTCCTTAATGTAGTTGTATGGCACCTTGCTGATAGAGCACCTCGCCCATGCCACCCCGAGTGATTGATGTGAGTGTTGTCTTCCCGAACGCGTGTCGCTCTTATAGATTGCCCGGGAGGCCGAAGCCGCCATCTTTCACAGGCAGTTGTTTGAGGAACTTCGTCGCCTGACTTCCCTGAACTGTGATCCCACGGAGGCTGCTGCTGTTGGCGCTGTGGAAGCGTCCTTCAAGTGCTGCAGCGGGGCCATTATTGTCCTCACCAAGTCTGGAAGGTAGGAGGTGACAGGTCCCCTCAGGTCAAGCCCTGCTTTGTGACAAGGTGGGGGAAAGGAGACTCCCAAACAAACCAAAAAAAGAGTAAAATCAAGACAGCTGTGAAAGACCAGAGCTGTAATGGTGAAGCCCTGGGTTTTGGCAGCGACAGAGCCGAGGTCACACGCCTGTGGTGCCGCTTCCTTGGGAAACAGGCAGACACCTCTGGCATATCTGGCATGCGTAAGGATTTACATGGGGGCACCCAGCCTTACCTCCTCTCGCTGCTGTGAAGGGCGTCTCCAGAACAGTCAAGGCGAAAACAAGCTGCGATGCGAACTTCTTGGCAAGAAGTCCTCGGTTCAACCAGATGGCAGAAGCTTAGGGGATGCAGAATTTTTTCTTTATTTTTAATATTTTTCCCCATAAAATCAATCCTCAGCCTTTCCCAGTGGCATCCAAATGGTTGGTCCCTCACTGAACCTTTCAGGCATGAGCCCTGCTTGTCCCTGAGCCTGTGGGGTGAAGTGGGGGCTGCTTAACCTAGAGCTGTCAGGCAGGAAAACCCAGTGGGCCTTAGGAGTTTCACCATACAGGCTTCCTTATCCCTGGCTGCGAGTCCTCTCGCTCAGCCACCAGCAGGGATTGGCAGCAGCCAAGTGCTTGCCTGTGCCCTTGGGTGAGCTCAGACCCACCGCCCTGATGGTGACAACAGCTGAGGTGAGATATCCCTCTTCCAGTGGTGGAGAGGGAGCTGGAGCCTTGCCAGTGAGCTTTTGCAGCTGGAGGAGCTAGGCTGCTCACTCCCAAAGCACGTCCAGCAGCAAGTCCCAGGCTGCTTTCTCCAAGAAAATCCTGTATTCACTCCTGCTGGAATCAGACTGAGGAAATAGCCCAGCAGAGGTGAGATTTTTCTACACTGGGCACATTTTATCTGAAGATCTGGACCATTGGGGCGAATCCTTCTCTGGAATTTACAGCTTCAAACAATTTGAAGTGGCCAGAAGATGAGGAGTGACTCTTTAAGCACTGAGTTTCTGGATACCCTCCTGCTTCTAATGTTTCTTTGTGAAAGGTTCTGGCCTTTGCTTGACCTTTTCAAAAGAGATTTTTTTTTTTTGAACTCTGATATTTAACTCTGTATTTTTAGCCGTGGATTTTATTACAGCTTTGGGGTACCTGGATCTCCTCGAGCTTCCGGGAGGCTTCTTGCATGGTGTGGGAAGGATTGAGAGCTGGCACTTGTGTCTGGGCGCTTCCAGCGGCCCGCTACCACCTGCCTGAAGCTTGGCGCTCTGCTAAAGGAGGCTGCGAAAGCTGGGGGAGGTGGAGGCATGCATGTCGGGAAGACGGAGCTCCAAAGCCTGTTTATTTGCAGATGCCGCCTGAGTGGTGCCTGTAGTCCCGCCCAGTGTGCTGCTAGCTTATTTGAAGGTGTTTTCAGGACTCTCTGCCCAACTCCCCAGTGTAAATTTTGGCCTTGGATACATTGCACGCAGGAGCCAGAGCCCTGGGCAGAGGAAGCAGCCCGTTCCCTGGCTTCTGGCAGGCGAATGTGACCGGAGGCAAATGGCCGTCTCCTTGGCAAGCTTGGGGCAGCGTTGCTGGTTCTTCCCCTCCCATAAACCCAGAGCTCCTGGGAGCAGAGGGCACGCGCAGGGGACCCCCTTTGAAATGCCAAGGCCGGAATAAATGGGCACCTTGCCACCTTTGCATAGCAACGGAGACAACTAAAGGCTTGTTTTCAGGGCCTGAAGCACGCTGATGGCTCCTCCTAAATGTGGAGGCGAGGTTAATCTCACCCAGGGGAACGGAGACAGCCTTTGGTGTTGGCCTTCCCAGTTGCCTAACTGGGAATTTAGAACTCGTTGGCGACCTTGGCGTCTCCTGGGGTCATCCCCCGTGTCCCACCAGGTGTTTTGGGGAGCCCTCCAAGGCTGCTTTTGCTCCCTTTGGCCATACCTTCACCTCACTTCTGCTTCCCTCTTAGGTCAGCGCACCTGGTGTCCCGGTACCGCCCGCGCGCTCCCATCATTGCTGTGACCCGTAACGACCAGACGGCTCGCCAGGCTCACCTCTACCGGGGCATCTTCCCCGTCCTCTGCAAAGAGCCGGCCCATGATGCCTGGGCAGAGGATGTGGACCTTCGTGTCAACCTGGGCATGAATGTCGGTGAGTGACAATGCTTGGGCCTTGGCCAGTGAATGCTCTGGGAGATGTGTGCCTTGCAGGGTGATTTTTGGGCTGCCAACAGGAGCGGAACTTGCCTGCCTTGTGCAACGGGGGTGGTAGTGGTGTAAGTGCAACCGGATCCGGTTGGGAAACAGGACCTTGAACCACCTTCCACTGGGTTTTAAGGGCGGGAGGTACTCAAACCACCCTCCCCCTTGATGTGCTGGTACATCACGAGATGAGCCAGGAGTGGGGCGATTTCTTTCCCCACAGCTATTAAAATTCTGATCTCAGGGTATGGAGGATCCCAAAGCTGGGCCGAGACCCTGAGAGCCTGTTTCTCTTCTCTCTCCTAGGCAAAGCCCGTGGGTTCTTCAAGAGTGGAGACCTGGTCATCGTGCTGACGGGCTGGCGCCCTGGCTCTGGCTACACCAACACCATGCGTGTGGTGCCCGTTCCCTAAAGGAGCGAGGCCATGCGCCTGCCTTCCCCCTTCCTCCCCCCTCCCCTTGCGTTAGGCCAGCCATCGCTTGGATGTTCTCTCCTTGTCCCTAGTGTGGATGTAGGTCGCTAAACACCGCCCAGTCCTGCAGCAACCGGGGGAAGAGACCTTAAATCACTCAAACAACATACTTGAAGCGTTTAGGTTTATTTTTTTGTTAACACCCCTCTTGTGACATCTGAGGGTCCTGCACCCTGGCCTGGGGGTGGAAGAGCCCCTTTCCCTACCCTCCCCGGGGGTGACGTGAAGAGGGGAGGTGGTGTTGCCCTCCTCCATGCTCCCCTCCCAGACCAAACCCTCTTTGTGTGGGGGCTGGGGGGTGGGAGAAGGGGGGTGGGCTCCTAGCACAGAGTGTCCCATGCTCCCCTCGCTCCTACCTCGTCTCGTGTGTTAGTGACGCGTGTCCCCCCCTTCCACTCTTTTTTCCCCCCACACTCCCATGGGCCCTGGGGCGGTAGAGCACAACTCCATCAATAAAGAGAAGCTGAAGCACCGGCCGAGCTGCTGCCGCTGCCTGGGCTCGGGAAGGGGAAGAGGGAGGGGGCGGCCCGGGGGCGGGGCTGGGGAGTCCCGGAGCTCAGGTCACCGCGGGTGGGGAGGGGAGGGGAGGTGTGTAACGTGTAGCGGCTCCTTTAAGAGGCGGGGGGAGGGGGTCGCGAGGCCGCGCGCCCCTCCCGCCAGCGCGGGGCGGTGGGCGGAACCGACCAATAGAGACGCGCGGCGGGGGCGGGCGTGGTAGGGGGCAACCAATGAGCGGCCGGCGGGGCGCCGCGAGGAGGTCGGGCGCGCGGGGCATGACGGCGCCGGGCAGCGCGGGGCCGCCGCGTAGGTAGGGGCGAGGGGAGGGGGGTCCGGGCCGGGGCGTGGGGGGGGTGTACCGGGGGGCCCGGGGCGCGGCGCCGGGGAAGCCCGCTGGCCGCTCTCTGCCTGGCCCCGACCCGCGGCGGCGTCGCGCTCAGGGGAGCGCGGAAAGGCTGCGGCTGCTTCCCCCTCCCCCTCCGCTCCCCCCGCCCCGTTTCTCTCTTCTCCTGAGGCGACCGGCCGGCCCGGCGCGTCCCGCCGCTGCCCGGCCCCGGAGCCGCCGTGCTGGCGAGCTCGGAGGCCGGGGTCTGGCTCCAAGCGCCGCTCCGGCCGCTTCTCCCTCAGCCCCCGGGGGACGCCGAGCCCCCCGTCCCTCTCCCCTCCCTCCCCGACCCATCGTCGCCTCACCGGGGCCGGGAGGGGACCCGGCCCGGGCGCTCCCCCTAGCGCGGGGCTCTAAGAGCGGCGCCCAGTACAAACGAGTATCCCGGGACCCGCTGGCACCGAGGCCTGGGCTCTCACCCCCGCTTCGGCCCGCCAGGAGCCGGGCCCCAGGGCCGGGCGGTGCCCGCGGGGGGACGGGACCCTTGGCGGGGGGGCGGATCGCGGGAGGCTGCCCACAGCCCGGGCCCCACGGCGGGCAGCGGGGAGCATGCAGGCGGCTCCCTTCTCTCCTTGACCTCCTGCCTCTCTCCTGACAGCGCCGCTCGGCACCGGCCGCTCCCCTCCAGCATCCTTGGCGGTGGCTCCACTCCAGAAGCCGACACACGGGATTGAAATGACCTTGAAAGCCGGGAACAAGGGCAGCTCGCCGGTTCCCGCCCGGGCTCGTTCGGGCCGAGGCAGCCCGGCCGCAAGTGTCTCCCTCCGGCTCTGATCCTCCTCTGTTCCTTGGCTTCTCTTTTTTCCGGAGGCGGAATTCCCGGCTTGCTCACTCCCGCCTCCACAGACATCTTCACCCTCGCTCACGCCGGTATCGGGGAAGGGACCAGCGAAAATCAAACGCCGACGGAGGGGCTTACGCTGGACAGTTTCCAGGCCGGATCCCAGTGCTGTGTAAGGAGATGCCAGGCTGGAGGGTGGAAGAAACATCGGGCTTCGCCTGGCAAAGCCGTGGCCTGTGGGGGCGAGCTGGGGATCTCAGGGACCTGAGTGGGTGGGGAGGGGGGGTGTCAGCCCTGGTGTGGGGGTCGGCAGGTGACCAGGAATCCCTGCATCTGCCTGCTGTGCCTCATCTCGGGAGCTCCGTGTTCCGACTGTTCTTGTTCCGTGTGTAGTTTGGGACGCTCGGTGATTTTCCTGCAGGAGCAACTTCCTGCTGAAGGATTCCTTGAGGAGGGTGGCGGAACGAGTCGCTGGGGAGTGTTTTCCTCAGCGTTGGCAGTGGCTCTTGGCAGGGAGATGTCCCTGCCAGCTGTGCCTGGAGCCCGACCTTATCCCGTGCTTCCAAACCCCAGATCTCCATCCCTGCCACATCTAGGAGCGGAGACAGAGGCGAGATCTGGAGAGGGGAGACTAGGCAGCCACTGCCATGACTCCGCTGAGGCTGAGGATACTTCTTGCAGCCCCCAGCCCCTCCTTGGAGCTCTGGTGCTCCACTGTGTCCATCTGACCTGGCACTTGTCCCCAGAGGTGACCATAAGAGGGAGAGAAAACTAGGACAGGACTATGCAGCACTTCCAAGTGCTCTCCAGCCTCTGGCTCATCTCATTTTGGGGGATTTTTGCGTGTTTGGTGACCTTGGCAGGGTTTCTCTGTGCCCTCGCTTCGGGCAGTGGGTGCCTCTCCCCGTCCCCTGCACGGTGCCCCTTGGCCTCAGCCGCGGTTCAGGCTAAATCCGCTTGCTTGGATTAAGCACCACAACTGCTCGGGGATTTAAGGGATGATGTGGGGGAAACTGGAGTGAACTAAACACGGGACAAGGTGGGAAAAAAGGCTCCATGGTGCCTCTGGGATATGAGTTTCGGCTTCAGGGCAGCGTGACATCACCTACTTCTTGTCAGTCGAGTGTCTCTTGTGTGACTTGTGTTCGCTGCTTCTGCAGCCCCGTGTACGTCCTGCATTGAGGGAGCATCCCCGGTGCCTCCGCCTGGGGTTCAGTTGGCTCCAGTGGAGTGTTTTGGTTGGGCCCTCAAGGCTGGGGAAGATGGGGGCTCACACAGCTTCGACTCTCGAGCTGTTTGGGTGACAGCTGTCGGGGGGCAGCACCCCCATCCTGGTTCTCCCCAAATCAGGAAGTGTTTAGTTGGGTTTTCCTTCAGATAAGTCCCTTGGAGTGGAAGCAGGAATGCGGGGCAGTGAAAGAACCCCTGCCTTTATTTAGGAAGTAGTTTGGGATAATTCCTCCTCCTGGGCTCTGCTGCACCACCACAACATCACCTCTGCAGGCACCGGAATGCTCTCCAGCTCCGTGCTCATCCTGCGTGCTGGCACTGGCCCCACCCACTGCCGTCCTGCCTGTTCCCCACCTGCTTGGGCATCACCCCACAGCCCTTGACCTTCCCTGTGGATCTGGTGGCTGCTTGCCGGCTCCGTGGAGCTACTGGGGAGCCTGGGTGTTTGCCGGGTAATCATGGATCAGGGCTCCGATGTTGATCCCCTGGGATCATGCTCCACTTGGTCTCTCTGTGCCAGAAGCGCCAATCTCCAGTCAGTTGCAGTTTGCTGAGGGCAGAAGTGTCACCTTTCTGGCCCGCCAGGCGATAACCTCCCTTGTGCAGCGTTGGGAGCATGTTTGCTTTACCTGTCGTAGCTGATAAGCGCCTCTGATAAAACTCATGATAGTAAATGATGGGCTTTAACGAGAAGGGAGCAATTAAAGGAGGCAGGCGGTGTCTGCAGCACAGACTCTGCCCCGGGAAGGTGTTTATGCTCTCACTGGCCGAAATCTCCCATTGCCCTGGGGGGTTTCATAGACCTGTGCTTTTCCCATCCCAGCCTCTGTCTCTTGAGCGCTGCGGCCTGGGAAGAGGTTCTGCTTTGGGGGGGGTTGTTATTCGAGACAGCGGGGAGGGAGCTGCCGCTCCGTGATGAGCTCCAGGGAGTCGCGTGATTTGAGAGAGCGCAGAAATATTCCCGCTGTCCTTGAGCAGCGGAGATACAAGTGTGTCTGTGCGGACGGGGATGGGAGGGAATGGATTTACAGCTCCAAAACGCATCTCTTCCCCACCCTCTCCCTTCCCCTTGGGGGCTAATGGGCTTCTCCTTGCAGTGCCAAACCGATGCATGAGAAAGCAGCTCCCCTGAAGAGCCCCGAGCCCATGCATGGCCGTGAGAAGCTGGAGGCATCTCACAAGGAGAAGAGTTTGGATTCCCTTGACGGCAGGTGAGGGAGACCCCCGAAATGTGGCTTCCCAGGGTCTCTCTTCAGTCCTCAGCGTCTTGCCATGTCTCTCCTTGTGGTGCACATGTTTTTTAGAGACCTGGGGCTCTTTGTCACCTGGATGGTTGTTATTTTTCCTTCCAGCCTCCACCTGAACGAAGCCTTGAAGGATGAAGACATCAAGAAATGCCACCGGGAAGTGGTAAGTCTTTTGGCTTCCCGAGCAAACAGTCTGGGATGTTGTATCCTTACCCCATCTGTTTGCCGTGGAGGAGCCCACCTTGGGTCTCAAACAGGGAATACGGGAGCCAAAACAGGTCCGGTGCCGCCTGTTTGAAGCTTTGTGGTTGTTCAGATCATGCTCACAGCAGGGCCACTCTGTCTGTCTGCAAACAGGGAAAGCTCAGGAAGAGGAAGGAGCGGGGGGAACATGAGGCTTTTTTCCTTTCCCTGTGATGAGGATGGAGGAGAAGAACATTTTCCCGATAATTCAGAGGAGTCTGGGCAGGTTATGGGGTTGGTAACAGGTTTGTGCTGGGACCATGGGGCGTTTCTTGGTGGCGACACCACGGTGTCCCTCCACGTCCCCCTGAAACATTCCCGCCAGCACCCTGCCACCCTGGCCTCTCCCCGGGGGGTGTTTCAGCCAGCCCCAGGTGATACTGAGCCTTGATCCTCTTAGGCCCAGCTCATCCGGTGACAAGGTATGTGGAGCAAAGGTGACCTTGTCACCGCGGGCAGGAGGGTTCTGCCTCCGATTCTGCCTCCAAACCAGCCCCATGGCCCTGTGAGCTGCGCTAGATCTCTCCATATCCTGGCAAAGCAGCTTGTCCCTCAGATTTTGGGTGGCAGCCATCACCACCGGGGACAGCCGTGTCCCCCGAGGTGTGGGGTGATGCTCGCTCCGGGACAGGGAGCACAAATCTGCCTGCGCTGCCTTACGGGACTAATTGATGGGATTTAATGTGCAGCGTGGATCTGCTTCGGAGCCTTTCACTTCCCTACGGAATCAGTGATGGGCGGACTTGGGGAGCCTCCTGCCACGGCTGCCGACAGGCTTTGAACAGGCACCGGGAATATAAATAGCTGGATGGCGCGGCGCGATGGGCGCAAAGCAAGTGCTGTCACCGTGCCCCGAATAAGGGAAGAGCTCCAGGAGGAGGAGGAGGAGGAGGAGAGAAACCGCTGGGCAAAATAAATTGCCTGCAGATGAGCCCGGGGAAAACAAGCTCCTTGCAGATGCTCGGCCTCCTTGGATAAACTCTGGCTGTTAGGGGAAATGTTTTCCTGGGAGGATGGCACAGCATTTGTTGGGCTCTGGATCATCCAGCCTTCCTCTGGCTCTCTGTCCCTGGCGTCCCCAGCCCGGTGGGACCCCACTGCGCCGGTCCCGGGTGCGGGGAGAGGGAGGAGGAGGGTGTTTTTTGTGTCTCTTTATTGGCAAGGTCACTGGATAACTTTGTTCTGCTTTGTTTTCAGGCCGCTAGCAAGTACAACTCCCAGTACCACAAGCTGTTCAAGGACATCCCGACGGAGGAGAGTGTGCTGAAAGGTGGGTGGCATGGCAAGGGATCGGCACGGGGGCAGCTGGATCTGGCAAGGTGTCTGTCATGGCTCTCTCTCTCTCCCTTGCAGTTTGTTCCTGTGCCCTCCAGAGAGACATCCTTATCCAGGGAAGGCTTTACATCTCCCCAAACTGGCTCTGCTTCTACGCAAACCTTTTCGGAAAGGACATTAAGGTAATGGGGAGGGGGAACCAGCCCACCCTGGTCACGCAGGCTGCGTAGCCCACCTGCTCCCACACCCAAACCGCTGTCTAAAAGCCTCTGGCTGCAAAGGCGAGTGTGGCTGGGGAAGCTAAATTATCAGTTTGGGGTAAAATTCCCTGATGCAAAACCTCCTACGAGCTGCAATGGCGTTTGAAGGAAGATCAAAGGTTTCAGAGGGTGTGTGTGCGGGGGGGGGAGGGTTGATTTGAATTTCTCTTGGCTTTTCTTCTTGATTTACAATCTGATGTTCCCCTGTTAGTCTCGCAGCTGACGGGGATCATGGGGAGTGACGACAACTTCCTCTAAAACTGGGCTGAAGAACTGAATTATTGATGTCGGCCGCTTTAAATAAATATCCGATGGAATTGCAGGGTTTCAGCAAAGTTCTTCTGCCATCAATCTCATCCTGCTTTGGTTTTAACCCTCCTTGGGCTTGCAGGGCATCTCCTGAGATGGCTCTGAGGGACAATCACTGGGCAATGCTTCCCCCTGGGTCCTCTGAGCCAAGATTAACGCAGAGGCTGCTGTGACCGTTACTAAAACCCACAGTGCCCGGTGAACTGCTGAGTCCCCGTGTCGCAGCTCTGCTCAGGGTATAATTACCATGCGTGTTAAACCTCCTCCTTGTGAAAGAAACTCCCAGAGCCTGTCCCTGTGTCTTCTTGGCCTGCAGGTTGTGATCCCGGTGGTCTCAGTACAGCTGATAAAGAAGCACAAGACAGCTCGGCTGCTGCCCAACGGCTTGGCCATCACCACCAACGCCAGCAGGAAGGTAACGGCACCGACGCTTCCAGCATCGGCGCTGCTGCGGGGGATGCCCTGGCTGAGGTGGGAGAGGAGGGAAGGAAGTGATTCCTGTTGGCCGGTTGGGAAGTGGCCAGGGCAAACACCGTGGTGTTGCTTTGGTTTCTGAATTTTGCTTCGTTTCTGGGCAAGGTAAAGCCCCAGTGAAACTCGGCCGAGCCAAACAAATTTCTGCCAGGCACAAATACAACCTTTAATGCCGGCGGGGAAAGGGTTTGGGCCGGGGTTCCACCCCAGCAGGCGGAACACTTATTTAAGGGGATGAATTTCCAGCTTTTAAATCAGGTGTTGCTGGATGCAGTGAGCTGACCGAGTCCTCCTGGGGAAGAGGGTTATTGCTGTGGGATTTGGGGAGGGATTATTCCTGCGGGATTTTAGCAGGGGGTGGGACCAGGGGAGGATTTGTGTGTTGGAAGCCATCTGGTTGCAAGGCTGCTCTGTGGGGGCTCTGTGTGGGCAAGGTGAGCGCTGCCCTGTGCCCCCCCCCGGCTCTGTGCTGATCCATGGGGATGTTTTCCCTCCTCCTGGCTCCATTTAGTGCCAAGGGTGGGATGTCCCGTGGGGACAGCAGCAGAGCAAAACTGCCCTGAAAAAAATCTGGTCCAGGATTTAGCAGGCTGCAAAAAATAGCACCAGGGAGACTGCGGGGAGGGACACAGCTGCCAAGGAGGGGAAATTCAAGGGCAGGATGACTCTGCCTGTCTCTGGCCTGCGGGGAGCTGGGGGGGATCTGTCTGAGCTGCTTGGCTCTTTGTTTTGCAGTACATCTTCGTGTCCCTCATCTCCCGTGACAGCGTCTATGATGTCCTGAGGCGAGTCTGCACGCACCTGCAGGTACGCGCTGCCCGCTGTCTGACGGCGTTTCCACAGCCGCCAGCTGCCTTTGGGGAGCAAAGTTCTTTGCCATCTCCATGAAGGCTTTGGATCGCTCCAAAAGTCCTCCCTGGCACCCTACTTGGCATCTTTCCCATGGGAAGAGGGACAGGAGCCGTACCTTGGGCATGTCCTGTCCCTGTGAGCTGCTGGTGGCCTTTTCTGGGTCACGGATGATGGAGGTGGAGCTGGGAGTTTCTCCTCTCTCTCTCTCAGGGTGTGTATATGAATTATTTATAATCTGGTAGTAGTACTAGTTCTGCCACTCTGTGCATCACTGCCTTTTTCACCAGATCTGAAGTTTTATGGGGAGGAAAACTGGTAGAAAGTAAAAAAAAAAATAATAAGCTGGAATTAAAAAGCCCAAGGAAGGAAGAAATCCATCAGCCCTCAAGCTGCACAGGAGAGCTGCTGGGATATTTTCTTCTGCCTGCCTTTGAAGCACGTGGAAAGCAGTTCCAGAGCCTTTCCCTGCCCAGAAGGGTGGCTGCTGGCTGTGCCGGTGCAGTGATTTGGGTGACTCAGCCCTGTTGCCGAAGTGGGGAATTTATTCTTTGAAACATGCTG
Source organism: Porphyrio hochstetteri (assembly GCA_020800305.1). Classification (NCBI taxonomy): domain Eukaryota; kingdom Metazoa; phylum Chordata; class Aves; order Gruiformes; family Rallidae; genus Porphyrio; species Porphyrio hochstetteri. The sequence goes on along the minus strand of CM036915.1, from coordinate 14,033,918 downwards.
GGCTCTGCCCAGATATTTCCCTTTATTCCCTTCCCATCTCCCATAGTTTATTCTCTCTGCTGGGAGCAGAGAGCGGTGCAGGAGCCCTCGGCTCAGCCATGGCCCTGTAGGGCTGTCGGCAGCGGGAAGCAGCCATGGGATGCCCTTCCACCACTGGAGGCTTTCCTTTGGCCCCAAAATCCCCACGCTTGGGGATTTTTAAGCAGCTGCTCTTCAGAGACGCACCAGAAATGTCCAGATTCAATTTTCTGGCCCAGGTTGGTTGATGCAGGCAGAGGCGAGGCTGTAACGCCCATTTCTTTTTCCCCTGCAGGTTTCCAGTAAGAAGAGCTTGAGTTTGAAGGAGCTGACAGAGGAGCCCGACACCGTGTCACTGGTGAGGCTCAGGGCAGCTCTGGGAAAGGGAAGGACCCCACAAACACCCCGTGGGCCGCAAAACGGCTGTCCCGTCCCCTTGATGGGTTTAATCCCTTCCCAGTGCCTTGAGGAGCGGCCAGCAGATGCTTGTAGGGTGCAGAGTCGGTCTTTTCCTGGAGAGGGAAAAGCCTGCCGAATCACAGTGGGACTGAGGGAGCGCGAGGGATTGCATCCTGTCACCTTGGGAGCCCGCAGTGCCTGTGTCCCAGCTGGCAGGATCTGTCCTCACCGTAAAATATTGGGTGGCCTCTCACTGTCTCTGCTCGGTCTCAAAGGCTTTGGGGCTATGGCTGCACTGGGCTGCCCAGGGGATGCTGAGCAAGGTGGTTTCCATGGGCTGGTGGCCCTCTGCACCAAGCTGGCTGCAGGAGGTGACAATTGAGGTGGGCTGGTGGCCCTTCGTGCCAGAGCAGGAAGTAACCCTGCAGCAGCTCCAGGACCCCTGGAGACTCCCTGGCAGGGGAAACCCCCCACTTTGGGGCCGCTGTGCTTAATTTGGTGCCTTTCCAGATGGGTTGGGACCGGGATGCTGAACCACAGGGTGGGCGAGGGGATCTCTGGGATGAAGGATGAGTGTGCTGCGTTGGCAGGTCCTTCCTACAGCAGTGAGAACCCGTGTCCCCACGGGGTCATTGTGGAGGAACAGCTCGCCCTTAGGATGGTGCTCAATGGAGATGCCGTCAGGCTCGAGGCCGAATCTGGCCCCAGCAGCGCGGCTCACTTGGCGCTGTTTCCACAGGAGGTCATTGTCCCTGAGGGCAAGTGGAGGAAGGTGTCACCTGCCTCGCTGTCGCTGTCGCTGCCGGACGCCGACTACCAGTGCATCCACCGGACCTCCGTCAGCAGCCTGAGCGCGAAGGAGAGCTCCTTCACCTCTGAGGAGCCCCTGGTTTCGGGTGAGGGCTACTTCTGACCTGGGGTTGGGGGTTTGTGCCCCGTCCTGCATGTGCTGCTTGGGGTTAACCTCTGTAAATATGTGTTCATCCATCCTCCGCGCTCGGGGAAGGGATTTCTGCCTTGCAGATGAGCAGGGCTGGGGCTGAGAGTCAGTGATGGAGCTGGGGATGGGGTGTCTTGCATGGGGGGTCTGAGCCCTCGGTGTGTGCTGGTAACACTGTTTGGGCTGTGTTAGCACACAAGGGATGAAGAGTTGATGCTTGAAGGCTCCTGATTGCATGAGCATCTGCCTGCCTGGTGTCACCGTGCTGCTGATTCTCCGCTTGCGTTTTAGAAAGTGCAATAAACACTGAGGAGGAGCTGGAGGTGGAGCAGAGCTGCGTGGCGGAGCTGCGACCTTCCGACTACCAGCTCCTGAAGATCTTCATCGTGCTGTAAGTGTGCTGAGGGCAAGGGGAGACTACGCCGGGAGCATCTGTCTCGACTGCTGAGCACTTGTGTTTTGTTCCTCTGCTCCCAGCATCTGCCTCCTGGTCGTGTCCTCCTCGTACCTGGCATTTCGCATCTTCCGTCTGGAGCAGCAGCTCTGCTCCCTGAACCGGGACTACCTCTCCCGCGGGCACCGGAGGTGAGGGACCCTTGGGAACGCTACGGGGCAGGTGGGTCATGATGCAAGCGGGGGGCCTGAGAGGGATGCGGTGCGGAATGGTGACAGCTCTGCTCCCTGACACATCCTGGGGATGCTTTGTCCTTTTTCCTGGGCTTGCTGTTGGGACGGCTGATGGCAGACCCCAACGTGCCGTCCCTGTGGGGTAGATGATCCCATCAATGGCACGTTCGAACACCCAAGGAAAAGCTCCACTTTCCCTGCGACATCGAGCCCCGGGAAAGAGGTTTCCTTGCGTGTTCGGGGCTGGTTCCCTGGTTATAGGGAGCACCAGGACGTCTCGGTGGAACTGGGCTCTTCCCTGGGGCGTCAGCAAGGGACAGGCTGGAGAGGATTCTGCAGGGACATCGGTGGGGACAGGTCTCCCTCCTCATGCCCATGGAGCCCCATCTCACCCCGCTCTCTGCTCACAGGTGACCGTTACCCCCAGCGCTGGCCAAGAACGGATGCCAAGACGCTGGATCCCCCGTGCTGCGTCCTCCCAGCTGTAGCCGTTGGTGCGTGGCCTGGTTTTCCTTCAGCCGGTAAAACGGGACCAAGTATCTTCTCTCTTTCTACTGGCACTCGCTCCCAGCGGGACGGCCTGGCCGACTTGTGGCCACCAGTGCCAACTCCCCATCCCACTGGAAACCCGTTTTTCCTCCCCGGGACGCTGCTGCGCTGTAGTGCTGGACGATGGCTCGGGGCTGCCGAGCAGTTGGATCTCCCCTTAGGACTTGCTGCTGAAATGGGCGTCAGTTGTTATTCCAGACTTGGATTTTTCCTGTTAAAAGATGACTTTAGGCTCACTGGGACCCCCCAAAAATGGGGAGGAGTTGGTGCTGCTGCTCTGGGTACAGCCCAGGCAGCGGCTCTGCACTGAACTGGCCTGTTTGTCCCCATCTCTGTACCCACAGGTCAGAGGAATGGCCCAAATCCTGGGGGAAAAAGGGGCTGCCAGCCCTGTGGAACACCAGCTGTCTCAGCACCCAAGGGGCAGGGGTGCAGTCCAGGGCCCCTCTGTCCCTGCTGGGCTCTGTACCGGTCCCCAGCCCTTCTCTCCTGGAGCACCAGGGTCATCTTGGGGTGCTTTTGTTGCCCATGTGTCCGTCCCTGCAAAGCACTTTAGGGTCCCCTAGACCAGGTGTCCTCGCTGGGGACAGCGCCGGACCATGGATTTGTTACCCCCACTCGTTAAGATGTCCCAAACGGAGCCCGTGGTTGGCACCAGAGAACGTCGTGGATGGCACCGTGTCTGTGCCCTGGGTGGGTTTATCCTGTGGCGCTGAGTCCCGCAGGATTTGCCCCACAGCCTGCCCTGGGAGCATGCTGGGACGACGGGTGCTTCCTGCACCGTTTGGTTTGTTGCTTTTCTTTCCTATTTTTGGGAATTACAAGTGCTGATTGGGCCAAATCCCCACAGCCTGGGGCAAGAACTCGCTGTTCGCTCCGGGCTCGAAATGGCTTTTAAAGGAAAATAAACCCAGGATTTTCTAGTACGCCCCTGCCTGCTGTCAGCATCCTTGCTGCGAGCCCCAAAACTGGAGAGAGGGCACCCCAGAATCTGGGCTGTCGTGATACCCCTTCGCTGGCCATGTCCTTTGGATGTGGATAACGTGGGGATGGCCCTGTCGTTGCGTGGGTCACAGGGGTGGGTGGCATCGCCTTGTTCTCCCTTTGGGAGGCCATGCTGGTCCCGGCGTAACATGAGGTGGGACAGGGAGGGGGGAGACACTGGGTGGTCCTGCGGCGCTCTCGGGATGGTGATAGGTACTCAGGAGCGTTTCTTTGTGCCAGGGAACCCCGCGTGTCACCCTGGTTGTGACGGAGAGGGGGGGAATAGCAGTCGGGGTGCAGCCCAGGGACCAGGGCGGCTTTTGGGAGGGACACCCATGGCTGGGATGTCGTGGGGCGTAGGGAACCGGGAGATTGTTCCACTAGATGGCAGCAGAGGCCGAGACATGTAACAATCGAAGTGGTGGCAGATGGCTGGAGGGTGCTGAGCTGCAGCCGCATCCTGCTGGGGTGGATAGGGGGAGCCTTCCTCCTCCTTTCTGAGAATCCGCAACCCAAATCTTCCCCCCGCCAGCCTGGTTCATGCAGCAAAACGCATGAAAATAGGTAAAATGCATGAAAATCACCCAACCTGAATGTCATATGGAGGTGGCATCGGCTAAGGAGGGCCCGGGGTGGCATCTACCCATTTTTTGGCGGGGTGATTTAGCACCCTGGGGTGCCGTGGGGGTTGGTGGTCTGCAGTTTGGCTGTGTTTGTTTCTTCAAAGCCCCGGCGTTACCCGTTGATTCCCTGGGGGATCCGGCGGATAAAGGCACTGGCCCCACTGGGGACTCACCCTGCTCGTTCTGCCGGTGCAGCTGCCGAGAGGAGTTTCGGGTTGGTTTTTCTCTAAAACCAAGTTTGGTGCTTGACAGGTTCAACCTCAGAGTGGGGCTTTATTACCCCTAAATGAGGTTTAGAGATTTAAGACTGGGGTGACTTTGGTCTTGTGTGCTTAACCTGGAGGTTTTTTGGGTGCTTTACAGCACCTGATACAAAATGGGTGTGTGGGGCCCCTCTTCCCTGCGCCCAGCCCGGCGCACAATGGTGACAGTGGCCACCTCAGCTCTCTTCACGGCTCTTTGGTTGGAGCCAGCACTGGGACAGCCTGTGGGAGGTTTGGAGGAGCCCCTGGTGTGGGTTTGCGAGGGGGGGGTGTGTTTGTATGTCTCTGCTGCCAGGAGCGAGTTCCAAGGCTCTGAGTTTGTTTTCCAGCCGGTGTTTGCCCACCCGGTCGCGGTGTTTGCTCTTGCGGCAACGCCCTGCTGGAGTTTATTTCCTTCTCCTGGTGTACAGAAATGCCAGGTGAAGGTCTTGGGCACAGGAACCGTCTGTCCGTCCGTTTGTGCCCAGGCGCTCACCTTGCTGGCTCTGCCGGCCCTGCCCTGTCCCATGGGGACAAGGAGAAGCAGGGCACCTGCTGGATGAGGTTGATGCTCCCCACAGCCCTCGATGCTCCCCACCGCCCTGCCTCCCCGCCCCAAACTGACCCCTAAAAAAATAGGATTAGGAGATTAATTTGGCCCGTATGGCCTCCTCGCTATTGCAGGAGGTGCTGGCAGAGCTCTCCCTGCGGTCCCTGCACTCCGAGGCCGATTTCGGTGGCCAATAACCCCCCACGAGACCAGAGTTGTGATACCGTCCCACAAGAAGAAACCATTTGTCAGTGGGTACTGACACAAAAGACGGGATGGAGCTGCCAAGTTTGGTTTGGTTGGAGTTTTATTCAGGGACCGGGGAGAAAGGCGGCCTCCCGCGGTGGCAGTGATGTCACTCCGATGAAATCCCGTGGAGTGCAAAGTGAATCCCCTTCAGCAAGCAGCTCGATCCCGTATCCACCATCTCTTGGATTTTTGGCTCCATCCGAGCGGTGGAAGGGGTTTTCCAGGGAGGGGTGCCCGGCTCCATGCGCTGCTGTCCCGTCCAGGCAGCTTGGGAAGGATGGGGATGACCCTGACCTTCATTTTTTGTCTGTGTGCGTGCGTTGGGTGTTTTGGGAGAGCCAGGGCTGCAGGTACTTACCTTCCTCTCAGCAAGAGAGGGAAGTTTTACGGCCTTCCTGCAGCTATGCATGCCAGGGACTGGGCTGGCAAGAGGATGGGTGAAAAGCTCCGGGTTTCAAATAACCCTCCTGCCAGGATATTTACCCTGGTACGTTGGGGTGGGGTTGTTCTGCCAGGCACCACTGAAGCAACCCGCTCTTTGTGTCTCATGAGGTTCGAGAGAATTCCTTCCCCTGCGATGTCTCATTTCATTTGTCCTTTGAAGGAGAGGATCTCCTCTGAGATCCCGGCACGGGAAGAAAAGTGTTGGGATTACAAGTGGATTAAGGATTTCTTGGGCTTCAAGGAGACTGCAGTTATCTTTGGCTTTTACACCTCAAGCTCTGTCCGCTCCTTCTCCCCCGTGTGGGGGTTGGTTGGGTTTTGGTTGTTTTTTTAATCTGGAGTAACAGAACTGGTTTTGTGTTAGAGGAAGCAGCGACTGCCCCGTATGTTCTGAGCGCAGCGAACGCTAGTGAGGCTTGGGGAGCGCCGACGAACCCTCCCCGAATGGAGACAGCCTAAAATCGTAATGAAAACAACCCCAAACCTGTGCTTCAAAGAGTGAGTGTTACCTTTCATCTCAATTCAGTTTCCTTTCCTAGGATTGGGGTTCTTGGCTTCTCCTTCGTCTTCCGGCAGTTTGGAGTCAGGTTTTAATTTAGAATAGGAACAAAGAGGGTGCAGGACCAAAAAAAGACCCAACCTAAGGCCATGCAGCCCAGGAGTGCCCACCTGGGGGTAATTCCTTATTAACTGGAGCCTCCTCTCTTGACATCCCCATCTCAGCGACTGCTCCCATGCTGCTAATGGGAGGTACAAATTAGAAATAACCACGATAAAGCATTTTGGGGCTTGGTTTTGAAGGGCATTTGCTAAACCTGGCTTGGAATAGTAATGCCTGTAGCCAATTAAAGCCACCAAACGAGGGCGTACCAGCTAATGGGCGAAGGCGGAGAAGCCCCTTCGGCAATTAGTGTAAAAATTCATCATGGAGAGGAGGATTTCTGAGAAAGCAAAGTGACGTTTTGCTGTAGACATTCCAAGGCCAGTGATTTCCAAAGGGGACTAAGGCTTTTCCAGGAGGGAAGAGAGTGGGTTTTTTTATTTTAGTGGCGGGGCATGTAGCCATGCTAGAGGGGGTTACATTCTTCTCTGGGACAATCCCACGTGTGGGCATCTCCCTCAGGCACTGGGGGTGCTGCCTCACGGATGGGAAGGCAGGTTGGTGTTATTTTGGTGGGGGGGGTGGGGGAGGAGGGTGGCTGGAGCTGCACCTTGCTCACTTCTGTGCCAGTTTTGTGATGAGAGTTTTCCACTCAGATCTCTTCTGTGTGATGTAAGAGGGGGTAAGGAGCTGCAGCAACGGCTCTGGTCGCCCCCGGAAGTATCCCTGACACAGAGCCTCTGCATTGCAGATCACATACATGCCACAGTCATAGCTGTTCTGCTGGGCGGGCGCCTTCTCCTCCATGAAGGTTGCTTTGCCCCCTCTCTTGCCCAAAAAGGCCTCCAACTTCCCCGCCACTTGCTTGGCGTGGACAGAATTGCATTTACTGTGGGAATCGTAATGGGCGAAGCACTTTTTGTCCCTGAAATAAACCAGTAAGCTCCAGTGGGTGCCTCCAGCGACCTGGTTGGAGTTGTCGTTGATAGGTAAGAACACCAGTTTCTTGTGGAGGAGGTCCAGCGGTTGAAGGAATATGGCTATTTCTTCCTGACTAAGGGCACACTTAATGAACTGAGCCACTTCGGGGCTGATAAAACAAACCTGATCACTAAATTCTTGGAACTGGTGGTTGGCGAAGTACTCGAAGGCAAACCCGATGATGTGATCGTTAAGCCAGTTCGGGGGTTCCAGCAAAGCAACGTCCGACTGTCGCAGCAAACTGTCCATGTAACTGAGAACCACTGGGTCCATCCTGCGCAGGTCGGGGCCGCAGTGTGTCAGGAGCCTTCAAAAGCTGAAACAGAAAGGGTAGAAGATGAATTAAGGAATGGAGATCACACCCGAGACAAGACATAGCACGACAGATCCTTCTCCGCAAGCGGTGAGTAAAAGCCTGCGTTCCCCAGACGGACACTCGAGGGGCTGATGTGTGACCCATCTGCCCAGCGAGCAGATGGCGGGTGCACGGTGCGTGCTGGGTGAGCTGGGCGCTCTGCTGCTCTGGGAGCCGTGCACGGCTCTGTTAGATAAACGCTGTATCGGGACGATCTTAATCTCAAAGTGATTTCAAAGCAGTTCCTGCTGGGAAGCACAGGCACGCCTTCAGCTCTGTGCCTCGCACGGTCACCGAACGTCACCTGGGAGAAGTCAGTCAGTGTTTTGGCAGTTCGGTGTTGTCACCCGTACGGTGACAATCGCTGAAATTCTTTGCATCACCGGTGTTTCTTAAATCAAAGTCTGACTGTGGCTGTCTGACAAGTGGATGGGACAGTCCCTTCCACAGTGCCACAAATCAGTGCCAGACACATGCCCTGATCCAGGAAAACCTGCTGGCCCACCAGCTCCGGAAGCAAAGTGGCGATGAGTAAGGAGAAGCAAAGCAAAACGAGGTCACAAACAAAGCAGTTTCCTGCCCTGGGAGTCTTTAGGACAACTCTCTACCTAGCTGATAACTCAAGTACCACTGAAGCTGACGGTCCATAAAATAACCTGTTGGTCCTTAGGTTTTAACTTGCCAAAACTCAGCACCTGTGGGGACACTGCAGGGTGAAGGTCCCTGCAGGATTCCACCGGTGACGTGCACCTGCGTGCAGAAACGAGCAGTGATGTCGACACACTCTTTCTGAGCTTTTACTGTGTTATTTGTCCAAGCTCTGTTCTTCCCTCTTCAGCTGTTCACCCTTAAAAAGGAAATTGAAGTGGGCTGTAGCACCTTGTTCTCCCCACCCATATGTCTGAGACCTCCTCGGCTGGCTTCACACGTCTTCCAGGCAAGGCTTTTTCCCCGACTCCTTTCCGTTTGTCAGGCTAGCTGTGTGTCCCCCCAGTTCTGGTCTTCCCACCAGTTGTGTAATTCCTTTTCTGAAGCTCTTGCGTTGGCTGCCTTTCCCATCCAAGGGGATTCCTTTCAGAGAGAGGTCACACAGCATGCTGGGAGTTGCTGCTCAACAGACAGCATGAAACACTCACTGGCAACAGACCTGGATTTAAGAGATTTTCTATCTGATGATTAAAAACCGCCCCGGTTTTCTTTTCCCCCCACCCTCTCACACCCCCCATCCTAGGTTCCTCAGCTGCTGCCATGCACCATTAGCCCCCGATGCGTCTCTCTTTGCCAGGACAGGGCTGGAAACGCCCCAGTTTGGGTCGGGGGTGACATGGAGGAGCTGGGTTGGCTTCACCCTTTTCCTCATGCGTGCCGAGCACAGCACAAAAACTTCCTAGGACTTCTTAAAGCGCTGTGTGAAAACTAGTAAGGATAAGATCACTCACATATGATTCACCATGAATAAGACACTAATTATCCATTATGATAGGGAGAAATTAAAACAAAGTAAATATAGAAGCAAGTGTTTTGTTGTTTACTTGTTAGGAAGAAGTGGATTTGTGCTTCTCGGTGCAATGTGAATCATGAGAATAACCCTTCCTGGCCAGGGATGCGTGAATTGGGAGAGGTTTGTCTCTGGAAAAAAAGAATCTTGGCAAGGTCACCCCACACGTGACTTGTAAATAACAGAGCGGGTGAAGCACGCTGCGTGCGTGACGTGTCGGAAGGAAGGGCTGCGCTGGCAGAGCTGGGGCTTGAAACAGCCAGTGACTGTGTAGCGCCGGTGGATGCTAGGGATGCCAAGCAGCAAGAGTCACTGGAAAGGAAGGGGAGCAGTCATTGTTATTCCTCCTGTGCTCCACACAATGGTATTTGGACACGTTTCCTCTGGTCATCAGCTCAAATTACTTCCAAGTTTGCGGAGCAAATCCTTCACAACGGCCTGTGGTGTAAAAACACCTCGTCCCACCCCACCAAATATCATCCCAACCAAGTCCCAGCAACGCCGTGGTGCGACGAAGCAACCCTGTGGGTGTCTGAACGTAGCTCAAGACCTGCACAGCCCAGGAGCTGCAGGTTTAACGGGGTCACTACTGAGATGCTTCTTGCACGTGCCTGTACGACGCCCTGATTTTTCATTTACTGCCTGGTTTATTTTCTGTTTCATCTTCTCCTAGGCAGGCACAAAACACAGCAAAATAGTTTTCCACTCCAATCCAAACAGGGTTACGGGCTGGGGAAGGAAGTGTGCTTCCTGTATTCTGCTAACTTTCCCCTCTGCAGAAACATCCATTGGTTTTGTTGGGGTTGATTGGGGTTTTTTTTCAGCCAAGGAGCCAGGGAAGGTGGGGGGGACCAAACTAAAAAACAGTTGGCAGCTTCCTACAGTCAGGAAGAAAGAATGGTTACAGCAAATGCTTAACTGCCACTAGCTACTACTCTTAATTTTATTGCCATCTGGTATTTGTGCAGCCGCTTGTGAGTTCTGCAGGATGACTCATGGTGTGCAGCTCCAAGGAAAACCCTTGGTAGGCACCGGTGCCGCTCGGAGCTGCTGAAGGGAAGCGGCGAGGACAGAAGATGCGTGGCAGAGCTGTGAAAAGCCACCTGCCAGGTGCTTTTATTCATGAGAACCTCCCCATTTAAGCAGAAGATGAATCCACGGAGAAGCTGGGCCGTGGGTCTGAGCGCCTTTGCCATTATGGGGTTGAAATCTGGGCGCAGATCGCAAGCAGCTCCCCTCGGAGATTGGCATCCTGAGGGCTCAGGCACTCTGTTCAGAATGGGAATAAATACTGACACAGGCCTGTAATGCTTCTAGCAGGTTGCCAGCATGGAGGTTTACTCTTTTGTTTCATTTACATATTAGTAGTAGTCGGAATCTCTGCAAACTCTCTGTAATCCTCAGCTTGGGGAGGGGGAAGGGAATTCACCTACCCATTTCAGGCTCTAAGATGAGAACCCCGTGGAGAGGAAAAGGAGCATCTCAATAAAAAGAGGAGACCGCCCATTTCATTCAGAGCTTTATAAACGGGGCTGTCTTGTGGTGGTGCGGCGAGGAGCCGAGTTTCTGTCATCTCCTAGTTAGAACCATTTAATAACCCGCCACCCTCGTCAGCATGGGCTCCTCCAGGCCCGGGGTGCAAAGGAAAGCCTGAGTTTTAGAATCACAGACTGGGTTGGGCTGATGACCTCAAAGATCATCTAGTCCCAACCCCCTGCCATGGGCAGGGACACCTCTCACTAGACCCAGCTGCTCAAGGCCCCATCAAACCCGGCCTTGAACACCTCCAGGGAGGGGGCAGCCACCACCTCCCTGGGCAACCTGTGCCAGGGCCTCCCACCCTCATAGGGAATAATTTCTTCCTAACATCATCTAAATCTGCCCCCTTCCAATTTAAAACCATTCTCCCTCATCCCATCACTCCAGGCCCTTCTAAAAAGTCCCTCCCCAGCTCTCCTGTAGCCCCTTCAGGACTGGAAGGTAGCTCTAAGATCTCCCTGGAGCCTTCTCTTCTCCAGGCTGAACAAGCCCAACTCTCTCAGCCTGGCTTCACTGCAGAGGTGCTACAGCCCTTGGATCATCTTCATGGCCTCCTCTGGGCCCATTCTAGCAGCTCCATGTCCTTACTGTGTTGAGGACTCCAGAACTGGACCCAGCACTCCAGGTGAGATCTCACAAGAGCAGAGTAGAGGGGCAGAATCCCCTCCCTCAACCTGCTTGCCATGCTCCTGTTGATGCAGCACAGGACACAGTTGGCCTTCTGGGCTGCCAGTGTGCATTGTTGGCTCATGCTGAGCCTCTCTAGCACATCATCTCCCAGCTTGTGGTGATGATGAGAACTGCCCCGACCCAGGTGCAGGACCTTGCGCTTGGCCTTGCTGAACCTCATGAGGTTCTCATGGGCCCTTTTCTCCAGGTGCCTCTGGAGTTTTGTAATATTTGACCAAACCTCCCTGCCAAACATAGGATTTTCAGAGCACTGAAGACAGCGACCTCCTGCACGTAATCACTGCCTTGTGCTGGAGTGCTGGGGAATGAAACTCCCTAGTAATTGAGCATAAGTAGGCAGCGACGGAGCGAAAAGAGCATAAATGATGGGTGAATCAGATGCCTGCAGTCAATTTTAAACAAATTAAAGGTGCCAATGCCACCCAGAGCGAATATTTTAAGGTGCCGCGTCACTAAATTCCTGTTCCAAATGTAAAAGAATATGGAGGGAAATTAAAATAAAAAGACAAAGAATTCAGCCTATATCGGGAAAGAGGAGCAGGGACAGAGAAGTTTTGGCTGAGGGCTCGGTAATGATGAAAGGTAAAAGGATTTATCTGCCAGACCGCTCCCTTTTACCAGGAATACAGTTTTTAGACGCTGTTCATGCTCTCAGTTGCTGTCGTTGTTAACAGGAGTGAGAATTGCTATTTATCAGTGCAGAGTGGGCTACCAGCACCCCAGTCTCCACATCTATCTGTCTCCTGAAGGCACCAGAGAGGAAAGTCAAAGCAAAATTAAATAGCTAAACCAGAAAAGAAGCGTACTCCCCTCCTCTTTTGTTCAATATACATAATTTCATTGCAGCCTATAGATCACAGTCCCTGTATGACAGGAGAACAGAGCTTCTGGGGGTTCAAGAGGCCTGAATCAGAAGAAAACATGGATAATTTCCATACACACAGGCAATGCCCAAACCTCTGTGTTCCTGACAAACTCCCCCACCAGACACCACTGAGCTCTGGATCCCCACTTTGTTCGACAGCAAACCCAAAGCCGGAGGAACGCTGCCAAAGGAACTCCTAAATCAAACGAGTTTTACTCCCCAGGATGGGCTTCGTCAGAGCATTAAGAGGAAAAGAACTCCAAAGAAATGCCCAAGCCCGGTGACGCGAGGGGTGGGAGATGCCGCGGAATGAAGGGCAGCGCCTCGGCTCGCGGGAAACCCGTCTGTGGATGGATCACCTCCACCTGCTTTGGGAAAGAGATCGGTCCGTCATGGGCGGGATGGGGAGCCCGCTCGTGCCGGTTCTACGGGAATATATGAGAGTTAAGGGGAGAGGAAGGGGATCACGCGGGGCCGGGCTCAGGGGCAAGGCCCTGGTCAGAGAGCAAGGCCCTGGCCTGAGACCAGCAGGTAGTGCCGCTCCCGGTGCCCACCGGGGCCAAGCGGTGCCCGGGCAGCCCCGGTTCGATGCCCGGTGCCGGTAACGCGTCTCAACGTTCCGCGATTTTAACCTTTTTCCCCTCAAAACGCGCCTTCAAACCTCCGAGAGCAGCGAAGGCCGGTCCGGACGCCCGAAGGGCTGCGGTCTACGCGTCCACCGGGCACGGCGACCACCGCCGGAACCCCACCGGCTCCGCTGTCGCCGTGACAGCACCCGCCGGGCCCTCCCGTGAGAGCCGCCTCCGCCGCTCACCTGCCGCCTCATACCCCGCTCGCCCTCCGCGACGCCGGCACCAGCACCGGCCGGTTGCTGCGCGCTGCCGTAAAGCTTAGCAGCGCCGCGTCGTGACGAGCCGGTAACTGCCAGCTCTGCGCAGGCGCGGGAAGGAAGCAGCGGGGGGCGGTGTTGGTGGCGGCCGAGGGGGCGGGGCCAGCGCGCGGTACCTCCCCTCTGCCCCGCCCCGCCCTCTGCTCCTCTCCGCCGGCGGCGCGCGGGCGGCGGCGGGTGCGTGAGGGAGGTGCGCGTGGGCAGTGGGGCAGCGCCCGGGCGGCGGGAGCGGCTGTTCCTCCTCCCCGCTGGCTCCCCCCCGCCAGCAGCAGCAGCGGCGGCGGCGCCCCGAGGGACCCTCCACAGCGGCGGCGGGCGAGGGATGCGCCGCGCCCCGACACCCAGGTGAGCGGCGGTGGGAGACACGCACACACACAGACACGCACACATACACACACGCGCGCGCGCTGGCGTGGGTGGCGGGGTGCGAGGGGAGAGCGGCGGGCGCGGTGCTGGGGAGCCGCTCAGCCTGAGGCGAGCCCGGCGGCGCATCGCCCGGTGCCGCCGCGGGGCCGGAGGGAGCCTTTGTTCGGAGGGCGAGTCCCTCCGGTCTCCCCCCCGCCTCGCTCCGCACCGCACCACACCCCCCCCCCCCACCCTCCAGCCGTGTTCCCGCAGCGGGCGGGGATGACCGGGTCCACCCGAGCGCGGTGCCCCCCGGTGCTGCCCACCCCCGGGGGAAGCGGAGGGAGCAAGGTGCCGCCCGGGTGCTGGCTGCGGGCCCCGCGCTGGCTTGCCCACGCGTGGGAGCAGCGGGGCTGTGGGGCTGAGTCCTCCGGTAACCGGCGCGCTGCCGCTGACACCCATTTTGGGGTGGGTCGGGCACGCAGGACGGGAAAACAAGCCTTTTTTGTGGGGGGGGGAAGGAGACGACATGGAGCTTTTGCCCCCCCGTAGTGTTTCCAGTGGGGCTGCGGGCTAGTGGCCCTCCCGCAGTGGCAAAGCAACCCGGACGCCACCACGATGGGCACTGCCACCAGACCGGGTGGTGACGGGCGCTGTGGCACAGGCAAGCAGCCCGTTATGAGCGGGGTTACACCATTCCCACCCCGACTTAACGAGGTATTTCTAATTTTTAACACAGTATTTGAAACCGTGGCAGCTCCTTCCCCGACGTTACAGAACGTTACAGGAGCTCTACTCCTCCGAAGGTTAAAACAGTCAATATTTCTTTCTGGAATTTTCCAAAAATTGCCTGAACCGGCCCTTTGCTTTATTCCCCCACCCCTCCCCAAAAGAAAATCCTCCGACGTGACTTGCGGGAGGACCTGCTGTAAGTTCAGAGCCAAGCGTTTTACCGCCCTTCTGCTTCCAGATCGGCTTCCTCCTCCTCCATTTGCATGTTCGTATCCTGAAATCGAGCTAGGATTAATAAAGTCGGGAGCGTGAGCTCAGCAGAAATCATGGCTTTCCCATCCTTTGCTGCAGCGCCTGTACCCTGCCCATCGGCATATAGAAAAATAATCACGTAGCGGCAAAGGCAGGAGGAGAGCGCTGCTGGGGGAGAGGAAACAGTGCGGTGCTTGGCTCAACCGATAGCAAAGCGCTGTTAATAAATCTGGTGAATAGGTTGTTGGTTGGGCATCTGGGTTTCTGGCCGGCTCGAGCGTTTTCCCGGCTTTTTCCCTGGGGAGCGCTAGGAAATGACAGGGGAGTGTTGTCTTGTTGCCTCTCCTGACCAGACGTGTGCGTGGACGTGGTGGTGGTAATGCACTGCGAATGCTTAAGCGCAGCCTTAGCGCGAGCTGAGCTGAGCTTAACCACGGGCGCCAGCAAACTTCGGCTGGGGTCAGAGAGGCTGCGTTATCGCTGAAGAGCATCTTCTTTTCAGGCTGTCGTCTGGGAGTCACCTGATAATCATGATTTTCCCTATGTCTCTGAGCAAAGCCATCCATTTCAGTGGCTGTCCTTGGGTTTGAACATTTAAAAATGAAAAAATGAACAGAAGTAGATTTTCTGTGCATTTTTCCCCTTGCCAAGGCTCTCCCAGCCTTCACCCTTGCTCTTAGCCATCATTTTTTTCCCCCCCCCAAGACCATTTTGGAAGCTGTCAGTCCAGCTGTGGTCAGTAGGGAAGGTATTTCAGCAACCCGAATAAGCTGTTTATTTCCTCATCTATCAATGACGATGCAACTTGATTAATTTATTTCTTCCGATCAATATATCCATCAGGATGGCTTGGGGGATGTTTCATCTTTTATTAAAAGCTTGTGGTCCATCAGTGGTGCCTCCGAAACATCTGAAAAGAGGTTTGGGGTTTTTTTTCTAAATAACCTGTTTGTTTATTAAAGGAAGGGTTAAATTGTAGACTACTCAGTTTTGCAGAGCAAGCCTCAGACTCCTCTGCACCCACAGCTCCATTAATGATTTATAAAGGTCACATATTTACCTTTTTTTTTTATTGGGTGGGGAAGCTGCATTTTAAGACTTAAGGTAATGAAATGGCTGATGTCACATCTGCTCTTATGATCTCTTTTGCACTGATCTATACCACCTAAAGCTCGGACTAGCAAACCTCTGGGATCCTTTGCTAGGGAAACCTAACTGGTTTATGCCTAAATTATTTTTATGTAGCATGTTGGCGGTGGTTTTAACTAGCGGCCATCACGTTTGCAAGGAAACCTCTGGGAATGCGAAGCACGTGAGGTCAGGCGCCCGCTCAGGGAAAGCGCCAGGCCTGGGGTTTGTGGTACCCGCATGACCTTCGTTTAGTTGGTTGTGAGGTAAGGCTGTAGGAGAAATCCTGATCGTCGGGTGATTGCTGCTTGATTTCTGGAAGGATGGTGTCCAGCTCCCCATGGAGGAATGGATCACTCCTCTGCATTACCTGCAAATCAACAGGGGGAGTACTGCGAGCACTGGGATGGTGCTGGGCTGGTAGCTGGTTTTGCAGCTTGGTAGCGTGTGAGGAGGACCAAGGTTCCCTGTTACAGCCTTGGGACCAAGGGCTCTATGTAGCCTCAAAGCCGAGTCTTGTCAAACTGTGAGTGACTGTGACCCGAGCGTTTCTGAAACGTTTGGCGTGGCGCTTGGTGGCCGTGTCTCGGCAAATTCTAGTTCTCACTCCAAGTGGCCCAGCTTTTGTGTATAATTCCTTCAAAAATACATTTAGTGGGGAGAAAGCGAGGTTGTTGAGCTGCTTGAAGCCTCTTAGCTGGACTGGCTTGATTTTTGGAAATTCCTGCGTCCCGCCGGTTTATAAATAAAGGGGATTGCAGTTGCGCTTGCACGTGAGACACTCGAGATGGCTGAGGGCAGACTGAGTGCCTGGTTTTAGTTGGGCTGTCGTTGCCATTGTGTCTCCCTCGGCTTGAAAGCACGTTTGTTACATCCTTCATGAAGTTCTTAGCCTGGTGCTGGAGTTAGGCTCCCTGAGACAGGATGGGTGCAGGTTTTGGCTTTAGAAGGTGGGGTTTGGGGTGGTTTTGTGTGTGTTTGTGGTTAAAAAGCATCTAATTTTCTCAGGCTTGGCTCCTGCCTGCCGACATTTGCTTAACTTCCTCTTGAGTGAATGGGATTTCTTCCTTCTCTAAGAAGTAAACACAAGCATAAATATTTAAAGGATCGCGGCTTAAGTTTGCAAATTTGAGACTTTCTCTGGCATTCCTCGGGACAAAAGCGGTAGCACCAGAGATTCCTGGTTGCATCTGGGTAGTTCCACACCCTGGGAACAACCAGTGTTAATGGTTCAGGCTTCCAGCTGGAGAGATACTAGGCTGTGCTTCCAGGCTAGAGGGCTGGGATTGTCACAGATCACACGTGGGGGTTTCTTTTCTTGAGTGGTAGGGATGAAGCGCTGCCGGTGGGATGTCTCTTGGCCATCGGACTTGAGATTATATTTATGGCCTTTTATTTTCTCTTCACTTGGGCCAATTTTTTTTCCATAGGCGTTGGTTATATGTGTGAAGGGTGGTGAGAATATAGAAACCAAACACCTGAAGCTCTTGCTGGGAAACGGACCCAATGATCTCTCAAGGTCCCTTCCAACCCCTACGATTCTGTGATTCTGTGAAAGGGAACAGGCTTTTGTTTCCTCCGTGTGACTCTTCACTATTCAATTCGCTACTGTGGTTGGCAGGTCCAACACCACTGTGTGATGGACTTGCCATGATGTCTTAACTTCTGTACCCTGAGACTTCAGCATTTAAAAGTGAACTCGACAAACCACAGGACCTCAGAGAAAACCAACATTCAGAAGGGAAGCATAGGGAGCAGCTGTTATTTAATCTGAACTCATATTTGTAGCTGTTTTAAAAACATTATCAAGAGTTACAGCTCTGAGTCCTCACGGTAGTAGGTTTTTTTCCTGTGGGATGGGACCCTGCCACAGATACCCGTGAAGTCTTGCAGGTGAAGCGAGAGCTGTATGTCTTTGCCACAAATGCATCTTGTTTTACTGTGCTTCCTGATTTTAATGCCACCCAGTTGCCTGGTGCTGGTTCCAGGTTATTTTTTTCTTTTCTGTTGCGTTCCTCTGACAGAGGACCAACCGTAGGGTCATTTAGATCGGAAGGGACCTCGGGAGGTCACTTGGTCCAAAATCCTGCTCTCAGCAGGGTCAGCTGCGAGGTCAGACCAGGTTCCTCACGGCTTTAGGTGTCTTGTGTTGGTCATCTTCCACCCACAGCTTGCAGATCGCGAGAAGGGAAGGGGAGCAGTTTGAGCTGTGTTGGGTGGAAAGTATTCAAGAAGAAGATGATTATATGTGATTCGTGGCAGTCCTTGTTCACTGAGCATATCTTTCCACTTGCAGGCACGTTAAACTGCCTCTTCACGCTGCGTTTCCATGATTTCATTAAGCTGCTCTGGTAGCAGGCTTCAGTTGAAAGAGGATCTGACCTGGCTGGAGTTAATCTTGGGAGTGGAACAGGGACAGTCCTTGCCCAGATTGATTTGCTGATAAATCAGCCCCCAGCTGGCAAGCGACCCACGCTGCAGCGTTTTGGTGGAAAGCTTGGAGGTGCAAAGGTCACGTGCCATTTTTCTAGGCAAAACGAAATAAGAAATAAATACCGGTAGGTTTAAGGATTATTGTTTCTCCCCTGCTCCTTTTCCACTGTTAAAATCTTGTGTTGCAATTTCTCTTCAGGCAAGGGTGAGCATCCCTTTGGAGAGAGGGCTGAGGCAACACAGTTGGCTGGCCATGCCGTGTGAAGGTATGGCTTGGTGCCAGCTCGGTGCTGGCGCTGTGAAGCGATGCCATGCCTCCCTGTTTCAGGCTCTGTTGGTGTTTCTTGTCAGCCCTCTTTAGGCTTTTGCTAAAGAACCCTGTGAAGAAATGGAGCTAGATCTCCTGCCAAGTCCCATCGAGGGTGGTGAGTGTTAAGAGTGGAAAGCTCACGTGCACTGAGGTTGTCCCAAGTACGAGCTGGGGTATGCTTGGACACTTTGAGCTACAGCTCTCCTTCCTCCAGCAGGAACATCAATAGGATCTGCTTGGTTGCGTCCTCTTGCTGTTGATGTGAGAGAAGCAAGCGGGTAGCCTCATGCAAGCTCTCGTCTCTCATGGCTACTGACTTAGTGCTTTCTTTTTGTGCAGCTACGCGTCTGACTTCATGCCAGGTGTGGGCGTAGCTCTGCTGTGTTCTTCCTTCCTCTGTCCATGGGGTTCCGGTGTGTATTTAAAGTGTCTCTTCCAGGTCCCAGAGAAAGTTTATGAAATCCCTGTGGATGTTGAAGGTCCCTAGAACAGGCTGGCTGTAGCTGTAGGTTGTCTAAAGCTCCCCACATCGAGAGGAGTGCTGGATCAAGGCCGTTCAACCCTGGCATCTTCCATGGTTTCAACTGGATGCTCAGAGAAATCATCTAGGTTTCCATGCTACAACTCATAAGAGGTTCTGCAAGTACCTGTTAGGACCAGTGGGGAACAGAGCGGTTGGGTACTGTGTGGAGTAGCAGAGGAAAAACTTGGTTTAAAATAGGCAAGTTGTAACCTCCAGAAGTACTGGGTTGGGTGTGTAGTGGGCTGCTGGTCAGTGCTTTTACCTCTTGATAGGTATCCAGTTAGGACCCAGCTGAGTGTACCGGATGTGTGAATACTGATTTTTCTTACGCTGCTGCTTCGGTTACTGCCACTCTTAATGTAAAACCGACAGGAATACATGTGGTTCGGTATGAGTTTTGGATCTCATTGACTGATCTCCCCACCTCGAATTGCTTCTGGTATTACTCAAAATGACTTTCAGTCAGTGGTAGAGCTACTCCTCTGTCAGCTGCCTGTTCGGTCTCAGCTCTTATCCGCCAAACCCCGATAATCTGACAGTCTCCGTGCTGGTTTTTTAATCAAAATCCTTACCACTGTCTTCTCTGACTTGTAAGGCTTGACCTTTAAGAAGGTACCTGAGCCTGGATATGATACATCACAGTGGAGCATTAGTAGAAGTGGAATCTATACAAATACATCTTTGAAAAACCTGAGTTTTAAGACCAACTCAGACCACGAATGTTTTTGATAGACCGCCAAGAATTCTTTTATTGTATTCGGTAGGTTCTGAGCGACGATCTTAAAAGAAGCAAACTGAAAATATTTACTTTAGAAGGCTTCCGTCAGTCTGCTGTCTTTCCATGCTTCATGTAAATATATAGCCCAAAATAAAACTGTCAAAAGAGTTGACATTTTTACTTGTGCAGTACTTGTCTGAGAACTGTCAGGTTGCTCTATGCTCGTTGGGTGCACAGGACAGCATCCCCCAGGAGGAATTGGTAAACGATTTGATTATTGAGGAATGTGATATCCAAAAATAGAAGAATTGAGTGCAGCAGGTCACTGGAAACGTAGCACTTGATTAAAATGATGTCAATCAAATTTTTAAGGTTTCAGAGTAAGTATTTTTGGAAGGTGGTTGTTAGTAAATAATGCTTCTGAGGGTTTCTTGGAGAAAGTGCAGGAGAGCCAGTCCCTTCTCCTTAATTGCCCAGCAAACGGGGGATAATTATGTGGGTTTTGTTGCCGCTGGTGGTGGTAAAGATGGCCGAGCAACTCCTGCTCCAAGAAGACACTTGGGCAGACATTGTTTAGAAGCAGAGCTGCTGTTTCTTCTGCTTCTCATCAGAAGAAAGCTGCAACCCCACAGCGGGAAGGGCTTGCTGGAGAGAGAGGGGAGTTAGGACGGGCAAGTCGGTCTGGGTTTGGGCCGCCTCATTTACGAAGTGATGCGAAACATCTCGGTGAGCAACCAGGGCACACGCTGCGTGCTTTACCCTTCATGGCGAGACCGCTGCGTAAATACTCTGCACAGACAGGCGCTTGCGTTTCATGTCAGAAGAGCAGGCTTGCTGGCTGCAGCCATCGCCTTGGATAATCTTATCTGGAGGCACTTCACCGTGCCTGGAAGGTAAGCAAGGAGATAGGAGGACAATGCAGAGCAGAGGTCAGGTTTGAGGTGCCTGCAGCAGATAATGAGGAATCTTAAGAGTATTTCTCAACTATGAACAGAATGAACTAATCAGAAGCAACCACAGAGTCTGCAGGTATGATTTGATGGACAAAATAGCCCTTCTTCCGCCCAGTGCGTAACCTGGTTCAACTCTAGTGATTGCCAAGTGCATCTTGACTTGTCACAGCACGGGACCCGTTTCAGCGCGTAGTTGCACTTGGGAAAATACATCTCCGATTTCCCTGCAGTCCACAGTGATTTAATTAAGGAATTTATTAGCATTAATAAATATCAGCAGTAGTGTTTCTTCTTGTAAGGCTGAAAGGGTACCTCGAAGAAATACATTGCCAAGGAACATGACTGAGCAACAGTTGCCCATTGCTTACTACTGCTCTTCAGAAGAAACGTGGACTTGTGTGTGGTTTCGAGCTCAGATCCCTTTTTAATTCCAGGATGGAGCTGCAGGCATGCCTTCAAATGGATTGTTTCCCAGTTCGGCTCTGCTGTACGTCTAACTGTATTTTTTACCCTGCGTTCATGTGATTTAAGTACCTCTCTAGAACCATCACTGTTTGGCTGTGGTGAGCAATATGATAAAGATGAAGGGAAAATAAAAGTGAAGTTAAAATAAATAAAGCAGCTGCAGTGGGTAGGGAAAGGAAAATGAAGTAGAAATAAGATAAAAGGAAGCACCGAAGTCTATGCTTGTGATGTTGAGAATTCATCTTCCTACCTAAAAATCTTCCCTGGAAAGAAACAAGATCTGAAAACTGAGAAGAGGGGAAAAAAAACCCCAAACAACCCCAACCAAAACCGCCAGCCCCCCACATGTTTTTCTGTATTTCCTTCTCGTAGAAGGACAGTGTGAAGTTTGCTGGCTGGGTTTTAACAACATCAGGGCTTATCTCTTCTGGTTTGCTGTCTGTGGTGCAGCAGTCCTACCTGAGCTCAAGACTTAACGCTGCTTTCATTTTTGTTTTACCCGGGATGGTGTGAAACTTGGGTAAATGCTGAATGAGAAACTTTATGCAGTTGCTGTGGTCTAGTGAATGCGAGATGTCTGGTGCTAAAACCGAACCATTTTTGCTCAGAACTCCTTTAAAAGCTCCGTTTAAATGTAGCTCAGTGCCAGTATTTGTGACTTAGACTGTGTGGTAGGGACCTTGCCATCTTCTCTTCTTTGCCTTGTCCTTATTTTCAGCAAAAATGAAATCTCTTCTTTCAAGAAAAAAAAATCGAAGTTAAAGCCTCCAGGCATGGATTTAAAGTATTTTAGGTGCTGCTTTTCTGTGCTATTTATAAACTATTTATACTCGAGCATGGAGTATCCTCTGTGCTGAGAAAAGTGGTTTTGTTTTTTGGTCTTGGTTGTTTTTGTTTGAGTGGTTGTTGGGGGTTATTTTTTTGGTAGGACTGGATCAACTTTCTTTTGTGGTCTTTAGATTTTCTGGGAGCATTAATCTACATACTTTTCTTTCAGGTATGCTCTTCAGGGGGTGGAGTGGACAAGTATTTAAAAAACTTGAACAATTTTCCTTAGGTGAAGGATCATTACGGGTTCAGATGATGTTGCTGTTATTAGCGAGACTCCTACCAGGTGCAGTTTAGCTTTCTCAATGTATAAATGTTGAAATTCCTGATCATTATGGAAGTATGTGTATTTGCACACTTCATGGAGCTGTAGCTCTGAAACGCTGGAATAGTGTTTAGCAAGTGGCCGCTGATGGATTTGAAAGTAAGAATCACAGAATCACAGGGGTTGGAAGGGACCTCGAGAGCTCATCAGGTCCAACCCTCTGTCAAAGCAGCTCCCCAGCTCATATTGCACAGGTCAGCATCCAGATGGGGCTGGAGTATCTCCAGAGGTGAGACTCCACACCCCCCTGGGCAGCCTGTCCCAGGGCTCCCTCACCCTCACTGGGGAAAAGTTCTTCCTCATGTTGGTGCGGAACTTACTATGCTCTAACTTGCAGCCATTGCCCCTTGTCCTGTCCTCACAGAGCACTGAAAAGGGGCTGGCCATTCCCCCTGCATCCCATACTTAAGATATATATATATATATATAAAAACATTAATAACGTCCCTTCTTAGTCTTCTTTTCTCCAGGCTGAACAGTCCCAGCTCACTCAGCCTTTCCTCACAGGGGAGATGCTCCAGGCCCTTCATCATCTCTCTAGCCTCCTCTGGACTTTCTCCAGGAGATCCCTGGCTTTTTTATCCCAGGGAGCCCAGAACTGGACACAATACTCCATGTGGGGCCTGACCAGGGCAGAGCAGAGGGGGAGGATCACCTCCTGTGACCTGCTGGCCACACTCCTCTTGATGCCCCCCAGGATCCCATTGGCTCTCTTAGCCCCAGGGCATACTGCTGGCTCATGGCCACCCTGTCATCTACCAGGATCCCCAGGTCCTTCTCTGCAGAATTTCAGCCTTTCCCGGCAACTGTAATTAATAATCACAAAATGCGGTTGCTTTGGTATCTGAGCTCCATGTGACAAAATAAGCATCATAGGGTGCAAAATAATTGTCAGGCTGCAGCATCGAATGTGGAAGTTGAGCAAAAAATGGTGAGTTAGGGACTTGGTGCACACCAGTATCATGCTTTGTAGCCCTTGGGGTGCTTCTCCTGGTGGGCTCCTTCAGGAACGGCCTCCTGAGATGGGTGCGCCTGGAACTTTA
Organism: Porphyrio hochstetteri; assembly: GCA_020800305.1. Classification (NCBI taxonomy): domain Eukaryota; kingdom Metazoa; phylum Chordata; class Aves; order Gruiformes; family Rallidae; genus Porphyrio; species Porphyrio hochstetteri. The sequence continues at coordinate 14,010,820 of CM036915.1, read as the reverse complement.
GAGATGGGAAATGTGAAATGGAAGGAAACAAAGCTCAAAACTAGCAATAAAAAATTCCTCTGGTTTTGTTTTGGAAGTGTTGCTTGAGGCTGTAGTGAGTCCTTACTGTGAAGACCAAGACAGAAGATACACCACGGTGACATGGAAGATGTGGGTCAGGCCAAGTTAGACTTAAAGGCTTTGAGATTTTGGGGTGTTTGGGGTGTTGTGGTCTTTTGTGTTTTTGCTGGTCACCTGGTAGGAATCGTTGCCAACTGTAGAGGTGACCAGGGAAATACATTTTCTTTGGTGGCATCTGCTTGCTGATAAGACTGTTTTCTTTTAACGCGTTTCCTTTCCTCATTCCCTACGTGCCTTCTAGTTTCTCAAGAAACAAGGTGTGGGTCCTTCTGTTGAGTTACTGTCTGTATTCCATGTGCATGCTGAGATACACAGCAGTTCTGGATGAGTGAATGGATGGTGGACTGATGTGCAACCCTGCTTAGTATTTTGAGGAAAACAAGCTGGTGTTACGAAGTACTTGCAGCCAGGGGGTTAATGCCACGGCTCAAATGTTTGGGTTAGCCATGTCGCTCACTGTAACATACCTGAAAGCGGTGAATCTGCGTTTGTTCTTGCTATTTTAAATTTTATTTATTTATTTCCATTTTATTGTTGTCCTGAAGCAGTTAGTGCTGCAGTACGTTGATTTTGGGGCAAAAACAATACAAGGCAGTTGCTGTGGTCTGCAGGGTGTGGTTCGGTGCGGTCTTGTTTCTGATTCCCTTTGCTAGGCTGAGCTGGGAAGGGCTAATTATAGAGACAAACTGGGGAAGGAAGAGAACGGGGTCAATTAGAGCATCCAGCACAGTTTCCTTTAAATTACTGGTTGGGTTTGGATAGATTTTAAAAAAAAACCCCAACCGACCAAAAACCCAAACCCATTAAAGAGACACGGGGTGAGATTTCAACTGCTCTGGTGCAACACGAGGTTGGCAGCTACAGGAGATGTTTTGCGGCTTCGTTTTGAGTTAAGTAAAGAACGTTTTGAATTAGGAGTTTTTTATTACCAGCACTGCTAAGTTGAACTGGAAAGGCAGAGGAGCTGTTGCTACTGGTTTTCCTCTTTAAGCTGACACTGAATAGCAGTAGGTGGTGATAAAAATGAAGCAAAGAAGCACTCTGCCCCCCAGCCATTGAGTAAAATGGATTTTGTGTGAAAAAGGGATTGTGTGATAATTTGAAGTCTTGTAATACTCAAGATGTTCCACTCCCCTAATAGGACTGCTTTGCCCCCTGCATCCTGTGTGACTGTCACGCGGGTCAGTTTTGGATGTGTTTTATCGCTAGTTGGGAGAACAAACTGGGACTAGACCTCTCTTTCTTCAGGCTGGGTTATGGGTTTTAAAGGTTTGGTTAGGTTGTTTTTTTTCTGAATTTATGTATGAACTAACTCAAATCAGAGGACATAGTGTTTAAAGAGGTGATGCAGAAGTGGTATGAGCTCTTGGCTCGTAGCGCCACAGGTGTGGACAGCAATAAACCCCTGTGCCAACTGGAATCCATGCAAATCAGTTAAGAGCACCATAAAAGCTGTATTTTGGTTTTTTTTTTTTAACCAGGTGATCCTTTCAGTCCCTTAACACCTTCTTGTCTCAGTTGTTCTCTTCCTTGGTTACAAAGGCTTGCATTTCTGCTGTGTATTTTTGCTTCTCCTTTGCTGGACTGCGTGTGGGGCAATGTGTGATTACTGGGAATCGCTGTGCCGGAGTGGAAGGAAGCAAAGCAGGGAGAAAAATCCAAGTTTCATCTGTGCTGCTTTTTAATTTTTTTCAATCCAGATTGGCAAGTTCCTTCTGCCAGTGGCGTGACTCATCCCGGGCTTCCTTGCTGGAGGCCACTTCTGGCAGGGCATCAAAGACGCAGCCCATGCTTTCAAACTAGAGCTGAACCAAGACCTTCCCTGAGTGAAGGGAGGCTGTTTTTCTGGTCTTAGGATTGCGTTAGAGATGGGTGAGGTGTGCCCAGATCTCAAGGGAATTCGTGATAGACTTGATGGATTCATCAGGAGGGTGGGAAGCTTTCTTCTTGCTGTTTGGGGGACCTACACATGCTTGCCCGCAGGGTCTTATGCAACTGGGGGGTGCTTGGAAAAGGCCCTTTGAGATGAGTGGAATACTGTTTAGTTCCTTTCCTAGACCTGATTTGTAGGGCTTTAGAGTGTCAATTAGGAAAATCTTAGGCAAGGAAGGGAATTCTCAGTTCTCAGTTTTACTTTTCCGGAGGGCATAGGCAGAGGGTATGCTTTGCTCGGGGCTGTGATGCCCATAGATACTTCTGCCTTCCTCTCCTGGTAAAGCTAACAATATAAATGCTTCTCCTTCATTTTTGGTTCAATCAACTTGGCTTTAAACCTTTTGAAAAGAAAGGTTTTTTCATAAGCTTATTTACCTGGAGTGAGTGAGAGCAGTTCAACCATGAGGGATTTAAGGTGGTACAGGGAAAGACATATCTGGACCAAGGAGAGGACATTGTATCATGTCTATGTCACCAGTGATGTGATACAGGAAGCTACTTGCTGTAAGCATTACGGTTTAAGTTGTGTTTTTTCTCCACTGAAACACGTTGTTGATTGTTTTTAGGTTTCTAATATTATTTTACAAATGGGTTATGGTATTATATAGGGGTTTTTAGGCTTATTTTGCGTGCCCCAGTTACAGACCCAGGTAACAACTTAATCATTTGAGGTAGATCCATAGGGAAGGCCACAAAAATCCTGTAAATTAATGTGGGGTCTTGGCACGCCTTTAGGCTTGGCTGTGGGATATTTCTCTTCTCTAAGTGTCATGTAAGGGAGAGAAGAGCTTGAGAGGAGATGAAAAGCATGTATTAAATATTTAAACTCTGCCTCTTCCAAATGTGGGATGGGAGAGTCCTGGAGAATCAGGAATATGCTGGTGGCTTTGGGTTTTTTTCCCTAATGGGTTGGAAGTGGAGATCAGCATCCTGTGCTGTCAGTCAACCTCTTGATAGCGATCTTAAGTTATACATGAGGAAGAGCCTTAGAGGTACAGATAAAAAAAATGCAAAGTTATTTCAGTAAGGCTGTAGTAGGGTGTGGGAGAAGAGCATCATGGTCGTATAAAAATAATGATTTTGGCTGCGACATCCTGACAGGTTGGGGCAGGGCAAGGTTCCCTTTCCCCTCATTGGAGGGAACCTGCTCCACTGCCTGAGAAAAGTGCCTGAAAAGGGAGTTTTACCTTTTTTTTTTTTTTTTTTTTTTTTTGTCTTCTGTATCTTGGATTTGGCCCTGTCAATTTTATTTACTGGCATTTTAAATACTTAATCACTCTGGTTCTTCTTTTGCTGTCACATTTCACACGTGTTTCTTCTCTTTGCTCGCTTCATGGTTGCTTCCAGCTGTCAGAGTCCACAGCAGAAAGTGGTCATGGTTTTCCTATCATCTCTGTTCCGCATCTGCCTTGTGCAGTCCTTGGAGTTCTGGAGGGCTGCTCTAGTACTTACAAAAAATTGCTTAAATGTACTTCATATCTTTTTCAGCTGATGTTGATGCATTGGTCTGTGAATTCCCTCCTGTCTTTTTCCTGCCCAATGTTCTGTGACAATTTAGGACACTTTAAACACAAGATTCCTACCTTTTTTCCTTTGGTTGTTTTTTCTTTTTCTTTTCCCCAAAGCCAGCAAAGCTTCACATTTTTATTTCAGATTGTTTCCCACAGAGCACCGAGGTGACTTTTTCGTGTCTCTGACCTGTCAGCACGACTGTTGAGCAAGGGAAGTTTCACTGTGTGAAATGTTTTGCTCTTCAGTTTTTGAATTAGCCCTTTAGGTGAGAGTGCTCCGTTGCAAGGTCTTGTGATTTCTGTCTATCTGACAGCTAAGTTGGCTGTATTTCTAATTAAGATTTTAGGTGGTCACCTTCAGGTGAAAACTCTACCCGAGTGTAGAAAGCGGCTTAACTTTGGCAAGCGTGCTGAAGGAATTAATTCTTTAAGTCTGTGTTAATGATTTTAATAGTCTTACTTGATTTTTCTTCCATGGTTTTAACTTGCTGCTCAAACTCAGTGCTGCAAACAACTTCATTTTGCATCCTACAGCGTGCTCGGCCTAGTGAAGATATTATACCCAGCTTTAATTCTCTCCGTTTCCTATGATTCTCGGTTAACCCTCTCTTCAGGAAATTAGTGGCTTCCTGCAGACTATTTGTAGTTGCTGATGGCCGAGAGAAGCGAGGTGATGTCTACACAATGTAATACAACAAAGCAGTTAGGAAGATTAATTTGGAGGTACCAGAGTGGTTGGGTTTGGGGTGGTTTTTGGTGTGTTTTAAAGCATAGTTGAGGTGAAAACCCACAGCAGCGGCACTTGGATTCATCTTATTTACTGGTGTTTGTAGACTAGCTGATGCTATTGTCCGTTCCTTCATATGTGAAATCTAATCTCTGCTTGAATTAGCCTTTGTAATAAGGCTCCCGCTTGATAAGGGAGTAAACAAATATTAAAGCATTGCCACCAAGGGCTTTATCTTTCACTGAGGTAAGGCGGTTGAGCTTGAATGTAGCTTATTTATGCACAGAAAACAGACTTATCAGCAGTCCTGAATTACCCCTATTGCAGAGAGCAGGCACTCCTGCCCCGGAACAAAGCCGGATTTGGCTAGATGGTCTCTTCCCTGTTGCAGAAGTAAGATATTTTCCCGTTTTCCCACATGGTCGGTATTTCTGGTGCTGCCTACATCGTGCACGCAGAAAATGCATAAAGAATCCAGTGTCCGTGGGCAGCTCTCACATCAGCCCAGGGCTTCGAGCGCCGGGGATGAAGTATGTGCAGCTTGTTCCTTCAGTGCCTACACAGTCCAGCGACCTGGTGAGGAGGAGGATGACAGCAGGGCCAGAAGCAGATTGTTGCCATTGCAAATAAAACCACTTGTCCATCCTGCTCCGGAGCAGAGGGATCCTGGAGGTCAAGCCATTTTCTTCTGTGGAATGTAACGAGCTAGTAGAGCTGCACTGAGCCTCACAAAGGTTGAGCAAGGTACCGTCTCTGTGTCGGAAGGTGGCTGGTGTTGTGGGGCTGGTGGCAGTTACTTATTTACTTCTGTTCAAGTTTGGAAAGCGGAGGCACAAGGGAAGATAAAATCACGTTAAATGAGGTACTTCTGAAGTGATTTTATGACTTTCTAGGGTGCTGGTCGCTGTGATGTGAATTTGGTTTTTTACTTTTTGAGGGGGAGCTGGGGAGGAAAAATTGCTTTCAGAGATGATTGTGCCTCTGACGAGTGGTAGCACTAGGGTAGAGATAGTAGGTACTGCAGATAGAGGACTTTTCTACCTGTCCTTATACAAAATTCTTGTTGAACTTTAAAGTTACAGGGGTATTCTTTGTGAAATAACACCCAGACACCTGTTAGAGAGCACCCCCTTGTTAAGTCTTGCAAAGCGTAGCAAGCCAGCCCACCAATGGCCAAATGCACAAGGAATCTGGGAAAAAAACCTTTCGAGTTCTCCATGTTATGGGAGATTGAGTAAGCTCTTCTCACTTCATTGTATTCTATGTAAACTCATTAGCTAAGGCTCTTGGCTTCAAGTTTCTCTGAATTCATATTTCAGATGCCCTAGTGCCACCATTTGGTGGCTTTGATATTCATCTGATTGTATTGTATTTGTGTTGGCATAGCATGACAGTTTGGTTGCGGTGCAGACTGGAGGGACCTGCAAAGCCTCAGGGACGTAAGTGGGTACTGAAAAGAGGTAGGAGTGTGATGGAGCAGACTGTAGACTGACAAAATCAGTGACTAGGCCGTCGTGCTAGAGTCAAGTGGCAGACACTTGCTGGCAGAACTCACAGGCCTAAAGCTTCCTAAGAGTTTCTGGTTGGTCTTGGCCTAGTAATCTTCTTTGTGTGTCGCCCACCTTAAAAATGACCTGGTGACCAGAGTCATGGAGAAGACAGCCAAGCTGATCCAAGCTTTCCTGTAGAAATCTCCCCACATATCTGGAGTGCTTGCTCTACAGGCGTCTGAACTTAATGGGGTTTGTGGGGGTTGGTGTGACGGGCGTCTACTTGACTCATTCGGAGAGAGTCAACTCCTTCTCTGTCTGCCTGATCTGGATGTGTTCAGCTAGAGTTTTGGCTGGTTGCTTAAATGGTTGGCACATGAAATGGAAAAAGTATTTGCCACCGTGAGAAGTGCTTTTGGTGGATGCGTTGACTGGCTCCACGGTAATCCCCCCTTGATTTTGGCTTTCGTCGTTTTCAATCACAGAAAGCAGCAGCCAGATGATCTCAGGGAAGCAGCATAATGGAGGATGTTCCCTTTCTACAGGAACGTGCCATCCCCCTTGATTCAGTTGGCTCGATCCAGCACTGCTTATCTGCTGCAGTGAAAAAACAGCTGGTTTAACATTCCCTGAGGAAGACTGACACACTTTCACCCAAAAACCCTGGCAAACTAGCAAGGGTCTACCCTGAAACAAGGTGTCACCCATGGCGTATTCTCATGGAGGGCCGTGACAAGGACCTGCTGGGATCCAGTTTATTAGAAAAACAAATTAGGAGCGTGTTTTCCATGGCTGCTTGTCGAAGAAGCCTTTTTGATTTATGTTCTTGCATCTTTTGCATCTGAGATGAAAACCAGCATGGCTAAATGATGAGGTTCAGGGTGATATGAGCCAAACAGATGCACTTGAGAAAATGAGACTTCAATCTTGGATTTACTTAGCTCATTTCCTAGTGTCATTACATTATCCGGATGATGAATGTGCTTTAGTTGTGTGATCCTACACTGAATATATTTTTAAACATTTTTTTCACGCTCCCTTCTGTTGATCTCATTGCACAGCCAAGTTAATAGATTTAAGGCAGTTTGATTTCCATACCATATGCTCTCTAAGGCGTTTTGGAGGGATAATTATGCTTACATATTTTACTTTACTGTACGATGCCAATATATACTCTGCTTTTCAGGTAACAGTGGTGTTAGGCGTAAGTGTTCTCAGAGAAGCTCTGAGATGACTTGTGTTTCCAAACGTGCCCTCTCCTGATGTCTTTTAGAGGAGCTGGGAAGGATGATACCTTGGACATGAGGACAAAGAGATCATGCAATCAGGCTGGAAGTGTTTATTAGACTAAGTCAACCCCTCAGCCTGGTATTGGGATGTTTTCCTTGAACTTATAAACCTTTATTTCTCTAATATTAACTCTTGGGGAAGGTAGGAGTTGATGCAGAAAGCTGCAAGTATTGCAATTAATTGAATTATAACCCAAAATTCTGTACTCTGAGAAAGCCCAGTCTCTTTGGGGAAGGATGTGATTATTTTTTTCTCAATATCAAATAAATCATGACAGGTGCTTGAAGAATATACTTGGTTGCAATTACAAAGTGCTGTTGAGGCTTCACTAATTACTTAAATCACTGGATCAACCCACTGAAGCTGACAAATTTAACAGCATCTGGATGGCACTAAATAGGTTGCAACTTTCTTTAAACAAATATAGTTGGTCGTTTCAAGTGGTTTGTGTTAGAGGTGAGCAGGTTGTCCTTAGACTAAAGATGTGACTGAGGTTTGGAGGAAAAAAGAAACAGTTGGATAGTTTTGTGTCTTTGCCCATGAAATTTCCTCTTCCTTGCACACACTTCAGGTTTTTTTAATTAAAATTTGAGTGATTTTTGTTTATGATGTGGCCTGGTAGAATTCAAACTGAATGGCGGTGTGGCTTGTCGCTGTTGTGTAGAGTAGTTGGTATTGGCCCCATTAAATTTTAACTTGACAAAATCATGCGGAGAGAATACTTCTGTTCCCATAGTGGATTTATTTCTACTGCTTTACTAGAAATTAATGTCCTTTAATGTTGAACGATAAACTTACAGTCTTAGTAGAGAAGAAAACCTGAAGTGTTATGAAAGTAGAGCTGCTAATAATTGCCATAATTAAAGATAAATTGAACAAGGAAAAAGAGATTGGCACAGTATCATGGGGAGCGACTTTATTCCATCAAATTCATTGCAGTATTTTAGAGTATTGACACTGAAACCTCTACCCAGCTGATTTTGGGACTGTGGCTGGGATCTAAGTGATAAAGGACACTTCCAGGGAAAGGATGTGAATAGGTTGGACGATAAAAATTGTGGAATTCCTTCACTGTTAGCGATTTGGAAGATGGAGATGTAGGAGGTACTTACCTTGAGAAAAACCTGGGACCTTGGGGTGACTTTTGATGGGGGGAGAATCCCAGATCAGCAGCTTACAGAGGATGAGACTGAATAACTTTGGTGTTTCACTCTTCATTAACAAAATAACAGTACCCAAAGTTATGTTTCAGAGAAACATTGTTTTAAAAAGGGCGAGGTCGAAAGGCCCTAATTCTTGTGAAAATTGTCTTTTGAACCTGATTGGGCTTCAAATATTAGGGTTTGGGGTGCTTATCAAAGCCAAGTTGATGAGTTTCAGCACAGGCTTCGTTGGAAAGGCTCAAGGAAAGTGGGAAATCTGTGAGGCTCAAGTGGAAAGTCAGTGAGGACAACCAAGAATACAGCATCTGGGTTCCTGTGTGTCTGTCAGACCCCAAATGTGAATCCCTTAAAAACCATTGGTGCACATGAATGTCCAGGAAACCTTAGGTTGCATTCTGCCTGCAGCCAAGGTATAGCTAAGGATAGTAATCCCAAACTGGTTAAAATGCATTTTTCTGCAAATGGGATTTTTGGGCTGAAGATGCAAAGGTGGGATAAGATCAGAAACAAGTTTTCTGTCCTGAAAAGTCAGCTAAAATCTCAGTGTTCCGATAGAAATCATGCTCTGTGATTCCAGTGCATGCAATACTGGTGGACCTGGTGTGTCAAGGAGAGTGGTTTATGGGGTGGGGGCATGAGGATGGGACCAGCATGAACAGAAAGAACTTTTCATATCATCTGATCTTTCAAAAAAAAAAAAATTACAGAAGGTAAAAAATAGAGCGACGGTAAAGAAATCAGAAGAACTATTTTCATCCTCTCTGAACAATGCACGTTGATTAGCAAGAACTTGGCATTCATCCAGTCAACTGTGAGGAATCCTGCAAGCCTTTCCAGGCCAGATCGATGTGTCTCACGATTTCCTTTTTAGTGCCTTCTTAATTTTTCCATAGTGCTTTTTAACCAGGCAAGAGCAGCACACCCGTTCTGTCTTCCGACCATGCTTCTGCTGGCGGCTCATCTTGGGAGCCTGTAGTGCATGGGACAGGCACTGTGTGTTTGTGTGCCTGATGAGAGCTGAGAGGTAGCATCTGCTCTGGGATGGACCCGTTCTTGCTGCAGGGTGATGGCTTCTTGCATGCTACAGCCCCGCGGCAGCTGCTTGTTGTGGCCGGTGCCACTGTCCCGACATTTCTAATTCTGCCAGTGAAATGGAGTGTAAGTAATCACAAAACCCAATAGGTTAAATCTTCCCATTTTTGCTATGTTATTTTCTTGTTGGATCCCCTTTTCATCCCCCTCTTCCCCTCCCTGTTTCATAATGACCTTGCTTTGCCTCCAGTGAGAAAATTGAACTAATTTTGTTGACTTGTCTTTTTAAATACGCGTTATTGGATTTACCTGACCTCTCTTTCCTGATGTGGAGAGTCCTGCTGGCCTTGTGCCAGCTGAATAATGTGTAGTAATCGGAAAGTGTTTGAGTAAAATGGTTTATGGCTCTCCTCCCCTGACTTCTGCTTGAAATGAAATGATTCTCGTGCAACTTCTAGGTGTGTTGATGTAGTTGGGTGGATGAGAATTTGAAATAAGCCCTTTGAGTATGAAGAAGAGATGGAAGACTGAAAATATTTCAGCTGAAATAGGTGCAAAAATTTAGTGACACAAGGAAAGGTAAATGGTCTAACTACTTTAAGGGAGATCCTGGAAGGTGTCTTTGTTTTGAGGTCTGGTGACTTTAGAGAGGTTTGTGATCTTGGATCGTATTTTAAAGTGGCAAAAGGTATGGTTTCTCTTATGACAGGTGCTGGATTCCCCTAAATCAGATTCTAGTACAGAGAAAATGCTGTCTATTTTCTAGGTGATGATGTGCTCGTGGAAAAGCATTTCCCATCTCAGTTGTCCTTTATGTAAATAAAAGGTGGAAAGGAAACCAGCTCTGTTATCTGAGCCAGTTCGACTACAATCAGCATTGCGTCTCAGTTTCTTCAGATAACACACGGTTGACCTTGGCTGTGTCCTCTCCCTTTCCAAGGGCAGCGAGATGCTGAGCCGGTGTCGTGTTTTGTCCTAAACATGTGTCCTGCTTGGTGTCCTCTCCGGGGTGTGAGGTTGGGAAGGTACACTGGGATGGAGAGGTGCATGGTGCTCCTTGCCTGGTTTTGGGTGGAATCATGGTCCTGGCAAAGCCTACCATGTGTTCACGTCACTCATTGCTTTACATTGATGCTCAATGTACCCAATATGTTATTGACAGTTGGGGCAAGATTGTAGGAACTGGGGTCTAGTTTGTGGAAATAATTTGTTTATAGAGGTGGGACAAGTGAAAAGTCCCCTGCAGAGATGGGAATGTCATGAGGACCTTCCTTTCTGTAACAAGTCCTTCTCCAAGGACATAGAGAACGAGGTCTGCAAATCGGTTCAAGCTGGTAGAAGCTATTGGGTTGCTCCCTAATTTAAAAGTAGTAATAATAATTTTTAAAAAGAGTCAGTAAACTTAAGGATTACGTTTATAACCAATTCTTCACTGCAGCTTTGTCACATGCAGGGTTTTTCTGTTACTAGCAAAGAAAGTATCTAAAATCCACTGTTAAGACTCTTTACAAAGGAAGAGGCTTAAAACCCATGTGCACTGCAGGTTTTGGAGGGATGCCTGTATTTCATCTCCTGTGTCAGGTGGAATTAATGGGTTTTCTGCACTGAGATGCCGAGATGGCTGTGTGTCTTGTGGGGAAGAGGCGCCTCTGCTTCCCCTTGAACGGGGAAGAGGAAAATTGGGAGAGACAGATGGGCACATGGTGGAAAGTAAGAGGTGAGAGGGCACAATGACTTTCTCTGGAATAACCCTGCAAGTGAAGCTAATAGTCATAGAATAATTAGAAGAATCACCTCTGAAATATTCAAAGCCAAAATATCCTGGGGGAGGCTTTAGATTTATAGCAGGTTTCAAAGAAAAGGAGTATAGGAGATGGAAGAGGAATTCTTCTCGTTGCATTTGGCACCCCTCAGAGCAGCTAAACATTTCAGGGTAAGTACGATTATCTGTTGACTGCAATTAGGGCAAACGCCGTCACCGGAGCCGCTTTCTAAGCTGCCCTGCGGTAAATGCAGGAACAGATGCCAAAGAAGCAGTTTTGCAGACTTGGCTTAAAACAGCTCCTCTTTCTCCTTGTAATGTTTCTACTTGGGCTGTGGAATTGTCTTTGAGATGTTTAATACTTTCCTGCTGCAATCTCCATCATCTAATTTCTTAAACCATCTGAGGATGCTCGACCTCCGGCAGCGCAGGCTGCCTGAGCTGTGTGCTCAAGGACCATTTGTTTTCCATTTGCTTTAATCTTTCCTTTTCAAGGGTGGACTGGGTCAGAATGTCTTTGTTGTAGCTGTGCTCTATCCTAATGAAAAAATCTAAAAAATCCCCAAAAACAAAAAGGGAAGCTTCCACCCCCCCCTTATTCTGGATGAGGAAATAGTCTTCCTAACAATAAGGAAGATACGTGGAAGTTCAAGATGCTCTGAAGGGAAGAGAAAAAGCAAATGCATTGTGCTAGTTCAAATTGAATATGCTCAGTTTTAATTTGTGCTCGCTGAAGCAGGGAAGTCATTCCGCTGCCGGTCTTGTGAATGTGTCTATTTTTGCTGCCTGATCTCCAGAGAAACCAGATCTCCCACCTCCAGATGAGATGGATTTTATTTGCTTTTTTTTTTTTTAGATGATGTAATGAGATTCAGGCTGTTACCTCGATCGGCTTAATTCTTACCTTATTGGGCTAATACAGTGATTATTTCTTTATTGTTAAATTATTTAGTTTTGAGTTTTCTTTGCTCCATAGCTTGGTTTCTGCTCCGCTGTTGTGCGTTGAGCTTCAGCTTGGCTGGTGTAGGCAGAAGCCATTGCCCAAGCGTGAGACTGAAATTGTGATGTGAACTACTACGTTGTTCAGGCTTTTGCCCAAAGCTGGGGAGATTCAAATGAAACACAAAGTCCATGTGTGTCTTTGTCCCCCAGTGTCATTTTAACCCTTGTCTCTAGGTGCTGCATGTGGCCACCTTCACGTTGGGTGGCCATATCACCCCCCAGACCAGCCTTGAATATCCCAGGGAATATCCAAGGCGACTGAAAAGACCCGTTGATGATGTTGGTGTGCTGTGTCATGGTGTCTGCTGTAGACCTTTGATGATTTACTGCTTGTTTCATTTTAAAGAGGTGAATTACAGCATCTCTAATGGCTGCATCGGTTGCTGAACATGGCTGCATTTCTGCAGACCGCTGTCAGCAGATCCACTCCATCAGGAAAAGCAATAATACCTGGGTAACCATGGAGGGAAGCTGAATTTAGCTCCAGCAGTTCTCATAGATGCATTGACAGGTCCAGCCTTTGCTTGGTGGAGCATTTGTGTTTTATAGCTCTTGTGTTTGAGCTGCCCAGGGAGGTGGGTGAGTCACCGTCCCTGGAGGGGTTTAAAAGAAGAGTAGGTGTTGTGCTTGGTGACATGGCCTGGTGTTGGACCTAGTAGGGCTGGCTAGATGTTTGGAGTTGATGACCTTGAAGGCCTTTTCCAACTGAAACCGTTCTATGATTCTGTGAGTGATGCTTTCACTTTGCCTGTGAAAACATTGGTCTTGTGTAGGAATTCCTTGTCTTGCTGTTAGCATTTGTTTAATAAAGCCATCTTTTTTGTGCTATTTCAATGCTTGTTTTAACCAGCCAAATAAAAAGTGGGTCTTGGGAATGGTACCTCCCATCTTGCTCTGGATAAGAACCTAAGTTAGGTAATTAATTAACCTTATATCCTTTTTTCAAAATCTGGCTTGGCTTCCTCCTACATTTTTGCTCCTGGAAAAGCAGCAGAGATGGAAACCTTCCCAACGGGACCATACTGCACCTCTGTTTATTAAAAGGATTCCTAATTCCCCAAAATAACCTCTTCAGAGTCTGTCCAGCTCTCACCTTCCCTATTCAGAAGGTTGAGGGTGATGCCACAGGGATATCGTTTTGTTTTCGTAGTCCTTCGTGCAACATCCGTGGCTTATTTCAGGTATGTTGTGAAGGGTTAAAGCAGAGCTGCAGCTACAGAATTCCCAAACAAGATCAAAAATTGGGGTGTGGGGGGGAGGGTGTGGGGAGTGGGGAATAGGAGACAAAAGATTCGCACGGGAAGCTTTGCCCCTGTTAGGGCCAAGGGGGCAGAAAGAGAAGCCGCAGTGCGGAGATTCATGCTAGAAATGAGTGTGGTGGGGCGAATGACACACTGATGGTATTTCAAGCTGTCCCTTCAGCATTAAAATATCAATATTAATTAGTGAAATAGCAACCTTGAACTATTTTGATGATGTGAATTATTAAATACTTGGATAGCTCCCTTTTTTTTTTTCTTCTCTTTTCAGTATACTGTTTTCAAAGAACTACAAAGCTTGTATTTTTCAGGTAGCTGACAATAGCTATTTTTAGGGAAGCTGTCATCTATAATTCAAGGGATTTTTTTCAGTACTTGGGCTGTAAGAAGGCTTTTGTTTTTCGGTTTCGGATCCTGATGCTTTCAGAACACTCTTCTTCGAGTTTAAAAGCCGCTGTCGTGTTGTGGCACTTTTCCGACAGCTTAATTGGAAGATTGAGTATTGTTTTGTGGTTAAGCTTAAATGCAACATCCTCATCATGCCCTTGCTTGTAAATTATCATTGGAATATTTTTTATAAATATAGCCTTTAGAAGACAAAACCTTATTTTTTTCCATAAAGTAATTGCTAAAAGCCTTGATTAAAATAGGATTCATCCCGTTTGGTGTATGTTTTGGGGGTTTTTGGGGGTTTTCTTAAGGAAACTGAGCAGATCTGGCAGCACAGGTTTAATATTCCTTTCCCTTTGATGTCTGATGGCACATTTCTGACTGCTTTAAGATCTATTCTCTGTGCTAGCAAGGCTGTCTGGAGAGTGTGAATGTCTCATCAGATGTAGTAGGTGGGTAACTTGTACCCGCATGGGCTGAGGAGCAGAAGGATACTTTCAAACTACCCGTATGGTCTGTCCAGCTTACATAGATCAAATCTCTGAATTGTATAGGTTGAGTCATCATAGAATCACAGGATGCTTTGGGTTGGAAGGGACCTCAAAGCCCATCTAGTTCCAACCCCCTGCCATAGGCAGGGACACCCTCACTAGACCAGGCTGCCCAAAGCCCCATCCAACCCAGCCTTGAACACCTCCAGGGATCCAGGGGCTTCCACAACCTCTCTGGGCACCCAGTGCCAGGGCCTCACCACCCTCACAGTAAAGAATTTCTTCCTAATGTCTAACCTAACCCTGGCCTCTTCCAGCTTGAAGCCATTGCTCCTTGTCCTGTCCCTGCACTCCCTGGTGACCAGCCCCTCTCCCACTTGCCTGTAGGACCCCTTGCCTGTACCCCTCTCTTTGGTAGGCCACAATTAGGTGCTCAGGGTTGCCCTGACCCACACGCAGAACCTGGCACTTTGCCTTGTTGAACTTCACACAGTTAAGCTGGTTTGGATGCTGAACTCGGAGAGGAGCCGGGTAACACATGACATCATCTCTTACTTAATACAAACCTAAATCTAGTCATGAGCAGCTGCTTTATTTTTCTGACGATGCTGCAGTTGTTGCTGCTGAGGCCTGACTTTCATTTATTGCAGCAAAGATTCTCTTTGGGGAAATGATTTCATCCGCCGAAGGAAAAATGGGAAGCAGAAGTTGCAGACTGGAGGACAAAGTTCCTGCGTGTTCATTGAGGGTTGCCTTCGTTTGCAGAGGGTTTTAAAAGAACAAGGGTGGGGTTGTGCAGAAGGAAGCCTTGGTGGTTTGTGTTTCAGAAGGAAGATTTAGAGCAGAAGAAACCATGGCTGGCAGAAGAGAAAGCTCAGGTTTTTGTGTTGATGGGAGCAGGCAGGTAGTAATTTTTGTGAGATGTAATAAAACTGCATTGGGAACATTGGAAAACTTTTCCTTGAAGCAGATGGTTTGGCAAAGAGTTTTCTGGGAGAAGGCTTTGCAGTCATCCCTCTCTTTCTATCGGTTGCAGTCCATAATCCCCCAGAGAAAGAGGGAAGCGAGAACATCAGTAACAGCACTCTTGTATCTTATCCTGTTGCACTTAAATTTGGCTTCACACTTAAAGCTCTACTAACGTCTTCCAGGTAACCTCAAAGTTCTTAAGACTGCAGGAAAAACATCTGAAATAAGCAAGCATATTATTCAAAAACAAAGTGGTGACATTGTTATGTAAATTGTCCCTAATTTTAATTTTTTTAGGGAAATACAGCACAGGTATTGTCACTTCAAACTCTTTACCCAAGCAACAGGTTATAGGATGAGGAGGGATGGACTCTCAAGCTACGCTTCAGATTGAACATTAGGAAAAAAATCTTCACCACAAGGGTTATTGGGCACTGGCACAGGCTGCCCAGGGATGGGGCTGAGTCACTGACCCGGGGTGTGTTTAAAAGATGGGTAGATGAGGTGCTCAGGGATGTGGTTTAGCATAGGACAGGTATGGTTGGACTCAGTGGTCTCAAAGGTCTTTTCCAACCTGGTGGCTCTATAATCTGTAGTTTGATGTGTGTATGGGCTCCATGCTAAGCACCAGTAAGAAGCGTTTTTCTTGGCTTTGTGCAGGAAGTAGGTTGAGTTTCCCGAGGAGGAAGACCTTTTCTCACTGACGATCTGCTGGGTGACGTGGTTCTCTAGCCCAAGAAGATCCTTCAAAAGCATCAATATTCTGATATATGTCTGGTATCAATCCATCTCTGTCAATATATGGATATATCAGTGTTCAGAATACTCTCGTGTTACAATGAAATTGCAACGTGAGAAGCGATTTCTCCATGACAGCATAGAAACCCATAACCTTTTTTTGTTAATGAGCTGCCTTTGATTTCCCTTATCCTCAGAAATTCTCTGATGGTGCCACTGAGGTGCTCACACAGTGTATTTGTGTAACATTTATCCTTTCTGAATGGCACGTATCTTTGGGCACACGTCAAGTGTGATGCTTGTTGCAGCTGAAAATGACACTGGAGCACCGCCCTGCATCCTTCAGCATCCACCCTTTCTGGCACGGTAGTAGTCAGGTTTCTCCTACCGCCAGTGCCTGCAGGGCTGGGTTAGGGTGGGAAGGGTGCCTTCATTTCCCCACAGTTAGCTTTCTGAAGCTCTTCAGCTTTTCTAGGATAGAAGAAGTCTTGTTCTTAACACCCATGTAATTCCTGGGCTCTGAAGAAGGTCCTTTCTGCCTCTATTTTGGGGCTGGCAAGATGCTTCTTGGCGTAAACTCCTGTAGTCCTTGGCAGTGTCTCTCTAACACTTCGTATCTTTCACATTTAACAGGTTCAGAAAGACTTTTACTGTAAACTTTGTTTTCAGGCTCTACGTGCAACTTTTGGCAGCAAACAAAAATATAAATTGCTGGGGATGTGCTTCAAGAGATGCTAGGAAGATCCTGTCTCTGGTTATGGTTCCTCCAGCCATCTCCCTGCTAGCTGCCTCTTCTCTGCGCTTGTATTAATGTAGTATTTGACAGTGATCTATGTTTCCCAGGTATCCAGAGGCTCCATGTACACCTGTAAGGAGCAAATGATTAAGGGCCTGGAGCGTCTTTCCCTATGAGGAAAGGCTGACTGAGCTGGGGCTGTTCAGCCTGGAGAAAAGAAGACTAAGGGGGGACCTTATTAATGTTGATCGATATCTTAAGTATGGGATGCAGGGGGAAATGGCCAGCCACTTTTCAGTGGTCTGTGGGGACAGGACAAGGGGCAATGGCTGCAAGTTAGAGCATAGGAAGTTCCACACCAACATGGAGAACTTTTACCCAGTGAGGGTGAGGGAGCCCTGGGACAGGCTGCCCAGGGTGTGCAGAGTCTCATCTCTGGAGATATTCCAGACCTGTCTGGATACCGACCTGTGCAATATGAGCTGGGGAGCTGCTTTGGCAGGGGGTTGGACCCGATGATCTCTTGAGGTCCCTTCCAACCCCTGTGATTCTGTGAAATCCAACCAGCAAAGATGGAAAATGGGCTGTTTTGCCTGTTCACATGAGCAGGGTTGCTGTATTGGTGAGGGATGCTCTGTCAGATGATGATGCTCGAGCCAGAGTTCATCTGGTAAAACTTGAAGGTGCTGTAAATGTGATTTTTTTGCTGCTTTTATAAATGAGACATTTCTGTTGGTGTTTGGAACAGCGTCGTCATGCCTCTGGCCGGTGACTGCTTAGTTGTTAGGAAAAGCAAAAACAACCTCTAAGAACGTTCTGTCCCCCTGAAAGTCTCGCAATGCTTGGGACACACCAAGCATTTCCTGAGTTCCTGGATTTTTGTTAGTCCTAATCAGTTTGCAGTCCTCGTTAGCCACGTGGGGAGTACGAGAACAGATAGTTCACGTTACATGAGTGCCACCCTTGCAGCCTGAGAGAGGATCCAGCAATTTCTTTTGGGTTTTTTTAATTATTTTATTTTTTAGACTTTTTTTGTGTGTTTGTTTCTGGCAAAGCCAAAGGAGCAGCTGGAGGGATGGTGCCCAACACGGTGCTTCGTTACCAGAACTTATTTGTCAGAATGAGGCTTCTAATGATGTGTTCTTGCTACGAGCTTGGTGTTTCCTGCATCCTTGTGTGCTCTGGTGCTGAGAGAATGAACTGCTGAGTGCTGGCTGTTCATCCAGTGCCACAGAAAGAGCAGGTTATTTTAATGCTTCAGCACCACTGCTGCTCCTCACACGTGGGGCGCAGGCTTTGGGAGAGCGGTGGTGTTTCCAGAAATCCGTGCACAAAGACACAAGTTGGGAGATCAAGAAGGAAGGGTCCAGAGCACGATTTTGTTTGCCCTAGTTTTGGGGGTTTCATAGCATCACGTAGAAATACTGTGGTGGAATCACAGAATGGGTGAGGTGGGAAGGGACCTTCAAAGGCCATCTAGTCCAAGCCCTGCAGTGAGCAGGGACACCTTTAGATCAGGTCGCTCAGGGCCCCATCAAGCCTGTCCTTGAGTGTCTCCAGAGATGGGGCCCCCACCACCTCTCTAGGCAACCTGTGCCAGTGTCTCGCCACCCTCAGAGAGAAGAACTTCTTCCTCATGTCTCATCTAACCCTGCGCTGGTCTAGTTTAAAACGATCACCACTCATCCTATCGCTCCAGGCCCTTACAAAACGTCCTTCCCAGCTTTCCTGTAGGTCTCTTTAGGGTCAGGAAGAGGGGCTCAGAGGTCTCCCCAGAGCCTTCTCCAGGCTGAACCAGCCCAACATTCTCAGCCTGTCTTCGTGCTCCAGCTCTTGGATCATCCTCGTGGTCCAGCTCTGGACCTGCTCCAAGAGGTCCAATGCCCTCTTTTTGCTGAGGGCTGCAGAGCTGGACACAGCACTGCAGGTGAGGTCTCACCAGAACAGAGCAGAGGGGCAGAATCCCCTCTCTCGATCTGCTGGCCATACTTCTGGTGATGTAGCTCAGGATGCTGTTGGCCCTCTGGGCTGAGGGCACGTTGTTGGCTCATGTCCAGCTCTTCATCCATTGGTACCCCCAGTGCTTTCCCGCAAGGCTGCTCTCCATCACATCATCCCCCAGCCTGTTCTGGTAGTGAGGATTGTCCTGTCCAACATGTAGGACCTTGCACTTGTCCTTGTTGAACTTCATGAGGTTTGCACGGACCCACAAATTTCTCTTCCATCGTCTTGCCAGGCACAGAGGTGAGGCAGACGATCACTTCTCCTATTCAGTTGCCTCAATCACCGGACGTCCCCAAGTCTTCCTGTAGTGCCATTATTTCAGTTTTCATATTTTTATGCTGTTGGTTGCATCTCCAGCTGTGAAGGCCGGAAATCCACAGATAAGAACTTCATTGACTGTGTAGCCCCGGTTAATTCCTCAAACGTCAGGTCATTCCCTGCGCAGAAGGTGCTTTGACCTTAACGGGAAGAAGAAATGATGATGTTGTTATTCACATCCTAATTTAGTTCCTTGTTCATCAGAACTGTTTGGAACGGCTTTGGGGAGTAATTCATTGTGCAACAGCATTTTTTTTAGGTGCCTTTTTTTTTCCTTCCCATTTTCATTTACTCAGCTAAAAGGTCTGAAAGAAGCTGACAGATGTCCCCATGAGATGCATCAGCAAGAGTGTGATGAATGGGCAGCAGTGGTGTTGCCCATCTTCTAGCTGCTACAAAGACAGGAGCCATTGAGTGGTTGTCAGATCACAGGGGAATATCAAAACTTCAAGACATAGGGTAATGCCAGGCTCTGGAAGGGGTTGTCATCTACTGAGGGGTTTGATGTATCTGTGAACTTGATGTATCCATGGGCTTCTTAAATAGCAACAAATGTCAGATTAAAGTATGGGTAAATAGAGCCCATCTCTGAAAGAGAAAACAACAGACCTCTACTGTGCAGCAAGAAGCTTCCAGGTGACAACTTGAAAGGCAAGTCTCATCCTCTCTAGGGAAGGGAATGGAAAAGAAGCCAATAGAGTTGCTTAAAGTGATGAATAAAAATGAAAAATTCAGGGAAATAACAGAGCCTGATGGATACTCCCTGGCAGAGTTCAAGGCCAGGTTGGATGGGGCTTTGGGCAACCTGGGCTGTCTCTGCCCATGGCACGGGGTGGAACTAGATGGATAGATCTTTAAGGTCCATTCCAACACAAACCAGTCTGGGATTCTAGGACTTTGCTCAATTTTTCAAGCTACAGGAGAAGCCGGTGAGCTTAGGAACAGCTTTAGAAAACACTTGCAACCTGTTTTAGGTTCCACTTAGTGTGGACAACTACATGTCTTTGGGAATGATTTACATAGTTTGAACCGTGTATTCACAGCTGCTTCTTTTATATTCTGGGAATTTTCCTCGGAGGCTGAGTAGACATCTCTGACTGTACCAGCGTGACACTGTGGGATCATCCCTACTTGCAGAAATACTTCCCCCTAGCAGAGGCATGGTGGTTAACTGACCAAGCGTGGTTTCTCCATTTATTATGACTCACAACAATGACTGCCAAAACCCACTTTACAAATCCGACTTGTTTGGGGGAAGTCAGGAAGGTTTATCTACGAAATCACTTGGGTTTGCAGAAGGTAAAGGGACACCAGATCTTTTGGGTTCACTCGTATTGGCTTCAAATGAGATGAAGTGGATTTAACAATGTGATTACAGAATTGGGACCAAATGGGAAAATTTAAAGGGAAAGTAACCACTGAAGGAGTAAAATGTGTAGCTGGGATCTAACTGCCATTGCATGCTTGTCCTTGTCACAGGAGGGTGGGTGACTTTGGTGCCTGCAGGGTTTGCATTTTGCTTGTGTATTGGCACCCCACAGCACCAGGTGCAGCAGGGACTTCTATTGCTGCTGTGCAAGCGTGTCTCAGCTCCTGCTTTCAATTTCTGTTCTGATTTAGGTCCCCTCACTGCAGTGGTGTTTTGCTTTTAGGTGCTTCAGTCCCAATAAACCACTCTGAGATGTTTGCACTCTGTACATAGACAGTCGTGGAGTGCTGATTGATCATTTTTTCCCTCTCTGAGCTTATTGTCCCTTTGGCAGAAGTAAATCTGAATTGTGATTTACAAATCTAGTTGAAGATGTCCCCGCTCACTGCAGGAGAGTTGGACTCGATGACCGTTAAAGATGTCTTCCAACCCAGGCCATTCTTACTTACAAATCTCACTTCCAGCATTAGAGGTTTCATTCTTCAGAGCAAAACTCCTATTATGGAAGTTTTGAATGCAGTTTTACTGCAGAGCAGATGCCTTTGCACCTCCTGCCTTCCTGCCATCAATCCCTAGGGCCATAAATCTGCAGTTTAGGTTGCACCACCTCCTGCACTTGCACTGTGAGATTCTTTGAGACAGACTGACATAGATGACGGTCTGATGATAATGACATTTCTCTTCCGTCAGCAAACAGTGGGAAGATAAAAACACAGTGAGCATGGTGAGAAAGATCATTGAAATCACAGAACGCTTTGGGTTGGAAGGGACCTCAAAGCCCATCTAGCTCCAATGCCCTGCCATAGGCAGGGACACCCTCACTAGACCAGGCTGCCCAAAGCCCCATCCAACCCGGCCTTGAACACCTCCAGTGATCCAGGGGCTTCCACAGCCTCTGTGGGCACCCTGTGCCAGGGCCTCACCACCCTCACAGTAAAGAATTTCTTCCTAATGTCTAACCCAACTCTATCCCCTTTCACCTTGAAGCCATTGCTCCTTGTCCTGTCCCTGCACTCCCTGGTGACCAGCCCCTCTCCCACTTGCCTGTAGGACCCCTTTAAGTATTGGTAGGCCACAATTGGGTCATCATGGTTCCTTCCCTTCTCCAGGCGGAACAAGATGATGAGAAGGAGAGAGTTAAGCGTTATACAGAAGCTAAAATGGAGATGTAAAGCTATGCAATCACCAAGGTGTTGAGCACCTATTTGGGCATTTCTGCCCATCTAGGATGTTTTTACAGCATCAGCTGTCACAGATGCGTCAGTCTGGCATAGTTTGGATGTCATGGGGGTGTTATTTCGGGTACCAGGCTGTTTCCTGCTGCAGGAGAGAAATTTGGAGAGCTCTTGTGCCGCTACATTCAGATTAAGCAACCAAGTATGTTTCATTTGGCCGTTTCCTTATCAGGTATTTTAAAGTTTATCTATTTCATGAATTCCTGCCCTATATGGTATGCATTCTGGCGTGTTGCTGGATGGGTAATTCCAGGTTGTCTTGAGCAACTGAGCTTGTTATGCTCGCCGGAGGATTTGGAATGGGGTTCACTGCTTTTGCCATCTCTAGTCTGGATTATGGGTTGTTATAATGAAACCAAGTGAACTTTGCTTCTAGAATTGCCCCTGTACCGGCCTCAGTGCTGACACTTAATCTCTGGGTTTTTTTCCAAATCATCCAGTATTTAGCAAACTCTGCCCAGGATTTCAGCCTTTAGCTCCCACAGATTATTTGTGATATTTGTGATGGGCACTGATGCTTCCAATGGATGCTTTATTTGGGATTTTTGCCATGTGTTGCTTATGCCGTCCCTGGAAATTAAAAAACTGGGATTTTTCTGATACTCAGAAACACCAGGCGTGACCCAAAGTTTCCATTTCAGTTACTGTTACAGCGGCACTTGGAGCATCCTCGTCTGTTTAATGCCTGCTTACAGAATGACACTTGCCAAAAAACTTGCATCCCCCCAGGAGCACTTACTCTCTGCAGTCATATAGACGTTTAACTTGAGCAACTGCATTTGCTGCCAGGGTTTAGGAATATTAAACTGCTGCCAACTAGTAAAAAATTGCATGTAATATAAAAGCAAACCTCTGTTTACAAGTTTGGTGTTGAGCATCGTAATTTTAGTGTGTTCTTACTGTCAACCCCTTGGTATCATAGAATGATAGAATGGTCTGGGTTGGAAGGGACCCTGAGGATCACAGAGCTCCAACCCCCCTGACACAGGCAGGGTCACCAACCTCCAGGCCTGGATCTACACAAGGTTGCCCAGGGCCCAATCCAACCTGGCCTTGAACACCCCCAGGGATGGGGCATCCACCCCTTCTCTGGGCAGCCTGTTCCAGCCCCTCACCACACTCTCTGTAAAAAACTTCCCCCTAATATCTCATCTAACCCTTCCCTTCTCCAGCTTTACTCCATCCCCCTTGTCCTAGCATTATCTACCCTTTTAAAAGGTTGAATCCCCTCCTGGTTATCGGATTACCCTGGAATATTTTCAGAGATGGAGACTCCACACCCCCTGGGCAGCCTGTCCCAGAGCTCTGTCACCCTCACCGGGAAAAAGTTCTTCTGCAGATTGGTGCAGAACTTCCTGTGCTCCAACCTGAGGCCATCACCCCTTGTCCTGTCCTCACAGACACTGAAAAGGGGCTGGCCATTTCCCCCTGTGTCACACTCTTGAGATATTTATAAACATTGATCAGATCCCCTCTCAGACTTTTCCAGGCTGAACAGCCCCAGCTCACTCAGCCTTTCCTCACAGGGGAGATGCTCCAGGCCCTTAATCCCCTTCGTAGCCTCTTCTGGACTCTCTCCAGGAGATCCCTGGCTTTTTTATCTCAGGGAGCCCAGAACTGGACACAATACTCCAGGTGGGGCCTGACCAGGGCAGAGCAGAGGGGGAAGATAACCTCCTTTGACCTGCTGGTCACACTCCTCTTGATGCCCCCAGGATCCCATTGGCTTCCTCGGCCCCCTGGCACACTGCTGGCTCATGGCCACCCTGTCACTGACCAGGACCTCCAGGCCCTTCAGATCCCTTTTTTTGGTGCATTCTCGTTTAGATGTGCACACCTACCCTTTAATTAAATTGTGCATAGTATCTATATCAAACATAGCAAGCATTCATGGCTTGAAGAATACTTTGGTTTGTACTTTTCATGTCCAAACGTAAAAACAACGTTACTTTTAAGTCATCTGAAAGTTCCCACGACATCCTGCTTGAACAGTTGTCATTAGGGGAGAGCCTTTCTCTCCTCGATGTATGCTAATTGCCTCATTACATGTGTTTCATTAGGTGACTTTCTCCAGAATGCTTTGGAAACTGACTGCAAGAGGCGTGTTTGATGTTGGGCAGAGCTGGACTCACCACACGTCAGTGGTTGGGAGACCACAAGCAATTATTTTCATTAATGTTTCCTTGACCTACCATAATACACTGAGACGTGTTTAGCTTTATTAACAGTAAATCCTGTGGCACGAGTGTGACTTATAAGGCTCAAATTAACACCTCTCTGCTTTCTGACCTCGCTAAGTTTCTTCCTCATTAGCAGAAGCTTCTGGCATTGGTTTTGGGGGGACGGCTTCACTCAGGGACCCCAGAAATGCTATGGGGCTTTTAGAACAAGGTTCACACTTGGCTTACAATTCTGCTGGATTCGGGCCGTTTGGATGCAGAAGAGGCAGATGCGTGTTATTGTGAGTCCCTGGAAAATAAGCATCTGGAGAGAAGTTGGGAAAGCTTTGGGTAGGTGGAGTAGCCTGATGCTTTATAGAGGAGTTGTTTGACAGGAAGGGAAGGTCACTTTGCTCAAGGTAACTTAAGTCCTGTTTGCAGTTCTCACGTGAGTCAGAGTCTTTGATACACTCTGATAACTCAAATAAAAATATCCAGCCCTCTGATCCATGAGGAGTTATCTAGCTGAAGTGGGTATTTGTATGTGGGTTTTTTTTCCTCGAAGAAAAGCCGATGCTGGAGTCCCTAAAGCCAGACAAAGCCCAACCCAGCACTTAACTGACATCATCCTTGTTGCATCTGTGCCTTTGCTAAACCTATAGGAAAGCAGCTGGAGGGCTTCCCAGTATGTAAGTCTGCTACCAAGCAGTGTGCCGTGAATCCCTGCCAGATGTATCGCACTGGGACATATTAATCTCTTCGCTTCGACTAGCGCGTGGCTGAGGATGGTGCACACTTAATGAGGTATCGGGATGAGACATAATGCAACGTACAATAACCCTTTCCATTCCAGGACCTCAGAAATGCTTGTAGTAAATTAAATAAATCTGCAGATCCTGGCCTTGTGTGGATGTAGATGATGGTGGGGCTGTGCTTGGATTGAAGGTCTTGATTCAAGGTACTTGGGGAAGAGCCCAAGGACAGGGCAACCCTGTGAAATGCTTCCTTTGGATGTTCTTCATGGCACCAAGTATCTGAAGCTCAGGAGCTCCTGAGACCTGACATGGGTTTGGACCTAATGTTTTTTTCACTGGTCTTGAGCGTTATGTTCACACTGTCAAGGAACCATCTTAGCCATGAGGTTTTGTTCCCTTGGGGTAGTGCTCAAGGTAAAGCACAACATTTTAGGTAATGTTAGAACGTGCTTCACATCAACTTCTATCTGTATTAAATGTCACCTGCCACTTTATTGCCCAGATCCTGCTTCTAAGGGTGTGATTGTGTGAGTGATTTGGCTGTAATACTTCATATCTAATGTTAGATATGGACACCTATGGAAAAGGTTGACTGGGTGGATGGAAAAATGCTACTGCTGGAATCCTGATGGGTTGAGAATCTCCTGGACCAGAAGAGAAAGGAGTTTATCTACTGTTCATCTGCACAGGACCATGGGATTATGTAGCTAGTGCAAGGCCCAGATCCACATCAGAGGGTGATGGTCATTTTCTCCTAGTGTGAAGCAGTTAAAATTGGAGGGTGTTGTGTACCACACCCCCATGAGAAGCTGATATTCTTTTCACAGTCTGGATTTTGGAGCAGCTGTAGGAGTAGGTGAATTCAATCAATACAAGGTCCTCATCCCTGGAGTGGTGGGGAAAAGCATCTGGCCTATCAGCAGTGTGCGCATATGTCCATGGAGGAGTCACATGTCCATTTACAGTGAGAGAGAACCTGGAGCTTGTGACCACTGAGTAATTAATGATTTTTTTTTTAAACTTGTGACTAGGCAAAACACTGTGTTTTCAAGAGTAATTTTGAGTGTTGCTCAGGAAGGCCTTTGAAGAGACAAGAGGAAATTGCCTCCATTTGTGCCAGGCGAGGATTGTCAAGCACCAGAAGAAGCTGCCTGGGGCAGTGGTGGAGTCACCATCTCTGGAGGGGTTTAAATGGCATGTAGATATGGTGCTTGGGGGTGTGATTTAGTGGTCGGACTTGGCAGTGCTGGGGTAACAGTGGGGCTTGATTATCTTAAAGGTCTTTTCCAACCAGAACAGTTCTGCGGTTCTATAACAAAGGCAACATTTTCCCTTTGATTGGAGTATGCCTTTTAGGTGGTATCTTCACTTTTGTTGTCTCTTTTTTTTTTTTTCCTTAAGTTGGCATTTGCTGCAACTGGCCAAAGTCTCAGAAGGTTTCTCTAACAACATCTAGAAAAAATGGGGCAGTTCCAAAGCCAGGGGCGGTTAGCTGACTGCTGCTTTCCCAAGGTTGGCATGAGGTATGAGGTATGCAAACACGGAAGTGGAGGCACTCACTCTTAACTAAGTTATGTGGTGATATTAAGTGATAAGGCTGTAGCAGCTTCTGACGCGAGGAGAATGTTGCTGTCAATTGAGTAGACCATGCAGTGTGTTGCTCACAAAATATGGATTGTATTCTCTGTAAGAGACACTGGAAATCGGAAGGGCTTGTTGAGTCTTCGATGCTTTAGAGTCAGGGAAAAAAGCAGCCAGAGCTTGAAGTGCTGCGGGTAGTTATATCTGAGTAGAGATGGGGCCTGAGGCGCAGGCAGCGTTTGTGTGTTTAAAACCCTTATTTATTACAGCCCTGGTGTATGAAAACCCTGCTCTCTTCCCAGGTGCGGGTTGGGCCACCATCATTTACTTCTTTAAGGCGATGGGTCTCATCACTTGAGTTCCTCCATGGTGCACTTGAACTGTTTTTCAAAGAGCTCTGTTGAGATAAATCACCTAACCTGTTTTTGTGTTGTTCTGTTTTGTTGTTTTTAGCATTGCTAACATGATGACCTGACAAGATACAGGACGGTCCTGACTATGCAGCGCAGGTACTGATGGGAAAGGATCCAATATGAGTGTAAATGATGTTGGAGGAAGACGACGCTTTGAGGATAGCGAGTACACGCTGCACATATACCCTGGGAGCATCGCAGAAGGGACTATCTACTGCCCCATCACTGCCCGGAAAACTTCCACCGCCGCCGAGGTGATCGACTCGCTCATTAATAAACTTCAGCTGGAGAAGACAAAATGTTACGTCCTTGCCGAAGTGAAGGAGTTTGGTGGGGAGGAATGGATCCTCAACCCTACGGACTGCCCGGTCCAGCGCATGATGCTGTGGCCTCGTATGGCCCTGGAGAACCGCATCAGCGGCGAGGATTATCGTTTCCTCCTGCGGGAGAAGAACCTGGATGGGTCCATACACTACGGGAGCCTCCAGTCCTGGCTGCGGGTGACGGAGGAGCGTCGCAGGATGGTGGAGCGTGGCTTCCTTCCCCAGCCACAGCAGAAGGACTACAATGACTTGTGCAGCCTGCCAGACTTAAATGAGAAAACGCTCTTGGAGAATCTCAGAAACCGCTTCAAGCAAGAAAAAATCTACACCTATGTAGGCAGCATCCTCATCGTTATTAATCCATTCAAGTTTCTACCTATTTATAACCCCAAGTATGTCAAGATGTATGATAACCATCAGCTGGGAAAGCTAGAGCCCCATATTTATGCTGTGGCAGACGTGGCTTACCATGCCATGCTTCAGCAGAGGAAGAACCAGTGCATCGTGATTTCAGGAGAAAGCGGGTCAGGAAAGACACAGAGCACCAACTTTCTGATTCATCACCTCACTGCCCTCAGCCAGAAGGGATTTGCCAGTGGAGTAGAACAGATTATTCTTGGAGCTGGACCAGTACTTGAGGTAAGGTGAAGGCAATAGTAGCGTGGAAACTTTTAAATGGTGCAAATAACAAACCCAACCCCCCCCCGAACCCAACACAAACCCCCAAACCACCCCAAGTGATTGTGGGGTTTATTACGACACTGGTTTGGGGTTATCTGGTAAACGCTGATAATGAAGTTACATTGTGTTAGCAGTGAGAGCAGGTTTTGCCTATGGAATAGAATAATACCTGCTTCAAAAAAAGGGGGGAAAATGGAAGTGGAGCAAATGGCTTGCTGATACAATCAGGAAAGCTGTGCTTTCATTTGAGTGTTATTTCCTATTGGTATATCTCAGTGACTTCTAGGCTTGAAAACTGAAGTGAAAAAAAGCCTTTCTCAAATTCTACTTGTGCATAGCGTACTGGTGGTGGTGTGTTGTGGCTGTTCCTGCACTCTCAACTTCACTTAGCTTGGGGAATAGTCAAAGGTAACATTTGTGGTCAATGTTTCATTATCTAATCAGCTACTAGATTAGCCAGTGCAATTAGGACTTTATGAGGACTTTTCTGGGGGAGGAAAGGAGATTAGATGAATCACACCATTAACTTCCCAGATATCAAACTATGAAGAGAGATAGGAGCAGTCATTAATTAATTTGCCTTGAATTTCCGCCGTAACTCTTGGAAATGGTTTTCCTTGAACCTGTCAGTTTTACCTGGGCAGAGGCTTTCTTTTTGTTTGTTGAAGCCTGTCCACATGTGGGTGATGGGGGCGGAGACTGGACTCCCCAGGTTGTTAGTGCCGCCACCTGATGAGGTGACTGCAGGAGTTTAAGGAAACGGGTATGAAAGCTGTTGTGTTCCACCTCCAATCCTGTGACTTGTTGGAAATGTTGGATTGCCTGGTTGGGTTTTGGTATGCCTTTATAACGTACCTTGCTGGACTGCGATCTGCTTTATAGCTCTGTCGAGTCGTGTCAGAGAGAGCATCTCTGTCTAGCTTAGACTTCCAGAGGTGGAGAGGAGACATGTTCATGAAAGGGAAGGTAGAAGGAAGTTTTGGGAGTTGCTTTTGGGGCTTGATTTTTCCTTAAATTTTAGGTAAAATGGTCTGGTCGCAAAACTGCCTGAGCACAACTCGGTCCACTGATTCAGTCCCTTAAATAATTGAATAATTATGAATAAAATGAATAATTGAACTGTTCCACCTCTACTTAACAGTGTAAATAATTTTTTTTTTGGGTGGAGATTTTCCCCCCACCCCCAAATCCTGATTTATAGCCACTGCTTATCAAACGAGTTTGTGTCCAGAGGCAACAAAAATAGAGCTTTGCTATTCTTTTCCCTCTCTGTCCTTACTGAGCAGGGAAAAAGCAGTGTGCAAGCAATTTCAGGATGGTGGGATTTGAAGATCCCTGATGCTCAGGGTGCTTGTTGGTACCCCCGTGTTTCAGGATCTGAAGTTGAAGTCTACTTGCTCAGCTCTTGGAGAGCTAGCTGGGAATTCCACTTTGCTGATGGCCACTTCTTCCCGGGGTGTGTTGGGGTTGGGTACAGGGGAGGGAAGCACTAAGCCTCTTTTCTTTCCTTTCACAAGATCTGCAGCTGTTTTTAACCATAAAAAAAACTCAACCCAAAACGGATTCATATCTGTTACTACTTTTGCTTTTGGAGCAGAAGTTGGAATTCCTTCACTCTGCCAGCTGGATGGCTGCTGTCCTACTTCCCAAGCTGCCTCTGGGCCCATTGGAGAAAGTGAGGGTAATCCAGAATTTTTCCTGCTCTGCCAGTCCCAGAGAGTCACAAACCACAGAGGCTTAAAGATAAGATGTGCAGACTTCTGCTTTACCTTCCCTTCCTAACATTTCCTAAAAAACGGCTCTTCAGGGAAGATTTGCTGATAAGGGTTGTGTTACCCTGCCACCTGTTTGCAGATTTGACCTTCTGATTCCTTGCATTTGCTGTTGACAACCACTTCTTGCTTCTCCATAAGCTTAGATGCCAAATTTCTGTCATGGTTTTATTTTTCCCCTTTCTTTCTTCATTATTCTTCCCTCCTCCTGACATCATCTTTGAATCCCCTTGTTTTCCCTCTGCTTATTTAAAACTAAATTCTCTTCAGCTCAAGCTTATCTTTAGGGAGGCAGTGCCGTAACTCTTCATGCTGCGACTTCTGATTCAGAGAACAGGGTGCAGCAAAAAAAAAAAGCACATTTCTAATTGGGTTGGATTGGGAATCTCTCTTTCTGTCCCTCCTTGCAAATCAGTTTTGGTAGCATGAGCTACTGAACCGCCTGTCCCTGAGAACGCCTCCGCAGTCGCGCTCGCACGCCCGGGGCGGAAGCAGAGCAAAGTTAAGATTTATTAATTTTTTTCTCTTATTTCCCCCCCACCCCCCTCCATAGCTTTGCTGTTTTCCTAATTTACCTTCTTTTGAATAGCCTTGGGCTATTGTTTGTGATTTCTTGTGCAAGACTCCTGTGAGTGCTTTTGAGGACAGCTCTGGAGACAAGCTGTTATTGCCATCTAAACCCAGTGATATCACCCGGTCGTTGTGTGTAGCAGTGACTGCAGATTAGAGGGGCGGTACTGAGACCGAGCGGATCGTTTTAAAGCAGATTCAAACCCAAGTCCTATGGATTTTACTTATCTGACAACAGGAGTTGATAGGGAAGCTTTTTATTCTAGGGGTGCTCCTTGGAGGGGTTGGAATGCCCCTTTTTCAATTGGTCCTAAATGATATTAGAAAATATTTATATATTGCTTAGAATGGTATTACTTAAAATAGCAGTTTTACTTTTTTTCCTAATGACAGGGTTCTAATCGGTTTAAAAAGGTGATTTTTGTGACCTTTTTTTCTGCGTTTTCCTCCGTTCTCTTACAAAGCATGCATTAGAAAATGGCTTTTTCCACAGGGGATTTGTAGAGCTGAGCTTACCAAAGTTTTGCCCTCTGGTTATTTGGTTTCAAGACTGAACTTATCAAATTCAATTACTTTATGTAGCCATCAGAGGAAGAGTTGCACGTGCTGCAATCTGATTCCGTGTCGGATAGACTGCATGCAATACTTGAGATGAAGACTTCATTCTGCTCAGCTTGATGCTCTGTCAAGGACCTGAGCAGTGTAACTTTGCTGCCACATAGGTGGTTTTCTTTTTCACTGAGATACCAACCTTGATATTATTTAAGACAGCGTCAAGGAAGCATGCTGGTCAGGGAAACACTTTACTCCAAAATGGCTCTTTTTTTTCGGAGAGGGGAATAGGAGGAATTTCTTATAGGCAACTTATGCAAACTGAGAAGTGTTCTACTTCATTTCTAATTCCAAAAGTCATATTAAAGGTTTGTGCCAATAAAAGACCCCATGAGAGTGTCATTAGCACAGGACTTCTAATTAAGGGTGGTGAGATACTGGAAGAGGTTGTCTGGAGAAGCTGTGGATATCCCATCTCTGGAAGTGTTCAAGGCCAGGTTGGAGAGGTTGAGCAATCTGCTCTAGTGGAAGATGTCCCTACCTGTGGTGGGGTGGTTGGACTTGGATGAACACAGAATCATTGAATGTGTAAGGTTAGAAGGGACCTTTAGAGGCCAATGAGTCCAACCCCCTACAGTGAGCAGGGACATCTTCACTACAGCAGGTTGCTCAGAGCCCCATCAAGCCTGACCTTGAGTGTCTCCAGGGATGGGGCCTCCACCACCTCTCTGGACAACCTGTGCCAGTGATCCACCACCCTCAGAGTAAAGAACTTTTTCCAAATATCCAACCTAAATCTCCCCTTTTCTAGTTTAAAGCCATCACCCCTCATCCTATCGCTCCATGCCCTTGGGAACAGTTCTTCCCCAGCTTCCTTATAGGCACCTGTCAGGGACTGGAAGGCTGCTAGAAGGTTCCCCCCAGAGCCTTCTCTTCCCCAGGCTGAACAAGCCCAACTCTCTCAACCTGTCTTCATAGGAGAGGTGCTCAAGCCCTTTGATCATTTTTGTGGCCTCCTCTGGACACACTGCAGCAGGTCCATGTCCTCCTTGTGCTGAGGGCTCCAGCACTGGACACAGCACTGCAGGTGAGGTCTCACTAGAGCAGAGCAGAGTGACAGAATCCTCTCTCTGGACCCGCTGGTCACACTTCCTGTGGTGCAGCCCAGGATGTGGTTGGCCTTCTGGGCTGCAGAAGCACAAATGGGTTGCATGCATCCTCTGTGGATGCTCCGTCAAGGACCTGAGTAGTGTGACTTTGCTGCCACATAGGTGGTTTTCATTGAGATACCAACCTTGATATTATTTAAGACAGCATCAAGGAAGCATGCTGGTCAGGGAAGCACTTCACTCCAAAATGGCTCCTTTTTTTCGGAGAGGGGAATAGGAGGAACATGATCTCTGAAGGTCCTTCCCAACCCCTTCTGTGATCCAGTTAGGGGGTCTACCTGGAGAGCCGTGGTTTAGTCTGGGCTTAATGGACTCTTTTACCCCATAGAGAGATAGCTTGTCCATGGGAACACAGGACAGTGTTTTGAGACCTGGTTTTCTTTCTGATTAGATTAGCTAGAAACATCCAGATGAACTTTATTGTTGGAAACCTTAGATCTTTAGAGGGCACCTTGACATGTCCGTAAACCCCATGTCCATCGTCACCCTGGGCCGGTGGTGCATGATGCAGCATGTGAGCATCTTCCTCCCTTCAGTGTGAAGCAAAGCATAAACCCTGCTTCAGCTTTCCTGTGAAGGTTCCAATGGAAGCTAATTTATTATATCATGGTTTGGTTTCTTTTTTGTGGTGAGTCATTTTTCTTTTACTTCTCAGCAAAAAAACTCCAGAAGTAGCAAACTTCTCCATGTCCCCAGACAGGTATCAGGTGAGCTCAGATCTAAGGGAGTCTGCATGGGATCATCTTCTCACCCGTATCTTTCTCAATGTCTGTTACAAGAAGTACTGCACCAGCAGCTGCGAAACCCAGACATGTTTTCTAAGCAGCTGTTTACATGTGTCTTCAAACATCCCCCTGGGATTTCTCAATTGCTTTAGAAAAATAAAACAGCAAAAAGCAATGTTTCTGTGCCAGAGACGGATCGGCAGCAGAGGGTAGCTGTCGCTGTCCTTCATCGCTGATGTGCATCTGCAGCATCTGTGCTGAGGCGGGTGGGGGAAAAGAAAAAGAGGTGATTGCTTGAATTGCTTTGGGAAAAAAAAAATTGCAGCTTGGCTTTTGTAGTGCTGGCTGTGCTGTTTGCATTCCTCATTGGTGCTGGTTTGCAGAGAAACCTTCGGAGCAGCAACTGCAATTGCACTTTAATTTGCTGCACGATACATGTGGGGAAGTTACAGCTTCACTTTGAAGGTCTACAAGTTGAAAAGCTGATATTTTTCTTATCATTATTATAATTATTAGTTTTAATCCTGATTGTTGGCTTGTTAGAGGAAAATGCAAGCAGCAGCCTCAAGTTCCTGAAGTTTGTTTCATGGGGCTGTGCTGTGGCAATGTACAGCCGCTTGCTGATGGAGTGAAGGTCTTGCAGCAGCTGAAGAGCTGGCTGCTGTTAGGTGCGAGTGAGAACGACACCATGCTGCCAGAATTTCAGTGGATGCTGCTGAATGTTTCCAGAGTTCAACAAAGAGCTATTGAGTGGAGTTAAAAAAAAAAAAAATTGAAAAAATTTAATCAATTAACTTGATTAATCAGGCAGGGCCTGGGCTTTCAGTATGTGTGAATGGCATGTACCAGCATGGAGATGCTGAAGCTAAATGTATGAGCGTCCTCCACTGCTTCTCCCAAGCACAACCTGTAGTGATCCCAAGTAGAATCACAGGATGCTTTAGGTTGGAAGGGACCTTAAACACCATGCAACTCAGCCTTGAACACCTCCAGGGATCCAGGGGCTTCCACAGCTTCTCTGGGCACCCTGTGCCAGGGCCTCACCACCCTCACAGTAAAGAATTTCTTCCTAATGTCTAACCTAACCCTGGCCTCTTCCAGCTTGAAGCCATTGCCCCATGTTCTGTCCCTGCACTCCCTGGTGACCGGCCCCTCTCCCACTTTCCTGTAGGACCCCTCTAAGTATTGGTAGGCCACAATTAGGTCTCCTCAGAACCTTCTCTTCTCCAGGCTGAACCGGCCCAAGTTTCAGCTTGCTAGGATCCAGCTCCACTGGCTGTTTCCCCCCCCGCTAATTCCTGTGGAGTGTAGCCAGGGAAGGGGGATGCTCTTTTCACAGAGCGAATGATGGTGCGATTAGTTGCCTGCAGGAAAAGACATTTTCGAGTCGAGCATCTCTGTATTTTTACTTGGAACAGCATTCACGGGAGGTAAATGTTGAGGATGTTCATCTAGTTAATGGGAGGTAAACGAATTTTGTTAAAATGCACTTAAGGTAAAAAGACTTCTGATCTCATTGGGGAAGTTCAGTTTCCAATCCCCTGATTTTTAAGTCCTTACGCTGTGTCTCGTGTCTCTGGAGGTTTTTTATATCCAAAGACTGGATTTATGTGAAGGCGAGAGGCAACAGTTTGCTATTGAGCTCATTACTCGCCTTTCAACTGATAATATAAACAATTATTATTGATCTCCTCCGTGGCCTGAGGTTGGGGGCGGGGGGGAAGGTCAGTGTTCAGTGCAACAACCGGGATGATTTTCTGGTTTTATTTCGCCTTGCCTTCTTCCCTCCCCAGCGCCCGGGCAAGGTTAGCGAGGGAGCAGCGCGCAGAGATTATACAGATGATGCCTAATGTGGGAAGAATTTGTGCAGGCCTCCGCTGGCAGCAGCGACACAAAGGGCTCATACAGCAAGGCTCATGCACCAAATGCTTTTCACCAGCGCTTTCAAAATGCTGTTATTCTTCAGCCAGGGATATTTTACAGTTTTAGGCTCTGTATCAAACAGTGTCTTGTTCATCCGTTCCTCGGATGCTGAATTCCTCAGTCTTTTTACTTCAGAGGCTGCTCACAATATCCAGATTGGCTCTGTCAGTGGCTGAGTTCAGTATTATCACTGGTTTTAATTATTTGCTGTCTTCAAATGTTTCGTTACCCAAAAGTCTAGCTTATTATGGCAAAAAATTGTTATTTCAGACCCGAAACTACTACAGGAAAATGGATTAGTTCTTTGAGTGGGGTTATGCCAAGCTGCCTTTTTCCTCCACCCTTAAGAATTAGCAGCTATGTTATTTCCAGGAGGGAAATGCTAACGACAGCCCTGCCTTTGTTGGATGGAGAGGAACATTTCCCCTCACAGGGAATGTTTCATTGAAACAACATGTCTGAGCATCCCATCTTTTTCCTTCTCTCTCCTAGACCAGGTCTTCTGGGGGGCTGTGTGTGTGTTTTGTGCTGTCATTAATTCTCATTCATACCCTCCCAATTTTATTTTTTCCCTTTTCTTTTGTTTTCTTTCACCCATCTTTTAGGATTTCACTTTTTCATCTATTGATCTGTATCTAGCTTTTTATAGACACCCGCATCTCGAACAAGCCAGCCTTTACGGACCCCCGCATATCTGGGTATCTCAATTTTATAGATATTTATAGATACCTCTGTATCTCTACAATATAATCCCGAAGCGGACTCAAGCAGCGACTGTGTGCTCGTGCTTGCATGCAGCCAATAACCAGCCCAGATGATGCTCAGTGTTGTGTGGTATTAGAGAACGATTGATTTAATACCATTTGTTTTTTAATCTCCTGCTGACTTACTGCGCCAGCCTATCTGTTATT
This sequence comes from Porphyrio hochstetteri, assembly GCA_020800305.1. NCBI lineage: Eukaryota > Metazoa > Chordata > Aves > Gruiformes > Rallidae > Porphyrio > Porphyrio hochstetteri. The sequence continues at coordinate 13,975,685 of CM036915.1, read as the reverse complement.
TGCTGTTGGATTGAGCTTGGGTGTTTTAAACTCGCATATCAAAGGGAATGTTTTCTGTGGCATGAAGGAAGGACCTCTTTCCTGAAAGCTTTTTGCTTCACCTTTCGCTTTACATGTTTATCAAATAGTAGAAGGATGCTGTAGCAGCCTGTTAAGTAATGGCTTTGATCAAAGATTGTGCTGCACCTGTCTGATAAGGCTTCCATGAGGGCTTAATAACCATGGCGCAGACTTTTTGTCCCTACTGCGCATAGCTAACAGGGCACCGTGTTTTGCTAGTCACGGAGTGAGGTATTTTGTATCCCCTGTCTCCCTTTTCCCATTCGAAACACAGATTTTTGGGTTTAGGACTATTTACTGAGATCCTTTTGACTTGTTTTTTTCCCTGGCTGGGTAACCCATATTGGATTTTACACACTGGGCTTGGGTGCTGGGTGGATGCCAGAGAGGTGGTGTGCTGCAGCTCGGTCGCCCGTGGTGGGGAACAGAAGAGCTGGAGAACAAGGAGCCTTTGTAGGACAGGGACTACTCTCAGCTCCAGCGGTAGCAGTTGACAAATTTTGGCTTTTTAACGGTTTCTGCTGTCCCCATGGCTTTTCCGGGCACAAAATGTGAGTGCTGTACACTAAGCATTGCTGGGGAGAGCGTTTCGGTTGGCTGCACAAAGAGCAACATCCTCTCTCCTCTCTCATCTGCTTGGCAGCCAAGGTGCTGGTGTCTCACTGAGCTCCGTGAGTTCCAACAAATTGTTTCCCAAGGCAGCAAATAAGATTTTCTGACTCTGTTCTCGGTGCCTTCAAATGTGAGAGGCCTTCCCATCTCATAAATAACGCAGAAATTGCTATTAATAGCACACAAGTCGTTATTGTCACTAATTTTATACAGTGGGGAGAGAAAATGCTGTTAGTTACGGGTTGTTTTTCTCCCTTTAATGTCTCCTGTGGTTTGACCCCAGCCCCAGACAGCTACTCGCTCCTCTTACGGTGGGATGGGGAGAGAATTGGAAAAATAAAAGTGAGAAGACTTTGAGTGGGTTGAGACAGTTTAATCGGTAAAGCAAGCGAAGGAATTCCTTGCCCACTCCCCTGGGCAGGTGGATGTTCAGCCATTCCATAGAATCATAGAATGGTCTGGGTTGGAAGGGACCCCAAGGATCACAGAGTTACAACTCCCCTGACACAGGCAGGGTCACCAACCTCCAGGGCTGAATTTACACAAGGTTGCCCAGGGTCCCATCCAGTCTGGCCTTGAACACCCCCAGGGACGGGGCATCCACCACCTCTCTGGGCAGCTCGTTCCAGGCCCTCACCACTCTCTCTGTAAAAAACTTCCCCCTAATATCTAATTTAAACCTTCCTTCCTTTAGCTTCATTCCATCCCCCTTGTCCTGCCATTATCTACCCTTTTAAAAAGCTGATTCCACTCCTGTGTCTCTGCTCTCTTCTGGGACTGGAAGGCTGCAATGAGGTCCCCCCACAGCCTTCTCTTCTCTAGGCTGAACAAGCCCAGCTCCCTCAGCCTCTCTCCATAGGGGAGGTGCTCCAGCCCTCTAATCATCATTCCCCGGGACAGCAGGGCTCCATCATGTGTAATGGTGACTTGGGAAGACAAACGTCATCGCTCTGAACGTCCCTTTCTTCCTCCTTCAGCTTTATGTACTGAGCATGATGTCCTATGGAATAGGATATCCCTTTGGTTGTTGGAGTCAGCCGTCCCAGCTGTGTTCCTTCCCAACCTTGTGCACCCCCTGCCCACTCGCTGGTGGGGTGGGATGAGGAGCAGAGCAGCCCTGGGCTCTGTGTAAGCACTGCTTAGCAGGAACGAAAACGTCTCTGCGTTATCAACACAGCTTTCTGCACAACAAAAATGAGCTCTGTCCCATCCAAACCCAGGACAGTGATTGTTGATGTCTATAAACCTAAAGGAAGAGGGTTACTCCTAGAGTCCAGGCACATGGCTGGTGCTTGCTCTTGCCTCTTCGGACAGGTCTGCAAGCATTGTATCTGTGAAAGTACCAAAGTACCTAGCTGCCCTAGGATGGAAGTTAAGGTGTGTATACGTGCATATGTGTATATGCACCCTATATATACCCTTTAGCAAGCAGTTGTGTGGAGGGAAGCAGCTGGTGCCAAACCTGCTCGTACTGCAGATGAGCTCCTGTCAGCAGAAGACCTCGGTTACCTACAATGACAATGTAGTTTGAATCCCGGCAGATTTAGAGCATAGAAACTGAGGCAGATTTAGTGGGTGGGTCAAGTGGTTCCCTTTGAAGACCTCTTGAGCCAACTGCAGCACAGCAGCCATGCAATGTGTGTGCCTTGTTTCCCCATATACTTCCTATAAGAAGAGAAGTCAATGCCATCATTGATGACTGCAAGTAAAGGTTGAGCATCGCTGTGAATAGTGGTCATCGTTTCGGTCTGTGTCAGTGACTGTATCTAAACACAAGAACAGCTGGGGTGAGCGGTGGTGCCTGTTTCTTCCACAGCTTGGAGAAGATTATGCTTTCTTTGTGGTCCTAGTATCTGCAAGATAAAGAAGCTTAACCAAGCGCCTCCTGCTTTGCTCATGTAGCTTTGCTCAATTCAACAGAAATCAATTTTAAAAAGTAAGGCAATGTAGTGAAGCGTAGACAGCGGCTGCACAAGTCTCCTGAAGCTCATGACAGCATTTTGGGGGAGGCAGATAACATCATTGTTTCCTGTGTTTGTGGAAGGGATCTGCCTTAGCTAGGGCAGCTGATTGCAACTTGCTTTTACACGTTTAATTAAGATGGATGAGGGATAAATGTTGTGCCAGACAGTTGAGCCTTTGGCTTTGTCACAGTGATTGGGGATTTGGACTTTTTACGGGCAAAGACTGCGATGGAGAAGATGAAAGGACAGGCTGTCCTGTTACGTTGAGTCTAAAACAGTGGAGGTGTTTTGCAGATGGTTTATTTTAGGACATACAAATTTTTTTTTTTAAAAATTATGTTCATTTTGCATCAGCAGGAGCAACAAATTAACAAAGCTTTCTGTCACTGGTGGTCAGTGCCCTCTGTGCATCACCACTTGCTCCTGGGAAGCTTCGTAATGTAGATAAGCACCATCTCAGTTTTTGGAGAGAGTGAGATCCTGCTCCTTTGCTCGCAAGGATGGCCATGCTCAACCAGATGAAGGCTTCATCTCATCCTTCATCCCATCGCTAGTGGACACTGGTCAGGGTGAGGCTTCTCTGTCAGGCTCACCACTTTGTCATCAGTAGCTCAAGGATCTCCTAAACTGGTGGTAATCTCTATCTAATAAAACTGGATGGGGTTTCTTTTGAGGGTAGGTCTTAACGACGCGATGGGTAAAATGAACATTGTCTATATGATTTAGCTGTTGTCTGCCTATGCTGGTGCTTCTCAGCCGTGGCAAAGCCGCCTGGATATGAAATGAGCGTTTTATTCTTCCTTGTTGTAAAAGCAGAGCATTTTAAAAAAGATCTATTTCCATTTTCAAGAGCCCTAACCCCACCAGCGCCTGTAAGTAAAGCCAGAATGGAGGAAAAGATGAGACAATATTGTTTAAGGCTCAAAAGAATTCAAAATTCAACACAGCACAAGACAAATCAGGATGGTTGGCCATTATTTATAGTTACAAAAGCAGATTATATCCATTATAAAAGGCAGCAGGAGGCCATATAACCCACTGTAGGAGAAATAAGGATCTGAGTAATTGTGATGAATTCTCATTTTAAGCATTACTGGATGTATTTAATATTTTTGTGTTTACCAAAACGGTTAATATAATGTGGGCCAGTTCATGCTGTTATGGGCACACTGGTAGCAGGGTATAAATGTGGTGGTTCCTATGAAAATACATTAAGAAATGCCGCACATTAAGTAACAATGAATCTCGAGGTGGGGGGGGGAAGAAAAATAGTTCAACAATTTCTGGTCATAATGCAATGAAAAATGTTAATTTTTCCAGATCTGTGTTATCTTCATGTTTGATAGAAGGGAATGAGAACAGAGAAATGGGGTTCCCAGCAATGTCAGAACCTACACTTCGTGGTAGGAATCAAAAAATTTACTGATTGTCCCAAAATAGGCAGATTTGCTTACAGTTTTTAAATCGGGTGAAAAATCTTGGACAAGGATCCATGTGAGCAGTGCCAAAGCAGAACGAAAGTGCGTGGATAACAACTCCCGCGTCCAAGATAAGGGGAGAAATGTTAAAACTTGACTCTGCTTTTATCGGCAAGGAAATTGGAAATATTTGGGAGAAACGGTAGGTTTGGGGAGCAAAGGTTTGGTGTGGCAGGTCAGGGCGGGGTGGGAGCCGTATCCCAAGTATTTGCTGCTCGAGTGCTTTCCAAAGCAGAGCAGATCTGATCTTTCCAGACTTCAGCAAAGCATCTGATGTGCTTGGAGAAGAAACAAAAAAAGAAGAAAAAGGGGAAAGAAAAAAAGACCAAGCAGATATTAAGAATGTGAAATCTTCTGGGTTTGTTTTGGGTTTTTTGAAGAATTACATTTTTTCTCTGAATTTGGAAGAATTTAAATAGCGTCTGGGAGACATTAAGGGATAATGCTGAGTCTCTGATGGGAAAGTGTTGGGTTCAGGCAGAGTTTTCTTCTTACAGTGTGCAAACATTGCTGTGAAATTGAATTATCCCTTAATTAAGGAGATCCAGAAGATTGTCCTGAAGAGTGGAAAATTCCACAGGGTGGTTTTTGTTTGTGAAATCTAGGTGGAGCGGACGGTGTCTGACAGAGCTGGGGAAGGTTTAGGGTTGCCTCCTTGAAACACCCTTTTCTACAAGGCTTACATCCACTTCTCCATCAAAAATAAACTTTCCAGGCTTTAGAAATGCACTTCTAGGGCTCCGAAAAATGTGAAGTTGGAAGTATTGGAGTTTATTTCTGTATTACCTAGGCTACAGCAGAGGAGCAGCGATGCTCAGAGGAATGCATTTGAATTATCAGGCTGAACTCTGTGTTTCTGGGCCAGAGTTTTCTTGGTATTTGAAGGCCTCTGGGATAGAGGTAACCTTGCCAACAGTTCGTAAATTTGAGCCAGGGTTTTTTACCTTAGTCAGGAAATTCATGTTTGAGCTTTATTTAAGCTGGGATTCGCGGTGATCTAATCCTAGCACGCTGCCAAACCCAACCAATTTATTTTTTAAATTTCTTTTGTAGTTTGTTCTGTTCTGGTTTGTTTGTTGTAGTGTTCGTGTTTCGGATCACTCCTCTCTCCAGCGCTGGTTTGTTTTCTGTTGGGTTTTTTTCCCCTGGAGCCATTAATCAGGAGCGGATGAATGCGCTCAGTCACCTTGCAGAAAGCCTCGCCGCTAATTGCAGGCACAGCGATGGTGGCGGCGAGCAGAGGAGCAGCTGTAACCGCAGGCACCGCGCTGCCGCGGAGTGGGGCAGTGCTGACCCGCCATGCAGTGGGATGCACTGTGCAGGGAAAGTTATAATGAGTAAATGTTCTGAATTTAATTTCTTCAAATGGGGAGAAAACACATGATGGGGGTTTGGAGGTGTTGGGAGCTTATGTGCGTGTGTACACACGTCAGTCTGTGTCGCTGATGTAACCTGTATCGTAACATCCGCTATAATACGCGTAGTATAATATTAATGTTATAATACACATGCAAATCTGCATTGCAGGCGTCATGTGGAAACCCAAAGTAAACCTGTATCTCTAACCCAGGATCTACAATAATAATAATGCAATGACAGTACGATAGTGGTGGCACATTGCAGCTGCTTGTGCATATGCACCCAGTTTTCTTTGCTCCACAGCTTGGTTACTGCTCTGCTGTTGTGCGTTGAGCTCCAGCTTGGCCGGTGAAGGCGGAAACTGTTGCCCAAGCGTGAGACTGAAATTGTGATGCGAGCTGCTATGTTGTTCAGGCTTTTGCCCAAAGCTGGGGAGATTCAAATGAAACATAAAGTCCATGTGTGTCTTTGTCCCCCAGTGTCATTTTAACCCTTGTCTCTAGGTGCTGCGTGTGGCCACCTTCACGTTGGGTGGCCGTATCACCCCCCAGACCAGCCTTGAATATCCCAGGGAATATCCAAGGCAACTGAAAAGACCCGTTGATGATGTTGGTGTGCTGTGTCACGGTGTCTGCTGTAGACCTTTGATTTACTGCTTGTTTCGTTTTAAAGAGGTGAATTACAGCATCTCTAATGGCTGCATCGGTTGCTGAACATGGCTGCATTTCTGCAGACCGCTGTCAGCAGATCCACTCCATCAGGAAAAGCAATAATACCTGGGTAACCATGGAGGGAAGCTGAATTTAGCTCCAGCAGTTCTCATAGACGCATTGACAGGTCCAGATTTTGCTTGGTGGAGCATTTGTGTTTTATAGCTCTTGTGTTTGAGCTGCCCAGGGAGGTGGGTGAGTCACCGTCCCTGGAGGGGTTTAAAAGAAGAGTAGGTGTTGTGCTTGGTGACATGGCCTGGTGTTGGACCTAGTAGGGCTGGCTAGATGTTTGGAGTTGATGACCTTGAAGGCCTTTTCCAACTGAAACCATTCTGTGATTCTATGATAACCTCCCAAAATTTGCAAATCTGTGTTGCAGGTGTCATATAGAAGTCCAAAATAATATATATAATTACATCTCCACTAATAATATGTACAATATAATAATAGACACACGCGAATCTGCATTGCACATAGTGTATAGAAGCCCACAATAATATATATTATAATACCTACTATAAGAATATAATAATATAATGATACATAGCCACAAAAAAAATCTGCATTACAAGTGTTCATGTAGAAATCTAAAATAATTAAGTCAAACTCCTTGCAGCTTAACATCGTCCTTCTAAAAACCGTTAATTAAACTTCTCAAGCTTCAGAAGAACCCTTGTGGTAATACGAGTAAACCTTTTTTTTTGCTATGGAACAGCATAGCCCTGCTGGATGAGTAAAATATTTCATTGAATCCCCTGAAACAGCAGCTGATAGCTACGGGGATGATGATCCATCATCGTTCCCGGCGTAATCCTTGGAGCAGGGCTGTACGTTGCCTGTTTACAACCCTACTTTGGACAGTAATTTTTTTGGGTAGCAGGCTTGGGTTTTTTTCCCCCTTACAAAGATTAACCTGCCCCTGTGCTCTGAATCCTCTCTTAATTGCTGCCTGAAGCGTGCTTTTAGATGAGTGTTAAACAGGATGGGGTGGGAAAGTAATGTTGCAAGAGCATAGACTTTCAAAGATCTTTCCTTACATGGGAAAATGTGGGTTTGCATGGCAAGGTTTTGGTAGTGGTAGAGGCTGCAGGGGTGGCTTCTGCAGGAAGCTGCCAGAAGCTTCCTCCAGGTCCCACAGAGCCAATGCCAGCTGAGTCAAGGACACACCTGCTGCTGACCAATAATGAGCCCATAAGTGATGGTGTCAGCAACTCTGGGGAAACAGTTAAGGAGGAAAAAGAGAAATGGAAGCAACAGGTTTTTGCCACCAGAAAAGGGAGTGAGAAGATGTGAGAAACTATGCATCCCCCAGGTCAGAGCATAAGGAGGGGCAGGATGTGCTCCAGGTGCCAGAGGGAGATTCTCCTGCAGCCTGTGTAGAAGACCATGGTGGAGCAGGTTGTCCGCCCTCAGCCTGTGGAGAGGCCCTGTGCTGGAGTGGGGTGGGGAATGGAAGATGCTGTGACCCACACTGGAGCAAGCTCCTGGCAGGACCTGTATTCTATGGAGAGAGAGAGGCTCGTGCTGGAGCATGTTTGCTGGGGGGACTTGTGCCTCTGTGGGGGACCAGGCTTGAGCAGTCCAGGCATGAAGGTCTGCACCCCATGGAAGGACCCACAGTGGGGCAGTTGGTGAAGAGCTGAAGCCCGTGGGAAGGACTTGTGTTGGAAAAGTCCATGGAGGACTGTCTGCTGTGGGTGGGACTCCAGGCTGGAGCGGGGACAGAGTGCCTAAAAACTCACTGAGGTAGGTCATCTGCCATCGTAGCTCCTCACATGCATGGCCAGACAGTTCTTAAATCCCTGGTGATTTACTCTTTCTCCCCATTTTTGCATCAAGTTGCTGCTTAAAGTGATAACTACCTCTGGCCCTGCTCCTCCACACGTGCTTGATGGAGCTGCACGTTGAATATTACCCCCGAGACATGCGGTGATACTTCCTAAATTGCCTCATGAGCATCTAGGCAAACTCCATTTTCTTTTTTAATATTCTCAGTATAACAAGCGGGCATCTCTGAGCCGGCAAGCCCGGATTAATCTTGGACTCAGGCTCCTTCAGGAGGGATTACAAACCATAATACCAGCATTAATGCTGCAAGATGGGAGCGAAGCTTCCCAAAGTGCTTACGCAGCACAAAGAAACTTCACGGAAGCCTTTCGACTTGCGTGCTGCTTTCTACTTTGGGCTGCAAAGGAGAAAACTGGTTTCTAGAATTACATCACAATTATAGTATTTGTAATAATAGGGATGTAATATAAATAGCCTTATGGCAGGAGGGAAATTTATGGGTAATGAATGGGTGCGACCTGCCTTGGGTTTTTTCGTTCTGGCTCGTGCAGCCCTTCCCTCTCTAGAACATCTGGTTTTCATCTGCTGCAGGAAAGCCAAATAATTTCAATAAAACCGGGAGAAAACATGCTGCTTTAAAAAAACCCCAAACTGACGTATTGATGCTTGCCTGGTTTTCAGTTAAACTCATCAGCCTGGGTTACTGACAGTGTGGATGCTGATTTGGATGCTCAAGGAGCTGCATCCTCTGATGGACCATGCAATTACAGTTTAACGAGGTCAGAGTTCTGCAGGTTTTTTCTTTCCAAACAAGGCTGTGAAATGATAAATAATGTGAGCTGAAGTTTACTGGGAATTTTGGAGCTGAGGTTTCTGAACAGCCATGTTTCAGTGGGACCGGCCACGGTTGCTCAAGGGTCAAGCATCCAGCAATATATGTGTTAGCCTGCAACAAAGGTGTCCATAATAGATATATAGAGATACCTATCTGTACCTCTTGTATATTTATTTTATATGAGGTATATTAATAGAAAACACCGATCTGCAATACACAGATATAAAATAAATCTATATACACGCAAGATATATGAATCTGAAATAAAAATACATTATTCTCTTTACATCTGCCCCTCATAAATCTGATTCAAATTGTCGTTTTGGCTGATTTTGAAGTTTAGCTGCAGCATGGGTCAGCATCTGCTTAATCTCCATCTCATTAGCTACCCCCTCCACTACAGTTTGGTGTATTTTAATTGTGCTTTATTGATTGTCAGGCTTTTAAAGGAGTCCATAAGCTCTTAGCAAGGGCTCGGTGGCGTGCAAATGGAACATGTGTCTTGCTCCGAGCTGTATTGACCCCAGTGGTCGGGCACTTGAGGAATATTTAGTAATTTATTATTTTTTTTCCATTTAGACTGCAAAACTCTTGCAGATCATTAGATCGGGTGCTTCTGCCCTTTTGTTTTCACTGTAAAAGCTTCGTTAAGATAGAATCATGAGTACGCAAAATACATATCTCTTCTCTGTATTAAGAAGAGTACCTGGGAGAAGAAGCTATTTGAAGAACTAGGTCGCCTTACCTGCTTGTTGAAGGTGTGAAGGATCCGTGTGAGCAAATACTGATGTCTGGGAGCCGTGAGTTTGCATTTTGACCTTTAGTGGATGTAATTTTTAAATCGCCTTACAGTTATCATGTTGAAAGATCTTAAGCGCTACTGTTTTTCCAAAGAGTTTAATTAAGTTTCTGGCTTTCAACTTGAAATTCAAAAAGTCAAATAGGTTTGAGCTTCCCATGAAGTTTTATACTTTGAATGTACCGTGTTTCCCTTTGCTCGACTCTATTCAAACCACATTGAATTTGACTTTGCCCCAGACTCCCGGATTCACTCTCCATTTTACTTAGGAGCAAAATTTCTTTGGATAAGGATGGGGTTGGCTAGATTGCTTTCAATTGCTGAAATTAATGATGGAGCTACTTTATTCTTATCTTTGATACATTTGAGTTTTGTAGCAAATTTCTCTTTCCTATATTTCTAAAAACACTGTGATAATCCCAAACCTACTTTGGGCTGGTTTGGGATTAGGGTCAGTGCCCCATATATTATGCTAGACATCCTGAGGAACAGCGTACAGATGGAAACCTCACAAGGTGATGCTGATGCTCACCACTGTTTATCCTCAGACTTAGATTTTGGGGCTCTTCAGCACCAATTCCATCCTTTTTTTAAACAATTTTATATAGTCTGTGATACCGTGAGACTTGAATTTCAGGGGTTTTTTTTCCATGCCTTGTTTCAATTTCTATCTGGGTTGTAATTATTGCAGTGACTTCAAACTAGACAGCTGATGAATTTTCAGTAGATCCCGTCCGCCTGGATGTCATCCAAGGGGTGAGACAGGGAAGAAACAGCAGGGAAAAAATAAAAAGAGGAGATGACCAGAGTAATAGCCTCACGTATCAGATGCCGGAGGCTGGGTGACCAAAGCCTTCCTGCTGAATTCCGGCCAACACGAGGTAGGACAATTGTGCTGCTGTTCTCTTCGGGAGTTATAAACAAGAGGATGAGGCTTAGCAAGAGAAAGAAAGGTCTCTTTCTGTATTTTTCTTTTCTTGTGAGTTTTTTAGCTTGCTTTTCCATCCCTCCTCCTCCTGAACTGCAGGCAGAGCTATTTAGAGAAGAAATGCTGTTTTCATATGAGTTTAATTTTTTTAACATGGTATTTTACTCGCTGATTAAAGTTAATAAAGAAATACATTTAATGCTCTCCTGATAAAGATGCAAACAAAACCTTCTTTACTTAACAGTAACAGTGTTTTGCTTTGGGGTTTTCTAAAGCCCCCATCTTTCCCATTCAGGGTAAATAGATGCGCTCCAGCAATTTCTGCTGCACCCCGCATGCATCCTTTTTTAGGGCGAAAAGGAAAGAGAATAATAAGCATCTTTAAAACTAAGTAAATTCACATCATCCCAAATGGAAGCAGAAGCTCCTTGCTTTAACCTTTCATTCAGCGTGACGTTCTTTATTATTTAAAGGAGATATCCTCCTGCTCTACCCCTATCAAATCTTTACAAATCGACCCAAGCGATTATGTCCCGAAATGTTTTTCTCTGTACAGTGACTGTGCTGTGACTGCTTGAGTGGTCATCCCCTTGGTGGTCTCACCAGGTTCAGGTTTGGGTTGGTTTATAGAGAGAATAAACAGATTGCCAGTGGTATGAGGTTCAGTAAGGCTCAGTGCCAGGTCCTGCACTTGGGTCACATCAACCCCAGGCAACGCTACAGGCTAGGGGCAGAGTGGCTGGAAAGCTTCTCAGTGGACCTGAGGGTTGGTCAGCAGCTGCCTGAACATGAGCCAACTTCAGACCTGGCTGGCCAAGAAGGCCAACAGCATCCTGGCTGGTGTCAGCAATAGTGTGCCCAGCAGGACAAGGGCAGTGACTGTCCCCCTGCTTGGGGCATTGGTGAGGCTGCCCCTCCAGTATATGTCCAGAGAACGTCAACAGAGTGGAGAAAGGACTGGAGCACAAGTCTGATGGGGAGCAGCTGAGGGAACTGGGGTGGTTTAGTCTGGAGAGGAGGAGGCCAAGGGGGGAGACCTGATTGCTCTCTACAACTACCTGGAAGATGGGTGTAGTGAGATGGGGGTTGGCCTCTTTTCCTAAGTAACAAGATAGGACAAGAGGAGACGGTCCCTGGGTGTGCCAGGGGAGGTTTAGATTGGATATCAGGGAAAATTTCTTCACTGAGAGGGTTGTCAAGCACTGGAAGAGGCTGCCCAGGGCAGTGGTGGAGTTACCATTCCTGGAGAGATCTAAATGGCATGTAGATGTGGTGCTTAGGGACATGGTTTAGTGGTTGGCCTTGGCAGTGCTAGGTTAACGGTTGGGCTTGATGATCTTAAAGGTCTTTTACAATCGAAACAATTCTGTGAAGTCACATTCACCCTCTGGAAGTTCTATGTCATGTAAGGGTGGTGTGGGCAGTAGCTTTGGGGCTGGGGCTGTGCCTTCAGCATCGCTAGAAGAGCGATGCCCTCGGTCCTGCAAGAATGCTCCAGCAGTCCTTCACTGCACCGGGAACAAGTTCCATCAGCTCCTTTCCTTGCAAACGCGGGTTCTCACTTCGTTTTTGCACGCCAAGCGTAATTAGGAACAACTCACTCTATTCTGATGTGTTGCTGTGTGTTAGATCACCGCCTGCTTCCAAATAATAGATGAAAATGGGTTTTTACGTAGACTACAAATGATACACTACTTGGTTTTCCCCTTTTTCACATCCCTGTGCTCCTCTAGGTAAAGATCCTTTTCTCCTGCTGGGTGCAACTGCTGAATCTTGTTAAATTTAGGGGAAAAAAATACTCAGAACCTGTACTTGAGCTTTGCAGTTTGTCTCAGCCTGGCAACAAAGTCTGTGTACTCGAAAGCTTCTTGGGTTTTCCAGCTCTTCCTGTTAGTCTGGTTTAAGATAATAATACATCTGTCTACAAAACTTGGGATTTTCATTTATTTACTCTAGAATTGAGTTACAGAAGAATTAACTGTGGAGATTCTTCAAAGCTTGAGAGAAGAAACGCTCACCTAAATTTTCCTCTTGTAGAGTTTGCAGGGCTCTTTGGAGGGGAGTTGTGCACCATTCGCTTAATTACGCCTCAGTAGAGAATGGAGCGTGTCGGCTGAGTATCTTCAGAGCGGGGAGCAATCAGGGAGGGCTTATCAGGCCCTGCAGTGGAAATTAAACAGGGAAATAAAAAAGAAATGAAGTGTACAGCGCCTATCTACTGGAACCCAATGAGTCAGGAAAACAGAGAGGGTATTTTGTGAGCGTACACTCCAACAAAGCATCGCTTATTTGCATGAAATTAGTGGGAAAGCAAAGTCTGCTGCTACTGTTTTACTCCGCCAAGCAACGACTCCATGAATTTTCTGTGGATTTTCCAAGTGCATCTTCTGCATTTCTCCTGCTGTTGGCTATGCAGCGTGGCATGGATTATTTGCACGTGCAGCATGGATTATTTAGTGTGGTGTGGATTATTTAGCATGGATTATTCATGCGTGTCATAGCGTGGATTATTCTCGCGTGACTTCGGGTGCAGTGAACAGAGGCTCAGTGCTTGGTTCTTGTGAGCAGGTCACCGTCTCTCCATCCATCGCGCCCCTTTTTGTCTCGGTATCGTATAATTTGAATGTGGTACTGCACAAACACGGTAATTTCAGGGATTGCTGTATTTTTTCTAAAAAGCGAAAAGATCCAAAAAGCTGTTGCTCCCCAAACCATTACATCCAAGGACTAAAGGGATTGTGAAGTGAAATTCAATTCCTTTGGAGACTGGGTTTGCACTGCAGTACTGGACCATCCTCAGCATCTTCTTCCCACTTCCCTGCTGTGGGGAGCTCTCGGGACCAGCTGAATTGTGCAGGAAAGCGAGCTCACATCTGGGAGGACCCCAGCTTCATTTGCTGCCAAATTTGGAAGACATATTGCTAGTGGTGGAGGAAGGTCCCAGAAGGAGGCTCAGTGGTACTTGGATGCTGCTTTAAAAATCAGGGCTGCGTTCCCTTCTCTGGTTTGTTCCGTTTTGGGTCAAATTTTTGACGCAAAATGTGTGGTGTGTGTGGGCTTTTCGCCTTTTGGTGTCTGTTTGCTTGAAGTCTTGGAGGTGAATGCTGCCACTCGAAAAATTAATATTTGAAGTGATGCCCATCAGTGGAAGATAAGGCCTCAAGCTACATTTCTAAACACATGTGTGAAAAAAATTGAGTAGAATGAAGATGCTTTTGAGTCCCCCCTTTGTGATCTCTCTCGCTTGGCCAAGGTGGATGATGAAGAGCTGCTGCTTGTCCTCATGCCAGGAAAAGGAGTAGCGAGGGCTCTTCGTTCTCGGCACAGCGGCCAGCAATCTGTGCTGGTAGCCCAAGGGTAGGCTTGGTTTGACTCCTGTCCTTTTGGAAAAGCAGAGGAACGCGCTCCCATCACACCATCTCAACCGCTCAGCATTTTGCAGAGCCTGGCTAGGAAAAAGCCAACAACAGAAAAATAACTGCATTGGTTTTGCAGTGTTTGCTACTCACAGGAAAGTCAGAGTACAAAACCTCAGCATGTTTCCTTTTGTTTTATTAATTCACTGCTTTCCTTTTTTGTTGCATTTTTTTAGAAGAGAAAGGAAACCTGAAGCCTGATCTCAGAAATCACAGAATCACAAGGTTGGAAAAGACCTTTAAGATCATCAAGTCCAACCATTCCCATCCTAAGTTAAACCATATCCCTAAGTACCTTATCTAACCTTTTTTTTAAACACATCCAGGGAAGGTGACCCAGCCCCTCCCTGGGCAGCCTGTTCCAGGCCCCAACAACTCTTTCAGTAAAAATTTTTTTTCTAATATCTAATCTGACCCTGCCCTGGTGCAGCTTGAGGCCATTTCCCCTTGTCCCATCTCCTGTCCCCTGGCTGAAGAGACCATCGCCCACCTCTCTACAACCTCCCTTCAGGTAGTTGTAGGTGGTGAGAAGGTCTCCCCTCAGCCTCCTCTTCTCCAGGCTGAACACCCCCAGCTCCCTCAGCTGCTCCTCAGAGGATTTGCCCTCCAGCCCCTTCCCCAGCCTGGTTGCCCTTCTCTGGACTCGCTCCAGGACCTCCCTGTCCTTCTTGTAGTGAGGAGCCCAGAACTGGACACAGCACTTGAGGTGCAGCCTTACTGATGCCCAGTACAGGGGCACAATCCCCTCCCCAGACCTACTGGCCACACTTTCTGATACAAGCCAGGATGCCATTGGCCTTCCTGGTCGCCTGGGCACACTGTGACTCATATTCAGCCTGCAGTCACCCAACACCCCCAGGTCCTTCTCTGCCTGACAGCTCTCCAGCCAGTCTCCCCCAAGCTTGTAGTGCTGCGTGGGGTTGTTATGTCCCATGTGCAGCACTGTACACTTGGCAGTAGTGAAGAACACCGTGCAAAGCTATAAAGAGGTGATTTTGGCAGGGTGTGCTTTGACACGAAAGCTCATTCTCAGCTTGGAGACCTCTGCACATGAGCAGCCTAATGAAAACACCGGGCTTGTCTCGTGCCATGGGGCATTGGCCCTTTGGCACCCGTGTCGCAGCTGTTCCTTTCTCCGTAGGCAGCAGGTGGCATGGTGTCAGATTTACTCCTAGCTTAGTAACCTTTTTCAGTTTAAAGAATACCTCTCCATCCCAGCCTCAGAAATGCTCAGGTTTCACACCTTTGGAAAGCTGACGAGCCGAACCTCTTAAATCCGCCTGTTGTGCTTTACCTAATGATGAAACACCTGGTGAAGCAGTTGCATCCTCTCCTAAGCCAAACGCCTGGTCAGAATACATTGCTTTTTTTTTTTTTTTTGAGGCTTCTCTTTTGCTCCCTAAAAATAATCAGTGCCAGACGCTGTTTTTCCTGGCACTTCCCAAACATTCTGGTCACCAACAAGATTATTTTTTAATTATATATATATATATATATTTTCAGTGCTATGCATCGGTCCAGTGAAATATTCTTTGCAGTGCCATGCAGCTTGGAATCTTTTCTCCACGAACATCTTTTTGTGTACTTGGACTTCAGCGAAGCCTTTGATGCCGTTTCTCACAGGATTCTGCTTGAGAAACTGGCTGCCACCGGCCTGGCCAGGCACAGCCTCTGCTGGGTAAAACACTGGCTGGATGGCCAAGCCCAGAGTGGTGGGGAATGGGGCTAAACCCAGTGTGAGGCCGGTCATAAGTGGTGTTTCCAGGGCTCGGTGCTGGGGCTGGTCCTGTTCAACGTGACCTGGATGAAGGGATTGAATGTTCCCTCAGTAAGTTCGGGGAGGACACTAAGCTGGGAGGAAGTGTTGATCTGCCTGAGGGGTTGGGAGGCTCTTCAGAGGGACCTGGACAGGCTGGATGGATGGGCTGAGACCAGCAGGGTGAGGTTCAACAAGGCCAAGTGCAGAGTCCTGTGCTTGGGATGTGACATAACCCTGTGCAGCACGGCAGGCTTGGAAAGCTGCCTGGAGGAGAAGGACCTGGGGGTGTTGGGTGACTGCAGGCTGAGTATGAGCCAGCAGTGTGCCTGGGGGTCCAGGAAGGCCAATGGCATCCTGGTTTGTATCAGAAAGTGTGGCCAGTAGGTCCAGGGAAGTGATTGTGCCCCTGTACTGGGCACTGGTGAGGCCACATCTCGAGTGCTGTGTTCCATTTTGGGCTCCTCACCCCAAGAAAGATATTGAGGTCCTGGAGTGTGTCCAGAGAAGGGCAACCAGGCTGGGGAAGGGGCTGGAGATCAAACCTTCCGAGGAGCAGCTGAGGGAGCTGGGTGTGTTCAGCCTGGAGAAGAGGAGGCTGAGGGGAGACCTTCTCACCACCTACACTGATCTGACAGGAGGGTGCAGAGAGGTGGGCGATGGTCTCTTCAGGCAGGGGACAGGAGATGGGACAAGGGTCAATGGCCTCAAGCTGTGCCAGGGCAGGGTCAGATCAGACATCAGGAAAAAGTTCTTCACCAAACAGGTTATTGGGTGCTGGCACAGGCTGCCCAGGGAAGGGGCTGAGTCCCCAACCCTGGATGAGTTTAAAAGATGGGCAGACGAGGTGCTCAGGGATATGGTTTAGTAGAGGACAGGTACGGACCTTGATGATCTTAAAGGTCTTTTCCAACCTCATGATTCTGTAATTCTGTGATCAGTCTGGCTCCTGGAGGTGTTGCAGTCCAGCCCTGGTACTTAGCAATAAGCATTTTTAAACTCTGATTTCACCACTTGAACTACATTAAATTGGGGAAAGACGTTTTTATGGACTCATTGGATGTCCAAAGCTGCCCATGGCTACTGAAAGTTGGCAAGTGCCGGAAAATGTTAGCCCAGCAGAGTAATCTTAAGTGAGCAAGTAATCTTAACTGCATATGATGCACTGGAATCCGATGGTGCAGCTTAAAAGCACTTGAAATTTTGGAACTGCACAAGGAAGAGTTGTGGATTGTTTATATAATCTTGGAGAAGAGCAGGGAAGGGCCGGAAACGTGTCTGTTCATATTTGACCTTGTCCTTACTCGTGTGATATTTTACATGGCAGAAAGCAAATGTGGTTTTTATTGCATTGATTTAATGGCAGAGCTCTGATTTTTTTTTTTTTTAATTTGGGGTTTTTTTTCTTTTTCCTTTTTTTTTTTTTTGGGGGGGGAGGGTGTGTATTATTTTTTTGTCTGTAACAGCAGAAAGTAGCTGAGGTCTAAGAGGAAGGATAACAGGGGCAGAAGCCAAAGCTGGGTTTCGTATTACAGTGGTATGTTTTTGTTTTTCTTCATTACACATATTTCTCCTGGGAAAAGGAGGAAAAATATGTGTGTAAAATATACATGAGGGCTCTGTGCCTCTGCTAAGAGGTTCCAGATGGGAGGCGTTATGGTAGGGACACTTTCTCCAGCCTTTCAGTTTGTGACATTGATCTTGGTGATAAACTGCAGGAAAGCTTCTATTGGACCCAGAGCGGTGAATGCTTCCATTTATTTGGTTTTTAGTGATTTTTTGGCTGTCCAAGCATGTTGTGAGAAGCTGAAACTTGGTTTCTAAACATTTGTGGTCCCATGTAGAATTATTACATTTGAAAAAAAAAAAAAAAAAAGGGTGGGGGGAGGAGGAAATAAATGGAATTTAGAAGGGACTTTGAGAGGCCTCCTCCAGGGGCTGGAGGGTGTCCAAGGGTTGTATACCGGACCAGATACCTCTCTAATTTTGGCTGGTGAGAAGGGAATGGAAGCTGGTGGAGATGCCTCTCCAAGGGATGAGACTCCTGCCGGCAGGCTTTGTTTCACTTCCATGCCAGGCAGCAGCTCTCTGCTCCGGCTGAGGTTGGCATTGCAATGAAGATACTCCTCTTTAAGAAGACTTCCCCCGATTCTGAGGGCTTGTTTCCAGACCTGTCCTCAGGCTAAAGGTCCACAGCTCCTCTGAGCAAAGCAAGTAGTGTTGCACCAGGACTTCCCCCAGCTCAGGGAAGCCGTCATCAGCCTTTCATCACCGCTCTTAAATGAGTCACAGCTCCAGCAAACACTTCTGAGTGCTACTAGAGTCATCTCAAAGTGACAACAGATCCTGCTTATAGCAAAACGTGTTATTCTATGATGTTGTCCTAATAGAACGTAGTCTCCTGTGTGGATGTATTTGCATATTTAAATGATTTTTTTTCAGTTGTTTTAGAAGTACTTGGTTTAGTTTGTGTGTTGTAGCATTTGAAACATCAGCATTTCCAAGACAAAGTGCTTCTGACCAAAAAGACTTGTGGAAGTGTGTGGAGCAAAAAGTGAAGACTGCCCTTCTACAGCTGTCTGTAGTGCTTGATGTGCTAAAAAGCTATGGGAGATGCTTCAGGGGCAGCACTTCACCCCTGTCTTCTGCTGAGCACTGAAACATGGATGTTTGTCTGGTTTTGAAAATGGACAAGCCCTGTTTTCTGTAATGGAGGCTTCATGGCACATGAGGTATAGAGTGGTCAACAGGGCTGGAGACTCAAAAGCTTCAACCTTGAGAAAAAGGGTGCCATGTATGTCCTCATTAACTCAGCTCAAGGGATATATTATTTACAATAAGACTTTATTTAAAGTGAAGGAAATCAGCTGCGACCCTGGCGGCCCTGACACGCTGAAGTGTTAATTCTAACAATTACCGAGGAGTTTTAATTGCAGCATTGCTGTACTTCATCTAGCTTTGAAAACAGATTGTGCGAGGTGGGGAAGCGGTGCTATGACTCGATGTGACTATTGAATAGGTTAGATAGTACAACTTGAAATAGAAATTAAGGGCATTTTTTTTTAACCTCTCAACATTACACACAGTTTTGTTTCTGCTGCAGTGATCATTTATGGTACTTGTGCTGCCCGCTGTGATTATTTCATGTCTCTATTGATGTGAAAGAATGGTTTGAAATTCCAACAACAGGAGATTTTCCTCTGGCCTGGGACCTGTCAGACACTTGCTATCTGTGCCTGACATAGTTTATTCTTTGGCTGCAGGATGTAAACGTTAGGAGTTGTAAACATCCCTTGGGTTGGAGAGACCGCTGTAGGAACACAGAGATTCCCAACTTCATTTGGGGATACTCATAAGTCCCAAGCTGAACCCAGGATGATCTGGGTTTTTTTCCCCACCAAAACATTCATTGGCTGATGTGTGCAAGTTTGCTGGAAAACACGTGCGTTTGGTGGTACCTCCCAGCGCCGCCCACCCTACGCATGAAAATACAATGTATGAGCAGAGGACAAGGGATGTGAGCCAGACCTTATGGATTTGGCAGCCTCCAGGATCTACTCGTACCAGCATTTGCCGATGACCATCTGCCAGCTTAGACGGGGCGGTTTTTTCCCGTTACGGCGGTTGCGTAGGAAAACTGTCTCCGTTCGGGAAGAGGACTCAAGTAGGAGGCTTTGGTTTGCTTTCTGGGTTAGGGGTTTTTTTCTTGTTTTTGCATTGTGGTTAAGTGGTAATTCCTTTTTTTTTCCCAGAGTGTTGCTTAAAAGGAAAAATCTGAAATGGGCTGATCCTGTGCTTAAGTATGGAAAAAGGAGGAATATTCTGCCAACGTTGAAGCGTTTGCCAGGAATGCAGAGGCTAAATCCTATTTCTTGCGTAGCTGATAGAGCATCTGGAACAGCAGAGCTTTAAATCTCCCAAACAAGTGTGTATTGTAATGGCTTTTATAGGACTTTATCTAGTGTGTCTGACCCTGCAAGTGTATTTGATGGAGCTCTTCATATTTCCATGACGTACTCTGGAGTTCTTCATTTAAATTGACCCCAAAAGCTTTCTCCAAATCAGCGCTCTCCCATTAAAAGTCATTTTCTCCCACGAATGATATGCTGAATGATATGCATTCATTTTAGATTGGATATCAGGAAAAATTTCTTTACTGAAAGGGTTGTCAGATACGGGAACAGGCTGCCCAGGGAGGTGGGTGAGTCACCATCCCTGGAGGGGTTTAAAAGAAGCGTAGATGTTGTACTGGGTGACATGGTCTAGTGTTGGATCTAGTAGGCCTGGATAGATGGTTGGACTCTGATCTTGAAGGTCTTTTCCAACTGAAACCGTTCTGTGATTCTATGATAAACTCCCGAAATTTGCAAATCTGTGTTGCAGGTGTCATATAGAAGTCCAAAATAATATGTATAATTACATCTCCACTAATAATATGTACAATATAATAATAGACACATGCAAATCTGCATTGCACATAGCATATAGAAGCCCACAATAATATATATTATAATAATACCTTTTATTATTATTAGGGAGACCCTTCAGTATGATTTGGGAGCTTCTGGAAGTCTTTGCCAGCCTTTTGGACCTGTTCTCCATAGGGTCCAAATGGACAAGAAGAAGGGGAAAGGTCTCATCAGCATTTCCCAGATCTCTTTGTCTTTTTAGACTTCCCCATCTGAAGTATTTTCAGGTCACGCATATTGAAAGGGTCTTTGATGGGGAATGAAATTAAGGAGAGGCCAGGGTTGTATCTTCTGGTTGCAGTGGTGGCTTAAAAATTTGCATTACTGATATTATGGGAAGAATGAGAAAGCTAAGTGTTTTGAGAATTTTGTAAGCAAAAAAAAACCAACAACCCCAACACACTAACAGGAGATGCTAGAGAAAGCAAGTGCTACGGAAAAGATGTTCTTCTGTGGTTTGCTATCAAAGACTAGGGCAGAATTGGATTTTGTTCTAGGCAGCGTGTTGAGACGTGACTCTTGTGTCCCTGCTCT
This sequence comes from Porphyrio hochstetteri, assembly GCA_020800305.1. NCBI lineage: Eukaryota > Metazoa > Chordata > Aves > Gruiformes > Rallidae > Porphyrio > Porphyrio hochstetteri. The sequence continues at coordinate 13,954,977 of CM036915.1, read as the reverse complement.
CTGAACACAGTGGAGAAGATGGCTAGATACTTGAAAGCTGAAGAATAATTGAGGTTGGCAGGGAACTCCAACTCGAGCAGGGAATGGACGCTTGGTCCCTCTGTGCTCAAAGCAGGTCAAGTGGACTCAGGGTCTTCTCCTAGAGCAGTGTATCTTTCATGTCTGGGTGCAAAGGGATTTGGCTTCCCACCTTAGATCAAATCCCCAGCACCTTTAACCAGCTAACTGCAGGACTTGTGGAGGTTCGAGTGCTTTTAATTCCTTCTTTCTCCTGCTAGAGACTTCTATTACAAAGAAGGGCAACATGGATCTAGGGTTTTTTTGTAATTATTTTTTATTTTATTGTTATTTTTGTTATGGTATAGCAGCAGCTGGGGCTTTGCAGATCCTTTCTTTTAAAAACACTAAGTTGGTTTTATTTAACACAAACTCCTGTGTGCTGTAGGTATTGCCAACCAGGAGGTGCCATGGGGGTTACCAACTAAAAGGGGGTTTGGATGGAGGAGAAATCCCTTAATGTGTGTCATGAATCAGTCTGAGCTGTGAATGAAAGCTGATACGTATGAGAGACTTGAAAATTTGAGATGTACATGTGTGTATGTGGTTTGTTCAAACTCATATTTGCCACTCAGAGTCTTCTGCTCATATTAACAGCCAGGAGAAATTTTTTCTTTCATTTTTTTCTTGAATTTTTGTCTTTAATTTTGTTCTATAACGTTTGAGAAAAACGATGACTTTTTGTAATGAGAAAATGTTTTGTCATTTGACCTTGTGTTTAAAGTGCTTTGTCACCTTTGAGGTAGGAAATGGAGGATTGGGGTTTGGCTCCGCAACGTGTTCCAGTGCCCGTTGGAACGAGGACTGAAAGAGAAGTCTTTTAAAGGTTTTCAAGGTGGACGTTTGGCAGTTAGGGGTTGTGTGGCCTTCTTGGTGAGAGCTCTGCTCAAGCGTTGCACCGTGACCGCTATACCTACTCTGTGGTTGGTGCTTTTACCCTAAAAGTATCGATGGTTTCATTAGACGGTATGGAACATCCAGCCATGACCAGCAGAATTCAAAAAGGAGGTGTCAGCACTTGAATTTATACTTAATAGCTACAAACTAGGTACTCAATAGTATTGCTCGACCACGCAGAACACTACCTTGGAAGATTCATATAAAGGCTTATTTTGCTCCATAAGATTTCCAGGTGTGGCTCATAGTTTTTGGCCGTGGCACTTGCTTAGGTGCTTCTTCAGATGTTGTGGTCCCTTGCTGGTTTTCAGGGCTCCTCCTTGAAACCAAATGGTGGGAGGAGGGAATCTCAAAGCAGAATGGTTTTAGCGGTGCAATTCGGGTCGATGGGTTTTATCGGGCGGTAAGCTGCAGATTTATAAGAAGCATTTCCCAGGGCAGACTCAATAATGAGAAGGGATTTAGCAAAGCTCTAACTGAAGTATTTTAGATGCATTTTATGTTCTGGTCATAATTTAATATATTTCTGTTAAAAAGCAGTGAAACAGGACAAGAAGAGCGCTGGGTGCTTGGTTGCAGGTTGAATGAAAACAAGCAAAAATTATCTTCATCATCCAGATATTTATATTTCAGGATGCAGAAAGGAATTCTTAACTATCGAGTAATTTAATAAATAACTTTAAAAGCCGGTGCACGCCGTGGTGATGTAAAAAAGACAGTAAAATTACAGAATTTCAAGACTTCCCCCCCCCCACCATGCGTCTCTTCCATTTGGAATAAAGGGATTTGTGAATTACTATGTTTTTCTAAGCGTAATGTGTGGAATATTGGGAAAAATAACCTTCCAACCTGGAAATGGATTACAGGTGGTGTTTAAAACCACCACCACTTTCAGCTGGAGCATATGCTGGGCATCTCTAACAGAAGCCATGAATGAAGCACACGCAACAGCGGGGATTCATTGGGTGTCGTATAGTCTCTGCAGCCTCTTGTCCTTCACTACCAAGGTGGTGGTGACTTTAGGACCTTTAATTCACCAGTATTCTCTTGAGTTGCGTACGTTCAGATGAGGGTTTCATTTCCCCAGCTGCTACATCGCTGGCTGACGCTTTGAGTTTCCACTCTGCTTATACAGTGACAAGTCATTCATACTTTATGAATGCATTTGATTCATGAATTCCCAAATTCACAGTAAACCTGGGAATACGAGTTTTCGAACAGCCTCTTGTCTGATATTAACCTAGTTCTTGTCCCTTGCAGGAATGAGCACGATTAAATCTCAACTGCCAGTCCCTTCAGTGCCCCACAATGGAATACAGTCCTTGCCTGTGGCAGGGGGTTGGACTAGGTGATCTTTGAAGGTCACTTCCAACCCAATCCTTTCTGTCATTCTAATATAACAGTTAACATAACTATTCCATGATGGCGTGGCCCTTCTGGAGATGTAAGCAGTTGGCTTGCTTGTCTTTTGATATATTCACACTACAGGTTTCTAAAAAAATTAAATTTATGTTTGAAGTAGATGGGAAACAATTTCAAGACTCTTGTCTGTTGATACATTTCTTTTTCTATATAGGAAAGATAAAATGATGTATCTGTTTTCCCTCTAAGGGTGAGTGATGGAGGCTCACTTGAGGAGGGAAGCATATATTTTCCACTGGTGCTGTTATTGTGTACGGGAATATAGGTGTTACTGTACGTGGGAACGACATCCAATTAGGATTAGTTGTCTAACAGCATCGTATTGTCATTGCCATATGAGAACAAGTCACGGTGGGGTTTTCCTGGATGCAGGGCTCTGGAAAATCACTGTTATTTCAGGAAAGACGTTAAAATACTCCTCATTCCATCTGTAATCTGTAATTAATCCAGATTGCATTAATATTCAGTCCCAAACTGAAGAGACCAAGAGCCTTTGTCATTGGACAGAGGAGGAACATGAAGCATTCAGCCACGAAGCCGTTAATTCCCTTTATTTATTTATTTTCCCTTGCCTTCCATGATAAGTATCTCTCTGTGCAGGAGGGTTGTGGGAGGCAGGAGGAATGGAGCTGCTCGTTCCTCTGCCTTCTCTGAACTGTTGAATCACCAGTACTGGGTCCAGAGGGATGCTCGGCTCCTACAGAGGAACGTATTGAATTTTGTTTCCATCGAAATATTGAGCCCTGGCCAGTAAAAGCTTTGGTCTCCCCAAGAATTTTAGGAATGCTGTTGCAGAGTTTTGTCCGTTGAGCCACTCAGCAGCTTCGAATCAATGAGTCAGTAAAGGGAAATAATGTGAACAGAAGATAATTTGTTTGAGGGAAGGAGTTATAACTTGGTTTTCCAAGGCTGAACTATTCTATTATGTGCTGGCTGCAGAAGTACGTGGTGTCCCCTTCAAGTATATATAGATTAGGCATGCATAAATTGAATTAATAACGCTTTTTTTAATAGCCTGATAGTTCTGTTGGAGAAACGTGGTGAGTAAACCAAACAAAAATGCATGCAGTTGTCTCAAGTTAAACATTAGGCGCTTCTTGAGCTACTTGTTGGCCCTTCCCCAACGTGCCTTTGCCATAGAGTCAGCCCAAAGCTTTAATAAGACGTTGATGCAAAGAGCTTTCACGTTTAAAGAAAAACACATGAAAGAGGGATATTTTTTGGACATTGCAACCCCATGCAGCGCTACAAGCTTGGGGAAGGGTGGCTGGATAGCTGTCAGGCAGAGAAGGAACTGGGGATGTTGGATGACTGCAGGCTGAACATGAGCCAGCAGCGTGCCCAGGTGGGCCAATGGCATCCTGGCTTGTGCCAGACACAGCATGGCAGCAGGTCCAGGGGAGTGATTGTGTCCCTGTACTGGGCATTGGTGAGGCCACACTTTGAGTGCTGTCTCCAGTTCTGGGCCCCTCACTACAAGAAGGACATGGAGGTCCTGGAACAAGTCCAGAGAAGGGCAGCCAGGCTGGGGAAGGGGCTGGAGGGCAAATCGTATGAGGAGCAGCTGAGGGAGCTGGGGGTGTTGAGCCTGGAGAAGAGGAGGCTGAGGGGAGACCTTCTCCCCACCTCCACTGACCTGACAGGAGGTTGTAGAGAGGTGGGTGATGGTCTCTTCAGCCAGGGGACAGGAGATGGGACAAGGGGAAATGGCCTCAAGCTGTGCCAGGGCAGGGTCAGATCAGATGTGAGGGAAAAGTTCTTCCCTGAAAAAGCTGTGGGGCTGTGGAACAGGCTGCCCAGGGAGGGGCTGAGTTCCCGACCCTGGGTGTGTTTAACACATGGGTAGGTAAGGTACTTAGGGATATGGTTTAGCATAGGACAGGAACAGTTGGACTCGATCTTAAAGGTCTTTTCCTACCTTGTCATTCTGTGGGTTACGATTTCTGTAGGCGTTTGGGTGATAATATAGAATGGGGTCTGGCCTATTAATGCAGGGGAAAAAAGCTCATTAAAACAAAAAAGTACATGGGGAACCGCAGCAGAAAATCCTTTTAATACTGTTTTTGCTTAAATGCTTTATTAAATTCTAGGAAAAGATGATTAAACTAGGGCTGCTGTCCATTTAGTCTGCGAGTTCATATTGCTGCTGGCTTGTTTCTTCTCAAGTGAACAGCGGTAATTAGGTGTATGGAAAATTTATCGCATTGCCTGCGCATGGTGTCTGATTGCAGCTGATCCTGTTGGAGGGCAATATTAGGAATATAATTAGGATTATTTAAAAAAAATAGAAATATATGGCAACATGCTAGCTTGCATTGGTTATCAGCATGTTCTGCTTATAAGCTTCTTGCCGCGTCTTCCGCTTGCTGAAATCCCCAGAGAAGGATGGGTAAATCCTTTGGGAACGTTAAATAGCATCCTGTCTTGTAATGCTAAAATGCTGCTTCTTGGGGAGAGTCTGCTGGGATTTTCATCGCCAGGAAGGTTTTGGGCTTCAGTGGTCACCTGGAGGTACAGGCACCTTTGATGCCCTGCTGAGGGTGGGGTAGGGGAGGGGTCTGGGGTGCTAGGAGCATTTTTTGGTGGGGGAAATGAGCAGAAAACGAGTGTGAGCAGCCTGAAAAGATGCGAAACCTCTCTAAGGGGAGCGTTTCTTAGCTGTGAGTCTGAAATCCTCTCTCAAGTATAATTGGCTTGTTTGGCAGGTTTTAGCTATCCCAGAACTTGTTTTTAGTCAATGAAAGCGAATTCATATGCAACAGCTTGAGTTTAAACAAATTCCTGTATTCAAATAGGGGGAAAATCACATCGTTATTCTGTTAGCAAGCCTCTTTTGGTTCTTAAATAATTAATTCTAACCAGATTTGCTAAATAAATCTTCCTGGGAAGATAAAAGTAGACGTGAAAGTGTACATCATGCAGGTACCGAAGGTTTCGAATGCCTTTTCGCCAGGGTTTCATTGAATTTGGCTTTTCTTTTCTTGTTTTTCGATGCAAAGTTAAATCTGAAAAGGTCATTTGAAAAGCTTCAGATTATGGGTTTAAAGCCCTTTTAATCTTTTCTAATAAACAGCTGAGTAGGGAAGAAATCTGTTGGGAGCTCTGATATTAAGTCTCAGCACAAAATGTATTTGGAATTGCAATTCAGTTTCCATCCGCAAACAATGCATAGAAATTATCTTGCGTATCAGTGCCTCCAATAAGTTTGGCTTAGAAGAAAAGGTGAATGATTATCAAAACTAGTTTAATAAATGAACCATTAATTAGGCCTGGCAGCTCGACAGCTCCTGTCACCGTGGGGCAGCCTATTATTCAAGTGATTTAGGCGCAATCGAAAAATACTGGTTTTGGGTGAAGCTGAGCTGCGGTTCTTACAGGTTTCCAACAGTTCTTCTGTTCAGCGATTTCTTTCAGCCAGCAATAAATGACTCTCTGTACTTGGTAAGGCAAAGTTTTAATAAAAGCTTTGCATAATCAAGACTTAAAAGCGTTTTGATTTTGGAAAACCAATGGCAGTGAATCGAAATGACCGTGTCTGAAAATACTCTGGGTTATACTGATGCTGTGTATGACATTGTCTAACATCTGAGTAGCCTTCAAACGAAGCTCCCTTCCCCCGCCTGTAATTCCAAATATAATTAAAAAGCAGCTTCCTCTAGCTCATTAAAATTTAGACTCTTGTTGGAGCAGTCTACTCTTATATTTATTTAAATGAGTAAAGCAGAGCCTTAATATAGACTGCAGTAACTCGCAATATTAAATCTCTCTCGTATGGCTAACACTTTATTTTTAAACAGTGTTTCTCCACACGGTGTGAATTCCAGGCCAGTGTGGTCCCCAGAAGCTTGTCGTATTGATTTGTAGACCGTTCCATTAACTTTCACCCTATTCTTTTTTATTAATTGCACAATGATAGCAAAGCCCCTGAAGTGAAGCTGCCGGTGACGTGCATGTAAATAAGGCAAGGTGTTGGCTTTTCGAAGGTAACGATGGTGTCTCTCTCTCTTCCCAGGCTTTTGGAAATGCGAAAACAGCACATAACAACAACTCCAGTCGCTTTGGCAAATTTATTCAAGTGAATTATCAGGAGACAGGCACCGTGCGAGGGTAAGTGATGCTCTGTGTGCTCCTACCTGCACAGGGAGCCTAAACAGGCCATCGTAGGGGATGCACAAAAAAGAAGGTTAATTATTTTGGCCAGTGTATTTCCCAAACAGGAGAGGGGGAATAATATTTTTTTTTTTAGTATATTTAAACCTGTTGGTATATCTGAACTGCATGCTGAGGTGTTGAATACACCTGAGCTGGTTTCAAACGCATTGAGCTCTCCTTAATAATGATGTCAACTTTATAAGTAAGCTGAAATGGCACTTTTCCTCTAAAGATAGCTGTCAAGGCAGGGAAGGGGGGGACGTTTTAGCTCGGATGAGTTAGGGACTGGAGCATGTGATAGGAAGCAGAGGCAGAGTGAGCTGGCTTTGCTCTGTCTCTGGAAGAGGAAAGCCAAGGGGGGGTTTAATCTCCAGCTGCCTAATGGGTGTTGCAGAGGCCATGGAGCCAGACTCTTGATCACCATCTTAATTCCCCATATGCTTCTGTCTCTACCCTGACATTTCTGTTTAACTAGTCCTTGACCAGTTTGCCCCCTGCCAAGCCATTGCAAGGAAATGCTTGTATCCACCATGGTTCTCTATTTCAGCATCTCTTTTGCTTCCCAGAGCTCACTGAATGTATAGCTGTGACTCAAACCCTCCTTCGCCAGGGAGGGCAGTGCTGTATGGTTGGACACCTATGGATGAAACCTTTTGGGTGGGCTTACCTAAGCCTGCCTTTCTCTTCAGCTTTAGGCAATTTAGACAATGTCAGGTCACCACAAAGTGACTCAAGCTAGCTCTAAATGAGCAGGGCTACATTAACTCCGTTTTTTTCTCTGGGTTAATTAACACGGTTGGAAAAGTGAAGAGTAGAATCAGCATGCCAGGGGCTGTATAATTTCTGCAGCTAGCTAAGAGATCTCTTGCTGGGACTTCGTTGTTATTTTAGAGAATTGCTTTGAAAATCTTTTCTTTCTTACTTTCCAGCAGAACAGTATCACACAAATAGCTTCCATTAATTTTCCCAACGAGCTTAGGTACTCTGTGTACCTTCCTGCTGTTTTTTCATCCTACATCAAATCTGATGTTCTTTTTCGTTTTCTTTTTTTCTTGAATTTCAGTGAGCAGTTCTCTTAAAAGGATAAGCCTCAAATTATTTCATTATTTTATTTTTTTAGCACCTACTGGAATACAGGGTAAAAAAAAACCCCAACAAAGGCCTTGACAGAGTGTCAGGGAAGACAGCAGCCCTGCTAGCGGCCTAGCTCTCTTCTCCGACAACAGAGTATGATCGTGGCATGCCATGTCAGCTCTGTGGAAGTGGCCTTGATTTTACTTGGCAGATAGGTGCAAATAACATACTATTCGTATACTCTGGTTGATAAAATAGGAGGAATTTTCTCTCTTCTTTAAAAAAAATGCACTTTCTTGGGTGTTGGTTGCACAGTGTGATGTGACTGGGCGTTGCTCTAAGCTTGCATGTCTGCCCTAATGAAAATAAAAAGACATTTAAGAAAACCAAACTTGTACAGAACGGTTTGGGTTGAAAGGGACCTTAAAGATCATCAAGTCCCAACCCCCTGCCATGGACAGGGACACCTCTCACTACACCTGGCTGCTCAATCCCCCATCCAACCCAGCCTTGAACACCTCCAGGGAGGGGGCAGCCACCACCTCCCTGGGCAACCTGTGCCAGGGCCGCACCACCCTCACAGGGAAGAATTTCTTCCTAACATCCAATCTAAATCTGTCCCCTTCCAATTTAAAACCATTCCCCCTTGTAATGGCCAAGAGATTTAGTACCAACCAACCCCACCCCACAAAATGAAGTCTTTGAAGATGCCTCTCAAATCGATGGAGCATGAGCAGTGGCCAGTTTTAAGTGCTTTCCCAGAAAGCTTTATGAATTTATTATGTCCTCTTCGATGATAAGCCAGTTCTGGAGGAAGGTCTTTGCAACGTGTTCAGTCCTTGTAAGCTGATCAAAAGCCTCAACGTCTGACATGCTCCATAAAACTGCAGAAGAGTCAGATAGGAAACGTTTTAATTCAAAGCCCCAGTGTGCTGGTGTAATGGTAAATCTGTGCAGTGGCGTGAGGCTGGCGCTCAGCTACTGTGAGCTGGTGCTTGCAAATGCTCTGTGCTCGGGGGTTCTGCCTGTTGGGGTTTGTGTGTGAAATTCAGCCTGGCATTTCAGGTGCTGTTAGCTAGGATGCTAAGTACAGTCTTGGTGGCACACTAAAATGGGTATTTTGCATGCAGTCATGCTCCTGGAACTCCTTTTCTTTCCTCTTAAAGAAAGATTTGCCATAATTGACAACAGGTAAGTAAAAAGAGAACATTGGGAGACATCTACTTTTTCATATTTGTTTATCCTTTTCGCTGTCTCATTACAAGAGGGGACGTATGTTCTTTCTGGGACATGCAGTCAAGACAACCTTCACACTGAGCATGGAGTATTTTATTGGAAGAGCATCTTTGTTGCATCTACCAAAAAAACACTTAATAATAATAATACCAATAACAATAATACTAGAAAATTCGCCCTACTTCAAATAGTGGTTTGGATCAGATGACCTCTAGAAGACTCTTCCAACCTAAATTATTGCGTGAGACTGATTTATTTATTTGATTTTATTTTTTTCTATCTATAATAAGAACAGAAATCACAGGGGAAGGGATGAAATGTCAAGGGCGGTGGATGTGATCCAGGTTGTCATACAGCAGTGTGCAGAGCCACTCCCCACAGGCGCAAGCGGGATCTGGGACACGCTGATAACTTTTTCGCTCCCTCATCCAGTCACCGAGCCCACAGTGACTTTATGGAGTGGCTCGGAAGAGGGAAATTGGTTTTGCGTTAGAAAGGGCATGTTAAAAACCCAACCGTGTTTGTGGGGAATATCCTTAGACTGTTTCCAGCTTCCTGACAAGGAATACATACATATCACAGAATCACTGAATCACAGGGGTTGGAAGGGACCTTGAGAGCTCACCGGGTCCAACCCCCTGCCAAAGCAGCTCCCCAGCTCATATTGCACAGGTCAGTGTCCAGACAGAGCTGGAATATCTCCAGAGATGAGACTCCACACCCCCCTGGGCAGCCTGTCCCAGGGCTCCCTCATCCTCACTGGGTAAAAGTTCTTCCCCATGTTGGTGCGGAACTTCCTATGCTCTAACTTGCAGCCATTGCCCCTTGTCCTGTCCCCACAGAGCACTGAAAAGGGGCTGGCCATTTCCCCCTGCATCCCATACTTAAGATATTGATAAACATTAATAAGGTCCCCCCCTTAGTCTTCTTTTCTCTAGGCTGAACAGTCCCAGCTCACTCAGCCTTTCCTCATAGGGGAGATGCTCCAGGCCCTTCATCATCTCTGTAGCCTCCTCTGGACTCTCTCCAGGAGATCCCTGGCTTTTTTATCCCAGGGAGCCCAGAACTGGACACAATACTCCACGTGGGGCCTGACCAGGGCAGAGTAGAGGAGGAGGATCATTAATCTTTTTGGTGCACATCATACTGCTGTGTTGCCTTTTCTTCTCTGCTCCTACCAAGAAGAGCGTGCCATTGGGGGTTACATGTGCCATTCCCAGTAGCAAGGATTTCCAAGTGGAAACAATTTATTTATTTTTTAAAAACAATTTTTTTTTCTTTTAATTTTGTTATTGAAAGGAGCAGAGAATTGCCAAGACACAAATAATAAGTAGATGTGTCTTCCCCAGTGGGAGACTATGGCAGGAGAAGCGAGTGTAGAGGCACCTCCTTGTCCTACCATGCGCAAGGTTCATTGGGTTTTCTGATTCATCTCTGGCTGCTCAAGTCAGTGCCACGTCACTGGGCATCTGTAGCTGGAAAAACACAGCTACATCGTGAAAATATCCAATTATAACTCCAGTTTCTAAAGCCCTATCATTACTGGTTAGTATTGTTTGGAAGGAAAAAAACCTGTCGAAGCTAGTTTTAGCTCCTCAAGCTTGAAGAAAAAATATTTAATATGTAAATTAAACGTGTTTGTTATGGAGGCTTTTAGGATAAAATGTAAACTCCAGTAAGGAGCTTTTGCAATTGTTTCTTGTTTGACCGTAGCCACAAGTTAATAACCCAATTTTTTTCTTGAGAAGAGACTTTTCTGGAAGAGGGAACGAGGATTTGGGGACTGATTCTGCAGCTAAATCTGATCTTGCAAACTTTCGTGCCCAGATACGTTCCTTGTGTGCAAAAATCTTGGTCTGTGAGCAGTTTTATTTCGCTGCCTTTGGATTAAATAGGTATCCCAGATTCTTTGTTGCTGTCAAAATTTCCCCCTGCACTGCCTGGCTGTAGGCTAACGCATCCGAGATCATGTTTTTCACATCTAAGTTAGTGTTGGCTTTGTATCAAACAAAAAAAACCTCAAAAGCCAAACATAATATTGGCCTTGTTCTGCCTAGGAAGAAATTTATATAACCAAGTGAAACAAGGCTGGAACTTTTTTGTGTGTGTGCGCGTACTAAGCCTGAACAGTCCCGGTAAAGCTGCGTTCATTTAAGTGGAATATTGGGTCAGTGAATAATGTTTCAATTTTTTCCTTCTAGAGCTTATGTTGAAAAGTACCTCCTGGAGAAATCAAGACTCGTCTATCAGGAGCACAATGAACGGTACGTGCCTCTGTTTTGCTTGCAGGGTAGGATTTGACTTCTATATGTGATGATAGCGTGGCACGGGGAGCTTAAAACCCCATTGGAGCTGGCACGGCAGGATCAGGATTTTCACACTTCTCAGGCTTCAAAGAGAAATGATGCATTTTATATTTTGCTCTTTAGGGAGAAATTGTACTCCCTGGGGAAAATCAACTCCATTATTTTATTGACAGTCCTTGACTTTGAAGTCCATTGTCTCTATAATTCATGTTGTATGGATTAATAGGTACCACTTGTGCACTCGTGCAGCTTGTAGGCTGTTTAATATCTAATTTGCCAGGGGGTGGGGAAATGGTCTGTTAATTCCATTTTACAGTTCTTAAGATACTTAAGATTGAAGCTATCAGAAGGGCCTCTACAAAAAGCTAAAATTATGTAGACAACAAATTTAAACAAATTGTTCCTACCTAATTGCAACATGTTCTTTGTTACGTACTCCCCTCTTGGTAATTATTACTCTGATTTTAAATAATTTTGCTGCTTCTAATTGTCTTTCAACTCTTGGCGCTTTTGAGCTAGATATGCAAGAAGTTTGCTTGAGTGCTCATGGGCTGATCTCAGAGTGAATTAGCATGTAGAGCTTCGACAAACCTATTCTTGGGTGTTGCAAGACAAGTCAACTTGGTTCCTCTAGGAAAACATAGAATTATAGAATCACAGGATGCTTTGGGTTGGAAGGGACCTCAAAGCCCATCTAGCTCCAACCCCCTGCCATAGGCAGGGACACCCTCCCTAGACCAGGCTGCCCAAAGCCCCATCCAACCTGGCCTTGAACACCTCCAGGGATCCAGGGGCTTCCACAGCTTCTCTGGGCACCCTGTGCCAGGGCCTCACCACCCTCACAGTAAAGAATTTCTTCCTCATGTCTAACCTAACCCTGGCCTCTTCCAGCTTGAAGCCATCACCCCTTGTCCTGTCCCTGCACTCCCTGGTGACCAGCCCCTCTCCCACTTTCCTGTAGGACCCCTTTAAGTATTGGTAGGCTGCAATTAGGGTCTCCCCAGAGCCTTCTCTTCTCCAAGCTGAACCAGCCCAACTCTCTCAGCCTGGCTTCATAGGAAAGGCACCCCAGCCCCCTGATCATCCTCGTTGCCCTCCTCTGGACTTGCTCCAACAGCTCCACATCTTTCCTGTCCTGGGGACCCAGTGCTGGATGCAGCACTGCAGGTTGTGTCTCACAAGAGCAGAGCAGAGGGGCAGAATCCCCTCCCTCAACCTGCTGGCCATGCTGTTCTTGATGCAGCCCAGGATGCAGTTGGCCTTCTGAGCTGCCAGCACACCCTGCCAGCTCACGTTGAACTTGTCATCGATCAGCACCCCCAAGTCCTCCTCAGGGCTGCTCTCCATCCATCCAAAACATCCGTCATAAAAGCAAAGTATTAATTTAGAAATACTGCTGCACACTTAGCGTTAAGCCATGTTACAGTTATCTTGGAGCAAAACAGAGGAGCCTCGCTTTGGGGTGGTTTTAGCACTAGTAATATCCGAGTATTTTGAATATTTGAGTAGCTGTAAAAATAGAAGATTTTTCTGTTCTTTTGTAAGAACTGTGACTTGAAAATCTGTACCTTTTTAATGGCAATTAAGTATTAAAAGTAACAGTAATTTCTGCATGGCAAAGAAATATGCTGTTCTGAATCTAATAAATATGTCGACATCGCACATGTCTCTGGAGGAAAAAGCGATGACATGGGCTAGGAATTCTCTAAGGATATTCTAGGCCAGTGGATGTCCTTGGCTGGAAAAGAGGGATCTCATTCTCCATGACTCAATTTAATCTTTTGCATCGCTGCAACGTTGAGTCTGGGCCATTTCTAAACAGGTTGCAGTCTGAGTTTGGAAGCTGGAAAATCAGGTTATGAGGTTTACCTGCGCTTCTGTGCGTAATGCTGCTACTTCGTGGGAAGCCTAACTTCATTCTCTTTTTTCCTCACCAGGAACTACCACGTATTTTATTACCTCCTGGCAGGAGCGAGCGAGGAAGAAAGATCGGTGTTTCATCTGAAGCAGCCTGAGGAATATCATTACCTCAACCAGGTGGGAATATTGTATGGGAATACAATACAGGGTCTTGCCTTTGCTACTGCGGGTATTTAGTGCCAACAAAGAAACAGTGGGGAGTAGCAAGACGTGGGTTGTCTGAATGCTCTGTAGGCAGCCTTCCGCCATTGGAAATTAATCTGCGTTGGTGATCTCAACACCTTTATAGCATTAAAAAATAAATCAGTGTTTTCTTTCCCCCACCACCACCAAATGGGATATGTTAAATTTATTGTAATTTCAACTGTCGAAGGGAGAATCAGTAATAATGTTACCTCTGTGAATGCTTTTTACCTGTTAACCTCTCGCTGCTGGGTAGGAGAAAAGGGAAAAATGGGTGATACTAGTTGCTCTTCAGGATATAACGTCTTGCAGGAGGTAGTCCTAATTCTGGAGCTTCGTGGCTGGCTGTTGGCATGATCCTTTGAATTTATTGATATTAAAAAGTTTAATGTGAATAGAACTACAGCAACCATTGAAAAATGTGTGAATTAAAATGAGTGAGGTCTTACTGATGGCCAAATAAACTCATACTTGGGAAAATCTCATTTACTTCAGGTATTTAGAGATGCAGTTGTCCAATGATGCTTGTGGGTAGGGACTTCAGTGCTTTTTGCTCAAGGAAAAAAAAAAAAGATAAACAAGGAATAGAAATACATAGTAGAAAAGTTATACGATGGTTTTAACTAATTGCAACTTTCTTGGAGCTGAAACATGATTAGCAAATAAAGAGTGATTTAACCTCGAAGCTAGTGAGAAGCTCGTGCACACAGTGCAATCCAAACAGCCTTTAGTCTTTCTAGAAATAAAACTTATAACCCCGAAGCTAGTGGGAAGCTCGTACACACAGTGCAATTCAAACAGCCTTTAGTCTTTCTAGAAATAAAACTTAAACTCCAGCATACATCTCAATTACCTAGAGCTTTTAAAAGATCTTTCTCAAGCGGGTTATCAAAGCCAAAATGTATTGTAATATTAACAACTCCCACCCACTCTTTGCAGGAGCAGGGAATTCGCACAAATGAAGAACATACTAAGAGCCGAAGGGTTTTTGCTCGCTGTCTTTGCGCCTCAGGCGTTGGTTGGAGAACATGGTGTGATCTTCACAACCATCTGCGCTGCAGTTTTTTTGCAGCGGGAAAGTGCCAAGATCGTTTGGATTGAATGTTTTGTCAGATTCACAGGTTTTGTTTGGCAATCCGGGAGTTTTGTGTTAGTCAAAAACATTGCTTTTAATTATAGTCCTCCTCCTTTTTTTTTTTTAATAGCAGTTTAATGTTCAAGGACATTAATATTTAAAAATAAGAAATCCAGTGGCATGTGATGTGTGGATCTAACAGGCATGTGATAATTGAGGTTGAAGTATTTCTTTTAATTGGGATGCCGTGAGTGAGTAGGCTGGAGAAGGGATACAGAGTTACATCAAGTGGATAAGGGAAGCGGACAGTGGACTTGGCTGAGCGCGGTATATGGACAGTAGTGATGGTCTGAATTGTTAGGGGGTTTATTATAATAATTCTAAATTTTTTTGTAATTAGGGCTAGCGTTAGAGAAAGCGTTTAACACCAGTGTCAGTGGGAAAATGGCTCCCAGAGACGTCTTCAGGGCATTGTTTCAGACTAAGGCTTTCAGACAATGCGGTAGCAGCTCTGTGCCCTATAAGCAAGGTGAAAGATTAAAATAAGGAAATAAAATTGGGGTGGGAAAGAAAAAGGAAGTGGAGGAACAAGGAAAAAACTTTGGAAACATAAAAGGGGAAAGGAATAAAATGACCCCTGAACATTTACTGTAACTTCTTCAGTGTGTCCTGAAGAAATCCTTGCCTTTTTGAAATGTGAAAGAACGAGCTCAGAAATAACCTGTTTAGCTAAAAAATAAATATTAACATGAAAAAGCTATAAAATATTGAAGCGGGCCCCTTAAGTCAAGGACTGACTCAGTACTTGAGTCAAATGTTGGGGTTGTTTTCTCCCAGGTTCCTCAGCTGATGTTGTGTTTTGTAAAATAAACATGCGTTTCTCATCGCAGGTGAGAAATAATCTATCTGGCTGCTTCAACAAAACGTGCTGGTACTCTGCTGATCTGTAAATGCAGGGGTGGGTTGGGGGGAAAAAAAAACAAGAGAAGAGAGATTTCATTTTTGCTGAACATCTTCTGTGTTGGCTTTTCACATTTGTCTGGTTTGGAATTAGGGATTTGTGGAATTAAGTCTTTATTTTAAGTTCATCAGGAGCTTTGGTGCCATGTGTTTCCTCCGTCTTGGGACATCTCTATGTGCCGGGAGACTGGCCGTGTCCTTTGACTTCTCTCAACTCCATCCCCATGAAAAAGATAGTTCCTAAAAAGCTTTCAAGTGTTGCTTTGTTGTTTGGAGAATTGCACTTTTCTAGCGCTTACTTGTGTCTAGAGCAGAGGTTGAGAGTAGAACCAAAAAATTCTGCTCTTTGGTGTGAAGAGTCTTTTTTCAGCTGTAGGTAAACCAAAGGTTCCTCCAATTGCAGAGTGAAAGAAAAGATCTTCAAACCCACCAAGCTTACTGCCTGAGTACAAACGTTGTAAGCAGGAATCAGAGCGCTGCAGGTGCAAAAGCGTTATAAATCTGACCTCAGGAAAAAGAAAAATGAATGACTATGCAGAGTAAGATCAGTTCTTTTACATGGAAAGTCAACGTTGCTTCCCTGCTTGAAGAGCAAGTAGTGGGAGATATTTTTGGTCTGAATACTACTTAACCCCGTCTGCCTTGCTTTCAGATGACAAAGAAACCCCTCAGACAGAGCTGGGATGATTATTGCAATGACTCTGAGCCGGTCAGTACAAGTACCTGTGTCTTCTGTGTTGCCGGTGCAGGGCTGCTGCTCACTTGAATTTGTTAGGTGCACCAAGACCTGAGCAGAAAATGAAGCCAAATTAAGTTTAGCTTGTTAATTACCCTCTCCCTCTGCCCTGCAGTGGTGTCGCTTGTGTGTTATTAGCTCGTGACAATGCAGATGGTTTTTCCCTTTCCCTTTTCTGGTTCCTTCCATCTGGAAAGCTTCTTCAACAGTTGGATACCGTCATCTAACTTTAGCAAACCGAGGGGGGATCTTTTGTTCCTTCTTGATGTAATGCATGGTGATTTATGGAAATTGCCATACGGCAGCAATGTGACAATTGAAATTCCTTTCTGATAAAACAGCAGATCAGTCTCTCGAAGCCCTAAGAGCTGCGTGATTTCATGATGGTGGTAGCAGCGTATCTGCTCTCCAGCTTCCGGGGGAAAAAAATAAAAGACAAAATAAAAACCATCCCAGCAAACCATCTGCAGGAAAATCAAATCCTGATACGATTCGTAACGCAAAAGTAATTCCCTCTCCTAAAATAGTTCTGCTGCAAGATCATCCCTTCCAAATGGATTGACCCCAGAAAAGGGAACAGTGAAGCTTTCCCCTTTCCCCAGCTTCTCCAGCGCCAACCAAGTTGGAGGCCGTGGCTTCAGTTGGCAACGTGCTTTGGGTGTCTGTGTGTCCCGTGATGGTCTCTGTTGGTTTTTGTCTTGCACGGGGAAGCATGTTTCATTTCAGCATGTTGTTCCTCCTGATTTTGCTGTGTGCTTAGTGGTTGCTGAACTCTAGCTGATGCATCTGGAAGAGTCAGAGGTGACCTTGGAGACTTGGCCTAAATGAGCATCTTAACAAACAAGATTTCAGCTGTAAAATCCTTAGGAGGGGAGGAAGGAAAGGGAGTCTGGTCCCCCAAAGGTTTAACAATGTCGAATATTGGGTTAGCGTCCTTAAAACCTGAGTGTCTTTAACACCTGAGCATCCTTGGAGGTGCTACAAGAGCAGAGAGTCAAGAGCAGATGCTTTTCTGTACACTTCCAACACACTGCACCATGTTACAAAGGCCTTAGGGAATGGGTTAGGACAATTTATCAAAGGAATTAAAATTATAACAAACCCCAAATTTGCCATCTTCTCGTGGAGGAGATGACAGTGCCCTGCAACCTCAAGAGCTCGGGACTTAAATTATTACACCAAAACCATGTACTGTTACAGTTTGGCTGTTAATCTGGTGTTTTATTTTGCTCAAGATCATTTTCTCTGATGTTGGTGGTAAATCCCATCATTGCTTCAGTTGGTGATTCATTCTTAAATGTAGCCTGGACTTCTACTCCTAACCACGGGCTCGACCCACTCCAGAAGTCTGGTTTATAAAGAAACCCCATTTCTTATTTCATCTTTAAACTTCCTGTGGAAATCCATGGATTGCTTCAACGATAGTAAATGGGGGAGATTCACTTTTGCTGGGAAACTAATTTCCCTGGCGGAATATTAATGATGAGTATGGTCTGTGGGCATGGACTTGGAAATGCTTGTCTGCCCTAATATCAAGGAAACTCCTTTTTTTTAATGATTACTGGCCATTTATCATCCATTAGGAAACAGTACGGAGCTGAAACACTACAGAGAGCATCTGCTTTTAAGTAGCTGCAAAAGGCCTTTCCATGTGGATTAATGAGTTTGGCAATTGTTATGTAAATCGTTAATTAAATTGCCTTTGGCGTCCATTGTGCTACTTCTGAGCTTGTCTGTGGTGTTTTGCTGTTGACTCGTGACTTAATTTTGGATGAATGATGCCACAAAATTAAATTCTCGCCTGGAATGCAGAGCGTTGCTAACAGCAACTCATGGTACCCTTCAAAAAAGCTTTAAAAAAAGGCTTATTTGCAGAATTTGTTAGTACATTTTTGCCTTGTGCCCTCCAGGTCCCACCTCAGTGGGTGAGAAACTTTCTCCAAGTTCTTCTCCATGTACGTGTAGCAGTCAAGGGGAGCAGGTTGTCTCAGGTGTGAGTTTGAGGGACAACTTCTTATCCTGCTATTTTATGGTGTAAATAATTCCAGTGCTGATCCCTGATGATCTCACTGATCCATAGCGTAGCTGTCTTCATTGCATTCCTTTGGTTGAGGTGCACAGTTTATACATCTGTTAAAATGGGTCGTTTTCAATAGTCTGTTCAACATCTCCAAACTCTCCTTGTCTGTGCAATAGTAAGTTGTCGCTGAGGACCTTTGCTAAAAGAATTTAGGGTTTTCTTGTCTGGTTGGACTTCAGCTTTTAGCCGAGAGGATAGGACAACTGTTGTTGAGTACTCTTCTATGTTGAAATAAACACTTCAATAAGAATTTCTCCCCATTACCAGTAACTATTGAAGCTTTAATTTGGGATAGGTGCTATGAGACACGAGGCTGCTAATATAAAATAACTTTATTCTATATATTCCGTATTTATTGTAGATGTCTGATGTATTCTGTGTGCTAGAAGTCAGTCCGAGTGTCTTTTTCAAGTAACGGTCATCATCCCGTGACTGCTTGGTACCTGTTAAATGATGTTTGCTGTATTACTCGCTTAACTCTGTGTAGTGTGACTCCAGAATTAATTTGTGCACCATTGCTCATCTGGTAAATATGATTTACAGACAGATAGCCAAAAGAAACCCTGTGGATACAGCTGCTTCATTGTTACTTTAAATGCCGTTGCCATTTTCAAATTACGGGCCTGGATTAACTTGTAGAAAGTCTCTATTTAACTTCTAGTAGAATATGATATGAAATTTAGTCTAACACTTTCTTGTGTGATGCACAGCAAGCTAATCCTGATTGAGAGATTAAGAATTTTATAGGCAGCAATGGGAAGAAGTATTAAATATGGGCTGCGGAGTGAGGAAATAATCGATAATCCATGGGGGTGGGAAGCAAAAGGAACTTGGTATCAATAGTTTCTATATGTATTTAAGGAAGGTTAATTCAACTGTGTTCCCTAACTGTTGGTGCAGGACTGTATAAATTGGGTCCAGAATGTCATCAGATTGCCCTGGAAGTATCAGTGACTGCCAACAGGTTGGGGATTATCTGAACACAAATCATGAGGCACGTTAGCCTCCAAGACATGTAACGTAGTAGATTTCACATTCTTTTTAGAATGTCTTGGCAGCTGGAGTAAAGTTAGTGAGAAATATATTTAAAGCTTTCCCATGCAGGATTAAATTCTTTCACATTTTACATGAAATTATATGCGTTCTATTTTAAAACTGAATTCTTCCTCTTTAGTTACAGGAACTGCTAATGGACTGGTATTTAAATGTGGAATAAACTGCTTGTAAATGTGTAACACATTTCATCTTGTTAATTCACATCCTTTTTTGTAGTCTAATTGTCCCATGGTGACAAGCTCTCGCTGTACTGTTAGAATGGTGTGGCTCACCTCTTGTGTTTGAGGTTAAGGTTAGGAAATAAGGGTCTTTTTGCAGAAAAAAAAATAGTCAAAAACGTTGTTTTGGAAAAGGTATACCAACATAGTCCTCTTGGAGGTCTGGGCTATTCAGTGTAAGCCATTTGTGATGGAGATGTAGTGACCTTTGACACAGTATCTCACCACACTGTATAAAAATGCAGTAGAGAGAAAAACTGTTTGTGCATAGGATAAATAGTTATTCTCTTGAAATTTGGAGTCTGGTTTGCTTTTCCATAAAGTCCTTGTAGAAGCAGATTCTACTTGAGAGCTTGATTTAAAAAAAAAAAAATTAGAAAAGAATATTAAAACAAATTTGAAACTTTTACGTGTATGTACTCTTTCTACTACTTAGGAAGAAAAAATCTACCTTGCCCCTGGAGCTGATCTTGGTTCTTTTATTGTATTGCCTATCTGTTTCACAATATCTGCTGTGGTGCTGTGCAATCCCTCCATCCCTGGGCTGGGTGTCGGGGTAATCAGTCACAGTTATTCACTGTAATGTCGGTGGGACCTCCTGGATATGTCCTTTCCCTGTGCCAGATTGGAAATGTTTTAGTTGCTGATAAAAGACAAGGAGATCACTCTATTATATTTATGAGGTGTTGATTTGGCCATCTGGACTGGTTCTGATCTTAATTTCTTTCAATGCTTAATCTTTTTGTTTCAACTCAACAGGACTGCTTTTCTGTGGAAGGGGAGGACCTGAAGCATGACTTTGAGAGGTTACAACTAGCCATGGAGATGGTGGGGTTTCTTCCCAAGACTCGCAGGCAGTGAGTTTATTTTCTGTATTGATAGCTTGGAGATTACATCAACTAATATAACCTCCATAATTAGTGAGATAATTCTCCTCTCTTGATTTAACTGGGGTACTCAGTGTAACTAATCCAGTTGGCTAGAGGGAATTATTGGTGAGACACTGAATGAGGTTGCCCCGTGGAGTTGTGGATGCCCCATTATTGGAGGTGTTTGGGCAACCTGGACTAGTGAAAGATGTCCTTGGAAGGCAGGGGGGTTGGACTAGATGATCTTCAAAATTTAAAGATGCAAACAAAATATGCCCATCATTACTGGAGCTAATGAATCTCTTCATGCAAGTGGAGCATTGACACCTGTAAGTATTTGTCAACTGTTCATGAATAGCTATGCCTTACTCTGCCTATTATGAATCCAGATCCTGATATAATTAGAAATCCTGATCAATAGTCTTCACACTTAATCCTTTGCATGTGGTCTGTGGTTCTGTAGACTCATTTCCGACTGGCCTTCGTTCACTTAATTCACTGTGGTTGCTGATTGAAAAACTGAACTTAGTTGGGTTGTGATACCACCTTCCTCTGACTGCAAGGAATCACATGCTTGGCATGAGGGTTGTCTCCAACTGAAACCACAAAATAATTCCTCTGGTGTTGATCATTGGCCTGAAAGTCTTGAGTAGGTTTGAATTAATTTGATGAGCATGTTACTTAAGGTTGGTAACAGGCATAGGAAAAAGTGTATTTCAAAACAAAATGCCCTCAAAGTGAGTATGCTGTTGATGTGCTGAGAAGTACATCAGTAGTTGGAACACCGTGAGAAGTCTTGTGCTTTTTCAAGACAAAATGTTCAAAGAAGAATTTAATGAACGTGGTTCTTTCTCTCTGAGATCCTGGAGGTCTGCGTGGGAGGAGAATTACTGCTTTGTACTAATGGCACTTGAAACCCTGCTCATCACCTTGAGTAAATGATGTTCAAGATGTGTAACATCAATATTAATTCCCTTTTTTTGTTTGCAACCAAGTGGATTACCTCCTGTTCTTTTGAGCACCAGTTTTCTTCCTTTTTAATGTGTCAGGAGCCTTTAACTGTGAGACATTGTCCTGCCTTCTGCTCCAACAAATTTTCACTCAGCCAAGGATCTTCTCCATAAGTTCATTCTTTATCCCTAACTAGCAACAAACCAATTAGGAAATTAGGATTGCTTTTTCTCCATCCGTTCCACACACTGGGATAAATCCAAGTATACATAATTCTAGTGTAAATATATGTCCACATGGGTCCTTATCTTTGAAGAATCAGGTTTCAGGAGTGAAGTTTTTATCAACCCTGTTTAGGGTGCAGTGAGAGAATTTAATTGGCAGAGTAAAGCACTAAGTGTCAAGACTGAGCGGAGTTGGATGTCACAGTAAATTGACTCTTGATTTACTGTGCAATAACTTTTCTTGGCACTAAAGGTCTTGTATTTCTTTTAGTGAATTGTGCTTGTCAAAAAATAGATTCTTCTCTATATGAGGAAATTTAGTATGCTTGGTGCTGTACAACCTTTAAATGATAAATAACCACCTTCAGCTGAGTATAAAAGACATTCTAAGTATTACAATACTTTTGTAAGTGATTGTTTAGGGCAAAACATAGGGTTTCACCTTTGTAGAAACACTTACAGGAGAGAAATGTTTATAATTGCCTCCCTGTAATTCACAATAAAGAATCAGAATTGCCATTTTAGAGCTTGGGGAGATGAAGGCGTGTTGTCCAGACAAGCTCGAGTCAAATGCGAAGATGGCACTTGGCTGTTTGGGGATGTAGTTTGCTTCTTAAAGCTAACAACTGAATGAAAATTAACTTTTCTGTTTTCTGTAGAATTTTCTCTCTCTTGTCGGCGATACTGCACCTGGGTAATATCCGTTACAAGAAGAAGACCTACCGGGATGACTCCATTGATATCTGTAACCCTGAAATACTTCCTATCGTGTCAGACCTGCTGGAGGTAAGCTTTCACTTTCCATCCTATAACATTCCCAACTAATGAGCCACCTCTGTTTCACAGTAGAATTTATTTCCAGTTTCACTGAAGGGTGAGTTCTCTTGCATTATCTTTAGTATGGGCTGCTCATGTTTGCCAGTGAAAAGCTATAAAGATTTTTTTTTAATTAGCTTTTTATGGATAGTGTTTCCGCCTTCCCCTGATCTTCAGTTTCAGGTTTAGTTGACTGAAAATACTGCTTCTTGTGATGAAAGTTTTAAAGATTTCAAGCCAGCTCTGGGTGGAATGAAAACCTGCCATTCAACACAGTAGTTTTTTTAACTGCCAAGCATCATCTTCCTCACCAAAATTTCCCAACGCTCTTGATATCTATTCCAATATTTGTACAAGAAACTGGAGCAACTGGAAGACCATCAGCTCGCTCTTCTGGTTCAGTTGCTGGCTGTAAGAGAAACTGAGCTTGCTCACCATATTTTGCTACCTGTTGTTACCACCAAGCTTATATCAAAGATGCTGGGGGGTACATCTCCTCCCTTTAGTACCTGTTTATAGACCTATTATCAGTACATTTACCTCATTTTTTTGTGAACCTCTCAATACTCTGCTGTTTAACGGCCTTTACCTAAAGCACTTTGTCGTCCATGAGTCATCCCTCTGCCAGTATCATCTGGAGTGGGTTTGTGGGTCTAAGTCCAGATGGCCCAGGGCCATATCCAATCAGTAAATCAGGGAAAACCCCGAAGTTCTTATGAGAGCTGCCCTGTTAGCCCCAGCAGCTTACAGAGCTGTGGCATTACTTTGTCCTGATAAAAGTCTTGACTAAGTGAGCCAACTTGTCCTTCTCCCACCTTCCTCTTTCAAGAGCTGAGGTCAAAACCTCATAACGTGGATACAGAATCATAAAGTTGTTGAGGTTGGAAAAGATCTTTAGGATCATCAAGTCCAATCATTAATGTATCACTGCCAAGTCCGCCACTAAGCCGTCTCTAAGCATTACATCTACGTGTCTTTTAAATACCTCCAGGAATGGTGACTCCATCACTTCCCTGCACAGCCTCTTCCAGTGCTTGACAACCTTTTCAGTGAAGAAATTTTCCCTAGTATCCACTTCAAACCTCCCCTGGCACAACTTGAGGCCGTTTCCTCTTGTCTTACCTCTTACTTGGGAGAAGACACCAACCCCCACCTCACTACACCCTCCTTTCAGGTAGCTGTAGAGACCAATAAGGCCTCCACTCAGCCTTCTTTTCTCCCGACTAAACAGGATAGGTGGACAGAAGCTCTCCTTGTGGTCTCACTTCTCTTGCAATGCTCTAAACCACTTATAACTCCAATGAATACTGAAATGTCATACTTAGAGTTGGTGAAAACAACTATTACCTTAATCCCTTTGTACTCACTTGACATTGTGGAAGGTTAATTTATCTTAATTTTATGGCAGCATCAGAAAATTACGTCATTTTGCGTATACATGACGCTCCTTTCACTTTTTCCCTTAAACAACTGGTGTGCTGTCTCACTGCATACAGAACTTGGGAACTGGCTGTCAGATTTTCGTAGCACATCATTAATGTTTGGAATTTAGGGAGGGGAGAGCTTCTGTAAAATATGGATATGAGCAGCTGGATGCTCTTTGCATCTTGGCCTCGGAGGCTGCAGAAATAAACAGAAAGGAAATATGAGCTTGGAGGAGAATGTTGTTGATCTTACCCTGTTAAAAATGACCATAGCAAGAGCACCAAGTCATCTGAGAAGTAATTGTTTTTTTTAAAAAAGCTTTGAATAAGAGAGTGACGTAGAGACCTGAAAAAGTTCCAAGCTTTGGGTCTTTGCCCTTGTTTTCTTCTACAAACAAGCTCTTCTGCAATGTCTGCATGTTGGAAGGTATCAGGTTGGGGTTTTTTTACACATGAAATGATGCACTGATTGAGCCACACAATCCCAGGGTGACTGAGTGCCATGGTCTGATGGAGCACAGAGCACGGATGCCACACAGATGTTGGCAACAATATGTAAAAAAAACCCCAACAAACCTATAAATTATTTTAACCTTCACCATTTTGGAATAAGCACTAGAATCTGACCTAGATTTCTGTTGACCTGAGTAATTCTTTTAAGGCTAAATGACTAGACACAACATAAAATACTTGTTAATTAGATGAGGGCAACGCAGATCTCTGGTAAGATCTTATGAAATACATTGCTGGGTTTGAGCAAGTGGTGTTGCTTGTCCTTCAAGTTATATATTTATGGTAATTTGTCCATGGAATCGGAGACGTTGGTTGCCTCCAAGTGTGAAGTTTCTAGTAGACCCACTCCCCAGTCAACTGAAACAAAGCAAATAATCTCATTTTTCAGAAGAGATTTGGTTTCTCTTGCAGACCCCAACAAGTCTTTCATTCTTGCTCAGTTTTGACCAAATGGAAGACTAAAAGGTTCAAACAGATGAATCATCATCACAAAGATCATCCATTGTGCTTCATTGTTAGCCACTTACAACTCTCCACATTAAGCATAGGGACTTCTCCTGAGCCAGAAACCAAAAATATCAGTTGAAACATTTGATGCTTTGTATTTTGCCTTATTTGGATAATTATTTTTATGACTACTACTTCCCTCCATTCCCCCTGCCCCCCACTGTGGTATTGAACAGTATAGAGTTTTTCTTTTCAAACTGAAAATATGAATTGAGTTGAAAAAGCTATTTAATCCCCTCTCTAGATCTTGGAGTTACTTGCTAAGACCAAAAATTATCTTGGAATAAAAAATACCATTAGTTGACAAGTAGTTTAACTTTTCATATGGCCGCTGACTGCTTGGCAGGAGGGTCTTGAGCAAAGCAAAAGCATGTAAGAAAACAGCTGTGCTGTGGTTGATACTTACTTTGGGGGGTGCTTTGGTTTGGAGCTTTTTCCTTAAATGACATGCTGGATTTGTTCCAACAAGGATTTGATATGGAAAAGAGAAGGTAAATATCCAACTAGGCTTGGTGGAAAGGTTCTGAGAAGTGGAAGAGACTGGCTAGGGAAGAAGATGCAGAGGTCTTCCTGCACAGCACCCATGGGTTGGTAGCCTTCATGGAGAGGAGAGGACCCAACAGCCTGTCTGAAATGAAAACCTGAGGCAAAGCTAAGGTGTTAGCCCCCTCTGAAGGAAAGTCTGGCCCTAATTATCATGAGCTTAGATGGTTTGTGTTGGAGCCTCTGAGGACAACTGGGGGAACGTCCCTGCTACAGCAGTTAACGCATCAACCCTGAGCAGCTATCCTTCCTCTGTATAATGAGATTTGCATCCCTGTAACTTGAAGCTAATATGCAGATTTGTGGAAGGAATCTGTGAGGAGATGATGATCTGCAATAGATTTTACTTTTTTCTTAGATACTGACAACCCTGCCCAATACGGGTTTGGTTTATTAAACATTCAGAGCAGCATTTGTTGAAAAGAGCAAACTGCAATATAGGATTTTGGCGAGACTCTGTGGATCATTGTTTCATTTACAGTAAGAGCCTGATTCCTTTTTTTTTTTTCCCTGAGACTAGACATAGCGTGTGGATTATGTGAAGCTTTTGGCAAGTTTTTCATGGCCTTTGTTTAAACTTTGCTGAAATACCGTGCCTTAGCGTGATGTCAAGGCTGCCTGATGGATCGAGCAGACGTTGAGTCTTGTGCAAGCACTGCAGATAGCACAGGTCCTCCGCACAAATCGTAAAACATTGGGTAAAACTGGGGAAGACTTTTGTATTTCTTGGGGAAAACTTAGAAAGGCTCATTTGTGAACTTACTAACAAAAGTAATCTAGTAGGAATGGTTCACCTTGAGAGACTATTTTCTTTTCCCCCCATTAGAAGAGCAAGAACGTTTTCGGTTAGTTTGCTAACACTGAAAATTATTTCCGTGGATGGAGCATTGAATCAGGAAGGCAGGTTCTGTCTTCACTCAGTAGATCACTCACGTTCAATTTTGAGACCTAGGTAACCAGCCTCAATGCAAATCAAACAAAATGGGCGGATCTCTTTTTTGCACTGATGATGTTAGCTTTTGGAGCCAGTGTCTGCCTTCATGGGAAATCTATGTGCTTTCCCTACCCCCCTGAAAAATTATCTTTGGCTTCCCAGAGGGATCCCCCAGACTTTGCGCTCCTTGTGTTGGAAAAGTAATTGGAGAGCAAAAGGGAGGTGAGGATTATGTGGCAACCGGTGCTTGCATGCAACATCTGGATCCGTTTTCCAGATGAAGTTTTGGGGATCATAGAATTGCAGAATGGGTTGGGTTGGAAGGGATCTGTATGAAGACCATCTAGTCCAACCCCACTGGAATGAGCAGGGGCATGAGCAGGGTTGGGCCAGAACTTGGGTCAGATAATTTTCTGATTGGTTGGTTGAAAGGCTGAAGAAAAGGTTTGTATCTTTTTCAAGAAGAATAGATAGAAATCTGAATTTATTTTGTTACCCCACAGCAGGCAGCTCCTGAAAAAGTGCACGCCACCATAATCCCTTTCTCCAATATGGGAGGAGAGAGAAAAAATGATGTTTTCTTGTTTTCAACTTGGAAATGGTTCATTTTTCTTCAGCTGCTATAACATAATACCCCAGTATTACTGGAGAAGTGATCTCCCCCTGCCTTGGCTCCAGCCCAGCTCTTGCGGGAGCCCGCCGGCTGTCTGCTCCCTGCCGCGCTCGGCTGACGTTTATAGCTGTGGTGGCATTGCCGGTCATCCTTCGCTGGGTTTTAGAGCTGTAGTGATCCAACCCTCTCAGTGTCGGTTGGACTTGCATGTGGCAGCAAAGTCTTAAATCTGTATTTTGTCCCTGTAATTATGATACAAACTCCTACGGGCTGTGGAGCTTTTTTGAGAAAGAGAAAACAGGACTTGACCTTTAGCACCAGAAAGAAAAAAATCCACGAAACATAACTTAGGAGTGTAACTCCCAGGGCACAAACTAAAGAAATAAGTTTGGTTTTCCTCTTTCCTAATCGGCTAGGGCGGTTTTTGTCTCTGTTTTAACATCTCGTGCTTTACGGGAGGTGGAAGCACAGGATGTACGTGATGGGAAGCTGCAAGTATCTCAATGCACCGGGTGTCCTTAGTCATCAGCGTGCACCGTGTTTATCTTTAGAGAGCTCCTATGGCTCTTCGTTGGCATCAGGACTCAGCTACCTTCAAGCTGTGACCTTAAATGAAAATTAAGGTAATTTGGCTGTACCCATGGTGTTGGCTCTCAGCAATCAAGATCAAACTCCACCCGGTGGTAATTGCAGGCAGAAACCCCAGGGAAATGCAGGAATTAGAGTTTCCATCGTTGCGAGTACCTTTTTGTGCGAAAAGATGATTCGACATGATCCCTCTGGGTCAGCTCGCAGCAGCTCAGGAGATGAACGGTGGCTATCTGCAGGTCTCCTCCATCAGGAGAACAGAGGGAAAAGGAAACCGGGGTGAACTTCAGATGGGCATGGCAAGGGATGGCGGGGGTAGTTGTTTAAACCATTTAAAATCCCTGTGTTTGCTGACAAATCTGGGACTTGGAAGCACTCAGGCTGTTTAGGGATATTGCATCGGCCTGTTTTGACTAGTAACCATCTGATACCCCTCTGCCTTCTTGCCTTTGATAATTAAAAAAGCCAGCGTGCTGGCTGCCAGTTCGCAGCATCCCTGAAGTGGGCTATCGGATGGTGTAAAACTCAATTTTGTACCAAGCTGTGCAATTGTGGGAGAGCAGCCGATGGTCCCACAGTCACAAGCTGTTGGAAGAGTGTCCACGTTCTGCATGCAGAACTGGAATTTAGATATTATTATTCTTTTAATTGCCATGTTTCTGAATGGAGTGGAACAGAAACCAACCGTGAAAACTTCCTGTGGATTTCTGGGGGGGTTTTCTTTGGGTTAGAAAGGCAAAATCAGATGGTTAGAAAATGGGGGACATTACAGTATCACTGAGGTCAAATGGACTGGTGTTCAAGGTGTTGTCCTTCAGATTCCAATGGTGTCGACCTTGCTGATAGTTGAAGGTCATATCCATGTGGCTTAGTGTTTTCCACTTTCCAGGCCACAGCAACAAGTTGTTATTAGTGGGTTTTGCAGGGAAAATCAATTATATAAAAATATGCTGGAGTTTGTCAGTCCTGTGACAGTATTTTTCATTAAAAGTAGTAGTTTTCTGTCCAGAATGACGCCATTGTTGCAATGGTTTGTGAGATTTCTTAGGATCGGCTGGTTTGTTTGCTTTGCTTTTATGACTAATTATTGGGTTAAACTGGTAAGTCAAAGTCAATAAAGAACTGAGTTTCCTGTAACTCACATCAAATGGTTTACCTGTAATAAAAGCATGGCCTCGGAGGGTTTCAGAAACATGGATTTGGTGCTTCTAGTATTCAGCAGAGGTGTTCTCAACAGGTCTGGTGTCTGCATGGAGTCCTTGATGTAGGATAAGCAGCTTGGACAGACTTCAGTGCAACTTCTCAAGCAACATCATCTCTGTATCGATCCTTAGCTACTAACGCCAGGCTCAAAGATTTTTCACCCACTAACAATTCCTTTTTTGACATTGAAATTTAGCAAAGAGCACTCAATGACTCCAAGTATTTAGGTCTAACTTAGGTCTAAGTGTATTGTCATCTATTTGGGTAGAGAGGGCACGCTTCTGAACTTCTTAAAATAAGAGGGTCTTGAATATGTTGGGAGAGGAGGTGGTTTTGTCCTGACAATTTGTGACTGTTTAATTTGCTGAAGTATCTGTATCCTTCAAACTGGTTTCTCTTCCGGCTGATTAGAGGTTGTCAACTCGCAGGGAACTGGCCTCTTTAGGGAGTAAATCTTAAGTGCTTTTCAAAAGCACTACTTCCTCCTCCTAATTCCTCCCTACCCAGAGAAACACAAAAGAACCCCCCCTCACCAACTAGATATCTCATAAACTGATTACATTCTTTTGCTTGTGCGTGGAGTAATTTCTATGATGTCATCTTGACAATGCTAGAAAGCTGACTTATTTTGCCAGTGAAGACCATGGGAGGGAGGAGCTGCACTGGGAATGAAGAATACCAGTGGGAAATTGCTCGAAATGTGGTGACTGAATGCAGAAAATCAGGTTCCTTTGAATATGTGGTGTCTGATTTCTGATGCTGGGGTTTTGTGCCAAGTTGTCTCCTCCCAATAGCTAGCTCCTTCATAGGCACTGAACATTAACCCTGCAAGGGCTGGTAAAAGTCGGGGGGTCGGGGTATTTTGGGGTACTTTGAAGTGAAATGTATACATTTTAAATTTATGGAAGTACTTACATTTATAATTCTTTCTAAAATATTAGACTTGAAATAAACTATTTCTAGAATAATCATTAATGTCAAGGTTTTTCTTTCAGGTAAAAGAAGAGATGCTGTTTGAAGCCCTGGTTACCAGAAAGACGGTGACAGTAGGAGAGAAGCTGATCTTACCATACAAACTAGCAGAGGTCTGTACATGATTCTCATTATGAAAAGGGCAACTCAGGATGATTTTCAATGCTTTGAGATGTATGTTCAGCTGTAGTAGAATTTCTTTCCATTGATTTACGTAAAAATAATGGAGGAGAAGCTAATGTGTATGAATCTAGAAAATTGTTGACTTCTACACTGCTCCTGGAAAGCACGTTTGCACATTCTGTGATAATCTTTCACGGTTTTAATGACTTAGAGTTGTGTAAGAGTTCTCCAAAGCAGAATGGAGCGTTGCAGAGTGTATATTGTACTAGTTAAGTAGTAGTATTTATATGTCATTCCTTAAACTGCAGCACCAATTCGTACCACAACAGAGTGGTGACCTAAGTCTTCCAGGAAGGTTTTTGGGGTCTTAAGTGCCTAGGTTAGTCATGGTTCCTGTACAGGCAGAGCTGGAGATCTTCTCTAGAAGGTTCCCATTGCCTTTTCCTCAGACCTCTCTCAACCTGTGTCCTCCCATGATGCTTTGGAGTAGCCACAACTCCATCACCAGCTCTCAAACTTGTGTGTAGTCTGTGGCAGTGCTAACCATGGGGATGCCACTGCATGAAATGTGCAAATCCTCTGTTATGGCCTGTGTCAGGATTACCATGTCAGCAAGCATAGGGGTTTTTCTATATATGTGGTTTTCAAGAATTTTCTTCCTGTATCCTCCCAAGTGTATAAGCTCTATTCTCCAACACCTGCACTGGCTGTTTCTGCATCTCCTGTTCTTGTATTCCGCCGCCCAGAAGTTGAAGAATGTTGACCATGGCACCGCACCGCGCTCCGTCCCGCAATTCCCCTTTGCTGTCATATGTTGTATGAGAATTTGCAACATCTTAAACAATGTCTCTGAGAGCCCTCTGCTATATTTCAGATAGATAAGCACGTGAGTCGTTAGGGTCGGCTATAGATATTTCAATTCCTTTATTCTCAGAAAATAACATTAATCTTTTAAGATAACAACAACTATCCCTTTGCTGGAGGTTTCTTCCCAACAGCTGTGATGATGGGGCAACGTGCACCAAGGCACCTTAAATGACCTCGCAGCAAAAACTGGCAGGTTGGATTAAACTTTCTTGTAATGTGTTAACCTGGGCCACCAGGTTTTGTACTGAAACAACTTGAAACTTAGATGCTTTTTCTTCAGAGAGGTCCTCTTGCTACCTGAAGTGGTCAAGCCTGAATTTCTGAATCATTTTCCAAAGTGCTTTTGGCTCTAGTTGGAAAGGTTGATGTAATCTCAGTGACGAAATCGGTTTGTTAGGAGCAGTGAATTGTGTTAAGCAACTGCCTGTCCCTGTCCTTATAACATTAGCATCCCGACTGTCAAATTTTATCTGACAGTGGCAACAGGCTCACCACCAGCTTGCTTATACTTGACACATGAGAGCAGATTTTGAGGTGCTTTAGCTGGAACTTCACCACAATATGAGGTCTTCTGGTCTTCCTTTGGCTTGGGAAGTAGGAGAGGCGACTTAAATTCGGAGCCATCTGAATCAGGGAGAAAGAGTTGGATTCACGTGACATTTTGGGACTTTACAAAGAATACTGATATCTGATGATCCCACTTGTGACTGATTGGACTGTTGCGACTGTTGGGGCTGGTTGTGCTTCTTGTGGGTTTTACAAACGAACACTGTAGTTGGCTCAAACGGATGGAGAGATTGAGGTTGAGAGGATTTTCAGACATGACTGGCCCACCACAACTCCTGTAACTCAGAGGCAGCTGCTTTTCCTGATAAAGCAATGATGTATGTAGCAGCCACTTTAGTTTCCAGATGCTGGAACGCTTGGAGTGTTTAATTTTTTTTAATTTTATTTTTACATTGCTTGTCAATGTTCTGAATGGTTCAATGGAATTGGTCTGGAACAAACACAACTGTGGTGGCTCTCAAGAAAGGATTGTAACAATGTCGTTTTGGCACAAGCTGGCTTTTTTTTTTATGTCATCAAGTGAAGCAGCTCGGATCTACCAAGTGCCTCCCAAGGCTTTGAACAAATTTATACAGGCACAGTGTAGCAGTTATTAAAAGAAGAGTGAAAACTCAGCAAAAGAAGGAATTTGAAGAAATTTAATTTGGTTCTGAAAGCTGAGAGAGGAAATAGGAAATTCCTGGGCTCTGTGGATGAAGTAGGAGTAAGTAGCGGTGGGCTTCTACCTTCAACGTCACTGATGAGATCTCTCAGGATGGTTGGAGAGTTTGTTGCTGAGGAGATTGAGGCACCTGTAGACCTGGGGTTTCTTTGTTGTCTTCTACCTCTTTATGAATTTTGGATTATTAGCACAGAATTAGAAGTATGGAGCATTCTTACCTAAAAAGCCTTGAGGCCTTCAGTTTTGTGTGGG
Organism: Porphyrio hochstetteri; assembly: GCA_020800305.1. Classification (NCBI taxonomy): domain Eukaryota; kingdom Metazoa; phylum Chordata; class Aves; order Gruiformes; family Rallidae; genus Porphyrio; species Porphyrio hochstetteri. The sequence continues at coordinate 13,922,978 of CM036915.1, read as the reverse complement.
TTCTTGAGCTTTGATTGACATCCCTCCATGCATCTGCTCCATACTAGAGAGACGTATCTCATTGAGCATGAGTGGTTGGACTCACCCATAGGGATGCAGGCTTTGTTTCACTTTGTGCTCTGCACAGGGGCTTACGTTTCATCAAACAGTGTTGGAATATATGTGGACTGCAATTCAGCATAGAAATATTTTCTGTGAAACAGCTAACACTCGTTCATTCTGTGATCACAGCCTGACTGCCCCTGATCTGTAACCGTGGGATCCTGCCATGACAGTTGTCACCCCACCTTGGTTGTTCCGAACAGGCAGAGGAGATGCAGGTGCCCTGGAGTAATCCTTTGCTTCAGGGGTTTGAAGGCATCAGAGCTGAGATTGGACTTTGTTATACAAAGTCAAGCCTTCTCGCTTACGTTTTTCCGAGCTGTAGCCCCACCAGCGCACAGAGAGGGTGCCTTCGGATCTGCAGCGATGCCGCATTCCTCTCTGTCTGCATGCTGGCTCGCTGTGTGGGTATTGCATGCTGATTAGAAACATTGGACTGTGGTTTGGGGCTTTTTCTTTTTTTATTTTGGTTTTGTTTGAAATGATGGTTTGAGTGGTTGGCAACTCCTCATTTAAACATTCTCCTTCATGACAGTTACAGATTTATATTGGGCTCTCTCCCTGGTTTGGTTCTGTTCATCTTTGCAGTAAATGGATATAAAACTAGATATTTTATTCTGGTGCATTTTGATATTTGTGTAAAAGATATTGCAAAAAATCCTCGAGTCAGGACATCTTGCAGCCAGACATGCCAGCAGCCTAAAGCCTACAGTGACAGCTGCAATTAGCAACCATCTCCTCCATATTACTTCATATTATGCTGCTTTTCCTGTGACTTGTCTTGTTGGGCTTTGTCCCCATGAGTTGCATGCCCCTTTCACACTGGGCAGAAAAGTTGGCTTTGTCAACCCTGTTTCTGTCAATAAGTCAAGATTTTTTTTTAGTCAAGATTATCTGAGTCTTACCTGTATACAGCTCTTCCGCTGGATGACCTTGTAGGATCTAAATCAGGTTAGCGGGTTAAAATGTTCTATTGAAGTCCACCTAAAAGGTAGGACTCCAGCAAAGCAAAAGCACTGCCTCATGCATACGCCAGCAGTGGCCAGTGCCGTTGTCTTCAGTTGAGCATGCTCTTCCCAGCATGTACAGATTTTGGTTTACTCATTTTTTCACAGGAGGGTACAAGGTGTGCAATAGCAGCACCTGCTCAGGCAGAGCTGTAGCCCAGAGCAGCTAAACTGTTTCAAGCAATGATCTGTTGTTTCTTGGTAGTCAGTGCCTGTTCCTTGGGCTATTGCAAGAAGTATGGAATGAGTGTGTGGTTCTTCAGGAAGACCTTGCAAAGAGTCATGTGCCATCAGGTTTTTCTGATCGTTTGGTGAATCGTGGTGTTAAGGAGCAGTGCTGTGCTGACATTAGGATATGGCCCGGTGTTGCTGGAGCTACTGGTGTTTCTGAAGTTAAGGAGACCTGGTTTGGAAGGTAATCAATATGCCTTTGTAGCTGCAACCCCTCCTTGCTGTGGCACTGATGGCAAACGTGGGCTTGACTGTAGACCCCATGAGCCTGCAGTCCTGTCCGCTCTCACTCTTTCTCCAGGGGTTGTTGAAATTGAAATGAGCAAGGACACCACATCCCTAAATAATGCTTACATTTACCTCTGGCAGCTGGCTCTTATCTTCAGAGCCACGCTGGCTTGTCTGCCACAGAGCTGCCTCTTGGAGCCATTCATTTTTCCTTTTATAGTAGCTGGATGGTATTTTAATGCAGTGTTTGAAACATCGTTTGGCCTAACACTAAGGTTTAGAAGCTTTACGCCATAGATAAACTTAGAAAAAAAGCCCATGGACGTGAAAGGCTGCAGTTGTGTGCAGGGGTGTCTAGCTTTGTTGTCCAAAAGACCTCTTAATGTCTTCATCCGGAGGGAGATAGTGAATTAACAGAGCTAGCAGCAGTTAATGGATTTCCAGGGAAATCGCCATGTATCCATGCAGGGTGAGGGCAGTAGTTGGTACCAGCAAGCTGGCCAAGTCTACTCCATTCAGGTATCGCGTTTGGGTGCCCGACAGAAAGAAAACCTGTCATGCTGAATATCCCCAGGACAGCCTGGTGATGTCCAGTAGGAAACGCGCGGCCAGTGTAGGAGCAGGGCTCCTGAGTCAGATCGTTGTGGAGAACTTGGGGGTTAAAAATCTTTCTCTTGTTTCCTGCCTGTAATCTGAGCATCAGTTTAGGCTTAAGCTGTGCCAGGAGCTGCCCTCCTGGGCTGTGTCTGTCTTCCTGCTTCTATCTAAATAATTCTTTTTTCTCCCATCTCAGTTTATGGCAAGGCTCCAAGGCTGTGAGTTTATGCCTTGACTACCACAGCCCTACACCTCAAATCCAGTCAACATCTCGACTGGTGGTTCTCACTCATGCCATCTTCCCATAGCGCCAGAGACAAGCCCCCTGTCTGAGCTCCCGAACCATCCTCACCTTGTTTCCATCCCATTCTTTCTGCTTCTCAGGCTGGCGTCTGTCACCTGCTTCTCTGTTTTCCATCAGTCTCTGTGGGTCACGTCCCGTCCCTGTACCACCCCTCCAGCCCTCCCCCACCGTCGCCTTCATCAGATGAGGAAAAACTCATTATCAAAGTAAATAAACCTGTTAGCGAGTCCTCTTACACCCTCCAGAAAATGTTTGGGTTTTTTCCACAATGCCTTCAGTTAATTTAGTTCTGTTGGTATTTCTCAAGTGAATGACTTTGCAAAAAGGCTCTTTTAACAGATCTTTATAATTTTCAGCCATTTGCGACCGAGGACATTTTATCCCTAAGGGTTAGTTAATGAATTAATTCACACTTCCAGAAGTCTGATGAGGGGAAAGAAAATATGTGAGATGACTTCTTAGGCAAGAAGTAACCTCATTTTCCCCTTCCTTTAAGCCTGGAAAGCTCTCAGGAGCTGGTGGTTTGATGTGATGAATGTCACCATAAATATGTCTTGAATTTAACTTAATTGTAAGTGGAAAATCACTATCTTAAAAACCAGAGGAATTGAGAGGGACTGAGTTGTATCCAGGGAGGTCTCTGCAAGCAGAGATTGTGGGGCACAAAAAAAAACCAACCAAGGGGTGCCATTTCCTGCCCCTCCATCAGTCCTAGATGGTGACAGCAAGACCTGGGATGCAAACATGATTCTAATTTCAGTCCCTCTGCGCTGCCCGAAGCGTCCCCAGTTCTGGTGCCTGATCAGACTCTACAGACTGCAGAGAGATTTGGAAGTTATTCTTTGCAGGCTTCCCTAGCGTGTGATGTGGCCATCGTGTCCCCGTGCAAATGGCATTGGGTTGTTTTCAGTTGGAAGGGAGTTGCCATCGTCTAGTTCGACTGCCAGTGTTGCACCCAAAATGCAGCTGAACCCGTGACATGCTTTTTGTTCTGCAGGAATGCATGGAGCTGGAGGTTCAGGGCAAGTGAGTTAATGATCGCTTACATGAGTCGGGTCAGGTTTGCCAGCAGGAATATTCAATCTCCTGAAAAAAGCAGAGGGTGCTAAGCGTTGAGGCCATGTTTTTAGTGTGACGGTAGAGCAGGAGATGACAGTTCAGGTCCTCTGTCATTGCTGAGGGCTGCACAGCTTTGCTCCATCCTTCTGTCGTCTCAGATGTCCATTCTCCTTGGGTCTGTGCTGACCTAGAGAAGGTCCTTGGAGTGGAAGGAGAGGTGGGACAGGTGCATCTTTCCCTTTTTCCTTTTTTTCATGTCATACTGTGTCACTTGACCCTGACCTTTGTTACCTGGGCTTGAGTTTCTTGCTGATGACTGCAAGGCACTCTGCATTTTCATGAATAACCATCACAAGACGGTTATTTCAGATGATAAACTGCCCTGCGTTAGCAGCTTCAGCTCGGGAAGAACATTTAATTTTCAGCATGGTAGCAGTTAATTGGCAGAGACACACATAGGGAAGCCTTGTGGAGCAGACCTTAATGAGAGGGGAAAAAAAAGTCTTTCATTACAGCAGAGAGCGGAGTGATGTTTCATTAGTGTACATCCTGGTACTGCCTAATGCCTTTTCCAGACCATTATAAAGACAAAAAGGAACGGGGTTCCGGAGCCAAACGGCAAGATTTTAAATGAAAAAAAAAAAAAAAAAATCATAGTTGCAACTAATCATAAGCTTTTAAACAGGCTGAAAACATTAGAGGAGAAAAAAGTGGGAAGGAGACAAAGTAATTAATAGCATGAAGAAAGTGGAATGAAAATTCTCTGTCCTGAAGTATGAGGACAAGGGACACCTATTGAAATAGAAAGTAGCAAAACTGCTGGAAGCACCTACTTAAACCAAACCCCATTAGCTCGGGAGACTCGTCGTCACCACAGGTTATTAGCATCAGGAGCTCAGCAGGATTCCTTTGAAGACCTGGTACGCTGATGAGTGTCTTCGGAATTAACAGAAAATTATTAATAGAGTAAAACTGAAATCCCACAAAGCTTTTAAGAGCCAAGCAAGCGTCTCTGCTTCAGGACATGAAGACAATCAGTCAATGTAGAACTTCAGAAGAAACTTTTTCATGGTTTCTTGGTTTTCCCTTCAGAATGCAAGGAACAGGTATGGTTTGTGACACAGTATGGATTCGATGAGGTTAATGGGTTTATAGAGCTGGTGTCCTTCAGGTATTTCTTCATGGGATTCAAGGGCCTGTATTAGGGAGACAGAGTCCATCAGCGTTGGATCTTGGGTTTTTTTAACGTGTCCTAATGATTATTTTCTACAAGGTGTTTCTGTGCCCTAATTTTTCCATGGAGCAGTGCATGTGATTTGCTGCTGAGATGTGGCTGGATGGAGCTCACATCTATGACATCTTCCAAACCTGCAGAAACTTTGTGGTTGACAATGTACATCTGAACAGCGTGGGAAGCCGTGGTATGGTTACTCTTCTCCCCTGTGCCACCATGGAAATTCTTGTGTGTTAGCTTATGTTCATGCTGTTTATTTGGCACTTATGTCTTGGGGGGTGGGGAAGAGGAAGACACAAGTTTCAAGATCTCTGAGCATAGTCCAAAATAAGGACTTTCAGAAGGAAAATGCTGACTTTCCATGCACCACTCTGCTGTAATCAACCTCCCCTCTCCAACTGCCCTTCCTGTCATTAAATCCATTCTTGACTCTTTAGAAGCTTCTTTTAGCTATGTCTCATTACCGAAAAAAAAGATGCTTTAATTTCACAGGGTCCCTTTTATTACTTAAATTCAGGCTGAACTCATGTGAAGCCTTTTGTAAGAACGGAGATGAACCATGCCTGGATCGGCGAATCGGCTCATCCCACACTGGATATAATTTTGATACAGTCGCTTGAAATATGGGATTTTTCGCTGCAATCTCAATCTGAATAAATTTAGATTGATTTCTTCTCAGCCTTAGGCTGTTTGTCTACACTTGATGTAGAGGAGGTGTAGAAGCTCCGTGACTGGAGCACTGACTTTGCCTTTGCAGCTATAGTAGCCAAGGTGTGATGAGAAATAATTTCTCTTTGAGGAAGCTTGCCAAAAAAAAATATTAAAAAAAGCTTGTAGTGAAGGTGATGATACACTGGCAGAACGAGTTTTTCTACGATAGTGTCTTCTGCTTGGGAAGGTACAATGGAAAGGCAGGATTTGGCTTCTAAAAGCTCAAGTGCTCATTTTGGCACTGCGTCAGGCTTTCTGGTAGGAATGCTGGTCTTTGTGCCTGTGAAGTAGTGAGCAAATTGCCCTAAATGTAGTCTACAGATTTCTCCTTGGGTCAGGTCACTCTTCATGTGCTGCTTAGTAACCTGTTAGTTTATTTACGTACTGGTTTCACTGTTAAAACACGGATTGAAGGGAATCTTGGTTTGTGCTTTTGGTAGATTCTGGGTGAATATAGGTGGAGGAAACGACTTTTTCAGTTGAAAAAAGTGTTTGAAATCTTTGCTGGCAACAGACTCTTCAAATTTGGCTGCCTGGTGACTCTGTTCATCTGCAGCTCTTTATGGTGGGCTCATGATTGTCCTATGTGAGCACTTCTCTGTAGGGACTCTCCATACCATCCTTTCTTCCATGGGGATAAGCGAGAACAACGGACTTGTTTTCTGGAGGAGTTTTATTTTGGGAAGAGAGAGGATTTTTAAAAGGCATTTATTTGTTTTGATTTGTTACAAATGATGTTTTCTAGCCACGCTGCCCTAATAGAAGGTGAAAGACTGACTGAAATCTGTTTAGGCCAATGGCACTTGTAGCCACGTGGCTCCACAGTTAAGACTGTGAGAAAAATGGCTAACAAGATTTTGGTGGGTTTCATTGGGTTTTGGCTGTAGCCTAGGTGCTTTTTTTCCTGAAAAGCATGACCACAGCATCTTACAGACATTCAGCTGTAAGATATGACAGTATTCCATGCGGGGACTTGCAAAGCATCTCTAAAAATAAATAGCAGGCAGGCTCTCAGCTGTGGTGGGGATGACAGGTCTCTCATCTATCCTCTTCCAAGTCCAGCCTACCACCAGCTGAGATACAATCGTGGGTCCTGTACACCCACGGAAAACAGCATTGCTTCACATTTTCCATCTTGTTTTCCCTGTTAACGTCCATCTGACGATGGGAGGAGGAGTGAGGAGGGGGAAGGTTGCAGGGCGTGCTGACAGCTCCGGTGTTATTCTTTGGGAGTCATGTTAGTGCAGGAACAGTGTGAGCCGTTTCAGTGGGAACATAAGCGAGATAGGGAGTGGCATCAGGACAAACATGTTAACCCATGATGAAGAGAGCTCAATGATATGAAACATGTTTTAACTTTTTAAAAAATAATTAATTCTTAGTGGTTTATTGCAGGTAAACTAGTAACTCTGAAGGACTACCTTGTCACCTGATGGTACATTGACTCAGATATATTGGCTTACTGAAAAAATCCATTGATTTGAGTTCTCCAGATGTGGTTGGGATTTTTTGGAAAGGGTGTTGGCATGGTTTGGGAGGGGCCCTAAAAATACTTCTGAGTAATACAGGCTGGCAGGTTGGAGGTTGACCTTGGTGAGTGTGAAGGTACTGGTAGAGAGAGCACAAGAAGAATTACAAAAAAGGTCTTTGCTACATAACATTGGAAACTAGGACCAAAAAATAATAATAAAATCTCGGAATCTGAGAACTTTATAACTGGTTTAGTGAAAAAATTGTGCAGCACCTTCTTGTTCCAGTGTTGTATCGAGGAATGATTCGATATTGTAATGGCATTCCAGTCTGCTTCTTTTTTTCCTCTTTGTAAAAATCCACCCATAAGTTCTGGAAAACATCATTGACACTTGCATCTCCTAGATAGAATCCATCGGTGGGACACTCCTCTGCCTCCCAGCTCCGGGGCGATACTAGAAGGTGTCTGCGGGGACATGGCAGCCAAGGAGGAAGGCAGGAGCCAGCAGTTGTGGTAGTGCAGAGCTAAGGGGGGTGGAATTTTTTTATTTGAGTTTGAAGCAGGTACTTTTATAGAGATTAAACTTAATGAGCTTTTTCAGGGAAACTTACAGCATTTTTAAATGAACTTTTTGTAGTTAGGCTCCCCTTGCGTTTGTCACTCCTTTTCTTCCAGCGATCCTTTTAAAGATATTTTACCTCCTTAATCAAACATTTTTAAAAAAATCATTTAAAAAACCCTTTTTACAGGCCAGAGTCAGAGTGATGCATTAATGGTTCGAGTTCTCTTAGGAAAAGCAAACATGAGAATGACAGGATTTTAATATGATGCTAAGATAAAATACGAGTATGGAAAAATTACATCATGCTTAGCCAGCCCGAGTATGATATAATACTCCTTGATGCCAAGATAGGGATTAAGCTAGAGCCTGATATCCTGCAAGAGTACTTTCCTCTGGGTGTTAAGCCTCTGTTTAAGAAAAAAAAACCCAACCCAACAGCTAAGCCTGCCTGTCTCAGCCTGTGTCCCGTGACCCAAAGGGGAACCACAAAAGCTGCTTAATCTATCTCCTGCCGCAGGACACGGCTGCAAATGTGAACCAGACGCGCGGTGTATTCGGTCATAAAGAGAAAGTGAGCAGAACAGCAGGAAACCGTAATTCTCTGTGCGCGCACACGTGCGACTTGGGACCTGGCTGAATAGGCTGAACCTGGTGGGAGATAAAGAGTTGAGACACTAAAACCTGCGTTTGGACAAAAAGAGGGATGTAGACCTTGCCTAATTCCAGCAATTTATGGTTTGGCATCTGTTTGGGGTTGGTTTTTTTTTTTTTCAAATCCAGCAGCGTTCTCCCAGCTGCGGTGGCGAGCCGTAGAGTGGCTGTGATGCACCGCCTGGTTTCGTATGCGGTGCTACTACACTTCATCACCGCCCCTCCACTCTGCCTCATTTTCTGCACCTTCCGTCACACAGCTCTGCTTCACAGCTACGTGTCTCTCCCCTTCTGTAGACGTTACTTCATCTCAGAACAGGAGTGACAGATCCCGCAAGCCATCCCTTGGCAGTTGTTCTGTCCCTGCAACTACAAACCCAAACTGAAGCCGCCTTACGTATGAGGTTTTTTCCAGCCCTTGCGGAGCAGTAACGGGGACAGAGATAAAAATTGGATTGCGGTAGTATTTTAGTACATGGAGTAGCTACTTCTCTGAGAGTAGCACTGTTCTTATTAGCTGGCACCCCTAAGCACTACTCAAATAAAAGTATATTTTGAGTCTGTTTTATTTAATCGTGTAATTCGTGATCTCTGTGGAGATCGTCATCACCTAGATGTCTACGTGCACTGTTTTCAATTGACTGCGTGTCCGAGACTGATTGAGAACAGAGGATTGGCTTCTATTCCTGCATGTTAGGCCTCTTTGAGATACAAATCAAGTGTCTTAGGAGAGCTTGAATCACTCTTGGTCTTTCTTATTCTAACCTTAGCTGTGTCCTATCCCTAGCAGTGATATAGCTCTTCACGCTGACTAAGCATTGCTAATATATAGGAGTTTTGTGAAAAAAGAGAGGTAAATGTGGGGTTTTTAGAATAGAAACTGAATTATTTCATCGTTTACTCACACATGCAGTGTAATTTTGTTGACTAGATGCTTGGAGTTAAATATGAAAACAAATACGCTTTTTTCCCCGGGGGTTTTTTTTTTTCCCTATTTGATAATTATATATATCACTTAAACCCGCAGAAGTGATTGAGGGAGGGAAGGAGGCATCATCAGAAAACATTAGGTTAATACCATGGGTAAAATCCAGTAAGTATTAAAATGTATTTTTTCCTCTGAGCCATCTTGGAATAAGACATTCGTGTTACAGTAAATACAACTTTAATTAGGAAGCCGAATTTTACCTTAGAGAATAAATGGGGGGAAAAATTGCAATGGCTGATAAGGATTTAAAACCAGGCATCAAATGATAACAAAAATGAAATCCTGTGTATGATCTTCAGATAATAGCTCACTGCATGATTTTTAGGGTAGGATATTAGCAGGTTCCTGGGATTTAGTGCCAAATCCCTGTGAGCAGAAGCGCCAATTGATTCACTGAATAACGCACTGAAGATTTATTCCACCTATTAAAAGCAAAACAAACAAACAAAGCCCCCATAGAGCCACTAAAATCTGTATATAGATGTGATTTATGGAGGGATTTCCTGAAGAGGAAGAATCTTAGCGCTGCTTTCTTATTCTCCTCCCCCCCCGAACGTTTCATTGGAAGCACCTTTCATCCTTGTATAGAAATTATAGGAAGTCTATCAAAGGCCCTAAGGGAGAACGGGATATTTCCTTTCTTCCTGTGTTGATATCTTATTTCCTGAAGAGAAGTGGAATATCTGCTTCTGTTATATGCAAGTAGAAAACATAAAGTGTTTCGCAGTGTCTGGCTTTACTTAAATAGCTGAACCTCTAGCTTTGTGTTTTGCATGGTCTTGGAGACTTCACACTCAGAACAAAACATTTTTTGCCATCCTGGAATTATTCCTGTTGGGCTTTGTAAGTATTGGTTGATACAGGTCTGAAAGGAAGGACGTACATTGCCTGTTTTCTTCCTAGAGGGCAGGAAACACCCTGACACGTGTGTGCTTGTGGATGCGTTACGGAAGAGCTGTTGGGTCCCTAGGAGAAGGCAAAATCCATGGGTAGTTTCTATGGCTGTATCGAGATCGTTCTGATTTTAACAAAGTAATTTTTGAAGACTTTTGCGAGTTCTTGTTGTGAAGTTTACAAGGAGAGTTGCTTGTAAAACCAGATGGGGTTTTTTGAGTTTTGGATTTGTAGGCAACACAGGCACTTACAACAGGTTTATCCAGCAGCAGTAAATAATATCTGATCATGAGAAAAACACACACATGGTCTTCAGGGTAAATGCTGAAAAACTGGAGAAAGGAAGGACCATGACCAATGAGGCAACAAGTCTTCTAGGCTAACATTGAGGCAACAAGTCATCATTGTCTTCTAAAAAGTTATAGTTGTCTTCTTAAAAAGTCTTGTCTTCTAGATCCAATGAATTTTCCATGATTGTGCCTGAGAAATGGCATTTAAGCATCCTGCTTTCTAGTACTCAGCTCTTAGCAATTCTGGAGCGGGTGCACTGACCTCATTCCCACATCTATGTTGTTCCCTGGTGAAGAACTGGAAGAGGATTTGACAGCATTATGTTGAGTGAAAATTGTTGAAGGTGTAATAACATCATGTTGACCAATTGAATTGTTCAGCGTGTTGTTACGGTTGTTTCGTAGATTTGCATAACACTGAAGAAATAGGATAAAGGTTGTAACCTGTCACAGTTAATCAACTCTATGGGGTTTTAATCCTCATTAGGGCTTTAATTCGGTTTGGTGCTTAACGCTTACTCTCCAGTTCTACTTTCTAAGTCAATTTCTCATTAACTGAGGCTGTACTTAAGAACTGGCCTCCAAAACGGGCGCATGCACACTTCATAAGCTGCATTTTTTACAATAGTGACCCAAACAAGACAGCTGCTATCCCACTGTGCACATGTTAAAGGGCATTTGTTTTTCTGTACAAAATTGGTCTTTGGGGTTTTCTGCCTCTCTCCTTTGTAGGGGAGCACATGGTGCTTCCTACACCCAGGAGGTAGTATTGATGGGCTGATGCTCAGCATTCCTCCTGAGAAAACTCAGTGGCTGTTAAAATGTAGTATTAGTTGCTTGGTTTTTTGATGAACTGGTCATAAGACCTGCCAGTACCTGAAAATCCATCACTCAGCCTTTCTTTTTTGTTTGGGATCAGTTTATCTCATCCTTTCCATTAGTGGTGAAGGAAGATGGGCAGATCTCTCAATGAGCTAAGATGCTTAAAGTCTTTAAAGGTCTGTAGCGGGCTCTTAAACGCCACGGGAATAATTTCTCACCCAGAATTGATCAGTGAATCAATATAATGCTTTTCCTAAGTGCTAACAAACAGGATGAGCTTTGCTTTGCCTTTGCATTATTCTAATTTGCGGAGTCTCCGTGTCGAGTGATGCGCTGCGTAGTTGTTATTTATTTTACACAGGCTTTTTTTAAACAAAATGTTAGTGGGAGTGTTGATAGAGGTTAGAAGAGTCCTCCATGCAGTGTTTGTATTTGTGTCACAGATGTTTCATGTTGATTGTCAGAGACTGGTTGCTGCTCCAAATAGGGTCTATGGTTGGGTTGGTTTGGATGGAATTGTTGGGGAGAGGATCTGGCTTTTGCATGTCAGCACCACTCTGGATCTTGCTGGATGTAGTGGGGTCTGTGCTCCAGAAAACATTTATCTCAGTCACAGGAAGTGTTTAATTTAAACCACGTTCCTTCTGGCAGTCTCTTGATGGCTTTTCCCTCCAGATCTGTTTGCCTTCTACTACCTGGGATGTACAGTCACCAGGATGTTGTTGCAGTTGTGCGTGATAAACTAGTGTTCTTCACCCTTCAAAGCTCTTCAGCATTTGTTTCCAACCATCCTCTATTGTCCAGGATTTAGTTATTCCCCGTAGTATGAAAAACTGATAAATACTGGAGGTTTTGTTCTTAGAATTGACCTATCACGCTCTTTTTCATGTATTAGGTTGGTCAATAATATAAGCACTGAATCCAGTAAGAATCGCGTGCTGCATTCTGGGGAGCTTCTTATCACAGCAGATCATGGATAAACATCTGTAAAAGGCTAACTGGGCATCTACCAGGAGGGCAGATCACCAGTGTGGCCTTCATGGTCTGCAGCCACACTGACAGGGGAGAAGCTGGAGTCATCAGAAGGGAGACCAAGGGCTCTGGCTGGTGGTATGTGGGCATCTCTTCACCTTGCAGCGTCGCCTGTTTGTGTTGCAAAGAGCCAAGGTCCAAATCCAGGGTAGAGCTTGGTGTCTCTTCTCTACGAGGAGGAAGATGAAACCAAGAGCTGTGTTTGGTGAGGGTGCCTTAAATGAAACCTTCACTAAGGACCAAACCCATCCAGCTGTATAAATAAAAAGTGGACCGAGCTCAGCTGTGATGGACCACCTTGATGGCAGCCTGTGTTCAATCAAGATGGGTTTTTTGATACAGAAGATTCCCCATCAGGTTACGTGCCAATAGGTTCTTAGATCTTAAATGTTCATGTTGCTTTGACGTCAACAGCTTATGTCTACTCTAGTACCACATCTGAGGGGAGACCTTATTGCTCTCTACAACTACCTGCAAGGAAGGTGTAGAGAGGTGGGGGTTGGTTTCTTCTCTCAGGTAATAAAGATGAGAGGAAGTGGTTTTATATTGTACCAGGGGAGATTTAGGTTAGAGAACAGGAAGAATTTCTTTACTGAAAGGGTAGTCAAGTATTGGAACAGGCTGGCCAGGGAAGTGGTGGAGTCACCATCCCTGGAGGTTTTTAAAAGGCATGTAGATGTTGTGCTTGAGGACATGGTCTAGAGGTGGACTAGGCAGGGTTAGGCTGTGGTTGGACTCAATGATCTTAAAGGTCTCTTCCAACCTAAGTGATTCTGTGATTCTATGAGGTCAAAGAGCTGGAGATGGTTTTGGCTCCAGGACTGATACCCTGGAACGTTTGTGACATTGCAATGCCAATACAGGCTTTCTATAAGTTCAAGGCTGAGTTTTTGGCAGCCCTGCATTGCCAGGAAGGTCCAGGGAGACCCACAAGGGAAAGATCTGAGGTTTGAAAAGAAATTGGAAGTGAGAGGAATTTTTTTCTGATGAGTTTTTCAGAGTTGGTACATCCAGTGCCTGAGCTTTGCAGCAGAGGAGCCCATCTGCTTGTGCAACACTAAATTTGTGGCAGGTTTTTTTTAATATTGAAAGCTGTAGAATCCAACTGGCAGCTTGTAGCGTGAAATCATTTTAATTTTTTTTTTAATTATGGTTTCTAAAAAAACCCCAACTTGTGGCAGGGTGAGTAAAATAGTTGCGGGTTTAACCAAGGTTTTAGGAAGTGAAAATGATGATTTAATCTTGGTTATTTATGTGTAAGCTGTTGTGGTTTCTGAACATGTAGCAGGGTGAAAGAAACAATCGTTCCGGTATATATGAAAAATGCAATATTTTTTTTTTTTCCCTAATGTCTACATGAGCTGTGACCATCCACCCCCTGCATGGGCTTTAACAGCAGCAGTGGGAAAAAAAAGACATACCTATGAAAATCCCACCCTTTGACATCATTGCGCACGGCGCTTTTCTGGTTTCTGCTCTTGGTGAGTCATTGCTGCTGTGGGAGGCGGTGGCACAGGGCTGCGTAACGCGGAGCCGCTGGTGTTACAGCAGAGGAGCCTGTGAAATTACAGTTTCGGTAGAAAATGAAAAGTTAGTACAGTGATAAAAGTTTAATAGATGGTAATTTTTAAAAATACTGGGGGTTTGGAATTGGAGTGCAACCAGCAGAACTGTGGTTTAGGGCAAGGGAGGAAAAAGTAAATTTTCTATCTATTATTAAAGCCGATATTTATTATTTTTCTTGGGTTTTTTTTTAGAGATTTTTGGGGGGGGTGGAGATCTAACTTCTGCTTTCCCTGGATTATCTGGGTACCAATAAATATTTAGAATGATGCCAGCAGAAAAAGACCTTTATTCAAAGTTTAAAATCTCAGCTGAGTGCCAAGATTTGAAACAGCTGAAGGAAGAAATCCCGACCCCGGGACGGGGAGCGGCGGTGACACTCGCAGGGACAGCAGCAGGTGGAAGACGTGCTCATATGTGTTTAGTGAGTTTGTAATCTTAAGAATTAAGAAGCAAATGAGATTGTACAAATGTGATTTACAGAGGCTTTTAATTTGAGCAAGTTTGGTTTTCTTAGATTATATCTTTTGCCGTCTCTAAAACACAGGCTGTCGCAGCCCAAAGTGTAAGTCCTTGCTCCAAAACACTTCAAAGAGCAATTTTAATTCCTAAGTCTGTCTTCCTCTTGTTCCTTTTGGCAGAAGATCTTTCCGAAAGTGGATCTCTTTTTAAGGTACCCAAATCCAATGCCCGTCATGCAAACTTTCAGGCTGATTGCATCTGGTGATACAATCTTCTGTAGAAATATCTCGTCTCGGGGTCTTAGCAGAAGTTGGCCATCCCCAACAAGTGGCATTTTTAGCATTTAATATATGAAACATGCATATATATGTGTGTGTGTGTATATCTCCTTGATCTCCTTGATGGCCCAATAAGCAGGAAACCTATTGATTAAACCCTTGTCTTCAGCTTATTTCCTGAATCGCCAAGTTAAAGTGCGTTTGATCTCTCTTGTTTTCGAATCAGCAATATTTTTGCCTGCATGCAAGATGTTGCGCTCGCTTTGATCCCAGAGAGATTTGTTTTTGGCGTCCAAGGAGCTATTTTTATTTTGCTTTGTGAGCAAAACAGTGTTCCAGATCTGCCTAACCATCACATAAGACTTGGGGAAGAGGCAAGAAGCGAGAGATGACTACCTGAAGACAACCCCTATATAATACGTGCTACATATTTCAGGGAATATTCCCCTTTAATATATGTAGGATAATAAATACAGGGATTCATAAATATGGGAACAAATATTTAAGTGCTTACTTTAAATGCTGTGCTGCAGAGGAGGAGTGAACGTAAGCTTGTGATACAATCCTTTCTGGAGTAACAAGCCCATAATCACAAGAAGGATATGCTGAGTATCGAACACCAGGTTGGGCAGGCTGAGCATCCTTCATCCTGCTACTCCTCCGCAGCTTTACCCCGTCGAACAGAGAAAATCCAAGTGAAGACATATGGAATGGGATCATTTCAATTGATTGGTTTATTACTTTTATATTTCAAGGGTTTTTCTGGACTAGTGGTGGTTTAAACCACCTGCGGGGTGGCATATGGTGATGCAAGATGACTGGCTGAAAGGAAAAGCGGAAAGTTTATTTCTGAAGTGGGCTGTTCCTGTAATTTAGGAGGAAATGTGAAAACATACTCTTGAAATTGCAGCAGGTCCTTAATTTAAAAAGAAAGGCTATTCCCTGTCAGTCCTCAGATGGGGCAGTTTTGTATCTATTTGGGTTAGAAAAGGGCTTTATCTGTAACGTGATATCATCCAGAATCTGTTCTAAACAATGAATACTTTATCAACATGGGGGGGTAGGGAAGCACCCAAAGTTCAAATCATATAAAATAGATTAATCTCTCTGCTGGTGTTTTATAAATGGTATTTTATAAATCCCCCTCTGCTCTGCCCTGGTGAGGCCTCATCAGGAATATTGTGTGGGGTACTGGGCTTCCCCAGGTTAAGAAGGACAGGGAGCTACTGGAGAGGGGACAGTAAAGAGCTGCGGAGATGCTGAGGGGACTAGAACATCTCTCTGATGAAGAGGGGCTGAGGGACTGGGGACTTTTGAGCCCAGAGAAGAGAAGACTGAAGGGGGGGATCTTCTCAATGCTGATAAATACCTGAGGGTTGGGGGCAGGAGGATGAGTCAGTCTGTGTTCAGTAGTGCCCAGGGACAGGACAAGAGGTGATGTGCACCAACTTGACTATGGGAAGTTCCACTTAAAAATATGAGGAGGAACTTCTTTTCTGGGAGGGTGGAAGAGCCCTGGGCCGGGCTGCCCAGAGAGGTTGGGGAGACTCCTTCTCTGGAGACACGCAAACCCTGTGATCCTGGACTCTGTTTTGTGCAGCCTGCTGGAGGTGATCCTGCTCTGGCAGGAGATGGGCCTGGATGATCTCCAGAGGTCCCTTGCAACCCCCATCAGTCTGTGATTCTATGACGTTACCTGAAGGCAACCTCTCTTCAACTCTTGAAGCCAATTGAAGATCTCTCAATTTAGAAAGCAGACATTTGATACCACGGATGTTGGGTATGGCCAACTTCACTCACTGTGCTGGTGGACATCACTCCATGCAAGCAGATCAATCACAGTGTGGGGATGTGGGTTTAACCAGATGGGTCTGGGGTGACCCCATAGCACTCAGCAGCACTGGAATGACCAAATTTCTTTGCTGATTGAGCAGTGGAAATCCTACCAGGAGACCGCTCGTACCGTGAGGCAAAGCAAGCACTCCAGTTTTGGCCCTGCTGCATTTCATCATCTGGGGGAGCGTGCGGGGAGAAGCACTGCCGCAAGTCTGCGATGACAGCGTCTGTCAAGGAATTCTTGGTCTGTCAGTACAACAGAGAGAAGAAATTGGCTTATAAATGCCAACAAATTTGCAAATGAGATCCATGTGTAAGAGTGCTCCATCCCCCTATATCTCTATACATTGCTTTGCCAGGAGTTTCCTACCACCTCTTATGATACAGCCAGTGTTTCTAAAAATAACTGTGGAAAAATTTGACATCTGGGCCGTTGATCACATTTTTGGGTCCCAAGTGTAGCAAGGAGAGCAGTTCTTTAGGGGCTTCCCAGCTTGCCAAGCCTATCTCATAAGAAGAGAGTGATGTCTCTGCACGTCCCTGGGGGAAACTGGGCAGTGTTGGGGTGGTGCAGGAGTAATGCTACCCTCATCTCTTGTAGGAAAAAAAAGAGGAAAATTGAGCCATAAAGCCCTTCACATCTCCTTTAGTCTCTTAAGAAAACAGGGAGGGACAAGTATTGCCATATAAACCCACATCTGACTCTATAGATAGAGGAAACATTCTTTGTTGGCTTTAAATAGAAATGGTTTTCAGTTTTAATTGCACAGTTTTGTGTTGGAGCAGTTAATTGGGCTGGTTTGTACTGGGATGAGGCATAAGGGCAGCAAGAATCATTCCTGGGTCTTGGCTTTTGTCTTTCCCCAGAGACTGATTTTTCTGGTGTGACGGAGGCGCTGATTGTTTTCTGGCTTTATCTAATTAAATAAGTTGAGCGCATGGGGCTCACTAATTGGTCTTGACATTTTCTGTTCAGCACTGAAACATTTCCCCACGTTTTGGGAAAATCCAAACAACGCAAGGGGGGGGAAAAAAAAGGAAAACAAATCATGCCCGCTTGTAATCAAACCAGCCAAAGCCCCTTTCCCAAAACCTTTTCTTTAGTGAGGGGAGCATGGAACAGTTACTGGAAACTAGACCTGTTGGTGTTTCTTTCCAATGCTTGTTGTAGAACTCAAGACTTTCCAACAGCTCACACTCAGTCTTTAAAAGCTGCATTTTGGGTTGTAGCAATGCTTTTTTTTTGGTGAGTAATTAATTGCTAAATTGTTGGCATATATTGTAATTGTCCTTGCAGTGTGGCTTGTCTGATGGCATTTTATTGCCACCAAGCAACACCAAGTTAGCGGCTTATGTATGCTGTGAGATTGTGAGCATTCTCAGTCACAGAATCATTAAGGTTGGAAAAGACCTCCAAGATCATTTAGTCCAAATGCCCCCCTACCACCTGTGTTACTCACTAGCCCACGTCCTGAAAGACGCCATCACGAGGGACAGTGACTCCACCACCTCCCTGGGCAGCCAGTTCCAATGCCCAACCGCTCTTTAAAGAAGAGATTTCTCCTCATTTCTAACCTTGAACTCCCCAGCACAACTTGCAGCCATTCCCTGTCATCCTGTCACTGGGTATCTGTGAGAAGAGGCTGAGCCCAGTTCACCACAACCTCCTTTCAGGGAGTTGGAGAGAGCAATAAGGTCTCCCCTCAGCCTCCTCTTCTCCAGACTAAACAGTCCCAGTTCCCTCAGCTGCTCCTTGTAAGACTTGTGTTCCAGACCCTTCACCAGCTCCGTTGCCCTTCTCTGGACACGTTCCAGGGCCTCAATGTCTTTCTTGTAGTCTTGGCCCATGTTATAGCCTCATCCTGTTCCAACCTGAGAGGGGGAGAAGGTGAGACTGTGTACTGGATTAATTGCAGGTTAAGAGCAAAATGTTGGCAGAGCAACATGTGATCGTGCTAAAAGATGTTGTCATGAAATGTTCAAGGGGAAATAAAGGTGGGAGCAAGCTAATAGAAGATAAATTATGCTACATGAGCTTTGTTCTTAGGCTCTGGGCTAGGGAAATGAGGCTTCTCTGATGATGTACCTTGAGGGGAGGGTCACTGAGAAGGATTTCAAGGCAACATGTGACAAGCAACCGATTTGTTATTGTTCAAGGTTTTATTGAAATAGTTAGGTATGAACCCTCTGTTTCCTTATTTGTTCTTCTGCAGCAGCTAAAATGAGCTGAAATGTAACAGTTGTGGCTGGTATGGTAAGATTTTACCTGATATGTAGGTACCAAAGCACTGTGAGACAACTCAAGGTCGTAACATAAACTGAGGAAGAATCACAAGCAGCAAGAACAAAGATAACCCTTAAGTATGAGTTACTGCTTTAGAGCTGTGTACGTAGGAGCCTGTCCCAAAGCATGCATGTTTGGGAAGGCGCAGCTTCAGTACCCTCCTCTGATCTTGGGTTTCATTCCTGTTCATTGAGCATAATCTCTTCACACCATGGCTGAGAGCACTGCAGTGGGGATGGTGCTTCAGAGCTGTTGTTCCTCTTTGTAGGAGAGCTGTTGGAAGAGAAGCAGATCTGCCCGCCACGATTTCACGAGGGCATGTAGCACTAGGATGAGGGGTGATGGTTTTAAACTAGAAAAGGGGAGATTTAGGTTGAATATTAAGAAAAAGTTCTGCTCTCTGAGGGTGGTGGATCCCTGGTACAGGTTACCCAGAGAGGTGGTGGAGGCCCCATCCCTGGAGACATTCAGAGTCAGGCTTGATGGGGCTCTGAGCAACCTGATCTAGTTAAAGGTGTGCCTGCTTACTGCAGGGGGTTGGACTAAATGGCCTTTGAAGGTCCCTTTCAGCCTAACACAGTCTCTGATTCTATTTGTAGCTCCTGTTGGCAGTCCCTTGGAAACTTGACATTTTCAGTACCGCTCAGGGATTTACTACAGGGATTTGAAACCCTTCTGCTGGTACGAGTACTGCTTGCCCCAGCCTGTGCTTTCACATCTTTTGCTACATTTGCTGTGTAATATCCACCCTCCTCTTTCCTTTGTGAATAAACTCTTCCAGGATCTTAGTGAGGTTAGAGAAATACTTGTAAATAGATGTAATTTTTTTTTTTTCTCCTTTTTTTCCTTTTGGGATTTATGGTGTGATCTCATGCATCATCAGCTTGAAGGTACCAAAGGAAAACAAGCCAAAGTCGGGGGGCATATCTCATGGCCCACAGGTTGCAGCTGACTCCCTGTGGCGTCAACTCAACACACTGTAAACTGCCATAGTTGACAAAAGCTTTGGAAAGGGAGAAATACGAACATCGGATGCTGGAGCTCGAGAAGCAAAACCTGTTTCTGTGCAGTGCAGGAATTGTTTCCAATCACCTTTTCTTTTCCTTTGTTTCTTCTTTCAGGCTGTGACCGTGCGAAACTCCATGGCGAAGTCATTGTACAGCGCCCTGTTTGACTGGATTGTGTTCAGAATTAACCACGCACTCCTCAACTCGAAGGACATGGAGGAAAGCACCAAGGTAACCTCTCACCAGCTCATCTGGCTACACACTTGTGTTTCAAAATAGATAACTATGGGATAAAACATTACCCCAGGTCCTAACAGCACATCGCTTAACTTAAAGTTACCTTTTCCTCGGTTAATGTTTCAGGCGGCGGCGTTTAAAGTCGCGTTTCTGAGCTGAGAAGGGTGAAGCACCTTGAATAACGAATCATCAGAGTAGCTTGGGGAGGGTGGTTTGTTCTTTGTTACATCTCTCGGCAGCAGAAGAGTGGGATTAGAGGGTGGGGGAAAAAAGGTCGCCACAGGAAGAGCGAAGCTGGCGCGGTGCTGAACTGCTTCCCCGAAGAATTGATGGAAAGGATGACATGAGTTTCCTGTGATAGCAGGGGCCGGGTGCCGTGACCCAGCACATCCTTTCCAAAACCTCTCATCAATTCATCCGCGCTCAACGCGGTGAGGGGATGCTGACCCCGAAAAGCATGGGGTGTACATCTGCATCCACGCACTCACGCGCTTGCAGCTCACCACTTAGTTTACCCTTGTCTTGGAAATTCTGGGTACAGGCCAGCAACATGTGGGTTGTTTTATTTTTTTGGGGAGGGGGGGGTGTTGTACATCCAGGCTGAAGCCGCAGTTGCCAAAAGGAGGATTGTTTTGCTAAGAGCTAACGTTATGTTTGAATTATGCCGTCGGACGGCAGTCGCAGAGACTTGCAGCGTAGCTGGTCCTTTATTTAACTCCACAGAAATGCTTGTGGAGCGTAATTATAGACTGGAAATAAATAAATACATGTGTATAAAATTTGGTTAGATGCTTTTTCTGACAAAAAGAAAAAGATTGTTAAAGTGGGTAACATCCACCATGTCTTCTGACTGCATATGCTTCCTCTCCCTCTGTTTAATATTTTACCAAAAATGTTGTGTTCTCCCCTGATTTTTTTTTTTTCTAAGTCATCAAAAGTTTCATCTGGGCTGTCAGGAGAAAAAAAAACCACCACATGTGTTTGGTGAAGCAGAAAAGGTGGATTCCTTTTGGCAAGGAAATGCAGCTCAAATACCTCCCTCTTTTTTTTTTTCCCCCAATGAGTCAATGATTTTTTAAAATTTTATTTTTAAGGAGTAATCTGTTGTGTAATATTTACATTAAAAAAAATCAGATGGGAACACTTAGTGCTTACTTAGTCAGCATGGCTGCAACAGCAGCACACAACAGTTGGTGTTTATGGGCCATTAAACTTTGGTTTCCAGCCTCGTATCTCAGCAGAAAAGAGCCAGAACAGCCCGAATTCGCTCTGTTTTCCAACATCACCACCACATACTAACCTTCCGCTTCCTTCAGCCAAGATTCCCATATGGCATAACCACCGTCCTCTTGCCCGTCTCGCTACTTCTCATGAATTTCTGGTTTTCCCACCCAAACTCGTAGCAATAAGAGTCAGGTCAAGCAGCAAAAGCGTTGAGGAGCTGGGAGCGGCATTGCCCTTGTGTAAGAGGAAATCTGCCTATGTTGGCCGATATCCAGGACCCAGCATGGCAGGAACGTGCAGGATTGTACCGGTGGTGAGATCCAACAAGGCAGTCCTGGGCGGGACATGGCTCAGGCTTTCTGAAATGGGAAGGTAGTGCACAAAATACCAAGAAATACCTGCTTCTAGAGACAGGAGTATCGTTAGGTTTGTCTTTAGAGTCCTCCTGAACTCGTATTGATTTTCAGAAGTCCCTCGGAAGTCATGAAATTGCACCAATTCTGCCCATTTTGTGGGTAGCAAGGTTAAAGCAGAGAGTTTCTGTGCATGTCACAGACCTGTGGAGAGCAGCTTTGTTAAACATTGATGAGGTTTTTTCTCTCAAGTTGTTTTATGGTGTCACCTCCTGCCCCCCCCCTTCTTTTTTTAAGCCCCTGACTTGTGTCCTTCCAGCACAGAGGGAAGGAGGAACGCCTGCCTCCACCAGGCAGGGCTGGGAATAGTTGCTCCCTTGCCCTCAAGGAATAAGGTAGCTGCCAGTGAGCGGCCGAGGGCATCCCAGGCTCTGCAGCTGCTGCCGCCAAGACACCAACCAGCAATTACCACCCTTCTCTGCCGTGGAGGAACTGAGCTGATGCATATTGTTTTGGTTTCTCCTACCACCTCACAAACCTCTTGAAAGCCATTTCAGCTCATGCTCAGAGAAAGCTTGGATGAAGATCTAGGTGGTTCTTAACATCCCGTATGTGGTCTTGGGGTTGGGTGACGCCAAACAAGTAACTGGAAGGTGGACTGGGAGCAGGAGCATCTCCAGACCCTGGGAATAGTTCCTCACTGCAAGGCAAGATCTCAGCTCAGAGAGATCAGCTCTGCAAGATCAGCAGATGGACAACAGCATCTTCTTCTTTCAATGCTGGCATCTACCAGCTCCCTCCAAAAAAACCACTATCCAAAAAAAAAAAAGTCTCCTAAATGTGTTTTGCTTCTGATTTATGAAATTAAAATACGGTCTTGTGCATCACCATGCAGGGTTGCTGGCTCCCAAGTGTGCAGTGGGTGAGCAATATGCGACTCACCCTGCGGCAAATCTCCTGGCTTAATCCCAACCCACACTTGCCACCAATATCCCTCTGAATTTTAAGATATATTTCTAAATAATCCTGCAGGTTTTGAAGGTTAGGAAGGTTGTCAGGTGATGGATTTTTGGCAGAGGTCTTTCTTATATGACAGTTGTGTTATGTAGAGGTAAAAAAAAGACTCAAAACCATTTAAATTCAGGGTGAATATGAGAGGAGAAGTTGATCACAAAAAGGAATGTGAAAGTATATCTCTTCATGAGCGTAGATTTTTATTTTGGTGGTCATACACAGCTGTCCTATCAGCAATAGTCTCGGAGAGCTTGTATAGCCTTTGCAGAAGTTGGCTTGACCAGGGGCACCGTTCACCTGGTTGTGATAGCTTGGAGTTTTGATGTGAAGGCTGAAGGTTGCAGAAGGTGGCATCGCCCCAGGACAACCTCATCAACCAAATCTCAGGCTCGACCAAACTGGTGGTGGGCATAATACTCCTCTGGGTTTGCTGAGGAGGCTGTTTATAGCTCGTTAAGCCTATTTAATTGCCGGTGGACTGTGTGGCTTGGTGCTAGGTGGGAAGAAGACCTAGAGCCTATCAAAGACCATGTCCCAAGAGAACTTTGGATAATGGGAGTGGAGCCAATTTTCATGTCCCAGTATGTGTGTTTATTTGATGTAAGCAGTAAGGAGAAGATCAAAAGATGAAGCTGGGTAAAAAAAAATAAGCACTCGGTTGTCATTCTTTGACTGTTTTTCAACCAAGTGTTTGGAAGATGTAAATCAGGCCGTTGATATCCAATTTTAGTTAAATGTCCAGTGAATTATTTTGGGAAAACACAGTGGGATTTGGCTTATCTTGCTTGCTGACAGGACTGGTAGCATATTATTTCTGAACCAAGTTGCGAATAAGTTATTTGATACAGCTTGTTTCACTGCTGAGAGCAGCACTGCTGCGTATTGGTTACACTCCTACTCTCCCTCTTCCTTGGTCTCTTCACTGCTACTTTTAGCTTCTTTTATGTTCTCATGATCCCCTACAAATTGTCTGAAATCTGACCTTTATTAATGAGGTCAGAGACTTTTCCTATTCTTGAGAACTAGATCACTGAACTTCAGAGTGTCTCTTATTTAATTCCCTTTCCTTAAATTAGGTTAAGAAATGTTAGAAGTCCATCTCATTGCCTAAAATGATGATTGGCCAAGTGCAAGGTCCTGCACGTGGGTCAGGGCAATCCCCAACAGAGACAGGCTGGACAGAGAATGGATGGAGAGCAGCCCTGAGGAGAAGGACTTGGGACTGTTGGTGGATGAGAAGCTCCTTGTGACCCTGTGCTCTGGGAGCCCAGAAAGCCACTCATGTGCTGGGCTGCATCCCCAGCAGTGTGACCAGCAGGTCTGGGAAAGGGGGATTCTGTCCCTCTTGCTCTGCTCTGGGGAGACCACCCTGCAGTGCTGCCTCCAGCTTGGGTGTTCCCAGGACAAGGAGGACATGGAGCTATTGGAGCAAGTCTAGAGGAGCCTGCAGAGTATGATGCAAGGGCTGGAGCACCTCTCCTGCTAAGACAGGCTGAGAGAGTTGGGGTTCTTCAGCCTGAGGAAGCCTCTGAGGAGACCTCCGAGCCCCTTCCAGTCCCTCAAGAGGCTCCAGGAGAGCTGGAGAGGGGCTGGTGCTAAGGGCAGGGAGGGTCAGGCCCAGGGGAACGGTCTTCAGCTGCAGGAGGGAGATGGAGAGGGGCTGGGAGGCAGAAATCCTTCCTGGGGAGCAGAGAGGCCCTGGCACAGGGTGTCCGGAGAAGCTGGGGCTGCCTCTGGATCCCTGGCAGGGTTCAAGGCCAGGTTGGATGGGGCTTTGGGCTGGTGGAGGGTGTCCCTGTCCATGGCAGGGGCATGCGACTAGATGATCTTTGAGGTCCTTCCTACCCAAACCATTCTATGATTCTATGACACAGTGTAGAATTTGATGGACCAAAAAACATTTCTTCCAAGGGCTTTTTAAAGTTCTTCCCATTTACTTCTTGTAAAACATCCTAAT
This sequence comes from Porphyrio hochstetteri, assembly GCA_020800305.1. Taxonomy (NCBI): domain Eukaryota; kingdom Metazoa; phylum Chordata; class Aves; order Gruiformes; family Rallidae; genus Porphyrio; species Porphyrio hochstetteri. Next base: position 13,898,580 of record CM036915.1, on the reverse strand, counting down.
TTCTTCCTAAATAACCCTGCTGCTGGTTTCACATAAGGTCCTACCTATGTGGTGATGACGGTGGTTGCAAATCCATGGGCAGGAAGAAAATTCACAGTTGAATTCATGAAGTACTCATGGCTATGAAGAAAATGAATTTGAATTTAATCACCTAGGTAATTCTTGGCTGTTTGACCTGAAACAGGAAGAATTGCAGAACATGCAACAGGTTTAATGGGCATTATTTTTAGGTCCCAGTGTCCAAATTTGTTGCAAACCAGTGCCTCTCACTTTATATAACAGGTCATCATGTATGTTGTAGTGATGTAGAGTAGTCCTTCTAGGTTTAGTGGTCATGTCTTTTTTATTCTCACAGTATTGGCTTTAGATTATTGTAAAAAAGAAACGTTCAAATTAAAACAAAAAACACTCCAAAAACCTAAAAATATTAAATAACTTTTTTTTCCCCAGAATTTGAAGTAAACCTATTTACGATTGCACTGCTGGGAGGGGTATAGTTTGACAGTGACATCACTGGTATGTGTTTGGGGTGACATAAACCAAATGTTATCAGTGGTTTGGGAATTGGAGAACACGTAGCTTCAAGACCATCATTTGCTCATCGCCCTTAAACTCGTACGCTGTGGCTTCATGTCATGGCTGTCACCATGGCGTTGAAGTCCCTTTTATCACCTCAACCAGAAAGTGGTTCTGAATGCAGAGTTATCCCAAGCTTTAAAAATCCCCCTGTACTCTGCTCTCATGAGACTTCACCTGGAACAGGCTGCCTAGGAAGGGGGTTGAGTCACCATCCCTGGGTGTATTTAACAGATGGGGAGATGAAGTGCTCAGGGATATGGTTTAGGAAAGGAACCGTTGGACTCAATGATCTTAAAGGTCTTTTCCAACCTTGTGATTCTGTGAGTACTCTGTCCAATTCTGGAGTCTCCAAAACAAGAAGGACGTGGAACTGTTGGAACGGGTCCAGAGGAGGCCATGAAGATGATCCAAGGGCTGTAGCGCCTCTGCTGTGAAGCCAGGCTGAGAGAGTTGAGCTTGTTCAGCCTGGAGAAGAGAAGGCTCCAGGGAGAACTTAGAGCTGCCTTCCAGTTCCTGAAGGGGCTACAAGGAAGCTGGGGAGGGACTTTTTAGAAGGGCCTGGAGTGATGGGACAAGGGGGAATGGTTTTAAATTGGAAGGGGGCAGATTTATCTTGGAGAAGAGGGGACTGAGGGGTGACCTTATTAATGTTTATAAATACGTAAAGGATGAGAGTCAGGAGTACAGAGCCAGGCTCTTCTCAGTGATGGCAGCGATAGGACAAGGGGCAATGGGTGCAAGCTGGAGCAGAGGAAATTCCATGTGAATATAAGGAGAAACTTTCTCACTGTGAGGGTGATGAAGCCCTGGGACAGGCTGCCCAGAGAGGTTGTGGAGTCTCCTTCTCTGGAGACATTCAAGCCTGCCTGGATATGTTCCTGTGTGATTTAGTCTGGGTGACCCTGGTCTGGCAGGGGGTTGGACTAGATGATCTTTCGAGGTCCCTTCCAACTCTTAACGGTCTATGATTTGGTGATCAGCAAACACGTTTAAAAAGACAAACTTTAAAATGTATTATTTTTAATAAGATCCTTTAAAAAGTGAATTAGCCTTTTTTTTTCCCTAATATATAACTTTTCTGATTTGTTTTATAAATGTATTTATGCATACACATTAAAATCTATTTTAGTATCAGGTCTGACACAGTAAATTAACCAGCGTTTAAATAAAGGCGGGAGGGTTTGGGTTTGTTTCTCAGCTATTTCATATTAAATTATGTGTGTGACAGCTTGAAAACTTTAAGCTCATGGCCGATGTCAATAATTCCATAAGGATTCTGGAAGTGTGGGCCTTTTATCTTTTAAGTCCTGTTTTTATGTTGTGGAGTAATTTTGGGGAGCTCTTGTGTAGCAGAGGAAGATGCTTGCACAGCAGTGGGGTAGTTGGGGTTGGGATTTGCTTAAGGAAGGACAGTGGGGATGGAGCATGGGAATGTTGTGGATGAGAAAAAATCGCTTTGACCTGGTTCCATCATAACTTTTTCCATGTATAATGCAGAAAAAATATGAGCTGCCAATTATGCCAAGAATTTAAGAAGACTTCTTACTGAAATCTGTTTTTAAAACAAGGTGAAGCAGAGGATTTCTGCTTGTGAGGCTGTTGTTTAATTAATATATCTGTGAACCAGAGGGTTGTCATGTTTGTCGGGACAAGCAGGAGAAGGAAGCAGCAAGCAAGAGTGAATCCCTTTGCCAGGCTCAGTCCTCAGTCCAGTGGCTTCCCCATTTCCATGTTTCCAGGCTGTTTCTCAAGGGCCTTTTGCCAAGTGATGCAGACTCCTGGGAAGCTGCTCAAGGACCTTCAGTAGTCATGGCATGGGTAGGAGTGAGGAGGTAGAGTGTAACCTTGGAATAGGGAGAAAAGTCTGAATGAAGGACAAAACAGCCACAGACCTCTTGGAAAAAATGAGCTGGAGTCTTACCATTGTGCTTTCTGTATTGTGTTGTCACTTGTTCTGGTAGGTGAAGTCCATATCAGACAAAGCTTCAACTCACAAGCCCACGTCAGCTCTGTCTCTTACAGCTGTAGGTGGTTCCCTGGTCAGGAGTTGAGCACAGAGGGAATAGTTTCCTCCCACGTTACGTGGTCTGTTGAAAATGGACAAACTGCAGCGTAGAGAGACTTGCATAGTCTGGTTTCTGTCTCTGGCAGAGGTAGTGTCAGGAATGTAGTCATATGAAATCCACAGTAAAGATAAGACCAATAAAATTAACACCACAGTTCCTGGGTTCAGGGTCTTCTCAGGTAGAGGTTTTTCTCCACCCTGCTTGAAGTTTCTTCGTTTGACCAGTGCTAATGCTTTTATCTCTCAATATTTTTATTTAATTAATTTTAACATATGAACACTGCCTGTAGATGAGTGAGGTGGCATTGGTCAGACATGGAAACTTACCCCAGAGTGCGGTTTGCTGATGAACTGCTGTCAGAGATCTCTGTACACATGTCCTTCAAACACTTCACTTCTTTTCTGATCACAACAGGCTTGCTAGATGGACACCATCTGAGTTTTATTTGTAACGAATTATTAATTACTGAGCAGTCATACACAGGTTTGGAACTGATGGGTTACACTTGGCCAGGGGTCCACTGCCACCTCTTGCCTGGCTGCTGCAAGAGGAGCAGGGTTAGTCTGGGAGGAGAAGAGGAGGAACCGTGAGGTTGCAAAGCAAGCTGTGAATTCACAGTGGTGTTGGCCTCATTTTGTCAACATTAAAAAAAACCCTTGGTGCACCCATGTCTTGATGACCATCTCAAGAGATCACTGTGGGTTAGAGGAGAGACCAAACAGGCTTTGGCTGTTCAATTTGGAGGAGAGGCTGGGGTGTGATATGGTTGAGATTTACAAAATCATCCAAGTGGTGCCACTTACCTCAAGGGGTATGGATTTCGTAAAAGAAAACACTTCTGTGTCGTGAACTTCCCAAAATTTGGCCTCAGAGACTGTGAGGGATCATAGTGTCAGTGAGTTCCACAAAAAATCAGATGGGTCCCTCTTGCCCGTGAAGTGAAGGGAGTGTGGAGATGCCTCTCCCCCTCCCAGGTCTGAAAACTGTGGTGCTGGTAGAAAAGGGTGACAGACCATGGAAGAGCCATGCTTGCATGGCCAGTATGGGGTGTCCTACTGCTACAGCTGGAGGTGCTGGGTTAGGAGAAGAGTTGGGCTGGTTCTGCTGAGCATTTGTTGCATCCTGGTGGCAAGGGCTGGGTTAGTTGTGTGGGAACATGGGCCCTGGGACAGCAACTGTGGGGAAACTGGGCTTGGTTCCCTTCCCTGCCCAGAGAACTTTGTTCAAGGCAAACAGTGACTGAGTCTTCAAAGGCTGCAGAAGGCAGGGAAAGCAGACGATCGGGTTGTTAGGATAGAAAAGGAGCTTTTAATTATGAAGGAACCTGACTTGGGGTGAGTTCAGCCCTCCTTTCCAGCAGCAGTACTGTACATCCCCTTCAGTCAGGTGAGCAAGACTTGACTATTCCAAAAATCAGTCTGTTGGGGTTAGGCTTCTCAGTAGGTGACATACAATCAGATATGCAAGGTGGATATTTTATATTCAGTGCTATTTGACTTCTGACCAGGCTTATTTTCCTTCACTGCAATGGATTGTTTCTGGACAAGCCCCTGCCATGCAGGTATTCCTCCCAAAGGCTTGCAACTAGAGCACGTTTGCTTAGACATCTTGTATTCACCTTGTAGGCCTGTGTCTGTGGACTGTCTTGGCAGCATAAGCCTTTTTGTCCCCAACGCTATCCACGTTTTTCCCCTCGAAAGATAAATCCCGTCTTATATCCAATAGAATAACTTGGAACTGGGTTCAACTTTCTTCGAAAAATGACAATTTGTTTATAACTTTTAAACCCCAAAGCTCTCAGAGCACTTTTCTTTTAGAAAAAAGCCATCTGTCCGGATATCTAAAGTTACATGTTGCTTCTCTGATGTAAGTCAAGTTTTCCAGATGGCATAATGACAGCAATTCCAGGAAAAATTAAAAGTCCTGCTATTAAGTATATTTAATTCTGTTCGTATGCTTTTGATTACATACTGCATACAAATAATCCGTTTACTTGATGTGATTTTATAGTAATCCACATCCTTACTTCTCTTGCAGACTTTATCCATTGGCGTACTTGATATTTTTGGGTTTGAAGACTACGAAAATAATAGTTTTGAACAATTCTGCATTAACTTCGCCAACGAGCGCTTGCAGCACTACTTTAACCAACACATCTTTAAGCTTGAACAGGTAGGTTTGGAAATATTTACTCTCTGATGCCAGCAAGTGTTGGCGTGGTTTGCGGCGCTAATAGAGTTCTTAAATTGTCCCTTTAATTCTTGTGTGTTAAGGTGTGTACGTTCAATTATTCAAATTTAAACTTCTAATTTACTGTGTGCCTTAGTGCTACCTGTAAAATAAAATCCAGCCAGCAATTTGCTGGTTTTAAATAAACCTTTTCAGATAAAAGGTCTTCATCATGAAGACCTTAACCATTGCTTTTTTGTCTCCTTGATGAGCTCAGAAGGCTCATCCATGAGCAAGTTCCTTCTTGCCTTTGTCCAGACTTGCTGCTGTGTCACTTAATATGACATCAAAGTTCTTTTTTGGCAACTGTTGAAAATCCCACCTCAATCTTCTAGTGGCTTTTTGCTTTCCAGCGTTAATCTGGGCAGAGGGAGGGGAAATGTCACTCTCGTATGTGTCCAGCAAGGTCAGACCTGAGTTCCTTACGACCTCTGGTAGTCAGGCGGATTAGGAAGGGTTGAACTTTAAGCTTTGCTTTAGGTTTGTTTCCAGCCTCGAATTAACATGCTGTAAGAGAAAGAACAAAAATACAGGCCATAATTTTGCAGGCAACATGGCACAATCTATTAATTAGGAAGGGAGAAACCTTTTCCAAACTTAATTTGTTATCTACTGACAAGCAGGACAGGAGAGCTACTAAAGCAGATGTTTCATTGATGCACAACATATAATTGGGCTGTATAATACAGTAAATATGTTACAGACCTTCAGAATGTTTGGGGATTTGTGAGGGATTTTTTTAAATGCTGGTCTGCATGTCCTCCCTTCAGGTGAAATTCTTCTTTCACTGAGGTCAGGGGAAATCTTCCTTATCATTAGTTTCAGTAGAGCTAGTATTTGATGAGCTATGCTCTGTGGCCTGAGTGCAGCTGAGATCAGAACATTAGAACAGCCCTTCCCAGAAACCCTCATAGTTTGGGGTTGGGTTTTTGTGCCTCTACAGCTTTATAAAAGATAGGAAAAGTCAGAAAGAGAAATCTCCTTGAATGTGAGAATGGTCAAAAATGAGTGATAGATCCCGAACGGACCATTTGGGGGATGTTTGCTCTAGTTTGATGCTTCTCTGTTAGGCTGTGTTTATTTTTTTGGTGAAGAACGTGGAGCAGAACTACTCAAACCCATTTTATTTCAGTTTTGCAACTTGTCTTCATATGCTGAGGCACCCTACTCCACAAAGTTAGCAGTAAAACCCTCCTGTATTTCTTGGTGGAGGTCTGTTTAACCATTATCCACCATAAAAAGGCAAGCTAAAGGACTACTGCGAAGCCAACGTAGCGATTCTTTTTCTATAAAGGCAACTAGAAGAGACTTGGGAAGGTAGGACCCTTCTGGAAAACTCAGGGAGGTGGGACTTCGGGGCGCTTGGATTTTGGGAGCCTCTGCCAGCTTCACAGGAGCAAGCTGTAGATGCCAGCATCCATAAGGGAATTCCCATGGTTGGGCTGGGATTTCTTAGCGAATCAGTGCTCCGCCCGAGCCCGCGGTATATACAGAGCTCCTGATTGCAGCATTCTGTAATTCTCCTTAGACTGGCTTATAATCAGTGACCTAATTAGCTTTCTCCTATAAATCTGCCAAGCACATGAAGTCATTAAAGTCAGTGTTTGCTCTATGGATGAGAGAAGCAGTTGCAGAGGCATCCGATTGCAAAGGATTTGTTCCAATTCTTAATGCTGGAGCACGTCATCTGTCTAGGGCTCTGCTGGTGGAAAATACGGTCATCTCTTCATAGTTTGCTTTCTAGAAATATAAATAAGCTTTACAGCTGCCTGAGCGCTAATTCTTGAGAGAATTATTTGTACAGTTTAAACATTGATATTTCCTCCTCTTGGAGTTACATGCTGTATGTGCAGGAGTGGATTTGATGGAAAGAAAACTGATGATATGTGGCCAGATTTTGGGTCTTCAGAATATCTTTCCTCTGTAGCTGGCCTTAAGATTAACCTGCTGGTCTATGGATGAAGAAGTTTGTGTTGTGTTTCAAGACCAAAAAAATAGTTAGGTTATTTTGTTCTGAGATATTTGCAGCTTTTCAAGGGTTTATTTGATGTCTTGATGGCTGAAAAAGGAGCGCGGTTATTGGTGAAGGGTTCCTGAAGTAATGGTAGAACCAAGTGGGGAAGGTCCTCCTCTGCAGCCAGAGACAGGCTTCTTGTATCTCCAAAGTTTGCAGGCAGGTTGCTGAGATATTTGGACACTCCTGCTAAAAGGAAAAACAAATATACAACAAGTATATGCTAAGGAATTTATTTTTTTAAATTGTAATAGAATTTGTGCGCAAGAACGGTATTTAGCCATGATGTCATTGTTGCTGGTGTTATGGAAACCAAAATACCAACCCCAAAGCCATCTAACAGCAGCGTGGGATTATTTTAACCTTTCTTTTTTTGTTGTTTTCTTGGTGAAATCTAATACAATGTGCCTCGTGGATCTCTTTTTAAACTTTCTGTCTGAAGACAATGCTATTTCCAGCAGTTTGCAAACAGACAACCAAGGCATCCTCGGGCAGTCTGGCTTCCGCCCGATGCCTCCTATAACTACAGCTGCTGTTGCACTGTGTACCAAGAGTCTACAAAGGCCTTTGCAATAGCAACCTTCTCTCCTTGAGCCAACCGTATCCATAAGGATAATGTATTGCTGCCCGCTGGTCTCTTAGAGCCTCTGAAGACAAAAGCTAACCATGAGTAGTCAACCTTTGAGGACTGGCAGGCTTGGTTCAAGTTTCTCTTGTGGTTGGAGGTGGAAGAGTGAATGCTCCCTGAAAAAACACTGCTGTACCCTGTACAACAGGCAGAGAAACAACAAGCTCCACAAGTTATTGATTTATTATCTGGCAATATGCCATTGCATGTAACTTTTTGAAAAATTAAAAAAAAAGGGTGCTTAAAGTACTTTTTTTTTTTTTTAAAAAAAAGGATGCTTAATGCTATTTAAATGTTATTTTTAGGATAGGAAGATTTCAAACTGCAGGATTGTTGAAATAAAACGTGACTCCTGTTGTTGTCATCAGTCCCCCACAGTGTTGGCTTGGGTCATTCCCGTCCCTGGGGACCTAGTCCTGGGTCTGGAGGGGACTGGGTCTGGACAGGCTTCGTTTGCCACCCCTTGTTCATCACTTTCTCCAGATGGTGGACATTCACAATATATAATACATAGACGTACTCTAATATCATAGAATAGTTTGGATTGGTAGGGACCTTAAAGACCATCTTGTTCCAACCCCCCTGCCATATATAAAATGTAATATTTAAAATATCAACCTCCAGGAGTGCTACTCTTAAATCTGTGTAGCAGCATCCTACGTAGGCGAATTAGAAAGCATCCTTAAAATATCGTTAGAAAACGCTCTACAAAGCTCCACTGGTGGGATGTGCTGGTCTGAACGACTCGGAGGTTTGGGTTGCTTTGGGTTTGTTGTTGTTTGGGGTTTTTTTTTCTTTGATTCCCTGACCTTTATTGAAAGCCCAGCATAGAGAGGTATGGTATCTGTGTGAATAATGTGAATGAATGAGAGAGGAGATAGGAGTGAATGTATTTCTGTCACAAGTTTGGAAGGGGCTGAAGGCATTTAGCCTGGAGGACCAGCCTAGTGTTCACCGTGACCACTGTGGAGGTCCTCTTCACATTTCCAGAGCTCAATACATCTTGCAAGGACCACATTGAGATATATGTGTATGTATTTATTTTCCTCTTTAATTTAAATAGCAAGGGATTAAATTAATCTAGCAGCTGATCACGCAGCATCTTTAGGCTCATGCTTCTCCTGTAAGGGCAGGTTGGGAAGAAGGGAGCAAATGGGACTGCAGCAAAGCTGTGTTTTGCCAACCCAATTTTCCCCATTTTGAGAGCAAAATAGAGTTTATGACTGCAACCCCCTGTTGCCACCAAAGCATAGGGAGCTGATGTTGAGCTAAGAGATGGATGCTGCAGAGCTGGTGTAGCATGTACGGCCGTGTGCATGAAACCCTGGGCTGAACCTAATCACTCTAATAATGAACAGTCCAAATTACAATAAATTAACATTTCAGGCTGTGTATGTAAAGCAGATGTGAGGTTGTCAGCAGGCAAAGAATCGGCCTCAAAACCAAGTCGAATTCAGGTGCCATTTGCTGAGAGGCTATGGCAGCGGTCACGTCACAGAAGACCGTCTTGAGGACCACTGTAAACGGTCTGCAACCGAAGGTGGGCAGCAGAAGAAATGCAGGGAAAGGCTGGTCATCAAAACCTGGCATTGCCAGACATTATCATTAAAATAGAGCAGCTTATAAACCTGTTTATAGATGGTTATTTACAGACCATGTGGATACGTATCTATATAGGCTGCATCTGTAGGCACATCATTAAAAAATAGATATTATTTTTGAGATATGTTTTCTTATTTTTAAGTGCTTATTTAAATTCCTCTTTATACTTAAATTGAGAACAAACATAACAATCCTCATTTGTAAATGACAGCGTCGGCATCGTCAGCCTCGGCATCTTCTTCTGGAGGGATGTCGGGAACTTGAGGCATCCGCGTCGTCTGCGACGTGTAAGTGCCGGCACCAAACCAGACGTTCGTCTTGTTCATTCAGAAAGTCTCTAATAATAAGAATTTCCCATCGAGAGGATCTGTCATATCGAGCTCCTTTTAATTATCAGCCGATGCCGGGATGATTCTGCAGGGGGTGGCTCACGATGCCCGCTTGTGTTTGATGAACAAGCAATTAATCCTCCACAGGAAGGTTTAATTCCTGGATGAACGGATCCTACTTGGATCTCTCTTGCATGGAGAGATTGTCCCACACCTTGGTACCATTTCCAGCCTCGGAAAAGCTTTTCCAAGCTCCCCAGGATTGATTTTAGGATACATCCATATATGGACGTATCCAGAAAGGAGCTTTTACATGGTGTAGTTCCTTTAGTTTATCATATAACAATGACCTATTTGTATGTATTTTATTAAAACATTAAATATCACATTATTTCCTGGAAGGTTTTCAATACAGTTTGTAATATATGCTTTTGTTCCTCCTTTGTGAACCGAGCTTTTGGAGACATTTTTCATATTTACTTGTCCATCAGCATCCTCAAGGTCATTGGGACCTTGTCCCTGAGTAAGCGATCAAGAGAGAAACAATTTATGTGCTTGAGTTTAGCAGCTCTAAGCTTCTGTTTCCAAAGGTTTGTATTTTTCTGGGTGTCAAATTGACTTGTAATATTTTTTTAAGACTATTTTGAGATTCTTTGAAGCTGGAGGAGTCAGCTAGGCACGGAGAGAGGCGTGGAAGGGGATTTAATTCCTAGTTTCTCTCTTCACAAATGCCGCCTGCAGCTGAAGCAGACGGCGCTAGGGGTGAGAACACAGGAATTTCACACCCTTCTGTTCAGCCGTGAATTTTTAGGCAAAATATATACATTTAGACATCCAAAAGTATCTGCCTGTCGATCGCATCGGAGCGTATGGCTCTGGATCGCAACAGAACATGATGGGGAAGCGTTCCCACATGGAGCTACGCTGGAAATAGAGATGGGGGGGGGGGGGGTTCAGTTGATTTCCCACATTATTTGGGGAATTTTCTTTGTATAAACAAGATTTTCTTATGCCCCAATAATTAAAGAGGCGAGAGCATCATTCCCTGTCTTTGGGCTTGAAATGTTAACATTTGGGGGCCGCTTCTCAATTTTCACTGAAACTAATGGCAGCATCCGTACAGTATAAGACGTCTGCCTCCTTGGGCACTGAAATGCCAAGATATTTTGGTGGCTCTTGGCTTGCAGGCTGTGTGGATGGACACCCGCCACCTTCCAGACCTCTTTAAATCAGGGCAAATTTTTTACATTTGATATTTCGTGATTTTCTATTTATGCCTAATTTTTCACTGCCTTTTAGTTTCAATTTATTAATCCCTCTGTTTTGTGCTTTAAGACCAATGGGAAAACAATTTGGGGTTTTATTTTCTATTTTTATTGCATCTCTCCTTATTCATTTCATCTCTGGGTTTCCATGCTTCTCTTCTCTTAAGCTTGTCAAGCTCCTGCTCATTGCCTCCAACCACCTCTTAATTTTACCATATGAGTTTGGGGAGCAATAGCCCCCAGGGAGGAGATTTCTCTAGATAAATATGAGCTTAAAAATCATATTTAATGCTTTTTCCTCTAATTCCGCCTTTTAGTGTTTGGTTTTACTCACCGTTGACCGTGGTTGGATATGGAGTCATTCATAACAGAGCACGTGTGGATGTGTTGAGATGTTTTTTCCAGCATCTCCAACATGCTGTTGGGTATTTTCTCTCACTTGGTATATAAACCTTGAATTGAGCTGGGGATTAGAGCATCAAAACAAAATCCCAATAAGAGAACTGATCCAACACTTCTGTAAGGATAACGGGACTTGTTTCTGTACACATGGAGCTATAAAATGAGGGGTGCTTTCAGTGCGTAGCAGTTGGATTTCCATCAAGCCTCGAGTCCCAGTTGGAGTTTTCCTGATGCTCAGCCACATGTATTTCAATCTTAAATTCCTTAGTGTGTGTAGCATAAACAGCATTTCTACTCTGGGCTCAGTTGTACGCAGGAGGGGTTTCTCTTCCTTAGTGCCTAGCTATCTCCTTAAATTTCCATATATAAGGAATATTCTTCCAGATACTCTGCCACATTCTGTTTATTTGGTACCCCAAATTTTACATGCCTCAGATGATGTCCTGGGATATTCTCTAGAGACGTATGCTCCTGTCCTGAGTTTCAAAGTCTGGACCCACATTTTATGGTGCTATTTCATGATCTTTAGGGTCTTTATTTTATGTTTGAACACTGCAAGTTGGGTTTCTTGTCATAGTGTTGAGGTCTGTCTCAGCATTTTAAGTTCTAAAAAAATCCATCCCTTGCAAACAATAGAAACTCAAACTAGAACCCAAGAGAATGGCACAAAGCTGTGCCAGGGGAGGTTTAGGCTGGATGTTACCTTGTTGACCTTATTGATGTTTATAAATATGTAAAGGGCAAGATTCAGGAGGACAGAGCCAGACTCTTCTCAGTGATGGCAGCGATAGGACAAGGGGCAACGGGTGCAAGCTGGAGCAGAGGAAATTCCATGTGAATATAAGGAGAAACTTTCTCACTGTGAGGGTGATGAAGCCCTGGGACAGGCTGCCCAGAGAAGCTGTGGAGTCTCCTTCTCTGGAGACATTCAAGCCTGCCTGGATACGTTCCTGTGTGATTTAGTCTGGGTGATCCTGCTTTGGCAGGGGATTGGACTAGATGATCTTTCAAGGTTCCTTCTAACTCCTAACGGTCTATGATTCTGTGTTCGGAAGAGGTTCTGTGCTGAGGGGGTGGCAGGGCGTTGGGACAGGCTCCCCAGGGAAGTGGTCACAGCCCTGAGTCTCTGGAATTCACTGGGCTAGAAGCTTTTGTAGAGAGTGGTAATGTCAAAGGTTTGGTCATTGATGTAGAATCATAGAATGATTTTGATTGGAAAAGACCAAGATCACTGAGACCAACCATCTATCCAACCCTACTAGGTCCAACACTAGACCATGTCACCAAGTACAACATCTACTCTTCCAGGCATGGCGACTCACCCACCTCCCTGGGCAACCTGTTCCCATATCTGACAACCCTTACAGTAAAGAAATTTTTCCTAATATCCAACCTAAACTTCCCCTGACACAACTTAAGACCGTTTCCCCTTGTCACTAGCTAAAGGTGGTCTGCTACAAATAAGACATCTGAATTTGCCTCTAAACATAATTTACTTTTAAGTCAAGGTATGAACATTAATTAACCTCCAGTTACTTTGGACTTGATGACCTAAAAAGTCTTTTCCAACCAAAACATTTCAATGTTTGAGGGGTGGTTTTTTGTTTCAGTGGGCTTCCAGGTCTTTCGTCTCATCTCTGTGTTGACCCTATGTTTCTTAAATGAAAACCTCATGTTGTTTGGATCTAATTCCTTAATATTCGAGTGCTCTGTGAGGATCCAACATCCATCAAAGGACAACAGAGACTTTATTGTTGAACTCCTAAGCGAAGAAATATTTGGAGGTTGCTTTTAAGGATATCTCCTGAATTCTGCAGAGAGCCGGTCATTATATGACGAATATAGAAATCACATAGAAGATTAACAGCTGAAACTTTAATTAACATATGTGGACAGACAGCAATGACCTCCCCTAAAGCTGCTACCAGCAACCACCCAAGGAATGACATTGGTCAGTCAGAAAACTGTGGTTCTTTCTTCTGGGCTGTGTTTCTTCCTGAAGACCATTAAACCGATAACTGGAAAAATGCTAGGAATAAAGAAATAAGGGAGATTTTTTTTCCACTTAAGCTTGGGAGTAATCGTTCTGGCATAGTTTCTGCTGCTGTGTATGCTCTGTCTTGAAATGAGAGCATGTATCTTGAGTTATTGTGGAAAAGGTTATTAGTTGAGGACTTTAATCCCTCTTCGTATTTGGCCAACGCAGCCAGAAGGTTGCACTGGGGATGGAAGGGAGGGAGCAATGGACGGACAGATGTGTGGAATAACTGCACAGCCTGGGAATGAGTGTTTGTGACCCACACCAGAGACAAAAGAAGAGCAGAGGAGAGGGAGAATTAGCCAAAATGCTGCAGCTGAAGAAGCAGAGGCCAGGAGGTACGTGATGACCAGCCGCAGGTCATGTGTTGCAGAGCTGAAGATGAGCCTACAGTTTAGACCTTGAACTTTGGTGTCTTATGGCCATCTATTGAAGTATCTTTAAGAAAACCAGCTGCTGTTGCCAATTAGTTCTTTTGCACCAGTCTTTGGAGTAGTTGAAAATGTTTAGTGTGGTTGGAAGTTTCACAGCAACGTTTGCTGCAGCTGCTAAGTGTCCCAGGTGGAGCTCTGGATGTTTAGAAGGCTTCTAGAGCAGAGCAATGGCATGTGCCTGGTTTGGATGTGTTAAAACTCTAGATAATTGTAGGGGGAATGGGGGGAAATGATATGTGGGTAAAGCCCCCATGCAAGTGGTTTGAAAAACAGTCACGATAATAAATCAATAATTCAAGTAATGTGCACCAACCACCCATCACCACTAAAGTAAGACTCTTCTTTTGACCTCATGGCAAAGTTTATTGCTCTCTGGGTTCTCAGAACTGGTCCTGAGCAGGCAAAACTGGGACTAACAGACCCTACATCTGATTAAGCAGTTGTCAGAAGCAGGCGGTTGATAAACGATGCCGACTCCCATTACCACTGCACGCATCGCTGTCTCTCTTAAATCACTCAGGGTGAAGCTCAACGCTTGTTAAAATAATGCACAGTCTTTTACACTTGGCTGGGTTGCCATATAGAAGCTTTTTTCTACTGTCTTGCCCTAAAAATATAGTGAGTCTTAGTCAAATAGATGATCTTTAAATGCCTGTATTTTACCAGGGACATGGGAATGCTGTTCTGCATGCCTTCTGTGTCCTGGCTGCTTTACAGGAGGTGAAGAAAAAAAAGAAACTTGGTTAAAAAATAACAATAGTGTAGAATTATTCCTTATATTTGGGATGTATTTATTTTTTCCCAGTGGGATGTGTTATGTTTTGAGCTGAAAAGGCTTAAGGGCTGTTAAAAACTCCTCCTATGCCAGCACATGTATGCGTGGAGTACGTGGTGTTGGTGTAAATGTATCTAAATGTCTCCTGAATTTGGGACCTTGTAGGTTTTTAGCCAAAATATCCTTGTGGGATGTCTCAAAGCATGTCAAGCTCTTTAATTCTAAAAATAATGTATGTACAGCTCGTTAATTTTGGATGGAGTTAATGTTAGAGAGTTGGAAGAATGTGCTTTTTTTAAAGTTTTTTTGTCATATTAAAAACTAAAAGGAGAAGCAACAATAAAAATTAATTGGAGCGATATAAAGTGCATCATATTAGTGCAATTTTGAGGAATTTTTTTTCCTTTTTTTTCTTTATTTCTGCCATCAAAATGCCAAGCCAACGTGGCTTGGAACGTTCGGACTTTTTCCAACACAGGGAGTAAGGTGCACTTCCAATAGTGCTGTTTCGAGAGTGAGTCACAAGTCTTAAAAACATATGATAAAGATTATGATTTTTATGGACAGACCAGCTTGCCTTTCTTCCAAACGCCATAAAACAATTTCAGCAGAAGACTTCCAGAGTAATCCAGCTGCAGATCCATCTTGGAGAAGATAATCTTTATAATAGAGTGGAAAATAAATCGGTTGGGTTAGGTTTTTTATTCTCCAGTGTGAATTTGGGGACAGACCCTCACTTTTACTCTAAAGTGTTGTAGCTCTGCTGGTCTTGGAGCAGTGATTTCTGCTAGCTGGAGGTCTTTTTGGTAGCCTTTGTAGCACCAACCATTAAGATTGTGTGATATAGAAGAGTAGAGTGAAAGAGGAAAGGGAAGTCTTGCTTTTTCTGTGTAATTCAGCAAATAAGCTGTACCACTGATTTCTTCTAGCAACTAAATAGTAGTTGACAACTAAATAGTATGTCATCTAAATGCTTTAGCAGCAAGCCAGGAAAGGGCAAACAAGGAGCAGCAATGCGTAGCACGCCCCACATGTCCTCAGTGAGCACGGTCTGCTGAGCCAAAGTCTGGTGCACCCAAAATTGCCTGATGCTGTGTGGTTCCCTGTGGTTTACATCATTTGAGTAGTTCTTGGTCATTTTCTTTTGCACCAAAAAGAAAATACTGGTGGTGTGTCAGCAGAAGAGATGTTCGTTTCCATAAATGTTGCGTCGGTTTCCACAAAACCTTTTCACTTTGACTTTATGCACCCAGTACCATCGTGATATCTCTGTTTTTTGGGGTGCTTTTTTTAGGAGGAATATAGAGCAGAAGGAATTAGCTGGCACAACATCGACTACATAGACAACTCTGGCTGCATCAACCTGATCAGTAAGAAGCCGACGGGCCTGCTCCATCTGCTGGATGAGGAAAGCAAGTAAGTGGGAAACTGTTTGGTTTGCTAATTATACTTGGGGTTTTTTCACTTAAAAAGGGTTTATCCTTTTGTCTTACCTCTTTCTTCCCAGTACGCTGCTAATTGCTCGTTGATCTAACTTATTGTTTTGTTTCCCCCAAAAAAACACAAAACAATGAGAATAAGGAAAAAACAAAAAAGGCCTTAACAAATAATAATTCAAATTCTGTTTCAATAATCCATTAAAGAGGAGGACAAAAGTTTCCTTGGCTTTGCTTCTCATTTCTCTCCCTGTCTCTTGTGGTGTAACAGTGAAAGATGCTTGAAGTTGAGCCAAGTGAAGGGTGGTGTGGGTGCTGGTACATTCGTGGAACCTAAAGTAGGTTGTGGGGTGCTGGTATTCAGTTATATTGTGCATTTAACAACTTTCTTTTAAAAATGAAGCCAGAGGGAACTGAGGGCACGTTTACGTAGGGGCTGCACAGCTTCAGGAGTGTTGGGGATGTGCCTGAGGTTTGCATCCTTGGGTATGTCCGTCCAGCTTGTCTCAGTAGAAGTTATCACATGAGCTTGTGGCTTCTGGGTCTACCTTTGGGTGGAAACTTCTAAGTGTAAAGGATGTCCTGTCAGATGCACGAGCCAGTTTTCTCTGTGTGAAGGGCACGGAAAGGCCAGGCAGATTCACTGGTGTTGCCTCGCATCCAGTTGGCTCTGAGCACAAGCTCTCCTTCCACCATCTGCTTGCAGGTTTCTCCTCTGTTTTTTTGTCTCGTTGACCAGACACGTGGCAGTGATGCTGTCCTAGTGATTCTGGACCAGGCTAAACTAGCTTAATTTATGTAAAGTTGTGAAATACACCCTTGAGTGCTGTTCCTCCGGAGTCAGTGCTGGGTCCACCCTGTTCCGTATATTCACCAGTGGCTTGAAGGAAGGGATGGAGTGTATCCTCAGCCCCTCAGCCAGTTTGACTATAGGAAGTTCCACCTAAATATGAGGAGGAGCTTCTTTCCTGGGAGGGTGGCAGAGTCCTGGGCCAGGCTGCCCAGAGAGGTTGGGGAGACTCCTTCTCCGGAGACATTCAAACCCCATGATCCTGGACTTTGTCTGTGCAGCGTGCTGGAGGTGATCCCGCTCTGGCAGGGAGTTAGACTAGATGATCTCCAGAGGTCCCTTCCAACTCAAATCATTCTGTGAGTTACAGATTTACATTAAGTCTGAGGATGGAAGATTGGGTTGCCCTCACCAAGAGGTTCTGCTCAAGCTCCCTAGTAACTCCTGAAATTGAAGTGGGATTGCTAGGCATAACAACTCCAGATTTCCTAAATGCTGGAATACTCCGTAGGTACAGGAGCAGCCTAAGCCTCAAAACCAAGGACACTAACTTGGGGTGTCAGGGAAGCGTGGGTACCCTGCTTAGTTTCCATGCAGTGGGCATTCAGTCCAGAATGCCACCATAAAAATACACCTATTTGTGCCTTCATAACTGATTCCAGACCAGAGGTCTTCAGACACCAGATATACCTTCTGCTTGTACATAACCATACTGAAATAGCATTTGCTTACTATATGAAGACACAGTAGCTGAGTATATCTTTTTTTTTTCTATTTTTAGTCAAGAAAGAAATGTAAAAGCTTTCTCGTTGGGTTCACGGCTGTCTTCTTTTTAATTCTTTCCACTCAGTTTTCCTCAAGCCACAAACCAGACACTGCTGGACAAGTTTAAGCGTCAACACGAAGGGAACTCCTACATTGAATTTCCAGCTGTTATGGAGCCGGCTTTCATCATCAAACACTACGCGGGCAAAGTGAAGTACGGAGTGAAGGTCTGTCACCCAGCTGTTCCCCGACAGTTGTTTTAATTTATAATTGTCTAGCTGCGATGGGGAAGGAGAGCCACAAAGGCTCCAAAGAGATGTTTGGAATTGGCTAGAGGAGCGACACGGGGGTTGGGAGAGAAGTGTTTGGGCAAAAGCTAAGCTGAAGTGAGAAGATGGTGGAGGTTGTGTCTTTCTGTTCTCCTTCACGTTACAAGCATTGTGTGTTGGCTTTTGGGAGAGAATTGGGGACACGCACTGAGGTTGATGCTACATCCCAGCCATGGGTTGCTGTCTTACCCTAGCTGAAGCTAGGAGAGTTGAAAATTGAGTATTTCGTAACCGTTCTGGACTTGGTTCATCTAGAAAATCCAATGTTTTTTCTCCATCATTAGCCGTTTTTTAACCCAGGTTATGTGAGCATAGGTCTCAGCATCTCGCTTTAAAATCCCTTGCAAATGATTTCCAAGCTGTCCACGTTATTAGCCAGAGCATTTCTGGTGGGGGGGTGAGACTATATTGGAGACAATACCACCACGAATCTATAAGTGTGTTTCTGATGCAGTAACTGCATGTGACAAACTTCAGCATCAGCTTTGAGGTGGTTCAGAGAGCAGCGTTTTGGATAAAACATGTATTTTCTGGGCCTAAAGAGGTGTCTAATATGGGGCCAAAAAAAAAATTAGAAGCGGAATTCAATAACTGTGCTGTCCTAGGGGTAGCCTGGCCAAACTTACCCAACATTATCTTGTAGATACCATTTACTTTCCTCTTTTCTTCCCCTCCTTTTTCTCCTTCCCTAGGATTTCCGTGAGAAGAACACAGATCACATGCGCCCAGACATCGTAGCTCTCCTGCGAAGCAGCAAAAACGCCTTTATCTGCGGGATGATCGGGATCGACCCGGTGGCCGTCTTCCGCTGGGCCGTCCTGCGGGCCTTTTTCAGGGCGATGGTGGCTTTTAGGGAGGCTGGAAGTCGTTACGTGGAGAAGAAAACTGGTACGTGGGCTGACCTCCTAATCCTAGCACTTGTTGTTTACCAGCGATTTAGGTCTAATATATTACTACTGTGTTTTAAGCAGCCTGACTTACTAGGAGTTATTAATCTATTATAAAGCCTCCTTGAAACAGTGCATAGATTTTTGCTATCCAAAAGTAAAGGTATGTTTGGATTTTACCACTGTGAGACAAGGTGTTCATTGTACCACTGCGTTAGCTTTTCCTTTTCGTAGGAAATCCCGAAGGATTTGAACGGAAACGTTGGAATTACTCAGCGAACAAGGCAAATTGGTTTTGCTGGGAATTCTTGAGCTGTTATTTCTACCTGGAAACAAACCAAAATGAAAAAAAAGAACTAATTCATCTCTAAAATTTTTCAAGCTGTTCACCCTTTAAAAGCTGCAAGCGAGTGTGTCTCTGGGCTAGCAAAATTCATTGCTTCACAGTCATCCAGAACCGCCTCGCACCGAACGCCAGGGCGTTAAATCAAAGGGAAGTAATGGTGCATCATCATGCTGTGGCAGGCAATGCCTGGCTGGGCTTTTAGGCCATTTCTCTGTGTAAAGCAATTTTGGAAAGACGGGTACAAGCTATTACTATTCATTTCTGGGCACAAGAGGGCTTGAAATTCATGATGAAATTAAAGCTGCAGCAGGGATAGTGTCAGTGGAGTTAAAATTAAGCACGGAGCTGCACTGTGTATTACTTTTTTTCTGGTCAGAGAGGTGTGCATCAAGGAGAGCCAAGGAGCCTGGGACAAGGGAAATGGGCATGGAAACCGTACAAGCAGAAAGAATAATTCTCTTGTTTGGGGTAAATAATAGCATCCTGATAAAAGCCTGAGGCAAAAATCAGCTTTCAGCTCTTGAGGCTCTTCCTCTTGAACTGCTCAGATGCAGCATAAGAGAAAAGATGTTTCTCATGAACCTGGTTCTGCTCGGCACATCCAGGCAGCATCTACAGGCAGCAGTGTTTTGAAATGCCGAGAGGTGGATGGCAAAGGCGTTGGGCATCAGGAGGAACGTCACTTGAAAGAGTTGGCTTTGGAAATCTGTATTTGCTTTTTCCTGCCATCACCTTTTGGCCTTGCTTAAAGCCCAGGCTGAACTAAAGTGAGCTGCTCAAGGAGAGAAAAAGACGTTCAGTCTTGGGAAGGAATAGCTAGTTTCAAGCCCTGTTTTGCTTCCCATGTCACTGGCATTCAGTCGTGCCTACCATGCTTGGCTCCTCGCTCGCTAGCTTTCCGCTTTTCAGTCTTGACTTTGTGCATTATCTTCCATATATATATATACACACATATATATATATATCAATATATCAATATATAGGTATAAAATAGAGTCTGGGATGTTTTCAGGCAATATCTGTTGGGAGAACGTGCCCTACAAGTGGTGACAGAGCTGGGACCACTGACAGTCAAGTGCCTCTGCTCTCTTTTTGGAGAGGTGCCCATCATGCCCTAGCATGACTTCTGCCCAGGTAGTAGTAGCACTTCGCATGGTGAGAGGGGATCTTACTAATGTTTGTAAATATTTTAAGAGTGGAACACAGGGGAAATAGCCAGCTTCTTTTCAGTGGCCTGTGGGGACAGGACAAGGGGCAACGGCCTCAAGTTGGAGCACAGGGAGTTTTGCACCAATATGCAGAAGAATTTTTTTCACAGTAAAGGTGACAGAGCCCTGGGACAGGCTGCCTAGGGAGGTTGTGGAGTCTCCATCTCTGGAGATATTCAAGACCCATGTGGACACCAACCTGTGCAACCTGTCCTAGGGACCCTGCTTTGGCAGAGGGGTTGGACCCGATGGGCTCTGAAGGTCCCTTCCAACCCCTACATTTCTGTGATTCTCTGAGATCTGTAGCAGTGTTTTCCTTATGCTTTTCATGGCAGGGCCTCATGCCCATCTCCCGTTCAGTTGTCCTCCAAAATCCCATCTGTCGTACTAAAGCAAGCATAGCGTCCGCTACCGGATGCTGCTGGTCCCTCCAGAACAAAACCCCAAATTGATGATGTGCACCTATGGCAGAAGGCATTTGTGAATTATTAAAGAATCACTAAAATTACCCCATCTCAATAGACAAAAGCAGACAACCAATGACAGCGTAGGTTTAAGTTGGTTTAGTTTTTTTTACCAAGCCTTTAATTAGCCTGAGTTGAATGCCTTACTGCCCATGGATGTGGAGCTTTTGATAAATTTAAGGTCAATTAGCTGAGAATAACTTCACCTGCATACATTCATCCAAGTGAGTATGCTTCATCTTTGTATATCATTTTCGTGTTGCCCCCTTCTTGGTTTCCAAGCTCCGTCTGCTGCTGCTCCCATCCATCAGGCAGGGGTAGGTAGTGTGTAGGAAAACACCTGAAGCCTGCTTTTTTCATTGAGGCTCTTGCTGCTCTTTTATCTTAACCCCACATGGATCTCCCTTGCTTTTACCTATCTGAAGGCCAGTCCAAATCACAGTTGGTGTACCCAACAGGGGTTTTAATTAAAAACCTCAGCCTTCTGTCTAAGCAGCTCTGCAAAACTTTTCTTTGCTCTCCTGTTCCATCATCCTTTTGGTTATCTTATCTGTGCCAGCAGTGCCAACAGGTGCCACGGATGCTTCCATCACCATTTTTTCCTCCTGGCTTTGGGTACTCTCCTTTTTTTTGTGCTCCTAATATCTTCATTGCGTGGCTTTTTAGCAACTGTGCAAATTATCCTTGTCAACCTGGAGGAGAAGAGCAGCAAAACAGTGTCACAGTCAGTTTTGGTGGGTACCTCTTACAGCACTGCCAGTCCTCCTCAGATGAAACACGCCAAGATCTGGCAAGCTGCAATAGTCTGAAGGGTGGATTTTTTCAACATTAGTATCATTATTACTGTTGTTATTGATTCTATCAGGGAGGATTGAGATAATCCAAAAGAACTGTGGGTCTGAAGTAGAGTTGTTAATGAATTTTGATTAAAGGAACACTATCGAGCCTTTTTGGATAGAAATTTGGCTGATTGACCTTTTGTTGCTGTATCATCGATGTGAATTTATTACACAGAAAACCCCAAATTCTTTGTTAGCAAAAGCCCAGTGGAAGAACTTGTGCTGTTCATATAAACCAGGCTGTGGAGACTCCCAGCTTGCTCATCCTGGTTTTCCTGATGAAGGGTCCGGGTGCTGTGCCCTCCCTCAATGCACATTTGCATTCAGCCAACAAGGGTTGCTCCTTGGGTTAGGGCCTATTGCGGCTGACCTATGCGATAATTCTATCTCAAAAACAGTCCCCTTGACTTCTGCTAATTTATTCCTGAAGCTGGGTACTGAAAAACATAATCACCACCACCCTCCAAAAGAATAAACCCCCCAAACCTGTATTTGCCAAATAAAGGAGATAGCAACCAAAATAACAACCTTTGAGGAGTCTGAGGTGGTGTTAATGCAGTACAGCTCTTGACAGTGTTCCTCTGGCAAGTTCAGATTGCTCCTTTCTGATGATGTAATGCATTGGTATAAAATGCTTCTGTACATGCTGACACAAGGTAACTCCTCGGTGACCACATCATGCCTCAAAGAGAGCATGAGGTAACTGTTGACTTGGCCTCCTAAATGATGACGGACAGGTGCTGCTTGTTTGCACTCCTCCCCCCTGTCATCAGAACTCGGCCACCAAAAGTTCTCTTAGCCACGCAGCCATGGTTTCTTCCAACTCTTGACCTCAAACCCATCGTACTTAACTGCAGGCTCTGCCCTCAAGGAATACAGAACCTTTGTTTAATACAAATAACATCAAATTTTATTTTTAATTGCCAATATCTGACCAAAGTGTGGCACTGGGATGCAAGATGATAATCTGAGATGGCCATGTCTGGGAGCATCTGTGCAGTGAATTGCAGGTAACACCTGGCAGAAGCACAGAAAGGATTTTAAAAAGCACTTAATAGAAGTAAAGGTTTACCTAATCATCTATTTTTTTGCCAAATAAGATCAGAGTGATTATAAAGTGATTATACTCTGGCTAGTAAGGGTTGAAAGTGGGGTTGGGACACGGTCCAGCCCATCGCTCCTGTGTCATGGTGCTAGGTCTGGAGGAAACCGAGGTTTAAATTGTGTCGAGCAGCCCTCGAGCTCTCGTGTCCTTCGAGCTTGCTCTTTACCCTCTCCAATTTCTGCTTGTATAATCTTTCTTTTCTCTCTGTTTTGTTGTTGTTGTTTTTATTTTGCTTCCCAAGGGCATGATGATGCAGTGCCATGTGCGGTTTTGAAAAGTGTGGATAGTTTTAGCTTTCTCCATCACCCAGTTCATCAGAGGAGCTTAGAGATCCTGCAGAGATGCAAGGAGGAGAAGTACAGTAAGGCTTCACCATCCACCTTTCCCTCTGATACAACACTCACACGCCAAGAAATGGAAACCATGTGCATTCAGCATAGAAAGGGTTAAAAAAACCCCACCACCCACCTGAACCAGCTGCATTATAGAAATTTTGAGCCTATCAGGAAATTTCAAGAGTGAAATTAAATGCAAACCCACGTCTCTTGAGTTATCACATCGTTTTGTTGGCACTTTCCCCATTTATTCACTGACTTTGAGTCAGGATGCTGACATCAGGGATATTTTTCATGTGTTTTCTTGTTGTTAGCACACGTGTGATGATTACTTCAAAGCACAGCAGGTCCGGTAGGAATAGTCCTGATATAAAGCGTGTGGCTGATGCAGCTGGAATTTGACTTTATTTGGATTTCATTGGACTTTGAAAATTACTTTAGCCTGTGAAAATATGCTCTCTGAGGGCTCGTACTTAAAAGTAAAGCATCCAGCTATGTTGCTTTACACAATGAGTTGGGTAAAGATGCACTTGGTCTCCGTTTCTTCCTCCTCACTCCTCTGTCACACAATAAGCTCGTGCTGCATGATAATATGGACACTTCTGCCTGTGCTACTATATTTTATATCTATAAAAAACATATATTTGGTGCTCATATCTTTAGATATATCATTTTTCTACCATTATTCTCTTCCTTCATGTCATACACAAGAACGCTGCTATATTCACTCTGCCGGGGCAAATCCTCCACGCGAGTTGTTAGCTTAAACATTGTGCAACTGAGGTGTAAATACAAAACAGGGTTTTTTTTCTGCAGAGCTGAGCACGGTAAGTACAGTAGTTGCATGTTAAATCTTCAGAGATATGCTTTTCCTGTTCGAGACTGTATCAGATTACCATGCTTCCTTAATTTAGACCGTAATTCTTAATTCTGACTACATTATTTTTTCCTGTGAGTTCCCACCGTTGCTGCTTGTGCTGCAAGGAAATACAAAGCACTACAACGAACACAGCGCTAGATTTTCTGAAGCAGTGTCTGAACTTTCTGATACTACTAAGAGACTGTCTAAAAGGAAGGTGATCATCGGTAGCTTAACTCTTAATTGAAGTTAATTACATTTTAAATAATTAAACTTAAGTTAGCTCAGCCATATGGGAAGTTTGGAGGGGGGTTAATTTGCAATTAGTTAGGCTTAGGAAGGAAATTCCTACAACTCAAGAGAAATGGAGCCTTAATTTAAGCTCAATGTGTTAAAACCTTGTATATCATAGATTAGTCCACATGGTTTGGTCTCTCTTAGGTTAAAATCAACCATTGATCCAAGAGTAACATTTCCATAGTTTGTGGATTGGCCGAGACCATCTGACCTGACAAACAGGTCATTCATGTTCAGCATTCAGCAGTTGTCTTCCCATGGGGTGTGCTCCTGTAAGCTGCTTCCCCAGGCTTGGTTTCTTTGGGAGGATAAAATGGGGCTTGGAGCATGAGTAATTTTTGGGAGCAGAATTTAGTGAGCCTGTGGGCTGAGAATGCTCAGGCTGAGGTTGGCCCTGAGGACTCTGCTTTGCCCAGAAGTCAGATGAGGTTTCATCCATGGCATCCTTGAGAGAGGAAACAAACAGGTCATCTCCTTGTCTTGAATTGCACAGTAAGTTCTAGCTATACGCAAAGAGGAAAAATCTAATTGATGAGTTTATTGAGATTCCCTCGAGGTCATTTGGCATTCAGCTCATGTAGCCAACTGACAGCCCTTCCCTTACCGTGTCAGCCGTCTCACAGGTGGTTTTGGAGTCTATTGGTTGATTTATGGTCTTCCACAAGAGCAAGGCCACTGAGTTTAGACATCTCTTGAGTTCAAGCCTGAAGCTCCACTGGTTGATGTTCATAAGTAGGAACTAGACTGGGATTATTCAAAGCTCTTCTCAATGGGGCCAAAGCCCTGTTAGGCAAATCAGACTGTCTTTCTGAAACACTGCAAGCATGTGTTTGAAAAAGCAGAGTAATTTTATTCCTGAATTGTAAAATGGATCAGCCTGCATCTGAGTTGGGTGAAGGGAGGAAGTGGTTTCCACTCACACCCCTGTTCCTTGCATGCGGCATATCAAAATGTACAGTTTAATAGCCTATAGTCACCATACACAATTCTCAAAGCCACATGTGACTCATTGGCTTAAATTAAAAACGTTTTTGCCTTTCAAGTCTAAAACATACCCCACTCTGTTTGCCAGAAAAGGGGCTACATCAATATAACAACTTTTATTTGTGTGGCATGCATTTCTTCTTTTAGGAGACAAGTGATGCCACAATATAGAAAAGTCTCTTCTCTTTTTCTTCTCCTTTTCATCATCATCTTCTCTTTTTTCTCCTTCTCCTCTTTTTCTGTATAAATCCTCTTTAACCACCCTTGTGCACCATAACTTATATTAATCAAAAAGTTGCTTAAGGTGCTAAACTGGCAGAATTACACTGTAGTTTTAATCCAGCTGTTATCTGGAAGCCTGCAGTGGAAATCCTTTTCCCGAGGAACGCAAATTGTGGACACCATAATATTTTGAGACAACCTGGTCTTCACAACTTCAACCTGATTTAATGGGTTAGGTGGTGGTTTGGGCTTTTTCTTACAGGGATTTCTTTGGTGGGGAGTGGAGAAAAAAGGAAGGACAGCTTGCTGCCAAAAGGAGGGCATGAACTAAAAAAGAAATCTGAGAAATACCAGTGAAAAACCCATTTTTAATTAAATGCTTTAGGTTGGAGAAACCTTCCATGTCTTAATGAGGATGCATTCAGGCATAAATACTATATAGAAATAAGATGAGGATGGACATTAGGTGCTCTCTTAGTGAAAAACTAGCCACAGGAAATACTAATGCAGTTTTTAAAGCAAATTCCTGAGTATTGGGTTTTTTTTCCTTCCCCTTTACAGTTGGGTTTTTGCCCTATAAACAAGCTCGTTTTGGCACAGAAACGCCAGTCTTGAAATGGGTAAAAAAACCACCCCTAGGATGAGAAACATAACAAAAAACAATTCACATGTCAAAAAGGGAGGTTAGAAGGAGAGTTTTGAACTCCAGGCACTCAGATTATCTGCCTTGCTTTCCAGAAACCTCCACGGTTGGAGATTGCAAAACCCTTCTCCGCGGGAATGAGTTGGTCCTGCCTTGGAGCACAGGCAGGATCAAAGATAACCTGTGGCAGCACATTCCCGGATTTTCTTTTCCTCGTATTTTTGGGATGTTTCGACACCTTTAGATACAATAACTTCACCAAATGGACCATGAGCTTTTACGGGCATCTCCTGCCCAGTGTTCAGGCTTCACAACAAGCTGTTACATCATCTCAGCAGGTAAAGGAGGACAGTAGATGTCCTGTTAAAGGGATGTCACCTCATCGAGGTTTGGCAGGAATTTGTTTTCTCCTTAGACGTTTCAGTTACTGAGGAATGGCAGATCAGCAGGACGTGCTCAGATCTCTGCTGAGTCACTTTGTGTTCATCTTGAAAGTCAAACGATCCTTAGGACACCTTTCAGTTCAGCATCTGGGCTGTAGTAAATAGGGAAATGATAAATGTGAGGAGGCAGGGATATGCTGTTGCTTCTTCTTGTTCTCTTACAGACTATAGACTACTTTCTTTTTAGAAAGGGGTTTTGGAGTTAGGGTTTTTTTTATAATTTTTTTTCTCACTGCAGAAATCTAAAGGTAAAGGAATATAGATGTTTTTCCCCGTGTTCAGGTGAGCGCTATGCTGTTCCCTGTCTCACGGCAGTGATTTCGAGACAGTTAAAAAAATTGCTCGACTGTTTTCATGTCAAATTTGAGCTTATTTGGTCTTTAACTATCTGTAGTTTAGTGACTTGAAAAGCATTTTGTTGTCTACAAAAATTGGTTTCTGTCTTCCTAAACACTTGGTTACAAAACATTTTCACTTTGGGTAAGGTAACAGCTTGTAAACGTCAGCTTCTGTCGCCGTGCATGAGAACTGCCTTGGCTATTTATCAAATATAAGTTACTCTAAAACTACCCCTGTCGAAGGATGTAGGTTCAATAGGCAAGAAAGCCGCCCCATGCAGTATATACCACTCACTATAGATGTCTTTGGCTATGCATCCGTAGGAAGGGGAGCAGTGTGCAAGGCTTGGGGAGACTGGGTGGAGAGCTGTCAGGCAGAGAAGGACCTGGGGATGTTGGGTGACTGCCAACATGAGCCAGCGGTGTGCTCGGGTGTCCAGGAAGGCCAACAGCATCCTGGCTTGTATTAGACACAGTGTGGCCAGCAGGGCCAGGGAGGAGATTGTGCCCCTGTACTCGGCATTGGTGAGGCTGCACCTTGAGTGCTGTGTCCAGTTCTGGGCTCCTCACCATAAGAAGGACATTGAGGTTCTGGAGCGAGTCCAGAGAAGGGCAGCCAGGCTGGTGAAGGGGCTGGAGGGCAAATCCTCTGAGGAGCGGCTGAGGGAGCTGGGGCCTGTTCAGCCTGGAGAAGAGGAGGCTGAGAGGAGACCTTCTCCCCACCTACACTGACCTGACAGGAGGGTGCAGAGGGGTGGGTGATGGTCTCTTCAGCCAGGTGACAGGAGATGGGGAAATGGCCTCAAGATGTGCCAGGGCAGGGTCAGATCAGGTGTTAGGGAAAAGTTCTTCCCTGAAAGAGTTGTCAGGGCCTGGCACAGGCTGTCCAAGGTGGGGGCTGAGTCACCATCCCTGGATGTGCTTAAAAAAAGGATAGATGAGGTGCTCAGGGATATGGTTTAGCATAGGACAGGAACGGTTGGACTCAGTGATCTTAAAGGTCTTTTCCATCCTTGTAGTTCTGTGATTCTGTGAATAAATGACCTTTTTTCCAAGCACCTGACTTATGTCTGGATGTTTTGCCCTTGCAAGCAGCTGGGGTGTTTCATGCGCAGCAGAGAGCTTAGGAATGTTTTGGACATGGAGGACACAGGTGGCTGATTCCCCCGACCCCTATCACAGCAACCTCTTCCTTCACCCCGTTTGCTTACTAGCTGGGACAACGTGTCCCTAATACAATGTGAATGTGTGGGAGGGGAATTAGTAGGCTTGAGCAAACAAAGTTGCTCATAAGGGCGATGACTCTGCGGCAGAGAGGTAGAACTTAACAGATGATGGGTATGTTGGCATCCTTGGCACCTTTGTATGCCCAGCATGTGCCATGACATGTATATGCTCCTCCTCGCTGTAGTCAACGCTAAGCTATGGCTGTGCTAATTGCCTGTTGGTGAAGATCCAGGTAGAAACATCTTTTTGCATGTGCTACCTTAGGTATTACTCGGAAGAGCCCGCGGACACCACTGTCAGATCTCCAGGGAGTCAATACCATCAACGAGAGGACCCAGCGGTAAGTCTCCTGCTTTTACGTTGGCACAACAAGGAAATCTGGGCTGGGAGAGGACTCTCTGTTGTGATAAATCACTGTATTAATGTTTCTCCTTGCTCACTTCTTAATTTTGTCTTCTCTTTGTTCTTTCTCTGCTATGTGATTATACCTAAGTATCTTTTACCTGACTTAACGGTAGGCAGGGAAGGCAACTTTCCTCCGTTGATTGTACGTGGTGTGGTATACAAGGTGGTTAGAAGGTTGCAAAAGAAGTTGATGGATGTGCCAATATCAAGGAAATAAAAACAAAGTGAGGATTTTTCTGGAGGAAAAGGAAAAAAGGATGCAAGTGGTGTGATGGTGGCTCTGGGTGCCACTGAGTGTGGAGGACCTGGGAAGTTACAGTGCTTGAGATGGTACCTTATGAAATGTTTGCTTGGTTTAAGGGAAAGAAGCACATAAGCTTGGAAAAAGTTCATGTTATACAGGTTTATTTAGAGTTTTTATTTTTTAAACCTTCCTTGAAGGTTCTGGCCATTCAAGCAACTACTTAATGAGCCCTTTTTGCTTGCAAGTCAGGTCTGCACTTTGAGATGCAGATCTGTGCTCTTCTGCAAAGGTTTTCCAATTCCATTTCAGAATAAAGTTGCCTGTGAAGCAAAATTTCTTCATTTCAAAGAGATGTCTGGGCACTGATCCTCTTCCTTTTTGTTCAGCTACTCTTGTGCTGTCCCTCTGTAGACCTCAGAAAGTCTGATGATCCATATATCACCTCTAAAGATGCTTCTCTGCTTTCCTGTGAGCAGATGTGCTTGTGTGCTGAGGAAGGATGTGATCTGAGCACTCTCAGCTCTTAAAATGATTGCTTGGAGCTGCAGATATTCAGGTGTAATTTCATGGCTGCTCTGAGTTTCATGAGAAGTCCAGAACAAGTCGAGGGGAATCTGAAACTTTCCCATGAAACATGTCCATCGGATCCCCTGTAATGGTTCTTGCATCTCAGCAGCCTTCCCTTCTACACAAAATAAAGTATCCGCCAAATATCTTATTAAAGCTCATTTTTCACTACCTTTAACGCCAAGTGGCCAAGACAGGTATTAGATACACATTCCTTTTTCTTTTTTCTAGGGGAACACAAGTGGCTTTTGTTGTCTGGTTTTTGTTCACCATGTGAGTGCCATCAAGACTAGAATATCCCTCCCTCTTGCCCCAAATTTCTTCCCTTTGAGAGTGGTGGTGTCACCCTGTTGGAGGAGAACTGAATAGTCTCCTATCGTTACAAGTTGGCTTATTTTTAGTGGTCAGATGGGGTGTGATTCCCATGAAATCATTGGGTTGAATTCATAAATCTGTGCCACTTCTTGAGTCCTGGCAGAAATCCAGCTTGCACAAGCAAGCTCACCCTGTTGTGGGAAGGTGATGCCACCCTGGTTGTCCTCACATCAGTCTTTCTCAGCTCTCCTTTTCTTCCTCCTAATGTTATAGCTGCTATGTCTCTTAATCTGTTGGGTTACGATGATGATAGATACCTGGTAATGTTTGAGACAGAGAAGGCTGGTGTCTCCAGAGATGGCATTCACTGTTTCTGGCATCTCTGGTTGTGCAGGTTTCCCTGAACATGATGTAACGTGAAACTTTGTCCCTGTGGAGATCTTTACGTGTAGATAAGAGAAGTTCCACAGTTTCTCTAGCACGCCTTCCAATCCGATGTTAGTGCGTGAAGAACATCTGTCAGGTGGGATAGGGCTTTTCTCATTGTGCAGCTCCAGCTGTGGAGGCACGTTAGCACAGCAGCTGGCGCTGACAGCATTTTCCTAGCCAAAAATAAAGTTAGTTATCTCCCCAAGGGGCTGTTGTAAGGGCTTGGAAGCTCCTTTCTATCCCAGGCAGTGTTTTTATTTACTGGAGTTCAGTCTGTGGTCAGCTCTATTTATTTGGCTTAACCCAAGCCAGCATAACAGACGAGTTGCCCGAAACAGCCAAGATCAAGGGCAGCAACTATTGTGTCTTCCATCATCCTCAGCAGTTGTACCGTTACAACAGGGTCAGGACAGAGAATTTATTCCCTGGTTTGCAGAAAAATGGACTTTAGAAGATGTCCTATATCTTATGTTCCTTCTGGTGTGGTGCTTCAGTAGCATGGTCCCTGATCTTTGCTTCTCTTGAGCATCATCAGTGCTGAGTCCCCACATATCATCTGTTCTTCTGAAAGCACAAACAGAGTCTCTCATAAGATCTCCTAAAATCCAGCCTGTGCTTTCCAAGTTGGCAGGTGATTTCAGTACGTTTCATGGTGGGTGGTTTTGATCTGAAGTGTCATGGTTTTGATCTGAAGAATCATGTTGCACTTGGTAAACGTTGGTATTGCAGTTAAATTGCGCTTGTCGAGCAAGAAGGGGTAAATACAGGGGTGAAGGTAACACATGTAGAAAAGAAATTTATCAGCTTTCCAGCAGATAGACTGGCAAGTGATTTACAGAGCTAAATTAAACAGGAATTTGCTTTCAAAGCCATCTCATGATCATGTGGTCGCTGATAAGCATGCTTTGTACATCCAACCCACAGGATAGCCCGGGGCTTGCTTCTAAAAGCAAATTTGAGGCATGACATCACACAGGAAGTCATTGAGGAGGGTTTAGGGAGCCAAGCGCTCTCCTCTGATCTCAGAAGAAAGGGGATGGGTGGTTTGCACATGCTGGCGGGGGGGGCGGGGTGGGGGGAAACCAGCAGAGCATCGGGAAGCCAGTGTGCCTTGGAAGTGCCGTTACCGACCATGGAGTGATGAAAGCCACCCCAGCGCTAACCCGAATGGCTCAGGCTGTCTGTTTTCTTCCTGGTTTATGTTCATTGATGAAACTGTTTTATGTGGAGTGATGTCTGAGCAGCGTGCAAGAAAGCGGGTGTTGATCAGTCTGTCTTGAAACAGTTGGCTTGGTGAGATGATTGACCTCCCAAGTACCAAAGAGGCTGTGTAAGCCACCGTACGCATGTATTCATCCTGAAGTCTCCATATAAACAGAGCTGTCATTTTCTATATTTTTAATACTTTTTTTTTCCAAAACCACATGGGAATTTCTAGGGTTTTCTCTTTTCTAGTCTTGTTCAGAGTCCACATATCCACAGCCGGTCTGAAGCCTGGAGTGCATTGAGGTCAGCCAAGATTAATGATGGGTTGTAGATCCCAAAAGTGAACGTTGAGGTTTAGTGGTACCTATCAACGGATGATTTTTTTTTTTTTTTTCCCCCTCCTGCAAATAGGACGATGTTACAGGATGGGGCCTTAGCTGTAAAAAGAAAGAAGCTGGACAGGGGAGATCACCTGGATATTTAAGCTGCTCTGTGGCCTTCCTTGGATCGAACAGGCCACTTAAAAAAAAGCGGGTCCTGGAACACGCAGCCGGGGCTTTGCTTTGCTGTGATTCATCCTTTCTTTTAATAGTGATACGTGACAAAATGCTGATTAAATGGGGCTGGGAAGGAACTGGGAAAGTGCTGCGGCAGGGCACTCCAGCGTTGCATTGCTCCAGGATCTGGCTCCAGGCTTTGAGCCAACTGAATGCACAACTTCATGTGCTTTGGGTTTTAATTTCACTTGATTTTTGCCCTTCCTTCAAAGGCAAAGGGCTGCCTCAGTAGTGACCCATGCCAGAGGCCACATTTAACCCACTGTGTCCTTCAGCATCCTCATGACCGGAAGATTAGTGCTGCATTGAGTGTTCTATTCCTTTTCCTTCTGTCTGAGAGGGCCCTGGGGTTGGGAGTAGGTCACAGACCCGACACCCTTCCTTAGCTCACGTTTATTTCATGTGATGGTTTCTGCAATGCTGATGAAGAATTGAAAAGTTTTAAAATCCCACAAAACCAAACCCAAAACCTGACCATCAAACCAGTTGCGTGCAGCCCAGGAGAAGAGGCTTTGCGTAACCCCAGATATACCACAGGAAGGCTCTTCAGCTCTGCAAATTGTTTGCCCTGCCGTGAAGTTTTCTCAAGTTTCCCCTCCTCCAAAGGAGAATTTTGGTTCCTCTTGCCATTGCCTTCAGTCCTTTTGCAGCCAGGTGAGTCTTTCTGGAGACCAAAGCAGTTCAGCTCCACAGCAGAGAGGACCAAATTTTGGTGAGTGGTTTGTGCTCAGGTCCCAGTGACTGATTCTGGGACTGGTAGCCTTCATTTGCAGCAAGTAATTAGTTTATTGCAAAGGGTCATGTGATGACCAGCATCATCTAAAGTTGTGGCTTAATGATGGCAGGGCTGGCTGGTGGCAGATATCATAGTCTCATACCCTTTGGCCCACTGAGATATCTGCAGACCCAAGACTTGCAACTGGGAGAACTGGAAGCTGTTATTCTTCTGCTGATAGTTTTGATCCTTTTATGAATATTTGATTTTTAAGAAGTGCTGGACGCTTCATGTGGTGTCTGGCATCAGGAGGTCATTCCATGGGATAAAACAGCGCTATTATTTTCTACCAATAGATTCTTTTATGATCTTATTTTTTATTTGGTCACAGGACCAGGGTTGAGGGTTTTTATGTCTTTACTAACACTGTGCTGTGTTTGGTGTTGCAGCGATGCCTACGCGGTTGGCTGGAACAGCCGGATGGGGATGCGGCACAGCAGACTCGCCAGCCCCGGCGCGTTGCTAGACAAAGATGGGATATTTGTCAACGCGACCAACAGCAAGCTGCTGGAGAGAGCCCACGGAATCCTCATGTCAGTGCAAAAGGAGGGGATTGGGGCTTTATTCCTGGAGTGTAACGAGCAGCCCGGGTGGTTAGAGGAATGTAAATAGCCAGAAGATAAAAATACCAGGGTTTCAAAGTAGACTTGGAGACATTTCACTGTTGGGTCAAAGCGACCCCAGCGTGTTTTACACATCTGATTTATTTAACTGTTATCACTGGGTTGTAATGATAGAGGCGGGGGAGGAGAGAGGAGGAATGAATCTGCCGGTCAAACCAGTCTGAAGATATGACAGCGATGTAACGCAGTCGCATTTTTTAATGTGATATCAGAGTTTCCATTACAAATTAGGTGGGGAAATGATGTTGATGACTCATGCTGCAGCTTCATCGTACAGTTCAGAGAACATCGCTGGGGTGGCTGGTGTTAACATGGGGTGTGGGAAAGCAGGCAGGTGGTCAGTCCTTTCTGACAGGACTCCCTCGCTCTACCCAAATTACTGGCATCCCCGTCATTTCCAGTGTAACCATTCCCTTAAATTGGATACCTGCCTCTCAGATCTGTGCCACTAAATCTGTAAAACTCATTTGAGGCACATAGAAGCAGCCAAATTTCAGCGCAGGTGAGTGGAAGCACCCACTGAAGGAGATTGGGAAGGGCTTGTTTCATGAACTCTTCCATTCGACAACTGCACGCATGGACTCACCTGAGCCCTTTATTGTCTCCCCAGGCGAAATAAGAACTTCAAAGCCAAACCGAATCTCCCAAAGGTGAGTGAGACACACCGGGTGTCACCTTGCTGGTCTGTGGGTTACCAGTGTAGGGGACAGCGATGAGATGTTGATGGGTGAGAGGAAGACCCCTTGTGTCTCCATCAAGACCTCAGGCAGCTCAGCTCCGTTCAGGGCACTCTAATTTGTATCAGATGGAAAGGTGTCAGCCTGATTAGTGCGGGGAGAGTGCTCTATGAGTGCTTCCATCCTCCTTTCCCAGATTTACTCTGGCTCTTTTTTATTTTGTCCTCCTGGGACAAAAATACATGATGTTTTAATTAAAGCACACACGTGGGGGTGAAATTTGGCAATTAAATCTCTAAACTAAAATGAATGGGTGGGTTATGCAAGAGGGTTGGTACCTGATGGACAACAGGCTTGTCTAATATTCAGCTTCCCTCCGTCTTGGCTGCATTTACTGTATTTTATGAGATGCCAAGAGATGTGCTGGATCTAGAAGAATAATGCTTAATATGGTCCTTGCTGATGCTGCATTACTGGTTGGGAACGGAGGATCTAGAGGATCAAGCCCCTCCTGGGTTTACTCCTCTCTGGGTGCACCTGGAGAGGCACAGAGAGTTCATCAATGAGCGGTCCATTAACAGCGAATAATTGATCTGCAGCCCTCAGCAGGTAGGAGAGCTGCATCATGAAAAGCTGGGCATGAGCCAACAATGTGCCCTCACAGCCCGGAAGGCAGATGGCATCCTGGGCTGCATCACAAGAAGTGTGGCCAGCAGATCCAGAGAGAGAACTCTCCACCTCTGCTCTGGGGAGACCCCCCTGCAGTGCTGCTTCCAGCTCTGGAGCCCTCAGCACAAAGAGGACATGGACCTCTTGGAGCAGGTCCAGAGGTGGACCATGCAGATGATCCAAGAGCTGGAGCACCTCTCCTACGAAGACAGGTTGAGAGAGTTGGGCTGGTTCAGCCTGGAGAAGGCTCCGGGGAGACCTCTGAGCCCCCCTTCCAGACCCTAAAGGCACCTAGAGGAAAGCTGGGAAGGACCGTTTGTAAGGGCCTGGAACGATAGGATGAGCAGCAATCGTTTTAAACTAGAGCAGCGCAGGGTTAGACATGAGGAAGAAGTTCTTCTCTCTGAGGGTGGTGAGACAGTGGCACAGGTTGCCCAGAGAGGTGGTGGAGGCCCTATTGCTGGAGACACTCAAGGTCAGGCTTGATGAAGCTCTGAGCAACCTGATCTGAAGGTGTCCCTGCTCACTGCAGGGGTTGGACTAGATGGCTTTTACAGGTCCCTTCCAGCCCAGCACATCCTGTGATTCTGTGATTTCCCGTGGTCAGAGATGCCCTTGGCAAGTCCTCAGAGGAGCTTGGAGGAATGTGATCTGGCTCCGTCCAAGGAGAGCAGGGCTACATTTCAAGCCCTTGATTTTTCCTATTGAGATAAAGTAGGGTGGTCACCTAAGGAAACCCCGCAGAGAGTATGAAGAGGGATATAGCAGGTAGCGTGGTGGATGAGATCTAGTCTTGTATTCATCAAGAACAAATGGAATCTCTCTTTCACTACAGCACATGCTGGATGTGAAGTCCCTCAAGCACCTAACAAACCTGACGCTGCACGACCGCATTACCAAATCTCTCCTCCATCTCCATAAGAAGAAAAAACCACCCAGCATCAGCGCCCAGTTCCAGGTACTCCTCTACCTTTGATAGGGGGCAGGGAATTAATGGCAAATACCTGTCCCAGTTCCCCAGGGTGTGTGTCCCATCCTCACCACTCTTGAGGATGTGAATTTAAGCAAAGAGGTGGCTTGGGTAAGGTAGGAGACAGCTCATAGGTATCTCAAGAGTGTAAATGGAGAGAAGCAGGGGGCGGAGGTGGATATCGGGGCGGGAGATGATGTAGTAGAGGAAGATGGGAGGCGAGGATGAACTGCAGAGCAGAGATGCTGGCACATCCCTGTCCTCTGGTACCTTGCTTTCCAAGCCATCACATCGAGGCATCCAGAAACAGCAAAAACCCCAAAATGATGGTTTTTTACGGTCTTTTTACTTGTGTTCAGCATCTGAACTCCAACCTGGAGTCAGGGCAGCCAGAATGAACTTCAGTAGGGGGGGAAAGGTCGAAATATTGCTGCGTTACCTTGAGGCAGGCAGAGGAATCCATGGTAGGGATGAAGTCAGCGTTTGGTGTGTTGTCGGCGCTGTCCCTAGGAATAGCCACAGTGAAAATATTCCTTGGATATTTGCCCCGGGGCTTGGGAAGAGCCACAGGAGACACGCACGAGCGGGCAGTAACATTGGAAAGCAGCTTTTCTGTTAAAAATCTGTTTCGGAGAAGTCTGGCTTGGGTTCGGCTTTGAAACAGTACATTTCTCATTGCAGTGTGGGTTATTTTTAGAAGGTCTCTGGATCTGGGTAAGATTCATTATTAATGAACAAGTAAATCTTTATTAATGATACTGACAGTGGGAGTGAGTGCACCCTCGGTAAGTTTGCTGATGACACCAAGCTGAGTGGTGAAGTTAATTGTGCCGGAGGGACAGGATGCCACCCAGAGGGACCTGGACAGGCTGGAGATGTGGGCGCAGGTGAACCTCATGAGGTTCAACTAAGCCAAACTCAGGGTCCTGCACCTGGGTTGGGACAACCCCCGTTATCCATACATGTTAGGAGACAATGTGCTGGGAAGCAGCCCTGAGGAAAAGGACTTGAGGGAACTCATGGACATGAGCCACCAATGTGCTTCTGCAGCCCAGAAGGCCAAACACATCCTGAGCTGCATCACCAGAAGTGCAGCCAGCAGATCGAGAGAGGGGATTCTGCCTCTCTGCTCTGCTCTGGTGAGACCTCACCTGCAGTGCTGTGTCTTTTTTTTTAAAATAGAGTGATTTTGACCTACTTTTAAGAAAACCCAGAACGTGCAGGCAGACGTCTGCCGCGTCACCTCCCTCCGGCTCCCCAGGATGGGAACAACGGGGACATTCGCATGCTGTTAATACACGCATAACACAGCTGCATCGCACGTGCCTGGGATCTATCCCTTGCTCTTCCCCAGATCCTGGGTATAGAGAGTTTTTTCTAAACATGAAAGGCTTCCCATAAAGGCGTCTTAAAACCGACAAGGAGAAGAAAAGGCTTCCTGCAAGCAGATCTGGAGGCGAAACACTTCTATCTACCGTCATACCATTTCATTAATGCAAACATTCAAAACTGGATAACCAGGCTTAGAGTAAATATGCAGCAGAATCTCTTTTATGTAACTGAGCTTTAGAGGCTATTAAAATTAGGAGTAATCAAATCTGGAGCACATTACTAATGCCACATCGGTGATGTGCTTGGCAATTAAAGATTAAAGATGGTTATGCTCTCGCAACCGTGATGATATAAATTTATATTTATGGGCTAGATTTTTATTATTGATGCAGAAATAAGGGGAAATGTAAAATGAAGATGTCTTCTCTGTTGCAGGCGTCGCTCAACAAGCTGATGGAGACCCTCGGCCAAGCAGAACCTTATTTTGTCAAGTGCATTCGATCCAACGCTGAAAAGGTAAATCCCGTCCCGTTCAAAATGGTGCCACTAAAAGTCATCTTGGAAATATTTTGGGAATTGATAGAGAGAGATAAAAGCCCCAGTTGGAGCTAGGGTGAGAAGATACTTGTATGTGAGGAGTGGGAAGCTCGATGTTAACCACTTGGGTGTTGCTCTTGATGAGCTCCCCTGGCTTTTCTTGTAATTGTAGAAGCATGTCTAGATAAAACATGCAATGAAATTGTCTCGGTTGAAGCTCCAGCCACCTGTAATAAAGATTTACAGACCCCTGAATCCACTCGTGCTCTTCCTGAGCCCTAAAGCCACTTTAAAATTAAGTTACTATAGGGAAAAAAGCAGACACTTCCAGATTAACCCCCGTTACTCAAACAGACTCAGCGATGCATCGTATGGTTTTAAATCTGGCTTTAAGCATTGATTTGTCTCATGAGCTGAGGACCCTCAGTTCAAAGCAAGGGTTGCAGTAGCGCAGCTTTCTTGGGGATGAATCCTTTGGCGTCTTACCCAGGAGTTTAACGATGAAGCTTTATGCCTACAAGATTATCTCGCCACTCACCGTCGTAGCCGTTACCGTTGTGTCGTGCGGATGTGCTACATCTGCTGAATCCGTTTTTACCCTTAAAAGCTCTGGTTAAAGGAAATACTTGCTCATCGTTGGCCTGTTTCTCCCCTTCCAGCTGCCCCTGCGGTTCAACGACAGCCTGGTGCTCAGGCAGCTGCGATACACAGGGATGCTGGAGACAGTTCGCATTCGTCAGTCGGGATACAGCTGCAAATACTCCTTCCAGGTTGGGGAAAACCCTTTCAGTCTTCCCTCACCTTTTAGCGTCGTTACCATAGTTGTCCGAATGTTGCTAGCTCATGGGTTTGGGGTTTCTTTGACGTTCACCCCATCACGTCGGTGCTGGTCTGATTGGCATCCTCTAAGCCACTCAGGAGTTCTCCAGCTTTTCCTATTTTCTTCTTTTCCGTGTTTTTGTCAGGTTTTGCACACATGTCGGGCCTTTCATGCTTGGCTGGTGCCGATTGGTTTCCTGCTGGCAGCTGCTTTGAGCCAGATGTCGTGTCCTGCACAGCAGCTGTTTACAAAAGGAGAGCCACTCTGTTCTTTCTTGCTGAGAGCACAGATGCTATCCTTGGGAGAATGTGTCCCCTCATACCTCCTCCTCTCCTTTGAGTCCTCACAGCAGTAAACTGATGAAGCATCTTGGAGATGCTTTGCAGATGCTGGTAACCCCCTTTCTTTAGCAGCATTTTTAGCTGAAGATGACCCCGTGGGTTCTGCAGAACCTCTCCTCCCATGCCAAAATGCATTTGAACATTGCTGGCTTCCTACTTTGATGTGTTTCGCATCAAACCACAAGTGGTGGAGGAAACTTGGTGCTCCCTGGTCCGTAAGATGTGATCGGCTTGCTTGATAGATCTGGTTTCATGTGGCCAGTGGGGCAAATCCGTTATTTATGGAAGAAAGGACACAGCAGGACTCATATAACCAAATCTTAATGGTTTGGGTTTTGTGGGTTTTTTTTTTTTCTTCTCAGGATTTTGTGAACCATTTCCATGTCCTCCTGCCACAAGGAATCAGCCCGTCTAAGCACAATATCCATGACTTCTTCCGGAAAATACAACTCGATCCAGACAATTACCAAGTTGGAAGAACAATGGTAAATGTTTATCCTCAGCTCAGATTTATGTTGGAGATACAGACGTAACGTTTTCCAGCATTTCTGTAACAATAAATTAACATCTTTATACATGTTTTTTAATTACTGACCCTGTCAGAGGTGGCTTAGCTAAAATTATCTGCTGATCTGGGCATGCAGGAGACAGAAACCAGCAGCATTTAATTGTTGGAAGCCTTCCATGCTAGTGGGTTTTTCTGGGTTTGGGTTTTGTTTTTTTGTTTGGTTTTTTTTGGCCAGGTTTTCGTGAAGGAGCGGGAGCGGCAGCTTCTCCAGGACCTGCTCCATCAGGAGGTGCTGCGCCGCATCACGCTGCTGCAGCACTGGTTCCGCAGCATGCTCTGTAGGAGGCAGTTCCTGAGCTTAAGGCAAGCCGCTGTGATCATACAGGTAGGTGATGGTGACTGATTCTGTTGGAAATGACAAGCTGCAAATCCCACCCATGCGGCTGATGGGTAAAATCAAGTTCCCTCTCCAAGGAAGGAACATACAATCCGGATTTGACTTCTAGTGCCACATAAGTTGGGGCATGGGGGTTGAGCAAGCTGGAAAGGTTGTGGGAAGGCAGGTGCTCTCCCATCCCCATGAGACACTGGGAGTGTTCAATAAAACGGGTAGATGAGGCGCTTCAGGAGATGGTTTAGTGGTGTAGGTCTGATGATCTTGAAGGTCTTTTCCAACCTGGATTCTGTGACACCCCTTACGAGGAACTGCCTGCTGTGTTTGCAGAGATATTGGCGTAGTTACCAGAGCCGAAAGCAGGGTGAACCATGCCCAGACCCTCTTGTCCTCGAGAAAGCTGCCATTGTTCTCCAGACCCACTGGCGTGGCTTTGTGGAGAGGCGGAGGTTTCTACAGATGCAGTTTGCAGCCCATCTCATCCAGAGCTGCTGGCGGGAGTACACCAAGCGACGGCACGACGCGGCCACCAGCATCCAGGCAGCCTGGCGAGGACACCGCGCAAAGCAGTCGTACGCAGCCAGCAGAAGCAAAGTTGTCTGCTTCCAGGCGGCCTGCAGAGGATATTTAGCGCGACTGAGGTAACGCCATTGGCCTCTGTTAAAAAAGAAAGCATATTTCCCATGATGCTCGTTGGGGGTGGAGGCGGTTGATGTGAATTCGGGCACTGCTCCAACACGGTGGCTTACAGAGGATGATGTCCCTTCGTAGGAGCCCTGACCCTGTCCCGACCTACTCTGATCCCTTCGTTTGTCCACGCTTTCTAGCAAATGAGTTTATTTAGCTGCATGTCCTACTCTTAGCACAAGCAGAGCCTATTTCAGGTTGGAGCACGTAGGCACTGGGAATCCAAGGCCATAAATACTCAGGAGGGGTTTTTTTTACCCCTTGGCAGCAGCACCAGTTTAAGTAGCCTATTTTTATCCCACATTGCCTCACCAATCTGGTCACTGCGCTGGCTTGCAGAGACAGGAGATACTGGAGCCAGCTTGCTGTGAAGGGAAGAGGGTTTCCAGCCATGCTGTGGCTTGCTGGCCATGGGGCAGGTCTTGGTCCGTTCTCTGGAGACGCTGCCTGCAAGGTGTGGAGCACCCAGATGTAGGGTGGAAGATTTGGGAGCTATAACGAGCTCTTGGTTTGGGATGCAAGTCTCTGCTAGTTGTACCAGAGGCAGCAGGATGGTGAAGGTGAAGAAGCCGAGGGGGTGCAGTGGGTTAAGTTCTTCTGGCTCTGTCAGCTTACAAATGACCTAGACCAGGGATGGAGGATGGACCTGCTGCCATCAGCACAAGAGGAACTTTCAGGTGCGTTGGGGCTGTCCTTAAGTCGGAGAGGTGACATAAAAGGAGAAGGTTGAAAGCTGAATGTGTGCTTGTGTCATCTTGCTCCATGCGTGCAAGGAGGGTTGCTTGAGATGCCAACCATGGTGAGGTTGATGAAGGTGGTGGTGGTGATAACATGCTACCAGTGCACTGCCTCACAGGGAACTGAGCAGGCACAGGGGTACAACATGCTGGTTTTCTGCTATTCTTGCAGGTTTAGAGCTTTGAAAGAGCAGCGATTAAAAGAAATGCAGCTGGAGAATGGCCTGTCAGCTAGGGAAGAGGATGGACTCGAGGCAGATGATGCTTTGGAAATTAAGGGCTCCGACCCGTCTAAGTGGGAGGACAGCTCGTTTGAAGAGCGAGTGAGAGCTATAGAGGAACACAAATCGTTGATGGAGAATAATCGGGTGAATCACATGGACCCACTGGATACTTCTGCCAATTTGTTGTACAAAAGGCATGAGAGAGCCAGTAGCCAGAGCGGGATGGACACTGAAGAGGAGGTGGTTGTGAGAGAAAGACCCAAGTCGTTGGAGGATCTCAACCAGAAAAAAGTGGTTCGTGCTAAAAGGGAAAGCCGGAGGATGCGTGAACTGGAACAGGCGAAATTTAGCTTGGAGCTGCTAAAAGTCCGGTCCACGGGCGGGTTGTCGCCTTCAGAAGAGCGGCGGTGGTCCACTGAGCTTGTATCTGAGGCGCTTCATTCTCCTCAGGGAACCCCAGAGAGCGAAAGCTCTCAAGGGAGCTTTGAGATGTTAAGCTGTGAAGATACCCCAAGTAGTAAACTCATTTCCTTGGTTTTAGATGAGCAAGATGTGCAGTCATTTTCTGCTGACTCTCTGCCTAGCAGTCCCCAGGCTCATCTGCAGGAGAAGTCTTTCTGTGCGGCAGATGTGAACAGCAATTTACCCAGTTGCAGAAGGATGCCTTCAGACCTGGAGCTACCTGATAACCTCACCATGAAGGAACATGTGGTTTGTGACCCCGAGAATGTTACATGCAAGGTACATCCAAGAGAAACTTTCCTTTCCAGCAACCTGCCTACTTTCTATGTTCCACCACAAGACAGTGTGAAGCTGATGGAGAACAACCTGAGGAACAAAGCAGTTGAAAGAGAGGGGAGGACAGTTGCATTCTCTGAGGTCAGGAAGGACTCCGAGCCAGACCAGGGCAGAGCCTTGGGAGGTGAGGAAGA
The DNA here is from genome assembly GCA_020800305.1 of Porphyrio hochstetteri. Classification (NCBI taxonomy): domain Eukaryota; kingdom Metazoa; phylum Chordata; class Aves; order Gruiformes; family Rallidae; genus Porphyrio; species Porphyrio hochstetteri. The sequence continues at coordinate 13,856,753 of CM036915.1, read as the reverse complement.
GAAGTCCTCTGCCAAGAGAGAGGAACGTGGGACAGCGACTGTGACACAGGCCCATTCTCCAGACTCTGTCATCAAGAGGCTGGAAAAGCTCAATGTAGAGAAGGAGGAACGACAAAAGCAGCTTCAGCTGCAAAATGAGAGGGAGATGATGGAGCAGATCCGTCAGCAGAAGGAAATTCTGGAGAAACAACGCAAAGCCTTCGAGCAGCAAGGGAGGATCGAAGCGTTGCAAAGGGCTGAGCAGAGCAGATTGAAGGATTCCTCCCTTAAACCAACCAAAAAGCCAGACAGCCGGCCTCAGTCAGTCCTCATCCTGCACCCCCAGAGCAGAGGGGAGCATGGCCCCACCACAGGCATAGCTCCAACCGCATCAGTGGACATTAAAGGGCTCACCATTGGGACCAGGGGAAGCTCTCCAGCCCACAGTGTCCCCAAAGACAGACCTGTCAGCATGTTCATGGAGCGAAGAGAAGGTCAATCGGGATCAGCGCTGGAAACACGGAGCCATTCCAGACCAGCTCTGGACCCCAGAGACCTCCCGGGCAGCCACTTCTCAAGAACAGAGCGCCTGCGGCAGCCCCGAACGCCCAACCAGGCCACCGAGGAGACAAGGGCCAGCGCTATGTTCTTCACGCCAAAAGACAACCCCTTCGGCCTTCAGTGAGTAGAAAGATGGTGTGCTTTCTCCATAGGCTAAAAGAAATGTTCTGCTAGAGATCACATTTCTGGAGACTGTACAAAGCCCCTAGAGAAACAAAGATGGGTTTCTTGATCTGCTGGCAACAAACGGGAAGGGGTTAGAGGGAAAAGGAAAAGAACTGGAAGTATGATTTATCGGTCTCTGATGTGATGGGCATTAGGTAAGCCAGGGAAGATAATCACAGGCCTTAGGAGGTGAAAGGAGATAACAGGAGGAGGTCTGACACTGCTTTCACTTACCCTAGATGAAGGGTCATGGGAGTTTATTTCTCATGGTAAATGATTTGACACTGTATCACTTACATGTGTAATTACGCTGGTAATGCACTTAGCAGCCCTTTGTCTCTTGCATTCCTGAAATGATGGGCTGCTCCCATGGTCTAGAAACCATGGGAGGATCTTGGGACAGCTTTTGCTCCCACTCTATTGTGTTGCTTAAGCTTCCTTGTCTAATTTTAGAGAGGTTTAGCTCCAAAAAGTAGATTTAGCTTAAGAAAGGACATAAACACCCCCCCCCAAAATCCTCCTGCAAGGGTCCAAGAGCCACCAGTGAATGTTTGCAGTTGATAAGGTACCTCCAGGTGTAGTAGTCTTGTAGTAGTCTTGCTGTTATGACAGGAGGAGATTCACATTTGATTCGGACAGGTTCTTTACATCGAGGCACACATGATGGGGGTTAAAGGAGCGGTCAATAAAAATAGCAAATATCCCTTTGTCATCTTCTGTGACAGAACAATCACATTTGAGAATCCAGCAGTGAAAAAGTACCATCTGTAACCACCATGATGGGTGGAGTTGGCAGGCAGAAGTTAGGATCTTCTTGTCCTTTGGTATTAACTCAAATCGCTAAAAATTCAAAGCGATTCTGAAACCCTGTGACCTCAAACTCACAATTTGGTCTTGAATACTTGGGCCACGGACTTGTACACTCCAGCAAGCTGGGCTGGCATGGTGGGAAGGCTTTCAGGAGATGAAATATGTTTGTCCTGTTGTGTTTCAGCAGAGAAGCAAATCATCAATGCCTGTCCAAGGGTGAGCTAGCTAGGAAACCATTTAAGATGCCAGGGTCGGGCAGAGGAGAGGTAAGCTGTGGCTTGTTTATTTTCTCTTGTAATTGAAGGGGGAAGGGGGACAATTCTTTATTCTGCCAATTTTCCCTCAAAAGCTTCAAAGAAGTGAACTAAAAAACATGAGGGCTGATAAACGTGGGGAGGGGGGGTGTGATGGTATGGCAACCGAATAAAACAAACCTCAAAACATGAACCCACGGCAGCTCTGGATCAAAAGGATCTCACGATCCTGATGGCAAACACTATCCAACACAGTCTGTCTTCGTTTGGTATAACATACGTTTGAGTGACATCCATCATTGTCCATTCTCACCATGTTGTCTTGGATTTTGGTTTTCCTAGTCCTATTTTAGTTTTGTACACTCCCCTCCACTAGATATAATATTGTTTCCCCTCCATGGGCTGCAATGTCACTCAGAGATGTCCTAAGGCTGTACTTGAGCTACACTATGATGCCAAAAAATTGGTAGAATCTCCTTTTTATTTAAAAAAAAAACCAAAACAAAACCACCTTTTTTTTTTGTTTGTTTGTTTGTTTCTTTTATCATTTGGTCAAGCAGGTTCCCAGACCGACCCATAAAAAGAAAGCCCGCATGGCGCGGACGCGCTCCGATTTCTTGACTAGAGGTACTTTTGCTGATGGGGAGGGGGATACGGAGGAAGATGATTATGATGGCAATTTTGAGTTCCTTCTCTCCTCTGACCAACCTCCTCACCCCGAGGCGGTGTCTCCTGCCCGGCTGGGGCAGGCCTGTTACAGTGACTCCGAAATGGTAATTTTTTCCAACGTGTCGGGGGAGATTTTAAAAACCAAGGGAGCGAGCGGAGCTGTGGAAGCCTTTCTCTGCTAACCTTAGCTGCACTGATCCCTCCACCACTGCTTCTCCAACTTCCAAGGATGCTGTAGAGGGGTAAACTCAAGTGAACACAGCAGAAATTGATGTGAAATAGGAAAATCGTTCCTATTTCTTGGCTGTGGGAATGTTTTCTGGCTTGATTCGCTATCAGCTTTGGTTTCTGTAGCTTTCCCAGGAGTCTTGCCACTTGTATTGTCCAGCTACCTAGTTTTTTTGGGAGTTTAACCTCAATAGCAAAAGTCCCCCCGGGATCCTTTCGCTCTAAAAATGATCTACATGCATCTGTAGAAAAGATCAAAGCAAATATTGTCCAAAAAGCAACAGACAATAGAGAAAACAATATAAGTCATGCACCTCCTATTACTTTTGATTTTGTATCCTTAGCCACAGCACCCAATGATTTTTCAGTCCTCGGAGCAACGCTGGCCAAAGGCATCTTAGAGAGACCAAAAAGGTGTAAATGGGGCGATAAAAATACAGTGAGAGTGAAATAGTGAGGTTTAAAGGAACCCACCTAACCTTAGTGGCTTTTTCAAGCACAGTGATTGGTCTCCCTTGGCAAGTCCGCAGGCTGCAGGACCGTGCTCCGTGAGCCTGTTGAGCATTTCCATCTCAGGCTTAATCTCCCATATGGATAAGCAGCTTTTGGAAAACCACAAATCCAGAGTTTTCGGGAGTGGGGGAGACCAGCAGCTTCCAAACCACTCGTGGGGGGTTTTTCATGGTGGTGGAGATGTTCCCCTAGAAGTGTAGATAAACAGAGCTCAGGGGGCTCTGCTCCAGCTACAGTACTGGGCATGGAGCTGAGTGTAAATCCAAACAAAAGCATGAAAACCAAAGTCGGCAATTTATTTTGTGCTACAGCACTGCCGTGGGTCCAGCAAACTTCTCATCCAATCCTAAAATCAACTTTTCCAGGAAAGTCAGATGGCCAGGGAGGGGTTTTTGTTGACTTTTCTGTTAGCAGCTTTTATTATAAAGGATAATTTTTTCCCTGGGATAATTTCCTCACGGGAAGGGGGCAGAGATTTACAAACTCCTTGATTTTTTTAAGGTTGATTTTGAGAAATTTCTGGGGCACTTGAGCCAGAAATACTTAAACCCTGCTCAAAAGACACTGCTGTATTAACTGAGCTCACCTGGCTGCTCCATAGTGCATCTCCCTGCTTTTGTAGCTCAAGAAAGGGAGAATTTTATGTAGTAAAATATAATTTTTACGTAGTCTGGCAAAAGCCACAGGCGAGAGGCCGCGCCGTACCTGGAGGCTACCCTCTTACTAAGTGTTAGGATCTTTTTTAGCTGTAGAAATCTTTCCAGCTGGGATGCAGAAGGTGCTTGGTGAGCTCCGTCCATCCTTGGGAGGGACCTGGCTCATGCCGCTCTTTAGAAACGCTCCCCATGACTCAGCTCTCACTGCATGCGACTAGTAGTAGGTGCCAACTGTCTCTCGTCTCTCCTGTATCCCTCTCCTCCTCTGCTCCCCATCACTAGCTCTAACTGGTGCTCAGCACTTCTGTCCCTTGTACAGTTGAGTTCCGCTTCCTAGTGAACGCTGCCCGTGAAGTCGTGTGCTCGGCATTACCCTGCGTCCGTGTGTCCTGATGACGTGTATAGTGTTTCCATCTGTATTCTGTATTGCAGGTTTGAGACCGGCCCTTTGGCCTGTGGCTTCAGGATTGCCACAAGTAACAAAATTTAGGGACTGCTTATTCCTGTTTATTAGCAGAGTCCCATTGGTTGTTGGAGATGGTGGAGCAGCCTATGATAGGGCAGTACTGGTGCGTGTTGGTTTGGGTACAAGCTCTAGCATTGGGGATGCCTATGTAGACACATTTGTTGTGTCTTGTGATGTTCAGAAGATGAAGACAAGTCAGGCAGCCACCACGCGCAGCCTGGTTTCTGTGCTAGTGAATGAGTTATTCATACAGCTTCTGCCCCTGGCAATGACTTACCAAAAAAGCCTCTCTTGTGCTGCTCAGTGGCCAAGGGCTGCTGGATAGACAAAAGGGAGAGTACGTATGATCTGGTGAGGCTGAGCATGTGATGGCTCACCAGCTCCACTGGCGCCAGCCTGCCCCTTTTACCTGTCGGTTTCTTACACCGTCAAGTCAATGATTGTGTATCACCAGCTGGTAAGTCGAGGTCCACCAGAAACCCATGCTCCTGGCCTAACGTATCCCAGAGCAGCAAAATCAAGAGCATCTTCAGCCAGAGCTGAAACCCAAAGTGCACCAGTATATAAGGTGGCTGCTGAAGGTACAGTTGACTCCAAAGAGCTAATGGGCTTCCTGACAAGACCAAGTCTTTCAAGGTTGCTTGAGCATTTTGGCGAGTGATTAGCTGAGGGTTACCCCACCTTGCAGTGAGACAAGTCTGAGTGGGATGAATAGCTCCCGGCTGTGGTCAACACATAAGAACACCACTTCTGTTTTGTACCTCAGCCTGGAGAGCTTTCCTGCAGAAGATAGAAAGCCATGGTTAGGGAAACCACACCAGAAGTATCTTTTGAATGCATTCTTGTTGGGCAGAGGCTCTTAGAGAGAGGATCTTGGAAAATGAAGGAACAATTTGGCTTTGACCTCTGTGCTAACACCACAGAACATCAGTCCAAATATCTGTCACCAAAATATCTATCAGATGATGCCAAGCATGCCAGAAGAGCCAGCAATAAAAGATCTCTTGTCCTAAATTTTTCAGAAGGAGCATTGCTCTTTCGGAAGCTCTTCAATGCATCACGTAGCACTGCTGCCTGCTGGGACAAGTCATCTTGCCTGGCCACAGTTACCTCTTCCTAATGTCAGCAGGTGAAATACAGGTTTTTTCTTTCAGAGGAAAAATATTTGGTCCCCTCTTCATCCAGGGGATGATCCCAGGCATCCTGGATACTGCCATTTGCCTGTATGTGGTGTTTTGTGGTGCTCCCTGGCCAGGGATTTCTGGTGCAGAGGCTTGTCTTCACATCTGAGGTCGTTTCCTATGGAGACGAGGGTCTTGCCCATCACAAGACAAGAGTCTTGCCCATCGTTGCTCCAGTGATCCCCTTACCCAGCCAGTACCAACAGGCTCTAAATGGCTTTGAAATAGAAAAGAAGGGAGTAAATCCCCATCTCCCAAAATATACATTGAAAAAAAAAACTCAACCACCAAACCAAGCAAAGCCCTGAAAGCGATTAAAAGGTTGAAATTACTCAAGACCAAAACTGTATCATGGGGGAAAATATTTTAATAAGTCATTTTCCAAAGCAAGTTGTAACTTGGGCTGGATGGAAATCGATTTTTATGGGTTTTGAGGGTTTTTTTTTAGTTTTTCCTCAGTATCCACCTGCAATTTATGTGTGAACATCAAGTAAGTGGAAGGGCGACCGGAACAAGAAACCCTTAGGTGGTTTAGGCAGCTTTTCTTTACCAGTGGCAATTTTGCTTTATGTGCTGCCATCTCCTGGCTGGTTCAGGAGTGAAAAAAGAAAACATTGGAGAAGAGGAAATACGGTAAATGTGCCTCCTCTGCAGCCCATATTTTATATAATTTTGTGTGAAATATTTATAATAGAAGAAAAAGAAATGCTTAAAACTGGAGTGGATTCAGCTGAGACATTTCACATGATGGGGAAAGCCAAAGGAGATACTTTACCATCATCTCCTGAATCCTTTAATTCATCTCAGTTCCCTGCTTTCCTCGTGCCAGAAGCCCAACAGCTGCAATTTGGTGGGGGGGGAAGAACAAAAAATGCTATTTTTTTTTAATACAGCAAGACTCTCTTTGGTCTATTTAATGAAAACCTGGTTGGTTGAATTCCTGCAAATTCATTTCACCCTTAAGAACAATCCCAGGGTATAGAAAATGGTCGCAGAAATGGAGATCTGTTGTATTGACACTGAAAAATCTCTTATTTCGGAAGAGTTCATTTTGATGTGTTCTTGGCACAAACACTTTGATCGTCTTTTTTTGTGAAGTCCTCAACAAAAGTTGGAGGAGGAAGCTCTGCTGGGCCAGATCTATGTGGTTGAAGGTTCCTTTGGTGCTAGGGAACACCACAAAACTCTTTGTTGTGGCAAAAGATCATGGCTAATGTGGCTCTTCTGGGATGGAGAAGCCAGACCATGCCTGGTGTAAGCTGAGTGATAAGGACCCGTGGCTTGGTGCTCACTGATTATCATCATTGGTTGCTCAAGGAGAAAGAAAGTTGGACCTCAATGTAAAGTTGAAGCAAGGGAAATACCTTTCTTTTTTAGGAGTTGTTAAAATATTTCTCTGGTTGTAGCTAGCTCAACAGGACTGTAGGTTTTCACTGCAGGCAGAACTGAAGATGTAAGAGATGAAACATCTCATTTTTGGTAGGAAAATAAAATCAGCTGGCATGCCAAGAGCTGTCTCATTTTTAAACACTTCATGCTTGGAATCATTGCAGACAGTGCAGCGATTCGCCTCTGGGGAAGGCCAAACAAAACTGCACAAAACCATGTCCCAGGGGGAGATCGGGAAGCTGGCGGCCACACAGAAGAGCCTGGCTCCAGATGGGAGGTAGGAAACATAGCTGGAAATGGCATATGAGTCCCTCCCATGTCCCTCTTGCTCTTCATCACCTTGCTGAACCACCTCGGCTCCTTTGGAGGTCCACCATCCAAAGCCAGCACATGAGTTACTCATCCCACCTTTCCTGTGTGACCACAGACATGCCCAATTAGAAGGGGCATCCTACTCATATTGCGATAAGGTTTTGACGACGTGGACAAGGCATCCCATCCCAAACCACCCAACTGCATGTATGAAACTTGAGTTTCTTGCCTTTCCTGAGGACGTGTAGCCTGGTTTCTCTGGTAGAAGTTGTGTGGACGTAATTTTTCCCCTCAAACTTTATGAAGATCTAGGAGATTTGTGGTAATTTTTTGTAGAAGGAAACTTTCCTAGTTGAAGTGTTTCCTCTTTCCATGACTTACTTCCAGGCCTCACCGAGCCAAGATGAGGTTCTGGGGAAAGGGAAAGCAGGGGGAGAAGAAGACCTCACGGGAGAAGCTTGCTACCCAGTCTGAGCTCCTAGAGTTGTATGCAGAGCAAGAAGCCCCCAGCAGGGAGGTGATTTCTGGCTTGCAGCTTGGTGAAGGTAAGCAGCAGGGTGGCACGATGCCATTCTCCTAAGGCACAGAGAAATTGCTTTCACTTCCATGGCAAAGGGAGAAGCTAATGTCAACCTGGCCTTAGGCTACAGCCAACCATAGTGTGATATATAGGGGCCTGGTGAAGATAGAGAACTGAGGAACATTAGCTTATCTGTAAGGTGAGGGTGTCTGGAAATGGGAATATCGTGTACGGTGGTGCAGTCTAGCTGAGGCTGCTGTGGGAAAACAGGTTGAGAAGCTGCACAAATCAATTGTCCATGGTGATTCACGTCTCTAGAATCTATGGACAGCATCAACCCAAAACAGTGGCAAGTAGGCTAGAGGGTGGCATCCAGAATGATTCTTGAGGAATTCCTTGTTTCTAATCCTCCCAGCAGCCGTCTGGACGTGGACAGATGTCTCCCCTCTTGACAGAGAGGAAATAACAAAAGGAGAAATGACATTTAATCTTCCTACAAGGACCACACGCTGCTTTTCTCCTCTACAGGTTTATGGTGATGCCCATCTCCATATCTTAGTGGCAGAACTATTTTTCATCTGCTTTTCAATCTCTTTCCCCCTTATTAATTACCACCCATAGAGCTGGGTCCTCACCACCTGACACCTCCACGGAGTCCTGAGCTGTCTGGTATCTACCGACGGGAGTTTAAAGAGAACAAGGAGCCCTCTCCCAAAGTGAAGCGCAAGCGCAGCGTCAAGATCAGCAACGTGGCTCTGGAGCCTGTGCAGTGGCAGAACGACTCGCTGCAGATCATAACCAGCGCTAACGACTTGAAGAGCATGGATGAGTTTCTCCTGAAAAAGGTAACTCCTGGCCTCGCTGTGCCAGGTAAATCCTCTGAGAGCTCAAAGAGGCAACAAAGCCCAAATTGTCCTGGAGGCTGCAGTAGCAGTACTAATAATTTGTCTAAGGGTGCACAGAATGCATGAGGGCAGACTTGGGAGGAAGGGTGGGCACACTGTGCATGCACCATGCAGTCATTCTGCGCAGGCACAGCAGCTTCCATGTTTACATTGCTTTCACATAATCACAGACTGATGGGGGTTGGAAGGGACCTCTAGAGATCATCCAGTCCCATCCCCTGCCAGAGCAGGATCACCTCAAGCAGGCTGCACAAAACAGAGTCTAGGATCACAGGGTTTGAATGTCTCCAGAGATGAAGACTCACCAACCTCTCTGGGCAGCCTGGCCCAGGGTTTTGCCACCCTCCCAGGAAAGAAGTTCCTCCTCATATTTAGGTGGAACTTCCTATAGTCAAGTTTGTGCACATGGCTATCTTGTCCTGTCCTTGGGCACCACTGAACACAGACTGACCCCCATCCTCCTGCCCCCACCCCTCAGGTATTTATCAGCATTAAGAAGATCCCTCTCAGTTTTCTCTTACCTGGGCTCAAAAGTCCCCAGTCCCTCAGCCTTTCTTCATCAGAGAGATGTTCTGGTCCCCACAGCATCTCCACAGTCCTTTATTGTCCTTCTTGACCTGGAGAGCCCAGCACCGCATGCAATATTCCCAACAAGGTCTCACCAGGGCAGAGCAGAGGGGGAGGAGAACCTCCTTCAACCTGCCTCTAGTTTTGAGTTGTTTCTGGTGGCAACAGAAAGGGGTGATCCAGTGGGGCAGGAGTTGAAGGCTGTGGGGAAGTCCTCATGTTCTGCATGCTGGAGAAACCACCTTGTAATCACTACTAATGTCTGCCTGTGGGGAAGCAGCTGCTCATAGTGCTGCTTCATCTCACATGGTGCTCTGCTGCAGCTAAAGTCATATGGGTGCATCAACCCCTTTGGTTTCCCAGATGAATGAACTGGATAATGAGGACAGCAAGAAGGACACGCTGGTAGATGTTGTGTTCAAGAAAGCGCTGAAGGAATTCCGACAAAACATCTTCAGCTTTTACTCCTCGGCGTTGGCGGTAAGTGACCAGGTGGTGGGTGGGAACTTCATCCTCCAGGAGAGATGAGATGCTCTGGGTCCTCCTGGTGTTGGAGACATTGCCGAGCCTTCCATTTCTGGTCTGCTCACCCCAAAGGATGGATGCTCTTCCTGTGCAGTCAGTCCCATGAGCTGTAAATTTGGGCTAACTCTTCTTCATTAGCCACCTCTCAATATACATTGAGCGGAGATTTCTGATCTCGTCCTCACAGCTTGTGCCTGGGAAAATGGGAGATGACAGTAGGTCAGTAAACTCCTGTTTGCCACCCAAAGTGCTGCAAGTGATATTACTACAAGTGATGGAGATGTCTCTTCTGCTTCTGAATCTGAGCAATGATTGCTATGGCTTACGGTCACGGTGATCAAAAGAAGCTAGTTTATTGCCTGGAACTAAAAGCTCCGTCTAAATCTGAGCTGGCAGATTCTCCTGCTCTGTGCTCTGAGAAGCCACCCTGCCAAAGGTCATGAAACTACTCTTTGTTACATGATCCTTTTTTCCTTCCTTAATCATACCTGGACTTTCCTGGAGTAGTTGGAAGCCAGTCAGGCTGAAATAATTGTCTGGAGCAGAACAGGCCATCTGGGGTGTATAAAAATCACTTTTCTTTTTGCTTCTGTTTCCTTAAAAGATGGATGATGGGAAGAGCATCCGCTATAAAGACCTTTACGCCTTATTCGAGCAGATTCTGGAGAAGACCATGAGGCTTGAGCAGAGGGACTGGAGTGAGTCTCCAGTTAAAGTCTGGGTCAATACCTTCAAAGTCTTCCTGGATGAATATATGTTAGAGTACAAACCCACGGACTACACCACGGTGAAGGTAGTCGGCGCTTTCCCTAAGCCGCTTGAATATTTGGGAACTTTCTGGGGGTTGTGCTCTCTGTAGACATGTGGGAACCTCTGTTGTCTTCTCCTCTGCTTTAAGCTGAGGTGGACAACGTAAGTCAGCACACAAAGCGTGATTTATTGATTGTGTTTCACTGGGCTCAGCAAGTCCCATATCACATCTGAGCTGAGCTGGGCCTCAGCCGATGCCAATATGTAAGTGTTGTCTCCATGTCAAAGGTGCAACCATCAGTGGACTGTTGGAAAGGCAGCTCCTGGTGCTTCTTTTTGTATTTTTTGGAGGTTTTTTCAGTCTTTGTGAGAAAGTGAAAGGGATAGATGGTTTCCTCATCTCTTGACCTCTTCCCAGGTGACTGCACACTTGGGTCTCACGAGAAGGGGGCATGGGCAGTGGCTCATCTCAGGGTCTAGCTACGGTTTTTAAAGCAGTTAGAGCTTGCAGCCTGCCTTTTGTAGATCTGAGCTCCTCGTTGCTGAGTTCTTACTGTCTGTGAGGACAACCACAGGGTCTCAGGCTGGGCGTGGGAGATGCTGTTTATTAAACAAATAATCTTCTGGCTCTTCTGCTCCAAGTCCTCCCCAGGCTCCACTCCAGGCAGGTTTTCTTCTGAGCAGTCTGAGGGTTAGCTCCATCTGCAGAGTTTGCATGAGGTGGGAGAGCTTTAGGTCACTAATGCTGCACTTGGAGGTAGAGCGACTAATCCCAATTCTGAGGTAGAGACGGGGACAGTTTTCCAGGGGAAGTGAAAACAGGGTGATCTGTAGGAGAGGGTTTTTTAAGTGACTCTCCAGGTGCTGAAATGCACTGGAAGATGGGCTGGAAAGCATTGGGCAAAGGTAGATATGAACCTTCTGTACATTTTACCTGGGGAAATTGCCTTTAAATACGTTCAATGTCTTTCTGCTTCCAGGTGCCAAAAACAGAACGAAAAAAGAGAAGAAAAAAGGAAGCAGATGTGGTGAGTTGAGCACTCTGTGCAGTGAGAGACCTCCTCATGACCATGGCGTGCTGAGATCTAAATATCAGAGTGTAATGAACATACAGCCATGGAAAGACATGCTAGGAAGATAGATGAGGTGGATTTGGTTTGTGTGATTAAGGGTAGCTGTAGGTTGTCCTCCAAAAACATGTCTGTCAAGACACTACATGTAATGTCAGGAGTTGTAGATGAATTGAGAGTGAGAACAGTGTTGGTTTGGGTTTGTGTATAAACCTAGAGCGTGCGTTTTATGTCTCTAATACGAGATGTAGGAGATGGCATCTCCTTTATTCCTCAAGGATATGACAGTACTAGGAAGGGTGCAGATGCAGAGTAAAAAGGGGTCATGGATGCATAGAAGACCTTAACCTGGAGAGGTTAACCAACCAACCTCAGTACAAAGCAAGTTTCTAACCTGCTTGCATGATAGCTCAGTTCCCATACCGGCTGGATTGAGTTGCCTACAGGTTATTGGGCTGAAAATAAAGCTAAAATAGCAAGTAAAAGCAAATAACAGCTAAAAGTTGGAGAGCTGATTGTGTTCATCTCCCTGTTTTGCAGCAGACTAACTGCCCATCTCCTTTTCCTGACCAACCTTTGTCACTGTAGGTTGAAGAGCACAACGGTCACATTTTTAAGGCGACCCAGTACAGCATCCCCACCTACTGTGAATATTGTTCCTCCTTGATCTGGATCATGGACAGGGCTTCTGTTTGTAAATGTAAGCATGTTCTTTTTGCTCTTCTTTTTTTCATGTGATTGTATCACAGTGATGAGGTTTGAGGTTTTGAAAGGCGTTTGTTGCTGTTTCCTGCAACCCCATTCTCAAGTAATTTGGGTTTTTTCACATTACAAGAACTTTTGGGATAAATCTTATGGGTTTCTGAAGTCCATCCCAGCAGTCCTTCCAGTCTTCATGGTCATTTTATATGCTCAGAGATTTTTACACATCTTATCCTATAAGGTCCTATGGTCATCCCTTAAGATCACACCATATTCAAGTGTCACAGTAGGAAGGACATTAGGAAGTCAGGTATGGAAAATGTGCCCTATGGCTTCACGTAGGATGCCTGTAGTTCTCATGACCATGGCACATTCCTTTGGCTTAGCCCATTTGACCTTCAGGCACACAAATTTTTGGAGAGATCAGGAAAATGGAGGACCACCAATGAGAAAGGTTGATCCATCACTTTGTTTTTTCCGAAGTTCCTTAATTAGGTTGGAAGTATCGAACCCTGTGGTGTTTCAGGCTGATGTCCAGTGCAGGAAGAATACAAATCAGGTGCATTGTCCAACCTCTTTGAGGGTATCAAGTGTATCAAGTGTAACAATGCCAAGTGCAGAGTCCTGCACATGGGACGTAACAACCCCATGCAGCACTACAGGCGTGGGGCAGAGCGGCTGGAGAGCTGTGAGGCACAGAAGGACCTGGGGGTGTTGGGTGACTGATGATTGACCATGAGCCAGCAGTGTGCCCGGGTGGCCAGGAAGGCCAATGGCATCCTGGCTTGTGTCACTCCCAGCAGGGCCAGGGAGTGATTGTGCCCCTGTACTGGACACTGGTGAGGCTGCACCTCGAGTGCTGGGTCCAGTTCTGGGCCACTCACCGTAAGAAGGACATTGAGGTCCTGGAGCAAGTCCAGAGAAGGGCAACCAGGCTGGGGAAGGGGCTGGAGGGCAAATCCTCTGAGGAGCGGCTGAGGGAGCTGGGGGTGTTCAGCCTGGAGAAGAGGAGGCTGAGGGGAGACCTTCTCACCATCTCCACTGACAGGAGGGTGCAGAGAGCTGGGGATGGTCTCTTCAGCCAGGTGACAGGAGATGGGACAAGAGGAAATGGCCTCAAGCTGTGCCAGGGCAGGGTCAGATCAGGTGTTAGGGAAAAGTTCTTCCCTGAAAGAGTTGTCAGGGCCTGGCACAGGCTGCCCAGGGTGGGGGCTGAGTCCCCACCCCTGGGTGTGTTTAACAGATGGATAGATGAGGTGCTCAGGGATATGGTTTAGCATAGGACAGGAACGGTTGGACTCGATGATCTTAAAGGTCTTTTCCATCGTCGCTCATAGATTATTTTCCCACTTGATCTATTGGGGTTTTTTAATGTTTCATGGGACCTATAAAATGCAAGAGGTCTAATAGAGATTTTGCCCCTGGGAACTGCAAATTCCATGTGGTTTAACCTGAGAAGAGTTACTTAATTCATATTAATTAACATTTCTCAAGTGTTCTGACATTTTTGGATTGTTAAATGCTATTATTCTTTATTTCAGTATGTAAATATGCTTGTCACAAGAAGTGCTGTCTTAAAACTACAACCAAGTGCTCCAAAAAGGTAAATGTCTCTCCCTACCTTTCCTTCGTTATACATTTCAGAGCACAGGCTTGTATGAAAAAAATATGTATGGGCACAGAACTTGATATAATGGTGGCATTAACACTCCTTCCAGATGGAGCTGGGACTGGAGATCCCTGGAGGTCTCCCCACCCTTTGGTGTTTGCTTCTATTTTGGGACTAACACAGTGATATATCACTATATATCTGCCCGGTCGTGTGGCGGATGCTGCGATGCCATTCCCTGCTTCGGGACCATGGTGAATAATAGAAAGCTGCCTTGGTTTGTAGCTTTTAAAGACTTGGAAATGGTGGGTTATTCTTGGAAATCCGGGGGTTTGTTAACCCCACTGGTCCCTCCTCGGGCTCACAGCGCGGTCCCCAAATGACAGCAGCACTAGAGCCGAGCGGGGAAGAGTGGGTGGAGGATGCTCAAGCTCACACTGTTCCTTAGAGGGGAATTAAATTTCTGTCGCTGGGTTTAAGGACAGTGAATGAAGGCAGCAGGTCACCCCAGCTAACGATGACTCATCAAGGTCTGGTTGGGGGTTGGGTTGGGGGGGGGGTGGTTTAGCAGTTTATTTTGTGCTGTTTATGAGCAAGAAAATAAAAAAAAAAAAAAAAGAAGGATCATGCAGCCAGGATAAGAATGTGCTCAAAGCTCTATCAGCTCCCCAGGAGGCTTATCAGGGAAGAGCAGCCTCTCTGTAACACACGGTCTCCAGAAAGCTGCGTGGTTATGTTTTCCCCAAGAAATCAACTGAGTGTCTACACTGAAGTTATAGTCAAAATACAAATATATTCCAGGATGTCTGTATAGAATTTGCACTTTGCTTTTCCCCTTTCTTGGAAGCATTTCTCCAAGAGTTGGGAATGCCTCACATGAGTTTCTGTTCTGAAACCTGGGCAGGTCCATGAGATCTCTTGATTGCTTTAATTATTTTTTTTCTTGGAGAAGCTCAGGGATGATTGGAGCCTCCTCATTTCTTGTGTTTCTTTTCTGAAGGAAGTTCTTGTGCTGTACACAAGGAAGCGTGTCTCCACAGAAGCTTTCCACCTGGGCAGTTGGAGGTCCTTCTCTAGGAAGGCTCTGGCTTGTCTCCAGAGGCTTGCTGGGGCAATGACTTTAGGATTGTGACACGGAGCCACGTACCATCTATGATGCTTTGAGAAAGAGGTCTTTATTTTCTAGCCACAGTTCATTTTGCAACTGTTAGCTTTGTCCTGGAGTGGATCTGTTTCTCCAGATCTGTGGTGAACTTGCGTAAACATCAAGATATCTCTCTGATGGCTGTAATGTTGCTTTCATCCATGTTTGGTTCTCATCTCCGAGCTACTTCACTTGAGTAAAGTAGCACATGGGTTTTGTGGTGTCAGGTTTGCTCATGGTTTTAGCAGCAGGCTCATTGAACAGCAGATGATTAATTTCAATGGGTAGCTGGGACCAGATGTTCCTGAGGTGGAGTTTTTCCCTAGAGCATGAAACAGCACAGCACTGGCAACCACCCTGTGTCATCTCATAAAATTGACAAGATTTATGAAAGGATGACACTGAATGGCAAAAACAAAGGTGTGGGAATGGTTATAAGGAGCTGTGACCTATGTCGTGATTGCCACCATCTTCTTGATGCCCAGATTGCAGCATGTGCCTTTGCACGTTCCTTTTGCTGGGACTGGGCATTCGTGTCAAAATTTTATTAAGTCTTTCTGAGTCTTTTCCTACCCAGAGTCTCCCATTCAGGAGGACTTTGTTCACATTTACATTTAGCAAATGTCAGATCTCTGGTGAGCGCTTGAGGCTGGCAAAAGACAGATGGAGATGGATTTTTCATGCTCATATTTTGGCATCGCATTTGTTCACAGATGAGAATTCGGAGTTGCCAGTGCAGCCAATTAGGATCTGAGTACCTGAGACTGGGTTTTACCTGCTGTGCTTTGTGCATCCTCTTTGAGCAGTGAAATCATCCCTGGAGATGGTGCCAGAGGGTCAGGAGGTGGAAGAGGACCATGCCCAACTGCATTGGCTCCACTGGGCTAAGAATATAGCCACAGAGGGGTGGTTAAAGAAAGACAATTCAGATTTTTATGACTTCAGATGCATGTCCAGGGTCCAGTTTAACATTGAAAGACATATGTTGCTGGCTTTCCCTTCCTTCTCCATTAGACTGACTTGAGGGTCACCTGAATCAGCTGAAGGGATTTGAATAGAGGTTGAATCTGAGCACTGTGCCAGAATTTCTGCCTAAAAGGATTTTAAAACCTTTTTTTTTTTGCTTCTTCCCTTTTTTCCTCTGTAGTATGACCCTGAGCTGTCGTCTCGGCAGTTCGGTGTGGAGCTCTCCAGGCTGACCAGCGAGGAGCGAGCGGTTCCAGTGCTGGTGGAGAAGCTCATCAACTACATTGAAATGCACGGGCTGTACACAGAGGGCATTTACAGAAAGTCAGGGTCCACCAACAAGATCAAGGAGCTGCGGCAAGGACTCGATACAGGTGAAAGGATGGGAGAAAAGAAAAGGAAAAACAAAAAGCGCGTGGGGATAAAAATCTCTGCAGCAAGGTTAGATGTGTAGAAGGTGGGATGCTTCATCAGGGTGAAACAAGGGAGCGGTCTGTCCTTCCTTCCCCAACCGCCAGCAGTGCCTCCAACCAAAACTGGAGTCACCATCTCATGTTCTTTAGGGTGTACTATGTGAAAAAAGCTGTTCTAGTTGAGGGGAAGCAGTGCCCTACCTTACACCGCAGCAATTGATGCCAGCAAGAAAAGAAATCCTGGTCCCACCAAAGGTTGGGAGACCTGGAGAATGCATTTCTTTCTAATTTTAATGCATGGAGCTAAAATCAGGTGATGGATTTCTTGCCATTAAACGCAGTATGGTTTTGGGGGTGGGCCATGAACGTTTTCTGTGGTAGAGGAGTAGCTTACTGTAGGATGGTTCGGGTTGAAAGGAACCTTTAAAGGTCATCTAGTCCAGTCCCTGGCTACCATAATGGCTTTATATTGTTTTGGGTTTTTTTTCCTTTTTCCCTCGATCTGCCAAACCCAGACATCGACAATGTGAATTTAGACGACTACAACATCCACGTCATCGCCAGCGTGTTCAAGCAGTGGCTCCGAGACCTGCCCAACCCTCTCATGACCTTCGAACTGTACGAGGAGTTTCTGCGGGCAATGGGTAAGGAAACGCTTTCGCTAACCTGTTCCCTTGGCAGAGGGAAACAGTGGCCACGTCAATGCTGAACATTTTATTCACTCTTTGGGCCCAAAACAGCTGGTTTTCACAAATTATATATACCTGCCTTCAAAGTGTGGGTGGGTTTTTTGTCTATAAGGGGATTTTTTAATGTCGTGCCTTTGGTGGCATTTTTCATCATGGTTCAGCAGATTTCAGCCTAAACCAGTAGCCAAAAGATCAGTCCTTTTGGGGGTGTTGGTTGACACTCGTCTGAACGTGAGCCAGCAGTGTGTCCAGGTGGCCAAGAAGGCCAATGGCATCCTGGCTTGTATCAGGAATAGCACAGTCAGCTGGACCAGGGAGGTAATCATTCCCCTCTACTCAGCTCTGATGAGGCCACACCTCGAATACTGCGTTCAGTTTTGGGCCTCTCACTCAAAGACAGACATTGAGGCCCTGGAGCATGTCCAGAGAAGGGCAACAAGCTGGTGAAGGGGCTGGAACACAAGTCTGATGAGGAGCAGCTGAGGAACTGGAACTGCTATGTCTGGAGAAGAGGAGACTCAGGGGAGACCTTATTGCTCTCTCTAGCTACCTGAAAGGAGGTTGTGGTGAGCTGGGGCTCAGCCTCTTCTCGCAGATACCCAGCAACAGGACAAGAGGGAATGGCTGCAAGTTGTGCTGGGCAGGTTCAGGTTAGAAATGAAGAGAAGTCTCTTCTCCAGAAGAGAGGTTGGGCATTGGATTGGGCTGCCCAGGGAGGTGGTGGAGTCACCATCCCTCGAGGTGTCCAAGGGAAGGTTGGATGAGGTACCTGGGGACATGTTTTAGTGAGTAATAGAGGTGGTAGGAGGACAGTTGGACTAGATGATCTTGGAGGTTTTTTCCAACCTTAATGATTCTGTGATCCTGTAATCTTGTAAGTAGGCATTAAGAAGGAATCACTTAAAATAGGAAGGCAAAGTTGGAGCTGCCCCTAAATGCTGGTGCTTTCTCTGCAGGCCTCCAGGAGAGGAAAGAGACAGTGCGGGGAGTGTATTCGGTCATCGACCAGCTCTCCCGCACTCATCTCAGTACCTTGGAGCGTCTCATCTTCCACCTGGTGAGGTATGTTGGGCCAGGGCAACTTTGGGCAAGGGGAGAATGCTCAGACATCCTTCATACTGAAATAGCCAAGGCTGAAGGCAGGTGGGCAAGGGAAAGAGAGGAGCTTTCAAGTCCATCATGTCTTCCCAGGAGGTGGCCCCAGAATTCTTTCTCTAAATGATGCTTATACTGGTAAGCAATCTTCTGGTCACCCATGCTACCTGCGAGTCTGTGGGTTGTTTGGGTGCCTTAGGAACACCTGAGATGTCTTCAGGTTTGGCTTTCTCTCTCGAGCAGAGCAAAGGTGAGGGCAGAGCAGCAGACTTACTGGCAGAGCAAGATAGTGCTGTAGAAGTGTCATCTCCTCTATTAATCCATGGCCGTGAAGTGAAGATGCTTTCACCTCTGATTTCTCTCTTCATCCCTTTTTTTTCCAGGATTGCTCTCCAAGAAGAGACCAATCGAATGTCAGCTAACGCCTTGGCTATCGTCTTCGCTCCCTGTATCCTTCGCTGTCCCGATACGACAGACCCGCTGCAGAGCGTTCAGGACATCAGTAAAACAACCACGTAAGACCGTGATGCTGGATGATCCAGCTCCATTACCATTACCATCACCACTCGCCTCTTGATAACTCATGGTGTGGCAAAGTGGCTCAAGAAGAGAGAGCTTTAGGTGGAGGTTGTAAACACATTAAACACATCTTCCTGAAGATATTTCATGTTCTCTCAATCCCCAAGATGTTGTTGAACAGGAATCTTTAAGCGGTGAAGGATCCATGAGAGCAGAGCAACTCGCTCTCCTGCCCAGCACATCTCAGCAAGAAAAGGTGGAGCTCGTGCTGACATGGTTTTACAGTTAATCCCATTTCTGGCAAGCAGATATCTATCCTTAGTCAATTTTGCCTCTCTTTATCTGAGGAGGCGAGCTCGTTTGCTCTGCTGCGATATTACTATCGCGCACTTCACTTTCTTTAATTTATTTGACATAATTGCGAATGTTTTATGGAGAAAAAGTGAAGTGCTTGCCTAAATTCAGCCTGACTCACATTAAAGAGCTTTAAAAATAGATAATAGAGACCATGATAATAATGGAAATCATCCATCTGAAGGAGCTGCTTTATGTATTATTATTGTTGAAGACCAGAACGTGCTTGGGAGACCCAGCTGGTAGGAGCACTTGTCCTTCAGCAGGATTTCTTTGTAGCTTCTCCCTTCGACTTCAGCTATAGCAAACCCTCTAGATTAATCCCATGGGAAGGATGATGTGTTTCCCATAATGCACTCCTGGCAGTATTAAACAGTCAGCTCAGCTAGAGAGGCTCACTGGGGCATTGCCGTGTGCAAGTTGGAAGCAACCTACCTTCCCCTCTTCCAACGGGAAAGTTCTCCGGTGGGATCCTTGTCCGTTTTTAATTTCTCTATTTCAAGATCACCTTGAATAATTTCCTTCTCCCATTTTTTGACATCTTTTGGGGTTTTTTTCCCCCCCTTAGTTGCGTAGAATTAATCGTCATTGAGCAGATGAACAAGTACAAGGCTCGTCTCAAAGACATCAACAGCCTGGAGTTCGCAGAGAACAAAGCCAAGAGCCGCCTCTCCTTGATCCGCAGATCGATGGTGAGATGCCAAAGCTGTCTCTGTTCCCTCCTGTCCTCTTCTTGCCCACTACCTGATCTTCTCCTGCTTATTCCAGCTTCCCAAACCCCTTGCAACCTCCCACGTCATCTCCCTCAGTGTAGGGACCCTCAGCCCCATGGCGGCTCCTCGCCTTTGCAGGGACCCATCAAAGCATGAGGAAGTGGGAAGGGTCCATGGAAACATGGTCACTCCAGCTCAGACGCTCCTGATCAACGTTTCCACCTT
This sequence comes from Porphyrio hochstetteri, assembly GCA_020800305.1. Taxonomy (NCBI): domain Eukaryota; kingdom Metazoa; phylum Chordata; class Aves; order Gruiformes; family Rallidae; genus Porphyrio; species Porphyrio hochstetteri. The sequence continues at coordinate 13,836,804 of CM036915.1, read as the reverse complement.
CATTTGAGCTTATTTGGTCCTGGGTTGAGTCAAGCCTTTCATTGACCGGCTGGACGTCATCCCATGGGAGACCTGGACCGTGCTTTTTCGTGCTCAGTCGCATTACCTGAAGCCAAAAAGAGGCACGCTCTGCTCCCACACTGCCTTTCTGGGAGGCTCAAACCCCATCTCATTGAGCTACCACGCTTCCCAGGGGCTGGCGGGCTGCGGATGCACGTTGTGCTTGGCTTGTTGGGCTGCGGGAGAGGGACGGACTTGGTGCGGCTCAGTCGTCCCAGGCTTGGGCTAAGGAGACTAACAGCTCCTCTGCTTGGACCTGCCTGCTGTGGTCCTCAGGGACACATTGCTCCTGCTTTTTTGGGGGATGAAATCCAAGCAGGAGCTGGCCAAGGTCGTGAGGCCTGAGCTGCAGAGCTGCCCTGCTCATCCCAGTTTAAAACAAAAAAGAAAAAAAATGAAAAAACCCCACAGGAAAATGGACAGAAACGGGTTTTTGGAGGGGCGACGGCATGTGCACTCTAACCTTCTGCTTTCCTTTTCATCTCCTCTCTAATCCAGAAACCCGTACTAATTGCAGTTAGATTTATGAGCATAACCCGCAGTTCAATCCCGGTATGTATCACCTGCAGCGTGCCCTGCGCCAGCCGCCGCGTCCCTCCGTTGTGTGTGACCGCCGCTCATTCCAGCCCCGTCCCACCGGCCATTGTCCGTGACTTTGCCCATCCCGTCCCCAAAGCAGGCGCCGCTCCTCAGGGCCACTGTTTCTCCCACAGGTCCCCTGGGCAGCAGGAGTTCGGGACAGCCAACGCCTGGCCATCCTTGCACGCAGCTCCTCAAAAAAACACTTTCCACCCCTTTTTCCCCTCCCTGCTTCTATTTTTCCTGTTTTCTTTTTCCATCCAGTGCTCCTCTCCTTTTTGCTTTACTTGACTCATCCCTTCCCAACTTCTACTTGTTCAGGATGCGTTTCGGCATCAAGTTGCTTTCTCAGTGCTGCTGTATCTTGAGATGGTGGATAACACCCCTTGGCTTGGATGCCTCAGAGACCATAAGGCATTCAAAGATCTCCTCCATCTTCTTGGAGGAGAAGTACCACTACCACCTTGAACTCAAGGTCAGGACATCCAGGTTTGGACTGGGAGGGGTCCAGCAACCCCTGTTGTTCCCCAACTCCATCCCAGGTTGAGTTTGAATTCCCAGTGAGACCATCAGAAAAAGGTGCCTGCAGGTTTTAAGGGATGATCACAAGGCTGTTTCCCCTCCTGCTGGGTTCAGCCCACAATGCTTCTCCCCAGCTTCATGAAGTTCAACAAGGAACTTGGGTAGGGGCAATCCTCAACACAGGCTGGGGGACGATGTGATGGAGAGCGCAGCCCTGTAGAAAAGGACTTGGGGTACTGCTGGACAAGAAGCTGGGCATGAACCAACGATGGATGTGCCCTCACAGCCCAGAAGGCCAACGGCATCCTGGGCTGCATCACCAGAAGTGCAGCCAGCAGATCGAGAGAAGGGATTCTGCCCCTCTGCTCTGCTCTGGTGAGACCTCACCTGCAGTGCTGTGTCCAGCTTTGGAGCCCTCAGCACAAAGAGGACATGGACCTCTTGGAGCGGGTCCAGAGCTGGACCACGAAGATGATCCAAGAGCTGGAGCACCTCTCCTACGAAGATAGGCTGAGAGAGTTGGGCTGGTTCAGCCTGGAGAAGGCTCCAGGGAGACCTCTGAGCCCCCCTTCCAGACCCTAAAGGGACCTTGAGGAAATCTGGGAAGGACTGTTTGTAAGGGCCTGGAGCGATAGGATGAGCAGCGATTGTTTTAAACTAGAGCAGCGCAGGGTTAGATGAGACATGAGGAAGAAGTTCTTCTCTCTGAGGGTGGTGAGACACTGGCACAGGTTGCCCAGAGAGGTGGTGGAGGCCCCATTGCTGAAGACACTCAAGGTCAGGCTTGATGAAGCTCTGAGCAACCTGATCTAAAGGTGTCCCTGCTCACTACAGGGCTTGGACTAGGTGGCTTTTACAGGTTCCTTCCCACCTCACGCATTCTGTGACTGAATAATTCTGTGATCCTTCAGCACAAGCAAGGGTCAGGAGACAGAGGAGAGCAAAATTCGAGCTCTGATGCCCTGATGCTGCCCTGCAAGCCCACGGTATTTTGCAGGGTTTAAGTCCACGAGCTAATGGGATCTTTGGGATCTCCCGGGGTTTGACTGATAGGATCCAGGAGCCCATGTTGAAAAGTTGTCAGCAGAATGCCGTGTCATGTCAGTGGCTTTGCTGCTGAAGAAAGGTCTCCAAGATGCAAGGTTAAAAGATGAAAGGGGTAAAATGGAGAAAATCTTGCTTTTAAAAGAAAGAAGAGGAGGCTCCTTTACCCTGCAAACCTCCTCTGGGCAGGTGGCTTAAGCAGTCCTGCGTGGAGTAAAGCTGCGTTGTGGCCAGCTCTTCAGCTGCAAGGAGATGGAGGTTCATCCTGCACACAGTGGGTGTCAGGAGGAGGGCAGTAAGTGGTGGGCATGACTCAGGATGGTCGACATCTTGGTCTGTTCAGGATCTTGAATTTAGAAGACCTGATGTGTCCAGTTACAGTGGCAGTTAAGAATAAAGCTTTTTAACATTGGTGGTGTCCTCACTCCCCCACCCCCCTCCAAATCCATCTTTTCTTTACTCCGTGGGGCAGATCTGTAGAGCTAGTCCTCAAGAGATTGAAACAGTTGCACATGTAACATTCCTCCATACATGCTGCCCCTGTTTGAGTCCTTTGGTGGTGGTGGTTCTAATTTTCTTTTATTTAAAAAAAAAAAGGTTCTTCAGAGCTGCATTAAATCTCCCTGTTTAACCGTGGGCACGATTGACACTTACAGTCTCATCATCAGAGATGGCCTTGGTTTCTGGATCTCATGTACATGAGAGCAGAGCATGGTCAATGTGATTAGGTGTCAGTTACCGTTCACTGAAGGGGTCAGTGGAGACCCTTGGGGTGCGAGGGAAGGATGCAAGATGTGACCCAATGATAAAGCGGGAGCTGGGTGCCCTGAAATCAAAACCCTGGTGATGCTTCTACCCAGAGCCAACATGGCCACCCAGCAGGTCAAGCTTCCTATCGCACGGGCTGTGGGCTTTGCAGAATCCCATCCTGCTGCCAGCTGGGTTTGCTTTGAAGTCCAAGTTGCACTTGGCCCATCAGCCAGTAGATGGTCCATCAGCATCATCTTCACTGCCTCCATCCTCACCCCCTCCATCCTCACCCCCTCCAATGTGTTGAGACCTTCTGGCACCTCTCCCACCCTGGGTGAGATTTCAGAGGGTCCTGGGTGTGACTGCTAGCGATGCACTGAGGACCGATGGCCGGGGCCATCTTCACTCCTTGGGAAAGCAGTATGGTTGATGCCAGAGATGTTTGCAAATCCACCTTGACTGGTGGTGGTGATGCCATTGTCTCTCTTCAGGGCAAAGGACGCATACGACGTGGCACCTACCCTAGCCCAACATCTCCTGTTGCTGTGCGCTTGCCCTCGGTGACGGATGTCCCCGAGGAGACTATGAGCAGCGAGGAAGCCATGGAGATGGAGGTGACGGAGCAGCAGCAAGTAGCCATGCAGCAGGAGGAGAAGGTGCTGACTGAGCAGATCGAGAGCCTGCAGAAGGAAAAGTGAGTCTGCCTGAGGGTTCAAGGCACATGCCCTAGCTATAGGTTACCCATGGATGTTGCTTGACATCATATGGTTGATGTGCTGCCCACAGGATGACACGGAGGACTCCATCCCTCTGTGATCTCTTGGCGTATGTGCATCCCTTTCTTCCCCTCCTCACCTTTTGGGTCCCATTGGGTCAGTGGTTTGGTTTTGGCAGGGAGGAGCTGACGTTTGAGATGCTGACACTGGAGCCACGTGCCTCTGATGACGAAACCCTGGAGTCCGAAGCCTCCATCGGCACCGCCGACAGCTCTGAAAATTTGACCTTTGACTCGGAAGGAGCCGTCTCTGATCGCTCGGGTAACTCCAGTTGTTCTTGGGTTTGTCAGAGAACAGTTTGGGTTGAAAGTGACCATCAGAGAACATCTAATCCAACCCCTCTGCAGTGAGCAGTGGCAGCTTCAACTAGACCGGGTTGCTCAAGGTTTTCTGTAGCTCGTAGGGGCGTGTGCCCGGTTTCCTCCTGCCTGCAGAAAATTTGAGCCAGCAATTTCATTGGGTGGAAAGAGGATTCAGAGTTAATCCACATGGACCTCGGGAAGTGGGTGTTAGCAGCCTGGGTTAGGCGGGGAGGTGAGGTACTCCTCTTGCAACACCGCATCATCTTGGGTGATGCCACCTCCAGCAAGATGCTGGGAGTGTCGTCCTGGCTCGATGGCGTGCATCTCCAGGGAGTGTGCTGAGATATGCTGGGTGATTTCGGGGTGTTAATCCTCTGGTGGTCCTTCCCTCTCCTCCAGAGAGAAGTGTAGCACTTACCTCCCTGCGCCCCACCAAGGCGGAAGGACCGAGCCGGCTACGAAGGCACCCCAGGATGCGGCCGGACCCAGTGGACCCACCCGACGCCTCCATCTCCTCCACCTCTTCCTCCCAATCATCCACCTCCTGCTTGCCCCACCTTCCCCGGAAGCGCTTCCAGATGTACTCCAAATCGCCTTTCTACCGAGCGGGCGGGTCAGGCGAGCCCCCTGAAACCCGAGCAAGCACCGAGGGCTTCGTGGGACCTCTCCGTTATCCCGAGGACCGGCCTCAGTTCACCACCCGCGGGACGTTCAACCCGGAGAAAGGGAAACAGAAACTGAAGAGCGTGAAAACCTCCCCCCCGAAAACCAAAGAGCCCCCAGATGGGAGGACAGGGGGAGGACGCAAGAGAAACCCCGAGGCTGACTGTGCTGCCGCCCAACCCCTCGTCCTCCTGGGGAGCAACGAGTTCATGGTCTGAGAGTTCATGGTCTGAGATCCCAGGAGTGCGTGCTGGGGCATCTCTCTCCCCCCCCCCCCCCCCCACATTGGGAGCGCTTCCCATGGCTTCCTCAGATGAGTTATTAATTAAAAAGGACCGGCGGGGGACGGCTTTAATGGTGGCCTTAATGGTTTTGTGGGGGCGGGTGGAGTGGGGTTCAGACCTCTGGGGGTTGGACTGGGGATGGAGGCGCTCCAGCCAGCTCCCACACCCTCCCCATCAGAGGATCCCACTTCCTGGAGCGTCGCGCTGCCAACTCATCGTGCCCAACCGCCAGTGGTAGGAGAAGACCCCAGCCCCAGAATCCCGCCGGAGCATCCCGAGCCGGCGCCAAGCCCTCTGCGCTTCAACCGCCTCATCATGCCGACGCCAAGCGCATGGAAAAGCGTTAAAAATCTGCCAAAAAAACACCCCAACTTTTTTTTTTAAGGTTTTTTTGTTGTTTTTAACACGACCTAACCACCTTTCCTTTTCTTTTTCTTTTTTTGGAGACCATCAGTATTAAAGAATAATAATAATAATAATAATAATAATCAAGGACTACTTGAAGCTGTATTTGTTTATATGCCAGTTACTGGAGTTTGTTGTAAATAGATAATTTTTTTTTATATATATTTTCCCCCAGACAGGATTTTGTTTTCTTTTGTTTTCTTTGGTTTTGTTTATTTTTGTTTATTTTTTATTATTATTATTATCATTTTGGCCGGGGAGGAGGGAATCGATGGGCCAACCCATCTCACGGCTGTCACCACCTCTCTATGCATCATTTATATTCAGTTTTTGATCAAGAAATCCCTTGAGGTGTAATTAGCATGATTTAAAAGCAGCACCCATGATATGACTAATTAACAATGCTAGCTAACGACTCGGCTCTTCATCCTTCCTGTGCCATCGTCTTTGTCACGCTCGGTGGTACCAAGAGAAGCTCCAGGTACCGGAAAACCTCTGGAACGGTGAAATTAGGAGCCCCGGGGCGCTAATTTAGGTTAATGAAGGCTGGATCCATCCTGAGCATCTTGTACTGATCCCTGAACACCACCAAAAAAGGGGGAAACCCCCCCAAAATTGAGTTTTCCTGGGTATTTAGTGTTTCACTGGGCAGCCCCACAGCCCTGGGTTTAGCTGAGCCACCCTTTGGCCCATCTCCTCCTGCCCCAAGTGCCATTTGAGGGGTGGGTTATTTATTGGGGACTTTGGTTTGGGTTATTTTGGTTCCATTTTGTTTCATTTTGTTTCATTTTCTCATAGAACCACTCTATGATTCTATGATTTTATTTTATAATCGTAAATTATTTCAAATTTTTAAAAAATTTATTTTGCGTTTTTATTTTAATTTTTTGAACTTTTTTTTAATTCAGTCTAATTTTTTTTTAATTTCTTTCCCCAAGGTGGGGGGAAAGCAACAGCTGCTGCAGGGAGAGCCGGGGTATGGGAACAGCACCCGCCTCTGCGCCGCATCCCGGGAGCGGTGCAGGACCCCAGCCCATCACCTCCCCCCAACCCATAGGAGAAGATCTTTAGGAGTGCCCCGGGATGCGCTGGGGAGCTGGGTGGTGGTGGATCACCAAGGGCTGATCTCCTGGGACACCCTTAAACCCCCTCAGAGCTGGAAGTAGCAGGAGCATCCCCAGCCGGTCCAGAGTCTCTTGCCCAAAATCCTCAGAATTGCACCCAAAGTGGTCAGGCAGGAGGGTGCTAAGGGCGGGATGAAGGGCTCCAGCCTCTTCCTCTGGTCTTCCTGCCCCAGCAGCGCAAGAAGTGCTGGGACAGTGGAGTTGTGCCCCAAATGTATATATACACATGGATATTTCTTTGGATTTATATATAAATTTCTCTTATATATGTATATCTATATAATATATATATAAAGGAAATAGGTATATGAGAATATATATTCTATATAGAGAAGAAAATATATATTCTATATATAAAGACATGTATAGAAAGGAATATATGTAAAGAATATGTTTCTTCATGTCATTTGTTTCTTTTATATATATAAATATATATAAAAAGGAAATATGAATACTATGTCATAAAGACTACGTATACCCTATATAAATATATAAAAATATATAATAGTAAATATATATACTGTATATAGTAACTATATAGCGTATACCTATTCTTTACATATAGTATCTATATCCTTTGTCCTTATCTATTTCTATATTTAAAGAAACAAACATCTATAAAAAGAAATATATGTCTTTATATATTTCTTCAGTATATTTACATATAAGCAACATATTCTTTGCATATAGTAAATAGTTCTCAGACCTTCATATGTATTTCTTTATATCTTTATATATGTATATAGTATATGTATATATAGTGTATACATACAGTATATGTATATAATACATGTATATATAGTATATATCTGTATGTGTATATATAGTATATATATGTTTATATATTATACATAATTAGTATATATATGTTTTATCTATAAAGATATGTGTATATATCTTTATGTAAAGATATAAAAAAGAATGTATATCTTTACATATATCTTTATATGCATATATATACACACTATGTGTACATATATATACACACATATATAAATATATATGTAAAGAAATATATATCCTTGGCGCATAGAGAGAATATATATAGGATATATATAGAAAATATATTTCTTTTTATATATAAAGATATATATGAAGAAATATACGTTCTCTAGAGAGAATATATAGAAAATATATTTCTTTATATATATTTTATATTTTTTATATATGTAAAGAAAAATATATAAAAGAAATATCTCTGTGTATATATAGATAGAGAGATATATGTCTGTATCTCTCTATCTATACATGTATATCGAGTCTGGGCAGGAGCTGAGCCCCCAAAATTTGGGGGGAAAAGGGGATTTCCAGGAGCTCCCCGGCAACTCCTGGGGGACTGGGGGGGGAGGGGTGCAAAAAACCAAGGTTTATTTTGGAGTGGCGCGAATGTATTTACTACTGGCAAGGTGAGGGGCGGTGTGCTGTTTATTATTATTATTATTATTATTATTATTATTATTATTGTTATTATTTGTAATGGTATTTTCTTTCTTTTTTGTTTTTTTTTAAAGTAATTTATAAGTCTGCCGCGTGTAAATTAAATAAAGTCTGTGTTGTGAGAGGGGCCCTGACCCTGTGCCAGCGCCGGGACCTGTGTGAAGAGGGGGAAAAAAACCCACCAAAACCAGAAATAAAGGTGGAAAAATAGAAAGGTGAAGTATTTGGGGAGGAACAGGGGGCTCTGCCTGCTCATCCACCCCCAAATTTTGAGGGGTTTGGGGGATTTTTTCCTTCGGAGCGTGGTGCATATAGAGTGTGGTTTGTGGACACACACACACACACACACACCCCCCCTCCCCGCGCTAATTAAAGAGCTGTAACGAGGAGCGCCTGGTGCTGTGAGGGATGCTGGGGAGGGGGGCAGCGGGGGGACCAAGTCCATCCTTCCACTTCTCAGTCTTTAATTTGGATGATTTTCTGTTTCTTCAGATTATTTCTGTCCATTTTCTTTCCCTACAGACTATTTCTAATCTGATTACTCCTATTTAATTTATATTCAGATTAGGGGTTGGGTTTTTTTCCAAATTATTTGTACTCAGATAATCTCGGATCATTTCTATTCATATCGTTAATTTTCAGGTTCTTTGAATCCAGATTATTTAATTTTCTCTCTATTTAGGTGATTTGCCTTCAATTTTATTCAGATTATTATTTTTCTTAATATTCATTAGCTTTTAAGTCATCTATTAATATTTCTCTTCATCTCATTTCCATTACACTTATTTAATTGGGATTATTTCTTTTCATCTTCTCTAGATTTGCTTCATTTCTAACCAGATGATTCCTTTCCCATTTTATTTTCAATAATTTTTTGATAAATTATTTGCTAATTCATTTTACTGAAGAGGGGTTCTTTTCATTTAATTCAAATCCAGATTAGATCCGGAGTGTTCCTATTGGGAATTACTTCTACTCAGACTGAATTTCTATTTAGTTTAGTTACATTTCAATAATTTTCCATTTATTTGTATCCAGATTATTTCTATTTAGATAAATTATTTTTCAATTTATTTATATCCAGATTATTTCAGGTTATTTTTATTCAGATATTTGAAAAATCATTTGTATCCAGATTCTCCCTATTCAGATATCTTCTAATTTCTTTGTATCCAGGTGATTTCTATTCAGAGAATTTTGGGTTTCAATATATCTGGATTATTTCAGATTATTTCTATTCGGATTATTTTGAATTTATCTCCAGATTCTTTCATATTATTTCCATACCCCTCATTTAAAATTTATTTTTATGCAGATAATTCTTTTGCAATTAATTTCTGCTCTTATTATTTCTATTCATATTATAACCAGGTAATTAATTTGCTATTTATTTCTATTCAGATCATTCATAATCAGCCAGTATGCATGTCCCCCCCCTGCTGCCACCCCCACCCCTCCATCCCCCCCACCCCGAGGATGGGCACCCTGAGTCAGCGGAGCGAGCCCTCTTTATTGGCTGTATAAAATGGCGGAGGGGGGATGAGCAGGAGGCTCCCCCACAGGGACATGGAGACAAAGGTCCATTACCGTGTGTCCCCCTGGAACCACAGTGTCGCAGCGGGGTGGGGGAAGGAGGGGGGCGCGCCCTGTGAGTGAGGGGCAGTGATTGCGGATGGAGGGGGAACACCCGGCCCTGAGGTGGTGTCACCCCCCCACAATCAACATCATTACCCCAGGGCTGATGTCACTCCTGGCCTGGCTTTGTTCCCAGCCGATGTCACTGCAGGTCTGGTACCAACCCCATGGCCGGTGTCCCCTCTGGGTTGGCGTCATGCCCCAAGCTGGTATCCCCCCAGCCAGGACCCACCCTGGGTCCTCATGGGTGCTGGTGCCATGCCATGGGCGCCTTGCCTGGGTCCATGGGCTCCTCCAGGGTTTGGGACAGTGGCACCCACCAAGGCACCCACCCCAGTGAGGTGGTCCTGCTGCGTCTGGCTCCTGCTTAGGGATGTCCACCTGCCACCAGCTGTACCCAGTGAAGCTGGTCCTGTGTCCCCAGCTGCCAGCAGCATTCTGGGGTTCAAGCCACCACCCTGGAGATGGGACCATGGCCACCTTCACATCCTGTGGTGAGGAGACCTGGGGCAGGAGGGCTGGCAGGGTGATGAGCCAGGTGACATCAGGATGAAGGGAGGTCAGTTCTTGAACATGTCACACAGCAGCTTCTCCATGGGGGTATTGCCAATGGTCCGTCGGAAGAAGAGCAGTTCCACACGCTCAGAGGAGATGAAGCGCAGTGCTGGGAGGAGCAGCAGCAGCTTTCCAAACCTGGGAGGGAGGAATGGGTGACGACGAGCGGGTGTCCCCACCCCTGGTGTCACCCATGGGGATGTGGGGATGGCAGTACCTGACGGGTTGCCCGGGGTAGTGGGAACGGTTGTGCTGGCCCAGCATCACCTGCGACTGGTCCTGCAGGTTCTCCACCTGTTCGGGGTCCTTCAGGCCACGGGTCTCTGCAGGGACAAGGGAACGGTAAATTGGGGTGTGGACAAGGGGACAGGCAGCAGTGGGTGCCAGTGGGTCCCCTCACCTGGTTTGAAGAGCACCACTGCCTTCATGCAGGCAAATTCGGTGGGGTCGACGGCCAATGCCTTGAAGCGGCTGAGGGTCTCCTGCAGCGCCCGCACATCCAGGGCAGCTGGCAGCAGCTTGCTGGGGGCCGGCTCGGGCACGGCCAGAAGTGGGCAGCTCTCCAGGGGCATGGACCATTGGATGGCACAGAGCAGGAACAGCTCACTCCATGCTTCCTCCAGCAGGATCACCTGGGGTGAGGTAGGGGGAGAGCCCCAAAAACCCTCATCACCCCCAAAGCCTCCAGCACCTGGAGCTAGCATGGTTGGTTGGGTTGAAGAGCATCTTCTGGGTGGGGGACCCCAAGACCCTGCAGTGAATGTTGCGGGGATGCTTCAGCCATCCCCATCCCTCCAGTTGCCTACATTTTTTGGGGGTCCCCTCTGTCCCATAGGGAGGTCCCCAGTTCCCCGTGGGGGTCCCCAACCCCACCTGGTCACGGAAGGGGAGGTTGGAGAAGACGGGCAGGTTTTTGGCCCATTTCACTGCCATGAAGAGGAGACGCGCTGAGGTCTCATAGACGTTCTCAGGGCTGGCTGCTGGGTACGGTGCCACCTGGTACTCGCTGGCAGCTCGCTCTGGCTCACCGCCTGTCACATCCACCGTCTCATCAGCTGCGGGGATAGAAGGGGACACTGGCAGCCACGTCACCATGCGGACAACCTCCACCCATCCCCACCCCACTAGGGGGCACCCACCATCCTCGGGCTCTAGCTTGGCGCAGGTCTCGGCTGTCATCAGGCTTGCCATGAACCGATGGTTGGTGGGTGGAGTGGCCGCCCGGGGACCAGGGGTGACAGCGACAGTGGCACCGGGACCACGAGGAGCTGGGCAGGGGGTTAAGGGAACCTCGCGGGTGGTGGCCACATGCTCAGGGGGCAGCTCAGTGTCCAGCTCGATGCTGTCCAGCCGGACCTGGGCTGTGCTGCGGGGCTGGCGCTCGTTCTGCACGGCTGCAGGGACAAGGCGACATCAACACTGGCCACCCCGGTATGTGTCCCCCCACCAACCATCACCGTGTGTCTACCCTGCCCATCTCACCATCCTTGTTCATGCCAGCTTGCAGGCACTTCTTCAGCCGACAGGCCTGGCACTGGTTCCGGTGCGCCTTGTCCACCGGGCACAGCCCCGTCCCTGCCTGGCACCTGTGGGGAGAGGTAGCCCCAGCTGCATCCCCTGTCCCTCAGGAGTGTCCTGCTTCCATGCAGGACGTCCTGGGGGGAGGGCAGGGGGGGCTTTGTCCCTCTCAGGTGTCTTGTCCCATTCTCCAACCCCCACTATGGGTGTCCTTCACTGAATGGGTGCTGCACCCCAACAAGCACCTGGTCCCACCAGGTGCCCTGTCCCCCGTGGGTGCCCTAACCCTCCCATGGGTGCACTGTCCCAACCGATACACTGCCTTGATGGGTGCCCCACCCCAGTAGGTGCCCTGGACCCCCTCCCCAAAGTCCCTTACCCCACTGGATGTTGTCCATCCCTGGGTCCCTGTCCTGCCCTCTCCCAACCCTGTCCCCACCTGTAGATGAGCTTCCTGCGGACGCTGCGCTTGAAGAACCCGCTGCAGCCGTTGCAGGCGTAGATGCCGTAGTGCTTCCCGCTGCTGGTGTCCCCGCACACCTTGCACAGCAGCACAGGGCTCAGCGCCTTGCCGGGGGCTGGGCTCAGCCCTGTGGGGGTAAAGCCACCACACTCGGGGTCACTCAGGACACCCCAACATCCCTCATCCTTCCCACCAAGTCGTCACTGCTCCCCACCTTCCCCAGCTCCCAACCCCAGCATCCTTGCCATGTGGTGGCTTCCACCTCCACTGGTCCAGCCTGGGGATGTGGATAGGGACATCTCAGGGACTCCAGGGATCCAGCCCCAGTGCCTGGGGTGCTGTAGGTCAAGCTCTCATGGGACTTTTTAAAGGGGGTGAAATGTTATCCCTCAGGATAACATTTAAGGACACATCAGGTGTCCCAGTGAGGCAATGCCAGGCATCCCAGAGAAGGATCACAGCAGGAGCCTCAGAGATGGTCCAGAGACTATCGGCATCCAGGATAGGGTTGTGGCTGGGAACTGCAGGCATCCTGCAGAAGAGCATAGCTAAGGACCCTGGAGCAGGACCACAATGAGGCTCACAGACAAGACTGGGGACTGCAGGTATCCCAGCCCAGAGAAGGGCCATAACAGGAGCCCTCAGCATCCTGGAGAAGGATGATAGCTGAGGACCTCACCCAGCCCAGAGGACCATGATGGGGTCCCAGCCATCCTTGAGAAGATTCATGATGGGGACCCTGGGTATCTTGCAGAAGGACCATGATGGGAACCCCAAACATCCCAGAGGAGAACCATGATGGGGACACTGGGTTTCTTGGAGATGGCCTGTGATAGGGACCCCAGCCATCCATGGAGAAAGACCACAATAGGAACTCCCAGGTATCTTGGAGAAGGACCGCAATAAGGACACAAGGTGTCCAGAAGAAGGCCCACAGTGGGGACCCTGGGCATCTGGGAGAAAACCTACAACAGGGGGACCCTGGGAATCTTGGAGATGGGCCATGATGGGGACGCACCCCCCTCCCCACCAAGAACCTTGAGGAAAGCCCACAGTGGGGACCAAACCATCCTGGAGAAAGCCCCCACCAACAACCATGGTCCCACCGTGTCGCACCCACTCAACCAGAACAGCACCTCTTACCCGTGGGGCTATCATCCAGCCCGGCGCTCACCACCGACCCCGCCGGCGACGCAGCCATCCTGTACCTGCCCTTCCCGACCTCTCCCTCTCCCCTCCCTCGGGATCCACTGCCGTGGGTGTCCCAGGGGTCTGGCGAGGTGGTGGGTGCTCCAGCAGCTCTGTGGGCAGCCCGGCTCTTGCCTTGCTCTCTTCAAGGCGGCTTATCAGCAGGCGCTGTGTAAGCAGCCGCCTCTTTGTCACCCTCTTAATCTTTAGTGTCTGCACAGGGCGGGGAGGGGAGGGGGGGATCAATCAGCCACGCGATGAAGAATTAAAAAGGTGCTGAGCCCCAGCCCTGTAACCCTAAACCCCGCGACACCCAAGCCACCTGTGGGCCACTGCGGGCCGCCGTGGGGGTGTCACCCCACCATCGCGTGTACACATCCCTCTCATCCCCATCAATCGCCCCAGCATTGGGAGACTGAGATTGCGGCATGGGGTGGGAGATGGGGCTCAGGGTAGGGACCCCCATATCCCCCCTCTGTTGTCCCCCCCCCTCCACCGGCTTGGGACCCACGGGGTCCTATAAGCACATAAGCCCTTTGCTAAGGCGGTTAGAGGAGAATAACGAAAAGTGGTAATTAAGGGGGGTAATTTCCCTGCCCCCAAGTAATTAATTACCAGCCCTGATGGCGAAGGGAGGGGCGATGTTTGGTGCCCCCCTCCCCCAGCAAAGCAGCTTAGCCCTGGTGGTCAGCAAAGAGTCCACCCCACCCCACCCCTGTGCCTGTTTCCCCTCTCAGGGGGACAGGGAGACCCCGGGGCCTGCTGACACTGCAGCGGGTGGGGGCCAGGTGGCCCCCGGGGTTACGCAACTGCCGCTAAACCCTCACGGTGACAGGGCAGCACAATTTGGGATTTGAGGGCTTTAGCCGCTAAACCCCCCCTGCCCAGCTCAGGGTGATGGCAGGCGGCTGCCGTCACCCTGCCTGGGCTAGGGTCCGGATAGGCTGGCTGCAACCAGGGGTCCCAGTCCCCACGTCCCTTCTAGGGGCGTCCCTAGGCCCCCACATCTAGCCTGGAGGGGCCTCAGCCTGCGGCCCCAGGGATGTCACTGCTGCCCACAGCATCAACGGAGGTGTCACAGGGCGCTGGCAGTGGGTCGGTGCATCGGGCTGGCGGCAGTGCCAGCAGCGGAGCTGGGCTTCACCCCCCTGCCATCACCCTGCCTGCTGCACGATGCCATCATCCTCTGCCACGTGGCTCCAGCCTTGCCACCTGTGGCGTGCCTCCATCCCCACGGCCCCCAGCACCACTCCGTCACCCTGCCTGCACAGTGCTCCATCCTTCCCTTCCTGCAGCATCCCTCCATCATCCTGCCTGCATCTTCCTCCATCCCTGTCTGCACATCACTCCCTCGTGCCTGTACCACTGCTCTGCCTGCAGCACAGCTCCATGTTCCACTGCATCACTGCTCCATGGGCCCCGCATTGCTCCATCACCCTGCCAGCAGCATGGCTCCATGTTCCCCTGCCTGCACCACTGCCCTGCCCGCAGCATGGCTCCATGTTCCCTTGCCTGCACCGCAGCACGGCTCCAGGTTCCCCTGCCTGCTCCATGGGCCCCACATCGCGCCATCACCCTGCCTGCAGCACAGCTCCATCCTCTCCTGCAGCACCCCTCCACCCCCAGGACCACCCCCATCCCACCGGGGTGCCCCGTCCCACCATGCCGCTCCCTGTCCCACCAGCCCTGACCCAGATCTCTGACAGCCGCCATCTGCGGCAGCGGCCGCCCTCCTCCCTTGGCAGAATTATGACGCTGGGCTAATGCGGCAGGAGCAAGCTGTCACCTCGCCCTGCCTGTCCCTTGCTGGCAGCTTAGGTGCCTCCAGACCCTCCAGCAGAGCTTCATCCATGGCTGAAACATGACTGACCCAGGGGATTGGGGGAGGGACTGGGAGCAGCTGCACCCCGGTGTGCCAGCCTACCCGTGGGTGACATGGGGACCTGTGTGCCCCGTGCCAGTGGGCGCTGGGGAGCGGCCAGCGTGGCGATACATGCTGAGTCGGCTAATTTGCCCGTCCCCTCCTCGCCATCGGGTAAAAGCCAGATCCGGAGCTGGGATTTGGGAGGGGGATTAGCCGGCCCAGCCATCTGCCGCTGGCCAATCATCGGCATGCCCAGGAAAGGCAATCATCACAGAAACATGGTTTCCTGCCCCGTTTCTCCGTTCCACCCAGCCCAGGTGGGGTCCCATCAGAGCGGCACCCTGTGTCCCTCCAAAGCTGAGCACACCATGAGCACCCACCCCAAGCACCCCAGGGTGGGGGAGGCCAGACCTGTCCTGGATCAAGAAGAGCCCTGAGCAGGCCTGATGCCACCACCAAAGGGCTGCAGGCGGCAGGGTGGGGGGTGAAGGAGCA
Organism: Porphyrio hochstetteri; assembly: GCA_020800305.1. Taxonomy (NCBI): domain Eukaryota; kingdom Metazoa; phylum Chordata; class Aves; order Gruiformes; family Rallidae; genus Porphyrio; species Porphyrio hochstetteri. Next base: position 13,821,140 of record CM036915.1, on the reverse strand, counting down.
AACGTTAAAGCCTGCGGTGGGGTCGTGACTCGGCTCAGTGACAGACGCTGGGGCAGATGCCATGGGATTACCCAACCTAAAACCTGGAGATCTGCCCCCCTTCTCCCCCCAGCAGGCAGAGAGCATTTAATTACTAATTTACTAATTACCCAAAGATGCTGCTGACCAGCTCGAAGCCTGTGGTTGGGGGCAGCCCCAAGGCTCCAGCTGCCCTAATCCCACTGGCCATCAGGAGCCAGCGGATGTGCCCTGGCCAAGGGACATCTCAGTCAGGGACACTGGGTGACTCAGGTGCCAGCACGGGGTGGTAGGGGACAGGAGGGGTTGGTGGGGACAAGAAGGAGATGGTGGGGACCAGGAGGAAACAATGGGGATGAAGGGGAGATGACGAGGACCAGGAGGGGAAAACGAGGATCAGGAGGAGGTGATGGAGATGAGGGGGAGATGGTGGAGACCAGGGATTTGGAACCAGGAGATGACGGAGACTTAAAGGAGATGGTGCTGACAAGGAGACCAGGAGGAGATGGTGGGGACCTGGAGAGGACAAGAAGAATCAGTAGGGAGTGATGGGGACTCAGAAAGGATGATGGGGGTCTGGAGGGGACAAAAGGAACTTGGATGTGACCAGAGAACAATGACAGAGAGCAGAAGGTGATGGCAGGGACCAGGAGGAGATGATGGGGACCAGGACAGGACAGTAGGGACCACATGGGGACCAAGATGGGGGATTAGAAGGGGTCAGTGGGATGTTATGGGGGTTGATGGGGATCATGAGGGGATAGAGAGGACTGGGCTGGGATGATGAGGACATGGAGGGGACGATGGGGATCAGGAGGGAAGAATAGGGACTAGGAAGGGATGGTCGGAACCATGAGGGGACAGTGTTAACAAAGAGGGGCCAGAGGGATGATGAAGATGAGGAGGTAGTGATGAAGCCCAGGAGCAGCTAGGGAGGACCAGGAGGTGATAAGTGGAGACTGGGAGCAGACACTAGGGATGAGAAGGGGGGTGTTGAGAACCAGCGGGTACATCAGGAAGGGACCAGGAAGATGTGGGAAGGTACAAGAGGGCTGTGGGACCAGAGCTGGCTGGGAAGAGTTAACGTGGCTGCCTGGCACTGAGCCGTGCCCAGGTCAGGCTCTGGTTTCAGCTGCAATTAGCTCTTGTTTATTGGAGGCTCTGTGATATATGATGCCGTGGAGGTCGCCTGATGACAGAGGGTGACAGCTCCCACATCACCCGCCCCAAGCCCTGCCAAGCGCTTTGCTGATTTCCCAGCACAAGGATTAAAGTTTAATGTGGCTCTGGAACTGACCCCAAGGGGGGGACACGGGGCTGGGGACAGGCCGGTGGCTGTCACTTGGGCCGCCATCAGGGCAAGAGGCGTTTTGGCACCGAGAGGCGTTTTGGCACCAGTCCGGTGGCCACTGGGTACCAGTACAGTGTGGCCACGGGGTCATTTCATGAATCCTTTTGGGTCACCCAAGGGGTTTGGTGATGAAACCTCACACTGGCTTGGATTTGTCCGCCTCGGGCAGGCCCCAGGTGGGACTGGCTCAGTGCCGGTGGGGCCGGTTGGTGTGGTCTGGGCACATTCCCCGGGCACCAGCCACGTGTGGGTGCCAAGAGCCACGCCACTACCGTGCCTGGACGGACAGATTGAGGTCCTGCCACCACAGCGACAGTTGGAGCAGCAGCTGTTTGGGGCACCACAGTGGAGCAAGGGGACCTTGGAGTCGTCCCCAAGGTAAGAGCACCTAGGCAAAGCATGAGAGATGGGGCTGGCATGGTGCCAGAGGCTATGGGTTGGGTTTTGGCAAGGTGACACAACACCACAGCCTTTTGGGGACAGAGAGGTCCTCAAGGTGGGGCTGGGCACGTCCCCGTGTCCCCAGCTATCTGGACATCATGCTTTCTCCTTACAGATGAATCTCCTCAACCAGGTAACGGAGGAGCCAGTGGGGAGGTCACCCACACTAAGGTGGTTCCACCCTTCTGCCGTGGCACCCAGTGCCCACAGACCCCATGGCTGGGACCTGCCTGCTGCCAAGTCTGGGAGTTCTGGGGTGACAGTGGACCTGGGGGGCTGCTGTGGGTCAGGGATGGGTGCCAGAGGCAGGACTGCAGCAGGAATGGGTGCTGTCAAGGTGGACGCTGTCAGGGGTGGATGCTCTCGGGGTGGGTCCTCTCAGGGTGGGTGCCAGCCTGGGTCCCATGTTGATCTGTCCCCTCTCCCCACAGGTGAGCACCCTGGTGCAAACCCTGCAAGCCCTGGACAGGTTCTTTCTCCAGCCCCGGCGCTGGCTGGGCTCCTGGGTGCGACAGGTTTGGGGGTGCTGGCACGGGGACCCCAGCCAGGGGCTTGAGCAGGGGCATGGCAGTGGTCTGGCCAGGGTCCAGTGCCACCGGTGCTGATGGCAGTTGTTTGTCCCTCCAGGTGAGCAGCTCCCGGCAGGTAAGTGCCAGTGCCCCACAACACCCTTCTCACCCTGGCACAACAGGACCAAATCCGGTATGCCCTGCCTTTTCCTCAGCACCCATGAGTGCTCAGAGGAGATGGCTCCCTTCTTGGAGGGTGTCCCCATCCATGGGGACCCACGTTGGGACCCAGCCACCAGGGATGGAGATGAGCCAGTGGGTCAGTGATGCTACTGGCGTCCCCATGGCTCTGGTGGCCCTCAAACAGACATGGATGTGTCCCCAGACAGCAGCCGGGGTGGTGAGCACAGCGGCATTCTTCCTCTGCGAGGGGCTACTGGGCCAGCACTTTGACGTGGTCCCCAATGGGGTGGCTGAGCCCCAGCCTGGGGACCTCTTCCTCTTCCCACTGCTCTCAGGGGGGCCCGGCTGGTGGGGTGCCCACGCTGGCATCTACTGTGGTGACGGGGAGATCATCCACCTGGAAGGTGAGTCCCAGGAGGTGGTGACGGTGCAGAGACATCCCTGTGGAAGGGAAATGGGGTAGAGCATCCCCTGTGCCCCACAGGCAGCTCGGGCATGTCCCCACTGGGCATTGTGGCCAAGCACGGCAAGAGTCACCTCCTGCGGACGCGAGGTCCAGCCATGGTGCTGCGGAAGAGGGGAGGGCTGGATGCAGCCGCGCTGCGGCAGCGGATCCGGGCAGCCATGGACCAGGCAGTGGAGTACGACGCCGTCACCTGCAACTGCGTCCACTTTGCACTCGCCCTGCTGGGCATGGGCCAGCTTGCCACCGCCACGGTGGGTGCCACCACCTGGGGGGACCCCGACGCCATCTCCGGCTGAGCATCACCGCGGCCTGACTTCTCTCCCAGGTGTACCCAGCGCTGCAGTGACAGAGGTGGTGATGTGCCCAGGGACACACAGGGTCACAACATCCTTCCTGAGGAGGGACGCGGCGCAGGCGTCACGCCGGCGGCTTTGCCATCCCTCTTGCGTGCCAATAACGGGTCACGTGGAGAACCTGAGACAAGCCCCTTCCAATTCTGCTGATTTCCCTTTCACTTTCCTTTCCCCAGAAACTCCTTTCCCAGAAGCTGCTGGTCACACACCCCTTTCTGCCCCTCACAAAGGGAGCAGATGTTTTTTTTGTTTCCCACAGTTTCTTTAGACAAATAAAGAACCTCTTCCCTTGTCAGAGTTTCATCTTGAGCTGGGAGCTCTGGGTTGAGGAGAACTCTGGGGTGGGAGTTTCTGGGAGGCTTCGTGTCCATCATAGCAGAAGTTTTAGCTCCCCTTGGCTCCGGAGGGGAAAAGAGAAGGACCAGGCAGCTCAGGATGGAGGAATGTGTCTTGGAGGCAACTTGGAGATCCGACCCATGTGCTTCCTCTTGATCCCAGTGTTTCCAGGAAATCACAGCTTATTTCCCATTCCCAAAGTTAGAAATTAACACCAGCTTTAAGAAGAGGCAAAAAACTCAAAACACACTTGGGGATTTCCAGAGGCTGCTGCTATTTCTCCACGCTCTGAATACAGGAAGGATGTGTTTCGCTCCACCCATCACCTCTGTATTTCTCACAGCCCTCGGTGGAGATCCAAGCAGCTCAGCCCCGTGACAGTCCCAGAGAAAATGTCAAGTTCCTGCAGCGGGGTAAGGACGCTCCCCTCTCCACACCCCCTTGCAGGCAGCTCTTCATGCTGCCATCTGACCAGGACAGGAAGAGCTGTGATGAAGGGGGTAGAGGGTTGTCCCGAGCTTCCCCCAACCCTTGGCTTGAAGAAGTCAGGAAGGAGGGGTGAGTTTTGCCCGAGCTGAGCCCTCGTGCCTGGCAGGAGTCATCACAGGCAGGGTGGGACAAGAGCAGTGGTGGAACCCCCATTGCTGGTGTCCAGCAGCCTTGGAAGTAGGAGATCAGCGAGACCTTCGCTGAAGTGTGTGTGTGGGGGGTGGCAGGATGTGGGCAGCAATGGGGCTAGTTCTGCTGCTTCCTCACCTTCCCTCCCTGGTGTGTTTGGCTGAAGGCCGGTGAGATGGTCAAGTTTCTGCTGATGTGGCCCAAGTACTTCAAGAAGGTGTCAGAGCATGAATTGCAGCCTGGGGACCTTCTGCTTGTCCCCATCGAAAAGAGCACTGCCTCAATGTTCGCCTACCTGCACGCAGCTGCCTACTGCGGGGAAGGAGAGATCATACACTTGCAGAGTAAGTGCCCCCTCACCCCCTGCTCCTGTTCAGGAGGTGGGGTGGTGGTGGCCAAAACATGACCTGCGGTGAGGTGGCTGGGTCAGGGCGATGGGCAGCTCTTGTTTTCCAGAGGTCAATGATAAGCCTAGGATCAGCAAGGAAGGCTACGAAGCCATGAAAAGGCAGAGAAAAGGGTTCAAGATCTTCAGGAAAAAAGGTGGGATCAACCGCTCTGAATTCCTACGTAAAGTCCGGGAGGCGATGAACTGGAAAACCGAGTACAACCTATGGACCAACAACTGCATCCGCTTCGCCCTCCACCTCGTGGACTTGGCAGATTTCTACAAAGAAATGGTGAACAGGGGCTGGGTGTCATGGGTGGGGTGGGACAGCTCCTGCACCCACCCATGGCCAGCCCTGCCTTTGCATCCAGGGCAGATCCGCCCTGAGGCTGGCCCATGGGTGGTGGGACGGCAGGGGAGATAGTGGTGGGGCAGCACATGGACTGTTTTCTCTTGCAGGTGAAATACCCATGTGAAGATGGCGAGTGCAGCAATGAGGCTGTGAGTATCCCTGCTATCATCCCTTCTCAGAAGGGCTGTGAGGTTCCCAGGAGGACTGTGGGGTCCCAGTGAGGGCTGGGAACACCATGGGACCTCAAGGAGGGTTGTGTCACCAGTAGGCTGTGGTGTCCAAAGAGGGGTGGGTTCCTCTGGGAGGACTGTGGGGTCAGGGAAGGGCAGCATCCCTGGGAGGGATGTGGATGCCTCAAAGACTGATGTCTCCAGGATGTTTGGGGTCCTTGAGAGGGCTTCAGCATCCCCAGGAAGGCTGCGAGGTCTCCAGGAGGGGTGGAGTCCCCAGACATGACTGGGGTCATGTCAGGGTCGCTAAGGAGGTCTGAGATCTAAGGGCGACCAGGATCCCAGGGAAGCTGCAGGGTCCCCAGGAGGGAGGGGTTTCTCAGGGGGCTGGACTCCAAGGGAGGACAGAGGGATCCCTTGGACGGAGGGGTTTCCCAGGGGGCTGAGGTCCCTGTAAGGATGGAGCGGTCCCCAGAAGGAATAGGTCCCCCAGAGGGAGGGGTCCCCTGGGAGGAGGGGGTTCTCCAGGGACTGGGGTCCCTGGGAGGATGGAGGGGTCCCTAGGAGGAAGGGGTCCCAGGAGGGAGGAGTTCTCAGGGGGCTGGGGTCCCTGGGAGAATGGAGGGGTCCCTGGGAGGGAGGGGGTTCCCAGGAGCGAAGGGGTCTCAGGAGAGCTGGTGTCTCTGGGAGGGTGCAGGGTCCCCAAGGGGTTTATAGGGTACCCAAAAGGGCAGCACTGGTGGGGACCTATCTGCACCAGGCTGGGCTGGGGTTCAGGGGGCCATGCACCCCCCCTTTCCAGACCACCTATTGCCCACTCACCCCACAGTTGCAGGAGAGCAGCGAAAATGCAGGAGGGGATGTTGAGACCCCGAGGACAGTCCCTCTGCCAGAGCTCTAAGGAGCCCCAGAACTGCCCGGTGCACCCCAAGGCACCACCCAATAAAGATGCACCATGGCATCACGGTGTGTGACGGTGTGTGATGGGGTGTGACAGGGTGTGACGGTGTGTGACGTGTGAGCTCCGCGAGATGCACCGCCCCCCCCCCCCAACATCCGACTATCCCGACTGACACCCAATTAACACTGACAGGCAAGCCCGTGCAGGGGTGCAGCACTGGGGACCCCTTTTTGGAGTTGCAAAGGCCCTTTCCAACCCCCAAATTTCGGGAGGGGTCACATCACCTTCCCTTCCCTGGAATCCCAGCATCCCTAGGAGCCTGGGGAGCCTTAGGGCGGTGTCAGAGTCCCCTTCCCCTCCCCCCCCCCCCCCCCCCCCGCCTCCTCCGCATGACGCTGACATCAGTCCCAGCATCCCAACCGGCTGCATCCCGACTGCATCCCGCCGCCATGGCGGCCAGCCCGGCCTACGGGGAGGAGAAGGGGGGCTCGTCCAGCCTGGGGGAGCCCGAGTATGGCCACGACCCCGCCAGCGGTGGCATCTTCTCCTCCGACTATAAGAGGTGGGGACGCCCTGGGGGGAGGGGAGGTGGGAGAGGGGACAACGACCTGGCCGGATGGTCGCCACTGCGGGCCTTGGGCACCATCCCCGCCGGGGATGTGGTACCCTAACGGGGGCTGGCCACGGTGCCTGAGGTGGGGAGGCGGATGGGGGTGAGGATGGGAATGGGGACACGGTCATGACGCTGTCACTGCAGGTTGCAAATGAGGGGAAGGTTCTGGGGGAAAACCGTGGGGTTTTGAAGCTGATGTTGTGGGGGGAGGGGGGATCCCAGGGGATACCCACTGCAACCCCCCCAGCCCTAGGCCAAGGGTACCCTGGGCACAATGTCGGGTGTGCCCCACACACAGGGTCTGCTGGGTCCCACGGCTCTCACGGGAGTCCCTGGGTGATGGCACCCCTCGCCAAGGTCCCAGGGGGGCTGGGGGGGACAACTTGGGGACTGGAAAATGTCACTTGTGTGGGACAGGCTGCTGGGGAAGGGGACAGAGATGCAGGAGAAGGGGGTGGTGGTGGGGTGGGGTGGTTTCTGGAGCTGTGAGAACACAGGGATCCCTGTGTCCCCCGAGCCCTGTCAGTGTCCCCCAATCTGGATGTGTCCCCCATCTCTGAGACACCCCCCAGCAGTGTCCCCCATGGTGGCAGTGACCCCCCTAGTCCTCACCCCCTGACAATGTCCTCCAGTCTGGGAGCATTCCCCCAGCCCTGATCCACCAGCAGTGTCTCCCAGTCTGGATGTGGTCCTCAGACCCCCAGACTGGCAGTGTTCCCCCCTCCCCAGTCCCCTGGCAGTGTCCCCCACCCTGGCAGTGTCCCCCATCTCTAATGCCCCAGCAGTGTACCCTTGTCTGGCAGCATCACGGTCCCTCCCCCCTGCCTGTGCCTCCCAGCCTGGCAGCAATCTCACCCATTGCCACCTAATAATGTCCCCCCTTCCCTGACCCCCTGGCACTGTCCCCTGCTCTGGCAGTGTCCCCAGTTTGACCTGGTCCCCCCATCTCTGACCCCTTGGCAATGTCACCACATCTGGCCCATGGGGCAAGAGAAATGCCACTCCACCACCCAGGTGAGACACCCACATGTGTCCCATCGTGCAACCCCACCTCCCAGGTCGGACAGACAGAGGTGTCCCATCATTCCACCCCACCACCCAGCTGAGACACCCACAGGTGTCCCATTGTGCCAACCCACCACCCAGGTGGGGGTCCCATCATGACGTGGGGACCCTGGCCAGGACTGAGCCACTTAAAGTACCTGTGTAGGAGCTCAATGCAATGTCCTCAGGCTCCAGGTGCAGGATGGGTGTCACTTGGCACATGTCACCCTGGGGTGGCCTCATCCACCAGGAAGAGCGTCAGGATCCTGGCTGCAACCCAACCCCAGCAGCAGCATCAGGTTTCAGCTGGTGGTACCAGGAGGAGGAGCGGGGCCACAGCCCTGCCACGGTCCCCAGGGCCACCAGCCCTGGCCGAAGCCATGCTTTCCCTGCCGCCCGTGCAGAAGCTGCTGCGGCAGCTACCGTCAGGGCCGACCGGGCAGCCAAAGCCACCGGTGGGCTGTGACACAGCGGAGGAGGTGACGAGCCCAGTGCTGGCCACTGAGGCCAGACAACCTGCCTGCTACAGCGCCCTGCGAGCCGATGAGCTGAGGCCACTTGCCGGCCCTGAGCCTGTGGTGGCCACCAGCACTGGGCCAGCGTCGCGGTAAGACTCCCCCAAGGAGCCCCCCGGGATCCTCCAGTGATGGTGGCTCTGACCAGGCATTGTCCTATGGGTGCCACCCCCAGCTGCTGTGGGTGGAGGCAGCCTTGCTCAGTGGGGATGGGTGAGATGGACGTCCATTAGAAGAAGGGACAGTGGTGACAACCAGCCTTATAAAAGGGGACAGTGGTGGCATTGTCCCAGCCCAGGGAGTGGACTAGGGAAGGGGTCAGTGTTGGGGTGCACCCATGCCACCATGCCCAGGATGGGACAAGGTGCACCCACCCCAGCTGGACAGCATCTGTTCCATGGGAAGTGATGTAGGGACATCCCGCGGTGACAACTGCAGCCAGGCTGGGATGGGGTCCTCATCTCAGTGCCTGGGATGGGGACAGAGGTGGGTGCCAGCACCGTGGAGGTCCCTCTGGCTCCTCTTTCACCTGGCTGAAACCCAACTCCTGGCCCCATAAATATTGCAGGGTGGGGGGTCAGGTTCCCAGCGTGACACCAGGCTGGGAGCAACAGCAACAACAAAACCGAACCCCAAAAGTCATTTTTAGACTAAAAACAGCAAATGGGATTTATTCTGTCCTCCCTGGTGTGATGCAGGCACGATGACCTCAAGGAGATGCTCGACAGCAACAAGGATTCGCTCAAGCTGGAGGCCATGAAGAGGATTGTGGCGGTGGGTGTCGCTGCCAGCGCCAAGCAAGCCATGCCGTGCCCTGGTGTGGGGTGGTGTGGCGTGGTGTGGGGTGGTGTGATGTGCCGTGATGTGCCATGCCATGCTGTTCTGTGGCATGCTGTGATGTGCTGTGATGTGCCGTGCTGTGCCATAGTGTGGCATGGTGTGCCATGGCGTGCCGTTGCGTGGCATACCATGCCATGCCATGCCATGCCATGCTATGCTGTGCTGTACCATGCCATGCCGTGCCATGCCACGCCACGTCGTGCTATGCCGTGCTGTGCCATGCCATGCCGTGCCATGACGTGCTGTGCCATGCCATGCCGTGCTGTGCCATGCCACTCTGTGGCGTTCCCTGCCATGCCATGTTGTGCCATGCCATGCCGTGCCATGCCATGCTGTGCCATGGCATGCTGTGCCATGTCATGCCCTGCTGTGCCATGCCATGCTGTGCCATGCCACGCTGTACCATGCCGTGCCATGCCGTGCCATGCCATGCCATGCTGTGCCATGCCATGCTGTGCTGTGCTGTGCTGTGCCATGCTGTGCCACGCTGTGGCGTGGCATGCTGGGCCATGGCAGCCAACACGCATCACACCGCTCCTTTACCCCTTAGATGATCGCCCGGGGAAAAAACGCCTCTGACCTGTTCCCAGCAGTGGTGAAAAATGTTGCCTGCAAGAACATTGAGGTGAGGAAGTTCTAGAGTGGCCCTGGTAGCACCTAAGGGTATCTCCAGGGTCTGGTGCCACCCTTGCAGGAAGGTTTGGGGTGTGGGTTGGGTTTTGGGGAGCTCTAGGGTGGCCTCACCACCTTCACCTCACAGGTGAAGAAGCTGGTGTATGTCTACCTGGTGCGCTATGCAGAGGAGCAGCAGGATCTGGCCCTGCTCTCCATCTCCACCTTCCAGCGAGGACTCAAGGTGAGATGGTTTGGGGACCTGGGCAGGGGTTAGGGGAATGATGACCCCCCCCCCCACTGCAATGCTGCAGCCCCCGTCATATCCCCACAGGATCCCAACCAGCTGATCCGTGCCAGTGCCTTGCGGGTCCTCTCCAGCATCCGTGTGCCCATCATCGTGCCCATCATGATGTTGGCCATCAAGGAGGCCGCCTCAGACATGTCCCCGTATGTGCGCAAGACGGCCGCCCACGCCATCCCCAAGCTGTACAGGTAACGAGGGGTCAGCTGCTAAATTTTGGGGGTGCCAGTAAGAGCCCAGAGCTGGGGTTCATGGCTGCTGGAGGGATGGGGGGGAGTTTGGTGCTGCCCTGCTCTTCCCTCGCAGTCTTGACTCGGACCAGAAGGACCAGCTCATTGAAGTGATTGAGAAGCTGCTGGCAGACAAGACCACGGTGAGCTGGGTGCCGCGTCCACCCTGCCTTTAAATCTGGGGACCCCATCACTGTCCCAGCTGACCCAGCATGGGGATGCCACATCAAGCCAGTACCACGATGAAAATGCCACCATGCTGGTGAGTCACCCCAGGCTTTTCCTCCACAGCTGGTGGCCGGCAGCGTGGTGATGGCATTTGAGGAGGTCTGCCCAGAGCGCATCGACCTCATCCACAAGAACTACCGCAAGCTCTGCAACCTGCTCATCGACGTGGAGGAGTGGGGGCAGGTGGTCATCATCAACATGCTGACCCGCTATGCACGCACTCAGTTCCTCAGCCCCAACCAGAACGTGAGTATGGGAGCCACAAGGTGCCCTGGGAGCCTCGGGGTGCCCTGGGAGACCCCAGGGAGGTGAGGTGAAGAGGGGTGCTGTTCAGGAGGTGGTGTGCAAGGCATCCCACCTGCTGGCAGGAGTCCTTGCTGGAGGAGAGCGCCGAGAAGGCCTTCTATGGCTCTGAAGAGGAGGACACCAAGGACACCAAGGCAGAGGCAGCCTCGCTGGCCAAGCGCAAGCCCTATGTCATGGACCCTGACCACCGCCTGCTCCTGCGCAACACCAAGCCCCTGCTGCAGAGCCGCAATGCTGCAGTGAGCCCCCTACTCCAACCCCGTCTGTCCCCGAAGGCCACTGGTGGTGTCCGTTGGCCTGGGCTCATGATGTCCCCACTGGCCAAGGAGCCACTGGGGTGCCAGAGGGAGACCCAGAGATGGGCATTCCCAGAGTCAGGCTTCCTCCAGGTGCTGCCAGGTGATGCCATCCCTTGGAGCATACCCATGCTCAGCAGGTGATGCTTGGATGTGTCCCCACAGGTGGTGATGGCAGTGGCGCAGCTCTACTTCCACCTGGCACCCAAGGCGGAGGTCGGCGTCATCGCCAAGGCGCTGGTGCGGCTCCTGCGGAGTCACAGGTCTGTGGCACCTGGGTTGCAGTGGTCCCCTATCCTGCCACCCCAGTTGATGTGGGCGCCCATGGAGAGCCCCTGGGAGCAGCCACCAAAATGTCTGTCCCTGTAGAGCTGTTGGGCTGGGGCAAATTGCCAAAAAAGAGGGCTTTCTGGCAGTCCAGACATGGGGTGGAAGCATCATGGTGGCACCAGCTTGGTGGTGGGTCCTGCCCTGTCTTCAAAGGTGGGGGTCTCAGCCCTGCCCTGTTGATGATGGTCCTCTCTTTGTTCCCACAGCGAGGTGCAGTATGTGGTGCTGCAGAACGTGGCCACCATGTCTATCAAACGGCGGGTGAGTCTCCAGCTTGGTGTGGGAGGAGTTGGCCCTGTTGACTCTGGAGCTGAATGAGGGCTAGTCTGCAGGGTCACTGGTGCCACCTGCCTGTGGGTGGCCTCATTGAGGGGGGACAGGTTTGGCACTAACACCACTGGCTCTGCTTGCAGGGGATGTTTGAGCCCTATCTGAAGAGCTTCTATATCCGCTCCACGGACCCCACACAGATCAAGATCCTCAAGGTGAGCTGGAAACACCTGGCAGAACTCACCACTGGTGGCTTTGGGGCTTCACGGAGCCATTCCCTGTGGGGCAGCTGTCAACCCTGCCCTGGAGACAGGAGGTCAGCAAAGACCCTATGCCCTGGAACTATGTTTCATGCTGGCCTTCTCTTCTTTCCCGCAGCTGGAGGTCCTCACCAACCTGGCCAACGAGACCAACATCTCCACCATCCTGAGGGAGTTCCAGGTATGACATGGCCATACTGAGGCCACCAGGGTGCCACACTGGCATGGCTCTGGGTGCCAAAACACCACCGTCAAGGGGACAGAGGAGACTCCTACCAGGAGGAGTTGGCTGAGGCCATGCCAACCCCAAGGGTGGCTCCAAAGAGCCCCGATGTGTGATGACCACATGGGGGGATGCCTGGGTGGTCATATGTCCCCAACATGCCTGTGCAGACCTACATCCGCAGCATGGACAAGGACTTTGTGGCAGCCACCATCCAAGCCATTGGGCGCTGTGCCACCAACATTGGGAAGGTGCGGGACACCTGCCTCAACGGGCTGGTCCAGCTCCTCTCCAACCGCGATGGTGAGTGCACACGGTGGGGGTGGAACGGGAGCTCCGTTGCTCTCAGGGCAGGACTGAGACCAGGTCTCTGCCCACAGAGCTGGTGGTGGCTGAATCTGTGGTGGTCATCAAAAAGCTGCTGCAAATGCAGCCGGCCCAGCACAGCGAGATCATCAAGCACATGGCCAAGCTCACCGACAACATCCAGGTGAGTTGGGACATTGTATGGCCCCCAGGATGGGGGAGTGGCAGCGGTGCCATGTGCCCAGGGGCATTTTACAGGTGCCGATGGCGCGGGCCAGCATCTTGTGGCTCATCGGCGAGTACTGCGAGCATGTGCCCAAGATTGCGCCCGACGTGCTGCGCAAGATGGCCAAGTCTTTCACCAACGAGGAGGACATCGTCAAGCTACAGGTCATCAACCTGGCAGCTAAGCTCTACCTGACCAACTCCAAGCAGGTACCAGGGATGCAGCCCCCACGGTGTGCCTCAGTTTCCCCACTGGGGAGGGAGAGGCTGGCCGTGACTGTGTCCCCTGGTGCAGAGCAAGCTGCTGACCCAGTATGTCCTCAACTTGGCCAAGTACGACCAGAATTACGACATCCGTGACCGGGCTCGCTTCATCCGCCAGCTCATTGTGCCCACTGAGAAGAGCGGGGCCCTCAACAAGTATGCCAAGAAGCTCTTCCTGGCCCAAAAACCTGCTCCTATCTTGGAGTCCTCCTTCAAAGGTACCCACCCCTGGTCGCAGGCAATGGGGACACACTGAGCTGTCACTGCAGTGCTGCATGGTTGTCCCCGAGCTGCTGACACCTCTTTGTCCTGCTGTAGATCGGGACCATTTCCAGCTGGGTTCCCTGTCCCACCTGCTCAATGCTAAGGCAGTGGGCTATCAGGAGCTGCCCGACTGGCCGGACGAGGCCCCTGACCCCTCCGTGAGGAACGTGGAGGTGTGTGCAGCATCCCAGGGTGCTGGGGTACATGGGGAGGCTGAGGTGGGGGCATCACCTCGAGAAAGAGCCCCAGAAGGTGCCCAGGTGCTGTTCAACTGCCACCCTACGGCCCCTCTCTGGTGCCCACACACCTTCTTGGGGACAAGGGCAGCTGTTTGGGCCCCCACTGACAGGTGATGGCCCCGCTTCATCAACCCTGTGCCAGCAGGTTCCTGAGTGGACCAAGTGTACCAGCCGGGAGAAGAGGAAGGAGAAGGTGGAGAAACCTTTCTACTCTGACTCAGAGGGAGAGTCAGGGCCCACAGAGTCAGCAGACAGTGGTGAGGACCTGGTGGTACAGCAAGGAATTGGGCAGGGGTCACTGTGGCAGGGACATAAGAGAGGTGCCGCCATGGGGAGGCACAGGACAAGTGCCACCACCATGGGCCATGCGGCAGGGGCCACCCTGATGGGGCATCAGGGAGGTCCTGTAATCAACAGTGAGGCATAGGGCAGGGGACACTGCAGTGGGGACATCCCATTGTGGTGGGGATGTGGCAGGGGACATGGAGGGATGTGGCAGGGGAATGCCAGGATGCAGTAGGGAGAAGCAAGGATGTGGTGGTGGGGAGTGTGGGGACACAGCGGGAAGATGCAGGGGTGCAGTGGGATGCAGTGCAGGGATGCGGGGGTGCAGCCAGATGCAGTGGGAGGATGGGGGGGGGGGGCGGCAGCGGGTGGAGGGGGGCACAGTGGGATGCAGTGGGAGGGTGGAGAGAGTCAGTGGGACACAGCAAGGAGCTCTGGGGAACATGGGGGATACAGCAGCCGTGCCCCCCACAGAGCCCGAGTCTGTCAGCGAGGAGAGTGGCAGCTCCAGCAGCTCTGGCAGCTCCAGCTCCAGCAGCGAGGAGGATGAAGAGGAGGAAGAGGAAGAGGAAGGCAGCGGGGAGCAGTCAGAGGACAAGGAGGAGGAGGAGGAGGAGGAGGAGAAGAGGCCAAAGAGGAAGGAGAAGGAAGGCTCCCGGAAAGCAGCCCTGGGGAGCGCGGGCAGGTACCCCCTGGGAAAGCAGGGTGCCCTTGGCTGTACCCCTGCCCCAGGTCCCCTGAGCCAGTCTCTCTCTGCAGCCACAGTGAGGAAGAGGAGGAGGAGGGGACAAAGAAGGCCAAGAAGAAGAAGGCACATCAGGGGAGGAAGGGCCATGCTGAGACCTCATCAGAGGAGGCCAGCGCCTCTGAGAGCAGCTCCTCAGGCTCCGACTCTGGCTCTGAGGTGGAGGCCAAGCGGAGGAAGGTGGTGAGGGCTGGGCCAGGGTGGGTGGGACAATGCAGGGACCCCCAGGCCCCCCATTCACACCACCCGTCTATCTACCCCCTTGCAGCCCCCCAGCAGCAGGGCCGGCCCCAAGGAGATCTCCTTGCTTGACCTGGATGACTGTGAGTGGCTGACTAGGGCACGCAGGATGTCTGTCATGGAGGTGCTGGGGAAACTGAGGCACAGGCACCCACCTTGGTGGGGTCAGGGTCCTGCAGGTCTTTTAGGGGCTGCTGAGCTGGGATAAAGAACTGGTGGGGTGAGCGGTTCTTGTCCCCAGAGGATGGTTGTGGGACAGGTGGCTGTGCCAGTGAGGCTGTGCCTGTTGTGGCTGTGCCCAAGGGGACGGTCCCATGGGGCTGTGCCTGTAGGATTGTCCCCATGTGGGCGTGCCACCAGGGCTGTCCCCACAGGGCTGTGCTGCTGAGGCTGTTCCCATGGGGTGGTAGCTCATCAGAGCTCCATTAACCTTTTCCTCTCCCCACCCCCCTGCAGTCACCCCCACTCCTCCCCAGCCCATCCCCTCCAGCAGCATCGTCTCCACCAGCCTGGTGACTGACCTGGAGGGCCTCACGCTCACTGACACATCCCTGGCACCTGCCGTAAGTGTCCCAAATGTCCTTCTCGAGGGGTTCCTGGGACCCCTGCCACCCATGGGGGTAGGTTGGCAGCCCACGCCGGTCCCTTGGTCCCTCACAGCTGCTGAGCCCGGCGTTCAGTGCAGTGAGGACCTATGAGCTGCTGCATCGCATGGCGGGCGAGGGGCTCTCGGTGGAGTACTGCTTCAGCCGCCGGCCCTTCCCGGGGGATCCACATATGGTGGCCGTCCAGATCCAGATCTCCAACAACACTGACGCCGAGGTGAAGAGCCTGCGGGTCAGTGAGCCCAAGCCACTCGCTGGCATGCGGATCCAGGAGTTCCCGGAGATTGGTATGGCACGGCACCACCTGGGGTATGGGGACAGGGGTTGGCTGGTGGCATGCGGTGGCAGCCCTGTGGTTTCAGAGTGCCTGGCGCCCGGGGACACGGCCAGCGTGGTGATGGGCATTGACTTCTGCGACTCCACTCAGGCGGCTAACTTCCAGCTGTGGTGAGCGCCCAGCGCTGGGCAGGGCTGGATGGGTGTCTCAGGGAACGGGGGTAGTATGGGCTGCTCCAAGGACGGGACAGCAGGGCAGGGCATGAGTGCTCCAGGGGATGGGGAAAGTGGGATGGGCACCAACATCTCTCCAGGGGACATGGAGCCACAGGGGACATGTGACAGCTGGACAGGGCACACGGTACCCCAGAGCATCAGGGACAGCCAGGTGGGCACCAACATCCTTCCAGGGAACAGAT
Organism: Porphyrio hochstetteri; assembly: GCA_020800305.1. NCBI lineage: Eukaryota > Metazoa > Chordata > Aves > Gruiformes > Rallidae > Porphyrio > Porphyrio hochstetteri. Next base: position 13,805,115 of record CM036915.1, on the reverse strand, counting down.
GACAGGTGAGGGCATGGGGTGCCCCAGGGGACAGTGGGGCTGGGAAAGGGGGACACTGGGATGGGCATGGGGTGGTTGGGGAACAGCAGGAAAGGCACTAGGCTCTCTGCAGGGGTCAAGGAGGTGGGGGCAGACCCAGGTCCAGCCTGACAGATTCCCTCTATTCCTGAGGCCTTTCGTGCCTCAGTTTCCCTGCAGCCCAAGGCAGGGATGGGAAGTGGGACACAGGAGGGACATTTTGAGCACGTGCCCCCCTCACCCACCTGTCTCCCCAGCACCCATACACGCCACTTCTACGTCTCCATCCAGCCGCCTGTGGGGGAGCTCATGGCCCCCGTCTTCATGAGCGAGAACGAGTTCAAGAAGGAGCAGGGTGAGTGAGGGATGGGGACGGGGACAGGGACAGGGCGGCGCATGGGCATCCACTGCCCCAGTGCCAACACTCACCCCCCCATTTTGTCCCCTCTGCCGCCCTTGCCGTGGCCTTAGAGCACCTCACGCGGCCGGGCGAGGGTAAGTGCCCGCTCGGCAGGCCCCTAGACTAGCTCTGCCCCCCTCATCCCTCTCCTGCACCCCGCAGCCTGCGGGTTGGGGTGACCCCATGGGGTCCCTGGATGGTGTGAAGGGCTTCTGCTCCCCTGGTGCTCCCAGGACCATGTCCAGTGAGTGGCGGTGACTGCCTGGCCCAACGTCCCTCTGCTCCTGGAGCAGCATCTGCACCCTGGCCCCATGGGTGAGGGTCTGCACTGAGTGGTGGGTGCTTGGTGCCCTGGAGTACTCAGCTCCATCACTGCTGGTGACCAGAGGAGCCTGTCTCCAGGGATGTAGGGACGAGCCTGGGAAGGATTTTCCCATATCTGTTTCTGCCAGGCTGGAGAGAAGCAAGCAGGGCAGCCCGTTTGGGATGTCATGGGTGACCTGGATGCAGGGAGCTGACGGCTGGGGGGGCTTGGTTTGGGGACGGCAAAATGGGGCTCAGCAGGGCCATGGCTGCTGGGTGCGTGGCTGGAGTTGGGCAGGTGCCTCTGCTGCCTGCTCCAGGGAAGCTGACAGGCATGAGTGAAATCACGGAGAAGCTGACACTGTCCGAGAAGTGCCGGAGTGACCACGCCATCGTCCAGCAAGTGACCTCGGCTGCCAACGTGGGCCGCGTGCCCTGTGGTGCTGACAACGAGTACAGGTAGCCAGACCTCCCACACCATGACCAGGCAGGCATTGTCACCTCTCCGGTCCCCCACGAATCACTGTGGGGACACTCAGGGCTTCCTTTAGGACAAGGGGCCTGCATGAGCCCTCCCATGACCGTGGCTGGGGGTGGCAGATGCCTCCCCAGTCCTCACCGGAGTGTCCTGGGAAGGACGGGAAGGAGATGGGGGAACAGATCGCCCTGAAGCCCTGTGTTTGCTGGTGGGCAGGTTCGCGGCCAAGACGATGAGCAGCGGGAGCCTGGTGCTCATCACCCTGGAGCGACGGGAGGGGGCTGCAGCCCAGCTGACCGTCAACAGCGAGAAGATGGTTATCGGCACCATGCTGGTGAAGGACATCATCCAGTCCCTGGCACAGTGACACCCGGGCCCTGCTGCACCCAAAGCCCTACCCTCCCACCCCCTCTCTGCTCCACACTGCTCACCAAAATGCTCCCTGCCCTGATTTCTGCTGGTTTATTCCCCCCAATCCCAGTGGGGCACCAGGCAGTGACTCCCGGGGCCGGCCTTGTCGCTGGGGGGAAGGAGCGGGACAGGGCAGATGGGACACAGGGTGAAGTTCTGCTCAGAGTGGCAGCAGTGGCAGCTCCAGTTCCCACAGGGGCACAGCGTGCCTCCAGCCCCTGCTCCCTCACCACCATTTCCCAGTGTAACCCCTATTTATTATGGCCAGGATCTCCCAATAAAGCTCTTCTCGAACCTGCTCCCTTCCTTTCCTCTGCTCTGTGTGCACAGTGGACAAAATAACCCCCCTTGCCAGGGTCTGCCAGCCACCCTGGGGCAGACCTAGGGGACATCAGGGGACCAGACATCCCTCATGCAACTGGGGACACGCGAGTCCCCTGGGGGTGGCATTGCTTGGATCTAGCTGCTGCTAGCTCTTGCAGAAAACCCAGCACACAGGGGCAGGGTAAACCCACCCTGGGGCTTGGCAGAAGGCGGGGAGGCGTTGGATCGTTCGATCCCAACCAGGGATCTTAGGAGCCCTGGGAGGTTTCCAGCTATTTATTCAAAGCTCGTGATTTGACGGCAGAAATACCTGCTACGTCAGGGCTGGGTCTATTCTGCAGTGTCACTGGAGGGATTCCTGGCGCTGGCTCTGGGAGGGTTTTCATCTCCAAACTTGGGGGAGGGGAGCAGGAGGTGAGGAAAAAAAAAAAAAAAAAAAAGGAAATTTGACTCTTTATCAAGCTCTCTCCTTCCAGCAAGGGTTGGGTGGGATTTCAGAGAGCCCTGGCTCTCCCTTTCCAACTCTGCAGCCCAGCGGGGACCCAGGCCCAGCACTGGAGGGAGAGGATGAGCAAAGGATGCACGGGAAGGCCTGAACCCCGAATCGCCTCGAGTCCGAACCCTTCTGCTGCCACAAAAAGGGTGAGGGGCTTTCTGCTTTGTTCCAGCACGTGGGTAGGAGATGGGCCAAGATGACTTTTATTATTTATTATTTTACGGTGACTAAATGCCAGCCAGAGCTGCAGCACCGCCAGCCACAGGGCACCAAGCACTTCTCGCACAGGGAAGAACCCCATCTCCGCAATGTCCGGGGTGGGGCAGTGGGCAGAACTGTGGCTGTAAGCAGCCTTGGGGTATCCCATTCCCCTCACATGGAGGGCAGTGAGCACCGCAACCTGCATGTGAAGGGACACTCGGGCTAAAGCAGCCCCGGGGAAGCTCAAGCCACCGCCGGACGTCGTGAGGCGACGAGCCACCGCCTCAGGGCGGGAACTGCCGCGCGCCCAAACGCCCCGCGCAGGGCACGCCGGGATACAGGAGGAGTGATTGGGCTGTGGAGAGGAGGAGGGGAGTGCGCCACGCGGCGGGCGGGCGCAACGCGCATGCGCATCGGCCCCTCCTCTCCCCTCAGCGCCCCCCCCACATCCCACACACCCCCTCTCCCCCCCACCCCCGGCGGAGCGGCGGCCCATAAAAGCCGGCGGGGCGGGCATGACTGTCCGCTCCCGTCGTTTCCGTCTTCTCTGTGGGTCAGCTCGCTTTGCAGTGCCGCCCATGGCCTTCCCACCGGTGAGGGGAAGCGGGGGGAGGAGGAGAAGGGGGAGGCGGGACACGTGCTGCCGGCGCCTCAGGGAGGCGGGAGGGAGGAGAGAGGCGGCCCCTTTAAGGCCGCCCCTGTCACGTGGTTTCACACGTTGGCGGCGGTAGGTGGGGGGGGGGGAAAGGGGAGAGCGGCGCTGAGGCGGTTTCCCGCCTTTTCCCGGTGCGCGGCGGCGGAGCGGGTTTGGGATTCCTCCTCCCTCAGCAGGGAGTCCGAGCCGGGGCTCCCCCCCCGAGGCCGGGCCCTGCCGCTGAGTGAGGTCCCGCGGCTCGTCCTCCTCCCTAAGGCACAAGGTGCTCCGAGGGAGCTTTGCCTCAGGCAGTCTGTCAGCTGGCCGGCCCTGCCATCAGGGGTAACGCCGTGACGGGAGAGGACTTTGTGATCACAGCGCAGCCAGCAAGCGGTGCCTATGGCTGCTCTTGTCCCTGGTTACTGATGGGGAGGATGGTTACTCTCATCCAGGGTTACTGATGGGGAGGGAGATAACTGGAGGTGGGGAGGCCTGGTTCACGATGGTGGGGTGTGTTGAGGTTGCGTTGGGAGCCCATGGGCTTGCTCAGCAGCAGGTGGTTGCTTGGAGCACTTCTAATCCTCATCTTTTTGGCATGTGAAGTGAGTGGCCTGGTTATTTTACTCTCAGGCCAGGTGACTGCAAGCTCTGCCTAGCAAAACTGGCTTCTGTTGGTGACCCTGGGAGACTTAGTCCTTAGGGACTGTGCTGTATGGGTAGAGGCAAGTGAGAGTCTTCTGGAAAAACAAGTTCTTTTTTTACCCTTCAGTATTCCCCAGCTAAAATCAATTAACATTGGTTGCGGCTGCTTTGGTGTTAGGCTAATAACCCTGTGTGCTGGCAGCTGGGGCTGTGCAGAGGATGGGAGCTGTGCCTTGTGAGTGGCTTCAGCATTCTGTTGCTTTGCTCAGAATGCTGTGTTCCAAAAACGTAGGTTTCTTTACAGGGAAGTGTCTTTAAAAACAGGAGTTTGGGCAAGATGGGTGGTGTTCTGGAGTCAGTGCTCCCCTGTAAAATAACACCATCAAAATCCCTTCTGGTCTTAATTCCAGCCAGGTGTGTTCAACACCCTTTCCATACAAACTAAACCCTGGGAGAGCTGTGTAAACTCAGCCTTGCTGATGTTGAGAGAGCTTGTGCAGTCTAGCCTTAGCCCTGTTTGCAAAGAGAGGAGTGAGCTTGTTGCTTTGTTAGTGGTGGTGTTTGGTGGGAATAGTTGCACCAATATTACTTTTTTTATCAGTGTAGCTGACTTCCACTTGGGAAGTGAAATATACCAGGGAATAAATGAATCTTGGAGTTGCTTTTGGTCTCAAGCTGTAGAGCCATTGTGTCTTACGTTGAGACTGACACCATTTTAACAGCATCTTAAACTTTGTCTCGGGATTCCAGGTCCTCTTGGCTGTAGCTACAGCTCCAGGAGCCTCTTTAGGCATTGATATGGCCCTGCCCCAGTAGGATTTCTACAGAAAATGTAAAAAGCAGAGGTTGAATTGTAGCTGAGGTGGATGAGCCTTATCTGCTCCAGAGTGTCCCCAGGAGCTAATGCACATCTTGGTCATGCTGGCAGCTGAGATGTGTTTAATGACTTCCCTAAGGATTAAAATACCCTAATCCTGTGCCAGAGCTGTTGTGATGCTGCAGGTTCTGCCTAGCCCTGGGACTTCATTATCTGTAGGTTTCCTTCTTGTCTGCCTTGGGGCTGTGCCGGTGCCTGAGTTTCCACTTACCTTGGACATCTTCAGTGGCTTTTGCTGCATGTGTGTCTGCTGTTCCACCGGCTGATTTGTTTCCCTGTGGGTCCTGAGTGGGACCTCCTGCAGGTAAACCATAGGCTGCAGCCACGGCGCTTGCTTGGGGCCTGTGAGATGTGAACTTGAGACCTGCAGCTGCTGTGCTTCTGCTGCTGGCTTCTTGATGCAGAGCCAGCAGATGAGAGCTTGCTGCTATGGTGGTAAGGTTTGCTGGTTGCCTTTGTGTTACTCGGAGGGAGTGGAAACTCTTCCCTCCCTGTTGCAAATCAAGCCTGGTGCTTGCTTTCTCAGTCTGGTGTGTTTTGTTTGAAGTGCTACAAGTGTTTGGAGCTGGTGTGCCCTCCTGGAGGCCTCAGAGTATCCTGGGGATGCGCCTTCATGCGTGGATACAGGCTCCTCCTGGCTAAGAGTTTAGCTGAACCAGGGTATGATGGACTGTACTCCTGGCTGAGGTGCACCTTCTTGTGTCTTTATGTGTCTTCCTGGGTCTGTGCTCCAGATGTGCTGTGATTTAACCCCGAGCCTCCAAATGCTTGCTCTGTGACAGTGCACCTACTGCTGGGAACTGAATTGCCTTTCTCCTTTGTTTCTGACCTAGGAACACACCTGGAAACTCTCAGCAGTTAAATGGAGTGCCTTACCTTACAGGTGTCAGCAAGCTGTGTTTGACTCCTAATCAGTGATTGCTGGATCACACTCTTGTTCTCACTTGTTCCTTTTGTGACACTGCTAAGATAGTATCCCCTCTTGGGACTGGGGTTGTGCACTGTAGCAGGCTGGACCAGCAGAGAAGGGGTGTTGGGTCACTGGTTATGCCCTGGTGTTACACACAGTGTGCTGGGTCACTGCTGAGGCCTGTGGAAGGAGGAGGATCCACCAGTGCTCCTGGACTGGTACCTGGGTGCAAGCAGAGGGGATTGCTAGCCCCAAGCCTGGGCTGTAGCTGTGCAGAGGACTTCAGAGAGGCCTGAATGGGTGGTGTGTGTCTAACTATTGCAAAATCCTTCACGATGGAGTACTGAGAGCTAATCCTTGCTGGGCTTGAGTGCTCCTTTGCTTGTCTTGGCTCGGGGATGCAAGGATGGAGCAGGTTCTGGAAGACACAGGCTCAAGCATGGTATTTCCCTGTGCTTTGTTAACTGGGAGACCAGGGATCTGGGGATGTTCTCCAGTTACATGTTTGCAAACTTTCCACTGGACTCTTCAGGCTGTTGGATAAGGTTTGGGCACTTGCCTGCTTTGAAGACCCACAGAGCTCTTTCTCAAAGGAGTCTGCTTCTCTTAGGGCTTTAGGGAGGAGGCTGAGCTTTGCCTGGGGAAGGTACAGACGCCCCAACCATGAGGGGTTGGATGCCAGCTCCCGTTTCTGGGGTGCCTGCAGTATCTCTAGGATATCCTTGACAGTCTTAAGGTCAAAAGCTCTGTGGAAGGGATTTTTGTGGAGGTGCTTGGCTGTGCTCTTCCTGTTTTCTGCTCTCGTTTGTGGCAGGCCTGGCGCTGCCAGTTGTGGGAAGCATCAGAATGCTAAATGAGCAGGAACAGGTCAGGCATTCGGTTTGCTGCTCGGGGTTATTTTTGTCTTGCTAGCACGGGGTCTCAGGGAAAAGATTTGCCTCCTGCTGTAAGTGGCTCTTTAGCAGCAACAAGGAGTCGAATATGGAGCTTCACACTCCTGCCAGAGCAGCCTGATGCGGCATTTCTTTTTATTAAAGGCGGCTGGCAATACTTTGTTAAATTGAGCTTCTGTACTCCTCGGCTGCGTCCTAGGAAGATGACTTGCGAGCTTGTTCTGCCTGTTCCCCCCTTGCCCGAAGCTTGCTTTCAGCCCTGCCTGTTTTAGTTTTGGCTTGTAAATGCTCCTGCAGAGTCCCAGGACCTTTATCGGTGGGGAGGTGTGTGCTGAGCCTTTCAGTAGCCAAAGATCCCGGACTCCAGCGCTGAAAGGATGTTAATGGCCTGAAACGGGCTGAAATACTGAGTCAATTGTTCGGGTCCTGCCTGGAGGCATCGTGTGAGCTGACAATTCGGTATCTTATTCTTGTTGCTTCCAGGATGGGTTTTCCTTTGCCTTTTTTAGCTAAACGGTGCGTGTGGGAAGCTAAAACTATCAGGTGTGTGTTAATGCGGTCAAACTGCTGGCGATGCGAGGGAGAAAAGGCGAGTCCTCTGCTCTTGTGTCCGTGTGAGACTCGGGAGAGGGAAGCTCGGTAGGTGAAGCGGGCTTGCTAGCCGGGGGGAGCAGAGGGAGGAGTGTGAGGTAAGCCGGGCCCGAAACTCCTGCAGGAACGCATCCAAAAGGTAGATGTATTAAATGTCTCCTTGACAAGTACAAATGCTCCAATTTGGAGCTGCTGGCTTCTGTGTGTCTTGGAGTAGCCTCGCTGCAATTCAGTTCTTTGAATCTGGCTAACTCGATTTGCTTAATGGTGAGGATTCTGCTCCTGAGGCCGAGCGTGGTGAAGTTGTGCCTTCCTGCTTTTCTCCTTAATGTGGACACTAATTGATAGCGGTACCGTTTGCTCAGCATGTTTAGGAGCAGAGTTCTGCTGCGCTGGCTTTTGGGTGGCAGTAGGACCTGCCCTGGGTCCAAAAACTCCGGCTAGAGAGGAAGATTGGCAGAGGCTTGAGTGTTGTGCAGCAGCACCGAAACAAGCCTAGATATGAAAACGGCTTGTGAGCAGAGCTTGGGTCGTGGGGGGGGGGTGGGGGGGTGTGGGGGTGAGGGTGATTCTCTGGACTTGCACCAGGAAGCAGGAGAGGGTTGACTTTTTTGTGGTGGAAGTTTTACAAGAGCTCGGCTTATGTGGGGTAGACCGGTCTCAGAGCCTTGATGCCGGTGGATCAGTGCCTGGAGAGGGTCATGTTAAAGCAGAGCTGGTTTGGGGTAACCTTTCTTTCTGGTCAGGAGCTGCAACCTGAAGAGAAGATCAGGATTTGTTTCCAGGTGAAGCCTTAGGGTTTGGGGCTGTGTTTGATTAGCTGGGAAGTCATGTTTTTCCCACAAACCTGTTTTCTGAAGTGATTGCACAGCTGCTGACTTGGGCTGTTCTGAGGTGTTGTTCGGAGCTGTCAAATACATGTGGAGAAGCGAGCCTTGCTCTCTTCTGCTGAGCTGCTGTGACTTGTGGTGGCTGTCTTAACTACGAGCATCCCCGGGGTCAGGAGGCTGATTCTGGGGAGAAGGTGTGTGTGTCTATTAGCCAGATCACTCATTTGGGCGCTGTGGCTCTTCTTCTGAAGTTCATCCTACCTGTGGTGAGCTGGGGCGGTCCTGGTCCGATGTGCTGTGCTGACTACTTGCTGACCCGTTTGCTCACCTGTCTGTGATGCCAAGAGCTGCACTTGAGTGTTGCAAAGACCTGGAGCTGAAGCTGATATGAGTATTGGAGGCAATCCAGGCTCTTCCACTGTGTGTTGAGAGCTGGGTGGTGAGTACTCTGCCTGACACTAGTACCTGTTCTTTTTCACCAGAAAGAAGATACTGGGAGGAGCGTGAAGGACTGCTGGGACAGCCTGGATGCCCCTGCACTCTCCACTTGCAGCAATGCAGATATATTTCGCCGGATAAATGCCATGTTGGACAACTCTCTGGATTTCAGTGGAGTCTGCACCACGCCTGTCACAAAAAGCAAACGTGACTTCCTGCCAGGTGAAGTGTTGAGCTGGGTTTGAGGAGAGCTTGAGGGTCCTGGGTTGGTGGAAGAGGGGAGTTGCTTGGTGATATTTTAAATAACTGTTTGCTGTAGGTTGGTTAATTGTTTGAGGGCATGCTGAAGTGGTATGTGTAGGTGAAGCCTTTCCTGCAGAGTGAGTTTGGGATTATGAAATCTGCTGCAGATCGTGCTTCCTGCAGGCTGAGGGGAGTGGGCATATTCTGCTGTCTTGCACTTGATCTGCCTCAAACCAGAAGGCTCTGTGCCAAAGCAAAGGGTGTGAGGTCCAAACTTAAATAAAAATAAGTGAAGGACGTGCTTTTGTCCCTTTACAGTAGGCAAGATCTGCCAGTAAATGTACCTGCCTGGTGCCTGATGTTCCTCTTGCCAGCGTGCTTCTGTGCAGTGGTACTTGTGCCAAGGATTTGGGTGTTTGAAAGATTGCTGTTGCTCCTCCAGCCTCTGAATTATAGGGCCAACAAACACTTTGGCCATTATTGGAAACAAACTGACCATTTGGACTTGCATCAAAACAAAGTGGGAAGTAAAGGGGCAAAAACCTCACCAGCTGGTGACCTTGCAGACTCCTGTAGACAGAGGGGCTTTTGTTGCAGTCACTTGGAGGCACGATTGTCTTCTGCTCTGTCAATAAGCTGATAAGCTTTAATCAAATGGATGTAAAAAAATTGCAAGTGGGTGTCTGGGCATCCTGTAGGTCTGTTTGATGCTTGTGCCCTGCAACTCTCTTCTGGACCAGGGAAATGACTGCTACCAGATGACTTCCAGTACAGCTTAATCTCCTGGGTATTTGAAGGGCTTAGTGCTGTGGTCCAGGGGCTGGTTGGGCCATGTGATCCTGTGCTGGCGCTGCAGAAACACCAGAGGAAGTGAATTGTTTGCTTGGAGGTATGGACCTATAGCCAGGACCTATAGCCAGCCTTGTTTGAAACGTGTCTAGTGAGATGGTATTGGAGGATACGCTGGGTACTCCTGAGCAGTTGCATAGTGAACATTAATTAATCCAGGTCAGTGGTGGGGTTAGTGGTGTGTTTTTAGAGATCTGCTGTTGTACTGAGCTGTGCAGACCTTTTTTGTCCCTTGTCTTGGTGGTAGTCAGGGTCATAGCTGATCTTGATGCACTGGAAGCATAAGGGAGAAATAAGCCAAAGTGTTTTCCTTGATGTTGCAGTGAGTGCTTGAGTTGTTTCTGGATGTAGTGTTGAAGCCTTCATAGCCCGTTTATAACTTGAAATGGGAATGCTTCCTATCTAAGTTCCAGCTCAATTGCCAAAGGTAACCTGGCTGATATGGGCTGTCCTTGCCTGCTAGAGCAGATTTGTCCTGTGGAGGTGTGGGTTAGTTCTGGGCTTAGAGCTGGCACATAAATTTTAACTTGTGGTACTGTCTTTGAGACTTGTAAAGTGTTTTTCTGAGGGAATAGGGTATTCACCTGTCACTTCACCTGCTTGCTTACCTGCTAATGTCTGCTTGGTCTGTAAGTTCCTGGTGTGTTTCTTGGGGATATCTGGTGTGGAGCTGCTGAGATGTGGTGCCTTGTGGGAAACTGAGTGAATTTCCCCTTGGTGTGAAACTCTGCTTGTGTTTCAGGTTATCACTGAGTACCTTCTGTGGAAAACCTCTTGTAGGACAAGTACAGTGAGACTTGAATGTCAAAAAGAGGGTTCCTCTAGCAAACATTTTACAGCTGCAGGTTAACCTAAGTTGTACTACTTGGGATATCTAAGCAGCTGCTCTTTTTCCAGATGTAGCAGTCAAACCCAGTCTCAAGTAGGTGCTGGCTGCTGTCACAACACACCAAATGCTGAGCCACATAAATAGTTAACCTGACAGGAGGCTGGAAAAAGGCTGTTTAGCTTCCCAAAGGATGCTGGGTGCTGACCTGGGACTAGAAGGTGGCTGTCTTGAGTGCCCTCACCCTTTTGGCTGCTGGAAACTGGACTTTTTCAGCAGGTGCCTCTGGGCTCTGCAAGAGGCTGGTAACAAAGTACAACCTGAGCTGGCCAGTCCAGCAGTTATCAGCCATAAATATATGGCTGAGTCAGCATCTGCCAGTGCATTGGCAGCTCAGAGTTACGAGTCTACTTGCAGCCCCAGCATTGTGGTGTTACTGTTGGTCAGGACCTTTTGGTAGGTAATGAATGCAGCAGTTCTGCAAGCCTCCTTCACACCCAGAAAATGCTTGAGCTGCTCCCATTGTTTGTGTTGCTGATGAGCATCTTTATCAGAGTTGGTGCTGTCAGCAAGGATACAGGTCCTAGGACAACAGTGATCTGAAACTGGAGGGGTGCTTTGGAGTTTGGACCCTGCCCTGGGTTGTGGCAGCACTTTGTAGAAGGTCACACCTGATGACTGTAAGGCTGATTGCTAACACTTGGAATAAATGCAGGTGACTGCCCCCTGCATGGGGACAGGTGGTTTAGAGTGTGAAGCAGCCTCGTTGGAGCTGATTGCTGAGTTTTTGAGTGTAGAAGATGATGCTCTGCAGCATCAGTGTCTTACTCTCGGGCAGCCTGGCTTCTGGGTAGGTGACCAATGGAGCAGATGCACCCTTGATCTCATGGGGTGTCTTGTTGCTTGTGTTCAACCGAATTCATGAGCCACTGGTGTGGGAACAGCTTGTGTTATACTTAAGCTATACAGCCCTGAAGCCTGCAGCTTAGGCAATGCAGTGAGCCTGGAGATTCACCCTTTAATTGTAGTGGCTATGACAGGTGAAAGAACTGGTGTTTTGCAGCTTTAACTCCTTTATTGGGAGGCTGGGGGAAGAAATTTTATCCCATTGGGGAAATACTGTAACCTGTTGATGGTCCCTCAAGCTTTTCAGTTGTCTTCCCCAGGTCAAACTAAATTTATCCTGGATTGGACTCGTGTCTAAGAAGGAAGCCCCTTTTCAGCATTAAGAGGCTTACACGTGGTGGAGAAGGGACAGCAGTGGCTCATGACCTTTCACTAATGCTATTGGGGAGACACGTGTGTGAGACACCTTGCCTGGTGCCATGAGGTGTGCAGCAAGACAGTGCTGAGAAGAGATCAGTACAGCAGCAGCCTGAGCAATGTGAGGGAACAAGCTTATTCAGCAGTCCCAGGTCTGACACAGTTGGAGAGTTATCCAGATCCAGGCAGAGCTGCATAGCAGAAGGGACTGCCACTGGAGATTCAGCTTGCCATACCCAATGTTAAATCTCTCTAGAGATCAGCTTGCAGTTAATGATGATCCTAGGTGAACTTCCTTGCTGTGTCAATGATGGGAGTCATTTGGCCTGACCAGCACTGTGGTGCTTTGTAGGTGCTGGCTCCAGGAGTTCTCCAAGACTAGGCTTAGGTCACCAATCCAAATCAAAGGGTGGAGTGGTGTGGTGAAAGCTGTAATTATAGGACTTGTCTGATAGCTCCTGGGACAGGACTGTGTGGTGTTTCAAAACCTTTCAGGCTGATTCAGTTCTCTGAGAAGTGGCAACAAAGCCCCTCCTCAGCGAGGCTGTGTAGTGCAGGCATTAACTTGAAGTGGCTTTTAGTGTGGTATTGGAGATGGGAGAGAAAACATGGCCTTGATAGAGGTAGGAGTTGACATCTCCCACCAGCTTCACTCCTACCAGTGCTGCCTGAGTGCAGCCTGTCCTTGAGCAGCTGCTTCAGGGGAAATGTGGTTCTCTCCCAAGTTTAAAGCTGATCTGCATGTTCATTGCTGGTCTCAGTAAGAATGTGAGCAAAGCCAGTTTCTTAAGGTGGCAGGTTTTTTTTGCCAGGCTTTTTAAACTGGGTCCTGGCTGGGTTGGAAGGTGCTGCTACCAAATTTGGCTGAACAACAAACCTTAGGCTACCTTCTGAAATCATCGGCCTGATCTGTAGGCACAGCTTGTGGGTTAACCATGAGTAAAGCTCCCTCTTCAGCCTCTGTGCCCGTGTTACCTGGCTGAGTGGACTGCCTTCAACTGAAGGCTATGCTGGCTTAAACAAATGGATTTAAAGGAAATGTAGGTACCCCAAATGTCTCAGCAGCATCGATTTCCTTTTCATTAAGCTCTGCTCACTTAACTGAGACGGAGCAGCCCTTATTTTGCTGTAAGTTGACAGTCCATTGTGTGGAGAAATGGGAGATGCTTAAGTAACTTCCTGTGGGTGGGAGTGGCTTCAGGTGCCACGTTCAGTGTGGGGGCTGCTAGTTGTGGCCCATCAGGTCTTAATGATTCTTGGTGGCTTCTTTATTTAAGGGAAACTAAAGGACAAATGCAAACCCAGACTAGCTGACGACTAAATCTCCTTCCTGTTCACTCTCATTTGCAGTCAATTAATGACCTATCACTTTTTTAGCCACCCAAAAAGCCCTCTATGGTACTGTAAATTCCCCTGCTCTTTGCTGCCCTGCAGCCTTGAGGAAGCACGCCAGGCAGTGCTGGATGCAGATGACTTGATGTGTGTGGTCTTTCCTGGGGGGGTGGGGTGGGTGGGACAGTGTTGGAGACCCAAAACATAGCACTCTTGCCTGGTGAGGCTACCTGAGGGCTGTCAGCAGGAGCTCACCTGGAACTGGCAGCTGAGAACCATCCTGCTTGCCTCAAATAAATGCTGCATGCCTGCTGCACACATCCAAACTCTGAAATTCAGCCCCTTTGTGCCCCCGAAGGACACCCATTCTGTCTTTGGTCTTGTCCTTTATCTCTAGTGTCATGTCAACAGGTCTTTGTTTATGTGGGTGCAGTAATGTGCCTACTGGCAAGCAGCTCTGGGAAGTGGTGTTTCTTCACCAGACCCGCAGATGGGAGCGGGTGACTGCTCTGCAGGGAGCTGGCACCCTGCGGTGTCTGAACTGGATGCTGTGGCTGAAGGACCAGCAGATGTTCTGATTTAGTGTGCTCTGTCTGGGTTCTGGTGCTGTGATCCTGTGGTGGTCTCTCTGCTTCTCTTGGAAGAAGTAGGTAGAGAAGCAAGACTAATTGCAGTGCCCTCTTCCTTAGTATAAGTTGAGTGCCATCTCTTTAAGTGTTTGTGGTTATGGGGTTCCTTCATCTGGCTGTGAAACAGGTCAGGCAGCAGCAAATGTCTCCACTTTTCAGATTGCAGGGAAGATGCTTAGCCATGTACAAGAAAAACCTCTTGTAACTAGTAGGTTTATGCCTAACGAGCTATCCTAAGCCCATGATGATCCTCAGTGTACCTTAGGAATACAGTTGGCTCATCCTCTGAAAGCTTTTGCTTGAGATTTGTTTGCCTTGTGTGTGACGTGCTTGAGAAGCTTAATTTTCAGGGATGCAATTCCTAGCCTTTAAAACTGGGGGCACAGAGATGCGAAAGCCGAAACAATGCTGCTGCTGTGAGCTGCCTTCCCATTTATGACCTGAAGGATGCAGAAGTGCTGAACTTGCCTCTCTAGCTTCTCCAGGTTAGGCTTTGCAAGTTCAGCCTTTGTCACAGCTCTAGTCCACAAGGTAGCCACATGCAAAGTTGAGTCTGGCTTTGTCAGTGAACCCAGCTTAGAGCAGAGTTGTGCTCATCCTTCCTCATGCCTGTACACTCAGGGGCCTTGTTTGTGGAGGAACTGTAATCCAGTTGTGCTAGAAATGAGCACGAGGGAGCAAAGGAAGACCTGTTCATGGATGCAGGGCACTAGGAGTAGGATCTAGCTTGTTTGGGCAACTTTTCTGCTGCCTTCTTTCTCTGGATTTTCTTGGTTTTCAAGTTAAAACCAGTCTGCTGGATTTCTAGCCAGCTTTAAGTGGCCTGTGCCTGGAAGGCTCAAACATCTGAATGTGTGTGTTTGAATGAAGCCTTACCTCACAAGACTGAGTCTGATAGCCCAGACACATGATGCTGCTATGGGATGGAGTGAATCTCACTTGGTGCTCCCCCCACTGCCTTAACTCCTTAACTCGGCTCACAGCTCCTGGTGCCAGTCCCTGCTTGTCCTCTCTGCACAGGCTTAGGCTGTAACTTCCTAAATATTTTCTTGTTTCAACTGCCTAGTTGGTGTAGCCACACTGCATACCAGATCAGAGGAATGAGCCAGGCTTAAAACTAACTCCTGGTGGTTTGGTTTAAACTACATCGGCTCCCCAGCCTAGCTTCCTGTGTGGAAACTCATCTGCCTAAACTGGTACAAGTGGGGAATGGAGTGCTGGGGTGGGGACAAGTGGCTGGGGCTCCAGCTTGTGTAAGCTGTTGAGGCTGGTAGGGTTTAACTGCAGGCTAAGAGCTGAACTGTGTGGAGATGTCTGCCTTTCAGAAGCTGCTTGAAATGTCTGATATTTGAAGTCTAAAAAAATGCAGCTTTCCATCCAGGCAGTGGTGTAGAAAGCTGTCCAGCCTGTGCTGTGGTGCACCCTGGCTCCAGGGATATCCCAGACAGACAGGAGGACATCATCAAGGGGAGCTGCCTACTCAGAGAGCTGCATGGGAGCATTTTACTAAGGACTAGCTTGTGATGCTGTTGAAACCAAACAGAACTGGCTCTGGGAGCAGGAGCTCAGCCTTTCCCAGATGCTTGGGCACAAGCCCAGTGCAGCATGGCTCCCTCTGCCAGGATGGTTGACTTCCAGTGGTGACTCCAGGGAAGAATCCAGGTTGGAAAGACTCACACTGGTTCTTGGGGCTTGGAAAAGTCTGCAGGGAAGCGTTTGGGTTGGGCTGTGTCAAGTTACAAAGTGAAATTATTTGGTAGATGTTTACTTCATGAATAACTTGAGGTTGTGACTCTTGAGTCTAAATTTTTGTTGGAAATTTATAGCTATTAATAGCTATTCCAGAAATCCATTCAAATTCCTTTTTTTTAAAGTTTGGGTTTTTCCATGATGAGCCCTATCCATTTTTCAGTGTTGCTGGGAGTGGTGAAGAGGAAGCAGGTTTGTGGTGGCTGCTTGCTTCAGATGGGAAAAGGTCTACTTTAAAAAAAGCTAATTATTTAGGCAAATTCTACTCTGGGCTTCAGCAGTTATACCTGTAACTGGATTGCAAGGAGCTTGTCTTTAATGTGGAGAAGTCATCAGAGGGAAACTGGTCTCAGAACTTGAATTTGGTTGGGTTGAATTAAACTGCTTCTTTCACCAAAAATACTGATAGGTGAGGAAAGCTGTGGCTGGATGCTGTGGACTGAGCACTTTGTCGTTGATGAATTTGTTCCCTGTTTTCCATGTTTCTTCAGCAGTGGGTTTGCCCCAAGATGTTGGGTGGGGGCCTCTCAGTAGGATTTGAATTCTGCTGTCTGTCAATAGAGTTTCTATGTGTGTCCATGAGTCCCAGGAGGTGGAGCTTTGGTGGGAATTACTCTTGCAGATGGCATCAAACCTCCAAGATCCAGGTCCCCGGGGGAAGGTGGCTGCCTCCTGGCAGGGGTCTGGGCTGGAGTGGAGCACTTGTGCCTGTTCACAAACACAGGGGTGTTACATATTCATATGGGCAAGTTGTGGTTGCTGTGGGAACTGAGTTGTTGGAGCAGTGTGCCTTTATCCTCTCCTCCCTACAGCTGCAGTAGAAATGTTTTTAGGGCCTGTCCAAAACAAGCAATCTGAAAACCATACTGGAAGGATTGACAGAGTGAAATACCCTGCTGAAGAGGCAGCGTGGTGCTTTTGGAGGAATATCTGATGCTCTTACAGGTGCTTGATAGTCACGTGAGTGAGTTGGCACTACAGCTTGTACTAGTACTACTAGGGGAGTAGAAGAGAAATCCTGGTGGATGCTATCTGTGGAGGAGGCTGCAGCTGGAAGGGGGAAGGCAGCACGCTGCTGGCAGGTACTACAGCTTGAGCTGGTCTCATCCCCACCGCAGCACTTCAGCCCCCTCTCGCTGCGATCTAGGAATGTTGGTGCTCCCCCAAATCGCCGTGAGGTGAAGGTTCCACCTCTGGTGGCAGCAGCGGGACCTGCATCTCGTGGGGGGGGTACTCACGGATGGTGGGGCATTGCCTGGGCTTTGCTAGGTCATGGGTGAGTGAGTGACACGGGATGGGCGTGGGAAAGGAGGCCGGGAACGCTGTCTGGGATGGCCGGGGCTGCATGTGAGGGGTAACGTGACAGGCTGGAGTCACTGCAGCGCCCTGCCGAAGAGCCGGGAGTGGTGTGTGCGAGGTGTACATCTGATGGCACAGTGGGAGGGTGTGGGGGCAGGGGGAGGAGGAGGAGACAGCTGCTGCTGCTTGGTAGCTGGCTTATAAATGCCCTCTGACTCAGATTTTGGGTAGCACAGCTGAGCATCTTGTGGTTTCATCGGCCCCCAGATCCCCGCATTAAACTGGAATTCTCAGACTATGAACCTGCTGCGTTTCCTTAGGCTGTTGGCACAGGCTTAAACCCAGGCAAGAATCCGGCATCTCCAGTACCGTAGGCTTGTGAACACCCCGTAGGGGAGGGGAGGGCTGGGAAAAGGAGGGAGGTGGGGGGGTGGGGAATGACCAGGCAGGAGGGAGGTAAACAGGCCCTGAAAAATTCCTGATGTGAAATGTGTCCTGTGCTCTGGCCGAGCCTCTTCTTCCTGTACCAGCATGATGTGCCCGTGTAGACTGGACCCAGGATAATGGGCTTCTCTCTGGGTAGCAGGGGGGGTTGAAGGTTATCCTTGTTACTCAGTGGTAAACAATGCAGAGTCAGTGAGGCACAGTGGCCAAATTGAACCAAATAGATTATGCTAGCAGAATTGTGAAGCTTTGCATTGGGCTCTGAATTGGAGCCAGCAGCTGGAGTCTGTCCAGGACTAAAGTGTTTTTGGGTTTTGTGGGTGGAGGGAGGCGGGGACAGGAGAGCTGGGTAGCACTAAAACTGTCTGCTCTGTTGCTGCTGCTATCATCGTTGCTGGGGGGATTGCTGCCTCGAGCCTGTCATCTGCTGTGCTGTATTGTGGAGACCTGCTTTTGTGCTGCCTGCCTTCCTCGATTTACTGGAGCTGCACCTCTCTCCTCCTGCTGCTGTCTTGTCTTTTGGGGGAAATCTTATCCTTTCTCCTTACCTTTATTTTGTAAGAGCTGATGCAGTTCTCTTGCATGGCTGAGTGACGTCACTGTCAGCACAGTAAGCATCAGCAGCCTGGTCACATGCTGACCCAGTCAGTAATGCAGACGGGATAGGAAGGTGGAGGGGCTGAGGGGGGTGGGGGGCTGGTTTCTGGACATATGGTAGCCCTCCCTTTTGGGGTGCAACTACTAGTTGCAGAAGCTGTGGCTTCAGAGCAGCGCAAGACCTGGCTCAGGGCTTAATGCTTCAGAAAACTCCTGCTTTAAAAAGAAAAAAGCAGCCCTGAACTCTCAAGCTTCTGTTTGTTCTCAATCTGAGCAGACTTCCAGGACTCTGAAGAAGCAGTGGCAAGCAGGATGCTTTTCCCCACGTCCACCCAAGAGTCTTCCCGTGGCCTCCCAGACACCAACGATCTGTGCCTTGGCCTGCAGTCCCTCAACCTGACAGGGTGGGACAGACCCTGGAGCACCCAGGACTCTGACGCTGCAGCACAAACCAGCACACAGTCCGGTGAGTCTGCTGACGCATGCAGCAACAGTTGTTGGATTCCTCTGGGGGTTTTGGCCATTTTAAAGCTAAGGGAGAGTGGTTTGCTTGTGTAATGGGGTGCTGGCAGCTCCTGATGGGGGCTTCTTGACTCGTAATGCTTGTGTAATGTGGTGGTTGAGTTAGGGAGGCCGTGGCTGGCTGTGCCACAGCCCCCTCTGCTCTGCTGTCAGCTCACTGCAGAGGAGAAGTGCTGGGGCTTATGTTTTGCTTGGTGCTGGAAGGCTGGTGGAGGAATAACCTCGCTGAGTGAAGAGGAGGGATCCTCCCTGCGTTTGGAGGGAGTGGGTGGGGGGTGTGGTGTCAGGAGGCTTGGGTGGGAGTGAGCCTCAACTTTGCTCCCGCAAGCCTGAGAGGATCCCCAGCGGCAGGCAGCCCTGCAGGCAGGGGTGCACATGCTTGTGGAGGGACACCCCCTTCCTGGCTGCAAAAGTCCAGGCAGCACCTCTTGCTCCTGTGCTACAGCAGCCAAACTCTGCCTGTGGGGTGTGGTAGGTGCAGCCGGCACCTGACTAACAACTTCAGCCTGCAGGTCGCAGGCTGGGCAGGAGACTCAGAGGGATCCTTCTCCACTCCCATGTTCAACTAGAAATAGCGGTCTTGCTCCTAGCAGTGGGCTGGAGATGCAGTGGAATGGCTTCTTTAACTCTTTTGGGCCAGCACAAACTGATGTGATCGGCAGGGTGTGGGCTTGCAGCCATGCGCTGCTGGCTGGCTTGCCCTTCCCCCTCAGATCTCTCTGCTCTGGTTTTGCTCTGGCTGGGATCAGATGGGGAGGCTTCGGGGTGCTGGGTGTGCTCCCCCCCAGAGTGATGCAGGGTTTGGTTAACTCTTCAGAGGCACCAGCCTTCTCTGTAAAATCACAGGAGAGGAGAGGGGTGCTGTGTGCTCAAACTTAATGCACCTCCTTGGCCTGGTGATGGAGCGGGGGGTAAAACAGGGAAGAGTTTGTTTCTCAGCTGTTAAGGGCTATAAAAAATACCCCAGCAGTTTCAGAAATGGTGGCGTGTTTGTTCAAGTATCAGTCCATGGAAAGATCTAGTGCTTTGGCAGAGTTTGTATAAGTTCAGGCTGGTTGCTACAGAAACTCATCCCTTTATAGCAGCACGCTGCTGCTTTGTTAAAAGGGTAGTGCATCTCTGCACAGACTTGGGTGACACAGGGGCCCCAGGCATGAAGTTGGTGCTGACAGGAGTGACGATAGCTTCTGGGGTGACCTGGACAGTGTGACCTGCCTGTCTGGATATTTGGGGGGAGTAGGGATGCTGTCAACCACCTCTGATGTCCAGAGGATGCTGCCCTTGGCATAGCACACACTTCTGGGACACAGCCTTGAATTTTGCTGCATGGGCTGTAAATAAAACAGCAACATCACTCAAGGGGTAGTAGAGTTTGAAACGGCTTCT
The DNA here is from genome assembly GCA_020800305.1 of Porphyrio hochstetteri. Lineage (NCBI taxonomy): Eukaryota > Metazoa > Chordata > Aves > Gruiformes > Rallidae > Porphyrio > Porphyrio hochstetteri. Next base: position 13,785,530 of record CM036915.1, on the reverse strand, counting down.
CACTTAAGTTCCTACACCTAATTTCTGCAAGATGTAGCTTGCAGGCTTGTGTGTGGGCCCAAGCATGGGTGCTTGGGGTCTGCTTGCGGTCAGGCTCTGCGGTAGCTTGGTTATGCCTTGCTCTGCTCCAGCACATGGTGCTGTGGGCATCCCCAGTGACCCAGGGAATACCACCCACTTGGTATCTGTCCTCTTTTCATTACCAGTCAAAACCTTGAAGGAGGAGGATGGAGAGATGGAAGCTATTAGTGTGCAGTGGGCTGGGCAGGTGCCTTCAAGCTGCATGCTGAGCCCTGTATGGTTGCTAGCAGGCTGTGGAGCACTGAACCTGTGCTATAGGACCTGTAATGTAAAGAGCACACTTGGAGCAGGCAGTACCCATGCTAAATGGCTCTGCAACCACAGCACCTGGGGCTGGGTGCACAACAGTGCTGCAGGGCGAGGGCTGTCGCACACCAAGGCGGCTGTTCTGTGTGGGTGTCCCAGCCCCACCTGATCTGCTGTAGCCATCTCCAGTGCTCTCTTGGCCAGCTTCCTGCCAGCCGGTCTTGGCAGAGGCGTGCACATCTCTGCAGCACTCTGGCAGTCAGGCGAGCAGCCCTTGCATGAGCCTGTGGCAAGCTTTGCAGGTTGGGTGGTGGGGCTGAGTGGACTATGGTGTGAGGGCTTACTGTCAAGGGTGATGGGGCTTTTGGTTTCAGGAGGGTGATGACTTTGGAGGTGCCCTGGTGACCTCCCTGCTAGCAGAGGCTGTATCTGGTGTCAGGTGCCCCCCTCTGACTGCAGTGCATCGTGCTGGAGTGCCTGCCTGCTGCAGAGGCCTGGGAAGGGTGGTAGAAAGGACCTAACCACAGGCACTGCCTGGTGGGTGTTTGCTATGACTTGTGGCATAGCTGCTGGAAGATGGTACCTGATCTCCTTTTCCTCACTTCTTACTCCTGGTATTCCTCTTGGTACATGAGGGGGCATTTGGGCGTAAAACTACCCTAGATGTAGTGGTGCTGCTTCCCCAGAGGAGCATCTGGCCTGCAGAGGATGTACAGCTGGGGGTATTGCAGTCCTGAAACTGCATTCTCCATCTCAATCCCACCTTCCCTTCTTAGTTGGGCCAGGAGTGCTCTCTGGCCTGGGCTGCATTATTCTCCTCTGAGAGCTGTGAGGGGATGGTGTAGCTGGCTGGAGAAGTGAAAGGCTGTTGCCTGGGCACAGCTGGTCTATTGCTTCAGCCTGCCCACACCTCCTGTGTCTGCAAAGCATCATCTTTCTCTCCTTCATAAGGGCCCTGGAGTGGCAATGTGGAGCCCCTCAGGAAGGTCGATATCTTAGCTCAGGAGCATCTTCTGAAAGGCTGCAAAATGCCCCTCTCCAGGTGGCAGGGGAGTGTTACTGTGTCTGAAAGCTGTACAGATCCCAGGAGTTGGCAGATGCTGCTGCTTCCAGGTGGCCTAACTGTGCAGTGATGGGAAGAGGGAGGCTGTGGAAAGGATGCTACTGTGTCCAGGTACTGCTGATGCCCGGTGAGGCCTGAGAGGCTGCAGCTGGCCTAGCTCCTGGGGCTGAGGTTTCACTTGGTGGCCTGAGAGCAGGTGATGCTGTGTCAGTGCTGGGCTGTCTCTAGGGCTTGGGGAGGGATGGTGCTGCCAAGTGGATCTGTTGTGCTGCTGGTGTCCAAGTGTTTGGAAGGTTCCAGCAGTGACTCAGCTATGGGGATCCACAAGGAGGTGGCTGGAAGGGTGGAAATGTTAAAAAAACCTAACAGGCTAAAAATATTGCTGGTGTGGTCCCCTGCAGTGTCTGTACTTGAGTACTGATGAGCTGGGACCTCCTCTCCTGTCTGTAGTCACTGCCAGAGTGGAGCTCTCAGTCTGGGAAGGACCTTTGGGTGTGAACTCTTCTGGTGTCACCTTGTGCTCCCTGGGCAGTGTCACCATGCAGCTTGGTGCAGTGGGATCAGGTGGAGCAGCAGGGCCAGCTTGTATGTGCTGGTCCTGCCTACATCCCCTTCTCTGAAGGGCTGCTGAACCCCTTGCACCCAGACAAGGCTGTTTGCTTGGACCCACAAGGAAAAGTCCTTACACTGTAATGCACTTGAGGATGTTGGCTTAGCCCTTGAGAGTGTGCCAGATGCACTGCCAGTCCCTGAAGCTGGTGTCTGGAGAGAGCCTCTCCAGGAGGCAGCAGCTGCTGCAGGCTCGAGCTGCCTGCATTTATTGGCTGTAGGATTGAACTGCTGTCTCATAGCAGGAAAGGCATCTCAAACCTATTGCTGCCACTAGATATGTCAGGCTGGAAGTACTTTAGCGCTTCCCAGGAACCTGCTCTGTGGCCTGGGGAAGGGCTTTTGCAGGAAACTGGCTGGCCTCAAACATGTGCGGTCCTGCCATCCCCAGCTGTATTTCTTGGGGCAGCAGTTCTCCTCCTTTAAAGTAGCCTCATAGTAGACGGATGTTTTTAAGAGCTTTGAGCTCATCACTCTGCAGAGGCAAGAAGGGGTTAAGAGGCAGTGAGGTGGGACTGCCCTTGATGGTATCCTTTACCTTCACTGCCCTATTATTCCTCAAGGAGCACAAGAAAATGGGGTCTTGATCCAGTTTTTGCCTGGAGAACAGGTGACAGTGGTGCACAAGCAGATCTGTGTGCAGATTTTGGGTCTCCCTGGCTGGTTTTTGCCTGTGTGCCAACTGCTTGGTCTGGCTGGTCTGCCCTGCCCTACATTGGGAGGCTGAGGCTAGCCTGATGTGGGACAGGGGGCCTTGCCCCCTGGGAAATCATCCCAAACACAGTCTGTTAATGGTGTGTTTGTGATGCTAACTGGCAAGGGCATCTTTTGAAGGACCCGCTTTTCTAGAGAGGATGCTCAAGGTGTGTCCAGCCTGAGGTGAGCTTTTCCTGTGTGTCAAACCACCTTGCTTTATCTGCTTCTGCCTGTTGTCTGACCCTAAAGCTGCTGGTGCAGCAACAGATTTGAGTTTTGTTTTGCATTGCATCTTGGGGCTGCAGCTCCAGCCTGGACCGTGTGCTGTCTGGGGCGGCTGCTGCTGTCTCATTCTCTCACCTGCAAGGTTACTGCTCCGGTGCTGGGGAAATAGCCTGTGGCAGGGAAGAGCTGCTGGATCTTTCCAGCCCTCAGTTCTCCTGCTTTCCAGAGCCACAGTAACTTCTTTCTGCAGTAAGCTTGAACATGCTGATAATCTGTAGTTGCTTAAAATTTGCTAGGCTAGAACTGCAGGCAATCTGTTGTGCATTGCCTGGCAGATAGCTGGGGCCTCCAAGGATGAATCACTCCGAAGTCTTCAAGGCAAAACCCTGTCTCTGAAGGATGAAAGAAAAGACCTGTTGCACAGAAGGAAGTGTGGTTGTTTTTGTGGACTCCTGGCCTTTCTTCACAGTAACGGCAGGAGGGACTCAAAGCTGCTCCCCCAGGATGGGCTGTTTTTCAGACTGACCTTGGGAAATTCTGTGTATGTGGTGACAGGCACCTGAGAACCCCCCAAGTGAGTTGCTAATCAGTTTGGGGGTGATTGTTGCTAGTAAGTACAACTCAGCAATTTCTGGCATTCCTCAAGCAGTTGAGTATTTAGCTGCAGAGCCTGAGGAAGACCTTAGAGGGGCAGATTATCTGGGTCAGGGTCCCCAGGTATCTCTTCACCATGGCTGTTTAATTTGCTGCTAGGCAAGCCTGTACTGCAGTGTGGTGCCAGGTACCCATTCCATAGTGCTCTGTGCTATGAAATCCTTCTTGTGCTAGAGGAAGGTTTCAGAGGCCCCATCCCAGTAGTTAACCACCATCTGGGTAACTCTAGGTTGCCACCAGAGTTTCCATCAAGGGTTTTTTCTCCTGCCTCATGGAGAGGAGCTGTGGGTCCAGAGGAGGAGCATTTCACCCAAGTGTGACTTGCTTCATTGACTTTGTTTGCAGCCTCACTCAGATTGAAGCCCAAGTCTGCCTTCAACTCAGTGGAAGGTCCCTTCATGCTGCTGATAGTTTGGCTGCGCTAGAGCAAGGAGGCAGGACTGCCTCTTGGTGGCCTCAGGCTTGCACCCAGTTCAGGCACATGGGTAACCAAAGGTGTGGTGGTGCCTTGTGTGTGTTGATGACTTAGAATAATGCTGTAAGGGAATGAAGCTGGGAGCTGGCTTGACTCATGTGGTCTCTTGTAGGGTGGTTGTACTTCAGGAGTACTGGAGAAGGCTTTACTAAAAGCTCACTCCATGCCACTGTAGCTCATGTGGAGTTTTTTCCTGAGGATGCATTTGGTGTGGATGCTTAATGGGCCCTTGTGTCTTGAGTGTGTCTCAGTAAGGGCTGCTCGTGCTCTGGCTGATTCCTCAGCTGCTGGCCAGAATCAGCTGTGGAGCAGAAAGCAGGGAGCACTTAATAGCTGTAGACTGCTCATGTGGCAGCAGTATTTGAGCCTTAATAGAATAAGATATGTATTAAATAAGTAAAACAAGTATCAAAACTCTGGAGTTTGCTCTTGGTTTCTAATGGAAGTTGCTCTTAATCTACCTCTCAAAGCTCCATTGGAGCAGCTTTTCCTAAACAGGCTTATTTTTATTTGTGCTGATGCTGTAAAACAGAAGATGCAAATGCTGAGTAACTGGAACAAGAACCTAACCAGGAACTCTGCTTGCATCGAGCTAGACGTGAAGTGGGGCAGGGCAGCCTCCCATCTGCTGGAGAGGGCTGGTTGGAGCAGGGATGTACCACCCAAAACCCCTTCTGTCAAGGATGGGTGTGTTGCTGCAGCTTCTGGAGCAGCCCTGAGGAGCTGTTGCTGCTGCTGCTCTGGGGGTGATGGGGGATGAGTGTGGGTATGAGGAAGGCACCAACTTCTTAAGCATCTATCTGGTCCTGCTCAGAGCTGTTGGAGATGCTGACTACAGTGCTTCAGCAGTGGTAGATCTCAACTCTTCATAGACATGCTGACTGGTGCTCTGCTGCCTGGCGATGCTGATGGGAACAGATACATCAGATTTATGGAGTTTTTTGACTTGAGTTTTAGTGTGGAGCACCTGCCTTTCAGGTAGCTCTTGAAGTGACCCTTAACAAGCACATTCCCTTCTGAGGAGAGCATTGGGGCAGCTGCTTGGTGGCTCAGAGCTGCCAGCTGTCAGCTAGTAGTTTAGGTTTTTTCCACTCTTGAGATCAAGGGGTGTTTTAGGTGTGTGCAGGCCTGGAATAAGGTTCATTCAGAATTGTGCTGGTCAAATGAGAGATGGGGTAGGTAGGTTTTCCAACCCTTGCACTGCTGGATGGCTAAGCAGTGGGTGAGCCATTTACTTGCTGGGCAGAGCAAGCATAAAGGTTTTGTCTGCTGCAGCTTCATCTGTGGTAACATGGTAGCTCTCCAGAAGAGGTCCTGAATGTTTTTGCCTCTGCCTTCATAACAAACTCCATAGCACATGCAGGTCTACGTGCTTCCACTCAGAGCTGGGTAGGGGAGCTGCCTGGGCTTCCACATGGCTTTTGGAGCTGCTCTCCCAGTGTGCCTGCAGCAGGAGATAGGAGTGATGCCTGCTGCTCCCTCTCTCCAGCTCTGTTTGGACAGGCCCCAAGTTCAGGTAGGGTAACTTAGGTTGGAAGGGACCTCTTGAGGTTGCCTAGTCCAGCTTCCTGCTCAGAGCAGGACAGGAAAGCTGCCAGAGGGTGGCAAAAGTAGCACAGCCCAAGGTGGGGGCTGTAAAAACTGAGTGAGGTGCTGCAGTGTTGCCAGAACAAGGCCTGTTGAAATGGCCACCTGCATTGAGCTGGCTATGAAATGATCTACTTCCAAAAGGTGCCGCAGTCCTCGAGTGGTCACCACACAGATACAGCCTGGTGCTTCTGTGGGGCTGAGCTAACAGCCTCCCAGAGCACAGGCCTCTCCACCTGGGGCTGACTCCTCTGTCTGGGCACCTTGCACCCATGTCTCCAGGTTTGCTGGCTGTGTGCATGGTCCCTCCAGCGCTGGTGAAACAGCTGAATCACAGGTGATGTCTGTGCTGCTGCCAGCTCGGAAGCTGCTCTTGGGCGCAGCAGCAGCTGCTGTCCTTTCAAGATGGCCAAGGAGAAGTGCCTGGCTTCCTTCCCTGCCCCTCCGGCTTGCTCTGTCTCCCAGAATGTGGAGGGAAGGAAAGGTGAAGCAAACCCATGCGGCTGTGGTGCTGCACCTGAGGCTTGCAGAGCTCTGGGAGATAACTGGGAACCTGCAGGCATTGCTGGTGCCACTTGGCACACCAGTCTAGCAAGGAAGTATGTGGCTTTACACCAGCTGAATGCCTTGGTGAGCCCTGTGTGCTATTGCTCAAACAAGAATGCATTTGGGTCTGAAGCCTGTCTCTCTTAAGCTCTTCCCTAGCCTCAGTGTGCACCTTGCCTGAGGGGTATGGCCATGGTCTGCCCACTCTGAAGAATATCCCTTCTCCCAAAGGTGGTATCCTGGTAGACTCAGCACCCCACAAACTGCCATGCAGCTGAGTGCTGAGAGTGAGTCAGTCAGTCTCATCCTTGCTAATGTGTCAAATAACACATGCTGTAGGGTTTGCACCCTGGACGTGGCAGTAGATAATTGAGAGGAGTTCGGTACTTAAATATAGAAGTGTTTGTTCTAGAGGCTTGCGAAGCTGAAGCTTGTTGTACAGAATTTGACCTGAATATGTTGGCTTTTGAATTTCTCTGGGATGGATACATGTTAAACCCCAGTGCATTTCAGTGTCCTGATCTCTTTAAAGATGAAGGTGGCTGTGGCAGTCGCTTAGTGACTGTGACCTGCAAGCTTCTAACCCAGGGTTGTGGCTTAGCTGCCTTCACTGATTCTGATATTTACCTGGGGCATCTGTTTCCCTTCCCAGAAACATGGCAGTAACTCCTTGCTGCAGGAAGCAGTGAGGCTGCCTTGCTGTCAGCCAGGCCCTGCTCTCTGGGCACAGGAGGGGAGGGCCTATGTTCTTAAACCTTAATGTGATAAACTTGGTCTCCGAGCTCTGCTGCTGTTCCCATGTTTCCAGGCCATGCTGAGGAAGTGACTTACGACGTTGGTGCCAGAACCAAGAATAGACCTCAGGTGTCCTCACTCTAATTCTGTGGTTCAGCTGTGGGATCACGCTGCCTTTTTTATTCCCCCACACCCTTCTTAACAAACCAGAAATAGCTGCTCAGATATCCTCAGTTCTTCTTTGCCCCAAATGTAGGATCCATCAGGGCAGAGGTTCCTCTTTTGTAGTTCAGATACAAAAGGGGCTGAGCTGTAATGCCTGTTCAGGTGGTGGTTACTGCTGGTGTGCCTGCATCTGTTGTTCTTAGGAGCTGCTTTTTCTTCGGTGCTGTCAGCTGGTTCAAGATGGAGACTTCAATGGCAATGTGCAGCTCCAGAGAGTGCATCTGCCTTCAGGTGGCTTTTCTTGTGACAGCAGTGACTTCCCGAGTGGAGTATGGAGGAGTGTAATGACTTTGAGAGGATTTAAGATAGGCAGGACTTCTGGAGGTATCCTGCTCAGATAAGCACTGAGAGCCTAAGAGTGGAGATCACTTCTACCTCTCTAGGTCCTGTCTCACTGAGGAGGAGGAAAATATTTTTCCCCTTAGCATTTCCTGCTGTGGTTTTTCCTTGTTTCTTTGTGTGCTTGTAAAAGCCTGGCTGCTCACTGTAACATCCTGTTCAGGAGTGAATAGATGGGGCAGCTCCAGTGCTGTCCTTCACTTTGAGCAAAGCCCATGCCTGTACTGCATGCTGCAGCCCCACAACTGTCACTGCACCTTCTGTTGGGCTTGGTTTGGCTGACGTCCCCATGCTGTGGCTTGCAGGGGGTGCTGGCTCCTTGCTGACAGCACAAGGTCCCATGGCTGCAGGTGTGAAGTACAAAAACCTCACTTAAGATGAGTTTTGGAGTATTGATTGCCCCTTCCTATGCAGTAAGCAGGTCGTGTTTTAAGCAGCTCTGCTCATGTGCGATGGAGGGGGGAAACTCACTCTGGCAGCCTGTCTGGCTGTGTGCTGCTGTAACTACAGAGATGTTAGCTGGAGCTGTAGGAGGTGGTTAAGGTGCCTGTTTGCCTTTCAGACATGCAAATGTTTCTCTTGCCGTGGAGTTGCTTAGTGTCTGTAGGAGGTGCTGCTTTTTGGCTGACTAAAACATTCAGCCTGCTCCCACCCCACCGGGGCAGAGTCTGGCTGGGCGATAAAAACTGCAGACGAGCCGTTTTTCTGGAACTGCAGCAGGCTATTGTTTGGGACATCAGCCTCTTTTCTTTAGAGGCTTATTTGCCGAATGACAAAAGAAACTGCACTGTGTTCAGTCTCCAGGGCCTTGGTCATGCTGCTTTCCTCCTCCTCCACCCTGCCCCAAATGTGCATACAGCTCTGCAGCCTCTGGGCACGGCAGGTGTCTGAGTGGAAGCAGAGTGCAGTGGCACTGAAAACGCATCCCTTCTGCCCTGCTTCTCCTGGGAAGGTCTTTCCTATTCATCCCTCCACAAGGAGATTGGGGTGGAGGGGTGGGATTTCAGTGTAAGTAGTATTTGGGGACGTCTCTACAGTTTGGCATCCCTCCTGTGCTGAGTAATCTAGCAGATGAACTTTTGGTATCTCATCTCAGGAGACTGAAGTGTTCCTCAGTCTAATGTTGATGGTGTCAGCCAGCAAAAGTCACCTGCTGAGGGGCTTGGTATCTTAGACCTGCTTGTGCAAGTCCCACTGTCTTCTCAGTAGCCTTTCTCCAGCCCTGTGGAGAACTTTCAGAGGCTGAAGTGTATATTCAGATTGTGACTTACAGAGCATGTGCATGTGCTCACCTAGCACTCAGTGCCACTGCCAAAAGCAGTGTTGGGCTGCCTGCAGGTGAAATGTGGGGGTGACAGGCACTGCTGGCACCTGCTCCACTCATGTGCCCACACAGTTATGTGTCCCTTACGGCCTGTGGGGAGGCTGAGTGGGGTGTGGAGCCTTGTGGCAGTGGCTGCTCTTCTCTGAGGCTGTTTCTGTTGAGGTACTTGCAGTACAAGGAAAGATCTGGAGCAGGAGGGCCTGGACAGCTGTAAGGAGAGAGGCTTTTTTGCTCTGGGCAGGACTCTGTTTCCAAGTTACTTGTCTAAACCTCATGTACCAAGGAGTAAAGAGCATGAGCTCCTCTAATGTGCCATCAGCTCGTTCTGCTGGGTGGTCTCCTGCAGCCCCAAACTAAAGCAGAAGGACATGTTCAGAGATGAGCATAACAGTGGTGGAGCTTTTTGTCAACTTGAGCCATCAGGAATAAATTCAGTGGATGTTCAGTGTAATGCTTTTCTTCAGGCTTTATTCTGGGCATTAGAAGTGTCCTTTGTTGTAGTGGTAAGGTGGTTTATTTACCCAGAGCCTTTCCCTCAGCTGCCATCTCTGCTTAGTCTGGCTCCTGAGGGCTCATGTTTACATCCATCCCTTATAAAATGGGGCTTAATCAAAGCTACTGGGAAGGTCTCATTCTTACATGTCTGTAAATTACAGTGTGCAGGGAAGAAAGCTGTGTGCATCGAGGTCCTGTGTGATCTAAATCCCAAGTCTAACCAGTGTGTGGAAGAAAACTATTCTGAAGCTGGTTGGGTTGGGCATCTTGCTGTTGGGGCACCTTTCCCAAGCTGCTGTGGGTTTTGGCTTGTGCCAGTGGAGTGATTGGTCTGAGACTGGGGGAGTTCATGTGAAATGTGACAGCTTAGTAGCTGGTAGTGGGATTTAAAGGTAATTTAGGGTCTTCAGGCATAGGGTTGAGACTAGGCACCCTCTTGGGTGTGATGGGTCCCAGATGCTTGCACATCCTCCTTTTGGTATATTTAAAGGCCCTGGGATGATGCAGGAATTAAGAGGATGTATTGCAGCAGCACTGTCCTGGTAGTGTTTACTAGGGAAAGCTCAGCTGAGGAGGAGGAGGGGTTCATAAAATGCTTGTTCTCTAGAGAGCAACCTGAGTGCCTGTGAGCTGGAGGAGTGCCACGCTGGTACCTAGACTGCTCCACAGAGCTCTTAATCTGTCAGTGCTTGGCTGACATGCTCAGAGATGGAGCATGCTGGCTCTGAATCCAGTCATTAAAGCTGCAGCAGTGAGTCAAAAGTCAGGGCTGAGTTTCTATTAAAAGCTGCCTTTTTTGCTGTCCCCTGCAAATGAGCATTGGCGTTGCATGCCTCTTGTAGCTCCAGGCAGAGCCATGAAAAGTTCCAGAAGCTCTATGCAGACTGCTATGCTCTGTTCAGCAGGTCTGCTGCATGTGAGCAGATGAATGTGAATTGTTGACCCTTCAGTTAAAATTTCCCCTATAGATGTGGAAAATACTGAGTTGTTTGCACTTAGGGCTTTTTTTCTTAGCCTGAGGAGTTACCTGATGTTTGCTGTGTCACTTCGGGATGTTCAGGGATGCTCCTGACACCAGAAATGGCTGATGCCTCTTGCTTTTGAAAGAGAGCTTTTGAAATGTGCTCTGCTCTGGAGGGGAGGCCAACTTCCCTGGAAGAGCAGTGGCTTTGAGTGGCCCCAGTGACCTGAGGGCTTTTTTTGGGTGTCAGGGCTTTTGTCAGGCGCTTGTTCCTCAGGGAGGGGTTCAGTGGCTTAGAGTGGGATGCCTTCAGGTTGTGCGGGGTGAGAAATAAGATCTGGTTTCTTAATGCTGATGCTTCCTAGGCCACAGACTAGCTTCAGAGGACACAACCTGACTGCTAAGCAAGTGTCAAGGAGGAAATGCCAAGTGTGACTGTTGGCTTTTTCCTCCTGGTGTCCCTGTGAGTGGTTGTAGGTACCAACTGAAGCTGAGTCAGACCCACTGAGGTGATGTGGGATGTCCTGTGAGCTCACTGCAGCCTGAGGAGCATGTAGCCAAGCACTGCCTGTGCAGACCTGTCAGAGCTTCTAGAGCAGATGAAACCTGTCTGTATTCACAGCAGGATGCCAGTGCTTCCAGGGCACAAGGTTAGGAGTTGGGTCAGTTGTAGCTGGCAGGATTTTCCTTGGTGGCAGGTGCCCAGCCAGTAGATCCCTTCAGGCAGAAGGATTACTGGCCTTTTAATATACTCATACTGGCCTTACTGGTTTTCTAGCTGCGGTGAGGAGAGCTGAGCAATCCTGGGAGAAAAATGTGTTAGCAGTGGCTGTAGCAAGTCGGAGTGGTGGCAGAATGGAGTGTGAAATAAATTGGGGCAGAGCAGTGGGACCCCTTTGGGAGCTCCTGATGAGCCCCTGAATCCTTGCTGGTCCATCCCAGATAGAGCTCTGGTCCTGCCCCTCCAGGAACCAGATGATGGGGGTGCAGGACAGCATTGCCTGGTGACGGACCTGGTGGTGTGTGTTGCTCCAGGTCTATAGGAACACTGTGCACAGGGTGCCTGGTGTTACAAACCCACTGTGCTCAATGGCTGAGGAAGAGGAGGGTGTCTCCACCAGAGCGTTTGTCAGCAGTGAGGCTTGGGGCATGGGATCAGCTGCTTCGTTTTGACTCTTGTACTGTTTAGTGACTAATCAGATTTTTGAGCCTGTTTAACAAATTCAGCTGTCTCCCTTGAACAATACCCTGGCTGTATTTTTAAACACATCACGTGGCTTCAGAGAAGTCTGCAAACCAGCACAGCGCAGCTTGCCTGGGCTGGGAGATGCTCTGCCCTGCTCTGTGCTGTGCCTGGGAGGGAGCAGGCTCCTCCCCAGCTGGAGCTGTGTGACAGCTTCCCCTTGCTGCCCACTGCAGCTCACAGGGCTCCTGCTGCTCCTCAGCTCTGCCTGGAGTAAGTACCACTGGGCCTACCAGGCACTTCTCTGGCTGCGGGGTCGGGTGTAAGCGCGGGTGCTGCTGCTTAGAGCCAAGCAGGTATTTGAAGGGAAGGAGGTCCCTTTCCAAGCATGGTCAGAGAGGAGTTTGTAATCCTGTGCCATAGCTGGGCTTCTGTGGGTGCTGTGAAGTTTCTCCTGGCATGAGGCTAGAGGAGCCAGCTCCCTGGCAGGTACGGCACTGGGTGATGTGGCTTGGGACAGGTATATCCCCGCATCTTGCTTTGGGCACACTTAGCAGCTTTCTCTGATGCTGGCACTGAGTTGATACTGGTGTTAGACAGTGGTGTGCTCAGGCACACAAGAGTGGTGTTTTTACTTGCCTGGTATAGGCAGTGTTTTAGGTTATTAATACAGCTCTGCAGAAAAGCTACTGAAAATTTGAGTTAAAAGCCTTGTGGTCCTAGCTGGCTGAGAACAGGTACAGCTGGAGGACATCAAGTGAGTCCCAAACCTGCTTTGCTGAAAACTGAAAGCTTTGGGGCCAGCTGCCTTGTTTTGCAGCCTCTGAATAATTAAAACCATTTCTGAATGCTCTTCTCCCTTCATTTGGTTTAGGGACACATTCAGCTCACTAGGACTTGCTCCTTTTGAATAGAGCTGGCCAGTGTCGTGCCCCCTGTGGGATTCCATGTGGCTGTGTGCCCTGTGTTCCCTCTCCTCCTGGGTTGCAGCTGGCCCAACACTGCTGACCCACAGAGTAGGTGGGACTTTTGTGACCCCTTGGTAGCCTGCTGCTCTGCTCAGGGGCTTGGCTCAGTTTGCAGGGACAAACTGGCTTGTTTTAGCTCTCAGTGGGAGGCAAACCTGCCTCTGTGTGAGCAGAGCAGCCTGGTGCGTGTCTGTCGGCTCTTGGGTGAAGGCCTGGCTGGCTCCTTGGGGACCTGTACCAGGGACGGTGCTTGCTGCTGACTGAAGTGTCTCCTTTGTCAGCAGGCTGGACTGGTACGCTGCTGGCTGCCCCTCACAGCTTCTGTTGGGGCTTCTGTGCCTGGTGTCCCACCTCTGAGCCTGCAGATGCCTTGCTGTCCTCAGCCTGACCATTGGTCTGTGCAGCTAACACTGGCTGCGGTCCCATTCTGAGTCCCTGTTGCTAAAACTGTGGGTGACCGCCCCCCCACCCCAGATCCCAGCTTGCTCCAGCACAGCCAGGACATGGGGTCTCTTATCTTCCCAGACAAATTGGGGTCTCCTTGTTGATCTCAGCCTCGGGAGAGTAGCCCACCCACTCTGTGTGTTTGTTGCCCTGGGCTGTGGCTGATGGCAAAGTGTGCGGCCCTTCTGGAGGGTCGGTACCTGCCAGCCATGCCCCCTCTTGGACGAGCTGATGGGAGCCCTGGATGGATCCTCCTGGGCCTCTGCCATGAGAGCCAGGAGGGAAGGAGGTGCGTCATGCTGCAGCACTGACAGGCTCTTTCTCTGTTGCAGTTCTCAGCATGCTGAGTAGCCCTCTGGGGAATGTCCTGGGAAAGCCCCCGCTGGGTTTCCTGCCTCTAGACCCCGTTGGTTCGGACCTGTCAGAAAAGTTTCCCACATCGACACTGAGGAACTCCCGCCTGGACTCCCGCTCCCTCCTGGACTCCCGTTCCAGCAGCCCCTCGGACTCAGACACCAGTGGGTTCAGCTCTGGCTCCGACCACCTCTCAGACTTGATTGTAAGTTTGGGTCTTGCACCCACTCTGTGGGTCCTGGTGTCTCGCTGTGTTACTGGGGAGCACAGGAGAGCTGGAGGGGGGCTGCAAGCAGTAGCCCTGCTTGCTCCAGGAGGGAAGGGGCTGCTGGAAGGATCTGTGTCCCCACTGAGGTTCTTCTGTAGTCCAGGCTGTAGATGAAGGGCTGCTTGTGCAGTCCAACACAGGCTATAGCATTACCCTCTTCTTTTCTCCCTTCTAACTAATATTTTGCCCTCCTGACTGTGCCTGCAGCCCTAATGGCTAAAAGTACCTCCCAGTGGGGGCTGAGTGCTTGAGCTGTTGTGTGGTGTCTGCCCTTATCCCAGCAGAGAGGTGGTTGGATCAGCATAGCTGCCTCCAGGCTTCATCCTGGGCTTCCCAGGAGCTTCTGCCCCTGCCTTTCAGTGCCCTTCCTGCTTGCTGCCTGCACTTCTCCATCTCGGGGCTGTTTCTTCTAGAGCAAACTGGGTCTAGCCTGCTCCTGCTCCCTAAAGCACAGCTAAATTTGGAAGCCAGTGAGCGAGGCGAGTGTCTGTCTTGCTGACCCAGTCTGTGTGCTGCTGGGTCTGCGGCGCAGTGTGAGCAGCGGTGCTGGGTGCCAGCAGGACAGTGGGGCTCTGGCCAGCTCTGCAGGCACTGCTGCAGGGCCTGAGCCTGCGCTGCTCTTGGCTCTGCTGTGGCCTTTACCCCCGTGTTGGGATGGGTGTGAAGGGCACAGCTGGCTTCATGTGGAGTTGATTCTCCTAAGATCCACCTTGGAGGATCAGTATATTGAGCAGAGATGCTGTGAGCAGCTGCAGCATCCTGGGTGCTAATGATGCTGCTGCAGGGTGGCAGGGCACTGTGCTGGCCTGTTTGTGAAGGTCATGTCATCCCCAGCATGGCCTTGGTGTGGGCAGCTGTGCCATAGCAGTGCGCAGCTGGATCCACAGAGCAGCTGGCACTGAGCTGTACAGCATTCCCATCCCTGCTGGTTTATTAATCCCTGCTTTTACTCCTTCTATCCTGGGAGAGGCGTGTTACACCTGGGAAGGGTTGGCTCTGCAGCCAGCTGAGGCTACATTCCAGTCAGGTGGGACAGGGAGCTGGTCTGTGGATGGCAAGAGAGCTGGCTGGGTGCCTGCAGAGCTCATGGGTGCTGCTGGCAAGCCCTGCCTGCGGCAGACAGGGCCCAAAGCAAAGCACAAGGCTCCTCCTGGGGTGGTTGGTGCCTCCCTGGGGGTGGCAGCTCTCCTTGAGGCTGTGTGGGCAGGGAGTAGCTGTTGGCTTTGTGGTCTGCAAGGTGCCTTCTGCTTAATGATCCCCACTGCTGGTAATTTGGCATGGGTTCAGTAGGAAATGGATGCTGGGACAGGCCCTTCCCAGGAAAACTGTGGTCCTGTCAGGTTGCTGGGACTGGTGAGGTGGCTGCTTTCCTGTGTCTGCCTGTCCTCGGAAGGTCTCAGGAGATCAGAAACCCTTCTGTGGGTGAGGGCAAGGCCCTGGGGTGATGCATGCCCTCAGTATTACATGCTCTTAATTAGAAGCTGGATTTTAATGTGGCCTTTCTCTTACAGTCAAGCCTTCGCATCTCCCCCCCTCTGCCTTTCCTCCCCATCGGTGGGGTGTCAAGAGACCCCCTAAAGATGGGAGTGGGATCCCGACTGGATCAAGATCAAGCTGCTCTGGCTGCAGTCACATCCTCTTCAGCCAGTGCATCGAAAAGATGGCCTGGAGCATCTGTGTGGCCTTCATGGGATCTCCTGGACTCTCCAGAAGACCCCTTTAGTATTGAAAGAGAAGCCAGGCTTCATAGGCAAGCAGCAGGTAAGTGGGGTGGTGGGTTTCAGCAGGCTTCAGTGCAGGGAGGTGGTCCTGGGCTTCTGGGATGGCACCTGGGTGGCCTCTGTACTGATAACGTGTCCAGAGATCAGCTTGCAGCAGATCAGACTTTTTTCCACACACGAGTGTGACTGGGGGGGCGGGGGCGGTGTGCTGGCAGGGAGACAGGCAGGATGTACAGGCAGCTGTCTGTCCTGCTGCACCTGCTGTTATGGGACAGGCAGTAGGAGCCCTGTGGGAGGGTGTGAAGTAAATGGTCCAGTGCTGAGTGGTGCTTGTGTTTGTCCCAGCTGTGAATGAAGCGACCTGTACCTGGAGTGGGCAGCTGCCTCCACGAAACTACAAGAACCCTGTCTACTCCTGCAAAGTGTTCCTGGGAGGAGTCCCGTGGGACATCACGGAAGGTGAGCAGTCTGTGGCCCTGCACTGAGGCCTTGTGCTTGGATGTCAGGAGGGTGCAGGATGGGGCTTTTTGGGGGGACACTGACATCTCTCCTTCTGTCTGTAGCTGGACTGATCAACACCTTCCGTGTTTTTGGCTCACTGAGTGTGGAGTGGCCTGGTAAGGATGGCAAACACCCACGCTGCCCTCCCAAAGGTAATATGCCTAAAGGTAATAGCGACACGGTAGGGTTACTTTTTTCCCATGCTATGTTACAGCACGGATGCTGGGATGGTACGGCTGCATGCTGGTGACTGGATGGTACAGAGCACCCTAGGGTAAATGTCCCGCTCTCACTTGGGTCAGCACCACTGTCACCTTGAACCTGGCATCCCCACTCATCCCTAGCAGGGCTGGTCAGAAGCATGGGGCAGGGTGGGAACCTTGTTGGGTGTTTCTGCAGCCCCCATGTCGGGCTGTCCTGCTGTAGCTGCCCCACTGCCAACGTGAGCAGCCTTGTGGTAAATGCAGACATTTCACAGCAGGCTGTGGGGCTGTGAGCCAAGCAGCCCCTGGGCTGTGATCCTGTCTGAGGTGGCTGGGCTGATGTGTGATGTCAGCAGCGATGAGTTACCGGGTAAGGAGCGACTGTCTGTAGGCTCAGAGGTGCCTGATGGCCTCATTCAGTCACTGCAACAATGCAAGGTAGAGTGTGCCGCACTGATGGAGTGATCTTAAAGCCTTGACCTTGTATCTCTGGGCCAAAGCATGCTAAATGTGAGGCAGGGACTGTTTGCTGGCAAACCATGCTGTGGACAGGCCAGTGGTGCCCACCTGTCACATCTAGATGTGACTTTGTGCATGGGGAACAGTGGCCCAAATGGCACTTGGACACGTACAACCTGTGCCTGGCTGAGTTTGGGCTCTTTCCCAGCCTGGCCAGGCTCTGCCTGTCACCTGTGGATCTCACATGGGACAGGTCTGGCAGATTGCTGCCCTCCCTAGAAGGGGTTGGGGCAGGGGGGCAGCAAGTGAGATGCAGTATGGATACTTGGGGTGGCATCTGAGGGATTTAAGGTGTCTGTGAACCAGGAATGATCTGTTTCTCCTCCACTCTGCCTCTTAACTGCTCCTTTCCCTTCGCCTCTCAAGGATACGTCTACCTGGTGTTTGAGTCAGAGAAATCGGTGCGTGCTCTGCTCCAGGCCTGCTCCCAGGACCTGCTCAGCCCTGATGGGCTCAGCGAGTATTACTTCAAGATGTCCAGCCGCAGGATGCGCTGCAAAGAGGTGAGAAGGCCTGTGAGGAGCCCTGCAGATGGTAGCAGGGCCCTTGGAGGCTGGGGTGTCCAGGAGAGCCAGGCTGAAGTGAAGCAGAAGTCAGACCGGCTCTTGGCCCTCTAATTGGTGTGTTCCTGTGGTAGGGTTGGATGCTGGTGAGGAGGGGAAGGGTCAGGTCAGTGCTTGTGTCCTTTGCGACAGCTTGTGTCAGGAGTTTTGGCCTGCAGCTCCTGGACCTGTGGCAGACCCTTCTTTGTGAAGCTGAGCGGCTTCACATACCTGTAAAGGAGTGCAGGAAAGGGATTTCAGGTTCACACTTCATTTGGTGCACCTCTGCTTGCAGACAAACTTTGATCCTCATAGTACTCCACTCATTCGACGAGCAGATGAGGTCTGGCCTCTGTGCTCGCTGTGGGCAGGTATTTCAGGTCCATGGCTGTAACCGCAGTCGCTCCCCAGCACAGCCTTGGCTGGCTGAGCTGTGCACTGGAGGTGCTGAGGCTGCCAGAGCCTCAGGTTGGCCTTCCAGGGAAGAAGGGGGCTGTAAGGTATTGATCAGGTACAACTGTGTAAGTTGCAGTTAAGAGTTGGGATTTGGCTCTTCTCTTGACAAAGTAATTGCACTCCAGACAGCTCTGCCGGTGTTGGGCTGTTGGCAGCGCTGCTGTGCTTGGTGATACAGCTCTGGCAGAAGTTTCTCCTCTTTGGAGCCCTGGATCAGCTGCCTGGCAGATGGAAGCTCCTGTCAGAACTGGCAGTGGGTGGACTGTTTCATTGATCTCCTCCAACAGCAGGCTCCTGTGCAGGGAGGCATCTGACTGGGCTGTAAACATAGGTGCAGGCAGTAAGTAAAAGCTACTCATGTGTGGATTGTTTCCTGGCTGCCAGCCCCAAGGGAGCAGTGCTTTGGATTGCGGTTTGGCTGGAAGCAGAGTGGTATGGTGGTTGGGTTTTGTTCCCTTGAGTGGGCCTGTGGGCTCTCTGGAGGTGGCTGGAGCTCAGGAGCTGTGGTGCCTGGGGTCTGGACCCTGAGCAGCTGTAACAGTGGTGTTTGAGTTGGGGTAAGGACTGAGGATCTGAGGTGACTTCTGTTGTCTGCTGAGGAGCAGCACAGCTGCAGGCCCCTGGCTGACAGACCTGCTGGTGTGTGGTTTCAGGTGCAGGTAATCCCATGGGTGCTGGCAGACAGCAACTTTGTGCGCAGCCCATCGCAGCGGCTCGATCCCAGCAAGACGGTGTTTGTGGGGGCTCTGCATGGGATGCTGAACGCTGAGGCCCTGGCAGCTGTCATGTATGACCTGTTTGGAGGGGTGGTCTACGCTGGCATCGACACGGACAAGCACAAGTATCCCATTGGTAAGTGGTGGTCCTGCCAGGAGAAGCAGTTGCCCACAGTGCTCACTGAGGCAGCAGTGCACTCTGAGATGGGGAACACTGCCCAAGGTGTGCTGGGCTTTGCCTGCCCTGGGAGCCCATGTCCAGCTGGCCTCTCCCACGGGCAAGGCTCCTTGTGCCCCAGCTGTGGGGAGGTAAGACAAGCCTGGAACCTGGGAGGTTCTAGATCATTCCAGAGCAGTGTAAGGTTTTTAACATCTCTGGGGCATTGTTGAAGGGTTTCCTGCCCTTGCTCAGGGCTGTGTGGCCAAGCTAGCTTGTTAATGGTTGCTAGAGGCTGCTTTAGCTGTTCTGTCCCTGCAGCATAGAGATGGCTGTGGTGCTTGCCCTGGCTCCTGCTGCCTGCTGGGGGCAAGCTCCAGACCCACTGCCTGCTGGAGCAGCACCAGGAACCACCACGGTTGAACCAGCACTGGTGGGCAGTTCAACTGTGGTTGAGCAGGACAGTCCCCCCACTGTTCTGTTTGAATACCTGTTGGGGTGCTGTTCCTTTGGGCTTCTGAGGCAGCTGGCAGCACAGAGGTTCCCTGGATCCTCTGGTAGGATCTGCTGGCGGTGATGTTCTGTCCACCTCAGCGCATCGACTGTCCTAAGGTGGTAGAGGCACTGGGGACATGTGACTCTGGAGCTGAAGCCACAAACTGCCACACACAATAAGGCTGCTGCCCTCTCCAGTGACCTCTGATCAGGTAGAGCTGCTGCTCTTCTGAAGGTGGAAAGGATGAAGCCTCTGAGATGACACCTCCCAGACAGGGCTGTGTGTTTGAGGGGCAGGTCACAAGCACAGCCCCCGTAGTGACCCAGAGACCTGCTGAGACCTCCTGTCACAGGAGCAGAAGCATACTGTCATGGCATGTGTCCCCTGTACCTTCCTGGTGGCCTTGTGGAACCAGGGGCAGCGCTAAGGTAGCACTAAGGCTCCTGGCCTGTGTGGGAGGACTGGCTTTCCAGGCTCAGGCTGCTGCAGGCTGTGGATCTCCTGCATGTTGCTGGACAGGAACAGTGTCAGAGGTTGGTAGTGCAGCATTGCTGCTCATCCCTGGCCTTGAATGGCTTTCAGGCCTTTCTAGCCTCAGGAAGCTGTTGCTCAGATGGATTTTAGGGGTCCCTTTGGGAGATGGCATTGACCCTCTTTAAAAGAAGGATCCCCAAGGGCAGCCGCAGTCCCCATGTGTGGTGTAACTGAGCCAGCTCCAGGCAGTGTGATGCTATGGGAGCTTATATGGGTTCTGGGTAGTGCTTTGAGCTGTGGCTGTGGTGGTGAGCTGAGCTTCAGCAGTCTGATAGGACAGTGTTGTGACAGCCAGAGCTCGCTTTATGTTGAGGAGGAACTCATAGGTGAGCACAACCCTGTGTCCTGGAGCTTGAGCAGAACTGGGCTGGGAAGGAGCGGGGTGGGAATGCTGCTGCCTGGCAGTGGGGCTGTAAAACACAGGGCTCTGGGGTGAGTGGGAGCCTCAAAATAAGAGCTGCTGAGCTGTCTCTGCACCAGCTTATTCAGGTGCAGGCATGGAGCCTGCTGCTGCTGTGCTCTTACTGCCTGGGGAAGGAGGCAGGCAGCACTGCAAGGCCTGGGAGATGGCTTTCCTGTGCAAGGGAAGGGGTGGTGCTGGCCACAGCCTCCCCCAGTTCCTGCTGTAGCTGCCATGTCACTCTGAATGCTTTGTGGTCTGGTTCCTTGCAGGATCTGGCCGTGTCACCTTTAACAACCAGCGCAGCTACCTGAAGGCTGTGACTGCTGCCTTTGTGGAGATCAAAACTACCAAGTTTACTAAAAAGGTGAGGGGAGCTAGGTGGGGCCAGGGAGGGGATCACCCCCTGTATTGGTGAGGCTGCACCTCAAATACTGCATTTAGTTTTGGGCCTCTCACTCCAGGAAAGACATTGAAGCCCTGGAGCATGTCGAGAGAAGGGTGATGAAGCTGTGAAGGGATGGGAGTCTGAGGAGCAGCTGAGGGAGCTGGGGAGCATTTAGTCTGGAGAAGATGAGGCTGAGGGGAGACCTTATTGCTCTCTCCAGCTCCCTGAAAGGAGGTTGTGGTGAGCTGGGCTCAGCCTCTTCTCACAGATACCCAGTGACAGGATGACAGGGAATGGCTGCAAGCTGTGCTGGGGAGTTCAGGTTAGAAATGAGAAATCTCTTCTCCAAAAGAGGTTGTGCATTGGAATGGGCTGTCCAGGGAGGTGGTGGAGTCACTGTCCCTCAGTGTTCAAGGGAAGGTTGGATGAGGTCCTTTGGTTTGTGGGCTAGTGAGTAATATAGGTGGTAGGGGGATGGCTGTACTAGGTGGCCTTTTGAGGTCTCTTCCAACCTTAATGACTGTGTGAAGCTGCAGTGGCTGGTAGTGTGTGCAGAGCACTGTGACCTGTGTGGCCTGTGGAAGCAGAGGGAGGTGGTGATGGGTTTGGGGTACCTGGGGCAGCCTGTCAGTGCTGGGGGCTGCCTGGGGAGCGGGCAGCTGCTCCCAGCACTGCTCCATGCCCACTGCCTGGTTCTTCCACAGGTTCAGATTGACCCATACCTGGAGGATTCCATGTGCCAAGTGTGCAGTGCCCAGCCTGGCCCATTCTTCTGCAGAGACCAGGTAAGGCCTCCCCCTGCCATGCTCAATTCCTGCCTGCTGCACTCCAGGGAGTTTCCTCAAAGAGGAGCAGGCTCTGCTGTTCACTGTAGTGTCTGGGGGTGCCTGATGTCCCCCCAGCAGGGGTGTTCATGCAAGAGCCCCAAGTGGGCCCATGTTTTGGAGGCCAAGGCAGCTTTCCACACTGCCTGGAGCTGGGGATGCCACAGCTCTGCTGGTGTTGTGCCAGGGCCAGCAGCGGGCTGACCCCGAGGGGTATTGGCACTCTGTGCCCTGTGGTGCAACACCCACCCTCCCCCTCCAGCAGCATCCCAGAATCCCCTAACTCAGTTTGGGAACATCCTGGTGTGGGCAGCAAACCCAGGGAGGGGAGGGTTGTCTGATGGCCTCAACCTGCAGCCCCTCTGCTCTCCCCCCAGATCTGCTTCAAGTACTTCTGCCGCTCCTGCTGGCACTGGCAGCACTCCATGGAGCTCCTGCGTCACCACCGCCCGCTGATGCGCAACCAGAAGAACAGAGACTCCAGCTAAAGGGGCCGCCCGGGCCCTTTTGTGAACCTGCCAAGCAGAGAGCGCAGGGGCGTGCCTGCTGGTGCCAGCCCTGTGCTGGGAACGCGCTTCCTGAGGACTAACGGGGGAAAGAAACAAACAGCAACGAAATAATTCTTTACATTCACCTTTGCACTTGCTGGTCTTTTCGTTTCTGCACTAATGCACAGTGAATTTCGTCGGGTTTTGTTGGGGTGGGGGGGAGGGAGGTGGGTGGGAGTTAGTTTTGAGGGGGGGGAGCGCCCCTCAAGTGATTCTGCAGTTCCCAGACTTTGGTTCCTAGTTTGCTGATGAGAAGCAAAAAACAAAGAGAAAAACCAACCAACCAAGGGCCACGTGTTGAGAAGGTGTTAATGCAGATGCCTTCACCTAGGTTTTTTATTTATTAAAGGCGCTTTTTTACATTCCTTGCAATACTGATGGTGATAATGCAGGTCTCATTGGCTCCATTTTTTTGCAGTTGCCATACAGTGCCTTTCCATTCATTTAAACCCCCACCTGAACGGCATAAACTTGGATGTTCAGCTGGCGTTTTTTACTGTAACAACAAGGAGACTTTTTTGCTCTTCATTTAAACCAAAATCATAGTTCACATTTTACGCTCGAGGGTTTTTACCAGTTCCTTTTTACACTCTTAAAAACAGTTTTTAAGTCGTTTGAAACGAGAGGATTGTTTTCTTTCCTGGCAGCTTTTAACATTATTGCAATTTTGTGTCTGGGGGCTGCTGGCAGGGTCGTTGTGAATCATTCGAGGGGTTTGCAACAACAGGATGGGCTGTGTATTGTTTTGGTTTTTTCTTCCCCCTCTGGATTTGAAACTGGATAAATGATCTCTGAAGCTGCTGTACATAGTTTTAAAATAGTTTGTTGCACTTTTTTAAGTTGCACTTCAAGGGGGGGTTGATAGAGGTTTTTAATCACACGAAGTCACGGGACTCTTTCTTTTGTAACTCGATACAAAAGGGCTGTGTTTCCGGGGCGGCTGAAGGAGGGAGGTTCCTGGGAGCCCTTTTCTCTTAGAGGGGACGAGTTAACTCTTTCCTTTTCCTTTATGAAACGTGCAGAGCTGACGGTGCAGTCGACTCGCTGCTGCTGCTGGGATCTGAGAACTTCGGGTTGTTCTTCCTTCCCTGTTCTGTTTCCCACTTTCCCCTCTATTGGAAGCTGTGTGCCAAAGAACCAGTGTCATAATTTCTCCCTCTTTTCGTTGTTGTTCCGTTCGTGGGGTTTGGGGTTTGGTTGTTTTTGGTTTGTTTTGGTTTTTTCTCCTTTCCCCTCCCCTCCTGCTGAGCTGATGTTGCATTGTTGCATATCCCAGCTGCTCTTTGTGGGGTTTCGTGAAGCTGTGTGTGAAGTCTCTACCTCATTGTAGTATATGCAGGCAAGACTGCACTCTCCTACAGATGTGTGGAGTAAGCTGTGGTGTAGTTTTTGGCACATAATAAACACGTTGCAGCAAAAAAAAAACCCCCTCTCATCTCCTCTGTGCCTTCCCGGTGGGATTTTAACAGGGAGGGCTGGGGTTGGTGTCTTGGCCTTGGCTCTGGGGAAGCTGAGCCTGGCCCTGGTGCTGTTGGGGAAGTATGGCTGCTATAGGTGTGTTCCCCCTGAAGCTTGCCTAAGTGGGGGGGGAGGGTGTTGCCCTGCTGGGGTGCTTTACAGGGGTGGTGGTGGGCTCCAGGACTCCTGGATGGGTGTCTTGACTCATGGATGAGACTCGGGGCGGGGGGGAGAATGTATGGATGCTATAGGAGTCTGCCCCTGAAGCTTGCTGCTTACAGCTGTGGGTGAGTAAGGTGAGGTGGACACACTCCCATACCTCCCTTGGTGGGGGGTGTTTCCCTGCTGGGGTGCTTTACAGGGGTGATGGGCTCCAGGGCTTCTGGATGGGTGTCCTGCCTCTTAGAATCATAGAATGGCATGGGTTGGAAGGGACCCCAAGGATCACAGAGCTCCAACCCCCTGCCACAGGCAGGGCCACCAACCTCCTGGCCTGGAGCTACACAAGGTTGCCCAGGGCCCCATCCAACCTGGCCTTGAACACCAACAGGGATGGGGCACCCACCCTCTCTCTGGGCAGCCTGTTCCAGCCCCTCACCAATCTCTGGATGAGAGCCAAGCCTCTGGAATCTCTCAGGAATGAGACTCGGGGTATGTATGGATGCTGTAAGTGTGCTCCCTCTGAAGCTTGCTGCTTACAGCTGTGGGTGAGGGAGGTGAGGTGGTGTGTGCCCTACACCCCCATCAGTGAGGGGTGACACCCTGCTGGGGTGCTTTACAGAGCTGCTGGGCGTTCTGACTCTTGGCTCCTGCCTTGGTCCCCTTCCCCTGCTATCCTTTGGGGCTGGGTGATGCTCCCACGGACCTGCACTCCTCAGGGCTGCTGTGAGTTTGTGAGGACTCTGCCTGCTCCTTTCTTGCTAGCTGCCTCTCCCAAGAAGGGCCCTGAGGCTGCTCCACCACAGGGCCGCGGGGAGGGGCTGAGCCCCCGCTTCGGACCGGCGCTGGCTGCGGCCCCGCGGGCTCCCACCCACCCACACGGCGGGGCGGGGCGCGTTGCCGGCGGGCGCTGGGACCCAGGAGAGGCCTCGGAGCCCCGCTCCTACACGCCGTCCTCCAAGCCGCTGGGTGGCGCTGTGGGGTGCGGCGTGCTCCCTCCGGCCCCGCGCGCCTCCCGGCATCCCTCGCTCTCTTTCCGCCGCCGCTGCCGCCGACATGGTGGGTCCCGGCGCCGCCGCGCGCCGCCATCCGCCGCCATCCGCCCTCGGGACCGTCCCGCCGGGGGCGCCGAGCGGCTGCGGGGGCCGGGGGGGAGCGGGGCGAAGGGGAGCGGGCGGGTCTGGGCAGCGGGGAGCGGGGCCTGACCGGTGTTTTCCTTCGCCTCCGACCCGCCCAGGGCCGCGTCCGGACGAAGACGGTGAAGAAGGCGGCGCGGGTGATCATCGAGAAGTACTACACGCGCCTGGGGAACGACTTCCACACCAACAAGCGGGTGTGCGAGGAGATCGCCATCATCCCCAGCAAGAAGCTGCGCAACAAGATCGCGGGGTGAGGCGGGGCGGGGGGTGCTGGGGCGCCGGGGAGGCGGGCACCGGGAGCAACCTGCATTCGAAAGTGATCGCGGCCTCGGCCGTGGCCCGGTCATCGATAGTGCAGGGAGAGGAACGCCGGAAGCTTTCCCGTGTCTGGGGGGGCCGGTCCCACCCTCCCGGACCCTGGTGCTGTCGGACATTCGGCCACCTCTGACGCGATGGGACGTCATCGCCGGGGTGCCCGACCTGCTGCGGGCTCAGGGAGGGCGGACAAGGGAGAGGTGGGGGGCTCCCCGGGAGCTTCGGGAAGCCCCGGACGGCCCTGTGTGTCCCGCAGGTATGTCACCCACCTGATGAAGCGAATTCAGAGGGGACCCGTCCGAGGCATCTCCATCAAACTGCAGGAGGAGGAGAGGGAGAGGAGAGATAACTATGTCCCCGAGGTGAGTGTGTGCCCACCTCGGTGTGCGCCTGGCTCTGTCTGTCTATCCGTCCCTCTGTCCTGCCTCGGGGCGCTTTCGCCCGTGCTCCAGTTTTCTTTAAAACAAAGACCTCGGCCAGGAGGAGCTGAGGAGGGTTTGGGTTGTGGAGGGCTGAGGCTGATTTTGGCCTCGTATCGCGGTGCTGCCTCTGAAACTGCTGAGTTCCAGCGTTGGAGCAGTCAGCATGTGATACCCCGCTTCGGTTTTCCAGAGAAAACAAGGAGAAACACACACATCCCCATACCCCAACTTGGTGGGGTGCAGGAAGATGTTTCGGACTGGCTTAAACCCCTCTGTGCAGCAGCTGTTGCTGAGGGAGGGACTTGGTGAAACCTCTGTCTGCAGCCTCCATCCGCTGGGGAGCTGCTGGTTTCTGTGATGTGCAAAACAGCTCTGCTCTGTTCCCTGGGCTCTCCTGAGTTGTCAGAGCTGGGGAGTAGTTACGTGGAAGGCTGTTTGACCGGTGATGTGGGAAGAACAAGTGCGATAGTAGGATGTTGTGGTGAGGTAGGATGTTGTGGTGACGTAGGCTGGTGCTCTGTTCCCCCACTCAAGAGTTCTGCCTCAGGAATGCTCTTGCTGCTTTGCCGCCTTGGTTTCGTAGCCCAAAGTGAGGTGACACAGCTCTACGTAACAGACCAGAGCTCGGTTTGACTCCTGAAAGCTAGAAGTGATGGGTGAAACCCAGGAAGCTCCATGCAGGTCTTCTCAGGGGTGCTTTGACACCACAGATTTTAGGCATTGTCATGGTGCTGACCCCCACAGCCCATGTCAGGAGGCTTGGAGGAACTGGCCGGTGCGACTGTCCATGTGTTTTATGTGGTGACCTTCTGTCTGAGTTCTGAGGGCAGGATGAGGTGGTGCTGGTTGGAGAGGTCCACCCCAGAGGGTCCTTGAGCAGGGAAGGCATGTCTGTGCCGTAGCTGTTGATGTGGCGTTGTCTGAACCCATGTTACTCATAGTTTCTTGAAAAAATACTGGCATGACATAGCCCCTTGGGGAAGGACACGTGTGGGGATCCAGGTTTGGGGTCCAGAGAGGATTGGAAGAGGTTACTCTGCGCATAAAGTGCAGGAGACCTCCAGTGCTGGCAGTGGGACAGCCCAGGCATTGCTGTCTGCCACCGCAGTGGTCGGGCTCTGGTCTTGGGGACTTGTGGGGCTGGATGAGTGCAAGTGTCAGTGGTGACCAGTGCAGTTGTAGACCTGACCTGGGCTCTTCTCAGCAGCCTTGGCGCGAAGCCTTGGGTTTGTGAAGGTTTGGGTAAAACAGGCTCTTCTTGTGTGGGGTCTCTCTGCCACCACGTGGCTTCTCATCGTGTTTTGGCAGGAGAGCTGGACTCCTGCAGGGTCTTCGTGGCTCGTTCTGTTGCTGGAGTCCTTCCCTATGACAGGCAGTGAGATTGTTTGCCATGGGGCCGGGCTGGAGTGGGCACATGGGGACGCCCCAGTGGCAGCAGGGACATTTCTGTGGGGCTTCCTCAAACTACATCTCCCTCTCTCCTCCATCCTCAGGTCTCTGCCCTAGACCAGGAGATCATCGAAGTAGACCCGGACACCAAGGAAATGCTGAAGCTCCTGGTGAGTGGCCCCAGCTGTCCCCCTGCCCGGCTGGTGGCATGTCCCCAGCAGCAACCCCGTTGCCTTGAGGGGCCTGAAGGCTTCAATGCTCTGGGCACATGGCGGAGGTCCCTCCGCCCTGGTACCTGCAGGTGGATTAACTCCTGTGTGGCTCCTGGGAGGGAAGAGGCAGGGTGGGTGTGCTCCTTGCCCTCTCTGCCACACACAGCCCAGGGTGCTGGCCCAAGGGCCTCATCACCAGCTGTTGCTGCCTGATGAGCCGATCTCCCCAGTGGGGGTGTGCATCTCCCCATCTTTCTGGAGAGGCCAATCCATCCTTCGTGCTACCACAGCACTTCCACGTTTCCCGCTCCTCCCAGGAGGGATCTGATGGGTGATGTGGGGTGCAGGCAGCGCCGTGTAACTGATCCCTGTCCCGTGCTCCTTTCCAGGACTTTGGCAGCCTGTCCAACCTGCAAGTGACGCAGCCCACGGTGGGGATGAACTTCAAAACGCCCCGGGGAGCGCTCTGAGTCACTCGCTGTATGTCACTTTTCCAATAAACGTGAGGAAACCATCTTAGCCTGCTTGGTCTTTGGAAGCCTGCGTCCCCTAGGATGAGGAGGGAGGGCTGGTTCCTCGGGGCTTCCGCTGCACAAATACAGGTGTCACAAGGTGAGGAGGATGCAACACCGTGTTTGCCGGCATCTTACTGGGTTCTTTCCCTGGCCGTTTAGGGGGTGAGGTGCAAAGGCTTCAACTTCACAGGCTGTCCAGCGGTATGCAGCCAGGAGGGGGCAACCGCAGTAGCTCCTTCGAGCTCAGGGGGTTTCCTCACCTGGGGGTTTGGCTGTGCCAGAATAAAACTTGTTTTTTATAACCACGTTGTCCCCTTCTAAGTGCTTAAATGGAAGGAAAATGTTCGTTGGCTGGTTTTCCGCGTAGGAGGGTGGTGGCCCGGGCTGAGCAGAGGATGGGAGACCGGCCCTGGTGTCATCTGTGCTGTCCTTGCCCCAGTGATATTTTTCCATCCAACACCTTTCCTGGGTTGCTGCAGGGATGGGAGAGTTTTGGGGCTCACCACTTCCCTCCCCTCCTACCCCCAAAGCAGGAGCTCCCCTGTGCTGTCCTGCATCATCCCTTGCATGTCCCACCAACCCTAGGGCATCCCACTTGTGTGGGTACCGCGGCGGGTGCTGCTGTGCTGTGGGGGTGACTTCTCCCCACAAGGACACCCCGGTGCATCCTTCCAAACGACAGAATCACCAAGTTGGAAAAGACCATTGGGATCACTGAGTCCCAGCTGTTCCTGTCCTGTGCTAAACCGTATCCCTGAGCACCTCACCTCCCTGTTAAACACCCGGGACGGTGACTCATCCCCCTCCCTGGGCAGCCTGTGCCACAGCCCCACAGCTTTTTCAGGGAAGAACTTTTCCCTCACATCTGAGCTGACCCTGCCCGGGTGCAGCTTGAGGCCATTTCCCCTTGTCCCATCTCCTGTCCCCTGGCTGAAGAGACCATCGCCCACCTCTCTGCACCCTCCTGTCAGGTCAGTGTAGGCGGTGATAAGGTCTCCCCTCAGCCTCCTCTTCTCCAGACTGAACACCCCCAGCTCCCTCAGCTGCTCCTCATAGGATTTGCCCTCCAGCCCCTTCCCCAGCCTGGTTGCCCTTCTCTGGACTTGCTCCAGGACCTCCATGTCTTTCTTGGAGTGAGGGGCCCAGAACTGGACTCAGCACTCAGGAAACAATAAGACAAAGCATTTGTGGGGTTGGGAGAAGTTTTATTTATTTATTTGTGGGGTTTATTTGAAGTTGTTGCTTGCAAGTGAGTGTAGCTGAGCTGCAGCCAGGGTGAGCCAAGCAGGGAGGGTTTATAACTCCCCACCCACCCCATGTGTCACGGGGATTTAACTTGGAATTCGCAGCTCTGTGCCACCCACAGCTCCACAGCAGAAAACAACGGGGAGAACGCAAACCGAGGGGTGAAATAACCACGGGAGCGAGCGCAGGGGCAGCCCAGCCTCCAGCTACAGGGTTGAATTCCAAAACAGAACCAGGGTTTGAAGCTTTTTATGCCAACAGCCCCCTGTTCCTTACAACTTCCTCTTCGTTTTAGCCTTGGTGTCGGAGGAAATGTTAATCTCGTTCTGAACCCAGTACACTGTGTAGCCCGAGGTGCCGGGAAGAAAATCATGGAGCTCCCCATCATATTTCTTCATGTCACGAGCAGAGGCGTAGCCTGGGAGGGGGAGAGCGTGGGGGGGTTGTCATCCTTGCTTTGGAGGGGGAGAGCATGGTGGGGGGTTCTCACACTTGCCTAGGAGGGGGAGAGCGTGGGGGGGGGTTTCTCACTGTGGGAGGGGAAGGGAGCAATTCCCCTCACACCCTCAGAGTTCCCACAGGGCGGCACTGAGGAGCATGGGAGGATGGGGGGACAGTTCCCCCTCCATCCACAGTCATTTCCAGGTGTACTTTGCCATTTTTCAAGCATGTTTTTCAATCCTAAAAAAAAACCAACCCAACCCTATGGCGCTGACCGGTACCTGTCACCATGTTATTCATCGGGTATTCCTGGAGGATGAGGTGGGGACATTCCCCCTGGGTGGGAGTTTCTTCTTCGCTGCTGTTGGGGAGGGAAATCTGTGTGTTAACCTATTGTACAGACATTGAGGATCTCTTGAAACATGAGGGGCGTGTCCAAATCCTACAGCCCAGGGCTGGAATATACCTTTGGGACAGGTCTGGAGCATCCTCCTCTACTTCCTCCTCCTGGGTTTTTCTCGACACCTCCCGTTCGTCCATTGGATTCTCCTCGGGCTGCGAGTACCAACACGGAGTAGAGTCAAACCTCTGCCCTGGGTACCCCACACAAGTTGAGATGCAGTCCCAGGAGGTGGTATTTTTAGGACTTTAGAATACACTTTTAAATCTAATGATGTTTTTGCTTCAGAAGTGCTGAGAAGCTGCTTCGGGAGGAGAGCAGGCAGTGTCTCAGAGCTCCACAGGGAAGGAAAGCACCGCACGATGGGGCTGAGCTCAGACCTGGGTGATTGGCACCCCTGGCAGGATGTGCCTGGGAGCCTGGGTGTCTGCATGGGTGAGGGAGAAGAATCCCTCCTGCATGTCCCACACTCAGTCCAGCGCGGTGTCCCCTGGGATGACATTCTGGGAGGGACACACGAGGGTAAGAACATGTGATTCCGTATTTGGGCTGAGGGTCTGGGATGAAAACCAGGGCTGCCGGAGTTCCCACAAGCGGTGTGTCTCAAAGCGTAACGCCTCCCGTCGTGCCCCTCTCTCACCTTACCTGTTCTGCGGGCGCATCATCTGCTGGCTCCCAAATAAAGCGACCGATTTTCCTCCTGATTTCTGCCACGAACAGAAGGAATAAAACCACAGTGAGAGCACCAAGTGACGATGCTGAGTGGCCAGAGAATGGACAGAGAACAGCCCTGAGGAGAAGGACTTGGAAGGGGTCGAGGGACAAGAAGCTCCATGTGACCCAGCAATGTGTGCTGGCAGCCCAAAAAGCCACCCGTGTCCTGCGCTGCATCCCCAGGGAAAGGGGGATTCTGCCCCTCTGCTCCACCCTCAGAGACCCCCCTGCAGTGCTGCCTCCAGCTCGGGTGTCCCCAGGACAAGGAGGACGTGGAGCTGTTGGACTGAGGGGCTGGTGCCAAAGGCAGGGAGGGCCAGGCCCAGGGGAACGGCCTTCAGCTGCAGGAGGGCAGCTGGAGAGGGGCTGGGAGGCAGAAATCCTTCCTGGGGATGGGGGGAGGCCCTGGCACAGGGTGTCCGGAGAAGCTGGGGCTGCCCCGGGATCCCTGGCAGGGTTCAAGGCCAGGTTGGATGGGGCTTGGGGCACCCTGGGCTGGGGGGGAGGGTGTGGGGTGTGTGTCCCTGCCCACGGCAAGGGGGCGCAACTAGATGATCTTTAAGGTCCCTTCCAACCCAAACCAGTCTGGGATTCTATCGATATTGAAGGGATATTGCCATTAAAATTGACCCCGCTTAGATAACAGATGGAGAACATCATAGTTGGAGCATCCTCTGCCTCCAAGGAGGAAGAATCACTCCCAGCAGAAGGAAATTCCCTCCACCTAAAGCAGAAGTACCTGGAGGTTCTTGTTTGCATCCCCAAAAGACTTTTTACACAAGGAAACCCCCAAGGAAGCCGAACCCTGATGTGATGTTTTGGGTTGTTTTTTTTCTTCCCCGACCTTCTTGCAGGCAGGCGGGTGGCAGCACGAAGTGGCCCAGAACCACTGACGTCTTTGTCCTGGCATCGGCGCTCGCCCACGCAGAGAGGTAATGGGAGTGAAAGACTGTAGCTCTGCCCTCCAAGTAATCCAGGCTCTTGTGTATTCTGGGGGAGGAAAAAGACAGGTGGATTCCCAAGGTAAGCCTGAAAAACCCAAAACAACATATAAAAAATAATTGATATTGTCATTAAAACTGACCAGCTCCGATAATTTGGCCAAAAGCACCTGATTTTCTGTAATTTTCTGACCATGAAACTCCACTGGTAACATCCTGTTAGGATCCTGGCTGCCAGCACCTCCTGAGAACAGCCTGGAGGAAGGGCACTGGGGATCTCTGGTAAATGCCTATTTTTGGGGGAATAAAAGGTGTTGCACTTGAGATGAGACCAGTTGTTTGGGGGGGAAGGAGTGTGATTTTTATTTGCTTATTCTTAACCCCACTGGCCCTGCTCTGGCTCACGAGTGAGGAAGGGTGGGTGGAGGATGCTCAAGCACTCACCGTTCTCCTTAGAGAGGAATTAAGCCTTGTTTGTTGGGTTTAAGGGTATGGATAACAATTACGTATTTTCTAATAAATAATCAGAAAATATACATTGAATAGATATAGATATAATTGTGTATAATTCCCTGTAGGAAAATAAGCCAGTCCAGTGGGGCGCTGTGTCTGAAGGAAGGTTGTTACTCTGGGTTCCTTGGAAATCCCCTCCCAAAGCCGGGTGCAGGCGGCTGGAGGAGTACAAAAAACATCTAAGCCAGTTTCAAGCAATTGCGTATTAAAAGGAGCCACTTAGTCCAGCCTAGCAAAGCCTGGCACAGAGCACTGAGCAAAAACATCATGGTTCCCTTTCAGGTAAACATATATACATAGTATTGAATATATGTGAAGTGGGTAGCTGGAGGACAACCCTGAATGGCATTTCCTTGTATCTGCACAAGTGTTCTTGAGCGCTCTGTTTATGTTGAGCAAGCAGAAGAAGAGCAATCCAGCCCTTTCCCAGACATTTTTAGCCCCACGCTTGCTTTCGGAGTTAACTCACCCTGGCTTTTGAGCGCCTGGTTCCTTCCTCAGGGATGGCATCGCCTCTATTTTACACCTTTGAGTTTTCCAGTGGATCGATTCAAAGGGAGCCAGGAAAATCATCACAATGTGTTTAATGGGGCCGGAAGAATCCCAGACATATTTACAGACTGGGAGAAGAGCTCCTGGAGAGCAGCCCTGCTGAGAAGGGCCTGGGGGTTCTGGTGGGGGAGAAACTACCCATGAGCCAGCAGTGTGCTCTTGCAGCTCGGAAGGGTGATGGGATCCTGGGCTCCATCAGCAGAGGGGTGGCAGCAGGGACAGGGAGGGGATTGTCCCTCTCTGCTCTGCCCTCGTGAGGCCCCAGCTGGAGTCCTGTGTCCAGAGCTGGGGCCCCAATACAAGAAAGATGTGGGACTGTTGGAGAGGGGTCAGAGGAGCCACAGAGATGATTAGAGGGCTGGAGCAGCTCCCCTACAGAGAGAGGCTGAGGGAGCTGGGCTTGTTCAGCCTGGAGAAGGGAAGGCTGCGGGGGGACCTCATTGCAGCCTTCCCATCCCTGAAGGGAGCAGAGACACAGGAGGGGAATCAGCTTTTTAAAAGGGTAGACAATGGCAGAACAAGGGGGATGGAATAAAGCTAAAGGAAGGAAGGTTTAAATTGGATACTAGGGGGAAGTGTTTTACAGAGAGAGTGGTGAGGGGCTGGAGCAGGCTGCCCAGAGAGGGGGTGGGTGCCCCGTCCCTGGGGTGTTCAAGGCCAGGTTGGATGGGGCCCTGGGCAACCTTGTGCAGCTCCAGGCCTGGAGGTTGGTGTCCCTGCCTGTGGCAGGGAGTTGGAGCTCTGTGACCCGCATGGTCCCTTCCAACCCAGACCAGTCTGGGATTCTATGATTCTAATTTACACTGGTGTTAAGCTGGCCTAACACATGGGTGGTTTCTGCAGGTGTTTTTCTGCTGTGCCTAGCTGCGGTTCAGTGTGGGGGTGGGTTTTCAGACCTGGTTAAGGAATAAAAGCCCAGCAGACCCACACCTGGCACATTTAAAGGATGCCAGCACCCATTAAATTTGTTGAAAACAGTCATCGCTCCTTTGCCCTCTACAGACATAGAGAGAGGGGCCGTGAAACAGGGCCACAGCGTCTTCCCTCCCAAGCAAGGAGGGTGCTGCCAGTGTGGGGGTGACATGGGGGCACGATGACACAGCCCACCTGAGGGTGTCCGGGTGGGCAGCATCGCTGCTGAAGAGGTAGTGGGCATCCCGCTGGTGGGTGAGCACCCCTCCGCCGGCCGCTGCGGGAGAAAGAGGAGGATGAGGAAGAGGAGAAAGATGAGAGCTCTTCTGGATTTTTCCTCAGTGCGAGGGTACCGGGGGGTGTGGGGGGGTGGGGGGAAAGTGAGGGATGTCTGCCACAGCCCTGCTCTGCTCCACTGAGGGCTGAGAGGCCGGTGTCCCACACTGCTCAGCCCCACCGAAGGCATGTGTCCGCTCCGTGTCCCCCACCCCCGCCCGGGACACCTCACCCCAGAGCTCCCGCGGGCCCGGGCCGACGCTCTGCGAGAACCAGGCGCTGCGACCCCGAAACATCCCCTGCATCGCAGGAAGGAGTAGCCCTGAGGGGCGGTGGCAAAGAGGGCGCTGAGGCGGTGCCGAGCTGAGGCGGGAGGCGGGGAGCTGGGACGGGAGGCGGGGAGCTGGGACGGGAGGCGGGGAGCTGAGGCGGGAGGCGGGGAGCTGAGGCGGGAGGCGGGGCGCTGAGGCGGGAGGCGGGGCGCTGGGGAGGCGGGGCGCTGGGGAGGCGGGGCGCTGGGGAGGCGGGGCGCTGGGGAGGCGGGGCGCTGGGGAGGCGGGGCGCTGGGGAGGCGGGGCGCTGGGGAGGCGGGGCGCTGGGGAGGCGGGGCGCTGGGGAGGCGGGGCGCTGGGGAGGCGGGGCGCTGGGGAGGCGGGGCGCTGGGGAGCGAGCTCCGCACAGCGGCGGGAAGCTGAGCGGAGGCGCTGGGCCCTGAGGAGAAGGGCGGTGCTCCGGGGGGGGCGGTGGGCGCTTCCGGGGCTGCCCCGCCCCGCTCCCTCGCTACCCCTCCGCCCCGTTTCGGCAAGCGATACCGGGGAGGTTTCAAACCGCCCTTCCCGATGGCTCCCGGCCTCCGCGGCACCCCCTGCCTTGGGCTGAGCCCCCCGAAATGGAGGCTGGTGGAGGATGTGTGGGGGGCTGTCCTCGCTGCCCCCGCTGCCACGTGGGTTTCTCCGGTGGGTGTGTGTGTGCCGGTGCTCAGCCTCCTCTGGAAACCCTCCGTGGCTCCGACGGACTCGCCTGAGCCTGTTATTTGTGCGACGAGCCGAAGGCACGGAGGAGATGGCGGACTGTTGCCAGGAGAAGGCAGTGGCAGAGCCGAGCAGCACCCGGCGGCCTCGGTCCTCCCCACCCTGCGCCAGCCGAATGTCTCCCGGCTTCTGCAGGAGTGCGAGGCGAAGAGCCTTCGCGCTGGGGCGGACGAGCTCCGCCGTGGTCGTGTTCTCTCTGGGTGGTGGCAAAGGAGGTAGTGAGAAGATGACAGCATCTCCTTTCCTTCTGTTGTATCAACCACACCACTCATCTTGGTGTCACCCGCACACTTGCTGAGGGTGCACTCAATTCCATCATCGATGTCGTTGATAAAGATGTTAAAGAGACAGACCCCTGGGGGACACTGCTTGTCACCGGCCTCCACTTGGACACAGACCCATTGACCACCACCCTTTGGCTATGTTCTGTCAACCAGTTTCTTATCCACTAGATGGTCCACCCATCAAATCCACATCTCTCCAATTTAGAGATAAGGACGTGGTGGGGGACTGTGTTACAGCACAAGTCCAGGTAGATGACATCAGTTGCCTTCCCTGACTGATGCTGTCACTTTTTTTGTACTAATGGTAATTAGTAATTGATAATTGTGGCTTGGAAGTAGATACAGTGTGTGTCATACAAGTGTGCGAGAAATTCTCTCAGACATGAAAAATGGGTCCAGCTCAGGCTTTTCTTTGCTCAGAGATCCACAGGGCCAGTGCTGAGCTGCAGGAGGAGGCTGTGCAGTCCTTGTGTGGGGTCCTGCTGCAGCCTGAGGCCGTGAGCACCAAGAGCACCCTTGTGTTGAACGCTTTGCCCTGGGATCGGTTCGAGGTGATCTCCAGGACTGAGACAGCCAGAGCGGAGACTTTAGGTGTGTCTGACTTGAGGGTAACTTGCTACCAGAGCGGCAGAGCTAGAGAAGAAATATTCCACCTCTCCTTGTCCTGGGGAGGGTTTACTGACATGTGAAACTGCTCTTTGGGGCTCACCCACTTCAAGTTGTCCCTGAACTATGGATGAAGAGGAGGAGGGTATGAAAGGAGGTGGTAGGGCTGACATGAGCGCATCGGGGCAGCACAGTGTGGCTTAGGGTTAGGTCTGGGGCAGATGTTGGAACAGAACCTCTGCTTTCCAGCTCTGGTGACAGTCCCCAGCATGGGCTATGCTGTAGTGAGGGAGCCATCAGTGTCCTCCAGCCGGTGACGGTGAGGAAACAGGTAAGTGCAAGTGCTGTTGTCCTCGCATTGCTGTGCCCTGTGACAGAGGCAGCTTGGGGAGAGATCTAGGAAACCCAGCGCGCCACAAGTCTGCACACTAGATTTGTGACTTGGGGGCTGTGTACCCCACAGATGTGGGTCTGTGATAGTGGTTTCTGTCCATTCCCCTCCAGAAAGATGGCTTCGTTGCCATGGAGAACAGAGTGATTGCAGTCTACCCAGATGTGATGGGCTGCCTGACCTTGCTTTGGCTGGTGGATTTCAATAGGTATGGAACCAGGCTCCCCAAACCTCTCTTGGGTCTTCTTACACTATGTGCTTCTCCACTGCCAGGTCTTCTTATGCTGGAGCTGTTTCTCTGCTCCACTTCTCGGTTCCAGAGAGTCCATCCTAGGTATCTGATGTGAAATCTGGGCACTCTTAGGACTGTTTCCTCAGTTAGGAAAGCCCAGAGGCCCAGACTCAGAGGGGTTGCTTGTGGGCTGCATGGGGAGGTTTCAGGCCAGGTATGTCTTTCAGTCCTGGCTCCTTGGGTTTGGGAGCTACTGATAGACATTTGGCAAGTTTTAATGTGAATGCTGGTAGAGCCAATTAAAGTACATAGGGACCTATTAGGACCATTATGATGGTTCCCTGGGCAAGGAAAGCCCTGAACCCCAGGGTCAGAAGGGCTGCTTGTGGGCTCCATGAGGAGGTTTCAGGCCAGGAACATTGATTAGTTCTCACTCTTTCGGTTTGGGAGCTATTGCTTGATATTTAGCATTTTTGAAGTTGCTTGATGGTGATCTGGTAAATGACATAAGGCTCTGTTAAGTCCATTCACTGGGCTAGAAAAACTCCGGGCTCCAGGGTTAATAGGGCTTCTTGTGGTTTATCTTGGGAGGTGACTAAACAGGAACATTTTTCAGTCCTTGCACCCTTTGAGAGCTTTTGCTGGACACCTAGCATTTTTGAAGGTGGATGCTGGAAGACCTGGGAAATGACACAAGGCAGTGTTAGTACTGTTCCCATGGATAATGAAGCTCTGAGCCCTAGGGTTAGAGTGGCTTCTCAAAGCCCACCTTGGGAGGTTTAAGACCAGGAAAATCTATTGTCCTCACACTCTTCATTTGGGAGATATTGGTGGACTAATTCCATTTTTTGAAGGTGGATGCTGTTAAAGCCAAAAAATGACATAACCCCTGCTCCCCAGGCTGAGAAGGACTTTAGTGGTCTCCTGGCCTCCAGACAGGGAAAGAAAAACAAAGGATTTTGTGCTATTATCCTCCCTCACAGGACCTTTTGAGATGCAGCTGTGTGCTGGGGCTGGAGGAACCCCAGGTGCCCAAAATGAGGCTGATGGGGATGGCCCCTTTTTGTAAAAGGCTGCATGCCAGTGGAGTGTATGAGGATTTCTTCTGCTTTGTTGTGGGCTGCTGTATAGGAAAGTGGTGAGTTGATGAGGGAGCATTTCTGGAAGAGGGCCCTGGCTGTGTCAAGAGAGAATCAGAGTAGAGCCTGATGACTCTCTGCTGACTCACAGGGAAAGCCTTTGAGGGGGTGGCAAACTGGGGGAAAGGGAAAACCGGGGAGTTCTGCATTGAAGGCACACAGCAGTGATCTGAGCTGCCTAGATGTGGGCACGGTGATGGTGTGCTGTCAGGAAGGGGCTAAAGTGATGTAAGCAACTCTAAAGATCCTACCCTCAATGGAGAGGTTTCAGGCCAGGAATTTCTTTCAGTCCTTGTACGTGTGGTTTAGAAGCTATACCTGGCCATTTACAGTTGTTGAAAGTGGATGCTGGTACAGCTGTAGAGTGACAAAGGGCAAAGTTAGCAGCGGTCTCACGGCTAGGAAAGTCCTGAGCCCAAGGGTCAGAAGGACTACTTGTGGGCTACCTGGGGAGGTTTCAGGCCAGGAACATCTTTCAGTTCTCTTGTGTTTGGTTTGGGAGCTGTTTCAGGATGTTTAGCATTTTTGAAAGGGGATGGTGGTAGTTCCAGGTAATGACATAGGGCAATGTTATCAGTGTTCTCTTGGCTAAGATAGCCTGTAGCCCCAGGGTCAGAGGGGATGCTTGTGGGTTACCTGTGGAGGTTTCAGGCCAGGTATGTCTTTCAGTCCTGGCTCCTTTGGTTTGGTAGCTACTGCTGGACATTTCCCATTTTTGAATGTTGATGCTGGTAGAGCCAGAGAAAGACATACAGCAAAGCTAAGAGAGTTCTCTCGGCTAGGAAAGCCCATAGCCCCAGGTCAGAGGGGCTGCTTGTGGGCTACATGGGAAGGTTTCATTCCAGGAACTGGTTTCAGTCCTGGCTCCTTTGGTTTGCATGTTACTGGTTGACATTTAATGTTTTTGAAAGTGGATGCCGGTTGATCTGGAAGATGAATGTCTGTCCCTTGGCATCCAGGTGAGCTCATGCAGTACTCTGAGCTTTGACTTTCCTGTAATGTTTTCGCCTCCCTTTCAGTAAGGGAGCGTTGGCTCCAGGAGAGGTACTGCCTGTGGTGTGGGAGGCTGGACTGCGATCTGGGAACCTGGATGAGCCAGGCTGAGACCAGTTTCACCTTTATCCCTTTCTCTAGGAAGCCAGTGGTACTGCTGCTGAGGCCTCTGGAAATCACCCTGCCTGGGGACCTGTGGGGAAGCGTGAGTATCTCTCTGCAGATTGGGGTGAGCAGCACCGTAACGCAGGAGATCATCCTGAATGCTTCATGCCTGTACCTACATCTCCTGACCAAGGTTTTGACAGCAGCTGCTACACGATGCGACCATCTGTGTTGTGCAGGTAGGGCCCTGGGGAGCTAAACCTTGTTGTTGCTCAATTACTGTCTGCCTCCCTGGAACCCCACCCTGCTTCTCTTCCTCTGCCTTAGGGGAAGGCAACCCATTGGTCTGTGTTCAGACTCTGGTGCTGTTATGTTGTGCCTGGTCTGGCCTGGGCACGAGCTGGCTTGTGTACCCTGGGGAAGGACAAGCGCAGGCTCTCCTGGTCAGCCTCACGTGATAATGCCCTTTGGCTCCCACTTTCAGGTTGAGTGGAGGGAACCTCACAAGTTCCTGAAGGAGGAGTTGCCTGTGCAGGTCCGAAGCCTGAACGCCACCTACGAGATCCAGTTTGGGCACCCGCAGTGGCCAGCGCACTGGAATATGTCATGGAACTGGGCCCGATTCGAGGTGAGAGGAGATGCAGTCTGCTCCTCCCGTGGCTCAGGGCTCTGTGTGGTGAACCCATCCCTTGGTACCTCTCACAGGTGTGGGCTCACAAGTGGCTGGACCTCTTCGAGCACGGCTTCAGGGTGGCAGTGCTGAACCACTGCAGATACAGCGTGTTGGCCTGCAGGAACATCCTCAGCCTCTCGCTGGAAGTACGGTCGGGGGGACGCTGGAGCTGTGGCCATCACTTTGCTGTCTGAGGTGTCCCTTGGAGGGTCAAGGCAAGGCCTGGTCCTAAATGATCGTGTTTAGTAGGGAAATAGTATTAGTTGAAGTGGCTGGCTGTCATCTGAGAACTTGTGCCTGACTGAATTGCAGTTGAGGAAGATCATGTCATTCCTGTGAGTAACATTCAGAGATAATTTGGGAGAGAGCAGATCCATGTTTGCACTCAGTTGATTTTTCCGTTGCTGGCCAAAACATACCCCAGGAAGGGAAGGAATGACAGTGCTATGGATGTATACAAAGCTGGGAGAAACTCTACATGTTTCGATTTGACTCCAGCATCCCCAAGTTTTGCAGGAAAACACCCTTCAAATATCAGTTTTAGCTTCTGAGACACCTTGTGTAAGGTCTGTTTGCTGTTGCTGGAAACCAGCAGCGTGTTGGCTCTACCTCAGGGCAGGTCTGGAGGTGGCAGGGTGGATGGAGGCAGCTGTCTTGTCCCTGTGCTCCTCTGGCTCTGGACTGGCCGACAAGACATTAGTCTCACCTACCTCTTGTTGCAGTAGTCTGAGAGCGTCCAAGTCCCCTGATGCCACGGCAGACATCACGCACCACCAGTTCACCTACGCTGTGATGCCTCATTGGGGTGAGTGACAGATGGAGCTGGCTCCTGCGGTGACAGCGTAGGGTGGAGGATGCTCTGGTGAGCCTTGGTGTGAGCACAGCTGGCTGTGCCCGTGTAGCAGCTGGCTGGAGCTTCTTGTGTTGCAGGTTCCTTCCAGGGTGCTGCTGTGATCCAGCATGCCTACAACTTGAATTTCCTGCTCCATGTGGTCCTGGCCAGCTCTGCTCAGTGCCCGGCTTGGAGCTTCTTTTCTGTCAGCTCACCTGTGGTCATGCTGGAGGCTCTGAAGCAGGTAAGTCCCCGGGGCAGAACCCGGGAGGGCAGACTGGCGAAGCTGTTGTCACTGAGCATGGTTTGCTCTTCTCCCGACCCCTGGTGGGCAGGGTCAGCTGAGCAGAAGCTGGTTTGCACACCTTGCTAGGTGAGGACAAGGAGGGGAATGATCTCTTGGGGTGGGCTGTACCTTGAGGTGTAGGGTAGGATGCGCCTGTCTCATTTCCCTGAACTCCTTCTGAGCTGTTCCCTGATGCTGAGGACAGAGCCAAGCAGCACGGTTGTCGCCTGGCTCCAGACCTCCCTCCTGGTGAAGGAGGCGATGCTGTAAGTCTGTGCTGGAGGTCTGGGTGCATGTGGGGGAAGGAGACGGAGTTCCTTCAGCCTCACCCGCTGCTTTTTTCCCCAGCTGTGACCTCCTGGAGCAGCCGGTGGCATCTGTAGGCACAGGGGCTGCCTGTTGCTGGAGCCGTAGGGAGGCTTTCCTTCACACCCTGCTGCCTGCTCTCTGTCCTCTTGGCCTTGAGGCGGTGACACCGATGCCACAGTGACCTGGACCAATGCCGCGAGTTCACATGGCAGTTGAGGCTTCCCCCATCCCAAGAGCTGTGTGAGGGTGTGGTTCCAGGGAAGGGCAAAGTCTCTCCCTTGATCCCCATCTGGTCACCAGAGAGCTGTGCTCGAGAACAATGCTGTTCTTCAGGAGAAAAGGACAATTACCCGCTGCCCAACCTTAGGAAGGAGGGCCCGAGCGAGTGCCTGGCTAGCTGAAGCAGGGCTTAGGGCTGTGGGACAGGCTCTGCTCTGTCCCTGGGGGTGTTTGGGAACCAGCTCCTGTGTCTTGGCCTTTGTCTTGCC
This sequence comes from Porphyrio hochstetteri, assembly GCA_020800305.1. Classification (NCBI taxonomy): domain Eukaryota; kingdom Metazoa; phylum Chordata; class Aves; order Gruiformes; family Rallidae; genus Porphyrio; species Porphyrio hochstetteri. Next base: position 13,745,075 of record CM036915.1, on the reverse strand, counting down.
CAGAGCTGAGCTGCAATGGGGCAGGGGGTTTAAAAGACAGATGATAGTTGTTGCCCCCTCCACCTGCCTCTTGTGCTGCCTTTGTGGAAGTGGGACACAAGTAAAGAGGAGAATGACACAAAAACAAACTCCAGCCTTTTTAAAATTTATTTCTAGGTAACTGTACTGATCTGTGTCCTGCTGCTGACCTGTCCTAGCTGCTGCTCTCTCAGCGTCCTCCTCCCCTCGATCTCACGCCTGGGACGGGAGGCAGAGCTTACCCTCATTTTATTTTGGGGGGTAAGGTGGAGGGGGGAGGCCTGTTTCAGCCCATCTAGGAGAAGAGGTTGAGCACAGGGTGGGTTTCTCCTTAGCACAAAAAGGCACGCACTGAGATTGCTACACAAAAATACTTTTATTTGTCAGCTAAAAACAGCAATCCAAGCAGCAGCCAGCGAGGGAAGGGGGGGAGGAAGAGGGAACCCGCTTTTGGGCAGACAGAAGGGTCAGAGTCCAGCTCCGTGCATGGTCCGTGGCCCTTAACCCCTTGAATGCCTGGGGACAGCTGGAGGACGCTGGATAAATCGTCCCTGTCACCTTTTCACGCGGGCAGGATGCAGCGGCAGCGAGCGCAGAGCACCCTTGTTTCCCCCAGTGCTAACCCAAAGCCTCCCTGAGCAGCTCCGGCTGTTGATGTGCAGCACTCACACAGCAGGGGCTGCACCTGGATAATGGGGAGGGAAACGAGAAGGCAGAGGGTAAGGGGGTCCCTGGTTCCGCCCCCGAAGCCCTGCTGGGTCTTCTCCTGCCCTCTAGTACCACCTCAAAGCCCCCAGCCCCTCTTGAAGGCAACAGAGGCTGCCAGCCTCACCTCTGCCCCGACGGCGGCTTCTTTTGGCTTTGACCGGCACCTCAGGTGTGGCTGGAGCAGCAGTTGCCTTCCTCCTTCCACGGGAACGTCCCCTCCTCAGCCTGCCAGCCACCTCCTCTTCCTCTGTGACCGGCTTCGGGGGGTTCACCGCAGCTCTGGGCTGTCGTTTCGAGGCACGCGTGGTGACCTGCATGGACATCAGAGCCGGAGCTTAGCAGAAGCGTGTTTGGACTGTCAGCTGATGAGAAACAACCCTTTGTGAATTTGGGAGCAGCCTCTAGCCCCACAGGAGCCACATCAACCACAAAACTTCCTACCTCGGGGATCGGAGCCTCGGGATCCGCCTTCAGCTGAACACGCTTCCTGCGGGACTTCTGCCCTGTGTGAGAAGATGCACCCAGGTTAGGTGGGGTGAGGAGGAGACGAGGGGACAGGCTGCGGCACAGTGACCTCTCAGGGATGCTGTCCTGGGTGACGTGTGAGCTGGGTGGGTGACTGGCTTTGCTTCAGCCTTCCCGGAGCAAAAGGGGGGTCCAGTGGGACAGAGGGAGGAGACTCACCTTTGGGAGCCATGGGGCCAGGCTCTCCCTGCAAGGAAGGCAACAGAGCATTGACTTGGGGCACAGTCACTCCACAGGCAGTGGAATCCGTGTCCCTTCTCCATCCTGTGGCCAAGACAGTGACAGGGTAACAGCCATGTTTCCCTGGGAAGGCAGGGGAGCAAGACTTGCTCTGCCCACCCTCTGCCTTGGGCACTCTTGCATCAACCCCTCTTCCTTCTGCAAGGTCCAGTCACGGCCTCACTCAGACATGGGGCACAGGGGTGAGGAATGGGACTGTGAGACCACCTGAACACCCCATTCCCACAGTCAGCCCCTCTGGTCACTGCACAGAGGGTCCTTGTCACCTCCAAGTCCTGTGGTCACAGCAATCTGTCAGAGAGGGAGACCCCCAGCAGTATGTTGTGATGCTGGGAGGGGTGTGGAGAAGAAGAAAACGAGCTAGTGTCCCCTTGGAGGAGTTGCTGGGGACAGGGGGTGCTCCCAGCCCCAGGAAGAGACCCCAGACTCCTACCTGGAACCATATGGTCCTGCCGTTGTGGTCACGCAGCGAGCTCATACCAGGCACCAAGTAACACTGCAGCCAGTCCTTGAAAGCAGCATAGTTATCCGAGTGTTCTGGGTCAAACATCTTTTTCTCTGGCAGAGGGAAAGGACAGAAGTAGAAAGGAAGGGGTGACCATGGTGTCAGGGTGCCCTATCAGGCCTCCTTGCTCTCCCTTTTACCCCGCTCCCTGCCCTGTCACCTCACCCGCTGTGATGACCTCCATGGGCACAGTGTGGCACAGCTCCAGGAGATCCGGGTTCTCCCGCATCAGCTTTACCTTCTTGCTCAGTGTCAGGGAAGGATTCTACATGGATGGAGAAGGGGAGGAACTCACCTGCCAGTTGTCCCAGCCTCGGGGTGGGGGGTCCCTCTCCTCCCCAACAGCAGCCAAATTCCCCATCTTCTCTTGTCCTGAGGATTTGCTGCTATGCTCCCCACCTGAGCTCAGCCCAGCGTAGGCTTCAAACTGCACAGCAGCATGTTCCCCACAGCCCCGAGGAAGGGCTAGCGCACAGGAACGTGTGTTTTTGTTTTCAGCCTCCTTTAAAATAGCCGCCTCCTCTCCCTTGAGGCCACAAAATCAGCTGTGGGCTCCACTACAGAATCCCCCAGAGGCTTTACACTCGCAAGGTGTTTGTGTTTGTTTCCCTCACCCCTTGTTTTTTTCACCCACCCCAAATATACCCAGAGACTTCCTGAAGGCAGAAGACGGGCGCTGCCAGGCGCCGGCGCAGCACGCATCGGGGGAGCTGTCACAGCTCGTCGGCCCGGCCACGTGCGAAGGAACACTGCACACGTGAGGTTACTGAACTGCTGCGCCCCATTTGTCGTTCCACTAGAGGGGCAGACGTGCTCAGACACAGGTGTTTATGGCCCAGGAAAGTAAAACGCTTGAGGAGAAGGATCCTGCACAGCGAGTATTATAGTTGTGGAGGGAAAACACCTGGGTTGGGGAAGTCTCTGAGCAGCCAATCTCGCCCAACAGCGGTGCAGGCAGAGGCTACACCAGCTCCGTCGTGGGGCTCGTGAGGATGTTCTGCCCCATCAGAGCAAGGAACCAAACACAAACCAAAACCACCCCTGACCAAGCCCGAAAGAGCAGACCTGAACCAGAGCTTCACACCCAGCTAAGCCCAAAGCTGAGCCCAAGCAGGCCGAGCCCAGCTGCTGAGCCCAAACCTGAGTAAGAAATGCTTCTCATCCCAATCCGGCTCCCTGCATGGAAGGCAAGACGCTCCCAGGAGCCTGGGTTGCTGCAAGGCATCCTGCAGGGCCACAGGCAAATAAATCCCTGGTACGACACCTGCCAGGGACCCTACCTTTTTCTGAGCCTGCGGAAGCATGCGGGTATTCCTCACCTTCTTCTTCCTCGCTTGCTCCTGCTCCTTTAGGGCCTCCAGCACAGTCCGAGCCTTTTCGAAGGGAGGGATCTTCAACCTGAGAGACCCCATCTGTTACACGCGAGGCCAAGCTCCCAGTCCTGGCCCTTCCCTTGCCTACTGGGGAAAGAGCTACCAAGCTCTGGCAGACTCTGGGAAGCCAGGGCTCCGGGGCAGGCCAGCGGGTTACCTGTAGAGGATCTCGGAGCGGAGATAATTCCCGATTCCATTGAAAAACTTCTGGTTCAAGAGAGCCTCACAGATGGGCTTGTCAAAAGCTTTGTCGTCCAGGTTCTTCAGCACATTCTCCCTGCGGGGCATCAGGAGGGTTCACCCAGGCAGGGACAGCACAGTCAAAGTGGAGGGGAGGGGTCTTCCATTTGGACTGGCAGGGTGCTCACCTGAAGGCCTGGTACTCAGAGATGATGCAGGGCCCACGGTCGGGCTGCCAGGCGCCCCCCAGCCGCCATGAGCCAAAGCGTCGGACGTCGATGAAGCAGAGGGCACGGGGAGGGTTCTCACGGGTGAGGAAGCGGAGGTGGGCATGGCGGGGGAGCTGGGCGGCGGGGCACAGCCGGAACGACCCCGACATGCCGAAACGGAAGACAAGATCCTGGGACGGGCCGGTGCCCAGCGGGACCAGCGCCAGCCGCAGCTCCTTGCCCCGGGAAGTAGCCGAGATCCGGTACGCCTCGCTGGAGAACGGCACTTCCGGACCCCTGCCCACCGCCGAGCGCTCCACGCCGCCCGAGAACACCAGCCCGCCGCACATTTCGTTGATGTAGCTCCCGGCGAAGTGCAGCTCCGGGCCCTCGGGCATCGCGGCGGCGACCCCCTGGACCCGATAACCCGGCCTGCTCCGCTCCGCTCCGCTCCTCCACTGGCGTGTGCGGAGCCGCGCCTGCTCCCCGCCCCTCCCGCTTCCCATTGGCTGCACCGCCAGCGGTGCATGCCGGGAGTTGTAGTCCTGCCGCGTTGCCGAGGCAACGGCCTCACCGCGGCCTGTGGGGCCTCCTGCCCGGGCCGCGCTGCGCCTCCGCGGAGAGAAACAGGCGGGAGACGGCTCGCCTTTGCACCGTTACTTTTATTGGGCGGTGCCAGGGCCCGGTCGGGCGCACTGGGTCCTGTCCTGCCATCCGGCTCCTCAGAGAAGTGTGTTCATCAGGGCCTGGGCCTGCTTCAGCTCTGAGGGGAGAGGGAGGTGGCAGTGGGGGAGCTGCCACCGCCCACAACAGCATCCCCCTCCCGGGGACACCCCCCTGCTGCCCCCCTCCGCCTCTCCGGCCTCACCTGCCAGCAGCACCCGGAACTTGTCGGCCGAGAGGGCCGTGGGGACGGCAGCCGTCTTCCCACTCTCCCCATCCTGAAGGTTGAAGGTCAAGTGCACCAGGGGCTCGTTGACCTCCCGCAGCTCGCTGGAGCTGAGGGTGTAATCCACCCGCCAGCACACTGAGTCCAGCTGGCTCACTAAGGTGGGCAGGAGGGCAGCATCAGCACCCTGGCACCTTTGGGCAGGGGCACTGTCCCTGACCCCCAAACCTCCCAACGTCATACTCACGTCTCAGGCTGCAGGCCCTCAGGCTGTCCTGGAGGGAGCTCTGCTTCTCCTCGTAGGAGCGGCACAACCCGCTGGCGTGCTCTGCCCGCACGGAGAGAAAAGACAAGACAAGAAAACCACCTGTTCACACCAGCACCACAGCAGCCAAACCCCAATAAAGCACCCGAGGACGGATGCAGTGGAGGAGAGCTAATGGGGGACACTGAATCCAGGCACGAAGGTGGCAGCCAGTTCATCTCCGGCACATCCCACCAGGTCTGGCCCATGGTGATACCCCGAGGGTCCTCTGCTACCTTTGGGCAGCCCCAGCTGCTGCAGCTCGCTTGACAGGGACTCGCTGTCCACGTTGTGCTTGGCAGCGCTGGAGAGGATGAAGCTGAGCACGGCGATGGTTGCCTTCACGTCTCCTGACTCTGCAAGTGGGATGGAGGCTTAGCTCTGCCACCCTGGGAAGGTGTCCCCTGCCAGGTCGCTGCCTGTGCCCGGAATGCGGCTCCTCAAGCAGCAGCGCTCACCTAACTTGGCGTCCGAGGTCAGCTTCAGGATCTTCTCATACTGTGGGAGAGCCGAGCACGGGGCCGTCAGGGGAAACACCGGGGATGGCCAGCCGCAGGACGCAGTCGCTCTCATTAATGCCAACCAGCCTGACCTGAGCACTGACGCTGCTGGTACTTAACAGCCCCGGGACTACTCGTGCTGGCTGGCAATGGTCTTAATACCGAGGCTTGTGCTAAGAATACTAGGTGACTAAGGGTGCTAATTGTGCACTTAGGAGCGTTCTAGCTCCCTGCCTCCATCCCGGGGGGGACCCCACTCACCTCGATGGTGTCCCCGAGCAGGTCCCGCAGCACCTGGGCACAGATCAGCTTCAGCTTCACCGAGGACTGCGAGGGAGAAGGAGGGTGAGCACCGCGCCAGGGGTACGGGCAGGGGGCACGGGCGGGGGGAGGAGCGAGCACTTAACGATTCGGGCCAGGGTGCCGATCTCGGCCAGGACCCAGTCGGGACAATCCAGGTCGCCGCAGAAACGGAACCGCTGCGGGAAAAACACGCGGTCGGAGCCCGCCGCGGAGCCGCCGCCGCCCCCCTCCCGGTACCGTCCCCCGCCCCACCATGTCGCCGCCGGTCCCCTGTGCCGCCGCAGACTCCGCTTCCGCGACCCGGAACCGCTCCCGGGCGGGCGGGAGGAGCTGCGGCCGCTTCGCCCGTCCCTGCTGCCCGCGGCGGGGCCGTGCCCGTGACGCGGCGGGGGACCGGCCCAGAGGGGACGCTGGGCTCCTCCGATTAGTTCCGCGCGGGGGAAGGGACCGGGGCCGCCCAGGACATCCGCTGCGGCGTGCGGGGGCAGCCCCATCGCCCCGCCCCATCCGGCTCCGCCCGCCGCGGTCCCGCTGTTGTCTTGGTTCCGGGCTCCGGCCCCGCTCCGCTGGGGCCGGCCTGTCCAGTCTAGAAGCCCCGGGGCGGCGGAGTCTCCGTGCCCCCGCTCCTGTCGGGGTCCTGCAACCCCGCGCTCGCTCGGGGGGTGTCCCGGGCCCCGGCGAGTGGGGTCCCGGGCCGGGCGGAAGCGGCCGGGAGCCGGAAAGGAACGGGAGAAGGAGCGGGCTGCGCGCAGTCCCGAATCCCGGTCCCGGCGCTGCCTCGCATGGAGCGGCCGTGCCGAGACCTGGAGAAGCCCGGCCCCGCGGGGCCCCGAGCCCCGGCCCGAGCGGTCCCGCCCGGTCCCGTCTCCCGCGGCTACGCGGGCACAAGCGGCGGCCGGGTCGGGGGCGGCAGCTCCACGGGGCTCCGGGAAGGGCCCGCGGGCCCCGGCAGTCCTGCCTCCCTCCCGGGTGCGGAGCCGGGGCCCCGCGGAGCGGCACGGACCTGGGAACGACCGCCCTGAGCCCAGGTGAGGGACGCCGCAGGGGAAGGTGCCGATCGGGGGAGGGCCGCGGGCTGCCCGGGCCGGCTGCCGGGCTCGGGCCGGGCTCTGCCGGGGATACCCGGCCCCAGGGCCTCGCCGGGACCGGCCCTGCCCGGCCCTATCCCTCTGCCCGGCGGTGCTGGCCCTGCAAGCCCAGGTACACTTCGGGCCAGCTCCAGCTTGCACACGCTTCAGCGCAGCTCCAGCATGGAGGCGTCTCGGATCCAGGTGCTCGATGCTGCAGGGAAGAGATGCCGCTGCTTTGTACTGCTCCAGCTGGCAGGAACCTGTGCACCTTCCCTCTCTCGCTGATGGAAGCTCCAGCCCAGTGTGAGTTCAGCTTCTGACACTGCGTGCTCCGGGTAAGAGATGAGCTGGCTGAGGGACCCTTGTGGGTGCTCTTCCTTCATCTAACAGACCCTCTGCCTTGGTGCAGCTCCAGCTCGTTCAGCCCTGACTGAGGGATGCTCCTGCCCTGCCGCAACCCTGGCTTGTGCCTGCCCCAGCTCTGTGGCAGCCCCCCCGTTTGGCTCCCTGCGCTGTGCCAGGAGAGGCTCCCGCAGCTCTGGCCCACGGCTGCTTCACCTCCAGCCCGTGGTGTCAGCTTCTGTGCCCCTCCTGCCTGGCCACGGCTCAGCCCCAGACTCTGCAGACTCCAGGTAAGTGACACTCTGGCTGCCAGACGAACTTTCCCACTCCCCTTCTTCCCCGTGTAAACACTAGTTTTTCAGAAGCGCCGAGGCTGCTGAGCCTGGTGTTTGTTCTGCAGGTTATAGCTTGTATTTTGCACATGCTCATGACTCGTTCCCCTTGCACCAGCCCCTGCACACTCCACGGAAGAGACTCCTGTCCTTCCAGCCCCAGAGACTTCTGACTGGCTGCAGCTGAGGTCCTGCACACTCCAAGGAAGATGTGTTCCTGCTGCAACCCAGCCCCATGGACACTGGGCTCTACACCCCCCAGCTCAGGGGCGCTTAGTTCCAACTCAGAGCTGCTCTGCAGCTGAGGTTGTACATCAAGCACTGTCATCCCTTACACAGCCCCCCTGCCCCCGTGGGGCTCCTCTGAATAAAGCAGTGTTTCACATAGAGACTCAGATGTTGAGTTCAGCCTGGTGCATGTCAGCATCCCACATTTTGGGGACAAACATGAACAGACCCCCACATCTGGTGAGGGTCTGGTGAGCCATGAACCCCCCCCAACCTCTACCCATCCACCCTCCCTCCCCAGCCCCCTGCCACATTTGAGGAGGGCGAACAGCTGGCTGGGCCTCCTGTTCCCCCTCCCCAAAGGCTGGTGCTGAGGCCCATTCCCCTGCTGTCCCCCAGCTGGTTTCAGGCCCAGAACCACAGCACTGCTTTGGGGCCAAGGCCTGAAAACACAGCACTTAGTCTCTTTGGTGGGGGGGGTGTGTGTTTGTGTTTCAAGCTGTCAAACCCCAGGACTGAGCTGCTGGGCTTTGCAGCCCCAAACTCACCACTCAGTCCTCACCTTGGGGACCTGGAGACACCCCTGGGGCTGCTGCTCCAGACAGCTGTGTGAAGGGAAAGGGGGAGGACACCCACCCACCCACCCCCAGCCCAGGGCCCTGGCCTGGGAGTGCTTGGGAACTGGGGGGCACCTGAAGGCAACATGCTCCCACCCACACGCAGGGAAAGCTTTATTGCACTCGGTTACACTTCACAACGGCACCGTTCTTGTGCCTTCGATTACAACAGCACAATGAAACAATAACGGGGTTAGCAGGAATTTCTGTTCTATATTTAACTGCTATTTCCCACCCCAGCCGGGACACCCCAGCACAGCTCGGCCGCACCCCGACCCCTGGGGCGGCTCCGGCCCCGCTCCCCGCGCCCCGAGCAGAGCCCGCTGGCACCGCCTCCACTTTCCCTGCGGACACCGGCACCCACCCGGCTCCGCGCCGGCCTCCGGGGCTGCACCCACCCGACCCAAGCGGGGAGAAGCCGGTGGGACGGGGCTCGGCTCCGCTCGGCCCAAGGGACCGAACCGGCTGCCCTTCCCGGGACACCGCCCGCCCGAGCCCGCCTCGGGACGGCTCTCCCCACCCCCCTCCCGCCCGGCACTGCCGGCCCCCGCCCCCGGCTCCTGCCGCCGGCCCCGGAACACACCGCGAGCGAGGCTCCGGGCTGCCCCGGCACACGAAGCCCGCGGCCGGTCAGCGCCGCCCCGCTCCCAGGACCCCGTTGGCGTGCCGGGGGCGGGGGGGGCCGCACCGCGGACGCTGCCGGTTCCCGATCACGCCCCCGAGCCGGGAAGGATCTCAGTTCGCGTCGGCCAGGCTCCGGTGGGAGCGCCCGGGCCGGCCCCTCTCCGGGAGAGAGCCCGCGGCCCAACGGGGCGGCACTGGGACCCGGGGCGGCGGCCGGCCGGAGGGCGGACTGAGGCCAGGCAGAGCGCTTTAAAGCGGCGGCCGCCGTTGCCTGGTGACCACGCCGCGGTAGCGCCGTAGGACCGAGGAGCGTGCGCAGTAGAGCGCGCCGCAGCTGCCCGGAGTACCCGGCGCATTAAGGCGCTGTTCCCGCCCCGCGCATGCCGGGAGGTGTGTCTGCGCTGCGCCTTTCGGCCATGGCGCGGCCCGCTGTATGCCGGGAAGCGCACCCAGCCCGTGCGCCTGGCGGGCTCCTCGCGTTATGTCAGAGCTTTCCAAGCATGCGCGTCGTGTCTTCCCGCCCAGGCAGCGCTCGGCTCGGCGAGGCCGCGCTGTTTGCCGGGCGCTGCCGCCCGCTCCGGGCTCCTCGCGCTCCCCCATCACAGGGGCCGGATGGGGAGGGTCGCTCCTGGGTGCGGTGCTTCCCGGGCAGCCTGAGCGAGGCCGGGCCGTGGGGCCGGGGGTGGCGCTGGGGCGGTGCTCAGCAGCGTTCCGGCCTCCTGGGGCAGGTGAAGCGCTCTGCGTGCTCGCCAGCGCCGCGCTTGGTCTCGGGTTCCTTGTCAGTACCGGTCCTTCTCCCCAGCAGCTCCGGCTGCTTCTTCTGCGGGAGCGAGTGAGCAGCGTGTGGCAGGAAAAGGGCGGCTTGTCTGTCTCTCACTGCCCGTGTTCCCTTTCACCCAGGGAGGCTGCGTGGAGCCAACGACTTCTTGGCCGCGCTGATGGGAAGACCAGCCCGGTGTGACCTGCTGGAGCCGCACACTGACACCGAGTACGGGATGGAATGGCTGGATCCATCGTTGCTGTGCAGAGAAGGTAAGGTGTCCGTTCCTTTCTTTTCCTTAGAGCTGAGTGCAGAGCTGCAAGGTCAGTGTGGCTGCTTGTGGGCTGCATAGGGAGGTTTCAGGCTAGGAGCAGCGTTCAGTGCTCACATGTTTGATTTTGGAGCTATTGCTGGATGGTTAGCATTTTGGAAGGTGGACACTGGCAGAGACAGGAAAGGACAATGGGCACTGTTAGGAGATACACCTTGACTTTAGTTGGATGTTTTTCCATCTTATCTCTGCTGTTGCCACACATGTGTTGGTGTCAGCAGAGCAAAAAGTTCCAGCTTTCATCTCAAGATCATCCGGGTTTAGCCTTTTGTTGCAGAGGAAGCCTTCTTTCTGCTTCCCTCTCATCCTTATTGGGGTAAAGAAAAAAGAAAGCCCTGTCCCAGGAAACCTGATTACAGTGGGCTCGGACACCAAATCGCCACCGGTTTAATGCGATGCCAGTGTCCTGACAGGACTGGAGTGCCCCAAAGGGGTTATGGTTTGTGTGCCACAGCATCAGAGTGCCAGTGGTTTATCATGTGGGAACTTGGGGACTGGCACCCGGGTTTTTGTTCCTTTTTCCTTCTGCCTGGTATGGCAAGAGGAGCATCGCTTCTGCGGCAGCACTATCTTTGGGCCCTGCTGCCTTGGGCGTTTGCTCAGCCTCAGTGCCTTTTATTTGCCAGCTGCTCTGCCCCGGAGGACAAGTCCCATGAAGACCCCCCGTGACCCCCCTCAGAGCGTGAGCCGAGGAGCGGAGAGTGTCGACTTAGGAATTTCTGTCCTGCTCGCCGCAGCTTTGCCACCGACAGACGTGGTGATGGGCAAGGTGGGCGTCAGGTGCGGGCATCACAGGGGTGAGTTTCAGTCGGGGACAGGGAGAGGCTTGCTGTTGGGTGCCAATGCTTCAGCTGGCAGGGGCTGAGGTTTGGGTTTTCGAGCTGCTGATGTGTGTTTTCTCGTTCTACAGAGCTACCTTACTTGTGTTGCGCTCCAGGAAGTTGACTGTGGATGCAGAGGGAAGACCTGGCCAGGGAAGACCTCACGTCACTGCCGAAGGCGTCCATCAGCTCTGCGCTGAAAAGCTTAAGATGGACGAGCCAGAAGAATCCTTTAAAGCTAAAGGAAGGACGGTTTAAATTAGATATTAGGGGGAAGTTTTTTACAGAGAGAATGGTGAGATGCTGGAACAGGCTGCCCAGAGAGGTGGTGGGTGCCCCATCCCTGGGGGTGTTCAAGGCCAGGTTGGATGGGTCCTGGACAACCTTGTGTAGCTCCAAGCCTGGAGGTTGGTGGCCCTGCCTGTGGCAGGGGGTTGGAGCTCTGTGATCCTTGGGGTCCCTTCCCACCCAGACCAGTCTGTGATTCTGTGATTCTATGAATGCAGCCCGTTTCTTCTTGTTGACAACACCCGTCATTGACTGATGGAGGATACCTGCCCTCAGAAAGCGAAGGCCGAGCTGCACGGCCATCAGCAAGCCCAGGTCTTTGGCTTTTCCTACGAGCGTGTGAACAGTGATCCATACGGTGCCGTGTTTCAAACCAGCAGCGACCTGGTGCCTTAAATCCAGCATCTCTTCGTTTGATTCCTGTTCCTTGTGTTAACCCTCAAGAGAGTCTTTGTTGGCTGGCTTTCTTCAGGAGCCCAGACGGGCCTTAAACCAGGAATGTCTGGTAAAAGGCCCTCAGCTGCTCGCAGCACAGCCTGCAGAACCCCACATCAGCCCCGCATGGGGCCTTTTCAGGGTGCAGTATTCCCCTGGTGCATGTGAATGCGCAGCCAGGAGGGTGAATGCCTCGTCCTGCAGGCTCTTCTGTGGCGTGTCACACCATGGCCCATGGTGGGGTTGCCGCTGTAGCAGCCTTCAGCCCAACATCCTTTTGATTGGACTCTGTTTGCTGGGCAGGGATGGCAGCGAGCTGGCTGGCTGAGCTCAGGTTCCCCAGCATGAGTTTGACCAGACTTGTCTGATGCAGGGCATCAGTTTAACTCAATCACCAGGTTTTGTTATTGATCTATCTATGGATCTATCATCTATCACAGAAATGTTATAGCAGGTAAAGTGTTTGGGTCGTTTTTTGAGATATTTTTGTAATGATCAAGAATTCTGTAATTCCACATGTGATTTTAACATTGAAGATGCAGGAGTGAATCTCTGGCTGGCTTTAGAGCATTGCATTGAAAGTCTCTGCGGTTTCTCTTCTTTCCCTGCTACAGGTGAGAGCTCAGGAGCTTGTGTTACCTGTGAGAAGGTCTCATGTAACCCTGGGGCTGGGGATTACAGTGCCTTTATCTGAACTGGACGTATCGTGGTCTGGGTCAGTGTTTGTGCCTGTTGGTCTCGACAGAACCAGGGTCAGAAGAGGAAGTTGGAAGAGAAGGATGAGCAAGAGCCCAGTTCAGGATTAAAATGTCATGTCAGTCTTGCTAGTTCAGGCTCCTTTCAGAAAATGAGCCAAGAGGGTTGGTGAGGCTTATTTTATATTTTTTTTCTGTTTTTTATCAGCTTAGGGGTTGGGTGGGTTGTTTTAATGGGGTCTGGGATTTGTGGGGTTAGCGTGGGCTTGCAGGGTTTTTTGTTGATTTGGGGTTTTTTTTTTAAACTTGGGTTGTGAGGAGGGGTTTGGTTCTCTGCTTTTTGAAGGCTTTTAGGTTCTGTGGGTTGTGGGTTTGGGGGAGGGTTGGGGGGTTCTGTGGCGTTTTGGGTTTCCATAGCTTTTCTTGTGGGGGTCTGAGCTTTGGGGGTGTTTTTAATTGGGTTTTGTGGCTTCTTTGGGTTTTGGGCTTTGGGGGGGGCGGCTCTAGTTTGTGGGGATTCTTTGGGTATTTTAGTTAGTTTGATTGTTTTCAGCATCTGTCTCCGTCTGGTTCCCTCTTGCCATTTTTTAATTCCTCCCTCTCCCTGCTGTAGCAGCTCTGTACTGGGGTGGTGTAATGTATAGCCTGCCTTTCCGCTGAGGTGGCTGCATCTCTTAGAGCTGAGCCTAGAGTCCCTTTTATGCTTTTTCCAGGGGCTTCACGGCAATTCGCATCCAGGTGGAAACTCTTGTGGCAGACTTGGCAGGAGCAATAACTTTCCAAGGAAGCAGGAACGAGCCTGGTGCAGAGGCAATTTCTGAGGCTGTGGGTGATGCGGTCAGGCACACGAGTCAGGCAGCATGACAAATGAGTTTGAAAAGTGTGGTTGTTTCACCCCAGCCACCAGCTGAGCGCCACATGTACAGGTGCTCTCTGCAAGGGGGAGGAGGTTGGAAAGGGGAGGGAAAAGAAAACCAAAGGCGCAATTCTTGTGTATAGGGATGAGGACAGTTTATCCGTAAGCAATAGAGAGGATTAGCAAAACCAGGGCTTTGTAGCAAAATAGCTTGAAGCTGGTGATGCACGGTGCAGTTTGTCCCCGAAGTACAGGGCTGTACAGCTCAGCGGTGCCCCAAAGCTGGACTGTCCCCAAACCGCACATCCTGGAGCCATGTGCTCCAGCCCCGCCCTCTGAAAGCCTCCCTTTATGCTGAGCACGATGTCATTGGTATGGAGTAGCGCTCCGCTTAGTTTGGGTGACGTGCCCTGTCCCTGTCCCCTCCCAGCTTCCTGGGTGCCCCCCCGCCTGTTCCATAGCCGGGCAGGATGAGAAGCTGGCAAGTGTGTGAGTGCTGGGCAACAACTAAAAGCATGGGTGTGTTACTGACACTGCTCTCGCCTTAATGCCAAGCGCAGCTGAGGACAAAAGCTCACTCCAGGCTCCGTGCCGGTTCTGCTGCCGCGCTGGACTCGCTGTGGGCAGAGCGCTTTAAAGCGGCGTGCGGCCGTTGCCGAGCGACCACGCCGCGGTAGCGCCGCAGGACCGAGGAGCATGCGCAGTACAGCGCGCTGAAGCTGCCCGGAGTATCCTGCACATGCGCTCTGGGGGGATGTGGAGCCCCGCGGAACGCATACCCGGTGCATGCGCCAGAAGGCTCGCACATGTCCCGGTATGCGCCGTGGAGCGCGCGAGTTTCGCCTGGGTTCTCGCCGCCGCTCCCGGCTGCGGGACTCCGCGCTGTGTGCCGGGCGGTGCCGCCCGCGTCGCGCTCCCTCCCGCTGAGGCGCCGCCTCCGCCACCCCGCGCGGGGTCGGCCGGGGCCGGGTGGTCAGCGGTTCGCGGCGCGAGGGGTCGCGGCAGACAGGGGCTCCGCAGGGTCGGTGTGGGGCCCGCAGGCGGCGCTACGCCTTCTCCCCCTGCCCGCAGCTGGCGTTCTGGCACCGGTCCGTGCTGGGGCGTTTCTCCGGGGCTTCACGCGGGGTGTCTGGGGTAGGGGGGGAGGGCTCCGCGGTTCGCGGGTATTGCGCCCCGGGGGTCCTAGCGGGGGCTCGGGGGTGCGGCCAGGCCAGAGCTCCCCTTCCCTGAGCAGCCGGCACGGGTGAGGCGAGTCAGCTCAGTTCCTCACCACCTGGCATCAGTCCCCCATCGCAGGGGCCGGGCGGGGCGGGGCGCTCCTGGGTGCTTCCCGGCCATCCTGAGCGTGTCCGGGGCGTGGGGTCGGGACTGGCGTTGGGGCAGCGCTCAGCAGCTGTTTGGGTTTGGTGCTTGGAGGGGGGGGGAGTAGGAGGTGGTGCGGGGTTTTTCTTCAGGCTTGTGGTTTTCACTAGGTTATCGGGATTCTGTGGGGCTTTACATTGGGCCTGGAGTTAGTGGGGTCGGTGTGGGCTTGTGGGGTTGTTTTAGCTGGATAGGGGAAGTTGGTTGGGGCTCGCAGGTTTTTGTGGGTGCAAGGGGTGTCCATGGGGTTTATGTGGGTTTGTGTCTCTCTTTAATTGCAGCTTGTGGGTTTTCTGGCTCATGGGGTTGTTTTGGCGGAGGATGGCTTGGGGCTTCTGTTGTGGTTTTTGTGGTGTTTAGTGGTTATTTTGGGTTGGGTTTTTTTTTTTTAAATTGGGTTTTAGGGGTTTCCGTGGCTTGCAGGTTTTAAATTTTTTTTTTCTGGTCTGGGTGGGCTCAGGCGTTGGATGGGGTTTTTTATTTATTTACCACATTACTGTAAATGAAAATGGAGGGCAGATTCTGCTCTGCCTTTTGTTTCCTTGTCAGCAAACATCTGCAACCTCAGCTAGTGTAACAGACGGGCCCTGGCAAGTAGGTTTTGCTCTCCAGTGTTTCTTTTGGGAATGGTTACATTGATCTCGGCTCTGCTCGAGAGGAGGAGCTGAGCTGGACTTGTGCTTTGCCCTTGCTGATGCCGTCCTGGAGAATGCTGTGCGCAAGAGCATTCTGAAGCCATTGAAGGGCCCCATTGAAGTGATGTTGAGAGAGTTTCATGCCGCAGATGGGTGTTGGAAAGAGCTAAAGGAAAACCTGCAGCTGGTGCGGCAGAGGAATCCTCAGGAACTGGACGTGCTTGTTCCCACACCAGATTTTGTGGACATTGAAAAGATTAAAGTCAAGTTCGTGATCGTGCAGAAAATGCATTCACCAGAAAAGCAAGTCCCACTGCTGCTGAGAGTCTGCAGACTGGTTTAGGCAGCTCTGGAGAATAAGTCAGGTATGTTGCTTCACGTGGCTTGAGTTCCCCAATGCTTCTCCAGACCCGAGCTTGCCTTTCAGTGGAGGAAGCCAAGCTGCCTGATTCTCCCTTTTGAGCAGAGTTCTGTCTCTCTGCTTCTTTCCTGCTCTCTGCAATGTGTTTGGCAGGGTGCCGTAGAGCTCATGGGTGAAGCAGAGCTGTGCAGGCCTGACTGGACTGGAGCGTCCCAAAGGGGTCACGCTTTGTGTGCCGCAGCATCAGAGTGCCAGTGGTTTATCATGTGGGAACTTGGGGATCGGCACCCGGGGTTTTTTTCCTTTCCCCTTCTGACCAGTGTGGCAGGAGGAGCGTCTGCTCCACAGCAGCACCATCTCTGGACCCTGCTGCCTTGGGCGTTCGCTCAGCCTTAGTGCCTTTCGTTTGTCAGCTGCTCTGCTCCGCAGGACAAGTCCTGTGAAGAACCCCCCATGCGCCCCGTGACCCCCCAGGGTGTTAAGGCTGTCCCTGTGTGCCCATAATGGCAGGGTCAGAGCGTGAGGCCAGGAGCAGAGGGTGTTGCCTTAGGAATTTCTGCCCCACTTGCCACGGCTTTGCCACCGACAGATGTGGTGATGGGCAAGGTGGGCATCAGGTCCGGGCATCGCAGGGGTGAGTTTCAGGACGGGGACAGGGAGAGGCTTGGTGTCAGGTGCCAATGCTTCAGCTGGCAGGGGCTGAGGTTTGGGTTTTCGAGCTGCTGATGTGTGTTTTCTCGTTCTACAGAGCTACTCTTAGAGGTCGCAGTCGTGAAGAACTTCTCTACACAGAGCAGATAAGCAGGCACTTCTTTTCTTCCAGCACTGGGGAACACGGGGGATTGATCACTCCACGAAGGACATGTTCACCCACAGGTACAAAGCACAACAGATTTATACAATTTTTAGTAAAATCATTGTGCAGAAATGCTCACTGCTTAGCTCAACCTTCTCAGTGATTGGCTTTTGCTTGCTTCACTTTATCTATATTCTTATTCTATAAAAATCATTGGTTAACTATGCTGCTTGTTTTAAATACAAAGAGGGGAAGGTATCGATTAACATATTCCTGTTATTTCCTGGAAATCATGACCATATGTAAACGTCCTCCACACATGCGTAATCGTAATGCAGAGTCCATAGCGATAACGGCACACACCCTCTTGTTCCTACAAGTCCTAACATGCTGTATATTCTCATAGCTGCTATAACTCCTTTAAAATCCAAATCATATCCTAAACTAAAACTGAAATAACCTAGAAGTTAAGCTATTTTATTAGGGTGACTGTAACATTTCCCCCCTTGGAAAGTATCGATAATTATACTCAGTGCTTTCACACAATCAAATTGCGGCTTTATTGAATGTCAGATTGTCATATGATGGTGGATCTTTTCACTTGTGCCAGATGCCAGTTTTTATTTCCTTTAAAGGGAGATTTCTTCCAATCGAGCACAGTATAGGCAATCCTAAAGTAATTTGTGATACATTTTGCCAATTTGCTACTCCTTTAATCAAATTATAATTATTATTTTTTTTACCTTCTATTGATATTTGGTTTGTATTTATTTCCTTATTCCAGCTTGTTCACCTACTTTTACTTGTCAATCATTAAAGATACAGGTTTGTCTCTGAGTACTATTTGCTACCTGCTCTTGGTTTGGCAATGGTTTTTCTTTTATTCTTGTTTCCACCATCCTAGACTGCAGAGCAAACAGAAAAACCAATTTGTTAATTATGTTTCAAACTGAACTTTAAAGTCTCTGGATTTCCAACTATTTTCCAGCTAGTGGGTGTCGCCCACTTCGCTCCAGTGTCGTGGATCACAGAATCACAGAATCACAGAATTGTAGGGGTTGGAAGGGACCTCGAGAGATCATCGGGTCCAACCCCCCTGCCAAAGCAGGCTCCCTAGCTCATATTGCTCAGATAGGCGTCCAGGCAGGTCTTGAATATCTCCAGTGAAGGAGACTCCACCACCGCCCTGGGCAGCCTATTCCAGTGCTCTGTCACCCTCACTGTGAAAAAGTTCTTCCGCATGTTGGTGCGGAACTTCCTATGCTCCAACTTGCAGCCATTGCCCCTTGTCCTATCCCCACAGACCACTGAAAAGGGGCTGGCTGATTCCCCCTGCATCCCCTGCTTCAGATAATTATAAACTTTGATTAGGTCCCCCCTTAGTCTTCTCTTCTCAAGGCTGAACAGTCCCAGCTTACTCAGCCTTTCCTCATAGGGGAGATGCTCTAGGCCCTTAATCATCTTCGTAGCCCTTCTTTGGACTCTTTCCAGGAGATCCCTGTCCTTTTTATACCAAGGAGCCCAGAACTGGACACAATACTCCAGGTGGGGCCTGACCAGGGCAGAGTAGAGAGGGAGGATCACCTCCTTTGACCTGCTGGCTACACTCCTCCTGATGCATCCCAGGATCCCATTGGCTCTCTTGGCCACCGAGGCACACTGCTGGCTCATGGCCAACCTGTCATCTACCAGGACCCCCAGGTCCTTCTCCACTGAGCTCTTCTCCAGCAGGTCATCCCCCAGCCTGTACTGATACAAACAGTTGTTCCTTTCCAGGTGCAAGACTTTACACTTGCTTTTGTTGAACTTCATCTGGTTTCTCACTGCCCAGCTCTCCAGCCTGTCCAGGTCTCTCTGGATGGCAGCGCAGTGCTCCTGCGTGTCAGCCACTCCTCCCAGCTTTGTATCATCGGCGTACTTGCTGAGGGTGGATGTTACTCCCTCATCAAGATCGTCAATGAAGATATTAAACAGGACTGGACCCAACACTGAGCCCTGGGGAACACCGCTGGTAACAGGCCTCCAGTCAGATTCTAGTCCACGAATCACAACCCTCTGGGTTCGGTCCGACAGCCAATTCTCAACCCACCTCACTGTCCACTCATCTATCCCATGCTTTCTCAGCTTTGCTATCAGGATGTCATGGGAGACAGTATCAAAGGCCTTGCTGAAGTCAAGGTAGATGACATCCACTGCTCTCCCTCCATCTACCCAGCCTGTCATGAGATCGTAGAAGGCTATGAGGTTGGTCGAGCACGATTTCCCCTTAGTGAATCCATGCTGACTACTCCTCATGACCTTCTTCTCTTCCAATTGCTTGGAGATGGCATCCAGAACAAGCTGTTCCATTACCTTTCCAGGGGCAGAGGTGAGGCTGACTGGCCTATAGTTACTAGGTTCCTCCTTCTTGCCCTTTTTAAAGACTGGAGTGACATTGGCTATCCTCCAGTCTTCAGGCACTTCTCCTGTCCTCCAAGACCTGTCAAAGATGATAGAGAGCGGCTCAGCAATCACCTCCGCCAGCTCCCTCAGCACACGTGGATGTAACCCATCTGGGCCCATGGATTTGTGTGCATTAATCCCTTTGAGCCGCTCCTGGACCTCCCCTACTTGAACCAGAGGGAAATTCTTCATTTCCCAATCAGTCCTACTCTCATCCAGTGTCTGTGGGTCCCGGGGGGCCTTTGAAGTGAAGACCGAAGCAAAGGCGGCATTCAATATCTCCACTTTCTCAGCATCCCCCGTAACCAGGACACCCTCCTTATTCAGCAAGGGACCTACATTATCCCTGGACATCCTCTTACTGTTCACGTGTCTAAAAAACCCCTTTTTATTATCCTTTATGTCCCTTGCCAGCTTAATTTCCAAGAGGGCTTTAGCCTTCCTAGTTGCATCCCTACAGGCCCTGACCACATTCCTGTATTCTTCCCAGGTGCTCAGACCCTTTTTCCACGATTCATAGATCTTCTGCTTCTCTTTGAGTTTGCTCAATAGCTCCCTGTTCATCCATGCAGGTCTTCTGCCTCTCTTTCCCCATTTCCTCCTCAAAGGGATGCATCGTTCCTGTGCTTGGAAGAAGTGCTGTTTGAATGCTAGCCAGCTCTTGCAGGCTCCCATTCCTTCAAACAGCGTAGCCCACGGGATAGCCCCCATTAAGTGGCGGAGGAGATCAAAGTTAGCTCTACCAAAATTCAGGGTAGCTATCCTACTTTTTGGCTTGCTTCTTCCACCCAGGATCATGAACTGAACCATTTCATGGTCGCTTTGCCCTAAGCTGCCCCCGACCTTCACTTCCCTAACAAGTCCATCCTTGTTAGTGAAAACAAGGTCCAGCAGCCGCCCTCCCCTTGTGGGCTCCTGCACCATCTGTAGCAGGAAATTGTCTTCAACACACTGCAGAAATTGTCTGGACCGCATACGACTGGCCGTATTGCTTGCCCAGCAAATATCTGGGTAGTTGAAGTCCCCCATAAGGATCAGTGCCCGGGAACTTGAGGCTACTTCTAACTGTTTATGGAATGCGTTATCTACCTGCTCCTCTTGATCAGGGGGCCTATAGCACACTCCCACAACAATGTCCCCCATACCGGTTTGCCCCTTGATTTTAACCCACAAGCACTCGACAGAAGGTTCATCCTTCCCCAGGTGGAGCTCAACACATTCTAGGTGCTCTCTCACATAAAGAGCAACTCCTCCACCTCGCTTCCCTAGCCTGTCTTTCCTAAAAAGCACATAGCCATCCATGACAGTGTGCCAGTCGTCCAGGTTGTCCCACCACGTCTCTGTGATTGCGATGAGATCATGGCCCTGCGACCGCACAAAGATCTCTAGTTCTTCTTGTTTGTTCCCCATGCTACGTGCATTTGCGTAAAGACAGTTCAGTGGTGAAGCAGATGTAGGTATCCTCAACGGCCCACAGCGAGATTTCTGACAGGGGACTGGCAAAAGTGGCTCCACGGAGGAGTACTCAGGGCAGTCCACAGAATTTTCCCTACTCTCACGTGGAAAAACGTCCCCAAGTCCACGACTGTGCTGTTGGTATTTACCTCTTCCCACCGTCAACTCCCGTTGTGTCTCCCGAAGCCTAACCCTGGCAGCCGCCTTAATATCCCCTTCCCCCATGCGTCTGATTCAGCAATCTTGATTGCAGTAAAGGTGGTTAATGACCCCGGTAGGGTCCGTTCCACTTTCCTTGTAGAGGTTTTTCTTTCCAGGTCTTTATATAGACATAATCTTCAGGTTGAAAATTTTGTGCAGGATTCTCCTGTGTCAGGGGTTGATTCTACACCACTACACTCTGTGGAGTCTAGCTAGAGTCTTTCCAAGAGAAAGCAAATAATTACATGCATCTTGTTTTTCTGTCATATGCATATTTGGATTAGGAATTTCACGTGGCTTTCCATACTTTATTTCATCAGGACTCACTGACATTCCACTTCAGGGTTTTATTCTTCTTTGTAACAATGCCAGTGGAAGTGCCTGAGGCCCTTTCAATTTGGCTTCTCGACAGATACTGCTAATTTGGCTTTTCAAAGTTTGATTCCTCTTTTCCACTTTCCCACTAGGTTGTGGTCTTCAGGAGGCGTGCAAATCCCAGGGCATTCCTAGGATTTTTCACACATTCTGCAACGCTGTGGCCACAAAATGTGGTCCTGTATCACATGATATTCCAAAAGATATTCCAAATCTAGGAATAATCTCCCGTAGGAGCCAATTAACTGTTTCCTTAGGTTGATTGGTGCGACAGGGAAAGGTTTCTGGCCATCCAGAAAAAGTATCAACCCCAACCAAAACATACTTGTAACTCTGTAACATCAATAATCTCCCAGATTCATTCCTGTTTTTAACTTGCCCATTTGAGTTTTCTATTGTACTACTGGATTGTTTAAACATGCCTTACAGTTTGCTGTTACTGACTCAGCTGTTTCTAGCATTCGCACTGACACTATGTGCCTCTTTAGGAACGTCACAAGGGCGCCTGCGCCCCCATGGCATTCTTGATGTCTTACTTGCAATATTTCTCTCATGATTAAGGGAGGCAATATTACCTCCAGGTCCAGCCTGTGTGTTTCTACTTGTTACCTGGCATATCTTAGTCCTTCTATGGGAGTCAGCTTCCTCTTTGTGCTCGAAAAGGGGCACGCTGTGCCTCTTGGGTGCCTGTCTCGCTCCCCGGCATGGCGCCCGTCGGGTGGTTCTTTGCTTGTGCTGCCAGCTCACTGTGCGGTTTGTCCCCAAGTCTCAGAAGTTTCCGGTCGGTCCTCTCTTGTGGCATGATCGCTGCCTCTGCCAGCAGCTGTGCTCTCCAGCCATCTGTTTTCATGGATTGGGGCTTCTTGCGTGCATCCTTCCATCATTAGGTCTTGAAGGCAGGCTTCTTGCACATCCGTTGTCCTGATTGTGACAGTAAGTCCTTCCGCCAGGCCGTTCCTGTCCAGTCTTTTCTGGGGTGGTGTAGATAGAGCTGCCTCGCCTCTGTAGGGCAGTGCATTGCTCAACGGCACCTCCAGTCCAGGGTTTCCCCCTTCCTGCTGAAAGTTTTCTCTCATCTTGGGGTTGCGTTGTGTGTGGGGCTCTGGGTAGCATTGTTCTGTGTGCATGTTTGGTGTGGAGCTGCTCTGCCCGGCGCTCTAGAATCTGGGTCAGGCAGCATAGCAATAAGAGTGCGGAGTGGGCATGTGGCTACACCCAGGCTGCTTGGGCACAGGCAGTACGGTCGCTGGGATTGAGGGGCTGTCAGCAGGCTGCGTGGAGAGCAATCTCCGTGGTGTTTGCTGGCGATGATGGGAGCTGCCTGGGAGGGGCCCTTCTACATTGGAAAAAGGAGAGGGAACTGTGCAGGGGTTGAGGGCTTGTCTGCATAGGGCTCAAAGTCATGCTTGCTTTTTGTGTTCTTGTCTTAAAGGTGGTCTGGTGTTAGACTCTAGATGGTGTTCCTAAACGGCAGTGCGAGCTCTGGAATTGTGCAGCAATGAGATGGCATCAGTGGGACTTGCCTAAGAATCTGTTGGGTTTTTCAGACGGGCTGCCCTCCATGCGTCCCAATCCAGGGATGGAGGTTTGGAGTGGAGTGCCACGAGAAGGTGGGTCGGCTGGTGATGTCGGCTGCACGAGGCGGTTGGTGGCTCTGTGAGTACTTCAGGATTTGCCTGTGTCTCTTTGAAGGTGCAAAGTAAGGAGGAGAGCGGGCCTCTGAGGGAGGTGGCGCAGGCCAGGTGAGCTGTTCCTAGGCATCCGGAGTGGTGTTGCAGAGTCAGTTATGGGCCTACCTTGTTTGGGCTGTCTGGGCCAAGCCCCAGACTTGGCATGGCCACCCCTGTGCGACGGAGGCAAGGAGAGCAATTGGTCAACATAAGGGAATGAAGGATGGGAATGAGTTTTGGCAGTTTCTCAGCCTGTGGCTCTGGCTTTTTCTTTTGCAGGCTGCACAGGCAGCGTCGGCGGGACACTGCGACCTGTGTCAGCGCACCGAGAAGATGAAGCGATTGTCTCTGTATCAGGCTTGTCATGCATCATGTACCTGGGTTTTTGGGTGCTGTAATGGTTAGCATGCCTCTGTAGAGGGCTTGTCTCATGTCATGTGCCTGGGTTTTTGGGTGCTGTAATGGGTAGTGTGCTCTCCTTTGTCTCGGGACAAAGGGAGGGGATTATGGAAATCACCTCTCAAAACTCATTTTAATAGGCAGTGGGGACAGGTTATGAGTATGTATAGCTGTATGAGGTAACCTAATGAATAAGTATCATTGAACGGAATAGAACCAAGAAGAACTGCCACATAAGTGTGTGCATCTGCAGTGGACCAATCCTCCCCTGTGCACACAGCGTTGAACCATGAGAACCAGCAGTAAATGGAATTACCCATGTGATGAGAAGTTGCTTTGGACTGATGGGACGCTGCAGCTCTGTGGTGGTAGGTATTGCAACCTTGTGAACTACCACATGCTGGTGTTCTCTTTCAAGCGCTCTCTCTTGTCCACTCTTTTATCTTTCTTTCCCTCATTCTCTTGCATGCTGCTTGTAGGCCAAATACAGTGAATGGAACCTTGACTCTGTTTTGAGTCTTAACTCTGTTCCTGAGGATTGCAAAGACCTGGTCACAACAAAGCACCTAATTGGACATCACTCAGGAGTTAAGCCCAGCCGCCCCCAGCCACCCAGAGCAATCTGAGGTTGGTTGGAACGCAAGGGGGTTTAACCTCTGCCAAATTAGTCTATCTGGTTGTGGATTGTGAGAGCTGTGTGCCTCTATCGGCTTGCCTTGCATGGATTTTAAGGTAGTGTAATGGATAGCACACCTCTGTATCGGGCTTGCCGTGTCTGTCTCTGTCTCCATCGTGTCTTGCAATGTATGACACTATATCTGCTTTGCATTTTGTGCTGTCTGGTTTGGTGTTGGGGTAGTGTAATGAATAGCACTGTTATGTCATGGGATTGTAAGTTGCTGTCTGGCTGTGTTTTTGGATTGTCTTGCATTGTATGACATTGACTTGGGGTGCAGTCTTGGACTGTATATTGTCTTTGCTAGCTGTTTTTTTTTGCCAGGCACTACATGGAGATTTGGATTCCTGCAGAAAATTCTGCAACAAAATTTGCCATAGTGTAAATTTCAAAGAGAAGCAGGTGGTAGCATGCTGCAGGTAGTGAAGTGGTTTCCTAGGCTTTGGCTATTGCAGTCTGATGCTTTAGTGTCACAGTGATGAGGCTTTTTGAAGTGTGAGACCATGCCAAGCATTGCTGTAGGCTTGGGGTTGATGGCCCATTGCAGTGGCTGCGGGTGGGATGGCTCTGATTTAGGTGTGCATCAGCAGGTGTGGGTGGGCTGTTGGGGAGTTAGTGTGGCTAACCATGTGTGTGCGTGTGAGTTTTAGTTTCAGGTTTACTCAAGCCTCAGGTATTAGATTTACAATAAAAAAACCTGAGCCAGGGGATTTTTTTTTTTTTTCCCCAGCTGGGTGTTTTTTACCCCGGTCCTGGCTGGTCTGTGATGTGACTGTTGTCGCTGACCTTCTTTCACCTTGAACTATGGTCAGCAGTGAGTTCACATCGGGGTGACTTGCTTAAGTCACCTGACATCACCTTCTTTATTTTGGACCTTGACCTCTTGACTTTTTATCTCTTTAACCCTGAACTCTTTACCTCTGAACTTTTGGTCTTTTGATGACTTTGACCTGTTGACCTCTGTCCTTGATTTTTACCTCTAATGCCTGACCCCTCATGACCTCAACCTGTAACCCTAATGCTGACCCCCTTATGTCATGTTTTAGTTGTCTTTAGAATTAGGCTTAGGGGGTAGGGTTCTTGTATCCTTCTCTTTCTTATATTACCCGCTTTCTTGTCTCCACCCCTTTCTCTGTTACACTCTATCTTTTCTCCTCCTTTGCACAGCTCTTTTTGTTAGTCTTTCCTTTCCCTTCTTCCTCTCTTAAACTTTTCCTGTCTTCCTATGTGTCTTTATCTTTTCTTCCTCTACTTACTCTCCCTGCCCCTTCTTTGTGTTTCTTTTTCTTGATTCAATGAAATGTAATCATGCTGAATAGATTGATGTAGGTGTAGCTTAAGAGACAATTAATATAACTTTAATATAAGAATTTTAATGTTTTTAGGAATAGATTAGTTTTGGATTTTAGTAGAATATGGCTGTAACTGTGTGAGCTGCTTTGTGAGAGCAGCTACAAAACTTAGCTGTAACAGCGCAACAGCTTTGAAGATAAAGAAGTAAGAATTTGTGTGTTTTAGAATAGACAGTATTTGCATGTTTTGAAGAATAGATTAGTTTTGGATTTTAGTAGAATTTGGCTGTACTCATGTGAGGTGTTTCATGAAAGCAGCTACAAAACTTAGCCATAACAGTGCAACAGTCTTGAAACAAAAGAAAGTGAAGATAGGGGAGTCTTAATTTGTTGTTAGTCTCATTATTTATGAGACAGAGTATATCTTGTTTTCAGCAAAAAAGGGGTTCCAAACTAGTTTGTGCAGGAGTGTTTTTGAGCTCAGGTAACCACGGCGAAGAAACGTAAAGAGCATGAGCTGAGAGTGAGGAAGACGTCCAGCCTTCATCCCTGAAGACCATGGGACTACCCCATAAGTGTCACTGAGTATGCTCTATCTGGGAGCAATTAATATAAATGACTTCTTAGAAATAATTTGTATACTCTGCTTTAACTATACATATTCATTATAATTTCTAAGAAAATCTGTATAAATATAAGAGATTTGGCTTTAATCAGGGCCCCCATTTGGAGGAGCGATCCCCTGTGTGCCCGGCGCTGCAATAAAGGATCCCTGCTTCATAGTCACTAAGGCTACTGAGTTTTGATTCTGGTTTTCCGAGGCATCATTCTATATCCTTGACTTTGGTGCTTTCTCCCCTTCCTTCTCTGTCTCAAAGGTGCCAGCCTGTCCATGGCTGCAAATGATCCTCCCGGAAACAGTGACCCGGTGAGTTAGGGTCTGGCGTTTTTCATCCCGGCTTGTCCGCTGCCCGCGGAGCCCTCCCCCCCTTACCCCAGACACCCTGCGCGAAGCCCCGGAGAAACATCCCGGCTGTACTGCGCATGCTTGTCGGTCCTGCGGTGCTATCGCGGCATGGCCGCAGAGCAACGGCGGCTCGCCGCTTTAAAGCGATCTGCCGGCTGCCGTACCGGCGCGTCTCCGCAAGGCAGCAGCACGCAGCCAGTTTCGCGTCCTCCGCCGCAGCACAGCGAAGTGTCCAAAAAGGTGGCAGCACGCAGCAACTTTGGTGCCCTGTGCCGCCCGGCTGCTGTACCGTGGCGACTCTGCAAAGCGGCAGACTCAAGCGGATTCCGCCCATGCAGGGTACTACGGCCGGGTGCAGAGGAGACAGAGACATTGTTGGAGCCTCCCTGAGACCAGGCATTGGGCACCCCGACTCCCAGAGACCCCTCTGAGCCCTCCCAGCAGGTTTAGTTCCTACAGTCAGAGGAGCAGTGTGTTTTTCTCCTTAGGCCTGAGCAGCTCTCACTGCTAACTACTACCCTGCTCAGGGACTGGGAATATTCGGCTTCCTTGGGGTATCTCTGGGCAGAGCACTCCTGCCCCAGCTGCCTTCTCCTGCCTGGGAAACACTTCCTTTCTCCATTGGTCCTTGCATGGACAAGATGCAGGCACCCAGGATCTTTCCCGTCTGCAACCGAGGTGGCTGCCCTTCAGCTCCGGCCAGGAGCTGTCAGGCAGAAACTAGCGCTTCCTTACAGGCTTTGCTCTAAGAGTCATGAAAATCAGTGTGGAAAGGCTTTCTGAGATCAGCATCAGCCCCTTCCACAAACAAGTAGCTTCTGCTCCTGGTTTTTACCTCCTTCCCTCAAGAAGGGTTTGTTTTTCAGTCTTTTCTTTTCAACCCTGAAACTTTATTTCAATAAAATAGTTATAAACAAGAATGGTGCAAGTGCACATCCCCTTCTGGAACAGTCGGCTGCTGATGATGGTGCTGCTGAACCTAGTGACGGGGCCATTTGGCGCTGCCCGTTCCGCTGTTGAACCTGTTCACAAGCTACAGGCAGAAAACATTGACACAAAGGCACCATGAAACTTCCTGAGACAGACGAACAAAGCGTCCCCCCCACCCCTGAGTCACATCCCCTCTGTGTTCCTGTACACGCTCTCGGTCCCACAGCAAATCAACAGACAGAGCTAGGATCACATCCCATCCTACCCTGGCACTAACCACTGTCTGCCAGTGAGTATTTCCCTCCCTTTCAGTTTCTTGCAGAGACTGTTGGTACAAGCAGCTTTCGGAGAGTCCTCACGTTACCTTGCGTAGTGCCTTGTTGGCCACTAAGGTGTCGGGGGAGACACCCGCCCGGTGGCACGTTGGGCAGGTATGGCCCTCCGAATCCAGCAGCACTGTTCGAATGCCTGTGGGGGACCAGAAGAGTCAGAGTAGTTTTTAGCCAAACTAAAGACAGTTTGAGAGTTCTAATCCCTTGAAAACCAATGATTCCTGGGTGAATATTGTCTGCATGGAGAGCCTGGAGCGATCAACGTTGCACAATGTAAAAACTTCTGGTCTTTAGCAAATGACCTACAGGTCGCTGTGTCCAGTGATTCAACTCGTCTTCTTTCTACCCCCAAGGACAGTGACAATCCCACACCTCAAGCTTAAGGAATAAGCCGCCTCTCAAAAGCAGGTTGGTGCACATTTCTGCACTCTTCTCATACATGTCCTTCCACACACAGAGAAGATGGAGCTAGATATGGAAAAGGGGAATAAAGCATTCTGACTCGTGCTTTCCCCCTTAGAGGGGCGGAGTCCTTTCCTAGTCAGGGTGTACTGAAGTTTGAAATAGAACAGAGCCCAAAGGAAGCTGGTGATCTCCCCTTGCTGCTTTCTACAGATCAGATGGGATGGTCTGAAAGGACAGTCATGGGAGTAACACTTACACTCGTCACAGTAACTGTTCCCACAACAGGGGATGATTGCGGCGTCATTCAGGTCTTCTTTACAGATGGGACAACACAACCATTCAGGAATAGGAGCATCTGAGGGGGAGGAGGAGGAGGAGGAGGATGGCTCGTCGCATGGGAAGGGACGCTTTCTTTTTCCTCTGGCATACGCTTCCCTGGAGGGTGGTGGGGAAGGAAGAAGAAAGGTACAAATGGGTAAAGGCAAACTCAGACGGGGACAGAAAGCTTGGCTCAACAGCTATTTGTGACAGTTTGTATTTGTGAAGTAGCATTCCAAAGCAAAATGAGCTTGTGAAGAGAACAACTCTACCTGTACACTTTCGCAGAAATTCAGATCACAGAAGCACAGAATCACAGGGGCTGGAAGGGACCTCAAGAGCTCATCGAGTCTAACCCCCTGCCAGAGCAGCTCCCCAGCTCATATTGCACAGGTCGGCGTCCAGACGGGGCTGGAATATCTCCAGAGATGAGACTCCGAACCCCCCCGGGCAGCCTGTCCCAGGGCTCCCTCACCCTCACTGTGAAAAAGTTCTTGCCCAGATTGGTGCAGAACTTCCTTTGCTCCAACTTGAAGCCACTGCCCCTTGTCCTGTCCCCACAGACAACTGAAAAGACGCTGGCTGTCTCCCTCGTGGATGGTGGCACACCACCACTTTAACCAACTCGCAGGGGCATGAACATTGTGACCGCCTGGTTTTAAGAGGAGAAGGTGGCACAGATTTTAGGGCCAAGGTCCAATGACAATGCTTCCTCCCCGGAAGCTGCTGGCCAAAGTGCCGGCATTGCCATCTGTGCAGGGTTTCTCTTGCTCCCTCTTCTCTCAGTCCAATTCCTTCAGTACTTACGCAGTCACAGATGGAATGACGTATTGCCCAGTGCTGGTCACCATTGTGCCCTTTGTGCTGGGGTCTTTCACCTCCACCAGGAACGTGCTGGGAATCCCTGTGCTCTTCTTTATTCTTCGAACTGGCTCAAAATCTTTGTCCTGTCAAGAAGGGAAACGGACATGGCGGTGATTATTAGAAGCAGCAGGAGCCTTTCATCCTGCCCTTTGCCCTAGCGTAAGGCTCGCTTGAGGGCAATACTGATATTCCTCAATGGATACAGCCAGGATGTCACTAAGGCTTGAGCTTGGTTTTGAACTCAGTCGACAGTCTTGGTCTTGACTTCAGGTTCCTTAAGCGGGAGAGCTCCCTGAGCGCACCAGCCACACAGGGAAGAGACACAGACCCGCTCCTCCTCCAAGGCCCAGGTCCGCTGAGAGCTGAACTCAGGGCTCTCTGTCAGGCACTGGGGAAACCTCCCAGCACCAGCCAGACAACACGGCTGACTTCACAGCCTCTGCAGACACATTCAGGGACTGACAGTAAATGGCAGCAGGACTCGTCCAGAGGCTCGCAGCATTCACTCAGGTCAATATTAAAAGGGAAGGGTACAATGATAGAAGTATTAACAGATGCATCACAGTTCCCAGGGAAAGATCTACGGGCACATTTCACGTCGCTGACCCAGAGGGAAGGAAATGGTCCCTTTGTGTATCCCCGTTTCCCTGGCATTCTGAAGGGCTTTGCCCCGTGGCCACAGAGCTGCTCTCTTTCACCCCCAGAGAAACCCTTCTGAATACCAGTATTCATGCCTTGGTTACCTCACTGACAAGGTAAACAAACTCAAAGTGAAGTGAGGCCACGAGTCCCCCCACTCTTACCCCATTAGTGGGGCAGTCCCTGCGGTAGTGGCCAGGTTTCCCGCACCGAAAGCAGATGTAGCTTGGTGGAGGTGGACCCCAGCATTTCTTCATGTAACTAAAGGGGAAACAAAGACAAAGCTCTGTATCAATGTCTCTGGTGGAAACAGACCGCCCTGCGGCTCTTCAGCAACCTCCACAGGACAGACTGGACATTCTCAGCACTCACTGGACCGGATGGTACTGCTGACAAGACTGGACCATCATGGCTGCGATCTTGTCTTCCTCGGAAGCGTCGGCTTCAGCCAGGTTGGCAGTCTGTGGAACAGGGCATGATGTCACACCCACCATTCCCAAGCACCGCTCTACCCAGATCAACCACTCGTCCCGTTCGTGAGGCAATCCAGACCGGCATGGATTGAATCACTTGCACGAACATCTAACAAAACCTCTACAGAAACTGGCTGAATTTGTCTGAAAGCAAACAGCTGACTAAACACATCCACGTCTCCAGGAATTGAAGGGAATTCAAACACAGCATTTAATACAATCCAGTGAGAAACCTGAAAACCTTTTGCAACGTGCAGCCTCCATGCTAAAAGCCGGTCTGCACTCAGGGGGTTCAAGTAGCAGTTGGGATGTGCTTCAAGTCAGGCTTGTCTCTGAAAGAGACATTTCCTCAAAAGCTGCAATGTGCAGACTACTTGGAGAGACCTTCCCGTTACTGAGAGAAACTTCTCCTGACGACTTTCAAGAACAAAGGACACGTGCAGGGTAAGCACTAATGGAGACCACCACCTTCTGGTAGCTCCCTTCACACCTACTGATTTCTTCTCTCCAAATGTACACAAGTGAACTTCTGCAGGGACACAGGGGAGAAGTTACCGGTGGGAAGAGATGAACTCCAGCCTTTCTTTTCAGCGGGACCAAGGAGGCCCTCTGCCTTCTCGCACCTTTGTAGCTTCAAAGGCCAGTCATTTCACTGGCCAGCACTACACCTTTGCACACAGTGCAATGGCTCTCCCAGACCAAGTTACGCAGCAGAGTGGAGAAAAGAGTGCACATGTCAAATCCAACCCACAGCTGAAACTCAAAATCAAGACTTTAAATCGTTAGCAAGAGCTGAGAGTTCTCTTCACGTGAAAGCAGTCACCCAGCTATAGGTCTCGGGGTACGATTTCAAAATAGCAAGAAAACACTTGGGTTTCCTCCTTTAACAGCAACAGAAAGCTAGATACCTTAATAAGCCGGGCCAGCGAAGGGGATGCAGACGAGCCATCAACCTGGTCGGAGACAATGAAACACAGATTGAAGTTCTACACTCCAAGCACAGCAACCGTTCCCCTCTCCTGTGGCCTGGACGTCTGCGCTATATCCTCTGAGTGTCCCTGAAAGAGCCATTTCCACCCTCCCGGGACCGGCACTTGCTCAAACCCCAGCCCAACCCTGGGACGGCTTAGAAAGTGCCTTTGTGCTGCATGACAAGAAGCTAAAGCGCTTGGCAGAGCAAGCGGCGAGATCGAAGGCACAACTCGGGAATGCCACTTTGTGTAACAACACCACTTCCATTCATGGCAAGCTAGGAAAGACATGGATGTACCCAGAGGGGCCCAAACCACTTCTCCTCAATTACACAGTTCTAGGAACAAATGCCCCAGCTAAGGCAGTGCATGGAAAAGCAAGACAAGGCTACACTGGTTAGAGCTGAGGGAAGCATGTAGGAAAACACACACGTGTGAGATGGTGGTTGTACATACTGCTTTGGATGTCCCTCTCGCCGGCTCTCTTCGGCTTCTAGAAGAAGAAAGGAAGGGGATCAGAACTGAAACTAAAGCCCTTGTACCCAACAGAAAGCTCAGACAACACACCCTAAAGCCTCAACATCTCAACGGGATGTTCTGTGAGCTCAAAGCCTACATCTTGACATCAAGCCCCACAACAAGGCCGCAGGTTCAAGCGCAACGCGCTGCCATCCACACTGACCAGGGAATGCCTGAGAGCAACAGCTCCTGCAGGAAGATGCTCCCTGCGTACACGCAGACCAGGCAAAGGCAGGCTTTGGCCTTGCAGATGCTGCCTGGGGAGCAGGGTGCCGCGGCACGGTTTGTTCCAGGCACACCATAACACATCAGTCTCCTTTCTAAGGCCTGGAAATCCAAGTCAGCTTTGGCACAGACACACGACCTCACAAACTGACAGCAGCTTGACCAAGGTAAAGACCCTCTGAAGGCCTCTGCAAGCCCGGATCCTGAAACGAGGTAGCACACTGACACCCCTAACAAAGAAGCCCATGTCCAATGGGTACTTACGCAGCAGGTGGTTTCCGGGCAGCTTTTCCTCCTCCAGCAGAGTCTCTGCTCCCAATTTTGGAAGAGTCCCGGGGGACCAGGGATTTGTCGTTGGTGTATTCTGAAAACAAGGGCAATAGAGAAAAAGACATCAGTCCATTTCTGAGAAGGGATTTCCATATGTCATTACAAAGCCCTTCGGGGACGCTGTGCACAGGTACAGGAGCAAAACGTTACAGGTACCACTGCACAGGTACCAGGCTCCACCCTGGAAAGGAGCTGCACCCCAGGAGGGACTTGCACCTTCTCGGGGAGCTGCACTCCGCAGGCACCTGCCCCAGCCTCCCCGGGCTCCCCAGGGGCCCCGGAACTCCCTGCCAGGCATTGCGGGGTGGCCTCGCCCTCCCCCAACCCAGAAGACAGCATGCGGGCAGTAACCGCTGGGAACGTCCCTGCTGGGGGAAGATCAGATAGGTGCTGGGCTGAGCCATCGGACGGCAGAGGCAGGTGGGGGGCTCCTGGGGGGCAGGAGCAGCGGGAGGAGCGGGAGCCTGCTGCCTTACCTGCCATGGCGCTTGGAGAGTGGGGTTTGTTTGGGGCTCCGTTGCCATGGCAAGCATCCCACCAGTAACGGCTTCAGCCAGCGCTGCCATGCTTTGGCTTCTCAACCCACAGACACACGGCCCTGTGGAGCTGAGAGTGTCCTAGAGAAACCGAATCCTTCTCCTTCCTATTGCTGGAGAGACAGACGGGAGTTGAGTTAGAAACAAGAAGAGGAATCCAGAGGGAAATCTCACTCACCATGGGAGGGAGACAAAGGAATGCCATCCCTAAGGAAAGCCCTCTGGGGTGTGGGATTTTGCCTTGGAATGGCAGAGGGCGTGTGGGCTTACGATACCACAGGATCCCTTAGTATTGGCTTTAGAAAAAAAGGGAGAAAGAGAAACGACTGAAGAGATGCTGCTCTGCTTGTAGTACAGGGGAGTGCTGGACTCGGGAAGGGGCTTCTAGAAGAAAAGGAGGGATGAAAAAACACAACTGCATGAAGTCGGATCCCCTCCCTTGTTCTGGTGAGAGGGAAAGTGCATGAGATTAAGAAACCTCCCACCTCTCCCACTCTGGTCCCGTCGCAAGTTGAACCAGAAGTAAAGCTGACAAAGGCCCAAATTACCAGCCCCTTTACGAGACATTGTGGGACTGGCAGGGCAAACAGGAGAGTTTTTGTTGGACTGTATTGCTAAAGGATCAGGGTGGCTAGGTGGAGATGGAAAGGCCTGGCAAGTATTACCACATAAATGGAGAGGAACGTGGACTTTAGGACACCGAATTCCTGGACACCCAATTTTTAATCACTCGCACCCTCCACCAGGAATTCTAAGAACCCCTTGGAGGACAATACACTCAAAGGGACTAAACCCCTAGTAGTACGGCCTCATGCTTTCCACGATTTGGTTCCCCCATTGCTATGAGGAAGTGAATTGGGAAAAGGCAGAGTTAGTATATCTGCCAGCATGGGCTTATTCCAAAAGGACACAAGAGATGCTAGCCATCGGGATGACAAACAGAGGGTTCTTCCTTAAGGGACGTAGTTAGACCAAAGCGGAGAGCATTCGATTTGCTCCCTGACAAGGAAGGAGGGGTGTGCATGGCAATAAATCAGAGCTGTTGTGCAGATAGAAATCAAGACAAGGGAACTGAAGCAGATTGAAATAATATGCGGAAACAAACAAAACTCCTTTACCCGGTAGCACCAGAGAATACATTGTGGGGATTTAAGGATGTAGCTTAAGGGACAATTAATTAATAGAGCTGCAATATAGGATGAATTCGCCGGGTTGGAGAATAGAAAGTACTTCTGTGTTTTGAGAATAGAAAGGATGTGCATGGTTTGGATGGCAGTAGGATGTGGCTGTAGCCGTTTGAGCTCTTCTGTTAGAGGAGCTACAAAGTTCAACCATAACACTGGAACAGCCTGGGAGAGAATAAAGTGAAGAGAGGGGAGTAACAAATCAGGAGACCAAAGCCTGATTAAAAGACAGAGTCTATCTTGCTTTCAGCTACCAGCAGTTACTATCCAGCTGGTGTAGGAAGGTGTTTCAGATGGCAGCAAGGTGTTTTAGATACTATGGGAGAAATGTAAAGAGCATGTGCTGAGCGAGAGGGAGACGTCCAGCCTTCATCCTTGAAGGCCACCAGAAGTCCCCCTGAGAGTCACTGAGCATGCACTATCTGGGAGGAGTTAATGGAAATGACTTTCTGGAAATAATCTGCAGATACCTGCCTTTTCTTAGATAATGTAGAGTTAATCTGATAGTTTAAAACTCTTTTATTTAAATAAAGGTTCAGGATTCAGCTCAACTTGGCCACAGCTGGAGCAGATGCTGGGCCATTTCCTGTCTCTTAGAATCCACTTTCAAAAACCTTGCCACAGGGTTTAGCAATGTTTTGCCACCTGGCCCTGTGTCCTGGTTCTTGCCAAGCCAATGTTAATCTCCCCAAGCAGTCAGCACAGGTGAGCTGAGTTATCCTGGGTGGTTTCCCACACCACCTGACACCACATCCCTATAAAAGCAGCTGGTTGGGGAATGCCATAGGCTTGTTTCTTCCAGGACAGTCTGAGTACAGCTGGGATGTTGGGTTGGTTGGTAAGTCAAGTGGGCCTTGCTGTTGGGCAGCATTCTGTAATCATTGGGTCAGTAAGGTACTCTGAGTTAGCACTGGGTGTGAGTGTAACTGGACATCATTGTTCTACGTTCGTGGTGATTTTTGTCAGTAAACTGTACTTATCCACACCCACGGAGGCTATGTCTGTTTCTCCTATGGGAGTGAGTGAGAGGCATGTGGTGCTCAGCCATGGTCTGGGGCTTAAACACCACTCTCTGAGAATTGCACATTAGAGGCCAAAGACAGTGATGACCACTTCCATTTAAACAAACCTTGTGGATGGAGATCTGCAGGGTTCGCATCAGAAGCAGCTGAAGAAAGGGAGACTTAAGGCAGCAAATCATGCCTGTTTGGGCAACAGAATGCAGATTAAAAGGTAAATAGTTAAACAGTTTCTAATGAGCTTCTTTAAAGACACAGAACCTGGAGTGAGACCTTTTATTTCTCTTATCACTGCCCTCCTAGGCTGCAGAGGGGAGAGAAAAGGCATCTAAAGGTTTGTGGCAGCTGGGGCAAGAGTGATCTGCCCAGAGATACCCCAGTGAAACTGAATATTCCCAGTCCCTGAGCAGGGCAGTAGTAGTGAGAGCTGCTCAGGCCTGAGGAGAAAAACACACTGCTCCTCTGACTGTAGGAACTAAACCTGCTGGGAGGGCTCAGAGGGGTCTCTGGGAGTTGGGGTGCCCAATGCCTGGTCTCAGGGAGGCTCCGACAATGTCTCCTTCCCCCCTGCACCCGGCCTCGCTGTCCTCACTGGGAGCCCAGGCCTCAGCTCAGCTTGGCCGCAGCAGGTGCAGAGCCTGGGCCTGCCCAGACCCCCATGGCCGCTTGGCAGCCCTGTGTCCCAGGCCTACAGCTCCCAGCATGCCCCGGGGCAGGCCTTGCTGGAGCCTGAGCCTCTGGGGACACCATCCCCCGACCCGGCCCAGCTCCCTCAGGCCCCATGGCTGCTCCCTGAGGCTTCTCTGGCCCTGCACTGAGAGGGGGACAACAGATGGACAGAGAGATGGAGGGACACAGGCTGGGCCAGGCGGCGAGACAGAGGGGACACTGCAAAGGCAGGTAGGAGCAGAAAGGATGGAGAGAAAAGAGCAGAGAGCGTGAGAGAGACGTGTGGAGGAAGGGAAGCAGAGCACTGGAGAAAGGGTGACAGAGCCTTGGGAAAGGCTGCCCAGAGGGGTTTGGAGTCTCATCTCTGGAGATACACTAGATATACCTGTTTGGATTCCTATCTGCTATCTGCCCTAAAGAAGTGGCTTTGGCAGGGGGTTAGACTCAATGGTCTCTGGAGGTCTTTTCCAACCCCTACAATACAGTACTTCTGTGATCTCTATTTTGCCAAAGTGTACAGTTAGAGTTGTTCTCTTCACATGCTCATTTTTACTTGGAATGATACTTCACAAATACAAACTGTCACAAATAGCTGTTGAGCCAAGCTTTCTGTCCCCGTCTGAGTTTGCATTTAGCCATTTGTACCTTTCTTCTTCCTTCCCCACCACCCTCCAGGGAAGCGTATGCCAGAGGAAAGAATGAAAAGCGTCCCTTCCCATGCAACGAGCCATCCTCCTCCTCCACCTCCTCCTCAGATGCTCCTATTCCTGAATGCTTGTGTTGTCCCATTTGTAAAGAAGTCCTGAATGACGCCACAATTATTCCCTGTTGTGGGAACAGTTATTGTGACGAGTGTAAGTGTTACTCCCATGATTGTCCTTTCAGACCATCCCATCTGATAGGACAATACTCACCCAGGAATCATTGGTTTACAAGGGATTAGAACTCTCAAACTGTCTTTAGTTTGGCTAAAAACTACTTTGCCTCTTCTGGTCCTCCACAGGCATTAGAACAGTGCTGCTGGATTCGGA
The DNA here is from genome assembly GCA_020800305.1 of Porphyrio hochstetteri. Classification (NCBI taxonomy): domain Eukaryota; kingdom Metazoa; phylum Chordata; class Aves; order Gruiformes; family Rallidae; genus Porphyrio; species Porphyrio hochstetteri. The sequence continues at coordinate 13,708,846 of CM036915.1, read as the reverse complement.
GGGCCATACCTGCCCAACGTGCCACCGGGCGGGTGTCTCCCCCGACACCTTAGTGGCCAACAAGGCACTACGCAAGGTAACGTGAGGACTCTCCGAAAGCTGCTTGTACCAACAGTCTCTGCAAGAAACTGAAAGGGAGGGAAATACTCACTGGCAGACAGTCGTTAGCGCCAGGGTAGGATGGGATGTGATCCTAGCTCTGTCTGTTGATTTGCTGTGGGACCGAGAGCGTGTACAGGAACACAGAGGGGATGTGACTCAGGGGTGGGGGGGACGCTTTGTTCGTCTGTCTCGGGAAGTTTCATGGTGCCTTTGTGTCAATGTTTTCTGCCTGTAGCTTGTGAACAGGTTCAACAGCGGAACCGGCAGCGCCAAATGGCCCCGTCACTAGGTTCAGCAGCACCATCATCAGCAGCAGACTGTTCCAGAAGGGGATGTGCACTTGCACCATTCTTGTTTATAACTATTTTATTGAAATAAAGTTTCAGGGTTGAAAAGAAAAGACTGAAAAACAAACCCTTCTTGAGGGAAGGAGGTAAAAACCAGGAGCAGAAGCTACTTGTTTGTGGAAGGGGCTGATGCTGATCTCAGAAAGCCTTTCCACACTGATTTTCATGACTCTTAGAGCAAAGCCTGTAAGGAAGCGCTAGTTTCTGCCTGACAGCTCCTGGCCGGAGCTGAAGGGCAGCCACCTCGGTTGCAGACGGGAAAGATCCTGGGTGCCTGCATCTTGTCCATGCAAGGACCAATGGAGAAAGGAAGTGTTTCCCAGGCAGGAGAAGGCAGCTGGGGCAGGAGTGCTCTGCCCAGAGATACCCCAAGGAAGCCGAATATTCCCAGTCCCTGAGCAGGGTAGTAGTTAGCAGTGAGAGCTGCTCAGGCCTAAGGAGAAAAACACACTGTAGGAACTAAACCTGCTGGGAGGGCTCAGAAGGGTCTCTGGGAGTCAGGGTGCCCAATGCCTGGTCTCAGGGAACTTTGACAATGTCTCCTTCCCCCCTGCACCCGGCCTCGCTGTCCTCACTGGGAGCCCAGGCCTCAGCTCAGCTTGGCCGCAGCAGGTGCAGAGCCTGGGCCGGCCCAGACACCCATGGCCGCCTGGCAGCCCTGTGCCCCAGGCCTACAGCTCCCAGCATGCCCCGGGGCAGGCCTTGCTGGAGCCTGAGCCTCTGGGGACACCAGCCCCAGACCCGGCCCAGCTCCCTCAGATCCCATGGCTGCTCCCTGAGTCTTCTCTGGCCCTGCACTGAGAGGGGGACATCAGATGGACAGAGGGATGGAGGGACACAGGCTGTGCCAGGGGGCGGGACAGAGGGGACACTGCAAAGGCAGGTAGGAGCAGAAAGGATGGAGAGAAGAGAGAGAAGGGCAGGGAGCGTGAGAGAGACGTGTGGAGGAAGGGAAGCAGAGCAAGAGGCTGAGGGACAGCCAGGGAGGGATTAGGAGGGACAGCCAGGCTGTCAGGGAAAGAGAACATTAGCGAGAAAGAAAGGGAAAGAGCAAGATCCTGATGGTCTCCAGACAGAGGGAGGAATCGCAAAGTGGGGGCAAGGATCTGGACAGAGTACCGTAGGGAGAGACAAAAGCAGCAATTTTGGGCAACGGCCCCAGTCCTTGGAGCTCCTGTTTGATCAAAGTTGGAAGACGTGCCGTGGTCTGGAGAGCGTGCTGCAGGGAGGTGAGAGCGACTGGGGAGCAAGGCTGAGAGACCTGCCTGAGCACAGAGGTGGCCGCAGCACAGCCCAGGTGAGCTGGTTGTCTTGACTGTCAAAGTCGAGCCCCTGATTGTGCTCATTGTCTCTAGTATTTGACTCTCTGCCCAAATCAGGGGATGGCTTTGTTTCCACACGTTGTGGCAGTCGTGCAGGGCAGTGATGGCAGGGAAGGTTTGTATTTGGAAGTTTGGGATTTGGGTGGATGAGCTGTTGGATTAGGAACTTTTTTATTCGTCAGCAAAATGTGTGCCAGTGGTTCCAGAAAGTTCCTCTCTTTTCTCCCTTTGCAAGCATCTTGGCGAATGGGAGAAAACTGGGAGGGATGCCCCTGAGTAGGGATAAATTCCAAGGGCATTGTAATGAGGGGTGGTGACAATATCTCTTGGTTAATTGAGAAGAGTGGCCGGAAAATGAGACCTTGAAATATCACGCTGTCTGTGCCTGTTTAGCCCTGGTTAAAGACCAGATGCCCACCAAACTCGGTCTATCACTCTCCTTTGTAGTTGGACAGGGGAGGAAATGTATATTGAGAGGCTTAGGAGTCAATGTAAGGACAGGGAGAGATCATCTTATCATCAGTGACATGGGCAAAACAGACTCAGCACAGAGTGAAGGAAAGAAAACTCTCTAATTTATTACACTACAACTACACACAGAGTGAAACCAGAGTTGGGTAATGAGAAGCACAACACTCCCCTTCACTTTATTCTCTCCCAGGCTGTTCCAGTGTTATGGTTGAATTTTGTAGCTCCTCTAACAGAAGAGCTCAAACGGCTACAGCCACATCCTACTGCAATCCAAACCATGCACATACTTTCTATTCTCAAAACACAGAAGTACTTTCTATTCTCCAACCCGGCAAATTCTCCCTATATTACAGCTATATTAATTAATTGTCCCTTAAGCTACATCCTTAAATCCCCACAATGTATTCTCTGGTGCTACCGGGTAAAGGAGTTTTGTTTGTTTCCGCATATTATTTCAATCTGCTTCAGTTCCCTTGTCTTGATTTCTATCTGCACAACAGCTCTGATTTATTGCCATGCACACCCCTCCTTCCTTGTCAGGGAGCAAATCGAATGCTCTCTGCTTTGGTCTAACTACGTCCCTTAAGGAAGAACCCTCTGTTTGTCATCCCGATGGCTAGCATCTCTTGTGTCTTTTTGGAGTAAGCCCATGCTGGCAGATACACTAACTCTGCCTTTTCCCAATTCACTTCCTCATAGCAATGGGGGAACCAAATCGTGGAAAGCATGAGGCCGTACTACTAGGGGTTTAGTCCCTTTGAGTGTATTGTCCTCCAAGGGGTTCTTAGAATTCCTGGTGGAGGGTGCGAGTGATTAAAAATTGGGTGTCCCGGAATTCGGTGTCCTAAAGTCCACGTTCCTCTCCATTTATGTGGTAATACTTGCCAGGCCTTTCCATGTCCACCTAGCCACCCTGATCCTTTAGCAATACAGTCCAACAAAAACTCTCCTGTTTGCCCTGCCTGTCCCACAATGTCTCGTAAAGGGGCTGGTAATTTGGGCCTTTGTCAGCTTTACTTCTGGTTCAACTTGCGACGGGACCAGAGTGGGAGAGGTGGGAGGTTTCTTGATCTCATGCACTTTCCCACTCACCAGACCAAGGGAGGGGATCCTACTTCATGCAGTTGTGTTTTTTCATCCCTCCTTTTCTTCTAGAAGCCCCTTCCCGAGTCCAGCACTCCCCTGTACTACAAGCAGAGCAGCATCTCTTCAGTCGTTTCTCTTTCTCCCTTTTTTTTATAAAGCCAATACTAAGGGATCCTGTGGTATCGTAAGCCCACACGCCCTCTGCCATTCCAAGGCAAAATCCCACACCCCAGAGAGCTTTCCTTAGGGATGGCATTCCTTTGTTTCCCTCCCATGGTGAGTGAGATTTCCCTCTGGATTCCTCTTCTTGTTTCTAACTCAACTCCTGTCTGTCTCTCCAGCAATAGGAAGGAGAAGGATTCGGTTTCTCTAGGACACTCTCAGCTCCACAGGGCCGTGTGTCTGTGGGTTGAGAAGCCAAAGCATGGCAGCGCTGGCTGAAGCCGTTACTGGTGGGATGCTTGCCATGGCAACGGAGCCCCAAAGAAACCCCACTCTCCAAGCGCCATGGCAGGTAAGGCAGCAGGCTCCCGCTCCTCCCGCTGCTCCTGCCCCCCAGGAGCCCCCCACCTGCCTCTGCCGTCCGATGGCTCAGCCCAGCACCTATCTGATCTTCCCCCAGCAGGGACGTTCCCAGCGGTTACTGCCCGCATGCTGCCTTCTGGGTTGGGGGAGGGCGAGGCCACCCCGCAATGCCTGGCAGGGAGTTCCGGGGCCCCTGGGGAGCCCGGGGAGGCTGGGGCAGGTGCCTGCGGAGTGCAGCTCCCCGAGAAGGTGCAAGTCCCTCCTGGGGTGCAGCTCCTTTCCAGGGTGGAGCCTGGTACCTGTGCAGTGGTACCTGTAACGTTTTGCTCCTGTACCTGTGCACAGCGTCCCCGAAGAGCTTTGTAATGACATATGGACATCCCTTCTCAGAAATGGACTGATGTCTTTTTCTCTATTGCCCTTGTCTTCAGAATACACCAACGACAAATCCCTGGTCCCCCGGGACTCATCCAAAATTGGGAGCAGAGACTCTGCTGGAGGAGGAAAAGCTGCCCGGGAAACACCTGCTGCGTAAGTACCAATTGGACATGGGCTTCTTTGTTAGGGGTGTCAGTGTGCTACCTCGTTTCAGGATCCGGGCTTGCAGAGGCCTTCAGAGGGTCTTTACCTTGGTCAAGCTGCTGTCAGTTTGTGCGGTCGTGTGTCTGTGCCAAAGCAGACTTGGATTTCCAGGCCTTAGAAAGGAGACTGATGTGTTATGGTGTGCCTGGAACAAACCGTGCCGTGGCACCCTGCTCCCCAGGCAGCATCTGCAAGGCCAAAGCCTGCCTTTGCCTGGTCTGCGTGTACGCAGGGAGCATCTTCCTGCAGGAGCTGTTGCTCTCAGGCATTCCCCGGTCAGTGTGGATGGCAGCGCGTTGCGCTTGAACCTGCGGCCTTGTTGTGGGGCTTGATGTCAAGATGTAGGCTTTGAGCTCTCAGAACATCCCGTTGGGATGTTGAGGCTTTAGGGTGTGTTGTCTGAGCTTTCTGTTGGGTACAAGTGCTTTAGTTTCAGTTCTGATCCCCTTCCTTTCTTCTTCTAGACGCCGAAGAGAGCCGGCGAGAGGGACATCCAAAGCAGTATGTACAACCACCATCTCGCACCTGTGTTTTTTCCTACACGCTGCTCTCAGCTCTAACCAGTGTAGCCGTGTCTTGCTTTTCCATGCACTGCCTTAGCTGGGGCATTTGTTCCTAGAACTGTGTAATTGAGGAGAAGTGGTTTGCGCCCCTCTGGGTACATCCATGTCTTTCCTAGCTTGCCGTGAATGGAAGTGGTGTTGTTACACAAAGTGGCATTCCCGAGTTGTGCCTTCGATCTCGCCGCTTGCTCTGCCAAGCGCTTTAGCTTCTTGTCATGCAGCACAAAGGCACTTTCTAAGCCGTCCCAGGGTTGGGCTGGGGTTTGAGCAAGTGCCGGTCCCGGGAGGGTGGAAATGGCTCTTTCAGGGACACTCAGAGGATATAGCGCAGACGTCCAGGCCACAGGAGAGGGGAACGGTTGCTGTGCTTGGAGTGTAGAACTTCAATCTGTGTTTCATTGTCTCCGACCAGGTTGATGGCTCGTCTGCATCCCCTTCGCTGGCCCGGCTTATTAAGGTATCTAGCTTTCTGTTGCTGTTAAAGGAGGAAACCCAAGTGTTTTCTTGCTATTTTGAAATCGTACCCCAAGACCTACAGCTGGGTGACTGCTTTCACGTGAAGAGAACTCTCAGCTCTTGCTAACGATTTAAAGTCTTGATTTTGAGTTTCAGCTGTGGGTTGGATTTGACATGTGCACTCTTTTCTCCACTCTGCTGCGTAACTTGGTCTGGGAGAGCCATTGCACTGTGTGCAAAGGTGTAGTGCTGGCCAGTGAAATGACTGGCCTTTGAAGCTACAAAGGTGCGAGAAGGCAGAGGGCCTCCTTGGTCCCGCTGAAAAGAAAGGCTGGAGTTCATCTCTTCCCACCGGTAACTTCTCCCCTGTCTCCCTGCAGAAGTTCACTTGTGTACATTTGGAGAGAAGAAATCAGTAGGTGTGAAGGGAGCTACCAGAAGGTGGTGGTCTCCATTAGTGCTTGCCCTGCACATGTCCTTTGTTCTTGAAAGTCGTCAGGTGAAGTTTCTCTCAGTAACGGGAAGGTCTCTCCCAAGTAGTCTGCACATTGCAGCTTTTGAGGAAATGTCTCTTTCAGAGACAAGCCTGACTTGAAGCACGTCCCAACTGCTACTTGAACCCCCTGAGTGCAGACCGGCTTTTAGCATGGAGGCTGCACGTTGCAAAAGGTTTTCAGGTTTCTCACTGGATTGTATTAAATGCTGTGTTTGAATTCCCTTCAATTCCTGGAGACGTGGATGTGTTTAGTCAGCTGTTTGCTTTCAGACAAATTCAGCCAGTTTCTGTAGAGGTTTTGTTAAATGTTCGTGCAAGTGATTCAATCCATGCCGGTCTGGATTGCCTCATGAACGGGACGAGTGGTTGATCTGGGTAGAGCGGTGCTTGGGAATGGTGGGTGTGACATCATGCCCTGTTCCACAGACTGCCAACCTGGCTGAAGCCGACGCTTCCGAGGAAGACAAGATCGCAGCCATGATGGTCCAGTCTTGTCAGCAGTACCATCCGGTCCAGTGAGTGCTGAGAATGTCCAGTCTGTCCTGTGGAGGTTGCTGAAGAGCCGCAGGGCGGTCTGTTTCCACCAGAGACATTGATACAGAGCTTTGTCTTTGTTTCCCCTTTAGTTACATGAAGAAATGCTGGGGTCCACCTCCACCAAGCTACATCTGCTTTCGGTGCGGGAAACCTGGCCACTACCGCAGGGACTGCCCCACTAATGGGGTAAGAGTGGGGGGACTCGTGGCATCACTTCACTTTGAGTTTGTTTACCTTGTCAGTGAGGTAACCAAGGCATGAATACTGGTATTCAGAAGGGTTTCTCTGGGGGTGAAAGAGAGCAGCTCTGTGGCCACGGGGCAAAGCCCTTCAGAATGCCAGGGAAACGGGGATATACAAAGGGACCGTTTCCTTCCCTCTGGGTCAGCGACGTGAAATGTGCCCGTAGATCTTTCCCTGGGAACTGTGATGCATCTGTTAATACTTCTATCACTGTACCCTTCCCTTTTAATATTGACCTGAGTGAATGCTACGAGCCTCTGGACGAGTCCTGCTGCCATATACTGTCAGTCCCTGAATGTGTCTGCAGAGGCTGTGAAGTCAGCCGTGTTGTCTGGCTGGTGCCGGGAGGTTTCCCCAGTGCCTGACAGAGAGCCCTGAGTTCAGCTCTCAGCGGACCTGGGCCTTGGAGGAGGAGCGGGTCTGTGTCTCTTCCCTGTGTGGCTGGTGCGCTCAGGGAGCTCTCCCGCTTAAGGAACCTGAAGTCAAGACCAAGACTGTCGACTGAGTTCAAAACCAAGCTCAAGCCTTAGTGACATCCTGGCTGTATCCACTGAGGAAAATCAGTATTGCCCTCAAGCAAGCCTTACGCTAGGGCAAAGGGCAGGATGAAAGGCTCCTGCTGCTTCTAATAATCACTGCCATGTCCGTTTCCCTTCTTGACAGGACAAAGATTTTGAGCCAGTTCGGAGAATAAAGAAGAGCACAGGGATTCCCAGCACGTTCCTGGTGGAGGTGAAAGACCCCAGCACAAAGGGCACAATGGTGACCAGCACTGGGCAATACGTCATTCCATCTGTGACTGCGTAAGTACTGAAGGAATTGGACTGAGAGAAGAGGGAGCAAGAGAAACCCTGCACAGATGGCAATGCCGGCACTTTGGCCAGCAGCTTCCGGGGAGGAAGCATTGTCATTGGACCTTGGCCCTAAAATCTGTGCCACCTTCTCCTCTTAAAACCAGGCGGTCACAATGTTCATGCCCCTGCGAGTTGGTTAAAGTGGTGGTGTGCCACCATCCACGAGGGAGACAGCCAGCGTCTTTTCAGTTGTCTGTGGGGACAGGACAAGGGGCAGTGGCTTCAAGTTGGAGCAAAGGAAGTTCTGCACCAATCTGGGCAAGAACTTTTTCACAGTGAGGGTGAGGGAGCCCTGGGACAGGCTGCCCAGGGGGTTCGGAGTCTCATCTCTGGAGATATTCCAGCCCCGTCTGGACGCCGACCTGTGCAATATGAGCTGGGGAGCTGCTTTGGCAGGGGGTTAGACTCGATGAGCTCTTGAGGTCCCTTCCAGCCCCTGTGATTCTGTGCTTCTGTGATCTGAATTTCTGCAAAAGCGTACAGGTAGAGTTGTTCTCTTCACAAGCTCATTTTGCTTTGGAATGCTACTTCACAAATACAAACTGTCACAAATAGCTGTTGAGCCAAGCTTTCTGTCCCCGTCTGAGTTTGCCTTTACCCATTTGTACCTTTCTTCTTCCTTCCCCACCACCCTCCAGGGAAGCGTATGCCAGAGGAAAAAGAAAGCGTCCCTTCCCATGCGACGAGCCATCCTCCTCCTCCTCCCCCTCAGATGCTCCTATTCCTGAATGGTTGTGTTGTCCCATCTGTAAAGAAGACCTGAATGACGCCGCAGTCATCCCCTGTTGTGGGAACAGTTACTGTGACGAGTGTAAGTGTTACTCCCATGACTGTCCTTTCAGACCATCCCATCTGATCTGTAGAAAGCAGCAAGGGGAGATCACCAGCTTCCTTCGGGCTCTGTTCTATTTCAAACTTCAGTACACCCTGACTAGGAAAGGACTCCGCCCCTCTAAGGGGGAAAGCACAAGTCAGAATGCTTTATTCCCCTTTTCCATACCTAGCTCCATCTTCTCTGTGTGTGCAAGGACATGTATGAGAAGAGTGCAGAAATGTGCACCAACCTGCTTTTGAGAGGCGGCTTATTCCTTAAGCTTGAGGTGTGGGATTGTCACTGTCCTTGGGGGTAGAAAGAAGACGAGTTGGATCACTGGACACAGCGACCTGTAGGTCATTTGCTAAAGACCAGAAGTTTTTACATTGTGCAATGTTGATCGCTCCAGGCTCTCCATGCAGACAATATTCACCCAGGAATCATTGGTTTTCAAGGGATTAGAACTCTCAAACTGTCTTTAGTTTGGCTAAAAACTACTCTGACTCTTCTGGTCTTCCACAGGCATTCGAACAGTGCTGCTGGATTCGGAGGGCCATACCTGCCCAACGTGCCACCGGGCGGATGTCTCCCCCGACACCTTAGTGGCCAACAAGGCACTACGCAAGGTAACGTGAGGACTCTCCGAAAGCTGCTTGTACCAACAGTCTCTGCAAGAAACTGAAAGGGAGGGAAATACTCACTGGCAGACAGTGGTTAGTGCCAGGGTAGGATGGGTTGTGATCCTAGCTCTGTCTGTTGATTTGCTGTGGGACCGAGAGCGTGTACAGGAACACACAGGGGATGTGACTCAGGGGTGGGGGGGACGCTTTGTTTGTCTGTCTCGGGAAGTTTCATGGTGCCTTTGTGTCAATGTTTTCTGCCTGTAGCTTGTGAACAGGTTCAACAGCGGAACCGGCAGCGCCAAATGGCCCCGTCACTAGGTTCAGCAGCACCATCAGCAGCAGCCGACTGTTCCAGAAGGGGATGTGCACTTGCACCATTCTTGTTTATAACTATTTTATTGAAATAAAGTTTCAGGGTTGAAAAGAAAAGACTGAAAAACAAACCCTTCTTGAGGGAAGGAGGTAAAAACCAGGAGCAGAAGCTACTTGTTTGTGGAAGGGGCTGATGCTGATCTCAGAAAGCCTTTCCACACTGATTTTCATGACTCTTAGAGCAAAGCCTGTAAGGAAGCGCTAGTTTCTGCCTGACAGCTCCTGGCCGGAGCTGAAGGGCAGCCACCTCGGTTGCAGACGGGAAAGATCCTGGGTGCCTGCATCTTGTCCATGCAAGGACCAATGGAGAAAGGAAGTGTTTCCCAGGCAGGAGAAGGCAGCTGGGGCAGGAGTGCTCTGCCCAGAGATACCCCAAGGAAGCCGAATATTCCCAGTCCCTGAGCAGGGTAGTAGTTAGCAGTGAGAGCTGCTCAGGCCTAAGGAGAAAAACACACTGTAGGAACTAAACCTGCTGGGAGGGCTCAGAAGGGTCTCTGGGAGTCAGGGTGCCCAATGCCTGGTCTCAGGGAACTTTGACAATGTCTCCTTCCCCCCTGCACCCGGCCTCGCTGTCCTCACTGGGAGCCCAGGCCTCAGCTCAGCTTGGCCGCAGCAGGTGCAGAGCCTGGGCCGGCCCAGACACCCATGGCCGCCTGGCAGCCCTGTGCCCCAGGCCTACAGCTCCCAGCATGCCCCGGGGCAGGCCTTGCTGGAGCCTGAGCCTCTGGGGACACCAGCCCCAGACCCGGCCCAGCTCCCTCAGATCCCATGGCTGCTCCCTGAGTCTTCTCTGGCCCTGCACTGAGAGGGGGACATCAGATGGACAGAGGGATGGAGGGACACAGGCTGTGCCAGGGGGCGGGACAGAGGGGACACTGCAAAGGCAGGTAGGAGCAGAAAGGATGGAGAGAAGAGAGAGAAGGGCAGGGAGCGTGAGAGAGACGTGTGGAGGAAGGGAAGCAGAGCAAGAGGCTGAGGGACAGCCAGGGAGGGATTAGGAGGGACAGCCAGGCTGTCAGGGAAAGAGAACATTAGCGAGAAAGAAAGGGAAAGAGCAAGATCCTGATGGTCTCCAGACAGAGGGAGGAATCGCAAAGTGGGGGCAAGGATCTGGACAGAGTACCGTAGGGAGAGACAAAAGCAGCAATTTTGGGCAACGGCCCCAGTCCTTGGAGCTCCTGTTTGATCAAAGTTGGAAGACGTGCCGTGGTCTGGAGAGCGTGCTGCAGGGAGGTGAGAGCGACTGGGGAGCAAGGCTGAGAGACCTGCCTGAGCACAGAGGTGGCCGCAGCACAGCCCAGGTGAGCTGGTTGTCTTGACTGTCAAAGTCGAGCCCCTGATTGTGCTCATTGTCTCTAGTATTTGACTCTCTGCCCAAATCAGGGGATGGCTTTGTTTCCACACGTTGTGGCAGTCGTGCAGGGCAGTGATGGCAGGGAAGGTTTGTATTTGGAAGTTTGGGATTTGGGTGGATGAGCTGTTGGTTTAGGAACTTTCTTATTCATCAGCAAAATGGGTGCCAGTGGTTCCAGAAAGTTCCTCTCTTTTCTCCCTTTGCAAGCATAGAAATGGAGAATGGGAGAAAACTGGGAGGGATGCCCCTGAGTAGGGATAAATTCCAAGGGCATTGTAATGAGGGGTGGTGACAATATCTCTTGGTTAATTGTGAAGAGTGGCCTGAAAATGAGACCTTGAAATATCACACTGTCTGTGGCTGTTTAGCCCTGGTTGGAGAGCAGACGCCCACCAAATTCGGTCTATCACTCTCCTTTGTAGTTGGACAGGGGAGGAAATCTATATTGAGAGGCTTAGGAGTCAATGTAAGGACAGGGAGAGATCATCTTATCATCAGTGACATGGGCAAAACAGACTCAGCACAGAGTGAAGGAAAGAAAACTCTCTAATTTATTACACTACAACTACACACAGAGTGAAACCAGAGTTGGGTAATGAGAAGCACAACACTCCCCTTCACTTTATTCTCTCCCAGGCTGTTCCAGTGTTATGGTTGAATTTTGTAGCTCCTCTAACAGAAGAGCTCAAACGGCTACAGCCACATCCTACTGCAATCCAAACCATGCACATACTTTCTATTCTGAAAACACAGAAGTACTTTCTTGTGGAGGGATGGCTCCGTGAGAACGGCCACATATTTCCCACTCTCTACCCCTGCGAACAAAACAGCCAGGATGAGATATCACTTTAAAGGAATGTGGAGCTAGCAGCAAGGTCAGGTAATGAGTTGGGGAGTATGGACTGTGAATAGAAGTTCCTAATTCTGAAACATTCCTCTGAGACAGGATAAGATATAGGCCTTGCACAGGTGTCCACTCTATCGCTTTCACTGTTTTTAATTTCTTCTGCCCGCGGTTCCCAGCCATGCTTTGTTAAGCTTGCTAGAGAGTATATAATCACGCTGCTCTGTAGAATAAATGGACTGACTGCTTTTAGCCACATTGGTGTGCGGTCTGATTCCTAGCGCCGTCCCGCTCTTTCGAAGACCCTGGACCTAAAAGTTTCCCAAGATCTGGATTAGGACGCGGGGAACAGTCGAAAATTGGCGCCCGAACAGGGACCGGAAAGAAGGTTTCGGAGACGGTTGCTACAGAGGAGGCGCCGCTGAGAATCGTAAGTGTTGCCTTAGCTGGTTGCGGGGTCGCTACCTGCCCTCTGTGCCCACAATGGAGTGGGGAGCTGCGGAGAAACCGCTCTTCAGTACCCTCTCTAAGAGAGGCGAGCAGGAATCTCCAATAGGGCTAGCTGCGGAGAAGCCGACTCTAGTTATTTTCTCAAAGAAAAGCGAGATGGTGACTCCAATAGGGCTTTCAGATTTAATTAAATGGGCCTGCAGGTCGGGACACCTGGAAGAAGTAGCGCTGATATTCAGTGTTGCTGAGTGGCGAGCGATAGATCATCTTTGGGATGCGGTGATTACTGGAGGAAAGGAAGAAAAATTACTGCGATCGTTGGGTGCGACTTGGCGTGTAGTATTTAACACCTTAAACGCCATGCATGCAGAGAGGCAAGTAGCTGCTGCAGCTGTTCAAGCTCTGTCTGGCTCAGTGACACCATCTACCACCCTGTTAGAAACTCCGGTATGCGGACTGGTTCACCTGGTTTTTTCAAATGCTGCAGAGTTACAGGACTCAATTGAAAAACAGCAATCTAACACCTTGGGGGTGAAGTTTCTGAGTCCTTTAATTCTACTCCGAAAACTAACTCTGCTTCAAAAACTAATGAGTCAACACAAACTCCAGCTTCTGCTGTTGAGAATACTCCCTTGAATTTAACTCCTTATTGCCCTCCTTCCTCTGAAGCTACTTGGCCAGATTCAGAAGGGGAGGAAGGAGAGACTGAAATGTGTAAACTTACTGGGCGATTGCAGTAATTGGAAATATCACGAAGAGAAAAATTACAGAAAAGCAATCAACATAAAAAAAAGTAAAGGAGGAGGCAGCTGTTATTCCATCATTGCCTTCTGCTCCTCCGGACTCGGGAGTTCGTAGTCTTCCCTCCCGTTGGACTGGAGTTATACAATATGCTCTCTAAGAGAGTAATTAAAAATGCTTTAAAATAGCTCCTTTTGTGGAGCGAAGAAAGGAATCTTATAACAAACGTAAATACAGCGTTTGATTTGCCTACTTGGGAGGCTATTGGAGTTTAACTCCTTGACGAACCCTCAGCTGGGGCGAAAGAAGCTAAGTCATTAATAACTCTCTGGAAATTATTTGAAAGGACTCTAACCAAAATGGAGGCTGTTTGCGTTGCTGCCGCTTCAGCCTTTGCAGCTTTAACACCAGTTGCGAGTTCTACAGAACCGATTCAAAAGGGAAAACATCTACTACGGAGAATGTGTTTGTTGTTTCTGGGTGCTCTTTCACGTACCCCACTTACTATGCTAAGTAATTATGCCATGTTATCAGAGCAAAGTGATAAATCTGTCGGAACTGACCGGGAAGACGAGCAAGTTGTGCATGTAAATCTGCCACCACGGTCTGCAAACCCCCCAACTATGATAGCTTTGGAAGGAAAAAATGTAAAAAAAAAAAAAAAAAGTACAACCGACTGCCTTTAATATCTATTCACCTCTAACTTTTACTGAGCCTAAAAGAGCCTGTGACGCAGTCGGAAATGTTAACCACCATCACAAACATCAGCTTGTCTTTGAAAAGCTGGAAAACATGAAAGCGGAGCAGGCAGTTGTGGCAACGGCATGCCCTGCTGTGAAATGGTTTGCAGAATTGCCCACCCACCCACCCAGACACTACCGACACAAAGAATCACCGACTATGGCATGGACAAGGAACCTATGCCCACGGACAAGAAACCTAAGGACAGGACACAGGACACCTACGGCCATGGACAATTATCGGCTTTGACAACCATCGGATCAGGGACACATTTTGTATCTACACCCACCGCCCGACAAACATCATCCATACATCTCCTGATGCCCGAGAGACTCTGCAGAGACTGCTCGTCAGAGTCTGGGCACGTAAGGTGGCGTCAGAGCGGGAAAAATGGTTAAATCAGGGTATTTTGATTCCTACATAATCATGAAAATTACCAGGGAAAAGTTTATGTGGGGATGAGCGGGTGGTGGAGAAAAGAACTTTGATAGCGGGCCGGTGGGAGGTGGACAGAACAGGGTCCTAGTGCTCACCTGGGGCTCAGTCACATTGACTAGCAGGGTCACGCTGTGGTTCACAGAGGGGGGAGAACGGTGCTGGGCAGCAGTCGCGACCTGCGATAACGTGCTGCGCAGCCGAGTGTCTTGACAGAGTTGCTGTAGAAGTGGGAGAACTGCCCCCCCCACCCTACCCCCTCACCCATACAGACTGGATGTGACAATTTGCATCTTGCACTCTTGTTTGTCTGATGCATTGGTTTGCAGCATATGTGCTATAGGGTCAGGGATGCATTTATCCACTGAGAGCAAGGCTGCTTATTAAGCAAAAGGATTTTTGATAGCGACCATTGAAAGTGGGAAGCTTACTTTAAGAATTTAACCTGGAAAACATAAATCCTCGTTTGCTTACTCAAGGAAAAAATTGCCCACTTATAAGATTTAATACAGGTGCACTAGACTAAGGGTCATATCAAACCTTCCACAAGTCTGTGGAACATGCCAAAATTTTTAAAAGATTGGGTTTTCTTTTTCAAAAGGTATCACTGGGTGCACTCCCACAGGGTGTGAAAGTTCACCAACTGTGTGCCAGACTTGTGTAGCTCGGGCACTTGCTCCAGTACGAAAAAGGCATCCTGATCTGATCTTTTATCATTACATGGATGAGATATTGATTGCGGGAGAAAACTTGGACGTTGAAAGTTTGATTCATGAGTTAACAGTGCATTTGAAAAGCAAGGGATTACAGATTACAGAAAATTCAAAATAAGGCAGTATGGAAATATTTGGACTGACAGATTGATAGAAGTACCGTAACACCTCAGAGGATTGAAATCAAAGCTGAGGTTAGCACATTAAATGATGTTCAAAAGTTGCTTGGAAATATTAGCTGGATTAGATTATTGTGTGGTATTGTGCATCAGCATTTTACTACCCATATTTGCAGCCACACTGAGCTGACTGACTAACTCAAGGTCTAGCAGACAGAAACCAGAGAGCAGACAGGCTGCTAGCACCGGCCTGGGCTGCTCCCTCAGCAGACGCTTTGCACGAGCTCAGAAGTTGCATGCATTTTTGTTAACCAATCTGCTAAGGTACTTCAATGACAATAACACTTGTTGGTTGCTGAGGCTAAAGGGATTGTACAGTTGTGCCTGGATTGTCAGCAATCCTCGTGCAAAGCCATAGTGAAACGTATGAATCAAACTCTCAAGCGTTTGCTTCACAATCAAAAACGGGGAGAGAAGGGTATCTCTCCGGCTGATTGATTAAACAAAGCTCTTTATGTTTTGAACTATTTAACTCTGCCACAGAACAGTTAGGTACCTTCAACGGTGAAACATGCAGTAGGTTTGAAAAAAAAAAAAAAAGAAACAAGAGAAAAAAGTTAAAGAAATGAAGTTGCAGGTACTAACTTGGGGAAGGAGATCTGCCTGTGTCATTACAGATACGGGAACCAAGTGGGATCCAGTGAAGTGGATAAAGCCGTGGATCCAGAAGAAATCAAGCTTGCATGAACCAGGATGGGATCCTGATCACAGTAACCGAAGTCAAGTGTTCCAACTGCAGCCACAGTGGACTATGAGTTTTGCTGTGGGACATTTTGAACCATCTAATAGTCTTTGAGCTATGCATATATTTGTGGTAAATGAAAAGTAGAGAAATAGTGATTTCTGCACAGCCTAAGATCACAGACTTGTGTGAGGTTGATGTTATCTGCACCTCTGACACTCCTGATTGGCAAAGCAAACAAAGAATCTGGCTGACCACTCTCAGTCAATTCATGCCAGCATTCAGAAATTAATAGATCAAACACAAAAGTTACAACAAGAAAATGGATTGTTTGGATCAGACAATTGGTTTCACGAGTGGGAAATTTCAGGATGGATATTGTCAGTGGTCAAATCTAGATTATTGGATTTAGCAATTACGGTACTTGTCTTACTCTTACTGCCATGCTTATTGAGCTTTCTGCAAAGGGCCCTTGCAGAGACCTCTAAAAGCAGTTTTTGTAACGCAGATACTAAAAGAAAAAAAAATTGTCAGGGAGGACAGCAGGCCTGCTGGCGGCCTGGCTCTCCTCGCACAGACACAGGCCCCAACAGTATCCTTGAATTCGCACGAGACAGCAAAATTACTCATGCTGAGAGGTATTTGGTAATCACATTTTCAAAATGTAGTGGCCTTGAAGGCAGGTGGACAGACTGCCTTAAACCAAGGAGTTGTGAGAAGTTATTTGGAAGTAAGTGAGTATGTCAAGGACCAGCCGAAATAAGAAGGCCAAAACACAGCAGGTGTGCAGATAACTTTTAGACATCAAAGGTAAACTAACAATGTTTAGCTAGAAGATATGCTTATCAAAAGTCGTTATAATTACTAATTAATCACTCTGGTGTGAATAGTGTGTGTAGTCACTTAGCAGTTTTTAGCTTGTCACATTTTATAGTATGGCTTTTCGTTTATCGGATGGCTTTTAAATATAGTTAAATAAGGACTTATGCTTTTGTTAGTTATTTTTGCCGTGTATGTCACAGTGTTTCTCTTGCAGGATGGATAACACCTTTTGCAAAAATCTGGCTGGTCCATAAACAAAAAGGGGGAATTGAGAGGAATGGGTTTCGTGGCCCATCCAGATTTATTGCTGACCCCCATATAATCAGGCCTGGGTAATTGCTCAGCTGAAGCAGAATGTATGGGTAACCCTTGCAAACATCACTGGTCAAAATGCACTGTGTCTTTCTGTGGCTACTCCATCTTCCGCAGCAGACACAGCAACCTCAAGGGTTAACGCTATGGGGCTCTGTGGTGATGGATGCTTGTATATATTTTAATTATGCTTATAGCATTACGCGTAGAGGTCAGAATGCTAAAGCTATGCTTAGTATATATCGTAATGCTGCTGCTTGGTGTGGTTATACGAGTCCAAATATTTCCCAATCATCAGCCATACCGCTCATGTTGCCTCCTGGCATCTTTTTGATATGTGGAGACCGAGCCTGGAGTGGAATTCCATCATGTTTGAATGGTGGCCTCTGCAGTCTTGGTCGTCTCACTTTGCTGACTCCTAATTTGGCCATGATACATGCGAAACAACGTAAATTAAGAGGACGAGTGCGTAGAGGCATTCACACATTTGAGAAAGATTGTGATGACCAGGTAACATTTTGGGGACCCGCAGAAATCATAGCATCATCAATATTAGCACCAGGAGTGGCCTCTGCTGCTGCTCTCAAAAAACTAACGAAATTGGGCTGTTGGCTGAGTAAGCAAAGTAGTGCTACATCCAATGCACTAAGTGGCTTGCTAGCTGACGTGGAAAGCATTAGACATGCTACTCTTCAAAATAGGGCTGCAATAGATTTCTTGCTCCTAGCTCATGGTCACGGTTGTGAAGATTTTGAGGGTATGTGCTGTATGAATTTGTCGGATCATTCAGAGTCGATCCATCACAGTATCGCATCATTGCGAAGCCAGCTGGAGAAGCTGAGATATGAGGGTAGCTGGCTTGATGGATGGTTTAACAAATGGGGAACTGTTGGATGGGTTAGAGACATATAAAAGGGTGTGTTAATTATATTGATAGTTACCTTACTGATCTTAACTGTTATTCCTTGCATTATACAGATTGTTAAGAGACTTCTGAGCAAGGCCTTGTCTTCGGCTGTTTTGTTTGCGCAAAAAGAAAAAGAGGGAGCTGTGGAGGGATGGCTCCGTGAGAACGGCCACATATTTCCCACTCTCTACCCCTGCGAACAAAACAGCCAGGATGAGATATCACTTTAAAGGAATGTGGAGCTAGCAGCAAGGTCAGGTAATGAGTTGGGGAGTATGGACTGTGAATAGAAGTTCCTAATTCTGAAACATTCCTCTGAGACAGGATAAGATATAGGCCTTGCACAGGTGTCCACTCTATCGCTTTCACTGTTTTTAATTTCTTCTGCCCGCGGTTCCCAGCCATGCTTTGTTAAGCTTGCTAGAGAGTATATAATCACGCTGCTCTGTAGAATAAACGGACTGACTGCACACATTGGTGTGCGGTCTGATTCCTAGCGCCGTCCCGCTCTTTCGAAGACCCTGGACCTAAAAGTTTCCCAAGATCTGGATTAGGACGTGGGGAACACTCGACAATTTCTATTCTCAAACCCGGCAAATTCTCCCTATATTACAGCTCTATTAATTAATTGTCTCTTAAGCTACATCCTTAAATCCCCACAATGTATTCTCTGGTGCTACCGGGTAAAGGAGTTTTGTTTGTTTCCGCATATTATTTCAATCTGCTTCAGTTCCCTTGTCTTGATTTCTATCTGCACAACAGCTCTGATTTATTGCCATGCACACCCCTCCTTCCTTGTCAGGGAGCAAATCGAATGCTCTTCGCTTTGGTCTAACTACATCCCTTAAGGGAAGAACCCTCTGTTTGTCATCCCGATGGCTAGCATCTCTTGTGTCCTTTTGGAATAAGCCCATGCTGGCAGATATACTAACTCTGCCTTTTCCCAATTCACTTCCTCATAGCAATGGGGGAACCAAATCGTGGAAAGCATGAGGCCGTACTACTAGGGGTTTAGTCCCTTTGAGTGTATTGTCCTCCAAGGGGTTCTTAGAATTCCTGGTGGAGGGTGCGAGTGATTAAAAATTGGGTGTCCCGGAATTCGGTGTCCTAAAGTCCACGTTCCTCTCCATTTATGTGGTAATACTTGCCAGGCCTTTCCATGTCCACCTAGCCACCCTGATCCTTTAGCAATACAGTCCAACAAAAACTCTCCTGTTTGCCCTGCCTGTCCCACAATGTCTCGTAAAGGGGCTGGTAATTTGGGCCTTTGTCAGCTTTACTTCTGGGTCAAATTGCGATGGGACCAGAGTGGGAGAGGTGGGAGGTTTCTTGATCTGATGCCCTTTCCCTCTCACCAGACAAAGGGAGGGGATCCTACTTCATGCAGTTGTGGTATTTCATCCCTCCTTTTCTTCTAGAAGCCCCTTCCCGAGTCCAGCACTCCCCTGTACTACAAGCAGAGCAGCATCTCTTCAGTCGTTTCTCTTTCTCCCTTTTTTTTATAAAGCCAATACTAAGGGATCCTGTGGTATCATAAGCCCACACGCCCTCTGCCATTCCAAGGTGAAATCCCACACCCCAGAGGGCTTTCCTTAGGGATGGCATTCCTTTATTTCCCTCCCATGGTGAGTGAGATTTCCCTCTGGATTCCTCTTCTTGTTTCTAACTCAACTCCCATCTGTCTCTCCAGCAATAGGAAGGAGAAGGATTCGGTTTCTCTAGGACACTCTCAGCTCCACAGGGCCGTGTGTCTGTGGGTTGAGAAGCCAAAGCATGGCAGCGCTGGCTGAAGCCGTTACTGGTGGGATGCTTGCCATGGCAATGGAGCCCCAAACAAACCCCACTCTCCAAGCGCCATGGCAGGTAAGGCAGCAGGCTCCCGCTGCTCCCGCTGCTCCTGCCCCCCAGGAGCCCCCCACCTGCCTCTGCCGTCTGATGGCTCAGCCCAGCACCTATCTGATCTTCCCCCAGCAGGGACGTTCCCAGCGGTTACTGCCCGCATGCTGCCTTCTGGGTTGGGGGAGGGCGAGGCCACCCCGCAATGCCTGGCAGGGAGTTCCGGGGCCCCTGGGGAGCCCGGGGAGGCTGGGGCAGGTGCCCGCGGAGTGCAGCTCCCTGAGAAGGTGCAAGTCCCTCCTGTGGTGCAGCTCCTTTCCAGGGTGGAGCCTGGTACCTGTGCAAGTGGTACCTGTAACGTTTTGCTCCTGTACCTGTGCACAGCGTCCCCGAAGGGCTTTGTAATGACATAAGGACATCCCTTCTCAGAAATGGACTGATGTCTTTTTCTCTATTGCCCTTGTTTTCAGAATACACCAACGAGAAATCCCTGGTCCCCCGGGACTCATCCAAAATTGAGAGCAGAGACTCTGCTGGAGGAGGAAAAGCTGCCCGGGAAACACCTGCTGCGTAAGTACCCATTGGACATGGGCTTCTTTGTTAGGGGTGTCAGTGTGCTACGTCGTTTCAGGATCCGGGCTTGCAGAGGCCTTCAGAGGGTCTTTACCTTGGTCAAGCTGCTGTCAGCTTGTGCGGTCGTGTGTCTGTGCCAAAGCACACTTGGTTATCCAGGCCTTAGAAAGGAGACTGATGTGTTATGGTGTGCCTGGAATAAACCGTGCTGCGGCATTCTGCTCCCCAGGCAGCATCTGCATGGCCAAAGCCTGCCTTTGCCTGGTCTGCGTGTACGCAGGGAGCATCTTCCTGCAGGAGCTGTTGCTCTCAGGCATTCCCCGGTCAGTGTGGATGGCAGCGCGTTGCGCTTGAACCTGCGGCCTTGTTGTGGGGCTTGATGTCAAGATGTAGGCTTTGAGCTCTCAGAACATCCTGTTGGGATGTTGAAGCTTTAGGGTGTGTTGTCTGAGCTTTCTGTTGGGTACAAGGGCTTTAGTTTCAGTTCTGATCCCCTTCCTTTCTTCTTCTAGACGCCGAAGAGAGCCGGCGAGAGGGACATCCAAAGCAGTATGTACAACCACCATCTCACACCTGTGTTTTTTCCTACATGCTGCCCTCAGCTCTAACCAGTGTAGCCTTCTCTTGCTTCTCCATGCACTGCCTTAGCTGGGGCATTTGTTCCTAGAACTGTGTAATTGAGGAGAAGTGGTTTGGGCCCTTTTGGGTATATCCATGTCTTTCCTAGCTTGCCATGAATGGAAGTGGTGTTGTTACACAAAGTGGCATTCCCAAGTTGTGCCTTCGATCTCGCCGCTTGCTCTGCCAAGCGCTTTAGCTTCTTGTCATGCAGCACAAAGGCACTTTCTAAGCCGTCCCAGGGTTGGGCTGGGGTTTGAGCAAGTGCCGGTCCCGGGAGGGTGGAAATGGCTCTTTCAGGGACACTCAGAGGATATAGCGCAGACGTCCAGGCCACAGGAGAGGGGAACGGTTGCTGTGCTTGGAGTGTAGAACTTCAATCTGTGTTTCATTGTCTCCGACCAGGTTGATGGCTCGTCTGCATCCCCTTCGCTGGCCCGGCTTATTAAGGTATCTAGCTCTCTGTTGCTGTTAAAGGAGGAAACCCAAGTGTTTTCTTGCTATTTTGAAATCGTACCCCGAGACCTATAGCTGGGTGACTGCTTTCACGTGAAGAGAACTCTCAGCTCTTGCTAACGATTTAAAGTCTTGATTTTGAGTTTCAGCTGTGGGTTGGATTTGACATGTGCACTCTTTTCTCCACTCTGCTGCGTAACTTGGTCTGGGAGAGCCATTGCACTGTGTGCAAAGGTGTAGTGCTGGCCAGTGAAATGACTGGCCTTTGAAGCTACAAAGGTGCGAGAAGGCAGAGGGCCTCCTTGGTCCCGCTGAAAAGAAAGGCTGGAGTTCATCTCTTCCCACCGGTAACTTCTCCCCTGTCTCCCTGCAGAAGTTCACTTGTGTACATTTGGAGAGAAGAAATCAGTAGGTGTGAAGGGAGCTACCAGAAGGTGGTGGTCTCCATTAGTGCTTGCCCTGCACGTGTCCTTTGTTCTTGAAAGTTGTCAGGAGAAGTTTCTCTCAGTAACGGGAAGGTCTCTCCCAAGTAGTCTGCACATTGCAGCTTTTGAGGAAATGTCTCTTTCAGAGACAAGCCTGACTTGAAGCATGTCCCAACTGCTACTTGAACCCCCTGAGTGCAGACCGGCTTTTAGCATGGAGGCTGCATGTTGCAAAAGGTTTTCAGGTTTCTCACTGGATTGTATTAAATGCTGTGTTTGAATTCCCTTCAATTCCTGGAGACATGGATGTGTTTAGTCAGCTGTTTGCTTTCAGACAAATTCAGCCAGTTTCTGTAGAGGTTTTGTTAGATGTTCGTGCAAGTGATTCAATCCATGCCGGTCTGGATTGCCTCATGAACGGGACGAGTGGTTGATCTGGGTAGAGCGGTGCTTGGGAATGGTGGGTGTGACATCATGCCCTGTTCCACAGACTGCCAACCTGGCTGAAGCCGACGCTTCCGAGGAAGACAAGATCGCAGCCATGATGGTCCAGTCTTGTCAGCAGTACCATCCGGTCCAGTGAGTGCTGAGAATGTCCAGTCTGTCCTGTGGAGGTTGCTGAAGAGCCGCAGGGTGGTCTGTTTCCACCAGAGACATTGATACAGAGCTTTGTCTTTGTTTCCCCTTTAGTTACATGAAGAAATGCTGGGGTCCACCTCCACCAAGCTACATCTGCTTTCGGTGCGGGGAACCTGGCCACTACCGCAGGGACTGCCCCACTAATGGGGTAAGAGTGGGGGGACTCGTGGCATCACTTCACTTTGAGTTTGTTTACATTGTCAGTGAGGTAACCAAGGCATGAATACTGGTATTCAGAAGGGTTTCTCTGGGGTGAAAGAGAGCAGCTCTGTGGCCACGGGGCAAAGCCCTTCAGAATGCCAGGGAAACGGGGATTTACAAAGGGACCGTTTCCTTCCCTCTGGGTCAGCGACGTGAAATGTGCCCGTAGATCTTTCCCTGGGAACTGTGATGCATCTGTTAATACTTCTATCACTGTACCCTTCCCTTTTAATATTGACCTAAGTGAATGCTGCGAGCCTCTGGACGAGTCCTGCTGCCATTTACTGTCAGTCCCTGAATGTGTCTGCAGAGGCTGTGAAGTCAGCCGTGTTGTCTGGCTGGTGCCGGGAGGTTTCCCCAGTGCCTGACAGAGAGCCCTGAGTTCAGCTCTCAGCGGACCTGGGCCTTGGAGGAGGAGCGGGTCTGTGTCTCTTCCCTGTGTGGCTGGTGCGCTCAGGGAGCTCTCCCGCTTAAGGAACCTGAAGTCAAGACCAAGACTGTCGACTGAGTTCAAAACCAAGCTCAAGCCTTAGTGACATCCTGGCTGTATCCACTGAGGAAAATCAGTATTGCCCTCAAGCGAGCCTTACGCTAGGGCAAAGGGCAGGATGAAAGGCTCCTGCTGCTTCTAATAATCACCGCCATGTCCGTTTCCCTTCTTGACAGGACAAAGATTTTGAGCCAGTTCGGAGAATAAAGAAGAGCACAGGGATTCCCAGCACGTTCCTGGTGGAGGTGAAAGACCCCAGCACAAAGGGCACAATGGTGACCAGCACTGGGCAATACGTCATTCCATCTGTGACTGCGTAAGTACTGAAGGAATTGGACTGAGAGAAGAGGGAGCAAGAGAAACCCTGCACAGATGGCAATGCCGGCACTTTGGCCAGCAGCTTCCGGGGAGGAAGCATTGTCATTGGACCTTGGCCCTAAAATCTGTGCCACCTTCTCCTCTTAAAACCAGGCGGTCACAATGTTCATGCCCCTGCGAGTTGGTTAAAGTGGTGGTGTGCCACCATCCACGAGGGAGACAGCCAGCGTCTTTTCAGTTGTCTGTGGGGACAGGACAAGGGGCAGTGGCTTCAAGTTGGAGCAAAGGAAGTTCTGCACCAATCTGGGCAAGAACTTTTTCACAATGAGGGTGAGGGAGCCCTGGGACAGGCTGCCCGGGGGGTTCGGAGTCTCATCTCTGGAGATATTCCAGCCCCGTCTGGACGCCGACCTGTGCAATATGAGCTGGGGAGCTGCTTTGGCAGGGGGTTAGACTCGATGAGCTCTTGAGGTCCCTTCCAGCCCCTGTGATTCTGTGCTTCTGTGATCTGAATTTCTGCGAAAGCGTACAGGTAGAGTTGTTCTCTTCACAAGCTCATTTTGCTTTGGAATGCTACTTCACAAATACAAACTGTCACAAATAGCTGTTGAGCCAAGCTTTCTGTCCCCGTCTGAGTTTGCCTTTACCCATTTGTACCTTTCTTCTTCCTTCCCCACCACCCTCCAGGGAAGCGTATGCCAGAGGAAAAAGAAAGCGTCCCTTCCCATGCGACGAGCCATCCTCCTCCTCCTCCCCCTCAGATGCTCCTATTCCTGAATGGTTGTGTTGTCCCATCTGTAAAGAAGTCCTGAATGACGCCGCAATCATCCCCTGTTGTGGGAACAGTTACTGTGACGAGTGTAAGTGTTACTCCCATGACTGTCCTTTCAGACCATCCCATCTGATCTGTAGAAAGCAGCAAGGGGAGATCACCAGCTTCCTTCGGGCTCTGTTCTATTTCAAACTTCAGTACACCCTGACTAGGAAAGGACTCCGCCCCTCTAAGGGGGAAAGCACAAGTCAGAATGCTTTATTCCCCTTTTCCATACCTAGCTCCATCTTCTCTGTGTGTGCAAGGACATGTATGAGAAGAGTGCAGAGATGTGCAGCAACCTGCTTTTGAGAGGCGGCTTATTCCTTAAGCTTGAGGTGTGGGATTGTCACTGTCCTTGGGGGTAGAAAGAAGACGAGTTGGATCACTGGACACAGCGACCTGTAGGTCATTTGCTAAAGACCAGAAGTTTTTACATTGTGCAACGTTGATCGCTCCAGGCTCTCCATGCAGACAATATTCACCCAGGAATCATTGGTTTTCAAGGGATTAGAACTCTCAAACTGTCTTTAGTTTGGCTAAAAACTACTCTGACTCTTCTGGTCTTCCACAGGCATTCGAACAGTGCTGCTGGATTCGGAGGGCCATACCTGCCCAACGTGCCACCGGGCGGATGTCTCCCCCGACACCTTAGTGGCCAACAAGGCACTACGCAAGGTAACGTGAGGACTCTCCGAAAGCTGCTTGTACCAACAGTCTCTGCAAGAAACTGAAAGGGAGGGAAATACTCACTGGCAGACAGTGGTTAGTGCCAGGGTAGGATGGGATGTGATCCTAGCTCTGTCTGTTGATTTGCTGTGGGACCGAGAGCGTGTACAGGAACACAGAGGGGATGTGACTCAGGGGTGGGGGGGACGCTTTGTTCGTCTGTCTCGGGAAGTTTCATGGTGCCTTTGTGTCAATGTTTTCTGCCTGTAGCTTGTGAACAGGTTCAACAGCGGAACCGGCAGCGCCAAATGGCCCCGTCACTAGGTTCAGCAGCACCATCATCAGCAGCCGACTGTTCCAGAAGGGGATGTGCACTTGCACCATTCTTGTTTATAACTATTTTATTGAAATAAAGTTTCAGGGTTGAAAAGAAAAGACTGAAAAACAAACCCTTCTTGAGGGAAGGAGGTAAAAACCAGGAGCAGAAGCTACTTGTTTGTGGAAGGGGCTGATGCTGATCTCAGAAAGCCTTTCCACACTGATTTTCATGACTCTTAGAGCAAAGCCTGTAAGGAAGCGCTAGTTTCTGCCTGACAGCTCCTGGCCGGAGCTGAAGGGCAGCCACCTCGGTTGCAGACGGGAAAGATCCTGGGTGCCTGCATCTTGTCCATGCAAGGACCAATGGAGAAAGGAAGTGTTTCCCAGGCAGGAGAAGGCAGCTGGGGCAGGAGTGCTCTGCCCAGAGATACCCCAAGGAAGCCGAATATTCCCAGTCCCTGAGCAGGGTGGTAGTTAGCAGTGAGAGCTGCTCAGGCCTAAGGAGAAAAACACACTGTAGGAACTAAACCTGCTGGGAGGGCTCAGAAGGGTCTCTGGGAGTCAGGGTGCCCAATGCCTGGTCTCAGGGAACTTTGACAATGTCTCCTTCCCCCCTGCACCCGGCCTCGCTGTCCTCACTGGGAGCCCAGGCCTCAGCTCAGCTTGGCCGCAGCAGGTGCAGAGCCTGGGCCGGCCCAGACACCCATGGCCGCCTGGCAGCCCTGTGCCCCAGGCCTACAGCTCCCAGCATGCCCCGGGGCAGGCCTTGCTGGAGCCTGAGCCTCTGGGGACACCAGCCCCAGACCCGGCCCAGCTCCCTCAGATCCCATGGCTGCTCCCTGAGGCTTCTCTGGCCCTGCACTGAGAGGGGGACATCAGATGGACAGAGGGATGGAGGGACACAGGCTGTGCCAGGGGGCGGGACAGAGGGGACACTGCAAAGGCAGGTAGGAGCAGAAAGGATGGAGAGAAGAGAGAGAAGGGCAGGGAGCGTGAGAGAGACGTGTGGAGGAAGGGAAGCAGAGCAAGAGGCTGAGGGACAGCCAGGGAGGGATTAGGAGGGACAGCCAGGCTGTCAGGGAAAGAGAACATTAGCGAGAAAGAAAGGGAAAGAGCAAGATCCTGATGGTCTCCAGACAGAGGGAGGAATCGCAAAGTGGGGGCAAGGATCTGGACAGAGTACCGTAGGGAGAGACAAAAGCAGCAATTTTGGGCAACGGCCCCAGTCCTTGGAGCTCCTGTTTGATCAAAGTTGGAAGACGTGCCGTGGTCTGGAGAGCGTGCTGCAGGGAGGTGAGAGCGACTGGGGAGCAAGGCTGAGAGACCTGCCTGAGCACAGAGGTGGCCGCAGCACAGCCCAGGTGAGCTGGTTGTCTTGACTGTCAAAGTCGAGCCCCTGATTGTGCTCATTGTCTCTAGTATTTGACTCTCTGCCCAAATCAGGGGATGGCTTTGTTTCCACACGTTGTGGCAGTCGTGCAGGGCAGTGATGGCAGGGAAGGTTTGTATTTGGAAGTTTGGGATTTGGGTGGATGAGCTGTTGGATTAGGAACTTTTTTATTCGTCAGTAAAATGGGTGCCAGTGGTTCCAGAAAGTTCCTCTCTTTTCTCCCTTTGCAAGCATCTTGGCGAATGGGAGAAAACTGGGAGGGATGCCCCTGAGTAGGGATAAATTCCAAGGGCATTGTAATGAGGGGTGGTGACAATATCTCTTGGTTAATTGAGAAGAGTGGCCGGAAAATGAGACCTTGAAATATCACGCTGTCTGTGCCTGTTTAGCCCTGGTTAAAGACCAGATGCCCACCAAACTCGGTCTATCACTCTCCTTTGTAGTTGGACAGGGGAGGAAATGTATATTGAGAGGCTTAGGAGTCAATGTAAGGACAGGGAGAGATCATCTTATCATCAGTGACATGGGCAAAACAGACTCAGCACAGAGTGAAGGAAAGAAAACTCTCTAATTTATTACACTACAACTACACACAGAGTGAAACCAGAGTTGGGTAATGAGAAGCACAACACTCCCCTTCACTTTATTCTCTCCCAGGCTGTTCCAGTGTTATGGTTGAATTTTGTAGCTCCTCTAACAGAAGAGCTCAAACGGCTACAGCCACATCCTACTGCAATCCAAACCATGCACATACTTTCTATTCTCAAAACACAGAAGTACTTTCTATTCTCCAACCCGGCAAATTCTCCCTATATTACAGCTCTATTAATTAATTGTCCCTTAAGCTACATCCTTAAATCCCCACAATGTATTCTCTGGTGCTACCGGGTAAAGGAGTTTTGTTTGTTTCCGCATATTATTTCAATCTGCTTCAGTTCCCTTGTCTTGATTTCTATCTGCACAACAGCTCTGATTTATTGCCATGCACACCCCTCCTTCCTTGTCAGGGAGCAAATCGAATGCTCTCCGCTTTGGTCTAACTACGTCCCTTAAGGAATAACCCTCTGTTTGTCATCCCGATGGCTAGCATCTCTTGTGTCTTTTTGGAATAAGCCCATGCTGGCAGATACACTAACTCTGCCTTTTCCCAATTCACTTCCTCATAGCAATGGGGGAACCAAATCGTGGAAAGCATGAGGCCGTACTACTAGGGGTAGAGTCCCTTTGAGTGTATTGTCCTCCAAGGGGTTCTTAGAATTCCTGGTGGAGGGTGCGAGTGATTAAAAATTGGGTGTCCAGGAATTCGGTGTCCTAAAGTCCACGTTCCTCTCCATTTATGTGGTAATACTTGCCAGGCCTTTCCATGTCCACCTAGCCACCCTGATCCTTTAGCAATACAGTCCAACAAAAACTCTCCTGTTTGCCCTGCCTGTCCCACAATGTCTCGTAAAGGGGCTGGTAATTTGGGCCTTTGTCAGCTTTACTTCTGGTTCAACTTGCGACGGGACCAGAGTGGGAGAGGTGGGAGGTTTCTTGATCTCATGCACTTTCCCACTCACCAGACCAAGGGAGGGGATCCTACTTCATGCAGTTGTGTTTTTTCATCCCTCCTTTTCTTCTAGAAGCCCCTTCCCGAGTCCAGCACTCCCCTGTACTACAAGCAGAGCAGCATCTCTTCAGTCGTTTCTCTTTCTCCCTTTTTTTTATAAAGCCAATACTAAGGGATCCTGTGGTATCGTAAGCCCACGCTCCCTCTGCCATTCCAAGGCAAAATCCCACACCCCAGAGGGCTTTCCTTAGGGATGGCATTCCTTTGTTTCCCTCCCATGGTGAGTGAGATTTCCCTCTGGATTCCTCTTCTTGTTTCTAACTCAACTCCTGTCTGTCTCTCCAGCAATAGGAAGGAGAAGGATTCGGTTTCTCTAGGACACTCTCAGCTCCACAGGGCCGTGTGTCTGTGGGTTGAGAAGCCAAAGCATGGCAGCGCTGGCTGAAGCCGTTACTGGTGGGATGCTTGCCATGGCAACGGAGCCCCAAACAAACCCCACTCTCCAAGCGCCATGGCAGGTAAGGCAGCAGGCTCCCGCTCCTCCCGCTGCTCCTGCCCCCCAGGAGCCCCCCACCTGCCTCTGCCGTCCGATGGCTCAGCCCAGCACCTATCTGATCTTCCCCCAGCAGGGACGTTCCCAGCGGTTACTGCCCGCATGCTGCCTTCTGGGTTGGGGGAGGGCGAGGCCACCCCGCAATGCCTGGCAGGGAGTTCCGGGGCCCCTGGGGAGCCCGGGGAGGCTGGGGCAGGTGCCTGCGGAGTGCAGCTCCCCGAGAAGGTGCAAGTCCCTCCTGGGGTGCAGCTCCTTTCCAGGGTGGAGCCTGGTACCTGTGCAGTGGTACCTGTAACGTTTTGCTCCTGTACCTGTGCACAGCGTCCCCGAAGAGCTTTGTAATGACATATGGACATCCCTTCTCAGAAATGGACTGATGTCTTTTTCTCTATTGCCCTTGTCTTCAGAATACACCAACGACAAATCCCTGGTCCCCCGGGACTCATCCAAAATTGGGAGCAGAGACTCTGCTGGAGGAGGAAAAGCTGCCCGGGAAACACCTGCTGCGTAAGTACCAATTGGACATGGGCTTCTTTGTTAGGGGTGTCAGTGTGCTACCTCGTTTCAGGATCCGGGCTTGCAGAGGCCTTCAGAGGGTCTGTACCTTGGTCAAGCTGCTGTCAGTTTGTGCGGTCGTGTGTCTGTGCCAAAGCAGACTTGGATTTCCAGGCCTTAGAAAGGAGACTGATGTGTTATGGTGTGCCTGGAACAAACCGTGCCGTGGCACCCTGCTCCCCAGGCAGCATCTGCAAGGCCAAAGCCTGCCTTTGCCTGGTCTGCGTGTACGCAGGGAGCATCTTCCTGCAGGAGCTGTTGCTCTCAGGCATTCCCCGGTCAGTGTGGATGGCAGCGCGTTGCGCTTGAACCTGCGGCCTTGTTGTGGGGCTTGATGTCAAGATGTAGGCTTTGAGCTCTCAGAACATCCTGTTGGGATGTTGAGGCTTTAGGGTGTGTTGTCTGAGCTTTCTGTTGGGTACAAGTGCTTTAGTTTCAGTTCTGATCCCCTTCCTTTCTTCTTCTAGACGCCGAAGAGAGCCGGCGAGAGGGACATCCAAAGCAGTATGTACAACCACCATCTCACACCTGTGTGTTTTTTGCTGCACGCTGCCTAGAGCTCTAACCAGTGTAGCCTTTTCCTGCTTTTCCATGCACTGCCTTAGCTGGGGCATTTGTTCCTAGAACTGTGTAATTGAGGAGAAGTGGTTTGCGCCCCTCTGGGTACATCCATGTCTTTCCTAGCTTGCCGTGAATGGAAGTGGTGTTGTTACACAAAGTGGCATTCCCGAGTTGTGCCTTCGATCTCGCCGCTTGCTCTGCCAAGCGCTTTAGCTTCTTGTCATGCAGCACAAAGGCACTTTCTAAGCCGTCCCAGGGTTGGGCTGGGGTTTGAGCAAGTGCCGGTCCCGGGAGGGTGGAAATGGCTCTTTCAGGGACACTCAGAGGATATAGCGCAGACGTCCAGGCCACAGGAGAGGGGAACGGTTGCTGTGCTTGGAGTGTAGAACTTCAATCTGTGTTTCATTGTCTCCGACCAGGTTGATGGCTCGTCTGCATCCCCTTCGCTGGCCCGGCTTATTAAGGTATCTAGCTTTCTGTTGCTGTTAAAGGAGGAAACCCAAGTGTTTTCTTGCTATTTTGAAATCGTACCCCAAGACCTACAGCTGGGTGACTGCTTTCACGTGAAGAGAACTCTCAGCTCTTGCTAACGATTTAAAGTCTTGATTTTGAGTTTCAGCTGTGGGTTGGATTTGACATGTGCACTCTTTTCTCCACTCTGCTGCGTAACTTGGTCTGGGAGAGCCATTGCACTGTGTGCAAAGGTGTAGTGCTGGCCAGTGAAATGACTGGCCTTTGAAGCTACAAAGGTGCGAGAAGGCAGAGGGCCTCCTTGGTCCCGCTGAAAAGAAAGGCTGGAGTTCATCTCTTCCCACCGGTAACTTCTCCCCTGTCTCCCTGCAGAAGTTCACTTGTGTACATTTGGAGAGAACAAATCAGCAGGTGTGAAGGGAGCTACCAGAAGGTGGTGGTCTCCATTAGTGCTTGCCCTGCACGTGTCCTTTGTTCTTGAAAGTCGTCAGGTGAAGTTTCTCTCAGTAACGGGAAGGTCTCTCCCAAGTAGTCTGCACATTGCAGCTTTTGAGGAAATGTCTCTTTCAGAGACAAGCCTGACTTGAAGCACGTCCCAACTGCTACTTGAACCCCCTGAGTGCAGACCGGCTTTTAGCATGGAGGCTGCATGTTGCAAAAGGTTTTCAGGTTTCTCACTGGATTGTATTAAATGCTGTGTTTGAATTCCCTTCAATTCCTGGAGACGTGGATGTGTTTAGTCAGCTGTTTGCTTTCAGACAAATTCAGCCAGTTTCTGTAGAGGTTTTGTTAGATGTTCGTGCAAGTGATTCAATCCATGCCGGTCTGGATTGCCTCATGAACGGGACGAGTGGTTGATCTGGGTAGAGCGGTGCTTGGGAATGGTGGGTGTGACATCATGCCCTGTTCCACAGACTGCCAACCTGGCTGAAGCCGACGCTTCCGAGGAAGACAAGATCGCAGCCATGATGGTCCAGTCTTGTCAGCAGTACCATCCGGTCCAGTGAGTGCTGAGAATGTCCAGTCTGTCCTGTGGAGGTTGCTGAAGAGCCGCAGGGCGGTCTGTTTCCACCAGAGACATTGATACAGAGCTTTGTCTTTGTTTCCCCTTTAGTTACATGAAGAAATGCTGGGGTCCACCTCCACCAAGCTACATCTGCTTTCGGTGCGGGAAACCTGGCCACTACCGCAGGGACTGCCCCACTAATGGGGTAAGAGTGGGGGGACTCGTGGCATCACTTCACTTTGAGTTTGTTTACCTTGTCAGTGAGGTAACAAAGGCATGAATACTGGTATTCAGAAGGGTTTCTCTGGGGGTGAAAGAGAGCAGCTCTGTGGCCACGGGGCAAAGCCCTTCAGAATGCCAGGGAAACGGGGATATACAAAGGGACCGTTTCCTTCCCTCTGGGTCAGCGACGTGAAATGTGCCCGTAGATCTTTCCCTGGGAACTGTGATGCATCTGTTAATACTTCTATCACTGTACCCTTCCCTTTTAATATTGACCTGAGTGAATGCTACGAGCCTCTGGACGAGTCCTGCTGCCATATACTGTCAGTCCCTGAATGTGTCTGCAGAGGCTGTGAAGTCAGCCGTGTTGTCTGGCTGGTGCCGGGAGGTTTCCCCAGTGCCTGACAGAGAGCCCTGAGTTCAGCTCTCAGCGGACCTGGGCCTTGGAGGAGGAGCGGGTCTGTGTCTCTTCCCTGTGTGGCTGGTGCGCTCAGGGAGCTCTCCCGCTTAAGGAACCTGAAGTCAAGACCAAGACTGTCGACTGAGTTCAAAACCAAGCTCAAGCCTTAGTGACATCCTGGCTGTATCCACTGAGGAAAATCAGTATTGCCCTCAAGCGAGCCTTACGCTAGGGCAAAGGGCAGGATGAAAGGCTCCTGCTGCTTCTAATAATCACTGCCATGTCCGTTTCCCTTCTTGACAGGACAAAGATTTTGAGCCAGTTCGGAGAATAAAGAAGAGCACAGGGATTCCCAGCACGTTCCTGGTGGAGGTGAAAGACCCCAGCACAAAGGGCACAATGGTGACCAGCACTGGGCAATACGTCATTCCATCTGTGACTGCGTAAGTACTGAAGGAATTGGACTGAGAGAAGAGGGAGCAAGAGAAACCCTGCACAGATGGCAATGCCGGCACTTTGGCCAGCAGCTTCCGGGGAGGAAGCATTGTCATTGGACCTTGGCCCTAAAATCTGTGCCACCTTCTCCTCTTAAAACCAGGCGGTCACAATGTTCATGCCCCTGCGAGTTGGTTAAAGTGGTGGTGTGCCACCATCCACGAGGGAGACAGCCAGCGTCTTTTCAGTTGTCTGTGGGGACAGGACAAGGGGCAGTGGCTT
Organism: Porphyrio hochstetteri; assembly: GCA_020800305.1. Lineage (NCBI taxonomy): Eukaryota > Metazoa > Chordata > Aves > Gruiformes > Rallidae > Porphyrio > Porphyrio hochstetteri. Next base: position 13,676,495 of record CM036915.1, on the reverse strand, counting down.
CAAGTTGGAGCAAAGGAAGTTCTGCACCAATCTGGGCAAGAACTTTTTCACAGTGAGGGTGAGGGAGCCCTGGGACAGGCTGCCCGGGGGGTTCGGAGTCTCATCTCTGGAGATATTCCAGCCCCGTCTGGACGCCGACCTGTGCAATATGAGCTGGGGAGCTGCTTTGGCAGGGGGTTAGACTCGATGAGCTCTTGAGGTCCCTTCCAGCCCCTGTGATTCTGTGCTTCTGTGATCTGAATTTCTGCGAAAGCGTACAGGTAGAGTTGTTCTCTTCACAAGCTCATTTTGCTTTGGAATGCTACTTCACAAATACAAACTGTCACAAATAGCTGTTGAGCCAAGCTTTCTGTCCCCGTCTGAGTTTGCCTTTACCCATTTGTACCTTTCTTCTTCCTTCCCCACCACCCTCCAGGGAAGCGTATGCCAGAGGAAAAAGAAAGCGTCCCTTCCCATGCGACGAGCCATCCTCCTCCTCCTCCCCCTCAGATGCTCCTATTCCTGAATGGTTGTGTTGTCCCATCTGTAAAGAAGACCTGAATGACGCCGCAATCATCCCCTGTTGTGGGAACAGTTACTGTGACGAGTGTAAGTGTTACTCCCATGACTGTCCTTTCAGACCATCCCATCTGATCTGTAGAAAGCAGCAAGGGGAGATCACCAGCTTCCTTCGGGCTCTGTTCTATTTCAAACTTCAGTACACCCTGACTAGGAAAGGACTCCGCCCCTCTAAGGGGGAAAGCACAAGTCAGAATGCTTTATTCCCCTTTTCCATACCTAGCTCCATCTTCTCTGTGTGTGCAAGGACATGTATGAGAAGAGTGCAGAAATGTGCACCAACCTGCTTTTGAGAGGCGGCTTATTCCTTAAGCTTGAGGTGTGGGATTGTCACTGTCCTTGGGGGTAGAAAGAAGACGAGTTGGATCACTGGACACAGCGACCTGTAGGTCATTTGCTAAAGACCAGAAGTTTTTACATTGTGCAATGTTGATCGCTCCAGGCTCTCCATGCAGACAATATTCACCCAGGAATCATTGGTTTTCAAGGGATTAGAACTCTCAAACTGTCTTTAGTTTGGCTAAAAACTACTCTGACTCTTCTGGTCTTCCACAGGCATTCGAACAGTGCTGCTGGATTCGGAGGGCCATACCTGCCCAACGTGCCACCGGGCGGATGTCTCCCCCGACACCTTAGTGGCCAACAAGGCACTACGCAAGGTAACGTGAGGACTCTCCGAAAGCTGCTTGTACCAACAGTCTCTGCAAGAAACTGAAAGGGAGGGAAATACTCACTGGCAGACAGTGGTTAGTGCCAGGGTAGGATGGGATGTGATCCTAGCTCTGTCTGTTGATTTGCTGTGGGACCGAGAGCGTGTACAGGAACACACAGGGGATGTGACTCAGGGGTGGGGGGGACGCTTTGTTCGTCTGTCTCGGGAAGTTTCATGGTGCCTTTGTGTCAATGTTTTCTGCCTGTAGCTTGTGAACAGGTTCAACAGCGGAACCGGCAGCGCCAAATGGCCCCGTCACTAGGTTCAGGAGCACCATCATCAGCAGCCGACTGTTCCAGAAGGGGATGTGCACTTGCACCATTCTTGTTTATAACTATTTTATTGAAATAAAGTTTCAGGGTTGAAAAGAAAAGACTGAAAAACAAACCCTTCTTGAGGGAAGGAGGTAAAAACCAGGAGCAGAAGCTACTTGTTTGTGGAAGGGGCTGATGCTGATCTCAGAAAGCCTTTCCACGCTGATTTTCATGACTCTTAGAGCAAAGCCTGTAAGGAAGCGCTAGTTTCTGCCTGACAGCTCCTGGCCGGAGCTGAAGGGCAGCCACCTCGGTTGCAGACGGGAAAGATCCTGGGTGCCTGCATCTTGTCCATGCAAGGACCAATGGAGAAAGGAAGTGTTTCCCAGGCAGGAGAAGGCAGCTGGGGCAGGAGTGCTCTGCCCAGAGATACCCCAAGGAAGCCGAATATTCCCAGTCCCTGAGCAGGGTAGTAGTTAGCAGTGAGAGCTGCTCAGGCCTAAGGAGAAAAACACACTGTAGGAACTAAACCTGCTGGGAGGGCTCAGAAGGGTCTCTGGGAGTCAGGGTGCCCAATGCCTGGTCTCAGGGAACTTTGACAATGTCTCCTTCCCCCCTGCACCCGGCCTCGCTGTCCTCACTGGGAGCCCAGGCCTCAGCTCAGCTTGGCCGCAGCAGGTGCAGAGCCTGGGCCGGCCCAGACACCCATGGCCGCCTGGCAGCCCTGTGCCCCAGGCCTACAGCTCCCAGCATGCCCCGGGGCAGGCCTTGCTGGAGCCTGAGCCTCTGGGGACACCAGCCCCAGACCCGGCCCAGCTCCCTCAGATCCCATGGCTGCTCCCTGAGTCTTCTCTGGCCCTGCACTGAGAGGGGGACATCAGATGGACAGAGGGATGGAGGGACACAGGCTGTGCCAGGGGGCGGGACAGAGGGGACACTGCAAAGGCAGGTAGGAGCAGAAAGGATGGAGAGAAGAGAGAGAAGGGCAGGGAGCGTGAGAGAGACGTGTGGAGGAAGGGAAGCAGAGCAAGAGGCTGAGGGACAGCCAGGGAGGGATTAGGAGGGACAGCCAGGCTGTCAGGGAAAGAGAACATTAGCGAGAAAGAAAGGGAAAGAGCAAGATCCTGATGGTCTCCAGACAGAGGGAGGAATCGCAAAGTGGGGGCAAGGATCTGGACAGAGTACCGTAGGGAGAGACAAAAGCAGCAATTTTGGGCAACGGCCCCAGTCCTTGGAGCTCCTGTTTGATCAAAGTTGGAAGACGTGCCGTGGTCTGGAGAGCGTGCTGCAGGGAGGTGAGAGCGACTGGGGAGCAAGGCTGAGAGACCTGCCTGAGCACAGAGGTGGCCGCAGCACAGCCCAGGTGAGCTGGTTGTCTTGACTGTCAAAGTCGAGCCCCTGATTGTGCTCATTGTCTCTAGTATTTGACTCTCTGCCCAAATCAGGGGATGGCTTTGTTTCCACACGTTGTGGCAGTCGTGCAGGGCAGTGATGGCAGGGAAGGTTTGTATTTGGAAGTTTGGGATTTGGGTGGATGAGCTGTTGGATTAGGAACTTTTTTATTCGTCAGCAAAATGTGTGCCAGTGGTTCCAGAAAGTTCCTCTCTTTTCTCCCTTTGCAAGCATCTTGGCGAATGGGAGAAAACTGGGAGGGATGCCCCTGAGTAGGGATAAATTCCAAGGGCATTGTAATGAGGGGTGGTGACAATATCTCTTGGTTAATTGAGAAGAGTGGCCGGAAAATGAGACCTTGAAATATCACGCTGTCTGTGCCTGTTTAGCCCTGGTTAAAGACCAGATGCCCACCAAACTCGGTCTATCACTCTCCTTTGTAGTTGGACAGGGGAGGAAATGTATATTGAGAGGCTTAGGAGTCAATGTAAGGACAGGGAGAGATCATCTTATCATCAGTGACATGGGCAAAACAGACTCAGCACAGAGTGAAGGAAAGAAAACTCTCTAATTTATTACACTACAACTACACACAGAGTGAAACCAGAGTTGGGTAATGAGAAGCACAACACTCCCCTTCACTTTATTCTCTCCCAGGCTGTTCCAGTGTTATGGTTGAATTTTGTAGCTCCTCTAACAGAAGAGCTCAAACGGCTACAGCCACATCCTACTGCAATCCAAACCATGCACATACTTTCTATTCTCAAAACACAGAAGTACTTTCTATTCTCCAACCCGGCAAATTCTCCCTATATTACAGCTCTATTAATTAATTGTCCCTTAAGCTACATCCTTAAATCCCCACAATGTATTCTCTGGTGCTACCGGGTAAAGGAGTTTTGTTTGTTTCCGCATATTATTTCAATCTGCTTCAGTTCCCTTGTCTTGATTTCTATCTGCACAACAGCTCTGATTTATTGCCATGCACACCCCTCCTTCCTTGTCAGGGAGCAAATCGAATGCTCTCCGCTTTGGTCTAACTACGTCCCTTAAGGAATAACCCTCTGTTTGTCATCCCGATGGCTAGCATCTCTTGTGTCTTTTTGGAATAAGCCCATGCTGGCAGATACACTAACTCTGCCTTTTCCCAATTCACTTCCTCATAGCAATGGGGGAACCAAATCGTGGAAAGCATGAGGCCGTACTACTAGGGGTAGAGTCCCTTTGAGTGTATTGTCCTCCAAGGGGTTCTTAGAATTCCTGGTGGAGGGTGCGAGTGATTAAAAATTGGGTGTCCAGGAATTCGGTGTCCTAAAGTCCACGTTCCTCTCCATTTATGTGGTAATACTTGCCAGGCCTTTCCATGTCCACCTAGCCACCCTGATCCTTTAGCAATACAGTCCAACAAAAACTCTCCTGTTTGCCCTGCCTGTCCCACAATGTCTCGTAAAGGGGCTGGTAATTTGGGCCTTTGTCAGCTTTACTTCTGGTTCAACTTGCGACGGGACCAGAGTGGGAGAGGTGGGAGGTTTCTTGATCTCATGCACTTTCCCACTCACCAGACCAAGGGAGGGGATCCTACTTCATGCAGTTGTGTTTTTTCATCCCTCCTTTTCTTCTAGAAGCCCCTTCCCGAGTCCAGCACTCCCCTGTACTACAAGCAGAGCAGCATCTCTTCAGTCGTTTCTCTTTCTCCCTTTTTTTTATAAAGCCAATACTAAGGGATCCTGTGGTATCGTAAGCCCACACGCCCTCTGCCATTCCAAGGCAAAATCCCACACCCCAGAGGGCTTTCCTTAGGGATGGCATTCCTTTGTTTCCCTCCCATGGTGAGTGAGATTTCCCTCTGGATTCCTCTTCTTGTTTCTAACTCAACTCCTGTCTGTCTCTCCAGCAATAGGAAGGAGAAGGATTCGGTTTCTCTAGGACACTCTCAGCTCCACAGGGCCGTGTGTCTGTGGGTTGAGAAGCCAAAGCATGGCAGCGCTGGCTGAAGCCGTTACTGGTGGGATGCTTGCCATGGCAACGGAGCCCCAAACAAACCCCACTCTCCAAGCGCCATGGCAGGTAAGGCAGCAGGCTCCCGCTCCTCCCGCTGCTCCTGCCCCCCAGGAGCCCCCCACCTGCCTCTGCCGTCCGATGGCTCAGCCCAGCACCTATCTGATCTTCCCCCAGCAGGGACGTTCCCAGCGGTTACTGCCCGCATGCTGCCTTCTGGGTTGGGGGAGGGCGAGGCCACCCCGCAATGCCTGGCAGGGAGTTCCGGGGCCCCTGGGGAGCCCGGGGAGGCTGGGGCAGGTGCCTGCGGAGTGCAGCTCCCCGAGAAGGTGCAAGTCCCTCCTGGGGTGCAGCTCCTTTCCAGGGTGGAGCCTGGTACCTGTGCAGTGGTACCTGTAACGTTTTGCTCCTGTACCTGTGCACAGCGTCCCCGAAGAGCTTTGTAATGACATATGGACATCCCTTCTCAGAAATGGACTGATGTCTTTTTCTCTATTGCCCTTGTCTTCAGAATACACCAACGACAAATCCCTGGTCCCCCGGGACTCATCCAAAATTGGGAGCAGAGACTCTGCTGGAGGAGGAAAAGCTGCCCGGGAAACACCTGCTGCGTAAGTACCCATTGGACATGGGCTTCTTTGTTAGGGGTGTCAGTGTGCTACCTCGTTTCAGGATCCGGGCTTGCAGAGGCCTTCAGAGGGTCTTTACCTTGGTCAAGCTGCTGTCAGTTTGTGCGGTCGTGTGTCTGTGCCAAAGCAGACTTGGATTTCCAGGCCTTAGAAAGGAGACTGATGTGTTATGGTGTGCCTGGAACAAACCGTGCCGTGGCACCCTGCTCCCCAGGCAGCATCTGCAAGGCCAAAGCCTGCCTTTGCCTGGTCTGCGTGTACGCAGGGAGCATCTTCCTGCAGGAGCTGTTGCTCTCAGGCATTCCCCGGTCAGTGTGGATGGCAGCGCGTTGCGCTTGAACCTGCGGCCTTGTTGTGGGGCTTGATGTCAAGATGTAGGCTTTGAGCTCTCAGAACATCCCGTTGGGATGTTGAGGCTTTAGGGTGTGTTGTCTGAGCTTTCTGTTGGGTACAAGTGCTTTAGTTTCAGTTCTGATCCCCTTCCTTTCTTCTTCTAGACGCCGAAGAGAGCCGGCGAGAGGGACATCCAAAGCAGTATGTACAACCACCATCTCGCACCTGTGTTTTTTCCTACACGCTGCTCTCAGCTCTAACCAGTGTAGCCGTGTCTTGCTTTTCCATGCACTGCCTTAGCTGGGGCATTTGTTCCTAGAACTGTGTAATTGAGGAGAAGTGGTTTGCGCCCCTCTGGGTACATCCATGTCTTTCCTAGCTTGCCGTGAATGGAAGTGGTGTTGTTACACAAAGTGGCATTCCCGAGTTGTGCCTTCGATCTCGCCGCTTGCTCTGCCAAGCGCTTTAGCTTCTTGTCATGCAGCACAAAGGCACTTTCTAAGCCGTCCCAGGGTTGGGCTGGGGTTTGAGCAAGTGCCGGTCCCGGGAGGGTGGAAATGGCTCTTTCAGGGACACTCAGAGGATATAGCGCAGACGTCCAGGCCACAGGAGAGGGGAACGGTTGCTGTGCTTGGAGTGTAGAACTTCAATCTGTGTTTCATTGTCTCCGACCAGGTTGATGGCTCGTCTGCATCCCCTTCGCTGGCCCGGCTTATTAAGGTATCTAGCTTTCTGTTGCTGTTAAAGGAGGAAACCCAAGTGTTTTCTTGCTATTTTGAAATCGTACCCCAAGACCTACAGCTGGGTGACTGCTTTCACGTGAAGAGAACTCTCAGCTCTTGCTAACGATTTAAAGTCTTGATTTTGAGTTTCAGCTGTGGGTTGGATTTGACATGTGCACTCTTTTCTCCACTCTGCTGCGTAACTTGGTCTGGGAGAGCCATTGCACTGTGTGCAAAGGTGTAGTGCTGGCCAGTGAAATGACTGGCCTTTGAAGCTACAAAGGTGCGAGAAGGCAGAGGGCCTCCTTGGTCCCGCTGAAAAGAAAGGCTGGAGTTCATCTCTTCCCACCGGTAACTTCTCCCCTGTCTCCCTGCAGAAGTTCACTTGTGTACATTTGGAGAGAAGAAATCAGTAGGTGTGAAGGGAGCTACCAGAAGGTGGTGGTCTCCATTAGTGCTTGCCCTGCACATGTCCTTTGTTCTTGAAAGTCGTCAGGTGAAGTTTCTCTCAGTAACGGGAAGGTCTCTCCCAAGTAGTCTGCACATTGCAGCTTTTGAGGAAATGTCTCTTTCAGAGACAAGCCTGACTTGAAGCACGTCCCAACTGCTACTTGAACCCCCTGAGTGCAGACCGGCTTTTAGCATGGAGGCTGCACGTTGCAAAAGGTTTTCAGGTTTCTCACTGGATTGTATTAAATGCTGTGTTTGAATTCCCTTCAATTCCTGGAGACGTGGATGTGTTTAGTCAGCTGTTTGCTTTCAGACAAATTCAGCCAGTTTCTGTAGAGGTTTTGTTAAATGTTCGTGCAAGTGATTCAATCCATGCCGGTCTGGATTGCCTCATGAACGGGACGAGTGGTTGATCTGGGTAGAGCGGTGCTTGGGAATGGTGGGTGTGACATCATGCCCTGTTCCACAGACTGCCAACCTGGCTGAAGCCGACGCTTCCGAGGAAGACAAGATCGCAGCCATGATGGTCCAGTCTTGTCAGCAGTACCATCCGGTCCAGTGAGTGCTGAGAATGTCCAGTCTGTCCTGTGGAGGTTGCTGAAGAGCCGCAGGGCGGTCTGTTTCCACCAGAGACATTGATACAGAGCTTTGTCTTTGTTTCCCCTTTAGTTACATGAAGAAATGCTGGGGTCCACCTCCACCAAGCTACATCTGCTTTCGGTGCGGGAAACCTGGCCACTACCGCAGGGACTGCCCCACTAATGGGGTAAGAGTGGGGGGACTCGTGGCATCACTTCACTTTGAGTTTGTTTACCTTGTCAGTGAGGTAACCAAGGCATGAATACTGGTATTCAGAAGGGTTTCTCTGGGGGTGAAAGAGAGCAGCTCTGTGGCCACGGGGCAAAGCCCTTCAGAATGCCAGGGAAACGGGGATATACAAAGGGACCGTTTCCTTCCCTCTGGGTCAGCGACGTGAAATGTGCCCGTAGATCTTTCCCTGGGAACTGTGATGCATCTGTTAATACTTCTATCACTGTACCCTTCCCTTTTAATATTGACCTGAGTGAATGCTACGAGCCTCTGGACGAGTCCTGCTGCCATATACTGTCAGTCCCTGAATGTGTCTGCAGAGGCTGTGAAGTCAGCCGTGTTGTCTGGCTGGTGCCGGGAGGTTTCCCCAGTGCCTGACAGAGAGCCCTGAGTTCAGCTCTCAGCGGACCTGGGCCTTGGAGGAGGAGCGGGTCTGTGTCTCTCTTCCCTGTGTGGCTGGTGCGCTCAGGGAGCTCTCCCGCTTAAGGAACCTGAAGTCAAGACCAAGACTGTCGACTGAGTTCAAAACCAAGCTCGAGCCTTAGTGACATCCTGGCTGTATCCACTGAGGAAAATCAGTATTGCCCTCAAGCGAGCCTTACGCTAGGGCAAAGGGCAGGATGAAAGGCTCCTGCTGCTTCTAATAATCACTGCCATGTCCGTTTCCCTTCTTGACAGGACAAAGATTTTGAGCCAGTTCGGAGAATAAAGAAGAGCACAGGGATTCCCAGCACGTTCCTGGTGGAGGTGAAAGACCCCAGCACAAAGGGCACAATGGTGACCAGCACTGGGCAATACGTCATTCCATCTGTGACTGCGTAAGTACTGAAGGAATTGGACTGAGAGAAGAGGGAGCAAGAGAAACCCTGCACAGATGGCAATGCCGGCACTTTGGCCAGCAGCTTCCGGGGAGGAAGCATTGTCATTGGACCTTGGCCCTAAAATCTGTGCCACCTTCTCCTCTTAAAACCAGGCGGTCACAATGTTCATGCCCCTGCGAGTTGGTTAAAGTGGTGGTGTGCCACCATCCACGAGGGAGACAGCCAGCGTCTTTTCAGTTGTCTGTGGGGACAGGACAAGGGGCAGTGGCTTCAAGTTGGAGCAAAGGAAGTTCTGCACCAATCTGGGCAAGAACTTTTTCACAGTGAGGGTGAGGGAGCCCTGGGACAGGCTGCCCAGGGGGTTCGGAGTCTCATCTCTGGAGATATTCCAGCCCCGTCTGGACGCCGACCTGTGCAATATGAGCTGGGGAGCTGCTTTGGCAGGGGGTTAGACTCGATGAGCTCTTGAGGTCCCTTCCAGCCCCTGTGATTCTGTGCTTCTGTGATCTGAATTTCTGCGAAAGCGTACAGGTAGAGTTGTTCTCTTCACAAGCTCATTTTGCTTTGGAATGCTACTTCACAAATACAAACTGTCACAAATAGCTGTTGAGCCAAGCTTTCTGTCCCCGTCTGAGTTTGCCTTTACCCATTTGTACCTTTCTTCTTCCTTCCCCACCACCCTCCAGGGAAGCGTATGCCAGAGGAAAAAGAAAGCGTCCCTTCCCATGCGACGAGCCATCCTCCTCCTCCTCCCCCTCAGATGCTCCTATTCCTGAATGGTTGTGTTGTCCCATCTGTAAAGAAGACCTGAATGACGCCGCAGTCATCCCCTGTTGTGGGAACAGTTACTGTGACGAGTGTAAGTGTTACTCCCATGACTGTCCTTTCAGACCATCCCATCTGATCTGTAGAAAGCAGCAAGGGGAGATCACCAGCTTCCTTCGGGCTCTGTTCTATTTCAAACTTCAGTACACCCTGACTAGGAAAGGACTCCGCCCCTCTAAGGGGGAAAGCACAAGTCAGAATGCTTTATTCCCCTTTTCCATACCTAGCTCCATCTTCTCTGTGTGTGCAAGGACATGTATGAGAAGAGTGCAGAAATGTGCACCAACCTGCTTTTGAGAGGCGGCTTATTCCTTAAGCTTGAGGTGTGGGATTGTCACTGTCCTTGGGGGTAGAAAGAAGACGAGTTGGATCACTGGACACAGCGACCTGTAGGTCATTTGCTAAAGACCAGAAGTTTTTACATTGTGCAACGTTGATCGCTCCAGGCTCTCCATGCAGACAATATTCACCCAGGAATCATTGGTTTTCAAGGGATTAGAACTCTCAAACTGTCTTTAGTTTGGCTAAAAACTACTCTGACTCTTCTGGTCCCCCACAGGCATTCGAACAGTGCTGCTGGATTCGGAGGGCCATACCTGCCCAACGTGCCACCGGGCGGATGTCTCCCCCGACACCTTAGTGGCCAACAAGGCACTACGCAAGGTAACGTGAGGACTCTCCGAAAGCTGCTTGTACCAACAGTCTCTGCAAGAAACTGAAAGGGAGGGAAATACTCACTGGCAGACAGTGGTTAGTGCCAGGGTAGGATGGGATGTGATCCTAGCTCTGTCTGTTGATTTGCTGTGGGACCGAGAGCGTGTACAGGAACACACAGGGGATGTGACTCAGGGGTGGGGGGGACGCTTTGTTCGTCTGTCTCGGGAAGTTTCATGGTGCCTTTGTGTCAATGTTTTCTGCCTGTAGCTTGTGAACAGGTTCAACAGCGGAACCGGCAGCGCCAAATGGCCCCGTCACTAGGTTCAGCAGCACCATCAGCAGCAGCAGACTGTTCCAGAAGGGGATGTGCACTTGCACCATTCTTGTTTATAACTATTTTATTGAAATAAAGTTTCAGGGTTGAAAAGAAAAGACTGAAAAACAAACCCTTCTTGAGGGAAGGAGGTAAAAACCAGGAGCAGAAGCTACTTGTTTGTGGAAGGGGCTGATGCTGATCTCAGAAAGCCTTTCCACACTGATTTTCATGACTCTTAGAGCAAAGCCTGTAAGGAAGCGCTAGTTTCTGCCTGACAGCTCCTGGCCAGAGCTGAAGGGCAGCCACCTCGGTTGCAGACGGGAAAGATCCTGGGTGCCTGCATCTTGTCCATGCAAGGACCAATGGAGAAAGGAAGTGTTTCCCAGGCAGGAGAAGGCAGCTGGGGCAGGAGTGCTCTGCCCAGAGATACCCCAAGGAAGCCGAATATTCCCAGTCCCTGAGCAGGGTAGTAGTTAGCAGTGAGAGCTGCTCAGGCCTAAGGAGAAAAACACACTGTAGGAACTAAACCTGCTGGGAGGGCTCAGAAGGGTCTCTGGGAGTCAGGGTGCCCAATGCCTGGTCTCAGGGAACTTTGACAATGTCTCCTTCCCCCCTGCACCCGGCCTCGCTGTCCTCACTGGGAGCTCAGGCCTCAGCTCAGCTTGGCCGCAGCAGGTGCAGAGCCTGGGCCGGCCCAGACACCCATGGTCGCCTGGCAGCCCTGTGCCCCAGGCCTACAGCTCCCAGCATGCCCCGGGGCAGGCCTTGCTGGAGCCTGAGCCTCTGGGGACACCATCCCCAGACCCGGCCCAGCTCCCTCAGATCCCATGGCTGCTCCCTGAGTCTTCTCTGGCCCTGCACTGAGAGGGGGACATCAGATGGACAGAGGGATGGAGGGACACAGGCTGTGCCAGGGGGCGGGACAGAGGGGACACTGCAAAGGCAGGTAGGAGCAGAAAGGATGGAGAGAAGAGAGAGAAGGGCAGGGAGCGTGAGAGAGACGTGTGGAGGAAGGGAAGCAGAGCAAGAGGCTGAGGGACAGCCAGGGAGGGATTAGGAGGGACAGCCAGGCTGTCAGGGAAAGAGAACATTAGCGAGAAAGAAAGGGAAAGAGCAAGATCCTGATGGTCTCCAGACAGAGGGAGGAATCGCAAAGTGGGGGCAAGGATCTGGACAGAGTACCGTAGGGAGAGACAAAAGCAGCAATTTTGGGCAACGGCCCCAGTCCTTGGAGCTCCTGTTTGATCAAAGTTGGAAGACGTGCCGTGGTCTGGAGAGCGTGCTGCAGGGAGGTGAGAGCGACTGGGGAGCAAGGCTGAGAGACCTGCCTGAGCACAGAGGTGGCCGCAGCACAGCCCAGGTGAGCTGGTTGTCTTGACTGTCAAAGTCGAGCCCCTGATTGTGCTCATTGTCTCTAGTATTTGACTCTCTGCCCAAATCAGGGGATGGCTTTGTTTCCACACGTTGTGGCAGTCGTGCAGGGCAGTGATGGCAGGGAAGGTTTGTATTTGGAAGTTTGGGATTTGGGTGGATGAGCTGTTGGTTTAGGAACTTTCTTATTCATCAGCAAAATGGGTGCCAGTGGTTCCAGAAAGTTCCTCTCTTTTCTCCCTTTGCAAGCATAGAAATGGAGAATGGGAGAAAACTGGGAGGGATGCCCCTGAGTAGGGATAAATTCCAAGGGCATTGTAATGAGGGGTGGTGACAATATCTCTTGGTTAATTGTGAAGAGTGGCCTGAAAATGAGACCTTGAAATATCACACTGTCTGTGGCTGTTTAGCCCTGGTTGGAGAGCAGACGCCCACCAAATTCGGTCTATCACTCTCCTTTGTAGTTGGACAGGGGAGGAAATCTATATTGAGAGGCTTAGGAGTCAATGTAAGGACAGGGAGAGATCATCTTATCATCAGTGACATGGGCAAAACAGACTCAGCACAGAGTGAAGGAAAGAAAACTCTCTAATTTATTACACTACAACTACACACAGAGTGAAACCAGAGTTGGGTAATGAGAAGCACAACACTCCCCTTCACTTTATTCTCTCCCAGGCTGTTCCAGTGTTATGGTTGAATTTTGTAGCTCCTCTAACAGAAGAGCTCAAACGGCTACAGCCACATCCTACTGCAATCCAAACCATGCACATACTTTCTATTCTGAAAACACAGAAGTACTTTCTTGTGGAGGGATGCCTCCGTGAGAACGGCCACATATTTCCCACTCTCTACCCCTGCGAACAAAACAGCCAGGATGAGATATCACTTTAAAGGAATGTGGAGCTAGCAGCAAGGTCAGGTAATGAGTTGGGGAGTATGGACTGTGAATAGAAGTTCCTAATTCTGAAACATTCCTCTGAGACAGGATAAGATATAGGCCTTGCACAGGTGTCCACTCTATCGCTTTCATTGTTTTTAATTTCTTCTGCCCGCGGTTCCCAGCCATGCTTTGTTAAGCTTGCTAGAGAGTATATAATCACGCTGCTCTGTAGAATAAATGGACTGACTGCTTTTAGCCACATTGGTGTGCGGTCTGATTCCTAGCGCCGTCCCGCTCTTTCGAAGACCCTGGACCTAAAAGTTTCCCAAGATCTGGATTAGGACGCGGGGAACAGTCGAAAATTGGCGCCCGAACAGGGACCGGAAAGAAGGTTTCGGAGACGGTTGCTACAGAGGAGGCGCCGCTGAGAATCGTAAGTGTTGCGGTAGCTGGTTGCGGGGTCGCTACCTGCCCTCTGTGCCCACAATGGAGTGGGGAGCTGCGGAGAAACCGCTCTTCAGTACCCTCTCTAAGAGAGGCGAGCAGGAATCTCCAATAGGGCTAGCTGCGGAGAAGCCGACTCTAGTTATTTTCTCAAAGAAAAGCGAGATGGTGACTCCAATAGGGCTTTCAGATTTAATTAAATGGGCCTGCAGGTCGGGACACCTGGAAGAAGTAGCGCTGATATTCAGTGTTGCTGAGTGGCGAGCGATAGATCATCTTTGGGATGCGGTGATTACTGGAGGAAAGGAAGAAAAATTACTGCGATCGTTGGGTGCGACTTGGCGTGTAGTATTTAACACCTTAAACGCCATGCATGCAGAGAGGCAAGTAGCTGCTGCAGCTGTTCAAGCTCTGTCTGGCTCAGTGACACCATCTACCACCCTGTTAGAAACTCCGGTATGCGGACTGGTTCACCTGGTTTTTTCAAATGCTGCAGAGTTACAGGACTCAATTGAAAAACAGCAATCTAACACCTTGGGGGTGAAGTTTCTGAGTCCTTTAATTCTACTCCGAAAACTAACTCTGCTTCAAAAACTAATGAGTCAACACAAACTCCAGCTTCTGCTGTTGAGAATACTCCCTTGAATTTAACTCCTTATTGCCCTCCTTCCTCTGAAGCTACTTGGCCAGATTCAGAAGGGGAGGAAGGAGAGACTGAAATGTGTAAACTTACTGGGCGATTGCAGTAATTGGAAATATCACGAAGAGAAAAATTACAGAAAAGCAATCAACATAAAAAAAAGTAAAGGAGGAGGCAGCTGTTATTCCATCATTGCCTTCTGCTCCTCCGGACTCGGGAGTTCGTAGTCTTCCCTCCCGTTGGACTGGAGTTATACAATATGCTCTCTAAGAGAGTAATTAAAAATGCTTTAAAATAGCTCCTTTTGTGGAGCGAAGAAAGGAATCTTATAACAAACGTAAATACAGCGTTTGATTTGCCTACTTGGGAGGCTATTGGAGTTTAACTCCTTGACGAACCCTCAGCTGGGGCGAAAGAAGCTAAGTCATTAATAACTCTCTGGAAATTATTTGAAAGGACTCTAACCAAAATGGAGGCTGTTTGCGTTGCTGCCGCTTCAGCCTTTGCAGCTTTAACACCAGTTGCGAGTTCTACAGAACCGATTCAAAAGGGAAAACATCTACTACGGAGAATGTGTTTGTTGTTTCTGGGTGCTCTTTCACGTACCCCACTTACTATGCTAAGTAATTATGCCATGTTATCAGAGCAAAGTGATAAATCTGTCGGAACTGACCGGGAAGACGAGCAAGTTGTGCATGTAAATCTGCCACCACGGTCTGCAAACCCCCCAACTATGATAGCTTTGGAAGGAAAATATGTAAAAAAAAAAAAAAAAGTACAACCGACTGCCTTTAATATCTATTCACCTCTAACTTTTACTGAGCCTAAAAGAGCCTGTGACGCAGTCGGAAATGTTAACCACCATCACAAACATCAGCTTGTCTTTGAAAAGCTGGAAAACATGAAAGCGGAGCAGGCAGTTGTGGCAACGGCATGCCCTGCTGTGAAATGGTTTGCAGAATTGCCCACCCACCCACCCAGACACTACCGACACAAAGAATCACCGACTATGGCATGGACAAGGAACCTATGCCCACGGACAAGAAACCTAAGGACAGGACACAGGACACCTACGGCCATGGACAATTATCGGCTTTGACAACCATCGGATCAGGGACACATTTTGTATCTACACCCACCGCCCGACAAACATCATCCATACATCTCCTGATGCCCGAGAGACTCTGCAGAGACTGCTCGTCAGAGTCTGGGCACGTAAGGTGGCGTCAGAGCGGGAAAAATGGTTAAATCAGGGTATTTTGATTCCTACATAATCATGAAAATTACCAGGGAAAAGTTTATGTGGGGACGAGCGGGTGGTGGAGAAAAGAACTTTGATAGCGGGCCGGTGGGAGGTGGACAGAACAGGGTCCTAGTGCTCACCTGGGGCTCAGTCACATTGACTAGCAGGGTCACGCTGTGGTTCACAGAGGGGGGAGAACGGTGCTGGGCAGCAGTCGCGACCTGCGATAACGTGCTGCGCAGCCGAGTGTCTTGACAGAGTTGCTGTAGAAGTGGGAGAACTGCCCCCCCCACCCTACCCCCTCACCCATACAGACTGGATGTGACAATTTGCATCTTGCACTCTTGTTTGTCTGATGCATTGGTTTGCAGCATATGTGCTATAGGGTCAGGGATGCATTTATCCACTGAGAGCAAGGCTGCTTATTAAGCAAAAGGATTTTTGATAGCGACCATTGAAAGTGGGAAGCTTACTTTAAGAATTTAACCTGGAAAACATAAATCCTCGTTTGCTTACTCAAGGAAAAAATTGCCCACTTATAAGATTTAATACAGGTGCACTAGACTAAGGGTCATATCAAACCTTCCACAAGTCTGTGGAACATGCCAAAATTTTTAAAAGATTGGGTTTTCTTTTTCAAAAGGTATCACTGGGTGCACTCCCACAGGGTGTGAAAGTTCACCAACTGTGTGCCAGACTTGTGTAGCTCGGGCACTTGCTCCAGTACGAAAAAGGCATCCTGATCTGATCTTTTATCATTACATGGATGAGATATTGATTGCGGGAGAAAACTTGGACGTTGAAAGTTTGATTCATGAGTTAACAGTGCATTTGAAAAGCAAGGGATTACAGATTACAGAAAATTCAAAATAAGGCAGTATGGAAATATTTGGACTGACAGATTGATAGAAGTACCGTAACACCTCAGAGGATTGAAATCAAAGCTGAGGTTAGCACATTAAATGATGTTCAAAAGTTGCTTGGAAATATTAGCTGGATTAGATTATTGTGTGGTATTGTGCATCAGCATTTTACTACCCATATTTGCAGCCACACTGAGCTGACTGACTAACTCAAGGTCTAGCAGACAGAAACCAGAGAGCAGACAGGCTGCTAGCACCGGCCTGGGCTGCTCCCTCAGCAGACGCTTTGCACGAGCTCAGAAGTTGCATGCATTTTTGTTAACCAATCTGCTAAGGTACTTCAATGACAATAACACTTGTTGGTTGCTGAGGCTAAAGGGATTGTACAGTTGTGCCTGGATTGTCAGCAATCCTCGTGCAAAGCCATAGTGAAACGTATGAATCAAACTCTCAAGCGTTTGCTTCACAATCAAAAACGGGGAGAGAAGGGTATCTCTCCGGCTGATTGATTAAACAAAGCTCTTTATGTTTTGAACTATTTAACTCTGCCACAGAACAGTTAGGTACCTTCAACGGTGAAACATGCAGTAGGTTTGAAAAAAAAAAAAAAAGAAACAAGAGAAAAAAGTTAAAGAAATGAAGTTGCAGGTACTAACTTGGGGAAGGAGATCTGCCTGTGTCATTACAGATACGGGAACCAAGTGGGATCCAGTGAAGTGGATAAAGCCGTGGATCCAGAAGAAATCAAGCTTGCATGAACCAGGATGGGATCCTGATCACAGTAACCGAAGTCAAGTGTTCCAACTGCAGCCACAGTGGACTATGAGTTTTGCTGTGGGACATTTTGAACCATCTAATAGTCTTTGAGCTATGCATATATTTGTGGTAAATGAAAAGTAGAGAAATAGTGATTTCTGCACAGCCTAAGATCACAGACTTGTGTGAGGTTGATGTTATCTGCACCTCTGACACTCCTGATTGGCAAAGCAAACAAAGAATCTGGCTGACCACTCTCAGTCAATTCATGCCAGCATTCAGAAATTAATAGATCAAACACAAAAGTTACAACAAGAAAATGGATTGTTTGGATCAGACAATTGGTTTCACGAGTGGGAAATTTCAGGATGGATATTGTCAGTGGTCAAATCTAGATTATTGGATTTAGCAATTACGGTACTTGTCTTACTCTTACTGCCATGCTTATTGAGCTTTCTGCAAAGGGCCCTTGCAGAGACCTCTAAAAGCAGTTTTTGTAACGCAGATACTAAAAGAAAAAAAAATTGTCAGGGAGGACAGCAGGCCTGCTGGCGGCCTGGCTCTCCTCGCACAGACACAGGCCCCAACAGTATCCTTGAATTCGCACGAGACAGCAAAATTACTCATGCTGAGAGGTATTTGGTAATCACATTTTCAAAATGTAGTGGCCTTGAAGGCAGGTGGACAGACTGCCTTAAACCAAGGAGTTGTGAGAAGTTATTTGGAAGTAAGTGAGTATGTCAAGGACCAGCCGAAATAAGAAGGCCAAAACACAGCAGGTGTGCAGATAACTTTTAGACATCAAAGGTAAACTAACAATGTTTAGCTAGAAGATATGCTTATCAAAAGTCGTTATAATTACTAATTAATCACTCTGGTGTGAATAGTGTGTGTAGTCACTTAGCAGTTTTTAGCTTGTCACATTTTATAGTATGGCTTTTCGTTTATCGGATGGCTTTTAAATATAGTTAAATAAGGACTTATGCTTTTGTTAGTTATTTTTGCCGTGTATGTCACAGTGTTTCTCTTGCAGGATGGATAACACCTTTTGCAAAAATCTGGCTGGTCCATAAACAAAAAGGGGGAATTGAGAGGAATGGGTTTCGTGGCCCATCCAGATTTATTGCTGACCCCCATATAATCAGGCCTGGGTAATTGCTCAGCTGAAGCAGAATGTATGGGTAACCCTTGCAAACATCACTGGTCAAAATGCACTGTGTCTTTCTGTGGCTACTCCATCTTCCGCAGCAGACACAGCAACCTCAAGGGTTAACGCTATGGGGCTCTGTGGTGATGGATGCTTGTATATATTTTAATTATGCTTATAGCATTACGCGTAGAGGTCAGAATGCTAAAGCTATGCTTAGTATATATCGTAATGCTGCTGCTTGGTGTGGTTATACGAGTCCAAATATTTCCCAATCATCAGCCATACCGCTCATGTTGCCTCCTGGCATCTTTTTGATATGTGGAGACCGAGCCTGGAGTGGAATTCCATCATGTTTGAATGGTGGCCTCTGCAGTCTTGGTCGTCTCACTTTGCTGACTCCTAATTTGGCCATGATACATGCGAAACAACGTAAATTAAGAGGACGAGTGCGTAGAGGCATTCACACATTTGAGAAAGATTGTGATGACCAGGTAACATTTTGGGGACCCGCAGAAATCATAGCATCATCAATATTAGCACCAGGAGTGGCCTCTGCTGCTGCTCTCAAAAAACTAACGAAATTGGGCTGTTGGCTGAGTAAGCAAAGTAGTGCTACATCCAATGCACTAAGTGGCTTGCTAGCTGACGTGGAAAGCATTAGACATGCTACTCTTCAAAATAGGGCTGCAATAGATTTCTTGCTCCTAGCTCATGGTCACGGTTGTGAAGATTTTGAGGGTATGTGCTGTATGAATTTGTCGGATCATTCAGAGTCGATCCATCACAGTATCGCATCATTGCGAAGCCAGCTGGAGAAGCTGAGATATGAGGGTAGCTGGCTTGATGGATGGTTTAACAAATGGGGAACTGTTGGATGGGTTAGAGACATATAAAAGGGTGTGTTAATTATATTGATAGTTACCTTACTGATCTTAACTGTTATTCCTTGCATTATACAGATTGTTAAGAGACTTCTGAGCAAGGCCTTGTCTTCGGCTGTTTTGTTTGCGCAAAAAGAAAAAGAGGGAGCTGTGGAGGGATGGCTCCGTGAGAACGGCCACATATTTCCCACTCTCTACCCCTGCGAACAAAACAGCCAGGATGAGATATCACTTTAAAGGAATGTGGAGCTAGCAGCAAGGTCAGGTAATGAGTTGGGGAGTATGGACTGTGAATAGAAGTTCCTAATTCTGAAACATTCCTCTGAGACAGGATAAGATATAGGCCTTGCACAGGTGTCCACTCTATCGCTTTCACTGTTTTTAATTTCTTCTGCCCGCGGTTCCCAGCCATGCTTTGTTAAGCTTGCTAGAGAGTATATAATCACGCTGCTCTGTAGAATAAACGGACTGACTGCACACATTGGTGTGCGGTCTGATTCCTAGCGCCGTCCCGCTCTTTTGAAGACCCTGGACCTAAAAGTTTCCCAAGATCTGGATTAGGACGTGGGGAACACTCGACAATTTCTATTCTCAAACCCGGCAAATTCTCCCTATATTACAGCTCTATTAATTAATTGTCTCTTAAGCTACATCCTTAAATCCCCACAATGTATTCTCTGGTGCTACCGGGTAAAGGAGTTTTGTTTGTTTCCGCATATTATTTCAATCTGCTTCAGTTCCCTTGTCTTGATTTCTATCTGCACAACAGCTCTGATTTATTGCCATGCACACCCCTCCT
Source organism: Porphyrio hochstetteri (assembly GCA_020800305.1). Taxonomy (NCBI): domain Eukaryota; kingdom Metazoa; phylum Chordata; class Aves; order Gruiformes; family Rallidae; genus Porphyrio; species Porphyrio hochstetteri. The sequence continues at coordinate 13,656,988 of CM036915.1, read as the reverse complement.
TCCTTGTCAGGGAGCAAATCGAATGCTCTTCGCTTTGGTCTAACTACATCCCTTAAGGGAAGAACCCTCTGTTTGTCATCCCGATGGCTAGCATCTCTTGTGTCCTTTTGGAATAAGCCCATGCTGGCAGATATACTAACTCTGCCTTTTCCCAATTCACTTCCTCATAGCAATGGGGGAACCAAAGCGTGGAAAGCATGAGGCCGTACTACTAGGGGTTTAGTCCCTTTGAGTGTATTGTCCTCCAAGGGGTTCTTAGAATTCCTGGTGGAGGGTGCGAGTGATTAAAAATTGGGTGTCCCGGAATTCGGTGTCCTAAAGTCCACGTTCCTCTCCATTTATGTGGTAATACTTGCCAGGCCTTTCCATGTCCACCTAGCCACCCTGATCCTTTAGCAATACAGTCCAACAAAAACTCTCCTGTTTGCCCTGCCTGTCCCACAATGTCTCGTAAAGGGGCTGGTAATTTGGGCCTTTGTCAGCTTTACTTCTGGGTCAAATTGCGATGGGACCAGAGTGGGAGAGGTGGGAGGTTTCTTGATCTGATGCCCTTTCCCTCTCAGCAGACCAAGGGAGGGGATCCTACTTCATGCAGTTGTGGTATTTCATCCCTCCTTTTCTTCTAGAAGCCCCTTCCCGAGTCCAGCACTCCCCTGTACTACAAGCAGAGCAGCATCTCTTCAGTCGTTTCTCTTTCTCCCTTTTTTTTATAAAGCCAATACTAAGGGATCCTGTGGTATCATAAGCCCACACGCCCTCTGCCATTCCAAGGCGAAATCCCACACCCCAGAGGGCTTTCCTTAGGGATGGCATTCCTTTATTTCCCTCCCATGGTGAGTGAGATTTCCCTCTGGATTCCTCTTCTTGTTTCTAACTCAACTCCCATCTGTCTCTCCAGCAATAGGAAGGAGAAGGATTCGGTTTCTCTAGGACACTCTCAGCTCCACAGGGCCGTGTGTCTGTGGGTTGAGAAGCCAAAGCATGGCAGCGCTGGCTGAAGCCGTTACTGGTGGGATGCTTGCCATGGCAACGGAGCCCCAAACAAACACCACTCTCCAAGCGCCATGGCAGGTAAGGCAGCAGGCTCCCGCTCCTCCCGCTGCTCCTGCCCCCCAGGAGCCCCCCACCTGCCTCTGCCGTCCGATGGCTCAGCCCAGCACCTATCTGATCTTCCCCCAGCAGGGACGTTCCCAGCGGTTACTGCCCGCATGCTGCCTTCTGGGTTGGGGGAGGGCGAGGCCACCCCGCAATGCCTGGCAGGGAGTTCCGGGGCCCCTGGGGAGCCCGGGGAGGCTGGGACAGGTGCCCGCGGAGTGCAGCTCCCTGAGAAGGTGCAAGTCCCTCCTGGGGTGCAGCTCCTTTCCAGGGTGGAGCCTGGTACCTGTGCAAGTGGTACCTGTAACGTTTTGCTCCTGTACCTGTGCACAGCGTCCCCGAAGGGCTTTGTAATGACATAAGGACATCCCTTCTCAGAAATGGACTGATGTCTTTTTCTCTATTGCCCTTGTTTTCAGAATACACCAACGAGAAATCCCTGGTCCCCCGGGACTCATCCAAAATTGAGAGCAGAGACTCTGCTGGAGGAGGAAAAGCTGCCCGGGAAACACCTGCTGCGTAAGTACCCATTGGACATGGGCTTCTTTGTTAGGGGTGTCAGTGTGCTACGTCGTTTCAGGATCCGGGCTTGCAGAGGCCTTCAGAGGGTCTTTACCTTGGTCAAGCTGCTGTCAGCTTGTGCGGTCGTGTGTCTGTGCCAAAGCACACTTGGTTATCCAGGCCTTAGAAAGGAGACTGATGTGTTATGGTGTGCCTGGAACAAACCGTGCTGCGGCATTCTGCTCCCCAGGCAGCATCTGCATGGCCAAAGCCTGCCTTTGCCTGGTCTGCGTGTACGCAGGGAGCATCTTCCTGCAGGAGCTGTTGCTCTCAGGCATTCCCCGGTCAGTGTGGATGGCAGCGCGTTGCGCTTGAACCTGCGGCCTTGTTGTGGGGCTTGATGTCAAGATGTAGGCTTTGAGCTCTCAGAACATCCTGTTGGGATGTTGAAGCTTTAGGGTGTGTTGTCTGAGCTTTCTGTTGGGTACAAGGGCTTTAGTTTCAGTTCTGATCCCCTTCCTTTCTTCTTCTAGACGCCGAAGAGAGCCGGCGAGAGGGACATCCAAAGCAGTATGTACAACCACCATCTCACACCTGTGTTTTTTCCTACACGCTGCCCTCAGCTCTAACCAGTGTAGCCTTCTCTTGCTTCTCCATGCACTGCCTTAGCTGGGGCATTTGTTCCTAGAACTGTGTAATTGAGGAGAAGTGGTTTGGGCCCTTTTGGGTATATCCATGTCTTTCCTAGCTTGCCATGAATGGAAGTGGTGTTGTTACACAAAGTGGCATTCCCAAGTTGTGCCTTCGATCTCGCCGCTTGCTCTGCCAAGCGCTTTAGCTTCTTGTCATGCAGCACAAAGGCACTTTCTAAGCCGTCCCAGGGTTGGGCTGGGGTTTGAGCAAGTGCCGGTCCCGGGAGGGTGGAAATGGCTCTTTCAGGGACACTCAGAGGATATAGCGCAGACGTCCAGGCCACAGGAGAGGGGAACGGTTGCTGTGCTTGGAGTGTAGAATTTCAATCTGTGTTTCATTGTCTCCGACCAGGTTGATGGCTCGTCTGCATCCCCTTCGCTGGCCCGGCTTATTAAGGTATCTAGCTCTCTGTTGCTGTTAAAGGAGGAAACCCAAGTGTTTTCTTGCTATTTTGAAATCGTACCCCGAGACCTATAGCTGGGTGACTGCTTTCACGTGAAGAGAACTCTCAGCTCTTGCTAACGATTTAAAGTCTTGATTTTGAGTTTCAGCTGTGGGTTGGATTTGACATGTGCACTCTTTTCTCCACTCTGCTGCGTAACTTGGTCTGGGAGAGCCATTGCACTGTGTGCAAAGGTGTAGTGCTGGCCAGTGAAATGACTGGCCTTTGAAGCTACAAAGGTGCGAGAAGGCAGAGGGCCTCCTTGGTCCCGCTGAAAAGAAAGGCTGGAGTTCATCTCTTCCCACCGGTAACTTCTCCCCTGTCTCCCTGCAGAAGTTCACTTGTGTACATTTGGAGAGAACAAATCAGTAGGTGTGAAGGGAGCTACCAGAAGGTGGTGGTCTCCATTAGTGCTTGCCCTGCACGTGTCCTTTGTTCTTGAAAGTTGTCAGGAGAAGTTTCTCTCAGTAACGGGAAGGTCTCTCCCAAGTAGTCTGCACATTGCAGCTTTTGAGGAAATGTCTCTTTCAGAGACAAGCCTGACTTGAAGCATGTCCCAACTGCTACTTGAACCCCCTGAGTGCAGACCGGCTTTTAGCATGGAGGCTGCATGTTGCAAAAGGTTTTCAGGTTTCTCACTGGATTGTATTAAATGCTGTGTTTGAATTCCCTTCAATTCCTGGAGACATGGATGTGTTTAGTCAGCTGTTTGCTTTCAGACAAATTCAGCCAGTTTCTGTAGAGGTTTTGTTAGATGTTCGTGCAAGTGATTCAATCCATGCCGGTCTGGATTGCCTCATGAACGGGACGAGTGGTTGATCTGGGTAGAGCGGTGCTTGGGAATGGTGGGTGTGACATCATGCCCTGTTCCACAGACTGCCAACCTGGCTGAAGCCGACGCTTCCGAGGAAGACAAGATTGCAGCCATGATGGTCCAGTCTTGTCAGCAGTACCATCCGGTCCAGTGAGTGCTGAGAATGTCCAGTCTGTCCTGTGGAGGTTGCTGAAGAGCCGCAGGGCGGTCTGTTTCCACCAGAGACATTGATACAGAGCTTTGTCTTTGTTTCCCCTTTAGTTACATGAAGAAATGCTGGGGTCCACCTCCACCAAGCTACATCTGCTTTCGGTGCGGGGAATCTGGCCACTACCGCAGGGACTGCCCCACTAATGGGGTAAGAGTGGGGGGACTCGTGGCATCACTTCACTTTGAGTTTGTTTACATTGTCAGTGAGGTAACCAAGGCATGAATACTGGTATTCAGAAGGGTTTCTCTGGGGTGAAAGAGAGCAGCTCTGTGGCCACGGGGCAAAGCCCTTCAGAATGCCAGGGAAACGGGGATTTACAAAGGGACCGTTTCCTTCCCTCTGGGTCAGCGACGTGAAATGTGCCCGTAGATCTTTCCCTGGGAACTGTGATGCATCTGTTAATACTTCTATCACTGTACCCTTCCCTTTTAATATTGACCTAAGTGAATGCTGCGAGCCTCTGGACGAGTCCTGCTGCCATTTACTGTCAGTCCCTGAATGTGTCTGCAGAGGCTGTGAAGTCAGCCGTGTTGTCTGGCTGGTGCCGAGAGGTTTCCCCAGTGCCTGACAGAGAGCCCTGAGTTCAGCTCTCAGCGGACCTGGGCCTTGGAGGAGGAGCGGGTCTGTGTCTCTTCCCTGTGTGGCTGGTGCGCTCAGGGAGCTCTCCCGCTTAAGGAACCTGAAGTCAAGACCAAGACTGTCGACTGAGTTCAAAACCAAGCTCAAGCCTTAGTGACATCCTGGCTGTATCCACTGAGGAAAATCAGTATTGCCCTCAAGCGAGCCTTACGCTAGGGCAAAGGGCAGGATGAAAGGCTCCTGCTGCTTCTAATAATCACTGCCATGTCCGTTTCCCTTCTTGACAGGACAAAGATTTTGAGCCAGTTCGGAGAATAAAGAGGAGCACAGGGATTCCCAGCACGTTCCTGGTGGAGGTGAAAGACCCCAGCACAAAGGGCACAATGGTGACCAGCACTGGGCAATACGTCATTCCATCTGTGACTGCGTAAGTACTGAAGGAATTGGACTGAGAGAAGAGGGAGCAAGAGAAACCCTGCACAGGTGGCAATGCCGGCACTTTGGCCAGCAGCTTCCGGGGAGGAAGCATTGTCATTGGACCTTGGCCCTAAAATCTGTGCCACCTTCTCCTCTTAAAACCAGGCGGTCACAATGTTCATGCCCCTGCGAGTTGGTTAAAGTGGTGGTGTGCCACCATCCACGAGGGAGACAGCCAGCGTCTTTTCAGTTGTCTGTGGGGACAGGACAAGGGGCAGTGGCTTCAAGTTGGAGCAAAGGAAGTTCTGCACCAATCTGGGCAAGAACTTTTTCACAATGAGGGTGAGGGAGCCCTGGGACAGGCTGCCCGGGGGGTTCGGAGTCTCATCTCTGGAGATATTCCAGCCCCGTCTGGACGCCGACCTGTGCAATATGAGCTGGGGAGCTGCTTTGGCAGGGGGTTAGACTCGATGAGCTCTTGAGGTCCCTTCCAGCCCCTGTGATTCTGTGCTTCTGTGATCTGAATTTCTGCGAAAGCGTACAGGTAGAGTTGTTCTCTTCACAAGCTCATTTTGCTTTGGAATGCTACTTCACAAATACAAACTGTCACAAATAGCTGTTGAGCCAAGCTTTCTGTCCCCGTCTGAGTTTGCCTTTACCCATTTGTACCTTTCTTCTTCCTTCCCCACCACCCTCCAGGGAAGCGTATGCCAGAGGAAAAAGAAAGCGTCCCTTCCCATGCGACGAGCCATCCTCCTCCTCCTCCCCCTCAGATGCTCCTATTCCTGAATGGTTGTGTTGTCCCATCTGTAAAGAAGACCTGAATGACGCCGCAATCATCCCCTGTTGTGGGAACAGTTACTGTGACGAGTGTAAGTGTTACTCCCATGACTGTCCTTTCAGACCATCCCATCTGATCTGTAGAAAGCAGCAAGGGGAGATCACCAGCTTCCTTCGGGCTCTGTTCTATTTCAAACTTCAGTACACCCTGACTAGGAAAGGACTCCGCCCCTCTAAGGGGGAAAGCACAAGTCAGAATGCTTTATTCCCCTTTTCCATACCTAGCTCCATCTTCTCTGTGTGTGCAAGGACATGTATGAGAAGAGTGCTGAAATGTGCACCAACCTGCTTTTGAGAGGCGGCTTATTCCTTAAGCTTGAGGTGTGGGATTGTCACTGTCCTTGGGGGTAGAAAGAAGACGAGTTGGATCACTGGACACAGCGACCTGTAGGTCATTTGCTAAAGACCAGAAGTTTTTACATTGTGCAACGTTGATCGCTCCAGGCTCTCCATGCAGACAATATTCACCCAGGAATCATTGGTTTTCAAGGGATTAGAACTCTCAAACTGTCTTTAGTTTGGCTAAAAACTACTCTGACTCTTCTGGTCTTCCACAGGCATTCGAACAGTGCTGCTGGATTCGGAGGGCCATACCTGCCCAACGTGCCACCGGGCGGATGTCTCCCCCGACACCTTAGTGGCCAACAAGGCACTACGCAAGGTAACGTGAGGACTCTCCGAAAGCTGCTTGTACCAACAGTCTCTGCAAGAAACTGAAAGGGAGGGAAATACTCACTGGCAGACAGTGGTTAGTGCCAGGGTAGGATGGGATGTGATCCTAGCTCTGTCTGTTGATTTGCTGTGGGACCGAGAGTGTGTACAGGAACACACAGGGGATGTGACTCAGGGGTGGGGGGGACGCTTTGTTCGTCTGTCTCGGGAAGTTTCATGGTGCCTTTGTGTCAATGTTTTCTGCCTGTAGCTTGTGAACAGGTTCAACAGCGGAACCGGCAGCGCCAAATGGCCCCGTCACTAGGTTCAGCAGCACCATCATCAGCAGCCGACTGTTCCAGAAGGGGATGTGCACTTGCACCATTCTTGTTTATAACTATTTTATTGAAATAAAGTTTCAGGGTTGAAAAGAAAAGACTGAAAAACAAACCCTTCTTGAGGGAAGGAGGTAAAAACCAGGAGCTGAAGCTACTTGTTTGTGGAAGGGGCTGATGCTGATCTCAGAAAGCCTTTCCACACTGATTTTCATGACTCTTAGAGCAAAGCCTGTAAGGAAGCGCTAGTTTCTGCCTGACAGCTCCTGGCCGGAGCTGAAGGGCAGCCACCTCGGTTGCAGACAGGAAAGATCCTGGGTGCCTGCATCTTGTCCATGCAAGGACCAATGGAGAAAGGAAGTGTTTCCCAGGCAGGAGAAGGCAGCTGGGGCAGGAGTGCTCTGCCCAGAGATACCCCAAGGAAGCCGAATATTCCCAGTCCCTGAGCAGGGTGGTAGTTAGCAGTGAGAGCTGCTCAGGCCTAAGGAGAAAAACACACTGTAGGAACTAAACCTGCTGGGAGGGCTCAGAAGGGTCTCTGGGGGTCAGGGTGCCCAATGCCTGGTCTCAGGGAACTTTGACAATGTCTCCTTCCCCCCTGCACCCGGCCTCGCTGTCCTCACTGGGAGCCCAGGCCTCAGCTCAGCTTGGCCGCAGCAGGTGCAGAGCCTGGGCCGGCCCAAACACCCATGGCCGCCTGGCAGCCCTGTGCCCCAGGCCTACAGCTCCCAGCATGCCCCGGGGCAGGCCTTGCTGGAGCCTGAGCCTCTGGGGACACCAGCCCCAGACCCGGCCCAGCTCCCTCAGATCCCATGGCTGCTCCCTGAGTCTTCTCTGGCCCTGCACTGAGAGGGGGACATCAGATGGACAGAGGGATGGAGGGACACAGGCTGTGCCAGGGGGCGGGACAGAGGGGACACTGCAAAGGCAGGTAGGAGCAGAAAGGATGGAGAGAAGAGAGAGAAGGGCAGGGAGCGTGAGAGAGACGTGTGGAGGAAGGGAAGCAGAGCAAGAGGCTGAGGGACAGCCAGGGAGGGATTAGGAGGGACAGCCAGGCTGTCAGGGAAAGAGAACATTAGCGAGAAAGAAAGGGAAAGAGCAAGATCCTGATGGTCTCCAGACAGAGGGAGGAATCGCAAAGTGGGGGCAAGGATCTGGACAGAGTACCGTAGGGAGAGACAAAAGCAGCAATTTTGGGCAACGGCCCCAGTCCTTGGAGCTCCTGTTTGATCAAAGTTGGAAGACGTGCCGTGGTCTGGAGAGCGTGCTGCAGGGAGGTGAGAGCGACTGGGGAGCAAGGCTGAGAGACCTGCCTGAGCACAGAGGTGGCCGCAGCACAGCCCAGGTGAGCTGGTTGTCTTGACTGTCAAAGTCGAGCCCCTGATTGTGCTCATTGTCTCTAGTATTTGACTCTCTGCCCAAATCAGGGGATGGCTTTGTTTCCACACGTTGTGGCAGTCGTGCAGGGCAGTGATGGCAGGGAAGGTTTGTATTTGGAAGTTTGGGATTTGGGTGGATGAGCTGTTGGATTAGGAACTTTTTTATTCGTCAGTAAAATGGGTGCCAGTGGTTCCAGAAAGTTCCTCTCTTTTCTCCCTTTGCAAGCATCTTGGCGAATGGGAGAAAACTGGGAGGGATGCCCCTGAGTAGGGATAAATTCCAGGGGCATTGTAATGAGGGGTGGTGACAATATCTCTTGGTTAATTGAGAAGAGTGGCCGGAAAATGAGACCTTGAAATATCACGCTGTCTGTGCCTGTTTAGCCCTGGTTAAAGACCAGATGCCCACCAAACTCGGTCTATCACTCTCCTTTGTAGTTGGACAGGGGAGGAAATGTATATTGAGAGGCTTAGGAGTCAATGTAAGGACAGGGAGAGATCATCTTATCATCAGTGACATGGGCAAAACAGACTCAGCACAGAGTGAAGGAAAGAAAACTCTCTAATTTATTACACTACAACTACACACAGAGTGAAACCAGAGTTGGGTAATGAGAAGCACAACACTCCCCTTCACTTTATTCTCTCCCAGGCTGTTCCAGTGTTATGGTTGAATTTTGTAGCTCCTCTAACAGAAGAGCTCAAACGGCTACAGCCACATCCTACTGCAATCCAAACCATGCACATCCTTTCTATTCTCAAAACACAGAAGTACTTTCTTGTGGAGGGATGGCTCCGTGAGAACGGCCACATATTTCCCACTCTCTACTCCTGCGAACAAAACAGCCAGGATGAGATATCACTTTAAAGGAATGTGGAGCTAGCAGCAAGGTCAGGTAATGAGTTGGGGAGTATGGACTGTGAATAGAAGTTCCTAATTCTGAAACATTCCTCTGAGACAGGATAAGATATAGGCCTTGCACAGGTGTCCACTCTATCGCTTTCACTGTTTTTAATTTCTTCTGCCCGCGGTTCCCAGCCATGCTTTGTTAAGCTTGCTAGAGAGTATATAATCACGCTGCTCTGTAGAATAAATGGACTGACTGCTTTTAGCCACATTGGTGTGCGGTCTGATTCCTAGCGCCGTCCCGCTCTTTCGAAGACCCTGGACCTAAAAGTTTCCCAAGATCTGGATTAGGACGCGGGGAACAGTCGAAAATTGTCGCCCGAACAGGGACCGGAAAGAAGGTTTCGGAGACGGTTGCTACAGAGGAGGCGCCGCTGAGAATCGTAAGTGTTGCGGTAGCTGGTTGCGGGGTCGCTACCTGCCCTCTGTGCCCACAATGGAGTGGGGAGCTGCGGAGAAACCGCTCTTCAGTACCCTCTCTAAGAGAGGCGAGCAGGAATCTCCAATAGGGCTAGCTGCGGAGAAGCCGACTCTAGTTATTTTCTCAACGAAAAGCGAGATGGTGACTCCAATAGGGCTTTCAGATTTAATTAAATGGGCCTGCAGGTCGGGACACCTGGAAGAAGTAGCGCTGATATTCAGTGTTGCTGAGTGGCGAGCGATAGATCATCTTTGGGATGCGGTGATTACTGGAGGAAAGGAAGAAAAATTACTGCTATCGTTGGGTGCGACTTGGCGTGTAGTATTTAACACCTTAAACACCATGCATGCAGAGAGGCAAGTAGCTGCTGCAGCTGTTCAAGCTCTGTCTGGCTCAGTGACACCATCTACCACCCTGTTAGAAACTCCGGTATGCGGACTGGTTCACCTGGTTTGTTCAAATGCTGCAGAGTTACAGGACTCAATTGAAAAACAGCAATCTAACACCTTGGGGGTGAAGTTTCTGAGTCCTTTAATTCTACTCCGAAAACTAACTCTGCTTCAAAAACTAATGAGTCAACACAAACTCCAGCTTCTGCTGTTGAGAATACTCCCTTGAATTTAACTCCTTATTGCCCTCCTTCCTCTGAAGCTACTTGGCCAGATTCAGAAGGGGAGGAAGGAGAGACTGAAATGTGTAAACTTACTGGGCGATTGCAGTAATTGGAAATATCACGAAGAGAAAAATTACAGAAAAGCAATCAACATAAAAAAAAGTAAAGGAGGAGGCAGCTGTTATTCCATCATTGCCTTCTGCTCCTCCGGACTCGGGAGTTCGTAGTCTTCCCTCCCGTTGGACTGGAGTTATACAATATGCTCTCTAAGAGAGTAATTAAAAATGCTTTAAAATAGCTCCTTTTGTGGAGTGAAGAAAGGAATCTTATAACAAACGTAAATACAGCGTTTGATTTGCCTACTTGGGAGGCTATTGGAGTTTAACTCCTTGACGAACCCTCAGCTGGGGCGAAAGAAGCTAAGTCATTAATAACTCTCTGGAAATTATTTGAAAGGACTCTAACCAAAATGGAGGCTGTTTGCGTTGCTGCCGCTTCAGCCTTTGCAGCTTTAACACCAGTTGCGAGTTCTACAGAACCGATTCAAAAGGGAAAACATCTACTACGGAGAATGTGTTTGTTGTTTCTGGGTGCTCTTTCACGTACCCCACTTACTATGCTAAGTAATTATGCCATGTTATCAGAGCAAAGTGATAAATCTGTCGGAACTGACCGGGAAGACGAGCAAGTTGTGCACGTAAATCTGCCACCACGGTCTGCAAACCCCCCAACTATGATAGCTTTGGAAGGAAAAAATGTAAAAAAAAAAAAAAAAGTACAACCGACTGCCTTTAATATCTATTCACCTCTAACTTTTACTGAGCCTAAAAGAGCCTGTGACACAGTCGGAAATGTTAACCACCATCACAAACATCAGCTTGTCTTTGAAAAGCTGGAAAACATGAAAGCGGAGCAGGCAGTTGTGGCAACGGCATGCCCTGCTGTGAAATGGTTTGCAGAATTGCCCACCCACCCACCCAGACACTACCGACACAAAGAATCACCGACTATGGCATGGACAAGGAACCTATGCCCACGGACAAGAAACCTAAGGACAGGACACAGGACACCTACGGCCATGGACAATTATCGGCTTTGACAACCATCGGATCAGGGACACATTTTGTATCTACACCCACCGCCCGACAAATATCATCCATACATCTCCTGATGCCCGAGAGACTCTGCAGAGACTGCTCGTCGGAGTCTGGGCACGTAAGGTGGCGTCAGAGCGGGAAAAATGGTTAAATCAGGGTATTTTGATTCCTACATAATCATGAAAATTACCAGGGAAAAGTTTATGTGGGGACAAGCGGGTGGTGGAGAAAAGAACTTTGATAGCGGGCCGGTGGGAGGTGGACAGAACAGGGTCCTAGTGCTCACCTGGGGCTCAGTCACATTGACTAGCAGGGTCACGCTGTGGTTCACAGAGGGGGGAGAACGGTGCTGGGCAGCAGTCGCGACCTGCGATAACGTGCTGCGCAGCCGAGTGTCTTGACAGAGTTGCTGTAGAAGTGGGAGAACTGCCCCCCCCACCCTACCCCCCCACCCATACAGACTGGATGTGACAATTTGCATCTTGCACTCTTGTTTGTCTGATGCATTGGTTTGCAGCATATGTGCTATAGGGTCAGGGATGCATTTATCCACTGAGAGCAAGGCTGCTTATTAAGCAAAAGGATTTTTGATAGCGACCATTGAAAGTGGGAAGCTTACTTTAAGAATTTAACCTGGAAAACATAAATCCTCGTTTGCTTACTCAAGGAAAAAATTGCCCACTTATAAGATTTAATACAGGTGCACTAGACTAAGGGTCATATCAAACCTTCCACAAGTCTGTGGAACATGCCAAAATTTTTAAAAGATTGGGTTTTCTTTTTCAAAAGGTATCACTGGGTGCACTCCCACAGGGTGTGAAAGTTCACCAACTGTGTGCCAGACTTGTGTAGCTCGGGCACTTGCTCCAGTACGAAAAAGGCATCCTGATCTGATCTTTTATCATTACATGGATGAGATATTGATTGCGGGAGAAAACTTGGACGTTGAAAGTTTGATTCATGAGTTAACAGTGCATTTGAAAAGCAAGGGATTACAGAAAATTCAAAATAAGGCAGTATGGAAATATTTGGACTGACAGATTGATAGAAGTACCGTAACACCTCAGAGGATTGAAATCAAAGCTGAGGTTAGCACATTAAATGATGTTCAAAAGTTGCTTGGAAATATTAGCTGGATTAGATTATTGTGTGGTATTGTGCATCAGCATTTTACTACCCATATTTGCAGCCACACTGAGCTGACTGACTAACTCAAGGTCTAGCAGACAGAAACCAGAGAGCAGACAGGCTGCTAGCACCGGCCTGGGCTGCTCCCTCAGCAGACGCTTTGCACGAGCTCAGAAGTTGCATGCATTTTTGTTAACCAATCTGCTAAGGTACTTCAATGACAATAACACTTGTTGGTTGCTGAGGCTAAAGGGATTGTACAGTTGTGCCTGGATTGTCAGCAATCCTCGTGCAAAGCCATAGTGAAACGTATGAATCAAACTCTCAAGCGTTTGCTTCACAAACAAAAACGGGGAGAGAAGGGTATCTCTCCGGCTGATTGATTAAACAAAGCTCTTTATGTTTTGAACTATTTAACTCTGCCACAGAACAGTTAGGTACCTTCAACGGTGAAACATGCAGTAGGTTTGAAAAAAAAAAAAAAAAGAAACAAGAGAAAAAAGTTAAAGAAATGAAGTTGCAGGTACTAACTTGGGGAAGGAGATCTGCCTGTGTCATTACAGATACGGGAACCAAGTGGGATCCAGTGAAGTGGATAAAGCCGTGGATCCAGAAGAAATCAAGCTTGCATGAACCAGGATGGGATCCTGATCACAGTAACCGAAGTCAAGTGTTCCAACTGCAGCCACAGTGGACTATGAGTTTTGCTGTGGGACATTTTGAACCATCTAATAGTCTTTGAGCTATGCATATATTTGTGGTAAATGAAAAGTAGAGAAATAGTGATTTCTGCACAGCCTAAGATCACAGACTGTGTGAGGTTGATGTTATCTGCACCTCTGACACTCCTGATTGGCAAAGCAAACAAAGAATCTGGCTGACCACTCTCAGTCAATTCATGCCAGCATTCAGAAATTAATAGATCAAACACAAAAGTTACAACAAGAAAATGGATTGTTTGGATCAGACAATTGGTTTCACGAGTGGGAAATTTCAGGATGGATATTGTCAGTGGTCAAATCTAGATTATTGGATTTAGCAATTACGGTACTTGTCTTACTCTTACTGCCATGCTTATTGAGCTTTCTGCAAAGGGCCCTTGCAGAGACCTCTAAAAGCAGTTTTTGTAACGCAGATACTAAAAGAAAAAAAAATTGTCAGGGAGGACAGCAGGCCTGCTGGCGGCCTGGCTCTCCTCGCACAGACACAGGCCCCAACAGTATCCTTGAATTCGCACGAGACAGCAAAATTACTCATGCTGAGAGGTATTTGGTAATCACATTTTCAAAATGTAGTGGCCTTGAAGGCAGGTGGACAGACTGCCTTAAACCAAGGAGTTGTGAGAAGTTATTTGGAAGTAAGTGAGTATGTCAAGGACCAGCCGAAATAAGAAGGCCAAAACACAGCAGGTGTGCAGATAACTTTTAGACATCAAAGGTAAACTAACAATGTTTAGCTAGAAGATATGCTTATCAAAAGTCGTTATAATTACTAATTAATCACTCTGGTGTGAATAGTGTGTGTAGTCACTTAGCAGTTTTTAGCTTGTCACATTTTATAGTATGGCTTTTCGTTTATCGGATGGCTTTTAAATATAGTTAAATAAGGACTTATGCTTTTGTTAGTTATTTTTGCCGTGTATGTCACAGTGTTTCTCTTGCAGGATGGATAACACCTTTTGCAAAAATCTGGCTGGTCCATAAACAAAAAGGGGGAATTGAGAGGAATGGGTTTCGTGGCCCATCCAGATTTATTGCTGACCCCCATATAATCAGGCCTGGGTAATTGCTCAGCTGAAGCAGAATGTATGGGTAACCCTTGCAAACATCACTGGTCAAAATGCACTGTGTCTTTCTGTGGCTACTCCATCTTCCGCAGCAGACACAGCAACCTCAAGGGTTAACGCTATGGGGCTCTGTGGTGATGGATGCTTGTATATATTTTAATTATGCTTATAGCATTACGCGTAGAGGTCAGAATGCTAAAGCTATGCTTAGTATATATCGTAATGCTGCTGCTTGGTGTGGTTATACGAGTCCAAATATTTCCCAATCATCAGCCATACCGCTCATGTTGCCTCCTGGCATCTTTTTGATATGTGGAGACCGAGCCTGGAGTGGAATTCCATCATGTTTGAATGGTGGCCTCTGCAGTCTTGGTCGTCTCACTTTGCTGACTCCTAATTTGGCCATGATACATGCGAAACAACGTAAATTAAGAGGACGAGTGCGTAGAGGCATTCACACATTTGAGAAAGATTGTGATGACCAGGTAACATTTTGGGGACCCGCAGAAATCATAGCATCATCAATATTAGCACCAGGAGTGGCCTCTGCTGCTGCTCTCAAAAAACTAACGAAATTGGGCTGTTGGCTGAGTAAGCAAAGTAGTGCTACATCCAATGCACTAAGTGGCTTGCTAGCTGACGTGGAAAGCATTAGACATGCTACTCTTCAAAATAGGGCTGCAATAGATTTCTTGCTCCTAGCTCATGGTCACGGTTGTGAAGATTTTGAGGGTATGTGCTGTATGAATTTGTCGGATCATTCAGAGTCGATCCATCACAGTATCGCATCATTGCGAAGCCAGCTGGAGAAGCTGAGATATGAGGGTAGCTGGCTTGATGGATGGTTTAACAAATGGGGAACTGTTGGATGGGTTAGAGACATATAAAAGGGTGTGTTAATTATATTGATAGTTACCTTACTGATCTTAACTGTTATTCCTTGCATTATACAGATTGTTAAGAGACTTCTGAGCAAGGCCTTGTCTTCGGCTGTTTTGTTTGCGCAAAAAGAAAAAGAGGGAGCTGTGGAGGGATGGCTCCGTGAGAACGGCCACATATTTCCCACTCTCTACCCCTGCGAACAAAACAGCCAGGATGAGATATCACTTTAAAGGAATGTGGAGCTAGCAGCAAGGTCAGGTAATGAGTTGGGGAGTATGGACTGTGAATAGAAGTTCCTAATTCTGAAACATTCCTCTGAGACAGGATAAGATATAGGCCTTGCACAGGTGTCCACTCTATCGCTTTCACTGTTTTTAATTTCTTCTGCCCGCGGTTCCCAGCCATGCTTTGTTAAGCTTGCTAGAGAGTATATAATCACGCTGCTCTGTAGAATAAACGGACTGACTGCTTTTAGCCACATTGGTGTGCGGTCTGATTCCTAGCGCCGTCCCGCTCTTTCGAAGACCCTGGACCTAAAAGTTTCCCAAGATCTGGATTAGGACGTGGGGAACACCCGACAATTTCTATTCTCAAACCCGGCAAATTCTCCCTATATTACAGCTCTATTAATTAATTGTCTCTTAAGCTACATCCTTAAATCCCCACAATGTATTCTCTGGTGCTACCGGGTAAAGGAGTTTTGTTTGTTTCCGCATATTATTTCAATCTGCTTCAGTTCCCTTGTCTTGATTTCTATCTGCACAACAGCTCTGATTTATTGCCATGCACACCCCTCCTTCCTTGTCAGGGAGCAAATCGAATGCTCTCCGCTTTGGTCTAACTACGTCCCTTAAGGAAGAACCCTCTGTTTGTCATCCCGATGGCTAGCATCTCTTGTGTCTTTTTGGAATAAGCCCATGCTGGCAGATACACTAACTCTGCCTTTTCCCAATTCACTTCCTCATAGCAATGGGGGAACCAAAGCGTGGAAAGCATGAGGCCGTACTACTAGGGGTAGAGTCCCTTTGAGTGTATTGTCCTCCAAGGGGTTCTTAGAATTCCTGGTGGAGGGTGCGAGTGATTAAAAATTGGGTGTCCAGGAATTCGGTGTCCTAAAGTCCACGTTCCTCTCCATTTATGTGGTAATACTTGCCAGGCCTTTCCATGTCCACCTAGCCACCCTGATCCTTTAGCAATACAGTCCAACAAAAACTCTCCTGTTTGCCCTGCCTGTCCCACAATGTCTCGTAAAGGGGCTGGTAATTTGGGCCTTTGTCAGCTTTACTTCTGGTTCAACTTGCGACGGGACCAGAGTGGGAGAGGTGGGAGGTTTCTTGATCTCATGCACTTTCCCACTCACCAGACCAAGGGAGGGGATCCTACTTCATGCAGTTGTGTTTTTTCATCCCTCCTTTTCTTCTAGAAGCCCCTTCCCGAGTCCAGCACTCCCCTGTACTACAAGCAGAGCAGCATCTCTTCAGTCGTTTCTCTTTCTCCCTTTTTTTTATAAAGCCAATACTAAGGGATCCTGTGGTATCGTAAGCCCACACTCCCTCTGCCATTCCAAGGCAAAATCCCACACCCCAGAGGGCTTTCCTTAGGGATGGCATTCCTTTGTTTCCCTCCCATGGTGAGTGAGATTTCCCTCTGGATTCCTCTTCTTGTTTCTAACTCAACTCCCGTCTGTCTCTCCAGCAATAGGAAGGAGAAGGATTCGGTTTCTCTAGGACACTCTCAGCTCCACAGGGCCGTGTGTCTGTGGGTTGAGAAGCCAAAGCATGGCAGCGCTGGCTGAAGCCGTTACTGGTGGGATGCTTGCCATGGCAACGGAGCCCCAAACAAACCCCACTCTCCAAGCGCCATGGCAGGTAAGGCAGCAGGCTCCCGCTCCTCCCGCTGCTCCTGCCCCCCAGGAGCCCCCCACCTGCCTCTGCCGTCCGATGGCTCAGCCCAGCACCTATCTGATCTTCCCCCAGCAGGGACGTTCCCAGCGGTTACTGCCCGCATGCTGCCTTCTGGGTTGGGGGAGGGCGAGGCCACCCCGCAATGCCTGGCAGGGAGTTCCGGGGCCCCTGGGGAGCCCGGGGAGGCTGGGGCAGGTGCCTGCGGAGTGCAGCTCCCCGAGAAGGTGCAAGTCCCTCCTGGGGTGCAGCTCCTTTCCAGGGTGGAGCCTGGTACCTGTGCAGTGGTACCTGTAACGTTTTGCTCCTGTACCTGTGCACAGCGTCCCCGAAGAGCTTTGTAATGACATATGGACATCCCTTCTCAGAAATGGACTGATGTCTTTTTCTCTATTGCCCTTGTCTTCAGAATACACCAACGACAAATCCCTGGTCCCCCGGGACTCATCCAAAATTGGGAGCAGAGACTCTGCTGGAGGAGGAAAAGCTGCCCGGGAAACACCTGCTGCGTAAGTACCAATTGGACATGGGCTTCTTTGTTAGGGGTGTCAGTGTGCTACCTCGTTTCAGGATCCGGGCTTGCAGAGGCCTTCAGAGGGTCTTTACCTTGGTCAAGCTGCTGTCAGTTTGTGCGGTCGTGTGTCTGTGCCAAAGCAGACTTGGATTTCCAGGCCTTAGAAAGGAGACTGATGTGTTATGGTGTGCCTGGAACAAACCGTGCCGTGGCACCCTGCTCCCCAGGCAGCATCTGCAAGGCCAAAGCCTGCCTTTGCCTGGTCTGCGTGTACGCAGGGAGCATCTTCCTGCAGGAGCTGTTGCTCTCAGGCATTCCCCGGTCAGTGTGGATGGCAGCGCGTTGCGCTTGAACCTGCGGCCTTGTTGTGGGGCTTGATGTCAAGATGTAGGCTTTGAGCTCTCAGAACATCCCGTTGGGATGTTGAGGCTTTAGGGTGTGTTGTCTGAGCTTTCTGTTGGGTACAAGTGCTTTAGTTTCAGTTCTGATCCCCTTCCTTTCTTCTTCTAGACGCCGAAGAGAGCCGGCGAGAGGGACATCCAAAGCAGTATGTACAACCACCATCTCGCACCTGTGTTTTTTCCTACACGCTGCTCTCAGCTCTAACCAGTGTAGCCGTGTCTTGCTTTTCCATGCACTGCCTTAGCTGGGGCATTTGTTCCTAGAACTGTGTAATTGAGGAGAAGTGGTTTGCGCCCCTCTGGGTACATCCATGTCTTTCCTAGCTTGCCGTGAATGGAAGTGGTGTTGTTACACAAAGTGGCATTCTCGAGTTGTGCCTTCGATCTCGCCGCTTGCTCTGCCAAGCGCTTTAGCTTCTTGTCATGCAGCACAAAGGCACTTTCTAAGCCGTCCCAGGGTTGGGCTGGGGTTTGAGCAAGTGCCGGTCCCGGGAGGGTGGAAATGGCTCTTTCAGGGACACTCAGAGGATATAGCGCAGACGTCCAGGCCACAGGAGAGGGGAACGGTTGCTGTGCTTGGAGTGTAGAACTTCAATCTGTGTTTCATTGTCTCCGACCAGGTTGATGGCTCGTCTGCATCCCCTTCGCTGGCCCGGCTTATTAAGGTATCTAGCTTTCTGTTGCTGTTAAAGGAGGAAACCCAAGTGTTTTCTTGCTATTTTGAAATCGTACCCCAAGACCTACAGCTGGGTGACTGCTTTCACGTGAAGAGAACTCTCAGCTCTTGCTAACGATTTAAAGTCTTGATTTTGAGTTTCAGCTGTGGGTTGGATTTGACATGTGCACTCTTTTCTCCACTCTGCTGCGTAACTTGGTCTGGGAGAGCCATTGCACTGTGTGCAAAGGTGTAGTGCTGGCCAGTGAAATGACTGGCCTTTGAAGCTACAAAGGTGCGAGAAGGCAGAGGGCCTCCTTGGTCCCGCTGAAAAGAAAGGCTGGAGTTCATCTCTTCCCACCGGTAACTTCTCCCCTGTCTCCCTGCAGAAGTTCACTTGTGTACATTTGGAGAGAAGAAATCAGTAGGTGTGAAGGGAGCTACCAGAAGGTGGTGGTCTCCATTAGTGCTTGCCCTGCACATGTCCTTTGTTCTTGAAAGTCGTCAGGTGAAGTTTCTCTCAGTAACGGGAAGGTCTCTCCCAAGTAGTCTGCACATTGCAGCTTTTGAGGAAATGTCTCTTTCAGAGACAAGCCTGACTTGAAGCACGTCCCAACTGCTACTTGAACCCCCTGAGTGCAGACCGGCTTTTAGCATGGAGGCTGCACGTTGCAAAAGGTTTTCAGGTTTCTCACTGGATTGTATTAAATGCTGTGTTTGAATTCCCTTCAATTCCTGGAGACGTGGATGTGTTTAGTCAGCTGTTTGCTTTCAGACAAATTCAGCCAGTTTCTGTAGAGGTTTTGTTAGATGTTCGTGCAAGTGATTCAATCCATGCCGGTCTGGATTGCCTCATGAACGGGACGAGTGGTTGATCTGGGTAGAGCGGTGCTTGGGAATGGTGGGTGTGACATCATGCCCTGTTCCACAGACTGCCAACCTGGCTGAAGCCGACGCTTCCGAGGAAGACAAGATCGCAGCCATGATGGTCCAGTCTTGTCAGCAGTACCATCCGGTCCAGTGAGTGCTGAGAATGTCCAGTCTGTCCTGTGGAGGTTGCTGAAGAGCCGCAGGGCGGTCTGTTTCCACCAGAGACATTGATACAGAGCTTTGTCTTTGTTTCCCCTTTAGTTACATGAAGAAATGCTGGGGTCCACCTCCACCAAGCTACATCTGCTTTCGGTGCGGGAAACCTGGCCACTACCGCAGGGACTGCCCCACTAATGGGGTAAGAGTGGGGGGACTCGTGGCATCACTTCACTTTGAGTTTGTTTACCTTGTCAGTGAGGTAACCAAGGCATGAATACTGGTATTCAGAAGGGTTTCTCTGGGGGTGAAAGAGAGCAGCTCTGTGGCCACGGGGCAAAGCCCTTCAGAATGCCAGGGAAACGGGGATATACAAAGGGACCGTTTCCTTCCCTCTGGGTCAGCGACGTGAAATGTGCCCGTAGATCTTTCCCTGGGAACTGTGATGCATCTGTTAATACTTCTATCACTGTACCCTTCCCTTTTAATATTGACCTGAGTGAATGCTACGAGCCTCTGGACGAGTCCTGCTGCCATATACTGTCAGTCCCTGAATGTATCTGCAGAGGCTGTGAAGTCAGCCGTGTTGTCTGGCTGGTGCCGGGAGGTTTCCCCAGTGCCTGACAGAGAGCCCTGAGTTCAGCTCTCAGCGGACCTGGGCCTTGGAGGAGGAGCGGGTCTGTGTCTCTTCCCTGTGTGGCTGGTGCGCTCAGGGAGCTCTCCCGCTTAAGGAACCTGAAGTCAAGACCAAGACTGTCGACTGAGTTCAAAACCAAGCTCAAGCCTTAGTGACATCCTGGCTGTATCCACTGAGGAAAATCAGTATTGCCCTCAAGCGAGCCTTACGCTAGGGCAAAGGGCAGGATGAAAGGCTCCTGCTGCTTCTAATAATCACTGCCATGTCCGTTTCCCTTCTTGACAGGACAAAGATTTTGAGCCAGTTCGGAGAATAAAGAAGAGCACAGGGATTCCCAGCACGTTCCTGGTGGAGGTGAAAGACCCCAGCACAAAGGGCGCAATGGTGACCAGCACTGGGCAATACGTCATTCCATCTGTGACTGCGTAAGTACTGAAGGAATTGGACTGAGAGAAGAGGGAGCAAGAGAAACCCTGCACAGATGGCAATGCCGGCACTTTGGCCAGCAGCTTCCGGGGAGGAAGCATTGTCATTGGACCTTGGCCCTAAAATCTGTGCCACCTTCTCCTCTTAAAACCAGGCGGTCACAATGTTCATGCCCCTGCGAGTTGGTTAAAGTGGTGGTGTGCCACCATCCACGAGGGAGACAGCCAGCGTCTTTTCAGTTGTCTGTGGGGACAGGACAAGGGGCAGTGGCTTCAAGTTGGAGCAAAGGAAGTTCTGCACCAATCTGGGCAAGAACTTTTTCACAGTGAGGGTGAGGGAGCCCTGGGACAGGCTGCCCGGGGGGTTCGGAGTCTCATCTCTGGAGATATTCCAGCCCCGTCTGGACGCCGACCTGTGCAATATGAGCTGGGGAGCTGCTTTGGCAGGGGGTTAGACTCGATGAGCTCTTGAGGTCCCTTCCAGCCCCTGTGATTCTGTGCTTCTGTGATCTGAATTTCTGCGAAAGCGTACAGGTAGAGTTGTTCTCTTCACAAGCTCATTTTGCTTTGGAATGCTACTTCACAAATACAAACTGTCACAAATAGCTGTTGAGCCAAGCTTTCTGTCCCCGTCTGAGTTTGCCTTTACCCATTTGTACCTTTCTTCTTCCTTCCCCACCACCCTCCAGGGAAGCGTATGCCAGAGGAAAAAGAAAGCGTCCCTTCCCATGCGACGAGCCATCCTCCTCGTCCTCCCCCTCAGATGCTCCTATTCCTGAATGGTTGTGTTGTCCCATCTGTAAAGAAGACCTGAATGACGCCGCAATCATCCCCTGTTGTGGGAACAGTTACTGTGACGAGTGTAAGTGTTACTCCCATGACTGTCCTTTCAGACCATCCCATCTGATCTGTAGAAAGCAGCAAGGGGAGATCACCAGCTTCCTTCGGGCTCTGTTCTATTTCAAACTTCAGTACACCCTGACTAGGAAAGGACTCCGCCCCTCTAAGGGGGAAAGCACAAGTCAGAATGCTTTATTCCCCTTTTCCATACCTAGCTCCATCTTCTCTGTGTGTGCAAGGACATGTATGAGAAGAGTGCAGAAATGTGCACCAACCTGCTTTTGAGAGGCGGCTTATTCCTTAAGCTTGAGGTGTGGGATTGTCACTGTCCTTGGGGGTAGAAAGAAGACGAGTTGGATCACTGGACACAGCGACCTGTAGGTCATTTGCTAAAGACCAGAAGTTTTTACATTGTGCAACGTTGATCGCTCCAGGCTCTCCATGCAGACAATATTCACCCAGGAATCATTGGTTTTCAAGGGATTAGAACTCTCAAACTGTCTTTAGTTTGGCTAAAAACTACTCTGACTCTTCTGGTCTTCCACAGGCATTCGAACAGTGCTGCTGGATTCGGAGGGCCATACCTGCCCAACGTGCCACCGGGCGGATGTCTCCCCCGACACCTTAGTGGCCAACAAGGCACTACGCAAGGTAACGTGAGGACTCTCCGAAAGCTGCTTGTACCAACAGTCTCTGCAAGAAACTGAAAGGGAGGGAAATACTCACTGGCAGACAGTGGTTAGTGCCAGGGTAGGATGGGATGTGATCCTAGCTCTGTCTGTTGATTTGCTGTGGGACCGAGAGCGTGTACAGGAACACACAGGGGATGTGACTCAGGGGTGGGGGGGACGCTTTGTTCGTCTGTCTCGGGAAGTTTCATGGTGCCTTTGTGTCAATGTTTTCTGCCTGTAGCTTGTGAACAGGTTCAACAGCGGAACCGGCAGCGCCAAATGGCCCCGTCACTAGGTTAAGCAGCACCATCATCAGCAGCAGACTGTTCCAGAAGGGGATGTGCACTTGCACCATTCTTGTTTATAACTATTTTATTGAAATAAAGTTTCAGGGTTGAAAAGAAAAGACTGAAAAACAAACCCTTCTTGAGGGAAGGAGGTAAAAACCAGGAGCAGAAGCTACTTGTTTGTGGAAGGGGCTGATGCTGATCTCAGAAAGCCTTTCCACACTGATTTTCATGACTCTTAGAGCAAAGCCTGTAAGGAAGCGCTAGTTTCTGCCTGACAGCTCCTGGCCGGAGCTGAAGGGCAGCCACCTCGGTTGCAGACGGGAAAGATCCTGGGTGCCTGCATCTTGTCCATGCAAGGACCAATGGAGAAAGGAAGTGTTTCCCAGGCAGGAGAAGGCAGCTGGGGCAGGAGTGCTCTGCCCAGAGATACCCCAAGGAAGCCGAATATTCCCAGTCCCTGAGCAGGGTAGTAGTTAGCAGTGAGAGCTGCTCAGGCCTAAGGAGAAAAACACACTGTAGGAACTAAACCTGCTGGGAGGGCTCAGAAGGGTCTCTGGGAGTCAGGGTGCCCAATGCCTGGTCTCAGGGAACTTTGACAATGTCTCCTTCCCCCCTGCACCCGGCCTCGCTGTCCTCACTGGGAGCCCAGGCCTCAGCTCAGCTTGGCCGCAGCAGGTGCAGAGCCTGGGCCGGCCCAGACACCCATGGCCGCCTGGCAGCCCTGTGCCCCAGGCCTACAGCTCCCAGCATGCCCCGGGGCAGGCCTTGCTGGAGCCTGAGCCTCTGGGGACACCAGCCCCAGACCCGGCCCAGCTCCCTCAGATCCCATGGCTGCTCCCTGAGTCTTCTCTGGCCCTGCACTGAGAGGGGGACATCAGATGGACAGAGGGATGGAGGGACACAGGCTGTGCCAGGGGGCGGGACAGAGGGGACACTGCAAAGGCAGGTAGGAGCAGAAAGGATGGAGAGAAGAGAGAGAAGGGCAGGGAGCGTGAGAGAGACGTGTGGAGGAAGGGAAGCAGAGCAAGAGGCTGAGGGACAGCCAGGGAGGGATTAGGAGGGACAGCCAGGCTGTCAGGGAAAGAGAACATTAGCGAGAAAGAAAGGGAAAGAGCAAGATCCTGATGGTCTCCAGACAGAGGGAGGAATCGCAAAGTGGGGGCAAGGATCTGGACAGAGTACCGTAGGGAGAGACAAAAGCAGCAATTTTGGGCAACGGCCCCAGTCCTTGGAGCTCCTGTTTGATCAAAGTTGGAAGACGTGCCGTGGTCTGGAGAGCGTGCTGCAGGGAGGTGAGAGCGACTGGGGAGCAAGGCTGAGAGACCTGCCTGAGCACAGAGGTGGCCGCAGCACAGCCCAGGTGAGCTGGTTGTCTTGACTGTCAAAGTTGAGCCCCTGATTGTGCTCATTGTCTCTAGTATTTGACTCTCTGCCCAAATCAGGGGATGGCTTTGTTTCCACACGTTGTGGCAGTCGTGCAGGGCAGTGATGGCAGGGAAGGTTTGTATTTGGAAGTTTGGGATTTGGGTGGATGAGCTGTTGGATTAGGAACTTTTTTATTCGTCAGCAAAATGTGTGCCAGTGGTTCCAGAAAGTTCCTCTCTTTTCTCCCTTTGCAAGCATCTTGGCGAATGGGAGAAAACTGGGAGGGATGCCCCTGAGCAGGGATAAATTCCAAGGGCATTGTAATGAGGGGTGGTGACAATATCTCTTGGTTAATTGAGAAGAGTGGCCGGAAAATGAGACCTTGAAATATCACGCTGTCTGTGCCTGTTTAGCCCTGGTTAAAGACCAGATGCCCACCAAACTCGGTCTATCACTCTCCTTTGTAGTTGGACAGGGGAGGAAATGTATATTGAGAGGCTTAGGAGTCAATGTAAGGACAGGGAGAGATCATCTTATCATCAGTGACATGGGCAAAACAGACTCAGCACAGAGTGAAGGAAAGAAAACTCTCTAATTTATTACACTACAACTACACACAGAGTGAAACCAGAGTTGGGTAATGAGAAGCACAACACTCCCCTTCACTTTATTCTCTCCCAGGCTGTTCCAGTGTTATGGTTGAATTTTGTAGCTCCTCTAACAGAAGAGCTCAAACGGCTACAGCCACATCCTACTGCAATCCAAACCATGCACATACTTTCTATTCTCAAAACACAGAAGTACTTTCTATTCTCCAACCCGGCAAATTCTCCCTATATTACAGCTATATTAATTAATTGTCCCTTAAGCTACATCCTTAAATCCCCACAATGTATTCTCTGGTGCTACCGGGTAAAGGAGTTTTGTTTGTTTCCGCATATTATTTCAATCTGCTTCAGTTCCCTTGTCTTGATTTCTATCTGCACAACAGCTCTGATTTATTGCCATGCACACCCCTCCTTCCTTGTCAGGGAGCAAATCGAATGCTCTCCGCTTTGGTCTAACTACGTCCCTTAAGGAAGAACCCTCTGTTTGTCATCCCGATGGCTAGCATCTCTTGTGTCTTTTTGGAATAAGCCCATGCTGGCAGATACACTAACTCTGCCTTTTCCCAATTGACTTCCTCATAGCAATGGGGGAACCAAATCGTGGAAAGCATGAGGCCGTACTACTAGGGGTAGAGTCCCTTTGAGTGTATTGTCCTCCAAGGGGTTCTTAGAATTCCTGGTGGAGGGTGCGAGTGATTAAAAATTGGGTGTCCAGGAATTCGGTGTCCTAAAGTCCACGTTCCTCTCCATTTATGTGGTAATACTTGCCAGGCCTTTCCATGTCCACCTAGCCACCCTGATCCTTTAGCAATACAGTCCAACAAAAACTCTCCTGTTTGCCCTGCCTGTCCCACAATGTCTCGTAAAGGGGCTGGTAATTTGGGCCTTTGTCAGCTTTACTTCTGGTTCAACTTGCGACGGGACCAGAGTGGGAGAGGTGGGAGGTTTCTTGATCTCATGCACTTTCCCACTCACCAGACCAAGGGAGGGGATCCTACTTCATGTAGTTGTGTTTTTTCATCCCTCCTTTTCTTCTAGAAGCCCCTTCCCGAGTCCAGCACTCCCCTGTACTACAAGCAGAGCAGCATCTCTTCAGTCGTTTCTCTTTCTCCCTTTTTTTTATAAAGCCAATACTAAGGGATCCTGTGGTATCGTAAGCCCACACTCCCTCTGCCATTCCAAGGCAAAATCCCACACCCCAGAGGGCTTTCCTTAGGGATGGCATTCCTTTGTTTCCCTCCCATGGTGAGTGAGATTTCCCTCTGGATTCCTCTTCTTGTTTCTAACTCAACTCCCGTCTGTCTCTCCAGCAATAGGAAGGAGAAGGATTCGGTTTCTCTAGGACACTCTCAGCTCCACAGGGCCGTGTGTCTGTGGGTTGAGAAGCCAAAGCATGGCAGCGCTGGCTGAAGCCGTTACTGGTGGGATGCTTGCCATGGCAACGGAGCCCCAAAGAAACCCCACTCTCCAAGCGCCATGGCAGGTAAGGCAGCAGGCTCCCGCTCCTCCCGCTGCTCCTGCCCCCCAGGAGCCCCCCACCTGCCTCTGCCGTCCGATGGCTCAGCCCAGCACCTATCTGATTTTCCCCCAGCAGGGACGTTCCCAGCGGTTACTGCCCGCATGCTGCCTTCTGGGTTGGGGGAGGGCGAGGCCACCCCGCAATGCCTGGCAGGGAGTTCCGGGGCCCCTGGGGAGCCCGGGGAGGCTGGGGCAGGTGCCTGCGGAGTGCAGCTCCCCGAGAAGGTGCAAGTCCCTCCTGGGGTGCAGCTCCTTTCCAGGGTGGAGCCTGGTACCTGTGCAGTGGTACCTGTAACGTTTTGCTCCTGTACCTGTGCACAGCGTCCCCGAAGAGCTTTGTAATGACATATGGACATCCCTTCTCAGAAATGGACTGATGTCTTTTTCTCTATTGCCCTTGTCTTCAGAATACACCAACGACAAATCCCTGGTCCCCCGGGACTCATCCAAAATTGGGAGCAGAGACTCTGCTGGAGGAGGAAAAGCTGCCCGGGAAACACCTGCTGCGTAAGTACCAATTGGACATGGGCTTCTTTGTTAGGGGTGTCAGTGTGCTACCTCGTTTCAGGATCCGGGCTTGCAGAGGCCTTCAGAGGGTCTTTACCTTGGTCAAGCTGCTGTCAGTTTGTGCGGTCGTGTGTCTGTGCCAAAGCAGACTTGGATTTCCAGGCCTTAGAAAGGAGACTGATGTGTTATGGTGTGCCTGGAACAAACCGTGCCGTGGCACCCTGCTCCCCAGGCAGCATCTGCAAGGCCAAAGCCTGCCTTTGCCTGGTCTGCGTGTACGCAGGGAGCATCTTCCTGCAGGAGCTGTTGCTCTCAGGCATTCCCCGGTCAGTGTGGATGGCAGCGCGTTGCGCTTGAACCTGCGGCCTTGTTGTGGGGCTTGATGTCAAGATGTAGGCTTTGAGCTCTCAGAACATCCTGTTGGGATGTTGAGGCTTTAGGGTGTGTTGTCTGAGCTTTCTGTTGGGTACAAGTGCTTTAGTTTCAGTTCTGATCCCCTTCCTTTCTTCTTCTAGACGCCGAAGAGAGCCGGCGAGAGGGACATCCAAAGCAGTATGTACAACCACCATCTCGCACCTGTGTTTTTTCCTACACGCTGCTCTCAGCTCTAACCAGTGTAGCCGTGTCTTGCTTTTCCATGCACTGCCTTAGCTGGGGCATTTGTTCCTAGAACTGTGTAATTGAGGAGAAGTGGTTTGGGCCCTTTTGGGTATATCCATGTCTTTCCTAGCTTGCCATGAATGGAAGTGGTGTTGTTACACAAAGTGGCATTCCCAAGTTGTGCCTTCGATCTCGCCGCTTGCTCTGCCAAGCGCTTTAGCTTCTTGTCATGCAGCACAAAGGCACTTTCTAAGCCGTCCCAGGGTTGGGCTGGGGTTTGAGCAAGTGCCGGTCCCGGGAGGGTGGAAATGGCTCTTTCAGGGACACTCAGAGGATATAGCGCAGACGTCCAGGCCACAGGAGAGGGGAACGGTTGCTGTGCTTGGAGTGTAGAACTTCAATCTGTGTTTCATTGTCTCCGACCAGGTTGATGGCTCGTCTGCATCCCCTTCGCTGGCCCGGCTTATTAAGGTATCTAGCTTTCTGTTGCTGTTAAAGGAGGAAACCCAAGTGTTTTCTTGCTATTTTGAAATCGTACCCCAAGACCTACAGCTGGGTGACTGCTTTCACGTGAAGAGAACTCTCAGCTCTTGCTAACGATTTAAAGTCTTGATTTTGAGTTTCAGCTGTGGGTTGGATTTGACATGTGCACTCTTTTCTCCACTCTGCTGCGTAACTTGGTCTGGGAGAGCCATTGCACTGTGTGCAAAGGTGTAGTGCTGGCCAGTGAAATGACTGGCCTTTGAAGCTACAAAGGTGCGAGAAGGCAGAGGGCCTCCTTGGTCCCGCTGAAAAGAAAGGCTGGAGTTCATCTCTTCCCACCGGTAACTTCTCCCCTGTCTCCCTGCAGAAGTTCACTTGTGTACATTTGGAGAGAAGAAATCAGTAGGTGTGAAGGGAGCTACCAGAAGGTGGTGGTCTCCATTAGTGCTTGCCCTGCACATGTCCTTTGTTCTTGAAAGTCGTCAGGTGAAGTTTCTCTCAGTAACGGGAAGGTCTCTCCCAAGTAGTCTGCACATTGCAGCTTTTGAGGAAATGTCTCTTTCAGAGACAAGCCTGACTTGAAGCACGTCCCAACTGCTACTTGAACCCCCTGAGTGCAGACCGGCTTTTAGCATGGAGGCTGCACGTTGCAAAAGGTTTTCAGGTTTCTCACTGGATTGTATTAAATGCTGTGTTTGAATTCCCTTCAATTCCTGGAGACGTGGATGTGTTTAGTCAGCTGTTTGCTTTCAGACAAATTCAGCCAGTTTCTGTAGAGGTTTTGTTAGATGTTCGTGCAAGTGATTCAATCCATGCCGGTCTGGATTGCCTCATGAACGGGACGAGTGGTTGATCTGGGTAGAGCGGTGCTTGGGAATGGTGGGTGTGACATCATGCCCTGTTCCACAGACTGCCAACCTGGCTGAAGCCGACGCTTCCGAGGAAGACAAGATCGCAGCCATGATGGTCCAGTCTTGTCAGCAGTACCATCCGGTCCAGTGAGTGCTGAGAATGTCCAGTCTGTCCTGTGGAGGTTGCTGAAGAGCCGCAGGGCGGTCTGTTTCCACCAGAGACATTGATACAGAGCTTTGTCTTTGTTTCCCCTTTAGTTACATGAAGAAATGCTGGGGTCCACCTCCACCAAGCTACATCTGCTTTCGGTGCGGGAAACCTGGCCACTACCGCAGGGACTGCCCCACTAATGGGGTAAGAGTGGGGGGACTCGTGGCATCACTTCACTTTGAGTTTGTTTACCTTGTCAGTGAGGTAACCAAGGCATGAATACTGGTATTCAGAAGGGTTTCTCTGGGGGTGAAAGAGAGCAGCTCTGTGGCCACGGGGCAAAGCCCTTCAGAATGCCAGGGAAACGGGGATATACAAAGGGACTGTTTCCTTCCCTCTGGGTCAGCGACGTGAAATGTGCCCGTAGATCTTTCCCTGGGAACTGTGATGCATCTGTTAATACTTCTATCACTGTACCCTTCCCTTTTAATATTGACCTGAGTGAATGCTACGAGCCTCTGGATGAGTCCTGCTGCCATATACTGTCAGTCCCTGAATGTGTCTGCAGAGGCTGTGAAGTCAGCCGTGTTGTCTGGCTGGTGCCGGGAGGTTTCCCCAGTGCCTGACAGAGAGCCCTGAGTTCAGCTCTCAGCGGACCTGGGCCTTGGAGGAGGAGCGGGTCTGTGTCTCTTCCCTGTGTGGCTGGTGCGCTCAGGGAGCTCTCCCGCTTAAGGAACCTGAAGTCAAGACCAAGACTGTCGACTGAGTTCAAAACCAAGCTCAAGCCTTAGTGACATCCTGGCTGTATCCACTGAGGAAAATCAGTATTGCCCTCAAGCGAGCCTTACGCTAGGGCAAAGGGCAGGATGAAAGGCTCCTGCTGCTTCTAATAATCACTGCCATGTCCGTTTCCCTTCTTGACAGGACAAAGATTTTGAGCCAGTTCGGAGAATAAAGAAGAGCACAGGGATTCCCAGCACGTTCCTGGTGGAGGTGAAAGACCCCAGCACAAAGGGCACAATGGTGACCAGCACTGGGCAATACGTCATTCCATCTGTGACTGCGTAAGTACTGAAGGAATTGGACTGAGAGAAGAGGGAGCAAGAGAAACCCTGCACAGATGGCAATGCTGGCACTTGGCCAGCAGCTTCCGGGGAGGAAGCATTGTCATTGGACCTTGGCCCTAAAATCTGTGCCACCTTCTCCTCTTAAAACCAGGCGGTCACAATGTTCATGCCCCTGCGAGTTGGTTAAAGTGGTGGTGTGCCACCATCCACGAGGGAGACAGCCAGCGTCTTTTCAGTTGTCTGTGGGGACAGGACAAGGGGCAGTGGCTTCAAGTTGGAGCAAAGGAAGTTCTGCACCAATCTGGGCAAGAACTTTTTCACAGTGAGGGTGAGGGAGCCCTGGGACAGGCTGCCCGGGGGGTTCGGAGTCTCATCTCTGGAGATATTCCAGCCCCGTCTGGACGCCGACCTGTGCAATATGAGCTGGGGAGCTGCTTTGGCAGGGGGTTAGACTCGATGAGCTCTTGAGGTCCCTTCCAGCCCCTGTGATTCTGTGCTTCTGTGATCTGAATTTCTGCAAAAGCGTACAGGTAGAGTTGTTCTCTTCACAAGCTCATTTTGCTTTGGAATGCTACTTCACAAATACAAACTGTCACAAATAGCTGTTGAGCCAAGCTTTCTGTCCCCGTCTGAGTTTGCCTTTACCCATTTGTACCTTTCTTCTTCCTTCCCCACCACCCTCCAGGGAAGCGTATGCCAGAGGAAAAAGAAAGCGTCCCTTCCCATGCGACGAGCCATCCTCCTCCTCCTCCCCCTCAGATGCTCCTATTCCTGAATGGTTGTGTTGTCCCATCTGTAAAGAAGACCTGAATGACGCCGCAATCATCCCCTGTTGTGGGAACAGTTACTGTGACGAGTGTAAGTGTTACTCCCATGACTGTCCTTTCAGACCATCCCATCTGATCTGTAGAAAGCAGCAAGGGGAGATCACCAGCTTCCTTCGGGCTCTGTTCTATTTCAAACTTCAGTACACCCTGACTAGGAAAGGACTCCGCCCCTCTAAGGGGGAAAGCACAAGTCAGAATGCTTTATTCCCCTTTTCCATACCTAGCTCCATCTTCTCTGTGTGTGCAAGGACATGTATGAGAAGAGTGCAGAAATGTGCACCAACCTGCTTTTGAGAGGCGGCTTATTCCTTAAGCTTGAGGTGTGGGATTGTCACTGTCCTTGGGGGTAGAAAGAAGACGAGTTGGATCACTGGACACAGCGACCTGTAGGTCATTTGCTAAAGACCAGAAGTTTTTACATTGTGCAACGTTGATCGCTCCAGGCTCTCCATGCAGACAATATTCACCCAGGAATCATTGGTTTTCAAGGGATTAGAACTCTCAAACTGTCTTTAGTTTGGCTAAAAACTACTCTGACTCTTCTGGTCTTCCACAGGCATTCGAACAGTGCTGCTGGATTCGGAGGGCCATACCTGCCCAACGTGCCACCGGGCGGATGTCTCCCCCGACACCTTAGTGGCCAACAAGGCACTACGCAAGGTAACGTGAGGACTCTCCGAAAGCTGCTTGTACCAACAGTCTCTGCAAGAAACTGAAAGGGAGGGAAATACTCACTGGCAGACAGTGGTTAGTGCCAGGGTAGGATGGGATGTGATCCTAGCTCTGTCTGTTGATTTGCTGTGGGACCGAGAGCGTGTACAGGAACACACAGGGGATGTGACTCAGGGGTGGGGGGGACGCTTTGTTCGTCTGTCTCGGGAAGTTTCATGGTGCCTTTGTGTCAATGTTTTCTGCCTGTAGCTTGTGAACAGGTTCAACAGCGGAACCGGCAGCGCCAAATGGCCCCGTCACTAGGTTCAGCAGCACCATCATCAGCAGCCGACTGTTCCAGAAGGGGATGTGCACTTGCACCATTCTTGTTTATAACTATTTTATTGAAATAAAGTTTCAGGGTTGAAAAGAAAAGACTGAAAAACAAACCCTTCTTGAGGGAAGGAGGTAAAAACCAGGAGCAGAAGCTACTTGTTTGTGGAAGGGGCTGATGCTGATCTCAGAAAGCCTTTCCACACTGATTTTCATGACTCTTAGAGCAAAGCCTGTAAGGAAGCGCTAGTTTCTGCCTGACAGCTCCTGGCCGGAGCTGAAGGGCAGCCACCTCGGTTGCAGACGGGAAAGATCCTGGGTGCCTGCATCTTGTCCATGCAAGGACCAATGGAGAAAGGAAGTGTTTCCCAGGCAGGAGAAGGCAGCTGGGGCAGGAGTGCTCTGCCCAGAGATACCCCAAGGAAGCCGAATATTCCCAGTCCCTGAGCAGGGTAGTAGTTAGCAGTGAGAGCTGCTCAGGCCTAAGGAGAAAAACACACTGTAGGAACTAAACCTGCTGGGAGGGCTCAGAAGGGTCTCTGGGAGTCAGGGTGCCCAATGCCTGGTCTCAGGGAACTTTGACAATGTCTCCTTCCCCCCTGCACCCGGCCTCGCTGTCCTCACTGGTAGCCCAGGCCTCAGCTCAGCTTGGCCGCAGCAGGTGCAGAGCCTGGGCCGGCCCAGACACCCATGGCCGCCTGGCAGCCCTGTGCCCCAGGCCTACAGCTCCCAGCATGCCCCGGGGCAGGCCTTGCTGGAGCCTGAGCCTCTGGGGACACCAGCCCCAGACCCGGCCCAGCTCCCTCAGATCCCATGGCTGCTCCCTGAGTCTTCTCTGGCCCTGCACTGAGAGGGGGACATCAGATGGACAGAGGGATGGAGGGACACAGGCTGTGCCAGGGGGCGGGACAGAGGGGACACTGCAAAGGCAGGTAGGAGCAGAAAGGATGGAGAGAAGAGAGAGAAGGGCAGGGAGCGTGAGAGAGACGTGTGGAGGAAGGGAAGCAGAGCAAGAGGCTGAGGGACAGCCAGGGAGGGATTAGGAGGGACAGCCAGGCTGTCAGGGAAAGAGAACATTAGCGAGAAAGAAAGGGAAAGAGCAAGATCCTGATGGTCTCCAGACAGAGGGAGGAATCGCAAAGTGGGGGCAAGGATCTGGACAGAGTACCGTAGGGAGAGACAAAAGCAGCAATTTTGGGCAACGGCCCCAGTCCTTGGAGCTCCTGTTTGATCAAAGTTGGAAGACGTGCCGTGGTCTGGAGAGCGTGCTGCAGGGAGGTGAGAGCGACTGGGGAGCAAGGCTGAGAGACCTGCCTGAGCACAGAGGTGGCCGCAGCACAGCCCAGGTGAGCTGGTTGTCTTGACTGTCAAAGTCGAGCCCCTGATTGTGCTCATTGTCTCTAGTATTTGACTCTCTGCCCAAATCAGGGGATGGCTTTGTTTCCACACGTTGTGGCAGTCGTGCAGGGCAGTGATGGCAGGGAAGGTTTGTATTTGGAAGTTTGGGATTTGGGTGGATGAGCTGTTGGATTAGGAACTTTTTTATTCGTCAGCAAAATGGGTGCCAGTGGTTCCAGAAAGTTCCTCTCTTTTCTCCCTTTGCAAGCATCTTGGCGAATGGGAGAAAACTGGGAGGGATGCCCCTGAGTAGGGATAAATTCCAAGGGCATTGTAATGAGGGGTGGTGACAATATCTCTTGGTTAATTGAGAAGAGTGGCCGGAAAATGAGACCTTGAAATATCACGCTGTCTGTGCCTGTTTAGCCCTGGTTAAAGACCAGATGCCCACCAAACTCGGTCTATCACTCTCCTTTGTAGTTGGACAGGGGAGGAAATGTATATTGAGAGGCTTAGGAGTCAATGTAAGGACAGGGAGAGATCATCTTATCATCAGTGACATGGGCAAAACAGACTCAGCACAGAGTGAAGGAAAGAAAACTCTCTAATTTATTACACTACAACTACACACAGAGTGAAACCAGAGTTGGGTAATGAGAAGCACAACACTCCCCTTCACTTTATTCTCTCCCAGGCTGTTCCAGTGTTATGGTTGAATTTTGTAGCTCCTCTAACAGAAGAGCTCAAACAGCTACAGCCACATCCTACTGCAATCCAAACCATGCACATCCTTTCTATTCCGAAAACACAGAAGTACTTTCTTGTGGAGGGCTGGCTCCGTGAGAACGGCCACATATTTCCCACTCTCTACCCCTGTGAACAAAACAGCCAGGATGTGATATCACTTTAAAGGAATGTGGAGCTAGCAGCAAGGTCAGGTAATGAGTTGGGGAGTATGGACTGTGAATAGAAGTTCCTAATTCTGAAACATTCCTCTGAGACAGGATAAGATATAGGCCTTGCACAGGTGTCCACTCTATCGCTTTCACTGTTTTTAATTTCTTCTGCCCATGGTTCCCAGCCATGCTTTGTTAAGCTTGCTAGAGAGTATATAATCACGCTGCTCTGTAGAATAAATGGACTGACTGCTTTTAGCCACATTGGTGTGCAGTCTGATTCCTAGCGCCGTCCCGCTCTTTCGAAGACCCTGGACCTAAAAGTTTCCCAAGATCTGGATTAGGACGCGGGGAACAGTCGAAATTTGGCGCCTGAACAGGGACCGGAAAGAAGGTTTCGGAGACGGTTGCTACAGAGGAGGCGCCGCTGAGAATCGTAAGTGTTGCGGTAGCTGGTTGCGGGGTCGCTACCTGCCCTCTGTGCCCACAATGGAGTGGGGAGCTGCGGAGAAACCGCTCTTCAGTACCCTCTCTAAGAGAGGCGAGCAGGAATCTCCAATAGGGCTAGCTGCGGAGAAGCCGACTCTAGTTATTTTCTCAACGAAAAGCGAGATGGTGACTCCAATAGGGCTTTCAGATTTAATTAAATGGGCCTGCAGGTCGGGACACCTGGAAGAAGTAGCGCTGATATTCAGTGTTGCTGAGTGGCGAGCGATAGATCATCTTTGGGATGCGGTGATTACTGGAGGAAAGGAAGAAAAATTACTGCGATCGTTGGGTGCGACTTGGCGTGTAGTATTTAACACCTTAAACGCCATGCATGCAGAGAGGCAAGTAGCTGCTGCAGCTGTTCAAGCTCTGTCTGGCTCAGTGTCACCATCTACTACCCTGTTAGAAACTCTGGTATGCGGACTGGTTCACCTGGTTTTTTCAAATGCTGCAGAGTTACAGGACTCAATTGAAAAACAGCAATCTAACACCTTGGGGGTGAAGTTTCTGAGTCCTTTAATTCTACTCCGAAAACTAACTCTGCTTCAAAAACTAATGAGTCAACACAAACTCCAGCTTCTGCTGTTGAGAATACTCCCTTGAATTTAACTCCTTATTGCCCTCCTTCCTCTGAAGCTACTTGGCCAGATTCAGAAGGGGAGGAAGGAGAGACTGAAATGTGTAAACTTACTGGGCGATTGCAGTAATTGGAAATATCACGAAGAGAAAAATTACAGAAAAGCAATCAACATAAAAAAAAGTAAAGGAGGAGGCAGCTGTTATTCCATCATTGCCTTCTGCTCCTCCGGACTCGGGAGTTCGTAGTCTTCCCTCCTGTTGGACTGGAGTTATACAATATGCTCTCTAAGAGAGTAATTAAAAATGCTTTAAAATAGCTCCTTTTGTGAAGCGAAGAAAGGAATCTTATAACAAACGTAAATACAGCGTTTGATTTGCCTACTTGGGAGGCTATTGGAGTTTAACTCCTTGACGAACCCTCAGCTGGGGCGAAAGAAGCTAAGTCATTAATAACTCTCTGGAAATTATTTGAAAGGACTCTAACCAAAATGGAGGCTGTTTGCGTTGCTGCCGCTTCAGCCTTTGCAGCTTTAACACCAGTTGCGAGTTCTACAGAACCGATTCAAAAGGGAAAACATCTACTACGGAGAATGTGTTTGTTGTTTCTGGGTGCTCTTTCACGTACCCCACTTACTATGCTAAGTAATTATGCCATGTTATCAGAGCAAAGTGATAAATCTGTCGGAACTGACCGGGAAGACGAGCAAGTTGTGCACGTAAATCTGCCACCACGGTCTGCAAACCCCCCAACTATGATAGCTTTGGAAGGAAAAAATGTAAAAAAAAAAAAAAAAGTACAACCGACTGCCTTTAATATCTATTCACCTCTAACTTTTACTGAGCCTAAAAGAGCCTGTGACGCAGTCGGAAATGTTAACCACCATCACAAACATCAGCTTGTCTTTGAAAAGCTGGAAAACATGAAAGCGGAGCAGGCAGTTGTGGCAACGGCATGCCCTGTTGTGAAAGGGTTTGCAGAATTGCCCACCCACCCACCCAGACACTACCGACACAAGGAATCACCGACTATGGCATGGACAAGGAACCTATGCCCACGGACAAGAAACCTAAGGACAGGACACAGGACACCTACGGCCATGGACAATTATCGGCTTTGACAACCATCGGATCAGGGACACATTTTGTATCTACACCCACCGCCCGACAAACATCATCCATACATCTCCTGATGCCCGAGAGACTCTGCAGAGACTGCTCGTCGGAGTCTGGGCACGTAAGGTGGCGTCAGAGCGGGAAAAATGGTTAAATCAGGGTATTTTGATTCCTACATAATCATGAAAATTACCAGGGAAAAGTTTATGTGGGGACGAGCCGGTGGTGGAGAAAAGAACTTTGATAGCGGGCCGGTGGGAGGTGGACAGAACAGGGTCCTAGTGCTCACCTGGGGCTCAGTCACATTGACTAGCAGGGTCACGCTGTGGTTCACAGAGGGGGGAGAACGGTGCTGGGCAGCAGTCGCGACCTGCGATAACATGCTGCGCAGCCGAGTGTCTTGACAGAGTTGCTGTAGAAGTGGGAGAACTGCCCCCCCCACCCTACCCCCCCACCCATACAGACTGGATGTGACAATTTGCATCTTGCACTCTTGTTTGTCTGATGCATTGGTTTGCAGCATATGTGCTATAGGGTCAGGGATGCATTTATCCACTGAGAGCAAGGCTGCTTATTAAGCAAAAGGATTTTTGATAGCGACCATTGAAAGTGGGAAGCTTACTTTAAGAATTTAACCTGGAAAACATAAATCCTCGTTTGCTTACTCAAGGAAAAAATTGCCCACTTATAAGATTTAATACAGGTGCACTAGACTAAGGGTCATATCAAACCTTCCACAAGTCTGTGGAACATGCCAAAATTTTTAAAAGATTGGGTTTTCTTTTTCAAAAGGTATCACTGGGTGCACTCCCACAGGGTGTGAAAGTTCACCAACTGTGTGCCAGACTTGTGTAGCTCGGGCACTTGCTCCAGTACGAAAAAGGCATCCTGATCTGATCTTTTATCATTACATGGATGAGATATTGATTGCGGGAGAAAACTTGGACGTTGAAAGTTTGATTCATGAGTTAACAGTGCATTTGAAAAGCAAGGGATTACAGATTACAGAAAATTCAAAATAAGGCAGTATGGAAATATTTGGACTGACAGATTGATAGAAGTACCGTAACACCTCAGAGGATTGAAATCAAAGCTGAGGTTAGCACATTAAATGATGTTCAAAAGTTGCTTGGAAATATTAGCTGGATTAGATTATTGTGTGGTATTGTGCATCAGCATTTTACTACCCATATTTGCAGCCACACTGAGCTGACTGACTAACTCAAGGTCTAGCAGACAGAAACCAGAGAGCACTGCTAGCACCGGCCTGGGCTGCTCCCTCAGCAGACGCTTTGCACGAGCTCAGAAGTTGCATGCATTTTTGTTAACCAATCTGCTAAGGTACTTCAATGACAATAACACTTGTTGGTTGCTGAGGCTAAAGGGATTGTACAGTTGTGCCTGGATTGTCAGCAATCCTCGTGCAAAGCCATAGTGAAACGTATGAATCAAACTCTCAAGCGTTTGCTTCACAAACAAAAACGGGGAGAGAAGGGTATCTCTCCGGCTGATTGATTAAACAAAGCTCTTTATGTTTTGAACTATTTAACTCTGCCACAGAACAGTTAGGTACCTTCAACGGTGAAACATGCAGTAGGTTTGAAAAAAAAAAAAAAAAGAAACAAGAGAAAAAAGTTAAAGAAATGAAGTTGCAGGTACTAACTTGGGGAAGGAGATCTGCCTGTGTCATTACAGATACGGGAACCAAGTGGGATCCAGTGAAGTGGATAAAGCCGTGGATCCAGAAGAAATCAAGCTTGCATGAACCAGGATGGGATCCTGATCACAGTAACCGAAGTCAAGTGTTCCAACTGCAGCCACAGTGGACTATGAGTTTTGCTGTGGGACATTTTGAACCATCTAATAGTCTTTGAGCTATGCATATATTTGTGGTAAATGAAAAGTAGAGAAATAGTGATTTCTGCACAGCCTAAGATCACAGACTTGTGTGAGGTTGATGTTATCTGCACCTCTGACACTCCTGATTGGCAAAGCAAACAAAGAATCTGGCTGACCACTCTCAGTCAATTCATGCCAGCATTCAGAAATTAATAGATCAAACACAAAAGTTACAACAAGAAAATGGATTGTTTGGATCAGACAATTGGTTTCACGAGTGGGAAATTTCAGGATGGATATTGTCAGTGGTCAAATCTAGATTATTGGATTTAGCAATTACGGTACTTGTCTTACTCTTACTGCCATGCTTATTGAGCTTTCTGCAAAGGGCCCTTGCAGAGACCTCTAAAAGCAGTTTTTGTAACGCAGATACTAAAAGAAAAAAAAATTGTCAGGGAGGACAGCAGGCCTGCTGGCGGCCTGGCTCTCCTTGCACAGACACAGGCCCCAACAGTATCCTTGAATTCGCACGAGACAGCAAAATTACTCATGCTGAGAGGTACTTGGTAATCACATTTTCAAAATGTAGTGGCCTTGAAGGCAGGTGGACAGACTGCCTTAAACCAAGGAGTTGTGAGAAGTTATTTGGAAGTAAGTGAGTATGTCAAGGACCAGCCGAAATAAGAAGGCCAAAACACAGCAGGTGTGCAGATAACTTTTAGACATCAAAGGTAAACTAACAATGTTTAGCTAGAAGATATGCTTATCAAAAGTCGTTATAATTACTAATTAATCACTCTGGTGTGAATAGTGTGTGTAGTCACTTAGCAGTTTTTAGCTTGTCACATTTTATAGTATGGCTTTTCGTTTATCGGATGGCTTTTAAATATAGTTAAATAAGGACTTATGCTTTTGTTAGTTATTTTTGCCGTGTATGTCACAGTGTTTCTCTTGCAGGATGGATAACACCTTTTGCAAAAATCTGGCTGGTCCATAAACAAAAAGGGGGAATTGAGAGGAATGGGTTTCGTGGCCCATCCAGATTTATTGCTGACCCCCATATAATCAGGCCTGGGTAATTGCTCAGCTGAAGCAGAATGTATGGGTAACCCTTGCAAACATCACTGGTCAAAATGCACTGTGTCTTTCTGTGGCTACTCCATCTTCCGCAGCAGACACAGCAACCTCAAGGGTTAACGCTATGGGGCTCTGTGGTGATGGATGCTTGTATATATTTTAATTATGCTTATAGCATTACGCGTAGAGGTCAGAATGCTAAAGCTATGCTTAGTACATATCGTAATGCTGCTGCTTGGTGTGGTTATACGAGTCCAAATATTTCCCAATCATCAGCCATACCGCTCATGTTGCCTCCTGGCATCTTTTTGATATGTGGAGACCGAGCCTGGAGTGGAATTCCATCATGTTTGAATGGTGGCCTCTGCAGTCTTGGTCGTCTCACTTTGCTGACTCCTAATTTGGCCATGATACATGCGAAACAACGTAAATTAAGAGGACGAGTGCGTAGAGGCATTCACACATTTGAGAAAGATTGTGATGACCAGGTAACATTTTGGGGACCCGCAGAAATCATAGCATCATCAATATTAGCACCAGGAGTGGCCTCTGCTGCTGCTCTCAAAAAACTAACGAAATTGGGCTGTTGGCTGAGTAAGCAAAGTAGTGCTACATCCAATGCACTAAGTGGCTTGCTAGCTGACGTGGAAAGCATTAGACATGCTACTCTTCAAAATAGGGCTGCAATAGATTTCTTGCTCCTAGCTCATGGTCACGGTTGTGAAGATTTTGAGGGTATGTGCTGTATGAATTTGTCGGATCATTCAGAGTCGATCCATCACAGTATCGCATCATTGCGAAGCCAGCTGGAGAAGCTGAGATATGAGGGTAGCTGGCTTGATGGATGGTTTAACAAATGGGGAACTGTTGGATGGGTTAGAGACATATAAAAGGGTGTGTTAATTATATTGATAGTTACCTTACTGATCTTAACTGTTATTCCTTGCATTATACAGATTGTTAAGAGACTTCTGAGCAAGGCCTTGTCTTCGGCTGTTTTGTTTGCGCAAAAAGAAAAAGAGGGAGCTGTGGAGGGATGGCTCCATGAGAACGGCCACATATTTCCCACTCTCTACCCCTGCGAACAAAACAGCCAGGATGAGATATCACTTTAAAGGAATGTGGAGCTAGCAGCAAGGTCAGGTAATGAGTTGGGGAGTATGGACTGTGAATAGAAGTTCCTAATTCTGAAACATTCCTCTGAGACAGGATAAGATATAGGCCTTGCACAGGTGTCCACTCTATCGCTTTCACTGTTTTTAATTTCTTCTGCCCGCGGTTCCCAGCCATGCTTTGTTAAGCTTGCTAGAGAGTATATAATCACGCTGCTCTGTAGAATAAACGGACTGACTGCTTTTAGCCACAATGGTGTGCGGTCTGATTCCTAGCGACGTCCCGCTCTTTCGAAGACCCTGGACCTAAAAGTTTCCCAAGATCTGGATTAGGACGTGGGGAACACCCGACAATTTC
Organism: Porphyrio hochstetteri; assembly: GCA_020800305.1. NCBI lineage: Eukaryota > Metazoa > Chordata > Aves > Gruiformes > Rallidae > Porphyrio > Porphyrio hochstetteri. Next base: position 13,617,075 of record CM036915.1, on the reverse strand, counting down.
TATTCTCAAACCCGGCAAATTCTCCCTATATTACAGCTCTATTAATTAATTGTCTCTTAAGCTACATCCTTAAATCCCCACAATGTATTCTCTGGTGCTACCGGGTAAAGGAGTTTTGTTTGTTTCCGCATATTATTTCAATCTGCTTCAGTTCCCTTGTCTTGATTTCTATCTGCACAACAGCTCTGATTTATTGCCATGCACACCCCTCCTTCCTTGTCAGGGAGCAAATCGAATGCTCTTCGCTTTGGTCTAACTACATCCCTTAAGGGAAGAACCCTCTGTTTGTCATCCCGATGGCTAGCATCTCTTGTGTCCTTTTGGAATAAGCCCATGCTGGCAGATATACTAACTCTGCCTTTTCCCAATTCACTTCCTCATAGCAATGGGGGAACCAAAGCGTGGAAAGCATGAGGCCGTACTACTAGGGGTTTAGTCCCTTTGAGTGTATTGTCCTCCAAGGGGTTCTTAGAATTCCTGGTGGAGGGTGCGAGTGATTAAAAATTGGGTGTCCCGGAATTCGGTGTCCTAAAGTCCACGTTCCTCTCCATTTATGTGGTAATACTTGCCAGGCCTTTCCATGTCCACCTAGCCACCCTGATCCTTTAGCAATACAGTCCAACAAAAACTCTCCTGTTTGCCCTGCCGGTCCCACAATGTCTCGTAAAGGGGCTGGTAATTTGGGCCTTTGTCAGCTTTACTTCTGGGTCAAATTGCGATGGGACCAGAGTGGGAGAGGTGGGAGGTTTCTTGATCTGATGCCCTTTCCCTCTCACCAGACCAAGGGAGGGGATCCTACTTCATGCAGTTGTGGTATTTCATCCCTCCTTTTCTTCTAGAAGCCCCTTCCCGAGTCCAGCACTCCCCTGTACTACAAGCAGAGCAGCATCTCTTCAGTCGTTTCTCTTTCTCCCTTTTTTTATAAAGCCAATACTAAGGGATCCTGTGGTATCATAAGCCCACACGCCCTCTGCCATTCCAAGGCGAAATCCCACACCCCAGAGGGCTTTCCTTAGGGATGGCATTCCTTTATTTCCCTCCCATGGTGAGTGAGATTTCCCTCTGGATTCCTCTTCTTGTTTCTAACTCAACTCCCATCTGTCTCTCCCGCAATAGGAAGGAGAAGGATTCGGTTTCTCTAGGACACTCTCAGCTCCACAGGGCCGTGTGTCTGTGGGTTGAGAAGCCAAAGCATGGCAGCGCTGGCTGAAGCCGTTACTGGTGGGATGCTTGCCATGGCAACGGAGCCCCAAACAAACCCCACTCTCCAAGCGCCATGGCAGGTAAGGCAGCAGGCTCCCGCTGCTCCCGCTGCTCCTGCCCCCCAGGAGCCCCCCACCTGCCTCTGCCGTCCGATAGCTCAGCCCAGCACCTATCTGATCTTCCCCCAGCAGGGACGTTCCCAGCGGTTACTGCCCGCATGCTGCCTTCTGGGTTGGGGGATGGCGAGGCCACCCCGCAATGCCTGGCAGGGAGTTCCGGGGCCCCTGGGGAGCCCGGGGAGGCTGGGGCAGGTGCCCGCGGAGTGCAGCTCCCTGAGAAGGTGAAAGTCCCTCCTGTGGTGAAGCTCCTTTCCAGGGTGGAGCCTGGTACCTGTGCAAGTGGTACCTGTAACGTTTTGCTCCTGTACCTGTGCACAGCGTCCCCGAAGGGCTTTGTAATGACATAAGGACATCCCTTCTCAGAAATGGACTGATGTCTTTTTCTCTATTGCCCTTGTTTTCAGAATACACCAACGAGAAATCCCTGGTCCCCCGGGACTCATCCAAAATTGAGAGCAGAGACTCTGCTGGAGGAGGAAAAGGTGCCCGGGAAACACCTGCTGCGTAAGTACCCATTGGACATGGGCTTCTTTGTTAGGGGTGTCAGTGTGCTACCTCGTTTCAGGATCTGGGCTTGCAGAGGCCTTCAGAGGGTCTTTACCTTGGTCAAGCTGCTGTCAGCTTGTGCGGTCGTGTGTCTGTGCCAAAGCACACTTGGTTATCCAGGCCTTAGAAAGGAGACTGATGTGTTATGGTGTGCCTGGAACAAACCGTGCCGCGGCATTCTGCTCCCCAGGCAGCATCTGCATGGCCAAAGCCTGCCTTTGCCTGGTCTGCGTGTACGCAGGGAGCATCTTCCTGCAGGAGCTGTTGCTCTCAGGCATTCCCCGGTCAGTGTGGATGGCAGCGCGTTGCGCTTGAACCTGCGGCCTTGTTGTGGGGCTTGATGTCAAGATGTAGGCTTTGAGCTCTCAGAACATCCCGTTGAGATGTTGAAGCTTTAAGGCTGTGTTGTCTGAGCTTTCTGTTGGGTACAAGTGCTTTAGTTTCAGTTCTAATCCCCTTCCTTTCTTCTTCTAGAAGCCGAAGAGAGCCGGCGAGAGGGACATCCAAAGCAGTATGTACAACCACCATCTCACACCTGTGTTTTTTCCTACACGCTGCCCTCAGCTCTAACCAGTGTAGCCTTGTCTTGCTTCTCCATGCACTGCCTTAGCTGGGGCATTTGTTCCTAGAAGTGTGTAATTGAGGAGAAGTGGTTTGGGCCCTTCTGGGTATATCCATGTCTTTCCTAGCTTGCCATGAATGGAAGTGGTGTTGTTACACAAAGTGGCATTCCCGAGTTGTGCCTTCGATCTCGCCGCTTGCTCTGCCAAGCGCTTTAGCTTCTTGTCATGCAGCACAAAGGCACTTTCTAAGCCGTCCCAGGGTTGGGCTGGGGTTTGAGCAAGTGCCGGTCCCGGGAGGGTGGAAATGGCTCTTTCAGGGACACTCAGAGGATATAGCGCAGACGTCCAGGCCACAGGAGAGGGGAACGGTTGCTGTGCTTGGAGTGTAGAACTTCAATCTGTGTTTCATTGTCTCCGACCAGGTTGATGGCTCGTCTGCATCCCCTTCGCTGGCCCGGCTTATTAAGGTATCTAGCTCTCTGTTGCTGTTAAAGGAGGAAACCCAAGTGTTTTCTTGCTATTTTGAAATCGTACCCCGAGACCTATAGCTGGGTGACTGCTTTCACGTGAAGAGAACTCTCAGCTCTTGCTAACGATTTAAAGTCTTGATTTTGAGTTTCAGCTGTGGGTTGGATTTGACATGTGCACTCTTTTCTCCACTCTGCTGCGTAACTTGGTCTGGGAGAGCCATTGCACTGTGTGCAAAGGTGTAGTGCTGGCCAGTGAAATGACTGGCCTTTGAAGCTACAAAGGTGCGAGAAGGCAGAGGGCCTCCTTGGTCCCGCTGAAAAGAAAGGCTGGAGTTCATCTCTTTCCACCTGTAACTTCTCCCCTGTCTCCCTGCAGAAGTTCACTTGTGTACATTTGGAGAGAAGAAATCAGTAGGTGTGAAGGGAGCTACCAGAAGGTGGTGGTCTCCATTAGTGCTTGCCCTGCACGTGTCCTTTGTTCTTGAAAGTTGTCAGGAGAAGTTTCTCTCAGTAACGGGAAGGTCTCTCCAAGTAGTCTGCACATTGCAGCTTTTGAGGAAATGTCTCTTTCAGAGACAAGCCTGACTTGAAGCACGTCCCAACTGCTACTTGAACCCCCTGAGTGCAGACCGGCTTTTAGCATGGAGGCTGCATGTTGCAAAAGGTTTTCAGGTTTCTCACTGGATTGTATTAAATGCTGTGTTTGAATTCCCTTCAATTCCTGGAGACGTGGATGTGTTTAGTCAGCTGTTTGCTTTCAGACAAATTCAGCCAGTTTCTGTAGAGGTTTTGTTAGATGTTCGTGCAAGTGATTCAATCCATGCCGGTCTGGATTGCCTCATGAACGGGACGAGTGGTTGATCTGGGTAGAGCGGTGCTTGGGAATGGTGGGTGTGACATCATGCCCTGTTCCACAGACTGCCAACCTGGCTGAAGCCGACGCTTCCGAGGAAGACAAGATCGCAGCCATGATGGTCCAGTCTTGTCAGCAGTACCATCCGGTCCAGTGAGTGCTGAGAATGTCCAGTCTGTCCTGTGGAGGTTGCTGAAGAGCCGCAGGGCGGTCTGTTTCCACCAGAGACATTGATACAGAGCTTTGTCTTTGTTTCCCCTTTAGTTACATGAAGAAATGCTGGGGTCCACCTCCACCAAGCTACATCTGCTTTCGGTGCGGGGAACCTGGCCACTACCGCAGGGACTGCCCCACTAATGGGGTAAGAGTGGGGGGACTCGTGGCATCACTTCACTTTGAGTTTGTTTACATTGTCAGTGAGGTAACAAAGGCATGAATACTGGTATTCAGAAGGGTTTCTCTGGGGTGAAAGAGAGCAGCTCCGTGGTCACGGGGCAAAGCCCTTCAGAATGCCAGGGAAACGGGGATTTACAAAGGGACCGTTTCCTTCCCTCTGGGTCAGCGACGTGAAATGTGCCCGTAGATCTTTCCCTGGGAACTGTGATGCATCTGTTAATACTTCCATCACTGTACCCTTCCCTTTTAATATTGACCTAAGTGAATGCTGCGAGCCTCTGGACGAGTCCTGCTGCCATTTACTGTCAGTCCCTGAATGTGTCTGCAGAGGCTGTGAAGTCAGCCGTGTTGTCTGGCTGGTGCCGAGAGGTTTCCCCAGTGCCTGACAGAGAGCCCTGAGTTCAGCTCTCAGCGGACCTGGGCCTTGGAGGAGGAGCGGGTCTTTGTCTCTTCCCTGTGTGGCTGGTGCGCTCAGGGAGCTCTCCCGCTTAAGGAACCTGAAGTCAAGACCAAGACTGTCGACTGAGTTCAAAACCAAGCTCAAGCCTTAGTGACATCCTGGCTGTATCCACTGAGGAAAATCAGTATTGCCCTCAAGCGAGCCTTACGCTAGGGCAAAGGGCAGGATGAAAGGCTCCTGCTGCTTCTAATAATCACCGCCATGTCCGTTTCCCTTCTTGACAGGACAAAGATTTTGAGCCAGTTCGGAGAATAAAGAAGAGCACAGGGATTCCCAGCACGTTCCTGGTGGAGGTGAAAGACCCCAGCACAAAGGGCACAATGGTGACCAGCACTGGGCAATACGTCATTCCATCTGTGACTGCGTAAGTACTGAAGGAATTGGACTGAGAGAAGAGGGAGCAAGAGAAACCCTGCACAGATGGCAATGCCGGCACTTTGGCCAGCAGCTTCCGGGGAGGAAGCATTGTCATTGGACCTTGGCCCTAAAATCTGTGCCACCTTCTCCTCTTAAAACCAGGCGGTCACAATGTTCATGCTCCTGCGAGTTGGTTAAAGTGGTGGTGTGCCACCATCCACGAGGGAGACAGCCAGCGTCTTTTCAGTTGTCTGTGGGGACAGGACAAGGGGCAGTGGCTTCAAGTTGGAGCAAAGGAAGTTCTGCACCAATCTGGGCAAGAACTTTTTCACAGTGAGGGTGAGGGAGCCCTGGGACAGGCTGCCCGGGGGGTTCGGAGTCTCATCTCTGGAGATATTCCAGCCCCGTCTGGACGCCGACCTGTGCAATATGAGCTGGGGAGCTGCTTTGGCAGGGGGTTAGACTCGATGAGCTCTTGAGGTCCCTTCCAGCCCCTGTGATTCTGTGCTTCTGTGATCTGAATTTCTGCGAAAGCGTACAGGTAGAGTTGTTCTCTTCACAAGCTCATTTTGCTTTGGAATGCTACTTCACAAATACAAACTGTCACAAATAGCTGTTGAGCCAAGCTTTCTGTCCCCGTCTGAGTTTGCCTTTACCCATTTGTACCTTTCTTCTTCCTTCCCCACCACCCTCCAGGGAAGCGTATGCCAGAGGAAAAAGAAAGCGTCCCTTCCCATGCGACGAGCCATCCTCCTCCTCCTCCCCCTCAGATGCTCCTATTCCTGAATGGTTGTGTTGTCCCATCTGTAAAGAAGACCTGAATGACGCCGCAATCATCCCCTGTTGTGGGAACAGTTACTGTGACGAGTGTAAGTGTTACTCCCATGACTGTCCTTTCAGACCATCCCATCTGATCTGTAGAAAGCAGCAAGGGGAGATCACCAGCTTCCTTCGGGCTCTGTTCTATTTCAAACTTCAGTACACCCTGACTAGGAAAGGACTCCGCCCCTCTAAGGGGGAAAGCACAAGTCAGAATGCTTTATTCCCCTTTTCCATACCTAGCTCCATCTTCTCTGTGTGTGCAAGGACATGTATGAGAAGAGTGCAGAAATGTGCACCAACCTGCTTTTGAGAGGCAGCTTATTCCTTAAGCTTGAGGTGTGGGATTGTCACTGTCCTTGGGGGTAGAAAGAAGACGAGTTGGATCACTGGACACAGCGACCTGTAGGTCATTTGCTAAAGACCAGAAGTTTTTACATTGTGCAACGTTGATCGCTCCAGGCTCTCCATGCAGACAATATTCACCCAGGAATCATTGGTTTTCAAGGGATTAGAACTCTCAAACTGTCTTTAGTTTGGCTAAAAACTACTCTGACTCTTCTGGTCTTCCACAGGCATTCGAACAGTGCTGCTGGATTCGGAGGGCCATACCTGCCCAACGTGCCACCGGGCGGATGTCTCCCCCGACACCTTAGTGGCCAACAAGGCACTACGCAAGGTAACGTGAGGACTCTCCGAAAGCTGCTTGTACCAACAGTCTCTGCAAGAAACTGAAAGGGAGGGAAATACTCACTGGCAGACAGTGGTTAGTGCCAGGGTAGGATGGGATGTGATCCTAGCTCTGTCTGTTGATTTGCTGTGGGACCGAGAGCGTGTACAGGAACACACAGGGGATGTGACTCAGGGGTGGGGGGGACGCTTTGTTCGTCTGTCTCGGGAAGTTTCATGGTGCCTTTGTGTCAATGTTTTCTGCCTGTAGCTTGTGAACAGGTTCAACAGCGGAACCGGCAGCGCCAAATGGCCCCGTCACTAGGTTCAGCAGCACCATCATCAGCAGCCGACTGTTCCAGAAGGGGATGTGCACTTGCACCATTCTTGTTTATAACTATTTTATTGAAATAAAGTTTCAGGGTTGAAAAGAAAAGACTGAAAAACAAACCCTTCTTGAGGGAAGGAGGTAAAAACCAGGAGCAGAAGCTACTTGTTTGTGGAAGGGGCTGATGCTGATCTCAGAAAGCCTTTCCACACTGATTTTCATGACTCTTAGAGCAAAGCCTGTAAGGAAGCGCTAGTTTCTGCCTGACAGCTCCTGGCCGGAGCTGAAGGGCAGCCACCTCGGTTGCAGACGGGAAAGATCCTGGGTGCCTGCATCTTGTCCATGCAAGGACCAATGGAGAAAGGAAGTGTTTCCCAGGCAGGAGAAGGCAGCTGGGGCAGGAGTGCTCTGCCCAGAGATACCCCAAGGAAGCCGAATATTCCCAGTCCCTGAGCAGGGTAGTAGTTAGCAGTGAGAGCTGCTCAGGCCTAAGGAGAAAAACACACTGTAGGAACTAAACCTGCTGGGAGGGCTCAGAAGGGTCTCTGGGAGTCAGGGTGCCCAATGCCTGGTCTCAGGGAACTTTGACAATGCCTCCTTCCCCCCTGCACCCGGCCTCGCTGTCCTCACTGGGAGCCCAGGCCTCAGCTCAGCTTGGCCGCAGCAGGTGCAGAGCCTGGGCCGGCCCAGACACCCATGGCCGCCTGGCAGCCCTGTGCCCCAGGCCTACAGCTCCCAGCATGCCCCGGGGCAGGCCTTGCTGGAGCCTGAGCCTCTGGGGACACCAGCCCCAGACCCGGCCCAGCTCCCTCAGATCCCATGGCTGCTCCCTGAGTCTTCTCTGGCCCTGCACTGAGAGGGGGACATCAGATGGACAGAGGGATGGAGGGACACAGGCTGTGCCAGGGGGCGGGACAGAGGGGACACTGCAAAGGCAGGTAGGAGCAGAAAGGATGGAGAGAAGAGAGAGAAGGGCAGGGAGCGTGAGAGAGACGTGTGGAGGAAGGGAAGCAGAGCAAGAGGCTGAGGGACAGCCAGGGAGGGATTAGGAGGGACAGCCAGGCTGTCAGGGAAAGAGAACATTAGCGAGAAAGAAAGGGAAAGAGCAAGATCCTGATGGTCTCCAGACAGAGGGAGGAATCGCAAAGTGGGGGCAAGGATCTGGACAGAGTACCGTAGGGAGAGACAAAAGCAGCAATTTTGGGCAACGGCCCCAGTCCTTGGAGCTCCTGTTTGATCAAAGTTGGAAGACGTGCCGTGGTCTGGAGAGCGTGCTGCAGGGAGGTGAGAGCGACTGGGGAGCAAGGCTGAGAGACCTGCCTGAGCACAGAGGTGGCCGCAGCACAGCCCAGGTGAGCTGGTTGTCTTGACTGTCAAAGTCGAGCCCCTGATTGTGCTCATTGTCTCTAGTATTTGACTCTCTGCCCAAATCAGGGGATGGCTTTGTTTCCACACGTTGTGGCAGTCGTGCAGGGCAGTGATGGCAGGGAAGGTTTGTATTTGGAAGTTTGGGATTTGGGTGGATGAGCTGTTGGATTAGGAACTTTTTTATTCGTCAGCAAAATGTGTGCCAGTGGTTCCAGAAAGTTCCTCTCTTTTCTCCCTTTGCAAGCATCTTGGCGAATGGGAGAAAACTGGGAGGGATGCCCCTGAGTAGGGATAAATTCCAAGGGCATTGTAATGAGGGGTGGTGACAATATCTCTTGGTTAATTGAGAAGAGTGGCCGGAAAATGAGACCTTGAAATATCACGCTGTCTGTGCCTGTTTAGCCCTGGTTAAAGACCAGATGCCCACCAAACTCGGTCTATCACTCTCCTTTGTAGTTGGACAGGGGAGGAAATGTATATTGAGAGGCTTAGGAGTCAATGTAAGGACAGGGAGAGATCATCTTATCATCAGTGACATGGGCAAAACAGACTCAGCACAGAGTGAAGGAAAGAAAACTCTCTAATTTATTACACTACAACTACACACAGAGTGAAACCAGAGTTGGGTAATGAGAAGCACAACACTCCCCTTCACTTTATTCTCTCCCAGGCTGTTCCAGTGTTATGGTTGAATTTTGTAGCTCCTCTAACAGAAGAGCTCAAACGGCTACAGCCACATCCTACTGCAATCCAAACCATGCACATACTTTCTATTCTCAAAACACAGAAGTACTTTCTATTCTCCAACCCGGCAAATTCTCCCTATATTACAGCTATATTAATTAATTGTCCCTTAAGCTACATCCTTAAATCCCCACAATGTATTCTCTGGTGCTACCGGGTAAAGGAGTTTTGTTTGTTTCCGCATATTATTTCAATCTGCTTCAGTTCCCTTGTCTTGATTTCTATCTGCACAACAGCTCTGATTTATTGCCATGCACACCCCTCCTTCCTTGTCAGGGAGCAAATCGAATGCTCTCCGCTTTGGTCTAACTACGTCCCTTAAGGAAGAACCCTCTGTTTGTCATCCCGATGGCTAGCATCTCTTGTGTCTTTTTGGAATAAGCCCATGCTGGCAGATACACTAACTCTGCCTTTTCCCAATTCACTTCCTCATAGCAATGGGGGAACCAAATCGTGGAAAGCATGAGGCCGTACTACTAGGGGTAGAGTCCCTTTGAGTGTATTGTCCTCCAAGGGGTTCTTAGAATTCCTGGTGGAGGGTGCGAGTGATTAAAAATTGGGTGTCCAGGAATTCGGTGTCCTAAAGTCCACGTTCCTCTCCATTTATGTGGTAATACTTGCCAGGCCTTTCCATGTCCACCTAGCCACCCTGATCCTTTAGCAATACAGTCCAACAAAAACTCTCCTGTTTGCCCTGCCTGTCCCACAATGTCTCGTAAAGGGGCTGGTAATTTGGGCCTTTGTCAGCTTTACTTCTGGTTCAACTTGCGACGGGACCAGAGTGGGAGAGGTGGGAGGTTTCTTGATCTCATGCACTTTCCCACTCACCAGACCAAGGGAGGGGATCCTACTTCATGCAGTTGTGTTTTTTCATCCCTCCTTTTCTTCTAGAAGCCCCTTCCCGAGTCCAGCACTCCCCTGTACTACAAGCAGAGCAGCATCTCTTCAGTCGTTTCTCTTTCTCCCTTTTTTTTATAAAGCCAATACTAAGGGATCCTGTGGTATCGTAAGCCCACACGCCCTCTGCCATTCCAAGGCAAAATCCCACACCCCAGAGGGCTTTCCTTAGGGATGGCATTCCTTTGTTTCCCTCCCATGGTGAGTGAGATTTCCCTCTGGATTCCTCTTCTTGTTTCTAACTCAACTCCTGTCTGTCTCTCCAGCAATAGGAAGGAGAAGGATTCGGTTTCTCTAGGACACTCTCAGCTCCACAGGGCCGTGTGTCTGTGGGTTGAGAAGCCAAAGCATGGCAGCGCTGGCTGAAGCCGTTACTGGTGGGATGCTTGCCATGGCAACGGAGCCCCAAAGAAACCCCACTCTCCAAGCGCCATGGCAGGTAAGGCAGCAGGCTCCCGCTCCTCCCGCTGCTCCTGCCCCCCAGGAGCCCCCCACCTGCCTCTGCCGTCCGATGGCTCAGCCCAGCACCTATCTGATCTTCCCCCAGCAGGGACGTTCCCAGCGGTTACTGCCCGCATGCTGCCTTCTGGGTTGGGGGAGGGCGAGGCCACCCCGCAATGCCTGGCAGGGAGTTCCGGGGCCCCTGGGGAGCCCGGGGAGGCTGGGGCAGGTGCCTGCGGAGTGCAGCTCCCCGAGAAGGTGCAAGTCCCTCCTGGGGTGCAGCTCCTTTCCAGGGTGGAGCCTGGTACCTGTGCAGTGGTACCTGTAACGTTTTGCTCCTGTACCTGTGCACAGCGTCCCCGAAGAGCTTTGTAATGACATATGGACATCCCTTGTCAGAAATGGACTGATGTCTTTTTCTCTATTGCCCTTGTCTTCAGAATACACCAACGACAAATCCCTGGTCCCCCGGGACTCATCCAAAATTGGGAGCAGAGACTCTGCTGGAGGAGGAAAAGCTGCCCGGGAAACACCTGCTGCGTAAGTACCCATTGGACATGGGCTTCTTTGTTAGGGGTGTCAGTGTGCTACCTCGTTTCAGGATCCGGGCTTGCAGAGGCCTTCAGAGGGTCTTTACCTTGGTCAAGCTGCTGTCAGTTTGTGCGGTCGTGTGTCTGTGCCAAAGCAGACTTGGATTTCCAGGCCTTAGAAAGGAGACTGATGTGTTATGGTGTGCCTGGAACAAACCGTGCCGTGGCACCCTGCTCCCCAGGCAGCATCTGCAAGGCCAAAGCCTGCCTTTGCCTTGTCTGCGTGTACGCAGGGAGCATCTTCCTGCAGGAGCTGTTGCTCTCAGGCATTCCCCGGTCAGTGTGGATGGCAGCGCGTTGTGCTTGAACCTGCGGCCTTGTTGTGGGGCTTGATGTCAAGATGTAGGCTTTGAGCTCTCAGAACATCCCGTTGGGATGTTGAGGCTTTAGGGTGTGTTGTCTGAGCTTTCTGTTGGGTACAAGTGCTTTAGTTTCAGTTCTGATCCCCTTCCTTTCTTCTTCTAGACGCCGAAGAGAGCCGGCGAGAGGGACATCCAAAGCAGTATGTACAACCACCATCTCGCACCTGTGTTTTTTCCTACACGCTGCTCTCAGCTCTAACCAGTGTAGCCGTGTCTTGCTTTTCCATGCACTGCCTTAGCTGGGGCATTTGTTCCTAGAAGTGTGTAATTGAGGAGAAGTGGTTTGCGCCCCTCTGGGTACATCCATGTCTTTCCTAGCTTGCCGTGAATGGAAGTGGTGTTGTTACACAAAGTGGCATTCCCGAGTTGTGACTTCGATCTCGCCGCTTGCTCTGCCAAGCGCTTTAGCTTCTTGTCATGCAGCACAAAGGCACTTTCTAAGCCGTCCCAGGGTTGGGCTGGGGTTTGAGCAAGTGCCGGTCCCGGGAGGGTGGAAATGGCTCTTTCAGGGACACTCAGAGGATATAGCGCAGACGTCCAGGCCACAGGAGAGGGGAACGGTTGCTGTGCTTGGAGTGTAGAACTTCAATCTGTGTTTCATTGTCTCCGACCAGGTTGATGGCTCGTCTGCATCCCCTTCGCTGGCCCGGCTTATTAAGGTATCTAGCTTTCTGTTGCTGTTAAAGGAGGAAACCCAAGTGTTTTCTTGCTATTTTGAAATCGTACCCCAAGACCTACAGCTGGGTGACTGCTTTCACGTGAAGAGAACTCTCAGCTCTTGCTAACGATTTAAAGTCTTGATTTTGAGTTTCAGCTGTGGGTTGGATTTGACATGTGCACTCTTTTCTCCACTCTGCTGCGTAACTTGGTCTGGGAGAGCCATTGCACTGTGTGCAAAGGTGTAGTGCTGGCCAGTGAAATGACTGGCCTTTGAAGCTACAAAGGTGCGAGAAGGCAGAGGGCCTCCTTGGTCCCGCTGAAAAGAAAGGCTGGAGTTCATCTCTTCCCACCGGTAACTTCTCCCCTGTCTCCCTGCAGAAGTTCACTTGTGTACATTTGGAGAGAAGAAATCAGTAGGTGTGAAGGGAGCTACCAGAAGGTGGTGGTCTCCATTAGTGCTTGCCCTGCACATGTCCTTTGTTCTTGAAAGTCGTCAGGTGAAGTTTCTCTCAGTAACGGGAAGGTCTCTCCCAAGTAGTCTGCACATTGCAGCTTTTGAGGAAATGTCTCTTTCAGAGACAAGCCTGACTTGAAGCACGTCCCAACCGCTACTTGAACCCCCTGAGTGCAGACCGGCTTTTAGCATGGAGGCTGCACGTTGCAAAAGGTTTTCAGGTTTCTCACTGGATTGTATTAAATGCTGTGTTTGAATTCCCTTCAATTCCTGGAGACGTGGATGTGTTTAGTCAGCTGTTTGCTTTCAGACAAATTCAGCCAGTTTCTGTAGAGGTTTTGTTAAATGTTCGTGCAAGTGATTCAATCCATGCCGGTCTGGATTGCCTCATGAACGGGACGAGTGGTTGATCTGGGTAGAGCGGTGCTTGGGAATGGTGGGTGTGACATCATGCCCTGTTCCACAGACTGCCAACCTGGCTGAAGCCGACGCTTCCGAGGAAGACAAGATCGCAGCCATGATGGTCCAGTCTTGTCAGCAGTACCATCCGGTCCAGTGAGTGCTGAGAATGTCCAGTCTGTCCTGTGGAGGTTGCTGAAGAGCCGCAGGGCGGTCTGTTTCCACCAGAGACATTGATACAGAGCTTTGTCTTTGTTTCCCCTTTAGTTACATGAAGAAATGTTGGGGTCCACCTCCACCAAGCTACATCTGCTTTCGGTGCGGGAAACCTGGCCACTACCGCAGGGACTGCCCCACTAATGGGGTAAGAGTGGGGGGACTCGTGGCATCACTTCACTTTGAGTTTGTTTACCTTGTCAGTGAGGTAACCAAGGCATGAATACTGGTATTCAGAAGGGTTTCTCTGGGGGTGAAAGAGAGCAGCTCTGTGGCCACGGGGCAAAGCCCTTCAGAATGCCAGGGAAACGGGGATATACAAAGGGACCGTTTCCTTCCCTCTGGGTCAGCGACGTGAAATGTGCCCGTAGATCTTTCCCTGGGAACTGTGATGCATCTGTTAATACTTCTATCACTGTACCCTTCCCTTTTAATATTGACCTGAGTGAATGCTACGAGCCTCTGGACGAGTCCTGCTGCCATATACTGTCAGTCCCTGAATGTGTCTGCAGAGGCTGTGAAGTCAGCCGTGTTGTCTGGCTGGTGCCGGGAGGTTTCCCCAGTGCCTGACAGAGAGCCCTGAGTTCAGCTCTCAGCGGACCTGGGCCTTGGAGGAGGAGCGGGTCTGTGTCTCTTCCCTGTGTGGCTGGTGCGCTCAGGGAGCTCTCCCGCTTAAGGAACCTGAAGTCAAGACCAAGACTGTCGACTGAGTTCAAAACCAAGCTCAAGCCTTAGTGACATCCTGGCTGTATCCACTGAGGAAAATCAGTATTGCCCTCAAGCGAGCCTTACGCTAGGGCAAAGGGCAGGATGAAAGGCTCCTGCTGCTTCTAATAATCACTGCCATGTCCGTTTCCCTTCTTGACAGGACAAAGATTTTGAGCCAGTTCGGAGAATAAAGAAGAGCACAGGGATTCCCAGCACGTTCCTGGTGGAGGTGAAAGACCCCAGCACAAAGGGCACAATGGTGACCAGCACTGGGCAATACGTCATTCCATCTGTGACTGCGTAAGTACTGAAGGAATTGGACTGAGAGAAGAGGGAGCAAGAGAAACCCTGCACAGATGGCAATGCCGGCACTTTGGCCAGCAGCTTCCGGGGAGGAAGCATTGTCATTGGACCTTGGCCCTAAAATCTGTGCCACCTTCTCCTCTTAAAACCAGGCGGTCACAATGTTCATGCCCCTGCGAGTTGGTTAAAGTGGTGGTGTGCCACCATCCACGAGGGAGACAGCCAGCGTCTTTTCAGTTGTCTGTGGGGACAGGACAAGGGGCAGTGGCTTCAAGTTGGAGCAAAGGAAGTTCTGCACCAATCTGGGCAAGAACTTTTTCACAGTGAGGGTGAGGGAGCCCTGGGACAGGCTGCCCGGGGGGTTCGGAGTCTCATCTCTGGAGATATTCCAGCCCCGTCTGGACGCCGACCTGTGCAATATGAGCTGGGGAGCTGCTTTGGCAGGGGGTTAGACTCGATGAGCTCTTGAGGTCCCTTCCAGCCCCTGTGATTCTGTGCTTCTGTGATCTGAATTTCTGCGAAAGCGTACAGGTAGAGTTGTTCTCTTCACAAGCTCATTTTGCTTTGGAATGCTACTTCACAAATACAAACTGTCACAAATAGCTGTTGAGCCAAGCTTTCTGTCCCCGTCTGAGTTTGCCTTTACCCATTTGTACCTTTCTTCTTCCTTCCCCACCACCCTCCAGGGAAGCGTATGCCAGAGGAAAAAGAAAGCGTCCCTTCCCATGCGACGAGCCATCCTCCTCCTCCTCCCCCTCAGATGCTCCTATTCCTGAATGGTTGTGTTGTCCCATCTGTAAAGAAGACCTGAATGACGCCGCAATCATCCCCTGTTGTGGGAACAGTTACTGTGACGAGTGTAAGTGTTACTCCCATGACTGTCCTTTCAGACCATCCCATCTGATCTGTAGAAAGCAGCAAGGGGAGATCACCAGCTTCCTTCGGGCTCTGTTCTATTTCAAACTTCAGTACACCCTGACTAGGAAAGGACTCCGCCCCTCTAAGGGGGAAAGCACAAGTCAGAATGCTTTATTCCCCTTTTCCATACCTAGCTCCATCTTCTCTGTGTGTGGAAGGACATGTATGAGAAGAGTGCAGAAATGTGCACCAACCTGCTTTTGAGAGGCGGCTTATTCCTTAAGCTTGAGGTGTGGGATTGTCACTGTCCTTGGGGGTAGAAAGAAGACGAGTTGAATCACTGGACACAGCGACCTGTAGGTCATTTGCTAAAGACCAGAAGTTTTTACATTGTGCAACGTTGATCGCTCCAGGCTCTCCATGCAGACAATATTCACCCAGGAATCATTGGTTTTCAAGGGATTAGAACTCTCAAACTGTCTTTAGTTTGGCTAAAAACTACTCTGACTCTTCTGGTCTTCCACAGGCATTCGAACAGTGCTGCTGGATTCGGAGGGCCATACCTGCCCAACGTGCCACCGGGCGGATGTCTCCCCCGACACCTTAGTGGCCAACAAGGCACTACGCAAGGTAACGTGAGGACTCTCCAAAAGCTGCTTGTACCAACAGTCTCTGCAAGAAACTGAAAGGGAGGGAAATACTCACTGGCAGACAGTGGTTAGTGCCAGGGTAGGATGGGATGTGATCCTAGCTCTGTCTGTTGATTTGCTGTGGGACCGAGAGCGTGTACAGGAACACACAGGGGATGTGACTCAGGGGTGGGGGGGACGCTTTGTTCGTCTGTCTCGGGAAGTTTCATGGTGCCTTTGTGTCAATGTTTTCTGCCTGTAGCTTGTGAACAGGTTCAACAGCGGAACCGGCAGCGCCAAATGGCCCCGTCACTAGGTTCAGCAGCACCATCATCATCAGCAGACTGTTCCAGAAGGGGATGTGCACTTGCACCATTCTTGTTTATAACTATTTTATTGAAATAAAGTTTCAGGGTTGAAAAGAAAAGACTGAAAAACAAACCCTTCTTGAGGGAAGGAGGTAAAAACCAGGAGCAGAAGCTACTTGTTTGTGGAAGGGGCTGATGCTGATCTCAGAAAGCCTTTCCACACTGATTTTCATGACTCTTAGAGCAAAGCCTGTAAGGAAGCGCTAGTTTCTGCCTGACAGCTCCTGGCCGGAGCTGAAGGGCAGCCACCTCGGTTGCAGACGGGAAAGATCCTGGGTGCCTGCATCTTGTCCATGCAAGGACCAATGGAGAAAGGAAGTGTTTCCCAGGCAGGAGAAGGCAGCTGGGGCAGGAGTGCTCTGCCCAGAGATACCCCAAGGAAGCCGAATATTCCCAGTCCCTGAGCAGGGTAGTAGTTAGCAGTGAGAGCTGCTCAGGCCTAAGGAGAAAAACACACTGTAGGAACTAAACCTGCTGGGAGGGCTCAGAAGGGTCTCTGGGAGTCAGGGTGCCCAATGCCTGGTCTCAGGGAACTTTGACAATGTCTCCTTCCCCCCTGCACCCGGCCTCGCTGTCCTCACTGGGAGCCCAGGCCTCAGCTCAGCTTGGCCGCAGCAGGTGCAGAGCCTGGGCCGGCCCAGACACCCATGGCCGCCTGGCAGCCCTGTGCCCCAGGCCTACAGCTCCCAGCATGCCCCGGGGCAGGCCTTGCTGGAGCCTGAGCCTCTGGGGACACCAGCCCCAGACCCGGCCCAGCTCCCTCAGATCCCATGGCTGCTCCCTGAGTCTTCTCTGGCCCTGCACTGAGAGGGGGACATCAGATGGACAGAGGGATGGAGGGACACAGGCTGTGCCAGGGGGCGGGACAGAGGGGACACTGCAAAGGCAGGTAGGAGCAGAAAGGATGGAGAGAAGAGAGAGAAGGGCAGGGAGCATGAGAGAGACGTGTGGAGGAAGGGAAGCAGAGCAAGAGGCTGAGGGACAGCCAGGGAGGGATTAGGAGGGACAGCCAGGCTGTCAGGGAAAGAGAACATTAGCGAGAAAGAAAGGGAAAGAGCAAGATCCTGATGGTCTCCAGACAGAGGGAGGAATCGCAAAGTGGGGGCAAGGATCTGGACAGAGTACCGTAGGGAGAGACAAAAGCAGCAATTTTGGGCAACGGCCCCAGTCCTTGGAGCTCCTGTTTGATCAAAGTTGGAAGACGTGCCGTGGTCTGGAGAGCGTGCTGCAGGGAGGTGAGAGCGACTGGGGAGCAAGGCTGAGAGACCTGCCTGAGCACAGAGGTGGCCGCAGCACAGCCCAGGTGAGCTGGTTGTCTTGACTGTCAAAGTCGAGCCCCTGATTGTGCTCATTGTCTCTAGTATTTGACTCTCTGCCCAAATCAGGGGATGGCTTTGTTTCCACACGTTGTGGCAGTCGTGCAGGGCAGTGATGGCAGGGAAGGTTTGTATTTGGAAGTTTGGGATTTGGGTGGATGAGCTGTTGGATTAGGAACTTTTTTATTCGTCAGCAAAATGTGTGCCAGTGGTTCCAGAAAGTTCCTCTCTTTTCTCCCTTTGCAAGCATCTTGGCGAATGGGAGAAAACTGGGAGGGATGCCCCTGAGTAGGGATAAATTCCAAGGGCATTGTAATGAGGGGTGGTGACAATATCTCTTGGTTAATTGAGAAGAGTGGCCGGAAAATGAGACCTTGAAATATCACGCTGTCTGTGCCTGTTTAGCCCTGGTTAAAGACCAGATGCCCACCAAACTCGGTCTATCACTCTCCTTTGTAGTTGGACAGGGGAGGAAATGTATATTGAGAGGCTTAGGAGTCAATGTAAGGACAGGGAGAGATCATCTTATCATCAGTGACATGGGCAAAACAGACTCAGCACAGAGTGAAGGAAAGAAAACTCTCTAATTTATTACACTACAACTACACACAGAGTGAAACCAGAGTTGGGTAATGAGAAGCACAACACTCCCCTTCACTTTATTCTCTCCCAGGCTGTTCCAGTGTTATGGTTGAATTTTGTAGCTCCTCTAACAGAAGAGCTCAAACGGCTACAGCCACATCCTACTGCAATCCAAACCATGCACATACTTTCTATTCTCAAAACACAGAAGTACTTTCTATTCTCCAACCCGGCAAATTCTCCCTATATTACAGCTATATTAATTAATTGTCCCTTAAGCTACATCCTTAAATCCCCACAATGTATTCTCTGGTGCTACCGGGTAAAGGAGTTTTGTTTGTTTCCGCATATTATTTCAATCTGCTTCAGTTCCCTTGTCTTGATTTCTATCTGCACAACAGCTCTGATTTATTGCCATGCACACCCCTCCTTCCTTGTCAGGGAGCAAATCGAATGCTCTTCGCTTTGGTCTAACTACGTCCCTTAAGGAAGAACCCTCTGTTTGTCATCCCGATGGATAGCATCTCTTGTGTCTTTTTGGAATAAGCCCATGCTGGCAGATACACTAACTCTGCCTTTTCCCAATTCACTTCCTCATAGCAATGGGGGAACCAAATCGTGGAAAGCATGAGGCCGTACTACTAGGGGTAGAGTCCCTTTGAGTGTATTGTCCTCCAAGGGGTTCTTAGAATTCCTGGTGGAGGGTGCGAGTGATTAAAAATTGGGTGTCCAGGAATTCGGTGTCCTAAAGTCCACGTTCCTCTCCATTTATGTGGTAATACTTGCCAGGCCTTTCCATGTCCACCTAGCCACCCTGATCCTTTAGCAATACAGTCCAACAAAAACTCTCCTGTTTGCCCTGCCTGTCCCACAATGTCTCGTAAAGGGGCTGGTAATTTGGGCCTTTGTCAGCTTTACTTCTGGTTCAACTTGCGACGGGACCAGAGTGGGAGAGGTGGGAGGTTTCTTGATCTCATGCACTTTCCCACTCACCAGACCAAGGGAGGGGATCCTACTTCATGCAGTTGTGTTTTTTCATCCCTCCTTTTCTTCTAGAAGCCCCTTCCCGAGTCCAGCACTCCCCTGTACTACAAGCAGAGCAGCATCTCTTCAGTCGTTTCTCTTTCTCCCTTTTTTTTATAAAGCCAATACTAAGGGATCCTGTGGTATCGTAAGCCCACACTCCCTCTGCCATTCCAAGGCAAAATCCCACACCCCAGAGGGCTTTCCTTAGGGATGGCATTCCTTTGTTTCCCTCCCATGGTGAGTGAGATTTCCCTCTGGATTCCTCTTCTTGTTTCTAACTCAACTCCTGTCTGTCTCTCCAGCAATAGGAAGGAGAAGGATTCGGTTTCTCTAGGACACTCTCAGCTCCACAGGGCCGTGTGTCTGTGGGTTGAGAAGCCAAAGCATGGCAGCGCTGGCTGAAGCCGTTACTGGTGGGATGCTTGCCATGGCAACGGAGCCCCAAAGAAACCCCACTCTCCAAGCGCCATGGCAGGTAAGGCAGCAGGCTCCCGCTCCTCCCGCTGCTCCTGCCCCCCAGGAGCCCCCCACCTGCCTCTGCCGTCCGATGGCTCAGCCCAGCACCTATCTGATCTTCCCCCAGCAGGGACGTTCCCAGCGGTTACTGCCCGCATGCTGCCTTCTGGGTTGGGGGAGGGCGAGGCCACCCCGCAATGCCTGGCAGGGAGTTCCGGGGCCCCTGGGGAGCCCGGGGAGGCTGGGGCAGGTGCCTGCGGAGTGCAGCTCCCCGAGAAGGTGCAAGTCCCTCCTGGGGTGCAGCTCCTTTCCAGGGTGGAGCCTGGTACCTGTGCAGTGGTACCTGTAACGTTTTGCTCCTGTACCTGTGCACAGCGTCCCCGAAGAGCTTTGTAATGACATATGGACATCCCTTGTCAGAAATGGACTGATGTCTTTTTCTCTATTGCCCTTGTCTTCAGAATACACCAACGACAAATCCCTGGTCCCCCGGGACTCATCCAAAATTGGGAGCAGAGACTCTGCTGGAGGAGGAAAAGCTGCCCGGGAAACACCTGCTGCGTAAGTACCAATTGGACATGGGCTTCTTTGTTAGGGGTGTCAGTGTGCTACCTCGTTTCAGGATCCGGGCTTGCAGAGGCCTTCAGAGGGTCTTTACCTTGGTCAAGCTGCTGTCAGTTTGTGCGGTCGTGTGTCTGTGCCAAAGCAGACTTGGATTTCCAGGCCTTAGAAAGGAGACTGATGTGTTATGGTGTGCCTGGAACAAACCGTGCCGTGGCACCCTGCTCCCCAGGCAGCATCTGCAAGGCCAAAGCCTGCCTTTGCCTGGTCTGCGTGTACGCAGGGAGCATCTTCCTGCAGGAGCTGTTGCTCTCAGGCATTCCCCGGTCAGTGTGGATGGCAGCGCGTTGCGCTTGAACCTGCGGCCTTGTTGTGGGGCTTGATGTCAAGATGTAGGCTTTGAGCTCTCAGAACATCCTGTTGGGATGTTGAGGCTTTAGGGTGTGTTGTCTGAGCTTTCTGTTGGGTACAAGTGCTTTAGTTTCAGTTCTGATCCCCTTCCTTTCTTCTTCTAGACGCCGAAGAGAGCCGGCGAGAGGGACATCCAAAGCAGTATGTACAACCACCATCTCGCACCTGTGTTTTTTCCTACACGCTGCTCTCAGCTCTAACCAGTGTAGCCGTGTCTTGCTTTTCCATGCACTGCCTTAGCTGGGGCATTTGTTCCTAGAACTGTGTAATTGAGGAGAAGTGGTTTGCGCCCCTCTGGGTACATCCATGTCTTTCCTAGCTTGCCGTGAATGGAAGTGGTGTTGTTACACAAAGTGGCATTCCCGAGTTGTGCCTTCGATCTCGCCGCTTGCTCTGCCAAGCGCTTTAGCTTCTTGTCATGCAGCACAAAGGCACTTTCTAAGCCGTCCCAGGGTTGGGCTGGGGTTTGAGCAAGTGCCGGTCCCGGGAGGGTGGAAATGGCTCTTTCAGGGACACTCAGAGGATATAGCGCAGACGTCCAGGCCACAGGAGAGGGGAACGGTTGCTGTGCTTGGAGTGTAGAACTTCAATCTGTGTTTCATTGTCTCCGACCAGGTTGATGGCTCGTCTGCATCCCCTTCGCTGGCCCGGCTTATTAAGGTATCTAGCTTTCTGTTGCTGTTAAAGGAGGAAACCCAAGTGTTTTCTTGCTATTTTGAAATCGTACCCCAAGACCTACAGCTGGGTGACTGCTTTCACGTGAAGAGAACTCTCAGCTCTTGCTAACGATTTAAAGTCTTGATTTTGAGTTTCAGCTGTGGGTTGGATTTGACATGTGCACTCTTTTCTCCACTCTGCTGCGTAACTTGGTCTGGGAGAGCCATTGCACTGTGTGCAAAGGTGTAGTGCTGGCCAGTGAAATGACTGGCCTTTGAAGCTACAAAGGTGCGAGAAGGCAGAGGGCCTCCTTGGTCCCGCTGAAAAGAAAGGCTGGAGTTCATCTCTTCCCACCGGTAACTTCTCCCCTGTCTCCCTGCAGAAGTTCACTTGTGTACATTTGGAGAGAAGAAATCAGTAGGTGTGAAGGGAGCTACCAGAAGGTGGTGGTCTCCATTAGTGCTTGCCCTGCACATGTCCTTTGTTCTTGAAAGTCGTCAGGTGAAGTTTCTCTCAGTAACGGGAAGGTCTCTCCCAAGTAGTCTGCACATTGCAGCTTTTGAGGAAATGTCTCTTTCAGAGACAAGCCTGACTTGAAGCACGTCCCAACTGCTACTTGAACCCCCTGAGTGCAGACCGGCTTTTAGCATGGAGGCTGCACGTTGCAAAAGGTTTTCAGGTTTCTCACTGGATTGTATTAAATGCTGTGTTTGAATTCCCTTCAATTCCTGGAGACGTGGATGTGTTTAGTCAGCTGTTTGCTTTCAGACAAATTCAGCCAGTTTCTGTAGAGGTTTTGTTAGATGTTCGTGCAAGTGATTCAATCCATGCCGGTCTGGATTGCCTCATGAACGGGACGAGTGGTTGATCTGGGTAGAGCGGTGCTTGGGAATGGTGGGTGTGACATCATGCCCTGTTCCACAGACTGCCAACCTGGCTGAAGCCGACGCTTCCGAGGAAGACAAGATCGCAGCCATGATGGTCCAGTCTTGTCAGCAGTACCATCCGGTCCAGTGAGTGCTGAGAATGTCCAGTCTGTCCTGTGGAGGTTGCTGAAGAGCCGCAGGGCGGTCTGTTTCCACCAGAGACATTGATACAGAGCTTTGTCTTTGTTTCCCCTTTAGTTACATGAAGAAATGCTGGGGTCCACCTCCACCAAGCTACATCTGCTTTCGGTGCGGGAAACCTGGCCACTACCGCAGGGACTGCCCCACTAATGGGGTAAGAGTGGGGGGACTCGTGGCATCACTTCACTTTGAGTTTGTTTACCTTGTCAGTGAGGTAACCAAGGCATGAATACTGGTATTCAGAAGGGTTTCTCTGGGGGTGAAAGAGAGCAGCTCTGTGGCCACGGGGCAAAGCCCTTCAGAATGCCAGGGAAACGGGGATATACAAAGGGACCGTTTCCTTCCCTCTGGGTCAGCGACGTGAAATGTGCCCGTAGATCTTTCCCTGGGAACTGTGATGCATCTGTTAATACTTCTATCACTGTACCCTTCCCTTTTAATATTGACCTGAGTGAATGCTACGAGCCTCTGGACGAGTCCTGCTGCCATATACTGTCAGTCCCTGAATGTGTCTGCAGAGGCTGTGAAGTCAGCCGTATTGTCTGGCTGGTGCCGGGAGGTTTCCCCAGTGCCTGACAGAGAGCCCTGAGTTCAGCTCTCAGCGGACCTGGGCCTTGGAGGAGGAGCAGGTCTGTGTCTCTTCCCTGTGTGGCTGGTGCGCTCAGGGAGCTCTCCCGCTTAAGGAACCTGAAGTCAAGACCAAGACTGTCGACTGAGTTCAAAACCAAGCTCAAGCCTTAGTGACATCCTGGCTGTATCCACTGAGGAAAATCAGTATTGCCCTCAAGCGAGCCTTACGCTAGGGCAAAGGGCAGGATGAAAGGCTCCTGCTGCTTCTAATAATCACTGCCATGTCCGTTTCCCTTCTTGACAGGACAAAGATTTTGAGCCAGTTCGGAGAATAAAGAAGAGCACAGGGATTCCCAGCACGTTCCTGGTGGAGGTGAAAGACCCCAGCACAAAGGGCACAATGGTGACCAGCACTGGGCAATACGTCATTCCATCTGTGACTGCGTAAGTACTGAAGGAATTGGACTGAGAGAAGAGGGAGCAAGAGAAACCCTGCACAGATGGCAATGCCGGCACTTTGGCCAGCAGCTTCCGGGGAGGAAGCATTGTCATTGGACCTTGGCCCTAAAATCTGTGCCACCTTCTCCTCTTAAAACCAGGCGGTCACAATGTTCATGCCCCTGCGAGTTGGTTAAAGTGGTGGTGTGCCACCATCCACGAGGGAGACAGCCAGCGTCTTTTCAGTTGTCTGTGGGGACAGGACAAGGGGCAGTGGCTTCAAGTTGGAGCAAAGGAAGTTCTGCACCAATCTGGGCAAGAACTTTTTCACAGTGAGGGTGAGGGAGCCCTGGGACAGGCTGCCCGGGGGGTTCGGAGTCTCATCTCTGGAGATATTCCAGCCCCGTCTGGACGCCGACCTGTGCAATATGAGCTGGGGAGCTGCTTTGGCAGGGGGTTAGACTCGATGAGCTCTTGAGGTCCCTTCCAGCCCCTGTGATTCTGTGCTTCTGTGATCTGAATTTCTGCGAAAGCGTACAGGTAGAGTTGTTCTCTTCACAAGCTCATTTTGCTTTGGAATGCTACTTCACAAATACAAACTGTCACAAATAGCTGTTGAGCCAAGCTTTCTGTCCCCGTCTGAGTTTGCCTTTACCCATTTGTACCTTTCTTCTTCCTTCCCCACCACCCTCCAGGGAAGCGTATGCCAGAGGAAAAAGAAAGCGTCCCTTCCCATGCGACGAGCCATCCTCCTCCTCCTCCCCCTCAGATGCTCCTATTCCTGAATGGTTGTGTTGTCCCATCTGTAAAGAAGACCTGAATGACGCCGCAATCATCCCCTGTTGTGGGAACAGTTACTGTGACGAGTGTAAGTGTTACTCCCATGACTGTCCTTTCAGACCATCCCATCTGATCTGTAGAAAGCAGCAAGGGGAGATCACCAGCTTCCTTCGGGCTCTGTTCTATTTCAAACTTCAGTACACCCTGACTAGGAAAGGACTCCGCCCCTCTAAGGGGGAAAGCACAAGTCAGAATGCTTTATTCCCCTTTTCCATACCTAGCTCCATCTTCTCTGTGTGTGCAAGGACATGTATGAGAAGAGTGCAGAAATGTGCACCAACCTGCTTTTGAGAGGCGGCTTATTCCTTAAGCTTGAGGTGTGGGATTGTCACTGTCCTTGGGGGTAGAAAGAAGACGAGTTGGATCACTGGACACAGCGACCTGTAGGTCATTTGCTAAAGACCAGAAGTTTTTACATTGTGCAACGTTGATCGCTCCAGGCTCTCCATGCAGACAATATTCACCCAGGAATCACTGGTTTTCAAGGGATTAGAACTCTCAAACTGTCTTTAGTTTGGCTAAAAACTACTCTGACTCTTCTGGTCTTCCACAGGCATTCGAACAGTGCTGCTGGATTCGGAGGGCCATACCTGCCCAACGTGCCACCGGGCGGATGTCTCCCCCGACACCTTAGTGGCCAACAAGGCACTACGCAAGGTAACGTGAGGACTCTCCGAAAGCTGCTTGTACCAACAGTCTCTGCAAGAAACTGAAAGGGAGGGAAATACTCACTGGCAGACAGTGGTTAGCGCCAGGGTAGGATGGGATGTGATCCTAGCTCTGTCTGTTGATTTGCTGTGGGACCGAGAGCGTGTACAGGAACACACAGGGGATGTGACTCAGGGGTGGGGGGGACGCTTTGTTCGTCTGTCTCGGGAAGTTTCATGGTGCCTTTGTGTCAATGTTTTCTGCCTGTAGCTTGTGAACAGGTTCAACAGCGGAACCGGCAGCGCCAAATGGCCCCGTCACTAGGTTCAGCAGCACCATCATCAGCAGCAGACTGTTCCAGAAGGGGATGTGCACTTGCACCATTCTTGTTTATAACTATTTTATTGAAATAAAGTTTCAGGGTTGAAAAGAAAAGACTGAAAAACAAACCCTTCTTGAGGGAAGGAGGTAAAAACCAGGAGCAGAAGCTACTTGTTTGTGGAAGGGGCTGATGCTGATCTCAGAAAGCCTTTCCACACTGATTTTCATGACTCTTAGAGCAAAGCCTGTAAGGAAGCGCTAGTTTCTGCCTGACAGCTCCTGGCCGGAGCTGAAGGGCAGCCACCTCGGTTGCAGACGGGAAAGATCCTGGGTGCCTGCATCTTGTCCATGCAAGGACCAATGGAGAAAGGAAGTGTTTCCCAGGCAGGAGAAGGCAGCTGGGGCAGGAGTGCTCTGCCCAGAGATACCCCAAGGAAGCTGAATATTCCCAGTACCTGAGCAGGGTAGTAGTTAGCAGTGAGAGCTGCTCAGGCCTAAGGAGAAAAACACACTGTAGGAACTAAACCTGCTGGGAAGGCTCAGAAGGGTCTCTGGGAGTCAGGGTGCCCAATGCCTGGTCTCAGGGAACTTTGACAATGTCTCCTTCCCCCCTGCACCCGGCCTCGCTGTCCTCACTGGGAGCCCAGGCCTCAGCTCAGCTTGGCCGCAGCAGGTGCAGAGCCTGGGCCGGCCCAGACACCCATGGCCGCCTGGCAGCCCTGTGCCCCAGGCCTACAGCTCCCAGCATGCCCCGGGGCAGGCCTTGCTGGAGCCTGAGCCTCTGGGGACACCAGCCCCAGACCCGGCCCAGCTCCCTCAGATCCCATGGCTGCTCCCTGAGTCTTCTCTGGCCCTGCACGGAGAGGGGGACATCAGATGGACAGAGGGATGGAGGGACACAGGCTGTGCCAGGGGGCGGGACAGAGGGGACACTGCAAAGGCAGGTAGGAGCAGAAAGGATGGAGAGAAGAGAGAGAAGGGCAGGGAGCGTGAGAGAGACGTGTGGAGGAAGGGAAGCAGAGCAAGAAGCTGAGGGACAGCCAGGGAGGGATTAGGAGGGACAGCCAGGCTGTCAGGGAAAGAGAACATTAGCGAGAAAGAAAGGGAAAGAGCAAGATCCTGATGGTCTCCAGACAGAGGGAGGAATCGCAAAGTGGGGGCAAGGATCTGGACAGAGTACCGTAGGGAGAGACAAAAGCAGCAATTTTGGGCAACGGCCCCAGTCCTTGGAGCTCCTGTTTGATCAAAGTTGGAAGACGTGCCGTGGTCTGGAGAGCGTGCTGCAGGGAGGTGAGAGCGACTGGGGAGCAAGGCTGAGAGACCTGCCTGAGCACAGAGGTGGCCGCAGCACAGCCCAGGTGAGCTGGTTGTCTTGACTGTCAAAGTCGAGCCCCTGATTGTGCTCATTGTCTCTAGTATTTGACTCTCTGCCCAAATCAGGGGATGGCTTTGTTTCCACACGTTGTGGCAGTCGTGCAGGGCAGTGATGGCAGGGAAGGTTTGTATTTGGAAGTTTGGGATTTGGGTGGATGAGCTGTTGGTTTAGGAACTTTCTTATTCATCAGCAAAATGGGTGCCAGTGGTTCCAGAAAGTTCCTCTCTTTTCTCCCTTTGCAAGCATAGAAATGGAGAATGGGAGAAAACTGGGAGGGATGCCCCTGAGTAGGGATAAATTCCAAGGGCATTGTAATGAGGGGTGGTGACAATATCTCTTGGTTAATTGTGAAGAGTGGCCTGAAAATGAGACCTTGAAATATCACACTGTCTGTGCCTGTTTAGCCCTGGTTGGAGAGCAGACGCCCACCAAATTCGGTCTATCACTCTCCTTTGTAGTTGGACAGGGGAGGAAATCTATATTGAGAGGCTTAGGAGTCAATGTAAGGACAGGGAGAGATCATCTTATCATCAGTGACATGGGCAAAACAGACTCAGCACAGAGTGAAGGAAAGAAAACTCTCTAATTTATTACACTACAACTACACACAGAGTGAAACCAGAGTTGGGTAATGAGAAGCACAACACTCCCCTTCACTTTATTCTCTCCCAGGCTGTTCCAGTGTTATGGTTGAATTTTGTAGCTCCTCTAACAGAAGAGCTCAAACGGCTACAGCCACATCCTACTGCAATCCAAACCATGCACATCCTTTCTATTCTCAAAACACAGAAGTACTTTCTTGTGGAGGGATGGCTCCGTGAGAACGGCCACATATTTCCCACTCTCTACTCCTGCGAACAAAACAGCCAGGATGAGATATCACTTTAAAGGAATGTGGAGCTAGCAGCAAGGTCAGGTAATGAGTTGGGGAGTATGGACTGTGAATAGAAGTTCCTAATTCTGAAACATTCCTCTGAGACAGGATAAGATATAGGCCTTGCACAGGTGTCCACTCTATCGCTTTCACTGTTTTTAATTTCTTCTGCCCGCGGTTCCCAGCCATGCTTTGTTAAGCTTGCTAGAGAGTATATAATCACGCTGCTCTGTAGAATAAATGGACTGACTGCTTTTAGCCACATTGGTGTGCGGTCTGATTCCTAGCGCCGTCCCGCTCTTTCGAAGACCCTGGACCTAAAAGTTTCCCAAGATCTGGATTAGGACGCGGGGAACAGTCGAAAATTGTCGCCCGAACAGGGACCGGAAAGAAGGTTTCGGAGACGGTTGCTACAGAGGAGGCGCCGCTGAGAATCGTAAGTGTTGCGGTAGCTGGTTGCGGGGTCGCTACCTGCCCTCTGTGCCCACAATGGAGTGGGGAGCTGCGGAGAAACCGCTCTTCAGTACCCTCTCTAAGAGAGGCGAGCAGGAATCTCCAATAGGGCTAGCTGCGGAGAAGCCGACTCTAGTTATTTTCTCAACGAAAAGCGAGATGGTGACTCCAATAGGGCTTTCAGATTTAATTAAATGGGCCTGCAGGTCGGGACACCTGGAAGAAGTAGCGCTGATATTCAGTGTTGCTGAGTGGCGAGCGATAGATCATCTTTGGGATGCGGTGATTACTGGAGGAAAGGAAGAAAAATTACTGCGATCGTTGGGTGCGACTTGGCGTGTAGTATTTAACACCTTAAACACCATGCATGCAGAGAGGCAAGTAGCTGCTGCAGCTGTTCAAGCTCTGTCTGGCTCAGTGACACCATCTACCACCCTGTTAGAAACTCCGGTATGCGGACTGGTTCAGCTGGTTTGTTCAAATGCTGCAGAGTTACAGGACTCAATTGAAAAACAGCAATCTAACACCTTGGGGGTGAAGTTTCTGAGTCCTTTAATTCTACTCCGAAAACTAACTCTGCTTCAAAAACTAATGAGTCAACACAAACTCCAGCTTCTGCTGTTGAGAATACTCCCTTGAATTTAACTCCTTATTGCCCTCCTTCCTCTGAAGCTACTTGGCCAGATTCAGAAGGGGAGGAAGGAGAGACTGAAATGTGTAAACTTACTGGGCGATTGCAGTAATTGGAAATATCACGAAGAGAAAAATTACAGAAAAGCAATCAACATAAAAAAAAGTAAAGGAGGAGGCAGCTGTTATTCCATCATTGCCTTCTGCTCCTCCGGACTCGGGAGTTCGTAGTCTTCCCTCCCGTTGGACTGGAGTTATACAATATGCTCTCTAAGAGAGTAATTAAAAATGCTTTAAAATAGCTCCTTTTGTGGAGCGAAGAAAGGAATCTTATAACAAACGTAAATACAGCGTTTGATTTGCCTACTTGGGAGGCTATTGGAGTTTAACTCCTTGACGAACCCTCAGCTGGGGCGAAAGAAGCTAAGTCATTAATAACTCTCTGGAAATTATTTGAAAGGACTCTAACCAAAATGGAGGCTGTTTGCGTTGCTGCCGCTTCAGCCTTTGCAGCTTTAACACCAGTTGCGAGTTCTACAGAACCGATTCAAAAGGGAAAACATCTACTACGGAGAATGTGTTTGTTGTTTCTGGGTGCTCTTTCACGTACCCCACTTACTATGCTAAGTAATTATGCCATGTTATCAGAGCAAAGTGATAAATCTGTCGGAACTGACCGGGAAGACGAGCAAGTTGTGCACGTAAATCTGCCACCACGGTCTGCAAACCCCCCAACTATGATAGCTTTGGAAGGAAAAAATGTAAAAAAAAAAAAAAAAGTACAACCGACTGCCTTTAATATCTATTCACCTCTAACTTTTACTGAGCCTAAAAGAGCCTGTGACGCAGTCGGAAATGTTAACCACCATCACAAACATCAGCTTGTCTTTGAAAAGCTGGAAAACATGAAAGCGGAGCAGGCAGTTGTGGCAACGGCATGCCCTGCTGTGAAAGGGTTTGCAGAATTGCCCATCCACCCACCCAGACACTACCGACACAAAGAATCACCGACTATGGCATGGACAAGGAACCTATGCCCACGGACAAGAAACCTAAGGACAGGACACAGGACACCTACGGCCATGGACAATTATCGGCTTTGACAACCATCGGATCAGGGACACATTTTGTATCTACACCCACCGCCCGACAAACATCATCCATACATCTCCTGACGCCCGAGAGACTCTGCAGAGACTGCTCGTCGGAGTCTGGGCACGTAAGGTGGCGTCAGAGCGGGAAAAATGGTTAAATCAGGGTATTTTGATTCCTACATAATCATGAAAATTACCAGGGAAAAGTTTATGTGGGGACGAGCGGGTGGTGGAGAAAAGAACTTTGATAGCGGGCCGGTGGGAGGTGGACAGAACAGGGTCCTAGTGCTCACCTGGGGCTCAGTCACATTGACTAGCAGGGTCACGCTGTGGTTCACAGAGGGGGGAGAACGGTGCTGGGCAGCAGTTGCGACCTGCGATAACGTGCTGCGCAGCCGAGTGTCTTGACAGAGTTGCTGTAGAAGTGGGAGAACTGCCCCCCCCACCCTACCCCCCCACCCATACAGACTGGATGTGACAATTTGCATCTTGCACTCTTGTTTGTCTGATGCATTGGTTTGCAGCATATGTGCTATAGGGTCAGGGATGCATTTATCCACTGAGAGCAAGGCTGCTTATTAAGCAAAAGGATTTTTGATAGCGACCATTGAAAGTGGGAAGCTTACTTTAAGAATTTAACCTGGAAAACATAAATCCTCGTTTGCTTACTCAAGGAAAAAATTGCCCACTTATAAGATTTAATACAGGTGCACTAGACTAAGGGTCATATCAAACCTTCCACAAGTCTGTGGAACATGCCAAAATTTTTAAAAGATTGGGTTTTCTTTTTCAAAAGGTATCACTGGGTGCACTCCCACAGGGTGTGAAAGTTCACCAACTGTGTGCCAGACTTGTGTAGCTCGGGCACTTGCTCCAGTACGAAAAAGGCATCCTGATCTGATCTTTTATCATTACATGGATGAGATATTGATTGCGGGAGAAAACTTGGACGTTGAAAGTTTGATTCATGAGTTAACAGTGCATTTGAAAAGCAAGGGATTACAGAAAATTCAAAATAAGGCAGTATGGAAATATTTGGACTGACAGATTGATAGAAGTACCGTAACACCTCAGAGGATTGAAATCAAAGCTGAGGTTAGCACATTAAATGATGTTCAAAAGTTGCTTGGAAATATTAGCTGGATTAGATTATTGTGTGGTATTGTGCATCAGCATTTTACTACCCATATTTGCAGCCACACTGAGCTGACTGACTAACTCAAGGTCTAGCAGACAGAAACCAGAGAGCAGACAGGCTGCTAGCACCGGCCTGGGCTGCTCCCTCAGCAGACGCTTTGCACGAGCTCAGAAGTTGCATGCATTTTTGTTAACCAATCTGCTAAGGTACTTCAATGACAATAACACTTGTTGGTTGCTGAGGCTAAAGGGATTGTACAGTTGTGCCTGGATTGTCAGCAATCCTCGTGCAAAGCCATAGTGAAACGTATGAATCAAACTCTCAAGCGTTTGCTTCACAAACAAAAACGGGGAGAGAAGGGTATCTCTCCGGCTGATTGATTAAACAAAGCTCTTTATGTTTTGAACTATTTAACTCTGCCACAGAACAGTTAGGTACCTTCAACGGTGAAACATGCAGTAGGTTTGAAAAAAAAAAAAAAAAGAAACAAGAGAAAAAAGTTAAAGAAATGAAGTTGCAGGTACTAACTTGGGGAAGGAGATCTGCCTGTGTCATTACAGATACGGGAACCAAGTGGGATCCAGTGAAGTGGATAAAGCCGTGGATCCAGAAGAAATCAAGCTTGCATGAACCAGGATGGGATCCTGATCACAGTAACCGAAGTCAAGTGTTCCAACTGCAGCCACAGTGGACTATGAGTTTTGCTGTGGGACATTTTGAACCATCTAATAGTCTTTGAGCTATGCATATATTTGTGGTAAATGAAAAGTAGAGAAATAGTGATTTCTGCACAGCCTAAGATCACAGACTGTGTGAGGTTGATGTTATCTGCACCTCTGACACTCCTGATTGGCAAAGCAAACAAAGAATCTGGCTGACCACTCTCAGTCAATTCATGCCAGCATTCAGAAATTAATAGATCAAACACAAAAGTTACAACAAGAAAATGGATTGTTTGGATCAGACAATTGGTTTCACGAGTGGGAAATTTCAGGATGGATATTGTCAGTGGTCAAATCTAGATTATTGGATTTAGCAATTACGGTACTTGTCTTACTCTTACTGCCATGCTTATTGAGCTTTCTGCAAAGGGCCCTTGCAGAGACCTCTAAAAGCAGTTTTTGTAACGCAGATACTAAAAGAAAAAAAAATTGTCAGGGAGGACAGCAGGCCTGCTGGCGGCCTGGCTCTCCTCGCACAGACACAGGCCCCAACAGTATCCTTGAATTCGCACGAGACAGCAAAATTACTCATGCTGAGAGGTATTTGGTAATCACATTTTCAAAATGTAGTGGCCTTGAAGGCAGGTGGACAGACTGCCTTAAACCAAGGAGTTGTGAGAAGTTATTTGGAAGTAAGTGAGTATGTCAAGGACCAGCCGAAATAAGAAGGCCAAAACACAGCAGGTGTGCAGATAACTTTTAGACATCAAAGGTAAACTAACAATGTTTAGCTAGAAGATATGCTTATCAAAAGTCGTTATAATTACTAATTAATCACTCTGGTGTGAATAGTGTGTGTAGTCACTTAGCAGTTTTTAGCTTGTCACATTTTATAGTATGGCTTTTCGTTTATCGGATGGCTTTTAAATATAGTTAAATAAGGACTTATGCTTTTGTTAGTTATTTTTGCCGTGTATGTCACAGTGTTTCTCTTGCAGGATGGATAACACCTTTTGCAAAAATCTGGCTGGTCCATAAACAAAAAGGGGGAATTGAGAGGAATGGGTTTCGTGGCCCATCCAGATTTATTGCTGACCCCCATATAATCAGGCCTGGGTAATTGCTCAGCTGAAGCAGAATGTATGGGTAACCCTTGCAAACATCACTGGTCAAAATGCACTGTGTCTTTCTGTGGCTACTCCATCTTCCGCAGCAGACACAGCAACCTCAAGGGTTAACGCTATGGGGCTCTGTGGTGATGGATGCTTGTATATATTTTAATTATGCTTATAGCATTACGCGTAGAGGTCAGAATGCTAAAGCTATGCTTAGTATATATCGTAATGCTGCTGCTTGGTGTGGTTATACGAGTCCAAATATTTCCCAATCATCAGCCATACCGCTCATGTTGCCTCCTGGCATCTTTTTGATATGTGGAGACCGAGCCTGGAGTGGAATTCCATCATGTTTGAATGGTGGCCTCTGCAGTCTTGGTCGTCTCACTTTGCTGACTCCTAATTTGGCCATGATACATGCGAAACAACGTAAATTAAGAGGACGAGTGCGTAGAGGCATTCACACATTTGAGAAAGATTGTGATGACCAGGTAACATTTTGGGGACCCGCAGAAATCATAGCATCATCAATATTAGCACCAGGAGTGGCCTCTGCTGCTGCTCTCAAAAAACTAACGAAATTGGGCTGTTGGCTGAGTAAGCAAAGTAGTGCTACATCCAATGCACTAAGTGGCTTGCTAGCTGACGTGGAAAGCATTAGACATGCTACTCTTCAAAATAGGGCTGCAATAGATTTCTTGCTCCTAGCTCATGGTCACGGTTGTGAAGATTTTGAGGGTATGTGCTGTATGAATTTGTCGGATCATTCAGAGTCGATCCATCACAGTATCGCATCATTGCGAAGCCAGCTGGAGAAGCTGAGATATGAGGGTAGCTGGCTTGATGGATGGTTTAACAAATGGGGAACTGTTGGATGGGTTAGAGACATATAAAAGGGTGTGTTAATTATATTGATAGTTACCTTACTGATCTTAACTGTTATTCCTTGCATTATACAGATTGTTAAGAGACTTCTGAGCAAGGCCTTGTCTTCGGCTGTTTTGTTTGCGCAAAAAGAAAAAGAGGGAGCTGTGGAGGGATGGCTCCGTGAGAACGGCCACATATTTCCCACTCTCTACCCCTGCGAACAAAACAGCCAGGATGTGATATCACTTTAAAGGAATGTGGAGCTAGCAGCAAGGTCAGGTAATGAGTTGGGGAGTATGGACTGTGAATAGAAGTTCCTAATTCTGAAACATTCCTCTGAGACAGGATAAGATATAGGCCTTGCACAGGTGTCCACTCTATCGCTTTCACTGTTTTTAATTTCTTCTGCCCGCGGTTCCCAGCCATGCTTTGTTAAGCTTGCTAGAGAGTATATAATCACGCTGCTCTGTAGAATAAACGGACTGACTGCTTTTAGCCACAATGGTGTGCGGTCTGATTCCTAGCGCCGTCCCGCTCTTTCGAAGACCCTGGACCTAAAAGTTTCCCAAGATCTGGATTAGGACGTGGGGAACACTCGACAATTTCTATTCTCCAACCCGGCAAATTCTCCCTATATTACAGCTCTATTAATTAATTGTCTCTTAAGCTACATCCTTAAATCCCCACAATGTATTCTCTGGTGCTACCGGGTAAAGGAGTTTTGTTTGTTTCCGCATATTATTTCAATCTGCTTCAGTTCCCTTGTCTTGATTTCTATCTGCACAACAGCTCTGATTTATTGCCATGCACACCCCTCCTTCCTTGTCAGGGAGCAAATCGAATGCTCTTCGCTTTGGTCTAACTACATCCCTTAAGGGAAGAACCCTCTGTTTGTCATCCCGATGGCTAGCATCTCTTGTGTCCTTTTGGAATAAGCCCATGCTGGCAGATATACTAACTCTGCCTTTTCCCAATTCACTTCCTCATAGCAATGGGGGAACCAAATCGTGGAAAGCATGAGGCCGTACTACTAGGGGTAGAGTCCCTTTGAGTGTATTGTCCTCCAAGGAGTTCTTAGAATTCCTGGTGGAGGGTGCGAGTGATTAAAAATTGGGTGTCCAGGAATTCGGTGTCCTAAAGTCCACGTTCCTCTCCATTTATGTGGTAATACTTGCCAGGCCTTTCCATCTCCACCTAGCCACCCTGATCCTTTAGCAATACAGTCCAACAAAAACTCTCCTGTTTGCCCTGCCGGTCCCACAATGTCTCGTAAAGGGGCTGGTAATTTGGGCCTTTGTCAGCTTTACTTCTGGTTCAACTTGCGACGGGACGAGAGTGGGAGAGGTGGGAGGTTTCTTGATCTGATGCCCTTTCCCTCTCACCAGACCAAGGGAGGGGATCCTACTTCATGCAGTTGTGTTTTTTCATCCCTCCTTTTCTTCTAGAAGCCCCTTCCCGAGTCCAGCACTCCCCTGTACTACAAGCAGAGCAGCATCTCTTCAGTCGTTTCTCTTTCTCCCTTTTTTTTATAAAGCCAATACTAAGGGATCCTGTGGTATCGTAAGCCCACACGCCCTCTGCCATTCCAAGGCAAAATCCCACACCCCAGAGGGCTTTCCTTAGGGATGGCATTCCTTTATTTCCCTCCCATGGTGAGTGAGATTTCCCTCTGGATTCCTCTTGTTTCTAACTCAACTCCCATCTGTCTCTCCAGCAATAGGAAGGAGAAGGATTCGGTTTCTCTAGGACACTCTCAGCTCCACAGGGCCGTGTGTCTGTGGGTTGAGAAGCCAAAGCATGGCAGCGCTGGCTGAAGCCGTTACTGGTGGGATGCTTGCCATGGCAACGGAGCCCCAAACAAACCCCACTCTCCAAGCGCCATGGCAGGTAAGGCAGCAGGCTCCCGCTGCTACCGCTGCTCCTGCCCCCCAGGAGCCCCCCACCTGCCTCTGCCGTCCGATGGCTCAGCCCAGCACCTATCTGATCTTGCCCCAGCAGGGACGTTCCCAGCGGTTACTGCCCGCATGCTGCCTTCTGGGTTGGGGGAGGGCGAGGCCACCCTGCAATGCCTGGCAGGGAGTTCCGGGGCCCCTGGGGAGCCCGGGGAGGCTGGGGCAGGTGCCTGCGGAGTGCAGCTCCCCGAGAAGGTGCAAGTCCCTCCTGGGGTGCAGCTCCTTTCCAGGGTGGAGCCTGGTACCTGTGCAGTGGTACCTGTAACGTTTTGCTCCTGTACCTGTGCACAGCATCCCCGAAGGGCTTTGTAATGACATATGGACATCCCTTCTCAGAAATGGACTGATGTCTTTTTCTCTATTGCCCTTGTTTTCAGAATACACCAACGAGAAATCCCTGGTCCCCCGGGACTCATCCAAAATTGAGAGCAGAGACTCTGCTGGAGGAGGAAAAGGTGCCCGGGAAACACCTGCTGCGTAAGTACCCATTGGACATGGGCTTCTTTGTTAGGGGTGTCAGTGTGCTACCTCGTTTCAGGATCTGGGCTTGCAGAGACCTTCAGAGGGTCTTTACCTTGGTCAAGCTGCTGTCAGCTTGTGCGGTCATGTGTCTGTGCCAAAGCACACTTGGTTATTCAGGCCTTAGAAAGGAGACTGATGTGTTATGGTGTGCCTGGAACAAACCGTGCCGTGGCATTCTGCTCCCCAGGCAGCATCTGCAAGGCCAAAGCCTGCCTTTGCCTGGTCTGCGTGTACGCAGGGAGCATCTTCCTGCAGGAGCTGTTGCTCTCAGGCATTCCCCGGTCAGTGTGGATGGCAGCGCGTTGCGCTTGAACCTGCGGCCTTGTTGTGGGGCTTGATGTCAAGATGTAGGCTTTGAGCTCTCAGAACATCCTGTTGGGATGTTGAGGCTTTAGGGTGTGTTGTCTGAGCTTTCTGTTGGGTACAAGTGCTTTAGTTTCAGTTCTGATCCCCTTCCTTTCTTCTTCTAGACGCCGAAGAGAGCCGGCGAGAGGGACATCCAAAGCAGTATGTACAACCACCATCTCGCACCTGTGTTTTTTCCTACACGCTGCTCTCAGCTCTAACCAGTGTAGCCGTGTCTTGCTTTTCCATGCACTGCCTTAGCTGGGGCATTTGTTCCTAGAACTGTGTAATTGAGGAGAAGTGGTTTGCGCCCCTCTGGGTACATCCATGTCTTTCCTAGCTTGCCGTGAATGGAAGTGGTGTTGTTACACAAAGTGGCATTCCCGAGTTGTGCCTTCGATCTCGCCGCTTGCTCTGCCAAGCGCTTTAGCTTCTTGTCATGCAGCACAAAGGCACTTTCTAAGCCGTCCCAGGGTTGGGCTGGGGTTTGAGCAAGTGCCGGTCCCGGGAGGGTGGAAATGGCTCTTTCAGGGACACTCAGAGGATATAGCGCAGACGTCCAGGCCACAGGAGAGGGGAACGGTTGCTGTGCTTGGAGTGTAGAACTTCAATCTGTGTTTCATTGTCTCCGACCAGGTTGATGGCTCGTCTGCATCCCCTTCGCTGGCCCGGCTTATTAAGGTATCTAGCTTTCTGTTGCTGTTAAAGGAGGAAACCCAAGTGTTTTCTTGCTATTTTGAAATCGTACCCCAAGACCTACAGCTGGGTGACTGCTTTCACGTGAAGAGAACTCTCAGCTCTTGCTAACGATTTAAAGTCTTGATTTTGAGTTTCAGCTGTGGGTTGGATTTGACATGTGCACTCTTTTCTCCACTCTGCTGCGTAACTTGGTCTGGGAGAGCCATTGCACTGTGTGCAAAGGTGTAGTGCTGGCCAGTGAAATGACTGGCCTTTGAAGCTACAAAGGTGCGAGAAGGCAGAGGGCCTCCTTGGTCCCGCTGAAAAGAAAGGCTGGAGTTCATCTCTTCCCACCGGTAACTTCTCCCCTGTCTCCCTGCAGAAGTTCACTTGTGTACATTTGGAGAGAAGAAATCAGTAGGTGTGAAGGGAGCTACCAGAAGGTGGTGGTCTCCATTAGTGCTTGCCCTGCACATGTCCTTTGTTCTTGAAAGTCGTCAGGTGAAGTTTCTCTCAGTAACGGGAAGGTCTCTCCCAAGTAGTCTGCACATTGCAGCTTTTGAGGAAATGTCTCTTTCAGAGACAAGCCTGACTTGAAGCACGTCCCAACTGCTACTTGAACCCCCTGAGTGCAGACCGGCTTTTAGCATGGAGGCTGCACGTTGCAAAAGGTTTTCAGGTTTCTCACTGGATTGTATTAAATGCTGTGTTTGAATTCCCTTCAATTCCTGGAGACGTGGATGTGTTTAGTCAGCTGTTTGCTTTCAGACAAATTCAGCCAGTTTCTGTAGAGGTTTTGTTAGATGTTCGTGCAAGTGATTCAATCCATGCCGGTCTGGATTGCCTCATGAACGGGACGAGTGGTTGATCTGGGTAGAGCGGTGCTTGGGAATGGTGGGTGTGACATCATGCCCTGTTCCACAGACTGCCAACCTGGCTGAAGCCGACGCTTCCGAGGAAGACAAGATCGCAGCCATGATGGTCCAGTCTTGTCAGCAGTACCATCCGGTCCAGTGAGTGCTGAGAATGTCCAGTCTGTCCTGTGGAGGTTGCTGAAGAGCCGCAGGGCGGTCTGTTTCCACCAGAGACATTGATACAGAGCTTTGTCTTTGTTTCCCCTTTAGTTACATGAAGAAATGCTGGGGTCCACCTCCACCAAGCTACATCTGCTTTCGGTGCGGGAAACCTGGCCACTACCGCAGGGACTGCCCCACTAATGGGGTAAGAGTGGGGGGACTCGTGGCATCACTTCACTTTGAGTTTGTTTACCTTGTCAGTGAGGTAACCAAGGCATGAATACTGGTATTCAGAAGGGTTTCTCTGGGGGTGAAAGAGAGCAGCTCTGTGGCCACGGGGCAAAGCCCTTCAGAATGCCAGGGAAACGGGGATATACAAAGGGACCGTTTCCTTCCCTCTGGGTCAGCGACGTGAAATGTGCCCGTAGATCTTTCCCTGGGAACTGTGATGCATCTGTTAATACTTCTATCACTGTACCCTTCCCTTTTAATATTGACCTGAGTGAATGCTACGAGCCTCTGGACGAGTCCTGCTGCCATATACTGTCAGTCCCTGAATGTGTCTGC
Source organism: Porphyrio hochstetteri (assembly GCA_020800305.1). NCBI lineage: Eukaryota > Metazoa > Chordata > Aves > Gruiformes > Rallidae > Porphyrio > Porphyrio hochstetteri. Next base: position 13,579,114 of record CM036915.1, on the reverse strand, counting down.
AGAGGCTGTGAAGTCAGCCGTGTTGTCTGGCTGGTGCCGGGAGGTTTCCCCAGTGCCTGACAGAGAGCCCTGAGTTCAGCTCTCAGCGGACCTGGGCCTTGGAGGAGGAGCGGGTCTGTGTCTCTTCCCTGTGTGGCTGGTGCGCTCAGGGAGCTCTCCCGCTTAAGGAACCTGAAGTCAAGACCAAGACTGTCGACTGAGTTCAAAACCAAGCTCAAGCCTTAGTGACATCCTGGCTGTATCCACTGAGGAAAATCAGTATTGCCCTCAAGCGAACCTTACGCTAGGGCAAAGGGCAGGATGAAAGGCTCCTGCTGCTTCTAATAATCACCGCCATGTCCGTTTCCCTTCTTGACAGGACAAAGATTTTGAGCCAGTTCGGAGAATAAAGAAGAGCACAGGGATTCCCAGCACGTTCCTGGTTGAGGTGAAAGACCCCAGCACAAAGGGCACAATGGTGACCAGCACTGGGCAATACGTCATTCCATCTGTGACTGCGTAAGTACTGAAGGAATTGGACTGAGAGAAGAGGGAGCAAGAGAAACCCTGCACAGATGGCAATGCCGGCACTTTGGCCAGCAGCTTCCGGGGAGGAAGCATTGTCATTGGACCTTGGCCCTAAAATCTGTGCCACCTTCTCCTCTTAAAACCAGGCGGTCACAATGTTCATGCCCCTGCGAGTTGGTTAAAGTGGTGGTGTGCCACCATCCACGAGGGAGACAGCCAGCGTCTTTTCAGTTGTCTGTGGGGACAGGACAAGGGGCAGTGGCTTCAAGTTGGAGCAAAGGAAGTTCTGCACCAATCTGGGCAAGAACTTTTTCACAGTGAGGGTGAGGGAGCCCTGGGACAGGCTGCCCGGGGGGTTTGGAGTCTCATCTCTGGAGATATTCCAGCCCCGTCTGGACGCCGACCTGTGCAATATGAGCTGGGGAGCTGCTTTGGCAGGGGGTTAGACTCGATGAGCTCTTGAGGTCCCTTCCAGCCCCTGTGATTCTGTGCTTCTGTGATCTGAATTTCTGCGAAAGCGTACAGGTAGAGTTGTTCTCTTCACAAGCTCATTTTGCTTTGGAATGCTACTTCACAAATACAAACTGTCACAAATAGCTGTTGAGCCAAGCTTTCTGTCCCCGTCTGAGTTTGCCTTTACCCATTTGTACCTTTCTTCTTCCTTCCCCACCACCCTCCAGGGAAGCGTATGCCAGAGGAAAAAGAAAGCGTCCCTTCCCATGCGACGAGCCATCCTCCTCCTCCTCCCCCTCAGATGCTCCTATTCCTGAATGGTTGTGTTGTCCCATCTGTAAAGAAGACCTGAATGACGCCGCAATCATCCCCTGTTGTGGGAACAGTTACTGTGACGAGTGTAAGTGTTACTCCCATGACTGTCCTTTCAGACCATCCCATCTGATCTGTAGAAAGCAGCAAGGGGAGATCACCAGCTTCCTTCGGGCTCTGTTCTATTTCAAACTTCAGTACACCCTGACTAGGAAAGGACTCCGCCCCTCTAAGGGGGAAAGCACAAGTCAGAATGCTTTATTCCCCTTTTCCATACCTAGCTCCATCTTCTCTGTGTGTGCAAGGACATGTATGAGAAGAGTGCAGAAATGTGCACCAACCTGCTTTTGAGAGGCGGCTTATTCCTTAAGCTTGAGGTGTGGGATTGTCACTGTCCTTGGGGGTAGAAAGAAGACGAGTTGGATCACTGGACACAGCGACCTGTAGGTCATTTGCTAAAGACCAGAAGTTTTTACATTGTGCAACGTTGATCGCTCCAGGCTCTCCATGCAGACAATATTCACCCAGGAATCATTGGTTTTCAAGGGATTAGAACTCTCAAACTGTCTTTAGTTTGGCTAAAAACTACTCTGACTCTTCTGGTCTTCCACAGGCATTCGAACAGTGCTGCTGGATTCGGAGGGCCATACCTGCCCAACGTGCCACCGGGCGGATGTCTCCCCCGACACCTTAGTGGCCAACAAGGCACTACGCAAGGTAACGTGAGGACTCTCCGAAAGCTGCTTGTACCAACAGTCTCTGCAAGAAACTGAAAGGGAGGGAAATACTCACTGGCAGACAGTGGTTAGTGCCAGGGTAGGATGGGATGTGATCCTAGCTCTGTCTGTTGATTTGCTGTGGGACCGAGAGCGTGTACAGGAACACACAGGGGATGTGACTCAGGGGTGGGGGGGACGCTTTGTTCGTCTGTCTCGGGAAGTTTCATGGTGCCTTTGTGTCAATGTTTTCTGCCTGTAGCTTGTGAACAGGTTCAACAGCGGAACCGGCAGCGCCAAATGGCCCCGTCACTAGGTTCAGCAGCACCATCATCAGCAGCCGACTGTTCCAGAAGGGGATGTGCACTTGCACCATTCTTGTTTATAACTATTTTATTGAAATAAAGTTTCAGGGTTGAAAAGAAAAGACTGAAAAACAAACCCTTCTTGAGGGAAGGAGGTAAAAACCAGGAGCAGAAGCTACTTGTTTGTGGAAGGGGCTGATGCTGATCTCAGAAAGCCTTTCCACACTGATTTTCATGACTCTTAGAGCAAAGCCTGTAAGGAAGCGCTAGTTTCTGCCTGACAGCTCCTGGCCGGAGCTGAAGGGCAGCCACCTCGGTTGCAGACGGGAAAGATCCTGGGTGCCTGCATCTTGTCCATGCAAGGACCAATGGAGAAAGGAAGTGTTTCCCAGGCAGGAGAAGGCAGCTGGGGCAGGAGTGCTCTGCCCAGAGATACCCCAAGGAAGCCGAATATTCCCAGTCCCTGAGCAGGGTAGTAGTTAGCAGTGAGAGCTGCTCAGGCCTAAGGAGAAAAACACACTGTAGGAACTAAACCTGCTGGGAGGGCTCAGAAGGGTCTCTGGGAGTCAGGGTGCCCAATGCCTGGTCTCAGGGAACTTTGACAATGTCTCCTTCCCCCCTGCACCCGGCCTCGCTGTCCTCACTGGGAGCCCAGGCCTCAGCTCAGCTTGGCCGCAGCAGGTGCAGAGCCTGGGCCGGCCCAGACACCCATGGCCGCCTGGCAGCCCTGTGCCCCAGGCCTACAGCTCCCAGCATGCCCCGGGGCAGGCCTTGCTGGAGCCTGAGCCTCTGGGGACACCAGCCCCAGACCCGGCCCAGCTCCCTCAGATCCCATGGCTGCTCCCTGAGTCTTCTCTGGCCCTGCACTGAGAGGGGGACATCAGATGGACAGAGGGATGGAGGGACACAGGCTGTGCCAGGGGGCGGGACAGAGGGGACACTGCAAAGGCAGGTAGGAGCAGAAAGGATGGAGAGAAGAGAGAGAAGGGCAGGGAGCGTGAGAGAGACGTGTGGAGGAAGGGAAGCAGAGCAAGAGGCTGAGGGACAGCCAGGGAGGGATTAGGAGGGACAGCCAGGCTGTCAGGGAAAGAGAACATTAGCGAGAAAGAAAGGGAAAGAGCAAGATCCTGATGGTCTCCAGACAGAGGGAGGAATCGCAAAGTGGGGGCAAGGATCTGGACAGAGTACCGTAGGGAGAGACAAAAGCAGCAATTTTGGGCAACGGCCCCAGTCCTTGGAGCTCCTGTTTGATCAAAGTTGGAAGACGTGCCGTGGTCTGGAGAGCGTGCTGCAGGGAGGTGAGAGCGACTGGGGAGCAAGGCTGAGAGACCTGCCTGAGCACAGAGGTGGCCGCAGCACAGCCCAGGTGAGCTGGTTGTCTTGACTGTCAAAGTCGAGCCCCTGACTGTGCTCATTGTCTCTAGTATTTGACTCTCTGCCCAAATCAGGGGATGGCTTTGTTTCCACACGTTGTGGCAGTCGTGCAGGGCAGTGATGGCAGGGAAGGTTTGTATTTGGAAGTTTGGGATTTGGGTGGATGAGCTGTTGGATTAGGAACTTTTTTATTCGTCAGCAAAATGTGTGCCAGTGGTTCCAGAAAGTTCCTCTCTTTTCTCCCTTTGCAAGCATCTTGGCGAATGGGAGAAAACTGGGAGGGATGCCCCTGAGTAGGGATAAATTCCAAGGGCATTGTAATGAGGGGTGGTGACAATATCTCTTGGTTAATTGAGAAGAGTGGCCGGAAAATGAGACCTTGAAATATCACGCTGTCTGTGCCTGTTTAGCCCTGGTTAAAGACCAGATGCCCACCAAACTCGGTCTATCACTCTCCTTTGTAGTTGGACAGGGGAGGAAATGTATATTGAGAGGCTTAGGAGTCAATGTAAGGACAGGGAGAGATCATCTTATCATCAGTGACATGGGCAAAACAGACTCAGCACAGAGTGAAGGAAAGAAAACTCTCTAATTTATTACACTACAACTACACACAGAGTGAAACCAGAGTTGGGTAATGAGAAGCACAACACTCCCCTTCACTTTATTCTCTCCCAGGCTGTTCCAGTGTTATGGTTGAATTTTGTAGCTCCTCTAACAGAAGAGCTCAAACGGCTACAGCCACATCCTACTGCAATCCAAACCATGCACATACTTTCTATTCTCAAAACACAGAAGTACTTTCTATTCTCCAACCCGGCAAATTCTCCCTATATTACAGCTATATTAATTAATTGTCCCTTAAGCTACATCCTTAAATCCCCACAATGTATTCTCTGGTGCTACCGGGTAAAGGAGTTTTGTTTGTTTCCGCATATTACTTCAATCTGCTTCAGTTCCCTTGTCTTGATTTCTATCTGCACAACAGCTCTGATTTATTGCCATGCACACCCCTCCTTCCTTGTCAGGGAGCAAATCGAATGCTCTCCGCTTTGGTCTAACTACGTCCCTTAAGGAAGAACCCTCTGTTTGTCATCCCGATGGCTAGCATCTCTTGTGTCTTTTTGGAATAAGCCCATGCTGGCAGATACACTAACTCTGCCTTTTCCCAATTCACTTCCTCATAGCAATGGGGGAACCAAATCGTGGAAAGCATGAGGCCGTACTACTAGGGGTAGAGTCCCTTTGAGTGTATTGTCCTCCAAGGGGTTCTTAGAATTCCTGGTGGAGGGTGCGAGTGATTAAAAATTGGGTGTCCAGGAATTCGGTGTCCTAAAGTCCACGTTCCTCTCCATTTATGTGGTAATACTTGCCAGGCCTTTCCATCTCCACCTAGCCACCCTGATCCTTTAGCAATACAGTCCAACAAAAACTCTCCTGTTTGCCCTGCCTGTCCCACAATGTCTCGTAAAGGGGCTGGTAATTTGGGCCTTTGTCAGCTTTACTTCTGGTTCAACTTGCGACGGGACCAGAGTGGGAGAGGTGGGAGGTTTCTTGATCTCATGCACTTTCCCACTCACCAGACCAAGGGAGGGGATCCTACTTCATGTAGTTGTGTTTTTTCATCCCTCCTTTTCTTCTAGAAGCCCCTTCCCGAGTCCAGCACTCCCCTGTACTACAAGCAGAGCAGCATCTCTTCAGTCGTTTCTCTTTCTCCCTTTTTTTTATAAAGCCAATACTAAGGGATCCTGTGGTATCGTAAGCCCACACGCCCTCTGCCATTCCAAGGCAAAATCCCACACCCCAGAGGGCTTTCCTTAGGGATGGCATTCCTTTGTTTCCCTCCCATGGTGAGTGAGATTTCCCTCTGGATTCCTCTTCTTGTTTCTAACTCAACTGCTGTCTGTCTCTCCAGCAATAGGAAGGAGAAGGATTCGGTTTCTCTAGGACACTCTCAGCTCCACAGGGCCGTGTGTCTGTGGGTTGAGAAGCCAAAGCATGGCAGCGCTGGCTGAAGCCGTTACTGGTGGGATGCTTGCCATGGCAACGGAGCCCCAAACAAACCCCACTCTCCAAGCGCCATGGCAGGTAAGGCAGCAGGCTCCCGCTCCTCCCGCTGCTCCTGCCCCCCAGGAGCCCCCCACCTGCCTCTGCCGTCCGATGGCTCAGCCCAGCACCTATCTGATCTTCCCCCAGCAGGGACGTTCCCAGCGGTTACTGCCCGCATGCTGCCTTCTGGGTTGGGGGAGGGCGAGGCCACCCCGCAATGCCTGGCAGGGAGTTCCGGGGCCCCTGGGGAGCCCGGGGAGGCTGGGGCAGGTGCCTGCGGAGTGCAGCTCCCCGAGAAGGTGCAAGTCCCTCCTGGGGTGCAGCTCCTTTCCAGGGTGGAGCCTGGTACCTGTGCAGTGGTACCTGTAACGTTTTGCTCCTGTACCTGTGCACAGCGTCCCCGAAGAGCTTTGTAATGACATATGGACATCCCTTCTCAGAAATGGACTGATGTCTTTTTCTCTATTGCCCTTGTCTTCAGAATACACCAACGACAAATCCCTGGTCCCCCGGGACTCATCCAAAATTGGGAGCAGAGACTCTGCTGGAGGAGGAAAAGCTGCCCGGGAAACACCTGCTGCGTAAGTACCAATTGGACATGGGCTTCTTTGTTAGGGGTGTCAGTGTGCTACCTCGTTTCAGGATCCGGGCTTGCAGAGGCCTTCAGAGGGTCTTTACCTTGGTCAAGCTGCTGTCAGTTTGTGCGGTCGTGTGTCTGTGCCAAAGCAGACTTGGATTTCCAGGCCTTAGAAAGGAGACTGATGTGTTATGGTGTGCCTGGAACAAACCGTGCCGTGGCACCCTGCTCCCCAGGCAGCATCTGCAAGGCCAAAGCCTGCCTTTGCCTGGTCTGCGTGTACGCAGGGAGCATCTTCCTGCAGGAGCTGTTGCTCTCAGGCATTCCCCGGTCAGTGTGGATGGCAGCGCGTTGCGCTTGAACCTGCGGCCTTGTTGTGGGGCTTGATGTCAAGATGTAGGCTTTGAGCTCTCAGAACATCCTGTTGGGATGTTGAGGCTTTAGGGTGTGTTGTCTGAGCTTTCTGTTGGGTACAAGTGCTTTAGTTTCAGTTCTGATCCCCTTCCTTTCTTCTTCTAGACGCCGAAGAGAGCCGGCGAGAGGGACATCCAAAGCAGTATGTACAACCACCATCTCGCACCTGTGTTTTTTCCTACACGCTGCTCTCAGCTCTAACCAGTGTAGCCGTGTCTTGCTTTTCCATGCACTGCCTTAGCTGGGGCATTTGTTCCTAGAACTGTGTAATTGAGGAGAAGTGGTTTGGGCCCTTTTGGGTATATCCATGTCTTTCCTAGCTTGCCATGAATGGAAGTGGTGTTGTTACACAAAGTGGCATTCCCAAGTTGTGCCTTCGATCTCGCCGCTTGCTCTGCCAAGCGCTTTAGCTTCTTGTCATGCAGCACAAAGGCACTTTCTAAGCCGTCCCAGGGTTGGGCTGGGGTTTGAGCAAGTGCCGGTCCCGGGAGGGTGGAAATGGCTCTTTCAGGGACACTCAGAGGATATAGCGCAGACGTCCAGGCCACAGGAGAGGGGAACGGTTGCTGTGCTTGGAGTGTAGAACTTCAATCTGTGTTTCATTGTCTCCGACCAGGTTGATGGCTCGTCTGCATCCCCTTCGCTGGCCCGGCTTATTAAGGTATCTAGCTTTCTGTTGCTGTTAAAGGAGGAAACCCAAGTGTTTTCTTGCTATTTTGAAATCGTACCCCAAGACCTACAGCTGGGTGACTGCTTTCACGTGAAGAGAACTCTCAGCTCTTGCTAACGATTTAAAGTCTTGATTTTGAGTTTCAGCTGTGGGTTGGATTTGACATGTGCACTCTTTTCTCCACTCTGCTGCGTAACTTGGTCTGGGAGAGCCATTGCACTGTGTGCAAAGGTGTAGTGCTGGCCAGTGAAATGACTGGCCTTTGAAGCTACAAAGGTGCGAGAAGGCAGAGGGCCTCCTTGGTCCCGCTGAAAAGAAAGGCTGGAGTTCATCTCTTCCCACCGGTAACTTCTCCCCTGTCTCCCTGCAGAAGTTCACTTGTGTACATTTGGAGAGAAGAAATCAGTAGGTGTGAAGGGAGCTACCAGAAGGTGGTGGTCTCCATTAGTGCTTGCCCTGCACATGTCCTTTGTTCTTGAAAGTCGTCAGGTGAAGTTTCTCTCAGTAACGGGAAGGTCTCTCCCAAGTAGTCTGCACATTGCAGCTTTTGAGGAAATGTCTCTTTCAGAGACAAGCCTGACTTGAAGCACGTCCCAACTGCTACTTGAACCCCCTGAGTGCAGACCGGCTTTTAGCATGGAGGCTGCACGTTGCAAAAGGTTTTCAGGTTTCTCACTGGATTGTATTAAATGCTGTGTTTGAATTCCCTTCAATTCCTGGAGACGTGGATGTGTTTAGTCAGCTGTTTGCTTTCAGACAAATTCAGCCAGTTTCTGTAGAGGTTTTGTTAGATGTTCGTGCAAGTGATTCAATCCATGCCGGTCTGGATTGCCTCATGAACGGGACGAGTGGTTGATCTGGGTAGAGCGGTGCTTGGGAATGGTGGGTGTGACATCATGCCCTGTTCCACAGACTGCCAACCTGGCTGAAGCCGACGCTTCCGAGGAAGACAAGATCGCAGCCATGATGGTCCAGTCTTGTCAGCAGTACCATCCGGTCCAGTGAGTGCTGAGAATGTCCAGTCTGTCCTGTGGAGGTTGCTGAAGAGCCGCAGGGCGGTCTGTTTCCACCAGAGACATTGATACAGAGCTTTGTCTTTGTTTCCCCTTTAGTTACATGAAGAAATGCTGGGGTCCACCTCCACCAAGCTACATCTGCTTTCGGTGCGGGAAACCTGGCCACTACCGCAGGGACTGCCCCACTAATGGGGTAAGAGTGGGGGGACTCGTGGCATCACTTCACTTTGAGTTTGTTTACCTTGTCAGTGAGGTAACCAAGGCATGAATACTGGTATTCAGAAGGGTTTCTCTGGGGGTGAAAGAGAGCAGCTCTGTGGCCACGGGGCAAAGCCCTTCAGAATGCCAGGGAAACGGGGATATACAAAGGGACTGTTTCCTTCCCTCTGGGTCAGCGACGTGAAATGTGCCCGTAGATCTTTCCCTGGGAACTGTGATGCATCTGTTAATACTTCTATCACTGTACCCTTCCCTTTTAATATTGACCTGAGTGAATGCTACGAGCCTCTGGATGAGTCCTGCTGCCATATACTGTCAGTCCCTGAATGTGTCTGCAGAGGCTGTGAAGTCAGCCGTGTTGTCTGGCTGGTGCCGGGAGGTTTCCCCAGTGCCTGACAGAGAGCCCTGAGTTCAGCTCTCAGCGGACCTGGGCCTTGGAGGAGGAGCGGGTCTGTGTCTCTTCCCTGTGTGGCTGGTGCGCTCAGGGAGCTCTCCCGCTTAAGGAACCTGAAGTCAAGACCAAGACTGTCGACTGAGTTCAAAACCAAGCTCAAGCCTTAGTGACATCCTGGCTGTATCCACTGAGGAAAATCAGTATTGCCCTCAAGCGAGCCTTACGCTAGGGCAAAGGGCAGGATGAAAGGCTCCTGCTGCTTCTAATAATCACTGCCATGTCCGTTTCCCTTCTTGACAGGACAAAGATTTTGAGCCAGTTCGGAGAATAAAGAAGAGCACAGGGATTCCCAGCACGTTCCTGGTGGAGGTGAAAGACCCCAGCACAAAGGGCACAATGGTGACCAGCACTGGGCAATACGTCATTCCATCTGTGACTGCGTAAGTACTGAAGGAATTGGACTGAGAGAAGAGGGAGCAAGAGAAACCCTGCACAGATGGCAATGCTGGCACTTGGCCAGCAGCTTCCGGGGAGGAAGCATTGTCATTGGACCTTGGCCCTAAAATCTGTGCCACCTTCTCCTCTTAAAACCAGGCGGTCACAATGTTCATGCCCCTGCGAGTTGGTTAAAGTGGTGGTGTGCCACCATCCACGAGGGAGACAGCCAGCGTCTTTTCAGTTGTCTGTGGGGACAGGACAAGGGGCAGTGGCTTCAAGTTGGAGCAAAGGAAGTTCTGCACCAATCTGGGCAAGAACTTTTTCACAGTGAGGGTGAGGGAGCCCTGGGACAGGCTGCCCGGGGGGTTCGGAGTCTCATCTCTGGAGATATTCCAGCCCCGTCTGGACGCCGACCTGTGCAATATGAGCTGGGGAGCTGCTTTGGCAGGGGGTTAGACTCGATGAGCTCTTGAGGTCCCTTCCAGCCCCTGTGATTCTGTGCTTCTGTGATCTGAATTTCTGCAAAAGCGTACAGGTAGAGTTGTTCTCTTCACAAGCTCATTTTGCTTTGGAATGCTACTTCACAAATACAAACTGTCACAAATAGCTGTTGAGCCAAGCTTTCTGTCCCCGTCTGAGTTTGCCTTTACCCATTTGTACCTTTCTTCTTCCTTCCCCACCACCCTCCAGGGAAGCGTATGCCAGAGGAAAAAGAAAGCGTCCCTTCCCATGCGACGAGCCATCCTCCTCCTCCTCCCCCTCAGATGCTCCTATTCCTGAATGGTTGTGTTGTCCCATCTGTAAAGAAGACCTGAATGACGCCGCAATCATCCCCTGTTGTGGGAACAGTTACTGTGACGAGTGTAAGTGTTACTCCCATGACTGTCCTTTCAGACCATCCCATCTGATCTGTAGAAAGCAGCAAGGGGAGATCACCAGCTTCCTTCGGGCTCTGTTCTATTTCAAACTTCAGTACACCCTGACTAGGAAAGGACTCCGCCCCTCTAAGGGGGAAAGCACAAGTCAGAATGCTTTATTCCCCTTTTCCATACCTAGCTCCATCTTCTCTGTGTGTGCAAGGACATGTATGAGAAGAGTGCAGAAATGTGCACCAACCTGCTTTTGAGAGGCGGCTTATTCCTTAAGCTTGAGGTGTGGGATTGTCACTGTCCTTGGGGGTAGAAAGAAGACGAGTTGGATCACTGGACACAGCGACCTGTAGGTCATTTGCTAAAGACCAGAAGTTTTTACATTGTGCAACGTTGATCGCTCCAGGCTCTCCATGCAGACAATATTCACCCAGGAATCATTGGTTTTCAAGGGATTAGAACTCTCAAACTGTCTTTAGTTTGGCTAAAAACTACTCTGACTCTTCTGGTCTTCCACAGGCATTCGAACAGTGCTGCTGGATTCGGAGGGCCATACCTGCCCAACGTGCCACCGGGCGGATGTCTCCCCCGACACCTTAGTGGCCAACAAGGCACTACGCAAGGTAACGTGAGGACTCTCCGAAAGCTGCTTGTACCAACAGTCTCTGCAAGAAACTGAAAGGGAGGGAAATACTCACTGGCAGACAGTGGTTAGTGCCAGGGTAGGATGGGATGTGATCCTAGCTCTGTCTGTTGATTTGCTGTGGGACCGAGAGCGTGTACAGGAACACACAGGGGATGTGACTCAGGGGTGGGGGGGACGCTTTGTTCGTCTGTCTCGGGAAGTTTCATGGTGCCTTTGTGTCAATGTTTTCTGCCTGTAGCTTGTGAACAGGTTCAACAGCGGAACCGGCAGCGCCAAATGGCCCCGTCACTAGGTTCAGCAGCACCATCATCAGCAGCCGACTGTTCCAGAAGGGGATGTGCACTTGCACCATTCTTGTTTATAACTATTTTATTGAAATAAAGTTTCAGGGTTGAAAAGAAAAGACTGAAAAACAAACCCTTCTTGAGGGAAGGAGGTAAAAACCAGGAGCAGAAGCTACTTGTTTGTGGAAGGGGCTGATGCTGATCTCAGAAAGCCTTTCCACACTGATTTTCATGACTCTTAGAGCAAAGCCTGTAAGGAAGCGCTAGTTTCTGCCTGACAGCTCCTGGCCGGAGCTGAAGGGCAGCCACCTCGGTTGCAGACGGGAAAGATCCTGGGTGCCTGCATCTTGTCCATGCAAGGACCAATGGAGAAAGGAAGTGTTTCCCAGGCAGGAGAAGGCAGCTGGGGCAGGAGTGCTCTGCCCAGAGATACCCCAAGGAAGCCGAATATTCCCAGTCCCTGAGCAGGGTAGTAGTTAGCAGTGAGAGCTGCTCAGGCCTAAGGAGAAAAACACACTGTAGGAACTAAACCTGCTGGGAGGGCTCAGAAGGGTCTCTGGGAGTCAGGGTGCCCAATGCCTGGTCTCAGGGAACTTTGACAATGTCTCCTTCCCCCCTGCACCCGGCCTCGCTGTCCTCACTGGTAGCCCAGGCCTCAGCTCAGCTTGGCCGCAGCAGGTGCAGAGCCTGGGCCGGCCCAGACACCCATGGCCGCCTGGCAGCCCTGTGCCCCAGGCCTACAGCTCCCAGCATGCCCCGGGGCAGGCCTTGCTGGAGCCTGAGCCTCTGGGGACACCAGCCCCAGACCCGGCCCAGCTCCCTCAGATCCCATGGCTGCTCCCTGAGTCTTCTCTGGCCCTGCACTGAGAGGGGGACATCAGATGGACAGAGGGATGGAGGGACACAGGCTGTGCCAGGGGGCGGGACAGAGGGGACACTGCAAAGGCAGGTAGGAGCAGAAAGGATGGAGAGAAGAGAGAGAAGGGCAGGGAGCGTGAGAGAGACGTGTGGAGGAAGGGAAGCAGAGCAAGAGGCTGAGGGACAGCCAGGGAGGGATTAGGAGGGACAGCCAGGCTGTCAGGGAAAGAGAACATTAGCGAGAAAGAAAGGGAAAGAGCAAGATCCTGATGGTCTCCAGACAGAGGGAGGAATCGCAAAGTGGGGGCAAGGATCTGGACAGAGTACCGTAGGGAGAGACAAAAGCAGCAATTTTGGGCAACGGCCCCAGTCCTTGGAGCTCCTGTTTGATCAAAGTTGGAAGACGTGCCGTGGTCTGGAGAGCGTGCTGCAGGGAGGTGAGAGCGACTGGGGAGCAAGGCTGAGAGACCTGCCTGAGCACAGAGGTGGCCGCAGCACAGCCCAGGTGAGCTGGTTGTCTTGACTGTCAAAGTCGAGCCCCTGATTGTGCTCATTGTCTCTAGTATTTGACTCTCTGCCCAAATCAGGGGATGGCTTTGTTTCCACACGTTGTGGCAGTCGTGCAGGGCAGTGATGGCAGGGAAGGTTTGTATTTGGAAGTTTGGGATTTGGGTGGATGAGCTGTTGGATTAGGAACTTTTTTATTCGTCAGCAAAATGGGTGCCAGTGGTTCCAGAAAGTTCCTCTCTTTTCTCCCTTTGCAAGCATCTTGGCGAATGGGAGAAAACTGGGAGGGATGCCCCTGAGTAGGGATAAATTCCAAGGGCATTGTAATGAGGGGTGGTGACAATATCTCTTGGTTAATTGAGAAGAGTGGCCGGAAAATGAGACCTTGAAATATCACGCTGTCTGTGCCTGTTTAGCCCTGGTTAAAGACCAGATGCCCACCAAACTCGGTCTATCACTCTCCTTTGTAGTTGGACAGGGGAGGAAATGTATATTGAGAGGCTTAGGAGTCAATGTAAGGACAGGGAGAGATCATCTTATCATCAGTGACATGGGCAAAACAGACTCAGCACAGAGTGAAGGAAAGAAAACTCTCTAATTTATTACACTACAACTACACACAGAGTGAAACCAGAGTTGGGTAATGAGAAGCACAACACTCCCCTTCACTTTATTCTCTCCCAGGCTGTTCCAGTGTTATGGTTGAATTTTGTAGCTCCTCTAACAGAAGAGCTCAAACAGCTACAGCCACATCCTACTGCAATCCAAACCATGCACATCCTTTCTATTCCGAAAACACAGAAGTACTTTCTTGTGGAGGGCTGGCTCCGTGAGAACGGCCACATATTTCCCACTCTCTACCCCTGTGAACAAAACAGCCAGGATGTGATATCACTTTAAAGGAATGTGGAGCTAGCAGCAAGGTCAGGTAATGAGTTGGGGAGTATGGACTGTGAATAGAAGTTCCTAATTCTGAAACATTCCTCTGAGACAGGATAAGATATAGGCCTTGCACAGGTGTCCACTCTATCGCTTTCACTGTTTTTAATTTCTTCTGCCCATGGTTCCCAGCCATGCTTTGTTAAGCTTGCTAGAGAGTATATAATCACGCTGCTCTGTAGAATAAATGGACTGACTGCTTTTAGCCACATTGGTGTGCAGTCTGATTCCTAGCGCCGTCCCGCTCTTTCGAAGACCCTGGACCTAAAAGTTTCCCAAGATCTGGATTAGGACGCGGGGAACAGTCGAAATTTGGCGCCTGAACAGGGACCGGAAAGAAGGTTTCGGAGACGGTTGCTACAGAGGAGGCGCCGCTGAGAATCGTAAGTGTTGCGGTAGCTGGTTGCGGGGTCGCTACCTGCCCTCTGTGCCCACAATGGAGTGGGGAGCTGCGGAGAAACCGCTCTTCAGTACCCTCTCTAAGAGAGGCGAGCAGGAATCTCCAATAGGGCTAGCTGCGGAGAAGCCGACTCTAGTTATTTTCTCAACGAAAAGCGAGATGGTGACTCCAATAGGGCTTTCAGATTTAATTAAATGGGCCTGCAGGTCGGGACACCTGGAAGAAGTAGCGCTGATATTCAGTGTTGCTGAGTGGCGAGCGATAGATCATCTTTGGGATGCGGTGATTACTGGAGGAAAGGAAGAAAAATTACTGCGATCGTTGGGTGCGACTTGGCGTGTAGTATTTAACACCTTAAACGCCATGCATGCAGAGAGGCAAGTAGCTGCTGCAGCTGTTCAAGCTCTGTCTGGCTCAGTGTCACCATCTACTACCCTGTTAGAAACTCTGGTATGCGGACTGGTTCACCTGGTTTTTTCAAATGCTGCAGAGTTACAGGACTCAATTGAAAAACAGCAATCTAACACCTTGGGGGTGAAGTTTCTGAGTCCTTTAATTCTACTCCGAAAACTAACTCTGCTTCAAAAACTAATGAGTCAACACAAACTCCAGCTTCTGCTGTTGAGAATACTCCCTTGAATTTAACTCCTTATTGCCCTCCTTCCTCTGAAGCTACTTGGCCAGATTCAGAAGGGGAGGAAGGAGAGACTGAAATGTGTAAACTTACTGGGCGATTGCAGTAATTGGAAATATCACGAAGAGAAAAATTACAGAAAAGCAATCAACATAAAAAAAAGTAAAGGAGGAGGCAGCTGTTATTCCATCATTGCCTTCTGCTCCTCCGGACTCGGGAGTTCGTAGTCTTCCCTCCTGTTGGACTGGAGTTATACAATATGCTCTCTAAGAGAGTAATTAAAAATGCTTTAAAATAGCTCCTTTTGTGAAGCGAAGAAAGGAATCTTATAACAAACGTAAATACAGCGTTTGATTTGCCTACTTGGGAGGCTATTGGAGTTTAACTCCTTGACGAACCCTCAGCTGGGGCGAAAGAAGCTAAGTCATTAATAACTCTCTGGAAATTATTTGAAAGGACTCTAACCAAAATGGAGGCTGTTTGCGTTGCTGCCGCTTCAGCCTTTGCAGCTTTAACACCAGTTGCGAGTTCTACAGAACCGATTCAAAAGGGAAAACATCTACTACGGAGAATGTGTTTGTTGTTTCTGGGTGCTCTTTCACGTACCCCACTTACTATGCTAAGTAATTATGCCATGTTATCAGAGCAAAGTGATAAATCTGTCGGAACTGACCGGGAAGACGAGCAAGTTGTGCACGTAAATCTGCCACCACGGTCTGCAAACCCCCCAACTATGATAGCTTTGGAAGGAAAAAATGTAAAAAAAAAAAAAAAAGTACAACCGACTGCCTTTAATATCTATTCACCTCTAACTTTTACTGAGCCTAAAAGAGCCTGTGACGCAGTCGGAAATGTTAACCACCATCACAAACATCAGCTTGTCTTTGAAAAGCTGGAAAACATGAAAGCGGAGCAGGCAGTTGTGGCAACGGCATGCCCTGTTGTGAAAGGGTTTGCAGAATTGCCCACCCACCCACCCAGACACTACCGACACAAGGAATCACCGACTATGGCATGGACAAGGAACCTATGCCCACGGACAAGAAACCTAAGGACAGGACACAGGACACCTACGGCCATGGACAATTATCGGCTTTGACAACCATCGGATCAGGGACACATTTTGTATCTACACCCACCGCCCGACAAACATCATCCATACATCTCCTGATGCCCGAGAGACTCTGCAGAGACTGCTCGTCGGAGTCTGGGCACGTAAGGTGGCGTCAGAGCGGGAAAAATGGTTAAATCAGGGTATTTTGATTCCTACATAATCATGAAAATTACCAGGGAAAAGTTTATGTGGGGACGAGCCGGTGGTGGAGAAAAGAACTTTGATAGCGGGCCGGTGGGAGGTGGACAGAACAGGGTCCTAGTGCTCACCTGGGGCTCAGTCACATTGACTAGCAGGGTCACGCTGTGGTTCACAGAGGGGGGAGAACGGTGCTGGGCAGCAGTCGCGACCTGCGATAACATGCTGCGCAGCCGAGTGTCTTGACAGAGTTGCTGTAGAAGTGGGAGAACTGCCCCCCCCACCCTACCCCCCCACCCATACAGACTGGATGTGACAATTTGCATCTTGCACTCTTGTTTGTCTGATGCATTGGTTTGCAGCATATGTGCTATAGGGTCAGGGATGCATTTATCCACTGAGAGCAAGGCTGCTTATTAAGCAAAAGGATTTTTGATAGCGACCATTGAAAGTGGGAAGCTTACTTTAAGAATTTAACCTGGAAAACATAAATCCTCGTTTGCTTACTCAAGGAAAAAATTGCCCACTTATAAGATTTAATACAGGTGCACTAGACTAAGGGTCATATCAAACCTTCCACAAGTCTGTGGAACATGCCAAAATTTTTAAAAGATTGGGTTTTCTTTTTCAAAAGGTATCACTGGGTGCACTCCCACAGGGTGTGAAAGTTCACCAACTGTGTGCCAGACTTGTGTAGCTCGGGCACTTGCTCCAGTACGAAAAAGGCATCCTGATCTGATCTTTTATCATTACATGGATGAGATATTGATTGCGGGAGAAAACTTGGACGTTGAAAGTTTGATTCATGAGTTAACAGTGCATTTGAAAAGCAAGGGATTACAGATTACAGAAAATTCAAAATAAGGCAGTATGGAAATATTTGGACTGACAGATTGATAGAAGTACCGTAACACCTCAGAGGATTGAAATCAAAGCTGAGGTTAGCACATTAAATGATGTTCAAAAGTTGCTTGGAAATATTAGCTGGATTAGATTATTGTGTGGTATTGTGCATCAGCATTTTACTACCCATATTTGCAGCCACACTGAGCTGACTGACTAACTCAAGGTCTAGCAGACAGAAACCAGAGAGCACTGCTAGCACCGGCCTGGGCTGCTCCCTCAGCAGACGCTTTGCATGAGCTCAGAAGTTGCATGCATTTTTGTTAACCAATCTGCTAAGGTACTTCAATGACAATAACACTTGTTGGTTGCTGAGGCTAAAGGGATTGTACAGTTGTGCCTGGATTGTCAGCAATCCTCGTGCAAAGCCATAGTGAAACGTATGAATCAAACTCTCAAGCGTTTGCTTCACAAACAAAAACGGGGAGAGAAGGGTATCTCTCCGGCTGATTGATTAAACAAAGCTCTTTATGTTTTGAACTATTTAACTCTGCCACAGAACAGTTAGGTACCTTCAACGGTGAAACATGCAGTAGGTTTGAAAAAAAAAAAAAAAAGAAACAAGAGAAAAAAGTTAAAGAAATGAAGTTGCAGGTACTAACTTGGGGAAGGAGATCTGCCTGTGTCATTACAGATACGGGAACCAAGTGGGATCCAGTGAAGTGGATAAAGCCGTGGATCCAGAAGAAATCAAGCTTGCATGAACCAGGATGGGATCCTGATCACAGTAACCGAAGTCAAGTGTTCCAACTGCAGCCACAGTGGACTATGAGTTTTGCTGTGGGACATTTTGAACCATCTAATAGTCTTTGAGCTATGCATATATTTGTGGTAAATGAAAAGTAGAGAAATAGTGATTTCTGCACAGCCTAAGATCACAGACTTGTGTGAGGTTGATGTTATCTGCACCTCTGACACTCCTGATTGGCAAAGCAAACAAAGAATCTGGCTGACCACTCTCAGTCAATTCATGCCAGCATTCAGAAATTAATAGATCAAACACAAAAGTTACAACAAGAAAATGGATTGTTTGGATCAGACAATTGGTTTCACGAGTGGGAAATTTCAGGATGGATATTGTCAGTGGTCAAATCTAGATTATTGGATTTAGCAATTACGGTACTTGTCTTACTCTTACTGCCATGCTTATTGAGCTTTCTGCAAAGGGCCCTTGCAGAGACCTCTAAAAGCAGTTTTTGTAACGCAGATACTAAAAGAAAAAAAAATTGTCAGGGAGGACAGCAGGCCTGCTGGCGGCCTGGCTCTCCTTGCACAGACACAGGCCCCAACAGTATCCTTGAATTCGCACGAGACAGCAAAATTACTCATGCTGAGAGGTACTTGGTAATCACATTTTCAAAATGTAGTGGCCTTGAAGGCAGGTGGACAGACTGCCTTAAACCAAGGAGTTGTGAGAAGTTATTTGGAAGTAAGTGAGTATGTCAAGGACCAGCCGAAATAAGAAGGCCAAAACACAGCAGGTGTGCAGATAACTTTTAGACATCAAAGGTAAACTAACAATGTTTAGCTAGAAGATATGCTTATCAAAAGTCGTTATAATTACTAATTAATCACTCTGGTGTGAATAGTGTGTGTAGTCACTTAGCAGTTTTTAGCTTGTCACATTTTATAGTATGGCTTTTCGTTTATCGGATGGCTTTTAAATATAGTTAAATAAGGACTTATGCTTTTGTTAGTTATTTTTGCCGTGTATGTCACAGTGTTTCTCTTGCAGGATGGATAACACCTTTTGCAAAAATCTGGCTGGTCCATAAACAAAAAGGGGGAATTGAGAGGAATGGGTTTCGTGGCCCATCCAGATTTATTGCTGACCCCCATATAATCAGGCCTGGGTAATTGCTCAGCTGAAGCAGAATGTATGGGTAACCCTTGCAAACATCACTGGTCAAAATGCACTGTGTCTTTCTGTGGCTACTCCATCTTCCGCAGCAGACACAGCAACCTCAAGGGTTAACGCTATGGGGCTCTGTGGTGATGGATGCTTGTATATATTTTAATTATGCTTATAGCATTACGCGTAGAGGTCAGAATGCTAAAGCTATGCTTAGTACATATCGTAATGCTGCTGCTTGGTGTGGTTATACGAGTCCAAATATTTCCCAATCATCAGCCATACCGCTCATGTTGCCTCCTGGCATCTTTTTGATATGTGGAGACCGAGCCTGGAGTGGAATTCCATCATGTTTGAATGGTGGCCTCTGCAGTCTTGGTCGTCTCACTTTGCTGACTCCTAATTTGGCCATGATACATGCGAAACAACGTAAATTAAGAGGACGAGTGCGTAGAGGCATTCACACATTTGAGAAAGATTGTGATGACCAGGTAACATTTTGGGGACCCGCAGAAATCATAGCATCATCAATATTAGCACCAGGAGTGGCCTCTGCTGCTGCTCTCAAAAAACTAACGAAATTGGGCTGTTGGCTGAGTAAGCAAAGTAGTGCTACATCCAATGCACTAAGTGGCTTGCTAGCTGACGTGGAAAGCATTAGACATGCTACTCTTCAAAATAGGGCTGCAATAGATTTCTTGCTCCTAGCTCATGGTCACGGTTGTGAAGATTTTGAGGGTATGTGCTGTATGAATTTGTCGGATCATTCAGAGTCGATCCATCACAGTATCGCATCATTGCGAAGCCAGCTGGAGAAGCTGAGATATGAGGGTAGCTGGCTTGATGGATGGTTTAACAAATGGGGAACTGTTGGATGGGTTAGAGACATATAAAAGGGTGTGTTAATTATATTGATAGTTACCTTACTGATCTTAACTGTTATTCCTTGCATTATACAGATTGTTAAGAGACTTCTGAGCAAGGCCTTGTCTTCGGCTGTTTTGTTTGCGCAAAAAGAAAAAGAGGGAGCTGCGGAGGGATGGCTCCATGAGAACGGCCACATATTTCCCACTCTCTACCCCTGCGAACAAAACAGCCAGGATGAGATATCACTTTAAAGGAATGTGGAGCTAGCAGCAAGGTCAGGTAATGAGTTGGGGAGTATGGACTGTGAATAGAAGTTCCTAATTCTGAAACATTCCTCTGAGACAGGATAAGATATAGGCCTTGCACAGGTGTCCACTCTATCGCTTTCACTGTTTTTAATTTCTTCTGCCCGCGGTTCCCAGCCATGCTTTGTTAAGCTTGCTAGAGAGTATATAATCACGCTGCTCTGTAGAATAAACGGACTGACTGCTTTTAGCCACAATGGTGTGCGGTCTGATTCCTAGCGACGTCCCGCTCTTTCGAAGACCCTGGACCTAAAAGTTTCCCAAGATCTGGATTAGGACGTGGGGAACACCCGACAATTTCTATTCTCAAACCCGGCAAATTCTCCCTATATTACAGCTCTATTAATTAATTGTCTCTTAAGCTACATCCTTAAATCCCCACAATGTATTCTCTGGTGCTACCGGGTAAAGGAGTTTTGTTTGTTTCCGCATATTATTTCAATCTGCTTCAGTTCCCTTGTCTTGATTTCTATCTGCACAACAGCTCTGATTTATTGCCATGCACACCCCTCCTTCCTTGTCAGGGAGCAAATCGAATGCTCTTCGCTTTGGTCTAACTACATCCCTTAAGGGAAGAACCCTCTGTTTGTCATCCCGATGGCTAGCATCTCTTGTGTCCTTTTGGAATAAGCCCATGCTGGCAGATATACTAACTCTGCCTTTTCCCAATTCACTTCCTCATAGCAATGGGGGAACCAAAGCGTGGAAAGCATGAGGCCGTACTACTAGGGGTTTAGTCCCTTTGAGTGTATTGTCCTCCAAGGGGTTCTTAGAATTCCTGGTGGAGGGTGCGAGTGATTAAAAATTGGGTGTCCCGGAATTCGGTGTCCTAAAGTCCACGTTCCTCTCCATTTATGTGGTAATACTTGCCAGGCCTTTCCATGTCCACCTAGCCACCCTGATCCTTTAGCAATACAGTCCAACAAAAACTCTCCTGTTTGCCCTGCCGGTCCCACAATGTCTCGTAAAGGGGCTGGTAATTTGGGCCTTTGTCAGCTTTACTTCTGGGTCAAATTGCGATGGGACCAGAGTGGGAGAGGTGGGAGGTTTCTTGATCTGATGCCCTTTCCCTCTCACCAGACCAAGGGAGGGGATCCTACTTCATGCAGTTGTGGTATTTCATCCCTCCTTTTCTTCTAGAAGCCCCTTCCCGAGTCCAGCACTCCCCTGTACTACAAGCAGAGCAGCATCTCTTCAGTCGTTTCTCTTTCTCCCTTTTTTTATAAAGCCAATACTAAGGGATCCTGTGGTATCATAAGCCCACACGCCCTCTGCCATTCCAAGGCGAAATCCCACACCCCAGAGGGCTTTCCTTAGGGATGGCATTCCTTTATTTCCCTCCCATGGTGAGTGAGATTTCCCTCTGGATTCCTCTTCTTGTTTCTAACTCAACTCCCATCTGTCTCTCCCGCAATAGGAAGGAGAAGGATTCGGTTTCTCTAGGACACTCTCAGCTCCACAGGGCCGTGTGTCTGTGGGTTGAGAAGCCAAAGCATGGCAGCGCTGGCTGAAGCCGTTACTGGTGGGATGCTTGCCATGGCAACGGAGCCCCAAACAAACCCCACTCTCCAAGCGCCATGGCAGGTAAGGCAGCAGGCTCCCGCTGCTCCCGCTGCTCCTGCCCCCCAGGAGCCCCCCACCTGCCTCTGCCGTCCGATAGCTCAGCCCAGCACCTATCTGATCTTCCCCCAGCAGGGACGTTCCCAGCGGTTACTGCCCGCATGCTGCCTTCTGGGTTGGGGGATGGCGAGGCCACCCCGCAATGCCTGGCAGGGAGTTCCGGGGCCCCTGGGGAGCCCGGGGAGGCTGGGGCAGGTGCCCGCGGAGTGCAGCTCCCTGAGAAGGTGAAAGTCCCTCCTGTGGTGAAGCTCCTTTCCAGGGTGGAGCCTGGTACCTGTGCAAGTGGTACCTGTAACGTTTTGCTCCTGTACCTGTGCACAGCGTCCCCGAAGGGCTTTGTAATGACATAAGGACATCCCTTCTCAGAAATGGACTGATGTCTTTTTCTCTATTGCCCTTGTCTTCAGAATACACCAACGACAAATCCCTGGTCCCCCGGGACTCATCCAAAATTGAGAGCAGAGACTCTGCTGGAGGAGGAAAAGGTGCCCGGGAAACACCTGCTGCGTAAGTACCCATTGGACATGGGCTTCTTTGTTAGGGGTGTCAGTGTGCTACCTCGTTTCAGGATCTGGGCTTGCAGAGGCCTTCAGAGGGTCTTTACCTTGGTCAAGCTGCTGTCAGCTTGTGCGGTCGTGTGTCTGTGCCAAAGCACACTTGGTTATCCAGGCCTTAGAAAGGAGACTGATGTGTTATGGTGTGCCTGGAACAAACCGTGCCGCGGCATTCTGCTCCCCAGGCAGCATCTGCATGGCCAAAGCCTGCCTTTGCCTGGTCTGCGTGTACGCAGGGAGCATCTTCCTGCAGGAGCTGTTGCTCTCAGGCATTCCCCGGTCAGTGTGGATGGCAGCGCGTTGCGCTTGAACCTGCGGCCTTGTTGTGGGGCTTGATGTCAAGATGTAGGCTTTGAGCTCTCAGAACATCCCGTTGAGATGTTGAAGCTTTAAGGCTGTGTTGTCTGAGCTTTCTGTTGGGTACAAGTGCTTTAGTTTCAGTTCTGATCCCCTTCCTTTCTTCTTCTAGAAGCCGAAGAGAGCCGGCGAGAGGGACATCCAAAGCAGTATGTACAACCACCATCTCACACCTGTGTTTTTTCCTACACGCTGCCCTCAGCTCTAACCAGTGTAGCCTTGTCTTGCTTCTCCATGCACTGCCTTAGCTGGGGCATTTGTTCCTAGAAGTGTGTAATTGAGGAGAAGTGGTTTGGGCCCTTCTGGGTATATCCATGTCTTTCCTAGCTTGCCATGAATGGAAGTGGTGTTGTTACACAAAGTGGCATTCCCGAGTTGTGCCTTCGATCTCGCCGCTTGCTCTGCCAAGCGCTTTAGCTTCTTGTCATGCAGCACAAAGGCACTTTCTAAGCCGTCCCAGGGTTGGGCTGGGGTTTGAGCAAGTGCCGGTCCCGGGAGGGTGGAAATGGCTCTTTCAGGGACACTCAGAGGATATAGCGCAGACGTCCAGGCCACAGGAGAGGGGAACGGTTGCTGTGCTTGGAGTGTAGAACTTCAATCTGTGTTTCATTGTCTCCGACCAGGTTGATGGCTCGTCTGCATCCCCTTCGCTGGCCCGGCTTATTAAGGTATCTAGCTCTCTGTTGCTGTTAAAGGAGGAAACCCAAGTGTTTTCTTGCTATTTTGAAATCGTACCCCGAGACCTATAGCTGGGTGACTGCTTTCACGTGAAGAGAACTCTCAGCTCTTGCTAACGATTTAAAGTCTTGATTTTGAGTTTCAGCTGTGGGTTGGATTTGACATGTGCACTCTTTTCTCCACTCTGCTGCGTAACTTGGTCTGGGAGAGCCATTGCACTGTGTGCAAAGGTGTAGTGCTGGCCAGTGAAATGACTGGCCTTTGAAGCTACAAAGGTGCGAGAAGGCAGAGGGCCTCCTTGGTCCCGCTGAAAAGAAAGGCTGGAGTTCATCTCTTTCCACCTGTAACTTCTCCCCTGTCTCCCTGCAGAAGTTCACTTGTGTACATTTGGAGAGAAGAAATCAGTAGGTGTGAAGGGAGCTACCAGAAGGTGGTGGTCTCCATTAGTGCTTGCCCTGCACGTGTCCTTTGTTCTTGAAAGTTGTCAGGAGAAGTTTCTCTCAGTAACGGGAAGGTCTCTCCAAGTAGTCTGCACATTGCAGCTTTTGAGGAAATGTCTCTTTCAGAGACAAGCCTGACTTGAAGCACGTCCCAACTGCTACTTGAACCCCCTGAGTGCAGACCGGCTTTTAGCATGGAGGCTGCATGTTGCAAAAGGTTTTCAGGTTTCTCACTGGATTGTATTAAATGCTGTGTTTGAATTCCCTTCAATTCCTGGAGACGTGGATGTGTTTAGTCAGCTGTTTGCTTTCAGACAAATTCAGCCAGTTTCTGTAGAGGTTTTGTTAGATGTTCGTGCAAGTGATTCAATCCATGCCGGTCTGGATTGCCTCATGAACGGGACGAGTGGTTGATCTGGGTAGAGCGGTGCTTGGGAATGGTGGGTGTGACATCATGCCCTGTTCCACAGACTGCCAACCTGGCTGAAGCCGACGCTTCCGAGGAAGACAAGATCGCAGCCATGATGGTCCAGTCTTGTCAGCAGTACCATCCGGTCCAGTGAGTGCTGAGAATGTCCAGTCTGTCCTGTGGAGGTTGCTGAAGAGCCGCAGGGCGGTCTGTTTCCACCAGAGACATTGATACAGAGCTTTGTCTTTGTTTCCCCTTTAGTTACATGAAGAAATGCTGGGGTCCACCTCCACCAAGCTACATCTGCTTTCGGTGCGGGGAACCTGGCCACTACCGCAGGGACTGCCCCACTAATGGGGTAAGAGTGGGGGGACTCGTGGCATCACTTCACTTTGAGTTTGTTTACATTGTCAGTGAGGTAACAAAGGCATGAATACTGGTATTCAGAAGGGTTTCTCTGGGGTGAAAGAGAGCAGCTCCGTGGTCACGGGGCAAAGCCCTTCAGAATGCCAGGGAAACGGGGATTTACAAAGGGACCGTTTCCTTCCCTCTGGGTCAGCGACGTGAAATGTGCCCGTAGATCTTTCCCTGGGAACTGTGATGCATCTGTTAATACTTCCATCACTGTACCCTTCCCTTTTAATATTGACCTAAGTGAATGCTGCGAGCCTCTGGACGAGTCCTGCTGCCATTTACTGTCAGTCCCTGAATGTGTCTGCAGAGGCTGTGAAGTCAGCCGTGTTGTCTGGCTGGTGCCGAGAGGTTTCCCCAGTGCCTGACAGAGAGCCCTGAGTTCAGCTCTCAGCGGACCTGGGCCTTGGAGGAGGAGCGGGTCTTTGTCTCTTCCCTGTGTGGCTGGTGCGCTCAGGGAGCTCTCCCGCTTAAGGAACCTGAAGTCAAGACCAAGACTGTCGACTGAGTTCAAAACCAAGCTCAAGCCTTAGTGACATCCTGGCTGTATCCACTGAGGAAAATCAGTATTGCCCTCAAGCGAGCCTTACGCTAGGGCAAAGGGCAGGATGAAAGGCTCCTGCTGCTTCTAATAATCACCGCCATGTCCGTTTCCCTTCTTGACAGGACAAAGATTTTGAGCCAGTTCGGAGAATAAAGAAGAGCACAGGGATTCCCAGCACGTTCCTGGTGGAGGTGAAAGACCCCAGCACAAAGGGCACAATGGTGACCAGCACTGGGCAATACGTCATTCCATCTGTGACTGCGTAAGTACTGAAGGAATTGGACTGAGAGAAGAGGGAGCAAGAGAAACCCTGCACAGATGGCAATGCCGGCACTTTGGCCAGCAGCTTCCGGGGAGGAAGCATTGTCATTGGACCTTGGCCCTAAAATCTGTGCCACCTTCTCCTCTTAAAACCAGGCGGTCACAATGTTCATGCTCCTGCGAGTTGGTTAAAGTGGTGGTGTGCCACCATCCACGAGGGAGACAGCCAGCGTCTTTTCAGTTGTCTGTGGGGACAGGACAAGGGGCAGTGGCTTCAAGTTGGAGCAAAGGAAGTTCTGCACCAATCTGGGCAAGAACTTTTTCACAGTGAGGGTGAGGGAGCCCTGGGACAGGCTGCCCGGGGGGTTCGGAGTCTCATCTCTGGAGATATTCCAGCCCCGTCTGGACGCCGACCTGTGCAATATGAGCTGGGGAGCTGCTTTGGCAGGGGGTTAGACTCGATGAGCTCTTGAGGTCCCTTCCAGCCCCTGTGATTCTGTGCTTCTGTGATCTGAATTTCTGCGAAAGCGTACAGGTAGAGTTGTTCTCTTCACAAGCTCATTTTGCTTTGGAATGCTACTTCACAAATACAAACTGTCACAAATAGCTGTTGAGCCAAGCTTTCTGTCCCCGTCTGAGTTTGCCTTTACCCATTTGTACCTTTCTTCTTCCTTCCCCACCACCCTCCAGGGAAGCGTATGCCAGAGGAAAAAGAAAGCGTCCCTTCCCATGCGACGAGCCATCCTCCTCCTCCTCCCCCTCAGATGCTCCTATTCCTGAATGGTTGTGTTGTCCCATCTGTAAAGAAGACCTGAATGACGCCGCAATCATCCCCTGTTGTGGGAACAGTTACTGTGACGAGTGTAAGTGTTACTCCCATGACTGTCCTTTCAGACCATCCCATCTGATCTGTAGAAAGCAGCAAGGGGAGATCACCAGCTTCCTTCGGGCTCTGTTCTATTTCAAACTTCAGTACACCCTGACTAGGAAAGGACTCCGCCCCTCTAAGGGGGAAAGCACAAGTCAGAATGCTTTATTCCCCTTTTCCATACCTAGCTCCATCTTCTCTGTGTGTGCAAGGACATGTATGAGAAGAGTGCAGAAATGTGCACCAACCTGCTTTTGAGAGGCAGCTTATTCCTTAAGCTTGAGGTGTGGGATTGTCACTGTCCTTGGGGGTAGAAAGAAGACGAGTTGGATCACTGGACACAGCGACCTGTAGGTCATTTGCTAAAGACCAGAAGTTTTTACATTGTGCAACGTTGATCGCTCCAGGCTCTCCATGCAGACAATATTCACCCAGGAATCATTGGTTTTCAAGGGATTAGAACTCTCAAACTGTCTTTAGTTTGGCTAAAAACTACTCTGACTCTTCTGGTCTTCCACAGGCATTCGAACAGTGCTGCTGGATTCGGAGGGCCATACCTGCCCAACGTGCCACCGGGCGGATGTCTCCCCCGACACCTTAGTGGCCAACAAGGCACTACGCAAGGTAACGTGAGGACTCTCCGAAAGCTGCTTGTACCAACAGTCTCTGCAAGAAACTGAAAGGGAGGGAAATACTCACTGGCAGACAGTGGTTAGTGCCAGGGTAGGATGGGATGTGATCCTAGCTCTGTCTGTTGATTTGCTGTGGGACCGAGAGCGTGTACAGGAACACACAGGGGATGTGACTCAGGGGTGGGGGGGACGCTTTGTTCGTCTGTCTCGGGAAGTTTCATGGTGCCTTTGTGTCAATGTTTTCTGCCTGTAGCTTGTGAACAGGTTCAACAGCGGAACCGGCAGCGCCAAATGGCCCCGTCACTAGGTTCAGCAGCACCATCATCAGCAGCCGACTGTTCCAGAAGGGGATGTGCACTTGCACCATTCTTGTTTATAACTATTTTATTGAAATAAAGTTTCAGGGTTGAAAAGAAAAGACTGAAAAACAAACCCTTCTTGAGGGAAGGAGGTAAAAACCAGGAGCAGAAGCTACTTGTTTGTGGAAGGGGCTGATGCTGATCTCAGAAAGCCTTTCCACACTGATTTTCATGACTCTTAGAGCAAAGCCTGTAAGGAAGCGCTAGTTTCTGCCTGACAGCTCCTGGCCGGAGCTGAAGGGCAGCCACCTCGGTTGCAGACGGGAAAGATCCTGGGTGCCTGCATCTTGTCCATGCAAGGACCAATGGAGAAAGGAAGTGTTTCCCAGGCAGGAGAAGGCAGCTGGGGCAGGAGTGCTCTGCCCAGAGATACCCCAAGGAAGCCGAATATTCCCAGTCCCTGAGCAGGGTAGTAGTTAGCAGTGAGAGCTGCTCAGGCCTAAGGAGAAAAACACACTGTAGGAACTAAACCTGCTGGGAGGGCTCAGAAGGGTCTCTGGGAGTCAGGGTGCCCAATGCCTGGTCTCAGGGAACTTTGACAATGCCTCCTTCCCCCCTGCACCCGGCCTCGCTGTCCTCACTGGGAGCCCAGGCCTCAGCTCAGCTTGGCCGCAGCAGGTGCAGAGCCTGGGCCGGCCCAGACACCCATGGCCGCCTGGCAGCCCTGTGCCCCAGGCCTACAGCTCCCAGCATGCCCCGGGGCAGGCCTTGCTGGAGCCTGAGCCTCTGGGGACACCAGCCCCAGACCCGGCCCAGCTCCCTCAGATCCCATGGCTGCTCCCTGAGTCTTCTCTGGCCCTGCACTGAGAGGGGGACATCAGATGGACAGAGGGATGGAGGGACACAGGCTGTGCCAGGGGGCGGGACAGAGGGGACACTGCAAAGGCAGGTAGGAGCAGAAAGGATGGAGAGAAGAGAGAGAAGGGCAGGGAGCGTGAGAGAGACGTGTGGAGGAAGGGAAGCAGAGCAAGAGGCTGAGGGACAGCCAGGGAGGGATTAGGAGGGACAGCCAGGCTGTCAGGGAAAGAGAACATTAGCGAGAAAGAAAGGGAAAGAGCAAGATCCTGATGGTCTCCAGACAGAGGGAGGAATCGCAAAGTGGGGGCAAGGATCTGGACAGAGTACCGTAGGGAGAGACAAAAGCAGCAATTTTGGGCAACGGCCCCAGTCCTTGGAGCTCCTGTTTGATCAAAGTTGGAAGACGTGCCGTGGTCTGGAGAGCGTGCTGCAGGGAGGTGAGAGCGACTGGGGAGCAAGGCTGAGAGACCTGCCTGAGCACAGAGGTGGCCGCAGCACAGCCCAGGTGAGCTGGTTGTCTTGACTGTCAAAGTCGAGCCCCTGATTGTGCTCATTGTCTCTAGTATTTGACTCTCTGCCCAAATCAGGGGATGGCTTTGTTTCCACACGTTGTGGCAGTCGTGCAGGGCAGTGATGGCAGGGAAGGTTTGTATTTGGAAGTTTGGGATTTGGGTGGATGAGCTGTTGGATTAGGAACTTTTTTATTCGTCAGCAAAATGTGTGCCAGTGGTTCCAGAAAGTTCCTCTCTTTTCTCCCTTTGCAAGCATCTTGGCGAATGGGAGAAAACTGGGAGGGATGCCCCTGAGTAGGGATAAATTCCAAGGGCATTGTAATGAGGGGTGGTGACAATATCTCTTGGTTAATTGAGAAGAGTGGCCGGAAAATGAGACCTTGAAATATCACGCTGTCTGTGCCTGTTTAGCCCTGGTTAAAGACCAGATGCCCACCAAACTCGGTCTATCACTCTCCTTTGTAGTTGGACAGGGGAGGAAATGTATATTGAGAGGCTTAGGAGTCAATGTAAGGACAGGGAGAGATCATCTTATCATCAGTGACATGGGCAAAACAGACTCAGCACAGAGTGAAGGAAAGAAAACTCTCTAATTTATTACACTACAACTACACACAGAGTGAAACCAGAGTTGGGTAATGAGAAGCACAACACTCCCCTTCACTTTATTCTCTCCCAGGCTGTTCCAGTGTTATGGTTGAATTTTGTAGCTCCTCTAACAGAAGAGCTCAAACGGCTACAGCCACATCCTACTGCAATCCAAACCATGCACATACTTTCTATTCTCAAAACACAGAAGTACTTTCTATTCTCCAACCCGGCAAATTCTCCCTATATTACAGCTATATTAATTAATTGTCCCTTAAGCTACATCCTTAAATCCCCACAATGTATTCTCTGGTGCTACCGGGTAAAGGAGTTTTGTTTGTTTCCGCATATTATTTCAATCTGCTTCAGTTCCCTTGTCTTGATTTCTATCTGCACAACAGCTCTGATTTATTGCCATGCACACCCCTCCTTCCTTGTCAGGGAGCAAATCGAATGCTCTCCGCTTTGGTCTAACTACGTCCCTTAAGGAAGAACCCTCTGTTTGTCATCCCGATGGCTAGCATCTCTTGTGTCTTTTTGGAATAAGCCCATGCTGGCAGATACACTAACTCTGCCTTTTCCCAATTCACTTCCTCATAGCAATGGGGGAACCAAATCGTGGAAAGCATGAGGCCGTACTACTAGGGGTAGAGTCCCTTTGAGTGTATTGTCCTCCAAGGGGTTCTTAGAATTCCTGGTGGAGGGTGCGAGTGATTAAAAATTGGGTGTCCAGGAATTCGGTGTCCTAAAGTCCACGTTCCTCTCCATTTATGTGGTAATACTTGCCAGGCCTTTCCATGTCCACCTAGCCACCCTGATCCTTTAGCAATACAGTCCAACAAAAACTCTCCTGTTTGCCCTGCCTGTCCCACAATGTCTCGTAAAGGGGCTGGTAATTTGGGCCTTTGTCAGCTTTACTTCTGGTTCAACTTGCGACGGGACCAGAGTGGGAGAGGTGGGAGGTTTCTTGATCTCATGCACTTTCCCACTCACCAGACCAAGGGAGGGGATCCTACTTCATGCAGTTGTGTTTTTTCATCCCTCCTTTTCTTCTAGAAGCCCCTTCCCGAGTCCAGCACTCCCCTGTACTACAAGCAGAGCAGCATCTCTTCAGTCGTTTCTCTTTCTCCCTTTTTTTTATAAAGCCAATACTAAGGGATCCTGTGGTATCGTAAGCCCACACGCCCTCTGCCATTCCAAGGCAAAATCCCACACCCCAGAGGGCTTTCCTTAGGGATGGCATTCCTTTGTTTCCCTCCCATGGTGAGTGAGATTTCCCTCTGGATTCCTCTTCTTGTTTCTAACTCAACTCCTGTCTGTCTCTCCAGCAATAGGAAGGAGAAGGATTCGGTTTCTCTAGGACACTCTCAGCTCCACAGGGCCGTGTGTCTGTGGGTTGAGAAGCCAAAGCATGGCAGCGCTGGCTGAAGCCGTTACTGGTGGGATGCTTGCCATGGCAACGGAGCCCCAAAGAAACCCCACTCTCCAAGCGCCATGGCAGGTAAGGCAGCAGGCTCCCGCTCCTCCCGCTGCTCCTGCCCCCCAGGAGCCCCCCACCTGCCTCTGCCGTCCGATGGCTCAGCCCAGCACCTATCTGATCTTCCCCCAGCAGGGACGTTCCCAGCGGTTACTGCCCGCATGCTGCCTTCTGGGTTGGGGGAGGGCGAGGCCACCCCGCAATGCCTGGCAGGGAGTTCCGGGGCCCCTGGGGAGCCCGGGGAGGCTGGGGCAGGTGCCTGCGGAGTGCAGCTCCCCGAGAAGGTGCAAGTCCCTCCTGGGGTGCAGCTCCTTTCCAGGGTGGAGCCTGGTACCTGTGCAGTGGTACCTGTAACGTTTTGCTCCTGTACCTGTGCACAGCGTCCCCGAAGAGCTTTGTAATGACATATGGACATCCCTTGTCAGAAATGGACTGATGTCTTTTTCTCTATTGCCCTTGTCTTCAGAATACACCAACGACAAATCCCTGGTCCCCCGGGACTCATCCAAAATTGGGAGCAGAGACTCTGCTGGAGGAGGAAAAGCTGCCCGGGAAACACCTGCTGCGTAAGTACCCATTGGACATGGGCTTCTTTGTTAGGGGTGTCAGTGTGCTACCTCGTTTCAGGATCCGGGCTTGCAGAGGCCTTCAGAGGGTCTTTACCTTGGTCAAGCTGCTGTCAGTTTGTGCGGTCGTGTGTCTGTGCCAAAGCAGACTTGGATTTCCAGGCCTTAGAAAGGAGACTGATGTGTTATGGTGTGCCTGGAACAAACCGTGCCGTGGCACCCTGCTCCCCAGGCAGCATCTGCAAGGCCAAAGCCTGCCTTTGCCTTGTCTGCGTGTACGCAGGGAGCATCTTCCTGCAGGAGCTGTTGCTCTCAGGCATTCCCCGGTCAGTGTGGATGGCAGCGCGTTGCGCTTGAACCTGCGGCCTTGTTGTGGGGCTTGATGTCAAGATGTAGGCTTTGAGCTCTCAGAACATCCCGTTGGGATGTTGAGGCTTTAGGGTGTGTTGTCTGAGCTTTCTGTTGGGTACAAGTGCTTTAGTTTCAGTTCTGATCCCCTTCCTTTCTTCTTCTAGACGCCGAAGAGAGCCGGCGAGAGGGACATCCAAAGCAGTATGTACAACCACCATCTCGCACCTGTGTTTTTTCCTACACGCTGCTCTCAGCTCTAACCAGTGTAGCCGTGTCTTGCTTTTCCATGCACTGCCTTAGCTGGGGCATTTGTTCCTAGAAGTGTGTAATTGAGGAGAAGTGGTTTGCGCCCCTCTGGGTACATCCATGTCTTTCCTAGCTTGCCGTGAATGGAAGTGGTGTTGTTACACAAAGTGGCATTCCCGAGTTGTGCCTTCGATCTCGCCGCTTGCTCTGCCAAGCGCTTTAGCTTCTTGTCATGCAGCACAAAGGCACTTTCTAAGCCGTCCCAGGGTTGGGCTGGGGTTTGAGCAAGTGCCGGTCCCGGGAGGGTGGAAATGGCTCTTTCAGGGACACTCAGAGGATATAGCGCAGACGTCCAGGCCACAGGAGAGGGGAACGGTTGCTGTGCTTGGAGTGTAGAACTTCAATCTGTGTTTCATTGTCTCCGACCAGGTTGATGGCTCGTCTGCATCCCCTTCGCTGGCCCGGCTTATTAAGGTATCTAGCTTTCTGTTGCTGTTAAAGGAGGAAACCCAAGTGTTTTCTTGCTATTTTGAAATCGTACCCCAAGACCTACAGCTGGGTGACTGCTTTCACGTGAAGAGAACTCTCAGCTCTTGCTAACGATTTAAAGTCTTGATTTTGAGTTTCAGCTGTGGGTTGGATTTGACATGTGCACTCTTTTCTCCACTCTGCTGCGTAACTTGGTCTGGGAGAGCCATTGCACTGTGTGCAAAGGTGTAGTGCTGGCCAGTGAAATGACTGGCCTTTGAAGCTACAAAGGTGCGAGAAGGCAGAGGGCCTCCTTGGTCCCGCTGAAAAGAAAGGCTGGAGTTCATCTCTTCCCACCGGTAACTTCTCCCCTGTCTCCCTGCAGAAGTTCACTTGTGTACATTTGGAGAGAAGAAATCAGTAGGTGTGAAGGGAGCTACCAGAAGGTGGTGGTCTCCATTAGTGCTTGCCCTGCACATGTCCTTTGTTCTTGAAAGTCGTCAGGTGAAGTTTCTCTCAGTAACGGGAAGGTCTCTCCCAAGTAGTCTGCACATTGCAGCTTTTGAGGAAATGTCTCTTTCAGAGACAAGCCTGACTTGAAGCACGTCCCAACCGCTACTTGAACCCCCTGAGTGCAGACCGGCTTTTAGCATGGAGGCTGCACGTTGCAAAAGGTTTTCAGGTTTCTCACTGGATTGTATTAAATGCTGTGTTTGAATTCCCTTCAATTCCTGGAGACATGGATGTGTTTAGTCAGCTGTTTGCTTTCAGACAAATTCAGCCAGTTTCTGTAGAGGTTTTGTTAAATGTTCGTGCAAGTGATTCAATCCATGCCGGTCTGGATTGCCTCATGAACGGGACGAGTGGTTGATCTGGGTAGAGCGGTGCTTGGGAATGGTGGGTGTGACATCATGCCCTGTTCCACAGACTGCCAACCTGGCTGAAGCCGACGCTTCCGAGGAAGACAAGATCGCAGCCATGATGGTCCAGTCTTGTCAGCAGTACCATCCGGTCCAGTGAGTGCTGAGAATGTCCAGTCTGTCCTGTGGAGGTTGCTGAAGAGCCGCAGGGCGGTCTGTTTCCACCAGAGACATTGATACAGAGCTTTGTCTTTGTTTCCCCTTTAGTTACATGAAGAAATGTTGGGGTCCACCTCCACCAAGCTACATCTGCTTTCGGTGCGGGAAACCTGGCCACTACCGCAGGGACTGCCCCACTAATGGGGTAAGAGTGGGGGGACTCGTGGCATCACTTCACTTTGAGTTTGTTTACCTTGTCAGTGAGGTAACCAAGGCATGAATACTGGTATTCAGAAGGGTTTCTCTGGGGGTGAAAGAGAGCAGCTCTGTGGCCACGGGGCAAAGCCCTTCAGAATGCCAGGGAAACGGGGATATACAAAGGGACCGTTTCCTTCCCTCTGGGTCAGCGACGTGAAATGTGCCCGTAGATCTTTCCCTGGGAACTGTGATGCATCTGTTAATACTTCTATCACTGTACCCTTCCCTTTTAATATTGACCTGAGTGAATGCTACGAGCCTCTGGACGAGTCCTGCTGCCATATACTGTCAGTCCCTGAATGTGTCTGCAGAGGCTGTGAAGTCAGCCGTGTTGTCTGGCTGGTGCCGGGAGGTTTCCCCAGTGCCTGACAGAGAGCCCTGAGTTCAGCTCTCAGCGGACCTGGGCCTTGGAGGAGGAGCGGGTCTGTGTCTCTTCCCTGTGTGGCTGGTGCGCTCAGGGAGCTCTCCCGCTTAAGGAACCTGAAGTCAAGACCAAGACTGTCGACTGAGTTCAAAACCAAGCTCAAGCCTTAGTGACATCCTGGCTGTATCCACTGAGGAAAATCAGTATTGCCCTCAAGCGAGCCTTACGCTAGGGCAAAGGGCAGGATGAAAGGCTCCTGCTGCTTCTAATAATCACTGCCATGTCCGTTTCCCTTCTTGACAGGACAAAGATTTTGAGCCAGTTCGGAGAATAAAGAAGAGCACAGGGATTCCCAGCACGTTCCTGGTGGAGGTGAAAGACCCCAGCACAAAGGGCACAATGGTGACCAGCACTGGGCAATACGTCATTCCATCTGTGACTGCGTAAGTACTGAAGGAATTGGACTGAGAGAAGAGGGAGCAAGAGAAACCCTGCACAGATGGCAATGCCGGCACTTTGGCCAGCAGCTTCCGGGGAGGAAGCATTGTCATTGGACCTTGGCCCTAAAATCTGTGCCACCTTCTCCTCTTAAAACCAGGCGGTCACAATGTTCATGCCCCTGCGAGTTGGTTAAAGTGGTGGTGTGCCACCATCCACGAGGGAGACAGCCAGCGTCTTTTCAGTTGTCTGTGGGGACAGGACAAGGGGCAGTGGCTTCAAGTTGGAGCAAAGGAAGTTCTGCACCAATCTGGGCAAGAACTTTTTCACAGTGAGGGTGAGGGAGCCCTGGGACAGGCTGCCCGGGGGGTTCGGAGTCTCATCTCTGGAGATATTCCAGCCCCGTCTGGACGCCGACCTGTGCAATATGAGCTGGGGAGCTGCTTTGGCAGGGGGTTAGACTCGATGAGCTCTTGAGGTCCCTTCCAGCCCCTGTGATTCTGTGCTTCTGTGATCTGAATTTCTGCGAAAGCGTACAGGTAGAGTTGTTCTCTTCACAAGCTCATTTTGCTTTGGAATGCTACTTCACAAATACAAACTGTCACAAATAGCTGTTGAGCCAAGCTTTCTGTCCCCGTCTGAGTTTGCCTTTACCCATTTGTACCTTTCTTCTTCCTTCCCCACCACCCTCCAGGGAAGCGTATGCCAGAGGAAAAAGAAAGCGTCCCTTCCCATGCGACGAGCCATCCTCCTCCTCCTCCCCCTCAGATGCTCCTATTCCTGAATGGTTGTGTTGTCCCATCTGTAAAGAAGACCTGAATGACGCCGCAATCATCCCCTGTTGTGGGAACAGTTACTGTGACGAGTGTAAGTGTTACTCCCATGACTGTCCTTTCAGACCATCCCATCTGATCTGTAGAAAGCAGCAAGGGGAGATCACCAGCTTCCTTCGGGCTCTGTTCTATTTCAAACTTCAGTACACCCTGACTAGGAAAGGACTCCGCCCCTCTAAGGGGGAAAGCACAAGTCAGAATGCTTTATTCCCCTTTTCCATACCTAGCTCCATCTTCTCTGTGTGTGCAAGGACATGTATGAGAAGAGTGCAGAAATGTGCACCAACCTGCTTTTGAGAGGCGGCTTATTCCTTAAGCTTGAGGTGTGGGATTGTCACTGTCCTTGGGGGTAGAAAGAAGACGAGTTGGATCACTGGACACAGCGACCTGTAGGTCATTTGCTAAAGACCAGAAGTTTTTACATTGTGCAACGTTGATCGCTCCAGGCTCTCCATGCAGACAATATTCACCCAGGAATCACTGGTTTTCAAGGGATTAGAACTCTCAAACTGTCTTTAGTTTGGCTAAAAACTACTCTGACTCTTCTGGTCTTCCACAGGCATTCGAACAGTGCTGCTGGATTCGGAGGGCCATACCTGCCCAACGTGCCACCGGGCGGATGTCTCCCCCGACACCTTAGTGGCCAACAAGGCACTACGCAAGGTAACGTGAGGACTCTCCGAAAGCTGCTTGTACCAACAGTCTCTGCAAGAAACTGAAAGGGAGGGAAATACTCACTGGCAGACAGTGGTTAGCGCCAGGGTAGGATGGGATGTGATCCTAGCTCTGTCTGTTGATTTGCTGTGGGACCGAGAGCGTGTACAGGAACACACAGGGGATGTGACTCAGGGGTGGGGGGGACGCTTTGTTCGTCTGTCTCGGGAAGTTTCATGGTGCCTTTGTGTCAATGTTTTCTGCCTGTAGCTTGTGAACAGGTTCAACAGCGGAACCGGCAGCGCCAAATGGCCCCGTCACTAGGTTCAGCAGCACCATCATCAGCAGCAGACTGTTCCAGAAGGGGATGTGCACTTGCACCATTCTTGTTTATAACTATTTTATTGAAATAAAGTTTCAGGGTTGAAAAGAAAAGACTGAAAAACAAACCCTTCTTGAGGGAAGGAGGTAAAAACCAGGAGCAGAAGCTACTTGTTTGTGGAAGGGGCTGATGCTGATCTCAGAAAGCCTTTCCACACTGATTTTCATGACTCTTAGAGCAAAGCCTGTAAGGAAGCGCTAGTTTCTGCCTGACAGCTCCTGGCCGGAGCTGAAGGGCAGCCACCTCGGTTGCAGACGGGAAAGATCCTGGGTGCCTGCATCTTGTCCATGCAAGGACCAATGGAGAAAGGAAGTGTTTCCCAGGCAGGAGAAGGCAGCTGGGGCAGGAGTGCTCTGCCCAGAGATACCCCAAGGAAGCTGAATATTCCCAGTACCTGAGCAGGGTAGTAGTTAGCAGTGAGAGCTGCTCAGGCCTAAGGAGAAAAACACACTGTAGGAACTAAACCTGCTGGGAAGGCTCAGAAGGGTCTCTGGGAGTCAGGGTGCCCAATGCCTGGTCTCAGGGAACTTTGACAATGTCTCCTTCCCCCCTGCACCCGGCCTCGCTGTCCTCACTGGGAGCCCAGGCCTCAGCTCAGCTTGGCCGCAGCAGGTGCAGAGCCTGGGCCGGCCCAGACACCCATGGCCGCCTGGCAGCCCAGACACCCATGGCCGCCTGGCAGCCCTGTGCCCCAGGCCTACAGCTCCCAGCATGCCCCGGGGCAGGCCTTGCTGGAGCCTGAGCCTCTGGGGACACCAGCCCCAGACCCGGCCCAGCTCCCTCAGATCCCATGGCTGCTCCCTGAGGCTTCTCTGGCCCTGCACTGAGAGGGGGACATCAGATGGACAGAGGGATGGAGGGACACAGGCTGTGCCAGGGGGCGGGACAGAGGGGACACTGCAAAGGCAGGTAGGAGCAGAAAGGATGGAGAGAAGAGAGAGAAGGGCAGGGAGCGTGAGAGAGACGTGTGGAGGAAGGGAAGCAGAGCAAGAGGCTGAGGGACAGCCAGGGAGGGATTAGGAGGGACAGCCAGGCTGTCAGGGAAAGAGAACATTAGCGAGAAAGAAAGGGAAAGAGCAAGATCCTGATGGTCTCCAGACAGAGGGAGGAATCGCAAAGTGGGGGCAAGGATCTGGACAGAGTACCGTAGGGAGAGACAAAAGCAGCAATTTTGGGCAACGGCCCCAGTCCTTGGAGCTCCTGTTTGATCAAAGTTGGAAGACGTGCCGTGGTCTGGAGAGCGTGCTGCAGGGAGGTGAGAGCGACTGGGGAGCAAGGCTGAGAGACCTGCCTGAGCACAGAGGTGGCCGCAGCACAGCCCAGGTGAGCTGGTTGTCTTGACTGTCAAAGTCGAGCCCCTGATTGTGCTCATTGTCTCTAGTATTTGACTCTCTGCCCAAATCAGGGGATGGCTTTGTTTCCACACGTTGTGGCAGTCGTGCAGGGCAGTGATGGCAGGGAAGGTTTGTATTTGGAAGTTTGGGATTTGGGTGGATGAGCTGTTGGATTAGGAACTTTTTTATTCGTCAGCAAAATGTGTGCCAGTGGTTCCAGAAAGTTCCTCTCTTTTCTCCCTTTGCAAGCATCTTGGCGAATGGGAGAAAACTGGGAGGGATGCCCCTGAGTAGGGATAAATTCCAAGGGCATTGTAATGAGGGGTGGTGACAATATCTCTTGGTTAATTGAGAAGAGTGGCCGGAAAATGAGACCTTGAAATATCACGCTGTCTGTGCCTGTTTAGCCCTGGTTAAAGACCAGATGCCCACCAAACTCGGTCTATCACTCTCCTTTGTAGTTGGACAGGGGAGGAAATGTATATTGAGAGGCTTAGGAGTCAATGTAAGGACAGGGAGAGATCATCTTATCATCAGTGACATGGGCAAAACAGACTCAGCACAGAGTGAAGGAAAGAAAACTCTCTAATTTATTACACTACAACTACACACAGAGTGAAACCAGAGTTGGGTAATGAGAAGCACAACACTCCCCTTCACTTTATTCTCTCCCAGGCTGTTCCAGTGTTATGGTTGAATTTTGTAGCTCCTCTAACAGAAGAGCTCAAACGGCTACAGCCACATCCTACTGCAATCCAAACCATGCACATACTTTCTATTCTCAAAACACAGAAGTACTTTCTATTCTCCAACCCGGCAAATTCTCCCTATATTACAGCTATATTAATTAATTGTCCCTTAAGCTACATCCTTAAATCCCCACAATGTATTCTCTGGTGCTACCGGGTAAAGGAGTTTTGTTTGTTTCCGCATATTATTTCAATCTGCTTCAGTTCCCTTGTCTTGATTTCTATCTGCACAACAGCTCTGATTTATTGCCATGCACACCCCTCCTTCCTTGTCAGGGAGCAAATCGAATGCTCTTCGCTTTGGTCTAACTACGTCCCTTAAGGAAGAACCCTCTGTTTGTCATCCCGATGGATAGCATCTCTTGTGTCTTTTTGGAATAAGCCCATGCTGGCAGATACACTAACTCTGCCTTTTCCCAATTCACTTCCTCATAGCAATGGGGGAACCAAATCGTGGAAAGCATGAGGCCGTACTACTAGGGGTAGAGTCCCTTTGAGTGTATTGTCCTCCAAGGGGTTCTTAGAATTCCTGGTGGAGGGTGCGAGTGATTAAAAATTGGGTGTCCAGGAATTCGGTGTCCTAAAGTCCACGTTCCTCTCCATTTATGTGGTAATACTTGCCAGGCCTTTCCATGTCCACCTAGCCACCCTGATCCTTTAGCAATACAGTCCAACAAAAACTCTCCTGTTTGCCCTGCCTGTCCCACAATGTCTCGTAAAGGGGCTGGTAATTTGGGCCTTTGTCAGCTTTACTTCTGGTTCAACTTGCGACGGGACCAGAGTGGGAGAGGTGGGAGGTTTCTTGATCTCATGCACTTTCCCACTCACCAGACCAAGGGAGGGGATCCTACTTCATGCAGTTGTGTTTTTTCATCCCTCCTTTTCTTCTAGAAGCCCCTTCCCGAGTCCAGCACTCCCCTGTACTACAAGCAGAGCAGCATCTCTTCAGTCGTTTCTCTTTCTCCCTTTTTTTTATAAAGCCAATACTAAGGGATCCTGTGGTATCGTAAGCCCACACTCCCTCTGCCATTCCAAGGCAAAATCCCACACCCCAGAGGGCTTTCCTTAGGGATGGCATTCCTTTGTTTCCCTCCCATGGTGAGTGAGATTTCCCTCTGGATTCCTCTTCTTGTTTCTAACTCAACTCCTGTCTGTCTCTCCAGCAATAGGAAGGAGAAGGATTCGGTTTCTCTAGGACACTCTCAGCTCCACAGGGCCGTGTGTCTGTGGGTTGAGAAGCCAAAGCATGGCAGCGCTGGCTGAAGCC
The DNA here is from genome assembly GCA_020800305.1 of Porphyrio hochstetteri. Classification (NCBI taxonomy): domain Eukaryota; kingdom Metazoa; phylum Chordata; class Aves; order Gruiformes; family Rallidae; genus Porphyrio; species Porphyrio hochstetteri. The sequence continues at coordinate 13,539,917 of CM036915.1, read as the reverse complement.
GTTACTGGTGGGATGCTTGCCATGGCAACGGAGCCCCAAAGAAACCCCACTCTCCAAGCGCCATGGCAGGTAAGGCAGCAGGCTCCCGCTCCTCCCGCTGCTCCTGCCCCCCAGGAGCCCCCCACCTGCCTCTGCCGTCCGATGGCTCAGCCCAGCACCTATCTGATCTTCCCCCAGCAGGGACGTTCCCAGCGGTTACTGCCCGCATGCTGCCTTCTGGGTTGGGGGAGGGCGAGGCCACCCCGCAATGCCTGGCAGGGAGTTCCGGGGCCCCTGGGGAGCCCGGGGAGGCTGGGGCAGGTGCCTGCGGAGTGCAGCTCCCCGAGAAGGTGCAAGTCCCTCCTGGGGTGCAGCTCCTTTCCAGGGTGGAGCCTGGTACCTGTGCAGTGGTACCTGTAACGTTTTGCTCCTGTACCTGTGCACAGCGTCCCCGAAGAGCTTTGTAATGACATATGGACATCCCTTCTCAGAAATGGACTGATGTCTTTTTCTCTATTGCCCTTGTCTTCAGAATACACCAACGACAAATCCCTGGTCCCCCGGGACTCATCCAAAATTGGGAGCAGAGACTCTGCTGGAGGAGGAAAAGCTGCCCGGGAAACACCTGCTGCGTAAGTACCAATTGGACATGGGCTTCTTTGTTAGGGGTGTCAGTGTGCTACCTCGTTTCAGGATCCGGGCTTGCAGAGGCCTTCAGAGGGTCTTTACCTTGGTCAAGCTGCTGTCAGTTTGTGCGGTCGTGTGTCTGTGCCAAAGCAGACTTGGATTTCCAGGCCTTAGAAAGGAGACTGATGTGTTATGGTGTGCCTGGAACAAACCGTGCCGTGGCACCCTGCTCCCCAGGCAGCATCTGCAAGGCCAAAGCCTGCCTTTGCCTGGTCTGCGTGTACGCAGGGAGCATCTTCCTGCAGGAGCTGTTGCTCTCAGGCATTCCCCGGTCAGTGTGGATGGCAGCGCGTTGCGCTTGAACCTGCGGCCTTGTTGTGGGGCTTGATGTCAAGATGTAGGCTTTGAGCTCTCAGAACATCCTGTTGGGATGTTGAGGCTTTAGGGTGTGTTGTCTGAGCTTTCTGTTGGGTACAAGTGCTTTAGTTTCAGTTCTGATCCCCTTCCTTTCTTCTTCTAGACGCCGAAGAGAGCCGGCGAGAGGGACATCCAAAGCAGTATGTACAACCACCATCTCGCACCTGTGTTTTTTCCTACACGCTGCTCTCAGCTCTAACCAGTGTAGCCGTGTCTTGCTTTTCCATGCACTGCCTTAGCTGGGGCATTTGTTCCTAGAACTGTGTAATTGAGGAGAAGTGGTTTGCGCCCCTCTGGGTACATCCATGTCTTTCCTAGCTTGCCGTGAATGGAAGTGGTGTTGTTACACAAAGTGGCATTCCCGAGTTGTGCCTTCGATCTCGCCGCTTGCTCTGCCAAGCGCTTTAGCTTCTTGTCATGCAGCACAAAGGCACTTTCTAAGCCGTCCCAGGGTTGGGCTGGGGTTTGAGCAAGTGCCGGTCCCGGGAGGGTGGAAATGGCTCTTTCAGGGACACTCAGAGGATATAGCGCAGACGTCCAGGCCACAGGAGAGGGGAACGGTTGCTGTGCTTGGAGTGTAGAACTTCAATCTGTGTTTCATTGTCTCCGACCAGGTTGATGGCTCGTCTGCATCCCCTTCGCTGGCCCGGCTTATTAAGGTATCTAGCTTTCTGTTGCTGTTAAAGGAGGAAACCCAAGTGTTTTCTTGCTATTTTGAAATCGTACCCCAAGACCTACAGCTGGGTGACTGCTTTCACGTGAAGAGAACTCTCAGCTCTTGCTAACGATTTAAAGTCTTGATTTTGAGTTTCAGCTGTGGGTTGGATTTGACATGTGCACTCTTTTCTCCACTCTGCTGCGTAACTTGGTCTGGGAGAGCCATTGCACTGTGTGCAAAGGTGTAGTGCTGGCCAGTGAAATGACTGGCCTTTGAAGCTACAAAGGTGCGAGAAGGCAGAGGGCCTCCTTGGTCCCGCTGAAAAGAAAGGCTGGAGTTCATCTCTTCCCACCGGTAACTTCTCCCCTGTCTCCCTGCAGAAGTTCACTTGTGTACATTTGGAGAGAAGAAATCAGTAGGTGTGAAGGGAGCTACCAGAAGGTGGTGGTCTCCATTAGTGCTTGCCCTGCACATGTCCTTTGTTCTTGAAAGTCGTCAGGTGAAGTTTCTCTCAGTAACGGGAAGGTCTCTCCCAAGTAGTCTGCACATTGCAGCTTTTGAGGAAATGTCTCTTTCAGAGACAAGCCTGACTTGAAGCACGTCCCAACTGCTACTTGAACCCCCTGAGTGCAGACCGGCTTTTAGCATGGAGGCTGCACGTTGCAAAAGGTTTTCAGGTTTCTCACTGGATTGTATTAAATGCTGTGTTTGAATTCCCTTCAATTCCTGGAGACGTGGATGTGTTTAGTCAGCTGTTTGCTTTCAGACAAATTCAGCCAGTTTCTGTAGAGGTTTTGTTAGATGTTCGTGCAAGTGATTCAATCCATGCCGGTCTGGATTGCCTCATGAACGGGACGAGTGGTTGATCTGGGTAGAGCGGTGCTTGGGAATGGTGGGTGTGACATCATGCCCTGTTCCACAGACTGCCAACCTGGCTGAAGCCGACGCTTCCGAGGAAGACAAGATCGCAGCCATGATGGTCCAGTCTTGTCAGCAGTACCATCCGGTCCAGTGAGTGCTGAGAATGTCCAGTCTGTCCTGTGGAGGTTGCTGAAGAGCCGCAGGGCGGTCTGTTTCCACCAGAGACATTGATACAGAGCTTTGTCTTTGTTTCCCCTTTAGTTACATGAAGAAATGCTGGGGTCCACCTCCACCAAGCTACATCTGCTTTCGGTGCGGGGAACCTGGCCACTACCGCAGGGACTGCCCCACTAATGGGGTAAGAGTGGGGGGACTCGTGGCATCACTTCACTTTGAGTTTGTTTACCTTGTCAGTGAGGTAACCAAGGCATGAATACTGGTATTCAGAAGGGTTTCTCTGGGGGTGAAAGAGAGCAGCTCTGTGGCCACGGGGCAAAGCCCTTCAGAATGCCAGGGAAACGGGGATATACAAAGGGACCGTTTCCTTCCCTCTGGGTCAGCGACGTGAAATGTGCCCGTAGATCTTTCCCTGGGAACTGTGATGCATCTGTTAATACTTCTATCACTGTACCCTTCCCTTTTAATATTGACCTGAGTGAATGCTACGAGCCTCTGGACGAGTCCTGCTGCCATATACTGTCAGTCCCTGAATGTGTCTGCAGAGGCTGTGAAGTCAGCCGTATTGTCTGGCTGGTGCCGGGAGGTTTCCCCAGTGCCTGACAGAGAGCCCTGAGTTCAGCTCTCAGCGGACCTGGGCCTTGGAGGAGGAGCAGGTCTGTGTCTCTTCCCTGTGTGGCTGGTGCGCTCAGGGAGCTCTCCCGCTTAAGGAACCTGAAGTCAAGACCAAGACTGTCGACTGAGTTCAAAACCAAGCTCAAGCCTTAGTGACATCCTGGCTGTATCCACTGAGGAAAATCAGTATTGCCCTCAAGCGAGCCTTACGCTAGGGCAAAGGGCAGGATGAAAGGCTCCTGCTGCTTCTAATAATCACTGCCATGTCCGTTTCCCTTCTTGACAGGACAAAGATTTTGAGCCAGTTCGGAGAATAAAGAAGAGCACAGGGATTCCCAGCACGTTCCTGGTGGAGGTGAAAGACCCCAGCACAAAGGGCACAATGGTGACCAGCACTGGGCAATACGTCATTCCATCTGTGACTGCGTAAGTACTGAAGGAATTGGACTGAGAGAAGAGGGAGCAAGAGAAACCCTGCACAGATGGCAATGCCGGCACTTTGGCCAGCAGCTTCCGGGGAGGAAGCATTGTCATTGGACCTTGGCCCTAAAATCTGTGCCACCTTCTCCTCTTAAAACCAGGCGGTCACAATGTTCATGCCCCTGCGAGTTGGTTAAAGTGGTGGTGTGCCACCATCCACGAGGGAGACAGCCAGCGTCTTTTCAGTTGTCTGTGGGGACAGGACAAGGGGCAGTGGCTTCAAGTTGGAGCAAAGGAAGTTCTGCACCAATCTGGGCAAGAACTTTTTCACAGTGAGGGTGAGGGAGCCCTGGGACAGGCTGCCCGGGGGGTTCGGAGTCTCATCTCTGGAGATATTCCAGCCCCGTCTGGACGCCGACCTGTGCAATATGAGCTGGGGAGCTGCTTTGGCAGGGGGTTAGACTCGATGAGCTCTTGAGGTCCCTTCCAGCCCCTGTGATTCTGTGCTTCTGTGATCTGAATTTCTGCGAAAGCGTACAGGTAGAGTTGTTCTCTTCACAAGCTCATTTTGCTTTGGAATGCTACTTCACAAATACAAACTGTCACAAATAGCTGTTGAGCCAAGCTTTCTGTCCCCGTCTGAGTTTGCCTTTACCCATTTGTACCTTTCTTCTTCCTTCCCCACCACCCTCCAGGGAAGCGTATGCCAGAGGAAAAAGAAAGCGTCCCTTCCCATGCGACGAGCCATCCTCCTCCTCCTCCCCCTCAGATGCTCCTATTCCTGAATGGTTGTGTTGTCCCATCTGTAAAGAAGACCTGAATGACGCCGCAATCATCCCCTGTTGTGGGAACAGTTACTGTGACGAGTGTAAGTGTTACTCCCATGACTGTCCTTTCAGACCATCCCATCTGATCTGTAGAAAGCAGCAAGGGGAGATCACCAGCTTCCTTCGGGCTCTGTTCTATTTCAAACTTCAGTACACCCTGACTAGGAAAGGACTCCGCCCCTCTAAGGGGGAAAGCACAAGTCAGAATGCTTTATTCCCCTTTTCCATACCTAGCTCCATCTTCTCTGTGTGTGCAAGGACATGTATGAGAAGAGTGCAGAAATGTGCACCAACCTGCTTTTGAGAGGCGGCTTATTCCTTAAGCTTGAGGTGTGGGATTGTCACTGTCCTTGGGGGTAGAAAGAAGACGAGTTGGATCACTGGACACAGCGACCTGTAGGTCATTTGCTAAAGACCAGAAGTTTTTACATTGTGCAACGTTGATCGCTCCAGGCTCTCCATGCAGACAATATTCACCCAGGAATCACTGGTTTTCAAGGGATTAGAACTCTCAAACTGTCTTTAGTTTGGCTAAAAACTACTCTGACTCTTCTGGTCTTCCACAGGCATTCGAACAGTGCTGCTGGATTCGGAGGGCCATACCTGCCCAACGTGCCACCGGGCGGATGTCTCCCCCGACACCTTAGTGGCCAACAAGGCACTACGCAAGGTAACGTGAGGACTCTCCGAAAGCTGCTTGTACCAACAGTCTCTGCAAGAAACTGAAAGGGAGGGAAATACTCACTGGCAGACAGTGGTTAGCGCCAGGGTAGGATGGGATGTGATCCTAGCTCTGTCTGTTGATTTGCTGTGGGACCGAGAGCGTGTACAGGAACACACAGGGGATGTGACTCAGGGGTGGGGGGGACGCTTTGTTCGTCTGTCTCGGGAAGTTTCATGGTGCCTTTGTGTCAATGTTTTCTGCCTGTAGCTTGTGAACAGGTTCAACAGCGGAACCGGCAGCGCCAAATGGCCCCGTCACTAGGTTCAGCAGCACCATCATCAGCAGCAGACTGTTCCAGAAGGGGATGTGCACTTGCACCATTCTTGTTTATAACTATTTTATTGAAATAAAGTTTCAGGGTTGAAAAGAAAAGACTGAAAAACAAACCCTTCTTGAGGGAAGGAGGTAAAAACCAGGAGCAGAAGCTACTTGTTTGTGGAAGGGGCTGATGCTGATCTCAGAAAGCCTTTCCACACTGATTTTCATGACTCTTAGAGCAAAGCCTGTAAGGAAGCGCTAGTTTCTGCCTGACAGCTCCTGGCCGGAGCTGAAGGGCAGCCACCTCGGTTGCAGACGGGAAAGATCCTGGGTGCCTGCATCTTGTCCATGCAAGGACCAATGGAGAAAGGAAGTGTTTCCCAGGCAGGAGAAGGCAGCTGGGGCAGGAGTGCTCTGCCCAGAGATACCCCAAGGAAGCTGAATATTCCCAGTACCTGAGCAGGGTAGTAGTTAGCAGTGAGAGCTGCTCAGGCCTAAGGAGAAAAACACACTGTAGGAACTAAACCTGCTGGGAAGGCTCAGAAGGGTCTCTGGGAGTCAGGGTGCCCAATGCCTGGTCTCAGGGAACTTTGACAATGTCTCCTTCCCCCCTGCACCCGGCCTCGCTGTCCTCACTGGGAGCCCAGGCCTCAGCTCAGCTTGGCCGCAGCAGGTGCAGAGCCTGGGCCGGCCCAGACACCCATGGCCGCCTGGCAGCCCTGTGCCCCAGGCCTACAGCTCCCAGCATGCCCCGGGGCAGGCCTTGCTGGAGCCTGAGCCTCTGGGGACACCAGCCCCAGACCCGGCCCAGCTCCCTCAGATCCCATGGCTGCTCCCTGAGTCTTCTCTGGCCCTGCACGGAGAGGGGGACATCAGATGGACAGAGGGATGGAGGGACACAGGCTGTGCCAGGGGGCGGGACAGAGGGGACACTGCAAAGGCAGGTAGGAGCAGAAAGGATGGAGAGAAGAGAGAGAAGGGCAGGGAGCGTGAGAGAGACGTGTGGAGGAAGGGAAGCAGAGCAAGAAGCTGAGGGACAGCCAGGGAGGGATTAGGAGGGACAGCCAGGCTGTCAGGGAAAGAGAACATTAGCGAGAAAGAAAGGGAAAGAGCAAGATCCTGATGGTCTCCAGACAGAGGGAGGAATCGCAAAGTGGGGGCAAGGATCTGGACAGAGTACCGTAGGGAGAGACAAAAGCAGCAATTTTGGGCAACGGCCCCAGTCCTTGGAGCTCCTGTTTGATCAAAGTTGGAAGACGTGCCGTGGTCTGGAGAGCGTGCTGCAGGGAGGTGAGAGCGACTGGGGAGCAAGGCTGAGAGACCTGCCTGAGCACAGAGGTGGCCGCAGCACAGCCCAGGTGAGCTGGTTGTCTTGACTGTCAAAGTCGAGCCCCTGATTGTGCTCATTGTCTCTAGTATTTGACTCTCTGCCCAAATCAGGGGATGGCTTTGTTTCCACACGTTGTGGCAGTCGTGCAGGGCAGTGATGGCAGGGAAGGTTTGTATTTGGAAGTTTGGGATTTGGGTGGATGAGCTGTTGGTTTAGGAACTTTCTTATTCATCAGCAAAATGGGTGCCAGTGGTTCCAGAAAGTTCCTCTCTTTTCTCCCTTTGCAAGCATAGAAATGGAGAATGGGAGAAAACTGGGAGGGATGCCCCTGAGTAGGGATAAATTCCAAGGGCATTGTAATGAGGGGTGGTGACAATATCTCTTGGTTAATTGTGAAGAGTGGCCTGAAAATGAGACCTTGAAATATCACACTGTCTGTGGCTGTTTAGCCCTGGTTGGAGAGCAGACGCCCACCAAATTCGGTCTATCACTCTCCTTTGTAGTTGGACAGGGGAGGAAATCTATATTGAGAGGCTTAGGAGTCAATGTAAGGACAGGGAGAGATCATCTTATCATCAGTGACATGGGCAAAACAGACTCAGCACAGAGTGAAGGAAAGAAAACTCTCTAATTTATTACACTACAACTACACACAGAGTGAAACCAGAGTTGGGTAATGAGAAGCACAACACTCCCCTTCACTTTATTCTCTCCCAGGCTGTTCCAGTGTTATGGTTGAATTTTGTAGCTCCTCTAACAGAAGAGCTCAAACGGCTACAGCCACATCCTACTGCAATCCAAACCATGCACATCCTTTCTATTCTCAAAACACAGAAGTACTTTCTTGTGGAGGGATGGCTCCGTGAGAACGGCCACATATTTCCCACTCTCTACTCCTGCGAACAAAACAGCCAGGATGAGATATCACTTTAAAGGAATGTGGAGCTAGCAGCAAGGTCAGGTAATGAGTTGGGGAGTATGGACTGTGAATAGAAGTTCCTAATTCTGAAACATTCCTCTGAGACAGGATAAGATATAGGCCTTGCACAGGTGTCCACTCTATCGCTTTCACTGTTTTTAATTTCTTCTGCCCGCGGTTCCCAGCCATGCTTTGTTAAGCTTGCTAGAGAGTATATAATCACGCTGCTCTGTAGAATAAATGGACTGACTGCTTTTAGCCACATTGGTGTGCGGTCTGATTCCTAGCGCCGTCCCGCTCTTTCGAAGACCCTGGACCTAAAAGTTTCCCAAGATCTGGATTAGGACGCGGGGAACAGTCGAAAATTGTCGCCCGAACAGGGACCGGAAAGAAGGTTTCGGAGACGGTTGCTACAGAGGAGGCGCCGCTGAGAATCGTAAGTGTTGCGGTAGCTGGTTGCGGGGTCGCTACCTGCCCTCTGTGCCCACAATGGAGTGGGGAGCTGCGGAGAAACCGCTCTTCAGTACCCTCTCTAAGAGAGGCGAGCAGGAATCTCCAATAGGGCTAGCTGCGGAGAAGCCGACTCTAGTTATTTTCTCAACGAAAAGCGAGATGGTGACTCCAATAGGGCTTTCAGATTTAATTAAATGGGCCTGCAGGTCGGGACACCTGGAAGAAGTAGCGCTGATATTCAGTGTTGCTGAGTGGCGAGCGATAGATCATCTTTGGGATGCGGTGATTACTGGAGGAAAGGAAGAAAAATTACTGCGATCGTTGGGTGCGACTTGGCGTGTAGTATTTAACACCTTAAACACCATGCATGCAGAGAGGCAAGTAGCTGCTGCAGCTGTTCAAGCTCTGTCTGGCTCAGTGACACCATCTACCACCCTGTTAGAAACTCCGGTATGCGGACTGGTTCAGCTGGTTTGTTCAAATGCTGCAGAGTTACAGGACTCAATTGAAAAACAGCAATCTAACACCTTGGGGGTGAAGTTTCTGAGTCCTTTAATTCTACTCCGAAAACTAACTCTGCTTCAAAAACTAATGAGTCAACACAAACTCCAGCTTCTGCTGTTGAGAATACTCCCTTGAATTTAACTCCTTATTGCCCTCCTTCCTCTGAAGCTACTTGGCCAGATTCAGAAGGGGAGGAAGGAGAGACTGAAATGTGTAAACTTACTGGGCGATTGCAGTAATTGGAAATATCACGAAGAGAAAAATTACAGAAAAGCAATCAACATAAAAAAAAGTAAAGGAGGAGGCAGCTGTTATTCCATCATTGCCTTCTGCTCCTCCGGACTCGGGAGTTCGTAGTCTTCCCTCCCGTTGGACTGGAGTTATACAATATGCTCTCTAAGAGAGTAATTAAAAATGCTTTAAAATAGCTCCTTTTGTGGAGCGAAGAAAGGAATCTTATAACAAACGTAAATACAGCGTTTGATTTGCCTACTTGGGAGGCTATTGGAGTTTAACTCCTTGACGAACCCTCAGCTGGGGCGAAAGAAGCTAAGTCATTAATAACTCTCTGGAAATTATTTGAAAGGACTCTAACCAAAATGGAGGCTGTTTGCGTTGCTGCCGCTTCAGCCTTTGCAGCTTTAACACCAGTTGCGAGTTCTACAGAACCGATTCAAAAGGGAAAACATCTACTACGGAGAATGTGTTTGTTGTTTCTGGGTGCTCTTTCACGTACCCCACTTACTATGCTAAGTAATTATGCCATGTTATCAGAGCAAAGTGATAAATCTGTCGGAACTGACCGGGAAGACGAGCAAGTTGTGCACGTAAATCTGCCACCACGGTCTGCAAACCCCCCAACTATGATAGCTTTGGAAGGAAAAAATGTAAAAAAAAAAAAAAAAGTACAACCGACTGCCTTTAATATCTATTCACCTCTAACTTTTACTGAGCCTAAAAGAGCCTGTGACGCAGTCGGAAATGTTAACCACCATCACAAACATCAGCTTGTCTTTGAAAAGCTGGAAAACATGAAAGCGGAGCAGGCAGTTGTGGCAACGGCATGCCCTGCTGTGAAAGGGTTTGCAGAATTGCCCATCCACCCACCCAGACACTACCGACACAAAGAATCACCGACTATGGCATGGACAAGGAACCTATGCCCACGGACAAGAAACCTAAGGACAGGACACAGGACACCTACGGCCATGGACAATTATCGGCTTTGACAACCATCGGATCAGGGACACATTTTGTATCTACACCCACCGCCCGACAAACATCATCCATACATCTCCTGACGCCCGAGAGACTCTGCAGAGACTGCTCGTCGGAGTCTGGGCACGTAAGGTGGCGTCAGAGCGGGAAAAATGGTTAAATCAGGGTATTTTGATTCCTACATAATCATGAAAATTACCAGGGAAAAGTTTATGTGGGGACGAGCGGGTGGTGGAGAAAAGAACTTTGATAGCGGGCCGGTGGGAGGTGGACAGAACAGGGTCCTAGTGCTCACCTGGGGCTCAGTCACATTGACTAGCAGGGTCACGCTGTGGTTCACAGAGGGGGGAGAACGGTGCTGGGCAGCAGTCGCGACCTGCGATAACGTGCTGCGCAGCCGAGTGTCTTGACAGAGTTGCTGTAGAAGTGGGAGAACTGCCCCCCCCACCCTACCCCCCCACCCATACAGACTGGATGTGACAATTTGCATCTTGCACTCTTGTTTGTCTGATGCATTGGTTTGCAGCATATGTGCTATAGGGTCAGGGATGCATTTATCCACTGAGAGCAAGGCTGCTTATTAAGCAAAAGGATTTTTGATAGCGACCATTGAAAGTGGGAAGCTTACTTTAAGAATTTAACCTGGAAAACATAAATCCTCGTTTGCTTACTCAAGGAAAAAATTGCCCACTTATAAGATTTAATACAGGTGCACTAGACTAAGGGTCATATCAAACCTTCCACAAGTCTGTGGAACATGCCAAAATTTTTAAAAGATTGGGTTTTCTTTTTCAAAAGGTATCACTGGGTGCACTCCCACAGGGTGTGAAAGTTCACCAACTGTGTGCCAGACTTGTGTAGCTCGGGCACTTGCTCCAGTACGAAAAAGGCATCCTGATCTGATCTTTTATCATTACATGGATGAGATATTGATTGCGGGAGAAAACTTGGACGTTGAAAGTTTGATTCATGAGTTAACAGTGCATTTGAAAAGCAAGGGATTACAGAAAATTCAAAATAAGGCAGTATGGAAATATTTGGACTGACAGATTGATAGAAGTACCGTAACACCTCAGAGGATTGAAATCAAAGCTGAGGTTAGCACATTAAATGATGTTCAAAAGTTGCTTGGAAATATTAGCTGGATTAGATTATTGTGTGGTATTGTGCATCAGCATTTTACTACCCATATTTGCAGCCACACTGAGCTGACTGACTAACTCAAGGTCTAGCAGACAGAAACCAGAGAGCAGACAGGCTGCTAGCACCGGCCTGGGCTGCTCCCTCAGCAGACGCTTTGCACGAGCTCAGAAGTTGCATGCATTTTTGTTAACCAATCTGCTAAGGTACTTCAATGACAATAACACTTGTTGGTTGCTGAGGCTAAAGGGATTGTACAGTTGTGCCTGGATTGTCAGCAATCCTCGTGCAAAGCCATAGTGAAACGTATGAATCAAACTCTCAAGCGTTTGCTTCACAAACAAAAACGGGGAGAGAAGGGTATCTCTCCGGCTGATTGATTAAACAAAGCTCTTTATGTTTTGAACTATTTAACTCTGCCACAGAACAGTTAGGTACCTTCAACGGTGAAACATGCAGTAGGTTTGAAAAAAAAAAAAAAAAGAAACAAGAGAAAAAAGTTAAAGAAATGAAGTTGCAGGTACTAACTTGGGGAAGGAGATCTGCCTGTGTCATTACAGATACGGGAACCAAGTGGGATCCAGTGAAGTGGATAAAGCCGTGGATCCAGAAGAAATCAAGCTTGCATGAACCAGGATGGGATCCTGATCACAGTAACCGAAGTCAAGTGTTCCAACTGCAGCCACAGTGGACTATGAGTTTTGCTGTGGGACATTTTGAACCATCTAATAGTCTTTGAGCTATGCATATATTTGTGGTAAATGAAAAGTAGAGAAATAGTGATTTCTGCACAGCCTAAGATCACAGACTGTGTGAGGTTGATGTTATCTGCACCTCTGACACTCCTGATTGGCAAAGCAAACAAAGAATCTGGCTGACCACTCTCAGTCAATTCATGCCAGCATTCAGAAATTAATAGATCAAACACAAAAGTTACAACAAGAAAATGGATTGTTTGGATCAGACAATTGGTTTCACGAGTGGGAAATTTCAGGATGGATATTGTCAGTGGTCAAATCTAGATTATTGGATTTAGCAATTACGGTACTTGTCTTACTCTTACTGCCATGCTTATTGAGCTTTCTGCAAAGGGCCCTTGCAGAGACCTCTAAAAGCAGTTTTTGTAACGCAGATACTAAAAGAAAAAAAAATTGTCAGGGAGGACAGCAGGCCTGCTGGCGGCCTGGCTCTCCTCGCACAGACACAGGCCCCAACAGTATCCTTGAATTCGCACGAGACAGCAAAATTACTCATGCTGAGAGGTATTTGGTAATCACATTTTCAAAATGTAGTGGCCTTGAAGGCAGGTGGACAGACTGCCTTAAACCAAGGAGTTGTGAGAAGTTATTTGGAAGTAAGTGAGTATGTCAAGGACCAGCCGAAATAAGAAGGCCAAAACACAGCAGGTGTGCAGATAACTTTTAGACATCAAAGGTAAACTAACAATGTTTAGCTAGAAGATATGCTTATCAAAAGTCGTTATAATTACTAATTAATCACTCTGGTGTGAATAGTGTGTGTAGTCACTTAGCAGTTTTTAGCTTGTCACATTTTATAGTATGGCTTTTCGTTTATCGGATGGCTTTTAAATATAGTTAAATAAGGACTTATGCTTTTGTTAGTTATTTTTGCCGTGTATGTCACAGTGTTTCTCTTGCAGGATGGATAACACCTTTTGCAAAAATCTGGCTGGTCCATAAACAAAAAGGGGGAATTGAGAGGAATGGGTTTCGTGGCCCATCCAGATTTATTGCTGACCCCCATATAATCAGGCCTGGGTAATTGCTCAGCTGAAGCAGAATGTATGGGTAACCCTTGCAAACATCACTGGTCAAAATGCACTGTGTCTTTCTGTGGCTACTCCATCTTCCGCAGCAGACACAGCAACCTCAAGGGTTAACGCTATGGGGCTCTGTGGTGATGGATGCTTGTATATATTTTAATTATGCTTATAGCATTACGCGTAGAGGTCAGAATGCTAAAGCTATGCTTAGTATATATCGTAATGCTGCTGCTTGGTGTGGTTATACGAGTCCAAATATTTCCCAATCATCAGCCATACCGCTCATGTTGCCTCCTGGCATCTTTTTGATATGTGGAGACCGAGCCTGGAGTGGAATTCCATCATGTTTGAATGGTGGCCTCTGCAGTCTTGGTCGTCTCACTTTGCTGACTCCTAATTTGGCCATGATACATGCGAAACAACGTAAATTAAGAGGACGAGTGCGTAGAGGCATTCACACATTTGAGAAAGATTGTGATGACCAGGTAACATTTTGGGGACCCGCAGAAATCATAGCATCATCAATATTAGCACCAGGAGTGGCCTCTGCTGCTGCTCTCAAAAAACTAACGAAATTGGGCTGTTGGCTGAGTAAGCAAAGTAGTGCTACATCCAATGCACTAAGTGGCTTGCTAGCTGACGTGGAAAGCATTAGACATGCTACTCTTCAAAATAGGGCTGCAATAGATTTCTTGCTCCTAGCTCATGGTCACGGTTGTGAAGATTTTGAGGGTATGTGCTGTATGAATTTGTCGGATCATTCAGAGTCGATCCATCACAGTATCGCATCATTGCGAAGCCAGCTGGAGAAGCTGAGATATGAGGGTAGCTGGCTTGATGGATGGTTTAACAAATGGGGAACTGTTGGATGGGTTAGAGACATATAAAAGGGTGTGTTAATTATATTGATAGTTACCTTACTGATCTTAACTGTTATTCCTTGCATTATACAGATTGTTAAGAGACTTCTGAGCAAGGCCTTGTCTTCGGCTGTTTTGTTTGCGCAAAAAGAAAAAGAGGGAGCTGTGGAGGGATGGCTCCGTGAGAACGGCCACATATTTCCCACTCTCTACCCCTGCGAACAAAACAGCCAGGATGTGATATCACTTTAAAGGAATGTGGAGCTAGCAGCAAGGTCAGGTAATGAGTTGGGGAGTATGGACTGTGAATAGAAGTTCCTAATTCTGAAACATTCCTCTGAGACAGGATAAGATATAGGCCTTGCACAGGTGTCCACTCTATCGCTTTCACTGTTTTTAATTTCTTCTGCCCGCGGTTCCCAGCCATGCTTTGTTAAGCTTGCTAGAGAGTATATAATCACGCTGCTCTGTAGAATAAACGGACTGACTGCTTTTAGCCACAATGGTGTGCGGTCTGATTCCTAGCGCCGTCCCGCTCTTTCGAAGACCCTGGACCTAAAAGTTTCCCAAGATCTGGATTAGGACGTGGGGAACACTCGACAATTTCTATTCTCCAACCCGGCAAATTCTCCCTATATTACAGCTCTATTAATTAATTGTCTCTTAAGCTACATCCTTAAATCCCCACAATGTATTCTCTGGTGCTACCGGGTAAAGGAGTTTTGTTTGTTTCCGCATATTATTTCAATCTGCTTCAGTTCCCTTGTCTTGATTTCTATCTGCACAACAGCTCTGATTTATTGCCATGCACACCCCTCCTTCCTTGTCAGGGAGCAAATCGAATGCTCTTCGCTTTGGTCTAACTACATCCCTTAAGGGAAGAACCCTCTGTTTGTCATCCCGATGGCTAGCATCTCTTGTGTCCTTTTGGAATAAGCCCATGCTGGCAGATATACTAACTCTGCCTTTTCCCAATTCACTTCCTCATAGCAATGGGGGAACCAAATCGTGGAAAGCATGAGGCCGTACTACTAGGGGTAGAGTCCCTTTGAGTGTATTGTCCTCCAAGGAGTTCTTAGAATTCCTGGTGGAGGGTGCGAGTGATTAAAAATTGGGTGTCCCGGAATTCGGTGTCCTAAAGTCCACGTTCCTCTCCATTTATGTGGTAATACTTGCCAGGCCTTTCCATCTCCACCTAGCCACCCTGATCCTTTAGCAATACAGTCCAACAAAAACTCTCCTGTTTGCCCT
This sequence comes from Porphyrio hochstetteri, assembly GCA_020800305.1. Classification (NCBI taxonomy): domain Eukaryota; kingdom Metazoa; phylum Chordata; class Aves; order Gruiformes; family Rallidae; genus Porphyrio; species Porphyrio hochstetteri. Next base: position 13,524,896 of record CM036915.1, on the reverse strand, counting down.
GCCGGTCCCACAATGTCTCGTAAAGGGGCTGGTAATTTGGGCCTTTGTCAGCTTTACTTCTGGTTCAACTTGCGACGGGACGAGAGTGGGAGAGGTGGGAGGTTTCTTGATCTGATGCCCTTTCCCTCTCACCAGACCAAGGGAGGGGATCCTACTTCATGCAGTTGTGTTTTTTCATCCCTCCTTTTCTTCTAGAAGCCCCTTCCCGAGTCCAGCACTCCCCTGTACTACAAGCAGAGCAGCATCTCTTCAGTCGTTTCTCTTTCTCCCTTTTTTTTATAAAGCCAATACTAAGGGATCCTGTGGTATCGTAAGCCCACACGCCCTCTGCCATTCCAAGGCAAAATCCCACACCCCAGAGGGCTTTCCTTAGGGATGGCATTCCTTTATTTCCCTCCCATGGTGAGTGAGATTTCCCTCTGGATTCCTCTTGTTTCTAACTCAACTCCCATCTGTCTCTCCAGCAATAGGAAGGAGAAGGATTCGGTTTCTCTAGGACACTCTCAGCTCCACAGGGCCGTGTGTCTGTGGGTTGAGAAGCCAAAGCATGGCAGCGCTGGCTGAAGCCGTTACTGGTGGGATGCTTGCCATGGCAACGGAGCCCCAAACAAACCCCACTCTCCAAGCGCCATGGCAGGTAAGGCAGCAGGCTCCCGCTGCTACCGCTGCTCCTGCCCCCCAGGAGCCCCCCACCTGCCTCTGCCGTCCGATGGCTCAGCCCAGCACCTATCTGATCTTGCCCCAGCAGGGACGTTCCCAGCGGTTACTGCCCGCATGCTGCCTTCTGGGTTGGGGGAGGGCGAGGCCACCCTGCAATGCCTGGCAGGGAGTTCCGGGGCCCCTGGGGAGCCCGGGGAGGCTGGGGCAGGTGCCTGCGGAGTGCAGCTCCCCGAGAAGGTGCAAGTCCCTCCTGGGGTGCAGCTCCTTTCCAGGGTGGAGCCTGGTACCTGTGCAGTGGTACCTGTAACGTTTTGCTCCTGTACCTGTGCACAGCATCCCCGAAGGGCTTTGTAATGACATATGGACATCCCTTCTCAGAAATGGACTGATGTCTTTTTCTCTATTGCCCTTGTTTTCAGAATACACCAACGAGAAATCCCTGGTCCCCCGGGACTCATCCAAAATTGAGAGCAGAGACTCTGCTGGAGGAGGAAAAGGTGCCCGGGAAACACCTGCTGCGTAAGTACCCATTGGACATGGGCTTCTTTGTTAGGGGTGTCAGTGTGCTACCTCGTTTCAGGATCTGGGCTTGCAGAGACCTTCAGAGGGTCTTTACCTTGGTCAAGCTGCTGTCAGCTTGTGCGGTCATGTGTCTGTGCCAAAGCACACTTGGTTATTCAGGCCTTAGAAAGGAGACTGATGTGTTATGGTGTGCCTGGAACAAACCGTGCCGTGGCATTCTGCTCCCCAGGCAGCATCTGCAAGGCCAAAGCCTGCCTTTGCCTGGTCTGCGTGTACGCAGGGAGCATCTTCCTGCAGGAGCTGTTGCTCTCAGGCATTCCCCGGTCAGTGTGGATGGCAGCGCGTTGCGCTTGAACCTGCGGCCTTGTTGTGGGGCTTGATGTCAAGATGTAGGCTTTGAGCTCTCAGAACATCCTGTTGGGATGTTGAGGCTTTAGGGTGTGTTGTCTGAGCTTTCTGTTGGGTACAAGTGCTTTAGTTTCAGTTCTGATCCCCTTCCTTTCTTCTTCTAGACGCCGAAGAGAGCCGGCGAGAGGGACATCCAAAGCAGTATGTACAACCACCATCTCGCACCTGTGTTTTTTCCTACACGCTGCTCTCAGCTCTAACCAGTGTAGCCGTGTCTTGCTTTTCCATGCACTGCCTTAGCTGGGGCATTTGTTCCTAGAACTGTGTAATTGAGGAGAAGTGGTTTGCGCCCCTCTGGGTACATCCATGTCTTTCCTAGCTTGCCGTGAATGGAAGTGGTGTTGTTACACAAAGTGGCATTCCCGAGTTGTGCCTTCGATCTCGCCGCTTGCTCTGCCAAGCGCTTTAGCTTCTTGTCATGCAGCACAAAGGCACTTTCTAAGCCGTCCCAGGGTTGGGCTGGGGTTTGAGCAAGTGCCGGTCCCGGGAGGGTGGAAATGGCTCTTTCAGGGACACTCAGAGGATATAGCGCAGACGTCCAGGCCACAGGAGAGGGGAACGGTTGCTGTGCTTGGAGTGTAGAACTTCAATCTGTGTTTCATTGTCTCCGACCAGGTTGATGGCTCGTCTGCATCCCCTTCGCTGGCCCGGCTTATTAAGGTATCTAGCTTTCTGTTGCTGTTAAAGGAGGAAACCCAAGTGTTTTCTTGCTATTTTGAAATCGTACCCCAAGACCTACAGCTGGGTGACTGCTTTCACGTGAAGAGAACTCTCAGCTCTTGCTAACGATTTAAAGTCTTGATTTTGAGTTTCAGCTGTGGGTTGGATTTGACATGTGCACTCTTTTCTCCACTCTGCTGCGTAACTTGGTCTGGGAGAGCCATTGCACTGTGTGCAAAGGTGTAGTGCTGGCCAGTGAAATGACTGGCCTTTGAAGCTACAAAGGTGCGAGAAGGCAGAGGGCCTCCTTGGTCCCGCTGAAAAGAAAGGCTGGAGTTCATCTCTTCCCACCGGTAACTTCTCCCCTGTCTCCCTGCAGAAGTTCACTTGTGTACATTTGGAGAGAAGAAATCAGTAGGTGTGAAGGGAGCTACCAGAAGGTGGTGGTCTCCATTAGTGCTTGCCCTGCACATGTCCTTTGTTCTTGAAAGTCGTCAGGTGAAGTTTCTCTCAGTAACGGGAAGGTCTCTCCCAAGTAGTCTGCACATTGCAGCTTTTGAGGAAATGTCTCTTTCAGAGACAAGCCTGACTTGAAGCACGTCCCAACTGCTACTTGAACCCCCTGAGTGCAGACCGGCTTTTAGCATGGAGGCTGCACGTTGCAAAAGGTTTTCAGGTTTCTCACTGGATTGTATTAAATGCTGTGTTTGAATTCCCTTCAATTCCTGGAGACGTGGATGTGTTTAGTCAGCTGTTTGCTTTCAGACAAATTCAGCCAGTTTCTGTAGAGGTTTTGTTAGATGTTCGTGCAAGTGATTCAATCCATGCCGGTCTGGATTGCCTCATGAACGGGACGAGTGGTTGATCTGGGTAGAGCGGTGCTTGGGAATGGTGGGTGTGACATCATGCCCTGTTCCACAGACTGCCAACCTGGCTGAAGCCGACGCTTCCGAGGAAGACAAGATCGCAGCCATGATGGTCCAGTCTTGTCAGCAGTACCATCCGGTCCAGTGAGTGCTGAGAATGTCCAGTCTGTCCTGTGGAGGTTGCTGAAGAGCCGCAGGGCGGTCTGTTTCCACCAGAGACATTGATACAGAGCTTTGTCTTTGTTTCCCCTTTAGTTACATGAAGAAATGCTGGGGTCCACCTCCACCAAGCTACATCTGCTTTCGGTGCGGGAAACCTGGCCACTACCGCAGGGACTGCCCCACTAATGGGGTAAGAGTGGGGGGACTCGTGGCATCACTTCACTTTGAGTTTGTTTACCTTGTCAGTGAGGTAACCAAGGCATGAATACTGGTATTCAGAAGGGTTTCTCTGGGGGTGAAAGAGAGCAGCTCTGTGGCCACGGGGCAAAGCCCTTCAGAATGCCAGGGAAACGGGGATATACAAAGGGACCGTTTCCTTCCCTCTGGGTCAGCGACGTGAAATGTGCCCGTAGATCTTTCCCTGGGAACTGTGATGCATCTGTTAATACTTCTATCACTGTACCCTTCCCTTTTAATATTGACCTGAGTGAATGCTACGAGCCTCTGGACGAGTCCTGCTGCCATATACTGTCAGTCCCTGAATGTGTCTGCAGAGGCTGTGAAGTCAGCCGTGTTGTCTGGCTGGTGCCGGGAGGTTTCCCCAGTGCCTGACAGAGAGCCCTGAGTTCAGCTCTCAGCGGACCTGGGCCTTGGAGGAGGAGCGGGTCTGTGTCTCTTCCCTGTGTGGCTGGTGCGCTCAGGGAGCTCTCCCGCTTAAGGAACCTGAAGTCAAGACCAAGACTGTCGACTGAGTTCAAAACCAAGCTCAAGCCTTAGTGACATCCTGGCTGTATCCACTGAGGAAAATCAGTATTGCCCTCAAGCGAACCTTACGCTAGGGCAAAGGGCAGGATGAAAGGCTCCTGCTGCTTCTAATAATCACCGCCATGTCCGTTTCCCTTCTTGACAGGACAAAGATTTTGAGCCAGTTCGGAGAATAAAGAAGAGCACAGGGATTCCCAGCACGTTCCTGGTGGAGGTGAAAGACCCCAGCACAAAGGGCACAATGGTGACCAGCACTGGGCAATACGTCATTCCATCTGTGACTGCGTAAGTACTGAAGGAATTGGACTGAGAGAAGAGGGAGCAAGAGAAACCCTGCACAGATGGCAATGCCGGCACTTTGGCCAGCAGCTTCCGGGGAGGAAGCATTGTCATTGGACCTTGGCCCTAAAATCTGTGCCACCTTCTCCTCTTAAAACCAGGCGGTCACAATGTTCATGCCCCTGCGAGTTGGTTAAAGTGGTGGTGTGCCACCATCCACGAGGGAGACAGCCAGCGTCTTTTCAGTTGTCTGTGGGGACAGGACAAGGGGCAGTGGCTTCAAGTTGGAGCAAAGGAAGTTCTGCACCAATCTGGGCAAGAACTTTTTCACAGTGAGGGTGAGGGAGCCCTGGGACAGGCTGCCCGGGGGGTTCGGAGTCTCATCTCTGGAGATATTCCAGCCCCGTCTGGACGCCGACCTGTGCAATATGAGCTGGGGAGCTGCTTTGGCAGGGGGTTAGACTCGATGAGCTCTTGAGGTCCCTTCCAGCCCCTGTGATTCTGTGCTTCTGTGATCTGAATTTCTGCGAAAGCGTACAGGTAGAGTTGTTCTCTTCACAAGCTCATTTTGCTTTGGAATGCTACTTCACAAATACAAACTGTCACAAATAGCTGTTGAGCCAAGCTTTCTGTCCCCGTCTGAGTTTGCCTTTACCCATTTGTACCTTTCTTCTTCCTTCCCCACCACCCTCCAGGGAAGCGTATGCCAGAGGAAAAAGAAAGCGTCCCTTCCCATGCGACGAGCCATCCTCCTCCTCCTCCCCCTCAGATGCTCCTATTCCTGAATGGTTGTGTTGTCCCATCTGTAAAGAAGTCCTGAATGACGCCGCAATCATCCCCTGTTGTGGGAACAGTTACTGTGACGAGTGTAAGTGTTACTCCCATGACTGTCCTTTCAGACCATCCCATCTGATCTGTAGAAAGCAGCAAGGGGAGATCACCAGCTTCCTTCGGGCTCTGTTCTATTTCAAACTTCAGTACACCCTGACTAGGAAAGGACTCCGCCCCTCTAAGGGGGAAAGCACAAGTCAGAATGCTTTATTCCCCTTTTCCATACCTAGCTCCATCTTCTCTGTGTGTGCAAGGACATGTATGAGAAGAGTGCAGAGATGTGCAGCAACCTGCTTTTGAGAGGCGGCTTATTCCTTAAGCTTGAGGTGTGGGATTGTCACTGTCCTTGGGGGTAGAAAGAAGACGAGTTGGATCACTGGACACAGCGACCTGTAGGTCATTTGCTAAAGACCAGAAGTTTTTACATTGTGCAACGTTGATCGCTCCAGGCTCTCCATGCAGACAATATTCACCCAGGAATCATTGGTTTTCAAGGGATTAGAACTCTCAAACTGTCTTTAGTTTGGCTAAAAACTACTCTGACTCTTCTGGTCTTCCACAGGCATTCGAACAGTGCTGCTGGATTCGGAGGGCCATACCTGCCCAACGTGCCACCGGGCGGATGTCTCCCCCGACACCTTAGTGGCCAACAAGGCACTACGCAAGGTAACGTGAGGACTCTCCGAAAGCTGCTTGTACCAACAGTCTCTGCAAGAAACTGAAAGGGAGGGAAATACTCACTGGCAGACAGTGGTTAGTGCCAGGGTAGGATGGGATGTGATCCTAGCTCTGTCTGTTGATTTGCTGTGGGACCGAGAGCGTGTACAGGAACACAGAGGGGATGTGACTCAGGGGTGGGGGGGACGCTTTGTTCGTCTGTCTCGGGAAGTTTCATGGTGCCTTTGTGTCAATGTTTTCTGCCTGTAGCTTGTGAACAGGTTCAACAGCGGAACCGGCAGCGCCAAATGGCCCCGTCACTAGGTTCAGCAGCACCATCATCAGCAGCCGACTGTTCCAGAAGGGGATGTGCACTTGCACCATTCTTGTTTATAACTATTTTATTGAAATAAAGTTTCAGGGTTGAAAAGAAAAGACTGAAAAACAAACCCTTCTTGAGGGAAGGAGGTAAAAACCAGGAGCAGAAGCTACTTGTTTGTGGAAGGGGCTGATGCTGATCTCAGAAAGCCTTTCCACACTGATTTTCATGACTCTTAGAGCAAAGCCTGTAAGGAAGCGCTAGTTTCTGCCTGACAGCTCCTGGCCGGAGCTGAAGGGCAGCCACCTCGGTTGCAGACGGGAAAGATCCTGGGTGCCTGCATCTTGTCCATGCAAGGACCAATGGAGAAAGGAAGTGTTTCCCAGGCAGGAGAAGGCAGCTGGGGCAGGAGTGCTCTGCCCAGAGATACCCCAAGGAAGCCGAATATTCCCAGTCCCTGAGCAGGGTGGTAGTTAGCAGTGAGAGCTGCTCAGGCCTAAGGAGAAAAACACACTGTAGGAACTAAACCTGCTGGGAGGGCTCAGAAGGGTCTCTGGGAGTCAGGGTGCCCAATGCCTGGTCTCAGGGAACTTTGACAATGTCTCCTTCCCCCCTGCACCCGGCCTCGCTGTCCTCACTGGGAGCCCAGGCCTCAGCTCAGCTTGGCCGCAGCAGGTGCAGAGCCTGGGCCGGCCCAGACACCCATGGCCGCCTGGCAGCCCTGTGCCCCAGGCCTACAGCTCCCAGCATGCCCCGGGGCAGGCCTTGCTGGAGCCTGAGCCTCTGGGGACACCAGCCCCAGACCCGGCCCAGCTCCCTCAGATCCCATGGCTGCTCCCTGAGGCTTCTCTGGCCCTGCACTGAGAGGGGGACATCAGATGGACAGAGGGATGGAGGGACACAGGCTGTGCCAGGGGGCGGGACAGAGGGGACACTGCAAAGGCAGGTAGGAGCAGAAAGGATGGAGAGAAGAGAGAGAAGGGCAGGGAGCGTGAGAGAGACGTGTGGAGGAAGGGAAGCAGAGCAAGAGGCTGAGGGACAGCCAGGGAGGGATTAGGAGGGACAGCCAGGCTGTCAGGGAAAGAGAACATTAGCGAGAAAGAAAGGGAAAGAGCAAGATCCTGATGGTCTCCAGACAGAGGGAGGAATCGCAAAGTGGGGGCAAGGATCTGGACAGAGTACCGTAGGGAGAGACAAAAGCAGCAATTTTGGGCAACGGCCCCAGTCCTTGGAGCTCCTGTTTGATCAAAGTTGGAAGACGTGCCGTGGTCTGGAGAGCGTGCTGCAGGGAGGTGAGAGCGACTGGGGAGCAAGGCTGAGAGACCTGCCTGAGCACAGAGGTGGCCGCAGCACAGCCCAGGTGAGCTGGTTGTCTTGACTGTCAAAGTCGAGCCCCTGATTGTGCTCATTGTCTCTAGTATTTGACTCTCTGCCCAAATCAGGGGATGGCTTTGTTTCCACACGTTGTGGCAGTCGTGCAGGGCAGTGATGGCAGGGAAGGTTTGTATTTGGAAGTTTGGGATTTGGGTGGATGAGCTGTTGGATTAGGAACTTTTTTATTCGTCAGCAAAATGTGTGCCAGTGGTTCCAGAAAGTTCCTCTCTTTTCTCCCTTTGCAAGCATCTTGGCGAATGGGAGAAAACTGGGAGGGATGCCCCTGAGTAGGGATAAATTCCAAGGGCATTGTAATGAGGGGTGGTGACAATATCTCTTGGTTAATTGAGAAGAGTGGCCGGAAAATGAGACCTTGAAATATCACGCTGTCTGTGCCTGTTTAGCCCTGGTTAAAGACCAGATGCCCACCAAACTCGGTCTATCACTCTCCTTTGTAGTTGGACAGGGGAGGAAATGTATATTGAGAGGCTTAGGAGTCAATGTAAGGACAGGGAGAGATCATCTTATCATCAGTGACATGGGCAAAACAGACTCAGCACAGAGTGAAGGAAAGAAAACTCTCTAATTTATTACACTACAACTACACACAGAGTGAAACCAGAGTTGGGTAATGAGAAGCACAACACTCCCCTTCACTTTATTCTCTCCCAGGCTGTTCCAGTGTTATGGTTGAATTTTGTAGCTCCTCTAACAGAAGAGCTCAAACGGCTACAGCCACATCCTACTGCAATCCAAACCATGCACATACTTTCTATTCTCAAAACACAGAAGTACTTTCTATTCTCCAACCCGGCAAATTCTCCCTATATTACAGCTCTATTAATTAATTGTCCCTTAAGCTACATCCTTAAATCCCCACAATGTATTCTCTGGTGCTACCGGGTAAAGGAGTTTTGTTTGTTTCCGCATATTATTTCAATCTGCTTCAGTTCCCTTGTCTTGATTTCTATCTGCACAACAGCTCTGATTTATTGCCATGCACACCCCTCCTTCCTTGTCAGGGAGCAAATCGAATGCTCTCCGCTTTGGTCTAACTACGTCCCTTAAGGAATAACCCTCTGTTTGTCATCCCGATGGCTAGCATCTCTTGTGTCTTTTTGGAATAAGCCCATGCTGGCAGATACACTAACTCTGCCTTTTCCCAATTCACTTCCTCATAGCAATGGGGGAACCAAATCGTGGAAAGCATGAGGCCGTACTACTAGGGGTAGAGTCCCTTTGAGTGTATTGTCCTCCAAGGGGTTCTTAGAATTCCTGGTGGAGGGTGCGAGTGATTAAAAATTGGGTGTCCAGGAATTCGGTGTCCTAAAGTCCACGTTCCTCTCCATTTATGTGGTAATACTTGCCAGGCCTTTCCATGTCCACCTAGCCACCCTGATCCTTTAGCAATACAGTCCAACAAAAACTCTCCTGTTTGCCCTGCCTGTCCCACAATGTCTCGTAAAGGGGCTGGTAATTTGGGCCTTTGTCAGCTTTACTTCTGGTTCAACTTGCGACGGGACCAGAGTGGGAGAGGTGGGAGGTTTCTTGATCTCATGCACTTTCCCACTCACCAGACCAAGGGAGGGGATCCTACTTCATGCAGTTGTGTTTTTTCATCCCTCCTTTTCTTCTAGAAGCCCCTTCCCGAGTCCAGCACTCCCCTGTACTACAAGCAGAGCAGCATCTCTTCAGTCGTTTCTCTTTCTCCCTTTTTTTTATAAAGCCAATACTAAGGGATCCTGTGGTATCGTAAGCCCACGCTCCCTCTGCCATTCCAAGGCAAAATCCCACACCCCAGAGGGCTTTCCTTAGGGATGGCATTCCTTTGTTTCCCTCCCATGGTGAGTGAGATTTCCCTCTGGATTCCTCTTCTTGTTTCTAACTCAACTGCTGTCTGTCTCTCCAGCAATAGGAAGGAGAAGGATTCGGTTTCTCTAGGACACTCTCAGCTCCACAGGGCCGTGTGTCTGTGGGTTGAGAAGCCAAAGCATGGCAGCGCTGGCTGAAGCCGTTACTGGTGGGATGCTTGCCATGGCAACGGAGCCCCAAACAAACCCCACTCTCCAAGCGCCATGGCAGGTAAGGCAGCAGGCTCCCGCTCCTCCCGCTGCTCCTGCCCCCCAGGAGCCCCCCACCTGCCTCTGCCGTCCGATGGCTCAGCCCAGCACCTATCTGATCTTCCCCCAGCAGGGACGTTCCCAGCGGTTACTGCCCGCATGCTGCCTTCTGGGTTGGGGGAGGGCGAGGCCACCCCGCAATGCCTGGCAGGGAGTTCCGGGGCCCCTGGGGAGCCCGGGGAGGCTGGGGCAGGTGCCTGCGGAGTGCAGCTCCCCGAGAAGGTGCAAGTCCCTCCTGGGGTGCAGCTCCTTTCCAGGGTGGAGCCTGGTACCTGTGCAGTGGTACCTGTAACGTTTTGCTCCTGTACCTGTGCACAGCGTCCCCGAAGAGCTTTGTAATGACATATGGACATCCCTTCTCAGAAATGGACTGATGTCTTTTTCTCTATTGCCCTTGTCTTCAGAATACACCAACGACAAATCCCTGGTCCCCCGGGACTCATCCAAAATTGGGAGCAGAGACTCTGCTGGAGGAGGAAAAGCTGCCCGGGAAACACCTGCTGCGTAAGTACCAATTGGACATGGGCTTCTTTGTTAGGGGTGTCAGTGTGCTACCTCATTTCAGGATCCGGGCTTGCAGAGGCCTTCAGAGGGTCTTTACCTTGGTCAAGCTGCTGTCAGTTTGTGCGGTCGTGTGTCTGTGCCAAAGCAGACTTGGATTTCCAGGCCTTAGAAAGGAGACTGATGTGTTATGGTGTGCCTGGAACAAACCGTGCCGTGGCACCCTGCTCCCCAGGCAGCATCTGCAAGGCCAAAGCCTGCCTTTGCCTGGTCTGCGTGTACGCAGGGAGCATCTTCCTGCAGGAGCTGTTGCTCTCAGGCATTCCCCGGTCAGTGTGGATGGCAGCGCGTTGCGCTTGAACCTGCGGCCTTGTTGTGGGGCTTGATGTCAAGATGTAGGCTTTGAGCTCTCAGAACATCCTGTTGGGATGTTGAGGCTTTAGGGTGTGTTGTCTGAGCTTTCTGTTGGGTACAAGTGCTTTAGTTTCAGTTCTGATCCCCTTCCTTTCTTCTTCTAGACGCCGAAGAGAGCCGGCGAGAGGGACATCCAAAGCAGTATGTACAACCACCATCTCGCACCTGTGTTTTTTCCTACACGCTGCTCTCAGCTCTAACCAGTGTAGCCGTGTCTTGCTTTTCCATGCACTGCCTTAGCTGGGGCATTTGTTCCTAGAACTGTGTAATTGAGGAGAAGTGGTTTGCGCCCCTCTGGGTACATCCATGTCTTTCCTAGCTTGCCGTGAATGGAAGTGGTGTTGTTACACAAAGTGGCATTCCCGAGTTGTGCCTTCGATCTCGCCGCTTGCTCTGCCAAGCGCTTTAGCTTCTTGTCATGCAGCACAAAGGCACTTTCTAAGCCGTCCCAGGGTTGGGCTGGGGTTTGAGCAAGTGCCGGTCCCGGGAGGGTGGAAATGGCTCTTTCAGGGACACTCAGAGGATATAGCGCAGACGTCCAGGCCACAGGAGAGGGGAACGGTTGCTGTGCTTGGAGTGTAGAACTTCAATCTGTGTTTCATTGTCTCCGACCAGGTTGATGGCTCGTCTGCATCCCCTTCGCTGGCCCGGCTTATTAAGGTATCTAGCTTTCTGTTGCTGTTAAAGGAGGAAACCCAAGTGTTTTCTTGCTATTTTGAAATCGTACCCCAAGACCTACAGCTGGGTGACTGCTTTCACGTGAAGAGAACTCTCAGCTCTTGCTAACGATTTAAAGTCTTGATTTTGAGTTTCAGCTGTGGGTTGGATTTGACATGTGCACTCTTTTCTCCACTCTGCTGCGTAACTTGGTCTGGGAGAGCCATTGCACTGTGTGCAAAGGTGTAGTGCTGGCCAGTGAAATGACTGGCCTTTGAAGCTACAAAGGTGCGAGAAGGCAGAGGGCCTCCTTGGTCCCGCTGAAAAGAAAGGCTGGAGTTCATCTCTTCCCACCGGTAACTTCTCCCCTGTGTCCCTGCAGAAGTTCACTTGTGTACATTTGGAGAGAAGAAATCAGTAGGTGTGAAGGGAGCTACCAGAAGGTGGTGGTCTCCATTAGTGCTTGCCCTGCACATGTCCTTTGTTCTTGAAAGTCGTCAGGTGAAGTTTCTCTCAGTAACGGGAAGGTCTCTCCCAAGTAGTCTGCACATTGCAGCTTTTGAGGAAATGTCTCTTTCAGAGACAAGCCTGACTTGAAGCACGTCCCAACTGCTACTTGAACCCCCTGAGTGCAGACCGGCTTTTAGCATGGAGGCTGCATGTTGCAAAAGGTTTTCAGGTTTCTCACTGGATTGTATTAAATGCTGTGTTTGAATTCCCTTCAATTCCTGGAGACGTGGATGTGTTTAGTCAGCTGTTTGCTTTCAGACAAATTCAGCCAGTTTCTGTAGAGGTTTTGTTAGATGTTCGTGCAAGTGATTCAATCCATGCCGGTCTGGATTGCCTCATGAACGGGACGAGTGGTTGATCTGGGTAGAGCGGTGCTTGGGAATGGTGGGTGTGACATCATGCCCTGTTCCACAGACTGCCAACCTGGCTGAAGCCGACGCTTCCGAGGAAGACAAGATCGCAGCCATGATGGTCCAGTCTTGTCAGCAGTACCATCCGGTCCAGTGAGTGCTGAGAATGTCCAGTCTGTCCTGTGGAGGTTGCTGAAGAGCCGCAGGGCGGTCTGTTTCCACCAGAGACATTGATACAGAGCTTTGTCTTTGTTTCCCCTTTAGTTACATGAAGAAATGCTGGGGTCCACCTCCACCAAGCTACATCTGCTTTCGGTGCGGGAAACCTGGCCACTACCGCAGGGACTGCCCCACTAATGGGGTAAGAGTGGGGGGACTCGTGGCATCACTTCACTTTGAGTTTGTTTACCTTGTCAGTGAGGTAACCAAGGCATGAATACTGGTATTCAGAAGGGTTTCTCTGGGGGTGAAAGAGAGCAGCTCTGTGGCCACGGGGTAAAGCCCTTCAGAATGCCAGGGAAACGGGGATATACAAAGGGACCGTTTCCTTCCCTCTGGGTCAGCGACGTGAAATGTGCCCGTAGATCTTTCCCTGGGAACTGTGATGCATCTGTTAATACTTCTATCACTGTACCCTTCCCTTTTAATATTGACCTGAGTGAATGCTACGAGCCTCTGGACGAGTCCTGCTGCCATATACTGTCAGTCCCTGAATGTGTCTGCAGAGGCTGTGAAGTCAGCCGTGTTGTCTGGCTGGTGCCGGGAGGTTTCCCCAGTGCCTGACAGAGAGCCCTGAGTTCAGCTCTCAGCGGACCTGGGCCTTGGAGGAGGAGCGGGTCTGTGTCTCTTCCCTGTGTGGCTGGTGCGCTCAGGGAGCTCTCCCGCTTAAGGAACCTGAAGTCAAGACCAAGACTGTCGACTGAGTTCAAAACCAAGCTCAAGCCTTAGTGACATCCTGGCTGTATCCACTGAGGAAAATCAGTATTGCCCTCAAGCGAGCCTTACGCTAGGGCAAAGGGCAGGATGAAAGGCTCCTGCTGCTTCTAATAATCACTGCCATGTCCGTTTCCCTTCTTGACAGGACAAAGATTTTGAGCCAGTTCGGAGAATAAAGAAGAGCACAGGGATTCCCAGCACGTTCCTGGTGGAGGTGAAAGACCCCAGCACAAAGGGCACAATGGTGACCAGCACTGGGCAATACGTCATTCCATCTGTGACTGCGTAAGTACTGAAGGAATTGGACTGAGAGAAGAGGGAGCAAGAGAAACCCTGCACAGATGGCAATGCCGGCACTTTGGCCAGCAGCTTCCGGGGAGGAAGCATTGTCATTGGACCTTGGCCCTAAAATCTGTGCCACCTTCTCCTCTTAAAACCAGGCGGTCACAATGTTCATGCCCCTGCGAGTTGGTTAAAGTGGTGGTGTGCCACCATCCACGAGGGAGACAGCCAGCGTCTTTTCAGTTGTCTGTGGGGACAGGACAAGGGGCAGTGGCTTCAAGTTGGAGCAAAGGAAGTTCTGCACCAATCTGGGCAAGAACTTTTTCACAGTGAGGGTGAGGGAGCCCTGGGACAGGCTGCCCGGGGGGTTCGGAGTCTCATCTCTGGAGATATTCCAGCCCCGTCTGGACGCCGACCTGTGCAATATGAGCTGGGGAGCTGCTTTGGCAGGGGGTTAGACTCGATGAGCTCTTGAGGTCCCTTCCAGCCCCTGTGATTCTGTGCTTCTGTGATCTGAATTTCTGCAAAAGCGTACAGGTAGAGTTGTTCTCTTCACAAGCTCATTTTGCTTTGGAATGCTACTTCACAAATACAAACTGTCACAAATAGCTGTTGAGCCAAGCTTTCTGTCCCCGTCTGAGTTTGCCTTTACCCATTTGTACCTTTCTTCTTCCTTCCCCACCACCCTCCAGGGAAGCGTATGCCAGAGGAAAAAGAAAGCGTCCCTTCCCATGCGACGAGCCATCCTCCTCCTCCTCCCCCTCAGATGCTCCTATTCCTGAATGGTTGTGTTGTCCCATCTGTAAAGAAGACCTGAATGACGCCGCAATCATCCCCTGTTGTGGGAACAGTTACTGTGACGAGTGTAAGTGTTACTCCCATGACTGTCCTTTCAGACCATCCCATCTGATCTGTAGAAAGCAGCAAGGGGAGATCACCAGCTTCCTTCGGGCTCTGTTCTATTTCAAACTTCAGTACACCCTGACTAGGAAAGGACTCCGCCCCTCTAAGGGGGAAAGCACAAGTCAGAATGCTTTATTCCCCTTTTCCATACCTAGCTCCATCTTCTCTGTGTGTGCAAGGACATGTATGAGAAGAGTGCAGAAATGTGCACCAACCTGCTTTTGAGAGGCGGCTTATTCCTTAAGCTTGAGGTGTGGGATTGTCACTGTCCTTGGGGGTAGAAAGAAGACGAGTTGGATCACTGGACACAGCGACCTGTAGGTCATTTGCTAAAGACCAGAAGTTTTTACATTGTGCAACGTTGATCGCTCCAGGCTCTCCATGCAGACAATATTCACCCAGGAATCATTGGTTTTCAAGGGATTAGAACTCTCAAACTGTCTTTAGTTTGGCTAAAAACTACTCTGACTCTTCTGGTCTTCCACAGGCATTCGAACAGTGCTGCTGGATTCGGAGGGCCATACCTGCCCAACGTGCCACCAGGCGGATGTCTCCCCCGACACCTTAGTGGCCAACAAGGCACTACGCAAGGTAACGTGAGGACTCTCCGAAAGCTGCTTGTACCAACAGTCTCTGCAAGAAACTGAAAGGGAGGGAAATACTCACTGGCAGACAGTGGTTAGTGCCAGGGTAGGATGGGATGTGATCCTAGCTCTGTCTGTTGATTTGCTGTGGGACCGAGAGCGTGTACAGGAACACACAGGGGATGTGACTCAGGGGTGGGGGGGACGCTTTGTTCGTCTGTCTCGGGAAGTTTCATGGTGCCTTTGTGTCAATGTTTTCTGCCTGTAGCTTGTGAACAGGTTCAACAGCGGAACCGGCAGCGCCAAATGGCCCCGTCACTAGGTTCAGCAGCACCATCATCAGCAGCAGACTGTTCCAGAAGGGGATGTGCACTTGCACCATTCTTGTTTATAACTATTTTATTGAAATAAAGTTTCAGGGTTGAAAAGAAAAGACTGAAAAACAAACCCTTCTTGAGGGAAGGAGGTAAAAACCAGGAGCAGAAGCTACTTGTTTGTGGAAGGGGCTGATGCTGATCTCAGAAAGCCTTTCCACACTGATTTTCATGACTCTTAGAGCAAAGCCTGTAAGGAAGCGTTAGTTTCTGCCTGACAGCTCCTGGCCGGAGCTGAAGGGCAGCCACCTCGGTTGCAGACGGGAAAGATCCTGGGTGCCTGCATCTTGTCCATGCAAGGACCAATGGAGAAAGGAAGTGTTTCCCAGGCAGGAGAAGGCAGCTGGGGCAGGAGTGCTCTGCCCAGAGATACCCCAAGGAAGCCGAATATTCCCAGTCCCTGAGCAGGGTAGTAGTTAGCAGTGAGAGCTGCTCAGGCCTAAGGAGAAAAACACACTGTAGGAACTAAACCTGCTGGGAGGGCTCAGAAGGGTCTCTGGGAGTCAGGGTGCCCAATGCCTGGTCTCAGGGAACTTTGACAATGTCTCCTTCCCCCCTGCACCCGGCCTCGCTGTCCTCACTGGGAGCCCAGGCCTCAGCTCAGCTTGGCCGCAGCAGGTGCAGAGCCTGGGCCGGCCCAGACACCCATGGCTGCCTGGCAGCCCTGTGCCCCAGGCCTACAGCTCCCAGCATGCCCCGGGGCAGGCCTTGCTGGAGCCTGAGCCTCTGGGGACACCAGCCCCAGACCCGGCCCAGCTCCCTCAGATCCCATGGCTGCTCCCTGAGTCTTCTCTGGCCCTGCACTGAGAGGGGGACATCAGATGGACAGAGGGATGGAGGGACACAGGCTGTGCCAGGGGGCGGGACAGAGGGGACACTGCAAAGGCAGGTAGGAGCAGAAAGGATGGAGAGAAGAGAGAGAAGGGCAGGGAGCGTGAGAGAGACGTGTGGAGGAAGGGAAGCAGAGCAAGAGGCTGAGGGACAGCCAGGGAGGGATTAGGAGGGACAGCCAGGCTGTCAGGGAAAGAGAACATTAGCGAGAAAGAAAGGGAAAGAGCAAGATCCTGATGGTCTCCAGACAGAGGGAGGAATCGCAAAGTGGGGGCAAGGATCTGGACAGAGTACCGTAGGGAGAGACAAAAGCAGCAATTTTGGGCAACGGCCCCAGTCCTTGGAGCTCCTGTTTGATCAAAGTTGGAAGACGTGCCGTGGTCTGGAGAGCGTGCTGCAGGGAGGTGAGAGCGACTGGGGAGCAAGGCTGAGAGACCTGCCTGAGCACAGAGGTGGCCGCAGCGCAGCCCAGGTGAGCTGGTTGTCTTGACTGTCAAAGTCGAGCCCCTGATTGTGCTCATTGTCTCTAGTATTTGACTCTCTGCCCAAATCGGGGATGGCTTTGTTTCCACACGTTGTGGCAGTCGTGCAGGGCAGTGATGGCAGGGAAGGTTTGTATTTGGAAGTTTGGGATTTGGGTGGATGAGCTGTTGGTTTAGGAACTTTTATATTTGTCAGCAAAATGGGTGCCAGTGGTTCCAGAAAGTTCCTCTCTTTTCTCCCTTTGCAAGCATCTTGGAGAATGGGAGAAAACTGGGAGGGATGCCCCTGAGGGATTAATGCACACAAATCCATGGGCCCAGATGGGTTACATCCACGTGTGCTGAGGGAGCTGGCGGAGGTGATTGCTGAGCCGCTCTCTATCATCTTCGACAGGTCTTGGAGGACAGGAGAAGTGCCTGAAGACTGGAGGATAGCCAATGTCACTCCAGTCTTTAAAAAGGGCAAGAAGGAGGAATCTAGTAACTATAGGCCAGTCAGCCTCACCTCTGCCCCTGGAAAGGTAATGGAACAGCTTGTTCTGGATGCCATCTCCAAGCAATTGGAAGAGAAGAAGGTCATGAGGAGTAGTCAGCATGGATTCACTAAGGGGAAATCGTGCTCGACCAACCTCATAGCCTTCTACGATCTCATGACAGGCTGGGTAGATGGAGGGAGAGCAGTGGATGTCATCTACCTTGACTTCAGCAAGGCCTTTGATACTGTCTCCCATGACATCCTGATAGCAAAGCTGAGAAAGCATGGGATAGATGAGTGGACAGTGAGGTGGGTTGAGAATTGGCTGTCGGAGCGAACCCAGAGGGTTGTGATTCGTGGAGTAGAATCTGACTGGAGGCCTGTTACCAGCGGTGTTCCCCAGGGCTCAGTGTTGGGTCCAGTCCTGTTTAATATCTTCATTGACGATCTTGATGAGGGAATAACATCCACCCTCAGCAAGTACGCCGATGATACAAAGCTGGGAGGAGTGGCTGACACGCAGGAGCACTGCGCTGCCATCCAGAGAGACCTGGACAGGCTGGAGAGCTGGGCAGTGAGAAACCAGATGAAGTTCAACAAAAGCAAGTGTAAAGTCTTGCACCTGGGAAGGAACAACTGTTTGTATCAGTACAGGCTGGGGGATGACCTGCTGGAGAAGAGCTCAGTGGAGAAGGACCTGGGGGTCCTGGTAGATGACAGGTTGGCCATGAGCCAGCAGTGTGCCTCGGTGGCCAAGAGAGCCAATGGGATCCTGGGATGCATCAGGAGGAGTGTAGCCAGCAGGTCAAAGGAGGTGATCCTCCCTCTCTACTCTGCCCTGGTCAGGCCCCACCTGGAGTATTGTGTCCAGTTCTGGGCTCCTTGGTATAAAAAGGACAGGGATCTCCTGGAAAGAGTCCAAAGAAGGGCTACGAAGATGATTAAGGGCCTAGAGCATCTCCCCTATGAGGAAAGGCTGAGTAAGCTGGGACTGTTCAGCCTTGAGAAGAGAAGACTAAGGGGGGACCTAATCAAAGTTTATAATTATCTGAAGCAGGGGATGCAGGGGGAATCAGCCAGCCCCTTTTCAGTGGTCTGTGGGGATAGGACAAGGGGCAGTGGCTGCAAGTTGGAGCATAGGAAGTTCCGCACCAACATGCGGAAGAACTTTTTCACAGTGAGGGTGACAGAGCACTGGAATAGGCTGCCCAGGGCGGTGGTGGAGTCTCCTTCACTGGAGATATTCAAGACCCGCCTGGACGCCTATCTGAGCAATATGAGCTAGGGAGCCTGCTTTGGCAGGGGGGTTGGACCCGATGATCTCTCGAGGTCCCTTCCAACCCCTACAATTCTGTGATTCTGTGATTCTGTGAGTAGGGATAAATTCCAAGGGCATTGTAATGAGGGGTGGTGACAATATCTCTTGGTTAATTGAGAAGAGTGGCCGGAAAATGAGACCTTGAAATATCACGCTGTCTGTGCCTGTTTAGCCCTGGTTAAAGACCAGATGCCCACCAAACTCGGTCTATCACTCTCCTTTGTAGTTGGACAGGGGAGGAAATGTATATTGAGAGGCTTAGGAGTCAATGTAAGGACAGGGAGAGATCATCTTATCATCAGTGACATGGGCAAAACAGACTCAGCACAGAGTGAAGGAAAGAAAACTCTCTAATTTATTACACTACAACTACACACAGAGTGAAACCAGAGTTGGGTAATGAGAAGCACAACACTCCCCTTCACTTTATTCTCTCCCAGGCTGTTCCAGTGTTATGGTTGAATTTTGTAGCTCCTCTAACAGAAGAGCTCAAACGGCTACAGCCACATCCTACTGCAATCCAAACCATGCACATACTTTCTATTCTCAAAACACAGAAGTACTTTCTATTCTCCAACCCGGCAAATTCTCCCTATATTACAGCTCTATTAATTAATTGTCCCTTAAGCTACATCCTTAAATCCCCACAATGTATTCTCTGGTGCTACCGGGTAAAGGAGTTTTGTTTGTTTCCGCATATTATTTCAATCTGCTTCAGTTCCCTTGTCTTGATTTCTATCTGCACAACAGCTCTGATTTATTGCCATGCACACCCCTCCTTCCTTGTCAGGGAGCAAATCGAATGCTCTCCGCTTTGGTCTAACTACGTCCCTTAAGGAATAACCCTCTGTTTGTCATCCCGATGGCTAGCATCTCTTGTGTCTTTTTGGAATAAGCCCATGCTGGCAGATACACTAACTCTGCCTTTTCCCAATTCACTTCCTCATAGCAATGGGGGAACCAAATCGTGGAAAGCATGAGGCCGTACTACTAGGGGTAGAGTCCCTTTGAGTGTATTGTCCTCCAAGGGGTTCTTAGAATTCCTGGTGGAGGGTGCGAGTGATTAAAAATTGGGTGTCCAGGAATTCGGTGTCCTAAAGTCCACGTTCCTCTCCATTTATGTGGTAATACTTGCCAGGCCTTTCCATGTCCACCTAGCCACCCTGATCCTTTAGCAATACAGTCCAACAAAAACTCTCCTGTTTGCCCTGCCTGTCCCACAATGTCTCGTAAAGGGGCTGGTAATTTGGGCCTTTGTCAGCTTTACTTCTGGTTCAACTTGCGACGGGACCAGAGTGGGAGAGGTGGGAGGTTTCTTGATCTCATGCACTTTCCCACTCACCAGACCAAGGGAGGGGATCCTACTTCATGCAGTTGTGTTTTTTCATCCCTCCTTTTCTTCTAGAAGCCCCTTCCCGAGTCCAGCACTCCCCTGTACTACAAGCAGAGCAGCATCTCTTCAGTCGTTTCTCTTTCTCCCTTTTTTTTATAAAGCCAATACTAAGGGATCCTGTGGTATCGTAAGCCCACGCTCCCTCTGCCATTCCAAGGCAAAATCCCACACCCCAGAGGGCTTTCCTTAGGGATGGCATTCCTTTGTTTCCCTCCCATGGTGAGTGAGATTTCCCTCTGGATTCCTCTTCTTGTTTCTAACTCAACTCCTGTCTGTCTCTCCAGCAATAGGAAGGAGAAGGATTCGGTTTCTCTAGGACACTCTCAGCTCCACAGGGCCGTGTGTCTGTGGGTTGAGAAGCCAAAGCATGGCAGCGCTGGCTGAAGCCGTTACTGGTGGGATGCTTGCCATGGCAACGGAGCCCCAAACAAACACCACTCTCCAAGCGCCATGGCAGGTAAGGCAGCAGGCTCCCGCTCCTCCCGCTGCTCCTGCCCCCCAGGAGCCCCCCACCTGCCTCTGCCGTCCGATGGCTCAGCCCAGCACCTATCTGATCTTCCCCCAGCAGGGACGTTCCCAGCGGTTACTGCCCGCATGCTGCCTTCTGGGTTGGGGGAGGGCGAGGCCACCCCGCAATGCCTGGCAGGGAGTTCCGGGGCCCCTGGGGAGCCCGGGGAGGCTGGGGCAGGTGCCTGCGGAGTGCAGCTCCCCGAGAAGGTGCAAGTCCCTCCTGGGGTGCAGCTCCTTTCCAGGGTGGAGCCTGGTACCTGTGCAGTGGTACCTGTAACGTTTTGCTCCTGTACCTGTGCACAGCGTCCCCGAAGAGCTTTGTAATGACATATGGACATCCCTTCTCAGAAATGGACTGATGTCTTTTTCTCTATTGCCCTTGTCTTCAGAATACACCAACGACAAATCCCTGGTCCCCCGGGACTCATCCAAAATTGGGAGCAGAGACTCTGCTGGAGGAGGAAAAGCTGCCCGGGAAACACCTGCTGCGTAAGTACCAATTGGACATGGGCTTCTTTGTTAGGGGTGTCAGTGTGCTACCTCGTTTCAGGATCCGGGCTTGCAGAGGCCTTCAGAGGGTCTGTACCTTGGTCAAGCTGCTGTCAGTTTGTGCGGTCGTGTGTCTGTGCCAAAGCAGACTTGGATTTCCAGGCCTTAGAAAGGAGACTGATGTGTTATGGTGTGCCTGGAACAAACCGTGCCGTGGCACCCTGCTCCCCAGGCAGCATCTGCAAGGCCAAAGCCTGCCTTTGCCTGGTCTGCGTGTACGCAGGGAGCATCTTCCTGCAGGAGCTGTTGCTCTCAGGCATTCCCCGGTCAGTGTGGATGGCAGCGCGTTGCGCTTGAACCTGCGGCCTTGTTGTGGGGCTTGATGTCAAGATGTAGGCTTTGAGCTCTCAGAACATCCTGTTGGGATGTTGAGGCTTTAGGGTGTGTTGTCTGAGCTTTCTGTTGGGTACAAGTGCTTTAGTTTCAGTTCTGATCCCCTTCCTTTCTTCTTCTAGACGCCGAAGAGAGCCGGCGAGAGGGACATCCAAAGCAGTATGTACAACCACCATCTCACACCTGTGTGTTTTTTGCTGCACGCTGCCTAGAGCTCTAACCAGTGTAGCCTTTTCCTGCTTTTCCATGCACTGCCTTAGCTGGGGCATTTGTTCCTAGAACTGTGTAATTGAGGAGAAGTGGTTTGCGCCCCTCTGGGTACATCCATGTCTTTCCTAGCTTGCCGTGAATGGAAGTGGTGTTGTTACACAAAGTGGCATTCCCGAGTTGTGCCTTCGATCTCGCCGCTTGCTCTGCCAAGCGCTTTAGCTTCTTGTCATGCAGCACAAAGGCACTTTCTAAGCCGTCCCAGGGTTGGGCTGGGGTTTGAGCAAGTGCCGGTCCCGGGAGGGTGGAAATGGCTCTTTCAGGGACACTCAGAGGATATAGCGCAGACGTCCAGGCCACAGGAGAGGGGAACGGTTGCTGTGCTTGGAGTGTAGAACTTCAATCTGTGTTTCATTGTCTCCGACCAGGTTGATGGCTCGTCTGCATCCCCTTCGCTGGCCCGGCTTATTAAGGTATCTAGCTTTCTGTTGCTGTTAAAGGAGGAAACCCAAGTGTTTTCTTGCTATTTTGAAATCGTACCCCAAGACCTACAGCTGGGTGACTGCTTTCACGTGAAGAGAACTCTCAGCTCTTGCAAACGATTTAAAGTCTTGATTTTGAGTTTCAGCTGTGGGTTGGATTTGACATGTGCACTCTTTTCTCCACTCTGCTGCGTAACTTGGTCTGGGAGAGCCATTGCACTGTGTGCAAAGGTGTAGTGCTGGCCAGTGAAATGACTGGCCTTTGAAGCTACAAAGGTGCGAGAAGGCAGAGGGCCTCCTTGGTCCCGCTGAAAAGAAAGGCTGGAGTTCATCTCTTCCCACCGGTAACTTCTCCCCTGTCTCCCTGCAGAAGTTCACTTGTGTACATTTGGAGAGAACAAATCAGCAGGTGTGAAGGGAGCTACCAGAAGGTGGTGGTCTCCATTAGTGCTTGCCCTGCACGTGTCCTTTGTTCTTGAAAGTCGTCAGGTGAAGTTTCTCTCAGTAACGGGAAGGTCTCTCCCAAGTAGTCTGCACATTGCAGCTTTTGAGGAAATGTCTCTTTCAGAGACAAGCCTGACTTGAAGCACGTCCCAACTGCTACTTGAACCCCCTGAGTGCAGACCGGCTTTTAGCATGGAGGCTGCATGTTGCAAAAGGTTTTCAGGTTTCTCACTGGATTGTATTAAATGCTGTGTTTGAATTCCCTTCAATTCCTGGAGACGTGGATGTGTTTAGTCAGCTGTTTGCTTTCAGACAAATTCAGCCAGTTTCTGTAGAGGTTTTGTTAGATGTTCGTGCAAGTGATTCAATCCATGCCGGTCTGGATTGCCTCATGAACGGGACGAGTGGTTGATCTGGGTAGAGCGGTGCTTGGGAATGGTGGGTGTGACATCATGCCCTGTTCCACAGACTGCCAACCTGGCTGAAGCCGACGCTTCCGAGGAAGACAAGATCGCAGCCATGATGGTCCAGTCTTGTCAGCAGTACCATCCGGTCCAGTGAGTGCTGAGAATGTCCAGTCTGTCCTGTGGAGGTTGCTGAAGAGCCGCAGGGCGGTCTGTTTCCACCAGAGACATTGATACAGAGCTTTGTCTTTGTTTCCCCTTTAGTTACATGAAGAAATGCTGGGGTCCACCTCCACCAAGCTACATCTGCTTTCGGTGCGGGAAACCTGGCCACTACCGCAGGGACTGCCCCACTAATGGGGTAAGAGTGGGGGGACTCGTGGCATCACTTCACTTTGAGTTTGTTTACCTTGTCAGTGAGGTAACAAAGGCATGAATACTGGTATTCAGAAGGGTTTCTCTGGGGGTGAAAGAGAGCAGCTCTGTGGCCACGGGGCAAAGCCCTTCAGAATGCCAGGGAAACGGGGATATACAAAGGGACCGTTTCCTTCCCTCTGGGTCAGCGACGTGAAATGTGCCCGTAGATCTTTCCCTGGGAACTGTGATGCATCTGTTAATACTTCTATCACTGTACCCTTCCCTTTTAATATTGACCTGAGTGAATGCTACGAGCCTCTGGACGAGTCCTGCTGCCATATACTGTCAGTCCCTGAATGTGTCTGCAGAGGCTGTGAAGTCAGCCGTGTTGTCTGGCTGGTGCCGGGAGGTTTCCCCAGTGCCTGACAGAGAGCCCTGAGTTCAGCTCTCAGCGGACCTGGGCCTTGGAGGAGGAGCAGGTCTGTGTCTCTTCCCTGTGTGGCTGGTGCGCTCAGGGAGCTCTCCCGCTTAAGGAACCTGAAGTCAAGACCAAGACTGTCGACTGAGTTCAAAACCAAGCTCAAGCCTTAGTGACATCCTGGCTGTATCCACTGAGGAAAATCAGTATTGCCCTCAAGCGAGCCTTACGCTAGGGCAAAGGGCAGGATGAAAGGCTCCTGCTGCTTCTAATAATCACTGCCATGTCCATTTCCCTTCTTGACAGGACAAAGATTTTGAGCCAGTTCGGAGAATAAAGAAGAGCACAGGGATTCCCAGCACGTTCCTGGTGGAGGTGAAAGACCCCAGCACAAAGGGCACAATGGTGACCAGCACTGGGCAATACGTCATTCCATCTGTGACTGCGTAAGTACTGAAGGAATTGGACTGAGAGAAGAGGGAGCAAGAGAAACCCTGCACAGATGGCAATGCCGGCACTTTGGCCAGCAGCTTCCGGGGAGGAAGCATTGTCATTGGACCTTGGCCCTAAAATCTGTGCCACCTTCTCCTCTTAAAACCAGGCGGTCACAATGTTCATGCCCCTGCGAGTTGGTTAAAGTGGTGGTGTGCCACCATCCACGAGGGAGACAGCCAGCGTCTTTTCAGTTGTCTGTGGGGACAGGACAAGGGGCAGTGGCTTCAAGTTGGAGCAAAGGAAGTTCTGCACCAATCTGGGCAAGAACTTTTTCACAGTGAGGGTGAGGGAGCCCTGGGACAGGCTGCCCGGGGGGTTCGGAGTCTCATCTCTGGAGATATTCCAGCCCCGTCTGGACGCCGACCTGTGCAATATGAGCTGGGGAGCTGCTTTGGCAGGGGGTTAGACTCGATGAGCTCTTGAGGTCCCTTCCAGCCCCTGTGATTCTGTGCTTCTGTGATCTGAATTTCTGCGAAAGCGTACAGGTAGAGTTGTTCTCTTCACAAGCTCATTTTGCTTTGGAATGCTACTTCACAAATACAAACTGTCACAAATAGCTGTTGAGCCAAGCTTTCTGTCCCCGTCTGAGTTTGCCTTTACCCATTTGTACCTTTCTTCTTCCTTCCCCACCACCCTCCAGGGAAGCGTATGCCAGAGGAAAAAGAAAGCGTCTCTTCCCATGCGACGAGCCATCCTCCTCCTCCTCCCCCTCAGATGCTCCTATTCCTGAATGGTTGTGTTGTCCCATCTGTAAAGAAGACCTGAATGACGCCGCAATCATCCCCTGTTGTGGGAACAGTTACTGTGACGAGTGTAAGTGTTACTCCCATGACTGTCCTTTCAGACCATCCCATCCGATCTGTAGAAAGCAGCAAGGGGAGATCACCAGCTTCCTTCGGGCTCTGTTCTATTTCAAACTTCAGTACACCCTGACTAGGAAAGGACTCCGCCCCTCTAAGGGGGAAAGCACAAGTCAGAATGCTTTATTCCCCTTTTCCATACCTAGCTCCATCTTCTCTGTGTGTGGAAGGACATGTATGAGAAGAGTGCAGAAATGTGCACCAACCTGCTTTTGAGAGGCGGCTTATTCCTTAAGCTTGAGGTGTGGGATTGTCACTGTCCTTGGGGGTAGAAAGAAGACGAGTTGGATCACTGGACACAGCGACCTGTAGGTCATTTGCTAAAGACCAGAAGTTTTTACATTGTGCAATGTTGATCGCTCCAGGCTCTCCATGCAGACAATATTCACCCAGGAATCATTGGTTTTCAAGGGATTAGAACTCTCAAACTGTCTTTAGTTTGGCTAAAAACTACTCTGACTCTTCTGGTCTTCCACAGGCATTCGAACAGTGCTGCTGGATTCGGAGGGCCATACCTGCCCAACGTGCCACCGGGCGGATGTCTCCCCCGACACCTTAGTGGCCAACAAGGCACTACGCAAGGTAACGTGAGGACTCTCCGAAAGCTGCTTGTACCAACAGTCTCTGCAAGAAACTGAAAGGGAGGGAAATACTCACTGGCAGACAGTGGTTAGTGCCAGGGTAGGATGGGATGTGATCCTAGCTCTGTCTGTTGATTTGCTGTGGGACCGAGAGCGTGTACAGGAACACACAGGGGATGTGACTCAGGGGTGGGGGGGACGCTTTGTTCGTCTGTCTCGGGAAGTTTCATGGTGCCTTTGTGTCAATGTTTTCTGCCTGTAGCTTGTGAACAGGTTCAACAGCGGAACCGGCAGCGCCAAATGGCCCCGTCACTAGGTTCAGCAGCACCATCAGCAGCAGCCGACTGTTCCAGAAGGGGATGTGCACTTGCACCATTCTTGTTTATAACTATTTTATTGAAATAAAGTTTCAGGGTTGAAAAGAAAAGACTGAAAAACAAACCCTTCTTGAGGGAAGGAGGTAAAAACCAGGAGCAGAAGCTACTTGTTTGTGGAAGGGGCTGATGCTGATCTCAGAAAGCCTTTCCACGCTGATTTTCATGACTCTTAGAGCAAAGCCTGTAAGGAAGCGCTAGTTTCTGCCTGACAGCTCCTGGCCGGAGCTGAAGGGCAGCCACCTCGGTTGCAGACGGGAAAGATCCTGGGTGCCTGCATCTTGTCCATGCAAGGACCAATGGAGAAAGGAAGTGTTTCCCAGGCAGGAGAAGGCAGCTGGGGCAGGAGTGCTCTGCCCAGAGATACCCCAAGGAAGCCGAATATTCCCAGTCCCTGAGCAGGGTAGTAGTTAGCAGTGAGAGCTGCTCAGGCCTAAGGAGAAAAACACACTGTAGGAACTAAACCTGCTGGGAGGGCTCAGAAGGGTCTCTGGGAGTCAGGGTGCCCAATGCCTGGTCTCAGGGAACTTTGACAATGTCTCCTTCCCCCCTGCACCCGGCCTCGCTGTCCTCACTGGGAGCCCAGGCCTCAGCTCAGCTTGGCCGCAGCAGGTGCAGAGCCTGGGCCGGCCCAGACACCCATGGCCGCCTGGCAGCCCTGTGCCCCAGGCCTACAGCTCCCAGCATGTCCCGGGGCAGGCCTTGCTGGAGCCTGAGCCTCTGGGGACACCAGCCCCAGACCCGGCCCAGCTCCCTCAGATCCCATGGCTGCTCCCTGAGTCTTCTCTGGCCCTGCACTGAGAGGGGGACATCAGATGGACAGAGGGATGGAGGGACACAGGCTGTGCCAGGGGGCGGGACAGAGGGGACACTGCAAAGGCAGGTAGGAGCAGAAAGGATGGAGAGAAGAGAGAGAAGGGCAGGGAGCGTGAGAGAGACGTGTGGAGGAAGGGAAGCAGAGCAAGAGGCTGAGGGACAGCCAGGGAGGGATTAGGAGGGACAGCCAGGCTGTCAGGGAAAGAGAACATTAGCGAGAAAGAAAGGGAAAGAGCAAGATCCTGATGGTCTCCAGACAGAGGGAGGAATCGCAAAGTGGGGGCAAGGATCTGGACAGAGTACCGTAGGGAGAGACAAAAGCAGCAATTTTGGGCAACGGCCCCAGTCCTTGGAGCTCCTGTTTGATCAAAGTTGGAAGACGTGCCGTGGTCTGGAGAGCGTGCTGCAGGGAGGTGAGAGCGACTGGGGAGCAAGGCTGAGAGACCTGCCTGAGCACAGAGGTGGCCGCAGCACAGCCCAGGTGAGCTGGTTGTCTTGACTGTCAAAGTCGAGCCCCTGATTGTGCTCATTGTCTCTAGTATTTGACTCTCTGCCCAAATCAGGGGATGGCTTTGTTTCCACACGTTGTGGCAGTCGTGCAGGGCAGTGATGGCAGGGAAGGTTTGTATTTGGAAGTTTGGGATTTGGGTGGATGAGCTGTTGGATTAGGAACTTTTTTATTCGTCAGCAAAATGTGTGCCAGTGGTTCCAGAAAGTTCCTCTCTTTTCTCCCTTTGCAAGCATCTTGGCGAATGGGAGAAAACTGGGAGGGATGCCCCTGAGTAGGGATAAATTCCAAGGGCATTGTAATGAGGGGTGGTGACAATATCTCTTGGTTAATTGAGAAGAGTGGCCGGAAAATGAGACCTTGAAATATCACGCTGTCTGTGCCTGTTTAGCCCTGGTTAAAGACCAGATGCCCACCAAACTCGGTCTATCACTCTCCTTTGTAGTTGGACAGGGGAGGAAATGTATATTGAGAGGCTTAGGAGTCAATGTAAGGACAGGGAGAGATCATCTTATCATCAGTGACATGGGCAAAACAGACTCAGCACAGAGTGAAGGAAAGAAAACTCTCTAATTTATTACACTACAACTACACACAGAGTGAAACCAGAGTTGGGTAATGAGAAGCACAACACTCCCCTTCACTTTATTCTCTCCCAGGCTGTTCCAGTGTTATGGTTGAATTTTGTAGCTCCTCTAACAGAAGAGCTCAAACGGCTACAGCCACATCCTACTGCAATCCAAACCATGCACATACTTTCTATTCTCAAAACACAGAAGTACTTTCTATTCTCCAACCCGGCAAATTCTCCCTATATTACAGCTCTATTAATTAATTGTCCCTTAAGCTACATCCTTAAATCCCCACAATGTATTCTCTGGTGCTACCGGGTAAAGGAGTTTTGTTTGTTTCCGCATATTATTTCAATCTGCTTCAGTTCCCTTGTCTTGATTTCTATCTGCACAACAGCTCTGATTTATTGCCATGCACACCCCTCCTTCCTTGTCAGGGAGCAAATCGAATGCTCTCCGCTTTGGTCTAACTACGTCCCTTAAGGAATAACCCTCTGTTTGTCATCCCGATGGCTAGCATCTCTTGTGTCTTTTTGGAATAAGCCCATGCTGGCAGATACACTAACTCTGCCTTTTCCCAATTCACTTCCTCATAGCAATGGGGGAACCAAATCGTGGAAAGCATGAGGCCGTACTACTAGGGGTAGAGTCCCTTTGAGTGTATTGTCCTCCAAGGGGTTCTTAGAATTCCTGGTGGAGGGTGCGAGTGATTAAAAATTGGGTGTCCAGGAATTCGGTGTCCTAAAGTCCACGTTCCTCTCCATTTATGTGGTAATACTTGCCAGGCCTTTCCATGTCCACCTAGCCACCCTGATCCTTTAGCAATACAGTCCAACAAAAACTCTCCTGTTTGCCCTGCCTGTCCCACAATGTCTCGTAAAGGGGCTGGTAATTTGGGCCTTTGTCAGCTTTACTTCTGGTTCAACTTGCGACGGGACCAGAGTGGGAGAGGTGGGAGGTTTCTTGATCTCATGCACTTTCCCACTCACCAGACCAAGGGAGGGGATCCTACTTCATGCAGTTGTGTTTTTTCATCCCTCCTTTTCTTCTAGAAGCCCCTTCCCGAGTCCAGCACTCCCCTGTACTACAAGCAGAGCAGCATCTCTTCAGTCGTTTCTCTTTCTCCCTTTTTTTTATAAAGCCAATACTAAGGGATCCTGTGGTATCGTAAGCCCACACGCCCTCTGCCATTCCAAGGCAAAATCCCACACCCCAGAGGGCTTTCCTTAGGGATGGCATTCCTTTGTTTCCCTCCCATGGTGAGTGAGATTTCCCTCTGGATTCCTCTTCTTGTTTCTAACTCAACTCCTGTCTGTCTCTCCAGCAATAGGAAGGAGAAGGATTCGGTTTCTCTAGGACACTCTCAGCTCCACAGGGCCGTGTGTCTGTGGGTTGAGAAGCCAAAGCATGGCAGCGCTGGCTGAAGCCGTTACTGGTGGGATGCTTGCCATGGCAACGGAGCCCCAAACAAACCCCACTCTCCAAGCGCCATGGCAGGTAAGGCAGCAGGCTCCCGCTCCTCCCGCTGCTCCTGCCCCCCAGGAGCCCCCCACCTGCCTCTGCCGTCCGATGGCTCAGCCCAGCACCTATCTGATCTTCCCCCAGCAGGGACGTTCCCAGCGGTTACTGCCCGCATGCTGCCTTCTGGGTTGGGGGAGGGCGAGGCCACCCCGCAATGCCTGGCAGGGAGTTCCGGGGCCCCTGGGGAGCCCGGGGAGGCTGGGGCAGGTGCCTGCGGAGTGCAGCTCCCCGAGAAGGTGCAAGTCCCTCCTGGGGTGCAGCTCCTTTCCAGGGTGGAGCCTGGTACCTGTGCAGTGGTACCTGTAACGTTTTGCTCCTGTACCTGTGCACAGCGTCCCCGAAGAGCTTTGTAATGACATATGGACATCCCTTGTCAGAAATGGACTGATGTCTTTTTCTCTATTGCCCTTGTCTTCAGAATACACCAACGACAAATCCCTGGTCCCCCGGGACTCATCCAAAATTGGGAGCAGAGACTCTGCTGGAGGAGGAAAAGCTGCCCGGGAAACACCTGCTGCGTAAGTACCCATTGGACATGGGCTTCTTTGTTAGGGGTGTCAGTGTGCTACCTCGTTTCAGGATCCGGGCTTGCAGAGGCCTTCAGAGGGTCTTTACCTTGGTCAAGCTGCTGTCAGTTTGTGCGGTCGTGTGTCTGTGCCAAAGCAGACTTGGATTTCCAGGCCTTAGAAAGGAGACTGATGTGTTATGGTGTGCCTGGAACAAACCGTGCCGTGGCACCCTGCTCCCCAGGCAGCATCTGCAAGGCCAAAGCCTGCCTTTGCCTGGTCTGCGTGTACGCAGGGAGCATCTTCCTGCAGGAGCTGTTGCTCTCAGGCATTCCCCGGTCAGTGTGGATGGCAGCGCGTTGCGCTTGAACCTGCGGCCTTGTTGTGGGGCTTGATGTCAAGATGTAGGCTTTGAGCTCTCAGAACATCCCGTTGGGATGTTGAGGCTTTAGGGTGTGTTGTCTGAGCTTTCTGTTGGGTACAAGTGCTTTAGTTTCAGTTCTGATCCCCTTCCTTTCTTCTTCTAGACGCCGAAGAGAGCCGGCGAGAGGGACATCCAAAGCAGTATGTACAACCACCATCTCGCACCTGTGTTTTTTCCTACACGCTGCTCTCAGCTCTAACCAGTGTAGCCGTGTCTTGCTTTTCCATGCACTGCCTTAGCTGGGGCATTTGTTCCTAGAACTGTGTAATTGAGGAGAAGTGGTTTGCGCCCCTCTGGGTACATCCATGTCTTTCCTAGCTTGCCGTGAATGGAAGTGGTGTTGTTACACAAAGTGGCATTCCCGAGTTGTGCCTTCGATCTCGCCGCTTGCTCTGCCAAGCGCTTTAGCTTCTTGTCATGCAGCACAAAGGCACTTTCTAAGCCGTCCCAGGGTTGGGCTGGGGTTTGAGCAAGTGCCGGTCCCGGGAGGGTGGAAATGGCTCTTTCAGGGACACTCAGAGGATATAGCGCAGACGTCCAGGCCACAGGAGAGGGGAACGGTTGCTGTGCTTGGAGTGTAGAACTTCAATCTGTGTTTCATTGTCTCCGACCAGGTTGATGGCTCGTCTGCATCCCCTTCGCTGGCCCGGCTTATTAAGGTATCTAGCTTTCTGTTGCTGTTAAAGGAGGAAACCCAAGTGTTTTCTTGCTATTTTGAAATCGTACCCCAAGACCTACAGCTGGGTGACTGCTTTCACGTGAAGAGAACTCTCAGCTCTTGCTAACGATTTAAAGTCTTGATTTTGAGTTTCAGCTGTGGGTTGGATTTGACATGTGCACTCTTTTCTCCACTCTGCTGCGTAACTTGGTCTGGGAGAGCCATTGCACTGTGTGCAAAGGTGTAGTGCTGGCCAGTGAAATGACTGGCCTTTGAAGCTACAAAGGTGCGAGAAGGCAGAGGGCCTCCTTGGTCCCGCTGAAAAGAAAGGCTGGAGTTCATCTCTTCCCACCGGTAACTTCTCCCCTGTCTCCCTGCAGAAGTTCACTTGTGTACATTTGGAGAGAAGAAATCAGTAGGTGTGAAGGGAGCTACCAGAAGGTGGTGGTCTCCATTAGTGCTTGCCCTGCACATGTCCTTTGTTCTTGAAAGTCGTCAGGTGAAGTTTCTCTCAGTAACGGGAAGGTCTCTCCCAAGTAGTCTGCACATTGCAGCTTTTGAGGAAATGTCTCTTTCAGAGACAAGCCTGACTTGAAGCACGTCCCAACTGCTACTTGAACCCCCTGAGTGCAGACCGGCTTTTAGCATGGAGGCTGCACGTTGCAAAAGGTTTTCAGGTTTCTCACTGGATTGTATTAAATGCTGTGTTTGAATTCCCTTCAATTCCTGGAGACGTGGATGTGTTTAGTCAGCTGTTTGCTTTCAGACAAATTCAGCCAGTTTCTGTAGAGGTTTTGTTAAATGTTCGTGCAAGTGATTCAATCCATGCCGGTCTGGATTGCCTCATGAACGGGACGAGTGGTTGATCTGGGTAGAGCGGTGCTTGGGAATGGTGGGTGTGACATCATGCCCTGTTCCACAGACTGCCAACCTGGCTGAAGCCGACGCTTCCGAGGAAGACAAGATCGCAGCCATGATGGTCCAGTCTTGTCAGCAGTACCATCCGGTCCAGTGAGTGCTGAGAATGTCCAGTCTGTCCTGTGGAGGTTGCTGAAGAGCCGCAGGGCGGTCTGTTTCCACCAGAGACATTGATACAGAGCTTTGTCTTTGTTTCCCCTTTAGTTACATGAAGAAATGCTGGGGTCCACCTCCACCAAGCTACATCTGCTTTCGGTGCGGGAAACCTGGCCACTACCGCAGGGACTGCCCCACTAATGGGGTAAGAGTGGGGGGACTCGTGGCATCACTTCACTTTGAGTTTGTTTACCTTGTCAGTGAGGTAACCAAGGCATGAATACTGGTATTCAGAAGGGTTTCTCTGGGGGTGAAAGAGAGCAGCTCTGTGGCCACGGGGCAAAGCCCTTCAGAATGCCAGGGAAACGGGGATATACAAAGGGACCGTTTCCTTCCCTCTGGGTCAGCGACGTGAAATGTGCCCGTAGATCTTTCCCTGGGAACTGTGATGCATCTGTTAATACTTCTATCACTGTACCCTTCCCTTTTAATATTGACCTGAGTGAATGCTACGAGCCTCTGGACGAGTCCTGCTGCCATATACTGTCAGTCCCTGAATGTGTCTGCAGAGGCTGTGAAGTCAGCCGTGTTGTCTGGCTGGTGCCGGGAGGTTTCCCCAGTGCCTGACAGAGAGCCCTGAGTTCAGCTCTCAGCGGACCTGGGCCTTGGAGGAGGAGCGGGTCTGTGTCTCTCTTCCCTGTGTGGCTGGTGCGCTCAGGGAG
Organism: Porphyrio hochstetteri; assembly: GCA_020800305.1. NCBI lineage: Eukaryota > Metazoa > Chordata > Aves > Gruiformes > Rallidae > Porphyrio > Porphyrio hochstetteri. The sequence goes on along the minus strand of CM036915.1, from coordinate 13,492,508 downwards.
CTCTCCCGCTTAAGGAACCTGAAGTCAAGACCAAGACTGTCGACTGAGTTCAAAACCAAGCTCGAGCCTTAGTGACATCCTGGCTGTATCCACTGAGGAAAATCAGTATTGCCCTCAAGCGAGCCTTACGCTAGGGCAAAGGGCAGGATGAAAGGCTCCTGCTGCTTCTAATAATCACTGCCATGTCCGTTTCCCTTCTTGACAGGACAAAGATTTTGAGCCAGTTCGGAGAATAAAGAAGAGCACAGGGATTCCCAGCACGTTCCTGGTGGAGGTGAAAGACCCCAGCACAAAGGGCACAATGGTGACCAGCACTGGGCAATACGTCATTCCATCTGTGACTGCGTAAGTACTGAAGGAATTGGACTGAGAGAAGAGGGAGCAAGAGAAACCCTGCACAGATGGCAATGCCGGCACTTTGGCCAGCAGCTTCCGGGGAGGAAGCATTGTCATTGGACCTTGGCCCTAAAATCTGTGCCACCTTCTCCTCTTAAAACCAGGCGGTCACAATGTTCATGCCCCTGCGAGTTGGTTAAAGTGGTGGTGTGCCACCATCCACGAGGGAGACAGCCAGCGTCTTTTCAGTTGTCTGTGGGGACAGGACAAGGGGCAGTGGCTTCAAGTTGGAGCAAAGGAAGTTCTGCACCAATCTGGGCAAGAACTTTTTCACAGTGAGGGTGAGGGAGCCCTGGGACAGGCTGCCCAGGGGGTTCGGAGTCTCATCTCTGGAGATATTCCAGCCCCGTCTGGACGCCGACCTGTGCAATATGAGCTGGGGAGCTGCTTTGGCAGGGGGTTAGACTCGATGAGCTCTTGAGGTCCCTTCCAGCCCCTGTGATTCTGTGCTTCTGTGATCTGAATTTCTGCGAAAGCGTACAGGTAGAGTTGTTCTCTTCACAAGCTCATTTTGCTTTGGAATGCTACTTCACAAATACAAACTGTCACAAATAGCTGTTGAGCCAAGCTTTCTGTCCCCGTCTGAGTTTGCCTTTACCCATTTGTACCTTTCTTCTTCCTTCCCCACCACCCTCCAGGGAAGCGTATGCCAGAGGAAAAAGAAAGCGTCCCTTCCCATGCGACGAGCCATCCTCCTCCTCCTCCCCCTCAGATGCTCCTATTCCTGAATGGTTGTGTTGTCCCATCTGTAAAGAAGACCTGAATGACGCCGCAGTCATCCCCTGTTGTGGGAACAGTTACTGTGACGAGTGTAAGTGTTACTCCCATGACTGTCCTTTCAGACCATCCCATCTGATCTGTAGAAAGCAGCAAGGGGAGATCACCAGCTTCCTTCGGGCTCTGTTCTATTTCAAACTTCAGTACACCCTGACTAGGAAAGGACTCCGCCCCTCTAAGGGGGAAAGCACAAGTCAGAATGCTTTATTCCCCTTTTCCATACCTAGCTCCATCTTCTCTGTGTGTGCAAGGACATGTATGAGAAGAGTGCAGAAATGTGCACCAACCTGCTTTTGAGAGGCGGCTTATTCCTTAAGCTTGAGGTGTGGGATTGTCACTGTCCTTGGGGGTAGAAAGAAGACGAGTTGGATCACTGGACACAGCGACCTGTAGGTCATTTGCTAAAGACCAGAAGTTTTTACATTGTGCAACGTTGATCGCTCCAGGCTCTCCATGCAGACAATATTCACCCAGGAATCATTGGTTTTCAAGGGATTAGAACTCTCAAACTGTCTTTAGTTTGGCTAAAAACTACTCTGACTCTTCTGGTCCCCCACAGGCATTCGAACAGTGCTGCTGGATTCGGAGGGCCATACCTGCCCAACGTGCCACCGGGCGGATGTCTCCCCCGACACCTTAGTGGCCAACAAGGCACTACGCAAGGTAACGTGAGGACTCTCCGAAAGCTGCTTGTACCAACAGTCTCTGCAAGAAACTGAAAGGGAGGGAAATACTCACTGGCAGACAGTGGTTAGTGCCAGGGTAGGATGGGATGTGATCCTAGCTCTGTCTGTTGATTTGCTGTGGGACCGAGAGCGTGTACAGGAACACACAGGGGATGTGACTCAGGGGTGGGGGGGACGCTTTGTTCGTCTGTCTCGGGAAGTTTCATGGTGCCTTTGTGTCAATGTTTTCTGCCTGTAGCTTGTGAACAGGTTCAACAGCGGAACCGGCAGCGCCAAATGGCCCCGTCACTAGGTTCAGCAGCACCATCATCAGCAGCCGACTGTTCCAGAAGGGGATGTGCACTTGCACCATTCTTGTTTATAACTATTTTATTGAAATAAAGTTTCAGGGTTGAAAAGAAAAGACTGAAAAACAAACCCTTCTTGAGGGAAGGAGGTAAAAACCAGGAGCTGAAGCTACTTGTTTGTGGAAGGGGCTGATGCTGATCTCAGAAAGCCTTTCCACACTGATTTTCATGACTCTTAGAGCAAAGCCTGTAAGGAAGCGCTAGTTTCTGCCTGACAGCTCCTGGCCGGAGCTGAAGGGCAGCCACCTCGGTTGCAGACGGGAAAGATCCTGGGTGCCTGCATCTTGTCCATGCAAGGACCAATGGAGAAAGGAAGTGTTTCCCAGGCAGGAGAAGGCAGCTGGGGCAGGAGTGCTCTGCCCAGAGATACCCCAAGGAAGCCGAATATTCCCAGTCCCTGAGCAGGGTGGTAGTTAGCAGTGAGAGCTGCTCAGGCCTAAGGAGAAAAACACACTGTAGGAACTAAACCTGCTGGGAGGGCTCAGAAGGGTCTCTGGGAGTCAGGGTGCCCAATGCCTGGTCTCAGGGAACTTTGACAATGTCTCCTTCCCCCCTGCACCCGGCCTCGCTGTCCTCACTGGGAGCCCAGGCCTCAGCTCAGCTTGGCCGCAGCAGGTGCAGAGCCTGGGCCGGCCCAAACACCCATGGCCGCCTGGCAGCCCTGTGCCCCAGGCCTACAGCTCCCAGCATGCCCCGGGGCAGGCCTTGCTGGAGCCTGAGCCTCTGGGGACACCAGCCCCAGACCCGGCCCAGCTCCCTCAGATCCCATGGCTGCTCCCTGAGTCTTCTCTGGCCCTGCACTGAGAGGGGGACATCAGATGGACAGAGGGATGGAGGGACACAGGCTGTGCCAGGGGGCGGGACAGAGGGGACACTGCAAAGGCAGGTAGGAGCAGAAAGGATGGAGAGAAGAGAGAGAAGGGCAGGGAGCGTGAGAGAGACGTGTGGAGGAAGGGAAGCAGAGCAAGAGGCTGAGGGACAGCCAGGGAGGGATTAGGAGGGACAGCCAGGCTGTCAGGGAAAGAGAACATTAGCGAGAAAGAAAGGGAAAGAGCAAGATCCTGATGGTCTCCAGACAGAGGGAGGAATCGCAAAGTGGGGGCAAGGATCTGGACAGAGTACCGTAGGGAGAGACAAAAGCAGCAATTTTGGGCAACGGCCCCAGTCCTTGGAGCTCCTGTTTGATCAAAGTTGGAAGACGTGCCGTGGTCTGGAGAGCGTGCTGCAGGGAGGTGAGAGCGACTGGGGAGCAAGGCTGAGAGACCTGCCTGAGCACAGAGGTGGCCGCAGCACAGCCCAGGTGAGCTGGTTGTCTTGACTGTCAAAGTCGAGCCCCTGATTGTGCTCATTGTCTCTAGTATTTGACTCTCTGCCCAAATCAGGGGATGGCTTTGTTTCCACACGTTGTGGCAGTCGTGCAGGGCAGTGATGGCAGGGAAGGTTTGTATTTGGAAGTTTGGGATTTGGGTGGATGAGCTGTTGGATTAGGAACTTTTTTATTCATCAGTAAAATGGGTGCCAGTGGTTCCAGAAAGTTCCTCTCTTTTCTCCCTTTGCAAGCATCTTGGCGAATGGGAGAAAACTGGGAGGGATGCCCCTGAGTAGGGATAAATTCCAAGGGCATTGTAATGAGGGGTGGTGACAATATCTCTTGGTTAATTGAGAAGAGTGGCCGGAAAATGAGACCTTGAAATATCACGCTGTCTGTGCCTGTTTAGCCCTGGTTAAAGACCAGATGCCCACCAAACTCGGTCTATCACTCTCCTTTGTAGTTGGACAGGGGAGGAAATGTATATTGAGAGGCTTAGGAGTCAATGTAAGGACAGGGAGAGATCATCTTATCATCAGTGACATGGGCAAAACAGACTCAGCACAGAGTGAAGGAAAGAAAACTCTCTAATTTATTACACTACAACTACACACAGAGTGAAACCAGAGTTGGGTAATGAGAAGCACAACACTCCCCTTCACTTTATTCTCTCCCAGGCTGTTCCAGTGTTATGGTTGAATTTTGTAGCTCCTCTAACAGAAGAGCTCAAACGGCTACAGCCACATCCTACTGCAATCCAAACCATGCACATCCTTTCTATTCTCAAAACACAGAAGTACTTTCTTGTGGAGGGATGGCTCCGTGAGAACGGCCACATATTTCCCACTCTCTACTCCTGCGAACAAAACAGCCAGGATGAGATATCACTTTAAAGGAATGTGGAGCTAGCAGCAAGGTCAGGTAATGAGTTGGGGAGTATGGACTGTGAATAGAAGTTCCTAATTCTGAAACATTCCTCTGAGACAGGATAAGATATAGGCCTTGCACAGGTGTCCACTCTATCGCTTTCACTGTTTTTAATTTCTTCTGCCCGCGGTTCCCAGCCATGCTTTGTTAAGCTTGCTAGAGAGTATATAATCACGCTGCTCTGTAGAATAAATGGACTGACTGCTTTTAGCCACATTGGTGTGCGGTCTGATTCCTAGCGCCGTCCCGCTCTTTCGAAGACCCTGGACCTAAAAGTTTCCCAAGATCTGGATTAGGACGCGGGGAACAGTCGAAAATTGTCGCCCGAACAGGGACCGGAAAGAAGGTTTCGGAGACGGTTACTACAGAGGAGGCGCCGCTGAGAATCGTAAGTGTTGCGGTAGCTGGTTGCGGGGTCGCTACCTGCCCTCTGTGCCCACAATGGAGTGGGGAGCTGCGGAGAAACCGCTCTTCAGTACCCTCTCTAAGAGAGGCGAGCAGGAATCTCCAATAGGGCTAGCTGCGGAGAAGCCGACTCTAGTTATTTTCTCAAAGAAAAGCGAGATGGTGACTCCAATAGGGCTTTCAGATTTAATTAAATGGGCCTGCAGGTCGGGACACCTGGAAGAAGTAGCGCTGATATTCAGTGTTGCTGAGTGGCGAGCGATAGATCATCTTTGGGATGCGGTGATTACTGGAGGAAAGGAAGAAAAATTACTGCGATCGTTGGGTGCGACTTGGCGTGTAGTATTTAACACCTTAAACACCATGCATGCAGAGAGGCAAGTAGCTGCTGCAGCTGTTCAAGCTCTGTCTGGCTCAGTGACACCATCTACCACCCTGTTAGAAACTCCGGTATGCGGACTGGTTCAGCTGGTTTGTTCAAATGCTGCAGAGTTACAGGACTCAATTGAAAAACAGCAATCTAACACCTTGGGGGTGAAGTTTCTGAGTCCTTTAATTCTACTCCGAAAACTAACTCTGCTTCAAAAACTAATGAGTCAACACAAACTCCAGCTTCTGCTGTTGAGAATACTCCCTTGAATTTAACTCCTTATTGCCCTCCTTCCTCTGAAGCTACTTGGCCAGATTCAGAAGGGGAGGAAGGAGAGACTGAAATGTGTAAACTTACTGGGCGATTGCAGTAATTGGAAATATCACGAAGAGAAAAATTACAGAAAAGCAATCAACATAAAAAAAAGTAAAGGAGGAGGCAGCTGTTATTCCATCATTGCCTTCTGCTCCTCCGGACTCGGGAGTTCGTAGTCTTCCCTCCCGTTGGACTGGAGTTATACAATATGCTCTCTAAGAGAGTAATTAAAAATGCTTTAAAATAGCTCCTTTTGTGGAGTGAAGAAAGGAATCTTATAACAAACGTAAATACAGCGTTTGATTTGCCTACTTGGGAGGCTATTGGAGTTTAACTCCTTGACGAACCCTCAGCTGGGGCGAAAGAAGCTAAGTCATTAATAACTCTCTGGAAATTATTTGAAAGGACTCTAACCAAAATGGAGGCTGTTTGCGTTGCTGCCGCTTCAGCCTTTGCAGCTTTAACACCAGTTGCGAGTTCTACAGAACCGATTCAAAAGGGAAAACATCTACTACGGAGAATGTGTTTGTTGTTTCTGGGTGCTCTTTCACGTACCCCACTTACTATGCTAAGTAATTATGCCATGTTATCAGAGCAAAGTGATAAATCTGTCGGAACTGACCGGGAAGACGAGCAAGTTGTGCACGTAAATCTGCCACCACGGTCTGCAAACCCCCCAACTATGATAGCTTTGGAAGGAAAAAATGTAAAAAAAAAAAAAAAAGTACAACCGACTGCCTTTAATATCTATTCACCTCTAACTTTTACTGAGCCTAAAAGAGCCTGTGACACAGTCGGAAATGTTAACCACCATCACAAACATCAGCTTGTCTTTGAAAAGCTGGAAAACATGAAAGCGGAGCAGGCAGTTGTGGCAACGGCATGCCCTGCTGTGAAATGGTTTGCAGAATTGCCCACCCACCCACCCAGACACTACCGACACAAAGAATCACCGACTATGGCATGGACAAGGAACCTATGCCCACGGACAAGAAACCTAAGGACAGGACACAGGACACCTACGGCCATGGACAATTATCGGCTTTGACAACCATCGGATCAGGGACACATTTTGTATCTACACCCACCGCCCGACAAACATCATCCATACATCTCCTGATGCCCGAGAGACTCTGCAGAGACTGCTCGTCGGAGTCTGGGCACGTAAGGTGGCGTCAGAGCGGGAAAAATGGTTAAATCAGGGTATTTTGATTCCTACATAATCATGAAAATTACCAGGGAAAAGTTTATGTGGGGACAAGCGGGTGGTGGAGAAAAGAACTTTGATAGCGGGCCGGTGGGAGGTGGACAGAACAGGGTCCTAGTGCTCACCTGGGGCTCAGTCACATTGACTAGCAGGGTCACGCTGTGGTTCACAGAGGGGGGAGAACGGTGCTGGGCAGCAGTCGCGACCTGCGATAACGTGCTGCGCAGCCGAGTGTCTTGACAGAGTTGCTGTAGAAGTGGGAGAACTGCCCCCCCCACCCTACCCCCCCACCCATACAGACTGGATGTGACAATTTGCATCTTGCACTCTTGTTTGTCTGATGCATTGGTTTGCAGCATATGTGCTATAGGGTCAGGGATGCATTTATCCACTGAGAGCAAGGCTGCTTATTAAGCAAAAGGATTTTTGATAGCGACCATTGAAAGTGGGAAGCTTACTTTAAGAATTTAACCTGGAAAACATAAATCCTCGTTTGCTTACTCAAGGAAAAAATTGCCCACTTATAAGATTTAATACAGGTGCACTAGACTAAGGGTCATATCAAACCTTCCACAAGTCTGTGGAACATGCCAAAATTTTTAAAAGATTGGGTTTTCTTTTTCAAAAGGTATCACTGGGTGCACTCCCACAGGGTGTGAAAGTTCACCAACTGTGTGCCAGACTTGTGTAGCTCGGGCACTTGCTCCAGTACGAAAAAGGCATCCTGATCTGATCTTTTATCATTACATGGATGAGATATTGATTGCGGGAGAAAACTTGGACGTTGAAAGTTTGATTCATGAGTTAACAGTGCATTTGAAAAGCAAGGGATTACAGAAAATTCAAAATAAGGCAGTATGGAAATATTTGGACTGACAGATTGATAGAAGTACCGTAACACCTCAGAGGATTGAAATCAAAGCTGAGGTTAGCACATTAAATGATGTTCAAAAGTTGCTTGGAAATATTAGCTGGATTAGATTATTGTGTGGTATTGTGCATCAGCATTTTACTACCCATATTTGCAGCCACACTGAGCTGACTGACTAACTCAAGGTCTAGCAGACAGAAACCAGAGAGCAGACAGGCTGCTAGCACCGGCCTGGGCTGCTCCCTCAGCAGACGCTTTGCACGAGCTCAGAAGTTGCATGCATTTTTGTTAACCAATCTGCTAAGGTACTTCAATGACAATAACACTTGTTGGTTGCTGAGGCTAAAGGGATTGTACAGTTGTGCCTGGATTGTCAGCAATCCTCGTGCAAAGCCATAGTGAAACGTATGAATCAAACTCTCAAGCGTTTGCTTCACAAACAAAAACGGGGAGAGAAGGGTATCTCTCCGGCTGATTGATTAAACAAAGCTCTTTATGTTTTGAACTATTTAACTCTGCCACAGAACAGTTAGGTACCTTCAACGGTGAAACATGCAGTAGGTTTGAAAAAAAAAAAAAAAAAGAAACAAGAGAAAAAAGTTAAAGAAATGAAGTTGCAGGTACTAACTTGGGGAAGGAGATCTGCCTGTGTCATTACAGATACGGGAACCAAGTGGGATCCAGTGAAGTGGATAAAGCCGTGGATCCAGAAGAAATCAAGCTTGCATGAACCAGGATGGGATCCTGATCACAGTAACCGAAGTCAAGTGTTCCAACTGCAGCCACAGTGGACTATGAGTTTTGCTGTGGGACATTTTGAACCATCTAATAGTCTTTGAGCTATGCATATATTTGTGGTAAATGAAAAGTAGAGAAATAGTGATTTCTGCACAGCCTAAGATCACAGACTGTGTGAGGTTGATGTTATCTGCACCTCTGACACTCCTGATTGGCAAAGCAAACAAAGAATCTGGCTGACCACTCTCAGTCAATTCATGCCAGCATTCAGAAATTAATAGATCAAACACAAAAGTTACAACAAGAAAATGGATTGTTTGGATCAGACAATTGGTTTCACGAGTGGGAAATTTCAGGATGGATATTGTCAGTGGTCAAATCTAGATTATTGGATTTAGCAATTACGGTACTTGTCTTACTCTTACTGCCATGCTTATTGAGCTTTCTGCAAAGGGCCCTTGCAGAGACCTCTAAAAGCAGTTTTTGTAACGCAGATACTAAAAGAAAAAAAAATTGTCAGGGAGGACAGCAGGCCTGCTGGCGGCCTGGCTCTCCTCGCACAGACACAGGCCCCAACAGTATCCTTGAATTCGCACGAGACAGCAAAATTACTCATGCTGAGAGGTATTTGGTAATCACATTTTCAAAATGTAGTGGCCTTGAAGGCAGGTGGACAGACTGCCTTAAACCAAGGAGTTGTGAGAAGTTATTTGGAAGTAAGTGAGTATGTCAAGGACCAGCCGAAATAAGAAGGCCAAAACACAGCAGGTGTGCAGATAACTTTTAGACATCAAAGGTAAACTAACAATGTTTAGCTAGAAGATATGCTTATCAAAAGTCGTTATAATTACTAATTAATCACTCTGGTGTGAATAGTGTGTGTAGTCACTTAGCAGTTTTTAGCTTGTCACATTTTATAGTATGGCTTTTCGTTTATCGGATGGCTTTTAAATATAGTTAAATAAGGACTTATGCTTTTGTTAGTTATTTTTGCCGTGTATGTCACAGTGTTTCTCTTGCAGGATGGATAACACCTTTTGCAAAAATCTGGCTGGTCCATAAACAAAAAGGGGGAATTGAGAGGAATGGGTTTCGTGGCCCATCCAGATTTATTGCTGACCCCCATATAATCAGGCCTGGGTAATTGCTCAGCTGAAGCAGAATGTATGGGTAACCCTTGCAAACATCACTGGTCAAAATGCACTGTGTCTTTCTGTGGCTACTCCATCTTCCGCAGCAGACACAGCAACCTCAAGGGTTAACGCTATGGGGCTCTGTGGTGATGGATGCTTGTATATATTTTAATTATGCTTATAGCATTACGCGTAGAGGTCAGAATGCTAAAGCTATGCTTAGTATATATCGTAATGCTGCTGCTTGGTGTGGTTATACGAGTCCAAATATTTCCCAATCATCAGCCATACCGCTCATGTTGCCTCCTGGCATCTTTTTGATATGTGGAGACCGAGCCTGGAGTGGAATTCCATCATGTTTGAATGGTGGCCTCTGCAGTCTTGGTCGTCTCACTTTGCTGACTCCTAATTTGGCCATGATACATGCGAAACAACGTAAATTAAGAGGACGAGTGCGTAGAGGCATTCACACATTTGAGAAAGATTGTGATGACCAGGTAACATTTTGGGGACCCGCAGAAATCATAGCATCATCAATATTAGCACCAGGAGTGGCCTCTGCTGCTGCTCTCAAAAAACTAACGAAATTGGGCTGTTGGCTGAGTAAGCAAAGTAGTGCTACATCCAATGCACTAAGTGGCTTGCTAGCTGACGTGGAAAGCATTAGACATGCTACTCTTCAAAATAGGGCTGCAATAGATTTCTTGCTCCTAGCTCATGGTCACGGTTGTGAAGATTTTGAGGGTATGTGCTGTATGAATTTGTCGGATCATTCAGAGTCGATCCATCACAGTATCGCATCATTGCGAAGCCAGCTGGAGAAGCTGAGATATGAGGGTAGCTGGCTTGATGGATGGTTTAACAAATGGGGAACTGTTGGATGGGTTAGAGACATATAAAAGGGTGTGTTAATTATATTGATAGTTACCTTACTGATCTTAACTGTTATTCCTTGCATTATACAGATTGTTAAGAGACTTCTGAGCAAGGCCTTGTCTTCGGCTGTTTTGTTTGCGCAAAAAGAAAAAGAGGGAGCTGTGGAGGGATGGCTCCGTGAGAACGGCCACATATTTCCCACTCTCTACCCCTGCGAACAAAACAGCCAGGATGAGATATCACTTTAAAGGAATGTGGAGCTAGCAGCAAGGTCAGGTAATGAGTTGGGGAGTATGGACTGTGAATAGAAGTTCCTAATTCTGAAACATTCCTCTGAGACAGGATAAGATATAGGCCTTGCACAGGTGTCCACTCTATCGCTTTCACTGTTTTTAATTTCTTCTGCCCGCGGTTCCCAGCCATGCTTTGTTAAGCTTGCTAGAGAGTATATAATCACGCTGCTCTGTAGAATAAACGGACTGACTGCTTTTAGCCACATTGGTGTGCGGTCTGATTCCTAGCGCCATCCCGCTCTTTCGAAGACCCTGGACCTAAAAGTTTCCCAAGATCTGGATTAGGACGTGGGGAACACTCGACAATTTCTATTCTCAAACCCGGCAAATTTTCCCTATATTACAGCTCTATTAATTAATTGTCTCTTAAGCTACATCCTTAAATCCCCACAATGTATTCTCTGGTGCTACCGGGTAAAGGAGTTTTGTTTGTTTCCGCATATTATTTCAATCTGCTTCAGTTCCCTTGTCTTGATTTCTATCTGCACAACAGCTCTGATTTATTGCCATGCACACCCCTCCTTCCTTGTCAGGGAGCAAATCGAATGCTCTCCGCTTTGGTCTAACTACGTCCCTTAAGGAAGAACCCTCTGTTTGTCATCCCGATGGCTAGCATCTCTTGTGTCTTTTTGGAATAAGCCCATGCTGGCAGATACACTAACTCTGCCTTTTCCCAATTCACTTCCTCATAGCAATGGGGGAACCAAATCGTGGAAAGCATGAGGCCGTACTACTAGGGGTAGAGTCCCTTTGAGTGTATTGTCCTCCAAGGGGTTCTTAGAATTCCTGGTGGAGGGTGCGAGTGATTAAAAATTGGGTGTCCAGGAATTCGGTGTCCTAAAGTCCACGTTCCTCTCCATTTATGTGGTAATACTTGCCAGGCCTTTCCATGTCCACCTAGCCACCCTGATCCTTTAGCAATACAGTCCAACAAAAACTCTCCTGTTTGCCCTGCCTGTCCCACAATGTCTCGTAAAGGGGCTGGTAATTTGGGCCTTTGTCAGCTTTACTTCTGGTTCAACTTGCGACGGGACCAGAGTGGGAGAGGTGGGAGGTTTCTTGATCTCATGCACTTTCCCACTCACCAGACCAAGGGAGGGGATCCTACTTCATGCAGTTGTGTTTTTTCATCCCTCCTTTTCTTCTAGAAGCCCCTTCCCGAGTCCAGCACTCCCCTGTACTACAAGCAGAGCAGCATCTCTTCAGTCGTTTCTCTTTCTCCCTTTTTTTTATAAAGCCAATACTAAGGGATCCTGTGGTATCGTAAGCCCACACTCCCTCTGCCATTCCAAGGCAAAATCCCACACCCCAGAGGGCTTTCCTTAGGGATGGCATTCCTTTGTTTCCCTCCCATGGTGAGTGAGATTTCCCTCTGGATTCCTCTTCTTGTTTCTAACTCAACTCCCGTCTGTCTCTCCAGCAATAGGAAGGAGAAGGATTCGGTTTCTCTAGGACACTCTCAGCTCCACAGGGCCGTGTGTCTGTGGGTTGAGAAGCCAAAGCATGGCAGCGCTGGCTGAAGCCGTTACTGGTGGGATGCTTGCCATGGCAACGGAGCCCCAAAGAAACCCCACTCTCCAAGCGCCATGGCAGGTAAGGCAGCAGGCTCCCGCTCCTCCCGCTGCTCCTGCCCCCCAGGAGCCCCCCACCTGCCTCTGCCGTCCGATGGCTCAGCCCAGCACCTATCTGATCTTCCCCCAGCAGGGACGTTCCCAGCGGTTACTGCCCGCATGCTGCCTTCTGGGTTGGGGGAGGGCGAGGCCACCCCGCAATGCCTGGCAGGGAGTTCCGGGGCCCCTGGGGAGCCCGGGGAGGCTGGGGCAGGTGCCTGCGGAGTGCAGCTCCCCGAGAAGGTGCAAGTCCCTCCTGGGGTGCAGCTCCTTTCCAGGGTGGAGCCTGGTACCTGTGCAGTGGTACCTGTAACGTTTTGCTCCTGTACCTGTGCACAGCGTCCCCGAAGAGCTTTGTAATGACATATGGACATCCCTTCTCAGAAATGGACTGATGTCTTTTTCTCTATTGCCCTTGTCTTCAGAATACACCAACGACAAATCCCTGGTCCCCCGGGACTCATCCAAAATTGGGAGCAGAGACTCTGCTGGAGGAGGAAAAGCTGCCCGGGAAACACCTGCTGCGTAAGTACCAATTGGACATGGGCTTCTTTGTTAGGGGTGTCAGTGTGCTACCTCGTTTCAGGATCCGGGCTTGCAGAGGCCTTCAGAGGGTCTTTACCTTGGTCAAGCTGCTGTCAGTTTGTGCGGTCGTGTGTCTGTGCCAAAGCAGACTTGGATTTCCAGGCCTTAGAAAGGAGACTGATGTGTTATGGTGTGCCTGGAACAAACCGTGCCGTGGCACCCTGCTCCCCAGGCAGCATCTGCAAGGCCAAAGCCTGCCTTTGCCTGGTCTGCGTGTACGCAGGGAGCATCTTCCTGCAGGAGCTGTTGCTCTCAGGCATTCCCCGGTCAGTGTGGATGGCAGCGCGTTGCGCTTGAACCTGCGGCCTTGTTGTGGGGCTTGATGTCAAGATGTAGGCTTTGAGCTCTCAGAACATCCCGTTGGGATGTTGAGGCTTTAGGGTGTGTTGTCTGAGCTTTCTGTTGGGTACAAGTGCTTTAGTTTCAGTTCTGATCCCCTTCCTTTCTTCTTCTAGACGCCGAAGAGAGCCGGCGAGAGGGACATCCAAAGCAGTATGTACAACCACCATCTCGCACCTGTGTTTTTTCCTACACGCTGCTCTCAGCTCTAACCAGTGTAGCCGTGTCTTGCTTTTCCATGCACTGCCTTAGCTGGGGCATTTGTTCCTAGAACTGTGTAATTGAGGAGAAGTGGTTTGCGCCCCTCTGGGTACATCCATGTCTTTCCTAGCTTGCCGTGAATGGAAGTGGTGTTGTTACACAAAGTGGCATTCTCGAGTTGTGCCTTCGATCTCGCCGCTTGCTCTGCCAAGCGCTTTAGCTTCTTGTCATGCAGCACAAAGGCACTTTCTAAGCCGTCCCAGGGTTGGGCTGGGGTTTGAGCAAGTGCCGGTCCCGGGAGGGTGGAAATGGCTCTTTCAGGGACACTCAGAGGATATAGCGCAGACGTCCAGGCCACAGGAGAGGGGAACGGTTGCTGTGCTTGGAGTGTAGAACTTCAATCTGTGTTTCATTGTCTCCGACCAGGTTGATGGCTCGTCTGCATCCCCTTCGCTGGCCCGGCTTATTAAGGTATCTAGCTTTCTGTTGCTGTTAAAGGAGGAAACCCAAGTGTTTTCTTGCTATTTTGAAATCGTACCCCAAGACCTACAGCTGGGTGACTGCTTTCACGTGAAGAGAACTCTCAGCTCTTGCTAACGATTTAAAGTCTTGATTTTGAGTTTCAGCTGTGGGTTGGATTTGACATGTGCACTCTTTTCTCCACTCTGCTGCGTAACTTGGTCTGGGAGAGCCATTGCACTGTGTGCAAAGGTGTAGTGCTGGCCAGTGAAATGACTGGCCTTTGAAGCTACAAAGGTGCGAGAAGGCAGAGGGCCTCCTTGGTCCCGCTGAAAAGAAAGGCTGGAGTTCATCTCTTCCCACCGGTAACTTCTCCCCTGTCTCCCTGCAGAAGTTCACTTGTGTACATTTGGAGAGAAGAAATCAGTAGGTGTGAAGGGAGCTACCAGAAGGTGGTGGTCTCCATTAGTGCTTGCCCTGCACATGTCCTTTGTTCTTGAAAGTCGTCAGGTGAAGTTTCTCTCAGTAACGGGAAGGTCTCTCCCAAGTAGTCTGCACATTGCAGCTTTTGAGGAAATGTCTCTTTCAGAGACAAGCCTGACTTGAAGCACGTCCCAACTGCTACTTGAACCCCCTGAGTGCAGACCGGCTTTTAGCATGGAGGCTGCACGTTGCAAAAGGTTTTCAGGTTTCTCACTGGATTGTATTAAATGCTGTGTTTGAATTCCCTTCAATTCCTGGAGACGTGGATGTGTTTAGTCAGCTGTTTGCTTTCAGACAAATTCAGCCAGTTTCTGTAGAGGTTTTGTTAGATGTTCGTGCAAGTGATTCAATCCATGCCGGTCTGGATTGCCTCATGAACGGGACGAGTGGTTGATCTGGGTAGAGCGGTGCTTGGGAATGGTGGGTGTGACATCATGCCCTGTTCCACAGACTGCCAACCTGGCTGAAGCCGACGCTTCCGAGGAAGACAAGATCGCAGCCATGATGGTCCAGTCTTGTCAGCAGTACCATCCGGTCCAGTGAGTGCTGAGAATGTCCAGTCTGTCCTGTGGAGGTTGCTGAAGAGCCGCAGGGCGGTCTGTTTCCACCAGAGACATTGATACAGAGCTTTGTCTTTGTTTCCCCTTTAGTTACATGAAGAAATGCTGGGGTCCACCTCCACCAAGCTACATCTGCTTTCGGTGTGGGAAACCTGGCCACTACCGCAGGGACTGCCCCACTAATGGGGTAAGAGTGGGGGGACTCGTGGCATCACTTCACTTTGAGTTTGTTTACCTTGTCAGTGAGGTAACCAAGGCATGAATACTGGTATTCAGAAGGGTTTCTCTGGGGGTGAAAGAGAGCAGCTCTGTGGCCACGGGGCAAAGCCCTTCAGAATGCCAGGGAAACGGGGATATACAAAGGGACCGTTTCCTTCCCTCTGGGTCAGCGACGTGAAATGTGCCCGTAGATCTTTCCCTGGGAACTGTGATGCATCTGTTAATACTTCTATCACTGTACCCTTCCCTTTTAATATTGACCTGAGTGAATGCTACGAGCCTCTGGACGAGTCCTGCTGCCATATACTGTCAGTCCCTGAATGTGTCTGCAGAGGCTGTGAAGTCAGCCGTGTTGTCTGGCTGGTGCCGGGAGGTTTCCCCAGTGCCTGACAGAGAGCCCTGAGTTCAGCTCTCAGCGGACCTGGGCCTTGGAGGAGGAGCGGGTCTGTGTCTCTTCCCTGTGTGGCTGGTGCGCTCAGGGAGCTCTCCCGCTTAAGGAACCTGAAGTCAAGACCAAGACTGTCGACTGAGTTCAAAACCAAGCTCAAGCCTTAGTGACATCCTGGCTGTATCCACTGAGGAAAATCAGTATTGCCCTCAAGCGAGCCTTACGCTAGGGCAAAGGGCAGGATGAAAGGCTCCTGCTGCTTCTAATAATCACTGCCATGTCCGTTTCCCTTCTTGACAGGACAAAGATTTTGAGCCAGTTCGGAGAATAAAGAAGAGCACAGGGATTCCCAGCACGTTCCTGGTGGAGGTGAAAGACCCCAGCACAAAGGGCGCAATGGTGACCAGCACTGGGCAATACGTCATTCCATCTGTGACTGCGTAAGTACTGAAGGAATTGGACTGAGAGAAGAGGGAGCAAGAGAAACCCTGCACAGATGGCAATGCCGGCACTTTGGCCAGCAGCTTCCGGGGAGGAAGCATTGTCATTGGACCTTGGCCCTAAAATCTGTGCCACCTTCTCCTCTTAAAACCAGGCGGTCACAATGTTCATGCCCCTGCGAGTTGGTTAAAGTGGTGGTGTGCCACCATCCACGAGGGAGACAGCCAGCGTCTTTTCAGTTGTCTGTGGGGACAGGACAAGGGGCAGTGGCTTCAAGTTGGAGCAAAGGAAGTTCTGCACCAATCTGGGCAAGAACTTTTTCACAGTGAGGGTGAGGGAGCCCTGGGACAGGCTGCCCGGGGGGTTCGGAGTCTCATCTCTGGAGATATTCCAGCCCCGTCTGGACGCCGACCTGTGCAATATGAGCTGGGGAGCTGCTTTGGCAGGGGGTTAGACTCGATGAGCTCTTGAGGTCCCTTCCAGCCCCTGTGATTCTGTGCTTCTGTGATCTGAATTTCTGCGAAAGCGTACAGGTAGAGTTGTTCTCTTCACAAGCTCATTTTGCTTTGGAATGCTACTTCACAAATACAAACTGTCACAAATAGCTGTTGAGCCAAGCTTTCTGTCCCCGTCTGAGTTTGCCTTTACCCATTTGTACCTTTCTTCTTCCTTCCCCACCACCCTCCAGGGAAGCGTATGCCAGAGGAAAAAGAAAGCGTCCCTTCCCATGCGACGAGCCATCCTCCTCGTCCTCCCCCTCAGATGCTCCTATTCCTGAATGGTTGTGTTGTCCCATCTGTAAAGAAGACCTGAATGACGCCGCAATCATCCCCTGTTGTGGGAACAGTTACTGTGACGAGTGTAAGTGTTACTCCCATGACTGTCCTTTCAGACCATCCCATCTGATCTGTAGAAAGCAGCAAGGGGAGATCACCAGCTTCCTTCGGGCTCTGTTCTATTTCAAACTTCAGTACACCCTGACTAGGAAAGGACTCCGCCCCTCTAAGGGGGAAAGCACAAGTCAGAATGCTTTATTCCCCTTTTCCATACCTAGCTCCATCTTCTCTGTGTGTGCAAGGACATGTATGAGAAGAGTGCAGAAATGTGCACCAACCTGCTTTTGAGAGGCGGCTTATTCCTTAAGCTTGAGGTGTGGGATTGTCACTGTCCTTGGGGGTAGAAAGAAGACGAGTTGGATCACTGGACACAGCGACCTGTAGGTCATTTGCTAAAGACCAGAAGTTTTTACATTGTGCAACGTTGATCGCTCCAGGCTCTCCATGCAGACAATATTCACCCAGGAATCATTGGTTTTCAAGGGATTAGAACTCTCAAACTGTCTTTAGTTTGGCTAAAAACTACTCTGACTCTTCTGGTCTTCCACAGGCATTCGAACAGTGCTGCTGGATTCGGAGGGCCATACCTGCCCAACGTGCCACCGGGCGGATGTCTCCCCCGACACCTTAGTGGCCAACAAGGCACTACGCAAGGTAACGTGAGGACTCTCCGAAAGCTGCTTGTACCAACAGTCTCTGCAAGAAACTGAAAGGGAGGGAAATACTCACTGGCAGACAGTGGTTAGTGCCAGGGTAGGATGGGATGTGATCCTAGCTCTGTCTGTTGATTTGCTGTGGGACCGAGAGCGTGTACAGGAACACACAGGGGATGTGACTCAGGGGTGGGGGGGACGCTTTGTTCGTCTGTCTCGGGAAGTTTCATGGTGCCTTTGTGTCAATGTTTTCTGCCTGTAGCTTGTGAACAGGTTCAACAGCGGAACCGGCAGCGCCAAATGGCCCCGTCACTAGGTTCAGCAGCACCATCATCAGCAGCAGACTGTTCCAGAAGGGGATGTGCACTTGCACCATTCTTGTTTATAACTATTTTATTGAAATAAAGTTTCAGGGTTGAAAAGAAAAGACTGAAAAACAAACCCTTCTTGAGGGAAGGAGGTAAAAACCAGGAGCAGAAGCTACTTGTTTGTGGAAGGGGCTGATGCTGATCTCAGAAAGCCTTTCCACACTGATTTTCATGACTCTTAGAGCAAAGCCTGTAAGGAAGCGCTAGTTTCTGCCTGACAGCTCCTGGCCGGAGCTGAAGGGCAGCCACCTCGGTTGCAGACGGGAAAGATCCTGGGTGCCTGCATCTTGTCCATGCAAGGACCAATGGAGAAAGGAAGTGTTTCCCAGGCAGGAGAAGGCAGCTGGGGCAGGAGTGCTCTGCCCAGAGATACCCCAAGGAAGCCGAATATTCCCAGTCCCTGAGCAGGGTAGTAGTTAGCAGTGAGAGCTGCTCAGGCCTAAGGAGAAAAACACACTGTAGGAACTAAACCTGCTGGGAGGGCTCAGAAGGGTCTCTGGGAGTCAGGGTGCCCAATGCCTGGTCTCAGGGAACTTTGACAATGTCTCCTTCCCCCCTGCACCCGGCCTCGCTGTCCTCACTGGGAGCCCAGGCCTCAGCTCAGCTTGGCCGCAGCAGGTGCAGAGCCTGGGCCGGCCCAGACACCCATGGCCGCCTGGCAGCCCTGTGCCCCAGGCCTACAGCTCCCAGCATGCCCCGGGGCAGGCCTTGCTGGAGCCTGAGCCTCTGGGGACACCAGCCCCAGACCCGGCCCAGCTCCCTCAGATCCCATGGCTGCTCCCTGAGTCTTCTCTGGCCCTGCACTGAGAGGGGGACATCAGATGGACAGAGGGATGGAGGGACACAGGCTGTGCCAGGGGGCGGGACAGAGGGGACACTGCAAAGGCAGGTAGGAGCAGAAAGGATGGAGAGAAGAGAGAGAAGGGCAGGGAGCGTGAGAGAGACGTGTGGAGGAAGGGAAGCAGAGCAAGAGGCTGAGGGACAGCCAGGGAGGGATTAGGAGGGACAGCCAGGCTGTCAGGGAAAGAGAACATTAGCGAGAAAGAAAGGGAAAGAGCAAGATCCTGATGGTCTCCAGACAGAGGGAGGAATCGCAAAGTGGGGGCAAGGATCTGGACAGAGTACCGTAGGGAGAGACAAAAGCAGCAATTTTGGGCAACGGCCCCAGTCCTTGGAGCTCCTGTTTGATCAAAGTTGGAAGACGTGCCGTGGTCTGGAGAGCGTGCTGCAGGGAGGTGAGAGCGACTGGGGAGCAAGGCTGAGAGACCTGCCTGAGCACAGAGGTGGCCGCAGCACAGCCCAGGTGAGCTGGTTGTCTTGACTGTCAAAGTCGAGCCCCTGATTGTGCTCATTGTCTCTAGTATTTGACTCTCTGCCCAAATCAGGGGATGGCTTTGTTTCCACACGTTGTGGCAGTCGTGCAGGGCAGTGATGGCAGGGAAGGTTTGTATTTGGAAGTTTGGGATTTGGGTGGATGAGCTGTTGGATTAGGAACTTTTTTATTCGTCAGCAAAATGTGTGCCAGTGGTTCCAGAAAGTTCCTCTCTTTTCTCCCTTTGCAAGCATCTTGGCGAATGGGAGAAAACTGGGAGGGATGCCCCTGAGCAGGGATAAATTCCAAGGGCATTGTAATGAGGGGTGGTGACAATATCTCTTGGTTAATTGAGAAGAGTGGCCGGAAAATGAGACCTTGAAATATCACGCTGTCTGTGCCTGTTTAGCCCTGGTTAAAGACCAGATGCCCACCAAACTCGGTCTATCACTCTCCTTTGTAGTTGGACAGGGGAGGAAATGTATATTGAGAGGCTTAGGAGTCAATGTAAGGACAGGGAGAGATCATCTTATCATCAGTGACATGGGCAAAACAGACTCAGCACAGAGTGAAGGAAAGAAAACTCTCTAATTTATTACACTACAACTACACACAGAGTGAAACCAGAGTTGGGTAATGAGAAGCACAACACTCCCCTTCACTTTATTCTCTCCCAGGCTGTTCCAGTGTTATGGTTGAATTTTGTAGCTCCTCTAACAGAAGAGCTCAAACGGCTACAGCCACATCCTACTGCAATCCAAACCATGCACATACTTTCTATTCTCAAAACACAGAAGTACTTTCTATTCTCCAACCCGGCAAATTCTCCCTATATTACAGCTATATTAATTAATTGTCCCTTAAGCTACATCCTTAAATCCCCACAATGTATTCTCTGGTGCTACCGGGTAAAGGAGTTTTGTTTGTTTCCGCATATTATTTCAATCTGCTTCAGTTCCCTTCTCTTGATTTCTATCTGCACAACAGCTCTGATTTATTGCCATGCACACCCCTCCTTCCTTGTCAGGGAGCAAATCGAATGCTCTCCGCTTTGGTCTAACTACGTCCCTTAAGGAAGAACCCTCTGTTTGTCATCCCGATGGCTAGCATCTCTTGTGTCTTTTTGGAATAAGCCCATGCTGGCAGATACACTAACTCTGCCTTTTCCCAATTCACTTCCTCATAGCAATGGGGGAACCAAATCGTGGAAAGCATGAGGCCGTACTACTAGGGGTAGAGTCCCTTTGAGTGTATTGTCCTCCAAGGGGTTCTTAGAATTCCTGGTGGAGGGTGCGAGTGATTAAAAATTGGGTGTCCAGGAATTCGGTGTCCTAAAGTCCACGTTCCTCTCCATTTATGTGGTAATACTTGCCAGGCCTTTCCATGTCCACCTAGCCACCCTGATCCTTTAGCAATACAGTCCAACAAAAACTCTCCTGTTTGCCCTGCCTGTCCCACAATGTCTCGTAAAGGGGCTGGTAATTTGGGCCTTTGTCAGCTTTACTTCTGGTTCAACTTGCGACGGGACCAGAGTGGGAGAGGTGGGAGGTTTCTTGATCTCATGCACTTTCCCACTCACCAGACCAAGGGAGGGGATCCTACTTCATGCAGTTGTGTTTTTTCATCCCTCCTTTTCTTCTAGAAGCCCCTTCCCGAGTCCAGCACTCCCCTGTACTACAAGCAGAGCAGCATCTCTTCAGTCGTTTCTCTTTCTCCCTTTTTTTTATAAAGCCAATACTAAGGGATCCTGTGGTATCGTAAGCCCACACGCCCTCTGCCATTCCAAGGCAAAATCCCACACCCCAGAGGGCTTTCCTTAGGGATGGCATTCCTTTGTTTCCCTCCCATGGTGAGTGAGATTTCCCTCTGGATTCCTCTTCTTGTTTCTAACTCAACTCCTGTCTGTCTCTCCAGCAATAGGAAGGAGAAGGATTCGGTTTCTCTAGGACACTCTCAGCTCCACAGGGCCGTGTGTCTGTGGGTTGAGAAGCCAAAGCATGGCAGCGCTGGCTGAAGCCGTTACTGGTGGGATGCTTGCCATGGCAACGGAGCCCCAAACAAACCCCACTCTCCAAGCGCCATGGCAGGTAAGGCAGCAGGCTCCCGCTCCTCCCGCTGCTCCTGCCCCCCAGGAGCCCCCCACCTGCCTCTGCCGTCCGATGGCTCAGCCCAGCACCTATCTGATCTTCCCCCAGCAGGGACGTTCCCAGCGGTTACTGCCCGCATGCTGCCTTCTGGGTTGGGGGAGGGCGAGGCCACCCCGCAATGCCTGGCAGGGAGTTCCGGGGCCCCTGGGGAGCCCGGGGAGGCTGGGGCAGGTGCCTGCGGAGTGCAGCTCCCCGAGAAGGTGCAAGTCCCTCCTGGGGTGCAGCTCCTTTCCAGGGTGGAGCCTGGTACCTGTGCAGTGGTACCTGTAACGTTTTGCTCCTGTACCTGTGCACAGCGTCCCCGAAGAGCTTTGTAATGACATATGGACATCCCTTCTCAGAAATGGACTGATGTCTTTTTCTCTATTGCCCTTGTCTTCAGAATACACCAACGACAAATCCCTGGTCCCCCGGGACTCATCCAAAATTGGGAGCAGAGACTCTGCTGGAGGAGGAAAAGCTGCCCGGGAAACACCTGCTGCGTAAGTACCCATTGGACATGGGCTTCTTTGTTAGGGGTGTCAGTGTGCTACCTCGTTTCAGGATCCGGGCTTGCAGAGGCCTTCAGAGGGTCTTTACCTTGGTCAAGCTGCTGTCAGTTTGTGCGGTCGTGTGTCTGTGCCAAAGCAGACTTGGATTTCCAGGCCTTAGAAAGGAGACTGATGTGTTATGGTGTGCCTGGAACAAACCGTGCCGTGGCACCCTGCTCCCCAGGCAGCATCTGCAAGGCCAAAGCCTGCCTTTGCCTGGTCTGCGTGTACGCAGGGAGCATCTTCCTGCAGGAGCTGTTGCTCTCAGGCATTCCCCGGTCAGTGTGGATGGCAGCGCGTTGCGCTTGAACCTGCGGCCTTGTTGTGGGGCTTGATGTCAAGATGTAGGCTTTGAGCTCTCAGAACATCCTGTTGGGATGTTGAGGCTTTAGGGTGTGTTGTCTGAGCTTTCTGTTGGGTACAAGTGCTTTAGTTTCAGTTCTGATCCCCTTCCTTTCTTCTTCTAGACGCCGAAGAGAGCCGGCGAGAGGGACATCCAAAGCAGTATGTACAACCACCATCTCGCACCTGTGTTTTTTCCTACACGCTGCTCTCAGCTCTAACCAGTGTAGCCGTGTCTTGCTTTTCCATGCACTGCCTTAGCTGGGGCATTTGTTCCTAGAAGTGTGTAATTGAGGAGAAGTGGTTTGCGCCCCTCTGGGTACATCCATGTCTTTCCTAGCTTGCCGTGAATGGAAGTGGTGTTGTTACACAAAGTGGCATTCCCGAGTTGTGCCTTCGATCTCGCCGCTTGCTCTGCCAAGCGCTTTAGCTTCTTGTCATGCAGCACAAAGGCACTTTCTAAGCCGTCCCAGGGTTGGGCTGGGGTTTGAGCAAGTGCCGGTCCCGGGAGGGTGGAAATGGCTCTTTCAGGGACACTCAGAGGATATAGCGCAGACGTCCAGGCCACAGGAGAGGGGAACGGTTGCTGTGCTTGGAGTGTAGAACTTCAATCTGTGTTTCATTGTCTCCGACCAGGTTGATGGCTCGTCTGCATCCCCTTCGCTGGCCCGGCTTATTAAGGTATCTAGCTTTCTGTTGCTGTTAAAGGAGGAAACCCAAGTGTTTTCTTGCTATTTTGAAATCGTACCCCAAGACCTACAGCTGGGTGACTGCTTTCACGTGAAGAGAACTCTCAGCTCTTGCTAACGATTTAAAGTCTTGATTTTGAGTTTCAGCTGTGGGTTGGATTTGACATGTGCACTCTTTTCTCCACTCTGCTGCGTAACTTGGTCTGGGAGAGCCATTGCACTGTGTGCAAAGGTGTAGTGCTGGCCAGTGAAATGACTGGCCTTTGAAGCTACAAAGGTGCGAGAAGGCAGAGGGCCTCCTTGGTCCCGCTGAAAAGAAAGGCTGGAGTTCATCTCTTCCCACCGGTAACTTCTCCCCTGTCTCCCTGCAGAAGTTCACTTGTGTACATTTGGAGAGAAGAAATCAGTAGGTGTGAAGGGAGCTACCAGAAGGTGGTGGTCTCCATTAGTGCTTGCCCTGCACATGTCCTTTGTTCTTGAAAGTCGTCAGGTGAAGTTTCTCTCAGTAACGGGAAGGTCTCTCCCAAGTAGTCTGCACATTGCAGCTTTTGAGGAAATGTCTCTTTCAGAGACAAGCCTGACTTGAAGCACGTCCCAACTGCTACTTGAACCCCCTGAGTGCAGACCGGCTTTTAGCATGGAGGCTGCACGTTGCAAAAGGTTTTCAGGTTTCTCACTGGATTGTATTAAATGCTGTGTTTGAATTCCCTTCAATTCCTGGAGACGTGGATGTGTTTAGTCAGCTGTTTGCTTTCAGACAAATTCAGCCAGTTTCTGTAGAGGTTTTGTTAGATGTTCGTGCAAGTGATTCAATCCATGCCGGTCTGGATTGCCTCATGAACGGGACGAGTGGTTGATCTGGGTAGAGCGGTGCTTGGGAATGGTGGGTGTGACATCATGCCCTGTTCCACAGACTGCCAACCTGGCTGAAGCCGACGCTTCCGAGGAAGACAAGATCGCAGCCATGATGGTCCAGTCTTGTCAGCAGTACCATCCGGTCCAGTGAGTGCTGAGAATGTCCAGTCTGTCCTGTGGAGGTTGCTGAAGAGCCGCAGGGCGGTCTGTTTCCACCAGAGACATTGATACAGAGCTTTGTCTTTGTTTCCCCTTTAGTTACATGAAGAAATGCTGGGGTCCACCTCCACCAAGCTACATCTGCTTTCGGTGCGGGAAACCTGGCCACTACCGCAGGGACTGCCCCACTAATGGGGTAAGAGTGGGGGGACTCGTGGCATCACTTCACTTTGAGTTTGTTTACCTTGTCAGTGAGGTAACCAAGGCATGAATACTGGTATTCAGAAGGGTTTCTCTGGGGGTGAAAGAGAGCAGCTCTGTGGCCACGGGGCAAAGCCCTTCAGAATGCCAGGGAAACGGGGATATACAAAGGGACCGTTTCCTTCCCTCTGGGTCAGCGACGTGAAATGTGCCCATAGATCTTTCCCTGGGAACTGTGATGCATCTGTTAATACTTCTATCACTGTACCCTTCCCTTTTAATATTGACCTGAGTGAATGCTACGAGCCTCTGGACGAGTCCTGCTGCCATATACTGTCAGTCCCTGAATGTGTCTGCAGAGGCTGTGAAGTCAGCCGTGTTGTCTGGCTGGTGCCGGGAGGTTTCCCCAGTGCCTGACAGAGAGCCCTGAGTTCAGCTCTCAGCGGACCTGGGCCTTGGAGGAGGAGCGGGTCTGTGTCTCTTCCCTGTGTGGCTGGTGCGCTCAGGGAGCTCTCCCGCTTAAGGAACCTGAAGTCAAGACCAAGACTGTCGACTGAGTTCAAAACCAAGCTCAAGCCTTAGTGACATCCTGGCTGTATCCACTGAGGAAAATCAGTATTGCCCTCAAGCGAGCCTTACGCTAGGGCAAAGGGCAGGATGAAAGGCTCCTGCTGCTTCTAATAATCACTGCCATGTCCGTTTCCCTTCTTGACAGGACAAAGATTTTGAGCCAGTTCGGAGAATAAAGAAGAGCACAGGGATTCCCAGCACGTTCCTGGTGGAGGTGAAAGACCCCAGCACAAAGGGCACAATGGTGACCAGCACTGGGCAATACGTCATTCCATCTGTGACTGCGTAAGTACTGAAGGAATTGGACTGAGAGAAGAGGGAGCAAGAGAAACCCTGCACAGATGGCAATGCCGGCACTTTGGCCAGCAGCTTCCGGGGAGGAAGCATTGTCATTGGACCTTGGCCCTAAAATCTGTGCCACCTTCTCCTCTTAAAACCAGGCGGTCACAATGTTCATGCCCCTGCGAGTTGGTTAAAGTGGTGGTGTGCCACCATCCACGAGGGAGACAGCCAGCGTCTTTTCAGTTGTCTGTGGGGACAGGACAAGGGGCAGTGGCTTCAAGTTGGAGCAAAGGAAGTTCTGCACCAATCTGGGCAAGAACTTTTTCACAGTGAGGGTGAGGGAGCCCTGGGACAGGCTGCCCGGGGGGTTCGGAGTCTCATCTCTGGAGATATTCCAGCCCCGTCTGGACGCCGACCTGTGCAATATGAGCTGGGGAGCTGCTTTGGCAGGGGGTTAGACTCGATGAGCTCTTGAGGTCCCTTCCAGCCCCTGTGATTCTGTGCTTCTGTGATCTGAATTTCTGCAAAAGCGTACAGGTAGAGTTGTTCTCTTCACAAGCTCATTTTGCTTTGGAATGCTACTTCACAAATACAAACTGTCACAAATAGCTGTTGAGCCAAGCTTTCTGTCCCCGTCTGAGTTTGCCTTTACCCATTTGTACCTTTCTTCTTCCTTCCCCACCACCCTCCAGGGAAGCGTATGCCAGAGGAAAAAGAAAGCGTCCCTTCCCATGCGACGAGCCATCCTCCTCCTCCTCCCCCTCAGATGCTCCTATTCCTGAATGGTTGTGTTGTCCCATCTGTAAAGAAGACCTGAATGACGCCGCAATCATCCCCTGTTGTGGGAACAGTTACTGTGACGAGTGTAAGTGTTACTCCCATGACTGTCCTTTCAGACCATCCCATCTGATCTGTAGAAAGCAGCAAGGGGAGATCACCAGCTTCCTTCGGGCTCTGTTCTATTTCAAACTTCAGTACACCCTGACTAGGAAAGGACTGCGCCCCTCTAAGGGGGAAAGCACAAGTCAGAATGCTTTATTCCCCTTTTCCATACCTAGCTCCATCTTCTCTGTGTGTGCAAGGACATGTATGAGAAGAGTGCAGAAATGTGCACCAACCTGCTTTTGAGAGGCGGCTTATTCCTTAAGCTTGAGGTGTGGGATTGTCACTGTCCTTGGGGGTAGAAAGAAGACGAGTTGGATCACTGGACACAGCGACCTGTAGGTCATTTGCTAAAGACCAGAAGTTTTTACATTGTGCAACGTTGATCGCTCCAGGCTCTCCATGCAGACAATATTCACCCAGGAATCATTGGTTTTCAAGGGATTAGAACTCTCAAACTGTCTTTAGTTTGGCTAAAAACTACTCTGACTCTTCTGGTCTTCCACAGGCATTCGAACAGTGCTGCTGGATTCGGAGGGCCATACCTGCCCAACGTGCCACCGGGCGGATGTCTCCCCCGACACCTTAGTGGCCAACAAGGCACTACGCAAGGTAACGTGAGGACTCTCCGAAAGCTGCTTGTACCAACAGTCTCTGCAAGAAACTGAAAGGGAGGGAAATACTCACTGGCAGACAGTGGTTAGTGCCAGGGTAGGATGGGATGTGATCCTAGCTCTGTCTGTTGATTTGCTGTGGGACCGAGAGCGTGTACAGGAACACACAGGGGATGTGACTCAGGGGTGGGGGGGACGCCTTGTTCGTCTGTCTCGGGAAGTTTCATGGTGCCTTTGTGTCAATGTTTTCTGCCTGTAGCTTGTGAACAGGTTCAACAGCGGAACCGGCAGCGCCAAATGGCCCCGTCACTAGGTTCAGCAGCACCATCATCAGCAGCAGACTGTTCCAGAAGGGGATGTGCACTTGCACCATTCTTGTTTATAACTATTTTATTGAAATAAAGTTTCAGGGTTGAAAAGAAAAGACTGAAAAACAAACCCTTCTTGAGGGAAGGAGGTAAAAACCAGGAGCAGAAGCTACTTGTTTGTGGAAGGGGCTGATGCTGATCTCAGAAAGCCTTTCCACACTGATTTTCATGACTCTTAGAGCAAAGCCTGTAAGGAAGCGCTAGTTTCTGCCTGACAGCTCCTGGCCGGAGCTGAAGGGCAGCCACCTCGGTTGCAGACGGGAAAGATCCTGGGTGCCTGCATCTTGTCCATGCAAGGACCAATGGAGAAAGGAAGTGTTTCCCAGGCAGGAGAAGGCAGCTGGGGCAGGAGTGCTCTGCCCAGAGATACCCCAAGGAAGCCGAATATTCCCAGTCCCTGAGCAGGGTAGTAGTTAGCAGTGAGAGCTGCTCAGGCCTAAGGAGAAAAACACACTGTAGGAACTAAACCTGCTGGGAGGGCTCAGAAGGGTCTCTGGGAGTCAGGGTGCCCAATGCCTGGTCTCAGGGAACTTTGACAATGTCTCCTTCCCCCCTGCACCCGGCCTCGCTGTCCTCACTGGTAGCCCAGTCCTCAGCTCAGCTTGGCCGCAGCAGGTGCAGAGCCTGGGCCGGCCCAGACACCCATGGCCGCCTGGCAGCCCTGTGCCCCAGGCCTACAGCTCCCAGCATGCCCCGGGGCAGGCCTTGCTGGAGCCTGAGCCTCTGGGGACACCAGCCCCAGACCCGGCCCAGCTCCCTCAGATCCCATGGCTGCTCCCTGAGGCTTCTCTGGCCCTGCACTGAGAGGGGGACATCAGATGGACAGAGGGATGGAGGGACACAGGCTGTGCCAGGGGGCGGGACAGAGGGGACACTGCAAAGGCAGGTAGGAGCAGAAAGGATGGAGAGAAGAGAGAGAAGGGCAGGGAGCGTGAGAGAGACGTGTGGAGGAAGGGAAGCAGAGCAAGAGGCTGAGGGACAGCCAGGGAGGGATTAGGAGGGACAGCCAGGCTGTCAGGGAAAGAGAACATTAGCGAGAAAGAAAGGGAAAGAGCAAGATCCTGATGGTCTCCAGACAGAGGGAGGAATCGCAAAGTGGGGGCAAGGATCTGGACAGAGTACCGTAGGGAGAGACAAAAGCAGCAATTTTGGGCAACGGCCCCAGTCCTTGGAGCTCCTGTTTGATCAAAGTTGGAAGACGTGCCGTGGTCTGGAGAGCGTGCTGCAGGGAGGTGAGAGCGACTGGGGAGCAAGGCTGAGAGACCTGCCTGAGCACAGAGGTGGCCGCAGCACAGCCCAGGTGAGCTGGTTGTCTTGACTGTCAAAGTCGAGCCCCTGATTGTGCTCATTGTCTCTAGTATTTGACTCTCTGCCCAAATCAGGGGATGGCTTTGTTTCCACACGTTGTGGCAGTCGTGCAGGGCAGTGATGGCAGGGAAGGTTTGTATTTGGAAGTTTGGGATTTGGGTGGATGAGCTGTTGGATTAGGAACTTTTTTATTCGTCAGCAAAATGGGTGCCAGTGGTTCCAGAAAGTTCCTCTCTTTTCTCCCTTTGCAAGCATCTTGGCGAATGGGAGAAAACTGGGAGGGATGCCCCTGAGTAGGGATAAATTCCAAGGGCATTGTAATGAGGGGTGGTGACAATATCTCTTGGTTAATTGAGAAGAGTGGCCGGAAAATGAGACCTTGAAATATCACGCTGTCTGTGCCTGTTTAGCCCTGGTTAAAGACCAGATGCCCACCAAACTCGGTCTATCACTCTCCTTTGTAGTTGGACAGGGGAGGAAATGTATATTGAGAGGCTTAGGAGTCAATGTAAGGACAGGGAGAGATCATCTTATCATCAGTGACATGGGCAAAACAGACTCAGCACAGAGTGAAGGAAAGAAAACTCTCTAATTTATTACACTACAACTACACACAGAGTGAAACCAGAGTTGGGTAATGAGAAGCACAACACTCCCCTTCACTTTATTCTCTCCCAGGCTGTTCCAGTGTTATGGTTGAATTTTGTAGCTCCTCTAACAGAAGAGCTCAAACAGCTACAGCCACATCCTACTGCAATCCAAACCATGCACATCCTTTCTATTCCGAAAACACAGAAGTACTTTCTTGTGGAGGGCTGGCTCCGTGAGAACGGCCACATATTTCCCACTCTCTACCCCTGTGAACAAAACAGCCAGGATGTGATATCACTTTAAAGGAATGTGGAGCTAGCAGCAAGGTCAGGTAATGAGTTGGGGAGTATGGACTGTGAATAGAAGTTCCTAATTCTGAAACATTCCTCTGAGACAGGATAAGATATAGGCCTTGCACAGGTGTCCACTCTATCGCTTTCACTGTTTTTAATTTCTTCTGCCCATGGTTCCCAGCCATGCTTTGTTAAGCTTGCTAGAGAGTATATAATCACGCTGCTCTGTAGAATAAATGGACTGACTGCTTTTAGCCACATTGGTGTGCAGTCTGATTCCTAGCGCCGTCCCGCTCTTTCGAAGACCCTGGACCTAAAAGTTTCCCAAGATCTGGATTAGGACGCGGGGAACAGTCGAAATTTGGCGCCTGAACAGGGACCGGAAAGAAGGTTTCGGAGACGGTTGCTACAGAGGAGGCGCCGCTGAGAATCGTAAGTGTTGCGGTAGCTGGTTGCGGGGTCGCTACCTGCCCTCTGTGCCCACAATGGAGTGGGGAGCTGCGGAGAAACCGCTCTTCAGTACCCTCTCTAAGAGAGGCGAGCAGGAATCTCCAATAGGGCTAGCTGCGGAGAAGCCGACTCTAGTTATTTTCTCAACGAAAAGCGAGATGGTGACTCCAATAGGGCTTTCAGATTTAATTAAATGGGCCTGCAGGTCGGGACACCTGGAAGAAGTAGCGCTGATATTCAGTGTTGCTGAGTGGCGAGCGATAGATCATCTTTGGGATGCGGTGATTACTGGAGGAAAGGAAGAAAAATTACTGCGATCGTTGGGTGCGACTTGGCGTGTAGTATTTAACACCTTAAACGCCATGCATGCAGAGAGGCAAGTAGCTGCTGCAGCTGTTCAAGCTCTGTCTGGCTCAGTGTCACCATCTACCACCCTGTTAGAAACTCCGGTATGCGGACTGGTTCACCTGGTTTTTTCAAATGCTGCAGAGTTACAGGACTCAATTGAAAAACAGCAATCTAACACCTTGGGGGTGAAGTTTCTGAGTCCTTTAATTCTACTCCGAAAACTAACTCTGCTTCAAAAACTAATGAGTCAACACAAACTCCAGCTTCTGCTGTTGAGAATACTCCCTTGAATTTAACTCCTTATTGCCCTCCTTCCTCTGAAGCTACTTGGCCAGATTCAGAAGGGGAGGAAGGAGAGACTGAAATGTGTAAACTTACTGGGCGATTGCAGTAATTGGAAATATCACGAAGAGAAAAATTACAGAAAAGCAATCAACATAAAAAAAAGTAAAGGAGGAGGCAGCTGTTATTCCATCATTGCCTTCTGCTCCTCCGGACTCGGGAGTTCGTAGTCTTCCCTCCTGTTGGACTGGAGTTATACAATATGCTCTCTAAGAGAGTAATTAAAAATGCTTTAAAATAGCTCCTTTTGTGAAGCGAAGAAAGGAATCTTATAACAAACGTAAATACAGCGTTTGATTTGCCTACTTGGGAGGCTATTGGAGTTTAACTCCTTGACGAACCCTCAGCTGGGGCGAAAGAAGCTAAGTCATTAATAACTCTCTGGAAATTATTTGAAAGGACTCTAACCAAAATGGAGGCTGTTTGCGTTGCTGCCGCTTCAGCCTTTGCAGCTTTAACACCAGTTGCGAGTTCTACAGAACCGATTCAAAAGGGAAAACATCTACTACGGAGAATGTGTTTGTTGTTTCTGGGTGCTCTTTCACGTACCCCACTTACTATGCTAAGTAATTATGCCATGTTATCAGAGCAAAGTGATAAATCTGTCGGAACTGACCGGGAAGACGAGCAAGTTGTGCACATAAATCTGCCACCACGGTCTGCAAACCCCCCAACTATGATAGCTTTGGAAGGAAAAAATGTAAAAAAAAAAAAAAAAGTACAACCGACTGCCTTTAATATCTATTCACCTCTAACTTTTACTGAGCCTAAAAGAGCCTGTGACGCAGTCGGAAATGTTAACCACCATCACAAACATCAGCTTGTCTTTGAAAAGCTGGAAAACATGAAAGCGGAGCAGGCAGTTGTGGCAACGGCATGCCCTGTTGTGAAAGGGTTTGCAGAATTGCCCACCCACCCACCCAGACACTACCGACACAAGGAATCACCGACTATGGCATGGACAAGGAACCTATGCCCACGGACAAGAAACCTAAGGACAGGACACAGGACACCTACGGCCATGGACAATTATCAGCTTTGACAACCATCGGATCAGGGACACATTTTGTATCTACACCCACCGCCCGACAAACATCATCCATACATCTCCTGATGCCCGAGAGACTCTGCAGAGACTGCTCGTCGGAGTCTGGGCACGTAAGGTGGCGTCAGAGCGGGAAAAATGGTTAAATCAGGGTATTTTGATTCCTACATAATCATGAAAATTACCAGGGAAAAGTTTATGTGGGGACGAGCCGGTGGTGGAGAAAAGAACTTTGATAGCGGGCCGGTGGGAGGTGGACAGAACAGGGTCCTAGTGCTCACCTGGGGCTCAGTCACATTGACTAGCAGGGTCACGCTGTGGTTCACAGAGGGGGGAGAACGGTGCTGGGCAGCAGTCGCGACCTGCGATAACGTGCTGCGCAGCCGAGTGTCTTGACAGAGTTGCTGTAGAAGTGGGAGAACTGCCCCCCCCACCCTACCCCCCCACCCATACAGACTGGATGTGACAATTTGCATCTTGCACTCTTGTTTGTCTGATGCATTGGTTTGCAGCATATGTGCTATAGGGTCAGGGATGCATTTATCCACTGAGAGCAAGGCTGCTTATTAAGCAAAAGGATTTTTGATAGCGACCATTGAAAGTGGGAAGCTTACTTTAAGAATTTAACCTGGAAAACATAAATCCTCGTTTGCTTACTCAAGGAAAAAATTGCCCACTTATAAGATTTAATACAGGTGCACTAGACTAAGGGTCATATCAAACCTTCCACAAGTCTGTGGAACATGCCAAAATTTTTAAAAGATTGGGTTTTCTTTTTCAAAAGGTATCACTGGGTGCACTCCCACAGGGTGTGAAAGTTCACCAACTGTGTGCCAGACTTGTGTAGCTCGGGCACTTGCTCCAGTACGAAAAAGGCATCCTGATCTGATCTTTTATCATTACATGGATGAGATATTGATTGCGGGAGAAAACTTGGACGTTGAAAGTTTGATTCATGAGTTAACAGTGCATTTGAAAAGCAAGGGATTACAGATTACAGAAAATTCAAAATAAGGCAGTATGGAAATATTTGGACTGACAGATTGATAGAAGTACCGTAACACCTCAGAGGATTGAAATCAAAGCTGAGGTTAGCACATTAAATGATGTTCAAAAGTTGCTTGGAAATATTAGCTGGATTAGATTATTGTGTGGTATTGTGCATCAGCATTTTACTACCCATATTTGCAGCCACACTGAGCTGACTGACTAACTCAAGGTCTAGCAGACAGAAACCAGAGAGCACTGCTAGCACCGGCCTGGGCTGCTCCCTCAGCAGACGCTTTGCACGAGCTCAGAAGTTGCATGCATTTTTGTTAACCAATCTGCTAAGGTACTTCAATGACAATAACACTTGTTGGTTGCTGAGGCTAAAGGGATTGTACAGTTGTGCCTGGATTGTCAGCAATCCTCGTGCAAAGCCATAGTGAAACGTATGAATCAAACTCTCAAGCGTTTGCTTCACAAACAAAAACGGGGAGAGAAGGGTATCTCTCCGGCTGATTGATTAAACAAAGCTCTTTATGTTTTGAACTATTTAACTCTGCCACAGAACAGTTAGGTACCTTCAACGGTGAAACATGCAGTAGGTTTGAAAAAAAAAAAAAAAAGAAACAAGAGAAAAAAGTTAAAGAAATGAAGTTGCAGGTACTAACTTGGGGAAGGAGATCTGCCTGTGTCATTACAGATACGGGAACCAAGTGGGATCCAGTGAAGTGGATAAAGCCGTGGATCCAGAAGAAATCAAGCTTGCATGAACCAGGATGGGATCCTGATCACAGTAACCGAAGTCAAGTGTTCCAACTGCAGCCACAGTGGACTATGAGTTTTGCTGTGGGACATTTTGAACCATCTAATAGTCTTTGAGCTATGCATATATTTGTGGTAAATGAAAAGTAGAGAAATAGTGATTTCTGCACAGCCTAAGATCACAGACTTGTGTGAGGTTGATGTTATCTGCACCTCTGACACTCCTGATTGGCAAAGCAAACAAAGAATCTGGCTGACCACTCTCAGTCAATTCATGCCAGCATTCAGAAATTAATAGATCAAACACAAAAGTTACAACAAGAAAATGGATTGTTTGGATCAGACAATTGGTTTCACGAGTGGGAAATTTCAGGATGGATATTGTCAGTGGTCAAATCTAGATTATTGGATTTAGCAATTACGGTACTTGTCTTACTCTTACTGCCATGCTTATTGAGCTTTCTGCAAAGGGCCCTTGCAGAGACCTCTAAAAGCAGTTTTTGTAACGCAGATACTAAAAGAAAAAAAAATTGTCAGGGAGGACAGCAGGCCTGCTGGCGGCCTGGCTCTCCTTGCACAGACACAGGCCCCAACAGTATCCTTGAATTCGCACGAGACAGCAAAATTACTCATGCTGAGAGGTATTTGGTAATCACATTTTCAAAATGTAGTGGCCTTGAAGGCAGGTGGACAGACTGCCTTAAACCAAGGAGTTGTGAGAAGTTATTTGGAAGTAAGTGAGTATGTCAAGGACCAGCCGAAATAAGAAGGCCAAAACACAGCAGGTGTGCAGATAACTTTTAGACATCAAAGGTAAACTAACAATGTTTAGCTAGAAGATATGCTTATCAAAAGTCGTTATAATTACTAATTAATCACTCTGGTGTGAATAGTGTGTGTAGTCACTTAGCAGTTTTTAGCTTGTCACATTTTATAGTATGGCTTTTCGTTTATCGGATGGCTTTTAAATATAGTTAAATAAGGACTTATGCTTTTGTTAGTTATTTTTGCCGTGTATGTCACAGTGTTTCTCTTGCAGGACGGATAACACCTTTTGCAAAAATCTGGCTGGTCCATAAACAAAAAGGGGGAATTGAGAGGAATGGGTTTCGTGGCCCATCCAGATTTATTGCTGACCCCCATATAATCAGGCCTGGGTAATTGCTCAGCTGAAGCAGAATGTATGGGTAACCCTTGCAAACATCACTGGTCAAAATGCACTGTGTCTTTCTGTGGCTACTCCATCTTCCGCAGCAGACACAGCAACCTCAAGGGTTAACGCTATGGGGCTCTGTGGTGATGGATGCTTGTATATATTTTAATTATGCTTATAGCATTACGCGTAGAGGTCAGAATGCTAAAGCTATGCTTAGTACATATCGTAATGCTGCTGCTTGGTGTGGTTATACGAGTCCAAATATTTCCCAATCATCAGCCATACCGCTCATGTTGCCTCCTGGCATCTTTTTGATATGTGGAGACCGAGCCTGGAGTGGAATTCCATCATGTTTGAATGGTGGCCTCTGCAGTCTTGGTCGTCTCACTTTGCTGACTCCTAATTTGGCCATGATACATGCGAAACAACGTAAATTAAGAGGACGAGTGCGTAGAGGCATTCACACATTTGAGAAAGATTGTGATGACCAGGTAACATTTTGGGGACCCGCAGAAATCATAGCATCATCAATATTAGCACCAGGAGTGGCCTCTGCTGCTGCTCTCAAAAAACTAACGAAATTGGGCTGTTGGCTGAGTAAGCAAAGTAGTGCTACATCCAATGCACTAAGTGGCTTGCTAGCTGACGTGGAAAGCATTAGACATGCTACTCTTCAAAATAGGGCTGCAATAGATTTCTTGCTCCTAGCTCATGGTCACGGTTGTGAAGATTTTGAGGGTATGTGCTGTATGAATTTGTCGGATCATTCAGAGTCGATCCATCACAGTATCGCATCATTGCGAAGCCAGCTGGAGAAGCTGAGATATGAGGGTAGCTGGCTTGATGGATGGTTTAACAAATGGGGAACTGTTGGATGGGTTAGAGACATATAAAAGGGTGTGTTAATTATATTGATAGTTACCTTACTGATCTTAACTGTTATTCCTTGCATTATACAGATTGTTAAGAGACTTCTGAGCAAGGCCTTGTCTTCGGCTGTTTTGTTTGCGCAAAAAGAAAAAGAGGGAGCTGTGGAGGGATGGCTCCGTGAGAACGGCCACATATTTCCCACTCTCTACCCCTGCGAACAAAACAGCCAGGATGAGATATCACTTTAAAGGAATGTGGAGCTAGCAGCAAGGTCAGGTAATGAGTTGGGGAGTATGGACTGTGAATAGAAGTTCCTAATTCTGAAACATTCCTCTGAGACAGGATAAGATATAGGCCTTGCACAGGTGTCCACTCTATCGCTTTCACTGTTTTTAATTTCTTCTGCCCGCGGTTCCCAGCCATGCTTTGTTAAGCTTGCTAGAGAGTATATAATCACGCTGCTCTGTAGAATAAACGGACTGACTGCTTTTAGCCACAATGGTGTGCGGTCTGATTCCTAGCGACGTCCCGCTCTTTCGAAGACCCTGGACCTAAAAGTTTCCCAAGATCTGGATTAGGACGTGGGGAACACCCGACAATTTCTATTCTCAAACCCGGCAAATTCTCCCTATATTACAGCTCTATTAATTAATTGTCTCTTAAGCTACATCCTTAAATCCCCACAATGTATTCTCTGGTGCTACCGGGTAAAGGAGTTTTGTTTGTTTCCGCATATTATTTCAATCTGCTTCAGTTCCCTTGTCTTGATTTCTATCTGCACAACAGCTCTGATTTATTGCCATGCACACCCCTCCTTCCTTGTCAGGGAGCAAATCGAATGCTCTTCGCTTTGGTCTAACTACATCCCTTAAGGGAAGAACCCTCTGTTTGTCATCCCGATGGCTAGCATCTCTTGTGTCCTTTTGGAATAAGCCCATGCTGGCAGATATACTAACTCTGCCTTTTCCCAATTCACTTCCTCATAGCAATGGGGGAACCAAAGCGTGGAAAGCATGAGGCCGTACTACTAGGGGTTTAGTCCCTTTGAGTGTATTGTCCTCCAAGGGGTTCTTAGAATTCCTGGTGGAGGGTGCGAGTGATTAAAAATTGGGTGTCCCGGAATTCGGTGTCCTAAAGTCCACGTTCCTCTCCATTTATGTGGTAATACTTGCCAGGCCTTTCCATGTCCACCTAGCCACCCTGATCCTTTAGCAATACAGTCCAACAAAAACTCTCCTGTTTGCCCTGCCGGTCCCACAATGTCTCGTAAAGGGGCTGGTAATTTGGGCCTTTGTCAGCTTTACTTCTGGGTCAAATTGCGATGGGACCAGAGTGGGAGAGGTGGGAGGTTTCTTGATCTGATGCCCTTTCCCTCTCACCAGACCAAGGGAGGGGATCCTACTTCATGCAGTTGTGGTATTTCATCCCTCCTTTTCTTCTAGAAGCCCCTTCCCGAGTCCAGCACTCCCCTGTACTACAAGCAGAGCAGCATCTCTTCAGTCGTTTCTCTTTCTCCCTTTTTTTATAAAGCCAATACTAAGGGATCCTGTGGTATCATAAGCCCACACGCCCTCTGCCATTCCAAGGCGAAATCCCACACCCCAGAGGGCTTTCCTTAGGGATGGCATTCCTTTATTTCCCTCCCATGGTGAGTGAGATTTCCCTCTGGATTCCTCTTCTTGTTTCTAACTCAACTCCCATCTGTCTCTCCCGCAATAGGAAGGAGAAGGATTCGGTTTCTCTAGGACACTCTCAGCTCCACAGGGCCGTGTGTCTGTGGGTTGAGAAGCCAAAGCATGGCAGCGCTGGCTGAAGCCGTTACTGGTGGGATGCTTGCCATGGCAACGGAGCCCCAAACAAACCCCACTCTCCAAGCGCCATGGCAGGTAAGGCAGCAGGCTCCCGCTGCTCCCGCTGCTCCTGCCCCCCAGGAGCCCCCCACCTGCCTCTGCCGTCCGATAGCTCAGCCCAGCACCTATCTGATCTTCCCCCAGCAGGGACGTTCCCAGCGGTTACTGCCCGCATGCTGCCTTCTGGGTTGGGGGATGGCGAGGCCACCCCGCAATGCCTGGCAGGGAGTTCCGGGGCCCCTGGGGAGCCCGGGGAGGCTGGGGCAGGTGCCCGCGGAGTGCAGCTCCCTGAGAAGGTGAAAGTCCCTCCTGTGGTGAAGCTCCTTTCCAGGGTGGAGCCTGGTACCTGTGCAAGTGGTACCTGTAACGTTTTGCTCCTGTACCTGTGCACAGCGTCCCCGAAGGACTTTGTAATGACATAAGGACATCCCTTCTCAGAAATGGACTGATGTCTTTTTCTCTATTGCCCTTGTTTTCAGAATACACCAACGAGAAATCCCTGGTCCCCCGGGACTCATCCAAAATTGAGAGCAGAGACTCTGCTGGAGGAGGAAAAGGTGCCCGGGAAACACCTGCTGCGTAAGTACCCATTGGACATGGGCTTCTTTGTTAGGGGTGTCAGTGTGCTACCTCGTTTCAGGATCTGGGCTTGCAGAGGCCTTCAGAGGGTCTTTACCTTGGTCAAGCTGCTGTCAGCTTGTGCGGTCGTGTGTCTGTGCCAAAGCACACTTGGTTATCCAGGCCTTAGAAAGGAGACTGATGTGTTATGGTGTGCCTGGAACAAACCGTGCCGCGGCATTCTGCTCCCCAGGCAGCATCTGCATGGCCAAAGCCTGCCTTTGCCTGGTCTGCGTGTACGCAGGGAGCATCTTCCTGCAGGAGCTGTTGCTCTCAGGCATTCCCCGGTCAGTGTGGATGGCAGCGCGTTGCGCTTGAACCTGCGGCCTTGTTGTGGGGCTTGATGTCAAGATGTAGGCTTTGAGCTCTCAGAACATCCCGTTGAGATGTTGAAGCTTTAAGGCTGTGTTGTCTGAGCTTTCTGTTGGGTACAAGTGCTTTAGTTTCAGTTCTGATCCCCTTCCTTTCTTCTTCTAGAAGCCGAAGAGAGCCGGCGAGAGGGACATCCAAAGCAGTATGTACAACCACCATCTCACACCTGTGTTTTTTCCTACACGCTGCCCTCAGCTCTAACCAGTGTAGCCTTGTCTTGCTTCTCCATGCACTGCCTTAGCTGGGGCATTTGTTCCTAGAAGTGTGTAATTGAGGAGAAGTGGTTTGGGCCCTTCTGGGTATATCCATGTCTTTCCTAGCTTGCCATGAATGGAAGTGGTGTTGTTACACAAAGTGGCATTCCCGAGTTGTGCCTTCGATCTCGCCGCTTGCTCTGCCAAGCGCTTTAGCTTCTTGTCATGCAGCACAAAGGCACTTTCTAAGCCGTCCCAGGGTTGGGCTGGGGTTTGAGCAAGTGCCGGTCCCGGGAGGGTGGAAATGGCTCTTTCAGGGACACTCAGAGGATATAGCGCAGACGTCCAGGCCACAGGAGAGGGGAACGGTTGCTGTGCTTGGAGTGTAGAACTTCAATCTGTGTTTCATTGTCTCCGACCAGGTTGATGGCTCGTCTGCATCCCCTTCGCTGGCCCGGCTTATTAAGGTATCTAGCTCTCTGTTGCTGTTAAAGGAGGAAACCCAAGTGTTTTCTTGCTATTTTGAAATCGTACCCCGAGACCTATAGCTGGGTGACTGCTTTCACGTGAAGAGAACTCTCAGCTCTTGCTAACGATTTAAAGTCTTGATTTTGAGTTTCAGCTGTGGGTTGGATTTGACATGTGCACTCTTTTCTCCACTCTGCTGCGTAACTTGGTCTGGGAGAGCCATTGCACTGTGTGCAAAGGTGTAGTGCTGGCCAGTGAAATGACTGGCCTTTGAAGCTACAAAGGTGCGAGAAGGCAGAGGGCCTCCTTGGTCCCGCTGAAAAGAAAGGCTGGAGTTCATCTCTTTCCACCTGTAACTTCTCCCCTGTCTCCCTGCAGAAGTTCACTTGTATACATTTGGAGAGAAGAAATCAGTAGGTGTGAAGGGAGCTACCAGAAGGTGGTGGTCTCCATTAGTGCTTGCCCTGCACGTGTCCTTTGTTCTTGAAAGTTGTCAGGAGAAGTTTCTCTCAGTAACGGGAAGGTCTCTCCAAGTAGTCTGCACATTGCAGCTTTTGAGGAAATGTCTCTTTCAGAGACAAGCCTGACTTGAAGCACGTCCCAACTGCTACTTGAACCCCCTGAGTGCAGACCGGCTTTTAGCATGGAGGCTGCACGTTGCAAAAGGTTTTCAGGTTTCTCACTGGATTGTATTAAATGCTGTGTTTGAATTCCCTTCAATTCCTGGAGACGTGGATGTGTTTAGTCAGCTGTTTGCTTTCAGACAAATTCAGCCAGTTTCTGTAGAGGTTTTGTTAGATGTTCGTGCAAGTGATTCAATCCATGCCGGTCTGGATTGCCTCATGAACGGGACGAGTGGTTGATCTGGGTAGAGCGGTGCTTGGGAATGGTGGGTGTGACATCATGCCCTGTTCCACAGACTGCCAACCTGGCTGAAGCCGACGCTTCCGAGGAAGACAAGATCGCAGCCATGATGGTCCAGTCTTGTCAGCAGTACCATCCGGTCCAGTGAGTGCTGAGAATGTCCAGTCTGTCCTGTGGAGGTTGCTGAAGAGCCGCAGGGCGGTCTGTTTCCACCAGAGACATTGATACAGAGCTTTGTCTTTGTTTCCCCTTTAGTTACATGAAGAAATGCTGGGGTCCACCTCCACCAAGCTACATCTGCTTTCGGTGCGGGGAACCTGGCCACTACCGCAGGGACTGCCCCACTAATGGGGTAAGAGTGGGGGGACTCGTGGCATCACTTCACTTTGAGTTTGTTTACATTGTCAGTGAGGTAACAAAGGCATGAATACTGGTATTCAGAAGGGTTTCTCTGGGGTGAAAGAGAGCAGCTCCGTGGTCACGGGGCAAAGCCCTTCAGAATGCCAGGGAAACGGGGATTTACAAAGGGACCGTTTCCTTCCCTCTGGGTCAGCGACGTGAAATGTGCCCGTAGATCTTTCCCTGGGAACTGTGATGCATCTGTTAATACTTCCATCACTGTACCCTTCCCTTTTAATATTGACCTAAGTGAATGCTGCGAGCCTCTGGACGAGTCCTGCTGCCATTTACTGTCAGTCCCTGAATGTGTCTGCAGAGGCTGTGAAGTCAGCCGTGTTGTCTGGCTGGTGCCGAGAGGTTTCCCCAGTGCCTGACAGAGAGCCCTGAGTTCAGCTCTCAGCGGACCTGGGCCTTGGAGGAGGAGCGGGTCTTTGTCTCTTCCCTGTGTGGCTGGTGCGCTCAGGGAGCTCTCCCGCTTAAGGAACCTGAAGTCAAGACCAAGACTGTCGACTGAGTTCAAAACCAAGCTCAAGCCTTAGTGACATCCTGGCTGTATCCACTGAGGAAAATCAGTATTGCCCTCAAGCGAGCCTTACGCTAGGGCAAAGGGCAGGATGAAAGGCTCCTGCTGCTTCTAATAATCACCGCCATGTCCGTTTCCCTTCTTGACAGGACAAAGATTTTGAGCCAGTTCGGAGAATAAAGAAGAGCACAGGGATTCCCAGCACGTTCCTGGTGGAGGTGAAAGACCCCAGCACAAAGGGCACAATGGTGACCAGCACTGGGCAATACGTCATTCCATCTGTGACTGCGTAAGTACTGAAGGAATTGGACTGAGAGAAGAGGGAGCAAGAGAAACCCTGCACAGATGGCAATGCCGGCACTTTGGCCAGCAGCTTCCGGGGAGGAAGCATTGTCATTGGACCTTGGCCCTAAAATCTGTGCCACCTTCTCCTCTTAAAACCAGGCGGTCACAATGTTCATGCTCCTGCGAGTTGGTTAAAGTGGTGGTGTGCCACCATCCACGAGGGAGACAGCCAGCGTCTTTTCAGTTGTCTGTGGGGACAGGACAAGGGGCAGTGGCTTCAAGTTGGAGCAAAGGAAGTTCTGCACCAATCTGGGCAAGAACTTTTTCACAGTGAGGGTGAGGGAGCCCTGGGACAGGCTGCCCGGGGGGTTCGGAGTCTCATCTCTGGAGATATTCCAGCCCCGTCTGGACGCCGACCTGTGCAATATGAGCTGGGGAGCTGCTTTGGCAGGGGGTTAGACTCGATGAGCTCTTGAGGTCCCTTCCAGCCCCTGTGATTCTGTGCTTCTGTGATCTGAATTTCTGCGAAAGCGTACAGGTAGAGTTGTTCTCTTCACAAGCTCATTTTGCTTTGGAATGCTACTTCACAAATACAAACTGTCACAAATAGCTGTTGAGCCAAGCTTTCTGTCCCCGTCTGAGTTTGCCTTTACCCATTTGTACCTTTCTTCTTCCTTCCCCACCACCCTCCAGGGAAGCGTATGCCAGAGGAAAAAGAAAGCGTCCCTTCCCATGCGACGAGCCATCCTCCTCCTCCTCCCCCTCAGATGCTCCTATTCCTGAATGGTTGTGTTGTCCCATCTGTAAAGAAGACCTGAATGACGCCGCAATCATCCCCTGTTGTGGGAACAGTTACTGTGACGAGTGTAAGTGTTACTCCCATGACTGTCCTTTCAGACCATCCCATCTGATCTGTAGAAAGCAGCAAGGGGAGATCACCAGCTTCCTTCGGGCTCTGTTCTATTTCAAACTTCAGTACACCCTGACTAGGAAAGGACTCCGCCCCTCTAAGGGGGAAAGCACAAGTCAGAATGCTTTATTCCCCTTTTCCATACCTAGCTCCATCTTCTCTGTGTGTGCAAGGACATGTATGAGAAGAGTGCAGAAATGTGCACCAACCTGCTTTTGAGAGGCAGCTTATTCCTTAAGCTTGAGGTGTGGGATTGTCACTGTCCTTGGGGGTAGAAAGAAGACGAGTTGGATCACTGGACACAGCGACCTGTAGGTCATTTGCTAAAGACCAGAAGTTTTTACATTGTGCAACGTTGATCGCTCCAGGCTCTCCATGCAGACAATATTCACCCAGGAATCATTGGTTTTCAAGGGATTAGAACTCTCAAACTGTCTTTAGTTTGGCTAAAAACTACTCTGACTCTTCTGGTCTTCCACAGGCATTCGAACAGTGCTGCTGGATTCGGAGGGCCATACCTGCCCAACGTGCCACCGGGCGGATGTCTCCCCCGACACCTTAGTGGCCAACAAGGCACTACGCAAGGTAACGTGAGGACTCTCCGAAAGCTGCTTGTACCAACAGTCTCTGCAAGAAACTGAAAGGGAGGGAAATACTCACTGGCAGACAGTGGTTAGTGCCAGGGTAGGATGGGATGTGATCCTAGCTCTGTCTGTTGATTTGCTGTGGGACCGAGAGCGTGTACAGGAACACACAGGGGATGTGACTCAGGGGTGGGGGGGACGCTTTGTTCGTCTGTCTCGGGAAGTTTCATGGTGCCTTTGTGTCAATGTTTTCTGCCTGTAGCTTGTGAACAGGTTCAACAGCGGAACCGGCAGCGCCAAATGGCCCCGTCACTAGGTTCAGCAGCACCATCATCAGCAGCCGACTGTTCCAGAAGGGGATGTGCACTTGCACCATTCTTGTTTATAACTATTTTATTGAAATAAAGTTTCAGGGTTGAAAAGAAAAGACTGAAAAACAAACCCTTCTTGAGGGAAGGAGGTAAAAACCAGGAGCAGAAGCTACTTGTTTGTGGAAGGGGCTGATGCTGATCTCAGAAAGCCTTTCCACACTGATTTTCATGACTCTTAGAGCAAAGCCTGTAAGGAAGCGCTAGTTTCTGCCTGACAGCTCCTGGCCGGAGCTGAAGGGCAGCCACCTCGGTTGCAGACGGGAAAGATCCTGGGTGCCTGCATCTTGTCCATGCAAGGACCAATGGAGAAAGGAAGTGTTTCCCAGGCAGGAGAAGGCAGCTGGGGCAGGAGTGCTCTGCCCAGAGATACCCCAAGGAAGCCGAATATTCCCAGTCCCTGAGCAGGGTAGTAGTTAGCAGTGAGAGCTGCTCAGGCCTAAGGAGAAAAACACACTGTAGGAACTAAACCTGCTGGGAGGGCTCAGAAGGGTCTCTGGGAGTCAGGGTGCCCAATGCCTGGTCTCAGGGAACTTTGACAATGTCTCCTTCCCCCCTGCACCCGGCCTCGCTGTCCTCACTGGTAGCCCAGTCCTCAGCTCAGCTTGGCCGCAGCAGGTGCAGAGCCTGGGCCGGCCCAGACACCCATGGCCGCCTGGCAGCCCTGTGCCCCAGGCCTACAGCTCCCAGCATGCCCCGGGGCAGGCCTTGCTGGAGCCTGAGCCTCTGGGGACACCAGCCCCAGACCCGGCCCAGCTCCCTCAGATCCCATGGCTGCTCCCTGAGTCTTCTCTGGCCCTGCACTGAGAGGGGGACATCAGATGGACAGAGGGATGGAGGGACACAGGCTGTGCCAGGGGGCGGGACAGAGGGGACACTGCAAAGGCAGGTAGGAGCAGAAAGGATGGAGAGAAGAGAGAGAAGGGCAGGGAGCGTGAGAGAGACGTGTGGAGGAAGGGAAGCAGAGCAAGAGGCTGAGGGACAGCCAGGGAGGGATTAGGAGGGACAGCCAGGCTGTCAGGGAAAGAGAACATTAGCGAGAAAGAAAGGGAAAGAGCAAGATCCTGATGGTCTCCAGACAGAGGGAGGAATCGCAAAGTGGGGGCAAGGATCTGGACAGAGTACCGTAGGGAGAGACAAAAGCAGCAATTTTGGGCAACGGCCCCAGTCCTTGGAGCTCCTGTTTGATCAAAGTTGGAAGACGTGCCGTGGTCTGGAGAGCGTGCTGCAGGGAGGTGAGAGCGACTGGGGAGCAAGGCTGAGAGACCTGCCTGAGCACAGAGGTGGCCGCAGCACAGCCCAGGTGAGCTGGTTGTCTTGACTGTCAAAGTCGAGCCCCTGATTGTGCTCATTGTCTCTAGTATTTGACTCTCTGCCCAAATCAGGGGATGGCTTTGTTTCCACACGTTGTGGCAGTCGTGCAGGGCAGTGATGGCAGGGAAGGTTTGTATTTGGAAGTTTGGGATTTGGGTGGATGAGCTGTTGGATTAGGAACTTTTTTATTCGTCAGCAAAATGTGTGCCAGTGGTTCCAGAAAGTTCCTCTCTTTTCTCCCTTTGCAAGCATCTTGGCGAATGGGAGAAAACTGGGAGGGATGCCCCTGAGTAGGGATAAATTCCAAGGGCATTGTAATGAGGGGTGGTGACAATATCTCTTGGTTAATTGAGAAGAGTGGCCGGAAAATGAGACCTTGAAATATCACGCTGTCTGTGCCTGTTTAGCCCTGGTTAAAGACCAGATGCCCACCAAACTCGGTCTATCACTCTCCTTTGTAGTTGGACAGGGGAGGAAATGTATATTGAGAGGCTTAGGAGTCAATGTAAGGACAGGGAGAGATCATCTTATCATCAGTGACATGGGCAAAACAGACTCAGCACAGAGTGAAGGAAAGAAAACTCTCTAATTTATTACACTACAACTACACACAGAGTGAAACCAGAGTTGGGTAATGAGAAGCACAACACTCCCCTTCACTTTATTCTCTCCCAGGCTGTTCCAGTGTTATGGTTGAATTTTGTAGCTCCTCTAACAGAAGAGCTCAAACGGCTACAGCCACATCCTACTGCAATCCAAACCATGCACATACTTTCTATTCTCAAAACACAGAAGTACTTTCTATTCTCCAACCCGGCAAATTCTCCCTATATTACAGCTATATTAATTAATTGTCCCTTAAGCTACATCCTTAAATCCCCACAATGTATTCTCTGGTGCTACCGGGTAAAGGAGTTTTGTTTGTTTCCGCATATTATTTCAATCTGCTTCAGTTCCCTTGTCTTGATTTCTATCTGCACAACAGCTCTGATTTATTGCCATGCACACCCCTCCTTCCTTGTCAGGGAGCAAATCGAATGCTCTCCGCTTTGGTCTAACTACGTCCCTTAAGGAAGAACCCTCTGTTTGTCATCCCGATGGCTAGCATCTCTTGTGTCTTTTTGGAATAAGCCCATGCTGGCAGATACACTAACTCTGCCTTTTCCCAA
The DNA here is from genome assembly GCA_020800305.1 of Porphyrio hochstetteri. NCBI lineage: Eukaryota > Metazoa > Chordata > Aves > Gruiformes > Rallidae > Porphyrio > Porphyrio hochstetteri. Next base: position 13,447,695 of record CM036915.1, on the reverse strand, counting down.
TTCACTTCCTCATAGCAATGGGGGAACCAAATCGTGGAAAGCATGAGGCCGTACTACTAGGGGTAGAGTCCCTTTGAGTGTATTGTCCTCCAAGGGGTTCTTAGAATTCCTGGTGGAGGGTGCGAGTGATTAAAAATTGGGTGTCCAGGAATTCGGTGTCCTAAAGTCCACGTTCCTCTCCATTTATGTGGTAATACTTGCCAGGCCTTTCCATGTCCACCTAGCCACCCTGATCCTTTAGCAATACAGTCCAACAAAAACTCTCCTGTTTGCCCTGCCTGTCCCACAATGTCTCGTAAAGGGGCTGGTAATTTGGGCCTTTGTCAGCTTTACTTCTGGTTCAACTTGCGACGGGACCAGAGTGGGAGAGGTGGGAGGTTTCTTGATCTCATGCACTTTCCCACTCACCAGACCAAGGGAGGGGATCCTACTTCATGCAGTTGTGTTTTTTCATCCCTCCTTTTCTTCTAGAAGCCCCTTCCCGAGTCCAGCACTCCCCTGTACTACAAGCAGAGCAGCATCTCTTCAGTCGTTTCTCTTTCTCCCTTTTTTTTATAAAGCCAATACTAAGGGATCCTGTGGTATCGTAAGCCCACACGCCCTCTGCCATTCCAAGGCAAAATCCCACACCCCAGAGGGCTTTCCTTAGGGATGGCATTCCTTTGTTTCCCTCCCATGGTGAGTGAGATTTCCCTCTGGATTCCTCTTCTTGTTTCTAACTCAACTCCTGTCTGTCTCTCCAGCAATAGGAAGGAGAAGGATTCGGTTTCTCTAGGACACTCTCAGCTCCACAGGGCCGTGTGTCTGTGGGTTGAGAAGCCAAAGCATGGCAGCGCTGGCTGAAGCCGTTACTGGTGGGATGCTTGCCATGGCAACGGAGCCCCAAACAAACCCCACTCTCCAAGCGCCATGGCAGGTAAGGCAGCAGGCTCCCGCTCCTCCCGCTGCTCCTGCCCCCCAGGAGCCCCCCACCTGCCTCTGCCGTCCGATGGCTCAGCCCAGCACCTATCTGATCTTCCCCCAGCAGGGACGTTCCCAGCGGTTACTGCCCGCATGCTGCCTTCTGGGTTGGGGGAGGGCGAGGCCACCCCGCAATGCCTGGCAGGGAGTTCCGGGGCCCCTGGGGAGCCCGGGGAGGCTGGGGCAGGTGCCTGCGGAGTGCAGCTCCCCGAGAAGGTGCAAGTCCCTCCTGGGGTGCAGCTCCTTTCCAGGGTGGAGCCTGGTACCTGTGCAGTGGTACCTGTAACGTTTTGCTCCTGTACCTGTGCACAGCGTCCCCGAAGAGCTTTGTAATGACATATGGACATCCCTTCTCAGAAATGGACTGATGTCTTTTTCTCTATTGCCCTTGTCTTCAGAATACACCAACGACAAATCCCTGGTCCCCCGGGACTCATCCAAAATTGGGAGCAGAGACTCTGCTGGAGGAGGAAAAGCTGCCCGGGAAACACCTGCTGCGTAAGTACCCATTGGACATGGGCTTCTTTGTTAGGGGTGTCAGTGTGCTACCTCGTTTCAGGATCCGGGCTTGCAGAGGCCTTCAGAGGGTCTTTACCTTGGTCAAGCTGCTGTCAGTTTGTGCGGTCGTGTGTCTGTGCCAAAGCAGACTTGGATTTCCAGGCCTTAGAAAGGAGACTGATGTGTTATGGTGTGCCTGGAACAAACCGTGCCGTGGCACCCTGCTCCCCAGGCAGCATCTGCAAGGCCAAAGCCTGCCTTTGCCTGGTCTGCGTGTACGCAGGGAGCATCTTCCTGCAGGAGCTGTTGCTCTCAGGCATTCCCCGGTCAGTGTGGATGGCAGCGCGTTGCGCTTGAACCTGCGGCCTTGTTGTGGGGCTTGATGTCAAGATGTAGGCTTTGAGCTCTCAGAACATCCCGTTGGGATGTTGAGGCTTTAGGGTGTGTTGTCTGAGCTTTCTGTTGGGTACAAGTGCTTTAGTTTCAGTTCTGATCCCCTTCCTTTCTTCTTCTAGACGCCGAAGAGAGCCGGCGAGAGGGACATCCAAAGCAGTATGTACAACCACCATCTCGCACCTGTGTTTTTTCCTACACGCTGCTCTCAGCTCTAACCAGTGTAGCCGTGTCTTGCTTTTCCATGCACTGCCTTAGCTGGGGCATTTGTTCCTAGAACTGTGTAATTGAGGAGAAGTGGTTTGCGCCCCTCTGGGTACATCCATGTCTTTCCTAGCTTGCCGTGAATGGAAGTGGTGTTGTTACACAAAGTGGCATTCCCGAGTTGTGCCTTCGATCTCGCCGCTTGCTCTGCCAAGCGCTTTAGCTTCTTGTCATGCAGCACAAAGGCACTTTCTAAGCCGTCCCAGGGTTGGGCTGGGGTTTGAGCAAGTGCCGGTCCCGGGAGGGTGGAAATGGCTCTTTCAGGGACACTCAGAGGATATAGCGCAGACGTCCAGGCCACAGGAGAGGGGAACGGTTGCTGTGCTTGGAGTGTAGAACTTCAATCTGTGTTTCATTGTCTCCGACCAGATTGATGGCTCGTCTGCATCCCCTTCGCTGGCCCGGCTTATTAAGGTATCTAGCTTTCTGTTGCTGTTAAAGGAGGAAACCCAAGTGTTTTCTTGCTATTTTGAAATCGTACCCCAAGACCTACAGCTGGGTGACTGCTTTCACGTGAAGAGAACCCTCAGCTCTTGCTAACGATTTAAAGTCTTGATTTTGAGTTTCAGCTGTGGGTTGGATTTGACATGTGCACTCTTTTCTCCACTCTGCTGCGTAACTTGGTCTGGGAGAGCCATTGCACTGTGTGCAAAGGTGTAGTGCTGGCCAGTGAAATGACTGGCCTTTGAAGCTACAAAGGTGCGAGAAGGCAGAGGGCCTCCTTGGTCCCGCTGAAAAGAAAGGCTGGAGTTCATCTCTTCCCACCGGTAACTTCTCCCCTGTCTCCCTGCAGAAGTTCACTTGTGTACATTTGGAGAGAAGAAATCAGTAGGTGTGAAGGGAGCTACCAGAAGGTGGTGGTCTCCATTAGTGCTTGCCCTGCACATGTCCTTTGTTCTTGAAAGTCGTCAGGTGAAGTTTCTCTCAGTAACGGGAAGGTCTCTCCCAAGTAGTCTGCACATTGCAGCTTTTGAGGAAATGTCTCTTTCAGAGACAAGCCTGACTTGAAGCACGTCCCAACTGCTACTTGAACCCCCTGAGTGCAGACCGGCTTTTAGCATGGAGGCTGCACGTTGCAAAAGGTTTTCAGGTTTCTCACTGGATTGTATTAAATGCTGTGTTTGAATTCCCTTCAATTCCTGGAGACGTGGATGTGTTTAGTCAGCTGTTTGCTTTCAGACAAATTCAGCCAGTTTCTGTAGAGGTTTTGTTAGATGTTCGTGCAAGTGATTCAATCCATGCCGGTCTGGATTGCCTCATGAACGGGACGAGTGGTTGATCTGGGTAGAGCGGTGCTTGGGAATGGTGGGTGTGACATCATGCCCTGTTCCACAGACTGCCAACCTGGCTGAAGCCGACGCTTCCGAGGAAGACAAGATCGCAGCCATGATGGTCCAGTCTTGTCAGCAGTACCATCCGGTCCAGTGAGTGCTGAGAATGTCCAGTCTGTCCTGTGGAGGTTGCTGAAGAGCCGCAGGGCGGTCTGTTTCCACCAGAGACATTGATACAGAGCTTTGTCTTTGTTTCCCCTTTAGTTACATGAAGAAATGTTGGGGTCCACCTCCACCAAGCTACATCTGCTTTCGGTGCGGGAAACCTGGCCACTACCGCAGGGACTGCCCCACTAATGGGGTAAGAGTGGGGGGACTCGTGGCATCACTTCACTTTGAGTTTGTTTACCTTGTCAGTGAGGTAACCAAGGCATGAATACTGGTATTCAGAAGGGTTTCTCTGGGGGTGAAAGAGAGCAGCTCTGTGGCCACGGGGCAAAGCCCTTCAGAATGCCAGGGAAACGGGGATATACAAAGGGACCGTTTCCTTCCCTCTGGGTCAGCGACGTGAAATGTGCCCGTAGATCTTTCCCTGGGAACTGTGATGCATCTGTTAATACTTCTATCACTGTACCCTTCCCTTTTAATATTGACCTGAGTGAATGCTACGAGCCTCTGGACGAGTCCTGCTGCCATATACTGTCAGTCCCTGAATGTGTCTGCAGAGGCTGTGAAGTCAGCCGTGTTGTCTGGCTGGTGCCGGGAGGTTTCCCCAGTGCCTGACAGAGAGCCCTGAGTTCAGCTCTCAGCGGACCTGGGCCTTGGAGGAGGAGCGGGTCTGTGTCTCTTCCCTGTGTGGCTGGTGCGCTCAGGGAGCTCTCCCGCTTAAGGAACCTGAAGTCAAGACCAAGACTGTCGACTGAGTTCAAAACCAAGCTCAAGCCTTAGTGACATCCTGGCTGTATCCACTGAGGAAAATCAGTATTGCCCTCAAGCGAGCCTTACGCTAGGGCAAAGGGCAGGATGAAAGGCTCCTGCTGCTTCTAATAATCACTGCCATGTCCGTTTCCCTTCTTGACAGGACAAAGATTTTGAGCCAGTTCGGAGAATAAAGAAGAGCACAGGGATTCCCAGCACGTTCCTGGTGGAGGTGAAAGACCCCAGCACAAAGGGCACAATGGTGACCAGCACTGGGCAATACGTCATTCCATCTGTGACTGCGTAAGTACTGAAGGAATTGGACTGAGAGAAGAGGGAGCAAGAGAAACCCTGCACAGATGGCAATGCCGGCACTTTGGCCAGCAGCTTCCGGGGAGGAAGCATTGTCATTGGACCTTGGCCCTAAAATCTGTGCCACCTTCTCCTCTTAAAACCAGGCGGTCACAATGTTCATGCCCCTGCGAGTTGGTTAAAGTGGTGGTGTGCCACCATCCACGAGGGAGACAGCCAGCGTCTTTTCAGTTGTCTGTGGGGACAGGACAAGGGGCAGTGGCTTCAAGTTGGAGCAAAGGAAGTTCTGCACCAATCTGGGCAAGAACTTTTTCACAGTGAGGGTGAGGGAGCCCTGGGACAGGCTGCCCGGGGGGTTCGGAGTCTCATCTCTGGAGATATTCCAGCCCCGTCTGGACGCCGACCTGTGCAATATGAGCTGGGGAGCTGCTTTGGCAGGGGGTTAGACTCGATGAGCTCTTGAGGTCCCTTCCAGCCCCTGTGATTCTGTGCTTCTGTGATCTGAATTTCTGCGAAAGCGTACAGGTAGAGTTGTTCTCTTCACAAGCTCATTTTGCTTTGGAATGCTACTTCACAAATACAAACTGTCACAAATAGCTGTTGAGCCAAGCTTTCTGTCCCCGTCTGAGTTTGCCTTTACCCATTTGTACCTTTCTTCTTCCTTCCCCACCACCCTCCAGGGAAGCGTATGCCAGAGGAAAAAGAAAGCGTCCCTTCCCATGCGACGAGCCATCCTCCTCCTCCTCCCCCTCAGATGCTCCTATTCCTGAATGGTTGTGTTGTCCCATCTGTAAAGAAGACCTGAATGACGCCGCAATCATCCCCTGTTGTGGGAACAGTTACTGTGACGAGTGTAAGTGTTACTCCCATGACTGTCCTTTCAGACCATCCCATCTGATCTGTAGAAAGCAGCAAGGGGAGATCACCAGCTTCCTTCGGGCTCTGTTCTATTTCAAACTTCAGCACACCCTGACTAGGAAAGGACTCCGCCCCTCTAAGGGGGAAAGCACAAGTCAGAATGCTTTATTCCCCTTTTCCATACCTAGCTCCATCTTCTCTGTGTGTGGAAGGACATGTATGAGAAGAGTGCAGAAATGTGCACCAACCTGCTTTTGAGAGGCGGCTTATTCCTTAAGCTTGAGGTGTGGGATTGTCACTGTCCTTGGGGGTAGAAAGAAGACGAGTTGAATCACTGGACACAGCGACCTGTAGGTCATTTGCTAAAGACCAGAAGTTTTTACATTGTGCAACGTTGATCGCTCCAGGCTCTCCATGCAGACAATATTCACCCAGGAATCATTGGTTTTCAAGGGATTAGAACTCTCAAACTGTCTTTAGTTTGGCTAAAAACTACTCTGACTCTTCTGGTCTTCCACAGGCATTCGAACAGTGCTGCTGGATTCGGAGGGCCATACCTGCCCAACGTGCCACCGGGCGGATGTCTCCCCCGACACCTTAGTGGCCAACAAGGCACTACGCAAGGTAACGTGAGGACTCTCCAAAAGCTGCTTGTACCAACAGTCTCTGCAAGAAACTGAAAGGGAGGGAAATACTCACTGGCAGACAGTGGTTAGTGCCAGGGTAGGATGGGATGTGATCCTAGCTCTGTCTGTTGATTTGCTGTGGGACCGAGAGCGTGTACAGGAACACACAGGGGATGTGACTCAGGGGTGGGGGGGACGCTTTGTTCGTCTGTCTCGGGAAGTTTCATGGTGCCTTTGTGTCAATGTTTTCTGCCTGTAGCTTGTGAACAGGTTCAACAGCGGAACCGGCAGCGCCAAATGGCCCCGTCACTAGGTTCAGCAGCACCATCATCATCAGCAGACTGTTCCAGAAGGGGATGTGCACTTGCACCATTCTTGTTTATAACTATTTTATTGAAATAAAGTTTCAGGGTTGAAAAGAAAAGACTGAAAAACAAACCCTTCTTGAGGGAAGGAGGTAAAAACCAGGAGCAGAAGCTACTTGTTTGTGGAAGGGGCTGATGCTGATCTCAGAAAGCCTTTCCACACTGATTTTCATGACTCTTAGAGCAAAGCCTGTAAGGAAGCGCTAGTTTCTGCCTGACAGCTCCTGGCCGGAGCTGAAGGGCAGCCACCTCGGTTGCAGACGGGAAAGATCCTGGGTGCCTGCATCTTGTCCATGCAAGGACCAATGGAGAAAGGAAGTGTTTCCCAGGCAGGAGAAGGCAGCTGGGGCAGGAGTGCTCTGCCCAGAGATACCCCAAGGAAGCCGAATATTCCCAGTCCCTGAGCAGGGTAGTAGTTAGCAGTGAGAGCTGCTCAGGCCTAAGGAGAAAAACACACTGTAGGAACTAAACCTGCTGGGAGGGCTCAGAAGGGTCTCTGGGAGTCAGGGTGCCCAATGCCTGGTCTCAGGGAACTTTGACAATGTCTCCTTCCCCCCTGCACCCGGCCTCGCTGTCCTCACTGGGAGCCCAGGCCTCAGCTCAGCTTGGCCGCAGCAGGTGCAGAGCCTGGGCCGGCCCAGACACCCATGGCCGCCTGGCAGCCCTGTGCCCCAGGCCTACAGCTCCCAGCATGCCCCGGGGCAGGCCTTGCTGGAGCCTGAGCCTCTGGGGACACCAGCCCCAGACCCGGCCCAGCTCCCTCAGATCCCATGGCTGCTCCCTGAGTCTTCTCTGGCCCTGCACGGAGAGGGGGACATCAGATGGACAGAGGGATGGAGGGACACAGGCTGTGCCAGGGGGCGGGACAGAGGGGACACTGCAAAGGCAGGTAGGAGCAGAAAGGATGGAGAGAAGAGAGAGAAGGGCAGGGAGCATGAGAGAGACGTGTGGAGGAAGGGAAGCAGAGCAAGAGGCTGAGGGACAGCCAGGGAGGGATTAGGAGGGACAGCCAGGCTGTCAGGGAAAGAGAACATTAGCGAGAAAGAAAGGGAAAGAGCAAGATCCTGATGGTCTCCAGACAGAGGGAGGAATCGCAAAGTGGGGGCAAGGATCTGGACAGAGTACCGTAGGGAGAGACAAAAGCAGCAATTTTGGGCAACGGCCCCAGTCCTTGGAGCTCCTGTTTGATCAAAGTTGGAAGACGTGCCGTGGTCTGGAGAGCGTGCTGCAGGGAGGTGAGAGCGACTGGGGAGCAAGGCTGAGAGACCTGCCTGAGCACAGAGGTGGCCGCAGCACAGCCCAGGTGAGCTGGTTGTCTTGACTGTCAAAGTCGAGCCCCTGATTGTGCTCATTGTCTCTAGTATTTGACTCTCTGCCCAAATCAGGGGATGGCTTTGTTTCCACACGTTGTGGCAGTCGTGCAGGGCAGTGATGGCAGGGAAGGTTTGTATTTGGAAGTTTGGGATTTGGGTGGATGAGCTGTTGGATTAGGAACTTTTTTATTCGTCAGCAAAATGTGTGCCAGTGGTTCCAGAAAGTTCCTCTCTTTTCTCCCTTTGCAAGCATCTTGGCGAATGGGAGAAAACTGGGAGGGATGCCCCTGAGTAGGGATAAATTCCAAGGGCATTGTAATGAGGGGTGGTGACAATATCTCTTGGTTAATTGAGAAGAGTGGCCGGAAAATGAGACCTTGAAATATCACGATGTCTGTGCCTGTTTAGCCCTGGTTAAAGACCAGATGCCCACCAAACTCGGTCTATCACTCTCCTTTGTAGTTGGACAGGGGAGGAAATGTATATTGAGAGGCTTAGGAGTCAATGTAAGGACAGGGAGAGATCATCTTATCATCAGTGACATGGGCAAAACAGACTCAGCACAGAGTGAAGGAAAGAAAACTCTCTAATTTATTACACTACAACTACACACAGAGTGAAACCAGAGTTGGGTAATGAGAAGCACAACACTCCCCTTCACTTTATTCTCTCCCAGGCTGTTCCAGTGTTATGGTTGAATTTTGTAGCTCCTCTAACAGAAGAGCTCAAACGGCTACAGCCACATCCTACTGCAATCCAAACCATGCACATACTTTCTATTCTCAAAACACAGAAGTACTTTCTATTCTCCAACCCGGCAAATTCTCCCTATATTACAGCTATATTAATTAATTGTCCCTTAAGCTACATCCTTAAATCCCCACAATGTATTCTCTGGTGCTACTGGGTAAAGGAGTTTTGTTTGTTTCCGCATATTATTTCAATCTGCTTCAGTTCCCTTGTCTTGATTTCTATCTGCACAACAGCTCTGATTTATTGCCATGCACACCCCTCCTTCCTTGTCAGGGAGCAAATCGAATGCTCTTCGCTTTGGTCTAACTACGTCCCTTAAGGAAGAACCCTCTGTTTGTCATCCCGATGGATAGCATCTCTTGTGTCTTTTTGGAATAAGCCCATGCTGGCAGATACACTAACTCTGCCTTTTCCCAATTCACTTCCTCATAGCAATGGGGGAACCAAATCGTGGAAAGCATGAGGCCGTACTACTAGGGGTAGAGTCCCTTTGAGTGTATTGTCCTCCAAGGGGTTCTTAGAATTCCTGGTGGAGGGTGCGAGTGATTAAAAATTGGGTGTCCCGGAATTCGGTGTCCTAAAGTCCACGTTCCTCTCCATTTATGTGGTAATACTTGCCAGGCCTTTCCATGTCCACCTAGCCACCCTGATCCTTTAGCAATACAGTCCAACAAAAACTCTCCTGTTTGCCCTGCCTGTCCCACAATGTCTCGTAAAGGGGCTGGTAATTTGGGCCTTTGTCAGCTTTACTTCTGGTTCAACTTGCGACGGGACCAGAGTGGGAGAGGTGGGAGGTTTCTTGATCTCATGCACTTTCCCACTCACCAGACCAAGGGAGGGGATCGTACTTCATGCAGTTGTGTTTTTTCATCCCTCCTTTTCTTCTAGAAGCCCCTTCCCGAGTCCAGCACTCCCCTGTACTACAAGCAGAGCAGCATCTCTTCAGTCGTTTCTCTTTCTCCCTTTTTTTTATAAAGCCAATACTAAGGGATCCTGTGGTATCGTAAGCCCACACTCCCTCTGCCATTCCAAGGCAAAATCCCACACCCCAGAGGGCTTTCCTTAGGGATGGCATTCCTTTGTTTCCCTCCCATGGTGAGTGAGATTTCCCTCTGGATTCCTCTTCTTGTTTCTAACTCAACTCCTGTCTGTCTCTCCAGCAATAGGAAGGAGAAGGATTCGGTTTCTCTAGGACACTCTCAGCTCCACAGGGCCGTGTGTCTGTGGGTTGAGAAGCCAAAGCATGGCAGCGCTGGCTGAAGCCGTTACTGGTGGGATGCTTGCCATGGCAACGGAGCCCCAAACAAACCCCACTCTCCAAGCGCCATGGCAGGTAAGGCAGCAGGCTCCCGCTGCTACCGCTGCTCCTGCCCCCCAGGAGCCCCCCACCTGCCTCTGCCGTCCGATGGCTCAGCCCAGCACCTATCTGATCTTCCCCCAGCAGGGACGTTCCCAGCGGTTACTGCCCGCATGCTGCCTTCTGGGTTGGGGGAGGGCGAGGCCACCCCGCAATGCCTGGCAGGGAGTTCCGGGGCCCCTGGGGAGCCCGGGGAGGCTGGGGCAGGTGCCTGCGGAGTGCAGCTCCCCGAGAAGGTGCAAGTCCCTCCTGGGGTGCAGCTCCTTTCCAGGGTGGAGCCTGGTACCTGTGCAGTGGTACCTGTAACGTTTTGCTCCTGTACCTGTGCACAGCGTCCCCGAAGAGCTTTGTAATGACATATGGACATCCCTTGTCAGAAATGGACTGATGTCTTTTTCTCTATTGCCCTTGTCTTCAGAATACACCAACGACAAATCCCTGGTCCCCCGGGACTCATCCAAAATTGGGAGCAGAGACTCTGCTGGAGGAGGAAAAGCTGCCCGGGAAACACCTGCTGCGTAAGTACCAATTGGACATGGGCTTCTTTGTTAGGGGTGTCAGTGTGCTACCTCGTTTCAGGATCCGGGCTTGCAGAGGCCTTCAGAGGGTCTTTACCTTGGTCAAGCTGCTGTCAGTTTGTGCGGTCGTGTGTCTGTGCCAAAGCAGACTTGGATTTCCAGGCCTTAGAAAGGAGACTGATGTGTTATGGTGTGCCTGGAACAAACCGTGCCGTGGCACCCTGCTCCCCAGGCAGCATCTGCAAGGCCAAAGCCTGCCTTTGCCTGGTCTGCGTGTACGCAGGGAGCATCTTCCTGCAGGAGCTGTTGCTCTCAGGCATTCCCCGGTCAGTGTGGATGGCAGCGCGTTGCGCTTGAACCTGCGGCCTTGTTGTGGGGCTTGATGTCAAGATGTAGGCTTTGAGCTCTCAGAACATCCTGTTGGGATGTTGAGGCTTTAGGGTGTGTTGTCTGAGCTTTCTGTTGGGTACAAGTGCTTTAGTTTCAGTTCTGATCCCCTTCCTTTCTTCTTCTAGACGCCGAAGAGAGCCGGCGAGAGGGACATCCAAAGCAGTATGTACAACCACCATCTCGCACCTGTGTTTTTTCCTACACGCTGCTCTCAGCTCTAACCAGTGTAGCCGTGTCTTGCTTTTCCATGCACTGCCTTAGCTGGGGCATTTGTTCCTAGAAGTGTGTAATTGAGGAGAAGTGGTTTGCGCCCCTCTGGGTACATCCATGTCTTTCCTAGCTTGCCGTGAATGGAAGTGGTGTTGTTACACAAAGTGGCATTCCCGAGTTGTGCCTTCGATCTCGCCGCTTGCTCTGCCAAGCGCTTTAGCTTCTTGTCATGCAGCACAAAGGCACTTTCTAAGCCGTCCCAGGGTTGGGCTGGGGTTTGAGCAAGTGCCGGTCCCGGGAGGGTGGAAATGGCTCTTTCAGGGACACTCAGAGGATATAGCGCAGACGTCCAGGCCACAGGAGAGGGGAACGGTTGCTGTGCTTGGAGTGTAGAACTTCAATCTGTGTTTCATTGTCTCCGACCAGGTTGATGGCTCGTCTGCATCCCCTTCGCTGGCCCGGCTTATTAAGGTATCTAGCTTTCTGTTGCTGTTAAAGGAGGAAACCCAAGTGTTTTCTTGCTATTTTGAAATCGTACCCCAAGACCTACAGCTGGGTGACTGCTTTCACGTGAAGAGAACTCTCAGCTCTTGCTAACGATTTAAAGTCTTGATTTTGAGTTTCAGCTGTGGGTTGGATTTGACATGTGCACTCTTTTCTCCACTCTGCTGCGTAACTTGGTCTGGGAGAGCCATTGCACTGTGTGCAAAGGTGTAGTGCTGGCCAGTGAAATGACTGGCCTTTGAAGCTACAAAGGTGCGAGAAGGCAGAGGGCCTCCTTGGTCCCGCTGAAAAGAAAGGCTGGAGTTCATCTCTTCCCACCGGTAACTTCTCCCCTGTCTCCCTGCAGAAGTTCACTTGTGTACATTTGGAGAGAAGAAATCAGTAGGTGTGAAGGGAGCTACCAGAAGGTGGTGGTCTCCATTAGTGCTTGCCCTGCACATGTCCTTTGTTCTTGAAAGTCGTCAGGTGAAGTTTCTCTCAGTAACGGGAAGGTCTCTCCCAAGTAGTCTGCACATTGCAGCTTTTGAGGAAATGTCTCTTTCAGAGACAAGCCTGACTTGAAGCACGTCCCAACTGCTACTTGAACCCCCTGAGTGCAGACCGGCTTTTAGCATGGAGGCTGCACGTTGCAAAAGGTTTTCAGGTTTCTCACTGGATTGTATTAAATGCTGTGTTTGAATTCCCTTCAATTCCTGGAGACGTGGATGTGTTTAGTCAGCTGTTTGCTTTCAGACAAATTCAGCCAGTTTCTGTAGAGGTTTTGTTAGATGTTCGTGCAAGTGATTCAATCCATGCCGGTCTGGATTGCCTCATGAACGGGACGAGTGGTTGATCTGGGTAGAGCGGTGCTTGGGAATGGTGGGTGTGACATCATGCCCTGTTCCACAGACTGCCAACCTGGCTGAAGCCGACGCTTCCGAGGAAGACAAGATCGCAGCCATGATGGTCCAGTCTTGTCAGCAGTACCATCCGGTCCAGTGAGTGCTGAGAATGTCCAGTCTGTCCTGTGGAGGTTGCTGAAGAGCCGCAGGGCGGTCTGTTTCCACCAGAGACATTGATACAGAGCTTTGTCTTTGTTTCCCCTTTAGTTACATGAAGAAATGCTGGGGTCCACCTCCACCAAGCTACATCTGCTTTCGGTGTGGGAAACCTGGCCACTACCGCAGGGACTGCCCCACTAATGGGGTAAGAGTGGGGGGACTCGTGGCATCACTTCACTTTGAGTTTGTTTACCTTGTCAGTGAGGTAACCAAGGCATGAATACTGGTATTCAGAAGGGTTTCTCTGGGGGTGAAAGAGAGCAGCTCTGTGGCCACGGGGCAAAGCCCTTCAGAATGCCAGGGAAACGGGGATTTACAAAGGGACCGTTTCCTTCCCTCTGGGTCAGCGACGTGAAATGTGCCCGTAGATCTTTCCCTGGGAACTGTGATGCATCTGTTAATACTTCTATCACTGTACCCTTCCCTTTTAATATTGACCTGAGTGAATGCTACGAGCCTCTGGACGAGTCCTGCTGCCATATACTGTCAGTCCCTGAATGTGTCTGCAGAGGCTGTGAAGTCAGCCGTATTGTCTGGCTGGTGCCGGGAGGTTTCCCCAGTGCCTGACAGAGAGCCCTGAGTTCAGCTCTCAGCGGACCTGGGCCTTGGAGGAGGAGCGGGTCTGTGTCTCTTCCCTGTGTGGCTGGTGCGCTCAGGGAGCTCTCCCGCTTAAGGAACCTGAAGTCAAGACCAAGACTGTCGACTGAGTTCAAAACCAAGCTCAAGCCTTAGTGACATCCTGGCTGTATCCACTGAGGAAAATCAGTATTGCCCTCAAGCGAGCCTTACGCTAGGGCAAAGGGCAGGATGAAAGGCTCCTGCTGCTTCTAATAATCACTGCCATGTCCGTTTCCCTTCTTGACAGGACAAAGATTTTGAGCCAGTTCGGAGAATAAAGAAGAGCACAGGGATTCCCAGCACGTTCCTGGTGGAGGTGAAAGACCCCAGCACAAAGGGCACAATGGTGACCAGCACTGGGCAATACGTCATTCCATCTGTGACTGCGTAAGTACTGAAGGAATTGGACTGAGAGAAGAGGGAGCAAGAGAAACCCTGCACAGATGGCAATGCCGGCACTTTGGCCAGCAGCTTCCGGGGAGGAAGCATTGTCATTGGACCTTGGCCCTAAAATCTGTGCCACCTTCTCCTCTTAAAACCAGGCGGTCACAATGTTCATGCCCCTGCGAGTTGGTTAAAGTGGTGGTGTGCCACCATCCACGAGGGAGACAGCCAGCGTCTTTTCAGTTGTCTGTGGGGACAGGACAAGGGGCAGTGGCTTCAAGTTGGAGCAAAGGAAGTTCTGCACCAATCTGGGCAAGAACTTTTTCACAGTGAGGGTGAGGGAGCCCTGGGACAGGCTGCCCGGGGGGTTCGGAGTCTCATCTCTGGAGATATTCCAGCCCCGTCTGGACGCCGACCTGTGCAATATGAGCTGGGGAGCTGCTTTGGCAGGGGGTTAGACTCGATGAGCTCTTGAGGTCCCTTCCAGCCCCTGTGATTCTGTGCTTCTGTGATCTGAATTTCTGCGAAAGCGTACAGGTAGAGTTGTTCTCTTCACAAGCTCATTTTGCTTTGGAATGCTACTTCACAAATACAAACTGTCACAAATAGCTGTTGAGCCAAGCTTTCTGTCCCCGTCTGAGTTTGCCTTTACCCATTTGTACCTTTCTTCTTCCTTCCCCACCACCCTCCAGGGAAGCGTATGCCAGAGGAAAAAGAAAGCGTCCCTTCCCATGCGACGAGCCATCCTCCTCCTCCTCCCCCTCAGATGCTCCTATTCCTGAATGGTTGTGTTGTCCCATCTGTAAAGAAGACCTGAATGACGCCGCAATCATCCCCTGTTGTGGGAACAGTTACTGTGACGAGTGTAAGTGTTACTCCAATGACTGTCCTTTCAGACCATCCCATCTGATCTGTAGAAAGCAGCAAGGGGAGATCACCAGCTTCCTTCGGGCTCTGTTCTATTTCAAACTTCAGTACACCCTGACTAGGAAAGGACTCCGCCCCTCTAAGGGGGAAAGCACAAGTCAGAATGCTTTATTCCCCTTTTCCATACCTAGCTCCATCTTCTCTGTGTGTGCAAGGACATGTATGAGAAGAGTGCAGAAATGTGCACCAACCTGCTTTTGAGAGGCGGCTTATTCCTTAAGCTTGAGGTGTGGGATTGTCACTGTCCTTGGGGGTAGAAAGAAGACGAGTTGGATCACTGGACACAGCGACCTGTAGGTCATTTGCTAAAGACCAGAAGTTTTTACATTGTGCAACGTTGATCGCTCCAGGCTCTCCATGCAGACAATATTCACCCAGGAATCACTGGTTTTCAAGGGATTAGAACTCTCAAACTGTCTTTAGTTTGGCTAAAAACTACTCTGACTCTTCTGGTCTTCCACAGGCATTCGAACAGTGCTGCTGGATTCGGAGGGCCATACCTGCCCAACGTGCCACCGGGCGGATGTCTCCCCCGACACCTTAGTGGCCAACAAGGCACTACGCAAGGTAACGTGAGGACTCTCCGAAAGCTGCTTGTACCAACAGTCTCTGCAAGAAACTGAAAGGGAGGGAAATACTCACTGGCAGACAGTGGTTAGCGCCAGGGTAGGATGGGATGTGATCCTAGCTCTGTCTGTTGATTTGCTGTGGGACCGAGAGCGTGTACAGGAACACACAGGGGATGTGACTCAGGGGTGGGGGGGACGCTTTGTTCGTCTGTCTCGGGAAGTTTCATGGTGCCTTTGTGTCAATGTTTTCTGCCTGTAGCTTGTGAACAGGTTCAACAGCGGAACCGGCAGCGCCAAATGGCCCCGTCACTAGGTTCAGCAGCACCATCATCAGCAGCAGACTGTTCCAGAAGGGGATGTGCACTTGCACCATTCTTGTTTATAACTATTTTATTGAAATAAAGTTTCAGGGTTGAAAAGAAAAGACTGAAAAACAAACCCTTCTTGAGGGAAGGAGGTAAAAACCAGGAGCAGAAGCTACTTGTTTGTGGAAGGGGCTGATGCTGATCTCAGAAAGCCTTTCCACACTGATTTTCATGACTCTTAGAGCAAAGCCTGTAAGGAAGCGCTAGTTTCTGCCTGACAGCTCCTGGCCGGAGCTGAAGGGCAGCCACCTCGGTTGCAGACGGGAAAGATCCTGGGTGCCTGCATCTTGTCCATGCAAGGACCAATGGAGAAAGGAAGTGTTTCCCAGGCAGGAGAAGGCAGCTGGGGCAGGAGTGCTCTGCCCAGAGATACCCCAAGGAAGCTGAATATTCCCAGTCCCTGAGCAGGGTAGTAGTTAGCAGTGAGAGCTGCTCAGGCCTAAGGAGAAAAACACACTGTAGGAACTAAACCTGCTGGGAAGGCTCAGAAGGGTCTCTGGGAGTCAGGGTGCCCAATGCCTGGTCTCAGGGAACTTTGACAATGTCTCCTTCCCCCCTGCACCCGGCCTCGCTGTCCTCACTGGGAGCCCAGGCCTCAGCTCAGCTTGGCCGCAGCAGGTGCAGAGCCTGGGCCGGCCCAGACACCCATGGCCGCCTGGCAGCCCTGTGCCCCAGGCCTACAGCTCCCAGCATGCCCCGGGGCAGGCCTTGCTGGAGCCTGAGCCTCTGGGGACACCAGCCCCAGACCCGGCCCAGCTCCCTCAGATCCCATGGCTGCTCCCTGAGTCTTCTCTGGCCCTGCACGGAGAGGGGGACATCAGATGGACAGAGGGATGGAGGGACACAGGCTGTGCCAGGGGGCGGGACAGAGGGGACACTGCAAAGGCAGGTAGGAGCAGAAAGGATGGAGAGAAGAGAGAGAAGGGCAGGGAGCGTGAGAGAGACGTGTGGAGGAAGGGAAGCAGAGCAAGAGGCTGAGGGACAGCCAGGGAGGGATTAGGAGGGACAGCCAGGCTGTCAGGGAAAGAGAACATTAGCGAGAAAGAAAGGGAAAGAGCAAGATCCTGATGGTCTCCAGACAGAGGGAGGAATCGCAAAGTGGGGGCAAGGATCTGGACAGAGTACCGTAGGGAGAGACAAAAGCAGCAATTTTGGGCAACGGCCCCAGTCCTTGGAGCTCCTGTTTGATCAAAGTTGGAAGACGTGCCGTGGTCTGGAGAGCGTGCTGCAGGGAGGTGAGAGCGACTGGGGAGCAAGGCTGAGAGACCTGCCTGAGCACAGAGGTGGCCGCAGCACAGCCCAGGTGAGCTGGTTGTCTTGACTGTCAAAGTCGAGCCCCTGATTGTGCTCATTGTCTCTAGTATTTGACTCTCTGCCCAAATCAGGGGATGGCTTTGTTTCCACACGTTGTGGCAGTCGTGCAGGGCAGTGATGGCAGGGAAGGTTTGTATTTGGAAGTTTGGGATTTGGGTGGATGAGCTGTTGGTTTAGGAACTTTCTTATTCATCAGCAAAATGGGTGCCAGTGGTTCCAGAAAGTTCCTCTCTTTTCTCCCTTTGCAAGCATAGAAATGGAGAATGGGAGAAAACTGGGAGGGATGCCCCTGAGTAGGGATAAATTCCAAGGGCATTGTAATGAGGGGTGGTGACAATATCTCTTGGTTAATTGTGAAGAGTGGCCTGAAAATGAGACCTTGAAATATCACACTGTCTGTGGCTGTTTAGCCCTGGTTGGAGAGCAGACGCCCACCAAATTCGGTCTATCACTCTCCTTTGTAGTTGGACAGGGGAGGAAATATATATTGAGAGGCTTAGGAGTCAATGTAAGGACAGGGAGAGATCATCTTATCATCAGTGACATGGGCAAAACAGACTCAGCACAGAGTGAAGGAAAGAAAACTCTCTAATTTATTACACTACAACTACACACAGAGTGAAACCAGAGTTGGGTAATGAGAAGCACAACACTCCCCTTCACTTTATTCTCTCCCAGGCTGTTCCAGTGTTATGGTTGAATTTTGTAGCTCCTCTAACAGAAGAGCTCAAACGGCTACAGCCACATCCTACTGCAATCCAAACCATGCACATCCTTTCTATTCTGAAAACACAGAAGTACTTTCTTGTGGAGGGATGGCTCCGTGAGAACGGCCACATATTTCCCACTCTCTACCCCTGCGAACAAAACAGCCAGGATGAGATATCACTTTAAAGGAATGTGGAGCTAGCAGCAAGGTCAGGTAATGAGTTGGGGAGTATGGACTGTGAATAGAAGTTCCTAATTCTGAAACATTCCTCTGAGACAGGATAAGATATAGGCCTTGCACAGGTGTCCACTCTATCGCTTTCACTGTTTTTAATTTCTTCTGCCCGCGGTTCCCAGCCATGCTTTGTTAAGCTTGCTAGAGAGTATATAATCACGCTGCTCTGTAGAATAAATGGACTGACTGCTTTTAGCCACATTGGTGTGCGGTCTGATTCCTAGCGCCGTCCCGCTCTTTCGAAGACCCTGGACCTAAAAGTTTCCCAAGATCTGGATTAGGACGCGGGGAACAGTCGAAAATTGTCGCCCGAACAGGGACCGGAAAGAAGGTTTCGGAGACGGTTGCTACAGAGGAGGCGCCGCTGAGAATCGTAAGTGTTGCGGTAGCTGGTTGCGGGGTCGCTACCTGCCCTCTGTGCCCACAATGGAGTGGGGAGCTGCGGAGAAACCGCTCTTCAGTACCCTCTCTAAGAGAGGCGAGCAGGAATCTCCAATAGGGCTAGCTGCGGAGAAGCCGACTCTAGTTATTTTCTCAACGAAAAGCGAGATGGTGACTCCAATAGGGCTTTCAGATTTAATTAAATGGGCCTGCAGGTCGGGACACCTGGAAGAAGTAGCGCTGATATTCAGTGTTGCTGAGTGGCGAGCGATAGATCATCTTTGGGATGCGGTGATTACTGGAGGAAAGGAAGAAAAATTACTGCGATCGTTGGGTGCGACTTGGCGTGTAGTATTTAACACCTTAAACACCATGCATGCAGAGAGGCAAGTAGCTGCTGCAGCTGTTCAAGCTCTGTCTGGCTCAGTGACACCATCTACCACCCTGTTAGAAACTCCGGTATGCGGACTGGTTCAGCTGGTTTGTTCAAATGCTGCAGAGTTACAGGACTCAATTGAAAAACAGCAATCTAACACCTTGGGGGTGAAGTTTCTGAGTCCTTTAATTCTACTCCGAAAACTAACTCTGCTTCAAAAACTAATGAGTCAACACAAACTCCAGCTTCTGCTGTTGAGAATACTCCCTTGAATTTAACTCCTTATTGCCCTCCTTCCTCTGAAGCTACTTGGCCAGATTCAGAAGGGGAGGAAGGAGAGACTGAAATGTGTAAACTTACTGGGCGATTGCAGTAATTGGAAATATCACGAAGAGAAAAATTACAGAAAAGCAATCAACATAAAAAAAAGTAAAGGAGGAGGCAGCTGTTATTCCATCATTGCCTTCTGCTCCTCCGGACTCGGGAGTTCGTAGTCTTCCCTCCCGTTGGACTGGAGTTATACAATATGCTCTCTAAGAGAGTAATTAAAAATGCTTTAAAATAGCTCCTTTTGTGGAGCGAAGAAAGGAATCTTATAACAAACGTAAATACAGCGTTTGATTTGCCTACTTGGGAGGCTATTGGAGTTTAACTCCTTGACGAACCCTCAGCTGGGGCGAAAGAAGCTAAGTCATTAATAACTCTCTGGAAATTATTTGAAAGGACTCTAACCAAAATGGAGGCTGTTTGCGTTGCTGCCGCTTCAGCCTTTGCAGCTTTAACACCAGTTGCGAGTTCTACAGAACCGATTCAAAAGGGAAAACATCTACTACGGAGAATGTGTTTGTTGTTTCTGGGTGCTCTTTCACGTACCCCACTTACTATGCTAAGTAATTATGCCATGTTATCAGAGCAAAGTGATAAATCTGTCGGAACTGACCGGGAAGACGAGCAAGTTGTGCACGTAAATCTGCCACCACGGTCTGCAAACCCCCCAACTATGATAGCTTTGGAAGGAAAAAATGTAAAAAAAAAAAAAAAAGTACAACCGACTGCCTTTAATATCTATTCACCTCTAACTTTTACTGAGCCTAAAAGAGCCTGTGACGCAGTCGGAAATGTTAACCACCATCACAAACATCAGCTTGTCTTTGAAAAGCTGGAAAACATGAAAGCGGAGCAGGCAGTTGTGGCAACGGCATGCCCTGCTGTGAAAGGGTTTGCAGAATTGCCCATCCACCCACCCAGACACTACCGACACAAAGAATCACCGACTATGGCATGGACAAGGAACCTATGCCCACGGACAAGAAACCTAAGGACAGGACACAGGACACCTACGGCCATGGACAATTATCGGCTTTGACAACCATCGGATCAGGGACACATTTTGTATCTACACCCACCGCCCGACAAACATCATCCATACATCTCCTGACGCCCGAGAGACTCTGCAGAGACTGCTCGTCGGAGTCTGGGCACGTAAGGTGGCGTCAGAGCGGGAAAAATGGTTAAATCAGGGTATTTTGATTCCTACATAATCATGAAAATTACCAGGGAAAAGTTTATGTGGGGACGAGCGGGTGGTGGAGAAAAGAACTTTGATAGCGGGCCGGTGGGAGGTGGACAGAACAGGGTCCTAGTGCTCACCTGGGGCTCAGTCACATTGACTAGCAGGGTCACGCTGTGGTTCACAGAGGGGGGAGAACGGTGCTGGGCAGCAGTCGCGACCTGCGATAACGTGCTGCGCAGCCGAGTGTCTTGACAGAGTTGCTGTAGAAGTGGGAGAACTGCCCCCCCCACCCTACCCCCCCACCCATACAGACTGGATGTGACAATTTGCATCTTGCACTCTTGTTTGTCTGATGCATTGGTTTGCAGCATATGTGCTATAGGGTCAGGGATGCATTTATCCACTGAGAGCAAGGCTGCTTATTAAGCAAAAGGATTTTTGATAGCGACCATTGAAAGTGGGAAGCTTACTTTAAGAATTTAACCTGGAAAACATAAATCCTCGTTTGCTTACTCAAGGAAAAAATTGCCCACTTATAAGATTTAATACAGGTGCACTAGACTAAGGGTCATATCAAACCTTCCACAAGTCTGTGGAACATGCCAAAATTTTTAAAAGATTGGGTTTTCTTTTTCAAAAGGTATCACTGGGTGCACTCCCACAGGGTGTGAAAGTTCACCAACTGTGTGCCAGACTTGTGTAGCTCGGGCACTTGCTCCAGTACGAAAAAGGCATCCTGATCTGATCTTTTATCATTACATGGATGAGATATTGATTGCGGGAGAAAACTTGGACGTTGAAAGTTTGATTCATGAGTTAACAGTGCATTTGAAAAGCAAGGGATTACAGAAAATTCAAAATAAGGCAGTATGGAAATATTTGGACTGACAGATTGATAGAAGTACCGTAACACCTCAGAGGATTGAAATCAAAGCTGAGGTTAGCACATTAAATGATGTTCAAAAGTTGCTTGGAAATATTAGCTGGATTAGATTATTGTGTGGTATTGTGCATCAGCATTTTACTACCCATATTTGCAGCCACACTGAGCTGACTGACTAACTCAAGGTCTAGCAGACAGAAACCAGAGAGCAGACAGGCTGCTAGCACCGGCCTGGGCTGCTCCCTCAGCAGACGCTTTGCACGAGCTCAGAAGTTGCATGCATTTTTGTTAACCAATCTGCTAAGGTACTTCAATGACAATAACACTTGTTGGTTGCTGAGGCTAAAGGGATTGTACAGTTGTGCCTGGATTGTCAGCAATCCTCGTGCAAAGCCATAGTGAAACGTATGAATCAAACTCTCAAGCGTTTGCTTCACAAACAAAAACGGGGAGAGAAGGGTATCTCTCCGGCTGATTGATTAAACAAAGCTCTTTATGTTTTGAACTATTTAACTCTGCCACAGAACAGTTAGGTACCTTCAACGGTGAAACATGCAGTAGGTTTGAAAAAAAAAAAAAAAAGAAACAAGAGAAAAAAGTTAAAGAAATGAAGTTGCAGGTACTAACTTGGGGAAGGAGATCTGCCTGTGTCATTACAGATACGGGAACCAAGTGGGATCCAGTGAAGTGGATAAAGCCGTGGATCCAGAAGAAATCAAGCTTGCATGAACCAGGATGGGATCCTGATCACAGTAACCGAAGTCAAGTGTTCCAACTGCAGCCACAGTGGACTATGAGTTTTGCTGTGGGACATTTTGAACCATCTAATAGTCTTTGAGCTATGCATATATTTGTGGTAAATGAAAAGTAGAGAAATAGTGATTTCTGCACAGCCTAAGATCACAGACTGTGTGAGGTTGATGTTATCTGCACCTCTGACACTCCTGATTGGCAAAGCAAACAAAGAATCTGGCTGACCACTCTCAGTCAATTCATGCCAGCATTCAGAAATTAATAGATCAAACACAAAAGTTACAACAAGAAAATGGATTGTTTGGATCAGACAATTGGTTTCACGAGTGGGAAATTTCAGGATGGATATTGTCAGTGGTCAAATCTAGATTATTGGATTTAGCAATTACGGTACTTGTCTTACTCTTACTGCCATGCTTATTGAGCTTTCTGCAAAGGGCCCTTGCAGAGACCTCTAAAAGCAGTTTTTGTAACGCAGATACTAAAAGAAAAAAAAATTGTCAGGGAGGACAGCAGGCCTGCTGGCGGCCTGGCTCTCCTCGCACAGACACAGGCCCCAACAGTATCCTTGAATTCGCACGAGACAGCAAAATTACTCATGCTGAGAGGTATTTGGTAATCACATTTTCAAAATGTAGTGGCCTTGAAGGCAGGTGGACAGACTGCCTTAAACCAAGGAGTTGTGAGAAGTTATTTGGAAGTAAGTGAGTATGTCAAGGACCAGCCGAAATAAGAAGGCCAAAACACAGCAGGTGTGCAGATAACTTTTAGACATCAAAGGTAAACTAACAATGTTTAGCTAGAAGATATGCTTATCAAAAGTCGTTATAATTACTAATTAATCACTCTGGTGTGAATAGTGTGTGTAGTCACTTAGCAGTTTTTAGCTTGTCACATTTTATAGTATGGCTTTTCGTTTATCGGATGGCTTTTAAATATAGTTAAATAAGGACTTATGCTTTTGTTAGTTATTTTTGCCGTGTATGTCACAGTGTTTCTCTTGCAGGATGGATAACACCTTTTGCAAAAATCTGGCTGGTCCATAAACAAAAAGGGGGAATTGAGAGGAATGGGTTTCGTGGCCCATCCAGATTTATTGCTGACCCCCATATAATCAGGCCTGGGTAATTGCTCAGCTGAAGCAGAATGTATGGGTAACCCTTGCAAACATCACTGGTCAAAATGCACTGTGTCTTTCTGTGGCTACTCCATCTTCCGCAGCAGACACAGCAACCTCAAGGGTTAACGCTATGGGGCTCTGTGGTGATGGATGCTTGTATATATTTTAATTATGCTTATAGCATTACGCGTAGAGGTCAGAATGCTAAAGCTATGCTTAGTATATATCGTAATGCTGCTGCTTGGTGTGGTTATACGAGTCCAAATATTTCCCAATCATCAGCCATACCGCTCATGTTGCCTCCTGGCATCTTTTTGATATGTGGAGACCGAGCCTGGAGTGGAATTCCATCATGTTTGAATGGTGGCCTCTGCAGTCTTGGTCGTCTCACTTTGCTGACTCCTAATTTGGCCATGATACATGCGAAACAACGTAAATTAAGAGGACGAGTGCGTAGAGGCATTCACACATTTGAGAAAGATTGTGATGACCAGGTAACATTTTGGGGACCCGCAGAAATCATAGCATCATCAATATTAGCACCAGGAGTGGCCTCTGCTGCTGCTCTCAAAAAACTAACGAAATTGGGCTGTTGGCTGAGTAAGCAAAGTAGTGCTACATCCAATGCACTAAGTGGCTTGCTAGCTGACGTGGAAAGCATTAGACATGCTACTCTTCAAAATAGGGCTGCAATAGATTTCTTGCTCCTAGCTCATGGTCACGGTTGTGAAGATTTTGAGGGTATGTGCTGTATGAATTTGTCGGATCATTCAGAGTCGATCCATCACAGTATTGCATCATTGCGAAGCCAGCTGGAGAAGCTGAGATATGAGGGTAGCTGGCTTGATGGATGGTTTAACAAATGGGGAACTGTTGGATGGGTTAGAGACATATAAAAGGGTGTGTTAATTATATTGATAGTTACCTTACTGATCTTAACTGTTATTCCTTGCATTATACAGATTGTTAAGAGACTTCTGAGCAAGGCCTTGTCTTCGGCTGTTTTGTTTGCGCAAAAAGAAAAAGAGGGAGCTGTGGAGGGATGGCTCCGTGAGAACGGCCACATATTTCCCACTCTCTACCCCTGCGAACAAAACAGCCAGGATGTGATATCACTTTAAAGGAATGTGGAGCTAGCAGCAAGGTCAGGTAATGAGTTGGGGAGTATGGACTGTGAATAGAAGTTCCTAATTCTGAAACATTCCTCTGAGACAGGATAAGATATAGGCCTTGCACAGGTGTCCACTCTATCGCTTTCACTGTTTTTAATTTCTTCTGCCCGCGGTTCCCAGCCATGCTTTGTTAAGCTTGCTAGAGAGTATATAATCACGCTGCTCTGTAGAATAAACGGACTGACTGCTTTTAGCCACAATGGTGTGCGGTCTGATTCCTAGCGCCGTCCCGCTCTTTCGAAGACCCTGGACCTAAAAGTTTCCCAAGATCTGGATTAGGACGTGGGGAACACTCGACAATTTCTATTCTCCAACCCGGCAAATTCTCCCTATATTACAGCTCTATTAATTAATTGTCTCTTAAGCTACATCCTTAAATCCCCACAATGTATTCTCTGGTGCTACCGGGTAAAGGAGTTTTGTTTGTTTCCGCATATTATTTCAATCTGCTTCAGTTCCCTTGTCTTGATTTCTATCTGCACAACAGCTCTGATTTATTGCCATGCACACCCCTCCTTCCTTGTCAGGGAGCAAATCGAATGCTCTTCGCTTTGGTCTAACTACATCCCTTAAGGGAAGAACCCTCTGTTTGTCATCCCGATGGCTAGCATCTCTTGTGTCCTTTTGGAATAAGCCCATGCTGGCAGATATACTAACTCTGCCTTTTCCCAATTCACTTCCTCATAGCAATGGGGGAACCAAAGCGTGGAAAGCATGAGGCCGTACTACTAGGGGTTTAGTCCCTTTGAGTGTATTGTCCTCCAAGGAGTTCTTAGAATTCCTGGTGGAGGGTGCGAGTGATTAAAAATTGGGTGTCCCGGAATTCGGTGTCCTAAAGTCCACGTTCCTCTCCATTTATGTGGTAATACTTGCCAGGCCTTTCCATCTCCACCTAGCCACCCTGATCCTTTAGCAATACAGTCCAACAAAAACTCTCCTGTTTGCCCTGCCGGTCCCACAATGTCTCGTAAAGGGGCTGGTAATTTGGGCCTTTGTCAGCTTTACTTCTGGTTCAACTTGCGACGGGACGAGAGTGGGAGAGGTGGGAGGTTTCTTGATCTGATGCCCTTTCCCTCTCACCAGACCAAGGGAGGGGATCCTACTTCATGCAGTTGTGTTTTTTCATCCCTCCTTTTCTTCTAGAAGCCCCTTCCCGAGTCCAGCACTCCCCTGTACTACAAGCAGAGCAGCATCTCTTCAGTCGTTTCTCTTTCTCCCTTTTTTTTATAAAGCCAATACTAAGGGATCCTGTGGTATCGTAAGCCCACACGCCCTCTGCCATTCCAAGGCAAAATCCCACACCCCAGAGGGCTTTCCTTAGGGATGGCATTCCTTTATTTCCCTCCCATGGTGAGTGAGATTTCCCTCTGGATTCCTCTTGTTTCTAACTCAACTCCCATCTGTCTCTCCAGCAATAGGAAGGAGAAGGATTCGGTTTCTCTAGGACACTCTCAGCTCCACAGGGCCGTGTGTCTGTGGGTTGAGAAGCCAAAGCATGGCAGCGCTGGCTGAAGCCGTTACTGGTGGGATGCTTGCCATGGCAACGGAGCCCCAAACAAACCCCACTCTCCAAGCGCCATGGCAGGTAAGGCAGCAGGCTCCCGCTGCTACCGCTGCTCCTGCCCCCCAGGAGCCCCCCACCTGCCTCTGCCGTCCGATGGCTCAGCCCAGCACCTATCTGATCTTCCCCCAGCAGGGACGTTCCCAGCGGTTACTGCCCGCATGCTGCCTTCTGGGTTGGGGGAGGGCGAGGCCACCCTGCAATGCCTGGCAGGGAGTTCCGGGGCCCCTGGGGAGCCCGGGGAGGCTGGGGCAGGTGCCTGCGGAGTGCAGCTCCCCGAGAAGGTGCAAGTCCCTCCTGGGGTGCAGCTCCTTTCCAGGGTGGAGCCTGGTACCTGTGCAGTGGTACCTGTAATGTTTTGCTCCTGTACCTGTGCACAGCATCCCCGAAGGGCTTTGTAATGACATATGGACATCCCTTCTCAGAAATGGACTGATGTCTTTTTCTCTATTGCCCTTGTTTTCAGAATACACCAACGAGAAATCCCTGGTCCCCCGGGACTCATCCAAAATTGAGAGCAGAGACTCTGCTGGAGGAGGAAAAGGTGCCCGGGAAACACCTGCTGCGTAAGTACCCATTGGACATGGGCTTCTTTGTTAGGGGTGTCAGTGTGCTACCTCGTTTCAGGATCTGGGCTTGCAGAGACCTTCAGAGGGTCTTTACCTTGGTCAAGCTGCTGTCAGCTTGTGCGGTCATGTGTCTGTGCCAAAGCACACTTGGTTATTCAGGCCTTAGAAAGGAGACTGATGTGTTATGGTGTGCCTGGAACAAACCGTGCCGTGGCATTCTGCTCCCCAGGCAGCATCTGCAAGGCCAAAGCCTGCCTTTGCCTGGTCTGCGTGTACGCAGGGAGCATCTTCCTGCAGGAGCTGTTGCTCTCAGGCATTCCCCGGTCAGTGTGGATGGCAGCGCGTTGCGCTTGAACCTGCGGCCTTGTTGTGGGGCTTGATGTCAAGATGTAGGCTTTGAGCTCTCAGAACATCCCGTTGAGATGTTGAAGCTTTAGGCTGTGTTGTCTGAGCTTTCTGTTGGGTACAAGGGCTTTAGTTTCAGTTCTGATCCCCTTCCTTTCTTCTTCTAGACGCCGAAGAGAGCCGGCGAGAGGGACATCCAAAGCAGTATGTACAACCACCATCTCACACCTGTGTTTTTTCCTACACGCTGCCCTCAGCTCTAACCAGTGTAGCCTTGTCTTGCTTCTCCATGCACTGCCTTAGCTGGGGCATTTGTTCCTAGAAGTGTGTAATTGAGGAGAAGTGGTTTGGGCCCTTCGGGGTATATCCATGTCTTTCCTAGCTTGCCATGAATGGAAGTGGTGTTGTTACACAAAGTGGCATTCCCAAGTTGTGCCTTCGATCTCGCCGCTTGCTCTGCCAAGCGCTTTAGCTTCTTGTCATGCAGCACAAAGGCACTTTCTAAGCTGTCCCAGGGTTGGGCTGGGGTTTGAGCAAGTGCCGGTCCCGGGAGGGTGGAAATGGCTCTTTCAGGGACACTCAGAGGATATAGCGCAGACGTCCAGGCCACAGGAGAGGGGAACGGTTGCTGTGCTTGGAGTGTAGAACTTCAATCTGTGTTTCATTGTCTCCGACCAGGTTGATGGCTCGTCTGCATCCCCTTCGCTGGCCCGGCTTATTAAGGTATCTAGCTCTCTGTTGCTGTTAAAGGAGGAAACCCAAGTGTTTTCTTGCTATTTTGAAATCGTACCCCGAGACCTATAGCTGGGTGACTGCTTTCACGTGAAGAGAACTCTCAGCTCTTGCTAACGATTTAAAGTCTTGATTTTGAGTTTCAGCTGTGGGTTGGATTTGACATGTGCACTCTTTTCTCCACTCTGCTGCGTAACTTGGTCTGGGAGAGCCATTGCACTGTGTGCAAAGGTGTAGTGCTGGCCAGTGAAATGACTGGCCTTTGAAGCTACAAAGGTGCGAGAAGGCAGAGGGCCTCCTTGGTCCCGCTGAAAAGAAAGGCTGGAGTTCATCTCTTTCCACCTGTAACTTCTCCCCTGTCTCCCTGCAGAAGTTCACTTGTGTACATTTGGAGAGAAGAAATCAGTAGGTGTGAAGGGAGCTACCAGAAGGTGGTGGTCTCCATTAGTGCTTGCCCTGCACGTGTCCTTTGTTCTTGAAAGTCGTCAGGAGAAGTTTCTCTCAGTAACGGGAAGGTCTCTCCAAGTAGTGTGCACATTGCAGCTTTTGAGGAAATGTCTCTTTCAGAGACAAGCCTGACTTGAAGCATGTCCCAACTGCTACTTGAACCCCCTGAGTGCAGACCGGCTTTTAGCATGGAGGCTGCATGTTGCAAAAGGTTTTCAGGTTTCTCACTGGATTGTATTAAATGCTGTGTTTGAATTCCCTTCAATTCCTGGAGACGTGGATGTGTTTAGTCAGCTGTTTGCTTTCAGACAAATTCAGCCAGTTTCTGTAGAGGTTTTGTTAGATGTTCGTGCAAGTGATTCAATCCATGCCGGTCTGGATTGCCTCATGAACGGGACGAGTGGTTGATCTGGGTAGAGCGGTGCTTGGGAATGGTGGGTGTGACATCATGCCCTGTTCCACAGACTGCCAACCTGGCTGAAGCCGACGCTTCCGAGGAAGACAAGATCGCAGCCATGATGGTCCAGTCTTGTCAGCAGTACCATCCGGTCCAGTGAGTGCTGAGAATGTCCAGTCTGTCCTGTGGAGGTTGCTGAAGAGCCGCAGGGCGGTCTGTTTCCACCAGAGACATTGATACAGAGCTTTGTCTTTGTTTCCCCTTTAGTTACATGAAGAAATGCTGGGGTCCACCTCCACCAAGCTACATCTGCTTTCGGTGCGGGGAACCTGGCCACTACCGCAGGGACTGCCCCACTAATGGGGTAAGAGTGGGGGGACTCGTGGCATCACTTCACTTTGAGTTTGTTTACATTGTCAGTGAGGTAAACAAAGCATGAATACTGGTATTCAGAAGGGTTTCTCTGGGGTGAAAGAGAGCAGCTCTGTGGCCACGGGGCAAAGCCCTTCAGAATGCCAGGGAAACGGGGATTTACAAAGGGACCGTTTCCTTCCCTCTGGGTCAGCGACGTGAAATGTGCCCGTAGATCTTTCCCTGGGAACTGTGATGCATCTGTTAATACTTCCATCACTGTACCCTTCCCTTTTAATATTGACCTAAGTGAATGCTGCGAGCCTCTGGACGAGTCCTGCTGCCATTTACTGTCAGTCCCTGAATGTGTCTGCAGAGGCTGTGAAGTCAGCCGTGTTGTCTGGCTGGTGCCGAGAGGTTTCCCCAGTGCCTGACAGAGAGCCCTGAGTTCAGCTCTCAGCAGACCTGGGCCTTGGAGGAGGAGCGGGTCTGTGTCTCTTCCCTGTGTGGCTGGTGCGCTCAGGGAGCTCTCCCGCTTAAGGAACCTGAAGTCAAGACCAAGACTGTCGACTGAGTTCAAAACCAAGCTCAAGCCTTAGTGACATCCTGGCTGTATCCACTGAGGAAAATCAGTATTGCCCTCAAGCGAGCCTTACGCTAGGGCAAAGGGCAGGATGAAAGGCTCCTGCTGCTTCTAATAATCACTGCCATGTCCGTTTCCCTTCTTGACAGGACAAAGATTTTGAGCCAGTTCGGAGAATAAAGAAGAGCACAGGGATTCCCAGCACGTTCCTGGTGGAGGTGAAAGACCCCAGCACAAAGGGCACAATGGTGACCAGCACTGGGCAATACGTCATTCCATCTGTGACTGCGTAAGTACTGAAGGAATTGGACTGAGAGAAGAGGGAGCAAGAGAAACCCTGCAAAGATGGCAATGCCGGCACTTTGGCCGGCAGCTTCCGGGGAGGAAGCATTGTCATTGGACCTTGGCCCTAAAATCTGTGCCACCTTCTCCTCTTAAAACCAGGCGGTCACAATGTTCATGCCCCTGCGAGTTGGTTAAAGTGGTGGTGTGCCACCATCCACGAGGGAGACAGCCAGCGTCTTTTCAGTTGTCTGTGGGGACAGGACAAGGGGCAGTGGCTTCAAGTTGGAGCAAAGGAAGTTCTGCACCAATCTGGGCAAGAACTTTTTCACAGTGAGGGTGAGGGAGCCCTGGGACAGGCTGCCCGGGGGGTTCGGAGTCTCATCTCTGGAGATATTCCAGCCCCGTCTGGACGCCGACCTGTGCAATATGAGCTGGGGAGCTGCTTTGGCAGGGGGTTAGACTCGATGAGCTCTTGAGGTCCCTTCCAGCCCCTGTGATTCTGTGCTTCTGTGATCTGAATTTCTGCGAAAGCGTACAGGTAGAGTTGTTCTCTTCACAAGCTCATTTTGCTTTGGAATGCTACTTCACAAATACAAACTGTCACAAATAGCTGTTGAGCCAAGCTTTCTGTCCCCGTCTGAGTTTGCCTTTACCCATTTGTACCTTTCTTCTTCCTTCCCCACCACCCTCCAGGGAAGCGTATGCCAGAGGAAAAAGAAAGCGTCCCTTCCCATGCGACGAGCCATCCTCCTCGTCCTCCCCCTCAGATGCTCCTATTCCTGAATGGTTGTGTTGTCCCATCTGTAAAGAAGACCTGAATGACGCCGCAATCATCCCCTGTTGTGGGAACAGTTACTGTGACGAGTGTAAGTGTTACTCCCATGACTGTCCTTTCAGACCATCCCATCTGATCTGTAGAAAGCAGCAAGGGGAGATCACCAGCTTCCTTCGGGCTCTGTTCTATTTCAAACTTCAGTACACCCTGACTAGGAAAGGACTCCGCCCCTCTAAGGGGGAAAGCACAAGTCAGAATGCTTTATTCCCCTTTTCCATACCTAGCTCCATCTTCTCTGTGTGTGCAAGGACATGTATGAGAAGAGTGCAGAAATGTGCACCAACCTGCTTTTGAGAGGCGGCTTATTCCTTAAGCTTGAGGTGTGGGATTGTCACTGTCCTTGGGGGTAGAAAGAAGACGAGTTGGATCACTGGACACAGCGACCTGTAGGTCATTTGCTAAAGACCAGAAGTTTTTACATTGTGCAACGTTGATCGCTCCAGGCTCTCCATGCAGACAATATTCACCCAGGAATCATTGGTTTTCAAGGGATTAGAACTCTCAAACTGTCTTTAGTTTGGCTAAAAACTACTCTGACTCTTCTGGTCTTCCACAGGCATTCGAACAGTGCTGCTGGATTCGGAGGGCCATACCTGCCCAACGTGCCACCGGGCGGATGTCTCCCCCGACACCTTAGTGGCCAACAAGGCACTACGCAAGGTAACGTGAGGACTCTCCGAAAGCTGCTTGTACCAACAGTCTCTGCAAGAAACTGAAAGGGAGGGAAATACTCACTGGCAGACAGTGGTTAGTGCCAGGGTAGGATGGGATGTGATCCTAGCTCTGTCTGTTGATTTGCTGTGGGACCGAGAGCGTGTACAGGAACACACAGGGGATGTGACTCAGGGGTGGGGGGGACGCTTTGTTCGTCTGTCTCGGGAAGTTTCATGGTGCCTTTGTGTCAATGTTTTCTGCCTGTAGCTTGTGAACAGGTTCAACAGCGGTACCGGCAGCGCCAAATGGCCCCGTCACTAGATTCAGCAGCACCATTATCATCAGCAGACTGTTCCAGAAGGGGATGTGCACTTGCACCATTCTTGTTTATAACTATTTTATTGAAATAAAGTTTCAGGGTTGAAAAGAAAAGACTGAAAAACAAACCCTTCTTGAGGGAAGGAGGTAAAAACCAGGAGCAGAAGCTACTTGTTTGTGGAAGGGGCTGATGCTGATCTCAGAAAGCCTTTCCACACTGATTTTCATGACTCTTAGAGCAAAGCCTGTAAGGAAGCGCTAGTTTCTGCCTGACAGCTCCTGGCCGGAGCTGAAGGGCAGCCACCTCGGTTGCAGACGGGAAAGATCCTGGGTGCCTGCATCTTGTCCATGCAAGGACCAATGGAGAAAGGAAGTGTTTCCCAGGCAGGAGAAGGCAGCTGGGGCAGGAGTGCTCTGCCCAGAGATACCCCAAGGAAGCCAAATATTCCCAGTCCCTGAGCAGGGTAGTAGTTAGCAGTGAGAGCTGCTCAGGCCTAAGGAGAAAAACACACTGTAGGAACTAAACCTGCTGGGAGGGCTCAGAAGGGTCTCTGGGAGTCAGGGTGCCCAATGCCTGGTCTCAGGGAACTTTGACAATGTCTCCTTCCCCCCTGCACCCGGCCTCGCTGTCCTCACTGGGAGCCCAGGCCTCAGCTCAGCTTGGCCGCAGCAGGTGCAGAGCCTGGGCCGGCCCAGACACCCATGGCCGCCTGGCAGCCCTGTGCCCCAGGCCTACAGCTCCCAGCATGCCCCGGGGCAGGCCTTGCTGGAGCCTGAGCCTCTGGGGACACCAGCCCCAGACCCGGCCCAGCTCCCTCAGATCCCATGGCTGCTCCCTGAGTCTTCTCTGGCCCTGCACTGAGAGGGGGACATCAGATGGACAGAGGGATGGAGGGACACAGGCTGTGCCAGGGGGCGGGACAGAGGGGACACTGCAAAGGCAGGTAGGAGCAGAAAGGATGGAGAGAAGAGAGAGAAGGGCAGGGAGCGTGAGAGAGACGTGTGGAGGAAGGGAAGCAGAGCAAGAGGCTGAGGGACAGCCAGGGAGGGATTAGGAGGGACAGCCAGGCTGTCAGGGAAAGAGAACATTAGCGAGAAAGAAAGGGAAAGAGCAAGATCCTGATGGTCTCCAGACAGAGGGAGGAATCGCAAAGTGGGGGCAAGGATCTGGACAGAGTACCGTAGGGAGAGACAAAAGCAGCAATTTTGGGCAACGGCCCCAGTCCTTGGAGCTCCTGTTTGATCAAAGTTGGAAGACGTGCCGTGGTCTGGAGAGCGTGCTGCAGGGAGGTGAGAGCGACTGGGGAGCAAGGCTGAGAGACCTGCCTGAGCACAGAGGTGGCCGCAGCGCAGCCCAGGTGAGCTGGTTGTCTTGACTGTCAAAGTCGAGCCCCTGATTGTGCTCATTGTCTCTAGTATTTGACTCTCTGCCCAAATCAGGGGATGGCTTTGTTTCCACACGTTGTGGCAGTCGTGCAGGGCAGTGATGGCAGGGAAGGTTTGTATTTGGAAGTTTGGGATTTGGGTGGATGAGCTGTTGGTTTAGGAACTTTTTTATTCATCAGCAAAATGGGTGCAGTGGTTCCAGAAAGTTCCTCTCTCTTCTCCCTTTGCAAGCATCTTGGAGAATGGGAGAAAACTGGGAGGGATGCCCCTGAGTAGGGATAAATTCCAAGGGCATTGTAATGAGGGGTGGTGACAATATCTCTTGGTTAATTGTGAAGAGTGGCCTGAAAATGAGACCTTGAAATATCACGCTGTCTGTGCCTGTTTAGCCCTGGTTGGAGACCAGACGCCCACCAAACTCGGTCTATCCTTTGTAGTTGGACAGGGGAGGAAATATATATTGAGAGGCTTAGGAGTCAATGTAAGGACAGGGAGAGATCATCTTATCATCAGTGACATGGGCAAAACAGACTCAGCACAGAGTGAAGGAAAGAAAACTCTCTAATTTATTACACTACAACTACACACAGAGTGAAACCAGAGTTGGGTAATGAGAAGCACAACACTCCCCTTCACTTTATTCTCTCCCAGGCTGTTCCAGTGTTACGGTTGAATTTTGTAGCTCCTCTAACAGAAGAGCTCAAACGGCTACAGCCACATCCTACTGCAATCCAAACCATGCACATCCTTTCTATTCTCAAAACACAGAAGTACTTTCTATTCTCCAACCCGGCAAATTCTCCCTATATTACAGCTATATTAATTAATTGTCCCTTAAGCTACATCCTTAAATCCCCACAATGTATTCTCTGGTGCTACCGGGTAAAGGAGTTTTGTTTGTTTCCGCATATTATTTCAATCTGCTTCAGTTCCCTTGTCTTGATTTCTATCTGCACAACAGCTCTGATTTATTGCCATGCACACCCCTCCTTCCTTGTCAGGGAGCAAATCGAATGCTCTCCGCTTTGGTCTAACTACGTCCCTTAAGGAAGAACCCTCTGTTTGTCATCCCGATGGCTAGCATCTCTTGTGTCTTTTTGGAATAAGCCCATGCTGGCAGATACACTAACTCTGCCTTTTCCCAATTCACTTCCTCATAGCAATGGGGGAACCAAATCGTGGAAAGCATGAGGCCGTACTACTAGGGGTAGAGTCCCTTTGAGTGTACTGTCCTCCAAGGGGTTCTTAGAATTCCTGGTGGAGGGTGCGAGTGATTAAAAATTGGGTGTCCAGGAATTCGGTGTCCTAAAGTCCACGTTCCTCTCCATTTATGTGGTAATACTTGCCAGGCCTTTCCATGTCCACCTAGCCACCCTGATCCTTTAGCAATACAGTCCAACAAAAACTCTCCTGTTTGCCCTGCCTGTCCCACAATGTCTCGTAAAGGGGCTGGTAATTTGGGCCTTTGTCAGCTTTACTTCTGGTTCAACTTGCGACGGGACCAGAGTGGGAGAGGTGGGAGGTTTCTTGATCTCATGCACTTTCCCACTCACCAGACCAAGGGAGGGGATCCTACTTCATGCAGTTGTGTTTTTTCATCCCTCCTTTTCTTCTAGAAGCCCCTTCCCGAGTCCAGCACTCCCCTGTACTACAAGCAGAGCAGCATCTCTTCAGTCGTTTCTCTTTCTCCCTTTTTTTTATAAAGCCAATACTAAGGGATCCTGTGGTATCATAAGCCCACACTCCCTCTGCCATTCCAAGGCAAAATCCCACACCCCAGAGGGCTTTCCTTAGGGATGGCATTCCTTTGTTTCCCTCCCATGGTGAGTGAGATTTCCCTCTGGATTCCTCTTCTTGTTTCTAACTCAACTCCCATCTGTCTCTCCAGCAATAGGAAGGAGAAGGATTCGGTTTCTCTAGGACACTCTCAGCTCCACAGGGCCGTGTGTCTGTGGGTTGAGAAGCCAAAGCATGGCAGCGCTGGCTGAAGCCGTTACTGGTGGGATGCTTGCCATGGCAACGGAGCCCCAAACAAACCCCACTCTCCAAGCGCCATGGCAGGTAAGGCAGCAGGCTCCCGCTCCTCCCGCTGCTCCTGCCCCCCAGGAGCCCCCCACCTGCCTCTGCCGTCCGATGGCTCAGCCCAGCACCTATCTGATCTTCCCCCAGCAGGGACGTTCCCAGCGGTTACTGCCCGCATGCTGCCTTCTGGGTTGGGGGAGGGCGAGGCCACCCCGCAATGCCTGGCAGGGAGTTCCGGGGCCCCTGGGGAGCCCGGGGAGGCTGGGGCAGGTGCCTGCGGAGTGCAGCTCCCCGAGAAGGTGAAAGTCCCTCCTGGGGTGCAGCTCCTTTCCAGGGTGGAGCCTGGTACCTGTGCAGTGGTACCTGTAACGTTTTGCTCCTGTACCTGTGCACAGCGTCCCCGAAGAGCTTTGTAATGACATATGGACATCCCTTCTCAGAAATGGACTGATGTCTTTTTCTCTATTGCCCTTGTCTTCAGAATACACCAACGACAAATCCCTGGTCCCCCGGGACTCATCCAAAATTGGGAGCAGAGACTCTGCTGGAGGAGGAAAAGCTGCCCGGGAAACACCTGCTGCGTAAGTACCAATTGGACATGGGCTTCTTTGTTAGGGGTGTCAGTGTGCTACCTCGTTTCAGGATCCGGGCTTGCAGAGGCCTTCAGAGGGTCTTTACCTTGGTCAAGCTGCTGTCAGTTTGTGCGGTCGTGTGTCTGTGCCAAAGCAGACTTGGATTTCCAGGCCTTAGAAAGGAGACTGATGTGTTATGGTGTGCCTGGAACAAACCGTGCCGTGGCACCCTGCTCCCCAGGCAGCATCTGCAAGGCCAAAGCCTGCCTTTGCCTGGTCTGCGTGTACGCAGGGAGCATCTTCCTGCAGGAGCTGTTGCTCTCAGGCATTCCCCGGTCAGTGTGGATGGCAGCGCGTTGCGCTTGAACCTGCGGCCTTGTTGTGGGGCTTGATGTCAAGATGTAGGCTTTGAGCTCTCAGAACATCCTGTTGGGATGTTGAGGCTTTAGGGTGTGTTGTCTGAGCTTTCTGTTGGGTACAAGTGCTTTAGTTTCAGTTCTGATCCCCTTCCTTTCTTCTTCTAGACGCCGAAGAGAGCCGGCGAGAGGGACATCCAAAGCAGTATGTACAACCACCATCTCGCACCTGTGTTTTTTCCTACACGCTGCTCTCAGCTCTAACCAGTGTAGCCGTGTCTTGCTTTTCCATGCACTGCCTTAGCTGGGGCATTTGTTCCTAGAACTGTGTAATTGAGGAGAAGTGGTTTGCGCCCCTCTGGGTACATCCATGTCTTTCCTAGCTTGCCGTGAATGGAAGTGGTGTTGTTACACAAAGTGGCATTCCCGAGTTGTGCCTTCGATCTCGCCGCTTGCTCTGCCAAGCGCTTTAGCTTCTTGTCATGCAGCACAAAGGCACTTTCTAAGCCGTCCCAGGGTTGGGCTGGGGTTTGAGCAAGTGCCGGTCCCGGGAGGGTGGAAATGGCTCTTTCAGGGACACTCAGAGGATATAGCGCAGACGTCCAGGCCACAGGAGAGGGGAACGGTTGCTGTGCTTGGAGTGTAGAACTTCAATCTGTGTTTCATTGTCTCCGACCAGGTTGATGGCTCGTCTGCATCCCCTTCGCTGGCCCGGCTTATTAAGGTATCTAGCTTTCTGTTGCTGTTAAAGGAGGAAACCCAAGTGTTTTCTTGCTATTTTGAAATCGTACCCCAAGACCTACAGCTGGGTGACTGCTTTCACGTGAAGAGAACTCTCAGCTCTTGCTAACGATTTAAAGTCTTGATTTTGAGTTTCAGCTGTGGGTTGGATTTGACATGTGCACTCTTTTCTCCACTCTGCTGCGTAACTTGGTCTGGGAGAGCCATTGCACTGTGTGCAAAGGTGTAGTGCTGGCCAGTGAAATGACTGGCCTTTGAAGCTACAAAGGTGCGAGAAGGCAGAGGGCCTCCTTGGTCCCGCTGAAAAGAAAGGCTGGAGTTCATCTCTTCCCACCGGTAACTTCTCCCCTGTCTCCCTGCAGAAGTTCACTTGTGTACATTTGGAGAGAAGAAATCAGTAGGTGTGAAGGGAGCTACCAGAAGGTGGTGGTCTCCATTAGTGCTTGCCCTGCACATGTCCTTTGTTCTTGAAAGTCGTCAGGTGAAGTTTCTCTCAGTAACGGGAAGGTCTCTCCCAAGTAGTCTGCACATTGCAGCTTTTGAGGAAATGTCTCTTTCAGAGACAAGCCTGACTTGAAGCACGTCCCAACTGCTACTTGAACCCCCTGAGTGCAGACCGGCTTTTAGCATGGAGGCTGCACGTTGCAAAAGGTTTTCAGGTTTCTCACTGGATTGTATTAAATGCTGTGTTTGAATTCCCTTCAATTCCTGGAGACGTGGATGTGTTTAGTCAGCTGTTTGCTTTCAGACAAATTCAGCCAGTTTCTGTAGAGGTTTTGTTAGATGTTCGTGCAAGTGATTCAATCCATGCCGGTCTGGATTGCCTCATGAACGGGACGAGTGGTTGATCTGGGTAGAGCGGTGCTTGGGAATGGTGGGTGTGACATCATGCCCTGTTCCACAGACTGCCAACCTGGCTGAAGCCGACGCTTCCGAGGAAGACAAGATCGCAGCCATGATGGTCCAGTCTTGTCAGCAGTACCATCCGGTCCAGTGAGTGCTGAGAATGTCCAGTCTGTCCTGTGGAGGTTGCTGAAGAGCCGCAGGGCGGTCTGTTTCCACCAGAGACATTGATACAGAGCTTTGTCTTTGTTTCCCCTTTAGTTACATGAAGAAATGCTGGGGTCCACCTCCACCAAGCTACATCTGCTTTCGGTGCGGGAAACCTGGCCACTACCGCAGGGACTGCCCCACTAATGGGGTAAGAGTGGGGGGACTCGTGGCATCACTTCACTTTGAGTTTGTTTACCTTGTCAGTGAGGTAACCAAGGCATGAATACTGGTATTCAGAAGGGTTTCTCTGGGGGTGAAAGAGAGCAGCTCTGTGGCCACGGGGCAAAGCCCTTCAGAATGCCAGGGAAACGGGGATATACAAAGGGACCGTTTCCTTCCCTCTGGGTCAGCGACGTGAAATGTGCCCGTAGATCTTTCCCTGGGAACTGTGATGCATCTGTTAATACTTCTATCACTGTACCCTTCCCTTTTAATATTGACCTGAGTGAATGCTACGAGCCTCTGGACGAGTCCTGCTGCCATATACTGTCAGTCCCTGAATGTGTCTGCAGAGGCTGTGAAGTCAGCCGTGTTGTCTGGCTGGTGCCGGGAGGTTTCCCCAGTGCCTGACAGAGAGCCCTGAGTTCAGCTCTCAGCGGACCTGGGCCTTGGAGGAGGAGCGGGTCTGTGTCTCTTCCCTGTGTGGCTGGTGCGCTCAGGGAGCTCTCCCGCTTAAGGAACCTGAAGTCAAGACCAAGACTGTCGACTGAGTTCAAAACCAAGCTCAAGCCTTAGTGACATCCTGGCTGTATCCACTGAGGAAAATCAGTATTGCCCTCAAGCGAACCTTACGCTAGGGCAAAGGGCAGGATGAAAGGCTCCTGCTGCTTCTAATAATCACCGCCATGTCCGTTTCCCTTCTTGACAGGACAAAGATTTTGAGCCAGTTCGGAGAATAAAGAAGAGCACAGGGATTCCCAGCACGTTCCTGGTGGAGGTGAAAGACCCCAGCACAAAGGGCACAATGGTGACCAGCACTGGGCAATACGTCATTCCATCTGTGACTGCGTAAGTACTGAAGGAATTGGACTGAGAGAAGAGGGAGCAAGAGAAACCCTGCACAGATGGCAATGCCGGCACTTTGGCCGGCAGCTTCCGGGGAGGAAGCATTGTCATTGGACCTTGGCCCTAAAATCTGTGCCACCTTCTCCTCTTAAAACCAGGCGGTCACAATGTTCATGCCCCTGCGAGTTGGTTAAAGTGGTGGTGTGCCACCATCCATGAGGGAGACAGCCAGCGTCTTTTCAGTTGTCTGTGGGGACAGGACAAGGGGCAGTGGCTTCAAGTTGGAGCAAAGGAAGTTCTGCACCAATCTGGGCAAGAACTTTTTCACAGTGAGGGTGAGGGAGCCCTGGGACAGGCTGCCCGGGGGGTTCGGAGTCTCATCTCTGGAGATATTCCAGCCCCGTCTGGACGCCGACCTGTGCAATATGAGCTGGGGAGCTGCTTTGGCAGGGGGTTAGACTCGATGAGCTCTTGAGGTCCCTTCCAGCCCCTGTGATTCTGTGCTTCTGTGATCTGAATTTCTGCGAAAGCGTACAGGTAGAGTTGTTCTCTTCACAAGCTCATTTTGCTTTGGAATGCTACTTCACAAATACAAACTGTCACAAATAGCTGTTGAGCCAAGCTTTCTGTCCCCGTCTGAGTTTGCCTTTACCCATTTGTACCTTTCTTCTTCCTTCCCCACCACCCTCCAGGGAAGCGTATGCCAGAGGAAAAA
Organism: Porphyrio hochstetteri; assembly: GCA_020800305.1. NCBI lineage: Eukaryota > Metazoa > Chordata > Aves > Gruiformes > Rallidae > Porphyrio > Porphyrio hochstetteri. The sequence goes on along the minus strand of CM036915.1, from coordinate 13,408,900 downwards.
GAAAGCGTCCCTTCCCATGCGACGAGCCATCCTCCTCCTCCTCCCCCTCAGATGCTCCTATTCCTGAATGGTTGTGTTGTCCCATCTGTAAAGAAGACCTGAATGACGCCGCAATCATCCCCTGTTGTGGGAACAGTTACTGTGACGAGTGTAAGTGTTACTCCCATGACTGTCCTTTCAGACCATCCCATCTGATCTGTAGAAAGCAGCAAGGGGAGATCACCAGCTTCCTTCGGGCTCTGTTCTATTTCAAACTTCAGTACACCCTGACTAGGAAAGGACTCCGCCCCTCTAAGGGGGAAAGCACAAGTCAGAATGCTTTATTCCCCTTTTCCATACCTAGCTCCATCTTCTCTGTGTGTGCAAGGACATGTATGAGAAGAGTGCAGAAATGTGCACCAACCTGCTTTTGAGAGGCGGCTTATTCCTTAAGCTTGAGGTGTGGGATTGTCACTGTCCTTGGGGGTAGAAAGAAGACGAGTTGGATCACTGGACACAGCGACCTGTAGGTCATTTGCTAAAGACCAGAAGTTTTTACATTGTGCAACGTTGATCGCTCCAGGCTCTCCATGCAGACAATATTCACCCAGGAATCATTGGTTTTCAAGGGATTAGAACTCTCAAACTGTCTTTAGTTTGGCTAAAAACTACTCTGACTCTTCTGGTCTTCCACAGGCATTCGAACAGTGCTGCTGGATTCGGAGGGCCATACCTGCCCAACGTGCCACCGGGCGGATGTCTCCCCCGACACCTTAGTGGCCAACAAGGCACTACGCAAGGTAACGTGAGGACTCTCCGAAAGCTGCTTGTACCAACAGTCTCTGCAAGAAACTGAAAGGGAGGGAAATACTCACTGGCAGACAGTGGTTAGTGCCAGGGTAGGATGGGATGTGATCCTAGCTCTGTCTGTTGATTTGCTGTGGGACCGAGAGCGTGTACAGGAACACACAGGGGATGTGACTCAGGGGTGGGGGGGACGCTTTGTTCGTCTGTCTCGGGAAGTTTCATGGTGCCTTTGTGTCAATGTTTTCTGCCTGTAGCTTGTGAACAGGTTCAACAGCGGAACCGGCAGCGCCAAATGGCCCCGTCACTAGGTTCAGCAGCACCATCATCAGCAGCCGACTGTTCCAGAAGGGGATGTGCACTTGCACCATTCTTGTTTATAACTATTTTATTGAAATAAAGTTTCAGGGTTGAAAAGAAAAGACTGAAAAACAAACCCTTCTTGAGGGAAGGAGGTAAAAACCAGGAGCAGAAGCTACTTGTTTGTGGAAGGGGCTGATGCTGATCTCAGAAAGCCTTTCCACACTGATTTTCATGACTCTTAGAGCAAAGCCTGTAAGGAAGCGCTAGTTTCTGCCTGACAGCTCCTGGCCGGAGCTGAAGGGCAGCCACCTCGGTTGCAGACGGGAAAGATCCTGGGTGCCTGCATCTTGTCCATGCAAGGACCAATGGAGAAAGGAAGTGTTTCCCAGGCAGGAGAAGGCAGCTGGGGCAGGAGTGCTCTGCCCAGAGATACCCCAAGGAAGCCGAATATTCCCAGTCCCTGAGCAGGGTAGTAGTTAGCAGTGAGAGCTGCTCAGGCCTAAGGAGAAAAACACACTGTAGGAACTAAACCTGCTGGGAGGGCTCAGAAGGGTCTCTGGGAGTCAGGGTGCCCAATGCCTGGTCTCAGGGAACTTTGACAATGTCTCCTTCCCCCCTGCACCCGGCCTCGCTGTCCTCACTGGGAGCCCAGGCCTCAGCTCAGCTTGGCCGCAGCAGGTGCAGAGCCTGGGCCGGCCCAGACCCCCATGGCCGCCTGGCAGCCCTGTGCCCCAGGCCTACAGCTCCCAGCATGCCCCGGGGCAGGCCTTGCTGGAGCCTGAGCCTCTGGGGACACCAGCCCCAGACCCGGCCCAGCTCCCTCAGATCCCATGGCTGCTCCCTGAGTCTTCTCTGGCCCTGCACTGAGAGGGGGACATCAGATGGACAGAGGGATGGAGGGACACAGGCTGTGCCAGGGGGCGGGACAGAGGGGACACTGCAAAGGCAGGTAGGAGCAGAAAGGATGGAGAGAAGAGAGAGAAGGGCAGGGAGCGTGAGAGAGACGTGTGGAGGAAGGGAAGCAGAGCAAGAGGCTGAGGGACAGCCAGGGAGGGATTAGGAGGGACAGCCAGGCTGTCAGGGAAAGAGAACATTAGCGAGAAAGAAAGGGAAAGAGCAAGATCCTGATGGTCTCCAGACAGAGGGAGGAATCGCAAAGTGGGGGCAAGGATCTGGACAGAGTACCGTAGGGAGAGACAAAAGCAGCAATTTTGGGCAACGGCCCCAGTCCTTGGAGCTCCTGTTTGATCAAAGTTGGAAGACGTGCCGTGGTCTGGAGAGCGTGCTGCAGGGAGGTGAGAGCGACTGGGGAGCAAGGCTGAGAGACCTGCCTGAGCACAGAGGTGGCCGCAGCACAGCCCAGGTGAGCTGGTTGTCTTGACTGTCAAAGTCGAGCCCCTGATTGTGCTCATTGTCTCTAGTATTTGACTCTCTGCCCAAATCAGGGGATGGCTTTGTTTCCACACGTTGTGGCAGTCGTGCAGGGCAGTGATGGCAGGGAAGGTTTGTATTTGGAAGTTTGGGATTTGGGTGGATGAGCTGTTGGTTTAGGAACTTTCTTATTCGTCAGCAAAATGGGTGCCAGTGGTTCCAGAAAGTTCCTCTCTTTTCTCCCTTTGCAAGCATAGAAATGGAGAATGGGAGAAAACTGGGAGGGATGCCCCTGAGTAGGGATAAATTCCAAGGGCATTGTAATGAGGGGTGGTGACAATATCTCTTGGTTAATTGAGAAGAGTGGCCGGAAAATGAGACCTTGAAATATCACGCTGTCTGTGCCTGTTTAGCCCTGGTTAAAGACCAGATGCCCACCAAACTCGGTCTATCACTCTCCTTTGTAGTTGGACAGGGGAGGAAATGTATATTGAGAGGCTTAGGAGTCAATGTAAGGACAGGGAGAGATCATCTTATCATCAGTGACATGGGCAAAACAGACTCAGCACAGAGTGAAGGAAAGAAAACTCTCTAATTTATTACACTACAACTACACACAGAGTGAAACCAGAGTTGGGTAATGAGAAGCACAACACTCCCCTTCACTTTATTCTCTCCCAGGCTGTTCCAGTGTTATGGTTGAATTTTGTAGCTCCTCTAACAGAAGAGCTCAAACGGCTACAGCCACATCCTACTGCAATCCAAACCATGCACATACTTTCTATTCTCAAAACACAGAAGTACTTTCTATTCTCCAACCCGGCAAATTCTCCCTATATTACAGCTATATTAATTAATTGTCCCTTAAGCTACATCCTTAAATCCCCACAATGTATTCTCTGGTGCTACCGGGTAAAGGAGTTTTGTTTGTTTCCGCATATTATTTCAATCTGCTTCAGTTCCCTTGTCTTGATTTCTATCTGCACAACAGCTCTGATTTATTGCCATGCACACCCCTCCTTCCTTGTCAGGGAGCAAATCGAATGCTCTCCGCTTTGGTCTAACTACGTCCCTTAAGGAAGAACCCTCTGTTTGTCATCCCGATGGCTAGCATCTCTTGTGTCTTTTTGGAATAAGCCCATGCTGGCAGATACACTAACTCTGCCTTTTCCCAATTCACTTCCTCATAGCAATGGGGGAACCAAATCGTGGAAAGCATGAGGCCGTACTACTAGGGGTAGAGTCCCTTTGAGTGTATTGTCCTCCAAGGGGTTCTTAGAATTCCTGGTGGAGGGTGCGAGTGATTAAAAATTGGGTGTCCAGGAATTCGGTGTCCTAAAGTCCACGTTCCTCTCCATTTATGTGGTAATACTTGCCAGGCCTTTCCATCTCCACCTAGCCACCCTGATCCTTTAGCAATACAGTCCAACAAAAACTCTCCTGTTTGCCCTGCCTGTCCCACAATGTCTCGTAAAGGGGCTGGTAATTTGGGCCTTTGTCAGCTTTACTTCTGGTTCAACTTGCGACGGGACCAGAGTGGGAGAGGTGGGAGGTTTCTTGATCTCATGCACTTTCCCACTCACCAGACCAAGGGAGGGGATCCTACTTCATGTAGTTGTGTTTTTTCATCCCTCCTTTTCTTCTAGAAGCCCCTTCCCGAGTCCAGCACTCCCCTGTACTACAAGCAGAGCAGCATCTCTTCAGTCGTTTCTCTTTCTCCCTTTTTTTTATAAAGCCAATACTAAGGGATCCTGTGGTATCGTAAGCCCACACTCCCTCTGCCATTCCAAGGCAAAATCCCACACCCCAGAGGGCTTTCCTTAGGGATGGCATTCCTTTGTTTCCCTCCCATGGTGAGTGAGATTTCCCTCTGGATTCCTCTTCTTGTTTCTAACTCAACTGCTGTCTGTCTCTCCAGCAATAGGAAGGAGAAGGATTCGGTTTCTCTAGGACACTCTCAGCTCCACAGGGCCGTGTGTCTGTGGGTTGAGAAGCCAAAGCATGGCAGCGCTGGCTGAAGCCGTTACTGGTGGGATGCTTGCCATGGCAACGGAGCCCCAAACAAACCCCACTCTCCAAGCGCCATGGCAGGTAAGGCAGCAGGCTCCCGCTCCTCCCGCTGCTCCTGCCCCCCAGGAGCCCCCCACCTGCCTCTGCCGTCCGATGGCTCAGCCCAGCACCTATCTGATCTTCCCCCAGCAGGGACGTTCCCAGCGGTTACTGCCCGCATGCTGCCTTCTGGGTTGGGGGAGGGCGAGGCCACCCCGCAATGCCTGGCAGGGAGTTCCGGGGCCCCTGGGGAGCCCGGGGAGGCTGGGGCAGGTGCCTGCGGAGTGCAGCTCCCCGAGAAGGTGCAAGTCCCTCCTGGGGTGCAGCTCCTTTCCAGGGTGGAGCCTGGTACCTGTGCAGTGGTACCTGTAACGTTTTGCTCCTGTACCTGTGCACAGCGTCCCCGAAGAGCTTTGTAATGACATATGGACATCCCTTCTCAGAAATGGACTGATGTCTTTTTCTCTATTGCCCTTGTCTTCAGAATACACCAACGACAAATCCCTGGTCCCCCGGGACTCATCCAAAATTGGGAGCAGAGACTCTGCTGGAGGAGGAAAAGCTGCCCGGGAAACACCTGCTGCGTAAGTACCAATTGGACATGGGCTTCTTTGTTAGGGGTGTCAGTGTGCTACCTCGTTTCAGGATCCGGGCTTGCAGAGGCCTTCAGAGGGTCTTTACCTTGGTCAAGCTGCTGTCAGTTTGTGCGGTCGTGTGTCTGTGCCAAAGCAGACTTGGATTTCCAGGCCTTAGAAAGGAGACTGATGTGTTATGGTGTGCCTGGAACAAACCGTGCCGTGGCACCCTGCTCCCCAGGCAGCATCTGCAAGGCCAAAGCCTGCCTTTGCCTGGTCTGCGTGTACGCAGGGAGCATCTTCCTGCAGGAGCTGTTGCTCTCAGGCATTCCCCGGTCAGTGTGGATGGCAGCGCGTTGCGCTTGAACCTGCGGCCTTGTTGTGGGGCTTGATGTCAAGATGTAGGCTTTGAGCTCTCAGAACATCCTGTTGGGATGTTGAGGCTTTAGGGTGTGTTGTCTGAGCTTTCTGTTGGGTACAAGTGCTTTAGTTTCAGTTCTGATCCCCTTCCTTTCTTCTTCTAGACGCCGAAGAGAGCCGGCGAGAGGGACATCCAAAGCAGTATGTACAACCACCATCTCGCACCTGTGTTTTTTCCTACACGCTGCTCTCAGCTCTAACCAGTGTAGCCGTGTCTTGCTTTTCCATGCACTGCCTTAGCTGGGGCATTTGTTCCTAGAACTGTGTAATTGAGGAGAAGTGGTTTGCGCCCCTCTGGGTACATCCATGTCTTTCCTAGCTTGCCGTGAATGGAAGTGGTGTTGTTACACAAAGTGGCATTCCCGAGTTGTGCCTTCGATCTCGCCGCTTGCTCTGCCAAGCGCTTTAGCTTCTTGTCATGCAGCACAAAGGCACTTTCTAAGCCGTCCCAGGGTTGGGCTGGGGTTTGAGCAAGTGCCGGTCCCGGGAGGGTGGAAATGGCTCTTTCAGGGACACTCAGAGGATATAGCGCAGACGTCCAGGCCACAGGAGAGGGGAACGGTTGCTGTGCTTGGAGTGTAGAACTTCAATCTGTGTTTCATTGTCTCCGACCAGGTTGATGGCTCGTCTGCATCCCCTTCGCTGGCCCGGCTTATTAAGGTATCTAGCTTTCTGTTGCTGTTAAAGGAGGAAACCCAAGTGTTTTCTTGCTATTTTGAAATCGTACCCCAAGACCTACAGCTGGGTGACTGCTTTCACGTGAAGAGAACTCTCAGCTCTTGCTAACGATTTAAAGTCTTGATTTTGAGTTTCAGCTGTGGGTTGGATTTGACATGTGCACTCTTTTCTCCACTCTGCTGCGTAACTTGGTCTGGGAGAGCCATTGCACTGTGTGCAAAGGTGTAGTGCTGGCCAGTGAAATGACTGGCCTTTGAAGCTACAAAGGTGCGAGAAGGCAGAGGGCCTCCTTGGTCCCGCTGAAAAGAAAGGCTGGAGTTCATCTCTTCCCACCGGTAACTTCTCCCCTGTGTCCCTGCAGAAGTTCACTTGTGTACATTTGGAGAGAAGAAATCAGTAGGTGTGAAGGGAGCTACCAGAAGGTGGTGGTCTCCATTAGTGCTTGCCCTGCACATGTCCTTTGTTCTTGAAAGTCGTCAGGTGAAGTTTCTCTCAGTAACGGGAAGGTCTCTCCCAAGTAGTCTGCACATTGCAGCTTTTGAGGAAATGTCTCTTTCAGAGACAAGCCTGACTTGAAGCACGTCCCAACTGCTACTTGAACCCCCTGAGTGCAGACCGGCTTTTAGCATGGAGGCTGCACGTTGCAAAAGGTTTTCAGGTTTCTCACTGGATTGTATTAAATGCTGTGTTTGAATTCCCTTCAATTCCTGGAGACGTGGATGTGTTTAGTCAGCTGTTTGCTTTCAGACAAATTCAGCCAGTTTCTGTAGAGGTTTTGTTAGATGTTCGTGCAAGTGATTCAATCCATGCCGGTCTGGATTGCCTCATGAACGGGACGAGTGGTTGATCTGGGTAGAGCGGTGCTTGGGAATGGTGGGTGTGACATCATGCCCTGTTCCACAGACTGCCAACCTGGCTGAAGCCGACGCTTCCGAGGAAGACAAGATCGCAGCCATGATGGTCCAGTCTTGTCAGCAGTACCATCCGGTCCAGTGAGTGCTGAGAATGTCCAGTCTGTCCTGTGGAGGTTGCTGAAGAGCCGCAGGGCGGTCTGTTTCCACCAGAGACATTGATACAGAGCTTTGTCTTTGTTTCCCCTTTAGTTACATGAAGAAATGCTGGGGTCCACCTCCACCAAGCTACATCTGCTTTCGGTGCGGGAAACCTGGCCACTACCGCAGGGACTGCCCCACTAATGGGGTAAGAGTGGGGGGACTCGTGGCATCACTTCACTTTGAGTTTGTTTACCTTGTCAGTGAGGTAACCAAGGCATGAATACTGGTATTCAGAAGGGTTTCTCTGGGGGTGAAAGAGAGCAGCTCTGTGGCCACGGGGCAAAGCCCTTCAGAATGCCAGGGAAACGGGGATATACAAAGGGACCGTTTCCTTCCCTCTGGGTCAGCGACGTGAAATGTGCCCGTAGATCTTTCCCTGGGAACTGTGATGCATCTGTTAATACTTCTATCACTGTACCCTTCCCTTTTAATATTGACCTGAGTGAATGCTACGAGCCTCTGGACGAGTCCTGCTGCCATATACTGTCAGTCCCTGAATGTGTCTGCAGAGGCTGTGAAGTCAGCCGTGTTGTCTGGCTGGTGCCGGGAGGTTTCCCCAGTGCCTGACAGAGAGCCCTGAGTTCAGCTCTCAGCGGACCTGGGCCTTGGAGGAGGAGCGGGTCTGTGTCTCTTCCCTGTGTGGCTGGTGCGCTCAGGGAGCTCTCCCGCTTAAGGAACCTGAAGTCAAGACCAAGACTGTCGACTGAGTTCAAAACCAAGCTCAAGCCTTAGTGACATCCTGGCTGTATCCACTGAGGAAAATCAGTATTGCCCTCAAGCGAGCCTTACGCTAGGGCAAAGGGCAGGATGAAAGGCTCCTGCTGCTTCTAATAATCACCGCCATGTCCGTTTCCCTTCTTGACAGGACAAAGATTTTGAGCCAGTTCGGAGAATAAAGAAGAGCACAGGGATTCCCAGCACGTTCCTGGTGGAGGTGAAAGACCCCAGCACAAAGGGCACAATGGTGACCAGCACTGGGCAATACGTCATTCCATCTGTGACTGCGTAAGTACTGAAGGAATTGGACTGAGAGAAGAGGGAGCAAGAGAAACCCTGCACAGATGGCAATGCCGGCACTTTGGCCAGCAGCTTCCGGGGAGGAAGCATTGTCATTGGACCTTGGCCCTAAAATCTGTGCCACCTTCTCCTCTTAAAACCAGGTGGTCACAATGTTCATGCCCCTGCGAGTTGGTTAAAGTGGTGGTGTGCCACCATCCACGAGGGAGACAGCCAGCGTCTTTTCAGTTGTCTGTGGGGACAGGACAAGGGGCAGTGGCTTCAAGTTGGAGCAAAGGAAGTTCTGCACCAATCTGGGCAAGAACTTTTTCACAGTGAGGGTGAGGGAGCCCTGGGACAGGCTGCCCGGGGGGTTCGGAGTCTCATCTCTGGAGATATTCCAGCCCCGTCTGGACGCCGACCTGTGCAATATGAGCTGGGGAGCTGCTTTGGCAGGGGGTTAGACTCGATGAGCTCTTGAGGTCCCTTCCAGCCCCTGTGATTCTGTGCTTCTGTGATCTGAATTTCTGCAAAAGCGTACAGGTAGAGTTGTTCTCTTCACAAGCTCATTTTGCTTTGGAATGCTACTTCACAAATACAAACTGTCACAAATAGCTGTTGAGCCAAGCTTTCTGTCCCCGTCTGAGTTTGCCTTTACCCATTTGTACCTTTCTTCTTCCTTCCCCACCACCCTCCAGGGAAGCGTATGCCAGAGGAAAAAGAAAGCGTCCCTTCCCATGCGACGAGCCATCCTCCTCCTCCTCCCCCTCAGATGCTCCTATTCCTGAATGGTTGTGTTGTCCCATCTGTAAAGAAGACCTGAATGACGCTGCAATCATCCCCTGTTGTGGGAACAGTTACTGTGACGAGTGTAAGTGTTACTCCCATGACTGTCCTTTCAGACCATCCCATCTGATCTGTAGAAAGCAGCAAGGGGAGATCACCAGCTTCCTTCGGGCTCTGTTCTATTTCAAACTTCAGTACACCCTGACTAGGAAAGGACTCCGCCCCTCTAAGGGGGAAAGCACAAGTCAGAATGCTTTATTCCCCTTTTCCATACCTAGCTCCATCTTCTCTGTGTGTGCAAGGACATGTATGAGAAGAGTGCAGAAATGTGCACCAACCTGCTTTTGAGAGGCGGCTTATTCCTTAAGCTTGAGGTGTGGGATTGTCACTGTCCTTGGGGGTAGAAAGAAGACGAGTTGGATCACTGGACACAGCGACCTGTAGGTCATTTGCTAAAGACCAGAAGTTTTTACATTGTGCAACGTTGATCGCTCCAGGCTCTCCATGCAGACAATATTCACCCAGGAATCATTGGTTTTCAAGGGATTAGAACTCTCAAACTGTCTTTAGTTTGGCTAAAAACTACTCTGACTCTTCTGGTCTTCCACAGGCATTCGAACAGTGCTGCTGGATTCGGAGGGCCATACCTGCCCAACGTGCCACCAGGCGGATGTCTCCCCCGACACCTTAGTGGCCAACAAGGCACTACGCAAGGTAACGTGAGGACTCTCCGAAAGCTGCTTGTACCAACAGTCTCTGCAAGAAACTGAAAGGGAGGGAAATACTCACTGGCAGACAGTGGTTAGTGCCAGGGTAGGATGGGATGTGATCCTAGCTCTGTCTGTTGATTTGCTGTGGGACCGAGAGCGTGTACAGGAACACACAGGGGATGTGACTCAGGGGTGGGGGGGACGCTTTGTTCGTCTGTCTCGGGAAGTTTCATGGTGCCTTTGTGTCAATGTTTTCTGCCTGTAGCTTGTGAACAGGTTCAACAGCGGAACCGGCAGCGCCAAATGGCCCCGTCACTAGGTTCAGCAGCACCATCAGCAGCAGCAGACTGTTCCAGAAGGGGATGTGCACTTGCACCATTCTTGTTTATAACTATTTTATTGAAATAAAGTTTCAGGGTTGAAAAGAAAAGACTGAAAAACAAACCCTTCTTGAGGGAAGGAGGTAAAAACCAGGAGCAGAAGCTACTTGTTTGTGGAAGGGGCTGATGCTGATCTCAGAAAGCCTTTCCACACTGATTTTCATGACTCTTAGAGCAAAGCCTGTAAGGAAGCGTTAGTTTCTGCCTGACAGCTCCTGGCCGGAGCTGAAGGGCAGCCACCTCGGTTGCAGACGGGAAAGATCCTGGGTGCCTGCATCTTGTCCATGCAAGGACCAATGGAGAAAGGAAGTGTTTCCCAGGCAGGAGAAGGCAGCTGGGGCAGGAGTGCTCTGCCCAGAGATACCCCAAGGAAGCCGAATATTCCCAGTCCCTGAGCAGGGTAGTAGTTAGCAGTGAGAGCTGCTCAGGCCTAAGGAGAAAAACACACTGTAGGAACTAAACCTGCTGGGAGGGCTCAGAAGGGTCTCTGGGAGTCAGGGTGCCCAATGCCTGGTCTCAGGGAACTTTGACAATGTCTCCTTCCCCCCTGCACCCGGCCTCGCTGTCCTCACTGGGAGCCCAGGCCTCAGCTCAGCTTGGCCGCAGCAGGTGCAGAGCCTGGGCCGGCCCAGACACCCATGGCTGCCTGGCAGCCCTGTGCCCCAGGCCTACAGCTCCCAGCATGCCCCGGGGCAGGCCTTGCTGGAGCCTGAGCCTCTGGGGACACCAGCCCCAGACCCGGCCCAGCTCCCTCAGATCCCATGGCTGCTCCCTGAGTCTTCTCTGGCCCTGCACTGAGAGGGGGACATCAGATGGACAGAGGGATGGAGGGACACAGGCTGTGCCAGGGGGCGGGACAGAGGGGACACTGCAAAGGCAGGTAGGAGCAGAAAGGATGGAGAGAAGAGAGAGAAGGGCAGGGAGCGTGAGAGAGACGTGTGGAGGAAGGGAAGCAGAGCAAGAGGCTGAGGGACAGCCAGGGAGGGATTAGGAGGGACAGCCAGGCTGTCAGGGAAAGAGAACATTAGCGAGAAAGAAAGGGAAAGAGCAAGATCCTGATGGTCTCCAGACAGAGGGAGGAATCGCAAAGTGGGGGCAAGGATCTGGACAGAGTACCGTAGGGAGAGACAAAAGCAGCAATTTTGGGCAACGGCCCCAGTCCTTGGAGCTCCTGTTTGATCAAAGTTGGAAGACGTGCCGTGGTCTGGAGAGCGTGCTGCAGGGAGGTGAGAGCGACTGGGGAGCAAGGCTGAGAGACCTGCCTGAGCACAGAGGTGGCCGCAGCGCAGCCCAGGTGAGCTGGTTGTCTTGACTGTCAAAGTCGAGCCCCTGATTGTGCTCATTGTCTCTAGTATTTGACTCTCTGCCCAAATCGGGGATGGCTTTGTTTCCACACGTTGTGGCAGTCGTGCAGGGCAGTGATGGCAGGGAAGGTTTGTATTTGGAAGTTTGGGATTTGGGTGGATGAGCTGTTGGTTTAGGAACTTTTATATTTGTCAGCAAAATGGGTGCCAGTGGTTCCAGAAAGTTCCTCTCTTTTCTCCCTTTGCAAGCATCTTGGAGAATGGGAGAAAACTGGGAGGGATGCCCCTGAGGGATTAATGCACACAAATCCATGGGCCCAGATGGGTTACATCCACGTGTGCTGAGGGAGCTGGCGGAGGTGATTGCTGAGCCGCTCTCTATCATCTTCGACAGGTCTTGGAGGACAGGAGAAGTGCCTGAAGACTGGAGGATAGCCAATGTCACTCCAGTCTTTAAAAAGGGCAAGAAGGAGGAATCTAGTAACTATAGGCTAGTCAGCCTCACCTCTGCCCCTGGAAAGGTAATGGAACAGCTTGTTCTGGATGCCATCTCCAAGCAATTGGAAGAGAAGAAGGTCATGAGGAGTAGTCAGCATGGATTCACTAAGGGGAAATCGTGCTCGACCAACCTCATAGCCTTCTACGATCTCATGACAGGCTGGGTAGATGGAGGGAGAGCAGTGGATGTCATCTACCTTGACTTCAGCAAGGCCTTTGATACTGTCTCCCATGACATCCTGATAGCAAAGCTGAGAAAGCATGGGATAGATGAGTGGACAGTGAGGTGGGTTGAGAATTGGCTGTCGGAGCGAACCCAGAGGGTTGTGATTCGTGGAGTAGAATCTGACTGGAGGCCTGTTACCAGCGGTGTTCCCCAGGGCTCAGTGTTGGGTCCAGTCCTGTTTAATATCTTCATTGACGATCTTGATGAGGGAATAACATCCACCCTCAGCAAGTACGCCGATGATACAAAGCTGGGAGGAGTGGCTGACACGCAGGAGCACTGCGCTGCCATCCAGAGAGACCTGGACAGGCTGGAGAGCTGGGCAGTGAGAAACCAGATGAAGTTCAACAAAAGCAAGTGTAAAGTCTTGCACCTGGGAAGGAACAACTGTTTGTATCAGTACAGGCTGGGGGATGACCTGCTGGAGAAGAGCTCAGTGGAGAAGGACCTGGGGGTCCTGGTAGATGACAGGTTGGCCATGAGCCAGCAGTGTGCCTCGGTGGCCAAGAGAGCCAATGGGATCCTGGGATGCATCAGGAGGAGTGTAGCCAGCAGGTCAAAGGAGGTGATCCTCCCTCTCTACTCTGCCCTGGTCAGGCCCCACCTGGAGTATTGTGTCCAGTTCTGGGCTCCTTGGTATAAAAAGGACAGGGATCTCCTGGAAAGAGTCCAAAGAAGGGCTACGAAGATGATTAAGGGCCTAGAGCATCTCCCCTATGAGGAAAGGCTGAGTAAGCTGGGACTGTTCAGCCTTGAGAAGAGAAGACTAAGGGGGGACCTAATCAAAGTTTATAATTATCTGAAGCAGGGGATGCAGGGGGAATCAGCCAGCCCCTTTTCAGTGGTCTGTGGGGATAGGACAAGGGGCAGTGGCTGCAAGTTGGAGCATAGGAAGTTCCGCACCAACATGCGGAAGAACTTTTTCACAGTGAGGGTGACAGAGCACTGGAATAGGCTGCCCAGGGCGGTGGTGGAGTCTCCTTCACTGGAGATATTCAAGACCCGCCTGGACGCCTATCTGAGCAATATGAGCTAGGGAGCCTGCTTTGGCAGGGGGGTTGGACCCGATGATCTCTCGAGGTCCCTTCCAACCCCTACAATTCTGTGATTCTGTGATTCTGTGAGTAGGGATAAATTCCAAGGGCATTGTAATGAGGGGTGGTGACAATATCTCTTGGTTAATTGTGAAGAGTGGCCTGAAAATGAGACCTTGAAATATCACGCTGTCTGTGCCTGTTTAGCCCTGGTTGGAGACCAGACGCCCACCAAAGTTGGGCTATCACTCTCCTTTGTAATTGGAGAGGGGAGGAAATATATATTGAGAGGCTTAGGAGTCAATGTAAGGACAGGGAGAGATCATCGTATCATCAGTGACATGGGCAAAACAGACTCAGCACAGAGTGAAGGAAAGAAAACTCTCTAATTTATTACACTACAACTACACACAGAGTGAAACCAGAGTTGGGTAATGAGAAGCACAACACTCCCCTTCACTTTATTCTCTCCCAGGCTGTTCCAGTGTTATGGTTGAATTTTGTAGCTCCTCTAACAGAAGAGCTCAAACGGCTACAGCCACATCCTACTGCAATCCAAACCATGCACATACTTTCTATTCTCAAAACACAGAAGTACTTTCTATTCTCCAACCCGGCAAATTCTCCCTATATTACAGCTATATTAATTAATTGTCCCTTAAGCTACATCCTTAAATCCCCACAATGTATTCTCTGGTGCTACCGGGTAAAGGAGTTTTGTTTGTTTCCGCATATTATTTCAATCTGCTTCAGTTCCCTTGTCTTGATTTCTATCTGCACAACAGCTCTGATTTATTGCCATGCACACCCCTCCTTCCTTGTCAGGGAGCAAATCGAATGCTCTCCGCTTTGGTCTAACTACGTCCCTTAAGGAAGAACCCTCTGTTTGTCATCCCGATGGCTAGCATCTCTTGTGTCCTTTTGGAATAAGCCCATGCTGGCAGATATACTAACTCTGCCTTTTCCCAATTCACTTCCTCATAGCAATGGGGGAACCAAATCGTGGAAAGCATGAGGCCGTACTACTAGGGGTAGAGTCCCTTTGAGTGTATTGTCCTCCAAGGAGTTCTTAGAATTCCTGGTGGAGGGTGCGAGTGATTAAAAATTGGGTGTCCAGGAATTCGGTGTCCTAAAGTCCACGTTCCTCTCCATTTATGTGGTAATACTTGCCAGGCCTTTCCATCTCCACCTAGCCACCCTGATCCTTTAGCAATACAGTGCAACAAAACTCTCCTGTTTGCCCTGCCGGTCCCACAATGTCTCGTAAAGGGGCTGGTAATTTGGGCCTTTGTCAGCTTTACTTCTGGGTCAACTTGCGACGGGACCAGAGTGGGAGAGGTGGGAGGTTTCTTGATCTGATGCCCTTTCCCTCTCACCAGACCAAGGGAGGGGATCCTACTTCATGCAGTTGTGTTTTTTCATCCCTCCTTTTCTTCTAGAAGCCCCTTCCCGAGTCCAGCACTCCCCTGTACTACAAGCAGAGCAGCATCTCTTCAGTCGTTTCTCTTTCTCCCTTTTTTTCTAAAGCCAATACTAAGGGATCCTGTGGTATCGTAAGCCCACACGCCCTCTGCCATTCCAAGGCAAAATCCCACACCCCAGAGGGCTTTCCTTAGGGATGGCATTCCTTTGTTTCCCTCCCATGGTGAGTGAGATTTCCCTCTGGATTCCTCTTCTTGTTTCTAACTCAACTGCTGTCTGTCTCTCCAGCAATAGGAAGGAGAAGGATTCGGTTTCTCTAGGACACTCTCAGCTCCACAAGGCCGTGTGTCTGTGGGTTGAGAAGCCAAAGCATGGCAGCGCTGGCTGAAGCCGTTACTGGTGGGATGCTTGCCATGGCAACAGAGCCCCAAACAAACCCCACTCTCCAAGCGCCATGGCAGGTAAGGCAGCAGGCTCCTGCTCCTCCCGCTGCTCCTGCCCCCCAGGAGCCCCCCACCTGCCTCTGCCGTCCGATGGCTCAGCCCAGCACCTATCTGAGCTTCCCCCAGCAGGGACGTTCCCAGCGGTTACTACCCGCATGCTGCCTTCTGGGTTGGGGGAGGGCGAGGCCACCCCGCAATGCCTGGCAGGGAGTTCCGGGGCCCCTGGGGAGCCCGGGGAGGCTGGGGCAGGTGCCCGCGGAGTGCAGCTCCCCGAGAAGGTGCAAGTCCCTCCTGTGGTGCAGCTCCTTTCCAGGGTGGAGCCTGGTACCTGTGCAGTGGTACCTGTAACGTTTTGCTCCTGTACCTGTGCACAGCGTCCCCGAAGGGCTTTGTAATGACATATGGACATCCCTTCTCAGAAATGGACTGATGTCTTTTTCTCTATTGCCCTTGTTTGCAGAATACACCAACGACAAATCCCTGGTCCCCCGGGAGTCATCCAAAATAGGGAGCAGAGACTCTGCTGGAGGAGGAAAAGGTGCCCGGGAAACACCTGCTGCGTAAGTACCCATTGGACATGGGCTTCTTTGTTATGGGTGTCAGTGTGCTACCTCGTTTCAGGATCCGGGCTTGCAGAGGCCTTCAGAGGGTCTTTACCTTGTTCAAGCTGCTGTCAGTTTGTGCGGTCGTGTGTCTGTGCCAAAGCAGACTTGGATTTCCAGGCCTTAGAAAGGAGACTGATGTGTTATGGTGTGCCTGGAACAAACCGTGCCGCGGCACCCTGCTCCCCAGGCAGCATCTGCAAGGCCAAAGCCTGCCTTTGCCTGGTCTGCGTGTACGCAGGGAGCATCTTCCTGCAGGAGCTGTTGCTCTCAGGCATTCCCCGGTCAGTGTGGATGGCAGCGCGTTGCGCTTCACCCTGTGGCCTTGTTGTGGGGCTTGATGTCAAAATGTAGGCTTTGAGCTCTCAGAACATCCCGTTGAGATGTTGAGGCTTTAGGGTGTGTTGTCTGAGCTTTCTGTTGGGTACAAGGGCTGTAGTTTCAGTTCTGATCCCCTTCCTTTCTTCTTCTAGAAGCCGAAGAGAGCCGGCGAGAGGGACATCCAAAGCAGTATGTACAACCACCATCTCACACCTGTGTGTTTTCCTGCACGCTGCCCTCAGCTCTAACCAGTGTAGCCGTGTCTTGCTTTTCCATGCACTGCCTTAGCTGGGGCATTTGTTCCTAGAACTGTGTAATTGAGGAGAAGTGGTTTGGGCCCCTCTGGGTACATCCATGTCTTTCCTAGCTTGCCGTGAATGGAAGTGGTGTTGTTACACAAAGTGGCATTCCCAAGTTGTGCCTTCGATCTCACCTCTTGCTCTGCCAAGCGCTTTAGCTTCTTGTCATGCAGCACAAAGGCACTTTTTTAGCCGTCCCAGGGTTGGGCTGGGGTTTGAGCAAGTGCCGGTCCCGGGAGGGTGGAAATGGCTCTTTCAGGGACACTCAGAGGATATAGCGCAGACGTCCAGGCCACAGGAGAGGGGAACGGTTGCTGTGCTTGGAGTGTAGAACTTCAATCTGTGTTTCATTGTCTCCGACCAGGTTGATGGCTCGTCTGCATCCCCTTCGCTGGCCCGGCTTATTAAGGTATCTAGCTTTCTGTTGCTGTTAAAGGAGGAAACCCAAGTGTTTTCTTGCTATTTTGAAATCGTACCCCAAGACCTACAGCTGGGTGACTGCTTTCACGTGAAGAGAACTCTCAGCTCTTGCTAACGATTTAAAGTCTTGATTTTGAGTTTCAGCTGTGGGTTGGATTTGACATGTGCACTCTTTTCTCCACTCTGCTGCGTAACTTGGTCTGGGAGAGCCATTGCACTGTGTGCAAAGGTGTAGTGCTGGCCAGTGAAATGACTGGCCTTTGAAGCTACAAAGGTGCGAGAAGGCAGAGGGCCTCCTTGGTCCCGCTGAAAAGAAAGGCTGGAGTTCATCTCTTCCCACCGGTAACTTCTCCCCTGTGTCCCTGCAGAAGTTCACTTGTGTACATTTGGAGAGAAGAAATCAGTAGGTGTGAAGGGAGCTACCAGAAGGTGGTGGTCTCCATTAGTGCTTGCCCTGCACATGTCCTTTGTTCTTGAAAGTCGTCAGGTGAAGTTTCTCTCAGTAACGGGAAGGTCTCTCCCAAGTAGTCTGCACATTGCAGCTTTTGAGGAAATGTCTCTTTCAGAGACAAGCCTGACTTGAAGCACGTCCCAACTGCTACTTGAACCCCCTGAGTGCAGACCGGCTTTTAGCATGGAGGCTGCACGTTGCAAAAGGTTTTCAGGTTTCTCACTGGATTGTATTAAATGCTGTGTTTGAATTCCCTTCAATTCCTGGAGACGTGGATGTGTTTAGTCAGCTGTTTGCTTTCAGACAAATTCAGCCAGTTTCTGTAGAGGTTTTGTTAGATGTTCGTGCAAGTGATTCAATCCATGCCGGTCTGGATTGCCTCATGAACGGGACGAGTGGTTGATCTGGGTAGAGCGGTGCTTGGGAATGGTGGGTGTGACATCATGCCCTGTTCCACAGACTGCCAACCTGGCTGAAGCCGACGCTTCCGAGGAAGACAAGATCGCAGCCATGATGGTCCAGTCTTGTCAGCAGTACCATCCGGTCCAGTGAGTGCTGAGAATGTCCAGTCTGTCCTGTGGAGGTTGCTGAAGAGCCGCAGGGCGGTCTGTTTCCACCAGAGACATTGATACAGAGCTTTGTCTTTGTTTCCCCTTTAGTTACATGAAGAAATGCTGGGGTCCACCTCCACCAAGCTACATCTGCTTTCGGTGCGGGAAACCTGGCCACTACCGCAGGGACTGCCCCACTAATGGGGTAAGAGTGGGGGGACTCGTGGCATCACTTCACTTTGAGTTTGTTTACCTTGTCAGTGAGGTAACCAAGGCATGAATACTGGTATTCAGAAGGGTTTCTCTGGGGGTGAAAGAGAGCAGCTCTGTGGCCACGGGGCAAAGCCCTTCAGAATGCCAGGGAAACGGGGATATACAAAGGGACCGTTTCCTTCCCTCTGGGTCAGCGACGTGAAATGTGCCCGTAGATCTTTCCCTGGGAACTGTGATGCATCTGTTAATACTTCTATCACTGTACCCTTCCCTTTTAATATTGACCTGAGTGAATGCTACGAGCCTCTGGACGAGTCCTGCTGCCATATACTGTCAGTCCCTGAATGTGTCTGCAGAGGCTGTGAAGTCAGCCGTGTTGTCTGGCTGGTGCCGGGAGGTTTCCCCAGTGCCTGACAGAGAGCCCTGAGTTCAGCTCTCAGCGGACCTGGGCCTTGGAGGAGGAGCGGGTCTGTGTCTCTTCCCTGTGTGGCTGGTGCGCTCAGGGAGCTCTCCCGCTTAAGGAACCTGAAGTCAAGACCAAGACTGTCGACTGAGTTCAAAACCAAGCTCAAGCCTTAGTGACATCCTGGCTGTATCCACTGAGGAAAATCAGTATTGCCCTCAAGCGAGCCTTACGCTAGGGCAAAGGGCAGGATGAAAGGCTCCTGCTGCTTCTAATAATCACTGCCATGTCCATTTCCCTTCTTGACAGGACAAAGATTTTGAGCCAGTTCGGAGAATAAAGAAGAGCACAGGGATTCCCAGCACGTTCCTGGTGGAGGTGAAAGACCCCAGCACAAAGGGCACAATGGTGACCAGCACTGGGCAATACGTCATTCCATCTGTGACTGCGTAAGTACTGAAGGAATTGGACTGAGAGAAGAGGGAGCAAGAGAAACCCTGCACAGATGGCAATGCCGGCACTTTGGCCAGCAGCTTCCGGGGAGGAAGCATTGTCATTGGACCTTGGCCCTAAAATCTGTGCCACCTTCTCCTCTTAAAACCAGGCGGTCACAATGTTCATGCCCCTGCGAGTTGGTTAAAGTGGTGGTGTGCCACCATCCACGAGGGAGACAGCCAGCGTCTTTTCAGTTGTCTGTGGGGACAGGACAAGGGGCAGTGGCTTCAAGTTGGAGCAAAGGAAGTTCTGCACCAATCTGGGCAAGAACTTTTTCACAGTGAGGGTGAGGGAGCCCTGGGACAGGCTGCCCGGGCGGTTCGGAGTCTCATCTCTGGAGATATTCCAGCCCCGTCTGGACGCCGACCTGTGCAATATGAGCTGGGGAGCTGCTTTGGCAGGGGGTTAGACTCGATGAGCTCTTGAGGTCCCTTCCAGCCCCTGTGATTCTGTGCTTCTGTGATCTGAATTTCTGCGAAAGCGTACAGGTAGAGTTGTTCTCTTCACAAGCTCATTTTGCTTTGGAATGCTACTTCACAAATACAAACTGTCACAAATAGCTGTTGAGCCAAGCTTTCTGTCCCCGTCTGAGTTTGCCTTTACCCATTTGTACCTTTCTTCTTCCTTCCCCACCACCCTCCAGGGAAGCGTATGCCAGAGGAAAAAGAAAGCGTCCCTTCCCATGCGACGAGCCATCCTCCTCCTCCTCCCCCTCAGATGCTCCTATTCCTGAATGGTTGTGTTGTCCCATCTGTAAAGAAGACCTGAATGACGCTGCAATCATCCCCTGTTGTGGGAACAGTTACTGTGACGAGTGTAAGTGTTACTCCCATGACTGTCCTTTCAGACCATCCCATCTGATCTGTAGAAAGCAGCAAGGGGAGATCACCAGCTTCCTTCGGGCTCTGTTCTATTTCAAACTTCAGTACACCCTGACTAGGAAAGGACTCCGCCCCTCTAAGGGGGAAAGCACAAGTCAGAATGCTTTATTCCCCTTTTCCATACCTAGCTCCATCTTCTCTGTGTGTGCAAGGACATGTATGAGAAGAGTGCAGAAATGTGCACCAACCTGCTTTTGAGAGGCGGCTTATTCCTTAAGCTTGAGGTGTGGGATTGTCACTGTCCTTGGGGGTAGAAAGAAGACGAGTTGGATCACTGGACACAGCGACCTGTAGGTCATTTGCTAAAGACCAGAAGTTTTTACATTGTGCAACGTTGATCGCTCCAGGCTCTCCATGCAGACAATATTCACCCAGGAATCATTGGTTTTCAAGGGATTAGAACTCTCAAACTGTCTTTAGTTTGGCTAAAAACTACTCTGACTCTTCTGGTCTTCCACAGGCATTCGAACAGTGCTGCTGGATTCGGAGGGCCATACCTGCCCAACGTGCCACCGGGCGGATGTCTCCCCCGACACCTTAGTGGCCAACAAGGCACTACGCAAGGTAACGTGAGGACTCTCCGAAAGCTGCTTGTACCAACAGTCTCTGCAAGAAACTGAAAGGGAGGGAAATACTCACTGGCAGACAGTGGTTAGCGCCAGGGTAGGATGGGATGTGATCCTAGCTCTGTCTGTTGATTTGCTGTGGGACCGAGAGCGTGTACAGGAACACACAGGGGATGTGACTCAGGGGTGGGGGGGACGCTTTGTTCGTCTGTCTCGGGAAGTTTCATGGTGCCTTTGTGTCAATGTTTTCTGCCTGTAGCTTGTGAACAGGTTCAACAGCGGAACCGGCAGCGCCAAATGGCCCCGTCACTAGGTTCAGCAGCACCATCAGCAGCAGCAGACTGTTCCAGAAGGGGATGTGCACTTGCACCATTCTTGTTTATAACTATTTTATTGAAATAAAGTTTCAGGGTTGAAAAGAAAAGACTGAAAAACAAACCCTTCTTGAGGGAAGGAGGTAAAAACCAGGAGCAGAAGCTACTTGTTTGTGGAAGGGGCTGATGCTGATCTCAGAAAGCCTTTCCACACTGATTTTCATGACTCTTAGAGCAAAGCCTGTAAGGAAGCGCTAGTTTCTGCCTGACAGCTCCTGGCCGGAGCTGAAGGGCAGCCACCTCGGTTGCAGACGGGAAAGATCCTGGGTGCCTGCATCTTGTCCATGCAAGGACCAATGGAGAAAGGAAGTGTTTCCCAGGCAGGAGAAGGCAGCTGGGGCAGGAGTGCTCTGCCCAGAGATACCCCAAGGAAGCCGAATATTCCCAGTCCCTGAGCAGGGTAGTAGTTAGCAGTGAGAGCTGCTCAGGCCTAAGGAGAAAAACACACTGTAGGAACTAAACCTGCTGGGAGGGCTCAGAAGGGTCTCTGGGAGTCAGGGTGCCCAATGCCTGGTCTCAGGGAACTTTGACAATGTCTCCTTCCCCCCTGCACCCGGCCTCGCTGTCCTCACTGGGAGCCCAGGCCTCAGCTCAGCTTGGCCGCAGCAGGTGCAGAGCCTGGGCCGGCCCAGACCCCCATGGCCGCCTGGCAGCCCTGTGCCCCAGGCCTACAGCTCCCAGCATGCCCCGGGGCAGGCCTTGCTGGAGCCTGAGCCTCTGGGGACACCAGCCCCAGACCCGGCCCAGCTCCCTCAGATCCCATGGCTGCTCCCTGAGTCTTCTCTGGCCCTGCACGGAGAGGGGGACATCAGATGGACAGAGGGATGGAGGGACACAGGCTGTGCCAGGGGGCGGGACAGAGGGGACACTGCAAAGGCAGGTAGGAGCAGAAAGGATGGAGAGAAGAGAGAGAAGGGCAGGGAGCGTGAGAGAGACGTGTGGAGGAAGGGAAGCAGAGCAAGAGGCTGAGGGACAGCCAGGGAGGGATTAGGAGGGACAGCCAGGCTGTCAGGGAAAGAGAACATTAGCGAGAAAGAAAGGGAAAGAGCAAGATCCTGATGGTCTCCAGACAGAGGGAGGAATCGCAAAGTGGGGGCAAGGATCTGGACAGAGTACCGTAGGGAGAGACAAAAGCAGCAATTTTGGGCAACGGCCCCAGTCCTTGGAGCTCCTGTTTGATCAAAGTTGGAAGACGTGCCGTGGTCTGGAGAGCGTGCTGCAGGGAGGTGAGAGCGACTGGGGAGCAAGGCTGAGAGACCTGCCTGAGCACAGAGGTGGCCGCAGCACAGCCCAGGTGAGCTGGTTGTCTTGACTGTCAAAGTCGAGCCCCTGATTGTGCTCATTGTCTCTAGTATTTAACTCTCTGCCCAAATCAGGGGATGGCTTTGTTTCCACACGTTGTGGCAGTCGTGCAGGGCAGTGATGGCAGGGAAGGTTTGTATTTGGAAGTTTGGGATTTGGGTGGATGAGCTGTTGGATTAGGAACTTTTTTATTCGTCAGCAAAATGTGTGCCAGTGGTTCCAGAAAGTTCCTCTCTTTTCTCCCTTTGCAAGCATCTTGGCGAATGGGAGAAAACTGGGAGGGATGCCCCTGAGTAGGGATAAATTCCAAGGGCATTGTAATGAGGGGTGGTGACAATATCTCTTGGTTAATTGAGAAGAGTGGCCGGAAAATGAGACCTTGAAATATCACGCTGTCTGTGCCTGTTTAGCCCTGGTTAAAGACCAGATGCCCACCAAACTCGGTCTATCACTCTCCTTTGTAGTTGGACAGGGGAGGAAATGTATATTGAGAGGCTTAGGAGTCAATGTAAGGACAGGGAGAGATCATCTTATCATCAGTGACATGGGCAAAACAGACTCAGCACAGAGTGAAGGAAAGAAAACTCTCTAATTTATTACACTACAACTACACACAGAGTGAAACCAGAGTTGGGTAATGAGAAGCACAACACTCCCCTTCACTTTATTCTCTCCCAGGCTGTTCCAGTGTTATGGTTGAATTTTGTAGCTCCTCTAACAGAAGAGCTCAAACGGCTACAGCCACATCCTACTGCAATCCAAACCATGCACATCCTTTCTATTCTGAAAACACAGAAGTACTTTCTTGTGGAGGGATGGCTCCGTGAGAACGGCCACATATTTCCCACTCTCTACCCCTGTGAACAAAACAGCCAGGATTTGATATCACTTTAAAGGAATGTGGAGCTAGCAGCAAGGTCAGGTAATGAGTTGGGGAGTATGGACTGTGAATAGAAGTTCCTAATTCTGAAACATTCCTCTGAGACAGGATAAGATATAGGCCTTGCACAGGTGTCCACTCTATCGCTTTCACTGTTTTTAATTTCTTCTGCCCATGGTTCCCAGCCATGCTTTGTTAAGCTTGCTAGAGAGTATATAATCACGCTGCTCTGTAGAATAAATGGACTGACTGCTTTTAGCCACATTGGTGTGCGGTCTGATTCCTAGCGCCGTGCCGCTCTTTCGAAGACCCTGGACCTAAAAGTTTCCCAAGATCTGGATTAGGACGCGGGGAACAGTCGAAAATTGGCGCCCGAACAGGGACCGGAAAGAAGGTTTCGGAGACGGTTGCTACAGAGGAGGCGCCGCTGAGAATCGTAAGTGTTGCGGTAGCTGGTTGCGGGGTCGCTACCTGCCCTCTGTGCCCACAATGGAGTGGGGAGCTGCGGAGAAACCGCTCTTCAGTACCCTCTCTAAGAGAGGCGAGCAGGAATCTCCAATAGGGCTAGCTGCGGAGAAGCCGACTCTAGTTATTTTCTCAACGAAAAGCGAGATGGTGACTCCAATAGGGCTTTCAGATTTAATTAAATGGGCCTGCAGGTCGGGACACCTGGAAGAAGTAGCGCTGATATTCAGTGTTGCTGAGTGGCGAGCGATAGATCATCTTTGGGATGCGGTGGTTACTGGAGGAAAGGAAGAAAAATTACTGCGATCGTTGGGTGTGACTTGGCGTGTAGTATTTAACACCTTAAACGCCATGCATGCAGAGAGGCAAGTAGCTGCTGCAGCTGTTCAAGCTCTGTCTGGCTCAGTGACACCATCTACCACCCTGTTAGAAACTCCGGTATGCGGACTGGTTCACCTGGTTTGTTCAAATGCTGCAGAGTTACAGGACTCAATTGAAAAACAGCAATCTAACACCTTGGGGGTGAAGTTTCTGAGTCCTTTAATTCTACTCCGAAAACTAACTCTGCTTCAAAAACTAATGAGTCAACACAAACTCCAGCTTCTGCTGTTGAGAATACTCCCTTGAATTTAACTCCTTATTGCCCTCCTTCCTCTGAAGCTACTTGGCCAGATTCAGAAGGGGAGGAAGGAGAGACTGAAATGTGTAAACTTACTGGGCGATTGCAGTAATTGGAAATATCACGAAGAGAAAAATTACAGAAAAGCAATCAACATAAAAAAAAGTAAAGGAGGAGGCAGCTGTTATTCCATCATTGCCTTCTGCTCCTCCGGACTCGGGAGTTCGTAGTCTTCCCTCCTGTTGGACTGGAGTTATACAATATGCTCTCTAAGAGAGTAATTAAAAATGCTTTAAAATAGCTCCTTTTGTGAAGCGAAGAAAGGAATCTTATAACAAACGTAAATACAGCGTTTGATTTGCCTACTTGGGAGGCTATTGGAGTTTAACTCCTTGACGAACCCTCAGCTGGGGCGAAAGAAGCTAAGTCATTAATAACTCTCTGGAAATTATTTGAAAGGACTCTAACCAAAATGGAGGCTGTTTGCGTTGCTGCCGCTTCAGCCTTTGCAGCTTTAACACCAGTTGCGAGTTCTACAGAACCGATTCAAAAGGGAAAACATCTACTACGGAGAATGTGTTTTATGTTTCTGGTTGCTCTTTCACGTACCCCACTTACTATGCTAAGTAATTATGCCATGTTATCAGAGCAAAGTGATAAATCTGTCGGAACTGACCGGGAAGACGAGCAAGTTGTGCACGTAAATCTGCCACCACGGTCTGCAATCCCCCCAACTATGATAGCTTTGGAAGGAAAAAATGTAAAAAAAAAAAAAAAAGTACAACCGACTGCCTTTAATATCTATTCACCTCTAACTTTTACTGAGCCTAAAAGAGCCTGTGACGCAGTCGGAAATGTTAACCACCATCACAAACATCAGCTTGTCTTTGAAAAGCTGGAAAACATGAAAGCGGAGCAGGCAGTTGTGGCAACGGCATGCCCTGCTGTGAAAGGGTTTGCAGAATTGCCCACCCACCCACCGAGACACTACCGACACAAAGAATCACCGACTATGGCACGGACAAGGAACCTATGCCCACGGACAAGAAACCTAAGGACAGGACACAGGACACCTACGGCCATGGACAATTATCGGCTTTGACAACCATCGGATCAGGGACACATTTTGTATCTACACCCACCGCCCGACAAACATCATCCATACATCTCCTGACGCCCGAGAGACTCTGCAGAGACTGCTCGTCGGAGTCTGGGCACGTAAGGTGGCGTCAGAGCGGGAAAAATGGTTAAATCAGGGTATTTTGATTCCTACATAATCATGAAAATTACCAGGGAAAAGTTTATGTGGGGACGAGCGGGTGGTGGAGAAAAGAACTTTGATAGCGGGCCGGTGGGAGGTGGACAGAACAGGGTCCTAGTGCTCACCTGGGGCTCAGTCACATTGACTAGCAGGGTCACGCTGTGGTTCACAGAGGGGGGAGAACGGTGCTGGGCAGCAGTCGCGACCTGCGATAACGTGCTGCGCAGCCGAGTGTCTTGACAGAGTTGCTGTAGAAGTGGGAGAACTGCCCCCCCCACCCTACCCCCCCACCCATACAGACTGGATGTGACAATTTGCATCTTGCACTCTTGTTTGTCTGATGCTTTGGTTTGCAGCATATGTGCTATAGGGTCAGGGATGCATTTATCCACTGAGAGCAAGGCTGCTTATTAAGCAAAAGGATTTTTGATAGCGACCATTGAAAGTGGGAAGCTTACTTTAAGAATTTAACCTGGAAAACATAAATCCTCGTTTGCTTACTCAAGGAAAAAATTGCCCACTTATAAAATTTAATACAGGTGCACTAGACTAAGGGTCATATCAAACCTTCCACAAGTCTGTGGAACATGCCAAAATTTTTAAAAGATTGGGTTTTCTTTTTCAAAAGGTATCACTGGGTGCACTCCCACAGGGTGTGAAAGTTCACCAACTGTGTGCCAGACTTGTGTAGCTCGGGCACTTGCTCCAGTACGAAAAAGGCATCCTGATCTGATCTTTTATCATTACATGGATGAGATATTGATTGCGGGAAAAAACTTGGACGTTGAAAGTTTGATTCATGAGTTAACAGTGCATTTGAAAAGCAAGGGATTACAGATTACAGAAAATTCAAAATAAGGCAGTATGGAAATATTTGGACTGACAGATTGATAGAAGTACCGTAACACCTCAGAGGATTGAAATCAAAGCTGAGGTTAGCACATTAAATGATGTTCAAAAGTTGCTTGGAAATATTAGCTGGATTAGATTATTGTGTGGTATTGTGCATCAGCATTTTACTACCCATATTTGCAGCCACACTGAGCTGACTGACTAACTCAAGGTCTAGCAGACAGAAACCAGAGAGCAGACAGGCTGCTAGCACCGGCCTGGGCTGCTCCCTCAGCAGACGCTTTGCACGAGCTCAGAAGTTGCATGCATTTTTGTTAACCAATCTGCTAAGGTACTTCAATGACAATAACACTTGTTGGTTGCTGAGGCTAAAGGGATTGTACAGTTGTGCCTGGATTGTCAGCAATCCTCGTGCAAAGCCATAGTGAAACGTATGAATCAAACTCTCAAGCGTTTGCTTCACAAACAAAAACGGGGAGAGAAGGGTATCTCTCCGGCTGATTGATTAAACAAAGCTCTTTATGTTTTGAACTATTTAACTCTGCCACAGAACAGTTAGGTACCTTCAACGGTGAAACATGCAGTAGGTTTGAAAAAAAAAAAAAAAAGAAACAAGAGAAAAACGTTAAAGAAATGAAGTTGCAGGTACTAACTTGGGGAAGGAGATCTGCCTGTGTCATTACAGATACGGGAACCAAGTGGGATCCAGTGAAGTGGATAAAGCCGTGGATCCAGAAGAAATCAAGCTTGCATGAACCAGGATGGGATCCTGATCACAGTAACCGAAGTCAAGTGTTCCAACTGCAGCCACAGTGGACTATGAGTTTTGCTGTGGGACATTTTGAACCATCTAATAGTCTTTGAGCTATGCATATATTTGTGGTAAATGAAAAGTAGAGAAATAGTGATTTCTGCACAGCCTAAGATCACAGACTGTGTGAGGTTGATGTTATCTGCACCTCTGACACTCCTGATTGGCAAAGCAAACAAAGAATCTGGCTGACCACTCTCAGTCAATTCATGCCAGCATTCAGAAATTAATAGATCAAACACAAAAGTTACAACAAGAAAATGGATTGTTTGGATCAGACAATTGGTTTCACGAGTGGGAAATTTCAGGATGGATATTGTCAGTGGTCAAATCTAGATTATTGGATTTAGCAATTACGGTACTTGTCTTACTCTTACTGCCATGCTTATTGAGCTTTCTGCAAAGGGCCCTTGCAGAGACCTCTAAAAGCAGTTTTTGTAATGCAGATACTAAAAGAAAAAAAAATTGTCAGGGAGGACAGCAGGCCTGCTGGCGGCCTGGCTCTCCTCGCACAGACACAGGCCCCAACAGTATCCTTGAATTCGCACGAGACAGCAAAATTACTCATGCTGAGAGGTATTTGGTAATCACATTTTCAAAATGTAGTGGCCTTGAAGGCAGGTGGACAGACTGCCTTAAACCAAGGAGTTGTGAGAAGTTATTTGGAAGTAAGTGAGTATGTCAAGAACCAGCCGAAATAAGAAGGCCAAAACACAGCAGGTGTGCAGATAACTTTTAGACATCAAAGGTAAACTAACAATGTTTAGCTAGAAGATATGCTTATCAAAAGTCGTTATAATTACTAATTAATCACTCTGGTGTGAATAGTGTGTGTAGTCACTTAGCAGTTTTTAGCTTGTCACATTTTATAGTATGGCTTTTCGTTTATCGGATGGCTTTTAAATATAGTTAAATAAGGACTTATGCTTTTGTTAGTTATTTTTGCCGTGTATGTCACAGTGTTTCTCTTGCAGGACGGATAACACCTTTTGCAAAAATCTGGCTGGTCCATAAACAAAAAGGGGGAATTGAGAGGAATGGGTTTCGTGGCCCATCCAGATTTATTGCTGACCCCCATATAATCAGGCCTGGGTAATTGCTCAGCTGAAGCAGAATGTATGGGTAACCCTTGCAAACATCACTGGTCAAAATGCACTGTGTCTTTCTGTGGCTACTCCATCTTCCGCAGCAGACACAGCAACCTCAAGGGTTAACGCTATGGGGCTCTGTGGTGATGGATGCTTGTATATATTTTAATTATGCTTATAGCATTACGCGTAGAGGTCAGAATGCTAAAGCTATGCTTAGTATATATCGTAATGCTGCTGCTTGGTGTGGTTATACGAGTCCAAATATTTCCCAATCATCAGCCATACCGCTCATGTTGCCTCCTGGCATCTTTTTGATATGTGGAGACCGAGCCTGGAGTGGAATTCCATCATGTTTGAGTGGTGGCCTCTGCAGTCTTGGTCGTCTCACTTTGCTGACTCCTAATTTGGCCATGATACATGCGAAACAACGTAAATTAAGAGGACGAGTGCGTAGAGGCATTCACACATTTGAGAAAGATTGTGATGACCAGGTAACATTTTGGGGACCCGCAGAAATCATAGCATCATCAATATTAGCACCAGGAGTGGCCTCTGCTGCTGCTCTCAAAAAACTAACGAAATTGGGCTGTTGGCTGAGTAAGCAAAGTAGTGCTACATCCAATGCACTAAGTGGCTTGCTAGCTGACGTGGAAAGCATTAGACATGCTACTCTTCAAAATAGGGCTGCAATAGATTTCTTGCTCCTAGCTCATGGTCACGGTTGTGAAGATTTTGAGGGTATGTGCTGTATGAATTTGTCGGATCATTCAGAGTCGATCCATCACAGTATCGCATCATTGCGAAGCCAGCTGGAGAAGCTGAGATATGAGGGTAGCTGGCTTGATGGATGGTTTAACAAATGGGGAACTGTTGGATGGGTTAGAGACATATAAAAGGGTGTGTTAATTATATTGATAGTTACCTTACTGATCTTAACTGTTATTCCTTGCATTATACAGATTGTTAAGAGACTTCTGAGCAAGGCCTTGTCTTCGGCTGTTTTGTTTGCGCAAAAAGAAAAAGAGGGAGCTGTGGAGGGATGGCTCCGTGAGAACGGCCACATATTTCCCACTCTCTACCCCTGCGAACAAAACAGCCAGGATGAGATATCACTTTAAAGGAATGTGGAGCTAGCAGCAAGGTCAGGTAATGAGTTGGGGAGTATGGACTGTGAATAGAAGTTCCTAATTCTGAAACATTCCTCTGAGACAGGATAAGATATAGGCCTTGCACAGGTGTCCACTCTATCGCTTTCACTGTTTTTAATTTCTTCTGCCCGCGGTTCCCAGCCATGCTTTGTTAAGCTTGCTAGAGAGTATATAATCACGCTGCTCTGTAGAATAAACGGACTGACTGCTTTTAGCCACAATGGTGTGCGGTCTGATTCCTAGCGCCGTCCCGCTCTTTCGAAGACCCTGGACCTAAAAGTTTCCCAAGATCTGGATTAGGACGTGGGGAACACTCGACAATTTCTATTCTCCAACCCGGCAAATTCTCCCTATATTACAGCTCTATTAATTAATTGTCTCTTAAGCTACATCCTTAAATCCCCACAATGTATTCTCTGGTGCTACCGGGTAAAGGAGTTTTGTTTGTTTCCACATATTATTTCAATCTGCTTCAGTTCCCTTGTCTTGATTTCTATCTGCACAACAGCTCTGATTTATTGCCATGCACACCCCTCCTTCCTTGTCAGGGAGCAAATCGAATGCTCTTCGCTTTGGTCTAACTACATCCCTTAAGGGAAGAACCCTCTGTTTGTCATCCCGATGGCTAGCATCTCTTGTGTCTTTTTGGAATAAGCCCATGCTGGCAGATACACTAACTCTGCCTTTTCCCAATTCACTTCCTCATAGCAATGGGGGAACCAAATCGTGGAAAGCATGAGGCCGTACTACTAGGGGTAGAGTCCCTTTGAGTGTATTGTCCTCCAAGGGGTTCTTAGAATTCCTGGTGGAGGGTGCGAGTGATTAAAAATTGGGTGTCCCGGAATTCGGTGTCCTAAAGTCCACGTTCCTCTCCATTTATGTGGTAATACTTGCCAGGCCTCTCCATGTCCACCTAGCCACCCTGATCCTTTAGCAATACAGTCCAACAAAAACTCTCCTGTTTGCCCTGCCGGTCCTACAATGTCTCGTAAAGGGGCTGGTAATTTGGGCCTTTGTCAGCTTTACTTCTGGTTCAACTTGCGACGGGACCAGAGTGGGAGAGGTGGGAGGTTTCTTGATCTGATGCCCTTTCCCTCTCACCAGACCAAGGGAGGGGATCCTACTTCATGCAGTTGTGTTTTTTCATCCCTCCTTTTCTTCTAGAAGCCCCTTCCCGAGTCCAGCACTCCCCTGTACTACAAGCAGAGCAGCATCTCTTCAGTCGTTTCTCTTTCTCCCTTTTTTTTATAAAGCAAATACTAAGGGATCCTGTGGTATCGTAAGCCCACACTCCCTCTGCCATTCCAAGGCAAAATCCCACACCCCAGAGGGCTTTCCTTAGGGATGGCATTCCTTTGTTTCCCTCCCATGGTGAGTGAGATTTCCCTCTGGATTCCTCTTCTTGTTTCTAACTCAACTGCTGTCTGTCTCTCCAGCAATAGGAAGGAGAAGGATTCGGTTTCTCTAGGACACTCTCAGCTCCACAGGGCCGTGTGTCTGTGGGTTGAGAAGCCAAAGCATGGCAGGGCTGGCTGAAGCCGTTACTGGTGGGATGCTTGCCATGGCAACGGAGCCCCAAACAAACCCCACACTCCAAGCGCCATGGCAGGTAATGCAGCAGGCTCCCGCTCCTCCCGCTGCTCCTGCCCCCCAGGAGCCCCCCACCTGCCTCTGCCGTCCGATGGCTCAGCCCAGCACCTATCTGATCTTCCCCCAGCAGGGACGTTCCCAGCGGTTACTGCCCGCATGCTGCCTTCTGGGTTGGGGGAGGGCGAGGCCACCCCGCAATGCCTGGCAGGGAGTTCCGGGGCCACTGGGGAGCCCGGGGAGGCTGGGGCAGGTGCCTGCGGAGTGCAGCTCCCCGAGAAGGTGCAAGTCCCTCCTGGGGTGCAGCTCCTTTCCAGGGTGGAGCCTGGTACCTGTGCAGTGGTACCTGTAACGTTTTGCTCCTGTACCTGTGCACAGCGTCCCCGAAGAGCTTTGTAATGACATATGGACATCCCTTCTCAGAAATGGACTGATGTCTTTTTCTCTATTGCCCTTGTCTTCAGAATACACCAACGACAAATCCCTGGTCCCCCGGGACTCATCCAAAATTGGGAGCAGAGACTCTGCTGGAGGAGGAAAAGCTGCCCGGGAAACACCTGCTGCGTAAGTACCAATTGGACATGGGCTTCTTTGTTAGGGGTGTCAGTGTGCTACCTCGTTTCAGGATCCGGGCTTGCAGAGGCCTTCAGAGGGTCTTTACCTTGGTCAAGCTGCTGTCAGTTTGTGCGGTCGTGTGTCTGTGCCAAAGCAGACTTGGATTTCCAGGCCTTAGAAAGGAGACTGATGTGTTATGGTGTGCCTGGAACAAACCGTGCCGGGGCACCCTGCTCCCCAGGCAGCATCTGCAAGGCCAAAGCCTGCCTTTGCCTGGTCTGCGTGTACGCAGGGAGCATCTTCCTGCAGGAGCTGTTGCTCTCAGGCATTCCCCGGTCAGTGTGGATGGCAGCGCGTTGCGCTTGAACCTGCGGCCTTGTTGTGGGGCTTGATGTCAAGATGTAGGCTTTGAGCTCTCAGAACATCCCGTTGGGATGTTGAGGCTTTAGGGTGTGTTGTCTGAGCTTTCTGTTGGGTACAAGTGCTTTAGTTTCAGTTCTGATCCCCTTCCTTTCTTCTTCTAGACGCCGAAGAGAGCCGGCAAGAGGGACATCCAAAGCAGTATGTACAACCACCATCTCGCACCTGTGTTTTTTCCTACACGCTGCTCTCAGCTCTAACCAGTGTAGCCGTGTCTTGCTTTTCCATGCACTGCCTTAGCTGGGGCATTTGTTCCTAGAACTGTGTAATTGAGGAGAAGTGGTTTGGGCCCCTCTGGGTACATCCATGTCTTTCCTAGCTTGCCGTGAATGGAAGTGGTGTTGTTACACAAAGTGGCATTCCCGAGTTGTGCCTTCGATCTCGCCGCTTGCTCTGCCAAGCGCTTTAGCTTCTTGTCATGCAGCACAAAGGCACTTTCTAAGCCGTCCCAGGGTTGGGCTGGGGTTTGAGCAAGTGCCGGTCCCGGGAGGGTGGAAATGGCTCTTTCAGGGACACTCAGAGGATATAGCGCAGTTGTCCAGGCCACAGGAGAGGGGAACGGTTGCTGTGCTTGGAGTGTAGAACTTCAATCTGTGTTTCATTGTCTCCGACCAGGTTGATGGCTCGTCTGCATCCCCTTCGCTGGCCCGGCTTATTAAGGTATCTAGCTTTCTGTTGCTGTTAAAGGAGGAAACCCAAGTGTTTTCTTGCTATTTTGAAATCGTACCCCAAGACCTATAGCTGGGTGACTGCTTTCACATGAAGAGAACTCTCAGCTCTTGCTAACGATTTAAAGTCTTGATTTTGAGTTTCAGCTGTGGGTTGGATTTGACATGTGCACTCTTTTCTCCACTCTGCTGCGTAACTTGGTCTGGGAGAGCCATTGCACTGTGTGCAAAGGTGTAGTGCTGGCCAGTGAAATGACTGGCCTTTGAAGCTACAAAGGTGCGAGAAGGCAGAGGGCCTCCTTGGTCCCGCTGAAAAGAAAGGCTGGAGTTCACCTCTTCCCACCGGTAACTTCTCCCCTGTCTCCCTGCAGAAGTTCACTTGTGTACATTTGGAGAGAAGAAATCAGTAGGTGTGAAGGGAGCTACCAGAAGGTGGTGGTCTCCATTAGTGCTTGCCCTGCACGTGTCCTTTGTTCTTGAAAGTCGTCAGGTGAAGTTTCTCTCAGTAACGGGAAGGTCTCTCCAAGTAGTGTGCACATTGCAGCTTTTGAGGAAATGTCTCTTTCAGAGACAAGCCTGACTTGAAGCACGTCCCAGCTGCTACTTGAACCCCCTGAGTGCAGACCGGCTTTTAGCATGGAGGCTGCACGTTGCAAAAGGTTTCCAGGTTTCTCACTGGATTGTATTAAATGCTGTGTTTGAATTCCCTTCAATTCCTGGAGACGTGGATGTGTTTAGTCAGCTGTTTGCTTTCAGACAAATTCAGCCAGTTTCTGTAGAGGTTTTGTTAGATGTTCGTGCAAGTGATTCAATCCATGCCGGTCTGGATTGCCTCATGAACGGGACGAGTGGTTGATCTGGGTAGAGCGGTGCTTGGGAATGGTGGGTGTGACATCATGCCCTGTTCCACAGACTGCCAACCTGGCTGAAGCCGACGCTTCCGAGGAAGACAAGATCGCAGCCATGATGGTCCAGTCTTGTCAGCAGTACCATCCGGTCCAGTGAGTGCTGAGAATGTCCAGTCTGTCCTGTGGAGGTTGCTGAAGAGCCGCAGGGCGGTCTGTTTCCACCAGAGACATTGATACAGAGCTTTGTCTTTGTTTCCCCTTTAGTTACATGAAGAAATGCTGGGGTCCACCTCCACCAAGCTACATCTGCTTTCGGTGCGGGAAACCTGGCCACTACCGCAGGGACTGCCCCACTAATGGGGTAAGAGTGGGGGGACTCGTGGCATCACTTCACTTTGAGTTTGTTTACCTTGTCAGTGAGGTAACCAAGGCATGAATACTGGTATTCAGAAGGGTTTCTCTGGGGGTGAAAGAGAGCAGCTCTGTGGCCACGGGGCAAAGCCCTTCAGAATGCCCGGGAAACGGGGATTTACAAAGGGACCGTATCCTTCCCTCTGTGTCAGCGACGTGAAATGTGCCCGTAGATCTTTCCCTGGGAAGTGTGATGCATCTGTTAATACTTCTATCACTGTACCCTTCCCTTTTAATATTGACCTGAGTGAATGCTGCGAGCCTCTGGACGAGTCCTGCTGCCATTTACTGTCAGTCCCTGAATGTGTCTGCAGAGGCTGTGAAGTCAGCCGTGTTGTCTGGCTGGTGCCGGGAGGTTTCCCCAGTGCCTGACAGAGAGCCCTGAGTTCAGTTCTCAGCAGACATGGGCCTTGGAGGAGGAGCGGGTCTGTGTCTCTTCCCTGTGTGGCTGGTGCGCTCAGGGAGCTCTCCCGCTTAAGGAACCTGTAGTCAAGATCAAGACTGTCGACTGAGTTCAAAGCCAAGCTCAAGCCTTAGTGACATCCTGGCTGTATCCACTGAGGAAAATCAGTATTGCCCTCAAGCGAGCCTTACGCTAGGGCAAAGGGCAGGATGAAAGGCTCCTGCTGCTTCTAATAATCACCGCCATGTCCATTCCCCTTCTTGACAGGACAAATATTTTGAGCCAGTTCGGAGAATAAAGAAGAGCACAGGGATTCCCAGCACGTTCCTGGTGGAGGTGAAAGACCCCAGCACAAAGGGCACAATGGTGACCAGCACTGGGCAATACGTCATTCCATCTGTGACTGCGTAAGTACTGAAGGAATTGGACTGAGAGAAGAGGGAGCAAGAGAAACCCTGCACAGATGGCAATGCCGGCACTTTGGCCAGCAGCTTCCGGGGAGGAAGCATTGTCATTGGACCTTGGCCCTAAAATCTGTGCCACCTTCTCCTCTTAAAACCAGGCGGTCACAATGTTCATGCCCCTGCGAGTTGGTTAAAGTGGTGGTGTGCCACCATCCACGGGGGAAACAGCCAGCGTCTTTTCAGTTGTCTGTGGGGACAGGACAAGGGGCAGTGGCTTCAAGTTGGAGCAAAGGAAGTTCTGCACCAATCTGGGCAAGAACTTTTTCACAGTGAGGGTGAGGGAGCCCTGGGACAGGCTGCCCGGGGGGGTTCGGAGTCTCATCTCTGGAGATATTCCAGCCCCGTCTGGACGCCGACCTGTGCAATATGAGCTGGGGAGCTGCTTTGGCAGGGAGTTAGACTCGATGAGCTCTTGAGGTCCCTTCCAGCCCCTGTGATTCTGTGCTTCTGTGATCTGAATTTCTGCGAAAGCGTACAGGTAGAGTTGTTCTCTTCACAAGCTCATTTTGCTTTGGAATGCTACTTCACAAATACAAACTGTCACAAATAGCTGTTGAGCCAAGCTTTCTGTCCCCGTCTGAGTTTGCCTTTACCCATTTGTACCTTTCTTCTTCCTTCCCCACCACCCTCCAGGGAAGCGTATGCCAGAGGAAAAAGAAAGCGTCCCTTCCCATGCGACGAGCCATCCTCCTCCTCCTCCCCCTCAGATGCTCCTATTCCTGAATGGTTGTGTTGTCCCATCTGTAAAGAAGACCTGAATGACGCCGCAATCATCCCCTGTTGTGGGAACAGTTACTGTGACGAGTGTAAGTGTTACTCCCATGACTGTCCTTTCAGACCATCCCATCTGATCTGTAGAAAGCAGCAAGGGGAGATCACCAGCTTCCTTTGGGCTCTGTTCTATTTCAAACTTCAGTACACCCTGACTAGGAAAGGACTCCGCCCCTCTAAGGGGGAAAGCACAAGTCAGAATGCTTTATTCCCCTTTTCCATATCTAGCTCCATCTTCTCTGTGTGTGCAAGGACATGTATGAGAAGAGTGCAGAAATGTGCACCAACCTGCTTTTGAGAGGCGGCTTATTCCTTAAGCATGAGGTGTGGGATTGTCACTGTCCTTGGGGGTAGAAAGAAGACGAGTTGAATCACTGGACACAGCGACCTTTAGGTCATTTGCTAAAGACCAGAAGTTTTTACATTGTGCAACGTTGATCGCTCCAGGCTCTCCATGCAGACAATATTCACCCAGGAATCACTGGTTTTCAAGGGATTAGAACTCTCAAACTGTCTTTAGTTTGGCTAAAAACTACTCTGACTCTTCTGGTCTTCCACAGGCATTCGAACAGTGCTGCTGGATTCGGAGGGCCATACCTGCCCAACGTGCCACCGGGCGGATGTCTCCCCCGACACCTTAGTGGCCAACAAGGCACTACGCAAGGTAACGTGAGGACTCTCCGAAAGCTGCTTGTACCAACAGTCTCTGCAAGAAACTGAAAGGGAGGGAAATACTCACTGGCAGACAGTGGTTAGTGCCAGGGTAGGATGGGATGTGATCCTAGCTCTGTCTGTTGATTTGCTGTGGGACCGAGAGCATGTACAGGAACACACAGGGGATGTGACTCAGGGGTGGGGGGGACGCTTTGTTCGTCTGTCTCGGGAAGTTTCATGGTGCCTTTGTGTCAATGTTTTCTGCCTGTAGCTTGTGAACAGGTTCAACAGCGGAACCGGCAGCGCCAAATGGCCCCGTCACTAGGTTCAGCAGCACCATCAGCAGCAGCAGACTGTTCCAGAAGGGGATGTGCACTTGCACCATTCTTGTTTATAACTATTTTATTGAAATAAAGTTTCAGGGTTGAAAAGAAAAGACTGAAAAACAAACCCTTCTTGAGGGAAGGAGGTAAAAACCAGGAGCAGAAGCTACTTGTTTGTGGAAGGGGCTGATGCTGATCTCAGAAAGCCTTTCCACACTGATTTTCATGACTCTTAGAGCAAAGCCTGTAAGGAAGCGCTAGTTTCTGCCTGACAGCTCCTGGCCGGAGCTGAAGGGCAGCCACCTCGGTTGCAGACAGGAAACAATCCTGGGTGCCTGCATCTTGTCCATGCAAGGACCAATGGAGAAAGGAAGTGTTTCCCAGGCAGGAGAAGGCAGCTGGGGCAGGAGTGCTCTGCCCAGAGATACCCCAAGGAAGCCGAATATTCCCAGTCCCTGAGCAGGGTAGTAGTTAGCAGTGAGAGCTGCTCAGGCCTAAGGAGAAAAACACACTGTAGGAACTAAACCTGCTGGGAGGGCTCAGAAGGGTCTCTGGGAGTCAGGGTGCCCAATGCCTGGTCTCAGGGAACTTTGACAATGTCTCCTTCCCCCCTGCACCCGGCCTCGCTGTCCTCACTGGGAGCCCAGGCCTCAGCTCAGCTTGGCCGCAGCAGGTGCAGAGCCTGGGCCGGCCCAGACCCCCATGGCCACCTGGCAGCCCTGTGCCCCAGGCCTACAGCTCCCAGCATGCCCCGGGGCAGGCCTTGCTGGAGCCTGAGCCTCTGGGGACACCAGCCCCAGACCCGGCCCAGCTCCCTCAGATCCCATGGCTGCTCCCTGAGTCTTCTCTGGCCCTGCACTGAGAGGGGGACATCAGATGGACAGAGGGATGGAGGGACACAGGCTGTGCCAGGGGGCGGGACAGAGGGGACACTGCAAAGGCAGGTAGGAGCAGAAAGGATGGAGAGAAGAGAGAGAAGGGCAGGGAGCGTGAGAGAGACGTGTGGAGGAAGGGAAGCAGAGCAAGAGGTTGAGGGACAGCCAGGGAGGGATTAGGAGGGACAGCCGGGCTGTCAGGGAAAGAGAACATTAGCGAGAAAGAAAGGGAAAGAGCAAGATCCTGATGGTCTCCAGACAGAGGGAGGAATCGCAAAGTGGGGGCAAGGATCTGGACAGAGTACCGTAGGGAGAGACAAAAGCAGCAATTTTGGGCAACGGCCCCAGTCCTTGGAGCTCCTGTTTGATCAAAGTTGGAAGACGTGCCGTGGTCTGGAGAGCGTGCTGCAGGGAGGTGAGAGCGACTGGGGAGCAAGGCTGAGAGACCTGCCTGAGCACAGAGGTGGCCGCAGCGCATCCCAGGTGAGCTGGTTGTCTTGACTGTCAAAGTCGAGCCCCTGACTGTGCTCATTGTCTCTAGTATTTGACTCTCTACCCAAATCAGGGGATGGCTTTGTTTCCACACGTTGTGGCAGTCGTGCAGGGCAGTGATGGCAGGGAAGGTTTGTATTTGGAAGTTTGGGATTTGGGTGGATGAGCTGTTGGATTAGGAACTTTTTTATTCGTCAGCAAAATGTGTGCCAGTGGTTCCAGAAAGTTCCTCTCTTTTCTCCCTTTGCAAGCATCTTGGCGAATGGGAGAAAACTGGGAGGGATGCCCCTGAGTAGGGATAAATTCCAAGGGCATTGTAATGAGGGGTGGTGACAATATCTCTTGGTTAATTGAGAAGAGTGGCCGGAAAATGAGACCTTGAAATATCACGCTGTCTGTGCCTGTTTAGCCCTGGTTAAAGACCAGATGCCCACCAAACTCGGTCTATCACTCTCCTTTGTAGTTGGACAGGGGAGGAAATGTATATTGAGAGGCTTAGGAGTCAATGTAAGGACAGGGAGAGATCATTTTATCATCAGTGACATGGGCAAAACAGACTCAGCACAGAGTGAAGGAAAGAAAACTCTCTAATTTATTACACTACAACTACACACAGAGTGAAACCAGAGTTGGGTAATGAGAAGCACAACACTCCCCTTCACTTTATTCTCTCCCAGGCTGTTCCAGTGTTACGGTTGAATTTTCTAGCTCCTCTAACAGAAGAGCTCAAACGGCTACAGCCACATCCTACTGCAATCCAAACCATGCACATACTTTCTATTCTCAAAACACAGAAGTACTTTCTATTCTCCAACCCGGCAAATTCTCCCTATATTGCAGCTATATTAATTAATTGTCTCTTAAGCTACATCCTTAAATCCCCACAATGTATTCTCTGGTGCTACCGGGTAAAGGAGTTTTGTTTGTTTCCGCATATTATTTCAATCTGCTTCAGTTCCCTTGTCTTGATTTCTATCTGCACAACAGCTCTGATTTATTGCCATGCACACCCCTCCTTCCTTGTCAGGGAGCAAATCGAATGCTCTCCGCTTTGGTCTAACTACGTCCCTTAAGGAAGAACCCTCTGTTTGTCATCCCGATGGCTAGCATCTCTTGTGTCCTATTGGAATAAGCCCATGCTGGCAGATATACTAACTCTGCCTTTTCCCAATTCACTTCCTCATAGCAATGGGGGAACCAAATCGTGGAAAGCATGAGGCCGTACTACTAGGGGTAGAGTCCCTTTGAGTGTATTGTCCTCCAAGGGGTTCTTAGAATTCCTGGTGGAGGGTGCGAGTGATTAAAAATTGGGTGTCCGGGAATTCGGTGTCCTAAAGTCCACGTTCCTCTCCATTTATGTGGTAATACTTGCCAGGCCTTTCCATGTCCACCTAGCCACCCTGATCCTTTAGCAATACAGTCCAACAAAAACTCTCCTGTTTGCCCTGCCTGTCCCACAATGTCTCGTAAAGGGGCTGGTAATTTGGGCCTTTGTCAGCTTTACTTCTGGTTCAACTTGCGACGGGACCAGAGTGGGAGAGGTGGGAGGTTTCTTGATCTGATGCAGTTTCCCTCTCACCAGACCAAGGGAGGGGATCCTACTTCATGCAGTTGTGTTTTTTCATCCCTCCTTTTCTTCTAGAAGCCCCTTCCCGAGTCCAGCACTCCCCTGTACTACAAGAAGAGCAGCATCTCTTCAGTCGTTTCTCTTTCTCCCTTTTTTTTATAAAGCCAATACTAAGGGATCCTGTGGTATCGTAAGCCCACACGCCCTCTGCCATTCCAAGGCAAAATCCCACACCCCAGAGGGCTTTCCTTAGGGATGGCATTCCTTTGTTTCCCTCCCATGGTGAGTGAGATTTCCCTCTGGATTCCTCTTCTTGTTTCTAACTCAACTCCTGTCTGTCTCTCCAGCAATAGGAAGGAGAAGGATTCGGTTTCTCTAGGACACTCTCAGCTCCACAGGGCCGTGTGTCTGTGGGTTGAGAAGCCAAAGCATGGCAGCGCTGGCTGAAGCCGTACTGGTGGGATGCTTGCCATGGCAACGGAGCCCCAAACAAACCCCACTCTCCAAGCGCCATGGCAGGTAAGGCAGCAGGCTCCCGCTGCTCCTGCCCCCCAGAAGCCCCCCACCTGCCTCTGCCGTCCGATGGCTCAGCCCAGCACCTATCTGAGCTTCCCCCAGCAGGGACGTTCCCAGCGGTTACTGCCCGCATGCTGCCTTCTGGGTTGGGGGAGGGCGAGGCCACCCCGCAATGCCTGGCAGGGAGTTCCGGGGCCCCTGGGGAGCCCGGGGAGGCTGGGGCAGGTGCCTGCGGAGTGCAGCTCCCCGAGAAGGTGCAAGTCCCTCCTGGGGTGCAGCTCCTTTCCAGGGTGGAGCCTGGTTCCTGTGCAGTGGTACCTGTAACGTTTTGCTCCTGTACCTGTGCACAGCGTCCCCGAGGGGCTTTGTAATGACATATGGACATCCCTTCTCAGAAATGGACTGATGTCTTTTTCTCTATTGCCCTTGTTTTCAGAATACACCAACGAGAAATCCCTGGTCCCCCGGGACTCATCCAAAATAGGGAGCAGAGACTCTGTGGGAGGAGGAAAAGGTGCCCGGGAAACACCTGCTGCGTAAGTACCCATTGGACATGGGCTTCTTTGTTAGGGGTGTCAGTGTGCTACCTCGTTTCAGGATCCGGGCTTGCAGAGGCCTTCAGAGGGTCTTTACCTTGGTCAAGCTGCTGTCAGTTTGTGCGGTCGTGTGTCTGTGCCAAAGCAGACGTGGATTTCCAGGCCTTAGAAAGGAGACTGATGTGTTATGGTGTGCCTGGAACAAACCGTGCCGCGGCACCCTGCTCCCCAGGCAGCATCTGCAAGGCCAAAGCCTGCCTTTGCCTGGTCTGCGTGTACGCAGGGAGCATCTTCCTGCAGGAGCTGTTGCTCTCAGGCATTCCCCGGTCAGTGTGGATGGCAGCGCGTTGCGCTTGAACCTGCGGCCTTGTTGTGGGGCTTGATGTCAAGATGTAGGCTTTGAGCTCTCAGAACATCCCGTTGGGATGTTGAGGGTTTAGGGTGTGTTGTCTGAGCTTTCTGTTGGGTACAAGGGCTTTAGTTTCAGTTCTGATCCCCTTCCTTTCTTCTTCTAGACGCCGAAGAGATCCGGCGAGAGGGACATCCAAAGCAGTATGTACAACCACCATCTCACACCTGTGTGTTTTTTGCTGCACGCTGCCTAGAGCTCTAACCAGTGTAGCCTTTTCCTGCTTTTCCATGCACTGCCTTAGCTGGAGCATTTGTTCCTAGAACTGTGTAATTGAGGAGAAGTGGTTTGCGCCCCTCTGGGTACATCCATGTCTTTCCTAGCTTGCCGTGAATGGAAGTGGTGTTGTTACACAAAGTGGCATTCCCGAGTTGTGCCTTCGATCTCGCCGCTTGCTCTGCCAAGCGCTTTAGCTTCTTGTCATGCAGCACAAAGGCACTTTCTAAGCCGTCCCAGGGTTGGGCTGGGGTTTGAGCAAGTGCCGGTCCCGGGAGGGTGGAAATGGCTCTTTCAGGGACACTCAGAGGATATAGCGCAGACGTCCAGGCCACAGGAGAGGGGAACGGTTGCTGTGCTTGGAGTGTAGAACTTCAATC
This sequence comes from Porphyrio hochstetteri, assembly GCA_020800305.1. Taxonomy (NCBI): domain Eukaryota; kingdom Metazoa; phylum Chordata; class Aves; order Gruiformes; family Rallidae; genus Porphyrio; species Porphyrio hochstetteri. Next base: position 13,367,767 of record CM036915.1, on the reverse strand, counting down.
TGTGTTTCATTGTCTCTGACCAGGTTGATGGCTCGTCTGCATCCCCTTCGCTGGCCCGGCTTATTAAGGTATCTAGCTTTCTGTTGCTGTTAAAGGAGGAAACCCAAGTGTTTTCTTGCTATTTTGAAATCGTACCCCAAGACCTACAGCTGGGTGACTGCTTTCACGTGAAGAGAACTCTCAGCTCTTGCTAACGATTTAAAGTCTTGATTTTGAGTTTCAGCTGTGGGTTGGATTTGACATGTGCACTCTTTTCTCCACTCTGCTGCGTAACTTGGTCTGGGAGAGCCATTGCACTGTGTGCAAAGGTGTAGTGCTGGCCAGTGAAATGACTGGCCTTTGAAGCTACAAAGGTGCGAGAAGGCAGAGGGCCTCCTTGGTCCCGCTGAAAAGAAAGGCTGGAGTTCATCTCTTTCCACCTGTAACTTCTCCCCTGTCTCCCTGCAGAAGTTCACTTGTGTACATTTGGAGAGAAGAAATCAGTAGGTGTGAAGGGAGCTACCAGAAGGTGGTGGTCTCCATTAGTGCTTGCCCTGCACGTGTCCTTTGTTCTTGAAAGTCGTCAGGTGAAGTTTCTCTCAGTAACGGGAAGGTCTCTCCCAAGTAGTCTGCACATTGCAGCTTTTGAGGAAATGTCTCTTTCAGAGACAAGCCTGACTTGAAGCACGTCCCAACTGCTACTTGAACCCCCTGAGTGCAGACCGGCTTTTAGCATGGAGGCTGCACGTTGCAAAAGGTTTTCAGGTTTCTCACTGGATTGTATTAAATGCTGTGTTTGAATTCCCTTCAATTCCTGGAGACGTGGATGTGTTTAGTCAGCTGTTTGCTTTCAGACAAATTCAGCCAGTTTCTGTAGAGGTTTTGTTAAATGTTCGTGCAAGTGATTCAATCCATGCCGGTCTGGATTGCCTCATGAACGGGACGAGTGGTTGATCTGGGTAGAGCGGTGCTTGGGAATGGTGGGTGTGACATCATGCCCTGTTCCACAGACTGCCAACCTGGCTGAAGCCGACGCTTCCGAGGAAGACAAGATCGCAGCCATGATGGTCCAGTCTTGTCAGCAGTACCATCCAGTCCAGTGAGTGCTGAGAATGTCCAGTCTGTCCTGTGGAGGTTGCTGAAGAGCCGCAGGGCGGTCTGTTTCCACCAGAGACATTGATACAGAGCTTTGTCTTTGTTTCCCCTTTAGTTACATGAAGAAATGCTGGGGTCCACCTCCACCAAGCTACATCTGCTTTCGGTGCGGGAAACCTGGCCACTACCGCAGGGACTGCCCCACTAATGGGGTAAGAGCGGGGGGACTCGTGGCATCACTTCACTTTGAGTTTGTTTACCTTGTCAGTGAGGTAACCAAGGCATGAATACTGGTATTCAGAAGGGTTTCTCTGGGGGTGAAAGAGAGCAGCTCTGTGGCCACGGGGCAAAGCCCTTCAGAATGCCAGGGAAACGGGGATATACAAAGGGACCGTTTCCTTCCCTCTGGGTCAGCGACGTGAAATGTGCCCGTAGATCTTTCCCTGGGAACTGTGATGCATCTGTTAATACTTCCATCACTGTACCCTTCCCTTTTAATATTGACCTGAGTGAATGCTACGAGCCTCTGGACGAGTCCTGCTGCCATATACTGTCAGTCCCTGAATGTGTCTGCAGAGGCTGTGAAGTCAGCCGTGTTGTCTGGCTGGTGCCAGGAGGTTTCTCCAGTGCCTGACAGAGAGCCCTGTGTTCAGCTCTCAGCGGACCTGGGCCTTGGAGGAGGAGCGGGTCTGTGTCTCTTCCCTGTGTGGCTGGTGCGCTCAGGGAGCTCTCCCGCTTAAGGAACCTGAAGTCAAGACCAAGACTGTCGACTGAGTTCAAAGCCAAGCTCAAGCCTTAGTGACATCCTGGCTGTATCCACTGAGGAAAATCAGTATTGCCCTCAAGCGAGCCTTACGCTAGGGCAAAGGGCAGGATGAAAGGCTCCTGCTGCTTCTAATAATCACTGCCATGTCCGTTTCCCTTCTTGACAGGACAAAGATTTTGAGCCAGTTCGGAGAATAAAGAAGAGCACAGGGATTCCCAGCACGTTCCTGGTGGAGGTGAAAGACCCCAGCACAAAGGGCACAATGGTGACCAGCACTGGGCAATACGTCATTCCATCTGTGACTGCGTAAGTACTGAAGGAATTGGACTGAGAGAAGAGGGAGCAAGAGAAACCCTGCACAGATGGCAATGCCGGCACTTTGGCCAGCAGCTTCCGGGGAGGAAGCATTGTCATTGGACCTTGGCCCTAAAATCTGTGCCACCTTCTCCTCTTAAAACCAGGCGGTCACAATGTTCATGCCCCTGCGAGTTGGTTAAAGTGGTGGTGTGCCACCATCCACGAGGGAGACAGCCAGCGTCTTTTCAGTTGTCTGTGGGGACAGGACAAGGGGCAGTGGCTTCAAGTTGGAGCAAAGGAAGTTCTGCACCAATCTGGGCAAGAACTTTTTCACAGTGAGGGTGAGGGAGCCCTGGGACAGGCTGCCCGGGGGGGTTCGGAGTCTCATCTCTGGAGATATTCCAGCCCCGTCTGGACGCCGACCTGTGCAATATGAGCTGGGGAGCTGCTTTGGCAGGGGGTTAGACTCGATGAGCTCTTGAGGTCCCTTCCAGCCCCTGTGATTCTGTGCTTCTGTGATCTGAATTTCTGCAAAAGCGTACAGGTAGAGTTGTTCTCTTCACAAGCTCATTTTGCTTTGGAATGCTACTTCACAAATACAAACTGTCACAAATAGCTGTTGAGCCAAGCTTTCTGTCCCCGTCTGAGTTTGCCTTTACCCATTTGTACCTTTCTTCTTCCTTCCCCACCACCCTCCAGGGAAGCGTATGCCAGAGGAAAAAGAAAGCGTCCCTTCCCATGCGACGAGCCATCCTCCTCCTCCTCCCCCTCAGATGCTCGTTTTCCTGAATGGTTGTGTTGTCCCATCTGTAAAGAAGTCCTGAATGACGCCGCAATCATCCCCTGTTGTGGGAACAGTTACTGTGACGAGTGTAAGTGTTACTCCCATGACTGTCCTTTCAGACCATCCCATCTGATCTGTAGAAAGCAGCAAGGGGAGATCACCAGCTTCCTTTGGGCTCTGTTCTATTTCAAATTTCAGTACACCCTGACTAGGAAAGGACTCCGCCCCTCTAAGGGGGAAAGCACGAGTCAGAATGCTTTATTCCCCTTTTCCATATCTAGCTCCATCTTCTCTGTGTGTGCAAGGACATGTATGAGAAGAGTGCAGAAATGTGCACCAACCTGCTTTTGAGAGGTGGCTTATTCCTTAAGCTTGAGGTGTGGGATTGTCACTGTCCTTGGGGGTAGAAAGAAGACGAGTTGAATCACTGGACACAGCGACCTGTAGGTCATTTGCTAAAGACCAGAAGTTTTTACATTGTGCAACGTTGATCGCTCCAGGCTCTCCATGCAGACAATATTCACCCAGGAATCATTGGTTTTCAAGGGATTAGAACTCTCAAACTGTCTTTAGTTTGGCTAAAAACTACTCTGACTCTTCTGGTCTTCCACAGGCATTCGAACAGTGCTGCTGGATTCGGAGGGCCATACCTGCCCAACGTGCCACCGGGCGGATGTCTCCCCCGACACCTTAGTGGCCAACAAGGCACTACGCAAGGTAACGTGAGGACTCTCCGAAAGCTGCTTGTACCAACAGTCTCTGCAAGAAACTGAAAGGGAGGGAAATACTCACTGGCAGACAGTGGTTAGTGCCAGGGTAGGATGGGATGTGATCCTAGCTCTGTCTGTTGATTTGCTGTGGGACCGAGAGCGTGTACAGGAACACACAGGGGATGTGACTCAGGGGTGGGGGGGACGCTTTGTTCGTCTGTCTCGGGAAGTTTCATGGTGCCTTTGTGTCAATGTTTTCTGCCTGTAGCTTGTGAACAGGTTCAACAGCGGAACCGGCAGCGCCAAATGGCCCCGTCACTAGGTTCAGCAGCACCATCATCAGCAGCAGACTGTTCCAGAAGGGGATGTGCACTTGCACCATTCTTGTTTATAACTATTTTATTGAAATAAAGTTTCAGGGTTGAAAAGAAAAGACTGAAAAACAAACCCTTCTTGAGGGAAGGAGGTAAAAACCAGGAGCAGAAGCTACTTGTTTGTGGAAGGGGCTGATGCTGATCTCAGAAAGCCTTTCCACACTGATTTTCATGACTCTTAGAGCAAAGCCTGTAAGGAAGCGCTAGTTTCTGCCTGACAGCTCCTGGCCGGAGCTGAAGGGCAGCCACCTCGGTTGCAGACGGGAAAGATCCTGGGTGCCTGCATCTTGTCCATGCAAGGACCAATGGAGAAAGGAAGTGTTTCCCAGGCAGGAGAAGGCAGCTGGGGCAGGAGTGCTCTGCCCAGAGATACCCCAAGGAAGCCGAATATTCCCAGTCCCTGAGCAGGGTAGTAGTTAGCAGTGAGAGCTGCTCAGGCCTAAGGAGAAAAACACACTGTAGGAACTAAACCTGCTGGGAGGGCTCAGAAGGGTCTCTGGGAGTCAGGGTGCCCAATGCCTGGTCTCAGGGAACTTTGACAATGTCTCCTTCCCCCCTGCACCCGGCCTCGCTGTCCTCACTGGGAGCCCAGGCCTCAGCTCAGCTTGGCCGCAGCAGGTGCAGAGCCTGGGCCGGCCCAGACCCCCATGGCCACCTGGCAGCCCTGTGCCCCAGGCCTACAGCTCCCAGCATGCCCCGGGGCAGGCCTTGCTGGAGCCTGAGCCTCTGGGGACACCAGCCCCAGACCCGGCCCAGCTCCCTCAGATCCCATGGCTGCTCCCTGAGTCTTCTCTGGCCCTGCACTGAGAGGGGGACATCAGATGGACAGAGGGATGGAGGGACACAGGCTGTGCCAGGGGGCGGGACAGAGGGGACACTGCAAAGGCAGGTAGGAGCAGAAAGGATGGAGAGAAGAGAGAGAAGGGCAGGGAGCGTGAGAGAGACGTGTGGAGGAAGGGAAGCAGAGCAAGAGGCTGAGGGACAGCCAGGGAGGGATTAGGAGGGACAGCCAGGCTGTCAGGGAAAGAGAACATTAGCGAGAAAGAAAGGGAAAGAGCAAGATCCTGATGGTCTCCAGACAGAGGGAGGAATCGCAAAGTGGGGGCAAGGATCTGGACAGAGTACCGTAGGGAGAGACAAAAGCAGCAATTTTGGGCAACGGCCCCAGTCCTTGGAGCTCCTGTTTGATCAAAGTTGGAAGACGTGCCGTGGTCTGGAGAGCGTGCTGCAGGGAGGTGAGAGCGACTGGGGAGCAAGGCTGAGAGACCTGCCTGAGCACAGAGGTGGCCGCAGCACAGCCCAGGTGAGCTGGTTGTCTTGACTGTCAAAGTCGAGCCCCTGATTGTGCTCATTGTCTCTAGTATTTGACTCTCTGCCCAAATCAGGGGATGGCTTTGTTTCCACACGTTGTGGCAGTCGTGCAGGGCAGTGATGGCAGGGAAGGTTTGTATTTGGAAGTTTGGGATTTGGGTGGATGAGCTGTTGGTTTAGGAACTTTCTTATTCGTCAGCAAAATGGGTGCCAGTGGTTCCAGAAAGTTCCTCTCTTTTCTCCCTTTGCAAGCATAGAAATGGAGAATGGGAGAAAACTGGGAGGGATGCCCCTGAGTAGGGATAAATTCCAAGGGCATTGTAATGAGGGGTGGTGACAATATCTCTTGGTTAATTGTGAAGAGTGGCCTGAAAATGAGACCTTGAAATATCACACTGTCTGTGGCTGTTTAGCCCTGGTTGGAGAGCAGACGCCCACCAAATTCGGTCTATCACTCTCCTTTCTAGTTGGACAGGGAAGGAAATATATATTGAGAGGCTTAGGAGTCAATGTAAGGACAGGGAGAGATCATCTTATCATCAGTGACATGGGCAAAACAGACTCAGCACAGAGTGAAGGAAAGAAAACTCTCTAATTTATTACACTACAACTACACACAGAGTGAAACCAGAGTTGGGTAATGAGAAGCACAACACTCCCCTTCACTTTATTCTCTCCCAGGCTGTTCCAGTGTTATGGTTGAATTTTGTAGCTCCTCTAACAGAAGAGCTCAAACGGCTACAGCCACATCCTACTGCAATCCAAACCATGCACATACTTTCTATTCTGAAAACACAGAAGTACTTTCTTGTGGAGGGATGGCTCCGTGAGAACGGCCACATATTTCCCACTCTCTACCCCTGTGAACAAAACAGCCAGGATTTGATATCACTTTAAAGGAATGTGGAGCTAGCAGCAAGGTCAGGTAATGAGTTGGGGAGTATGGACTGTGAATAGAAGTTCCTAATTCTGAAACATTCCTCTGAGACAGGATAAGATATAGGCCTTGCACAGGTGTCCACTCTATCGCTTTCACTGTTTTTAATTTCTTCTGCCCGCGGTTCCCAGCCATGCTTTGTTAAGCTTGCTAGAGAGTATATAATCACGCTGCTCTGTAGAATAAATGGACTGACTGCTTTTAGCCACATTGGTGTGCGGTCTGATTCCTAGCACCGTCCCGCTCTTTCGAAGACCCTGGACCTCAAAGTTTCCCAAGATCTGGATTAGGACGCGGGGAACAGTCGAAAATTGGCGCCCGAACAGGGACCGGAAAGAAGGTTTCGGAGACGGTTGCTACAGAGGAGGCGCCGCTGAGAATCTTAAGTGTTGCGGTAGCTGGTTGCGGGGTCGCTACCTGCCCTCTGTGCCCACAGTGGAGTGGGGAGCTGCGGAGAAACCGCTCTTCAGTACCCTCTCTAAGAAAGGCGAGCAGGAATCTCCAATAGGGCTAGCTGCGGAGAAGCCGACTCTAGTTATTTTCTCAACGAAAAGCGAGATGGTGACTCCAATAGGGCTTTCAGATTTAATTAAATGGGCCTGCAGGTCGGGACACCTGGAAGAAGTAGCGCTGATATTCAGTGTTGCTGAGTGGCGAGCGATAGATCATCTTTGGGATGCGGTGATTACTGGAGGAAAGGAAGAAAAATTACTGCGATCGTTGGGTGCGACTTGGCGTGTAGTATTTAACACCTTAAACGCCATGCATGCAGAGAGGCAAGTAGCTGCTGCAGCTGTTCAAGCTCTGTCTGGCTCAGTGACACCATCTACCACCCTGTTAGAAACTCCGTTATGCGGACTGGTTCACCTGGTTTGTTCAAATGCTGCAGAGTTACAGGACTCAATTGAAAAACAGCAATCTAACACCTTGGGGGTGAAGTTTCTGAGTCCTTTAATTCTACTCCGAAAACTAACTCTGCTTCAAAAACTAATGAGTCAACACAAACTCCAGCTTCTGCTGTTGAGAATACTCCCTTGAATTTAACTCCTTATTGCCCTCCTTCCTCTGAAGCTACTTGGCCAGATTCAGAAGGGGAGGAAGGAGAGACTGAAATGTGTAAACTTACTGGGCGATTGCAGTAATTGGAAATATCACAAAGAGAAAAATTACAGAAAAGCAATCAACATAAAAAAAAGTAAAGGAGGAGGCAGCTGTTATTCCATCATTGCCTTCTGCTCCTCCGGACTCGGGAGTTCGTAGTCTTCCCTCCCGTTGGACTGGAGTTATACAATATGCTCTCTAAGAGAGTAATTAAAAATGCTTTAAAATAGCTCCTTTTGTGGAGCGAAGAAAGGAATCTTATAACAAACGTAAATACAGCGTTTGATTTGCCTACTTGGGAGGCTATTGGAGTTTAACTCCTTGACGAACCCTCAGCTGGGGCGAAAGAAGCTAAGTCATTAATAACTCTCTGGAAATTATTTGAAAGGACTCTAACCAAAATGGAGGCTGTTTGCGTTGCTGCCGCTTCAGCCTTTGCAGCTTTAACACCAGTTGCGAGTTCTACAGAACCGATTCAAAAGGGAAAACATCTACTACGGAGAATGTGTTTGTTGTTTCTGGGTGCTCTTTCACGTACCCCACTTACTATGCTAAGTAATTATGCCATGTTATCAGAGCAAAGTGATAAATCTGTCGGAACTGACCGGGAAGACGAGCAAGTTGTGCACGTAAATCTGCCACCACGGTCTGCAAACCCCCCAACTATGATAGCTTTGGAAGGAAAAAATGTAAAAAAAAAAAAAAAAGTACAACCGACTGCCTTTAATATCTATTCACCTCTAACTTTTACTGAGCCTAAAAGAGCCTGTGACACAGTCGGAAATGTTAACCACCATCACAAACATCAGCTTGTCTTTGAAAAGCTGGAAAACATGAAAGCGGAGCAGGCAGTTGTGGCAACGGCATGCCCTGCTGTGAAAGGGTTTGCAGAATTGCCCATCCACCCACCCAGACACTACCGACACAAAGAATCACCGACTATGGCATGGACAAGGAACCTATGCCCACGGACAAGAAACCTAAGGACAGGACACAGGACACCTACGGCCATGGACAATTATCGGCTTTGACAACCATCGGATCAGGGACACATTTTGTATCTACACCCACCGCCCGACAAACATCATCCATACATCTCCTGACGCCCGAGAGACTCTGCAGAGACTGCTCGTCGGAGTCTGGGCACGTAAGGTGGCGTCAGAGCGGGAAAAATGGTTAAATCAGGGTATTTTGATTCCTACATAATCATGAAAATTACCAGGGAAAAGTTTATGTGGGGACGAGCGGGTGGTGGAGAAAAGAACTTTGATAGCGGGCCGGTGGGAGGTGGACAGAACAGGGTCCTAGTGCTCACCTGGGGCTCAGTCACATTGACTAGCAGGGTCACGCTGTGGTTCACAGAGGGGGGAGAACGGTGCTGGGCAGCAGTTGCGACCTGCGATAACGTGCTGCGCAGCCGAGTGTCTTGACAGAGTTGCTGTAGAAGTGGGAGAACTGCCCCCCCCACCCTACCCCCCCACCCATACAGACTGGATGTGACAATTTGCATCTTGCACTCTTGTTTGTCTGATGCATTGGTTTGCAGCATATGTGCTATAGGGTCAGGGATGCATTTATCCACTGAGAGCAAGGCTGCTTATTAAGCAAAAGGATTTTTGATAGCGACCATTGAAAGTGGGAAGCTTACTTTAAGAATTTAACCTGGAAAACATAAATCCTCGTTTGCTTACTCAAGGAAAAAATTGCCCACTTATAAGATTTAATACAGGTGCACTAGACTAAGGGTCATATCAAACCTTCCACAAGTCTGTGGAACATGCCAAAATTTTTAAAAGATTGGGTTTTCTTTTTCAAAAGGTATCACTGGGTGCACTCCCACAGGGTGTGAAAGTTCACCAACTGTGTGCCAGACTTGTGTAGCTCGGGCACTTGCTCCAGTACGAAAAAGGCATCCTGATCTGATCTTTTATCATTACATGGATGAGATATTGATTGCGGGAGAAAACTTGGACGTTGAAAGTTTGATTCATGAGTTAACAGTGCATTTGAAAAGCAAGGGATTACAGAAAATTCAAAATAAGGCAGTATGGAAATATTTGGACTGACAGATTGATAGAAGTACCGTAACACCTCAGAGGATTGAAATCAAAGCTGAGGTTAGCACATTAAATGATGTTCAAAAGTTGCTTGGAAATATTAGCTGGATTAGATTATTGTGTGGTATTGTGCATCAGCATTTTACTACCCATATTTGCAGCCACACTGAGCTGACTGACTAACTCAAGGTCTAGCAGACAGAAACCAGAGAGCAGACAGGCTGCTAGCACCGGCCTGGGCTGCTCCCTCAGCAGACGCTTTGCACGAGCTCAGAAGTTGCATGCATTTTTGTTAACCAATCTGCTAAGGTACTTCAATGACAATAACACTTGTTGGTTGCTGAGGCTAAAGGGATTGTACAGTTGTGCCTGGATTGTCAGCAATCCTCGTGCAAAGCCATAGTGAAACGTATGAATCAAACTCTCAAGCGTTTGCTTCACAAACAAAAACGGGGAGAGAAGGGTATCTCTCCGGCTGATTGATTAAACAAAGCTCTTTATGTTTTGAACTATTTAACTCTGCCACAGAACAGTTAGGTACCTTCAACGGTGAAACATGCAGTAGGTTTGAAAAAAAAAAAAAAAAGAAACAAGAGAAAAAAGTTAAAGAAATGAAGTTGCAGGTACTAACTTGGGGAAGGAGATCTGCCTGTGTCATTACAGATACGGGAACCAAGTGGGATCCAGTGAAGTGGATAAAGCCGTGGATCCAGAAGAAATCAAGCTTGCATGAACCAGGATGGGATCCTGATCACAGTAACCGAAGTCAAGTGTTCCAACTGCAGCCACAGTGGACTATGAGTTTTGCTGTGGGACATTTTGAACCATCTAATAGTCTTTGAGCTATGCATATATTTGTGGTAAATGAAAAGTAGAGAAATAGTGATTTCTGCACAGCCTAAGATCACAGACTGTGTGAGGTTGATGTTATCTGCACCTCTGACACTCCTGATTGGCAAAGCAAACAAAGAATCTGGCTGACCACTCTCAGTCAATTCATGCCAGCATTCAGAAATTAATAGATCAAACACAAAAGTTACAACAAGAAAATGGATTGTTTGGATCAGACAATTGGTTTCACGAGTGGGAAATTTCAGGATGGATATTGTCAGTGGTCAAATCTAGATTATTGGATTTAGCAATTACGGTACTTGTCTTACTCTTACTGCCATGCTTATTGAGCTTTCTGCAAAGGGCCCTTGCAGAGACCTCTAAAAGCAGTTTTTGTAACGCAGATACTAAAAGAAAAAAAAATTGTCAGGGAGGACAGCAGGCCTGCTGGCGGCCTGGCTCTCCTCGCACAGACACAGGCCCCAACAGTATCCTTGAATTCGCACGAGACAGCAAAATTACTCATGCTGAGAGGTATTTGGTAATCACATTTTCAAAATGTAGTGGCCTTGAAGGCAGGTGGACAGACTGCCTTAAACCAAGGAGTTGTGAGAAGTTATTTGGAAGTAAGTGAGTATGTCAAGGACCAGCCGAAATAAGAAGGCCAAAACACAGCAGGTGTGCAGATAACTTTTAGACATCAAAGGTAAACTAACAATGTTTAGCTAGAAGATATGCTTATCAAAAGTCGTTATAATTACTAATTAATCACTCTGGTGTGAATAGTGTGTGTAGTCACTTAGCAGTTTTTAGCTTGTCACATTTTATAGTATGGCTTTTCGTTTATCGGATGGCTTTTAAATATAGTTAAATAAGGACTTATGCTTTTGTTAGTTATTTTTGCCGTGTATGTCACAGTGTTTCTCTTGCAGGATGGATAACACCTTTTGCAAAAATCTGGCTGGTCCATAAACAAAAAGGGGGAATTGAGAGGAATGGGTTTCGTGGCCCATCCAGATTTATTGCTGACCCCCATATAATCAGGCCTGGGTAATTGCTCAGCTGAAGCAGAATGTATGGGTAACCCTTGCAAACATCACTGGTCAAAATGCACTGTGTCTTTCTGTGGCTACTCCATCTTCCGCAGCAGACACAGCAACCTCAAGGGTTAACGCTATGGGGCTCTGTGGTGATGGATGCTTGTATATATTTTAATTATGCTTATAGCATTACGCGTAGAGGTCAGAATGCTAAAGCTATGCTTAGTATATATCGTAATGCTGCTGCTTGGTGTGGTTATACGAGTCCAAATATTTCCCAATCATCAGCCATACCGCTCATGTTGCCTCCTGGCATCTTTTTGATATGTGGAGACCGAGCCTGGAGTGGAATTCCATCATGTTTGAATGGTGGCCTCTGCAGTCTTGGTCGTCTCACTTTGCTGACTCCTAATTTGGCCATGATACATGCGAAACAACGTAAATTAAGAGGACGAGTGCGTAGAGGCATTCACACATTTGAGAAAGATTGTGATGACCAGGTAACATTTTGGGGACCCGCAGAAATCATAGCATCATCAATATTAGCACCAGGAGTGGCCTCTGCTGCTGCTCTCAAAAAACTAACGAAATTGGGCTGTTGGCTGAGTAAGCAAAGTAGTGCTACATCCAATGCACTAAGTGGCTTGCTAGCTGACGTGGAAAGCATTAGACATGCTACTCTTCAAAATAGGGCTGCAATAGATTTCTTGCTCCTAGCTCATGGTCACGGTTGTGAAGATTTTGAGGGTATGTGCTGTATGAATTTGTTGGATCATTCAGAGTCGATCCATCACAGTATCGCATCATTGCGAAGCCAGCTGGAGAAGCTGAGATATGAGGGTAGCTGGCTTGATGGATGGTTTAACAAATGGGGAACTGTTGGATGGGTTAGAGACATATAAAAGGGTGTGTTAATTATATTGATAGTTACCTTACTGATCTTAACTGTTATTCCTTGCATTATACAGATTGTTAAGAGACTTCTGAGCAAGGCCTTGTCTTCGGCTGTTTTGTTTGCGCAAAAAGAAAAAGAGGGAGCTGTGGAGGGATGGCTCCGTGAGAACGGCCACATATTTCCCACTCTCTACCCCTGCGAACAAAACAGCCAGGATGAGATATCACTTTAAAGGAATGTGGAGCTAGCAGCAAGGTCAGGTAATGAGTTGGGGAGTATGGACTGTGAATAGAAGTTCCTAATTCTGAAACATTCCTCTGAGACAGGATAAGATATAGGCCTTGCACAGGTGTCCACTCTATCGCTTTCACTGTTTTTAATTTCTTCTGCCCGCGGTTCCCAGCCATGCTTTGTTAAGCTTGCTAGAGAGTATATAATCACGCTGCTCTGTAGAATAAACGGACTGACTGCTTTTAGCCACATTGGTGTGCGGTCTGATTCCTAGCGCCATCCCGCTCTTTCGAAGACCCTGGACCTAAAAGTTTCCCAAGATCTGGATTAGGACGTGGGGAACACTCGACAATTTCTATTCTCCAACCCGGCAAATTCTCCCTATATTACAGCTCTATTAATTAATTGTCTCTTAAGCTACATCCTTAAATCCCCACAATGTATTCTCTGGTGCTACCGGGTAAAGGAGTTTTGTTTGTTTCCGCATATTATTTCAATCTGCTTCAGTTCCCTTGTCTTGATTTCTATCTGCACAACAGCTCTGATTTATTGCCATGCACACCCCTCCTTCCTTGTCAGGGAGCAAATCGAATGCTCTTCGCTTTGGTCTAACTACATCCCTTAAGGGAAGAACCCTCTGTTTGTCATCCCGATGGCTAGCATCTCTTGTGTCCTTTTGGAATAAGCCCATGCTGGCAGATATACTAACTCTGCCTTTTCCCAATTCACTTCCTCATAGCAATGGGGGAACCAAAGCGTGGAAAGCATGAGGCCGTACTACTAGGGGTTTAGTCCCTTTGAGTGTATTGTCCTCCAAGGAGTTCTTAGAATTCCTGGTGGAGGGTGCGAGTGATTAAAAATTGGGTGTCCCGGAATTCGGTGTCCTAAAGTCCACGTTCCTCTCCATTTATGTGGTAATACTTGCCAGGCCTTTCCATCTCCACCTAGGCACCCTGATCCTTTAGCAATACAGTCCAACAAAAACTCTCCTGTTTGCCCTGCCGGTCCCACAATGTCTCGTAAAGGGGCTGGTAATTTGGGCCTTTGTCAGCTTTACTTCTGGTTCAACTTGCGACGGGACGAGAGTGGGAGAGGTGGGAGGTTTCTTGATCTGATGCCCTTTCCCTCTCACCAGACCAAGGGAGGGGATCCTACTTCATGCAGTTGTGTTTTTTCATCCCTCCTTTTCTTCTAGAAGCCCCTTCCCGAGTCCAGCACTCCCCTGTACTACAAGCAGAGCAGCATCTCTTCAGTCGTTTCTCTTTCTCCCTTTTTTTTATAAAGCCAATACTAAGGGATCCTGTGGTATCGTAAGCCCACACGCCCTCTGCCATTCCAAGGCAAAATCCCACACCCCAGAGGGCTTTCCTTAGGGATGGCATTCCTTTATTTCCCTCCCATGGTGAGTGAGATTTCCCTCTGGATTCCTCTTGTTTCTAACTCAACTCCCATCTGTCTCTCCAGCAATAGGAAGGAGAAGGATTCGGTTTCTCTAGGACACTCTCAGCTCCACAGGGCCGTGTGTCTGTGGGTTGAGAAGCCAAAGCATGGCAGCGCTGGCTGAAGCCGTTACTGGTGGGATGCTTGCCATGGCAACGGAGCCCCAAACAAACCCCACTCTCCAAGCGCCATGGCAGGTAAGGCAGCAGGCTCCCGCTGCTACCGCTGCTCCTGCCCCCCAGGAGCCCCCCACCTGCCTCTGCCGTCCGATGGCTCAGCCCAGCACCTATCTGATCTTGCCCCAGCAGGGACGTTCCCAGCGGTTACTGCCCGCATGCTGCCTTCTGGGTTGGGGGAGGGCGAGGCCACCCTGCAATGCCTGGCAGGGAGTTCCGGGGCCCCTGGGGAGCCCGGGGAGGCTGGGGCAGGTGCCTGCGGAGTGCAGCTCCCCGAGAAGGTGCAAGTCCCTCCTGGGGTGCAGCTCCTTTCCAGGGTGGAGCCTGGTACCTGTGCAGTGGTACCTGTAATGTTTTGCTCCTGTACCTGTGCACAGCATCCCCGAAGGGCTTTGTAATGACATATGGACATCCCTTCTCAGAAATGGACTGATGTCTTTTTCTCTATTGCCCTTGTTTTCAGAATACACCAACGAGAAATCCCTGGTCCCCCGGGACTCATCCAAAATTGAGAGCAGAGACTCTGCTGGAGGAGGAAAAGGTGCCCGGGAAACACCTGCTGCGTAAGTACCCATTGGACATGGGCTTCTTTGTTAGGGGTGTCAGTGTGCTACCTCGTTTCAGGATCTGGGCTTGCAGAGACCTTCAGAGGGTCTTTACCTTGGTCAAGCTGCTGTCAGCTTGTGCGGTCATGTGTCTGTGCCAAAGCACACTTGGTTATTCAGGCCTTAGAAAGGAGACTGATGTGTTATGGTGTGCCTGGAACAAACCGTGCCGTGGCATTCTGCTCCCCAGGCAGCATCTGCAAGGCCAAAGCCTGCCTTTGCCTGGTCTGCGTGTACGCAGGGAGCATCTTCCTGCAGGAGCTGTTGCTCTCAGGCATTCCCCGGTCAGTGTGGATGGCAGCGCGTTGCGCTTGAACCTGCGGCCTTGTTGTGGGGCTTGATGTCAAGATGTAGGCTTTGAGCTCTCAGAACATCCCGTTGAGATGTTGAAGCTTTAGGCTGTGTTGTCTGAGCTTTCTGTTGGGTACAAGGGCTTTAGTTTCAGTTCTGATCCCCTTCCTTTCTTCTTCTAGACGCCGAAGAGAGCCGGCGAGAGGGACATCCAAAGCAGTATGTACAACCACCATCTCACACCTGTGTTTTTTCCTACACGCTGCCCTCAGCTCTAACCAGTGTAGCCTTGTCTTGCTTCTCCATGCACTGCCTTAGCTGGGGCATTTGTTCCTAGAAGTGTGTAATTGAGGAGAAGTGGTTTGGGCCCTTCGGGGTATATCCATGTCTTTCCTAGCTTGCCATGAATGGAAGTGGTGTTGTTACACAAAGTGGCATTCCCAAGTTGTGCCTTCGATCTCGCCGCTTGCTCTGCCAAGCGCTTTAGCTTCTTGTCATGCTGCACAAAGGCACTTTCTAAGCTGTCCCAGGGTTGGGCTGGGGTTTGAGCAAGTGCCGGTCCCGGGAGGGTGGAAATGGCTCTTTCAGGGACACTCAGAGGATATAGCGCAGACGTCCAGGCCACAGGAGAGGGGAACGGTTGCTGTGCTTGGAGTGTAGAACTTCAATCTGTGTTTCATTGTCTCCGACCAGGTTGATGGCTCGTCTGCATCCCCTTCGCTGGCCCGGCTTATTAAGGTATCTAGCTCTCTGTTGCTGTTAAAGGAGGAAACCCAAGTGTTTTCTTGCTATTTTGAAATCGTACCCCGAGACCTATAGCTGGGTGACTGCTTTCACGTGAAGAGAACTCTCAGCTCTTGCTAACGATTTAAAGTCTTGATTTTGAGTTTCAGCTGTGGGTTGGATTTGACATGTGCACTCTTTTCTCCACTCTGCTGCGTAACTTGGTCTGGGAGAGCCATTGCACTGTGTGCAAAGGTGTAGTGCTGGCCAGTGAAATGACTGGCCTTTGAAGCTACAAAGGTGCGAGAAGGCAGAGGGCCTCCTTGGTCCCGCTGAAAAGAAAGGCTGGAGTTCATCTCTTTCCACCTGTAACTTCTCCCCTGTCTCCCTGCAGAAGTTCACTTGTGTACATTTGGAGAGAAGAAATCAGTAGGTGTGAAGGGAGCTACCAGAAGGTGGTGGTCTCCATTAGTGCTTGCCCTGCACGTGTCCTTTGTTCTTGAAAGTCGTCAGGAGAAGTTTCTCTCAGTAACGGGAAGGTCTCTCCAAGTAGTGTGCACATTGCAGCTTTTGAGGAAATTTCTCTTTCAGAGACAAGCCTGACTTGAAGCATGTCCCAACTGCTACTTGAACCCCCTGAGTGCAGACCGGCTTTTAGCATGGAGGCTGCATGTTGCAAAAGGTTTTCAGGTTTCTCACTGGATTGTATTAAATGCTGTGTTTGAATTCCCTTCAATTCCTGGAGACGTGGATGTGTTTAGTCAGCTGTTTGCTTTCAGACAAATTCAGCCAGTTTCTGTAGAGGTTTTGTTAGATGTTCGTGCAAGTGATTCAATCCATGCCGGTCTGGATTGCCTCATGAACGGGACGAGTGGTTGATCTGGGTAGAGCGGTGCTTGGGAATGGTGGGTGTGACATCATGCCCTGTTCCACAGACTGCCAACCTGGCTGAAGCCGACGCTTCCGAGGAAGACAAGATCGCAGCCATGATGGTCCAGTCTTGTCAGCAGTACCATCCGGTCCAGTGAGTGCTGAGAATGTCCAGTCTGTCCTGTGGAGGTTGCTGAAGAGCCGCAGGGCGGTCTGTTTCCACCAGAGACATTGATACAGAGCTTTGTCTTTGTTTCCCCTTTAGTTACATGAAGAAATGCTGGGGTCCACCTCCACCAAGCTACATCTGCTTTCGGTGCGGGGAACCTGGCCACTACCGCAGGGACTGCCCCACTAATGGGGTAAGAGTGGGGGGACTCGTGGCATCACTTCACTTTGAGTTTGTTTACATTGTCAGTGAGGTAAACAAAGCATGAATACTGGTATTCAGAAGGGTTTCTCTGGGGTGAAAGAGAGCAGCTCTGTGGCCACGGGGCAAAGCCCTTCAGAATGCCAGGGAAACGGGGATTTACAAAGGGACCGTTTCCTTCCCTCTGGGTCAGCGACGTGAAATGTGCCCGTAGATCTTTCCCTGGGAACTGTGATGCATCTGTTAATACTTCCATCACTGTACCCTTCCCTTTTAATATTGACCTAAGTGAATGCTGCGAGCCTCTGGACGAGTCCTGCTGCCATTTACTGTCAGTCCCTGAATGTGTCTGCAGAGGCTGTGAAGTCAGCCGTGTTGTCTGGCTGGTGCCGAGAGGTTTCCCCAGTGCCTGACAGAGAGCCCTGAGTTCAGCTCTCAGCAGACCTGGGCCTTGGAGGAGGAGCGGGTCTGTGTCTCTTCCCTGTGTGGCTGGTGCGCTCAGGGAGCTCTCCCGCTTAAGGAACCTGAAGTCAAGACCAAGACTGTCGACTGAGTTCAAAACCAAGCTCAAGCCTTAGTGACATCCTGGCTGTATCCACTGAGGAAAATCAGTATTGCCCTCAAGCGAGCCTTACGCTAGGGCAAAGGGCAGGATGAAAGGCTCCTGCTGCTTCTAATAATCACCGCCATGTCCGTTTCCCTTCTTGACAGGACAAAGATTTTGAGCCAGTTCGGAGAATAAAGAAGAGCACAGGGATTCCCAGCACGTTCCTGGTGGAGGTGAAAGACCCCAGCACAAAGGGCACAATGGTGACCAGCACTGGGCAATACGTCATTCCATCTGTGACTGCGTAAGTACTGAAGGAATTGGACTGAGAGAAGAGGGAGCAAGAGAAACCCTGCAAAGATGGCAATGCCGGCACTTTGGCCGGCAGCTTCCGGGGAGGAAGCATTGTCATTGGACCTTGGCCCTAAAATCTGTGCCACCTTCTCCTCTTAAAACCAGGCGGTCACAATGTTCATGCCCCTGCGAGTTGGTTAAAGTGGTGGTGTGCCACCATCCACGAGGGAGACAGCCAGCGTCTTTTCAGTTGTCTGTGGGGACAGGACAAGGGGCAGTGGCTTCAAGTTGGAGCAAAGGAAGTTCTGCACCAATCTGGGCAAGAACTTTTTCACAGTGAGGGTGAGGGAGCCCTGGGACAGGCTGCCCGGGGGGTTCGGAGTCTCATCTCTGGAGATATTCCAGCCCCGTCTGGACGCCGACCTGTGCAATATGAGCTGGGGAGCTGCTTTGGCAGGGGGTTAGACTCGATGAGCTCTTGAGGTCCCTTCCAGCCCCTGTGATTCTGTGCTTCTGTGATCTGAATTTCTGCGAAAGCGTACAGGTAGAGTTGTTCTCTTCACAAGCTCATTTTGCTTTGGAATGCTACTTCACAAATACAAACTGTCACAAATAGCTGTTGAGCCAAGCTTTCTGTCCCCGTCTGAGTTTGCCTTTACCCATTTGTACCTTTCTTCTTCCTTCCCCACCACCCTCCAGGGAAGCGTATGCCAGAGGAAAAAGAAAGCGTCCCTTCCCATGCGACGAGCCATCCTCCTCCTCCTCCCCCTCAGATGCTCCTATTCCTGAATGGTTGTGTTGTCCCATCTGTAAAGAAGACCTGAATGACGCCGCAATCATCCCCTGTTGTGGGAACAGTTACTGTGACGAGTGTAAGTGTTACTCCCATGACTGTCCTTTCAGACCATCCCATCTGATCTGTAGAAAGCAGCAAGGGGAGATCACCAGCTTCCTTCGGGCTCTGTTCTATTTCAAACTTCAGTACACCCTGACTAGGAAAGGACTCCGCCCCTCTAAGGGGGAAAGCACAAGTCAGAATGCTTTATTCCCCTTTTCCATACCTAGCTCCATCTTCTCTGTGTGTGCAAGGACATGTATGAGAAGAGTGCAGAAATGTGCACCAACCTGCTTTTGAGAGGCGGCTTATTCCTTAAGCTTGAGGTGTGGGATTGTCACTGTCCTTGGGGGTAGAAAGAAGACGAGTTGGATCACTGGACACAGCGACCTGTAGGTCATTTGCTAAAGACCAGAAGTTTTTACATTGTGCAACGTTGATCGCTCCAGGCTCTCCATGCAGACAATATTCACCCAGGAATCATTGGTTTTCAAGGGATTAGAACTCTCAAACTGTCTTTAGTTTGGCTAAAAACTACTCTGACTCTTCTGGTCTTCCACAGGCATTCGAACAGTGCTGCTGGATTCGGAGGGCCATACCTGCCCAACGTGCCACCGGGCGGATGTCTCCCCCGACACCTTAGTGGCCAACAAGGCACTACGCAAGGTAACGTGAGGACTCTCCGAAAGCTGCTTGTACCAACAGTCTCTGCAAGAAACTGAAAGGGAGGGAAATACTCACTGGCAGACAGTGGTTAGTGCCAGGGTAGGATGGGATGTGATCCTAGCTCTGTCTGTTGATTTGCTGTGGGACCGAGAGCGTGTACAGGAACACACAGGGGATGTGACTCAGGGGTGGGGGGGACGCTTTGTTCGTCTGTCTCGGGAAGTTTCATGGTGCCTTTGTGTCAATGTTTTCTGCCTGTAGCTTGTGAACAGGTTCAACAGCGGTACCGGCAGCGCCAAATGGCCCCGTCACTAGATTCAGCAGCACCATTATCATCAGCAGACTGTTCCAGAAGGGGATGTGCACTTGCACCATTCTTGTTTATAACTATTTTATTGAAATAAAGTTTCAGGGTTGAAAAGAAAAGACTGAAAAACAAACCCTTCTTGAGGGAAGGAGGTAAAAACCAGGAGCAGAAGCTACTTGTTTGTGGAAGGGGCTGATGCTGATCTCAGAAAGCCTTTCCACACTGATTTTCATGACTCTTAGAGCAAAGCCTGTAAGGAAGCGCTAGTTTCTGCCTGACAGCTCCTGGCCGGAGCTGAAGGGCAGCCACCTCGGTTGCAGACGGGAAAGATCCTGGGTGCCTGCATCTTGTCCATGCAAGGACCAATGGAGAAAGGAAGTGTTTCCCAGGCAGGAGAAGGCAGCTGGGGCAGGAGTGCTCTGCCCAGAGATACCCCAAGGAAGCCAAATATTCCCAGTCCCTGAGCAGGGTAGTAGTTAGCAGTGAGAGCTGCTCAGGCCTAAGGAGAAAAACACACTGTAGGAACTAAACCTGCTGGGAGGGCTCAGAAGGGTCTCTGGGAGTCAGGGTGCCCAATGCCTGGTCTCAGGGAACTTTGACAATGTCTCCTTCCCCCCTGCACCCGGCCTCGCTGTCCTCACTGGGAGCCCAGGCCTCAGCTCAGCTTGGCCGCAGCAGGTGCAGAGCCTGGGCCGGCCCAGACACCCATGGCCGCCTGGCAGCCCTGTGCCCCAGGCCTACAGCTCCCAGCATGCCCCGGGGCAGGCCTTGCTGGAGCCTGAGCCTCTGGGGACACCAGCCCCAGACCCGGCCCAGCTCCCTCAGATCCCATGGCTGCTCCCTGAGTCTTCTCTGGCCCTGCACTGAGAGGGGGACATCAGATGGACAGAGGGATGGAGGGACACAGGCTGTGCCAGGGGGCGGGACAGAGGGGACACTGCAAAGGCAGGTAGGAGCAGAAAGGATGGAGAGAAGAGAGAGAAGGGCAGGGAGCGTGAGAGAGACGTGTGGAGGAAGGGAAGCAGAGCAAGAGGCTGAGGGACAGCCAGGGAGGGATTAGGAGGGACAGCCAGGCTGTCAGGGAAAGAGAACATTAGCGAGAAAGAAAGGGAAAGAGCAAGATCCTGATGGTCTCCAGACAGAGGGAGGAATCGCAAAGTGGGGGCAAGGATCTGGACAGAGTACCGTAGGGAGAGACAAAAGCAGCAATTTTGGGCAACGGCCCCAGTCCTTGGAGCTCCTGTTTGATCAAAGTTGGAAGACGTGCCGTGGTCTGGAGAGCGTGCTGCAGGGAGGTGAGAGCGACTGGGGAGCAAGGCTGAGAGACCTGCCTGAGCACAGAGGTGGCCGCAGCGCAGCCCAGGTGAGCTGGTTGTCTTGACTGTCAAAGTCGAGCCCCTGATTGTGCTCATTGTCTCTAGTATTTGACTCTCTGCCCAAATCAGGGGATGGCTTTGTTTCCACACGTTGTGGCAGTCGTGCAGGGCAGTGATGGCAGGGAAGGTTTGTATTTGGAAGTTTGGGATTTGGGTGGATGAGCTGTTGGTTTAGGAACTTTTTTATTCATCAGCAAAATGGGTGCAGTGGTTCCAGAAAGTTCCTCTCTCTTCTCCCTTTGCAAGCATCTTGGAGAATGGGAGAAAACTGGGAGGGATGCCCCTGAGTAGGGATAAATTCCAAGGGCATTGTAATGAGGGGTGGTGACAATATCTCTTGGTTAATTGTGAAGAGTGGCCTGAAAATGAGACCTTGAAATATCACGCTGTCTGTGCCTGTTTAGCCCTGGTTGGAGACCAGACGCCCACCAAACTCGGTCTATCCTTTGTAGTTGGACAGGGGAGGAAATATATATTGAGAGGCTTAGGAGTCAATGTAAGGACAGGGAGAGATCATCTTATCATCAGTGACATGGGCAAAACAGACTCAGCACAGAGTGAAGGAAAGAAAACTCTCTAATTTATTACACTACAACTACACACAGAGTGAAACCAGAGTTGGGTAATGAGAAGCACAACACTCCCCTTCACTTTATTCTCTCCCAGGCTGTTCCAGTGTTACGGTTGAATTTTGTAGCTCCTCTAACAGAAGAGCTCAAACGGCTACAGCCACATCCTACTGCAATCCAAACCATGCACATCCTTTCTATTCTCAAAACACAGAAGTACTTTCTATTCTCCAACCCGGCAAATTCTCCCTATATTACAGCTATATTAATTAATTGTCCCTTAAGCTACATCCTTAAATCCCCACAATGTATTCTCTGGTGCTACCGGGTAAAGGAGTTTTGTTTGTTTCCGCATATTATTTCAATCTGCTTCAGTTCCCTTGTCTTGATTTCTATCTGCACAACAGCTCTGATTTATTGCCATGCACACCCCTCCTTCCTTGTCAGGGAGCAAATCGAATGCTCTCCGCTTTGGTCTAACTACGTCCCTTAAGGAAGAACCCTCTGTTTGTCATCCCGATGGCTAGCATCTCTTGTGTCTTTTTGGAATAAGCCCATGCTGGCAGATACACTAACTCTGCCTTTTCCCAATTCACTTCCTCATAGCAATGGGGGAACCAAATCGTGGAAAGCATGAGGCCGTACTACTAGGGGTAGAGTCCCTTTGAGTGTACTGTCCTCCAAGGGGTTCTTAGAATTCCTGGTGGAGGGTGCGAGTGATTAAAAATTGGGTGTCCAGGAATTCGGTGTCCTAAAGTCCACGTTCCTCTCCATTTATGTGGTAATACTTGCCAGGCCTTTCCATGTCCACCTAGCCACCCTGATCCTTTAGCAATACAGTCCAACAAAAACTCTCCTGTTTGCCCTGCCTGTCCCACAATGTCTCGTAAAGGGGCTGGTAATTTGGGCCTTTGTCAGCTTTACTTCTGGGTCAACTTGCGACGGGACCAGAGTGGGAGAGGTGGGAGGTTTCTTGATCTCATGCACTTTCCCACTCACCAGACCAAGGGAGGGGATCCTACTTCATGCAGTTGTGTTTTTTCATCCCTCCTTTTCTTCTAGAAGCCCCTTCCCGAGTCCAGCACTCCCCTGTACTACAAGCAGAGCAGCATCTCTTCAGTCGTTTCTCTTTCTCCCTTTTTTTTATAAAGCCAATACTAAGGGATCCTGTGGTATCATAAGCCCACACTCCCTCTGCCATTCCAAGGCAAAATCCCACACCCCAGAGGGCTTTCCTTAGGGATGGCATTCCTTTGTTTCCCTCCCATGGTGAGTGAGATTTCCCTCTGGATTCCTCTTCTTGTTTCTAACTCAACTCCCATCTGTCTCTCCAGCAATAGGAAGGAGAAGGATTCGGTTTCTCTAGGACACTCTCAGCTCCACAGGGCCGTGTGTCTGTGGGTTGAGAAGCCAAAGCATGGCAGCGCTGGCTGAAGCCGTTACTGGTGGGATGCTTGCCATGGCAACGGAGCCCCAAACAAACCCCACTCTCCAAGCGCCATGGCAGGTAAGGCAGCAGGCTCCCGCTCCTCCCGCTGCTCCTGCCCCCCAGGAGCCCCCCACCTGCCTCTGCCGTCCGATGGCTCAGCCCAGCACCTATCTGATCTTCCCCCAGCAGGGACGTTCCCAGCGGTTACTGCCCGCATGCTGCCTTCTGGGTTGGGGGAGGGCGAGGCCACCCCGCAATGCCTGGCAGGGAGTTCCGGGGCCCCTGGGGAGCCCGGGGAGGCTGGGGCAGGTGCCTGCGGAGTGCAGCTCCCCGAGAAGGTGCAAGTCCCTCCTGGGGTGCAGCTCCTTTCCAGGGTGGAGCCTGGTACCTGTGCAGTGGTACCTGTAACGTTTTGCTCCTGTACCTGTGCACAGCGTCCCCGAAGAGCTTTGTAATGACATATGGACATCCCTTCTCAGAAATGGACTGATGTCTTTTTCTCTATTGCCCTTGTCTTCAGAATACACCAACGACAAATCCCTGGTCCCCCGGGACTCATCCAAAATTGGGAGCAGAGACTCTGCTGGAGGAGGAAAAGCTGCCCGGGAAACACCTGCTGCGTAAGTACCAATTGGACATGGGCTTCTTTGTTAGGGGTGTCAGTGTGCTACCTCGTTTCAGGATCCGGGCTTGCAGAGGCCTTCAGAGTGTCTTTACCTTGGTCAAGCTGCTGTCAGTTTGTGCGGTCGTGTGTCTGTGCCAAAGCAGACTTGGATTTCCAGGCCTTAGAAAGGAGACTGATGTGTTATGGTGTGCCTGGAACAAACCGTGCCGTGGCACCCTGCTCCCCAGGCAGCATCTGCAAGGCCAAAGCCTGCCTTTGCCTGGTCTGCGTGTACGCAGGGAGCATCTTCCTGCAGGAGCTGTTGCTCTCAGGCATTCCCCGGTCAGTGTGGATGGCAGCGCGTTGCGCTTGAACCTGCGGCCTTGTTGTGGGGCTTGATGTCAAGATGTAGGCTTTGAGCTCTCAGAACATCCTGTTGGGATGTTGAGGCTTTAGGGTGTGTTGTCTGAGCTTTCTGTTGGGTACAAGTGCTTTAGTTTCAGTTCTGATCCCCTTCCTTTCTTCTTCTAGACGCCGAAGAGAGCCGGCGAGAGGGACATCCAAAGCAGTATGTACAACCACCATCTCGCACCTGTGTTTTTTCCTACACGCTGCTCTCAGCTCTAACCAGTGTAGCCGTGTCTTGCTTTTCCATGCACTGCCTTAGCTGGGGCATTTGTTCCTAGAACTGTGTAATTGAGGAGAAGTGGTTTGCGCCCCTCTGGGTACATCCATGTCTTTCCTAGCTTGCCGTGAATGGAAGTGGTGTTGTTACACAAAGTGGCATTCCCGAGTTGTGCCTTCGATCTCGCCGCTTGCTCTGCCAAGCGCTTTAGCTTCTTGTCATGCAGCACAAAGGCACTTTCTAAGCCGTCCCAGGGTTGGGCTGGGGTTTGAGCAAGTGCCGGTCCCGGGAGGGTGGAAATGGCTCTTTCAGGGACACTCAGAGGATATAGCGCAGACGTCCAGGCCACAGGAGAGGGGAACGGTTGCTGTGCTTGGAGTGTAGAACTTCAATCTGTGTTTCATTGTCTCCGACCAGGTTGATGGCTCGTCTGCATCCCCTTCGCTGGCCCGGCTTATTAAGGTATCTAGCTTTCTGTTGCTGTTAAAGGAGGAAACCCAAGTGTTTTCTTGCTATTTTGAAATCGTACCCCAAGACCTACAGCTGGGTGACTGCTTTCACGTGAAGAGAACTCTCAGCTCTTGCTAACGATTTAAAGTCTTGATTTTGAGTTTCAGCTGTGGGTTGGATTTGACATGTGCACTCTTTTCTCCACTCTGCTGCGTAACTTGGTCTGGGAGAGCCATTGCACTGTGTGCAAAGGTGTAGTGCTGGCCAGTGAAATGACTGGCCTTTGAAGCTACAAAGGTGCGAGAAGGCAGAGGGCCTCCTTGGTCCCGCTGAAAAGAAAGGCTGGAGTTCATCTCTTCCCACCGGTAACTTCTCCCCTGTCTCCCTGCAGAAGTTCACTTGTGTACATTTGGAGAGAAGAAATCAGTAGGTGTGAAGGGAGCTACCAGAAGGTGGTGGTCTCCATTAGTGCTTGCCCTGCACATGTCCTTTGTTCTTGAAAGTCGTCAGGTGAAGTTTCTCTCAGTAACGGGAAGGTCTCTCCCAAGTAGTCTGCACATTGCAGCTTTTGAGGAAATGTCTCTTTCAGAGACAAGCCTGACTTGAAGCACGTCCCAACTGCTACTTGAACCCCCTGAGTGCAGACCGGCTTTTAGCATGGAGGCTGCACGTTGCAAAAGGTTTTCAGGTTTCTCACTGGATTGTATTAAATGCTGTGTTTGAATTCCCTTCAATTCCTGGAGACGTGGATGTGTTTAGTCAGCTGTTTGCTTTCAGACAAATTCAGCCAGTTTCTGTAGAGGTTTTGTTAGATGTTCGTGCAAGTGATTCAATCCATGCCGGTCTGGATTGCCTCATGAACGGGACGAGTGGTTGATCTGGGTAGAGCGGTGCTTGGGAATGGTGGGTGTGACATCATGCCCTGTTCCACAGACTGCCAACCTGGCTGAAGCCGACGCTTCCGAGGAAGACAAGATCGCAGCCATGATGGTCCAGTCTTGTCAGCAGTACCATCCGGTCCAGTGAGTGCTGAGAATGTCCAGTCTGTCCTGTGGAGGTTGCTGAAGAGCCGCAGGGCGGTCTGTTTCCACCAGAGACATTGATACAGAGCTTTGTCTTTGTTTCCCCTTTAGTTACATGAAGAAATGCTGGGGTCCACCTCCACCAAGCTACATCTGCTTTCGGTGCGGGAAACCTGGCCACTACCGCAGGGACTGCCCCACTAATGGGGTAAGAGTGGGGGGACTCGTGGCATCACTTCACTTTGAGTTTGTTTACCTTGTCAGTGAGGTAACCAAGGCATGAATACTGGTATTCAGAAGGGTTTCTCTGGGGGTGAAAGAGAGCAGCTCTGTGGCCACGGGGCAAAGCCCTTCAGAATGCCAGGGAAACGGGGATATACAAAGGGACCGTTTCCTTCCCTCTGGGTCAGCGACGTGAAATGTGCCCGTAGATCTTTCCCTGGGAACTGTGATGCATCTGTTAATACTTCTATCACTGTACCCTTCCCTTTTAATATTGACCTGAGTGAATGCTACGAGCCTCTGGACGAGTCCTGCTGCCATATACTGTCAGTCCCTGAATGTGTCTGCAGAGGCTGTGAAGTCAGCCGTGTTGTCTGGCTGGTGCCGGGAGGTTTCCCCAGTGCCTGACAGAGAGCCCTGAGTTCAGCTCTCAGCGGACCTGGGCCTTGGAGGAGGAGCGGGTCTGTGTCTCTTCCCTGTGTGGCTGGTGCGCTCAGGGAGCTCTCCCGCTTAAGGAACCTGAAGTCAAGACCAAGACTGTCGACTGAGTTCAAAACCAAGCTCAAGCCTTAGTGACATCCTGGCTGTATCCACTGAGGAAAATCAGTATTGCCCTCAAGCGAGCCTTACGCTAGGGCAAAGGGCAGGATGAAAGGCTCCTGCTGCTTCTAATAATCACTGCCATGTCCGTTTCCCTTCTTGACAGGACAAAGATTTTGAGCCAGTTCGGAGAATAAAGAAGAGCACAGGGATTCCCAGCACGTTCCTGGTGGAGGTGAAAGACCCCAGCACAAAGGGCACAATGGTGACCAGCACTGGGCAATACGTCATTCCATCTGTGACTGCGTAAGTACTGAAGGAATTGGACTGAGAGAAGAGGGAGCAAGAGAAACCCTGCACAGATGGCAATGCCGGCACTTTGGCCAGCAGCTTCCGGGGAGGAAGCATTGTCATTGGACCTTGGCCCTAAAATCTGTGCCACCTTCTCCTCTTAAAACCAGGCGGTCACAATGTTCATGCCCCTGCGAGTTGGTTAAAGTGGTGGTGTGCCACCATCCACGAGGGAGACAGCCAGCGTCTTTTCAGTTGTCTGTGGGGACAGGACAAGGGGCAGTGGCTTCAAGTTGGAGCAAAGGAAGTTCTGCACCAATCTGGGCAAGAACTTTTTCACAGTGAGGGTGAGGGAGCCCTGGGACAGGCTGCCCGGGGGGTTCGGAGTCTCATCTCTGGAGATATTCCAGCCCCGTCTGGACGCCGACCTGTGCAATATGAGCTGGGGAGCTGCTTTGGCAGGGGGTTAGACTCGATGAGCTCTTGAGGTCCCTTCCAGCCCCTGTGATTCTGTGCTTCTGTGATCTGAATTTCTGCGAAAGCGTACAGGTAGAGTTGTTCTCTTCACAAGCTCATTTTGCTTTGGAATGCTACTTCACAAATACAAACTGTCACAAATAGCTGTTGAGCCAAGCTTTCTGTCCCCGTCTGAGTTTGCCTTTACCCATTTGTACCTTTCTTCTTCCTTCCCCACCACCCTCCAGGGAAGCGTATGCCAGAGGAAAAAGAAAGCGTCCCTTCCCATGCGACGAGCCATCCTCCTCCTCCTCCCCCTCAGATGCTCCTATTCCTGAATGGTTGTGTTGTCCCATCTGTAAAGAAGACCTGAATGACGCCGCAATCATCCCCTGTTGTGGGAACAGTTACTGTGACGAGTGTAAGTGTTACTCCCATGACTGTCCTTTCAGACCATCCCATCTGATCTGTAGAAAGCAGCAAGGGGAGATCACCAGCTTCCTTCGGGCTCTGTTCTATTTCAAACTTCAGTACACCCTGACTAGGAAAGGACTCCGCCCCTCTAAGGGGGAAAGCACAAGTCAGAATGCTTTATTCCCCTTTTCCATACCTAGCTCCATCTTCTCTGTGTGTGCAAGGACATGTATGAGAAGAGTGCAGAAATGTGCACCAACCTGCTTTTGAGAGGCGGCTTATTCCTTAAGCTTGAGGTGTGGGATTGTCACTGTCCTTGGGGGTAGAAAGAAGACGAGTTGGATCACTGGACACAGCGACCTGTAGGTCATTTGCTAAAGACCAGAAGTTTTTACATTGTGCAACGTTGATCGCTCCAGGCTCTCCATGCAGACAATATTCACCCAGGAATCATTGGTTTTCAAGGGATTAGAACTCTCAAACTGTCTTTAGTTTGGCTAAAAACTACTCTGACTCTTCTGGTCTTCCACAGGCATTCGAACAGTGCTGCTGGATTCGGAGGGCCATACCTGCCCAACGTGCCACCGGGCGGATGTCTCCCCCGACACCTTAGTGGCCAACAAGGCACTACGCAAGGTAACGTGAGGACTCTCCGAAAGCTGCTTGTACCAACAGTCTCTGCAAGAAACTGAAAGGGAGGGAAATACTCACTGGCAGACAGTGGTTAGTGCCAGGGTAGGATGGGATGTGATCCTAGCTCTGTCTGTTGATTTGCTGTGGGACCGAGAGCGTGTACAGGAACACACAGGGGATGTGACTCAGGGGTGGGGGGGACGCTTTGTTCGTCTGTCTCGGGAAGTTTCATGGTGCCTTTGTGTCAATGTTTTCTGCCTGTAGCTTGTGAACAGGTTCAACAGCGGAACCGGCAGCGCCAAATGGCCCCGTCACTAGGTTCAGCAGCACCATCATCAGCAGCCGACTGTTCCAGAAGGGGATGTGCACTTGCACCATTCTTGTTTATAACTATTTTATTGAAATAAAGTTTCAGGGTTGAAAAGAAAAGACTGAAAAACAAACCCTTCTTGAGGGAAGGAGGTAAAAACCAGGAGCAGAAGCTACTTGTTTGTGGAAGGGGCTGATGCTGATCTCAGAAAGCCTTTCCACACTGATTTTCATGACTCTTAGAGCAAAGCCTGTAAGGAAGCGCTAGTTTCTGCCTGACAGCTCCTGGCCGGAGCTGAAGGGCAGCCACCTCGGTTGCAGACGGGAAAGATCCTGGGTGCCTGCATCTTGTCCATGCAAGGACCAATGGAGAAAGGAAGTGTTTCCCAGGCAGGAGAAGGCAGCTGGGGCAGGAGTGCTCTGCCCAGAGATACCCCAAGGAAGCCGAATATTCCCAGTCCCTGAGCAGGGTAGTAGTTAGCAGTGAGAGCTGCTCAGGCCTAAGGAGAAAAACACACTGTAGGAACTAAACCTGCTGGGAGGGCTCAGAAGGGTCTCTGGGAGTCAGGGTGCCCAATGCCTGGTCTCAGGGAACTTTGACAATGTCTCCTTCCCCCCTGCACCCGGCCTCGCTGTCCTCACTGGGAGCCCAGGCCTCAGCTCAGCTTGGCCGCAGCAGGTGCAGAGCCTGGGCCGGCCCAGACCCCCATGGCCGCCTGGCAGCCCTGTGCCCCAGGCCTACAGCTCCCAGCATGCCCCGGGGCAGGCCTTGCTGGAGCCTGAGCCTCTGGGGACACCAGCCCCAGACCCGGCCCAGCTCCCTCAGATCCCATGGCTGCTCCCTGAGTCTTCTCTGGCCCTGCACTGAGAGGGGGACATCAGATGGACAGAGGGATGGAGGGACACAGGCTGTGCCAGGGGGCGGGACAGAGGGGACACTGCAAAGGCAGGTAGGAGCAGAAAGGATGGAGAGAAGAGAGAGAAGGGCAGGGAGCGTGAGAGAGACGTGTGGAGGAAGGGAAGCAGAGCAAGAGGCTGAGGGACAGCCAGGGAGGGATTAGGAGGGACAGCCAGGCTGTCAGGGAAAGAGAACATTAGCGAGAAAGAAAGGGAAAGAGCAAGATCCTGATGGTCTCCAGACAGAGGGAGGAATCGCAAAGTGGGGGCAAGGATCTGGACAGAGTACCGTAGGGAGAGACAAAAGCAGCAATTTTGGGCAACGGCCCCAGTCCTTGGAGCTCCTGTTTGATCAAAGTTGGAAGACGTGCCGTGGTCTGGAGAGCGTGCTGCAGGGAGGTGAGAGCGACTGGGGAGCAAGGCTGAGAGACCTGCCTGAGCACAGAGGTGGCCGCAGCACAGCCCAGGTGAGCTGGTTGTCTTGACTGTCAAAGTCGAGCCCCTGACTGTGCTCATTGTCTCTAGTATTTGACTCTCTGCCCAAATCAGGGGATGGCTTTGTTTCCACACGTTGTGGCAGTCGTGCAGGGCAGTGATGGCAGGGAAGGTTTGTATTTGGAAGTTTGGGATTTGGGTGGATGAGCTGTTGGATTAGGAACTTTTTTATTCGTCAGCAAAATGTGTGCCAGTGGTTCCAGAAAGTTCCTCTCTTTTCTCCCTTTGCAAGCATCTTGGCGAATGGGAGAAAACTGGGAGGGATGCCCCTGAGTAGGGATAAATTCCAAGGGCATTGTAATGAGGGGTGGTGACAATATCTCTTGGTTAATTGAGAAGAGTGGCCGGAAAATGAGACCTTGAAATATCACGCTGTCTGTGCCTGTTTAGCCCTGGTTAAAGACCAGATGCCCACCAAACTCGGTCTATCACTCTCCTTTGTAGTTGGACAGGGGAGGAAATGTATATTGAGAGGCTTAGGAGTCAATGTAAGGACAGGGAGAGATCATCTTATCATCAGTGACATGGGCAAAACAGACTCAGCACAGAGTGAAGGAAAGAAAACTCTCTAATTTATTACACTACAACTACACACAGAGTGAAACCAGAGTTGGGTAATGAGAAGCACAACACTCCCCTTCACTTTATTCTCTCCCAGGCTGTTCCAGTGTTATGGTTGAATTTTGTAGCTCCTCTAACAGAAGAGCTCAAACGGCTACAGCCACATCCTACTGCAATCCAAACCATGCACATACTTTCTATTCTCAAAACACAGAAGTACTTTCTATTCTCCAACCCGGCAAATTCTCCCTATATTACAGCTATATTAATTAATTGTCCCTTAAGCTACATCCTTAAATCCCCACAATGTATTCTCTGGTGC
This sequence comes from Porphyrio hochstetteri, assembly GCA_020800305.1. NCBI lineage: Eukaryota > Metazoa > Chordata > Aves > Gruiformes > Rallidae > Porphyrio > Porphyrio hochstetteri. The sequence goes on along the minus strand of CM036915.1, from coordinate 13,337,020 downwards.
TACCGGGTAAAGGAGTTTTGTTTGTTTCCGCATATTATTTCAATCTGCTTCAGTTCCCTTGTCTTGATTTCTATCTGCACAACAGCTCTGATTTATTGCCATGCACACCCCTCCTTCCTTGTCAGGGAGCAAATCGAATGCTCTCCGCTTTGGTCTAACTACGTCCCTTAAGGAAGAACCCTCTGTTTGTCATCCCGATGGCTAGCATCTCTTGTGTCTTTTTGGAATAAGCCCATGCTGGCAGATACACTAACTCTGCCTTTTCCCAATTCACTTCCTCATAGCAATGGGGGAACCAAATCGTGGAAAGCATGAGGCCGTACTACTAGGGGTAGAGTCCCTTTGAGTGTATTGTCCTCCAAGGGGTTCTTAGAATTCCTGGTGGAGGGTGCGAGTGATTAAAAATTGGGTGTCCAGGAATTCGGTGTCCTAAAGTCCACGTTCCTCTCCATTTATGTGGTAATACTTGCCAGGCCTTTCCATCTCCACCTAGCCACCCTGATCCTTTAGCAATACAGTCCAACAAAAACTCTCCTGTTTGCCCTGCCTGTCCCACAATGTCTCGTAAAGGGGCTGGTAATTTGGGCCTTTGTCAGCTTTACTTCTGGTTCAACTTGCGACGGGACCAGAGTGGGAGAGGTGGGAGGTTTCTTGATCTCATGCACTTTCCCTCTCACCAGACCAAGGGAGGGGATCCTACTTCATGTAGTTGTGTTTTTTCATCCCTCCTTTTCTTCTAGAAGCCCCTTCCCGAGTCCAGCACTCCCCTGTACTACAAGCAGAGCAGCATCTCTTCAGTCGTTTCTCTTTCTCCCTTTTTTTTATAAAGCCAATACTAAGGGATCCTGTGGTATCGTAAGCCCACACTCCCTCTGCCATTCCAAGGCAAAATCCCACACCCCAGAGGGCTTTCCTTAGGGATGGCATTCCTTTGTTTCCCTCCCATGGTGAGTGAGATTTCCCTCTGGATTCCTCTTCTTGTTTCTAACTCAACTGCTGTCTGTCTCTCCAGCAATAGGAAGGAGAAGGATTCGGTTTCTCTAGGACACTCTCAGCTCCACAGGGCCGTGTGTCTGTGGGTTGAGAAGCCAAAGCATGGCAGCGCTGGCTGAAGCCGTTACTGGTGGGATGCTTGCCATGGCAACGGAGCCCCAAACAAACCCCACTCTCCAAGCGCCATGGCAGGTAAGGCAGCAGGCTCCCGCTCCTCCCGCTGCTCCTGCCCCCCAGGAGCCCCCCACCTGCCTCTGCCGTCCGATGGCTCAGCCCAGCACCTATCTGATCTTCCCCCAGCAGGGACGTTCCCAGCGGTTACTGCCCGCATGCTGCCTTCTGGGTTGGGGGAGGGCGAGGCCACCCCGCAATGCCTGGCAGGGAGTTCCGGGGCCCCTGGGGAGCCCGGGGAGGCTGGGGCAGGTGCCTGCGGAGTGCAGCTCCCCGAGAAGGTGCAAGTCCCTCCTGGGGTGCAGCTCCTTTCCAGGGTGGAGCCTGGTACCTGTGCAGTGGTACCTGTAACGTTTTGCTCCTGTACCTGTGCACAGCGTCCCCGAAGAGCTTTGTAATGACATATGGACATCCCTTCTCAGAAATGGACTGATGTCTTTTTCTCTATTGCCCTTGTCTTCAGAATACACCAACGACAAATCCCTGGTCCCCCGGGACTCATCCAAAATTGGGAGCAGAGACTCTGCTGGAGGAGGAAAAGCTGCCCGGGAAACACCTGCTGCGTAAGTACCAATTGGACATGGGCTTCTTTGTTAGGGGTGTCAGTGTGCTACCTCGTTTCAGGATCCGGGCTTGCAGAGGCCTTCAGAGGGTCTTTACCTTGGTCAAGCTGCTGTCAGTTTGTGCGGTCGTGTGTCTGTGCCAAAGCAGACTTGGATTTCCAGGCCTTAGAAAGGAGACTGATGTGTTATGGTGTGCCTGGAACAAACCGTGCCGTGGCACCCTGCTCCCCAGGCAGCATCTGCAAGGCCAAAGCCTGCCTTTGCCTGGTCTGCGTGTACGCAGGGAGCATCTTCCTGCAGGAGCTGTTGCTCTCAGGCATTCCCCGGTCAGTGTGGATGGCAGCGCGTTGCGCTTGAACCTGCGGCCTTGTTGTGGGGCTTGATGTCAAGATGTAGGCTTTGAGCTCTCAGAACATCCTGTTGGGATGTTGAGGCTTTAGGGTGTGTTGTCTGAGCTTTCTGTTGGGTACAAGTGCTTTAGTTTCAGTTCTGATCCCCTTCCTTTCTTCTTCTAGACGCCGAAGAGAGCCGGCGAGAGGGACATCCAAAGCAGTATGTACAACCACCATCTCGCACCTGTGTTTTTTCCTACACGCTGCTCTCAGCTCTAACCAGTGTAGCCGTGTCTTGCTTTTCCATGCACTGCCTTAGCTGGGGCATTTGTTCCTAGAACTGTGTAATTGAGGAGAAGTGGTTTGCGCCCCTCTGGGTACATCCATGTCTTTCCTAGCTTGCCGTGAATGGAAGTGGTGTTGTTACACAAAGTGGCATTCCCAAGTTGTGCCTTCGATCTCACCGCTTGCTCTGCCAAGCGCTTTAGCTTCTTGTCATGCAGCACAAAGGCACTTTTTTAGCCGTCCCAGGGTTGGGCTGGGGTTTGAGCAAGTGCTGGTCCCGGGAGGGTGGAAATGGCTCTTTCAGGGACACTCAGAGGATATAGCGCAGACGTCCAGGCCACAGGAGAGGGGAACGGTTGCTGTGCTTGGAGTGTAGAACTTCAATCTGTGTTTCATTGTCTCCGACCAGGTTGATGGCTCGTCTGCATCCCCTTCGCTGGCCCGGCTTATTAAGGTATCTAGCTCTCTGTTGCTGTTAAAGGAGGAAACCCAAGTGTTTTCTTGCTATTTTGAAATCGTACCCCGAGACCTATACCTGGGTGACTGCTTTCACATGAAGAGAACTCTCAGCTCTTGCTAACGATTTAAAGTCTTGATTTTGAGTTTCAGCTGTGGGTTGGATTTGACATGTGCACTCTTTTCTCCACTCTGCTGCGTAACTTGGTCTGGGAGAGCCATTGCACTGTGTGCAAAGGTGTAGTGCTGGCCAGTGAAATGACTGGCCTTTGAAGCTACAAAGGTGCGAGAAGGCAGAGGGCCTCCTTGGTCCCGCTGAAAAGAAAGGCTGGAGTTCATCTCTTCCCACCGGTAACTTCTCCCCTGTCTCCCTGCAGAAGTTCACTTGTGTACATTTGGAGAGAAGAAATCAGTAGGTGTGAAGGGAGCTACCAGAAGGTGGTGGTCTCCATTAGTGCTTGCCCTGCACATGTCCTTTGTTCTTGAAAGTCGTCAGGTGAAGTTTCTCTCAGTAACGGGAAGGTCTCTCCCAAGTAGTCTGCACATTGCAGCTTTTGAGGAAATGTCTCTTTCAGAGACAAGCCTGACTTGAAGCACGTCCCAACTGCTACTTGAACCCCCTGAGTGCAGACCGGCTTTTAGCATGGAGGCTGCACGTTGCAAAAGGTTTTCAGGTTTCTCACTGGATTGTATTAAATGCTGTGTTTGAATTCCCTTCAATTCCTGGAGACGTGGATGTGTTTAGTCAGCTGTTTGCTTTCAGACAAATTCAGCCAGTTTCTGTAGAGGTTTTGTTAGATGTTCGTGCAAGTGATTCAATCCATGCCGGTCTGGATTGCCTCATGAACGGGACGAGTGGTTGATCTGGGTAGAGCGGTGCTTGGGAATGGTGGGTGTGACATCATGCCCTGTTCCACAGACTGCCAACCTGGCTGAAGCCGACGCTTCCGAGGAAGACAAGATCGCAGCCATGATGGTCCAGTCTTGTCAGCAGTACCATCCGGTCCAGTGAGTGCTGAGAATGTCCAGTCTGTCCTGTGGAGGTTGCTGAAGAGCCGCAGGGCGGTCTGTTTCCACCAGAGACATTGATACAGAGCTTTGTCTTTGTTTCCCCTTTAGTTACATGAAGAAATGCTGGGGTCCACCTCCACCAAGCTACATCTGCTTTCGGTGCGGGAAACCTGGCCACTACCGCAGGGACTGCCCCACTAATGGGGTAAGAGTGGGGGGACTCGTGGCATCACTTCACTTTGAGTTTGTTTACCTTGTCAGTGAGGTAACCAAGGCATGAATACTGGTATTCAGAAGGGTTTCTCTGGGGGTGAAAGAGAGCAGCTCTGTGGCCACGGGGCAAAGCCCTTCAGAATGCCAGGGAAACGGGGATATACAAAGGGACCGTTTCCTTCCCTCTGGGTCAGCGACGTGAAATGTGCCCGTAGATCTTTCCCTGGGAACTGTGATGCATCTGTTAATACTTCTATCACTGTACCCTTCCCTTTTAATATTGACCTGAGTGAATGCTACGAGCCTCTGGACGAGTCCTGCTGCCATATACTGTCAGTCCCTGAATGTGTCTGCAGAGGCTGTGAAGTCAGCCGTGTTGTCTGGCTGGTGCCGGGAGGTTTCCCCAGTGCCTGACAGAGAGCCCTGAGTTCAGCTCTCAGCGGACCTGGGCCTTGGAGGAGGAGCGGGTCTGTGTCTCTTCCCTGTGTGGCTGGTGCGCTCAGGGAGCTCTCCCGCTTAAGGAACCTGAAGTCAAGACCAAGACTGTCGACTGAGTTCAAAACCAAGCTCAAGCCTTAGTGACATCCTGGCTGTATCCACTGAGGAAAATCAGTATTGCCCTCAAGCGAGCCTTACGCTAGGGCAAAGGGCAGGATGAAAGGCTCCTGCTGCTTCTAATAATCACTGCCATGTCCGTTTCCCTTCTTGACAGGACAAAGATTTTGAGCCAGTTCGGAGAATAAAGAAGAGCACAGGGATTCCCAGCACGTTCCTGGTGGAGGTGAAAGACCCCAGCACAAAGGGCACAATGGTGACCAGCACTGGGCAATACGTCATTCCATCTGTGACTGCGTAAGTACTGAAGGAATTGGACTGAGAGAAGAGGGAGCAAGAGAAACCCTGCACAGATGGCAATGCCGGCACTTTGGCCAGCAGCTTCCGGGGAGGAAGCATTGTCATTGGACCTTGGCCCTAAAATCTGTGCCACCTTCTCCTCTTAAAACCAGGCGGTCACAATGTTCATGCCCCTGCGAGTTGGTTAAAGTGGTGGTGTGCCACCATCCACGAGGGAGACAGCCAGCGTCTTTTCAGTTGTCTGTGGGGACAGGACAAGGGGCAGTGGCTTCAAGTTGGAGCAAAGGAAGTTCTGCACCAATCTGGGCAAGAACTTTTTCACAGTGAGGGTGAGGGAGCCCTGGGACAGGCTGCCCGGGGGGTTCGGAGTCTCATCTCTGGAGATATTCCAGCCCCGTCTGGACGCCGACCTGTGCAATATGAGCTGGGGAGCTGCTTTGGCAGGGGGTTAGACTCGATGAGCTCTTGAGGTCCCTTCCAGCCCCTGTGATTCTGTGCTTCTGTGATCTGAATTTCTGCGAAAGCGTACAGGTAGAGTTGTTCTCTTCACAAGCTCATTTTGCTTTGGAATGCTACTTCACAAATACAAACTGTCACAAATAGCTGTTGAGCCAAGCTTTCTGTCCCCGTCTGAGTTTGCCTTTACCCATTTGTACCTTTCTTCTTCCTTCCCCACCACCCTCCAGGGAAGCGTATGCCAGAGGAAAAAGAAAGCGTCCCTTCCCATGCGACGAGCCATCCTCCTCCTCCTCCCCCTCAGATGCTCCTATTCCTGAATGGTTGTGTTGTCCCATCTGTAAAGAAGACCTGAATGACGCCGCAATCATCCCCTGTTGTGGGAACAGTTACTGTGACGAGTGTAAGTGTTACTCCCATGACTGTCCTTTCAGACCATCCCATCTGATCTGTAGAAAGCAGCAAGGGGAGATCACCAGCTTCCTTCGGGCTCTGTTCTATTTCAAACTTCAGTACACCCTGACTAGGAAAGGACTCCGCCCCTCTAAGGGGGAAAGCACAAGTCAGAATGCTTTATTCCCCTTTTCCATACCTAGCTCCATCTTCTCTGTGTGTGCAAGGACATGTATGAGAAGAGTGCAGAAATGTGCACCAACCTGCTTTTGAGAGGCGGCTTATTCCTTAAGCTTGAGGTGTGGGATTGTCACTGTCCTTGGGGGTAGAAAGAAGACGAGTTGGATCACTGGACACAGCGACCTGTAGGTCATTTGCTAAAGACCAGAAGTTTTTACATTGTGCAACGTTGATCGCTCCAGGCTCTCCATGCAGACAATATTCACCCAGGAATCATTGGTTTTCAAGGGATTAGAACTCTCAAACTGTCTTTAGTTTGGCTAAAAACTACTCTGACTCTTCTGGTCTTCCACAGGCATTCGAACAGTGCTGCTGGATTCGGAGGGCCATACCTGCCCAACGTGCCACCGGGCGGATGTCTCCCCCGACACCTTAGTGGCCAACAAGGCACTACGCAAGGTAACGTGAGGACTCTCCGAAAGCTGCTTGTACCAACAGTCTCTGCAAGAAACTGAAAGGGAGGGAAATACTCACTGGCAGACAGTGGTTAGTGCCAGGGTAGGATGGGATGTGATCCTAGCTCTGTCTGTTGATTTGCTGTGGGACCGAGAGCGTGTACAGGAACACACAGGGGATGTGACTCAGGGGTGGGGGGGACGCTTTGTTCGTCTGTCTCGGGAAGTTTCATGGTGCCTTTGTGTCAATGTTTTCTGCCTGTAGCTTGTGAACAGGTTCAACAGCGGAACCGGCAGCGCCAAATGGCCCCGTCACTAGGTTCAGCAGCACCATCATCAGCAGCCGACTGTTCCAGAAGGGGATGTGCACTTGCACCATTCTTGTTTATAACTATTTTATTGAAATAAAGTTTCAGGGTTGAAAAGAAAAGACTGAAAAACAAACCCTTCTTGAGGGAAGGAGGTAAAAACCAGGAGCAGAAGCTACTTGTTTGTGGAAGGGGCTGATGCTGATCTCAGAAAGCCTTTCCACACTGATTTTCATGACTCTTAGAGCAAAGCCTGTAAGGAAGCGTTAGTTTCTGCCTGACAGCTCCTGGCCGGAGCTGAAGGGCAGCCACCTCGGTTGCAGACGGGAAAGATCCTGGGTGCCTGCATCTTGTCCATGCAAGGACCAATGGAGAAAGGAAGTGTTTCCCAGGCAGGAGAAGGCAGCTGGGGCAGGAGTGCTCTGCCCAGAGATACCCCAAGGAAGCCGAATATTCCCAGTCCCTGAGCAGGGTAGTAGTTAGCAGTGAGAGCTGCTCAGGCCTAAGGAGAAAAACACACTGTAGGAACTAAACCTGCTGGGAGGGCTCAGAAGGGTCTCTGGGAGTCAGGGTGCCCAATGCCTGGTCTCAGGGAACTTTGACAATGTCTCCTTCCCCCCTGCACCCGGCCTCGCTGTCCTCACTGGGAGCCCAGGCCTCAGCTCAGCTTGGCCGCAGCAGGTGCAGAGCCTGGGCCGGCCCAGACACCCATGGCTGCCTGGCAGCCCTGTGCCCCAGGCCTACAGCTCCCAGCATGCCCCGGGGCAGGCCTTGCTGGAGCCTGAGCCTCTGGGGACACCAGCCCCAGACCCGGCCCAGCTCCCTCAGATCCCATGGCTGCTCCCTGAGTCTTCTCTGGCCCTGCACGGAGAGGGGGACATCAGATGGACAGAGGGATGGAGGGACACAGGCTGTGCCGGGGGCGGGACAGAGGGGACACTGCAAAGGCAGGTAGGAGCAGAAAGGATGGAGAGAAGAGAGAGAAGGGCAGGGAGCATGAGAGAGACGTGTGGAGGAAGGGAAGCAGAGCAAGAGGCTGAGGGACAGCCAGGGAGGGATTAGGAGGGACAGCCAGGCTGTCAGGGAAAGAGAACATTAGCGAGAAAGAAAGGGAAAGAGCAAGATCCTGATGGTCTCCAGACAGAGGGAGGAATCGCAAAGTGGGGGCAAGGATCTGGACAGAGTACCGTAGGGAGAGACAAAAGCAGCAATTTTGGGCAACGGCCCCAGTCCTTGGAGCTCCTGTTTGATCAAAGTTGGAAGACGTGCCGTGGTCTGGAGAGCGTGCTGCAGGGAGGTGAGAGCGACTGGGGAGCAAGGCTGAGAGACCTGCCTGAGCACAGAGGTGGCCGCAGCACAGCCCAGGTGAGCTGGTTGTCTTGACTGTCAAAGTCGAGCCCCTGATTGTGCTCATTGTCTCTAGTATTTGACTCTCTGCCCAAATCAGGGGATGGCTTTGTTTCCACACGTTGTGGCAGTCGTGCAGGGCAGTGATGGCAGGGAAGGTTTGTATTTGGAAGTTTGGGATTTGGGTGGATGAGCTGTTGGTTTAGGAACTTTCTTATTCATCAGCAAAATGGGTGCCAGTGGTTCCAGAAAGTTCCTCTCTTTTCTCCCTTTGCAAGCATAGAAATGGAGAATGGGAGAAAACTGGGAGGGATGCCCCTGAGTAGGGATAAATTCCAAGGGCATTGTAATGAGGGGTGGTGACAATATCTCTTGGTTAATTGAGAAGAGTGGCCGGAAAATGAGACCTTGAAATATCACGCTGTCTGTGCCTGTTTAGCCCTGGTTAAAGACCAGATGCCCACCAAACTCGGTCTATCACTCTCCTTTGTAGTTGGACAGGGGAGGAAATGTATATTGAGAGGCTTAGGAGTCAATGTAAGGACAGGGAGAGATCATCTTATCATCAGTGACATGGGCAAAACAGACTCAGCACAGAGTGAAGGAAAGAAAACTCTCTAATTTATTACACTACAACTACACACAGAGTGAAACCAGAGTTGGGTAATGAGAAGCACAACACTCCCCTTCACTTTATTCTCTCCCAGGCTGTTCCAGTGTTATGGTTGAATTTTGTAGCTCCTCTAACAGAAGAGCTCAAACGGCTACAGCCACATCCTACTGCAATCCAAACCATGCACATACTTTCTATTCTCAAAACACAGAAGTACTTTCTATTCTCCAACCCGGCAAATTCTCCCTATATTACAGCTATATTAATTAATTGTCCCTTAAGCTACATCCTTAAATCCCCACAATGTATTCTCTGGTGCTACCGGGTAAAGGAGTTTTGTTTGTTTCCGCATATTATTTCAATCTGCTTCAGTTCCCTTGTCTTGATTTCTATCTGCACAACAGCTCTGATTTATTGCCATGCACACCCCTCCTTCCTTGTCAGGGAGCAAATCGAATGCTCTCCGCTTTGGTCTAACTACGTCCCTTAAGGAAGAACCCTCTGTTTGTCATCCCGATGGCTAGCATCTCTTGTGTCTTTTTGGAATAAGCCCATGCTGGCAGATACACTAACTCTGCCTTTTCCCAATTCACTTCCTCATAGCAATGGGGGAACCAAATCGTGGAAAGCATGAGGCCGTACTACTAGGGGTAGAGTCCCTTTGAGTGTATTGTCCTCCAAGGGGTTCTTAGAATTCCTGGTGGAGGGTGCGAGTGATTAAAAATTGGGTGTCCGGGAATTCGGTGTCCTAAAGTCCACGTTCCTCTCCATTTATGTGGTAATACTTGCCAGGCCTTTCCATGTCCACCTAGCCACCCTGATCCTTTAGCAATACAGTCCAACAAAAACTCTCCTGTTTGCCCTGCCTGTCCCACAATGTCTCGTAAAGGGGCTGGTAATTTGGGCCTTTGTCAGCTTTACTTCTGGTTCAACTTGCGACGGGACCAGAGTGGGAGAGGTGGGAGGTTTCTTGATCTCATGCACTTTCCCACTCACCAGACCAAGGGAGGGGATCCTACTTCATGCAGTTGTGTTTTTTCATCCCTCCTTTTCTTCTAGAAGCCCCTTCCCGAGTCCAGCACTCCCCTGTACTACAAGCAGAGCAGCATCTCTTCAGTCGTTTCTCTTTCTCCCTTTTTTTTATAAAGCCAATACTAAGGGATCCTGTGGTATCGTAAGCCCACACTCCCTCTGCCATTCCAAGGCAAAATCCCACACCCCAGAGGGCTTTCCTTAGGGATGGCATTCCTTTGTTTCCCTCCCATGGTGAGTGAGATTTCCCTCTGGATTCCTCTTCTTGTTTCTAACTCAACTGCTGTCTGTCTCTCCAGCAATAGGAAGGAGAAGGATTCGGTTTCTCTAGGACACTCTCAGCTCCACAGGGCCGTGTGTCTGTGGGTTGAGAAGCCAAAGCATGGCAGCGCTGGCTGAAGCCGTTACTGGTGGGATGCTTGCCATGGCAACGGAGCCCCAAACAAACCCCACTCTCCAAGCGCAATGGCAGGTAAGGCAGCAGGCTCCCGCTCCTCCCGCTGCTCCTGCCCCCCAGGAGCCCCCCACCTGCCTCTGCCGTCCGATGGCTCAGCCCAGCACCTATCTGATCTTCCCCCAGCAGGGACGTTCCCAGCGGTTACTGCCCGCATGCTGCCTTCTGGGTTGGGGGAGGGCGAGGCCACCCCGCAATGCCTGGCAGGGAGTTCCGGGGCCCCTGGGGAGCCCGGGGAGGCTGGGGCAGGTGCCTGCGGAGTGCAGCTCCCCGAGAAGGTGCAAGTCCCTCCTGGGGTGCAGCTCCTTTCCAGGGTGGAGCCTGGTACCTGTGCAGTGGTACCTGTAACGTTTTGCTCCTGTACCTGTGCACAGCGTCCCCGAAGAGCTTTGTAATGACATATGGACATCCCTTCTCAGAAATGGACTGATGTCTTTTTCTCTATTGCCCTTGTCTTCAGAATACACCAACGACAAATCCCTGGTCCCCCGGGACTCATCCAAAATTGGGAGCAGAGACTCTGCTGGAGGAGGAAAAGCTGCCCGGGAAACACCTGCTGCGTAAGTACCAATTGGACATGGGCTTCTTTGTTAGGGGTGTCAGTGTGCTACCTCGTTTCAGGATCCGGGCTTGCAGAGGCCTTCAGAGGGTCTTTACCTTGGTCAAGCTGCTGTCAGTTTGTGCGGTCGTGTGTCTGTGCCAAAGCAGACTTGGATTTCCAGGCCTTAGAAAGGAGACTGATGTGTTATGGTGTGCCTGGAACAAACCGTGCCGTGGCACCCTGCTCCCCAGGCAGCATCTGCAAGGCCAAAGCCTGCCTTTGCCTGGTCTGCGTGTACGCAGGGAGCATCTTCCTGCAGGAGCTGTTGCTCTCAGGCATTCCCCGGTCAGTGTGGATGGCAGCGCGTTGCGCTTGAACCTGCGGCCTTGTTGTGGGGCTTGATGTCAAGATGTAGGCTTTGAGCTCTCAGAACATCCTGTTGGGATGTTGAGGCTTTAGGGTGTGTTGTCTGAGCTTTCTGTTGGGTACAAGTGCTTTAGTTTCAGTTCTGATCCCCTTCCTTTCTTCTTCTAGACGCCGAAGAGAGCCGGCGAGAGGGACATCCAAAGCAGTATGTACAACCACCATCTCACACCTGTGTTTTTTCCTACACGCTGCTCTCAGCTCTAACCAGTGTAGCCGTGTCTTGCTTTTCCATGCACTGCCTTAGCTGGGGCATTTGTTCCTAGAACTGTGTAATTGAGGAGAAGTGGTTTGCGCCCCTCTGGGTACATCCATGTCTTTCCTAGCTTGCCGTGAATGGAAGTGGTGTTGTTACACAAAGTGGCATTCCCGAGTTGTGCCTTCGATCTCGCCGCTTGCTCTGCCAAGCGCTTTAGCTTCTTGTCATGCAGCACAAAGGCACTTTCTAAGCCGTCCCAGGGTTGGGCTGGGGTTTGAGCAAGTGCCGGTCCCGGGAGGGTGGAAATGGCTCTTTCAGGGACACTCAGAGGATATAGCGCAGACGTCCAGGCCACAGGAGAGGGGAACGGTTGCTGTGCTTGGAGTGTAGAACTTCAATCTGTGTTTCATTGTCTCCGACCAGGTTGATGGCTCGTCTGCATCCCCTTCGCTGGCCCGGCTTATTAAGGTATCTAGCTTTCTGTTGCTGTTAAAGGAGGAAACCCAAGTGTTTTCTTGCTATTTTGAAATCGTACCCCAAGACCTACAGCTGGGTGACTGCTTTCACGTGAAGAGAACTCTCAGCTCTTGCTAACGATTTAAAGTCTTGATTTTGAGTTTCAGCTGTGGGTTGGATTTGACATGTGCACTCTTTTCTCCACTCTGCTGCGTAACTTGGTCTGGGAGAGCCATTGCACTGTGTGCAAAGGTGTAGTGCTGGCCAGTGAAATGACTGGCCTTTGAAGCTACAAAGGTGCGAGAAGGCAGAGGGCCTCCTTGGTCCCGCTGAAAAGAAAGGCTGGAGTTCATCTCTTCCCACCGGTAACTTCTCCCCTGTCTCCCTGCAGAAGTTCACTTGTGTACATTTGGAGAGAAGAAATCAGTAGGTGTGAAGGGAGCTACCAGAAGGTGGTGGTCTCCATTAGTGCTTGCCCTGCACATGTCCTTTGTTCTTGAAAGTCGTCAGGTGAAGTTTCTCTCAGTAACGGGAAGGTCTCTCCCAAGTAGTCTGCACATTGCAGCTTTTGAGGAAATGTCTCTTTCAGAGACAAGCCTGACTTGAAGCACGTCCCAACTGCTACTTGAACCCCCTGAGTGCAGACCGGCTTTTAGCATGGAGGCTGCACGTTGCAAAAGGTTTTCAGGTTTCTCACTGGATTGTATTAAATGCTGTGTTTGAATTCCCTTCAATTCCTGGAGACGTGGATGTGTTTAGTCAGCTGTTTGCTTTCAGACAAATTCAGCCAGTTTCTGTAGAGGTTTTGTTAGATGTTCGTGCAAGTGATTCAATCCATGCCGGTCTGGATTGCCTCATGAACGGGACGAGTGGTTGATCTGGGTAGAGCGGTGCTTGGGAATGGTGGGTGTGACATCATGCCCTGTTCCACAGACTGCCAACCTGGCTGAAGCCGACGCTTCCGAGGAAGACAAGATCGCAGCCATGATGGTCCAGTCTTGTCAGCAGTACCATCCGGTCCAGTGAGTGCTGAGAATGTCCAGTCTGTCCTGTGGAGGTTGCTGAAGAGCCGCAGGGCGGTCTGTTTCCACCAGAGACATTGATACAGAGCTTTGTCTTTGTTTCCCCTTTAGTTACATGAAGAAATGCTGGGGTCCACCTCCACCAAGCTACATCTGCTTTCGGTGCGGGAAACCTGGCCACTACCGCAGGGACTGCCCCACTAATGGGGTAAGAGTGGGGGGACTCGTGGCATCACTTCACTTTGAGTTTGTTTACCTTGTCAGTGAGGTAACCAAGGCATGAATACTGGTATTCAGAAGGGTTTCTCTGGGGGTGAAAGAGAGCAGCTCTGTGGCCACGGGGCAAAGCCCTTCAGAATGCCAGGGAAACGGGGATATACAAAGGGACCGTTTCCTTCCCTCTGGGTCAGCGACGTGAAATGTGCCCGTAGATCTTTCCCTGGGAACTGTGATGCATCTGTTAATACTTCTATCACTGTACCCTTCCCTTTTAATATTGACCTAAGTGAATGCTGCGAGCCTCTGGACGAGTCCTGCTGCCATATACTGTCAGTCCCTGAATGTGTCTGCAGAGGCTGTGAAGTCAGCCGTGTTGTCTGGCTGGTGCCGGGAGGTTTCCCCAGTGCCTGACAGAGAGCCCTGAGTTCAGCTCTCAGCGGACCTGGGCCTTGGAGGAGGAGCGGGTCTGTGTCTCTTCCCTGTGTGGCTGGTGCGCTCAGGGAGCTCTCCCGCTTAAGGAACCTGAAGTCAAGACCAAGACTGTCGACTGAGTTCAAAACCAAGCTCAAGCCTTAGTGACATCCTGGCTGTATCCACTGAGGAAAATCAGTATTGCCCTCAAGCGAGCCTTACGCTAGGGCAAAGGGCAGGATGAAAGGCTCCTGCTGCTTCTAATAATCACTGCCATGTCCGTTTCCCTTCTTGACAGGACAAAGATTTTGAGCCAGTTCGGAGAATAAAGAAGAGCACAGGGATTCCCAGCACGTTCCTGGTGGAGGTGAAAGACCCCAGCACAAAGGGCACAATGGTGACCAGCACTGGGCAATACGTCATTCCATCTGTGACTGCGTAAGTACTGAAGGAATTGGACTGAGAGAAGAGGGAGCAAGAGAAACCCTGCACAGATGGCAATGCCGGCACTTTGGCCAGCAGCTTCCGGGGAGGAAGCATTGTCATTGGACCTTGGCCCTAAAATCTGTGCCACCTTCTCCTCTTAAAACCAGGCGGTCACAATGTTCATGCCCCTGCGAGTTGGTTAAAGTGGTGGTGTGCCACCATCCACGAGGGAGACAGCCAGCGTCTTTTCAGTTGTCTGTGGGGACAGGACAAGGGGCAGTGGCTTCAAGTTGGAGCAAAGGAAGTTCTGCACCAATCTGGGCAAGAACTTTTTCACAGTGAGGGTGAGGGAGCCCTGGGACAGGCTGCCCGGGGGGTTCGGAGTCTCATCTCTGGAGATATTCCAGCCCCGTCTGGACGCCGACCTGTGCAATATGAGCTGGGGAGCTGCTTTGGCAGGGGGTTAGACTCGATGAGCTCTTGAGGTCCCTTCCAGCCCCTGTGATTCTGTGCTTCTGTGATCTGAATTTCTGCGAAAGCGTACAGGTAGAGTTGTTCTCTTCACAAGCTCATTTTGCTTTGGAATGCTACTTCACAAATACAAACTGTCACAAATAGCTGTTGAGCCAAGCTTTCTGTCCCCGTCTGAGTTTGCCTTTACCCATTTGTACCTTTCTTCTTCCTTCCCCACCACCCTCCAGGGAAGCGTATGCCAGAGGAAAAAGAAAGCGTCCCTTCCCATGCGACGAGCCATCCTCCTCCTCCTCCTCCCCCTCAGATGCTCCTATTCCTGAATGGTTGTGTTGTCCCATCTGTAAAGAAGTCCTGAATGACGCCACAATCATTCCCTGTTGTGGGAACAGTTACTGTGACGAGTGTAAGTGTTACTCCCATGACTGTCCTTTCAGACCATCCCATCTGATCTGTAGAAAGCAGCAAGGGGAGATCACCAGCTTCCTTTGGGCTCTGTTCTATTTCAAACTTCAGTACACCCTGACTAGGAAAGGACTCCGCCCCTCTAAGGGGGAAAGCACGAGTCAGAATGCTTTATTCCCCTTTTCCATATCTAGCTCCATCTTCTCTGTGTGTGCAAGGACATGTATGAGAAGAGTGCAGAAATGTGCACCAACCTGCTTTTGAGAGGCGGCTTATTCCTTAAGCTTGAGGTGTGGGATTGTCACTGTCCTTGGGGGTAGAAAGAAGACGAGTTGGATCACTGGACACAGCGACCTGTAGGTCATTTGCTAAAGACCAGAAGTTTTTACATTGTGCAACGTTGATCGCTCCAGGCTCTCCATGCAGACAATATTCACCCAGGAATCATTGGTTTTCAAGGGATTAGAACTCTCAAACTGTCTTTAGTTTGGCTAAAAACTACTCTGACTCTTCTGGTCTTCCACAGGCATTCGAACAGTGCTGCTGGATTCGGAGGGCCATACCTGTCCAACGTGCCACCGGGCGGATGTCTCCCCCGACACCTTAGTGGCCAACAAGGCACTACGCAAGGTAACGTGAGGACTCTCCGAAAGCTGCTTGTACCAACAGTCTCTGCAAGAAACTGAAAGGGAGGGAAATACTCACTGGCAGACAGTGGTTAGTGCCAGGGTAGGATGGGATGTGATCCTAGCTCTGTCTGTTGATTTGCTGTGGGACCGAGAGCGTGTACAGGAACACACAGGGGATGTGACTCAGGGGTGGGGGGGACGCTTTGTTCGTCTGTCTCGGGAAGTTTCATGGTGCCTTTGTGTCAATGTTTTCTGCCTGTAGCTTGTGAACAGGTTCAACAGCGGAACCGGCAGCGCCAAATGGCCCCGTCACTAGGTTCAGCAGCACCATCAGCAGCAGCAGACTGTTCCAGAAGGGGATGTGCACTTGCACCATTCTTGTTTATAACTATTTTATTGAAATAAAGTTTCAGGGTTGAAAAGAAAAGACTGAAAAACAAACCCTTCTTGAGGGAAGGAGGTAAAAACCAGGAGCAGAAGCTACTTGTTTGTGGAAGGGGCTGATGCTGATCTCAGAAAGCCTTTCCACACTGATTTTCATGACTCTTAGAGCAAAGCCTGTAAGGAAGCGCTAGTTTCTGCCTGACAGCTCCTGGCCGGAGCTGAAGGGCAGCCACCTCGGTTGCAGACGGGAAAGATCCTGGGTGCCTGCATCTTGTCCATGCAAGGACCAATGGAGAAAGGAAGTGTTTCCCAGGCAGGAGAAGGCAGCTGGGGCAGGAGTGCTCTGCCCAGAGATACCCCAAGGAAGCCGAATATTCCCAGTCCCTGAGCAGGGTAGTAGTTAGCAGTGAGAGCTGCTCAGGCCTAAGGAGAAAAACACACTGTAGGAACTAAACCTGCTGGGAGGGCTCAGAAGGGTCTCTGGGAGTCAGGGTGCCCAATGCCTGGTCTCAGGGAACTTTGACAATGTCTCCTTCCCCCCTGCACCCGGCCTCGCTGTCCTCACTGGGAGCCCAGGCCTCAGCTCAGCTTGGCCGCAGCAGGTGCAGAGCCTGGGCCGGCCCAGACACCCATGGCCGCCTGGCAGCCCTGTGCCCCAGGCCTACAGCTCCCAGCATGCCCCGGGGCAGGCCTTGCTGGAGCCTGAGCCTCTGGGGACACCAGCCCCAGACCCGGCCCAGCTCCCTCAGATCCCATGGCTGCTCCCTGAGTCTTCTCTGGCCCTGCACGGAGAGGGGGACATCAGATGGACAGAGGGATGGAGGGACACAGGCTGTGCCAGGGGGCGGGACAGAGGGGACACTGCAAAGGCAGGTAGGAGCAGAAAGGATGGAGAGAAGAGAGAGAAGGGCAGGGAGCGTGAGAGAGACGTGTGGAGGAAGGGAAGCAGAGCAAGAGGCTGAGGGACAGCCAGGGAGGGATTAGGAGGGACAGCCAGGCTGTCAGGGAAAGAGAACATTAGCGAGAAAGAAAGGGAAAGAGCAAGATCCTGATGGTCTCCAGACAGAGGGAGGAATCGCAAAATGGGGGCAAGGATCTGGACAGAGTACCGTAGGGAGAGACAAAAGCAGCAATTTTGGGCAACGGCCCCAGTCCTTGGAGCTCCTGTTTGATCAAAGTTGGAAGACGTGCCGTGGTCTGGAGAGCGTGCTGCAGGGAGGTGAGAGCGACTGGGGAGCAAGGCTGAGAGACCTGCCTGAGCACAGAGGTGGCCGCAGCACAGCCCAGGTGAGCTGGTTGTCTTGACTGTCAAAGTCGAGCCCCTGATTGTGCTCATTGTCTCTAGTATTTAACTCTCTGCCCAAATCAGGGGATGGCTTTGTTTCCACACGTTGTGGCAGTCGTGCAGGGCAGTGATGGCAGGGAAGGTTTGTATTTGGAAGTTTGGGATTTGGGTGGATGAGCTGTTGGATTAGGAACTTTTTTATTCGTCAGCAAAATGTGTGCCAGTGGTTCCAGAAAGTTCCTCTCTTTTCTCCCTTTGCAAGCATCTTGGCGAATGGGAGAAAACTGGGAGGGATGCCCCTGAGTAGGGATAAATTCCAAGGGCATTGTAATGAGGGGTGGTGACAATATCTCTTGGTTAATTGAGAAGAGTGGCCGGAAAATGAGACCTTGAAATATCACGCTGTCTGTGCCTGTTTAGCCCTGGTTAAAGACCAGATGCCCACCAAACTCGGTCTATCACTCTCCTTTGTAGTTGGACAGGGGAGGAAATGTATATTGAGAGGCTTAGGAGTCAATGTAAGGACAGGGAGAGATCATCTTATCATCAGTGACATGGGCAAAACAGACTCAGCACAGAGTGAAGGAAAGAAAACTCTCTAATTTATTACACTACAACTACACACAGAGTGAAACCAGAGTTGGGTAATGAGAAGCACAACACTCCCCTTCACTTTATTCTCTCCCAGGCTGTTCCAGTGTTATGGTTGAATTTTGTAGCTCCTCTAACAGAAGAGCTCAAACGGCTACAGCCACATCCTACTGCAATCCAAACCATGCACATCCTTTCTATTCTGAAAACACAGAAGTACTTTCTTGTGGAGGGATGGCTCCGTGAGAACGGCCACATATTTCCCACTCTCTACCCCTGTGAACAAAACAGCCAGGATTTGATATCACTTTAAAGGAATGTGGAGCTAGCAGCAAGGTCAGGTAATGAGTTGGGGAGTATGGACTGTGAATAGAAGTTCCTAATTCTGAAACATTCCTCTGAGACAGGATAAGATATAGGCCTTGCACAGGTGTCCACTCTATCGCTTTCACTGTTTTTAATTTCTTCTGCCCATGGTTCCCAGCCATGCTTTGTTAAGCTTGCTAGAGAGTATATAATCACGCTGCTCTGTAGAATAAATGGACTGACTGCTTTTAGCCACATTGGTGTGCAGTCTGATTCCTAGCGCCGTCCCGCTCTTTCGAAGACCCTGGACCTAAAAGTTTCCCAAGATCTGGATTAGGACGCGGGGAACAGTCGAAAATTGGCGCCCGAACAGGGACCGGAAAGAAGGTTTCGGAGACGGTTGCTACAGAGGAGGCGCCGCTGAGAATCGTAAGTGTTGCGGTAGCTGGTTGCGGGGTCGCTACCTGCCCTCTGTGCCCACAATGGAGTGGGGAGCTGCGGAGAAACCGCTCTTCAGTACCCTCTCTAAGAGAGGCGAGCAGGAATCTCCAATAGGGCTAGCTGCGGAGAAGCCGACTCTAGTTATTTTCTCAACGAAAAGCGAGATGGTGACTCCAATAGGGCTTTCAGATTTAATTAAATGGGCCTGCAGGTCGGGACACCTGGAAGAAGTAGCGCTGATATTCAGTGTTGCTGAGTGGCGAGCGATAGATCATCTTTGGGATGCGGTGGTTACTGGAGGAAAGGAAGAAAAATTACTGCGATCGTTGGGTGCGACTTGGCGTGTAGTATTTAACACCTTAAACGCCATGCATGCAGAGAGGCAAGTAGCTGCTGCAGCTGTTCAAGCTCTGTCTGGCTCAGTGACACCATCTACCACCCTGTTAGAAACTCCGGTATGCGGACTGGTTCACCTGGTTTGTTCAAATGCTGCAGAGTTACAGGACTCAATTGAAAAACAGCAATCTAACACCTTGGGGGTGAAGTTTCTGAGTCCTTTAATTCTACTCCGAAAACTAACTCTGCTTCAAAAACTAATGAGTCAACACAAACTCCAGCTTCTGCTGTTGAGAATACTCCCTTGAATTTAACTCCTTATTGCCCTCCTTCCTCTGAAGCTACTTGGCCAGATTCAGAAGGGGAGGAAGGAGAGACTGAAATGTGTAAACTTACTGGGCGATTGCAGTAATTGGAAATATCACGAAGAGAAAAATTACAGAAAAGCAATCAACATAAAAAAAAGTAAAGGAGGAGGCAGCTGTTATTCCATCATTGCCTTCTGCTCCTCCGGACTCGGGAGTTCGTAGTCTTCCCTCCTGTTGGACTGGAGTTATACAATATGCTCTCTAAGAGAGTAATTAAAAATGCTTTAAAATAGCTCCTTTTGTGGAGCGAAGAAAGGAATCTTATAACAAACGTAAATACAGCGTTTGATTTGCCTACTTGGGAGGCTATTGGAGTTTAACTCCTTGACGAACCCTCAGCTGGGGCGAAAGAAGCTAAGTCATTAATAACTCTCTGGAAATTATTTGAAAGGACTCTAACCAAAATGGAGGCTGTTTGCGTTGCTGCCGCTTCAGCCTTTGCAGCTTTAACACCAGTTGCGAGTTCTACAGAACCGATTCAAAAGGGAAAACATCTACTACGGAGAATGTGTTTTATGTTTCTGGTTGCTCTTTCACGTACCCCACTTACTATGCTAAGTAATTATGCCATGTTATCAGAGCAAAGTGATAAATCTGTCGGAACTGACCGGGAAGACGAGCAAGTTGTGCACGTAAATCTGCCACCACGGTCTGCAATCCCCCCAACTATGATAGCTTTGGAAGGAAAAAATGTAAAAAAAAAAAAAAAAGTACAACCGACTGCCTTTAATATCTATTCACCTCTAACTTTTACTGAGCCTAAAAGAGCCTGTGACGCAGTCGGAAATGTTAACCACCATCACAAACATCAGCTTGTCTTTGAAAAGCTGGAAAACATGAAAGCGGAGCAGGCAGTTGTGGCAACGGCATGCCCTGCTGTGAAAGGGTTTGCAGAATTGCCCACCCACCCACCCAGACACTACCGACACAAAGAATCACCGACTATGGCACGGACAAGGAACCTATGCCCACGGACAAGAAACCTAAGGACAGGACACAGGACACCTACGGCCATGGACAATTATCGGCTTTGACAACCATCGGATCAGGGACACATTTTGTATCTACACCCACCGCCCGACAAACATCATCCATACATCTCCTGACGCCCGAGAGACTCTGCAGAGACTGCTCGTCGGAGTCTGGGCACGTAAGGTGGCGTCAGAGCGGGAAAAATGGTTAAATCAGGGTATTTTGATTCCTACATAATCATGAAAATTACCAGGGAAAAGTTTATGTGGGGACGAGCGGGTGGTGGAGAAAAGAACTTTGATAGCGGGCCGGTGGGAGGTGGACAGAACAGGGTCCTAGTGCTCACCTGGGGCTCAGTCACATTGACTAGCAGGGTCACGCTGTGGTTCACAGAGGGGGGAGAACGGTGCTGGGCAGCAGTCGCGACCTGCGATAACATGCTGCGCAGCCGAGTGTCTTGACAGAGTTGCTGTAGAAGTGGGAGAACTGCCCCCCCCACCCTACCCCCCCACCCATACAGACTGGATGTGACAATTTGCATCTTGCACTCTTGTTTGTCTGATGCTTTGGTTTGCAGCATATGTGCTATAGGGTCAGGGATGCATTTATCCACTGAGAGCAAGGCTGCTTATTAAGCAAAAGGATTTTTGATAGCGACCATTGAAAGTGGGAAGCTTACTTTAAGAATTTAACCTGGAAAACATAAATCCTCGTTTGCTTACTCAAGGAAAAAATTGCCCACTTATAAAATTTAATACAGGTGCACTAGACTAAGGGTCATATCAAACCTTCCACAAGTCTGTGGAACATGCCAAAATTTTTAAAAGATTGGGTTTTCTTTTTCAAAAGGTATCACTGGGTGCACTCCCACAGGGTGTGAAAGTTCACCAACTGTGTGCCAGACTTGTGTAGCTCGGGCACTTGCTCCAGTACGAAAAAGGCATCCTGATCTGATCTTTTATCATTACATGGATGAGATATTGATTGCGGGAAAAAACTTGGACGTTGAAAGTTTGATTCATGAGTTAACAGTGCATTTGAAAAGCAAGGGATTACAGATTACAGAAAATTCAAAATAAGGCAGTATGGAAATATTTGGACTGACAGATTGATAGAAGTACCGTAACACCTCAGAGGATTGAAATCAAAGCTGAGGTTAGCACATTAAATGATGTTCAAAAGTTGCTTGGAAATATTAGCTGGATTAGATTATTGTGTGGTATTGTGCATCAGCATTTTACTACCCATATTTGCAGCCACACTGAGCTGACTGACTAACTCAAGGTCTAGCAGACAGAAACCAGAGAGCAGACAGGCTGCTAGCACCGGCCTGGGCTGCTCCCTCAGCAGACGCTTTGCACGAGCTCAGAAGTTGCATGCATTTTTGTTAACCAATCTGCTAAGGTACTTCAATGACAATAACACTTGTTGGTTGCTGAGGCTAAAGGGATTGTACAGTTGTGCCTGGATTGTCAGCAATCCTCGTGCAAAGCCATAGTGAAACGTATGAATCAAACTCTCAAGCGTTTGCTTCACAAACAAAAACGGGGAGAGAAGGGTATCTCTCCGGCTGATTGATTAAACAAAGCTCTTTATGTTTTGAACTATTTAACTCTGCCACAGAACAGTTAGGTACCTTCAACGGTGAAACATGCAGTAGGTTTGAAAAAAAAAAAAAAAAGAAACAAGAGAAAAACGTTAAAGAAATGAAGTTGCAGGTACTAACTTGGGGAAGGAGATCTGCCTGTGTCATTACAGATACGGGAACCAAGTGGGATCCAGTGAAGTGGATAAAGCCGTGGATCCAGAAGAAATCAAGCTTGCATGAACCAGGATGGGATCCTGATCACAGTAACCGAAGTCAAGTGTTCCAACTGCAGCCACAGTGGACTATGAGTTTTGCTGTGGGACATTTTGAACCATCTAATAGTCTTTGAGCTATGCATATATTTGTGGTAAATGAAAAGTAGAGAAATAGTGATTTCTGCACAGCCTAAGATCACAGACTGTGTGAGGTTGATGTTATCTGCACCTCTGACACTCCTGATTGGCAAAGCAAACAAAGAATCTGGCTGACCACTCTCAGTCAATTCATGCCAGCATTCAGAAATTAATAGATCAAACACAAAAGTTACAACAAGAAAATGGATTGTTTGGATCAGACAATTGGTTTCACGAGTGGGAAATTTCAGGATGGATATTGTCAGTGGTCAAATCTAGATTATTGGATTTAGCAATTACGGTACTTGTCTTACTCTTACTGCCATGCTTATTGAGCTTTCTGCAAAGGGCCCTTGCAGAGACCTCTAAAAGCAGTTTTTGTAACGCAGATACTAAAAGAAAAAAAAATTGTCAGGGAGGACAGCAGGCCTGCTGGCGGCCTGGCTCTCCTCGCACAGACACAGGCCCCAACAGTATCCTTGAATTCGCACGAGACAGCAAAATTACTCATGCTGAGAGGTATTTGGTAATCACATTTTCAAAATGTAGTGGCCTTGAAGGCAGGTGGACAGACTGCCTTAAACCAAGGAGTTGTGAGAAGTTATTTGGAAGTAAGTGAGTATGTCAAGAACCAGCTGAAATAAGAAGGCCAAAACACAGCAGGTGTGCAGATAACTTTTAGACATCAAAGGTAAACTAACAATGTTTAGCTAGAAGATATGCTTATCAAAAGTCGTTATAATTACTAATTAATCACTCTGGTGTGAATAGTGTGTGTAGTCACTTAGCAGTTTTTAGCTTGTCACATTTTATAGTATGGCTTTTCGTTTATCGGATGGCTTTTAAATATAGTTAAATAAGGACTTATGCTTTTGTTAGTTATTTTTGCCGTGTATGTCACAGTGTTTCTCTTGCAGGACGGATAACACCTTTTGCAAAAATCTGGCTGGTCCATAAACAAAAAGGGGGAATTGAGAGGAATGGGTTTCGTGGCCCATCCAGATTTATTGCTGACCCCCATATAATCAGGCCTGGGTAATTGCTCAGCTGAAGCAGAATGTATGGGTAACCCTTGCAAACATCACTGGTCAAAATGCACTGTGTCTTTCTGTGGCTACTCCATCTTCCGCAGCAGACACAGCAACCTCAAGGGTTAACGCTATGGGGCTCTGTGGTGATGGATGCTTGTATATATTTTAATTATGCTTATAGCATTACGCGTAGAGGTCAGAATGCTAAAGCTATGCTTAGTATATATCGTAATGCTGCTGCTTGGTGTGGTTATACGAGTCCAAATATTTCCCAATCATCAGCCATACCGCTCATGTTGCCTCCTGGCATCTTTTTGATATGTGGAGACCGAGCCTGGAGTGGAATTCCATCATGTTTGAGTGGTGGCCTCTGCAGTCTTGGTCGTCTCACTTTGCTGACTCCTAATTTGGCCATGATACATGCGAAACAACGTAAATTAAGAGGACGAGTGCGTAGAGGCATTCACACATTTGAGAAAGATTGTGATGACCAGGTAACATTTTGGGGACCCGCAGAAATCATAGCATCATCAATATTAGCACCAGGAGTGGCCTCTGCTGCTGCTCTCAAAAAACTAACGAAATTGGGCTGTTGGCTGAGTAAGCAAAGTAGTGCTACATCCAATGCACTAAGTGGCTTGCTAGCTGACGTGGAAAGCATTAGACATGCTACTCTTCAAAATAGGGCTGCAATAGATTTCTTGCTCCTAGCTCATGGTCACGGTTGTGAAGATTTTGAGGGTATGTGCTGTATGAATTTGTCGGATCATTCAGAGTCGATCCATCACAGTATCGCATCATTGCGAAGCCAGCTGGAGAAGCTGAGATATGAGGGTAGCTGGCTTGATGGATGGTTTAACAAATGGGGAACTGTTGGATGGGTTAGAGACATATAAAAGGGTGTGTTAATTATATTGATAGTTACCTTACTGATCTTAACTGTTATTCCTTGCATTATACAGATTGTTAAGAGACTTCTGAGCAAGGCCTTGTCTTCGGCTGTTTTGTTTGCGCAAAAAGAAAAAGAGGGAGCTGTGGAGGGATGGCTCCGTGAGAACGGCCACATATTTCCCACTCTCTACCCCTGCGAACAAAACAGCCAGGATGAGATATCACTTTAAAGGAATGTGGAGCTAGCAGCAAGGTCAGGTAATGAGTTGGGGAGTATGGACTGTGAATAGAAGTTCCTAATTCTGAAACATTCCTCTGAGACAGGATAAGATATAGGCCTTGCACAGGTGTCCACTCTATCGCTTTCACTGTTTTTAATTTCTTCTGCCCGCGGTTCCCAGCCATGCTTTGTTAAGCTTGCTAGAGAGTATATAATCACGCTGCTCTGTAGAATAAACGGACTGACTGCTTTTAGCCACAATGGTGTGCGGTCTGATTCCTAGCGCCGTCCCGCTCTTTCGAAGACCCTGGACCTAAAAGTTTCCCAAGATCTGGATTAGGACGTGGGGAACACTCGACAATTTCTATTCTCCAACCCGGCAAATTCTCCCTATATTACAGCTCTATTAATTAATTGTCTCTTAAGCTACATCCTTAAATCCCCACAATGTATTCTCTGGTGCTACCGGGTAAAGGAGTTTTGTTTGTTTCCACATATTATTTCAATCTGCTTCAGTTCCCTTGTCTTGATTTCTATCTGCACAACAGCTCTGATTTATTGCCATGCACACCCCTCCTTCCTTGTCAGGGAGCAAATCGAATGCTCTTCGCTTTGGTCTAACTACATCCCTTAAGGGAAGAACCCTCTGTTTGTCATCCCGATGGCTAGCATCTCTTGTGTCTTTTTGGAATAAGCCCATGCTGGCAGATACACTAACTCTGCCTTTTCCCAATTCACTTCCTCATAGCAATGGGGGAACCAAATCGTGGAAAGCATGAGGCCGTACTACTAGGGGTAGAGTCCCTTTGAGTGTATTGTCCTCCAAGGGGTTCTTAGAATTCCTGGTGGAGGGTGCGAGTGATTAAAAATTGGGTGTCCAGGAATTCGGTGTCCTAAAGTCCACGTTCCTCTCCATTTATGTGGTAATACTTGCCAGGCCTCTCCATGTCCACCTAGCCACCCTGATCCTTTAGCAATACAGTCCAACAAAAACTCTCCTGTTTGCCCTGCCGGTCCTACAATGTCTCGTAAAGGGGCTGGTAATTTGGGCCTTTGTCAGCTTTACTTCTGGTTCAACTTGCGACGGGACCAGAGTGGGAGAGGTGGGAGGTTTCTTGATCTGATGCCCTTTCCCTCTCACCAGACCAAGGGAGGGGATCCTACTTCATGCAGTTGTGTTTTTTCATCCCTCCTTTTCTTCTAGAAGCCCCTTCCCGAGTCCAGCACTCCCCTGTACTACAAGCAGAGCAGCATCTCTTCAGTCGTTTCTCTTTCTCCCTTTTTTTTATAAAGCAAATACTAAGGGATCCTGTGGTATCGTAAGCCCACACTCCCTCTGCCATTCCAAGGCAAAATCCCACACCCCAGAGGGCTTTCCTTAGGGATGGCATTCCTTTGTTTCCCTCCCATGGTGAGTGAGATTTCCCTCTGGATTCCTCTTCTTGTTTCTAACTCAACTGCTGTCTGTCTCTCCAGCAATAGGAAGGAGAAGGATTCGGTTTCTCTAGGACACTCTCAGCTCCACAGGGCCGTGTGTCTGTGGGTTGAGAAGCCAAAGCATGGCAGGGCTGGCTGAAGCCGTTACTGGTGGGATGCTTGCCATGGCAACGGAGCCCCAAACAAACCCCACACTCCAAGCGCCATGGCAGGTAAGGCAGCAGGCTCCCGCTCCTCCCGCTGCTCCTGCCCCCCAGGAGCCCCCCACCTGCCTCTGCCGTCCGATGGCTCAGCCCAGCACCTATCTGATCTTCCCCCAGCAGGGACGTTCCCAGCGGTTACTGCCCGCATGCTGCCTTCTGGGTTGGGGGAGGGCGAGGCCACCCCGCAATGCCTGGCAGGGAGTTCCGGGGCCCCTGGGGAGCCCGGGGAGGCTGGGGCAGGTGCCTGCGGAGTGCAGCTCCCCGAGAAGGTGCAAGTCCCTCCTGGGGTGCAGCTCCTTTCCAGGGTGGAGCCTGGTACCTGTGCAGTGGTACCTGTAACGTTTTGCTCCTGTACCTGTGCACAGCGTCCCCGAAGAGCTTTGTAATGACATATGGACATCCCTTCTCAGAAATGGACTGATGTCTTTTTCTCTATTGCCCTTGTCTTCAGAATACACCAACGACAAATCCCTGGTCCCCCGGGACTCATCCAAAATTGGGAGCAGAGACTCTGCTGGAGGAGGAAAAGCTGCCCGGGAAACACCTGCTGCGTAAGTACCAATTGGACATGGGCTTCTTTGTTAGGGGTGTCAGTGTGCTACCTCGTTTCAGGATCCGGGCTTGCAGAGGCCTTCAGAGGGTCTTTACCTTGGTCAAGCTGCTGTCAGTTTGTGAGGTCGTGTGTCTGTGCCAAAGCAGACTTGGATTTCCAGGCCTTAGAAAGGAGACTGATGTGTTATGGTGTGCCTGGAACAAACCGTGCCGTGGCACCCTGCTCCCCAGGCAGCATCTGCAAGGCCAAAGCCTGCCTTTGCCTGGTCTGCGTGTACGCAGGGAGCATCTTCCTGCAGGAGCTGTTGCTCTCAGGCATTCCCCGGTCAGTGTGGATGGCAGCGCGTTGCGCTTGAACCTGCGGCCTTGTTGTGGGGCTTGATGTCAAGATGTAGGCTTTGAGCTCTCAGAACATCCCGTTGGGATGTTGAGGCTTTAGGGTGTGTTGTCTGAGCTTTCTGTTGGGTACAAGTGCTTTAGTTTCAGTTCTGATCCCCTTCCTTTCTTCTTCTAGACGCCGAAGAGAGCCGGCAAGAGGGACATCTAAAGCAGTATGTACAACCACCATCTCGCACCTGTGTTTTTTCCTACACGCTGCTCTCAGCTCTAACCAGTGTAGCCGTGTCTTGCTTTTCCATGCACTGCCTTAGCTGGGGCATTTGTTCCTAGAACTGTGTAATTGAGGAGAAGTGGTTTGCGCCCCTCTGGGTACATCCATGTCTTTCCTAGCTTGCCGTGAATGGAAGTGGTGTTGTTACACAAAGTGGCATTCCCGAGTTGTGCCTTCGATCTCGCCGCTTGCTCTGCCAAGCGCTTTAGCTTCTTGTCATGCAGCACAAAGGCACTTTCTAAGCCGTCCCAGGGTTGGGCTGGGGTTTGAGCAAGTGCCGGTCCCGGGAGGGTGGAAATGGCTCTTTCAGGGACACTCAGAGGATATAGCGCAGTTGTCCAGGCCACAGGAGAGGGGAACGGTTGCTGTGCTTGGAGTGTAGAACTTCAATCTGTGTTTCATTGTCTCCGACCAGGTTGATGGCTTGTCTGCATCCCCTTCGCTGGCCCGGCTTATTAAGGTATCTAGCTTTCTGTTGCTGTTAAAGGAGGAAACCCAAGTGTTTTCTTGCTATTTTGAAATCGTACCCCAAGACCTATAGCTGGGTGACTGCTTTCACATGAAGAGAACTCTCAGCTCTTGCTAACGATTTAAAGTCTTGATTTTGAGTTTCAGCTGTGGGTTGGATTTGACATGTGCACTCTTTTCTCCACTCTGCTGCGTAACTTGGTCTGGGAGAGCCATTGCACTGTGTGCAAAGGTGTAGTGCTGGCCAGTGAAATGACTGGCCTTTGAAGCTACAAAGGTGCGAGAAGGCAGAGGGCCTCCTTGGTCCCGCTGAAAAGAAAGGCTGGAGTTCACCTCTTCCCACCGGTAACTTCTCCCCTGTCTCCCTGCAGAAGTTCACTTGTGTACATTTGGAGAGAAGAAATCAGTAGGTGTGAAGGGAGCTACCAGAAGGTGGTGGTCTCCATTAGTGCTTGCCCTGCACGTGTCCTTTGTTCTTGAAAGTCGTCAGGTGAAGTTTCTCTCAGTAACGGGAAGGTCTCTCCAAGTAGTGTGCACATTGCAGCTTTTGAGGAAATGTCTCTTTCAGAGACAAGCCTGACTTGAAGCACGTCCCAGCTGCTACTTGAACCCCCTGAGTGCAGACCGGCTTTTAGCATGGAGGCTGCACGTTGCAAAAGGTTTCCAGGTTTCTCACTGGATTGTATTAAATGCTGTGTTTGAATTCCCTTCAATTCCTGGAGACGTGGATGTGTTTAGTCAGCTGTTTGCTTTCAGACAAATTCAGCCAGTTTCTGTAGAGGTTTTGTTAGATGTTCGTGCAAGTGATTCAATCCATGCCGGTCTGGATTGCCTCATGAACGGGACGAGTGGTTGATCTGGGTAGAGCGGTGCTTGGGAATGGTGGGTGTGACATCATGCCCTGTTCCACAGACTGCCAACCTGGCTGAAGCCGACGCTTCCGAGGAAGACAAGATCGCAGCCATGATGGTCCAGTCTTGTCAGCAGTACCATCCGGTCCAGTGAGTGCTGAGAATGTCCAGTCTGTCCTGTGGAGGTTGCTGAAGAGCCGCAGGGCGGTCTGTTTCCACCAGAGACATTGATACAGAGCTTTGTCTTTGTTTCCCCTTTAGTTACATGAAGAAATGCTGGGGTCCACCTCCACCAAGCTACATCTGCTTTCGGTGCGGGAAACCTGGCCACTACCGCAGGGACTGCCCCACTAATGGGGTAAGAGTGGGGGGACTCGTGGCATCACTTCACTTTGAGTTTGTTTACCTTGTCAGTGAGGTAACCAAGGCATGAATACTGGTATTCAGAAGGGTTTCTCTGGGGGTGAAAGAGAGCAGCTCTGTGGCCACGGGGCAAAGCCCTTCAGAATGCCAGGGAAACGGGGATTTACAAAGGGACCGTATCCTTCCCTCTGTGTCAGCGACGTGAAATGTGCCCGTAGATCTTTCCCTGGGAAGTGTGATGCATCTGTTAATACTTCTATCACTGTACCCTTCCCTTTTAATATTGACCTGAGTGAATGCTGCGAGCCTCTGGACGAGTCCTGCTGCCATTTACTGTCAGTCCCTGAATGTGTCTGCAGAGGCTGTGAAGTCAGCCGTGTTGTCTGGCTGGTGCCGGGAGGTTTCCCCAGTGCCTGACAGAGAGCCCTGAGTTCAGTTCTCAGCAGACATGGGCCTTGGAGGAGGAGCGGGTCTGTGTCTCTTCCCTGTGTGGCTGGTGCGCTCAGGGAGCTCTCCCGCTTAAGGAACCTGTAGTCAAGATCAAGACTGTCGACTGAGTTCAAAGCCAAGCTCAAGCCTTAGTGACATCCTGGCTGTATCCACTGAGGAAAATCAGTATTGCCCTCAAGCGAGCCTTACGCTAGGGCAAAGGGCAGGATGAAAGGCTCCTGCTGCTTCTAATAATCACCGCCATGTCCATTCCCCTTCTTGACAGGACAAAGATTTTGAGCCAGTTCGGAGAATAAAGAAGAGCACAGGGATTCCCAGCACGTTCCTGGTGGAGGTGAAAGACCCCAGCACAAAGGGCACAATGGTGACCAGCACTGGGCAATACGTCATTCCATCTGTGACTGCGTAAGTACTGAAGGAATTGGACTGAGAGAAGAGGGAGCAAGAGAAACCCTGCACAGATGGCAATGCCGGCACTTTGGCCAGCAGCTTCCGGGGAGGAAGCATTGTCATTGGACCTTGGCCCTAAAATCTGTGCCACCTTCTCCTCTTAAAACCAGGCGGTCACAATGTTCATGCCCCTGCGAGTTGGTTAAAGTGGTGGTGTGCCACCATCCACGGGGGAAACAGCCAGCGTCTTTTCAGTTGTCTGTGGGGACAGGACAAGGGGCAGTGGCTTCAAGTTGGAGCAAAGGAAGTTCTGCACCAATCTGGGCAAGAACTTTTTCACAGTGAGGGTGAGGGAGCCCTGGGACAGGCTGCCCGGGGGGTTCGGAGTCTCATCTCTGGAGATATTCCAGCCCCGTCTGGACGCCGACCTGTGCAATATGAGCTGGGGAGCTGCTTTGGCAGGGAGTTAGACTCGATGAGCTCTTGAGGTCCCTTCCAGCCCCTGTGATTCTGTGCTTCTGTGATCTGAATTTCTGCGAAAGCGTACAGGTAGAGTTGTTCTCTTCACAAGCTCATTTTGCTTTGGAATGCTACTTCACAAATACAAACTGTCACAAATAGCTGTTGAGCCAAGCTTTCTGTCCCCGTCTGAGTTTGCCTTTACCCATTTGTACCTTTCTTCTTCCTTCCCCACCACCCTCCAGGGAAGCGTATGCCAGAGGAAAAAGAAAGCGTCCCTTCCCATGCGACGAGCCATCCTCCTCCTCCTCCCCCTCAGATGCTCCTATTCCTGAATGGTTGTGTTGTCCCATCTGTAAAGAAGTCCTGAATGACGCCGCAATCATCCCCTGTTGTGGGAACAGTTACTGTGACGAGTGTAAGTGTTACTCCCATGACTGTCCTTTCAGACCATCCCATCTGATCTGTAGAAAGCAGCAAGGGGAGATCACCAGCTTCCTTTGGGCTCTGTTCTATTTCAAACTTCAGTACACCCTGACTAGGAAAGGACTCCGCCCCTCTAAGGGGGAAAGCACAAGTCAGAATGCTTTATTCCCCTTTTCCATATCTAGCTCCATCTTCTCTGTGTGTGCAAGGACATGTATGAGAAGAGTGCAGAAATGTGCACCAACCTGCTTTTGAGAGGCGGCTTATTCCTTAAGCATGAGGTGTGGGATTGTCACTGTCCTTGGGGGTAGAAAGAAGACGAGTTGAATCACTGGACACAGCGACCTTTAGGTCATTTGCTAAAGACCAGAAGTTTTTACATTGTGCAACGTTGATCGCTCCAGGCTCTCCATGCAGACAATATTCACCCAGGAATCACTGGTTTTCAAGGGATTAGAACTCTCAAACTGTCTTTAGTTTGGCTAAAAACTACTCTGACTCTTCTGGTCTTCCACAGGCATTCGAACAGTGCTGCTGGATTCGGAGGGCCATACCTGCCCAACGTGCCACCGGGCGGATGTCTCCCCCGACACCTTAGTGGCCAACAAGGCACTACGCAAGGTAATGTGAGGACTCTCCGAAAGCTGCTTGTACCAACAGTCTCTGCAAGAAACTGAAAGGGAGGGAAATACTCACTGGCAGACAGTGGTTAGTGCCAGGGTAGGATGGGATGTGATCCTAGCTCTGTCTGTTGATTTGCTGTGGGACCGAGAGCATGTACAGGAACACACAGGGGATGTGACTCAGGGGTGGGGGGGACGCTTTGTTCGTCTGTCTCGGGAAGTTTCATGGTGCCTTTGTGTCAATGTTTTCTGCCTGTAGCTTGTGAACAGGTTCAACAGCGGAACCGGCAGCGCCAAATGGCCCCGTCACTAGGTTCAGCAGCACCATCAGCAGCAGCAGACTGTTCCAGAAGGGGATGTGCACTTGCACCATTCTTGTTTATAACTATTTTATTGAAATAAAGTTTCAGGGTTGAAAAGAAAAGACTGAAAAACAAACCCTTCTTGAGGGAAGGAGGTAAAAACCAGGAGCAGAAGCTACTTGTTTGTGGAAGGGGCTGATGCTGATCTCAGAAAGCCTTTCCACACTGATTTTCATGACTCTTAGAGCAAAGCCTGTAAGGAAGCGCTAGTTTCTGCCTGACAGCTCCTGGCCGGAGCTGAAGGGCAGCCACCTCGGTTGCAGACAGGAAACAATCCTGGGTGCCTGCATCTTGTCCATGCAAGGACCAATGGAGAAAGGAAGTGTTTCCCAGGCAGGAGAAGGCAGCTGGGGCAGGAGTGCTCTGCCCAGAGATACCCCAAGGAAGCCGAATATTCCCAGTCCCTGAGCAGGGTAGTAGTTAGCAGTGAGAGCTGCTCAGGCCTAAGGAGAAAAACACACTGTAGGAACTAAACCTGCTGGGAGGGCTCAGAAGGGTCTCTGGGAGTCAGGGTGCCCAATGCCTGGTCTCAGGGAACTTTGACAATGTCTCCTTCCCCCCTGCACCCGGCCTCGCTGTCCTCACTGGGAGCCCAGGCCTCAGCTCAGCTTGGCCGCAGCAGGTGCAGAGCCTGGGCCGGCCCAGACCCCCATGGCCACCTGGCAGCCCTGTGCCCCAGGCCTACAGCTCCCAGCATGCCCCGGGGCAGGCCTTGCTGGAGCCTGAGCCTCTGGGGACACCAGCCCCAGACCCGGCCCAGCTCCCTCAGATCCCATGGCTGCTCCCTGAGTCTTCTCTGGCCCTGCACTGAGAGGGGGACATCAGATGGACAGAGGGATGGAGGGACACAGGCTGTGCCAGGGGGCGGGACAGAGGGGACACTGCAAAGGCAGGTAGGAGCAGAAAGGATGGAGAGAAGAGAGAGAAGGGCAGGGAGCGTGAGAGAGACGTGTGGAGGAAGGGAAGCAGAGCAAGAGGTTGAGGGACAGCCAGGGAGGGATTAGGAGGGACAGCCGGGCTGTCAGGGAAAGAGAACATTAGCGAGAAAGAAAGGGAAAGAGCAAGATCCTGATGGTCTCCAGACAGAGGGAGGAATCGCAAAGTGGGGGCAAGGATCTGGACAGAGTACCGTAGGGAGAGACAAAAGCAGCAATTTTGGGCAACGGCCCCAGTCCTTGGAGCTCCTGTTTGATCAAAGTTGGAAGACGTGCCGTGGTCTGGAGAGCGTGCTGCAGGGAGGTGAGAGCGACTGGGGAGCAAGGCTGAGAGACCTGCCTGAGCACAGAGGTGGCCGCAGCGCATCCCAGGTGAGCTGGTTGTCTTGACTGTCAAAGTCGAGCCCCTGACTGTGCTCATTGTCTCTAGTATTTGACTCTCTACCCAAATCAGGGGATGGCTTTGTTTCCACACGTTGTGGCAGTCGTGCAGGGCAGTGATGGCAGGGAAGGTTTGTATTTGGAAGTTTGGGATTTGGGTGGATGAGCTGTTGGATTAGGAACTTTTTTATTCGTCAGCAAAATGTGTGCCAGTGGTTCCAGAAAGTTCCTCTCTTTTCTCCCTTTGCAAGCATCTTGGCGAATGGGAGAAAACTGGGAGGGATGCCCCTGAGTAGGGATAAATTCCAAGGGCATTGTAATGAGGGGTGGTGACAATATCTCTTGGTTAATTGAGAAGAGTGGCCGGAAAATGAGACCTTGAAATATCACGCTGTCTGTGCCTGTTTAGCCCTGGTTAAAGACCAGATGCCCACCAAACTCGGTCTATCACTCTCCTTTGTAGTTGGACAGGGGAGGAAATGTATATTGAGAGGATTAGGAGTCAATGTAAGGACAGGGAGAGATCATTTTATCATCAGTGACATGGGCAAAACAGACTCAGCACAGAGTGAAGGAAAGAAAACTCTCTAATTTATTACACTACAACTACACACAGAGTGAAACCAGAGTTGGGTAATGAGAAGCACAACACTCCCCTTCACTTTATTCTCTCCCAGGCTGTTCCAGTGTTACGGTTGAATTTTCTAGCTCCTCTAACAGAAGAGCTCAAACGGCTACAGCCACATCCTACTGCAATCCAAACCATGCACATACTTTCTATTCTCAAAACACAGAAGTACTTTCTATTCTCCAACCCGGCAAATTCTCCCTATATTGCAGCTATATTAATTAATTGTCTCTTAAGCTACATCCTTAAATCCCCACAATGTATTCTCTGGTGCTACCGGGTAAAGGAGTTTTGTTTGTTTCCGCATATTATTTCAATCTGCTTCAGTTCCCTTGTCTTGATTTCTATCTGCACAACAGCTCTGATTTATTGCCATGCACACCCCTCCTTCCTTGTCAGGGAGCAAATCGAATGCTCTCCGCTTTGGTCTAACTACGTCCCTTAAGGAAGAACCCTCTGTTTGTCATCCCGATGGCTAGCATCTCTTGTGTCCTATTGGAATAAGCCCATGCTGGCAGATATACTAACTCTGCCTTTTCCCAATTCACTTCCTCATAGCAATGGGGGAACCAAATCGTGGAAAGCATGAGGCCGTACTACTAGGGGTAGAGTCCCTTTGAGTGTATTGTCCTCCAAGGGGTTCTTAGAATTCCTGGTGGAGGGTGCGAGTGATTAAAAATTGGGTGTCCGGGAATTCGGTGTCCTAAAGTCCACGTTCCTCTCCATTTATGTGGTAATACTTGCCAGGCCTTTCCATGTCCACCTAGCCACCCTGATCCTTTAGCAATACAGTCCAACAAAAACTCTCCTGTTTGCCCTGCCTGTCCCACAATGTCTCGTAAAGGGGCTGGTAATTTGGGCCTTTGTCAGCTTTACTTCTGGTTCAACTTGCGACGGGACCAGAGTGGGAGAGGTGGGAGGTTTCTTGATCTGATGCAGTTTCCCTCTCACCAGACCAAGGGAGGGGATCCTACTTCATGCAGTTGTGTTTTTTCATCCCTCCTTTTCTTCTAGAAGCCCCTTCCCGAGTCCAGCACTCCCCTGTACTACAAGAAGAGCAGCATCTCTTCAGTCGTTTCTCTTTCTCCCTTTTTTTTATAAAGCCAATACTAAGGGATCCTGTGGTATCGTAAGCCCACACGCCCTCTGCCATTCCAAGGCAAAATCCCACACCCCAGAGGGCTTTCCTTAGGGATGGCATTCCTTTGTTTCCCTCCCATGGTGAGTGAGATTTCCCTCTGGATTCCTCTTCTTGTTTCTAACTCAACTCCTGTCTGTCTCTCCAGCAATAGGAAGGAGAAGGATTCGGTTTCTCTAGGACACTCTCAGCTCCACAGGGCCGTGTGTCTGTGGGTTGAGAAGCCAAAGCATGGCAGCGCTGGCTGAAGCCGTACTGGTGGGATGCTTGCCATGGCAACGGAGCCCCAAACAAACCCCACTCTCCAAGCGCCATGGCAGGTAAGGCAGCAGGCTCCCGCTGCTCCTGTCCCCCAGAAGCCCCCCACCTGCCTCTGCCGTCCGATGGCTCAGCCCAGCACCTATCTGAGCTTCCCCCAGCAGGGACGTTCCCAGCGGTTACTGCCCGCATGCTGCCTTCTGGGTTGGGGGAGGGCGAGGCCACCCCGCAATGCCTGGCAGGGAGTTCCGGGGCCCCTGGGGAGCCCGGGGAGGCTGGGGCAGGTGCCTGCGGAGTGCAGCTCCCCGAGAAGGTGCAAGTCCCTCCTGGGGTGCAGCTCCTTTCCAGGGTGGAGCCTGGTTCCTGTGCAGTGGTACCTGTAACGTTTTGCTCCTGTACCTGTGCACAGCGTCCCCGAGGGGCTTTGTAATGACATATGGACATCCCTTCTCAGAAATGGACTGATGTCTTTTTCTCTATTGCCCTTGTTTTCAGAATACACCAACGAGAAATCCCTGGTCCCCCGGGACTCATCCAAAATAGGGAGCAGAGACTCTGTGGGAGGAGGAAAAGGTGCCCGGGAAACACCTGCTGCGTAAGTACCCATTGGACATGGGCTTCTTTGTTAGGGGTGTCAGTGTGCTACCTCGTTTCAGGATCCGGGCTTGCAGAGGCCTTCAGAGGGTCTTTACCTTGGTCAAGCTGCTGTCAGTTTGTGCGGTCGTGTGTCTGTGCCAAAGCAGACGTGGATTTCCAGGCCTTAGAAAGGAGACTGATGTGTTATGGTGTGCCTGGAACAAACCGTGCCGCGGCACCCTGCTCCCCAGGCAGCATCTGCAAGGCCAAAGCCTGTCTTTGCCTGGTCTGCGTGTACGCAGGGAGCATCTTCCTGCAGGAGCTGTTGCTCTCAGGCATTCCCCGGTCAGTGTGGATGGCAGCGCGTTGCGCTTGAACCTGCGGCCTTGTTGTGGGGCTTGATGTCAAGATGTAGGCTTTGAGCTCTCAGAACATCCCGTTGGGATGTTGAGGGTTTAGGGTGTGTTGTCTGAGCTTTCTGTTGGGTACAAGGGCTATAGTTTCAGTTCTGATCCCCTTCCTTTCTTCTTCTAGACGCCGAAGAGAGCCGGCGAGAGGGACATCCAAAGCAGTATGTACAACCACCATCTCACACCTGTGTGTTTTTTGCTGCACGCTGCCTAGAGCTCTAACCAGTGTAGCCTTTTCCTGCTTTTCCATGCACTGCCTTAGCTGGAGCATTTGTTCCTAGAACTGTGTAATTGAGGAGAAGTGGTTTGCGCCCCTCTGGGTACATCCATGTCTTTCCTAGCTTGCCGTGAATGGAAGTGGTGTTGTTACACAAAGTGGCATTCCCGAGTTGTGCCTTCGATCTCGCCGCTTGCTCTGCCAAGCGCTTTAGCTTCTTGTCATGCAGCACAAAGGCACTTTCTAAGCCGTCCCAGGGTTGGGCTGGTGTTTGAGCAAGTGCCGGTCCCGGGAGGGTGGAAATGGCTCTTTCAGGGACACTCAGAGGATATAGCGCAGACGTCCAGGCCACAGGAGAGGGGAACGGTTGCTGTGCTTGGAGTGTAGAACTTCAATCTGTGTTTCATTGTCTCCGACCAGGTTGATGGCTCGTCTGCATCCCCTTCGCTGGCCCGGCTTATTAAGGTATCTAGCTTTCTGTTGCTGTTAAAGGAGGAAACCCAAGTGTTTTCTTGCTATTTTGAAATCGTACCCCAAGACCTACAGCTGGGTGACTGCTTTCACGTGAAGAGAACTCTCAGCTCTTGCTAACGATTTAAAGTCTTGATTTTGAGTTTCAGCTGTGGGTTGGATTTGACATGTGCACTCTTTTCTCCACTCTGCTGCGTAACTTGGTCTGGGAGAGCCATTGCACTGTGTGCAAAGGTGTAGTGCTGGCCAGTGAAATGACTGGCCTTTGAAGCTACAAAGGTGCGAGAAGGCAGAGGGCCTCCTTGGTCCCGCTGAAAAGAAAGGCTGGAGTTCATCTCTTTCCACCTGTAACTTCTCCCCTGTCTCCCTGCAGAAGTTCACTTGTGTACATTTGGAGAGAAGAAATCAGTAGGTGTGAAGGGAGCTACCAGAAGGTGGTGGTCTCCATTAGTGCTTGCCCTGCACGTGTCCTTTGTTCTTGAAAGTCGTCAGGTGAAGTTTCTCTCAGTAACGGGAAGGTCTCTCCCAAGTAGTCTGCACATTGCAGCTTTTGAGGAAATGTCTCTTTCAGAGACAAGCCTGACTTGAAGCACGTCCCAACTGCTACTTGAACCCCCTGAGTGCAGACCGGCTTTTAGCATGGAGGCTGCACGTTGCAAAAGGTTTTCAGGTTTCTCACTGGATTGTATTAAATGCTGTGTTTGAATTCCCTTCAATTCCTGGAGACGTGGATGTGTTTAGTCAGCTGTTTGCTTTCAGACAAATTCAGCCAGTTTCTGTAGAGGTTTTGTTAAATGTTCGTGCAAGTGATTCAATCCATGCCGGTCTGGATTGCCTCATGAACGGGACGAGTGGTTGATCTGGGTAGAGCGGTGCTTGGGAATGGTGGGTGTGACATCATGCCCTGTTCCACAGACTGCCAACCTGGCTGAAGCCGACGCTTCCGAGGAAGACAAGATCGCAGCCATGATGGTCCAGTCTTGTCAGCAGTACCATCCAGTCCAGTGAGTGCTGAGAATGTCCAGTCTGTCCTGTGGAGGTTGCTGAAGAGCCGCAGGGCGGTCTGTTTCCACCAGAGACATTGATACAGAGCTTTGTCTTTGTTTCCCCTTTAGTTACATGAAGAAATGCTGGGGTCCACCTCCACCAAGCTACATCTGCTTTCGGTGCGGGAAACCTGGCCACTACCGCAGGGACTGCCCCACTAATGGGGTAAGAGCGGGGGGACTCGTGGCATCACTTCACTTTGAGTTTGTTTACCTTGTCAGTGAGGTAACCAAGGCATGAATACTGGTATTCAGAAGGGTTTCTCTGGGGGTGAAAGAGAGCAGCTCTGTGGCCACGGGGCAAAGCCCTTCAGAATGCCAGGGAAACGGGGATATACAAAGGGACCGTTTCCTTCCCTCTGGGTCAGCGACGTGAAATGTGCCCGTAGATCTTTCCCTGGGAACTGTGATGCATCTGTTAATACTTCCATCACTGTACCCTTCCCTTTTAATATTGACCTAAGTGAATGCTGCGAGCCTCTGGACGAGTCCTGCTGCCATTTACTGTCAGTCCCTGAATGTGTCTGCAGAGGCTGTGAAGTCAGCCGTGTTGTCTGGCTGGTGCCGAGAGGTTTCCCCAGTGCCTGACAGAGAGCCCTGAGTTCAGCTCTCAGCGGACCTGGGCCTTGGAGGAGGAGCGGGTCTGTGTCTCTTCCCTGTGTGGCTGGTGCGCTCAGGGAGCTCTCCCGCTTAAGGAACCTGAAGTCAAGACCAAGACTGTCGACTGAGTTCAAAGCCAAGCTCAAGCCTTAGTGACATCCTGGCTGTATCCACTGAGGAAAATCAGTATTGCCCTCAAGCGAGCCTTACGCTAGGGCAAAGGGCAGGATGAAAGGCTCCTGCTGCTTCTAATAATCACTGCCATGTCCGTTTCCCTTCTTGACAGGACAAAGATTTTGAGCCAGTTCGGAGAATAAAGAAGAGCACAGGGATTCCCAGCACGTTCCTGGTGGAGGTGAAAGACCCCAGCACAAAGGGCACAATGGTGACCAGCACTGGGCAATACGTCATTCCATCTGTGACTGCGTAAGTACTGAAGGAATTGGACTGAGAGAAGAGGGAGCAAGAGAAACCCTGCACAGATGGCAATGCCGGCACTTTGGCCAGCAGCTTCCGGGGAGGAAGCATTGTCATTGGACCTTGGCCCTAAAATCTGTGCCACCTTCTCCTCTTAAAACCAGGCGGTCACAATGTTCATGCCCCTGCGAGTTGTTAAAGTGGTGGTGTGCCACCATCCACGAGGGAGACAGCCAGCGTCTTTTCAGTTGTCTGTGGGGACAGGACAAGTGGCAGTGGCTTCAAGTTGGAGCAAAGGAAGTTCTGCACCAATCTGGGCAAGAACTTTTTCACAGTGAGGGTGAGGGAGCCCTGGGACAGGCTGCCCGGGGGGTTCGGAGTCTCATCTCTGGAGATATTCCAGCCCCGTCTGGACGCCGACCTGTGCAATATGAGCTGGGGAGCTGCTTTGGCAGGGGGTTAGACTCGATGAGCTCTTGAGGTCCCTTCCAGCCCCTGTGATTCTGTGCTTCTGTGATCTGTATTTCTGCGAAAGCGTACAGGTAGAGTTGTTCTCTTCACAAGCTCATTTTGCTTTGGAATGCTACTTCACAAACTGTCACAAATAGCTGTTGAGCCAAGCTTTCTGTCCCCGTCTGAGTTTGCCTTTACCCATTTGTACCTTTCTTCTTCCTTCCCCACCACCCTCCAGGGAAGCGTATGCCAGAGGAAAAAGAAAGCGTCCCTTCCCATGCGACGAGCCATCCTCCTCCTCCTCCTCCCCCTCAGATGCTCGTTTTCCTGAATGGTTGTGTTGTCCCATCTGTAAAGAAGTCCTGAATGACGCCGCAATCATCCCCTGTTGTGGGAACAGTTACTGTGACGAGTGTAAGTGTTACTCCCATGACTGTCCTTTCAGACCATCCCATCTGATCTGTAGAAAGCAGCAAGGGGAGATCACCAGCTTCCTTTGGGCTCTGTTCTATTTCAAACTTCAGTACACCCTGACTAGGAAAGGACTCCGTCCCTCTAAGGGGGACAGCACGAGTCAGAATGCTTTATTCCCCTTTTTTATGTCTAGCTCCATCTTCTCTGTGTGTGCAAGGACATGTATGAGAAGAGTGCAGAAATGTGCACCAACCTGCTTTTGAGAGGCGGCTTATTCCTTAAGCTTGAGGTGTGGGATTGTCACTGTCCTTGGGGTAGAAAGAAGACGAGTTGAATCACTGGACACAGCGACCTGTAGGTCATTTGCTAAAGACCAGAAGTTTGTACATTGTGCAACGTTGATCGCTCCAGGCTCTCCATGCAGACAATATTCACCCAGGAATCATTGGTTTTCGAGGGATTAGAACTCTCAAACTGTCTTTAGTTTGGCTAAAAACTACTCTGACTCTTCTGGTCCCCCACAGGCATTCGAACAGTGCTGCTGGATTCGGAGGGCCATACCTGCCCAACGTGCCACCGGGCAGGTGTCTCCCCCGACACCTTAGTGGCCAACAAGGCACTACGCAAGGTAACGTGAGGACTCTCCGAAAGCTGCTTGTACCAACAGTCTCTGCAAGAAACTGAAAGGGAGGGAAATACTCACTGGCAGACAGTCGTTAGCGCCAGGGTAGGATGGGATGTGATCCTAGCTCTGTCTGTTGATTTGCTGTGGGACCGAGAGCGTGTACAGGAACACACAGGGGATGTGACTCAGGGGTGGGGGGGACGCTTTGTTCGTCTGTCTCGGGAAGTTTCATGGTGCCTTTGTGTCAATGTTTTCTGCCTGTAGCTTGTGAACAGGTTCAACAGCGGAACCGGCAGCGCCAAATGGCCCCGTCACTAGGTTCAGCAGCACCTTCATCAGCAGCAGACTGTTCCAGAAGGGGATGTGCACTTGCACCATTCTTGTTTATAACTATTTTATTGAAATAAAGTTTCAGGGTTGAAAAGAAAAGACTGAAAAACAAACCCTTCTTGAGGGAAGGAGGTAAAAACCAGGAGCAGAAGCTACTTGTTTGTGGAAGGGGCTGATGCTGATCTCAGAAAGCCTTTCCACACTGATTTTCATGACTCTTAGAGCAAAGCCTGTAAGGAAGCGCTAGTTTCTGCCTGACAGCTCCTGGCCGGAGCTGAAGGGCAGCCACCTCGGTTGCAGACGGGAAAGATCCTGGGTGCCTGCATCTTGTCCATGCAAGGACCAATGGAGAAAGGAAGTGTTTCCCAGGCAGGAGAAGGCAGCTGGGGCAGGAGTGCTCTGCCCAGAGATACCCCAAGGAAGCCGAATATTCCCAGTCCCTGAGCAGGGTAGTAGTTAGCAGTGAGAGCTGCTCAGGCCTAAGGAGAAAAACACACTGTAGGAACTAAACCTGCTGGGAGGGCTCAGAAGGGTCTCTGGGAGTCAGGGTGCCCAATGCCTGGTCTCAGGGAACTTTGACAATGTCTCCTTCCCCCCTGCACCCGGCCTCGCTGTCCTCACTGGGAGCCCAGGCCTCAGCTCAGCTTGGCCGCAGCAGGTGCAGAGCCTGGGCCGGCCCAGACCCCCATGGCCACCTGGCAGCCCTGTGCCCCAGGCCTACAGCTCCCAGCATGCCCCGGGGCAGGCCTTGCTGGAGCCTGAGCCTCTGGGGACACCAGCCCCAGACCCGGCCCAGCTCCCTCAGATCCCATGGCTGCTCCCTGAGTCTTCTCTGGCCCTGCACTGAGAGGGGGACATCAGATGGACAGAGGGATGGAGGGACACAGGCTGTGCCAGGGGGCGGGACAGAGGGGACACTGCAAAGGCAGGTAGGAGCAGAAAGGATGGAGAGAAGAGAGAGAAGGGCAGGGAGCGTGAGAGAGACGTGTGGAGGAAGGGAAGCAGAGCAAGAGGCTGAGGGACAGCCAGGGAGGGATTAGGAGGGACAGCCAGGCTGTCAGGGAAAGAGAACATTAGCGAGAAAGAAAGGGAAAGAGCAAGATCCTGATGGTCTCCAGACAGAGGGAGGAATCCCAAAGTGGGGGCAAGGATCTGGACAGAGTACCGTAGGGAGAGCCAAAAGCAGCAATTTTGGGCAACGGCCCCAGTCCTTGGAGCTCCTGTTTGATCAAAGTTGGAAGACGTGCCGTGGTCTGGAGAGCGTGCTGCAGGGAGGTGAGAGCGACTGGGGAGCAAGGCTGAGAGACCTGCCTGAGCACAGAGTTGGTCGCAGCGCAGCCCAGGTGAGCTGGTTGTCTTGACTGTCAAAGTCGAGCCCCTGATTGTGCTCATTGTCTCTAGTATTTGACTCTCTGCCCAAATCAGGGGATGGCTTTGTTTCCACACGTTGTGGCAGTTGTGCAGGGCAGTGATGGCAGGGAAGGTTTGTATTTGGAAGTTTGGGATTTGGGTGGATGAGCTGTTGGTTTAGGAACTTTTTTATTCATCAGCAAAATGGGTGCCAGTGGTTCCAGATAGTTCCTCTCTCTTCTCCCTTTGCAAGCATCTTGGCGAATGGGAGAAAACTGGGAGGGATGCCCCTGAGTAGGGATAAATTCCAAGGGCATTGTAATGAGGGGTGGTGACAATATCTCTTGGTTAATTGTGAAGAGTGGCCTGAAAATGAGACCTTGAAATATCACGCTGTCTGTGGCTGTTTAGCCCTGGTTGGAGAGCAGACGCCCACCAAACTCAGTCTATCACTCTCCTTTGTAGTTGGACAGGGGAGGAAATATATATTGAGAGGCTTAGGAGTCAATGTAAGGACAGGGAGAGATCATCTTATCATCAGTGACATGGGCAAAACAGACTCAGCACAGAGTGAAGGAAAGAAAACTCTCTAATTTATTACACTACAACTGCACACAGAGTGAAACCAGAGGTGGGTAATGAGAAGCACAACACTCCCCTTCACTTTATTCTCTCCCAGGCTGTTCCAGTGTTACGGTTGAATTTTGTAGCTCCTCTAACAGAAGAGCTCAAACGGCTACAGCCACATCCTACTGCAATCCAAACCATGCACATACTTTCTATTCTCAAAACACAGAAGTACTTTCTATTCTCCAACCCGGCAAATTCTCCCTATATTACAGCTCTATTAATTAATTGTCTCTTAAGCTACATCCTTAAATCCCCACAATGTATTCTCTGGTGCTACCGGGTAAAGGAGTTTTGTTTGTTTCCGCATATTATTTCAATCTGCTTCAGTTCCCTTGTCTTGATTTCTATCTGCACAACAGCTCTGATTTATTGCCATGCACACCCCTCCTTCCTTGTCAGGGAGCAAATCGAATGCTCTTCGCTTTGGTCTAACTACGTCCCTTAAGGAAGAACCCTCTGTTTGTCATCCCGATGGCTAGCATCTCTTGTGTCCTTTTGGAATAAGCCCATGCTGGCAGATATACTAACTCTGCCTTTTCCCAATTCACTTCCTCATAGCAATGGGGGAACCAAATCGTGGAAAGCATGAGGCCGTACTACTAGGGGTTTAGTCCCTTTGAGTGTACTGTCCTCCAAGGGGTTCTTAGAATTCCTGGTGGAGGGTGCGAGTGATTAAAAATTGGGTGTCCGGGAATTCGGTGTCCTAAAGTCCACGTTCCTCTCCATTTATGTGGTAATACTTGCCAGGCCTTTCCATGTCCACCTAGCCACCCTGATCCTTTAGCAATACAGTCCAACAAAAACTCTCCTGTTTGCCCTGCCGGTCCCACAATGTCTCGTAAAGGGGCTGGTAATTTGGGCCTTTGTCAGCTTTACTTCTGGTTCAACTTGCGACGGGACCAGAGTGGGAGAGGTGGGAGGTTTCTTGATCTGATGCCCTTTCCCTCTCACCAGACCAAGGGAGGGGATCCTACTTCATGCAGTTGTGTTTCTTCATGCCTCCTTTTCTTCTAGAAGCCCCTTCCCGAGTCCAGCACTCCCCTGTACTACAAGCAGAGCAGCATCTCTTCAGTCGTTTCTCTTTCTCCCTTTTTTTCTAAAGCCAATACTAAGGGATCCTGTGGTATCGTAAGCCCACACGCCCTCTGCCATTCCAAGGCAAAATCCCACACCCCAGAGGGCTTTCCTTAGGGATGGCATTCCTTTGTTTCCCTCCCATGGTGAGTGAGATTTCCCTCTGGATTCCTCTTCTTGTTTCTAACTCAACTGCTGTCTGTCTCTCCAGCAATAGGAAGGAGAAGGATTCGGTTTCTCTAGGACACTCTCAGCTCCACAGGGCCGTGTGTCTGTGGGTTGAGAAGCCAAAGCATGGCAGCGCTGGCTGAAGCCGTTACTGGTGGGATGCTTGCCATGGCAACGGAGCCCCAAACAAACCCCACTCTCCAAGCGCCATGGCAGGTAAGGCAGCAGGCTCCCGCTCCTCCCGCTGCTCCTGCACCTCAGGAGCCCCCCACCTGCCTCTGCCGTCCGATGGCTCAGCCCAGCACCTATCTGATCTTCCCCCAGCAGGGACGTTCCCAGCGGTTACTGCCCGCATGCTGCCTTCTGGGTTGGGGGAGGGCGAGGCCACCCCGCAATGCCTGGCAGGGAGTTCCGGGGCCCCTGGGGAGCCTGGGGAGGCTGGGGCAGGTGCCTGCGGAGTGCAGCTCCCCGAGAAGGTGCAAGTCCCTCCTGGGGTGCAGCTCCTTTCCAGGGTGGAGCCTGGTACCTGTGCAGTGGTACCTGTAACGTTTTGCTCCTGTACCTGTGCACAGCGTCCCCGAAGAGCTTTGTAATGACATATGGACATCCCTTCTCAGAAATGGACTGATGTCTTTTTCTCTATTGCCCTTGTTTTCAGAATACACCAACGACAAATCCCTGGTCCCCCGGGACTCTTCCAAAATATGGAGCAGAGACTCTGTGGGAGGAGGAAAAGCTGCCCGGGAAACACCTGCTGCGTAAGTACCCATTGGACATGGGCTTCTTTGTTAGGGGTGTCAGTGTGCTACCTCGTTTCAGGATCCGGGCTTGCAGAGGCCTTCAGAGGGTCTTTACCTTGGTCAAGCTGCTGTCAGTTTGTGCGGTCGTGTGTCTGTGCCAAAGCAGACTTGGATTTCCAGGCCTTAGAAAGGAGACTGATGTGTTATGGTGTGCCTGGAACAAACCGTGCCGCGGCACCCTGCTCCCCAGGCAGCATCTGCAAGGCCAAAGCCTGCCTTTGCCTGGTCTGCGTGTACGCAGGGAGCATCTTCCTGCAGGAGCTGTTGCTCTCAGGCATTCCCCGGTCAGTGTGGATGGCAGCGCGTTGCGCTTGAACCTGCGGCCTTGTTGTGGGGCTTGATGTCAAAATGTAGGCTTTGAGCTCTCAGAACATCCTGTTGGGATGTTGAGGCTTTAGGGTGTGTTGTCTGAGCTTTCTGTTGGGTACAAGGGCTTTAGTTTCAGTTCTGATCCCCTTCCTTTCTTCTTCTAGACGCCGAAGAGAGCCGGCGAGAGGGACATCCAAAGCAGTATGTACAACCACCATCTCACACCTGTGTTTTTTCCTACATGCTGCCCTCAGCTCTAACCAGTGTAGCCTTTTCCTGCT
The DNA here is from genome assembly GCA_020800305.1 of Porphyrio hochstetteri. Taxonomy (NCBI): domain Eukaryota; kingdom Metazoa; phylum Chordata; class Aves; order Gruiformes; family Rallidae; genus Porphyrio; species Porphyrio hochstetteri. The sequence continues at coordinate 13,292,230 of CM036915.1, read as the reverse complement.
TTTCCATGCACTGCCTTAGCTGGGGCATTTGTTCCCCTGAGTAGGGATAAATTCCAAGGGCATTGTAATGAGGGGTGGTGACAATTTCTCTTGGTTCATGGTGAAGAGTGGCCTGAAAATGAGACCTTGAAATACCACCCTCTCTTTCCATTCTTGTTTTTTTGTCCATGGAATGAGGGGTGGGAGGAGATCGCATTTGCAGACTTGTTCTTTGCGTTGAGAAGGGATTGGAATATTAGAAAGAGAGGTGGCTGTATGGATTTGGGAATTCCAGAAGGGCAGATAGTCTTTACCTGAGGGAATGAAAAGAGAGGAGTGTTTGTGTTGCAATGATTTTAAGATGTGAAAAGAATGTGTTTTTTGTTGAAGCCCTGAAAAACTGGCATGACCACTCACTAGCCTTGGTGACTCTTGGGCAGGTATCCTTTATTCAGTGTTGGGCAGGTGGCTTTTCCAAATGTGTGCCCCCATGAAAGCAAAATGTCTCATAATTTCACAGATGAACTCTACATTATCTAAGAAAAGGCAGGGATCTGCAGATTATTTCCAGGAAGTAATTTCCATTAACTCCTCCCAGATAGTGCATGCTCAGTGACTCTCAGGGGGACTTGTGTTGGCCTTCAGGGATGAAGGCTGGATGTCTCCCTCTCGCTCAGCACATGCTCTTTACGGTTGTCTCCATAGTTTCCAAAGCACCTTGCTGCCATCAGAAACACCTTCCTGCACCAGCTGGATAGTAACATCTGGTAGCTGAAAGCAAGATAGACTCTGTCTCTTAAACAGGCTTTGGTCTCCTGATTTGTTACTCCCCTCTCTTCACTTTTTTCTCTCCCAGGCTGTTCCAGTGTTATGGTTGAATTTTGTAGCTCCTCTAACAGAAGAGCTCAAACGGCTACAGCCACATCCTACTGCCATCCAAACCATGCACATACTTTCTATTCTCAAAACACTGAAGTACTTTCTATTCTCAAACCTGGCAAATTCTCCCTATATTACAGCTATATTAATTAATTGCGTCTCGTGCTACATCTATATTATTCTATTCAGTATTATTACGTATAATGAATTAAGTCAGTCCTCCACAAACTTCTCCAACCTGAGTCATTTCCCATGCGGCTTCAGCTCTTCCCCAGCTGCGTGGGTCACTGCTATGGGTTGCCATCCTAGAGTCATAGAATTTCTCTCAGTCTCTCAGGCCCAGACTGCTCCAGCCCGGTCCCTCACGGAGTCACTAGTTCCCCCCAGCAAATGTGCTCTGGGATGTGCCCCTCTCTCTCTCTCACTGTCTCTCTCCATAGGCTGTAGGTTCTGCTAGGGGCTTGCTCCAACACAGGGCACAGACTCTTTCATATGCCTCCAGCATGGGATGTTTCTGCAGGCTAGGGTCTCTGCTCCCCATCATCTTCCTTGGGCTGCGAGGGGGATAATCCTCTTCACCATGGAATTTCCCAGGGGCTGCAGGAAATTTTTCTCTCTGGCACCTGGGGCACCTCCTCCAACCCTCCTGCATGATTCTTCACTGGCCTTGGTGTCTGCAGAGTTTCTCAAATCTTCTCCCTCCCTTCTCTGGTAGCAAAATAGTGGCTGCTTGCAGGTTTATTTTTTCCCTAAAATGTGAATCCCAGAGGTGCTGTGACCATCACTGATGGGTTCAGCCTTGGTCAGCAGAGGGTCCAGCCTTGAGTCCAGCTGGTGTTTACTCTGTTGAGTCTGGGGGAATCTTCTAGCTGATTCTTGCAGAAGCCACCTCTGCAGCTCTTCCACCAGAACCTTGCCACATAAAACCACAACACTGGCACAGTAACCGTCTGTATCCCAACCTACGAGGTTTACCTTTGTTTTATAATTTCCACACCATTTTCTTCCTCTTTCCGTGGGGGAGGAAGCTATTACGTTGTGCCCAGCTGCTGGTTGGGGCAAAACCATGACAGGACCTCACAACTATGTTGTAGTTGAGTTGAGGCAAGAGGAATCCCACCTCCTGCGGGTCTGTGGAGCACCCGAGGAGATGAATTCCCCTCTGGCCTCAGTAAAACTGATGAGAGCTGAGATGCCTTCACTGACTGGGCTCCATCCGCTCTCTGCCCAAGTGAAGATGATCCCTTGCCTGTCATTGCCTGTGTGTCCTGCCTGACAGTGGGTCAGGAATCAGGGTTCCCAGGTGGGGACATTGACACTCCTGTAGCTCTGTGCACCCTGGCAGAGCAATTCCTCCTGCAGGAATCCATCTGTCCAGTGTCTAGAGAGGGACAGCAGGTTATTGGCTCAGTCTGCTTCAAAGTCTGTCCCCCAGAAGACACCCTGCTGTCTCTGAGGATCTGTCAGCCGTGGAGACCCAGGAACACCTTGAGGGAGCGAGGAGTGAGGGCAAAGCAGACAAAGGGTTGCCTTGGGCTGCTCCTGGGATGCTGAGCTGGGCCAGGCTCCTGGGACAGAGGGAGACCGTGGTGAGCAGGCAGCACTGAAAAGAGAGCTCTGTCCAGGAGCAGCTCCTCTGCACAGTGCAGTGGGGTGGGGGTGTTGTGTGTAGGCACTGAGGACAGATCAGAAAGGCTGCCAAGGGTTAAAGGCAATCTGGGCTAGGAGGATGTTGAGAGCTCCCCGGAGCAGAGATCTTCACAGACCTCAACAGGGTAAGTCTCTGGAGGCAACGCAGCTGGAGCTCTTAGAGACCTCCACAAACTTCATCCCACAGCCTGTGGGATCTGTCAGGTGGACCCTCAGCACTCTGCTTTGGAGGAGGAGGAGATGCTCATGCAGCTTCCTTGCCATAACATCAGAGGCACAGGACAGGGTGGCTGCCTTTTTCCAGGAACAAATGCAGGGTTGTGATGCCAGCTGTACAGCAGGGGTGCCCAGGGCTGTTCTTCAGAGCAGGGTCCATGCACCCCAGGGGCTGTGTGTGGGGCAGGGACTCTGCTGCCTGGCAGGGTCAGCACTCAGCCTTCTATGAGAGCTTCCCACAGCCCTGGGAAAAGCTGTGGGTGGAAGAAATAATGCCTGTTAGTGCAGAGTCCTTCTGCTGTGGGTTAAGGGCTACTCACAGCTGCAGATCATGCACAGAGCATTTCTGAGGGGACTTTTCACAAGTATGGTCGTGGCAGGGGTTTCCTGCTTGGGTCTGTGCTTTCCTGAATCTGTGATTCAATTTTTTTTATTGGCTGGTTGTGATAGAAACACAACTTGGCAGCTTAGAGAAAGGAATGAGACTTCTGAACTGTTACCCTGATGTTTACTGGGAGCCTCAGTAAGTACCTTCAGCCCCCACCCTCTTACAGGTAACAAGAGCATCTCCCCTGTCCTATTTCCTCAAGGGGTGTGTGCCATGCTGCTTTTTAGTTCCTACATGCATGGAGAGGCTGCAGGGCAGAGCTGTGACCACAGGAGCTGGGCTGGGCTCTGTGAGCACTAGCAGGGAAGAGAAACAGCTCCCAGCCGGGAGAGGGCCAGGCAGCAGAGATGGGCAGGGAAGGAAGGAACTGCTTATGGATAGCCTGATGCAGGGGAGATGTGGGCAGTGCAGATGCCTTCCCTGGGCAGCAGCCCCCTTGTCTCCTCTCCCACCCAGCTCAGCCCTCATGGGCATGGGGTCTAGGGTGGGACTCACCTCTCTGCCCAGCAGACAGCAGAAGAGGTGAAGGACCCCCCTCCTGCTGTGTGCCTCTTTACTGCTGACCAGCCATCTGGCGAGGAAACTGTCCTGCATTATCCCTGCCAGGGTGGTGGCATGCCAAACTGGGGAAGGGTAACACAACCCTGAGTGCCCAGCTACCTGTGTCCTGGCCTCCCACAGCCAGACCTGTCCTTGGGTTTCCCATCTTTCTCCAGTTGTCTGGGTTCTGCCCTTGCTCTTGCTGTCAGGCTCTCTGAGGATGGGAGTTTCAGCTGCAGAGTCAGGGTCCCTCCCTCACATGGGTCCCTCCATGCAGCTGTGTCCATGACAAGGAAGTGTCCCAGTTTCCCTCTAAGCTGTTAGCTGTGGGCAGTGCAGCCTGTGGGGCTGGGGAATAAGTCAATTTTATCTTACTGAGAAGTTGACATGAGGCTGGCTCTCTTCCTCCAAGCTCTTAGCTGCCCTCAGAAACACAAAATTTCCCCTAGCTCCCCTGTTTTATCTTAAAGCCCAATGGAGAAGCACCGAAATGCTGCAATGGAGGGTTGCTGCAAGGAACCACTGAGTCTGCACTGGATCCCACTTTTCTCAGCAGTGTCTGGGGGTTTAATTATAGTTTGGGGGTTTTTTTTAATTTTCAGGGTAACACATGAGTGTGCTTGCTCTCTGTCCCATGAAGGACAAGGTCAGTGCAGTTCAGAACAAGTCGGAATAACAGACCTACTCCCCTCAATCTGTATAAACCCACAGCCAATCATCTTTCCTCACAGGACAGTCTCTGTTCTCCCTGAGTGCTGCAGAAATGCAGCTTTTGAAATCCAAAAAACCTCCCCAGATGAGATGGGAGAAGCTTTAAAAATACCAAACCTCTCAAAGTGCCTTTTGCATCCCCTTTCCTTAGCATTGGGAGTGCAGTTGCTGACAAGGGAGCAGCTTTGTCTGAAAAATTCAAATATCAGGACTGGTGCCTATCTCATGGTTCCCACTGCTGCAGAACAGGGCTGACTCCTCTGCAGCCAGTGAGAAAAGGTCCTGCTCCTGGCAGCATGCTAGGCCAGCATGAGTCAGAGCTACAGCCACAGAGCTGAAGGAAAGTCTCCTAGAAATGGAATGAGGTGGGGGGAGTGTAACAGGGTAGGTGTCTAGGAGAAAAACTTTGATTTTCCCCAAAGAAAACTCCCCTATTTCATCATTAATTCTTCCTCTAAGGACAGGACCCCGAGAGGAGAAATGACAAATGTCCAACAGCAGCTCCATCAACCAGTTCCTCCTCCTGGCCTTTGCAGACACACGGGAGCTGCAGCTCCTGCACTTCTGGCTCTTCCTGGGCATCTACCTGGCTGCTCTCCTGGGCAACGGCCTCATCATCACCATCATAGCCTGTGACTATCACCTCCATACCCCCATGTACTTCTTCCTTCTAAATCTCTCCCTCATAGACCTGGGATCCGTCTCCTCCATTCTCCCCAAATCCATGGCCAATTCCCTTTGGGACACCAGGACCATTTCATACACAGGATGTGCTACACAGGTCTTCTTTTTTCTCTTCTTGGTATTAGGAGAATATTACCTCCTCACTGTCATGGCCTATGACCGCTACATTGCCATCTGCCACCCCCTGCACTACGGGACCCTCCTGGGCAGCAGAGCCTGTGTCCACATGGCAGCAGCTGCCTGGGCTGGTGGGTTGCTCACTGCTGCACTGCACACAGCCAATACATTTTCACTACCCCTCTGTAGAGGCAATGCTGTTGACCAGTTCTTCTGTGAAATCCCCCAGATCCTCAAGCTCTCCTGCTCACACTCCTACCTCAGGGATGCTGGGCTTCTTGTGGTAGGTTCCTTTTTAGCTCTTGGGTGTTTTGTGTTCATTGTGGTGTCCTATGTGCACATCTTCAGGGCTGTGCTGAGGATCCCCTCCGAGCAGGGGAGGCACAAAGCCTTTTCCACCTGCCTCCCTCACCTGGCTGTGGTCTCCCTGTTTGTCAGCACCGGTTTGTTTGCTTACGTGAAGCCCCCCTCCATCTCCTCCCCGCTGCTGGATCTGGTGGTGGCAGTTCTGTACTCAGCAGTTCCTCCAGCAGTGAACCCCCTCATCTACAGCATGAGGAACAAAGAACTCAAAGACTCACTGAAGAAGCTGATCAGTTGAGTTTCAGTAGCAATAAGCAGCCCATGTCTACTCACATAAGAGAATTTGAATTCGTGTTGGTTGCTTCCTTGGCTTCAGGCATTTTATCTGTGATGGTCCTGTTTTTAATTTAAATTCATTCAACTTGTTCAGAGTCCTGAACCCACAGTTCAGAAACCCCAGTTTTTCTGACCCATAGGCCTTTGTGTGTATATCTTGTAAGATAGTAAAGGTGTCCTCATCTGTCACATCTGTTTAATAAAAGGGGATTTTCTCAATGATAGTGTCTGGAAGTTGGTCCCAGAAAGTCAGGAAAAGGATGAAGAGATTGCCCCCACAGGGCCACGCTGCTGTGCTAGGGTTCTGCAGGGCCTGAGAACAGGAGGGGCAGGGATAATGTGTTACTGATGGGACTGGACTGAGCTTTTGCTGGTGGCACCCCTAACCAGCCACTTCCTGCACTGTCCACTCACCACAGATTTCTGAGTGAGTTGTGCTGCGTAGCCCTTTCCCTCCTCTTGCTGGGACTGGGTCCTACAGAGGGGAAAAGCCAGCTCTGCTCCACCTCTCTCCTTGTCTAGACCCGGGCAGGGATGTCTGTGAAACCCTGTGTGGGATACATATAGGGCTGGGTAGATTCCAGGATTTGGGGGAGGCTGTCTAAACTAAGAGGAACAAAATGGGGAAAGAGAACAAAGGGATGTCTTGGGGATGATGGAAGACAAACTGTTCTGCGTTGGCCATGCTGTGCCTGCAAAGTGTGTCCATGGGACTGTGTGTGGGGGCAGGGTACTGATAGGGGCCATGAAGCATGACCACCTGGAGTGGGTGGCTTCAAGAGAAGTCAGGAGAAAAGAACTTCAGTAGTCTCAGAACTGTCCACCCACCCACCCGAAAACTACGGATACGAAGAAACACCGACCGAGGCACAGGGCAGTGTTGTCCCCATGGACAAGGAACCTATGGACATGGACAAGTAACCTATGAGAGGGACAAGAAACCTACAGGGATGGACAAGAATCTGCTTCAACAACCATTGGATCAGGGACTCATTTCATCTCAATACCCACCGCACCCACCCGCACCTCCTGGCGAACTCATCGATACATCACTGTCTCCTGACACCCCAGAGGCTCTGCAGAGACTGCTGGATGGAGCCTGGGCACGTCAGGTGGTGTCAGAATGGGAGAAATGGCTAAATCAGGGTATTTTGATTCAAACTGAAGGGAACTCGAGTCCTGCTCAATCGCGGAAATTACCGGGGAAAAGTTTATGTGGGGATGAGTGGGTGGTGGAGAGAGTTGGTAGTGGGATGGTGGGAGGTGGAGGGGGCGTGGAGACCACACGGCGCCGTGTCCCAGTGCTTGGCCAGGTCCTAGTGCTCACCGCCAGGGTCGTGCTGTGGTTCGCGGTGGGGGAGGGCTGCGGACAGCAGCTGAGACCGGCGAGAATGTGGCGTGGCGCCGGGTGCCTTGGCAGAACTGCTGGAGAAGTGGGAGAACCCCCCCTTCCTCCCCCATCCATAGGGAGTGGATGTAACAACTTGCATCTTGCAATGTTATTTGCTGATGGATCAGTTTGCAGCATTCATTTGTGTGTGCTGCAGGTTCAGGGATGCGCTTAGACCACTGAGAGCAAGGCTGGTTACTAAGCAGAAGGATTTTTGACAGTGACCATTGAAAGTCGGCAGCTCATTTTTTAAATTAACCTGGAAAATAGAAAATCCCCATTTGGGTTGATCAATAGAAGTTTACTTGAGAAAAAATTGCCCACCTACAAGATTTAATACAGGAGCAACTGACTAAGGGTCATATCAAGCCTTCCACAAGTCTGTGGAACATGCCAAATTTTTAAAAGATTGGCTTTTTTTCACTATTCCTTTACACCCTGATGATTATGGAAAATTTTGCTTTTTCAGTCCCTACTATAAACAAAAATAAACCTATGAAAAGGTATCATTGGGTAGTGCTCCCTCAAGGCATGAAAAATTCACCAACTATGTGCCAGGCTTATGTAGCCTGGGCACTTGCTCCAGTACGAAAAACACATCCTAATCTAATCTTTTATCATTACATGGATGATAGATTGATTGTGGGGAAACAAAACAAAACAAAACAAAAAACCCAACTTGAACATTGAAAGTTTGATTCATGAGTTAACAGTGCATTTAAAAAGCGAGGGGTTACAGATTGCTCCAGAGAAAATTCAAAAGAAGCCAGTGTGGAAATATCTGGACTGACAGATTCACAGTAGTACCATAACACCTCAAAAGATTGAGATCAGGACTGAAGTTAACACGTTAAATGATGTTCAAATGTTGCTTGGAGATATTAACTGGATTACATCATTGTGTGGCATTACGCATCAGTATTTTATTACCCATATTTGCAGCCACACTGAACTAACTGACTAACTCAGGGTCTAGCAGAAGGAAATCAGAGAGCAGACAGGCTGGTAGCACCGGCCTGGGCTGCTCCCTCACAGACAGCTTTGCACAAGCTCGGAAGTCCCATGAATTCTTTCATCAATCTGCCAAGGTCCTTCAACAACAATACCACTTGCCAGTCACTGAGGCTAAAGGGATTGTACAGTCGTGCCTGGACTGTCAGCAATTCACCAGTGGCCTTTCCCCTCGTGTGAACCCTTGTGGCATAAGCCATGTGGAACGTATGAATCAAACTCTCAAGCATTTGCTTCTCAAACAAAAAGGGGAGAGAGGGACATCTCTCCAGCTGATGGACTAAACAAAGTTCTTTATGTTTTGAACTATTTGTGTCTGCCACAGGACAGTTTGATACCTCTGATGGTGAAACATGGAGTGGGTTTAAAAGGAGGTTTGGAAGGAATCAAAGAAAGTCAATGTCAGGTGTTAGTAAGAAATGAAGTTACAGGTACTAACTTGGGGAAGGAGGTCTGCCTGTGTCATTATAGATAAGGGAACCAAGTGGATAAAGCCATGGATCCAGAAGATATCAAGCTCACATGAACCAGCACGAGATCCTGATCCCAATAACTGAAGTCAAGTGCTCCAAGTGCAGCCATGGTGGACTGTGAATTTTGCTGTGGGACATATTAAGGCAGGATTGGAATGCAGTAACAGGAGAGAAGGAGCCTGTGAGAACCAGGTAAGAAACTGCAAGAATGTTAACAGCTGCCTCATAAGGAATAACGTGACTCTGTAGCTTTACCCAATTGTGAGCAATAGTGAGGCGCATGTAAGGCAGGTGAACGGAGCATCTAACCAACAGCAATGGAATGTAACTCGTATACTGATATAGAAACCTATATAAGCTGTGTGTGTGTTTGAATAAATGAGCTCAGCATTGATCACATTGATCAGAGTTGGGTCTGTTACTCCGACTCACACAGTGCTCAGCTACTGGCTGGGGCAAAACTATAACAGAGGGAAAAACAGGTAAGAAACAGGCAGGAAAAGGCTCTGGGACTAATGTGTAGTGTCTGGTTCTGCAGAGAGACATGTCTCTGGCCAGCCTGACACAGCCAGACAGCATCAAATCTCACATTCCTACTCCATATGGCAGGCAAAAATGAGCACCATGAGCAGCTCTGCAGGGGACTGAGCATTCACTTGTCATCCTGGGACCAATATAGGTGCCTCAATGAGTCCTGCTCCAGAGAAGTCTTAATTCTTCCAAAGAATATGTTCACAGCAAGAGTATCTCCTTAACTCTTCTGGCTGGGCAGCAAAGCCAAAAATCTAGAGTCAGGAACACAGAAAAAGCCAAGTGCTCATGATCAGATAGCTGGTTGAAAGACTCCCTACACTCTTCTACAGGGACCACCATACTGCAGCCTCATCTCATGGCTAGGAAGATCTGCTTTCATCTTTCAGAGGGATCCTTTCTGAGGCGCTGGTTGATCCGTCCTGTGAAACAGGAGGTGCTGCTGGAGAAAATCCTCTGACATACAGGGACAGGGGTTGCACAGATTCTCAGACACCAAGTAATGCAGGTAGAGTCCAGCTCTGCAGTCTGGGCCCAGGACCCCAAACACACTGGCCCCACAAACTAAAAGGTGCTTCTCTCTTGCTAACTGTGGACTGGGGCTTGACACTGGGGCCAGGCTGCCCTATGTCCCATCCCATATTACCTAAACCTAACCCCTATGCCTAATCCTGCCCCTAGCCTGCTGTGCCTTGGAAAGCCAGGAAGGAGCCATGTCTCCTTGTCCATCTCACACCCTCGTGGCACACACATGGAGTGCAGCAGGACGTGGGCCCAGGGCTTCCACAACCATCAGAACTTTTCACGACCAGAGCACCACTTGACAGTATGAAAATTATGTTTCCTCATCTGGCCATTCATTGCACCTATAGACTGTTTTCCTGTTGGATTAACAGGTAGACTATCTGATGTGTTGCAACTTTATGTCCTTCCTTCTGTGTTCAAAAGACTGGGTGTTCTGGTAAATCAAATCAATGCCAGCATGGAGAATCTTGAAAGGAAGTGCCCCTTTGGCAGTACTGTGAACCACTCAAAGGCAGTTTATATAGGCAGATTATTTTAGCTGCATATTTTACCTACAACTGTCTGAGTGTAAACCTGCCCCACAAGAACAAAAAGGATCAGTGATTTGCGAGGAGAAGATGCTTATGGTATGAGGTACATAACATCTGCACCATGCTGCAGTTTCTGGGGCTCTAGTGATAACTAAGGGACACTGCAAGGCAGCTCTCTGCTTCTGCAGGCTCTATGTCCCATGGCCCTGAGCTGCTGGGGACAGCACCATGCTTGGGGACAGAAGGGGCCTAGTGTGCTGGGTGGTACCTAGAGGGTCAGCAGCCAGAGTGGAAAGGAAGCAATACGGTTGAAGCTAGGTGCTGTGAGAGCAGTCTAGCCTGGTCTGGTTGTGTGGCTCTAAGACTCTGCAAGTGGAGTGCAGGCCTGCTTAACTGGGACAGGAAGGGGACTGTTTCATGGGACATTTATAGTACAGCTAGCTCCACAAATCCATCTGGCCTTTGGGATGCCTAGGAAACAAAAACATGACCACCGTGGTTTTACGCACCCAGTGTGTGCTCTTGGGATCAGACCATAGAGCTGTAGAACCTGGAGGCAGTGGTTTCACCACAGAAATGTCACATTTTCTGGACAGGAATGAGGGTTTGAACAATTAAACTTGTCAAGCTTATTTATATAGTTTTTGCCACCTTTCTCAGGGCTGTTTTAGACTCAGCAGTAGCTCAGTCAGCATCTGAAAAATATGGGCCATGCCCTGCAGGAAGTGGTTAACACGTTTTTAAAAGCAGAGGGGAATGTGTCTTGCATAGCGTGATTTAATCATGTGTTTTAACCACAGCATCCTGCTTCAAGCAGGCATTAGCTTCCAGCTTATGAGACAAAAGTCAGTGTTGGGGTGTTTTTGACTGCCAGCCAAACGGCTAAGTTATCTAACAAAACACCCCAAAGCATTTCCTGTTGGCCCCTTCCTAGTATTGCTGATTGGAAAACCTGCAGCCTGTTCTCTCACCTTCTGAGGTCTGTGTACTATTGCTTGTATTGCCCTTTGTCTTACCTGTTGTCTCTTTAGACCCATCTCCCTTTTTGTTATGGTCCATAATTTTAAGCCTGGGTAATTTGGAAGGGGCATGAATAATTAAAATTCCTTTAAGTCCAATAGAGATAGAATTCATAGTCCTCCTGAAGTCTCTTAAATGTTTCAAAGATCTCTCTCTTTCCCTGTGAAAAGCCCAAGAAAGACAAATTTAATAAAGAACCTGTTTTCTAGTTCTCAGTGGTCACTGGATAGGACAGAAGAATTTCAATAGTTTCCACCCAATTTTCAGAAGAAAGGGCACAGTGCAAAGCAAGCATTAAAAAACCCTTTATTTTGGTGTAAAATGCATGTACCATATACATAATAAGATAGAAAAATGTACTAAAGAAGGTATGGAAATGAAAATATTTCTCTATACCTATCTGAAGTTAATTTCTTCAGGTCCAGTGAAGATCTTGTTACCTACACTAGAAAATTGCCACTAATAAAAGCTTCTAAAAATTAAAACTATACCATGCTCCTTCTGTGCTTGGGATATTTAAGCAGAAAAGCATTGCTTATATAGACAATAACTGATATGACCAGAGATAGTATTTTTAAAGCATAGTAAGTATAAAGCTCCATTTTAAGTTTTCAAAATTATCTAAGCAATTTGGATACTTCAGTGCAATCTGTACAGAAGCAGAACTATCCTGCTTAGCAGAGGGATGAGGGTTGATAAAAATTGGCTAACAATGAAACTAAGATAGACAACTTCAGCAGTATTATCTGTCTAAGAAGGATTACAGATGGTGCTAACTGAAAAACACCTTGGGAAGTAAAAGGACTCATAGATCAACAGCAGAACTGGTAGGGTAGTTGTGTCTTTAGATGTTTATTGACGAGTGAAGTGGATCCAAAGTGTTTACATTATCCTGCTGTGTGTTCTTTTCTAGTCTTCTTCAGCTTATTGCTGTCTCACCCAGTATCTGAAAGATCAAACAATGTTTATTTAACATTCTTGTTCACCATTAGTACAGTGGTGATGAGTTTCTGTTAATCTGGAATGGATTGGACAATTATTTTTTGGGGGTGTGTGTGTCATTTTTGCTACTGAATCTTCAGAATTTTCCTTTCTTCTTGCCCTCCACCCCTCTTTTCCACACTTGTTGGGTTTTATGATTCTCCCTTTATAGTTCTTGCTGATATGGTCAATCTGCAGCCAGCAGATTTCTGATGGAACCTGAGATGCTCTGGACCAGCCTGATGGAAAGGCAATTGGCAGCTGAGATGTGATTTGGGGGTTACAGTAATTGAAGGCACTGGAAACAGAGTATCTGAACTGATTCCTGGTGGCATTACAGAAGGATGCAAAGCCAAGCACTCCTGGCACTTGCCTCCTGTGTTCCCAGGCACTGAATGTGTTTCCTACCTCAGAGCAGAAGCAGCTTGATAGTCATGACTGAGTTGATGGCAACGCTTTTTGCTAGCAGGACTCGCAAACCCAAAACAGTCATGAACTGCATATTCACTTTCTCCATTTTGACATCTGATTTAAAAAGAAGAAGAGATAGAGAGAGGGTCTTGATATTATATCCCTCCCCCTCCAAAAGGAAAAAAAAAAAAGAAAAAAGAAAAAAAGAAAAACAAAATCCAGGCATCCTATGTGGATGAGAGAAGCAGGTACACAGGAGAAGGTAACAGAGGAATGAATCAAGTAGATGATCAAGACATCTGCACAGTGATAAACTTAATTCACCTTGATGTTTTATCCCATGAAAATTTGTCAGCTATACAGTTTGCTAACCTGAAACAGCAGGTTATTTCTCAGTAAGCATTTCCAATTCCAACTTTTAGGCACCAGAGAAAGCAATTTTTCTTTTTTTTTTATTGAGTCCACAAGAAATTCAGTTCATTCCTTAATAAGTATCTACAATTCAGACACTTCCATATATAACCAATGCATTTTCATGCATTGTCATTGACTCTCCAATCAAGTACCCATTCTCTACTGTTCCTTTAAGCAACTAACCTTTTGCAGAGGCATCTGTAATGTTGCAAGCATTAACTGTTTCAAATTCTGCAGTCTTCTCTTCTGTTGAAGGATTAAGAGACACTATAAATTGTATCCAAACTATGTAAACCAAAAATTACATGGAATATACCTACAGCTCTTTTCCCAGCAGTAGATAATCCCTGCTGGATAATCAGATGGCAGCTCATTAATTCTGAGATTTACTTCAAGAGAAAAATTAGCTTTCCATATGTGATTGCAGAAAAAACCCCACCCCAAAAAACCAAAAATAAACAAACACCACACCCCCCCAGCCCCCCTCCCAAAAAAAAATAAAGGACTGTTGAGTTTTATTTTCATTCCATTTTGAAATGAGCTTTACCATAGGAAAAAAAATGGTCCAAAAATACCAAAATATTTTTGGGAAGAAAAAAAAAAAATCCTTTTTTAATTTTGTGCTTTCATAAATGTTATTTCAAGCTTTCTTCTAGCAGGCATGTATACTCATGTCTCTCGAACTGTTTTAGCTTAGATAACACAAGACTCACAAATATTAGAGGTTGGAGTTTGGGGGCTTTGGAGATTTTTTGGGGGGAGGAGGTTTTGGGGTTTGTTTTCTTTTTTTAGGCAGAAAACTCCAGATGTCTAAATAGTGGAATTTAAGTCATATGTGCTAAATGCTTTTGAATATCTCATCTTGACCTAAGTGCCTAAATACTCTTCTGACATACTTAGTAGTTCCTGCTAGGTTTTCAAAGGGCAAGGAAAAAACCCAACGTAGAAGATGCATCTCCCAGAATCATGTTTCGTTTGGACTGTACACTGTACCTGGGAGAATTATGCTGGCTGGGGTCTTGTTCCCCTTGTGGATAGCCTTGCAGGTCACTTCTGCATCTGGTTCCACTCCAGTTACCTTCATGGTACTATATGTCCCCTCAGATGTGACAAGAGGTGCCTTCAGATCGTATACAACATCACTCGTGGGCACATCAAGGCTGATGTTCTTAGGATAGAAAGCCCTAGCCAAACAAGCCATGTTCAGTTTGTTGTCATATTGTCTGGGTTTCTTTGATTTGAGCACAATGACTTCTGGGACAGACTCTTCTTGACTCTCTGAAAAAGAAGCATCAGTTTTGGGATGACTATTTTCTGCACTCTTTTCTGAAAGCTAAATCATCTATAGTTCAGACACAGCACAGCCATCTCTGCCTCCCTGACAGCTGAGTATCTTTCTGTTTATTTTTATCTCCTGTTTCCCCAAGAGCAGATCAAAGACAGAAAAACAGAATAAGGGTGGAACTTCTAATCCCTTGGGCCCCTGAGCTTTTTTAAAACAGAAATTATATATGACTGTGTGCAGTTTAAGAGCACCCCTGAGGGTCTTGGGGGGTGGGTGGGTGAGAAGCTCAACATGACCCAGCAATGTGCGTTTGCAGCCCAGAAGGCCAACTGTGTACTGGGCTGCATTAAAAGAAGTGTAGCCAGAGGGTCAAGGGATATTATCAGAGGGCTGGAGCACCTCTGCCACGAAGACAGCCTGAGAGAGCTGGGGTTTTTCAGCCCAGAGAAGAGAAGGCTCCAGGGAGACCTTAGAACACCTTCTGGTCCCTAAAGGGGTTCCAGGAAAGCTGGAGAGGGACTGGTTGCAAGGGCAAGGAGGGACAAGACAAGGTCAGTGGCCTTCAGCTGAAGGGAGGGCAGATCTAGAATAGCTATTAGAAAAAAAATTCCCTCAGGGTGTGTGTGTGTGTGTGGGGGTGTGTGTGTGTGTGTTACACACTGGAACAGGTTTCCCAGAGAAGCCCCATACCTGGCTTGGTTCAAGGCCAGGTTGGATGGGGCGTTGGGCAGCCTAGACTACTGGAGCATGCCCCAGGGATTTGGAACTAGGTGGTCTTTAAAGTTCCTTCCAACCAAACCATTCTATGATTCTGTGTTTCTATGGTTGATTCTATGAGTCTGTGATTGATTCTATTATTCTATTTTTATTTATTTTATATATAAATAGGAATAGGAATTCCTTTAAATGAAGGACTTTGAAATGAGGAAGGCAACTTCTAAGAATAGAACAAATGTGATCATACTAGTTTTGATTTCATAACAATTTAGGTGCTAAATAGAATATTTACTTCAAGGGTAGCCTAATTGCTTGTAACATCATACATATTAGAACATATTTTTTTTTTTTGTAACTCAAAAACCATTTACCTGGTGAGGCTAAAATCCTTTCTCCTGAGGGGGTGAAGGGAGGGAGCAGCTATATTTGTTTTGCACACAAAAAGCAATTAATGTGCAAACAACCATAATACTTTTTTGCTCTTAATCTTACAAAATATCAGAATTGGCTGGATATTCCACCCTCTTGTAGATACAGGCTCCCTCCAATCAGAAGTATACAAGGAATGAAACAAATAATTCCATAGCTGTTCTCTGACTGAACTGTCAGGAAGAGATGTCTCAAAAGTGCGTAGTGATCAAAAGATGTTTGCTGTGCTATTTGTACTTGGAGATTCTCAGGAGGTCCAGCTCCTGCAATGTTCTTAGCTTCTTTAATCCATTTGAATATCTTCCCAACCCCACACCCCCCAAAAAAAACCCATACTGAAACCAGACAGGACACCAGCATTCTGGAAACTTGGAAAATCTGCTTGTCTACTCCCTACTCCCACTGGAACTGGAGATGCATTCATCAAACCCAAAATAGGTATGTAAGATACCCTAAGGATTTAAAGGCAGCTGTAGATTTGTATGGGTCTTACAGATGTGAGCTAGCACCTAAGAGAGTCCCATGACTCCTTTGTGTTCAGGTGGTGGTATGCAGCTGAATGTTTTCAGATTAAAAAAATCAGTGAAACAAACTCACCCACTGCCCCAGCTTCCATGCCCTCACAAAAAAGCTGGGGAAGAACATCCATCCTTACAACGACCAGGTTCAGAAGAGCAACATTTCTAAATATCAAAGGCTTTGATCACGTTTCAAGCAGTTTTTACAAAAACACTGGAACTACTTTCTCCTGCAACTCTTATTTTTCACTTTCCACACACCTTAGTGTTACACAAAAGAAAGAAAGAAAGAAAGAGCTTTCACCTCATACAGAATCTGGGCTAAGACACCATCGCTGCCAGGTATCAACAGTCTTAAATTTATCAGTGTGGCTATGGGAGGTGGTGGGGTAATTGCTGATGCACATAAGGAGTAAGCTACCTTTGTTGCTCCCGAAAAGCTTTGTTAACTAAATATGAGCTGAGGACTCAAACACTTGGTTGAAGAATGCATGTTTGAGAGATCCAAGGCAGCAGAAATTTTTCAATATGCTGTCACATCACACAAACTCTTTGTCCACAGCATCACAAAGAAATACATTAGTAGTAAAACAAGTGGTACTTACTTGGCTCAACTGGAAAAGTAATCCCAGTTCCAAATACGAGCTTGTCTGTTGCCACACTGTTTGCACATAATCAAATAAACCAACTTTGCTCACCACAACCTAAAAGGGTGTAAAATGAGGGAGGAAAATGCCAGCAGTTTGTCCAAAGGATCCTTACTGCTATAAAAGTGCTCCAAAGTCAGAACTGTTTGCAAAATCTTGAGGGGAGAAAACAATAATTTCATATAGAGTCATTTCAAACAACTTCATCCAGGCTAAAGCTTTTTAAATCCTTTTCTCTTCCACTAGCTCAGCAGGAAAGGTATTTCCAGAAAAAAGTGCTCATAGAAATCCTGTAGTTCTCTTCTTCAACACATTCCTTTTTTCCTTTCTTCCTCCAAATATATTGTTCCTTTTGCAGCTCCGGGTTTTTGTATGAGACCTTACAGTGTCTGTGTCACTGTGCTGCCCCAAGTTCTCCACACAGTGATATACTTGGTTACCAAAAGTGCCTATTCCTTCCCTTTTACTGTACAGGAATTCATATAAGTCATATGAACTGTCACTCTACACACCACAGGAAGAAATCACACAGACTTTAAAATAAGGACCTGAAACTGGGCCAAAAGAGGGGACTTTGACCCTGCTTGGTGCCTGCAGAGTTACAATGAAGGATTATTATGTTGCTCTGGGAAGGCAAGATTTAATCTAATAAAAAAGCAAAAGTTACTTGAGTATTATTCTACAGCAATCAGTGAAACTCTTCAGAGATGCAGAAGTATTCTGTTAGGGGGGTTTTTGTTGAAGGGTTTTTTTTTCCACTTTGAACTACTATTTGTTTGCCAAGGAAGAAGAAGAATGCACACAATCTGGGTTTTTCGAGTTGTTATCTTGCTGGAGGGGTCAGTGCTGAGGGTCATTTGGTGCCTCTGGAAGTCTTTATCATGGTTTTGGTGTCTAGAAAAGTGAAAAAGATATAATTGTTCTTTATTAGGCAGTTATATTGATCCATGGGAGGGGTTGTTAAACAATGCCTCTAGATGGTGCAAAGCAGATTGATTAAATCCTACATGATGGACAAGTTCTGCATCCTTAATGCCACCTGCACCTAAAGATTTCTTTGAATATGCAGGCCAGATAAATTTTGTTTGAGTGTATTACCTGTGTGAGCTGGAAGTAAAGCAGCTGTCACTTCAGTGATTACTAAGGAAGCAGAGCTGTGGTGTATAGATATATTATGACTGTTACTGAAGATGCTGTGAAAAATAACGTTGCAATGCAAGAAAGAAATCACAGCCACATAATAGCATTTATCATAACAATGAAAAGCATTATCATTCAGCAATTAATATCATTTAATTTAAATCATTGGCTAGTCTCACCTAAAATCAAATTCCCTTGAGGCACACGTTGGATTTTCTTTCGAGTTACCCACCAAGTACACCCAGGACCCTGACCAAAAGTACCAATCACTTATGAAGCAGATCAAACCCCTTCATGTGCTACCAACATCTCATTTTCAGTTGGGGTGTAGCCCACCTCAGACCCTCCGTATCCTCAACTACGAAACCCTAGAGGTTGGTCTCAAGTTTCCCCTGTGCTTTCTGCCATAGAGTCCAGGTAAGGACATTCTCCCTGGCTGCAGTGTAGAGCACATTTTTAACATCTGGCCCTGGCAGATGACACAGAGATGAGAGAGAGAGAGAGAGAAAGACCCACACTGGAGCAGGTTTTCTGGGGGAGCTTGTGACTCCGTGGGTGACCAGGCTGGAGCAGTCTGTGGTTTTTTGACTGCACTCCACAGAAGTGACCCACACTGGGGCAAGAGTTCGTGAAGGATTGTCTCCAGTGGGTGGGACCCCATGCTGGAGCAGGGGAAGAGTGTGAGGAATACCAACCCCCTGGCTAAGAAGGAAAACAACTATTGAAAAACTGACTGAAACCCCCATTCCCCCAGTCCCTGCCCCTCCCTGCACCACAATGAGGGGGAAGAAGGGAGCGAAATTGTGAGTAAACCTGTCCGCAAAGAAGGGAGGGGTAGGTGTTTTAAGATCTGGTTGTACTTCTCATTATCTGACTCTGGTTGCATTGGGTATGTAGTTGTAGTGTAAATTTGATAGTTGTCTTTGTGTTGAGCCTGTTCTGCCCGTGACGCTACTTGCAGAATGATCTCTCCCTGTCCTTATCTCAACTCCTGAGCTGCTCAATACATATTTTCTCTCCTGTCCAGCTGAAAATGGGAGTGATAGAGTGACTTTGATGGGCATCTGGCCTCCAGCCAGGGTCAAACCACCACATGGAGACAGCTGTTATTTTATTGATAACATCCATTGGGATCTGACAACAACCATGCTGCCATTTTATTCTTAAAACCTGCATCTCCTGTGCAGGCCACTTGATCTTACTCTGTTTTACAGCAAAACCAGCTTTCAGAAGAATTTGTGTTATTTTCTTGCCTTTCTCAAAAACTTCATCTGCTGTGTTGCCCCATATGATGATGACATCGAAGTACTGCTGGTGGTCTGGGTCTTCACTCTTTTCCAGTGCAGTCTGTATCAACCCATGGCAAATGGTGGGGCTGTGTTTCCACCCCTGGAGTAGCCAATTCCAAGAGTACTGGACGTCCCTCCAAATGAAAGCAAACTGTGGTCTGCACCCTATCACCAAAGGGATTAGTGGTACCAGTTGTGGCATACATCTTGGCTGCCTTTGACTCCAGCTCATACTGAAGTTCCAAAAAATCTGGCATGGCAACACCCATGGGCAGCGTGACTTCAGGGAATGACTATCAGCTTGTCAGCCTCCAGTCTCCACTGGACTTCCACACTGGCCATATTGGACTGTTGAAGTGTAAGCGGGTTCTGCTGATCATTCCCTGAGTCTTAGCCCACACTCAGCCTATCCTAGAGCCATGTGGCATTGCCCTTCCCCAACTAGCCCTCTTTTTATAGTGAGCACAACATCACATGGTATGGAAAACACCCTTGGCCAACTTAGCTCACCTTTCCTGGCTCCTTGGGAAAATTTACTCTACCCTTGCAAAAACCAAAATATTAATCACACAGTTAAGGAGGGAATTTACACATGATCTCCCAAGACATTGAGCTGAAGAAGAAACGTATGTGGAAAAGGAGTGAAGAGAGGGCAGAACTGTAACAGTGGGTTGAGGTGATGGATAGCCCATTTCAGTTATGATTCTCAGTGTTAGAGTGCAGGGTCACGTTCAATGTGGCTGGTCAGGGAAAACGAGCTGTCTTTCAACCACATGGTGTTACAATCTACTCACCTAGCTCCCAGGAGCTGCACTTGAGGTAGTCATTTGAATATTCTGGAGAGAGACTCATGCCCCAAGAGCTGTTTCATCTGTATAAAATACCTTGAGAAGTGGCAAATTTCTTCTTAGAACCACTTGATTCTCAGCAATGGGCACAAAGGGGATGTAGTGAGTAACTTAGACTGAAACATCGGAACTGTGGAGGGTAAAAAAATCTAGCTGCTGAACTGGTATTGATAATTATATGCTCAAATGGTCTTGAACCTAACATCTGTACTTGAGTGCAAGAAAACCTGGAAAGACATACAGTGATTGTCCTGTAGCTTGAGTCACAATCAGCATCAGATGTGCTCTTCAAGATGCTGCTGTGTATGGGAAGACAATGCGGGGAGGAAATAGAGTCTGTTGCACATTCAGGCTTTTCAGGAAGTCAGTTTGTATTCGGTGGTTCAATCCCCTTCAACCACTGTGATGCCTAGTCCACACAGTGATAGATAGTCATACAAAAACATCTGTGTCATTATTTCAGTGTCAGGTGACACCCCTTCTCTAATGTCTTTTGAATGCTGCATTCTCTCTTCTTCTGCTTTTTTATTGCTGGATAATTGAACCACGCAGCAATCTCCATAGATTGTGTTGCCAGCACCACTTTTATGGTACATTAACCTAATAATAGAACTCTTTGTGAAACACTTCCCATAGTTGGTGACGCTGAGTATAGATCAATTTGGATTGTAAGAGCTCTTTCAACTCACATTACTTGATTCCAGATACATTTTTAATAAACTTCTAGAGAATTAAGGTAGGATATTTTCTTAAGAATGTCAAGGACCAGCTATCCCAAACTGTAAGTTTATTTTTTTTTTCTTTCATATTGAGACTATTCTGGACCTATAATTATTCATATGTCTGATATGTTCATACTCTAGCAAAATGAGTTTGATCTGCTAAAATTTGGGGAGGGAGAGAGGGGCATGATGTTTCTCACAGAAGCACAAAGTCATGGAATGGATGAGGCTGGAAGGGATTTGTCATGGTTTTGGCAGGGATAGAGTTAATTTTCTTTCTAGCATCTGGTTAGTGGAACATTTTGAATTTAGGATGAGAATAATGTTAACAACCCACTGATGTTTTCAGTTGTTGCCAAGCAGTCAAGGACTTTTCAGCTTCTCATACTGCCCTGCCAACGAAAAGGTGATGGGGCAGACACAGACAGGGCAGCTGACCCAAACTGGCCACAGGGATATTCCATACCCTATGTCATGTCCTGTTTATAACTGAGCGTGTCAGCTGAGGGTCTGGAGCTGCACACTTGTGTGGTAGCTGGGGGTCTTGGGCAGCATTGACTTTGGAGTGATGGACTTTGTCTTCCCAAGTAGCCATTACATGTGATGAAGCTCTGTTTTCCTGGAGATAGCTGAATACTTGCCTGACAATAGAAAGTGGTGAATTAATTTCTTGTCATGTTTTGCTTACACATGTGGGCTGGAAGGCTGGACACCTGGGGGTCTTGTGTAACATTGACTTTGAGTGATAAGAAACTACTGTTCATCACTTGTTTTGTATTACTGTATTAATATTATTGCTATTGTTGTTATCCTTTTTGTGTTTGTCCTATTAAATTGTTTTTGTGTCAACCCATGAGTACTTTCACTTTCACTCTTCCAATTCTATCCCCAATCCTGAGTGAGTAACAGCATAGTGCTTAGTTGCCAGCCAGGGCTAAACCACAACAGTATGTTAAAAGATTGCCAAGTCCCAACCTCCTGCTCAAAGCAAGGTCAGATAAAGCAGGTCCTTAAGGACAAAGTCTAGTTGACTTTTGAATGTGGAAACTCCACTGCTTCTCTGGGCAACCAGTGCCAGTCTCAGTCCTTCTCACATTGAAAAAACATTTGGTTTTATATTTAAGAGAATTTTCCTTTATTTCAGTTTGTGCCCATTTCTTCTTTTCCTTTCACTAGGTACCACTTAGAAGAGTATGGCTTAATCATTTTTCTCCTCTCCATCAGGTAGTTACACAGATAAGATCTTCCTTAGTCACCTTTCCTCTTGGCTGAACCATCTGATTCTCTCAGACTCTCCCCCAAGACAAATTCTTCAATTCCTTACTAGTGACCCTTCACTGGACCTTCCATTATATCCCTGTCTGTCTTGTATTGGGGGGCCCAGAACTGGAACAGCACTCCAGTGTCACTCTGTGACAGAGACATGAAAAGAGACACAGGAGGAGATGTGAATACACACATGAGAATACACAAGAGACAGGAAAGGGAAGACATAAGTGGAGACAGAAATAAACCCATACATGTAAGGGCCATTGCTGGAAAGATGACTGGAGCTGCTCTGTTGGAAAAAAGAATTAACTCCATTAAAGAGCAAGTACAGCCCTTGAAGTCAATGCATCCTATGGAGGAACACATGCTGGAGCAGGAATCCTCCCAAAAGGGAAGGTCCTTGTGGAAGTGTCACATTCCCATGCAACTAAAATGGCTGCTTCAGACTGTGGCCTGTGGAGAAACCCATGCCAGAACTGAAGTGTGGTGGTTTAACCCTGTCTGGAAGCCAGGTGACCACTAAAGTCACACTGTCACTCCCCTTTTCAGATGGACAAGAAAGAAAATATATATTGACTTACAAGTCGAGATCAGGACTTGCAATTAATGTCATGGGCAAAACAGACTCAACACAGAATAAAAAATCCCTCCAAACATCTATTTTATTACACGCACACACACAGAGAAAATAGAGTAGGGTAATGACAAATAAAACCAAATACTAAAACACCTCCCATCACCCCTCTCTTCTTTCCGGGCTCAACTTTATTTCTCCTGTCACCACACTCTCTGATAAACAGCCCCTCTCCCACTTTTCTGTAGCCCCCTTTAAGAAATGGAAGGCTGCTGTAAGGTCTCCCCAGAGCCTTCTCTTCTCTAGGCTGAACCACCCCAAATCTCTCAGCCTGTCTTCATAGCAGAGGTGCTCCAACCCCCTGATCAACTCCGTGGCCCTCCCAAAACTCGCTGCTAATTCCCAAAGCAAACACAGGCCACTCCCACTCTGAAAAAGGGCCCCCTCACCACAGCCATCCTCCCCCCTTTCATGCTGCCTCTCCCTCCACCGGCAGCACGGTGTGCTGCCTGACACAGAAATAGGTGGCTGTATCTGAGGCTGTAAGGGAATGCAGCTGCAGGAAGACCTTGTTTTTGTCCTTATCTGCAGAGATGGTGACTCGGTCTTGGAAGAGTGGGCCATAACCTGTGTTATTCCCAAACGGATAGATCCAGCCTAGAAATTGCAGCTGTCCTCCTGGGAGCTGACGGACACAATTCCAGTCATATAACCGGCTATTCAGAGGTGCTCCCGTGACAGTACAGGTGAGTGGGAGTGATCCAGAGACCTTGCCTTCCTTGGGACCAGATGCCACCATCCTTATGTGGGAAAGAGTACCTGAAGAAACACAGGGCGGGTTTGACATTGGAGTGTCTGTGAGAAAACTCATGGTGCAGTAGTCCATCCTGGGCTTGAAGTGTCCCCAATACCAGAATTTGGGCTTTTAGTTCCAGGAGTTATCCCTGGAAGCAGTGGCTTGCCCAGACACCACAGATCAAATGTCTTTGTACTGCCCAAAACACTACTGAGGTGAGAGACCCACAAGAGTCTGTGTAAATGCTGGTAAACATGTCATGTCTTTAAATATGAACCCAGAAGTTTGGAAGGACACCATGGAGTCTCTGGATCTCCCAGTGCTCTTTTATAGCAGGAAATTAAAGCTCCAAAGCCGCCCCCATTCCCCAAAAAACTCTTGCCTGTCCATGCACTGGAAACCCCAATATTTGGATGAGGCATGAAAGAACAGGAATGCATGGGACAGGCAGTACAGTAGGGCATGGAAATACCTGGGCACAGAAATGGCCCTGTGGTCCTGGGACCCCTCTTAGGACCTGTCTTACCTCCTGCAGGGTCTACCAAGGGAAGACATAACAGCATCAGGACCACTCTGACCTTGATCCTTCTCCAGTCAGAGCTAATACTGGAGCCATTCCCACCCACAGCTGGACAGTGCAGGGCTGAGTGATGCTTTGGGCATCTGGAGAGTGGGGTCAAGGTACCACAGGAGGACAGAGCTCAGATGTGCCTAGGTCAGGAAGAGATGGCTGGGGCTCTTAGCCCTTCTAGCCCTGCGGCTGGGGAACATCTCTTGTATGCTTGCTGGTGGGATACTGCTGGGCTATGCAAGATCTCCATCCCCCTATTGGTCCTCCAAACTCCACACATCCTATGGAAGGGCAGTAAAGGGTAAAGTATTTTGGGAACAATACAGATCCCAAGCAAAGGGAACCCTACCCCACACCAAAAAAAAAAAAAAAAGGCCATGTCCTCTTCCCAGGAAAGGGGGAACTCTCACCTTTAAAGGCTGCAGCAAATGTGATGACCAGTATCCAGAGGAGCATTGCAGGCTTCCCCAGGGGAATTTGCATGGTGCACTGTGAAGTAGGAAAATAAAATGGTGGAGCTGACACGGGCTCAACCTTCCTTTCTTAAAGTCAGCAGAGAGATGTCTTGTCCTTTCAGTGCTGAAGGCTCTGACTTCCTTGCAACTCCAGGTAGGTTTGCAGCCTTTTCTGAGCAGCCCCTTTACATTTGCAGGTACTTCATGCACTGGGAAGTTGGATGCATCTGTCACTGCTGGCCTCAGTGGGGGCAGGAAGCCACATTGCCTTGTTTGTGCTGCTCAGCTGGCACAGGAAACATGGGGACCTCCCTTGTCTGCCCAGGTTCTCTCATGGCAGTATCTGTGAGTCTCCTCTCCCAGGCTGTGGCCCTGTAGATGGCTGTTGTTATGTAGAAGGTGGGGAGGGGACAGGCATGGTAATATGGAGAGGAGGGCCTTTTCACTAAGCATGGCCCAAACCTGTCGCCCCACACCCATCAAAGGGCCACAGCTACTAGATCTGGGGGACAGCAGGAGAATTGTCACTTCTGGCTTGCTTCTCTGTGTCCATATCTCTGTGAGATTTGCCCACAATACTGAAATAGATCCAGGAGTTTTCCTGTTCCTGTGTGGTAAGAGCAGGACACCACCTGTGAGGTACATCTATCTTTGGCAAAGTGGGCCACGCTGTGAGGGCTCAGAGGGATTCTCTAGGACTGCTGATAAATAGGAGATGCCTCGGAACTGGAAGTCCATCAGTGAGCTCCTCAGTCTGCTGCTCAGGGCCCACACTGACTCTAATGTCATTTGGAAACAAAGCAGGGCTGCCTCCACTGCTCCACTCCAGCCAGCAACACCCACAGGGCTTCAGGAGTAGCAAGGAGAGCTGTTAGAGGAGCTGGAGGCAAGCTCTTTCCCGGGTTAGTACAGGACAATTAGAGTCAGGGGACATGAAAAATGTTGAAGATGCCCTTCAGGTTTAAATCCTACTCTTGGGTCCTGGTGTAGAAATGAGGCAAATCCTGGAAGGGTCCAGTTGCTGAAGTTGCTTCCCTCCCTGCAGAACCAGCTGCAGGAGTCTGTAAGGGCTGGAAAAGCAATAGGAGGGGCTATTGAGCATGTCTGTGGGTACAGAGGGAGAAAGGAAGAGAAAACCAAAGTATCTGTGACTCAGCCTCAGTAATAATCTTCAGCCATACTCATGTGTGATATAAACCAGGATGACTCGTGTCTATTTCATACTGTGATTAAGTTTTACAGGTTAATGCATGGAGTTACCTTTCTGCATATGCCTCCACGTTCTCATGTTGCCAGAGCAAGTCTTAACATAAAACAGTGATGAATGTACTATAGCTGTTAGCTGAAGCATCAGCCACCAGTGTAGGGCCATGCTCATCTTCATCCAGAGAGGCTATGGACTTTAGTTTGGATAAAAACATTTCTAGAACATTAGATGGGCTTTCAAAAGAGCTTGATGGGGAGGGCTACCTTGACCTGCCTTGAATTGTTCTTGCTTTCTCTATTCTTTCTTTGGTTTTGTTGTCATGCTTTGTCTGTGTGCCTGTATTTCTGTGTGAGCAACCAAGGTGAGTTATTTCCAGCTTTCCTCTAAATTTGAGGCCATGAAACAAGAAAAATATTTTAGGGTGTAAGCTCTTCTTTTTTCTGCTTTTCTTTTCACTGCTGCGTTAAAAGGCTCATTTTTCATTCTGCTGTGGTTGGCAAGGCAGCACAAGAAGGATATGGGATGAGGATTCAAGCAATTCTGGGGCTGGAACATCTAGGTGATAGAGGATTAGCACTTCAAAAGAACCTGAATGAGTTGACATTGACAAATCCGTAGAAAACCACAGCTTTGTATTTGAAGCAACAGCCAGTGAGGACAGAACATCATCAATAAAACTTGTGACATTATGGGATTAGAGTGAGGTGGGGAAGCAGGGGGTAGTGTGGTTAAAGTCTGCAAGGAAACAGGCACAGGCATAGGACTGTGTAGGACACCCTGTGGGGGAGAGAAACCAAAGGCTTTGATAGAGCAGTTGAGTTGTCTGAAAGTGAGCTCCTTGTCCTCTCAGCTATGGCTGCTGTCATTTTTCTAAGGGCCTCATTGCTTCCTTACACCACCCAGTCCCCCTGCTAGAATCCTACTGCTGCCATTCACTCAGCATTGCACATCTTCCAGATAACACTTTCCCCAGGAAAAACTCTCAGCATCTCATGAGTGAAAGTATCCCCCTCCAAGGGGATTAAGGGGCAGGGCATGACCATCTTGCTTGGCCAAATACATCAAGAAATTTCACAGCCACCTCCACATTTGATTTCCTATCTGTAACCAGTGCCTCTGACTTCCTGCTTCACCAGTCCCCATAGAGGATGGGGGATAGCCTATGCAGCACTGGGTTTAATGAACCCTGATGGGAGTCACCTCTCTCAAAGGTGAAAAAGGGTCTTTGCCCAGGAGCTTTCAGAGCTTATTGACAGAACTTTAAACTAGGCTTGAAGGGCAAGGGGAAATAGCATCAGTCTGGCCTGTGGCAGGCTGTGGCATTTGCCCAATTTGGAGGGACATGCCCAAGTTGAGAGTCCTCAGCCTGTTGCTCAGGGACATGCTGGACACACTGTGGCACACTGGAAGTCTAGGTGTGATGACCCAGGGGCTCCTGGGGCAGTGGGAACCAACAGGGAACCACTGGGAAAATGCTTCAAAGGAGCCCCAGGTAGTAAGTCAGCCTCACTGGGGCCCAGCTGAAATGCCTCTATGCAAACACACGTAGCATGGGGATCAAACTGGAGGAGCTGGAGACGTGCGCACAGCTGCAGGGCTGTGATCTTACTGAGGAGACACAGTGGGATGCCTCCTGTGACTGGAGCATCAGGATAGAAGGATACAGGCTCTTTAGGAAGGACAGGCAGAGCAGGTGAGGAGGGAGTGTTGCCCCTGGAGAGCCCATGCCAGAGCAGGTCCATTGAGGACCATGCCTCAGTGGGCATTACGATGGATGTCGTATGAGTCAGTGGTGCTAAATGTGAATACAACTATGGTCCGATTGGGCTGCCCTGGGAGGAGTTACCATTCCCCTTGATTCAGCACTAGCATGGCCACTTCTGGAATAATGTGTGCTGGTATGGGGCTTCCCATTCAAGAGGAATAAATAGGAAAAAATTGTGGAGTCCCCAGCAGAGATATGCCAAAATGGTGTTGAGTGCCATGTATGGAAAGGCTGAGAGACCTGGGTTTCTTAGGTCTGCTGAAGCAGAGGCTTAGGGTAGCATAGCTTGAGAAATCCTGAAAGTTGCTTACAAAAATGATCATGATTTTCTGGCAGTGGGAAAGAGCATGAGGACTGACAAGCACCAACAGCTGCAGCTTTGGAGGTCCGGATGGAATAGAAGGAGAAAGAAAAGTTCAAAAAGTAGTGCTGTGCTGATACAGATGACTGAGAGGGAATCTGTGATCAGCCCATAGCTGTATTTCAAGAAACAGCCAGTGAGAATGGAGAAAAATCAGTGAAGGTGAGGACATTCTGCAAGAGAACAAGGTGGGAAAGGGGGTGAGGTGTTTACAGCCTGCAGAGAAAAGGCTGCAGGTGTGGGACAGTGTAGGACAGCCTGTAAGGGAGATGGCTGAGTGCGCTCACAAGGCTGGAAGGCTCCAACAGAAATGAGGTCTTTGTCCCCTTGGCTATGGCAGATGTCTGCCACTAACACCTGTGATGAAACATATTGTCCTCATGGAAACCTCATTTCCTCCTTGAAGGAAAGCTGGGAGGCATCATACCTTTGTCCTTCACTTGGCATCACATAGCACATTTCTACTGCCCCAGAAAGAGTCCTGAGCCATGCAAGAGGGACAGGATCTCTCTTCCCCAAGAGGGGAGGGTGGTCAGGGCTTGATGTTTGGCATGATAAATACATCAAGGGTTTACTGGACGTCAGAGCCACAGGCACAGTGCCTCTGCCTGCCTTTAATCATTACCTCCAGTTTTCTGCACTAACAAGTCCATGGAGAAGCATTGTTAGTAATGACCCTCAGTGGGGCCAATTACTACCCCAAGAAACTTCAGCATTTCTTTCTGATTTGCCTTCTCAAGCAGCTTCTTCAGTCTCCTCTCACTATCTGAGATTCATGGGTTTGGGACCAAAGACACCATGGGACTCATTACAATCCTGTTATTTTGTTCATCTTGTACAGATAATTGGAGAGGTTTCAGGAGAGCAGAGAATGATGAAGACTTCAATGACTATTTAGCATGAATTTTTTTTTGCTTTTTAAGGATATTTTTATAATTTTTCACTTTACAGAAGAAGTGACAGCTACATGCCCCAACTGATGCTGATCCAGATGGTTTCCTAGGGAGGTCTGGGTGGGCAGGAAAAGCAGCCAGACATTATATTAACAAACTTTTTCCTCACCTGACCCCTGGTACCTGCATCACTTTTCTTTACCTAAGACTTCTCCACTGAAATCTGCAGTCTCAGTGTGATGTCACTGCTATGGGGTGCAGTCCTAGAATAATAGAATGTCTCTCAGTCTCTGAAGCCCAACCTGCCCCAGCCTGGTCCCTCATGGAGTGACAAGACGTCCCCCTTAGCAAACCTGCTCCAGTGTGGGTCTGTGTCTCTCAGGCCACCGGCTGCAGTTCTGCCAGGGGCTTGCTCCAATGCAGGTCAGAGCATCTTCCATATGTTTCCACCTGCACCAGCATGGGGTCTCTCCACAGGCTGCAGGTTGGGTCTCTGCTCCCCATCATCTTCCGTGGGCTCTAGGGGAACAACCAGCTCCACCGTGGGCTTCTCCAGGGGCTGCAGGGGAATATTCCTGTCCAATGCATGAAGGGCATCCTCCCCCCCGACTTCTTCACTGACCTTGATGTCTGCAGAGTTTCTCACATCTTCTCACTCCCTTCTCTGGTGGCTGCTTGCAGGGTTTTTTTTCTGTTAAATGTGATTCCCAGAGGCACTATCACCATCACTGTGGTCAGCAGCAGGTCTGGCCTTGAACTCAGCTGGTATTTACTCTGTTGGGCCTAGGGGAAGCTTCTAGCTGCTTCTTGCAGAAGCCACCCCTGCAGCCCCCCCGCCTCCTCCACCAGAACCCCTCCATGCAAAACCACAATAAGTCATTTCAGGTAGGTAACTGAGTGTGACCATTTCCAGAGAGGCAGAGGAGGGTACTCCATAGCTACACCCATCCTTGAGTCAGTTAGTTTCCTTGTTCCCACTCTGGGAGGCAGCTATAGGTTGTTGTTCCATTTTTATTGACATTAATTAGTATATATGAGGTGAACAGCATTAAGAAAATGCTGTTTTGTGTCTTTCCCTGCCCAGGACTGTCCATGACACTCTTCAGTCTTTGCAGGGAGGAAGACACAATGAGGTGTCAAATTCTTTTCACTGTTTTAGATGTTCTAAATAGGAAGGAAGATTCATGCTCCATAAACATTCTGCTCTTTACTCATCAGAAATAGGGCCTGAGGGTCATAAAATAGCTCAGGTTGGAAGAAATCTCAGCAGGTTTGTAGTGCAACGTACCAGGAACAGAATCAGACTGGATTGTTCAAGAATTGATCCAGTCAGATTTTGAAAACCTCCAAGGACAGAGACTACACAGCACCTCTGGATGACCTGTACCAATGCTTGGCTGAGTTTATGGGGAAAAGATTTCTACTTATGTTCAGGATGAAATTCTCCTTTTTCAATTTCCACACATTTTCTTTTATTGTCCCAACATGCACCATGGTGAAGAGCTCCTCATAACTTCCCTAAAGGTTTTGACTGTGAGGAGGGTATCCTTCTCCAGACTGGAAAATCTGGACAATCTCAGCTCCCTGACCCTCTCCATCTTGCCAGCACATGACTCCTAGACTTGGGGGTCCTAATACTACCAATACTGCTCCAACAATGGAGCAGCCTGCCCTAGGCTAGTACATTCAAAAATAGGTTTCTGTCTGTCATTTATTTCCTTGTAGAAGCACAGAAGTGTTCCTTGCTCTTCCTCAGGGACATCCCTGCCACCTTTCCACAGAGAAGCATGTCCATCCTGGCCTAGCCAGCTTCCCTTGGCCAGCCTTTATGTGCTCACTGCAGGATTCCAAGCTGGTGGTGCTGCTTGCCAGAGTTAGTAGTCTGTGGTACCTGGAAACCTCAGAGATACAATCTTAGGCAGATCCCATTTGAGCATTCACCACCTCCAGCAATGCTGGGAACTCCACTGTGAAGGTTCAGTCCAGGCCTTCCTCCTTAAGACATTGCACTGCTTTCCTCTCCTGAGCCCATGGAGAACCCAAGCACAGCATCATGGCCTATTGGGGAACAAATTCTTCAGTCTATTTTTCACTTCAGCTTTGGAAGAAGGGCCCAACACCAGCACTGAGGAAATCCCCTTTTATTACACAATTGCTACACAAGAGGCAAGCTGTACCTTCATGCCAGACACTACACAAGGGCCCATGTCAGGCCAACTCAGTTCATGCCTCCAGAGAACTGCAGTGAATACAAACATTCCTGGAAAACTAGGATTATTACAGATTATTTTGGGTTTGCATGACAAGGTTTTGATACAGGGGGGCTGCAGGGGTGGCTTCTGCAAGAAGCTGCTAGAAGCTTCCTCCAGGTCTGACTGAGACAATACCAAGCGGCTCAAGGACGGACCCACTGCTGACAAAGGCTGAGCCAGTCAGTGATGGTGGCAGCACCTCTGTGATAATATATTTAAGAAAGAAAGAAAAAAAAAAAAAGAGCAGCAGCTTTTTTCAGCCAGAGAAAAGAGTGAGAAGATATGAGAAACTTTGCAGACACCAAGGTCAGTGAGAAAGGAGGGGAGGCACTCCATGTGCAGGAGCAGATTCCCCTGCAGCCCATGGAGAAGACCGTGGTGAGGCAGGCTGTCCTCCTGCAGGCAATGGAAGATGATGGGCAGCAGAGATTTCACCAGCAACCCATGGAAGACCCCATGCTGCAGCAGGGACAGAGTGTGAGGAGTCAGTCCTTCCCCCAAGGAGGAAGGAGTGGCAGAGATAATTTGTGATGAACTGACCACAACCCCCATTCCCCACCCCCTGTGCCTCTCCGGGGGAGGAGGGACAGAAATCATGAATAAAGTTGGTCTGAGAAGAAGGGGGGGTGGAAGGAGGTGTTTTAGGATTTAGATTTATTTCTCTGTTTTGAATGGATAATGAATTAGATGCATTTTGTTCTATGTTGAGTCTCTTTTGTCCATGACATTACTTGTGGAATGATCTCTTCCTGACCTTATCTGAACTCCTAAGCATCTCAATACATATTGTCTCCCTTGTCCAGCTGAGGAGGGGAGTGACAGAAGAGCTTTGGTGGGCATATAGTCTCCAGCCAGGGTCAATCCACCACACAGATAAAATGGGAAAGGCACAGGAGCTTCCCAAGATAAGCTGAAATAATGTCAGAAGAGATATGGGGAGCTTATTGCTTCTGAAAGAAAACTGACTGAATAAGCTTCTTCAGTGAGTCCTTGAGCTCCTGGTTCCTCATGCTATAGATGAGGGGGTTCATTGCTGGAGGCACCACTGAATACAAGGCTGATACCACCAGGTCCATGGATGGGGAGGAGATGGAAGGGGGCTTCAGGTAGGTGAACATAGCAGTGCTTGAAAACAAGGAGATGACGGATAGGTGAGGAAGGCACATGGAAAAGGCTTTGTGCCTCCCCTCCTCAGAGGGGATCCTCAGCACAGCCCTGAAGATCTGTACATAGGACACCACAATGAACAAAAAACACCCTAAAGCTGCAGAAAGACTGGTCACAAGAAGCCCAACTTCCCTGAGGTAGGAGTGTGAGCAGGAGAGCTTGAGGATCTGGGGGATTTCACAGAAGAACTGGTCCACAGCATTGCCATGGCAGAGGGGAAGGGAAAATGTATTGGCTGTGTGCAGCACAGCATTGAGAAATCCACTGCCCCAGGCAGCTGCTGCCATGTGGACACAAGCTCTGCCGCCCAGGAGGGTCCCGTAGTGAAGGGGTTTGCAGATGGCAACGTAGCGGTCGTAGGCCATGACAGTGAGCAGTAAATACTCCCCTACAATCCAGAAGATAAAGCAAAAGAGCTGTACAGCACATCCTGAGTAAGAAATGGCCCTTGTTTCCTGGAAGGAATTGGCCATAGATTTGGGGATAATGGTAGAGATGGATCCCAGGTCAAGGAGGGAGAGGTTGAGGAGGAAGAAGTACATGGGGGTGTGGAGGTGATGGTCACAGGCTATGGTGGTGATGATGAGGCCGTTGCCCAGGAGAGCAGCCAGGTAGATGCCCAGGAAGAGCCAGAAGTGCAAGAGCTGCAGCTCCCATGTGTCTGCAAAGGCCAGGAGGAGGAACTGGCTGATGGAGCTGCTGTTGGACATTCGCTTCATCCAGAACTCAGGCACTGTCCAAAGAGAAAAAGACATGGACAATTTAGGGAAGGCTTCCCTGAGAAAATCTGTTTCTTACAGAAACCTCCCATGTAACTTCTCTTCATCTCAGGACTCCCCTTATGTTTCTTCTTCCTTTAAGTTCTGATTTGATCTGGCTGAGTGTTGCATGAGTATCAGGGACCTCAGTCAATGGTATCCCCAGGAGTAAGACTTGCTCTACAGCAGTTTGTACGCTGAAGTGGAAAAAAGCTGCATACATTGAGCAGTTCACTGAGGAGATGAGTGCCAGAGCTTGAATGCAGTGACCACATGTGAATAGTCATCATGTCCTCCAGGAAGAGATTAAAGTAGCACTTGGGCCACCTGCCTCTGGAACAGTGTCCTGAGAGGGATTTCTCCTTTCTGGTTTTACTTTTCTAAGCAGAGGTGTCTGTGTTTGATTCACCCATCACTGTGACATACCCTGCCAACCCATCAATTTACCCTCCATCTGCAAGTGTGATCACAAGAGCACAGCAGGTGTGGACTATGACTACGTGCACATCCTCCCTCAGAGGGTGCACCCATCAGCATCTTTCCACCCCGTGTTCCAGACAATAGGCTTTAGCACAGCAATTTAGCAACAAACATTCTTCATATTTAGATGCCCTTTGTCACGCTGGGGGAGCATTAATCGCAGGGGTAGAAATCCTCCACTTGTGATTGCTTTCAGCATGAACACTAATGAGTTATGAGAAGTGTGTACTCTAGTGCAATCAGGACAGCTGGTTTCTCCACCAGTCTTATTCCCAGCTGCCCCATCATTCTGCCTCTCTCAGCTGGAGGATGATCACCCTCAGAAGGTGTTCTGAAAAAAGAACTGGAGATACGGTTTCCAGATCCAAAGGGCAACCCTCCAAACTCCTCTCTACCATTCTCAGCCTAGGTGTGCAAGGAGTGACACAGAAGTAGTGGCTCCTCACTCAGATGACCAGACCAAGCACTATATGGTGGTGTGTCCGCACCTGATTGAGGTCTTAACACTCCCTCTCTAGGTGAAGGCTAGCAGCATCACCACAGCCTCAGTATCTCCATTGCTTCACTTGTGGGGCTCTTAAGTAGCACAAAGGTGCTATGGGAGCACTGCACCCTAGTGAAGAACAACTTGACATGGCACTGCAAGGAGGCAGTCAGGTGTCATGAGGTGCTGTGGCTTTCAGAGACAGTCTGCTTATTTCCTAAACCTCACTGACTGCTCTGCCCTAATGGTGACACGTTAAAAAAGAGGGAAGCAGTAAAGATGGGATCTCTGAAGTGACAATTGGTGCACTCACCACCCCTCACACACACTGCATTGCCTGGGATCCCTGAAGTCAGAAGGGGACTGGGATACCTCATTCCCATGCAGAACACATCTGTGTCAGGATGGTCAGACTCAGTAGCTGAACTGCAGCTGAAATCCCCATCCCCAAGGTGCCTGAAAACAGTAACAGCAGCAGCATTCAGCATGGGCAGGTAGAGAAATATGGAGAAATACCATGATGCTTGTGCTAAGACAAAGAGGAAAAACATTCTGGTCATTACCTTACTTGGCTGTGCACACTTCTCCAGACAGTGGCACTGCTGGTCAGTCACTGTAAGCATCTGCTCTAAGCCTGCTGTCATGCAGGAGGAAACAGGCATGTGTAAGGAGAAAGGCATCTCTCCTCTGCTAAAACTCTGGCTGCAGAGGAGGCAGGTCATGCTCTGGTTACTATGGTCTTCATGGCAGAAGCTGTTTGTGAGAGAGGGAACTTGCTCCAGCGAAGGCATCTTCACTGGAGGAACTGACAGGGATGTGCCCAGAGTCACTCACCATGTCACTTTTGACAGAACTTTTTTTCCTCCACTGACATATCTCCTCTGCTGGACCTATTTGTACCTGTAGCTGTCTGTCTTTTCAGCTTTGCTCTGTAGAAATCTCCCAGGGGTAGGACACTGTCCAGGGGCACCTCTGTGTCTGTAGGAGGTAAGGGGCAGGTCATAGAAATCCTGATGTGTCTGTAAAAGGCAGGTTGTGGCTGGGGACAGCTGGGCATTTTGAGGTGCTTTTCCCAAATTTACTCATCTCTCAGTGTAAGAGATTGGGAGTCTCAAAGCCTACTCCAGCTCAAAACTCAAGACAGCCAGCCAAAGAGTTAGGAAAGCATCTTCTCCTTCCAGTAGCCTCCACTCTGATGTGCTTCTTGAAAAGTTCCCTCATAAATGTCCCAGGGGTGATCTGGAGTTGTGAGCAGCCCCAGTGCCATGCAGCACCCTCCTGAAAGCAGAAAGAACCTGTCTTCTACCCACAGATTGTCCCCACAGCCTGGTGGGGAGTTCCCTGGGCAGGCTGAGTACTTCTGACCCCAGCAGGCAGCAGAGTCCCTGCCCCAGCATACAGCCCCCTGTGGTGCACAGATCCTGCTGAGAAGGACAGACATGGGCACCCCAAGATCCACACCTGGCTGCACAGCCCTGCAGCTATCCCCAGAAGGGAGCCACTGTGCTCTATCCCTCTGACAGTGCGTGAGGGAAACACTGCTCTGGAGCATGCCCTCCTCCACACTGTCCTGAGAGCCATCTGTATCTGCCTGGGGATGTGCAGGCACAAGGGTACCCATCCAGGTTACTCACATACCTTGCCCTGGTACAGGAGACTTACCATGTGAAAGGCTGAGATTTTTCTCTCAATGATCACTCCTCTGTCCTTCCACCCCACTCTGCCTTAACCTCCTTCTGCCCTGCTCATCTTCACTTGGTAGCATCCATGCAGTTTCCTCAGCCCTCCTGCCCTTAGCAGAGGAGATGCTCCAGGGAAGAGCTGTCTTTCTGAAGTGTTGCCAAGTTTCCATGAGCTCCCTCCATCCCAGAAGCTTGTCCCAGCTCATAAGCAGAGAACCTCACCAAGGCATCATCTTCTTTGCTCCCTCTGGGCTCCCTTGAGGTGTCCCTGGGGCTCCAGCAGAATCTACTGAAGAGACTGAAGTAATAACTACTGCTCCCTCCCTCATCTGGGGAGAGACACTTGTTTGCAGCACTGTCATTTCTTCTATCAGAGACACAGTGAGGTCCAAGATTCACCTTTTCTTGTCTCATTACTAGACAGGACACCCAGCCAGTGACAAGGAGGGAACTCCTTTATTTGTCCTGAGGGAAGGGATTCAGGTGAGTCATCCAAGGCATCTCATCCTGGTTTTGTAGTCTGGGGACTGAAGAGGATTTCTGGTCCTCCAAAGCCTGCCACAAGCCTGGAGGTGAGATTCCTCAAGTCTGGTGTGCACAAAAAAGTCACTTGTGTGTGGACTGCACCCCACATTGCTTCACCTAATCCAGTCCAGCTGCTGATTTTATTGTCCAAATACAGAGAGACCTGTAGTGCTAATTTGGATACCAAAACCCTCCACCACAACTGAAGCACATGGCTGAGAAGGGCAGCATAGGATCTATGGACAGCTGTCACCATTCAGAGCTGGTGCACAACAGATACCCCAGGTCACCTCAGACAAATTTGGTGCTTATGACTGATTCCCAACACTGCCATGAGGCAAGTTCTGTACCATACCTATCCATTAGGTGCAGGCAGTGCTTCTCCCTCATGCTTTAGTCATCCCCTGGGACTGGTCTCTACTTTTACTATTTAATTCTTTCATCAGTTACATAGATACTGTCATTGAGTGCACCTTTAGCAAGTTTGCAGTTGGCAGAAAGCTGACCAGTGCAGTTTTTCCACTGTCATCCAGAGGTACCTTGACAAGTTGGAGGAGTGGGCCCATGCCACCTGAGTGTCTCTGGCAGACTCATGACTTGCTAAGGACTTCCCTGAGGAGAAGAGCCTGAGCACCATGATGGATGTCACACAAGCCAGCAGGCCTTACATTTCAAAAGGAAAGAGGAGAAACTGGAGAGGATCCTGATGAGGTCTGCCAAGATGGAATGAGGGACCTTAGAGACCTGAAATTCATGGATGTATAAAATCTGAAAGAAAAAGCAGGAAGACAAAGTAAGAAACTCTGCTCCTGTTCAGGCAGCTGATGGCAATGCATGCACTGACATGTCCCAGGTTCCTTGATCTGCTCCTCCTTACCTACATGTTCTCATAACCAAGATAGAGAGACACAAGCTGAAGAGATTTGACAGTCTGTTCTCTTGTTCCAGCGTGCTTTGGACAAACACAGACAATAGTTAGTGGATGCACTGTGAAAACTGAAGAACAAATGCCCTTTTAGTACACACTCTTCCACCTTGAAATAAGCCCCTGGATGACAGGAGTGATGGTCCTGCTCCCGTTTTAGAGCCAGCACAGACATAAAAAGGAGGGGGTTCACCTCACCTCCTGTACCATGTCACATCCCCTTGCCTGGCTTGTGGAGAATGTCACATAGGGGTTTGCAGGCAGAATGCCTATAGTTGTTCCCAAATAGCCATGCAGATAGGTGCTTTTGTTCCTTCTCACCATTCCCCACCAGTCCAGTGGCAGCCTTCAGCTTCAGCAAGCTGCAGGTACCACAAATATGCTGCTCTCCAGCTTCACTGGTACCCTCTGAGCCAAAAGAAAAGCACACCTCCTAGTTGTCTGCAGCATCACCAGCCTTGCAGCCACCATCTGAATGATGTCTCCACCAATAATCCTCTTTCTTGCTTCAAGCAAAGGGCTGCACCATAGACTTGCAGAGGTCCCTTCCCATTGATGGGATTCTGTGTTTCTGCAACACCTTTTCCAGACCTCTTTCCCTCTGTCCCTCTCACAGGCATAAGGATTAGTACACAGTCACACCTGCTTTGGGTTTCCTCGACTATGGCCATTTCTTTCAAGGTCATTTCTTTGGTTGGCTTTTATTGTGTACCAAGAGATAGTGCAGGCAGGATGTGGATAGCTGTGTACATAGAAATTATTTCTTGGCTACTGCATTCATTGCATAGCAAAAAGTAATGAGGCTAAGCATTGCTCACTGCCTCTGGACCAAAAGATTCCTGTTTTCTTCACACTTCTAATATTTTATACCTCTTCAAGGCAGCAGGTCTTCTCTGGCATCCCTGAACTATTGTTAGCATCTCAAAAGACTTACGTCCCCAGGTGCAGAACTTTTAATTTCCTGTGGTTGAATTTCATGAGCTTCCTCTCAGCCTGTTTCTCCAGCCTGGCAAATTCCACGTGAACAGCAGACACACCCCTCCAGTGTATCAAGCAATCATTCCATCTGTTTATCATCTGCAAACCTGCTGTGGCTGCACCCTGTCCAATCATGTGGACGATGTAGATAACATATAGATAAGGAACTGGGGGATGATGTGGCCAAGTCACTCTCCATCATATTTGAGAGGTCCTGCCAGTCTGGTGAAGCTCCCAGTGACAGGAAAAGGGGAAATATAACACCCATTTTTAAAAAGGGTGAAAAGGAAGACCCAGGGAACTACAGGCTGTCAGTCTCAGCTCTGTGCTCGGCAAGATCACAGAATCACAGAATCACAGGGGTTGGAAGGGACCTCAAGAACTCATCGAGTCCAACCCCCTGCCAAAGCTAGTTCCTCAGGACAGATGGCAGATAGGAATCCAGACAAGTATATCTAATACATCTCCAGAGATGAGACTCCACATCCCCCTGGGCAGCCTGTCCCAGGGCTCTGTCACCCTCACCAGGAAGTTCTTCTGCATATTGGTGTGGAACTTCCTTTGCTCCAACTTGAGGCCATCACCCCTTGTCCTGTCCCTGCAGACAACTGAAAAGAGGCTGGCTATTTCCCCCTGTGTCCCACCCTTCAGCTATTGGTAACCATTGATGAGATCCCCTTTCAGGCTTCCTCTCTCCAGGCTGAACGCCCCCAGCTCACTCAGCCTTTCCTCATAGGAGAGACGCTCCAGGCCCTTAATCATCTCCATAGTCTCCTCTGGACTCTCTCCAGGAGATCCCTGGCTTTTTTATACCAGGGAGCCCAGCACTGGACACAATACTCCAGGTGGGGCCTGAACAGGGCAGAGTAGAGGGGAAGATCATGATGCAGATCCTCCTAGAGACTGTGCTCAGGCATGTGGAAAATAAGGAGGTGATTCATGACAGCCAACATGGCTTCACTAAGGGCAAATCATCCCTGACAAATCTGGCAGTGTTCTAAGATGGAGTAACAGGAAAGGATAACAGACGTAATCTTTCTGGACTCATGCAAGGCCTTCAACACAGTCCAGCATGACATCCTTGTCTCTAAACTGGAGAGACATGGATTTGACAGATGGACCATTGGGTGGATAAGGAACTGGCTGGATGGTCACACTCAAAGAATTGTGATCAATGGCTCAATGTCCATGTGGAGGTCTGTGATGAGTGGTGTTCCTCAGGGGTCAGTACTGGGACCAGCACAGTTCAGTATCTTTGTTGGTGACATGGACAGTGGAATTGAGTGCACCATTAGCAAGTTTGCCGACAACACCAAGTTGTGTGGTGAGGTCAACACACTGGAGGGAAGGGATGGCATCCAGAGGGACCTTGACAGGCTGGAGATGGGCCCATGCAAACTGCATGAAGTTCAACAAGGCCAAGTGCCAGGTTCTGCGTGTGGGTCAGGGCAATCCTGAGCACAGCTCCAGGCTGGAAGGAGAATGGATGGAGAGCAGCCCTGAGGAGAAGGACTTGGGGCTGCTGATCAATGACAAGCTCAACATGAACCAGCAGTGAGCACTAGCAGCTCAGAAGACCAATCATGTCCTGGGCTGCATCAAGAACAGTGTGGCCAGCAGGTCAAGGGAGGTGATTCTGCCCCTCTGCTCTGCTCTCATGTGACCCGACCTGGAGTAACATGTCCAGCTCTGGGGTCCCTGGTACAGGAAAGACATGGAGCTATTGGAGTGATTCCAGAGGAGGCCACCAAGATGGTCAGGGGGCTGGAGCACCTCTCCTATGAACACAGGCAGAGAGAGTTGGGTTTGTTTAGCCTGGAGAAGAGAAAGCTCCAGAGAGACCTAATTACAACATACCAATACTTAACAGGGTCCTACAGGAATGTGGGAGAGTGATAGGACAAGGGGTAATGCCTTCAAGCTGAAAAAGGGTAGGTTTAGTTTAGATGTTACAAAGAAATTCTTTGCTCTGAGGGTGGTGAGGCCCTGGCACAGGGTGCCCAGAAAGGCTGTGGAAGCCCCATCCCTGGAAATGTTTAAGGCTGGGCTAAATGGGGCTTTGGGTAACCTGGTCTAGTGGAGGTGTCCCTGCCCATGGTAGGTGGGAAGAACTAGATGATCTTTGAAGTCCCTTCCAACCCAAAGCATTCTATGATTCTATACTAAATAATTGTGGCCTCAGTATCAGGTATACTGCTGATGACTGATGACTGACCTTCAGCTGGACTTCATGCCACTGATAACAATATTGTAAGCTTGACTTCATACAGTTTGTGCTCCATCTCACTGACCAATGGTCTAGCCTGTACTTGAACAGTTCATTAGGAGGGCAACAAGGATGGTGAAGGGTCTGGAGGGGAATTCTTATGAGGAGAGACTGAAGTCCCTTGGTTTGTTCAGCCTGGGGAAAAGAAGACTGAGGGGAGACCTCATTGCAGTCTATGGATTCCTTATGAAAGGGAGCGAAGGGGCAGGCACTGATCTCCTTTCCTTGGTGACCAGTGACAGAACCCAAGGGAATGGCATGAAGCTGAGAAAGGTTAGGTTTAGGTTGAATATTAGAAGAGGTTCTTTACTGAGAGGGTGGTCAAGCACTGGAACAGGCTCCCCAGGGAAGTGGTCACAGCACTGAGCTTGACTGAGTTCAAGAAGTGTCTGGACAATGCGCTCAGTCACATGCTCCAACTTGGCTGGGCCTGTGTGGAGCCAGGAGTTGGACCTGATGATCTCTCTGATTCCCTTCCAACTCAGTATACTCTACGATCCTATAATTCTATGATCAGTGCAGATGATATGATAAACAGTGTTGGAACCCTTCCTAATCACATCATAAATAATATCCACCTCACCCCCCTCATCCACCAAGGCAGACACCTCCTTGCAGAAGGTTATCAGTGGCATGAGGCACAATTTCCCCCCTTCACAAGTCCATACTGGCTACTCCCTAAATATAGAGTAGCATATATATATATATGATAATATATAACAGCTGCTTAAATTGGCTGGGAGCCACCCACAGCATAGAAGGGATTTGGTGTTCATTCATGTGCTAGAGAACAATACACTGCTCTGCGTCTTGTGCATGCAACTGCATGCCACTGCTTCTCCCAGCCTGTGACCCACACCTCACCACCAACCCAGCTGTGATTAACTGGCTGATTAACTGTGATCTTCAGAGACATGAATGAACACTAATTGCATAGCTCTGACAAATAAGCAGGACTTAATGCTTTATGCCTAATGCTGATAAGATAATAAAGGAATCAGTGAAATTAGTCTGATTAAAGCAAAGAGAATAACAAAGAGCAAGCAAGTTGTGGCAAGCACTTATTTTATTGACAAGTGGTGTTAGAGAAATAAAACCTCTGAGATGGAGTACTCAAAGTCTGAAATTCAGTTAGCAAATTTACTCTGCTGGCAAGAAAAGTTATTTACTAGCAATTTAAGTATGCATTAAGCACTAATAGATGACAGTGACTCACAGCAAATTAACATAAAAATGATCTGATGCTAATGCTGCTTGCTGAATAGTGACACTCTACTAGAACAGTGTGGAAAAGAGAAGGAGGCATGTCTCCAGGTTTGCAACTAGGTCTGTGTGTTCCCATCACAAGATCCAAGGACAGAGAATAAACAGCAGAAACTATGTTCTTTAGAGCCACTTGCTTTATCTTTGACTTGACCCCTTAGCACTGCCCCACATGCAGCTTCAGCACACCATGGAAGTGCATATCCACATAGTAAGCGAACTCCTTGGGCATGATGTGCATCCTGTTGTTGGGAAGTACATTGTCAAAGTAATGATTTGGAATGGAATGGCCATCAGGATGCGAAGAGAAGGGCCAGAATCCATAGAGTGTAATGTGTTCACACAATTCCAGAGCACTATTCACTAGCATGAAACCTGAGGAGAGGCGAGGGGTATAAAAACCATGATCACGCCAGTACTTGCTTAGAGAACTCAGGTACTGAGGGTGGAAGAAGAAGACATGTGACTGAGAGGCAGAGTCCTGTAAAGCATAGAGTGCTCGGTAAGAAGCCTCAGTATTGCCAGGGAAGGAAAAAGCTGGGATGAGGAACCAAGTCTTTCCATAGGAAGCTGCTGCCTTCACAAATGGCAGGCGCCGACCATTCAGACCACGAAACCTGTGAGACAAGAGATGTGGGACCATCAGCCACTGCCAAAAGCAATTTCATTCCCTCCTGCCCTTCCTTTGCCACTCTACCTTGGAGCAGTGAAACACTGGACCCTCTCTTGACCCCTGTTTTCCCCTTCTCTGCATTTTGTGGGTGACTTGACTGCAAGATTCTCAGGGGCAGCTAACCAGAGGAGGTGCTGGGAAATAGCCAGTATGTTTGGTAGTGATCAATTGGTTAAAAGGCTGGGAAGTTATCTTCAAATGTAAAAGTTTAGTGGCCCCACAGCTCACAATGATGTTCCATAATGTTCCTTAATGATGTTCCATAATGGTGGAGCAGAAGGCTAGGAGAGAATTCATGTATTCTGTCCTTAGAGATCTACTACACAGACATCTACACCTGAGCTGACTGTCAAAGTGCTCTTTGTAGCCAGCGGAGACAAGCACAGGTAAATCACAACTTATCTGTCTTATTTTAGATGTCTGTTGTAGGGCATGAGTACCCATTTTCTCCACTGGACATAAAGAGCATTGACACAGCTAGGATCAGAATGAGATGAAATAGTTCCTATCAGAGCTCCTCCTGACAGGAGCACTGCAGAACACAGCTGAGCCTCTGTTTATATCATCCTTGAGCTTCCTGGAAAGACTGGAAATGCTATTAATCTCTAGTAGCAAGCTAAACAGTCAAGAGCAAACAAGTCTTGAACAAACACTGCCCCAAAGGACTACAAGACTTGCAGTATTCCCCTGTATACCTCTCCATGGAGGGGAACATCTCATGGCAGTAAGCATCAATAGCTTTTGTTTAGATGGGGCAGGCATAGTAGAAAAAGTCTATTTTTGGGGACCAGAACAGAGGGAAAAGAGACTGACTCTTCAAGAGTACACATATATACATATATAAACACACACACAAATACAGGGGGGAAGCGAGTTAGGAGTCCTATTACCGATTCTGGAGGATACTAGGATTCACAGTGACAATGCTTGACTTCCTGCCCACATCCACAGGGAAGTCCACAGAAGGTAGGTTAAACCTGATTAA
Source organism: Porphyrio hochstetteri (assembly GCA_020800305.1). Lineage (NCBI taxonomy): Eukaryota > Metazoa > Chordata > Aves > Gruiformes > Rallidae > Porphyrio > Porphyrio hochstetteri. The sequence goes on along the minus strand of CM036915.1, from coordinate 13,249,217 downwards.
GGTCATAAGCAAAGAAAATCTATGAGAAATTATGCTCCATGATATCCTGAGAGCTTACTTATCCTTCTGTGACACTACCCATTTCAGGTACACCCCACCACTGTCCCACCACCTTCAACCCCTCTCAGAACATTTTATCTGTCCCTTCTCCCTATTCCCATGAAACCCCTCTCCTCCTGCTGGTCTCCTACATCTCTCCTGGGTAGACTAGGAGTGATTACCTGATTACAAAATGGTGCCCATCAATTTCAGAGCCGCAACTGCTGTTCCTGAGGATGCCACCATTTCCCACCACAGCACAGGTTTTGTAGGGAGAGTCCCGAAAAGGGGATTTCTATAAAGAACAAGAGGTAGAATTTGACTCACCCTTAGAGAATGACAGCAAAGAGGTACCATGGGTCCTCAAACTAGACACATTTCCATGGTGTCCAAGAGAAAAGCACACAGACCGTGAGTTGAATTTCCCATCAAGAAGCACTCCTACCTCTGGCAGGATCTCCAGCAAGCCATCGCTGACTTTCAACCTCTTTGAGCTGTACCCATCAAAGACAATCTCAGATCCCCGTGGTGTGTTTTCTTGCGTCACAGCCAGCCAGGATGAGGCATTGCAGCAGTGCCCTAACTCTTCCCTGTAAGGAGGAAAGAGTGGGCGACAGTAGGAAGAGGTCTGGAGATGGGATGGAGGACTGTAATGGGATAACAAAGGAGAGGGGGATGAAAATGAGGAGAGGGGGCTAGGCAGGGTGGTTCAGTAGAAGCAGTGTAAAGGATTAGGTGAACAATATTGTGGTGCAAAGAGAAAAGAAGCTTAGGAAAGCACGGGGAACACAACTAAAGCATTGTGTCAAGTTATAAGAACCTTCACCATGCACTCTGTTCACTCATCTCCACACATCCTTCGTTTTCTTCTTCCTCATCCACATGCATTTCCAGACATTTTCTATCTGTTCTCTGTTCTTTAGCTTAGCCACTACTCCAAAGCCCTTCCTGCTTGCATCAAAGGCCAGGCCAGCATACAGGATACAGTGGGGCAGTGCAAATAGGTGCTATGCAAACAGGGTGTGGGTGCACCTGCTTGTCCCACCCTTACGATATGACCTGGAGAACGACATCTTTTCAGATATGATTGTGAGTATAGATACTGTGTGTGAGGGTTAGCCAAATAAACACACACAGACAGGCATTCACCTTCACCATTTCATCACATGAAAGATGTCCAAGAGACTCTTGGAATAAAGAAGTAGTCACCTGAAATAAAGTAGAAAAGGAATGTGAACATTTTTCATGAGGTTGAATGAACATGGAGTGGAAGGAGCAGCAGTCAAAACCTGATCTGGCCTTGGCAGATGTTCAGCATCACCACCTCTGTCAAGGCCAGGCAGAGCAGCCTCCCTGCCAGACACTGCAGAATCTAGACCCAGCCAGTTGGCTCTCAATACTGGGTCCAGAAAGAGGGAACCACAGCATGGGTGGTATGCATACGTGTGTTTACGGGGTACTTCTTCACAGTCTTGAAGAGCCAGCAAAAGGGGCTCCCACAAATCTCAAGGATATGCACATCCTGTGAGGCATAGTGTGTGCATGTAACTGTCAGCCTGTGTGGCTGTGTGTGATTAGAACTCCTTGGGCTTTTTTGTAGAAGGGTGTTTAGAAATGTGTATTTGTATACCAACATTTTTTTAAGTGTCTGACATTTTGATTTATCTGCTTTGTTATTGCTATTTGATCCTGAATGTCTGTTTCAGCCATTGTGGGTTAAGCATGTGTCATCAGTAAATAAATAAACTGCTTTGGTTGTGATTTTATTGGAAGTAGGTGAACTGAGTAGTTTTCTGTTGTGACTGGTAGACATCACCTGTACTGGGCCAAGGCAGTAGCATTGAACTTCCAGTGGCAGCTCTGCATTAACTTCACATGTTTCAGGCTCCAAAGCTCATTCACTCTAGGGCAGAAAGAGCTCATAAGCAATTTGAATGCTCTCTCAAAGAATTACTGCAAACATAAGACTGTTTTTTGCACCCCTTCCTACCCCCTGGACCATCACCAAGGCCACCAGTTGACTCAGTTTAGCCAGCTGATGGTCTAATATTGCCCAGTACACTTGTGGCCATGACCCTCACTTCTTAGGTTGTGTTATGTTGCTCAGCAGTCCTTGACACGCTTCTGCTTCTGGACTCGTGATGTCAGGTCTGAAAAAACACAAACCAAAACAAAAAAACCCCAAAAAAGAAAAGGTTATACTGAGCCAGAATACCATGTCCTCTCACAGCTTTCTGCAATTGCTCCACCTCAGCAATGCCATACCTCCAGTGCCTCCCCTTGGCAACAAAATGGCCCTGCCTGTGATCACCCCACTCTAAGACATACACCTGAAACTAAGGTCATAGCATTTATTCCCTACTCTATCACCACTCTTACACAACTCACTGATTCCTCCCCGAAGGCCCACTCAAGCAACCCTCCATGTTCCCACTTCCTTTCAAGGACTAAGGGGACACAGTTCCTCCACCCTGTCCCTCACTCACCTGTCATTCAACATGAAAAACCATGTGTAGACAAGTATGACGGCAGTTACAACCAGCAGCATGACCCATAGCTTGTGCATCTTCAGCAGTCCTGGCTTCACATACTCCTCCCTTCTGATGCTGCTTGGCATTTTGGCCAACACTTGAGAGAGCATAAGAAATGAGGAAATTCCATACCTGAGCTGGTCAGTGTAAACACCCAACCCAGGACTTCTCTGTCACTGGCCTTTGTTGAAAGTTTGCCTTAACTATCTGCAAAACAACATCCAACATGAGGGATGGTAGGGAACTAATTTCTCTTAGGCTATGCTGAAGAATGCCATGGAGCTGTCAGTGGATCCCAAGAACCCTGTTGGATGACATCATGGGCCAGTATCAATATTCAGTATCCCCTCTCCATTAAAGTCGTCTTCAGGTATTCCAGGGCAATGATTCCACTGATATTCTTCCACAGACTTCTCTCCACTCCCTGAAACCTCCATCTATCTTTCCAGCAGTTATCTAAACATGTCTGAACTCAAATTCCTCATCTTCTATGTTGGAAAGAAAAGGACAGGCAAGTTTTCTCTTCATTTGCTTTAATCCCCTGCACACCAAGGGCAATGACCAGTTGTCCTGGTTCTGGCCAGGGCGGAGTTAACCTCCCCAAGCAGCCAACACAAGTGACCTGAGTTAGGCCAGGCTGTTTTCCACACCACCTGACATCACTACCCCATAAAACGGATTAAGGGTTGGGGGGAGGGAGGAGGAGAGGCCTCGGCCTTGGTGGGGTGGGGTGGGGTGGGGTGGGGTAGGGTAGGGTAATGGTAGAGCATGGGGCTTTTAATCCTAGGGTCAGGAGTTTGAGCTCAGAGTTGGGCATGGAAAAGAGGGCTGTTGTTGTGCTGGAGCTGTGCCAAACCACCTTTCTTGACAAGCCCCTTTTATGGGGCAGTGATGCTGGGTGGTGTGGAAAACAGCCCAGGCTAACTCAGCTCATCTGTGCTGGCTGCTTGGGCTGGGGGTTAACTCTGGCCAGAACCAGGACACCAGCCAAGTGAGTGTTATGTCAGAAACACAGAGCAGCAGTGCATCTGCTCATTTAAACTATGAGCCTTTGCCCTGGAGTCCTGTTTGCAGGCAGCCAGCCAAATCATGTCAATTCTGTATCAAAACAGACATGACATTGGATTGGCATGTTTCTTCAGAGTTAGAAGAAGCTTTTATCTGGTGTGGGTATGAGAAACAGTCTTGCTGAATTTTCCAAACCACACCACTGTTTCACCCACATCCTTTATCACCTTGCCATCCTCAGTGCAGGAAGAATTGCTCTGATTCTCTCCAAACAGTGGCATGATGGCAAGGTGTGGCAGGGAAGGGAAGGGGGAAGCAGATCCTTGTTGACATTTAGAAGTTTTGCCTGAATTTGCTACTTGAGTTTATGTCTGTTTTACAGGATGGTGAGTTAGCTTAAACCAAATCTTTCCAGTGGAAATTTTGAAGGTTTGGGCAAAGATATGATCCCCCCACAACATTCTGGTCACTAAATTGGAGAGATACGGATTTAATGGATGGACTGTTGGATGGATAAGGAACTGGCTGAATGGCTGTGTCCAGAGTCAGTGGCTCAGTATCCAAATGGAAACCTTTAACAGGTGATGTCCCTCAAGAGTCCATACTGAGAGCAATACTATTTAATATCCTCACCACTAACATAGCATGATGGAGCAAAATGGCAGCAGCAAGTTGGCAGATGACAGCAAGCTGAGACCTTGACAGGCTTAAGAAGCAGGCCCAAATATATAAGTTCAACAAGACTAAGTGCAAGGTGCAAGGTCCTGTGCCTGGGTCAGGCAACCCCTATTATCAATACAGTCTGGAGAATGAACAGATTGAGAGCAGACCAGCAGAAAAGGTCTTGGGAATGCTGGTGGATGAAAACCAGCAATATGCACTTGCAGCTGAGAAAGCGAATTGTATGCTGGTGTGCATAAGCAGTTGAGATTTTTCAGACTGGAGAAGGTTCTAGGGAGAGATTATTGTGGCATTCTAATACTTAAAAGAGGCCTGTAAGAAAGATGGAGAGACTTTTTCCCAGGGCCTGTAGTGACGAGAGAAGGGACAATGGTTTAAAACTGAAAAATGGTAGATTGGACATAAGGGAGAAATGTTTTCTGATGAGGGTCATGAGACACTGGAACAGGTTTCCCAGAGAAGCTGTAGATGGCCTTTCACTGGAATCATTCAAGATCAGGTTGGATGGGACTTTGGACAATTTGATCTCATGAAATATTCCCTGACCACAGCAGGGGGATGGAATTAGATTATCTTCAACAGTCCCTTCCAACCCAAACTGTTCTGTAAGTCTTTGATTGTATTACTTGATGGAGAGTAAAACTATTTATGAGGACTGGGAAGCAATCCTCAGTGGCCTGTTCACAGGAAAAATAAAAGCTTCTTTTTGCCAGTATTGCTCAAATATGGACTTTATTTCCTGAAGCTGGAACTTGACTAACCTAGTCCCAGGCAAAATTAAATTAGAAGATTGGTTTATTTGCTGTAAATCAACAAATGCCCTTCCTGTCACCCGCGTCTGTTTGTTTTGGGGATTTTATTGAGCTAGTCTTGTTCAGGGTTTGGTTGTTTGTTGTTTCTTTTTTCCCAAGTAACATCTCTTTCCAGAGGAGAGAAGGATTCTTTTTAAGACCCTTGTTCTGTGTAAGCATATTGTCATCAAAAGTGACATCCGCTGAAACCAAATACACACAGTGCCCTAAGATTTACCACTTATATAACAAGTCTAGAAAACGGGAATCGGTGGCTCAGGTTCACATTCCAAACTATCAAAGTTATAACAACAATTTCAATGAAATAAAAAAGTAGGTAATATAAATCCAAGAAAGCTAAAGCTCACATACCTTTTAGACAAGGAAGGCCGTGAGTCTCATCTGTTTGATCCTGAAGCTGGCTTCAAATATACCCATACCTGGGCAGGTACAGTTCAGTTCTGCAGCAGCTCAAACTTAGCCAAGAGCTTCCTTCTCAAGGGGAGGGGAAGTTATCATTTCCTTCTGTTGGAGTGACTCACACACTTCTTTCAAATCACAACTGACCCATGAACTGTGAAAACTCCTCCTGGCAGTCAGATATGATGGTATCTTGCCCAACTGCTGGAGTGCTTTGCAAACAGCTGCTGTGCAAGGCAACATGGACACAAGAAGACAAGGGTCTTGAGTGTACAGCCAAGACTTCAGAACACTGCTGCAGAGCTGGGAGGGGAGCTAGCCATTAGGTTTAGTGCAGAGGCTGACTGCATTAAACCATGCCTAGACCTACAATTCCCAAAACTTAAGAGTCTGCAGAAACTGGAATGTCCCTACAGAATCAAGCTCCACCAAGTGCACGAGCTCTTGCAGGCACAAAGCCTTGCTCAGTGCTTCTTCCTGTGAGGGACAGTATCAAAAAAAGAAAAGCCAGCAAAGTGATGGGATTCAAAAATGCTTTCTCCATCAGACAGGTGGTGAACCTCCTCATCCATGTATCCTCAAGTGGTCAGGGGAGTCAGAAGCTGAGTATGTGTGGTGAGTTTCTCTTGCAGGGGGAGACAGAATTTGAGGAGGAAGCTGGAGGCTACTGGGGACCAGGAGTACTTTTAACTGCCATGGCAGGAAATCATAATTATTCTTTAATGGCACCAGCTGCACACTGGACAGGTGTATAAATCCAGAAGAGAGAGGGGGAGCAGCTGGCAATTAAAACTACAGGCTACTCCAATCTGGCAGTACAGAAAGCTGCCTGCATGCAGTTGTATGAAAGAGACATGCTAAGGAAATCCCCAATGTTAGCTCCCATTGACCTGGCACAACCAACCCCTTATTCATGGTCTTCCCAATTGTTTTAAGATGTTTGTAGAAAATGCTCTGGACCACATACAAGCTGCTCATGAAAATGCTGATCATAATCATAGATGAGCTTATACACACCTGGAACAACTTTGTATGAGAAATAGATAAATATGGATGCCAAATGGGCTGGGTGAGTTCACACAGTGAGAAACCTCTGGACCTTGACCAGCAAATTTGCCAAGTCCGTACCCTTATAGAAAGCAGTAGCTCAGTAGAGGGAAGCTGCCTGTCTCATAAAATCCTAACCCTGTCTTATAAAATCCCAACCCATAGGAACGCTCTCCTTCTGCACCAGAGCACAGGAATTGAGGGAACCGTGGGACAAGTGCTCCACTGCAAAAGTCACTCTGGCTTCTAGGGAAATGGAGATTAACCAGAGCAGAAGTATTAGTTGGTGCCACAAACACTGACACTTTAGGATTTGAGGTACAGTATAGATGAATGTGGAAACTCTCTGATGGGATTATGTGGAGTTTCATAGGAAATAAAAAGGAATCAGGCACAATGACATTGAGACTGTTAGAAACATCTATACCCTTACCCTCCTTGAAAAATACCTGTGTTTGGCAAATATCAATTACCAGCAGCTGTCCTTGCAGAGATTGACAGGGTGGTAAAAGAATTGGAGGAAAGGAATATCATTAAAAGGACATATTCACCTCACAATACACCATATGGCCAGTGAAAAATCCTACCAGGAAATGGTGTTTTACAATTTACTATTGACGATTAAATGCTAACACTGCGCATGTGTGGAGATGAATCACAGACACTCCAGTGGGGTGTAGACCAGAGACCTTTATAATACACATGCATGAGCTTTATACTGTTGCAAGATGTTCACGTGCTATCAGTAGCTCACTGACAAGGGATTGCCTTGTGTTCACGTGCCTTAAGCTGATAAGTTCTTTCTTCCATTCATGTGCCTCTGTGAAGATCAATTCTCTCAGCATCAGCGTCCTGGAATTTCTCTCAGCATCAGCGTCCTTGAAGTTGTTACTTCTTCCCCTTGAGAATAACTCCAGCCAGTGTTTCCCTACAGATAATACTATTAATATCAATAGTGTTGATTCCCACACACATTTAACTGCTGCAGTTCCAAACATTGCTCAGAAAGTAACATTAATACAGGGAGCTACCCACCCTTGGATGGCTTCCTAAAGGAAACAGAGAGCCCAATATGGTGGGTTGACCCTCATCATACAGATATCTGTAGTCTTCCTGGAGCCCAAATCAGGGATATAATTAGGAAACTCCTCAGCCTGGTGTGGTTGTCAGACTATTACCCACTGCTGATCTTCCAGACAGGTGGGTAGGAAACTGCATCCTGTAATCTGAGGGAAATGGAGAGAGGCTTCAAGGCCTTGGGATAGTTGGTAAAAGAGTCTGGGGCACAAGTTATTTTCTCTTTCCTCTTTGCAGTAGTGGGTGATGGCATGGGATGGCATAGGAGGATCCAGTCCATAAATACCTGGCTTTGAGATAGGAGCCACAGGCAGGGCTTTGGGTTATTTGATCATGGCTGGTTTTATGACACCAGGCGTGACAGGACTATGTGGCTATCTTCCAGGGGAAAAACGAAAGCACCAAACATGATCCTCAGGCTGGGCAGAGACCTTAGGTTCCCAAGGCACCAGACTGGACTCAAGCAGCCAGGATGCAGTCTTGGATCCAAAACCTATAGGAGATGATCCCTTAACATATAGAACAGGTTCTTTTTTTATAGCTCCATATTGTAAATAGCATTTATTTGAAAAGTACAGCTTAAAGGTAGTTATACTGATTGTGAAATATGAACTTTTTCTAGCATTCTGCCCAAAGCTATTTTCACATCATTGTTTTTCAGGCTGTAGATGATGGGATTTAGCATGGGGGTTAAAATGCTGTACTGGATAGAAAACAGATGATCTAGAATTACTGATGAGACTGAACTGGGTTTTGTGTACTGGAACAGAGCAGTTGTGTATAGCAAAGCCACAACAATGAGGTGGGAGCTGCAAGTGGAAAAAACTTTGTGCCTCCCCTTTGAAGACTGTATCTTTAGGACAGTAGAGATGATATAGATATATGAGATGACTGTGAGCAGAAAGGAGCTTGACCCAAAGATCACAGCAGAAGACAGAAGAACGAGTTTATTGAGGAAGGTCCTACCACAAGCTGCAGTTAAGAGAGGGGGCAGCTCACAGCTGAAATGCTTAATTTCTGTGTACTTGCAGAATTGCACATTTAGCATTGGCATTGTGTTTATAATAGAGTGTAAGACCCCCATTGCCCATGCACCCCCTACCAGGTGACTACAGGCAGGTCTGTTCATAACCTCTTGGTAGTGTAGTGGTTTACAGATGGCAACGTATCGGTCATATGCCATGGCTGAGAGCATGAAAATTTCACTGCCAGCTGAGAGGAGGATTAAGGACATCTGGATAATACAGGCACTGAAGCCAATGGTTTTCTGCTTCAGTAGGAAATTCACCAGCATATGAGGAACAACAGTGGTGGCATAGCAGATGTCTGTGAGGGCTAAATGGAAAAGGAAGAAATACATAGGGGAGTGAAGGTGGGGATCAGTACTTATCACAATCATGATCACCATATTTCCAAGGAGTGTGATGAAATAAATAACCAAAAACACAAAGAAGAGGAGGCTTTGAAGGTGTGGGTCACGTGTAAGTCCCAAGAGAACAAACTCACTGGCACTTGTTTGGTTTTCCATTCACAGTATGTTACCTGTGGAAGAAAAAAACATCATGTCAGCAAGTATTCAGTGTCAGGAGGTGGAAGTGGGGTGCAGTCAATTTCAGTCCTAGCTGAGAAACAGGGTTTCCAACAAAGGTATGGAAACAGCGAGCTCTCCTCACCACTGAGGCCAACATGCATGTCCTCCTCCTCTATCATGTCCTCTTACAAATGCCTTTCAAACTCCGCACAGGGAGAAGGCCTAGGAAGGAAGAAGTCCTTACAGTCTTATCACTCTTCTAAGATACATTTTCTTTCTGACAAACACGCTTCAATCCCAGAAATTCCCCATACTAAACATGGGAGGTTGACAGCAATTCTGGCTGGACCACTCTGTTGCACTGCACTCATGACCTTAACCCTGAACTAGAGTATGTGCAAGGTTGCCCCAGTTCTTAGGGAGCATGTGGTTTGACTTGGGGCCAAAATGTCCAAAGGCTGCAGCTGCGGAATACCCCACAGGCTGTGTTCCACATGGCAGGTAATTGTATAAACATACACTTCTTTAAAGTTTCCTGTTACACTCTCTAATACATCAGGAAATGTAGTAGTCCAAAGTAAATATTTTCCTCATTGTTATATTGCTAGTCTCATAACTGAGAGGAGATGTCACAAGATGCACAAGCATATAATGCATCTCAAATGTTTAGGTGTTTACAACTCAGAAAGTAGTCTAGAAAGCTATCTTGGCCAAGGATTGAAATGGACCATATTCTTCTTCGTTTTAGTATTTCTAGAGTTTGGACTCTAATTCTCAGAACCAAGTATCTCCATCCAGTTTGCATCTTCAGCTTCTACACTACGATCCAGTTCACGCATCTTCCACCACCGCCCTTTGCTTTGGTTTGCCTCTCTGAAGATCCAGGTGGTTTGTCCTGAGTTCAAGCAGAATCAAGTTTTTGGCACTTGGGGAGATTAAATGCTATCATGGCACTATGAGAAACTCAAAGGCCTTCACAGTGTGCCATCAGATCTCCTACAATACAGCAATGAATTATCTTGGTTTAAATCATTACCAACACCTTGGTTTCTTTCATATAGGCAATTGAGTCTGGAAATGAGAAACTCATTACTTCTCAGAAAATTTTGTTATCAAGAATTGGTAAGATACTATCTCCCTGTTGGATATATCTAAAACATAGTCACAAAAATCAAAGCTAGTTGCTTAGATCCTCCTGTTATTTCAACAGAAAAAAGAAAAGAAACACTAGAAGATGTACTTTATTCACAGAATCACAGAATCAGAGAATCGTAGGGGTTGGAAGGGACCTCGAGAGATCATCGGGTCCAACCCCCTCTCCATTTATAGAAGAGACTCCCTGATGTTTAAAAGTGACAAAAAAAAAAATTCTATAATGAAGATTTTATGATCACTTCTAAAAACATACTGGTCATTTAAATGAATACAAACTTGTTTTGTGGAAGAAAAAAAATCCAGCAGTCACATGAGAACTTAATTTTTTTTTTCAATTGTCAAATTAAAACTATAGTTTTCTATTGAAAGCTAAAAGGAAAAAAAAAGGAAGAGTTTTAGTCATTAGAGTGCAATTGATCTTAAAATTTTATATTAAAGTTTGAATGTCTTTCAGTCTTCTACAGCACATTACAGACTGCCATTTTAAACACATTGGGTAAATGTTATAGTCTTATTCACCAGTCTTATAGTGAATTTAATAGCATTATTCTTACATTTATATTATAAAGAATAATGAAAAATTCCTTTTATGTGTGTGTGTGAATTTTAAAATAAGCCCAGAGCTCAGTTATAGCAGATAATTAGTGGAAACTAGCATTTTTAGTTGCAAATTCATTCTGCCTGCCTCAAACACATTCTGAATCACCCCTCAGGTAGCCAAGTTGTTTCCTTTGGCCATACAAAGAGCCTAGATCATAAACATGAGCATGAACTCAATAAACCACACACATTCACTGAATTAGTTGATTTAGGATTTGTGTACTCACCAAAGAAAAAAAGTTGTTCCTTAAGATGTCATTACCTGTTTGGAGTTCTTGTATCTTCTCCCTGGAAAATAGTACTAAAATACATTGAATGAATTTGTTAGTAGAAAATACTGTAATGAAATAATAATAAACTAGTGTCCATGCACTCACACTCTTAAATCCATAGGAGAGAGCAAAATAACAGTCAACTGACCCACCTCTAACATGAAAATGAGGAACAAGTTAAACCTGAGTAGATAGACAGGTGTACTGACAGATAGGCAGATAACTAGGGAGAATGATTTATAATATACAAGCTAAAATAAAATTCTTTCTTCTTGACTGACCCTTGTATGAATAGAATTTTTAGACAGCAAATATAAGTCAATGTTTCCTAAGCATTCTTCAAGATCTCTGATCTACATCTCATCCTTTTCATCCTTGTTCTCTCTTCATCTTTAAGTCAAAAGTTGTATGTAAAAATATGCCATATAGTTTACCCCAGGAAAAGAGATGCTCCTCTGTGTTTGTCTTGGTGATGTACTGGGGAAGAGTCTATTATAGACCTCTTCCTTTGAAGCTCATCTCATATTCCTAACTTACTTTTGAAGCCTAAATATTTCCTGTCATCCTCTGGGGTGATTATCTCTTGTGTATGAAATGGAATATTTTGAGCAAAAGGCTAATAAGCTTATTCCAAGACAGAAATAATAATAACAATATGATAATGATAGGCTAACTAGCTAGTTTCTTAAATTCCCAGTGTTGCACCTTATAATTCCTTTCATTAGCCATTCTCTTTGAAAACTGCTATGTAACTCTGGCTTCCATGAAGCTGGAAACACAAACTGTCTACTAAGAAATTCTGAGACCAAGGAAAATAATTCATTATATTTTCCATATTGTGGTTGAAATGAAGAGATAAATTGAATGCAGTGAATTAATATTACAAGCATCCCTCCCTCCCAAAATCTTCTGAGATAAACTTCAGATTGTGGATTCCACATTTCTGAACATGGTGTCCCTATTTCTTTTCTGTTCTGAATATCTGAATAGGAACAGATCCATCCCATCTGAAAGAACTACCATACCCCACCAGTCAATAGTGGCATAGCTTCCCTTTTTCTGCTTCTTATTGAAAGTCTTTCTTCCTGAGCTTGAATTTATGTGATTGTGTGTATTTTCCTGGTGTGCCAAAGAAAGCAGCTTTCAATTATTTATCCCCTTTCAGCATCTTTGAACTGTGGTGTGGCAGTCATCCATGGGTTTACCACAGCTTTAAAAAAATAGAGCTGAAATGGCATTCATGGTGGAATAACATTCAGGACAAAGGGCTGCTGTTATTCAGTTTGTATCATGGGAATCTTAGGTATAGGAAGGAATTTTGTGCATGAGCACCCGTGCCACCATGTTTTTTTCTGAAGTTTTCCATGCAGATCCTGTGATGCTACTAGTATGTGACCAAATAAATCAACAAGATTCTCCATCATTCTATAGTTATGTTTTATCTTTATTGTAATTTTTAACTTGTTTCAGAAATTATTTCTTCATCTAGTTAAAATTTAGGTAAACAGGAAAAAATAATTCCTAAATTAGAAGAATTAGAATTCCTAAATTAGGAGAATTCTGAAATACATCGTAGAAGGCCACAAGATTGGTCAAGCACGATCTCCCCTTGGTGAATCCATACTGAATACTCCTCATAACCTTCTTTTCTTCCAATTGCTTGGAGATGGCATCCAGAACAAGCTGTTCCATCACCTTTCCAGGGACAGAGGTGAGACTGACTGGCATCACTCAAAATGAAGATATGGGAAGTATCCTACGTTAAGACCTAAAATGAGAAACATTATGGTCATTTAGATCATGGAGACCTTGGAGAGCATTTAGAACATGCAGAAAAGACAGGTATTGTTCACGGCATGCACAGGTTAATAACAGCACTGCTGAGTGCACAGGCATGAGAGGCTTTCATTCATGCCTGTGGTGGGGATTGTTTCAAGTGACAAGCAATAGAGGTATGGTGATGTATGGCAAGTTATGGACTTCTGTATGGACTCAAAACACTTTGCCTTAGTTGGACAATTGCAGCTGTGTAAGTCTCAATCTAACATCATATATGTGTTGCTATATAGTGGGATCGAATGCACCCTCAGCAAGTTCTCAGGTGGCACCAAGCTGAGTGGTGCGGTCGACATGCCAGAGGGACAGAATGTCATCCAAAGGGACCTGGAGCAGCTAGAGAGGTGGATCTGTGCAAGCCTTATGAAGTTCAATGAGGACAAGTGCAAAGTTTTGAACTTGGATTGGGACAGTCCTCACTACCAGCACAGGCTGGGGGATGATGTGATAGAGAGCAGCCCTGTGGAAAAGGACTTGGGGTACTGATGGACCAAAAGCTGGACATGAGCCAACAATGTGTATCTGCAGCCTAGAAGGCCAATAGCCTTGTCAGCAGATTGAGAGAGGCAATTCTCCCCCTCTGCTCTTCTCTGGTGAGACACTCCCCATAGTACTGTGTCCAGTTCCGGCCCTCAACACAAGAAGGACATGGACCTCTTGGAGCAGGTCCAGAGGAGGCCACAAGGATGATCAGGAGGCTGGAGCACATCTCCTGTGAAGACAGGCTGAGAGAGTTGGGTTTGTTCAGCCTGCAGAAGAGAAGGCTCTGGGGGGATGTTATAGCAGTCTTCCAGTACCTGAAGAGACCTACAGGAAAGCTGGGAAGGACTGTTTGTAAGGGTGTGTAGCGATAGGACATGGGGCAATGGTCTTAAACTAGAGCAAGGTAGGTTTAGATTAGACATTAGGGAGAAGTTCTTCCCTCTGAGGGTGCTCAGACACTGGCACAGGTTGCCCAGAGAGGTGGTGGAGGCCTCATGCCTGAAGGCATTCAAGATCAGGCTCTAAGCAACCTGATGTAGTTAACGGTGTCCCTGCTTACTGCAGGGGTTTGGACTAGATGGCCTTCAAATGTCCCTTCCAACCTAATGCATTCTATGTTTCTATGATTCTACTGGATTTAAACTGCATAGAACTACTGTCAAAATACAGTCTCAAGAACCTGAATGTACTAAGAGGCTGTAAGTGCCCTTATTAGTCTCACCTAGGAGTCCCATTCATGTGTCCTCTTTCCTTCTGTCTCTGAGCTTTGTTTAAACTCAGACCTGGATGCTCAGATCTGGGCACTCAGTCCTTGCCTAAGTTATGCTGTAAGCACACCTGCTTTTGGACTTGTTTTTCATGGAACCAATATTTGAGCCCCTGCATCACAGTCATTTGCACATTTAACTATCCAAATAACCCTCAGTAAAAGACAGTAACTCATGATCTGATTCCAGACTTACAAAACCCCAAGATACACCTAGGGTAAAATGGGATACAGCTTAGAAGCTACTAACATAGGAAGTTCCAGTGTAATTTTCAAGAGAAATCAAACATCCCATTCAGAACTCTGGGGAACAATGTGTAAACTGAAGAAATATTACTGATATGGTGAGGCTTGCTGGTAAGGATATGGATGCAGGACTTCAGCAGAAAATGGCTCAAGGCTTTGGGATGGGGAAAAGGGACACTGAGAGTGGGACCTTGGGCACCCATTGAACAGAACTGGAGGGTAGGCCTGGAACAGCTGGGACTTGCAAGCTGTCACCACTAATGGAGAGCTGAGGAGCACTCACCCATGTCTGGAAGGAACAGTCTGCTGAGAGTGGAAGAGCAGGGGTTACAGGGACAGACCATGAGAAACCACTGAAGCAGTGGGGTCTGGTGGGGATCTGGCTTGGGGCAGGAGGGACTCTGTGTGGAGAATCTGGCTGACATCTCAATGTGGTTGCAGTACTGGGTTGGCCAGAGGGGCACAAGGAGAAGTGAGGTGGTGAGGACTCTGTTTCAGAACTGAGCAGCAGTTCTTGAGCCTGGGATGCACAGGGAAGGATGACAGCCCCAGGGCTGGGATGGCAGTGATGTGTGGGACAGACCAGCACTGCTTAGGAGCCTGGGTGCCTCCTCTGCATGTTCCACACGGAGTAGAAAGAAGCCTGAGAGGGGTCTGCTGGGGATTGGCACCCAACCCCTTTCTGTGACTGGACACATCAAAGGCACTGCTTGGTGAAATAATTTATTCCCTCCTTTATTTTTCTTTTTTTCTGATTTGCTCTGATTTTCTATTCTGATCAGCCCCCTAGGAGGGCCACTTACCCTTCCCAAAGCACCTCCATCTCTAATAGCCTTGGGAGGTCCCATTAAAACTCCACAAAACTTTACTCCCTTGATGACCTTTCACACTGCCTAATTTTCTCACATGGCCTCATTAGAGTGAGGAGCTGTAATATGCCTCCTGTTACCTGTAACTCCCCCTGCAGTCATCAATAGGTGACTATTAGGAGAAACTGTCTTTTGGAAAAGGTTTTGCTAGGCTTGGCAATTTCAATGAGAACATGATCTAACAAGGTTTCTTTTGCTTCTCATTTTTAAGATTCATTAAATTACTTTGCTTCAAATAACCCTTAAATGTCATATTTTGGTCCTTGTGGTCCAGCATCTACAGGACAGTTTATAGGTATCTTTTTACTTAATCACCACAAATTAAGTTATCTCTTATAAATTCTCCCTTCTCAACAACCCTTCCCACAGCAGAAGTAAAACTACAAAATCCTGTGTCAACTTTGATGCCCTGTGGTGTTTTCTTGTGAAATTAACAGCATGTGCAGTCAGAATGATCGATCCTTGTAGTTACAGTTATGATCTGGCTTGGTGGATAACAAGAAAATTCAAAAAAGCTGCTTGGAAGATTGGGGTCAGAGGGTAATTGTTAATGGGGAATATTGTGGCTGGAGGCTAGGGGCAAGTGGAACACGTCAGCAATGCATCTTGGGATGTGCTGTATTTAACACTTTTAATCAATGAACAAGCTGAAACAGGCTGCCCAGCCTGGAACAGGCTGCCCAGGGAGGTGGTTGAGTCACCTTCCCTGGATCTGTTTAAAAAAAGGGTAGATGAGGTGCTCAGGGATATGGGTTAGCATAGGAAAGGATGGTTGGACTTGATGATCTTAAGGTATTTTCCAACCTGGTGATTCTGTGATTCTGTGAAGAGGAAGTGGCAGGGTTTGCTTTTCTCAAGGTTGCAGATGACACCATGCTGGAGGGACCAGACAACATATTTGAGAACAGACTTACTGATTTTCCTAGGAAAGACTTCAGTTTCTTCATACTACCTACTATGGGGCTATGTTTTGGATTTGTGGTTGTCGTGGTTTTGCCCCGGCCGAGGGCCGCACCCCACACAGTCGCTTGTACTTTTAAAAGGAAGGGGGAAGGAAAGTTGGGGGAGGGGGAAAAGGGAAGGAAGAAAGGAGGAAAATAAACCACAACCTAGAAACCAGAACCACGCAGGTTGGGATAAGGATAGTTTACTAAACAATAACAGAAAACTAGATATAACAATAACAGAAGTTTAAAGCACAAAATAGATGAAACTGGTGATACACAATGCAATTTCTCACCAAACCACACAACTCAGGCCGCACAGCTTAGAGCCCGTCCCGGACAACCTGACCGCCCCAGAAACTGCCCGTCCTGGCGTTGTCTTCCCCCTCTTCCCCCCAGTCCCCCCTTAAACCGAGCATGACGTAACTGGCATGGAATATGCTCTTTGGCCAATTCGGATCACCTGTCCTGGCTGCGTCCCCTCCTTTCTCACTAGTAAGGAAGTATGCAGAGCTGAGAAAGGTACTTGATTGCCCGGCAACAAATCGGAAACATCAGGGTGCTATCAGCACTATTCTCATGCTAACACCCAAACATGGCATTCCATCCACTGCTAAAAAAAAGTTTAACTCCATCATAGCTGAAACCAGGACAGTGGTCAAAACTCTTGATAACACAGGGATGGTTTAGCTATTGCTGAACAGCACTTACGTGGCATCAAAGCCTTTTTCTGTTCCTCCATGGTGAATAGGCTGGGGTGTAGACAAGGAATTGGAAGAGTGCACAGCCAGGACAGCTGGTCCCAGCTGAGCAACAGGATATCCCATAACATATGTTCAGTAACAAAAGCTGGCAGAACAAGAAGACAGGGGCGACATTTAGAGTTGAGCCACTTGTCTTCCCAAGTAGCTGTTACATGTGATGGAGCCATTCTTTCCTGGAAATGGCTAAACATTTGCCTGCTGATTGGTAGCAGTGAATAAATTCCTTATTTTGCTTTGCTTGTATGCACAGCTTTTGAATTATCTACCAAAATGTCTCAATCCATAAGTTTTTGCACTTTTATTCTTCCAGTTCTCTCCTCCATCACATGGGGGAGGTGAGGAAGCAGGTGTGGGGGGCTGCAAGCAGCAGTTCTGGGTGTGGTTTAGCTGCCCAAAGCTGTAGGTATCATTGTGCATGCACAGACATCTGATACCTTGTCAGTATGCATTAGGGTTTCTGAGACATTCACATGGGGCAGATAGATACAATACCAAATTTATGGGAGCCTTGTGCCCCTTATGGAGCAGTAGACAGAGACCAGGCAGCATAACGTAGGACAACTGAGTTTATACTAGATGCCTGTGTATGAAGACCTCAGGTGAGCCTCCGTGTGGACTCAAGCAGTATGAATCTGCCCTGTGGCTCACCAGTGCCTTTCTTTATGAAATTCTGACTAATATTCTACTATGGCCACTTCCAGATCAGTGTGGCTTCCCCATTTATTCTGTTGTGTGTCTGACAGCCCCAGTGGGCATCTCCATCACCTCAAGGCATCTTAAGCAGGAACTAAACTGAAATACTAGTCAGTATCATCAGTGCTTTATAGAAAGACATTAATATCCTCCAAAGCTTATACCTGGGAAGAAAATCAGCCACCTAATCATATTTATTTTAATTGTGAATGCCCTGCAGTGTTCTGAGTGGCCTCCAACTGTCAATCCAAAAGGAAGGGCTGGTCCCTGGCAGATCCAGCACCAGTTCCATCAAACAAAAGCTTTACTCTGGAGTATATATGTCACAAGGATATCACCGGTGTTTCCTCTTTTTGCACCTCAGTTGGTCTCCTCAACTAGCTGTCATGAATCCTGTTTTAGATGGCTTGATTAGTCTAAGGCTTGTAACTTTGGGTGGAAAGATCAGGCAATACTATCCTCACTGCTGTTGCACTGAATATCTTGTGATGGTATGTAATCCTCATGGTTGTCTTCAGACTTGGGTGCAGTCCTGTCCTTGGCTCCTAAGTAGCTTGAACACCAGCCAGAGCCAGTGAGAAGACATGGCTATAAACCATTTAAGTGTACCAGATGCAGGCAACTGTAAGAACTGAGTGTGTGCTCTGGTGCCTGTCTTCAGCAGCACCACGCTATTTCTGTGTCTTTCAGACTGTTCTGGCTCTTTGCAGTCCCTATCAACAATGTCATTTTTTTGGGTCCACAAGTCATTCAATGGAATAAAGGAGCTGCTGCACAAAGATACAAGTCCCTTAAGGCTTCTCTGTCATATCTCACAATCTCCAGCAGATGTTCTAAGTACTCTACATCTAGTAAGTATGCAGTGATGTCTCAGCACCTGAAATGTTGCCTGAAGATGAAGAGGAAGGAACAGGACACTTACTTAATAAATTCAGCTAATTACATTAACTTCTCATAATGTTAAATTATTGTAAAGGAACAAAAAAATGTATTACTGGGATACAATTTCCTCAAAAAGGGTAAACATATTTTTTCAACTTTCTGTCAAGAGATTGGTTTCACATGCAATATAAGAAAAACAGAATGACATTTATCCTGAATCAGTGAATTAGGGAAAAAAACCAAACCAAAACTGGCCAGGCAAACCAAGAGAAAAGTCTGCAAGCAAGTAAACACAGAAGTAATTTTAAAAGTTAAAATCATATATTAGCTTTTGAATGTTCATGTGTATTTTTGTCTGTGCTCTAACAAAAAAAGAACGATGTAATGCAGCAATTAATAATAGAAATAAAAAGTAAATTAAATGTGGGTAAAAATAAAGGGTAAGGTAAAAAAGAAGAAAAATCAGAATGTGACCCATTGTTCAGGAGCCATTTCAGTTTACAGTAAAAACTGTCTTGAATTGTTTTATATAAAAAAGCAGCAACATCCTTTGAAGTTACTCATGCTCACCCTAATAACCTCTCCAGCAGACAGAATACAATAAAGAGCCTAAATATCAACAAGATTCAGTATTGAAAGGTGTGTTCCCAAGTTACAAAGAATGAAGACGATGGTGTCTGATGACTATTTTTTCCAAGGCCTTCTTAAATGCCTTGTTTCTCAGGCTGTAGATCAGTGGGTTGAGAAGGGGTGTGACCACTGTGTAGAGCACAGATATGGCCTTATTGAGCTCTGAGGACAGGTTGTAGGTGGGACGGACATACATGGAAATCATTGTACCATAGTATATAGTCACTACCACGAGGTGTGAGCTGCAGGTGGAGAAGGTAATTCTTTTTCCAGAAGCACACGGTATCTTCAGGATACTGAGGATTATAAGTAGGTATGAGACAAGAGTCAATAGAAAGCAGCTGGAAAGGACCAGGAGAGAGAGGATGAAGATGACAGTTTCTGTGACAGTGGTGTCTGAGCATGACAGCTTCAACAGTGGAGAGATATCGCAGAAGAAGTGATCAATGAGGTTGCAACTGCAGAACTGTAATCTGGAGACCATCAGACAGGGCAGAATACCAGTGAAAACACCAGTGACCCAGGAGCCCACAGCCAGGCGGGTATAAGACTCAGCAGTCATGGCCACACCATAGTGCAGGGGTTCACAGACTGCAAGGTATCGGTCATATGCCATCACTGCCAGGAGGTAGCACTCTGTGGCTCCCAGGGAAATGAAGTAGTAAAGCTGTGCCATGCATCCTGAGAAAGAGATGCTCTTCCTCTTTGCCAGCAGGTTGGCCAGCATCTTGGGTACAATCGTTGTGGTGTAGCAGACTTCTAGGAAAGAGAGGTTCTTGAGAAATTTGTACATGGGTGAATGAAGTCGTGGCTCCAGTGTCACCACTGAAATAATAATGGTGTTTCCTAGGATGGTGAGAATATAAATAACCAAAAACACTGTGAATAGCAGGATCTGGCAATGTGGGTTGCTACTGAAGCCCAATAGCCTGAATTCCAGTACTGCTGTAACATTTGTCATCTCTTGGGAAGAGCTAGGATTTGTCTGCTAAGGAAATAATATCAGAATATGTTAACTTTCAGTGGTGATAGCACTATCTGTAAAGATTATGTTTCTCTAATAAACCTTTGGGAACAGCATAAAGGTCCCTACCAGTCTTTCCTCCCTCCCAAAATGTAAATTATAATGTGTATTTCATGAACTTCAGGTTGATAGTAATAGAATGAATTACAAATAGTCCAGCAGACATGCTCCATACTTGCACACAAGGATATGTATAAGAATGTACATAAATATATAAAGATATCACTTACGCTACTCCACAGTAAAAAGGTACACATAAACATATACTTATATAGCACATGAACTCACACACCCACACCTATGATCTGCCTTTCACTGAAAGATATATAAAAACTCATATACATAATCAGCAGTGACTATTTCATTAAAAACTCCACTATTAAAAATGCAAACATAATTTTTAAAATAAAAATGTAAATACTCATTTTCAAGGTCCTGAACATACCCATAAAAAGGCACAAATAAGAGTTCTCTCAAAATGCTCTGTCTCTGAGGAGTAGAAACTTGCACACAGATTCACTAGCAATCTTATAATTTCTTGTTACATACTGTGAGTAAAGGTACCATTTCCACCTCAAGAGCAGAAAACACAGAGAAAAATCTGTTACTGGAAACTGATTAAGAGCAATGTAGTTTGTAAGAATGAGCTCCATGTCTTTTACCCTTAATAAAGCTGATGCACGTGGCAGTAGTATCTAGCTACTTATAGATGAACCAGTATGCATAATACTGAGCACGTGTCCAATTTTTGCAGAGCTTTTTCCAAGCTGTGAACACATTAGGCAGTGCTAGGTTTCAATCTGCTCTCAGGTACCTGTCTCAGACTGGATACATCATTATTTTCAGGTTGATGCACAATTAACGACAGCATCAGAAAAATAGTTACCTGGTGAATTTAGTCATCCTTTACTCTGTAGTTTGAGTCTTTTTACTGAACTCTTACACTGACTAGAACATATCGGATAAAACCCTTTCAGACTGAACTACCTCCTGGTCAGTCTTGGTTTTCATGAAGCTAGACAGACACAAATAAAGCCTGAACTGTACCAAGCACTGATTTCAAGCATTGTTGAGGATCCCTGAGGAATGATGCCATGGGTGGAGCCACTCCGTGGGGCACCCTATCAACAATGGACTGATGACATATATGCATGGAAGAACTTGTTAGTAAGAGGAGTAACTTCCATAAAACCTTTATCCAAAATTCACCAGAATCTTTATAGATCTTTCAACAAAGCAAACTGCTTTCTGGAAAAATTTAGTATGTAGCAGCTCAAATAATTCTAAAATAAAATTCTACTTTGAGAAATAAAAGTTTGTTGGTGCTTTTTTTTTAAAGCATGCAAAAATACATTAAAGAAGTAGGTCTAGGATATTTTCACAGTGTATTTCACTCAGGCTATAACTTTACATCTTCTGAGTGGCACTTTGGGAAAGTTATTTTGGCAAAGCATGATGCTTGTGGTTGGTGTCTACTGCAGGCTGCCTGATCAAGAGGATCCTATCCATGAAGCTTTCTTACTCCAGCTCCAGGAGGCATTGAGCTCACAGGCTCTCATCCTGCTGGGGGTTTTCAACCACTTTGACATATGTTGGAAGAGTAGTACAGCAGGCTGTAGGCAATCCAAGAAACAATTAGAGTGGCTTGACAGCTTCCTGAGAAAGGAAATAGACAGACCTACTCAAGGGTAAACAGTATTGGACCTGATGGTCACCAATGCAAGTGAGCTCATCAGGTTTGTCAAGACTGGAGGCAGCCTGGGCTGCAGTGGTCATGCATTGGTGCAGTTTGCTGTCCTAAGGCATATGAACCATATGAGAAGCATAGTCAGGACCCTGAATTTCAGTAAAGAAGAATTCCACCTCTTCAAGGAGTTAGTCAATAGGAGTCCCTGGGAAGTGGCCCTCAAAGACAAAGGAGCAGAACAGAGATGACAGATCTTTAAGGATGCTTTCAACAGAGCACAAGATCTCTCAGTCCCCAGGTGTAAGTAACTGGGCAAGGAAGGCAAGAGACCAGCATGGCTGAGCTGAGACCTGGTCAAACTAAAAGGAAAGATGGAACTACGCAGGCAGTGGAAACAAGGAAAAGTACAGGGATGTTGCCCAGCTGTGTAGGGACAAGGTCAGGAAAACCAAGGTGCGGTTGGAGATGAACATGGCAAGGGATGCCAAGAAAAACAAGGGCTTCTATAGATATGTAAACCAGAAAAGAAAATGTACCCCCTCCAATGAGCAACAATGGTGAATTGGTAACAACAGATGAGGAAAAGGCTGAGGTTCTCAAAAATTCTTTTTTGCCTCAGTCTTCACTGGTGACCTCTCTCCTCGCCACTCTCAAGTTGATGACCCACAAGACAGGGACCAGGGAGACAGCGTCCCTCACACTGTAAGTGAAGATAAGATTTGTGACCATCTAAGGAATCTGAATGTACACAGATCCATGGGACCTGATGAGATGCATCTCAGAGTCCTGAAGGAATTGGCTGATGTAGTTGCCAAGCCACCTTCCATGATATTTAAAAAGTCATGGCAATCAGGTGAAGTCCCCAGTGACTGGAAGAGAGGAAACAATACACCAGTTTTTAAAAGGGTAGTAAGGAGGACCCTGGGAACTACCCACCTGTCAGCCTCACATCTGTGCCTAGGAAGATCATGGAACACATCCTCCTAGCTATGCTGAGGTACATGAAGGACAGGAAGGTGATTCAAGACAGCCAGCGTGGCTTTACTAGGGGCAAGTCCTGCCTGACCTATCTAGTGGCTGTTGCATCAGTAGACAAGGGGAGAGCTACGGATATCATTGATCTGGATTTCTGCAAGGCCTTTGATGCAGTCCGCACAACATCCTTCTCTCTAAGTTGGGGAGATATGGATTTGATGGGTGGACTGTTCTGTAGATAATGAATTGGCTGGATGGTCGCATCCAGAGGGTGCTGGTCAATGGATCAATGTCCAGATGGAAGACGGTGACAAGCAGAGTTCCTCAAGAGTCTATACTGGGACCAATGCTGTTTAATATCTTACAATATTAACAGTGGGATTGAGTGCATCCTCAGCAACCTTGCTGATGACCACAAGCTGGGTAGTGAGGTTAATGTGCCAGAGGGACAGGATGCCATCTAGAGGGACCTGGACAGGCTGGAGAAGTGGGCCCAGGTGAACATCATGAGGCCAAGTGGAGGATCCTGCACCTGGGTTGGGTCAAGCCCCATCATCGATACAGGAGATGATGTCCATCTGGCCTCCAGCCATGGTCAAACCACCCCAAGGTTTTTTCAAAAGTCAGTGTAAATTGCCTTCCTGTGAATCCCTTTGCTCTGGGAGTTAGTGTGAAGCCAAGCATTTAATTTCATATTTCTCAGGGATTTGGCTGTGCCCTCTGGCATTCTGACCCTGACTATATCATCTGTAGTTGCCATGTTGCCCCATATGTAAGGACTTCTTCCGGGGAACTTTCTCCCTGTACCGAGTGAAGACTTTTTCTGAGGCTTTCTGAAATGCCTAAGATAACTATGGCAGTAGTAGCTGAGAAGACAGCACATATACAGGCTGGAGAGATGGGCCCGGGTGAACCTAATGAGGTTCAACACTGCCAAGTGTCAGGTGTTGCACTTGGGCTGGAAGAATCCCAGACATAGATACAGACTGGGAGAAGAGCTTCTTGAGAGTAGCCCTGCTGAGAAGGACTTGGGGATTCTGGTGGATGAGAAACTTAACATGAGCCAGCAGTGTGCTCTTGCAGCTCCCAAGGCCAATGGTATCCTGGGCTCCATCAGAAGAGGGGTGGCCAGCAGGGACAGGGAGGTGATTGTCCCTCTCTACTCTGCCCTCGTGAGGCCCCATCTGGAGTACTGTGTCCAGAGAGGGGGCCCCCAGTACAAGAAGGATGTGGAACTGTTGGAGAGGGTTCAGAGGAGGGCCACGAAGATGATTAGAGGCCTGGAGCACCTGCCCTACAAAGAGAGGCTGAGGGAGCTGGGCTGGTTCAGTCTGGAGAAGAGAAGGCTGCGGGGGGACCTCATTGCAGCCTTCCCATCCCTGAAGGGAGCTTATAAGCAGGAGGGGATTCAACTTTTTAAAAGGATAGACAATGACAGGACAAGGGGGAATGGATTAAAACTAAAGGAAGGAAGGTTTAGATGAGGTATTAGGGGGAAGTTTTTTACAGAAAGAGTGGTGAGGTGCTGGAACAGGCTGCCCAGAGAGGTAGTGGATGCTCCGTCCCTGGAAGTGTTCAAGGCCAGGTTGGATGGGGCCCTGGGCAACCTAGTGTAGATCCAGGCCTGAGGTTGGTGGCCCTGCCTGTGGCAGGGGGGTTGGAGCTCTGTGATCCTTGGGGTCCCTTCCAACTCATGCCATTCTATGATTCTATGATTCTATGTATGGCTTTGTCATACATGCTTGTCGTGGTTTTGCCCCAGCCAAGGGCCGCACCCCACACAGTCGCTTGTACTTTTAAAAGGAAGGGGGAGGGAAAGTTGGGGGAAGGGGAAAAGGGAAGGAAGAAAGGAGGAAAAGAAACCACAACCTAGAAACCAGAACCACGCAGGTTGGGATAAGGATAGTTTACTAAACAATAACAGAAAACTAGATATAACAATAACATAAGTTTAAAGCACAAAATAGATGAAACTGGTGATACACAATGCAATTTCTCACCAAACCACACAACTCAGGCCGCACAGCTTAGAGCCCGTCCCGGACAACCCGACCGCCCCAGAAACTGCACGTCCTGGCATTGTCTCCCCCTCTTCCCCCCAGTCCCCCCTTATACCGAACATGACGTAACTGGTATGGAATATCCTCTTTGGCCAATTCGGATCACCTGTCCTGGCTGCGTCCCCTCCTTTCTCACTAGTAAGGAAGTATGCAGAGCTGAGAAAGGTCCTTGATTGCCCGGCAACAAATCGGAAAACATCAGGGTGCTATCAGCACTATTCTCATGCTAACACCCAAACATGGCATTCCATCCACTGCTAAAAAAAAAAGTTTAACTCCATCATAGCTGAAACCAGGACATTATCCACCCCTTATTCCATACCATTTACGTCATGACCAGATCCAACAATTTTCTTTGGGTACAACCAGTTTCGTGTTTCACACACCCATATATGTATGTACACATGTATGCACACATATGTGCATACAGATCTTATTCCCTCAGTCTGTGAATCATCCCTCTGAAGTTGTTGAGTTCATTTAGTCCATGATTTCCAGGCTCCATTTGTCGTAACAGTTTCTCAGGCTCTTGACTGATACACCTGGCATGGTCCATGCTCATAGTCTGTGGGTCAGAGTTTATTTTCAACGGGAGCAAAAAGTTCTTGAGAGGCCAGGCTTTAGTTCCATCATCATGGCACTCATTCTTCATTAACTTGTATGACTCCGGCTATAATGCTATGGTACAACATACAGCAATCATAACAATAATGAATATACAATAATGGATTATTTGGCAATTATTATAATTTCTACTTTATTAATTATATTGGCTATTCTCACCCAAAATCAAATCCCCTTGAGGTACACATCGAACTTCTCCATCCCTCTGCATTACCCACCAAGTACAGCCAGGTCCTTGAGCAAAAACAATTCCAGACATGGGTTTACCTTTGCCTGAAGCAGGAATGACCCAAACTCTCTTTCCCAATACACTCTTCATATGCACTACTGGCACTCTGTCTCCCTCTACAGTACGTGGAAATTTTGACTGGGCAGGGCCAGCCCGATTGGTAGATCCCCTAGAGTTAACTAACCACGTGGCTTGGGCCAAATGTGTATCCCAATGCTTGAATGTCCCACCACACATTGCTTTCAGTGTAGTTTTTAAAAGTCCATTATATCGTTCAATTTTCCCAGAGGACGGTGCATGGTAAGGAATGTGGTACACCCACTCAATGCCATGCTCTTTGGCCCAGGTGTCTATAAGAGTGTTTCGGAAATGAGTCCCATTGTCTGACTCGATTCTTTCTGGAGTACCATGTCGCCAGAGGACTTGCCTTTCAAGGCCCAGAATTGTATTTCGAGCAGTGGCATGGGGTACGGGATATGTTTCTAGCCAGCCAGTAGTTGCCTCCACCATTGTAAGCACATAACGTTTGCCATGGCGGGTTTGTGGGAGGGTGATGTAATCAATCTGCCAAGCCTCCCCATATTTATATTTCATCCACCGTCCTCCATACCAAAGGGGCTTTAACCGCTTAGCTTGCTTGATTGCAGCACATGTCTCACATTCGTGGACAACTTGTGCGATGGCGTCCATGGTCAAGTCCACCCCTCGATCCCGAGCCCATCTATATGTTGCATCTCTCCCTTGATGACCCGAGGTATCATGAGCCCATCGAGCCATGAATAATTCACCCTTACGTTGCCAGTCTAGATCTACCTGAGCCACTTTAATCCTAGCAGCCTTATCTACCTGATGGTTGTTTTCATGTTCCTCGATGGCCCGACTCTTAGGTACATGGGCGTCGACATGACGTACCTTTACAACAAGTTTCTCTAACCGAGCAGAGATATCTTGCCATAAGTCATCAGCCCATATAGGTTTGCCTCTACGCTGCCAGTTGTTCTTTTTCCACTGCTGCAACCACCCCCACAGGGCATTCGCCACCATCCATGAATCAGTATAAAGGTAGAGCCTTGGCCACTTTTCTCTCTCAGCAATGTCCAGGGCTAACTGGATGGCCTTCACCTCAGCGAACTGGCTTGATTCACCTTTTCCTTCAGTGGCTTCTGCTACTCTTCTTATAGGATTCCATACAGCGGCTTTCCATCTCCGATGCTTACCCACAATGCGACAAGACTCATCAGTGAACAGGGCATATCGCTTCTCATTCTCTGGCAGTTCGTTGTAGGGTGGGGCTTCTTCAGCGCGTGTTACCTCCTCATCCTCTGGTGACATCCCAAAATCTTTGCCTTCTGGCCAGTCTGTGATCACCTCCACAATTCCTGGGCGATTGGGGTTTCCTATTCGAGCCCGCTGTGTAATTAGCGCAACCCACTTGCTCCACGTAGCATCAGTGGCATGGTGTGTAGAAGGAACCTTCCCTTTGAACATCCAGCCCAGCACCGGCAGTCGGGGTGCCAGGAGGAGCTGGGCTTCAGTTCCAATCACTTCTGAGGTGGCTCGAACCCCTTCATAGGCGGCCAGTACTTCCTTTTCTGTTGGAGTATAATTGGCCTCAGATCCTTTGTAGGCCCGACTCCAAAACCCCAGCGGTCGACCTCGAGTCTCCCCTTGTGCTTTCTGCCAGAGACTCCAGGTCGGGCCGTTCTCCCCAGCTGCAGTGTAGAGCACATTTTTAATATCTGTCCCTGTCCGGACAGGCCCAAGGGCCACTGCATGGACTATCTCGCGTTTGATCTGCTCAAAGGCTTGCTGTTGCTCAGGGCCCCATTGGAAATCATTCTTCTTTCGAGTTACATGGTAGAGTGGGCTCACAATGAGACTGTAGTTTGGGACATGCATTCGCCAAAAACCTATAACACCTAAGAAAGCTTGTGTTTCCTTTTTGTTGCTTGGTGGAGACATAGCTGCTATTTTATTAATAATGTCCATTGGGATCTGACGACGCCCATCCTGCCATTTTATTCCTAAAAACTGGATTTCTCGCGTAGGCCCCTTGACTTTACTTCGTTTTATAGCAAAACCGGCTTCTAAAAGGATTTTAATTACCCTGTTTCCTTTTTCAAAAACTTCCTCTGCTGTGTTGCCCCATACAATGATGTCATCAATATACTGCAGGTGCTCTGGTGCTTCACCCTTTTCCAGTGTATTCTGGATTAGTCCATGGCAGATGGTGGGGCTATGTTTCCACCCCTGGGGCAGACGATTCCACGTGTATTGGATGCCTCTCCAAGTGAAAGCAAACTGTGGCCTGCACTCTGGCGCCAGTGGGATCGAGAAGAAAGCATTCGCAATGTCGATTGTGGCGTACCACTTGGCTGCCTTCGATTCCAATTCATACTGGAGCTCTAACATGTCTGGCACAGCAGCACTCATACCTGGAGTGACTTCATTTAGGCCACGATAATCTACTGTCAGCCTCCACTCTCCATTGGACTTCCTCACTGGCCATATGGGACTATTAAAGGGTGAGTGGGTTCGGCTGATCACTCCCTGATCCTCCAGTTGACGAATCAGCTTATGGATGGGAATCAGGGAATCTCGGTTAGTACGGTATTGTCGTCTGTGCACCGTCGTCGTAGCAACTGGCACTTGCTGTTCTTCACCCTTCAACAACCCCACAACAGCAGAATCCTCCGAGAGTCCAGGCAAGGCACACAATTGTTCAATTTCTTCTGTTTCCAAAGCAGCTATTCCAAAAGCCCATCGGTACCCTTTTGGGTCTTTAAAATACCCTCTACGTAGATAATCTATACCTAAAATGCACGGAGCTTCTGGACCAGTCACAATGGGGTGTTTTTCCCAGTCCTTCCCAGTTAGGCTCACCTCAGCCTCTAGCACAGTTAGTTGTTGGGATCCCCCTGTCACTCCAGAAATACAAACAGGTTCTACCCCTTCATGATTCGATGGCATTAGAGTACACTGGGCACCAGTATCCACCAGAGCTTTGTACTCTTGTGGGTCTGACGTGCCAGGCCATCGGATCCACACAGTCCAATAAACCCGATTGTCCCTCTCCTCCACCTGGCTGGAGGCAGGGCCCCTCTATTGCTGCTGATCATATTTGTTTTCCACTGGTTGCATAAAGGACTTAGAGGTCCCTTCAAAAGGATCAGGCACATCAGACATATAGGTAGGCCTTCCAGTTGGTCTAGGGAACTGCCCAGTAGAAACTGGTGCAGCCTTCTTCCTGGCAGAATCTCGTTGTGCGAATGTTTTACCCCGCAGCTCATTTACTCGTGCTCGAAGGGCTGAGGTGGGCTGCATATCCCATTTCCTCATGTCCTCTCCATGATCAAGCAGGTAAAACCACAATGTACGTCGTGGTGTGTATTCTCCCTCTTGGAACGATGGACGCTTTCTCCCAGTAGCTGCAACATTGCTCCATACGGGTTGGGAGTTGGACACATTGTTGTCAAGTCGTTGAACCAGTTTCTCTACTGCTGCAATGACGGAGAGGGAAACATTGTCTTGGTATTTCCGGAGTCGGCAGGCCACCTCATTTACGGTTGGCGGATTCGTATCATTCCAGTCAATTGCTGCCAGTGAATTGGTATACCCTGCTGGTGCACTTCGTACAACCTTACGCCACATATCTGGAGTGCATAGGACTTCATCGGGATCAGAGGGAAGCCGTGAATTGTCCAGATCATAATAA
Organism: Porphyrio hochstetteri; assembly: GCA_020800305.1. Taxonomy (NCBI): domain Eukaryota; kingdom Metazoa; phylum Chordata; class Aves; order Gruiformes; family Rallidae; genus Porphyrio; species Porphyrio hochstetteri. The sequence continues at coordinate 13,219,638 of CM036915.1, read as the reverse complement.
ATTATCTCCCGTACAGCTAATTCTCTCAGGTGCTGAACAGATGTCTCTATGCTGTTACACTTAGGTGTCTGGCATGTAATATATTCCTTTATGGGATATCTTTCCTTCACACTTGACAGTAGTCGCCTCCAGAGGCTGAGGATTTCCGGCCTCCTCCCAATTGCTTTGTCAATTCCTCCTTCTCTAGCTAGGGATCCCAACTGCTTGGCCTCTCTGCCTTCTAATTCCAAACTACTGGCCCCGTGATCCCAACATCGGAGCAACCAAGTGATAATGTGCTCACTTGGGTGGCGAGTGAAATCTTTTCGAACCTCACGCAGCTCACTCAGAGTCAGGGATCGGGTAACAATCTCTGGTTCTGCCTCCTCCTGATATCCTCGAGATGATCCCGGTTGATCATCATCCTTATCCGTCACTATACGAACTGATTTCTTTGTGCCTTTCCTCTTTTGTACGGGAGCAACAGACACTGGTGTGGATTGGTTTTTCAGATCATCTGCAGTGTCTGCTGTAGAGATTACAGTAGCTGCAGTGTCGGTCACAGGGGTTGCAGTAGCTGCAGTGTCAGCCCCAGTGGTTGCAGCAGCTATAGTATCTGCCAGTCTGTTTCCTTTCCCTTCTCCCTGACAGTGCTGACAGTGCTGACAGTGCTGCCTGCTATCAAGCAGTGTTTGATAAATAGTGGCCAGAGCCCAGCACAGTGCAGTAAGGTGTCCATCTCTGGGAAACCTACAGCAATTTTTCTTTAGGTATGCAGTCACTTGATCGGGGTCTTGTAGCTGTTCAGGAGTGAAGTTCCAAACCATCGGGCGTGAGAAAGTACCTAGGTACTCGCCCATACTTTGCCACATGCCCTGCCACTCATGATTATTCTGTCTCGGAGAAAGCTCTTCAGTGGTATTCATAAACCTATGCTTGATATATAACAAAAACTGAACCATCTGCACCAAACCTACCAATAGCAAAATGCTAGTTTGAATATCCCAGAGATATTGAAGATTTTCAAAAACTGCCCTAAGAGCTGTTGTATTTAGCCCAAAGGAAAAGAAAGCAGTGCCCCCACCATACCGGCTGCTGTTATTAACCCCTCCCTGTCCAAAGAATGGACAGGACAGCAAAACCTCATACAGGTACCAGCTTAAGCTCATGATCATCGATATTCTTGTATCATAGACCGATATCATAAAATACACTATAATGAAGTATGGGAACAAATACGGGAGCCACAGACCTGAGAGAGTAAAGAATCCTGCCAGGATTGTATACAGCATGCGGTGGTTTTGCTGCCACAGCCTTGTAAATAAATACCACAACATCGTGACCAGAGATTGCTTAAACAACAGTGCTTATCTTAATTGCGATAGTTAGGGTCAGATCTACCGTTATCCCAACCGTTCGTGCCCCACGTTGGGCGCCAAAATGACTGTCGTGGTTTTGCCCCAGCCAAGGGCCGCACCCCACACAGTCACTTGTACTTTTAAAAGGAAGGGGGAGGGAAAGTTGGGGGAAGGGGAAAAGGGAAGGAAGAAAGGAGGAAAAGAAACCACAACCTAGAAACCAGAACCACGCAGGTTGGGATAAGGATAGTTTACTAAACAATAACAGAAAACTAGATATAACAATAACATAAGTTTAAAGCACAAAATAGATGAAACTGGTGATACACAATGCAATTTCTCACCAAACCACACAACTCAGGCCGCACAGCTTAGAGCCCGTCCCGGACAACCCGACCGCCCCAGAAACTGCACGTCCTGGCGTTGTCTCCCCCTCTTCCCCCCAGTCCCCCCTTATACCGAACATGACGTAACTGGTATGGAATATCCTCTTTGGCCAATTCGGATCACCTGTCCTGGCTGCGTCCCCTCCTTTCTCACTAGTAAGGAAGTATGCAGAGCTGAGAAAGGTCCTTGATTGCCCGGCAACAAATCGGAAAACATCAGGGTGCTATCAGCACTATTCTCATGCTAACACCCAAACATGGCATTCCATCCACTGCTAAAAAAAAAAGTTTAACTCCATCATAGCTGAAACCAGGACAATGCTGTAAACTAAACTAATTTGGTCTTAATTCTCACATTGAAATGAGACCATAAGGCAGTAGATGAACATGAGGAACAATCTATTATGTCCTGTGTCTTATTAATGCAAATTTCTTAGCCGCCAGAAAGATGGGTAGAACCAAGATGAAATTGAACCCCTGCTGTCCCCTACAGAATATTTTTTGAAGCTGTAGGAATATCCCCAACCCAACCACACTTTTACTGGAGTAACAATATTAGAAATATTGCTAAGGCGTAATTATTCTTCTCTGATAGAAACCAGTGCAGATACTGTTCTGCCCACCATAACTTCAGTGCATGCTCCTGCCTGTTTCACGCATCATTCTTGAGAGCATGATATGGTATCTACCCAGTTTGTAGTTGATATCATGGAGCCAAGTTTAGCCACAAGGAAAATTTTCTCTATAGGCAGTAGGATGTAACTACAAGTGAACTGGATGTTGACCAATCAACTTGTCCACAGTCCAGTTCTGAAAGAGAGGGCACAGTGTTAAGGTTTGTTATAAGGCTGCCAACACCAGCAGACTCTAGGACCTAGATATCTGTCCTTCCCTGCACCAGACACTGGTCTGGTGCACCCTGAGGTCAAGAGGTGGGGTCTCTCTCCTGGGGTGATAGATGCAGCTGCTGTTTTCCTACTGAGATGTTCATCCATTAGCAATCATGTATCCTAGAGAGGCACACACATGCATACAGACACATACATACATCAGCTATGCAAACTGCCACAGAGAAAGGTACTGACTTTAAGAGCACCCATATACAACACTATTAGACCTCATAAGAAATGCTAAGTACAGGTTCCCTGTATCTGCTGGCCATGCTGTGGCCAAGATGCCATTGGCCTTCCTAGACACCTGGGCACACTGCTGGCTCATACTCGGTTGGCAGTCAACTAAGACCCCCAGGTCCTTCTCTGCCAGACAGCTTTCCAGCCACTCTTCCCCAAGCCTGCACTGCTGCACAGGGTTGTTATGTCCCATGTGCAGGACTCTACACTTGGCCTTGTTGTACCTTATCCCATTGGTCTCAGCCTATTGATCCAGCCTGTTCAGGTCCCTCTGAAGAGCCTCCCTACCCTCAGGCAGATCAACACTTCCTCCCAGCTTAGTGTCATCTGTGAACTTAGTAAGGGAACATTCAATCCCTTCACCCAGGTCAACCTGTAACAAAGCTGGAGAAGGGGTGATGGATTTAAACTAGAAAAAGATAGATTTAGGTTTGATATTAGGAAAAAAGTCTTCAATACGAGGGTGGTAGATCACTGGAACGTGTTGCCCAGACAGTAGTGGAGGTCCCATCCTGGAGATATTCAAGGTCAGGCTTGATGGGGCTCTGAGCCACCCAATCTAGTGAAGATGCCTCTGTTTACTGCAGGGGGGTTGAGGTAGATGACCTTTAAAGGTCTCTTCCGACCTAACACATTTTATGATTCTGTGACCCAGAGACACATACACACAGGCAGTCAGAGAGACTGCCACAGGCATGGCACTGCCATCACCAGCACCACACAGAACCCACACCACACCCAAGCACAGATAGCTGTGTCCTCTCCTCATCTGGGAGAGGCAGGAGGCCACTAGTGCAGGCATACACACCACACTCCCTGGGTTCCCAAGGCCACACACATTCAGAGGTCCCCTGAGCTCTGGCATATCCCCTCTGGAGCCTGATTCCCCTGTCCAGGCCCAAGCCCTCTTACCAAACCCATGGGTATCCTATGATCACAGTGGTCAAGCTCAATGCACACTGCAAACACACGGTACTCATGCTCATCTGTGGTGGATTGACCCTGGCTGGGGCCAGGTGCCCACCAAAGCTACTCTATTTACTCCCCATCCCCAGCTGGCTGGGGAAAAGAAAATATACGGAAAGGCTCATGGGGCAAGATAAGGACAAGGAATTAACATCATGGGCAAAGCAAACCCAACCTAGAAAAAAATTAATCTGATTTATTACCAAGCAAAACAGAGTAATAAAACCAAATCTTGAACACCTCCCCCCATCTCTCCCTTCTTTCTGAACTTCACTCACAGTTTCTCTCCTTCCTCTCTCCCCATGGCACAGGAGTATACAGAATGGGGGTTGTGGTCAGTTCATCACATGTTGCCTCCGCCGCTCCTTCCTCCTAAGCGGAAGGACTCCTCACACTCACTCCCTGCTCCAGCATGGGTTCCCTCTCATGGGAGACAGTCCTCCATGAACTTCTCCAATATGAGTCCCTCCCATGGGCTTCAGTTCTTCACAAGGTGCCCCAACATGGGTTTCTTCCATAGGGGGAAGACCTTCAGGAACAGACTGCTCCAATGTAGGTCCTCCATGGGCTCACAATTTCCCCCAGAAAACCCATTCCATCCTGGGTTTCTCTCTCCATGGGTCTGCAGCTCCTGCCAGGAGCTTGCTTCAGCATGAGCTTCAGCACAGGGTCACAGCCTTCTTCTGGTATCTCTACCTGCTCCACCATGGGGTCCTCCACAGGCTTAGGGTGGAATCTCTGGTCCCCATAATTCTCCATGGGCTTCAGGGGGAAAGTCTTCTCCACAGGGGAGCAGAGGATTCTCTCCTCTAGACACTGGATCACCTCCTACCCCTCCTTCTTCACTGACCTTGGTGTCATGAGGAGCAAGGAACCAGGATCCTTTCTGTCTGTGCAAGTTGCATAAAGCAGAGGGGGGAAAATGGCAAGAAAGAACTCAGAAGGGCCCATTTCCTCATGCAGGTTGGGGAATGAAGAGCTGTAAGTCAGGGTGGAGTAACCAGAGGGAGCCTTTTCACAACAGCCTTTCATGAAGCTTTCTTCCACACAGAGCTGGACTTCTACCTGCATGGCATAAGCATAGTTTTTCTCAATAGGGAGCAGCACTTGGGTGCAATTGAGTGATGGCCCAGAATGAGAACATGGACTGAAAAATACCCCAATACATCAAACCATTATTTCTCTGAACACAGAGGAAACAGTCACATGATTTCTAAGCCTTTCTTTCCTTCATTGGATGGAGCTATGGCTTAATCTAGGCCACATTGAAAGATTTTCACTTCCTTGGCAGACTGTAAGTCAAAAGGACGCACTAGGGGCTTTGATTGTTAAATGTCCTTCTTTCGTCTTATCTGCCACATGGCCTTCCAACCTAAAAGTGCAGTGGGGTTCAGCACTTTGACACAGAAATTCTGCTCATTGATGGACTTCACTGCCCCAGTGTTCTGGAGCTCAGAGTCTTGGAGTCCCTAGAGATCCGTGTTTTCAACAGTCAAAGGATGGAGAGGCAAGTTGTGCTCTGAGATTTTTTTAATCTCCCATTTCACCTTGATCACACAGGTCTCAGGAGAGGTTGCTGCAGAGCTCAGTTTGCCTTTTCTATTGTTTCAACTTAGAGAACACCTGCAATGCAACAAGGACCGTGTCTCTAGAGGTGCTGAAGAAATATCAAATACTTCACTTACTCCCCTGTTTAGCAGAGGAAACGCAGGAGAAAAAAGGACTGCAGAGGTGAGTACAAAATATTGGCTTGACTGGAATTCTTCCTATAGTCATTGAGTTATCCCAAACAAGTTCAGTTCAACTGAGTCTGAACAGTTTCTGTTGTTTTTCGAACTCGAGTATCACCAAATTTCTACTAAGGGCTTAGTACATGAGTTTACAATCCAGCATCAGTGTCTACAAGTCAAAGGTACTGTCAAAGATCTTTTCATTTTAATCAGATATACCATGTTCCCCTCAGAAAATATTACTAATCTCAGTCTAATCTACGTCAGGATGAGCAATTGCAGCATTGCCTGAGAACTTATGATGTGCTATGTTATGTTACTTTTTCTGATTGATTGATTGATTGGGGGGTCAGCGTTGCCATTTCTGGTGATTTTTTTTTTTAAGGTATGGAAAATGTTTTAATATTTGCTTCAGTTAAAGAGAAAAAGAAAAAATCCTGCATGTTCAAATTTGACAGCACATTTTAGACTTGGGCATCTGCATTCTCAAGGCAGAATTTTGAGGGAAGTTAAAGAGAAAATTTACAACTGACATGAATTAGAGTGATAACCTGTCTCCAATGGATGTCGGTTGTAAAAACATGAAACATGAATGCAGGATGCAAAGTTTCTTTAGAAAATGCATACTAACAGCATTCCGTGCTGTTATTAGAAATAAAACCTACAAGTGAAAGAGTGCTCACTTGAAAGCAAACTACCAGAGAGAGTAGAGGCAAACTGAGGTGTGCCAAAGGCTAGAATAGAAGGTCTGGAAAAAATCCTGGAAAAGTAAATGTAGACTGGTCAATAGAGTCAGTGAGAACGAGGAAGGGATGATTTCCACAGGACCCAACTTGAGGAGTTATACTAGGATCCTGAGCTCTGTGGCCTCCCTCTATAAACAATGATGAAAAATGAAGTAAAAAGTCACCAAAAGGGTCAATTCAGAAGTGCTAAACCAGAAGTCTACCTGCACAGCAGTCTGAATCATGCTTCGGATCTACCTTATCTTTAAGGGCTCACCTAAGAGTAGGATCCATCTTACCAAAGGTGATCATGTGAAAGTTAAGCATTCTGTCTCTGAAAGTCATTGAGGGTTCCTTTATGGTCAGTGGAAGGAAGAAGGTGCCTTTGAAAGCCTGAAGGAAGCCTTGTCTACCTAAGTTTGGGTACCAAAGATAAAGGATTACCTTTTACTTTCTAAAGGCCTTATCTGTCTTTCCTGCCTTCCTAAAAACTTCATTCACATCCACAGTCTTGCTTCGCTGACTAAATGAGGTCCCTACTTAAAGTAGAGTCTGTACCATGCTGTAAAACATGACCCAAAGCTATTGATAACTGTATGAAACTGTTTATTTAAACTAAAATCCTCTGGAGGTGAACTATTATTCTAACAGAACATGCACATAACACAGACATCAGACAATATCAATTAGGTGGGATGATAAAAAAACAGACTTAAGGGCTGTGGGGCAGCTTGGGTGAGATTTGTCCTTACCAAGACATCTAAGATTTTAGCATCTGAAACACAGACATCTCATGAGTGATTTAGAAGCCTAAGCACGGCTCTATGGATTTAGGCATCATGACCTATTCAGTATATCAATGCAAAGCTCACAAATGTGACACAAGATACACAGGGGCACACCCTGTCTTCCCTGCATGGCAGATGGTGGCCTGGGTGCACACTGTCAGTTCTTCTCAAAGAGCAGTAGATGTCTTGCTTTAGGACTGGAATTGATTCCCTGAAGTTCATATAAGCTTCTACTAGCAACAGAGAGCTATTTGGTTTGGCTTGAGAAATGTACAGTACTGCTCCATTGCTGTCACTGTGTCTTTATTGTTCCAAGATGAAATCCTCTGAGGAAAGGACCACTGGAAATAAAACTTCTGCAATGGTGTTTGTTATCCTGGGTTTTTCTCATCACCCAGATGTGAAAGTCATGTTCTTCATCCTATCTCTATGTATTTACATTGCCACAGTGCTGGGAAACCTACTTATTCTTCTTGTAATTAACATGGACCCTGTCCTCCACACCCCCATGTACTTCTTCCTCAGGAACTTGTCATTTCTGGAGATCTGCTACACCTCTGTCACGCTTCCCAGAGTGATGGTCAATCTTCTCTCAAGTGATGCATCCATCTCTTTTGCAGGCTGTGCTGCACAGATGTATTTCTTTCTGTTCTTTGGGGCAACTGAGTGCTGCCTCTTAGCTGCTATGGCGTATGACCGCTACCAAGCCATATGCAACCCTCTGCATTACATGGATATCATGAACAAGAAGGTATGCATGCAACTGGCTGCTTCTTCATGGATATGTGGCAGCCTTGTGGCCCTTGGCCACACTGCATTTATCTTCTCTTTGCCCTTCTGTGGCTCAAATGTGATAAACCATTTCTTCTGTGATATCCAGCCAGTGCTCATGCTGGTGTGTGCGGACACTTACTGGAATGAGCTACAGATCATTCTGGCTGCTGCCTTTGTCATCCTGATGCCTTTTCTGCTCATTTTGGTGTCCTACAGTCTCATCATTTCCTCCATCCTCAAAATCAGGTCTGCCAAAGGAAGCTATAAAGCATTCTCCACTTGCTTCTCACATCTCACTGTAGTGACGTTGTTCTATGGGACAGCTGTGTTCATATACATACGTCCCAAATACAGCTATTCCCTGAATGTGGACAAGGTGCTGTCTCTGTTCTATTCTGTGGTGACCCCGATACTGAACCCTGTTATCTACAGCTTTAGGAACAGGGAGGTTAAAGGGGCTCTCTTTAAAATGAGAATGAAGATATTTCACCCCAACTCCTAGGTCAGTTTCCATCAGCTAAATAACCATCCACAAATATCTCACCTCAGAAGAAGCACAGACACATTGCCAGAGGAATATAGGAAAGATCAAGACTTTAGGATAGGAAGGCATTCAACTCACCTACATTCAAAAAGAAGTCATTAGATGTCTAAACAGGAGTATCTGGTGGCATTTGTAGTGCCAGCCTCCAGCTGCAATTATAGAATGTGTATCTCCATTAAGTTACAGTTGTCAGTACCATGTGAAGATCTTGGATACAGTAGGATGTCTCATGTGAATCCAGGCACATATCTTTAGGCATAAGAATTACTCTTCAGATGTCTGTGGCATGATAGATGGAAGGGATGCTATCCAGAGGGACCTTGATAGGCTTGAGAAGTGGGCCCATGTGAGCATCATGAAGTTCAAAAAGACCAAGTGCAAGGTCCTGCAGCTAGATCAGGGGAACTCCCAATATCAATGCAGAACAGGGCATGAATTGATTGAAAGCAGTCCTGCAGAGAAGGAATTGGGTGATAGTGCTAGCTGAAAAACTGGATATGAGTCAGTGATACGTGTTTTCCATCCAGAAAGCCAGTGATACGCTGGGCTATATAAACAGAAATAGGTCAGCAGGTGAAGGGAGAGGATGCTCCACTCTTGTGAGACCTCACCTGGAGTGTTTCATCCATTTCTGGGGTCCCCAGTTTAAGAAAGACATGGACCTTGTTGAGCAGGTCCAGAGGAGAGCCATGAAAATGATACGAGGAGTGGAACACCTCTCCTGTGAAGACAGGCTGAGAGAGCTGAGGTTGGTTGGCCTAGAAAAAAAGGCGGCTCTGGTGTGACCTTACTGCAGCCTTTCAGTACTTCATGGGAGCTTTTAAGACAGCTGAAGAAAGACTTTTTAGCAAGATCTGTACTGACAGGACAAAGGGCAGTGAATTTTAAGTGACAGAAGGTAGATTTAGATTGGCTATAAGGAAGAAATGTGTTACAATGAGGGTGGTGAGATGCTGAAAGAGGTTGCTCCAAGAAGGTTTGGATGTCCCCTCCCTGGAAGTGTTCAAAGTTCAGGCTGCATGGGGCTTTAGGCAAACTGATCTAGTGAAAGATGTCCCTGCCCATGGCAGGGAGGTGGAACTGCATGATGTTTAAAGGTCCCTTCCAACCTGAACCATTCTGTGATTCTATGATTCCATCAAACAAATTAACCTGACTATCTCAATTCAGTTGTGGGTATTTAAAGGCATCTACTGCCACCTGAAATCATCTGGGGCATTTCAGCCACCCACATGGGCTTTGAGATACACAAGACATACAGAAGATGTGTTGCCTTCTGCAGTAGTGACTGGGGAACAGGCAGGATGCTGGGGACCATCTCCAATGGCATAGATACCTGCTACTAGGTATATGGGTTAGGCCATGGACAGTGGTCTCTGTGGAGTGATATATGTGACCCAATGCATGTCTCTCCTTTACAAGAAAAGGAATCAGTCTCTAGACTTCAGTCTACTCTCAGACAGACAACTAATGTAATTTGAAATGCCATAATTTTTGGCATTGAACTTCTGATCATAATTTAGGAGCCCGTGTATATGTCATAGTGTCATCTATGGACTCTCACAGGTGTCAGTGTCATCTCTGGCAGACACACAAGGAAGCACGGGACATCCCTGGACGTCTCAAACATGCACGGTCCAGTAAATAAATCAAGGTCCAAAACTTCTTTGACTATAATGGGAGCTTAGACACCTAACTTACTTGGAGATACCTATAATTGTGATTGTGAAAAGTATCAAATCCCACCCCTGCATTGCAGGGACTTAGATGCAGATGGAATGAACTCCATGCATGTGATAGGGATACTAAACCCACCTTCAGCCCATCCTCTAATGTTGAATGACAACATTTCATACTATTAGACTCCACCTCACAAAACTCACTTTCTGGTGAGAGTTCCTCTATCAACATTGTTCTTTTCCAAAAATATTAAGTGACATAACCATAGAGGGCATTGATCTTCACCAAAATTTGTATTGAGATAGCTACCATGTCTTATGTTTCTATAACATTTTAAAGACTGCTTTAAGGGACAAAGAAATAGAAAGAGAAAATAAAGCATTTTCTTCCTGTTTTATACAACTAACCATTTTTTATTACAGATGTCAACAGAATTGTTTCAGAGTTCATAAACAATTCTACAGACATGCATCTGAATTGTGGTTTATTTACATTTTCAGTGTGCTTTTATGTATAATAATAATAATGATGATGATTATTTAAAGTAGTTTTAATTGTCTGAATTCTGGGTTATTTGTAAATAACTTTTTCAAATCACTAGCAGTGAAAAGTGAGAAAAGCAAAAAACTAGGAAGTTTGATCGACTTTTAAAAAATTAGTCTGTCTGACTTCCTTTGAATATTGGCTGTTATTTCCACAATTCTTCCTCTTCATGATTTTGCTGTAACTGTTTGAGAAACATTTCAGATTTTTAAGGTAAAAGATACTTATACATGAGCTTTCATCAGTCTTATTAAAAGTATAAAAATTCTTCAAAACATTACACTACTTCAATCTACAGATTTTAGTCTTCATATATACGTCATACATAATGTATAAAAATCAAAACATAATATGTCAACTTGTAAACTTTCATTAAATTAATTTGTTTTATTTTTTTGAAGGTAGTATAATTTTTCACAGAATCTAAATTTTTTTCACATGCACTTTGTGCCATCAAGATTTGTGTAAAGACACAGGTGTATGCAGACACACTTCTGTGCATATACATATGAACATTTACATGCCTCTGTATTTCCTATATCTCTTGCCTTCAAGAAGGTGCCCTTGGTACATCCCATGATCAGCAGATCCCACAGACAAGTCACAGGCTGAGAAGATGCTCTCAGAGGGCAAAACAAGGCCTCCCTAGATGGCCAAAAACATTGTGCTGTCACCTGTATTTATACTGTTTCAGCACAGTATGGGTTTTTGAGGCAGGTACAGCTTTTGGTATGTACACCAACCTTGAACATTTAAAATCCTGGCAGCACAAAAAAAAAGTGTGTTGGAAGAGGAGTCGGTGAGGAAGGAAGCCAGCTTGGCTGAGTAGAGAGATCTGGGAAGATATTAGGAAAAAGAGGGAAATCGATGAGCTTTGGGAGAAGGGGAAGGTGTCTCAGGATGACTATAGGGATGTAGCGAGATCAGGTAGGGAGAAAGTCAGAAGGGCTAAAGCTGAACTGGAACTCAGACTGGCCAGTTCTGTAAAAGATAATAAAAAGTCCTTCTATAGGTATATTAACAATAAGAGGAGGGTCAAGGAGAATCTCCAGCCCTTACTGGATGCAGGGGGAACATTAGTGACAAGAGATGAGGACCAGGCTGAGGTACTTAATTCCTTCTTTGCCTCAGTCTTTAATACTAAAGTAGGATGTTCCCTGGGTATTAAGCCTCATGAGCTGGCTGATAGGAAGGGGAAGCAGAACAAAGCACCCATGATCAGTGTGGAAATGATTAGTCACCTACTTGGCCAGTTAGACACCTACAAATCAATGGGGCCAGATTGGATCCACCCGAGGGTACTGAGAGAGCTGGCAGATGTGCTTGACAAACCCCTTTCCATGACCTACCAGCAATCCTGGCAGACTGAGGAAGTTCCACTCAACTGGAGGCTGGCAGATGTTACACCCATATACAAGAGGGGTCGGAAGGAGGATCCGGGGAACTACAGGCCTGTCAGCCTGGCCTCAGTCCCGGGGAAGATCATGGAGAGGGTCATCTTGGGAGCTATGATACAGCACATGTGTGATGGCCAGGGGATTAGGCCTAGTCAACATGGGTTTACAAAAGGTAGATCCTGTCAAACTAACCTGATCACCTTCTATGACAAGGTGACCCGCTTAATGGACGAGGGGAAGGCTGTGGATGTGATCTTCCTGGACTTTGGTAAAGCCTTTGACACCATTTCTCACAGCATTCTGATTGAGAAACTGGCTGCCACTGGCCTGGACAGGTGGACCCTCAGCTGGGTTAAAAACTGGCTGGATGGCCGAGCCCAAAGGGTGGTGGTGAATGAAACAAATTCCAGCTGGAGGCCGGTTACAAGTGGCGTCCCCCAGGGCTCAGTCCTGGGTGCAGTTTTGTTCAACATCTTTATCAATGCCCTGGATGAAGGGATTGAATGCTCCCTCAGTAAGTTTGCAGATGACACTAAGCTGGGAGGAAGTGTTGATCTGCCTGAGGGTAGGGAGGCTCTTCAAAGAGACCTTAACAGACTGGACTGATGGGCTGAGACCAATGGGATGAGGTTTGACAGTGCCAAAGGCAGAGTCCTACACTTGGGCCATAACAACCCCATGCAGCACTACAGGCCTGGGGGAGACTGGCTGGAGAGCTGTCAGACCAAGAAGGACCTGGGGGTGTTGCTTGTCTGCCAACTGAATAGGAGTCAGAAGTGTGCCCAGGTGTCCAAGAAGGCCAATGGCATCTTGGCTTGTATCAGAAACAGTGTGGCCAGAAGGTCTGGGGAGGTGATTGTGCCCTTGTAGCTGGCATTGGTGAGGCCATACCTTGAGTGCTGTGTCCAGTTCTGGGCTCCTCACCATAAGAAGGACATTGAGGTCCTGGAGCGAGTCCAGAGAAGGGCAACCAGGCTGGAGAAGGGACTGGTGAGTAAATCCTATGAGGAGCAGCTGAGGGTGCTGGGGTTGTTTAGCCTGGAGAAGAAAAGCCTGAGGAGAGACCTTATCACCACCTACAATTATCTGAAAGTAGCTTGTAGATAGATGGGTGTTTGTCTCTTCCCCCAAGCAACAGGTGATAGGACGAGGAGGAATGGCCTCAAGCTGCACCAGGGCAGGTTCAGATTAGACGTTAGGAAGAAGTTCTTCACTGAAGGGCTTACTGGGCACTGGAAGAGGCTGCCTGGGGAGGTGGTTGAGTCACTGACCCTGGGTGTATTTAAAAAAAGTGTAGGTGAGGTACTTAGAGATATGGGTGGGCACAGGACAGGAACAGTTGGACTTGATCTTAAAGGTCTTTTCCAACCTAGTGATTCTGTGATTCCCCTGGGATGAGTTCAAACTGGTTTACTTGAAAAATGAGCATAACATCACAATGAAACAGAAACTATTTAGAAACTAATTTCCTATTGCTATTTTAGTTGGTCTGGTTTGTTTTTGATTGAGTTTGGGTTCTTTTTGGTTTTGGGGTGGGGGAGAAGAGGAAGTAAGGTTTCTGCTTCAGCAATTATCTGCAAAGCTTACACAGGTACAGGTCTGCCTACCTCTGCTCTGCTGTCCACACCTGTAAGTCCATCTTTAGACATAGTGTCATGTTTCCAGAGTCTGTCTTGCACCTGGCAGCTACCAAAAGCAAGTATGCAAACATCTTCCCAAGAGGGAAGACACATAAGGAAGGTTCCTTCCCGCTGAGGGCATGATGGACTGTTTTGTTCCTGAGAATAGACCACAGGGACACAGACTCCGGCAGTTGTCCAGGGAAGACAGAGGCAATTTCTTTGAATAACAGAATATTTTGGGTTGAAAGGGACCTTAAAGAACATCGAGTTCCAACACCCCTGCCATGGGTAGGGACACCTCCTGCTAGACCAAGTTGCCCAAAGACGCATCTAGCCTGGCCTTGAACAACTCCGGAGGGACCATCTACCACCTCCCCTGGCAACCTGTTCCAATGTCTCACCACCCTCATAGTGAACAATTTCTTCCTAAAGGGAACATCATAGAATCACAGACTGGTCTGGGTTGGAAGGGACCCCAATGATCACAGAGCTCCAACCCCCTGCCACAGGCAGGGCTACCAACCTCAAGCCCTGGAGCTACACAAGGTTGCCCAGGGCCCCATCCAACCTGGCCTTGAACACCTCCAGGGATGGGCCATCCACCACCTCTCTGAGCAGCCTGTTCCAGAACCTTACCACTCATGCTGTAAAAAACTTGCCCCTAATATCTAATCTAAATATTCCCTCCTTTAGCTTTAGTCCATTCTCCCTTGTTTTGCCATTATCTTCCCTTTTAAAAAGTTGATTATACTCCTGTTTCTCTGCTCCCTTCAGGGATGGGAAGGCTGCAATGAGGTCTTCCTGCAGCCTTCCCTCCTCCAGGCTGAACCAGCCCAGCTCCCTCAGCCTCTTTTTGTAGGGGAGATGCTCCAGTCCTCTGAGCATCTTCGTGGCCTCCTCTGAACCCTCTCCAACAGTTTCACATCTTTATTGTATTGGGGGCCCCATATCTGGACACAAGACTCCAGATGGGGCCTCATGAGGGCAGAGTTAGAGGGACAATCACCTCCCTGACCCTGATGGCCACCCTTCTTCTGATGGACATGACCTGGGCTTGCATGCTGTTACCTTTCCCAGGTAGTTCCCAGTGCATCAAATGGAAGCCTGTACTCATCAACACTTACCCCTGTGTGCAGATAAAGAGTTTTCAGAGTTATCCTACACTCACTGCACAGCACTTGGTGTTACGGTACTCAATTCAAATCTTCAAAGGTATGATGTAGCCTGTCTCTCTCATGAGAAAGGTCAGAAACTCTGAATGGTCACACTGAGCGGCTGATACTTCTCAGGCTGGGTGGCCCAGACACTACGATGCATGACTGAAAGCCATGCAAAAGACAGCAGTTAAAACCTGCATCATTGAAGGCAGCACAGGAAGAAATAAAGCTTCAGCTTATAGACCATGCTAAGGAATGAACCAAGACAAAATGTAATATAAAAAAAACCCATCAGCCACTAAGTTCACCTTGTTCCTGAAGCCTGCATGATACTCACAGGACATTTCACTGACCAGTGGTACCTGTGAGTGACCATCACGTCCCTCAAACAGGCACAGCATCACAATTTGGATAGGTTAAATATCAAGCCCTGCTGTCCCTCTGTCAGCCTGACCAGAACAGCCTGCACTGCTTCTGTGGCCGGTTAAAAACGAACTGGGAACAGGGGAGGGAGCAGGAGAAGGAGGTGTCCCCAGCTCAACTGGCAAGCCTCCAAATTCCCATCAATGCCTGTCCCCAGTGGGCATCAACACTTCCATCCTCTTCCGCTCCTAACAGATGCGTGTTAGGACAGGACTCCAGGAAAAGACAATTTCTGAGTGACCAGCCTGCACATGGCCAGGGATGAGGCAAGAGGAGTGTGAAATGGCTGAACAATCAACCTGCCCGACCAGCACCACTGCAGGCACTGCACAGGAGAAAGTTGCACTTTCAGGAGAAAGGAACACAGGGAGACTCAGGCTGACATGCATCATTTCTTTAATGAGAACAGAAAGTGTGCTCTTTGAAGGGCAGGGAAAGAGCACAGAGATCAAGGGGATGGGAGCTCCAGAGGGTCAGAGAACATCATCCTCTGCCGGCAGATGCAAACCCCGGGCAAGGCGCTCTTTTTTCCCCACTGCAGCTGCAGCCAGTGAGACTCTGCTCCCATCTACAGCAAGGCTGGGGGAACTTTCTTGCTTTGGGCAGTGGCAGAAGCTATGGAGCCTCAGAGGCAGGATGAGGGGGGTACCTGGGTGTAGCAAGGAAAGCACAAGAAGAGTAAGAGCAAGAAGGGCGCGATGTCAAGGATTGACAAAGGGGTTTCTTCCATTCAGGGCCAGAGGCAGGTGTCCCCCACACTGGGAAACCACCAGCATCTCCCCAGTCCTGGATCCAGAGTTGCTTTCTCCGTTCCCGGTCATTCCTTCCCAGGTGAGGGAGGCGCTGGCCCTACTAGTACAGATTGCACGAACGCAGGGGCCCACACAGACCACTCCCAAGGCCTGCAAACCTCCCAAATCCAAGGGCACCCCCGGCAGAGATGGGCACCCCCCCGGTGCTGAGAGAGCTCCCAACAGCAGCTGACAGAGAGGAGCCCACGGCTGTGCTCTGAGGGAAAGAGGTGAGGATGGGGCCTGGAAAGGTCACCACCACGGGCGAGGGCTCGATCACGGTGGTGGAGTCAGCGCAGCGCAGAACACAAGGCTCGTTGCAGCTGTTGGCCAGGGGTGCTGGTCCGCAGGCCGAAGGGAGGCAGGGTCTGTAGCAAGACATCTCTCGGCAAGGCAGGCAGAGCTGAAACACAGAGCAGGGATGAGCACCAGGCAGAAGCTGAAGGAAGAGGCTCTGTCAGGGCCGCAAGCGAGCCTG
The DNA here is from genome assembly GCA_020800305.1 of Porphyrio hochstetteri. Lineage (NCBI taxonomy): Eukaryota > Metazoa > Chordata > Aves > Gruiformes > Rallidae > Porphyrio > Porphyrio hochstetteri. The sequence continues at coordinate 13,203,167 of CM036915.1, read as the reverse complement.
CAGCAAGAGCTCTGGTGGCTTCAGACTTACCGAGCTGACTGAGGAGATGGCAGCAAGGGCAGTCGATGGCAGGCCTGGAGACGCAGGGACTTTATATACCCTGTCTCCAACCTCGGGGGCAGACCCAGAGCATTCCTCATGCATAAAGCACCTGGCTAGCCAGCAGCAATTTTTTGCAAAGCTCTGCTGGGTGATTGCATCTTTCTCCCTTTCATCTGAGAGGTGTTGCTCCCATCTGACATGTGGGCAAGACTGAAATGTGCTGTTTGTGGCCCCCTTTGAGTTGCCGTGGTCAGTAAATTGCTCCCAGAGGCCACAGGACATGGTTGTCCATCCCATCTCAGCTGCTGAGAGAGACGCTCAGTGACGTGCTGGCCATGCACATTCCTGCAGCACAGCAGCAACCACCTCTGCCCGTCCACACCACAGCCCTGCAGGCTCTGAGGAACTGGGTGTCTGTGTCTTTGGTCAATGGCAGAAGGTATGAAGGCCTGGAGGGAAGATGAGAGGCTACTTGGGGGTAGCAATTAGAGCACAGGAAGTGTAAGAGCAAGAAGTGTGTGACGCATAGAGAAATCTGAACCAAAGAGCAGGGCATGAGCATGAGATTGAAGCAGTCCTTCTGGCTCACCCAGTGCTCAAATCACAGAGATGTCAGCATTACATCAAAGAGGAGCCCAAAGAGCTGAGCTGGTCACTCTCATTGGGAAGCTACAGCTGTTTGACTCCTGGATGTGAATGGCCTTTTTCCTTGAGGGCATGACCATTGCTTTTCTTCTTCCCACCAGGCATGCGAGTTCAGCTTGGAGGGTTTATTGTTTACTGAAAAACAAGTCTACCAAAGGAATGGTCAGATGTTCAAAGCAGCTTATGACTCCTTGCCTGAGGGTGGCCCAAGCCAAAATGGATTTGTTTTTCTCCTCACGCTCCTCCTGGAGGTCAATAGTCTCTCTGGGATGTGGCAGAGGAAGGGCTCCTGTAGAGCTCCCAGGTGCTTTTTGTGGGGTCTGGGTCAGAGTGAAATAGTTCCCATTCTTGGTCCAAGAATGTTGAAGACTGCACTAGGTATGCAGAGGATGAGCCAATGGCCAAATGGATGGCCATTCATAGAATCACAGACTGGTCTGGGTTGGAGGGACCCCAAGTATCATAGAGTTCCAACCCCCCTGCCACAGGCAGGGCCACCAACCTCCAGGCCTGGATCTGCACAAGGTTGCCCAGGTTCCCATCCAACCTGGCCTTGAACAGCCCCAGGGACAAGCATCCACCACCTCTCTAGGCAGCCTGTTCCAGCCCCTCACCACTCTCTCTGTAAGGAATTTCCCCCTAAAATCTAATGTAAATGTTCTCCAAATATCTACATATACGTGCTAAGCATAGGAGTTGCTGCAGTTCCTAAGCTGGAAACAGCGGTGTGGAGACTTGAGATGCCCAGTTCCTCAGAGCCTGCAGGGCTGTGTGTGGTGTGGACGGGCAGAGGTGGTTGCTGCTGTGCTGCAGGAATGTGCATGGCCAGCACATCACTGAGCGTCTCTCTCAGCAGCTGAGATGGGATGGACAACCATGTCCTGTGGCCTCTGGGAGCAATTTACTGACCACGGCAACTCAAAGGGGGCCACAAACAGCACATTTCAGTCTTGCCCACGTGTCAGATGGGAGCAACACCTCTCAGATGAAAGGCAGAAAGATGCAATCACCCAGCAGAGCTTTGCAAAAAATTGCTGCTGGCTAGCCAAGTGCTTTATGCATGAGGAATGCTCTGGGTCTGCCCCCGAGGTTGGAGACAGGGTATATAAAGTCCCTGCGTCTCCAGGCCTGCCATCGACTGCCCTTGCTGCCATCTCCTCAGTCAGCTCGGTAAGTCTGAAGCCACCAGAGCTCTTGCTGCAGGCTCGCTTGCGGCCCTGACAGAGCCTCTTTCTTCAGCTTCTGCCTGGTGCTCATCCCTGCTCTGTGTTTCAGCTCTGCCTGCCTTGCCGAGAGATGTCTTGCTACAGACCCTGCCTCCCTTCGGCCTGCGGACCAGCACCCCTGGCCAACAGCTGCAACGAGCCTTGTGTTCTGCGCTGCGCTGACTCCACCACCGTGATCGAGCCCTCGCCCGTGGTGGTGACCTTTCCAGGCCCCATCCTCACCTCTTTCCCTCAGAGCACAGCCGTGGGCTCCTCTCTGTCAGCTGCTGTTGGGAGCTCCCTCAGCACTGGGGGGGTGCCCATCTCTGCCGGGGGTGCCCTTGGATTTGGGAGGTTTGCAGGCCTTGGGAGTGGTCTGTGTGGGCCCCTGCGTTCATGCAATCTGTACTAGTAGGGCCAGCGCCTCCCTCACCTGGGAAGGAATGACCGGGAACGGAGAAAGCAACTCTGGATCCAGGACTGGGGAGATGCTGGTGGTTTCCCAGTGTGGGGGACACCTGCCTCTGGCCCTGAATGGAAGAGACCCCTTTGTCAATCCTTGACATCGCGCCCTTCTTGCTCTTACTCTTCTTGTGCTTTCCTTGCTACACCTAGGTACCCCCCTCATCCTGCCTCTGGGGCTCCATAGCTTCTGCCACTGCCCAAAGCAAGAAAGTTCCCCCAGCCTTGCTGTAGATGGGAGCAGAGTCTCACTGGCTGCAGCTGCAGTGGGGAAAATAGTGCACCTTGCCCGGGCCTCACATCTGCCGGCAGAGGATGATGTTCTCTGGCCCTCTGGAGCCCCTGACCTCTTGGGCTCAGTGCTCTTTCCCTGCCCTTCAAAGAGCACACTTTCTGTTCCCATTAAAGAAATGATGCATGTCAGCCTGAGTCTCCCTGTGTTCCTTTCTCCTGAAAGTACAACTTTCTCCTGCAGAGTGTGTGGGATGGTGCTTCTGGGGCAGGATGACTGTTCAGCCATTTCACACTCCTCTTGCCTCATCCCTGGCCATGTGCAGGCCAGTCAATCAGAAATCGTTTTTTCCTGGAGTCCTGTCCTAACACGCATCTGCTATGAGCAGAAGAGGATGGAAGTGCAAAACAGCAAAAGGAGGGACAAGGACAATGTCCATCCCTGTCTTGATGCAGAGGGAACATTCATGATAAAGGACCATGCTGAGGTACTTAATTCCTTCTTTACCTCAGTCGTAATAGTAAGGTGAGATGTTCCCTGGATATTCAGCCTCAGGAGCTGAGCCGGAAGACAGAGAGAGAGAGCAGAACAAAACCCCCATAATGGAGGTGGAAATGGTTGGAGACCTGCTAGGTCAATTAGACCTATAAAGGTCTATGAGGCCAGATGGGTTCCACCCAATGTATTGAGGGAGCTGTCAGATGTGCTTGCCAAAACCTTTTCCATCCTCTACCAGCAGTCCTGGCTGACTGGGGAAGTTCCACTCGACCCGAGGCTGGCAGATGTTACACCCATATACAAGAAGGGTCGAAGGGAGGATCCAGGAAACTACAGGCCTGTCAGCCTGACCTCAGTGCCAGTGAAGATCATGGAATGGGTCATCTTGAGTGCTACCACACAGCACATGCATGACAACTGGGTGATCCGGCCCACTTAACATGGGTTTACAAAAGGTAGATCCTGTCAAACTAAACTGATTGCCTTCTATGACAAGGTGACTAGTTCAGTGGATAAGGGAATAGCTGTGTATGTAGTGTACTTGGACTTCAGAAAATCCTTTGACACCCAGCCCCTGCTGGGTAAAAACCTGGCTGGATGGCCGGGCCCAAAGACTTGTGGTAAATGGAGCTACATCCAGCTGGAGGCCAGTCACAAGTGATGTTCTCAGGGTTCAGTCCTGGGTTCAGTTCTGTTCAACATCTTTATCCATGACCTGGATGAAGGGATTGAATGTTCCCTCAGTAAGTTTGCAGATGACTCTAAGCTGGGAGGAAGTGTCGATCTGCCTGAGGGTCAGTAGGCTCTTCAGAGGGACCTGAGCAGGACAGATCAATAGGCTGAGACCAGTGGGATGAGGTTCAACAAGGCCAAGTATAGAGTCCTGCACTTGGGCCAAAACAACCCTGTGCAGCAGTACAGGCTTGGGGAAGAGTGGCTGGAAAGCTGTCTGGCAGAGAAGCACCTGGGGGGTCTTGGTTGACTGCAGACTGTGTATGAGCCAGCAGTGTGCCCAGGTAGCCAAGAAGGCTAATGGCATCTTGGCCACAGCATGCCCAGCAGGTCCAGGGTTAGTGTACAGTCACTGGGTCATCGGTAATTAGCTGAGAAGTAGCATTGTGTATCACCTTTTTTGTATGTTCTAAGTACTTTTGTTATTTTCATCTTCCTTTCCTGTCCTAGTAAAATGTCCTTGGCCTAAACCATGAGTTTTTCCTTTTTCTTCTGGTTCTGTTTCTCACCCCAATGGGAAGGGGAGGGAGGAGTCAGCAAGCGACTGCATAGTGCTTAGCTTGCTGTCACTGACTGTTCAAAGACCATTGAGAGACACCTGGCATAGACATTGATGAGCTCCCTCAGCATTCATGGATGCATCCCGGCACAGTCTACAGACTTGGGTAACTTTTAATGTTCCCTAACCCATTCCTCCTCTCATGTGGATAAGTCTTCACTGCTCCACACTCTCCCACTGTCCTTAGGAACCTGTGTTTCCCTAAAACAAAAATTACCAGTGAAGACTGAAGTGCAGAAGGCATTGAGTTCTTTCTTTTTTTCCAAAGTCCTCTGTTACCGGCCCCCCAGTCACATTCCTCTCACATTCAGTAGTGAGCTGACACCTTCTTTTGTCTACCTTTTGCAGCAGATGCACCGTAGAAACCTTTCTTCTTGCCCCTCATCCCCCTGCCAGATTCAGGTCAAGGATGAAGTTAAATTCTTCCAGAAGGCCGGTGGCAACATGCCTGAGGAACATGAACTTTGGTCGGGCAATAACACAAAGAACATGAACAGTCCTTTCAGGTGCCTTTCAGCATGGTGAGGGTGTGGGGGTTCCCAGATCCCTGGATTTATCAAGCAGGCTCAAGGCATTTCTGCTTCTGTCCTGATTGCTGCAGCTGGTCCCTTAACCTCTGTGTCCACTCAGAGGAGTGGATCACTACATCTGTCTGAAGTGCTTCAGCCTCACCTGCCATGACATAAATGCCAGGTTTAATGGCCCCTCCACATACAGCCTCCCTTGGCCCCCCCCAGTGACCCTTTTTTTGCTGTTTTGCACTTCCATCCTCTTCTGCTCTTAACAGATGCGTGTTAGGACAGGACTCCAGGAAAAGATGATTTCTGATTGACTGGCCTGCACATGGCCAGGGATGAGGCAAGAGGAGTGTGAAATGGTGGAACAATCACCCAGCCCCAGCAGCACCATCTGTTGCAGTTTTGCATAGCTGTATTCTAATGGAGAAGGGAGGGGTGGGGGGAGGTGCTTTAAGACCTGGCCGCACTTCTCATCACCTGACTCTGGTTTCACTGGGTGGGAGGTGTAGTTGTAATACATTAGTTTTCTTTCCTTTATTCTGTGTTGAGTATGTTTTGCCCATGACGCTGATTGCAGAGTGACCCCTCTCTGTCCTTATCTCGACTCCTAAGCCTGCCAATGTATATTTTCTCTTCAACCAAAAAGGGGAGTGATAGAGCGGCTTTGGTGGGCATTTTGCCTCTAGAGAGGAGCAAACCACCTCACAATCCCACACACTGCACAGGAGAAAGTTGCACTTTCAGGAGAAAGGAACACAGTGAGACTCAGGCTGACATGCATCATTTCTTTAATGAGAACAGAAAGTGTGCTTTTTGAGAGGCAGGGAAAAAGCACAGAGCTAAAGGGGTCGGGGGATCCAGAGGGCCAGAGAACATCATCCTCTGCCAGCAGATGCAAGGCCCCAGCAAGGCGCTCTTTTTTCCCCACTGCAGCTGCAGCCAGTGAGACTCTGCTCCCATCTACAGCAAGGCTGGGGGAACTTTCTTGCTTTGGGCAGTGGCAGAAGCTATGGAGCCCCAGAGGCAGGATGAGGGGGGTACCTGGGTGTAGCAAGGAAAGCACAAGAAGAATAAGAGCAAGAAGGGCGCGATGTCAAGGATTGACAAAGGGGTCTCTTCCATTCAGGGCCAGAGGCAGGTGTCCCCCACACTGGGAAACCACCAGCATCTCCCCAGTCCTGGATCCAGAGTTGCTTTCTCCGTTCCCGGTCGTTCCTTCCCAGGTGAGGGAGGCGCTGGCCCTACTAGTACAGATTGCACGAACGCAGGGGCCCACACAGACCACTCCCAAGGCCTGCAAACCTCCCAAATCCAAGGGCACCCCCGGCAGAGATGGGCACCCCCCCAGTGCTGAGGGAGCTCCCAACAGCAGCTGACAGAGAGGAGCCCACGGCTGTGCTCTGAGGGAAAGAGGTGAGGATGGGGCCTGGAAAGGTCACCACCACGGGCGAGGGCTCGATCACGGTGGTGGAGTCAGCGCAGCGCAGAACACAAGGCTCGTTGCAGCTGTTGGCCAGGGGTGCTGGTCCGCAGGCCGAAGGGAGGCAGGGTCTGTAGCAAGACATCTCTCGGCAAGGCAGGCAGAGCTGAAACACAGAGCAGGGATGAGCACCAGGCAGAAGCTGAAGGAAGAGGCTCTGTCAGGGCCGCAAGCGAGCCTGCAGCAAGAGCTCTGGTGGCTTCAGACTTACCGAGCTGACTGAGGAGATGGCAGCAAGGGCAGTCGATGGCAGGCCTGGAGACGCAGGGACTTTATATACCCTGTCTCCAACCTCGGGGGCAGACCCAGAGCATTCCTCATGCATAAAGCACTTGGCTAGGCAGCAGCAATTGTTTGCAAAGCTCTGCTGGGTGATTGCACCTTTCTGCCTTTCATCTGGGAGGTGTTGCTCCCATCTGACACGTGGGCAAGACTGAAATGTGCTGTTTGTGGCCCCCTTTGAGTTGCCGTGGTCAGTAAATTGCTCCCAGAGGCCACAGGATATGGTTGTCCATCCCATCTCAGCTGCTGAGAGAGACGCTCAGTGATGTGCTGGCCATGCACATTCCTGCAGCACAGCAGCAACCACCTCTGCCCGTCCACACCACACACAGCCCTGCAGGCTCTGAGGAACTGGGTGTCTGTGTCTTTGGTCAATGGCAGAAGGTATGAAGGCCTGGAGGGAGGATGAGAAGCTACTTGGGGGTAGCAATTAGAGCACAGGAAGAATAAGAGCAAGAAGTGTGTGACGCATAGAGAAATCTGAACCAAAGAGCAGGGCATGAGCATGAGATTGAAGCAGTCCTTCTGGCTCACCCAGTGCTCAAGTCACAGAGATGTCAGCATTACATCAAAGAGGAGCCCAAAGAGCTGAGCTGGTCACTCTCATTGGGAAGCTACAGCTGTTTGACTCCTGGATGTGAATGGCCTTTTTCCTTGAGGGCATGACCATTGCTTTTCTTCTTCCCACCAGGCATGCGAGTTCAGCTTGGAGGGTTTATTGTTTACTGAAAAACAAGTCTACCAAAGGAATGGTCAGATGTTCAAAGCAGCTTATGACTCCTTGCCTGAGGGTGGCCCAAGCCAAAATGGATTTGTTTTTCTCCTCACGCTCCTCCTGGAGGTCAATAGTCTCTCTGGGATGTGGCAGAGGAAGGGCTCCTGTAGAGCTCCCAGGTGCTTTTTGTGGGGTCTGGGTCAGAGTGAAATAGTTCCCATTCTTGGTCCAAGAATGTTGAAGACTGCACTAGGTATGCAGAGGATGAGCCAATGGCCAAATGGATGGCCATTCATAGAATCACAGACTGGTCTGGGTTGAAGGGACCCCAAGGATCACAGAGATCCAGCCCCCATGCCACAGGGAGGGCCACCAACCTCCAGGCCTGGATCTGCACAAGGTTGCCCAGGTTCCCATCCAACCTGGCCTTGAACAGCCCCAGGGACAGGCACCCACCCCCTCTCTGGGCAGCCTGTTCCAGCCCCTCACCACTCTCCCTGTAAGGAATTTGCCCTTAATAGCTAATCGAAACATTCTCCAAATGTCTACATATACGTGCTAAGCATAGGAGTTGCTGCAGTTCCTAAGCTGGAAACAGCAGTGTGGAGACTTGAGATGCCCAGTTCCTCAGAGCCTGCAGGGCTGTGTGTGGTGTGGACGGGCAGAGGTGGTTGCTGCTGTGCTGCAGGAATGTGCATGGCCAGCACATCACTGAGCGTCTCTCTGAGCAGCTGAGATGGGATGGACAACCATGTCCTGTGGCCTCTGGGAGCAATTTACTGACCACGGCAACTCAAAGGGGGCCACAAACAGCACATTTCAGTCTTGCCCACGTGTCAGATGGGAGCAACACCTCTTGGATGAAAGGGAGAAAGGTGCAATCACCCAGCAGAGCTTTGCAAACAATTGCTGCTGCCTAGCCAAGTGCTTTATGCATGAGGAATGCTCTGGGTCTGCCCCCGAGGTTGGAGACAGGGTATATAAAGTCCCTGCGTCTCCAGGCCTGCCATCGACTGCCCTTGCTGCCATCTCCTCAGTCAGCTCGGTAAGTCTGAGGCCACCAGAGCTCTTGCTGCAGGCTCGCTTGCGGCCCTGACAGAGCCTCTTCCTTCAGCTTCTGCCTGGTGCTCATCCCTGCTCTGTGTTTCAGCTCTGCCTGCCTTGCCGAGAGATGTCTTGCTACAGACCCTGCCTCCCTTCGGCCTGCGGACCAGCACCCCTGGCCAACAGCTGCAACGAGCCTTGTGTTCTGCGCTGCGCTGACTCCACCACCGTGATCGAGCCCTCGCCCGTGGTGGTGACCTTTCCAGGCCCCATCCTCACCTCTTTCCCTCAGAGCACAGCCGTGGGCTCCTCTCTGTCAGCTGCTGTTGGGAGCTCCCTCAGCACTGGGGGGGTGCCCATCTCTGCCGGGGGTGCCCTTGGATTTGGGAGGTTTGCAGGCCTTGGGAGTGGTCTGTGTGGGCCCCTGCGTTCGTGCAATCTGTACTAGTAGGGCCAGCGCCTCCCTCACCTGGGAAGGAACGACCGGGAACGGAGAAAGAAACTCTGGATCCAGGACTGGGGAGATGCTGGTGGTTTCCCAGTGTGGGGGACACCTGCCTCTGGCCCTGAATGGAAGAGACCCCTTTGTCAATCCTTGACATCGCGCCCTTCTTGCTCTTATTCTTCTTGTGCTTTCCTTGCTACACCCAGGTACCCCCCTCATCCTGCCTCTGGGGCTCCATAGCTTCTGCCACTGCCCAAAGCAAGAAAGTTCCCCCAGCCTTGCTGTAGATGGGAGCAGAGTCTCACTGGCTGCAGCTGCAGTGGGGAAAAAAGTGCACCTTGCCTGGGCCTCACATCTGCCGGCAGAGGATGATGTTCTCTGGCCCTCTGGAGCCCTGACCTCTTGGGCTCAGTGCTCTTTCTCTGCCCCTCAAAAAGCACACTTTCTGTTCTCATTAAAGAAATGACGCATGTCAGCCTGAGTCTCCCTGTGTTCCTTTCTCCTGAAAGTACAACTTTCTCCTGCACAATGCCTCCTCCTTCTGGAGGCCAGTTACAAGTGTTATTCCTCAGGGCTCAGTCCTGGGTCCAGTTCTATTCAATATCTTTGTCAATGACCTGGATGAAGGGATTGAATGTTCCCTCAGTAAGTCTGAGAGGTCACTAAACTGGGAGGAAGTGTCAACCTGCCTGAGGGTAGGGAGGCTCTTCAGAGGAACCTGAACAGGCTGGATCAATAGGCTGAGACCAGTGGGATGAGGTTCAACAAGGCCAAATGTAGAGTCCTGCTCTTGGGCGAAAACAACCCTGTGCAGCACTACAGGCTTGGGGAAGAGTGGCTGGAAAGCTGTCTGGCAGAGAAGCACCTGGGGGGGTCTTGGTTGATTGCAGACTGTGTATGAGCCAGCAGTGTGCCCAGGTAGCCAAGAAGGCTAATGGTATCTTGGCCACAGCATGGCCAGCAGGTCCAGGGCAGGCATTTTGCCCCTATACTCAGCTTTGTTGAGGTAGCACCTCTAATCTGTGTTCGGTTTTGGGCCCCTCACTACAAGAAGGACATTGAGGTCCTGGAGCATGTCCAGAGAAGGGCAACCAGGCTGGTGAAGGGTCTCATATGAGGAGCCGCTGAGGGACCTGGGGGTGTTCATCCTGGAGAAGAAAAGCCTGTGGGGAGACCTTATCACCATCTACAATTAGCTGAAAGTAGCTTGTAGACAGATGGGTGTTTGTCTCTTCCCCCAAGCAACAGGTGATAGGACGAGGAGGAATGGCCTCAAGCTGCACCAGGGCAGGTTCAGATTAGACATTAGGAAGAAGTTCTTCACTGAAGGGCTTATTGGGCACTGGAAGAGGCTGCCTGGGGAGGTGGTTGAGTCACCGACCCTGGGTGTATTTAAAAGACGGGTTGATGATGTGCCTGGGGATATGGTGTAGTAGAGGACAGGTATGGTTGGACTTGATGATCTCAAAGGTCTTTTCCCACCTGGTGATTCTGTAGTTCTGTGAAATGTTGAGGCCCACTGGGGAAATGCAGAGACGGGCATTTGGAGTCTTGCTGGTTGAGTGGGGGACACCTCTTTCTCCTGCTCCCTGCCCCATTCCCAGCTCGTTGTTAACTGGGCACAGACCGAGTGCAGGCCATTCTGGTTGTGCTGGCAAAGGGACAGCAGCACCTGGGAATTAACCCATCCAAATGGTATCGCTCTGCCCGTTTAAGGGAGGTGATGGTCACTCGTTGGTACCCCTGGTCAGTGAAATGTCCTGTGAGCATTATGCAGGCTATGGGAATGAGATGAGCGTGCTGCTTTGACAGGTGTAATGGGTGGACTTGTCCATCTGCATGAGGCCTGTTGCTTCCATGGAGGTGATGAGTGTAAGGTGGCAGAATGCACATCTCTATATCCAGTTTCCCTTCCCACATATACTGACCTCAAGCACTGTCACTATGCCTCAGGCCAGGAATACATCTTTCCCAGGAGTGAGTGTCCACGAGTCTCCCCCCAGCCCCAGCCCTGTCTCTATGTATGTCCAGCAGCAGCCTTGAAGAGTGGCCAGCTACCCGGGGCCCTCATCAGCAGGCAGAGGTGGGGAACACAGAGAAGGTTCCTGCAGATTCTGCCCTCTACACCATGCCCAATGTCTGCACCACCCCCCACAGCCCACCCACAGAGCCCCATTGTTTCTGGAGCGTGTCACAGGCCAAGATGGCAGGCCTTTCCTGGGTTCCTTTGAATGTGTGGCTGAGGGTAGGCAGTGGCCAAGAGGTCAGAGGCCACCTTGGCAGGAGCCCTATCCAAAGGTCACATCCACATGGTGTAGGGCAGCTCAGGCTTTGCAAATAGCTAGAAAGCAGCAGCAAGGCCTTTCTTTGCACTCCTATGGCTCAGCCTGGAGACACAAGCACCAAACCATCTGAGATTTCCATTATTAGCAATGTGGTGACGTGGGGGTGCAGTAGCATCATGCTGAGGAGCATGAACTTTGGTTGGGCAATAACACAAAGAACATGAACAGTCCTTTCAGGTGCCTTTCAGCATGGTGAGGGTTTGGGGGTTCCCAGATCCCTGGATCTATTTACTAGGCTCAAGGCATTTCTGCTTCTGTCCTGATTGCTGCAGCTGGTACCTTAACCTCACTACATCTGTCTGAAGTGCTTCAACCTCACCTGCCATGACATAAATGCCAGGTTTACTAGCCAGTCCAAATTCTTCCTCCCTAGGCCAGAGCCCATTCTGCAGGCTTGCAGAGCCCAAATGCTAAGCCAGGGCTCATTCTGAGATACCAGTGCCTTGTTCACAGATGTCCATTGGCACCGAGCAAAGGCAGAGCTCAGACAAAATGTCACCTGTCTTCTGGGAAGGTAAAACTTACCCTGTGCATTCACTAGTCACCAGAAATTAGACAGGAATTGTCAGGAGTCCCAGGACTTTGAGGAGAGCCAAGGTGTGAGAAAAGCATCTTCCAGAGGCAAGAAGACAGCACCCCGCAGGGAAGGAGGAGACAAGCACAGGCCCCAGGCATTATCCTGCTCAGGTGCAATAGGGGATTCCCTGGGAGGGAGCCATGGCTCAAGCTCTTGCAGCTTTACTGCTGCCTGTCAGGACTCTCAGACTGTTTCTATGGGCATAGGTGGCAAACAGACCGAGGCCCACTCCCCAAGGAAGTTTGTTTGCACTGGGGCTTACTGGCATTGGGAAAAAACCATTCCAGGTTCTGGCAGGAACACAGACAGGACTGGGTCTGAACAATCTCACAGCACCAAGTGGCCAGTGGGCAAAATCACCAATGTAATTAATCTGTCATGCTGTGGATATGCACTTCAGCACATCCTCCTTCCCATACACATTCTTCTCCTCCTTCTCTCTCCCCCCTCCACTCCAGAACCTTCCTTTACTAAAAAAACGGAATGGTATTTAATGAGAGACAGTGACATTCCCTGAAACCTTACAGGATTTGGTGCAGCAAGGAGCTTGCAGCTTCCTTATGGCCAGGAAGGCCAATGGCATCCTGGCTTGTATCAAAAATATTGTGGCCAGCAGGTCTGGGGAGGTGATTGTGCCCCTGTACTGGGCATCAGTGAGGCTGCACCTTGAGTGCTGGTCCAGTTCTGGGCTCCTCACCATAAGAAGAACATTGAGGTCCAGGAGCGAGTCCAGAGAAGGGCAACCAGGCTGGGGAAGGGGCTGGAGGGCAAATCCTCTGAGGAGCAGCTGAGGGAGCTGGGGGTGTTCAGCCTGGAGAAGAGGAGGCTGAGGGGAGACCTTATCACCAGCTCCACTGACCTGCCAGGAGGGTGCAGAGAGGTGGGGATGGTCTCTTCAGCCAGGGGACAGGGGATGGGACAAGGGGAAATGGCCTCAAGCTGCCCCAGGGCAGAGTCAGCTCAGATGTGAGGGAAAAGTTCTTCCCTGGCAGAGTTGTGGGGCTGTGGCACAGGCTGCCCAGGGAGGGGGCTGAGTCCCCGCCCCTGGATGTGTTTAAAAAAAGGATAGATAAGGTGCTCAGGGATCTGGGTCAGCACAGGACAGGAATGCTTGGACTTGATGATCTTAAGCGTCTTTTCCAACTTGGTGAGTCTGTGATTCCTTGTTGAGTTGTTGCAGACTGAAAATACCCAAAGTGTCCATGCGATGGCAGCAGGACAACATCCATGGAGTTGAGAGTTTATTCCAACTCAGCTCTTCATCCTCCAGAGGCCCTTTCACCAGCTGCTCAGCCTGCCTCTCCAAAACACCAAGCAACTTAACGCACGCCTTCCAAGGCTTGCCAGACCTGCACAGAAAAAGAGGGGAAATGCAGAAGAAACAGCAGGTAGGGGTGGTGGGGAAGGAAAAAGGGTTTAACGTATGGATGGAACTGGGTTGTACCCAGAGGGTATTTTCTCCTCACTGGCAAAGGAGCTCAAATTCCTGATTGGGTAGAAAAAAACACCCTGCAAAAATGTGATTTGTTAGCACTGCACCAAAGTGCACTCGATTCCTTTTTCAGTATAAATAAAATATACATTTTAGTATAATGTAACTAAAAGTAAGTCACCTTCATTTCTCTTGCAGCCTGTGGGCGAAGGGAAACTCAACTAAACTCACTTCCTCAAGGGGACAAAGCTGCTCAAGTCTCCAATTCCAGGGTTGCATACAGAAAAAACCCAAACTATGTTCTTTACTGTGCTGACAGTCAAAACACAAATCTGGGCAATGGGGTCATATGCAGGGTTAGGGCTAGTGCATCATTTACAGTCTCTGTCATGGGCAAAGCTACAAGCAGGCAGCATTGCAAGGAGGGGGATCACGATGCCTATGGTCTGTTCCCTACAGAAACCCCATCTTTTCTCTCCCAGGAAAAGGACCATGCATGGTTATGTGTGGAAGAATGGTGAGGAGATGGGTGATGGAGGTCAGTGCAGCTATTTCTCAGACTCCTGATAATAAATCCCTTTATGCTTTGTTAAGGTAGGAAAGATTTCTATTTCACATTGTAGCATCTTTTACCTAGCTGTCGTTGGCTAAGTTCCTCTGACACATGCCTCCTCTGTAGCTACCCATGCATTTTTCACATGTCTGCTTGCAAGACTGTCCATTAACTATTGCACCACACAGATTTATTGTGCATGCATATCCTCATATAAAAGCTTCATAAATCATGTTTTCCACCATGGGCCATGGCTCTGTGGTGCCAGGGGTCTCCCTGCCTGCTGCTGACCTTGCTTGGGAAACTACTGGGGAACCCCCTCTGGAATGCAGAAGTAGTAAAAGCATTTTGTTTGTCTGTGAATGTATTGTATTTGTGTATCCAACATTGCTTGGTTCTGGTTCGGTGTCACTGTTGCTGGAGGCTAGGCTGGTGCTGCCTTCTAGTTCTGATGGACTGACATCATCCTGCTGACACCAAGGCACCAATGCCCTGACTCCCAGTCTACCCACTGACACAGGTTGCACTTGCAGAGTTAGAGGAACTACCTCTAACTTCAGGGAAGCTTTGTGGGTTGAAATCCTGTTGGTCCAAGCCAAGTCCTGTGTTAGAATCTATAGTATGTGCCACTTGGCCCGAAAAAGGGAGGCCTCAGGGCTCTCTAGCTTCACAAGCAGAGGGCAGGAGAGCTCCTTGATGACAAACAAGAGGAAGTTTCCTCCTCTCCAAAAAATAGGAGAAGCAGGACTATCTGGGGGAGCAAGGAAAGGTGATGATAAACTGGAGTGAGTTCAGAGATAGATACCTAGGATACTCAGGGCCAAGGGTTCTGGCCTTTGGAGGATGGGCTAAGGACCCAAAGCTTGAGGAAGAAAATGCTTAGTGAGGATCTGCAAAAGTGCTTCCCAGTGCCTACAAGTAGGTTACTACAATGGCCAGAGGTTGAAAGCCATGGTCAAAATTTGAGCAGGCAGTCTGTGACTGGCTACAAGCAAAAATGATCACCCTGAGGGTGCCTAAGCATGGGAAAAAGGGGTTGAGAGAGGCTGTGAAATGACTGGTCTGGCCTGGTCACTGGTATTTTGTGACCTGGAAGGACAAAGTGCTGATGTGAGCCTGCTTGAAGCAGGAGGATGAACACTCTGACTCCCAGAAATTACCTCTGACCAGAAGGATTGTTGGAAGGCAAAGTGGAAGCAGGGAGAGAGGATATTCAGGGTGAATGTTTAAAGAATGTCCATAGATTGCATTTTAGGTGAGGACTGAAGAATGTGAGCTTTGAAAGGGAGACTGGAAAATAAAATTATTTCCCCTGGGTTCTCCCTACAAATTTCTTTTCTAGGCTAACCTGGAAACTACTGGTGGACATATGTACATGCTCACTTCTACTGCAGGACCAGGGAGATGCAGCAAGATGTAGTCAGTAGGCTGAGAAGAGCCCACAGAGGACCAATGAGCCTCCACTTAAAAGGAGACAGGAATATTAAAGCCAAGGAGAAGACAACCAAGAGAGAAGAGCCAGTCAGGAGTGGGACACAAATCCACATCTCCCAGGGACACTCCAACCTGAGACCACTCAGCCATCTATTAACACTTCTGTATTAACGTTGCCTCTGCTGCTGTTCCCCCTGCAGCTGCTGGAGCCGGCTCCCTCCTGGCACTGCTGCAGGGCCAGCTGCTTCCTGGCAGCACCCTGCCCTGCTCCCCCCAAAGGCTGCTCTCAGGCCACCGCAGCTCCTGCACACACCTTACACCACACAGTGCAGGGGCCCAGCACAGGGGCAGCATCTCCCAAGGACAGGACAATCCTTCATGGGAGCAGCAAAAGGAGCCATCAGCAAATCATGGCTCTGCACGTGCCAACACCTCGTCAAGGGCCTGCAGCACACACCTGCCTTTCCAATGATTCCTCCTTTCCATTCAGAGCATCAGGATGTGGTAAGGCAAGCACTGCTGCCTTGTAAATGGTTCCTGGGAACTAAATAGTAAATAGTCCCTGCTCCAGGCCAGGGGGACTGGGTAAGAAGGGCTCTGCCACACAGGCCCTGGCGGGAATGCTGTGTCGATCTCAAGGAGTCGGTGTTAGGAGAGAGGGCCTGGACAGTGAAGGCAGGAGGAAAGGAAGTGCACCAAGGCCTGAGCATCTACAAAGTTCCTGTTCCTGTGGGGAAGAGGTTCCTTACTGCCCATGGTGCAGGGGAAGGAATCACAGAATCACAGAATAACAAGGTTGGAAAAGACCTTTAAGATCATCAAGTCCAACCATTCACACCCTAAACTAAACCATATCTCTAAGTACTTCATCTACCCTTTTTTTGAACACATCCAGGGAAGGTGACTCGACCACCTCCCTGGGCAGCCTGTTCCACGCCCTGACAACGCTTTCAGTAAAAAATTTTTTCCTAACATCCAATCTAAACCTGCCCTGGCACAGCTTCATGCCATTCCCCCTTGTCCTATCACCCTTCATGCCATTCCCCCTTGTCCTATCACCAGGCACAGCTCCCTCTGGGACTTGCTGCTTCATGGAAGGAACCAGACTGCAAGGCCTCTCAGGAAGTCCCTAGTGCAAATGCCTGCTCAGAGCAGGGCTGGCCCCAAACCTTAGAGCAGATGGCTCAGTGCCTGAGCCTCAGTGAAACTTGGGTCTGATACCCACCCACACATGGAGAATGTCCAAGTTCTCGAGCACTTGCTTCAGGGCTCCAAAACTCCCTGAGGAGCTTGGAAGGGTCCAAGGCAGCTCACTACCACCTGCTCTTGCCAAGTGGGCATGGCAGGGTGGAGGCAGCCTAAAGAAAAGATTGTCTGCGTTGGCCAGGAATTGAACCCGGGTCAACTGCTTGGAAGGCAGCTATGCTCACCACTATACCACCAACGCTGCTGGGGGTACAACTGCCTCCTGCTCCTGCAGCATCCCCTCCCTCCTGCTCCACCACTGTCCAAATTCAACTGCCTCCTGCTCATCCACCTTCCCACAGGACAGCTTCTTAGCTCTTCTCACAGCACCTTGCAGCACCCAGGCTCTACCCCCACACCCAACACCTCACCACACAGAGATAATTCAGTGCCCACTGGGAATCCCCCTTGGGCCCTGCTCCTGGATGCACCTGCACGTGCCCATGGCAGCAAACAGAGTCCCAGCACAGACATCGTCTGGGGGTGTGAGTCAATTGCATTGGTGTTTCTCAAAGTTGCAACACACTATACCTCCTCCCTACCTGCAGAGCCCCTGAGGTCCCTGCCTGAGGCTGTGAAGCTGATGATTGATCTGCTATATGGGAAGTGAGAAAGTCCAGGACACCCACTGCCTTTTGGGGTAAGCTCTGTGATGTTCTCTGCCTGATGCTCTCCAGTCCCCCATCTGCCTTGCTAAGGGACGCTTTGGGAGTGCTGGCTGCTAAAGGAAAGGAGACTGTGGTAGTTCCAGAGCACAGAAGTGTAGCAGTGCAGGTGAAAACTTACTTACTATGGTGCAAGGAAAAGGCTGCTTTGGAAAAAAACCAAATTAGCAGAGGATGGTTTCGATCCATCGACCTCTGGGTTATGGGCCCAGCACGCTTCCACTGCGCCACTCTGCTCCCTCAGTAGCTCCTCAAAGACCTCCTGGATCCCAGAATGAAGCTCCCTGGCACTGTGCCAGAAGGACAGGAGGCCATCCAGAGGGACCTGGACAGGCTTGAGAGCAGTGAGGAGAGAGGTCACTAGTAAAGACCTAGGCAAAAAAGCTGCCTTGTCCTCATCTGTTGTCATCAGTTCATCATTGTCACTCACAAGGGGGGTATGCTTTTCGTAACCTTCCTTTTCTGGTTTACATACCTCTAGAAGTTCTTCTTTTTCTTGGCATCCCTTGCCGAGTTCAGCTTGAGCTGCATCTTGGCCTTTCTGACCTCATCCCTACACAACCCAGCAACATCCCTGTACTTTTCCCAGGATACCTGTCCCCACTTCCACTGCCTGTGTAATGCCATCTTGCATTTTAGTTTGACCAGCAGGTCTTGACTCAGCCATGCTGGTCTCTTACCTTCCTTGACTGACTTCTTACACCTGGATATCGAGAGCTCTTGCACTCCTTTGAAAGTGTCCTTAAAGATCTGCCAGTCCTAGGAGAAAGCAAGAAGAAGTGTGCAAGGCAAAGTGCAGCTGGTATGTGAGTCCCACAGTTGCCATGTGGTCATTGCAGGCAGCCCAAAAGGGGACAGTGCCCCATAGTGGGAAGGATTTGAACTTGTGCAGGGTAACACAAATGGAGTTCGAGCCCATCACCTTCACCACAAGGCAAAAACTACCTGCCCCATCCCTCTGCCTAGCTCACCACATGCCCCAGGCAGTGACACCCCAGTCCCTGGGAGTTTCAGGGCCAGGCTTCACCTGAAGCTCTGAGTTTCCCATCTGCAGCACAATGACAGGAAACTTGCATGGTGAACGAGAGTGGAAAGTGTTTCTAGTCCAGAAGGTAAGCATAAGGAGCGACTTGAGGCAGTGTGTTTGCAGGGGCTGGAAGGAGGAGGCTGGACACACTGTGAAGTGGAGGAGCAGTGGACTGACCAGGCTCTGATCTGGAGGACCTTCTGCAGTGCTCTGATCTGCTCCTGCAGTGGCAGCATGGCCTCCCTCCTGCTACTCCACTGCCCAGACTCGCTTGCCTCATGCTCCTTCACCTCACAAACTGGCCTGTCTACAGGTTCTCTCCTTCACAGAGCAGCCAGCCTCCCCCTTCCAGCCCCCTGCACACAAACACACAGAGCACCTCAACCTGCTGCTGTGTGCTTCTCTCTGGGTCACATGTGGGACAGGGAAACTCAGGCTGATGGGGCTGGGAACGCGGCTGATGTGAACCAAGGGAGCTTGGTGCTACTTTGGGCAACACCAGTGGGATTGACTCCAACACCCAGGGGGTTTCTCTGCCCCAAGGGTGTTTGCTGCTGTGCCCATGTACAGGTGCAGCCAGGACCTGGGCCCAGCAGGGTTTCCCAGTGGGCACTGCATTGGCAAGGTGTGGGAGGTAAGAATGTAGGAGAAGGTCCGTGCTGGTCAGACATGGTCCATTGTTCGGGACAGTTCTGAAAATCCCCCCGATCCAGAGATGGACAGGGAAATCCCTCAACAGTGCTGCTTCTCTGGGACAGGTTTTCAGAGTTGTGGCTGTCAAGAATCAACCGTCCTCAGTGGGCTGGTGTTTGTCATGCCCTCTCTGAATGCCAGCTGCCACCTGACAGCTCAGGCTTGGGCATGACAACGTGGTCTGTCCCGTGCGGTCAGGAGTAGCAGCTGCCAGCCCAGTGCTTTGGGCAGTCCAAAGGCACCCAGAGGGTTTCCCCCCAAGACTGTCAGTGCATGGGTGTTGTAAAAGGGGGCATGCCAGGCCTGCAGAAAGAGCTCCAGCACTGCGTCCAAAGGCCCTGTGAATAGGGAGTGTCCTGTGTCCCTGGAGGAAGGCTGCCCTGGTGATGCCAGGGAGATGGAGAGGCTGCCAGGCACAGCCAGGAGCATGGGGCTCAGCTGGGCTGGGCACAGGGAAAAGGCAGCCCATGTACAGGAGGTCCCATGGTGTAATGGTGAGCACTCTGGACTCTGAATCCAGCGATCTGAGTTCAGATCTCAGTGGGACCTCAAGCTTTTGGGGCTCCCTCAGGGCTTTTCTTGACAGGCTGACACCTCTTGCCTTGCTTTGCTGTTGGCTCAGCTGTTTCTTGCATGCCAGTCTTCCCTCCTTTCTTGTGTTCCCAGGCCTGGGACTGAGATATATAGTCCTCATTTTTCTAAACCAATGTCCCATGCTGGTGGAGGAGTTTATCCTTAGTTCCAGTTAATTGCCTTTCTAAATGTGGTTATACACCTAATGTATTTTGAAACACAGAACTCGTTTTGTTTTATTGTCTGTGATGGGTTCTCCTCTGTGAGAGCCAGCCTAGGGTGGGTCTTAAGGTCACACTGACACTGAGGTAGTCCTTGGCAGTGTTTGTTGGTCTAATCCAGTTTCATGACAGTTAGTTGGTGCCTTGCAGTTCACGGCAGCTGGGAGATGGGGGGCTGTCTATTCCTAACACTCTTCCCCTTCTCCAGTGTGGGGTCCCACCCATGGGAGACAGTCCTCCACGATCTTCTTGAACAGGAGTCCTTTCCCATGGGGCTTTGTCTCTTCACCAACTGCCCCAGCATGGGTCCCTTCTATGGGGTGCAGTCTCTCAGGCTCAGGCTGCTCCAACCTGATCCCCCATGGAGTCAGAAGTGCCCCCAGCAAACCTGCTCCAGCATGGGCCCCTCTGTCTATGGGCTGCAGGTGCTGCCAGGAGCTTGCTCCATTGCGGGTCACAGCATCTTCCATATGTCTCCACCTACTCCAATGTGGGGTCTTCCACGGGCTGCAGGTGGGATCTCTGCTCCCTATCATCTTCCATGGGCTGCAGGTCGACCAACTGCCCCACCATGGTCTTCTCCACCAGCTTTAGGGAAATCCCTCCTCTGGCACCTGGAGCACTACCTCCCCTCCCCTTCCTTCCCTTTCCCTTCCTCCCCTCTTTAACTAACCTTGGTGTCTGCAAAGATTCTTACATCTGTAACTGTACTGCCAGATGCAGCAGCTTCACATGGACTCATTTGTGCTGTTTTCCTGCTACAGAGTCAAAAGGTAGTCCAGCTACATTCCTCTAGTGTGGTCAGTGATGGCTTTTGTGGATTGTTTAATTCTTTTGAACAGTGCTTGCCAGTGCTGGAAAAATGCTCTGGGCATACCTATTCCATAGAAAACAGCTCTCTCCTGTCTCCTTTCCAGTCACCCAATCTTGCTGTTTCTTTGCTTCTCCACCCTTTTCTTCAGACAGGTTCTGTCTTCCCTTTTCCATAGATCTCTCCTAGTCTTGCAAACTGTTCCCCCTACACAACAAGCAGCAGTGTGGAAGCTGTAGTCCCTGTTCAAGGGCTGACACCACCCTACATCCCCAGGAGGCTGGAGGTGTTGCCAGGAGGTCACCGTATCTTCCCTTCAGGAGTGTCCCCACCCCAGTGCTCACAAAGTCTTGGATTCCCCCTCAGATAAATCTGAGAAGCAAAGTCAGTTCTAATAGCACACTCTACCACTACCCCTGCCCTGGTTTTCTCCACACAGCTGTCTGCCCTTCTTTCCTGGAATCATCTGGGTTGAGAAATCAACCCCCCATGACAGGACAGCACAGATGCTGGTGTGAGGACAGGGTGCTGAGAGCTGCAGTCCCAGCCCCTGGGGATATGCCTCCAGGGCCTCTGGAAGAGCTTGTTACTGTTGGAAGTATTCTGATAAAATAATCAAGTATAATCATATAAAAGAGATAGGTTAGGTCTGGTTAGGGAGTAAAAATTAGAAAGCATAATGTGTGAGGATTGTTGGATTTAGAGGAATAGATATTCATAGAAATGGATTGTTAGATTTAGAAGAGTAGGTATTCATAGCAGCATAACCAATTAATTATTAGGTTTTTATTTCTTATGTTATTATTTAAGAATCTAAAAAGGCTGTCACAGATACCAGTTATGCTGCTAGGAAACCCCTTACCCTTCCATTCTTGAGATAAATGTCAAGGATTTCAATCAGTAGGGTTAAGTAGAATTAAACAATGATTCTTTTAGGTTAAGAATATGAATAAGATTATACAAGTAGTAAGCCAAATAATTTTTAAAGGTTAAATTTAAGAGCAAACATTTTAAAAGTAACAAAAGCAATCAAAATTAGCTTGCTTGTTTTGAACTTTTGTAACCAAGGTAATAGGTAATCCTATATAAGGTACTGGGTGATAACGGGCCATGGACTATTGATCATGATGCTGTGCATTCTGGACAGGTGAATTACAATGCATGAGGTCGGTGATATTGACATGCACATGAAGAAAGGGTCATCTAGGAACACAGGAGTGTAATTGCCAGACAAACAGCACAGACCCTCGAGGACCACTGACTCAAGACATTGAGCATGTCATAGAATCACAGACTGGGCTGGGTTGGAAGGGACCCCAAGGATCACAGAGCTCCAACCCCCTGCCACAGGCAGGGCCACCAACCTCCAGGCCTGGAGCTACACAAGGTTGTCCAGGGCCCCATCCAACCTGGCCTTGAACACCCCCAGGGATGGGGCATCCATCCCCTCTCTGGGCAGCCTGTTCCAGCCCCTCACCACTCTCTCTGGGAAGAACTTCCCCCTAGTATCCAATCTAAACCTCCCTTCCTTTAGCTTTAATCCAACCCCCTTGTCCCGCCATTGTCTACTCTTTTAAAAAGTTGATTCCCCTCCTGTGTCTCTGCTCCCTTCAGGGACGGGAAGGCTGCAATGAAGTCCCCCCACAGCCTTCTCTTCTCCAGGCTGACCCAGCCCAGCTCCCTCAGCCTCTCTCCATAGGGGAGCTGCTCCAGTCCTCTGAGCACCTTCGTGGCTCCTCTGACCCCTCTCCAGCAGTTCCACATCTTTCTTGTATTGGGGCCCCAGCTCTGGACACAGGACTCCAGCTGGAGCCTCCTGAGGGCAGAGCAGAGAGGGACAATCCCCTCCCTGTCCCTGCTGCCACCCCTCTGCTGATGAGGGGTGTGAGGGGGAGAAGAATAACGCAGAGAGCTTCCAAGATATAACTATAATATGAAAGCCTTTTCAAATAAATTTAATCAATATGTATATGTTCTATATGACCTGTATGCTTTTGATGGTGCAGTTTGCACATTAGGTGGAGCTATGCCCCACACACGCAGGGCTGCAGTGAGGAAAGCCTGCCATCGACTGGTGTGGTTGTGTTAACGAGGTTCATTCCTGGTTTTTGGCAACAGCACCAGGTGCCTGTTATGCTTCACACACATCTAAAGCACAGGAATTCATTCAAACCAAAACAAGCTGGGTGTCTGCACAAGGGCTGCGGTGAGCAGCCCGGGGAGGCTGGAGCAGGTAGTTGTGGCCGAGTGGTGAAGGTGATGGACTAGAAATCCATTGGGGTTTCCCCGTGCAGGTTCGAATCCTGCCAACTACGGGTGGAAGATCCCTTTTGGGCTGCCTGCACATGGTGTTTAGTGAGACAGACAGGCCCTCATACACAGACCAAGTCTATAGCACTTGTCCTCAATCCCACCCCATTCCTAGATGAATGTGAAATCAGGCTCCTGTCGATAAAACAGGCCAGATGAGGAAAGAGAACTTGAGTTGTCACTAAAATAGATCCAAATAGATCCCCTGTCCTTGAGAAGTTAAAAGCCTCCTCTCATTTCCCTTCACAACACTGGAGTGGCTGATCTCTTGCACCACACGTCCCTCACTGCTAAAGAGGAAGGGTAGACACCTCATAGATCTGGCACCTTGCAAGCACTCACATGTTGCCCTAGGCTGAAGTCTCATGAAGGCAGACTGAGCCCCTCACCAAGGGACTCTACCAGCTCAGGTAGACAGACACCCCAGAACCTTCCGGGGATGTCTTGCAGTATTTAAGACTGGGCACCACCCAGTCTGACTGGTCCAGTCCTGGCCCTAGGGATGACTTGGAGACACCTCCACCCCAAGCAGTGTGCAGCAGCACAAGCACCACTGAAGGCATGGAGAGAAGGACTTGGGGTTTCCAGGCTGTCTGTGGCAGAGGCAGCCCTCCACTGCCAATGAGAACCAAGGGCAGGACTGTGCCTTGGGGGAGGACAAGCTGGGAAATGGGGGGCCTGCAGCACAGCCCAGTCCCTCCCAGCCACTGTGAACAGCAAGGCACCGACTAACTGGTTTAGACCAACAAACACTGCCTAAGACTAAGAGCTCAGTGTCAGTGTGACCTTAAGACCCACCACAGACTGGCTCTCACAGGCCCAAACAGACAATAAAGCAGAAGGATGTTTGGCATTAAAAATATCAGGCATATATAACCACAGACAGGCAATCGACAGGAATAAAGTATAAACTGCATGGAACATTGGTTTAGAAAAATGAGGACTATATATCTCAGTCCCAGGCCTGGGAACACAAGAAAGGAGGGAAGACTGGCATGCAAGAAACAGCTGAGCCAACAGCAAAGCAAGGCAAGAGGTGTCAGCCTGTCAAGAAAAGCCCTGAGGGAGCCCCAAAAGCTTGAGGTCCCACTGAGATTTGAACTCAGATCGCTGGATTCAGAGTCCAGAGTGCTCACCATTACACCATGGGACCTCCTGCACATGGGCTGCCTTTTCCCTGTGCCCAGCCCAGCTGAGCCCCATGCTCCTGGCTGTGCCTGGCAGCCTCTCCATCTCCCTGGCATCACCAGGGCAGCCTTCCTCCAGGGACACAGGGCACTCCCTACTCACAGGGCCTTTGGACGCAGTGCTGGAGCTCTTTCTGCAGGCCTGGCATGCCCCCTTTTACAACACCCATGCGCTGACAGTCTTGGGGGGACACCCTCTGGGTGCCTTTGGACTGCCCAAAGCACTGGGCTGGCAGCTGCTACTCCTGACCGCACGGGACAGACCACGTTGTCATGCCCAAGCCTGAGCTGTCAGCTGTCATTCAGAGAGGGCATGACAAACACCAGCCCACTGAGAACGGTTGATTCTTGACAGCCACAACTCTGAAAGCCTGTCCCAGAGAAGCAGCACTGCTGAAGGCTTTCCCTGTCCATCTCTGGATCGGGGGGGACTTTCAGAACTGTCCCCAACAATGGACCACATCTGACCAGCACAGGCCTTCTCCTACATTCTTACCTCCCACACCTTGCCAATGCAGTGCCCACTGGGAAACCCTGTTGGGCCCAGGTCCTGGCTGCACCTGTACATGGGCACAGCAGCAAACACCCTTGGGGCAGAGAAACCCCCTGGTTGTTGGAGTCAATCCCACTGGTGTTGCCCAAAGTAGCACCAAGCTCCCCGTTCCCATCAGCCGCATTCCCAGCCCCATCAGCCTGAGTTTCCCTGTCCCACATGTGACCCAGAGAGAAGCACACAGCAGCAGGTTGAGGTGCTCTGTGTGTGTGTGTGCAGGGGGCTGGAAGGGGGAGGCTGGCTGCTCTATGGAAGAGAGGAGCTTGAGGCAGGCCAGTTTGTGAGGTGGATGAATGAAAGGCAGTGGAGTTTGGGCAGTGGAGGAGCAGGAGGCAGCTGTGCCCCCAGCAGCGTTGGTGGTATAGTGGTGAGCATAGCTGCCTTCCAAGCAGTTGACCCGGGTTCGATTCCTGGCCAATGCAAACAATCTTTTCTTTAGGCTGCCTCCACCCTGCCATGCCCACTTGGCAAGAGCAGGTGGTAGTGAGCTGCCTTGGACCCTTCCAAGCTCCTCAGGGAGTTTTGGAGCCCTGAAGCAAGTGCTCAAGAACTTGGACATTCTCCATGTGTGGGTGGGTATCAGACCCAAGTTTCACTGAGGCTCAGGCACTGAGCCATCTGCTCTAAGGTTTGGGGCCAGCCCTGCTCTGAGCAGGCATTTGCACTAGGGACTTCCTGAGAGGCCTTGCAGTCTGGTTCCTTCCATGAAGCAGCAAGTCCCAGAGGGAGCTGTGCCTGGTGATAGGACAAGGGGGAATGGCATGAAGGGTGATAGGACAAGGGGGAATGGCATGAAGCTGTGCCAGGGCAGGTTTAGATTGGATGTTAGGAAAAAATTTTTTACTGAAAGAGTTGTCAGGGTGTGGAACAGGCTGCCCAGGGAGGTGGTCGAGTCACCTTCCCTGGATGTGTTCAAAAAAAGGGTAGATGAAGTACTTAGAGATATGGTTTAGTTTAGGGTGTGAATGGTTGGACTTGATGATCTTAAAGGTCTTTTCCAACCTTGTGATTCTGTGATTCTGTGATTCTTTCCCCTGCACCATGGGCAGTAAGGAACCTCTTCCCCACAGGAACAGGAACTTTGTAGATGCTCAGGCCTTGGTGCACTTCCTTTCCTCCTGCCTTCACTGTCCAGGCCCTCTCTCCTAACACCAACTCCTTGAGATCGACACAGCATTCCCGCCAGGGCCTGTGTGGCAGAGCCCTTCTTACCCAGTCCCCCTGGCCTGGAGCAGGGAAGTAGGAAGAACCCTCTTTGTCCCAGGAACCATTTACAAGGCAGCAGTGCTTGCCTTTCCACATCTTGATGCTCTGAATGGAAAGGAGGAACTCATTGGAAAGGCAGGTGTGTGCTGCAGGCCCTTGACGAGGTGTTGGCATGTGCAGAGCCATGATTTGCTGATGGCTCCTTTTGCTGCTCCCATGAAGGATTGTCCTGTCCTTGGGAGATGCTGTCCCTGTGCTGGGCCCCTGCACTGTGTGGTGTAAAGTGTGTGTAGGGGCTGCGGTGGCCTGAGAGCAGCCTTTGGGGGGAGCAGGGCAGGGTGCTGCCAGGCAGCTGACCCTTCAAGCAATGCCAGGAGGAAGCCAGCTGAGGTGGTCTGGCTCTGGCAGCTTCAGGGGAAACAATGGCAGAGGCAGTTTTAGCAGCAGCAGTGAGTCAGGATGGCTGAGTGGTCTAAGGTGCTACACTCAGGTTGCAGGCTCTTTGGAAGGATGTGGATTTGAGTCCCACCCCTGACTGGCTCATCTTTCTTGGCTGCCTTCCCTTTCCCTGCGGGGTGGATGGTCTCTGTTCTCTAGGTACTCTGCTCTCCAGCCTGTGGATTCAGTCTTGCTGCCTGTCCCAGCTGCCACCACTAGCATTAGGGCTTCCAGGAGAAATGTGGCAGGACAGTCCCTAGACAATTCCACTTTTCCAGACTCCTCTGCAAAACCCACATTCTGCAGGACTCTCCCCTGACATTCAGATCACAGAATCGCAGAACTATAGGGTCTGGAAGGGACCTCTGGAGATCATCTAGTCCAACCCACTGACAGGGCAGGATCACCTAAAGCAGGCTGCACAGGACAGTGTCCAGGTGGGCTTTGAATACCTCCAGAGATGGAGACTCCACAACCTCTCTGGGCAGCCTGAAACAGTGCTCATCTACTCTTACAGTAAAGTTCCTCCTCATGTTTAGATGGAACTTCCTATATTCAATTTTGTCCACATTGCCTCTTGTCCTGTCATTGGGCATCACTGAAAAAATACTTCTGTTCCTGACACCAACCCCTCAAGTATTTATAAACATTGATAAGATACCCCCTCATTCTTCTCTAGGCTAAAAAGTCCAAGTGCCTCAGCTTCTCTTTGCAAGAGAGATTTTCAGGTCCCCTAATCATGTTCACAGCTCTTTTTTGACCCTCTACAGTAGCTCCCTATCCTTGAACTGTGGAGCCCAGGATGACACACAGTATTCCAGATGAGGCCTCACCAGGGCAGAGTAGAGTTGGAGGATAACCTCCCTTTACCTGCTGGCCACACTTTTCTTGATACACCCCAGGATGTCATTTGCTTTCTTGGCCACCAGGGCACATTCCCAGCTCATGGTCAACCTGTTGTTCCCCAGGACTCCGAGGTCTTTTTCCAAGAGCTGTTTTCTAGCAGGTTACTCCCTAACCTGTACTGATGCATGGGGTTATTCCTTCCTAGGTGCAGGACCCTGCACTTGCCCTTGTTCAATTTCATAAGATTACTCTCTGCACAACTCTCCAGTCTGTCCAGATCTCTCTGGATGGCAGCACAGCCTTCTGGCATGTCAGCCACTCCTCCCAGTTTTGTATCATCAGCAAACTTGCTAAAGGTATACTCTATCCCTTCATCCAAGTCACTGATGAATATATTGAACAGGACTGGACCCAGGACTCACCCCTGAGGAACACCAC
Organism: Porphyrio hochstetteri; assembly: GCA_020800305.1. Classification (NCBI taxonomy): domain Eukaryota; kingdom Metazoa; phylum Chordata; class Aves; order Gruiformes; family Rallidae; genus Porphyrio; species Porphyrio hochstetteri. The sequence continues at coordinate 13,175,754 of CM036915.1, read as the reverse complement.
TTTTTACAGGCCTCCAACTACCCTCTGTTCCACTGATCACTTGGACTCTTGTCTTTCAGCCAGTTTTCAATCCACACCATGGTCCATTAATCTAATCCTCATTTCCTGATCTTGCCTATGAGGACGCTATGGAAGACAGTGTTGAAAACTTTGCTGAAGTCAAAGTAGACAATGTCCACAGCTCTCCCTTCATCTACCCATCCAGTCATGCCCTTGTAGAAGGCTATAAGGCTAGTCAGACATGAGTTCCCTTTGGTGAATCCATGTTGACTACTTCTAATAACTTCCTTTTCCTCCACGTGTTTTGAGATGACTCCCAGAACAAGCTTCTCCAACATCTTTCCAGGGATGAAGGTGAGGCTGCCTGGCCTGTAGTTTCCTGGGTCATCTTTCTTGCTCTTTTGGAAGTTTGGAGTGATATTGGCTGTCCTCAATTTTCAGGCTCCTCACCTGTTCTCCAGGATCTTTCAAAGATTATAGAGAGTGGCTTAGCAATGACTTTTGCCAGCTCTCAGCACTTGTCGGTGCATCCCATCAGGACACATGAAGTTGTGGATAGCCGGTTTATTTAATTGGTCTCTAACTAGATGTTTCTCATTCAAGAGAACGTCTTCCTTCAGACTTTCTCTGTTACCTCCAAAGTCTTTGGGTCCCGAGGGCTGTCCTGATCAGTAGAGATTGAAGCAAAGACACTCAATAACTCTGCCTTCTGTGCATCCTCCATCACCATGACACCTGCCTCATTCAAAGCAGACCTACATTTTCCCTAGTCTTCCTTTTTCCACCAATACACTTGAAGAAACCCTTCCTCTTATCCTTGATGTGCCTTGCCAGGTTTACCTCCAAGGAGGCCTTGGCTATTCTCATTTCATCCCTGCATACCCTGACACCATTCCTGAAATCTTCCCAAGTGATCAGTTCCTTCTTCCACGAAACATAGATTTCCTTCTTCCACTTGAGCTTTTTCAGAAGCTTTCTGCTCAACCAAGAAGATTTCCTTCTGCCCTTGCCTGATTTCTTACTCTTAGGGATACACCGATCCTGAGCTTGGAGGAAGTGGTCCTTGAGTATCAACCCACTCTCATGAGTCCCCCTACCTTCCAGAGCCCTGGCCCATGGGATTTCTCCAAGCAGTTTCTTAAATAGGTCAAAATTAGCCCTCCTAAATTCCAAGGTTGCAGTCCTACTTGTTGTTTTGTACCTAGTACTCATGATCCTGAACTCTGTCTTCTCATGGTCACTACAACCAAGGCTGCTCCCAACCTTAATGCACTCCACCAGTCCCTCTTTGTCAGCACTAAGTCCAGTAGCAAACCTCTCCTTGTTAGCTCCTCTACCACCTGAGTCAAAAAGTTATCATCAATACAGTGGAGGAACCTCCTGGACAGTATGTGCTTGGTTGTGTGGTCTTCCCAGCAGATATGAGGGTGTTTGAAGTCTCCCAGGTGAACCAAGGCCTGGGGTTATAAGGCTACTTTCAGCTGTCTGTAGAAAGCCTCATCAACTTCCCCATTGTCCTGGTTTCAGCTATGATGGAGTTAATTATTTTTAGCAGTGGATGGAATGCCATGTTTGGGTGTTAGGATGAGAACAGTGCTGATAGCACCCTGATGTTTCTAGTTGTTGCCGGGCAATCAAGGACCTTTCTCAGCTCTGCATACTTCCTTACTAGTGAGAAAGGAGGGGATGTAGCCAGGACAGGTGACCCAAACTGGCCAAAGAGGATATTCCATGCCAGTTACGTCATGTTCAGTATAAAGGGGGACTGGGGGGAAGAGGAGGAGACAACACCAGGACGGGGAGTTTCCGGGTTTGGGGACTGCTCTAAGCTGTGCGGCCTGGGTTCTGTGGTTTGGTGAGAAACTGCATTGTGTATCACCAGTTTCATCTATTTTGTGCTTTAAACTTCTGTTATTGTTATATCTAGTTTTCTGTTATTGTTTAGTAAACTATCCTTATCCCAACCTGCGTGGTTCTGGTTTATAGGTTGTGGTTTCTTTTCCTCCTTCTTCCTTCCCTTTTCCCCCTCCCCCAACTTTCCCTCCCCCTTCCTTTTAAAAGTACAAGCGACTGTGTGGGGTGCGGCCCTCGGCCGGGGCAAAACCACGACAGTCATTTTGGCGCCCAACGTGGGGCTCGAACGGTTGGGATAACGGTAGATCTGACCCTAACTATCGCAATTAAGATAAGCACTGTTGTTTAAGCAATCTCTGGTCACGATGCTGTGGTATTTATTCACAAGGCTGTGGCATCAAAACCATCGCATGCTGTATACAATCCTGGCAGGATTCTTTACTCTCTCAGGTCTGCGGCTCCCATATTTGTTCCCATACTTCATTATAGTGTATTTTATGATATCGGTCTATGATACAATAATATCGATGACCATGAGCTTAATCTGGTACTTGTATGAGGTTTTGCTGTCCTGTCCATTCTTTGGACAGGGAGGGGTTAATAACAGCACTGCTTTCTTTTCCTTTGGGCTAAATACAACAGCTCTTATGGCAGTTTTTGAAAACCTTCAATATCTCTGGGATATTCAAACTAGCATTTTGCTATTGGTAGGTTTGGGGCAGATGGTTCAGTTTTTGTTATATATCAAGCATAGGTTTATGAATACCACTGAAGAGCTTTCTCCGAGACAGAATAATCACGAGTGGCAGGGCATGTGGCAAAGTATGGGCAAGTACCTAGGTACTTTCTCACGCGCGATGGTTTGGAACTTCACTCCCGAACAGCTACAAGACCCCGATCAAGTGACTGCATACCTAAAGAAAAATTGCTGTAGGTTTCCCAGAGATGGACACCTTACTGCACTGTGCTGGGCTCTGGCCGCTATTTATCAAACACTGCTTGATAGCAGGCAGCACTGTCAGCACTGTCAGCACTGTCAGGGAGAAGGGAAAGGAAACAGACTGGCAGATACTATAGCTGCTGCAACCACTGGGGCTGACACTGCAGCTACTGTAATCTCTACAGCAGACACTGCAGATGATCAGAAAAACCAACCCACACCAGTGTCTGTTGCTCCTGTACAAAAGAGGAAATGCACAAAGAAATCAGTTCGCATAGTGACGGATGATGATGATGATCAACCAGGGCCATCTCGAGGATATCAGGAGGAGGCAGAACCAGTGATTGTTACCCGATCCCTGACTTTGAGTGAGCTGCGTGAGGTTCGAAAAGATTTCACCCGCCACCCAAGTGAGCACATTATCACTTGGTTGCTCTGATGTTGGGATCACGGGGCCAATAGTTTGGAGTTAGAAGGCAGAGAGGCCAAGCAGTTGGGATCCCTAGCTAGAGAAGGAGGAATTGACAAAGCAATTGGGAGGAGGCCGGAAATCCTCAGCCTCTGGAGGCGACTACTGTCAAGTGTGCAGGAAAGATATCCCATAAAGGAATATATTACATGTCAGACACCCAAGGGTAACAGCATAGAGACAGCTATCCAGCACCTGAGAGAATTAGCTGTACGGGAGATAATTTATTATGATCTGGACAATTCACGGCTTCCCGCTGATCCCGATGAAGTCCTATGCACTCCAGATATGTGGCGTAAGGTTGTACGAAGTGCACCAGCAGGGTACACCAATTCACTGGCAGTAATTGACTGGACTGATATGGATCCACCAACCGTAAATGAGGTGGCCTGCCGACTCCGGAAATACCAAGACAATGTTTCCCTCTCCGTCATTGCAGCAGTAGAAAAACTGGTTCAACGACTTGACAACAATGTGTCCAACTCCCAACCCGTATGGAGCAATGTTGCAGCTACTGGGAGAAAGCGTCCATCGTTCCAAGAGGGAGAATACACACCACGACGTACATTGTGGTTTTACCTGCTTGATCATGGAGAGGACATGAGGGAATGGGATATGCAGCCCACCTCAGCCCTTCGAGCACGAGTAAATGAGCTGCGGGGTAAAACATTCGCACAACGAGATTCTGCCAGGAAGAAGGCTGCACCAGTTTCTACTGGGCAGTTCCCTAGACCAACTGGAAGGCCTACCTATATGTCTGATGTGTCTGATCCTCTTGAAGGGACCTCTAAGTCCTTTATGCAACCAGTGGAAAACAAATATGATCAGCAGCAATAGAGGGGCCCTGCCTCCAGCCAGGTGGAGGAGAGGGATAATCGGGTTTATTGGACTGTGTGGATCCGATGGCCTGGCACGTCAGATCCACAAGAGTACAAAGCTCTGGTGGATACTGGTGCCCAGTGTACTCTAATGCCATCGAATCATGAAGGGGTAGAACCCGTTTGTATTTCTGGAGTGACAGGGGGATCCCAACAACTAACTGTGCTAGAGGCTGAGGTGAGCCTAACTGGGAAGGACTGGGAAAAACACCCCATTGTGACTGGTCCAGAAGCTCCGTGCATTTTAGGTATAGATTATCTACGTAGAGGGTATTTTAAAGACCCAAAAGGGTACCGATGGGCTTTTGGAATAGCTGCTTTGGAAACAGAAGGAATTGAACAATTGTGTGCCTTGCCTGGACTCTCGGAGGACTCTGCTGTTGTGGGGTTGTTGAAGGTTGAAGAACAGCAAGTGCCAGTTGCTACGATGACGGTGCACAGACGACAATACCGTACTAACCGAGATTCCCTGATTCCCATCCATAAGTTGATTCGTCAACTGGAGAATCAGGGAGTGATCAGCCGAACCCACTCACCCTTTAATAGTCCCATATGGCCAGTGAGGAAGTCCAATGGAGAGTGGAGGCTGACAGTAGATTATCGTGGCCTAAATGAAGTCACTCCAGGTATGAGTGCTGCTGTGCCAGACATGTTAGAGCTCCAGTATGAATTGGAATCGAAGGCAGCCAAGTGGTACGCCACAATCGACATTGCGAATGCTTTCTTCTCGATCCCACTGGCGCCAGAGTGCAGGCCACAGTTTGCTTTCACCTGGAGAGGCATCCAATACACGTGGAATCGTCTGCCCCAGGGGTGGAAACATAGCCCCACCATCTGCCATGGACTAATCCAGAATACACTGGAAAAGGGTGATGCACCAGAGCACCTGCAGTATATTGATGACATCATTGTATGGGGCAACACAGCAGAGGAAGTTTTTGAAAAAGGAAACAGGGTAATTAAAATCCTTTTAGAAGCCGGTTTTGCTATAAAACGAAGTAAAGTCAAGGGGCCTACGCAAGAAATCCAGTTTTTAGGAATAAAATGGCAGGATGGGCGTCGTCAGATCCCAATGGACATTATTAATAAAATAGCAGCTATGTCTCCACCAAGCAACAAAAAGGAAACACAAGCTTTCTTAGGTGTTATAGGTTTTTGGCGACTGCATGTCCCAAACTACAGTCTCATTGTGAGCCCACTCTACCATGTAACTCGAAAGAAGAATGATTTCCAATGGGGCCCTGAGCAACAGCAAGCCTTTGAGCAGATCAAACGCGAGATAGCCCATGCAGTGGCCCTTGGGCCTGTCCGGACAGGGACAGATATTAAAAATGTGCTCTACACTGCAGCTGGGGAGAACGGCCCGACCTGGAGTCTCTGGCAGAAAGCACAAGGGGAGACTCGAGGTCGACCGTTGGGGTTTTGGAGTCGGGCCTACAAAGGATCTGAGGCCAATTATACTCCAACAGAAAAGGAAATACTGGCCGCCTATGAAGGGGTTCGAGCCGCCTCAGAAGTGATTGGAACTGAAGCCCAGCTCCTCCTGGCACCCCGACTGCCGGTGCTGGGCTGGATGTTCAAAGGGAAGGTTCCTTCTACACACCATGCCACTGATGCTACCTGGAGCAAGTGGGTTGCACTAATTACACAGCGGGCTCGAATAGGAAACCCCAATCGCCCAGGAATTGTGGAGGTGATCACAGACTGGCCAGAAGGCAAAGATTTTGGGATGTCACCAGAGGATGAGGAGGTAACACGCGCTGAAGAAGCCCCACCCTACAACGAACTGCCAGAGAATGAGAAGCGATATGCCCTGTTCACTGATGGGTCTTGTCGCATTGTGGGTAAGCATCGGAGATGGAAAGCTGCTGTATGGAGCCCTATAAGAAGAGTAGCAGAAGCCACTGAAGGAAAAGGTGAATCAAGCCAGTTCGCTGAGGTGAAGGCCATCCAGTTAGCCCTGGACATTGCTGAGAGAGAAAAGTGGCCAAGGCTCTACCTTTATACTGATTCATGGATGGTGGCGAATGCCCTGTGGGGGTGGTTGCAGCAGTGGAAAAAGAACAACTGGCAGCGTAGAGGCAAACCTATATGGGCTGATGACTTATGGCAAGATATCTCTGCTCGGTTAGAGAAACTTGTTGTAAAGGTACGTCATGTCGACGCCCATGTACCTAAGAGTCGGGCCATGGAGGAACATGAAAACAACCATCAGGTAGATAAGGCTGCTAGGATTAAAGTGGCTCAGGTAGATCTAGACTGGCAACATAAGGGTGAATTATTCCTAGCTCGATGGGCTCATGATACCTCGGGTCATCAAGGGAGAGATGCAACATATAGATGGGCTCGGGATCGAGGGGTGGACCTGACCATGGACGCCATCGCACAAGTTGTCCACGAATGTGAGACATGTGCTGCAATCAAGCAAGCTAAGCGATTAAAGCCCCTTTGGTATGGAGGACGGTGGATGAAATATAAATATGGGGAGGCTTGGCAGATTGATTACATCACCCTCCCACAAACCCGCCATGGCAAACGTTATGTGCTTACAATGGTGGAGGCAACTACCGGCTGGCTAGAAACATATCCCGTACCCCATGCCACTGCTCGAAATACAATTCTGGGACTTGAAAGGCAAGTCCTCTGGCGACATGGTACTCCAGAAAGAATCGAGTCAGACAATGGGACTCATTTCCGAAACACTCTTATAGACACCTGGGCCAAAGAGCATGGCATTGAGTGGGTGTACCACATTCCTTATCATGCACCGGCCTCTGGGAAAATTGAACGATATAATGGACTTTTAAAAACTACACTGAAAGCAATGTGTGGTGGGACATTCAAGCATTGGGATACACATTTGGCCAAAGCCACATGGTTAGTTAACACTAGGGGATCTACCAATTGGGCTGGCCCTGCCCAGTCAAAATTTCCACGTACTGTAGAGGGAGACGGAGTCCCAGTAGTGCATATGAAGAGTGTATTGGGAAAGAGAGTTTGGGTCATCCCTGCTTCAGGCAAAGGTAAACCCATGTCTGGAATTGTTTTTGCTCAAGGACCTGGCTGTACTTGGTGGGTAATGCAGAGGGATGGAGAAGTTCGATGTGTACCTCAAGGGGATTTGATTTTGGGTGAGAATAGCCAATATAATTGATAGAGTAGAAATTATAATAATTGCCAAATAACCCATTATTGTATATTCATTATTGTTATGATAGCCAATATAATTAATAGAGTAGAAATTATAATAATTGCCAAATAACCCATTATTGTATATTCATTGTTGTTATGATTGCTGTATGTTGTACCATAGCATTATAGCCGGAGTCATACAAGTTAATGAAGAATGAGTGCCATGATGATGGAACTGAAGCCTGGCCTCTTAAGAACTTTTTTTCTCCCTTTGAAAATAAACTCTGACCCACAGACTATGAGCATGGACCATGCCAGGTGTATCAGTCAAGAGCCTGAGATGCAGCATGCAACGAGCCAATGGAACATACAATTATCCTGAGAAACTGTTACGACAAATGGAGCCTGAAAATCATGGACTAAATGAACTCAACAACTTCAGAGGGATGATTCACAGACTGAGGGAATAAGATCTGTATGCACGTATGTGTGCATACATGTATACATACATATATGGGTGTGTGAAACACGAAACTGATTGTACCTAAAGAAAATTGTTGGATCTGGTCATGACGTAAATGGTATGGAATAAGGAGTGGATAATGTCCTGGTTTCAGCTATGATGGAGTTAATTATTTTTAGCAGTGGATGGAATGCCATGTTTGGGTGTTAGGATGAGAACAGTGCTGATAGCACCCTGATGTTTCTAGTTGTTGCCGGGCAATCAAGGACCTTTCTCAGCTCTGCATACTTCCTTACTAGTGAGAAAGGAGGGGATGTAGCCAGGACAGGTGACCCGAACTGGCCAAAGAGGATATTCCATGCCAGTTACGTCATGTTCAGTATAAAGGGGGACTGGGGGGAAGAGGAGGAGACAACACCAGGACGGGGAGTTTCCGGGTTCGGGGACTGCTCTAAGCTGTGCGGCCTGGGTTCTGTGGTTTGGTGAGAAACTGCATTGTGTATCACCAGTTTCATCTATTTTGTGCTTTAAACTTCTGTTATTGTTATATCTAGTTTTCTGTTATTGTTTAGTAAACTATCCTTATCCCAACCTGCGTGGTTCTGGTTTATAGGTTGTGGTTTCTTTTCCTCCTTCTTCCTTCCCTTTTCCCCCTCCCCCAACTTTCCCTCCCCCTTCCTTTTAAAAGTACAAGCGACTGTGTGGGGTGCGGCCCTCGGCTGGGGCAAAACCACGACACCCATCCTGATCAGGTGGCCTGTAACATCCAGAACAGTAGCTCCCATATTAGCCTGCCCCTTAATCTTAACCCACAAGCTCCCCACTTGCTCCTCATCCACCCCCAGGCAGAGCTCAATACATTCCAGTTGCTCTCTGACATAAAAAGCAACTCCACCACCTTGCCTAGTTGACCTGTCTTTCCAGAAAAGGGCATAGCCATCCATGGCAACATTCTGGTCATGTGAGCTATCCCACCATGTCCCAGTAATCACAATGAGATCATGGTCCTGTGACTGTACATGGATCTCCAGCTCATCCTCTTTATGATATGGATGAGATGATGAGAGGTGGCAGAGTGATGAACACAGCTGTCTCCCAAGAAGTTAGATTCCTGGCCAATGGTGGCATATGTATCTTCAGCCTGGCTTCAGAGTGCCTTACAGCTTCTGCAGGCAGCCTCTTCTACTCAAATGCCACCCAGCTTTCCCCTGGGCTTCTACACTAGTCCCATTGCTCACTGTAGCCTTGATAACAACTGAGTGTCCTGGTTTCAGCTATGATGGAGTTAAAATTTTTTTTTTTTTTTTTTTTAGCAGTGGATGGAATGCCATGTTTGGGTGTTAGGATGAGAATAGTGCTGATAGCACCCTGATGTTTCCGATTTGTTGCCGGGCAATCAAGTACCTTTCTCAGCTCTGCATACTTCCTTACTAGTGAGAAAGGAGGGGACGCAGCCAGGACAGGTGACTCGAATTGGCCAAAGAGGATATTCCATGCCAGTTACGTCATGCTCAGTATAAAGGGGGACTGGGGGGAAGAGGAGGAGTCAACGCCCGGACGTGCAGTTTCTGGGGACGGTTGGGTTCGGGGACGGGCTCTAAGCTGTGCGGCCTGAGTTGTGTGGTTTGGTGAGAAACTGCATTGTGTATCACCAGTTTCATCTATTTTGTGCTTTAAACTTATGTTATTGTTATATCTAGTTTTCTGTTATTGTTTAGTAAACTATCCTTATCCCAACCTGCGTGGTTCTGGTTTCTAGGTTGTGGTTTCTTTTCCTCCTTTCTTCCTTCCCTTTTCCCCCTCCCCCAACTTTCCTTCCCCCTTCCTTTTAAAAGTACAAGCGACTGTGTGGGGTGCGGCCCCCGGCTGGGGCAAAACCACGACACTGAGACAGGTCATTACCAACAGACAGGGGTGTACCAGGCTGGGATCCTCACTGCAGGTTGACAGAGGAGCCAGAAGGCACCTCTTTGCTGTGCTGGCAGACAAAACGAATACTGGCAGTGGAGCTGTATGGAGTACTTGGCTTGGAACAGTATTTACAGATGGCCACTCGGTCATCAGCAGTGCTGTAAGTACGGACAGGCATGAGGAGGGATGATAGTGACTGTGTATGCTCTGTTCCCTGCTGAAATGACCACCCTAATGCCATCTTGCTGTCATGCTGCATACCTCCAGACCTGGAAACCATGGAAAACACCATACCAAAGAAAGAGAAGTGCATGACGGGTTGTGAGATGAAGATTGTGAATTACACGAGCCAGAACTGAGGTGTTAAAACAAATGTCTGAATTCACATTGACATCTGGCCAGCTGGGACGCTGGATTTGTACATTCCCCACATAGAAAGAGGGTGACCGGGTGTAAGGACAACAAAGCACCACGAGTCTCAAGCTGCACTGAACAAAGTCTTTAATGAGAAGGAGGATATGCAGTAGCACAGAACAGACAGCAAGAGAGACGTCTGCAGGGTTCAGGGAGGCACAGAGCACGGCCCGTTTCCCAAGGACAAGCTCCACACACAGCGCTTGCCTTGACCCATCCTGCTCGACCTGGTGCTGATGCCAGCCCAGCAAGAGCAGGCCTTAACTCAGGCCGCCTGCCCCCATCAGCAGGAGGTTCAGCAAAGCAGAAGAGAAGGAGCCCTTTCTCGAGGAGCTCAGAGCAAGGCAGAGCCAGAGAAGGCACGGCGAGGCCTGTCACACAGCCCGGAGCAGTGGGCATGTGTCCCCCCTGCCAGGTGGCAGGAGGACACCCAGCCCGTCTGCAAGCCGTGGGTGGCCACGCTCCTGGTGCTGCAGGGTGCCCCTCTTCCTTCTTGCTCCAGAGGGGACGATGTGGCGGCTTCAGCAGTTCAGACTGCAGCGGGGGACAGGCAGGCACAGCCCTGCACCCCCCAGGCCAAAGGAGCCCCCAGAAGAGATGGGCACCCCCCCGGCGCTGAGGGAGCTCCCAACAGCAGCTGACAGAGAGGAGCCCACGGCTGTGTTCTGAGGGAAAGAGGTGAGGATGGGGCCTGGCAGGGTCACCACCACTGGGGAGGCCTCAATGGCCACCGTCGAGTCAGCGCAGCGGGCGACACAGGGCTCACTGCAGCTGCTGGCAAGTGGGGTTGGGCCCGAGGAGCCACAGGCCTGTGGCAGACAGGGTCTGAAGCAAGACATCTCTGGGGGATGGAGGCAGAGCTGAAACACAGAGCACAGAGGAAACAGAGACCTCAGCGTCAGTCTGCCTGCTCTGCAGCTCTCTCTCGCAAGGGGCAAGAGCAGGCATGAAGATTGATGCCATGACCCCAGCAAAAACAGGCTTATCCCCATTGATCCCCTCCTGCCTGAGAGACTCCCCCTCTTCCCAGCTCTCCCCTGCCAGCCCCATCAACAGGGACGCTGCTCAAGCCCTTCCACACTTGTAGTGCAGGGCCAAGCTGAGGCAGCGCAAGCATCCCCCTGAGTAGCCACCGTGACAGCAGTTCAGCCCACAGGCAGAGATGGAGCGCACTCAGGCTTACCTCGTTCCTGGAGGAAAGGGAGGCCAGAGAGGAGGATGCAGAGCCTGGAGCAGCACAGGCTTATATGCTGTGTCCCAGAGCCCTGTGGGGCCACCAGCATTCCTTGCTCATGAAGCACCGAAACACCCAGCGGTTGCCACTTGCCAAGGCCTCGCTGGTGACTAAGCCCTTGCTTCTTTCATCTGAAATTTGCTCCTGCCACATACCTCTCACATCAACATAATTAATTTGTTTCCAGACCTGCTGAGACTAATTGATCTAGAGCTCTCAGTCTAGCTGTGCAGAGATTTTAAGTGTCTTTCCCTCGGCTGGATCACGTAGTTGTATGGTCATTGAACAAGTGGGAGAAGAGACTCACATCTTCAGGGATGTAACACAGCTCATTGGCAAGGTAAGATCATTGTGGACTTGGGGCATGACCCTTGCAGACAGGACCTTGCTTACACACATCAGGCTATCCCATAGCATACTTTTTTTCTATGTGGGAATCCAGAGAAGAGATATAGATTCAGAACAATAAACAGAATAGCACTGGGACAGACATCTCTATAAATAACATCTACATTGTAATGTCCTTTGATGACTTGATCAGGTCCACAACCTTCCTTCAACCACGGGTCTCGTCTCTAATTAGGAAGTGGAATACCTTTTGGAAACAAGGAAATCGCAGTCTAAGAAGGTGTTTAGGAGATGCACAGCACAATTGTCTTGTTTTGATCAGCAGGCTCATGTCAGAGGCCAGTGTCCTAAGTGACCTGCTTCTGTGGAGATATTAAGGCCATGGAGTCAAAAGTTCATGGGTCTTTTTTCTGGGTCACAGATGGGGTGGATAATTCCAGCCATTTCAATCTGGAACAGGACTTCCCAGAGCACATGGGAGTCATTGCTGATGTAGAAGAGCTGGGAAAAGCCCAGAGCTCCAGGCAAACATGGGTCACCCTGCTGTGGACACAGTGCCCTGGCCTCACGTGCACCAGGGGTAGCAGAGCTCGTGGCCTCATTCCTCCCAAAGTGCTGCTTCCCTCAAGGGCATTTCCACACATTTTTCACCAACTCTTGGGTTTGTGCATTCTTGTGCTGCTGCTGCCCTCCAAGCCATTGCCGATAGGTTGCTGCTCAGGGGCTCATCTGACTCAGTCTACCCCAGAAACCTGATGGCTAGAAAGGCCCTCTGAGGGAGCCAGGAGTTTGGAGTGTTTTCTGTGGCACCACGGAGAGCACAAGAGCTGGCTGTGTGCAAGGAATGGTACCTACTCTGTGTTTCACGTAGGAGAGCCAAGCAGTCAAGGACTTTCAGTTGTCATATTGCCCTGCTAAAAAGAAGGTGGGGGGCACCCAGGAAGCTGGGAGGGGACACAACCAGGACAGGTGACCCACACTGGCCAAAGAGGGTATTCCATGCCAATTACATCATGCTCAGCATAAAGACGGGCTGGTGGGGGGAGGAGCAGGCAGCTCCAGGATGCATAGTTTTGGGAACAGTCTGTTTTTGGGATGGCTCTGAGCTGTACAGAGTGAGCTGTGTGGTCTGGTGAGAAACTGCGTTGTGTATCACCAGTTTCATATCATTTGCTATTGAGTCCTATTATTGTTATATCTTTCTCTCTGCTATCCCAGTAAAGTACCCTTATCCCAACCTGTGCGGTTTTGGTTTCTGTGGGTTTCTTTTCCATCCTTTTCCCCCTCCCTCAATTCCCCACACACACATACTCCCTCAGAAAGAGCAACTGGCTGCATGGTGCCTGGCCCTCAGCTGGGGCAAAGCCAAAACAGTGACCAAACCATGTGAGTCTGGCCATGACAGTTCATGAATGTGACTAGACTGAACGGTGCTTGGCACTCACTGTGAATCCGTAACCATGGTACTTCAGTGTATTGAACATGGCCAGACGTGTAGGGCTGAATTGGCCCCCACTAAACAGCACCATTTATTCATCTAGCCACAGTAGTTCCCAGTTGAGCACAACAAACCACTTGAATCTGGTTGTGATAGTTCATCAAATGTAACCAGACTGAACAGTGCCTGCAGTACTGGTGAATCCACAGTTGTGACAGTTCATTAAGTGAATGCCAGCAGACTTTTAGTGCAGAAGAGATTTATTTCCTACCAATTCGCTTACATGTTTAATGTGACATCTTGGAAGGCAGCACCAGCACAAGAATGCCCAGAAGCAGGAATGATTAAAATATCTGTAGAAGTACACTTAGGGACGCAGCACTTTGGGAGGAATGAGGCCACGAGCTCTGCTACCCCTGGTGCACGTGAGGCCAGGGCACTGTGTCCACAGCAGGGTGACCCATGTTTGCCTGGAGCTCTGGGCTTTTCCTAGCTCTTCCACATCAGTGATGACTCCCGTGTGCTCTGGGAAGTCCCTTTCTAGATTGAAATGGCTGGAATGGGCCATCCCATCCATGACCCAGAAAAAAGGCTGCATGTCAGTTGTAATCTTTGTTCAAGGGCTGACACCACCCTACAATCCCAGGAGGCTGGAGATGTTGCCAGGAGGTCACCATATCTTCCCTTCAGGAGTGTCCCCACCCCAGTGCTCACAGAGTCTTGCTAAATCTGAGAAGCAAAGTCAGTTCTAATAGCACACTCTACCACTACCCCTGCTCTGGTTTTCTCTCCAGAGCTGTCTGTCCTTCTTTCCTGGCATCATCTGTTGGGACATGAAAAGCCAGAGCAGATGCTGGTGTGAGGACAGGGTGCTGAGAGCTGCAGCCACAGCCCCTGGGGATATGGCTCCAGGGCCTCTGGTAGAGCTTGTCCCCAGGTGCCTGCTATGCTCCGTCCCTGTCTAAAGCACAGGACTTGATGGAAATCCTGCCCTGAAACTCCCCAGGAGCTGGGTGTCTGCACAAGGGCTGCGGTGAGCAGCCCAGGGAGGCTGGAGCAGGTAGTTGTGGCCGAGTGGTGAAGGCGATGGACTAGAAATCCATTGGGGTTTCCCCGCGCAGGTTCGAATCCTGCCAACTACGGGTGGAAGATCCCTTTTGGGCTGCCTGCACGGGGACACACTGCAGCCCTGGGAATCTGCTCCACACTGTACAAGGTGTTGAGGGAGACTGAAATAACCCTGCCTATTGCCTATAGCACTTGCCCAAAGAATTCCTGGATTAATGGAAAAATCATAGAATAACAATGTTGGAAGGGACCTTTAGTGGTCATCTAGTCCAAAATCCCTGAAGTAAGCAGGACATCTTCACTAGATAGATGGTCATGCTAGATCACAAGCCTGACCTTAAATATCTCCAAGGAGGGGGTATCCACTCAATCCTAAAACCTGTTACCCTTCATTCTATTATACCCCCATGAACAGTTCTTCTTCTCCAGCTTATTTATAGGCACCAGAGCAGACTAGAGGTGCAAATTCACCTCTCACCACACTTTTGATGCAGCTCAGGTTGGGGTTGGCCTTCGAGGCTAAAGATGCACATAGGTGGTTCATGTGCAGCTTCTTATCCACAAGTACTCCCAAGTCCTTTTCCTCAGGGCTGCTTTCTAGCATATCATCTCCTAACCTGTATGGATAAGGGGGGTGGGGATACCAGGGTGAGTCCTGGCCGAGGTGCAGGACCTGGCAGCCCGTCCTTCCTGCAACACTCAGCGTGGTGTCATCACCAAATTTTCTAAGGGTGTACTCAATCCCACTGTCAATATCATTGATATAAATATTAAACAGCATCGATCCCAGCACAGACACTTTAGCAACTCTACTTCTAACCATCTTCCAAGTGGACTTGGAACCATTGAACACCACCCTATGGATGTGACAGTCCTCTCAATTTCCCTGGCCATCACCAGGGCAGCCTTCCTCCAGGGATACAGGGCACTCCCTATTCACAGGACCTTTGGACGCAGTGCTGGAGCTCTTTCTGCAGGCCTGGCATGCCCCCTTTTAAAACACTCATGCGCTAAACGTCTTGGGGGGACACCCTCTGGGTGCCTTTGGACTGCCCAAAGCACTGGGCTGGCAGCTGCTACTCCTGATTGCATGGGACAGATCACGTTGTCATGCCCAAGCCTGAGCTGTCAGGTGGCAGCTGTCATTCAGAGAGGGCATGACAAACACCAGCCCACTGGGAAGGGTTGATTCTCAACAGCCACAACTCTGAAAGCCTGTCCCAGAGAAGCAGCACTGCTGAGGGCTTTCCCTGTCCATCTCTGGATCAGGGGGGAATTTCAGAACTGTCCCAAACAATGGACCATGTCTGACCAGCACAGACCTTCTCCTCCCGACAGAGTGGGCACCATGTCCTTTCAGCTGCCCTTTTCCTATTACACACCACAACCAAGAGCAGGTTGAGATGCTCTGTGTGTGTGTGCAGGGGGCTGGAAGGGGGAGGCTGGCTGGTCTGTGAAGGAGGGAACTGGAGACAGGCCAGTTTGTGAGGTGGACAAGTGAAAGGCAGTGGAGTTTGGGCAGTGGACGAGCAGGAGGCAGCTGTGCAGCTGGAAGTGGGTGACTGCTCCCAGCTACACCTGCACATGAGCACGGCAGCAAACAGACTCAGAACAGAGAAACCAATGGCATTAGTATTGCCAAATATAGCACCAAGCTTGTCCTCCTTCCCACCTGCAGAACCCCAGAGGTCTCTGCTTGTGGCTGGGAAGTTGGGGATTGATCTGTCTGATGGAAGGGAGAAAGCTCAGGGTGCCCAGGACACCGACTTCCTTGTGGGGGGAGCTCTGTGCTGATGCAAGGGAGAAGTGGAAAATCAAATCAATTAGCAGAGGATGGTTTTGATCCATCGACCTCTGGGTTATGGGCCCAGCACGCTTCCGCTGCGCCACTCTGCTCCCTAACACCTCACCTGGGACCTCCCAGCTCCCTGACTGAAGCTGCCTGGAAATGCCAATAGCAGTGTTTGTGCTCATGCCAATCTCTCACCACTTCCGAGGATGAAAAACAAACCATAACCTAGGGTTGGGATAAGGAGAGTGTATTGACCAGCACTGCAAAAATAAAAGCCCAGGACAAAGTACACACACCCAGTGACAACACTAAACACTACACAGACACCAGGACCTGCTCATGCTCTGTTCCTCACTGAAATGCTCACCCTAACCCCATCTTACAGTCACGCTGCATACCACCAGACCTGGAAAGCACCACACTGAGAAGTGCCATGACTGGCTGTGAGATGAAGATTGTGAATAACACGAGCCAGGACTGAGACGTTAAAACAAATGTCTGAATTCACATTGACATGGGACATCGGTCTTTGACAAGTTACAACTACACATGGAAAGAGGGTGACCGAGTGTAAGGAGAACAAAGCACCACGAGTCTCGAGCTGCACTGAACAAAGTCTTTAATGAGAAGGAGGATATGCAGTAGCACAGAACAGACAGCAAGAGAGACGTCTGCAGGGTTCAGGGAGGCACAGAGCATGGCCCGTTTCCCAAGGACAAGCTCCACACACAGCGCTTGCCTTGACCCATCCTGCTCGACCTGGTGCTGATGCCAGCCCAGCAAGAGCAGGCCTTAACTCAGGCCGCCTGCCCCCATCAGCAGGAGGTTCAGCAAAGCAGAAGAGAAGGAGCCCTTTCTCGAGGAGCTCAGAGCAAGGCAGAGCCAGAGGAGGCACGGCGAGGCCTGTCACACAGCCCGGAGCAGTGGGCCCATGTGCCCCCTGCCAGCTGGCAGGAGGACACCCAGCCCGTCTGCAAGCCGTGGGTGGCCACGCTCCTGGTGCTGCAGGGTGCCCCTCTTCCTTCTTGCTCCAGAGGGGAGGATGCGGCGGCTTCAGCAGTTCAGACTGCAGTGGGGGACAGGCAGGCACAGCCCTACCCCCCCCAGGCCAAGGGAGCCCCCAGAAGAGATGGGCACCCCCCCGGCGCTGAGGGAGCTCCCAACAGCAGCTGACAGAGAGGAGCCCACGGCTGTGTTCTGAGGGAAAGAGGTGAGGATGGGGCCTGGCAGGGTCACCACCACTGGGGAGGCCTGGATGGCCACAGTCGAGTCAGCGCAGCGGGCGACACAGGGCTCACTGCAGCTGCTGGCAAGTGGGGTTGGGCCCGAGGAGCCACAGGTCTGTGGCAGGCAGGGTCTGAAGCAAGACATCTCTGGGGGAGAGAGGCAGAGCTGAAACACAGAGCACAGAGGAAACAGAGACCTCAGCGTCAGTCTGCCTGCTCTGCAGCTCTCTCTCGCAAGGGGCAAGAGCAGGCATGAAGATTGATGCCATGACCCCAGCAAAAACAGGCTTATCCCCAGTGATCCCCTCCTGCCTGAGAGACTCCCACTCTTCCCAACTCTCCCCTGCCAGCCCCATCAACAGGGACGCTGCTCAAGCCCTTCCACACTTGTAGTGCAGGGCCAAGCTGAGGCAGCGCAAGCATCCCCCTGAGTAGCCACCATGACAGCAGTTCAGCCCACAGGCAGAGATGGAGCGCACTCAGGCTTACCTCGTTCCTGGAGGAAAGGGAGGCCAGAGAGGAGGATGCAGAGCCTGGAGCAGCGCAGGCTTATATGCTATGTCCCAGAGCCCTGAGGGGCCACCAGCATTCCTTGCTCATGAAGCACCAAAACACCCAGCGGTTGCCGCTTGCCAAGGCCTCGTTGGTGACTAAGCCCTTGCTTCTTTCATCTGAGATGGTTTGTACCTGCTGCACAGCATCTCACATCAAGGTAATTCATTTGTTTCCAGGCCTGCTGAGACCAATTGTCTTGGAGGCTAGCTGTGTAGAGAGTTTAAGTGTCTTTCCATCCCATGGAATTGTAGGCTCATTGAACAAGTAGCAGAAGAGACTCACATCTCCATCCCCATGTCCCTTGATGGCTTGACCAGCTCCTATGCCTCTTCCAGCCAGGGGTCTGCTCTCAGATTGGGAAGTGGAGAATCTTTTGGACACAAGCAATTGAGGGCATAGGAAGGTGATCAACAATAGTTGCATCCTTCCCTGAAACGGACCCTCATCCTAATGGGCCTGTTTTGCTCCGCAGGGTCATGTCAGTGGCCAAAGGCCTGAATGACCTGCTTCTGTGGAGATATTAAGGCCATGGAGTCAAAAGTTCATGGGTCTTTTTTCTGGGTCACAGATGGGGTGGAAAATTCCAGACATTTCAATCTAGAAAATGACTTCCCAGAGCACATGGGAGTCATTGATGATGTGGAAGAGCTGGGAAAAGCCCAGAGCTCCAGGCAAACATGGGTCACCCTGCTGTGGACACAGTGCCCTGGCCTCACGTGCAACAGGGGTAGCAGAGCTCGTGGCCTCATTCCTCCCAAAGTGCTGCTTCCCTCAAGGGCATTTCCACACATTTTTCACCAACTCTCGGGTTTGTGCATTCTTGTGCTGCTGCTGCTGCCCTCCAAGCCACTGTCATTGGGTCACTGCTCAGGGACTCATGTGATTTATTCTACCCCAGAACCCTGATGGCTAGAACGGACCTCTGAGGGAGCCAGGAGTTTGCAGTATGTTCTGTGTCACCATGAAGAGCACACGAGCTGGCTTTGTGCAAGCTCTGTGGAGAAGGACCTGGTGGTCCTGGTGGCTGACAGGTTGGCCATGAGCCAGCAGTGTGCCCTGGGGGCCAAGATGTCCAATGGGATCCTATGGTACAGTAAAAGGAGCGTGGCCAGCAGTTCAAAGGAGGTGATCCTCCCCCTCTGCTCTGCCCTGGTCAGGCCCCAGGTGAAGTATTGTGTACAGCTCTGTGCTCCGTGGTATAAAAAAGCCAGGGATCTCCTGGAGAGAGTCCAGAGGAGGCTACGGAGATGATTAAGGGCCTGGAGCATCTCCCCTGTGAGGAAAGGCTGAGTGAGCTGGGGCTGTTCAGCCTTGAGAGAAGAAGCCTGAGAGGGGATCTGATCAATGGTTATCAATATCTGAGGGGTGTGACACAGGGGGAAACAGACATCCTCTCCTCAGTTTTCTGTGAGGTCAGGACAAGGGGCGATGACCTCAAGTTGGAGCACAGGGAGTTTCACAGCAATCTGCAGAAGAACTTCTTCCCGTTGAGGGAGCCCTGGGACAGGCTGCCCAGGGGGGTGTGGAGTCTCCTTCTCTGGAGATACTCCAGCCCCATCTGGACATCGACCTGTGTGACATGTCCTATGGACCCTGCTTTGGCAGACGGGTTGGACTCAATGAGCTCTGGAGGTCCATTCGAACCCCTACAGCTCTGTGATTCTGTAGTTCTGTGATGGTGAGCATGACCAGCATTCACAGTGAAGCTCAGGCAGGAAAGGCATGGCAGGCGTGCCACCAAAAGCTGACACTGTCACAGCCACATCTACCCCGATCTCTCCCACCTTGGGAGGCAGCTGCAAGGTGAGATTGCACAGAAGCACCAGCTGTTTCAGAAATGCTGCTAGAATGTGTGGAAACAGCCTAGAGGAAAGGGATACTTTGAGAAGAATGAAGCTGTGAGCTCTGCTATCCCTGGCATGCCTTAGGTTAGGACACTCAGGACACTCAAGTCCACAGCATGATGATTCCCAAGTGCCTGGAGCTCAGGGATTTTCCCAACTCTTGCACATCACCATGACTCCCAGGTGCTCTGGGAGACTGATCCAATGTCCCTTTGATGTTTGAAATACATGGGATGGGCCCTGACCCAGGAAAAAGAGCTCTAAGCTTTTGGCTCCCTTTTCTGCGCCTCTCCTCAAAACAGGGTATCCAGGCTTTTGGCCTCTGAGGTGAACTTGCTGAGCAAAACAGGTACGTTTGAGCATGGGAAGGACACGGGAGTCTCTTTGATCATCTTCCTCAACACCAATTTGCTTTTTTCCAAAAGTTCTCCACTTGTCAATCTGAGACCACACTTCTGCTTGGAGGAAGAATAAAGCCCTGCTCAAGCCACCAAGAGACATGGCTCTGGAGATCCCATGGAGAGGTCCCTTGAAATGGACCTGCCTGACACTCTTGCCTACTCCTCATTGGTTTGAATCTACCTTAGTTGCCTGAGCTCATGGACAATAAAGCCAGGATGTGGCAGAGCCTGATAACCATAAGCAAAATCCTCATGGCCCTCCCTGCTGCTGTGCTGTTTTCAGCTGGGATAAGGTTAATTTTCACAAAATAGAGAGGGGCCACAGCCAGGACAGGTGGCCCCAAAAAGCCAAATTGGTATTGCACACAGGAGAAGAGATGCCACATTCTCCAGGGATGTGGCAAAGTTCAAGTGGAAAGAAAGATTACTGTGGGCTAGAGGGAAGTTCCTTGCATGCAGAAGGGATGGTCATGGTGACCTTCACGGCCTTCATCATGCTCTAAAATGGCCTGTTTTTGTGATCAAAGAGATGTCCACATCCTCCCCTGATGATAACCCTCCTCACTCAAACTGACCTCACTTTCTTTGTTAAATGCATCCCACAGGCCTGGATGGCCTGCTTTTGAGGACAAGCTCAGGGCAGGGAGCCAAAAGCTCATGGCCTTTTTGCCTTGGTCAGACATGGGGCGACCCATCCCATGCACTTCAAACATCAGACATTGGATCAGTCTCCCAGAGCATCTGGGAGTCATGGTGCAAGAGTTGGGAAAATCCCTGAGCTCCAGGCACTTGGGAATCATCATGCTGTGAACTTGAGTGTCCTGAGTGTCCTAACCTAAGGCATGCCAGGGATAGCAGAGCTCACATCTTCATTCTTCCGAAAGCATCTCTTTCCTCTAGGCTGTTTCCACACATTCTAGCAGCATTTCTGAAACAGCTGGTGCTTCTGTTCAATCTCACCTTGCAGCTGCCTCCCAGGGTGATAGAGATTGGGAAAGTTGTGGCTGTGACAGTGTCGGCTTTTGGTGGCACGCCTGCCATGCCTTTCCTGCCTGAGCTTCACTGTGAATGCTGGCCATGCTGACCGTGAAGAGAAGCTATGACAAAGGCAGTCCAGGGGACACAAACCAGCTCAAAGTGTCCCTCCAAACAAGCCTGAGTCCACCCTGTTCACTGGCCTTATGAATTTGGACACAGGTGAATCGTTTTGATGTTAGCAAGCACACCTCTTACAGGCCTGGTCCACCGCTCACAGCCCTGGTCCTGACAGGGGACTTCAGCCACCCAGATGTGTGCTGGAAAAGCAGCACAGGCCAGGAAACTCCTGGAGCATGTGGAGGGAACTACTGAGTGCAGGGGATGGAGACGCTGATTCGAGGAGAGGCACTGCCCAACCTCTTGCTGCTGGTGCAGAAGAACTGATCAGGGAGCTCCCAACTGGAGGCAGCCTGGGCTGCAGCAGGCTGGAATTCTGAATCCAGGTGGAGACCCATAGTGAGTGGTGCACCTCAGGGGTCCGTATTAGAACCAGCATTATTGAGCATTTTTGTTGGGGACATGGACAGTGGGATCGAGTGGCCCCTCGGGGGGTTTGCTGAAGGCACGGGGATGTGTGCTGTTGTGGATACTCTAGAAGGGAGGGATGCCATCCAGAGGGACCTTGGCAGGCTTGAGGAGTGGTCCCAAGCAAACCTCATGAAGTTCCATAAGGCCAAGTGCAAGGTCCCCCACCTGGGTCAGGGCAATCCCAAACGTGGGTACAGGTGGGCAGTGAGTGGATGGAGAGCAGCCCTGTGGAGGAGAAGCTGGGGTTACTGGCAGATGAAACACTAAAGATGCTCCAGCAATGATCCTGCTCGCAGTCTAAAAGGCAGTCATATCTCGGGCTGCACCCAAAGCTCTGTGCTGAGCAGGTCAAAGGCAGGGGATTGGCCCCCTCTACTCTGCTCTGGGGACACCCCACCTTGAGTTGTGTGTCCAGCTCTGGGGTACCCAGAAAAACATGACATGAGGTGGAGCTCTTGGAACAAGTCCTGAAGAGGTCCAGGTCTAGACTGAAAGAGGGTAGGTTTAGGTTAGATATTAAGAAGAAATGCATTCCCATGAGGGTGGTGAGACACAGTTCTCCAGACAAATTTTAGATGCCCCATCTCTGGAAGTCTTCAAGGCACATCCAGGTCCTATGTGCCTTTGAAGCAACATGATGTACTGGAAGATATCGCTGTCTCTGGCAGGGAGGCTGGAAAAGGATGATTTTTAAATTCACTTCTGATCCAAAATCATTTCAGATGAAAGAAGCAAGGGCTTAGTCACCAGCGAGGCCTTGGCAAGTGGCAGCCGCTGGGTGTTTCATTGCTTCATGAGCAAGGAATGCTGGTGGCCCCTCAGGGCTCTGGGACACAGCATATAAGCCTGCGCTGCTCCAGGCTCTGCATCCTCCTCTCTGGCCTCCCTTTCCTCCAGGAACGAGGTAAGCCTGAGTGCGCTCCATCTCTGCCTGTGGGCTGAACTGCTGTCACGGTGGCTACTCAGGGGGATGCTTGCGCTGCCTCAGCTTGGCCCTGCACTACAAGTGTGGAATGGCTTGAGCAGCGTCCCTGTTGATGGGGCTGGCAGGGGAGAGCTGGGAAGAGGGGGAGTCTCTCAGGCAGGAGGGGATCAATGGGGATAAGCCTGTTTTTGCTGGGGTCATGGCATCAATCTTCATGCCTGCTCTTGCCCCTTGCGAGAGAGAGCTGCAGAGCAGGCAGACTGACGCTGAGGTCTCTGTTTCCTCTGTGCTCTGTGTTTCAGCTCTGCCTCCATCCCCCAGAGATGTCTTGCTTCAGACCCTGTCTGCCACAGGCCTGTGGCTCCTCGGGCCCAACCCCACTTGCCAGCAGCTGCAGTGAGCCCTGTGTCGCCCGCTGCGCTGACTCGACGGTGGCCATTGAGGCCTCCCCAGTGGTGGTGACCCTGCCAGGCCCCATCCTCACCTCTTTCCCTCAGAACACAGCCGTGGGCTCCTCTCTGTCAGCTGCTGTTGGGAGCTCCCTCAGCGCCGGGGGGGTGCCCATCTCTTCTGGGGGCTCCTTTGGCCTGGGGGGTGCAGGGCTGTGCCTGCCTGTCCCCCGCTGCAGTCTGAACTGCTGAAGCCGCCACATCGTCCCCTCTGGAGCAAGAAGGAAGAGGGGCACCCTGCAGCACCAGGAGCGTGGCCACCCACGGCTTGCAGACGGGCTGGGTGTCCTCCTGCCACCTGGCAGGGGGGACACATGCCCACTGCTCCGGGTTGTATGACAGGCCTCGCTGTGCCTCCTCTGGCTCTGCCTTGCTCTGAGCTCCTCGAGAAAGGGCTCCTTCTCTTCTGCTTTGCTGAACCTCCTGCTGATGGGGGCAGGCGGCCTGAGTTAAGGCCTGCTCTTGCTGGGCTGGCATCAGCACCAGGTCGAGCAGGATGGGTCAAGGCAAGCGCTGTGTGTGGAGCTTGTCCTTGGGAAACGGGCCGTGCTCTGTGCCTGCCTGAACCCTGCAGACGTCTCTCTTGCTGTCTGTTCTGTGCTACTGCGTATCCTCCTTCTCATTAAAGACTTTGTTCAGTGCAGCTCGAGACTCGTGGTGCTTTGTTCTCACACACGGTCACCTGCTTTCTATGTGGGGAATGTACAAATCCAGTGTCCCAGCTGGTCATATGTCAGTGTGAATTCAGACATTTGTTTTAATGTCTCTGTCCTGGCTCGTGCATTTCACAAGCTGGGTGTCTGCACAAGGCCTGTGGTGAGCAGCCCAGGGAGGCTGGAGCAGGTAGTTGTGGCCGAGTGGTGAAGGCGATGGACTAGAAATCCATTGGGGTTTCCCCGCGCAGGTTCGAATCCTGCCAACTACGGGTGGAAGATCCCTTTTGGGCTGCCTGCACGGGGACACACTGCAGCCCTGGGAATCTGCTCCACACTGTACAAGGTGTTGAGGGAGACAGAAATAACCCTGCCTATTGCCTATAGCACTTGTCCTCACTCTCACCCCAACGAATGCCTGGATTAAGAGAAAATCTTGCTCCTATAGGCAAGGTGCTGCAACTGAGTACAAGCCATTAAAAGAGGTTGTTTCTTGAGCTGCCTCAAACTAGATCAAGCTCATCTCCAAAGAAAGCCTGCAACAACATGGCACTCATTGGTAAAGGTCAAGGGGAACACTTTTGTGTCTCATGAATGAGGAAGGTCTCAGGCTTAGAACAATGAAGACTATATATGTAGAGAAGACAAATGCTCTGTATGTGGACCATTGCTTTGCTCCCAGAACAAAAGAAGGTGAACTTCCCATTTTCCTTCTAGGGGAAGCGTGCACATAAGACCCAGGAAGGAAACGAGGCATGAGCACAAGTACCTGGTGCTCAAGTGTCCTGGAGCCTCAGGTGGGGATGGGGAAGGTCCATTTCTCTGGAGATGCCCAACATTCAACCAGTCCAAGGCATGAAAATCCTCTTCCACTTGACCCTGCTTTGAGCCACTCTCACACTGCTGGTTCAACCTCTGCTGTTGTGTGAGGATCTGAACCCTTACCGGATGCCCTCAGCTAGAAGCAGCCATCAAGAATAAGGGAGCAGAGGTGGGCCAGTGCTCAGAAGAGCAGCAGAGGTTTGATGGGCAGAGGAGAGCAGAGGGGGCACTGATGTCAGTCCCAGGCCTGGGAACACAAGAAAGGAGGGAAGATTGGCATGCAAGAAACAGCTGAGCCAACAGTAAAGCAAGGCAAGAGGTGTCAGCCTGTCAAGAAAAGCCCTGAGGGAGCCCCAAAAGCTTGAGGTCCCACTGAGATTTGAACTCAGATCACTGGATTCAGAGTCCTGAGAGCTGCACTCTCACTCACTCCCTCACTTTCTCTTTCTCGTTCTCTGCCTCTTTTTACCTGACAAATTCTCTCTCTCTGTCTCTCCCCCTTTCTTTTTCTTGGACACCTCAGTGTGTTGTGGTTTTACGTGGGAAGGTAACCAGCCTCCCAACTGGTCAGATGTCAATATTAGTACAGACATGTGAGTTAACATCTCAGTCCTTCCAGGTTGGTGGGTTTTCAGGTATGGAGGTTTGCAGTGTGACTGCTCCAGGCTGCACCTGCACATGGGCACAGCAGCAAACACTCGGGACAGACAACCACCTGGATGTGCACATTAGTCGCATTGGTGTTTCCAAATGTAGCACCAAGCTTGTCCTCCACCCCATCTGCCCATCTGCAGAGCCCCTGAGGTCTCTGCTTGTGGCTGGGAAGCTGGGGATTGATGTGCCTGATGGAAGGGAGAAAGCTCAGGATGCCCAGGACACAGATTTCCTTGGTGGGGGAACTCTGTGCTGATGCAAGAGAGAAGTGGAAAACCAAATCAATTAGCAGAGGATGGTTTCGATCCATCGACCTCTGGGTTATGGGCCCAGCACGCTTCCGCTGCGCCACTCTGCTCCCTCACAGCTCCCTTTGGACCTTCCAAGTTCCTGGGTCAGGATATTCTCTGTGAACACTTGAGCTGGCTCTGCAGGACCTGGAGGAGCCCTGGAGCAAGGGGGGCAGTCTTTTTGCTTTCCAGGGAGCAGAGGACCTGCTCTCCATACACATCATGCACGCTGCCACCCTGCCCAGAAATCCAGCTCCCAGGAGCTGCAGGACTCTGCCTGTTTTATATGTCAGTTCTGTGGGACAAGGAAGAACACATGGACACTCAGCATACAGGAACATGTCCATGTGTGCAAGGGCTGGGGCTGGGTCAGGTGGAATACCCCAGGTCCTCAGCTCACATCTGCAAAGAGTCTCTTCATCCTCAGCAGGGAGGTCTATTGATGCACAGCAGGACCTGTTCTGTAGCTCACAGTTGATGCTGCCTCTGCACAACTGCCTGCCTTTGTGAGGGGCACAATGTAAATGCTGGCAAGCGGCCAGATCCAGAGGTGTTGTCGTGGTTTACCCCCAAGCAGTGGCTGAGCACCAGGCACCAATCTGTCACCCCTTCCCAGGAGAAGAAACAGACCATACCCCCTTTGGGTTGGGATAAAGACAGTGCCCTGACAAGCACTGCAAAAACAAAAGTCCAGGAGAATGTACACACACCCAGTGAAAACACTGGACACTACACAGACACCAGGACCTGCTCATGCTCTTTTCCCTGCAGAAAGGCTCACCCTAACCCCATCTTGCCGTCACGCTGCATACCTCCAGACCTGGAAATCACAACACTGGGAAGTGCCATGACTGGTTGTAAGATAAGGTTTGTGAAATGCACGAGTGAGGACTGAGGCGATAAAATAAATGTCTGAATTCACATTGACATCTGACCAGCTGGGACACTGGATTTGTACATTCCCCACATAGAAAGAGGGTGACCGGGTGTAAGGACAACAAAGCACCATGAGTCTCGAGCTGCACTGAACAAAGTCTTTAATGAGAAGGAGGATATGCAGTAGCACAGAACAGACAGCAAGAGAGACGTCTGCAGGGTTCAGGGAGGCACAGAGCACGGCCCGTTTCCCAAGGACAAGCTCCACACACAGCGCTTGCCTTGACCCATCCTGCTCGACGTGGTGCTGATGCCAGCCCAGCAAGAGCAGGCCTTAACTCAGGCCGCCTGCCCCCATCAGCAGCAGGTTCAGCAAAGCAGAAGAGAAGGAGCCCTTTCTCAAGGCGCTCGGAGCAAGGCAGAGCCAGAGGAGGCACGGCGAGGCCTGTCACACAGCCCGGAGCAGTGGGCCCATGTGCCCCCTGCCAGGTGGCAGGAGGACACCCAGCCCATCTGCAAGCCGTGGGTGGCCACGCTCCTGGTGCTGCAGGGTGCCCCTCTTCCTTCTTGCTCCAGAGGGGACGATGCGGCGGCTTCAGCAGTTCAGACTGCAGCGGGGGACAGGCAGGCACAGCCCTGCACCCCCCAGGCCAAAGGAGCCCCCAGAAGAGATGGGCACCCCCCCGGCGCTGAGGGAGCTCCCAACAGCAGCTGACAGAGAGGAGCCCACGGCTGTGTTCTGAGGGAAAGAGGTGAGGATGGGGCCTGGCAGGGTCACCACCACTGGGGAGGCCTCAATGGCCACAGTCGAGTCAGCGCAGCGGGCGACACAGGGCTCACTGCAGCTGCTGGCAAGTGGGGTTGGGCCCGAGGAGCCACAGGCCTGTGGCAGGCAGGGTCTGAAGCAAGACATCTCTGGGGGAGGGAGGCAGAGCTGAAACACAGAGCACAGAGGAAACACAGACCTCAGCGTCAGTCTGCCTGCTCTGCAGCTCTCTCTCGCAAGGTGCAAGAGCAGGCATGAAGATTGATGCCATGACCCCAGCAAAAACAGGCTTATCCCCATTGATCCCCTCCTGCCTGAGAGACTCCCCCTCTTCCCAGCTCTCCCCTGCCAGCCCTATCAACAGGGACGCTGCTCAAGCCCTTCCACACTTGTAGTGCAGGGCCAAGCTGAGGCAGCGCAAGCATCCCCCTGAGTAGCCACCATGACAGCAGTTCAGCCCACAGGCAGAGATGGAGCGCACTCAGGCTTACCTCGTTCCTGGAGGAAAGGGAGGCCAGAGAGGAGGATGCAGAGCCTGGAGCAGCACAGGCTTATATGCTGTGTCCCAGAGCCCTGTGGGGCCACCAGCATTCCTTGCTCATGAAGCACCAAAACACCCAGCGGTTGCCGCTTGCCAAGGCCTCGTTGGTGACTAAGCCCTTGCTTCTTTCATCTGAGATGGTTTGTACCTGCTGCACAGCATCTCACATCAGCATAATTAATTTGTTTCCAGGCCTGCTGAGACCAATTGTCTTGGAGGCTAGCTGTGTAGAGAGTTTAAGTGTCTTTCCATCCCATGGAATTGTAGGCTCATTGAACAAGTAGCAGAAGAGACTCACATCTCCATCCCCATGTCCCTTGATGGCTTGACCAGCTCCTATGCCTCTTCCAGCCAGGGGTCTGCTCTCAGATTGGGAAGTGGAGAATCTTTTGGACACAAGCAACTTAGGGCATAGGAAGGTGATCAACAATAGTTGCATCCTTCCCTGAAACGGACCCTCATCCTGTTTTGCTCAGCAGGGTCATGTCAGTGGCCAAAGGCCTGAATGACCTGCTTCTGTGGAGAGATTAATGCCAGCGAGTCAAAAGTTCATGGGTCTTTTATCTGGGTCACGGATGGGGTGGCCAATTCCAGACATTTCAATCTGGAACAGGACTTCCCAGAGCACATGGGAGTAATTGCTGATGTAAAAGTGCTGGGAAAAGCCCAGAGCTCCAGGCAAACATGGGTCACCCTGCTGTGGACACAGTGCCCTGGCCTCACGTGCACTAGGGGTAGCAGAGCTCGTGGCCTCATTTCTCCCAGAGCACTGCTTCCCTCAAGTTCATTTCCACATATTTTTCACCAACTCTCGTGTTTGTGCATTCTTGTGCTGCTGCTGCTGCCCTACAAGCCATTGTCATTGGGTCACTGCTCAGGGACTCGTGTGATTTAGTCTACCCCAGAACCCTGATGGCTAGAATGGATCTCTGATGCAGCCAGGAGTTTGCAGTGTGTTCTGTGGCACCATGAAGAGCACACGAGCTGGCTTTGTGCAAGCTCTGTGGAGAAGGACCTGGTGGTCCTGGTGGCTGACAGGTTGGCCATGAGCCAGCAGTGTGCCCTGGGGGCCAAGATGTCCAATGGGATCCTATGGTACAGTAAAAGGAGCGTGGCCAGCAGTTCAAAGGAGGTGATCCTCCCCCTCTGCTCTGCCCTGGTCAGGCCCCAGGTGAAGTATTGTGTACAGCTCTGTGCTCCCTGGTATAAAAAAGCCAGGGATCTCCTGGAGAGAGTCCAGAGGAGGCTACGGAGATGATTAAGGGCCTGGAGCATCTCCCCTGTGAGGAAAGGCTGAGTGAGCTGGGGCTGTTCAGCCTGGAGAAAAGAAGCCTGAGAGGGGATCTGATCAATGGTTATCAATATCTGAGGGGTGTGACACAGGGGGAAACAGACATCCTCTCCTCAGTTTTCTGTGAGGTCAGGACAAGGGGCGATGACCTCAAGTTGGAGCACAGGGAGTTTCACAGCAATCTGCAGAAGAACTTCTTCCCGTTGAGGGAGTCCTGGGACAGGCTGCCCAGGGGGGTGTGGAGTCTCCTTCTCTGGAGATACTCCTGCCCCATCTGGACATCGACCTGTGTGACATGTCTTAGGGACCCTGCTTTCGCAGGGGGCTTGGATTCCATTATTTCTTGAGGTCCCTTCCAAACCTTAAGATTCTGTGATTCTGTAGTTCTGTGATGGTGAGCATGGCCAGCATTCACAGTGAAGCTCAGGCAGGAAAGGCATGGCAGGCGTGCCACCAAAAGCCGACACTGTCACAGCCACATCTACCCCGATCTCTCCCACCTTGGGTGGCAGCTGCAAGGTGAGATTGAACAGAAGCACCAGCTGTTTCAGAAATGCTGCTAGAATGTGTGGAAACAGCCTAGAGGAAAGGGATACTTTGAGAAGAATGAAGCTGTGAGCTCTGCTATCCCTGGCATGCCTTAGGTTAGGACACTCAGGACACTCAAGTCCACAGCATGATGATTCCCAAGTGCCTGGAGCTCAGGGATTTTCCCAACTCTTGCACATCACCATGACTCCCAGGTGCTCTGGGAGACTGATCCAATGTCCCTTTGATGTTTGAAATACATGGGATGGGCTCTGACCCAGGAAAAAGAGCTCTAAGCTTTTGGCTCCCTTTTCTGCGCCTCTCCTCAAAACAGGGTATCCAGGCTTTTGGCCTCTGAGGTGAACTTGCTGAGCAAAACAGGTACGTTTGAGCATGGGAAGGACACGGGAGTCTCTTTGATCATCTTCCTCAACACCAATTTGCTTTTTTCCAAAAGTTCTCCACTTGTCAATCTGAGACCACACTTCTGCTTGGAGGAAGAATAAAGCCCTGCTCAAGCCACCAAGAGACATGGCTCTGGAGATCCCATGGAGAGGTCCCTTGACATGGACCTGCCTGACGCTCTTGCCTACTCCTCATTGGTTTGAATCTACCTTAGTTGCCTGAGCTCATGGACAATAAAGCCAGGCTGTGGCAGAGTCTAATGACCATAAGTAAAATCCTCATGGCCCTCCCTCCTGCTGTGCTGTTTTCAGCTGGGATAAGGTTAATTTTCACAAAATAGAGAGGGGCCACATCCAGGACAGGTGGTCCCAAAAAGCCAAATTGATTTGCACACAGGAGAAGAGATGCCACATTCTCCAGGGATGTGGCAAAGTTTAAGTGGAAAGAAAGATCATTGTGGGCTAGAGGGAAGTTCCTTGCATGCAGAAGGGATGGTCATGGTGACCTTCACTGCCTTCATCATGCTCTAGAATGGCCTGTTTTTGTGATCAAAGAGATGTCCACATCCTCCCCTGATGATAACCCTCCTCACTCAAACTGACCTCACTTTCTTTGTTAAATGCATCCCACAGGCCTGGATGGCCTGCTTTTGAGGACAAGCACAGGGCAGGGAGCCAAAAGCTCATGGCCTTTTTGCCTTGGTCAGACATGGGGCGACCCATCCCATGCACTTCAAACATCAGACATTGGATCAGTCTCACAGAGCACCTGGGATTCTTGGTGTTGTGCAAGAGTTGGGAAAATCCCTGAGCTCCAGGCACTTGGGAATCATCATGCTGTGGACTTGAGTGTCCTGAGTGTCGTAACCTAAGGCATACCAGGGATAGCAGAGCTCACAGCTTCATTCTTCTCAAAGTATCACTTTCCTCTAGGCTGTTTCCACACATTCTAGCAGCATTTCTGAAACAGCTGGTGCTTCTGTTCAATCTCACCTTGTAGCTGCCACCCAAGGTGGGAGAGATCAGGGTAGATGTGGCTGTGACAGTGTCGGCTTTTGGTGGCACGCCTGCCATGCCTTTCCTGCCTGAGCTTCACTGTGAATGCTGGCCATGCTCACCGTGAAGAGGAGCTATGACAAAGGCAGTCCAGGGGACACAAACCAGCTCAAACTGTCCCTCCTGAGTCCACTCTGTTCATTGGTCTTATGAATTCGGAAAAAGGTGAATCGTTTTGATGTTAGCAAGCACACCTCTCACAGGCCTGGTCCTGACAGGGGACTTCAGCCACCCAGACGTGTGCTGGAAAAGCAGCACAGGCCAGGAAACTCCTGGAGCGTGTGGAGGGAACTCCTGAGTGCAGGGGATGGAGACGCCGATTCGAGGAGAGGCACTGCCCAACCTCTTGCTGCTGGTGCAGAAGAACTGATCAGGGAGCTCCCAACTGGAGGCAGCCTGGGCTGCAGCAGGCTGGAATTCTGAATCCAGGTGGAGACCCATAGTGAGTGGTGTCCCTCAGGGGTCCGTATTAGAAACAGCATTATTGAGCATTTTTGTTGGGGACATGGACAGTGGGATTGAGTGGCCCCTCGGGGGGTTTGCTGAAGGCACGGGGATGTGTGCTGTTGTGGATACTCTAGAAGGGAGGGATGCCATCCAGAGGGACCTTGGCAGGCTTGAGGAGTGGTCCCAAGCAAACCTCATGAGGTTACACAAGGCCAAGTGCGAGGTCCCCCACCTGGGTCAGGGCAATCCCAAACATGGGTACAGGTGGGCAGTGAGTGGATGGAGAGCAGCCCTGTGGAGGAGAAGCTGGGGGTACTGGCAGATGAAACACTAAAGACGCTCCAGCAATGATCCTGCTCGCAGTCTAAAAGGCAGTCGTATCTCGGGCTGCACCCAAAGCTCTGTGCTGAGCAGGTCAAAGGCAGGGGATTGGCCCCCTCTACTCTGCTCTGGGGACACCCCACCTTGAGCTGCGTGTCCAGCTCTGGGGTACCCACAAAAACATGACATGAGGTGGAGCTCTTGGAACAAGTCCAGAAGAGGGCCATGAAGATGATCTGGGGGCCTGAGCACCTCCCCTGTGAGAAAAGCTTAGAGGGATGGGGTTCTGTAGCCTGGACAAGAGAAAGCCCTGAGAAGGTTCCTTCCATAACCTCAGAGGTCTTACAAGCAGAAGGGGAGTGACTCTTTATCAGTGACTGTAGTTATAGGTCCAGGTCTAGACTGAAAGAGGGTAGGTTTAGGTTAGATATTAGGAAGAAATGCATTCCCATGAGGGTGGTGAGACACAGTTCTCCAGACAATTATTAGATGCCCCATCTCTGGAAGTCTTCAAGG
The DNA here is from genome assembly GCA_020800305.1 of Porphyrio hochstetteri. Lineage (NCBI taxonomy): Eukaryota > Metazoa > Chordata > Aves > Gruiformes > Rallidae > Porphyrio > Porphyrio hochstetteri. Next base: position 13,143,682 of record CM036915.1, on the reverse strand, counting down.
CACATCCAGGTCGTATGTGCCTTTGAAGCAACCTGATGTACTGGAAGATATCGCTGTCTCTGGCAGGGAGGCTGGAAAATGATGATTTTTAAGGTCACTTCTGATCCAAAATCATCTCAGATGAAAGAAGCAAGGGCTTAGTCACCAACGAGGCCTTGGCAAGTGGCAACCGCTGGGTGTTTCATTGCTTCATGAGCAAGGAATGCTGGTGGCCCCTCAGGGCTCTGGGACACAGCATATAAGCCTGTGCTGCTCCAGGCTCTGCATCCTCCTCTCTGGCCTCCCTTTCCTCCAGGAACGAGGTAAGCCTGAGTGCGCTCCATCTCTGCCTGTGGGCTGAACTGCTGTCACGGTGGCTACTCAGGGGGATGCTTGCACTGCCTCAGCTTGGCCCTGCACTACAAGTGTGGAAGGGCTTGAGCAGCGTCCCTGTTGATGGGGCTGGCAGGGGAGAGCTGGAAAGAGGGGGAGTCTCTCAGGCAGGAGGGGATCAATGGGGATAAGCCTGTTTTTGCTGGGGTCATGGCATCAATCTTCATGCCTGCTCTTGCCCCTTGCGAGAGAGAGCTGCAGAGCAGGCAGACTGACGCTGAGGTCTGTGTTTCCTCTGTGCTCTGTGTTTCAGCTCTGCCTCCCTCCCCCAGAGATGTCTTGCTTCAGACCCTGTCTGCCACAGGCCTGTGGCTCCTCGGGCCCAACCCCACTTGCCAGCAGCTGCAGTGAGCCCTGTGTCGCCCGCTGCGCTGACTCTACTGTGGCCATCCAGGCCTCCCCAGTGGTGGTGACCCTGCCAGGCCCCATCCTCACCTCTTTCCCTCAGAACACAGCCGTGGGCTCCTCTCTGTCAGCTGCTGTTGGGAGCTCCCTCAGCGCCGGGGGGGTGCCCATCTCTTCTGGGGGCTCCCTTGGCCTGGGGGGGGCAGGGCTGTGCCTGCCTGTCCCCCGCTGCAGTCTGAACTGCTGAAGCCGCCGCATCCTCCCCTCTGGAGCAAGAAGGAAGAGGGGCACCCTGCAGCACCAGGAGCGTGGCCACCCACGGCTTGCAGACGGGCTGGGTGTCCTCCTGCCACCTAGCAGGGGGGACACGTGCCCACTGCTGCGGGCTGTGTGACAGGCCTCGCCGTGCCTCCTCTGGCTCTGCCTTGCTCTGAGCTCCTCGAGAAAGGGCTCCTTCTCTTCTGCTTTGCTGAACCTCCTGCTGATGGGGGCAGGCGGCCTGAGTTAAGGCCTGCTCTTGCTGGGCTGGCATCAGCACCAGGTCGAGCAGGATGGGTCAAGGCAAGCGCTGTGTGTGGAGCTTGTCCTTGGGAAACAGGCCGTGCTCTGTGCCTCCCTGAACCCTGCAGACGTCTCTCTTGCTGTCTGTTCTGTGCTACTGCATATCCTCCTTCTCATTAAAGACTTTGTTCAGTGCAGCTCGAGACTCGTGGTCCTTTGTTCTCATCTTCCCTCAATGGTCTTTGTGCCCTGCAAGATGAGCGCTGTCTTTTGTCCTCACTCTACCACCAGTTGTGTCCTGAACTTAGAGCAAAGCACCAGAACCGTCTCAGCAGCATGACAATGACCAAAAAGTCATGCGAAAACTGAATGTGATTCTGTAGTCTTGTGATCATGGCCCTGTTTTTTGCTTAAGAAAAGCTCTATGACTCAATTTTGCAGTTTTAGGAAGCAGGCATTCTTTATGAAATAGCACTGGATGCACGGCAGATCGCTCCAAGCTAACATACATAGTGTTGGGTGCAAGAGCAAAAGCTTAATCATTCTAATACATGCATATTATTTTCATTTCCTGGATCTAATAATAATATTTGCCTATTCATTATGCATGTGCTTTAAGTTTCTGAGTGTCTCATGTGTGGGTCTTTGGTGGTCCTTTGTTGGTCCCTTGTGGTTCTTTGCAAATGTCCTTTTCCATGAACTTCTTGAAGCATGCTCAGTGTGGATGAATCCCAGTGGCTTGTTTCTTCTCTTAGAGTTATCTAGTCTTGCCTAGCTTCTTGTAAATTTATCTGCACCCTTCCACCGTGGCTGTGAAATATGCTCCTTGGCTGTATCTTGTCTCCTGGCATTCCTCGTCCTTCTGTAGCCATGCACTGTTCCACTGCACAGCAACATCTCAAGGTTTATGATGTCTTCTATCTATTTGTACCAAAAGTATCAAAGTTTCTCAAACAAGCACAATAGAATCACCACCAGAGGCATGGTGGGGTCTTTCAGCCTTTGTTCACGGAATCATCTGCAATGCTAGAGCTTGGACAGGGTAGGTTACTGGCTCTGTACATGGGCTGGGGGCAAAGGATCACGGAGACATTCAGTCTGATCGTTAACCTGATTATTTCAAACCATATTAAAATGCATACCAGGATCTGTTATCTGGAAAGAGTGCGACAGAGGAAAGAAAGCTTGGGTCTGAGGACTGGTCAGCATTCCCTCAGAATGAGATGAACCCCCACATTTAACCAGCCAGCACTGAAGACATGGAAAAGATGGAGGAAGATAGAGAGCAGCTTCATTCCAGTTTGACTATGAAGCATTACATAAAGAACAGGCATCCATCCACTGTGTCCTCAAATTGCATCTCTGGCCACAGGAAGCACCATGCGTGCTTCACCATGGTCCCCACCTAGGCATTACTGATCTTTACGTGCACCCTGACAGCAGCATGCTTTTCTTGCCAGGCACAACCACCAGCAGCAGCATCAGGTCCAGCTTTGGGCCAGACCAAAAATGCTTCTCAACTGGCTCCTGTCCCATCACCAGTGAATGACCCTTCCTGGAGCCAACCCAGCAGGAAGAATACACTGGTCTCAGCCGGCTGTCCTCCAGAGCCCCAGGCAGCTGATGCTGCATCAGTATTTCCCTCCAGCAACTTTATCTGGGGTCCCTGATAAGGAAACTGGGGAGCACCAGGGATTAAAAGAGAGCCTGTGCAGACAAGTGGATGCAGCATGGGAGGGAGCAGAGGCCCAGAGTAGAGGCTGTTGCCTCTCATGAAGGGTTACAGGGACCCTGCCTCTGTGCTGCTCTGATCACAACAGTCCAGGGTTGCATAACCCTGGCTTACAAGACCTGGGGGTGTCCTTGAGGGACCCAGGAGCAGGACTGAAGCTTTGCCCCTAAAGGCCTGGGAACAGGCACAGATGCTTGGTCTGGAGGACATGGAGGTGTTTCCAGAGGCTGTGCTGTGTGGAGCAAGGGCAGCTGTGGGCGCTGGGAGGAGCAGCGTGCTTTCCAGCTCAGATGTACTGTGTGTGGCAGAGGTGCCTACCAAGCAGCTGCTCAATGCTTTCCCCCTTGCTGGTGGGAGCTGACCATGCAGTGGGATGCTGAATGGGCTCTTTAGGAAGAGGAGATGGCAGCACCCTGGAGAGCCACTAAACAAAATCCTACTTGCGTTGGCCGGGAATCGAACCCGGGTCAACTGCTTGGAAGGCAGCTATGCTCACCACTATACCACCAACGCTGCTGGCTGCACACCTGCCTCCTGCTCCTCCCCTGCCCAAACTCACCTGCTTCCTGCTCACCCTCCACCCTTCCCACAGGACAGGCCCTTAGCTCTTCTCACAGAAGCCACCCTGCAGCACCCAGGCTCTGGCCCCACACCCAACACCTCGCCACACAGAGATAATTCAGTGCCCACTGGGAATCCCCCTTGGGCCCTGCTCCTGGATGCACCTGCACGTGCCCACGGCAGCAAACAGAGTCCCAGCACAGACATCCCCCGGGGGTGTTTGAGGCGACCCCATCGCCGTTTCACAAAGTAGCACCAAGCTTGTCCTCCTCCCCACCAGGTTCAGGACGTGGTGATACACCTTGGGTATTCTGAAACACAAAACTCCTTTGGCCTCATTGGCTCTGGGGGATTCACAGGCAGCGAGAGCCAGTCTAGGCTGGGTCTTTAGGTCACACTGACCCTGAGGTAGAAGCTTGGCAGTGTTTGTTGGTCTAAACCAGTTGCACAGGAGTTACTTGGTGCCTTGCTGTTCACAGAGGCTGGGAGGGCCTTGCCCTGCCCGTGCTGCAGTCCCTCATAGCTCCCTGTGCTTCCCTCTGGTGCAGCCCTGCCCTTGGGCATTTGATGACTCCCTTGTTGCAGCTGTGTGCTGCCCCTGCCACCAGGCAGCCTGCCAGGGAGTCAGAGAACCCCCAAGTCCTTCTCTGCATGCCTTCAGTGGTGCTTGTGCTGCTCAGCGCTGCTTGGGGTGGAGGTGTCTCCCAGTCATCCCTAGGGCCAGGGCTGGACTGGCGAGGATTGGGCGTGCACCAGCCTGAGCTGCTGTGAGATGTTCCAGAAAGGGTCTAGGCTGGCTGAGCTGGTAGAGCCTGTTGGTGAGGGCTGGAGATGAGGTGGCAGAACTGACACCTTCCTGCCTGTGCTCTGTCAGCTGGTTCCCTTTCCCATCTACAAGTCTGAGCATGCAGCAGGCAAGTAGAGTGAGACCTGGACAGGCTGGAGAGCTGAACAGTGAGAAATGAGATGAGGTTTAATAAAAGCAAGTGTAGAGTCTTGTACCTGGGAAGTAATAACCGCTTGTATCAGTACAGGCTGGGGGTGACCTGCTGGAGAGGCGCTCTGTGGAGAAGGACCTGGGGATCCTGGTAGATGACAGGGTGGCCATAAGCCAGCAGTGTGCCCTTGGGACAAGAAGGCCAGTGGGATCCTGGGGGCATCAAGAGGAGTGTGGCCAGCAGGTCAGTGGAGGTGATCCTCCCCCTCTGCTCTGCCCTGGTTAGGCCCCAGCTGGAGTATTGTGTCCACTGCTGGGTTCTCTGCTATAAAAAAGCCAGGGATCTCCTGGAGAGAGTCCAGAGGAGGCTATAGAGATGATTAAGGGCCTGGAGCATCTCTCCTATGAGGAAAGGCTGAGTGAGCTGGGACTGTTCAGCCTGGAGAAAAGAAGACTAAGAGGGGACCTTGTAAATGTTTATAAATATCTCAAGTGTTTGACACAGGGGGAAATGTCCAGCCTCTTCTCAGTGGCTGTGGGGACGCGACAAGGGGTGATGGCCTCACTTTGGAGCACAGGAAGTTCCACACTGTGATATATGTCCATCTGATTCGTGTGAATATGAAACAATGTCGGGGCCACATAGTGAGACATGACATTTTTGTACCCTTGTAGGGCCGGGGGCAATGTAAGTAGTTTCTGGCGGGAGAAGGGGGTTGTGTGCTGGGATGAGCAGTCCTGCAGGTGCATTCCCGTTGCTTAGTGTTACATTGAAACTCCTGCGGGCGGCGCTTGCGCAGTCACTGTTAGCAGCCGAACCGCGTTACAGGAAGGGGCCTGTGAGGGCTGCTGGTGGGAGAACACCGACCAATCACAGGAAGAAGTTTCTTCTCCCAAAAAGTATATAAGCACGAAAGTGAAACTGTTTGGTGTGTGTCGTGGTGGAGCGGGAGGCTCCTGGTACACGCAGACTGCACCACAGAGCTGTTTGCTTGCCTTTATTCGTTTAATAAATTGTTCAATTTGGTTAAAATCCTGTTTGGGAACAAGTCATTTCTCACACACACCAACATGTGGAAGAACTTCTTCCCAGTGACGGTGACAGAGCCCTGGGACAGGCTGCCCAAGGGGGTGTGGAGTCTCTTTCTCTGGAGATAATGCAGACCCGTCTGGACACCGACCTGTGTGACCTGTCCTGGGGACCCTGCTTCAGCAAGGGGTTGGACGAGATGAGCTCTTGAGGCCCCTTCCAACCCTTACGATTCTGTAATTCTGTGATCTGTGAAGGCAGTTTCCCAAGGTAGCCCACACAAAATTTGCCTCTCTGAGGTTCAGGGTCTTACCTCCACTTTTTTCTGTCCATACCCCTCAAGATTCAGAATCCCACCAGGGCATGAGTGCGGCAGCCCAGGCTGCCTCCAGTTGGGAGCTCCCTGATCAGTTCTTCTGCACCAGCAGCAAGAGGTTGGGCAGTGCCTCTCCTCGAATCGGCGTCTCCATCCCCTGCACTCAGGAGTTCCCTCCACAAGCTCCAGGAGTTTCCTGGCCTGTGCTGCTTTTCCAGCACACATCTGGGTGGCTGAAGTCCCCTGTCAGGACCAGGCCTGTAAGAGGTGTGCTTGCTAACATCAAAACGATTCACCTGTGTCCGAATTCATAAGGCCAGTGAACAGGGTGGACTCAGGCTTGTTTGGAGGGACACTTTGAGCTGGTTTATGTCCCCTGGACTGCCTTTGTCGTAGCTCCTCTTCACGGTCAGCATGGCCAGCATTCACAGTGAAGCTCAGGCAGGAAAGGCATGGCAGGCGTGCCACCAAAAGCTAACACTGTCACAGTCACATCTTCCCCAATTTCCCTCTCCCTTTGCTGTCCCTGAAAACTGTTTTATCTCAAACCATGAGTTTTACCTTTTTCCCCTGATTCTCATCCCCACCCACCAGGGAGGAGTGGCTTTGTGGTTCTTATCTGTCAGCTTGGCTACATCCCAACCTCTTTCTTATTTCCTCTTCAGGGAGAGCATGGCCAGCATTCACAGTGAAACTGAGCCATGAACGTCATGTTAAGTCAGCTGGCAAGGGTTTTCAGTGCAAGCACTCAGGCTAAACCTGAGAGACAGTTCTCCCTGCAACGCAGACACCCAGGAGACTGTGGGCAATTTCAGGCAGGAGGTCAAGACTGCACAATCTCACACAGGAGAAGAAACTCACTTCTCCAGGTATGTGGCAAAGTTCAACTGGAAGGAAAGATCATTGTGGGATGGAGGGAAGTTCCTTGCGTGCAGAAGGGATGGTCATGGTGACCTCTGCTACATTCATCATGCTCTAGAATGGCCTGCTTTTGTGATCAAGGAGATGTCCACATCCTCTCCTGATGATAACCCTCCTCACTCAAACTGACCTCACTTTCTTTGTAAATGCATCCCACAGGCCTGGATGGCCTGCTTTTGAGGACAAGCTCAAGGCAGAGAGCCAAAAGCTCATGTCTTTTCTGCCTTTTTCAGATATGGCGTGGCCCATCCCATGCACTTCAAACATCAGAGAGACATCATCAGTCTGCCAGAGCACCTGGGAGACCATGTGATCTGAAGGAGTTGGAAAAATCTCCTGGCAAACATGGGTCATTGTGCTGTGGACTTACTGGCCACGATTCCCCAGCCTCAGGTGTGCCAGTGATACCAGAACTCACAGTGCCTGTGGGCCACTTCCCTGAAGGGCATTTCCACACAATTTAGCACCAGTCCTGAAAAATCTGGTACTTCCATGTGATCTCATGCTGCTGGTGAGATGGCAGTGAGGGTGCAACCACTGGTGAGATGATTCCAGGTTATGGTGTAAGAGCTTCAGGAGGACAAAGAGTAAATATGAAGAAGAGAAGGCTCCGTTTGGCATTTGCACTGACATCTGTGCTGAGACAGACTTTTCCTCCCCTACGTGAAACACGGAGTAGGTACCATTCCTTGCACACAGCCAGCTCTTGTGCTCTCTGTGGTGCCACAGAACACAGTCCAGATTCTTGGCTCTATCAGAAGTCCTTTCTAGGCATCAGTGTTCTGGGGTAGACTTCCTGGGTCAATGGTGGTGTTCGCCAGGGCTCAGTGCTGATACCATTCCTGTTTAACATCTTTGTTGATGATGCTTTGGATGAGGGGATAGACTGCACCCTCAGTAATTTTGCAGATGACACCAAGCTGGGTAGAAGTGTGGATCTGCTGGAGGGTAGGGAGGCTCTGCAGAGGGACCCAGACAGGCTGGCTGGATGGGCCCAAGACAGGGGTGTGAGTTTCCACAAGGCCAAGTGCTGGGTCCTGCTCTTTGGCCACAACACCTCCCAGCAGCGCTCCAGGCTGGGGGCTGGAGAGCTGCCCAGCAGAGAGGGACCTGGGGGTGTTGATTGACAGCTGGCTGAACATGAGCCAGCAGCCTGCCCAGGTGGCCAAGAAGGCCAATAGCATCCTGGTCTGTATCAGCAATTGTGTGCCCAGCAGGGCCAGGGACGTGATCTTACTCCTGTACTCAGCCCTGGTGAGATCTCACTTCAAGCCCTGTGTGCAGTTTGGGTGCCACAGTGTGGGAAGGCCATCGAGGTGCTGGAGAGGGTGCAGAGAAGGGCAACCAGGCTGATTGGGGGTCTGGAGAACAGGTCACATGAGAAGAAGTTGAGGGATCTGGGGCTGTTCAGCCTGGAGAAGAGGAGGCAGAGGGGAGACCTTATTGGTCTCTACAGTTACCTGAAAGGAGGTGGGTTTTGGCCACTTTTCCCTTATAAGTAGTGACAGGACAGGAAGGGGTCAGGACATGTGCCTGATGATGGGAAATAGTGAAAGAATCCCTCTTTTGCTCATGTGTACAGCTCTGACGCTCATTACATTGTTCCATGAGTCTTTTCACTTCACTTTGATTTTCTCCCCACGGGGGAAGGGAGATGCACACATAGTCTGTATGGTGAAATGATAAGGGAGATGGAAATCCTAGCACATCATAATTGATGGAACATTGCCCAAACACTGCTCCAGTTCACTTGCATGACTCCTGCCTCTATTGTCAGTAGAAATTTCAGTCTAAATCTATCTGTACTGAGAAGGAAACACTTGTTTGTGTTTGTTGGGTTTTTTTCTTTGGGGAGAGGGTGGAATGGTGCTTTGGGGTTATTATTTTGATGTTGTAATTAGCTAGTCTCCATGGGCTGCTTTGGATAGTGTCTTCTGTTTTGGAGGTAGTTCATCTATGCATGATGTTCAGGGAACACTTGTTGCTCTGAGCACACCACTGATTCACAAATCCCCATCCCAGGAGACTAATCAAAGCAGTAGGAAAATTGCTGCCCCCATGACGTTGCTAATAATGTTGAACATTCTGGACATGATATAAAGACTTCTTCCCCCTCTACCTAGGTCATCAGAAATGTCTGGTCCCTTTCCAAAGCTTCCACCTTACATCTGACCTGACTACCTACAAGCGTCCACGGTCTCACACTAATCATTGTCCTCAGGGCTGCAGTATTAATGCCTCAGCCAGAGGAATGCCAAGGAGATAGGGAAGAAAAAAAGGAGAGCAGGTACCATCAGCCTTTTCACTTCACAAAATAAATTGTCTTGTACTCAGCTTATCTTTCCAGCTGACTTTCAGAGGGCCTTGCCACATGGAGAAACATGCTGATTGGTAGTGAGGTGAGGCTTGCACAGAAGTATCTCTTTCCTATTATCTTGTAGTAGTGTTCTTACAGCTTCTGCATGCAAAATATTTTCTTTGAACTGTTTAAGCCAGGAGTCTTAAAATACAGAAAAGCACTTTGGGATAACTATTTCTCTTGCACTGGATGTGTTGATCAGCCAATCACAGAAAGTTTCAGTCAGCATCTGTGAAACAGAAGGGAAGTGATAGAAGAGAAAAAATATGTTGAGGAGGGACAGGGGAAAGGGACCATGTCACCAGTGGCTGACTAAGAGAAATGAGCAGCATCAGAGGAGGTTGGGGGGCACATCTTAACAGAGTGATGTCTTTCTGCAGGTGGATTTTGGTGAGGAGGGCTTTGGTCCCTGAAGGCAGCAAATGTGTCAGAGATGGAGGCATTTGCATTTCATGGACTGCAGGTATAACTCTTCAAATACAGGTGACTAATATTTCGGTAAGTCTATAATATTATCAATACCAATGTTTCCAACAGAACTTCCTAAGACTTTACAGGGAATACTTTGGAAGTGACTTTTTGTCATTAGTTGTATTTGTGAACATTAATCAGCACCACTGGTCCTGAGGAATTTGCAGTCTGTATTGTAAGCTAGAAATACCTGTGCCTACCTGCCCAAGCAACACAATCTCAGGACTTTGTTCTTCACTGCGTATGGTTGGACATACCCAGAGCAATATGCAGCTCATCTGGAGCAGAAAGAAGTGAAAGCTGTGAGTGCTCACTGCATTTTAGAAGACCAGCGATGCTGAGTGAGCTGACTGTATTCTCTTGGTGGGCAGTACAATCGGCTTCCAGGGTGATGAACCAGTGTGTCTGCAACCTGCAGCATTAACTCAGCTGCTGCAAACTCAGTCTTGGCTCAACCACAGTGCTGTGGAAGGGGAGATGCTGATTTTTTGCCCAGTTCATGTGCTGCTTTTTTTGTTAAAAAATGGGAATTGCGCAATCTTTAAGATCAAAGACCTGTCTGGAAGAGATGGTAATGATGAGAAAAGTAAAAGTTGGAATTGGCTTAGTGAAATGTAGGCACAACAGTAGAAAGATGCATTTCCTCCTCTGTAATACTCTTCTCTCTGCTCTAGACAGAAAGTAGGGGAAGACAAAATTAAAGTTCTTTTTGTCCATCGAGTCTCTGTGCAGCATTTAGGTTTGGTGACATGTGTTCTGTTTTGCTTGTTTCTGCATCTCTTTGTATTAAAGCAGCAGAGAAGCGAGTGGGTTTTGCAATTGTGTTCCTGCTCTCAGCTGTGAACCCTGACATTTCCCTTTGCTTCTTGTTCTTCCAGCAATGCGTAACCAGACACGAGTGGGCGAGTTCATCCTGTTGGGCATCACCGATGTCCAGGGGCTGCAGCACTTTTGCTTCATCACATTTCTGTTGCTCTACTTGACCTGTCTTCTGGGAAATGGTGCCATTGTGACCGTGGTGATATGTGAGCCCCGGCTCCACACAGCAATGTACTTCTTCCTGGGGAACCTCTCCTGCCTGGACATTTTCTACTCTACTGTCACGGTTCCCAAGATGCTGACTGGCTTTCTCTTTGGCCCCCAGCCCATCTCTTTAGGCAAGTGTTTGGCTCAGCTCCATTTCTTCCACTTCCTTGGCAGTACAGAGGCTGTGCTCCTGGCCACCATGGCCTACGACCGCTATGTGGCCATTTGCAATCCTTTGCGCTACGCCCTTGTCATGAGCCCACGGACTTGTCTGCTGCTGGCTGGGGCCTGCTGGTCCACTGGCTTTGTGCATGCCATGATGCACTCAGTCATGACCTCCCAACTCAGTTTCTGTGGCCACAACCACATTCATCACTTCTTCTGTGACATCAAGCCACTGTTGAATTTGGCTTGCAGTAATACCAGCCTCAACATGAGCCTCCTCAACATTGTCACCCCAACTATTGTTCTAGGCCCCTTCACTCTCACAGTTCTCTCCTACCTCTACATCATCTCCTTTGTTGTCCAGAAAGTCCGTTCCCAGAAAGGAAGATGGAAGCCCTTCTCCACTTGTGCTTCCCACCTCACCGTTGTGGCACTGCTTTACATGCCAGTGCTTTTCAATTATGCACAGCCCTCCTCAGGAAGCTCCCTGGATAGAGATGTGCCAGTGTCTCTCCTGTACAGTGCTGTCACCCCAGTTCTGAACCCCTTGATCTACACTCTTACGAATCAGGAGGTGACACCTGTCCTGAAAAAAATGTTATGGAGAAAACTCCTTCATGAAAGGAAGTGACTGAAACAAGGAGAAGACTAGGAATAGGCTTACTCCACCACTCTTATTTGTATGGAAAGTGTTCAAAGGCACACCACATTGCAGTTGCAAGAGACTGAAAAACTACTGGTTTTCTCAAGTAGTTTATCACATTTAGAAGCTAATTAGATGGTTTGAAATCAGGGGAGATATTCCAGGACTGAAGCTTCTTCCATCATTTTTAGATGTCCTGTGGTGCCCCACCTTGTTTCTGGTTTCCCATACAGATGTGTGTGTGTGTTTTGTGCAGGATTTGAGGCATACCTGACAGAGGCAGAGAATTGTGGGCATACTGCTGTGTACAGTTATAATTTCTGGAGTTGAAACCTTGACCCTGTTGCCAATGCATTCCCAATCCACAGATCTTAGAAAGATTTTAATCTTTCCTGTTTGACAGCTCAGATCCATGCAACAGCACTAAGCATCTGACAATGAGGTATTTAAACCAATACTTGCTGTTAAAACAGGCATCTGTAGGTGTCTATGTAAGAGACTTGTGTGTCCCCCACCTGATGTGCCCGAAAGACACAGGAATCCATTGGGTTCTCCTTCATATGTGCCAGCCTGGATGAATATGCAAGCTATTTGCTGAGGCTGGTGCTTTCAGTGGAATTTTGATGCTTTTGATCATGCGGTAGGATTTTTGGCAATGGGATTGGTGGTGGCAGAAGGGGTCCACCTGTACCAAAGGAGGAAAAGGGTCTTAACCCAGGAGTTGGCAGGGTTTGTGGAGCAGGCTTTAAACTCCATTGAAAGGGGGAAGGTGTTAAAACCAGGATCCCTAGAAGTGGGTGGAGGGGCTGGGTGTCAAAGTCCGTGTGGGACCTAAAGTCCAGCTGAAGGGTGTCCACATGGCTGGTGATAAAATATGGGATGGCATGCTGCAATCAAATAGTAAATATCAGGATGAGGAGGGAAGGCTCCGTTTAGCTTTTGCACTGACATCTGTGCTGAGACAGACTTTTCCTCCTCTACATGAAATACAGAGTAGGTACCATTCCTTGCACACAGCCAGCTCTTGTGCTCTCCGTGGTGCCACAGAACACACTCTAAATTCCCGGCTTGCTCAGAGGTCCTTTGTAGCCATCAGTGTTCTGGGGTAGACTGAGTCACATGAACCGTTGAGCAGTGACCCAACCACAATGGTTTGGAGGGCAGCAGCAGCACTGTCGCAGTTTTGCGTGGCTGGGTGCTGGGAAAGAACGGGGGTGCAGAAAATGGCTGCTGTGAGGAGCTGCTGGAATTCTCTGCAGCTCCAAAGTGTAAACAATTCAAGACCAGAGTCACTGTTGACCAGGGCCAAGCCAATCACAGATGGATTCATTGTGCATCTGAGAATCACATAGAGGAGAGAACAATCCGGAAGCAGCTGCATTTTGCCCCAGAGAAGGGAGAGAGAAAATGTAACGAGCTGAGCAGACACCAAGGCTGGGGAGGGCAGGGGAGGATAAGCCCCAGGTGCTGGAGAGAAAGATGCCCCTGCAGCCTGTGGAGAAACCCATGGTGGAGCGGCTGTCCCCCCACAGCCCATGGAAAAGGCCCAGACCCCACCTGCAGCCCATGGAGGGGCTCCACACTGGATGAAGCAGGTGGAGACATAGAGAAGACACTGTGACCCTATGTTGGGATAAGCCCCTGCCAGCACTTGAAGCCATGAAGAGAATCAGAGATGAGCAAGAGAGAGTTTTGCACCGAAAGAGGTTTGCTGCGGGGAGGCTGGTGACCCCGTGGCGGACTGGGACTGAGAGACATTGTGATTCATGACTGCCTGCCATAGCAGTGACCCACAGTGGGGCAGCTGATGAAGAGATAAAACCCTGGGGGAAGAGACTCACGTTGAAGAAAGTTTGTGGAGGACTGTCTCTCATGGGTGGGCCCCACGGTGCAGCAGGGGGAGGGTGTGTGGAATAAATGCCCCCTCCCCGGCCAAGAAGGAAACCAACTTGCAAAGAACTGATCAAAACTAAAGGGAAATCTGCTTAGAATGGAGGGATGGGGGGGAGGTGCTACTGAGAACCCCATTTCCCCAATCCCTGCCTGCACTGTGCAGCGAACGGGAGGGAAGAAGGGAGCAAAATTCTCACTGAAGTCTGCTAAGAAGGGAGTGGTGGAGGGAATGTGTTTTAAGATCTGGTTGCATTTCTTTTAAGATTTGGTCATGCTCCCGACTCTGGTTTTCACTGTTCTTTTTAGTGTAGTGTAATAAATTAGATTTTTTCCTTCACTCAGAGTTGAGCCTGTTTAGCCCACGTCGTTGCTGATAGAATGATCTCTCCTTGTCCTTATCTTGACCCCTAAGCCTCTCGACATATATTTTCTCCCCTGTCCAACTAAGAAGGGGAGTAATAGACTGGCTTTGGTGGGCGTCTGGCCTCCAGCCAAGGCTAAACCAGCACAAGCACAAGAATGGATGGAACCAGGAATGGTTCAAAAATATGTGGAAATGCCCTTGAGGCAAGCAGCGCTCTGGGAGAAATGAGGCCACAAGCTCTGCTACCCCTGGTGCACGTGAGGCCAGGGCACTGTGTCCACAGCAGGGTGACCCATGTTTGCCTGGAGCTCTGGGCTTTTCCAAGCTCTACCACATCATGATGACAGCCGTGTGCTCTGGGAAGTCCCGTTCTACATTGAAATGGCTGGAATGGGCCATCCCATCCATGACCCAGGAAAGAGACCATGAGGTTTTTCCCAGCTCTTCCACATCAGCAATGACTCCCATGTGCCCTGGGAAGTCCTTTTCTAGAATTGAATGGCTGGAATGGGCCATCTCATCCGTGACCCAGAAAAGAAGGCCTATTTTACGGAAAGGCTCAGGAGTTACTGCACAGCTAGCCTGAGACCTCTAAGTTAATTGGTCTCAGCAGGCCTGGAAACAAATGCATTTCCTTGATGTGAGATGCTGTGCAGCAGGTACAAACCATCTCAGATGAAAGAAGCAAGGGCTTAGTCACCAGCGAGGCCTTGGCAAGCGGCAACCACTGGGTGTTTCGGTGCTTCATGAGCAAGGAATGCTGGTGGCCCCTCAGGGCTCTGGGACACAGCATATAAGCCTGCGCTGCTCCAGGCTCTGCATCCTCTTCTCTGGCCTCCCTTTCCTCCAGGAACGAGGTAAGCCTGAGTGCGCTCCATCTCTGCCTGTGGGCTGAACTGCTGTCACGGTGGCTACTCAGGGGGATGCTTGCGCTGCCTCAGCTTGGCCCTGCACTACAAGTGTGGAAGGGCTTGAGCAGTGTCCCTGTTGATGGGGCTGGCAGGGGAGAGTTGGGAAGAGTGGGAGTCTCTCAGGCAGGAGGGGATCACTGGGGATAAGCCTGTTTTTGCTGGGGTCATGGCATCAATCTTCATGCCTGCTCTTGCCCCTTGCGAGAGAGAGCTGCAGAGCAGGCAGACTGACGCTGAGGTCTCTGTTTCCTCTGTGCTCTGTGTTTCAGCTCTGCCTCTCTCCCCCAGAGATGTCTTGCTTCAGACCCTGCCTGCCACAGACCTGTGGCTCCTCGGGCCCAACCCCACTTGCCAGCAGCTGCAGTGAGCCCTGTGTCGCCCGCTGCGCTGACTCGATAGTGGCCATTGAGGCCTCCCCAGTGGTGGTGACCCTGCCAGGCCCCATCCTCACCTCTTTCCCTCAGAACACAGCCGTGGGCTCCTCTCTGTCAGCTGCTGTTGGGAGCTCCCTCAGCGCCGGGGGGGTGCCCATCTCTTCTGGGGGCTCCCTTGGCCTGGGGGGGGCAGGGCTGTGCCTGCCTGTCCCCCGCTGCAGTCTGAACTGCTGAAGCCGCCGCATTGTCCCCTCTGGAGCAAGAAGGAAGAGGGGCACCCTGCAGCACCAGGAGCGTGGCCACCCACGGCTTGCAGACGGGCTGGGTGTCCTCCTGCCACCTGGCAGGGGGGACACGTGCCCACTGCTCCGGGCTGTGTGACAGGCCTCGCCGTGCCTCCTCTGGCTCTGCCTTGCTCTGAGCTCCTCGAGAAAGGGCTCCTTCTTTTCTGCTTTGCTGAACCTGCTGCTGATGGGGGCAGGCGGCCTGAGTTAAGGCCTGCTCTTGCTGGGCTGGCATCAGCACCAGGTGGAGCAGGATGGGTCAAGGCAAGCGCTGTGTGTGGAGCTTGTCCTTGGGAAACGGGCCGTACTTTGTGCCTCCCTGAACCCTGCAGACGTCTCTCTTACTGTCTGTTCTGTGCTACTGCATATCCTCCTTCTCAGTAAAGACTTTGTTCAGTGCAGCTCGAGACTCATGGTGCTTTGTTCTCACACACGGTCACCCTCTTTCTATGTGGGGAATGTACAAATCCAGTGTCCCAGCTGGTCAGATGTCAGTGTGAATTCAGACATTTGTTATAACATCTCAGTCCTGACTCGTGCATTTCACAAACTTAATCTCACAACCACTCATGGCACTTCTCTCTTTCTTTGGTATGTTGGTTTCCAAGTTTGGAGGTGACAGCAAGAAGGGGTTAGGGTGGGCATTTCAGCAGGGAAAAGATCATGCACAATCACCATCACCCTGCCTCCCCCTCTTGTAGCACTGCTGATGACCGAGTGGCCGTCTGTAAATACTCTGCTAACACAGACCCCACATAAAACTACACTGGCTGGAACTGTTTTGACTGTCAACACTGTAAAGCATGTTGCTTTTTTACCAACTGGCCAGTGCCTATCCTTCCAGCCACTGCACCCACACTGCCTCTTGCTTCTCCTCATGCTCACCCTCCCAACTGCAATCACCTCCCAGCCTAGGTCAGCTTCCTGACATGTATTGCCAGATGCACCACCTCCACATGGGCTCATTGGTGTTGTTTTCCTGCTCCAGAGCCATAAGGGAATCCAGCTACATTCATCTAGTGAGGTTGGCAGGCTCTACCTTGACCTTTCCATAGACCTCTCCTAGTCTTGCAAACTGTTCCCCCTACACAACAAGCAGCAGCGTGGAAGCTGTAGTCCCTGTTCAAGTGCTGACACCACCCTACAATCCCAGGAGGCTGGAGGTGTTGCCAGGAGGTCACCGTATCTTCCCTTCAGGAGTGTCCCCACCCCAGTGCTCACAGAGTCTTGCTAAATCTGAGAAGCAAATTCAGTTCTAATAGCACACTCTACCACTACCCCTGCTCTGGTTTTCTCTCCAGAGCTGTCTGTCCTTCTTTCCTGGAATCATCTGTTGGGACATGAAAAGCCAGAGCAGATGCTGGTGTGAGGACAGGGTGCTGAGAGCTGCAGCCACAGCCCCTGGGGATATGGCTCCAGGGCCTCTGGTAGAGCTTGTCCCCAGGTGCCTGCTATGCTCCGTCCCTGTCTAAAGCACAGGACTTGATGGAAATCCTGCCCTGAAACTGCCCAGGAGCTGGGTGTCTGCACAAGGGCTGCGGTGAGCAGCCCAGGGAGGCTGGAGCAGGTAGTTGTGGCCGAGTGGTGAAGGCGATGGACTAGAAATCCATTGGGGTTTCCCCGCGCAGGTTCGAATCCTGCCAACTACGGGTGGAAGATCCCTTTTGGGCTGCCTGCACGGGGACACACTGCAGCCCTGGGAATCTGCTCCACACTGTACAAGGTGTTGAGGGAGACAGAAATAACCCTGCCTATTGCCTATAGCACAACCCCAAACCATTTAATTAAGGGATTAAGGAAAACTCCTGCTCCCATAGACAAGGTGCTGCAACTGAGTACAAGTCATTAAAAGAGGTTGTTTCTTGAGCCCAACATGGCACTCATTGCTAAAGGTTAAAGTGGGAACACTTTGAGGTCTCAAGAATGAGGAAGGTCTCAGGCTTAGAACAATGAAGACTATATATGTGGAGAAGATAAATGCTCTGTACATGGAGATGGGCAAAGAGTGAGCTTTGCTTTGCTCCCAGAACAAAAGAAGGGGAACTTCCCATTTTCCTTCTAGGGGAAGCGTGCACATAAGACCCAGGAAGGAAACTAGGAATGGGCACAAGTACCTTGTGCTCAAGTGTCCTGGAGCCTCAGGTGGGGATGGGGAAAGTCCATTTCTCTGGAGATGCCCAGCATTCAACCAGTCCAAGGCATGAAAATCCTCTTCCACTTGACCCTGCTTTGAGCCACTCTCACACTGCTGGCTCAACCTCTGCTGTTGTGTGAGGATCTGAACCCTCACCGGATGCCCTCAGCCAGGAGCAGCCATCAAGAATAAGGTTGGGCCAGTGCTCAGAAGAGCAGCAGAGGTTTGATGGGCAGAGGAGGGCAGAGGGGGCACTGATGTCAGTGCCAGGCCTGGGAACATAAGAAAGGAGGGAAAACTGGCATGCAAGAAGCAGCTGAGCCAACAGTAAAGCAAGGCAAGAGGTGTCAGCCTGTCAAGAAAAGCCCTGAGGGAGCCCCAAAAGCTTGAGGTCCCACTGAGATTTGAACTCAGATCGCTGGATTCAGAGTCCAGAGTGCTCACCATTACACCATGGGACCTCCTGCACAAGGGTTGCCTTTTCCCTGTACCCAGCCCAGCTGAGCCCCGTGCTCCTGGCTGTGCCTGGCAGCCTCTCCATCTCCCTGGCATCACCAGGGCAGCCTTCCTCCAGGGACACAGGGCACTCCCTACTCACAGGGCCTTTGGACGCAGTGCTGGAGCTCTTTCTGCAGGCCTGGCATGCCCCCTTTTACAACACCCATGCACTGACAGTCATATACTCCAAACCGCACGGGACAGACCACGTTGTCATGCCCAAGCCTGAGCTGTCAGGTGGCAGCTGGCATTCAGAGAGGGCATGACAAACACCAACCCTCTGGGAAGGGTTGATTCTTGACAGCCACAACTCTGAAAGCCTGTGCCAGAGAAGCAGCACTGCTGAGGGCTTTCCCTGTCCATCTCTGGATCAGGGGGACTTTCAGAACTGTCCCAACAATGGACCATGTCTGACCAGCACAGACCTCTCCTCCCTACAGGGTGGGCACCATCTCCTTTCAGCTGCCCTTTTCCTATTACACACCACAACCAAGAGCAGGTTGAGGTGCTCTCTGTGTGTGTGTGCAGGGGGCTGGAAGGGGGAGGCTGGCTGCTCTGTGGAAGAGAGGAGCTGGAGGCAGGCCAGTTTGTGAGGTGGACGAGTGAAAGGCAGTGGAGTTTGGGCAGTGGAGGAGCAGGAGGCAGCTGTGCCCCCAGCAGCATTGGTGGTATAGTGGTGAGCATAGCTGCCTTCCAAGCAGTTGACCTGGGTTTGATTCCTGGCCAACGCAGACAAACTTTTCTTCACCCTGCCTTGCCCCATTTGGCAGGAGCAGGCAGCTGGGGCTTCCTTCTTTGCCATGGCCAGTAACAAACCTCTTCCCCACAGGAACAAGAGCTACTTCAACCAGAAACCATCCACATGCTGATACAGACCAGGATGCTCTTGGCCTTCTTGGCCACCTGGGCAGGCTGCTGGCTCATGTTCAGCCAGCTGTCAATCAACACCCCCAGGTCCCTCTCTGCTGGGCAGCTCTCAGCCCCCAGCCTGGAGCGCTGCTGGGAGGTGTTGTGGCCAAAGTGCAGGACCCAGACCTTAGCCTTGTGGAAACTCGCACCCCTGTCTTGGGCCCATCCATCCAGCCTGTCTGGGTCCCTCTGCAGAGCCTCCCTACCCTCCAGGAGATCCACACTTCCACCCAGCTTGGTGTCATCTGCAAACTTACTGAGGGTACAGTCTATCCCCTCATCCAAAGCATCAGTAAAGATGCCGAGGCCCCAGCACTGAGCCCTGGGGAACACCACCCACCACCAGCTGCCAACTGCATTGTTTAACACAACTCTTTGGACCAGGCCATCCAACCAGCGATGTGTTTGTCCATCCAAGCCAGGAGCAGCCAGATTCTCTAGGAGAATGCTACAGGAAACTGTGTCCAAGGCCTTGCCAGAGTCCAGTCAAGGTAGACAACATCCACAGCCCTTCCCTCATCCAAGAAGCAGGTCAGCCTGTCATAGAAGGAGACCAGGCTAGTCAAACAGGACCTGCCCTTCATGAACCCATGTGGACAGGGCCTGATCACCTGCCTGTCCTGCATGCCATGCCTAACGGTGCTCAGGATGATCTGCTCCATCAGCTTCCCTGGGACCAAAGTCAAACTAACAGGCCTGTGATTTCCCAGGTCACCCTTCATCCCTTCTTATATACGGGGGTTACGTTGGCTGAGTTGCAATCTCCTGGTACCTCTCCAGTCAGCCGGGACTGCTGAGAGATGATGGAAAGTGGCTTGTTGAGCACCCCTGCCATCTCTGTCAGGACCCTTGGGTGAATCCCATCCGGCCCTATAGAACTGTGCACACCTGTGTTCTTCACCAGCACAAAGCAATGGGCTGCTCCTGTGCCTTCTGGACTTCCCTCTTGAAGAGCGCTCTGCATTCCTGGACTCCTCTACCCTTCAGAATCCAAGAATCAAGGTACTGAACAATTTAAATTTGTCCTTCAGACACCCAGAGTGGTAGTTTTGCTGCTCGCCCCACCCAGCCCTCCCTGTATCTCTAAGAATACAGAGCTCAGTCACTTTGTGGGAGGTGTGTGTTTGTGTCCACGTGTTGGGGGCTGGCTAAAATGTCTCAAGCTGCACTCTCACTCACTCCCTCACTGTTTCTGAGCCACTCTCACACTGCTGGCACAACCTCTGCTGTTGTGTGAGGATCTGAACCCTCACCGGAACTCCTCAGCCAGGAGCAGCCATCAAGAATAAGGGAGCTGAGGGCAGAGAGTGCTCAGAAGAGCAGCAGAGGTTTGATGGGCAGTGGAGAGCAGAGGGGTCACTGATGTCAGTCCCAGGCCTGGGAACACAAGAAAGGAGGGAAGATTGGCATGCAAGAAGCAGCTGACTCAACAGTAAAGCAAGGCAAGAGGTGTCAGCCTGGCAAGAAAAGCCCTTAGGAAGCCCCGAAAGCTTGAGGTCCCACTGAGATTTGAACTCAGATCGCTGGATTCAGAGTCCTGAGAGCTGCACTCTCACTCACTCCCTCACTGTCTCTGTCTCGTTCTCTGCCTCTTTTCACCTAACAAATTCTGTCTCTCTGTCTCTGCCCCTTTCTTTTTCTTGGACACCTCAGTGTGTTGTGGTTTTACGTGGGAAGATAACCAGCCTCCCAACTGGTCAGATGTCAATATTAGTACAGACATGTGAGTTAACATCTCAGTCCTTCCAGGTTGGTGGGTTTTCAGGTATGGAGGTTTGCAGTGTGACTGCTCCAGGCTGCACCTGCACATGGGCACAGCAGCAAACACTCGGGACAGACAACCACCTGGATGTGCACATTAGTCGCATTGGTGTTTCCAAATGTAGCACCAAGCTTGTCCTCCACCCCATCTGCCCATCTGCAGAGCCCCTGAGGTCTCTGCTTGTGGCTGGGAAGCTGGGGATTGATGTGCCTGATGGAAGGGAGAAAGCTCAGGATGCCCAGGGCACTGACTTGCTTGTGGGGGGAGCTCTGTGCTGATGCAAGAGAGAAGTGGAAAACCAAATCAATTAGAAAACCAAATCAATTAGCAGAGGATGGTTTCGATCCATCGACCTCTGGGTTATGGGCCCAGCACACTTCCGCTGCGCCACTCTGCTCCCTCACATCTCCCTTTGGACCTTCCAAGTTCCTGATCTGAAGCTGCCTGCCACTGCCAGCACCAGTGTTTATGCTCATGCTGCTTTCCTTTCCCCTGTCCTGTGCCTTCTCCTGGCCAGGAAAAATGTCTTCCTGGAAAGCTCACTGCCAGTGCTCCTGTGGTGGGAAGCATGAGGGCCTTGCTTTGCCCTTCTCTCCGTAGCTGCTGCCCACAACCCTGGGTAAGGTTATTCCCTTCGACCACCCGAGCTGGCTTTGAAGGAGCTGGAGGAGCCCTGGAGCGAGGGGTCAACCTTGTTGCTTTGGAGGGAGCAGAGGAGCTGCTCTCCATCCACATCACACACGCTGACACCCTGCCCAGAAATCCAGCTCCCAGGGACTGCAGGACTCTGCCTGTTTTATATGTCAGTTCAGTGAGCCAAGGAAGGACACATGGACACTCAGCATACAGGTACATGTCCATGTGTGCAAGGGCTGGGGCTGGGTCAGGTGGAATACCCCAGGTCCTCAGGGAAGTTCTCACATCTCACATCCACAAAGAGTCTCTTCATCCTCAGCAAGGATGTCTATTGATGCACAGCAGGACCTGTTCTGTAGCTCACAGTCGATGCTGCCTCTGCACAAGAGTCTGCCTTTGTGAGGGGCACAATATAAATGCTGGGAAGCTGTCAGATCCAGAGGTGTTGTCATGGTTTACCCCCAAGCAGTGGCTGAGCACCAGGCATCAATCTGTCACCCCTTCCCAGAGGGACAAACAGACCATACCCGCTTTGGGTTGGCATAAAGACAGTGTAGTGCAAAACACAGCAAAAATAAAAGCCCAGGACAAAGTACACACACCCAGTGACAACACTGAACACTACACAGACACCAGGACCTGCTCATGCTCTATTCCCTGGAGAAATGCTCACCCTAACCCCAACTTGCCATAACGCTGCATACCACCAGACCTGGAAAGCACCACACTGAGAAGTGCCATGACTGGTGGTGAGATGAAGATTTTGAATTACAAGAGCCAGGACTGAGACATCAAAACAAATGTTTGAATTCACATTGACATGGGACATTGGTCTTTGACAAGTGACAATGACACATGGAAAGAGGGTGACAGTGTGTGAGGAGAACAAAGCACCATGAGTCTCGAGGTGCACTGAACAAAGTCTTTAATGAGAAGGAGGATATGCAGTAGCACAGAACAGACAGCAAGAGAGACGTCTGCAGGGTTCAGGGAGGCACAGAGCACGGCCCGTTTCCCAAGGACAAGCTCCACACACAGCGCTTGCCTTGACCCATCCTGCTCGACCTGGTGCTGATGCCAGCCCAGCAAGAGCAGGCCTTAACTCAGGCCGCCTGCCCCCATCAGCAGGAGGTTCAGCAAAGCAGAAGAGAAGGAGCCCTTTCTCGAGGAGCTCAGAGCAAGGCAGAGCCAGAAGAGGCACAGCGAGGCCTGTCACAGAGCCTGGAGCAGTGGGCACATGTCCCCCCTGCTAGGTGGCAGGAGGACACCCAGCCCGTCTGCAAGCCGTGGGTGGCCACGCTCCTGGTGCTGCAGGGTGCCCCTCTTCCTTCTTGCTCCAGAGGGGAGGATGCGGTGGCTTCAGCAGTTCAGACTGCAGCGGGGGACAGGCAGGCACAGCCCTGCCCCCCCCAGGCCAAAGGAGCCCCCAGAAGAGATGGGCACCCCCCCGGCGCTGAGGGAGCTCCCAACAGCAGCTGACAGAGAGGAGCCCACGGCTGTGTTCTGAGGGAAAGAGGTGAGGATGGGGCCTGGCAGGGTCACCACCACTGGGGAGGCCTGGATGGCCACAGTCGAGTCAGCGCAGCGGGCGACACAGGGCTCACTGCAGCTGCTGGCAAGTGGGGTTGGGCCCGAGGAGCCACAGGCCTGTGGCAGACAGGGTCTGAAGCAAGACATCTCTGGGGGAGGGAGGCAGAGCTGAAACACAGAGCACAGAGGAAACAGAGACCTCAGCGTCAGTCTGCCTGCTCTGCAGCTCTCTCTCGCAAGGGGCAAGAGCAGGCATGAAGATTGATGCCATGACCCCAGCAAAAACAGGCTTATCCCCATTGATCCCCTCCTGCCTGAGAGACTCCCCCTCTTTCCAGCTCTCCCCTGCCAGCCCCATCAACAGGGACGCTGCTCAAGCCATTCCACACTTGTAGTGCAGGGCCAAGCTGAGGCAGTGCAAGCATCCCCCTGAGTAGCCACCGTGACAGCAGTTCAGCCCACAGGCAGAGATGGAGCGCACTCAGGCTTACCTCGTTCCTGGAGGAAAGGGAGGCCAGAAAGGAGGATACAGAGCCTGGAGCAGCGCAGGCTTATATGCTGTGTCCCAGAGCCCTGTGGGGCCACCAGCATTCCTTGCTCATGAAGCACCGAAACACCCAGCGGTTGCCGCTTGCCAAGGCCTCGTTGGTGACTAAGCCCTTGCTTCTTTCATCTGAGATGGTTTGTACCTGCTGCACAGCATCTCACATCAAGGTAATTCATTTGTTTCCAAGCCTGCTGAGACCAATTGTCTTGGAGGCTAGCTGTGTAGAGAGTTTAAGTGTCTTTCCATCCCATGGAATTGTAGTCTCATTGAACGAGTGGGAGAAGCAACTCACATCTCCATCCCCTTGATGTCCCTTGATGGCTTGACCAGCTCCTATGCCTCTTCCAGCCAGGGGTCTGCTCTCAGATTGGGAAGTGGAGAATCTTTTGGACACAAGCAATTGAGGGCATAGGAAGGTGATCAACAATAGTTGCATCCTTCCCTGAAACGGACCCTCATCCTAATATGCCTGTTTTGCTCCGCAGGGTCATGTCAGTGGCCAAAGGCCTGAATGACCTGCTTCTGTGAAGACATTAAGGCCATGCAGTCAAAAGTTCATGGTCACGGATGGGGTGGCAAATTCCAGCCATTTAAATCTAGAAAATGACTTCCCAGAGCACATGGGAGTAATTGATGATGTGGAAGACCTGGGAAAATCCCAGAGCTCCAGGCAAACATGGGTCACCCTCTTGTGGATACAGTGCCCTGGCCTCACGTGCACCAGGGGTAGCAGAGCTCGTGGCCTCATTTCTCCCAGGGCACTGCTTCCCTCAAGGGCATTTCCACACATTTTTGACCAACTCTCGTGTTTGTGCATTCTTGTGCTGCTGCTGCTGCCCTCCAAGCCACTGTCATTGGGTCACTGCTCAGGGACTCGTGTGATTTAGTCTACCTTCAGAACCCTGATGGCTAGAAAGGCCCTCTGATGGAGCCAGGAGTTTGCAGTGTGTTCTGTGGCACCATGGAGAGCACAAGAGCTGGATGTGTGCCAGCTCTGCGGAGAAGGACCTGGGGGTCCCAGTGGAGAACAGGTTAGCCATGAGCCAGCAGTGTGCCCTGGGGGCCAAGATGTCCAGTGGGATCCTGTGGTACAGTAAAGGAAGCGTAACCAGCAGTTCTCTGACTCCCAGGTGCTCTGGGAGACTGATCCAATGTCCCTTTGATGTTTGAAATACATGGGATGGGCCCTGACCCAGGAAAAAGAGCTCTAAGCTTTTGGCTCCCTTTTCTGCGCCTCTCCTCAAAACAGGGTATCCAGGCTTTTGACCTCTGAGTTGAACTTGCTGAGCAAACAGGTAAGTTTGAGCGTGGGAAGGACACGGGAGTCTCTTTGATCATCTTCCTCAACACCAATTTGCTTTTTTCCAAAAGTTCTCCACTTGTCAATCTGAGACCACACTTCTGCTTGGAGGAAGAATGAAGCCCTGCTCAAGCCACCAAGGGACATGGCAATGGAGATCCCATGGAGAGGTCCCTTGAAATGGACCTGCCTGACACTCTTGCCTACTCCTCATTGGTTTGAATCTACCTTAGTTGCCTGAGCTCATGGACAATAAAGCCAGGATGTGGCAGAGCCTGATGACCATAAGCAAAATCCTCGTGGCCCTCCCTGCTGCTGTGCTGTTTTCAGCTGGGATAAGGTTAATTTTCACAAAATAGAGAGGGGCCACAGCCAGGACAGGTGGTCCCTAAAAGCCAAATTGGTATTGCACACAGGAGAAGAGATGCCATATTCTCCAGGGATGTGGCAAAGTTCAAGTGGAAAGAAAGATCATTGTGGGCTAGAGGGAAGTTCCTTGCATGCAGAAGGGATGGTCATGGTGACCTTCACGGCCTTCATCATGCTCTAAAATGGCCTGTTTTTGTGATCAAAGACATGTCCACATCCTCCCCTGATGATAACCCTCCTCACTCAAACTGACCTCACTGTCTTTGTAAATGCATCCCACAGGCCTGGATGGCCTGCTTTTGAGGACAAGCTCAGGGCAGAGAGCCAGAAGCTCATGGCCTTTTTGCCTTGGTCAGACATGGGGCGACCCATCCCATGCACTTCAAACATCAGACATTGGATCAGTCTCCCAGAGCACCTGGGAGTCATGGTGTTGTGCAAGAGTTGGGAAATGCCCTGAGCTCCAGGCACTTGGGAATCATCATGCTGTGGACTTGAGTGTCCTGAGTGTCCTAACCTAAGGCATGCCAGGGATAGCAGAGCTCACAGCTTCATTCTTCTCAAAGTATCCCTTTCCTCTAGGCTGTTTCCACACATTCTAGCAGCATTTCTGAAACAGCTGGTGCTTCTGTTCAATCTCACCTTGCAGCTGCCTCCCAAGGTGGGAGAGATCAGGGTAGATGTGGCTGTGACAGTGTCGGCTTTTGGTGGCACGCCTGCCATGCCTTTCCTGCCTGAGCTTCACTGTGAATGCTGGCCATGCTCACCATGAAGAGGAGCTATGACAAAGGCAGTTCAGGGGACACAAACCAGCTCAAAGTGTCCCTCCAAACAAGTTGAGTCCAATGAGTTCACTGGCCTTATGAATTCAGACACAGGTGAATGGTTTTGATGTTAGCAAGCACACCGCTCACAGCCCTGGTCCTGACAGGGGACTTCAGCCACCCAGACGTGTGCTGGAAAAGCAGCACAGGCCAGGAAACTCCTGGAGCATGTGGAGGGAACTCCTGAGTGCAGGGGATGGAGACGCCGATTCGAGGAGAGGCACTGCCCAACCTCTTGCTGCTGGTGCAGAAGAACTGATCAGGGAGCTCCCAACTGGAGGCAGCCTGGGCTGCAGCAGGCTGGAATTCTGAATCCAGGTGGAGACCCGTAGTGAGTGGTGTCCCTCAGGGGTCCGTATTAGAACCAGCATTATTGAGCATTTTTGTTGGGGACATGGACAGTGGGATCGAGTGGCCCCTCGGGGGGTTTGCTGAAGGCACGGGGATGTGTGCTGTTGTGGATACTCTAGAAGGGAGGGATGCCATCCAGAGGGACCTTGGCAGGCTTGAGGAGTGGTCCCAAGCAAACCTCATGAAGTTCCATAAGGCCAAGTGCGAGGTCCCCCACCTGGGTCAGGGCAATCCCAAACGTGGGTACAGGTGGGCAGTGAGTGGATGGAGAGCAGCCCTGTGGAGGAGAAGCTGGGGGTACTGGCAGATGAAACACTAAAGATGCTCCAGCAATGATCCTGCTCGCAGTCTAAAAGGCAGTCATATCTCGGGCTGCACCCAAAGCTCTGTGCTGAGCAGGTCAAAGGCAGGGGATTGGCCCCCTCTACTCTGCTCTGGGGACACCCCACCTTGAGCTGTGTGTCCAGCTCTGGGGTACCCACAAAAACATGACATGAGGTGGAGCTCTTGGAACAAGTCCAGAAGAGGGCCATGAAGATGATCTGGGGACCTGAGCACCTCCCTTGTGAGAAAGGATGAGAGGGCTGGGGTTCTGTAGCCTGGACAAGAGAAAGCCCTTAGAAGGTTCCTTCCATAACCTCAGAGGTCTTACAAGCAGAAGGGGAGTGACTCTTTATCAGTGACTGTAGTTATAGGTCCAGGTCTAGACTGAAAGAGGGTAGGTTTAGGTTAGATATTAGGAAGAAACACATTCCCATGAGGGTGGTGAGACACAGTTCTCCAGACAAATTTTAGATGCCCCATCTCTGGAAGTCTTCAAGGCACATCCAGATCCTATGTGCCTTTGAAGCAACATGATGTACTGGAAGATATCGCTGTCTCTGGCAGGGAGGCTGGTAAAGGATGATTTTTAAGGTCACTTCTGATCCAAAATCATTTCAGATGAGAGAAGCAAGGGCTTAGTCACCAGCGAGGCCTTGGCAAGTGGCAGCCGCTGGGTGTTTTGGTGCTTCATGAGCAAAGAATGCTGGTGGCCCCTCAGGGCTCTGGGACACAGCATATAAGCCTGTGCTGCTCCAGGCTCTGCATCCTCCTCTCTGGCCTCCCTTTCCTCCAGGAACGAGGTAAGACTGAGTGCGCTCCATCTCTGCCTGTGGGCTGAACTGCTGTCACGGTGGCTACTCAGGGGGATGCTTGCGCTGCCTCAGCTTGGCCCTGCACTACAAGTGTGGAAGGGCTTGAGCAGCGTCCCTGTTGATGGGGCTGGCAGGGGAGAGCTGGAAAGAGGGGGAGTCTCTCAGGCAGGAGGGGATCACTGGGGATAAGCCTGTTTTTGCTGGGGTCATGGCATCAATCTTCATGCCTG
This sequence comes from Porphyrio hochstetteri, assembly GCA_020800305.1. Taxonomy (NCBI): domain Eukaryota; kingdom Metazoa; phylum Chordata; class Aves; order Gruiformes; family Rallidae; genus Porphyrio; species Porphyrio hochstetteri. The sequence goes on along the minus strand of CM036915.1, from coordinate 13,116,251 downwards.
CTCTTGCCCCTTGCGAGAGAGAGCTGCAGAGCAGGCAGACTGACGCTGAGGTCTCTGTTTCCTCTGTGCTCTGTGTTTCAGCTCTGCCTCCATCCCCCAGAGATGTCTTGCTTCAGACCCTGTCTGCCACAGGCCTGTGGCTCCTCGGGCCCAACCCCACTTGCCAGCAGCTGCAGTGAGCCCTGTGTCGCCCGCTGCGCTGACTCGACGGTGGCCATCCAGGCCTCCCCAGTGGTGGTGACCCTGCCAGGCCCCATCCTCACCTCTTTCCCTCAGAACACAGCCGTGGGCTCCTCTCTGTCAGCTGCTGTTGGGAGCTCCCTCAGCGCCGGGGGGGTGCCCATCTCTTCTGGGGGCTCCTTTGGCCTGGGGGGTGCAGGGCTGTGCCTGCCTGTCCCCCGCTGCAGTCGGAACTGCTGAAGCCGCCACATCGTCCCCTCTGGAGCAAGAAGGAAGAGGGGCACCCTGCAGCACCAGGAGCGTGGCCACCCACGGCTTGCAGACGGGCTGGGTGTCCTCCTGCCACCTGGCAGGGGGGACATGTGCCCACTGCTCCGGGCTGTGTGACAGGCCTCGCTGTGCCTCCTCTGGCTCTGCCTTGCTCTGAGCTCCTCGAGAAAGGGCTCCTTCTCTTCTGCTTTGCTGGACCTCCTGTTGATGGGGGCAGGCGGCCTGAGTTAAGGCCTGCTCTTGCTGGGCTGGCATCAGCACCAGGTCGAGCAGAATGGGTCAAGGCAAGCGCTGTGTGTGGAGCTTGTCCTTGGGAAACGGGCCGTGCTCTGTGCCTCCCTGAACCCTGCAGACGTCTCTCTTGCTGTCTGTTCTGTGCTACTGCATATCCTCCTTCTCATTAAAGACTTTGTTCAGTGCAGCTCGAGACTCGTGGTCCTTTGTTCTCATCTTCCCTCAATGGTCTTTGTGCCCTGCAAGATGAGCGCTGTCTTTTGTCCTTACTCTACCACCAGTTGTGACCTGAATTTACAGCAAAGCACCAGAACCGTCTCAGCAGCATGCCAATGACCAAAAAGCCTCGGGGAAACTGAATATGATTCTGTAGTCTTGTGATCATGGCCCTGTTTTTTGCTTAAGAAAAGCACTATCACTCAATTTTGCAGTTTTAGGAAGCAGGCATTCTTTATGAAATAGCACTGGATGCACGGCAGATCGCTCCAAGCTAACGTACATAGTGTTGGGTGCAAGAGCAAAAGCTTAATCATTCTAATACATGCATATTATTTTCATTTCCTGGATCTAATAATAATATTTGCCTATTCATTATGCATGTGCTTTAAGTTTCTGAGTGTCTCATGTGTGGGTCTTTGGTGGTCCTTTGTTGGTCCCTTGTGGTTCTTTGCAAATGTGCTTTCCCATGAACTTCGTGAAGCATGCTCAGTGTGGATGAATCCCAGTGGCTTGTTTCTTCTCTTAGAGTTATCTAGTCTTGCCTAGCTTCTTGTAAATTTATCTGCACCCTTCCACCGTGGCTGTGAAATATGCTCCTTGGCTGTATCTTGTCTCCTGGCATTCCTCGTCCTTCTGTAGCCATGCACTGTTCCACTGCACAGCAACATCTCAAGGTTTATGATGTCTTCTATCTATTTGTACCAAAAGTATCAAAGTTTCTCAAACAAGCACAATAGAATCACCACCAGAGGCATGGTGGGGTCTTTCAGCCTTTGTTCACGGAATCATCTGCAATGCTAGAGCTTGGACAGGGTAGGTTACTGGCTCTGTACATGGGCTGGGGGCAAAGGATCACGGAGACATTCAGTCTGATCGTTAACCTGATTATTTCAAACCATATTAAAATGCATACCAGGATCTGTTATCTGGAAAGAGTGCGACAGAGGAAAGAAAGCTTGGGTCTGAGGACTGGTCAGCATTCCCTCGGAATGAGATGAACCCCCACATTTAATCAGCCAGCACTGAAGACATGGAAAAGATGGAGGAAGATAGAGAGCAGCTTCATTCCAGTTTGACTATGAAGCATTACATAAAGAACAGGCATCCATCCACTGTGTCCTCAAATTGCATCTCTGGCCACAGGAAGCACCATGCGTGCTTCACCATGGTCCCCACCTAGGCATTACTGATCTTTACGTGCACCCTGACAGCAGCATGCTTTTCTTGCCAGGCACAACCACCAGCAGCAGCATCAGGTCCAGCTTTGGGCCAGACCAAAAATGCTTCTCAACTGGCTCCTGTCCCATCACCAGTGAATGACCCTTCCTGGAGCCAACCCAGCAGGAAGAATACACTGGTCTCAGCCGGCTGTCCTCCAGAGCCCCAGGCAGCTGATGCTGCATCAGTATTTCCCTCCAGCAACTTTATCTGGAGTCCCTGATAAGGAAACTGGGGAGCACCAGGGATTAAAAGAGAGCCTGTGCAGACAAGTGGATGCAGCATGGGAGGGAGCAGAGGCCCAGAGTAGAGGCTGTTGCCTCTCATGAAGGGTTACAGGGACCCTGCCTCTGTGCTGCTCTGATCACAACAGTCCAGGGTTGCATAACCCTGGCTTACAAGACCTGGGGGTGTCCTTGAGGGACCCAGGAGCAGGACTGAAGCTTTGCCCCTAAAGGCCTGGGAACAGGCACAGATGCTTGGTCTGGAGGACATGGAGGTGTTTCCAGAGGCTGTGCTGTGTGGAGCAAGGGCAGCTGTGGGCGCTGGGAGGAGCAGCGTGCTTTCCAGCTCAGATGTACTGTGTGTGGCAGAGGTGCCTACCAAGCAGCTGCTCAATGCTTTCCCCCTTGCTGGTGGGAGCTGACCATGCAGTGGGATGCTGAATGGGCTCTTTAGGAAGAGGAGATGGCAGCACCCTGGAGAGCCACTAAACAAAATCCTACTTGCGTTGGCCGGGAATCGAACCCGGGTCAACTGCTTGGAAGGCAGCTATGCTCACCACTATACCACCAACGCTGCTGGCTGCACACCTGCCTCCTGCTCCTCCCCTGCCCAAACTCACCTGCTTCCTGCTCACCCTCCACCCTTCCCACAGGACAGGCCCTTAGCTCTTCTCACAGAAGCCACCCTGCAGCACCCAGGCTCTGGCCCCACACCCAACACCTCGCCACACAGAGATAATTCAGTGCCCACTGGGAATCCCCCTTGGGCCCTGCTCCTGGATGCATCTGCACGTGGCCACGGCAGCAAACAGAGTCCCAGCACAGACATCCCACGGGGGTGTTTGAGGCGACCCCATCGCCGTTTCCCAAAGTAGCACCAAGCTTGTCCTCCTCCCCACCAGGTTCAGGACGTGGTGATACACCTTGGGTATTCTGAAACACAAAACTCCTTTGGCCTCATTGGCTCTGGGGGATTCACAGGCAGTGAGAGCCAGTCTAGGCTGGGTCTTTAGGTCACACTGACCCTGAGGTAGAAGCTTGGCAGTGTTTGTTGGTCTAAACCAGTTGCACAGGAGTTACTTGGTGCCTTGCTGTTCACAGAGGCTGGGAGGGCCTTGCCCTGCCCGTGCTGCAGTCCCTCATAGCTCCCTGTGCTTCCCTCTGGTGCAGCCCTGCCCTTGGGCATTTGATGACTCCCTTGTTGCAGCTGTGTGCTGCCCCTGCCACCAGGCAGCCTGCCAGGGAGTCAGAGAACCCCCAAGTCCTTCTCTGCATGCCTTCAGTGGTGCTTGTGCTGCTCAGCGCTGCTTGGGGTGGAGGTGTCTCCCAGTCATCCCTAGGGCCAGGGCTGGACTGGCGAGGATTGGGCGTGCACCAGCCTGAGCTGCTGTGAGATGTTCCAGAAAGGGTCTAGGCTGGCTGAGCTGGTAGAGCCTGTTGGTGAGGGCTGGAGATGAGGTGGCAGAACTGACACCTTCCTGCCTGTGCTCTGTCAGCTGGTTCCCTTTCCCATCTACAAGTCTGAGCATGCAGCAGGCAAGTAGAGTGAGACCTGGACAGGCTGGAGAGCTGAACAGTGAGAAATGAGATGAGGTTTAATAAAAGCAAGTGTAGAGTCTTGTACCTGGGAAGTAATAACCGCTTGTATCAGTACAGGCTGGGGGTGACCTGCTGGAGAGGCGCTCTGTGGAGAAGGACCTGGGGATCCTGGTAGATGACAGGGTGGCCATAAGCCAGCAGTGTGCCCTTGGGACAAGAAGGCCAGTGGGATCCTGGGGGCATCAAGAGGAGTGTGGCCAGCAGGTCAGTGGAGGTGATCCTCCCCCTCTGCTCTGCCCTGGTTAGGCCCCAGCTGGAGTATTGTGTCCACTGCTGGGTTCTCTGCTATAAAAAAGCCAGGGATCTCCTGGAGAGAGTCCAGAGGAGGCTATAGAGATGATTAAGGGCCTGGAGCATCTCTCCTATGAGGAAAGGCTGAGTGAGCTGGGACTGTTCAGCCTGGAGAAAAGAAGACTAAGAGGGGACCTTGTAAATGTTTATAAATATCTCAAGTGTTTGACACAGGGGGAAATGTCCAGCTTCTTCTCAGTGGCTGTGGGGACGCGACAAGGGGTGATGGCCTCACTTTGGAGCACAGGAAGTTCCACACTGTGATATATGTCCATCTGATTCGTGTGAATATGAAACAATGTCGGGGCCACATAGTGAGACATGACATTTTTGTACCCTTGTAGGGCCGGGGGCAATGTAAGTAGTTTCTGGCGGGAGAAGGGGGTTGTGTGCTGGGATGAGCAGTCCTGCAGGTGCATTCCCGTTGCTTAGTGTTACATTGAAACTCCTGCGGGCGGCGCTTGCGCAGTCACTGTTAGCAGCCGAACCGCGTTACAGGAAGGGGCCTGTGAGGGCTGCTGGTGGGAGAACACCGACCAATCACAGGAAGAAGTTTCTTCTCCCAAAAAGTATATAAGCACGAAAGTGAAACTGTTTGGTGTGTGTCGTGGTGGAGCGGGAGGCTCCTGGTACACGCAGACTGCACCACAGAGCTGTTTGCTTGCCTTTATTCGTTTAATAAATTGTTCAATTTGGTTAAAATCCTGTTTGGGAACAAGTCATTTCTCACACACACCAACATGTGGAAGAACTTCTTCCCAGTGACGGTGACAGAGCCCTGGGACAGGCTGCCCAAGGGGGTGTGGAGTCTCTTTCTCTGGAGATAATGCAGACCCGTCTGGACACCGACCTGTGTGACCTGTCCTGGGGACCCTGCTTCAGCAAGGGGTTGGACGAGATGAGCTCTTGAGGCCCCTTCCAACCCTTACGATTCTGTAATTCTGTGATCTGTGAAGGCAGTTTCCCAAGGTAGCCCACACAAAATTTGCCTCTCTGAGGTTCAGGGTCTTACCTCCACTTTTTTCTGTCCATACCCCTCAAGATTCAGAATCCCACCAGGGCATGAGTGCGGCAGCCCAGGCTGCCTCCAGTTGGGAGCTCCCTGATCAGTTCTTCTGCACCAGCAGCAAGAGGTTGGGCAGTGCCTCTCCTCGAATCGGCGTCTCCATCCCCTGCACTCAGGAGTTCCCTCCACAAGCTCCAGGAGTTTCCTGGCCTGTGCTGCTTTTCCAGCACACATCTGGGTGGCTGAAGTCCCCTGTCAGGACCAGGCCTGTAAGAGGTGTGCTTGCTAACATCAAAACGATTCACCTGTGTCCGAATTCATAAGGCCAGTGAACAGGGTGGACTCAGGCTTGTTTGGAGGGACACTTTGAGCTGGTTTATGTCCCCTGGACTGCCTTTGTCGTAGCTCCTCTTCACGGTCAGCATGGCCAGCATTCACAGTGAAGCTCAGGCAGGAAAGGCATGGCAGGCGTGCCACCAAAAGCTAACACTGTCACAGTCACATCTTCCCCAATTTCCCTCTCCCTTTGCTGTCCCTGAAAACTGTTTTATCTCAAACCATGAGTTTTACCTTTTTCCCCTGATTCTCATCCCCACCCACCAGGGAGGAGTGGCTTTGTGGTTCTTATCTGTCAGCTTGGCTACATCCCAACCTCTTTCTTATTTCCTCTTCAGGGAGAGCATGGCCAGCATTCACAGTGAAACTGAGCCATGAACGTCATGTTAAGTCAGCTGGCAAGGGTTTTCAGTGCAAGCACTCAGGCTAAACCTGAGAGACAGTTCTCCCTGCAACGCAGACACCCAGGAGACTGTGGGCAATTTCAGGCAGGAGGTCAAGACTGCACAATCTCACACAGGAGAAGAAACTCACTTCTCCAGGTATGTGGCAAAGTTCAACTGGAAGGAAAGATCATTGTGGGATGGAGGGAAGTTCCTTGCGTGCAGAAGGGATGGTCATGGTGACCTCTGCTACATTCATCATGCTCTAGAATGGCCTGCTTTTGTGATCAAGGAGATGTCCACATCCTCTCCTGATGATAACCCTCCTCACTCAAACTGACCTCACTTTCTTTGTAAATGCATCCCACAGGCCTGGATGGCCTGCTTTTGAGGACAAGCTCAAGGCAGAGAGCCAAAAGCTCATGTCTTTTCTGCCTTTTTCAGATATGGCGTGGCCCATCCCATGCACTTCAAACATCAGAGAGACATCATCAGTCTGCCAGAGCACCTGGGAGACCATGTGATCTGAAGGAGTTGGAAAAATCTCCTGGCAAACATGGGTCATTGTGCTGTGGACTTACTGGCCACGATTCCCCAGCCTCAGGTGTGCCAGTGATACCAGAACTCACAGTGCCTGTGGGCCACTTCCCTGAAGGGCATTTCCACACAATTTAGCACCAGTCCTGAAAAATCTGGTACTTCCATGTGATCTCATGCTGCTGGTGAGATGGCAGTGAGGGTGCAACCACTGGTGAGATGATTCCAGGTTATGGTGTAAGAGCTTCAGGAGGACAAAGAGTAAATATGAAGAAGAGAAGGCTCCGTTTGGCATTTGCACTGACATCTGTGCTGAGACAGACTTTTCCTCCCCTACGTGAAACACGGAGTAGGTACCATTCCTTGCACACAGCCAGCTCTTGTGCTCTCTGTGGTGCCACAGAACACAGTCCAGATTCTTGGCTCTATCAGAAGTCCTTTCTAGGCATCAGTGTTCTGGGGTAGACTTCCTGGGTCAATGGTGGTGTTCGCCAGGGCTCAGTGCTGATACCACTCCTGTTTAACATCTTTGTTGATGATGCTTTGGATGAGGGGATAGACTGCACCCTCAGTAATTTTGCAGAGTGTGGATCTGCTGGAGGGTAGGGAGGCTCTGCAGAGGGACCCAGACAGGCTGGCTGGATGGGCCCAAGACAGGGGTGTGAGTTTCCACAAGGCCAAGTGCTGGGTCCTGCTCTTTGGCCACAACACCTCCCAGCAGCGCTCCAGGCTGGGGGCTGGAGAGCTGCCCAGCAGAGAGGGACCTGGGGGTGTTGATTGACAGCTGGCTGAACATGAGCCAGCAGCCTGCCCAGGTGGCCAAGAAGGCCAAAAGCATCCTGGTCTGTATCAGCAATTGTGTGCCCAGCAGGGCCAGGGACGTGATCTTACTCCTGTACTCAGCCCTGGTGAGATCTCACTTCAAGCCCTGTGTGCAGTTTGGGTGCCACAGTGTGGGAAGGCCATCGAGGTGCTGGAGAGGGTGCAGAGAAGGGCAACCAGGCTGATTGGGGGTCTGGAGAACAGGTCACATGAGAAGAAGTTGAGGGATCTGGGGCTGTTCAGCCTGGAGAAGAGGAGGCAGAGGGGAGACCTTATTGGTCTCTACAGTTACCTGAAAGGAGGTGGGTTTTGGCCACTTTTCCCTTATAAGTAGTGACAGGACAGGAAGGGGTCAGGACATGTGCCTGATGATGGGAAATAGTGAAAGAATCCCTCTTTTGCTCATGTGTACAGCTCTGACGCTCATTACATTGTTCCATGAGTCTTTTCACTTCACTTTGATTTTCTCCCCACAGGGGAAGGGAGATGCACACATAGTCTGTATGGTGAAATGATAAGGGAGATGGAAATCCTAGCACATCATAATTGATGGAACATTGCCCAAACACTGCTCCAGTTCACTTGCATGACTCCTGCCTCTATTGTCAGTAGAAATTTCAGTCTAAATCTATCTGTACTGAGAAGGAAACACTTGTTTGTGTTTGTTGGGTTTTTTTCTTTGGGGAGAGGGTGGAATGGTGCTTTGGGGTTATTATTTTGATGTTGTAATTAGCTAGTCTCCATGGGCTGCTTTGGATAGTGTCTTCTGTTTTGGAGGTAGTTCATCTATGCATGATGTTCAGGGAACACTTGTTGCTCTGAGCACACCACTGATTCACAAATCCCCATCCCAGGAGACTAATCAAAGCAGTAGGAAAATTGCTGCCCCCATGACGTTGCTAATAATGTTGAACATTCTGGACATGATATAAAGACTTCTTCCCCCTCTACCTAGGTCATCAGAAATGTCTGGTCCCTTTCCAAAGCTTCCACCTTACATCTGACCTGACTACCTACAAGCGTCCACGGTCTCACACTAATCATTGTCCTCAGGGCTGCAGTATTAATGCCTCAGCCAGAGGAATGCCAAGGAGATAGGGAAGAAAAAAAGGAGAGCAGGTACCATCAGCCTTTTCACTTCACAAAATAAATTGTCTTGTACTCAGCTTATCTTTCCAGCTGACTTTCAGAGGGCCTTGCCACATGGAGAAACATGCTGATTGGTAGTGAGGTGAGGCTTGCACAGAAGTATCTCTTTCCTATTATCTTGTAGTAGTGTTCTTACAGCTTCTGCATGCAAAATATTTTCTTTGAACTGTTTAAGCCAGGAGTCTTAAAATACAGAAAAGCACTTTGGGATAACTATTTATCTTGCACTGGATGTGTTGATCAGCCAATCACAGAAAGTTTCAGTCAGCATCTGTGAAACAGAAGGGAAGTGATAGAAGAGAAAAAATATGTTGAGGAGGGACAGGGGAAAGGGACCATGTCACCAGTGGCTGACTAAGAGAAATGAGCAGCATCAGAGGAGGTTGGGGGGCACATCTTAACAGAGTGATGTCTTTCTGCAGGTGGATTTTGGTGAGGAGGGCTTTGGTCCCTGAAGGCAGCAAATGTGTCAGAGATGGAGGCATTTGCATTTCATGGACTGCAGGTATAACTCTTCAAATACAGGTGACTAATATTTCGGTAAGTCTATAATATTATCAATACCAATGTTTCCAACAGAACTTCCTAAGACTTTACAGGGAATACTTTGGAAGTGACTTTTTGTCATTAGTTGTATTTGTGAACATTAATCAGCACCACTGGTCCTGAGGAATTTGCAGTCTGTATTGTAAGCTAGAAATACCTGTGCCTACCTGCCCAAGCAACACAATCTCAGGACTTTGTTCTTCACTGCGTATGGTTGGACATACCCAGAGCAATATGCAGCTCATCTGGAGCAGAAAGAAGTGAAAGCTGTGAGTGCTCACTGCATTTTAGAAGACCAGCGATGCTGAGTGAGCTGACTGTATTCTCTTGGTGGGCAGTACAATCGGCTTCCAGGGTGATGAACCAGTGTGTCTGCAACCTGCAGCATTAACTCAGCTGCTGCAAACTCAGTCTTGGCTCAACCACAGTGCTGTGGAAGGGGAGATGCTGATTTTTTGCCCAGTTCATGTGCTGCTTTTTTTGTTAAAAAATGGGAATTGCGCAATCTTTAAGATCAAAGACCTGTCTGGAAGAGATGGTAATGATGAGAAAAGTAAAAGTTGGAATTGGCTTAGTGAAATGTAGGCACAACAGTAGAAAGATGCATTTCCTCCTCTGTAATACTCTTCTCTCTGCTCTAGACAGAAAGTAGGGGAAGACAAAATTAAAGTTCTTTTTGTCCATCGAGTCTCTGTGCAGCATTTAGGTTTGGTGACATGTGTTCTGTTTTGCTTGTTTCTGCATCTCTTTGTATTAAAGCAGCAGAGAAGCGAGTGGGTTTTGCAATTGTGTTCCTGCTCTCAGCTGTGAACCCTGACATTTCCCTTTGCTTCTTGTTCTTCCAGCAATGTGTAACCAGACACGAGTGGGTGAGTTCATCCTGTTGGGCATCACCGATGTCCAGGGGCTGCAGCACTTTTGCTTCATCACATTTCTGTTGCTCTACTTGACCTGTCTTCTGGGAAATGGTGCCATTGTGACCGTGGTGATATGTGAGCCCCGGCTCCACACAGCAATGTACTTCTTCCTGGGGAACCTCTCCTGCCTGGACATTTTCTACTCTACTGTCACGGTTCCCAAGATGCTGACTGGCTTTCTCTTTGGCCCCCAGCCCATCTCTTTAGGCAAGTGTTTGGCTCAGCTCCATTTCTTCCACTTCCTTGGCAGTACAGAGGCTGTGCTCCTGGCCACCATGGCCTACGACCGCTATGTGGCCATTTGCAATCCTTTGCGCTACGCCCTTGTCATGAGCCCACGGACTTGTCTGCTGCTGGCTGGGGCCTGCTGGTCCACTGGCTTTGTGCATGCCATGATGCACTCAGTCATGACCTCCCAACTCAGTTTCTGTGGCCACAACCACATTCATCACTTCTTCTGTGACATCAAGCCACTGTTGAATTTGGCTTGCAGTAATACCAGCCTCAACATGAGCCTCCTCAACATTGTCACCCCAACTATTGTTCTAGGCCCCTTCACTCTCACAGTTCTCTCCTACCTCTACATCATCTCCTTTGTTGTCCAGAAAGTCCGTTCCCAGAAAGGAAGATGGAAGCCCTTCTCCACTTGTGCTTCCCACCTCACCGTTGTGGCACTGCTTTACATGCCAGTGCTTTTCAATTATGCACAGCCCTCCTCAGGAAGCTCCCTGGATAGAGATGTGCCAGTGTCTCTCCTGTATAGTGCTGTCACTCCAGCTCTGAATCCCTTGATCTACACTCTTACGAATCAGGAGGTGACACCTGTCCTGAAAAAAATGTTATGGAGAAAACTCCTTCATGAAAGGAAGTGACTGAAACAAGGAGAAGACTAGGAATAGGCTTACTCCACCACTCTTATTTGTATGGAAAGTGTTCAAAGGCACACCACATGGCAGTTGCAAGAGACTGAAAAACTACTGGTTTTCTCAAGTAGTTTATCACATTTAGAAGCTAATTAGATGGTTTGAAATCAGGGGAGATATTCCAGGACTGAAGCTTCTTCCATCATTTTTAGATGTCCTGTGGTGCCCCACCTTGTTTCTGGTTTCCCATACAGATGTGTGTGTGTGTTTTGTGCAGGATTTGAGGCATACCTGACAGAGGCAGAGAATTGTGGGCATACTGCTGTGTACAGTTATAATTTCTGGAGTTGAAACCTTGACCCTGTTGCCAATGCATTCCCAATCCACAGATCTTAGAAAGATTTTAATCTTTCCTGTTTGACAGTTCAGATCCATGCAACAGCACTAAGCATCTGACAATGAGGTATTTAAACCAATACTTGCTGTTAAAACAGGCATCTGTAGGTGTCTATGTAAGAGACTTGTGTGTCCCCCACCTGATGTGCCCGAAAGACACAGGAATCCATTGGGTTCTCCTTCATATGTGCCAGCCTGGATGAATATGCAAGCTATTTGCTGAGGCTGGTGCTTTCAGTGGAATTTTGATGCTTTTGATCATGCGGTAGGATTTTTGGCAATGGGATTGGTGGTGGCAGAAGGGGTCCACCTGTACCAAAGGAGGAAAAGGGTCTTAACCCAGGAGTTGGCAGGGTTTGTGGAGCAGGCTTTAAACTCCATTGAAAGGGGGAAGGTGTTAAAACCAGGATCCCTAGAAGTGGATGGAGGGGCTGGGTGTCAAAGTCCGTGTGGGACCTAAAGTCCAGCTGAAGGGTGTCCACCTGGCTGGTGATAAAATATGGGATGGCATGCTGCAATCAAATAGTAAATATCAGGATGAGGAGGGAAGGCTCCGTTTAGCTTTTGCACTGACATCTGTGCTGAGACAGACTTTTCCTCCTCTACATGAAATACAGAGTAGGTACCATTCCTTGCACACAGCCAGCTCTTGTGCTCTCCGTGGTGCCACAGAACACACTCTAAATTCCCGGCTTGCTCAGAGGTCCTTTGTAGCCATCAGTGTTCTGGGGTAGACTGAGTCACATGAACCGTTGAGCAGTGACCCAACCACAATGGTTTGGAGGGCAGCAGCAGCACTGTCGCAGTTTTGCGTGGCTGGGTGCTGGGAAAGAACGGGGGTGCAGAAAATGGCTGCTGTGAGGAGCTGCTGGAATTCTCTGCAGCTCCAAAGTGTAAACAATTCAAGACCAGAGTCACTGTTGACCAGGGCCAAGCCAATCACAGATGGATTCATTGTGCATCTGAGAATCACATAGAGGAGAGAACAATCCGGAAGCAGCTGCATTTTGCCCCAGAGAAGGGAGAGAGAAAATGTAACGAGCTGAGCAGACACCAAGGCTGGGGAGGGCAGGGGAGGATAAGCCCCAGGTGCTGGAGAGAAAGATGCCCCTGCAGCCTGTGGAGAAACCCATGGTGGAGCGGCTGTCCCCCCACAGCCCATGGAAAAGGCCCAGACCCCACCTGCAGCCCATGGAGGGGCTCCACACTGGATGGAGCAGGTGGAGACATAGAGAAGACACTGTGACCCTATGTTGGGATAAGCCCCTGCCAGCACTTGAAGCCATGAAGAGAATCAGAGATGAGCAAGAGAGAGTTTTGCACCGAAAGAGGTTTGCTGCGGGGAGGCTGGTGACCCCGTGGCGGACTGGGACTGAGAGACATTGTGATTCATGACTGCCTGCCATAGCATTGACCCACAGTGGGGCAGCTGATGAAGAGATAAAACCCTGGGGGAAGAGACTCACGTTGAAGAAAGTTTGTGGAGGACTGTCTCTCATGGGTGGGCCCCACGGTGCAGCAGGGGGAGGGTGTGTGGAATAAATGCCCCCTCCCCGGCCAAGAAGGAAACCAACTTGCAAAGAACTGATCAAAACTAAAGGGAAATCTGCTTAGAATGGAGGGATGGGGGGGAGGTGCTACTGAGAACCCCATTTCCCCAATCCCTGCCTGCACTGTGCAGCGAACGGGAGGGAAGAAGGGAGCAAAATTCTCACTGAAGTCTGCTAAGAAGGGAGTGGTGGAGGGAATGTGTTTTAAGATCTGGTTGCATTTCTTTTAAGATTTGGTCATGCTCCCGACTCTGGTTTTCACTGTTCTTTTTAGTGTAGTGTAATAAATTAGATTTTTTCCTTCACTCAGAGTTGAGCCTGTTTAGCCCACGTCGTTGCTGATAGAATGATCTCTCCTTGTCCTTATCTTGACCCCTAAGCCTCTCGACATATATTTTCTCCCCTGTCCAACTAAGAAGGGGAGTAGTAGACTGGCTTTGGTGGGCATCTGGCCTCCAGCCAAGGCTAAACCAGCACAAGCACAAGAATGGATGGAACCAGGAATGGTTCAAAAATATGTGGAAATGCCCTTGAGGCAAGCAGCGCTCTGGGAGAAATGAGGCCACAAGCTCTGCTACCCCTGGTGCACGTGAGGCCAGGGCACTGTGTCCACAGCAGGGTGACCCATGTTTGCCTGGAGCTCTGGGCTTTTCCAAGCTCTACCACATCATGATGACAGCCGTGTGCTCTGGGAAGTCCCGTTCTACATTGAAATGGCTGGAATGGGCCATCCCATCCATGACCCAGGAAAGAGACCATGAGGTTTTTCCCAGCTCTTCCACATCAGCAATGACTCCCATGTGCCCTGGGAAGTCCTTTTCTAGAATTGAATGGCTGGAATGGGCCATCCCATCCGTGACCCAGAAAAGAAGGCCTATTTTACGGAAAGGCTCAGGAGTTACTGCACAGCTAGCCTGAGACCTCTAAGTTAATTGGTCTCAGCAGGCCTGGAAACAAATGCATTTCCTTGATGTGAGATGCTGTGCAGCAGGTACAAACCATCTCAGATGAAAGAAGCAAGGGCTTAGTCACCAGCGAGGCCTTGGCAAGCGGCAACCACTGGGTGTTTCGGTGCTTCATGAGCAAGGAATGCTGGTGGCCCCTCAGGGCTCTGGGACACAGCATATAAGCCTGCGCTGCTCCAGGCTCTGCATCCTCTTCTCTGGCCTCCCTTTCCTCCAGGAACGAGGTAAGCCTGAGTGCGCTCCATCTCTGCCTGTGGGCTGAACTGCTGTCACGGTGGCTACTCAGGGGGATGCTTGCACTGCCTCAGCTTGGCCCTGCACTACAAGTGTGGAAGGGCTTGAGCAGTGTCCCTGTTGATGGGGCTGGCAGGGGAGAGTTGGGAAGAGGGGGAGTCTCTCAGGCAGGAGGGGATCAATGGGGATAAGCCTGTTTTTGCTGGGGTCATGGCATCAATCTTCATGCCTGCTCTTGCCCCTTGCGAGAGAGAGCTGCAGAGCAGGCAGACTGACGCTGAGGTCTCTGTTTCCTCTGTGCTCTGTGTTTCAGCTCTGCCTCCCTCCCCCAGAGATGTCTTGCTTCAGACCCTGCCTGCCACAGACCTGTGGCTCCTCGGGCCCAACCCCACTTGCCAGCAGCTGCAGTGAGCCCTGTGTCGCCCGCTGCGCTGACTCGATAGTGGCCATTGAGGCCTCCCCAGTGGTGGTGACCCTGCCAGGCCCCATCCTCACCTCTTTCCCTCAGAACACAGCCGTGGGCTCCTCTCTGTCAGCTGCTGTTGGGAGCTGCCTCAGCGCCGGGGGGGTGCCCATCTCTTCTGGGGGCTCCCTTGGCCTGGGGGGGGCAGGGCTGTGCCTGCCTGTCCCCCGCTGCAGTCTGAACTGCTGAAGCCGCCGCATTGTCCCCTCTGGAGCAAGAAGGAAGAGGGGCACCCTGCAGCACCAGGAGCGTGGCCACCCACGGCTTGCAGACGGGCTGGGTGTCCTCCTGCCACCTGGCAGGGGGGACACGTGCCCACTGCTCCGGGCTGTGTGACAGGCCTCGCCGTGCCTCCTCTGGCTCTGCCTTGCTCTGAGCTCCTCGAGAAAGGGCTCCTTCTTTTCTGCTTTGCTGAACCTGCTGCTGATGGGGGCAGGCGGCCTGAGTTAAGGCCTGCTCTTGCTGGGCTGGCATCAGCACCAGGTGGAGCAGGATGGGTCAAGGCAAGCGCTGTGTGTGGAGCTTGTCCTTGGGAAACGGGCCGTACTTTGTGCCTCCCTGAACCCTGCAGACGTCTCTCTTACTGTGTGTTCTGTGCTACTGCATATCCTCCTTCTCAGTAAAGACTTTGTTCAGTGCAGCTCGAGACTCATGGTGCTTTGTTCTCACACACGGTCACCCTCTTTCTATGTGGGGAATGTACAAATCCAGTGTCCCAGCTGGTCAGATGTCAGTGTGAATTCAGACATTTATTATAACATCTCAGTCCTGACTCGTGCATTTCACAACCTTAATCTCACAACCACTCATGGCACTTCTCTCTTTCTTTGGTATGTTGGTTTCCAAGTTTGGAGGTGACAGCAAGAAGGGGTTAGGGTGGGCATTTCAGCAGGGAAAAGATCATGCACAATCACCATCACCCTGCCTCCCCCTCTTGTAGCACTGCTGATGACCGAGTGGCCGTCTGTAAATACTCTGCTAACACAGACCCCACATAAAACTACACTGGCTGGAACTGTTTTGACTGTCAACACTGTAAAGCATGTTGCTTTTTTACCAACTGGCCAGTGCCTATCCTTCCAGCCACTGCACCCACACTGCCTCTTGCTTCTCCTCATGCTCACCCTCCCAACTGCAATCACCTCCCAGCCTAGGTCAGCTTCCTGACATGTATTGCCAGATGCACCACCTCCACATGGGCTCATTGGTGTTGTTTTCCTGCTCCAGAGCCATAAGGGAATCCAGCTACATTCATCTAGTGAGGTTGGCAGGCTCTACCTTGACCTTTCCATAGACCTCTCCTAGTCTTGCAAACTGTTCCCCCTACACAACAAGCAGCAGCGTGGAAGCTGTAGTCCCTGTTCAAGTGCTGACACCACCCTACAATCCCAGGAGGCTGGAGGTGTTGCCAGGAGGTCACCGTATCTTCCCTTCAGGAGTGTCCCCACCCCAGTGCTCACAGAGTCTTGCTAAATCTGAGAAGCAAATTCAGTGGATGCAGCATGGGAGGGAGCAGAGGCCCAGAGTAGAGGCTGTATCCTCTCATGCAGGGTTACAGGGACCCTGCCTCTGTGCTGCTCTGATCACAACAGTCCAGGGTTGCATAACCCAGTTTACAAGACCTGGGAGTGTCCTTGAGGGACCCAGGAGCAGGACTGAAGCTTTGCCCCTAAAGGCCTGGGAACAGGCACAGATGCTTGGTCTGGAGGACATGGAGGTGTTTCCAGAGGCTGTGCTGTGTGGAGCAAGGGCAGCTGTGGGCGCTGGGAGGAGCAGTTTGCTTTCCAGCTCAGATGTACTGTGTGTGGCAGAGGTGCCTGCCAAGCAGCTGCTCCATGCTTTCCCCCTTACTGGTGGGAGCTGACCATGCAGTGGGATGCTGAATGGGCTCTTTAGGAAGAGGAGATGGCAGCACCCTGGAGAGCCACTAAACAAAATCCTACTTGCGTTGGCCGGGAATGGAACCCGGGTCAACTGCTTGGAAGGCAGCTATGCTCACCACTATACCACCAACGCTGCTGGCTGCACAGCTGCCTCCTGCTCCTCCCCTGCCCAAACTCACCTGCGTCCTGCTCACCCTCCACCCTTCCCACAGGACAGGCCCTTAGCTCTTCTCACACAAGCCACCCTGCAGCACCCAGGCTCTGGCCCCACACCCAACACCTCGCCACACAGAGATAATTCAGTGCCCACTGGGAATCCCCCTTGGGCCCTGCTCCTGGATGCACCTGCACGTGCCCACGGCAGCAAACAGAGTCCCAGCACAGACATCCCCCGGGGGTGTTTGAGGCGACCCCATCGCCGTTTCACAAAGTAGCACCAAGCTTGTCCTCCTCCCCACCAGGTTCAGGACGTGGTGATACACCTTGGGTATTCTGAAACACAAAACTCCTTTGGCCTCATTGGCTCTGGGGGATTCACAGGCAGTGAGAGCCAGTCTAGGCTGGGTCTTTAGGTCACACTGACCCTGAGGTAGAAGCTTGGCAGTGTTTGTTGGTCTAAACCAGTTGCACAGGAGTTACTTGGTGCCTTGCTGTTCACAGAGGCTGGGAGGGCCTTGCCCTGCCCGTGCTGCAGTCCCTCATAGCTCCCTGTGCTTCCTCCTGGTGCAGCCCTGCCCTTGGGGGTTCAATGGCTCCCTTGGTGCAGCTGTGGGCTGCCCCTGCCACCAGGCAGCCTGCCAGGGAGTCAGAGAACCCCCAAGTCCTTCTCTGCATGCCTTCAGTGGTGCTTGTTGTGCTGCTCAGCGCTGCTTGGGGTGGAGGTGTCTCCAAGTCATCCCTAGGGCCAGGGCTGGACTGGCGAGGAATGGGCGTGCACCAGCCTGAGCTGCTGTGAGATGTTCCAGAAAGGGTCTAGGCTGGCTGAGCTGGTAGAGCCTGTTGGTGAGGGCTGGAGATGAGGTGGCAGAACTGACACCTTCCTGCCTGTGCTCTGTCAGCTGGTTCCCTTTCCCATCCACAAGTCTGAGCATGCAGCAGGCAAGTAGGGTGAGACCTGGACAGGCTGGAGAGCTGAACAGTGAGAAATGAGATGAGGTTTAATAAAAGCAAGTGTAGAGTCTTGTACCTGGGAAAGAATAACCGCTTGTATCAGTACAAGCTGGGGGTGACCTGTTGGAGAGGCGCTCTGTGGAGAAGGACCCGGGGATCCTGGTGGGTGACAGGGTGTCCATGAGCCAGCAGTGTGCCCTTGGGACAAGAAGGCAAATGGGATCCTGGGGGCATGAAGAGGAGTGTGGCCAGCAGGTCAGTGGAGGTGATCCTCCCCCTCTGCTCTGCCCTGGTTAGGCCCCAGCTGGAGTATTGTGTCCAGTGCTGGGCTCCCTGCTATAAAAAAGCCAGGGATCTCCTGGAGAGAGTCCAGAGGGGGGATACAGAGATTATTAAGGGCCTGGAGCATCTCTCCTATGAGGAAAGGCTGAGTGAGCTGGGACTGTTCAGCCTGGAGAAAAGAAGACTAAGAGGGGACCTTGTAAATGTTTATAAATAGCTCAAGTGTGGGACACAGGGGGAAATGTCCAGCCTCTTCTCAGTGGCTGTGGGGACATGACAAGGGGTGATGGCCTCACTTTGGAGCACAGGAAGTTCCACACTGTGATATATGTCCAACTTCTTCCCAGTGACAGTGACAGAGCCCTGGGACAGGCTGCCCAAGGGGGTGTGGAGTCTCTTTCTCTGGAGATAATGCAGACCCGTCTGGACACCGACCTGTGTGACCTGTCCTGGGGACCCTGCTTCAGCAAGGGGTTGGACGTGATGAGCTCTTGAGGCCCCTTCCAACCCTTACGATTCTGTAATTCTGTGATCTGTGAAGGCAGTTTCCCAAGGTAGCCCACACAAAATTTGCCTCTCTGAGGTTCAGGGTCTTACCTCCACTTTTTTCTGTCCATACCCCTCAAGATTCAGAATCCCACCAGGGCATGAGTGCGGCAGCCCAGGCTGCCTCCAGTTGGGAGCTCCCTGATCAGTTCTTCTGCACCAGCAGCAAGAGGTTGGGCAGTGCCTCTCCTCGAATCGGCGTCTCCATCCCCTGCACTCAGGAATTCCCTCCACACGCTCCAGGAGTTTCCTGGCCTGTGCTGCTTTTCCAGCACACGTCTGGGTGGCTGAAGTCCCCTGTCAGGACCAGGCCTGTAAGAGGTGTGCTTGCTAACATCAAAACGATTCACCTGTGTCTGAATTCATAAGGCCAGTGAACAGGGTGCACTCAGGAGGGACAGTTTGAGCTGGTTTGCGTCCCATGGACTGCCTTTGTCATAGCTCCTCTTCACTGTCACAGCCATATGTTCCCTGATCTCTCCAACCTTGGGAGGCAGCTGCAAGGTGAGATTGCACAGAAGCACCAGCTGTTTCAGAAATGCTGCTAGAATGTGTGGAAACAGCCTAGAGGAAAGTGATGCTTTGAGAAGAATGAAGCTGTGAGCTCTGCTATCCCTGGCATGCCTTAGGTTAGGACACTCAGGACACTCAAGTCCACAGCATGATGATTCCCAAGTGCCTGGAGCTCAGGGATTTTCCCAACTCTTCCGCAACATCATGACTCCCAGGTGCTCTGGGAGACTGATCCAATGTCCCTTTGATGTTTGAAATGCATAGGATGGGCCCTGACCCAAGAAAAAGAGCTGTTGTCTACTCCTCATTGTTATGAATCTACCTTTTCTGTCTGAGCAGGTGGACAGAAAAACAGGCTGTGGCAGAGCCTGATGACCATAAGCAAAATCCTCATGTCCCTCCCTCCTGCTGTGCTTTTTTCAGCTGGGATAAGGTTAACTTTTACAAAACGTTGGGGGCCCACAGCCAGCACAGGTGACCTCAACTAGCCAGATTGGTATTCCATATATATGAAGTCATGCTTAGTCCCTGGCTGGCTGGGCTGTAGGAGCCACTGCTAGGGGGTGGGCTTGGCATCAGGCTTCTGAGCAGTGAGGAAATGGCATTGTTTATCACCCAGTTTGTAGATTCTTTTACTATAATTGCTGTTGTTGTTTTTTCCCTCTCCCTTTGCTGTCCCTGAAAACTGTTTTATCTCAAACCATGAGTTTTACCTTTTTCCCCTGATTCTCATCCCCACCCACCAGGGAGGAGTGGCTTTGTGGTTCTTATCTGTCAGCTTGGCTACATCCCAACCTCTTTCATATTTCCTCTTCAGGGAGAGCATGGCCAGCATTCACAGTGAAACTGAGCCATGAACATCATGTTAAGTCAGCTGTCAAGGGTTTTCAGTGCAAGCACTCAGGCTAAACCTGAGAGACAGTTCTCCCTGAATGGCAGACACCCAGGAGACTGTGGGCAATTTCAGGCAGGAGGTCAAGACTGCACAATCACACACAGGAGGAGAAACTCACTTCTCCAGGTATGTGGCAAAGTTCAACTGGAAGGAAAGATCATTGTGGGATGGAGGGAAGTTCCTTGCGTGCAGAAGGAATGCTTATGGTGACCTCTGCTACATTCATCATGCTCTAGAATGGCCTGCTTTTGTGATCAAGGAGATGTCCACATCCTCTCCTGATGATAACCCTCCTCACTCAAACTTACCTCACTTTCTTTGTAAATGCATCCCACAGGCCTGGATGGCCTGCTTTTGAGGACAAGCTCAAGGCAGAGAGCCAAAAGCTCATGTCCTTTCTGCCTTTTTCAGATATGGTGTGGCCCATCCCATGCACTTCAAACATCAAAGAGACATCATCAGTCTGCCAGAGCACCTGGGAGACCATGTGATCTGAAGGAGTTGGAAAAATCTCCTGGCAAACATGGGTCATTGTGCTGTTGAATTATTGGCCACGATTCCCCAGTCTCAGGTGTGCCAGTGATACCAGAACTCACAGTGCCTGTGGGCCCCTTCCCTGAAGGGCATTTCCACACACTTTAGCAGCAGTCCTGAAAAATCTGGTACTTCCATGTGATCTCATGCTGCTGGTGAGATGGCAGTGAGGGTGCAACCACTGGTGAGATGATTCCAGGTTATGGTGTAAGAGCTTCAGGAGGACAAAGAGTAAATATGAGGATGAGAAGGCTCCGTTTGGCTTTTGCACTGACATCTGTGCTGAGACAGACTTTTCCTCCCCTACGTGAAACACAGAGTAGGTACCATTCCTTGCACACAGCCAGCTCTTGTGCTCTCTGTGGTGCCACAGAACACAGTCCAGATTCTTGGCTCTATCAGAAGTCCTTTCTAGGCATCAGTGTTCTGGGGTAGACTACCTGGGTCAATGGTGGTGTTCGCCAGGGCTCAGTGCTGATACCATTCCTGTTTAACATCTTTGTTGATGATCTGGATGAGGGGATAGACTGCACCCTCAGTAAGTTTGCAGATGACACCAAGCTGGGTAGAAGTGTGGATCTGCTGGAGGGTAGGGAGGCTCTGCAGAGGGACCCAGACAGGCTGGCTGGATGGGCCCAAGACAGGGGTGTGAGTTTCCACAAGGCCAAGTGCTGGGTCCTGCTCTTTGGCCACAACACCTCCCAGCAGCGCTCCAGGCTGGGGGCTGGAGAGCTGCCCAGCAGAGAGGGACCTGGGGGTGTTGATTGACAGCTGGATGAACATGAGCCAGCAGCCTGCCCAGGTGGCCAAGAAGGCCAAGAGCATCCTGGTCTGTATCAGCAATTGTGTGCCCAGCAGGGCCAGGGACGTGATCTTACTCCTGTACTCAGCCCCAGTGAGACCTCACTTCAAGCCCTGTGTGCAGTTTGGGTGCCACAGTGTGGGAAGGCCATCGAGGTGCTGGAGAGGGTGCAGAGAAGGGCAACCAGGCTGATTGGGGGTCTGAAGAACAGGTCACATGAGAAGAAGTTGAGGGATCTGGGGCTGTTCAGCCTGGAGAAGAGGAGGCAGAGGGGAGACCTTATTGGTCTCTACAGTTACCTGAAAGGAGGTGGGTTTTGGCCACTTTTCCCTTATAAGTAGTGACAGGACAGGAAGGGGTCAGGACATGTGCCTGATGATGGGAAATAGTGAAAGAATCCCTCTTTTGCTCATGTGTACAGCTCTGATGCTCATTACATTGTTCCATGAGTCTTTTCACTTGACTTTGATTTTCTCCTGACAAGGGAGGGGAGATGGCAAGGGGTGGGATGCTTATACATTGCAGTAAATCTACGAATGGACTGAGTCACTTGCCATTTGGCAGTTCAACTACTTCCTCATACAAAGAGTTTTCCACTTTTACTTCTGTTTGTGGTACTAGACTGGGATGGATCCAGAGGTCCCTGTAGCCCAGACCTACAAAACATTGGTTCTCTTTGGACAGTGAGACTTCTGACCCCAAAGATAGTTGAGTGACATGAGCCATTAAACAATGAGAGCAGAGGCAGTGCACACATAGCCTGTATGGTGAAATGATAAGGGAGATGGAAATCCTAGCACATCAGAATTGATGGAACATTGCCCAAACACTGCTCCAGTTCACTTGCATGACTCCTGCCTCTATTGTCAGTAGAAATTTCAGTCTAAATCTATCTGCACTGAGAAGGAAACACTTGTGTTTGTTGTTTTTTTCTTTGGAGAGAAGGTGGAATGGTGCTTTGAGGTTATTATTTTGTTGTTGTTATTAGCTAGTCTCCATGAGATGCTTTGTTTAGTGTCTTCTGGTTTGGAGGCAGCTCATCTATACACAATGTTCAGGGAACACTTGTTGCTCTGAGCACACCACTGATTCACAAATCCCATCCCAGGAGACTGATCAAGGCAATAGGAAATTTACTGCCCCCATGATGTTGCTGATAATGTTGAACATTCTGGAGATAATATAAAGACTTCTTCCCCCTCTAGTACGTAGTTGGGGGACACACCTGAATGGAGTGATTTCTTTCTGGAAGTGGATTTTGTTGAGGAGGGCTTTGGTCCCTGAAGGCAGCAAATGTGTCAGAGATGGAAGCATTTGCATTTCATGAACTGCAGGTATAACTCTTCCAACACAGGTGACTAACATTTTGGTAAGTCTATAATATTATGAATACCAATGTTTCCAACAGAACTTCCTAAGACTTTACAGGGAATACTTTGGAAGTGATTTTTTGTCATTAGTTTTATTTGTGAACATTAATCAGCACCACTGGTCCCGAGGAATTTGCAGTCTGTATTGTAAGCTAGAAACACAGTCTCAGGACTTTCCTCCATGTGGTTGGGACATACCCTTAACAATAAACAAAAATAAATAACCAGAGCAATATGCAGCTCATATGGGACAGAAAAAAGTGAAAGCTGTGAGTACTCACTGCATTTTAGAAGACCAGCGATGCTGACTGAGCTGACTGTATTCTCTTGGTGGGCAGTACAATCGGCTTCCAGGGTGATGAACCAGTGTGTCTGCAACCTGCAGCATTAAATCAGCTGCTGCAAACTCAGTCTTGGCTCAACCACAGTGCTGTGGAAGGGGAGATGCTGAATTTTTGCCCAGTTCATGTGCTGCTTTTTTTGTTAAAAAATGGGAATTGTGCAATCTTTAAGATCAAAGACCTGTCTGGAATAGATGGTAATGATGAGAAAAGTAAAAGTTGGAATTGGCTTAGTGAAATGTAGGCAGAACAGTAGAAAGATGCATTTCCTCCTCTGTAATACTCTTCTCTCTGCTCTAGACAGAAAGTAGGGGAAGACAAAATTAAAGTTCTTTTTGTCCATCGATTCTCTGTGCAGCTTTTATGTTTGCTGACATGTGTTCTGTTTTGCTTGTTTCTGCATCTCTTTGTATTAAAGCAGCAGAGAAGCGAGTGGGTTTTGCAATTGTGTTCCTGCTCTCAGCTGTGAACCCTGACATTTCCCTTTGCTTCTTGTTCTTCCAGCAATGTGTAACCAGACACGAGTGGGCGAGTTCATCCTGTTGGGCATCACCGATGTCCAGGGGCTGCAGCGCTTTTGCTTCATCACATTTCTGTTGCTCTACTTGACCTGTCTTCTGGGAAATGGTGCCATTGTGACCGTGGTGATATGTGAGCCCCGGCTCCACACACCAATGTACTTCTTCCTGGGGAACCTCTCCTGCCTGGACATTTTCTACTCTACTGTCACGGTTCTCAAGATGCTGACTGGCTTTCTCTTTGGCCCCCAGCCCATCTCTTTAGGCGAGTGTTTGGCTCAGCTCCATTTCTTCCACTTCCTTGGCAGTACAGAGGCTGTGCTCCTGGCCACCATGGCCTACGACCGCTATGTGGCCATTTGCAATCCTTTGCACTACGCCCTTGTCATGAGCCCACGGACTTGTCTGCAGCTGGCTGGGGCCTGCTGGTCCACTGGCTTTGTGCATGCCATGATGCACTCAGTCATGACCTCTCAACTCAGTTTCTGTGGCCACAACCACATTCATCACTTCTTCTGTGACATCAAGCCACTGTTGAATTTGGCTTGCAGTAATACCAGCCTCAACATGAGCCTCCTCAACATTGTCACCACAACTATTGTTCTAGGCCCCTTCACTCTCACAGTTCTCTCCTACCTCTACATTATCTCCTTTGTTGTCCAGAATGTCCGTTCCCAGGAAGGAAGATGGAAGCCCTTCTCCACTTGTGCTTCCCACCTCACCGTTGTGGCACTGCTTTACATGCCAGTGCTTTTCAATTATGCACAGCCCTCCTCAGGAAGTTCCCTGGATAGAGATGTGCCACTGTCTCTCCTGTACAGTGCTGTCACTCCAGCTCTGAATCCCTTGATCTACACTCTTAGGAACCAGGAAGTAACATCTGCCCTGAAAAAGATGTTATGGAGAAAACTCCTTCGTGAAGGGAAGGGACTAAATCAAGGAGAAGACTAGGAATAGGCTTACTCCACCACTCTTATTTGTATGGAAAGTGTTCAAAGGCACACCACATGGCAGTTGCAAGAGACTGAAAAACTACTGATTGTCTCAAGTAGTTTATCACATTTAGAAGCTAATTAGATGGATTAAAATCAGGGGAGATATTCCAGGACTGAAGCTTCTTCCATAATTTTTAGATGTCCTGTGGTGCCCCACCTTGTTTCTGGTTTCCCATACAGAAGTTTGTGTGTGTTTTGTGCAGGATTTGAGGCATACCTGACAGAGGTAGAGAATGGAAGGCAAAATCCTGAGTACAGGTCTGATTTCTGTCATTGATTCCTTGACCCTGTTGCCAATGCATTCGCAATCCACAGATTTTAGAAAGATTTTAATCTTTCCTGTTTGTCAGTTCTGATCATGCAACAGCACTAAGCATCTGACAGTGAGACATTTAAACAATACTTGGTGTTATTTTAACAGGCTTCCCCTGAGACAGACAGAAATCTCAACCCCCTGTTCTAATAACCTTGGATGTAATTATACTTTGTGTCATAATGTTTTTAACAGGACGTGTAGGAAGACATAAGACTTCAGCTTCAACACCACCTTAATTGCAATGCAGGTTGAATCAGAATGAAGCCACCTTCAGCACTGAGGCTTGCATCCCATGAAGAGATGCTTTCTATTTCATCTTGATTGTTGTGAAGGAAGTTTTTGTCTCACTGCATGTTGCGGCCTGGTGTTCAGCTCCACAGTAGTCCTGGCACAGGCTGTAAGTGTGTTTTCTTTGTGGACCAAAACAAGGAGTTAGGTCTGCTACTAACTCAGAGCAGACTGGGTTTTGCTGAATAAGTCGCAGTTTGCACCCTGTAGACTAAAAGGCCTGTGGCCCCATGGCATATTGTTTATGTTAGATCTCTTTTGGGTCTCATCTTGTATGTAGCTATCCAGCACAACTCCCAATATGTGGATGTTGGTTTTCAGTTCTCAAAGGTGGTTTGTGGCACCTCGGGGAGAAATGGCAATTTTCACTTTTTTTATTAACATTTTGCCCAGTATCTCTGTTCTGTGACCTGTGAGGTAACAGAAAAAAATGAAAACAGTGTTTGAGAGATCTGGAAAAAAAGAAAAAAAAAAAAGAAAAAAAAGATGGAAATGCGTATTTACCATATAAAGAAACCAATGCCCTTTGGTAGGTAGGGAATTTGAGTGGTATCATGACACAATGTAAGGTAGTCTGTGCTCCCTCTGGCCACACTACCAAAGGGATATTTGGCACCAATCAATGGTTTCATGGAATAGTTTCCACCTGGTGGAACTTCCTCTTCCTTTGTGCCAATGCAATGTCAAGGGTATGTATGTGCTAAAAACCTGTTTGGAAAAAGTGAGTTTCCACTCTGTCTTGTAAACAATCTGAGTCTGTATGATCAGACTGAGCCTGTAATTATGGCTGGGGTGCTGAGACTAGAACAGGGTTTCCAAACAGGCATAAATTGGAAACTTGGAATTACCAAAAACCCCACCCAAACCCTCTAAGAGTTCCACATGCCCAGACATCAGTCAATGACAAGAACTAATGAGAAAATGTTTGCATTAGAATAAATGGATATGAATTTAGGTGCTGCATCTCACAGTCAATTTCAAATGTTATTAATTTTAAAGAGATTCTGGACCTGTGGTTAAGTGTGTGGTAAGACTAGCTGAATCCTGTCTACTAAAAGAGCTGGGAGGTCCTGTTGCCCTGGGTGGGGGAATTGAATGCTATGTGCCCTAGTTTTCATGTCGTACTAGAAACAAAGAATCATTAAGGTTGGAAAAAACCTTTAAGATCATTGAGTCCAAACATTAACCTAACACTGCCAAGTCCACCATTACTGACAGTGAGCCTGAGCATGAATTCCTAACAGGCGCACGTACACACGCACACACTACAGACAGAAGGACACTACCTTTACAGACAGAAGGACACTACCTTTACAGGTCTCCATGTACATTTGTGGATTTCTCTTTCTATCAGACCTTCTGCCTCCCTGGTTTTGGTCACGCAGGACCTTATCCTTTTCTATCCCTGACATTCAGAGTTCCAGTCTGTCCAGTAGTTGTACTTCAGACTTACAGTATCTCCAATATCTCATTCCCTGACACGAGTCTTTCAGAACTGTGGCCTCTGAACTTCTGTCCCTTCCAAATCTGGCTTTTGGGCATCTTGTCCTACTCAGCACAGTATTACCAAATTACTCATCATTACTGGAGACTTTCTGGTGTTCCTTCCAACCCTATGACCCAAAGGACATGCATATGCTATTTCCATTAGGTCAATTTTAACAGCTTCCTTTTCATTCTGTGAAAAAAAAGATTGCTGGAAAAATTTCATTTCCTCCTAATACAAGTGTCTGGATAAAGACAGACCTATCACATCCTGGGAGATGACATCTGCTGGTGGCAAAGGGTGTGTAGAGCGCTGACTCAGATGTACTTGTTCTCATGTGGACACCTTTGCTCCTTCACTAAGGGCAATATTGTTATGAACTTTTGTTATCTTAGGTAATCTGGAGCATCATGTCAAAGTAAGTGCTAAAAGAATTTTTTATATTTTTTTTTTTTAGGAAACAATAATATTGAGAAGAAATGGATACTCTGTTCCTGTCCTTCTGTTGCAATCCCTGTCCTGCCACTTTTCTCTCTTCTCTGGGCTCTCACATCACTTCTCTCTTTCTTTTGCCTTCCCTCTTTCCCCTCTATTTATCTGCCATCCCCTGCAATTTTTAGGCATATCTCTTGCAATCTAACTTTGCAAGGTGTCTAAGCAATTTACTTTCTAACTGTAATAAAAGAGAACCACTACATCTTCAGTATATTGTTCAAAAAACCCACAAATGCACCTTGTCCAAGTAAGAGATTATAAAGTGACTTCATTACAAAGCAAAAGGAAACATTAGCTCTATGGAACCATGGAGTTTGAGATCCTGTGAGGGAATAAAAAGCAACTTGATAGTACAGACCCTAGAGTCAGGACAGTGGACTTCAGTTGTTGTTCTGTTTCCTGAATATCAGGAAATGGGCTTGGCTACATGGGGAACACACAGTTGAGTTCCAGTGCAAAAAGTCGTCATACAGCAGATAGAAACAAAGCAAGGGTTTAGAAACTGCAAAGCAGGGATTTAGAAGCATATTGCAGGGATATAGGGATTGAGGAAAGCCAAAACCTTGAACAGCAATGCCATTGAATGCTAGAGTTCAGACCAGTAAAGGAAATCAAGGGCAACAAGAGGAGCTTCTGCCGCTACACTAGTTGCCAAAGGTTGAACAAGGAAGATGGGGGCCTGGTGCTGAATGGCTCAGGTAAGTAAGTGACAGTAGACGCAGGTCAAGTAGAGATACTTAGAATCATATTCATTGAATGTGTTAGGTTGGAAGGCACTTTCAGAGCCCAACTAGTCCCACCCCCTAAATTAGGTTGCTCAGAGCCCCATCAAACCTGACCTTGAATGTCCCCAGGGATGGGGCCTCCACCACCTCTCTGGGCAACCTGTGCCAGTGTCTCAGCACCCTCACAGTGGTGAGCCTTAATGCCTTAATACCTAGTGGAGACCTTAATACCTTATCTGTCTCCTCGCCAACAAGGCACGTGGCTGTCGATCCTGCAGATGACTTTGTTTGCAGGGGACCGGTTGGTCTGCTTACAGGCAGGGATGCCATCCAGGGGGACCTAAACTGGCCAGAGAGAAAAAACCCTGGGAAGTTTTCAAGACCTGACAGGACAAAGCTCTGAGCCATTAGATCTGACTTCATAGCAGATTCTCCTCTGACCTCATAGATGACACTGCTTCTAGCAGGAGACTGTACTGGAGACTTTCAGATGTTCCTTCTAACCCTATGACCCAAAGGACATGCATATGCTATTTCTATTAGGTCAATTTTAACAGACTGATCAATTATTTAGAGCAAAATGCAGGTGAAAACAAATATGCTAAATCATTTCACCATTTTATTACCTTGCTGAGATACTCATGCTACAGTAAAAATATATGAATGGTGATCTTTAAAATACTAGTGGTTTTTGTCTTAATATTCTCTTTTTTTTAAATGTGAATTGTCATTATGATTCAAGTGAGTTAATCAGGGTGAAAACAATGTTGCTGGAAAATATTTGTGCTTACTGAAAAAAATGAGCCCTGGAGATCATTGAAATAACATAAATTACAACCTCTCATGAGTTTACAGACATGGATCTACAAAGCTTATCAGACTTTAAGGTGCATCATTTACACCTAATTTTGGATGTATTTAATACACTTTAAACAGTGAATTATCTCTCCATTAGTTGCAGAGTACAATTCTGAGATGATCAGGTAAAATTTAGACAATGACACATTTCAGATCTAAGGAATTGCTAGTACAAAGGGTCTAAGAACATCAGCTGCAGCCATTTCGCTGTGATCAATGTATACACAGAAAGTGAGGAGTAATTAGTGCAGAATAAGGGCAATGTAAAGCCCGAAGCTTCTGGAGGAATGTATTTGACACTAAGATCTTGATTAAAAAAACTAAAAACTGCTGTTGATACACAAGGCCTGATTGACATTAACATTATTTCGCTTTGCAGTTTGTTGTTTTGCCCAAATATAAAAGAGGTAAAAGCTTATTTTGTCATGAGCCAGGTGTCCCTGGCAATGATCCCTGGCAAAACCTTGTAGAAAATTCATCCTGAGAGATAAACCTGCTTTGGAAAAGTACAAGCAGAGCACAGACCAGGGCAAAGGAAAGCAGCATGAGCACAAACACTGGTGCTGGCAGTGCCAGGGAGCTTCAGTCGGGGATGTGGGAGGTCCCAGATGTGGCTCTAAGGGAGCAGAGTGGCGCAGCGGAAGCGTGCTGGGCCCATAACCCAGAAGTTGATGGATTGAAACCATCCTCTGCTAATGAGTTTTTTTTCCACCGCCCCCTTTCCCTTGCATAATTCAGTAAGATTTAACCTGCACTGCTGCCTTTCTGCCACCTTCTTTCTCCTTTCCTTTAGCAGCCAGCACTCCCAAAGTGCCCCTCAGCAAGGCAGGTAGGAGATGTGGAGGGGCTGGAGGGCAAATCCTCTGAGGAGTGGCTGAGGGAGCTGGGGGTGTTCAGCCTGGAGAAGAGGAGGCTGAGGGGAGACCTTCTCCCCACCTCCACTGACCTGCCAGGAGGGTGCAGAGAGGTGGGTGATGGTCTCTTCAGCCAGGGGACAGGAGATGGGACAAGGCAAAAAGGCCTCAAGCTGGGCCAGGGCAGGGTCAGCTCAGATGTGAGGAAAAAGTTCTTCCCTGAAAGTGCTTTGGGGATGTGGCACAGGCTGCCCAGGGAAGGTGTCACAGCACTGAGCTTGACTGAGTTCAAGAAGCATCTGTATGATGCACTCAGAAACATGCTCTGACTTGGCTGGTTCTGTGTGGAGCCAGGAGATGGACTCAATGATCCTTGTGAGTTCCTTCCAACTCAGTATATCCTCTGATTCTATTCTATCATTCTGTGGTCCCTTCAATCCAAACTGTTCTGTGATTCTGTCATTCTATAAAAGTACCTTATTGCTAATGATGAAGGGAAAACACATCATAGATCTAAGATCTTGCTTGGGGTTTTGATGCACTGCTGCTTGGAACATCTCCAGCTCTTGCAAAGATAGCCAACGCTTGCAAAGGGACTTTGCCAAATTTGACTTAAGGATGAGATGCTGAGAGTATCCTCCTCCTGTATACTCCTCTTCTGGGAAAGATGCTGAAGTGCAGAAGAGGAGATGATGGTGACTGTGATATCAGGATACCATCCGCTGCCATCATGGACCCTGATGAATTTGCTCTCTCATAGCCCCTGTGCAGAAGAGTGGCTGGTGGAGGCCTGCCTGGATGGTGCAGCATCTTCCGGAAAATGGAGGCCCTGAGGGTCACATGCAGAGAAGGAGAAGGAGAGATAAGCCATTTGCTGGTGCGTGGTCCATTCCCCACAGCCATGCCACTGAGGCTGAGGGAAATAAAGGAGAAGCCCAGAGGGGTTGTCAGCATGGGTGAAGAAAAGGGCCCATGGGAGGTAGACCTGCAGCTGAGCCAGGGACCTATTGACCTGTGGTCAAACTCTCTGCCCTGACCAGAACCCCTGCTGCAAGAAGGCTGTAGCCCCCTTTCCAACACTCAAAGCTCCACCCACATCCCAGCCCTTTCATCCCACTTTCACTTTTGGCACCTCTACTTGCCTGCTGCATGCTCAGGCTTGTGGATGGGAAAGGGAACCAGCTGAAAGAGCACAGGCAGGAAGGTGTCAGTTCTGCCACCTCATCTCCAGCCCTCACCAACAGGCTCTACCAGCTCAGCCAGCCCAGAACCTTTCTGGAACATCTCACAGCAGCTCAGGCTGGTGCACGCCCAATCCTCGCCAGTCCAGCCCTGGCCCTAGGGATGACTGGGAGACACCTCCACCCCAAGCAGCGCTGAGCAGCACAAGCACCACTGAAGGCATGCAGAGAAGGACTTGGGGGTTCTCTGACTCCCTGGCAGGCTGCCTGGTGGCAGGGGCAGCCCACAGCTGCACCAAGGGAGCCATTGAACCCCCAAGGGCAGGGCTGCACCAGGAGGAAGCACAGGGAGCTATGAGGGACTGCAGCACAGGCAGGGAAAAGGCCTCCCAGCCTCTGTGAACGGCAAGGCACCAAGTAACTCCTGTGCAACTGGTTTAGACCAACAAACACTGCCAAGCTTCTACCTCAGGGTCAGTGTGACCTAAAGACCCAGCCTAGACTGGCTCTCACTGCCTGTGAATCCCCCAGAGCCAATGAGGCCAAAGGAGTTTTGTGTTTCAGAATACCCAAGGTGTATCACCACGTCCTGAACCTGGTGGGGGGGAGGACAAGCTTGGTGCTACTTTGTGAAACGGCGATGGGGTCGCCTCAAACACCCCCGGGGGATGTCTGTGCTGGGACTCTGTTTGCTGCCGTGGGCACGTGCAGGTGCATCCAGGAGCAGGGCCCAAGGGGGATTCCCAGTGGGCACTGAATTATCTCTGTGTGGCGAGGTGTTGGGTGTGGGGCCAGAGCCTGGGTGCTGCAGGGTGGCTTGTGTGAGAAGAGCTAAGGGCCTGTCCTGTGGGAAGGGTGGAGGGTGAGCAGGAAGCAGGTGAGTTTGGGCAGGGGAGGAGCAGGAGGCAGGTGTGCAGCCAGCAGCGTTGGTGGTATAGTGGTGAGCATAGCTGCCTTCCAAGCAGTTGACCCGGGTTCCATTCCCGGCCAACGCAAGTAGGATTTTGTTTAGTGGCTCTCCAGGGTGCTGCCATCTCCTCTTCCTAAAGCTCCCACCAGCAAGGGGGAAAACATGGAGCAGCTGCTTGGGAGGCACCTCTGCCACACACAGTACATCTGAGCTGGAAAGCACACTGCTCCTCCCAGCGCCCACAGCTGCCCTTGCTCCACACAGCACAGCCTCTGGAAACACCTCCATGTCCTCCAGACCAAGCATCTGTGCCTGTTCCCAGGCCTTTAGGGGCAAAGCTTCAGTCCTGCTCCTGGGTCCCTCAAGGACACCCCCAGGTCTTGTAAGCTGGGTTATGCAACTCTGGACTGTTGTGATCAGAGCGGCACAGAGGCAGGGTCCCTGTAACCCTGCATGAGAGGCAACAGCCTCTACTCTGGGCCTCTGCTCCCTCCCATGCTGCATCCACTTGTCCACACA
Source organism: Porphyrio hochstetteri (assembly GCA_020800305.1). Taxonomy (NCBI): domain Eukaryota; kingdom Metazoa; phylum Chordata; class Aves; order Gruiformes; family Rallidae; genus Porphyrio; species Porphyrio hochstetteri. The sequence continues at coordinate 13,084,428 of CM036915.1, read as the reverse complement.
GGCTCTCTTTTAATCCCTGGTGCTCCCCAGTTTCCTTATCAGGGACCCCAGATAAAGTTGCTGGAGGGAAATACTGATGCAGCATCAGCTGCCTGGGGCTCTGGAGGACAGCCGGCTGAGACCAGTGTATTCTTCCTGCTGGGTTGGCTCCAGGAAGGGTCATTTACTGGTGATGGTAGAGGAGCAAGTTGAGAAGCATTTTTGGTCTGGCCCAAAGCTGGACCTGATGCTGCTGCTGGTGGTTGTGCCTGGCAAGAAAAGCATGCTGCTGTCAGGGTGCACGTAAAGATCAGTAATGCCTAGGTGGGGACCATGGTGAAGCACGCATGGTGCTTCCTGTGGCCAGAGATGCAATTTGAGGACACAGTGGATGGATGCCTGTTCTTTATGTAATGCTTCAATGTCACACTGGAATGAAGCTGCTCTCCATCTTCCTCCATCTTTTCCATGTCTTCAGTGCTGGCTGGTTAAATGTGGGGGTTCATCTCATTCCGAGGGAATGCTGACCAGTCCTCAGACCCAAGCTTTCTTTCCTCTGTCGCACTCTTTCCAGATAACAGATCCTGGTATGCATTTTAATATGGTTTGAAATAATCAGGTTAACGATCAGACTGAATGTCTCCGTGATCCTTTGCCCCCAGCCCATGTACAGAGCCAGTAACCTACCCTGTCCAAGCTCTAGCATTGCAGATGATTCCGTGAACAAAGGCTGAAGACACCACCATGCCTCTGGTGGTGATTCTATTGTGCTTGTTTGAGAAACTTTGATACTTTTGGTACAAATAGATAGAAGACATCATAAACCTTGAGATGTTGCTGTGCAGTGGAACAGTGCATGGCTACAGAAGGACGAGGAATGCCAGGAGACAAGATACAGCCAAGGAGCATATTTCACAGCCATGGTGGAAGGGTGCAGATAAATTTACAAGAAGCTAGGCAAGACTAGATAACTCTAAGAGAAGAAACAAGCCACTGGGATTCATCCACACTGAGCATGCTTCACGAAGTTCATGGGAAAGCACATTTGCAAAGAACCACAAGGGACCAACAAAGGACCACCAAAGACCCACACATGAGACACTCAGAAACTTAAAGCACATGCATAATGAATAGGCAAATCTTATTATTAGATCCAGGAAATGAAAATAATATGCATGTATTAGAATGATTAAGCTTTTGCTCTTGCACCCAACACTATGTACGTTAGCTTGGAGCGATCTGCCGTGCATCCAGTGCTCCAATAAAGAATGCCTGCTTCCTAAAACTGCAAAATTGAGTCATAGAGCTTTTCTTAAGCAAAAGACAGGGCCATGATCACAAGACTACAGAAACACATTCAGTATTCCTGAGGCTTTTTGGTCATTGTCATGCTGCTGAGACGGTTCTGGTGCTTTGCTGTAAATTCAGGTCACAACTGGTGGTAGAGTAAGGACAAAAGACAGCGCTCATCTTGCAGGGCACAAAGACCATTGAGGGAAGATGAGAACAAAGGACCACGAGTCTCAAGCTGCACTGAACAAAGTCTTTAATGAGAAGGAGGATATGCAGTAGCACAGAACTGACAGCAAGAGAGATGCCTGCAGGGTTCAGGGAGGCACAGAGCACGGCCCGTTTCCCAAGGACAAGCTCCACACACAGCACTTGCCTTGACCCATTCTGCTCGACCTGGTGCTGATGCCAGCCCAGCAAGAGCAGGCCTTAACTCAGGCCGCCTGCCCCCATCAGCAGGAGGTTCAGCAAAGCAGAAGAGAAGGAGCCCTTTCTCGAGGAGCTCAGAGCAAGGCAGAGCCAGAGGAGGGACGGCGAGGCCTGTCACACAGCCCGGAGCAGTGGGCACGTGTCCCCCCTGCCAGGTGGCAGGAGGACACCCAGCCCGTCTGCAAGCCGTGGGTGGCCACGCTCCTGGTGCTGCAGGATGCCCCTCTTCCTTCTTGCTCCAGAGGGGACGATGTGGCGGCTTCAGCAGTTCCGACTGCAGCGGGGGACAGGCAGGCACAGCCCTGCCCCCCCCAGGCCAAAGGAGCCCCCAGAAGAGATGGGCACCCCCCCAGCGCTGAGGGAGCTCCCAACAGCAGCTGACAGAGAGGAGCCCACGGCTGTGTTCTGAGGGAAAGAGGTGAGGATGGGGCCTGGCAGGGTCACCACCACTGGGGAGGCCTGGATGGCCACAGTCGAGTCAGCGCAGCGGGCGACACAGGGCTCACTGCAGCTGCTGGCAAGTGGGGTTGGGCCCGAGGAGCCACAGGCCTGTGGCAGACAGGGTCTGAAGCAAGACATCTCTGGGGGAGGGAGGCAGAGCTGAAACACAGAGCACAGAGGAAACACAGACCTCAGCATCAGTCTGCCTGCTCTGCAGCTCTCTCTCGCAAGGGGCAAGAGCAGGCATGAAGATTGATGCCATGACCCCAGCAAAAACAGGCTTATCCCCATTGATCCCCTCCTGCCTGAGAGACTCCCGCTCTTCCCAGCTCTCCCCTGCCAGCCCCATCAACAGGGACGCTGCTCAAGCCCTTCCACACTTGTAGTGCAGGGCCAAGCTGAGGCAGCGCAAGCATCCCCCTGAGTAGCCACCGTGACAGCAGTTCAGCCCACAGGCAGAGATGGAGCGCACTCAGGCTTACCTCGTTCCTGGAGGAAAGGGAGGCCAGAGAGGAGGATGCAGAGCCTGGAGCAGCGCAGGCTTATATGCTGTGTACCAGAGCCCTGAGGGGCCACCAGCATTCTTTGCTCATGAAGCACCAAAACACCCAGCGGCTGCCACTTGCCAAGGCCTCGCTGGTGACTAAGCCCTTGCTTCTTTCATCTGAGATGATTTTGGATCAGAAGTGACCTTAAAAATCATCCTTTTCCAGCCTCCCTGCCAGAGACAGCGATATCTTCCAGTACATCAGGTTGCTTCAAAGGCACATACGACCTGGATGTGCCTTGAAGACTTCCAGAGATGGGGCATCTAATAATTGTCTGGAGAACTGTGTCTCACCACCCTCATGGGAATGTGTTTCTTCTTAATATCTAACCTAAACCTACCCTCTTTCAGTCTAGACCTGGACCTATAACTACAGTCACTGATAAAGAGTCACTCCCCTTCTGCTTGTAAGACCTCTGAGGTTATGGAAGGAACCTCCTCAGAGCTTTCTCTTGTCCAGGCTACAGAACCCCAGCCCTCTCAGCCTTTCTCACAGGGGAGGTGCTCAGGTCCCCAGATCATCTTCATGGCCCTCTTCTGGACTTGTTCCAAGAGCTCCACCTCATGTCATGTTTTTCTGGGTACCCCAGAGCTGGACACACAGCTCAAGGTGGGGTGTCCCCAGAGCAGAGTAGAGGGGGCCAATCCCCTGCCTTTGACCTGCTCAGCACAGAGCTTTGGGTGCAGCCCGAGATATGACTGCCTTTTAGACTGCGAGCAGGATCATTGCTGGAGCATCTTTAGTGTTTCATCTGCCAGTACCCCCAGCTTCTCCTCCACAGGGCTGCTCTCCATCTACTCACTGCCCACCTGTACCCACGTTTGGGATTGCCCTGACCCAGGTGGGGTACCTCGCACTTGGCCTTATGGAACTTCATGAGATTTGCTTGGGACCACTCCTCAAGCCTGCCAAGGTCCCTCTGGATGGCATCCCTCCCTTCTAGAGTATCCACAACAGCACACATCCCCGTGCCTTCAGCAAACCCCCCGAGGGGCCACTCGATCCCACTGTCCATGTCCCCAACAAAAATGCTCAATAATGCTGTTTCTAATACGGACCCCTGAGGGACACCACTCACTACGGGTCTCCACCTGGATTCAGAATTCCAGCCTGCTGCAGCCCAGGCTGCCTCCAGTTGGGAGCTCCCTGATCAGTTCTTCTGCACCAGCAGCAAGAGGTTGGGCAGTGCCTCTCCTCGAATCGGCGTCTCCATCCCCTGCACTCAGGAGTTCCCTCCACACGCTCCAGGAGTTTCCTGGCCTGTGCTGCTTTTCCAGCACACATCTGGGTGGCTGAAGTCCCCTGTCAGGACCAGGCCTGCAAGAGGTGTGCTTGCTAACATCAAAATTATTCACCTGTGTCCGAATTCATAAGGCCAGTGAACTCATTGGACTCAACTTGTTTGGAGGGACACTTTGAGCTTGTTTGTGTCCCCTGGACTGCCTTTGTCATAGCTCCTCTTCACGGTGAGCATGGCCAGCATTCACAGTGAAGCTCAGGCAGGAAAGGCATGGCAGGCGTGCCACCAAAAGCCAACACTGTCACAGCCACATCTACCCCGATCTCTCCCACCTTGGGAGGCAGCTGCAAGGTGAGATTGAACAGAAGCACCAGCTGTTTCAGAAATGCTGCTAGAATGTGTGGAAACAGCCTAGAGGAAAGTGATGCTTTGAGAAGAATGAAGCTGTGAACTCTGCCATCCCTGGCATGCCTTAGGTTAGGACACTCAGGACACTCAAGTCCACAGCATGATGATTCCCAAGTGCCTGGAGCTCAGGGATTTTCCCAACTCTTGCACAACACCATGACTCCCAGGTGCTCTGGGAGACTGATCCAATGTCTCTTTGATGTTTGAAGTGCATGGGATGGGTTGCCCCATGTCTGACCAAGGCAAAAAGGCCATGAGCTTCTGGCTCTCTGCCCTGAGCTTGTCCTCAAAAGCAGGCCATCCAGGCCTGTGGGATGCATTTACAAAGAAAGTGAGGTCAGTTTGAGTGAGGAGGGTTATCATCAGGGGAGGATGTGGACATGTCTTTGATCACAAAAACAGGCCATTTTAGAGCATGATGAAGGCCGTGAAGGTCACCATGACCATCCCTTCTGCATGCAAGGAACTTCCCTCTAGCCCACAATGATCTTTCTTTCCACTTGAACTTTGCCACATCCCTGGAGAATGTGGCATCTCTTCTCCTGTGTGCAATACCAATTTGGCTTTTTGGGGCCACCTGTCCTGGCTGTGGCCCCTCTCTATTTTGTGAAAATTAACCTTATCCCAGCTGAAAACAGCACAGCAGCAGGGAGGGCCACGAGGATTTTACTTATGGTCATCAGGCTCTGCCACAGCCTGGTTTTATTGTCCATGAGCTCAGGCAACTAAGGTAGATTCAAACCAATGAGGAGTAGGCAAGAGTGTCAGGCAGGTCCATTTCAAGGGACCTCTCCATGGGATCTCCATAGCCATGTCCCTTGGTGGCTTGAGCAGGGCTTTATTCGTCCTCCAAGCAGAAGTGTGGTCTCAGATTGACAAGTGGAGAACTTTTGGAAAAAAGCAAATTGGTGTTGAGGAAGATGATCAAAGAGACTCCCGTGTCCTTCCCATGCTCAAACTTACCTGTTTGCTCAGCAAGTTCAACTCAGAGGCCAAAAGCCTGGATACCCTGTTTTGAGGAGAGGCGCAGAAAAGGGAGCCAAAAGCTTAGAGCTCTTTTTCCTGGGTCAGGGCCCATCCCATGTATTTCAAACATCAAAGGGACATTGGATCAGTCTCCCAGAGCACCTGGGAGTCAGAGAACTGCTGGTTACGCTTCCTTTACTGTACCACAGGATCCCACTGGACATCTTGGCCCCCAGGGCACACTGCTGGCTCATGGCCAACCTGTCACCCACCAGGACCCCCAGGTCCTTCTCCACAGAGCTGGCACACATCCAGCTCTTGTGCTCTCCATGGTGCCACAGAACACAGTGCAAACTCCTGGCTCCCTCAGAGGGCCTTTCTAGCCGTCAGGGTTCTGAAGGTAGACTAAAACACACGAGTCCCTGAGCAGTGACCCAATGACAATGGCTTGGAGGGCAGCAGCAGCAGCACAAGAATGCACAAACATGAGAGTTGGTGAAAAATGTGTGGAAATGCCCTTGAGGGAAGCACCGCTCTGGGAGGAATGAGGCCACGAGCTCTGCTACCCCTGGTGCACGTGAGGCCAGGGCACTGTGTCCACAAGAGGGTGACCCATGTTTGCCTGGAGCTCTGGGCTTTTCCCAGCTCTTCCACATCATCAATGACTCCCATGTGCTCTTGGAAGTCATTTTCTAGATTGAAATGGCTGGAATTTGCCACCCCATCCGTGACCATGAACTTTTGACTCCATGGCCTTAATGTCTTCACAGAAGCAGGTCATTTAGGCCTTTGGCCACTGACATGACCCTGCAGAGCAAAACAGGCATATTAGGATGAGGGTCTGTTTCAGGGAAGGATGCAAGTCTTGTTGATTATCTTCCTATGCCCTCAATTGCTTGTGCCCAAAAGATTCTCCACTTCCCAATCTGAGAGCAGACCCCTGGCTGGAAGAGGCATAGGAGCTGGTCAAGCCATCAAGGGACATGGACATGTTCAATGAGCCTACAATTCCATGGGATGGAAAGACACTTAAACACTCTACACAGCTAGCCTCCAAGATAATTGGTCTCAGCAGGCCTGGAAACAAATGAATTACCTTGATGTGAGATGCTGTGCAGCAGGTACAAACCATCTCAGATGAAAGAAGCAAGGGCTTAGTCACCAGCGAGGCCTTGGCAAGCGGCAACCGCTGGGTGTTTCGGTGCTTCATGAGCAAGGAATGCTGGTGGCCCCTCAGGGCTCTGGGACACAGCATATAAGCCTGCGCTGCTCCAGGCTCTGCATCCTCCTCTCTGGCCTCCCTTTCCTCCAGGAACGAGGTAAGCCTGAGTGCGCTCCATCTCTGCCTGTGGGCTGAACTGCTGTCACGGTGGCTACTCAGGGGGATGCTTGCGCTGCCTCAGCTTGGCCCTGCACTACAAGTGTGGAAGGGCTTGAGCAGCGTCCCTGTTGATGGGGCTGGCAGGGGAGAGCTGGGAAGAGCGGGAGTCTCTCAGGCAGGAGGGGATCAATGGGGATAAGCCTGTTTTTGCTGGGGTCATGGCATCAATCTTCATGCCTGCTCTTGCCCCTTGCGAGAGAGAGCTGCAGAGCAGGCAGACTGACGCTGAGGTCTGTGTTTCCTCTGTGCTCTGTGTTTCAGCTCTGCCTCCCTCCCCCAGAGATGTCTTGCTTCAGACCCTGTCTGCCACAGGCCTGTGGCTCCTCGGGCCCAACCCCACTTGCCAGCAGCTGCAGTGAGCCCTGTGTCGCCCGCTGCGCTGACTCGACTGTGGCCATCCAGGCCTCCCCAGTGGTGGTGACCCTGCCAGGCCCCATCCTCACCTCTTTCCCTCAGAACACAGCCGTGGGCTCCTCTCTGTCAGCTGCTGTTGGGAGCTCCCTCAGCGCCGGGGGGGTGCCCATCTCTTCTGGGGGCTCCCTTGGCCTGGGGGGGGCAGGGCTGTGCCTGCCTGTCCCCCACTGCAGTCTGAACTGCTGAAGCTGCCGCATTGTCCCCTATGGAGCAAGAAGGAAGAGGGGCACCCTGCAGCACCAGGAGCGTGGCCACCCACGGCTTGCAGACGGGCTGGGTGTCCTCCTGCCACCTGGCAGGGGGGACACGTGCCCACTGCTCCGGGCTGTGTGACAGGCCTCGCCGTGCCTCCTCTGGCTCTGCCTTGCTCTGAGCTCCTCGAGAAAGGGCTCCTTCTCTTCTGCTTTGCTGAACCTGCTGCTGCTGGGGGCAGGTGGCCTGAGTTAAGGCCTGCTCTTGCTGGGCTGGCATCAGCACCAGGTCGAGCAGGATGGGTCAAGGCAAGCGCTGTGTGTGGAGCTTGTCCTTGGGAAACGGGCCGTGCTCTGTGCCTCCCTGAACCCTGCAGACGTCTCTCTTGCTGTCTGTTCTGTGCTACTGCATATCCTCCTTCTCATTAAAGACTTTGTTCAGTGCAGCTCGAGACTCATGGTGCTTTGTTCTCACACACGGTCACCCTCTTTCCATGTGTCATTGTCACTTGTGAAAGACCAGTGTCCCATGTCAATGTGAATTCAGACATTTGTTTTAATGTCTCAGTCCTGGCTCTTGTAATTTAAAATCTTCATCTTACAACCAGTCATGGCACTTCTCAGTGTGGTGCTTTCCAGGTCTGGTGGTATGCAGCGTTATGGCAAGTTGGGGTTAGGGTGAGCATTTCTGCAGGGAATAGAGCATGAGCAGGTCCTGGTGTCTGTGTAGTGTTCAGTGTTGTCACTGGGTGTGTGTACTTTGTCCTGGGCTTTTATTTTTGCTGTGCTTTCCACTACACTGTCTTTATGCCAACGCAAAGCGGGTATGGTCTGTTTGTCCCTCTGGGAAGGGGTGACAGATTGGTGCCTGGTGCTCAGCCACTGCTTGGGGGTAAACCATGACAACACCTCTGGATCTGACAGCTTGCCAGCGTTTACATTGTGCCCCTCACAAAGGCAGACTCTTGTGCAGAGGCAGCATCAACTGTGAGCTACAGAACAGGTCCTGCTGTGCATCAATAGACGTCCTTGCTGAGGATGAAAAGACTCTTTGTGGATGTGATATGTGAGAACTTGCCTGAAGCCCTTGCACACATGGACATGTTCCTGTATGCTGAGTGTCCATGTGTCCTTCCTTGTCCCACAGAACTGACATGTACAACAGGCAGAGTCCTGCAGCCCCTGGGAGCTGGATTTCTGGGCAGGGTGGCAGTGTGCATGAGGTGGATGGAGAGCAGCTCCTCTGCTCCCTCCAAAGCAATAAGGTTGACCCTTCGCTCCAGGGCTCCTCCAGCTCCTTCAAAGCCAGCTCGGGTGGTCGAAGAGAATATCCTGACCCAGGTTTGTGGGCAGGAGCTACGGGGAGAAGGGCAAAGCAAGGCCCTCATGCTTCCCACCACAGGAGCACTGGCAGTGAGCTTTCCAGGAAGACATTTTTCCTGGCCAGGAGAAGGCACAGGACAGGGGAAAGGAAAGCAGCATGAGCATAAACACTGGTACTGGCAGTGGCAGGGATCTTCAGATCAGGAACTTGGAAGCTCGAAAGGGAGCTGTGAGGGAGCAGAGTGGCGCAGCGGAAGCGTGCTGGGCCCATAACCCAGAGGTCCATGGATCGAAACCATCCTCTGCCAATTGATTTGGTTTTCCACTTCTCTCTTGCGTCAGCACAGAGCTCCCCCCACAAGGAAGTCAGTGCCTTGGGCATCCTGAGATTTCTCCCTTCCATCAGGCACATCAATCCCCAACTTCCCAGCTACAAGCAGAGACCTCAGGGGCTCTGCAGATGGGCAGATGGGGTGGAGGACAAGCTTGGTGCTACATTTGGAAACACCAATGCGACTAATGTGCACATCCAGGTGGTTGTCTGTCCTGAGTGTTTGCTGCTGTGCCCATATGCAGGTGCAGCCTGGAGCAGTCACACTGCAAACCTCCATACCTGAAAACCCACCAACCTGGAAGGACTGAGATGTTAACTCACATGTCTGTACTAATATTGACATCTGACCAGTTGGGAGGCTGGTTATCTTCCCACGTAAAACCACAACACACTGAGGTGTCCAAGAAAAAAAAGGGGCAGAGACAGAGAGACAGAATTTGTTAGGTGAAAAGAGGCAGAGAACAAGACAGAGACAGTGAGGGAGTGAGTGAGAGTGCAGCTTGAGACATTTTAGCCAGCCCCCAACACGTGGACACAAACACACACCTCCCACAAAGTGACCGAGTTCTGTATTCTTAGAGATACAGGGAGGGCTGGGAGGGGGGAGCAGCAAAACTGCCACTCTGGGTGTCTGAAGGACAAATTTAAATTGTTCAGTACCTTGATTCTTGGATTCTGAAGGGTAGAGGAGTCCAGGAATGCAGAGCGCTCTTCAAGAGGTAAGTCCAGAAGGCACAGGAACAGCCCATTGCTTTGTGCTGCTGAAGAACACAGGTGTGCACAGTTCTATAGGGCCGGATGGGATTCACCCAAGGGTCCTGACAGAGATGGCAGGGGTGCTCAACAAGCCACTTTCCATCATCTCTCAGCAGCCCCGGCTGACTGGAGAGGTACCAGGAGATTGCAACTCAGCCAACGTAACCCCCGTATATAAGAAGGGATGAAGGGTGACCTGGGAAATCACAGGCCTGTTAGTTTGACTTTGGTCCCAGGGAAGCTGATGGAGCAGATCATCCTGAGCACCGTTAGGCATGGCATGCAGGACAGGCAGGTGATCAGGCCCTGTCCACATGGGTTCATGAAGGGCAGGTCCTGTTTGACTAGCCTGGTCTCCTTCTATGACAGGCTGACCTGCTTCTTGGACGAGGGAAGGGCTGTGGATGTTGTCTACCTTGACTGGACTCTGGCAAGGCCTTGGACACAGTTTTCTGTAGCATTCTCCTAGAGAATCTGGCTGCTCCTGGCTTGGATGGACAAACACATCGCTGGTTGGATGGCCTGGTCCAAAGAGTTGTGTTAAACAATGTAGTTGGCAGCTGGTGGTGGGTGGTGTTCCCCAGGGCTCAGTGCTGGGGCCTCGGCATCTTTACTGATGCTTTGGATGAGGGGATAGACTGCACCCTCAGTAATTTTGCAGAGGACACTAAGCTGGGTAGAAGTGTGGATCTGCTGGAGGGTAGGGAGGCTCTGCAGAGGGACCCAGACAGGCTGGATGGATGGGCCCAAGACAGGGGTGCGAGTTTCCACCAGGCTAAGGTCTGGGTCCTGCACTTTGGCCACAACATCTCCCAGCAGCGCTCCAGGCTGGGGGCTGAGAGCTGCCCGGCAGAGAGGGACCTGGGGGTGTTGATTGACAGCTGGCTGAACATGAGCCAGCAGCCTGCCCAGGTGGCCAAGAAGGCCAAGAGCATCCTGGTCTGTATCAGGATGTGGATGGTTTCTGGTTGAAGGAGCTCTGGTTCCTGTGGGGAAGAGGTTTGTTACTGGCCATGGCAAAGAAGGAAGCCCCAGCTGCCTGCTCCTGCCAAAGGGGGCAAGGCAGGGTGAAGAAAAGTTTGTCTGCGTTGGCCAGGAATCAAACCCAGGTCAACTGCTTGGAAGGCAGCTATGCTCACCACTATACCACCAAAACTGCTGGGGTCACAGCTGCCTCCTGCTCCTCCACTGTCTAAACTCCACTGCCTTTCACTCGTCCACCTCACAAACTGGCCTGTCTCCAGCTCCTCTCTTCCACAGAGATGCCAGCCTCCCCCTTCCAGCCCCCTGCACACACACACAGAGAGCACCTCAACCTGCTCTTGGTTGTGGTGTGTAATAGGAAAAGGGCAGCTGAAAGGACATGGTGCCCACCCTGTAGGGAGGAGAAGGCCCGTGCTGGTCAGACATGGTCCATTGTTGGGACAGTTCTGAAAGTCCCCCCGATCCAGAGATGGACAGGGAAAGCCCTCAGCAGTGCTGCTTCTCTGGGACAGGCTTTCAGAGTTGTGGCTGTCAAGAATCAACCCTTCCCAGAGGGTTGGTGTTTGTCATGCCCTCTCTGAATGCCAGCTGCCACCTGACAGCTCAGGCTTGGGCATGACAACGTGATCTGTCCCGTGCGGTCAGGAGTATATGACTGTCAGTGCATGGGTGTTGTAAAAGGGGGCATGCCAGGCCTGCAGAAAGAGCTCCCCCAGTGCGTCCAAAGGCCCTGTGAGTAGGGAGTGCCCTGTGTCCCTGGAGGAAGGCTGCCCTGGTGATGGCCAGGGAGATGGAGAGGCTGCCAGGCACAGCCAGGAGCACGGGGCTCAGCTGGGCTGGGCACAGGGAAAAGGCAGCCCTTGTGCAGGAGGTCCCATGGTGTAATGGTGAGCACTCTGGACTCTGAATCCAGCGATCTGAGTTCAAATCTCAGTGGGACCTCAAGCTTTTGGGGCTCCCTCAAGGCTTTTCTTGCCAGGCTGACACCTCTTGCCTTGCTTTGCTGTTGAGTCAGCTGCTTCTTGCATGCCAGTTTTCCCTCCTTTCTTATGTTCCCAGCCCTGGGACTGACATCAGTGCCCCCTTTGCCCTCCTCTGCCCATCAAACCTCTGCTGCTCTTCTGAGCACTGGCCCACCTCTGCTCCCTTATTCTTGATGGCTGCTCCTGGCTGAGGAGATCCGGTGAGGGTTCAGATCCTCACACAACAGCAGAGGTTGTGCCAGCAGTGTGAGAGTGGCTCAAAGCAGGGTCAAGTGGAAGAGGATTTTCATGCCTTGGACTGGTTGAATTTTGGGCATTTCCAGAGAAATGGACTTTCCCCATCCCCACCTGAGGGTCCAGGACACTTGAGCACAAGGTACTTGTGCCCATTCCTAGTTTCCTTCCTGGGTCTTATGTGCACGCTTCCCCTAGAAGGAAAATGGGAAGTTCCCCTTCTTTTGTTTTGGGAGCAAAGCAAAGCTCACTCTTTGCCCATCTCCATGTACAGAGCATTTATCTTCTCCACATATATAGTCGTCATTGTTCTAAGCCTGAGACCTTCCTCATTCTTGAGACCTCAAAGTGTTCCCACTTTAACCTTTAGCAATGAGTGCCATGTTGGGCTCAAGAAACAACCTCTTTTAATGACTTGTACTCAGTTGCAGCACCTTGTCTATGGGAGCAGGAGTTTTCCTTAATCCCTTAATTGAATGGTTTGGGGTTGTGCTATAGGCAATAGGCAGGGTTATTTCTGTCTCCCTCAACACCTTGTACAGTGTGGAGCAGATTCCCAGGGCTGCAGTGTGTCCCCGTGCAGGCAGCCCAAAAGGGATCTTCCACCCGTAGTTGGCAGGATTCGAACCTGCGCGGGGAAACCCCAATGGATTTCTAGTCCATCGCCTTCACCACTCGGCCACAACTACCTGCTCCAGCCTCCCTGGGCTGCTCACCGCAGCCCTTGTGCAGACACCCAGCTCCTGGGCAGTTTCAGGGCAGGATTTCCATCAAGTCCTGTGCTTTAGACAGGGACGGAGCATAGCATGCACCTGGGGACAAGCTCTACCAGAGGCCCTGGAGCCATATCCCCAGGGGCTGTGGCTGCAGCTCTCAGCACCCTGTCCTCACACCAGCATCTGCTCTGGCTTTTCATGTCCCAACAGATGATTCCAGGAAAGAAGGACAGACAGCTCTGGAGAGAAAACCAGAGCAGGGGTAGTGGTAGAGTGTGCTATTAGAACTGAATTTGCTTCTCAGATTTAGCAAGACTCTGTGAGCACTGGGGTGGGGACACTCCTGAAGGGAAGATACGGTGACCTCCTGGCAACACCTCCAGCCTCCTGGGGATGTAGGGTGGTGTCAGCCCTTGAACAGGGACTACAGCTTCCACGCTGCTGCTTGTTGTGTAGGGGGAACAGTTTGCAAGACTAGGAGAGGTCTATGGAAAGGTCAAGATAGAGCCTGTGAACCTCACTAGATGAATGTAGCTGGATTCCCTTATGGCTCTGGAGCAGGAAAACAACACCAATGAGCCCATGTGGAGGTGGTGCATCTGGCAATACATGTCAGGAAGCTGACCTAGGCTGGGAGGTGATTGCAGTTGGGAGGGTGAGCATGAGGAGAAGTAAGAGGCAGTGTGGGTGCAGTGGGTGGAAGGATAGGCACTGGCCAGTTGGTAAAAAAGCAACATGCTTTACAGTGTTGACAGTCAAAACAGTTCCAGCCAGTGTAGTTTTATGTGGGGTCTGTGTTAGCAGAGTATTTACAGACGGCCACTCGGTCATCAGCAGTGCTACAAGATGGGGAGGAAGGGTGATGGTGATTGTGCATGATCTTTTCCCTGCTGAAATGCCCACCCTAACCCCATCTTGCTGTCACCTCCACACCTGGAAACCACCACACCAAAGAAAGAGAGAAGTGCCATGACTGGTTGTGAGATTAAGTTTGTGAAATGCACGAGCCAGGACTGAGATGTTATAACAAATGTCTGAATTCACACTGACATCTGACCAGCTGGGACGCTGGATTTGTACATTCCCCACAGAGAAAGAGGGTGACCGTGTGTGAGAACAAAGCACCACAAGTCTCGAGCTGCACTGAACAAAGTCTTTAACGAGAAGGAGGATATGCAATAGCACAGAACAAACAGCAAGAGAGCTGCTCAAGCCCTCCCACACTTGTAGTGCAGGGCCAAGCTGAGGCAGCGCAAGCATCCCCCTGAGTAGCCACCGTGACAGCAGTTCAGCCCACAGGCAGAGATGGAGCGCACTCAGGCTTACCTCATTCCTGGAGGAAAGGGAGGCCAGAGAAGAGGATGCAGAGCCTGGAGCAGTGCAGGCTTATATGCTGTGTCCCAGAGCCCTGAGGGGCCACCAGCATTCCTTGCTCATGAAGCACCGAAACACCCAGCGGTTGCCGCTTGCCAAGGCCTCGCTGGTGACTAAGCCCTTGCTTCTTTCATCTGAGATGGTTTGTACCTGCTGTACAGCATCTCACATCAAGGTAATCCATTTGTTTCCAGGCCTGCTGAGACCAATTGACTTAGAGGTCTCAGGCTAGCTGTGCAGTAACTCCTGAGCCTTTCCCTAAAATAGGCCTTCTTTTCTGGGTCACGGATAGGGTGGCCCATTTCAGCCATTTAAATCTAGAAAAGGACTTCCCAGAGCACATGGCAGTCATTGCTGATATAGAAGAGCTGGGAAAAACCTCATAGTCTCTTTCCTGGGTCATGGATGGGATGGCCCATTCCAGCCATTTCAATCTAGAAAGGGACTTCCCAGAGCACACGGGTGTCATCATGATGTGGTAGAGCTTGGAAAAGCCCAGAGCTCCAGGCAAACATGGGTCACCCTGGCCTCACGTGCACCAGGTGTAGCAGAGCTTGTGGCCTCATTTCTCCCAGAGCGCTGCTTCCCTCAAGGGCATTTCCACATATTTTTGAACCATTCCTGGTTCCATCCATTCTTGTGCTTGTGCTGGTTTAGCCTTGGCTGGAGGCCAGACACCCACCAAAGCCAGTCTACTACTCCCCTTCTTAGTTGGACAGGCTTAGGGGTCAAGATAAGGACAAGGAGAGATCATTCTATCAGCAACGACGTGGGCTAAACAGGCTCAACTCTGAGTGAAGGAAAAAATCTAATTTATTACACTACACTAAAATGAACAGTGAAAACCAGAGTCGGGAGCATGACCAAATCTTAAAACAAATGCAACCAGACCTTAAAACACTTTCCCTCCACCACTCCCTTCTTAGCAGACTTCAGTGAGAATTTTGCTCATTTCTTCCCTCCCGTTCGCTGCACAGTGCAGGCAGGGATTGGGGAAATGGGGTTCTCAGCAGCACCTCCCACCCCCATCCCTCCTTTCTTAGCAGATTTCCCTTTAGCCATGATTTTACTCCCTTCTTCCACCTGCTCGCAGCACAGGGGGCAGGGACTAGTTAAAAATGGGGTTCTTGGTTACTTCTTCATGAGCTGTTTTCCTTTTCCAGATCTTAAAACACCTCTACCTCTCCCCTGGCTCCCTTCTTAGCAGAATTTACGCTAGTCATGATTTCACTCTCTTCCTCCCCCTGATCACAGCACAGGGGGGCACCGACTGGGAGATGGGGCTTCGGTTAGTTCCTTGCAAGTTGGTTTCCTTCTTGGCCGGGGGGGGTCATTCATTCCATGCACCCTCCCCCTGCTGCACCATGGGGCCCACCCATGAGAGACAGGCCCAGGGTTTTATCTCTTCATCAGCTGCCCCACTGTGGGTCACTGCTATGGCAGGCAGTCATGAATCACAATGTCTCTCAGTCCCAGTCCACCACGGGGTCACCAGCCTCCCCCCAGCAAACCTGTTCCGGTGCAAAACTCTCTCTTGCTCATCTCTGATTCTCTTCATGGCTTCAAGTGCTGGCAGGGGCTTATCCCAACATAGGGTCACAGTGTCTTCTCTATGTCTCCACCTGCTCCATCCAACATGGAGCCCCTCCACGGGCTGCAGGTGGGGTCTGGGCCTTTTCCATGGGCTGTGGGGGCACACCCGCTCCACCATGGGTTTCTCCACAGGCTGCAGGGGCATCT
Source organism: Porphyrio hochstetteri (assembly GCA_020800305.1). Classification (NCBI taxonomy): domain Eukaryota; kingdom Metazoa; phylum Chordata; class Aves; order Gruiformes; family Rallidae; genus Porphyrio; species Porphyrio hochstetteri. The sequence goes on along the minus strand of CM036915.1, from coordinate 13,068,697 downwards.
TTCTCTCCAGCACCTGGGGCGTATCCTCCCCTGCCCTCCCCAGCCTTGGTGTCTGCTCAGCTCTTTACATTTTCTCTCTCCCTTCTCTGGGGCAAAATGCAGCTGCTTCTGGATTGTTTTCTCCTCTATGTGATTCCCAGATGCACAATGAATCCATCTGTGATTGGCTTGGCCCTGGTCAACAGTGACTCTGGCCTTGAATTGTTTACACTTTGGAGCTGCAGAGAATTCCAGCAGCTCCTCACAGCAGCCATTTTCTGCACCCCCGTTCTTTCCCAGCACCCAGCCACGCAAAACTGCGACAGTGCTGCTGCTGCCCTCCAAACCATTGTGGTTGGGTCACTGCTCAACGGTTCATGTGACTCAGTCTACCCCAGAACACTGATGGCTACAAAGGACCTCTGAGCAAGCCGGGAATATGGAGTGTGTTCTGTGGCACCACAGAGAGCACAAGAGCTGGCTGTGTGCAAGGAATGGGACCTACTCTGCATTTCACGTAGGGGAGGAAAAGTCTGTCTCAGCACAGATGTCAGTGCAAAAGCTAAACGGAGCCGTCCCTCCTCATCCTGATATTTACTATTTGATTGCAGCATGCCATCCCATATTTTATCACCAGCCATGTGGACACCCTTCAGCTGGACTTTAGGTCCCACACGGACTTTGACACCCAGCCCCTCCACCCACTTCTAGGGATCCTGGTTTTACCATCTTCCCCCTTTAAATGGAGTTTAACGCCTGCTCCACAAACCCTGCCAACTCCTGGGTTAAGACCCTTTTCCTCCTTTGGTACAGGTGGACCCCTTCTGCCACCACCAATCCCATTGCCAAAAATCCTACTGCATGATCAAAAGCATCAAAATTCCACTGAAAGCACCAGCCTCAGCAAATAGCTTGCATATTCATCCAGGCTGGCACATATGAAGGAGAACCCAATGGATTCCTGTGTCTTTCGGGCACATCAGGTGGGGGACACACAAGTCTCTTACATAGACACCTACAGATGCCTGTTTTAACAGCAAGTATTGGTTTAAATACCTCATTGTCAGATGCTTAGTGCTGTTGCATGGATCTGAACTGTCAAACAGGAAAGATTAAAATCTTTCTAAGATCTGTGGATTGCGAATGCATTGGCAACAGGGTCAAGGTTTCAACTCCAGAAATTATAACTGTACACAGCAGTATGCCCACAATTCTCTGCCTCTTGTCAGCTATGCCTCAAATCCTGCACAAAACACACACACACATCTGTGTGGGAAACCAGAAACAAGGTGGGGCACCACAGGACATCTAAAAATGATGGAAGAAGCTTCAGTCCTGGAATATCTCCCCTGATTTTAATCCATCTAATTAGCTTCTAAATGTGATAAACTACTTGAGACAACCAGTAGTTTTTCAGTCTCTTGCAACTGCCATGTGGTGTGCCTTTGAACACTTTCCATACAAATAAGAGTGGTGGAGTAAGCCTATTCCTAGTCTTCTCCTTGTTTTAGTCCCTTCCCTTCACGAAAGAGTTTTCTCCATAACATTTTTTTCAGGGCACATGTCACCTCCTGATTCCTAAGAGTGTAGATCAAGGGATTCAGAGCTGGCGTGACAGCACTGTACAGGAGAGACACTGGCACATCTCTTTGCCAGGAGCTTCCTGAGGAGGGCTGTGCATAATTGAAAAGCGCTGGTATGTAAAACAGTGCCACAACGGTGAGGTGGGAAGCACAAGTGGAGAAGGGCTTCCATCTTCCTTCCTGGGAATGGACTTTCTGGACAACAAAGGAGATGATGTAGAGGTAGGAGAGCACTGTGAGAATGAAGGGGCCTAGAACAATAGTTGTGGTGACAATGTTGAGGAGGCTCATGTTGAGGCTGGTGTTACTGCAAGCCAAATTCAACAGTGGCTTGATGTCACAGAAGAAGTGATGAATGTGGTTGTGGCCACAGAAACTGAGTTGAGAGGTCATGACTGAGTGCATCATGGCATGCACAAAGCCAGTGGACCAGCAGGCCCCAGCCAGCAGCAGACAAGTCCGTGGGCTCATGACAAGGGCGTAGCGCAAAGGATTGCAAATGGCCACATAGCGGTCGTAGGCCATGGTGGCCAGGAGCACAGCCTCTGTACTGCCAAGGAAGTGGAAGAAATGGAGCTGAGCCAAACACTCGCCTAAAGAGATGGGCTGGGGGCCAAAGAGAAAGCCAGTCAGCATCTTGGGAACCGTGACAGTAGAGTAGAAAATGTCCAGGCAGGAGAGGTTCCTCAGGAAGAAGTACATTGGTGTGTGGAGCCGGGGCTCACATATCACCACGGTCACAATGGCACCATTTCCCAGAAGACAGGTCAAGTAGAGCAACAGAAATGTGATGAAGCAAAAGCGCTGCAGCCCCTGGACATCAGTGATGCCCAACAGGATGAACTCGCCCACTCGTGTCTGGTTACACATTGCTGGAAGAACAAGAAGCAAAGGGAAATGTCAGGGTTCACAGCTGAGAGCAGGAACACAATTGCAAAACCCACTCGCTTCTCTGCTGCTTTAATACAAAGAGATGCAGAAACAAGCAAAACAGAACACATGTCACCAAACCTAAAAGCTGCACAGAGATGAATGGACAAGAAGAACTTTAATTTTGTCTTCCCCTACTTTCTGTCTAGAGCAGAGAGAAAAGTATTACAGAGGAGGAAATGCATCTTTCTACTGTTCTGCCTACATTTCACTAAGCCAATTCCAACTTTTACTTTTCTCATCATTACCATCTCTTTCAGACAGGTCTTTGATCTTAAAGATTGCGCAATTCCCACTTTTTAACAAAAAAATCAGCACATGAACTGGGCAAAAAATCAGCATCTCCCCTTCCACAGCACTGTGGTTGAGCCAAGACTGAGTTTGCAGCAGCTGATTTAATGCTGCAGGTTGCAGACACACTGGTTCATCACCCTGGACGCCGATTGTACTGCCCACCAAGAGAATACAGTCAGCTCACTCAGCATCGCTGGTCTTCTAAAATGCAGTGAGCACTCACAGCTTTCACTTCTTTCTGCTCCAGATGAGCTGCATATTGCTCTGGGTATGTCCAACCATACGCAGTGAAGAACAAAGTCCTGAGATTGTGTTGCTAGGGCAGGTAGGCACAGGTATTTCTAGCTTACAATACAGACTGCAAATTCCTCAGGACCAGTGGTGCTGATTAATGTTCACAAATAAAACTAATGACAAAAAGTCACTTCCAAACTATTCCCTGTAAAATCTTAGGAAGTTCTGTTGGAAACATTGGTATTGATAATATTATAGACTTACCAAAATGTTAGTCACCTGTGTTGGAAGAGTTATACCTGCAGTTCATGAAATGCAAAAGCTTCCATCTCTGACACATTTGCTGCCTTCAGGGACCAAAGCCCTCCTCACCAAAATCCACCTGCAGAAAGACATCACTCTGTTAAGATGTGCCCCCCAACCTCCTCTGATGCTGCTCATTTCTCTTAGTCAGCCACTGGTGACCAGATCCCTTTCCCCTGTCCGTCCTCAACATATTTTTTCTCTTCTATCACTTCCCTTCTGTGTCACAGATGCTGACTGAAACTTTCTGTGATTGGCTGATCAACACATCCAGTGCAAGAGAAATAGTTATCCCAAAGTGCTTTTCTGAATTTTAAGACTCCTGGCTTAAACAGTTCAAAGAAAATATTTTGCATGCAGAAGCTGTAAGAACACTACTACAAGATAATAGGAAAGAGATACTTCTGTGCAAGCCTCACCTCACTACCAATCAGCATGTTTCTCCATGTGGCAAGGCCCTCTGAAAGTCAGCTGGAAAGATAAGCTGAGTACAAGACAATTTCTTTTGTGAAGTGAAAAGGCTGATGGTACCTGCTCTCCTTTTTTTCTTCCCTATCTCCTTGGCATTCCTCTGGCTGAGGCATTAATACTGCAGCCCTGAGGACTATGATTAGTGTGAGACCGTGGGGGCTTGTAGGTAGTCAGGTCAGATGCAAGCTGGAAGCTTTGGAAAGGGACCAGACATTTCTGATGACCTAGGTAGAGGGGGAAGAAGTCTTTATATCATGTCCAGAATGTTCAACATTATCAGCAACATCATGGGGGCAGCAATTTTCCTACTGCTTTGATTAGTCTCCTGGGATGGGATTTGTGAATCAGTGGTGTGCTCAGAGCAACAAGTGTTCCCTGAACATCATGCATAGATGAGCCTCCTGCAAACCAGAAGGCACCAACCAAAGCATCTCATGGAGACTAGCGAATAACAACAACAAAATAATAACCCCAAAGCACCATTCCACCTTCTCTCCAAAGAAAAAAACAACAAACACAAGTGTTTCCTTCTCAGTGCAGATAGATTTAGACTGAAATTTCTACTGACAATAGAGGCAGGAGTCATGCAAGTGAACTGGAGCAGTGTTTGGGCAATGTTCCATCAATTCTGATGTGCTAGGATTTCCATCTCCCTTATCATTTCACCATACAGGCTATGTGTGCACTGCCTCTGCTCTCATTGTTTAATGGCTCATGTCACTCAACTATCTTTGGGGTCAGAAGTCTCACTGTCCAAAGAGAACCAAAGTTTTGGAGGTGTGGGCTACAGGGACCTCTGGATCCACCCCAGTCTGGTACCACAAACAGAAGTAAAAGTGGAAAACTCTTTGTATGAGGAAGTAGTTGAACTGCCAAATGGCAAGTGACTCAGTCCATTCGTAGATTTACTGCAATGTATAAGCATCCCACCCCTTGCCATCTCCCCTCCCCTATCAGGAGAAAATCAAAGTAAAGTGAAGTGAAAAGACTCATGGAACAATGTAATGAGCATCAGAGCTGTACACATGAGCAGAAGAGGGATTCTTTCACTATTTCCCATCATCAGGCACATGTCCTGACCCCTTCCTGTCCTGTCACTACTTATAAGGGAAAAGTGGCCAAAACCCACCTCCTTTCAGGTAACTATAGAGACCAATAAGGTCTCCCCTCTGCCTCCTCTTCTCCAGGCTGAACAGCCCCAGATCCCTCAACTTCTTCTCATGTGACCTGTTCTTCAGACCCCCAATCAGCCTGGTTGCCCTTCTCTGCACCCTCTCCAGCACCTCGATGGCCTTCCTACACTGTGGCACCCAAACTGCACACAGGGCTTGAAGTGAGGCCTCACTGGGGCTGAGTACAGGAGTAAGATCACCTCCCTGGCCCTGCTGGGCACACAATTGCTGATACAGACCAGGATGCTCTTGGCCTTCTTGGCCACCTGGGCAGGCTGCTGGCTCATGTTCAGCCAGCTGTCAATCAACACCCCCAGGTCCCTCTCTGTTGTGCAGTTCTCAGCCCCCAGCCTGTAGTGCTGCTGGGGGGTGTTGTGGCCAAAGTGCAGGACCCGGCACTTGGCCTTGTGGAAACTCACACCCCTGTCTTGGGCCCATCCAGCCTGTCTGGGTCCCTCTGCAGAGCCTCCCTACCCTCCAGCAGATCCACACTTCTACCCAGCTTGGTGTCATCTGCAAACTTACTGAGGGTGCAGTCTATCCCCTCATCCAGATCATCAACAAAGATGTTAAACAGGAATGGTATCAGCACTGAGCCCTGGCGAACACCACCATTGACCCAGGTAGTCTACCCCAGAACACTGATGCCTAGAAAGGACTTCTGATAGAGCCAAGAATCTGGACTGTGTTCTGTGGCACCACAGAGAGCACAAGAGCTGGCTGTGTGCAAGGAATGGTACCTACTCTGTGTTTCACGTAGGGGAGGAAAAGTCTGTCTCAGCACAGATGTCAGTGCAAAAGCCAAACGGAGCCTTCTCATCCTCATATTTACTCTTTGTCCTCCTGAAGCTCTTACACCATAACCTGGAATCATCTCACCAGTGGTTGCACCCTCACTGCCATCTCACCAGCAGCATGAGATCACATGGAAGTACCAGATTTTTCAGGACTGCTGCTAAAGTGTGTGGAAATGCCCTTCAGGGAAGGGGCCCACAGGCACTGTGAGTTCTGGTATCACTGGCACACCTGAGACTGGGGAATCGTGGCAAATAAGTCCACAGCACAATGACACATGTTTGCCAGGAGATTTTTCCAACTCTTTCAGATCCCAGTGAATCCCAGGTGCTCTGGCAGACTGATGATGTCTCTCTGATGTTTGAAGTGCATGGGATGGGCCACACCATATCTGAAAAAGGCAGAAAGGACATGAGCTTATGGCTCTCTGCCTTGAGCTTGTCCTCAAAAGCAGGCCATCCAGGCCTGTGGGATGCATTTAACAAAGAAAGTGAGGTCAGTTTGAGTGAGGAGGGTTATCATCAGGAGAGGATGTGGACATCTCCTTGATCACAAAAACAGGCCATTCTAGAGCATGATGAATGTAGCAGAGGTCACCATGACCATCCCTTCTGCACGCAAGGAACTTCCCTCCATCCCACAATGATCTTTCCTTCCAGTTCAACTTTGCCACATCCCTGGAGAAGTGAGTTTCTTCTCCTGTGTGAGCTTGTGCAGTCTTGACCTCCTGCCTGAACTTGCCCACAGTCTCCTGGGTGTCTGCCGTTCAGGGAGAACTGTCTCTCAGGTTTAGCCTGAGTGCTTGCACTGAAAACCCTTGACAGCTGACTTAACATGACGTTCATGGCTCAGTTTTACTGTGAATGCTGGCCATGCTCTCCCTGAAGAGGAAATATGAAAGAGGTTGGGATGTAGCCAAGCTGACAGATAAGAACCACAAAGCCACTCCTCCCTGGTGGGTGGGGATGAGAATCAGGGGAAAAAGGTAAAACTCATGGTTTGAGATAAAACAGTTTTCAGGGACAGCAAAGGGAGAGGGAAAAAACAACAACAGCAATTATAGTAAAAGAATCTACAAACTGGGTGATAAACAATGCCATTTCCTCACTGCTCAGAAGCCTGATGCCAAGCCCACCCCCTAGCAGTGGCTCCTACAGCCCAGCCAGCCAGGAACTAAGCATGACTTCATATATATGGAATACGAATCTGGCTAGTTGAAGTCACCTGTGCTGGCTGTGGGCCCCCAACGTTTTGTAAAAATAAACCTTTTTCCAGCTGAAAACAGCACAGCAGGAGGGAGGGCCATGAGGATTTTGCTTATGGTCATCAGGCTCTGCCACAGCCTGTTTTTCTGTCCACCTGCTCAGACAGAAAAGGTAGATTCATAACAATGAGGAGTAGACAACAGCTCTTTTTCTTGGGTCAGGGCCCATCCTATGCATTTCAAACATCAAAGGGACATTGGATCAGTCTCCCAGAGCACCTGGGATTCATGATGTTGTGGAAGAGTTGGGAAAATCCCTGAGCTCCAGGCACTTGGGAATCATCATGCTGTGAACTTGAGTGTCCTGAGTGACCTAACCTAAGGCATGCCACGGATAGCAGAGCTCACAGCTTCATTCTTCTCAAAGTATCACTTTCCTCTAGGCTGTTTCCACACATTCTAGCAGCATTTCTGAAACAGCTGGTGCTTCTGTGCAATCTCACCTTGCAGCTGCCTCCCAAAGTTGGAGAGATCAGGGAACATATGGCTGTGACAGTGAAGAGGAGCTATGACAAAGGCAGTCCATGGGACAATAATCAGCTCAAAGTGTCCCTCCTGAGTCCACCCTGTTCATTTATCTTATGAATCAGGACACAGGTGAATGGTTTTGTTGTTAGCAAGCACACCTCTTACAGGTCTGGTCCTGACAGGGGACTTCAACCACCCAGATGTGTGCTGGAAAAGCAGCACAGGCCAGGAAACTCCTTGAGGGTTTGGAGGGAACTCCTGAGTGCAGGGGATGGAGACGCCGATTCGAGGAGAGGCACTGCCCAACCTCTTGCTGCTGGTGCAGAAGAACTGATCAGGGAGCTCCCAACTGGAGGCAGCCTGGGCTGCCGCACTCATGCCCTGGTGGGATTCTGAATCTTGAGGGGTATGGACAGAAAAAAGTGGAGGTAAGACCCTGAACCTCAGAGAGGCAAATTTTGTGTGGGCTACCTTGGGAAACTGCCTTCACAGATCACAGAATTACAGAATCGTAAGGGTTGGAAGGGGCCTCAAGAGTTCATCTCGTCCAACCCCTTGCTGAAGCAGGGTCCCCAGGACAGGTCACACAGGTCGGTGTCCAGACGGGTCTGCATTATCTCCAGAGAAAGAGACTCCACACCCCCTTGGGCAGCCTGTCCCAGGGCTCTGTCACCGTCACTGGGAAGAAGTTCTTCCACATGTTGGTGTGTGTGAGAAATGACTTGTTCCCAAACAGGATTTTAACCAAATTGAACAATTTATTAAACGAATAAAGGCAAGCAAACAGCTCTGCGTGTACCAGGTGCAGTCTGCGTGTACCAGGAGCCTCCCGCTCCACCACGACACACACCAAACAGTTTCACTTTCGTGCTTATATACTTTTTGGGAGAAGAAACTTCTTCCTGTGATTGGTCGGTGTTCTCCCACCAGCAGCCCTCACAGGCCCCTTCCTGTAACGCGGTTCGGCTGCTAACAGTGACTGCGCAAGCGCCGCCCGCAGGAGTTTCAATGTAACACTAAGCAACGGGAATGCACCTGCAGGACTGCTCATCCCAGCACACAACCCCCTTCTCCCGCCAGAAACTACTTACATTGCCCCCGGCCCTACAAGGGTACAAAAATGTCATGTCTCACTATGTGGCCCCGACATTATTTCATATTCACACGAATCAGATGGACATATATCACAGTGTGGAACTTCCTGTGCTCCAAAGTGAGGCCATCACCCCTTGTCGCGTCCCCACAGCCACTGAGAAGAAGCTGGACATTTCCCCCTGTGTCCCACACTTGAGATATTTATAAACATTTATAAGGTTCCCTCTTGGTCTTCTTTTCTCCAGGCTGAACAGTCCCAGCTCACTCAGCCTTTCCTCATAGGAGAGATGCTCCAGGCCCTTAATCATCTCTCTAGCCTCCTCTGGACTCTCTCCAGGAGATCCCTGGCTTTTTTATAGCAGGGAGCCCAGCACTGGACACAATACTCCAGCTGGGGTCTGACCAGGGCAGAGGAGAGGGGGTGGATCACCTCCTTTGACCTGCTGGCCACACTCCTCTTGATGCCCCCACGATCCCACTGGCCTTCTTGGTCTCTGGGGCACACTGCTGGCTCATGGCCACCCTGTCACCCACCAGGATCCCCAGGTCCTTCTCCACAGAGCGCCTCTCCAGCAGGTCACCCCCAGCCTGTACTGATACAAGCGGTTATTCTTTCCCAGGTACAAGACTCTACACTTGCTTTTATTAAACCTCATCTCATTTCTCAATGCCCAGCTCTCCAGCCTGTCCAGGTCTCACTCTACTTGCCTGCTGCATGCTCAGACTTGTGGATGGGAAAGGGAACCAGCTGACAGAGCACAGGCAGGAAGGTGTCAGTTCTGCCACCTCATCTCCAGCCCTCACCAACAGGCTCTACCAGCTCAGCCAGCCCAGAACCTTTCTGGAACATCTCACAGCAGCTCAGGCTGGTGCACGCCCAATCCTCGCCAGTCCAGCCCTGGCCCTAGGGATGACTGGGAGGCACCTCCACCCCAAGCAGCGCTGAGCAGCACAAGCACCACTGAAGGCATGCAGAGAAGGACTTGGGGGTTCTCTGACTCCCTGGCAGGCTGCCTGGTGGCAGGGGCAGCACACAGCTGCAACAAGGGAGTCATCAAATGCCCAAGGGCAGGGCTGCACCAGGAGGAAGCACAGGGAGCTATGAGGGACTGCAGCACAGGCAGGGAAAAGGCCTCCCAGCCTCTGTGAACAGCAAGGCACCAAGTAACTGCTGTGGTTTAGAACAACAAACACTGCCAAGGAGTAAGAGCTTCTACCTCAAGCTCAGTGTGACCTAAAGACCCAGCCTAGACTGGCTCTCGCTGCCTGTGAATCCCCCAGAGCCAATGAGGCCAAAGGAGTTTTGTGTTTCAGAATACCCAAGGTGTATCACCACGTCCTGAACCTGGTGGGGAGGAAGACAAGCTTGGTGCTACTTTGGGAAACGGCGATGGGGTCGCCTCAAACACCCCCGGGGGATGTCTGTGCTGGGACTCTGTTTGCTGCCGTGGGCACGTGCAGGTGCATCCAGGAGCAGGGCCCAAGGGGGATTCCCAGTGGGCACTGAATTATCTCTGTGTGGCGAGGTGTTGGGTGTGGGGCCAGAGCCTGGGTGCTGCAGGGTGGCTTCTGTGAGAAGAGCTAAGGGCCTGTCCTGTGGGAAGGGTGGAGGGTGAGCAGGACGCAGGTGAGTTTGGGCAGGGGAGGAGCAGGAGGCAGGTGTGCAGCCAGCAGCGTTGGTGGTATAGTGGTGAGCATAGCTGCCTTCCAAGCAGTTGACCCGGGTTCCATTCCCGGCCAACGCAAGTAGGATTTTGTTTAGTGGCTCTCCAGGGTGCTGCCATCTCCTCTTCCTAAAGCTCCTACCAGCAAGGGGGAAAACATGGAGCAGCTGCTTGGCAGGCACCTCTGCCACACACAGTGCATCTGAGCTGGAAGGCACACTGCTCCTCCCAGCGCCCACAGCTGCCCTTGCTCCACACAGCACAGCCTCTGGAAACACCTCCATGTCCTCCAGACCAAGCATCTGTGCCTGTTCCCAGGCCTTTAGGGGCAAAGCTTCAGTCCTGCTCCTGGGTCCCTCAAGGACACCCCCAGGTCTTGTAAACTGGGTTATGCAACCCTGGACTGTTGTGATCAGAGCAGCACAGAGGCAGGGTCCCTGTAACCCTGCATGAGAGGCAACAGCCTCTACTCTGGGCCTCTACTCCCTCCCATGCTGCATCCACTTGTCCGCACAGGCTCTCTTTTAATCCCTGGTGCTCCCCAGCTTCCTTATCAGGGACCCCAGATAAAGTTGCTGGAGGGAAATACTGATGCAGCATCAGCTGCCTGGGGCTCTGGAGGACAGCCGGCTGAGACCAGTGTATTCTTCTTGCTGGGTTGGCTCCAGGATGGGGTCATTCACTGCTGATGGGACAGGAGCAAGTTGAGAAGCAGTTTTGGTCTGGCCCAAAGCTGGACCTGATGCTGCTGCTGGTGGTTGTGCCTGGCAAGAAAAGCATGCTGCTGTCAGGGTGCACGTAAAGATCAGTAATGCCTAGGTGGGGACCATGGTGAAGCACGCATGGTGCTTCCTGTGGCCAGAGATGCAATTTGAGGACACAGTGGATGGATGCCTGTTCTTTATGTAATACTTCATAGTCACACTGGAATGAAGCTGCTCTCCATCTTCCTCCATCTTTTCCATGTCTTCAGTGCTGGCTGGTTAAATGTGGGGGTTCATCTCATTCCGAGGGAATGCTGACCAGTCCTCAGACCCAAGCTTTCTTTCCTCTGTTGCACTCTTTCTAGATAACAGATCCTGGTATGCATTTTAATATGGTTTGAAATAATCAGGTTAATGATCAGACTGAATGTCTCCGTGATCCTTTGCCCCCAGCCCATGTACAGAGCCAGTAACCTACCCTGTCCAAGCTCTAGCATTGCAGATGATTCCGTGAACAAAGGCTGAAGACCCCACCATGCCTCTGGTGGTGATTCTATGGTGCTTGTTTGAGAAACTTTGACACTTTTGGTACAAATAGATAGAAGACATCATAAACCTTGAGATGTTGCTGTGCAGTGGAACAATGCATGGCTACAGAAGGACGAGGAATGCCAGGAGACAAGATACAGCCAAGGAGCATATTTCACAGCCACGGTGGAAGGGTGCCGATAAATTTACAAGAAGCTAGGCAAGACTAGATAACTCTAAGAGAAGAAACAAGCCACTGGGATTCATCCACACTGAGCATGCTTCAAGAAATTCATGGAAAAGGACATTTGCAAAGAACCACAAGGGACCAACAAAGGACCACCAAAGACCCACACATGAGACACTCAGAAACTTAAAGAACATGCATAATGAATAGGCAAATCTTATTATTAGATCCAGCAAATAAAAATAATATGCATGTATTAGAATGATTAAGCTTTTGCTCTTGCAACCAACAGTATGTACGTTAGCTTGGAGCAATCTGCCCTGCATCCAATGCTACGATAAAGAATGCCTGCTTCCTAAAACTGCAAAATTGAGTCATAGAGCTTTTCTTAAGCAAAAGACAGGGCCATGATCACAAGACTACAGAATCACATTCAGTATTCCTGAGGCTTTTTGGTCATTCTCATGCTGCTGAGACGGTTCTGGTGCTTTGCTGTAAATTCAGGTCACAACTGGTGGTAGAGTAAGGACAAAAGACAGCGCTCATCTTGCAGGGCACAAAGACCATTGAGGGAAGATGAGAACAAAGGACCATGAGTCTCGAGCTGCACTGAACAAAGTCTTTAATGAGAAGGAGGATATGCAGTAGCACAGAACAGACAGCAAGAGAGACGTCTGCAGGGTTCAGGGAGGCACAGAGCACGGCCCGTTTCCCAAGGACAAGCTCCACACACAGCGCTTGCCTTGACCCATCCTGCTCGACCTGGTGCTGATGCCAGCCCAGCAAGAGCAGGCCTTAACTCAGGCCGCCTGCCCCCATCAGCAGCAGGTTCAGCAAAGCAGAAGAGAAGGAGCCCTTTCTCGAGGAGCTCAGAGCAAGGCAGAGCCAGAGGAGGCACGGCGAGGCCTGTCACACAGCCCGGAGCAGTGGGCACGTGTCCCCCCTGCCAGGTGGCAGGAGGACACCCAGCCCATCTGCAAGCCGTGGGTGGCCACGCTCCTGGTGCTGCAGGGTGCCCCTCTTCCTTCTTGCTCCAGAGGGGACGATGCGGCGGCTTCAGCAGTTCAGACTGCAGCGGGGGACAGGCAGGCACAGCCCTGCCCCCCCCAGGCCAAGGGAGCCCCCAGAAGAGATGGGCACCCCCCCGGCGCTGAGGGAGCTCCCAACAGCAGCTGACAGAGAGGAGCCCACGGCTGTGTTCTGAGGGAAAGAGGTGAGGATGGGGCCTGGCAGGGTCACCACCACTGGGGAGGCCTGGATGGCCACAGTCGAGTCAGCGCAGCGGGCGACACAGGGCTCACTGCAGCTGCTGGCAAGTGGGGTTGGGCCCGAGGAGCCACAGGCCTGTGGCAGACAGGGTCTGAAGCAAGACATCTCTGGGGGAGGGAGGCAGAGCTGAAACACAGAGCACAGAGGAAACAGAGACCTCAGCGTCAGTCTGCCTGCTCTGCAGCTCTCTCTCGCAAGGGGCAAGAGCAGGCATGAAGATTGATGCCATGACCCCAGCAAAAACAGGCTTATCCCCAGTGATCCCCTCCTGCCTGAGAGACTCCCCCTCTTCCCAGCTCTCCCCTGCCAGCCCCATCAACAGGGATGCTGCTCAAGCCCTTCCACACTTGTAGTGCAGGGCCAAGCTGAGGCAGTGCAAGCATCCCCCTGAGTAGCCACCGTGACAGCAGTTCAGCCCACAGGCAGAGATGGAGCGCACTCAGGCTTACCTCGTTCCTGGAGGAAAGGGAGGCCAGAGAGGAGGATGCAGAGCCTGGAGCAGCGCAGGCTTATATGCTGTGTCCCAGAGCCCTGAGGGGCCACCAGCATTCCTTGCTCATGAAGCACCGAAACACCCAGCGGTTGCCACTTGCCAAGGCCTCGCTGGTGACTAAGCCCTTGCTTCTTTCATCTGAAATGATTTTGGATCAGCAGTGACCTTAAAAATCATCCTTTTCCAGCCTCCCTGCCAGAGACAGCGATATCTTCCAGTACATCAGGTTGCTTCAAAGACACATCCAACCTGCATGTGCCTTGAAGACTTCCAGAGATGGGGCATCTAATAATTGTCTGGAGAACTGTGTCTCACCACCCTCATGGGAATGTGTTTCTTCCTACTATCTAACCCAGAGCAGAGTAGAGGGGGCCAATCCCCTGCCTTTGACCTGCTCAGCACAGAGCTTTGGGTGCAGCCCGAGATACGACTGCCTTTTAGACTGCGAGGAGGATCATTGCTGGAGCGTCTTTAGTGTTTCATCTGCCAGTACCCCCAGCTTCTCCTCCACAGGGCTGCTCTCCATCCACTCACTGCCCACCTGTACCCACATTTGGGATTGCCCTGACCCAGGTGGGGGACCTCGCACTTGGCCTTGTCCCTCTGGATGGCATCCCTCCCTTCTAGAGTATCCACAACAGCACACATCCCCGTGCCTTCAGCAAACCCCCCGAGGGGCCACTCGATCCCACTGTCCATGTCCCCAACAAAAATGCTCAATAATGCTGTTTCTAATACGGACCCCTGAGGGACACCACTCACTATGGGTCTCCACCTGGATTCAGAATTCCAGCCTGCTGCAGCCCAGGCTGCCTCCAGTTGGGAGCTCCCTGATCAGTTCTTCTGCACCAGCAGCAAGAGGTTGGGCAGTGCCTCTCCTCGAATCGGCGTCTCCATCCCCTGCACTCAGGAGTTCCCTCCACATGCTCCAGGAGTTTCCTGGCCTGTGCTGCTTTTCCAGCACACGTCTGGGTGGCTGAAGTCCCCTGTCAGGACCAGGCCTGTAAGAGGTGTGCTTGCTAACATCAAAACGATTCACCTGTGTCCGAATTCATAAGACCAATGAACAGAGTGGACTCAGGAGGAACACTTTGAGCTGGTTTGTGTCCCCTGGACTGCCTTTGTCATAGCTCCTCTTCACGGTGAGCATGGCCAGCATTCACAGTGAAGCTCAGGCAGGAAAGGCATGGCAGGCGTGCCACCAAAAGGCGACACTGTCACAGCCACATCTACCCCGATCTCTCCCACCTTGGGAGGCAGCTGCAAGGTGAGATTGCACAGAAGCACCAGCTGTTTCAGAAATGCTGCTAGAATGTGTGGAAACAGCCTAGAGGAAAGTGATGCTTTGAGAAGAATGAAGCTGTGAACTCTGCCATCCCTGGCATGCCTTAGGTTAGGACACTCAGGACACTCAAGTCCACAGCATGATGATTCCCAAGTGCCTGGAGCTCAGGGATTTTCCCAACTCTTGCACAACACCATGACTCCCAGGTGCTCTGGGAGACTGATCCAATGTCTCTTTGATGTTTGAAGTGCATGGGATGGGTCGCCCCATGTCTGACCAAGGCAAAAAGGCCATGAGCTTCTGGCTCTCTGCCCTGAGCTTGTCCTCAAAAGCAGGCCATCCAGGCCTGTGGGATGCATTTACAAAGAAAGTGAGGTCAGTTTGAGTGAGGAGGGTTATCATCAGGGGAGGACGTGGAGCTGGACATCTCTTTGATCACAAAAACAGGCCATTCTAGAGCATAATGAATGTAGTAAGCGTCACCGTGGCCATCCCTTCTGCATGCAAGGAACTTCCCTCTAGCCCACAGTAATCTTTCCTTCCACTTGAACTTTGCCACATTCCTGGAGAATGTGGCATCTCTTCTCCTGTGTGCAATACCAATTTGGCTTTTTGGGGCCACCTGTCCTGGCTGTGGCCCCTCTCTATTTTGTGAAAATTAACCTTATCCCAGCTGAAAACAGCACAGCAGCAGGGAGTGCCACGAGGATTTTGCTTATGGTTATCAGGCTCTGCCACAGCCTGGCTTTATTTTCCATGAGCTCAGGCAACTAAGGTAGATTCAAACCAATGAGGAGTAGGCAAGAGCGTCAGGCAGGTCCAATTCAAGGGACCTCTCCATGGGATCTCCATAGCCATGTCCCTTGGTGGCTTGAGCAGGGCTTTATTCTTCCTCCAAGCAGAAGTGTGGTCTCAGATTGACAAGTGGAGAACTTTTGTCCCACTGGACATCTTGGCCCCCAGGGCACACTGCTGGCTCATGGCCAACCTGTCACCCACCAGGACCCCCAGGTCCTTCTCTGCAGAGCTGGCACACATCCAGCTCTTGTGCTCTCCATGGTGCCACAGAACACACTGCAAACTCCTGGCTCCATCAGAGGGCCTTTCTAGCCATCAGGGTTCTGAAGGTTGACTAAATCACATGAGTCCCTGAGCAGTGACCCAATGACAGTGGCTTGGAGGGCAGCAGCAGCAGCACAAGAATGCACAAACAAGAGAGTTGGTCAAAAATATGTAGAAATGCCCTTGAGGGAAGCAGTGTTCTGGGAGAAATGAGGCCACAAGCTCTGCTACCCCTGTTGCACGTGAGGCCAGGGCACTGTGTCCACAGCAGGGTGACCCATATTTGCCTGGAGCTCTGGGCTTTTCCCAGCTCTTCCACAACATCAATGACTCCCATGTGCTCTGGGAAGTCATTTTCTAGATTGAAATGGCTGGAATTTGCCACCCCATCCGTGACCATGAACTTTTGACTGCATGGCCTTAATGTCTTCACAGAAGCAGGTCATTCAGTCCTTTGGCCACTGACATGACCCTGCAGAGCAAAACAGGCATATTAGGATGAGGATCTGTTTCAGGGGAGGATGCAAGTCTTCTTGATCATCTTCCTATGCCCTCAATTGCTTGTGTCCAAAAGATTCTCCACTTCCCAATCTGAGAGCAGACCCCTGGCTGGAAGAGGCATAGGAGCTGGTCAAGCCATCAAGGGACATGGGGATGGAGATGTGAGTCTCTTCTCCCACTCGTCCAATGAGCCTACAATTCCATGTGATGGAAAGACACTTAAACTCTCTACACAGCTAGCCTCCAAGACAATTGGTCTCAGCAGGCTTGGAAACAAATGAATTACGTTGATGTGAGATGCTGTGCAGCAGGTACAAACCATCTCAGATGAAAGAAGCAAGGGCTTAGTCACCAGCGAGGCCTTGGCAAGCGGCAACCGCTGGGTGTTTTGGTGCTTCATGAGCAAGGAATGCTGGTGGCCCCTCAGGGCTCTGGGACACAGCATATAAGCCTATGCAGCTCCAGGCTCTGCATCCTCCTCTCTGGCCTCCCTTTCCTCCAGGAACGAGGTAAGCCTGAGTGCGCTCCATCTCTGCCTGTGGGCTGAACTGCTGTCACGGTGGCTACTCAGGGGGATGCTTGCGCTGCCTCAGCTTGGCCCTGCACTACAAGTGTGGAAGGGCTTGAGCAGCGTCCCTGTTGATGGGGCTGGCAGGGGAGAGCTGGAAAGAGGGGGAGTCTCTCAGGCAGGAGGGGATCAATGGGGATAAGCCTGTTTTTGCTGGGGTCATGGCATCAATCTTCATGCCTGCTCTTGCCCCTTGCGAGAGAGAGCTGCAGAGCAGGCAGACTGACGCTGAGGTCTCTGTTTCCTCTGTGCTCTGTGTTTCAGCTCTGCCTCCCTCCCCCAGAGATGTCTTGCTTCAGACCCTGTCTGCCACAGGCCTGTGGCTCCTCGGGCCCAACCCCACTTGCCAGCAGCTGCAGTGAGCCCTGTGTCGCCCGCTGCGCTGACTCGACTGTGGCCATCCAGGCCTCCCCAGTGGTGGTGACCCTGCCAGGCCCCATCCTCACCTCTTTCCCTCAGAACACAGCCGTGGGCTCCTCTCTGTCAGCTGCTGTTGGGAGCTCCCTCAGCGCCGGGGGGGTGCCCATCTCTTCTGGGGGCTCCCTTGGCCTGGGGGGGGCAGGGCTGTGCCTGCCTGTCCCCCGCTGCAGTCTGAACTGCTGAAGCTGCCGCATTGTCCCCTATGGAGCAAGAAGGAAGAGGGGCACCCTGCAGCACCAGGAGCGTGGCCACCCACGGCTTGCAGACGGGCTGGGTGTCCTCCTGCCACCTGGCAGGGGGGACACGTGCCCACTGCTCCGGGTTGTGTGACAGGCCTCGCCGTGCCTCCTCTGGCTCTGCCTTGCTCTGAGCTCCTCGAGAAAGGGCTCCTTCTCTTCTGCTTTGATGAACCTCCTGCTGATGGGGGCAGGTGGCCTGAGTTAAGGCCTGCTCTTGCTGGGCTGGCATCAGCACCAGGTCGAGCAGGATGGGTCAAGGCAAGCGCTGTGTGTGGAGCTTGTCCTTGGGAAACGGGCCGTGCTCTGTGCCTCCCTGAACCCTGCAGACGTCTCTCTTGCTGTCTGTTCTGTGCTACTGCATATCCTCCTTCTCATTAAAGACTTTGTTCAGTGCACCTCGAGACTCATGGTGCTTTGTTCTCCTCATACACTGTCACCCTCTTTCCATGTGTCAAAGACCAGTGTCCCATGTCAATGTGAATTCAGACATTTGTTTTAATGTCTCAGTCCTGGCTCTTGTAATTTAAAATCTTCATCTTACAACCAGTCATGGCACTTCTCAGTGTGGTGCTTTCCAGGTCTGGTGGTATGCAGCGTTATGGCAAGTTGGGGTTAGGGTGAGCATTTCTGCAGGGAATAGAGCATGAGCAGGTCCTGGTGTCTGTGTAGTGTTCAGTGTTGTCACTGGGTGTGTGTACTTTGTCCTGGGCTTTTATTTTTGCTGTGTTTTGCACTACACTGTCTTTATGCCAACCCAAAGCGGGTATGGTCTGTTTGGCCCTCTGGGAAGGGGTGACAGATTGGTGCCTGGTGCTCAGCCACTGCTTGGGGGTAAACCACGACAACACCTCTGGATCTGACAGCTTGCCAGCGTTTACATTGTGCCCCTCACAAAGGCAGACTCTTGTGCAGAGGCAGCATCAACTGTGAGCTACAGAACAGGTCCTGCTGTGCATCAATAGACGTCCTTGCTGAGGATGAAGAGACTCTTTGTGGATGTGAGATGTGAGAACTTCCCTGAGGACCTGGGGTATTCCACCTGACCCAGCTCCAGCCCTTGCACACATGGACATGTACCTGTATGCTGAGTGTCCATGTGTCCTTCCTTGTCCCACAGAACTGACATGTAAAACAGGCAGAGTCCTGCAGCCCCTGGGAGCTGGATTTCTGGGCAGGGTGTCAGCGTGTGTGATGTGGATGGAGAGCAGCTCCTCTGCTCCCTGGAAAGGAAAAACGCTGCCCCCTCCCTCCAGGGCTCCTCCATCTCCTTCAAAGCCAGCTCGGGTGGTCAAAGGGAATATCCTGACCCAGGTTTGTGGGCAGGAGCTACGGGGAGAAGGGCAAAGCAAGGCCCTCATGCTTCCCAGCACAGGAGCACTGGCAGTGAGCTTTCCAGGAAGACATTTTTCCTGGCCAGGAGAAGGCACAGGACAGGGGAAAGGAAAGCAGCATGAGCATAAACACTGGTACTGGCAGTGGCAGGGATCTTCAGATCAGGAACTTGGAAGGTCCAAAGGGAGCTGTGAGGGAGCAGAGTGGCGCAGCGGAAGCGTGCTGGGCCCATAACCCAGAGGTTGATGGATCGAAACCATCCTCTGCTAATTGATTTGGTTTTCTAATTGATTTGGTTTTCCACTTCTCTCTTGCATCAGCACAGAGCTCCCCCCACAAGGAAGTCAGTGCCTTGGGCATCCTGAGATTTCTCCCTTCCATCAGGCACATCAATCCCCAACTTCCCAGCTACAAGCAGAGACCTCAGGGGCTCTGCAGATGGGCAGATGGGGTGGAGGACAAGCTTGGTGCTACATTTGGAAACACCAATGCAATTGATGTGCACATATGGGGGGGTTTGTCTGTCCCAAGTATTTGCTGCTGTGCCCATGTGCAGGTGCAGCCTGGAGCAGTCACACTGCAAACCTCCATACCTGAAAACCCACCAACCTGGAAGGACTGAGATGTTAACTCACATGTCTGTACTAATATTGACATCTGACCAGTTGGGAGGCTGGTTATCTTCCCACGTAAAACCACAACACACTGAGGTGTCCAAGAAAAAAAAGGGGCAGAGACAG
Source organism: Porphyrio hochstetteri (assembly GCA_020800305.1). Taxonomy (NCBI): domain Eukaryota; kingdom Metazoa; phylum Chordata; class Aves; order Gruiformes; family Rallidae; genus Porphyrio; species Porphyrio hochstetteri. The sequence continues at coordinate 13,049,117 of CM036915.1, read as the reverse complement.
AGAGACAGAATTTGTTAGGTGAAAAGAGGCAGAGAACGAGACAGAGACAGTGAGGGAGTGAGTGAGAGTGCAGCTTGAGACATTTTAGCCAGCCCCCAACACGTGGACACAAACACACACCTCCCACAAAGTGACCGAGTTCTGTATTCTTAGAGATACAGGGAGGGCTGGGAGGGGGGAGCAGCAAAACTGCCACTCTGGGCTTCTGAAGGTCAAATTTAACTTGTTCAGTACCTTGATTCTTGGATTCTGAAGGGTAGAGGAGTCCAGGAATGCAGAGCGCTCTTCAAGAGGGAAGTCCAGAAGGCACAGGAACAGCCCATTGCTTTGTGCTGCTGAAGAACACAGGTGTGCACAGTTCTATAGGGCCGGATGGGATTCACCCAAGGGTCCTGACAGAGATGGCAGGGATGCTCAACAAGCCACTTTCCATCATCTCTCAGCAGTCCTGGCTGACTGGAGAGGTACCAGGAGATTGCAACTCAGCCAACGTAACCCCCGTATATACGAAGGGATGAAGGGTGACCTGGGAAATCACAGGCCTGTTAGTTTGACTTTGGTCCCAGGGAAGCTGATGGAGCAGATCATCCTGAGCACCGTTAGGCATGGCATGCAGGACAGGCAGGTGATCAGGCCCTGTCCACATGGGTTCATGAAGGGCAGGTCCTGTTTGACTAGCCTGGTCTCCTTCTATGACAGGCTGACCTGCTTCTTGGACGAGGGAACGGCTGTGGATGTTGTCTACCTTGACTGGACTCTGGCAAGGCCTTGGACACAGTTTCCTGTAGCATTCTCCTAGAGAATCTGGCTGCTCCTGGCTTGGATAGACAAACACATCGCTGGTTGGATGGCCTGGTCCAAAGAGTTGTGTTAAACAATGTAGTTGGCAGCTGGTGGTGGGTGGTGTTCCCCAGGGCTCAGTGCTGGGGCCTCAGCATCTTTACTGATGCTTTGGATGAGGGGATAGACTGCACCCTCAGTAAGTTTGCAGAGGACACTAAGCTGGGTAGAAGTGTGGATCTGCTGGAGGGTAGGGAGGCTCTGCAGAGGGACCCAGACAGGCTGGATGGATGGGCCCAAGACAGGGGTGCGAGTTTCCACAAGGCTAAGGTCTGGGTCCTGCACTTTGGCCACAACACCTCCCAGCAGCGCTCCAGGCTGGGGGCTGAGAGCTGCCCAGCAGAGAGGGACCTGGGGGTGTTGATTGACAGCTGGCTGAACATGAGCCAGCAGCCTGCCCAGGTGGCCAAGAAGGCCAAGAGCATCCTGGTCTGTATGGGGATGTGGATGGTTTCTGTGTTGAAGGAGCTCTGGTTCCTGTGGGAAAGAGGTTTGTTACTGGCCATGGCAAATAAGGAAGCCCCAGCTGCCTGCTCCTGCCAAAGGGGGCAAGGCAGGGTGAAGAAAACTTTGTCTGCGTTGGCCAGGAATCGAACCCAGGTCAACTGCTTGGAAGGCAGCTATGCTCACCACTATACCACCAATGCTGGTGGGGGCACAGCTGCCTCCTGCTCCTCCACTGCCCAAACTCCACTGCCTTTCACTCGTCCACCTCACAAACTGGCCTGTCTCCAGCTCCTCTCTTCCACAGAGATGCCTGCCTCCACCTTCCAGCCCCCTGCACACACACACAGAGAGCACCTCAACCTGCTCTTGGTTGTGGTGTGTAATAGGAAAAGGGCAGCTGAAAGGACATGGTGCCCACCCTGTAGGGAGGAGAAGGTCTGTGCTGGTCAGACATGGTCCATTGTTGGGACAGTTCTGAAAGTCCCCCCGATCCAGAGATGGACAGGGAAAGCCCTCAGCAGTGCTGCTTCTCTGGGACAGGCTTTCAGAGTTGCGGCTGTCAAGAATCAACCCTTCCCAGAGGGTTGGTGTTTGTCATGCCCTCTCTGAATGCCAGCTGCCACCTGACAGCTCAGGCTTGGGCATGACAACGTGATCTGTCCCGTGCGGTCAGGAGTATATGACTGTCAGTGCATGGGTGTTGTAAAAGGGGGCATGCCAGGCCTGCAGAAAGAGCTCCCCCAGTGCGTCCAAAGGCCCTGTGAGTAGGGAGTGCCCTGTGTCCCTGGAGGACGGCTGCCCTGGTGATGGCCAGGGAGATGGAGAGGCTGCCAGGCACAGCCAGGAGCACGGGGCTCAGCTGGGCTGGGTACAGGGAAAAGGCAGCCCTTGTGCAGGAGGTTCCATGGTGTAATGGTGAGCACTCTGGACTCTGAATCCAGTGATCTGAGTTCAAATCTCAGTGGGACCTCAAGCTTTTGGGGCTCCCTCAGGGCTTTTCTTGACAGGCTGACACCTCTTGCCTTGCTTTGCTGTTGAGTCAGCTGCTTCTTGCATGCCAGTTTTCCCTCCTTTCTTATGTTCCCAGCCCTGGGACTGACATCAGTGCCCCCTTTGCCCTCCTCTGCCCATCAAACCTCTGCTGCTCTTCTGAGCACTGGCCCACCTCTGCTCCCTTATTCTTGATGGCTGCTCCTGGCTGAGGAGATCCGGTGAGGGTTCAGATCCTCACACAACAGCAGAGGTTGTGCCAGCAGTGTGAGAGTGGCTCAAAGCACGGTCAAGTGGAAGAGGATTTTCATGCCTTGGACTGGTTGAATGTTGGGCATTTCCAGAGAAATGGACTTTCCCCATCCCCACCTGAGGGTCCAGGACACTTGAGCACAAGGTACTTGTGCCCATTCCTAGTTTCCTTCCTGGGTCTTATGTGCACGCTTCCCCTAGAAGGAAAATGGGAAGTTCCCCTTCTTTTGTTTTGGGAGCAAAGCAAAGCTCACTCTTTGCCCATCTCCATGTACAGAGCATTTATCTTCTCCACATATATAGTCGTCATTGTTCTAAGCCTGAGACCTTCCTCATTCTTGAGACCTCAAAGTGTTCCCACTTTAACCTTTAGCAATGAGTGCCATGTTGGGCTCAAGAAACAACCTCTTTTAATGACTTGTACTCAGTTGCAGCACCTTGTCTATGGGAGCAGGAGTTTTCCTTAATCCCTTAATTGAATGGTTTGGGGTTGTGCTATAGGCAATAGGCAGGGTTATTTCTGTCTCCCTCAACACTTTGTACAGTGTGGAGCAGATTCCCAGGGCTGCAGTGTGTCCCCGTGCAGGCAGCCCAAAAGGGATCTTCCACCCGTAGTTGGCAGGATTCGAACCTGCGCGGGGAAACCCCAATGGATTTCTAGTCCATCGCCTTCACCACTCGGCCACAACTACCTGCTCCAGCCTCCCTGGGCTGCTCACCGCAGCCCTTGTGCAGACACCCAGCTCCTGGGCAGTTTCAGGGCAGGATTTCCATCAAGTCCTGTGCTTTAGACAGGGACGGAGCATAGCATGCACCTGGGGACAAGCTCTACCAGAGGCCCTGGAGCCATATCCCCAGGGGCTGTGGCTGCAGCTCTCAGCACCCTGTCCTCACACCAGCATCTGCTCTGGCTTTTCATGTCCCAACAGATGATTCCAGGAAAGAAGGACAGACAGCTCTGGAGAGAAAACCAGAGCAGGGGTAGTGGTAGAGTGTGCTATTAGAACTGAATTTGCTTCTCAGATTTAGCAAGACTCTGTGAGCACTGGGGTGGGGACACTCCTGAAGGGAAGATACGGTGACCTCCTGGCAACACCTCCAGCCTCCTGGGGATGTAGGGTGGTGTCAGCCCTTGAACAGGGACTACAGCTTCCACGCTGCTGCTTGTTGTGTAGGGGGAACAGTTTGCAAGACTAGGAGAGGTCTATGGAAAGGTCAAGATAGAGCCTGTGAACCTCACTAGATGAATGTAGCTGGATTCCCTTATGGCTCTGGAGCAGGAAAACAACACCAATGAGCCCATGTGGAGGTGGTGCATCTGGCAATACATGTCAGGAAGCTGACCTAGGCTGGGAGGTGATTGCAGTTGGGAGGGTGAGCATGAGGAGAAGTAAGAGGCAGTGTGGGTGCAGTGGGTGGAAGGATAGGCACTGGCCAGTTGGTAAAAAAGCAACATGCTTTACAGTGTTGACAGTCAAAACAGTTCCAGCCAGTGTAGTTTTATGTGGGGTCTGTGTTAGCAGAGTATTTACAGACGGCCACTCGGTCATCAGCAGTGCTACAAGAGGGGGAGGCAGGAGGAGGGATGATGGTGATTGTGCATGATCTTTTCCCTGCTGAAATGCCCACCCTAACCCCATCTTGCTGTCACCTCCAGACCTGGAAACCACCACACCAAAGAAAGAGAGAAGTGCCATGACTGGTTGTGAGATTAAGTTTGTGAAATGCACGAGCCAGGACTGAGATGTTATAACAAATGTCTGAATTCACATTGACATCTGACCAGCTGGGACGCTGGATTTGTACATTCCCCACAGAGAAAGAGGGTGACCGTGTGTGAGAACAAAGCACCACAAGTCTCGAGCTGCACTGAACAAAGTCTTTAACGAGAAGGAGGATATGCAATAGCACAGAACAAACAGCAAGAGAGCTGCTCAAGCCCTCCCACACTTGTAGTGCAGGGCCAAGCTGAGGCAGCGCAAGCATCCCCCTGAGTAGCCACCGTGACAGCAGTTCAGCCCACAGGCAGAGATGGAGCGCACTCAGGCTTACCTCGTTCCTGGAGGAAAGGGAGGCCAGAGAGGAGGATGCAGAGCCTGGAGCAGTGCAGGCTTATATGCTGTGTCCCAGAGCCCTGAGGGGCCACCAGCATTCCTTGCTCATGAAGCACCGAAACACCCAGCGGTTGCCGCTTGCCAAGGCCTCGCTGGTGACTAAGCCCTTGCTTCTTTCATCTGAGATGGTTTGTACCTGCTGTACAGCATCTCACATCAAGGTAATCCATTTGTTTCCAGGCCTGCTGAGACCAATTGACTTAGAGGTCTCAGGCTAGCTGTGCAGTAACTCCTGAGCCTTTCCCTAAAATAGGCCCTCTTTTCTGGGTCACGGATAGGGTGGCCCATTTCAGCCATTTAAATCTAGAAAAGGACTTCCCAGAGCACATGGCAGTCATTGCTGATATAGAAGAGCTGGGAAAAACCTCATAGTCTCTTTCCTGGGTCATGGATGGGATGGCCCATTCCAGCCATTTCAATCTAGAAAGGGACTTCCCAGAGCACACGGGTGTCACCATGATGTGGTAGAGCTTGGAAAAGCCCAGAGCTCCAGGCAAACATGGGTCACCCTGGCCTCACGTGCACCAGGTGTAGCAGAGCTTGTGGCCTCATTTCTCCCAGAGCGCTGCTTCCCTCAAGGGCATTTCCACATATTTTTGAACCATTCCTGGTTCCATCCATTCTTGTGCTTGTGCTGGTTTAGCCTTGGCTGGAGGCCAGACACCCACCAAAGCCAGTCTACTACTCCCCTTCTTAGTTGGACAGGCTTAGGGGTCAAGATAAGGACAAGGAGAGATCATTCTATCAGCAACGACGTGGGCTAAACAGGCTCAACTCTGAGTGAAGGAAAAAATCTAATTTATTACACTACACTAAAATGAACAGTGAAAACCAGAGTCGGGAGCATGACCAAATCTTAAAACAAATGCAACCAGACCTTAAAACACTTTCCCTCCACCACTCCCTTCTTAGCAGACTTCAGTGAGAATTTTGCTCATTTCTTCCCTCCCGTTCGCTGCACAGTGCAGGCAGGGATTGGGGAAATGGGGTTCTCAGCAGCACCTCCCACCCCCATCCCTCCTTTCTTAGCAGATTTCCCTTTAGCCATGATTTTACTCCCTTCTTCCACCTGCTCGCAGCACAGGGGGCAGGGACTAGTTAAAAATGGGGTTCTTGGTTACTTCTTCATGAGCTGTTTTCCTTTTCCAGATCTTAAAACACCTCTACCTCTCCCCTGGCTCCCTTCTTAGCAGAATTTACGCTAGTCATGATTTCACTCTCTTCCTCCCCCTGATCACAGCACAGGGGGGCACCGACTGGGAGATGGGGCTTCGGTTAGTTCCTTGCAAGTTGGTTTCCTTCTTGGCCGGGGGGGTCATTCATTCCATGCACCCTCCCCCTGCTGCACCATGGGGCCCACCCATGAGAGACAGGCCCAGGGTTTTATCTCTTCATCAGCTGCCCCACTGTGGGTCACTGCTATGGCAGGCAGTCATGAATCACAATGTCTCTCAGTCCCAGTCCACCACGGGGTCACCAGCCTCCCCCCAGCAAACCTGTTCCGGTGCAAAACTCTCTCTTGCTCATCTCTGATTCTCTTCATGGCTTCAAGTGCTGGCAGGGGCTTATCCCAACATAGGGTCACAGTGTCTTCTCTATGTCTCCACCTGCTCCATCCAACATGGAGCCCCTCCACGGGCTGCAGGTGGGGTCTGGGCCTTTTCCATGGGCTGTGGGGGCACACCCGCTCCACCATGGGTTTCTCCACAGGCTGCAGGGGCATCTTTCTCTCCAGCACCTGGGGTGCCTCCTCCCCTGCCCTCCCCAGCCTTGGTGTCTGCTCAGCTCTTTACATTTTCTCTCTCCCTTCTCTGGGGCAAAATACAGCTGCTTCTGGATTGTTTTCTCCTCTATGTGATTCCCAGATGCACAATGAATCCATCTGTGATTGGCTTGGCCCTGGTCAACAGTGACTCTGGCCTTGAATTGTTTACACTTTGGAGCTGCAGAGAATTCCAGCAGCTCCTCACAGCAGCCATTTTCTGCACCCCCGTTCTTTCCCAGCACCCAGCCACGCAAAACTGCGACAGTGCTGCTGCTGCCCTCCAAACCATTGTGGTTGGGTCACTGCTCAACGGTTCATGTGACTCAGTCTACCCCAGAACACTGATGGCTACAAAGGACCTCTGAGCAAGCCGGGAATATGGAGTGTGTTCTGTGGCACCACAGAGAGCACAAGAGCTGGCTGTGTGCAAGGAATGGGACCTACTCTGCATTTCACGTAGGGGAGGAAAAGTCTGTCTCAGCACAGATGTCAGTGCAAAAGCTAAACGGAGCCGTCCCTCCTCATCCTGATATTTGCTATTTGATTGCAGCATGCCATCCCATATTTTATCACCAGCCATGTGGACACCCTTCAGCTGGACTTTAGGTCCCACACGGACTTTGACACCCAGCCCCTCCACCCACTTCTAGGGATCCTGGTTTTACCACCTTCCCCCTTTAAATGGAGTTTAAAGCCTGCCCCACAAACCCTGCCAACTCCTGGGTTAAGACCCTTTTCCTCCTTTGGTACAGGTGGACCCCTTCTGCCACCACCAATCCCATTGCCAAAAATCCTACCGCATGATCAAAAGCATCAAAATTCCACTGAAAGCACCAGCCTCAGCAAATAGCTTGCATATTCATCCAGGCTGGCACATATGAAGGAGAACCCAATGGATTCCTGTGTCTTTCGGGCACATCAGGTGGGGGACACACAAGTCTCTTACATAGACACCTACAGATGCCTGTTTTAACAGAAAGTATTGGTTTAAATACCTCATTGTCAGATGCTTAGTGCTGTTGCATGGATCTGAACTGTCAAACAGGAAAGATTAAAATCTTTCTAAGATCTGTGGATTGCGAATGCATTGGCAACAGGGTCAAGGTTTCAACTCCAGAAATTATAACTGTACACAGCAGTATGCCCACAATTCTCTGCCTCTTGTCAGCTATGCCTCAAATCCTGCACAAAACACACACACACATCTGTGTGGGAAACCAGAAACAAGGTGGGGCACCACAGGACATCTAAAAATGATGGAAGAAGCTTCAGTCCTGGAATATCTCCCCTGATTTTAATCCATCTAATTAGCTTCTAAATGTGATAAACTACTTGAGACAACCAGTAGTTTTTCAGTCTCTTGCAACTGCCATGTGGTGTGCCTTTGAACACTTTCCATACAAATAAGAGTGGTGGAGTAAGCCTATTACTAGTCTTCTCCTTGTTTCAGTCCCTTCCCTTCACGAAAGAGTTTTCTCCATAACATTTTTTTCAGGGCACATGTCACCTCCTGATTCCTAAGAGTGTAGATCAAGGGATTCAGAGCTGGCGTGACAGCACTGTACAGGAGAGACACTGGCACATCTCTTTGCCAGGAGCTTCCTGAGGAGGGTGGTGTATAATTGAAAAGCACTGGTATGTAAAACAGTGCCACAACGGTGAGGTAGGAAGCACAAGTAGAGAAGGGCTTCCATCTTCCTTCCTGGGAATGGACTTTCTGGACAACAAAGGAGATGATGTAGAGGTAGGAGAGCACTGTGAGAATGAAGGGGCCTAGAACAATAGTTGTGGTGACAATATTGAGGAGGCTCATGTTGAGGCTGGTGTTACTGCAAGCCAAATTCAACAGTGGCTTGATGTCACAGAAGAAGTGATGAATGTGGTTGTGGCCACAGAAACTGAGTTGAGAGGTCATGACTGAATGCATCATGGCATGCACAAAGCCAGTGGACCAGCAGGCCCCAGCCAGCAGCAGACAAGTCCGTGGGCTCATGACAAGGGCGTAGCGCAAAGGATTGCAAATGGCCACATAGCGGTCGTAGGCCATGGTGGCCAGGAGCACAGCCTCTGTACTGCCAAGGAAGTGGAAGAAATGCAGCTGAGCCAAACACTCGCCTAAAGAGATGGGCTGGGGGCCAAAGAGAAAGCCAGTCAGCATCTTGGGAACCGTGACAGTAGAGTAGAAAATGTCCAGGCAGGAGAGGTTCCCCAGGAAAAAGTACATTGGTGTGTGGAGCCGGGGCTCACATATCACCACGGTCACAATGGCACCATTTCCCAGAAGACAGGTCAAGTAGAGCAACAGAAATGTGATGAAGCAAAAGCGCTGCAGCCCCTGGACATCAGTGATGCCCAACAGGATGAACTCGCCCACTCGTGTCTGGTTACACATTGCTGGAAGAACAAGAAGCAAAGGGAAATGTCAGGGTTCACAGCTGAGAGCAGGAACACAATTGCAAAACCCACTCGCTTCTCTGCTGCTTTAATACAAAGAGATGCAGAAACAAGCAAAACAGAACACATGTCACCAAACCTAAAAGCTGCACAGAGATGAATGGACAAGAAGAACTTTAATTTTGTCTTCATCTACTTTCTGTCTAGAGCAGAGAGAAAAGTATTACAGAGGAGGAAATGCATCTTTCTACTGTTCTGCCTACATTTCACTAAGAGAATTCCAACTTTTACTTTTCTCATCATTACCACCTCTTTCAGACAGGTCTTTGATCTTAAAGATTGCGCAATTCCCATTTTTTAACAAAAAAAGCAGCACATGAACTGGGCAAAAAATCAGCATCTCCCCTTCCACAGCACTGTGGTTGAGCCAAGACTGAGTTTGCAGCAGCTGATTTAATGCTGCAGGTTGCAGACACACTGGTTCATCACCCTGGAAGCCGATTGTACTGCCCACCAAGAGAATACAGTCAGCTCAGTCATCATCGCTGGTCTTCTAAAATGCAGTGAGCACTCACAGCTTTCACTTCTTTCTGCTCCAGATGAGCTGCATATTGCTCTGGGTATGTCCAACCATACGCAGTGAAGAACAAAGTCCTGAGATTGTGTTGCTAGGGCAGGTAGGCACAGGTATTTCTAGCTTACAATACAGACTGCAAATTCCTCAGGACCAGTGGTGCTGATTAATGTTCACAAATAAAACTAATGACAAAAAGTCACTTCCAAAGTATTCCCTGTAAAATCTTAGGAAGTTCTGTTGGAAACATTGGTATTGATAATATTATAGACTTACTAAAATGTTAGTCACCTGTGTTGGAAGAGTTATACCTGCAGTTCATGAAATGCAAAAGCTTCCATCTCTGACACATTTGCTGCCTTCAGGGACCAAAGCCCTCCTCACCAAAATCCACCTGCAGAAAGACATCACTCTGTTAAGATGTGCCCCCCAACCTCCTCTGATGCTGCTCATTTCTCTTAGTCAGCCACTGGTGACCAGATCCCTTTCCCCTGTCCGTCCTCAACATATTTTTTCTCTTCTATCACTTCCCTTCTGTTTCACAGATGCTGACTGAAACTTTCTGTGATTGGCTGATCAACACATCCAGTGCAAGAGAAATAGTTATCCCAAAGTGCTTTTCTGAATTTTAAGACTCCTGGCTTAAACAGTTCAAAGAAAATATTTTGCATGCAGAAGCTGTAAGAACACTACTACAAGATAATAGGAAAGAGATACTTCTGTGCAAGCCTCACCTCACTACCAATCAGCATGTTTCTCCATGTGGCAAGGCCCTCTGAAAGTCAGCTGGAAAGATAAGCTGAGTACAAGACAATTTCTTTTGTGAAGTGAAAAGGCTGATGGTACCTGCTCTCCTTTTTTTCTTCCCTATCTCCTTGGCATTCCTCTGGCTGAGGCATTAATACTGCAGCCCTGAGGACTATGATTAGTGTGAGACCGTGGGGGCTTGTAGGTAGTCAGGTCAGATGCAAGCTGGAAGCTTTGGAAAGGGACCAGACATTTCTGATGACCTAGGTAGAGGGGGAAGAAGTCTTTATATCATGTCCAGAATGTTCAACATTATCAGCAACATCATGGGGGCAGCAATTTTCCTACTGCTTTGATTAGTCTCCTGGGATGGGATTTGTGAATCAGTGGTGTGCTCAGAGCAACAAGTGTTCCCTGAACATCATGCATAGATGAGCCTCCTGCAAACCAGAAGGCACCAACCAAAGCATCTCATGGAGACTAGCTAATAACAACAACAAAATAATAACCCCAAAGCACCATTCCACCTTCTCTCCAAAGAAAAAAACAACAAACACAAGTGTTTCCTTCTCAGTGCAGATAGATTTAGACTGAAATTTCTACTGACAATAGAGGCAGGAGTCATGCAAGTGAACTGGAGCAGTGTTTGGGCAATGTTCCATCAATTCTGATGTGCTAGGATTTCCATCTCCCTTATCATTTCACCATACAGGCTATGTGTGCACTGCCTCTGCTCTCATTGTTTAATGGCTCATGTCACTCAACTATCTTTGGGGTCAGAAGTCTCACTGTCCAAAGAGAACCAAAGTTTTGGAGGTGTGGGCTACAGGGACCTCTGGATCCACCCCAGTCTAGTACCACAAACAGAAGTAAAAGTGGAAAACTCTTTGTATGAGGAAGTAGTTGAACTGCCAAATGGCAAGTGACTCAGTCCATTCGTAGATTTACTGCAATGTATAAGCATCCCACCCCTTGCCATCTCCCCTCCCCTATCAGGAGAAAATCAAAGTAAAGTGAAGTGAAAAGACTCATGGAACAATGTAATGAGCATCAGAGATGTACACATGAGCAGAAGAGGGATTCTTTCACTGTTTCCCATCATCAGGCACATGTCCTGACCCCTTCCTGTCCTGTCACTACTTATAAGGGAAAAGTGGCCAAAACCCACCTCCTTTCAGGTAACTATAGAGACCAATAAGGTCTCCCCTCTGCCTCCTCTTCTCCAGGCTGAACAGCCCCAGATCCCTCAACTTCTTCTCATGTGACCTGTTCTTCAGACCCCCAATCAGCCTGGTTGCCCTTCTCTGCACCCTCTCCAGCACCTCGATGGCCTTCCTACACTGTGGCACCCAAACTGCACACAGGGCTTGAAGTGAGGCCTCACTGGGGCTGAGTACAGGAGTAAGATCACCTCCCTGGCCCTGCTGGGCACACAATTGCTGATACAGACCAGGATGCTCTTGGCCTTCTTGGCCACCTGGGCAGGCTGCTGGCTCATGTTCAGCCAGCTGTCAATCAACACCCCCAGGTCCCTCTCTGTTGTGCAGTTCTCAGCCCCCAGCCTGTAGTGCTGCTGGGGGGTGTTGTGGCCAAAGTGCAGGACCCGGCACTTGGCCTTGTGGAAACTCACACCCCTGTCTTGGGCCCATCCAGCCTGTCTGGGTCCCTCTGCAGAGCCTCCCTACCCTCCAGCAGATCCACACTTCTACCCAGCTTGGTGTCATCTGCAAACTTACTGAGGGTGCAGTCTATCCCCTCATCCAGATCATCAACAAAGATGTTAAACAGGAATGGTATCAGCACTGAGCCCTGGCGAACACCACCATTGACCCAGGTAGTCTACCCCAGAACACTGATGCCTAGAAAGGACTTCTGATAGAGCCAAGAATCTGGACTGTGTTCTGTGGCACCACAGAGAGCACAAGAGCTGGCTGTGTGCAAGGAATGGTACCTACTCTGTGTTTCACGTAGGGGAGGAAAAGTCTGTCTCAGCACAGATGTCAGTGCAAAAGCCAAACGGAGCCTTCTCATCCTCACATTTACTCTTTGTCCTCCTGAAGCTCTTACACCATAACCTGGAATCATCTCATCAGTTGTTGCACCCTCACTGCCATCTCACCAGCAGCATGAGATCACATGGAAGTACCAGATTTTTCAGGACTGCTGCTAAAGTGTGTGGAAATGCCCTTCAGGGAAGGGGCCCACAGGCACTGTGAGTTCTGGTATCACTGGCACACCTGAGACTGGGGAATCGTGGCAAATAAGTCCACAGCACAATGACACATGTTTGCCAGGAGATTTTTCCAACTCTTTCAGATCCCAGTGAATCCCAGGTGCTCTGGCAGACTGATGATGTCTCTCTGATGTTTGAAGTGCATGGGATGGGCCACGCCATATCTGAAAAAGGCAGAAAGGACATGAGCTTATGGCTCTCTGCATTGAGCTTGTCCTCAAAAGCAGGCCATCCAGGCCTGTGGGATGCATTTAACAAAGAAAGTGAGGTCAGTTTGAGTGAGGAGGGTTATCATCAGGAGAGGATGTGGACATCTCCTTGATCACAAAAGCAGGCCATTCTAGAGCATGATGAATGTAGCAGAGGTCACCATGACCATCCCTTCTGCATGCAAGGAACTTCCCTCCATCCCACAATGATCTTTCCTTCCAGTTGAACTTTGCCACATCCCTGGAGAAGTGAGTTTCTTCTCCTGTGTGAGCTTGTGCAGTCTTGACCTCCTGCCTGAACTTGCCCACAGTCTCCTGGGTGTCTGCCGTTCAGGGAGAACTGTCTCTCAGGTTTAGCCTGAGTGCTTGCACTGAAAACCCTTGACAGCTGACTTAACATGACGTTCATGGCTCAGTTTTACTGTGAATGCTGGCCATGCTCTCCCTGAAGAGGAAATATGAAAGAGGTTGGGATGTAGCCAAGCTGACAGATAAGAACCACAAAGCCACTCCTCCCTGGTGGGTGGGGATGAGAATCAGGGGAAAAAGGTAAAACTCATGGTTTGAGATAAAACAGTTTTCAGGGACAGCAAAGGGAGAGGGAAAAAACAACAACAGCAATTATAGTAAAAGAATCTACAAACTAGGTGATAAACAATGCCATTTCCTCACTGCTCAGAAGCCTGATGCCAAGCCCACCCCCTAGCAGTGGCTCCTACAGCCCAGCCAGCCAGGGACTAAGCATGACTTCATATATATGGAATACCAATCTGGCTAGTTGAGGTCACCTGTGCTGGCTGTGGGCCCCCAACGTTTTGTAAAAATAAACCTTTTTCCAGCTGAAAACAGCACAGCAGGAGGGAGGGCCATGAGGATTTTGCTTATGGTCATCAGGCTCTGCCACAGCCTGTTTTTCTGTCCACCTGCTCAGACAGAAAAGGTAGATTCATAACAATGAGGAGTAGACAACAGCTCTTTTTCTTGGGTCAGGGCCCATCCTATGCATTTCAAACATCAAAGGGACATTGGATCAGTCTCCCAGAGCACCTGGGAGTCATGGTGTTGCGGAAGAGTTGGGAAAATCCCTGAGCTCCAGGCACTTGGGAATCATCATGCTGTGAACTTGAGTGTCCTGAGTGTCCTAACCTAAGGCATGCCAGGGATAGCAGAGCTCACAGCTTCATTCTTCTCAAAGTATCACTTTCCTCTAGGCTGTTTCCACACATTCTAGCAGCATTTCTGAAACAGCTGGTGCTTCTGTTCAATCTCACCTTGCAGCTGCCTCCCAAGGTTGGAGAGATCAGGGAACATATGGCTGTGACAGTGAAGAGGAGCTATGACAAAGGCAGTCCATGGGACATAAAGCAGCTCAAAGTGTCCCTCCTGAGTCCACCCTGTTCACTGGCCTTATGAATTCGGACACAGGTGAATCGTTTTGATGTTAGCAAGCACACCTCTTACAGGCCTGGTCCTGACAGGGGACTTCAGCCACCCAGACGTGTGCTGGAAAAGCAGCACAGGCCAGGAAACTCCTGGAGCGTGTGGAGGGAACTCCTGAGTGCAGGGCATGGAGACGCCGATTCGAGGAGAGGCACTGCCCAACCTCTTGCTGCTGGTGCAGAAGAACTGATCAGGGAGCTCCCAACTGGAGGCAGCCTGGGCTGCTGCACTCATGCCCTGGTGGGATTCTGAATCTTGAGGGGTATGGACAGAAAAAAGTGGAGGTAAGACCCTGAACCTCAGAGAGGCAAATTTTGTGTGGGCTACCTTGGGAAACTGCCTTCACAGATCACAGAATTACAGAATCGTAAGGGTTGGAAGGGGCCTCAAGAGCTCATCACGTCCAACCCCTTGCTGAAGCAGGGTCCCCAGGACAGGTCACACAGCTCGGTGTCCAGACGGGTCTGCATTATCTCCAGAGAAAAGGACTCCACACCCCCTTGGGCAGCCTGTCTCAGGGCTCTGTCACCGTCACTGGGAAGAAGTTCTTCCACATGTTGGTGTGTGTGAGAAATGACTTGTTCCCAAACAGGATTTTAACCAAATTGAACAATTTATTAAACGAATAAAGGCAAGCAAACAGCTCTGTGGTGCAGCCTGCGTGTACCAGGAGCCTCCCGCTCCACCACGACACACACCAAACAGTTTCACTTTCGTGCTTATATACTTTTTGGGAGAAGAAACTTCTTCCTGTGATTGGTCGGTGTTCTCCCACCAGCAGCCCTCACAGGCCCCTTCCTGTAACGCGGTTCGGCTGCTAACAGTGACTGCGCAAGCGCCGCCCGCAGGAGTTTCAATGTAACACTAAGCAACGGGAATGCACCTGCAGGACTGCTCATCCCAGCACACAACCCCCTTCTCCCGCCAGAAACTACTTACATTGCCCCCGGCCCTACAAGGGTACAAAAATGTCATGTCTCACTATGTGGCCCCGACATTATTTCATATTCACACGAATCAGATGGACATATATCACAGTGTGGAACTTCCTGTGCTCCAAAGTGAGGCCATCACCCCTTGTCGCGTCCCCACAGCCACTGAGAAGAAGCTGGACATTTCCCCCTGTGTCCCACACTAGAGATATTTATAAACATTTACAAGGTCCCCTCTTAGTCTTCTTTTCTCCAGGCTGAACAGTCCCAGCTCACTCAGCCTTTCCTCATAGGAGAGATGCTCCAGGCCCTTAATCATCTCTATAGTCTCCTCTGGACTCTCCCCAAGAGATCCCTGGCTTTTTTATAGCAGGGAGCCCAGCACTGGACAAAATACTCCAGGTGGGGCCTGACCAGGGCAGAGCAGAGGGGGAGGATCACCTCCTTTGACCTGCTGGCCACGCTCCTCTTGATGCCTCCAGGATCCCACTGGCCTTCTTGGCCTCTGGGGCACACTGCTGGCTCATGGCCACCCTGTCACCCACCAGGACCCCCAGGTCCTTCTCCACAGAGCTCCTCTCCAGCAGGTCACCCCCAGCCTGTACTGATACAAGCGGTTATTCTTTCCCAGGTACAAGACTCTACACTTGCTTTTATTAAACCTCATCTCATTTCTCAATGCCCAGCTCTCCAGCCTGTCCAGGTCTCACTCTACTTGCCTGCTGCATGCTCAGACTTGTGGATGGGTAAGGGAACCAGCTGACAGAGCTCAGGCAGGAAGGTGTCAGTTCTGCCACCTCATCTCCAGCCCTCACCAACAGGCTCTACCAGCTCAGCCAGCCCAGAACCTTTCTGGAACATCTCACAGCAGCTCAGGCTGGTGCACGCCCAATCCTCGCCAGTCCAGCCCTGGCCCTAGGGATGACTGGGAGGCACCTCCACCCCAAGCAGCGCTGAGCAGCACAAGCACCACTGAAGGCATGCAGAGAAGGACTTGGGGGTTCTCTGACTCCCTGGCAGGCTGCCTGGTGGCAGGGGCAGCACACAGCTGCAACAAGGGAGCCATCAAACCCTCAAGGGCAGGGCTGCACCAGGAGGAAGCACAGAGAGCTATGAGGGACTGCAGCACAGGCAGGGAAAAGGCCTCCCAGCCTCTGTGAACGGCAAGGCACCAAGTAACTGCTGTGGTTTAGACCAACAAACACTGCCAAGGAGTAAGAGCTTCTACCTCAGGGTCAGTGTGACCTAAAGACCCAGCCTAGACTGGCTCTCGCTGCCTGTGAACCCCCCAGAGCCAATGAGGCCAAAGGAGTTTTGTGTTTCAGAATACCCAAGGTGTATCACCACGTCCTGAACCTGGTGGGGAGGAAGACAAGCTTGGTGCTACTTTGGGAAACGGCGATGGGGTCGCCTCAAACACCCCCGGGGGATGTCTGTGCTGGGACTCTGTTTGCTGCCGTGGGCACGTGCAGGTGCATCCAGGAGCAGGGCCCAAGGGGGATTCCCAGTGGGCACTGAATTATCTCTGTGTGGCGAGGTGTTGGGTGTGGGGCCAGAGCCTGGGTGCTGCAGGGTGGCTTGTGTGAGAAGAGCTAAGGGCCTGTCCTGTGGGAAGGGTGGAGGGTGAGCAGGACGCAGGTGAGTTTGGGCAGGGGAGGAGCAGGAGGCAGCTGTGCAGCCAGCAGCGTTGGTGGTATAGTGGTGAGCATAGCTGCCTTCCAAGCAGTTGACCCGGGTTCGATTCCCGGCCAACGCAAGTAGGATTTTGTTTAGTGGCTCTACAGGGTGCTGCCATCTTCTTTCCTAAAGAGCCCATTCAGCATCCCACGGCATGGTCAGCTCCCACCAGCAAGGGGGAGAGCATGGAGCAGCTGCTTGGCAGGCACCTCTGCCACACACAGTACATCTGAGCTGGAAGGCACACTGCTCCTCCCAGCGCCCACAGCTGCCCTTGCTCCACACAGCACAGCCTCTGGAAACACCTCCATGTCCTCCAGACCAAGCATCTGTGCCTGTTCCCAGGCCTTTAGGGGCAAAGCTTCAGTCCTGCTCCTGGGTCCCTCAAGGACACTCCCAGGTCTTGTAAACTGGGTTATGCAACCCTGGACTGTTGTGATCAGAGCAGCACAGAGGCAGGGTCCCTGTAACCCTTCATGAGAGGCAACAGCCCCTACTCTGGGCCTCGGCTCCCTCCCATGCTGCATCCACTTGTCCGCACAGGCTCTCTTTTAATCCCTGGTGCTCCCCAGTTTCCTTATCAGGGACCCCAGATAAAGTTGCTGGAGGGAAATACTGATGCAGCATCAGCTGCCTGGGGCTCTGGAGGACAGCCGGCTGAGACCAGTGTATTCTTCCTGCTGGGTTGGCTCCAGGAAGGGTCATTCACTGGTGATGGGACAGGAGCCAGTTGAGAAGCATTTTTGGTCTAGCCCAAAGCTGGACCTGATGCTGCTGCTGGTGGTTGTGCCTGGCAAGAAAAGCATGCTGCTGTCAGGGTGCACGTAAAGATCAGTAATGCCTAGGTGGGGACCATGGTGAAGCACGCATGGTGCTTCCTGTGGCCAGAGATGCAATTTGAGGACACAGTGGATGGATGCCTGTTCTTTATGTAATGCTTCATAGTCAAACTGGAATGAAGCTGCTCTCCATCTTCCTCCATCTTTTCCATGTCTTCAGTGCTGGCTGGTTAAATGTGGGGGTTCATCTCATTCTGAGGGAATGCTGGCCAGTCCTCAGACCCAAGCTTTCTTTCCTCTGTTGCACTCTTTCCAGATAACAGATCCTGGTATGCATTTTAATATGGTTTGAAATAATCAGGTTAATGATCAGACTGAATGTCTCCGTGATCCTTTGCCCCCAGCCCATGTACAGAGCCGGTAACCTACCCTGTCCAAGCTCTAGCATTGCAGATGATTCCGTGAACAAAGGCTGAAGACCCCACCATGCCTCTGGTGGTGATTCTATGGTGCTTGTTTGAGAAACTTTGACACTTTTGGTACAAATAGATAGAAGACATCATAAACCTTGAGATGTTGCTGTGCAGTGGAACAGTGCATGGCTACAGAAGGACGAGGAATGCCAGGAGACAAGATACAGCCAAGGAGCATATTTCACAGCCACGGTGGAAGGGTGCCGATAAATTTACAAGAAGCTAGGCAAGACTAGATAACTCTAAGAGAAGAAACGAGCCACTGGGATTCATCCACACTGAGCATGCTTCAAGAAGTTCATGGAAAAGGACATTTGCAAAGAACCACAAGGGACCAACAAAGGACCACCAAAGACCCACACATGAGACACTCAGAAACTTAAAGAACATGCATAATGAATAGGCAAATCTTATTATTAGATCCAGGAAATGAAAATAATATGCATGTATTAGAATGATTAAGCTTTTGCTCTTGCAACCAACACTATGTACGTTAGCTTGGAGCGATCTGCCGTGCATCCAGTGCTCCAATAAAGAATGCCTGCTTCCTAAAACTGCAAAATTGAGTCATAGAGCTTTTCTTAAGCAAAAGACAGGGCCATGATCACAGGACTACAGAATCACATTCAGTATTCCTGAGGCTTTTTGGTCATTGTCATGCTGCTGAGACGGTTCTGGTGCTTTGCTGTAAATTCAGGTCACAACTGGTGGTAGAGTAAGGACAAAAGACAGCGCTCATCTTGCAGGGCACAAAGACCATTGAGGGAAGATGAGAACAAAGGACCATGAGTCTCGAGCTGCACTGAACAAAGTCTTTAATGAGAAGGAGGATATGCAGTAGCACAGAACAGACAGCAAGAGAGATGCCTGCAGGGTTCAGGGAGGCACAGAGCACGGCCCGTTTCCCAAGGACAAGCTCCACACACAGCGCTTGCCTTGACCCATCCTGCTCGACCTGGTGCTGATGCCAGCCCAGCAAGAGCAGGCCTTAACTCAGGCCGCCTGCCCCCATCAGCAGGAGGTTCAGCAAAGCAGAAGAGAAGGAGCCCTTTCTCGAGGAGCTCAGAGCAAGGCAGAGCCAGAGGAGGCACGGCGAGGCCTGTCACACAGCCCGGAGCAGTGGGCACGTGTCCCCCCTGCCAGGTGGCAGGAGGACACCCAGCCCGTCTGCAAGCCGTGGGTGGCCACGCTCCTGGTGCTGCAGGGTGCCCCTCTTCCTTCTTGCTCCAGAGGGGACGATACGGCGGCTTCAGCAGTTCAGACTGCAGCGGGGGACAGGCAGGCACAGCCCTGCCCCCCCCAGGCCAAGGGAGCCCCCAGAAGAGATGGGCACCCCCCCGGCGCTGAGGGAGCTCCCAACAGCAGCTGACAGAGAGGAGCCCACGGCTGTGTTCTGAGGGAAAGAGGTGAGGATGGGGCCTGGCAGGGTCACCACCACTGGGGAGGCCTGGATGGCCACAGTCGAGTCAGCGCAGCGAGCGACACAGGGCTCACTGCAGCTGCTGGCAAGTGGGGTTGGGCCCGAGGAGCCACAGGCCTGTGGCAGACAGGGTCTGAAGCAAGACATCTCTGGGGGATGGAGGCAGAGCTGAAACACAGAGCACAGAGGAAACACAGACCTCAGCGTCAGTCTGCCTGCTCTGCAGCTCTCTCTCGCAAGGGGCAAGAGCAGGCATGAAGATTGATGCCATGACCCCAGCAAAAACAGGCTTATCCCCAGTGATCCCCTCCTGCCTGAGAGACTCCCCCTCTTCCCAGCTCTCCCCTGCCAGCCCCATCAACAGGGACGCTGCTCAAGCCCTTCCACACTTGTAGTGCAGGGCCAAGCTGAGGCAGCGCAAGCATCCCCCTGAGTAGCCACCGTGACAGCAGTTCAGCCCACAGGCAGAGATGGAGCGCACTCAGGCTTACCTCGTTCCTGGAGGAAAGGGAGGCCAGAGAGGAGGATGCAGAGCCTGGAGCAGCGCAGGCTTATATGCTGTGTCCCAGAGCCCTGAGGGGCCACCAGCATTCCTTGCTCATGAAGCACCGAAACACCCAGCGGTTGCCACTTGCCAAGGCCTCGCTGGTGACTAAGCCCTTGCTTCTTTCATCTGAAATGATTTTGGATCAGCAGTGACCTTAAAAATCATCCTTTTCCAGCCTCCCTGCCAGAGACAGCGATATCTTCCAGTACATCAGGTTGCTTCAAAGACACATCCAACCTGCATGTGCCTTGAAGACTTCCAGAGATGGGGCATCTAATAATTGTCTGGAGAACTGTGTCTCACCACCCTCATGGGAATGTGTTTCTTCCTACTATCTAACCCAGAGCAGAGTAGAGGGGGCCAATCCCCTGCCTTTGACCTGCTCAGCACAGAGCTTTGGGTGCAGCCCGAGATACGACTGCCTTTTAGACTGCGAGGAGGATCATTGCTGGAGCGTCTTTAGTGTTTCATCTGCCAGTACCCCCAGCTTCTCCTCCACAGGGCTGCTCTCCATCCACTCACTGCCCACCTGTACCCACATTTGGGATTGCCCTGACCCAGGTGGGGGACCTCGCACTTGGCCTTGTCCCTCTGGATGGCATCCCTCCCTTCTAGAGTATCCACAACAGCACACATCCCCGTGCCTTCAGCAAACCCCCCGAGGGGCCACTCGATCCCACTGTCCATGTCCCCAACAAAAATGCTCAATAATGCTGTTTCTAATACGGACCCCTGAGGGACACCACTCACTATGGGTCTCCACCTGGATTCAGAATTCCAGCCTGCTGCAGCCCAGGCTGCCTCCAGTTGGGAGCTCCCTGATCAGTTCTTCTGCACCAGCAGCAAGAGGTTGGGCAGTGCCTCTCCTCGAATCGGCGTCTCCATCCCCTGCACTCAGGAGTTCCCTCCACACGCTCCAGGAGTTTCCTGGCCTGTGCTGCTTTTCCAGCACACGTCTGGGTGGCTGAAGTCCCCTGTCAGGACCAGGCCTGTGAGCGGTGTGCTTGCTAACATCAAAACGATTCACCTTTTTCCAAATTCATAAGACCAATGAACAGAGTGGACTCAGGAGGGACAGTGTGAGCTGGTTTGTGTCCCATGGACTGCCTTTGTCATAGCTCCTCTTCACGGTCGGCATGGCCAGCATTCACAGTGAAGCTCAGGCAGGAAAGGCATGGCAGGCGTGCCACCAAAAGCCGACACTGTCACAGCCACATCTACCCCGATCTCTCCCACCTTGGGAGGCAGCTGCAAGGTGAGATTGAACAGAAGCACCAGCTGTTTCAGAAATGCTGCTAGAATGTGTGGAAACAGCCTAGAGGAAAGGGATACTTTGAGAAGAATGAAGCTGTGAGCTCTGCTATCCCTGGCATGCCTTAGGTTAGGACACTCAGGACACTCAAGTCCACAGCATGATGATTCCCAAGTGCCTGGAGCTCAGGGATTTTCCCAACTCTTGCACAACACCATGACTCCCAGGTGCTCTGGGAGACTGATCCAATGTCTCTTTGATGTTTGAAGTGCATGGGATGGGTCGCCCCATGTCTGACCAAGGCAAAAAGGCCATGAGCTTCTGGCTCTCTGCCCTGAGCTTGTCCTCAAAAGCAGGCCATCCAGGCCTGTGGGATGCATTTACAAAGAAAGTGAGGTCAGTTTGAGTGAGGAGGATTATCATCAGGGGAGGACGTGGAGCTGGACATCTCTTTGATCACAAAAACAGGCCATTCTAGAGCATAATGAATGTAGTAAGCATCACCGTGGCCATCCCTTCTGCATGCAAGGAACTTCCCTCTAGCCCACAGTAATCTTTCCTTCCACTTGAACTTTGCCACATTCCTGGAGAATGTGGCATCTCTTCTCCTGTGTGCAATAGCAATTTGGCTTTTTGGGGCCACCTGTCCTGGCTGTGGCGCCTCACTATTTTGTGAAAATTAACCTTATCCCAGCTGAAAACAGCACAGCAGCAGAGAGGGCCACGAGGATTTTGCTTATGGTTATCAGGCTCTGCCACAGCCTGGCTTTATTGTCCATGAGCTCAGGCAACTAAGGTAGATTCAAACCAATGAGGAGTAGGCAAGAGCGTCAGGCAGGTCCAATTCAAGGGACCTCTCCATGGGATCTCCATAGCCATGTCCCTTGGTGGCTTAAGCAGGGCTTCATTCTTCCTCCAAGAAGAAGTGTGGTCTCAGATTGACAAGTGGAGAACTTTTGTCCCACTGGACATCTTGGCCCCCAGGGCACACTGCTGGCTCATGGCCAACCTGTCACCCACCAGGACCCCCAGGTCCTTCTCTGCAGAGCTGGCACACATCCAGCTCTTGTGCTCTCCATGGTGCCACAGAACACACTGCAAACTCCTGGCTCCCTCAGAGGGCCTTTCTAGCCATCAGGGTTCTGGGGTAGACTAAATCACACGAGTCCCTGAGCAGTGACCGAATGACAGTGGCTTGGAGGGCGGCAGCAGCAGCACAAGAATGCACAAACCCGATAGTTGTTGAAAAATGTGTGGAAATGCCCTTGAGGGAAGCAGTGCTCTGGGAGAAATGAGGCCACAAGCTCTGCTACCCCTGTTGCACGTGAGGCCAGGGCACTGTGTCCACAGCAGGGTGACCCATATTTGCCTGGAGCTCTGGGCTTTTCCCAGCTCTTCCACATCATCAATGACTCCCATGTGCTCTGGGAAGTCATTTTCTAGATTGAAATGGCTGGAATTTGCCACCCCATCCGTGACCATGAACTTTTGACTGCATGGCCTTAATGTCTTCACAGAAGCAGGTCATTCAGGCCTTTGGCCACTGACATGACCCTGCAGAGCAAAACAGGCATATTAGGATGAGGGTCTGTTTCAGGGGAGGATGCAAGTCTTCTTGATCATCTTCCTATGCCCTCAATTGCTTGTGCCCAAAAGATTCTCCACTTCCCAATCTGAGAGCAGACCCCTGGCTGGAAGAGGCATAGGAGCTGGTCAAGCCATCAAGGGACATGGGGATGGAGATGTGAGTCTCTTCTCCCACTCGTCCAATGAGCCTACAATTCCATGTGATGGAAAGACACTTAAACTCTCTACACAGCTAGCCTCCAAGACAATTGGTCTCAGCAGGCTTGGAAACAAATGAATTACCTTGATGTGAGATGCTGTGCAGCAGGTACAAACCATCTCAGATGAAAGAAGCAAGGGCTTAGTCACCAGCGAGGCCTTGGCAAGCGGCAACCGCTGGGTGTTTCGGTGCTTCATGAGCAAGGAATGCTGGTGGCCCCTCAGGGCTCTGGGACACAGCATATAAGCCTATGCAGCTCCAGGCTCTGCATCCTCCTCTCTGGCCTCCCTTTCCTCCAGGAACGAGGTAAGCCTGAGTGCGCTCCATCTCTGCCTGTGGGCTGAACTGCTGTCACGGTGGCTACTCAGGGGGATGCTTGCGCTGCCTCAGCTTGGCCCTGCACTACAAGTGTGGAAGGGCTTGAGCAGCGTCCCTGTTGATGGGGCTGGCAGGGGAGAGCTGGGAAGAGGGGGAGTCTCTCAGGCAGGAGGGGATCAATGGGGATAAGCCTGTTTTTGCTGGGGTCATGGCATCAATCTTCATGCCTGCTCTTGCCCCTTGCGAGAGAGAGCTGCAGAGCAGGCAGACTGACGCTGAGGTCTGTGTTTCCTCTGTGCTCTGTGTTTCAGCTCTGCCTCCCTCCCCCAGAGATGTCTTGCTTCAGACCCTGTCTGCCACAGGCCTGTGGCTCCTCGGGCCCAACCCCACTTGCCAGCAGCTGCAGTGAGCCCTGTGTCGCTCGCTGCGCTGACTCGACTGTGGCCATCCAGGCCTCCCCAGTGGTGGTGACCCTGCCAGGCCCCATCCTCACCTCTTTCCCTCAGAACACAGCCGTGGGCTCCTCTCTGTCAGCTGCTGTTGGGAGCTCCCTCAGCGCCGGGGGGGTGCCCATCTCTTCTGGGGGCTCCCTTGGCCTGGGGGGGGCAGGGCTGTGCCTGCCTGTCCCCCGCTGCAGTCTGAACTGCTGAAGCCGCCGCATTGTCCCCTCTGGAGCAAGAAGGAAGAGGGGCACCCTGCAGCACCAGGAGCGTGGCCACCCACGGCTTGCAGACGGGCTGGGTGTCCTCCTGCCACCTGGCAGGGGGGACACGTGCCCACTGCTCCGGGCTGTGTGACAGGCCTCGCCGTGCCTCCTCTGGCTCTGCCTTGCTCTGAGCTCCTCGAGAAAGGGCTCCTTCTCTTCTGCTTTGCTGAACCTCCTGCTGATGGGGGCAGGCGGCCTGAGTAAAGGCCTGCTCTTGCTGGGCTGGCATCAGCACCAGGTCGAGCAGGATGGGTCAAGGCAAGCGCTGTGTGTGGAGCTTGTCCTTGGGAAACGGGCCGTGCTCTGTGCCTCCCTGAACCCTGCAGACGTCTCTCTTGCTGTCTGTTCTGTGCTACTGCATATCCTCCTTCTCATTAAAGACTTTGTTCAGTGCACCTCGAGACTCATGGTGCTTTGTTCTCCTCATAGACTGTCACCCTCTTTCCATGTGTCATTGTCACTTGTTAAAGACCAGTGTCCCATGTCAATGTGAATTCAGACATTTGTTTTAATGTCTCAGTCCTGGCTCTTGTAATTTAAAATCTTCATCTCACCACCAGTCATGGCACTTCTCAGTGTGGTGCTTTCCAGGTCTGGTGGTATGCAGCGTTATGGCAAGTTGGGGTTAGGGTGAGCATTTCTGCAGGGAATAGAGCATGAGCAGGTCCTGGTGTCTGTGTAGTGTTCAGTGTTGTCACTGGGTGTGTGTACTTTGTCCTGGGCTTTTATTTTTGCTGTGTTTTGCACTACACTGTCTTTATGCCAACCCAAAGCGGGTATGGTCTGTTTGGCCCTCTGGGAAGGGGTGACAGATTGGTGCCTGGTGCTCAGCCACTGCTTGGGGGTAAACCACGACAACACCTCTGGATCTGACAGCTTGCCAGCGTTTACATTGTGCCCCTCACAAAGGCAGACTCTTGTGCAGAGGCAGCATCAACTGTGAGCTACAGAACAGGTCCTGCTGTGCATCAATAGACGTCCTTGCTGAGGATGAAGAGACTCTTTGTGGATGTGAGATGTGAGAACTTCCCTGAGGACCTGGGGTATTCCACCTGACCCAGCTCCAGCCCTTGCACACATGGACATGTACCTGTATGCTGAGTGTCCATGTGTCCTTCCTTGTCCCACAGAACTGACATGTAAAACAGGCAGAGTCCTGCAGCCCCTGGGAGCTGGATTTCTGGGCAGGGTGTCAGCGTGTGTGATGTGGATGGAGAGCAGCTCCTCTGCTCCCTGGAAAGGAAAAACGCTGCCCCCCTCCCTCCAGGGCTCCTCCATCTCCTTCAAAGCCAGCTCGGGTGGTCAAAGGGAATATCCTGACCCAGGTTTGTGGGCAGGAGCTACGGGGAGAAGGGCAAAGCAAGGCCCTCATGCTTCCCAGCACAGGAGCACTGGCAGTGAGCTTTCCAGGAAGACATTTTTCTTGGCCAGGAGAAGGCACAGGACAGGGGAAAGGAAAGCAGCATGAGCATAAACACTGGTACTGGCAGTGGCAGGGATCTTCAGATCAGGAACTTGGAAGGTCCAAAGGGAGCTGTGAGGGAGCAGAGTGGCGCAGCGGAAGCGTGCTGGGCCCATAACCCAGAGGTCGATGGATCGAAACCATCCTCTGCTAATTGATTTGGTTTTCCACTTCTCTCTTGCATCAGCACAGAGCTCCCCCCACAAGGAAGTCAGTGCCTTGGGCATCCTGAGATTTCTCCCTTCCATCAGGCACATCAATCCCCAACTTCCCAGCTACAAGCAGAGACCTCAGGGGCTCTGCAGATGGGCAGATGGGGTGGAGGACAAGCTTGGTGCTACATTTGGAAACACCAATGCAATTGATGTGCACATATGGGGGGGTTTGTCTGTCCCAAGTATTTGCTGCTGTGCCCATGTGCAGGTGCAGCCTGGAGCAGTCACACTGCAAACCTCCATACCTGAAAACCCACCAACCTGGAAGGACTGAGATGTTAACTCACATGTCTGTACTAATATTGACATCTGACCAGTTGGGAGGCTGGTTATCTTCCCACGTAAAACCACAACACACTGAGGTGTCCAAGAAAAAAAAGGGGCAGAGACAGAGAGACAGAATTTGTTAGGTGAAAAGAGGCAGAGAACGAGACAGAGACAGTGAGGGAGTGAGTGAGAGTGCAGCTTGAGACATTTTAGCCAGCCCCCAACACGTGGACACAAACACACACCTCCCACAAAGTGACCGAGTTCTGTATTCTTAGAGATACAGGGAGGGCTGGGAGGGGGGAGCAGCAAAACTGCCACTCTGGGTGTCTGAAGGACAAATTTAACTTGTTCAGTACCTTGATTCTTGGATTCTGAAGGGTAGAGGAGTCCAGGAATGCAGAGCGCTCTTCAAGAGGTAAGTCCAGAAGGCACAGGAACAGCCCATTGCTTTGTGCTGCTGAAGAACACAGGTGTGCACAGTTCTATAGGGCCGGATGGGATTCACCCAAGGGTCCTGACAGAGATGGCAGGGGTGCTCAACAAGCCACTTTCCATCATCTCTCAGCAGTCCTGGCTGACTGGAGAGGTACCAGGAGATTGCAACTCAGCCAACGTAAGTCCCGTATATAAGAAGGGATGAAGGGTGACCTGGGAAATCACAGGCCTGTTAGTTTGACTTTGGTCCCAGGGAAGCTGATGGAGCAGATCATCCTGAGCACCGTTAGGCATGGCATGCAGGACAGGCAGGTGATCAGGCCCTGTCCACATGGGTTCATGAAGGGCAGGTCCTGTTTGACTAGCCTGGTCTCCTTCTATGACAGGCTGACCTGCTTCTTGGACGAGGGAAGGGCTGTGGATGTTGTCTACCTTGACTGGACTCTGGCAAGGCCTTGGACACAGTTTCCTGTAGCATTCTCCTAGAGAATGCTGGCTGCTCCTGGCTTGGATGGACAAACACATCGCTGGTTGGATGGCCTGGTCCAAAGTGTTGTGTTAAACAATGCAGTTGGCAGCTGGTGGTGGGTGGTGTTCCCCAGGGCTCAGTGCTGGGGCCTCAGCATCTTTACTGAATCTTTGGATGAGGGGATAGACTGCACCCTCAGTAAGTTTGCAGAGGACACTAAGCTGGGTAGAAGTGTGGATCTGCTGGAGGGTAGGGAGGCTCTGCAGAGGGACCCAGACAGGCTGGCTGGCTGGACCCAAGACAGGGGTACAAGTTTCCACAAGGCCAAGTGCCGGGTCCTGCACTTTGGCCACAACACCTCCCAGCAGCGCTCCAGGCTGGGGGCTGAGAGCTGCCCAGCAGAGAGGGACCTGGGGGTGTTGATTGACAGCTGGCTGAACATGAGCCAGCAGCCTGCCCAGGTGGCCAAGAAGGCCAAGAGCATCCTGGTGTGTATCAGGATGTGGATGGTTTCTGGTTGAAGGAGCTCTGGTTCCTGTGGAGAAGAGGTTTGTTACTGGCCATGGCAAATAAGGAGGCCCCAGCTGCCTGCTCCTGCCAAAGGGGGCAAGGCAGGGTGAAGAAAAGTTTGTCTGCGTTAGCCAGGAATCGAACCCAGGTCAACTGCTTGGAAGGCAGCTATGCTCACCACTATACCACCAATGCTGGTGGTGGCACAGCTGCCTCCTGCTCCTCCACTGCCCAAACTCCACTGCCTTTCACTCGTCCACCTCACAAACTGGCCTGTCTCCAGCTCCTCTCTTCCACAGAGATGCCTGCCTCCCGCTTACAGCCCCCTGCACACACACACAGAGCATCTCAACCTGCTCTTGGTTGTGGTGTGTAATAGGAAAAGGGCAGCTGAAAGGACATGTTGCCCACCCTATAGGGAGGAGAAGGCCCGTGCTGGTCAGACATGGTCCATTGTTGGGACAGTTCTGAAAGTCCCCCCGATCCAGAGATGGACAGGGAAAGCCCTCAGCAGTGCTGCTTCTCTGGGACAGGCTTTCAGAGTTGTGGCTGTCAAGAATCAACCCTTCTCAGTGTGCTGGTGTTTGTCATGCCCTCTCTGAATGCCAGCTGCCACCTGACAGCTCAGGCTTGGGCATGACAACGTGATCTGTCCCATGTGATCAGGAGTAGCAGCTGCCAGCCCAGTGCTTTGGGCTGTCCAGAGGCACCCAGAGGGTGTCCCCCCAAGACTGTCAGTGCATGGGTGTTGTAAAAGGGGTCATGCCAGGCCTGCAGAAAGAGCTCCAGCACTGGGTCCAAAGGCCCTGTGAATAGGGAGTGCCCTGTGTCCCTGGAGGAAGGCTGCCCTGGTGATGGCCAGGGAGATGGAGAGGCTGCCAGGCACAGCCAGGAGCACGGGGCTCAGCTGGGCTGGGTACAGGGAAAAGGCAGCCCATGTGCAGGAGGTCCCATGGTGTAATGGTGAGCACTCTGGACTCTGAATCCAGCGACCTGAGTTGAAATCTCAGTGGGACCTCAAGCTTTTGGGGCTCCCTCAGGGCTTTTCTTGCCAGGCTGACACCTCTTGCCTTGCTTTACTGTTGAGTCAGCTGCTTCTTGCATGCCAGTTTTCCCTCCTTTCTTATGTTCCCAGCCCTGGGACTGACATCAGTGCCCCCTCTGCCCTTCTCTGCCCATCAAACCTCTGCTGCTGTTCTGAGCACTGGCCCACCTCTGCTCCCTTATTCTTGATGGCTGCTTCTAGCTGAGGGCATCCGGTGAGGGTTCAGATCCTCACACAACAGCAGAGGTTGAGCCAGCAGTGTGAGAGTGGCTCAAAGCAGGGTCAAGTGGAAGAGGATTTTCATGCCTTGGACTGGTTGAATGTTGGGCATCTCCAGAGAAATGGACTTTCCCCATCCCCACCTGAGGCTCCAGGACACTTGAACACCAGGAAACTTGTCTCGTTTCCTTCCTGGGTCTCATGTGCACCCTTCCCCTAGAAGGAAAATGGGAAGTTCACCTTCTTTTGTTTTGGGAGCCAAGCAAAGCTAGCTCTTTGCCCATCTCCACATATAGAGCATTTGTCTTTTCCACATATATAGTCGTCATTGTTCTAAGCCTGAGAACTTCCTCATTCATGAGGCCTCAAATTGTTCCCCCTTGACCTTTAGCAATGAGGGCCGTGTTGTGCAGGCTTTCTTTGGAGATGAGCTGATCTAGTTTCAGGCCTAGGGGGCTGTGCTGCATGTCAGGCAACCTCTTTTAACGATTTGTACTCAGTGCAGGATTTTCCCTGGCTCTGGAGCAGGAAAACAACACAAATAAGTCCATGTGGAGGTGGTGCATCTGGCAATACATGTCAGGAAGCTGAACTAGGCTGGGAGGTGGTTGCAGTTGGGAGGGTGAGCATGAGGAGAAGCAAGAGGCAGTGTGGGTGCAGTGGGTGGAAGGATAGGCACTAGCCAGTTGGTAAAAAAGCAACATGCTTTACAGTGTTGACAGTCAAAACAGTTCCAGCCAGTGTAGTTTTATGTGGGGTCTGTGTTAGCAGAGTATTTACAGACGGCCACTCGGTCATCAGCAGTGCTACAAGATGGGGAGGAAGGGTGATGGTGATTGTGCATGATCTTTTCCCTGCTGAAATGCCCACCCTAACCCCATCTTGCTGTCACCTCCACACCTGGAAACCACCACACCAAAGAAAGAGAGAAGTGCCATGACTGGTTGTGAGATTAAGTTTGTGAAATGCACGAGCCAGGACTGAGATGTTATAACAAATGTCTGAATTCACACTGACATCTGACCAGCTGGGACGCTGGATTTGTACATTCCCCACAGAGAAAGAGGGTGACCGTGTGTGAGAACAAAGCACCACAAGTCTCGAGCTGCACTGAACAAAGTCTTTAACGAGAAGGAGGATATGCAATAGCACAGAACAAACAGCAAGAGAGCTGCTCAAGCCCTCCCACACTTGTAGTGCAGGGCCAAGCTGAGGCAGCGCAAGCATCCCCCTGAGTAGCCACCGTGACAGCAGTTCAGCCCACAGGCAGAGATGGAGCGCACTCAGGCTTACCTCATTCCTGGAGGAAAGGGAGGCCAGAGAAGAGGATGCAGAGCCTGGAGCAGTGCAGGCTTATATGCTGTGTCCCAGAGCCCTGAGGGGCCACCAGCATTCCTTGCTCATGAAGCACCGAAACACCCAGCGGTTGCCGCTTGCCAAGGCCTCGCTGGTGACTAAGCCCTTGCTTCTTTCATCTGAGATGGTTTGTACCTGCTGTACAGCATCTCACATCAAGGTAATCCATTTGTTTCCAGGCCTGCTGAGACCAATTGACTTAGAGGTCTCAGGCTAGCTGTGCAGTAACTCCTGAGCCTTTCCCTAAAATAGGCCTTCTTTTCTGGGTCACGGATAGGGTGGCCCATTTCAGCCATTTAAATCTAGAAAAGGACTTCCCAGAGCACATGGCAGTCATTGCTGATATAGAAGAGCTGGGAAAAACCTCATAGTCTCTTTCCTGGGTCATGGATGGGATGGCCCATTCCAGCCATTTCAATCTAGAAAGGGACTTCCCAGAGCACACGGGTGTCATCATGATGTGGTAGAGCTTGGAAAAGCCCAGAGCTCCAGGCAAACATGGGTCACCCTGGCCTCACGTGCACCAGGTGTAGCAGAGCTTGTGGCCTCATTTCTCCCAGAGCGCTGCTTCCCTCAAGGGCATTTCCACATATTTTTGAACCATTCCTGGTTCCATCCATTCTTGTGCTTGTGCTGGTTTAGCCTTGGCTGGAGGCCAGACACCCACCAAAGCCAGTCTACTACTCCCCTTCTTAGTTGGACAGGCTTAGGGGTCAAGATAAGGACAAGGAGAGATCATTCTATCAGCAACGACGTGGGCTAAACAGGCTCAACTCTGAGTGAAGGAAAAAATCTAATTTATTACACTACACTAAAAAGAACAGTGAAAACCAGAGTCGGGAGCATGACCAAATCTTAAAACAAATGCAACCAGACCTTAAAACACTTTCCCTCCACCACTCCCTTCTTAGCAGACTTCAGTGAGAATTTTGCTCATTTCTTCCCTCCCGTTCGCTGCACAGTGCAGGCAGGGATTGGGGAAATGGGGTTCTCAGCAGCACCTCCCACCCCCATCCCTCCTTTCTTAGCAGATTTCCCTTTAGCCATGATTTTACTCCCTTCTTCCACCTGCTCGCAGCACAGGGGGCAGGGACTAGTTAAAAATGGGGTTCTTGGTTACTTCTTCATGAGCTGTTTTCCTTTTCCAGATCTTAAAACACCTCTACCTCTCCCCTGGCTCCCTTCTTAGCAGAATTTACGCTAGTCATGATTTCACTCTCTTCCTCCCCCTGATCACAGCACAGGGGGGCACCGACTGGGAGATGGGGCTTCGGTTAGTTCCTTGCAAGTTGGTTTCCTTCTTGGCCGGGGGGGGTCATTCATTCCATGCACCCTCCCCCTGCTGCACCATGGGGCCCACCCATGAGAGACAGGCCCAGGGTTTTATCTCTTCATCAGCTGCCCCACTGTGGGTCACTGCTATGGCAGGCAGTCATGAATCACAATGTCTCTCAGTCCCAGTCCACCACGGGGTCACCAGCCTCCCCCCAGCAAACCTGTTCCGGTGCAAAACTCTCTCTTGCTCATCTCTGATTCTCTTCATGGCTTCAAGTGCTGGCAGGGGCTTATCCCAACATAGGGTCACAGTGTCTTCTCTATGTCTCCACCTGCTCCATCCAACATGGAGCCCCTCCACGGGCTGCAGGTGGGGTCTGGGCCTTTTCCATGGGCTGTGGGGGCACACCCGCTCCACCATGGGTTTCTCCACAGGCTGCAGGGGCATCTTTCTCTCCAGCACCTGGGGCGTATCCTCCCCTGCCCTCCCCAGCCTTGGTGTCTGCTCAGCTCTTTACATTTTCTCTCTCCCTTCTCTGGGGCAAAATGCAGCTGCTTCTGGATTGTTTTCTCCTCTATGTGATTCCCAGATGCACAATGAATCCATCTGTGATTGGCTTGGCCCTGGTCAACAGTGACTCTGGCCTTGAATTGTTTACACTTTGGAGCTGCAGAGAATTCCAGCAGCTCCTCACAGCAGCCATTTTCTGCACCCCCGTTCTTTCCCAGCACCCAGCCACGCAAAACTGCGACAGTGCTGCTGCTGCCCTCCAAACCATTGTGGTTGGGTCACTGCTCAACGGTTCATGTGACTCAGTCTACCCCAGAACACTGATGGCTACAAAGGACCTCTGAGCAAGCCGGGAATATGGAGTGTGTTCTGTGGCACCACAGAGAGCACAAGAGCTGGCTGTGTGCAAGGAATGGGACCTACTCTGCATTTCACGTAGGGGAGGAAAAGTCTGTCTCAGCACAGATGTCAGTGCAAAAGCTAAACGGAGCCGTCCCTCCTCATCCTGATATTTGCTATTTGATTGCAGCATGCCATCCCATATTTTATCACCAGCCATGTGGACACCCTTCAGCTGGACTTTAGGTCCCACACGGACTTTGACACCCAGCCCCTCCACCCACTTCTAGGGATCCTGGTTTTACCATCTTCCCCCTTTAAATGGAGTTTAAAGCCTGCCCCACAAACCCTGCCAACTCCTGGGTTAAGACCCTTTTCCTCCTTTGGTACAGGTGGACCCCTTCTGCCACCACCAATCCCATTGCCAAAAATCCTACTGCATGATCAAAAGCATCAAAATTCCACTGAAAGCACCAGCCTCAGCAAATAGCTTGCATGTTCATCCAGGCTGGCACATATGAAGGAGAACCCAATGGATTCCTGTGTCTTTCGGGCACATCAGGTGGGGGACACACAAGTCTCTTACATAGACACCTACAGATGCCTGTTTTAACAGCAAGTATTGGTTTAAATAACTCATTGTCAGATGCTTAGTGCTGTTGCATGGATCTGAACTGTCAAACAGGAAAGATTAAAATCTTTCTAAGATCTGTGGATTGCGAATGCATTGGCAACAGGGTCAAGGTTTCAACTCCAGAAATTATAACTGTACACAGCAGTATGCCCACAATTCTCTGCCTCTTGTCAGCTATGCCTCAAATCCTGCACAAAACACACACACACATCTGTGTGGTAAACCAGAAACAAGGTGGGGCACCACAGGACATCTAAAAATGATGGAAGAAGCTTCAGTCCTGGAATATCTCCCCTGATTTTAATCCATCTAATTAGCTTCTAAATGTGATAAACTACTTGAGACAACCAGTAGTTTTTCAGTCTCTTGCAACTGCCATGTGGTGTGCCTTTGAACACTTTCCATACAAATAAGAGTGGTGGAGTAAGCCTATTCCTAGTCTTCTCCTTGTTTTAGTCCCTTCCCTTCACGAAAGAGTTTTCTCCATAACATTTTTTTCAGGGCACATGTCACCTCCTGATTCCTAAGAGTGTAGATCAAGGGGTTCAGAGCTGGCGTGACAGCACTGTACAGGAGAGACACTGGCACATCTCTATCCAGGGAGCTTCCTGAGGAGGGTGGTGTATAATTGAAAAGCACTGGCATGTAAAGCAGTGCCACAACGGTGAGGTGGGAAGCACAAGTGGAGAAGGGCTTCCATCTTCCTTCCTGGGAATGGACTTTCTGGACAACAAAGGAGATGATGTAGAGGTAGGAGAGCACTGTGAGAATGAAGGGGCCTAGAACAATAGTTGTGGTGACAATGTTGAGGAGGCTCATGTTGAGGCTGGTATTACTGCAAGCCAAATTCAACAGTGGCTTGATGTCACAGAAGAAGTGATGAATGTGGTTGTGGGCACAGAAACTGAGTTGAGAGGTCATGACTGAGTGCATCATGGCATGCACAAAGCCAGTGGACCAGCAGGCCCCAGCCAGCAGCAGACAAGTCCGTGGGCTCATGACAAGGGCGTAGTGCAAAGGATTGCAAATGGCCACATAGCGGTCGTAGGCCATGGTGGCCAGGAGCACAGCCTCTGTACTGCCAAGGAAGTGGAAGAAATGGAGCTGAGCCAAACACTCGCCTAAAGAGATGGGCTGGGGGCCAAAGAGAAAGCCAGTCAGCATCTTGGGAACCGTGACAGTAGAGTAGAAAATGTCCAGGCAGGAGAGGTTCCCCAGGAAGAAGTACATTGGTGTGTGGAGCCGGGGCTCACATATCACCACGGTCACAATGGCACCATTTCCCAGTAGACAGGTCAAGTAGAGCAACAGAAATGTGATGAAGCAAAAGCGCTGCAGCCCCTGGACATCGGTGATGCCCAACAGGATGAACTCGCCCACTCGTGTCTGGTTACACATTGCTGGAAGAACAAGAAGCAAAGGGAAATGTCAGGGTTCACAGCTGAGAGCAGGAACACAATTGCAAAACCCACTTGCTTCTCTGCTGCTTTAATACAAAGAGATGCAGAAACAAGCAAAACAGAACACATGTCACCAAACACAAAAGCTGCACAGAGATAAATGGACAAGAAGAACTTTAATTTTGTCTTCCCCTACTTTCTGTCTAGAGCAGAGAGAAAAGTATTACAGAGGAGGAAATGCATCTTTCTACTGTTCTGCCTACATTTCACTAAGCCAATTCCAACTTTTACTTTTCTCATCATTACCATCTCTTCCAGACAGGTCTTTGATCTTAAAGATTGCACAATTCCCATTTTTTAACAAAAAAAGCAGCACATGAACTGGGCAAAAAATCAGCATCTCCCCTTCCACAGCACTGTGGTTGAGCCAAGACTGAGTTTGCAGCAGCTGATTTAATGCTGCAGGTTGCAGACACACTGGTTCATCACCCTGGAAGCCGATTGTACTGCCCACCAAGAGAATACAGTCAGCTCAGTCATCATCGCTGGTCTTCTAAAATGCAGTGAGCACTCACAGCTTTCACTTCTTTCTGCTCCAGATGAGCTGCATATTGCTCTGGGTATGTCCAACCATACGCAGTGAAGAACAAAGTCCTGAGATTGTGTTGCTAGGGCAGGTAGGCACAGGTATTTCTAGCTTACAATACAGACTGCAAATTCCTCAGGACCAGTGGTGCTGATTAATGTGCACAAATACAACTAATGACAAAAAGTCACTTCCAAACTATTCCCTGTAAAATCTTAGGAAGTTCTGTTGGAAACATTGGTATTGATAATATTATAGACTTACTAAAATGTTAGTCACCTGTGTTGGAAGAGTTATACCTGCAGTTCATGAAATGCAAAAGCTTCCATCTCTGACACATTTGCTGCCTTCAGGGACCAAAGCCCTCCTCACCAAAATCCACCTGCAGAAAGACATCACTCTGTTAAGATGTGCCCCCCAACCTCCTCTGATGCTGCTCATTTCTCTTAGTCAGCCACTGGTGACATGGTCCCTTTCCCCTGTCCGTCCTCAACATATTTTTTCTCTTCTATCACTTCCCTTCTGTTTCACAGATGCTGACTGAAACTTTCTGTGATTGGCTGATCAACACATCCAGTGCAAGAGAAATAGTTATCCCAAAGTGCTTTTCTGAATTTTAAGACTCCTGGCTTAAACAGTTCAAAGAAAATATTTTGCATGCAGAAGCTGTAAGAACACTACTACAAGATAATAGGAAAGAGATACTTCTGTGCAAGCCTCACCTCACTACCAATCAGCATGTTTCTCCATGTGGCAAGGCCCTCTGAAAGTCAGCTGGAAAGATAAGCTGAGTACAAGACAATTTATTTTGTGAAGTGAAAAGGCTGATGGTACCTGCTCTCCTTTTTTTCTTCCCTATCTCCTTGGCATTCCTCTGGCTGAGGCATTAATACTGCAGCCCTGAGGACTATGATTAGTGTGAGACCGTGGGGGCTTGTAGGTAGTCAGGTCAGATGCAAGCTGGAAGCTTTGGAAAGGGACCAGACATTTCTGATGACCTAGGTAGAGGGGGAAGAAGTCTTTATATCATGTCCAGAATGTTCAACATTATCAGCAACATCATGGGGGCAGCAATTTTCCTACTGCTTTGATTAGTCTCCTGGGATGGGATTTGTGAATCAGTGGTGTGCTCAGAGCAACAAGTGTTCCCTGAACATCACGCATAGATGAGCCTCCTGCAAACCAGAAGGCACCAACCAAAGCATCTCATGGAGACTAGCTAATAACAACAACAAAATAATAACCCCAAAACACCATTCCACCTTCTCTCCAAAGAAAAAAACAACAAACACAAGTGTTTCCTTCTCAGTGCAGATAGATTTAGACTGAAATTTCTACTGACAATAGAGGCAGGAGTCATGGAAGTGAACTGGAGCAGTGTTTGGGCAATGTTCCATCAATTCTGATGTGCTAGGATTTCCATCTCCCTTATCATTTCACCATACAGGCTATGTGTGCACTGCCTCTGCTCTCATTGTTTAATGGCTCATGTCACTCAACTATCTTTGGGGTCAGAAGTCTCACTGTCCAAAGAGAACCAAAGTTTTGGAGGTGTGGGCTACAGGGACCTCTGGATCCACCCCAGTCTGGTACCACAAACAGAAGTAAAAGTGGAAAACTCTTTGTATGAGGAAGTAGTTGAACTGCCAAATGGCAAGTGACTCAGTCCATTCGTAGATTTACTGCAATGTATAAGCATCCCACCCCTTGCCATCTCCCCTCCCCTATCAGGAGAAAATCAAAGTAAAGTGAAGTGAAAAGACTCATGGAACAATGTAATGAGCATCAGAGCTGTACACATGAGCAGAAGAGGGATTCTTTCACTATTTCCCATCATCAGGCACATGTCCTGACCCCTTCCTGTCCTGTCACTACTTATAAGGGAAAAGTGGCCAAAACCCACCTCCTTTCAGGTAACTATAGAGACCAATAAGGTCTCCCCTCTGCCTCCTCTTCTCCAGGCTGAACAGCCCCAGATCCCTCAACTTCTTCTCATGTGACCTGTTCTTCAGACCCCCAATCAGCCTGGTTGCCCTTCTCTGCACCCTCTCCAGCACCTCGATGGCCTTCCCACACTGTGGCACCCAAACTGCACACAGGGCTTGAAGTGAGGCCTCACTGGGGCTGAGTACAGGAGTAAGATCACCTCCCTGGCCCTGATGGGCACACAATTGCTGATACAGACCAGGATGCTCTTGGCCTTCTTGGCCACCTGGGCAGGCTGCTGGCTCATGTTCAGCCAGCTGTCAATCAACACCCCCAGGTCCCTCTCTGTTGTGCAGTTCTCAGCCCCCAGCCTGTAGTGCTGCTGGGGGGTGTTGTGGCCAAAGTGCAGGACCCGGCACTTGGCCTTGTGGAAACTCACACCCCTGTCTTGGGCCCATCCAGCCTGTCTGGGTCCCTCTGCAGAGCCTCCCTACCCTCCAGCAGATCCACAATTCTACCCAGCTTGGTGTCATCTGCAAACTTACTGAGGGTGCAGTCTATCCCCTCATCCAGATCATCAACAAAGATGTTAAACAGGAATGGTATCAGCACTGAGCCCTGGCGAACACCACCATTGACCCAGGTAGTCTACCCCAGAACACTGATGCCTAGAAAGGACTTCTGATAGAGCCAAGAATCTGGACTGTGTTCTGTGGCACCACAGAGAGCACAAGAGCTGGCTGTGTGCAAGGAATGGTACCTACTCTGTGTTTCACGTAGGGGAGGAAAACTCTGTCTCAGCACAGATGTCAGTGCAAAAGCCAAACGGAGCCTTCTCATCCTCATATTTACTCTTTGTCCTCCTGAAGCTCTTACACCATAACCTGGAATCATCTCACCAGTGGTTGCACCCTCACTGCCATCTCACCAGCAGCATGAGATCACATGGAAGTACCAGATTTTTCAGGACTGCTGCTAAAGTGTGTGGAAATGCCCTTCAGGGAAGGGGCCCACAGGCACTGTGAGTTCTGGTATCACTGGCACACCTGAGGCTGGGGAATCGTGGCAAATAAGTCCACAGCACAATGACACATGTTTGCCAGGAGATTTTTCCAACTCTTTCAGATCCCAGTGAATCCCAGGTGCTCTGGCAGACTGATGATGTCTCTCTGATGTTTGAAGTGCATGGGATGGGCCACGCCATATCTGAAAAAGGCAGAAAGGACATGAGCTTTTGGCTCTCTGCCTTGAGCTTGTCCTCAAAAGCAGGCCATCCAGGCCTGTGGGATGCATTTAACAAAGAAAGTGAGGTCAGTTTGAGTGAGGAGGGTTATCATCAGGAGAGGATGTGGACATCTCCTTGATCACAAAAACAGGCCATTCTAGAGCATGATGAATGTAGCAGAGGTCACCATGACCATCCCTTCTGCACGCAAGGAACTTCCCTCCATCCCACAATGATCTTTCCTTCCAGTTCAACTTTGCCACATCCCTGGAGAAGTGAGTTTCTTCTCCTGTGTGAGCTTGTGCAGTCTTGACCTCCTGCCTGAACTTGCCCACAGTCTCCTGGGTGTCTGCGTTGCAGGGAGAACTGTCTCTCAGGTTTAGCCTGAGTGCTTGCACTGAAAACCCTTGACAGCTGACTTAACATGACGTTCATGGCTCAGTTTTACTGTGAATGCTGGCCATGCTCTCCCTGAAGAGGAAATATGAAAGAGGTTGGGATGTAGCCAAGCTGACAGATAAGAACCACAAAGCCACTCCTCCCTGGTGGGTGGGGATGAGAATCAGGGGAAAAAGGTAAAACTCATGGTTTGAGATAAAACAGTTTTCAGGGACAGCAAAGGGAGAGGGAAAAAACAACAACAGCAATTATAGTAAAAGAATCTACAAACTGGGTGATAAACAATGCCATTTCCTCACTGCTCAGAAGCCTGATGCCAAGCCCACCCCCTAGCAGTGGCTCCTACAGCCCAGCCAGCCAGGGACTAAGCATGACTTCATATATATGGAATACCAATCTGGCTAGTTGAGGTCACCTGTGCTGGCTGTGGGCCCCCAACGTTTTGTAAAAATAAACCTTTTTCCAGCTGAAAACAGCACAGCAGGAGGGAGGGCCATGAGGATTTTGCTTATGGTCATCAGGCTCTGCCACAGCCTGTTTTTCTGTCCACCTGCTCAGACAGAAAAGGTAGATTCATAACAATGAGGAGTAGACAACAGCTCTTTTTCTTGGGTCAGGGCCCATCCTATGCATTTCAAACATCAAAGGGACATTGGATCAGTCTCCCAGAGCACCTGGGAGTCATGGTGTTGCGGAAGAGTTGGGAAAATCCCTGAGCTCCAGGCACTTGGGAATCATCATGCTGTGAACTTGAGTGTCCTGAGTGTCCTAACCTAAGGCATGCCGGGGATAGCAGAGCTCACAGCTTCATTCTTCTCAAAGTATCCCTTTCCTCTAGGCTGTTTCCACACATTCTAGCAGCATTTCTGAAACAGCTGGTGCTTCTGTGCAATCTCACCTTGCAGCTGCCTCCCAAGGTTGGAGAGATCAGGGAACATATGGCTGTGACAGTGAAGAGGAGCTATGACAAAGGCAGTCCATGGGACATAAAGCAGCTCAAAGTGTCCCTCCTGAGTCCACCCTGTTCACTGGCCTTATGAATTCGGACACAGGTGAATCGTTTTGATGTTAGCAAGCACACCTCTTACAGGCCTGGTCCTGACAGGGGACTTCAGCCACCCAGACGTGTGC
The DNA here is from genome assembly GCA_020800305.1 of Porphyrio hochstetteri. Taxonomy (NCBI): domain Eukaryota; kingdom Metazoa; phylum Chordata; class Aves; order Gruiformes; family Rallidae; genus Porphyrio; species Porphyrio hochstetteri. The sequence goes on along the minus strand of CM036915.1, from coordinate 13,009,815 downwards.
TGGAAAAGCAGCACAGGCCAGGAAACTCCTGGAGCGTGTGGAGGGAACTCCTGAGTGCAGGGGATGGAGACGCCGATTCGAGAAGAGGCACTGCCCAACCTCTTGCTGCTGGTGCAGAAGAACTGATCAGGGAGCTCCCAACTGGAGGCAGCCTGGGCTGCCACACTCATGCCCTGGTGGGATTCTGAATCTTGAGGGGTATGGACAGAAAAAAGTGGAGGTAAGACCCTGAACCTCAGAGAGGCAAATTTTGTGTGGGCTACCTTGGGAAACTGCCTTCACAGATCACAGAATTACAGAATCGTAAGGGTTGGAAGGGGCCTCAAGAGCTCATCACGTCCAACCCCTTGCTGAAGCAGGGTCCCCAGGACAGGTCACACAGGTCGGTGTCCAGACGGGTCTGCATTATCTCCAGAGAAAGAGACTCCACACCCCCTTGGGCAGCCTGTCCCAGGGCTCTGTCACCGTCACTGGGAAGAAGTTCTTCCACATGTTGGTGTGTGTGAGAAATGACTTGTTCCCAAACAGGATTTTAACCAAATTGAACAATTTATTAAACGAATAAAGGCAAGCAAACAGCTCTGCGGTGCAGTCTGCGTGTACCAGGAGCCTCCCGCTCCACCACGACACACACCAAACAGTTTCACTTTCGTGCTTACATACTTTTTGGGAGAAGAAACTTCTTCCTGTGATTGGTCGGTGTTCTCCCACCAGCAGCCCTCACAGGCCCCTTCCTGTAACGCGGTTCGGCTGCTAACAGTGACTGCGCAAGCGCCGCCCGCAGGAGTTTCAATGTAACACTAAGCAACGGGAATGCACCTGCAGGACTGCTCATCCCAGCACACAACCCCCTTCTCCCGCCAGAAACTACTTACATTGCCCCCGGCCCTACAAGGGTACAAAAATGTCATGTCTCACTATGTGGCCCCGACATTATTTCATATTCACACGAATCAGATGGACATATATCACAGTGTGGAACTTCCTGTGCTCCAAAGTGAGGCCATCACCCCTTGTCGCGTCCCCACAGCCACTGAGAAGAAGCTGGACATTTCCCCCTGTGTCCCACACTTGAGATATTTATAAACATTTACAAGGTCCCCTCTTAGTCTTCTTTTCTCCAGGCTGAACAGTCCCAGCTCACTCAGCCTTTCCTCATAGGAGAGATGCTCCAGGCCCTTAATCATCTCTATAGTCTCCTCTGGACTCTCCCCAAGAGATCCCTGGCTTTTTTATAGCAGGGAGCCCAGCACTGGACACAATACTCCAGCTGGGGCCTGACCAGGGCAGAGCAGAGGGGGAGGATCACCTCCTTTGACCTGCTGGCCACGCTCCTCTTGATGCCTCCAGGATCCCACTGGCCTTCTTGGCCTCTGGGGCACACTGCTGGCTCATGGCCACCCTGTCACCCACCAGGACCCCCAGGTTCTTCTCCACAGAGCTCCTCTCCAGCAGGTCACCCCCAGCCTGTACTGATACAAGCGGTTATTCTTTCCCAGGCACAAGACTCTACACTTGCTTTTATTAAACCTCATCTCATTTCTCACTGTTCAGCTCTCCAGCCTGTCCAGGTCTCACTCTACTTGCCTGCTGCATGCTCAGACTTGTGGATGGGAAAGGGAACCAGCTGACAGAGCACAGGCAGGAAGGTGTCAGTTCTGCCACCTCATCTCCAGCCCTCACCAACAGGCTCTACCAGCTCAGCCAGCCCAGAACCTTTCTGGAACATCTCACAGCAGCTCAGGCTGGTGCACGCCCAATCCTCGCCAGTCCAGCCCTGGCCCTAGGGATGACTGGGAGGCACCTCCACCCCAAGCAGCGCTGAGCAGCACAAGCACCACTGAAGGCATGCAGAGAAGGACTTGGGGGTTCTCTGACTCCCTGGCAGGCTGCCTGGTGGCTGGGGCAGCACACAGCTGCAACAAGGGACCCATCAAACCCTCAAGGGCAGGGCTGCACCAGGAGGAAGCACAGAGAGCTATGAGGGACTGCAGCACAGGCAGGGAAAAGGCCTCCCAGCCTCTGTGAACGGCAAGGCACCAAGTAACTGCTGTGGTTTAGACCAACAAACACTGCCAAGGAGTAAGAGCTTCTACCTCAGGGTCAGTGTGACCTAAAGACCCAGCCTAGACTGGCTCTCACTGCCTGTGAACCCCCCAGAGCCAATGAGGCCAAAGGAGTTTTGTGTTTCAGAATACCCAAGGTGTATCACCACGTCCTGAACCTGGTGGGGAGGAAGACAAGCTTGGTGCTACTTTGGGAAACGGCGATGGGGTCGCCACAAACACCCCCGGGGGATGTCTGTGCTGGGACTCTGTTTGCTGCCGTGGGCACGTGCAGGTGCATCCAGGAGCAGGGCCCAAGGGGGATTCCCAGTGGGCACTGAATTATCTCTGTGTGGCGAGGTGTTGGGTGTGGGGCCAGAGCCTGGGTGCTGCAGGGTGGCTTGTGTGAGAAGAGCTAAGGGCCTGTCCTGTGGGAAGGGTGGAGGGTGAGCAGGACGCAGGTGAGTTTGGGCAGGGGAGGAGCAGGAGGCAGCTGTGCAGCCAGCAGCGTTGGTGGTATAGTGGTGAGCATAGCTGCCTTCCAAGCAGTTGACCCGGGTTCCATTCCCGGCCAACGCAAGTAGGATTTTGTTTAGTGGCTCTCCAGGGTGCTGCCATCTCCTTTCCTAAAGAGCCCATTCAGCATCCCACGGCATGGTCAGGTCCCACCAGCAAGGGGGAGAGCATGGAGCAGCTGCTTGGCAGGCACCTCTGCCACACACAGTGCATGGAAAGCAAACTGCTCCTCCCAGCGCCCACAGCTGCCCTTGCTCCACACAGCACAGCCTCTGGAAACACCTCCATGTCCTCCAGACCAAGCATCTGTGCCTGTTCCCAGGCCTTTAGGGGCAAAGCTTCAGTCCTGCTCCTGGGTCCCTCAAGGACACCCCCAGGTCTTGTAAACTGGGTTATGCAACCCTGGACTGTTGTGATCAGAGCAGCACAGAGGCAGGGTCCCTGTAACCCTTCATGAGAGGCAACAGCCTCTACTCTGGGCCTCGGCTCCCTCCCATGCTGCATCCACTTGTCCGCACAGGCTCTCTTTTAATCCCTGGTGCTCCCCAGTTTCCTTATCAGGGACCCCAGATAAAGTTGCTGGAGGGAAATACTGATGCAGCATCAGCTGCCTGGGGCTCTGGAGGACAGCCGGCTGAGACCAGTGTATTCTTCCTGCTGGGTTGGCTCCAGGAAGGGTCATTCACTGGTGATGGGACAGGAGCCAGTTGAGAAGCATTTTTGGTCTGGCCCAAAGCTGGACCTGATGCTGCTGCTGGTGGTTGTGCCTGGCAAGAAAAGCATGCTGCTGTCAGGGTGCACGTAAAGATCAGTAATGCCTAGGTGGGGACCATGGTGAAGCACGCATGGTGCTTCCTGTGGCCAGAGATGCAATTTGAGGACACAGTGGATGGATGCCTGTTCTTTATGTAATGCTTCATAGTCAAACTGGAATGAAGCTGCTCTCCATCTTCCTCCATCTTTTCCATGTCTTCAGTGCTGGCTGGTTAAATGTGGGGGTTCATCTCATTCTGAGGGAATGCTGGCCAGTCCTCAGACCCAAGCTTTCTTTCCTCTGTTGCACTCTTTCCAGATAACAGATCCTGGTATGCATTTTAATATGGTTTGAAATAATCAGGTTAACGATCAGACTGAATGTCTCCGTGATCCTTTGCCCCCAGCCCATGTACAGAGCCAGTAACCTACCCTGTCCAAGCTCTAGCATTGCAGATGATTCCGTGAACAAAGGCTGAAGACCCCACCATGACTCTGGTGGTAATTCTATGGTGCTTGTTTGAGAAACTTTGACACTTTTGGTACAAATAGATAGAAGACATCATAAACCTTGAGATGTTGCTGTGCAGTGGAACAGTGCATGGCTACAGAAGGACGAGGAATGCCAGGAGACAAGATACAGCCAAGGAGCATATTTCACAGCCACGGTGGAAGGGTGCCGATAAATTTACAAGAAGCTAGGCAAGACTAGATAACTCTAAGAGAAGAAACGAGCCACTGGGATTCATCCACACTGAGCATGCTTCAAGAAGTTCATGGAAAAGGACATTTGCAAAGAACCACAAGGGACCAACAAAGGACCACCAAAGACCCACACATGAGACACTCAGAAACTTAAAGAACATGCATAATGAATAGGCAAATCTTATTATTAGATCCAGGAAATGAAAATAATATGCATGTATTAGAATGATTAAGCTTTTGCTCTTGCAACCAACACTATGTACGTTAGCTTGGAGCGATCTGCCGTGCATCCAGTGCTCCAATAAAGAATGCCTGCTTCCTAAAACTGCAAAATTGAGTCATAGAGCTTTTCTTAAGCAAAAGACAGGGCCATGATCACAGGACTACAGAATCACATTCAGTATTCCTGAGGCTTTTTGGTCATTGTCATGCTGCTGAGACGGTTCTGGTGCTTTGCTGTAAATTCAGGTCACAACTGGTGGTAGAGTAAGGACAAAAGACAGCGCTCATCTTGCAGGGCACAAAGACCATTGAGGGAAGATGAGAACAAAGGACCATGAGTCTCGAGCTGCACTGAACAAAGTCTTTAATGAGAAGGAGGATATGCAGTAGCACAGAACAGACAGCAAGAGAGATGCCTGCAGGGTTCAGGGAGGCACAGAGCACGGCCCGTTTCCCAAGGACAAGCTCCACACACAGCGCTTGCCTTGACCCATCCTGCTCGACCTGGTGCTGATGCCAGCCCAGCAAGAGCAGGCCTTAACTCAGGCCGCCTGCCCCCATCAGCAGGAGGTTCAGCAAAGCAGAAGAGAAGGAGCCCTTTCTCGAGGAGCTCAGAGCAAGGCAGAGCCAGAGGAGGCACGGCGAGGCCTGTCACACAGCCCGGAGCAGTGGGCATGTGTCCCCCCTGCCAGGTGGCAGGAGGACACCCAGCCCGTCTGCAAGCCGTGGGTGGCCACGCTCCTGGTGCTGCAGGGTGCCCCTCTTCCTTCTTGCTCCAGAGGGGACGATGCGGCGGCTTCAGCAGTTCAGACTGCAGCGGGGGACAGGCAGGCACAGCCCTGCCCCCCCCAGGCCAAGGGAGCCCCCAGAAGAGATGGGCACCCCCCCGGCGCTGAGGGAGCTCCCAACAGCAGCTGACAGAGAGGAGCCCACGGCTGTGTTCTGAGGGAAAGAGGTGAGGATGGGGCCTGGCAGGGTCACCACCACTGGGGAGGCCTGGATGGCCACAGTCGAGTCAGCGCAGCGGGCGACACAGGGCTCACTGCAGCTGCTGGCAAGTGGGGTTGGGCCCGAGGAGCCACAGGCCTGTGGCAGACAGGGTCTGAAGCAAGACATCTCTGGGGGATGGAGGCAGAGCTGAAACACAGAGCACAGAGGAAACAGAGACCTCAGCGTCAGTCTGCCTGCTCTGCAGCTCTCTCTCGCAAGGGGCAAGAGCAGGCATGAAGATTGATGCCATGACCCCAGCAAAAACAGGCTTATCCCCAGTGATCCCCTCCTGCCTGAGAGACTCCCCCTCTTCCCAGCTCTCCCCTGCCAGCCCCATCAACAGGGATGCTGCTCAAGCCCTTCCACACTTGTAGTGCAGGGCCAAGCTGAGGCAGCGCAAGCATCCCCCTGAGTAGCCACCGTGACAGCAGTTCAGCCCACAGGCAGAGATGGAGCGCACTCAGGCTTACCTCGTTCCTGGAGGAAAGGGAGGCCAGAGAGGAGGATGCAGAGCCTGGAGCAGCGCAGGCTTATATGCTGTGTCCCAGAGCCCTGAGGGGCCACCAGCATTCCTTGCTCATGAAGCACCAAAACACCCAGCGGCTGCCACTTGCCAAGGCCTCCTTGGTGACTAAGCCCTTGCTTCTTTCATCTGAAATGATTTTGGATCAGAAGTGACCTTAAAAATCATCCTTTTCCAGCCTCCCTGCCAGAGACAGCGATATCTTCCAGTACATCAGGTTGCTTCAAAGACACATCCAACCTGCATGTGCCTTGAAGACTTCCAGAGATGGGGCATCTAATAATTGTCTGGAGAACTGTGTCTCACCACCCTCATGGGAATGTGTTTCTTCCTACTATCTAACCCAGAGCAGAGTAGAGGGGGCCAATCCCCTGCCTTTGACCTGCTCAGCACAGAGCTTTGGGTGCAGCCCGAGATACGACTGCCTTTTAGACTGCGAGCAGGATCATTGCTGGAGCGTCTTTAGCGTTTCATCTGCCAGTACCGCCAGCTTCTCCTCCACAGGGCTGCTCTCCATCCACTCACTGCCCACCTGTACCCACATTTGGGATTGCCCTGACCCAGGTGGGGGACCTCGCACTTGGCCTTGTCCCTCTGGATGGCATCCCTCCCTTCTAGAGTATCCAAAACAGCACACATCCCCGTGCCTTCAGCAAACCCCCCGAGGGGCCACTCGATCCCACTGTCCATGTCCCCAACAAAAATGCTCAATAATGCTGTTTCTAATACGGACCCCTGAGGGACACCACTCACTATGGGTCTCCACCTGGATTCAGAATTCCAGCCTGCTGCAGCCCAGGCTGCCTCCAGTTGGGAGCTCCCTGATCAGTTCTTCTGCACCAGCAGCAAGAGGTTGGGCAGTGCCTCTCCTCGAATCGGCGTCTCCATCCCCTGCACTCAGGAGTTCCCTCCACACGCTCCAGGAGTTTCCTGGCCTGTGCTGCTTTTCCAGCACATGTCTGGGTGGCTGAAGTCCCCTGTCAGGACCAGGCCTGTGAGAGGTGTGCTTGCTAACATCAAAACGATTCACCTGTGTCTGAATTCATAAGACCAATGAACAGGGTGGACTCAGGAGGGACACTTTGAGCTGGTTTGTGTCCCCTGGACTGCCTTTGTCATAGCTCCTCTTCACGGTCGGCATGGCCAGCATTCACAGTGAAGCTCAGGCAGGAAAGGCATGGCAGGCGTGCCACCAAAAGCCGACACTGTCACAGCCACATCTACCCCGATCTCTCCCACCTTGGGAGGCAGCTGCAAGGTGAGATTGAACAGAAGCACCAGCTGTTTCAGAAATGCTGCTAGAATGTGTGGAAACAGCCTAGAGGAAAGGGATACTTTGAGAAGAATGAAGCTGTGAGCTCTGCTATCCCTGGCATGCCTTAGGTTAGGACACTCAGGACACTCAAGTCCACAGCATGATGATTCCCAAGTGCCTGGAGCTCAGGGATTTTCCCAACTCTTGCACAACACCATGACTCCCAGGTGCTCTGGGAGACTGATCCAATGTCTCTTTGATGTTTGAAGTGCATGGGATGGGTCGCCCCATGTCTGACCAAGGCAAAAAGGCCATGAGCTTCTGGCTCTCTGCCCTGAGCTTGTCCTCAAAAGCAGGCCATCCAGGCCTGTGGGATGCATTTACAAAGAAAGTGAGGTCAGTTTGAGTGAGGAGGATTATCATCAGGGGAGGACGTGGAGCTGGACATCTCTTTGATCACAAAAACAGGCCATTCTAGAGCATAATGAATGTAGTAAGCATCACCGTGGCCATCCCTTCTGCATGCAAGGAACTTCCCTCTAGCCCACAGTAATCTTTCCTTCCACTTGAACTTTGCCACATTCCTGGAGAATGTGGCATCTCTTCTCCTGTGTGCAATAGCAATTTGGCTTTTTGGGGCCACCTGACCTGGCTGTGGTGCCTCACTATTTTGTGAAAATTAACCTTATCCCAGCTGAAAACAGCACAGCAGCAGAGAGGGCCACGAGGATTTTGCTTATGGTTATCAGGCTCTGCCACAGCCTGGCTTTATTGTCCATGAGCTCAGGCAACTAAGGTAGATTCAAACCAATGAGGAGTAGGCAAGAGCGTCAGGCAGGTCCAATTCAAGGGACCTCTCCATGGGATCTCCATAGCCATGTCCCTTGGTGGCTTGAGCAGGGCTTCATTCTTCCTCCAAGAAGAAGTGTGGTCTCAGATTGACAAGTGGAGAACTTTTGTCCCACTGGACATCTTGGCCCCCAGGGCACACTGCTGGCTCATGGCCAACCTGTCACCCACCAGGACCCCCAGGTCCTTCTCTGCAGAGCTGGCACACATCCAGCTCTTGTGCTCTCCATGGTGCCACAGAACACACTGCAAACTCCTGGCTCCCTCAGAGGGCCTTTCTAGCCATCAGGGTTCTGGGGTAGACTAAATCACACGAGTCCCTGAGCAGTGACCGAATGACAGTGGCTTGGAGGGCGGCAGCAGCAGCACAAGAATGCACAAACAAGAGAGTTGGTGAAAAATGTGTGGAAATGCCCTTGAGGGAAGCCGTGCTCTGGGAGAAATGAGGCCACAAGCTCTGCTACCCCTGTTGCACGTGAGGCCAGGGCACTGTGTCCACAGCAGGGTGACCCATATTTGCCTGGAGCTCTGGGCTTTTCCCAGCTCTTCCACATCATCAATGACTCCCATGTGCTCTGGGAAGTCATTTTCTAGATTTAAATGGCTGGAATTTGCCACCCCATCCGTGACCATGAACTTTTGACTGCATGGCATTAATGTCTTCACAGAAGCAGGTCATTCAGGCCTTTGGCCACTGACATGACCCTGCAGAGCAAAACAGGCATATTAGGATGAGGGTCTGTTTCAGGGGAGGATGCAAGTCTTCTTGATCATCTTCCTATGCCCTCAATTGCTTGTGTCCAAAAGATTCTCCACTTCCCAATCTGAGAGCAGACCCCTGGCTGGAAGAGGCATAGGAGCTGGTCAAGCCATCAAGGGACATGGGGATGGAGATGTGAGTCTCTTCTCCCACTCGTCCAATGAGCCTACAATTCCATGGGATGGAAAGACACTTAAACTCTCTACACAGCTAGCCTCCAAGACAATTGGTCTCAGCAGGCTTGGAAACAAATGAATTACCTTGATGTGAGATGCTGTGCAGCAGGTACAAACCATCTCAGATGAAAGAAGCAAGGGCTTAGTCACCAGTGAGGCCTTGGCAAGCGGCAACCGCTGGGTGTTTCGGTGCTTCATGAGCAAGGAATGCTGGTGGCCCCTCAGGGCTCTGGGACACAGCATATAAGCCTGTGCTGCTCCAGGCTCTGCATCCTCCTCTCTGGCCTCCCTTTCCTCCAGGAACGAGGTAAGCCTGAGTGCGCTCCATCTCTGCCTGTGGGCTGAACTGCTGTCACGGTGGCTACTCAGGGGGATGCTTGCACTGCCTCAGCTTGGCCCTGCACTACAAGTGTGGAAGGGCTTGAGCAGCGTCCCTGTTGATGGGGCTGGCAGGGGAGAGCTGGGAAGAGGGGGAGTCTCTCAGGCAGGAGGGGATCAATGTGGATAAGCCTGTTTTTGCTGGGGTCATGGCATCAATCTTCATGCCTGCTCTTGCCCCTTGCGAGAGAGAGCTGCAGAGCAGGCAGACTGACGCTGAGGTCTCTGTTTCCTCTGTGCTCTGTGTTTCAGCTCTGCCTCCCTCCCCCAGAGATGTCTTGCTTCAGACCCTGCCTGCCACAGGCCTGTGGCTCCTCAGGCCCAACCCCACTTGCCAGCAGCTGCAGTGAGCCCTGTGTCGCCCGCTGCGCTGACTCGACGGTGGCCATCCAGGCCTCCCCAGTGGTGGTGACCCTGCCAGGCCCCATCCTCACCTCTTTCCCTCAGAACACAGCCGTGGGCTCCTCTCTGTCAGCTGCTGTTGGGAGCTCCCTCAGCGCCGGGGGGGTGCCCATCTCTTCTGGGGGCTCCCTTGGCCTGGGGGGGCAGGGCTGTGCCTGCCTGTCCCCCGCTGCAGTCTGAACTGCTGAAGCCGCCGCATTGTCCCCTCTGGAGCAAGAAGGAAGAGGGGCACCCTGCAGCACCAGGAGCGTGGCCACCCACGGCTTGCAGACGGGCTGGGTGTCCTCCTGCCACCTGGCAGGGGGGACACATGCCCACTGCTCCGGGCTGTGTGACAGGCCTCGCCGTGCCTCCTCTGGCTCTGCCTTGCTCTGAGCTCCTCGAGAAAGGGCTCCTTCTCTTCTGCTTTGCTGAACCTCCTGCTGATGGGGGCAGGCGGCCTGAGTTAAGGCCTGCTCTTGCTGGGCTGGCATCAGCACCAGGTCGAGCAGGATGGGTCAAGGCAAGCGCTGTGTGTGGAGCTTGTCCTTGGGAAACGGGCCGTGCTCTGTGCCTCCCTGAATCCTGCAGACGTCTCTCTTGCTGTCTGTTCTGTGCTACTGCATATCCTCCTTCTCATTAAAGACTTTGTTCAGTGCACCTCGAGACTCGTGGTGCTTTGTTCTCCTCATAGACTGTCACCCTCTTTCCATGTGTCATTGTCACTTGTTAAAGACCAGTGTCCCATGTCAATGTGAATTCAGACATTTGTTTTAATGTCTCAGTCCTGGCTCTTGTAATTTAAAATCTTCATCTCACCACCAGTCATGGCACTTCTCAGTGTGGTGCTTTCCAGGTCTGGTGGTATGCAGCGTTATGGCAAGTTGGGGTTAGGGTGAGCATTTCTGCAGGGAATAGAGCATGAGCAGGTCCTGGTGTCTGTGTAGTGTTCAGTGTTGTCACTGGGTGTGTGTACTTTGTCCTGGGCTTTTATTTTTGCTGTGTTTTGCACTACACTCTCTTTATGCCAACCCAAAGCGGGTATGGTCTGTTTGGCCCTCTGGGAAGGGGTGACAGATTGGTGCCTGGTGCTCAGCCACTGCTTGGGGGTAAACCACGACAACACCTCTGGATCTGACAGCTTGCCAGCGTTTACATTGTGCCCCTCACAAAGGCAGACTCTTGTGCAGAGGCAGCATCAACTGTGAGCTACAGAACAGGTCCTGCTGTGCATCAATAGACGTCCTTGCTGAGGATGAAGAGACTCTTTGTGGATGTGAGATGTGAGAACTTCCCTGAGGACCTGGGGTATTCCACCTGACCCAGCTCCAGCCCTTGCACACATGGACATGTACCTGTATGCTGAGTGTCCATGTGTCCTTCCTTGTCCCACAGAACTGACATGTAAAACAGGCAGAGTCCTGCAGCCCCTGGGAGCTGGATTTCTGGGCAGGGTGTCAGCGTGTGTGATGTGGATGGAGAGCAGCTCCTCTGCTCCCTGGAAAGGAAAAACGCTGCCCCCCTCCCTCCAGGGCTCCTCCATCTCCTTCAAAGCCAGCTCAGGTGGTCAAAGGGAATATCCTGACCCAGGTTTGTGGGCAGGAGCTACGGGGAGAAGGGCAAAGCAAGGCCCTCATGCTTCCCAGCACAGGAGCACTGGCAGTGAGCTTTCCAGGAAGACATTTTTCTTGGCCAGGAGAAGGCACAGGACAGGGGAAAGGAAAGCAGCATGAGCATAAACACTGGTACTGGCAGTGGCAGGGATCTTCAGATCAGGAACTTGGAAGGTCCAAAGGGAGCTGTGAGGGAGCAGAGTGGCGCAGCGGAAGCGTGCTGGGCCCATAACCCAGAGGTCGATGGATCGAAACCATCCTCTGCTAATTGATTTGGTTTTCCACTTCTCTCTTGCATCAGCACAGAGCTCCCCCCACAAGGAAGTCAGTGCCTTGGGCATCCTGAGATTTCTCCCTTCCATCAGGCACATCAATCCCCAACTTCCCAGCTACAAGCAGAGACCTCAGGGGCTCTGCAGATGGGCAGATGGGGTGGAGGACAAGCTTGGTGCTACATTTGGAAACACCAATGCAATTGATGTGCCCATATGGGGGGGTTTGTCTGTCCCAAGTATTTGCTGCTGTGCCCATGTGCAGGTGCAACCTGGAGCAGTCACACTGCAAACCTCCATACCTGAAAACCCACCAACCTGGAAGGACAGAGATGTTAACTCACATGTCTGTACTAATATTGACATCTGACCAGTTGGGAGGCTGGTTATCTTCCCACGTAAAACCACAACACACTGAGGTGTCCAAGAAAAAAAAGGGGCAGAGACAGAGAGACAGAATTTGTTAGGTGAAAAGAGGCAGAGAACGAGACAGAGACAGTGAGGGAGTGAGTGAGAGTGCAGCTTGAGACATTTTAGCCAGCCCCCAACACGTGGACACAAACACACACCTCCCACAAAGTGACCGAGTTCTGTATTCTTAGAGATACAGGGAGGGCTGGGAGGGGGGAGCAGCAAAACTGCCACTCTGGGTGTCTGAAGGACAAATTTAAATTGTTCAGTACCTTGATTCTTGGATTCTGAAGGGTAGAGGAGTCCAGGAATGCAGAGCGCTCTTCAAGAGGGAAGTCCAGAAGGCACAGGAGCAGCCCATTGCTTTGTGCTGCTGAAGAACACAGGTGTGCACAGTTCTATAGGGCCGGATGGGATTCACCCAAGGGTCCTGACAGAGATGGCAGGGGTGCTCAACAAGCCACTTTCCATCATCTCTCAGCAGTCCTGGCTGACTGGAGAGGTACCAGGAGATTGCAACTCAGCCAACGTAAGTCCCGTATATAAGAAGGGATGAAGGGTGACCTGGGAAATCACAGGCCTGTTAGTTTGACTTTGGTCCCAGGGAAGCTGATGGAGCAGATCATCCTGAGCACCGTTAGGCATGGCATGCAGGACAGGCAGGTGATCAGGCCCTGTCCACATGGGTTCATGAAGGGCAGGTCCTGTTTGACTAGCCTGGTCTCCTTCTATGACAGGCTGACCTGCTTCTTGGACGAGGGAAGGGCTGTGGATGTTGTCTACCTTGACTGGACTCTGGCAAGGCCTTGGACACAGTTTCCTGTAGCATTCTCCTAGAGAATGCTGGCTGCTCCTGGCTTGGATGGACAAACACATCGCTGGTTGGATGGCCTGGTCCAAAGTGTTGTGTTAAACAATGCAGTTGGCAGCTGGTGGTGGGTGGTGTTCCCCAGGGCTCAGTGCTGGGGCCTCAGCATCTTTACTGAATCTTTGGATGAGGGGATAGACTGCACCCTCAGTAAGTTTGCAGAGGACACTAAGCTGGGTAGAAGTGTGGATCTGCTGGAGGGTAGGGAGGCTCTGCAGAGGGACCCAGACAGGCTGGCTGGCTGGGCCCAAGACAGGGGTGTGAGTTTCCACAAGGCCAAGTGCCGGGTCCTGCACTTTGGCCACAACACCTCCCAGCAGCGCTCCAGGCTGGGGGCTGAGAGCTGCCCAGCAGAGAGGGACCTGGGGGTGTTGATTGACAGCTGGCTGAACATGAGCCAGCAGCCTGCCCAGGTGGCCAAGAAGGCCAAGAGCATCCTGGTGTGTATCAGGATGTGGATGGTTTCTGGTTGAAGGAGCTCTGGTTCCTGTGGGGAAGAGGTTTGTTACTGGCCATGGCAAATAAGGAGGCCCCAGCTGCCTGCTCCTGCCAAAGGGGGCAAGGCAGGGTGAAGAAAAGTTTGTCTGCGTTAGCCAGGAATCGAACCCAGGTCAACTGCTTGGAAGGCAGCTATGCTCACCACTATACCACCAATGCTGGTGGTGGCACAGCTGCCTCCTGCTCCTCCACTGCCCAAACTCCACTGCCTTTCACTCGTCCACCTCACAAACTGGCCTGTCTCCAGCTCCTCTCTTCCACAGAGATGCCTGCCTCCCGCTTACAGCCCTCTGCACACACACACAGAGCATCTCAACCTGCTCTTGGTTGTGGTGTGTAATAGGAAAAGGGCAGCTGAAAGGACATGTTGCCCACCCTATAGGGAGGAGAAGGCCCGTGCTGGTCAGACATGGTCCATTGTTGGGACAGTTCTGAAAGTCCCCCCGATCCAGAGATGGACAGGGAAAGCCCTCAGCAGTGCTGCTTCTCTGGGACAGGCTTTCAGAGTTGTGGCTGTCAAGAATCAACCCTTCTCAGTGGGCTGGTGTTTGTCATGCCCTCTCTGAATGCCAGCTGCCACCTGACAGCTCAGGCTTGGGCATGACAACGTGATCTGTCCCATGTGATCAGGAGTAGCAGCTGCCAGCCCAGTGCTTTGGGCTGTCCAAAGGCACCCAGAGGGTGTCCCCCCAAGACTGTCAGTGCATGGGTGTTGTAAAAGGGGGCATGCCAGGCCTGCAGAAAGAGCTCCAGCACTGGGTCCAAAGGCCCTGTGAATAGGGAGTGCCCTGTGTCCCTGGAGGAAGGCTGCCCTGGTGATGGCCAGGGAGATGGAGAGGCTGCCAGGCACAGCCAGGAGCACGGGGCTCAGCTGGGCTGGGCACAGGGAAAAGGCAGCCCTTGTGCAGGAGGTCCCATGGTGTAATGGTGAGCACTCTGGACTCTGAATCCAGCGATCTGAGTTCAGATCTCAGTGGGACCTCAAGCTTTTGGGGCTCCCTCAGGGCTTTTCTTGCCAGGCTGACACCTCTTGCCTTGCTTTACTGTTGAGTCAGCTGCTTCTTGCATGCCAGTTTTCCCTCCTTTCTTATGTTCCCAGCCCTGGGACTGACATCAGTGCCCCCTCTGCCCTTCTCTGCCCATCAAACCTCTGCTGCTCTTCTGAGCACTGGCCCACCTCTGCTCCCTTATTCTTGATGGCTGCTTCTAGCTGAGGGCATCCGGTGAGGGTTCAGATCCTCACACAACAGCAGAGGTTGAGCCAGCAGTGTGAGAGTGGCTCAAAGCAGGGTCAAGTGGAAGAGGATTTTCATGCCTTGGACTGGTTGAATGTTGGGCATCTCCAGAGAAATGGACTTTCCCCATCCCCACCTGAGGCTCCAGGACACTTGAACACCAGGAAACTTGTCTCGTTTCCTTCCTGGGTCTCATGTGCACCCTTCCCCTAGAAGGAAAATGGGAAGTTCACCTTCTTTTGTTTTGGGAGCCAAGCAAAGCTAGCTCTTTGCCCATCTCCACATATAGAGCATTTGTCTTTTCCACATATATAGTCGTCATTGTTCTAAGCCTGAGAACTTCCTCATTCATGAGGCCTCAAATTGTTCCCCCTTGACCTTTAGCAATGAGGGCCGTGTTGTGCAGGCTTTCTTTGGAGATGAGCTGATCTAGTTTCAGGCCTAGGGGGCTGTGCTGCATGTCAGGCAACCTCTTTTAACGATTTGTACTCAGTGCAGGATTTTCCCTGGCTCTGGAGCAGGAAAACAATACAAATAAGTCCATGTGGAGGTGGTGCATCTGGCAATACATGTCAGGAAGCTGACCTAGGCTGGGAGGTGGTTGCAGTTGGGAGGGTGAGCATGAGGAGAAGCAAGAGGCAGTGTGGGTGCAGTGGGTGGAAGGATAGGGACTAGCCAGTTGGTAAAAAAGCAACATGCTTTACAGTGTTGACAGTCAAAACAGTTCCAGCCAGTGTAGTTTTATGTGGGGTCTGTGTTAGCAGAGTATTTACAGACGGCCACTCGGTCATCAGCAGTGCTACAAGATGGGGAGGAAGGGTGATGGTGATTGTGCATGATCTTTTCCCTGCTGAAATGCCCACCCTAACCCCATCTTGCTGTCACCTCCACACCTGGAAACCACCACACCAAAGAAAGAGAGAAGTGCCATGACTGGTTGTGAGATTAAGTTTGTGAAATGCACGAGCCAGGACTGAGATGTTATAACAAATGTCTGAATTCACACTGACATCTGACCAGCTGGGACGCTGGATTTGTACATTCCCCACATAGAAAGAGGGTGACCGTGTGTGAGAACAAAGCACCACGAGTCTCGAGCTGCACTGAACAAAGTCTTTAATGAGAAGGAGGATATGCAGTAGCACAGAACAGACAGCAAGAGAGATGCCTGCAGGGTTCAGGGAGGCACAGAGCATGGCCCGTTTCCCAAGGACAAGCTCCACACACAGCGCTTGCCTTGACCCATCCTGCTCGACCTGGTGCTGATGCCAGCCCAGCAAGAGCAGGCCTTAACTCAGGCCGCCTGCCCCCATCAGCAGCAGGTTCAGCAAAGCAGAAGAGAAGGAGCCCTTTCTCGAGGAGCTCAGAGCAAGGCAGAGCCAGAGGAGGCACGGCGAGGCCTGTCACACAGCCCGGAGCAGTGGGCACGTGTCCCCCCTGCCAGGTGGCAGGAGGACACCCAGCCCGTCTGCAAGCCGTGGGTGGCCACGCTCCTGGTGCTGCAGGGTGCCCCTCTTCCTTCTTGCTCCAGAGGCGACGATGCGGCGGCTTCAGCAGTTCAGACTGCAGCGGGGGACAGGCAGGCACAGCCCTGCCCCCCCCAGGCCAAGGGAGCCCCCAGAAGAGATGGGCACCCCCCCGGCGCTGAGGGAGCTCCCAACAGCAGCTGACAGAGAGGAGCCCACGGCTGTGTTCTGAGGGAAAGAGGTGAGGATGGGGCCTGGCAGGGTCACCACCACTGGGGAGGCCTGGATGGCCACCGTCGAGTCAGCGCAGCGGGCGACACAGGGCTCACTGCAGCTGCTGGCAAGTGGGGTTGGGCCCGAGGAGCCACAGGCCTGTGGCAGACAGGGTCTGAAGCAAGACATCTCTGGGGGAGGGAGGCAGAGCTGAAACACAGAGCACAGAGGAAACACAGACCTCAGCGTCAGTCTGCCTGCTCTGCAGCTCTCTCTCGCAAGGGGCAAGAGCAGGCATGAAGATTGATGCCATGACCCCAGCAAAAACAGGCTTATCCCCATTGATCCCCTCCTGCCTGAGAGACTCCCCCTCTTCCCAGCTCTCCCCGGCCAGCCCCATCAACAGGGACGCTGCTCAAGCCCTTCCACACTTGTAGTGCAGGGCCAAGCTGAGGCAGTGCAAGCATCCCCCTGAGTAGCCACCGTGACAGCAGTTCAGCCCACAGGCAGAGATGGAGCGCACTCAGGCTTACCTCGTTCCTGGAGGAAAGGGAGGCCAGAGAGGAGGATGCAGAGCCTGGAGCAGCGCAGGCTTATATGCTGTGTCCCAGAGCCCTGAGGGGCCACCAGCATTCCTTGCTCATGAAGCACCGAAACACCCAGCGGTTGCCGCTTGCCAAGGCCTCATTGGTGACTAAGCCCTTGCTTCTTTCATCTGAGATGGTTTGTACCTGCTGCACAGCATCTCACATCAAGGTAATCCATTTGTTTCCAGGCCTGCTGAGACCAATTGACTTAGAGGTCTCAGGCTAGCTGTGCAGTAACTCCTGAGCCTTTCCCTAAAATAGGCCTTCTTTTCTTGGTCACGGATGGGATGGCCCATTCCAGCCATTTAAATCTAGAAAGGTACTTCCCAGACACATGGGAGTCATTGCTGATGTGAAAGAGCTGGGAAAAACCTTGTGGTCTCTTTTCTGGGTCATGGATGGGATGGCCCATTCCAGCCATTTCAATCTAGAAAGGGACTTCCCAGAGCACACGGGTGTCACCATGATGTGAAAGAGCTGGGAAAAGCCCAGAGCTCCAGGCAAACATGGGTCACCCTGCTGTGGACACAGTGCCCTGGCCTCACGTGCACCAGGGGTAACAGAGCTCGTGGCCTCATTTCTCCCAGAGCGCTGCTTCCCTCAAGGGCATTTCCACACATTTTTGAACCATTCCTGGTTCCATCCATTCTTGTGCTTGTGGTGGTTTAACCCTGGCTGGAAGCCGGACACCCACCAAAGCCAGTCTATTACTCCCCTTCTTAGTTGGACAGGGGAGAAAATATATATGGAGATGCTTAGGGGTCAAGATAAGGACAAGGAGAGATCATTCTATCAGCAACGACGTGGGCAAAAGAGACTCAACACAGAGTGAAGGAAAAAAAAAACCTTCCCCCCATCCCTCCGTTCTAAGCAGAGTTCCCTTTAGCCATGATTTTACTCACTCCTTCCCCCTGCTTGCAGCACAGGGGGGCAGGGACTAGGAAATAATGGGGTTCTCGCTTACTTCTTCATGAGCTGTTTTCCTTTTCCAGATCTTAAAACACCTCTACTTCCCCCCTGGCTCCCTTCTTAGCAAACTTTAGTCATGATTTCACTCTCTTCCTCCCCCTGATCACAGAACAGGGGGGCATCGACTGGGAGATGGGGCTTCGGTTAGTTCCTTGCAAGTTGGTTTCCTTCTGGATGGGGGGTCATTCATTCCATGCACCCTCCCCCTGCTGCACCATGGGTCCCACCCACGGCAGGCAGTCCTCCATGAACTTTCTCAACCATGATTCTCTTCCCCCAGGGTTTTATCTCTTCATCAGCTGCCCCACTGTGGGTCACTGCTATGGCAGGCAGTCATAAATCACAATGTTTCTCAGTCCCAGTCCACCACAGGGTCACCAGCCTCCCCCCAGCAAACCTGTTTCGGCACAAAATCCTCTCTCACTCATCTCTGTGTCTCTGATTCTCTTCATGGCTTCAAGTGCTGGCAGGGGGTCACAACGTAGGGTCACATTGTCTTCTCTAGGTCTCCACCTGCTCCATCCAGTGTGGGGCCTCTCCACAGGCTGCAGGTGGGGTCTGAGCCCTTTCCATGGGCTACGGGGGCACACCCGCTCCACCATGGGTTTCTCCACAGGCTGCAGGGGCATCTTTCTCTCCAGCACCTGGGGCGTATCCTCCCCTGCCCTCCCCAGCCTTGGTGTCTGCTCAGCTCTTTACATTTTCTCTCTCCCTTCTCTGGGGCAAAATGCAGCTGCTTCTGGATTGTTTTCTCCTCTATGTGATTCTCAGATGCACAATGAATCCATCTGTGATTGGCTTGGCCCTGGTCAACAGTGACTCTGGTCTTGAATTGTTTACACTTTGGAGCTGCAGAGAATTCCAGCAGCTCCTCACAGCAGCCATTTTCTGCACCCCCGTTCTTTCCCAGCACCCAACGGTTCATGTGACTCAGTCTACCCCAGAACACTGATGGCTACAAAGGACCTCTGAGCAAGCCGGGAATTTGGAGTGTGTTCTGTGGCACCACAGAGAGCACAAGAGCTGGCTGTGTGCAAGGAATGGGACCTACTCTGCATTTCACGTAGGGGAGGAAAAGTCTGTCTCAGCACAGATGTCAGTGCAAAAGCTAAACGGAGCCTTCCCTCCTCATCCTGATATTTACATTTACTTTTTGTCCTCCTGAAGCTCTTACACCTTAACCTGGAATCTTCTCACTAGTGGTTGCACCCTCACTGCCATCTCACCAGCAGCATGAGATCACATGGAAGTACCAGATTTTTTTGGATTGATGCTAAATTGTGTGGAAATGCCCTTGAGGAAAGTGGCCCACAGGCACTGTGAGTTCTGGTATCACTGGCACGCCTGACGGGTGTGTGTCTGTGGGGACAAGGTAAGGGGCAGTGGCCTCAATTTGGAGCATAGGAAGTTCCTCACTGATCTGCATAAGAACTTTTCATAAGAAGGGTGACAAGGGGGCTGGGGAGTCTCATCTCTGGAGATATTCAAGACCCATCTGGACGCCTACCTGTGCAACCTGTTCTAGGGAACCTGCTTTGGCCCCTTCTTTCTCCTTTCCTTTAGCACCCTGGGCAGTCCCTGATGCCAATCCACCCTACTCACTGCCTTGTGCAGCTTCAGACATCTTAGCCAACACCTAACACGTGGATGCAAACACACACCTTTCCACAAAAAAAAAGAAGAGCCCAATCACACAGAATTGAGCTTGGAGTAGAGTGTAGAGAAAAAAAACCAATGCCCTTCCTCTTCTTCATCTGCTAGGAAGTGTTTCCAGGATAAGTTTCCCCTTCCCACTCCCAGGGATCAAGAGGAGGGTGACCACACTGCAGTTCCCCAAGCACTCCTTCATGCCATTCTGGAAATAGGAGTGACACTGAGCTGCAGGTTACTTCCTCCATCCCTTCCCAGGCCATGACATTACAGTTGCAGTGAAGCTTCCAAGACAAGTGTAAGGAGCGTCTTCCAAAGGTTCACCTTGTCCAAGTGCTTTCACCAGCTGAAGGCAGGAAGGTGGCATGGCTGTCAGCATGGGAGCTCCCTGCTACCTGATGGATTAGAAGCCAGAAGATGGCTTGGGTGTTGACTGTGCCATCACATCTAGCTCTGCAGCGGGTGGGCGGTGGGATGTGCAAAGATCTGCACATCAGGCAATAGTCCTGCAGATTTGTTTTTGCCAAGAAGTCCAGAAATTATACAATCATAGGATCATAGATTATAGTGATTTGGAAAGGATCCGCAAGGATCATCAAGTCCAACTCCTGGCTCTACAGAGGGCCAAGTCAGAGCATATGGCTGAGTGCAGCCTCCAGAGGGTTCTTGATCTCAGCTGTGCCACCTTCCCTGGGGAGCCTGATCCAGGGCTCGACCACACTCTCAGTAAAGAACCTCTTCCTAATATCCATCCTAAACCTCCCCTGTCACATCTTAATGCTGCTCCCCTGGGTTCTATCGCTGGTCACCAAAGAGAGGAGATCACCTTCGCTCCCCTTCATATGGATCCAGGTGGAGCAGCAAATCACCCACAGGTTTGCAGTTGACGAAGAATTTATCATTACTGCAATCACGGTCCTCCAACTGGGGGCTTCCCAGACCCCATTAACTGCATTGAAGTCAGAGGCAAAAGAGGCGTTAAACACCTCTGGTTTGTCTGGTTCCCTATTAGTAATGTGACTGCTCTCATTGAGTAACAGTGATCTCATCAGTGTCATCATGCTGGCCATGCATCTCTAGTAGACTCCCACAACGACATCCCCTTTATTTGTTTGTCCCTTAATCCTTACCAGGGGACTCTCAAAGGTGTCTACTTGTATGCTGGACATTTTGTCCAGAAAGATACTGTGAGGCACAGTATCAAAAGCCTTACTGAAATAAGGACAAGAGCAGTCATCTAGAGCTGTCTCTTAGTTCTTTGAAGAATAATTTGTTGATGTCATTCTGGCTGGGTGGTCTACAGTAGACACCCAACGACATCCCCTTTATTTGTTTGACTCTTAATCCTTTACCCAGAGACTCTCAATCGTGTCATCGCCAGCTGACAGCTCTCTGCAGTCCAGCCTCTTCATACAGTGCCCTCCCAACCCCCGCCCTCCCACTGCAACTCTCCTGCCCTGCCTCTCTCTTTTGAAGAGCCTCAGACCAGTCACAGGACTCTTCCAACCAGGATTTTCTTAAGCCAGTGATGTCATACCTCTGGGACCAAGTCAGGATTTCTAGCTCTCCTTTCTTGTTCCTTATCTTGTGTGCATTTGTGTAGAATCCCATTTGATGTGCTTCAATGTATCCTGCATCTCTTGGGAGTACACTTAAGCAACTCATTAACACACACCACCTCTGATTGCAGCATGCCATCCCACATTTTATCACCAGCCATGTGGACACCCTTCAGCTGGACTTTAGGTCCCACACGGACTTTGACACCCAGCCCCTCCACCCACTTCTAGGGATCCTGGTTTTACCACCTTCCCCCTTTAAATGGAGTTTAAAGCCTGCTCCACAAACCCTGCCAACTCCTGGGTTAAGACCCTTTTCCTCCTTTGGTACAGGTGGACCCCTTCTGCCACCACCAATCCCATTGCCAAAAATCCTACTGCATGATTAAGACCATCAAAATTCCACTGAAAGCACCAGCCTCAGCAAATAGCCTGCATGTTCATCCAGGCTGGCACATATGAAGGAGAACCCAATGGATTCCTGTGTCTTTCGGGCACATCAGGTGGGGGACACACAAGTCTCTTACATAGACACCTACAGATGCCTGTTTTAACAGCAAGTATTGGTTTAAATACCTCATTGTCAGATGTTTGGTGCTGTTGCATGGATCTGAACTGTCAAACAGGAAAGATTAAAATCTTTCTAAGATCTGTGGATTGCGAATGCATTGGCAACAGGGTCAAGGTTTCAACTCCAGAAATTATAACTGTACACAGCAGTTTACCCACAATTCTCTGCCTCTGTCAGGTATGCCTCAAATCCTGCACAAAACACACACACAATTCTGTGTGGGAAACCAGAAACAAGGTGGGGCACCACAGGACATCTAAAAATGATGGAAGAAGCTTCAGTCCTGGAATATCTCTCCTGATTTTAATCCATCTAATTAGCTTCTAAATGTGATAAACTACTTGAGACAACCAGTACTTCTTCAGTCTCTTGCAACTGCCATGTGGTGTGCCTTTGAACACTTTCCATGCAAATAGGAGAGGTGGAGTAAGCTCATTCTGAGCCTTGTCCTTGTTTTAGTCCCTTCCCTTCACGAAAGAGTTTTCTCCATAACATTTTTTGAAGGGCAGATGTCACCTCCTGGTTCCTAAGAGTGTAGATCAAGGGGTTCAGAACTGGGGTGACAGCACTGTATAGGAGAGACACTGGCACATCTCTTTGCCAGGAGCTTCCTGAGGAGGGCTGTGCATAATTGAAAAGCGCTGGTATGTAAAGCAGTGCCACAACGGTGAGGTGGGAAGCACAAGTGGAGAAGGGCTTCCATCTTCCTTTCTGGGAATGGACTTTCTGGACAAGAAAGGAGATGATGTAGAGGTAGGAGAGCACTGTGAGAGTGAAGGAGCCTAGAGCAATAGTTGGGGTGACAATGTTGAGGAGGCTCATGTTGAGGCTGGTATTACTGCAAGCCAAATTCAACAGTGGCTTGATGTCACAGAAGAAGTGATGAATGTGTTTGTGGCCACAGAAACTGAGTTGAGAGGTCATGACTGAGTGCATCATGGCATGCACAAAGCCAGTGGACCAGCAGGCCCCAGCCAGCAGCAGACAAGTCCGTGGGCTCATGACAAGGGCGTAGCGCAAAGGATTGCAAATGGCCACATAGCGGTCGTAGGCCATGGTGGCCAGGAGCACAGCCTCTGTACTGCCAAGGAAGTGGAAGAAGTGGAGCTGAGCCAAACACTCGCCTAAAGAGATGGGCTGGGGGCCAAAGAGAAAGCCAGTCAGCATCTTGGGAACCGTGACAGTAGAGTAGAAAATGTCCAGGCAGGAGAGGTTCCCCAGGAAGAAGTACATTGCTGTGTGGAGCCGGGGCTCACATATCACCACGGTCACAATGGCACCATTTCCCAGAAGACAGGTCAAGTAGAGCAACAGAAATGTGATGAAGCAAAAGTGCTGCAGCCCCTGGACATCGGTGATGCCCAAAAGGCTGAACTCGCCCACTCGTGTCTGGTTACACATTGCTGGAAGAACAAGAAGCAAAGGGAAATGTCAGGGTTCACAGCTGAGAGCAGGAACACAATTGCAAAACCCACTTGCTTCTCTGCTGCTTTAATACAAAGAGATGCAGAAACAAGCAAAACATATCACATGTCACCAAACCTAAATGCTGCACAGAGATAAATGGACAAAAAGAACTTTAATTTTGTCTTCCCCTACTTTCTGTCTAGAGCAGAGAGAAGGTATTACAGATGGAAATTCATGTTTCTATTGTTGTGCCTACATTGCACTAAGCCAATTCCAACTTTCCCATTTCTGGTCATTACCATCTCTTCCAGACATGTCTTTGATCTTAAGGATTGCACAATTTCCATTTTTTAACAAAAAAAGCAGCACATGAATTGGGCAAAAATTCAGCATCTCCCCTTCCACAGCACTGTGGTTGAGCCAAGACTGAGTTTGCAGCAGCTGAGTTAATGCTGCAGGTTGCAGACACACTGACTCATCATCCTGGAAGCCGATTGTACTGCCCACCAAGAGAATACAGTCAGCTCACTCAGCATCGCTGGTCTTCTAAAATGCAGTGAGCACTCACAGCTTTCACTTCTTTCTGCTCCAGATGAGCTGCATATTGCTCTGGGTATGTCCAACCATACGCAGTGAAGAACAAAGTCCTGAGATTGTGTTGCTAGGGCAGGTAGGCACAGGTATTTCTAGCTTACAATACAGACTGCAAATTCCTCAGGACCAGTGGTGCTGATTAATGTTCACAAATACAACTAATGACAAAAAGTCACTTCCAAACTATTCCCTGTAAAGTCTTAGGAAGTTCTGTTGGAAACATTGGTATTCATAATATTATAGACTTACCGAAATATTACTCACCACTGTTGGAAGAGTTACAGCTGCAGTTCATGAAATGCAAATGCCTCCATCTCTGAGATGTTATTTGCTGCCTTCAGGGACCATAGCCCTCCTCACCAAAATCCACCTGCAGAAAGACATCACTCCATTCAGGTGTGTCCCCCAACCTCCTTTGATGCTGCTCGTTTCTCTTAGTCAGCCACAGGTGACCTGATCCCTTTCCCCTGTCCCTCCTCAACATTTTTCTTCTCTCCCTATCACTTCCCTTCTGTTTCACAGATGCTGACTGAAACTTTCTGTGATTGGCTGATCAACACATCCAGTGCAAGAGAAATAGGTATCCCAAAGTGCTTTTCTGAATTTTAAGACTCCTGCTTAAATAGAAATGTAAAGAAAACTCTTTGCATGAAGAAATTTCCAACTGTAAGAATGCTACTACAACATAATAGGAAAAAGATAGTTCTGTGCAAGCCTCACCTCACTACCAATCAGCTTTTTTCTCCATGTTGCAAGGCCCTCTGAAAGTCAGCTAGAAATCAAAGTTGAACACAAGTCAATTCAATTTATTTTGTGGAGTGAAAAGACCGATGGTTTCTGCTCTCCTTTCTTCTTCCCCATCTCCCTGGCATTCTTCTTGCTGAAGCATTGATACTGCAGCCCTGAGGACAATGACTAGTGTGAGACCGTGGGGGCTTGTAGGTAGTCAGGTCAGATGCAAGGTGGAAGCTTTGGAAAGGGACCAGACATTTCTGATGACCTAGGTAGAGGGGGAAGAAGTCTTTATATCATGTCCAGAATGTTCAACATTATCAGCAACATCATGGGGGCAGCAATTTTCCTACTGCTTTGATTAGTCTCCTGGGATGGGATTTGTGAATCAGTGGTGTGCTCAGAGCAACAAGTGTTCCCTGAACATCATGCATAGATGAGCTTCCTGCAAATCAGAAGACAAAAAGCAAAGCAGCCCGTGGAGACTAGCTAATAACAATAGCAACAACAAGAAGAACAATACACCAATACACTACTACCCAACAGGAAAAAAACAACAAATCAAACACAAGCATTTCTTAGTGCAGAGAGGTTTGGGCTGAAATTTCTACTGGCAATCGAGCATGAGTCATGCAACCTCAGCTGAAGTAGAGCAGAGCTTTGATAATGTTTCCTGAATCTCTTCCATCTATTAGAATTTGTCAGAGCAAGTGTGCATTCCATCCATTCTCATGTGCCAGGATTTCTGTTGTTTTATGTTTGTTGGCAATTGTCACATCCCACCAGGTGGGCAAACCAGAGAGATTCAGACCTCTCTGTCCTTTCCCAGTAGATTGGTATGCATAGAGTTAACCTTTTCTACCTGCACCAGGGGCCAGGTTAACCCTCTCTTAGCTAGTCTCTACCAGAGAGATTAGCTTCTGTCATCCTCTGCATGGTACTCAGGAGTAACGACAGTCAGCCAGGAGGTCCAAGCATAGCTAAACTTTAAGCCAGTACAATTATAATTCTTCCAAACTGAACCATAACATGCTACACATTCAGAGCAATAGATTACAATTAGTAGAACATGGCAAAACTGGAAACGCTGCTACTGTTGCGTGCTGAGAATAAGGTTAGAAGTTGAGAGAGGGATTGAGAAAGGGAATAAAAGAGAAAAACTAAGAAGATATCACCAGCCAGGGATCCAGTGTAGCTCGTCATATAGTTGTAGCCCTTGGATGGCGGGTGCACACCAGATGTCCCAAATCTGCATCTTTTCTGCTACCTGGCCCCATCCTTCTGGGGAGGCCTAGCATACCTTGTGCAGACTCAGTGTTGAGTTGCAGAGTGTTCTGTAAAGAAGTTGATGGGAAATGGGGGTCCCAAGTGGTCATTTGATCCCCTCAACTGGCCTGATGGAGCAACGACCCCATTCAGGGGCCTCCCACAGGATTTTTGCAAGAAGGCACTCTGTCTCCACAGGGCCCCGCTTGCCTGTCACTGTTCCTTATCAGATCAGGACAGGATCCTGTTTTTAGGGTGGCTACCACCTGAGGGGCTGCCCTTGCAGGAACACTGTCCAGATGGTTTATCGAATGAGGACCCCACCTAAGCATAATGTCCAGTTTGTCAGAGCACGTGCTTGGAGATCAAGACTCTACTGGCACTTCCAACCTTTGGAGGACAGAGGCCCTAGTCCAACACCATGAAGATGTTTGCAGGATCAAGCCCCTTGTGAGGTAACAACCAGTCCACAAAACATTACCCATTTTCAATCTTGTGGAAAAATCTCCACCACTATGTACAGACTATACAGGAGTGACAGGCCGGGTAGGAGAGGAGGTGGGGTATCCCTCTACGTCAAGAGAATGCTTTGACAGCCTGGAGCTGGATTATGGTAATGACAGGGTTGAGTGTCTCTGGGTTAAAATCAGAGGAACATGAAATCAAGGAGTTATCGTGATGGGAGTCTGCTATAGACCAGCTGGCCAGGAGGAGGAAGCTGATGAGTTGTTTTTAAAACAACTGGGAGAAGTCTGGCGATCACCAGCCCTCGTCCTTATTGGGGACTTCAACTTATCGGATGTCTCCTGGAGGTACAATACAGCAGGGAGGAAACAGTCTAGCAGGTTCCTGGAGTGTTTGGAAGACAACTTCCTGACCCAGCTGGTGAATGAACTCACAAGGGAAGGTGCCCTGCTGGACTTGTTTCTTGTCAATAGAGAAGACCTGGTGGGGGATGTGAAGGTTGGAGGACGCCTGGGGCATAGTGATCATGAGCTGATAGAATTCTTAATACTGGGAGAAGTAAGGAAGGGAGACAGCAGAACAACCACCTTAGACTTCCGTAGGGATGACTTTGGACTGTTCATGAAGCTGCTTGATAAGATTCCATGGGAGGCAGCTCTTGAGGGCAAAGGAGCCCAAGAGGGTTGGATGCTCCTCAAGAAGGGAATCTTGGTGGCATAAGAACAGGCTGTCCCAGTCAGTCAGAAGAGGAGTCGGTGAGGAAGAAAGCCAGCTTGGCTGAGTAGAGAGATCTGGGAAGATATTAGGAAAAAGAGGGGAAAATATGAGCTTTGGAAGAAGGGACAGGTGCCTTGGGATGAATATAGGAATGTGCTAAGATCACGTAGGGAGAAAGTCAGAAGGGCTAAAGCTGAACTGGAACTCAGACTGGTCAGTTCTGTAAAAGATAATAAAAAGTCGTTCTGTAGGTATATTAACAGTAAAAGGAGGGTCAAGGAGAATCTCCAGCCCTTCTTGGATGCAGGGGGAACATTGGTGACAAGGGATGAGGACAAGACTGAGGTGCGTAATTACTTCTTTACCCAGTCTTTAATACTAAAGTTGGATATTCCTTGAGTACTCATCCTCATAAGCTGGCTGATAGGAAGGGGAAGCAGAACAAAGCTCCCATGATCAGTGTGGAAATGATTAGTGACCTACTTGGCCAGTTAGATACCCACAAGTCAATGGGGCCAGATGGGATCCACCCGAGGGTACTGAGAAGCTGTCAGATGTGCTTGACAAACCCCTTTCCATGATCTACCAGCAATCCTGGCAGACTGGGGAAGTTCCACTCGACTGGAGGCTGGCAGATGTTACACCCATGTATAAGAAGGGTTGGAAGGAGAATCTAGGGAACTACAGGCCTGTCAGCCTGGCCTCAGTCCCGGGGAAGATCATGGAGAGGGTCATCTTGGGAGCTATCATGCAGCACATGCACGATGGCCAGGGGATCAGGCCTAGTCAGCATGGGTTTACAAAAGGTAGATCCTGTCAAACTAACCTGATCACCTTCTATGACAAGGTGACCCGCTTAATGGACGAGGGTAAGGCTGTGGATGTGGTCTAATTAAGCAAAGCCTTTGACACGGTTTCTCACAGCATTCTGACTGAGAAACTGGCTGCCACTGGCCTGGACAGGTGGACCCTCAGCTGGGTTAAAAACTGGCTGGATGGCCGAGCCCAAAGTGTGGTGGTGAATGGAATAAAATCCAGCTGGAGGCCGGTTACAAGTGGCGTCCCCCAGGGCTCAGTCCTGGGTCCAGTTCTGTTCAACATCTTTATCGATGACCTGGATGAAGGGATTGAATGTTCCCTCAGTAAGTTTGCAGATGACATTAAGCTAGGAGGAAGCGTTGATCTGCCTGAGGGTAGGGAGGCTGTTCAAAGAGACCTGAACAGACTGGACCGATGGGCCAAGATCAATGGGATGAGTTTTAAAAACACCAAGGGCAGAGTTCTGCACATGGGACACAACAACCCCATGCAGCGCTACAGGCTTGGGGGAGACTGGCTGGAGAGCTGCCTGGCAGAGAAGGACCTGGGGGTGTTGGGTGACTACAGGCTGAATATGAGCCAGCAGTGTGCCCAGGTGGCCAAGAAGGCCAATGGCATCCTGGCTTGTATCAGACACAGTGTGTCCAGTAGGTCTGGAGAGGTGATTGTGCCCCTGTACTCAGTATTGGTGAGGCTGCACCTCGAGTGCTGTGTCCAGTTCTGGGCTCCTCACCATAAGAAGGACATGGAGGTCCTGGAGTGTGTCCAGAGAAGGGCAACCAGGCTGGGGAAGGGGCTGGAGGGCAAATCCTCTGAGAAGCGGCTGAGGGAGCTGGGGATGTTCAGCCTGGAGAAGAGGAGGCTGAGGGGAGACCTTCTCACCACCTACACTGACCTGTCAGGAGGGTGCAGAGAGGTGGGCGATGGTCTCTTCAGCCAGGGGACAGGAGATGGGACAAGGGGAAATGGCCTCAAGCTGCACCAGGGCAGGGTCAGCTCAGATGTGAGGGAAAAGTTCTTCCCTGGCAGAGTTGTGGGGCTGTGGCACAGGCTGCCCAGGGAGGGGGCTGAGTCCCCACCCCTGGCTGTGTTTAACAGATGGGGAGATGAGGTGCTCAGGGATATGGTTTAGCACAGGACAGGAACGCTTGGACTTGATGATCTTAAAGGTCTTTTCCAACCCATTGATTCTGTGATTCTGTGATGTAACACATTCAATTGTAGTTCAAGTAGTTCTAATGTTGGTGTAGAAATCCCACAGGACCTTTTGAATCACAACGATGCCTCTTTCTGGCAAGGTGGCTTTAAATTTTCTTCCATAAAGCTCCTGGCAGCTCAGCTCCAGGCTGATCTTGGGTTTGAAGAGCCATTTTGTTCAGTGCAGTTTTTGTAGTCACACAGAAAAATGGAGGCTGGAAGAAACCTCTGCAGTCTCTGTTCCTTCCCCTGCTCAAAGCAGGCCGACTAGGTAGGCTCTTGTCCTGTAAAGACTTCAACAATTTCAAGGATATTTAGGCAATCTCTCTGGGGGGCCTGTTTCAAGTTTGACTACCCTCAAGGTGAGTACGTATTCCCTAGAATCTAACTCAGATTTCCCAGGTTTCAACTCGTCCCCTTCACCTCTCATCTTCTCACTCTACCCCTCTGAGAAATATTTGTCCATGATCTCCCCCGCCCTATGTAGTTACAGACAGCAATACACTCTCCTTTCCCTGGAAAGGGACAAGGATGAAGAAATGCAGTCTCCTGGCCCCTCCTTGTCCTCAAGGTGTGTCAGACCACTAATCACCCTGGTGTCCCTGTGCTCCTCCACTGGACTTGCTCCACCCAGCAATGTCTTTCCAGTACTTGGCCATCCCAGACTGGATGCATTCTTCCCAATGGGATCTCAGGAGTGCCCAAGAGAGGGGAAGGTAATATGCTGAGAGGGTGCTCTGTTCCACCATTCAGGTTGTCAATCAATAGAATAAACTGTAGCAGCCACAGCAGAGATCCCTTAGGAATACCTCTCCTACTTAGCACTTAGCAGGACTTCTAAGAAATTTAGATCTGAGGAGTCTGCAGAAGACTGTACTGAAGGCATTGCTCAAGCAAAGGCACACAACATCTACTGCCCTCCCATGTCTGTCCAGACAGTTATGTCATTGTAAAAGTCAGCCAGACTGATCACGTCTGATTTGCCCTGGTGCACCCTCCCTTTGTTCCTCCCTGTTTCACCTTCATGGGCTCATTTCTTGATCGGCTTTGCTTCTCCTCACTGTCTCCTCATTTGTCAGTCAGATTTGTGTCCCTGTAAGTTGCTTCCTCCCTTTCTGATCATCCCTTCTTGCACGAAAAGGTTCCTTGACCAAACTCTCTAAAAAGAGCAGAAACCATCCTTCTACACATCCTCACAAAGGTGATTAAGTTTTTCACCACACAGGCTACGTCCAGGCTGCTTCTGCTGGCTTTGTTTAATGGCCCATGACTACTCACTATGTGTGGGGGAAAAAGTCACACTTTCCAAAGGAGAACCAGAGTGTTGGGGGGGGTCTGGGCTGCAGGGACTTAAGGCTCCATCTCAGCATAACACACAAACAGAACTAGAACAGGTCTCCAAGGATCAATTCCAGAGTTCTAGTGAATGAGAATAAACAGTGGTGAGGATGTTCCTAGTCATGGTCATCATATGCATTATTTTAAAAGAATAGGAGAAGATGAAGGAAAGGTTCAGAAACTTTCCCATATCCCAAGAGGATTAGTTCTGTCATGTAATACTGATTTTGTTTCTTGTCCATTCCCATGGGGTAAGGCGGTTCCTTGAATACTGTCTTCACTTTTGGCCCCTAAATGGTTCTAAGAGAGGTGGATGTCAGTGTCTTTTCCTAGGTAACAATAGACAGGATGACAGAAACACCCTCAAATTGTGCTGAGGAGGTTTATATTGGAAATTAGGAGAAGCACTGAAACATGCTTCCCAGAGAAGTGGTTGGCTCATCATGCCTGGAGGTATTTAAAAGATGTGTACACTTGGCACTTGGAGACATGTTTCAATGGTGGCCTTGGAAGTGTTAGGTTAACGGTTGGACTTAAGGGTCTTTTCTATTCTAACCGATTCTCTGGCTCTAATACATCTTTACTTCCAGGTATATGACAAAAGATTTTTATGTCTTCTGTGTTTCTCAAGGTCTGTTTTTCCTCATGGCCAGGAGTGCTGAAAAGAGCAAATGAGTGCTCAGGGATGGTGCAAAAATTCTGCCTGCTTGTTCAGTGATAAATGGTTGTGCTGACTGAAAGAACACCTGTCTTGTTCATAATGTCCTTTTTGGAAGCTGAGCTCACCACAGAATCATAGAATAGTTTCGGTTGGAAGGGACCTCAAAGATCATCTAGTTCCAACTCACCTGCCATTCGCAGGGACACCCTCCACTAGCCCAGGTTGCTCAAAACCCCATTCAACCTGGCTTTGGATATTTCCAGGAATCCAGGGACAGCCAGAGCTTCTCTGGGATATGTATGCCAGCCTCCCCCCCACCGCCACATACACACAATTTTGATGTCTGAACACAGGCACCGGTGCCATTAAAGATTTTCTATTCCCAAGCAGAAAAAATCTGTAGGCCCAACAAGACCTGTATGGAATTCTGAAGCAGCAGCTGGAAGGCCAGGCAGGATACCCTTGAGCATTTAAGAGGCAGTGATGAATTGAGATGCTAGCTGGCATGTGAACATCCAAGCCTGGATCTCCTCTTGGCCTGTTGTCAACATCCAGAACTCTGTTCACATTGAATAGCTTGTATGTTCCTCAGGTTGGCATGTATGAAGGAGAACCTAATGGATTCCTGTGTCTTTCTGGCACATCAGGTAGGGGACACACAAGTCTCCTGCACAGGACACCTACAGATTCCTGTTCTAACAATGAGTATTGTTTTAAATGCCTCGCTGTCAGATGCTTACCGCTTTTGCATGGTGAATGCATGGCTAACTGGATCAAGGTATCAACTTCAGAAATCAGACCTGTACCCAGGAGTTCACCTTCCATTCTCTGCCTCCATCACCTATGCCTCAAATCCTGCACAAAAGCACACACACACACTTCTGTATGGGAAACCAGAAACAAGGTGGGGCACCACAGGACATCTAAAAATGATGGAAGAAGCTTCAGTCCTGGAATATCTCCCCTGATTTCAATCCATCCAATTAGCTTCTAAATGTGATAAACTACTTGAGACAACCAGTAGCTTTTCAGCCTCTTGCAACTGCCATGTGGTGTGCCTTTGAACACTTTCCATGCAAATAGGAGAGGTGGAGTAAGCCCATTCTGAGCCTTGTCCTTGTTTTAGTCACTTCCCTCCACGAAAGAGTTTTCTCCATAACATTTTTTTCAGGGCAGATGTCACCTCCTGGTTCCTAAGAGTGTAGATCAAGGGGTTCAGAACTGGGGTGACAGCACTGTACAGGAGAGACACTGGCACATCTCTATCCAGGGAGCTTCCTGAGGAGGGCTGTGCATAATTGAAAAGTGCTGGTATGTAAAGCAGTGCCACAACGGTGAGGTGGGAAGCACAAGTGCAGAAGGGCTTCCATCTTCCTTTCTGAGAACGGACTTTCTGGACAAGAAAGGAGATGATGTAGAGGTAGGAGAGCACTGTGAGAATGAAGGGGCCTAGAGCAATAGTTGTGGTGACAATATTGAGGAGGCTCATGTTGAGGCTGGTATTACTGCAAGCCAAATTCAACAGTGGCTTGATGTCACAGAAGAAGTGATGAATGTGGTTGTGGGCACAGAAACTGAGTTGAGAGGTCATGACTGAGTGCATCATGGCATGCACAAAGCCAGTGGACCAGCAGGCCCCAGCCAGCAGCAGACAAGTCCGTGGGCTCATGACAAGGGCATAGCGCAAAGGATTGCAAATGGCCACATAGCGGTCGTAGGCCATGGTGGCCAGGAGCACAGCCTCTGTACTGCCAAGGAAGTGGAAGAAGTGGAGCTGAGCCAAACACTCGCCTAAAGAGATGGGCTGGGGGCCAAAGAGAAAGCCAGTCAGCATCTTGGGAACCGTGACAGTAGAGTAGAAAATGTCCAGGCAGGAGAGGTTCCCCAGGAAGAAGTACATTGCTGTGTGGAGCCGGGGCTCACATATCACCACGGTCACAATGGCACCATTTCCCAGAAGACAGGTCAAGTAGAGCAACAGAAATGTGATGAAGCAAAAGCGCTGCAGCCCCTGGACATCGGTGATGCCCAACAGGATGAACTCGCCCACTCGTGTCTGGTTACGCATTGCTGGAAGAACAAGAAGCAAAGGGAAATGTCAGGGTTCACAGCTGAGAGCAGGAACACAATTGCAAAACCCACTTGCTTCTCTGCTGCTTTAATACAAAGAGATGCAGAAACAAGCAAAACATAACACATGTCACCAAACATAAAAGCTGCACAGAGACTCGATGGACAAAAAGAAATTTACTGTAACCTCCCCTGATTTCTGTCTAGAGCAGAGAGAAGAGTATTACAGAGGGGAAAATCTTAACATAAAACTTTCCATCTCTGCAGAACCACAGCTGATGTGAACTATAAAACATTGCTGCTTCTTCCCCTTCAGCCACATTCATCCTTCTGTAACTTCCTTCTACAAACTTTGATCTCATCCATAAAGCTTCTAACACACTGTGAATCACTCCTGAGGGTTTGTTTCTACCCTTGTGCCTACACTTCATTAAGCCAATTCCAACTTTCACATTTCTGGTCATTACCATCTCTTCCAGATAGGTCTTTGATCTTAAAGATTGTGCAATTCCCATTTTTTAACAACAGCCACCAGAAGGTGCTCCCAGGAACCACACAACCATCTGACAGGCTGAGAAAGGGAGGAGAGGATTCCTTACATGTGATCTGCCTTTGCCTAAAGGCTGTCTTTTTGTTGAGCAGCAGCACATGAATGGGGCAAAAGTCAGCAGCTCCCCTCACTCAACACCATGGTGGAGGCAGACTGACTTTGCAGGAGCTGAGTTAATGCTGCAGGTTGCAGACACACCGCTTCATCACCCTGGAAGCCGATTGTACTGCCCACCAAGAGAATACAGTCAGCTCACTCAGCATCGCTGGTCTTCTAAAATGCAGTGAGCACTCACAGCTTTCACTTCTTTCTGCTCCAGATGAGCTGCATATTGCTCTGGGTATGTCCAACCATACGCAGTGAAGAACAAAGTCCTGAGACTGTGTTTCTAGGGCAGGTAGGCACAGGTATTTCTAGCTTACAATACAGACTGCAAATTCCTCAGGACCAGTGGTGCTGATTAATGTGCACAAATACAACTAATGACAAAAAATCACTTCCAAAATATTCCCTGTAAAGTCTTAGGAAGTTCTGTTGGAAACATTGATATTGATAATATTATAGACTTACCGAAATATTGGTCACCTGTATTTGAAGAGTTATACCTGCAGTTCATGAAATGCAAATGCTTCCATCTCTGACATGTTATTTGCTGCCTTCAGGGACCATAGCCCTCCTCACCAAAATCCACCTGCAGAAAGACATCCCTCTGTTAAGATGTGCCCCCCAACCTCCTCTGATGCTGCTCATTTCTCTTAGTCAGCCACTGGTGACCAGATCCCTTTCCCCTGTCCCTCCTCAACATTTTTCTTC
Source organism: Porphyrio hochstetteri (assembly GCA_020800305.1). Classification (NCBI taxonomy): domain Eukaryota; kingdom Metazoa; phylum Chordata; class Aves; order Gruiformes; family Rallidae; genus Porphyrio; species Porphyrio hochstetteri. Next base: position 12,975,721 of record CM036915.1, on the reverse strand, counting down.
TCTCCCTATCACTTCCCTTCTGTTTCAGAGATGCTGACTGATACGTTCTGCAATTGGCTGATCAACACATCCAGTGCAAGAGAAATACTTATCCCAAAGTGCTTTTCTGTATTTTAAGACCCTTGCTTAAACAGTTCAAAGAAAATATTTTGCATGCTGAAGCTTGACTTCTGTTCCAACTGTTGAAAAATTTACAATAGAATAAGAAAAAGCCCCACCTCACTACCAATTAGTATTTTACTCTTTGTAGTAAAGCCCTCTGATAGTCAGCCAGAAAGCAAAGTCTATTTATTTTGTGGAGTGAAGAGACTGATGGTATCTGCTCTCCTTTCTTCTTCCCGATCTCCTTGGCATTCTTCTGGCTGAGGCATTAATACTACAGCTCTGAGGACAACGACTACTGTGAGTCTATAGGGGCTTGTAGGTACTCAGGTGGAAGCAAGGTGGAAGCTTTGCAAATGGTACCATACATCTCTGATGACCTAGGTAGAGGGGGAAGAAGTCTTTATATCATGCCCAGAATGAGCCACATAACAGTACCATCATGTGGGCAGTAAATATCCTCTTGCTTTGATGAGCTGCCTCCAAAACAGAAGTAACTAACCAAAGCAACCCACAGAGACTACCTAATAACAACATAATAATATTCCCAAAGCACCATTCCACCCTCTCCCCAAAGAGGAGAGACAAACACTGCCTCTGCTCTCATTGTTTAATGGCTCATGTCACTCAACTATCTTCAGGGCCAGAAGTCTCACTGTCCAAAGGAGAACTGAAGTTTTGGAGGTGTGGGCTACAGGGACCTCTGGATCCACCCCAGTCTATTACCATAAACAGAAGTAAAAGTGGAAAACTCTTTGTATGAGGAAGTAGTTGAACTGCCAAATGGCAAGTGACTCAGTCCATTCGTAGATTTACTGCAATGTATAAGCATCCCACCCCTTGCCATCTCCCCTCCCCTGTCAGGAGAAAATCAAAGTGAAGTGAAAAGACTCATGGAACAATGTAATGAGCATCAGAGATGTACACATGAGCAGAAGAGGGATTCTTTCACTATTTCCCATCATCAGGCACATGTCCTGACCCCTTCCTGTCCTGTCACTACTTATAAGGGAAAAGTGGCCAGCCCCAGATCCCTCAACTTCTTCTCATGTGACCTGTTCTCCAGACCCCCAATTAGCCTGGTTGCCCTTCTCTGCACCCTCTCCAGCACCTCGATGGCCTTCCCACACTGTGGCACCCAAACTGCACACAGGGCTTGAAGTGAGGTCTCACCAGGGCTGAGTACAGGAGTAAGATCACGTCCCTGGCCCTGCTGGGCACACAATTGCTGATACAGACCAGGATGCTCTTGGCCTTCTTGGCCACCTGGGCAGGCTGCTGGCTCATGTTCATCCAGCTGTCAATCAACTCCCCCAGTTTCCTCTCTGCTGGGCAGCTCTCCACCCTCCAGCCTGTATGGCTGCTGGGGGGTGTTGTGGCCAAAGTGAGTACCCAGCACTTGGCCTTGTGGAAACTCACACCCCTGTCTTGGGCCCATCCATCCAGCCTGTCTGGGTCCCTCTGCAGAGCCTCCCTACCCTCCAGCAGATCCACACTTCTACCCAGCTTGGTGTCATCTGCAAACTTACTGAGGGTTCAGTCTATCCCCTCATCCAGATAAAGATGTTAAACAGGAGTGGGACCAGCACTGAGCCCTGGGGAACACCACTCATGACCGACCACCATCTGGAATCAACTCCATTTAACACAACTCTTTCGACCAGGCCATCCCATCAGCAATGAGTTTGCACATCCAACACAAAAGCAGACAGCTTCTCTAGGAGAATGGTTTTAGATGGAAAGGTAACCAGCCTCCCAACTGGTCAGATGTCAATATTAGTACAGACATGTGAGTTAACATCTCAGTCCTTCCAGGTGTGGTGGGTTTTCAGGTATGGAGGTTTGCAGTGTGACCAACCAGACCAACCAGAGGCAATGCATTGCTGGACCTGGTGCTCACCAATGTGGGGGAGATCATTAAAGGTGTTAAGGTTGGAGACAGCCTGGGCTGCAGTGACTATGCTTTAGTTGAGTTTGCGATCTCAAGGAATGTGGGCCTGGCAAAGAGTGGGATCAGTACACTGAACTTTAGGAGAGCAAACTTTAGGCTGTCTAAGGACTTGTTGGCCAAGATCTCCTTGGAGGTGGTCCTTAGAGACAGAGATGTTGAGGACAGCTGGCTACTCTTTAAGGATGCCTTTCTGAGAATTCAAGGGCTCTCTGTCCCTCTGAATAAGAAAGTGGGCAGGAGGGGTAGGAGGCCAGCATGGCTAAGCAAAGACCTGCTGGTCAAACTGAGGGAAAAGAAAGGCAAATACAAGCTCTTGAAGCAAGGGTGTGTAGCCTGGAAAGAATACAGGGATGCTGTTCGGACTTGCAGAGATGGGATCAGGAAAGCCAAGGCACAGATGGAACTGAACTTGGCGAGGGATGTTAAAAACAACAAGAAGGGATTTTACAGGTACATTGGCCAGAAGAGACAGGCCAAAGAGAACGTACCGCCCTTGGTAAATGAGAAAGGAAAATTGGCTGCAACTGATGAGGAGAAGGCTGAGGTACTGAATGAGTTCTTTGCCTTGGTCTTCTCTGGCAGCCAGGATTCTCATAATTCTCAAATCCCAGAACCTTGCATCCCTAGAACTCCAGGTGGGAACTGGGGGAGCAAATCCCCCCCACACTGTAAGAGCAGAGCAAGTCCGTGACTGCCTCATGAGACTGAATGTCTACAAGTCTATGGGGCCGGATGACATGCATCCCAGGGTCCGGAAGGAGCTGCTGATGTGGTTGCTGAGCCGCTCTCCATCATATTCGAAAAGTCGTGGCTGTCAGGAGAGGTCCCTGGGGACTGGAAAAAAGGTCACGTCACTCCCATTTATAAGAAGGGGAGCAAGGAAGACCCAGGGAATTACAGGCTGGTGAGCCTCACCTCCGTGCCTGGGAAGATCATGGAATAGATCCTCCTGGATGACATGTTGGAGCACATGAGGGAAGAGCACGTGATCCGGGACAGCCAGCACGGCTTCACCAAGGGAAGGTCGTGCCTTACCAATCTGGTGACCTTCTATGATGGAGTGACAGCATCAGTAGATAAAGGGAAGGCAACCGATGTCATCTACCTGGACTTGTGCAAGGCCTTTGACACAGTGCCCCATCACATCCTTATCTCTAAATTGGAAAGATGTGGATTTGATGGGTGGACCATCCAGTGGATAAGAAACTGGTTAACAGACCGTAGCCAAAGGGTGGTGGTCAATGGGTCTATGTCCAGGTGGAGGCCGGTGACAAGCGGGGTCCCCCAGGGGTCTGTCTTGGGACTGGTTCTCTTTAACATCTTTATCAATGACATCGATGATGGAATTGAGTGCACCCTCAGCAAGTTTGCAGATGACACCAAGCTGAGTGGTGTGGTTGACACCCTAGAAGGAAAAGAAGCCATCCAGAGGGATCTTGACAGGCTGGAGAGATGGGCCCAGGTGAACCTAATGAGGTTCAACACTGCCAAGTGTCAGGTGTTGCACTTGGGACAGAAGAATCCCAGACATAGATACAGACTGGGAGAAGAGCTTCTTGAGAGTAGCCCTGCTGAGAAGGACTTGGGGATTCTGGTGGATGAGAAACTTAACATGAGCCAGCAGTGTGCTCTTGCAGCTCCCAAGGCCAATGGTATCCCGGGCTCCATTAGAAGAGGGGTGGCCAGCAGGGACAGGGAGGTGATTGTCCCTCTCTACTCTGCCCTCGGGAGGCCCCATCTGGAGTACTGTGTCCAGATCTGGGGCCCCCAATACAAGAAGGATGTGGAACTGTTGGAGAGGGTTCAGTGGAGGGCCACAAAGATGATTAGAGGCCTGGAGCACCTGCCCTACAAAGAGAGGCTGAGGGAGCTGGGCTTGTTCAGTCTGGAGAAGAGAAGGCTGTGGGGGGAACTCATTGCAGCCTTCCCATCCCTGAAGGGAGCTTATAAGCAGGAGGAGATTCAACTTTTTAAAAGGATAGACAATGACAGGACAAGGGGGATGGATTAAAACTAATGGAAGGAAGGTTTAGATTAGATATTAGGGGGAAGTTTTTTACAGAAAGAGTGGTGAGGTGTTGGAACAGGCTGCCCAGAGAGGTAGTGGATGCCCCGTCCCTGGAAGTGTTCAAGGCCAGGTTGGATGGGGCTCTGGGCAACCTTGTGTAGATCCAGGCCTGAGGTTGATGGCCCTGCCTGTGGCAGGGGGTTGGAGCTCTATGATCCTTGGGGTCCCTTCCAACCCATGCCATTCTATGATTCCATGATTCTATGACTGCTCCAGGCTGCACCTGCACATGGGCATGGCAGCAAACAGACCTGGGACAGAGAAACCCCTGGCTGTGCACATTAGTTGCATTGGTGTTTCCAAATGTAGCACCAAGCTTGTCCTCCACCCCATCTGCAGAGCCCCTGAGGTCTCTCCTTGTGGCTGGGAAGTTGGGGATTGATCTGTCTGATGGAAGGGAGAAAGCTCAGGATGCACAGGACACCGACTTCCTTGTGGGGGGAGCTCTGTGCTGATGCAAGGGAAAAGTCAAAACCCAAATCAATTAGCAGAGGATGGTTTCGATCCATCGACCTCTGGGTTATGGGCCCAGCACGCTTCCGCTGCGCCACTCTGCTCCCCTCACACCTCACCTGGGTCCTCCCAAGTTCCTGGGTCAGGATATTCTCTTTGACCACTTGAGCTGGCTCTGCAGGAGCTGGAGGAGCCCTGGAGTGAGGGGGGCAGTCTTGTTGCTTTTCAGGGAGCAGAGGAGCTGCTCCCCATCCACCTCATTTGCTTGTTATCCTTTACCATGGAGGCCAGATAGATTTCAAGCTGGGCTTTTGCCCTTGTAGTTCTCTCTAATATTAGTGCAGACAGGGGTCAAGCCACTACTCAAGCCCTTGTCTTCCTATGTCTCTTCCCAGCCTCTCCCCTACTCCCAGCCTACCAGTGTATGTGGGGAGTGGGACTGGAGAGAAAGGATTGACTCTGTTCAGCAATAGCTAAAATATTGGTGTTTTATCTATGCCCTCTGAGCCACAAAGGAGCAGCACACAGCATTTGGGCTGCTACAAAGAAGATTGACTCCACTGCAGCCAGACACAGCTCAATCTCCATCCTTTATCCCATACCAGCTGCGTCATGCTCAGGTTCAACATTATCTGACAAACTGAATTATCCTCTGGCCATCCTGTTGACAGGTTGTTTCATTCTATAGCCTGCTCAAACCTTTCCACTCACCTAACCCACACCACACTAAAATATTTCATCCTTTGACCCCACACTTTGAATTATTTCCCATCTTACCTGTTTCTTATTCCAAAAATCCCATCTTACCAACACTTGTAACTTACACTGCTGTGGTGGGTTGACCTGGGACTGCCACTAGAGGCCCAGCCACTCTCTCATACCTCTTTCTCCACAAGAAAGGACAGGGGGAGAAAAATAAGATGAAGAAGCTCTTGACTTGAGCTCAGCACTGGGACATCCTGGACTGATTACCACCACAGGCAAAACAGACTGGACTTGGGGGTGGAGGGAAGTGCCAGGCTATCCCTTTTCTTTGATAGAGGAGGATAAGAAATGCATAATACACGTTTGAATTATTCCTACACTGAGCCAGCTTTATTTATTTGATCTTTTCTAAAGTCATTTCACTTTGTTCATAACAAACTCCAGTTATTTTTTTTTTCTTTCTTGTTATTATGGGAACACTTATACTCTGTGCAGCTCCAAGGAAGTTGGAAGGAACCTGGAAGGTTCACCTGGAAGGAGAAAATATGGCCATCTGCTTCCTAAGTAACCCCTTGTCAATGCATCTCCTCAGGCTTTGCTTGACTTCCTGATTCCTCAAGGTGTAGATGATGGGGTTGAGCATGGGGGTGACAACTGTGTAAGACAGGGAGACCATTCTCTTCATGTTGGATGAGAGGCTGGACCTGGGTTGCAGGTGAATGATGCCAGTTGTGCTGTAGAAAAGAGTCACTACCAGCAGGTGAGCTGCACAGGTGGAAAAGGCACACCTCTGGCCCACAGCCGAGGGTATCTGAAGAACAGCATGGATAATGCAAAGGTAAGAGATGGCTACCAGAAAAAAGGGAATCATTACTATTATGACAGTAACTATAAAAACCAGTAGTTCAAACAAGGCTGTGTCTGCACACACCAGCTTCAGCACAGGGGATATATCACAAAAGAAATCATCAACCGTGTTGCTCCCACAGAAGGGCAGGAGAAACAACCATGTGGTGAAGCCCAGAGCCACAGGGACACCAGATACCCAAGACCCAAGAGCCATCCTGAAGCAGTGATCCCTGCTCATCATGGTGGCATAATGCAATGGGTGGCATATGGCCACTTGCCGGTCGTAAGCCATCACACCTAAGAGGAAACACTCACAGGTGACAAAAAGAATAACACAGCTGAGCTGCAAGGCACAAGATGTGAAGGAAATTGTTTTTCTGTCCACCAGCAGAATCGCAAGCATCTTGGGGACAATGCTCAGGCTGTAGCAAATCTCTGTCAAGGCAAGATTCTTTAGGAAGTAGTACATAGGCATGTGTAGGACCGGGTCAATGGTGGTGATCACAACAATTAGAGAGTTCCCTATCAAGATGGCCAGGAACATGATGGAAATCAGCATGGAAAAGAGGACCTGCACCTTTCCTTGGAAGACAAACCCCAGAAGTAAGAAGCGAGTAGTGACGGTTTGGTTTCCTGGCTTCATTTCCTCAACAGGTCTCATCCTGAAAGAGAAAAACACTATGCTGCAATAGCATCAGTGGCTTGGGAGAGATGTGTGGTCCCAGGAATAGCCACAGGTGCAAGGAAAATGGGCTTTAAAACATGAGGTGGCACTTGGATGTGATTTGACAATGACCACCACTGTCAAAACAGTCTCAGCTGGGGAACCTTTACAAGGTCATTATCAACAATCTGAGGCTGGGAGTTGCCTTCTCTGAATTAGCTGAAAAGTACATACGGCATCAAACATTCAAATTCCCATTCTGTGGGTACTTTATAGAGAAAGAAATGGATACCTCCAAAGGGAAAGCTACCTTAGCATAAGAGTGGTCTCTAGCATGAGACAGAAGAATTTCATGTTGGATGAGCTGCATATCTCTCAGGTAACTTCAGCATCTCATTGTTTACAGGCATCTGAGTGTCAGCCAGTCCTCCTGGAATAACTCTATAGTTCTCAAGCTAGAATCACTTTCTATTTAATGCTGAGACATGCATCACAAGACAGAAGTACAACACCTTTCCTCCAGGGATGAGTGTCCAAGAGTGCCAGGACTGACAGTAATAAAAAGGTATTATATGTATTATATATACAGTGACCCAATTGTGGGATTGCTGGAATTAACTCCAATCCATTTAGTTATCAGTGCTCTAAGCTGGGTGATGTGGAGATGCCATGGCTTTCAACCTACCAGTTTGACTCAAGCAGAAGTCATCTTCCTACCTGATTTCTGGCATTAACTCTGCAAAAGCACAGCCCAAACCCACACAAGTTTAAATTGATAGCTGGGTTCACGTTCAATTCCATTTGTTTCAGCAAATCCTCTGAAGTCCATATTGCAAGTTTTCCTCTGAGGTGAGCTCTGGGGAGTAGAAAGATGCTCAGTACACAAACCACTGTCCCCATCAAAGAGTTTGCCAGCATCTATGCAGAATTATTGGTCTGGAAGACTTCCTGGCCTGTTTCAGCCAAGGTATACCTGGCTGGCTTTTGAAAGGCATGGAAAGAGAAGAATAGAGTCATACCTTCCTTCTGTATTTCCATCATTGGCATTGAGATAATGTGGCCCACCAGATCAGGAGTTTAGTTCAACTCTAAGAGAACTAAGGATTAACATACACTTTGGGATTCCTGTGCCTGACAGTCTCCCTATCTGTAACCAAGACAATCCAAATTAGCTTCTTTAATGTGTCATTTTGGTACCAAGGTGATGGTGGATGAGGTAATAGGTGATGAAGTTATCTGACCATGGCAGTGAACAATGCTGCTGCACAATGCTGCTGTACAGTTCTACCCCACCTTGATAACAGGCCAAGGAATGTTGGCCCTGTTGTTCTGGACAGGTGAATTACATTGCATGAAGCTGGTGATATTGCACGTGCCCAGGAACATGTGTGTGACCACTGATTCAAGTCACTGACAGTGCGTGATGGGGAGGAGAAAATGCAGATAACCTCCTAGAAATACATGAACATGTATATCTTTATTCTATGTTCTATATAGAACCTATTTTTTCTCTATAGCCTGTATGCTATTGACTGTGTGGCATGCACATTAGGCAGAGTTAGGCCCTGTGCATCCAGTGCTACAATAAAGAATGCCTGCCTTTTACCACTACATTGGTGTTACAGGGTTTATTCATGGCTCTTGGGGACATTATCTATCTGTCTGTCTATCTATCTATCTAGCCATCCATCCATCCATCCACCCACCCACCTACCTACATAGCTACCTATGTGTGTAATAAACATTCCAAACTAATAATGAGAACAAATTGCTCAGGCTTCCATGAAGATACGTGCATGTCCAGCAGGATTCTGGCTTCCCTCCATGGAGCAGTCAAACTGTATTGGTAATAACAAGAAAGTAGCTTCAGGTTTCACAGACTTTGGGCTTTCAGGACTTCTGAAAATGCCTTTTTCTTTTCCTTAGCAATGATGAAAGGGAAACAGATGAGATGAGAAGCTGTGGACACTGTGATTCATCCAGTCAATGCATTTATCAGCAAAACCAGCAGCTACAGATGCCAGAGTTTCCTACAGACAATAGAAAGAAGCAAGGATACTGTCAGCACAATCAATATAGATCACCATAGATGTCTAAGGTAATACGAATTGCTGATTCCAGCAAGGTGCCTATTTCTCTGGGGCGAGTGAGTGAGTGAGTGAGTAATTTAGGCACTGCTGGTGCCTAAAGACAGGTGGGACAGATTCCTCTTGTATAGCCCAAGAGCAGCTCCAGGCTACCGTTAGAGAAACAAACTACAGAAACGCACTAATGTCTTGGGTTTCCCTTAGGAACCAAGAAAGAATGAGGCAGAGAAATTGAAATATTACCTTACATTGCTAAAACTGGTAGAGGCAATAATTCCAAAGGCAGAGAGGAAGAGAACTTGTGAATGGAGCAGCAAAACAAAACAAAACAAAAAGCAGAAATTGCTTTGTTTTCTGCTGCAGGAGGCAGCATCTGCTCTCAGCTTCCAAAGGCTCTGACAGCGAATGGGTGGAGGTATTTGAATGTTTGTGTGCTCCCAGAAGGATCAGGTCTCCAGAGAGCAACTTTTGTCTGAAATTAAATCATGAGATCAACTGATCATTAAAGATCAGTTAAAAGGTATTTTTTTATCCATCTTCTACATAAATGTGCTATATGTTTTTGGACATACTAGCAGTCTAAGCAAATTTCCTTCCACGTCCTCAGAGCTGTACAAGTTACTTGGATGATTGTCAACAGTACAATGGGACATTCCCTGATTCGTCTTCTTATCTAACTCACTAAAGTTAGAGAAAAAAATGCAACTGGTTGGTTTCCTAGTAGCTCAAGAGACTTTCAAAGGATCATGAAAAATACTTGAGGAATGTAGAGCTTTGTAATAAGATACTGATTTATTACACACCCCCAGGCATGGCGCACAATAGTATGATACCAGCTGCTGTTAGAAACATTTTTCTTTTTGTTTCTGTTTTGTCCACTTTAATCTCAAAACAAAAGATTCTTCTCTTTTGATAGATGTCTGCTGGTCAACTGAAGCTCTCCCCATGATGGTGTGGTAACTCAGCATAAGAGACAGGTGCAACAATACATGACGTGAACTCAAGACAAATCAAACAAATGAAACAAGGTGTACGAGAGCATCACAGCTGGAAAAGGTCACAGAGGTGCCACTAATGTTCTCCTGTTGCAAAAGGGTTCAGACTTTAGTCCCAGCTCCTCAGCTGCACACTGTGTATAGCAGGATCTTCTCCACCAGAACCCAGGCACACAAAACTGTGACACCAAGGCAACGGCATCCTTCAGTATATCAGCTTTTTCTGCATCCTGTGTCACTAGATCCCACAGCTCATTCAGCTATGGCCCCACATTTTGCCTAGTCTGCCTTTTTCACATACGTACTTGTGGAAATACCTTTGTGCTCTCTTTGAAATCCCTGTCCAGAAACAATTTGATTTCAGCTTTGGCTTTCATAACTGCATCTCTGCATGCTCAGACAGGGCATGAATATTTTAAAAATAATAACTTTTAACATGAACTTTAATCATGCAAACTGCCAGCCAGATACTTTAGGGGATATACCCATGTGGCTGATCAAAAAAACTCCCACTCACACAAATGCATGCACACACATGCTCCAGGCACTGGAGGAGTGCAATGAAAAGGCAAGTAGAGAATAGGAACCCTTGAGGCATGGGGGAGGATGATGTCACAACCATCTCACTGCTGTTGCAAAAGAAACCAAAGTCATCTCAATATGAAAGGGAACTGTAGAGATCTTTGGGTTTGGTGGTTAGGGGTTGAGGGGTTTTTTTTTTGACAAACAAGAAAAACCTGTAACAACCATTTGTATTTAAAGAAATACAGACCTACAGCAGGGAAAAAATAATTTTAGGGTTATGCTTATTGTTGAAGTGACGTAGCTTATTTATGTATTAGGGTGGGAGCAAACTCTGCCAGGCCCAGCAATGTCACAAGAGAGAGCTGGATGACCCGAGCACGTGTATGTCTAATGGCATGGCAGCAACATCTGACCTGTCAGGGACACTTCTGACTGACCTAGGTCCCCAAAGTGGACTGTTCCCTAAAAGAATCATGGCATAGGGAAAGCCCAAGCTAGAGAAGGTTGTTGTGCACCAGGCTACCCTTGCCAACACCAACATACCTGGTCAGGATTTAAGTCTTCTTATTTATTGGGTTTTTTATAGAACCATTCATGATTGCCTTTAAACAGAAATTGTCAGGTTTCCAGAGAAAGATACTGTCTATGTGTGGATGATTAGGGGTTTTTTTGGCCTGGTGAATAAAAAAGCCCTAGTAAGAAGTATTGAGAAGTTCTGATCCAGCAAAAACAGATTTGAACAATACAATAAAAACAAAATAGCAGAAAAAGGTTATTTGGTAAAACCAAAACATTTTCTGAACTCAGCATTAGTGTTTTAACTTAATTTTTATATTTTTAGCATTATTAGAATATTTTCTGTGTATGCTTTCCCTTTAAGGAAATAAACTTTCAAAACAATAAACCAAAGACCTTTCAAGAAGCAGAGGTAGGTTCATTTGAAAATGAATCACAGAATCACAGAATATCTCAAGTTGGAAGGGAAGGATAAGAATCATCAAGTACAGCTCCCCACTCATTGCAGAACTAAATAAAACTAAGTCACATGACTAAGAGCATTGTCCAGCGCTCCTTGGACTCTCACAGGTGTGGTGCTGTGACCATTTCCCAGAAACCGACCACCAGTGCAGTGTAGAGTGGGATTATCACCCCCCACCTTGACCAGCTTAGCATGCTGTGCTTGGTGCACCCCAGATGATTGGCCCCTTTGACTGCCAGGGCAAACCATTGACTCTTGTTCAACTTGCTATCAACCCAGTCCCCAGATCTCTTTCCACAGAGCTGCTCTCCAGCCTTTGATCCCGCAGTTTGTATATAGAACCAGGATTACCTTATCCCAGGTGGAGAATCCTGAACTTGCTCTTGTGAAACTTCATATGATTGAGGATTGCCCTAGTCTATCCAGATATATCTGAAGGCCTCTCTACCACAGCTCCTAGTAGTTTAACTTCAGTGAATGACAAATATTTATCTGGTGAAAAAGACCTAGGGTAAAATATTTCCTTTTTTTCCTAACATCAATTAGGTGACAAGCAAATAGTTGTCTAATTTGCTCACATTGTGATGATTTGTTTATAGTGATATATCTTTTTCTCACTCTTTACAACTCCCTACTTTCTGGGGGATCTCAGCCCCTCCTCCAAGGAGTCACTCAGTCAGAAATAAATAATGCAAACTGTCTACTTGAATATTAAAACAACCACATCATGTCTAACTTTGAAATCTAGAGCATTGGTTTTCTGCAAAGGACCAGTGAGCTACTACCTGAGAGAAAAGCCACAGGGTAGACTGCTTGCAACTCTTACTCTGCTGATACTCGTCAAGAGGTGAAATCCCTCCCCTGGAAGAGATGTTCACACTATCTGAGGTAGTTCCTGTTCTTGGGGTATAGAGTCTGAAACTGCTGCTGCTGGGGTGGTTCTCTGGTTTTGTATAGAAATAATGAGAAGCTAAACCAAATCTTACAACACATCCCCCCACCCCTTCCTTTCTTAGTGGACTCAACTTCATTCATTATTTCTCTCCCTTCCTCTCCCCCAGGTGACACAGTGGGAGACAAGGAATGAGGGTTTTGCTAAGTTCAGAACAAGTTATTTTCCTTCTTAGGGGAGGGATTCCTAACCCTCTTCCCCCACTATAGTGTGGAGTCTCACACACAGAAGGCAGTCCTCCACAAACTTCTCCAACATGAGTCTTTTCCCATGGGCCTTCAGTTCTTTACAAACTGTGCCAGCATGGGTCCCTTCTATGGGGTACAGTCCATCAGGGCCAGACTGCTCCAGCCTGATTCCCCGTGGAGTCACAAGTCCCCCCAGAAAACCTGCTCTGGTGTGGGCCCCTCTCTCCATGGGCTGCAGGTCCTACTAGGAGCTTCCTCCAATGCAGGTCACAGCATCTTCCATATGTCTCCACCCACTCCAGCATGGGGTCCTCCACAGGCTGCAGATGGGGTGTCTACCCTCCGTCATCGTCCATGGGCTGTAGGGGGACAACCTGCTCTGCCATGGTCTTCTCCATGGGTTGCAGTAGAATCTCTTGTCTGGCACATGGAGTGCCTCTTCCCTCCTGGCTTCTTCACTGACCTTGGTGTCTGCAAAGTTTCTTACATCTTCTTACTCCCTTCTCTGCTGGCAAAAAAAAATCTGTCTGTGGGGTTTTTTCCTCTTAAATATGATTTACAGATGCGCTATGATCATCACTGATTGGCTCAGCTGTTGTCAGTCCTTGAGCCCTTCATGGGCTCATTTATTGATCGGGTTTGCTTCTCCTCACAGATTCTCTTCTCATTTGTCAGTCAGATGTGTGTCCCTGTAAGTTCCTTCCTCCCTTTTGTATCATCACTTGTCACACTGAAAAAGCTCCTTGACCAGACACCCATGCTCGATTGCCAGTAGAAATTTCAGCCCAAAGCTCTCTGCATAAGAGATTGTCCTGGTTTCAGCTATGATGGAGTTAAATTTTTTTTTTTTTTTTAGCAGTGAATGGAATGCCATGTTTGGGTGTTAGCATGAGAATAGTGCTGATAGCACCCTGATGTTTCCGATTTGTTGCCGGGCAATCAAGGACCTTTCTCAGCTCTGCATACTTCCTTACTAGTGAGAAAGGAGGGGACGCAGCCAGGACAGGTGACTCGAATTGGCCAAAGAGCATATTCCATGCCAGTTACGTCATGCTTAGTTTAAGGGGGGACTGGGGGGAAGAGGAGGAGACAACGCCAGGACGTGCGGTTTCTGGGGCGGTCGGGTTGTCCGGGATGGGCTCTAAGCTGTGCGGCCTGAGTTGTGTGGTTTGGTGAGAAATTGCATTGTGTATCACCAGTTTCATCTATTTTGTGCTTTAAACTTCTGTTATTGTTATATCTAGTTTGCTGTTATTGTTTAGTAAACTATCCTTATCCCAACCTGCGTGGTTCTGGTTTCTAGGTTGTGGTTTCTTTTCCTCCTTTCTTCCTTCCCTTTTCCCCTTCCCCCAACTCTCCTTCCCCCTTCCTTTTAAAAGTACAAGCAACTGTGTGGGGAGCAGCCCTCGGCCGGGGCAAAATCACGACAGTTATTTTGGCGCCCAACGTGGGGCACGAACGGTTGGGATAACGGTAGATCTGACCTTAACTATCGCAATTAAGATAAGCACTGTTGTTTAAGCAATCTCTGGTCACGATGTTGTGGTATTTATTTACAAGGCTGTGGCAGCAAAACCACCGCATGCTGTATACAATCCTGGCAGGATTCTTTACTCTCTCAGGTCTGCTGCTCCCGTATTTGTTCCCATACTTCATTATAGTGTATTTTATGATATCGGTCTATGATACAATAATATCGATGATCATGAGCTTAAGCTGGTACTTGTATGAGGTTTTGCTGTCCTGTCCATTCTTTGGACAGGGAGGGGTTAGTAACAGCAGCCGGTATGGTGGGGGCACTGCTTTCTTTTCCTTTGGGCTAAATACAACAGCTCTTAGGGCAGTTTTTGAAAATCTTCAATATCTCTGGGATATTCAAACTAGCATTTTGCTATTGGTAGGTTTGGTGCAGATGGTTCAGTTTTTGTTATATATCAAGCATAGGTTTATGAATACCACTGAAGAGCTTTCTCCGAGACAGAATAATCACGAGTGGCAGGGCATGTGGCAAAGTATGGGCGAGTACCTAGGTACTTTCTCACGCCCGATGGTTTGGAACTTCACTCCTGAACAGCTACAAGACCCCGATCAAGTGACTGCATACCTAAGGAAAAATTGCTGTAGGTTTCCCAGAGATGGACACCTTACTGCACTGTGCTGGGCTCTGGCCACTATTTATCAAACACTGCTTGATAGCAGGCAGCACTGTCAGCACTGTCAGCACTGTCAGGGAGAAGGGAAAGGAAACAGACTGGCAGATACTATAGCTGCTGCAACCACTGGGGCTGACACTGCAGCTACTGCAACCCCTGTGACCGACACTGCAGCTACTGTAATCTCTACAGCAGACACTGCAGATGATCAGAAAAACCAACCCACACCAGTGTCTGTTGCTCCCGTACAAAAGAGGAAAGGCACAAAGAAATCAGTTCGCATAGTGACGGATAAGGATGATGATCAACCGGGATCATCTCGAGGATATCAGGATGAGGCAGAACCAGAGATTGTTACCCGATCCCTGACTCTGAGTGAGCTGCGTGAGGTTCGAAAAGATTTCACTCGCCACCCAAGTGAGCACATTATCACTTGGTTGCTCCGATGTTGGGATCACGGGGCCAATAGTTTGGAATTAGAAGGCAGAGAGGCCAAGCAGTTGGGATCCCTAGCTAGAGAAGGAGGAATTGACAAAGCAATTGGGAGGAGGCCGGAAATCCTCAGCCTCTGGAGGCGACTACTGTCAAGTGTGCAGGAAAGATATCCCATAAAGGAATATATTACATGCCAGACACCCAAGTGTAACAGCATAGAGACATCTGTCCAGCACCTGAGAGAATTAGCTGTACGGGAGATAATTTATTATGATCTGGACAATTCACGGCTTCCCGCTGATCCCGATGAAGTCCTATGCACTCCAGATATGTGGCGTAAGGTTGTACGAAGTGCACCAGCAGGGTATACCAATTCACTGGCAGCAATTGACTGGGATGATACGAATCCGCCAACCGTAAATGAGGTGGCCTGCCGACTCCGGAAATACCAAGACAATGTTTCCCTCTCCGTCATTGCAGCAGTAGAGAAACTGGTTCAACGACTTGACAACAATGTGTCCAACTCCCAACCCGTATGGAGCAATGTTGCAGCTACTGGGAGAAAGCGTCCATCGTTCCAAGAGGGAGAATACACACCACGACGGACATTGTGGTTTTACCTGCTTGATCATGGAGAGGACATGAGGAAATGGGATATGCAGCCCACCTCAGCCCTTCGAGCACGAGTAAATGAGCTGCGGGGTAAAACAATCCCACAACGAGATTTTGCCAGGAAGAAGGCTGCACCAGTTTCTACTGGGCAGTTCCCTAGACCAACTGGAAGGCCTACCTATATGTCTGATGTGCCTGATCCTTTTGAAGGGACCTCTAAGTCCTTTATGCAACCAGTGGAAAACAAATATGATCAGCAGCAATAGAGGGGCCCTGCCTCCAGCCAGGTGGAGGAGAGGGATAATCGGGTTTATTGGACTGTGTGGATCCGATGGCCTGGCACGTCAGACCCACAAGAGTACAAAGCTCTGGTGGATACTGGTGCCCAGTGTACTCTAATGCCATCGAATCATGAAGGGGTAGAACCTGTTTGTATTTCTGGAGTGACAGGGGGATCCCAACAACTAACTGTGCTAGAGGCTGAGGTGAGCCTAACTGGGAAGGACTGGGAAAAACACCCCATTGTGACTGGTCCAGAAGCTCCGTGCATTTTAGGTATAGATTATCTACGTAGAGGGTATTTTAAAGACCCAAAAGGGTACCGATGGGCTTTTGGAATAGCTGCTTTGGAAACAGAAGAAATTGAACAATTGTGTGCCTTGCCTGGACTCTCGGAGGATTCTGCTGTTGTGGGGTTGTTGAAGGGTGAAGAACAGCAAGTGCCAGTTGCTACGATGACGGTGCACAGACGACAATACCGTACTAACCGAGATTCCCTGATTCCCATCCATAAGCTGATTCGTCAACTGGAGGATCAGGGAGTGATCAGCCGAACCCACTCACCCTTTAATAGTCCCATATGGCCAGTGAGGAAGTCCAATGGAGAGTGGAGGCTGACAGTAGATTATCGTGGCCTAAATGAAGTCACTCCAGGTATGAGTGCTGCTGTGCCAGACATGTTAGAGCTCCAGTATGAATTGGAATCGAAGGCAGCCAAGTGGTACGCCACAATCGACATTGCGAATGCTTTCTTCTCGATCCCACTGGCGCCAGAGTGCAGGCCACAGTTTGCTTTCACTTGGAGAGGCATCCAATACACGTGGAATCGTCTGCCCCAGGGGTGGAAACATAGCCCCACCATCTGCCATGGACTAATCCAGAATACACTGGAAAAGGGTGAAGCACCAGAGCACCTGCAGTATATCGATGACATCATTGTATGGGGCAACACAGCAGAGGAAGTTTTTGAAAAAGGAAACAGGGTAATTAAAATCCTTTTAGAAGCCGGTTTTGCTATAAAACGAAGTAAAGTCAAGGGGCCTACGCGAGAAATCCAGTTTTTAGGAATAAAATGGCAGGATGGGCGTCGTCACATCCCAATGGACATTATTAATAAAATAGCAGCTATGTCTCCACCAAGCAACAAAAAGGAAACACAAGCTTTCTTAGGTGTTATAGGTTTTTGGCGACTGCATGTCCCAAACTACAGTCTCATTGTGAGCCCACTCTACCATGTAACTCGAAAGAAGAATGATTTCCAATGGGGCCCTGAGCAACAGCAAGCCTTTGAGCAGATCAAATGCGAGATAGTCCATGCAGTGGCCCTTGGGCCTGTCCGGACAGGGACAGATATTAAAAATGTGCTCTACACTGCAGCTGGGGAGAACGGCCCGACCTGGAGTCTCTGGCAGAAAGCACAAGGGGAGACTCGAGGTCGACCGCTGGGGTTTTGGAGTCGGGCCTACAAAGGATCTGAGGCCAATTATACTCCAACAGAAAAGGAAATACTGGCCGCCTACGAAGGGGTTCGAGCCGCCTCAGAAGTGATTGGAACTGAAGCCCAGCTCCTCCTGGCACCCTGACTGCCGGTGCTGGGCTGGATGTTCAAAGGGAAGGTTCCTTCTACACACCATGCCACTGATGCTACGTGGAGCAAGTGGGTTGCACTAATTACACAGCGGGCTCGAATAGGAAACCCCAATCGCCCAGGAATTGTGGAGGTGATCACAGACTGGCCAGAAGGCAAAGATTTTGGGATGTCACCAGAGGATGAGGAGGTAACACGCGCTGAAGAAGCCCCACCCTACAACGAACTGCCAGAGAATGAGAAGCGATATGCCCTGTTCACTGATGGGTCTTGTCGCATTGTGGGTAAGCATCGGAGATGGAAAGCCGCTGTATGGAATCCTATAAGAAGAGTAGCAGAAGCCACTGAAGGAAAAGGTGAATCAAGCCAGTTCGCTGAGGTGAAGGCCATCCAGTTAGCCCTGGACATTGCTGAGAGAGAAAAGTGGCCAAGGCTCTACCTTTATACTGATTCATGGATGGTGGCGAATGCCCTGTGGGGGTGGTTGCAGCAGTGGAAAAAGAACAACTGGCAGCGTAGAGGCAAACCTATATGGGCTGGTGACTTATGGCAAGATATCTCTGCTCGGTTAGAGAAACTTGTTGTAAAGGTACGTCATGTCGACGCCCATGTACCTAAGAGTCGGGCCATGGAGGAACATGAAAACAACCATCAGGTAGATAAGGCTGCTAGGATTAAAGTGGCTCAGGTAGATCTAGACTGGCAACGTAAGGGTGAATTATTCATGGCTCGATGGGCCCATGATACCTCGGGTCATCAAGGGAGAGATGCAACATATAGATGGGCTCGGGATCGAGGGGTGGACTTGACCATGGACGCCATTGCACAAGTTGTCCACGAATGTGAGACATGTGCTGCAATCAAGCAAGCTAAGCGGTTAAAGCCCCTTTGGTATGGAGGACGGTGGATGAAATATAAATATGGGGAGGCTTGGCAGATTGATTACATCACCCTCCCACAAACCCGCCATGGCAAACGTTATGTGCTTACAATGGTGGAGGCAACTACCGGCTGGCTAGAAACATATCCCGTACCCCATGCCACTGCTCGAAATACAATTCTGGGCCTTGAAAGGCAAGTCCTCTGGCGACATGGTACTCCAGAAAGAATCGAGTCAGACAATGGGACTCATTTCCGAAATACTCTTATAGACACCTGGGCCAAAGAGCATGGCATTGAGTGGGTGTACCACATTCCTTACCATGCACCGGCTTCTGGG
This sequence comes from Porphyrio hochstetteri, assembly GCA_020800305.1. Classification (NCBI taxonomy): domain Eukaryota; kingdom Metazoa; phylum Chordata; class Aves; order Gruiformes; family Rallidae; genus Porphyrio; species Porphyrio hochstetteri. The sequence goes on along the minus strand of CM036915.1, from coordinate 12,956,917 downwards.
AAAATTGAACGATATAATGGACTTTTAAAAACTACACTGAAAGCAATGTGTGGTGGGACATTCAAGCATTGGGATACACATTTGGCCAAAGCCACGTGGTTAGTTAACTCTAGGGGTCTACCAATCGGGCTGGCCCTGCCCAGGCAAAATTTCCACGTGCTGTAGAGGGAGACAGAGTCCCAGTAGTGCATATGAAGAGTGTATTGGGAAAGAGAGTTTGGGTCATCCCTGCTTCAGGCAAAGGTAAACCCATGTCTGGAATTGTTTTTGCTCAAGGACCTGGCTGTACTTGGTGGGTAATGCAGAGGGATGGAGAAGTTCGATGTGTACCTCAAGGGGATTTGATTTTGGGTGAGAATAGCCAATATAATTAATGAAGTAGAAATTGTAATAATTGCCAAATAACCCATTATTGTATATTTCATTATTGTTATGATTGCTGTATGTTGTACCATAGCATTATAGCTGGAGTCATACAAGTTAATGAAGAATGAGTGCCATGATGATGGAACTAAAGCCTGGCCTCTCAAGAACTTTTTTCTCCCTTTGAAAATAAACTCTGACCCACAGACTATGAGCATGGACCATGCCAGGTGTATCAGTCAAGAGCCTGAGATGCAGCATGCAACGAGCCAATGGAACATACAACTATCCTGAGAAACTGTTACGACAAATGGAGCCTGAAAATCATGAACTAAATGAACTCAACAACTTCAGAGGGATGATTCACAGACTGAGGGAATAAGATCTGTATGCACATATGTGTGCATACATGTGTACATACATATATGGGTGTGTGAAACACGAAACTGGTTGTACCCAAAGAAAATTGTTGGATCTGGTCATGACGTAAATGGTATGGAATAAGGGGTGGATAATGTCCTGGTTTCAGCTATGATGGAGTTAAATTTTTTTTTTTTTTTTAGCAGTGAATGGAATGCCATGTTTGGGTGTTAGCATGAGAATAGTGCTGATAGCACCCTGATGTTTCCGATTTGTTGCCGGGCAATCAAGTACCTTTCTCAGCTCTGCATACTTCCTTACTAGTGAGAAAGGAGGGGACGCAGCCAGGACAGGTGACTCGAATTGGCCAAAGAGCATATTCCATGCCAGTTACGTCATGCTCAGTTTAAGGGGGGACTGGGGGGAAGAGGGGGAGACAACGCCAGGACGTGCGGTTTCTGGGGCGGTCGGGTTGTCCGGGACGGGCTCTAAGCTGTGCGGCCTGAGTTGTGTGGTTTGGTGAGAAATTGCATTGTGTATCACCAGTTTCATCTATTTTGTGCTTTAAACTTCTGTTATTGTTATATCTAGTTTGCTGTTATTGTTTAGTAAACTATCCTTATCCCAACCTGCGTGGTTCTGGTTTCTAGGTTGTGGTTTCTTTTCCTCCTTTCTTCCTTCCCTTTTCCCCTTCCCCCAACTCTCCTTCCCCCTTCCTTTTAAAAGTACAAGCGACTGTGTGGGGAGCAGCCCTCGGCCGGGGCAAAACCACGACAGAGATGCATGTGTTTGATTTGTTTTTTTCCTGTGGGGTGGTAGTGTATTGGTGTATTGTTCTTCTTGTTGTTGCTATTGTTATTAGGTAGTCTCCACGGGCTGCTTTGCTTTTTGTCTTCTGATTTGCAGGAGGCTTATCTATGCATGATGTTCAGGGAACACTTGTTGCTCTGAGCACACCACTGATTCACAAATCCCCATCCCAGGAGACTAATCAAACCAATAGGAAAATTGCTGCCCCTGTGATGTTGCTGATAACGTTGAACATTCTGGACATGATATAAAGACTTCTTCCCCCTCTACCTAGGTCATCAGAAATGTCTGCTCCCGTTTCCAAAGCTTCCACCTTGCATCTGACCTGACTACCTACAAGCCCCCACGGTCTCACACTAGTCATTGTCCTCAGGGCTGCAGTATCAATGCTTCAGCAAGAAGAATGCCAGGGAGATAGGGAAGAAGAAAGGAGAGCAGAAACCATCGGTCTTTTCACTCCACAAAATAAATTGAATTAGCTTGTGTTCAACTTTGCTTTCCAGCTGAATTTCAGAGGGCCTTGCCACATGGAGAAACATGCTGATTGGTAGTGAGGTGAGGCTTGCACAGAAGTATCCTTTTCCTATTATGTTGTAGTAGTGTTCTTACAGCTGGAAAAATAGGCAAGTCTCTGCATGCAAAGTGTTTTCTTTACATTTCTATTTAAGCAGGAGTCTTAAAATACAGAAAAGCACTTTGGGATAACTATTTCTCTTGGACTGGATGTGTTGACCAGCCAATTACAGAAAGTTTCAGTCAGCATCTGTGAAACAGAAGGGAAGTGATAGAAGAGAAAAAATATGTTGAGGAGGAACAGGGGAAAGGGACGAGGTCACCTGTGGCTGAGTAAGAGAAACAAGCAGCATCAGAGGAGGTTAGGGGACACACCTGAATGGAGTGATGTCTTTCTGGAAGTGGATTTTGGTGAGGAGGGCTTTGGTCCCTGAAGGCAGCAAATAACATCTCAGAGATAAAGGCATTTGCATTTCATGAACTGCAGCTACAACTCTTCCAACAGAGGGGACTAATATTTCGGTAAGTCTATAATATTATGAATACCAATGTTTCCAACAGAACTTCCTAAGACTTTACAGGGAATAGTTTGGAAGTGATTTTTTGTCATTAGTTGTATTTGTGAACATTAATCAGCACCACTGGTCCTGAGGAATTTGCAGTCTGTATTGTAAGCTAGAAATACCTGTGCCTACCTGCCCTAGAAACACAGTCTCAGGACTTTCCTCCATGTGGTTGGGACATACCCTTAACAATAAACAAAAATAAATAACCAGAGCAATATGCAGCTCATCTGGAGCAGAAAGAAGTGAAAGCTGTGAGTGCTCACTGCATTTTAGAAGACCAGAGATGCTGACTGAGCTGACTGTATTCTCTTGGTGGGCAGTACAATCGGCTTCCAGGGTGATGAACCAGTGTGTCTGCAACCTGCAGCATTAACTCAGCTCCTGCAAACTCAGTCTGCCTCCACGATGGTGTTGTGTGAGGGGAGCAATGCATAACGAGACACGAGTGGGCGAGTTCATCCTGTTGGGCATCACCGATGTCCAGGGGCTGCAGCACTTTTGCTTCATGTCCTGGTTTCAGCTATGATGGAGTTAAACTTTTTTTTTAGCAGTGGATGGAATGCCATGTTTGGGTGTTAGCATGAGAATAGTGCTGATAGCACCCTGATGTTTTCCGATTTGTTGCCGGGCAATCAAGTACCTTTCTCAGCTCTGCATACTTCCTTACTAGTGAGAAAGGAGGGGACGCAGCCAGGACAGGTGATCCGAATTGGCCAAAGAGGATATTCCATACCAGTTACGTCATGTTCGGTATAAGGGGGGACTGGGGGGAAGAGGGGGAGACAACGCCAGGACGTGCAGTTTCTGGGGCGGTCGGGTTGTCCGGGACGGGCTCTAAGCTGTGCGGCCTGAGTTGTGTGGTTTGGTGAGAAATTGCATTGTGTATCACCAGTTTCATCTATTTTGTGCTTTAAACTTATGTTATTGTTATATCTAGTTTTCTGTTATTGTTTAGTAAACTATCCTTATCCCAACCTGCGTGGTTCTGGTTTCTAGGTTGTGGTTTCTTTTCCTCCTTTCTTCCTTCCCTTTTCCCCTTCCCCCAACTTTCCCTCCCCCTTCCTTTTAAAAGTACAAGCGACTGTGTGGGGAGCAGCCCTCGGCCGGGGCAAAACCATGACAGTTATTTTGGCGCCCGAACAGGGACACGAACGGTTGGGATAACGGTAGATCTGACCCTAACTATCGCAATTAAGATAAGCACTGTTGTTTAAGCAATCTCTGGTCACGATGTTGTGGTATTTATTTACAAGGCTGTGGCAGCAAAACCACCGCATGCTGTATACAATCCTGGCAGGATTCTTTACTCTCTCAGGTCTGTGGCTCCCGTATTTGTTCCCATACTTCATTATAGTGTATTTTATGATATCGGTCTATGATACAATAATATCGATGATCATGAGCTTAAGCTGGTACCTGTATGAGGTTTTGCTGTCCTGTCCATTCTTTGGACAGGGAGGGGTTAATAACAGCAGCCGGTATGGTGGGGGCACTGCTTTCTTTTCCTTTGGGCTAAATACAACAGCTCTTAGGGCAGTTTTTGAAAATCTTCAATATCTCTGGGATATTCAAACTAGCATTTTGCTATTGGTAGGTTTGGGGCAGATGGTTCAGTTTTTGTTATATATCAAGCATAGGTTTATGAATACCACTGAAGAGCTTTCTCCGAGACAGAATAATCACGAGTGGCAGGGCATGTGGCAAAGTATGGGCGAGTACCTAGGTACTTTCTCACGCCCGATGGTTTGGAATTTCACTCCTGAACAGCTACAAGACCCCGACCAAGTGACTGCATACCTAAGGAAAAATTGCTGTAGGTTTCCCAGAGATGGACACCTTACTGCACTGTGCTGGGCTCTGGCCACTATTTATCAAACACTGCTTGATAGCAGGCAGCACTGTCAGCACTGTCAGGGAGAAGGGAAAGGAAACAGACTGGCAGATACTATAGCTGCTGCAACCACTGGGGCTGACACTGCAGCTACTGCAACCCCTGTGACCAACACTGCAGCTACTGTAATCTCTACAGCAGACACTGCAGATGATCAGAAAAACCAACCCACACCAGTGTCTGTTGCTCCCGTACAAAAGAGGAAAGGCACAAAGAAATCAGTTCGTATAGTGACGGATAAGGATGATGATCAACCGGGATCATCTCGAGGATATCAGGATGAGGCAGAACCAGAGATTGTTACCCGATCCCTGACTCTGAGTGAGCTGCATGAGGTTCGAAAAGATTTCACTCGCCACCCAAGTGAGCACATTATCACTTGGTTGCTCCGATGTTGGGATCACGGGGCCAGTAGTTTGGAATTAGAAGGCAGAGAGGCCAAGCAGTTGGGATCCCTAGCTAGAGAAGGAGGAATTGACAAAGCAATTGGGAGGAGGCCGGAAATCCTCAGCCTCTGGAGGCGACTACTGTCAAGTGTGAAGGAAAGATATCCCATAAAGGAATATATTACATGCCAGACACCCAAGTGTAACAGCATAGAGACATCTGTCCAGCACCTGAGAGAATTAGCTGTACGGGAGATAATTTATTATGATCTGGACAATTCACGGCTTCCCGCTGATCCCGATGAAGTCCTATGCACTCCAGATATGTGGCGTAAGGTTGTACGAAGTGCACCAGCAGTGTATACCAATTCACTGGCAGCAATTGACTGGAATGATACGAATCCGCCAACCGTAAATGAGGTGGCCTGCCGACTCCGGAAATACCAAGACAATGTTTCCCTCTCCGTCATTGCAGCAGTAGAGAAACTGGTTCAACGACTTGACAACAATGTGTCCAACTCCCAACCCGTATGGAGCAATGTTGCAGCTACTGGGAGAAAGCGTCCATCGTTCCAAGAGGGAGAATACACACCACGACGGACATTGTGGTTTTACCTGCTTGATCATGGAGAGGACATGAGGAAATGGGATATGCAGCCCACCTCAGCCCTTCGAGCACGAGTAAATGAGCTGCGGGGTAAAACATTCGCACAACGATATTCTGCCAGGAAGAAGGCTGCACCAGTTTCTACTGGGCAGTTCCCTAGACCAACTGGAAGGCCTACCTATATGTCTGATGTGCCTGATCCTTTTGAAGGGACCTCTAAGTCCTTTATGCAACCAGTGGAAAACAAATATGATCAGCAGCAATAGAGGGGCCCTGCCTCCAGCCAGGTGGAGGAGAGGGACAATCGGGTTTATTGGACTGTGTGGATCCGATGGCCTGGCACGTCAGACCCACAAGAGTACAAAGCTCTGGTGGATACTGGTGCCCAGTGTACTCTAATGCCATCGAATCATGAAGGGGTAGAACCTGTTTGTATTTCTGGAGTGACAGGGGGATCCCAACAACTAACTGTGCTAGAGGCTGAGGTGAGCCTAACTGGGAAGGACTGGGAAAAACACCCCATTGTGACTGGTCCAGAAGCTCCGTGCATTTTAGGTATAGATTATCTACGTAGAGGGTATTTTAAAGACCCAAAAGGGTACCGATGGGCTTTTGGAATAGCTGCTTTGGAAACAGAAGAAATTGAACAATTGTGTGCCTTGCCTGGACTCTCGGAGGATTCTGCTGTTGTGGGGTTGTTGAAGGGTGAAGAACAGCAAGTGCCAGTTGCTACGACGACGGTGCACAGACGACAATACCGTACTAACCGAGATTCCCTGATTCCCATCCATAAGCTGATTCGTCAACTGGAGGATCAGGGAGTGATCAGCCGAACCCACTCACCCTTTAATAGTCCCATATGGCCAGTGAGGAAGTCCAATGGAGAGTGGAGGCTGACAGTAGATTATCGTGGCCTAAATGAAGTCACTCCAGGTATGAGTGCTGCTGTGCCAGACATGTTAGAGCTCCAGTATGAATTGGAATCGAAGGCAGCCAAGTAGTACGCCACAATCGACATTGCGAATGCTTTCTTCTCGATCCCACTGGCGCCAGAGTGCAGGCCACAGTTTGCTTTCACTTGGAGAGGCATCCAATACACGTGGAATCGTCTGCCCCAGGGGTGGAAACATAGCCCCACCATCTGCCATGGACTAATCCAGAATACACTGGAAAAGGGTGAAGCACCAGAGCACCTGCAGTATATTGATGACATCATTGTATGGGGCAACACAGCAGAGGAAGTTTTTGAGAAAGGAAACAGGGTAATTAAAATCCTTTTAGAAGCCGGTTTTGCTATAAAACGAAGTAAAGTCAAGGGGCCTACGCGAGAAATCCAGTTTTTAGGAATAAAATGGCAGGATGGGCGTCGTCAGATCCCAATGGACATTATTAATAAAATAGCAGCTATGTCTCCACCAAGCAACAAAAAGGAAACACAAGCTTTCTTAGGTGTTATAGGTTTTTGGCGACTGCATGTCCCAAACTACAGTCTCATTGTGAGCCCACTCTACCATGTAACTCGAAAGAAGAATGATTTCCAATGGGGCCCTGAGCAACAGCAAGCCTTTGAGCAGATCAAACGCGAGATAGTCCATGCAGTGGCCCTTGGGCCTGTCCGGACAGGGACAGATATTAAAAATGTGCTCTACACTGCAGCTGGGGAGAACGGCCCGACCTGGAGTCTCTGGCAGAAAGCACAAGGGGAGACTCGAGGTCGACCGCTGGGGTTTTGGAGTCGGGCCTACAAAGGATCTGAGGCCAATTATACTCCAACAGAAAAGGAAGTACTGGCCGCCTACGAAGGGGTTCGAGCCGCCTCAGAAGTGATTGGAACTGAAGCCCAGCTCCTCCTGGCACCCTGACTGCCGGTGCTGGGCTGGATGTTCAAAGGGAAGGTTCCTTCTACACACCATGCCACTGATGCTACGTGGAGCAAGTGGGTTGCACTAATTACACAGCGGGCTCGAATAGGAAACCCCAATCGCCCAGGAATTGTGGAGGTGATCACAGACTGGCCAGAAGGCAAAGATTTTGGGATGTCACCAGAGGATGAGGAGGTAACACGCGCTGAAGAAGCCCCACCCTACAACGAACTGCCAGAGAATGAGAAGCGATATGCCCTGTTCACTGATGGGTCTTGTCGCATTGTGGGTAAGCATCGGAGATGGAAAGCCGCTGTATGGAATCCTATAAGAAGAGTAGCAGAAGCCACTGAAGGAAAAGGTGAATCAAGCCAGTTCGCTGAGGTGAAGGCCATCCAGTTAGCCCTGGACATTGCTGAGAGAGAAAAGTGGCCAAGGCTCTACCTTTATACTGATTCATGGATGGTGGCGAATGCCCTGTGGGGGTGGTTGCAGCTGTGGAAAAAGAACAACTGGCAGCGTAGAGGCAAACCTATATGGGCTGATGACTTATGGCAAGATATCTCTGCTCGGTTAGAGAAACTTGTTGTAAAGGTACGTCATGTCGACGCCCATTTACCTAAGAGTCGGGCCATGGAGGAACATGAAAACAACTATCAGGTAGATAAGGCTGCTAGGATTAAAGTGGCTCAGGTAGATCTAGACTGGCAACGTAAGGGTGAATTATTCATGGCTCGATGGGCTCATGATACCTCGGGTCATCAAGGGAGAGATGCAACATATAGATGGGCTCGGGATCGAGGGGTGGACTTGACCATGGACGCCATTGCACAAGTTGTCCACGAATGTGAGACGTGCTGCAATCAAGCAAGCTAAGCGGTTAAAGCCCCTTTGGTATGGAGGACGGTGGATGAAATATAAATATGGGGAGGCTTGGCAGATTGATTACATCACCCTCCCACAAACCCGCCATGGCAAACGTTATGTGCTTACAATGGTGGAGGCAACTACCGGCTGGCTAGAAACATATCCCGTACCCCATGCCACTGCTCGAAATACAATTCTGGGCCTTGAAAGGCAAGTCCTCTGGCGACATGGTACTCCAGAAAGAATCGAGTCAGACAATGGGACTCATTTCCGAAACACTCTTATAGACACCTGGGCCAAAGAGCATGGCATTGAGTGGGTGTACCACATTCCTTACCATGCACCGGCTTCTGGGAAAATTGAACGATATAATGGACTTTTAAAAACTACACTGAAAGCAATGTGTGGTGGGACATTCAAGCATTGGGATACACATTTGGCCAAAGCCACGTGGTTAGTTAACTCTAGGGGATCTACCAATCGGGCTGGCCCTGCCCAGTCAAAATTTCCACGTACTGTAGAGGGAGACAGAGTGCCAGTAGTGCATATGAAGAGTGTATTGGGAAAGAGAGTTTGGGTCATTCCTGCTTCAGGCAAAGGTAAACCCATGTCTGGAATTGTTTTTGCTCAAGGACCTGGCTGTACTTGGTGGGTAATGCAGAGGGATGGAGAAGTTCGATGTGTACCTCAAGGGGATTTGATTTTGGGTGAGAATAGCCAATATAATTAATAAAGTAGAAATTATAATAATTGCCAAATAATCCATTATTGTATATTCATTATTGTTATGATTGCTGTATGTTGTACCATAGCATTATAGCCGGAGTCATACAAGTTAATGAAGAATGAGTGCCATGATGATGGAACTAAAGCCTGGCCTCTCAAGAACTTTTTGCTCCCGTTGAAAATAAACTCTGACCCACAGACTATGAGCATGGACCATGCCAGGTGTATCAGTCAAGAGCCTGAGATGCAGCATGCAACGAGCCAATGGAACATACAACTATCCTGAGAAACTGTTACGACAAATGGAGCCTGGAAATCATGGACTAAATGAACTCAACAACTTCAGAGGGATGATTCACAGACTGAGGGAATAAGATCTGTATGCACATATGTGTGCATACATGTGTAAATACATACATATATGGGTGTGTGAAACACGAAACTGGTTGTACCCAAAGAAAATTGTTGGATCTGGTCATGACGTAAATGGTATGGAATAAGGGGTGGATAATGTCCTGGTTTCAGCTATGATGGAGTTAAACTTTTTTTTTAGCAGTGGATGGAATGCCATGTTTGGGTGTTAGCATGAGAATAGTGCTGATAGCACCCTGATGTTTTCCGATTTGTTGCCGGGCAATCAAGGACCTTTCTCAGCTCTGCATACTTCCTTACTAGTGAGAAAGGAGGGGACGCAGCCAGGACAGGTGATCCGAATTGGCCAAAGAGGATATTCCATACCAGTTACGTCATGTTCGGTATAAGGGGGGACTGGGGGGAAGAGGGGGAGACAACGCCAGGACGTGCAGTTTCTGGGGCGGTCGGGTTGTCCGGGACGGGCTCTAAGCTGTGCGGCCTGAGTTGTGTGGTTTGGTGAGAAATTGCATTGTGTATCACCAGTTTCATCTATTTTGTGCTTTAAACTTATGTTACTGTTATATCTAGTTTTCTGTTATTGTTTAGTAAACTATCCTTATCCCAACCTGCGTGGTTCTGGTTTCTAGGTTGTGGTTTCTTTTCCTCCTTTCTTCCTTCCCTTTTCCCCTTCCCCCAACTTTCCCTCCCCCTTCCTTTTAAAAGTACAAGCGACTGTGTGGGGTGCGGCCCTTGGCTGGGGCAAAACCACGACACTTCATCACATTTCTGTTGCTCTACTTGACCTGTCTTCTGGGAAATGGTGCCATTGTGACCGTGGTGATATGTGAGCCCCGGCTCCACACACCAATGTACTTCTTCCTGGGGAACCTCTCCTGCCTGGACATTTTCTACTCTACTGTCACGGTTCCCAAGATGCTGACTGGCTTTCTCTTTGGCCCCCAGCCCATCTCTTTAGGCGAGTGTTTGGCTCAGCTCCACTTCTTCCACTTCCTTGGCAGTACAGAGGCTGTGCTCCTGGCCACCATGGCCTACGACCGCTATGTGGCCATTTGCAATCCTTTGCGCTACGCCCTTGTCATGAGCCCACGGACTTGTCTGCTGCTGGCTGGGGCCTGCTGGTCCACTGGCTTTGTGCATGCCATGATGCACTCAGTCATGACCTCTCAACTCAGTTTCTGTGGCCACAACCACATTCATCACTTCTTCTGTGACATCAAGCCACTGTTGAATTTAGCTTGCAGTAATACCAGCCTCAACATGAGCCTCCTCAACATTGTCACCCCAACTATTGCTCTAGGCTCCTTCACTCTCACAGTGCTCTCCTACCTCTACATCATCTCCTTTGTTGTCCAGAAAGTCCATTCCCAGGAAGGAAGATGGAAGCCCTTCTCCACTTGTGCTTCCCACCTCACCGTTGTGGCACTGTTTTACATGCCAGTGCTTTTCAATTATGCACAGCCCTCCTCAGGAAGCTCCCTGGATAGAGATGTGCCAGTGTCTCTCCTGTACAGTGCTATCACTTCAGCTCTGAATCCCTTGATCTACACTCTTAGGAACCAGGAAGTAGCATCTGCCCTGAAAAAATTGTTATGGAGAAAACTCTTTCATGGAGGGAAGTGATGAAAACAAGGACAAGGCTCAGAATGGGCTTACTCCACTACTATTTATAAGGAAAGTGTTCAAAGGCATTGCAAGAGAGTGAACTACTTGTTGTCTTGCATTTAGAAGCTAATTGGATGGATCAAAATCAGGAGAGATATTCCAGGACTGAAGCTTCTTCCATCATTTTTAGATGTCCTGTGGTGTCCCACCTTGTTTCTGGTTTCCCATACAGAAGTGTGTGTGTGTGTTTTTTGTGCAGGATTTGAGGCATAGGTGATGGAGGCAGAGAATGGAAGGAGAACTCCTTGGCACAGGTCTGATTTCTGGCATTTCTGGAGAGCAAGGTCCTGCACATGGATTAGAGCAATCCCAAGCATGATGACAGGTTGAGCAGAGAATTGAAGAGAGCAGTCCTTAGGCGTAGGGGTTGGCTGTACAAGGGAAAGAGAAGCTCAACACGACCCAACAAGGTTCATTTGCACCCCAGAAGGTCAGTGGTGTCCTGGGCTGCAATCAGCATCATGAACAGAATCACAGAATCACAAGTTTGGAAAAGACCATTAAGATCATCAAACCCAACCATTCCTGTCCTATGCTAAACCATATCTCTGAGTACCTAATCTACCCTTTTTTTAAACACATCCAGGGATGGTGACTCAACCCCCTCCCTGAGCAGCCTGTTCCAGGTCCTGACAACTCTTTCAGTGCCACACTATTTTTAATACAAGCCAGGATGCCATTAGCTTTCTTGGCCACCCGAGCACACTGCTGGCTCTATTCAGTCAGCAGTCACCAAATACCCTGTCCTGGTTTCAGCTATGATGGAGTTAAATTTTTTTTTAGCAGTGGATGGAATGCCATGTTTGGGTGTTAGCATGAGAATAGTGCTGATAGCACCCTGATGTTTCCGATTTGTTGCCGGGCAATCAAGTACCTTTCTCAGCTCTGCATACTTCCTTACTAGTGAGAAAGGAGGGGACGCAGCCAGGACAGGTGACCCGAATTGGCCAAAGAGGATATTCCATGCCAGTTACGTCATGCTCAGTATAAGGGGGGACTGGGGGGAAGAGGGGGACACAACACCAGGACGTGCAGTTTCTGGGGACAGTTGGGTTGTCCGGGACGGGCTCTAAGCTGTGCGGCCTGAGTTGTGTGGTTTGGTGAGAAACTGCATTGTGTATCACCAGTTTCATCTATTTTGTGCTTTAAACTTCTGTTATTGTTATATCTAGTTTTCTGTTATTGTTTAGTAAACTATCCTTATCCCAACCTGCGTGGTTCTGGTTTCTAGGTTGTGGTTTATTTTCCTCCTTTCTTCCTTCCCTTTTCCCCTTCCCCCAACTTCCCTTCCCCCTTCCTTTTAAAAGTACAAGCGACTGTGTGGGGTGCGGCCCCCGGCTGGGGCAAAACCACGACATACCCCCAGGTCCTTCTCTGCCTGACAGCTCTCCAGCCAGTCTGCCCCAAGCCTGTAGTGCTGCATGAGGTTGTTATGTCCCATGTACAGGACTCTGCACTTGGCATTATTAAACCTCATCCCGTTGGTCTCAGCCAACACCAGGTTGAGGGAGTGGATTCTGCCCCTCTTCTCTGCTCCTACAAGACCCCTTTTTTTGATGACAGTAGGGAGGCCCTGGCACACGTATCCCAGAGAAGCTCTGGTTGCCCCTGGATCCCTGGCAATGTTCAAGGCCAGGTTGGAAGGGGCTTTTGGCAACATGGGCTAGTGAAGGTTATCCCTGCCAATGGCAGGGGGTTGGAACTAGATGATCTTTGTGGTACCACTTATGAATAATACAGGTGTTCTTTCAGTCTGCACAACTGTTTCTCAGTGAACAATCAGGCAGAAATTTTGCACCATCCCTGAGCACTCACTTGCTCTTTTCATCACTCTTGGCCATGAGGAGCAAGTTACCTTGAGACACACACAGATTGTAACAATCTCTTGTAACGCACTTGGAAGTAAAGAAGTTGTGGAGAGTGATAAGGCTCCCTTGAATTTCCTTTTCTCCAGCTGAAACAGTCTCAAATCCCTGTTCCTCATAAAACTTATTCTCTAGACCAACTTTGTGGCTCTTCTCTGGATACATCATAGAACCTCAGTATCTTTTATGTTGTGACGGGCCAAAACTTAACACAGTATTCAAGAAACCACCTCACCACATAGAAATGGACAAGAAACAAAATCAGTGTTTGTCGCAGTTTTGCGTAGCTGTGCTGCCGAGATGGCTCCTGCAGCAGCAGCCAGAAGCTCTTTGCAGGCCCCAGACTATAATTCAAGGCCAGAGTTGCTGCTGACCAAGGCCGAGACAATATGAGACAGTCACAGTGCCTCTGGGAATCACATTTAGGAGAAAAAAATCTGCAGGCAGACACACTTTGCCACCAGAGAAGGGAGTGAGAAGATGTCACAAGCTGGGCGGACACCAAGGCCAGGCCCGAAGGAGAGGGGGGAAAGAATGAGGTTCTTCAGGTGCTGGAGAGAGATTCCCCTGCAGCCCGTGGAGAAGACCATGGTACAGCGGGTGTCCCCTCCCAGCCCATGGATAAGGACGGGGAGCAGAGACATCTACGGCCTCTGGAGAGATTGACCCACGCCTCAGCAAGCTTGGCAGGGCACTTGTGACTCTGGGGGGGACCAGGCTGGGGGAGTCTGGGCCCGAAGGTCAGTACCCATGGAAGGGAGTCTTGCTGAGAGGTCTGTGGTGAGGAGATGACTCCCCGATAGAGAGGACTCACGCTGCAGAAGTTCATGGATACAAATGTCTCGCGTGGCTGGGACCCCACGGTGCCACAGGGGAAGGGGGTGTGTATGGAATGCCCCCCCAGCTCAGAAGGAAAACAACTCGGGAGGAACGAACTGAAAACCCCCATTCCCCATTCCCTGCCCCTCCCTGCGCTGCGATGGGGGGAAGAAGGGAGTGAATTTATGATTAAAGTAGGTGAAGAAGGGAGGGGTGGGGGGAAAGTAGAAATGTTAAGGTCTGGAGGAGGAAAGCAGCTTGTGAGGAACCGACAGAACGCCACTCCCCATTCCCTGCCCCTCCCCATGCCGTGCTGGGGGGGGAAGAAAGGAGTAAAATCGTGATTGAAGTTTAAGTCTGCGAAGAAGGAGGGGGTGGGGGAAAGGTGCTTTAAGACCTGGCCGTGCTTCTCATTACCCAACTCTGGTTCACTGGGTGTGTAGTTGTAGTGTAATAAATCACTTTTCTTTCTTTTATTCTGTGCTGAGTCTGTTTTGCCCATTGCACTAATTAGAGAGTGATCCCTCTGTCCTTATCTCAAGTCCTAAGCTTCCTGATATATTTTTTCTCCCCTTTTTGGCTGAAAAGGGGAGTGAGCAAGTGACTTGGATGGACATTTGGCCTCTAGCCACGGCCAAACCACCACAGTATTTCATGACAGAACTAACCCTCTTGGGATATGAGATTGTTTCTGAGCCATTCTTTCCTCTTCTCCTATTCTTTTTCAATAATGCATATGCTGATCACGACTAGGAACATCCTCACCACTGTTTACTCTCATTCACTAGAACTCTGGAATTGATCCTTGAGACCTGTTCTAGTTCTGTTTGTGTGTTATGCTGAGATGGAGCCTTAAGTCCCTGCAGCCCAGACCCCCCTCAACACTGGTTCTCCTTTGGAAAGTGTGACTTTCTCCCCCACACATAGTGAGTAGTCATGGGCCATTAAACAAAGCCAGCAGAAGCAGCCTGGACGTAGCCTGTGTGGTGAAAAACTTAATCACCTTTGTGAGGATGTGTAGAAGGATGGTTTCTGCTCTTTTTAGAGAGTTTGGTCAAGGAACCTTTTCGTGCAAGAAGGGATGATCAGAAAGGGAGGAAGCAACTTACAGGGACACAAATCTGACTGACAAATGAGAAGAGAGACGGTGAGGAGAAGCAAAGCCGATCAAGAAATGAGCCCATGAAGGTGAAACAGGGAGGAACAAAGGGAGGGTGCACCAGGGCAAATCAGACGTGATCAGTCTGGCTGACTTTTACAATGACATAACTGTCTGGACAGACATGGGATGGCAGTAGATGTTGTGTGCTTTTGCTTGAGCAATGCCTTTAGTACAGTCTTCTGCAGACTCCTCAGATCTAAATTTCTTAGAAGTCCTGCTAAGTGCTAAGTAGGAGAGGTATTCCTAAGGGATCTCAGCTGTGGCTGCTACAGTTTATTCTATTGATTGACAACCTGAATGGTGGAACAGAGCACCCTCTCAGCATATTACCTTCCCCTCTCTTGGGCACTTCTGAGATCCCATTGGGAAGAATGCATCCAGTCTGGGATGGCCAAGTACTGGAAAGACATTGCTGGGTGGAGCAAGTCCAGCGGAGTAACACAGGGACATCAGGGTGATTAGTGGTCTGACACACCTTGGGGACAATGAGGGGCTGGAAGACAGCGTTTGTTCAGGGACACAAATCTGACTGACAAAACTGATAAGGGTGATGGTGAGGAGAAGCAAAGCTTATGGCTTAAGGAGTGCCACGGATTCTTCAGGGTTTTGGGTGCCCACGACGCGGGGAAGCGAAACGAACTCAATATGAGTGATCCAACTTCACTTTATTGCTTACAACACAAGGCTTATATAGCCAAAGAAACATATGTGGCAACATCTCATTGGTTATTCTAAACCTATACGGTTACACCTATTGGTCAACTGCCTTGTTGCTAGAGCTCCTGTCTACAAGCTAGCTGATCACGTGCAATGCCTACGTGCTTCGCGTGCACCCCGTCCTGCTTAGGGCTCCTTAGTTCCCGCCTTGCCTGTCTCTACTGCCAGTACTTTTCCATTGTTAAGGCTTCAGTACCACCAGAGAGACCTTGCTCGTACACTGGTTCATGTCCTCCCTGGTCCCTTAACCATTCACCCACAAAGGAGGGTGTGGGAAGCACACCACCACAATTCTTTGATCGATTAACTGAAAAACAGATCCATTTGACTGCTGCTTTTGCATCAAGTCCTTCATGACTGGGGACCTTACAGCAAAGCTTGGACATGCTAACATGTTGCTGTCCTTGGGGTATAGAGTCTGAAGCTGCTGCTGCTGGGGTGATTCTCTCTTTTGCATAGAAAAACTCTTGCACTACTGTCATTCACTAAGTACTGAAAAAGTTGCAGCTTTATATTGCAGCACAGGGATAGTCTGAAGCTAACCTATTAATTTTAGCTGTTTGTATAAGAAGGCTTCATCTGCAGCTGAAAGTAAGATGTGCTTTCCTGGGCAATTCCATCCAGAGCACCAGAGACAGTCATTTTAGGCAGAAGGGTGCCACTCCGTACAGGTGAGAAAGAGATTGGTGCCAACTGGTGAAGGGATCTCAGCTATGGCATTCTGTCAGTGAGATACATCATCCCAAAGGTAGGCTTCTAAATCCAATTTTTACATCTGAGTTACTCACTCACTCACTCACTCACCCCAGAGAAATAGGCACCTTGCTGGAATCAGCAATTCGTATTACCTTAGAGATCTATGGTGGAGAAACATTGATTGTGCTGACAGTATCCTTGCTTCTTTCTATTGTCTGTAGGAAAATCTGGCATCTGTAGCTGCTGGTTTTGCTGATAAATATGTTGACCAGATGAATCACAGTGTCTACAGCTTCTTGTCTCCTCTGTTTCCCTCTCATCATTGCTAAGGAAAAGAAAAAGACCTTTTCAGAAGTCCTGAAAGCCCAAAGTCTGTGAAATCTGAAGCTACTTTCTTGTTATTACCAATACAGTTTGACTGCTCTGTGGAGGGAAGCCAGAATCCTGCTGGACATGCACGTATCTTCATGGAAGCCTGAGCAATTTGTTCTCATTATTAGTTTGGAATGTTTATTACACACATAGGTAGCTGTGGAGGTAGGTGGGTGGGTGGATGGATGGATGGATAAATAGATAGATAGATAGATAGATAGAGAGAGAGAGAGAGAGAGACAGAGAGACAGAGAGAGAGAGAGAGAGAGAGAGAGAGAGAGATAGACAGACAATGTCCCGGAGAAGCATGAATAAACCCTGTAACACAAATGTAGAGGTAAAAGGCAGGCATTCTTTGTTGTAGCACTGGATGCACAGGGCCTAACTCTGCCTAATGTGCATGCCACACAGTCAATAGCATACAGGCTATAGAGAAAAAATAGGTTCTATATAGAACATAGAATAAAGATATACATGTTCATATATTTCTAGGAAGTTATCTGCATTTTCTCCTCCCCATCACGTACTGTCAGTGACTTGAATCAGTGGTCACACACATGTTCCTGGGCACGTGCAATATCACCAGCTTCATGCAATGTAATTCACCTGTCCAGAACAACAGGACCAACATTCCTTGGCCTGTTATCAAGGTGGGGTAGAACTGTACAGCAGCATTGTGCAGCAGCATTGTTCACTGCCATGGTCAGATAACTTCATCACCTATTACCTCATCCACCATCACCTTGGTACCAAAATGACACATTAAAGAAGCTAATTTGGATTGTCTTGGTTACAGATAGGGAGACTGTCAGGATAGATTTACTCAGCATATTGGAATAAATTATCCTTGTTGTAACTCTGGCCTTGCAAACAAATAAATAAAGCTGACTCAGTGTAGGGATAATATTGTATTATGAATTTTTTACCCTCCTCCATCAAAGAAAGGTGATAGCCTGGCACTTCCCTGCACCCCAAAGTAATTAAATTTCCCCAAGTCCAGTCCATTTTGTTTGTTTGTGGCTATTGCTGAACAGAGTCAATCCTTACTCTCCCACCCCCCACATAGACTGGTAGGCTGGGAGTAGGGAAGAGGCTGGGAAGGGACATGGGAAGACAGCTGACCCAAACTGCCATCATATGTTCCATACCATATGATGTTATGATCAGCAATAAAAGCTCATGGAATGCTGAGCCCCTGCATCCCAGGAAGGGCCCAGGCATCTGCCTGATGATGGGAAATAGTGAAAGAATTCCTCTTTTGCTCATGTGTAGAGCTTTGGTGCTCTTTTTAAACTGTCATTACCTTGATCCATGAGTCTTTTCACTTCACTTTGATATATTCCCCACGAAGAGTGGACAGGGCAAAGGGTAGGACACTTATACACTGCAGAAAATTTAAGAACTGAACTGAATTTTGTAATTCACCCATTCCCTCATACAAAGAGTTTTCCACTTTTACTTCTGTGTTAAATAAATATCTGGTGCCCATATGAACA
The DNA here is from genome assembly GCA_020800305.1 of Porphyrio hochstetteri. NCBI lineage: Eukaryota > Metazoa > Chordata > Aves > Gruiformes > Rallidae > Porphyrio > Porphyrio hochstetteri. Next base: position 12,938,802 of record CM036915.1, on the reverse strand, counting down.
TGCCTTCAGTTGAAAAATATACTCCCAAAGCACCTGTTTGTGGTGTTCTGCTGGGGTGGAGCCTGATGTCCCTGCAGCCCACACCCCACAACACTTAAGTGAAAAATTGAAAGGTGGGTAGACAGAGAAGCATCAAAATCTGGCTGGTCACATGTAAAAGAGGGCCAGTCACTGCACTGTCTGCCTGAGCCCTGTGCATCATCTCTGCACTCTGCACATCACCTTCTATCTTCCTATTAAATCTTTGCTCAGCTACCAGTGTAACCTGTATGTCTGTGAGTGAAAACTGGTACCAGCTACTGGAGTCAGACAGGGGCTGTGTCCCCACTGCAGCTCATGGTGTCAGCTACTGCAGCGAGAGCGTCCCAGAAGGAGAATAGCCAACACTGTCTTACAGTTGGAGTGGTACATAGGGCAGCCAAATGCCTTTCATGCTCCCATATTTTGTGTGGTGCCTTCCAACCCTAAGAAAGGTCCCTTCCAGCCCTAACTATTCTATGATTCTATGGTTGGAAGAACAAGAAAAAGAGTTTCTAGATGTGTGCAGACCACAAAAGGAAAGCTAAGGAAAATCCACTGGTCAACAGGCAGCAGAACTCACAACCCAGGACATTGAAAAGAATTTTTTTGCCTTAGAATCCACTGGAAAATCATGCCTTGTGGCTGACCAGTTCCTTAAGGCCATTTTCCAAGTGTGTGGGAGTGAAGCAGCACGAGTAGGATGAGAACATCAGAACACTTAGGTCAACTATACAGACAAAAGTTCATGAGGTTGCCTGGGAAGCACTGCAGAGTGGTGTTGACAGAACTGGTTGATGCCACTGCAACTGGATTAAACCCATACTTGGTCTCACAAACACTAATATTTGAAAGGGATTTAGGTCACACTGCCAAAACTCTGCTCCACTTCAGCTAAGGTTGTGCGACTCATGCTCCATTGCCAGTAGAAATTTCAGCCCAAAACACTCTGCAGCAAAAAGGAGATACTTGTGTTTATTTGTCATTTTTCTTCTTTGGGCAAAAGGTGGATTGATGATTTGGGTTTAGCTATTCTCCATGGGCTGCTTTGGTTGGTGCCTTCTGATTTGCAGGAGGCTCATCTATGCATGATGTTCAGGGAACACTTGTTGCTCTGAGCACACCACTGATTCACAAATCCCATCCCAGGAGACTAATCAAAGCAGCAGGAAAATTGCTGCCCCTGTGATGTTGCTGATAACGTTGAACATTCTGGACATGATATAAAGACTTCTTCCCCCTCTACCTAGGTCATCAGAGGTGTATGGTCCCGTTTCCAAAGCTTCCAGCTTGCTTCCAGCTTGCTTCCACCTGACTACCTACAAGCCCCCACGGTCTCACACTAGTCATTGTCCTCAGGGCTGCAGTATTAATGCCTCAGCCAGAAGAATGCCAAGGAGATAGGGAAGAAAAAAGGAGAGCAGATACCATCAGTCTTTTAACTCCACAAAAGAAACTGGCTTGTGATCAGCTTTTCTGTCCAGCTGACTATCAGGGGGCCCCTACTACAAGGAGAAACATGCTGATTGGTAGTGAGGTGAGCCTTATTCCTATTATATTGTTGTGTTTTTAAAGTTGGGAAAACAAAGGAAGCTTCAGCAAGCACACTGATTTCTTTGCATTTCTATTTAAGCAGGAGTCCTAAAATACAGCCAAGGACATCAGGACATTGACTGGATGTGTTGATCAGCTAGTTTCAGTCAGCATCTCTGAAACAGAAGGGAAGTGATAGGGAGAGAAGAAAAATGTTGAGGAGGAACAGGGGAAAGGGACCAGGTCACCTGTGGCTGAGTAAGAGAAACAGGCAGCATCAGAGGAGGTTGGGGGCACACCTTAACGGAGTGATCTCTATCTGCAGGTGGATTTTGGTGAGGAGGGCTTTGGTCCCTGAAGGCAGCAAATAACATGTCACAGATGGAAGCATTTGCATGTTGTGGAGAACTGCAGCTGTAACTCTTCCAACACAGGTGACTGGCTAAAAATTTGAGACATCCACGATGTTATCAATTCTAACATTTCCAACAGAGCTTATTCAAAGATCAGACTGAAAGTATATTCAGAGAAAAATGACCAGCTGTGCAGAGATGATGCCTCCCTCTGTGCACAAACTGCCTTTAGGCTACGTGCTCACATTCCCTTGCTATGAAATCAGTTTAGAAGTTTGATGTGTGTTTATTATTTTCATGCTGAAATAACACGCTAAAGGAGTCTGAGTACAAGGGGGTGGGCTAAATCCTTCTTGCAGAATTTGCAGTCTGTATTGTAAGCTAGAAATACCTGTGCCTACCTGCCCTAGCAACACAATCTCAGGACTTTGTTCTTCACTGCATATGGTTGGACATACCCAGAGCAATATGCAGCTCATCTGGAGCAGAAAGAAGTGAAAGCTGTGAGTGCTCACTGCATTTTAGAAGACCAGCGATGCTGACTGAGCTGACTGTATTCTCTTGGTGGGCAGTACAATCGGCTTCCAGGGTGATGAGCCAGTGTGTCTGCAACCTGCAGCATTAATTCAGCTCCTGCAAAGTCAGTCTGCCTCCACCATGGTGTTGAGTGAGGGGAGCTGCTGACTTTTGCCCCATTCATGTGCTGCTTTTTTTTTTGTTAAAAAAAAGGGAATTGTGCAATCTTTAAGATCAAAGACCTGTCTGGAAGAGGTGGTAATGATGAGAAAAGTAAAAGTTGGAATTGGCTTAGTGAAATGTAGGCAGAACAGTAGAAAGATGCATTTCCTCCTCTGTAATACTTTTCTCTCTGCTCTAGACAGAAAGTAGATGAAGACAAAATTAAAGTTCTTTTTGTCCATTCATCTCTGTGCAGCTTTTAGGTTTGGTGACATGTGTTCTGTTTTGCTTGTTTCTGCATCTCTTTGTATTAAAGCAGCAGAGAAGCAAGTGGGTTTTGCAATTGTGTTCCTGCTCTCAGCTGTGAACCCTGACATTTCCCTTTGCTTCTTGTTCTTCCAGCAATGCGTAACCAGACACGAGTGGGCGAGTTCATCCTGTTGGGCATCACCGATGTCCAGGGGCTGCAGCACTTTTGCTTCATCACATTTCTGTTGCTCTACTTGACCTGTCTTCTGGGAAATGGTGCCATTGTGACCGTGGTGATATGTGAGCCCCGGCTCCACACACCAATGTACTTCTTCCTGGGGAACCTCTCCTGCCTGGACATTTTCTACTCTACTGTCACGGTTCCCAAGATGCTGACTGGCTTTCTCTTTGGCCCCCAGCCCATCTCTTTAGGCGAGTGTTTGGCTCAGCTCCATTTCTTCCACTTCCTTGGCAGTACAGAGGCTGTGCTCCTGGCCACCATGGCCTACGACCGCTATGTGGCCATTTGCAATCCTTTGCACTACGCCCTTGTCATGAGCCCACGGACTTGTCTGCTGCTGGCTGGGGCCAGCTGGTCCACTGGCTTTGTGTATGCCATGATGCACTCAGTCATGACCTCTCAACTCAGTTTCTGTGCCCACAACCACATTCATCACTTCTTCTGTGACATCAAGCCACTGTTGAATTTGGCTTGCAGTAATACCAGCCTCAACATGAGCCTCCTCAACATTGTCACCCCAACTATTGCTCTAGGCTCCTTCACTCTCACAGTGCTCTCCTACCTCTACATTATCTCCTTTCTTGTCCAGAAAGTCCGTTCCCAGGAAGGAAGATGGAAGCCCTTCTCCACTTGTGCTTCCCACCTCACCATTGTGGCACTGCTTTACATACCAGTGCTTTTCAATTATGCACAGCCCTCCTCAGGAAGCTCCCTGGATAGAGATGTGCCAGTGTCTTTCCTGTACAGTGCTGTCACTCCAGCTCTGAACCCCTTGATCTACACTCTTAGGAACCAGGAGGTGACATGTGCCCTGAAAAAAATGTTATGGAGAAAACTGTTTCCTGAAGGGAAGTGATGGAAACAAGGACAAGGCTCAGAATGGGCTTACTCCAACGCTCCTGTTTTTATGGGAAGTGGTCAAAGGCACACCTCATGGCAGTTGCAAGAGACTGAAAAGCTACTGGTTGTCTCAAGTAGTTTATCACATTTAGAAGCTAATTAGATGGATTAAAATCAGGGGAGATATTCCAGGACTGAAGCTTCTTCCATTGTTTTTAGATGCCCTGTGGTGCCCATCTCATCTCTGGGTTCAAATATGGAAGTCCCACTCTTGTGGGACTTGAGGCATAGCTAACAGTCCCAAGCAGATCTGCTGGATTATCTAAGATATCAAATGATAACATGGCAACTATGTTTGAGCAGCTGAATGGCTCTCCTGTCATTTAGACTTTCTGTTAGACCTGAAGAATGCCAGCATTTGTTACATTTTGTGTGGGCATAGCCTGAGGAGGGTATTGTTCACATTGATTTGAGTAAGCCCTCTGGAAGATCTGTGTCTTTCCATTACTGATAAAGTGAACCGTAGTAATGGCCCTAGATTTAAATGTATACTCAAAACCAGATATGAACTTTACCTCTAATACTTTTAGCTGTGTGGTTTATCTTCCTTAGATTTTGATGCTTCAATGTATTTATGTGACTAGCTACTTTTCCAGATTCCCATTAAGGTCAATCATGAAATGATTGATTTGCATTTACACAGACTGCTACAGACATGTTGAATTTCCTCAAGTATCCTAATCAGCCTTTGCCAGTGGATCCACAACAGGTCCGTTGCAGGTACTTTCTCACACTTCATGTCTGTGAAGTACATACATTTCAAATAGCATGAGGCGGTTTGTCCCTGGCTAGAGACCAAATGACCACCAAAGTTGCTCTATCACTCCCCTTTTCAGCTGGGTAGGGGAGAAAATATATATTGGGAGGCTTAGGAGTCGAGATAAGGATCAGTCTCCAATCAGTGTCGTGGGCAAGACAGAATCAACACAGAATAAAGGGAAGAAAACTAATTTATTACACTACAACTACACAGCCAGTGAACCAGAGTCAGGTGATGAGAATTCCGGCCAGCTCTTAAAGCACCTTCCCCCCACCCCTCCCTTCTTAGCAGACTTAACTTCATTCATGACTTTACTCCCTTCTTCCCTCTCCTACATTGCACAAGGAGGAGAAGGGAATGGGGAGTGGGGTTCTGGTCAGTTCCTCACATGCTGCTTTCCTCCTCCAGGTCTTAAACCACCTCTACTTCCCTGCACCCCTCCCCTCTTAGCAGACTTTAGTTATAATTTCGCTCCCTTCTTCCCCCTCCATTGTGGCACGGGGATGGTCAGGTAATGGGGGGGTTTCAGTCAGCTCCTCCCGAGTTTGTTTTCTTCTTAGCTGGGCAGGCCCATTCCACACACACACACTTCCCCCTGCGGCACCATGGGGTCCCACCCACAGCAGACAGTCCTCCATGAACATCTCCAACATGAGTCCTTTCTGTCGTGGTATCATCTCCTCACCAATTGCCTCAGGAGGACTCCCTTTCATGGGGTGCTAACCTTCGGGCCAAGACTGCTCCGGCCCGGTCATCCCCAGAGTCATAAGTCCCCCAGCAAACCTGCTGCAGCACGGGTCAGTCTCTCCACCGGCTTCCCAATTGTTTTTCCTCCTAAATGTGATTCCCAGAGGCGCTGTGACCATCCCTGACTGGCTCAACCTTGGCCAGCAGCAACTCTGACCTTGAATTGGCCAATGTTTACTCTCGGTTTACTCTCAGTTTGTGGTGGTTCAGCCCCAAACAGGGGCTGAGCACTACAAGCCGCTCACTCCCTGAGGAGAAACAGACAGAGCTTGGGTTGGGATAAGGACAGTCTACTGACAAAATCACTGTGAAAGGAGAACAATAACAGCCTATGGCAAATTTCACTTACACCCAGTGATAACACAGAGCACTTTATTGACCCAGTGAAAACAGAGTACTGCACCAATGCAAGGACTGACCCAACACTACAACCTCACTCTGACTGCCCTGGAGGCACCCAGGAGCACCCTTCCCCAACCAGCCCTTTTTATGGGGGAGTGATGTCAGGTGCTGTGGAAAACAGCCCAGGCTAACTCAGATCATCTGGGCTGGCTGCTTGGGGAGGTTGACTCTGGCCTGGACAGAATAAGAACAGTATTCTTTTTGGTAATATATATGATGACCATGACTAGAAACATCCTCACCACTGTTTACTCTCATTCACTGATTCTGGAATTGATCCTTGGAGACCTCTTCTAGTTCTCTTTATGGTGTTATGTTGGGATAGACCCTGAAGTCCCTGCAGCCCAGACCCCCCCAGCATTTTAGTTCTCTCTTGGACAGTGTGACTTTCTCTCCCAAACATAGTGAGTAGTCATGGGCCATTGAACAAAGCTAGCAGAGGCATTTTGGATGTAGCCTGTGTGGTGAAAACCTTAATCACCTCTGTAAGGCTGTGAGGAAGAATGGTGCCTGATCTTTTTGGGTGTGCTTGTCAAGGACCCTTTCAGTACAACAAGGGATGATAAGAAAGGGAGGAAGCAACGATCACAACTTTACAGGGACACAAACCTGTCTGACAAATGAGAAGAGACACAAAGAGGAGAAGGAAACCTAATCAATAAATGAGCCCATGAAGGTGAAGCAGGGTGGGTAGACAAGGGCAAATCATGCATCATCAGTCTGGCTGGTGAGAATGATTAAGATGACTCCCTGGAGAGACATAGGAAGGCAGTGGACATTGTTTAACTTAGCTTGAGCATCGCCTTCAGTACAGTCTTCTACGCACTCCTCAGATCTAAATTTCTTACAAGTCCTGCTAAATTTCTTAGTATTGCTAAGGGATCAGAGCTTTGGCTGCTACAGTTTATTCTATTGATTGACAACCTGAATGGTGGAACAGAGCACCCTCTCAGCATATTACCTTCCCCTCTCTTGGGCACTCCTGAGATCCCATCGGGAAGAATGCATCCAGTCTGGGACAGCCAAGTACTGGAAAGACATTGCTGGGTGGAGCAAGTCCAGTGGAGGAGCACAGGGACACTAGGATGATTAGTGGTCTGACACACCTTGGGCACTAGGAGGGGCCAGGAGACAGTGTTTGTTCATCCTTGTCCCTTTCCAGGGCAAGGAGAGTGTATTGCTGTCTGTAACTACATAGGGCGGGGGTGGAGTCTCTTAGGGAACACGGGGACAAATACTTCTCAGAGGGGTAGAGTGAGAAGATGAGACGTGAAAGGCATGAGTTTGAACCTGGGAAATCTGAGTTAGATTCTAGGGAATACGTACTCACCTTGAGGGTAGTCAAACTTGAAACAGGCCCCCCAGAGAGATTGCCTAAATATCCTTGAAATTGTTGAAGTCTTTACAGGACAAGAGCCTACCTAGTCGGCCTGCTTTGAGCAGGGGAAGGAACAGAGACTGCAGAGGTTTCTTCCAGCCTCCATTTTTCTGTGTGTCTACAGAACTGTACTGACCAAAATGGCTCTTCAAACCCAAGATCAGCCTGGAGCTGAGCTGCCAGGAGCTTTATGGAGGAAAATTTAAAGCCACCTTGCCAGAAAGAGGCATCGTTGTGATTCAAAAGGTCCTGTGGGATTTCTACACCAACATCAGAACTACTTGAACTAGAATTGAACATGGTACTGCTGCAAACAGGGGTGGAAATTTTTCCACAACATTGAAAATTGATGCACATTTGTGATGTTTTTGACTACAAAGACATCAGAACCTCCTCCTATATACAAAGTAAAAAAAAAAAAACAAACCAAAAAAGAAAACATAAACATTGAAAATCCTAGCACATCAGAATGGATGGAACACATACTTGGCCTCACAAATTCTAATACTTGAAAGAGATTCCCAAAAAGTCATTCAAACAGCGCTCTGCTTCAGCTGAGGTTGCAAAGCCATGCCTCAATTGCCAGTAGAAATTTCAGCCCAAAGTTCTCTGCATTGAGAAGATACTTATGTTGGTTTCTGGAGTTTTTAATTTGGAGGGGGATGGGTTAGTGGTTTGCATTGTTGTTGTTATTAGCTAGTCTCGGTGGGCTGCTTTGGTTGGTGCCTTCTGATTTGCAGGAGGCTCATCTATGCATGATGTTCAGGGAACACTTGTTGCTCTGAGCACACCACTGATTCACAAATCCCATCCCAGGAGACTAATCAAAGCAATAGGAAAATTGCTGCCCCCGTGACGTTGCTGATAATGTTGAACATTCTGGACATGATATAAAGACTTCTTCCCCCACTACCTAGGTCATCAGAGGTGTATGGTCCCGTTTCCAAAGCTTCCAGCTTGCTTCCACCTGACTACCTACAAGCCCCCACGGTCTCACACTAGTCATTCTCCTCAGGGCTGCAGTATTAATGCCTCAGCCAGAAGAATGCCAAGGAGATAGGGAAGAAAAAAGGAGAGCAGATACCATCGGTCTCTTCACTCCACAAAAGAAACTGGCTTGTGATCAGCTTTTCTGTCCAGCTGACTATCAGGGGGCCCTACTACAAGGAGAAACATGCTGATTGGTAGTGAGGTGAGCCTTATTCCTATTATATTGTAGTGTTTTTACAGTCGGAAAAAGCTAGCTTCAGCATGTAAAGTCTTTTTTTGCATTTCTATTTAAGCAGGAGTCCTAAAATACAGCCAAGGACATCAGGACATTGACTGGATGTGTTGATCAGCTAGTTTCAGTCAGCATCTCTGAAACAGAAGGGAAGTGATAGGGAGAGAAGAAAAATGTTGAGGAGGAACAGGGGAAAGGGACCAGGTCACCTGTGGCTGAGTAAGAGAAACAGGCAGCATCAGAGGAGGTTGGGGGCACACCTTAACGGAGTGATCTCTATCTGCAGGTGGATTTTGGTGAGGAGGGCTTTGGTCCCTGAAGGCAGCAAATAACATGTCACAGATGGAAGCATTTGCATGTTGTGGAGAACTGCAGCTGTAACTCTTCCAACACAGGTGACTGGCTAAAAATTTGAGACATCCATGATGTTATCAATTCTAACATTTCCAACAGAGCTTATTCAAAGATCAGACTGAAAGTATATTCAGAGAAAAATGACCAGCTGTGCAGAGATGATGCCTCCCTCTGTGCACAAACTGCCTTTAGGCTACGTGCTCACATTCCCTTGCTATGAAATCAGTTTAGAAGTTTGATGTGTGTTTATTGTTTTCATGCTGAAATAACACGCTAAAGGAGTCTGAGTACAAGGGGGTGGGCTAAATCCTTCTTGCAGAATTTGCAGTCTGTATTGTAAGCTAGAAATACCTGTGCCTACCTGCCCTAGCAACACAATCTCAGGACTTTGTTCTTCACTGCGTATGGTTGGACATACCCAGAGCAATATGCAGCTCATCTGGAGCAGAAAGAAGTGAAAGCTGTGAGTGCTCACTGCATTTTAGAAGACCAGCGATGCTGACTGAGCTGACTGTATTCTCTTGGTGGGCAGTACAATCGGCTTCCAGGGTGATGAAGCGGTGTGTCTGCAACCTGCAGCATTAACTCAGCTCCTGCAAAGTCAGTCTGCCTCCACCATGGTGTTGAGTGAGGGGAGCTGCTGACTTTTGCCCCATTCATGTGCTGCTTTTTTTTTTGTTAAAAAAAAGGGAATTGTGCAATCTTTAAGATCAAAGACCTGTCTGGAAGAGGTGGTAATGATGAGAAAAGTAAAAGTTGGAATTGGCTTAGTGAAATGTAGGCAGAACAGTAGAAAGATGCATTTCCTCCTCTGTAATACTTTTCTCTCTGCTCTAGACAGAAAGTAGATGAAGACAAAATTAAAGTTCTTTTTGTCCATTCATCTCTGTGCAGCTTTTATGTTTGCTGACATGTGTTCTGTTTTGCTTGTTTCTGCATCTCTTTGTATTAAAGCAGCAGAGAAGCGAGTGTGTTTTGCAATTGTGTTCCTACTCTCAGCTGTGAACCCTGACATTTCCCTTTGCTTCTTGTTCTTCCAGCAATGTGTAACCAGACACGAGTGGGTGAGTTCATCCTGTTGGGCATCACCGATGTCCAGGGGCTGCAGCACTTTTGCTTCATCACATTTCTGTTGCTCTACTTGACCTGTCTTCTGGGAAATGGTGCCATTGTGACCGTGGTGATATGTGAGCCCCGGCTCCACACACCAATGTACTTCTTCCTGGGGAACCTCTCCTGCCTGGACATTTTCTACTCTACTGTCACGGTTCCCAAGATGCTGACTGGCTTTCTCTTTGGCCCCCAGCCCATCTCTTTAGGCGAGTGTTTGGCTCAGCTCCATTTCTTCCACTTCCTTGGCAGTACAGAGGCTGTGCTCCTGGCCACCATGGCCTACGACCGCTATGTGGCCATTTGCAATCCTTTGCACTACGCCCTTGTCATGAGCCCACGGACTTGTCTGCTGCTGGCTGGGGCCTGCTGGTCCACTGGCTTTGTGCATGCCATGATGCACTCAGTCATGACCTCTCAACTCAGTTTCTGTGCCCACAACCACATTCATCACTTCTTCTGTGACATCAAGCCACTGTTGAATTTGGCTTGCAGTAATACCAGCCTCAACATGAGCCTCCTCAATATTGTCACCCCAACTATTGCTCTAGGCTCCTTCACTCTCACAGTGCTCTCCTACCTCTACATCATCTCCTTTCTTGTCCAGAAAGTCCGTTCCCAGGAAGGAAGATGGAAGCCCTTCTCCACTTGTGCTTCCCACCTCACCGTTGTGGCACTGCTTTACATGCCAGTGCTTTTCAATTATGCACAGCCCTCCTCAGGAAGCTCCTGGCAAAGAGACGTGCCAGTATCTCTCCTGTACAGTGCTGTCACTCCAGCTCTGAACCCCTTGATCTACACTCTTAGGAACCAGGAGGTGACATGTGCCCTGAAAAAAATGTTATGGAGAAAACTGTTTCCTGAAGGGAAGTGATGAAAACAAGGACAAGGATCAGAATGGGCTTACTTCAACGCTCCTGTTTGTATGGAAAGTGGTCAAAGGCACACCACATTGCAGTTGCAAGAGACTGAAAAGCTACTGGTTGTCTCAAGTAGTTTATCACATTTAGAAGCTAATTAGATGGATTAAAATCAGGGGAGATATTCCAGGACTGAAGCTTCTTCCATTGTTTTTAGATGCCCTGTGGTGCCCATCTCATCTCTGGGTTCAAATATGGAAGTCCCACTCTTGTGAGACTTGAGGCATAGCTAACAGTCCCAAGCAGATCTCCTGGATTATCTAAGATATCAAATGATAACATGGCAACTATGTTTGAGCAGCTGAATGGCTCTCCTGTCATTTAGACTTTCTGTTAGACCTGAAGAATGCCAGCATTTGTTACATTTTGTGTGGGCATAGCCTGAGGAGGGTATTGTTCACATTGATGTGAATAAGCCCTTTGGAAAGATCTGTGTCTTTCCATTACTGATAAGGTTACCCCAGAGTTTCTACCACCATTGCTTATTGGCTCAGCATTTGCTATCGGTGTGTCTGTCCTTGATCCAGCTGGTGTGGGCTCTGTTGGACCTAGGGGAAACTTCTAGCATCTCTTTGCAGAAGACACCATTTCAGCCCCATCACCACTCCTGAAACCTGGCCATGCAAACCCCAAACAGCACCCAGGATAAATCCCTATATGGAGGGATTCAGGCACTCCTACATTATTTCTGATTACAACCTGCTACTGCAAAGAGTGATCAGATGAGTTTTCTTCCAGAAGTTCCTTTTTCTGTTTGTTAGAAGTGAAGTTCTTGTCACTGAGTTCACCACAAAAATCCCACATTAATTCTCCCTCTTTGTGTTACATGAAGGTCTGAGACTTTTAAATTTTTTTAAATTCTCTTTCAGGAACATCATTCCAGTGATCTGAGATTGCAGTTCATTTCCTACAGACAAGCTTAGTATGAATTTTTCCTTAGGAGAACATGTAGGCCTTCCTCCTCAGGCACGGACATCTGTGATAGAACATGCTGGGGATTTCAGAAAACAGTTAAACTCTGGATTCCTGGTTCTGGTTAGTAGATTCTTCCCTTCAAAACAAAAGAAAAACAATTCATCCCACTGAATTCTCCTCTCACAGAATCACAGAATCACAGAATCGTAGGGGTTTGAAGGGACCTTGAGACATCATCGGGTCCAACCCCCCTCTCACTTCAGGCAAGACCTTTAAGTCTTATATTCATCCTCAGGTCAGAGGAAGAGCATAGGAAGGGAAAAATAATTCAGCCCTCATGGAAATAGCATGAAAACACCCCTTTTCAACTAGCTATACTGCAGGCTCACAGAAGTCACCTCATACAAGCTAGAGGAAGCTGAATGGCAATGACCATAAGTGATTATCTCGCCCATCCACCTGCTCCTCTGTGTTTCTTACAAGTCAGATTGTTCCCTATTTTTATTTTGGACTACGGTTTGTTGCTGCCAGTCACCCAGAAGCAAGATGTTTTTAGCTTGCTCATATCTGGTTAGTGACTTAAAATCAGTGAGTGATTGGAAATCTCAATCCCGGTGAACATCGACACTTTTCCTGAGTTATAATCCATTAATTTAGTTGCCAAAAATGTCTTTCTTCTAAAACTGACTGAAATCGGGCAAATATTCCCCCTGCCGCTATAATTATTTATAATTATTTATATTTTTTTGAAAGAAAAAAGCCTGTATGTGCATGACACTTATGCTCTTTAGCTAGCTTTCTACCCCCTAAATTTTCTTCTTTTTTCTCTGTTTATACAAATGCTCATTTGCATGCCTATCTACCTATCAAATTCGTTTTCCATCAGCTTGAGAGCTCTCCTATCTAATATTTGTCTGTTTACTTCCTATACACATACCATTGCTAATCCTTGCCTTTGATCTTCTTTCATCTTATGATGCAGGTACCTATGTATTGGACTGTGTGTCCAATCATACACCCATGTCTAGCAGTGCACCCAGGGTTGGTTCTTTTGGTGTACCTTATAGTCAAGTTAAAAAGTTTGGAAACCCATTTTCAAAATGCTATAAAATGTTATTTGGTTTTTTGGAATAATTTTGTATATGTGGTGATTGCTGCTATGTAAACATATGTTTTATCCTAACCAAATGTGCAGGTAATTTTACAAGGGGTTGGGGGGGAGCTGGGGGCTGTAACTGGATTTGCAGTGCAGTGTTTTCTCTGGAGACAGCAAGAGGGATGATGTTATCAGGTAAAGCTTTGCCCTTCTTGACTCCTGAGGGAAACAGATGAAGACCAGTCCAGAAGATGCTTGACCACAAATATAATGGTGTTTGTTTTTCTTTCACAGCACCAGCACCCACTGGAAAATGATGTTTATTGAATTTATTTGTGGCATACTGATTTAACATCATTAGGCCTGAATAAAAACCAAGAAATCCCCTGTTGCATCATGTGCTTGTTTCTCCTATTAGCCACCTGATGACTCTTCAGAGAATTACTAGCAAGAAAAAGCTTGTTACAGTTTTTTCAGCCCATCAAACCCATAGGTAAAAATTAGGCAGTGTGAAAGGCCATCAAGGGAGTAAAGTTTTGTGGAGTTTTAATGGGGCCTGTTGAGGCTATTAGAGATGGAGCTGCTTCAGGAAAGCTAAGTGGCCCTCCTAGGGGGCTGATCAGAATAGAAAATCAGAGCAAGGCTACAGGAAAATGAAGGAAGCAATAAATTATTTCACCAAGCAGTGCCTTTGATGTGTCCTGTCACAGAAAGGGGTTGGGTGCCAATTCCCAGCTGAGCCCTCTTCTTTCTGCTTCTCTCTGCTCAGTGTGGAGCATGCAGAGGAGACACCCAGGATCCTGAGCAGAGTGGTGTCAGTCTGTCCCCCACATTACTGCTGTCCCACCCTTGGGGCTGACATCCTCCCTTGTATGCCCCAGGCCCAAGCACTGCTACTCAGTGCTGAAACACAGCCAGATCCACACCCCACCAGACCCCGCTGCTTCAGTAGTGCCTCATGGTCTGTCCCTGCAACACCTGAACTTCCACTCTCAGCAGACTGTTCCCAGTGCTTCCCAGATACGTGTGGGTGCTCCTCAGCTCTCCAATGGTGGTGACAGTTTGCAGATCCCAGTTGTTCCAGGCCCACCATCCAGCTCTGTTCAGAGAGTGGCCAAGATCCCGCTCTCCGTGTCATACCTTCTTCCCCATCCCAAAGCCTTGAGCAATTCCTTGACCTAATGCCTTCTCTGGTCTCCCTCACCTCTGCAGTGATCATCCAGCTCACCCATTGCCCCTCTCTGAACTGCTGTCACTTTTCTACAGGTGTTCCCAGTGGGACATTCAAAGGAAATGATTCTGCCAAAGGGTCATTGTAAAGGTTGTATGTGTCTGAGATCACAATATGAGTTCCTCCCTACTGATGAGACTTGTTTTAATGTACTCATGATGTGGGTGCTCAAAAACCATGGTTCATCTGTCTAAAAGTAGAGAGAAATATCTGTCCACAGTGTCTTTGGGCCTGTTTGCACAAGTCTTAGGGATACACACATCAAACCACAACCTCTCAGACAGGATCAAGTGAAATAGAGTCAATTTCCCCAACAAAAACCCACAAACTAATCCAAATAAATAATGAAGAGATAGCTTGAAAAGCATAAATAGAAAGGAGGGGGGAGTATTTCAAGTTAGACTTAATTATCTTATCTTTTGCAGATATTAAAAATGTCTTATCTAAGATAAAGTAAATAGGCTGATAGTTCAGTGACGACATCTCAACGCAGCCTGAAATCTCTGGTGTTCATGGGTATGTGTCAAATGTCAGCCTGTACAGCTATTTTTGGGTTGTAGCTGTTATTGGACTAAGTTCTCATAAAGAGCCCTCCAAGGGATGCAGGGAATATCAGCTCAGGGACCATGGAGAACCTCCTCCTTCCTCCTTCTCTGACCTTGGTGTTCCCTCTGCGCTCTCTCAGTCTTTTTGTTTATTCCTCTTCCCTCTTTCTGGCATTTTCTGCCCTTTTTGGAATATTTTTTCCCCCAGGGGAGCCACCAGCTTGTCTGATGGGCTCAGCTTTGTCTTGCACCATATCCATTGTGGAGCACAGGGCTCCCTGGCGACTCCTCACAACGGTCACCCTGCGGCCCCTGCTAGCAAAACCCAGACCTGCATACCCAATACAGTTAGAAAGGGTATGTAGAAGAGAATTTAGTTTAAATTACTATTCCTTATATTAATTTTACCATACCTGAGGAGAGATCAGTTCAGCTTTCTAAGTTTATGACTCATACCTAGGATCTTTCTGCAGCCTTTGGAAAGAAATAAGCACCTCCAGAGAGCAGTTCTCCCATCCTGACCAAGTCACGTATCTGGGAACAAGATAAATCACGTATGGAAATGGCATTTTTGTGGCTTTCTGAGGAGCCTCACACTCCCAGCATTTCACTGCTCTCCTTTCCCAGGTGGCTCAGCTTAGCAGAAAATGTGGCCACCCCTGTCACCTACAGTGCTCAGCTTCCTCCTGATCCCTAAATGGCTGGTGAAGGGACAGCAGCATTGCCAATGGTGTTGAAACGAGGAGACCCCTTGTCTCTAGAAGCCAACAGGAGCCAAAATGCCTGCCACAGATTGCATTGCAAACTTCTGGCTGTCAGATTTAGGTGAGGTTTGACACATGTTGTACTGAGCAAAGTTTCATGTCACTTTAATCACGCAAGTGATGCCTGAAAGTCTAATTCATACCACCAGTCCTCCAGTGAGATGAATGTCCCTGCTTGGCAAAGCCCTTTTCTTTCCATGAGCTTCAAAGGCAGCCCTAGCTACTGCCAGGAAAACAGACACTGATCTTCAACATGCAGATTCCTCTATAGCATTACTATATATGCTATACTATAGCATTATGAATTTCTTTGTCATCTTTGCCCCAAGGGAAGCACCGTCAGCATCCACACTGGTAAAGGTGGCTCATAAGAAAGCAGTACCCGACCTCTGGGCTAGTAGCCACAAGGTCCCTCCAGCAAGGGCAGGCAGAATGCAAGTGTCATATGGCACAGGAGAAGCACTGGGACATCCATGACACTTCACAAGGTAGGCAGGAATGACCTGTGCCCTAGGAGAGACCTACACATTTGCAGAGCATTGGAAGGCACAGTCCAGGGAAGCATCTCCACAGGACCTGAGGGACACCATAGAATCATAGAATCATAGATTGGTCTGGGTTGGAAGGGGCTCCAAGGGTCACAGAGCTCCAACCCCCCTGCCACAGGCAGGGCTACCAACCTCCAGGTCTGGATCTACACAGGGTTGCCCAGGGCCCCATCCAACCTGGCCTTGAACACCCCCAGGGATGGGGCATCCACCCCCTCTCCGGATGAAGCTGTGACTGGCATAAAAAAATCATATTAGCAACTGAGGAGCCTCACCAGTACATGGGGCAATTATTTCCACTGATAGAAAAACATAGAATTAATCTTCTTGTCAGTTCTTCATACCCTTTCTTCCCAAGTCAACACACTCTTGTTTGCCAAGCTTACCTCCATGGTAGCCAGTTACAGACTGGGGTCCCTCAGACACCTGCCCACATCACATTGTGCAATGTAGAATGGATTCTTCAGGCTGTCTTCTCTTTTCACCATCATTATATGACAGCCAAGAGCTTGTTTTTCCCAAATGTTTGCATTGTGCCACATGGTTTCAGTGTAAAACACATGATAAATATCAGGCAGAGGACAAAGATGGGGTGCCAATTCAAAAAAGTTTTGTATTTTTTCTTATAATTTGGTCTTCAATTTTTTTCTGATTTTTTTTTTCTGGCAACAAACTAAAATTATTCCAATAATTAAGTTGTTCACATGCAGCATGCATCTTTTCAGCAAGGGTTTTGTTTTCTGCACCTAGCATTGGTGATCTAGGAGTGAGAAAGTGTAGTGCTGAACATGAACATCCAGTGTCATATCACAGAATCACAGAATCCCAGAATCACAGAATGCTTGGGATAAAGAAGTGTCACCTCGAGCAGGTCACACAGGATCACGTCTCTCTAGAGAAGCAGAGCCCACAGCTTCTCAAGGCAGCCTGTCCCAGTGATCAGGCACCCTCAAGGTGAAGATGCTTTTCCTCATACTCAGGTAGAACTGTCAGATGAATTAAGGTTAATGCCCTTGTCTGACTGACCTACTGTTACTGATGTTATCTTCCTAAATTAAAGGGAAAAAAAACCCCCACCAATATATTTTTCCTGCTGAGGGCCAGTGGACACTTCCTTCCTAGTGTGAACAACCTCCCAAACCCTAGACACACCTTTTTCTCTCCATGATAAACAACTTCACAAACAATAAGTTTATCTTTGCAAATGTTTTCTCCCCATGCCAAACAAGGGAGGTGGGATGCTCTTACATGTCTCTGCAATTCTGTTTCCATACAGCCTAAAGGCATTCATTTTTGTTACCTGTCTTCAGAGCCTGCTCACTGCTAATGCTCGGTGTGGCTGGCTGTATTGTGTTCCAAGTAATCTCATAGCTCAAAAGCAAATTGCAGTTTTAATGAATCCATCAGGAAGATGCTATCTGTACCAGGAAGATGATCCTGGTTAGGGTAACCAACTTTCCCCTGATTCGGGGAATCAACTTTTTTAAAGGGCAGACAATGGCAGGAGAAGGGGAACTGGATTAAAGCTAAAGGAAGGAAGATTTAAATTGGATATTAGGGGGAAGTTCCATTTCCAGAGAGAGTGGTGAGGGGCTGGAACAGGCTGCCCAGAGAGGGGGTGGGTGCCCCATCCCTGGGGGTGTTCAAGGCCAGGTTGGATGGGGCCCTGGGCAACCTTGTGTAGCTCCAGGCCTGGAGGTTGGTGGCCCTGCCTGTGGCAGGGGGTTGGAGCTCTGTGACCCTTGGGGTCCCTTCCAACCCAGACCAATCTATGATTCTATGATTCTATGATCCTTAGCCTAAGTGCTGGTTAAAACAAAATTCAAAAGCAGAATTGTTCTATGGTTATAATATGAATGCTTCTGAAGAATCATCATTCATAAAATCTTCATTTTATTCTCTCTTCCTTAACCTACAAGAGCACCAGATACAAACCTTCCATCTACCCAGATGGAAGTGCTCAATCTCCTTCTGTTGACCTGCCTTTTTTTTTTCCCCAGCAGCAGATAATACATTTTACAGAGAACACAATATGTGCAGAACATCACTGCAGATAGGGAGGGTCCACAGTGAAGTCCCTCCCAGTACTCATGACACTTGCATTACTTTCCACCTCATGGCAGAACTCACTGGGACAGGTGGAAAAGAACCTGTGATGGACTGTGGCATTGGCTAGGCATTGAGGGATCATATGGGAGAAAGGGACCTGGGGGTAACGACTCTGAGCTACAGGGCAGCTTGGACTCAAGTATTTTACTTACTGAGCAAGTGCTGTAATCATTCTCAGGTTTAAAAAGGAAGACAGGAATCTGCTTAGATACTTAGAAGCTGTTATCATCTCACACAAGTTTAGCTTCTTGAACATTTGATGATGTTAACTAGGTATGTGGCTATCTAGAACCAACTAGATAGTGTAGCGCTCTCAGTGTAGAGAGACAGACACTTCTGAGAGCTTCCATAGCCTCTTCAGGTGACAATTTTTGATGTTGGAAGACTCACATTACCCAATTTCTCTTTGCTACCTGAGGCTAGGTACAAATTAATCATGTGTGAATTAATTATGTGAAGGCAATTCAGCAACCAGAACAGAGATCTGTCTTCTGATGTGACTTGTCCTCCAAATGGTGTGTCTTGACCTCAAACCTAAAGCCTCCACATGACCCTGAAACACAGAAGCCATGGCAGTGATGTTGCTGAGGCTACCTGGTTGAACACAAGCATTTTATTTCTATTTCTATGGAGAACTGATGCAGCAGCTACCTGGAGGGAAATCAAGGGTAACCTGTGTGAAAGTCAACAGGTAGAATTTGTATTCTGGAGACAGATTTACTCCATCTCATGATCGCAATCAAAACGGATGACCTTCAGTCTCTGTAGTTCAGCAAGGACCAAATCTGCACCTGCAAAAGCCAAAGTCACCAATTAAATTGATACTTCAGATTATTTGACTACACTTCCATCTAGTGGTGTCTGCATAATACAACTCCCCCTTCTCCCCCTTCTACTTTTTCAGTGCTGCTTTTTTCATGGGGTCATGAAGTTCCCTGTGCTCTTAAAACCTTTTTTATTTTTCTTCTGGGGGCTCACTGAGCTGGTGCAAAGTTGTGCTTTGCCCAGAGATACTGCTGAGAGATATTTATTCATCAAGCTGTTTCTCTCCAGCCTTGGAGACTAAGCAGTCTGAACATTGGCTAAGAAATTACAGTCTACCTGACCTTCTTAATGCAAGCTAGGAAGTCGGGATTAGAAACCAGGACCTGGAGCAATCATCTGATCTGTGATACCAAGGTTAGGAACACAGACACCTTGCAGGAAAAGCATCTCCAGAGGATTACTGAATCACAGAATCATAGAATCATAGACTGGTCTGGGTTGGAAGGGACCCCAAGGATCACATTGCTCCAACCCCCTGCCACAGGCAGGGCCACAAACGTCCACCTACAACTATCTGAAGGGAGGTTATAGAGAGGTAGGTGATGGTCTCTTCAGCCAGGTGACAGGTGATAGGACAAGGGGGAATGGCATGAAGCTGTGCCAGGGCAGGGTCAGATTGGATGTTAGGAAAAAATTTTTTACTGAAAGAGTTGTCAGGGCCTGGAACAGGCTGCCCAGGGAGGGGGTTGAGTCACCTTCCCTGGATGTGTTCAAAAAAAAGGGTAGATGAAGTACTTAGGGATATGGTTTAGTTTAGGATGCGAATGGTTGGACTTGATGATCTTAAAGGTCTTTTCCAACCTTGTGATTCTGTGATTCTGTGATTCTGTGATTCCAGGCTACACAAGGTTGCCCAGGGCCCCATCCAACCTGGCCTTGAACACCCCCAGGGATGGGGCACCCACACTCTCTCTGGGCAGCCTGTTCCAGCCCCTCACCACTCTCTCTGTAAAAAACTTCCCCCTAATATCCAATTTAAACCTTCCTTCCTTTAGCTTTAATCGAATTCCCCTTGTCCTTCACAGGGCAAGGAGGAATGGATTACTGGAATGTCTGGCACTTGTGTAGCTGCCTGGTATTGAATCAATATAGTTCCATTTAGCCCCAAAAGTAATCAAAATGTAGGCTAAGAATGATAATTCCCATCAGAGCACACGGGAAAAGAATGGTTATTTAGGTGCATATGATGTTGATGGCAACATCCTCTCCAAGGCTCTTGTTTGCTTGATTATCCCCTGGGGTGTTTCACTCACCTCAGCTTGGAAAAGGTCTTTAAGGAGCAAGCTAAAGGGAGGAACACACTCTATCTGACAATGGAAGACTTGATATATTCAGTGGGCTAAAATACAAAATGGAAAAAAAGTGGGGGGTGAAGGGTCTTGCCAAAAAAAGAACACTGATTTTTTTATTTTTTTTTAAATGAGAAAATCCAGCTCATAAGGAAAAAGAAGATGGATATAAAACCTTGAGAAATGAAATATTTTTAAATTGGATTTCAGTGTTTCTGTTGTTCCAGGTAAGAAGCAGTGTTGGTCTGAAAGGTTTACTGACTGAGGCAGAAACAGGACATACTTCCAATATATTCACGTGTCAGATTGGCAAAAAAAATGGGGTCCTGAATGAATAAGAGTTTAAAGGAAAATTTAAAATTAGATCTGTGGAAAGAAATTTGTAAGTCATACAAAGTTAGGCCATCATAAGTGGTCCAGATGTAAGTTAGTGGGTGGGTGTCCTTATATGGCCTTCACTGCCATAGTGTCTGGTCACATCCCTATAGCACCTACATGTGGTGTGAGCATCTTCAAGAAGGAGGTCGACTTCAAGGAGAGGGTGACTTCTGAGGTGATATCTGAACTCCTGCCATTGTCAATGGAAAGAAATGGATCATTTATTTGGCTCATACAAAGTAGATCTATAAAATAGATGAATTACAGTCCAGAGCACGCCCTTCTCTCTGTAGACTATAAGAGGAACCTGAGGTGTGTGCTTTAGATGCAGATATACGTTAAAGATGCACCTCACAAGGTAGGTGACTCTGAAGATGGTTCAAATAGGTGCTGCCAAATTGAAGTTCTAGGTCTGTGAAGACAAGGGCTGAAACCCCCACCACCAAATTTGTGTTGGTAATAGAGGATGTGTTTTGGGAAACCCAGGGCTGAAGACCATCCCTCCCAGCCTGTGTAGGGTCATAGTTGGAATTTGTGTTCCCAGGTGCATGGGCTTAAAAAAATACATCCCATTAATGCATTGCAAATACTTCTTGCAACTCCATGAACATCTGGATAAAACCAGAGCTGACAAAAAAGAGTCTATACAGAATAAAAGAGTTGAAATTCTGTTTAGCTCCTTTTCCAAGATAGCCTCAATGACAGTATTGTGTCTAGTTTTATCTACTTAATTATTTTATTTTATTTGTGTTTTTGCAGTAAATAAATCCAGAAATAATAAGACAAGGTCTCAGAAGTGTTGGGAAATGGGGTTTGTAATGAAATCTAGGGAATTTGGTGAGGAACACATGAGAGGAAAATTAAAAAGACCACTATGATGGGCTTAGTAGGATTTATCTAAATGGAATTTTTCTGATTAAGGATCTGGTGACTAAACTTCCCCTGAGTTTTCCATGACATGAAATAGGTACTTTCACAAAATTATTCATCTTGTCTGTTTCAAGGGTCAATTAAATCGCTTCAATCCAGAATGCTTCATTCCACCAATTGACAAAACTAGAAGAGAAGACATCTGGAAGGTGCTTTTCTATGTGCTGGGGGGGAGGGGTGGAGGGCATTGGCAGGGAGAACATATTCTGAGAATGGTATAGATATCCTTCATTTTATTTTCATTGGTGGAAGTTGGATTTTTTTTCAGCCTCCTTCAAATAAGAAAAATGTATACAGTGAATATATCATATGCATCAAAACATACTATTGACAGAAATATGCCTGTTTGAAGCAATCAGACCAAATACTTCTCTTTTTTTTAACAACAGAAAGAAATATGGAAGATCTTGTGATGACATCTAATGAAATAAGTTGATTTTTAATAGACTGGAAACATGCTAGGAAGTACCCTTGTCCCAGAGAAGCAGCATGGGCTTTACTTTAGTTTTAAGTGTTCTTCTCAGTATGTGGAGTAATATGTAATGTGAGTCTCAGACTCTCAGTGACTCTCTGCAAAATCTTTATAGAAATCAGGTGGCAGGTCTGATAATGCAAAGGCTTTTTACTCTTTCCTTCTCTTTTCTGTGAAGAAACTTCCATTATTTGAGTCTTAACTGTGAAGGTCTTCATCGCTGCTACCATTTCCTGCTTCATCATTAGAAGAGAAGCTATGACAAAGCAAGACTGGAGAAACAAAACAACTATTACAAACTTCATCCTCCTGGGATTTGGGAATAGCCCTGAACTGGATTCTCTTCTCTTCCTGATGATTCTGTCAATCTACATTGTGACCATAACTGGAAACATCTTCATCATTGTGCTGGTGGTGGCTAACCAGCACCTTCACACCCCGATGTACTTCTTCCTGGGCAATTTGGCCTGCTTGGAAATCTGCTACAGCTCTAACATCTTGCCAAGGATGTTGCTTAGCTATCTGTGCAAAGACAGAAGTATTTCAGTCAGTGGGTGTTTCACACAGTATTATTTCTTCAGTTGCTTGGCAGCTGCAGAGTGCTATCTCCTCGCAGCCATGTCCTACGATAGGTACCTCGCAGTATGCAAACCCCTGCACTACCCATCCCATATGAATGGCAAGCTCTGTCTCCAGCTGGGTGCCACATCTTGGATAGGTGGCTTTCTGGCTAATTCAATCCTAACATTCCTGATCTCAAATTTAGATTTCTGTGGGCCTAAGGAGCTCGCACACTTTTTCTGCGACTCGTTCCCAATGATAAAACTCTCCTGTAGTGACACTCACGTGGTGGGACTTGTCATTTCTGTTGTGGCAGGTGTGTGCTCACTGCCTCCATTTCTGTTGACTTTCTCATCCTACCTCTACATCATTGTCACAGTCATGAGAATGCCTTCTGCCACTGGAAGGAAAAAGGCCTTTTCCACTTGCTCCTCGCATCTTCTTGTGGTGATTCTTTTTTACTGGTCAATATTAACTGTCTATGTACTTCCTCATCGTGACACCCAAGTATCTCCAAACAAAATCTTCTCTGTTTTTTATACCATTCTCACTCCCTTGGTCAATCCTCTCATCTATAGTCTGAGAAACAAAGAAGTAAGGGAAGCTCTGCAAAAACAGACAAGTAAATTTCTGGCTCTCAGAGGGCTGATTTCTGTTAAAAAAGGTGGGGGGGGGGGTAATTACCCTTAATGAGTTACAGGTTCAGACACAATAACATGGCATGTGAACATAGTTGATTTGAATAAAACTTGGAAACATATAAAAATAAATAAGCAGAGAAAAAAACCAGGTAAATAATTTACTATCGGTTTGGGTGGTGGCATGGAGAAAGACCATGAATATGTAGTGAATACTGTTAAGGAAGTTTTGAAGTAAGCAAAATAAATCCATGTATGTAGTTGTATGTGTATGATCTCTTCTCACCTGCCTGAATGCAGATGAAATTCTGTCCAACATAAGTTGAAACCCAATTTGTAACAGATAGACCATTTCTTTATCAATGGTAAATTCTGGATTACTGCTGGCTTTTACATCTGTGGTGCAGATGTCAACATCCAATGTCCTCCCTTGATTGCAGATGAATTATAATTGAATGCAGTTAATCTATTTTGGATGTCTGGTTTCGGTTAATAGGGCTGAGTTCAATATACTGAAGAGCTGCCAGCTCTCAGAAGAACACACAATGTAGACATTCAGTCTAAAATTAATTAAATATTATTCACATTTGGACTGACAAAACCTTAAAGAGAAAGCAAAATTCCCACAGCATTGCAACAGCTTACAAAGAAGAACTCCCACTTTGTTGGGTGAGAGGGGGAGACAAATTGAAAGGACTTTCTTTACCAACCAGAAGTTAGTTCATTTTTCATGAGCAGTTTTAGCCTCTTTAATAACAATTAGAAAATAGGAAAAGCTGTTAAGAAATCTTCTGCAGGTTATGGAATCGTGATCTTTATGTGTCTTCTTATATTTAACATGGTTAAAACAATAAATGATGATCAGTAAAGCTTCACCTTTCACTGAAATGTTTCTCCAGTGGAGAAAAGACAGCACAGGAACAGAGGTGGGCATCACAGTATGGAAATACAGCTTTTGAGAGCAGTTAGCAGAGCACTAAATGCCTGATGGGAAACATCCCTGGAGACTGGAGAAGGGCACAACTGAAGAGGGGATTAGCAGAAATGGGAAGGGATGGGTACAACTTGCCATTCAAAGCTGTTTGAGACAGGAAGAGCTTTTTCATGCGTTGGCTAAGTTTAGGCAAATAGTTAGAGCTCTGAACTCAAGAATAGACATGTATCTGCAATAGGCCAAATTAACTGGTTCCAGAAGTGTTTGTATCACTTTATTTGCTGTCATGGATGTGACAGTCACCTAGTCACTGTTAAAGATTTTCCTAGACTTAGGGTTACTCTAGGCTTGCTTTTATTAACAACTCAGAGTTGGGCCATCGCCCCGGTGAGTGGCAACCCAAACGTTATGTTTATGTCCTTACCTACTCTTTTAACACAATTACATAATAGATGAAGTACCCCATTTTGAATAGACAAAAGTACCCCATTTTGGTTGGCTGAAAGTGCATCCATAATTTGCCTTTGTCTTCTCTTTGGGTATCAGTGATGACTCAGTCTTGGTTCTGCTTTGGACCTAGATTCTGTTGATCCATCTCAGAGGTCACCATCTCCTCTTTTTCTTTCCCAAGGTCTCTGTATTCTATGTTAAACATCTAAATTCTTAAAACTCTACTTAATCATAAAATACTTTATTCTTCTCTTAAACTGAAATAATTTATAATTTCTACCATATCTGTGCACCTACCCCAGTCAATCCTTCATTTATAACTATCTACTGATTAATTCAGATGAGGACTCACTCCTCCATGGAAAGAACTGTACACAGGATACTGAGGCAGCTTAATATGATTAGAACTTACTGTTTAAAAACATCTGTGATCACATTGCTGTAAATACCACATCATTAACCCTATTCCTTCATAATAACAATTTACTATAACATACTAAATTCCATTTTACTTTAACAGTTACCCCACATACTAAATGGAGAAGGGCACTTCTACATGGCACATTTTGGAATTTCAGGCTATGATGAATTACGTCTCAGAAGTGTCTGCCCCTCTCCTTTGATTAGAGGGCAAATGACTCTATGACCACCTCAGATATAGAAATTTCAGACTCAACCATTTGACAAGCATAACCCTCCAGTTCCATTTGAGACACCCAGGAGCATCTTGGCTGGTCTCCAGTGATGTTTGAGAAGGACAAATTGCCTGTGGATCTCAATCATATTTTCTGGACTTAAGCAGGTAGCTTGGATGCTCCAGAGCATTTTAAAAGCCTCTAGACATGTCAACAACAATCAAACCACTGAATTATGGATGTCTGAAGTTAGATATGGCAATTCTGACTTGCTCTCAGGTTTCCTTACCTTGCACAAAAGACTTTGTTCAATGTGGGTCTAGGATGCTCTTCAAAAAATAGTTTTTGAAACCTCAGGCTCCATTTCTAATTTCCTGAAGAACTGAAGGCTCCATTTCACCAGAATTTATCCATTCAAATTTAGACATTGTAGCTAAATGACATACTGCTACTACCTGCCTGATCATAAAAAGAGAGAGCTGTCTTCAGAAGGTGATATACCCATCCTCAGACAGATGTCTGAAACAAATGGTCTGATTTTGTTTGGGGTTCTTTTCTCTCTATCAAAACAGACTCCATCAATGAGTCAAACAAGGCATCCACCAAAGGGTGCTTTCATCCCCCCATTACCTTACACTTTCTATTTAAGCTGTATTTTAAATTTAAATTCTAACTGAATTATGGTAAACTTTATTGCCTCTATTTATGTAACATTTAAAAAAAAAAGAAGATAAATAACTTTCATTAACTGAAATTGTTCACAGTCTGCTACAATACCAAGAGAGTTGTTTTGTCTTCTGAGTATACTCGGTAATGAATCCAGAGAGGGGTTCCTGCCTCGGGAAGTCATGTAAGATATCATCTAGTTCAGAGCAGCTGAACCTCACTCTCTCTTTGGGATCCTATTCACAGTCCTGAAGTGTTGCCCAAAAGACAGAAAAAAGGTATCCCACTATCTGAAATCATGAACAAATACATCATATCAGAAACTCTGGATTACTTCTCATGAAAACTGAGGTATACTCATATTTTCTATACTATTTGGTAATGAAAATTGGCAAGAAAAATACTTATTAGTATAGATGGTTCAAGAAAAAGGGAATTATTGAATGTCTTTAAAGGGTGGAAGAGACTATCTGAGAACTGAGATGTCAGAGCTGTATGTTAAGACTTTCATGGAGATGTAAGAGAATTCAGTACTGCTAGCAATCATCTTGTTTTATTTTAGATTGCTTCTGAAGGATGAACAAAACCAGCATCTGGTAGTTGTTTCTATTCATAGATTGTAAGGGAAACGCAAATGGGTATCTTGGCTGCTGATGTTTGCTATATGGATCTTTGCAGAACAACATAAAAGCTTTTGTTGATCATTCATGAAAATATTTAACTTGTAAAAATGTGGATTTTTAAAAAAATAATCTCTGAAATGTTTGTCATCATTGATAAACTGGGGTCATAGAATCATAGAATAGGTTAGGATGGAAAAGACCATTGAGCCCAACCATTAACCCAGCATTGCCAAGGCCACCACTAAACCATATCACTAATTACCACATCTACATGTCTTCTAAGGGATGGTGACACAACCACTTCCCTGGGCAGCCTGCTCTGATGATTGAGAACCCTTTCAGTGAAGAAATTTTTCATAATATCAAATCTAAACCTCCCCTGATGCAACTTGAGGCCATTTCCTCTTCTATTGCTTGTTATTAGGAGAAGAGACGACACCTATCCCACTACACCCTCCTTTAGGGTAGCAGTAGAGAGTGAAGACATCTCCTGGCAACCTCCTCCAGACTGAACACCCCCAGTTCCCTCAGCCTCTCCTCATCAGACTTCTGCTCCAGACCCTTTACCAGGTTCATTGCCCTTCTCTGGAACTACTCCAGTACCTCCATGTCCTTGTAGTGAGGGGCCCAAAACTGAACCCAGCACTTGAGGGGTGGCCTCACTAGTGTCCAGCACAGGGGACGGTCAGTGCCCTGGTCCTGCTGGCCACACTGTTCCTGACACAAGCCTGAATGCTGTTAGCCTTCTGGGCCACCTGGGCACACTGCTGGCTCATGTTCAGCTGGCTGTATACTAGCACCCCCAGGTTCTTTTCAGCCCAGACAGCTTTCCAGCTGCTCTGCCCCAGCCTGTAGCATTGCCTGGGATTGTCCTGACCTAAGCACAGGACCTGGCACTGAGCCTTGTAGAACCTCATATAGCTGGTGTCAGACTATCCAGATCCCCCTGCAGAGCTTTCCTGCCCTTGAGCAGGTCAACGCTCCCACCCAGCTTGGTGTTGTCTGCAAACTTCCAGAGAGTGCACACAGTCCCCCTTCCAGATCATTGATGAAGATATTAAACAGAACTGGCCCCAGCACCGAGCCTTGGGGAGCACCACTTGTGACCAGCCACCAACTGGGTTTAACTCCATTCACCACAACTGGCCAGCTAGCCAATGTTTAACACAGAGAAGCATACACCCATCTAAGTCATGAACAGCCAGTTTCTCTAGGAGAATGTTGTGGGAAATGGTGTCAAAGGCTTTACTGAAGTCCAGGTAAACAACCACAAACCTTTGCCTCAGCCACTAAGTAGGTCACCTTGTCATAAAAGGAGATCAGGTCAAGCAGGACGTGTCTGGGCCTGATCGGCTGGGTGTCTTGTACATGTGATGTGGTGGCACTCAAGATGATCTGCTCCATAACTTTCCCCAATACCAAGGTCAGTCTAAGAGGCCTGTAGTTCCTTGGATCCTCCCTCCAGCCTTTCCTGCAGATGTGTGTCACATTTGCTAACCTCCAGTCAACTGGTATCTGCCCATTTTGCCAGGACTGCTGATAAATAAAGTGGCTTGGTGAAAAGGTTTGCCAGCTCCCTCAGCACCCTTGGGTGGATCCCATAAACCTGTGTGTGTCTAAGTGGTGTAGGGGATCACTAACAACTTCCCCCTTGGATTATAGGGGCTTCATTCTGTTCCCCATCCCTGTCTTCCAGCTCAAAGGGCTGGGTACCCAGAGGACAACTGGCCTTACAACTGAAGACTGAAATGCAGAAGGCATTAGATATCTCAGCCTTTTCCACATCCTTTGTCACTATACTTCCTCCCTGCATCAAATAGAGGATGGAAATTCTCCTTAGTCCTAATTTTCTTGTTCATGTATTTATAGAAACATCTTTAATTGTCTTTTACAGCAGTAGCCAGTTCTCATTGGGCTTTGGCCTTTCTAATTTTCTCCCTGCATAACCTCATGACATCCTTGCAGTCCTCCTGAGTTTCTTGCCCCTCCTTCCAAAGGTCATAAACTCTCCTAACTTTTTTTCCCCTGAGTTCCAGCCAAAGCTCTCAGTTCAGACTGGTTTTCTTCCCCAATAGCTCATCTTTTGGCACACAGGGACAGCCTGCTCCTGCATCTTTAAGATTTCCTTCTTGAAGCATATCCAGCCTTTCTGGACTCCCCTGGCCTTCAGGACTGCCTCCCAGGAGACTTTGTCAACCATGTCAAAGTCTGCCCTCAGGAAGTCCAAGATAGTAGTTCTACTGACCCCCCTCCTTACTTCTCCAAGAACTGAAAATGCTATCATTTCATTCTCACTGTGCCCAAGACAGCCTCCAGCCATCACATCACCCACAAGCCTTTCTCTGTTTGCAAACAACAGGTCCAGTGGGATGCCTTCCTTAGTTGGCTCCCTCACCAGCGGTGTCAGGAAGTTCTCTTCCATACACTCTAGGAACCTCCTGGGCTGTTTCCTCTCTGCCATGTTGCATTTCCAGCAGACATCTGATGTGTTCATGTCCCCCACAGGAACAAAACCTAGTGATTGTGAGTCTTCTTCCAACTGCTCATAGAATATTTCATCTGCTCTTCATCCTCATTGGGTGGTCTGTAACAGACTCCCACCACTGTATCTGCCTTGCTGGACTTCTCCTTGGTTCTTACCCATACACACTCAACCCTATCATCACCCTCACCAAGCCCTAGATGATCTACACACCCTAACACACAGGACTCTCCACTGCCTCCCCTTCCTTGCCTATTCCTGCTGAAGAACTTACAGCCATCTGTTGTGGCAGTTGAGTTGGGTGAGTCGTCCCACCATGTTGCCATGATGGCAAGTATACATCATAGTTTTCCCACTGCACAGTGTTTTCCTGCTCCTCCTGTTAGTTGCCCATTGTTGTAGATGAACTTTGGTTGGGCTATCGATCCAAATATCTTCTTCTTTTTTTTTTTTGGAAGAACCCCTAATTCCTACATGACTACTCTCAGGCATTTCTGTGGTGTCTAACCTTGTATCTTTGCTTCCACATGGATCTCCATCCCCTGCCTCAACTGAGATGGCAGACTGAAGGACCTCACTGGCACACCACCCCTCAAAACTTTAACATGGCACCCCCAGGCTTATCTCTAGCAAACCTTGTTTTATCCCTTTCCCCCTTCAAATCTAGTTCAAAGGTCTTTCAGTAGCCCCACCAACTCCTGTGCAAGGTTCCCAGTGACAGAGAAAAAGCAAATGTGCCTGTCTTCAAGAAGGCCAAGAAAACTTGAGGAATGTCAGCCTCTGCTTCAAGGAAGAATATGGAGAAAATCCTTCTGGAAGCCATGTCCAGGCACATTAACAGCAGGAAAGGATGCATAACATCAGAGATTTACTGAAAACACATTATGCCTGACAAACAAGACACCTTTCCATGATGAGATGACTGGTTCAGCATAGGTGAGGGCAAAGTGGTAGATGTCATTTAATGACTTCAGTCACCTTCTAGCCAGACTGGGAAGATCTAAACTTGATGGGAAAACATTGCAATGATCTGAATCATCAAGGCTGAGGCTAGCTGGTCGCTGGCTGTGAGGCATTCTTAGTGGGCTGATACTGGGACTCATGCTATTTCACATGTTTATCAATAACTGGGATGAGGTGATGGAGAACATCCTCAGGAGTATCCACATTTAAAAAAATACACAATTCAGGCCAGGGGAAAAGGGCCACACACAGGAATTTCATAAAGTTCCAGACAAATGGTACATTTGTACCATGGCCGTGGTACAAAATATGCATAGGAATAGATTTGGACTGATCATTTGAGGAGCAGCTCTGCAGAAAAAGATGTGGTGTCCCTGGTGGATGGCAAGCTAGTCGTGAGCCAGCAGTGTGTGCCTGCACTGGGTAGGAGTGCACCCGTTGTCCTCTGCCTGGCAATTGCAAGAAAGAAGGTGTCCCATTTTGAGATCCCTCTGAGCAAGAAAGACATGGATAAACAGAAGAAGGTCCAGAAGAGAACCACTAAGATGCTCAGAGGGAACAAAGGAGATCAAGATGATAACACACAGAAAGAGGTGGTATTTTGTAACATTGGAGACTTTCCACTTCACTTTACTGTGAAGGGATATAGGAAGGTCAACCAGTGTTGAGAATCAAAGAGCAGGTTGGAGGGTACTTTGACTGCAGCTTGTCAGGGAGGACCTTTCCCAGCTTTTCAGTGCAGGTAGCTGCTCCTTTCTGTGCTAATGAACGGCACTCCCACATAGTGACACCAACAAAAATAGCTGGATTAAGTGAGAAATACAGTCAAGGTTGCTGATTTACCTTCATAGATGCCATAAAGAAATGTAAACTGAGAAGGTAATTCAAATGTTTACTTTGGATGTGGTTATTTACATCATGAATACTTAAATATGGACAGGTAGACTACAGGTGGTCTCGGAAAGTTTCTTATATTACTGAATTCATAAGCAGTTGTGCAGTGGCACTGCATGAAGAATGACCATAGTTTTAAAACAAATCACAAACTGGCAGGTTGTTATTTTATATTTTAGCAGCAGTAAGACCACATAGTAAATATACATATATATATATATATCTATCTTCTGTCCATCCTTTAGGCTTCAAATGTATGGCTGCTCTGCCAGCAATTTTATTCACCTTTATGTATTTGAAATGGGTATCTACATAAATAAGTGTGCGTGTCTGGAAACAGGGCAAAACATTTTTCCTTCTAGAAACGGAGCAGAGAATTGAATCTGTTCTGGAGGAAAGGAATTCACATTTTGCATACAGCAAATGAAAGAAGTGAATTGCTGATGAAAACGTATTTCAGAGAATACCAGTTGAACCAGCAACATTTTAGCTTCATTAAAAAGGAAAGCAGACAAATTAAGGAAAATCCTAGCTCTTTTGCTCATTGGGCTTTATTATCTCATTTTTGTCTTGGTTTTTGGGGGGGGGGGGGGTGTTTGTGTGTGTGCTTCAGCTCACTGTTTTTAATTCATACTTACAAAGACTTTTCCTCTCATCTCTTCCCTGTTGGCTTGCACAGGTTGTGTTGTTTCTCTTTCACATGGAAGCAGTTGAAGCACCAGGGCTCAGAAACCAGACCTACTTCATCTTGCAAGGTTTCTCCCACCATGCTGCTCTTCAGGTCTTCCTCTTTGAGGGAATTCTCCTGATGTTCCTAATCACCATGATGGGGAACTGTCTTATCATCTTCGTTGCCACCACCGACCCTGCCCTGCACACCCCCATGTACTATTTCCTCAAAAACCTGGCTTTGATTGAAATCTGCTTCACACTAAACATAGTGCCCAAGATGCTCGTGGGTTTGTTGTTGGAGAGAAAGGTCATCTCCTTCTCAGCCTGCGCCCTACAGCTTTACTTTGTCATATTCCTCATCACTTCTGAGTGTTTCCTCCTGGGAGCCATGGCCTATGACCGATACGTGGCCATATGCCACCCCTTGCACTATGCTGTAACGATGAACAGGAGGCTGTGTCTCCAGATGGTGATAGCCTGCTGGATTGCTGGCATCCCACTGTCCCTAGGACTGACTGGCTGGTTGTTCAGCTACCCATTTTGTGGCTCAAAGGAGATTGAGCATTTCTTCTGCGACATCGCTCCTGTCCTAGAGCTGGTCTGTTCAGACACGTACTTATTTGAGCTTCTGGTGTTCGTGGCTACTGTTATGATTGTTTTGATCCCATTTATCTTGATAGCAGCTTCTTACATCCAGATAATCCACACCATCCTCCAAATGCCATCAGCTGAAGGAAGGCGCAAAGCTTTCTTCACCTGCCTTGCTCACCTGGTGGTGGTGGCACTGTTCTACTGCACAACTGGAGTGATACATCTAAAGCCAAAGTCCAGTCTCTTGGCAAACAGCAGGAAACTGGTGGCCCTTTCCTACACAGTGGTAACTCCCATGCTGAACCCAATCATCTACAGCTTACGGAACCAAGAAGTGAAGCATGCTCTGAGGAAGACATTTGGGAGGAGACAGTTCTTCAGCAAGGTGCCTCTGCCTAGACAGTCTCACTGATGTTCTGAGAATCATTCACACTGGATAGGTTAAAAATCAAAGAATTAATGTGTTCCTGGAAGTCCATAAAGGGCTTGGACATTCTCACTTTTTTTGGAATATACTGGGAAATGTACATAACATTGGATGGATGGATGGATGGATGGATTTAATACAACTGTCAAAAATAGTACAGACTACAGAAATAAGCTATAAAACCTGTATGTTGACTACAAAATGTTTAAGCCTTTTCCCCTTCTTCTACATAACAGTTAGCTTTCAAGAACATCTAACATAAATGCCTGTCTGAAGAACACATGACACCAGCATTCACAGACCCAACTTGGAGCAAAATGGCAGCAAAGTCAGAAAAAAATGTGTATATTTTCAGGGAAAAGACATTAAGAGATTGCCAGCACACTGATATAGCTCATCCTGTGAGAATCAGGTTCTCCCACCAGAGAGCACAGAGTAAGGAGAGAGATTCGGTTGGCTGGGTATGGAAATGGGCTCCAGTTTGAGATGACAACACGACCACAGGTGTCATGAGTCAGCACTAACATGTCTGTCAAAGTGAGTGACAATCAGTCAATACAACCAGCTGCATTTAAGGAGTGAACAACTGAGGGGAGCTGGGTTTGGCTGCTTGAACACAGATACCCATTGGTTCCAGGGGGAAAATGTTTGAGTGTCCCATAAGCCTGTGTCATATCTGCCAACCCAAATGTAACGTAACCCTGGGAGGTGCAGGCAGCCAAGGGAGTTCCAGATCACACCTACACTGCAGCTTCATGAAGGGATGTGCACTGTGGTGGAGACAAATGGGCTCCAGATGCCATACCAGAAGAGTGTCAAGGAATTGAACCCAGGGTCCAGGGCCCTGTATCTTTTGGGGGTTTTTTCCCCTGGAGACATGAGCATGACACCTTTCCAGTGTGGGTGGATGGTTAGGGAATCCCACCACATGATATCACAGAGTCACAAAATGGTTGAGGTTGGAAGGGGCCTCTAGAGGTATCTTGCCCAACCCCAACTCCTCAGCAGGGCTAGTTGCCCAGGACCATGTCCAGATGGCTTTCAAATACCTCCCAAGTGATTCTGCAAGCTGTCAGAAGTGAGCACTGCTACTTGCAACCCAGTACCAGGAAGAGTTACTCAAGAATAGCTAAAAACCACATCAGAGAGGTACAACTCCAGACCTGTTTGTGCAGTATGGGAACATGGGTATGAAAGAAAACAGCATTTCAGGATGCAACAGTGATGAAACATGAAGTACCTACCTCTGGGAAGACTTGCCTTGAAGAAGAGGGTTTTCTGGGCTGTCAGGCTGTGACATGGGAAGAAGCCACCCACTGCCAGTGGGAAAGCACCATGAGGGGGTGAAGGATTGCTGGTTGGTGGACACTTAGGATAGCAATGTGAGCACATGCCTGTTTTCTGTGTCCTTGTCTCCATGTTACTTGAGCTCTTTCGAATGACCCTCAACAGTGTGAAGAAGAGCGGGGCAGGGGGCATGCCAGGAGAGGTCCAAGGTTAGACTCCAAAAAAAAAGAATGCTGAGAAGAAAAGGAATCGTCTTTTGTTGTGTCTACACAGGTAAGTAGGTATCAGGATGTGGCTTGTGCCAGAACATTGAACAGGGACATCCTGGGGAGAAGTGAGGTTTAGCTATGGAACTGGCAGGGGTGTTTGGACAGGGAATGGGTTGGAGAAGGGAGAAGAGGGGGGACCTCATTGCAGCCTTCCAGTACCTGAAGGGAGCTTATAAGCAGGAGGGGATTCAACTTTTTAAAAGGATAGACAATGACAGGACAAGGGGGAATGGGTTAAAACTAATTGAAGGAAGGTTTAGATTAGATATTAGGGGGAAGTTTTTTCCAGAGAGTGTGGTGAGGGGCTGGAACAGGCTGCCCAGAGAGGTAGTGGATGCCCTGTCCCTGGAAGTGTTCAAGGCCAGGTTGGATGGGGCCCTGGGCAACCTTGTGTAGATCCAGGCCTGTGGCAGGGGGGTTGGAGCTCTATGATCCTTGGGGTCCCTTCCAACCCATGCCATTCTATGATTCTATGATTCTATGAAGGGAGAATTTTCCTGAAAAGCATAGAAAATTTGGAAATTTACCTCCTTTTAAACAGTAAATACAAGTCCGTTCTGTTCACCAAATGCTGTTCCATGTTGTGCATCCATCTTCTATCAGTATTGAAGAGCAAACAGTGAAAATACCTGCTGTGTGACAGGCCCCCTAAGCTGGGATGCTGCCATTCCAGCACGTGGAAAAAACGTGGAGGAACGGTGACTGTGTAGAGCTTCCCATGGGAAAGTGTTGGCACCATCAGTGCAGCTCCAAGGGTCAGGGGAGCAGAGCACATGGACACAATTCCTGAGAGAGAACAACCCTGAGATGGGTGAGGGGACCCCGGACATCTCTAGTCCCACCTCATCCTTAGGACCCATGAGGATGGATACCTGGAAAACTGGGATTAAGGCAGCAGAGTGGCGCAGCGGAAGCGTGCTGGGCCCATAACCCAGAGGTCGATGGATCGAAACCATCCTCTGCTAGTTGGTTTCTTTATTGCTCCCCGTCCCCTGGCGTGGCCGGACAGCTGGGCGCGCCGCAATGGCACCTTCGGCCAGGCCGGTTAGCTCAGTTGGTTAGAGCGTGGTGCTAATAACGCCAAGGTCGCGGGTTCGATCCCCGTACGGGCCACAGGTGGTGTTCTTTTTATACAGTTGTTTTGTGAGGTGAGGGGGTTTTTTTTCCCTCCCCCCTCTTCTCCCTTCCTGTCGCTGAGCGCCGACCGCGAAGGGACCCCCCAAATTCCTCGCAGCGGTGGCGTGTACCGCAGGGTGTATGATAAACGAAGATCCAAGAGGAAAATAATTGGGAGAAGCGAAGGAAAAGAACCCCTGGCAGATAGCAGAGGATGGTTTCGATCCATCGACCTCTGGGTTATGGGCCCAGCACGCTTCCGCTGCGCCACTCTGCTCCCGCACTAGCTCTCCCACTCCCACTTTGATCATCCTGCTCCCACTGTCACCACCCTGCGGTCTGTGTACAGGTATTTGTGGGTGCAGCCTCCCCATCCCTCTCCCTCCAATCCCTGCTTGTAGTTTGTGGAGCTTCTGGGGGTCCTACCTGCACCCCCAGCCCCGGGGGTGGCACCCTGTGGGACCCTCGCCCCTCAATCTCTCCCCACACCTTCCCTAACCTCCCCTCAGGCCAGAGCCCACAGCGCCCAGCCCAACAGCAGAGACCCATCGAAAAGCAGCTCTGCAGGGAAAGGCACTCACACCAGCACCCAGCCCAGCACCCAGCCCAGGCTGCTGGATGTGGCTGCTCCTAAGAGAGCATCCCACAGGTGGTACCCAAAGGATGCTGGTGCAGGGTCACAGGCCCCACCAGCTGCTGGCAGTGTCTGCAGCTCATGACACCTGTTGGCTCTGACCACGAACATTTGTTATGAGCAGAAATAAACCAAAGGAGAGACAAGGTGGAGTGAGGGAACATCTCCCAGCTGGCAGGAGAAGCATGGAGCTCCCAGGTGAGTGGTACCCTTGGTCTCCCCCCTACAGCAGCAAGCTGTGATGGTGATGATGATCATAGAATCCCAGACTGGTCTGGGTTGGAAGGGACCCCAAGGATCACAGAGCTCCAACCCCCTGCCACAGGCAGGGCCACCAACCTCCAGGCCTGGAGCTACACAGGGTTGCCCAGGGCCCCAGCCAACCTTGCCTTGAACACCTCCAGGAACAGGGTATCCACCCCCTCTCTGGGCAGCCTGTTCCAGCCCCTCACCACTCTCTCTGGAAAGAACTTCCCCCTAATATCTCATCTGACCCTTCCCTCCTTCAGCTTCACCCCTTCCCCCTTGTCCTGCCCCTGTCTGCCCTTTAACAAGCTGATTCCCCTCCTGTGTCTCTGCTCCCTTCAGGGATGGGAAGGCTGCAATGAGGTCCCCCTGCAGCCTTCTCTTCTCCAGGCTGAACCAGCCCAGCTCCCTCAGCCTCTCTCCATAGGGGAGCTGCTCCAGCCCTCTGAGCATCTTCGTGGCTCCTCTGACCCCTCTCCAACAGTCCCACATCTTCCTTGTGTTGGGGCCCCAGCTCTGGACACAGGACTCCAGCTGGGGCCTCCCCAGGGCAGAGCAGAGAGGGACAATCCCCTCCCTGTCCCTGCTGCCACCCCTCTGCTGATGGAGCCCAGGATCCCATCGCCCTCCCGAGCTGCCAGAACACCCTGCCGGCTCAGGGGAAGTTTCTAGTTTGTGTATTGTGCTTGATCCCATCGGTGCTGCTGTCAGGGTGCTGATCTGGGTGCAGGGCTGCCTGGCTCCATGTCCCCAGCTCCAGCCAGGAGCAAGGCAGAGAGCATGTGTCCCCAGGAGGCGCCCACCCCCACCACCCCCAGATTGGTAGGTGGGTAGTTAGACCTCTCTGGGCAACCTGTGCCAGTGTCCCACCACCCTCACATTGAATAATTGTTTCCTGATGTCCAACCTCAATCTCCCTGTCCTGGGTCTGGCCAGGCCAGAGCCAACCTCCCCAGGCAGCCAGCCCAGGGGTGCTGAGTCAGCCTGGGCTGTTTGCCACCCCACCTGACATCACTCCCCCATAAAAGGGGCTGGGGGGGTGCTCCTGGGTGCCTCAAGGGCAGTGTGAGTGCAGCTGGGGCACTGGGGCAGTCCTTGCATGGTGAAGCACTCCACTACCACTGGGGTAGTAAGGTCCTCTGTGCTATCACCAGTGTGGCTGTTCCTGTTCCCTTTCAGGGTGATTTTGTCAGTGGACTGTCCAAAACTCAGCCTGGGATGAAGCCTCTGGAAGGAACAGCACCCCCAACACCTGACTGCAAAGGTGCCCTGTGGTGTGTCACCACTACACCTGAGCACATTGAGGCTGGGCTGAACCTCCTTCTGCATTGGTTCAGGGTGCTCTCAACTTAACTGCAGCTCAGCCACCCATTTTCCACCCATCTCCTCGGTGGGGCTGCAGGATCACACTGGGAGGTAACACCGAAAGGCTTCTTGAAGTCAGGAAATTGCTTCCACCACTCGTACATCATCCACCAAGAGTCACCTCACCACAGCAAGGAGCCAGGTTGGGTAAAAGAACCTGGTGGAGAAACTCTTAGATCAAGATGCTCCAGAAGCCCAACAGCAACAGGGGCTCCAGGTGGCCTCACCTGCTGCAGACATTCTGAATGAATCACAGGATCACCAGGTTGGAAAAGACCTTGGAGACGATTGAATCCAACCGCTCCTGTCCTGTGCTGACCCAGATCCCTGAGCACCTCATCTCCCCAGCTGTTAAACACACCCAGGGGTGGGGACTCAGCCCCCTCCCTGGGCAGCCTGTGCCACAGCCCCACAGCTTTCAGGGAAGAACTTTTCCCTCACATCTGAGCTGACCCTGCCCTGGTGCAGCTTGAGCCCATTGCCCCTTGTCCCATCTCCTGTCCCCTGGCTGAAGAGACCATCACCCACCTCTCTGCACCCTCCTGTCAAGTCAGTGGAGGTGGGGAGAAGGTCTCCCCTCAGCCTCCTCTTCTCCAGGCTGAACACCCCCAGCTCCCTCAGCTGCTCCTCAGAGGATTTGCCCTCCAGCCCCTTCCCCAGCCTGGTTGCCCTTCTCTGGACTCGCTCCAGGACCTCCATGTCCTTCTGATGGTGAGGAGCCCAGAACTGGACACAGCACTCGAGGTGCAGCCTCACCAATGCCCAGTACAGGGGCAGAAGGTAGAATGAAGAAGGTATTTTGACTCATTTGAAGTGAGTCAACTTGAGATGTGGCTGGGACTTCCTCCTCAGTGACTCACCCCTATTCTAGGGCCAAAGACCACCAGTAACAATTCTTCTAAGCCCACCCTCCAGCTGCTGGTTTTCACCAGCAAATTCTTCTTGCAGCTTCCAACTGGTGTGGCACAGTTCAGGCTTTTGGAGAGTTGTCCCACTCTGAGACTTGTCCCTCCTGCTTGCCACATGCTGTGAACAGAGAGTCTTCAGGAGCAACAGCCTGGTAACCCCACCTGAAATATTGCCCAAGAGGAATCTCTGAAATAGGATTATCTGAGCATTGTTATGTTGTGCACAAAATCCTTGTGCAGAGGAGTCCTGTACTCTGCAGTAGCTTCTCCTGATGGTGAGAAGATTTTAGCACTCATGAACCAGGTCCATGAGTCTTAGAAAGCACCATCCACCCCCCACAATGAATGGAGCTGCTTTCTGCTAATGAGGAAGGTGGATTCCACCAACAGCTCCCGAGCTACAGCTGGCACACAAACCAGGCTCTGGAATGATGAATGATGAGACCTGAGCCCTAACAAATCCACTTGCTCATTCCAGCTGCTTGCCTGCACCTCACACCCTGGGATGAAGCTGTTCTCCCCCTTACCTGGTATAATCACCTCATTTACCCTGGCTCGTTAGGCAGAAGGGTCTGTAGCACTCCATAAATGAATGATCACACCATAAAATCATAGAATCCCAGACTGGTCTGGGTTGGAGGGGACCCCAAGGATCACAGAGCTCCAACCCCCTGACACAGGCAGGGTCACCAACCTCCAGGTCTGGAGCTACACACGGTTGCCCAGGGCCCCAACCAACCTGGCCTTGAACACCCCCAGGGATGGGGCACCCACCCCCTCTCTGGGCAGCCCCTTCCAGCCCCTCACCACTCTCTCTGGACAGAACTTCCCCCCAGTATCTCATCTAACCCTTCCCTCCTTCAGCTTCACCCCATCCCCCTTGGACAAAGCGTTGGGCAACGATGCTGCATGACAAACCCAGCAGCTTTTTCAGATCAAGGTGCTGAATCCCAGGTGGTTCCATGGATTTTAGGGAAGGAGGCAGCAAGAAGCACCAGCTTGTAAGGTGAGACACAAGCTCTCTGGAACAACTTGAGCTTCTCTAGGCTTCACACATCCCTGTCCCAGGTGCCTTCAGGTAAGCCCCAGCAGCCTGCACTGCCAAAGGAAGTTTGGGAGACATGACACAGCACCCACACATCATGTATTATGAACCATGTTTGTCAGGTTAAAGCATACAAGCAGCAGTTTTAACCAAGCACAGTTTATATACATCATCCAGAATCACAGCACATGGGGTGCAGGGGCTGATCTAAGTGCTGCTGCCTCCACCACTCTTCTTTCCAGAAGGTCCTGTCTTCTGCAGCCGGTTGGCACTCGGCTGCCGGGGCATCCTCTGGGCAGAGCCTTCCCTGCTGCTCCTCTCTGCAGTCACCTGGGGCCCACTGCCACTGCCACTGGTTTTATTTCTCCCTGAATAAACAAAGACACAGGTGTTAATTGTCAGGTCCTGACCCCTCGTGTCACCCACACGGCACCTGAGCCCCACGCACCCCTCACCAGGTCATGCAAAGGGTGAACACACCCTGTGCCGGGTGTCACCCATGTCCCCAGCACCCCACACAGCCAGCAAGACCTGTGACTTCAGCTCAACGTGTGTCAGGGCTGCAACACCAAACCAAGCTGCAGTGGGAGCAGTGAAGGGACAAGGGGAGGTCCATCTCCAAGCAGAGTCCTTCAGACACCTGGTTGTGCTTCAGCACAGGGACAGCAGCACTGCAAACAGCACCTCCAGGAGAGCACCTGACACCCCCAGGCTGGGATAAGGGAACTCATCTCCCAGTGCCCACCAGCTTTTCAAGCCCACAGTGGCAGAGCAGGATATCCCTTCTCATCTCTGCCATGTCTTGATGAGCAAGTTTGGATTCCCTGTCGTCTTCTGGGGCTTCCAGGAGCTCAGAGTCCCACCCAGGACCCACTCCCAGCTCTTCCTCACCATGTGGAGAAGAGAAGAGCTCCCCTTCCACAGGCACAACCTTCTAAGAAGGCAGAGAGACAGGAACAGGAGGGAGAAAGGGGGAGGTTGAGGGAGGGAAGGGGCATGCAGCCCACCCAGCAGCACCCAGCGATGGGCTGAGGGGTGCTGCAGACAAGCAACAGGAGGGGGATAAGTGGGGGAGACTCCAGTTTTCCTAGCAGTGAAGTACTTCAGGGGAGGGGCAGCACCCCCAGCTTCAGGGGAGGAGCAGCACCCCTGTTAGGAGAGGTAATAAAAGACAGGTGAGGCCAGAGGGCCCCAGGTTTCAGGGGAGACATCAAGCTCCAAGAAGCATCAGAGAACGTTGGTCCTAGCAAGGAGGAAACAAGAGGCAGGACTGGAGCCAGGTGCAGTTACAGGGGTCCCACACATGCCCTTGAAATGAAGGGTGGCATTTTAGCTGTCATTTAGCTATCAAGAGCAATCTCCAGGGTCCAACAGCTACTCCAGGGATCAGAGGCTCCCCAAGCAAGTTTTGGGAATCACCACCTTGATGACTTGGGCAGTGCACAGACTGGAGAGGTGTGCAGTGTACTTACCAAACTGTCCTGTCTCCCTGGAGCAGCTGCCTGAGAAGAGGACTCATGGTGACACCACAAGGTAACACCTCATGGCCCCTCCATGTCCCCAAAATCTATTGGACCAGGGTGGCAGAAGAAACACATTCACTTATCCCAGCCAAGTCAGGTGCTCTTAGGAAACATCTCCTGTTGTAAGCCACACTGGAGATCCACCAGCAGTGATCTATCAGCCCAAGCCAGCCAACCAGCCTGCAGTCCTCCTGTGCAGCTCAAGCACTTAAAGCAGCTTCACTGATCCAAGTATTGTCCAGGAACACAAATCACATGAAGGCAATGCAGGATCCCCCAGCACTGAGAGGAGCACTGGCAGGAACAGTGTTAGAGTTCTCTGTGATGCTTTTAGCAGTCCAGGACATCACTATGGGTGAAGGCCCTCTCCTTCCTCAGGTGCATCTATCCTGCAAGAGTGCAGGTCTTCAGCCTGCATACAACAGCTCCCAACACATACAACATCACTGCACCAGGAAAGGCTGCTGAGTGCCAGGCCTGACCTAGCTGAAACAACTGGGGGAGAAAGAACCACCTCACTGAAGAGAAGGGGCACTCAAAGCACATGCCTTCCATCCTCTGAGCCTCCAAAGCTGCAGTAAAACCAATCAGTTGCTTCAAGGGTGTAAAACACACCTGTATTTCCAGAAGCATCCTAGCCAGACCCAGGAGCCAGACAGCCATGGGAAGGACAGGCAGGGGCTGCACACTTCTGCCAGGTACAACACCACCAGGAGGAACCCAACAACAGCAGCTGAACAGACTCTCTGCAACTCAAGTATTACAGAGCAGCAAAAGGATTCCACTGATGGTGTCCTTTGTGGTGCAAGACCATAGAATCCCAGACTGGTCTGGGTGGGAAGGGACCCCAAGGGTCACAGAGCTCCAACCCCCTGCCACAGGCAGGGCCACCAACCTCCAGGCCTGGAGCTACAAGGGCCCCAGCCAACCTGGCCTTGAACACCCCCAGGGATGGGGCACCCACCCCCTCTCTGGGCAGCCTGTTCCAGCCCCTCACCACTCTCTCTGGAAAGAACTTCCCCCCAATATCTCATCTAACCCTTCCCTCCTTCAGCTTCACCTCCTGACCACAGAGAAGTCTCAGACACAGCCAGACATCAGCCCTGCTAACACAGCCTCCCTGAGAAGGAAGAAGCAAAGCAGACAGGTCAGACTGGCAAAATAGATCCCACCAAACCCACCTGAATTGTTTTGAAACCCACGAAGAGGAAAAAGAAAGATGGCTTTCAAATGCACCTTCCAAAGCAGCTAACCAAGACCTTAAGCATGCACTGAGCAGAGGGGGAGGTGGTGGAGTCCCCTTCTCTGGAGATATTCAAGACTTGTCTGGATGCTTATCTGTGCAATATGTGCTAGGGAGCCTGCTTTGGCAGGGGGGTTGGACCCGATGATCTCTGGAGGTCCCTTCCAACCCCTACAATTCTGTGATTCTGTGATTCTGTGATTTAAGCACTGTCACTCTGGCAACACTTATCTGAAGAGGAGGATTTGGAGAAAGAAGACAACACAAAGTAAGTTGTGTCCACAAGCCCACAAGCCACCTGCACAGAGCTCATACCCTCACCTGCCCTGCAGCAAGCCCCCTTCCTCCACACAGGTTAGGTGGTACAACAGCAGTACGAGATGCCACTACAGAAGCAGCTTTAATTAACAGGCCCTGGGTGGTATTTAAGGTCCTGACAAGCCTCCTCAGGTGCTCAGGCATCTCAGTTTGAGGACAAATGAGATGGCTGTAGGTGGGTTAAGGTAGGAAGCAATTCCCACCCCCCCTCAGAAGAGAGGTCTGCATCAGCCTGGTCAACCTGAGGGTCCTTTTCCAAAGCAACTCTCTGAAATAATGTCATCCTCACCTGTGATGGATGGACAGCAGGATGGATTCTCCCTTGCTCTGCCATCTCAGTTACCTTAGAAAGCTGCCAACTTAACCACCCATGAAGTGTCCCATTCACTGAACACAAGGCTTTCCATCCTCTTGCCCACACTATTGGGGGATGGCTCCCTTCAAGGCTGCTCAGTGGAGCCACAGGAGCTCCCCTCCCCACCAATCAGCATGACACACACCACCTTTTCCATACAAATCCTCCTGGATTCCAGGCTGCTCCTTGTTTTATGAGCTTCCACCACCACAGCCAAGACAGTCTCATGGCCTGCCTTTCTCCTGCACACAGAGAAGAACATGAAGAGGTCCCTGATTCTTCTCAGAGCACCACATTCAGGCTAGAAGATTTTCTGAGTGTTTCTTTGGTTGGAGGTGAAGAATTCATCAGCTGTCACTCACAGGCTCACATCTCCTTACTCTGGGTGACAGTCTGCCATTGAGAGCATTCCTCTAAGCCCCTTTTCCTTCTGTCAGTTCTTGCCTCAGAGAACATTTAAAAACAACCAAAAAAAACCTTGAAAATCAGCTTGAAAAGACACACTACAGAAAACCCAACCCCAGTGCAGCATTTGGTTCAAATACCCAACAGAGAGAAATCCTCACAGCCCCTGGTAAACCTCAAACCTTCCTGTTAGGTTTTCCCTGTGGAAAGAGACCTGCCCTGGCCAGAGATCCCCTCTCCTCTCTGCTCTCCCTGGACAGCACTGCCAACGCTGCCTGAGTGCTGGGTTTGGCCACCTGTAGACTCACAGACTGGGCTGGGTTGGAAGGGACCCCAAGGGTCACAGAGCTCCAACCCCCCTGCCACAGGCAGGGCCACCAACCTCCAGGCCTGGAGCTACACAAGGTTGCCCAGGGCCCCATCCAACCTGGCCTTGAACACCCCCAGGGATGGGGCACCCACCCCCTCTCTGGGCAGCCTGTTCCAGCACCTCACCACTCTCTCTGGAAAGAACTTCCCCCTAATATCTCATCTAACCCTTCCCTCCTTCAGCTTCACCCCATCCCCCTTGTCCTGCCAGTCTCTGCCCTTTAACAAGCTGATTCCCCTCCTGTGTCTCTGCTCCCTTCAGGGATGGGAAGGCTGCAATGAGGTCCCCCCACAACCTTCTCTTCTCCAGGCTGAACCAGCACAGCTCCCTCACACCCAGAGTGTATATTTAAGTGCTACACAGAAGCACCCAGGCCACTGAAAGGATCCCAGTCCCTCCAGGGAATACATCTCCAGCCAGTTTCCTGCTCAAAATCCACCACACCTTCTCACACAGCCACTCACAGCTCAAACACCTGGGAAGCTGGCAAGAGGCTCCCAGCACACACACAGAGCACTGTGAAGGGAACAGCACGCTTCAGAGAAGGAAAAAAAGGACAAAACCAAACACATAAAGCATGTGCCTCCCAAATAACACGTTTCTGTCCTTAAAGTTCCTCAGACAGGAGAAAACCTCCCATGGATTCCTTCCCAAAGGACAGGTTGCATCATGGAACACGAGTCCTTTCTTGGGGAGAGGCTGTTTGTAAGGGCATGTAGTGACAGGACAAGGGGTGATGGGTTTAAAGTAGGGCAGGGGAGGGTTAGATTGGACATGAGGAAGAAGTTCTACCCTCTGAGGGTGGTGAGACACTGGCCCAGGTTGCCCAGAAGTGGGAGAGGCCCCATCCCTGGGGACATTCAGTGTCAGGGTGGATGGGGCTCTGAGTGACCTGCACTAGTGAAGATGTCCCTGCTCACTGCAGGGTGGCACTGGATGGGCTCTGAAGGTCCCTTCCCACCTCAGGCATGTGAGGATTCAGTGATTCTGTGATCAATTCAGAAAGCAAGGAAAGGCCTCTCTCTCAGAATGCTGGAGCTCTACCACTCCCTTGTGGCAGAAAGAGTTAGAGGGAGTGAGAGCTGCAGGATGAAGAAGATCTGGAAAGCAACCTGAGTGCTCTT
Source organism: Porphyrio hochstetteri (assembly GCA_020800305.1). NCBI lineage: Eukaryota > Metazoa > Chordata > Aves > Gruiformes > Rallidae > Porphyrio > Porphyrio hochstetteri. Next base: position 12,894,091 of record CM036915.1, on the reverse strand, counting down.
CAGGGAATTCAGGAACTTACTGGAGTGGGACTGAAGTCCTGAAAAAACTCTGGGTACAAGAGAAGCAACAAAGTAAGAAAACCACTATCAGGACCACGTTAGTCTTTGGATTAGTCACCCAAGTCCCCTACAGATCACTCCACAGGGAGTTTTATGTCTTTTTTCAGGGAAGACACATGAGCCATGAAGTATTCAAGTACAACATTTACTGGTGCATGACATGACTTTAAAATATGGTGCTATCAGTTAGGTCCCATGGAGATTGTTAATCAACAATTAAAGCCTAATGCCCAACAGGAAAAAAAGAAATCACTACGTGATGTATAAAACCTGATTAAATACATTTAAGAGAAATCCTTAGCACCTCTGGGGGGGATTCCCTCCACACAGCCTTATCCTTGTCAGCCACCTTATCTCCTTCATGCAGGAGTCCCTGCTACAAATCCCCTGTCAAAGGTGAACACTGAGATAACGTGAGGCTGAGTAAGTGGAGGGTGAGAGGAATGTAAAGCAGCTTTTTATGTCTACACAGGGGGCCAGATGTACCAGAGAGCAATGCCAGGCTCTCAGCAAGAGCTGTCATCCCTAAAGGCTGACCACAGCTGAAGGCAGGCAGCAGAGAGAAAGTCCAAGTGAGGAAAAAGGGATGAACATGGAAGGCTGTGAAGCACCAGAGGACAAAGATGGCAACAAGCTTTGGAGTAAGGAGGGGGCTATTTAGGAAATAATTAAACAGCAAGATTTAGAAGAGACCTCAAGTACTCACAGAGTCACAGAATCACAGGGGTTGGGAGGGATCATTGGGTGTAACCCCCCCGGCCAAAGCAGCTCCCCAGCTCATATTGCACAGGTCAGTGTCCAGACAGGGCTGGAATATCTCCAGAGAAGGAGACTCCACACCCGCCCTGGGCAGCCTGTCCCAGGGCTCCCTCACCCTCACTGGGTAAAAGTTCTTCTCCATGTTGGTGCAGAACTTCCTATGCTCCAATTTGCAGCCATTGCCCCTTGTCCTGTCCCCACAGACACCGAGAAGGGGCTGGCTGATTCCCCCTGCATCCCATACTTAAGATATTTATAAACATTAATCAGGTCCCCCCTCAGTCTTCTCTCCAGGCTGAACAGCCCCAGCTCACTCAGCCTTTCCTCACAGGGGAGATGCTCCAGGCCCTTCATCATCTTCGTAGCCTCCTCTGGACTCTCTCCAGGAGATCCCTGGCTTTTTTATCCCAGGGAGCCCAGCACTGGACACAACACTCCAGGTGGGGCGTGACCAGGGCAGAGTAGAGGGGGAGGATCCCCTCCTTTGAACTGCTGGCCACACTCCTCCTGATGCATCCCAGGATCCCATTGGCCCTCTTAGCCACCAGGGCACACTGCTGGCTCATGGCCAACCTGTCACCTACCAGGACCCCCAGGTCCTTCTCCACAGAGCTCCTCTCCAGCAGGTCACCCCCAGCCTGTACTGATTCCAGCAGTTCATGCTTACACTGGAAGAAAGCAGTTACAAATGCAGGGGCAGAAAGAGAACTCAGGATTCTCAAGAGCCCACGAGTGGCAGTGGGCTCAGCAGCATCTCCAACAGGCACCTGAGCACAGTGCTGAGGTTCAGGGTGCAGGAAAGCGCCCTGCTCTGCAGGACAGGGGGCTGTGATTGTTCCTCTGCAGCCTTAAAACCCACTGACCAGGTGAGATGTCCAGAACAAGACTGTTAACATGAGATTGGTTTTCAAAAATGTACTGGGGCAAAGATCCAGAAGTAACCTTACAGAAGATGCTTGGGCTGGGGAAGCAGGGAACGTGGAAAACCCAACTGGAGTGCAAAGAATCAGAGGAGCATTGAAGGATATTCATCACCCCAGGAGAAAAAGAACAGGGCATTGACATAAGCACTTTAAATAGAGAGGTAGAACACTGCAGGGAAACCACCAGGCACTTGAAGGTTGGCTGATGGGATGAGAAGGCATTGAAATAATATGTAAGAAAATGGCCCATTTAGCTACACAAAGGGTGACCTATACATGTACCTACTCTAGACCAAGGCCAGCAGCACTGTCCTAACAGGTATACACACCACCTCCTCACATGCACTGAAAAAACCAGCCCAAACATCCTCTCTCTCTCTCTGAAATCAGCTCCTTCCTGCCCCATTTAAGAACTTCAGCATGAGGTTGTACCTAGCTGTCCATGCCAGAGAGATGCTCCAATACCCAAACACAGGAATGTTGCACCAGCTGCCCTGAACTCGGGTCCTGTCCTGCAGCATCACCTCCCTGCTCTGTACAGAGCACCATGGCTACATTCTGTCTGAAAAAGAGATAAAGGTCTTTGGATTAGACTCCCTGCAACAAGCCTGAAGTAACTACCAGGGGGCACCCAGCCCACAGCCCCCCCCAAAGAGCTGTGTGGAAATGAGTCTTTTTTAGCTGCTTTTAGAACCACGATGGGCTGAGAAGCCTAAGCTGCTATCTCATCACTACTGATAAAGCTCAAGCAGAGGAGGCTTGGCTAATCTTTAGTGAGACCTGGAGTACTTCAGCCACTTGTCTGTCTTCTGAGAAAGGAGGAAGCCCAGGAGGAAGTGCAGAGCTGAAGGGGCGCTGTGCGAAGCAGCTTGGCAAGCTCACACAGGGCAGCCGTGGGTCTGTGTCAGTGTGAGCTCTGGCTTTATCAGCAGATAAAGTTCCAGCTGCACAGAGGAGGCATCTCCCATCTCCAAATGCCTGGTCCTGCCTGGAAGCCATGCTCCTCTTGAACAGAAGCAGCATCTTCTAACAAGAGATGACGGGGCCAACAGCAGGTATGGCTTTGCCCCTCCCCCCCCTCCTTCCCCCCAGCAGCTCCTAAAGGGAAAGGAGGCAAGGCAAATGCTTCTGCAGACCAGAGCCAGCCCAGAGGACACCCCCACCCAGCCACACTTACCCAGCTCCTCAAGGAGGGACTTGCACTGTGCCCAGGACTGGGAAGTTCAGCAGACAAGGAGCCACTCCTTCTCCTCTGCAGTCTGAGCTGCTGGTTGCTGCCCCAGCTCAAGGAGAGGAAAACCCCTCAGCTAAAGATGTGCTGCTTTTCACAGGATCCTGGCTTCAGCAACGTGCTTCCCTCACAGGCCACAGGCAAACAAGCTCCTGTCTTGAGCTACAGACAGTTCCACTCCTAATTCAGCCTGGAGCAGTCCAGTCAAACACTGATAAGGCTGGCACTGATGGCCCAGTTCTGAACATCCATGGCTGGAAGATCTCCCTGATGCCTGTTCCAGGACCTGCAACCAGAGTCCCATGTGTCTTCCTCAGAGACTCCAGGCACTTCATTCCAAGTGTCTACACAGCACCATGGACGCAGACCAGCCAAAACTCACACAGAGCTGCAACTAAAGCTGCCAAAGCCTGTTTGCTTACTCTTGATGCCCAACTTAGCCCAGGCTGGGCACTGAGCTAACACAGCTCCTCCTCTGACTACATCACTGACCACGTAGACACCTGCCTTCCATCCAAGACAACAAACCATGTCCTCTTGCTGTTCATGAGAGCTCACTGGTACTTAATATACTCACAGAAAGGAGGACATGGCACTAAGGTTGTGATGAGCCACCACTGAGCCCAAGTTCTGCCCAAAGAATCTTCTGAGCAAGTTAGGTTTTCAGCAGTGATGTTGCTCACACAGGAGCCAGCTGCAGTCTAACACCAGGGGCACTAGGTGACAGGGAAGTCACTCAGGGTGAAAGAAATTACAAAGGTAAGTTCATTCAAAGCAAGATCCATCTGTAATGTAACCCTGGAGAGTCTGAGCAGAGACACTGGGACTGCAACCTGGCCCAGGAACCATCCTGGACCAGGAGATGCTCTGCTAAAGATGCAGAATCAGCCTGGGTTGACTGGGGCACAACCCAGGTCAGCCCCCAAGCCAGGTCACTGCCTCTCCAAGGTGCTTGCAACACATCAGACTTGTAGGAGGCAGTGGGGTAAGGGTCTATCAGCTCTGCCTCAGGGTTTCTGGCTTTTCCTCTTGAGGGATTTAACACTGATTGACAAACAATTTGCCATCTGACCACTTCAAACATAAGCTGGCCTACTACTAGATCAAACTAGCCCAGTGCTACCAAAAAACCCCTCATTTTTACAGGCAGAACCACAGAAACAGCATGTATGAGAGAACAAAAGCTACTCCAGCTTACCAGATAGGAACAAAAACCTTACCAAAACTCTTTCATAGCTCAAGCAGCCCATCCCATCTGAAGCACCAACAAGGAGAGACAGCAAAACTTAACAGTATCTTTTGTTCCAAGTCACTGCTTTTTGAGGTGTTTCCTCTGGACACAGTACCAAAAGAGCACACTGCTTCTTAGTTAAGATGTTCAAGTACCTCTCTCATTTTGCTCAGGAAAAAAAGTCAACTGGGTATCTTCCTTGTTCCTCTGTGCATATTTAGAGTCCACTCTCAATCACTCATCAAGCTTGTTCTCTTTACAACCAACTTCTCTGCAGGAAACCCTTAATCAAAAGCATCTCTTGACAAAGGGATGGAACTTCACCACTCAACAGTGAAGCTCCTGGAGTCACAGACACTTTACCTGCATGGTTCCATCCCTGTTTGGGACATATTATGGCAAAACCTTACTTTTCCTCCCACCCTGCTCCAGTTGCCTATGCCAACAAAACTGCTCTTTCTCTCCCATTCCCTGTGTTCCTGCACTGTCACTTTACAAGTTCTGCCTCAAAGCTCACCACGGGTCAAGACAGGCCCTTCAGCTACAACAGTTTTCACCCTGAAACAGAGAAAGGAAGGGAGAACAAGGCACAGCAAGACAATTCAACCTGACCTCAGCCCCTTCTATGCTCCTGAATAAGCACACCCACGGTATCAGCACATCAGGGGTACTTCCAGTTCACGTGCTGACACCAGCCCTCACCCTGGGTTCTGCTGTTGGGGTTTTGCCATTTTGATTTTCACCTTTTTATGGCAATTTTGTCCTTGGCAACCACAGACAACACCACAACCCCTTGCTGTTTCAGCCATTTTCCCCTTTCCATGCTGCTTTTTAGCACAAAATGAGAGCCTTTTCACAGAGAAACCAAGCTTAGTGACAGCCAAGTTCTTTTCAGTTACCTCTTTTTAAGCCTTTTGGATGTAATCCACAGAGGGTGCAAGCTACCAGCCAGAAGTCACTTCAGGAAGCTCAGGAAGTAAGTAAAAGCTTTATTAGAACTGGTTTGGAAAAGAATAGGATACGTGTGTGTAGATATGGCACAGCTTCAGGGCTACAGTTGTCACTGCCCAGCACAACCAGAGGAATAATGAAAGGCAACTTGAACCCCAACACCATCCCCAGGGCTCCGAAACCGCTACCAGAGCGGCAGGAGCCCCCTCGGGTACATGGGGATGGCACAGAGGGGCCCCATGGCTCTCATTTTCCGGGGGTTCCTAACGCACCACAAGCTTTATATCTGGGGGTTGGGCCCCACGACCTCTCGAGGTCCCTTCCAGCCCCTTCGGTTCTGTGATTACCGCGGGGGGGTTGGTTTGGGAACCGAACAGCCCCGTGTACTAAGCATTTCGGCTTTGGGAGGGGGTTTTGTTGGTTAAAGGCTTGGGAGGGCCCAAAACCCAGCACCCCCCGGCCCCGACGCCCGGTCCCCGCGCTGCCTGGAGCCAGCGAGAGGCACGGCACAGCGGGCTGGAGGCGCAGCGGCCCGGCGGCGGCCTCTCTCCGCGGCTCACACCGAACGGGCCCCCCGGGGACCGGCCGAGCTCCCCCTCGGGCCCGGCCGCCCTGCCCGCGGCCCCCTCCCCGCGGCGAGGCGAGCGGCGCGGCCGGCGGGAGGGGCGGGCAGGCCGCGGGGCGGCGGGCAGGCCGCCGGGGGGGCCCGGGACGGCGGCGACGGGCGGACCACCAGCCGCGGCGGCCGCAGGGCGGAGGCGGGGGGCAGAGAGCCAGGGGACCGGCCGTCCTCGGGGAGCGCTGCACGGGGAGACACGGGGATTAGAGCCAGCCGCCACCCCCCGCGCCCGCCGCCGGCCCCCGCCCGCCGCATACCTCGGGTGTCGGCGGAGAGCGGCGCCGGCGCGGCGGGGGACCCGGCCTCGGGCCCCGGCGGCAGCCGCTGCCCGGCGCACATGGACTTGAGCACCTGGAAGACGGCGAGCGGCGCCACGTTCATCCGCAGCAGGTCCAGCAGCACCCTGCGGGGACACCCATCAGCGGCGGAGCCGGGAGCTCCGGGGAGCCAGGAGCTCCGGGGAGCCGGGCAGCGGAACACCTCACCGGAACACCTCCGGGTCCAGCCCGCTGCCCGCCGCCTGCGCCAGCTCGAACAGCTCCGCTTCCTCCGCGCTCAGCAGCTGCTTCCTCCGCAGCCGCGCCTCCGCCATTGCCGCCGCGGCCGCCATTCCCGCCACCGCCTCCGACATGGCGGCGCCCCGCCTCCCAGGGCCCGGCCCGGCCCGGCCCGGCCCGGCCCCCGCCGCTCGGTTCCTCCCCTCCCGGCCCCGCCTCCACCATCGCCTCCCCGAGGCCTACTCCCGGGCACCGCAGGCTCGGCCGCGGCCGCGGCCCCTCGCTCGGGCCCGGCAGGTGGCAGCCGCGCTCCAGCCGAGGCCGTGGGCTTCCCCGCGGTTTGTGGGGTGCTCGGCGGGGCCGCCAGGCCTCTCCCGCCCGCCTGCTCCCGCCCCGGGTAGGCGTCCTGCACCCCCAGGCCCGGAATGCCGCGCTCATGGCGATTCCTGGGTGTATTCCTCGAGTAGCCCTTCATGGCGGGCCTGCCTGTGCCCCCACCCACCCAGCCTGGTGTCTTCTGCGCTGGAGCCAGCCTCTGGGTTCAGCCACACCAGCCTCCTTTTGGGAGGTGGGCACCTGTCCCAGACCTCTGGAGCCTTCGGTCATCACCCACGAGGCTCTGACACTCCGCACCCACCCTCTCCGGCTTCTCTTCCACCGGCTCTTCGTCACTCGTGCAGGAATGGGACGTGCCAAGAGCCTGGCAGAGGAGCCCACATCGAGCTTCCTCATATCCACCTAGCTAGCCATGGGCAGCTGAATGTGTACTCGACATGGGCAGCACCCTTAGAGAGTAACAGAATGCATGAGGTTGGAAGGGACCTTCATCTGGTCCCACCCTGCAGTGAGCAGGGACATCTTCACTAGAGCAGGTCACTCAGAGCTTCATCCACCCTGACATTGAATGTCCCCAGGGATGAGGCCTCCCCCACCTCTCTGGGCAACCTGGGCCAAGGTCACATCACCCTCAGAGTAAAGAACGTCTTCCTCGGGTCTCATCTAACCCTGCCCTGCTCTAGTTTAAAACCATTACCCCTCGTCCCATCACCCTTACAGTCCCTCCCCAGCTTTCCTGTAAGACCCTTCAGCTACTGGAAGAGGTTCTAAGGTCTCACCAGAGCCTTCTCCAGGCTGAACAACCCAACTCTCTCAGCCTGTCTTCATAGGAGAGGTGCTCCAGCCCTTGGATCATCCTCGTGGCTGCCTCTGGACCTGCTCCAAGAGCCCCATGTGTTTCTTGTGTTGAGGGTTCCAGAGCTGGACACAGTAATGCAGGGGGGTTCTCACCACAGCACGACACAACCCCCTCTCTGTCTGCTGGCCACACTCCTTGGGATGCACCCTAGGATGCTATTGGCCTTCTGGGCTGCACATGCACATTGCTGGCTCATGCCCAGCTTTTCATCCATCAGTACCCCAAGTCCCTTCCCACAGGGCTGCTCTCATCCCCCACCCTGTGTTGATAACAAGGACTGTCCCGACCCAAGTGCAGGACCTGGCACTTGTCCTTGTTGAGCTTCATGAGGTTTGCACAGATCCACCTCTCTGGCTGGTCCAGGTCCCTCTGGATGACATCCCGTCCCTCTGGCACATCAACTGCACTGCTCAGCTTGGTGTCATCTGCAAACTTGCTGAGGGTGCACTTGATTCCACTGTGTCATTGATGAAGATATTAAACAGCACTCATCCCAGTATGGATCCCTGAGGGACACCCCTTGTCACTCCTTTCCATCTGGACATTGAGCCATTGACCACTACCCTCTGGATGTGACCATCCAGTCAATTCCTTATCCACCAGACAGTCCATCCATCAAATCCACATCTCTCCAACTTAAGAGGGGAGGATATTGTGGGGCACTGTGTCAAAGGCTTCACAGAAACCCAGACAGATTTCTTCTTGCTTCTTACCCACTGGAAGACAGAAACAGCTGCTTGTCCTACCTGTCGTGCTCATCTGCATAACTTCTTGTGTGACCATCCTCTCACCCCCAAGAGATGTGGGTCCTGTATCACAGGGCCAACTCTGGATGCTGGTTTTAGTCTGTCCTTGGACAGGGGTAGGGAAGGAGGGTAATGTGTGGCAATGGAGCCCTCTGGGGGGCTCTGATTTGGCCAGATTTGGGTGCAGAGAAGCCCTATGTGTCAGCTGCCCCGTGGAGCTACACGGAGACAACCATCTATGTTCAGGTACCTGGCTGTCTGCCTCTGCTGGGCCCCAATCTCTCTCATGCACCTCGGTTCCCAAGCCAGCAGAGACCATCTGGCATTGTGTGGGGGAGAAAATTGGCAATCCTGGTCTTGAGTTGCACCATGGTGAGGAGACATAAAGCTGAGATTGAAATTCCTCCATCTAAATGGAAATGAGCAGCGCCTCCACCATCGGGGAGGGGTCTCCTGTCCCCACTCCCCCATCCTGCCACATGCAGAGATCAGGGATAGACTGGCTGTGCTGCTGAACAGATAGCTGGGAGGAGGGGGGCACGATGAAGGGATGTGTGTGTCCCCCTGCCAGCACCCTGTCTCATCCCTGCATCAAGCTACAGAGAGAGAGAGATGCTCCCACCCCCCATGCTGAGCAACCTGCAAGCGTGACAGAATTGTCACCCATCCCAGGGCAACCCAACCTTGGGTCCAGAGGGGTGTTTGGCCTGGCTGACAGACAGACAGACGTTCACTGCAGCCGCCAAGCTGCAAATGAGATGTGCAGCGATAAATGAAGAGATGGCCAATGAGAAAAGAAGGATCTCTCTGCTAATGGCCCTGAGCAGGGACCAGCCCAGCAGGGACAATTACTGCAGCACTGATAGCGGGAGCAGCTGCTGCCAGCAGGAATTACCCTGCTGTCTGCAGGGCTGACAGAGCCAGTAAGCCTGAGATCACCCAGAATGATGGGCTTTCAGGGGCGCCCTCAGCAGCGTGGGTCAGTGAGGGGTTCGTGACACAGAGAGGACCAAGCAGCATCCTCAGGCTTGCTGTCCTGCCAGGGCAAGAGTCCTCACCATATGGGGGATGCAGTCTCCAGCCCTTCCTGGTCCCACCTGGACCACTTCCCCCAGCCCTTGGCATCTGGGAGCTCAGCTACAAGTCACAGCTGAAGCAGCCGAGATGCTTTTTAGCTCAGCCCATCTCTGGAAAAAAACAAAACCACCAGAAATTACCAGAAACCACCTTCCCTACAGCAAACTGGAGAAGCCTCAGCTTGTCCTTCCTCCTTTCCAGCCCCAGCCAGCTCCAGCTGGCAGCTGTTCCCGCATGCTGTGGTCACCAGCGTCACAAACAACCCCTTCCTTCACAGACCGCTGTAGGACATGGCTGTGGGTCACCTTCCTCACCCTTTCTTGGTGTAGACCTGGATGGGCACATCCTGTACCTCCTTTGAGTGACAACACTCTTCTCTGAACTATATGGTCCCCTCTGCCCACTGTAGCATGTCTGGGGGGTCCAATACCCCATTTTTCTCCTTTTGCTCTCATAAGCCCACACGACAGTAGAGGAAGTCAGGGGGACCCCATCAACATCCCCTGAGAAGCCCTCAGTTACTGGAGCTGCACCCTGAGTAGCACCTGCAGCACCTAAAGGACATTGGACAGGACACTGGGTCTTGCAGCCCACCAGAGACACCCTCCATTACCTCTGGCAGGACTTCAGCACCCAGCTGACCATACAGCCCACGGTTTCCAGAGCAGGACACCAGCCAGAGCAGCCCAGGATGGTGGTGCCAAGCTGTGCCTTGGCTCTTGGAAGACATGGGTCTGAGCAGATGGGGGCAGAGGAGGCTCAGCCAGCCTGCAAGTGTAGAAGGGAAAGGGAAGTTAAGTGGGGTGCAGAGCCTGTGACCTTTACCAGCTGGAGCTAGGGGGTTGCTCAGACACCAGGCCACGATGCTTGGGCCTTGGCCATACACAGAAAGCCCCACTGCAACACCTGTCTGGGGGCTGCAAGGCACCTGCATGGGGAAGCAGCTAGCACACGTGCAACGAACCGGGCTGTGGCGAGCACACGGAGGCCGCACTAGGCCGCACGGAGCCTGCAGGAACGCCAAGGCCGCGTAGGCGCGAGGGGCAGATGCCCGGCCTGTTCCCTGTAGAGAGCGGCACTGGCAGTGTGAGCAGCAACTCAGGCGCTCTGCAGGAAGGCAGAGAGCTGCAGGAGCCCTGCCTGTAAATCAGGACACGCTGTGTGATGTCACTGAGAGCACAGAACAAGCAGACGTGCTGGGAATTGGCAGAGGGGTAACCTGTACCGCGGGCGGTAGATCAGGCTGGGCCGGGCATGCGCGGAGAGGCTGTAATGCCGCATACAGGCCGTAAATCACCCTGCACCGTCCATGAGCAGCAAGGCCACATCGTGCAGGGGCAGTGAGGGGACACACACGTGCAGAGCCTGTCCATCCCACGCAGGTACACAGCAGGACTTGCTGTGCGTTGCTGCTTAAGGGAGGAGAATTCGGCACGCCTCCATTTCCCCTGGAAATGAAGAGAAAGGCTGGTGGCCATGCAGGACGTCAAGCTGAGCAAGATGCAAAGTGGCACTGCCACTAGATGAGGACAGGCTTTGAATGTATGAGGTGAGGGTCAACCAGGAGATGCTGCGTGAGAATGGGGAGGAGAGAATCATAGAACCACAGACTGGTCTGGGTTGGAAGGGACCCCAAGGATCACAGAGCTCCAACCCCCTGCCACAGGCAGGGCCACCAACCTCCAGGTCTGGAGCTACACAAGGTTGCCCAGGGCCCCATCCAACCTGGCCTTGGGCACCCACCTCCTCTCTGGGCAGCCTTTTCCAGCCCCTCACCACTCCCTCTGTAAAAACTTCCCCCTAAGATCTCATCTGACCCTTCCCTCCTTCAGCTTCACCCCATCCCCCTTGTCCTGCCCCTGTCTGCCCTTTAACAAGCTGATTCCCCTCCTGTGTCTCTGCTCCCTTCAGGGATGGGAAGGCTGCAATGAGGTCCCCCTGCAGCCTTCTCTTCTCCAGGCTGAACCAGCCCAGCTCCCTCAGCCTCTCTCCACAGGGGACGTGCTCCAGCCCTCTGAGCATCTTCATGGTCCTAAGGCCACGAAGCAAGGTCCCCTCACTGTGAAAGGACCGTATTTGGGATAACCTCAATAAGGCTCAAATACCAAACGAACACAGCAAATATGCCTCCCACATCCAGAAATTGGGAAAGAGGGATCAAAACATATCTAAACCTGCATATCTTTCTCAGGACTTTTTGAAGGAAACCCACCTTCAAGATAGAAAGGCAAATGGGAACAGGATTTATCACAGATACCTTGTCTCAGTGCAATGCAGTGATTTGTTTTCTTTGATAATGAACTTAGATAAGGTGATGCAGCACATCTAGGTAGGTTAGATTTAAGGAAGGAGTTTCATTTGCTACCCAATATACTGGTATACACCAGTTACCGATGCTGGAAGCCACGGGTATGGATGTAGCTGAAGAGGAACCAGCTAACCAAGTAAATGATGGGTTGTATCAAAAGGGGCATCTCTGAGCAGAGGTGCTTCTGGCACTGTTCCTCCACCCCAGTCTTGGGATGACCCCACTATCAGCATGCACTGCAGGGCTAGGAGCACGGCATCATCACAGCTGGGATGCTTTTTTGGAAGGGACACAGCCACGTCACCAGCAAGGCACTAGGAAGATCTCACCCAGAAGATGTGCCCAAGTATGCCATTTTGGAGACGTGCCTTCAAAATTGTGCAAGGAAAAGACCTGCTCACAAGTGTAGAGTGAAAATAAGGTGGAGGCATCCAAGTATGGAGGTTTGGGGACAATTTTCAGCATTTCAGGACCAAATAACTGGTTTGAGATGATACCAGGGAAGCCTACTGAAGGGACTGAGCACGGGCAGCCTCTTAAGGTAGGAGCTGAAACTTGCCCCTCGTGTCAGGTATGTTGGTCATTATGAGAAGGTGTGAAAGGAGGCGTTTGGCTGGGCCATTTGTGTGCCACGTGTGTGCTGCCTCTGTGCTCCTCTGCACGTCTTGCTGGCAGCCCGCAGGGATCATGGAACATGCTGCTCTCCTTTGCTATACACTTTGGCAGCAGAGTTGGTGGGTTCTTCCAGCCTTCTGTAGATGGCTGTGGTTGGAGGCCAAGAAGGAGCCGTGTTTTGATATTTAAAAGCTGCCAGGGCTGGAGCTTTAAACTAATCACTAGGCTTGTGCTTAAGGGAACTCTTCCAGACCAGAGGGATGGGGAGGGGGTATGGATGATGGACCACAGCCTACACATACCTCAGTCCCACAGGGATCAGCGATGTTCTCCAGCCTCTGAGGCATTCAGGAGCCGTGACGCTGTGTGCTGGGGCGTGTGACGAGGCCGACGCTGGGCTTGGGGCTAACCCGAGGGCTTCATTCCCAGCAGGTGGGAGATGCTGGCGACTGGCACAACATCCAAGATGGGCCAGCTTCAGCCCTGAATCAGCCCTTCACCCCTCCTGGTTGCCTTTCTTCTGCAAGACTACCATCTTTTGGGCAGTGAAGTCCTGAGCAGGAGTAAGCACAGCCCCAAACTGGCCCACAACCAGGCTGAGCAGCACAGGGCTCGGGGCCTGCGCCAGCTCAAGCCCGACTGCCGTGCGAGAGCGTGTTCCCAGCAGCGCTAATCCAATTACCCAACAAACTTCCTGCCTTCATTACCGGGCTCTGCAGCATGCTAAAGCAGCTTGGCCATTACTGAGGGCTTAGCAAGGGACTAGGGATCAAGCCATGAATGACAGAGCTCTTTCACTCCCAGGGAGGAGCGGTGTGGAACAGAGGCAGCTGAGGGGACATAGGGGATTGCTGGGACAAGAGGATTGGGAATTGCTACAGACAAAGGTCTCTGGTCAGCCTTCACGCTCCCAATGGGGTTAACCTCAAAGTTGTGTCAGGTTGCTCAGGTCTTTGTCGGTTCTGGGGATTAGCATCCTCATGAATGGGGACCCCTGTCACCCCTCTATCCCTGTCACATGGCTGCCCTCCCTCTGATTTCCAAACAACGCTCATTTCCCTCATGGGACAGCAAAAGGCAGCACTGAAACACCCTTGTGAGATTCAACTCACATTTTCTGGGGAGTTCCTAATCAGCTCCCAGCACCCAGGATGCAGTTGCACCAGAGTCATATACCTCCTGTGAGAATCCCAAAATGAGACTTCCCCAGGTCCAAAGAAGACCCAGAACCTGCTTAGATCTGCCACATCTGAGATCACATCCTTGCCAGGCCTGATGGCAAGCTGTGGGCTGGCCCTTTGCTACAGCTTTGCATCCTGTACCCTGCTCCCACGTAGAATCATAGAATAGTCTGGGTTGGAAGGGACCCCAAGGATCATAGAGCTCCAACCCCCTTGCTACATCTTCCTTGTTGGATGTCCTCCACCCCCAGGGCCCACCTGGAGTGGGGGGCTCCATCAGGCTGGAACCATTGCCCTCAGGTTGCAGTGAACTTGCAGCCCTCTTCATCCATGGTGTCCAGTACCTCCTGGTAACACTAAGAAGAGGGAAAGAAAAAAAACCCCACAACCTAGGGCAGTTCTCCTTCTCTCCAAAAAAGCCCCTACTGACCCTGATCAGTGCCCACACTGCTTGGGACAGGATGGTGGACTAGAGACCTCCTGAGGTGCCTTCTAATCCATGTACAGTGTAACCAGCTCAAAGGAAGTGGTTATTTCCCTTTGCTGGGCATTGGTGAGGCCCCATCTGGATACCATCTCCAGTTTTGAATCCCAAGGACAAGGACAGAGTCCTGCAAAGGGTCACTAGGTCAGGGCCAGAAAACATGTTCTACAAGGAGATGCTTGAGGAGTTGGGCTAAGGAAGCCTGGAGAAGAGAGGGCCGAGGAGGGGTGCAGTTGCCACAGGGAGGATTGAAAGCTGTTTAGCTGAAGTAGCTGAACACAGAGCCCAGCCCCAGAGCAGTCCTGCTTGGTCCAGGGCTGTTCCTGGGGAGCTCAGCAGAACCTCACCCTAAGGCTGTGAGCATACTGGTACAAGCAGCACTGGCAGCCAGGCAGTTTGCTCCCTGCCACAGCTCCTCGAGAACAGAAACACCACGACACGAGGGAAGGTTCTCCTCTGCCTCCATCCCCCAGCTCCACAGAGCTGAGAAGCCTCTGCCTGGTCAGCCACAGCCACAACAGCATCCCCCAGGGACGAGCTCTGTGCTGGAGCTATCAGAGCACAGCAGAGCTGCTGTGGGACCTTGAAACCTTTCAGAGGCAGCAAGGGCATCCAGGAGCATCTCTGCAGCTGCATTCCTGCCTCTCCAGCCCTTCCTGCAGGCTCTGGAGGGGCACTGCTGGGGAAAAAACCCAACCTCCAGCTGGAGTTACCTCCGTCCCTGCCGGAGAAGATGCCTCCCTGGGATGGAGAGAGGAGCTGGGGAGCTGCCAGCAGCCAAGCAGGGCTGTAAGGAGACACCGGGCGCCCGATGAGCTCAAACTGCTGCCTTTTAAGGAGTGGCAGAGGCTGAGGCATCCTGGAACAAACCAAGAGAGTTTCTGTAGGCTCCCAACCGCAGTGTGTGCTCTGGGGCACCACGCCAACCATGCCCAGTGGTCCCCACAGCAGCTCAAAACCATGATGGACAGCTGAGACAGTGATGCTGAAGCTACAGACTAAGGCTGGAAAACCCCAATGGTTCCCCCCAGGGTTCCTGCCATGGCCATGGCCCTCACCCACACACAGCCTCTGTGGTCCCACCATTCACCTCCACGCATGCACCCCCTAGCAAACCTAGGGCCAGCTCCTACTGGGGAGCAGGCAGTGAGGAGGAAGAGGAGGATGCTTTTCGGTTTTTTCACAAAGCCTTCATCACACCATCACTAAGGAACACATCCCATGGACGTGGCAAGCACTTTGCTCTGCTGATGCAACAGGTCCAGCAGCCAGTTTGCTGCTGTCACCCCCTCTCCAGAGCACAACGGGACCACCCAGGGAGCACAGGGGAAAGGAAAACATATCCTGAGACTGAGCTTAGTCTGAAGCAGGGATGGAGGGATGGTACGTGTGTGGATACAGTAGCAAGCAATATCAGGAACAAGGTTCAAAGCCAAGGTACCATTAAATGCTACACAGTAACTTCAGCAGAACCAAGAGGCAGAGCAAGCTGGGTCAAAGCCAAGGTGTCAGGAAGACAAAGACAGGGCTGGAGCCACCAAATACCCAGAGAACAGGAGGCCTGTGAAACTCAGGGATTTTGCCTAAGACTTGCAAGGGGTGAAGGAAAACAAGGAGGCAAAAGATCCTGAAGAGCACCCTCTTCTACATCGCATCCAAAATCAGCTCATCACCCACAAAGGGTCCCAAAGACGTAGCAAGGACATGACCCCAGTGTCCCTTGTCCCCAGTCTCGGATGAGCGAGCTGGCTGGGACGGCTCAGGCACACAGGTCTCAGTGTATACAAGAGCGAAGAACAAACCAATCCACTTCAGAGATTCTGTGTAATTAAATCTCCCCCCCGCCCGCCGTTGCGCCGCACCGTCCCCCTCCTCGAGGTGGGACAGGGGCACGTGATCCCCATGGAGCAGGAGGAACCATGCACCGCTTTATTGGGCAGTGGTGCTGCAGCGCGGCCCAGACCCCTCACTATGTACATTTGGCAAAGGATGGCAGCCAACACCGAGCACCCCTGGGGGTGGGGGGGGCCAGGCCTTGCGAGCCCCAGGCAGGCCCCCCACTCATCCCCCCTCGCCTGTACCCTCCCACAGGCAGAGCCAGGCACCCTCACGGAGCGGGTCCCCTCAGCGGATGATTTATCCCCCTTGTCCCACGCATCGCCCCCCCCGCCCAGGTCTCTCCAAGGCCTCACGTCCTGAGCTCTGCCCGGTGGCGGTGGGCAGCCGGCGAGCCCCACTCAGCTCCTGGCACAGGGGGGATCCCGCTGGTGCCATCCCAGCAGGCAAACCAGCGAAGGGGAACCCCCCAAGAGAGCGGGACGAGGGGTCCGGCTGCAGCAACCCCCAGCAGTGCTGGCCGTGCCCGGCGAGCCACTCACGGGCTGCTGGTCCAGAGCCCGTCCTTGGCACGGTGGCGCTCAGCCCTGTGGATGGGCCGGTTTCGGGTGCACCCGGCCTCGAGCCTGGCTCGTGGTGGGTGAGGACTATAGGGTACGGATAGCCACCGGGTAAAGCAAGGACATGTGCTCAGCCCCCTTGATGGGCAGCTTGCGGCTGGCGTAGTGGTGGATGATCTCCGGCACGCTGTCGAAGGGCGGGCTGTGCTGACCCAGCACGTACTTGTTCTCTTGGGTCCGGGACAGTTTCATGTGCATGAAGCCCTGGCTGCTCCTGCAAGGGGAAATTGAAGCAGGGTTAGGTGGTGCAGATGGCCCTGGCTCCCCCATCAGCATCTGTATGCCCCCCAAAATGGGCAGCCTGCCCTCTGGTTGGGGAGTACACACACCAGCAACAGCCCTGCCCACACCATCCCACTCCTGGCCAACACTGGATGGTGCTCATGGTACAAGGGAAGGACACAGCTGGCCACACTGTGCTGCATCCTCTCCCCAGGCACAGCCACACGATGGTGGGAGGGGTGTACTGGTGGCTGAGGAAGGGGTGTGCAGGGAGGGAAGGGAGAGTAGGAGCAGTCCAAGCTCTTTCTGGGAGGTGATGGAGGCGCAGAGGCTTTCTCCCCTTGTGCCTGGCTCATACAGGATGGCTTCAACTCCCATCTTCCCCTCCCGCCCTGCCTCTCAGTGTGGCAAAGCAGGATTTTCTCCTTGGGCCCACAGCCCATTGCCCACCCCCTCACCCCCCTTCCCAACACTGCGGGCTCCATAAAACCCGCTGAGCGTAGCGAGGCCACTTCCCGGCCCCGCACGGGCACCGCGCCACGCGAGGCTGCTCAGGCACAGCCTGCCACCAGCCCTGATTCCAAGGGACGGGCTAATGGCCCTGTTGCTATTAATTTGCGTCTCTGAGGAGAGCCACAGCCTGTCTGCAGCGTCTGGAATGCACATTATGGCAAGATATTGATGACTTAAAAGCAGACAGGACCTCATCAGCAATGCTGAGCTGCTGCCAGCGCCGCGCAGGCCGGCCCCAGCCCCCCGGTGGGATATGGTGCCCCTAATGGCCAGGCCGGCTGCATTAGCAGAGGGGGGTTGCAATCCATTTAGCACCGAGACACAAGGAGCCGCCAGCCCCGGGGGAAAGGGGAGAGGAGGGAGGGGAGAGGAGGGAGGGGAGAGGAGGAAGGGGAGAGGAGGAAGGGGAGAGGGAGCCGCAGCCCCCAGCCAGGGGTCGAGGGAAAGCGATAGCCGAGCCGCATCCTGTGTGGCTGCAGCGCAGGGAAGAGGTGTGAGGGCTGCACCTCATGGGGTTGGCAAGGGAGGGATGTGCAGGGTCCTGGTACAGGATGGGTGCTGGTCAAGAGCTGGAGCAGCTCAAGGACCCACAGGGAGTTGGATCCATGGATTTTGCCATAAGCTCAGGGATATGACCAAGGTGGGACCCCCGGGGAGATGCTGGAGGAGCACGCTGCAAACCCGACAGCCTCACAGCAGCAGTGACAGGACAAGCAGACAGGACAAGGACAAGAGGACTGCTCCTGCTGAGCACCTTACAGACATGAGGAAGGACCCAAACCTTTGCACTGCAGCCTCAGCCGCTCCCAAGGAGGCAGGAGCCAGGAGGGAGCGTTTTGTGGCGAGGACACTACATCTCAGCCCACAACAGGATGCAGGGCTGCTGAGCCTGGACCAGCCAGGACTGTCACATCAGGGTTAAATCCTTCAGCTACCCGATGCTGTGGGTACAACCACTCCTGCTGCTCTCTCTTGTGCATATTTCCCTTTAAAGCAGCACAAAAGGGCTTTAGGTCAGCACCACAGCTCCCTTTCAGACCTCCTCCTCCGCTGCACCTCCTTCTACAAGGTAAAAAAGGAGTTGAAGAAAAAAACCCCACCAAAACAGAGCTGCAGCAAGCTTACAGCTATATAAAAAGCATCCCAGGGGATTTGCCTTGAAAAGGCTCTGCAGAGAAAGGCAACAGAGGAAAAATCATGTTCCTGAGGCTGCAGGCTCTCTGCAGGGCGGGGGGAAAGGCTGCTGCAAGGTGACATCCCACCCACACGTGCTGTTTGGGAAGAGGATTTGGCCCTTTTTGCTCTAAGGCTGAGGATGGGCAGCAAGAAGGGGAAAAAACCCAACCAAAGAAACAGGCAAGTGGCTCACAGAAAGGGACAAGTGTGCTGGAGAGGGAGGAAGCCCCATCCACACACACAACCCTTCCTCCCAGGCTTCCCAACACACAGGAGGTGATGGCTGAGAGGGGCTCTGACAGCCACCAGTATGGCTCACTGACCAGCAGAAGTTGCTGCAAGCCAGGGCAAGGGAAAGATCCTGAGGAAATTAAAACATCAGTAAGAATTCTGGCCCTCAAAAAATAAAAGGAAATAAGGGAGGGGTTTTGGCTGTCTGCTCTGCTAACTGCAAGTGCAGAAGGAAGAAAGAAGGCTGGAGCAGCTCCCCTATGGAGAGAGGCTGAGGGAGCTGGGCTGGTTCAGCCTGGAGAAGAGAAGGCTGCAGGGGGACCTCATTGCAGCCTTCCAGTCCCTGAAGGGAGCAGAGACACAGGAGGGGAATCAGCTTGTTAAAGGGCAGACAGGGGCAGGACAAGGGGGATGGGGTGAAGCTGAAGGAGGGAAGGGTTAGATGAGATATTAGGGGGAAGTTTTTACAGAGAGAGTGGTGAGGGGCTGGAACAGGCTGCCCAGAGAGGGGGTGGATGCCCCATCCCTGGGGGTGTTCAAGGCCAGGTTGGATGGGGCCCTGGGCAACCTTGTGTAGCTCCAGGCCTGGAGGTTGGTGACCCTGCCTGTGTCAGGGGGTTGGAGCTCTGTGATCCTTGGGGTCCCTTCCAACCCAGACCAGTCTGTGATTCTGTGATTCTATGATTCTGTGAAAGGGTATTTGCAGCTGAAGATCTGCTCTGGTTTGGTGTTGAAGACAGCAAAATAAAGCATTTAAAAAAAAAAAAAAAGAGAAGAGATACTGAGCATCTAATTCCCAATTGTGTCCCTGGGAAATAAACAGGGGAGGCTGAAACCCCCAGGGAGTAACACAAGTCCAGAGACCACTGGGAAAACGTTGAGTATGTGGAGAAAAGGGGAGGGATGTGTGGCCTCTTGTTGGGCACTGACAGCTGATGTGCTTGAGAAACGTGATGTGCTCACATCTGCCAGGCACAGAGCTCAGACACTCATCCAGCAGGAGGATGGGAAGGAATTTGTGAATCCATCATCATCTTCAGGACAGCAACAGTGTTCCTGGGTTCAGGCTGTTCCAGAAGTCCTAAAAGAGCTGGATGAGGAGGTAGGGGCAGCTTCTCTCCAGCAGCACAGCAATGCTTTGTGCAGCTTTGGACTAAGCAAATCTGGGAAATTTGGGGAAGGTGCAAAGATTCCACCCTTCTCTCCCCCAAAAAAACCCCCCAAACCCAAGTCACCATGGCATGGGGGTGAGGTTTTCCTTCTGGGAAAGCAAAGCAGCACCATGACCTCAGTGGTGGTGAGGGCTGGGCAGGCAGGGGTGGGTTTCCATCAGCAACAGGATCACACAGACTTTGTTTTCCCATGAAACTGAGCTACTGAAACCAAAAGTGGTGACTGGAAGCCAGAGCTGGAGGCTGTAAGCAGGAGCAGTGGAGAAGCGAGGCACGCCATCCCATCCATCTGAGGGATGGCTGGTGCTGCCAAGGAGAGAGCAGCGTGCTCCAGGCCTCCTTCCCAAGGGACACTCCTGCCAAACACCCAGCCAGAAGCCTGCACCACACCACAGAGAAATGTGGACCTCATATTCACAGAATCACAGAATCACAAGGTTGGAAAAGACCTTTAAGATCATCAAGTCCAACCATTCCCATCCTAAACTACACTATATCCCTGAGCACCTCATCTACCCTTTTTCTGAACACATCCAGGGAAGGTGACTCGACCACCTCCCTGGGCAGCCTGTTCCAGGCCCTGACAACTCTTTCAGTAAAAAATTTTTTCCTAACATCCAATCTAAACCTGCCCTGGCACAGCTTCATGCCATTCCCCCTTGTCCTATCACCTGTCACCTGGCTGAAGAGACCATCACCTACCTCTCTATAACCTCCCTTCAGGTAGTTGTAGGTGGTGATAAGGTCTCCCCTCAGCCTCTTCTCTAGGCTAAACCACCCCAGCTCCCTCAGCCACTCCTCAGAGGATTTGCCCTCCAGCCCCTTCCCCAGCCTGGTTGCCCTTCTCTGGACTCGCTCCAGGACCTCCATGTCCTTCTGATGGTGAGGAGCCCAGAACTGGACACAGCACTCGAGGTGTGGCCTCACCAATGCCCAGTACAGGGACACAATCACCTCCCCAGACCTACTGGCCACACTGTTTTTGATACAAGCCAAGATGCCATTGGCCTTCTTGGCTGCCTGAGCACACTGTGACTCATATTCAGTCTGCAGTCACCCAACACCCCCAGGTCCTTCTCTGCCTGACAGCTCTCCAGCCAGTCTCCCCCAAGCCTGTAGCGCTGCATGGGGTTGTTACGTCCCATGTGCAGCACTCTACACTTGGCCTTGTTAAACTTCATCCCGTTGGTCTCAGCCCACTGGTCCAGTCTGTTCAGATCCCTCTGAACAGCCTCCCTACTCTCAGGCAGATCAACACTTCCTCCTAGTTTAGTGTCATCTGCAAACTTAGCGAGGGAGCATTCAATCCCTTCGTCGAGATCATCGATAAAGATGTTGAACAAGACTGGACCCAGGACTGACCCCTGGGGGACGCCACTTGTGACCGGCCTCCAGCTGGATTTTGTTCCAAAAAATGGCTCCAGCCATTCCTGACCACCCCGGGCACACGCTGGCGTGGGGTACCACCTCTGCTGTGGGTTCAGCCACCTCCCACACCCCTCCAGCCCCCTTCCCCAGGCTCACTCACTTCAAGGAGAGGGAGAAGTCGTTCTTGCTGGTCTCGCTGTTGCGCACCAGGTAGCTGGCCTCCTTGCAGAGCCTCAGCAGCGTCTCCGCGTCCGTCCGGCTGATGGCCCCGTGGTACCAGCTGGAGGCAGGAGAGGGACTGGCTGTGCCAGGCAGAGAGTGGACACCCCGGGGAGAACCAGCACCCCCGGCACCTCCCTGGGCACAGCAGCCACGGCGGGGGAGAGGGGTATGGGGGGCACCACTGGGGGTGGGAGACACGGGGCAAGGGGTCTGCCAGGCAGCTCAGGGTGGGTGCAGAAGGCACCCGGGGACACCACGGCTGCGAGATGGGTGACAGGGACAAGCAGGGAGAAATGCCAGACCAGGAAAGAGGGGAAGAAGCAGGTCTGCCCCAGGGCTCCTTGCAGCACGGCAGCACTCAGGGCAGGCAGGACTCACCACTGGCTCTCCAGGGGCAGGGCAGGGTCAATCCTCTCCCCGACGAAGGGGCCGGGCTCAGCGATCAGTGTCTTCGTGCTCTTGAGGCTGCTGGGGCCGTGTCTGAGGGCAGCCCTGGCCTTCTCCTCCCTGCACGGCGAGGTGCGGCCGTAGCCCAGCCCCTCTGATGGACCTGCAAGGCAGACAGGCTTCACAGCCAGTGGCAGGGACAGACAGACACAGTGGGCCTCCAGCTTCCTCCAACCCTGCCACAGAGGGAGCCCACAGAAACAGGCAGAGCCCACACCACACTGGGTCCCCTCATGCTGCCCCATGTCCCCACATTAAGCCAGGGCTGGGCAGCTCTTGGGGCCCCACCACACCATGATGGGTGCTCACAGCACCAATCTGAAACCTCAGAGGGGTTCTGCTACCATGACCACAGACTCAGCAGCCGTGGCTCAGAGTGAAGTGAGAACCAGTGAGGAGATGCTCTCTGCTCTTGCCAAAAAAATATTAAATTAAATTTAAAATAAAAAAGGGGGGGTGGAGGGGGGAGGCAGAGCTAAAGGAAGCAGTCAGTTTGGGAATGATGGACATCTTTCTGCTAACACAAGTAAACCACCCTCATTCTGGGGTGAGAAAACTAATTCCCTGAGGTGGTAAGTGGATATTTGGGCTGTGACACCACTGCCCACCCAGCACCAGCCCAGCCACAGGCCCTGTGCATGGGCAAAGCACGACAGCCAGCACACTGCCTGCGGTGCCGGCCAGGGATTAGGCGAGTGGTGCCCTGGGGAGTCAGCCACCTGCCAGCTGTTATTTCCTTGTGGGATGATTTCAGCATTAACAATATTGTTTCTCCCTCCTCCAGAGAGTTCATTATCACCCCCCTGCAACACGAGCCCCCTCACACAAATTACTTATCGATCGGGCAGAGCTGCCTGTGCCGCGAGGCTGATGGTGGCTGGTGCCACGGAGACGCCAGTGTCCCCAGGGGCCACAGCTCCTGGGATGAGCAGGATATCCCAGGATGAGCAGTTTAGCCCATCCCCATGCTCCCCACCTGCTGGAGAGGTGGCAAAATCAGGGCGATGCTGAGGCCATGCTGCTGCAGGAGGGGCCAAAAAATACCCAGAGAGGGATGTTTTGGGGTTTTTTCTCTCTAGCAGGGGACCCTCTAAGGTGGCTTTTTGAGGGACACCTCGTCTGGGCCCTACACAGGTGAGTGGGTCTCCAGTCCCCCAAGAGCTGAGAAGAGAGGAAGGTGGATGGAAGGAAACCCAGCCTAAATCCTCTGCAGCTTGGCATGGCTTGAAATGCACCCCCCACCCATCTCAAGAAGGAGCCTGGAGAGGAGACACCCAGCGTTTTCATCGGTCTGGCTTTTCACCAGCCAGGCTTGTCTTTGCACCAGGCTTTGATTTTGACTCATCACCTTCAAAAATTGGGGTGATGGTTAAAAATCCAGCCAATCAAAGCCCCCAAAAGCATCTGCTGGCAGCACAAAGTCACAGAAGAAACACGTTGCACCTGCCAGAGAGGCAGAGGCACGGCCATGATTAAACAGGGTATTAGAAACGAGCCCTGAGGAGCAAGACGACATCCTTCAAGGAGCTTGTCACCCTGAGACAGGGGAGGAAGAAAATAAAGACAAAACTCTGCCAAGATAAGCTAAAAGCAACAAAGCAAGTCGGGGTGGGGGGGGGGAACCAGGACAAATGACAAACTGACGTGTTCATCAGGAGCGGGATGCGCAGCAGAGCAACGGCGGGGATAATAAATGATGGGGGAAGAGAGGAGGCTGCACAGCAGAGAGATTAATTCTTCTTGACACCTGGGAAGAGGATCAAGGAAGTTTCCCCCCTGCCAAGACCTTTTTTCTTAGGGACTGATCTCAGCCTGTAGCATCCCTGTGGGGTTTGGGACAGAACCCCCCCTGCGGAACAGCCTCATCACCCTACGCTGCCCCTCCAACCAGCAGTGAAATCATCCATCCCTGTGCAACCTCAGGCTCAGCCCAACCTGGGAGGCAGCAAAAGCCATACTGGGGTTGGGGTTTTGTTCCTTTACAGAGCTCTGCAGGGATCTGGGTAACTGCAGATAAGGAAATCAGACATCTGCACCTGGCACAGCGCGGCGCCTACCACGAGCAGCATCAGCAACGCAGGGGCAGCGCCGGCCCGCGGAGGGAAAGCGACATCTCCCAGATCCAGCCCAGCCCCCAGCATGAGTGGCTTTTGACAACACCCCCCTAACCCCACACACACCCCTAAAGCTCCTGGAAAACCCCTAATCCACAACAGTATAAGTGCAAGGCCCTTGAAATATTAATAACGGGTTAAAAGAGAAGCAGCAGCGTTTGACTGCCAGCGGGGTCTGGAGGGGATCTGGGGGGGGTGTCTGCTGCTCAGCACGCAGGAAGAGCTTCACAGCAGGGCCAGCCTGAGCTGACAAAGCATTCCTGGGAGATTTGGCTGTTTGGGATAGCAAAACCAAGAGCAGAGGATCCAGAGGGACCTCCTGGCGCTAAGCAGCAAGGTAATAAAACAGAGGAGGAAACGGAGCAGCGCTGAGCGACACAGCGAGGGAAAACCGAGCCTGACTGGGGCTGTGGGATGGGAATCAGCTGCTGCCACGCCTGTGAGGGACCTGGGTATTGTGAGTGAGGAGGAAACATCAGCTGAGGCGCAGAGCAGTTATTGAGAAGGCCATAAAAGCAGCCATCAAACACTGGGACTTGGGAGGCAAAGAGGAGAGAACAAAAGAGCAGGTAATAACTCTGGCACTGAATAACCCCCCAGTGCAGCCTGACTGCTGCACGTGAAGAGGTGTCCTGGAGCTGCAGAAGATGCAGAAGCAGCAAGGACAAACATCTGGCATCCGACATGGGACAAGTGAAGCCAGGAGGAGCTGGGAGACAGTGGAGGAGGAGGGTGGATGCCTGGCTGTGACCACAGGCAGAACCCTGCCTGGTCTGGGTAAGCTCTGAGGTGTCGCAGCGAGGAAGGGTCACGGGGACCAGGGGCAGCCCCCCCAGCCACGCTGCTGCGCACGCAAGACCCACCGTTGGCGTCTTCATAGCTGGGCTGGCCATGCTGTGAGGGGACAGAGGCACCAGCCTCACCGTCTGGGGGGCTTTCACCGCTGTCCAGCTGTCCCACCGGTGGTGGCCATGGCAGGTCTTTAATGACCTTGATTTCAACTGGATGGGGGAGGGGGAGGGGAGAGAAGAGGGAGGGGGGCAGGGGGGAAGAGAGAGAAAGAGAAAGAAAGAAAGAAAGAGAGGGCTTAGAAAAAAACCATCAGCAACACCAGGCTCACGGAGAAGGAGAGCAGCTGTGGGGGAAAGACCCGAGGACCGAATTCCCAGGAGCCCTGTGATGGTGTGGCCAACTCATCCCCTCACCAGCACAGGCAGGCCTTACTCCACCAGCTTTCTCTGGAGTGGTGGGGGGCTCTGCAGTCACTCATGTCTCACATGTGCATCTGTCTGAGGGACCTCGGCTGAGCGTCCCATCACCACCTGTCCTGCCCGTGTGTCCAACTTGCCCCAGGCACTTCCTGGGTGCCCAGCAGCTCCGCACTCCCCTGCCAGGTGCCCTCAGGTTCCTGCCTTGTGCCAGTACCTGGTGCCCATCAGTACAGGGTCTCACAAGTCCCCCAAAGGGCCAGCAGAGAGATCCTGGCATCACAGGAGAGGAGAAATGCACCACAAGTCACAGCAGGACCTGCACTGGCTCCCAGAGAAAACAGGCAGCGGGTCCCAACACGGCCAAGGCACAGCACCTTTGCTCCCTCAGGCCTTGGGGCAAGCCTGCAGCACCCTGAGGAGCACCCATGTGCATCCACACAGGAGCCAGGCCTGTGAATACACCATCACTGCCCAGGAATGTCCAAGCAAGGTGGCTCCTCCATCCAGCTCTGGAGCACAGGCACCTCAGCCCAACACAGCCTGATGACACACGGCGTTTCATGACCGAGCACGACAAGCCAAAGTGCCACGGGCACCAGCCCCGTGACCAGCAGAGCCCCAGGATCACGAGTGCAGCCCCAGGCACGAGCAGATGCTGTGCTATCAAGCCCAGCACACACATCTCCAGCTCACAGAGCCCAAACCCACAAGATGAAGCACTCCCAAGCCCGAATCTCTGTGCCTCTCTGTGCCAGCATCCCTGCACAACGCTGGTGCAGGTGCCTTGCTCGCCCTGGCTGTGGAGCAGGCACACACTGCTGCAATTAAAAGGCATCCTTGATAAGAGCGTGGCAATTAGCCAGCGCCGGTGGAGGAGCCGGTGCTAATGCACAGCATGGATTTCCTCATTAACAAACACAAACACAATCGATCTGGCAGCATGGATAAATAGGTCAGGGGGCTGGACAATCACCTGGCCAAAGATTCCTGGGGCAGCACCCAGCTCTCCTCCTGCTCCAAGGAAGGATAAATCTGCTGGAGCCCAGGGTCAAGCCTCCCCACCTTGAAATTCAGGGCTTCAGGGGGGTAAACTTGCACTGGAGGGTGTGGTAAGTTAGGAAGGAGAAAGAGGCAAGGGGAGATGGGCACTGGACAGGTTCCCCAAGCCACGTTAGTGCAGAAGCCAGCACTGCTGACCCCCAAAAGACCAAGGAACCCCAAGGAGCCAGGTTACACCCCCCCCCAGTGCAAAAGGCAACATGGCATCCATCGCTTTCTGGCTGTTAATCATCCTCTCTGGCTGCTCCCACCACTCACCTGCAAAGGCTTTAGAGATCCGCTCCTTCTTCCACTCCCAGGGCTGGTCATATTCCTCTGGTGGCCGCTCATCATCCTCGGGCAGCCGGGACTCCCTGGGCCTGGGGCACGCCAGGCGGTCGCCATCCCCATCCACCCCCCCAAGCACAGGCTCGTAGGGCGTGTCGTAGAGGTGCAGGGGCCGGGCAGGCGCCTCCCGTAAGCCCTTCTGGCGGATCTCTGGCAGGAGAAGGAAGGGAGGAAAAGGCCATGAGCTTTTTGCCCCACACAGCCCAGTCATGGTCCCCAAAAGTCCTGATAGGGCTTAATTTCACCCAAGGGTGACACGGTGTAGGGAGAACCAGCGATGGAGGAGTCCCCATCAACCTCCGGCAAGTGCCTGCCAGAATTTAGGGAGCTTCTGGGCAGCTGAGTCCTGAGCGGTCCACAGCACCAGGACACCTTCTCTTCCCACCATACAGCATCCCCTGCCTTGGGGAGCACTGCAAAGCAGGGTCCACAGTGGGTCAGAGCATCCCAAAGCCTGACTCCCCATGAGCAGTGAGACTGGGTTTGTTCCCCAGACACCCAGCATGGCCAGTTTAATAAATCACCCTTCCCTTGAGCACGGCAAACATCTCTCCCAGACACATTCAGCCTCTTTGCAAGGCTTTCAGGAGCACGTGCTCCCACCTCGCCTGCTGCCCAGCCGTGAACAAGCCCGCTGGGGACCCCGTTGCTGCAGCAAGCAACGGCACGCTCCAGCCTGGTCCTAACCAAATTAAAGAGCTCCCACATCCATCTTCATTTTACACCAGACACATCAAATGTCAGGTCTCTCCTGGCTCAGCCTGGCAGGCAGCACCACAGGCAGAAACATCAAGGTGCTTTAATCGCTCAGCAGCCTCTGCAAGTGCTCTGGCTATGGGAAGCCCATCGCGTGTGGCTGAAGCTGTGAGCATTTGCCTGCCAGGCACCTGCTGTGTCTGGGGCACCCGGCGCTGTCACGGGCTGTAAGGGATGGAGTGTGCTGGCCCTTGAATCCACACAGCAGGGACCAGAGGCACAAAGAGTGGCCTCTGCATGGAGCCTTCCACCTTACCAGCCATCATCTTCTGGGCTTCGTATGGCTCCATGTAGCCATCGTTCTCTGTCACCTTCTCCAGCCCCACCTGGCTACCAGCCACCTGCGCTGCATCGAAGGGATCTGCGTAGTCCTCCAGGACAGCCAGCTGCAAGAGCAGGAGGAGAAGAGTTAGGGTACCTCTTGCCTTTTTGGAGGATGAGGGGAGTCAGGGACCAGTTGAAGCCCCTTGAAACCCCACCACAAGCTCTCCTAGCAGCAGCCAGAGCGGCAGCTGGGACCCTGGACCCACATGGTAGCAGCCCTGCAGAGCAGGTGCCGGCAGCCGGCAGCTTTCCAGGCACCAGCACTCAGCCATGGAAACGCTCCAGCCTTTGTCCCAAAAGCTGGGACAGAGCCAAGCAGAGCAGAAGGCAGCCCAGCCTCCTCCCTTACCACCAGCACCCGCGCAGACACCCCGGCAAGGCCCCCGCCGTGGCATCGGTGCTGCCCCCTCACCATGCAGATGCTCGCCCTGAATGCAGCCACGTTTCCTCACCCGAGGTGGAGAAGGGGCACGGATCCCAGGCCAGGGGTGTCATATGGCACTGGCACAACTGGGAACTCACTGGTTATTTTCCAGGGCTCCTGCAGGCTCGTCTGAAGATGTTTCTTAACAAAAGGGCTAAGAACAGACTATGGCTTCCTCTCTGCTCCCTCCCAGGGTACCACACATCCCCACACACGTCCCACATAATGCAAGACAGGCCTCCTCCATGTCATCAAGAGTCACTGGGAAGCGGGACCTCAAGTGCCATGTCACAGGGATGGCACAAAACACCCACAGTTTGCCCTTACTGGCAAAAACAACCCTGCAGCAGCAGGATACGAGGTGTGAACCAGAGCTCAATCCCCTCCAGCACTGGAGCCACATGCCTGCCTCCTGGCCAGAACACCCCACTGCCCAGTGCCGCAGCCCCCGGCCAGCCTGGAGCGGTACATCCCACCTCCAGCTCCAAAGCCTGCACCCAGTACTTCCATCAGGGTCTGAGTGCACCCAAGCACCTTTGTTGGGGTCTTCTCATGTACCAGGCTGCAACCCCCAGGATGGACCATCTGGTGAGATGGCATTTGCCACAGAGGTCATACAGACCTCCCCCAGCACGAACCAAACAGCCCAGCCCCCTGTGACAGCTACCGAGGCCCCCACGGCACTGCCACACTGTCCCTGCTCCAGGCCAGCCCTGACAGACCAGGGCTGCTCACACATTCCTCTCCAGCTTAAAACAAAATGCTTCTTCCTCCTTCCTGGCTGACAAAAGCCTCAAGCAGCAAAACCCAGCAGGAAAAGGGAACAGGAACTGTAGCTGTAAACACCTCCCTGTGGCCCCAACCCTTCACATCCCCCCAAAGCCATGGGAGGAACGTGGCTCCCCACATCCCAGCTCAACACCTACTCTGTGCACCACATCCCAGCTCCGGGCTCCCCGAGCAGGCAATGCAGGGGGGAGCTGGGGCAGTTCTCCCCTCCAAACTGGGGTGCAAGTGAGCAGCAGAGCATCATTCCTGGAGCAAACCTTGGGCTCCCAGCAACCCCAGGCGAGTTCAAACATGGGAGCAAGCAAATGATCTCACCCCTCAGCGAGGCAGCAGCAGGACAGATGGCTGCTCAGGGTACCAGCCTCTGCCGGATGAGAGGGAAAGAGCAAAACCTCCGGCTGGCTCTGCAGGCAGGGCCCGGTGCCAGCAAGCTGGGACGGGGCTGCAGGAGCAGCCAGCCCCTGGCTTTGCAGCGGGAGACAGGAAATCTGCTCTGGCCTCTGTCATCTCAGGGAGACTCGGCATCGCTTAGCCCCCTGCCAGGTGCTGGGGACTCCGAGGGGGCTGCAGGATCACAGAATCACAGGGGTTGGCAGGGACCTCGAGAGCTCATCAGGTCCAACCCCCTGCCAAAGCAGGGTCCCTAGGACAGGTCACACAGGGCGGTGTCCAGACAGGTCTGGAATATTTCCAGAGAAGGAGACTCCACACATCCCTGGGCAGCCTGTCCCAGGGCACCCTCACCCTCACTGGGAAGAAGTTCTTCCCCACATTGTTGCAGAACTCCCTGTGCTCCAACTTCAGGCCATCGCCCCTTGTCCTGTCCCCACAGACACTGAAAAGAGGCTGGCCATGTCCCCCTCTGTCCCATACTTAAGATATTTATAAACATTAATAAGGTTCCCCCTTAGTCTTCTTTTCTCCAGGCTGAACAGCCCCAGCTGCTCACTCAGCCTTTCCTCACAGGGGAGATGCTCCAGGCCCTTCATCATCTTCGTAGCCCTCCTAAAGGGTGGATGCTTGTCCCCACTGGGATGAACACCATCCCGGGAAATCTAAGCCACTGGTGACCTCTGCAGCTGCTGGGTGGCTGGCTCCTGACCCACAGGAAGCTCCTCTGCTTTCTAAACACCCTTTTTGTCTCCAAGGCAAAGCAGGGCTCAGCCTGTGGCAGGCAGTGACTCCCTGTGACACCCCGATGGCAGATCACAGCCTGCCACCCCAAAGAGCCAGGAAATCCCAGGGCCTGCACCCACGCCTGGGAAAGCCGCAAAGGGGCTCTTGCTTTGCTGCAAGGACCTCTGCAGAGCCCAGCCCCACACAGAGACAGCTCATTCACACAGCCACCAGTGCCAAGGGAGGCACGGCACAAGGGGCACCCCGACAGGCACGGGGGGGCACCCCGACAGGCACAGGGGGGGCAGAGGGGCAGCACTATGCCCAAAAAGGCTCTCCTGGCTCCAAGCATGCTGTGGAACATGGTTTGCTGGCCCTCCTGGGCTCACAAAGAGGTTGCCTGCTCGCGCCCCCCCCCACCAAATCCAACTCGCCCGCATTCAAACTTACCATGAAGCCCATTTTGCCAGACAGACAGAGCCCCAGCCTGCTGCTGGCGCTGGTCCTGGAGCCTCTCTCTCACACCCCATAAACACTGAGAAGCTTCAGACAAGACACAGCACCGGTGCAGCAGCTCTGACAGCTGAGAGGCTCCTCCACACACAGCGGCCGTGCTCCCCAACCCAAAGAAACCCCCATCCATGTATCCTCAGCACCTGGGTCCAGCTTCCCAGGGAGGGACACATGGAGCTTCAGCTTCACCCCACTCAAACACCTCCAGCTCTAGAAAGCAGAGGATGATTGGGAATCCCAGCACATCGCTGCTGAGACCCCCAGAATCAGGTGCTTTGCTTGTGGGTGGGGCAGAGGCACTTGGCAGCAATTAGATGGGTGCTACATGAGCAAGGTGTGGGGTCTCCAATCAGTCTCCAAGCTCCCTGGGTTTGGTGCAGTTTGGCCCCGCTGGCTTCACTCGTCCACAACGCCTCTTTGCAGGAGCAAAGTCTCCTCCCCATGGGGTGCTGAGAGAGTAAACCCCATTCATGGTCAGGTATCACAGCAAGGAGCCACAGAAAAGCTGGGAAGGCAACTCCCAACCGTGTCCAGGAGCACTGCAGCCTTGGGATGCACAGGCGAGCGAGTGGGAATGTACCCCGAGTCCTGAGGCTGGAGGGACCAGAGGCTCCAGCCGGTGCAGGTCGTTTCAGCAGGGCTTTTAGAGGGACACTGTCAGGGATCATACAGCCACTGATTCTGCCCTTGCACAGGGAGGCGGGGGGACAAATTAAGGTTGCCCAGGAAACTGCATCTCTTGACATTTCCCATCCCTGACATTTCCCAGTCCAAGCACTGGACTTTATGAGCGGCGGCAGGGCTCCCCGCAGCAGCTGCTGCACTCACAGCTGCTCCCCAGCAAGGGAGGAGGCCAGAGCTGCTGGTAGGGCAGCTCCCAGAGGTGCACAGACCCCCCCCTTCTCCCCAGTTGGGTCAAAGGCCAGGGATCTCCATGCTTCACTCACCTCCCACACCATGGAGGGAGCTGCTGACCGCCCAGCCGATCCCAGCGCGCCACGCAGGTAGATGCACGTCGCATGCTCCATCCGCAGCACAAGCTGCACCAGGATTGAAATCATTCAGGTGCAAAGCAAAGCAGAAGTCTGACATGCAAAGCCACCGTCCCAGGGCAGCTCCTGGTGCTGGGTGGTCCTTCAGACAGCAGCCAGGCACCACCAGTGCTCAGATACAGCATCCTCTGTGTGCACAGGAGTGGTTCTTCACACGTTTATCTGCTGTAGCGATGCACACCCAGATCCTCACTCTATTATTTATTCCAACTGTAAGGTTAAAATTAAAAAAAACCCCAAAAATCCAAAGAAAAATGAGGTGAAGAACCAGATCACCCCTGGGTTCTTGTGGCAAACCAGTTTCTGGGCTGCTCACCAGGAAAGGTGACAGACAGCAGCTCTTCAACAGAGCTCTCAGTTCAGGCACTGAGATCCCAGAGCAAGGTGCTCTTCACCCCATCTTGCCTACAGATCACAGAATCACAGAATTGTAGGGGTTGGAAGGGACCTCGAGAGATCATCAGGTCCAACCCCCCTGCCAAAGCAGCTCCCCAGCTCATATTGCACAGATAGGCATCCAGACGAGTCTTGAATATCTCCAGTGAAGGAGACTCCACCACCTCCCTGGGCAGCCTGTCCCAGGACTCTGATGTCCCACAAGATGCTCCACTCTACGGAACGTGTTCCCAGAGGACACCCAGGGAGAGGTGGCACTTCAGAAACAGGTTTCTTGCCCTGGAGATAAAGCTCCAGGCTGGAGCCACTCCGAGTTACAACCCAACTCGGGTCCTTCTCTCTGTCAGGTCCCCGGTCTGAGCCATCCTGTGTGGCAGGAGGAGGGAGCACGGGCGGGCAGCATGGCATGGCGCGGTGTGACTCAGTTCGGGGAGGCTCTGGCAGGAAAGACACACGCCCAGGAGCTTCCTGGCCGGCCATTCCCACACCCCGCGGCGCTGACCCTGCGCTCCCAGCTAAGATGTCAGTGACAAGTCCCGGCGGGCACGAGACACACTCATCTCCAAGCAGATCCCCAACTCCGTCCCCAAGCGCACTGTGCCCCAGGTAAAGGTGTCCCCATGCAGAGATGTCCCTCACTGCATCTCTCCCCCCCCCCATTCTGGAGGCACAGCTCCTCAGAGCTAATCCAAACACGGCAGAGACATCCTCTCCAGGGTATCTACTGTGCTCAGGAGAGCTGTACAGGGCCAGTCCCTTGTCCACTGCTGTAGGGAAAGGGCTGCCCAGACCAAGCAGGTGGAGAAGAACCCATGCTGGTCCCCACCAAGCATTCATAACCAAGCAGGAGCACTGCAGAGCTCACTCTTACACATTTCCCCACAAGATCTGTGAGGCAGAAAGCTGTGACAAGTCATGCTACGGCAGCAAAGCATCGTGTGGTCCAGGCAGGAAGGATGCCGTCGCCAAGATGCTCCTGTCCCACCCTAAGTTCTCCAGAAGGACCACTACAGCGGACACGGGGCTCCCAGGGAGCACAGTAACTCCACCAACCTCAATGTGGTGCCTGTACCACAAACCACACAGCCTCAGACAAACCACACAGCTAGGAACTGGTGGCTGCTCCTTCCACTTCTGCTGCAGCAGCCTTGCCTGTACCTCGAATTGTACGTCTCCCTTCATCCTCAGCATCACCACAGTCCCTGCAGCAGGTGGGGAACAGTGCCCAGTGCCTCTTCCTAAGCGCAGAAGCACTGAGCCCCCTGCCACAACCATCATCTCTGTTTGAAGAGCTCAACAGAAGCTCCAGCCTGGACCTGGTGTCCCTTCCCTCCTGCGGGACACCTTGGCACTGTCACCAGGACTGCAAGCTTCAGCGGATACCTCCATCCTCCTGAGGACCTCCAGAAGGAACCACGACAACTTTGCAGTAACCAGGGAACCCTCCCACCACTCAGCCCAACACCCAGGCCAGCAGATGGGAGCCTTAAAGGGCACTCGAGCCCAGGAGAGATGCTCCTCATGGTGGATGCTCCAGGGAAACTTTCAATGTTCAGTCACAAGAGTTATCAAATATTCCCACCGTATCTCCAGCTTCACCCAGCCTCCAGAACTCTGCTTCTGTCCACCACCTAAAGGAGCCCTGAAGAACTAGAAACCTCCCCACAGAGGCATGCAAATCAGAAGATAAGCTAATCACTGCCTATCTTGAATAGAATGAAGGGTCTTCTTCAGCCTAGTGCCTAGCAGGGTTTCCCTAAACATATCCCAGCTTTTCTCTAAACCACCCGGCTCCTCCCCAGCCCCGGGATGCCAGCACAGCCCTGGGATGCCCATGCAGCCCAGGGATGCTGGCACAGCCCTGGGATGCCCGTGCGGCCCTGGCCATACCTGCCAGCACTCCCCACTTCCCACAGCTCCTGCTCAGCCCTCTGCACATCACAGCCCACGTCCTGACTCCCGCTGACCCCACACCACGCGTTCCAAAGGTAAAAACCACCCTCAGCAAACCGCATCACCACAACGGTACCTCTGGCCCTGCTGCCAGGACCCTCCTCCTCTGCTACCCACAGCAGCTACTCTGCAGGGCCGGTTTCCACCAGACCCCTCCAGAACCCCCCCTCAAAAGCGATGAGGCAACACGAAGCCAACTTTCCCGAGATCCCCCAGCAACAAGTTTTTCAACCCCCTTAAAACACTCCCGCGGCCCGAGCGGGTTTTGCCCCGGAGACGCCGGGCCCAGGGACGGGGCGATCCCATCCGTACCCATCATCCCTCCACCAGCCAGACCTGCAACCCCGTCGAGTCGGCCCGACAAGCCCCGTCTTGCAGGCGGCAGCGCCGGCGGGCGCTCATTACCCCTCCTGCCTTTCCCCGCTCAGTCCCCGCACCAACCCCTCCAAACCAGAGGCCCGGCACCGACGGCCGCCGGTTTGTTCCTCTACCGAGTGCTCCCCGGCTCCTGCCTCTCGCCCGGGACGTGTCTCAGCTCCCTTCCCGCAGCGCCAAGCTCGGCTTTCGGCTCCCCCCCCCGCGCCCCGAGAAGCCGGCTGGGAGGCGGCAGACAAAGAGGCGCTGAGGCGCCCTGACAAAGCAGCGCGGCAGCTCCGGGGGGGCCCCGTCCGCCGCCGGCGGCACAGGCCAGCCCGGGCAAACGGGCAGCGGGAGGGCTGCGGAAGGAGGAGGCCCCGGGGCACCCGTGTCAGAGGCGGCCCCACGCCGCGCAGGGCCTTCCCGGGCCGGCACGTCTTCGCCTCTGCGGAGCACCAAGCGCCCGGCCGCAAAGAAGCGGCGAGGAGGGAGCGGGGAAAGGACGGCGGCGGCCGGACCCCCGCTCCCGCAGCCCGGCGAGCGCCGCTGCCCGCCGAGGATCGTCCCTGGCTCCCGCGGGAGCCCGAGGAGGGAGAAGCCGCGGCCGCCCCCGCAGCGCCGCCGCTGCTGACGTGTGAGCGGCGTGTCGGTGCTGCCGGGGCACGGGGAAACGCGAGGTGGGAGCCCCCGGGGGAGCCCGGCCGTGGCGAGACCTCGGTGCTCGGGCTCCACCTGCCCCGAGGGGCGTCCCGGCCCCGCTCCCCGCCGTGGGCGCCGAGGGTCCGGCGGGGAGACCCCGAGTGACACCCCGGGGAGGGCGGCAAGGTGCCCGCGCCAGGGCTCACTCACCTCCTGCGTCGGCTCGTCGGGCGGCTCCGGGCCGGCCGGGGGCGAGCCGGGGGCGGCGGGCGTCAGCGGCGGCGGCGGAGGGCTGGCGGGCACCTTCTCCACCGCTTCCACCTTGATGAGCCGGTGCTTGGGCGAGACGTACCGGGGCCCGTCGGGGGCGGCGGGCGGCGGTGCCCCGCTGTAGGGGTCCTCGAAGTCGCGCTCCTTCTGCAGCCGGTAGGCCGCCACGATGTCGGGCTGGGCGGCGGCCAGCGGCTCGGCGGCGCCCCCGGGCGGCAGGGGCGGCTGCGGCGGCGGCCCGGCGCGGTAGTCGGGCTTGGGCGGCGCGGGCGGCGCGGGCTTCGCGCTGCGGAAGCCCAGGTGCTCCCGGAGCCAGCGGGCCATGGTGCCCACGCACTGCGGGGCCCCGCCGGCCCCCGCCCCGGCTCCCGCCCCGCCGCCGCCGCGCTCCGAGCCGGCCGCCGCTCCGCTCAGCAGCATCGGCGCCGGCGGACTGAGCGCGGCGGCGGAGCCCGGGCCGGGGGGGGAGCGGGGGAGGCGGCCGGGGGAGGCGGCCAGTGCCACCTGCCGGAGCCGCCGCGCCGGCTGCTCCGAGCGGGGCTTCGCCCCCCCCGCTCCGCCCGCCCCGCTTCCCCGGACCCGCTCCCCCCGCACGGCACGGCACGGCACCGCACGGCTCCCCCACCGCCCGGCACGGCCCCGCACGGCCCGCCTCCCCTCCCGCGGGGCCCGCCCCGCTCCCCCACCGCCCGGCCCGCCTTCCGCCGCGCCCGGCCCGGCCTTCCCCCGCGCTCCGGGCCGCCCCCCCTTCCCTCCCCCCCGCTGCGCTCCAGGCGGCCTCTGGCTCTCGGCTCCCTCCCAGCGGCCCCGCGGCCCGCCCCGGCTCCGGGGGAGCACTCGCTTGCCCTGGGGTGCCCGGCTCCCCGTCCCTCTTGCTGGGGAGCCCGGAGGCCGTGGGCCCGGTCCAGCCCCGGCTGCTCCGCAGCGGGAGCATAACTCGGCCCTGGGTGCGGAGGGAAGGGGCCCGCGGGGGCACCAGGACCCCCGGGAGGGGGAAGAGGGGCGGCTGCTAATGAGATCGGAGCCATAAGGAGCCCCTCGGAAGAGTCCCCAAAACACTGGGCTGGCCCCAGGGACCCCGCAGCAATCAGCACAGGACCGGGCTGAGCAGGGACAAGCCCGGGGAAGGTGCTTGGGAAGAAGCCTGAGCACAGCCACGGTGTGCTGGGACATCGGGGTGAGCATGCAAGGCTGAGCCCCGGGACACGAGAGCCCTGGACATGGGCAGGAGAACATCCCTGGGGTGCAGGGCTGCCTTTGCTGGCGAGGGGCCGGCAGCGACGAGCATGCTGAGCAGGGAAGTGGTGTCAAAAGCTGCGTTGGAGCGTGGCCACAGAGGCCAAGGCCGTGGCAGCAGCAGTGCTTCCATGTGTTCTGACCTACCCTGCTCACACACCCATCACCAGCCACCGCTGCTTCTGCTCACCCACTGCCCAGGACCAGCCATTTTGCCTCACACTCCTGTCCCCCAGCAGCTGCCGTGCTGTCTCCAGACCTACACCCCCTCATCGCCCACACCCTGTCACAAGCACGCACCATTCACCTACACCCACTACCACCCTTCTCACAGGCTGAATCCCCCCTCAAAGGCTGTGGTCAACCCAACCATACCTGAAAGGGAAGGGGCTGGAGGCAGGGTGCTCCAGAAGCCAGACCACCACAGAGGTGGAGCCGTGCAGAGGTGTGTGGTGAGGGGGAGACATACCACGGCATGGCCCTGCCTGTCCTCACACTGTGAGCTGGGCTCCTGCCCCACGATGGGAAGAGATGTTGGGATGTGGCTGTCAGCGTGCCTGCTGCAGGGAGGAGAGGGGTCCTGGAGAGAGAAGCCTGTCATGGTGATCCCCCCTTTCCTTCCAGACTGGAGGAGCTGAGCCTCCCAAGCCAGCCTGGCACAGCACATGCCAAACACCCAGCGAGCCCAGCGAGCCCCAGGTTTGCTGAGCGGACCCACACTGCACACTCCCAGCCCAGGAATGCCAGGCAGATCCCCCTGGGTCCAACCAGACAGCAAGAGAGCTTCCTCCCTAGGGAGAAGACAGCCATGGCACCCAGAAACCGAGACTGGAAATTTCAGAGTGCAGGGAATGCAAGACAAAAAGGCAATAAGGAGGAGAAAAAGTGTCTGCCAGGAATAGAGTGAATACAAGGCAGTGTTTGAAGTTTAGCGGCAGACCTTAGTCCCAGCAGATGGGGATGATGAGATTGTTATTAAAATGCAGAAAAAGACAGAGATTCTCAATAAATCTGCCTGTGCAGCGCTTGGAAGGAAGCAGGATGCAGGGCTGATGGCACATGAGATTGAGAGTACTTCCACCCTCTGTCAGTAACCAAGGAGGATGTTCAGCAACATCTGTTGGAGATGAGATGGCTCTAGTTAAATCCTCAGGCCTGGAAAGCACATGCTCAGCGTCTCCTGAGAGGTAACGGAGGAGGGATCTGCCTTGTGGAGGAGGGATCTGTCCTGTGGTGAGGCTTTTTATTAAAACTACCGCCATACTGGGGGGAATTGCAGCGGTCCCTCCTTCCCATCCTGCCCTGTCAAATCCCTCCCATCGCTCCCTCTTTGGAGAGGCAGCTGTGACAGAGCCAGGCAGGGGATCAAAGAGGGTCTGTGGTCAAAGGCGACCTAGGACCCCAGCCATGTCCTTCCCATTTGCTGTTTCTTATCCAAATTCCTCTGTGGCCTTTTGGCAGGTGGGCACCCAGCCCAGGGTACC
The DNA here is from genome assembly GCA_020800305.1 of Porphyrio hochstetteri. Taxonomy (NCBI): domain Eukaryota; kingdom Metazoa; phylum Chordata; class Aves; order Gruiformes; family Rallidae; genus Porphyrio; species Porphyrio hochstetteri. The sequence continues at coordinate 12,856,387 of CM036915.1, read as the reverse complement.
CCTGTTCTCATCTCTCTCTCACCTGAGGGTTCAGCAGAGCCCAGAGGGGCATCAAGAAGAAGATCTCTGGACCCAACTGAGCTTCCCCTGGATATTGGCTTGCCCTGGGCCAAACCACTGGGGCAGCAACATGGGGCAGCGGGGTGGGGAGAAAAGAGCTGGGCTGAGGGTCTTTGTGCTCAGGGAACTCTGAAGGGGCATCCAGAAGGAGAGCGAGTGAGCTCCCTCCACCTGGCGTGTCTCAGTGTGGGCACGGGCTGCTGCCACCCTTCCTGCTGTCGTGACAAGACACCAGTGACATCCCCCCACCCGCAGCGGTTCCTCTCAGGCTTGAAGAAGCAGCGACAGATTTCTGCGTTCACACCGCCAAAGCCAGGCTCCATCTGCGTCTCACACTGCAGCTGGCGGCGCTCCCAGCCCCAACTGTTTACGTCCCTCATGTCTGATGCATGTTGGGACCTGGGCTTGGTGCCTGCGCTGTGGAGACCGGCCCTGATGCCACAAGCGTGGCCGCGATGGCACTCAGCTTGCGAGCCGCCCTGGCCCTGCAGCTCGCCGTGACAGATGGCTGTGGCGTAGCATCGCTGGTGTAGGGACTGGCAGGGGACACGGGGTGGGACTGGCAGACAGGAGAAGGCCAGGGAGCACCACGCTGCGCCGCTTGCGTGCCAGACTCCGCATTTCATCTGCTCTCTCATGCAGCCACGGCGAGAAGCACCCCCACAGTGAGATGCACAGCCTGCTCGCTCTGCCTGCAGCTCATGGAGCCCCTGGGAAGGGGGGAAGGATGGCAGAGGAGCCTCTCCATGTGCAGCACCCTGTTGGGAGAAGAACAGCCTGTGGCTGCTTTCCGATGGACCAGGGGAATGGCAGAGACAGGAGGCCTTCAGCAGCGGCCTGCAAGACCTGGGACCTCTGCACCAGGAGCTCCACTCCCACCCTCTCCACCATCTTGGGAGGGTCCAGAAGCTTTTCTCTGCCATTTCCAGCTCTGCCATTTCCAGCTCTGCCCCGCTGTCTCCAGCTCTTCCCAGCCATCTCCAGCTCTTCCCTGTGGTCTCTGGGCAGGAGCTCACAGCACGGGCCTTCCTCTCAGCAGAGGCAGCGATGGCTGCTCGCCGGGGCAGACACTACCCAGGCAGGTTGGAGCACGCACCAGGAAGAAAAAGCCAGGCAACATCTTCCGGGCTCCTGCCAGCCCTGCAGAGAGCTGCGTGCGTCCTCAGCTCTCATCCCTCTTCCTGGGGGCAAGTAGCTGCTTTGGCTATCCCTAGTGCTGCCGTGCTCACCCACAGCTGGGACAAGAGCCCTCTTTGGCAGCTGGGCCCAGAACGAGACACAGGACCCGTCCCTGGGTCCTAGGAGGGCTGAGACCACACCATCCCAGTAAATCTTCCCCTCTGGTTTAACCCTGGGGGGTGTGGACACAGCCCAGCGTCCCCCAGGCAGCCGCTTTTGGTGACTCAGAGGAGAAGGCCTCTGTTCCTGCATGCTTTGGAGGAGGTGCTGGAAGGTGATTCACCCACAGGTGATGTGGGGGCTGAGTTCAGTGCTTGACACTTGCCAACGTGTCACTTGAGTCAGGCGCTGAGCTGGCTGCTACCCCTGATGCCAGCATCTTGCCTGGCTTGCAGGGAAGCCTGCAGCCCCTCAAACCTCTGGGTACTTCTTCCCCAGCTTCAAATAAAAGCCATCCCCAGAAGCGTGGAGATGTCTGGGGTGACTCCAGCCCCTTCCCTCCTCAGGAGGACCCTAGAGCGCAGCAGGGACTCGGAGGATGTCACATCGGCTGGGTGATACCCCAGCCTTCCCCGTGGTCTGGGGACTGGAAGGTGGCAACTGTGACACCAAAAATGCTTCCCAGGAGGCAGCCAGGGAGCCCCAGGCTGATAAATGACACATCTGTTCTCTGCAAATGAACAAAAGTTGGCATAAGGAGAAAGAAACTGGCATCATATGGGGACAGATGGATAAATAGGACATATTGGGAAAGAGACAACACAGCTCTCCTAAAGTGAATCCCTTTTTTCCAAAGCTGGTGGCTTTTGGAGAGAGCCAGCAGGGACCTGAGGGTGATCCCACTGGGAGAAGTCACCTGCATTTCCACAGGCAGGTCCTCTGATGAGGTGAGGTCAGTAGAGAAGGAACAGTCTGCTCATCACATCGGCTCATGCCAGGTACTGCAAAGGAGCGACCGGAGTTGCAGGACTTTCAGAGGCTGAGCGACCTGGCAAGATGACAAGACAAAAGCCAGTGTCAGGGAAGAGATGGACACAGGGAAACCAAGCCCAGCCTCACACCTGGAGTGATGGGCTCCAAGACCTGGAGCGCTGACAGTCCCCATCAGGTGTCCCCACGGCACTCAGCAGAGGTCAGAATGCAAAACCTCCCTAGCCAAAACTGATGGGAAGGTAGAGATGATGTCAGAGGTGCTGCTATTCCCTGATCAGTCCAAGCCTGTGCATGGTCCTGGTCCCCCTCCCCAATCCCGAGGATACAGCGGAGCTGGGAAATGCACAGAGAAGGGTGACAGGGTGATCAAGGGGTATTGCACATGGGGTGTGCAACGGGCTGGAGCTCCAGCATGGAGAAGGGACAGCTGGGGTAACACAGCAGAGATCTGTGTGGCTGGGGGAGTGTGGGGAGAGACTGGTGGATCCAGCCCTCCCTGCCACGGGCTGCTGCAGGTGCTCTGGGATTTAGGAATGAGAGTGGGCAAATGTGGAGAAAGAAATCCCAGAATCACAGAGCTGTAGGGGTTGGAAGGGACCTCCAGAGCTCATCCAACCCCCTGCCAAAGCAGGGTCCCTAGGACAGGTCACACAGGTCGGTGTCCTGATGGGGCTGGAATATCTCCAGAGAAGGAGACTCCACACCCCCATGGGCAGCCTGTCCCAGGGCTCCCTCACCCTCACTGGGAAGAAGTTCTTCCACATATTGGTGCAGAACTCCCTGTGTTCCAACTTGAGGCCATCGCCCCTTGTCCTGTCCCCACAGACACTGAGAAGAGGCTGGCCGTGTGCCCCTGTGTCCCACCCTTCAGATATTGATAACCATTGATCAGATCCCCTCTCAGGCTTCTTTTCCACTGAGCACTGCTAAATCCAAAGCCTGGCCCAGGGAGCGGGCTGGCGTGGCAGGGATGCTCTGCACGAGGTGCTCTGCAGCCCCCTTCCAGTTGGGTGGAGGCGCAAAGCGGCGTAGCTGGGGGAAACATGGAGGGATGTGGAGACCACAGGCCCACACCAGGGTCCCATCCCAATGTCGCTTCTCCCAAGCATCACAAACCAGGACGTTGCTGCCTCCACACCTGCACACGCGATGCCGACCCCGGCTTTGTAACCACATCCGGGCTGCTCAGATGCTCCGTCCAGACCACAGAATCACAGAACCATTTGTGTTCCCATTAAAGGTTCCCATTAAAGGTTGGGAAAGACCTTTGAAGATCATCAAGTCCAACCAATCCCATCCTGTGCTGACCCATATCCCTAAGTACCTCATCTACCCTTTTTTTAAACACATCCAGGGAAGGTGACTCAGCCCCTCCCTGGGCAGCCTGTGCCAGGCCCCAACAACTCTTTCAGTAAAGCATTTTTTTCTAATGTCTAATCTAAACCTGCCCTGGCCCGGCTTGAGCCCATTTCCCCTTGTCCCATCTCCTGTCCCCTGGCTGAAGAGACCATCACCCACCTCTCTGCACTCTCCTGTCAGGTCAGTGGAGGTGGGGAGAAGGTCTCCCCTCAGCCTCCTCTTCTCCAGGCTGAACACCCCCAGCTCCCTCAGCTGCTCCTCAGAGGATTTGCCCTCCAGCCCCTTCCCCAGCCTGGTTGCCCTTCTCTGGACTCGCTCCAGGACCTCCATGTCCTTCTTATGGTGAGGAGCCCAGAACTGGACCCAGCACTCGAGGTGCAGCCTCACCAATGCCCAGTACAAGGGCACAATCCCCTCCCCAGACCTACTGGCCACACTGGGTTTGATACAAGCCAGGATGCCATTGGCCTTCCTGGCCACCTGGGCACACTGCTGGCTCATGGTGAGCCTGCAGTCACCCAACACCCCCAGGTCCTTCTCTGCCTGACATGTGGGATATGCCCAAAGCACATGCCTTTGCCAGGCAGAGCAAAACCGCACCCACATTTCTTGAAGCTCCCCAACCTTTCTCTGCAGCTGATAATGTAATTGAAACAACACTAACTGACCAAAGGAAGGGGTGACACCTCACTGACGGGCATCTGTCAGCCTGGAGCCAGGTACATCAGCTGCTGCCTCAGCCTTTTCTGCCTCCTCCCTCAGTGCCAACAGCCCTCTGCGTATCCACGACCCTGAGTGTCATAACCGCTCTGTGGTGTGATCCATCATTTCATGAACGCCCAGCGAGGTGTGGAGAGCTGTGGGGAGCTTCATTTCCACACACCCAGGTGCAGCGACAGAGCTGGGTGACAGATACAAGGAAAGAATCCCTCCAGGATGGACACAGAGCACGAGGAACACCTTTTGGCAGAAGCCAAGAACGGGTTGGAGGGAAATTTCCAACCAGTGAGCTTTCTGGTGGTTTATTTCATCCATTTGGTTTGGATTGTTTTCCATTCCATAAAATCATTTCAAGCCCTGGAGGGCTGAATTTGGGCTCGGTCCCCATTGAGGACAGGGGAAACTGAGGCACAGGAGCTCCCTGCAGCTGCCTTTGCCTTTTTCAGCCTAGAGAAAAGAAGACTAAGGGGGGACCTTATTAATGTTTATAAATATCTTAAGTATGGGATGCAGGGGGAAATGGCCAGCCCCTTTTCAGTGTCTGTGGAGACAGGACAAGGGGCAATGGCTGCAAGTTAGAGCATAGGAAGTTCTGCAGCAACATGTGGAGGAACTTTTACACAGTGAGGGTGACAGAGCCCTGGGACAGGCTGCCCAGGGGGGTGTGGAGTCTCCTTCTCTGGAGATATTCAAGACCTGTCTGGATGCCTATCCATGCAATATGAGCTGGGGAGCTGCTTTGGCAGGGGGTTGGACCCAATGAGCTCTGGAGGTCCTTTCCAGCCCCTGTGATTCTATGATTCTATGTCCCTAGCAAAACCAGGCTGGTGGCAGGGGAACCTCATGACAGGTGCCAGCAACAGCTTTATTATACCATGCAAATCTCACAGCCTCATCCATCCGCCAGCTTCAGCACGCTGCCCAGCCAGGATGGCACTTCGAGGGCTCCAGCCACAGCACAGATTGAAGCCCTTCATTGTTGGCCTTCCAGGGAAGGGGGGCAAGGGGGAACATCTGCACCCATAGGTTATCACTTGCCCCTACAAGGGGGCTTAACCCTGCCAGGGCACAGCAGCGTCCAGGTGGGATGAGATGCTGGAATTCCTCCTCTGAATGAACAAAGGGAGCGGGACGGGCTGGGAGAGCAGGGATCTGAACTCGATAGCAAGCGGTAAAGTGGAATTGATCGGAGCCGCCTGGGCTCATCGATCGGAGGCAGAGCGGAGTCAGGAGCTGGAGCGTTTGCAGCTCAATCAGCGCAACGTGCAGGCCGCAGGCCCGTGCTCCGGGGCTGGCAGGGGACCTCTGCACCCCAGGAAAGTGTTAATGGCCGGCTTGATTAATCCAGCTGCAGTGGCTGTGCTCTCACAGCTGAGCCCCTCTCCAGACAGGCTCTCACTGGCTGTACATCGCCTACGGGCCCTGAACCACCCCGGCATCCCCCTTACATCCCTTGATAGGGCTGTCATCAACTGCTGAGGAGATGGGCACAGCAGACTGAGAGCAAAACAGGGGCTGTTCCCCCCACCCCACGCTTTGGGGAACAAGTGCTTTTGCCACCAACCCAGCCCCGTGTCTCCGAAAGGGCTGGGAGGCAGAAACCTGAAGGTGGATTCAGAGGGGAGAGCAGAGGGCCGGGCAGAGCGCCTGGCAGCGTGTGGCTGCCTGTTTTCTGCCCACTCAGCATCACAAAGAGGGGTTAGAGGTGGCTGTGTGCTGGCTATAAATCCCTGCTGCGGGAGGAGGCTCCCAGCCCCGGAACAAAGGCAGAGTGGGAGCTGGGGCTGGCAGCAGGAGCAAGGCAGGGTGCAGGGGGCTGGCATTTACAGAGGTCTGTGGGGTGGCTGGCTCTCCCCTGGGATGCTCCTCTCACATCCCATCTCTAGCTGGATGCTGGCCCCAGAAGGAAAGAGCTCAAGGGGCTGCTCCAGGCTTTGTGCTCACCGGAGGTCAGTGGGACAGCTTTGGTGAATCCCTGCTCCAGACGTCTTTGGGACCCTCTGAATGCCAGAGACAGGCAAGGGGATCCCAAACCATGACAAAGCCCACCCTGTGTAGTGCTGGCAGACTGGAAAATACCCTTTGGAAGCACGAGCTTTGTAAGAACTGGGACCATCTCATGCACTGTTGTGGGCTCATAAAGCCCCTTGAGAGCATCACAGCTGAATGGTCAAACCACAAAGTGCTCAAGTCCTTCTCCAGCCCTTGGCACACGTGTCTCACAAGCTAGAGGAGGATTTGGAGGGGTGGGTGGTGGGGATAGAGCTGTGTCAGATTGCTTGCAACTGTCTCCCAGCTCAGACACGCTGTTCTTCACCCCAAATCCTACCTAAACCTTCACCTCCAAAAATTATCCCAGCCCCAGGACCCGGACCCTGTTCCAGCATCCTAAACCAGCAGTGCCTGTGGGTATGGGAATTCGGGATACTGAGCAAGACAGCGAGGTGCTGTAATTCAGTGGAGTTGCTCTGATTTCCTTCAGAAGGAAGGTGGGCTTCCAGCAGCACAGCAAACTGTGCTGAGTTTCTGGCCTCTCAGTCCCTGGAGATGACAGGGCCGGCCTGCGTCAGGGCACGGTGTTCTATCACCAGTAAAACATGGGAGCACCTCCTGGCAGCACCAGCAGCCATCCTACCTCCCTGGGTACCCTGCTCCCTGCCCCTGGCACTGCTGTAGGGGTTTGGGAGCAGAGAGGTAGGCGGTGGGGATCGCTCGGCCTCCTTGAGATGGGGAAAGGAGGCCAGGGGCTGCCCCGGCGAGGGAACAGCTGGAGAGGCCGCTCGAGGGGCAGAGCAGCTGAGACAGCGGCGCAGTGATGAATCGCTCTTGTCCCTCTGCCAGCCAGAAGATTTATGTTTATGCCACAGAGTGGCAACGTCTGGGCCCAGCAGCACTCTCTGTCTGGCTGCACCAGCGTTTCGACACTGCAGGAGCCTTTACAATCGTGTCAAACGCAACCCACAGGCATCAGAGGGCTTGGAGAAGAGTCACCGAGGAGACAGCAGGGTGGGAAGGGCAGAGGAGCCAGCCTGAAGCAGCAGGAAGCATCCTGCCCGGGAGCTGAGCCGAGCCCAAAGGGATCGGGTCATCCAGCAGACAGATGGCCCCCCTGACACCCCCACAAGCTCATCCCATTTCCTCCGCGCTGGCTGAACGGGGCTTTGCTCCACACAGCAAAGGGCTGCTGGGGCCCGAGCAACCCGGCATGGTGTCATGAGGAGCAGCTGTGCCCGAATCTGGCTGGGGAAGGCAGCCCACGGGTAGGAGGCCGCACTGGGACAGGGCCACCACCGCCAGGGATGGGCGGCAGCGGCTTCATGCCTCCACTTCCTCTCACGCCAGGCCCCTGGCACTGATCTCCATGTCCACCCACCACCTCCCTGCTCGCTTCCATGTTTGGCCGGCTCCTTGGTATCGCCGCAGTGTTTATCTGCCTCACGCCTGTGCCAGCAGCTGAGATCACTGCTGTTCTGCCAGCCTCCCCCTTCCAGAAACCTCTGCCAAGCATCCAAAGCATGAGCCCCGCCGCCTCTTCCCTGCCCGTCAAGGAGCCTGCGCCACGCACACCACGTGAGCATCTCCCGGCACACGCTGGCACGGGCGAGAGGCCTGCCCTGCGCCAGGCCAGGAACCGGGATCAGGATGGTGGTGGACACCACGCTCAGGGGTGCCACTGCCAGTGCCTGTGCAAGTGCCTGAGGAGGAGTCCCGTGGTCGCTGCGTGCGTAGGCCCTCCATCCCCGCCATGTCTCCGCACTGCCCCACCTTCTCCCTTGGGTGCTTCTTTCTCAACCAGCTGCACCCACCCCACATGGCAAATGTGTGGGGCCACGTGGTGTGAAGCCACTGTTGTCCTTCTGCCAGTCGCACAGCCCAGCTCGGTGCCACTGCGACACCACGAGCTCAGCATAAGAGAAGGAAACCAAGGCCAGGCATGGGGCAGGACAAGGACCTCTTTCTTCCACAGGCTCGTGCCTTGAGACACAGAGGTCACCATGACCCCACCTCTACATCTCAGCTGTACCCTGTCCTGTGGATTTCACTGTGGTCAGGTCTCTCTCCACAGGGCAGCCAAGGGCTGATGATGCTGGTAAACTCCCTGGGTACGAGAGAAGAGACGTGCTTATCTCCTACCAGTGATGCCACACCCACATTAGGTCCAGCATGAGGGAACAGATAGTGACAGGGTTGGCCACGGATGAGCAAGAGCAGTGTCCCTGCATTCCTATGGGAAGGACAGATGAGGGAGGGAGAGGGCCAGTGCTGGGGCAGGAGGGCAGGACCACGCAGACACCCTGGTCATTTGGAGATACCACCAAAAAGCCCCTCCTCCACCATCTTCTGGTCAGCCAGGGTTGATGTTGTGGGGAATATCTCCCATTGAAAAGGTTCCCACCATCGCTGAGGGACCAGAGTCCCCCCCAAGCACCCAAGGCAGGTCAGCAGCGAAGAGGCTGAGGGGAGGAAGAAGTGGGCATGGACACAGGGAGGACACAAAAGGCTGTTCTGGCTGCTGCCACCACTCTGAGCTCTCCTGGGCCCGACACAAACAAGATGAGGAAGAGCTCAGGGTTGGATGTTGCATGGTGACACACATCCCCCCCACCTCTCCCAGCACCCCCTCACACGTGGGCAAAGCACGTAGGAGGGGTGCATGTGGCTGATGCAAGGGATGAGCAGAGGTTTCTGCCAGCAGCTCTTCCCCTGTCACAGCACGGGAATGAGTCACCTGGGCCACGCACTTGCCTTGAAGTGCCACCATGGCTCTAAAAATATTTTCCAGGAAGAAACCCTTTTGATCCCAGATGTTTGGAATTCTTTGCGTATCCGTGACAATCAATGAGCCTGTCATACCCCGAGCGCTGCCAACAGCAGCGGTGACGGCAGCATGTCAGTAAGGGGGGTTTCAGCAGGAGTGGCAGCACGGGCTGATGAGGCCTGTAGCTGTTTCGGGCCACAGAGATGTCACCCCCAGTCCCTCACCTTCCTCACCACCTCCGTACGTGGTACCTGGTGTGCGAGGCCTTAATGCCAGGGCAAAGGGACACTTTGGGCCCCAAGAAACAAACACTGGTGGGATTACAGCTGGGCAGGGCTTGGGGACAGGGCTAGGGACAGGGTGAGGGTTGGGGGCAGGGCTAGGGACAGGGTGAGGGTTGGGGACAGGGCTGAGGGTTAGGGTCAGGATTTGGGGCAGGGTGAGGGTTGGGGTCAGGGTTAGGGTTAGGGACAGGGTGAGGGTCAAGGCCTGGGGTCAGGGTGAGGGTTGGAGACAGGGTTGGGGACAGGGTGAGGGTTGGGGTCAGGGTTAGGGACAGGGTTGAGGTCGAGGGCTGGGGTCAGGGTGAGGGTTAGGGAGAACTTTGGGGTCAGTGTTAAGAGACAGGGTGAGGATTGGGGTCAGGGTTGGGGACAGGGGAAAGGTCAGGGTGAGGGCTGGGGACAGGGTTGGGGTCAGGGTTAGGGACAGGGTGAGGGTTCCGGCTGGAGTTGGGGATGGTGAAGCTTGGGGAGGGCGTTGGGGTGGGGCTGGGGACAGGGTGAGGATTAAGGACAGGGATGGGGACAGCATTGGGGCCAGGGTTAGGGTCGGGGAGAGGGTTAGGGAGAGGGATGGGGACATGGTGAAGACTGGGCTCGGGGCCAGGGTGAGGGTTGGGGAGAGGGATGGGGCCAGGGTGAGGGCTGGGCTCGGGGCTGTGCCCAGGCGAGGGGTGGGCTGAGGGGCAGGGTGAGTTGGGCGGGGTCAGGGCTCTGCCTGCAGCCTGGGCAAGGGGCAGGGTCAGCCTGGGGCTGAGGGGAGGGCTCAGGCGGGGTTCCCGGCTTCAGGCCTGCCCCAACCCGGGCCGACCTAGGGCAGAGGGCCGGGGGGGCTGGGGGGGAGTCAGGGCCGGGGCCCGGCGATCAGCGGGGGTCTCGGCCCGGCTGCCCAGGGACGCTCCCGGCGGGGGAGGCGGAGGCAGGGCCGAGCCCCTGTCACTCACTACACCCCGCCCCACGGCGAGCTGACGCGGCCCCGCTAAGAGCCGCCGCGCCGCCACGCCCGCACAGAGCCCCGGTAGCGCGCCGTGATCGTATAGTGGTTAGTACTCTGCGTTGTGGCCGCAGCAACCTCGGTTCGAATCCGAGTCACGGCATCGCCCCGGCGGTACCACGGCACACGGGCTCTCGTTTTGACCCACGGGGCTCTCGCTTCTGTTTTTTTGCCGTTTTCCCTCCCCGCCGGGCCGGGGCGGCCGGTGCGGGGACCCCTGAGCGGCGCCGGGGATTGGGAGGGGGAAGGGGGAGAGGGGAGGAGCAGCATAAGGGCGAGTTAAAAGGGTGAAAGAAACAACGGGGAAACGAGGGAACAACAACAAAAAAAACCCCAATTAAAAAGTAAAAGAGGTAAAATAAAATAAACCGAAGCGAAATAAACCAAAATGCACCAAAGCAAAGCGAGACAAAATAAAATAAAATAAAAAAAACCCCAAAATAAAATAGGCGCTGACCCACACGGAAACAAAACGACCCAGTAAAATTTTTTTAAAAAGTAAAATAAGCAAATAATACAAAGAAACGAAAATAAAATTAATTAAATTAAAATAAAATAAAATCAATAAAGGCGACAGAACGGATAGAGCCGATACCAAACTAGTAAAATAAAGAATACTAAAGTCATAAACGCAAAATTAAAGATAAAAATAAGGTAAAAGAAGGGGCAGGGGATGGAAAATCCGGCTGGGGGGACTCTGCGCCGCCGGGAGCCCGTGGGTCAAAACGAGAGCCCGTGTGCCGTGGTACCGCCGGGGCGATGCCGTGACTCGGATTCGAACCGAGGTTGCTGCGGCCACAACGCAGAGTACTAACCACTATACGATCACGGCGCGCTACCGGGGCTCTACGCGGGCGCGGCGGCGCGGCGGCTCTTAGCGGGGCCGCGTCAGCTCGCCGCGGGGCGGAGCGGGGAACGGGCATATCCCATCCACCCGCGGCTTGGCCGTGGCACCGGGCTCCGAGCGTCCCAGCAGTGTTGCATCTGCAGTGATGGGCTCCACACCCCCCCACCCGTGTTTGCTGCGCCGGGCTCTGTGCATCTCCCCCCCGTGTTTGTGGCGCTGGGCCCTGCACATCCCACCGGTGCTGTGTGTGTGATGCCGGGCTCCCTGCATCCCATTGATGTTCGTGGGGCTGGGCTCTGCACCTCCCACCTGCGTTGTCTCTGTTGTGCTGGGCTGCATGCATTCCACCAGTGCTGTGTAGTACTGGGCTCAGTGCATCCCACCCATGCTTGTGGTGCTGAGCCCCATATATCCCACCAGTGTTTGCAGTGATGGGCTCTGCACCTCCCTTTGGTGTTGTGTTCATGGCACCAGGCTCTCTACATCCCACCTGTGGCTTGTGGTGCCAGGTCCTGCACATCCCAGCAGTGCTTGTGGTGCTGGGCTCCGTGCATCCCACCCGTGTTGCGTCTGCAGTGATGGGCTCCACACCTCCCACCCATATTTGCTGTTCTGGGCTCTGTGTGTCCCACCCATGTTTTGTTCGTGGGGCTGGGCTGTGCACATCCCACCTGTGTTTGTGGTACTGGGCCCTGCACATCCCACCCATGCTGCCTGTGTCATGCCAGGCTCTGCACATCCCACCAGCAGTTGCAGTGCTGGGTTCTGCAGCTCCCACCTGCGTTGTGTCCATGGCACCGGGCTCCATCCATCTCACCTGTGCTTGTGGTGCTGGGCTCCATGCATCCCACCCATGTTGCATCTGCAGTGATGGGCTCCACACCTCCTGTGTTTGCTGTGCCAGGCTCTGCATGTCCCACCCGTGTTCCGTTCGTGGCACTGTGCTCTGCAAATCCCACCAGTGGTTGCAGTGATGGGCTCTGCACCTCCCATCTGAGTTGTGTCCATGATGATGGGCCCTGCACATCCCACCAGTGCTGTCTGTGTGATGCCAGGCTCCATGCATCCCATCAATGTTCATGGTACTGGGCTCTGCACATCCCACCAGCGGTTGCAGTGATGGGCTCTGCACCTCCCACCTGCCTTCCATCAGGACAGGGCTCCGTGCATCCCACCTGTGCTTGTGGTGCCAGGCTCTGTGTTGCACCTGCAGTGATGGGCTCCACACCCCCCACCCATGTTTGCTGTGCCAGGCTCTGCACATTCCCCCCATGTTTGTGATGCTGGGCCCCATACATCCCACTGGTGCTGTCAGTGTGATGCTGGTCTCTGTGCATCCCGCCAGTGCTGGTGGTCCTGGGCTCTGTGCATCCCACCCGTGTTGCACCTACAGCGATGGGCTCCACACCCGCCACCCATGTTTGCTGTGCCAGGCTCTGTGTGTCCCACCCGTGTTTGCACAACCCCCTGCAAGCTGCCTGGTGTGAGCATGTGCCAAGCGGGCGCCCTCCCGCTACACCAACCTCAACCCCTGGCAGCTTCAGCACCAGCGCTGGGCAAAGTCCACAGGGAGGTGCCACCCACCGCACTGAGGAAGCGGCGTGGGAAGCGTTCACACACACGGCCACCCTGTGGCCTCATCAATCAGCAATCCCAGAACCGATCCCTGCTGATCCCCAGCGTCGGCACCCTCGGAGCCACATTGCTCCACTACTCCCTGCCCAAACCCCCCTCAAACTGGGTGTGGGGACGTGGTGACCCATCTCCTGCTGTCCTGTGTGGGAGCACAGCCCCACGCACACTGCCCGGCAGCGCTGTCACTGGCTGCGGCCTTGTCCATCCCGCGCTGCTCAGGGACCAGGCACCGCCATGGTTTGCAGGCCGCGTAGGCCCGGCTCCTCTCCCGGGAAGCACTTCCAGGGGTAAAGGTTGGATTTGTCATCCTGTCCAGGCTCTTTACACCTGGGGTGAAGGTACCCCGGGACAAATCCTTCCTGGGTGGCACGGTGCCCCGCACGGCCGCCCCACCGCACTCCCCACACACCCTGGCTGCGGGCGGCAGCACCCAGCCCAGCTCTTTGGACCGAGCTGTTAATCGGTAACCGGGGATCCACAGTGGCAGCTGGGCCGCGGGTGAGCGCAGGGGGCCGGGGAACACCGGGGCAGGGAGGGGGGGAGCCATCTGGCACCAGGAGGGGGGTGTGAGGGCGTGGGGCGCAGGGGCATGGTGGGGAGGGCAGAGGGGCGTGCAGTCACGCTGCACCATGAGGGGCCCACGTGGGACGGGAGAGCGTGGGTTGGTGGGGGAGTACAGGCAAGGTGTGAGGACATGGGGCACCACGGGATGAGGGGTGCATGGGGGCACCCACATGCTGCCCCACCTATTGGCTGTCGGACCATGTGGCCCCACCCCCAAAGGGGAGGGCAGCCAGTGAGGCTTCACCAAAACAAATGGTAGATGAGGCACATGTGGGGGGGCTCATGGAGGGGGCATCAGCCCAGGATGGAGCAGGGAGCCTGGGAGGGGTGGGGAGAGCTGGGAGCTCCAGGGGATGTCCGCAGGCACTGGGGGTGCTGGAGGGGTCACTGAGCCCAGAGGAGTTTTGGGGGGTGTCCGGGAAACAGTGGTGGGCCTGGGGATGGTGGTCCTGCTGGTCCCTGCCAGGGTCCTGCTGAGGGGTCCCTGAGACCCCAGGGGCACTGGCGGAGGTTTGGGGTCCTGGGTTCCTACCACGGTCCTGGGTCCTGACCTGCTGCTGAGGAGCCCCGAGCCCAAGGACATGCACGCCTCAGTGGTCCACCTTGGTGGGTCTGCTGGCCCATGGAGCCCACTCCCACCTTCAGCTGCCTCAAGGTCCCACCTTAGGGGAACGTTCTCCCAGCTGCTCAGCTGGGGCTGGGTTGCTGCCTTCAGTGGCCTCTAACTCCCATTCAGCAGGAAGCAGGCGATGACCCTGCTGTCTCCACCTTCTCCATGCAGACCTCCAGAACCCTCCTCCAAAGCAAGGAGACCCCCTCAACTGCCTCCATTCTCACACAGAGGTGCTCCTACAGCTGACTGCTGCCTTCCCTGTGATTTCTCTGCTCTTCCCTGTCCTTCTCCAGGTAGGGGAACCAGGAGGATGTGCAATTGGGGTGCTCCAAGGATTCCTGCCCTGGTATAACACTGGTTCCTCTGGCTTTGCTGGGCCAGTTCTTCCAGTATGATCCTCCCTTAGGACCAGTCCCCACTTACTCCGACCCATTGCTCCTGCACCGTACTAGTTCCCAAAAGGAAAGAACCTTCTTCCTTATCTTAATTGGTTGCACCAATTAACTGGTTGCACCAAGAGATCTCGATGAGGGATGCAGCTGGATTTATTTTTTCATGAAATCCCCCTTAGAAAGGGGCTCATGGAAGCCAGTGGCCACTGCCACCAACTTGGAGGAGAAGTGCCAGCTCTTCCTGCTGTGCCTGACCCCACCCTGGAATTCTTTGGAAGCCTGGAAGAGCAAAGGCCTTCCCAGAATTGCAGAACAAGGACGTCGGTGCACCAGCCCCATGGTTTGAGGGCACCATGGCACAGGCCCTTGATGTGCTGGTGCAGGAGCTGCTCTGGATCCTAATGCAAAGGGTGTTCTCTTCATGGAGACCCAAAATGGGAAATCAGGGTTGGACATCTGCCTTTCCCAGAGCTGATCCCCCTTTCTCTCCTCAGCCACCGCTGGCCCCTCACACTGTCGTCTCTTTAATGAGTTGAAGCTGTGGCACTTCTGGAGATGGAAGAAAACCAGATAACCCTGGACAACTTTGAGAAGGGTGAAGATAACCCAGCTTTCAGCTCAGTAGTAAGTGTGTCCCCCCCCTTCCACTTCTATCGGGGTACAGGAGCTGCTCAGGGTGCTCCAGCTGCTGATGTTTTCCAGGGGGAGGAGAGAGCCTATGAGGAATGTGATGGTCCACGTGGTGGGACGAAGGAGGAGAGGAGAGAAGGGAAAGGGAGAATCTCCTCCTACTGCAGGTAGGATGACCCCTGGAGATGTATGTGTGGGGTATGTCCAGTGGCCATAGCAAATCTGCAGTGCTTGGGCCAGTGATTCTTCTGGAGCCAAAATAGGCTTACAAGTACCTGGTGCAGGAGCAAAGTAGGGTCACATTGACCACATAGAGGGGACAGTACCTGATGGCTCCATATGGCTTCGTAGGGTGGTGGTGGCAGGTCTCTGTCCCTGTAGCAGCCACCTAGAAGCAAGCCTCCATTCATGGTGCCCAAGGTGTTGGTGTGTATGGTGGCGTCTCCCTTGCCACAACAGGCCAGCTTGCTCCCACTGGGAGTGGGCAGCAGAGCTGCTGGTGGCCATGGCACACCTGTACCACTGTGCAGCTGCAGCAGGTGCCCTCAGGGAGGCATGACCTAGCTCCATCCATCCATCCATCCATCCATCCATCCATCCATCCACTGTGTCTCTCACGTTGGTGGCATGTGACTCTCTCCAGGAAGGCCCTGCAGCCAGTGTCCAAGGTGAAGTACTTCTGCAAGGCTCATGCCAAGGTGCTGAAAAGGGTCGTCCTGGGTCTCCTTGGAGTAGGTGAGGACTTCCCAGCACTGAGACACCATCTCCCCATTCCTGTGGCTGCCCATTCCCCCACCCCCCTAGCACTGGGACTGGCCACCTGCGTGGAGATTGCATCTGCTCTCACCAGCCCCCTGTGACTACCCCTTCCTTACCCCACCACTGCTGTCCACGAGGGCTGCCTGCACTTTGCTGTCCACCTCCTCTTTCTCCACCTACCCAATGGGTTCTCTGTGCCTCTGCTGCTGCTCCACATGCTCCTGGACAGCTGAGCTGCTGTGACCCGTGAGCCTGGCTGCTGGGGTGGTCCTCCCTGGGTCCTCCTCAGATGGAAGCTTCAAGGATGGCCAGGGAAGAGCATTTGGAGGAAGCAAACCTTGTTGGCCCCAGTTAACGTCATGAATCCATGATCCCATGTCCCTGGTGTCTCTGACCCCCCGTGTGCCTTCTCCAGCTTACCTCTGCTACTTTATTGCGGCCTGTTGGCTCAACTTCCAGCGAGCCCTTGCCTTGGTTATCATCACTGCTGTGGTTGTCTTCTTCATCTGCTGGAGCCTCTTCAAGAAGTACTGTGGGGCAAAGGTATTGGTGCTCCTCAGCCCCGTTTGGAAATGCTTCCAGAAGTCCTGGCCGTGGCTGAAATGGTGAGTTGGGAATAGGCTGGGCCAGACCCCTCCCAGCACCCAGGGCCCCTCTCCTGTAGCTGCCCTGCCAGGCTGACACCCAGTGCCAATGACAAGGCATGGCCCAGCCTAGAGACCACTGAAAAGCCATGGCAGGAACATCTCATTACTCCACCTCAGTAGTGTGATGGCTACTGACACCCCCCATCTGTGCCCAAGCCCCAGGTTTCTCCCAGGGCACGGACCTTACAGCAGCATCCTGTGTGATGAGCTCCTGCCCTTCATGAGCTGCTCCCCATGGGGACATGCTCTCTGTGACAGCTTGGGCTTTCCTTTGCAGGCTGCTGTGGGTGGCTCTCCTGGGAGGCCTGATCGCCTGGTTGGCTCTGGACACCGCCCGAAATCCAGAGCAGCTCATCTCATTGGCTGGCTTCTGCTTTTTGGTGCTGTTCCTGTTTGCCTGCTCCAAGCACCACGGCGCAGTATGTTTGTCAGGTGGCCACAGGTCCCCTTGCAGGAGGTGACCACCCAGCCCCTGGGGAACAAGGGCTTCCTTCCCACTGGTGTCCCCTCAGGGCCCGTTGCTGGAGCTCCCTGGGAGAGGCAGAATCCCAGCAGGGCTCCAGGGCAGAGCTGGGCACAGCCTGGGGGAGCCAAGCTGGTTTGAAGGTTTGGACCCCCCAAAGCCACCTCTCCACTCTCCTTTCCCACTGCTCAATCCAGGGCTCCCTCATGGTGCCTCTGTCCTGTCTTCCACCATGTCCCTCATAGTGGGTCAGACCCTGAGACCCAGCACAGGATCCCATTCCTGAGCTTTAGGTGCCCATGGGTGGAGGGTGGGCCTGAGTTTTGGGTGCCCTGGGTAACTTGGTCAAAGTGATTCAAGTCCCAGTGGCTTCCAACCCAACCCAGTGGCTTTAATGTTTTGGGCAATCCCTCCACCTGCCCCTCTGAAGGGTTAAAGAGCAGGAAGGGTTGATCTAGCGGGTCTGTACTGCCAGTGAAACCATCAGAAGGGCTCTGGGATTGTCTCCTCCTGGGTAAGCCTGTCAGGTCATGTTCCACCAGCCAGCCCTTGAATCTCACCATCTCATCTCCAGAAACCAGTGAGGGGGGTCTGTAGGCCTTGCTAACGTCTCAGTTCCCATTCTGCTCTTGGTCCTCAGGTCTCCTGGAGAGCCGTTTTCTGGGGTCTTGGCTTGGAGTTCCTGTTTGGACTCTTCGTCCTCCGAACCAGCCCTGGTGTCCAAGCTTTCCGGTGGCTGGGTGACCAGATCCAGGTACTGCATCTGCTCACCCCGCCCTGTGCTTGCACCCTCCACGTAGCTCCCCCCTGGGATGGGTGAGGAGAGCAGAGGGTGGCACGGCACACAGCAGCTGCGTGGACCACATGCTCATCTTTGCTTGGGACTGGAGAAAAGCCACCTCTTTCCTGGCTCTCTGCCACTGCCCAGGCTGTTTGGTGCAGTCTCCCTTGCAGGCTGGAGACGTGCCTCATGGCTGGGAGACAGCCCACCAGTGTCCCCAGCTTAGGTTCCAGAGGATCATTCTCTGGCAGGGTAGTGAAGTGAGCTGTGGGGCTGGGACAGAGACACCTGATAGGTAGAAGGGAGCTGCCAGGCAAGGAGCTAATGAAGATGTTCTACCATGTAACTTCTCCACTTGCAGATCTTCCTGGGCTACACCACAGCTGGCTCCAGCTTCGTGTTTGGGAACACACTCATTGAAGAAGTCTTCGCCTTCCAGGTCAGCCTGGGGAATGGTGTGGGGAGGGAGAGGCAGAGCCTGGTTCTCTTCTGGCCTGGCTGCCTTGGTGGGTCCTGGAGAGCGTGGAGCTGAACACAGCCAGCTTTGCTGCAGCTGACTTCAACCAGCTCAAGGATGGGGCTCCTTCAGCTTTCCACCCACCCATGGGCCTCCTTGGTGCCATGAGGGGTTTGTGCCGGTCCCTGTCCCTCCTGCCAGGCTGGACCAGTGTCGTGACAGCCCAGTAGCGTGGGCTGGCTGTGCAGTAGCACACCATGGGACAGAGGGGCCTGGTCCCCAAGTGTATTTAGATGTGTTGCTTGGGTCTCCTTTAACTCTGTGCCCTGCTGCCTTGCCCACAGACACTGCCCATCGTGGTTTTCTTCAGCTGTGTGATGTCCATCCTCTACTACCTCGGCGTCATGCAGTGGCTCATCATCAAGGTAGGGCCTCGCTCCTGGCTCTGGGTGGCAGTGGGAAGGAGCAGAACCTGGTGGGTTCTCTGGCCACTGTAACCAGCTGAGGAAACTATGTCCCAGGAAAAGGGGCATGGTACTAATCTAGGGTGATTTGTCCTGCCTAAGAGAATAGACACAGGCCCCCCCTCTTCCTTTGCCATCCTCCTGAGAAAGGCCAACCCTGGAGCTGAGGTGGCTACCTGGTCTGTTGGTGCTTCCCAAGATCACCTCTGTGCAGCATGAGGGTCCAACAGTGCCTGGCTGCACGGGGTGGGTGGCAGGGTGCCAGTGGCCTCTGTGGACACGGTGGGTTTGTCTTTCCCCAGATCTCCTGGCTGCTCCAGGTCTCCATGGGCACCACTCCAACAGAGACCCTGAGCGTGGCAGGCAACATTTTTGTGGGACAGGTAAGGTCCTGGGCGGAGGAGATCCATCTCCTCAGCCCCCACGGCTGTGCCTGCCCTGGAGGAAGAGCCTTCTCCTCCCTTCCCAGGAGACCTGCAGCCCATCCCGAGGCCAGCAGGGTTCTCTCTCTCTCTCCCACAGACAGAAGCCCCGCTGCTCATCCGCCCGTACCTGGCTGACATGACCCACTCCGAAATCCACGCCGTGATGACCGGTGGCTTTTCCACCATTGCAGGCAGCGTGATGGGTGCCTACATCTCCTTTGGGGTGAGTGCCCTCATGGGTGTATGCTCCCTGCTAGGGGGTCCTGACACACAAGAGCTGCCTTGGAATTGTGGGTGGGAGAAGACCCCCAGAAGATGCTCCATAGTCCCCTTCCATAAGCAGGATGAGTGCAGCGTGTCCACCTTTGCCTGGTCAAAGCCCCACACTGCCAGGGGAGCATTCCCCCGTGTCCTTCCACAGCCAGCAGGGCAAATCTCACTGAGTCACGGATACTTCAGCCTGGGAAGACCCTCTGGTGGTCTCTGATCCCCCCTCCTGCACACATGAGCTGCTGGCAAAGCCCAAGGGGGTACCCAGGGCCTTGTCCAGGTTGGCGATGAACATCCCTATGGATGGAGATCTTCCCCCACCTCTCTTGTCTGCCCCACAGGTGCCTTGGTCACAGGGAATGCTTATTTTTCCTTCTATCCAATGGGAATTTCCCCACTGAAACCGTGGTGTTGCTTCTTACCCTTTCACTGGGCACCCCTGAGCAGTGTCTTCCCTCTCTCCTCTTCCTGAGTAGTTGGGAATGGCAACAACCCCCCTCCCCATCTTCCTGGGTCCCCTCCCTTCTCTCCCAGCCAAGCTAGTCCCACTTCTCCAGCATCACCTTGGCAGTCCTGTGCCCCACCTCCCCCAGGCAATGTCCCCTCTGGTTCCCCAGTGTCCCAGCCCTGGACACGGTGTGCAGACGTGGCCTCATCAGTGCTCCCTAACAGGGAATAAACCTTCCCCTCAACATGCTGGCTGAGCTCCTGCTCTTTAACCATTAATTAGTCTCCTTAAACGAGGAGGCAAGGGTGAAAGGTCTGAGAAATGAGATGTTGCCACTCAGGGAGCCAGGGAGGGGTGAGGCCCGGAGCTTGGCTCCTTAGTGGTGGGGACAAGATCACCATGTCGTCCAACCTATGGCTCTGACACAGATATAAAGGCATGAGGAAGGGCCCAGAACTGCAATTAGGTCAATGAGCAGGAAAGATAAACATCTCCAAGGTTATGATCACCATGGCTCCAGCAATGCCTCCAGCCAGGCATCTCATGCCAGCAGAGATGGGAGAAGCAGGGACCTTTCTCCTACCTGAAGTAAACGGACAGCCCTGAGCTGCTCTGAGCATGGCTGGCTGGTGACAGACCAACGCTGGGACACTCTGGGGTGGCACATCCCGGGGCCCAGCCCTGTGACTGGTGCCTGAGCCCATGGTCTGTGCGTTGCAGATAGACGCGGCGTCACTGATCGCGGCCTCCGTGATGGCTGCGCCCTGCGCCCTGGCCATGTCCAAACTCGTCTACCCCGAGGTGGAAGAGTCCAAGTTCAAGGGCAAAGGAAGCGTCCGCCTCTCCAGTGGGTGAGTGTGAGGAGAGGGGTGATGGAGTGGCACCATGCACATCCTGCGGTGCAGGGAAGCCATGGGGGCAGCTGAGGGGCAGAAGTGGACATTGCTGGTGGCCATGGACACCCACAGAGCGAGAGGTGACCTTGCATGAGGGATGTGTGGCCACATGAGCCCATCAGCATCTTTTCTTGCCCAGGGAAGAGCAGAACATCCTGGAAGCTGCGAGCAATGGGGCTGCTGCCTCCGTGGGGCTTGTGGCCAACATTGCAGCCAACCTCATTGCCTTCTTGGCCGTGCTGGAGTTCATCAACGCTGCGCTGCTTTGGTTCGGGCAGATGGTGGACATCGAGGGGCTCTCCTTCCAGGTATCCCCAAGGGCAGCCCCACGGGCTGGGCTGCCAGCTCCTGCATCCCCCACCCATCCTCACCATTGCCCGCTGCCTCGGTTGGCCGCCAAGACCCTAAACAGGGCAGTGGGTGCCCCAGCCAGGGGCCGTGGGGATGGTCAGCTCCCTTCTGGGGTGCTTTTCCCAGGTGATCTGCTCCTACGTCCTGATGCCCGTTGCCTTTCTCATGGGGGCAGACTGGGCAGACTCCCCGCTGGTGGCTGAACTCCTGGGCATCAAGATCTTCCTGAACGAGTTTGTGGCGTACCAGCAGCTGGCCACGTACAAGAAGAACCGCCTGGCAGGCCTGGAGGAGTGGGATGGGAGCCAGAAGCAGTGGATATCTGTGAGGGACACCTGCCGCCCCGCTGGGCACGGGGCGGGCATGGAGACAAGTCCAAGTGGGACAAGGGACCTGGATGGGAAGATGGGTGATAGGCACGGAAGGGGATGATGGTGTTGGGGTGGGAGGGCACCTGTGGCCAACTAGACTTTGATGTCCACTCACTGCTGGCTACAGGGTCATCCTGAAGGAACCAGAGAAGCCCCATCCCATTCACTCTCCTCCTTGTTGGGGCAGGTCATGGTGCTACAGGGCCCCATGTCCTTCTCCCAGAGGCAGACTGCCCACCACCTGCATCCTCTCCCAAAAATAGCCGCAGGAGCTACCTGGGATTGGAGTGTGGGACTTACATCCACTGAGTTTGAATGGGTTGGGGGCAACGTTGCACTCAGCTCTGGGTATTCTGGGGCTGCTCCTGGGCCAAGGTGACCATCCCCTGCCACTGTGTCCCCCAGGAGCGAGCAGAGAGCATCGCCACCTTTGCCCTCTGCGGATTTGCCAACCTCAGCTCCATCGGGATCATGCTGGGAGGCCTGGGTGAGTGTGGCCCTGATGTCCTGGGTGCCTGGGCACAACGCAGGGGGATGCTGGGCCCAGGGAGAACAGGTTCAGCTGTGGCAGGAGGAATGTCTTCTCCACAAGGCCCCATGTTTGGCCTCTGCCAGCGCAGTGATAAGGAACAGGGTTTGCAGGAGGTGATAAGGGACGATGTCACACCAAACCCCTGAGCAAGGCCATGTGCACATCTCCCAGGCCCTGGTGCCACCCAGCCACGGGGCAAAGAGCAAAGACTCCAGTGCAGGGAGCACCAAGGCCTCTGATTAACCTCCCGTGGGTGTGGGGTGGGATGACATCTGCTAGCACCCACTGCTGCCAGGATGGGCAGAAAGCGTGCCTTGCTGGCTGGGATCACCGTGTTCCCCCAAAATGAGGGGTTGTGGTGGACAGGCCAGAGCTGCCTGGGGACCTGGGACATGTCCCTACCTGAGCCCAGCGTGAGGATGTGACTCGGCTTGGTCTCTGCTTTGCCCCTGCAGCCTCCATGGTACCTCAGCGCAAGGGTGACCTGGCCTCCATCGTGCTGCGAGCGCTGCTCACTGGCATCTGTGTGTCCATGCTCAACGCCTGCCTCGCAGGTAGGTCCCTGGCCCTGCCAGTGGGGCCAGGGCCAGCCAGGGAGGGACAGGCAAAGGGCTGAAGACCCCTATAAATGCAGGCACAGGCATGGGGACAGCTGGGCTGTTCTTCCCAGGGCTCTGTCAGGGCCTCCAAACCCTCTGCTCTCTGCTTCGCCAGGGGTCACTCAAGCCCAGCAGCTCTGCTGTGGCTCCTCATCCACAGCTGGGCTGGGACTGGGACGTCTGGGGCACTGTGAGGAGTTCCCTGGCACAACTGTCAGGGGGGTGAGGTGGGCCCTGTGAGCACAGTCCCAGGTGTGGGATTTACAAGCTGGGCCAGGGTACACAATTCCAAGCACCCTTGGCGTGGTGGGATTTGCACGCATGGTCCCCCAAGAGCCCCAACCAGGACCCCTCACCCCCCCCAGGTCTACTTCACGTGCCAACAGAGGTGGGTGACTGCGTGAGCTTCCTCAGCACCGCCAACTTCAGCTCTACCAGCTACACCATGTACACGTGCTGCAAACAGCTCTTCTCCAGGTGGGTGCCCTGGGGCTGTGGGACCCTGCCTGGGGATCCAGGGTGGTGGGGTTCACCCTGACCACCTTCTCTGCTTCCAGCTCAGTGCTTGAGAACGGGACACTGTCCTTCACGGGCGCCTGGGCCGGTGTGGCTGACAGCGTGCTGTGCCTGACACAGTGCTGCACCCACTACAACCACACGTCCTGCCCGGGGCCGGTGTAGAGACCTGCTCTGGGAAGCACCAGGGTGCACCAGGCCTGGCCCCACTGGAGACCCTACATCCAGCTGTCCCTGCTGCAGGGACGATGGACAGCCCCGTGCACCTTGCAACCAGCACCTTAGCCGCACCTTAGGGTGCTGGCTCCACAGAGACAAAGGAACTGCTCCCAAATAAATCATGGCAATCCCCACATGCTTGCTCCTTAGCCCTCTCTGGTCCCCCAGCGCTGCTCTTCCATATGACAGGAGGTGCTTCGCTGGGGGTTCACCCTGTGACCCCGGGTGCCAGCACTCGCTGCAGACCTCACAAGCCAAGCTTCCTCCAGGGACCAGCTTCAGGGGCTGGGCCAGGCCACCTTCTCCTCCCTGGTGGGTTGCTGATGTGGAGCAAAAGCCTTTACTTGAAGCCATTTCCTTCCCTGAGCTGTGTCCTGCCACGCTCGGGTGCATCGTCTGCGCAGGGAGCACAGCGCCAGGGCCCAGGCCAGTCCTTCTCGCTTTATTGCACCCGAGAGCACCCGTCACCAAGGCACCCACGTTATGTACACTGGTATTTTACAATGACATGACATTGAAGCACCAGGACCCTGGAGCATGCTGCACTCCCAGCCCAGACCCCAGAGCATGCTGCACTCCCACCCCTTCCCTTCCCTTCTCTGCACCCCAGCCACTGTTTGGGATGCCACCATCCTCACCCCGCCTGTGGGGGTGGCATTGTGGGGGCCTGGCACCCTCCTCCAAAGGGAAAGGGGTACTCTGTGGCAAGGAGAAGGAGGCAGATCTGGGGCTCTCTGCAAGCCCCACTGCCACGCTCTGGTGGCTGCTGCATGCCTGAGCGAGCCCATGGGCCCAGGGGAGGCTTGATGGGACACAAGGTGCTGAGCTTTCTCCAGCGTGAGTGTGGCTGCATGTCCATAAGCTGCGTCCCACCGTGGGGCAGCGCGGCCCGGAGCGGGTGCTGATAGCTGCCATGGGGGTACGGCGTGTGCCAAGCAGGGGTGATGCTAAGCAAGCATGACCAGGTCATGCTGTGGGGCTGGGCAGAGCATTGGGGCCTGCCTGGCAGGTGGGCAGGGAGGGGGGAGCCCCACGGGCTGGACACCCGCATGGCATGGAGGGGGTGTCTCCCTTTCACCCCGCTTCCACTTGCCCCATGTGAGGTAGAGTGTCCTTACGTGGTGCTGGCTGGCACCCATAGCAGCACCAGCACCCTCAGCATCCACCTGCCAAGGGGGTGGGAGGCTCATCCCATGTGCAGGGGGCAGGCCAGGGGTCCAAAATCCCATCCTCGTGCAGCTGCCAGGTACCAGTGCCAGCACCCTGCACGGGACAGGCCTGCACCCTCCACAGCTAAACCTTGTAAATCACAGTGTGCCAGGGGAAAGGGGACCAGGGTGGGGTTCACACCCCTGACAAAGCACAGGCAGGGCCTGGCATGGTGGCTTGTTGGAGGACACAAAGCGGGACATGAGGTTCTGGGAGCCAGGAGGGTAGCCCAGACTCTCAGTTTGCTTGGGGGAGCCAGACAGGGGGCACGGCACCAGCAAAGCCCAAGGGCGCAGCTCTGATGGCTGCTGCCTTACAGAAGGCAAACAGAGAGGTTGGAGAGAGGAAAAGTGAACTGGAGCATGGGGAGGGGGAGACACACACGGCCTGTCAGGTGCCACCACCTGCAGCAGCTCTCCTAAAGAGGTATGGGCAAGGGGGTGTGCACTGCTGACAGCTCCCAGACTCCCCCAAGACCCCGGCCGAGCCACTCACACTAGCACACACCACACGAGGCAAGCGCTGCGGGCCGGGATGAGAGCCAGAGGGAGAGAGCAGCAGCAGTGGCCACTGCCAGGGTCTCCCCTTCACAGCCTGGCTGCGTGCTGCCTTCGGGCTGCTCGGGCTGGGGTCCGGAGCAGCGGGGTCCCAGCTGCAGCGGCTCCGGCTACTGTGGGTGGCCAGACCTGCTGCTCTCTCCTGACCCGGGTTTGGAGGCTGCTGGGGCCTCCCCTGTTTCTGCAGCTCTCCGGGAGCTCTTGGGGCTCACAGCAGCTTTGCGGGTGCCCTGGGGACTTGAGAGCCCCTTCTTCTGGAGCTGGGGGCTGGACTGGGCAGATTTCCTGCCCATGGAAGGGCTCTTGGAGGCCTTGGGCTTGGCTGGCTCCAGTGTCTTCAGGCCCAGGATGCTGCAGTAACGGTTACACTGGTGAGTGGCCACAAACTGCTCCAGCAGGGAGGGGAAGCAGCTTTCCTTCAGCCCCTGGAACCTGCCAACACAGCTGTTTTCAGTCCCTGCTTTGCACCAGGAGATGTCCCACCAGAGCAGGGAGAAGAGGACAGAGCCCAGCTGTGCTCACTACCTTGGCCTTTCGCCATGGGAGCGGCAGAGCTGGGGATGGCCCAGGCCACCCTGCACCAGCAGCTCAGTTACTCACCCTTTCAGGTTCGTAGCGATCCGCACATTGGTCATCTTCCAGCCCACTCCTGCAATGAAAGGGAGGACAACCAGTCTCTGCCCAGAGAATGACAGGCACCAGCACCGAGGGCTGGTCACCACCCCGCAAGCTGGGTGCCATGGCACAGGGGGAGAAGCAGGAGGGCAAGGCTGGGGCTTCCTCTCCTCCTTTTGCAGGCCAGAGGGTGGTGAGGGGCCACGGGAAGCAGGTGGGAGATCCCTTTACCTTCCATATCAGTCACAAGGATGTTTCCATTTGTCCACTGGTAGACCCAGTGCTGGAAGGTGCAGCATTTGAGCACGATCTCTGAGGTGCCTCGTGCCACCAAGCTGCCGTCTCTCTCTGTGACACAGTACTGCTCGCAGGGCCCGCCCAGGTCCTCCTCCATCGTGGCGTAGGGGATGTTGTTGGCTGGTCGGTAGATCAGGTACAGAGGAATTACCCTGTGTGGGAGCACAGATGGGGTCAGCACTGGGCAGCAAAGCTCTCCCCCCACTGCAGTCTGCAGCCCTGGCTTCTGCCTTTCCCCCTGTATCCCTCCCAAGTGAGGGCAGGAGAAGAACTCGCTGCCCTTTGGGATGTCCCCAGTATCCATGGGGAACCCTCCCATCACGCCTCAGGATGCTCTGCCAGGGTGTCGAGCCAGCAGAGCCACAGCACCCTACTTACTCAGGCACTGCTCCAAAATCAGGGACGGCTCGTGCCTCAGCAGCAAAGATCTTGCAGTACTCACGGCTGGAGTTCTGGATTTTACATTCCTGGAGATGCAAACAGAGGAGTCAGGGACCTGTTGGAGACCTGGCCTGTTGGAGAGGAGCTCTGCAGAGGATCTGGGGGTCCTGGTGGGCAACAGGTTGGCCATGAGCCAGCAGTGTGCCCTGGTGGCTAAGAGGGCCAATGGGATCCTGGGGGGCATCAAGAGGAGTGTGGCCAGCAGTTCAAAGGAGGGGATCCTCCCCCTCTGCTCTGCCCTGGTCAGGCCCCACCTGGAGTATTGTGTCCAGTGCTGGGCTCCCTGGGATAAAAAAGCCAGGGATCTCCTGGAGAGAGTCCAGAGGAGGCTACGGAGATGGATAAAGACCTGGAGCATCTCCCCTGTGAGGAAAGGCTGAGTGAGCTGGGGCTGTTCAGCCTGGAGAAAAGAAGCCTGAGAGGGGATCTGATCAATGGTTATCAAGATCTGAAGGGTGGGACACAGGGGGAAATGGCCAGCCTCTTCTCAGTGTCTGTGGGGACAGGACAAGGGGCGATGGCCTCAAGTTGGAGCACAGGGAGTTCCACCCCAATCTGGGAAGAACTTCTTCCTGGTGAGGGTGAGGGAGCCCTGGGACAGGCTGCCCAGGGGGTTGTGGAGTCTCCTTCTCTGGAGATATTCCAGCCCCGTCTGGACTCCGACCTGCGTGACCTGTCCTAGGGACCCTGCTTTGGCAGGGGGTTGGACCCAATGGGCTCTGGAGGCCCCTTCTAACCCCTACAGCTCTGTGATTCTGTGTGACCTGCTGTATTCCTCTGACCCCCACCCGGCCAGGCAGCCCTGGGAGCACTGCCAGTTGCTTTCCTCTCCTGGAGGTTGAGGGATGAGTGATGGGGAAGCTCTGAGAGAAGAGCTGAAGCCAAAAGTGACAAGGACATCAGAGCATCCCAAAAGGAAATGAAGGAAGTGGGCACAGAGCTGGGGACTGTGGCTCAGACAGCCAGGGAAGGGGTGTGTGTGTGTGTGGGGGGACAGGCAGAGAGGACCCCACAAGTATGCCCACCTGGATGGTGATGTCATAGTTCTTCTCGATGAGGCTGTTCTCATTCTTGGTCCCAAAGACAATGAAGTTGTGCACTTTGATGACACAGGTGCAGCCAGACTCGAAGACGGGCTCCAGGCCATAGATGGCTCTGGCACGACAGGCTTTGCGCAGGAGGCCAGCGCCCACCTCCCCCTCCTCGCTCACCACACGCCCGAAGAGCTTATCCCCCCAGTAGCCTGCATCAGCCAAACCCTTTGCAAACACCATGGGCGTCATCTCGATCTCCTCTCCAACTGGCAGAGGGAAGAGATGGTGAGGAGGGGGGGGACAATGTGGGCAGGTGCTGCCCCCCTCTCCCCGCCGCAGAGCTGCCTGCCCCCCACCTCAGCAAGGGGCACAGCCACAGCTCGGCAGCGCTTGGCCCTTACCTTCCATCTCCTCCCTCAGGATAAATCCAGACAGCACTAGAGGAGAGAGAAGACAAAGAGGTGTGGAGGTCCCACCAGGATCCCACCCTGCACCCAGCACCCCCACACCAAGGGGTGGCAAGGAGGAGGGTGTCAATCCCTTATAAATGAGGACGTGATGGCAGACGCACCTCACGGCACACACAAGGCTCCCCTTCCACAGCCCCCCACCAAGGCCTCTCCCCCACCAGGGCACAACCAGGGAGCTGGGAGAGCTGCCAGGGTGGAGAGGGCTCCTCACCTTCGGGGCTGAGCAGGAAATCGGTGGAGTCGGTGCCGTACTGGTTGCTGATGACACAGCGGTAGACGCCACAGTCCTTCTGCGACACCTGCACAATGGCCAGGGCTGCCTGGCTCTCGTCACTGGCGCTGCAAGAGACCGAAATGTGGCCTCAGCCCCATGTGACATGTGGCAGGACACCCCCCTGTGACACAAGAGCCCTGACACAGGCACTGTAGGTGGGCACCGTGCTGGAAGAGGGCTACCAAGGAAGCCAGCCCAAGCGCATCCCAGCTGGTCCCCTGGCACCACGCAGCACCAGGAGCCCTGCCCTTCACTTGTACCCACAGAGCTGCTCATCTTCTGGGCAAGCCCTGCCAAATCTGGCCAGGGTTGGGCTACAGACTGGTAAAAGCCTTTGCCTCTGTGTGTGGCTGGGCTGGGGCTGTGCCTGGGCTCACTGAGATGGGATGGCTGGAAGCTGAACAGCCACAGAGATGTCCAGCTTTGATTTCAGCTGTTCATGACTGATGGCAGGCATCATTCCCCCCCCTGCAGCCTACCGCTCTCCAAGGCACCAGCAAAGCACAAACTCTGTACTGGTGGGCTGCTGGTCTTCTCCAGCCTGCTTTGGCTTGGTGGTTCCTCTAGTCATGGTGGTGATGCACCAGGCAAATGGTCTCACAGTCTGCTCCTGTCCCACTGGCTAGAAGGAGCCAGCAAAGGGATGACAGGCCACAGAGGGAAGAGGTGGGACCCCCATCCCAAGACCTGCAGGCCAAGCAGGCTCTGCTCTGGTCAGCTAGAAGGCAATGGCCACTCCTGGTCCATCTGCCCCAGCTTAAATACCTGTCAGAGGAGATAATTTCTGCCCCAGAAGCCCCTCTTTCTGCCAGCTCATTACAGTTGGAGCTCAAGGGAGGAGTTCAAAAGTGCCAGGAAAATCCTATCAAATGTGGATGATGTTCCCCACACAAGGTCCCCTGGGCTTGAGAACAAGCTGCTCTCCACAGAACACCCAAAGGAGCATCCAGGATACCACGAGCCACCCAGCTGTGGGAACACACTCTCCCTCTGCAAGAGCAGTGCCAAGGGATGGTGAGGGCTCAGCTGGA
This sequence comes from Porphyrio hochstetteri, assembly GCA_020800305.1. Classification (NCBI taxonomy): domain Eukaryota; kingdom Metazoa; phylum Chordata; class Aves; order Gruiformes; family Rallidae; genus Porphyrio; species Porphyrio hochstetteri. The sequence goes on along the minus strand of CM036915.1, from coordinate 12,827,295 downwards.
GCTGCTTGTCCCTGCTGGTGCTTGCCAGTGGTGGCTGCATGGAAGCACCTGCTGGGGTGCAGCATGTGGACCCCCCCAGCTCAGCTGCCACCCTCACACCTATTACTGGGGACCCAGTTTTGCAGCTCACACCCAGCTCTCAGCCTCTGAGATGCGCACGGCACCTTCCCAAGCACCCACCCCCCACCCCTGAGGTTCAGGTTCAGCCCCTGTCCTCCCCAGTGCTCTGCAACTCCAAGCACCAGCCCTCAGGCTCCAGACAGAGCATCCACAGGAGAATTTTGGCAGCAGTTCCCTACATGGGCCATCCCTCCCTCCCCTGGCACTGAGAAGATAAAGGTCACAACGTGCCACACCATGCAAGGAGCTTCCCATGCAGCCTCAACAGAAGGGACACCTTCACCCTGGTGACCACCCAGGGCTGGATTTAACACACAGACCCAGGGTGATGCACAAGGGCTACACCAAAGTGGAGCTGGTGGGTTGGTTACCTCCTTTGGGCTTCTGCCACAGGGGTCTCGTCCTTGTACCACATCAGCTGAGAATCACTCAAAACATTGAAGAACTGGCACCAAAGTTTCAGGTTTCCTGATGCATCAGAAAATTGCTCTGCCCTGATCTTACGAATCACCTGTGGAGCTAAGGACAGGGGGCAAAGAGATGGATGGTGAGACACATGGTGAGGCTGCAGCTCCAGGGACAGGCCAGCCTACCCCAGCGTTGGTATCACACAGAATCACAAGGTTGGAAAAGACCTTTGAAGATCATCAAGTCCAACCATTCACATCCTAAACTAAATCGTATCCCTAAGTACTTCATCTACCCTTTTTTTTGAACACATCCAGGGAAGGTGACTCAACCCCCTCCCTGGGCAGCCTGTTCCAGGCCCTGACAACTCTTTCAGTATAAAATTTTTTTCTAATGTCCAATCTGACCCTGCCCTGGCACAGCTTCATGCCATTCCCCCTTGTCCTATCACCTGTCACCTGGCTGAAGAGACCATCACCCACCTCTCTATAACCTCCCTTCAGGTAGTTGTAGGTGGTGAGAAGGTCTCCCCTCAGCCTCCTCTTCTCTAAGCTAAACAGCCCCAGCTCCCTCAGCCGCTCCTCAGAGGATTTGCCCAAATCAGGCAGCACGGCTTGATAACCTGGGGGTGGTCCCAGAGGTCAATAGGGTGGGATATGGGGGGCACAGACCTGCTAATGGTGCAGCACCAAAATCCCAAGCAGGGCTTGGTCAGAGCCAGAGCAGAGGACATCTATCTACAGAGGTTAAGGTGGCCCTAACGTTTGGAACAGCACTGATCTCCGTGCAGGTGTCACCTGGCTCCCCAGGCACTTCGGTACCAGGACCAAGCCTCTTCTAATGGGATGCCATGAGGGACCAAATAGCAGTGACCATGGAGGTGGAAAAGGAGCATGCACCCCGCTGATGCCCTCTGGACCCTCAGCAGCATGAGACATGGTGAGGACCAGGACATGCAGACCAAGAAATGGAGTATTATGTGATTCCTTCAGCCAGGGAAGTCCAGGCTGTGGAGCCAGCTGGTGTCAGCGCTGCTGTTTCTGCACTCCTCTGCCCTCCCTGGGCCAGGGAAGGAGTCTTGGGGCAGAGCTTTGGCTTTCACATGGCCTGAAAACCCTGCAGATGCACAAACCTCCTGTGGCCCACGCTGGCTATCACTGGCTGAGTCAGCCAGGCTCCCCTTGGAGGCAACAAGGAAACATGCTTCATGGGGACTACCTCTTTCCTTACCTTTAAATGGGTTATTTGCTTTCTTGGACTCTGCTGGCTGCACTTCCAGCTTAGCATCTTCAGGGGCCTCATGGTCACCACTGCTGTCACCTGTGGGCTCCTCATACAGCTTAGGAACCTCCAAGGTGGCCATCTTCCTCGTGAGGGTTGGGGAGCGCTGCTCTGCAGGGGAGGATGGAGCCAGGGTGGGTGAAGGCAACAGGGCTGTGCTCTTCCTGGACTGCCGTGGAGAAACAGTGGGACTTCTCACGTGCCCTGGGCTCTCTGGGGGGGCCTCCTCCTCCTCCCCCACCTGCTTGGTTTTTGGCAGGTATATCTTGCGCCGGGCCCCAGAAGCAAGCTCCTCTGGTGTGGCACAAGGTAGCACTGCCAGAGGGTCACAAGGACTCTCTTTCTCAGGGCTGGCTGGAGGCACATCACAAATATTCTCAGGAGGTTGCTCTGGCCCTGCTGCTGGCACGCTGCCCACCACGATGGAGGGCACAGAGAGCTGGGGTGGCATCTCTGCCTCCAGAGCAGCTCGGGTACGTCTCTTTGGTGGCACAGGCCTGCAAGCCAGCATCTCCTTGCTCGTAACAAACTCCTCATTAATCATGCCTGTGATCCTCCTGGATGTCCTGGGGGTCAGAGGCAAGTTCTCTGCTGTCTGGAAGAGCCGATTGTTTTGTACCTTCTCCAAAACTCTCCTAGAGGTACGGGGGCTCAGGCCTGCAATGCCTATCTCTGGGAGCATGGCTTCCTCTGCATTGGGCTGCTCCACATCCCTGGGCTCAGTGTCTTCTTTTGCAGCCTCCTTACTGCTATCTGACATTTTTAAAAGCAGCAGCAGATAGTTCTTCAAGGAGGAAACAAGGCTTTTGTGCTGTATCTTCTCCTCCAAAGACATCTCCTGAGGTATCTCAGGGCTGGGCAGGGACAGTGGGACTTGTGGCTGAACCTCAGCACCTCCTTCAAAAGTGCCTGAAGGTGCAGCAGGTTCCTGGGGTGGAACTGTGGCTGTGTGGTCTCCTCCTTCCTCCTCCTGAGGTCCCACAGGCACCGGTTTGGCACTCTCCTCCCTTGAGGCGCTGGCTGAAAACTGCTCCTTGGGGGCAGATCCATCTGCCTTCCTGATTTCTGTTTCTCTGCTCACAGGAGGGGGCAGTTGAGCTCCAGACGGGACTTCTCCTGCTTTGGCCTCTGTCCCCGGGGCGCTGTGAGCTGCAGGCTCTGCCTCCTGAGCCACTGACACCCCCACTGCAGAAGGGGGAAGCGGTTCCTCCTTGGCAAGTCCAACTGAAGCAGGAGCTGGTGTTTCAGTCTCCTGATATCCCAAAGGTGTCCCTCCTACCTCCCTGTGCACAGGCCCAGGAGATGGCTCTGCTGCACCACTCCCTCCTGCCTCTGCACAGGGATGGCTCCTGGGCAGCTCAGCTCCTGCCTCTTTGCTCTCCTCATCCTTGATCACTCTCTGATGTGTGATTTGCTCAAGAGGAGTGTTTTCTCCAGGCTCTGGATGACTCCCTGTCTTTAGCAAAGGCTCTTCCTCTCCTTGGTTTTTGTTCTCTTGATTTAACAGTCCTTGTTGGGTTTCTCTGCTCTCCAGAGCATGTGAATGTCCTTCTGCCTGCTTCCTAGAGGGAGGGTGCTCTTTGCTGGACTGCACGTGGTCTGGAAGAGGTGCTGGTGGCTTTGGTGGCTCCTGAGGCCTCAGCCGAGGATTTATCCTTTTCCCAGCCCCCCTGGTCTCCTGGCACACAGGCTTCTCTTTCCTGAGCTCCTCTGACTTACTGGCTCGCTGGCCAGTCGCCAGGGTTGGACCAGGCACCTGGGGGTTTAGGTCACCAGCCGGCTGCCCTGCGGCTGCTGCCACCACCTAGTCAGAACAAGGAGAAGGGGAAATCAGCACCACAGGATCACTGAGTCACACAGTTGGAAAAGCCCTTTAAGATCATCCAGTCCAACGGTCCCTGTCCTGTGCTGACCCAGATCCCTGAGCACCTCATCTCCCCAGCTGTTAAACACACCCAGGGGTGGGGACTCAGCCCCCTCCCTGGGCAGCCTGTGCCACAGCCCCACAACTCTGCCAGGGAAGAACTTTTCCCTCACATCTGAGCTGACCCTGCCCTGGGGCAGCTTGAGCCCATTGCCCCTTGTCCCATCTCCTGTCCCCTGGCTGAAGAGACCATCACCCACCTCTCTGCACCCTCCTGGCAGGTCAGTGGAGGTGGGGAGAAGGTCTCCCCTCAGCCTCCTCTTCTCCAGGCTGAACACCCCCAGCTCCCTCAGCTGCTCCTCAGAGGATTTGCCCTCCAGCCCCTTCCCCAGCCTGGTTGCCCTTCTCTGGACTCACTCCAGGACCTCCATGTCCTTCTTATGGTGAGGGACCCAGAACTGGACACAGCACTCGAGGTGTGGCCTCACCAATGCCCAGTACAGGGGCACAATCCCCTCCCCAGACCTACTGGCCACACTGTGTCTGACACAAGCCAAGATGCCATTGGCCTTCCTGGCCACCCAGGCACACTGCTGGCTCATGGTCAGTCACAGTCACCCAACATCCCCAGGTCCTTCTCTGCCTGACAGCTCTCCAGCCAGTCTCCCCCAGGTCTGTAGCGCTGCATTGGGGTTGTTATGTCCCATGTGCAGCACTCTGCCCTTGGACTCCACACTTCAATGGGCTGAGTGTCACAACACAGAGCATCCCAGCATCATGTCCTTGCCTGGGGCTGCTCAGTGGTGCTTGTGGTCCCCCTGCACCATACAGCACTGCCTGGCTTCCTCTTCAATCCTAGGTCTTACCCTGGTGTCACTGATTCCTGCTCATCCTGGCTTCACCCGATTCGGTTCCTAGGGTAGAGGGTCCCACGAGCCCCTGTCACACTGCACAAAATGTTACTTCTTTTAAGCTGGTCCAGCTCTGGTGCCTTCCAGCACCTTCTTTGCACACAAGGCAGGAGATCCATCTCCATCAACCATTCAGCAGCGTTTACTGAGCTCTCCTCCAGCACAGCACCTGGCCAAGGAGCAGAACTTCCCCGTTTCCACCATCCACTGCCGAGACCCCGGCTAATTCCCTCGCTCTTCTTTAGGACTCAGTGCTCCCCCTACACTCCAGCTGCCATCTGGGTCTGAGGTGGGTGATGGGCATGTCAGGATCTGGGTCTGAGCTGGGGTGATGGGCATGTCAGGATCTGGGTCTGAGCTGGGTGATGGATGTGTCAGGATCTGGGTCTGAGGTGGCATGATGGACATGTCAGGATCTAGGTCTGAGCTGGGGTGATGGGCATGTCAGGATCTGGGTCTGAGCTGGGGTGATGGGCATGTCAGGATCTGGGTCTGAGGTGGGTGATGGATGTGTCAGGATCTGGGTCTGAGGTGGGTGATGGATGTGTCAGGATCTGGGTCTGAGCTGGGGTGATGGGCATGTCAGGATCTGGGTCTGAGGTGGGTGATGGGCATGTCAGGATCTGGGTCTGAACTGGGGTGATGGGCATGTCAGGATCTGGGTCTGAGGTGGGTGATGGACATGTCAGGATCTGGGTCTGAGGTGGGTAATGGGCATGTCAGGATCTGGGTCTGAGGTGGGTGATGGGCATGTCAGGATCTGGGTCTGAGCTGGGGTAATGGGCATGTCAGGATCTGGGTCTGAGGTGGGTGATGGGCATGTCAGGATCTGGGTCTGAGCTGGGGTGATCGATGGGCATGTCAGGATCTGGGTCTGAGCTGGGGTGATCGATGGGCATGTCAGGATCTGGGTCTGAGGTGGGTGATGGACATGTCAGGATCTGGGTCTGAGCTGGGGTGATGGGCATGTCAGGATCTGGGTCTGAGGTGGCATGATGGACATGTCAGGATCTGGGTCTGAGGTGGGTGATGGGCATGTCAGGATCTGGGTCTGAGGTGGCATGATGGACATGTCAGGATCTGGGTCTGAGGTGGGTGATGGACATGTCAGGATCTGGGTCTGAGGTGGGTGATGGGCATGTCAGGATCTGGGTCTGAGGTGGGTGATGGGCATGTCAGGATCTGGGTCTGAGGTGGCATGATGGACATGTCAGGATCTGGGTCTGAGGTGGGTGATGGACATGTCAGGATCTGGGTCTGAGGTGGGTGATGGACATGTCAGGATCTGGGTCTGAGCTGGGGTAATGGGCATGTCAGGATCTGGGTCTGAGGTGGGGTGATCGATGGGCATGTCAGGATCTGGGTCTGAGGTGGCATGATGGACATGTCAGGATCTGGGTCTGAGCTGGGGTGATGGACATGTCAGGATCTGGGTCTGAGGTGGGTGATGGACATGTCAGGATCTGGGTCTGAGCTGGGGTGATGGGCATGTCAGGATCTGGGTCTGAGGTGGGTGATGGGCATGTCAGGATCTGGGTCTGAGCTGGGGTGATGGGCATGTCAGGATCTGGGTCTGAGGTGGGTGATGGGCATGTCAGGATCTGGGTCTGAGCTGGGGTGATGGGCATGTCAGGATCTGGGTCTGAGCTTGGTGATGGACATGTCAGGATCTGGGTCTGAGCTGGGGTGATGGACATGTCAGGATCTGGGTCTGAGGTGGGTGATGGGCATGTCAGGATCTGGGTCTGAGGTGGCATGATGGACATGTCAGGATCTGGGTCTGAGCTGGGGTGATGGGCATGTCAGGATCTGGGTCTGAGGTGGGTGATGGACATGTCAGGATCTGGGTCTGAGGTGGGTGATGGACATGTCAGGATCTGGGTCTGAGCTGGGGTAATGGGCATGTCAGGATCTGGGTCTGAGGTGGGTGATGGGCATGTCAGGATCTGGGTCTGAGGTGGGTGATGGACATGTCAGGATCTGGGTCTGAGCTGGGGTGATGGACATGTCAGGATCTGGGTCTGAGGTGGGTGATGGACATGTCAGGATCTGGGTCTGAGCTGGGGTGATCGATGGGCATGTCAGGATCTGGGTCTGAGGTGGCATGATGGACATGTCAGGATCTGGGTCTGAGGTGGGTGATGGACATGTCAGGATCTGGGTCTGAGGTGGGTGATGGGCATGTCAGGATCTGGGTCTGAGGTGGGTGATGGATGTGTCAGGATCTGGGTCTGAGGTGGCATGATGGACATGTCAGGATCTGGGTCTGAGCTGGGGTGATGGGCATGTCAGGATCTGGGTCTGAGCTGGGGTAATGGGCATGTCAGGATCTGGGTCTGAGGTGGGTGATGGGCATGTCAGGATCTGGGTCTGAGGTGGGTGATGGACATGTCAGGATCTGGGTCTGAGCTGGGGTAATGGGCATGTCAGGATCTGGGTCTGAGCTGGGATGACATGGGAGCGCTGCCGTCAAGCTTGCCCAAGGTAAGGCAGACGGCTCCACGTTTGAAGACTGCTTCCTCCAGGAAAGAAAGGAGGGTGATAGTTGTGGGCGACTCTCTTCTGAGAGGAACAGAGGGCCCAATATGTCGGCCTGACCCTACCCATAGGGAGGTGTGTTGCCTTCCCGGGGCACGGATCAGGGATATTTCTAGAAAACTCCTCAGCCTTATCCGCCCCTCCGATTACTACCCTTTATTGGTAGTTCAGACTGGCAGTGATGGGTTTGCTGATAGAAGCCTGAGGATTATAAAAAATGATTTTAGGAGGCTGGGGAAGTTAGTCGATGGAGCGGGCATACAAGTTGTGTTTGCCAGTATTCCTTTGGTGGCAGGGGCAAACACTGAGATAAGCAGAAAAGGCCATCTTATAAATGCATGGCTGAGAGGCTGGTGCAAACACAAAAATTTTGGATTCTTTGATCACGGGGCGGTCTGCTCGGCACCTGGCCTGAGGACAGCTGATGGGAATTGCCTGTTTCCGAAAGGGAAACGGATACTTGCCCAGGAGCTGGCAGGACTTGTAGAAAGGGCTTTAAACTAGATAGGAAGGGGGAAGGGGATAAAGCCAGGTCTGCTAGAGATCGGCCTGGGGAAGTGGTATTGGGATTAGGAGAGAGGCAAGGGGCTCAGCTGAGGTGCGTCTACACTAACGCACGCAGCATGGGCAACAAGCAAGAAGAGTTGGAAGCCATAATGCGGCAGGCAAACTATGACCTGGTTGCCATAACAGAAACATGGTGGGATTGCTCCCATGACTGGAGTGCTGCAATGGATGGCTACAAACTCTTCAGGAGAGACAGGCAAGGAAGGAGGGGTGGTGGTGTGGCTCTATACGTTAGGGAATCCTTTTCTGCCACTGAGATTGTGACTAGGGATGATAACATTGAATCCCTATGGGTAAAGATCAGAGGAAGGGCTGACAAGGCAGACATCCTGGTGGGCGTCTGTTATAGACCGCCAAACCAGGATGAAGAGACAGATGAGGTGTTCTACCAGCAGCTGGCACGAGCTGCACGGTCATCAGCCCTTGTGCTCATGGGGGACTTCAACTTCCCTGACATATGCTGGGAGTACAGCACAGCACAGAAGAAGCAGTCTAGGAGGTTTTTGGAGTGCACAGAGGATGCATTCCTGATGCAGCTGGTCAGAGAGCCCACAAGAGGAACTGCCCCGCTAGACCTGCTGTTCGTGAACAGGGAAGGTCTGGTAGGAGATGTGAAGGTTGGGGGCTGCCTTGGACAGAGTGACCATGAAATGATACATTTCTCAATTCATGGTGGAGCTTGGAGGGGGAATAGTAAAACTGCTACCTTGGACTTTCAGAGGGCAGACTTTGATTTGTTCAAGAGACTGGTAGGGGGAGTCCCTTGGCATTCAGTCTTAGCGAACAAAGGGGTACAAGAGAGCTGGTTGCTCTTCAAGAAGGAAGTCTTAAGGGCGCAGGAGCAGGCGGTCCCCCTGAGCCGCAAAATGAGCCGGCGGGGAAGAAGACCAGCGTGGATGAATAGGGAGTTACTCTTGAGGCTCCGTGAGAAAAAGAGAATCTACCGCCTGTGGAAGGAGGGACGGGTAACTGAGAATGAATTCAAGGAAGTTGTCAGGATGTGTAGAGGTGAAATCAGAAAGGCAAAAGCCCAGCTTGAATTTAACCTGGCCGCTGGGGTGAAAAAGAATAATAAACTCTTTTATAAGTACATTAACAGTAAGAGGAGGACAAAGGAGAATATCCACTCTTTACTGGATGAGGCTGGGAATGTGATCACTGAGGATAAGGAAAAGGCGGAGGTTCTGAATGCCTTCTTTACGTCTGTCTTTAAAGGTCAAACAGATCCTCAGGGTACCCCTCTCTCTGACCTGGTAGTCTCAGCTGGGGAGCATGCTAACTCCCCTGTGATTCTGGAAGAAACAGTCAGAGACTTCCTACTCCAACTGGACTGCCACAAGTCCATGGGGCCGGATGAGATCCACCCGAGAGTGCTGAGGGAACTGGCAGAGGTGGTAGCAAAGCCGCTTTCCATTATCTATCAGTCCTCCTTGCTGACTGGTGAGGTCCCAGAAGACTGGAGGCTTGCCAATGTGACTCCCATTTACAAGAAAGGTTGTAAGGAGGATCCGGGGAACTACAGGCCTGTTAGCCTGACCTCGGTTCCAGGGAAGGTTATGGAACAGATAGTCTTGAGGGAGATCATGCGGTATGTGCGGGATGGCCGGGGGATCAGGCCTAGCCAGCATGGGTTCATGAAGGGCAGGTCCTGTTTGACCAACCTGATCTCCTTCTATGATCTAGTGACCCATCTGCTGGATGAGGGAAAGGCTGTTGATGTGGTCTACCTAGACTTCAGCAAAGCCTTTGACACTGTCTCCCACAGTATTCTCCTGCAGAAGCTGGCAGCCCGTGGCTTGGATGGGTACACCCTCGGCTGGGTAAGGAGCTGGCTGGAGGGCCGGGCTCAGAGAGTGGTAGTAAATGGAGTTAAATCCAGCTGGCGACCGGTCACGAGTGGTGTTCCCCAGGGGTCGGTGCTGGGGCCTGTCCTCTTCAATATCTTTATTGATGACCTAGATGAGGGCATTGAGTGCACCCTCAGTAAGTTTGCAGATGACACTAAATTGGCTGGGAGTGTGGATCTGCCTGGGGGTAGCGAGGCCCTACAGAGGGATCTGGACAGGCTGGAGAGCTGGGCTGAAGCCAATGGCATGAGGTTCAACAAGAGCAAATGCCGAGTCCTGCACTTTGGCCACAACAACCCCAGGCAGCGCTATAGGCTTGGGGCGGAGTGGCTGGAGGACTGTGTGGAGGAAATGGACCTGGGGGTACTGATTGATGCACGGCTGAACATGAGCCGACAGTGTGCGCGGGTGGCCAAGAAGGCCAACGGCATCCTGGCTTGCATCAAGAACAGTGTTACTAGTAGGAGCAGGGAGGTGATTGTCCCCCTGTACTCAGCACTTGTGAGGCCGCATCTCGAGTACTGTGTTCAGTTTTGGGCCCCTCACTACAGGAAAGACATTGAGGCTCTGGAACGCGTTCAGAGGAGGGCTACTAAGCTGGTGAGGGGTCTGGAACACAGGCCTTACGAGGAGCGTCTGAGGGAGCTGGGATTGTTCAGCCTGGAGAAGAGGAGGCTTAGGGGAGACCTTATAGCTCTCTATAACTTCCTGAAGGGAGGTTGTAGTGAGCTGGGGGTCGGCCTCTTCTCCCGTGTAGGCAGTGACAGAACTAGAGGGAATGGTAGCAAGCTGCGCCAGGGGAGATTCAGGCTCAACATTAGGAAGCACTACTTCTCAGAAAGGGTAGTCAGGCACTGGAATGCACTGCCCAGGGAGGTGGTGGAGTCACCAACCCTGGGGGTGTTCAAGGAAAGACTGGATGTTGTATTGAGGGATATGGTTTAGTGGGAGCTAGTAGTAATAGGTGAATGGTTGGACTGGATGATCTTCTAGGTCTTTTCCAACCTTGATAATTCTGTGATTCTGTGATTCTATTTTGTCAGATAAGGCTGAGGGGAGAGGCAGCCATAGGGCTGATCACTGCCCTGCTTGGGTGATGCTCATAGCAGCAGCAGGGAAACCACACACAACAGGTTCCCCTCCCATCCAGAGCATCTACTGCTAAGGAACTGTCTCTGAACACCTGAGCTTGAGGCCTCCAAAATGAGGCCCATGGGAAAGCAGAGCTGCAGCACTCAGCCCTTCTATCTTGTGCCACTTTGGATTTGAGGGCTTGGAAAAGCCAAGGCAAGGCAAGGCTGGTGTCCCAGTAAGGGCTTCCCAAGCAGCTGTCACCACAGTGTGGGTACCAAGGGGAGGGAAGCAGCACTATGGGGCCATCCCTGCACACCAAATGAACCTGGCAGAGCCCAAAGGGTGCTGAAGGCCAGGCAGTTTCTGTCTCCACACAGGGGGTGTGCAGAAGTAGGGCCTCAGTTCACAGGGTTGAGCAGGCTCCCCCACATGTCCCTGCTGCTGCTGCTGCTCCCCTCCAGCCACGTCCCTAGGCCACTTCAATGGGCTGAGTGGCACATCACAGAGCATCCCAGTGCTCAGGCTTGGAAGGGTTTATTTTAGGAGACTGATGGGCTTCATGCAGTGAAGAACCCTTAGGTTTTACTGCAGTATTTGTCCCTCTGTGTCATGGAAAGGGATGGGAATGCACACAGCAGAACCAAAGCTTATTCAGCAAAGCTTTCTGGGAGCTTTTCAGGAAAGCTTTTTGGTCCTTAAGTCATGACAAACCACTCAAACTAGGGGCACCAAAAAGAAACCGAATACAACAATCCAGGTTAGGCAAGAGTGACCATCACACAGATCCAGTTTCTTCTCTGCTCTTGTGCCTGAGGATGTTCAGAGCCTGGCTATAGTCTGGAGTTTTGCAAAGCCCTTCTCCTACAGATAAATCCATCTGAAAGGAGTTCTGAGCACCAGGCCCAGCTAGGTGCAGGCACAGGCAGGAAAACACTGGTGCTATGACCCTGTCTTGTTTAAAGGAAAGATTAAACAAGGAAAAGACAAGCAACTCGTGTCCTGGGGAGTGAAAATATCCTCAAACCAGCCTGGAGTCAGCTTTAAAGAGCTTTAAAATAGCTTATTCCGTCACACAAAAGCCTGAGAAAAGCTTTCCCCAGCATCCCCAACTAGCTGAAGCATTCAAATTCAAATCAAAAGCATTCCCTTTTTGTGGACTCAAAGGCACACCAGCTGACAAGTTACAGGTTTCCCTCTGTGAGTGGGTTTTTGAAGAGGAAAATACCTTGAGGGCATGTCAAAGGCTCAGGGGATGAGAGCCCAAGCGTGGCTGCTTCACAGCAACACTTCCCACCCTCCTGAAGAGCAAGGGGCCTAAAACTGAGCAGAGAGGGAGGAAACAAATTGCTTTGGCCAAGCAATGGGCTCACACACAGGGCAGGAATTCCTGCAGCAATATGTGATAGGTCAGGTTAAAGATGTGGGGAGTCCAGGACCCAGATGTCCACTCCACTGCAGGTTCCTTTCAGTTCCACCCCTGGGAAGTGGTGTTCCTACCTAAGAGAAATCTAGATGTTTTCCCACTGCAGCATGCAGCAGTCCCACTTTAAATATGACAGGTATTTCCACATCCTGAAGGATTTGTGTTATCTACAGAGGAAGATGTGCTGCACCCACAGTGCCTCCTCTGAACAGCCTTGGTCTGTACCCAAAGCACCCACCTACCATAGCTCAAAGTGCCAACTCCTGGTGGCACCCATGAATTGGACTCGGAGAAGTTTTTACCACTGAAGGGGTGGTTAAAGGAAAAAGGAGGAGAAAAGAGAATGAAAGAAAAGCCTGGTGGCTTCTAGTCCAATGTTTTCATGGAAAATGCTTCAGGTTAAGAGACAAAAATAGAAGTTGACTAAAAGATGGGGTGAGGGTCAGGAGCAGGTGCTCTGTCCTGGCGCTGCATCACCACCACAATGAGTCCTGCAACAGAGATTTTTCCAGGAGGGGAAGAGCCAAAAAAATAACTGAGATCTACTGTATACATGTTGCAGTGTAAACAAAATCCAATGCCCTGCCCTGGCAGTGGCACTGCTCATGGGGCGTACTGGGCACGCTGTGCTCATTTGCATGGGGGGGCTCCCCCTCTGCTCTGCCCTGGTCAGGCCCCACCTGGAGTGTTGTGTCCAGTGCTGGGCTCCCTGGTATAAAAGAGACAGGGATCTCCTGGAGAGAGTCCAGAGGAGGCTACGGAGATGGTTAAAGGCCTGGAGCATCTCCCCTGTGAGGAAAGGCTGAGTGAGCTGGGGCTGTTCAGCCTGGAGAAAAGAAGACTAAGGGGGGACCTTATTAATGTTTATAAATATCTTAAGTATGGGATGCAGGGGGAAATGGCCAGCCCCTTTTCAGTGTCTGTGGGGACAGGACAAGGGGCAATGGCTGCAAGTTAGAGCATAGGAAGTTCTGCACCAACATGGGGAAGAACTTTTACATGGTGAGGGTGAAGGAGCCCTGGGACAGGCTGCCCAGGGGGGTGTGGAGTCTCATCTCTGGAGATATTCAAGACCTGTCTGGACACTGACCTGTGCAATATGAGCTGGGGAGCTGCTCTGGCAGGGGGGTTGGACCCGATGAGCTCTGGAGGCCCCTTCCAACCCCTGTGATTCTGTGATTCTGTGATTAAAAGCCAGCTGAAACTCAGGCCAGATGTCATCGGTCTCGCTGCCTGTCGTGTGCACGAGGCAGCCACCCCCCAGCTATAAATAACCATTCAGTGCTCCCTGCTTAACTGATTTGGAAACATTTCTGCATGAGGTCAGCCTGCCGATTAAACAGGCGAGCTCAGCGCACGCCCCAGGCCACCCCGAGACCAGCTGCTCGGCCGCAGCGCCCTGACGTACATCTCTCCTCGCCACCTCGCCTGACATTTATCTGGGGATGGGGTGGAAGCTCTGCTCTGCTCTCTGGGTGCACAGAGCCCTGCAAGAGCCCTGCAAGCCTTTTTCTTGTGTGCTTTTGCCAGTGGAGACCTACGAAGCCCCAGCAGCAGCTCCCATGGAACTCACACGGGCTCCCAGGGCCGATGCCACAACACAACCTTACTGCAAGCTGTGTGCTGGCTGCTTTCTGTCCTAGTTACCTCTGGAGTGGTGGCTTTGTTTCCTTCCAACTTCTGTGCTGGGTGCTGGCCTCTCTGTTCCTTGGATGGCACAGGTCCTGCCTCTGACACCTCCGAGGACGAAGGAGCATCCTCTCTCTGCGCACTGACCGCCACAGGCTGCAGGGTAGATTTGCTCACATCCTCTTCCTTGGCTCCCTCCTCTTCCTTCCCCACCACCGGCTTCTCATGCTTATCAAAATACATCTCCTTCAAAGAGAAGTGCACACTGCCATTGATTTTAGTGTCCTGAGTCACAGCTTTCCCAGGCTCTTTGATTTTGGGACTGGTTTCCATCTCTTGATCATTCTCCACCCTCAAACGCGCGTTCCTGCGTACAGGGACAGGAGGGGCAAACCTTGGATTTGAAGAAGGTTTGGCCTTGTCTCGTCCGCTTTCTTCTTTCTTGGACACCTCCTGCTTTGCTGCTGGAGGATCCTCCACCTTCTTCTTCTTTTTAGCTGCAGAGTCTTTGATGATGGGCTTACTTGCCAGGTCCTCCACTGTCTCATAGAGGTAGGCCAGGAAGCCATTCCCGTTCTCCTCCACGCTTTCTAAAGAGGCATCTCCGTTGGTGGTCACCTCTGCCTTCAAAGGTGCTATCAGTTTGTTTGGGAAGCCTGTCATCACACTGACAGGCTGCTCCCTGGGCTCAGTGATATCCTCCTGCAGTCTGGACTGGGAATCGGCGACGTGCACCTTCGCTGCATCCTTCTCCCATGAGGAGGCTCCGGACAGGAGATGCAGATCCCTGGCCAGCCTCCTCTTTCTCTGGAGCCGATCTGGGCTCATTCCCTGCAACTTCTCCACCTCCACGTTTTCCTTCCCTCGTTTCTTGCCCTGTTCTATCTCTCGGAGCTTTTCTTCTGCTTTCCTCTTAATTTTGTCAAACCACTTCTGATGGATTTTGAACTCTGTCATGGTTCCCACTTCCAGCACGCCAGAGCAGGACACGATGCCTTTGTTATTTCTAGCTGAGGCCTGGTAAATGCCTGCATCTTCCTCTCGGCACCTGGAAACCAAAAGCTCTGTGTGAGACCTGCCCATCCTCCCCAGGCACTACAGCTGGGCACACAGGCACACATGCTCTCCCACTTCTTGCTCCAGAAGGGCAAGAAGATGAAGACAGGGCCCTTGAGGTGCTCACAGTAGATCTGGAGGCCTGGGGTTGGTCTCCTTCCCTAGGCTCTGCCTATTCTGAGGACTAGCAGATAGGCATGTTGAGCATTAAATTAGTGCCTGGGTCTCCCCTGGGCTGTGGTGGAGGAGGAACAGCTAGCACCAGGCTTCCCGACTGTTCTTGGCCACATTCCTCTGCAGTATCTTCTCTCAGCTCTTCACAGCCTACATGACATTTCTGTTCTTCCTCTACCCTACTGCCTTACCAAAGCCTCCCCACCTCATTTCACAGGCACCAGCACAACCACGTTCACACTGTCTCTGCTGTCACCCCTCAGGGACGCCTGGCCCACAGAGATCCCTGCTCCTGCGAGAGGTGAGCCAGCCTCTGACAGAAATCTGGAGCTCACCTGGGGCAGCAGAAGAGCCCAGACTAGAAGCATGAGGATGACAGGACTACCAGCACTTTCAGACAGTGCTACACCTGTCTGACATCCCAAACCCAGGAGCTGAGGTGTGACAGGCTCTCCAGAAACACAGTCCTCATTTAATGTTAAAAGCAGCTGGTAGCCAGGGCTAAACAAAGCCCTTGGCTCCATCAGTTGAGCACCAAAGCAGCCCTTTCCTTCCCTGACTTCATGGGGAGAGCTAGGAATAGCCCTCCTGGGGCAGGGCTGCAGCCTGTTCCCCTCTTTGCCCTTGCTCATGATACTCCTGTGGACTCTTTCTGTCCTTGTCCTGCCTGATCCCCTGGACCATCATCCTGGAGGCAGCCAGTGCCTTCTCTTCGCTCCCCTTTGCCCAGCCCTAACGCTCAGCTCCTGCCCGGTGCAGCCATGGCACACACTGCTACCAGCACTGGAAGGCTCCAGAGAGAGGGGTTTCTCCTGACCTTCCTCTTCCTTCCAGGAAGCCATCCCTGGATGCAGTACTGGATCAATCTGTGAGTCATCAGAGCCAAGAGCTGGAGGGGAAGGGATAGCTGGGAACATCGCAATGGGGAGCAGAAAGGGCCAGCACAGGTGCTGGTGGGGAGATTGCTGCTGACAGCCAGCTCCTCCAAGTGCTGGAAGCACACTGAGAGCTCCCATCACCAAACCCAACAGCTCTCCAGCTTCTCTACTCACTTGTAGAGCTGCAGGGTGTGGCGATTCCCATGGCGGAGTATCTCATACTTGGGTAGGCCACAGTAGCGGTCCATCTCCTCATCATCCTTGTACCACGTCACCTCCGGCTGCGGGTATCCTGGGGAGGAGATGGTACATCAGGGTGTGAACCATCACAGCCTGGTCCCATGGGGACAAGGTATCAACAGCAAAATGCTCCAGCAGAATAGGATAGGTGTTATTCTGGGCTCAGGGCATTCTTTAAATTGCACAGCAGGAGAAGTATTGTGAGTGCAAAGCTGGTGGGCTCATCCAAGTCTTTTATCACTCCTAGGAATAGGGCTATTTTGGAGAAAAAAATCTCAGCACTTCATTCCTGACCAGAGGGGAGAGGATCACACGATGATCCTCTCCTGTGACACTGGCTGGGAGGAGAAGGTGAGCAGCCTGACACTTTTATATGAAGAGCCGTGTTTTGCTGAGCCCGAGGCTAAGGTTAGAAACAAGGCGGTCGCCCCTCCATGGAGCTCACAGCATGTCACCAAGTGTCACAGCCTGTAAGGTGATGCCAAAGTTTCCATTGAACAGAAACAACCTTGATTGCATCACAGCCAGCTTAGTGTCCTACAAATGTCACTTGACAACAGATGTCACCTGCCTTTTCAGTAGAATGACATCATGATGTGTGTGACTGGCTGGCTAGCTGGCTGGGCACGCAGCCACATTCCCCACCGCCTATCAGGGTCAGGATGTGGATCAGGAGTGCCCCACATGGACCAGAGCTAGCCACAGTTCTCCTCTCCCAACTATGGCAGCTCTACCTCAGAGTAAGAGCTGTTTTCAGGGGAAAAATGCTGGAGCCAGTGGTCACCATTGGTTCCTGTGCTTCACACAGGGCTCCTGGCACAGCCACGCTGACCCGAAGGGCACGGGACACACGCTTCAACGGTCACGTCATGCCTCCTCTTGAGTTGTTGGAGGACCCAAGGGATGTGTCCAAAGCTTCCCCCCTGCAATGCCCCCATGGCTTTTGCTGCCTCTGAAGTGAAGGAGTTGGGAACACTGCTCACCACCACCCCCCAAGCGTCTCCCCACCAGCCCCCACCCCCATGGGTCAGCTCCCATGGACAGCTCTGGTAAGGGCCAGCCAGGGCTCTCCAGGAATATCCAAAGTGTCCAGACCTGATGGCTCACAAGAGAGAGGACAGGAACAGGGCACTGCCTACCTACCCCAGATACTTCCAAGGGGCTGACCCACAGGTTTCAGGGCTGGCCAGGATGAGTTTGAGCTCCAGGGTAAGAAGTGTCCTGCTAGGACCAGAGGTGCTGGGAGCCAGTACCAGTGCCTGGGCCCAGCTTGCACCCACTCCCATGAAGGTCCTGTAGCAGGAGCGACAGAGACCCATCAGCAGGAATTTTCCCTGGCTTTGGGTGATTCATAATACCCTTGCTCAGAAAAGCAGCACATGCCCTATCTCCTGATGTATCACTTGGTTCCACTTACTCCCATCTGCTTGTTCTACACACCCCCTGTCCCATCCCTTTGCTCTTCGGGCTTCTCCGCTGTCCTCTGGCCCTGCAAGGGACTTAGCCTGCTGCCCCAGACAGGCTTGAGGAAGTCATCTCAGGAATTTTACTTCCTTGTTCTCCTCCATGAATGACAGCCATGCCCACAGCCCAGACACCCCCCAGACTACATCTGATTCTCATCTCTTTGTGCCTTACTGACGTCTCCTACTCTGCTGACTAGGAAATAAGAGCTCCAGTGTTAGCTGCATTGTGTTGGGCTCCTGCACCTACCCTACTCACTGCCTGGACATCTCTCACATCCACTGCTGCCACCTGCAGTTTTAGCTTTCTGTTGTGCTTCATTCCTCTTCTGCAGGAAGCCCTGTCATGACTCTCTCCTGAAGCCCATCATGCAAGGCTCTCCAACTTTCCCCTCAGTGCCCATCTCTCCACAGGTTGGTCTTTGCTGCTGCTCTGACCCCCCCAGATCAGTTTCTAGCAGAAGTGCAAAGTCCTCAGATCACACAGAATAGCAGAGATCGGAAGGGACTTCTGGAGATCATCTAGTCCAACCACCTGCTAAAGCAGGATCAACTCGGGCAAGTGGCACAGGATTGTGTCCAGGTGGGTTTGGGATCTCTCCAGAGAAGGAGACTCCCCAGCCTCTCTGGGCTGCCTGTCCCAGTGCTTGGGCACCAGCAGAGTGAAGAATTTTTTCTTCACATTGAGATGGGCCTTCCTGTGCTCCAGTTTGTGCCCACTGCACTTTGTCCTGTCGCTAGGCACCACTGAGAACAGTCTGGCCCCATACTCTTGACACCCCCCTTTAGATATTGCTAAGTACTGATGAGATCCCCTCTCAGTCTTCTTTTCTCTAGGCCAACCAGTCCCAGCTCCCTCAGTCTTTCCTCACACCAGAGATTCTCCAGGGCCCTCATCACCCTGGTACCCTCCACTGGACTCTCTCCAGTAGTGCCCTATCTTTCTCAAGCAGAGGAGGAGGAGAACCTCTTTCAATCCCAGCCACCCTCTTCTCAATGCAGCCAGGTCCCATAGGCCTTCTTGGCCACAAGGATACACTGCTGGTCATGGAGAGCCTGTTGTCCACCAGGACTCTGAGGTCCTTCTCTGCAGCGCTGCTCCCCAGCAGGTCAGCCCCTACCCTGTACTGGTGCCTGGGGTTATTCCTCCTGAGGTGCAGGACCCTATGCTTGTCCTTGCTGATTTCATTTGGTTCTGCCTGCCCAACCCTCCAGACTGTCTGGATCTCTATGAATGGCAAGCACAGCTTCCTGGTGTTTCCACCACTCCTCCCAGTTTTGGTTCCACCAGCAAACTTGCCAAGGGTACTCTCTGTCCCCTGTCCAGGTCACTGATGAAGGTGTTGGATAATACTGGCCTGAACACTGACCCCTGGGGCACACCACTGGCTACAGGCCTCCAACTAGACCCTGTGCCACTGATCACAACCCCCCAGGCTCTGCCCTTCAGCCAGCTCTCACCCCACCTCACTGTCTCCTCATCCAACCCACCCTCCCTAAGCTTGCCTATGCGGATGCTATGGGAGATGGTGTCCAAAAGCCTTGCCAAAGTCAAGGTAAACAATATCCACTGGTCTCCCCTCATCCAGCAGTACTTGGGGATGAAGCAAATGAGCCCTAAACTCCTAACTGGAGGAAGTCAGGAGGGGATCAGCAAGGTTCTGTGCTGCTATTTATACCTCCCATAGCTACTGGCCATATGTGGCAGCAGGATCTCAGGCTGAACAAGCCTCTAAGTGGTTTCTTTCTGCTCCAGGAATGAGAAACAAAACAATTTTCCTCCCCAGCTCACACTTTGCCCACAGCAGTCCTACTCCTCCCAAGGGCTGTTCCCCAGGGGAGACCTTCAGGAGGCCCCCACAGTCCATAAGGCAGGGAGCTGGCAGGTAGATCTTCCTGATACCCTGCAAACAGCAATCACAGCTCTTCATTCCAGGAACTGCAAGTGTATTGTTTTGGAGAAGCCCTGTGATGTCCCCCTGGGGCCTCTGCAGCTGATTCCCATTCGCAGCTGACAACCACCAGAAAGAGCTGCAGTTTCTATAGCTGCTTTTTTTGAGGGGGGTTGGAGGCTGTTACACCTAAACTCCCTTTGCCCTGGCTCAGTTGTGTCCTTGGGTGACCCTGAGGCTACCTACTCCCTACCAAGGGCAACCACCAGCCCAGCCCAGGTAACCAGGGAGTAGCAGCGGCTGCACGCTCCAGCCCGCAGCAAAAAGGGAGCTACAGGCACCCCACAGGCAGAGGGATGCTGAAGGCCTTCCCAGGCTGAAACACTGGCCCAGCTGCCTCTGAACACCAGCACCAGCTGTCCCTCCCCAGGGGCTGTAACCAGAGCCAGGCAGGGACTGGAGAGATGCCTGTGCAGGGACAAGGCTCCCTGGCCTGCCCTGGGGAGGGGGAGCTGCTGCTGGCATCCATCTGCAGAGCAACTGACATTCTCCTGGTCCCAGGGGCAGGCATCACTCCTGGTACAGCTGTAGCTTGTCTGACTGTCCCAACAGGCCAGATGTGGGTGGGAGGGGGTGGCTCCACGCTGCAGTGTGCTGGCTGCCCACACATCACACACCCACGCTCCAAGACAGCAGCCATTCCCACATCAGGCACTCGCCCTTCCGAAACCTGTTGCTCCCCCAGGCACCCCGTGCAGCTGGTGCCAAGATGGAGAAGTGCCAGCAGATGGTCATCTGCCTTCACCAGCCAGCAGACCAAGGGGTGCTGGGTGTTCCTGGGGAGGAGGGCAGGAGCCCACTGCACATCTGTGAGCCCAGCAAGCTCCTTGTCTGTAAATGTGATGGCCATAGACCCCCAGGGACTTCTCTCAGCAAGGGTCTTTCTTCATGGAGACTGCCAGGTTTAGGTTAACCATTCTTGTTCCCAAAGCTTTGGTGATCCTATCCAAAACAGTTCTTGCAAGAGCTACCCAAAATAAGCCAGAGAAACAGCCCCTCTGGTTAAAGCAACAATGTAAAGCTCAAACCGTGTGTCCCAGGGGCCAAGAAGGCCAACTGGATCCTGGGGTGCTTTAAAAGCAGCATGACCAGCAGGTCAAGGAAGATGATTCTGCCCCTCTGCTCTGGAGATACACACACACACCTCCCCCACAGTGCTGCATCCAGCTTGGGGCTCCCCAAGACAAGAAGGACATAGACCTCAAAGCGACACCCAAGGAAGCCAGAGAGATGATCCAAAAGCTGGAGAACCTCTGCTCTAGTGACAGGTTGAGAGACTTGGGCTGGTTCAGCCTGTAGAAGAGAAGACTCTGGGGAGACCTCAGAGCCAGTTGCAGTCCCCAAAGGGGGCTACAGGAAAGCTGGAGAGGGGCTGTTTGTCAGGAGTAGAGTGATAGGATAAGGGGAATGGGTTTAATCCACAAGAGGATTTAATGGGTTTGAACTACACAAGGTTTAGATTAGATATATTGAAGAAATTCTTTGCTGGGAGTGTGGGGATGCCCTGGCACAGGGTGCCTGGGGAAGCTGGGGCTGCCCCTGGCAGGGTTCAAGGCCAGGTTGGATGGGGCTGCGCTATGGCAGGGGGGGAACTGGAGGCTTTAAGGGCCATTCCCACTCAAATCATTCCATAAGAAGGCCAATGGCATCTGGCTTGTATCAGACACAGTTCTGGGTCCCTCACCATAAGAAGGACATTGTGGTCCTGGAGCGAGTCCAGAGAAGGGCAGCCAGGCTGGGGAAGGGGCTGGAGGGCAAATCCTCTGAGGAGCAGCTGAGGGAGCTGGGGGTGTTCAGCCTGGAGAAGAGGAGGCTGAGGGGAGACCTTCTCCCCACCTCCACTGACCTGACAGGAGGGTGCAGAGAGGTGGGCGATGGTCTCTTCAGCCAGAGGACAGGAGATGGGACAAGGGGAAATGGGCTCAAGCTGGGCCAGGGCAGGGTCAGCTCAGATGTGAGGGAAAAGTTCTTCCCTGGAAGAGCTGTGGGGCTGTGGCACAGGCTGCCCAGGGAGGGGGCTGAGTCCCCACCCCTGGGTGTGTTTGACAAATGGGGGAGATGAGGTGCTCAGGGATCTGGGTCAGCACAGGTTGGACTCAATGATCTCCAAGGTCTTTTCCAACCCGGTGATTCTGTGATAACACTGAGATGCTGTGATTTGGGGAGGTGGGTCAGAGTGGTTGAACCAGCCTCAGGAGGGCTGAAATGGGGCTGAAGAGGCAGCTGTGTAACAGCTGGCAAGACCTGGTACTGACATACAATGGCCTAGGCTAGATCCAGCCCTCACCTCTCCCAGTTGGCCTCATTCTCTGACAAGTAATTACAGCCCCAGGGCCCTTCATCCCTTCATCCCAGCCCAAACATTTCATCTCCTTCCCAGTCAACACTACACAGAAATGGCCAAGCAGTAAAATCCTTGTAGTAGCAACTCCCATGAGGGCCTCTCTGAAGAAAAAAGCTCAATATCCACTCACTGGGAAGGATCTGTGATGAACCTTGAGATCCTGAAGTGCTGAGAGA
This sequence comes from Porphyrio hochstetteri, assembly GCA_020800305.1. Lineage (NCBI taxonomy): Eukaryota > Metazoa > Chordata > Aves > Gruiformes > Rallidae > Porphyrio > Porphyrio hochstetteri. Next base: position 12,805,350 of record CM036915.1, on the reverse strand, counting down.
CCCATCAAGGAGAACACTTGGCACAGAGAAGCAGGGCACACTTTGCTCTGTAAGAAACTGTACAGTGAGTGGAAATGTTCTCCTTCCCTTTTTCACATCTCTCAGAGAACAAAGGCTGAACTCATTTTGTCTAAAAATAAGAAAACATGTCATAAGTGATGCAGGATTTGACCCCAAACAATCAAATCAGACATACCAGGGACACCAGGAGCTGGCAGAATTAGGCAGCAGTAGGAGAGGAGGGTTTGTGCAGCCACCCAAGAGCATCAGGAACCTGCCTCTCCTGGAATTGCTTGTTTTCCCCCTCCTGTATCACCAAGCCCATGTCAGAGGATGGGTCCTCAAACACTCGCATCTTGCTGCCTTCCTAGGACATGCCCAGTGAGTGGGATTCACCACTGTGGGACCACCCTGCAACTCTCCTTCCTGGTGAAGGAGCAGCAGAGACAATTAAAATAATGAAGGTGTTATTGTAGGTCATGGAGCCACATTTGGAGCTTGAGAGTCAAAACAGTAGCAGGTGACAGCCTGCCCTTTGCCTCCTGCACATCCAGGAACCAAAGTGTCCCTGGACTCCAGCCACAGCAGTGGGACTGAGCTGGTTCCATGCTGGTCAGTGGCCAGGGGTACAGCCAGCACTTCCTCTCTCACCAAAACATGCCCCAGCTGAATGAAAACACTGGGACAGGGGGAGATACCTCAACTACCCATCAGACTCTGCAGCCAGAGGTCATTTTCCACCTCTTGCCCCTCTCTGAGGCCCTGGATGACCACATGCCAGAGATGATCACGTGCCATGGGTGGGCTGGGCTGCTTTCAAGTGATTCTATGAAAATAATGATTGGGTAGGTTTAACTGAAGTGCACAAATACACCCCCAGCCTGGTTCACCTGGTCCAAAAATACTGCTACAGGCTGCAGATGTTCATTTGACACCTTCCTTCACCGAGGAGAAAGTGAGACCAGTATCAGGTCATGGTTTCATGATAGTGTGATACACCAGCTGTGCTCCACAACACCAGCAGGTCTCCCAAAACTGGAAGGCAGGTGTACTGCAGGAAGGGCTACAAACTGGACATGGGGCATACCCATCTCTAGAGGTTGACATGTTGATTTTGGCACAAGAAGAGGAGGTTGCTCCTTGGCAGCAGGTGTCCTGGACAATATACAGGGATGAGTTTCTCTAGCTTTTCCAGGAGTGGTGCTGGAAAGGACACAGACATGGCATTCACCAGGCTTCCTTGGTAAGGCTGATCTCTCTTCTCACCTCTTGAGGGGAAGCTGAGCATGTTGGCATCACACATGCAGGGCACTTCCAACCCATCAGCCATCCAGTCTACTGGTGACCTAGAGCCCAGATGCACAGATGTATCCCTCATCTCAAAGCCCACTCAGGGCTGATGGCATCACGTGGACTTTGTTGGAAATTCAGTTCCTTAGAGGGAACTGTCAACCCTAAGGTGCAACTGGTGAAGACTTCAGCCAGCAAGAGAAGCCAGGACTAAGAACTTTAAGAAGGGTGAGAAATTCTTCAAGGGTGAGCAGTGCTCGCCCATGTCCTTGCAGTGACAGCATGGGTCTGCAGGACCTCCAAGATGTCCTTAGAAAGGGGAGGGGTGGGGGGGGTGGGGTGGAAGAGACAATTGTATCTGCTCTTACTCAGGATTTCCCAGCACATCTAAACAACACAAGTCTTTTGGCCTCTGACCTGGCTTGTAGAAAGGTGAGTATTATGCTACTACACAACGTATCAAGCTTTTGCTTTTAGGAAGGTTTAATGGGGAAAGGTCTTCTAATAACTCCCTGAGGGACATGGCCTTTGCCCTAGAAGCAAGAAGCCCTTAGCTGAAGTTAAGCATCAATAAATCAATGTATCAGTTGCATCCCTGTAAATTCACCAAGTCAGACCTGTAAGACAAGGGAATCCACGTGAGAAGATGTAAGAAGTCAAAGCCAGCAGCTCTCAGAAGGGCTCAGTGTTTCCTGCTGGACAGGTTATTTACAGCACGTTTCCAACAGCAAACAAGATCTCCTACATCTTAAGAAAGACTCTGTCCTTGTGACTAAGAGCTCACTGGATAGACCCTCCTCCTTGCAAAGCTTCCAGCCTTGTGTAATGTCTCTCCCTGAGTAACCTGTAGGAACAAATAACAGGTGCAACTCCAGGAAGGATCAGAGTGGTGAGTACATAGTAGGGAAAAAAAAAAGAGGTGTCAGTCTCCATATTTAAAGGACAAAAGCTCATCAGCAGAGGAGCTGCTTGCCTTTACACCATGCTCCACCATGCCACATCACCAGGATCCCTCAGTGGTTCAGCCCCCCTTCTCCAGCCCCTTCCTGCCCAAGCTGAGACTTCAGCTGCTGGGCAGAAAGTGGCATTTCAGAGGGTGACAAACACTGATAGAGAGGCAGGTGCCCTCTGTTACAGCCAGAAAAGGGTCAGAGCTGACTCAAGTATGAGAGCTTCAGTTCTCAAACCTGCATGTTCTTGAATTAGATTAGGTCAATAAAGTGTAGATGGCCCAAGCAGTAACCAGGCTATTCCATTTTCTCCTCTTCAATGTGCCCTGAGATGTCAGGTGTGCTGCTTTTGGCAGGGATTTTGGCAGCTCATTGTTACAGTGGCCAGCATGGGGCTACATTTTGGGCTTGCCCTGGAAACAGTGTTGCTAAAAGAGAAGTCTTCCTTCCTGCTGAGCAGTGCTCACAGAGCCACCTGCTGTTCTGCTCCTCATGCCACCCCACCTGGAGCAGACGGTGCTCCCAAGGTTTGGAGGGGACACAGCCAGGACAGCTGACCCCAGTGACCAAAGGGATATTTCACACCATATGATGTCATGCTCAGCACACAAAGCTGGGGGAAGGTGGGGACACATCTGGAGTGATGGAATTTGTCTTCCCAAGTCACCATCACATGTGATGGAGCCCTGATTTCCTGGGGATGGCTGAACACCCACCTGCCATGGGACAAGGGGAACAAATTCCTTGTCTTGCCTTGTGTGCATGGCTTTTCCTTCACCACTCAGACCATCTTTATCTCAACCCACAAGCTCTCTCCCCTTCACCCTTCCAATTCTCTCCCTCGTCCCACCAGGGGGGACACAACAGGCAGCTGCCAGGTGGGGTTAAACCATACCTTCAGGTTATCCCTCTGCCTCAAGTCTTCCTTGCCCCCACTTACAGCCCAAATCACCATGCAGGTGCTGCACCTTGGCAGCCTGACAGCAGTGTGTGTGTTACCACTTGCTCTGGAGTTTAAGCAGCACAAGTGCAGGCAGTGAGGCAGGGCCAGGTTACCCAGTGCAGACACTGTTACCTGTCACTATGCAGGTGAATTTAGCATCAGAGTCCTCGGACACAGCCCGGGATTGGATGGTGGTTTCAAAGAGTGGCTGGGTTTCCTCCGTCAGCTGGGAAATGATTGCGCAGAAGGTGCTCCTGGAAGAGTCAAGAAGCATTTCTTAGAGAGCAAAGGACTAGAAAACTCCAAGGGTCCCCTTCCTAGCTCATCTCCTCTCACAAGCTTTGTTGTGAATGCCCTCTGTCCCTCCCACCATCCCTACACCAGGTTGCTGGTGAGTCCAGTCCAGTGTCAGAGTATTTGACTTTTTTCACCCCTCAGGTGACTCTGTCGATTTAAAGTGCCTCTTGGGTGACAGTCCCTTTGCTTTGCCCTCACAGCTATTGGGGTTATGAGTATCATGAACCAATTTAACTCTTAATTACACCAGAACATTCCTCTGATCAGCCTGCAGGCTCAAAGCAAGACCCTAACAGAGTCAGCTTCACATCCCTGTACTGCACCACTTGGAATACAAGTGTCCTTCTGCTCTCCAGGATTTTACTGTACTTGTGAAGGCTCCACATTGTCATTTCAGGCCAAGCATGGACTGAACATGCCTCCTAAACACAACAGCCCTCTTTGAAAGCTCTGACCTCAGGAAAGCTGTCTGCTGCAGGTTGCTGAAGGAGGCCTTGAGCCTGGCTTGCAGCTTTCTGAGCTCAGGAATCGCATGTGAGGCTGACACCCATTCCCTGTTCCACCTCTCACTGCTGCAGGTGGGCACCCACACTACATACTCTGAGTGCAGGCACTGACCCCAAAGTTCAGAATGGGACACACAAGCAGCCAGAACTATTCAAGCAGCCAGAAGAGTCTGTGAAGCTCATAAAAATGGACCTCACATTCTCCAGTCATTTAAGCACTATTCAAGGACAGCACCAAGGCTGTGCATTCATACTGCACTGTCAACCCCACTGGAACATCACCAAGAGCGGTCCCAGAAGATCCAGAATTTCTTAAATAAATGAAAAAAGAATGAATTCCAAGCTGGGTCTTCATTTGGATAGTGTTCTGAGCCTCCTGGAAAGGAAGGGCTCCTTTAATTCCCTCTGCAATTAAAACACTACACATGGATACCAGGAGAGAGGACCCCAAGGTTTCAAGTGCAAGGACCTTAGGAGAAGCAGCAAATATTGCAGGAGAACTGGCAGCTGGGAGCTCTACTTGTGTAACTTTCAGCAGTGAAAGTCATTTCTTAAAGAAGTGATCAGCTTCTAGAGACAGGCAAGAGGTGGAACAAATCCCCAAACCATTCCTGACACAGCTCCACCAAGGGCAGAAGGGCTCATAGGACATGGTGAGGGCTCTATGAGGAGGAACCCAGACTCACAAGCAACCCCCAGTTTGCAGGCAGGGTGCTGGTGCTGCTGTTACTCATGTTCTACCTGCTGAGGAAGCAGACTTGTTCAAGGAAAACAGAAACACCCCATATTTAGCAGGAACCCAGCAAGGTCAGGGACCAAACTGCAGCAGGAACCCAACTGCCCACATGGCTGAAGGTGCCAGGACAGCTCCAACCACCACAGCTGCCTGTTCTGCCCACCCAGAAAACTTACCTGGAGGCTGCAGTGCTATGATTTCATTCTGGCTTTCCAGGTTTCTAAGAGATGCAGGGAGATGAATCCCTGAGCAACAAACAACTGGGATGCAGTGGGAGCCTCACCCAGCTCCCAGGCACTTTGTGTTGGGTAAGGGGGTGGGACAGGGGCAGTCAGGGCTATTGCAAACTTGACTTGTCTACTGAGTGAGGGTTATAAACACCATCTCTATCCAAACACACACGTGGGATGAGGTAAAGAAGTCAGATGTCACAGCTCAGACTCTTTTCTGAGGAAATGGTGTCCAGGAGACTGGTCCTGGCACATAACTCTTCACCCAGCTACAGGCCAGGAAAGGGCTGTGGGAGCCAAGAGCTGTTCCAACCCAGAGAAACCTTCCCATACTCCAACCCCACAAGAAAAAACCTCCCATTTCCAAAGAGCAAGGCAGACAATCCAGTGCCAAGGCAGTTACTGGTGGGGTTTTGATGGCCCCTTCAATACAGATCCCCAGCCCTAGACCAGTAAATGCCTTTGAGATCCACAGAAGGAACTTCCCAAGCACCAAGGAACACTTCAGACCCCAGCAGGACAGCAACTGGATTTGGTTTTTTTCTTTAAAAACAGGTGATGTGCACACACATAGTGACACTCAGGACCATGTTTAATCCCAGTACCACATCACTGGTCTCAGCAGGCAGCACCAGGAGTAAGTCTGGTCCCTTCAGCACAAAACCCAGTGTCAGGTGAGATGTGGCAAAGGCTACTGAATGGCTTAGGGAAGTGGCATCACCAGGAGCTGTGGGCTCCACAGGCACAGCAGATGGGCCAGAAGAGACTCACCCAACATACCCTTGGCAGGAAGCCCTGGAAGGTCAATTTACCCTTTCAAAGAAACCATTGTAGTGGTCAGAGGAATGTCTGGAGACTGCAGGGCTCTCAGCTGACTCACTCCAGCTGCAAGGAGCCTTGGCCAATCCAAATTGCTTCCTGAACCAGTAATTCAGAGCATTCCAGAAACGTGACCCAAGGCAGCAGCCACTCTTCCTCCAGGCCTTCCTGAGCCTGCATCTGTGTTGCAGAAAGACAAACCTAGGAAGAGGAGCCCAGGAATTCAGTAGCCTTTTTAAATTAAAGAGGGATTTCCATACAAAAGAGGTCTGCAGGAGAAGGAGATTTGAGAAGCATGTTCCTCCTCATAGTTTTTGTTTTCCTGACAGGTTTGTTAGCAATCCCACAGCTACAGAGATGATCTGGAGAGGCCTTTCCCTCCATGGCCATTCCTCTGCAGCAAACCAGTAATGCCAACTCAACTTCCCAATGTTTGATTGTGGCAGAAGAAAAGAACAGTCCTACAAGTGTGTGACAGGGCTGAGTCCAAATGAATTAAGATCTTGATGCATGGGACAGTAGAGGGAGAAGAAGCTTCCTTCTTTGAAAGCCTCAGGGCTGGTACATCTCCTGTTTAATGTCTCTGTATGGAAGTCTCCCTTTAATATGAAGAAGTAGCTGAACACCCAATTCTTTGGCTAAAGAGGAGGAATATTTTTTGGCACCTTAACAGGAATCACAAGGAACATTCCCTTTGCTGTGACTGAAGTCCAGGCAAGTATTAGGGATCCAATCATGCAGGATTAAGGCTGTTAGATCACTTCAGGGCTCTCTACTAATTAATTAGTCCCAACACATTACAGATTAATCATGTGCAGTCAGATTCAACAAGTGTTTGGTCAGAGCAGGTTTAATGCAATGTAGTTTTTACCTTCCTAAACTGGAGGGAGAGAATCTGCTGCTTGATAAGCTAAGCAAAAAACAGCATAAAACCCATTAGAGAGGGAAGCATGGAGAGGAGCTGAAAGAAACAAACCATTATGGAGATGTATTAATAATGAGTCGTTTTGCACAGGTCAGAGGTCCTATTAGGAGATGGCCCAGCTGCCTTACTGCCAGGAGGAGCAAGCCACATGGTCAGTCCAAACCAGAGGCTGTAGAAATGAAATTGGTCATTAACTGCAGAGAATAAGTGTAAGGAGATGTACACAAGGAGGTTTCCAAGAAGCAGCACCTGAGCCTTCCATGCAGCATCGGCAGCGCTGTGCTCAAAGCTGGCAGCTCCGGGACACACCGCTGCAAGCCCACTGCTCTGCTGGGGCAGGGGGCCTGAGCTGCTCACCCTCCCTGCTTCCCAGGACAGCTCTCTGGGAAGCTGCAAGCTCCATGTTTTCCTTCCTTTGCAGGGACGTGTTGTGGCAGCAACCAACTCAAGGAATAAAATCAATCACTCAGGTCCTACACAAGGGACACCCAGCTGAGCTACTTACCAGTGGCCACCAGCTCTGCCAAAGGAGGGTCTTCAGGGCCAAAAGGCCACGTTGCCATTTTATGCCTGTAGGAAGTGGCCTCTGGGCATTGACCCACAGCAGTCAGCAGCAGTTCCTCAGACCCTGGGCTTGCCCACATGGCAATCAGAAGCCTAAAGCTAACCAAGGACACCAGCTAGTCAACAGCATATAAGCTTGGAGATGTGTGTTGGTGATGCCTACATCACTGGCTCACTGCAGAGCCCCCCAGGAGTGACTGCAGCATGAACATCCCCTGTGGGATCTAAGGCAGACACGTGCAGGCAGATCAGGTCTTCTCAGCCTTGTGCACTGAAGACCACTGCTGAACAACCAAGTGCTTTATGATGATGCTGCAGAAGACAGCATGAACCAAGAAAGGTGTACCTCTTCAGGTGTCCCACCCAAATGACCACAACCAGGCTCTGTGCAAGTCCTGCTCGCACAGAAATCAGTAGGACTTGAAGTCATGTCCTGAAAAAGGACCACAGAGGGTCTCTGGAAACTGCTCCTGCCAACCATGAGCACTTCCACCCACAGAAGCAGAATCTCTATGTGAATAACATGGACTAAAGAAGTAGTTCAGCTTGAAGGTCTGACACTGCACACAAATAATGGCACATTTTCATTGGGGAAAAACCCAGCACTCAAGAGCTCAGTGACTTCTTCAGATCAAGACAGCAAACACAGAGTAGAGGTTTTAAACAGCCAGGAGCAGCTTTAACCCAACAAGCTCTGTCCAGGAGCAGCTTTAACCTGACAAACATGGGTGGCACTTGCCCTTTTGGCAGCACCTTCACCCTCTTCACCCCCAGCCACACAATCCTGATCCTTCCTCAGTGCCAAGCGCTGTTCACGTGGCCAGAGAATGAGCAGATGAGGCATTATCCAGCCAGAAACATCAAACCCCAACCACAACAGGCTGAGGATCCACCTTGCACATGCTGTGCTGGCCCATGGGAGAAGTCAGGCAGAGGAACTTTGTCTTCCCAGCTGAGCCTCGCCACCTGAGGCATTCCTTTGAGCCCCACAGCCCTTCCAGCACTGCAAGGCATGGCCTTGTGCTACCTGCCTCACTGACCAGCACCTCATCACTCCCATCCATCCTACAGCCTAGAGAGCTCAAATTGGACCTGGGAGATCCAGCTTCCTCCTTCCCACAACCTTCCCAAGCACAGCAGCCCCAGGTGACAGATGCACCGTGGCCTCAAGCTCAGAGCAGCCCCCAGGCCACCCTGGCTAGCTGGAAACATGGTTCATGGGAATGAGTTATAATTCACTCCTTTTCAACAGTGAAGGAACCTGAAAAATCTCATGCTGCTGCAAGGGAAAAGTGTCCCTTTGACCAAGGACATCCTGGGAGGACCCAGGAGGCAGCAGGGGAGATCCTAAAGCACTTGCTGGAGAACACAAGGGTATGCAGAAGTGTTTTAAATCACATTTTCTTGCCTAAGACAAGCTGAAGGTGTCTTGGCTTGAAAGTAAAGAAAAAAATCACTAAAAGAGAGAGTCAGGATGAAGGGTGTCTGCCACAACCCCCTTCTGCTCACCAATGTGATCAAACAACAAGCACTGTCAGTGCCTTTTATTAATCCCCAGTGCTAAGCACACAGCCTGGGCTTTATTCACAGCACATCCCAAAATGCAGCACTCAACACTGGGCTGAGGGGCTCTTGAGAAGCCTTGTTATTATCAAAAGGAAAAGGCTGTCACCACAGAGATGCCCATATTAACTAAAGTTTAACCTCAATATGCTAAGGAGCCAAGCAAAATTTGCTTTACAGGCTGGAGATTGAAGCCCAGAGACAGCAAGATGGAATTCTGAATGCTTCAGCCCTGCCTGCAGGCAGCTCACTCTGCTTTAATTACCCTCACAGCAGAACCTGCTTAGAGCTGCAACAGCAGAACTGCATCAGACTCTGAATATCAGACTCTGAAGCAGATCTACTCACTTGGAAACATGTCATGCCTTGCTCAGGAGTCCCAGATGCCCCAGTGTGCCTGGTGTGATGTGCTATGGGACTGGCCCATCTGTGTCCTCAGCTCCCCAGGGACTTGTTAGCACACACAGTGCAGGGCTCTGCTGATGAAATGCAGCACTGGATGTGGCTTCCCTGAGCAAGCTCAGGGCCATTACAGTTACTGGATGAAGGCAAATGCTTACCCCAAGGAACAGGATCAGGGTCTGATGGTACTGGTTTCTCTCTGCTGGAGAGGAGAGGCTCAGAGAGGTCAGCTCCCAGCATCAGTGGGAGGGAAGCCTCATCAGGCAGCTCATGTCTATGAAGTGAAATGTGGCTTGTTAAAAGCCACCCCCAGAAATACAGGTTCAGTTATTAACCACTGCTGCACAACACTGAGAATTACAGCCCTCTACTAAGTACCTTCTCAATTCTTCTTCAAATTCTGTTTTACCAGTGGCTTTCAAACTCCTTCAGACCTTTATTGCCCTCTGAAAGGCTTCAGCCCTTCAACATCCCATCATTTTTCTCTGGAAGTGAAGGCAGTCTCCCCCATTTTTCATGCACTTGCCAAATCTCAGTCTTGCTGCAAGGGCAGGAGGCAGAGCTGCCAATATCACTCTTTTTAATCACTAGAAGTATTGCTCAAGTTGATGGCCAAGGTTTCTAGGTCATCCCACTAGCACTGAAAGGTTAGCTGCTTGAAAACCACAGATTTTAAACCCAGCACCTTTTCTGAGGCCTGCCATGCAGCTGCTGCATTGAGTTATCCTCTTTCTGCATTTCCTCTTCCCAAGACAATCTTTCTCCTTCCAAGGTCATGTCCTCCTATGGAAGCCAACAAAAGCTCAGGAGACCCCAAAACAGGCTCCACAGTGGCTCCATCCCCACACACACAAGCACATGGACTCAATGAGCTTGAGCTGTGACCATCATTAATGCATTTCCATGCTGTTCCACAGCACAAAGAGTGCCTGGTGCCACCAGTAAATGAGGAAACACACTGATGACAGCAAGGCTGACACTGCCAAGTCATGTTTTGATGGAAACAGCATTGCACAAAAGCTCCTCAGAAGAGTCTACCAAGAAGCGGGCAGCCCTTCCACACTGAGAGGAGGCCAGGGGGATAGCCCTGGCAATCCTCTACAGATGCTTCCTCTTGCTGGCACGTTGACCCATGACATTATTGGGCATGTTTTGTACATGAGGACTTCCAAGTATAACATTTCAGATGAACTTCTCTGCCTCCAAGGTTAATACAACTTGAGACAAATACAAGCTGCTCTGAATGTCTTCTCAGCTGTGGGCAGCAGACTGTTTTCTACATTTAAAAGCCACCAATGAAGTTCTCATGTCCACACAGTTATGCTCAAGGCTTCTTTCCTGCCATGTGTCCTGCTCCTTATCAGGCACTTCATGCACACACAGAACGAGCGTGTTTGTGCTTCATATACCACGGCAGCAATTATCAGCAGGCCTGTGATAAAGCAGCTGTGAGTGCTACCGAGCTCTACAAGACACATTGTTATTTTACAGAGTGGAAAAAGGATGTATTGAGTCTTTCCTTGTCAAGGTCATGAAAAGAATCGATGGCAGAGCTGGAGAAATATGGCATTTTCTTCCTGCAGGTAATTTGCTTCAAGCCAGGATGAACACAGACCTGCATGTAAGAATCCAGAGCTAGATTCCATTAACAGAGAAAGTGGAAAACAATAAATTAAGTTACACATTCCTGTGTCAGCCCCTGTAACACTCTGAAGATGGCTCAGATCTGTGTATTTTAATTCTGAATTATTGCTGCCTCTATGGTCCAAAGGAGTTGAAAGATCAGGAGACAGGAGAAAGCAAAGCAGATACTGGACAGCGAGATGCCCAGGCAAGCTGACATCTTCAGGGTTGTGAAAGAGAAGGGTTTTGTGGCTGTGGGTTAGAAAAACAGCAAGGTGAAAATATAGTTGTTCCTAGCAGTTCTTCAGCCTTCCTCTTCATGGACCAGGCAATGCTGTGAAGTGTGAGACTGAGTTGGTATGAGCAAAGAGCTTCCTCCCCTTGCTGAAATGGAGTGGGGATAGAGCAGGTTTTCATTCCATCTACTTGAAACTGCCATGCTGTGGCACTCTCCTCCATGCAGTCAGATGGGATCCCAGGCCTCTGAAATGCCTCTCTTAGGTTTGGGGTTGGACCTGATGATCTCTTGAGGTCCCCTCCAACCCCTACAATTCTGTGATTCCAGAGAAGAGCAAAGTTCAAACGAGATATATTCTGTATTTTAACAGTGGGAACTGTTTGTCCATCTCCACATCTGGACCCCCAGGCCCATCCGTCTCCACACCCAGGACCCCCAGCCCCAGGTTAGTGGCTCATCAGCCTACATATTCAGGTCCCCTTGACCTTCTAGGAGATATGGCCAGGAGGCTTCAGCAAGGGGGCTGGGATTGTTGTTTACTGCACGCAGCTGTGGAGGTAAGGAGCCCCACTCAAACTGGGTACCACTGTGCAGAAAGTTACACCAGCAGGACAAAGACACTTCTACACCAGAGACCCTGGCAATGACCCCATCAAAGGCTTTACTTCTGGCCTTCAAGTGGGTACTGGATGTTCCTCCTTTCAAAACATGGGACATCTCCATCGGACAAGACGGATACACTGAATTATTCCCTCAGATGCCACAGCTGTTTTCTTACCAGGGATTTACACAGCTTGTTGCCAAAAGAGAGGTCCCCTAAGAAGTCACAAGTGCCCAACTGCTGAAGAGCGAATGCCTCTGAACTAAGCAAGCTAAATGTGCTTTTCAGGAACTCAGCACTCCTGCCTCTTCAGCTCCCTTTATTATAGTAACAGATCTTTCCCCTTCATTTGATACAATGTGCAAAGCAAGAAGAGTGGGAATAATGTCTAGCCAGAAAAGCCAGGTGGCAAGGCACTCTCCTGAGCAAAACTGCCACCACAACCAGAGACAGCCGTCCAAGAAAAGATCAGAGGCGGTGTCGCTGCGCTCTATAAATATCTGCGTATGATGGAGCTATGACAGTAGGAAGATATTTAAGCAAGGAGGCAATGCTGTAACGAGGCTGAGGAGCAGACATCTGCATGAGATGGGAGGGGAAGATTGCTCCCAACAGAGGAGTTTGCCTAGGGCTCAGAGGAAGCCTCTGCCCTAAGTTCTTACATCAAATTGCATCCCTCTGCACAAGAAAGTCTCCAGATTCAGATGGTTCTTACAAAAAGGACACCTAAGGAGTTGTCTTGAAGTTGTGGCCTATGAACACAGCTGAAGCAGACCCTGGATGGGACAGGAAGCTTCTCCCCTCACTTTGTGAAGTAATTAAAGTGCTCTGAGACATAAGAGTCGGGTTTTTTTTAAAAATAAAAAACCACACACACACATCTACCCAAAATAAAAAAATCCTGCCAGCTGCCAGAGCAGAAGGCAAGTCACCATGACCATAAACTGCTCCTCCCATTGTGCATCATCAGGTATGTTAGAAAGAAAGCAAATAGTCTCCCATCACTGACCTATCTGCTCACAAGGAAAGATTCTTCCTAAAGACCAGTTCTCAAGGGCACAAAAGGGAAGTTGTCCTTGGTTTAATAAAGGGGTGATGTTCTCTGCACAGTCATTTTCAACTCCTCTGTTCCTCTGGCCCCTGCCATGCCACCTCTGACAACTTCTACAAATTTAACAAAAATTAAATGTACCACTTTCCAAATTAGTGTACTTCAGTTCACACAACTTCTTCTTCCTCCTAATAGGATCACAGACTGGTCTGGGTTGGAAGGGACCCCAAGGATCATAGAGTTCCAACCCCCCTGCCACAGGCAGGGTCAAGGAGACCACATAAGACCACCCAGGCTGTTACCTACACGGGTCATGAAGCAGGTTCATGAGACACACAGCAAGCAGGGATTCCTGACCTCAGATCCTTTTCATAAAGATATTTCCACATCCAAGTGCCTCTACCACATCACTACACTTCCTACTGTTCTAGGAATGGGTGAAGAGAGCAGGGAAATGTTTTGCTTAAACACACTCCACAAACACAGACAGCAACAGAGGAGCCTGGAAAAAATAACCCCCACACTTTCTTCAGATCCAAATATCCATTTTTGGTTCCTAACCACCCCAGCAGCCTCCTATGGCAATTGTGTGCCTGTGTCACACCCCTCAGTGAGCTCCAAACCCAGCACATGAGATACATTCTGCGTTAAGGAGAACTGTTCAGTGTTATCTGCTGTTACGCACGTCGCTCATGTTGCTTTTCAAGTTCTCCCAGGCAAGCTCTCCAGATGTTCCTGGATTTAATTAAGCTCCTAATTGCTTTCTGAAAGCCTTCACACTACACCATTCCACTCTGTTGCTTTCCAGAATTGTTATGATACATTATTTAATTAGAGGACAAAAAGCCCCACTTCATTCAAGCCCTTGCCCTGTATCACAGACAAGTTTCCACGCATCCTGGCTCAAGTCTTCAGCACTTGTTGCCCACACACCCCTGAGCACGCCTACAAGACTTTCATATTACTCCTCAGAGAAGCTGGAAGATGGGACAAACACAGGGAAAGGTCAGTTTTGCTACTTTGCTTCCCACAACAGGAGAGGCAGTCGCTGAAGCTGACAGGCAAAATGAAATTACTTCACTGTGAGTTTGGATGACCACATATGTTAAGTGGGTTGAAAGAGGGATTGGAGAGTTTGTGGAAAACAAAGGTGCTACTTATAATCCACAGAACAGAGGCACTGGGCTGACATACAGATCTCCTTTGTGTGGTACAGCCTGAGGTCACAGGTGCTGTATGGGCATTTGTTGAAGACGCTGCGGTATGCAGCCAGACAGGAGTTAGATCACATGCAGGAGGACAAGCACAAAGAAACTGAATTAAGACAACTTGACTCTGGCATTACCCCAGCTTTAACATCTGACTGCCAGGCAGCACGCCTTTATTATCTCTTTGGGTCCTGCATTTGTTTTTTCCCCAATCTCAGATTCTTTGAGGCATCAACCCTTGACACGCTGGAAATGGATTATTTATAAATCATCAGCAGGGAAAAGGCACACTCATTTCAAGAGCTTACAGACTGAAGAGCATTCCTAGCGAATTCAAAGCAATTTACAGGCTTTATTTTGAACAACTAACAAAATCACCCACACCTTTGCTTTTGCTGGCATGTTGCCTCATCTTCCCTAACCTCAGCCAGTCTCAGTTGACAGCATGTTTAGCATAGCTTCTCCTGTGCAAACAAAGCCTTCTTCCTAGCACAGACCCCCTGCCTCAGGCCATTCCTGACCCAGGAATGCCACTCTCATCGCTGCTCAGCCCGTATCTACATTGCAGAAATACCTTTTTGGCAATAAGATAAGGCACACACACAGCAGGCCCCTTGCTCAGAGTCTGGTGTTGATAACACAAGCGGCTCCACTACAATGAAGGCAGGAAGGTCAGTGCTGTATCCCATACACAAGTTTAACCCAAGAGACGCAGAAGCTCGTGTCCATCAGGATTTCAGATGCCCACAGTCAACTCAGCACACCAGCCCTGCTACAGAATGATGCACGATGCTGACACCCCCACCCCAACAACAACCACACAGAGACCAGCCCTCCTCTGGGAAGCAGAGGCCTGGCCCAGAGCAGACAAAGCTGTCTGGGAAAGCTCAAGACATGGCTTTTATTTGCCACCCCAGAGATGATCTCCAGGGAGGGAATGGTCTGGGCAGCCATGGGGCTACCAGCTCTGCCACCACCTCGGTCTGCTCAGGGACAGGGTATTGCCTTACAGCTTGGGCCGCTGCCAGCCTGCTCTCCTGCCGCTTCACCTCCAGCTCGTCCCCCCGCGCCTTGGCCCTCCACCTGCCTTTGAAAGGTCTTCTGCGGGCCCCAGCCCCACCCCAGGGCCGCCTCACACCCGCGGCCAGGCAGGGGGACACCCACCTTCGGCCGCCCCTCTCCCTCCCCACCCCCGGCCCGGCCGCCCTCACCTGTTCTGGGGCCGGATGCCCAGCAGGTAGCTGCGCCGGTCGGGCCGGGAGGCCCACGCCGCGTTCTCGGCCTCCTCTGCGCCCTCGACGCTGCCGGTTCCCCGCCCGTAGAGGCCGGCGAGGGCCCGGCGGGACGAGCCCATGGCGGCGGGCGGGCTGCGGCTGCCCGTGCCCCCGCCGCCGCTACCCGCCCTGTCAGTCACCGCAGGCATTTATAGCCGCCCCGCACATGCCGCTGTCAGTCGGGGGCGGCGGCGGCGTGACGCGCCCCGGCCTGGCCCGGCCTCCCCGGGGCAGGGGGCCCAGGCTGCGGCCTGGCTTCCCGGCCTCCTCCTGCTCCCGCCAGTGGCAGCCTGAGTCCATCCTTCTGGGGGAAAGTGGGGTTTGGATTTTCCTTTCTTCGTGACAAGCTTCAACTTTCCCCCTCTCCCCTGTGATACGGGGTATTTCTCACACCTCAGGATCAGCTTTGACAGTGCCCGGTACCTCGCAGGCACCTTGCTCCAGCCCTGGCTGGTGGCACCGCTCAGCACCTTCACAACAGCCACATCCTCCATCAGCATCAGGAGCCTCTGGTGCCATGGCTGCCTGGGTTTCCTCCCAGGCTGTGCTGGTAATTTGTTCCGTCTCCATGAAAAGGACAGCACAAGGAAAGGCTATAAAAGGTGGCTGTATGTCACAAACTATTACCAGCAGTGATTTAATGCCAACTGAAAGCATAATGTGTAACGAAACGGGATTTATGCTTGTTCCGGCCTTTGTCTTGCCTGTCAAGCTGCTGTGTGGTGCACCGGGCACGTCGCTGGTGGCACCGCGTCTCTCCAGCACGGGATTGACGGATGGAGCGGAGCTGCTGCGGCTCAGCCGTCTGCCCGTGACTGCACAGCAGCGATGGCTGCAGGGATGGGGAGGTGAGGGTAGAGAGCCCCAGACCGGCAAAGGCAGCAGGCTTGGAGCTGATCCTCCCCACACAGGAGGGATAATGAATGTGGCAGCGAACAGCGAAGCAGGTGGCTGTGTGGATCACTTGGTGCAGGACACCCTGAATCCTTTTCCCCAGCAAAGGTGGTGATTTGGAAGGTGACTTTGGGTAGGGACTGACATACAGACAGTGTGTGTCAACTGTGTGTCACCTGTGCACAGGCACATAGGGGACACACATGCATTGTGTGTCACCTATACATGGGTACAGGAGTGTGCCTCTACACACAGTGTGTGCCTGGGGGTGTGCACAGACACAACATATCACAGAATCACAGAATCACAAGGTTGGAAAAGACCTTTAAGATCATCAAGTCCAACCATTCACATCCTAAACTAAACCATATCCCTAAGTACCTCATCTACCCTTTTTTTGAACACATCCAGGGAAGGTGACTCAACCCCCTCCCTGGGCAGCCTGTTCCAGGCCCTGACAACTCTTTCAGTAAAAAATTTTTTCCTAACATCCAATCTAAACCTGCCCTGGCACAGCTTCATGCCATTCCCCCTTGTCCTATCACCTGTCACCTGGCTGAAGAGACCATCACCTATCTCTCTATAGCCTCCCTTCAGATAGTTGTAGGTGGTGAGAAGGTCTCCCCTCATATCAGGTTGATATGACTTAGCCTTGACCTAAGTTGCTTTTGTCACTGGTATATCAAACCTTGACCTAAATGGAAGGGGGTTGTTACAACTCGAGTCAGATCTGCATGTGGAGAAACTGATGTCCACCAGAAGTGCCAAGTTCAGCAGATGCCCAAGCCTGGGCACATGGGAGGGCAGTGATGTCTGTAGACCAGGGGTCTGGGAGAGGTTTGGAGGGAGAGGTGGTGGCTGTGGGGGATTCAGCTATGCAGACACCACCAGGTCCGAAGCCAGGACCCTTACACGAATTTTACTCTCATATGGTTTCTTGGATCCTTTTGACCTGTCAGAGTCAGTGTATACTAGGTCAACCATACTTTTTGGTTGCAGAAGTTACAATGTGGTGCCCCAAGCACTCCAAATCTGGCTTTATCCACTCATGACAGTGACCTTATCAGACTTGTAGTTCATCCACTCAAGCCCCAGTGAAATGCTGTTCTCAGCTTGGATCTCAGTCTTGCATCTGAGCAGTGTTTAGGGAGGAGCCTTCTGTCATCTCAGGTGCAGGCACTGGATTTAATTTGCTTTTTGCAGGCCACCATGGCAGGTGATGACAGTATCAGGCATGTACATAGCTGGATTTGTGACACCAGAGAGGATACTTGGTCTTGGTAAACACAAAGGAGATGGACCTCCTAAGACATTTGGATGTGGTCCTAGGAAATGTGGGGAAAGAAGGTGGCCCCAGAGGGCTGACTGAAGATCTCACCTTCACCAGGCAGTAAAATAGCAGATGAAATTGTATAAAATTAATGAATCCACAGGGGAAATGACACTACTTGTTTTTTGATAGGCAGCCGTGGGCTCTGCGTGTGCTAATGCCCCTCAGGAATGATCCATCTCAAGTAGAATAGAGTGAAAAAAGGGAACACAAGACTCACAGAAGGGCAGCAAGGATGACCAGAGGTCCAGACTGGCTGCTGCACCAAGGGTAACTCCAAGGACTGGGACTCTTCAGCCTGGGAGGTACACATGGCTGAAGTATACACAGCTGTGAGGGATGAGGAGAACAAGATCAGGGGCATCAAGTGAGAGCAGCAGGAGATAAGAATCAGTAAAACAGAGGTGCTTTCTCATGCACTTTGGCATTAAGCTGCTTCTACACCCTGCTGTGATTGCTCAATGCCAGTAGAGGTTAAGAAATTCCATAGGACAAGTACATGGAAGGAAAGTATCCTGAGCTTGACACAGGACACAGATACTACCTTTGGTTGTAGAAGTCTCTGAGCTGCAAAAGAATATTCACTGTGCCTGTGTCACACCCTTTGCTGTGCCCCAGCTGCTGCCTGATGTGGGAGACAATGCTAGGCTGGGAGGGCCCAAGGTGGCACTCTCCTGGTCTTTCTCTGAAAGGACCTTTGGGTCCCACAGCTTCAGGAAACCTGAACTCAACCCCCAGCATGGGAATGACACGTTATGTTACCATCCCATCAGCACAGAGCCCTGTCTCTGAGGGTGTTAAGAAGGGGAGAGAAGGGGCAGCCCAGACCATCTTGAGAAGGGTGTCCAGGACAGGTGGGTCTCTATGTCAGACCTGGAACTGTGGCCAGTGTCCAACTCACAAATACAGGAAAGACACTAATATACTGGAGCGAGTCCAGTGAAGGCCACTGAGGTGATTGAGGGAGCTCAGGCACATGACATAGGAGGAGAGGATGAGGGAAACTGGGTTTAATCAGGAGAGGGCTAATGGAGACCTCCTTGCTTTCTTCTGCTACCCCATGGGAAGGTGCAGCCCAGAGCCAGCCTCTTCCAGCAGTGCAGAGTGAGGGTCTGACAGGAAACAAAGTGACAAGGAGGAAAGTTCAGTTTCCCAGAGAGGTGGGTGATCTTCACCCACTGTGGGAGACAGTCAGCTGTGGATGGGACAATGTGCAGAGCAACTGATCTACATCCTTCTGGGGTGTGAGGCTGAACCAGAGGCATCCAGAGGTCCCTTCCCACCCCAGTCACAATGAGGTTCTGTGCCTCAGAGGGAAACCTGGGTGGTGAGCACAGGCTGAGCTCAGTTGTGGTGGGACAGAGGCTGCAGTGGGTTTGATCCTTCCCCCAGGTGCATGGAGGATGCACTTTTTTCTCTCCTCTCAGGCTCTGAATGGTTCCTGTGCCCACTGCCTGGCTGAGGCAGAGCTTCCTCTCACAGCCTCCACTCTCCCATCATTGTGTTTGCAGAGTGACAGTGCCCTCTGCTCCTGTCTCTGTGAGGAGATGCCTTCTCTCACCGTTTAGTCTTGGAAGCCTAAGCCTGTCAGCCACGAGGCTTCCACCCTGGTGAGCAGAGCCTTCCCCTGCTGCCTGCAGACCCTGTGCTGACTCACAGTGAGAGCTGCAGATGTTCTCTGGCTCCTCTCACACAGAAGGTCCTTCCCTTTCCCAGCCTGCACACAGACCTGTAGCTTCCTTCCTTTCTGAAATCACGGGCTTCTTCCTGCTCTCCAACACGACATCAACAAGCTCTCAGCCCTGGTTCTTCACCAAATATCCACGTGGGCTGGGCCAGGGCAGGGCTCTTGCAGAGGACAAGCATGATGCTGGACTTTCAGTCTGTGGATTTGTTGGAGGATGCTCTCTCTGAAGCCCAGAGGAACAGTCTGTGGAGAACACAGCGCCCTGCCTCCCACAGCAACCTCTGGCTGTTTGAAGAGATGCTGCATCAACCACAAGTGTCATCTTTAGCTCTGGGAAAGTGCTGGGGTTAATTCAATGATCATGTTTATTATCTCCTCATGCTGCACTTACAATAGCTCTGTGCCATGGGCACAGCTGGCACGTGCTCTGGTGCTTTGAAAGCCATTAGTACGTGTGTTTCACACCTGCAAGGGGCTCTTTTCAAATGCTGGACCCTGTAGAAATTGCAGAGGCAGCTGGGGAGATGAGCCCAAAGGAAGGTCCTTCTAGCCTATGCTAAGCCTCCCCTTCCCTGTATCCAGGGAAGGACAGGACCAGTCTCTGTAAGAGCAGGGATTGCTCTGGATCATATGGGTGAGCTTGTTTTTCCTTGGTCAAGTCCCATCATTACTATTGTGATAACCAGTGCTGCAGCCCCAAGGGGGGAGAAATATCAGCATGGGAGCAAGGGTCTCTCCTGTAGCTTCTTCTCCACATGGTCCATGGCCTCCTTTGTGCCCATGTCCTCATCCTCATCACTCCTGGTGTTGTGGAGACCTGCTTCCCAGGACCATTGGCTTGGGGAGAAGCCAGTCTGGTCGTCATTTGTCTGCCTTGGGGCTGGGAACCCGTCAGCGGGATCGCCCAAGTCTGGAGCGCAGACCTGTTCCATCCCCACCCAGCCACCTCAGTGTTCTCTGGGATCATCAGCCAGTTGCCCTGTTCACATTCCATCCCCAACATTCACCATTTCACAGATCTCCAGCTCCCTTCCACGAGCTCCTCCCACCTCATGGAAGGTGACAAGTTTTGGTTTAACGAGCCTAACTTCACTTGCCCTCACTTTGCAAACGAAAGCCATGGCACAGCTGTAATGAGTCATGACACTTTCCACCACGTTGTCCTGTCTGTCCGGGTTCTGCCCTGTCCCAGAGGGGCTTGTGCAACCTCTGGGCAGGCTCAGCACCACTTCCCCAGGGGCCCTCGTGATGCCCGGCCCAGAGGTGGGGATTTCTCAGAGGAAGCAGCTTGGCAGGGGTTCTCCTGGCCCAGCGGAGCAGAGGCAGCAGAGCTGTGGCTCCACCATGAGCCTTGGGGCTGCTGCCCCTGGGAGAGAGGTGAGGGCAGCCCTGGGGAGGGGGGGTAAGGATGGGTGTGGGGATGAGATGGCTGTGATGGTGGGGAAGGGGCGAGGGCACCTGTGTGCATGGGGTTGAGGACACCCATGGGGATGGGGTGAGGGCACCTGTGGAAGTGGAACAAAGACACCTGTGGGGATGGGGCAAGGACACCCATGGGGACCAGGGGGGACACCCATGGGGATGGAGCGAGGACATCCGTGGGGATAGGGGGAGGGCACCTATGGGCATGGCGGGGTGGGGAGGACACCTATGGGGATGGGATGAGGACACCTTTAGGGATGGGGGAGGACCCCCATGGGGACAGACGGGGTAAGGACACCCGTGGGATGATGTGAAGACAGCCATGGGCATGGGGGGCAAGGACAGCTGTGGGGATGGAGTGAGGCCACTGGCGGGCACGGTGGGGAGGGTGGCTGTGGGGAGAGGGAAGGGGGGCACGGCGGGCAGGCGGTGAGGACACCCGTGGGCAGCCTCGGTACCCGAGCAAGAGGCGCCTCCCGCCGCGCCCCGCGGGCCGGGGCTGGGCCGTGCGGGGCCCGGGGGGAGCCCCGGCCTCGCCGGGCGCCGCCCCGCGCGGTTCCGCCGTGGCGACGGGGCGGGCCCGGAGGCGCGGAAGTGCGGCCCGGCGGGGCCTTCCCCGGGCGGCAGGTGAGCGCGGGGCCGCGGCCCGGCCCCGCTCGGGGTTGGGGGGGTTGCTCACCGAGGCCCCGGCCCGGCGAAGCCAGGCCCGGGCCTACCCCGCCCCGGCGCTCGGCCCACCCCGCCCCTCAGGCCGCCATGCCCGCCCGCCGCCGCGCCGGGTGAGCGGCCCCGTCGGACGGTCCCGAGCTGCCTCCCGAGCACCGGGCGCTGCTTTCCCGCCCGCCGCAGGTGCCGCCGCCGCCGCTGCTGCTGCTGCTTCCCCGGGAGAGGAGCCGCCGCGGGGCCGGCCGGCGGCTGCTGAGGCTGGGGGTGAAACCGCCGGCGAAGCGATGCAGGAAGGTGAGTCCGCGGGCAGCTCGGCCCGGGCCATCCCCCCTGCCCCGCCGCACCGAGACTGCTGCGGCCCGTACGCCCGGGCCCCCGGAGCGACCCCACAGAGCCCCGCCGCATCCCCTGGGCGCGGGAGCCCGAGCATCCCTGCTTCCCCGCATGTCCGCGCCTCCCGGCATGGGTGCCTCTGGCAGCCTGTCGTGCCTGGCCAGCGACTGGCAGCGAGCGCCTGGGCTGCACCTGCCTGGCTGGTTCCACCTCCTGCTCCTTGTTTCTCCACAGCCATTGTGATCACCGAGCAGCCGATCTCCGTCTCCGTCCCGGTGGGATACTCCTTCACGCTGCGGTGCAGGGCTGAGGGACGCACGTCGCTGCAGTACCAGTGGTTTTGTCAGTACCAGGTAACAGTTGGAGCTGAGGTGGCCCTGGGTATGGCACTAGGCTGGGTCCCTGCCCGCAGTGATGGAGCTGGATCTCTGCAGGCAGGCCTGGTGGGAACCAGGAGGCAAGAAGAAGAAGGGGATAGAGTGTACGGGCATGCCAAAGGCTTCTACAGATGCTGGGAGGGAGTGTGCAATGGTGAAGCTCCTTCTCCTGCATCCCTGTGGCTGAAGGAGGGGAGGAACCCAGAGATTCCTGCTTTCCCTGCTCTTACCACGGACCTGCTGGTGCCTTCTGCTACCAGTGATGAGGGAGGACTCGCAGCCCACCATCCATGTTTTCCCTTTAGTCTACCTCCTGCCCGATCCCTGGTGGCACCAAGGAAGATCTACCCATCACTGCACAGAAGACCCAACTCTACACCTGCAGAATCAACGACCTCTACAGAAACGCTGTCTTCTCCGACTGGGTGAAGGTGGAGGTCCATCAGTGTGTTGCCAGAGGTATGAGCACATCTTCTAGCTTTTCTACCCTGTGTGGTTCCTGGGGCAGGATGTCCTCACACCTTGAAAACTGCAATACAGAAAGGTTGCTCCAGCAATGTTGACCAAGGCTGCCAGTCTAAGCCAGGCCTCTGTGTCCATCCTCTGCCTGGTTCAGGTCCCTGTTATGGTCCCAGCAAGCCCAGCTGCATGTACCTGCTTGTGCTGCTGACCACTCACAGTGGGTTTCCTGGAGTTATATTGGGCATTTGCCCCTTTGTGTTGGGCAGAGGGACTGGAAGAGGCAACCTGGCTGTGTCAAAGACGAGCAAAACTAACTCTGGGTGTGGTTGACCTCAGCAGGTTGACTGCGCCCTTGGCAGGAAAGCACAAGCGTCAGGTTTGGGAAGCCAGAGGCAGGGCTTTGGCGTGTCACTTACTGTGTCACTCTCAAAGATTCCCTGCTTCCGCAGCGGAAAGGCACAGCAGTGACCTTGTGTGGGATGGCATCTCTTGGGGCAGGTGGAAAAATGGTAATCTGAGGGCTGGAGCCCCTCTGCTCTGGAGCCAGGCTGGGAGAGCTGGGCTGGCTCAGCCCGGAGAAGAGAAGCTGCTTCTGGGGAGAGCTCTGAGCCCTTTCCCAGCCTTCGAGGGGCTCCAGGAGAGCTGGTGAGGGGCTGGTGCCCAGGGCAGGGAGGGCCAGGCCCAGGGGAACGGCCTTCAGCTGCAGGAGGGGGATGGAGAGGGGCTGGGAGGCAGAAATCCTTCCCAGGTTGGTGGGGAGGCCCTGGCACAGGGTGCCTGGAGAGGCTGTGGGAGCCCCAGGATCCCTGGCAGGGCTCAAGGCCGGGTTGGATGGGGCTTGGGGCACCCTGGGCTGGGGGGGTGTCCGTGCCTGTGACAGGGGGGTTGGACCTGGATGTGCTTTGAGGTTCTTTCCCACCAAAACCCTTCTGTGATAAAAAGCTCACTCTCCTGGCAACACACACAGGCCCCTATAGAAGCGGGGGGGGGAATCAACACCATTTCCTGTCTGTTCAGAGAGGAACACCAAGCCCGTGTCCCTGCTTCACAGGATTGCCCCCTCAGCTCTGGCAAGGAGAACCAGTCATCGTGCTCAACCCCACGGAGCAGAGGGTGGAGGTGGGGAAGCCACTGCAGCTGCAGTGTGCTGCCATGGGCGTCCCAGCCCCCAGCTACCAGTGGTACCGGAACGGGAACCTGCTGGAACACCAGAAGAAAAAAAAGCTGCTGGTAATATTGCCTTGCCATAGCTCAGAAACTTTGGGTGCTGTTGGGGGGGGGGTTTGGGAGAAGCTTGTTGCTGGGTGGTGGGCATGGGAGAGCTGCAGCAGCACTGGGGAGACTGCTGGAAGCTGTGTTATTGTCATCCTGGACGTGATGGGCAGCAGTCCTTAAGCCTGGCTCGTGTCCCTGTGCCAAAGCTTGGGCATGCTTTGATCTGTGTGATCAGGTGAACGTCAGCAGGGAGCCCTGTGTCCTTGCCTGTCCTCCCTGTCCCTCCAGCCCCTGAGAAGCAGCCTCAGGCTGGGCTGCCTTTCCCTGCCGCGCCGCGGGGGTTGTGAGGAAGCACTTCAGTCTCACCCCTGCTGCTCTGAGAGCTGAGTGAAGGACTCTGGGTGAACAGGGAATATGTTTTATGGGCTTCTTACAAAGCTGGGGATGGTGCTCTGAGAAGTAACCGATTCACAGATGCATCAAGGGCTCTCAGCACGGCTCTCGTGCCTCTTTGCAGCAGTGGTGCCACTATTGTCTGTCTGTGCAGGGGACTGTGGAGTGATGGAGCTGCAGAAGGGCTGTCTGCCTGCAGGAGAGCTGGGAGGAAGGTGGTTAATCCTGACAAAGGAATCAGGGAGACAGCAAAAGGCTTGGATTTATTTTTGGGTGGCTGGCTGAATGTAAACCAGAGCTGTCTCCTCGATGGGAGAAAGGCAGATTTCCTCCTGGGCCATCCTGTGAAGGGTAACCAAGATGAGATCCAATTTCTTCTCAGTACTGGTAGATAACGTTACAGGGGATGGTGGCCCCAGATTCCATGTTTCACAGGGAAGTTCAGGCTGGGAGTTAGTAAGAGGTTCTTCATTCTGGAACCAGAGAGGCAGCGAGATCTCTGTCCTTGGAGGTTTTAAATTCTTGACTAGAGGAAGCCATGGCCAACCTGGCCCAGTGGTGGCTTTAGTACCTCTCTGAGCAGGAGAACCAGAGGTCCTCACCAGCTAGTACAGCTCTGATTCTTGTCCCACATCAAGAGAAATGGGTAAATGTTGAAAACTTGCCAGAAGACAGCAATGGGCATGACCAGAGATCTAGAAAGTGTCACCTCAGTGGAAAAACAGGCAACCTTCTGGTGTCATCCACACACTGTCCTCCTAGCATGGCTCCTGGGGCAGAGCATGGCTAGGGTGCAGGGTTTGGGGGCTCCCAGGAAAAGAAGGGAACACGTTTGGGCAGAGGATTCTTGTGGTTTAGAAGCTGGGGTCAGCAGCAGACCTCAGCACGTGGCTCTCCTGAGTTTCTTAGACAGAGAAAAGTCACAGGAAAGCTTTTGGCCTTGAGGAAATGAATGAAGTCTTGGCATAGAGCAGGAAAAAAGGCTCTTTATTCCAGGAACACAGGTGCCTTTGGCAGATACCAGTGGGGGGGCATAGATTTTCCCCATAAATAATGTGATTTAACTTTTGATCCATCTAGATCCCCCACACCAAGGCCAGTGACTCCGGCACGTACCTCTGCTGTGCCTCCAACAGCCACGGAGAGCTCTGGACCAACGCTGTGGATATTCACATTGGTGAGCAGAGCCAACCCACCTCTGCTTTGCTGCACATCCCCCTCTGGCCTGGAAAGTAATTAGAGGGCAGGCAGGGATTCAGTGGGCTGCTGAAGGAGCACGGTGCTGCCACGTCACCCTGCGGCTCCGTGGGTGCTGGGGGAGCTGGGCTCTGGGGTGTGGGTGCAGGGGGAGTAGGGTGCCTGGCTCTGCCACTTGTGCTTTGCCCCAGCTTGGCTGGGTCTCACATGCTGGTTTTCAATCCTGCTTCTGCAGGGAGCTGTATGTGAGACACTCCAACATAGCAAAGCAGTGTGGGGCTTTGCAGGGAAGCAGGAATGTCCTGGCTGGCATGGGAGCAGCCTGCAGAGCAGCTTCTCACCCTGGGCATACTGGGTGCCATGGTCTCAGCAGAGCTGTGCAATCCCTGTCGAGTGGCAGGTGATGAATAGGATTCCTTGTTAAGGGGGTTCAGGGGTAGCAAGGGAAGTGGAGGCTGTAAAAGGGGTAAAAACCAAACCCCAGGCCCCTGTGCTGTGCTGGGCAGCGGTGTGGTTTGCTGCTGGGCCCTGCAGCCTGTCAGAAACCTGCTGCCATAGAGCAGATTGAGCACCCCCCAGATGCTTGCTGGGGCTTTCGTGCCTTGCTGAGGCTCCCTGGCCAAATCTCAGCAGGGTCCTTCACTAAACCTCATCTACAGCCTTGCTGAGCTGAAGTGATGTGCTCAGGAGCACAGAGCTGGAAAGGATGGTGGTTTATTTCAGGAAGGTTCAGGCCCCTCAGGCTGGCAGCCCAGGCCTGATGCTGCGTGAGCTTGATGGATCCCAGGGAGAAGATGGGTCCCCAGAGCCTCCAGTGTGCTCCAGCTTCGGTGTGATGGATGGTTGGCCCTCTGCCTTTGCCCTGCTGTGAGACAGGAATAGCACAGGCTGGATGTGCTGACTCTTTACTCCATCTAGAGATTTTTTCTGTGTCATAAGCTTCTCATCTCACCTTTTCAGCTGGCTGTAAAATTGCTCCACTGTGCAGCTGGGTCCTGTGTACCCAGAGAGTGCTCTCCCTGCCTCCTCCCAGCTGGCAAAACAGCATCTGGCATGAGACAGGCAGTGAGGAAGGGGCACAGGATTAGGTTGTTTTTAAAATGTTATGGCTGGGTGGCTTTAACATCCAACAGGCAGCTCTGTCAGAGGCAGAGAAGGATAAATGGGCCTGTTCTGATGGCTTTCCAGGCATCTCTGAAGCATTGGCAGCACTGGTTCAGGGGCTAAAGGTCTTCCAGGTCTCTGAGATTTATGCAATTCCAAATAGGCCCTTCATTTCTTTCATTAGAGCCCATGGGGCTTTAGGGTTTTCTCTTGGGCTGGATCTTTCTTCTCATTTTTAATTACCATAGGAAAAGCTGGAGCACTTGGTCAGGGTAATGATGATTTTAAGAGGCTGGGAGTGCTGGGGCAGGGGAGCTTGTGGAGCTCCTGAAAGTGAGTCACTTAGGGTGGCTTTCCTGAGCTGGAACTGCTCCAAGGCAGGGAAAGGCAAAGCAGGGTGGTGAGAGGCTCTGGGAGGATTATCACAAACCAGAGCAAACAGTCGGCTTCCTCTGCGCTCAGCGCCCCTGAGGAGAAGCTCTCTGGCTTGAAGCTGATGTTGATCTTGAGTTGTTGTTTTTTCCATAGAATAGAATCATGTGAGGTGGGAAGGGACCTTCAGAGCCCATCCAGTGCCACCCTGCAGTGAGCAGGGACATCTTCACTAGACCAGGACACTCAGAGCCCCATCCACCCTGACACTGAATGTCCCCAGGGCCCTCACCACCTCTCTGGGCAACCTGGGCCAGTGTCTCACCATCCTCAGAGTGAAGAACTTTCTCCTAATACCCAACCTAAATCTTTCCTTTGCTTTCACTGCAGGGAGGGAGCAGGCAGGTCATCTTGGGAAGCACAGCAGCTCAGGCAGGGCTGGTAGAAGCAGCGTGGTCCTGCTGATGGGTAAAAGCTCCTCCATGCTGGCCCTCCTTCCCTTGGCCTGCCCCTTCTCCAAGCTTTGCTTCCCAGCTGCTCAGGATTTCATAAGTCAGGCAGGATTTCATCAATCCTCCCAAAAATCCCCTTTAAATTTAGCAATCAGACAGTGAAGGACTTGCTGGAGGAGCCTTGCTTGTGTGGTGTTTGATCCAGTTTTGCATTGCTGGGGGATGTTGGAACAGGTTTCACAGCTCAGGGGGGATCTGGCACCATGTGCTGGGCACAGGTTTAGTGTTTCCCCTCTTTCTTTTCCAGGTGCATGTCGCTCTGAGAAGTTTTTTGGTGAGTACTGTCAGCTTTTCTTCCTGAGCATTTGTTCCCTTAATTAAAAGCCAGGCTCCAGGGTGGATGGGAGGACAGGACTTATTCCTCCACAGGCTGCTTCAAGTCTTTATTGGCTTTTGGAATCAGAGCTGCAGGGCACAGGATGAGCCCCTTGCCCTGCCAAGCCCCCATCAGCCTCAGCATGTGGAGTAGCCCAGTCTTGACCTCCATGCGTTTAAAAAGTGACACCTTTTCCCTTCCTTGAAATAACCTCCTCAGAGCAGAGCAAAACTTGCTCCCACCACTACTGAGCACCACAAATCCAGTTCTCCTGCAGTGGAAGGTGGGGGTAGAATGAAAGCAGGAGCCCAGGGTTTCTCTCCTTCAGCCTCTGAGGGAGAGGATGTCTTCTCCTGGCTCCATGCACCCCTCTCCTGGGCGCTGCTGGCACACAAGACCTATGGTCACCGTAGGGCAGGTGCCAAATAAACCTTGGTAACACAGATCCTCCTGCCCTCATGGGTTTTGATTTCCCAGTAAAGACTTTTTAAGTCTTTCTTTCCAAGTGATGGTTTGTGTATTTTGTCCAAGAGTTTGGAAAGCCAAGGGCTTTCTACAGGGCTTTCCAGGCTTGTAGCAGCACAGGGTTTGTCCTTCCTGCCTGGATATAAGAAATGATGTCCCACATCCTAGCTCAGCTGAAGGAGGTGAGACCCTACCTGCTGGGCACTTAGACCTTGTTGCTTGGTGTTCCCTGTAGCTACAGGCAAGATAGCACTTCTAGTGGGCAACAACCGGTACCAGCATCATCCCAACCTGATGGCTCCTGTCACAGATGTCTTTGAGCTGAGTCGGCTCCTGAAGCAGCTGGGCTTCCAGGTTGTCTCCCTTCTGGACCTGAACAAAGCTGAGATGGTGACAGCAGTCAGTCGGTTCCTGCAGCTCCTGGGAAAGGGTGTCTATGGTAAGGCCAAGCTGGGAAGTTTGAGGGTGTCACTGTGCAGGTAGCAGCTGTTGATGCCAGGGAGGAGGAGGAGGAGGAGGAGGAGGAGGAGGAGGAGGAGGGATTTGGCAATTCTCTGAAGAGCTGTTGAATTAAAAGAGAAGACATTGACCTTTCCTTTAGAGTGACCTTGTGGCACAGCCTGCTGTGGTGCCAGGCATGGCAGGAACCCCCAGGTACTCCATTTTGGCTAGGTTATAGGCAGGCAGAGGAGATGTTTCTCCATCAGGTGGCTCAACTCCAACAGCATGGTCTCATGCCAAGGTTTTGGGGACTCAGCACTTCTGATGGCAAGTGGGAGAAGGGAGAAGGTCTCTTGATTTTTTGCCTTAGGTGAAATGTTGAGGAGATTGAACTGTCGTTTGTCCCCACCGCGCTCCTTTGTGAGGAGAGGAGCTTCTTTTGAGCTGTGACTGCTCCAGCCAGCCACAATTTCCTGGTTTCTCTTTCCTGATGATCTAATTTGAGCCTCCAGCAACCTTTTTTTGCAGAAGTACATTCACATTCCCTGCTGCAGGTGGCTTTGAGGTCAGGCTTGGAGCTCAGCGCTGTCCTCAGTAGGAAGCATTCTTCAGACACAAAGCCAACCAGCAGACCTTGTGGGTCTCAAAGCAGGTGTTCAGGTTTGGAGGTGAATGTGGCTGCTCCAGGCTTTCTGAGGTTCTCCCAGCCTGATGGACACCCTGAAAACACCCCTCCCCCAGCAGAGGGTTGGGTTATCTTCTGCTTCCCATCCTTTGTGGGAGGCCCTCCCAGCAGCGTGGCGTGCCGGCACGCTCCACAGAAGCCACCACAGCCCAGTGGCAGCCTGGTGCTCAGCCTGAGGATGGAGGTTGTGCAATGGAAGGGGACAGAGCTGCTGTGAAGCCACCCTGTTCCGGGAAGCACTGACTCGTTGGGGAAGCCTGAGCTGGTGGGAAGGGAAGGGGCAGCACAGGGCGGCTGCTGTGCTGGCTGAGCACGTCATCTGAGACAGCACATTCCAGTGACCTCACTTGGGGCTTCCTGTTGTGGTCACTCTCTGAAATCCCCTCACATCTTGGGCTTTACACAGTCACAGAATCATAGGGGTTAGAAGGGACCTCCAGAGCCCATCAGGTCCAACCCCCTGCCAAAGCAGGGTCCCTGGGACAGGGCACACAGGTCGGCATCCAGACGGGGCTGGAATATCTCCAGAGAAGGAGACTCCACACCCCCTGGGCAGCCTGTCCCAGGGCTCCCTCACCCTCACTGGGGAAAAGTTCTTCCACATGTTGGTGACGAACTTTGTGCTCCAACTTGCAGCCATTGCCCCTTGTCCTGTCTCCACAGACACTGAGAAGAGGCTGGCCATTTCCCCCTGTGTCCCACCCTTCAGATATTGATACCCATTGATCAGATCCCCTCTCAGGCTTCTTTTCTCCAGGCTGAACAGTCCCAGCTCACTCAGCCTTTCCTCACAGGGGAGATGCTCCAGGCCTTTAACCATCTCTATAGCCTCCTCTGGACTCTCTCCAGGAGATCCCTGGCTTTTTTATCCCAGGGAGCCCAGCACTGGACACAATACTCCAGGTGGGGCCTGACCAGGGGCAGAGTAGAGGGGGAGCCCCCCCATGCAGATGAGCACAGCGTCCTGGTGCAGATCAGAAGAGAGGACACAGCCATGGGGTTCGTGTTTGAGCACAGGGCTTGTTGCCTGTAGAGTTTCATTTGGCTCAGGATGCTGCTAAGAGCTGAAGACATGTCTGACCTCCCTAGGCTGTTCTGTTATTGTAGGGTTCTCTGGGTGGCCCTCCCTTGTGTGTACTTGCTGACTTGTCTATGATTTACTTGTCTGCAGAGGTTGGTGGGAAGGGACTTTGGGGTCATCAATACAAGGTGGGGATTGGTAGTGGCTCTCCTTATCAGGTCTTGAAGATTTCCAGGGATGGAAGTCTCCACCTGCTCATCCCAGGGCTGCACCACCCTCCAGAGGAGTCTTTCCTCCTGTCAAACATGACTCTCCATGAGTCAGTGGTCCACACCAACAAGGACAGCTGGGCTTTGTTGTCTCTGTAACTGCCCCTCCAGGAACTGCAGGCTGTTAGTAGACCTCCCTTCACCCCCACATCTCTAGAACATCCCAGCCCAGATCCTTCCTCCTCTCTTCCCAGGGCCTGGGCCCCAAATCCTTGGTAGCCTCTGCTTTTTCCAGCTTCTCCCCCTTCCTCTGGAGCTGAGGTCCCTAAAAGTGGACACAGGATCTAAGTGGGGTGTACGTGGGGTCAAGGAGCGTGGGGACGGCTTCCTTGGTGGTCCTACATCTCTAGTGTAGCTCTGTCCCCAGCCAATCTGACTTCTCTTCAGCATGGTGTCCACTCTGACCATAGGCTTGCTGCTCAACCAGTGCTCAGCCCCAGCCAAAATGCTCCCTGGGGTTATCTGTCCCCATGCAGGACTTTGTCCTTCTTCTTGTTGAACCTTCTCTGAGATACTTCTCAGGCCCAGGCTGAGAACGTGTGTGGCTGCACGTTCAGGGTGATCCAGAGGCTCCTCTCATCCACCATATGGAGCTGGTGGCTCATCCAGCCCCTTTTCCTCCAGACCTCACCTCAGAAAAGCTGTGGAGGCCTTTTGAAGGCCCCAAACATCCGCTGAAGGGTCTAATTCTGCAACCCTCAGGCCACCAAGGAATCCCCCCACGTGTTATTTTGAGTGTCCTAAAAAGCCCCGAGCCCAAGGGCTGTCAGAAAGGCACCAGAGCAGCAGGCTGGGGGTGGGGTTGTGGGGACAGGCCCTCAGGCCTGACCCAGGCCTGTGGTGACACTTCCTGTGCCGTCGGGAGCGCCAGGAGCTTCCCCTTTAACTGGCCTCTGAGGTCACTGCTCTGACTCAGGAGATGTGGGAAGAGAGGGGAGGTGTTAGCTCACAATAAAGCAGCCCTTTCCTTCCCTAGGCAAACTGTTGGCTTTCCTCTCCAGGAGGAGAGGTTAAGTTCAGGGGAGGTTTGTGAAGCTCCTCAGCATCTTGTTTGGGTTTGAAGGTGAAGCTTTGTGCAGCAGGGGGAGTGCTTGGTGCACAACAGGACCTGGAAAGCTGGAAGGTTTAATGGTTGGATGGTTCTTTGTGGGCTGGAAAAGTGGGTATGGGTGAACCTAAGGAACGCTGTGAAGTGTCAGGTGTTGCACTGGGGCTGGAGGAGTCCCAGGCATAGATACACACTGGGAGAGGAGCTCCTGGGGAGCAGCTGAGAAGGACCTGGGTGACGTGGTGGGTGAGAAACATCACATGAGCCAGCAGGGTGATCTTGCAGCTCAGAAGGGTGATGGGATCCTGGGCTCCATCAGCAGAGGGGTGGCAGCAGGGACAGGGAGGGGATTGTCCCTCTCTGCTCTGCCCTCGGGAGGCCCCAGCTGGAGTCCTGTGTCCAGAGCTGGGGCCACAATACAAGAAAGATGTGGGACTGTTGGAGAGGGGTCAGAGGAGCCACAAAGATGCTCAGAGGGCTGGAGCAGCTCCCCTATGGAGAGAGGCTGAGGGAGCTGGGCTGGTTCAGCCTGGAGAAGAGAAGGCTGTGGGGGGACCTCATTGCAGCCTTCCCATCCCTGAAGGGAGCAGAGACACAGGAGGGGAATCAGCTTGTTAAAGGGCAGACAGGGGCAGGACAAGGGGGATGGGGTGAAGCTGAGGGAGGGAAGGGTTAGATGAGATATTAGGGGGAAGTTCTTTCTAGAGGGAGTGGTGAGGGGCTGGAACAGGCTGCCCAGAGAGATGGTGGATGCCCCCTCTCTGGGGGTGTTCAAGGCCAGGTTGAATGGGGCCCTGGGCAACCTTGTGTAGCTCCAGGCCTGGAGGCTGGTGGCCCTGCCTGTGGCAGGGGGTTGGAGCTCTGTGATCCTTGGGGTCCCTTCCAACCCAGACCAGTCTGTGATTCTATGATTATCCTGGACATTTCAGTTTTTCCCAAGTGCCTGGGACACTGGTTGGTAACAGATGTCACCTCCTCCCTCCCCTTGGCATGCAGGGAACCAAAGCCATCAGCGCTTGATGACTGGAGGGGCCAAACCTGAAGTGCCTGCATCTGATTTTTCCAGCAGGCTTCCTGTCTTGTACTCCTTTGTAGTCTCAGAGGAGGGTTTGTGGCTTTGGTTATGAAAGTTTAGAACTTCTGCAAACCAGAGCCCACCATTTCTGGCTGGTGATCCACCAGAAGAGGAACCCAGACCTTGTGGGCACCTGTGCAAACAGCCATTTGAGTCACTTTCCGTTGTCCCCAAGAGGAGGAACCCAAGGTGACTTGAGGCCTTTCTTACTCTGAGCTCATGCTTTCCATCCCACATATGATGACCTCATGCTTTTAGTCCTCCAGCTTCTGCCCCCTTCACTGTGCCCCTTGCAGCATCAGAGGTCAAGGGGAGCATCCTGCCAGCTACAAGGGTGGGATCAGTGGAGGGAAAACAGCAGCTGAAGTTGATGGAGTTCTCCTGCTTCTGCCTCTTAGCTGCTTGTTCCTGTTCCTGACCTCTCATTCCTCACTGTCCCTCAACTGCCATGAGTTGTCCCTCAACAGTGAGTTGTCCCTCAACTCATTGTGTCACCTCCCTGAGCGATTTTTAACCCCTCTCAGTTCCCCCAGTGGGCTTTCACCAGCATCCCCCCAGCAGTTGTGTCAGTGCTGGTGGGGGCTGGATTCATTTCAGGAGGCTCCAGCCCACGTGGTCCATGGTGGACCTCCCTGTGTTGCCATACCTCATGGAGGCAGAAACCCTTATGGTGAAGTGTCACGTGCTTGAGAGTAGAACTCTGAAACTAAAACTCTTCTTGGGTATCCACCAATCTTCTTGAACTTCCCACCAGACACCTTGATGAGTCTGAGTCCTCTCCTGCCATACAGGGCTGGAGTCTGGGCTAAGGTAGTTGAAGCACTTGGTCCATGTGTTCTGCACACCTGGAGAACTCAGCTCTGTCTCATTTTTCACCAGCTTATAGGTGTGTAAATACAAGCAGACCTTTGAAAACTGGAGGGTGTTTCCCATCACCTAATCCATGGCTAGTTTCTTCTCTAAAACTAGGAAGGAGAGGAACTCCTCATTCAAAGGCTGTTGATGTACTTTCCATCATGGTGAAGTACTTGGTCTGTTGTCATCTCCTTGCAGTGAGCTGATGGTTGACCAGAACTTGGAATAAAGGTGGTGTTGGGCCTGGCAGATGCTGAGCTTGGGTGTTGTAGCCCAGGTGATCATGGAAATGGCTGAAGCTGGTGTCTTTGGGGTGTCCTGTTGGATGGTGCTGAAAACCACAAGTGCAGGAGAACCTTTCAGGGCGACTTCCAAGCCTGCTGAAGGGGATGGGCTGGAGAAACAAGTCACAACTGGGAGGTCAGCGTAGCTCCAGTTTCATGGGGTCTGGGTCTGCCCTGCCCTTCAGGACAGGAAGGTGGGACATGGCCATGGGGAGCTGTTCACAGACCTGTTGGGTCACATCATGACTCCTCCTCTCCTCTCCCTGTTCCCAGCTCTGTTCTACTACGCTGGTCACGGGTACGAACATTCGGGAAGGAACTACATGGTCCCCGTTGATGCTCCACAACCCTACGCCCCTGAGAACTGCATCAGCGTGCAGAGGATCCTCCAGAAGATGCAGAGCCAGCAGACAGCCCTGAACCTCGTCCTGCTGGACACCTGCAGGAAGTGGTATGGTGCTCTTGCCCCTCTCCTCACCCACCATGGGCAGCACGTGGCGTTTTGAGGGGTTGGGGGGAAACAGCTCCCAGCTCCAGGCTCTGCTTCTGCAGAGGGTTTCTACACAGCCATGTGGGCTGTTCCTGTGGACTGCTGGGGCCATGTCCCCCGTTGTGCTGCAGAACCCAAGCCTCTGATGGAGGTCTATCAGGCTGTGCCATAAAATTAGCAACCTGCCAGGTCTTGAAGGATCTCCTGGGAAACCCAGCTGGTCATGTATTAGGTGCAGGGAGCATCAGATGCTGCCTGAGATCTGCTGGAGAGAATGGGCTGGAGACCTTCCCTTGATTTTTTTGGGGTGAAGAAGCCTGGCAAATACAGACAAGTCACCCAAAGCTTCCAGAGGGCTGGCTCTGCCCTGGCATGAAGTGTTGGCTGAAGCTCAGGGTGGGGTTTGTCCTTCTGGACCCTGTGGCCCTGGCAGGCTGTAGCAGCATCTTGCTGACTTCAGGCTTTCACATGCTCAGGCTGAGATGGTTTAGCTCACCTCTCTTCTCCTGGCTGTGTTTTTGGTAATATCTCAGTGAGAAGAGCAGCATGATGGGGGAAATATTTTAAGATGTTCTACTTGGGTTTTACTGACCTTAAACACTTCTGACGTGGTCATGTCATGAAGTGGGACCCAGGCTGCTGTTGAGGTCAGGGATCAGCTTTTTCTCTCTATGAAAGATCCATAGAATCCCAGAATCCCAGATTGGTCTGGGTTGGAAGGGACCCCAAGGATCACAGAGCTCCAACCCCTGCCACAGGCGGGGCCACCAGCCTCCAGGCCTGGAACTACACAAGGTTGCCCAGGGCCCCATCCAACCTGGCCTTCAACACCCCCAGGGATGGGGCACCCACCCCCTCTCTGGGCAGCCTGTTCCAGCCCCTCACCACTCTCTCTGGAAAGAACTTCCCCCTAATACCTAATTTAAATGTCCTTTGTCTCTCCTTGGGAGCTCTGCCTGTGCTGGGACAGGGGTTGAAGTTCTGCAGCTCTGTATTTCTGAAGGGGGTGTTTATACCTGGGGCCAGCCAGGTGCTTGCCAGGGGTTGTGGTTTAACCCCAGCTGGTACATGGGGTGAGGGGAGGAGAATCACAATCAAAACACTCTCTCTGGAAAGAACTTCCCCCTAATATCTAATCATCCTCCCTTGGCCTGCAGATCCTCCATCCTACAGCTCATGAGCTGCAGAAATTCATTATCTGCCCATTTTCAGCAGAGGGGGGTAGACTATTTCAGCAGAAGCTGCCTTTAGCTCAGTTATTTCGGTCTCCTGAGGTAGATTCACAGGTCAGAAAAGACCTGGAGAGCAAATGCAGCAAATTCTCCCCCTTCTTTCTGTGATTCCTGGACAAAGAACCAGAAAGATGACAGGGATTTTGATCCTGCTGCCAGAAAGGAGCTGCCAGCCCATGGAGGGACATTAAACCTTTGATGCCTTTTAGCTGCAGAGGTAGGAACACTCCCTTTGGAGAGCCACAAGCTGGCTGTGCTGGGACTGAGTGTCCAGCATCACTGGAACTCACTGTCCCTTGGTACCCACCCTGAATGCCCCAGAGTGACCATCCCCTTCCTCCCTCTCACTCACTGCTGCCCCTGAGAGCCCAGTTTGCTGCTTCCCAGCGCTGGCCAAGCACCACCCCAGCAGACATGGTGGCACTTTGCTGCTGTCCCCACCACCATCCACGCAGTTCTTGTGGCTTCGTGGGTGGAGATGGGCTGGTGTGGCCCTGGGTGGCTGGTACAGCCTGGCCAGGGCAGTGTGGGGATGTGGAGGCTGCATGGAGGCTGCTCACATGAACAGCAACGGTCTCTGAAACAGCTTTGAGCTGATGCCTCCTTTCTTGGTGTCACCAGAGGTTTCCCTGTTTAGTGGGGACTTAATGGCACTTTGGGAAAATAATGGGATGTGGGATGTGCTGTGACATGAGGCATGGGGGTGTGGCTCTGTCTCTCTCCTGCCCCTGTACTGGGCACCTTGAGTGCTGTGTCCAGTTCTGGGCTCCTCACCATAAGAAGGACATGGGGGTCCTGGAGCGAGTCCAGAGAAGGGCAACCAGGCTGGGGAAGGGGCTGGAGGGCAAATCCTCTGAGGAGCAGCTGAGGGAGCTGGGGGTGTTCAGCCTGGAGAAGAGGAGGCTGAGGGGAGACCTTCTCCCCACCTCCACTGACCTGACAGGAGGGTGCAGAGAGGTGGGCGATGGTCTCTTCAGCCAGGGGACAGGAGATGGGACAAGGGGAAATGGGCTCAAGCTGGGCCAGGTCAGGGTCAGCTCAGATGTGAGGGAAAAGTTCTTCCCTGAAAGAGCTGTGGGGCTGTGGCACAGGCTGCCCAGGGAGGGGGCTGAGTCCCCACCCCTGGGTGTGTTTAACAGCTGGGGAGATGAGGTGCTCAGGGATCTGGGTCAGCACAGGACAGGGACGGTTGGACTGGATGATCTCCAAGGGCTTTTCCAACCTGGCCATTCTGTGAAGGTGTCATGTTCTCTTCCTCCTCTTCCCTGCAGCAAGCACCACTTAGTGCAGGAAGTGTCATCTCCAGGCTTGCAGGGGATGGCTGCAGAAGCTGTCTCCTGAGCACATTTTTCTTGAGAAGTTCCCATTTCAGCTTCTCAGAGAGTTCTGATGTCACAGTTGGGTGTGCAGGGCTCCAGGGCCCCTCTCCCAACGCCCTTTCGCTGGACCGATGCCACGAATCCCTCACAGTTCACTGCAGGAACCAGGAGGGGCCGTGTCTGTGCTAAGAGGGGGCTCACCCAGAGCATCTCTTCACCCCATGTGGCAGCATCAGAGATGCCAAGGGGATGAGAAACACATCCTCCTGGGCCAAGTGGGAGCAGATGTTCCGCTCCAGCAGAGGAGGAGCCAGGAATGTGGAGCCTGTGTGTAGCCTTGTACGTTTATCTGCTTGGTTGTGGGTGGATGTGATTGCCTTTTCCAGGAATTCCCCAGTTTATGAGGGTTTCTGGAATGTGCCACTTAGGACAGGACACCATCTCCTGTCCAGCCAGCAGATCAGAACTGGGTTGTGTGAGATGTGCTGTGTAAATGAGACTTTTTAGGGCCACTACCACCCTCTCTGCTGTCTGGCCTCTCCCTGTGTTTTGTCACCATCTGGAAATCACAGAATCCCAGACAGGTTTGGGTGGGAAGGGTCCTCAGCCCCCCCAGTGCCCTCCTGCCACGGGCAGGGACACCCCCCCCCGCCCAGGGTGCCCCAAGCCCCATCTAACCTGGTCTTGAACCCTGCCAGGGATCCCAGGGCAGCCCCAGCTTCTCCAGGCACCCTGTGCCAGGGTGTCCCTGTGCTCCCAGCACAGAATTTCTTCCTTATCTCTACTCTAAACGTGCCCTCATGTAGCTCAAACCCTTGTAGCACCCCCTTGCCCCTGGAAATTCAAGCCCCTGTGTGTCTTCTGCTGGAGCAAGCAGCCATGGCTTGTGTGCTTGTGCTGTGGGTGGCTCCAGCCTCGCTGGAGCTGTGGGTGCTGTCATGGAAGGGTCATCTCAACTTGTGTCCACACGAGCTGTGGTTGCACCCACAGCTCCAGGCTTGCTTGCAGGGCAGGGAGCAGCTCAGCAGCACAGACAGGTCAAAGCTGGCCCTGTCTACTCCTTTCCCATGGTTTGGGTTCTCTGTGGGACTCCTGGCTGGAGCCTCTGCTGCCACCCAAGGAACATGGGTGGTTGTGTCTGATGTGAGGATTGATCTTACTGCCATGTGTGGGAGATGGGCTTGGTGGAGCCCCCAGGCTCTGTCCCCTCCCAGCACACACTGGTGGGATGGGTGTTCTCAACACTGAGTCCTGCCTTTGTCTCCTCTCCCTTGGCTGGATGTTCCCAGCAGGGGACAACAGAACCTCAGGTTATTTTGGGGTCCCAGGTCTCATTTCCCCTGGATTCCCAGGTTTCTGCATTCACTGAGGAGTAGCTCAGGTGCAGGTAAACCTCTCTGATGGTCAGTGTTCCCATTTAGAGGCTTCACTCCTCCACCTTTTCTCTCCTGACCATCTTTAGAAGACTCACCCAAGCCAGAAGAATCCTGCCAGGAAACATCTCCAGACTGCACCAGCAGCAGTAGGTAACGTGCTGGCTGCTGGTGGTGCAACTGTCCCTTCTGCTCTCCTTGGTGTGCCAGCTCCAATCCAAGGAAACCATTCTGGAACTGAATGACACCCAGTCCCACCCCCTCTGTGCCTGTGGCTGATGCCTGTGTGATTGGGAATGGCTCCAAGTCACTGGTGTGAACTGGAGGCAGCTGGTCCCTGTGCTGAGCAGTCTGGCTGCAGTCAGATGAGCCATGCCTGGCCAGTCACTGGTATTTTTTTCCAGTGGAAGCCTGGCCCTACCTGATCTCTAAAGGAACAGGCTCTGTGCTCACTGACCTGTATCTAGACCAGGGTGCTGGGACCAGTTTTGGGTTTTGAGACCCAAGTACGTGTCCCACTCCCATCTCTGTGAGATCTGTTGGTGGCCCTGCCTGTGGCAGGGGGTTGGAGCTCTGTGATCCTTGGGGTCTCTTCCAACCCAGAGCAGTTGTGATTCTATGATCTGGAGGTGTGTCAGACATAGCATGCTGTGGTGCCCTCAGGCAGAAGGTGTGTGCATGGGCTGGAAGGGAAGCTGTGGGGCAGCCCAGACCTGGGACAGGTGGTTGAGCTGTAGCCATGTGATGTGCACACCTCCAGGTTCTGTAGGGACAGTTGTCCTTTGGGCCACTGTGGGCCATACATGCTCTGCACTGAGCTGCTGCCTGGATTGGTGACAAACCAGCCTCAGGAGGAGGCATGGTTGCACCCACAGCTCCAGGCTTGCTTGCAGGGCAGGGAGCAGCTCAGCAGCACAGACAGGTCAAAGCTGGCCCTGTCTACTCCTTTCCCATGGTTTGGGTTCTCTGTGGGACTCCTGGCTGGAGCCTCTGCTGCCACCCAAGGAACATGGGTGGTTGTGTCTGATGTGAGGATAGATCTTACTGCCATGTGTGGGAGATGGGCTTGGTGGAGCCCCCAGGCTCTGTCCCCTCCCAGCACACACTGGTGGGATGGGTGTTCTCAACACTGAGTCCTGCCTCTGTCTCCTCTCCCAGGTACAACCCTGACTGTGCCCTGTCCCAGATCCAGCCCCTGGAGCCCTGGGGCAACACCGTGTACGGCTACGCCACGTGAGTGCCCTTTCCCTGCCCACAGGGGCACAGCCATATCTCCTCATGTCCCTCTATGCCTGGTGGCTTTGGAGGCTGCAGAGAGAGCTTTGCCCACGTTTCCTTTGGCTCTCACCCTGCATCCCCAGCCTTTCCCATTCAGACACATATTTTCCTCCTCCTGACATGGCTAGTGGCAGCCTGTGTGTCATTTACAGATGTCACCTGACGGTGTGAAGCTGCCATCAGCTCCTTTAATCTGTCCTTCCATGCCTGAGCCTGATTCCCACAGCACAGGTGCCACCAGTGTGTGTCACCTGTAGCCTCCTGAGATAAGGATGAACATTACTTCCTGCTCCAGTGCCAGTTCTGCTGTCACCTACCTAGGCTGGCAGAAGAGGCTGTGCTCTCCCCCCTGTTCCCCTCCCTGACTGCTCTTACCCACCCCACATCTTTCCCACCCTCTCCTGGGCCAAAACCAAGCACTTGGCACCATTGCATGAGTTGCTAACTCAGGCTTGGCAAACAAGAGTTCAGGTGGAGTTGACAAACCCTGACCCACCCCCAGGGCTTTGTGCCCACTGCAGAAATGTGAGGATGAGTCCTTACCCTTGCAGGAGTGAAGATGCAGAAGCCTATGAGTTGCAGGATGGGGAGTTCAGCTCTGGGATCTTCATGAAATACCTGAAGAAACATATTCTGCAGGAGAAGAAGGTGACACACATGCTGGATGATGTGTTAGAAGGTAAAGGAGTGCTCTTACCCCAAGCTGGGAACCTCTTCTTTCACTGGCTGTGTTGTGAAGAGACACCAGCAGACACTGAGTGGCTCTGTGCCACCCCACCCCAGCCATCCCAGCATGGGAGAGCATGAGGGTCCCTAAAAACCAAATTGCAGGCTGTGGTGTGTGTGAGCTCCTAATGACCTGGTAGCAGTGTGGAGATGTTCACATAGGGTCTGAAAGGCAGGGGGGATAGGTAAGGAGCCTGGGGTGACCCTTGTGCCTCTGAACTTTCTCCTCCAGACATTGGCCAGGACCCCTTGGTCACTGGGAAGCAGGTGATGGAGATCAAACACACCCTGAAGGAAGCTCGCTCCCTGACCGACCCGATCTGCCCCTCGGGAGCCTCTGCTGAGCCCTGGGGCCGTGGCCACGGTGAGCTGTGCAGGGTGCTGGAGAGGGTGGGAGTCCCCATGCTCCTCAGGGACACTGCTCTGCAGGGAGGGTGTTGGTGGGACCCTCCTGAGGACCAAAGGTGCTGACCCTGCTGTGCTTTTCCTTCCCAGAGCTGCTGAGCAGGAGGGTGACGTTCCCCTGCGGGCTGCAGGCGGAGCTCCGCTTCCACCGGCTCTTCACCAACGTGCTGTACGTGTGTGCCAGGCTGCAGCCCCCCCCAGCCCACATCACTGACACCCAGCTCCAGCTCTGCTGGCCCAGTGTGAGTCCTCTGCTGCTCCCCTGCCCCTCAGTTCCCACCAGGCTTCTTACCCCGGGGGTGGAGTTTGGGAGGGGGTTGTGATGAGCCCAAGGGGCCCACATGGGAAGGGATCTCCTTCTCCACTCCTTCTGGTGCAGATAACCCTCTCTGCTGACACCTCCCTGAGTGTTTCTCCCACATATGGGGCTCCTGCTTTGCTCCCAGAGCATCACAGAACACATTTGGGGCCAGTCCCAATGCCTTTAACCTGTTACTCCTCAGATGGAGTTCTGGTCTCCC
The DNA here is from genome assembly GCA_020800305.1 of Porphyrio hochstetteri. Taxonomy (NCBI): domain Eukaryota; kingdom Metazoa; phylum Chordata; class Aves; order Gruiformes; family Rallidae; genus Porphyrio; species Porphyrio hochstetteri. The sequence continues at coordinate 12,764,363 of CM036915.1, read as the reverse complement.
TGATTAAATTACTGCACTTCAGTTGATTGAGGTGAAGAGCTCTGCTGTGCTTGGAAGCAGATCTGGCTTTCCAATGCTCCCCCCCTTAGCCTGCTGCTCTACTGGATCTTAATGTGACTGTCAGGCAGAGAAGGACCTGGGAGTGTCTGTGAGGCAGAGAGGGACCTGAAGGTGTTGGGTGACTGCAGGCTCACCATGAGCCAGCAGTGTGCCCAGGTGGCCAGGAAGGCCAATGGCATCCTGGCTTGTGTCAGACACAGTGTGGCCAGTAGGTCTGGGGAGGGGATTGTACCCCTGTACTGGGCACTGGTGAGGCTGCACCTCAAGTGCTGGGTCCAGTTCTGGGCTCCTCACCATAAGAAGGACATAGAGGTCCTGGAGCGAGTCCAGAGAAGGGCAACCAGGCTGGGGAAGGGGCTGGAGGGCAAATCCTCTGAGGAGCAGCTGAGGGAGCTGGGGGTGTTCAGCCTGGAGAAGAGGAGGCTGAGGGGAGACCTTCTCACTGCCTACACTGACCTGACAGGAGGGTGCAGAGAGGTGGGCGATGGTCTCTTCAGCCAGGGGACAGGAGATGGGACAAGGGGCAATGGGCTCAAGCTGTGCCAGGGCAGGGTCAGCTCAGATGTGAGGGAAAAGTTCTTCCCTGGAAGAGCTGTGGGGTTGTGGCACAGGCTGCCCAGGGAGGGGGCTGAGTCCCCACCCCTGGGTGTGTTTAACAGATGGGGGAGATGAGGTGCTCAGGGACCTGGGTCAGCACAGGACAGGGATGGTTGGAGTCGATGATCTCCAAGGTCTTTTCCACCCTGGTGACTCTGTGATCCTGTGATATCTTCCCTGTACCCTCCACAGTGAAGCCCCACCCCTTCCTTGCACCCCTTCTCCTGCCTTTCCTAACGGGCCATGCTCTTTCCTGGTGGTCTCCAGGCCACCTGTGGGGGTTTCCTGTGTCCCTCCTTTCCTCCAGTCCTTTGGCTGCAGCGCAGCGTGACCAGTGGTCGCTGGTGGAGGGATGGTACCCCTAAAGCCCCTGTGGTCACTGGTGCAGAGTGGTGCATCCAGCTGGAGGTTGGAGCCTGATCCCCCCCTCTTCTGGAGCTGGAGCATCGTTTCTCCCCCGTGAGCTCCCTGACCACGCATGGAAACCACCCGTGTGTCTGCATGTGTTCTGTGCACCCACCCCCCACCAGCAGCTGGGGGGAAAGGGGGTCCTGGCTGCCTGCTCCTGCTTCTGGAGCTGGTTTAGGAAGGACTGGAGAGGCCAAAAAGGGACCTCAGTAGAGGCAGGGTGATACCACCTGCATCCCTGTGCTGCTCCGCAGCAGTGCTGGCTCACACTGACCTCCAGTGGCGTCTGCTGACGTGGCACACGGGCTGTCACTGGGTGTCTGCCTGGTGCCACCAGCCCTGCCAGAGGGACCAGGGAGAGCTGTGAGGGGGTCTGTAGAGGACAAGCTGGCTGTGTCCTCCTTGGGGATGCTGGGGGAAGCTGCTGGGGCCCTCGGCTCCAGAAGGACATAGAACCCCTCGAAAGTAGGGCCACCGAGGTGATGAGGGAGTGGAACCCCTTCCTTATGAGGAGAGGCTGAGGGAGCTGGGCCTCTTTAGCCTGGAGAAGAGGAGACTGAGGGGTGACCTCATCAATGTCAAAGGCTCTTCTCCAAGATGGCAGCGACAGGACAAGGGGCAAGAGGTGTGAGCTGGAGCAGAGGGCGTTCCATGGGAATGTCAGGAGGAACTTTGTCACTGTGAGGGTGATGGAGCCCAAGGGACAGGCTGCCCAGAGAGACTGTGGAGTCTCCTTCTCTGGAGAGAGTCCAGTGAAGGACATGGAGATGATGAAGGGCCTGGAGCATCTCCCCTGTGAGGAAAGGCTGAGTGAGCTGGGGCTGTTCAGCCTGGAGAAAAGAAGCCTGAGAGGGGATCTGATCAATGGTTATCAGTATCTGAAGGGTGGGACACAGGGGGACATGGCCAGCCTCTCCTCAGTGTCTGTGGGGACAGGACAAGGGGCGATGGCCTCAAGTTGGAGCACAGGGAGTTCCACACCAATATGTGGAAGAACTTCTTCCCAGTGAGGGTGAGGGAGCCCTGGGACAGGCTGCCCAGGGGGGTGTGGAGTCTCCTTCCCTGGAGATATTCAAACCCACCTGGATGTGTTCCTGTGGGATTTAGTCTGGGTGATGCTGCTCTGGCAGGGGATCATCTTTGGAGGTCCCTTCTAGCTCCTAACCTGTGATTCTGTGATCTGAGGCACAGTTGCCTTGCTGAGATGCAGGAGCTGGAGGTTGAGGGCCACCAAAACCAGGTTCCATGTGTGTGGAATGAACCCAGGGAGCCCTGTGGTTGAGGAAACAGTACTTTTCCCACCAGCAGAGTGACCTAAGCAGAGGGCTGGGCTCGCTGGCAGCCTTGCCAGAGATGGGATTTTCTAGTCTTGATCCATTTTCTCTAGTTGTCCAGTTGTCCAGTTCTCTCCCACCCTGTTTGTTGCCAGCCTTGTGTTTTCACTTGGCAAGCACCATCTGTGGAGAGGCTGCTCAAGGACTTACATGGGGAAGAGAGGGGACTAGAGGTGGGGTGACTGAGGAGGACTTCTGGCCATGGACTAGTTTTGTCCTGGTGATTGGGGTGTTGTAGGTATTACAAGTCTAGCAGGGTTCCAGACTGACATTGACACCTTTGTAAGAGCCCATGAAGGCTGCTGAGAGCCCAGGCACCACCTCAGACTCAGAACATCGCTGATTTTCCCCTGGCAGGAGGCTGGCAGGTGGGGTCACCCTGGGCAGGGTTGGCAGCATGCATCTTCTGCCCTTGGAGGTTGGAGCTGGCTGGGTGTGATGGGGCTGCTCTGCTCCTTTATTCCAGTCCAGCAGGAGAGCTGCTCGACCCCCCTGAGCTGTGTCCTCCCACCTCCCTTCCTGCCAGCTCCACTCACTGCCCTGCTCTTCCCTGAGCTCCTCCCAGTTGTCTTTTTGGTGGTCATCAAGTCATGACTTGACATCAAGTCATGACATCAAGTGTGGAGGTGGCACTTGGCTTTGCTCTGTTCAGAGAATAAATGGTATTTCTTCAGCCTGTCTCCAGTGGACCTACTGGATCAGCAGTGGTGTTTCCTCCTGTTCCTTGCCTTGCAAGCAAGGGTGTCCCAGATGCCAGCAGATTCCAGCCAGCATTTGGGCTTCAACATTTTAGCTTCTAGCTCCAGTGTTCTCCTGGCCAGAAACAAATGACTTTGGCCACTTGCAGGCAGCAGTCCCAGTCCAGGGAAGGTCTGGAAAAGCTAGCAAGAGCTCCCAGGGCTTCTCTACCCCGTGTCCTGACAGCCTCCTTCATCACCCAGTGTGACTTCTGCCAACAGCAAGAAAGTTCTGCAAGGGTGGGACCCTCCTTCTGTGCCACCAGCTTTATGTGTGGCTGCTGTGGGCTTCTCAGCTCCCATGGCCAAAGCCAGGCCAGCACACTGGCCACAGCAGGTCAACAGGATGGGCTGTGGTGGCCAAGGGAAGTGTCTTTGCATGGGAGGGGCTGTTGGGCTGAGGGCTGTCACCTGCCCTAAGGAGGTCAAACCCAAAGCAAGGTGCTCTTCTGTAAGGCACCTGTTCCCTTGTCCTTGTGCTGCCAGCAGCTCCCAGACAAGGTGTTACTGAAGAGGATCCCCTAGAGATGGAGCTGTTTGGAGAAGTTTGAGTGACTGAGCAAGAATTAACAGCCCTTGAGATGGGGAGGGGCACAGCTCAGGGCTTCCTCCAGCCTTGTCTTGAAGAACCTCCTCCCACCTCAACAGCCCACTTGTGCTGCTGGTTGTGAAGCCAGGTGCTGCTGCTGTCTGTGCTGCTGGAACCCCACTATACCACAGCCTTCCCAGGAGATGCCATCAGGGGATGTTTAGCTTGGTCTTCCCACTGCTCTGGGGAGGCAGCATGTGAATCCCTGTGTCTTGTGCTCTGTAGTACCTCCCTTGGGGCACCCAGTGTTTCCACCAGCCAGAGCACCCAGGGCAGGGGCCAGCCCAGCACTGCCCAGTGCAGAAGCACCATGGCTGGTGGGCACATCCATGCTGGGGCTGGTGGCTGACTTGTCTTTGCATTTCCTCTTGTTTTCCTGACCCAGGAGATGCCTGAGGTTGCTGCCCTGAAGGAGAGCTGCCTGGAGCAGGTGGGCTTCCTGCTGACCCCTGTGCACAGTGGGGAGGAGCCGGACTGTGTCCTCCACATCTGTGGCCTGCAGAAAATTCAGGTAGAGAACAGCCAGGTGCCAATCATGGTTCTCCTGCAGCCTCCTCTAACTGGCAGGTCCTATCCATCCCCGCTGGCTTGAGCTGGATGTGTCCCTCTGACTGTGCCCTGTGTCAGGGTGACATCCAGATCGATGTCACAGGAGCTCCTGGGTCTCCAGGGCTCAAAATCCAGTGTCTTTCTCATGGTTCATGTTGTTCCATGCTGCCAGGCCAGGGAGGCTGTTCTTTGAAGTGTGGCCAGCAGATGGAGAGAGGGGATTCTGCCCCTCTGCTCTGGGGAGACCTCACCTGCAGTGCTTTGTCCAGCTTTGGAGCCCTCAGCACAAGGACATGGACCTCTTTCAGCAGGTCCAGAGGAGGCCACAAAAGTGATCAAAGGGCTGGAGCAGCTCTGCTGTGAAGCCAGGCTGAGAGGGTTGGGCTGGTTCAGCCTGGAGAAGACAAGGATCTGGGGGGACCTTCCAGCCCCTTCCAGCCCCTGACAGGTGTCTGTAGGAAGCTGGGGAAGAACTGTTCCCAAGGGCATGGAGTGACAGGAGGAGGGGTGATGGCTTAAACTAGGAAAGGGGAGATCTGGGTGGGATATTAGGAAAAAGTTCTTCACTCTGAGGGTGGTGAGACACTGGCCCAGGTTGCCCAGAGAGATGGGGGAGGCCCCATCCCTGGGGACGTTCAGTGTCAGGGTGGATGGGGCTCTGAGTGACCTGCTCTAGTGAAGATGTCCCTGCTCACTGCAGGGTGGCACTGGATGGGCTCTGAAGGTCCCTTCCCACCTCACACATTCTGTGATTCTGTGGTTCTTTGCCTGTATCAGCCAGGGGTAGATCAGACCAGCCTGGACAGTTCAGTTGAGGGGTGTTTCACCAAGAGATGGGCTCACTGGCTGGTGACAGTCTCAAGCAGTGGGAGGCTTCATCACCATCAGGGTGCCACTACCAAGCCTGATCCACACTTCAAAAGACTCCCAAGCTGTTTAAAGACCACGAGAGAGGCGAAATAGCTGGTCCCCTGGCTTGGCTCTTCCAGCAGCTCCTCTCTCCCCAGACAGCAGTGTGCACCTCCTTTCTCAGCTGATTTCTTTTTCCTTCTCCCCCCCCCAGCCAGTGGATCTTGCCAGCTGCTTCTCTCTGCCCCCCTCAGGCTCACACCCAAGGCTGCTCAGAAGCTGGATCTGCCTGCAGCTTGCTGAGTGTGTGACATCCCTCAGCATATGGCAGCTCCTACAGTCCTTGATTGTTCCTGGAGCTCTTTTCTGAACCCATCCCAAGCATTCAGTGCTGCTTTGAAGTGCAGACATGAGACACCTGGACCCTGCTCTGCCAAAATCTTCCTCCAGGCGCCTCAGGCACGGCCCCAGGCTCGGGGTGCACGCTCAGGGATTTGGCTGCCACCAACATGGTTCTTCCCTGATTGCTTCATCTTTTGGGAAACCCTAAAATAGAATCATAGAATCATAGAATGGCATGAGTTGGAAGGGACCCCAAGGATCATAGAGCTCCAACCCCCTGACACAGGCAGGGCCACCAACCTCCAGGCCTGGAGCTACACAAGGTTGCCCAGGGCCCCATCCAACCTGGCCTTGAACATCCCCAGGGATGGGGCACCCACCCCCTCTCTGGGCAGCCTGTTCCAGCCCCTCACCACTCTCTCTGGAAAGAACTTCCCCCTAATATCTGATCTAAACCTTCCTTCCTTTAGCTTTAATCCATTCCCCCTTGTCCTGTCATTGTCTATCCTTTTAAAAAGTTGATTCCCCTCCTGTGTCTCTGCTCCCTTCAGGGACGGGAAGGCTGCAATGAGGTCCCCCCACAGCCTTCTCTTCTCCAGGCTGACCCAGCCCAGCTCCCTCAGCCTCTCTCCATAGGGGAGCTGCTCCAGCCCTCTGAGCATCTCCGTGGCTCCTCTGACCCCTCTCCAACAGCTCCACATCCTTCTGGTACTGGGGCCCCAGCTCTGGACACAGGACTCCAGCTGGGGCCTCCCGAGGGCAGAGCAGAGAGGGACAATCCCCTCCCTGTCCCTGCTGCCACCCCTCTGCTGATGGAGCCCAGGATCCCATCACCCTTCTGAGCTGCAAGAGCACACTGCTGGCTCATGTTAAGTTTCTCATCCACCAAAATCCCCAAGTCCTTCTCAGCAGGGCTGCTCTCAAGAAGCTCTTCTCCCAGTGTGTATCTATGCCAGACTACCTCTAGATCCCTGCAGAGCACCACTGTTTAGAGCTGCTGGCTCTCCTGTGTGCTTTTATCTCCTGGATTCCTGTCCCTTCTTGCATGCTCTCCTCTCCCTCATGCAGCATTCCTGTGCCATGGCTGGGATGCTGGGGTGTTCCTCTCATGGGTGCAGCTTGCCTGGGCAGCTTGCCTCTCTCCCCTCCTGCTCACCCTGTGCCAGTGTCTTTGGGGTGATGCTGCCAGTGACAGTGTCCTCACGGGGTCTCAGGGAGGTGGCCTGATGGCAGGAGAAGACTTTAAAACCAGAAGCCATGGCTCAGGCCCACAAACACCTTGAGTGCCTGTGAGCTGGGTTGCTCCGGGGGCAGCACTGCTCCGTCCTACCACAGCGTGGGGCTGTGAGGCCACGGAACAGCAGCCAAGCCCAGCCTCCCAGCCCAGCCTCCCAGCCCAGCCTACCAACCCAGCCTAACACCTCCTGCTTCTCCTCTTGGTCTGCGATTCACTCTGCACCCTTTGCTCTCCCTTTGCAGACGGACCTGGTCCTGCAGTTGGATTTGCAGTACACCCAGCTGAGCACCAAGCAGAGGACTTGGGAAAGTCTGCAAACCACCCTCCAGAAACCTCTCCTGGGACATTTTTTCAGCCAGAGGAGTTACTCCCACTCAAACTACCAGAGAACTGACTGCACAGGCAGCTCCTGCCTCCGGGACACATCAGCACCAAACAGGGACCCCAGGGGACAGGTGTCCCTGAGGACAGGCTCTGGCCACAGCCTGCCCAGCACCAGCCCGTCCCACGCCAGCAGCGAGCCCGAGGAGAACGATGAGAACGACCTGAGTGGGCTCTGCTCAGCGCTGCTCCGGGCTGGCCCGGGGCAGGACTCCTCCTGACCCCCCCAGCCCAGCAGCTTGAGAACTGGAGGTGACAGTTTCTGGGGCTGGGCAGGTCCTGTCCAGCCCCAGCCACAGGAGGCCAGGGCTGTTTTGCTAGGGGGGTTCCCCCACCTGTGGCATGTGGGGTCTGGAGCCCGCTGGGAATAACCCCGATCCCATGGGAGCAGCCAGGAGCCGTGGTGCTGCCTGGCAGAGGATGGGGCCACCCAAAAAGCCATAACATTTCCAGCCCAAACCCAACAGCACTTCAAGTGAGGCCACCAGCTGATGTTTTCTGTGAGCCAGGTGCTGCCTGGAGGCAAACCTTGCAGCATTAAAGGTGTCAGGAATCACAGGGGTTGGAAGGGGCCTCCAGAGCTCATCGGGTCCAACCCCCTGCCAAAGCAGCTCCCCTGCTCATATTGCACAGATAGGCATCCAGACAGGGCTGGAATATCTCCAGAGAAGGAGACTCCACACCCCCCTGGGCAGCCTGTCCCAGGGCTCCCTCACCCTCACTGGGGAAAAGTTCTTCCCCATGTTGGTGCAGAACTTCCTATGCTCTAACTTGCAGCCATTGCCCCTTGTCCTGTCCCCACAGACACTGAAAAGGGGCTGGCCATTTCCCCCTGCATCCCATACTTAAGATATTTATAAACATTAATAAGGTCCCCCCTCAGTCTTCTTTTCTCCAGGCTGAACAGCCCCAGCTCACTCAGCCTTTCCTCACAGGGGAGATACTCCAGGCCTTTAATCATCTTTGTAGCCTCCTCTGGACTCTCTCCAGGAGATCCCTGGCTTTTTTATCCCAGGGAGCCCAGCACTGGACACAACACTCCAGGTGGGGCCTGACCAGGGCAGAGCAGAGGGGGAGGATCACCTCCTGTGACCTGCTGGCCACGCTCCTCTTGATGCCCCCAGGATCCCATTGGTTCTCTCAGCCCCCAGGGCACGCTGCTGGCTCATGGAACCCCACAGACACTACAGAGTGGTGCTACAGCAGCAGCATCACCTCAAAACCCAACAACTGCCAGCTCTCATCACACTTGTGCAGGGGACACAATGAAGGACCCAGGCCAAGCTGTGAATGTTTGAGCTCTCTCCTGGAGGTCCCAAAGTGGTTATCATAGAATCACAGACTGGGCTGGGCTGGAAAGGAACCCCAGGGGTCACAGAGCTCCAACCCCCTGCCACAGGCAGGGCCACCAACCTCCAGGCTTGGAGCTACACAAGGTTGCCCAGGGCCCCATCCAACCCGGCCTTGAACACCCCCAGGGATGGGGCACCCACCCCCTCTCTGGGCAGCCTGTTCCAGCCCCTCACCACTCTCTCTGGAAAGAATTTCCCCCTAATACCTAATTTAAATGTCCTTTATCTCTCCTTGGGAGCTCTGCCTGTGCTGGGACAGGGGTTGAAGTTCTGCAGCTCTGTATTTCTGAAGGGGGTGTTTATACCTGGGGCCAGCCAGGTGCTTGCCAGGGGTTGTGGTTTAACCCCAGCTGGTTCGTGGGGTGAGGGGAGGAGAATCACAAAAAAACCCAAGCAAAACAACAAGAAAAAAACTCCCAAAATGGGGAGAAAACTCGTGGGTTGAGGTCAAGACAGTTCAATAGGGCAGAGAAAGACTGATAACAATGATCAGTGAATGTGCACAGCATGGTGGCACCGATGCTCAGCTGGTTCCTGAGCCACACCACCTCCTGCCCATCCCCTGGTTGTATATGGAGCACGATGTCATATGGCATGGAATATCCTTCTGGTCAGCTTGGGTCAGCTGTCCCTGTTGTGTCCCTCCCCAACCCCTCCAGCTCCTTAGGTCCCCCCTCCCACCTTCTCACTGACTTTTCCAGAAGCTGAAAAGCCCTTGGCTGCTTGGCAACATCTAGAAACACCCGTGAGTTATCAGCAGTGATCTCCTCCCAGCTCCCAGACACAGTGCTAACCAGCTGCTGGGGAAGCAAATGAACTCTGGCCCAGCCAAAACTGGGGCACCAGGGAAAGGAAGGTCTTACCAAGTGTGTGTCTACAGCAGAGTCTGGTCACCAGGCAGCTGTGCTTCCACGTGCCCCTCCTGGTCTGGTGCACAGGGGTGGTCAGGGCTGTCAGGTCCTGTGCTGTCCCCTGTGAGTTCCTCTCAGCAGCAGCATGTGGGGAGTGGAGAAGATGAAGATGGAGAAGGAAGAACCTCCAAAAAAAGTCATTCTCAGTGAAAATTTCATTTCTAAGTGCCTGTCTCTGCATGTGCTGGGGGGGACCTCAAGCACTGCCTTTCATGGAGAACCAGCTGCCCAGAGAGAGATGGAGGTGAGCAGGGCCAAAAGGATGCCTGGAATGGGCACAGTCCCTTCCCACCTGCTTCTCTAACACTTGGTTGATGAAGGTTTCAGTGTTGCTCCAGGTGATTGTCTGGGAAGGGCCCCAGAGGGTGAGCAAATGGTACAACAGGGACCAGTCACCCCAGTGAGGGGTGGGATCTCCATCCTTGGACACAGTTCGCCCCAGGCTGATGAAAATACTGATGAACTGATCCAAGCTGCTGGACCAGGGACAGCCAGAGGTCCCTTCTGGCTGTTGTGCTGTGAAAGACACAACCCAGAGATGAAAGAATTCTTGAGAGGTCAAGGATGGTGGGATGGGGAGAGTGGCCAAACTCTGTCTTCTCTCTTGGTCCAAAAGAGGGGACAGAAGAGGAGCTTTTTCTAAGTCTTGATTCTCCTTCAGCAGTGAAGGTGCTTGTGTCTCTGTCTATAGTGTTACAGCATGGAAGAATATGAAATGCTCTTCCCAGATAAACTGTCCTACAAGAGCTGGAAAGCTGTCCAGACAGGACAGAGGAGCTTTCATTCTCCTCACCATGAGTGGAGCCAAGCAGCAGAGGAGAGGCCCCATCTGGCTGGAGTCTGGAAGGTCTCAGGAAAAAATGGAAAGCTCAGAAAAAAAAAACCTCCAGGGTTTGGTTTAAGTAAGATGGGCTGGTAGAGAAGTTAAACCAGAGAAGAACAAACTAGTGGAAGGAAGAACCAAAGATCAACTCAACACCAGCAGGAGCTTAGGACAGGTCGGTGAGAAGGGCTGTGCCAGAGGGGCTGGGAGTCCTGTTCCCTCTGTGAGGGTGGTAACCAGCCCCTGGCACTGCTGGGGCAAAGGGTGGTGCTGGGTCACGTCATCACGGCCGGTGTCACCTCGTGGGGACACTGAGCTCAGGCCAGGCTGTTTGTTATTGCTGAATAAAACACTTGGTGGTTTTGAATGTGTGAAGCTTCAGGTGGCTCCAAGGGAACTGGCTTTATTTTCCCTCTGACTGCCAGGAGGTGACTTCATATTGACCTCTGCTGGGTTTGTGCCTTGAGCTCGACTTCTGGGCTCTTATCAGGGAGGACTCTTTCTTTTGGGGGTTTGGATGTTGAAGGTTGGGTTGAGATGAAGATTGGGTTTAGATGAAGGTTGGGTTCAGATGAAGGCTGGGTTTAGATGGTGGCTCAGATGACACCAGACAGGGTGAAGTTCATGTAGATCCATCAGGATCCGTTGTGGATTGCCCATCAGTAATGGAAAGTGCCACCCTGGGGGCCAGGCATAGAAGGCCTCATGTCCTGCCACAGTACTGCTGGGAGCAGGGGGGTTCAGAAGAGACCCCACCACAGGTCACCCCCAGCCTGTACTGATCCAAGCAGTTATTCCTTCCCAGGTGCAAGACTCTCCACTTGCTTTTATCAAACCCCATCTGGTGTCTCCCTGCCCAGCTCTCCAGCCTGTCCAGGTCTCGCTGGATGGCAGCGCAGTGCTCCTGCGTGTCAGCCACTCCTCCCAGCTTTGTATCATCGGCACTTGCTGAGGGTGGATGCTATTCCCTCATCAAGGTCGTCAATGAAGATATTAAACAGGACTGGACCCAACACCGAGCCCTGGGGAACACCGCTGGTAACAGGCCTCCAGTCAGACTGTGCTCCACTGATCACGACCCTCTGAGCCCGGTCCGACAGCCAGTTCTCAGCCCACCTCACTGTCCACTCATCTATCCCATGATCTCTCAGCTTTGCTATCAGGGTGTCATGGGAGACAGTATGGAAAGCCTTGCTGAAGTCAAGGTAGATGCCATCCACTGTTCTTCTTCTGTAGATGGTTGGCAAGCTGTGCTGTGACCTGTGTGGGTGACAGACACATGGCACACCTTGCAGAGGGGCAGGTGCTGTGTGAGTGAGGGGGTTTTGGTGAGGGGACCTCAGCAGAGCAGAAGATGCCTCTGTGAAAGCAGAAGCTCCACATTTGCTTTCAAGGGGTGATGCTGGGTGGGTCTGGCTGGGGCCAAAGGTGTGTCCCAGGGTTGTCTCCTCATCTTGACTGAACTTAGTTTCACTGGAGGGGTTGTTCTTGTGCAAGAAAGAGAGTCAGCAGGGGGAACGTGCAGCTGTCTCACTTGCTGGCTCACCTGCCTCTGCAGCTTTGTGGAACAAATCCTTCTCCCTCACACCAGACTGGACTTGAACTTACCCCTTAGAAACCAGTAGGTTGTCCTCATCTCTCTCACCTCACCTGCCAGATCAGTTCCTACTTCTCACTACGGGGCAGAGCTTGTGGTGCTGCCTGTGAGATGCTCCTGCTTGACACCTCCCACCATCAACGCCCTTTGCTGCTGCCTGTAGCCAAAATTCTCCCTGCCATGGGCCAGTCTCATGCTGTTTGATGTCCTTCCTGACCAAAGGAGCAGCAGAAGCTTTGCAACCTTGAGAATCTTCTTTCTTTTGTCCCAGGGTCTGAGGAGCCTCCTGTATGCAGGGAACCTAATCATGGAATCACAGAATCACAGGGGTTGGAAGGGACCTCAGGAGATCATCAGGTCCAACCCCCTGCCAAAGCAGGGTCCCTAGGAAACCTAGGTCTGGGTCTGGGTGGCCCCTTTCTGGAAGGGATGCACCATATACTGGGACATGTAGAGGGATGTACAGGGAAACACCAATGCCCAGAGGTAGTTTTGGTCCTTTCCCTCTAGTTTTTGGAAGTAGCAGGAGAGATCTTGGGAGGCATTTGGTGGCCATTCCTTCCCAAAGGGCAGGTGATCATGCTCTCTAGCAGTCATGCTGCCTTTCTGGTAGGCAAGGGTTGGATGGGGTGATGTCCTGAGTTGATCTGGTAGAGGAATGGTATGTTTTAGGTCATTACCTGAGGATTGCTTCTGAAATACCAGGTAGCTGCAATCTAATTCCTACAAGCAGGGCAGGACCATACACAAACCAGGAACTGGAGACACCCAACTTGGGACTGGTAAGGAGATGTTGTTAAATCTGTCTAAATGAAGGAGGACTGTTAAATCCTGGTGGTGCTATCAAAGGCAGGGTGTCCCAGATGGCCTTTTTCCATCATGCTTTGCACATGGAGACACCCACGGCTGTGCTCTCCTCTCTCCTCTCTCCTCTCTCCCAACGCTGGCAATCGTCCTGCTTCCAACAGGAGGTTGGACTAAGTTCCTTCCAACCAAAGCTTCTGTGGTTCTGCTCCCAGAATACACGCCTCATGTTCTGCACAGCAGCAAACTAGGGCATGCAAGGCTCTGCTTGAGGGAAAGATCCAAGCACACAGTCCAAAAAGCAAAGGAGGACATTGGTTCAGCTTGGCTGGTTCCAAAGCTTTGAAAAGCAAAACCTTATGGCAGGTCTGGAAAATCAGGGAAAGGTGGTAACAGAAGTCATTTGAAAGCATAAATCAGGTGGGGTTCAGTTGTCCCAGGCCCCCCCAGCACGTGGAGATGCTCTGCAGTGACACCAGGAGGACAGCTGGAAATGAAAGGGGTGAGTGAAGCCACCCACTGCAGCAAAGACAATAAACTGGGATTTACTCCAATTAAAAGGGAGGTAACCACTGCTGGCCTGGGCTCAGGAAGCTACCCCTGCACACTGAGCTGGGATGCCTCTGGAAAGCAAAGGCAGCAGCAGGTTTGGTGCCTCGGTGAAGCCTGCATGGACTTTATCCAGGCCTGGAGGTTGGTGGCCCTGCCTGTGGCAGGGGCTGGGAGCTCTGTGATCCTTGGGGTCCCTTCCAGCCCAGCCCAGTCTGGGATTCTATGACTTTATTAACAGTGAGAAATGACTGATAGCACAGCATCTCCATGAGGCCCCTGAGTTGTCTCCTCTGTCAGAGACCATTTCAGCAGCAGTTTCCCCATCGTTACTAACCACTTCCAATGAGGCCCCTGGCATCACGTGGCAGCCAAGAGAGAAGCCTATCACCAAACGAGTGGGAACCCTTGAAGAGCTTGAAGTTGCTTCTTATCTTCACAGCTTGGATAACCTTTGGCATAATAATCAAGGATTTCAAAACCCATCAGTCAGACCGGCTCCTCGAAGCGATGGAAGATGCTCTTTGATACTACAGACCAGACTTCATGACACAGGAGAAGAGCTGAGGTGGTGTCACGCAGCAGAAAGGAGCTGATGTCCGTTTGATAAAGCTGTCTTCACTGGGCTGGCTTCTCTTGTCATGGTGTCAGGACCAGTTGAGGAGACAGATGTGTTATTAAGTGGTAAAAATAAACAGATGGAGGAGACAAGAGAGAGGTTTCAGCTCTGGCTTTCCAGAATGCTCCAGCAAAGAAGGACCCCCTGATTTCCATTCCCTACCAGAGATAGGGTACAAGAGGTACTCAGCACAGGTATTGCATGGTCACAGATCCTGTGGCCACAAGACCCCCGTGCCAACAGCCTGTCCCTGTCTGACTGCCGGGCCCAGGAGATGGGGCAGGTTGTGAACCCAGAGAAGGGGTGCTGGTCCTGACCTGCTGCTGCCCTGGATGCAGAGTCATCGTTGCAGAGAGCATCAGTACTCATGTCCTCGTGTGTGCTGACTGCCACGGTGCCAGACAGGCAGCATGACCTGCCTTTGAGACCCTGGCATCTTCCCTCACTCTCCCTCCCTCCCCCACGGTGGTCTCTTCTCCTCAGCTTTCTCACCTTAGAGGATGCAGCAGTTTGGCCAGCCTGTGCCAGCACCCATCCTGATCAGGGTAAGGACAGATTGGATGTGGGACTGTTGGGGAGGGGTCAGAGGAGCCACAAAGGTGATCAGAGGGCTGGAGCAGCTCCCCTACGGAGAGAGGCTGAGGGAGCTGGGCTGGTTCAGCCTGGAGAAGAGAAGGCTGTGGGGGGACCTCATTGCAGCCTTCCCATCCCTGAAGGGAGCAGAGACACAGGAGGGGAATCAGCTTGTTAAAGGGCAGACAGGGGAAGGACAAGGGGGATGGGGTGAAGCTGAGGGAGGGAAGGGTCAGATGAGATATTAGGGGGAAGTTCTTTCTAGAGAGAGTGGTGAGGGGCTGGAACAGGCTGCCCAGAGAGGGGGTGGGTGCCCCATCCCTGGGGATGTTCAAGGCCAGGTTGGATGGGGCCCTGGGCAACCTTGTGTAGCTCCAGGCCTGGAGGTTGGTGGCCTTGCCTGTGGCAGGGGGTTGGAGCTCTGTGCCCCTCGGGGTCCCTTCCAACCCAGACCAGTCTGGGATTCCATGATTCTATGACAGAAGACAGCAGGCACTCTGAAGATGTCTCATCCCCTGGGATTGCAGCGGTCAGAGCACCAGCTCCTGCAGAGACATTTCAGTGACACTGTGAATGCAGAGGGACCTGCCTTTGGGGTCCTTACCAGGGCAGGGTGTGACAGAAAGTCCTTTTTCATGTGGAGTCAATAGAAAAGGGCTGTTGCTCCCTGACCCAGCTCCTGCCCCAGCCCCACTGGACAACATGGTACTGGAAAAGGAGAGGGCAGCTTCAGCAATGTCACTGCAGCCGTCTCCTGCCTGTCTGCCTTCTTCTCCTGTGTTGCTGAGTATCAATTATAAAATATTAAATCAGATAAATACCTTTGACCTTTCGGAATGATAAGAAAAGACATTGTTCTGCCTCCTAAAATGCCATTGTTTTCACTGGAAATGCTAATGGGATTATGGAAAGGTTATTTCAGCCCCCTCTCGAGTATGAAGACGTGGCAAAACTATCACCATGCCCTTTGTTTATGCCTTTTTAATGACTGCTGTTATCTCCAGGTGTCTGAGGCCTCCACAGCTCCTCGTGTTCTTGCTTGCGGGGTCCTGGGGCTGCTTTTGAGGGGAAACCCCTTGGGGAATAGAAATCCCAGAATCACAGAGCTGTAGGGGTTGGAAGGGACCTCCAGAGCCCATCGAGTCCAACCCCCAGCCAAAGCAGGGTCCCTAGGACAGGTCACACAGGTCGGTGTCCAGAAAGGGCTGGAATATCTCCAGAGAAGGAGACTCCACACCCCCCTGGGCAGCCTGTCCCAGGGCTCCCTCACCCTCACTGGGAAGAAGTTCTTCCACATGTTGGTGTGGAACTCCCTGTGCTCCAACTTGAGGCCATCGCCCCTTGTCCTGTCCCCACAGACACTGAGGAGAGGCTGGCCATGTCCCCCCTGTGTCCCACCCTTCAGATATTGATAAGATATTGATTAGATCCCCTCTCAGGCTTCTTTTCTCCAGGCTGAACAGCCCCAGCTCACTCAGCCTTTCCTCACAGGGGAGATGCTCCAGGCCCTTCATCATCTCCGTAGCCTCCTCTGGACTCTCTCCAGGAGATCCCTGGCTTTTTTATCCCAGGGAGCCCAGCACTGGACACAACACTCCAGGTGGGGCCTGACCAGGGGCAGGAAATGCATCTGTACTGTGATATTAGAGGTCAGGAGGAGAGCTGGGGCAGTGGAGAGCTCTGGAAGGCCAAGAGGGTTTGATGCTGGTGCCTTTGCCACGTGCAGGGTACAGGGTGCGTGTGGGGGAACACGAGCACACATGTTGACCATGGTCCCCGGGGCACAGCTGTGCAGCAGAGCACCCCTGGGGATGTGTCTTGGGGTTTCCTTCCTTCGAGGCATCTGCGTGCGAGCCGGCGCCCGGACACACGCCTGGGCGCTCCAGCTCTGCAGCCCCCGGTCTAGACTGGCTCCCACCGCGCCGCGCAGGGCCTGGGGCGAGCAGGACGCGTCGTTCACGAGCTGGAGAGGGCTGCAGGAATAACCACGGGCCTGCCCTTGCTCTGGTCCCTGGGAAGGTGCTTCCAGGAGCATGATTTCCCCTTCTGCCTGTTTTTTGCTGGTTGTGGCCAGTAGGTCTAGGGAAGTGATTGTGCCCCTGTGCTGGGCACTGGTGAGGCTGCACCTCGAGTGCTGGGTCCAGTTCTGGGCTCCTCACCATCAGAAGGACATTGAGGTCCTGGAGCGAGTCCAGAGAAGGGCAACCAGGCTGGGGAAGGGGCTGGAGGGCAGATCCTCTGAGGAGTGGCTGAGGGAGCTGGGGGTGTTCAGCCTGGAGAAGAGGAGGCTGAGGGGAGACCTTCTCACCACCTACAACTACCTGAAGGGAGGTTATAGAGAGGTAGGTGATGGTCTCTTCAGCCAGGGGACAGGTGATAGGACAAGGGGGAATGGCATGAAGCTGTGCCAGGGCAGGTTTAGATTGGATGTTAGGAAAAAATTTTTTACTGAAAGAGTTGTCAGGGCCTGGAACAGGCTGCCCAGGGAGGGGGTTGAGTCACCTTCCCTGGATGTGTTCAAAAAAAGGGTAGATGAGGTGCTCAGGGATATGGGTTAGCTTAGGATGTGAATGGTTGGACTTGATGATCTTAAAGGTCTTTTCCAACCTTGTGATTCTGTAATTCTGTATTTGTACTGTTTTGCCCAGGCCCTTGGTTTTCACTCAGTCACCCCCTGGCATCCCCAAACAGCCCCCGTGTCGTGCAGGGGGTGTGCAATGACCTGGTATCCCCACTGCTTTCCAGAGAAAAGCAGAGCACCAAGACAGGCTGTCACAACCCCTAACAGCAGAGCCATCAGGAAAGACCTGGATCTTCCTGGAGACACCCCTGTCTTTAAACAGGCGCTGTCATGAGCGTTGGGGTCACAGGCAACCTAGGCATCAGAATCACAGCAGTATAGAAGGGTTTGGGTGGGAAGGGACCTCAGAGTCATCATCTCCCACAGTGCTACCCCCCTGCCATGGGAAGGGACATCCCCCCAGCCCATGGTGTCCCAAGCCCCATGCAACCCAGCCTTGAACCTTGCTAGGGATCCAGGGGCAGCCCCAGCTTCTCCGGGCACCCTGTGCCAGGGCCTCCCCACCTTCATGTCTGCCTTACATCCAGTCTAAATCTCCTCTCTTTCAGCTTAAAACCGTTGCCCCCTGGAACTACAGCCCCTGGTAGAGAAGTCTTTCTCCATCTTTCTTATAAGCCCCAATTATAAAGTGGAAGGCCACATGAGAAGTGGCCTGAGAAATCACTGACTTGCTCAATCAACTCACTCCCAGCAAGTTGATCGAGGTCTGTAGCAGCCTATCTTCAAGTGGAAAGTCAGCCTAGGGACATCCAGGATGTCCTTCCACCTCAGGAGACTACAGATCTGACATTCCACTTAGCTGCCTTCTCACGCTCTCCTGAAACTTGTTTTTGATGAGGAAAAGATAAAACCAGAATTGTGGCCACCACAAGGATGCTCCTCCTTGCTCACACCAGCTGAGGCTTCACATTGTCCTGGGCCACCTGTCCCATTGGTGGTAGAGGATGGGCAGATGTTCTGGGGGCTGCCTGGAGTAGTAGGATGGGGATTCACACTTCTCCTAAAAAACCCTCTCTTATCACCCTGAGGGAGGGAAACAGCATCTTGGGAGCAATCCTAAGCGTATCTTCATTGTGTTCATGTGTGTAAGAGGAACAAGAGATGGTTCCTGGAGAGCAGAAGGAGTATTAGCTAGCATGGCTGGGATTGCATCTTCCACAGATAGTGGGGAGGAAGGGAAAGAGAAGGTGGTCACCTCTGCCTGTTGAATGCAAAAGCATTCAGCAAAGAGCAGAGACAAGTGGAGCATCCCCAGCATTTGGTGCAGACATGGACTGGAAATCCTGTTGCTGAAAGGTGTGATTCTCTCTCTTGAAGCTGCTTTGTAGGGTCTCCCCAGGGATCACGCCTGAGAGGTCAGAGGCAGTGCAGAGCAGCTGCTTTAGGAGGACAATGCTCTTGTTGCTGACGAGGGGGGTTTCTCATGCACCTTGGCTATGCAAATTCTTAGAGGAGGTTTGGTTTTCTCCCCTAGGTTCTGTGAGACCGTTTGAATCCTCTCAGGTGGGAGGATTTCAGCGTGGGATGAGCGCAGCAGGGTGTGAGCATGCTGCACAGCAAACTGATAGGCTGCCCAGGGGGGTGTGGAGTCTCCTTCTCTGGAGATATTCCAGACCCATCTGGATGCCGACCTGTGTGACCTGTCCTAGGGACCCTGCTTTGGCAGGGGGTTGGACTCGATGGGCTCTAGAGGTCCCTTCCAACCCCTGTGATTCTGTGAGTCTGTGATTCCTACCCCAAAGCTGCAGGTTATAATTTTCCCCTGCCTGCCCATTGTCATTTTCCTCTCTGTCTCCAGCAATGCTTTAACGAGCCCTTTTGTAGGAAGTGGGTTTTATTAATCCACAATGGAATCAGGCCTCCCCTCCATTCCTGGCTCCTCTCCACCCTTGGTGCTCACAGGAAGCGCTCCCGCTTCCAGGCAGGCGGCAATAAGGGCGGTTAGTGAGTCTCCAGCCATGAGTCAAAAGGAGTTCAACCTTTGGGAAATCGTTTCTTGAAGGCCACAGACATTTGTTTGGCCTCTACTGCAACGTCTTTCACTGACACAGCAGAGCAACCGCAGCCCATCGCTTAGCAGCCCGAGCGGCGGCGCAGTGGAACTGAGGGCCCAATGAATGTCTAACCAGGTATAAAAGAACATGAAGACACTCTAATGTCCCCAGCTAATGGGGTCAAAGGAGGCCTACTATGGAAAACTTCATTTTCAGATGACTTCTGACTGTGCTAGCATGGTGCTCTCTTTTCATCACAGCCCAGAGTCTTTTTAAGGCAGAAAAAGAATTTTCTCCATAACAAATCTTTGGGTTGTGGGGTTTTTTTAACTGAGAAGCCTCTTTCTCACAGCCTCTTCTAGTTTCCTGCCTTTCTCCACCTTCCTCCCCAAGCTTGGTCTGAAGGAAAAGCAGTCAGCACCCTGCACCTCTGGCCTGACACATGGTGCTGCCTTTCTCCCTTCCCCACACTCCAGCCATCGTTAGGGAACATTAATTGGGTGGGATAGCTTCTACTGTACCTGAAGGGAGCAGAGACACAGGAGGGGAATCAGCTTGTTAAAGGGCAGACAGGGGCAGGACAAGGGGGATGGGGTGAAGCTGAAGGAGGGAAGGGTTAGATAAGATGTTAGGGGGAAGTTCTTTCCAGAGAGAGTGGTGAGGGGCTGGAAGGGGCTGCCCAGAGAGGGGGTGGATATCCCATCCCTGGGGGTGTTCAAGGCCAGGTTGGCTGGGGCCCTGGGCAACCTTGTGTAGCTCCAGGCTTGGAGGTTGGTGGCCCTGCCTGTGGCAGGGGTTTGGAGCTCTGTGACCCTTGGGGTCCCTTCCAGCCCAGCCCAGTCTGGGATTCTGGGATTCTGTGATTCTACTGTTGAACAGAAGGATAAAAACCAGCCAGTGCCTTTGGGTGCCAGAGCCCTCCTGTGCTTTGTGGACTCCAGCCTGGTTTCACTGACAAGACCCAGCCCTCAGGAACCTTTGCTTTGCAGCCCCTTCCCAGGGAGGCCGGGTTGGGAGCCAGGCAGCCGTGGGCCTTGCAGGCCGCGCCTCAGCTGCAGCCCCACTGTGCTCCAGGCAGAGCTCTTTTTCCAGGGACAGACGAGACTGAAGGCAGCTTATTCCCAAAGGCAGAGTGGAGCCCTGTTCTGCCTGCACTGGGATGCCCAGGACACCCCACCCTGTCTCAGTTAAAGCCAGGTTTGGATTGAAGGACAATGCAAGGGGTTTTTTTTTATCCCCCCCCTCCTCCCCAGGGATAGAAAAGCCTGAAGGTCTGGAGAGGAAGGGAGAGAAAGGCATTGACAAGGGAAGAGCAACTTCTAGGAAATAGATTTTGCATTTAAAACTGGTTCTTGGGAGCTGCAGCACTGAGAGGTGTTGCTGAAGGCTGTGACCTCTCCGGGGGAGCAATTACTGCTGCTCAACACCAACCTCCTCCTCCAGCTTCTTCTCAAGGCCGACAGAGGGCTATCAGCTATGTGCTGTGTGGCACCAGGATGGTCTGCCCCAATCCAAAATGGCTCTGCCCACGCCACCTCCTGAGGGGCAGATGATGCAGAAGCTAAAGGGCATGCAGGAGCCAAAGGTGATGCAGAAATGAGAAATGATGCAGGAAACAGAGGGGGTGCAGGAGGCAGGGGGGATGTAGGAGGCACGGGATGCCAGAGGCAGGGGGGGTGCAGGAGGCACGGAATGCCAGAGGCAGAGGGGGTGCAGGAGGCAGAGGGAGTGCAGGAGGCAGGGGGGGTGCAGGAGGCAGAGGGGGTGCAGGAGGCAGGGGGGATGCAGGAGGCAGGGGGGATGCAGGAGGCAGAGGGGGTGCAGGAGGCAGAAGGGGTGCAGGAGGCAGAGGGGGTGCAGGAGGCGGAGGGGGTGCAGGAGGCAGGGGGGGTGCAGGAGGCAGGGGGGGTGCAGGAGGCGGAGGGGGGTGCAGGAGGCAGGGGGGGGTGCAGGAGGCAGGGGGGGTTCAGGAGGCAGGGGGGTGCAGGAGGCAGGGGGGGTGCAGGAGGCAGGGGGGATGCAGGAGGCAGGGGGGGGTGCAGGAGGCGGGGGGGTGCAGGAGGCAGGGGGGTGCAGGAGGCAGGGGGGGGTGCAGGAGGCAGGGGGGGGTGCAGGAGGCAGGGGGGGTGCAGGAGGCAGGGGGGATGCAGGAGGCGGAGGGGGTGCAGGAGGCAGGGGGAATGCAGGAGGCAGAGGGGGTGCAGGAGGCGGAGGGGGTGCAGGAGGCGGAGGGGGGTGCAGGAGGCGGGGGGATGCAGGAGGCAGAGGGGGTGCAGGAGGCGGAGGGGGTGCAGGAGGCGGAGGGGGTGCAGGAGGCGGGGGGATGCAGGAGGCAGAGGGGGTGCAGGAGGCAGAGGGGTTGCAGGAGGCGGAGGGGATGCGGGAGGCAGGGGGGATGCAGGAGGCAGAGGGGGTGCAGGAGGCAGAGGGGGTGCAGGAGGCAGAGGCACACATGTGCCAGGCAGCAGGAGCAGAGGGGTGAAGCAGAACACAAGGTGTGCTACAGCTGCAGTGTCTTAGCTATTGTTTTACCTCCCTGCTGAACAGCAGTGGGGTGAGCAGCTGAGGGGGCTCTGCCCTCACCTGTGAAATAACGTGAGATGCAAAGAAGGCAGCAAGACATTTACTTTCCCCAAATCCAAACTAGATAGAAGATTCAGCAGTTTTTCCAAGCTGTTGGCCTTTCCTTTGACCAAGAGCTTAGGGGAAGGACTAAGTGGGGAGGGAGAGACTGCACAGCATACTGGAGCACAGCTCCACACAGGGAGCTCAGGGGAGCCACATCAGGACACCAGGTGGGTAAAAACCAGCTCCTAACATAAACAGATGCATGAGCCAACCTGCCCTGGGTGTCGCTGCGGGACCCTGTGGCTGTTGTGGGGTTGTGAAAGGGTGACATGGAGCTGGCCTGTGTCCCAGCAGGCAGCCAGGCACCAAGCTTTGGCCACCTTACCCCAACTGGGAGAAGCCTGACGTGAGCTGGAGGAGTTGCAAGGTAATTTAATATCTCCTGGTACGATGGAGGCTGTCCCAGCAAAGCCACCGGGCTGGTTTGGTGTGGGAGCTGAAATAACAGAACGATAACAACCCCTTGGAGACGAATGGGGAGATGAACAGACATCAAACTTTCCCTGTGTCAAGGTCCAGCTGCGTTTTCTCCACTGCTGGGCTGAGAAGGAACAGGGTAACATACAGCTCTGAGCTCAAACTGCCCTGAGTCTGTAAGGTTCAGAGAAGTTTCAAAGATTTCGTTAATACTTTCCCAGGACAAAGGAACCACAAAGTATGATGGGGTGGAGATCAGCCACAGAGGACCTTTTGCCCCATCTGTGGGATCCCTGTTGAGAAGGACCTGGGTTTCGTGGTGGATAGGAATCTTAACATGAGCCAGCAGTGTGCTCTGGCAGCTCGGGAGGGCGATGGGATCCTGGGCTCCATCAGCAGAGGGGTGGCAGCAGGGACAGGGAGGGGATTGTCCCTCTCTGCTCTGCCCTCGGGAGGCCCCAGCTGGAGTCCTGTGTCCAGAGCTGGGGACCCAACACAAGAAAGATGTAGAACTGCTGGAGAGGGGTCAGAGGAGCCATGAAGATGCTCAGAGGGCTGGTGCAGCTCCCCTATGGAGAGAGGCTGAGGGAGCTGGGCTGGTTCAGCCTGGAGAAGAGAAGGCTGCAGGGGGACCTCATTGCAGCCTTCCCATCCCTGAAGGGAGCAGAGAAACAGGAGGGGAATCAGCTTGTTAAAGGGCAGACAGGGGCAGGACAAGGGGGATGGGGTGAAGCTGAAGGAGGGAAGGGTTAGATGAGATATTAGGGGGAAGTTCTTTCCAGAGAGAGTGGTGAGGGGCTGGAACAGGCTGCCCAGAGAGGGGGTGGGTGCCCCATCCCTGGGGGTGTTCAAGGCCAGGTTGGATGGGGCCCTGGGCAACCTTGTGTAGCTCCAGGCCTGGAGGTTGATGGCCCTGCCTGTGTCAGGGGGTTGGAGCTCTGTGATCCTTGGGGTCCCTTCCAACCCAGACCAGCCTGTGATTCTATGTTTCTATGGGAATCAAAGGCAAGGACACAAACCAGTTCTTCTCCAACAGGAGTTTGCCACGTTAGGGTTCTTACTCCTAACCCCAGACTCACTGGGATACACAGCTTGATTCTCATTGATTTCCCACAGGAATTTAAGGTCAGGTCTCCATAGTCACAAGTCCCACAACCACTGGGTGAGTACAGGCTGCCTTGGGCACGGACTTGGAGTAAAGGCAGGTTTTTCCCATGTTCACAGTGGTCATATAGGGGGATCTTCATTAACGAGACACAGCAGCTCATCAACAAACATGTAAAGAAGCAAAAAGGGGGAAAAATCCACTCAGGGCAACGCAGAGGGCATGCCCTGTGAGTCAGGGAGACCAAAAAGCCAGGGTGAGAGGTGTAAATGCTTTTAACCAGATGACATCTGTGTAATTAATTACCCTTGTTTAAGTTACACCAAGTTGTGTGTGTGTGTGTGTGTGTAGATAACACCGAAGGCTACGCTGTTATCTTAGAGGAATGTTTGTGTCTGGAGATTCATTCTCACCCTGCCAATAATAAACCTTCCCTGGAGTTTCTGCAACATTAATTACAGTTTTGTAAGGCCCAAGTTTAGCAACCAGCTCAAGGTAATTTTCTGTCACATGGAGCTCTGTCAGAAACAAAGTCATCACTGGTTTGAAAGCTGAGGGTTGCCTGGGCGTGAGGGCTCCAGGCTCCATCATGTTTGTTATGTAGAGATAAACCACATCTCCCTGTACCTGCCTACAGACACCCTCTGGCACTGCCAGCACCTGGGAAGAACCAGTTTCCCCCAGTGAAAAACCAAGTGCCTGCAACCCCAGGCAGCAGGAAGAATTGAAAGTGAAGGTCTCAGGTGCAGCTGGACATCGCTTTGAGGGTGTTTCACCCCTCATTGAGGTGGTACCAGGATGTGGGGTTTCTCAGGGATGCTGCTCCTTGCTCTGGCTGCAGCACATCCCAAGGACACACAGGGCTGTGTCTCTATTAGACCCGTGTCTGCCTCTTCCATGGTGAATCCTTGAGCTTGGATTGTGAAACGAGCCTAACAGGATGAATTTAAAACTCACAGAAAAGAAACAAAAAAAGGAGGAAGAGTTTTTTTTTTATTTCTGGATTTGCCAAATTGCCACATTGGACCAAAAATTAAAAAAAAAAGAGAAATGCTGTTTTTAGATCATAGAGAAGAATATAGATTCTCCTTCGCCTCCTGCCTCAGAGGAGGGGAATGCAGCTTCCCACCTGGCTACTCCATGGCTGCCTCTCCTCCTTGGCCATCTGGGATGGAGCTCAATTCCCACTGGCATTCTATTTGTTAATTAGCACAATCCTTAAATGACAGCGGCTTTCCTGCAAGCCACAACTTGCTCAGGCCTGCAGCAGAGCTTTGCGATGGTGTAAGAGATGTCAGCTCTCTGACTGGATGTGCCTGTCAGCTCCCCAGCAGCTTTTTGGAGAGGTGTGCTAAAAATACAGGTAACGGCCGCGATGGATGCTGTGAGTGTCTTCTCTGCATGACTTCCTTCACGCCTCTGCTGGGTCTGGAGGGACCGGCTGTCACCTCCAGAAGGAGAGAGGTGATGACACCCATTCAGAAATGAAGGAAGTGAAGCTATGAGTGTCAATAAAAAAAAAACCCCAACCCAACAACTGTTTTGCCCACGGGACTGATGACAGGAAGAGAAGATGATAATTCTTGGACTGGATGAGAAAGAAATGCGGTCTGAGGAGAGCTGTATGTCTGGCACCAGGCACAGGTGGTAGAAATGTCACGTCACAGGGCAGACAAACTTGAGAAATACTCGTCTTTTATTACAATGGGAGGTTGTGACATGTTCATACCCAAACACAAAATGCTTCACAGAGTGGTTGAGGGTGGAAGGGACCTCTGGAACTCATTTGGGACAAGCTCAAGCAAGGCCAGTGGCCCAGGAATCCAGATAGCTTCTGAATGTCTCTGAGGAGACTCCACAGCCTCCCCGGCCACCTGCACAGCAGGGAGGGTGTCTGATGTACAGAGGGAACCTCCTCTTGCATTTCTGTTTGTGTTTCAGTCCTGACTCCAGGCACCTCTGAGAAGAACCTCCCTTTACCCTCTTTGCACCCTCCTTGCAGACATGGAGAAGCTGCCCTGGAGCCTTCTCTACCCCAGGACGAACAGTCCCAGCTCTCCCAGCCTCTCCTGGCATGTCAGATGCTCCAGCCCCTTTACCACCTCAGCAGCCCTTCGTTGGGCCTCTCATCTCATGGGGATGAGAAGGCTCCAGGACAGAGTTCTCCAGCAAACCCATTGCTGTCTGTGGGAGGTGTTAAAAACCAGCCTTATGGTAACCATTGTAACCAATAACCATGTTCATGTTACCACTGTAACCAAGCTGTAACCAAGATGGTTACAATTATTATGTAGTCTTGTGAGGTTTCAGGGGTGGGGTTTTTTAAAATCTGTGGGACTTAAACCCTGCGTTCCTGGGAGTTTTATCAGCTAAGGAGGATGCTGAGCCACCAGCATCAACGGGCAGGGACCGCTAGCCAGCCTAAGGGGCAAGGCTCTTACCGCCATTGGGTGCTGGCCAAGAGACAGCGATTAATTCCAGCTGGGCCAGGCTAATGGTGGGGAACATCAGGCCCTTGCCGGTGCGGGGCACTGCGGGGAAGCAGCGGGGCGACAGGGCGAAGCAGCCCCGGGAAGCGGCTTCTGCCGAGGGCACGTTAAACACGGCGAGGCGCCAGGGAAGGAACCCGCGGGACAGGCCCGTGAGGCGCGTCCTGTCAGGGCGGCCGGGCCCGCCCCTGAGGGGAAGGTGGGCACGGAGACCGGCCGGCCGCCCTCCCGCCCGCTCCGGGCGGTGCAGGCCGCGACACCCCGGGGAGGCCGCGCCCCAAGGCGAAGGCTGCCGGTACCGCCGCGGGCCTGGCGCGGAGAACGGGGAAGGGGGGCCAGGGGCTGGTACAGGGTTGAGGGGGGGGTAGGGGCGGTCCGCCGTGCCCCGGCCCAGCCCCGCCCCGCCCCCGGCCCCGCCCGCCGCTGCCGCCGCCATGTTGCGGCCGTTGGTGCCCGGTGCGGGGTGAGGCCTGCGCGGGGCCCCGGCGGTGGCGGGGCCCTCGGAGGAGCTGCCTGCGTGGGTGAGTGAGGGCTGCCCGCCCGCTTGCTCGCCCGGGCACGGCCGCGTCGGGGCCCGCCCCTCCCGCTCGCTCTCCCCCGGCGCCCTCCCGCCGGACGGCCGGGCGGGTGCTGCCGCCCCGCGGGCAGGGCGGGCGGCCCCGCCGCTGGCAGACGGAGCCCTGCGCGCCTGCCCGCCCGCCGCACCGGCTCTTCCGGCCCGCGGGGCACCCGCTGCCTTCTCTCCCCCCCTCCTTCCCCGTCTCCTCCCACAGCCGAGCCCCGGGCGCGGGCTCCGGCTGCCGGCCCCCGCCACGGCCCGACCAGGCCCGGTCCGGCCCGGCCGCGCCGGGACAAACTAACTTCGGCGGGGCTCGCCCACGTGTGGCCGGGGGGCGGCGGGGCCGGGCCGGCCTGTCAGCGCGGCGGCGGGGCCCGGGCAGCGGCGGAGGCCCCCGGGCCTTTGTCTCGGGTGGGTCGCGCGTGGGGTCGGCGTGGACCGGGGAAGGGGCACGGGAAGGGGGCGGCGGCGGCGAGGCCGCCCCGGGCTGGGCGAGCCGCGGGCCCCGCTCGTACCGTTACCCCCGGGGCACGCTCGGCGTTACCGCGCGGGGCTCCCAAAACTTTACCGCCGCGTCCCGTCTGGCGGTGGGAGGCTCCGGTTTGCTGCCGGGCCCCGTCCCCTCCCCGCCGCCCTGACAGCCGCTTCCCCCCGGCTCCCCGCCCGCCGCCAGTTGGCGAGCGCTGCCCGGGCTTCCTCGGCCCTGCTCCTGCCGTCCCTGCCCGCCCGAAGCGTCCCCTGGCAGGCGAGCCCCGGCCTCCCCCTGCGTGCCCTCCCGCAGTCGTTTGCCTCCTCCATGCCCGCCTCAGCAGTCCCCGGCATATGAGTTTTCCCTCCTGCCTCCCCCCTTGCTTTGCACGCTTATAAATATTTACTATTGTTGTTATTCCCCTCTATTATTTAACCTTGGGGTAATTGCATCTTCACGCTTTCCTATTAGGCAGCAATCTCAAACCTCCTCCTTGAAACAGTATGGTACAAGCTGGTTGGAAAGCTGCAGAGGAGCTGCTGCAGGTTGCTGAAGGTCCCCAGGAATAGCACTGCTGGTGAAAGGTTTGTAGGGTGCTTGTGTGGGACCCCCAGGCCCGTGGGACCTCTGCGTGACCACAGAGCTTTGAAGCTGAGCCCCAGCAGAAGGCTTTGGTCCTTCCTTGAGGTGGTACCTCAGTGGGGTTGGTTTATTGCACCACTCAGACACCTCTGTGTCCCCTGAAGAAACGTGTGAGGTTGGTTTTGCACGTTGAACTATGTGTGTCCTATTCTGCAAGTCCTCCTCCTTCGCTGATTTTATTCACCCCTTCTACTGCTTTGCAAATCTCAACCTCCATGTTTTCAGCAGGCAAGCAGAGAGGGAGAACTGGGTTTCGAGACTGGGTTCTGGGCCAAGTCCTCCATGCAACGAGGATGGAGTAAGGATCGAGGGCTTTATCTTCAACCTTTCTTAGAAGCCAGTTTGTGAGAGGCTTTAGTGTCATTTTCTTCAATATACTTTTTCTGTTCTCTATTTGAGACAGAAATAAATGGGATTTAGTCAGAGCTTCGAATGTGGGCCATTTTAAATCACTTCTATCAGTCTTCTCTAGAATCAGGGTCCAATTTTGCTTTATTTTTGAGAAATTGTAGCTTCACATATGACAAGTTTAAGATGCTGTTTTGTGGAGAGGTGGTTGACTAGGGAGACTTGTGCTCTCATGATGGCAAAGAGCATAAAGGAGTCTTCTGCAGGGCTCTAAGATGCCTGTGAAAGCTTCTGAGAACACAGGCCTTCTTAAAAGAAAAGCCTGGTTTATGGTGCTGTGGATACCTCAGTTTATTTTGTCTTGTATTTTAAACCACCTCTGTGTCTGAGGATGTGGATAGGTGTTGGAGAGTGAAAACAGAAGAGTTGAGAGTGGTTGGCAAGCTTGCTTCTTCTCCTCTCTACAAACCAAACTTGAGCATTCTGGGTTATGGATGAAATGCCTTCCTCGCAGAAGGATTTGTGTGCCAGAAATTTTTGGAGCTCTCTCCCATCTGGCACAAGTTTTCCCACCCAAAGGAAGGGGAAGTTTCAGGTCTGTGTTCTTTGCCAACTGCAGTAATCTGTGGTGCTTCCAAAGTCCTTATCGAGTCTCTGGTGATGTGAAGCGTCTGGATAAGCTTCTGGGCTTCCAGGGATTTAATGCACAGCTGCCCTAACTTGCTGAGGGATGTGATTGTGAATTACTGCACAGCCCTCTGTGGACATTTGTGTTTGTGCTTTAAGTTAAGAAGCAGAACAAGGTTAAGCTATGCCACAGCAAGCTGCTCTTAGACCTAGTAGATCTCCACGCAGTGTTTTGCAGTAGATTAGCTGAAGCAACACCTCCAGGGCTTGTCTGTCGGCAGGGCTGAGCTCAAAGATCAGTGCATCCTCTTGTTCTGTGCTGAAGTGCTTTCTCCTGGCCTGGGTTTGAGTTGTTCCCCATAACCAGCAGCCTGGCAGGAAGGCTTGTGCTTTGTTTGCTTTTAACGTCACGCTTGACAGACTTGTAAACCCAACTGTAAATAATGAAAGCAGCCTTAAGTCAGTGGCCTTTTGGGAAGGTGTGGGACAGCTACTTTCTCTTCCTCTGCCTTGTCCCAGGGTCCTCCTTCCAGCTCTTTCCTGGGCTCTTGCCACCTTCTCCATCTCCCTCGCTCGCCGCTGGCATTGGCAAACACTGTTGCAGCCCAGGTGAAGCAAGCTTGGCCCCCACCTTGCCATGGGTGCCCTGTGCCAGGGAGGAGGAATTGGTGCTCTGCTAGGTCACTTGATGCTCTTTGGGTGCTTTGTTGAGCATGTTCATGTAAATTTGGGGGTTAAATGGAATGTGTATTAAAAGAATGACTTCTTAAATATTTGGGAGGTCTCTATATTGCACTGACTGGAAAAGATTTTGATGGAACAGGGGGAAACCAGTATCCCTGTCAGTAGTGAACTCTAATGTTCAAGTAACTCTGGGCTCTCAGTTTTCATTATGCATCTCATCAGAGCTTGATTATTGCTGTCCTGGGTCTCTGTGGTGAGTGTCTAAATCCCTGCTTCCCTCCTGGAGGACTTACAAAGGGAGAGCTGGCTGAGAACACCATTTCTTGTCAGGAGTTGGATGTGATCCTTTATTCTGGCTTTGAGCAGTTTTGCCTTGCATTGTTACCTCATTAAGGGCTGCCCCTGTTTCAAATAAACCCTGTTTTGCCATGCTCTGAGCTGCTGGATTGAAATATGTACTGAAGACTTAGTTTAATTGCTCCGGGTGGGGAGTCACCTCACTTTTTGGGACTATTTCTCTTAGTCCACCTGTTTACTCCTGCCTTTTTTCCTTGATGGAGGACCAGATTCTTCAGGTGTGACAGTCTGTGGAGAAATCAGTGCTGATTGTTGCCTATTTGCTCTAAAAAAACCCCAACTGAACAAAAAACCCCAACCCTGTTCTCATGTACTCTTGAATCTTTCCCGTTGAGGCCCATGACAATGGAATGGTTTTGGAATAGTGCTGCATCTGACAGGTTGAAAAGATGCCCCCAGCATGAGCTCAGAACCATTTAAAAGGTTGTGTTTGGAGCACCCCTGTTCTTGGGGTCTCTGGGAGAGGGGGATGCTGTCTCCAACTGTGCTCCTCAAAGCATCGGGAGCAACTCTGCCCCCAAACGGGTTGTGTGGCAGGGCAGGAGCGAACAGCTCCTGTCCCTTGTCACCTGCCCCTGCTAGCTTGAGCAGGACAGTGTCTGAGCTCTTGTTGACCCTCCTGGTGCAGCTAGGAGAGGAAAGGTTTGCTCCATGTGATGCCCTGCAGAATGGCACTGTGGGGTTGAAACAGCTGGGCCGATACCTCTGTGTATAAATGGTCAATGGCAGGAGAGTTGAAGCAGGAGCTGAAGTTACCTGCTGCAGGTGTTTCCAGCCTTCACACCCTGCTGCATTCACGCCGTGGGCAGTTGTGGGTTATGTCACATATGATGTTTATGCAATTGAGCCTTACAGAATTTGTCCTTGGCAGAAAAATACCTGAAAAAGTGCTTTCTTTGCTTTTAATTGTAGCTTTCATCATGGGGGACATGAAAACCCCAGACTTTGATGACCTCTTGGCTGCTTTTGACATCCCCGATGCGACTAGCCTTGATGCCAAGGAGACCATCCCGTCAGCCGGGGAGGAGAACGAGAATCACCTGAAGTCATCAGGAATCTGCATAGATGAGAATGTGTCCTTATCATCCCACTCTTTGCCTCCCTCTGATGCTCCTGTTGTGAGTGTGATAGTGAAGAACACAAGCCGCCAGGAGTCCTTCGAAGCAGAAAAGGAGGGGAACCACCTTGGGCCTGGTCTGCTCCACAATGGGTTTCGTGGGTCCGACCTGCCGTCGGAGGCTCACGCTTTGGTGCATAACTATGGCAAGTTTGAGTCAACTTTCATCAATGGAGACAGCTCAAGGAGTTACTCTGACAAACTGGACCAGTCCAAGTCAGAGCCTTTGCCAACATTCAGTCAGTTCAGCCCGATTTCCAGCCCGGAACCGGAGGAGGCATTCAAAGAGAACAGTATTGGGGACAAACCCAAACATGCCCAAACTCCCTACTTTCCACCACCTTCAATGTATATACCCACAGGAGCTTCAGTTCTAGATCATCTTAGGAAGGTACCAGAGCCTGAATTAAGCATGTTTGATCAGTACTGTAAAAAGGAACAAAAGATGGAAATCCACTGCCAGCAGGAGAGCAGGCTGGAAATGAGCAGGAGGGAACAAGACAAAGCACCGGAGAGGTTTGTGGAGTCGAGCAAGGACTTGGTGGATACCAATAGCTTTCTTGGAGAAGGCTTGGTGTTTGGAGACCTCCCTCACAATAATTTAGGAGACAGTAAGGGCTCTGTGCCCGAGCTGAATGTGTCTTCGTCCGTTCCGCCTCGCCAGAGGTTGAAGCCGACGCACTCGAAGCTGTCATCCTGCGTGGCGGCGTTAGTAGCTCTTCAGGCCAAAAAGGTTGCGTGTATTCCAAAAGGCGATCAGCCAACTCTTCCCAAGGAACCTGGTCCTTTTAAAGATGGGACAAAGGGAAGTCCAAAAATGCCCAAGTCGCCAAAGAGTCCCCGAAGCCCCTTAGAGGTCGTAAGGAAGGCCAGCAAACAGCCCGAGAGTCCTCGAAGCGTGTGCAGTGACAGCAGTGGGAAAGGCTCTCCTTCCATGGCAGCTGGCTCTCCGCCAGCTATTCCCAAAGTTAGGATAAAGACTATCAAGACATCCTCTGGTGAGATTAAAAGAACTGTAACTAGAATTTTGCCAGAAAATGATGAGCTGGGCAAATCTTCAGAGGAGTCACCTGTGGAAACCTCATCTGCTGAAGAGTTTATCAAATCCTTCCCGTCCCCTGACACGAGCGTGGTTATGGAAAGCGAGGCCAGCAAGAACTCCACCAAAAATGGGGCTGCTGTGGCCATCCAGCTGTCAAACATCACGAGTCCTTACGCAGACGGTGTGAAAACAGATATTGCCATAACCAGTACGTGTTCCGTGTCCTTATCGCCGCTGCCCAACTGCGGCGGCGGCGCCATCAAAGTGGGTGTAAAGAGGCAGCAGCAGCAGGGAGTGGTGACGCAGCCATCCAGCGCTGCCACCTCCAGCCTGCTCCCCAAAGCTGTGCACTTGGCCAACCTCAACTTGGTCCCACACAGCGTCGCCGCTTCCGTCACGGCCAAGTCGTCCGCGCAGAGGCGGAACCAGCCCCAGGTGACACAGATGTCTGTGCCACTGGTGCACCAAGTCAAGAAGGCTGCTCCCCTCGTCGTGGAGGCATTTAATAAAGTCCTGCACAGTGCCAACCCGGTGCCAGTGTATACTCCAAACCTCAGCCCGCCACCAGACACCAGTATTAATCTACCTGCCTCTGGGTATTGTTGCCTGGAATGTGGGGACTCGTTTGCCTTAGAGAAGAGCCTGACTCACCACTATAGTAGACGAAGCGTTCATATTGAAGTCATGTGCACTCAGTGTTCAACTATGCTCCTTTTTTACAATAAGTGTAGCTTGCTTAAACATGCAAGAGACCATAAGAGCAAAGGATTTATCATGCAGTGTTCTCAGCTGCTGATGAAACCCATTTCTTTAGACCAAATGTTTTCACCTTCTCCTACGAGCTCTTCAGCCTCTCTGGCTCCTCAGACTTTGTACTTGCCCTCTCCTCCTCATAAGCCTGGTGCTGCTTCAGGAGGTGGGGTAGGAGTTTCTGCTAATGCTCAGCCAGCCTTGCCTCTCTTTATGGACCCGTTGAGACTAATCCGGCATGGACTTAAGTGTTTAGAGTGTAACAAGCAGGTGCAGGATTACGTTGCTTTAGCAGCTCATTACCAGAGAACCTCAGAAGATAATGAGAGACTGGTAAGTCATGACTTTACTGTTACTAGTTCAATCTCTCGGAGTTTCAAGAGTTTGTCCTCTGGGGTCAAAAAGTAGGCCTTGCAGTGGCAAACGAGTCGCTTTGCCTAAAAACGTGCTCATGGGGAAGGATTTGGGGGTACAGGTGAGCGAGCCCAGCTGCCTGCACGTGGAAAGACCTTTAGCATGGCTTTCTTGCCCTCTTTTCACCCTTTGCCAACAAAAAGAGGGTAGTAAGGAGACTGTGGAGATCCTTGAGCATGAAAGGAAGGTGTTGGCAATCAAGGCTGACTTGGATGAGGTGGGCAGGAGCGCTGCAGGGGAGCACCAAGGAGGTGTTAACCTGGAACAGGTTTTTGTGCTCTAAGCATGGCTAGAGGAGATCTGACACGACTTAATTTTACCTTTCCTACAACTTGTGTGAAAATCTTCTCTGTAACACTTGAACATCAGGTGTTCTTTCTACTGTTAGCATGGTAAAGTGTGTGTCAGGACAGGACTGGCTGAGAGGTGAGCTGTGTGGTAGGTGAGGTGGAAGGCTGTTTGGGTGGGAGGGATGAGTTGTTGCCATAGGAGGCCTCAGGAGCCTTGTTAGTGGCTTCCTGCCTTGCTCAGGTCTCTGCTGCCTTTGCAGACCTCCCAGTCTGGGGGTGCAGCCTGGGGGTGCAGACCTGGCTGTTTGGTCTCTTCTATGGTGAGTCCAGGAGGACTCAGTGCAGCCATGTCATCGGGTTTCTCACCCAAGGCAGAGCAGTGAGCATTTTGCTCTGTCAACACCCTTCACCACTTCTTCCAGTGTGATGGGTTTGTGGAACAGTGTCAGCAGTCTGGGATGAAAACCCTGGGGTGAAGGGGTATGGTGGGTGCTCCATGTGAGCAAACATGTTCATCCCTTGCATTAAAAATGTATTTCCCATTTTTGTTGTGGGGTTATCAATTCAAAAGCTCATTAAAGAGGGAAGGAGTGGCTGATAGTAAGGAGTTTTAGCTTGTAATCAAATAATTCATTCTGTAATTTAACCAAGAAAAGAGTTCAAGTCCCTTCCAGTTAGATCTGCTGGGCATCAGAGGTTTTTGGTAGGATTTTTCTGGATTAGGAGCTTTGAAAAACTGGGAAAAGCTTGACTGTAGAGCTTATAAAACTCTCTCTTTCCTGTTTGACTTTCTCATGCTTCTACTCGATGTATGAGTTGCTCTGGGAGGCCTTTTCTACTGTATCTGCTGTCCTCTAGACTGCCCAGGGGTGCTCTGTACCATTCCCAGAACATCTGCTCCAGCAAAGCTAATACATCCCTAAAGGAAATAGTAATTCTTACTATGGGATGTAATTATTCTTAATGAACATAGGTGAGTGTGGTGGTGAACGTGGTGTGAGGAGGATGTAGGTGAGGCTGGTGGAATACACCACCTTAAGCTCCCAAAACAGGAAGACATGAACCAGCCAAGCCCATTATTCTGAGAAGATGCTGTGGGTATTTAGGATAGTTGGGCACCAATCTGTGGTAGAGCAACTTCCTGGTGAGGGTGAGGGAGCCCTGGGACAGGAGTCTCCTTCTCTGGAGATATTCCAGACCCATCCAGACACCGACCTGTGTGACCTGTCCTAGGGACCCTGCTTTGGCAGGGGGTTGGACCTGATGGGCTCTGGAGGCCCCTTCCAACCACGACAGTTCTGTGACTCTGCATTAATTAAGCTAATTTCTTGTGTTGCCATTTTCATTTTGGTCAGAGGAATGTTGGTGGGAGCTGGAGGTGATGGAGTGCCTGATTTTTTACAGATGCTTTCTTAGGGTGTAGCAGCAGTTTCAAAATACCCCTGTCCTCTTCTCTTCTTGCTCTCTTTCTGGTTTCCATCTCAGGAGTTGCACTGGGGTCACTTGTTTTTTGGGGCAGTGGCAGAATTTGGGTTGCTGGGGAAGACATTGATGCAACACTTGCACTCAAGGTAACAAATTTTGTTGTGGCCCAAGTAGTGGATGAACCAACCCCGCTACCTCCACGCAGCAGGAGGCATTGGTTAATGTAGTGGTGCTTCTAATTAAATCAAAAAGGTACATGATGGCTTGTGTCACCATATCTCAAGAGACTAATTCTCTAGTGTTTATCATCATTTTGGACATTTGAGCAAGAAAATGTGTGGATTTCCTCCTCCATACCTGACGTTTTCCTCACTGTATTGAAACATTGGTTTAGATGTAACTTTATGGGGTGGGGTGGGAGGAGAGATTGTCATAATTTCTTAAGTTAACCAAAAATTGCACTCTAGAACTTGGGAATTTCTTTTTTTATTTCTTACTTTTGGTGGAGTGACCCTGGCTGGAGGCCAGATGCCCACCAAAGCTGCTCTGTCAGTCCCCTTTGCAGCTGGGCAGGGGAGAAAATAGATATTGAGGGGTTCAGGAGTGGAGATAAGGGCAGGGAGAGACCATTCCACAATCAGTGTCATGGGCAGGACAGACTCAGCCCTCTCTGCGAGGTGTCACAGGAGGAGATGGGGATGGAGGTTTCTCACGAGCTGTTCTCCTTCTTGGCTGGGAGGAACAGGGGGGATCATTCCTCACCCCCTTCCCCTGCTGCACCGTGGGGTCCCAGCCACGGCAGACAGTCCTCCATGAACTTCTCCAGTGTGAGCCCTTTCTCACGGGGTTCAGCTCTTCCCCAGCTGCCCCAGTGTGGGTCACTGCTATGGGGTGCAGACCTTCAGTCCCAGACTGCTCCAGCCTGTTCCCCCATGGAGTAGCAAGCACCCCCCTGACCCCAGCAAACCTGCTCTGGCATGGGTGGGTGTCTGTCCACAGGCTGCAGGGGAATCTCTTTGGTGCCTGGGGTGCCTCCTCCCCCTCCTTCTTCCCTGGCCTTGGTGCCTGCACAGCTCCTCACACCTTCTCACTCCCTTCTCTGGGGGCACAAAGCAGCTGCTGGTGGGTTTTTTCTCCTCCCTGTGACTCCCAGAGGTGCTGTGACCATCGCTGATGGGCTCGGCCTTGGTCAGCAGCAACTCCAGCCTGGAGCTGGCCGGTGTTTGCTCTGTGGGGCTGCAGAGAGCTTCTGGCTGCTGCTTGCAGCAGCTGCCCCCGCAGCCCCCTTCCTCCACCAGATCCCAGCCAGGCAACCCCCCAGCATTACTCAATCCCCAAATTCAGACACCAACCCTTGACAGTACCTCCTTGAGAAGGTACCCTGCTATTGTCTGTGTAAACCCATAACTTGACTCAGGCCTTTTTGAAGAGCTTGAAGACAGAGCAGGGCAGGTCCTCACTGTATTACCACCTAACACTTACCATCTGGAACTGTTCAGATGCCTGGTACCAGTTTGTCCCAAAATTAAGAATTCTTGGGATGGATAGATGGATATGTAAAGGAAAGGGTATCTTTGGCTGAAGAGGAAAGATAGAAGTGATTTATATGCATCACCTGGATTTGTACCACTGGATGGAGACCCCTGACCTATGGAAAATAAGCTAGGTCTATTGATGGTCAATGTTCTTAGAAGCCATTCTGTTAAGTGACAGCCTTCCGGTACCTGAAGGGAGTATACAAACAGGAGGGGAATCAGCTTGTTAAAGGGCAGACAGGGGCAGGACAAGGGGGATGGAGTGAAGCTGAAGGAGGGAAGGGTTAGATGAGATGTTGGGGGGAAGTTCTTTCCAGAGAGAGTGGTGAGGAGGTGGATGCCCCATCCCTGGGGGTGTTCAAGGCCAGGTTGGATGGGGCCTTGGGCAACCTTGTGTAGCTCCAGGCCTGGAGGTTAGTGGCCCTGCCTGTGGCAGGGGTTTGGAGCTCTGTGATCCTTGGGGTCCTTCCAACCCAGACCAGTCTGTGATTCTGTGACACCAAATCTGGATTGTTAACCACGACATGCATCTAATGTGACCAGAACTTGAGAAACCAAGCAGGCTTTGAAGTGCTCAGACATGGTGCTTTAACTCAAAACCCGCTTCAGGCCTGATATGGAATGGGAATGTCACCTTGGTAAGGAGGAAGGGTCGATGAAGGAAAGAAACAGTGGGGAGAAAGATGTATTTTCCAATATGATGTCTCCAGTTATCCAGGAGTTGCAGTGGTACAGCTGAAGGATGAGCACGCTGTGGTAAGAAGCAGGAACGATTGGATGGGAGAAGGGAAACAGCCTGAGCTGGCTCTGCTCCAGGAGAAAACATGTCCTCTGTTGATACTTAAGACTTCTCACTTTAATTGCAATTTCTTGCTGTGGTGACTTTAGGAGGTGCTTTGACACCTGCATGTTTTCTGTATCCTTTTAAAAGGGGAAATGAGTTGATTTGGGTTTTTTTTTTTCCTGTTTGTTCGTTCCAGTTGGTGGCTTGGGAAATATTTGGTCTTATCTTTCTGAATGGCCTTGGGTAAAGTCCATGTTGGTAGGACTGATAACAGGGGAACGTGTTTCCCAGGCATGGCCAAAATGAGAATGGCATGGCTGGGTCACGCTTGCTTTGGAGGGAGGAAGGAAGGAAGATATGGATGAGGTCTGGAGAGCAGGGAAAGGAGGAGATTTGGACTGAATGAGAAGAAAAGGGGACAGTGCTGGGGTTGAGAAGGTGGGTTGGAAGGATCTCGAGAAAAATGAAGAGCTCAACCTTAGTATTCCACTTTTAGCTTTGTGGTGGGTATGTGATTGCAGTTGTTCAAAGCCCAGCAGGGAAATCCCACCTGGCTCATTGTTATATAGTTGAAGGTGTTAGCTGAGGGCTGTTCATCTCAGCCAGACACCACAGTGGGATCTCTGTGGCTTATGGTGAGGATAGAGGCTTTGTGAGTTGTGAGCTAGTTCACCTCAGAGAGAAAGAACTGGATTTACTGGGTGCTTCTTTTGAGTGGATCATCCTAGTGGATCACAGGTATTATTTTTGGAGACCTGTGAGGCTAATGTTGGAATTTTTACAAGCCTGTGAGTTGAGTGGCTCGATGCGGCCGGTGTAAAGCCTCTCAAGCACCAGAATCACAGGGGTTGGGAGGGACCTTGAGAGCTCATCAGGTCCAACCCCGTGCCAAAGCAGCTCCCCTGCTTATATTGCACAGGTCAGTGTCCAGATGGGTCTGGAATATCTCTAGAGATGGAGACTCCACACCCCCCTGGGCAGCCTGTCCCAGGGCTCTGTCACCCTCACTGTGTAAAAGTTCTTCCCCATGTTGGTGCAGAACTTCCTATGCTCTAACTTGCAGCCATTGCCCCTTGTCCTGTCCCCACAGACACTGAAAAGGGGCTGGCCAATCCCCCCTGCATCCCATACTTAAGATATTTATAAACATTAATAAGGTCCCCCCTTAGTCTTCTTCTCTCCAGGCTGAACAGCCCCAGCTCACTCAGCCTTTCCTCACAGGGGAGATGCTCCAGGCCCTTAATGAACTGCAAGAAGAAAGCTGTATGTGCCTTTGGGTATCTGGTAGGTTGGATTTTGTTCAGACTAGAAGCCGTGCTGCATGTAGGCGTGATGCTTGTCCAGATGTTCAAGAGGTGGTAGCAGATGTTTTGTGTATCTTCAGGTCTGTTTGGTCTGACTGCAGCAGGGTTTGGTTCTACAGCGATGCTGCTTTTGGGGGGGGGGGGGAAGAAAAGGATAATTAAATATGTGGTTTGTGCCAAATTAATCTGATATACATCTTCTCTAATTTATTTTTGGAGCAGACAAATGAGTAGATCCTAATCTCCTTGATGTTCAGTGAGGTGCCATGTGGGCTGTACTGAAGGGGTTGAATGATGAGGTTGGAGCAGAATCAGGCGAAGGGAGGTAACCACAGCTGGGGACGGGTTGCTTACGAGACCTTCTGATGGCTTTTGGATGCCTCTGCAGTCTGTGTTTCTGTGAAGGACCTTGGAGGATGAATGTGTCAGTGAAATTTGCTGAACCAGCACAAGGAGAAATCATGGAAAGCTTGGAGTATTTTACAGGAGGGTCTAGATGATCCTGAAGACCAAGTAGGAGTGAGGTGAAGGAGTTGAAAAGCAGGATGTGTGTGTTGGGTCATGAGAAGAGCCTGAGTTGTGCAGGGGGTTTGTGTTTAAGTGCAGTACCTGCCAGGTTTGTGTTCATACACCCTGTTGCTGTTGGAGATAATGTACCTGGGGGTAGTTATCCCTGTTCATCAGAGATAAATCAGAATAAGTGAGGGAAGAATGACCAGAGAAAGGGAAAGATGATCTCTTGAGGGTGTGAGGGTTTGACCCTGGCTGGAGGCCAGATGCCCACCAAAGCCACTCTGTCACTGCCCTGTGCAGCTGGACAGGGGAGAAAATAGGTATTGAGGGGCTCAGGAGTGGAGATAAGGGCAGGGAGGGATCGCTCTGCAGTCAGCGGCACAGGCAGAACAGACTCAGCACAGAAGGACAGAAGATGTTTTCCTCCTTAGCTGGGGGGCATCTTCAGGCCCAGCCTGCTCCAGCCTGGTCCCCACAGAGTCACAGGTCCCCCAGCAATCCCGCCCCGGTGTGGGTCGGTCTCTCCACAGGCTGCAGATGGGATCTCTGCTCCCCGTCATTATCCATGGGCTGTGAGGGGACACCTGCTCCTCCATGGGTCCCTCCAGGGGCTGCAGGGGAATCTCTCTGTCCAGCACCTGGGGTGCCTCCTCTCCCCCTTCCTTGGTGCCTGCACAGCTCCTCACACCTTCTCACTCCCTTCTCCAGGGCACAAAGCAGCTGCTGGTGGGTTTTTCTCCTCCCTGTGACTCCCAGAGGCGCTGTGACCATCGCTGATGGGCTCGGCCTTGGTCAGCAGCGACTCCGGCCTGGAGCCGGCCGGTGTTTGCTCTGTGGGGCTGCAGAGAGCTTCTGGCTGCTGCTTGCAGCAGCTGCCCCTGCAGCTCCCCTGCTCCACTGGAACCCCACCATGCAACCCACAACAGAGGGGAAGTTAAACAACCTTTATGTGTTTAGTTTGTCAAAGGCCTGGTGAAAGAGGGTGGGTCTCCTGTCCTACTGCAGTAGACACACTCTTAAGGTGAGGCTGGGGGTGCTTTTTGTCCTGTCAGAAACCACATTTGCAAGGAAGAAGTGTTCCCTGTGTGTCCCAGCACCTCCTTGGGTGGCTCCTCACTATGTCTGAGGTGTTTCTAGCTTTTTCAGGGCTGAGCTCAGGTTGCAGGAGATGGGCAGCTCCTGGTGCCTCCATGTGGGATGTGCTTTCCCTTACAGAGTGAGAGTGGATACAGAAGATGACACACTGTGTCAGGTGGGGCTGTTACAGGATAGAGCTGCTTTTAAGGTAGGGGGCAAGAATGATGCAACACCAGGCCAAAATAGTTTCATGTAGAAAACAAAGAGGATTCTCTGTAACCATCAGAGGGGTGACTTCTGGAATAGCTTTGCTCCAGAAGTCATGAACAAGAGACACAAAGTGGTTTTGGGATGGAGCTCCTTCGGTTTTTTGGCAAGGTCAGACCAGTGCACAGTAACATAGAAGACCTCAAAGTACTTCCTGACCCTCCTGGGCAAAACCACCCATCTACTGGTAACCAGAGACCTTTCATAGTTCTTTTTAATTTGAGAGGGGTCTTTTTGTGACTTCACTGCCCAAAATCCACCAAAGTAGCTAGGAACTGGAATAAATTAAGGACCTCTGAGTTTTCTTGGACCTTTGAGCTTTTGTTCTCCCCCCTACCCTCCTTTTTTCTTCTTCTTTCACCCTTTACTTGTCCAATAAGCTTCTTCAATGAGTGGTGATGTACCCTGTGTACGCCCCACCTACACTGGAGTTATTTAAAAGCAATTTTATTGCTGCCTTTTCTTTATTCTACTTCCTTCCTCCTCTTAAATCAATGTGTTCTAATGTATTGGTTGAAACCTGCCAGAAGCTGGTGGGACCACATGCTGTACTGGTAATTTCCCAGCAGCTGTATCTCCATATCTTTGCCATTCTTCTCCTCCTTTCCCCCCCTCCCTCCATGTTCACATTTTAATTTAGAAAACAAGAGGATTAAAAACTCAACCCCAAAATTCCCTTGGCCCCATAAAGCCCTGTTTGTTCCTTCTCCCAAACCATGGGTGATTCATGCAGCCCTTAGGTAGACATGAGGATGGATTTTGTTCTATATGGGAATTTTCCATCTGGATTTTGTAGAACCAAAGGGATGGAGCATGTTAGGGTGAAAGCCTGTTGAGGGAATGGTGCTCCAGGCAGGATAGGAGTGAGAGCCTGCACCCTGGGGCCAAAACAGCATGGGGCTGAGGAGGAGGAGAGCTTAGGGAGGAAGAAAAGCTAGGGTGCAACTCCATGGTCTGCTTAAATCAGGGTGTGATCCACTGCCACACAAGGTGACAATCCCACTGTCTCTTCTTTCCCCACCCACGCTTCCTAACTGGGCCCTGGTGATCCTGCAGCCCTCAAGAGACAGACTACCTTGGGGGAGGAGGAGGATGAGCATGGCTCCACCTGGGAGCACAGGTCCCCAAACTGGGGTCCAAGACATGGCTGCAAGCACAGAGGAGGAGACAACTGGAGACAAAGTCTGTCCTAGGTAGAAGGGAAACTGAGGCTGGAAGCTGGTGTCCTCTGGCACCAAGAGGACGATTCCTGTTCCACTCTTTTTTCTTTCATGTGGACACCAATGATTTTGCCAGGGGCAACCAGGAGAGCATCAAAAGCAACTTCAGAGCTCTAGGGGCAGTGGGCTGGGGCGTGGGGGCCCAGGTGGTGGTCTGCTGAATCCTGCTGATGTGGGGAAATGGTAGGAGGAGGGGATGTCTCTCTGAAGTATCTAAAGCTAATGCACACAGCTTGGGGATTAAACACAAGAAACTGGAGATCTGCAGCAGGTGCAGGGCTGTGTTCTTGTTGGCATCACAGAGGTGTGGTGAGATGGTTCCTGTGACTGGGGTGTTGTGATGGACACAGGCTCTGGAGGAAGGACAGACTGGGAGGACAAGGAGGGGGAGTTGTTATGTGAGGCAGCAGCTGGAGTACCTGGAGTTTGCCTGGGGGTGGGTGAGGAGCCAACTGGGATCTTGTGGACCAGGATTATAGACCTGACCACTATGGGTGATGTACTAGGTGTCCTCTATGGGCTACCTGACCAGGAAGAACAAGTGAATGAGGCCACCTACAGATGGCTTGAAAGAGCCTCATGTTCACAGACCCTGGTTCTTATGGGGGGCTTCAGCCACCCTGATAAGCACTAGAGGGGAAAATCCAGCAGGCTGTCAACAGCCCAGGATCTTCCTGGACAGCAGTGATGGTACCTTCTTGACCCAAGCAGTGGGGAGCCAACCTTGGAGAGATGCTCTGCTGGACCTCCTACTCACCAACAATGCAGGTTATGCTAGGAATGTGAAGGTCAAATGCAGTGACCATGAGATTAAGTAGAGTTCAGGGTCCTGAGGACAAAAGTCAAGATTACAACACTGGGGTTCAGGAGAGCAGAATTTGGCCTCTTTAGGGGTCTGCTTTAACAGCCCCGTGGAATAAGCCCCTGGAAGGAAGAGAGCTTCAAGAAAGGAGGTTGATATTAAAGGGTCACTTCTTCCATGCCCAGGAGTAGTCCAATCCCAACAAACAGCAAGTCATACAGAAATGCCACAGTGCCTGCATGGATGGACAAGGAGCTCTTGGCAAAGGCTGATCTTAGAAAGGGAAGTGTGCTGAAGGTGGAAGCAGGGAAGAGTAACCTGAGAGGAAAGTGGAGGCTCTGAGTGTGCAAGGATGATGTAGGAAGGCCAAAGCCTACCTGGAATTAAAGCTGGTGGGTGTCAAAGAGCAGATCTTAAAGCACCTCCCCTCACATCTCTGTTGTTCCTGGGTTCAACTTTAGTCAGGATTTCACTCCCTCCCCACAGGTGTCACAGGGGGAGATGGGGGTTTGGGTCAGTTCCTCATGAGGTGTTTTCCTCCTTAGCTGGGGGGACATTCCTCACCCCCTTCCCCTGCTGCTCTGTGGGGTCCCACCCATGGCAGACAGTCCTCCAGGAACTTCTCCAGTGTGAGTCCTGTCCCTGTGGGATGGAGGGAAGGGCAGAGGGCTAGAACACTGTCACCTTAAGAAAGAAGAGGGGAGAGGTGCTGTGAAACCTTGGGGGTTCTACTGGTGACTTGAGAGTGGGGATGTGAAAGCTCAGTGTCATCCAGTGAGTGGTCATTTACCAACTGAAGTTCAGATTTCAAGTCACAGTATGAGAGGCACAGTGGTTTGCTGGTGGGCTGACTTTGGTGGGCCACCCAGCCACTCTTCTTCTTCCTTCTCAATAGGCCCAGAGGAGAAAGCATCAGGGAAAGCTTGTGGGTTGAGGTGAGGACAGGGATGTCACTCGTTATCATCAAGGGCAATGCAGCCTTGACATGGCTTCTTTGTTCCTGGGCTTCACTCCAGCTCTTCTACCTCCTCCCCAGCAGCATAGGTGGACAGGGCATGGGGGTTGGGGTCAGTCCATCACATGCTGTCTCTGCTGCTCCATCTTCCTCAGGGGAGGACTCCTCACCCCCTTCCCCTGCTGCACTGTGGGGTCCCACCCACAGGAGACAGTCCTCCAGGAACTTCTCCAACATGAGTCCTTTCCATGGCCTTCAGCTCTTCCCCAGCTGCCCCAATGTGGGCCCTTCCATGGGGTGCAGTCATAAATCATAGAATGTCTCTCAGACCCAGGCTACTCCAGCCTGCTCCCCCATGGAGCCACAAGTCCCCCCAGCAAACCTGCTCTGGCATGGGCCTCTCTCTCTCCATGGGCTGCAGGTCCTGCCAGGAGCTTGTTCTAGGCTTCCCACCGGGCTCACAGCATCCTTCAGGTGTCTCCATCTTCTCCAGTGCGGGGTCTTCCACAGGCTGCCAGTGGGAATCTCTGCTCCCCACTGTCCTCCATGGGCTGCAGAGGACAGCCTGCCTCACCAGGGTCTTCTCCATGGGCTGCAGGGGGGCAGCCATCATCACCTGCCATTGAAACTCTTGAAATGACAGCTGAGATCATAAAGAGGAGAGATCTCCACACTGAGAAAATTCACAGTTGCACTTCGGTGCTGCAGCATCACCTAAGGTCAGTGATGCTGCTGCTGCTGCTTTCCACGAGCACAGAAGAATGTACTTTGTGGTTGTTTAACAGTCTTAGGCCTTATTTTTTTTTGAGGCTTTAGCACCCTGGTGTTTTGGGGTGATTCAGGTGTGCTTGGGTAGGAGCTGGTCTGGGGGAAGGTCTGAGGAGGACATTAGGCTCAGGAGTGTTGGGGATAGAAGTGCAGGGATAGAAGTGAGCATGGACAGGATCACAAGAAGACCTTTAAGATCATCG
Organism: Porphyrio hochstetteri; assembly: GCA_020800305.1. NCBI lineage: Eukaryota > Metazoa > Chordata > Aves > Gruiformes > Rallidae > Porphyrio > Porphyrio hochstetteri. The sequence goes on along the minus strand of CM036915.1, from coordinate 12,720,686 downwards.
AGTCCAACCATCCCTGTCCTGTGCTGACCCAGATCCCTGAGCACCTCATCTCCCCAGCTGTTAAACACACCCAGGGGTGGGGACTCAGCCCCCTCCCTGGGCAGCCTGTGCCACAGCCCCACAACTCTGCCAGGGAAGAACTTTTCCCTCCCATCTGAGCTGACCCTGCCCTGGCACAGCTTGAGCCCATTGCCCCTTGTCCCATCTCCTGTCCCCTGGCTGAAGAGACCATCGCCCACCTCTCTGCACCCTCCTGTCAGGTCAGTGGAGGTGGTGAGAAGGTCTCCCCTCAGCCTCCTCTTCTCCAGGCTGAACACCCCCAGCTCCCTCAGCCGCTCCTCAGAGGATTTGCCCTCCAGCCCCTTCCCCAGCCTGGTTGCCCTTCTCTGGACTCACTCCAGGACCTCCATGTCCTTCTTATGGTGAGGAGCCCAGAACTGGACCTAGCACTTGAGGTACAGCCTCACCAGTGCCCAGCACAGGGGCACAATCCCCTCCACAGACCTACTGGCCACACTGTTTTTGATACAAGCCAGGATGCCACTGGCTTTCTGGCCTCTCAGCAGGTCTAGAGGAGGAGGCGAGATGCAACGCTGAGCAGGTGTGAAGTAGAAAGGGGGGAGTAAGGTGGAGCTGGCAGAGGAGAGGACAGATGGGAGAAGTTTGGGATTGAAAGGTATCTTGTGGTCATTCATATCTTTTAGACTGAAGGTTGAGCAGGCTTCCTTAGAGTGGCACCTTAAACTAGGCAGCTGTAGCCAAGGCCAAATACCTTTGCTGTCCTTGGGTATGATAACGTAGGAGCGTGGAGGAGTTGATGAGGATATAAAGCCCGTGATAAGGCCAGACTCTGTCACTGAAACCTGGCTGCAGAGGATCTGTTAGGCTCTAGTTTTCCCTTCTTCAAATTAATAAACTGGAGTTTCTCTTGGGTTTTTTTTTTTCCCTTCTATAAACAGAATGTGCTAATGTCTATTCATCTGAGGAGCACCCGGGGACGCATAGGGTTGAGTCATACCAGCGACAGCTCCCCGCTTCCCACACCGGTAACGTCTGTGCAGCGCCGTTGTAACCTGGGTGCTTGGAGGAAACCAAGTTGAAAAGAATCCTCTGAGCATCTGGATCCTGGCTGTAGCAAACAGTTGGACTGGTGGAAGGTGGGGAAGGGGAGCGTGGAGTTGTAGAGATGAAGGTGTTGAGACCAGACGTGCTGCTGGAGCTGGCACATCATGGTGCCATGTGCTGGAGCATCCACGCTGAGGGCTGCAGGTTGCAGAAGCATCCTGCTCATGTCTAACTGCCCTTGGGGGGCTGCCAGAAGCATCAGCTGCCCCTGCACCTCTGCCTGAAGCAGGCAGAGAAGAACTTGCAAAGGGCTGGGTTTGGGAAGGACCAGGGCTTTGGGGCACCACTGCTGGGGGGATTTTGGGTTTGAATATGTAAAGGACAAGCACTCTTTTTCAAACATCTGCATTCCAAAAATACAGTCTCTGTTCCCCTCTAACTGTTTCACTCTGAGTCCTTAGTAATTCATTTCTTTAATTGAAATTTTAGAGATCATTAGCATTAGGAATCTTCTCCATCTCCCCGATTCCATGCCCTAGGCTTAGCGTAGGTAAGCTCTGTCTTTTCAACTGAAGCTGCATGGTGATCATAACAAGGAGAACCCTTGTAGTTGGGGATGTCTCTTGAATAGATGTGAACTCATCAACATCCCTTAACTATCCCAGCAAAGGTGCTCTAAAACCCAGTGTGGAGTTGCTTGGCTTGTGCTGAAGCCCGTTCCCTTGCTGCTTGTGTGTGGGCAGTAGGTAGGAGCGAAGGGCTTGGTGCCCCAGGCTCCTTTCTCAGGGGGTGTGTTGATGGGGATGGTGCCTTTGCTCCTCCTAGACTTTACTCCAGTGAACAAATTGGCTGCAGAAGAGAAGCTGGGAGCTTGCTCAGATCCAGGGTGCTTTGCCCCACTGGTGCTTAGCAGAAAAACACGCTTGTGAATGAACCAAATAGCATCCACCCTCAGCAAGTGCCTGATGATCCAGAGCTGGGAGGGGTGGCTGACACGCAGGACACTGTGCTGCCATCCAGCGAGACCTGGGCAGGCTGGAGAGCTGGGCAGGGAGACACCAGATGGGGTTTGATAAAGCAAGTGGAGAGTCTTGCATCTGGGAAGGAATAACTGCTTGGATCAGTACAGGCTGGGGGTGACCTGTGCTGGAGAGGAGCTCTGTGGAGAAGGACCTGGGGGTCCTGGTGGGTGACAGGGTGGCCATGAACCAGCAGTGTGCACTGGTGGCTAAGAGAGCCAATGGGATCCTGGGGGGCATCAAGAGGAGTGTGGCCAGCAGGTCACAGGAGGGGATCCTCCCCCTCTGCTCTGCCCTGGTCAGGCCCCACCTGGAGTATTGTGTCCAGTTCTAGGCTCCCTGGGATAAAAAAGCCAGGGATCTCCTGGAGAGAGTCCAGGGGGGGCTACAAAGATGATTAAGGGCCTGGAGCATCTCCCCTGTGAGGAAAGGCTGAGTGAGCTGGGGCTGTTCAGCCTGGAGAGAAGAAGACTGAGTGGGGACCTAATTAATGTTTATCAATATCTTAAGTATGGGATGCAGGGGGAAATGGCCAGCCCCTTTTCACTGTCTGTGGAGACAGGACAAGGGGCAATGGCTGCAAGTTAGAGCATAGGAAGTTCCACACCAACATGGGGAAGAACTGTTACACCGTGAGGGTGAGGGAGCCCTGGGACAGGCTGCCCGGGGGGGTTCGGAGTCTCATCTCTGGAGATATTCCAGCCCCGTCTGGACGCCGACCTGTGCAATATGAGCAGGGGAGCTGCTTTGGCAGGGGGTTGGACCCGATGAGCTCTGGAGGACCCTTCCAACCCCTGTGATTCTGTGAAATTTGAGGCTGAGTTGTGTAGCCCCTCGTTTTGGTGAAGCAGAAAGGTGCTGCCACCACACAGGCTCTTCCTAAAGCCAAACTGCATCAACTACAGCGTTCCCGATGTGTGAACACCTCTGTGGCCACAGGGTTTGGTTTCACAGATGAGCTGCTTCAGAGCATTATGTTTTTTCAACCTTCCCTCTCCTTCAATGAATATTCCTTCCCCCTCCCCCCACCCCTCCCCTTGCCTTTTCTGAAGCTGCTAAATAAAATTGGAAATAAAATCAAGTATTCTGCAGTGTCTGAGGTTCTGTGTGTGAAGGTGGCTGAGGGAAGCAAAGCCCAAATGAAATGTGGCGGGCAAACCAGGATGAAAGCAAACATGGAATAAATAACTCCTGATTAAAGCCTAGGTTATGGGAATAGATGAGAAACACAGACGTTACACAACTCCAAATCATATCCTGGGAACGTGCTGTAGAAATAACTGACTAATGAACGTCTCAAATTGCTGCCAGACTTCTTTGAAAAGTCATGGAAAACTAGGAAAGAGATAAAAAATGTGACATCTGGAACCAAGTTATGATTTCTCCTACAAAGCAGAAGAGCTGCAAAAGAAAAAGCTGCTCCTCCAGCTCCAAGATGATGGGTTCTGTGGGGGGGAGCCCACACGTGGCTGCCTGGTGCCTCCTGGTAAACTCAGCGGCTCCCGGTGTCAAGGGGCGAGGGGACCCTCCTGAAACCCCTCTGGGCAGGACTTCTGGCTTTGCTTCTTCCACAGGTGTTAGGGGAAGGATGGGTGTCACGATAAAGCTGCCAGTTATAGTTTTTTTCAGTCCACTGAAGCTTATTTTGGGGTTCTTTTATTGCTCTATCCCTTGGTTGATTCAATGGAAAAACAGAACCTGGAATTTTATTACCCAGTCACTCAGTCCTGTTTGGTCTTCTTGTGGTTCTTCATGGCTAGGAACACGCTGAGTTACTGAGCTAGGATCAGCAGCCTTTGCCATTTCACTGCTCATTTCCCTTTCAGATACTTGGAGTTTATTTTGAGGAGCCCAAAACCCAGCAGAACTTCCCAGGGACCCTCCTCCCTCAAAGAACCGACTGGTTATTCCTTTCTTCCACTCGTTTATCCATGCAGAAGCCTTCCTCTCACACTGTGGCAGCTTCATTTTCTTAAAATCCTTTAGCAAAGGGACATTGCAAAGCTTCTCTTGGAAATCCAGGTAGCCTGACCTATCTCCAGGTTGGATCTTCCTTACCCATGTGGTTGGTGGTTCCTCTGGAGAGCTCAGATGGGTTTGTGGAGCAGGAAGGGAGAAGCTGCGCTGACTTCTCCCAAGTACAGAAGTAACGCTGGATAAAGATGACAATTTTCCCTATTTCTTCTAATTTGTCCTTGTGACTCATCCCTCTTCATGGTGGCTGTTTACTCTCTAACTCCTTCTCTCTTCCCCAAGACAATCTGAACTCAGAGGCTTGGGGTGGGGTTTCTTATGCCCCCCCCCTTCCCCGCAGAGCGTGGTGTCAGCGTGGGAACCCTTCCAGCTTCTTCCCCGGCATCTGCAGATGCAATAAATTCATTGAGCCTTGTCCTCACCCAGTCCTGCTTTTCATTCCCCTAGCGTGTGTACACACTCTCTGGCAGGCCTCCTGCTCTTGTGGAGCCTGAAGAAGAGAACCACTTGCTTTGATGCCTCTTGCCAGTTGTCCCCCTGATTTTTAATGCCCTGAGGTAGCGTATCGTGGTCCCTGCTGAGCATGATGGGAGCTCACAGCTGCATCCCTGGGTAAGGAGCCCATTAAATATCAGGCAGTTTGGGCATATTTTAGATCCACATCAAAGAAAATTCAAGGTTTGAATATGTGCTGGTTGCCAGGGGGCTGAGGAAGCCTTTGGGTACGTGGGTGTGGCATGCTGGGGAGGAAGAGGTGAACCCCAAACTGTCTCTTTGCTGCCTTAAAATCAAAACTAAATTGGTTTTGACAGGGCAGGATCCAGGGGGAAATGCTTCTTGCTAAGCTGTGAGGGCAAAGGTGCTTTTGCTTGTGGTTGTGCTGACTCTGCTTGAAATCCTAGAGGTCAAAGCCAGAGGAGTCCTGGTCTAACAGCGCCAGAAGGTCACATTTCCTGGTGTGGATCAAAATCCAGTTAGGAAAAAATGCCATAAAAGACAGTAGAACTGCCCTGAACGTTCATTTCTCCTCATACCTCTTTTTTTTTGAGATTTGAGAGAGTTTTGGGGAATTTATGGTCCTGCTCAGCTTCTTGCAGAGAGGTCCTGAGGAAGTTTCTATTTCCCATTTTCCCATGCTGCTGTTGAAATCATAGAATTGTTATGGTTGGAAAAGACCTCCAAGATCATCTAGACCTCCAAGATCATCTAGTCCAACCATCCCCCTGCCACCTCTATTACTCACTAAACCATGTCCCTAAGTACCTCATCCAACCTTTCCTTGAACACCATGAGGGATGGTGACTCCACCACCTCCCTGGGCAGCCTGTTCCGATGCCTCACCACTCTTTCTGAGAAGAAATGTCTCCTAAGTTCTAACCTGACCCTATTGCTGTCTACATTCAGAGGTCACAGAACCAAACCAGGACACTATGTCCATATGAAATGCTGTACATGTCAAGTAAACGATGTGTCTTCTGCACACTGGTGTGGACAGTGATTGAGGTTCCATGTAGGGAAAAGGAAAGTTCACCAAGGGTGCAGAAACAGGGAGAGAAACGAGTCTTTGCACAAGATAACTCCTAGTTATCATGGAGTTTGTGGAAGGGTGTCATGACACACGTGGTTTGTGGTCTTTAGAAGTTCAGATTTCATCTGGTCCTAAGAAATTTTGTAGGATGTGCCGCTGTGGTTTTGAGGGGGGAAGGCTGCAGCACGTCAGGACTGCTCTGCCTTCAGCAGGAAGGGCTTCCAGTGAGGGTTCAAAGGGGTTTTCCTTCTTTTTTCTGTATGATTTTGGTGCAGGGTGGGGGGTTGTTGAAGAAAAGTGCTTTCCTTCTCAAGTGCCTTAATGCAGAAATGAAAGCAGTGACCAAGCTGAACATCTCCGGAGCCAGGAGGGGAAAGATGTCGTTTTTTTAGGGGGGAAAAAAAGGGGAAATAACCATAGAGGATCATAGAATCATAGAATGGCATGAGTTGGAAGGGACCCCAAGGATCACAGAGTTCCAACCCCCCTGCCACAGGCAGGGCCACCAACCTCCAGGCCTGGATCTACACAAGGTTGCCCAGGGCCCCATCCAACCTGGCCTTGAACACCTCCAGGGACGAGGCACCCACCCCCTCTCTGGGGATGTGGTGTAGGAGTGGGATACTGCAAACAGGAATGGCTAATGGAATTCATTAGGGTCATTGTGGAAGAGGATGAGGAGGCAAGCTGAAGAGCTTCACAGAGTTAATGCCAATCCTACAGGAATGTGCTGGAGTTTCCTCTAAACCTGAAAGTTTTCCATGGTGAACTGGGGGGGTGTGGGGAGGTGGGGGTGGGGGGCAGCGAAAGGAAGCAAATAGAGAAAGCTAACAGAATCTTTCTGCCATCAGATGTGTCAAGTGTGCAAGATGATGCTGCCCAACCAGTGCAGTTACTGCGCTCACCAGAGGATCCACGCTCACAAGTCTCCCTACTGCTGCCCGGAGTGCGGGGCCGTCTGCCGCTCCGCCTACTTCCAGAGCCACGTCAAGGAGAACTGCCTGCACTACTCCCGCAAAGTGGGCTTCAGGTTTGTGCAGCTCCAGCAGGGCCCCTGCTGAGGCACCCAGAATGGGGAACTGGAGCTTTAGATCTTATATATCTTTAATATCTTCATCAAAGACCTTGATGAGGGAATAGCATCCACCCTCAGCAAGTGCCTGATGATCCAGAGCTGGGAGGGGTGGCTGACACGCAGGAACACTGCGCTGCCATCCAGCGAGGCCTGGACAGGCTGGAGAGCTGGGCAGGGAGACACCAGATGGGGTTTGATAAAAGCAAGTGGAGAGTCTTGCACCTGGGAAGGAATAACTGCTGGAATCAGTACAGGCTGGGGGTGACCTGCTGGAGAAGAGCTCTGTGGTGATGGGCCTGGGGGTCCTGGTGGGTGACAGGGTGGCCATGAGCCATCAGTGTGCCCTGTGGGGCTAAGAGGGCCAATAGGATCCTGGGGGGCATCAAGAGGAGTGTGGCCAGCAGTTCAAAGGAGGTGATCCTCCCCCTCTGCTCTGCCCTGGTCAGGCTCCACCTGGAATATTGTTACCAGTGCTGGGCTCCCTGGGATAAAAAAGCCAGGGATCTCCTGGAGAGAGTCCAGAGGAGGCTATGGAGATGGTTAAGGGCCTGGAGCATCTCCCCTGTGAGGAAAGGCTGAGTGAGCTGGGGCTGTTCAGCCTGGAGAAAAGAAGACTGAGGGGGGACCTAATTAATGTTTATGAATATCTTAAGTATGGGATGCAGGGGGAAATGGCCAGCCCCTTTTCAGTGTCTGTGGGGACAGGACAAGGGGCGATGGCTGCAAGTTAGAGCATAGGAAGTTCTGCAGCAACATGGGGAAGAACTTTTACCCAGTGAGGGTGACAGAGCCCTGGGACAGGCTGCCCAGGGGGGTTCGGAGTCTCCTTCTCTGGAGTTATTCCAGCCCCGTCTGGACACTGACCTTTGTGACCTGTCCTAGGGACCCTGCTTTGGCAGGGGGTTGGACCCGATGGGCTCTGGAGGCCCCTTCCAACCCCTGTGATTCTGTGATCTTTGGGAATGTGTTTTCCTTAGAACAGAAAGGAAAGAGGATGTAGCCCGGGCTCAGCGGGTTGTGCTCTGCGTGACAAACCACATTTGAAATGGGGAATTACTAAATGGATTTCAGAGGTTTCTGAGAGCAGAAATTGTTTTGAGGCAGCTTTAAGCTGAAAGATGCTTGTGTTGAATTCAAGTTGCAGATGGGCATCTCAGGATTGATATTTCCAGCAAAAAGACTGCAGATCTTAATCCTCTAAATCTCTTTAAGGTTGCAACTTGTATTTATGGCAGTTGTGAGGGACTGAGGGATGTGTGCCTTCACGAGAAAGGCATACATTATGCTCCTGTGTGCTCCTGCAGCTCCCCAAACACCTCTTCTGAGCTGAGACGGGCAGAGCAGGGCTCCCAGGGTTCTGAGTGGGGGTGTGTGTATGTGTGTGCATTGTCTTTTCTCCAGCCAAATTGATTGTTTTAATAAAAGACATTACTTTTCCCTACAAGCCTTTCCTCCTCAGCGTGTTTACATCACCTCAGCTGCAGCGCGGCTCGTAAGGCACAGATGATTTGCTTGGGAGAGGAGACTGGGTGACCTTTTTAAGATTCCTTAAAGTTCTGTTTGTTCTCTGATTGGCATTAAATACTTGGAAATTTCAAATGAATTTGGCACTTTCTGCTCTCAGAGCTGTTCTCTTCAGATGCCTACAAATTGAGGAAGCCTCCACTGTGTGTGGTTTGTTCTGACATCACTTTTCAAGGGCTTCTTCTTTCAACCATGAAGACAGGAGAGACATAACAAACCAATTCTGAATTTAATTATATACAGATAAGGTTCTTTTTATGTGGGATCTGATTTTAGGGGGCACAGCCCACAACAAAGAATTAATTCCAAGGCAAATGAAATGTCTGTGATATTTAAGGCTGTTTAGAAATGGGTTAATCTGAGAGAAGGAGGAAACTTGGGAGGGAAGCAAAGAAAAGTTCTCCTTGTGATGGGAAAAAAGGGAATGGAGTAGATGTCAGACCACTGACCATGTTGAGAACTTCCCTGCTGAGAAGGACTTGGGGGTTCTGGTGGATGAGAAACTTAACATGAGCCAGCAGTGTGCTCTTGCAGCTCAGAAGGGCGATGGGATCCTGGGCTCCATCAGCAGAGGGGTGGCAGCAGGGACAGGGAGGGGATTGTCCCTCTCTGCTCTGCTCTTGGGAGGCCCCAGCTGGAGTCCTGTGTCCAGAGCTGGGGCCCCAATACAAGAAAGATGTGGGACTGTTGGAGAGGGTTCAGAGGAGCCACGAAGATGATCAGAGGGCTGGAGCACCTGCCCTACGAAGAGAGGCTGAGGGAGCTGGGCTGGTTCAGCCTGGAGAAGAGAAGGCTGCAGAGGGACCTCATTGCAGCCTTCCCATCCCTGAAGGAAGCAGAGAAACAGGAGGGGAATCAACTTTTTAAAAGGATAGACAATGACTGGACAAGGGGGAATGGATTAAAACTAAAGGAAGGAAGGTTTAGATGAGATATTAGGGGGAAGTTTTTTACAGAAAGAGTGGTGAGGGGCTGGAACAGGCTGCCCAGAGAGGGGGTGGGTGCCCCATCCCTGGGGGTGTCCAAGGCCAGGTTGGATGGGGCCCTGGGCAACCTTGTGTAGATCCAGGCCTGAGGTTGGTGGCCCTGCCTGTGTCAGGGGGTTGGAGCTCTGTGATCCTTGGGGTCCCTTCCAACTCATACCATTCTATGATACTATGTGTTTGGTGCAGCTCTTTGGTCTTTAGTGGCACCTCAGAATCCCAAATGTGGGCACAACCTCACTGTGCTGAGATGCTCCTGGATGCTTCTGATCCCAGGGTTACGCTGGCCTGAGCTGCCTTGGGTAGGAAGCAGCGATCCAGTGCAAGCCCTTTCTCCTCTGTCTCCAGCCGCTGATGGGCTCACAGTGTATGGCAGGGCTTGGTCCTGACTCCCAAGTGTATGACCTGGCATTTTTAAAACACATGATTCATTCCAGATGTCTTACAGTAATATCTTTATGATGCCTTAATCCCTGTCAGCAGCGAGAGCTTCCATCCGTCTCCAGATGTCATTAGCAAATAGCTGCTTTCTCTGCCAGCGACATTAATGAAGATGTAAACCAAGGCAGAGCTCAAGAATGATGCTTAGGGATGTTTTAGCTCTACACAGTTTCTCTAGAAGCTGAGTTTCTCTGACTTCTCAAAGTCACATCTTTGTAAGCTCTGTCCACCAGACAGGAGAACTTCTGGCTGGGCCATCCTTGTTATCCTGCTACTGCATTGATATCATTGCCACTGTTCAAAAACAGAAGGAATAAAGTTTAAGTTGCAGAACTATATCCAGATAATCCATGGTATCTGCCCCTGGGGTCACGCAGGGACTTTACTTCTTCCCTTCACTTTTGTTATTCACAGAGCTGAAAAGCTGAGGAGCTCTTCTAAATCCTTCCCAGGATCAGCTCGACTTGTGCTGCTTCTCACTATATCCCTGGTCTCCTTGAATTTCTGATGCATGAGCTTGGGCTTGGTTTTGTGGTCAGCCTGTCTCTTCTCCTGCTAATACCCCGGTGTGTTCAGTTAAGTTCAGAGTAAGATTGTTCACTTTGGGGTTTACACTGGAAGTGGGAAGAGTCTCCTGCACTTAAAAACTAAAGTCGATTGGCCTGTTCTAAATGCTCCTTTCCACTTGGCTCCAAGCCAAGAGACAGGACAAGGGGCAATGGCAAGTTGGAGCATAGGAAGTTCTGCAGCAACATGGGGAAGAACTTTTACCCAGTGAGGGTGAGGGAGCCCTGGGACAGGCTGCCCAGGGGGGTGTGGAGTCTCATCTCTGGAGATATTCCAGCCCTGTCTGGACACCGACCTGTGTGACCTGTCCTAGGGACCCTGCTTTGGCAGGGGGGTTGGACCAATTGATCCCTTCCAACCCCTGTGATTCTGTGATTCTGTGATCACCTCCCCAACTTTTCCACTGATGTGGGACCTGTTCTGCTCCATCTCCTGCTCCACACTGTCTGGAGACTTGAGGGGCTGGAAGATGGTGGCAAAGGAAATGTTCAGAGGGTTAAGACAACATCTCCAAGCTTTATCTTCTCTCCCAGGATGCTTTCCAAGGCTTTACACCACCCCTCCTCGCCCTGAGGCACTGCAAGAGTCTTCTCTGGCAAATTACTCCCCCTTGCTGGGGAGATGATAGCAGAATTTGCAATTTGCAGAAATTACATGGCAAGCCTCTGCCATCCTCCAGCCTCTTTGCTCTGCTAATTAGTTTACTTTATCAAACTTCATCCTTCTGGCACTGGGATTCTTGATTACGAAGTGGCTGTTGTTTAAACCTCCATTTACTGTAAATTAAATTACCTCATGATTATTTGACCCTGAGTTAGTACTCATTTCATCCCTAATTCTATATGAGCTACTTACTAAAACTGAACGTAATGCAGAACCATCTCTTGTTAGTTGGGGGAGCGTTTGTGGAAGAAGCCCATCAGATATCCCTGGATGTGCCAGCCAGACAGTGCTATCAGACTGAGCATTTGTTCCTCCATTTATACTAGGGAATTTATCACAGAATCACAGAACCATGGAATCACAAGGTTGGAAAAGCCCTTTAAGATCATCAAGTCCAACCATCCCTGTCCTGTGCTGACCCAGATCCCTGAGCACCTCATCTACCAATCTGTTAAACACACCCAGGGGTGGGGACTCAGCCCCCTCCCTGGGCAGCCTGTGCCACAGCCCCACAGCTCTTTCAGGGAAGAACTTTTCCCTCACATCTGAGCTGACCCTGCCCTGGTGCAGCTTGAGCCCATTTCCCCTTGTCCCATCTCCTGTCCCCTGGCTGAAGAGACCATCGCCCACCTCTCTGCACCCTCCTGTCAGGTCAGTGCAGGGGTGAGAAGGTCTCCCCTCAGCCTCCTCTTCTCCAGGCTGAACACCCCCAGCTCCCTCAGCTGCTCCTCAGAGGATTTGCCCTCCAGCCCCTTCCCCAGCCTGGTTGCCCTTCTCTGGACTCGCTCCAGGACCTCCATGTCCTTCTTGTGGTGAGGAGCCCAGAACTGGACACAGCACTCGAGGTGCAGCCTCACCAGTGCTCAGTACAGGGGCACAATCCCCTCCTCAGACCTACTGGCCACACTAGTTTTGATACAAGCATATTATTATCTTATTCTTCTAGAAGAACATGATTCCTGGTGGTGCCATAACAGAAAATCTCTCTCCCCATCTCACATGAGTGAGGAACTTGCTCAAAAGCAGAGCCACCTGAGCAGAACCTTTCCACACTTCCCCAGAGATGCCACCAGCTGTTGTCACCGCTTCCCTCTCTCCATTTAAGAAAACAGCAGAGCTGTGTGTATTTTGGGAGGGGGGAGAGCATTTGGCTCCTTCAGGCTGGCTTCTGCACCACCATCTTTTGAAGTGTCACTTCAAAGCACGGGCTTGTTTCCTAACCACTGTCGGGAGGCTCCTTCAGAGGGAGGGATAATCTGGTGGCTTGTTTGGTTTTGATAGGGGCTTGGAGCTCTTCCAGTCAGTCTCTCCATAGCTGGGCTCCATCTGCAACAGCCGTGCCACAGCGCTGCGGCCTGCACAGGCCCTGAGAGCACTGGGGGCAAACACCAGGCCTCAGGGCAAACACTAGGCCTCAGGGCAAGCACCATGCCTCAGAATGAAGGGGAGAAGAGATTTTTAAGGCAGCTTAACTCCAGGCTTGCTGGAGGAAGTTATCCTTTAGGTGTCATCCAGCTAGCACCTCTGGGTTGCCCAGCTGTGCTCCTCTGCTGTCACGGTGTGTATGCACAGCGCTGCCCTAAGCGGGTGTCTGCTGTGAACTGTTTTGATTGAATCTTCCTAGGAGAGGCTGCTCTGGGCCTGGATCAGGATCGATGCTCCTGTGGGGATCATAGAATCATAGAGGAAGGGACCTCCAGAGACCACAGAGTCCAACCCACTGCCAAAGCAGGGTCCCTAGGACAGGTCGCACAGGTCGGCGTCCAGATGGATCTGGAATATCTCCAGAGAAGGAGACTCCACACCCCCTGGGCAGCCTGTCCCAGGGCTCTGTCAAATGGGAACCCCATGGCTGGTGTGGCCAAGAGCAGGCAGGGGCAGGTGTCTGCATCGTCCCATGCCCTTACAGTGGTGGTGCAGGGCTGCTCCTGGAGCACAGTGGGCCTGCAGGTGGGTTCTTGGGAGGAGGAGTAAAGTTTAGTAATGCTGCCAGATGCTGCCATCTTAGGGGACCAGAACATCTCTCTGATGAAGAGATGCTGAGGGACTTGGGACTTTTCAGCCTGGAGAAGACTAAGGGGGGGCTTCATCAATGCTTACAAATCCCTGAGGATTGGGCTCAGGAGGACGGGTCATTCTGTGCTCAGTGGTGCCCAGGGACAGGACAAGAGGCCATGGGCACAGACTGGAGCAGAGGAAGTCCCACCTAACCCTGAGGAGGAACTTCTTTCCCAGGAGGGTGGCAGAGCCCTGGGCCAGGCTGCCCAGAGAGGTTGGGGAGTCTCCATCTCTGGAGACATTCCAACCTGGTGATCCTGAGTGCTGTCCTGTGCAGCCTGCTCGAGGGGACCCTGCTCTGAGGGGTGGGACTAGATGATCTCCAGAGGTCCCTGCCAGCCCCTATCATTCTGTGATTCCATGAGCCTGGGGAGTATCAGGCAAGGCCTGTTGTAGGTGTGCATTGGGAGGAGAAGCAGGCTGGGACTCATAGAGCAACCCTGGCTCTCCTCCTGGCCTCAGGTCTGTTTTCAACTGTCCAGAAGAATCTTTTGGCTCTACTCTGCTTCTTCCTTTCCCTCCTCCTGGAGCATCCACCCATCTCCCAGACAAGCACTTTCCAGGCAACACCTGTGCCTTAATGATTTTAATGAGCTTAATCAGTTCCTTGGGTGTTCCTGTTGCTGTTTTCAGTCTCTCTGCTGTTGCTGCCATTATTTTCTAGTGCTTTGGAGCAGGAGAAGCAATTGCACAGGGTTACTGAAGCTTTCCTAGCCTGGAGAATACTCTTTTTATTTCATGCTGGGGACTAACAGGTATTTATGCTGCTTATTGCTGCCTGGAGCTCTTACCAGACAGTTTTACTTCAGCTCCTCACTTGTTCCTGTGGCAGAATTGACTTTTACAGATCCAGGGCTGGCATTTCGCTGAACCACATCTGCCTTTATTCCTTCTGGCTTAGTTTAGTCTCTGAAGGCTTCTTTTATAGGTCTCATTTGCTCCTTGCTACCATCTAGTTGCAAGATCCACTCAGCTTATGAATTCCTGTAGCTCATTCCTCCTCAGCTTTCCCACATGGCTAGTGAAGAGACCGGAGAAGAAGCCACCATAACTTGGTGCTTACCTCTGTCTGTGCCACTTTGCCTGCGTGTTGGAAGCAGCGGTGTGGCTGTAACTCTGCTCTTTCTCTTTGTGCCCCCCAGGTGCATCCACTGTGGAGCTGTCTTCATGACCCTGGCCCTGCTCAAAGTGCACATCCACGAGAAGCACTGCGAAGTCTTCCACAAGTGTTCTTTTTGCCCCATGGCCTTCAAGTCGGCCAACACCACCACGGCTCACATCACCAGCCAGCACCCAACAGAGACTCACAAGACTACTCAGTAAGTGTTCTGGGTTTATCTCTTCTTCTCCTTTGCTGAGCAGCTCCAGGATTCACCCTTTTCCTCCCGTTTTTGTTTCTCCTGGATTTGGTTTCTGTCCTCATCTGAGAAGATCTGCAGCTTTGTCTGCCAGCAGGGGTGCGTTCCTAGCCACAGCCTCCTCTGTACAGTTTCCTCTGTAGGAGGAGAGGAGTTTGGGCAGGGAACAGCTAAACATCCCTAAAAGGAACTTAGTTGCCACCTCTTTTTCTGGCAGGACCTACAGTGACACCTCTTGGCACGTGGCTCCAGGGCAACTGCTGCATCTGGCACTTGAAGAGGAGAGTTGTGCCACGCAGCGTTGCCCCCAAAAATCACTAGAGAGAAACCTCCTGGGTTTCTCCTCTCTGTAACTTTACTCCCTGAGCCTTGAGCTAGCGCTGAAAGTGTGTGCTCTGAGGGAGGAACTGAGGCAAGGTGGGATCCCAAGTGTTGTGGAGCTAGCTGATGTGCTTGGGGTCTGCTCCCATCTGTCTGCACACACACGTGCATGTGGCACACGTAGGTAGTTACACACATCCACAGAGGCAGGCTTATTTTTAGAGAGCTGTGGTATGTCCCTCAGGCGTTTTGTTGTTCTTCCCAGTTGAGTTAATGGCTCAGTTGGCCACGTGGTTGCCTGTTGACAATGCATTGAGAGCTCAGCCCTCCTCTGAAGTTGCCAAGAGAACTTTTTCTGCCTTCTTCTTAAGATAACTCATGAAGAAAGACTGATTTTTACTCTTCTTTTCCTTTTTTTTTTAAATTGTTCCAGGGTGATCTACAAATGCTCTTGTGAGACGGTCTTTAACAGGAAGAAGCTGCTCCAAGAGCACTTCCAGCAGAACACCAAGAAGTTGTTAGTGGTAGTGTTCAAGTGCCCACAGTGTCAGCTGGTGTATTTGCAGAAACAGCAGTTAATGAAGCACGTGAAGGTAGGTAACTTCCACCACCTACTGATAGGAGGGCCAGGGTTGGAGTTCACTGAGAGTTTATGTCAACCCTGTGAGGAAATTGGGTGAGGAAGTGGAAGGTTCTTGAGGAACATGTCAGTGGAAAACCAGACTGCAGTGATTTATTACCTGGAAACACCAGTGTGTGGGTAATAACACATGTTAGTGGGTAATAACACAGGCAGCTGCTCTCCTCTATATGTGATTTAACCTTATGACAAAGGCTGGTTTTCTCTGGGCAAATCCTTTGGATTTCTAACTGTTCCATGTTAAACCCAAGGAAGTGATTAAACCAGAGTGGGAGCTTCATCTTTGGTTGGGAGACAGGGAGAAGTATTCTCTGCCCATGGTGTTATATAACAGGAGCTGAACCTCCCTCTTTTGGGAGCTCCAATCCCTTTGGAGCTGCCTGAGCGAGGAGCTGCAGGGGATTGAACACCCCACGTCCCCAGCTGCTCCACTTCCCTGCAAGAACCACACCAGATCATGAGGTGGGAGTGAGGGGGGCAGAAGTGATTGCCCTGGAGGTCCCAGCCTTCCTGGCACTGCTCTGAAAGGTGGTCTGAAATGAGTAGTGTGCACAACACCAGGACTTGGTGGAAACGGTGGTCCAGAGAGTCCTTTGAACCTGCCCTTGCTCCGTGGTGGCTCATTTATGGTTGGGCTTGATGATCTTCAAGGTATTTTCCAACCTAAATGGGTCTGTAAACACTGCAGTAATCTCAGTACCACTCATTGCTCTTTTGGACAGAAGAAAAGCTGGTTATTGTCAATTTGTTGGTGGTTTCTGGGGGGATGCAGGCGAAGACTTGCAGATCTGATTATCCCATCAATGCCTGATGCTGTTGTCTCAGTCAGTGTGTTTCTATGTACAGTGTCTAATGATGCTGCCCTGGAAACCCTCTGGGAAGATTTCTCAGTGGCTCTTTCCAAAGAAAGAGCTTGCAAAGTCTTCTTTCCCTTTGATTAGGGGGAAGAAAAAAAGGGACATAATTTTTTTAATCAGTGACTTTATTTTGTTTATACTTAAAAAGCAAGAAGATTCATTAGCTCACTCTGAAAAGCAAACCCCATTCAAACCAAGTTCTGCTCTCTCTCCCCTCATGCCTTTAACTTGCAAATCTGGAGCTGCTTTGCAGGCAGTAATGAATTAAAATGTGAAGCCTTCCTGTGAAGTTGATGATTGCTCATCTTCCTGTATTATAGCTAGGAAAATAGTGTTGAGATTAAGGCTGGGACCTTCAAAGAGGCGTTCAACCTCAATGCTAAAAGACTGGCTCTAGTTGAGGTACACAACTTGGTGCAGCTCATTTGCAGATCCCAGGCCCAGGGCCCTGCCTGCAGCAGTTTGTGCACCAGCACCCTGACATCTCCCCCCACCCCATACAGGACTTTGGTCTTTCAGCCTATTTGGCCATGGATGGGTCTTTGAGGTGGAAATTGAAGGTGGCTTTTGGCTGTGGCAGGGTAGTAATTGCACTAAACCATCTCCTCTCCTGTCAGATCCCACTCCTTTCTGCAGCACAGAGTTTATAGGAACCATCCAATCATCAAGGTTGGAAAAGGCCTTGAAGATCACTAGTCCTACACCACCAAAGCACTAAGCCATCTCCCAAAGTGCCTCATCTGCCCATTTTTTAAACACCTCCAGAGACAGTGAGTCCACCACCTGCCTGGGCAGCCTGGTCCAATGCTTCACCACTCTTTTGGTGAAGAAATTTTTCCTAATCTCCAGTATGAGCCTCCCCTGGCACAACTTGAGACAATTCCCTCTTGTCCCATTGTTAGTCTCTAGGGAGAAGAAGAAGACCCCCACCTCACTGCTATCTCCCTTCAGGTAGCTGTGGAGAGCAATAAGGTCTCCCCTCAGCCTCCTCTTCTCCAGGCTGAACAGCCCCATCTCCCTCAGCCTCTCCTCATGCAACCTGTTCTCCAGACCCCCAATTAGCCTGGTTGCCCTTCTCTGCACCCTCTCCAGCACCTCGATGGCCTTCCTACACTGTGGCACCCAAACTGCACACAGGGCTTGAAGTGAGGTCTCACTGGGGCTGAGTACAGGAGTAAGATCACCTCCCTGGCCCTGCTGGGCACACAATTGCTGATACAGACCAGGATGCTCTTGGCCTTCTTGGCCACCTGGGCAGGCTGCTGGCTCATGTTCAGCCAGCTGTCAATCAACACCCCCAGGTCCCTCTCTGCTGGGCAGCTCTCCATCCCCCAGCCTGTAGTGCTGCTGGGGGGTGTTGTGGCCAAAGGGCAGCATTTGGCCTTGTTGAACCTCATACCATTGGCTCAGGCCCATTGCTCCAGCCTCTGCAGAGCCTCCCTGCCCTCCAGCAGATCCACACTTCCACCCAGCTCAGTGCAAATGTAGGGAGGGTGCACTCCATCCCCTCATCCAGATCAGCAATAAGGATGTTAACCAGGGGGTGCTGTTCCAGGAGGTGCTGGGTCACGTGTGCCTACGTGCAAATTAAAGAACCCATGAGCCTTCTCATCTTTCCCAGCCTTGTGATGCTAAAGCATCAGCCTGGGATGACCTAGAAGGTCTGGTTCCAGTTATTGATTCCACAGAGAAGTCACTTGATGTTTCTGGGTGCCTCTTCCCCCACTCCCTCCTTGCCCAGCGGTGTAGTAACAGGAGAGCTGGAGTGATGGTCACTAATGCACCCTGCTCAGAACCTGCTCCTGAGATTTCCAGGTGGGGATAGAGGCAAATTGTTTGTCTTACCCCAGAGTGGAGCAGCATCTGCAATCGCCCTGGGATTGTGGCCAAGAACTTCTGCAGAGGTCAAGTGGATCAGGTGCAGAGCACACAGGCTTCTCTCCTCAGATGAGACCTCGTGTTTTGAAGTCTGGTTGGTGTCTAACCCACAGAAAGACTTCCAAAGGCCTGGGGCCTTTGTGTTTGAAACTTTACCCATTATTAATTACCCTGCACAATTAAACCTCTAAATTACCCTTTTGTGTGCATGAACTGTTGTTGTTCCTGAGGGAGTTTCTTGAGGTTTCTTTGGTATGTTGCTGTTTTACTTGCTTTTGCTTTCCCACAGCTCTTCATTTCTTATTTATTTTCCTTATGTTCCATTTTCTTTGGTAAAACAACTTTTTTTGGGGGGAGGGACTTGGGATTTGGGCCTGTTGAACAACCAAAGAGCTTAGAGATGTATCCCTTCTGTGGCTGGTTTCTGGCTTTATGCTTGATTTTATTTGTCAGGAGAGAAGCTTTGAATCATGTGAATGTAAATAGCAATAGATGGCATGGAACAGGAGAAGGGAGGGCTGGAGAATCATAGAATCACACAATGGTCTGGGTTGGAAGGGACCCCAAGTTCCAACCCCCTGCCACAGGCAGGGCCACCAACCTCCAGGCCTGGAGCTACACAAGGTTGCCCAGGGCCCCATCCAACCTGGCCTTGGACACCCCCAGGGATGGGGCACCCACCTCCTCTCTGGGCAGCCCCTTCCAGCCCCTCACCACTCTCTCTGGAAAGAACTTCCCCCTAATACCTCATCTGACCCTTCCCTCCTTCAGCTTCACCCCATCCCCCTTGTCCTGCCCCTGTCTGCCCTTTAACAAGCTGATTCCCCTCCTGTGTCTCTGCTCCCTTCAGGGATGGGAAGGCTGCAATGAGGTCCCCCTGCAGCCTTCTCTTCTCCAGGCTGAACCAGCCCAGCTCCCTCAGCCTCTCTCCATAGGGGAGCTGCTCCAGCCCTCTAATCATCTTTGTGGCTCCTCTGACCCCTCTCTGAACAGTCCCACATCTTGTACTGGGGCCCCAGCTCTGGACACAGGACTCCAGCTGGGGCCTCCTGAGGGCAGAGCAGAGAGGGACAATCTCCTCCCTGTCCCTGCTGCCACCCCTCTGCTGATGGAGCCCAGTATCCCATTGCCTTTCCGAGCTGCAAGATCACACTGCTGGCTCAGGGGAAGTTTCTCCCCCACCAGAACCCCCAGGTCCTTCTCAGCAGGGCTGCTCTCCAGGAGCTCCTCTCCCAGGCTGTAAATATGTCTGGGACTCCTCCAGCCCCAGTGCAACACCTGAAACTTTGCAGTGTTGAACCTCATTAGGGTCACCCAGGCCCATCTTTCCAGCCTGTGAAGAAATGGAGAGCTTGTCTCTTCCCCTCCCTTGAAGCAGCTTTGGAGCCCCCAGGATGACAGCAAACATTTCATTCTGTGTTTTGGGAGCTCAGCCTCTCCAAATAATGACAATTAACATTTCTCTTTCGTTACATCTTCCCTGTTTAACCAGAGTTCTCATCCCAAATGTTAAACAGGCAGCAGCGAGGAGCTGCAGTTGTCACTCAGGAAACATAAATGGATGCTTCATGCTCCTTGGAAAGATCTTTTGCCAGGGAAAGGCCTGGGAAATGGGAAGACATGCAGGAGCAAGATATCAGCATACTGTTCTGGGTGCTGCAGGGCTGAAATTATGTATTTAAATGATAAATGTTATTTCTTTCTAACTAAAGGTGTATTCTGTGAATTCCATATGAATGTTACCTGTGAATCTGTTGTTGTTGTTATCCAGAGTGTTCATGGAGTCCCCCAGGATCCTAAGGAGCAACCAAACCTGCGACAGAAACCTGAGAAGGCATCAAGGAACCAGGTTCATACCCCACCAAAGGAGCTGTCGGTAGCCAATGGGACTTCCCACTCCCCTCTGCCAAGGAAGGACATGAGGATAGAGGGACACAATCCCGAATCCAAGTCCAGGCTGAGGAGAGCTGGTTGGACTTGCAAGGAATGTTCACAGTGGATCCCCGATCGGGAAACCTATGTGTCCCACATGAAGAGAAGTCATGGAAGGGTAATGACTCACTTCAACTAGGTTACAAGAGATTTTTAGCAAAAGGGTCTCGATGGGGTTGGTTTCATCCAGCTCAGGCCTTGCCTTGACCTATTTCTGTCAAGCTAATGCTTCCTTGCTGGCAGAACATAGGCCAAGATGTAACCAGATTCCTTGGTACTGTGGCATCAGGACTTGTTGGATATACTGGGGTCCCCTTCTTGAGTCCCATGCACAGAGCCTGTGGAAATCGGGATCCTGGTCTTTGATTCCTTCTAGCTTGTCTTGGGGAGCGCTGGATTTTCCCACTTGAGAAGTGTCAAGAGAAGATGGGGGCAGGCTGAGAATGCTGGATTTCCCCTTTGGAAACCTGTAGAAGTAGGACATTTGCCAGATATTTGTGTTCAATACACACATGTATTCATTAAACAAGGCCAGGAAGGTTTTCAAAGGAATGCACGTGGGTTGTTTGAAGGACCAGAGGAGGAGGAGGGGAGTTATGGGGTGGTTGTGCAGTGAGTGTCATACAGGGGTAACAAGCATGACTGCATAATGCTCTTTAATTAACTTCTCCCCCTTTTATTGTGCTGAATGGAGGAGAGAGGAGGGTAAGTGGCCTCGTGCTTCACACTGGGGTCCTGCCTTCTTTTGGGGCAGAAGAGACCTTCCACTGAACTGATTCTGCTGAGGGTCCTGCAGTGAAATGAGCCCACAAGACAAACAGCTGATGCAATTCCTATTTAAAAACCTAAACAACGTGTTCCTTAACTAGTCCTGGTTTTTCTAAGACTAGTGCTGGTATTAACCAACTGTTGGGCTGAGTGTAAGTGGGACCCCGAAGTCTCAGTGAACGTTGTCAGTGGAAGAGGCACTTTCTTTGCACCTGAGAGGTAAGGACCCAGTGAAGAGCATGGGAGTGTTAGAATCCAGTCAGTGCCTCCAGTTCCCTGCTATTCAGAGGTGTTTCTGTTCCAGTCAATGAAGAGATACCCCTGCCAACGGTGTGAGTGCTCATTTACTGCCTCCAGCAGCCTGCGCAGACACATCCGCAACAACCACGACACAGCAAAGGAGGTTTATACCTGCTGGTACGTACCCACCACTGCTGTGCACATGGGGTTCCAAGGACAGGCTAATCCTTGGGGTCTGGAAGCCCTTTGTGATAGATTGTGTCTGCTCCTGTATACTCCAGGCTGGAAGTTACTGAGGGAGAGGGCTCCCTGGGATAAAAAAGCCAGGGATCTCCTGGAGAGAGTCCAGAGGAGGCTACGGAGATGGTTAAGGGCCTGGAGCATCTCCCCTGTGAGGAAAGGCTGAGTGAGCTGGGGCTGTTCAGTCTGGGGAAAAGAAGACTGAGGGGGGACCTTATTAATATTTATAAATATCTTAAGTATGGGATGCAGGGGGAATTGGCCAGCCCCTTTTCAGTGTCTGCGGAGACAGGACAAGGGGCAATGGCTGCAAGTTAGAGCACAGGAAGAACTTTTACCCAGTGAGGGTGAGGGAGCCCTGGGACAGGCTGCCCAGGGCGTGTGGAGTCTCCTCTGGAGATATTCCAGACCCATCTGGACGCTTCCCTGTGTGACCTGTCCTGGGGACCCTGCTTTGGCAGGGGGTTGGGACTCGATGGGCTCTGGAGGGTCCTTCCAACCCCTGTGATTCTGTGAGAGTGAGAAGAAGAATATGTTAAACGCGAGAGACTCGGTGGCTTTTGTCTCCACAGTGCCCTTTGGAAACTTAGGCTAAGGTTTGATTTGAGATCTGCAGGTGCAAAATGGGAATTAGGTTGGGCACCCTCGTGGGACACCTGATAAAATGTCAGGCCAGTCCTGTGCTGCTCCTTGGGTGGTGTAGTCACACGTCGCTCTCGTGCCGCTACACAAGGTGTCTAAGATCCCACTGAACCAGGGTGGTCGATCTTGCTGCTGCTTTACACAGGCAGAACTGGCTGCATGAGCTGCAGGGACCATTAAACGTGCTGGGTTTGCTTGGGAAGACACACCTCAAAGTGGGAAAGGGGATTTGAAGACCTCAGGCAGGTGTGTATGCCAGCAGTGAAGGAAGATTGTTGCCCGTGAATGTGTTCATGGTGGTTTAACCACACAGACCACAGAGCCTCCTTCAGTCCCTGCCCCCAGTGGGGTGGGGGGAGAGTCAAAAGGAAAAGGTGAAACTCATGGGTTGAGATCAAGGCAGTTTAATAGGGTAGAACAGGATGATAATAACAATAATAATGATAATGGAATAGTATGGAATATCTCTTTGATGGGTTTGGGTCGGCTGTCCTGGCCATGTTGTGTCCCTCCCCAACCCCTCCAGCTCCTTGGATCCACCCCACCTTCTCACTGGCTGGGCTGTGTGAGAAGCTGAAAAGCCCTTGGCTGCTTGGCAGCATCTAGAAACATCCACGTGTTATCAGCAGTGATCTCCCAGCTCCCAGACACAGTGCTAACCAGCTGCTGGGGAAGCAAATGAACTCTGGCCCAGCCAGAACCAGGACAGAAAGTCTAACTGTGAGTCCAGTCTCAGTGCAGAACCAAGCTCACCACTTGCAGTTGCCTCTACAACTGCTACATTCTCATGAGCTGTTGCAGAGTAAGTTGTGCACCAAGTGACCATGTGGATTTGCTTCCTATCTTGTTCTGAGACATTCTTCTGCAAGAGAACAAAAGCACATTGATGTTGGAAGTTTGCAGTGACAGAGATTGGGGGCTTTATTTTTATTTACCTAAATTTGTGGTTTAATACTAATGTGTGCTACTGCTCACTGCACTGAAGTTACTAGAGGAGTACATCTCTCATGCACTTCATAGAATCATGTCATAGAATCACAGACTGGTCTGAGTTGGATGGACCCCAAGGATCACAGAGCTCCAACCCCCTGCCACAGGCAGGGCCACCAACCTCCAGGCCTGGATCTACACAAAGTTGCCCAGGGCCCCATCCAACCTGGCCTTGAACACCCCCAGGGATGGGGCATCCACCCCCTCTCTGGGCAGCCTGTTCCAGCCCCTCACCACTCTCTCTGGAAAGAACTTCCCCCTAATATCTCATCTGACCCTTCCCTCCCTCAGCTTCACCCCACCCCCCTTGTCCTGCCCCTGTCTGCCCTTTAACAAGCTGATTCCCCTCATTGCTTGGGCCCTCCTGGTGAGCCACAGTAGCTCTCAGTAAATGGATACAGTATTCTCATCCCCAGCAGCCCTGATAGCAACACATTCCCAAGAGATTTTTCAGCCAGGACTTCTAAACTTTCCATCTCTTCTAACTGTGCTGTGACGTGGAAGCTCTGGAGAAGATGAATTGTTTCCTTCTGCTTTAAGCTGGGGGGTGCTGGTCTTTGGAGATACACCAGCTGAGTTGTATACATACACTCTCTCCAGATCAGTTGTTTTCAGAGCAGAGTATAAGGAATCAAAATGAACATCAGGCCCAGCTGGCCTTACAATTCAAGTGAGTCGTGGTTGTGTTTCGTTCTCAAGCTTGTAGTTGCCCCTTCTCACAATCTGCTGATGAAACCTGAACTGGATGGTGGTTGAGCTCTCCTCAACCGCTGTAGCAGGAGATTGCTGAAATCACAGCACTCCTCTAACTCCTCTAACTAAACTTCTTCCTTGAAATACTCGTCCCAGCACCTCCAACAGCTGCTCTTTGTTTGGATCTGAGGTCATCTGTTCGGTCTCCCCTTTGATCCCTCTTTAGAATGTCCAGTGTGCTGTTCCATAAATCTCCAGTCTGACCACTGCTTGCAGACCCTCCCATCTCTGAACTCCTCCTCCAGTCCTTGTAAGGCATCCCACCCTCACTGCTTCTCTTTCCCTTGACTGCTGGTGTCCGTTTTCCTTCTTCCCACCGAGCAGTTTGCACCAGTCTCCACTGTTACTCCCTACCAGGGTTTTAACACTTTAACTTCATGTCACCCTCACCCTCTTCTCCCAGATTTCCACATGAAGCAAGAGTCAAATTTGTCCTTGATCTGACAGCAGTGTATTTGTGTGTCTCCAGGATGCTGTCTTGTAGGTGACCTCTCTCTGGCTTCTACCATTTCAAGCTGTAACTTCCCCTTCTCCCCCTGCCCTGCTTCAGTCTCTGCTTCCTGTTAAATCTGTAGGGAGAGAGCAGTGGTGGGGGACTTGCTCAAACACCCTCCTGCCAAGCTTGTCACATGAGCAGTTCAGGTTAGGAAAGCATCTTTCCCTGCTTACATGAAAAGAATTCTAAATTAGGGCAGAACTACAAAATGTTCTGCTGGTTTTGTGTATTTTCTTTCATAACTCACTCGGTGGTTGTTGCTCCTCTTACTCTCCAGGCCTGGGGTACACACTGTCTGGAACGCTTGGTTTTCAGCCTGTTTATTTTTGATAAACACCACTTAATAACCTCTCCTCTTTCCTCTGAGAGGGAGAAGAATTCCATCCCTGTTAAATCTTGATTTATCATCTGAGCAGCTCCTGTTAAAAACCCAAAGCTTTCAGTGAGCCTGTCTGCACTTTCACATCACTACCGCTGCTTCCCTTCCGTCTCGTTACTGGAAGATGAGTAGGAATCATCTCCTCTCCTCTGGAAAGATGTCTTTGTCACCCAGGGATGCTTAATCTCCTCTCTGTTGCTTTTCATCCCTGGCTGCCTACATTTCAGCTGTGATTTGTGCCTTCCAGAGAAGCCTGCTGGTAACATCCCTCATGCTCAGCTTGGCACATGGCTGATGGAGACGGTCCCCGTGTCACGCCGGCGGGCAGCAGAGGAGTACACAGCCAAGCTTGGGTTTCCCGATGGCTAACGGAGCTCTCAGCGTGCTTCACCCTGCTGCAGGGGGCAGGGGGTGGCTTATGTGTCTGTGACACCCAGCACTTGCTTCCAGCAGACCTCAGTCAGCCAGAAGTGGAAGATGCCCCGTCCCTTTCACATCTCCTGAGACCTCAGCCGTGCCCGCTGGTGCCTCCTGAATCCTGCCATGTCTTAACACGAATAGCTACGTACAAACAGCGTGTGTGTGACCACCTCTGCCTGGGTTATTGCTATGAACCTTGGAAGTTCATAGAATCACAGACTGGTCTGGGTTGGAAGGGACCCCAAGGATCACAGAATTCCAACCCCCTGCCACAGGCAGGGCCACCAACCTCCAGGCCTGGAGCTACACAAGGTTGCCCAGGGCCCCATCCAACCTGGCCTTGAACACCCCCAGGGACGGGGCATCCACCCCCTCTCTGGGCAGCCTGTTCCAGCCCCTCACCACTCTCTCTGGAAAGAACTTCCCCCTAATATCTCATCTGACCCTTCCCTCCTTCAGCTTCACCCCATCCCCCTTGTCCTGCCCCTGTCTGCCCTTTAACAAGCTGATTCCCTCCTGTGTCTCTGCTCCCTTCAGGGATGGGAAGGCTGCAATGAGGTCCCCCCGCAGCCTTCTCTTCTCCAGGCTGAACCAGCCCAGCTCCCTCAGCCTCTCTCCATAGGGGAGCTGCTCCAGCCCTCTGATCATCTTTGTGGCTCCTCTGACCCCTCTCCAACAGTCCCACATCTTTCTTGTATTGGGTCCCCAGCTCTGGACACAGGACTCCAGCTGGGGCCTCCCGAGGGCAGAGCAGAGAGGGACAATCCCCTCCCTGTCCCTGCTGCCACCCCTCTGCTGATGGATAAGTTCAGGAGTTCTGTAAGAATTCAGAGTGTATTATGGGGCACGTGGTCTTGTGGATGGGACCCTGTGCTGGTGCTTGGGAACGCTGGGTGCAGAACCCAGCTCAGTGCTACACATCATCACTGCATCTCTCTGCATGTACATCTCTCATCTGAGAGTCGGTTTGTTCTTCCCCATCTTGATTGTTGAGCTTGTGCAGCATGTACCACGGTGGGCCTGGTCTCCACATGTCCTGCTTTCATTCTCAGACCTGCTTACAGTGGTAAATCCTAAGCTTTTCTCTTGAGGGTAGTGTTTTATTATGAAATATAATATATATATGGGTAATTTAATAATATATTGCTCACCAGCACCTCTCTCCAGTGACACCTGTGGGTTTGGCGTGTAACCAGGAGTGGGTTGGGTGGAAGTGAGCAGCTGGGCATTGCCTCTCATGAATCTTCTTCCCTTTTTTTTCTATTCCCAAGGTACTGCACAGATGAAAACCAGACGTTCCCACAGCCGTTCATGCTGGAGAATCACATCAGCCTCATGCATGGCATCAAAAACCCAGACTTATCCCAGATGGCCAAAGCACCAACTCCAGAGAGCGACACAGCAGAAGTAACTGATACATTTTCATTGAAAAAGAAGCGTAGCTGGCGAGTAGCTGCTCCCTGGGGCTGTTCCATTGGGCCACAGCCAGGCCCTCTTGTCCCCTCCTCTCAGCTCCATCCCGTTTGTTCCTCTCTGGCGGTGTCAGGATGAGGACTGAAGGCACAGCTGAGCTGCAGCAGTGCCAGGGCAATGTGTCTTGTGCTTTTCAGCATACTCTTGACCATGCAGCCCTGTGTTCTTACTGGCCTTTTTTCAGTCTGCTTTGTAACCAGGCCTCATGTAGCTTTGTTGTTGCCCTCGTTGTCCCCTGCTGCTCTCTTCATGGGCCCGGTACATTCTTCCTCTTTCTCCCTTGTTTTATTCTGCTAATTGCCAAAAAAGTCCTGGTTTAACATACTTACTAGACCCATTACCTGTGAGAACTTCATTCCTCCAAAGCAGGACGGGGTCATTTCTTTCCAGCCAGTGTAACTGGATTGTAACTACTTGTATTCCTGGTTGACTGATGGGGCTTCTTCACCCCATTCACTTTAAAACAAGGCATCTGCTTTCCGTAGCATTGCAGTGTATCCTTCACCTGTACCCTATAAGCTGTACCCTAAACCCCTACCTTCACCTGTACCCTATAAACTCTACCCTAAACCCCTACCTTCACCCATGCCCTATAAGCCATACCCTACACAAAGGCTGCTCTTGGATGAGGTAACGGACCCACACCAAGGGCCATGTGCAAGTGAGCCATCCTCCCAGAGGAGAGGCCTGCTGCTGGGCTGTAAAACAGGGGATGAATTAAGGAGACGAGCCCAGGTAGAGGGTGAAATGTTCAGAGTTAAACCTTAGTTAGGAGTGTCTGGGCTCATAGCCACCCCTGTGTCCCTGCTCCTTCCTGCACCGGGTTCCCACCCACTCTCCTCATCCTGCTTCTGCCCAGCTGACCTTTCCCGGGTTGCAAGGCAAGAGAGCAGCTGAGATCCTGAGATCCTGGGTGAGGTGCTTGGGCACCAGTGGGAAGGGGGCACGTACCCATCCCCATGTCCCTGCTCCTCCTTCCTGCGCTGGGTTCCCACCCTCTTTCCCCATCCTGCTTCTGTCCAGCCAACCCCTCCCGGGTCACGAGGCAAGAGAACTCCTGAGATCCTGAGATCCTGGTTGGGGTGCTTGGGCACCAGTGGGAAGGGGGCATGTACCCATCCCCATGTCCCTGCTCCTCCTTCCTGCACCGGGTTCCCACCTGCTCTCCCCATCCTGCTTCTGTCCAGCCAGCCCCTCCCGGCTCACGAGGCAAGAGAACTCCTGAGATCCTGAGATCCTGGGTGAGGTGCTTGGGTACCAGTGGGAAGTGGCCAGGTACCCATCCCTGTGTCCCAGAGAGCAGCTGAGATCCTGAGATCCTGGGTGAGGTGCTTGGGTACCAGTGGGAAGGGGGCACGTACCCATCCCCATGTCCCTGCTCCTCCTTCCTGTGCCGGGTTCCCACCCGCTCTCCCTATCCTTCTTCTGCCCAGCCGACCTCTCCCAGGTTGCAAGGCAAGAGAGCAGCTGAGATCCTGGGTGAGGTGCTTGGGTACCAGTGGGAAGGGGGCAGGTACCCATCCCCATGTCCCTGCTCCTCCTTCCTGCGCCGGGTTCCCACCCGCTCTCCCTATCCTTCTTCTGCCCAGCCGACCTCTCCCGGGTTGCAAGGCAAGAGAGCAGCTGAGATCCTGGGTGAGGTGCTTGGGTACCAGTGGGAAGGGGGCACATGCCCATCCCTGTGTCCAAGAGAGCTCCTGAGATCCTGGGTGAGGTGCTTGGGTACCAGTGGGAAGGGGGCACGTACCCATCCCCATGTCCCTGCTCCTCCTTCCTGCGCCGGGTTCCCACCCGCTCTCCCTATCCTTCTTCTGCCCAGCCGACCTCTCCCGGGTTGCAAGGCAAGAGAGCAGCTGAGATCCTGGGTGAGGTGCTTGGGTACCAGTGGGAAGGGGGCACATGCCCATCCCTGTGTCCAAGAGAGCTCCTGAGATCCTGGGTGAGGTGCTTGGGTACCAGTGGGAAGGGGGCACATGGGAGTCCTGAGGCCCGGCATAGTTTGTATCACGATTCAGGCTGTCGTAAGATAAGACACGTGGAATTTAGCACTTCTTCTCCAACAATAAAGTAACTCCTCAATCTTCTGGGTTGTTTTTTTTTTTTCCCCCTTCAAGGTGAAATCTCCAAAGAGGACGGCACCAGAGGAGCTGGGTGAGGCAGAGAGCGCTGCGGGTTCAGCCGCCCCGCCAGCCAAAAAACTGAGAGCCCCCTGGAAATGCGCGAAATGCGGCTTCGCCACAGACGTCAGCGCGGAGTTTCAGGAACACATCCCTTGGCACAAGACAGACAGCTCCACCTACCAGTGCTTGTTCTGTGGCTTGTGCTACACCTCGCACATCTCTCTCAACAGACACCTCTTCATCGTGCATAAAGTAAAAGAGGAGGAGGAGGAGGAAGAGAAGGAGGAAGAGGAGGAGGAGGAGGAAGAGGAGGAGGAGGAGGAAGAAGATGAAAGGCAGAAGTTACAAAGGGAGATGAGTGAGAACGGACACGAGGGGTACAACGGCGAGACGAACACTACGGCAGAGGAGGAGAACCTGAAACGCAGAGAGTGCAAAAGTGACTCGGCTCTTTGTGAACAGAGGCAGACGTGTGGTGTGGAGGCTCCTCACAGCACCTCGCAGAACAATCACTCAAAGTCTCTTAAGACTTAAAAAACAAAACCCCCCTTTTGGTTGGTCAAGGGGGGGCGGAGGGGGGGTGGGTGTCAGGGGGGGTTTTTACTCGAAAGACTGGGTGGGGATGGGGGAAATCTTTGAAATATTCTGGTGATTTCTTGGGATGGACGTTGCTTTCCGTTAACTTTGATTTGTAAGGGAAATTTAAAAAAGGAAAATAACCCAAACCTGCCATTGCATCCTAAGCACTAACTCTCTGCCAGCCCAGAGAGGTGAAAAGGGAAAGCAGGGCAGGAATCCTCGCTGGAGCTTGTCCAACTCCTGAGGATCAAGGAGCACTTTCTGCAGCTGCAGTT
This sequence comes from Porphyrio hochstetteri, assembly GCA_020800305.1. NCBI lineage: Eukaryota > Metazoa > Chordata > Aves > Gruiformes > Rallidae > Porphyrio > Porphyrio hochstetteri. The sequence goes on along the minus strand of CM036915.1, from coordinate 12,691,428 downwards.
TCCTTAAGATGAGCTCTCTCCTTTGAGTGTGCGCTGCCTCAGCCTCTGCCCGCAGCCCCAGCCTCGCCTTCCCTCTCTTGCTTTCTTTCTCCTCCTATTTATGGCTTTTTTTTGTTGTTTTCTCTTCCCATACTGCCTTTGTTTTACTCATTTTAACTCCTAACGCTGCCTCAGCAAAACCTGTGTGTCAGGACCGTGCCGGCCTGTCGGGGATCTGCTGCGTTAGCACATGTTCAAGCTGTAAGTTGTGCTAATTTTACTTTTAATTGCCCCAAATAACAACTTTCTTTTCCAAAAGGCAATTTAATGGAATGGTTTGGACCTGAATCATGCTTAAAAAGAGAATTTTGTAGCCCCCCCATCCTCTCGGGTGAGCACAGCTCAAAGCCACGTGTCACGTTCAAGAGGGCCCGGTGCCCCTCAGGACTCGCTGGCTGGGTGGCAGTGGTGTCACCGCTGCTGGAAGCCGTCCCGGGGGTGGGTGCAACCCGCTGCGCTCGGTGGCTCCTCTTGGGCAGAGCCGGGTGGCAGGTTGGCATCCACCCCTGAAGGGGAAAACTTCCCCCTGCGGCTCTCTGCAGCGTCGGCGGGTGTGAAACCATCCTCACGGCATCGGTTCAGCACCGGGGCGCCGTGACCAGCCCACAGTGCCGCGAGGGCTGGTGCTCTGGGGGAGCCATGGCGCTGTGAGGGCTGGCGCTCCATCGGTCGCTCTTCTCCCACTACGGCACCATGAGGCCTGGTGCTCTGTCTCGCTCTTAGAGAGCCATGGTGTTGTGAGGCCTGGTGCTCCATCGGTCGCTCTTGGGGAGCCATGGTGCCATGAGGCCTGACGCTCCGTCAGTCGCTCTTCTCCCACTGTGGCACTGTGAGGCCTGGCGCTCCCTCGGTCGCTCTGGGGGAGCCATGGCGCTATGAGGCCTGACGCTCCCTCAGTCGCTCTGGGGGAGCCATGGCGCTATGAGGCCTGGCGCTCCCTCAGTTGCTCTGCGGGAGCCATGGCACTATGAGGCCTGGCGCTCCCCCGGTCGCTCTGGGGGAGCCATGGCGCTATGAGGCCTGGCGCTCCCTCGGTCGCTCTGGGGGAGCCATGGCACTATGAGGCCTGGCGCTCCCTCGGTCACTCTGGGGGAGCCATGGCGCTATGAGGCCTGGCGCTCCCTCGGTCGCTCTGGGGGAGCCATGGCACTATGAGGCCTGGCGCTCCCTCGGTCACTCTGGGGGAGCCATGGCGCTATGAGGCCTGGCGCTCCCTCGGTCACTCTGGGGGAGCCATGGCGCTATGAGGCCTGACGCTCCCTCGGTCGCTCTGGGGGAGCCATGGCGCTATGAGGCCTGGCACTCCCTCGGTCACTCTGGGGGAGCCATGGCGCTATGAGGCCTGGCGCTCCCTCGGTCGCTCTGGGGGAGCCATGGCGCTATGAGGCCTGGCGCTCCCTCAGTCGCTCCCACCACAGCACCGTGAGGCCTGGCACTCCCTCGGTCGCTCCCGTCCCGCCGCGGCGCTGTGTTACCCATCGCTCGGGAGACGTTCCTTTCCATGTAGTCATATTGACTCTGTCCTTCCTCGCTCGTTCCCCCGTCACACACACGCTTCGTGTAATATAACCACCTCCCACACCATGAATCCTTCTCTCTCTCTGTGTTGGGTTTTTTTTTAACCATGTTGAGCCAGAACCCCGCTCCTTATTGTTTACTATGACGATGTTTAAATAATTTAAGAACTATTTATCTTCCCTGCATTGGGACCGCTCACCTCCTCGTCTCCACGTGTTTTGATACGACTGGTTTGGACTCTTTGTACTTTTTGATACAGTGTTCGTTAGCCTAGGGATGTTTCCAGGTAGCCTACGTAGAGTTAAGGGTAGCGGGGGGCACTCCCGAGCCATCACGTATCTATTTAACCCGCAGCGGCGTTGGTGCCTTGCTATATGATGATGTTTACTTCCAAGTATCGCGAATAAAAAGCATCCAAGGGGGCTCTGCCTGGGCGTCGTTCTTGCCACCCCTCGCCTGGCCTGGCCTGGCCTCCGGAGGCGGAGCCGGCGGTGACGCGGCGGAAGGAGCGCGGCCGGCGGCGGAAGAAGCGCGGCCGGGCGCGGGGAGGGGGGGGACAGAAGCACACGGGCGGTTGGTGCCGCTCTCGGGGCCGGCGATGCTGTCGCTGGACTTTCTGGACGATGTGCGGCGGATGAACAAGCGGCAGGTGCGGGGCCGGGGGTGGGGGCGGCAGGGGGGTGCGGGGAGGGGCTGCCCTGCCCGGCCGGGGATGGGGCCGGGCGGTGGGGCCTGACTGCCCCTTCCACTTCCCCCTTCCCCGCTCCCCCCCCCCCCCCAGCTGTACTACCAGGTGCTGAACTTCGGCATGATCGTCTCGTCCGCCCTCATGATCTGGAAGGGGCTGATGGTGGTGACGGGCAGCGAGAGCCCCATCGTGGTGGTGCTGAGGTAAAGCCTGCGGCGCTGGGAGGGGATGGGCTGGGGGGGCTGGAGCCCCGAGGGATGGGGTAGCTGGGGGGTCCTGCCTCTTCCCCGGTTGGCGAGGGGCTCCATCGGGAGGGAAGTGCAAGGGGCAGGTGAGGGGGGCCAGTGGCCTTCCCTACAAAGAGCCTGGCCCAGCATCACAGCATCTCCAGGCTGGAAAAGCCCTTGGAGATCATCGAGTCCAGCCATTCCTGTCCTGTGCTGACCCAGATCCCGGAGCACCTCATCTCCCCAGCTGTTAAACACACCCAGGGGTGGGGACTCAGCCCCCTCCCTGGGCAGCCTGTGCCACAGCCCCACAACTCTGCCAGGGAAGAACTTTTCCTTCCCATCTGAGCTGACCCTGCCCTGGGGCAGCTTGAGGCCATGAGCTCTCTGAAGGCCACCCCACTCCCTCTAGCCAGGCTGTGCATTAGGAGGGAGGACAGCAAAGACATAAGGGTGAGAGTGTGAGCCCAGCGTTTCTGGGCTGTGCCCACCCCCCCAGAGAAGTGCTTGGCAGCGCGGGTGGTGGGAGACGCTGGGAGAAGGAAGGCCTTGAAACGGGGTGGCAAGCCCATGGCTTGGGAGGGATGGCAGCATCGCTCCCCGTCTCATCGAGGCGCTTCCTGTAGTAGAAGTCGCGGTGGCAGAGCATCGCGGCGCGCTCGCGGGTCTGCGTGAAGAGCTGAAGTGTGCGCTGAGCCCCGGTAGCCAGAAGGAAGTTGAGGTCTGTGAGATGCTGGGGAAGAAACTGCGAGCGAAAGGGAGTTGCTGGGGTTGTAAACACGAGCTGGCTCCTGAAATGCCTGGAAAGTTTTACCTTAAACCTTCCATCCTTAAAAACATCCGCTGACTTCTCCTTTGCAGCTCCCTTGGTTTCTTTTGGGGCCTTCCAGCGAGGCCAGGAAAAGGGGAGCCTGAGGCTGTGCTACCGCTCTGTAACTGGCTGTTCTAGGTGGTGCATGTTGCCCTTGCAGAAGTGGGTACCACCAGCTCTACTCCTGCTGCCAGGGACAAAATCCCACGGCCAGAGTTCCTGGGTGCTGGTGTGTTCATTGCTCGCAGAGCGGCCACGCTGTGCTGGGCTTTCCACATGTCTCTACCACACGCTGCTTAAAGCTGCCTCTTGCTGGGCCTGCAAAGTTGGGGTGGGGGATGTTCTCACACCTTTCCTCCCAGCCAGTAAGACAGGGGGGGCATGAGGTCACATCCCTCCTCCGGTGATGCCATCTCCTGTTCTGCCGATCACCTCCTGTGCTGTCTGAAGATAAAACGCAGCCATACGTGGTACTTAAAGTTCATCCTTTTGTTTCCTGCTGCATTATTTATTTGGAATTCAGCAGGTTAAGTATTTTGTAACAATTGCCATTTCCAAGGCAGGAGAAAAATAGCTTGAGTAGCGCTGCCCGCCATGAGATCGTTAAGCGAAGCGATGAATCACGAGAACAGGCCTGTCTGTCTGTTCCAGATGGGAATACTGGAGCCTGAATGTTTTCAGCGCTTTGTGCACCAGGGTGATCTCTCTACCTGCCAAAAAACTAAGGGGGAATAAATGAAATGGCAAAAGCTCCCCAGCGCTGCAGTGCCACCAGCGTGGCCCTGCTGATGGGGACATTACAAGCTGGGAGGATGCTGCTCATCAGCGGCCTTAGAATCATAGATTGGTCTGGGTTGGAAGGGACCCCAAGGATCACAGAGCTCCAACCCCCTGCCACAGGCAGGGCCACCAACCTCCAGGCCTGGAGCTACACAAGGTTGCCCAGGGCCCCATCCAACCTGGCCTTGAACACCCCCAGGGATGGGGCATCCACCCCCTCTCTGGGCAGCCTGTGCTTCCAGCCCCTCACCACTCTCTCTGGAAAGAACTTCCCCTAATATCTCATCTAATCCTTCCCTCCCTCAGCTTCACCCCATCCCCCTTGTCCTGCCCCTGTCTGCCCTTTAACAAGCTGATTCCCCTCCTGTGTCTCTGCTCCCTTCAGGGACAGGAAGGCTGCAATGAGGTCCCCCCACAGCCTTCTCTTCTCCAGGCTGAACCAGCCCAGCTCCCTCAGCCTCTCTCTGTAGGGGAGCTGCTCCAGCCCTCTGAGCATCTTTGTGGCTCCTCTGAACCCTCTCCAACAGTCCCACAGCTTTCTTGTATTGGGTCCCCAGCTCTGGACACAGGACTCCAGCTGGGGCCTCCCGAGGGCAGAGCAGAGAGGGACAATCCCCTCCCTGTCCCTGCTGCCACCCCTCTGCTGATGGAGCCCAGGATCCCATCACCCTTCTGAGCTGCAAGATCGCACTGCTGGCTTATGTGAAGTTTCTTATCCACCAGAACCCCCAGGTCCTTCCCAGCAGGGCTGCTCCCCAGGAGCTCCTCTCCCAGCCTGTATCTATGTCTGGGACTCCTCCAGCCCCAGTGCAACACCTGACACTTTGCAGTGTTGAACCTCATTAGGGTCACCTAAAAGCAAAGCTTCTCCCCCTCCGGCGTGCCCGTAACACCGGCTGCTGGTGGAGCTCCTTTCCCAACGACCCTAAAGCGATTGAAAATCTGGTTGTAAGAGAGGTGAGACACCCATGGGGTCCCCAGGTTGCTTTTTGTAGGAGCTCAGCACTGAGGTTCCTGTGAGGTTTTTTACTTTAAAGTCCAAAACTCGATTCCCAGCATTTAAACCTTGTTCTGTTTGTCCTCTCTTTCAGCGGCAGCATGGAGCCCGCGTTCCACAGAGGAGATCTCCTGTTCCTCACGAACCGAATTGAAGATCCAATCAGAGTGGGAGAAATCGTGGTCTTTAGGATAGAAGGAAGGGAAATTCCTATAGTCCACCGTGTCCTGAAAATCCATGAGAAGTATGTCGAGAACTTGGGGGGTTGTTTAGCTAAATTACATCTTTCCTCATCCCCTTGAGGAAAAGAGTGGGTGGGATGTCAGCAGCAGGGACCCAGGTGCTGTAGGAAGTTGAGTAGATGTTTTGGACAGACAAAAATCTGCCTTCCTGGGTTTCCTTGTAAAACCACCCAGCAGAACCACTGGGAGCCTGTGCTGGTACCCTGGGCTCTCCATGTGGCTTGATGTCTCCTGTGCCATCGTTTCCATCCCAGGCTGCCCCGTAGCATCGCTTTGTTGTCTCCTGTGGGTGTGGTTGCATTCGTGTGTGTGTGAAGCCACTCCTGTTTGTAGAGGCAGGACACAGGGAGGAAGGGGATCTGGGTACATGGCATGTTACTGGAGAGCTTGTCTTTATGGTCCCGGCTCTCAGGTGGAGCAGAGTGTTTCATCTCTTCTCTGTAGGGAGTTTCACACTGTTACTCCTGAAGTATGAGGTATCTCCACACGCTGTTTGGTCTCTGAACAGCTTTGCAGGTTGCTGGTCTGAGGGAAGGAAGTGCAGCCTCTCTGGTTCAATCACTGAACTAGGGCTTGGTTTGCTAAGCAAGGCTTCTTCTGCGGCCATGAGCCTTCCTGTGGTACCGTGGCTGCTCCAGGCCAGCCTCGGGGGAGCATGGGGGTGTTTTACCAACCCTGGGAGGCTTTTGAGTGAGACCTAATTCTTGGCCTGAATCACTGGTTCTTTAATCAGCTCTGAGAGGGCACCAGCCCAAAGGGGTCCCAGCATCTCTCCCTGCTGAGTGGGAGCAAACTGAGCTCTACCAGTGCTCACAGATCGTGCTCTGAGATTGGCTCACTCCAACCACAGGTAAAGGTGGTGTTTGAGGATGGCTCTGTGGGACAGCAAGGATCCCTGTCCCCAGGCATTCATGGCAACCACAGCTGTTGGGGACATCTAGACCTTTTTTTTCTGGCCAAATACCGAGGCCAACCAGCTCCACACACATCAACAGCCCGGCCGAAATCCTGGCTGTGAGAGCGCGGCGCCTCTCCCAGTAGACAGGACCAGTTCTGCACTGATTCAGATTTATTCTGTGCCCAAAACTTCTAAGAAAGTCATTTCCCTCAGTGCTTTCCTTGGCTGGTACCACCACAGCTGAGCTGGGTGGGTGTACTCAGGAGGAGCAGCAGAGGTGCGCGTTCCATGCCACAGTTCCTCTCCAGATGTTGCTCACCCCATCACAGCGCTGGGCACGGAGGTTACTGAGGTATTCAGGGCTCTTTATCCATTTCTTTTTAATGGAACAATCCTAGATCCTGCCCAGTAAAGCCATTCAACAGTATTTTAGGTTTTGCTTAAGTAAAACAACCAAGCACAAGTCTGTGTGTTAGGGAAGAGAAAACGGACAAGTCCACACTGCGGCCGGGAGCCGAGAATGGAAGGCAGGGCCTGGAGGTACCTGTTGCCTCTTCCACTCTTTGAAGAATACTTTTCTGGTGCTGGTTTGGAATTGGGGAGCGTCCTCTGAATTGTGGGAGTTTCCTGTTTCTCCCTGTGTAGTTATGGGCTGAACATGAGAACTCTGGAAAAGTCCCCGTGGAAGCTGACGGGAGCGTTGAAATGGAGTGAAACAGAAGCTCCATTCTCCCTGATTCAATGACAACTCAGGCTTCAGTCTTCTCATCAGCATTGTCTCAGTGAGAACCTGGTTTGATTGGTGGTTTTTTCTTTACTTCCCAGCCTTTTCTTCTTCGTTCTGAGCGAAATTGAGTTCATCCTTTATCGCTGAACACAGGAGGCTGCGGTGGAAATTCACTTAGTGGCGTTGGTGCCGGGGCTTCGTTCGCCTTTCGGGCAGCAGAGCAGCTGTGCTGTGGGCTTCTCACACTGGCTCCTGATGGAGCTGTTGAATCTCCTCAGTAAGGCACCCAACACCATCAGTCTTCAGAGCTGAAACAATGTTACCCTGCACCTTTGGGTATCCTCAGCTTATTCCAGGCTGTCATCTGGGAGCTCTGGCAGCGCTTGCTGTTCCCACGCTGCGAGCCAGCTGTGCTTTGAAGGAAGCCCTGTGCTGTCTCCCCCTGCTTTGGTTTTCTCCCCTTCCAAGCTTCTCCTGTCGAGCAGCACACACCGATACGCAGGCACGAGGAAAGCAGCACGAGCGGTTTCCCCCTCTGCTTTCCTGAGCTGTATCTGCTCTGTCATTTCCATGACCACACTGCCAACCAGGTGACAAGAGCGCTCCTGCCCAGCACCTGCCCTTCAGGTGCCAGAGGGAGAGTGGCTGGCTGATCCCTGAGGAGCATCAGCAAGTATCACTGGCTGCCCAGCAGCTCCGTGGGGAAGGACGTGTGGCGTGGTGTGCAGAGCCAGAGCACAGCAGCAGCTGTTTCTGGGGCAAAGCTGAAGGTTCCTCTGCTCCAGGCTCCTGTGTCTGGCCAGCAAATCCACCCCGGGGTGAATTACAGCCTGGAGGCAGCGTGTAGTGGAACCTTCTTTAACTTCACTGGGACTGCCTGCTCGCTTTTTGAACCACTGTGGTGTTGTGGCCTCCAAAACACCCTTCCAGAGGGACCTGGTTTGGTTTGTGTGGCGTTGGTTGAGGGTAACACCACCTCCAGCTTGTCTTAACCTCTGAGTTTCACTCGATGCCCTCTGGGCCTGTACTGGGAGAGGCAGTGAGCAGCTGTCCTGGCTGGTGGTTGTGTTGGGTCTGTCCTGGCTGGGGGTTGCCTTGGGTCGTGTCTCCCATCAGTTCTGTCTTTTCCAGGTGGAAGAGTCCTGCTTTGTTGTTTCTTGCATGGAAGTGGCTCCAGGCCCTGTTGGCCCCATTTCTGAACCTTTGTTGCTTCTTCTCTCCATTCCAGAGAAGGATGTGGGGGGTTCAGAACCACACAGGGCATTCACAATGCAGGCACAGCGTGGGTTCGTGCAGTTCTGTTTTGTTCTGTCCCACTCCCACCTCCCCCTTTTCCTAATAATGTCTAAGGCCCAGCTTGCTTCTGACCACCACTGAGTAGAACTCTATGCTGTAGCCCCAAAGTCTCGGTTTGGGGGGCAGCACAGAGCCCAGAACCTGATGTTTGTGTATTTAAGCAAGAGAAGCATCAACATGATGCAATATTGGAGAGGAGGGATGCGAGGATGGGGAAGGGTCTGGAGGGGAGAGGCTGAAGGCCCTGGGTTTGTCCAGCCTGGAGAAGAAGAGGCTGAGGGGAGACCTCGTGGGGGTCTGTGGCTTCCTGCCAAGGGGGAGCAAAGGGGCAGCGCCGATCTCTCTCCTCTCTTTGGGGAGCAGGGATAGAACCTGAGGGGACAGCGTGAAGCTGCACCGGGGGAGGATTAGGCTGGGTGTCAGGAAGAGGTTCTGTGCTGAGAGAGGGCTGGCACAGGCTCCTCAGGGAAGGGGTCACAGCCCTGAGCTGGGCTGAGGGCAAGAAGCGTCTGGGTGATGAGCTCAGTGCCATCTCTAACTTGGCTGGGCCTGTGTGGAGCCAGGAGTTGGGCTCCATGGTCCCTCCCAGTTCAGGAGGGTCTGGGATAGAGATGAAAATCAAAGTGGTGATAGCTGCACCTTGGCTGGAAATGGCCCATCCTGCTGGTCAAGCTGCCCGAAAGCTTGGTGGGGGCCAGGACTTGTTCTTCCTGCTGCACCTGACTGAGTTCCCTCTCTTCCACCCTGCTCCAACACGTAGGACGTGATCGCTCCTCACACCTTCATGTAGCCTCCACGTGCTTGTCCCAGAGCAGCTTTTCCCAAGCTCTTTTCCTCTGCCTGACCCAGCTCTCTTCTCTCTGCCAGGCAAAACGGTGACATCAAGTTCTTAACAAAGGGAGACAACAACGCTGTGGATGACAGGGGGCTCTACAAACGGGGGCAGCACTGGCTGGAGAAAAAGGACGTAGTAGGCCGAGCAAGAGGGTAAGTGAAGTCAAAAATGATGTGGCTTGTTGCCCTGCCCTCCCCTCCTAATCCTCTTGTTGAATTCCCCCCTGCCCCAGCCCTCTCCCCCCACCCCGGCTGGGTTTTCAGGACCTGCCTGAAAGCATCGCAGAAGGTGCTGTGGAGAGTTAAACCCCCCCAAAGGTGGTTCAGTTCTCAGCTGGGCTTAAGCAGTGGTGTCGAGTGGTTGGCAGCACCCTGAGGTTTCGGTGCTGGAAGGGCCACGATGCGAAGGCAGCACAGGCTCAGCCATGCCCAGAGAGGGGGTGGGTGCCCCATCCCTGGGGGTGTTCAAGGCCAGGTTGGATGGGGCCCTGGGCAACCTTGTGTAGCTCCAGGCCTGGAGGTTGGTGGCCCTGCCTGTGGCAGGGGGTTGGAATTCTCTGATCCTTGGGGTCCCTTCCAGCCCAGCCCAGTCTGTGGTTCTGTGACTCTATGGGATTCCCATCGGAATGAACCCAGGAGGCCCGGCCTCGTTCCATGTTAGTTATGCACCCTCGAGTCACAGAGCCACAGAAACACAAGGTTGGAAAAGCCCTTTAAGATCATCAAGTCCAACTGTTCCTGTCCTGTGCTGACCCAGATCCCTGAGCACCTCATCTCCCCAGCTGTTAAACACACCCGGGCAGCCTGTGCCACAGCCCCACAACTCTTTCAGGGAAGAACTTTTCCCTCGCAGCTGAGCTGACCCTGCCCTGGGGCAGCTTGAGGCCATTTCCCCTTGTCCCATCTCCTGTCCCCTGGCTGAAGAGACCATCCCCCACCTCTCTGCACCCTCCTGTCAGGTCAGTGGAGGTGGTGAGAAGGTCTCCCCTCAGCCTCCTCTTCTCCTTGCTGAACACCCCCAGCTCCCTCAGCCGCTCCTCAGAGGATTTGCATATGATTTGAATACCATTTGTTTTACTATCACCTTTAACCTCTTGCAGCTTCGTGCCCTATATTGGAATAGTGACAATCTTAATGAATGACTACCCCAAATTTAAGGTAAGAGCCCTCTCATTTTTCTCCCCACCCCAGCCAGAACGACTCTGGGTGCGTGGATGGGACCGTTGGCTGCTCTCACCACGTCTCCAGATGCCAAACATGTGTGCTCATGTCTTCTTTCCCTTCCAGTATGCAGTCCTTTTCTTACTGGGCTTGTTCGTGCTGGTCCATCGAGAGTAGCCCCTCGTGCTGAGCTACGAGGTGAAGGTGCCATGGGTTATGTTTTTGAAGATGAAGGTTTTCAGTAGCTGATGGTCCAGTGTGCATGGAGGAAGAGGCTTCTTGCCAGTCTGGGTTTGGTTTGGGGTTTTTTTTAACCACGTCAGGGCGAATGTTTGTCACAGTATTTCCAACCCTTTGTCACATTTTAGCATTTTTAGTGAGTTTTTATATTAAAAATCTAAGCCAAACTGTCTGGTGGTTGTACTTTTGAAGCTGAGCTTCCTCTCGAAGTGCCTGCAGACAGGACTGTGTCCTCTCAGTCTGTGCCTCCGTGCTGGGCAAGCGTGACTGGTCCAACAGCGAGCTGCAGAGGTGATGTGTTTAGTGGGGTGTTTTTACAATTCAGAACAGGAATAAAGCTGATTTTTTTTGCATCTTGCCCAGTATGAGCCCTGCCACGTTCTTCGTTATCACCCCGAGTGCAGCTTCGTTAGAGTTACCTGGGCTTAGCCCTTGCAGCCTGACTCCTACAGCCTGATTCCTACAACCTGGCCAACCAACTTGTCTCTTAGAGTCATAGACTGGTCTGGGTTGGAAGGGACCCCAAGGATCACAGAGCTCCAACCCCCCTGCCACAGGCAGGGCCACCAACCTCCAGGCCTGGAGCTACACAAGGTTGCCTAGGGCCCCATCCAAACTGGCCTTGAACACCCCCAGCAATGGGGCACCCACCCCCTCTCTGGGCAGCCTGTTCCAGCCCCTCACCACTCTCTCTGGAAAGAACTTCCCCCTAATATCTCATCTAACCCTTCCTTCCCTCAGCTTCACCCCATCCCCCTTGTCCTGCCATTGTCTACCCTTTTAAAAAGTTGATTCCCCTCCTGTTTGTAAGCTCCCTTCAGCTACTGGAAGGTTCTTTACTGAACACTAGCAGCTGCTCCTCTCCCTTATCCTTGGAGACTAAGCAGGCTGGAGCAGGAGCTCTGTTCCCTGTCACTGTAAATCACACTGAAATAACCCTCCTGAAGACCACAAGGTGTTTGGGTTGAAGGGTGAGGTGTTTGGGTTGAAGGGTGAGGTGTTTGGGGCGGAGGGTGAGGTGTTTGGGGCGAAGGGTGAGGTGTTTGGGTTGAAGGGTGAGGTGTTTGGGGCGGAGGGTGAGGTGTTTGGGGCGAAGGGTGAGGTGTTTGGGTTGAAGGGTGAGGTGTTTGGGGCGGAGGGTTGCTTTGCACTGAAAGTGGTGCTTGCTGCGTAGCAGGGGGAGCAAGATGGGAAAGAGCTGTAGCTCTTTGGTGGGGAGCATTTAGTGAGGTGGAACAGTAAAGTTTTCCTGGGTTTGGAAATGAGTTTCAGTTCTAATGAGCCCTCAGCTGGCCCTGTCCTACTGCTCACCCAGAAGTGAGGGAAAGGCTGAGCCCCTGAGGCCTGGAAGGGGAAACTGCTCGTCATGATGATGACAACATGGGGCAGCTCTTCTTCCTCAGGCCCACACCCCTACCTGTGGAGATGGGGGGTCAGCAGGCAGCCCGTGGCAAAGGCACAGGGCAGAGGCCCTGCAGATGCCAGCTTCTGCATGGATCTGTGCTGCAGCAAGTGGCAACGGGACACTCACCCCCTGGGGTCCGTACTGACCCCTGGAAGCATTTAACTCCCCTTCGCTGGGGCAAGTGGGAGTGCAGGGCAGGGCTGCTCCAGCCAGGGCTGCCTCCGAGCCCTCGTGCCATTGCCTGGCCCATTGCCTTGCTGGGAGAGCTTCCCTGGGCAGCAGGAGCCTGTCTCCTCCCCATCTCTGCTTCCCCTGGCCTAACAGCCCCCCTCTCAAAGTCTGACAGCCCCCTCTCTCCTGGGCAGAGCCTATGGATTCATTTCACCACATCCCGTGTTCCCCCTTCTCGGCGCCCGCTCCAGGGCTGCGCGGCAGCAGGGATGGATAAACATGGAGTAAGAGCAGGCAGGGAAGGGTGGCAACCTGGTGGGGGGTTCATGGGCTGGTTTTGGTTTCCTGCACACCTCATTTGCTTTCCTGTACCTCATTGGGCCTGTCCCATCTCTGGAGGGGAGGTGTGTGCTGTATGTACCTCATTGGGCCTGTCCCATCTCTGGAGGGGAGGTGTGTGCTGTTAGTTCTGGCCATGGGATGGGTTCAATTAACTCTCAGGAGCTGGGGTGCCCCGTGGTGCCCCAGCACAAGTGGGGTTTAACCAGGGTAGGGTGAAGCAAAGGAATCATCCTTAGGTTTGGGACTCTACAAGCGGGTCCAGCCCCTAGCACAGCGCCTTGCTTGGGCCTCTGGCTCATAACTTAGTCATTAAAAAGTGGTAATTAATTCTGTAAGAAGATTTGGACACAGGGTTTCTCCAAACCCCTCGAGTCATGGATGGGGTGCTTTGGCAAAAGCCAAGCCTGGCAGCAGGGAGGGAACAGGGACTGTCTCCTTGAGAGCTGCCCTCAGCGTGGAGCACCCCCCTGATGACGTGGGGCAGCGGTCCTGCCTTTGCAGGGAGCGCTGAGGCCGGGGCTCTGCTCCCTGCTTCCCCTTTAGCCTCAGCTGTCTCTGTGCATAAATTGGGGGAGGGGGTTTAACGTGGGCTCACGTGAAGGACCGAGCTGAGCTCTTCTGAAACCTGCTGATCAACACCTCCCAGTGAAAACCCTCTGGAAAGGCTGCTCTCCCTCCCAGCCCTCTCGCTTTCACGCCTTCGGCAGGAACCGCAGCACGCAGCAGCAGTTGTGTCGCTCTCACTGAGTTAATTTTAACCAAAAAGAGGAAAAAAAGGGCCCAAGATATAAAGGATTTATCCCCTCCCATCCTCAGGGCTGCAGGGATGAGCTGGGAAAGAGCATCCATGGGAAAGCCCCCCCTCTGAGAGAGATGTTCCTTTTCGGGGTGTCGGGAAGGGGGAGCGGGACCCGTCCCGTTCGTGGTGGGGTTACGCCACTGGTGTTGCTGGCTGTAGCAGCCACCTGCACCTTGGCACACATGGGAAGGTCTGTCTGTCCCAGCCCCATGCTGGGTGATGTCGTGGAGCTGGAGGAGCTTAAAAAACGGAGGGTGGTTGGGGTAAAAGGGGGGCGAAGCCCGTGACAGCGCAGTGTGGGTGGGCTGCTCTCTCCTGGGTTCACGGGCCCTGAGCCAGGGGGGCTGCAGGGTGAGGTTTGGGAATTCATCTCCCTGGCCCATGTTCTGCCTATTTTCAGCTCGGTGTAGCTGAGCACGTGGCCCCATGTTACCTGCAGCCGTGAAAGGAGGTGTTGGCTCTAATTAGAGCCAGGATAAATAAGCAGTTAACCCACTCACAGCTCCAACACCCACCAGCACACACGCTGCCTCCGGCATCACCTCCTGCATCCCTGTGACGCCTTCCCTGCCACGGTGGGAAGAGAGGGTGCTGGGGATGAGCCTGCACGAGCTGGGACCTGAGAAGGTCGGGGACAGGATGACAAAGAGCTGGTGCTGGCTCTGTCCTCATCAGACTTACTCCTGGCTGAGCAGAAAGGCTCACACAGCGTGCAGGGGCTCTGGGTCAGCTGGGGGCTAATGCTGAGGTGTCCGGTGAGCGGTGCTGTGCTCCCAGGGGCTTTGCTGTTAGAACTTGATGAGGCTTTTTTGGGTTTTTGTGGTGGTTTTCTGCTTTTTGTTAAAGGTGAAGCTGTCAGACCAGCTCCAGGAGAGCCTCTGAGACTTAAGGCTTAGGAAGGATGGAGATCTCAGTGCTGGAGCAGGAGTGGGATTTGCTTGTGAAGGACGTGGGTGTCGAAAGGTCTGGTTCTGAAAAGCAGAAGGTAAAAAACCCTCTGCCAGGACTAAGAGTGTGTCTGTCTCTGTTGTGGTTACAGGCAAACAGAGCGGGTTTCCTGGTAGGCAATTTCATTCCTTAATGACTGTCAGTCACATCCGCAGCTCAGGGCAAGGATCCCTTCGTGGGCAGGAGCCGTGTGCTGGGCGAAACGATGCCCAAGGCTATTTCCTTGGTGCCTTTTTGGATCAAAGCTGGGTGCACAGGGATGGAGGGGAGGTGAGTCGTGAGGAGTCACGCACTGGAGGCTGAAGCTCCCTGAGATGAAGGCTGTCTCTGGAGGTTTATGATGCTCCAGCACTCGGTTAAAGGGTAATAAGCGTTAGGCAGCATCATCCAGAGGGTTCCAGGGCTGGGGTCTGTGAGATGGTGAGACATGGGTGCAGTGGGTGGACTGCTCTGTGGAGAAGGAGCTGGCTGGACTGTCACACTCAAAAGAGTCGTGGCCAACAGCTCGATGTCCAAGTGGAGGCCAGGGATGAGTGGTGCTCCTCAGGGCTGCGTGCTGGGACTGGTGCTGTGGAATATAACCAGTCAGACACATGGACAGAGGGATCGATGCACCCTCAGCAGGTTTGCCAGCAACACCAAGCTGTGTGGTAGGTGATGTGCTGTAGGGGAGGGACCTGGAGAGGTGACACTGTGTGAGTGGCATGAAGTTCAGCAAGGCTGAGGGCAAGGTCCTGCATGTGGGTCGGGGCCAACCCCAGCACAGCGACAGGCTGGGCAGAGAATGGATGGAGAAAAGCCCTGAGGAGAAGGACTTGGGGGGGTTGATTGATGTAAAGCTCCACATGACCCCGCAGTGTGCACAGGGAGCACAGAAAGCCCCCTGTGTCCTGGGCTGCACCCCCAGCAGTGGGACCAGTAGGTCAGGGGGGAATCTGCCCCTCTGCTCTGCTCTGGGACACAGACCCCCAGGCAGTGCTGCCTCCAGCTCGGGGGTCCCCAGGACAGGGGGGGACACTGAGCTCTTGGATCAAGTCCCAGGGAGATCATGGAAATGATGCGAGGGCTGGAGCCCCTCTGCTCTGGAGCCAGGCTGGGACAGCTGGGCTGGCTCAGCCCAGAGAAGAGAAGGCTGCTTCTGGGGAGAGCTCTGAGCCCCTTCTCGTCCCTCAAGGGGCTCCAGGAGAGCTGGAGAGGGGCTGGTGCCCAGGGCAGGGAGGGCCAGGCCCAGGGGAACGACCTTCAGCTGCAGGAGGGTGATGGAGAGGGGCTGGGAGGCAGAAATCCTTCCTGGGGATGGGGGAGGCCCTGGCACAGGGTGCCCAGAGAGGCTGTGGGAGCCCCGGGATCCCTGGCAGGGCTGAAGGCCGGGTTGGATGGGGCTTGGGGCACCCTGGGCTGGGGGGGATATCCCTGCCCATAGCAGAGAGGCACTGGGGGGGGCTCTGAGGTCCCTCCCCACCCAAACTGTTAGAGTTCTGTGGTTCTATAGCCCAGTAATCTCATGGCCACTTTGGTGCCCTTCAGATCAGGACAGGTCCATGTTATTTTTTCTGAGGAGCCCCTGCAGCCTGAAGCCTTGTCTGTGTGTGGCTGTGGGACCACTTCCCACTGGGAATGTGCCACTGGGATGAGCTCAGCTCATTGAACATGGGGAGGAGAGGTGGCTTGGGCAGAGCCTGCCACGTGGGGACGGCTCCGGTGCTGGAGCTGGGGAGATGTTGAGCAGACGTTCGTGCATCCCAGGCTGAGGAGCCACGCAGTGCCAGTGACTCAGTGGCTGAATCAGAGGAGGAATGTCCTGGTTCCAGCCCGGGGGCTGCAAGGTGAGCCCGGGTGATGCCAGGAATGTTCACGGTTCCCGTCAGTGTCCTGCTCCTGCTGGCAGCTGGTGAGTCGCAGTGACTGGTCTGGCTGTCTCGCTGCTGGGGAAAGGGAACTAGAAAGAGCACCTGCATTGTGTTTTGAGACAGTTTAACAGCTTCCTGCCCCTTTGACCTCCTCCCCTCCTTTGCAGTGCTTCCATCCCACGTGGTGGGCATGACGACAAAGGGATGGAAGCACTGCAAACCATCAGTCACGGGTCTCTGCTGAGGTCTCCACGTTGGGTTCTGAAGGGGTGCAGTGGCTCTCCTGGATCTACTCAGCCCTAGTTGGGTGGCTCCAGCCATGAGGAGCCCTCGTCACAGCCACAGCTTTTCTGCTGCCACGTGCTCATCCCTGCTGACCCCTTGACTTCTGTAAAAACCCCACCAGCTCCTTCGCACAGGGCCCTGCTTCCCCACAGGGCAGGGGCTGCCTATGTGTCCCAGGTCCTGCTGGCCAAGCATGTCATGCTTTGAACCTGGGGCAATTCATACACATGCTCAATTCTCCCAGTTCCTTTGAATGCCCCATCCATCAGCACTCCCTGGATGAAATCAAGTATCAGAGAGCAGCCTAAATAGGGGTGGCCTAGAAATGCACCCCCTGTGAGCCAGGCTGGGGCAGACACACTCTGACTCTTGCTTCTTCTGCCCAGCTCCTCATCACTTGACTCGCATCACCGTTCCTTCCCAACCTCCCCCTCTGCTGTAGGAACAGATCCTGTGAGGGTTTTTGGTTTCCAGAGAGACAGAGGTACAATATAACACAGAGAAAATGAACTTACAACTTAATTTCTTGGGACCTCAATTCACTCAAGCCGGGATGTCAGGTTCCTGCCATGTAATTCAGGGTGGGGCACATCTGAGCTGGGCCTGCCTTCACCTGCAAGGAAACCAGATGATTTTTTGGTCTCTTTAAGTCTTCTGTGGAAGTTGTTGCTTGTATGATGCCCCACGGGCGTGGGGTGAGTGGGGAACCTCAGGGAAAAGCTGCAGCTCCTTTTTACAGCTTAAATGGAAATCACAGAATGGAAAAGGAGCTGGAAACACGGTGCAGGAGATTTCAAACTCTCTCTTCTATAAGCCACAGCCGCTGCCTGAGGACAGACGATGGAACAGGGGGGATTTAATCTGTGCAGAGGAGACAAATGCATCAAAACACCCCCTGGGGCCTATGGCGGGACTGTAAATTTGTCCTGGCTTTGGTGAAGCTGTGAAGAAGGGGCTGAAACAGCTAAAGAGTTTTATTGGCACCGGGAGCCCTGTGAAGGAGACAAATCGGGGGACCAGAGGCCTTTGCTCCCTGTGTTTGGGTTTTATTAGAGCCATCAGTTTTGAGCGTGCCTTTGCCTGCCCCCATGATCTGCGGGGCCTGGCAGCACCCACTCTGCGTGTCTGGAGCTCTCCAGCTCCATGTCTCCCCTGGGTTGGGCAGGCCACCTCTCTGGGAGATGTATCAAGGTGAAATTCAATGGAGAAGAAGGCAAGTGCTTTGACAAGCCTTTGGATGAAGGCATTTGTCCCAGTATCCAGCCCAAACCTCCCCTAGTGCAACTTGAGGCTGTGTCCTCTTGTCCTATGGCTTGCTACAGGAGAAGAGCTTCTCTACAGCTTCCTTTCAGGGAGCAATAGTGTCTCCCCTCAGCCCTCCTCCAGACTAAACCACCCCAGTTCCCTCAGCCTCTCCCCATTAGACTTGTGCTCCAGACCCTTCCCAACTCCGTTGCCCTTCTCTGGACCCACTCCAGCACCTCTGTGTCCTTCTTGTAGTGACAGGCCCAAAACTGAACCCACTCGAGGTGCGGCCTCACCAATGCCGGTACAGGGGATGGTCACAGCCCTGGTCCTGCTGGCCACACCACTGTTGATACAAGCCAGGATGCTGTTGTGCTTCTTGGCCACCTAGGCACACTGTTGACTCATGTTCAGCCAGCTGTTGACCAACACCCCCAAGTTTTCTGCTGGGCAGTTTTCCAGCCGCTCTGCCCCAGCCTGTAGTGCTCCCAAGGGCAGGACCAGGCACTTGGCCTTGCTGAACCTCATAGAGTTGCCTCAGCCCATGGATCCAGCCTGCCAAGAACCCTCTGTAGAGCCTTCCTGCCCTGGAGCAGGTCAACACTCCCACCAGTGTCACCTACAAGTGTATTGAGGGGACACTCATCCCCTCACCCAGACCATGGAGACAGATGTTAAAGAGAGCTGGCCCCAGTCCCCCAGCAAAGGCTCCTAAAGAAGGGAAGCAGCCCTGGAACAGGAGATGAGGTCCTTACAGGGAGGAAATCATTTGCTAAAAGGTAAGGAACAAAAGGTAGGAGGCAACAATCTGTGGCAGGAAACACTGGGTGGGGACCACATGCAGCGTACTCAGAAATGATCAGGCAAATCGACTGGTGTCTGCTGCTGGTACGAGGGGTTGTGTGCTTGAAGACCAACTGTGGAAAGAGACTGGGCAATAAAAGAGATGGAATTCAAATGGACATAAATATGAAATGGTGCACAGGGGGAAAAACCAATTTTAACTCTATTTATAAAACAACGGGGTCTGAGTTAAGCGTTGCCATCTGGAACGTCGGGGTGGGAACAGATTGAGCTGTAAAAATGTCAGCTCAGCGGTCAGCAGCCGTCGAGAAAATAAATGGGGTGCAGGAGTTACTGGGGGAAAACAGGGCCTGGAACAGCCAATCCCTGTTTCCTCCAACTGGAGGCAGCCAGGGAGAACAGCGGCACAAGCTACGGATCCCTGGAGCTCCCAGGCTGCCTTGGGAGGGAAGGGATGGTTCCTGGATCCATGCGGGGCTGCGGAGAGGTGGCTGCAGGCTGCTCTCACCCAGCCCCACAGGGTTCATCCTGCTGGGAGTGGGGACAGTGGTCTCTGTGCAGCCAAGTGCTCAGCCTCACAGATGTCACCGCTGATGGGAGTGTGTGCTGAGTCACCTCTGTCCTCCCTGGCTCTGCGGCCAGGCCCTTGCAGGAAGCGGGTGGCCAACAGGCCCATCTCCTGCACCACCCGTGGAAGCAGCACGGTGACCTTTACCAGCAGCATCCATTTCTAAAATAGAATTTGCACGGCCTTTGGGGGTTTTGATAGATAAGCTGGGAAGATTCCTCTGGCGGCCCGGGCACCTCTGTTGAGATGGAGAGAGCAAGCAGTGGAGGAGCGCTGCAGTGACAGTTCCTGCCCTGAATGGGAGGGGTGTTGTCTCAGCAGGCTCCAGACCAAAGCTGTCACATCAGCAGGCTCCCACCTCCAGTGCTGGCTGCCCGCTGCTGGCTGGATGGGTGTGCAGGCACTGGGCAGGGTGGAGGGGGTGGCTCTGTGTGTTGAATTTGGAGGAAAGCAGCGACAGAAGATCTATCACAGATCCTGCTGGGCTGGTGAGCAAGGGTTGGAACCCAGGTCGTGGTGCCAGTTACTCTTCCCAAATTGGGAACAACATCACCTCTCTGCAAGAAGATACAGACTAAGGAAATATAGAGCAAACCTGCAAGCAAGGCTGCTTCAGGCTGTGTTCATTCAGTCTCAGGGTGATGGGGCGGAGGCGGGGAGCAGCGCTCTTGCCTTCCCAGGAACAGAGGAATCTGGCTGCAGTGGGGTCAGCCTGCTCCAGCCCCATAGGGCTGAGCTGCAGGCCTTGTTCCTGGGTGCAGGAAAACACCCTCTGGACAGACCCAGCTCGTCAAACACCCAGGGGCTGCTCAGTACCCATCCAACCTTCATCAGAAAAGTGTCTTGGCTGGAACTACACCACCGGAGAGGGGGTGAGCCGTGCTGAGCCTCCTGCTTGGGATCAGCCTGTTGGTGTCTGAGACTGGTTTTGAGCAAGCAGAGGATGAGAAGGGTGTTGGCAAAGCCCTGCCTGGATCCCAGCTGTGCAGTTTCCTTTAGCAGCGAGCAGTGAGCTCGGGTCGTTCGCACAAGGAACATCCTATCAAACCTCACTGGCTGCCCTGAATTGTGCTCCCACTTCCAGCCTCCACCAAGTCCCTGAGCAGCTATTCCAGCGCTCTTCCCAGGCTTGAAATCACGGTTACAGGCTCGGGTCTCCCACACACGCCCCATCCGGCCAAGCCTCAGTACTCCTCAATTAACCCGGCACCTCCTCAGGTTCTCAGCATTTGTTAGGACACTGCAGCAGGGCAGGAACTCCCAGGTCTCCTTTTCCCAGCCTTTCCCAAGCCTGCTTTGCAGCCCCTCCTTGGTGCCTGGTCCTCCTCTGCCACCCTGACAGGGGTAAGGTGGGGGTAAGGCGTGTGCAGCCGGCAGCGGGAGGGAAAGATGCGGATCAGAGCGGCACTAAAGCCTTCACCCTGTTTGAAATGCCGTGCTGGCTCCCTGCTGCTCATCCCCTGTCCCCGGGGCTGCCTCTGCCTGCCAGTTAATCTCCCAGCAGCACTGTGCTGCCCTGAAGGAGCGAGACTTCACGCTCCCCCCGCAGCCATCCCCATCACGCTTCGGTAGGTACCGTCATTCCCCGGGTCCCTTTTCTCTGCCCTCTCTGTAATTGGTATCCCTTTATCCCTGGCTTCATCCTCCATAATCCTACAGGTGACCAACCCCCTCACCTCCCTCTCCAGCACCTCTGGCTGTGGGTGCACAGGGAGCAGCGGCTGTAGCAAGCCCCACAGCAGATCCCATCCTGCCGGACCACCAGCACCCTGGCCCAGGGAGAGGTTCCCCCCCACCAGCGCAGGGCAGTTCCCCAAGTGAAGCACCACGATTTTTGGGTGGAAAGCAGCAGACAAGTCGCTCCCATGTGCAGCAGGACCAGCAGCTCCAAGGCATCCATGCAGGAATGCAGCCCAGGGGCTGGCCAGATAGCACCCCTTCCCCAGTGTGAGGAGAAAACAGGCTCCTGGGCTGTGCCAGGCTCTTCCTTCCCACCCAGCACCCTCTCTGCACCCTGATATTACGTCAGCCCATTTCGAGCCAGGTATTGTCAGTACTTAGTGAGAGGTCAGGGCATTGGAGGAGAGGAAGGGGCTGCAAGGGGTGTGTGCATACGTGTGTGCATGCGTGTGTCTGTGTGTCCATGCATGTGTCTGTAGGTGCGTGTGTCTGTGTGTACCTGTGTGTGTCTGTGTGTACCTGTGTGTGTCTGTGTGTACATGCACAGCTGGAGCAGCAGCAACAGCCCTGCCAATGCTCATTTCCCACAAGGTGGTGGTGTGGATGGGGCAGTGCAGAGCAGCCTTGGTGCTCCTCCCCTCAGCCCCTGCCCGACGTGCTGTGTGACACCTGTGGCCTCCAGCTGGAAGAGAGAAAAGCTGTGTGGGTTCTGGCTGCATGTCCAGTTCCAAATCAGACCATGGAATCACAGCAGGTTTGGGTGGGAAGGGAACTCAGAGACTCCATTGCCACCCTCTGCCATGGGCAGGGATACCCTGTCCCCAGCCCAGGTGCCCCAAGCCCCATCCAACCTGGCCTTCAGCCCTGCCAGGGATCCTGGGGCTCCCATAGCCTCGCTGGGCACCCTGTGCCAGGGCATCCCCCCTCCCCAGGAAGGATTTCTGCCTCCCAGCCCCTCTCCATCCCCCTCCTGCAGCTGAAGGCCGTTCCCCTGGGCCTGGCCCTCCCCGCCCTGGGCATCAGCCCCTCTCCAGCTCTCCTGGAGCCCCTTGAGGGACAGGAAGGGGCTCAGAGCTCTCCCCAGAAGCAGCCTTCTCTTCTCTGGGCTGAGCCAGCCCAGCTCTCCCAGCTTGGCTCCAGAGCAGAGGGGCTCCAGCCCTCAGACCATCTCCACGGCCTCCTCAGGACTTGCTCCAAGAGCTCCATGTCTTTCTTATGCTTGGGACTCCAGAGCTGGACACAGTTAAGACTGGGGGAGGTGGAGGGGAATCAGTTCAGGCAGCCCAATCAAACACCAGTGAAACCTTCCCACAAGGCTTGTGAGGAATGACAAGGGACATCAGAGCCGGAGCTGTGGTCACAGCCACCGAGCACCAGCAGGACAGAGTGCCTCGGGGCTCCTCTCAGCTGACTTAATGGAGGAGACGCAGCCGCCGCCGCGATGGGAGCAGGAGGGTTCAGGCTGTGGTGCTGCAAATGCCACACCCACAGTGGGCACCACGTTCATGTGCCCCACACAGTGCCTGGGGAGCACCCCAGGGACCACATCCTCAAAGGGTGAGCAGAGATATGGACCCAGCACAGCCCTGCACAGCAATACTCCTGCTGAACACAGCCAGGGAGGGAGCGTGGTGAGAAAGCAGAGCGAGATTCCCTGTTGCAGCCCAGAACATCCAGCACACCTAGACACAAGGCTAGCAGAGACAGCCACCTTCCTGATGGGTGTTGGACCATCTAGAAGGCAGTATCTCCTAGCTGTCCCTGCCCCTCATCACGGCACACCTCCCATGCAGGAAGGGACCACATGCTGACTGGTCAGCTGGCCACCCAAGAGGGTGCACCTGCAGCTTTGAGGGATGTGTGTCTATCATGGGAGCATATTTTGGGTTTTGTTCCCTCCACGTTTGCAGTTTGGACTCCAACCCCCTGCTGTTGAATAGGAACAGATCTCCTTTTCTCTTTAACTGCAGTAAATGCTGAGGAGGGCATGGCTAATAAATCTTCCCTGAGCCAGCTCCCAGGAGGACTGGGTCACCTCAGGCACTTCTTCCCTCACCAGCCAGCACCTCCTTGCAAAGTTGTGGAGCTGCAAATTTAGAGAAGCTGAGGTCCTTGAGGACACTAATAGGCCTTAATGGGTCTCACCTGGGACCTCCACCCCTCCGGGCCCAGGAAGGCATTTAAGCTCAGCCCTCAATCTCTCACTGGTCTGTGTTATAGGTGCATTGGTCTAGCAGGCCTGGCTATGAACCCACCCCTCCCTTCCCTCATCAATGTGCATCTGTCTGGGCTGTGCCTGGCTCTGCTTGCTCCCATCAGACCTCACCCCAACCTGCAGCTTGCCCTGGGACCTGCCTCATTGCCATGAGTGTGCTTGATCAGCTGGACTCTCTCTGAACTTGGTGGCCACCTCTGAGTCTCCTCTGCTTGCCTCTCGGGTATGGTGGCTGGGGAGAGAGATGTGTTGCTGGCCAACGGATCCTGGTTAGCCCCCAAGCCTTCAGACCTTCTGTTTCCTGACAGTGGTCTGTGTGTATGGCACAAAGCTCAGCATGTTGGGTGAGATTTCTGGGTGCTTTTGTTCCTCATCTTTCCCATTTTGGGCACACAGGTTTGTCCTGTGGCAGTCTAAGCCCCTGAGAGCACTCCTGTGTAAAGGTGGAACTGGGAAGCCCCTGGGGGCTGCAGGCAGGTGGCAAGAAGAAACAGAGCAGAACCTGTGTCTTGGGGACCCTATGGTCAAATGCTTCCAGCTTTACACAGGCTTTGCCTGAGCCCTGGGTGTAGGCAGCCTATGTCCTTGTCCCCTGTTACCTCTGCCCCTGCCTGGGCAGGGGCAGTTCTGTCCGTGCTGTTGCTGGGCATGTTTAGCCCTGTCCCATCAGTGGCAAAGGCAGAGCTGATGGGGAATGGGGCAATCAGTGGCAGGTCTGAGTGCAGTGGTGAGAAAACAAGGGTCTGTGCTGCTGAAGGGAGTGGGAAAGGTGAGTTGTGATATGCAGGCTCTGGGCTTCACTCTCTACAGGGAGATGGAGACTGGGGCCCCATAGGCTGCTCTGAAGGGTACAGGAGCTTAGGAAAGCTGGCAGCTGTAAGGATAGGATCTTCCAAGCCCATCCTAATAGAAGTACTGCTGTAGTTAGAGAAGACCTAATGTTCCTTGAGCACCTCCAGGTCTTTTCCAACCTTGTGATTCTGTGGTTATTCCTTGGTGAGTTTGACCCATAAAACTGGCAGCCCAGAGAGGCTGTGTCCAAGAGTGCTGAGAGCTGGTTGTGGGTGCTGGCTGGTGTCTTTGCAAGGCCACTTGTAATGTTGTGGACTCTGTTCCTGGGCAGAGGGAGAATCACAGACTGGTTTGGGTTGGAAGGGACCCCAAGGATCACAGAGCTCCAACCCCCTGCCACAGGCAGGGCCACCAACCTCCAGGCCTGGAGCTACACAAGGTTGCCCAGGGCCCCAACCAACCTGGCCTTGGACACCCCCAGGGATGGGGCACCCACCCCCTCTCTGGGCAGCCTGTTCCAGCCCCTCACCACTCTCTCTGGAAAGAACTTCCCCCCAATATCTCATCTGACCCTTCCCTCCTTCAGCTTCACTCCAGCCCCCTTGTCCTGCCCCTGTCTGCCCTTTAACAAGCTGATTCCCCTCCTGTGTCTCTGCTCCCTTCAGGGATGGGAAGGCTGCAATGAGGTCCCCCTGCAGCCTTCTCTTCTCCAGGCTGAACCAGCCCAGCTCCCTCAGCCTCTCTCCATAGGGGAGCTGCTCCAGCCCTCTGAGCATCTTCATGGCTCCTCTGACCCCTCTCCAGCAGTTCTACATCTTTCTTGTGTTGGGGCCCCAGCTCTGGACACAGGACTCCAGCTGGGGCCTCCCGAGGGCAGAGCAGAGAGGGACAATCCCCTCCCTGTCCCTGCTGCCACCCCTATGCTGATGGAGCCCAGGATCCCATCGCCCTCCCGAGCTGCCAGAGCACACTGCCGGCTCACACTGAGCTTGTTCTTAAGATAAGCGGGATGTGGGTACAGAGGAAAGGGCAGCCTGGGCTGTGGAGGAGCAAACCCACCCCGGGCACCTCCTGTGCGGGGAGCGAGGGATTTGCGGGCAAGGGCAGGGTGGATCTGGCATCTCCCCTCACCGCGGTCAGGCGGCGGGATGGCACGGCGGGGGACGGGACTGGACGGGACGCGAGCGGCGGGGCGGGGACGGGGGAAGGGGACGGGGGAACGGGACGGGGCACAGGCGGCGGGGCGGCCGGCGCTGAGGCGAGCGGGCGCTGAGGCGAGCGGGCTGCCGGCCGGAGGGCGGGAAGCCCAGCGCCGCCCGCGGCCCCGCCCTCCCCGGCGCTCTATAAGGCGCGGAGGCGGCGGGTGCGAACCGGTCCCGCCGGGGCGGCCATGGCGGCGCTGCGCTGCCTCCTGCTGCTGCTCTGCGGAGCCGCGCTGGGGCCCGCCGTGCACCTTGACTTCGCCGAGCACCGCAGCCAGGCGGCCAAGATCAAGGTCAACCCCCGCGGCAACCTCTGGGCCACAGGTACCGGTGGGGACGGAGGGGCTGCGGGACCCGGGCTCGGCGGGACCCGTGGCGGGGCAGGGGCGAGGGGACCCTCCCGGCGCCTCTCTCTCCCTCCCGGCGCCTCTCTCTCCCTCCCGTCAGCGCAGGCTGCGGGGCGGGGAGGGGGGGTGCTCACTGCAGCCTCCCCGTCAGCGGGAGGGAGAAGTTTCTCCGAAGTCCTGCTCGGAGCGGGAGTCCCCCGGGGCTTCTCCTCACGCCGGGCTGGCTGGTGTGGGTGCGGGGCTGGCTTGGTGCCCCTCGGTGGGCTTGTGCGGGGCAGCAGGTAGCGGCTTCACCCCTGCCCCAGCCTTGTGCCCACGCACGGCCGTGCTGTGCTGCAGGTCACTTCATGGGGAAGAAGAGTGTCACCGGCTCCCCGCACTTGGAGTCACCCGAGGAGCCTGCCGTGCCCGTGGTCTTCGGTCCCTCTCTCAGAGCCTTGCTGGAGGACATGATGGAACTGCTTACCCGTGAGCTCCTGAAGATCCTCTTGAAAGAGAGACTTTTGGATGAGAACCAAGGGAAATATGACCTCACTGACCAGGTGAATATTGCCCTGGGACCCGAGGGAGATGCTCAGAGCAGGGAGGTGGTGGAGGTGTTGATCTGCAGCAGGTCAGCCTTGCTGGAGATGGGAGTGTCTGCACAGCTACTGAGGGTGTACCACCTGTCCCACCCTCCCCTTTCTGCTCCTGTTAACCCCCCTTAAACCACTCTTTAGGAACTAGCCACAGAGGGGCAGAGAAGCCACCCTTGGCTTGTGTCTAGCTGGGCAGTGGCTGGCGGTCCCATCGGAAGGTGTGTGAGGGATGCTGTGATGGAGCTGTGGTGCTGGCGGTCCCCAGCCCAGGGGTTATTAATAAGCACCTGGGTCTTCCTCAGTAGGTGCAGAGAGGATGGTTGGCCACTGCGGCTGCCATGAAGAAATTTCCCCTTGTCAAGTGCCTGCAGGGGTGGGGAGATCCCTTCTCCCCTCTATCTCTGTAGAGAGAGGCCAAGAGGGACACACCACCATGTAGGAAGGGAAAGAAATCTGTCCTGCAAAGAGGTCTTGGGTGTCTGATGTCACGGTTGAGGGTCTGTGCCACTGGGGTTGGGTTCCTTTGTTGTTTGAGGGGCAGGTTGCTTTGTTAGCTTGTGTGGAGGAGGTGTATGTTGGTCGTACTGCTGCGGGGGTTGTTTGGGAGCAGGCAAGAGCTTCAGCAGTACCGCTGTGCATCAGCAGATCCTCAGCCTCCTCTGTGTGGCTTTTACGTTGGAGCTCACCCAGCTCCCAGTGGAAAACCTGAGCATGCACAGATCCTCGCATGGGATATGGAGGTGGAACTGCTTGGTCCATGTGGCCCTGCTTGTCTGCTGCCTCCTGCACACTTCTCTGGTGTGTCACCCTTTCGAGTCACTGCAAGAGGTAACTGAGAGCCCAAAAGGGAGGAAATTCTCTTAGGTGGGTCCTACATGTGCTGTCCTGTTGAGCTGCTGTACTTGCAGAGCCGTTCAGTAACGCTGCACACAGGTAAAGCTACTTCTCTTATCCAGGTTTAGGCAGTGCTTGATCCTTCTCTTGGGTTTTTTTTTGGGGGGGGAAGGCAGAGGTGGAATAGGGTTGCAAGGATGCGAGCCTGAGTGGCACTGACTGTTCAAGCACTTTCTTGACTCAGTTTCAACAGACCAAGCTAAATTTGAGGCTTTCCTACAGAGCTTCTCCCATTGGGACAGAGAGCTTTCCACCATGAAGATGTAGCTGGGCATGGCTGAAGGAATCATCCCACCCTGCTCCTCTTAAGACACTGTGGCTGCTGCGCTGCTGCAGCTCTTGCTTTTCAGATGCAGTTGGAAGGGGAGGAGAGGGCTGTGAAAGTCTCAAACCCTTCTCCATCCATCCATCCATCCATCCATCCATCCTCCCTATTTGCTGCACTAACTGAGATGGCAGAGGAGCTGGTGGAGGTGCCACCCTGCCTCACCCGCTGTGACGCTGGCGAGCGCACGCTGTGAGCTCTGCAGAAGCGCTTCTCTGTGTGGGTGAGTGGCTCGTGCTGTGGGGGTGTTTGGGTGGAGGCTGCCCCGAGCTGGTGCTGTGCCTTAGGCTGCTGGATGGGTGCTGGTGCTTGGCCAGCCCTGGATGTCAGGCTTTGGTGAGCGTGTGCTGGTGGCTCTGCTGCTCTTGGGCACCTTGGGTGCATGCTGCCAGAGGTCTTGTCCCACTGCCCGATGCCTTCTGTGGACGTGCTGTTGCAGCTTGGGTGCCTGATGCTCAGCTAGCTATCACTCTCCTCCTCTACCTGAAACCTCCCCCTGGCCCGTGCCCTGTGTGCTGCTGTCCTCTCCATGGCAGTTGAGACCTTGCTGGGTGACAGGTCTGGTTCAGCCCTTCAGAGGCACATCTGAGCACCCTGCTAGCTCCATCTCCCACCTCCCTGCTCCTCCCTTTGCTGCCTGTTCCCTGCAACGTCCTGACCTCCAAGCTGCCAGCTGGTACTACAGAGCAGCTTCTCCCTGGTGGTTTGAGTCCCATCTGTGTTATGCTCTTCTGTGGGACCCTGTTTTTATTAACTCTCGTGGGTGACACGATGCCAGCATAAATTCCTGCTGCACCCAGTGCGACTGTTGCAGGACACCCAGCCCGTGCTCTACCTGTTCTTGTGTGCTGGGTTTCCCACCTGCCAAACAAGCTCTTTGACAGCTCTGCTCCCCTAAGCTCTCTGTCTGTCCCCAATCAGGGTCTGTCACTTCCACCTCAGCTCTGTCTAGTAAAGCAAAGATGCTTCTCCCTCGCTCGGCGAGGCAGGAATTCACATGCTCACTCCAAGTGTTGCTGTATTTAAAACCCAGTGGGATTTTCCTTTTCTGGGGGTGATGCACCTACTGTGCACAAACAGGCTCTTCCTTTCCAGGGGGTCCCCTCCAAACAGTAAATAAACCCCAGGGCTTGGTCTTTTTGCTTGCTCTCTTTTCATGTGGGTTAGCCCTTGGTGCTGGGTGTTGTCTCGAGGCGCTTCCCATCCCTTGCAAAGCAGGAGCCTGGGTGCAGCTTGTGGTGGCAGAAGCTGTGTGGAGCAGAAGGGGTGTGTGAGCAGGGGCTTTTCTTTTGTCCCCCTTAAGCTCTCAGCACGCTGGGGCTTCACGCTGCTGCCCTGCTGCTGCTCGTGACAAGGAATTGGCTGGTGGGGGAAGATTGTCTGCATCCCTTGCTATCATCCTGGGTGTGTGGCAGTGTTTCTCTGGGAGATGAGTGGGGTGAGACCACATGCATGGAGCAGTGTGGCTCCAGGGGTGTGGGGAGAGCCCTCCTACACAAAGGCAGATGCTGCCCAGCATGGTGCTGGGACCTCCGGGCTGTACGCAGCCCCACACAGTCCCTCTGTCCCACACAGTCCCTCTGTCCCACACAGTCCCTCTGTCCCACACAGTCCCTCTGTCCCACACAGTCCCTCTGTCCCACACAGTCCCTCTGTCCCTCTTCCCGGCTGTGTTCCCTGTTTCTTTAGCGCTCTGCTGCATCAGGCCCTGAGGCTCCTCTTGTTCCTGAAGCCCAACCCAGCAGGCTGGTGAAGTTTCCCACTGCCTGCCAGCTGTGGTCCAGCTGTTGGAGCACAGGATGGGAGGCAGGAGCTGGGATGTTGGCTCTTTCCTTCTCCCATGCTGTCCCAAGCCACCTTGAAAGTGCCATCATGGTCTGAACGGGACACTTCTCTGATCTCCTGCCACGTGGTGCCTGGTGGGTCATGTTGGTGGGGACTGATGTCTCATGTTCCTGCCTCTTCTCTAGGAGACAGGGCTTCTAACGAAGGTGCTGGAGAAGTACTTCTCCAACTGAAGCAGGAGGATGAGGTCTGCGGGCTCGGCCAGGCGTGGCGAACGGAGGAGAGCATCATCCTTGTGGGTTACTGTAGCAACATCACTTTTCTTTATTCTCTCTGTAACACTGTTAATAGTGACTGCTCCTATGAAGAGCAGAGCCTCCCTGTATATTTCCTGTACGTTGTCTGCTTTCCCCAGCTCTGATGTGCCCCTGTGAATAAAACTGGCTCTTTGCACAGACTCGCTCTGACTTCTTCTTCTGGGGGGGTGGGTGGGAAGGCAGAACCTCCCCCAGGGCCTGGGCAGGGAGAGGGTGTAGTGAGAGCAGCCTGGTGGGAAGCTCACAGCTGGGAGGGGTTTGGATTCAGCCCCTGCTCACTGAAGGAGACCTGAACTGCTGCACAACAAAATGACAAGCTTGGATGAGCTGATGACACCGCTCGCTTACTGGAGCATTGTTACAACCCTCTGTGCTGTGAGGAGGCTGCCCTCCCCAAAACATCCTCCTCGTGGCATTGCTGGGAGCTCTGGTTCAAGCAAGGTCCCTGCCTTGGGGTGCCCCAAGGTTTGCTGTAGGCTCAGGGGCCTTGGCTGTCCCTTCTGGTGTCCCTTGTGTGCAGGTGCAGAGCATTGTCCTCTCAGCCTGTGTTGGGAGGATCCCTTGGTGCACCTCTGCCTTGTGTATGTAGGCAAGCACTTGGGCAGCTGGAGAAGAGGGTTGCCCAAAATGGGTGATGGAGCACAGCCCTGTGAGCAGGGTCTGGTTTCAGACCTTCTGCTGCACCTTCTGTCTCTCAGCCACCTCTGGGGCTGTCCCCAGGCAGAGGTGGCCCTGCCAGCAGCTCCCAGAGCCATGCCATAAATGAAGCCAGAAGCTTCTACACATGCACCTTCTGGTGCTCAATTCAACCTGAACTGTTGATCTCCTGCAGGGAGGAGAGCGCTTCTCCTGAGAGCTGTGGGAGCCCAGAGCTGCATCAAGGGATGATCCAGCATCTGAGTGTGACCAGTAGAGGGGAGAAGGCTGCTGTGGTAGATGTTCCTGCCTTGTTCCCTATTGCTTCAACGTGGCTCAAAGTGCAGGTGGTGTTTGTGAACATATTGCTCCTGCAGAAAGGTGCTCATGAGTGAGGGAAAGGCTCCTGGCCCTAAACAAGCCCTGGGGAGCTGTGGGAGAGAGGGGCTGGTCCCCATCCTGGGGCAGTTGGCACGCAGACACAGGCACCTTGACCTGCTTGTACAGCACAGCGCTGCCTCCTGCCCAGCCCCAGGCCTGGAGATGCTTCTCAGGGGACAGTATGGTGCTGCAAACCATGTGCCAGTGTCACTATCCTAAGCCAGGTGAGAGCTGGAGCCAATAGTGTGGGGGACAGCTGAGGACATCACAGGATCCCCAGGTCCTGCGTGGGGCAGGCTGGCAGCTCTGGGACCTGAAAAAGAGAGGTACTGCAGGAATGTTGTGTGATGGGGTCACAACCCCTCCTCTGAGCTCAGCCTTGGGTGCAGGCCCCGTTGTGGGCACAACCAGCTCATGTTTGGGGAAAAAGAATTAGGCTGCAGGTTATTTGTGGAGCTGCCTGTCTGCCCAGCAGCCCACAGGGCTCTCCTCTTGTCCCCTGTTAGACACTCCTGGGTCTGCTGGCTGTGAGGTTCCCCCAAACATCACCTTCAAAACCCTCCCCATCAAATGCCCCAAAGCTAGGGCCCTTCATCCTTCAGGAGGGCAGGACCACGCTGGGAGGGAGTGTTCCAGGAGGCACAGATGATGGTTCAGACCATGCCAAGCCTCCCCTGCCTCACTGGAGCCGTTGTGTGGCTGCAGCCCCTGGGGGCACCATCTCTTCGCTACCCCTCGGAGCTCTTGCAGGTTCTCCAACCTGCTGGTAAAGCCCCACCAGTAGCACCACAGCAGCCTCTGTTCTCACAGCATGTTTTTCATGGTCTCCTACCCACCAGCTTCGCTCAAGAGGTGTCCCACTGTCCCTCTGCAGCCAGTCGTCCCTGGGACTGCAGCAAACCTTCCTCCAACCTGTTTTTCTTCTGCCCAGGCTTGCTAGGATGAGGGTGACCCCCAGCTCGCCTTTCATTAGCTGTGGCAAAGCCTAGGCTTAAAACTAATTAGACAGAAGGAAAGTAATGACACAGTGTATCATGTTTGACACTGGAGCAGACCAGATGCCTCTGGGCCGGCAGTGTGATGGACCCACAGCCTGATGGGATTCGTGACCTGGTGTCAAGGGACCACCAGCTCACATCCCGCCCAGCCAGGCTCGTGGGAAGGTGACCAGGTTCCTCAACATAACAACAGAACCCTGCCATGAGATACCTAGGTGAGATCCTCCTTCTCCTGACCTCCCAGAAAGAACCTGCCTGGCTGTCTGTCCCCCATCTCTTTTCCCCCTCATCCTGTGGGTCCAGGCAGAGATGGACACGTCACTTGGAAATCGCTGCCATGGGCAAACCAGACCTGACTCAGGGAGTTTAACTGAATTTGCTGTCAATGAAGGTAACATCACAAAATTTGGGTATTGCTTCAGGTTTGGGAAACAAACCCAAAAATCTGTTGCTGAGAAGGAAGGTGCCCAGCACCTGTTTGGCCACCATCCTGGAAATGTAGGATGTCCCAGGCTGGAGAGGACCTCAGCAGATCTCTAGTACAGGCATCTGCTCCAAGCAGGGTCAGTCCTGGGGTCAGACCAGGTCACCCAGGTCTTGGAAACTCCCAGATATGAAAACTGGGTGACCTGCTGTGCTGCTTGGCTGTTCCAGCATTCCTCCTCCCACACAGGCAAGCCACCTCTCGAGCCCCAAACCCTGTCCCATTTCAGTTACCCTCTGAGAGGGGCACAAGACCCTTTGAGGAATACTGTTTATTGGAATTTTCTCCAGCCCTGCCCTGACATCTGCCTCTCTGACATTCACCCACTAGTCCACAGCATGCAGAGTCTCTCAGCCCAGCACCCTGTTGCTCACTAGGTCATAGACCTTGGGGGGTTCCCAGGACCAAACCTTTGTGTCTGGGCTGGGGAAATGAGCAAATCCTTTTGCTTATCCTTCCCCCCAACCCACAGTGCTGTGTTTGTTCCCCTTGCTGCTCTGGTTCAAGGCTTCCCTCCATGGGTCACCCTCCCATGAGCTTGACTGGGATGTGAGCTGGTGGTCCTGTAACACCACCAGCTGCTTGGACCCAGGGACGTGCTCATGGTGGAGCTTGCAGCTTCTGCACCCTGCAAGCAGAGATGCCACAAGGCCACTGAGCCAACTGGGAGAGGTCACTGGGACAACAGAGCAGAACTGGAGCACAGAGCCTCAGAAGCTGTGACGGCTCAGAGCATGGACATCTGTGCCCGTAGCTGGTCTCCTGGAATTCATCCACCGGCTGTGGCCACCTATGACCCCAGGGATAGGAAAAGGACGTCAAGTGAGGTAAGAGAACTTGAGACAAGCCCCCTTCCCCACTGACCTTTGCTCCTGTTTAGCTGTGGGGCTGCCGCAGGAGGAGGAGCTGGGGAGGTTTGTCAAAGTCCCCTGCCACCGCTTGGTGTCATTGGTGTCCCAGGCTTGGGGAAGTGCTCCCCGTCACCCTCAGCTAAAGATGAGAGGGGAGCATGCTCTCGTAGACAGTAAGAGGCCTGGCAGAGATCTGGTACCTCCGTGAGAACCCCAGCAGGTCAGAAAGGAGCTGGCAATAGCTCCCTGGTTTTCCTTGGAGGTGACAGGGAGCCAAATTCCCCTGGTCCACACAGACCTTGTCATCCAGGCGGTTCTCACTGCTCTAGTCTCAGAGCCCCCCCAGTGCTCCCCTGCCACAGGCAGGAACCCCCCAGCCCACGGTGCCCCAAGCCCCATCCAACCTGGTCTTGAACCCTGTCAGGGATCCAGGGGCAGCCCCTGCTTCTCTGGGCACCCTGTGCCAGGGCCTCCCCCCTCCCTGGGAAGAATTTCTGCCCCCCAGCCCCTCTCCATCCCCCTCCCTGCCCTGGGCACCAGCCCCTCTCCAGCTCTCCTGGAGCCCCTTGAGGGACGGGAAGGGGCTCAGAGCTCTCCCCAGAAGCAGCCTTCTCTTCTCTGGGCTGAGCCAGCCCAGCTCTCCCAGCCTGGCTCCAGAGCAGAGGGGCTCCAGCCCTCGCATCATTTCCATGATCTCCCTGGGACTTGATCCAAGACCTCAGTGTAGCCCCCGTCCTGGGGACCCCCGAGCTGGAGGCAGCACTGCCTGGGGGTCTGTGTCCCAGAGCAGAGCAGAGGGGCAGATTCCCCCCTGACCTACTGGTCCTGCTGCTGGGGGTGCAGCCCAGGACACAGGGGGCTTTCTGTGCTCCCTGTGCACACTGCGGGGTCATGTGGAGCTTTACATCAACCAACCCCCCCAAGTCCTTCTCCTCAGGGCTTTTCTCCATCCATTCTCTGCCCAGCCTGTCGCTGTGCTGGGGAACCTGCCAACCTTTGGACTCCTTGTACCACACTGAGATGTGCCCGTTGTGCAACTGGCAGATCTGCTGCATAAGAGGTGGCGTTTATAAAACACATGCAGGTCAGCATCCCAGTGCTACAGTGTCTTCCTGGTGTGGGAAGCCACTCAGGGTAGCAATTCAGGCAAGTCCCCTTCCCAAAGCAGCAGGCAGAAGGGGACACAGTAGGACTCCTTCCCACTCCAGGTAGGATCTAGAAAGTGTGAACTCAGGACACTCAGCTTTTGCCATTCCCAGCTGCCGGTGAGCTAAAGGTCTTGGCATCCCCCATCGTCTAATGCACCAGGAAAGACCTTTGTCTCCAGGAGGAAATCTGTGCCCATTCTGGGTGTTTTCAAGCCAAAACCTGTTGCACAAATTGGTCCAAGGTGGTGGCACGGACCAAAGAGCTACCAACCTCCATCATGCCCCTAGGAAGCAGCCCCAACCTGGCTGTGCTGCTGGTGTGGAGGGCAGAAACCCCTTCCAGGACCTGGGTATGAATGCCATGTGAAAGGAAGGACTAAGAGAGCTCCCAGATGGGCAGGAGAACTCTAGGGAATATATATCAGTGATTTGGGCCAAGGTGGACTCTCTTTCTCTTGCCTGGGAATATCCAGGTGACAGCACTAGATCTCAAAGACCACGTCACTTCATGAAGGGCTAGCTGCCCATCTTCCTCACCTTCCTCTGGGAGGTGGGAGACACATGCCCTGGAAGGTTTTAGGAAACCAGCTTTGCTGTGAGGTCTTTGTGAGTTATGGTAGGAGGAAAAGGGCCACCAGACTTGTATAAATGCTGGTGGAAGGATCTCTGAAGGCCTCGAGTTCAACCTCTTGCTCACAGCAGGATTGGTACCCACTGCCAGACACTATCCCTAGGTGGTGCTTGACAGGACCGCTGGGCAGGAAAAGCTCTGCAGCTCTGCACTGCAATCCACCAGCCCTTGCAACACCCGAAGCTGATAGGGACCATGGATGGGAGACTTGGCCAACCTAGACCCACCTTAGATATCTTCCACCAGAATGGTTGTCCTCCAGCTGCAAGATCTGCAAGCTCATCCCCAGCAGGGTGGTCCTAGTCCAAGTGGAGGGACTCTGCATTTGTAAGAGGTCCCTGGAGGACCTTGTAAGAGTCTTGCAGACCAAAACCATGAGCAAAGTTGTTCCAGAAGCCCTGCAAAACTCTGCACCGCTTCCAGTTGGACTGAACTCTTCATTGGACTTAAGCTAAGGCAACCCCTCCTCTGCTTGAAGACTACCTTCATTCTGTGGGGTGGGGTTTTTTAATACTAAGCAAGAAGTTTGCTGTAATCCATCTCATGGTATTTCTGCCCATGCACAGCGGAGCAGCCCTTGTGTCTTTCTCATTTGGCTGGGGGTGACCTGATGGAGAGGAGCTCTGCAGAGAAGGACCTGGGAGTCCTGGTGGGTGATAGGTTGGCCATGAGCCAGCAGTGTGCCCTGGGGGCTGAGAGAGACAATGGGATCCTGGGGGCATCAAGAGGAGTGTGGCCAGCAGGTCACAGGAGGGGATCCTCCCCCTCTGCTCTGCCCTGGTCAGACTCCACCTGGAGTATTGTGTCCAGTTCTGGGCTCCCTGGGATAAAAAAGCCAGGGATCTCCTGGAGAGAGTCCAGAGGAGGCTACGGAGATGATTAAGGGCCTGGAACATCTCCCCTATGAGGAAAGGCTGAGTGAGCTGGGACTGTTCAGCCTGGAGAAAAGAAGACTGAGGGGGGGGGACCTAATTAATGTTTATAAATATCTTAAGTATGGGATGCAGGGGAAATGGGCAGCCCCTTTTCAGTGTCTGTGGGGACAGGACAAGGGGCAATGGCTGCAAGTTGGAGCACAGGAAGTTCCGCACCAACATGGGGAAGAACTTTTACCCAGTGAGGGTGAGGGAGCCCTGGGACAGGCTGCCCAGGGAGGTGGTGGAGTCTCCTTCTCTGGAGATATTCCAGCCCCGTCTGGACGCCTCCCTGTGCAATATGAGCTGGGGAGCTGCTTTGGCAGGGGGTTGGACCTGATGGGCTCTGGAGGTCCCTTCCAACCCCTGTGATTCTATGATTCTATGATTACACCATGTGCTGCTGGCACTTCTGCCTGGATGGAACAGATATCCAGATGATCTTCTACCCACAGCCAGAGCACAGGGTGTTCAGCCACTGACCTGCTTCACAGCCCGAGGTGGGGTAGCGTTGCTCTCAGCGTTCATTCCAAGGCTTAGCAGGGAGACAGGAGTTCCATGGAAAAGGGTGCGTGGCTTTAATTAAGTCTGGAACAACAAGGATTACAAGAGAAAGTCGAAGCCTGGGATGAAAGTGCTAATTACCACGTGTATCGTTAACAAGCCCCAGCAAAGCCTGGGAAAGCTCAAGTCGATGGAGGTGACGTCAAACCAGCAGGAACGGCTGTTATCTGTGGGGACAGGGCTCCCCAAGCTGGGATGGGGAAATCCTTCATGAGGTGTGTCCCAAAGGCACTTCCCAACACTTGTGTTGGGGCAGCAGAGCTCTGTCAGATGAGTGGGGCCCTCAGGGAAAAGGCAGTCTGGGAGCTCATGGGGGTTTTGGGTGGGATGGGGATATATATGCAGAGGGACAATGGGGCAGAGGGGTTTCTGTCCCCTGAAGCTCTGAGAGCACGTGGAAACCTGCAGCAGGAGCTGGCAAACCACTGGCAGCAGCTGAAAGCCTCTTAGGGGCTGGGAGCAAAGATGATCAAGCAGCACCAAGTGAGATGCTATTCTGGTACATGCCTGTGAAGGTCCAGGCCATGGGATGCTTGTTCCTCACCTGCATGATGGCTCGTGGAAGGACAATGCTGAAGACAGTTTCTGGATGAGGATTTCCTTAAAATGTGGCTGAAACCCCTCCTGTTTCAATTCCTGCTAGGGTGATGGGTGGCTCCCCTTGAGCTTTGCCTCCATCTCAGTTGACCCTGAGCTGTCTCCATCATGAGATATGAAACCCAGCTCTCTGGGCAGCATACTGGGCAGCAACACCTTCCCCTTCTCCAAAACCTTGAAGTAACTTCCAAACAGAGATGGAAAAACAAATCCTTCTTGCAAATATACCTAGAGCCAAACTAGTGCCATGAACCTCTCTGCTCAGCTAGGTGGAAACTGGCCAGAGAGGGTCTTTACATTCTTCCTCCTGCCATAGAATCATAGAATCACAGACTGGTCTGGGTTGGAAGGGACCCCAAGGATCACAGAGCTCCAACCCCCTGCCACAGGCAGGGCCACCAACCTCCAGGCCTGGAGCTACACAAGGTTGCCCAGGGCCCCAGCCAACCTGGCCTTGACCACCTCTCTGGGCAGCCTGTTCCAGCCCCTCACCACTCTCTCTGGAAAGAACTTCCCCCTAATATCTCATCTAACCTTCCCTCCTTTAGGTTTAGTCCATTCCCCCTTGTAGCAAGCTGCTGGCTCATGTTAAGTTTCTCATCCACCATGACACCCAGGTCCTGCTCAGCAGGGCCTGCAAGCTGCTCCATCATGGGTCATGTGGCTGTTGCAGAGAATCCCAGGCAAGGAGGTGTGGGATTGTCAGGAGGGGACACTGGAGGGACTCCATCACCACAGAGCCCCAGTCTGGCCCCAGCTGCCCCATCCCCCACACTGAGGACCAGAACACAAGGGCAATGGGGACAGTCAATGGCACGGGTGACACCTGGACAGAAGCACCATGCCTGACCCGTTAGGGTCAGGCAGAAATCCTCTTTTCAAAGCACAGGGCTCCCTCTCCAACCCCAAATCTTCCTCCCTGCCCAGGCATGTCCCCGTGCCTTCCCCGCCTTGGTTCCTGGCACCACAAGAGAGGGTGGCTCATCCAACACTGCGTGGCTGCTTGTGCAAGAGGGGCTTGGTGCTACTCCCCTTGCCCCCACCTCCCTCACCTGACCTTCATGGGTTGAGTCACCCCTCACCACCCTGTCTATCTCTCACAAATGAAACACAAGCTGCCCAAGAGAAGAGGGCTGCCCGAGCGATGGCAGGGTGCTGCTGGTGGGAGCAGCGCCCTGAGCGTGCTCCTAGCAAGCAAGAACAAGTCTCCAGCCCTGTTCCCTGGAGACCATCCAACGAACCACACACCTTTACTACTGCAGAAAGAGCCAGAAAATTAAAGAGAGGGGAAAAAAAAACCCAACCCCCCAGTTATCATCATGGCCTCAGGCTTTCTGTAGGACCTCTTCATGGGTGCGGAGTGCGGGGTGAGGGGTACATCCAGCAGCTTTCCCACACTTGCCATCCCATGACCCCAGGGAAGTGGAGCATCCCCACCACTACCCATCGTGCCCCATTTGCATCCCTGCTGGGGACAGATGAGGGAACCAGCGCAGCCCTGTGAGCCCCCCAGTGTCCTTGCACATAAGCACTGTGTTGCTGAGCACCTTGTTTAGAGAAAGAAGGAGACTTCCCCAGCCTTTGATTTCATTTTTGGTGATAGGGCATCTCCCCAAAAGACAGGTTTGTGGTGCTCATCTGAACAGCACAGCGGTGGCACCTCGATCTCTTCCCCAGGGGAACCCCATACATTAGTTTGGCCAAGCCAGCTCCATGGAGCACAACAAGTAACAGTCTGACCTCTGGCCCACGTCTCCCTCTGCCTTACAGACACTGCCAGAGCTGGAGCTGGTGCCAGCAGACACCTCTGCTGTGCAGCCCTGTGCACACACTGCCCAACCACGTCACCCTTGCTGCCCCTTACTTAATTCTCTTTAAACAGCCCCTGGGGAGGGATTTGGTGTTCAGATTGGGTAGCACCGGTCTGGAACTTGAGGGGAAACAGCAAAGTCTTTGCCCATAAATGTCTTTGTTTCCTGCTGGGCATGAATTAAAGCTTCTTTTTACCTTTGCAGAGGTCCCAGCCAGGCCACCCACTACGATGCAGAAAGACCCAGGGGATGGCAGTAATTGTGCCAGTTGAAGCCCCAAAACCTGTGTCAGGAGAGCGTTCCTGCTGTGCTGGGACCTCTCCGTGCCAATGCAACCTGCTTCAGCCAACCAAAATGCCAGAGAATGAGAGGGAATCCCAAGAGCTCACGTTTCCATCACCTCCACACCGTGGCCGAGTTAGTAACCAGAGCATCTTCTGCATAGCAGGGCTTGGAGCCCCTCTAGACCTGTGCCTCTCTGCTGGTCCTCCTTGCCAGCCACTGTGTCCCCTTGCCCAGTGGCCAATGTGGTCCTGGCTGGGACCTTCCAAGGCAAGCCAGGAGCAGGGTCAACAAGAAGCCCATGCAGCCAAAAGCCATGCTAGGTCACCTCAGCAGGGATGCTTCACGGGGCAGTGCAGGTGAGGGCTTTGAAGCTCCTGAGGATCATGGCAGTCCCAGGGTCTTCACACTATAAGGGACAGCTGAACTTTCCATTGCTTTGCAGGAAAAGTGGGGGAAAAGAAGGGAAAGCCCCCCCATCCTCCCAGGATCGCTCACCTCTGCAACACTGTGGGTCCCCTGCCTGTCCCAGGGCTTGGCAGGCATGCTGGAGGGGGGTGATCAGCCATGAGTATGGCTCCACCATCCAGCCAGCTCTGGAGGCGGGCACCATGAAAAAAATCTGGGAGAAGTACAACCGTGACACGTCGGGCTGGCTCCTGGCCCAGCTCCCTGGGAGGCAGCATCCCAGAGCACACCACGGCTCTGCACAGCAGCCAGCCCTTGGGATCAGGCACAGAGGAGGTAGGCATAGCGTGGGGAAGGGGGCACTGGTGTTTCTGCAGCTGCTACCGGGACAGTCCCTAGTCCCAGGGGGTGCTGAGCGAGCCCTTTCCTGGCAGGGAAGTGCCTTGGCCCAGCGCCATGGCAAAAAACACAGCCAGATTCCTGAAGCAGCATCCCTCTGCCTGGGGTGGCATAGCGCTGTCCCTCCTGGGCTGGTGGGTGGCGATGGTCACCCTGCTGCCAGGGACAGGCTGCTTCTCTGTCCCCTCTGGGTCACTCCCGTTTCCTTGGACAGTGAGGAGCTGGCTCTGTCTGGGGCTCGGTGAGGAGCAGCTGCTGGGGCGCAGCCCGCGTTTGGGTGGTGATTCACTGAGCACCCTGAGCACAACACCCATGGGCTGTGCAAGAAGGAGCTGAGCCAGGGAGGGTGGGAGCACTGGAGACCAGGGGTGGAGAACAGGCAGAGGAGGGGAGCGAGAGGCCGGCTGTGTGTCCATGGCTTGCTGTCATCCCAGGGACAATCTGAGCACTGCAGCGGGTGCCTCGGTGGCTCCAAACCTGATTTGCCCTGGGGTGTACTCTGGGGAGGTGGAGAGATTCACTGGGGAGGTGGAGGGATTCACTGGGGAGGTGGAGGGATTCACTGGGGGATGCCTGAGAGCACGCCCAGATGTGTCACCGTGTGCTCATGCACAGCCGTGCCCGGCACAAGCAGTGCACAGGCGAGTGGGTAGGACATGGCTGGGTGTGGGGGGGTTTTGTCCCCCAGCAACTCTCCTGCTGCTGATTTCCAGCTGTCCTGGGCAGCAGGATGACGCTGTGGAATGGCTCCTTCCCCTTCTACCCCAACACCAAGGCGTGCTTCCACTTCGACACCAAATGGGCCATCATCATCTCTGTCTTCCTCTCCATGTTGGCCATTTTCATCATCATCCTACCAGGGATCCGGGGCAGGGGGGTAAGTAAAGGGGCTGGGGGCTCAGCCCTCTGGTCCCTGCTCTGTGCATCTTACACGCCTCCCTCCTTCATCCCAGCCTTGAAAACAGACTTGAGGATCAAATGTGCCCTCAGGTTCTTGGCCAGGGCTCTGGGAAGTCCAGCAAGCCATGGGGCTGAGCTCTAGCCGACCCAGCATGTACCCCCATGCTGGAGACACTGAACACCACCATCCCCAACTCACAAGGTGCCCAGACCTGAGCTTGGCTGGGTTTCTCTCTAAGCAAGCCCAAGTAATTTCCTGGGAGTGGAAAAACAGGGTGAGGCTCAAAGACCTCACCCCACCTTCCCCGAAATCCCAGTAAAAGAAGGAGGGGTGCACCAGGTGTGCCCCAGCGCTGCTCACAGGGCAGAAGCCACCCGATACCACTGTGACCCCACTGATCACATGCCACATGCCTGTTGCATGTCTGGCTGCACAAGCAGGGCTGGACAATGGGACACGCTGCAGACCCTTGGCCATCGCTTTGGTCTCTGGCCATGGGGGGCTGTCAGCCCATCCAAACACATGAGGTCTGGACAGGTGTGGAAATCCCACCTGAGCTACTGAAGGGAGTGTCCCACTGCCCTTCCTGGAAAGAGAAGGGTTTCCCAGGTCCCAGGGATCTCCCTGCTGCTTCCCCACCCACAGGAGGGATGCCCCAGCCACGTTTGTCATACCCCCCGATGCCAGCTGCCTGCAGATTCCTCGAGGTCACCTCCCAGCAGAGGGACATCCCCGTTTTGTCACTGGCTGACATTTCTAGATGACATTCTTGTTGCTGGGGTGCCCACAGCAACATCTGAGACTGGTTTCCTCCCTCTGCTCACCCCTCACAGCGACTCTTCTGGTTCCTGCGGGTGGTAACGGGCCTCTTCGTGGGAGCAGTGGTCCTGGGTTAGTACAAGGGACCTGGGGGTGGTGGGAAGCCCAAGGATGCCCAAAACACAAGGGCTGGAGGGGCAAGGTGAGGGAGGGTGAATAGAGCAGCCAAGCATCACATGGATGAGCTTATGGGTCTGTGTCTGGGACCCAGCTCCAGCAAGTGGTGGGAGGCACAAACACCCATCTGTCCCCTGTCCCAAGGCTGGTGGTCATATGCACAGACCATCTCCAGGGGAGTCCCTGAAAGCACACTGTCAGCTGTCAGAGGACCCAGAGAAACTGGCTGGTGCTTGGGTGAGGACCGGTGCCCAGACAGTGCCCACACATCAGCCCCATTGCCTCTAGGGCTAGGGACTCAGCTGGGTCTGGGGAGAAACCAACCCAAGTGAGGCTCTTGGAGCTGCTGTTGGAGAAGGCTGTGCAAGGCTTCTGCTCCTTGAGGTGGGGCAGATGATGCTCAGGCCATGGTGACCATGGTGTCAGATGTTTTGTCATCAGGCCATGACTAACCTTTGAAGTCTTCACAGCCATACAGTTCACTAGGGACTGGGAGACTGGCTGGGTGACAGCAAACACCTCCTACAAGTCCTTCAGCTGTGTCCTGGTGAACGCAGACATCGGGCTGCACGTTGGCCTGGCTGGGGTGAATGTCACGCTGGTGGGTGAGTGCATATCACTACAGGAGGGTATTTGGTGCAGGTTTGGCAGCCATGCACCTGGGTACTGGGGCTGTGGGCCCTCGAGGCCCCCACACCAGGAAGTCCTGGAGCTACCTCTGAGGATGAGAAAGGTCCTTAGTCTTCATCATCTGTCAGGAAACCCAGTGCATCAGATCAACGAGACCATCAACTACAATGAGCACTTCTCCTGGAGCTTCGATGCAGACTATGACCACAGCTATGGTGAAGGCTTGGAGAAGGGGCTGCCCAGCCCCATCCTCTATGTGGCAGAGAAGTTCACCACACACAGCCCCTGCAGCGTGCTCAGGCAGTACCGCATCTCCAGCCACTACGCGTCACTCACACTGTGGTAAGTCACACCTCGAGTGCTGGGTCCAGTTCTGGGCTCCTCACCATAAGAAGGACACTGAGGTCCTGGAGCGAGTCCAGAGAAGGGCAACCAGGCTGGGGAAGGGGCTGGAGAGCAGCAAACCTTCCGAGGAGAGGCTGAGGGAGCTGGGGGTGTTCAGCCTGGAGAAGAGGAGGCTGAGGGGAGACCTTCTCCCCACCTCCACTGACCTGACAGGAGGGTGCAGAGAGGTGGGCGATGGTCTCTTCAGCCAGGGGACAGGAGATGGGACAAGGGGCAATGGGCTCAAGCTGTGCCAGGGCAGGGTCAGCTCAGATGTGAGGGAAAAGTTCTTCCCTGGCAGAGTTGTGGGGCTGTGGCACAGGCTGCCCAGGGAGGGGGCTGAGTCCCCACCCCTGGGTGTGTTTAACAGATGGGGAGATGAGGTGCTCAGGGATCTGGGTCAGCACAGGACAGGGATGGTTGGACTCGATGGTCTTAAAGGTCTTTTCCACCCTGGTGATTCTGTGATTCTGTAAAGTTGGAGCAAGAGGTCAGCCCTATCTCTGCTCAGTGAAGAGGTAGGAAGAACCAGGTAAAGCTTGGTGGAGCCACCTTCTTCCGTGTGAGGCCATGCCAAAGCCTTGGATGGTCTCTGGCACCCATCCTTCTGAAGAAAGAGGGATGCTCATGCATCTGGCCTGCCCATCTCCCCAGAGTCCTCTTCTGTGTCTCCTGCCCTAATGTGCAAAATTGCCATTGGAGAAAAAATATTCTTCATTTAAAGGAAAGGTGCAACTCTGTGGGGTTTATGGTGCAAAGTCCTCTCCCAGGTAAGATCTGGAGCCATAGTAAGACCAACCATGCAGAGGGGGTTCCTATTGAATGCCCATGAGACCATGCGACCTCCTGGTGGGGACCAGGAGGGACCATCAGGAGGGTGCTCAGAGTCTGTCTTGCGGTGTAAAGCTGAGAGCCTCAGGTGTGTTGTGATGGTGGAGTCTCAGAGCATCCCCATGTGCCTCAGTGGTCATGGGAAAGGCACTGCAGAGAAGAGTCAGTCTAGTGAT
This sequence comes from Porphyrio hochstetteri, assembly GCA_020800305.1. Lineage (NCBI taxonomy): Eukaryota > Metazoa > Chordata > Aves > Gruiformes > Rallidae > Porphyrio > Porphyrio hochstetteri. Next base: position 12,648,456 of record CM036915.1, on the reverse strand, counting down.
TCCCTTGCAGACACAGGCTCTAGCTAGCCCTGCCCAAATCCTGCTGTTCCTGAGAAGGTGTAAATCACAGCAGGGAGGTTGATGTCATTTTAAAAAATTATTATTCTTGGAATAAGACCAGTTTGTTAAGTTCACCTCCCCAGCAAGCTAAACCCCAGCCCCACACACAGGGCAGGGCTGGCACCTGGGCTCAGTCCAGATGCTGAATCAGATGTGGGCATGGCTCATTGTGTGGTTCTCCAAACAAAGGTCTCTCTTTGATGTTCTCCCTTTGGACAGGAGAGAGATACTGGGGGGCATCCAGTGGTGGAGTCAGAGAAGGAGTTAACTTGAAGGGACCTCCAGAGGTTTCTACTGCAGCCCCCTGCCCAGAGCAGGGCTGACACCAAAGCCGTGTCATGGTGCTCAGGGCTTCAGGAAGTTCAACTCTGGATGTCCCCAGGTGTGGAGATCCCTCTCTGCCACTGCAGGACCTGTCCCTGAGCTCTACCATACAGGCAGTTAGAGAATCATTTGGGTTGAAAGGGACCTCCTTAGCACAGCCTGTGCAGCCCACCTGCTCAAGCAAGGCCAGTTGGAGCTGGAGCAGTTGCCCAGGGCTGCATCCCTCCACTGGGACATGGAGACCCTGAGAAGAGGCTCCATGCATGACACTTCCTGCTCAGTTCTGTGGTCCCTTCACAGGATGGCCTTTTGCACATGGCTCATTTCCATCCTGCTGTTCTCCATGCCCATCCTGCTCCACGGTGGCTACATGCTCCTGCTCACCGCCGCGCTGATGCTCTTCTCGTTGCTCTTCTTCGTCACCGCAAGGAACACTCTCAAGTGTCCCATCCAGTTTGGCCCAGTTTCCCTGAAAACGGATTATGGTGGATCCTTTTGGCTGACATTGGCAACAGGTGAGTGCTCAGCTCGGTCCTGGGCCTTTTGTTCTCCATCCCTGCAGTGATAATGCTCAATGATGCATCAACAGTGCCTCATCACTTCTGTCCCCATGGCTGGTCACAGCTCAGTTAATTAATCATTTATTTGTTTTTAAATCACACACAAGACTTTAGGACAGCATCACCAAGACTGGGGGGGGGGGTTGGGGAGGGGGAAGAGTTGAGCAGCCAGGAGATCTGAATGGCCAGAGTCACCTGCATGGAGGTGTGCCCAGAGGAGTGTCATCAAAGCCATGAATCTCAGAGCCAGGGGAAGACCTGTCCTGGAAGGAGCCTCAGAAGTGTCTGTCCCAGAGCTGGGCTAATCTCAGAGCCTTGGTCAGTCTGGTGGTGGCTGTCCCAATGGCTAGAGATCCCCTCTGTGCCTCTCAGGACCTGTCCCACAGCTGTTCCACTCACGGGTGGCAGTCACCTCCTTTCCTCAAACCGGAATGTCCCACGGTACAGCTGTGCAGCTCTGAGCAGAGACGGGCTCTTTTCGGTGGCAGGAGATGGCAGTTTGGTCCCCCTGCAGACTCCTCTTTCCCAGGCTGAACAAGCCCAGCTCCTCCAGCCTTTCCCCACACACTCTCTGGGCCATCAGCCCCCTGTTCACTGGTCCCACGTTTGTACTGGGGAGCCCAAACTGGTGGCAGAGTCCGGTTGTGGAGAGGAAAATAAGACCTCCCCTTGACCTCCTGAGTGATGGACCTGCCACCAGCCTTCAGCTCCAGATCCAGGCCTGGATGGGGCTGGGGCAGAGTGGGTGGAGGTGCTGACGTGTCTCCCCACTGTGTGTTGCAGGGCTGCTGTGCCTGCTGCTGGGGCTGGGCGTCATCATCCTGAACTCTGTGTCCCCACAGAAGCTGAAGCTTGTCTTTAGCCTGGACGAGGGAAAGGGAGAAGAAGAGGAAAGGTGGGACAAGTCCTACCTGTCAGCTGAGCCCAGCTCCTCCATGCAGGACGTGCTGATGGTCCCCCTGGGGGAGCTTTGTGAGGTGACATCCACCCAGCTGTAGGGCACTGGGGTGAGGCAGTGCAAAGCCCAGGGACACCCCTCCTACATTCATGTTCTGGTCCAACCCTTGCAGAAGCCCAGGCAAGAAGAGACACAACAAGAGCTGGATGACAAGAGTATCCAAGCTTAGAAAGGTATCTCAGATAGGACAGGTTTTCATCTTTTTATTTTTTTTTTAATTTTTATTCTTTTTGCTGCTGTTTTACTCACCAGCAGCTGGAAGAGGTTTTGGGGTGAGGAGAATCCGTGCCCCATCCCTGGCTGTCCAGTTACTGACACTGCACTACTGTCCTTCCCAAAAAGCCCTAAGTGTCCTCCCTAAGACAGAGACTGAACTGGAACAAATTGGAGAGAGACCAAATGACTGCAGACACATAGATATGAGCTGAAGAAGGAGAGCCCTGGCAAGACCACCCCCACCCTGAAGGCCTGGAGAAGTCCCCTCTGCACAGGGATGCTCTTCCCATCAGCGGTCAGGAAGAGCAAGTAGAACTGTGCTCACCAGGATGCCCCATATCCAGCATTTCCTCTGGGTCTGGGGTGAAGAACAGGTTGGCAAGGAGGTCCATAATACTGGAGGAACCAGACCTTGGGCAGGGAGGGAGCACGTTTCAGATCTGCACCCCTTTACCTCCACACAGGTTTTGCAGCTCTCTTTTGATTCTTCTCTTCCCAGTTCAGTGCTTGCTTATTCCCCCTCTGTCTCAATAAAATAAGTTGGACCTGGTCTGCCTCTGTGTTGATAGAGGTGCCCCTCTGAGGGTTGGCAGGCTACAGATGCTTTGTTGCTCTGACATGGTAGCCATGGGGAAGGGAAGAAGGCACCGTTTGTGGTCCTGTATGGGGCATCTGACCCCAGCTAGTTGGCTCAGGGCAATGAAGGCAACTCAACAGGGAGTAAATAGGGTATGGGAGCATCCCCAGGCAAAAGAGTGGGAGGACTTTAGCTCCTGGGGTGACTGTCCACATGTGGAAGGTTTGATGGGAGCAATCCCCATCCCAGCAGAGAGGTTTGCAGAAGGAACACCACGGGGCAGGTTGTCTGGGGAGAGGGTGCTTGGATATATGGCATCCTGGCCATCCCACTCTGGATGGAAGAGCCTCCAACGAGGACCCAGAAGACCCAACAAACATTTACAAATAAGTTGGAGTTGAACTGTTTGTGCCTGGGAAACCTCAACAAGGATGTTCCCAACAGCATCTACCAGGAGGTGCTTTAGCCTACAGCTGGACTAGAGCCAAAGCACACCAAACCTCTTTGATTTACTGACTTGAACTTCAGACCTCATAAACCTCTGCCTTTCCCTGGCATGCTCCCCTGTGCAGCCCAGCCTGGGGCAGGAGGTCAGGGGAGTGGGCAGATCTGCTGCTGGCTCAATGGCACGGTGGCTTCATGGTCCTGATGCAACGAGTGCCTCCAGGCATGGGGAGCATGTTCCCTGCAGAGCCCAGGGCTGCATACCTCCCTGAGACACTTACAGAGCTTGCTCCAACATTGGCACCGACTCTGGTTAGATGCCACATTCCCTGGACACCATGGGGCCAGAAGCAGCTGGGCCAAGAGCCAGGGAGTTCATGGCAATTATTTTATGTCTTGCTTTCCAACAATGGCTGGGTCCAGCCAGGAAGCTGAGCTGGGAGCTGTGGTGGACAGAGGAGGAGCAGCACAACTCAAAGGGGGTTGTGTGGGGTGGGTGAGGGTCATACAGCCACAGCTCTTGCAGTGCATGTTAAAAAGCTGCTGTGACAACATGTTGGGAAGCAAAATAATCATCCTGGAGCAACATCCCTCATGTGTGCACCTCGCTGAGGTGGCAGGGGGAGAAGCCCTCTGACCACAAGTCTCCCTTGCCTGTGGCCACCTGCTGAGACACAGCCAGCCCCCATTGCCCTGCTCTGCACAAGACACGGTGTGTCAGCAGGTCTCTGCATCCCCCACCACAACCACAGCTCTGCTGGCCCCCTGCAAGGCCTGCTGCAGAAACCCCAGCCACTCCATGCTTGCCAGGAAGCAGGCAAGACACACAGGGGCCTGGTGTCTCCACGCTTCACCCAGACCGAGTTCTGTTTGTGCTCTGTTTGGGCTCGTGTCCCTGTACGCCTGATGCAACAGGCCACTGCTTCTCCTTCTGGTGGGGACACCACTGCAGAGCGGGGAGATGAGGCTGGAGACTGCCAGAAAGGGAGGGAAACCCCCCAGCCTCCTGTGTGTTCTGGGCACAGGATCTGCCCCACGCCAGACCCAGCCACTTGTGGTCAGTGGTAGCATCTTCCCATGATGCCTCCAGACCCAACACACCCGGACACAAGAGAGACAGGAGAAAGCACCCTGCTTTACCCCAGGGAGTGGTGTTGATTTAATCTTAATGGCTTTTCTCCTTGCCCCACGGTTAGCTGGAATCTTTTGGAGGCTCTCCTGCTCCCCACCACGAGCCTCTCTCAATCGGCCCCCTGGAAGTGTGGCAGCAGGCCTCATCCTTCCTCCAGGCCACGCTACCAGGGCAGTGCTGGGGGTCTCGCCAGCAGTCACCTGCAAGTATGCCCCAAAGACCCCTCTTAAGAAACCACCACACCCCCCACCACCCCAAAACGGCCAAAGTGTTCCAAAGGGCCAGCATTTTAATGAAGTTTAATTGAAAATGAGAGTTCTGGCACTCAACAAGTCACGTTAGTGACACAACCATTGTGTGAAAGCAAAGAGCAAGGATGTTTTCCCAGAAGGAAAACACTGAACTCATGCCCTTTGCCAGCAGGTGGGCTGGAGCTGCCTGGGCCTCCAGCATTCCGATAAGCCATATCCTCGTGCCAGCTCATGAACACTTTGCCAGGCTGCTGGGTTTGGTGGTGCTGAAGCCCACCTTCTGCTTGCAGCACCACAACCCCGTGCTCTTCATTCCTCACCTTGGCTGGGCCTGACTCCCTGCTGCGTGCTGAGCCCAGCCAGCCCACGTGTGCTCCGGATGGGTGAGGGTATCTTCACCCTTCCCTCTCCTTCCTTCCTTGCAGCATCCTTTTAGGCCCATGCTAGGCTACAAGGCTTGTCTAAAGAAGCCCAAGTTGAAAGTGAAGATAACAACATCACTACACCCCCCTGGCCAACTCCATCCTGTGTTTACTCAGGCTGTATTTCTGGAGCAGCTGTTTTCTACTCCAGCCCATGCAGCATCCAGCTGGATGGAGTCTGGGTCAGTGCCTGGCTTTCCTAGGTACTCTTAGAGGTCTACACTTGATGTCAGGGCTTGGGAAAGAAACAAGCTGGTTTAATCAACGGCTGTTGGAGTCCTGGGTGCTCCCTGTGAGAAACCTCTCTGGTGAGTTCAGTTTCTGGTGTGGGAACTGGCCATGGGAGACTCATGGCCCCACGCTGTGCCAGGGCATGGAGCAGGAGGGGGTTTTCTCATGGGACAGATTCCCCAGATGAGTGGGTGGCTCAAGTCACCAGAGCTGTGAGTGGCTCCCAGTGCAGCCTGATGGCCCTCTGCAAGGCCTGTCCTTTTGGGGAGGGCACCATCAGGGAGATGGAGCCTGAGAAGGTCCTGCTCAGCCAGTACCCACCCCAGCATGGACTCTTAGACTCTTCAAAGGCAGCTGGACAGGGAAATGGGTCTCAGAGGACATCAAGAAGGGTCTGTGCTCTGCCCTTTCAGGCCCGCCTTCGGGGAAGGAATGGGAAGAACTTTCTTCTAGGCGCTGTTGGGGTTGAGTTTGGAAGGCTGAGGAAGAGACAGCCCCGTCTTCACAAAACAAGGGTTGACATACACATCATTCATTTCCAGGCACTCCTCTGCTGCTTCCTCACGGAGATCAAAGAAAGTTTTCAGTAGGTCCAGGTTGAAGTGGTGCAGTGCAACAACAGTGATCCCAGACACAAAGCAGAGCAAGCCTGGAAGACAACGTGCTTTCTGAGAGCGTGCCTGTAAACACCAGCACCCTTCCCACCCCCCACCTCTCCTCTGATGGCCCCCTGGCAAGGAGCAATGACTTCTCTAATGGAAGATGGCCTTCTACTCTGTGAGGTGGCTTCAGCTGCTGCACTGAGTGTCTTAAAGCCCAGGCAAGCGATCCCCATCTCCATGCAGTACTACACTTTGGGGACTAAAAAGCACTTCAGATGGGGATAGTGTCCCCCTCCATCTGCCAGTCCTCTCCACACCCCTACCAGGGTCTGCTTTGCCAAGGTGGGCTGAGCTCCCCAAGCTCCATTTCTGGGGGTGGGAGGGGGGCAGGGAGCCCTGGGGGTCTTGCACACCCAGAGGGAAAAGGTGGTGTGCCCTGGTGTAGCTTGGTGTCCTTACCAATGGCTAGCGTGAGCCAGAAAGACCCCCCGTAGCCTATGTGCAGGGTTGCAGTCCCAAACTGGATGGGGCACACCAGGGTGTTCCTCACAGTGGAGAATGAGAGCAACGAGAAGATCATGAAGGCCCCTGTGACCAGGAGCATGTAGCCACCATAGACCAGGACGGGCATGGAGAAGAGCATGTTGGAGATGAGCCAAGTGCAAAAGGCCACCCTGCAGACAAGAGAAGACCCATGGGTGAGTGGTGCAAGTGCCAGGGACTAGGATGCTCTACCTGGGAGGAGGAACCTGGATTCCAGGTGGCACTGTACGAATCAAGAACCCCTGTGGGGGAGCTGCAGTAATCCCCAGCCTCCCAGGTTTCGTCTTCCCACTGCTCATGCAGACTGTGCCAACCCCATGGAGGCCACGGCAGCCTGCTCAGTGTACCTGTACAATCTCAGCTCCCCACCCTTCCACGTGTGGGGCAGTGCAGACCCCAGAGAGCCACACAAAGGGCTGGGATAACTGCAGAAACAGTTGTAAGTCATTTGTAGCAGCTCTGGACTTGGCTGAGGAGCCTTCAGCTATGGGCCAGGAGCTCCTGCTCCACAGTGCTGCCAGGCCACTTTCCTCTCTTCTGCATTCCTGCCATCAAACCCAGAGCAGGGGGAACAGCCTTGCCGTGGCCCTTGCCCTTCACAACCCACAAGTAGAGGGGACCATCTCTGGACAGCTGTGGACCAGCTCTCCCTCCACCCAAGTGAGCAGCAACATGTCACTGCCCAGCAGATCCCCACAGCAACAGCATCCCCAGCTCATCCTCCTCTGCTCCCACTCCCAGAAACTAAATACCCTCACAGATGGGGCCCTGGGCAACCTTGTGTAGCTCCAGGCCTAGAGGTTGGTGGCCCTGCCTGTGGCAGGGGGGTTGGAGATCTATGATCCTTGGGGTCCCTTCCAACCCAGACCAGTCTGTGATTCTATAGGGATGGGAGAATTCTACACATGCCCATGGGCCTCTCTGGGCCACCGAGGACAGCAGCTCCAACTCCCTCCATGGGGGTGGATCCCTGCCATCATCACCCCATCACAGCAAGGATCTGCACCATGTTCCACTCTCCTGTGCTCAGCTGCTGTGGAGCTGAACAGCAGAGAGAACCAGGAGCTCCTATCTGCTCACCCCAAGGTGCCCACAGGGCCACCAGCTTTACCTCATGGCAGCGTGCCATCGCTGCCCATATCAGAGGCCTCAGGACAGGGCAGCAGGGCCCTTCCCAAGTCCTCACATCTCGCTGGCAAGAGGAAGGCTCACCAGAGAGTGGCTGATGCGTAGTGGCCGGAGATGCGGTACTGCCTGAGCACGCCGCAGGGGCTGTGCGTGGTGAACTTCTCTGCCACATAGAGGATGGGGCTGGGCAGCCCCTTCTCCAGCCCTTTGTCATAGCTGTGGTCATAGTCTGCATCGAAGCTCCAGGAGAAGTGCTCATTGTAGTCGATGGTCTCGTTGACCTGATGCACTGGGTTTCCTGGCGGAGGGAGAAGACTTGAGGTCCTGCTGTGTCCCAGCTGCCAGCCAGGAGCACAGGCACCCCAAGGATGGCAGAGTACCAGGAACCTGCACACAGGCCGAGGCCACCCAGATCCTGCTTGGAGATCTCTGGAGCCATGGCCAGAACTGCAGACAGGGACCCCAGACTCACCCATGAGCGTGACATTCACCCCAGCCAGGCCGACGTGCAGCCCGATGTCTGCGTTCACCAGGACACTGCTGAAGGATTTGTAGGAGGTGTTCACCTTCACCCATCCCGTCTCCCAGTCCCCTGTGAACTGGACAGCTGCCAGGAAAAGTAAAGCTGGGGTTAAAGCTGGGCTGGTCTCAGGCTTTGCTGCACTCAACGGTGGGCGAGCACGAACGGTGGCATTCCCTCCACGGCACTGGGAGGGAGTGTAGGGAGGGCAGGAGAGCTGACTCAGCCACCAAGACGTGCCCCAACCAGCTCCCACGCCCTGGAAGAGCTCATGTCCTCCCCTTGCTGAGCATCCACTCCCTCAATCCAGGAGCAGGACAGATCAGATCCCCAGGGACAAACCCCATGAGCCTGATTCCTCCTTGGACAACTTCTCCGGGACTTCCCCTCAAACTCCCCACCACGGAGAGCACCACAGCCCTCAGGGACAGAGCTTGGAAATGAGTCCTCTCCTCAGCCTCGGGAACAGGGGTGAGTTGCATTCCAAATACCCAGCTCCCTGGGTCGCACTGTTAGTGAACTGTGATGATCGGTGTCCAGCGGCGCAGAGGGGTGGCCGGTGCTGTCACAGCTCTGACAGCCATTTCAGCATGGGGTAGGATGGGGGGGGGGGGGGGGGGGAAGAAAGGGAAAAAACCCCCAAAACCAATAAATTGAGGCATCTCTGGTATATGGTTTTTGGAACGGAGCCTATTTAGCAGAGGCTGGATTTTCCAGCAATGAAATGAGGTGAAAGCGAAGGCGACAATTAAATCGTCACCCAAAAAGAAAACCTGCCCAAAAATCAGTCCTGCTGCTGAACCAGCTTGTGAGGGCACTGACCCAGCAGCGGCCCCACGGGAATGCTTGCTGGCTGCGGTGCTGACCGTGCTCTGCTGCCGCCAGACAGAAGCCCTGACGCTGCCTTTAAAACAATTAATTCCTCCTGGCTGCTCGAGCAGCGCCCGGCCGCCTCCCCGTCACCAGAGAGGCACTGGACAGCTCTGCGGGGCCCCACTGGTTCTGGCGTGGGAGCAAGCCCTGGATCCACCTCTCTGTCACCTCTGTGTTCCCAGGCATCTCGGGTGGCATCTCCCAGCACCTGGACATCCCCAGGTGGAGGGTGACCGCGGCATGCGGGACTCGCCCATGCGTCCCCGATGGCCACAGCCTGGCTGCCTGCTGGATCCGGGCTGAGTCATTTCGGCTGCGCTGCTCGCTCCCTCTCCAGGCAGCCTTGTGATCCATCCCGCCCTGCACTGCTGGACTGTTTCAGTGACTGAGGGTCTGGGCTGGTTGCTGGCCCCACCAGGCACCTTCCGCCCCGTCTCGGTTCATCTGCTGCTCACGTGTCCGAGCACCCTGCCCGGTTTGGAAATCCCACAGCCCGGATCCCACCACAAGTCCTGTTTATCTCAGATTTCCTGGCTTTCACTAAATCCAACCCAGTCCTTCATCCCCTCCCGCCTTGCTCCTTGGAAGGTCTTTACCCCCCCTCACCCCAAAATCTGCCCTGCCTGTGTTAGACCTCATCCTGCTCTCTCCATGCCACAGCAAGGCTCCTCACGCCATCCAAACACACCAGGCCACCCTCTGAGCTGCTTGGCCGTGCTCCCTCAGCAGTGGGCAGCTTGGGAGGAACACAGGGCCCACCAGAGCCCACCGGAGCCCACCAGAGCCAGGACTGATGGACACTGACGGGGCCACCACAGCTGGCAAAGCTCTCTATTGACTCACCAGCACCCACGGGGTGTTTCAGCCCCCTGGCTGGGAACAGGGAAGCCCTTTCGGGAAGCCGTGTGGCCACTTTGCAGAGCAGGGGGGTAGGTCAGATCCCACAACTACTGGCTTGCATGTCCCACAGCAAACCCTGCCCACCCCCACACCAGGTTTAATCCTGCCCCCAGGCCTGCACTCCAAGGGCTGCACAGCACTTACCGACAATCACCACTCCCACCACGAGGCTGAGGAGAACCCGGAGAGTCCAGTACAACCTCTGCAGGGAGAGAGGTGGGACACCAGAGGTGAGACCCAAACCTAAACAGCCACGAGTGTCCCAGCATCCAAAAAGGTATGGAGCAGATGCTCATCCCCAGGGAGAGGGGTCACGCACCGCCCGTCCACGGATGCCTGGGATGATGAGCAGGAAGCTGCAAGCGAGCGTGAGGAAGACCACGATGACTATGATGGTGCTGACATCGAACACAAAGGCCTTCCTCTGCTGTGGGTAGAAGGGGTAGATGCCGTTGAAGAGAGTCATCCTGCGCCTCTGGCAGCCTGCGGGAGATCGGTGGTCACAACACGGTCCCTGCACCTCCAGCCAGTGGTGGCCAGCCCCGGCTCAGCTCTGGAATGACAAGCTCTGGGAGGTCCACCTAAAAGTCCCCCGAGGGACAAGGAAACGTGACACATTGAGGAAACGGGCAGGGCAAAATACTTCCCCAAAGAGAAACACACCACCCGAAAAAAACTCCTCGGTGGAGGTGAGGAGGTGCCTGGGGCTGGGCTCCACCAGCCTGGAGGGGTTGTGGCAGCCGGGGGAACCAGTAGCCGCTGTCCTGCTGCAGCCCAAGGAGCGGCCCAAGCCCAGAAACCCGTCGAGCAGCTCCTCCCCACACAGAGCCGGGTCTCTCCCTACAGCAGGTGGGAGATTTGGCATTGCCCTCAGATGGAGCCCACGAGCCAGGGAGACCACCTTCCTCCAGGACGACAAGGAATCACCCAGAACACTGGATCCACACTAGCAAAACTACCCCTGGGCAGGGGTCACCACTGCTGAGTAGAATGAAAGCCCACCACCCCCATTTCCCATTCCTCCCCTCAAAGAAGCTTTTCACCAGGAGCCCCAAAGTGTTCTGTGGGAAGGGGCGAGGGGAGAAGGGAGAGCTGTTCCTGGGCTTGGGCCAGAGGGGCCAGAAAGCAACCCCTGAAGCTGGGGCGTGAAGGGGCATGCCAACATCAAAGACACATCTCACAGCTGAAGAAGACCCAGTTAACGGGATGACAGCTTGTGGAACGCCCATAGACGCCTCTGAACTCCCACCAGCTCTAGGAATTACAGCGCTTCCCCATTCCCAGGTTAGATCCTTCCTTCCAAAGCTGATTACATGCTTAGTCCTTTCATTTTGCTTCTCTAACAGCATCTCCACACCTAACTACCCCAGGAAGTATCCCAGCACCAGGGAATGCCACAGCTAACATGACTCATGGCCAAAGACCATTTCATCCTGTCCCTGCACGGAGCAGTCGGGTTCAGTCCCACTTTCTCCCAACGGCATCAATAGTGACTTTAGGGTAACGCTCAGCCCAGAGCGACACAGGCACAGAACAGGGGGTCCCAAACCCCTCAAAACAGGTGGGGATTATAAGAAGCATCACAAAATGGTCTCCCCTGGGCAGCTGAGGTTATTGATTTCGGGATAATTCCCGGCCCAGTAACCCAGATCGTTACAGCAAACAGTTTAACCCTGTTAAACTGGGTTTAAGGGCGTCCACCTTAAGTTAAGGCTGTTTTTTTACTGCTGGGTTTTTACCGCTGGACCACAACTGACCTGGACCTGACCTTGCCTCAACCCTCGGCCCTGAACTGAGGGAGCTGTCAGATGGATCTCAGGCCAGGCTTTTTGCTTAACCCTTTCTGAGCTGTTCCCCAAGAAAGGCGTGCCTGGAGAAGGGCAGCCCTCAAGCCCCACTCTCACTACTGTTACCTGGTCAGCAGGAGCTTGCAGTCGGTCCCCAACTCTCCAGCTTCAGGGTCCCCACAGAAGCAGCACTGAGTGTCTGGAAGAGAAGGAATAAACCAGGGGATCAGCCCAGTTAAACCCTGATGGCTCGAATCCCGCTGGTTCTGTCTTTGCCCCACACTTCGTTCGAGATGGCAGTGAGGGCAGGAAGGATTTCCCAGCCCAGGCTCACCCAAACGTGGCTCAAAACAGCTCAGCAATAAACCCTGAGCACCTGAGAGCCTAGGATGTTGTGTGGCAAACGCTGCTGGGTTTAAATGTGAATCCAACTTCCAAAGAGCATGGAGGGGCGTTGGCATTCCCTCTGCGCCTCGCTGCTTCTCGGAATAGTCTCAGGGAGAATTTCCAGGGAAACAAGTCTTGCTGTTGATGCTCGTCCAAGCTTTCTCACTTGATTACCCCACACCGAAGCCCAGTTCCTTGGCATTCTTACAGCCCCAAAGTGGAAAACACTCGCCTGCAGCTCAGGGTGGGAGAAACTGAGGCTGTGGTGCCTTGGGGAGCATCCTTCAGGTAGGGGCATGGCTGTGTAATTTAGCATCTCATCTTTTGCTCACAATACCCTGGGCTGGCCTGGGCCAAAGGTGTAGGAGGCAGAAAGTTCTCCCAACACCCAGCAGCTTCTCCTTGCAAACACCCCGTTTTCTGACCCTGGAATGAATCGAGCTGGAAGGGATCTTTTGGGCCGTGCCCAGCTAAAACCTCCTCAGGGCAGAGGAGGGTCTAAGTGTTGCTCAGGGCTGCAGATCGGTATTTTCCAGCGAAACAGGAGAAATCCAGCCCCCTGGTAACCGAGCCATCAGCTCAGGGATGGGGGCTGGGGGGGGGGCGGGAGGGGGGGGGTAAACTCCCAGCGCTTCCCTGCCCCCCGAAAGAGGAGTGCAAAAAGCCACGGGGAGAGTGACCTCTCCTCCCCATCCCTGCCTAAGCCGGGACCCCATCGCTGCTTAAGTCGGGGACCCCCCCTCAAAGCCGGGCAGGCAGCGTTGGGAGGCGGCGGGGCTCCTCCGCGGGGCGTGCGAAGGGCCGGGCCGGGGCGCTCAGCCAGGGTGCGGGGGGCGGCGGCGGCGTTTTCCCCACCCGGTACCTACCTGCAGCGGCGGCAGCGGGACCGGCGGGGCTCGGGCGGCTCCGTCCCGCACCGCGCTCTTATAGGCGGCGGCGGGAGCGGGGCGCTATGTAAACTCCGGCGCCGCCCGCCCCGCAGCACTTCCCGCCGCACCGCCCGCAGGTGAGCGGCGGCACCGGGGCCGGGACACGCGTGTGACCGGCTGCGGGGGGTCCTGGGGGGGCTGGGGACATGCGTGTGACCGGCTGCGGGGGGTCCTGGGGGGGCTGGGGACATGCGTGTGACCGGCTGCGGGGGGTCCTGGGGGGGCTGGGGACATGCGTGTGTCCGGCTGCGGGGGGTCCTGGGGGGGCTGGGGACATGCGTGTGTCCGGCTGCGGGGGGTCCTGGGGGGGCTGGGGACATGCGTGTGACCGGCTGCGGGTCAATCCGGGGGGGGTCGGGGACACGCGTGTGACCGGCTGCGGGGGGTCCCGAGCGTGTCCTCGTCTGAGGGGGATTCAGGGCCATGCGTGACCACATCTGCGGGGGGGGGTCTGGGGGATCAGGGCCACGGGTGTCCCCACCAGCGGGGGGGATCTCGGGGGTCGATGCTACGTGTGTCCTTGTCTGAGTGGGGGGTCTGAGGGGGATCGGGACCATGTGTGTCCCCGCCTGGACAGGGGTTTGGGTGGGGATCTGGGCCATGAGTGTCTCTGTCTGCATTGGGGGGTCGAGGGGGGATCGGTGCCACCCGTGTCCCCACCAGCGTGGGGAACTGGGAGCTGGGGCCACGCACGCTGCTGCCTGCGTGGGGACGGGTGCGCCTGTCACAGCCAGTGGAGGGGCAGCCGAGTGTGGAGACAAGTGGGGATGGGGCCATGTGTGGGGGGTCAGGGGTTGGGGCACGTGTTTCGTTCCTGGGTGGTGGGGCAGGGTGGGATGGGGCTGCATGGGTGAGGTGGGGTGAGGTGGGGGTCACACCCTGCCCCCAAGGGACACGCATATGATTGCGTGGGGCAGCAGGAGGTTGGGACCAGCCCGTCCCTGCCTGCGTGGAGGACTCGGGAGGTGTGTGTGTGGGGGGGAGGTAGGGGAGTCCGTATCCTGCGTGAGGACGGGGGGGATGGGATCATGTGATGGAGCCTGTGCACAGGTTTGGGATTTTCTGGCTGACATCTGAGGCTTGGGAGATGCAGCCTGTTCCCAAAACCAGGAATGGGGGGGTGGAGGGGGGTGTTCCCCAGTCTGTACCCCCAGCACTGGGGGGAGAGAGACAACCTGTCAGTAATTCCATAGAGAGCAGGCTCCAGGCTCCTCGGGTGCTTTGGGACTGCTCTCCTCTGCCTGTGTGGTCACCATTAGCTCTGCAGTGGGGATGCTGCTGCCTCGGGATGCTGATGGCATCCTGAAGTCCCAGGTGACAGCTGGCGTTTGGAGGCTGAAGCCTAAACTTCAGGGGAGTCAAATGTGCTCAGGTCAGGTGAAGGAGGAGATCCTCACTCTGGGATCTCATGCAAAGCCATGTGTTTGCACTCCACGCAGTGTATTTTTTGGAGGAGTGTGATGCTCCAACTCTGGGCAGGGCACAGGGATCTTCTCTGGTGGGAGAAGGTAAGGCTGGTGAAGTGGGTGCTTGGTTCCATCAGCTGCAGAAGGAGGGAGTGACTTTCCAAAGGTGTCACAGGGAATCTGTGAAACAACGGAGCCTGGAAGGTTTATCAGACCTCACAAACTTCCTGATGCTTCACAAGTCTGTGGAGCTGATCCCAGCCTGCAGAGCTTTCCCTCAGTGAGTGGCACCACGGGCTTCAGTGGTTGGTCTGGTGTTGTATGAAGGACTGCCCTGGGTGGTCTGCGAGGCTTGGGAGGCAGGTGTGAGGGCAGGGGGCTCTTTTCTGGAGGAGCCTGGGTGACTGTTCTTCATCACATGGGAGAGCAGAGTGAGAAGGGTGACGCTGGAGCTCTCACCTGAAATGTGGAAAAGGAGCTTGTGGGGCAGCTAAGCAGCACTCATGAGATGCCCCATGTTCCTCAGGCACAGGGTTCCTAAGCCAGATGTGCATGCTCCTCTTTTTGAGAGGATCTGGTAAGGTCTGCTGTGCCCCAGCCTTGCCTGGTGACAGCTGGAGGAAGTTTGATGGGCTGGGGAGATGTGGTCCACCGTTTCCCCAAGTCTTTAAAGACCAAGTTCTGCCATGGAGAGCTGCTCAGGGGAAAGGAGATGGCTCGAGGAGCTTAGTTGGGAGACACATCCTGCTGGTGTGCCCAATGGCTCATTGGGAGGCACAAAGGCAGTGTGGAGGCATGGGAAAGATATCCCATGTTGGTGGGAAAGGATCTTAGGAGTCTGTGGTCCCATCTGCTGCTTGGAGCAAGACCACCGCTGTCACTATCTCATGTTGGCCATGAGTGAGGCTGGAAAGCCTCCAGAGACCAGCCCTCAGGGACTGGCCAGGCAATAGTGGGGTTTTGGTGCTGGGTCATGAGGAGATGATACATGTGTGAGAAATGGTCACCTCATGACGTGGGCCAAGGGCAGTTCCCCATCTGAGGAGAGGGGAGGTTGCGCAGGGACAGTGGGAATTTGGAAACAGGACCCAAGGGGAAGTGGGATGGGTTCTGAGCTGTGACTGTGGTGACATGCTTCCAGCCTTGGCTTTGCTCCATGTTTCCTGGTCAGCCTCCTGCAGCACCTTCAGACCTGGGCTCGGTTGTCATTCCGTGTGCTTTAGGTCAGCAGGAGGCAACTCCAGCTGTGTCTGTGGTGACTCCCTTCCTACAGTGAGGGGGGTCTCGTGCACCTCTGTGCACAAGCAACCCCCCAGCAGCTGCAGGCTGCTCAGGACATCTCCAGCCCTTCCCATTAGTTTCAGCAGGGGATAGGGATCTTCAATGGAGAGAGCTCTCTGGTAGGAGACTCCCCTGTGGTGATGGTGACAGGGCTCCACAGCTCCTGGCCAGGGGTCTTGGGCATCTCCAAGCTTCACCCATTGGCCAAACCTTTGTGTTCTTCCTATGGGATGGGGGCTCAAACCTGCCTCTGGTTCCCACCAGCTGCACAACCCAAACCTCACATCCACCAGACAGGGAGCTGCTGGGGTGGAAGAGCTCCTGGGGTCCCTCCCCAGGGGAGTGCTCTTGGAGGGCAGGAGTGGCACTGGGCGGCCAGGGACACCTCCTGATGCTGCTCCCAGCAGCTTTGAGGCCCAGCTCCCTCCTACAGGAGGTTCCAGAGGCTGGAGCCGAATTTGCAGCCAGCGCTGAGGTGCTCTGAGGGTGATTTAACACTAAAGCCATGTCATGGGAAGCCACCAAAGCTGGGGTGGAACATGGTAACATCCCTTCTGGAGGAGCAGCTCGCTTTCTAGTACAGAAGGCCCAGAGCATGGAAATGCCTGGCAGGAGGGAGCTGGGGCTGCCCTTGGAGCCTGGCCACAGGCATTGTGTTGTGGGTGCCGCTGATGTGGGTGCTGATAGTGATATCTAAAGCTCAGGTGGATAGTTTATTTAGTGACTCAGGGTTTACAGTTTGCACCAGTGGCAGTGATTCCAAATAAACCAGAAATAAACCTTCCAGAGCTTCTGGCAATGTCCAAGCCATTCTGAACCCAGCATTTCCTTATGCTTTGGTTAAAATAATGAAGAACAACCCCTTCCACCCCCAAAAAAACCCCTCAAAGCATTACTCTGGCTTGCAGCAGAGTGATGTAGGAAAAACCTGTGCAATGCCAGCAGCATCTTTTGGCAGCATGGCTCCCCCTGAAGTGCTGCTGGTCTTTGGGTGCACTGCCACAGAGCTGGAAGGAGAGGTGAAGAACCCTCTCCATTTGGTGGGAAGCACTGTCTTGGAGTTAAGTCCAAGCTGCCCATTCCTGGGCATGGAAAGGCAGCAGTAGCATTGCATCGTTCATGACCAAAAAATAAATGTAGCCTGTGCTGTTCATGGGTGGGAAGTCCTCTCCTCAGTCAGGGGTTGGCCAGGGGTTTAGAGGTTTGGGTCCCACTGCATCCAGGGTCTTTGTGGAAAGTGAGATGGTGATGCATCATGAGAAAGACTGGGCATGAGAGAGCGCCATCGAGTTGATGGAGAGGTCTTGATGTGTGGTACTAGCACACTTTGGGGTGCCTGGCTGCATGATGAGGCTGTTCCCATCTTGTCTGTGCCTGGATTTTGCTGGGATGGGATGGAGAGTGTGTTTGTGTGTCTGTAACGGAGCTGGCACCCTTCAGTGCCTTCCTGCCATGGATGAGGAGTTGTGGACCTACTGCTGGAGTACCCCAAGGCAGGTGTACTGGTCCTGCTCCAGCAGAAAGGTCTTCTCAGGCCTGCTGACACCTCCTGACAGTGCTTTCACAGGGTGGTGGGGGTCCCACTTTCCCCCTCACCTTGCCAAAGCCCAAACTAGGGGATACTGCTGATGGACCGTGACAGCAGCGGGATTCTGCCAGGCAGCAGAAACCACAAGAGGGAGCTGAGATGATGCTCTGTGCATGTTCCCAGCCTCCTGGAGCAGCTCAGCTCCAGCTCCCTCCTTCTCCTCTCCCCTTTGCAGGTGGCTGCTTCCAAAGACCCAGTGCCCAATGCAACCTGCAGAGAGGATGTTGAGCTTCACCACGGTTCTGCTGGTGACGTGGACCTTGGGGAGTAAGTAGATCTTCAGGGAAGGAGATTCTGGATAGGTTTTTTCCCCCTGGGAAGAATTTCCTTTAACTCATGTGACGTTATATCAGAGATGGGGTTGATTCATTTTGTGAGGAGATAAGGAAAAGCAGAGGGGAAAATGCTGAATTGCAGGGCCCGCAGGTTGGGAGACTCCCCTCCTGCTATTTATATGTGTACACAGCTTGGAACCAGGAACTGGAGCTTCTTCCTAGTAGTATAAGAAAAGCAATAAAAAAGTAAGACAAAGAAAATAAAGTATTTATTTATTGAGGATGGTTGATGCCGATACACCATGTGAGGAGGAGAGATGAACTCCTACTTCTTTTGTTTGACTCACATGGGCATTGTGGGGATGAGGAGTAAAGGAGAGACTTCCTTGGGTGCTATCAGAGGAAAGGAGAAGATCAAGATCCTTTGGGAGTAGGCTGGTGGGGGGAAGAAATTGGGCTGGGGACACCAGGTTCACAAGTATGAATTTCTTATTTTAGGCATTGCTTGTCTCTGGAAAGGAGCACAAAACTGGTCTAAAAACTGGTTGTAGAGAAAGTTTCAGAAGGAACATAGGAAAACCTCCCAACAGATATGGTTTAGCATAGGACAGGAATGGTTGGACTCAATGATCTTAAAAGGCTTTTCCAACCTTGTGATGCTGTAAATATAATTCTGCATTGGAGATGCTTGTTTCATGCATTTTTGGTGGGTTTTTTTGGTGCTCACGAAGTGGGTCTGGTCTCTTCCAGGAGCACAGGAGAACATCTCCTGGGAGGTCCAGCGCTATGATGGCTGGTACAACAACCTGCTGCACCACAGCCGCGGCTCGGTGGGTGAGTGCCAGGCCTGGGGACGGGGAGGGTGGGACAGGGTGAGCTGGCGCTTTGGCATCTGGCTGGGTCTCCCATGCCCTGGCCTCACCACTTTCACCTGCTGCCCAGGCACCATCTGGGGTCATGCCAGTGTTGGCTCAGTCCCAGAGCAGCGCTGTGCCTTTGCAGGACCATTCAAAGCACCCGAAGTAGGGAGGGCATGGCTCTGCCCAGCAGGTATTTCAGCGATGGTCAGGGGACCCAAGACTGGCATCTTTAGCCAAAGCCCAGTATTCAACACAAGGCCAGAGGTGGAAGAGCCCAGGGATGCCCGACCTCCTCCTTTTGCTGCTCTGCACGGGGCATCGCGCTGTTGGGCTACAGCCTGTACTGGTCTGTACTGGGACAGGGATTTCCCTGTGCCAGTGGTGATCTACTTGGTCATTCCGATGGGCCCACCTCCAGGAGATGTCCCTGAGCCAGGCACAAGGGTAGATCAGGATCTTATCTAAAATATTAAGGGTTGCAAACCCTCCTATTTCCTGCAGCAGAGATTGGTTGCCTACACGGTGACACAGGGTGTGGTGGCAGTGACACAACTTCCTCAGCATCCGAATGGCTCTCTGACATAACGTGTGTGTCATCAGCCCTTTGGTTACATCTGAGCCAGCCAGGGAGATCCAACAGGTTCCTGGTGGAAAAGAGATCTCCCTCTTCCAGAGCAGACAGCTCAGACCTTGACATCTGGAAACAAAACCTAGGGAAACTAAGCCCAAAACTAAGACAGTAATTCA
The DNA here is from genome assembly GCA_020800305.1 of Porphyrio hochstetteri. Taxonomy (NCBI): domain Eukaryota; kingdom Metazoa; phylum Chordata; class Aves; order Gruiformes; family Rallidae; genus Porphyrio; species Porphyrio hochstetteri. Next base: position 12,629,455 of record CM036915.1, on the reverse strand, counting down.
GGATTCCCCCCACCTCTGGGGAGTTCCAGAAGATCAACCCCACCACAATGGTGAGGAGCCCTTGAAAACAAACTCATAAGTGAGGCAAAACCCTCCTGCCTCCAGGGTTTTTGGTGACTGGACAGTGGATGTGAAGTCAGGGTGCTTCCCTCTCATCTCCTCCCTTGTCCCTTGGCATCTCCAGCTGTTGCCTCTCGTATCGGCCATGCTTGTGTAGGATTGCATAGCCAACATGGGCATCTTAGCATCACACCAATTACCCACCAGACTACACCACCCCAGACCTCTGGGAGCCAACAGGAAAGGGAACATGCCCGTGGAGGATCCTTCCTCATGTTAGGAGGGCTGATCCAACGTTGTAAGAAGTTTTGTGTGTCGGTACCAAAACTCACGTGTTCTTGGCCACTATAAACACCTGTGCCATCCTCTTGCTATCTTCTGGGACACTCCTGCTGGCCAGTGTACCCTGCCATAGCCGCATCTCTTGGGTGCTGCCAGACCCACACGGTGTTCCTTTGGTGCCACAGGTGCCAGGCTGCTGCGTCTCCTGCCGGCCAACTACGCGGACGGCGTCTACCAGGCGCTGCAGGAGCCCCGGGTGCCCAATGCCCGCCAGCTCAGCAACGCCGTGGCACGGGGACCCTCGGGGCTGCCCTCCCACAGGAACACAACCGTGCTGGCTGTCTTCTTTGGTAAGAGCTGGGTAGAAAGGTGCTGGGTTGGGTTGGGTTGGGTTGGGTTGGGTTGGGTTGGGTGCAAAGATGTTGGGTTGGTTGGAAAGATGTTGAGTTGGTTGGAAAGATGTTGGGTTGGTTGGAAAGATGTTGGGTTGGTTGGAAAGATGTTGGGTTGGGTGGAAAGATGTTGGGTTGGGTGGAAAGATGTTGGGTTGGGTGGAAAAATGCTACTTTGGGTGGAAAGATGTTGGGTTGGATGGAAAAATGTTGATTTGTGTGGAAAGATGTTGGTTTCTCACATCCCAAAGCCCCAGGTCAGAGCACCCCTCACCCACCCGCCACGTCATAGCAGACCCACACCTGAAAGATAAAGCCTTGGGCATTGCCATACCAAAGCACTGTCCAGCCAAGAGAGTGCGTGAATTTTCGGTGACCTTTGGCAGTTGCCCCAGACGCTGGTATTTGTTGTTTGGGAACTTCCTCATTTGCTTTAGCGGTAGAGTTACCCCGTTGCAAAACACCCAACAGATGTGATAAGAGCCACGTCGAGGGTGGTTGCTGGGCAGAACTGCTGCAAGTCGGAGCGGTTCTTGCTGTCACTCAGGAGTTCAGCAGGGTCTTGTGTCTCTGAGTCTGGGGATGTCTGTCCCTGGGAAATACCCTCTGCTCATTGAGCAAACAGGCTGAACTTCTCAAAGAAATGGAGGAGCAATTAGCTCCCTGTGTAGCTTAAGGTCATGCACATGCTTGGACACCCAAGCTGTGGTGCTCAGCCCCAAGGTGGGTTGCAGACAGTAGTGGTGGCAGACAGCAGTGAGATACCATTTAGCTTTGCCCTGGAGACAGCTTTTCCCATTGCAACAAAGCTCGTGGCAAGCACAGCCACATCAGCAGCAACCCGTGACCTTGAAGGCCACAGGCAAGGGGAATAAGGGCTAAGTGCAGATCCCGCTCCTGGTGAAGTGGTGGCCAGTGGATGGTCCAGCTGCTGATGGCCTCTGAACATCTGCTGGCTGAGTTTCTCCATCCTGAGTGACCCTACCCTACTCATGAGGTCTGGCTGGGACACCTGGAGCCCTGTTCCTGTGGGTTGGAGCTCAGCACATCTGGGCTCCAGCCCAAAGTGACTTTTTCAAAGTCATGGAGCAGACCAGCAGTGAAGGCAAGGAAAGAACAAAACCAACCAGCCACTCTTGCCGCATGAGGTGGTCCCCTCAGCCCACTCATGGTGGGCTCAGCTGCTCACCATCACGTCCTGCTCCGGGTGCTGGTGGCAATCCTCCCAGCTGCTGACCACACTTGGGTCTCTGGCAGGTTTCCACGTGCTCTCAGACATCCTGGAGACAGAGAGACCTGGCTGCCCTGCCGAGTTCCTCAACATCCACATCCCACCCGGAGACCTCGTGTTTGACCCTGCAGGCACTGGAGACGTGGTCCTACCCTTCCAGCGCATCCAGTGGGCGATGGAGACGGGGCAGAGCCCCAACAGCCCCCGAGAACAGGTAGGTAGTGGTTCCTCTGCTCTTTGCCTTTTGGCTAAGCCCCTCTTCACCCAGCACCAGGTCTGTAGCAGCCAGGATAGTGCTCCTTGAAAATACATCTCCTGAGTGTTAGAACTGATCATGAATGGACCCAAAGCAAACAACCTCCCTCCACGGTGCTGGTTCCCATGGAGCAACATTCATGGCAGCTCCAAGCCTGCACTTTTCTTGGCCAAAGAAAACTGAGTTAGCCCAGACCTGCCTGTGTCACCTGTTCTAATGCAAATCTGAGTATCTCCCATGGGTTTTGGAGGAGAGGGCAGAAGAGGAAAGGGTAAAGCAGGAACAATTCTCAGCCTTCCTTGACTGCGGGAGGTTTTTATCACTTCAATCAAAGTGAGCCAAAGCAGGGCTGTCCATATGGGGCAACAGGTGATAAGTGGAGCTTTTTTTGGTACAAGTGCAATAAACTTAAGTAACCAGCTTATAAACTTGCACAGCTCTGGCAGCTCAGGAATTGGGACACCTTTTTTTTAGGTGCCAGCTCTTACCTTTAATAATGCATCGCAAAACCCCGGTGGTACGGCCACAAAGTTGTAAAATTTGTAGAGTGTCTCTGAATTTCATTAGGTTTTGGAAAAATTCCAGATTTCCCCCCAATTCCTCCATGTTTTGCTGCACTGGGTGTGTTCCCAAGCCTGTGTGCTTTCTGTTTCGTGCTGGAAAGCTTCCCAATCAAAATTGTTGAGGCAAAACACCTCACACACACCCTCCCCTCCTCCCCAACCTTCCATGTGACAAACCATGATGAGGCCAGATAAGCAAGTCATGGTTTACAGCGGCGCTTCAAACCTTGGAAAAATGAAATCCCTCAGGATGTTTTGGGATTAAAAAGGAGTAAACATTAAAAAGGAGTAAAGGTCCAGGTGGCCAAGGCCAATGGCATCCTGGCTTGTATCTGACACAGAGTGGCCAGCAGGTCTGGGGAGGGGATTGTGCCCTTGTATTTGGCATTGGTGAGGCTGCACCTCGAGTGCTGGGTCCAGTTCTGGGCTCCTCACCATAAGAAGGGCATGGAGGTCCTGGAGCGAGTCCAGAGAAGGGCAACCAGGCTGGGGAAGGGGCTGGAGGGCAAATCCTCTGAGGAGCAGCTGAGGGAGCTGGGGGTGTTCAGCCTGGAGAAGAGGAGGCTGAGGGGAGACCTTCTCCCCACCTACACTGACCTGCCAGGAGGGTGCAGAGAGGTGGGCGATGGTCTCTTCAGCCAGGGGACAGGAGATGGGACAAGGGGCAATGGGCTCAAGCTGTGCCAGAGCAGGGTCAGCTCAGATGTGAGGGAAAAGCTCTTCCCTGGCAGAGTTGTGGGGCTGTGGCACAGGCTGCCCAGGGAGGGGGCTGAGTCCCCACCCCTGGGTGTGTTTAACAGAGGGGGAGATGAGGTGCTCAGGGATCTGGGTCAGCACAGGACAGGGACGGTTGGACTTGATGATCTTAAAGGTCTTTTCCAACCTGGTGATCCTGTGATTCTGTTTTCACAGGAACATTTGGCAGGAGAGATACCTGTCGTGCTGCTAGGGCAGCAGGGCTCCCTGCTGTGAGGACAGAGCTCCCCAGAGGGGAAAGCTCCAGCCTCAGCCGGTTCACCCAGAGGGTGTAGTCCTCATTCGGCTTGGTCTGGTCTATGCAGGGATTCATAAATGTCTGTTTCTGGGGAGGGATCTCTTCTTGTGCCTGGCACTCATTCCTGCAGTTTGCATAGAGGTTGTCTATGTCCCAATAGCCCATGTCAAAGCTGGGGACGGGGTCTTGCGAGGCCGAAAGGGCCCACGTGGGGCTTTCCAGACCTTCTACACCTTTCCATGAGGCCACAGTGCCTGTTAACAGCCTCTCCCTGTGCTTGCCCTAGACCAACGAGGTGACGGGCTGGCTGGACGGCAGCTCCATCTACGGCCCCTCGCACTCCTGGAGCGACGCCCTGAGGAAGTTCTCGGGGGGAGAGCTGGCGACGGGGCCCAGCAAGCGCCTTCCGAGGGAGACGGACGGGAGGGTCCCCATGTGGAAGGCGCTGGATCCATCCACGGGACAGGGTGGTCCCCAGGGCATCTACGGTAATGGTGGCATCTTCAGTGGGCTTTCACCTGCTCAGCTCTATCGCTGGCCGTGAACAGGGGGAGCAGGAGGCCTGAGGAGATGAGTCCAGAGGGAACCCCAGGCAAGGGAAGGAGGGTGCTGTGAGCCAGGACAGTGGATCAGGAGTCAGGTGGAAGAGCAGGCAGCTTCCTGGTCTGAGGGGAAGGAGGATGTGTGCCTCAGCAAAGGCTTCCCAGCAAAGGCACGGCATGAACTTTAGATGCCACATACCCAAGAGGCAGCAGGTCTTTTCCCAGATGACACAGAAAGATCAGAGGGTGCTTTTCCCTCTGATCGGAAGCAGTCTCCTCTGGGGAAAGAGGCTGCCACCCATAAAAACCTGCTCAGCTTGCTTTGAACTCCTCACCCGCCTGACCTTTAGTCCATGCTGGGGCCCCAGTGCTGGTTCAGGCTGCTCACCTCCCTGGGGAGGAAGGGTGGGAGGAGATGCAGGGCTGAAGCCACAGGGCTGGAGGTGTTCCTCCAGCCACAGGCAAAGCCAGATCCAGCGGCTGCAACCCACACTGATGGTCATGGTGGCTCTTGCAGACCTGGGGAGCGCCTGGGGGAACGAGAACCGCTTCCTTCAGGCTGAGAGCATCACCTGGTTTCGGTACCACAACCACCTGGCTATGAAGCTAGCTCAGGAGCATCCCACCTGGTCCGATGAAGACCTCTTTCAGCATGCTCGCAAGCGGGTCATCGCCACCTACCAGGTGAGAGATAGGACACCACCTAGCTCTGATGGGACCCCCATCACCTTCCCAGTACTGGCCCTGACCTGCTTCCCCTGTGCTCTAGAGCATTGTGCTGTATGAGTGGCTGCCGACCCTGCTGGGGAGAGAAGTCCCAGAGTACAAAGGTGAGAGGCACGGTGGTGATGGTGTATGGGGACCAGGGGAGATGGGGGGCCAGCATGGAAGAGGGGTCTTGGCCCCCTTTGCCTCCAGCCTGGATGCTGGACCGTGGCTGCTGCCCCACAGGTTACCAGCAGCACCTGGACCCCAGCCTCTCGCCCGAGTTCCTGGCCGCTGCAGAGCAATTCCTGGCCACCATGGTGCCACCAGGCATTTACAAGAGGTAGGATCAGGCTGGGGGAGCTGCAGGAAAGCTGTGCCTGTGGGATGCCTGAGCTGGGGTGGGGGCTGGGGATGACCCCCATCCCTTCACTGGGACAGCCAGGCCCTGCCAGCTCAGGGCAGCCTGGCTGGGGGCTGTGTGTCCAGCCCTTCTCTGCTCTTTCAGAGACTCCCAGTGCCAGTTCCAGGATGTCTTCAGCCAGGGTGGCTCATTTCCAGCGGTGCGGCTCTGCAACAGCTACTGGAGTAGAGAGGTATGGGGAAGGGAGCATAGAGGTCCTGAGGATGTGGCAGGGTGGCTGGGGGGCTTCATTCCTTGCTTTAGGTTACAGGAAATTGGGTGCAGAGCATGAGAGACAACCAGGGGGTGTGAGATACTCCCCATTCAGATATCCCCAGATACCACGCTCAGCTGCAGCAGGCTCAGGCCTCAAGGTTGAGCTGATGTGGACAAAATGAGCCTGGAAGAAGCTCCCGGTCCCCCTGCACCCAGGGTCTTGCACCCCTATGGGCACTGGTTCAGGGGTGTGGGGCTGCCCCATGTCCTCGATCCTGCAAGGAATCACTCACTCTTCCCTTGTCCCCTCAGAGCCCTGGGCCGCAGGAGGCAGAGGATGTGGACAGCCTCCTGCTGGGGATGAGCTCTCAGATTGCAGAACGGGAGGACAACGTTGTAGTGGAAGATCTCCAAGGTACTCCCCTGCACTGCAGTGGGCAAGTCCATGAGGGACCCTCTGTCCTGGGGCTGTGCAGGGGCTGAGGTGTGGGGGCACCACCCAAACACAGGCTCAGACCAACTTCACCCTTGTTAATGGAGGTGAAGAGGAGCCGCAGGGCACATTAAGTGTGTCACAGGGCCATCCTGGCACAGGCATGGAGATGATCTCCACGTTCAGCGCAGCTGATGGCCGAGGGACAAGGCCAGCCCAGCAGCTGTGGAGGTCAGGGTTGCTCCTCTGGCTCTGCCTTGCCAACACCACAGCTCCCAATCCTCCTGCAGATTACTGGTACGGGCCCCTGAAGTACTCCCGCACCGACTACGTGGCCAGCTGGCTCCAGCGCGGGCGAGACCTTGGCCTGCCCACCTACAATCAGGCCCGGGAGCGATTCGGGTTGAAGCCTCTCCAGAACTGGTCAGACCTTGCCCAACACCTGGAGCAACAGGTAAGAGGGAACTGGTCTGGGCACAGAGAGGACAGTCAAAGGACGCTGGGGCAGTCCAAGCAGTAACAGGCTGCTCCTGCAACCTAGGAAGAGGGATGGCTGTCCCCATCCTGCCTTAGCTCATTTTCATGCCCACGGGGCTGCTGCATTGGGGTAATGGCATGAATAAATACACCCTGTGCTGCTGTGTGCTGTGCTCCTCCTGAAGCTGAGATGCTCAGGGAGTGACGCTCAGCTGCTCAAGTCTAAGTCATGAGCTTCAGGCTGTGTGGGGCCAAGCATCCTCCCAGCCCATGGATGAGTGATGCCTGGGAAATGCATGTTCCTCATTCCTCCCAAAGCTTGCCAAGACTTTCCGAGGCCCTGGCAGGATTCCCTCTGCTCACGTGTGTGCGGTGGGGGGGGTGTTTCTGGCCAGGTCCTGGAGAAGGTGGCTGCTCTGTACGACAATGACACGGCCAGGCTGGAGATGCTCCCCGGGGGCATGCTGGAGGCTGACAGCTCCCTCTTCAGCACCATCATCCTGGACCAGTTTGTGCGCCTGCGGGAGGGCGACAGATTTTGGTTTGAAAACACCAAGAACGGGTAGGTGCCTCTTCCCCACCTGGCACACACCCTGCCCACTGCTCTGCCCATCCCAGTAAGACTTTACAACTGCTGCTGGAGGAAAAACCATCCTCTGGCTTCCTCATTTCCTAAAGCATTACGGGGAGCAAATCCTTCCTGATGACAGTGACACACACCTCTTGGCCCCACATCTTTCTCCCCAGGCTGTTCACAGCGGAGGAAACCAGTCAGATCCGTAACACCACCTTCCATGACGTTCTGGCTGCTGTCATCAAGGCAGACCCCACAAACCTCCAGCCCAAGGTGTTCTCCTGGAGAAACGGTGAGTGCTTTGTGCAGCAGCCAAGGCACAAGGAGCAAACAGCTCCAGGGAGCTGGGGAGGGAAGGAGACCCATCTCGGTGACAAGGCCAGTGACTGGGAGGCAAGGAGGAAGCATCCAGTTGGCCATTTCTCAAGCCTTGACACTTGCTGTTCCCCTAAGCCAGCATGATGTGGGCAGACTGTAAGCAAGGTGAGCAGCGCTGATGATGAAAGTGGGCTGAAGTCCAGGCATGTGCATTGCATGAGTCTTTGAAAGCTCTCCAGAAATGCAGCAGATGCCTGGGAAGGTCATGCTGTGGTGAAAACTTGGCCTCTGCCCACTCCATGCTGTGTCACGCTCCTCACTGACGTGTCCTCTAGCTCCTTTGATCCACGAGCACACTCAGGTCTGCAGGGTCAACTGATGAGTTGCCCAGAAAGTGATGAAGTTGGCAGATGAGTTGAGCATTGCACACCCTGACCCTGCCTGGTTGCTGCCTCCTGCCTTTAATTGTGTTGATTGTGAAAGCGCCTGGGGGCTGTACTGCAGTGCCTGCTCCTGCCTGCCTGCTCTGCCAACAAGGTGGTTGGTTAACCAGGGCTCTTGGAAGGTCTGGCCAGGCTCTCCTGCAGATGTGGTCTCCAAGGCAGCGTGAACTGCGCCATCCAGCGTTTGGAGAGCTCAGGCCTTGCATCCCAGCACGTTTTGGGTTCCCAGAAGGCTGGGAGCAGCTTAGTCCTGTGCTGATGTGCACCCCCTCACCCCAGGGTCCTTGAAATGAGCTTTCTGCTCCCCACTGAGACCCAGAAAGAGTCCTTCTGCCATGCTCAGTGCAAGGTGTGGCCAAACACAGCAAGGTGCCTTTTCCTCTGGGAAAGGCACACCCTTCCCATTTACCGGGAGCATTTTATTTGGCACACCTTCCAGCCCTCACAGAGGTGTTTTCGTTCCCTCAGAAGACCCTCTCTGCAGCCACACCAGGACTCCCCCCTGTATTTGCAGCATAGAGATAAGCAGAGGCTCTGAGCCTCAGTTTTCCGTGGCCCAGTGTGCTTCTTGCTCAGCCCACCCCACCGGGAGAGGTGATGGTGCTGAACTTCCAGAGTGCTTGAGCCCAGTTCTGCACTTGGTTTGTGGTGGTGGGCAAAGGTTCAGCCTGGAGATGGGGATTGTCCCCTGAGATCCAGAGCTGAGCTTGAGCATCCCTGGGTCGCTCCAAGATGAACCCCACCAGCATCGTAACACAGATTTTTCCAGGGATGATGGAGGTGAGAGGGGTAAAAGGTCTATGACACTCACAGCCTGTCTCCCCCCCATGCAGGGGACCCATGCCCCCAGCCCCAGCAGCTGACAGCTCAACACCTGGCCAACTGCACCCCCATGACCGTGCTGGACTACTTCGAAGGCAGCGGTGCAGGCTTTGGGATCATCATTGTTGTCCTCTGCTGTTTGCCTTTAGGTTTGCCACTCTGTTTCTTTACTCATCCCCTCTTCCACCACAGAAAGGGGCTGAGTGCCCACAGTCCAAGCACCTCTCAGCAGGAGCTGCTGAGTCTTGGCCACTCCATTTGTCCTTGAGGTGTTGGCCACTCTATTGGTCCTTGAGGTGTTGGGGTCCTTGGGCAACCCCATGTTAAATGAAACTGGAGGTGATGGGGAAGAGGTCACCCCCTGTGATAGGTCACGTGTTCTTCCCACATGTGTCCCCAGTGACTCTGTTCGTTGCCTGGATCGTTGCTGCCCTCCGCAGAAGAGACTTCAAGAAGCTGCAGAAGAAGCACAGCTCCAGCGTGCGGAGGGAGGTGACTGTGGAGGCCACACACGGTGAGGAGGCACCGCCAGACCTGTGTCTGGTGGTGCTGCTGAAGTCAGGGCTCATACTGACACAGGGCTGGACTTGGAGCTTGTATTCAGGAGGGATATAAGGAGAAGCCATTTCCCCAGGAGGACAGCCAAACAGTGGAGTGGGTAGTTGGGAGAGGTTGTGCAGTCTCCATCCTGAGAGACCTGACTGGATGCAGACTTGAGCAGCATGGCCTGACCCTATAGCAGGTCCTACTTGAAGTAGGAAGCTGGGCAAGATACCCTTCCAATCTGAGCCCTTTCCATCCCAAGTCATCCTATGACCCTCTAATTACAACCCTCTCCAGATCCCACCTTATCTTGCATTGAGCAATAGGAGCAGTAGCTCTGGGACAGGGGCACAGGAAGGATCCTGCTTCATGGTCTGTACCCCTCCACTGCCCACACCCCAGAGCTCCACACTTGGGAGATGATCATTCTTCCCTTAACATGTGTCTGGTCAAGCTGCATCTCAATGGAAGAGGTGCTGGGGTGAACAGAGACATGGGTGCACCTTTCCAGCTGAGTCCTGTGCTCTCTCCCACCAGCTATGGAGTGGCACAGTCCCAAGACAGACAGCTCTCCTGTCTTCATCCAGCTCCAAGCTGACAAAGTGCTCAGAGTGCTGGATGGGAGAGGGTCTGTGCTCCGGAGCATCAGCCTGAAAGCCCATCAAAGGGTGGAGGTGATCATCTCAAGCAACAAAGGGAACAAAGCTCTGCTCCTGAAGAGCCCCAAGGAGTATGATCTGGTGAGCACCGTGGTACCGCCCTGTCCACCATCCTCTGCCACTGGTCATGTACACTCAGTCCTGGGCACTGGGAGCAGAATGGGTCCCTGAAGGGTGGCTGTGGCCTCCTGGGAACCAACAGGTCATACTGTGGAGTAACCACTGTGGTGAAGAGCAACAGCACTCTCATCCCAGCAGAGCCTCTGCTGCTCACAGCTGTTGGTGTGGTCTTCTGTAGGTGCTACTCTTCAGCGAGGAGACAGAGAGAAACAACTTCATTGAGAAGCTGCGTGGCTACTTGGAGGAGAGTGGCCTTGAGCTGCACATGTCCGAGATGAAGGAGCAGAACCTGCTGAAACGGGCAGTCACCCAGGAGCAGAGAAAACAGATTCTGGAGACTTTCTTCAGGCACCTGTTTGCTCAGGTACGTGGAGGTGTGGCAGGCTCTGTTGCATGGAGGAAGGTATTCCTGCACTGGTGGAGCAGAGAATGTTGGTGCTGTTGCTGTCTGTAAGAGCTGGTGAAGCCACACACAAGGAAGCTGCCAACACTTTCAGGACCAATGGGCATTTTCCCTTTCAGGAGACAAAGAGTGCTGCAGTGATATAAGGGTCTAAAGTTGCAAAGAGGCTTTGGATGATGTAGCCAAGGTCTTCATAATGGCCAATGGTGTTAGCATGAAAGTCACGTTGAGTAGGAGAGGCATGGGACTTCCCCATGGTGTCTCCCATGAGTTATGTGCCAGGAGAGCCAATGGTCTCTGAGCAGTAGGTTGGTCAAGTGAACGCTAGCCTTCTGCTCCACCAGAGCTCATGGAATTTCCTTTGTGGCACCCAACCCACAGGTGCTGGAAATTGACAGGTCTGACGCTGGGGAGCTCAACTTTGAATCTTCACAGAAGGCAAAGGAGTCTCTGACCTGTGAGCTGAGCAGGGCTGAGTTTGCTGAGGCCCTGGGGCTCAAAGCCCACTCCATGTTTGTGGACTCCATGTTCTCCCTGGCTGACAAAGATGGCAATGGCTACATCTCCTTCCGGGAGTTCCTGGACATCTTGGTGGTCTTCATGAAAGGTGAGGGCTGGAGCTGGTCTTCACCTGTTGCCCTAAGTCCTGTTTCTAGGTTCTAGTGATGCCACCAGCAGAGCGAAGGACAAAATCCATCCAGCAGGTCAATCTGTCGACAGATTAATGTTCCCTTCACTTAGGACAGCTTCAGCCTGGCTTATGGGGCAGTGACAATGTCATCCCACTTGCTGTTGGTCTGTCCATGCAGGGAGCTGTCTCAGAACAGTGATTTGCTGATCTGTTGCTGCCACAAAGCCTGCCCCATCTTCTGAACAGACCATGTGTCCTGTGCTTGAACAGATGATAGCAGCCATATCAGCTGTCATATCTGATCCCCTCTAAAGGACCTCTGGAAAGGTGGTTTCATAGATGGAGGTGGAAAATGCCAGATCAAATCAAAGCAGCTCCTGGGACAATCAGTGCTGTGCAAAGGCTCATTCTGAGTTTGCAAAATGACCCCCACAAAGGATGTGTCTCTGTGTCTCTACTCCCACCTTGACTTGAGAGAGTCACAGAAGGGTGGCATGCTATGCACATCCAGCCACTGCTCAGCCTGAGACCGGCAGCGAGCTTCCAGTCTTCCCAGAGCTGGGAGAGACTTCACTGCTGCATGTCCAGACTCTCAAAGATGACGTTTGAAAACACTTTTGCTGATGAAAATAGGATTGTGCTCTGATTTCCCCTCTCTCCCTCCCCTCCAGGGTCCCCGGAGGAGAAGTCCAAGGTGATGTTCAGGATGTATGACATTGATGAGAACGGGTTCCTCTCCAAGGAGGAGTTTCTGAGGATGCTCAGGTACATCACATCTCTCTAGATGTTTTCACAATGGCTGTAAACAAAAGCAGCCCCCCAGTTCCTGTGCTTCACTCCCCTGGGGTGCTCTGGGGGAGCCCACGGACTCAACGCTCACAACTAGGAGCTCATTTCCCCTGCAGAACTGGTCTGGGCTTCTGCCTGGTGTTATTTGAAGGACTCAAGCTGTGGTTGTCTGAAGTTCCCCTCTCCCCTCCTTGCTCCAGGTCCTTCATCGAGATCTCCAACAACTGCCTGACAAGAGAGCAGGCAGAGCAGGTGACCGAGTCCATGTTTCGGGCCTCTGGGTTTCAGGACAGGGATGAGCTGACGTGGGAGGATTTCCACTACATGCTGCGAGACCACGACAGTGAGCTTCGTCTCACCCAGCTCTGCATCAAAGGTCAGTGGGCAGGAGCACTGGGTCATCCCCCACAGGGCTGGGGGAGGTGAGCAGCACCCAATGCCTAGCTCCCAAGGCTCATCCCATCAACCTCTCCAGTTCACTGGAGTCATGGGGCACCAGTGTGTGACATGCTCCTGTATGCTCAGAGCTGTGTCCCACCCCACCCCTGCCCAGGGCAGGTGCCTGAGCCCCATCTGCTGCACCTCACTGGCTCTAAACAGCTCTTTGTCCTTTTGGCTCCCAAAGGTATTCCTGAGGAGCTCAAGCAAAACCTCCACAACCGCGTCTCCTTCATCAAAAAGAAGGAGCCAAAAGGGTAAGCTCTCCCCTTCCATCCTGCCACCGCTTTCCTCACCCTCCTTCTGCCCAGCTGTGCATTCATCCTTCCCCTCAGCCCCTCCATCAGATGGTCCCACCAGAAGTTCACGTGCCCGATGCTGGGGAAGGGGAATGACCGTGTGCCCATGAGCGAGCCCAATGCTGCGGTGGGGCTGCTGCCCTCCTCCCCTGGCACCCAGGCGGGCAGAGGGGAGGAGCTGCCTTCTGCAGAGCCCCCATTGCACCCACTGTGGTGGGGTGGTTGATGTCCAACCCTGTGTTTCAGAGGGGAGGGGGTCCAGACAGAGCTGGACACCACCTCAGTTGAGCCTGAGAGGGAAAGTGGGGAAGCGGGGACAATTTTGGCAAGTCCTTGTGGCAAGTACAGCTTTAGCCTAGGTGTAACTCCATCCCAAACAGGATCATCTCAGAGGAGGAGAAAGAAGCAGACACCATGAGCCACTTCACGGAACGAGAAGGGCAGGAGCTGAGGAAGAGACCGGGCAGAAAGTGAGCAATGTCTTGCATGCTCCTCGGGTTCGGGCTCAGTCTTGTGTCTCTGCGTCAGGCCAGACCAAGCAGCGCTGCTGCAAGGAGCCAGCACCTCCATGGTGCCGGCACAACCTAGGGAAGGGGATGTTGGAGCATCCCTGGAAGAGACATCCCAGCCCAGGCAGGCATGTCACAGCCTATTGCTGGCCAAGCAGCTGCATGGACAGCCCAGCCTTGGTGGGGACTGTCCCATAGCTGGGTCTGAGTGACGTGTCTCCAGTGAGAAATAGAACAGGCTGCCTGTGAGAGCTGCAGGGGACAATCAGGTCCTTGCTGCCGCCAGTATCTCTATGAGGAAGCAGTGAGGTGGTGGTTGTTTGTGACCACAATGCCCTAATACCCCAGCATCGGTTTACAAAGTTGGACAGTAAAATTAGCTTTTACAGCTCTTATCTAGAGTTGCAGTTATGAGTCAGTGTCTGCACATCCGTTATCAGCCTCCCCAAGCACACAGGCTGCGGGAGCCGGAGCTCGGCCCCGGGCTCTGTGCTCTGCAGGTCCCTGCTGTCCCCAGTGCACAGAGGTGGTCACTGTGCCAGACAGGAAGGAGGACCCAAATCTGGGCAGCATGGCCCAGAGCATGGGCTTGGCTCCTCAAAGCTGCTGGTGGCATGGGGCACGCTGGAGTGTGAGGGGTCCCAGCACAGCTTTGGGCAACAGTGTTGGTCCTCTCCAGCAATGGTCAGAGGGTCGTTGAGGGTGGAAGGGACCTCTCAAGGGGTCTGGTTCAATGCCCTGCTCAGAGCAAGGCCTGTTTCAAAGCTGAATGGGGCTGCTGAAGGCCTCAACTAGAGGAGGCCACCAGGTTGAAGATCCCACCACCTTGTTGGGATCAAGGCGTGCTAATTTTCGACCATCTTCCCTGTGAAGGCTTTTTGCTTTACATTAAACCTGGATTTCCTTGCTGTCCTAACCTCGGGGTGACACCAGCTCTGCTGTGCTTTCCAGGGTGAACCAGTACCAGCTGCACTTGTACACCGAGGCCCAGCGGACGAAGTATGAGCGGAACAAGGTCCAACAGAAGATCCAGGAGTTCAAGCGCTTCGTTGAGAATTACCGGCGCCACATCGTCTGTGTGTTCCTCTTCTCCGCCATCACCGCCGGCCTGTTTGTGGAAAGAGCCTACTGTGAGTGCTCAGCCAGCCCTGCTGCCCCCAGATGCAGAGGGGCCTGAGCGTGGGCTTGGCTCCTCAAAGCTGCTGGTTACATGGGATATTCTGGGATGTGTGAGGTCCCAGCACAGGTTTGGGCAATGGTCTTGGTCCTCCCCTCCCAATGACCAAAGGTTCATTGAGGTGGAAAGGACCTTGAAGAGGTCTGAGGCCCTGCTCAGCGCGAAGCCTGTTTCAAAGCTGAGTCAGGCTGCTGAAGGCCTTGACTAGAGGAGGTCTGAAGAGCTCCAAGGCTGGAGATCCCACCACCTTGTTGGGAGCGTGCTAGTTCTTTACCATCCTCACTGTGAAGAGTTTCTGGTTTCAATCAAACCTGAATTTCCTTCAGCCAAACTTGTGCTGTTGCCTCTCATCCTTTCACTGTGCTTTCTCCCCACTCTAACACACATTAAGTGGTTGCAGGCAGCCAAAGAATCTTCCCTGACCCACCTCCTCAAACTTCAACAAGCCCCTTTCCCACAGCCTTTCCTCTAGGTGACATCCTCCAGCTCACACCCACCCTGGTGGCTTCCACTGGGTTTGTTCCAGTTTGTTGATACCTCTCATATTGGGATGTCCAACATGGTACCAAGGTGCCATTTCACAGTGTCTGGCAGAGGAGGACAATCCCCTCCCTTGACCACCACAGAGACCCTGTCACCCAGCAGCTTGGGGGGGGGGGGGGGGCGGGTAGTGGTCTAACACAGAGAATCGTGTCCCTGTCCCCACACAACTCCATCACTGGTGACCTCTTGTTGGAGTCATGCAGATGGCTCTCCCCTCGTTGCAGGAAAGGTCATGGCCCTCAGCACGTTGACACCTGCTCTGCTCTCTGTTCCCAGACTATGCCTTTGCATCTCCCAACACTGGGATCGCACAGACCACCTTTGTGGGGATCATCATCTCCCGGGGATCGGCTGCCTGCATCTCCTTCATGTACTCATACATCCTGCTCACCATGTGCCGCAACCTCATCACTGTCCTGCGGGAGACCTTCCTCAATCACTACATCCCCTTCGATGCCGCCGTGGACTTCCACCGCTGGGTTGCCATGGCGGCCCTGATCTTCTCAGGTAGGTGGGCTGCTGGGGGATGTGTTGCTACGGCAGGAGGACCAGGTCCATCATGGCACAGCAGGACCAGGCAGAAGCTTGAAGACCCATATGGAGCCTAGAGAGAGGCATAGATGCTTTACACCAGAGCAAGGGAGGAATTGCCAGGTCCCTGGGCACATCAGCAGCGTCTGCTGCTTCTCCATCATCAGCAACAGTGACGCTTTTCTCTCCTGGTTTCTGTCTCTTTCAGTGCTCCACACTGCAGGTCATGTAGTGAATGTCTACATCTTCTCAGTCATGCCTCTCAGCGTGTTGTCCTGTCTCTTTTCCAGCGTGTTTCTGAATGATGGGTAGGTGAAATTTAGAGCACAGCCTGGCCAGAGTGTCCTGGGCATGGACGGGAATGAAAGGGGAACCCACAAGTTTTCCCTGTTAATCTCTTGTCCCTCTCCAGGTCACAGCTCCCACAGAAGTATTACTGGTGGTTCTTCCAGACTATTCCAGGTGAGACCACCTAGCAGGCAGGCCACCTGTGTACCCATGCCCAGGATGGGCAGCCCTCTGCCCAACCCTGGTGGGTCCCTTGTGGGGCTGCCCTGAGCCCACCAGGACCTCCCAACCTCTTCATTCACAGGCATGACAGGAGTGCTGCTCCTTGTTATCCTGGCTGTGATGTACGTGTTTGCCACCCATCACTTCCGACGCGTCAGCTTCCAGGGCTTCTGGATCACCCACCACCTCTACGTGCTCCTCTACGTCCTGGTAAAACATCTGGGCTGGGAGGGTGGGGTGGTACTGATGCATTGCAAACCTGTGGGTCAGCATGGCCAACGAGGTGGGGAGGTCCCGAGGGAGCTGATGGCTGCAGTCCTGGCTCCCATTGCCACTGAGCTGCCAACAAACAAGACACAGGGTGATGCTGTGCCCAAAGCTGTGCTGATGGGGGTCATCATCCCTGCCCAGGTCATCATCCATGGCAGCTATGCACTGATCCAGCAGCCCCGCTTCCACATCTACTTCATCATCCCAGCTCTCATCTACAGCGCAGACAAGCTGCTAAGCCTGAGCAGGAAGAAGGTGGAGATCAGCGTGGTGAAAGCTGAGCTCCTGCCCTCAGGTACCACATCCTCCCCGGCCATGCACCGGGGGCCACAGTGATGGAAGCACATAGGTGGCTCTGGCCACAGGAAACGTCCCACTGGCTGGCACAGGTGTTGGTGGCCTCCATTACACGTGCTGCCCCCATGCCTGTGCAGCACCCTCTCAGGACAAGGGTCTCCCTTGCCACCCTCCCACTGGGAGGAAAAGTGAGGCATGGAGCTCAGGCCATCACACCCTGGGATCAGCTGTCTACCCAAGAAGAGACAGTTGTCCCCAGGGCTGTGTCCCAGCACAGCCTCTTCATCATCCCGAGCCTCACACCTGGCTCCACAGCTCATCCCCAAGCTGCCCCCACCCACCCTGCGCACAGCTCTAATGCTCCGTTCTTCCTTGAGCCCACTCATCTCCTCCAGCCTCTCCTCTCCAATACTCCATGTCTGCACCCTAACAAAGTCCCCATCCCTGTCACCCCACTCCAGGTGTCACCCACCTCCGCTTCCAGCGGCCACAGGACTTTGACTACAAGTCTGGGCAGTGGGTGCGCATCGCCTGTGTGGCCCTGGGCACCAACGAGTACCACCCCTTCACCCTGACCTCAGCACCACATGAGGACACGTTGAGCCTGCACATCCGGGCCGTGGGACCCTGGACCACCCGCCTGAGGGAGCTCTACTCCCCGGAGAGCCTGGCCCTCATTGGCAAGCTGCCCAAGGTGAGCCCCATGCTGTTCTTCCAGGGACATCCAAGCCCAAGAGCATCTCAGCAACGGGCTGTGCCTAGCCCAAGGCAATCCTCTGGTCTTGAAAGTGGCTAAGACCTTGTCAAGTGGAGGAGGGAGATGCTCTGCTAATGGCTGGCTCCCTTTCAGCTCTATCTGGACGGGCCCTTTGGGGAGGGCCACCAGGAGTGGAACAAGTTTGAGGTGTCGGTGCTGGTGGGAGGAGGCATTGGGGTGACACCCTTTGCATCCATCCTCAAAGACCTGGTCTTCAAGTCATCCATCAGCTCCAAACTCCTGTGCAAGAAGGTAAGAGGAAACATTTGGAGGACTAGAGTCCTTCCAAGATGCCTCCTGATGCTGGCGGCCTCTTAAGGGACAAAATTCCCCATGACTCAGCTGGGAAGGAGGCCCATGGACTGGTGCCCCATGCTGAGCCTGGTCCCCATGTGCCACAGATCTACTTCATCTGGGTGACGCGCACGCAGCGGCAGTTTGAGTGGCTGGCAGACATCATCCGTGAGGTGGAGGAGGCAGACAGGAACAACCTGGTCTCTGTGCACATCTACATCACGCAGCTGGCCGAGAAGTTCGACTTGCGCACCACCATGCTGGTGAGCCTGGCCGCCCGCCGGGGACGATGGGGCACCGTGCTGGGCCATGCTGGGCCATCTGATGGGCACATCTCTCTCTCTCTCTTCCAGTACATCTGTGAGCGGCACTTCCAGAAGGTGCTGAACAGGAGCCTGTTCACGGGGCTGCGTTCCATCACCCATTTTGGGCGCCCGCCCTTCGTACCTTTCTTCAGCTCGCTGCAAGAGGTGCACCCCGAGGTCAGTGCCTGGCTGGGTCAGGAGTGGGTGCTGAGTACCGGTCCTGGCCTGTCCTTGAGGCTATGGGGATCTTGGTGGCATCTGCATCATGGGCAGGGCAGAAGGGGCATGATCCCTGCTTTCCCTCTGGAGCAACACCCCGTACCAGCCAAACACCCCCCTCTGCTATGGCGAGACCCTGCCTGATGCCACTGGAAGGATCCAACCTTTCCTCCATGGCCCCAGCACCTCCACAGGAAGGGGAGGGGACAACCTCCCCAAAAGCCTCGTCAGGCCAGGACAGACTTCTCAGCCAGTGCCTGTGCACTGCCTGCCAGAGAGCAAGGGGCCAAGGGTGGGCTGGGCTGGGGTGGAGGGTGAGAGGGGGTGCAGAAGGGCTTAACACCTTTGGCTTCCTCCTTCCCCAGGTGCAGAAGATCGGGGTGTTCAGCTGTGGCCCACCTGGGATGACCAAGAGCGTGGAAAAGGCGTGTCGGCAGCTGAACAAGAAGGACCAGACCTACTTTGCACATCACTATGAGAACTTCTGACCCTGCCCCACGCTGTTTCATCCACCGGCTCGTCTTTGTTTGGAAACGTGCTTTCAACCCAGCACCTGCTTCGGGTGGTCCTGGTCCTGGTGCTCCCACCCACCACCATCTCCAGGAGACAGCCACCCATGGCCTGGAACATGGATGCCAAGACCTGCAGAGCAGAGAGCAGCATGTGGTGCCTCAGCAAAGTGCTGCCATCCCAGCATCACCCCACACACAGCCCCAGGCATCCTGCTACCACGCTCCTGCAGCCCAAGGTTGGGCCAGCACATCCCAATCCAGAAAACCCAGTATTTGGACTAAACCCAGCTCCACCAGCTTCATCCTGCGTGGGCAGAGTCACTGTGCTGCTGGGTGGCTCAGAGAAACATCCCTGAACAGCTTTGGGAAACAGGCTGGTGCCTGCACAGCCTGAACTCAGGGCACTTTGCCCCAAGACCCTGGGCAGAACACAGGTGGGGTGAGGAGTCAGCACGCTCCCCACCATCCCCCTCCTGGAAACAGGCTGGGCTTCCCTTGTGCCAGCTTGTTAGCACCCAGGGCCTTCCCTGGGTGTGCTTAGGGCCTTACTGGTGTTTGCATTGGCTTCTCTTGGCGGCATCAGCGGCCTTTGATCAGGGATAATTCCTGCTTGTTTAAGTAATGCTCTGCAGGGCTGGGCTGCGGCTCTCACGGGCTGTAATTGAGGTTAAATAAAGCTGAGTGAAGTTTAAACCATCTTCATGCTCCTGCAGTTGGGTCTTGGTCACCTGGAGACTTCACAGTACCAGTGGCAGGGTGCCAGCCCTGCTCCCGTTACGAGTAAACACTCTGGTGCACTGGGAAATGGGTTAACTGGGAGGAAGTTCCACCTGTACTGGTGATGTGGAGTGGAGTGACACACACACACACACACACACACACAGAGATTTCATCCCAGGCACAGCCCCACAGGCTGTGTCCTACCAGACCCTTTGCGATGCCCCGGCGGGGGAGATGCCCCACAGTGAGACCTGGCCTGGGAGGACACTGCAGGAGCTCCAAGGAGCCCAAAGAGGCTGAGCCACGGGATCAGCGGTAACCCTTGGGGGGTTAAACAGCCCCCCAGGACCACCAGGAGTAGCTCTGCATTTCCCAGTAGTAACAGGGTCTTGCAGTGGGCTGCGGTCCCCCAGCCATGCCAGCCGGGCTCTCCCCAGCACAGGAGATGGGGCTGGGAGAGTCCCATGGCTCAGCAGGAGGCCCCGGCTCGCCCCCACCGCCAAATCCCCCTCCCCAGCCATCACACCCCCTTCCACACGCTCCATTTGGGCAGTTCTGGGCTGGGCTCTGCCAATCACAGAATCACAGGGGTTGGAAGGGACCTTGAGAGATCATCGGGTCCAACCCCCCTGCCAAAGCAGCTCCCCAGCTCATATTGCACAGATAGGCATCCAGACGAGTCTGGGATATCTCCAGAGAAGGAGACTCCACCACCTCCCTGGGCAGCCTGTCCCAGGGCCCTGTCACCCGATTCCAGGGCCAGGTTCCTGGGTAGGTTTTACCTCTCAGGCTGCCATTCCCCTGCCATCCCCATTCTTTTAACATTCCCCTGAGCAGTACTTTGATCCCATCTTCTTCTGGCTCCAGGAATTCCCCCTGGGGAAGTCTCAGCCCTGTAAAACCCGGGGCAGAGCTGCAGGTCTGCCCCCTGCTGAGGTCACCTCAGCCACCCCCACAATGAAGGCACGCTTTGCTACAGCGAGCGCTGGGCTCAGGTTGAAGCTTCACGGTCTCACCAGCACCAAGCTCTCACCTGCAGGCTGGTGAGACCCAGGGATCTGCACAGCCCCCTAAGTCCTTGACACCCTTCTACACCCCCCCCCTCAGCCAGCACTTCAAGCAGGCACATCAGGTGGGTAGCATTTATTGAGGAAAGTTCAGTACCGGCCCAAGAAAGGGACTGATCTCCCAGTGCTACAATTAACAGGTCTGTAATTAAAGATTAGATTTTGTTATCTGCTACCTCGCAAGTTCACGGCTCACAAACTCAGCAGGAAGGCCCCATGTCCTGGAAAAGGTAGGATTTGTTCACAGTGGTAAAACCTCCAAGTGATGCTGTCCCCTCCTTTGCCCCTCACCCACGCTCTCCTCCACGCCAAAATCTAGCTGTGCCTCAGCACAGCAGCCCCTTCCTGGGCAGCCACGTTGGGACAGGGCTCTCTGCAGTGCCCATGGGACATGGAGTGGTTTGCTCACAGACCCTGCACTCCCTCCTGCCCCACGGGGAGCTGCTGGGGGGCATTACACAGCAGGTATGGTCCCACAGGGTTTTGAGATGATCTCCCAAAAAAAAAAAAAAAGGCCCTGAGCTCTGGGCCTGAGGTTTGCTGTGAGACAGAGCACGGAAAGAATGACCTGAACATCCATCTTCCCATGGAGATGGGCTGGCCAGGCTTTGTTCCACAGGCTGTTAGTCCCTGAGGGGCTGCATGATGGGAAGGTGGAGCATTCACATATGGCTGTCCTGCAGCCCAGGGGCTGTGCCGTGGGAAGAGCTGTGGCAGGGACAGCGGGGCAGTGCTGGGGTGAGCAAGAGGAGCGCCAGCATCCCTCATGTCCATCTGTGTGGACAAACCCCACGGCCACGCAGGCAGCTCTGCCCAACACAGGCAGACACCCAGGCTCCTGAGTGCACAGCGTCTGCCAGGGAAGAGCCACCCAACGTGAGCCCTCAACTGCATCCCAAACAGCAGCGTTTAGCCTCCAGCTACTCCCTCCCCACTCGGCTACCTGCGGGGGGTGCACCCCCACCCCCCCACCCCTGTGCCATTCCCCCTCATTGACGTTTGATTGGCTGGGTGTGTTACTACTCAGCCTGCACGAGGTGACTGTCGCAGTCACAGCCACACATCAGCCTCCCGCGGCCTCATGCTTCGCGTCTCAGGCAGGCGGTGTAACGGGGAGAGGGCCGGGCACGGCGGCGTCTCAGGGGCTGTGGTCAGTGGGGTCACACTTCAGCATGACTTTTACCCCCTCGCCCCTTTTGGTGGTCTCAAAAGCCTCCAGAGCCTTCTCCAGGGGGAAGCGGTGGGTAACCAAGGGCTTGACGTTGATCCGCTTGGATGCCAGGAGAGCGATCGCCACGGGCCACCTGCGAGGGACAGGGAGAGGGGGAGAGGAGAGCGGTCACCAGTTCGGACCCCGAGGGAAGAGGATGGAAGGGCTGGGTTTCATTACAGCCACTTCCTCAGCCCAGGTATCCCCAGGGGAGTTTTGCCCACAGAAACAATCCTGTGGAGAAGGAACCTCACACATCAGGCACAGGACACGGGACAAGCCACCCACGTTGGGCTGCTGAGCGCCCCAAAGGCAGGCCAAAGTGGAGGATACAGGGGGATGCAGCAGCTAACCCAATTCCTAAACTGCCTGCACAGAGACATGTCTCATTTTAAGGAGTTTGACTACACCTTGTAAATGTTTCCTGGAAAACAACCTCTGCAGACCAAGAAACCACAGGTCTGAGGGGAGCAGAAACCAGGCTGGAAGCGTGCAGCGCCGGTCACAAGCCCTGCCCAGGAGAACAAGGCCGAAGGGAGAAGAGCTGGAGCTTTTCCTGCCCTTGGGGCAGTGCTCAGCATACCAGGAGACCTGCTGCTCTCCATAAGAGAGCACACACACCTCCCACCTGGCCCCAGGGGTATCGTCAGCTCCAGCAAAGCAATGAAAGCTAAACACAGGTCTCGCTCTTGCAGCTTTGCCTGGCTGGGTTCTGGTGGAGAAGGGGGAGCTGCAGGGGCAGCTGCTGCAAGCAGCAGCCAGAAGCTCTCTGCAGCCCCACAGAGCAAACACCGGCCGGCTCCAGGCTGGAGTCGCTGCTGACCAAGGCCGAGCCCATCAGTGATGGTCACAGCACCTCTGGGAGTCACAGGGAGGAGAAAAACACACCAGCAGCTGCTTTGTGCCCCCAGAGAAGGGAGTGAGAAGGTGTGAGGAGCTGTGCAGGCACCAAGGAAGGGGGAGAGGAGGCGCCCCAGGTGCTGGACAGAGAGATTCCCCTGCAGCCCCTGGAGAAACCCATGGAGGAGCAGGTGTCCCCTCACAGCCCACAGAAGATGATGTGGAGCAGAGATCCCATCTCCAGCCCGTGGATGACCCCACACTGGAGCAGGGGGAGACACCTGAAGGACTTTGTGATCCCGTGGGAAACCTGTGTTGGAGCAAGTTCCTGGCAGCGAAACCTGCAGCCTGTGGAGAGACTGACCTACGCCCAGGGCAGGTTTGCTGGGGGACTTGTGACTCAGTGGGGGACCAGGTTGGAGCAGTCTGGGCCTGAAGGTTGGCACCCTATGGATGGGACCCACACTGAGGCAATCGGTGAGGAGCTGATGCCCCAACAGAAAGGACTCACACTGAAGAAGTTCGTGGAAGACTGTCTGCCATGGGTGGGACCCCACAGTGCAGCAGGGCAAGGGAGTGAGGAATGCTCCCCCTGGCTAAGGAGAAGACAAGCCAGTCTCCTCCAAAACACCCCCAGCACCTGGCCTTCCCTTTCTACAGGCACGAGTTGAAGGCACAAATGTTAATTATCAATGATTTTCCCTCCTGGGCTGCTGGCTTACAGCAGAGTAAAGGTTTGTTGGGTCTCTTCCTGTCTTTACCCCAACTGCTGCGTGCCACAGGAGGAGGGTGGAAAGCAAGAGCTTCTTAAGGACAGACCTGGAGACACCATCCGCCCGCCCGCGCCAGACTCACGTGTTGCAGTAGCGGAATATCCCCCGGATATCCACCTCCCGCACCGCAGCGTTGACGATCGGCACGGTGACCATCTCAGAGCCCAGCCCCACCAGCACCAAGGTCCCACCAGAACGAGTGGCCTGGAGAAAGAACCACACACAAACACGTTGTATTCTGTAAAACCCAGTGCCCAGAGCCCACCAAGAAGCTGCTCAAACAACGGAGCCACGCTCTGTGGCTGTAAGAGACTGCTCAGGGCCCAGCAGAGGAGCCAGGGAAGAGGATGGACTCCATCAGGAGCCTCCAAGTGTGACATATGCAATAAACAAGGCTCAAAAAGCACTGCTGTGTGGTTGCATCTCATTGTCCTCTCTTTGGGAAGTAGTAAAGCACCTGAGCAACAGATCAGAGAGTTATCTCCACACCGACTCTTTAACTCTTGAGTTGTGCCCCTCAGTTTGCTGCCTGACAAGCACCTGCTCTCCTCCATACTGAAATTAAGCACCACAGCAAAATAACCATCATTCACTGCTGGGTGCTGGGCTCCCTGAGGCAGGAAGGATGGGGAGCTCCTGCAGAGGGGACAACAAAGGGCTATGGAGATGCTGAGGGGACCAGAACATCTCTGATGAAGAGACGCTGAGGGACTTGGGGCTTTTCAACCTGGAGAAGAGAAGAGTGAGGGGGAACTCATCAATGCTGATAAATCCCTGAGGGGTGGGCTCAGGAGGATGGGTCAGTCTGAGTTCAGGGGTGCCCAGGGACAGGACAAGGGGCTGTGGGCACAAGGTAGAGCAGAGGAAGTTCCCCCTAACCCTTAGGAGGAACCTCTTTGTTGGGAGGGTGGCAGAGTCCTGGGCCAGGCTGCCCAGAGAGGCAGAGGAGTCTCCATCCCTGGAGACATCCCAACCCCATGATCCTGGATGCAGCCTGCTCGAGGGGACCCTGCTGTGTCAGGGTTGGGGCTGGGTGATCTCCAGAGGTCCCTGGCACCCTGATCATTCTGGGATTTTGTGAAGGGGGAAGCCAATGCCACGACTGCTGTACCCCAGGGAGAAGGGACAAGTGGTACTCACATAAATGCCAGCCTGGATGCAGGCCTGCACTCCTGTACACTCCACGGTGATCTCGGGCATGCAGCCAAGCAGACTTTCCACTTTGGAGGCCACCTCCTGTGGGGTCTCATTCTTTACCTGAATGGTGAAATCTGCCCCCACCTCCTTGGCTTTCTGCAGGCGAGAGGCAGATAAATCTGAGGGAAGATCAAACAAGGCAAAGAGCTGGAGCATCACATGAAGCAGAAGGGGAGCAAGAACCTGAACCTGCAATCTTAGACCCAAGGTTGAGGGGTGGGCAGAGGTCCTAGGCTTGAAGAGTCAGAAAATCCTGCCTTTGCCATGGACAACCCTGTCTCAGGACACAGAGCATGCTCACCACAAAGAAGATGCTGCTCATCAGGATGCAGCCTTCAAAGAAGTCAACGATGGGGATGATGGTAGGGGAGTATTAAAAAAGAGGAGGATGAGGCCACTGCTCTGACATGAGCTGCTCTGATTCAGCCTCCATGCTGGGAGGAAGCCAGAGGACCTGCCCTGCCCATCATGCAGCAAATGTGACGTTACCTACTGCCAGGGCAGGTGATGGACATGCCCCCACCAGCTGCAGGAGGGCCTGGGATGCTGGGTGCAGGCACACCCACTGAGATGAGCACCCTGGAGATCTGTAGAGGGATTTGCAAGAGGCAAGAACAAAGAGTATTAAGACACAAAGGAGGAAAAGCCAAGGCTGAAAGGAAGGGCATCATCATGCTGGAAGGTCCAATTTGGCCTCTTGTTCCCATGGCTGCAGGAGACATGAGTCACCACACCCGAGCTCTGAGTGTTGGGCCTCCAGCCACATGTATGGTCATACCTGACACTCAGAGACCTCACAAGCAGCAAGAGCTGCTAATTTGAGGCACCTGAAGAGCTAAGAAGCACTTTTGCCTGGCATGGCTGGTGTCTCCCAAACCTCTACGGTCTTCAAGGAGACCCCAGCAGCTCAACAGAGCTCCCAGCAATGGACCAAGGGCCCCACAAAGTGCCCAGCTCGAAACACCAGCGTGAGGCAGAGACAGATGGGTTCAGCCCCACTCACTGGTTTATTTAATACCATCTCTCAGGAAGAAACACATCCAGAGGCTGAGTCCTGGAGCAACAAGAGACACTGGCTGTCCACTTTTCAAAGTGGCCACCTAAGCTGCTCTCTGGCAGCAAAACCCCACACCTCTTCTATGAAGGGGGCTGGAGCACCTCTCCTGTGAAGCCAGGCTGAGAGGGTTGGGCTGGTTCAGCGTGGGGAAGAGAAGGCTCTGGGGGGACCTTACAGCCCCTTCTAGTCCCTGACAGGTGTCTGTAGGAAGCTGGGGAAGAACTGTTCCTGAGGGCATGGAGTGACAGGAGGAGGGGTGATGGCTTAAACTAGGAAAGGGGACATTTAGGTTGGGTATTAGGAGAAAGTTCTTCACTCTGAGGGTGGTGAGACACTGGCCCAGGTTGCCCAGAGAGATGGGGGAGGCCCCATCCCTGGGGACATTCAGTGTCAGGGTGGATGGGGCTCTGAGCGACCTGCTGTAGTGAAGATGTCCCTGCTCACTGCAGGGTGGCACTGGATGGGCTCTGAAGGTCCCTTCCCACCTCACACATTCTGTGATTCTACAGCTGGCCTCTGTGTTGCTGACCTGCTTGGGAAGGAAGTTCTCAGGTTGGAGAGGCACACAGGACACAGCAGCAGCACCATCAGACCTGTGGGACTGCGGTCCCACCTTGGGACACCCAGCCTGCTCAGCCCAGGGTCCCACAGAGCAGCAGGTTACCCAACGAGAAGGTCACCACCCTGCTCAGAGGTTCAGGCACCCAAGCAGGACAGAGCTGTTCAGCTGTCAAACTGTGGTGGAACTCCACAGGACTCTGGGAAAACAGACCAATTACCCAATCAAAGGGCTGCATCTTGCCTCTAATCAGGTATTTTCCACTTCCTGGCTGTTGCAGCTCATGAAAGTTTTGGCTGCCAGACTGAGAAGCCCCTTCCTGGATCTCTGTTCCCACGGAAGTTATCAAATTTCATTTAAGCTTCTCCTGATGGTTTATGAGCCAACTTAACAGGCAAATACTCTTGAAGCTCTCACACTTCCACAGTTGTTCTTCTCTCACAAAGGAGTTGAACTCTGTCCAATTACTTATCTTCCCTGTCCTTGACTTCCAGGGTTTCTGAAGGCACAGCACCCAGGACTTCAGGTTTAGATAGCACAAGGGGAACAGTTTCCCTTCAGTTGGAATTAGGAAGCCTGCCTTCACTGTCAGAGCAACGCTGCCACTGAAATACCCCAACTGCCCCTTCCTTGCTTGGGCACATGGCTGCTCTTTTCTCCTTAGGGGCAAGTAAAAGCAGCTTTTCAGAGGAACAGCCATGTCCACAGCAAGGCAGAAGGATGGGAGAAGGCTGCACTAACTGTAGACCTTAGGGAAGAGTAGGTGAGGAGCTATGTAACAAACCCATCTTCTGCACCCAACTGGAGTCCATGAAATACATCAGAAACACACTGACTCACAGAACAGCCTGGGCTGCCAGGGACCTCTAGAGATCAGCCAGTCCCACCCCTGACAGAGCAGGGTCCCCTCGAGCAGGCTGCACAGGACAGCGCCCAGGATCATGGAGTTGGGATGTCTCCAGAGATGGAGACTCCCCAACCTCTCTGGGCAGCCTGGCCCAGGGCTCTGCCACCCTCCCAGCAAAGAAGTTCCTCCTCAGGGTTAGGTGGAACTTCCTCTGCTCCAGTTTGTGCCCATGGCCTCTTGTCCTGTCCCTGGGCACCACTGCACTCAGACTGACCCATCCTCCTGAGCCCACCCCTCAGGGATTTATCAGCATTGATGAGTTCCCCCTCACTCTTCTCTTCTCTGGGCTGAAAGTCCCAATCCCTCAGCCTCTTTGCATCAGAGACACATTCTGGTCCCCTCAGCATCTCCATAGCCCTTTGTTGTCCCCTCTCCAGGAGCTCCCCATCCTTCCTGCCCCAGGGAGCCCAGCGCTGCACCCAATATTCCAGATGAAACGTGTCCCCAGAAAGGGAGAACAGGGCTCTGCCAGGAAGAAAGCACTTCAGGGAGAGGAGCAAAGTTTATCAGAAGCACTGATACTTTTTGTCAGGCAAGCTGCTGGTACCTGGGAGGAACTCTGATGCACTCAAGTCTTTGGGAGGCAAGGGCTGACCATTAGTCTCTAGCTACAGCACTAACCATTCTCCAGGAGACCCAGGGAAGGGACCTTTCCAAAATTCATTGACTCCTGGTGTGCCAAAGACACTCACCACAGAAGCTGAAGGAGATGAGTTCTCCCCAGGTCAAGAAAAAGCTCCTCTAGATACTTCTGTGTTTATCAAAACAAACACAAAGGTTGAAAGCCTTAACTGCTGCACAGACAAAGCTCTTCACAGACAAACACATCATAAAAATTCCAGGCAATGAATTCAAAGAATCTGGTGGCAAAATAAAAGAGGCCCTTTATGGGCAGACACTCACCTCCCAGGTGTTGGCTCCTAAAGCCAACATGAAAAGCAGTTCCTTGAGAAGGGCAGCAAAATCCCCAGGGGCAAGGAGCCAAACTAAACCCATTTCTTAGGTCACATCACGTACAAATATTTGACTAGGGCCAGCACCTCCATTGGTGTCTCTGAGCATCTCAGCTAAATACTTCTCAAGTGGGAGATGTCTACAAGTCAGGATTATTGCCTAGGCCAAGGTGTGAAGATAAGAAGGAGTCAATTCCATGTAGCTTGCTGATGCTACAAACCATGTACCAAGAACTTCCTGTGGTCACCTCCGTGGATCCCCAGGGAATGTGCTACACAGACGTGCCTGCCAGTGGTCCTCAGGAAGAGTCTACAGGCAGAGGCTACAGCAGCTCCAGTGGCACAGGGAAGAACACACAGAGGCAGGTCCAGGGATGGGATGGCAGGCTGAACCAGCTGCCTCAACCCCACCAACTCCTGCCAGCTCACCAAGCCCTTCCCCACCCGAGGCCCAGGCCACCCCCCAGCCCCTGCACCAGCTGAGCTCAGCAGCAAGGTTCCTCATGTGTGATTCAAGGGGCAGAGCTGCTTTTCCTGCCAGAGCAACCAGCCTCCTCAAATGACAGCGTTTCGCAAAACCTGCAGCCTGCATTGATCATGTCCACCAAGCACACGCCTGCAGGGTGGGGCCAGCAGAGAAAAACCAGCCCTGGTCTCAGCAGCAAGAGGATTTAGGGAGGAGAAGGCAATCATCTGCCTTGGGTTTTGTCATGAGCTACTGCTGAAGGATGCTTCCGCAAAGGGAAGAGGGTGGGACCTGAATTTCGGCTCTCAACCAGAAGATGGATCTACGGTGAGAGAGTTCCAAAATACACCTGCCCTGAAGTGTTGGAGACGACATACCAGCCCTCTAAGAGGTCTGTGTTGGCTCTTTGGCCCAAAAATGCTGCAGCAACCTGTGCTTGTAGTCCATTCACACCTGTCACTGCTCAGAAGGATCAAAGAGTAGCAGAAACACCACTTCCAGGCCCTGTCCAAACTCCAGGTGGAAATTCAACAAGAGAACCTCCTGAGGTTACTCAATTCTTCTGGGCAAGCCACACAGAGAAGAGCCTGATCTTTGAGGAGAGGTGGAGGGAGCTGGGCTGGGTTAGGGGTGAAAAAAGGAGAGGGGCTCAACACAGCTCTCTGCAACAACCAGGAGGGCAGCTGCAAAGATGATGGATGCTCATCTCAGGGGAAACACCCACAAAAGAGCTCATGAGAGGACCCCAGGAAAAGCTTCTTCATTAGAAGCTTGTGGAGTAGGTACTCAGAGAGGTTTTCCAGGCACAGACCAAAACACGGAGCCGCAGAGGGCTGTAAACCTCCAAGACACAGTTGTGCAAGGAAGGCTTGGTTCCAAAACACAGGGACCCTGGAAAGGCCAGTTCAATCACTGAGGACAATCAGAAGAACATGACCCCCACACCAGCAGGACAGCAGAGAGAAACGTAGCAGAAGAGAACCTGAGAGGGACAATGTGTCTGGACACAGAAAGGGCTGTGAAAACACGTGTCCAGGCCATCACCTAGAACTATGAGAGGAAGGAAAAAGACCTGCTCAGAGCAAACCCCCAAGAAACACGCTGTGCTGCCTGGTCTGTGTGCTGAGGTGAAGCCTAGGAGCAGATATAACCAAGGTCTACAGCACTAGAGGGAAGAAGAAAACCAATCCTCAAGACTTGATCTATAAGCCAAAGGCAAAACACAAAGTCGAGGTCTGAAGAGCTCAAAACAGAAAACAGGAAGGTCAGTGACCAGAGGCACTGGGAGCAAGCTTCTGCAGCTGGGAGCTTTGTCATACACACGCTCCTCTTCCCAAAAGACCTGCTCCAAGTCTGAGAAAGGTCGCTAGGCTTGATCCAAGGACCACCCATCAGCCTTGGGTTTATTCTCCTTGAAGCTCTGCAGCCACTCCAGCTGCACAACTTGTTCCTGCTGGGAAGCTGAAGCTATTACCCTGGTCAGCTACCCCAGCAGAGAAGCACCAGTTGCAATCTGCACCTTCTTAGAGATGCCAATTAGTGCAGAGATCAAGGTCTTGCCCTGGGGAACAAGGAGCTCGTTAGGATTCCCTCCAAACAGGCATGTTATGACCCCATTCATGAGCAGACCTCTCATGGTGCTGGGGCTGCCTTCCCCAGCAGTTACCCTGAAGGAATAACGTGGGACTAGTCAGTGTTGGGTTGTGGCACATCCTGAAGGGTCAGAAGAACTTACCTGTGATTACCACAGCCGCTGCACCCATCATCTTAGCAACGAGCACGTTAACGAGGCCAATTGGTCCTGGGTACAAAGGGCAGAACAAGAACATGAAATAAAGGCCAGATGGCACCAGCCATGGGCTTTGAACATGCTCAGGGTTTGGCCTGGAGGAGGCTAAGGGAGGCTCTGAGCCTGTTTCCAGGGGGGCAGCTCTGGGATCGCAGCATCACCACAATCCCAGCGCAGGGAGATGGGCTGCTGAGAGAGCAGCTACTGACTCCACAAGGAAAACAACCCCCATGGGCTCCTCTGGTCCCTGGAGCTGTCAGGCTCAGCACACCCAAGGTACACCTGTACCTGTGTGGTACATGTGGGCTGCTCGAAATGCAGCACTGCAGCGCAGCACAGCCAGGGACAGCCTCCAGGTCCCCCTGGCATCCCATAATACTGCCATGACCCATGCTTACAGCAGAGCCC
The DNA here is from genome assembly GCA_020800305.1 of Porphyrio hochstetteri. Lineage (NCBI taxonomy): Eukaryota > Metazoa > Chordata > Aves > Gruiformes > Rallidae > Porphyrio > Porphyrio hochstetteri. The sequence goes on along the minus strand of CM036915.1, from coordinate 12,598,992 downwards.
TGAGGTGCAGCCTGCACCCTGTCCACCCCCAGCCAGGCCATGACAAGCAGAGACTGAGTATGTTCACCATACCAGAGCCAGACACGAAGACTTTGCTTCCCAGCGTGACTCCTGCCCTTTTGCAGGCGTGGATTCCCACTGAGAGGGGCTCGATGAGGGCTCCTTCTTCAAAGGTGACATTATCTGGCAGCCTGCAAGAACCAGGCACAAGCAACAGTCACAGGTTTATGAGGGAGATGACATGACACTCAAAACCTATACATGGGTCTAAATCACAGCAGCACAATATACCCTCAGCATCTGCGTGAGAAACTCAGGGCTGGAAGGCGTTTCAGGGGGTTATGTTTTCTCATTCCCTCCTCTGAAGCAACATCAAGTACTCCTAAACCTAAACCAGTGAGGTCTGCCTAAGCACCAAACACAGGGATCCACAAACTTCCCCTCTCCAGCGCTTGGTCAGCCAACGCTAACACCCCTGTGCCACCCGTTCCCTTTGCAGTGAACCGCCCGGGTGCGTACGCAGCACCTCAAGGCCCTACGAGCGTGGGACCCATCAGGGATGCTCCCAGGTGCCACAGAACACAAAGGCAGCCAGAGCCAGGTCTCCTCATCACACCCTGGATGTCCTCTCCTGATGGAACAAGTGCTTCAAGTGGACTGGTCCCAGCACGCACCCTCCTGAGCAGTCAGGGAGAAGGTTTGCAGTGGATATCGAACACCTTTTGGACAGAACCAGCACCATGATGCCTGGTTGCCCTTCTCTGGACTTGCTCCAGGACCTCAATGTTCTTCTTATGGTGAGGAGCCCAGAACTGGACCCAGCACTTGAGATGCAGCCTCACCAGTGCTCAGCACAAGGGCACAATCCCCTCCCCAAACCTAGTGGCCACACTGGGTTTGACACAAGCCAGGATGCCACACAGACCAAGAAAACAATGTCTGTGGGTCTCATGGGGCCTCTGCCTTGGACTATTTTCATCTCCTGGTGCAAACCCAGGGGAATGACATTGCAGAGGCTTATCCAGCTTTCTAGCCAATTTCCTGGAGCACTTCAAGCATTGATGTGCATCTAAGCAAATGTTTCAGCCTAGCCACAATTAAGTATTAAATTAAGATACTTGAGCTTGCTGAACCAGGTATGGGAACAGGTGTGTTAACACTGGCAGTTTAGTGGGGCCACTCAGCGTGACACACACGAGAAGAGCAGCTTAGCAGAACACTGCTTTCTGGTCCTGCTCTGCTCCAAGCAGGACTATTTTCTTCCAAAAGCCAGAGCGATGTGTCAGAAGCTGATGTGGTGCTTCCTGAAAAGCAGCAGGAAAGCCAGCTCAGCTCTGAGGATCAGAGAAAGGCCTCCAGGCACTGTCCTAAGAAGGCAAGGATAGAAAGAAACCAAGAGCAGGGAGCAAGTGGGAAAAGCGAAATAATTAAAGGGTAAGACAGAGGTGACATTCCAGGAGACACTCAAGAAATGTCTGTTTATGTTTCACACCAGAGGGGATAAACTGTACCTGCCTGACAAACCCTTCCCACAGTGGCTGCTGTCCAAGCCTTATACATAGAATCATAGAATCCCAGACTGGTCTGGGTTGGAAGGGACCCCAAGGATCACACAGTTCCAACCCCCTGCCACAGGCAGGGCCACCAACCTCCAGGCCTGGAGCTACACAAGGTTGCCCAGGGCCCCATCCAACCTGGCCTTGAACACCCCCAGGGATGGGGCACCCACCCCCTCTCTGGGCAGCCTGTTCCAGCCCCTCACCACTCTCTCTGTAAAAAACTTGCCCCTAATATCCAATTTAAACCTTCCTTCCTTTAGCTTTAATCCATTCCCCCTTGTCCTGCCATTATCTACACTTTTAACAAGCTGATTCCCCTCCTGTGTCTCTGCTCCCTTCAGGGATGGGAAGGCTGCAATGAGGTCCCCCCGCAGCCTTCTCTTCTCCAGGCTGAACCAGCCCAGCTCCCTCAGCCTCTCTCCATAGGGGAGCTGCTCCAGCCCTCCGAGCATCTTCATGGCTCCTCTGACCCCTCTCCAACAGTCTCACATCTTTCTTGTACTGGGGCCCCAGCTCTGGACACAGGACTCCAGCTGGGGCCTCCCGAGGGCAGAGCAGAGAGGGACAATCCCCTCCCTGTCCCTGCTGCCACCCCTCTGCTGATGGATCAGAAAGCAACAAAACCTGTTGTGCCCAAGCAGAGAGCGCTCGCTGTGACACTCAGAAGGGCCAAGAGGTAACTGCTCCAGCTAACCCCCCCAGGGAGCACACAGGACTGACTTGTAGCAGTAGTTGGCACTGTGCTTGTAGTAGCGGCACAAGTTCCCGTCGTCGGGCGGCGTCGCGCAGAAGAAGATGGTTGGGGACAGGTTGTAGCGTCCGGCCTTGCAGAACTCATCCATCTCCCTCGGGACGCCCGGCTCGATGGCCACACGGTCACCTGCCAGGGTGGAAGCAGACACTGTCACTCAGGAGGAAGGTGGGTACATAGGTGTGAGCAGCACCCACCAACTGAAGAAGCCAACTGTATGAAACCCTGACACAAGAGGACATCTGCCAGCTGAGAGAGGCCACACTGCAGCACCAGGTGAGTTCTGAACACTGCCTTCACAGCAGCCTCATCACCCACATCTCCACGGTGAGAAGATGCAGGGCAGGTGGAAACTCTGTCACAAGCAAACCTCCCTCCAGCTGCCTTGTGCTCAAGCTTAGCAGATGGAAAAGCAGCGACCATAGAGCCACCAGACTTTTCCAGAATCTCTGGTAACTGGAAGAGGAAGTAATTTGGGCAGAGCAGGTGAGCTCTGCTGGCCACCACCAAAGGGCTGTTTCTTGGGAAGAGGGCTGGCAGTGCACAACCACACGCAGGAGGGTTCCTTGTCAAGGAACAGGGACATCTCAGTGCTGTGATGGAGTGGGCCAGACTCCTGGAAGGACACACGGCACAGGACAATTGCAATCCTGGGGCAGGATGGAATAAAGAAAACAACTGCATGATTGCAGCACAACTTCCAAGTACACAAGGGACACCAGACAGCCCTTTTTACAGCAGAGGACACCACTCAAAGCCAAACCTCCCAGCAAAGCTCTCAACCCAGAGGCTTTCAGTCAGGCAGAGTGAGAAGCAGGAGGATGGATCGAGGTCCAGCCCACTGCACTGCCTGTGATACGGCCAACGGAGGATGTCTGGGGTTGGGAGGAGCAGGAAAAGCACGTGCCTGATGTACTCCCAGCCTCCCATTATACTCAGCAGTGGGGCATCCCAAGGTGCATACAGTTTCTTTGTATTTAGTAACCCTCAACAGTTTCTCCCCCAGCTTCTACCACCTAAGCTTTCAGCATCCACATCCTCCTCTGCCAAGGAGACCTGCAGCTCCTCTTAGGGGGCTGCTGCACCTGGCTCCCACCACGCCTTGCTCCTTGCACTGGAGGAACCAGAGAACAGGCCACCTTTCTGAGCCCTCTCCCTGCCCTCCAGGGGTCTCCAGACCTGTGTCACATGTCCTTGAGTTTCTCCAGGTCCCAGCTCAAATCATTCACCACAGAAATGCTGCTACACATCTCATCATCTCCCTGTTCTCTGAATCTTCTCCGTTTCTTTGACGCCCCTTTGGAAAGGGGAAGACCAGAACTGCACACAGAGCTCCAGGCATACCACAATGTGATCTGATGGAGTCTCTGTCCCTTTCACAGAGTCACAAGGTTGGAAAAGACCTTTAAGATCATCGAGTCCAACTGTTCCCATCCTATGCTAAACCATATCCCTAACACTGATTTGCATTTTGCACCATTACTGAGCCAGTATTCCCATGCACTGTCCCAGAGCCAGAAGCCTCCCCCTTCAGCAGCAATGCTCACACCATACCATTTTAGATATGAAGCTGATTTTGTTTCTTCCACTGTAGAAACCACTTTACCTGAAGTGAATTTCCCCTGCATCCTACTGCCACCCCTGAGGTCTCCCTGCAACCCCTGTTAGCTCTCCCATGTCCAGGTTGCACTCATCAGCAAACTCTGCAAAATTCACTGCTCAGCTTATTTTCTAGGCCACTCCTGAGTACAGGGAGCTGCAGAGGTCCCACCATAGGGCCTGGGGCAGTTGCTCCAGTGACCTCTCCACAGCAGGAGGCCGTTTGCTCCTTTGAGAACACACAGTGTGAAGAAACATTAACAGCGGGTTGTGGGCGAGCGTGATGTACGTGGCTTATTGAGCTTCATCTGGCTCCTTCAAAAGGCTCCTTGTAGCAGCATTAAAATAAAGCCAGGCCAGCTCAAGACACCCCAGGACAGAGCATACCTGAGAAACCCCCTCAGCCACAGTGGCCAGCTGGGTGATTAATGGCAGCAGAGTTTTCTCTTTGAGGAAGAACATCACACCGTGCGATTCACAGCTCCGAGTATCAGGATGGATTCACCACAGCTTTTTACCCACACCTTCTCAGGAACTCATTAGCAGGAAAACAAACAGAGAGACACTTCTGGTTCCAGTTACCTGGTTTCAGATGAGTCACTCCTGATCCCACTTTGAGGACGGTGCCTGAAGCTTCGTGCCCCAGCACCATGGGATCCTTCACAACAAAGTCCCCGATTCGGCCGTGCTGCCAGTAGTGGACGTCAGAGCCACAGATCCCAACAGAATGCATTCGCAGGAGGACTTCTACCAGGAAAAGAAAGGCTCCTCACAGGAAAACTTACCTTCTCAGGCACAGGGAGAGCGATGCTCACACTGGCCAGGCCAAGCCAGCACTGAAACACCCAAAATCTCTACTCTCACTACGTGCACACGCGAGGAGGGATGGCATTGTCATGAGATGCCTGCTGAAATACAAGACTACACAAGGATTCACAAGCCAGGAAAGCTCCAAATACACTAGAGCTCAGCCAACAAAAGCTAGCACAACCTAACAGGGGTGTAACTATTGCTGGAGCAGGAATAAAAAAAGCAAGTCCATTTAATTTTTCCTAAGCTACGATTTCAGCCCAGGAGAGTTAATGAATCGAATCCCTATCAGCCCATACACCTAGCCTATTAATAACCTGTCCTGCAATAAGATCACCTGGCACATCCCAAGGGCAGTTTGATGTGAAATACATGAACTGATGAAACAGGAAGCTAAAAAAGCCAGATGAAGGGGCACAATCTGTCACTGCTCCAGCTCTTCAACCGAAAACACAGCATTATCTGTTTCAGCCACACGTTCTTTTGCAGATTACACTTTCTCAGGAAGACTTTATCTCTTTACCATATCAAGGAGTGACAAAAGGGGATGAGCAAAAAAAAGGGAGAGATTAGCAAAGAAAGCAGACAGAAGCAGACCTACCATTGGGACCTGGTTCTGGGATCGGACGGTTTTCCTATGAACAAAGAGAAAAGGAGAAAGTAAACCACATTCAGCTGCTTAGCCATGGGAATACCTTGTGGAGAGTCAGCCCACGTTAGTCCAGGTAAATCCAGAAGTGGATCATGGTTTTGGTGCTGCCTGCTTAACAAGGCACTGCTGTGCAACAAGGAGGGGTATAAATGAGCAGCCCAGGCTTCCTCCCCAAGCTCCCCTCCTTTTGCCAGCGCTCCCGTTCCGAATGAGCACACCGCCAGCTTGTAAATCCACTCTCCCAGTTAACTCTGCGGTCATTTCCCCCTTCCCTGCCCAGAGGAGAGCCACAGACTAAACTTTCCTGCCCTGGAACAAGCTCAATTTGCAGCTGAATCCTTCATCCCACTGGCTGACAGGAAAAATGCCCCTTCCCTAAGGCGGTGAGATTCCAAACCACCTGTGTCTAGGCATTAATATCATGGTGTTTGTATCTTTTATATATAATAATGTATAAATTAATGGTAAACTTTACTGCAAACCACACTGAAAGCCACATCCCCTTCTTATAACTGGCATGACACCTCTCTAATGAATACAGGCTTGTAAAAGCAGTCACTCTTTCACCCAGAAGATTTACAGGCCTTGTGCCTTCACTGAACTCCCTCAGCCACCTCAAAGGAATCATCTGGTCAGGTTTTACAACATCAAGGCAGCGTGACACCCACACAGAACCCACCTCCAGGGCCACGTCTCTAAGAAAGACCCCATCCAAGTGGACAGTGTCAAGAAGAGACTCTTCATTCCCACCAGCTGCTCAAATTTCTGTGCACCTTAGACACCTTTACCCACGACCCAAAACTCAGCTGGCCTCCCATTCACACAGCTCCTCTTCAAAAACCTGGTGTGCACACACCTTAGTGACCCCCACGCTCAGTTACTCCTCCTTGCAAGAGCATCTTTGCATAAAGAGGGGCACAAGATTTTCTGCTGCCCTACTGCAGAGAAAGCAGGGTGTCCCCACTTGCTTTTTGGGGAGCATTGCTTTGCATTTCAATCCCAGTGTACTCCTCAACTCGTACTTTGTACCAAGAAAAATTCTGGAAACACATTCTCAAAGGGCTGCTCTGTTAAAATCCCTGCTGAACAATCAGTGGGGTCAGTGGGAGGGAGGGATGGCCCAAATTCTGTTGGCTGGAGTGCAAACCAAAGTACAACTCAACCTACTGAAGCTTTCAGTGCTCAGGAACCGTATCTGCATTTTTTTTCCTCACTGGGTTGTTTGTTTTGGCCCACCAAGGCCACAGCCCAGAGCTTTGGTTTCTAACAGTTGATCTGTATGTAGCCCTTCATGTAGAAAATACCCATTATGAAGCCACCCATGTAGAAAACGAAGGGTTTTCTGTGAAAGGAGACATATACAGGGGGGATACACTCCGTGCATGAAACCAAATAAATCCTCAAGTGGCAGCAAATGTGATTTGGTGGCAACCACCTAAGGTCAAGAGGAGAGTCAACAAACCCGAAGCCAACCCATTTCTGTGTAAGGCAGGTCAGCCACTAAAGTCATGGTGACTCTCCCCATGGGGAAGAAGGGTGTGGGAATAATGGGAAGCTGATGTCACCTAACTTTAGGGATCAATATTGGAGATACCAAGTTCACAGTTCACTGCATGTACTCCCTACGTGATCATAGGAGCAACGCAGTGAGTGCCATTCACACGATGGCAAAGAACCTTTAGAGACACCTGGGAGGATGACACCCCAAGGGGGCTGCCAGGAAGATCAGGGGGACACCAACCTCTGATGTCTCCAGCAGCACAAATATCCCAAGGAAAACTCACGCATCAGGGTGTGAGCCAGTCTAGAGACCAGCAACACTGATGGGATGGGGCCAGCATCCACTCTCATGTGCCTCAGACACCCTCCTACATCACAGAGGTTTGGAAACAGGTTCTGGAATTAGGAGGCCCACCTCCTTCCTCAGCCACTGCAGAGATGCCTTTTCTTTCCAGCAGAAGCCAGGCTGCACGTGCTTCTAGTGAAATGGTGGCTGTATTGCAGGTGGCTGGGAGCCACGCAGGACCTGCCCACACGAGCACCACTTGGCCTCTGGCATGTGTCACTTGGCCTGCAAAAAATCAACTCTTTCCCTGACAATCATCCCCCAGATGAGCCACTGCAGGTATCCAAAGTCTCTGCCATCCAAAGAACCCTCCTGCTAGAACTGTTTGTGCAGATAAGTGCCTGTCAATGTTTGCCCACGTTAAGTCTTTCATCCCCCGTCCCTGGCACTTGCCAAGCCGGCAAACACAAGCCTCCCGCAGCGGCACAGTGACTCAGCACCCACACACACCCCAGTGCTCGCAGCCAGGGAAGCGGAATTGGTTCAAAGCACCAACCAAACACCAAAGGCCCCTCTCCATGATGGCACTCCAGCACAAGCAGAGGCACCCACGATGCAGTTGCTCCCCCTGAACCTCGCTTCCCGCTGGTCCTCTCCTAAAGCCAGCACATCACCCTCCGTTTCTGCTTCCTGGGAACATCTTTTTCAGTGGGTTCCCAAACAGCACCCGTTCCACATCCCCTCCTTCCCCACATGCCACCCAAAGAGGGGCTGGGGCTGCTCTCAGCCATAGCTAACTCACATACTTCGGGCTCCCCGCACCCCACTCGCCCCATGGGTCAGGCTCCCGAGCGTGGGGGCAGCCGCCGCCCCTACCTGCTCCCAGCCCGGGGGCAGTGCAGCTCACTGACCCGGCGCCATTCGGGGAGGGGGGGAGTGTTGGCGGGGGGAACCCTATTCGGGTGCCCGGGGACTCGGCCCCGCCAAGCTCCCGGCCCCGCGGGGAGCTGCCCGGCCCGGCTCCCCACCACCCCGCCCGGGCCGCCCCCGCCGCCATCCAGCCCGGCCGCCCCGGACCCGCAGCGCCGGCCGAGCGCGGCCACGCTGCCAGCCCCCTCCTCCCGCTCCCCGCCGAGCCGCGGAGGCCCCGGGACTACCCGCTCTCCCCCCCGGCCTGTACCAGGCGCAGGTCCCCGGCTCGGTGCACCACCACGGCCAGGTTCTGCCCCGCTGCCGCCATGGTTCGGCGCGCTGCGGCTCAGTTTGGTGCGGCGCTCGGGTCCAAGGGCCGGCGGCGGGGCCTCCTGCGGTGGGGCCGCCCCTCTGCCCCCGGCCGCCCCTCCGCGCCAGGCCCGGCACCGCCCCCCGCGGAACGGAGCGGGCAGGCCCGGCCCCCGACCCAGGCCCTGGCCCCGGCCCCAGGCTCAGGCTCCAGGACGCGGACCCAGGCCCAGGCTCCAGGACGCGGACCCAGACCAGACCCGACCCAGACCCAAGCTCCGGCCCGGCCGAGTCGCCCCCCCACAGAGCACCCGGAGTCCGACAGGCCGCAGCGTTGGGCCCCCTTGGCGCCACCCCTGGTACTCGCAGCGCCTGAGCAGCAGCCCTACGGCCGGGCCCAGCGGCTGCCTTCCCTGCACGCCCACCCCGGGCGGGCACAGCTTAGGCAGGGACGCAGCGGTCCCGGTGATCAGCGAGCAGCCGGTTGCTGCCAGGCCCCGTTCCCTCTCATGCCATGTGTGCCCCCCAGGTGCTAAACAGAGTAGCCCAGTTCCATCATGGAGCAGCCCAGTTCCATCATGGAGCAGCCCAGTTGCATCATGGCACGGCCCGGTTCATTGTCACGCTGGTGTGAAGCACTTCGGCTAAGGACTTTTCCAGACCCAACCTGACACAGCCTTGTTGGAATACAAATATCTCGGCTGGGGGGAACAGTTGAAGATTGTGGATAAAGCTGAAATTTGCAGGGGATTCAGGGCTTCGGGGTAAGAGGCTTTCTGCCCGAGAGCCTTGGCTAATGGAGCCTGCAAAGATCTCAAGAAGGTCCTCCTCTCCAGTGCTCCCTAAGGCCATGCTGAAGCAGAAAGCTTGACTTCTTGGAAAAATAGAAAATGTCAGGCGGAGTTTCCAGAAGCAGCTAAAAATAGCCCCTGCTTCTAGTATTATTGCTTCCTCCTACTTGCATGAATCCATGACTCTGCATTCCTTCTTGCAAAAACACTTCACCTTCCAGGCAGACAGGGCCCGATGCATTTCTTTTTTCCCTATCAGGGTCATTCACTCTAATGCTCTACCTGAGTCAGAGTCAGCATCAAGTTAGAGGCCGTGAGCCACCCCTGTGGTTACTCTAAGGGGAGGGGAAGGAGCACATGTGCGAGGGCAGCTGTGATGAAATGCCTTACTCAGTGTTTACACAGCAGCGTGACTCCAGCCGCATCCACTGCCTTGGCAGAGCGGGGATATTTACACTTCTGCAAATCACAGAAAGATGGGAAACAGCCATCCCTTCCTGGGCACGCTCGTGTCCTCAGGGCAGCTATTCACACCTCTCCCTTTTGGGGCATAATTTGCAGCTAGCCTCCAAACTTTGACTTGCAGATTGTCTGCGTTGTTCTGTCTGTGTCCTAGCTTGGACATCATCCTGAAGTCCCAAATGCCTCTAGCCACACACCTGAAGAGACACCGGAGGCATTGTGCTTAGGGGTCAGCTGGGAACTTGGGGTTCTTGCTACAATACATGACCTTTGGACTGCAGGAGTTGGCTTTACCGCCGGCAACACAGTCTCTTCCTCAATACTGCTGATCAGATAAAAGCCTGGAGGAGTGGGATTGCCCGGAGTTAAACATATCTGAGAAGCTGGTCATTCCCATGCTGGTCATTTCCATGAGTTTCACTATCACAGTGTTTGCCCCAGATAATTTCCCTCCATGTGAAACTGCCTCTGTTTCTTGGGGCACAGTGTCAGACTTCCACTGCAAACTCAGTGCTGGCTCCTTGCAGGGCACACTGAGATTCCCCCTGTGTGCATCAAACCAACAGCAGGTGTGTTGGGCAGGCAAAAAGAAATAGGATCAGTTGTTTCCATTGCCACGGGCTTTGTCTTGCTGCAGAAGTCGCTCCTGTGCTGCTCTGATGTGCTTCTGCACCCCGGGGGATGTCTCTGCCTGTCACCCCAGGGGTGGGGTGGCAGGTTTGAAAGTGCTTTGGTTCTGTCATCTTCTCTCCCAGGGGGAACTGGTGGTGTTGGCTCTTTGTCTCAAGGCATAGCGATGCCATCGGCCAACATGGCCCTGTGGCCGTACAGCCTCTCGTCCTGCTCTGCAGCAAGGTGGGGAAGGAGGGGCTCCCTTGCCATCATTTGGGCAAAGTGGCTTTTTTGTTGGGATGGGAGAACTGCTTCCATCAGCTGTTCTGCTCCTCCAAGCCATGACTTCAGTTTCTTCCCCTTCTCTTTCCCACTTTCCCTCAGGATTAGATCCACATCACATTTTTCCATGGTGTGTTTTCTCTGCTGGGAGTCACTGCCTGGCAGCGAGCTCCAGCCTGCAAACCAGGCCTGCTCCTCCTTCAAGATCAAAAGGATCAAAAGGACTTCACCTGCCACTACAAATCCACCCAGAGCCTCATTTAAAAGAAACGTTGAACCTCTTGCAACGGTCCATTTCTCTTTGCCTCCAAACCTGCATGGCAAGCTGTTTTGAAGGCAAACCAAAGAAAGCTTTAAACAAACCCTACTTAGGACTTCAATGTATGTTTGTTTCTTTTTAACTCAGGCTTATGGACATCCTGCTTTTACTGACCACAGGGGTCACTCACATTCTGTTGGGCATGCAACAGTGGTGCTATAAAGATCATGTCATTACCCTAAGTTAACTTTGCAAAGCAATTCCTGTTGCCAGAAGAGGTTCACTTTGCATTAGCTCAACCAAAATTTATACTGGTCTTTGTAGTGATCAGGCTCGCTGGTGCCTCGCTAGGTATGAAGATGGGTGCTTTGTTGACAGGACTATAACTCAGCTCTCGTATTGCAGTCAAACCTGACATGTATTTTCCGTGTTTACAAGTTACAAAACACGCCCCTGGGCCATCCAGGTTGGGGAGGGGGGTGAGGTGACCTCAGGGGAACTCATTTCCATGTCCTGGAGGAGGTTGCACACCCACTGTTTCCCCGTGGAGGGGGAGGACATTGCTTTGGACCACAGGCCCCTGGCAGTGTTCCTCCAGCCCTCCCACATGGTGGGGCAGCCTTGGGTGTAGTGTTGGCTTGGGGGGCCCTGCGTGGAGCAGCCAGTATCTGCTGTAAACATCGGATGTCGGTGTGAGCTTCTGCCTGGTCCAAAATGTAACCAAAGGGCTGAACTGCACATGGCCTGAGACCGAGCTCTCCCCCTTCATGAGTTGTCCACCTCCATGCACAGCTCAAGCAGGATTTATATCAGAAGCAGCTCCTTCTATTTCCCTTCCCTTATTTCCCCTATGAAGGGTCTCTGTGTTTGCCTGGGAGGTGTCGTCACCCTCAGACGATGTTCCTCTGCAACTTCTTGCACAGCCCTGTTTCTGACCAAGCAGACCAAAGGTTTCCTCCCAAATTTACACAGAGCATTCTAAGACACCTGTCCAGATCTCCCAGCACTTTTGGCAAAAAAACCCAGAATCAATTTAGAAATACAGTCATAACTCCTTTCTGCCAGAGAGAGGAGGTGCCCCAGCAGCCCCTCAACCGTAGAGCCACCATCCCATGAAAGCCTGCTCTCCCCTGAGCCAAAGGGAGCACGAGTGTTTGGGCTGAATAAGGTGGGTCACAGCCCCCAGACCTGGATTCTGATTAAGTGCCCAAGGGAAGTTCGGTATTCCCATGGGATAGCTCTGAGTGTGGGCAGTTTTGCTGTGCAATAATGACACTGGGTTGTACTTTGGTATGTGAAGTCCCTGCAGAGACAAGCCCTCAGGCAATTTTATCTTGAGAGGATTCATTCCAAGAAGAAAAAGGCTCTCTGTGCACAAGCCAACGGGTATGGAGCTCAAGGTATCCACTGAGAATCCTTGGGTTTAAATACTTATCTCTAGCCACCCAAACAGAGGAACCTTGGCTGTTTGGGGGCTTCAAGTGCACCACCAAAGAACTTGCCCCTGCTCCTTGTCCCCTGAGCAATTCCCAGGATGCTCCATTGGGAAGACAGATCCTGGGATCCAACATTTCCACACGCCCAGCCAGCTGGGTGAGGGCAGGAGAAGTTCTCAAGAGCCTCTGTGGCTGCTGGTTATGAATCTGTGCAGCATTTCTCTGCACAGGTCAAGACCTCCAGCCATCATCGCACGTACGTGCTGTCACTCACCCTGCCTCTTCCACGGGGGGTGTGACTCGATCAGTCATGTATTTTCTGCATCCTTGTTTGCATAGCTTGGATTTGTGATTTCCTCAGAAGCCATCCTCAGCCCCTGACTTCCTTGTCCACACCGGCCTCCATCCTTACCTGCTGATAGGCCGTCATGCTCCATATCATCCCATCATTTAATATTTAACATCATTTTCTTCAGAAAAGCCCGGCTTGGAGAAGCACCTGAAGTGTCTTTGTGAGATAATAGTTTCACAGTCACATGTCAGCTTTTAAGAAGCACAAATGGGGGGTTTGTGTGTTTCCCTTTCCCAGGAGAACACCCTTCTCATCCACCGGGTCCACCCTGACCCCAGGCCACCCCTGTGCCGCAGCGGAGCCGGGACACGTGCGTTGGGTGGTCAGCAGTGGAACACACATCCACTTGTTTTTGTGTGTGTCTTTCCCTGGAATATCCCAAGCCACGTGCACAGGCACGTGAGTCACCCAGGCTGCACGAGGGGTAGGGTGCAACCTGCTGTGTAGTCACCCAAAGCAGTTTTGATGGAGTTTAAGGTTTCCATGTCAGGGCTGTGACCTGGAGAAACTCTGCTTTACTCCATGACTAATTCCTGCTTTATATGCCCAGGAACACCCAGATTTTCTAGGCCAGCAGACAGTGGCTTACCTCTGCAGACGTGTCTCCTGGTTAAAGCGCTGTCTCAAGAACAAGTAGTGGAAGAGACTGAACCCCAGGGCTGATGGGAACAGATGGCCCCAGGCTCTGGTCCTGCTGCTGAGGGCTTTTAAGGACAAACCATTCTTCCCAGACATCTGCAGTTATAAACCCATTTTACAAGCAGCAAGATCTCCTTGCTAGTGTATTTTGAAGTTTCCCATATTGCTTCCTTCCACGCTCTGACCTTGCTGTGCCAGCAGCAGGTAAACCCCACCCTTCCCCATCCATGCTGAACAGCCTTGCCGTGTTCCCAGCCCCCTGCTCTGCTTCAAGTCCAGCTTTACTGACTTCCCAGCCACTTTTCACTCAAGAGACCACCAAATCTCCTCTGGCACCTACCTCCCTGGTGAGCTGCCCTTCACGGGAGCCGAGCACTAGTAGCGGTGTAGTAGTGTGGCTGCTTGTGCTCGTGCTGTGTGGTGGTGGGCTATAAGCAGATCCCTCCTTGGTCCAAACCAGCATCACAGGACACTTGGGCAGCAGGTATCTAACACAGGAGACTTGCCCAGGTCAATCACTGATGTTTGATCTGCAATCTCACATATGCCACAGCCATACAGTACCCTACTGAAGCTCCCACCCGAGTTCGAATCCAGTATGAACCCTGGGCAGATGGGTGGAAGAGCAGGCTTAACTTAAAAGCCACATGAGGTTGTCTCATGGCCTTGTCCAGTCTGGTGGGGATGTTCTGATGGTTGGTGATCCCTTCCCAGTTCTTTGGGCCACAGCTGCACCATATGGTGAGCAATTTTTCCTTTCTGGCATGTGAAATTTGAGCTGTCGCTGCTTGTCCTTTTCCTGGGCATCTCTGAAGAAAGTCTGGGTCTGTCTTCTCCATATCCTTCCTCTAGGTAACTCAAGGCAGCAACTGTATTCCCGAGAAACCTTCCCTTCTCCTGTATTGTGTCCAGTTCTGGGCTCCCTGTGATAAAAAAGCCAGGGATCTCCTAGAGAGAGTCCAGAGGAGGCTACGGAGATGGTTAAAGGCCTGGAGCATCTCCCCTGTGAGGAAAGGCTGAGTGAGCTGGGGCTGTTCAGCCTGGAGAGAAGAAGACTGAGAGGGGATCTAATCAATGGTTATCAATATCTAAAGGGTGGGACACAGGGGGAAATGGCCAGCCTCTTCTCAGTGTCTGTGGGGACAGAACAAGGGGCGATGACCTCAAGTTGGAGCACAGGAAGTTCCACACTAATATGTGGAAGAACTTCTTCCCAGTGAGGGTGAGGGAGCCCTGGGACAGGCTGCCCAGGGGGTGTGGAGTCTCCATCTCTGGAGATATTCCAGCCCCATCAGGACGCCGACCTGTGTGACCTGTCCTAGGGACCCTGCTTTGGTAGGGGGTTGGACTTGATGGGCTCTGGAGGTCCCTTCCAACCCCTGAGATTCTGGGATTCATGATATACCCCTCTCTGAAATCATTGTTGGGAGCATCATTCCTCATGGGCAGCTGGTCCCTGATGGATCCACACAGGTCAGATGAGGCCGATTTTTGGGGCCATGTTTCAAACCTGGGGGACAGAGCTGAAAGAGCAGAAAGCTCCCTGTGAGGGGGGCAACAGAGCCCAAAACAAGTGGGACTTGGTGAGAGATGCGGATCGGTATCTGGAGAAGGAATAGCTACTAGGAGGCTTGAAAGGTGGACAGGGGACCTTGGACCATGCTGTGCTGGAGACAGGGAGGTTGGAGACCAGTAGCAATGGAGCTTGGGTAACACATAAGGACGTTACTACCTTCTCTTACGCAGGGACCGGGCTGTGTGAAAGGTCCAGCTATGCCTCAGCAGGGACCAGTGCTCCCAGGCAGGCTCTGGGTGATAGGAGATTTTTGCACTTTGTCTCTCTGCCTTGTGCTGGGTCTTTCCCCAGGGTGTGTTTCCTGGAAGAACCTGGCCTTGCTTACCACCAGCAGCAGCGGGCTGGAGGTGAGTTGTTTGGTTTGGTTTGTGGCCGTATCTAATCCGTGCCTCCACCAATCCACCACCAACTTCACCAGCAGCACTCTGGCTGTAAAAAAAACACCCCAACAACACACATCTTTGTACACATATTGACTAACTAAGCACTGGGGAATGCACCATAAACCACGCTCCCTCCAGAGATGAGGAAACACTGGGAAACAAAAGCAGCAAGTGCAGCAAGGAAGCTCGAGGCTGGTCCGTTGCCCAACCCCTCAAGGTTTGTTTGGGAAGTTAATAAAATGGTGTTGGCATTCTTTCTTGGCAAACAAAGTGACCTATTTACAATAAATCCAACTACCCCGAGATAGAAATGAATGCTAAGGTCTCACAGGGGATCGAACAACTTCCTCTTCTCGGGGGGGTTGGGGGGGTGATGCTCTTGTTGGTGTGGACCCCATTTCTGAGACAGGTGTGAGCAGGAAGATGACTGTGGAATTTCAGCCAGTTGTCCAGAAATTCCACACTGGAATTGCTTTGTCCTGGCCCTTGGATAACATTAACAGCCCATATGGGCAGAGATTGACACTTCAGGGTACCCAGGTAGATGTCCAGGGGCAAGATGCTGAGAGCAGAAACAAGCTCCCCACCATGAGCAGATGAGAAGGGTGCAAGTGGCCTGTGCTGTGGACATCAGCCACTGCCAGGAGCAGGGACTTGGATACACCAGGACAGGCTTCTGAATGCCTCCTGGGACTTCAGCAGGGTAGGATGCCACTGCTTGAGACATCTACTCAGGCAGTGGGAACCCTGCTCAGAGAGTAAAGCCCAAAGACAGGAGGCATGCTGTGAGTCCACCAGTAACCTGGGGAGCCACAGCATCCAGGCTTCTCCTTCCTCTGGCAGCACCAGGCCCCTGGAGATCTCGCCCAACGTCACCAAAAAGTCCTTAGAGAGCACAGGAGGTCAGTGGTCTTCCCAGAAACACAGAGAGCCTGGCAGTGAAGCTTTTTCCTCCTTGTTTAATCTCATCCTGAGTATACAGAGGTGTGACATTCTCTGCTCTCCTTCCCACGTCTCAGTACCTATCTCTGGAGGTGAGAAGGTACTGAACTCTTGCATATTGGCTGTGTCACGTGTTTGTTCCATCTAATGCTGGGGTGTTGGCGTTAGGAAGCAGAGGAGACCACACTGTCACTTCTGTGACGTGAATGTGGGGTGTCAGTGCCTCCCTCTGTGAGCAGCAGGAATGATCCAGAGCATCCTGCTGGGGACAACAAACTAAGGGTGGTTGGAAAGACACGCTGGACTTGGCATGGCCAGCCTAGCATCCATGTAGAAATGGCATTCCCTATGAAATGCCATAGAAAAGCAACCACTGAAGGAGGAGGCTGAGCATGGAGAGCCCTTCAGCTCCTGCCCACAGTCTGCATCGCCAGCCGATGTCGGCAGGGCCACACCACTCCTTCCCAGACCTACTTACTTCCACACGCAGGTCCTCACGATGCTGGCCATGACCACCCCTGCCAACAATTCCAGGGCAGAGAATTCCTTTTTACAACATTTTTGACATCAGTTGTCAGGTTTTTCCAAAGACCAGTTAAAGGTTCCTCCAAACTGGGTGTTTACAGGTGCTGCAGCCTCGGCAGCTGGGAAAACCGCTGGATTCAGGACTGTTCCATGGAATAGCTCAGCCCAGAAGTGGAGCAGCAGGGATGACATCGCTGCTCTTCTTATTTTTGGGCACAAAACCCTCTCTGAACTGTGCTTTTCTCTGGGGGAGTCACGCCTGGGAACTGCACAAAAGCCATGGTGTGTTGGTGGAGAAGATGTAGCATTAGGGTTGGGTACAGTAGGGTTCAAATCTCAGTCAGACCAAGCACACATCCACACCCAGCTGTTCTCCAAAAGCCTTCACCATCTCAGCAGTGTCTCCTTCCACGTGGCATGTTCACCTGTAAAAGCCCACCATGAGCCTCTGAAGGTATGGAGCTCGAGTTTTTCTACTGTCATTCCCCCAGCCCTGCCAGGAGCCTGCTTGGTGAGGACACCTGTGTTCCCATCACCAGCTGAGGGGTGGGAGAAGGTTTCAACAGGACAATAAAGATGACTTCACATATGTCTGTTACCTTGGGACCTGCATTCAGTACGACAATCCTTTGTTTTCTGTCCCAGACTTTGTAACACATGGATGCTTCATACCTGAGCCTTGATGCAGTTATCCAGTTAACAAACTGAGTTTGCTGTACCAACTTCTCCAGCAAGAAGGTCTGCCAGGATCAGTGTGCTTTGTGCACATGGAAACTCCGTGTCCCAGGCACAGCCTGGATCACTGCTTCACCATAGGTGAAGTCCACATTGACATGGACATAGCCAGGATTGTGTTTCTCAGCTGGGAAATGGCAGATGGGGAAGGAGAAGTGTGTAGTTTTGGAGAAGCAAGGTGGGGGAGAACCTCTGGAGGCAAAAGAGCTGCTGGGCTGGAAGAAAATGGTTTTTTTAGAGCTGGGGCCCTCACCCACTGCTGGGCTACTCCAAAACACCAGCTGAGGAAGAGGAGAGGATCCCAGAAGTGCTGCAGGCAAGGATGACTCAAAGGGAAAGGCGTGGTGTGGCTCTGCAGGTGGAGGAGGGTGCTCCCCTCCCAGAAGGCAGCAGAGGTATTTTGTTGCTGGGCAGAGTTGGCTGTTGTTTTCATTGGACTGGAGTGGGAAGATGGCTTTGAGACACCGAGCAAGCATGATGGCAGTTGGGAGGCAGCAGCAACCTAACAAATACCTGCCAGTCCCTGTGATGGGCCAAGTGCTCAGCCTCCCTTGGGGTCCCACCTCCTCTATCACAGCATCACTCAGAATCACCAGGTTGGAAAAGACCTTTAAGATCATCAAGTCCAACTGTCCCTGTCCTGTGCTGACCCAGATCCCTGAGCACCTCATCTACCCATCTTTTAAATCCAGCCAGGGTCAGTGACTCAGCCCCCTCCCTGGGCAGCCTGTCCCAGCACCCAATAACCCTTTCAGGGAAGAACTTTTCCCTCACATCTGAGCTGACCCTGCCCTGGGGCAGCTTGAGGCCATTTCCCCTTGTCCCATCTCCTGTCCCCTGGCTGAAGAGACCATCGCCCACCTCTCTGCACCCTCCTGTCAGGTCAGTGTAGGCAGTGATAAGGTCTCCCCTCAGCCTCCTCTTCTCCAGGCTGAACACCCCCAGCTCCCTCAGCTGCTCCTCAGAGGATTTGCCCTCCAGCCCCTTCCCCAGCCTGGTTGCCCTTCTCTGGACTTGCTCCAGGACCTCCATGTCCTTCTTGTAGTGAGGGGCCCAAACCTGAACACGCTGCAGTCCCTACAGATTCTCTAAAACCTCCTGCTCCTGTAAGCTGCCACCACTGGCACTAGGATGAGCATCTCCAGGACAGATCTTTCACTCTGGTGCTCAAGCCTCACCCACGAGGGTCAGTTCTGTTCTGGTGGGGCAAGTGAGGAATGAGAGCTAGGCAAGGGACAGCGTGAGTCACAGAGATGCCCTGACGTTCCTCCAGCAGCCTGAGCTCCTTGTGGCAGACAAAACCTGGTCCTTTAGCTTTGTATCTTTTTTCATGCTAGAAATGATTTGGAGCAGCCACTTCTGTGTAAGTCAAGCATGACCCACGTCCTCTGCAATGGGCCTGACTCACCGGCTCGGCTTCCACTCTCTGCTGGAGCTCTTCATGCAGTTATTAGGAGAAATGTGATTTAAGCACATGCTGGCTTGGAGAGGGCTTTGGGGAAAACACCTTCTGTGTATTTGCCTTTGCTTTCCTATAGCCATCTCCTTACGAGATTATTTCCCCACACACACCCTCCCTGCAAAGAGTTAATGCACATATTACAAGTCACTAGGAACACCCAGAGTAGCTGGAGGTCCCAGAAACAGAATAAAAGAGTGGGGAAAGAAGGGATGTGGAAATCTGCCCGGTGTCCATGGGAGGGACACAGAGCAAGGTAGCAGCACTTTCAGGTGTGGGAGGGGAACGCGTGCGTCCTTCCAGCCCATAATCATAGAGTCACAGAATCACAGACTGGTCTGGGTTGGAAGGGACCCCAAGGATCACAGAGATTCAAGCCCCTGCCACAGGCAGGGCCACCAATCTCCAGGCCTGGATCTACACAAGGTTGCCCAGGGTCCCATCCAACCTGGCCTTGAACACCCCCAAGGATGGGGCACCCACCCCCTCTCTGGGCAGCCTGTTCCAGCACCTCACCACTCTCTCTGGAAAGAACTTCCCCCTAATATCTCATCTAACCCTTCCCTCCTTCAGCTTCACTCCATCCCCCTTGTCCTGCCCCTCTCTGCCCTTTAACAAGCTGATTCCCCTGATCTTCACAGAGTGGGTTGGTTTTGCCCATGTTCACTCCAGGCCTCTGCTTTAAGTGGGCAAGTCAGGACATCTCAGGGTACGTCTCAGTGAGTAGGAGCAAAGGCTGCCAGATGCTTTCTCAACCCTGGCTGCATTTCTGAGGAGCTCCTGCCCTTGAGATCTGTTACCAGGTAAAAATCAGCCTGCGTGGTGGCTTGGTGGGTTTGCCATGGAGCTGGTTTCCCCCAGCTGGTTCCTCTGTTCCTGCTGGAACGGTTTTGTGGACCAACATGTCCAAAGAAGGCCATGCATCCCTGCTCCATGATCTCAGGAAGACAACTGTCTTCTCTCCTAGTATCTCTCCTTCATCCCATCCCTGGGGATGAAGTTCCTCGCTGGTTCTTGGCCGTGCTCTATCACTTGGGCTTTCTCCTGTGACTCTCCCAAGACACCACCTGCATCCTGACTGGTCCAACCAAGAAACCTACACTGGGAGGGAAAAAAAGGTGACTTTAAATGCAAACAGCTATTCCAGTGTTACCTGTTACAGTGTTATTTTACACAGCCTGAGGTGTGATGGCTCGGGGATGCTTTCATCCTGAGCAGCTCAGCCCAACTACCCCCTTTCTCACCCCTCCCTTGACTTGGGCCAGTTCACAGAATCACAGAATCACAGGGGTTGGAAGGGACCTCGAGAGATCATCAGGTCCAACCCCCCTGCCAAAGCAGCTCCCCAGCTCATATTGCACAGATAGGCGTCCAGACGGGGCTGGAATATCTCCAGAGAAGGAGACTCCACCACCCCCCTGGGCAGCCTGTCCCAGGGCTCCCTCACCCTCACTGGGGAAAAGTTCCTCCACATGTTGGTGTGGAACTTCCTGTGCTCCAATTTGCAGCCATTGCCCCTTGTCCTGTCCCCACAGACACTGAAAAGGGGCTGGCCATTTCCCCCTGCATCCCATACTTCAGATATTTATAAACATTAATCAGGTCCCCCCTCAGTCTTCTCTTCCCCAGACTGAACAGCCCCAGCTCACTCAGCCTTTCCTCACAGGGGAGATGTTCCAGGCCCTTCATCATCTCCGTAGCCTCCTCTGGACTCTCTCAAGGAGATCCCTGTCCTTTTTATACCAGGGAGCCCAGCACTGGACACAATACTCCAGGTGGGGCCTGACCAGGGCAGAGCAGAGGGGGAGGATCACCTCCTTCGACCCGCTGGCCACACTCTTCCTGATGCCCCCCAGGATCCCATTGGCTCTCTTAGCCACCAGTGCACACTGCTGGCTCATGGCCAACCTGTCCCCCACCAGGACCCCCAGGTCCTTCTCCACAGAGCTCCTCTCCAGCAGGTCACCCCCAGCCTGTACTGATTCCAGCAGTTATTCCTTCCCAGGTGCAAGACTCTCCACTTGCTTTTATCAAACCCCATCTGGTGTCTCCCTGCCCAGCTCTCCAGCCTGTCCAGGCCTCGCTGGATGGCAGAGACAGTTCCTGTCTGTTCTTCAGAGCTACAGATGCCTCAGCCCTGACTCCGATGCCTCCAGCTGCCCAGAACCAAAAGGCCCACGGCTCTGACTATCCCCACTCACCAAAATGTGAGAAAACCCATCTTGGGTGGGGTTTATTTTTCCCTCAGAGCTCACCCAACACCATCTCCTGTCACCAGGAGGGTTTGTCTCCAGCCTCCCGCTCACGGCGGCTGCGGGCTGATCCGATGGGCAAACACACACCCCGGGCGGGCGCCTGGCCCGTAACCACACGTGTTGTCTTTGGAAACCCCAGGTTTGCTCACCAGCTCCAGATTCCTCTGGGTGTTTGTTACAGTCTCTTTGAGTAACAAGCAGCTCCAGGAGCTGTTGGCTTCCAGCGTTCTTTGACATCGTGGGTTTTTTTGAGGGATGGACACCAAGAAGCCTTGAACACTCCAAGCATCAAGAGTTTAAGAAAAGCTGGAACCCTCTGTCAAACATCACTTGCATTTGGGTGTGACAAATGTAATCCCCAAAACAGTAGGGTTTGGGCTTTTGCTGAGCTGGAAACTTGAGTATTTTTAACCCAAAACCTGTATTAAGTGATAAATCACTTCGCAGTGAACATGGCCAGAGCAGCCAGAGAAGCCCCCTCCCATCCAACGTCCCCATAATTCACTGGAATCAGAGGAAGTGTGAGGTTTGAGGGATCTCTGGAGGTCTCAGTCCACCATGTGTCCACTGAAAGTTGCCCAGGATGGATGGGGCCCTGGGCAACCTTGTGTAGCTCCAGGCCTGGGGGTTGGTGGCCCTGCCTGTGGCAGGGGGGTTGGAGCTCTGTGATCCTTGGGGTCCCTTCCAGCCCAGCCCAGTCTATGATTCTAAGGATGGGAATGTTCCTCCACTGCTCCATGCTCACTTCTCAACATGACATTTATTTCCCTTGTATCCAACTGGAATCCATCACCACCCCCCCTCCACTGCTCCCAAGAGAGGTGGTTGGACATTCTGCAGCCACAGGATCTCTCTGAGGCTTTAGGCATGTTGGATAGGAGCTTCCCTTTGTCTGTCTAAGAAAGCCAGATCTATCATGTGTGTTCAGCCTGTGTTCAGCCTGTCTTCCCAAGAGGTGTCCTTGTGACCTTGTACAAAAGGAGAAAAATTTGGAGGGAGGGGGATAACCCAAGACAATGGGCCTGGTGGTCCCAAGGGTTTCCAGGCTTTTGTAATTTCCCCTTTTTTGTAAATATTAAGGTCCAGGTCTAAGTGGTTGGTTCAAGCCAAGAAAGGCTCATTTTAAAGTCACCCCCCTTGAAATCCAGTTGCTGCACTGCAGAAGGACACTGGCACAGCTGGGATCATCCACAAAAGAGACTTAGTCCTCTCCATTCCCCCCCCCCAAACCACCCCAAAAAAGGCCACATACCTACAGGTGGCAACTTTCATGGAAAACACCAATGATTCCTCACTGATTCCCATCCTGTGTCTAAGTGCCTACACCAGAGGGGTATCTAATTAAACCTTTATCAGATTTTAACCCTTTTTGCTCCTCATCAGTGTTTGGATGTTCTGAGGACACGAATGCAAGGGCTGCTCCAGGCACAGGATAGTCAGGGCTTGTGGTCAGTGGTTTCCTTGGGAGTGGTTTTTCCTGCAGAGACAAGCCCCTGGGACTGGAGGTGCTCTGCTTAAGGAATGAATATCCCTGCAAAGACTGAGCTTCCCTGCAAAGACTGAGCTTCCCTGCAAAGACTGAGCTGTGGGGCACGGGGGGGAGGTGGTGGGGGTGGTGGTGAAGGTAATAAATGTGTTTGTTTCCAGAGGAACATCTTGCTCTGTTTCCAGAGTTTGTGGGTAAAGGCAGACAGACCAGTTAGTGTAGCTGGGAAAAGGAAAACATTCCATCCAGCCCCTTCCTGAGCATGGTGGCTGGGCCAGACAGTGATTCCCCTCCCCAAAGGTCTCAGCTGTTTCATCAGTGACGCACTCATCACAACCAGTCTTCATCCATCCAAGAGTGAGGTTGAAGCCAAGAGGGTTTGTTGGGTAGTCTGACCTCACAGATAAAGCAGTGGGGATCTTCTGTGGGTGTGATGGGTTCCCAGCAGCCAATGGAGCAGCCAGAGCCTGTTTCTCCAGGTGGAGGTGACGCTAGGGGTTATACCTGCTTCCCAAACCCACCAGCACCTTTCCTCTTGGGAAGGAAGAACAGTCCCAGGTCCCACCGCCCTCTGCTCACCCCTGCTTTTCCAGGAAGTGGTCCTGGAGCACAGAAGCTCATCACAGTCAGGTCTGGGTTTGGCAAACAAAACCCCTGGCTGAAGGTGACTGACAGGGTGGCGGGTGAAGCTTCCTGCAACGTGGGGATGTCTTATCAAGCTGCCCATCAGCCATCAGCTGCCCGGCCAAGCCGAGCACGCGGAAGCGGTGCTGAGTGCTGTTGACTTTGGCCAGCAGTGGCACCCGTGGCTCAGACTGCATCAGCAGAACCTGTTCCCAAGGTAAGGCGTTGGGATCGATGGGTTGGCATCTACCTACACCAACGGGCACCTTGTGAAATGCAACCCACCAGCGCAGAGACCTCCTGGGAGCACAGGAAGGGAGGAACCAGCCCCTGGCCCTTGGCACGGAGGAGGTGCCAGCCACTTGGTCTTCCTGAAGCTGGGTAGTGATGATGCTTCTTGCTGGGGGAAGCAGGGCATGAGCCAGCTCAACCAGGGATGCTGTGGGCAGAGAAGAGCTGACAGCCGCCTCCAGCTATTTGTAAGGTCCAGGATCTTCTGCCAACACCCCTCCAAGGGGATGTGGTACCTTTGGCTCTCTCTCCCAGCAGGCCATGTGTACATCATGGCCACTGCTGCTGGTGCTGAGCGTTCCCAGTAACCTGAAAGTCAACAACAACCCTACGATGTTGGGGCTTCCTCCTTGCAGGGCAACTCTGCACCACCTCCAGAGATGCAGCACCAGGTACCATGGTCCAGACATCTGTACACAGCCTCTCCCTGCAGCCTCAAGGAAACATCCAGAAAGGCCAGTTGCTTCCAGCCCTTGGTAACCCTGATTCCCAAGCTGGAAACACCCAACGGGCAGTACCATGGACTGATGTCTTGCTCATGACCCCCCCAGCACCACTCCCTAAGGCTGCCAGGTCCCATGAGACCCTCTCAGATCAGACCCTGTTGCCTTCTGGTGGGGCTGGCAGATCTCCTGAGAAACTCCAGCACACCCTGCCCAGGCTCAATGTGCCATTGGTGGTGGACAGTCTTTGCTGCCTTTGCCAGCAGAGAAGGGAAAGCTCCTGAGGAGGACAGCAGGTGCTCACCTCACCGAGAGAGCAGGAGGGGACCATGCTGTCACACACTGATCATTGAGCAACCAACCCCCATCCTCAGCAGGAGGTCAAAAAGCAGATGAAGATGCTCTGGTCATGGTACCAGTGTGCCCTGGAAGCCAGCAATTGCTGCACCAGATGTTTGGTGTGATGTGTTGGCTCAAGCAAACATCCTCCCTTTGCTTGTTGAACCTCCTGGGTGAGCAGCACAAAGGCTTGGTCCCAAGGGGAGGTTCAGGTGTTCCCACTCACTCCTGTGACCCTGAGGAGGATGAGAGGAGCATGTCAGTCACAGTGAAGCCCAGCAGCTGAAGCCCACCAAACGAAGCCCAGCAGGTGAAATCCACTGGATAATGAGCTTGGGGAAGGGGAGAGCTCTGGAGTCCTGTGACAGGACAAACACTCTGGAGACTCCAGTCCATCTGCATTGCAGGGGCAGAGCTGGGGTTTCTCCCATTCCTGCTGCCCCCAGCCAAGGCCAGGGCATTTTGGAGGCACCTGGAGACACTTCCTGGTTTTTAGGGGTGGCTGGTGTATCCCTGTCCCAGGGGCTTGGGTTGCTGAAGCTGTTTCACCCCCCTTGGTCTCCTGCTCAGCAGCTCCATCTGCAAGTCCAGTGGTGGCCCCTGCTCCCTCCAGCCATGCCAGCTGCTCCCTCCAGCCATGCCAGCTGCTTGGTCTTTCCTGAGCTGGTCTCTGAGTGCCATCTGCTGTCAGATGTCACTGTCAGGGTGGTGACGATGCTGCTGGCATCTCAGTCCCCAACCTCACGTGCACAGAGCTGGACCAGGCAGCCCTTGGTCTGTGGGGCCTGGGTGGGCCCCTCTGCCCCACGCCTGGCCAAGCTGTGTGTGTCATCACGCTGCCCTCAGACCAGACTCTGGGTATTGCCCGTTTCTCACCCAATGAGTAACACCAGGAGCTGCCCAGAGGCACCCAGGAGAAGGAGATCTCCAGCCTGGGTGGGTTCCCAGACTCTGCTGGCCTGAGTCAGTGCTGGTGATGGTCCCACCACGGCCACGCTGGGCTCTGGACCCCCCCACCGTGGCAGCAAGCCCTCTGAGATGCACTGAATTCGTGGTGGTGATGCTACAGCTGCCTGGAGAAGGAGGATTTCCCTTCATTACCTGAAGACAGAGAGTCTTTGTCTACAGGACCGATGCTCTTCGCAGCCCAGGGGGGAGAGGAAGGTGCAGGACAAAAACCTACCCCCTTTTCCCCCACCATCCCAAGCCACAAGCTCTGCTGTGAGCTCCTTGCTTGGGAAAAGCATCCAGGTTTGGTGTGCTCAGGTCTCGGATGCCACCTCCTGGCTTTCCCCCTGCACTGTGCATCTCCCAGCGTGGACCGGCAGGACCTTCCCCATCACACTGGGAGAAATAACAAAGCCATGGTCTGGAGCAGGCTCTACCCTTTGAGGAGCTGACCCCTCCCCATCCCACGGATTTTTGACTCAGGATGGAGGTAACTCCTCCAGCTATCAGCCCTCCAGCCACCCGTGAGTGGTGTGTTTGGGCAGGAGCCCATCACAGCGGCACCTTGAGTCCCTTCACTTTGGGGGGGGGGTCCAGGTACCCCAGCAGCTACTGCACAGGGTGTGTTGTGTCCCTACAAACCTACATGACCCTGTGAGGTCTCTTGCAGATCTATCAGGGCTTTTTCTTTGGGGTGGGTGGGAAGGGGGTGAGGGGTCAGGGATGCTGGTTCCAAGTCCCTACAGATTTCTTGCTGGGCTGGGGAGTAATTTAAGCAGGTGGTCGGTGGGGGTGGGGAGGTATTTTTGGAGCTGTGAGGCAGGGTGGGGATGCCCCAGCCCCATGGGTAAGTGAAACTCATGGGAGGGGGCACTGTGGGGCACACGGTGCGGAGCAGACAGCGTGCCCTCTCCTCCCTGCATGTTCTCCAGTGCTTTCCCAGGTCTCTCTGCCCCCCTGGTGATGTTTCTGGCCTGGGTAGGTCTGCTTGTACACCCGCCAGCCAGGCCTGTGTCTCCTGGAGCTGCACTACCACGCTCATCCATCACCAGCCAGCTTGGCCATTCATTTGGGTTGGCCACGTGCCATGGTGGAGCTGGTAGATGTGATGCTCCCTGGCTGCTCCTCATCCCCAGGGCGCCAGCCCCTGCCTGTTTGCCAGGGAAATCCCAGTATCGTTATGTGAGCTGCAGCTTCTTGGGAGTCATCTGGGAGCGGTGGCTGTGGGAAGCCAGAAATGCTGGTTGTTCCTAACGCAGCACGGAGCTGGGGCTGCCTGAGACATCTCCCCCTGGCTGGGGACAGGGACCTCTGCCAAACGGGGAGGGCAGTGGTGGTCCCATGGAGTGTGGCTCTGTGATGAGCTGGGTGTAACAGCAGGGAAGTGGCTGTCAACAGGACTGGAAAGAGAGATGGAGAAACTGTGCTGAAGGTAGAGCTCGGGTTTGGAGGCACCCCTGCCTCTCCCCTTGGAGACTCACAGGAGCTGTCCTGCAGCCTGAGGACAAAATGGTCTTCAACCATGAAGGGCTTCAGTCCCAGCAAGGAGACGTGAGAGGCCCTTCTCCCTGCGCTGCCGGTGCAGACCAGCAGATGGAAGTTGCTGGGCTTTGCAGGAGCCATTTTGATCCTTTGCAGAAGCTGCTTAAGTCGCTCTTCATCCACCTTTGCTGTGGGAAGGGGCTGGAGGCACCAAGTCGTGCAACCAGTGGGACAGAGCTGCATCTGGCTGCAGTGGGAGAGCTGCCGGGCCACCAGGAACGCCTGACCCTGGGGACAGGAGCTCCGCTGCCCCTCGTGTCCCTGGATGAACACAGGCACTACAGGACCTTCCTCCTTTCCTCCAGCTCCGGTTTCAAGCAAGGGTTGAGCTTTTGCACCTGGGCTTCCCACTGGCCTCCCCGAAGATGCCCCGGTCGCTGTGAGCGCGTCTGATCGGTTCAGACGGGCGCCTGAGCCGCTCCACGCGGCCGTTCTGCCTCGGAGCAGCTGGGCTTTGGGTTTGCAAAGCTCCTGGCTGCAGCAGAGTGCAGTGCTGGTGGCAGAAAGATGGGCCAAAGGCTCCCTGGGTCATTTATTTATTTATTTGTTTGTTTGTTTATTTGCCCCCTCCCTTCAAGGTGAGGAAAAGGAGAGAGAGTTTTCCCAGGAAAACGTAACCAACCGTGTGCCCAAACCGGCCTTTTCCCACTATTCCTTCTCCACCCAGCCCCAGTGTGCCCACGTCCCCTCTGGCTGCTCCCTCCTGTGCCCTGAAGGAGCTGGGTGCCAGCACCACTCCCCCCCCACGACATCCCTCACCCAGAGCAGCTCCCCACCCTCAGACTGAAGACCTTCCCCACCCCCAAATCCCTGCCCTGTGTCCCTTTGAGTAGGGCACGGGGAGGAGGGAGCAGCATCGCACACACACACAAGCAGACACAGGCAACACACACACACGTGTGTGTGCACACACACACACACACACACACACTTGCACCACGCTCACACCGGCCGGGGAGGGGGACACCCAGGGACCCTGGGAGCAGACGTGACCTACTTTAGCTCCGAGCGAGCCACGCTACGCGGGTCCCACTGTAAAAGCTTAATAGAGCCGGGTGTAAATTATTCATCGCCTGCCCATGTTAATGCGTGTGCTAAAGGCTTTGCCTTCTTTTTTTTAGGGGAAAAAAAAACCCCACCAACACGCCCTCCTCTATAATTTAAAGCCTCCACGCTCCCATCACTGGCCCTGGATGCTCTCCCGGGGTGTTTCCGCTTAGGTGAGCAAAGCTGCGAGATGAGGATGGACCTGGCAGGGGAGAGCCGGCTGGGCAGGAGCGGGATGCGGGCAAGAGTGGGGATGGGGGCAGGAGGGGGGTGTGGGTAGGAGTGGGGTTGGGGGCAGGAGGGGGGGTGTGGGCAGGAGCGGGGATGGGGGCAGGAGTGAGGATGGGGGCAAGAGTGGGGATGGGGGCAGGAGGGGGTGTGTGGGTAGGAGTAGGGTTGCGTGGCAGGTGGGGATGCGGGCAGGAGTGGGGTTGGGGGCAGGAGGGGATGTGTGGGCAGGAGTGGGAATGGGTGGCGGGTGGGGATGGGGGCAGGAGTGGGGATGGGGGCAGGAGGGGGTGTGTGGGCAGGAGTGGGGATGGGGGCAGGAGCGGGGATGTGGGCAGGAGCGGGGATAGGGGCAGGAGGGGGGATGCGGGCAGGAGTCGGGATGGGGGGCCAGGAGGGGGGGTGTGGGCAGAAGCAGGGATGCAGGCAGGAGGGGGGATGCAGGCAGGAGGGGGGATGCGGGCAGGAGGGGGGATGCGGGCAGGAGGGGGGGTGTGGGCAGGAGGGGGGATGCGGGCAGGAGGGGAGATGGGGGCAGGAGGGGGGATGCAGGCAGGAGGGGAGATGGGGGAAAGGTGGGGATGGGGACAGGAGCAGGGATGGGGGCAGGAGCGGGAACGCAGGCAGGAAGGGGCATGGGGGCAGGAGTGGGGATGTGGGGCAGGAACAGGGAACCTTTGCCTGGACCATGGGCTGGGGATTACACGGGGAAGGGGCTGGCGAGGCTGCTCAGGCAGCCCGCATCAAGTGACTTTGGGGCGGTGGAGCTCAGCCCAGCCGGTTCCCAGGCGCAGGGGCCAGTGGGGCTATTTTTAGCCCTGACTTTTGCTTTTTCTTCTGGTTTTTGTGTGGTGCTGTTCCCTGCTCCGTGCCTTTGCGCAGCGCTGGCCTCAGAGCCTTGAGGAGAAAGGAAAACACCGATCCCCAGGGTGGGAAGGTGCGTGGGAGGGTTTTGGGAGCCCCTCAACCCAGGGACTCACCCAGGGACATCCCAGGTCATCCCACCAGGGCTGGAGCTGCCTCCAGCACCTCATGAGGCAGCTCATGCTGTGACATCCACCCAGCGCCGCGACAGCCACCCCCTGCCCTGCGGTTCCCACGGCTGTTTGAGCAGGTACAGATAAGGCTCCAAAAAAAAACCCCCAAACCAAAACACATGGGCAGGCGCTGCCAGGGCGTGCGTGGCTGGAGGAGGAGCTGGGCGATGCTGCGGCTGCAGAGGCCCTTTGCCTTCTATGGCCATCTCTCCTCGCTGCACTGCTGGCAGGGAGAGCGCTGCTGGCACAGAGGAGAGGCCCTCAGCATCCCCAGGCTGGGGGAGGAAGGGAAGGTTAGGGAAAGAAACCACCCAACCAACCATCCCAAAACCCCCCAAAACTAAAGATCTGATGGCTTGCCTCGTAGAGGTGAGGCCTTCTCCCAGTGGAGGGGTGGTGAGGATGCCCCAACCCAACATTATCACCAGCTTGGAAAAGCCCTTTAAGATCAAGTCCAACCATCCCTGTCCTGTGCTGACCCAGATCCCTGAGCACCTCATCTACCAATCTGTTAAACACACCCAGGGGTGGGGACTCAGCCCCCTCCCTGGGCAGCCTGTGCCACAGCCCCACAACCCTTTCAGTAAAAAACACGTGATCCTCAGCAGCAGCATCCCAGAGCAGCCCACATCCCTCATGATACCCCCCCAACCCTCAAGCATCCCACCCCAGCAGAAAACATGACAAAGGGCAGACAGAGTCACAGCAGCCTCTGGGTATATTTATTACTATTACTTTTTCTTCCTTTTTTTTGTTGCATTTCATATATTATCCAGTTTCACATTCTCAAAGGATCAGCAATGACAGAGCAACAACTTCTTCTCCAACCTTTGAATACAAGTGAGACAGCCATGGTCGTAGGATACTCCAAGCACTTCAAATACCAAGCAATAAAGATGCTAAAACAACAAAAAAAAAATTGCACAATTTCTTGCTCATCACTACGCCTGCCCGAATCATCGTCACAGAACAACCCTTCTCTGTTCAAGCTTCCAACTAAACATTAACTTATCTTACAGGATTACAATTTTTTTTCCTCTTTAATAATAATAATAATTAATTGCACACAAAACACACGAGAAACTCTTTATGATGCATAAATATTTCCTTATTACACATGGTACAAAAATACTTGTAACTTTATTTTTTTCTTTTTTAGTAGGTTTTTTTCCCCCCCCCTTGGGTATTATTCCCAGAAGGATGGTTGATTATTTGGCAGGACTGGATGCTCTCCAAGCAGAAGGATGTGGGAGAGGAAAATAGAAAGGAAAAGAAAAAGTAGTTAGAGAGTTTACAGCCAATCTAGATATGGAAAAGGAGGGGGGGGGAAGATTAATGAAATAAAAATCTAATAAACCCTGACTTTAAAACCAGAGAAGAATGGCTGAGAACAGAAACCCAGTGCATTGGACTTGGGAAAAAAAAAGGAAAAGGGGAAAAAAAAAAAAAGAAAAAGGGAAAAAAAAGAAACATTTTTCAAATTCTTCTGGTCATCCTGGGAAGGGGAGGGCGGAGGTGGGTGGGAGAAGGGTGAGACAAGGACAGTTTAGTATTTCTCAGAGCCAAGTCTTCACCAAAGCGGGCTGAAAACCTCGCCGGATCGATGGGTTGGGCCAAGCCCTGTTGCTAAGGGTTACACAAACGCTAGAACAAACAAACTTACACTCACACAGACACAAGTTAAGTGTTTTAATTCATGCCAGAAAACATGCAAAACCCATCGCCTTTCGTTTCCTTCGGCCGAGCCGCCGGGGCAGGGCGAGCCCGGGGAAGCCCAGCACCCAGCACCCTTCCCCTGGCTGGGTTTCGGCACAGCCCGATGGGTGAAACTCAGCCAGGGAGGATGTCCTGGGGAGGGAGGGATGGAAGGAAGGATGGAGGGAGGGAGGGATGGATGGAGGCAGCACACGGCCCACAATGGGGGGGCTGTGGCAGGTTCACAGTCCGGGGATGGGGGGATGCTGGGAGCCCCAGCAGGAGCACGCTGGGGCCGGGCACCTTGTCCGCTGGCCGTAAACCAAACCAAGAGGAGTCCGAGCGATCGTCCCTGGCACATCCCTCCGTGGAGAGGCAGGGAGGCGGAACACAAGCTGCAGGAGAAGAGTGGGGGTGAGAGGGGCTGGCTGGACCCGCTCCCCGAGCGGCACCCACAGCCCTTCCCACCCCAGGGCTCTGTGGGGCTCCCTGCTCCTGCTCCATCACCCATCGACGTAAGCCAGCCACATCCTTGGGAGGACGTGGGGTACCAAGCCCTAGCTCCCAGCCCTTCTCCCCACAAGAGCCCAAGGACAAGCAAGACAAGGACCCAGCTCAGAGAGTAATTAATTACTTACTAATGAACTAACAAAACTGACGAGACTTCCATCCTTGCTGGGTGGCTTCAGAGGGAGGATACCAGCGCATCTGGAAGAGAAAGCCACGCCAGAGGTCTGTGATCCAGGATCACCTCAGCCAGACCCAGACCTGCAGCTCCTCTGGGCTGTGTACAAGGTCCATGGAGCAAAGACATTTCCAGTGTGGGAAAGGAGGCTCCAAGGTGAGCCCCAGATACCACTCAGGTAGCACCCTGACCCGGGGCCACGCTGTGCCGGCACTGCCCGGCATGCCAGCACCACACTGGCTGGTGAGGACAGGCTCAGGCTCACCAGGCACCAGGACCTGGCCAGGTCCCCCCTGAAGGAGCACAGCAGGACCCCACATCCCTGAAGACCCCATCTCAGGTCCTACCCAGGCATCTCAAGTACATTATACCCGCTGGCATAACAAGACAACAGTCCCCAAATCCACACCCACACCTGGCACCCACTCACTGCCACACACAGACCCCCACCCTTCAAGCTAGGAGAGACCCTCACCATGAAGCTGCCTATGAAGCTCACTGCTGCAGCAGCCTGTGGAGGGGAGGAGATGGGGAGGCAATGTCTGCCCCCCCAAACACGCTCCCCACTCACCTGCACACCCCAAGTTTACATCCTTCTCCCTGCTCAGGCTCCAGCTGGGTGGCTGGGGCTCACTTTGGGCACACAGCACCCCACGGTGGCAGCCACCCTTGCCCTCAGCCAGCAGAAGGCAGCATCTCCAGACCTCACACACCACAGAAGAGACCAACAAAGTTTTCTAAGCCACAACCCTGCCATCAGAAGAGGCTCATGGCAGACCACACCATGGGGAGAACTTAGTGGAGCTGCAAACTAGGAAGGCTTGGGGGTTTCCTTGGCAGGTCATTACACAGCTACCCCTCAGGCACACTCCTTGCTGAGGAAGGACCCAACGAGCAGATATGGGAACAGTAACTGAGCAGACACTTCCCAGCCTGTCAGCAGAGGCAGCAAGCTGGCAACCTCTGGTAGAACAGCATCAGACATCTGGATGCTGCTGCTTGGCCTGTGGGACCAGTACATGAGGCTGGGCTGAGCTACCAGCTTCACGCCCGGGAGCGGTGGGAGGTGAGTCTGTGCCACCTCACTGAGCACAGAGCCAGCAGCAAGTGGAGCTCTGTCTTGCCACTGTTCACACTGGGAACCAGAAGGGAACTGGTGGGAGGAGAGCACAACCCTGGCATGGACAGGCACCAAGAGCAGCTGGTGCACTCGGGGCTCTGGGTACCACTTTGCTCCAAGATGGGCACAGAAGAGGCAGAAAGGCTCCTCCAGCCCAGCATGAGCTGCTCCCTCCTCTCACCAGAGCATCCCAGCAGTGTTGTCCTCATGCCTGGCCTGATGCCCCCCTCCCAAGCATGTGCACCACACCAGGGCCAGAGGGAAGGACCTCAGTATGCCCAAACCAGCTCCAGCCCCTTGAAGCAAAGTCCCAGGTCAGCTGGGCAGAGGAAGAGCTGCAGCCAGAGGAGCTCCCTTGGCAGAGGCTTTATGGCACTCTGCAAGCACACAGGAGTCATCAAGAAAGGAGTTCCAGGGTGAGATGATGGCTGGCAATGGGGGGGAACAGGAGCTGGATGTTCTCCACCCACCTACACAGGCTGACATGCTGGTGACAGACACAACAGGAGCCTTGCTGGGGAGTTACCCAGGAGTGGGGACACAGACCCATATCCCCAGCCTCAGCTGCACAAGGCCTCCAGTAGCTCCACACAGGTCTTCAGGGGAGACAGAGCACACGCCTCCTGCAAAGCCAAGTCCTCCCTCCACCAGCGCTGGGGCTGTGACACTGAGCAGCCCCAAACACGAGCTCAGGGACCTCAGCTCCCTCCTCTTGTGATGGCTCCTGTGGGGAGGAGCCCCACACGCCTGCAGATGCCTGTGCTGACAGGGGGATCCCATTGGGTGGGATCTGCTGGATCCCAGGCTCCTGCCCAGGCACCAGCCCCACACCCCAGGTCCCTGCCCGTGGCCAGGCCCAGGCTCCTTGCTGGACACCTTCAGACACCAAGGTGGTGCCCATCACACCAGCTCCCAGCTGGCCCCACAGCTCTCTCCAGGACCCAGCAGCCAGGTCCCCCCTGCTCAGCCCACACTGGGGCACGGGCCTTACTGGGACCCATCTTGTGCCCTGTCTGAAGAGCTCCCTGGGTGCCACACACACCATGCCTGAGGGACCCAAACTCAGCTGCACCCAGCTCCTCAGCCTGGAGCCTCCACGCTGCTCTGGGGCACAGCTACCTCCTGGCACTGACCCCAGCCAGGACAGCCCACCATGGGCAGTGGCATCACCCACACCTTCTGCAGCTGCCATGCAAGGACAGGGGTTACCCACCACCCCCAGCCCCATAGCCAGGAGGTGCTTGCTCAGCAGAGCCACATCTCCTCAGCAGCCAGCAGTCCTCTTCCCAGGCAGAGTGTCCCACTCCAGCACCCCTCCCCTCCACAGCTGGAAGTAGTTTCCTCCACAGGAAACTCCCCCTCGTTGGAGCCGCCTCCAGCCCACGCTGGGCTCATCCTGGCTGCACACAGGCAGCTGCAGAGGACCAACACCCCCCACCCCACTTCCCTATGTCTGGCAGCTCTTCCTCCCCTCCTCAGGGGTCTGCCCCACACACACCCCTCACCCCAAGCCAGGCCAGACCCTCCAGCACCTCCAGCTTCAACACAAGTCCTGGCTGTTCCCCCCAAAACACACACTGGTCATGCTTGGTCACTGGGCAACCTCCACTTCCCATGGACCACCGCTCCTCAGCCTGCTCCCAAAGGCCTTGGATGCTCCTAGGCACAAACCCCACAAGGCCAACCCATCACAGTCCCACCTGGAAGTCACCCAGCCCCACAGGCAAAGCAGCCCAGCCTGGAGACTGGTGGGAGCTCGTGCAGATGCTCTGACATGCCCAGGGAACGACACTCCAGGTCTTTCAGCCCATGGAAAGATTAAGGGCTTGATGGGATGAGGCAGCAACAACCCCTGGCCAGGAGGGATGGTTCCAAAACCAGCAGGAGGCACAGGAGGAACCAGAGGCAGCAGGTAGCCAAGAGGACTTTCTTCTTGGGACAGTGACACCTGCCAAGGCAGTTTTCTTCAGCCCCTCACAGTGTCTCAGGCACGTTGCTTCTGCCAGGGAGCAGAGAGGCTCTGCAGGTGGAGGTGGGCTCTCCTGGAGACATCTGGAAGAGGAGACCAGGTCCACAAGGTACCATGTAGGGGTGTCCCAAGAGGACTGCAGCCCAACCAGCCAAGTCAGCATGCTTCCCCACAGGGAGGAGGTCTCTCAGAGGGCTTTTGGAGGATCCATTCTCTCCCAAAACGCTGGGTCTGCTGGGGAGGAAGCTGAGAACGAGTGGATGGAGATGTCCAACGCTGGCTGAGTGAGCAAGGAAGGCTTTTACTGGAAGAGACACAGTTGTTTCCAAGCCTGCATTAGCTCACAGTTGGAAGGGACTCTGGCCACACCACCACAAACATCTACTGCTCACCAGCCCACAGGGACAAGCTGGGAATCACCAGCCATCTACAGCCAGCCTTGTGCTGCCAGGCTCCCTCTCCATCCTGGACATCAGCTGAGAAGAGAAATCCATGTCTCCACCTGCCACCTTCCCCAGGTGAGACACACAGAAGTGAAGAGCTTCTCCCTTGCTGCAGCACGAGGCCAGTGACACCCAAACCCACCTTGTTGGCTTATCTGCGTTCTCCAGTCAGCCCCAGCATCTCGTGAAGCTCAGAACCTTCTCCACAACTGGTGGTGGCCCAGCCACTGCCCAGGGCACCAGAAAGGCTCTGGGTGCAGGCAGGGACAGAGAACCCCTGTGTGCTCCTAGGAGCTGGTAGGACCTCAACCAGCACTTCCAAGAGCTGCATCTAGTCACCAGCTGAGCCCCCCTCACCCTGAGAAGCCACAAGTACATCACAGCCACCATCCCCCCAGGCTCATGGAACCACAGCTGATGGGACAGCCTGAGGACACCAACATCATCCATGAACACTCTTTGGACACACTTCCAGCCCCAGCAGCAGGTGCTTCTCCCAAGCCACCCGTTTCCAGGGTCCCTCAGAAGGCTGGGTGAGGACATGAGCATCCAAACAGCAGTGTGCTCTTCAAGCAGCTTGGTCCACCCAGAAAAACTCGCTGCACACCTCTCCCCACACAGCTACAATGGAGAGCTGGAGGACAGGGACATTGCCTCACACCACATTGAAGACCATGCAGAAGACACCAGGTGCTGCTCCATCCTGGTGCTCAGAAGGGGCATTTCAGCAGGGCTCCATCCTTCACCCTGTGCCCCCAGACCTCGAGGCAGTCAGGAAGTCACTTCTGACACCATCTCTGTCCAGGTCACTCAGCAGGTGGGATTTGGTGAGACAGTTGCTTGGCAGGTACCTGGAAGAGCATCTCCTGCACTTTCCTCTGGCTAGAAGGGAGTGTCTGGCTTGGAGAGCTCTCCAGCACTGAGTCACCAGACTCTGGGACAACCTCAGAGCCACAAAGGTCTGGAGGAGTGTTCCACACCTCCAGGAAGCCTGGGACTAGCTAGAAAAAGTAGCCCCAGCATCTCCTGCATAAGAGTCCCACCAGACAAGAAGATACTGGGCACAGGTACCCATCGTTATCTCCAGCCTCCCATCCCAGGGAGGGTCTGTCACAGCTCAGCTGCTGCACCATGAAGCCCAGGAGAAGGTTTTGCAGATGGGATCATGAAGTCAGCAGTGCACAAAGGCAGGATCCCTCCTGATCCAGCAGATCTCCAGGACTCAGACAAGCTGATGGCACCCCCATGGTCACACCCCTGACAAACAGCAGCATCCCAAGGAGGGGCAGTGTTTGAGGAGAGGCACAGCACCTGAGCCCACCCCAGCAGATCCTCCCACATCCCCAGATCTCTAGCACCAAGATCTGCCTCACATCCATCCCCAACCACCACCATTGCTCAGGAGATCCAGCTTGCTCCAAGCCAGCCCAGGCAGCAAATGGGAGGGAGAGAGGGTTTTTGGAGCAGTGACCTCCCCTTCCATCGATGGGCTCTGCCTCAACTCAGAGCTGGGAAGCCTCAGGGTCCTGATGGGCTCTTGTACCACCACAGCCATAATCCAGGGCTGCTCCTTCCACCCACTACTTGCTTGGACAGGTCCCAGTTTCTGAGGCCCACATCTTCCACCATCTCCTCACAGCCTCCAGACAGGGCCACAGCAGCAACAACAGGGAGGCTCTGAGCGCCTCTTGGTCAGCCCATCCCCAAAACAATTGGTATCTGTGAACTCCTTGCCTTGGAGGCATCTATCAGTCTCCTGGACTCTGGGTATCCAACACATCCACTGAGTGAGCCTTCTACAAGCATCACGTGGTAGCTGCCACCACCAGCCTCACCCACATCCTCATGAGCCTGCACCCAGCCCCTGCTCTCCACAGCAGCATCCTGCCCTCAGCTGGGAGCATCTCTCTGCAGAAGAGCTCCAGGACCATCTGCAGCACCTGGTGCCTCCTACCACCCACAGAGCCTGGCTCAGGGGCACTCCAAATCCAGTGGTTTGCCATCAGGCAGCACAACCCAACTCCATCACACAAGCAACAGACCAAACTCTTCACCAGGTCCAAGGGGAACGAGAAGAGCCATATCACTGTCACTACACTTGCATCAAGCCCTCCCCATCTGCCCAGGAGACCCACATCTTTGCACCTCAGAGTCCTCCACAGGGAAAGCCAGATCTGGGATCTCTGATGACTCCTTTCCCCAACACCACTACCACACAGAGGATGGGGGGAAAAAACTCCACCCAGAACCACTGCAAGAAGTGTACCAGGACTTGGCATCTTCAGAGGTGACCACAGCAGCCACCCTCCCTGCCAGCCAGCCCCAGGCCACCTTCCCAAGCTCCCAGTTTCCTACACCCCTCCCATCACTCCCAGGCTGCCAAGTCCCTTGGTTACAGCTCACAAGACCCATGTCCTGCCTGGGCTTTCAGGCTGTAAGAGAGAAGCCAAGCTCCAGGTAGGAACTTGCTCCATGTCCAGTAACTGGAGAGGAAAGAGGTGAGATTAGACCCATGGCAAGGACGGGGCCTGTCCCGAGAGGCGTCTCTGGAACAGAGTGACCGGCAAGTGCTGTTGTCTAAGGTGCCCACTAGAATTTAGTCGTGTGCTGTCGCTACCACGTCACTCACCTCCCCCACCGTGTGCCAGGAGTGAGGTCAAGGTGTATTTCTGGTTGCCCTCGAAGGGTTGTGGTTGGGGAGAAACCAGGTTCCTTTCACGCCGAGCGGCAGGGGTGTCTCTGCCCTGGCTCAACCAGGCTGCTCCCCTCCCACCGGCAGGGCCTGGCTGAGCCCAGCTCAGCTGGGAGGAGCTGATGTAAGACGGTGCCATGCTGTGTGCGCCATGTCATGTGCTGCCAAGTTGGAGATGTGGGTTAGAAAGAAGGCCTGGTATCTCATTCCCCAGGCTCTGGTGGGTGGGTAGCGTGAGGCCCATGCACTGGGTTGCCAAGGAGATATGGGCTACAGAGATGGGCAGAAGCTTGCAAATCCCATGGTGCACCTTGGAGGAGAGATGGTTACCTTACCAGTCTTTCCAGACGTGGCTGCCATCATGCTTAACACTTCTAGGAATGGAGCTGTGGGACAGCCACTCCACTAGCTGCAATAAGGCATCGCTAGGGCGTCCCATCCCAGGGACAGCTCTGAGCTTCAGGGCTAGCCTGCGCTGGCATCATGGCTGGAGTTCACTACGGACATCAAAGGAGGGGGTTGAGAGAGGGTGGGAGGGATGGAAGGCACACGGGACAATCTTAAAATCAGCAGAGGCCCCAGAGGCTCTTGGGGCAGGGGCAGGCCACAGGTTCTTCTACAACAGCCTGGTGCCTGCCAGGAGCATCCCCACAGCACAGCAACTGGGCCGTGCTGGGAGCAGCAGCCATCAGCCTCCACTGCCAGCAGCTTACCAGCAGCTCCCAGTGCCAGCCAAGGCCAGGCCGGCCTCACGCCGTCACTCCTGCCAGCCTCTGGGCAGCTCTTCAGAGGAGGTTGCTTAGGAGCACTGCAGAGGGTGGCCACCTCCTCTCCCACCTGCTACTGGACTTGAACACGGAGCTGCAACAGGACGAGCGCTTCGGGCTTCAATCTTTTGCAAGGAGCTCTCACCTCCAGCTTCATGCCAGCTCCAGGCTACCAAAGCTGCTGCAGCTCCAGCCCTCCCCCATGAACATCCTCCAGCCAACACCAGCCTGAGGAAGAAGAGCTGCAGCTTTCCTGGAGAACAACCCTCATGCCCACCACAGCACCAGCAAGGCAAACCAGCCCCTGCCAGCGAGGGGAGGACTCAGCACACCAAGACCAAGGTTACAGCTTCTAGCCTGGCTTGTGAGCAAAAGTCACCTCAGGGACTTGCTCCACCCTGCCCTGGCTCTGCAAGGGACAGGGCTCTGGCCTGTCCCTTGCAGAGCCAGCCCCTGCCAGCCTGAGTAATGTTTAACCCCATAAAACTTTATTGGTAACATATACTGCACTGGAATGTCTCCTGCGAGGTCACCACCAGCCCCAGCGTGATGCAGCAAGGAGCAGCTCTAACTGCTCAGCCAGCCTGCTCTTCCTCTGAGGAGAGCTGGGTCCTGACATGGACACAGCCTTAGGGGCTGGCTCCCTGAGGAACGGGGGCACTTCACTTGGGCTGGGAGCCCTGCCTATGCAGGGAGCACCCTGGAGCCTCAGCATCATTCTTCAGACCATGGGACCTCTTCAAAAGCTAAGCTGCCTGTCCAGAAGAAGTAGCTTGCCAGTCAGGGGGCAGGAACCCTAAGACCCCAGAGGTAGATCTGGCTGAAGGCCTCCTTGATACCCTCTGGTTCAGGGGAGCAGAGTTTTTTCTCCCCCACCATAAGCCATAAAGTTCTGGCATCTACCCCTTACACTCAGGTTACCCCACTGAAGACCATCTCCAGGTGACCTGCAGTCATGGTTTCAGCTCTCTCAGCCAGGCCAGAGGTCTGTTGGGTTTTCCCTTCCTGGCCCTCCCTGCCAGGGGCAATGCAACTGGCAACAGCCCTTGGCTCCACCACCCTACACGCAAGGGGTAGGGAAGGGAAGACATCTGCTCTCCTGGGCTGCCCAGGAGCAGAGCACACCCCTGATGCTCCTGTAGCTATGGGCACCATTAATAACTTCTGGAGAACACCAGCAAGCACAACCCTCCTGGTGAAGGACTAACCTACTTGAAAGAGCAGCCTGGCTCTGGAGGACCAGAACAAGCTGGACAAGAACAAGCCAGGGCCTTGCCCACACATACCTTGGCCATTCTTGCCTACTCTGCATGAACTTCAGCCCCATACTAGCTAGCCAGCAGGAGGGCAAAAGCAGCAGAGGCCTGCAAGCATGTGAGGGTCAGGATGGACAATCCAACACAGGCCAGAACCTTGCATCCATCCAGTGCCTCCACATCACATTTGGGAAACAAGCTCAGCTCGAAGTTGGGCAATTACAGCCAAGACACTTGCAAGAGGATGTCCTAAGGCCAACTGGGCTGGCCACACATGGCTTCTTGTCAATTTAAAGAGGCAAGAGTAGATCCAAGCCCCCTGCTTGGCAGGGCAGGGTTAAGCCCTGATGCTGTGGGGTCTAAGCCCAGGGACCCCCATGGTAGAGACCAATGCAAGCAGAGCACCCCTGGCTGGGGACATGGATCAGGGCAGGGATGGTGGCTCCAGGCTTGCCTGTGCCAGTGCTCCACACAGAGCACCTTAACCTGGACCAGGGACAATACTCTGTCTTGGCTTTCTCCTCACATTCCCATGGCATCAGGGGCTTCGTGCTCAGTAGGGGTGTTAGTCTCAGTACATTAACACATTCCAGTTTCAGACCAGTCCAGCACCCCGACACCTCCAGCTGCCAGTGAGGGCACCCCAGGACACTGGGCAGCTGGTGCACCCCTG
Organism: Porphyrio hochstetteri; assembly: GCA_020800305.1. Taxonomy (NCBI): domain Eukaryota; kingdom Metazoa; phylum Chordata; class Aves; order Gruiformes; family Rallidae; genus Porphyrio; species Porphyrio hochstetteri. The sequence continues at coordinate 12,558,621 of CM036915.1, read as the reverse complement.
CCCAGGTGGCTTAAGTTTCCCTCTCAAACACACTGGGGTTCAGTACAACCCATTTCCACAGGCTTGTGACCAGCCTCTAGCCTACATCCCATCAGAATTCCTCCTCAGCTCCTGCAGGACACCTCTCTCCAGCTCCATAAGTATTCACATTGCTTGACCCAAGGGGGTTCCAGATGATCCCCTCAGCTTCAGCACCCAGCTGCCTTTGCTGAGACTCCCAGGAGGACCTTTTGTGGCTGGTTTACTTCCTGGCACACATTGTTTGCCCCCAGCACTGTTACCTAGCCACAGGGACCCACAAAGCTGGCCAGAAGTTGAGCCTTTCTCCCCCACCCCACATCTGCCTGGCTCTCACAGAGAAGCAGGGCTGGACCTGCAGGGTCAGAAGGCGTCACCCAGCTCCACGCTCAGACATGTAGACCTCTGCTCAGGGCTGGGGGAGGCTTTGCCCAGGAGCCAAGGGTCAAACCAGCCAAGCAGAGACCCACAGGAGTGAGGAGAGCCCGGTTCCTGGCACAGGACACAGGGAGGGACTCACCTGAGCGTGAAGAGCAGCAGCAGCGGCGGCAGCTGCTGGGTAGGTGAAGGCAGCGTGGGGGATGGCAGGGGTGAGCTCCGTGGTGTACAGGGGGTACGGAGCCCACGCTTCTGGGGAGGCTGGAATAAGAGCTGCTCCGGTCAGGTCATCTAGGCAGGAGACAAGGAGACATCTCAGTAGCTGAGGAGCAGCTACATGCATCTCAGTAGCTGACCAGATAGCTCCAACCCCACAACAAAGGTGTGCACAGCCATCTCAGCGAGGTGCACACCAGAGCAGCTGCTCCTCCATCCTCCCAGCTCTGCCAGGAGAGGCCAGGGCTGCTCTCCATTACTGCTCAGCACCCTTAGAGGGGCTTTGGGCAGGCTGGCTGATACACACAGCACATGGCTGGTGGCACAGGAGGGCACAGCAGAAGATGGGGCTCTGGGTACCACACCACAGGCCACCCAACAGCAGGGCTGCTCGTCCCACCAGGCTACATGGAGATGGAGCAGGACTGGTCCTTTCTGTATCTCACCTACTTTTATGGTATCACTTGAGCTACCAAAACAAACTCTGCTCTCACAACACTTCCAGTGTTGGCCAGAATCACAGGGGTTGGAAGGGACCTCAAGAGATCATCAGGTCCAACCCCCCGCCAAAGCAGCTCCCTAGGACAGGTCGCAACAGGTCTGCATCCAGAGCCTCTTATTGTCCTGCAACCCCAAGATGCTGGTCTTCCTCCACCCAACACATCACCAGAGCACAGGTGGGTACAGATTCCTTCCCATGCAGTGTTGGGCACCTCCCAGGTTGGAGCAGCCACAACCTCAAAGTGCCTCCTAACATACTCACAGGGGTCCCGTGCAATGAAGTGTGCGCCCAAGGCAGGGTGGATGTTGGTGGGGTTTGGTGTGGCCATCAGCTTGCTCTTGGCCATCTTTGTGTTGGCTTTAGCAAACTCTAACCGCAAGGTCTGGGGGTTCTCTGGGTCAAAGCGGATGCCCTGCCACAGGAGAGAGCAGCACAGGCATCTCAGGTGAGGTTTCCAGGCCACACACAGGCTGCATCTACACATGGAGCCAAGCCCAGCCAGGGAACAAAGGCCATCACGCTGCAGTCACGTGCCCAGGCTTTTGTCACCTCACTGCAGCACTGGAGCTCCCACATGCTCGTATTCCTACATTAGCCAGCCCAGGACCACTGCTTCCAGCAGCAGGGATGGAGGTTTGTTCCCTGTGTGCAGTTCAGTGACCAGCACAGCAGTGATGGCCACCCACGCTGGTGAAGAAAGATCTGCCTGCTGGAGCTGGGGTTGCCCCTTCACAGAGCTTCTCTCTGTGGTGCTGCTACATCTGCTGCCAACCTGGGCAGAGACACTCAGCACATGCCCAGCTGCCCAAGGCAAGGTCTACAGCAGGGCAAAGCCAGATCAGCACATCCTACTGCCTCCATCCCAGGAACTTCTGCAGGGCCACATGGGATGGAGATAGTTTCAGGCTGTGCCTGCCATGCTGATCATCCTCCTGTATTTGAGTGGCCTCTTGTCCTCCCAGCAGCATGGAGTGAACTGGTTTCCTTCTTTCTCAAAGCAGGTACCTTCTGGCTGCAGAGGTCCCAGCAGGCCAAAGTCCAGGACAAGGACCTGTTCTGCTGAGCTACCACATGCTTCCCATCAGGGCACTGGGTAAAGTGAGGCTTTAACAAGGCCACCAGCACCAAGGAATGACAGCCACATGACAGACCAGCTTCACAGGGAACCTGCTTTGCTACCCCACTGGCCTGGGTTCTCAACCTGGAGCCTCAAGAAGCTGATGCTGAACACAAGATGAGTGCTACACACCCCATTAGAGCATGACAGCACATCAACCAGCTATTGCCCTATGCCTGCAGATGTTTAGGAGCCACTTATGCCCCCCCAACACCTCTCCTCCTCTGTTTACTAAGGCTTGGTCCCCCAGAGAAGACCTGCCTGCTTTAGGTCCTCCAAGCTAAGCTCAAGTCAAGCAACACTGAGCCCCCACCTCTGTGCTCCCAGGAGGAAAAGCTCCTCAAAGAATGGCTCTGGCACACCTGGACAGTGACCCAGGGGTTCCTCTTAGCCCACAGCTCTTGTGCACACAGGGGGAGCACTTAGATGATAAGGAACAGGCATCACAGACTGGATCCTGCTACCAGAGGCCAACTGCTGAGTAAGGAGGAGCACAGAACTCCAGGAGAAGTGTCTGTTCTCTCCCCACACCCTCAGAGGCCCTGGGACAATCTTCCAGTGGTCACAACCTGCACCTTTGGCATCCATATGCTCAGGCTGACACCAGCCTTGAGCAGCTCTCCCGTTCCATGGTGGGATGCTGCAGGACCATTTAGCTTCCTTATTCAGGGGCACAGCTGAGACACCCCAACCCTTCCCACACTATGGCCAAGGACAGCATCACTCTTGCCCCCAGCCCCAGCAGGGCCCCCACCCCCTGAATCCCACCAGGTACTCACGTTCAGGGCATTCTTGGCTGCTTCAGCACCAGCCCGGCTGTCGAAGGTCACAAACCCAACTGGCTGCAAGAAAGAACACTGCTTTCAGTTCAGAAGCTTCTTCCAGCTCCTCAGGCTCCCCTGCCACCTTCTCCTGCCCTGACAGCTTACAGCAAGGAGAAGAGGTGGCCTAAAGCTGCAGAAGACCTTCAAGTAGAGCTTGAAGTCATCATTCCAAGATCCCCACTCCATGTCCACACCCACCACACGCCAAAAGGCTTTGACATTCCTGCACCCAGGGACACTGCTCACCCAGGTAGCCCCCAGCAAGGGTGGTCCTTGCCCATAAGGGACACTACTGCCTTGTCTAGGATGGGGCTGGGAAAGGCTTCTGGCAGCACAGGGTTTGAGGGTGAAGCATCAGGTCTCACCCACATGGCCCAGGGCAGCAAGAGAAGACACTGAGCCCCTTCAGCACGTGCTAAGACCATCAGGAGGGTAGGAATGAGCAGAACCCAGCTGCATTAACAGTGCTGAACATCACAAAGTGGTTTCTGGCCCCCCTCTCCTCCTGGAACGCTTCTTTTTTCACAAAAGCCAAGAAATACCCAACCCTGGAAGAAGGTGGTACCTGCTTTGAAGTTAGCTTGATCAGTGACCCTTCATAACCCTGCAGAAGAGAAGAAAGTCAGTGTCAGGTTCCTGAAGAGCTACAACCACGACACGGCAGCTCCAGGAGCTGGTGCAGCATCAAGCCAGGGTTTGCAGTGGTAGGTACATTAACAGGTATCTTTGCCACCAAAGGAGAAAGAGATTGGTCTGAGGGCAGCAGGTATCTCTGGTAGTCAACTCTGGCCCTTGGGGAAGACACCAAGGTTTCTAGCTCTTCACCACATTACTAGGACAGCAGCCTGCCTGGCTCATGCCTCAAGCACCCTGCACTAGGAGACCACCAAGGAGGGAACCCCACTTGCCCCAAGGACAGCTCCTGAGGTGATCAAGTGAAGGACAGACAGTTAGGGGATCAGGATGTGTCCTTGAGGAAGGGATGGGCCACAGGGCTGACCAAAGAGCCTTCATCAAGCTTGGAGGTGGCATGATTTCAGCAGGTTCCAGGGGAGGTTACCCAGCTGGGCACAAGCCAGTGAGATACCATTCTGGTTTAGAACCAGGTTCCTCAAGCTTTCAAAGGAGACCTGCCTTCCCACTTTGTTCTTGCTTCCCTCCCACAGAGCTCCTTGCTGTGAGGTTGGCCACAAGACAGCCTCTTTCCCACCAAAGACCAAGCCTGAAGACCCCCTTTACCTTGAACGGTCGGAAGAGTAGGTAGAGCTCTCTGGGCTTGATATCCACAGGAAGGCCACTGACAAACAGCGTCCGTACCTAGGGGAGAAGGTCTGCTGAAAGGCAGCACTGAGTACCAAAGGCAGGAGCACACAGGTCAGAAGCTACATGTGCTAACAGCAGGACACCTTGCACCAGAGGTGGCCTCACAGACACTGACCCTTCTCTAGGTTAGAGGAGCATTGTCCAGGATACAATACACCCAGCCCTTCCCTCCCTCTCACAGAGGATACAGACCTTCACAAAAGCTCAGGCTCTAGCAGAAGAGCCAAGGTTGAGTAGGCACCAACCCCACAGTGCCTGACTGCAGCTCAGGTTTGAAAAACCCCTCACCATCATACACATCTGCAGAAGCCCCCCAACATTGTTGGGATGATAATTCTTGAGTCCATCCCAGCTCCTCCACCGACACACATCAGACCCTTTGGAAGCTGCTCCCAAACCAGCTCTCACAGCATTTGTCCCATGGTGCCCAGCCAAACACCAGCCCTGCTGCACCAAACCCACCTAGGCTGTTGGTCTTTCCAAGCTGCAGAAGTCACATGCCACATCCAAATAAACTCAACATGTTTAAGCTACTGCAGTACCAGAGGAAGACTTCAGTAGGCAGCACATCAGAGTTATCTACAACACTTCACATGAACAGCCAGGGAGAACCAGCTCTGGAGGCTCACAGCATGGGAGAACTCTGCTCAACAGCCAGATTGTCCCAGCCACCTTCTCCAGGAACTGGGGAACATTTGTTGGCTGGCAGCTTGTTTCCACAGGAAGCATCACCATGAAGCTGCCAAGGCTTCTTGTAAATTGGAGAGGTCACTGTTAAGAAGCACAGCTTGCCTAGCACTCACAGGTAGGCTAGGGAACAAGATGGAGATCTGTGCTCCTCACTTGTCATCACATGGGGGTATCACCCACCCAGCAAGTCCCCAGGAGAAGGTCTCAGGACAGCAGTGACACTCAAAGCACCAGACAGCACCAGATGCTGTTGGGCTGCAAACCACACAGCAGGACCAGTAGCCTCAACCCAGTGCCCATCTCCTGGCCAGTTTCCAGCCTGGAGCAACCCCATTACATCTGCAGGGCAGAAGCCCTCTGCTCCCACGTTTTTTGTTTCCCCTGCCCCAGAAGGGGGTTGGATCCATCACCTCCTTAAACCCCTCTTGCTGCCAAGTGAGCAGCACACACATTCCTGGGCTGTGACAGCAGCCACCTGGAGACACAGGACCAGAGCCTCCACACCCTGTGACTCCATGGGGACAGCCAGATTCACACCCTTCCAAGCAAGGGAGCTTCTCCTATTTACAGGAGGCACAGACCTCCTTAGGCTCCCACACCCCAGACTGTCCATCCAGGGCTGAAAGATGTCCTCTGCATCAACTCAAGGCAGCTCCAGCCCTCCAGGATGGACAGGAGCCATGGAAGTCTGGGGCCTCCTGCTCCCCATGCATGCCGAGACAAAGGGCTGCCATCACCCACTGGGTGCCTGCTACCACCCCCACCAGCACACAGGGCACTTCTCCAGCCTGGCCCATCTTGAGGCTGCTGCAGAATGTAACCACAGAACATCCTTCCCTCCCCTGACCCCTCAGTGTGGACACCTCTACCTCACCCCCCAGATTCTTCCCTGCCCTGTCTGGGGAAACGCTCTCCAATCCTGCAGCCTCCCCACCCAGCCTGGCCCCCTCATTTGATGCCTCACTCCAGGGCCACCTCAGGCCCAGACAGAGCAGGTGACAGCACCATCTCTTGGTTGGCTCCTCAAAGGCTCCAGTGCTTCACAGAGCTCCTGTGGTGCATTCCCAGAAGACACTCAGCCATCTCTTGCAGGGCAGGGCCATGCAGAGCGTGGCAGCACACGTGTGCCTCAGCCATGTGGAAGCACCACCACTTTTCAATATTTCAGGACCTGAGCATGCTCAGCCCCCAGAGTGGATGTTCCTTCCAGCAGACAGGAATCTGCCATCCCTGTTGGGTCTCTAAATGGTCCCGTGATGTGTCGCTCCCTGAGTCCTTGCGACAGGCCTGATGGAATGGAAGAGGAGCAGTTGCTGAGGGAAGGAGGAGAAGGCAGAGCCCACAGCAACAGGGATGCCTGGGAAAGCTCTTTATCTGAGGTGACAAGCCCCTAGTGCCAGCCCCACAAGTTGCTGCCAAGGATGGGAGCAAGATACCTTCACCTGCAGACCAAGAGCTTCCCTTGGCCTCCAGAACCAGCCTGTCACCATACGTGGCATGGGAAGGGGGCTCACAGAACCCCACAGCACCTGCCCAAGGCTGGCACTGCCCCAAAGGAAGCCCAGGTGAAGCTAGCATCTTCCAACAAGGCTCCCCCAAGGGTCTCAGGACAGACCAAGGAAGGTCCCCACTCAGAAAAGCTTGTTCTAAGCAACAGAGACCAAGCAGCTTGTTCTCCAAAGCCTCTGCAAACAAGGGATCTGGAAAAGGGGAAGGGGAGAGTGAGACCAAGATATTCAGGGAAGGGAGGGTGAGGCTGGTGAGAGACCTGAGCAGGACATTTGGGGGATCACTCTGAGACACGAGGTCAGCAGTGCTCAAAGCCAAGGAGATCTGGGCTATCCCAAGGGAGGAAAGTGGGAAGCAACGTGCCAGCCTGAGCACCTCGTGCTCTGCAGGCACCCCTGGTCCAGCCTCCCCACCCTGCTCCCAAAACCACCAAGCTGCAGAGGAGAGCAGCAGGGTCCAGACAACATCTCCCAATGGATTAACCAAACCAGGGCTCTCTGGGCACCCATTTGCTAGCCAAGCTTTGGGAGGCCACTAGGACCACCCAGGGCTGGTGAATCCCAGCTTCCAGCCCTCATGCTCAGCAGGACAGACTTCTCCTGAAGTGCCTTTGCCCCATGTGTAGATATCCAGCCCCCCAGAGAGCAGCTGGAAAAGCCACAGGACAAAGAATAACACCCAGGGCTGAAGCAGGAACCATCTGGGCCAACCCAGGGCTCCCACAGGAGCTCAGAGAAGATACAGCAGAAGCAGGAATGCCTTGTTCTTACACTGGCTCCCAGGCCCTGCTGTGGCCCCCCCAAGGTGAGATCCCAGGTGAGAGCTGCCCCATCTCACCCAGGATGGCTGACCTTGACATGCAGAGAGAGCAGCAGGGCCAGGAGCAGCTCTGGCCTAGGCCAGCCTGGTGTGGCCATGCTGCTGGAGGCCCTCAGAAAATGCTTTCCCTTCCCCATCCCTGCCCCCTCTGGGGATGTCCCCAGTCCAAACACCCGGCAGAGATGGAGGAGAGCCATGGAAAACAGGATCTGTGCCAGGAGGGACAAGACCTAGGCCATCTCTTAGAGACAGAGGATCCCAGCAGAGCTTCCCATGCAGGAAGAGGGAGGGACAAGGACAAGCCTCAAGTCCTTGGTGGCTTTAGAGTGGCCCTTTGGCAGGGAGGGATGCACCCCTGGTGTGAGCACACCCGGGTGCTTCTCACTGAGGCTTTAAAGAAGCTGAGCAGCAATGCCTGGCTCCTCCTGCCACAGCTCCAGCACTGCTGGGAGGTCACCACAGGCCCTACAACACCCACATCTCCTGGTCACCTCAGCTTTTCCATAGGAGCTCCTCAAAGGGAGCTGGATGCTGCCCCACAGCCCAGCAAGGGTCATGGTGCATCACAAGCAGGCACAAGTGCCCACCCTCATGTGGGGGCTCCAGGGGTCTCCAGTGCTGGGCTTCTGTTCAGAGGCTGCTCCCAGCCCTCCCCAAAGCCAGCTACACTCCCAGAGCACACAAAGCCTTTGCCACCAGTGGGTAGAAGACATCTGAGGTCAGCTGCAGCCACAACATGCTCCAGCACCACCCTACATCCCCCCTCTCCTGGAAGCCACCCCAGCTATGTGCTGCTTCTCTCTTTCCCTGAAGACAAGCCATCATCTCCCAACTTCTTCACACCAGTGCATCCACAGAGTCTTCTTCCTATGCCACCAGCAGCAAGGACATCCCCCACACCACCCTGCTGATGCCACCAGCATCCCAAAGGCAGTCCCTGTTCTGGGCAGCTACCATGAGGTCCCAGCATGTGGGGAGGGTGGGGAACATGCAGAGCCCTGGTCCTGGCCACTTAACACCAGGATGCTGTGAGGCTGCTGGCTGCCCCAGGAGCCAGGACTCATAACACATGGCACCGAAGGGCAGAGAGGAGAGCTCACAAAACACTGGGGAGCCCAGGCACAGGGCAGCACCCTCATCTTGCACCCAACACAGGGGTGGCTGCTGGTGGACCCAGCGCTGGGCAGTTTTGGTCCTCAGCACATCAAGCTCCCAGGGAGGGGGAAGCTGGGGGAGATGGATGGCTGGCTGGTCAGGGGGAAGCAGAGCAGCCTTGACCCTCCCCAGGGCAGCAGCCTTGCTAACAGGCTCCTTCTCTGCTCTGTGCCTCAGTTTCCCCACCTCCCTGCATGCAGCTCCAGCACTGGCAGAGCTCTGATGTCCTCAAGCAGGGTAGAACTGAGCCCCAGCACAGGATGGGACCAGGAGCTGCTCCTACATTGGGCAGGGGGGACATCAGCAGGGTGCAGCCACCCCTGCGGTCAGGGCAGGAAGGCGTTGGAGCTGGGGGGAAGCTGGGAGGGGCACCAGCCCCCACCCAAGGGAGCAGGAAGCACATGGATGCTGATAAGTCTGGGCACCCAAGAATAGCCCGTGGCCCCATGGGGGGAAGCTCTGCAAGAGAGACTTCCCCTGGTCCCCGTGGCCAGGTCCCATCTCCACAGGGTCTCCTGGCACCCACAGGGAGGGGGTTTGAGCCTTGCCCACAGCTCTCACACCAGGGAACCTGCTGCAGACCCACTCCTCCTGCCCACACCCAGGCATTTGTTCTCCTAGCAGGAGGCAAGGCAAGGTCTTGGCAGTCTCTACCCTGAGAAGACATTGGTTGGATGCAGGACCCTCCTGAGGTACATTCTCACCTCAGGTCCTAAAGCAAATTCATCTCTCTGCTTTGTCCCACCTCAAGGAGATTCCCAGGCACTTTGTGGTCCTGTGTCACTGCCCACAGAGCCAGACACATCTCCAGAATGACATGGGCCTCTCTGCAAACCAACAGGACAGGAGGCCCCATGCTGCTGGGCACCCCACAGCCCCAGGAGCACACCCAGCAACCCTTCCACACAGCCCAAGGGATGGCAAGCAAAAGGCTGCAGCAGCTCTGCACTGCAGACAGTGGTCATGGGAGCATCACCCCACCCACAGGCAGACCTCTGGGGACACCAGGAGGACACCAAGCACCCACAGGACTGAGCTGCCATTGCCTTGGTGCCCCATTGCACAGTGGGGATGGGCTGTGACACCTAAACATGGGGCAGGAACACCAGCCCCATCTCCCCCTGCACCCCAGGGTGCTCTGCCCACAAGGCCCCAAGCGAGCACCAGGCTGCTCAGCACAGAGGGCTGGGCAGAGGTGAGCCCAGCAGAGCAGGGCAGATGTCCAGCAAGAGTAGATATGCCACATGGTCCAAACTCTGAGACCACTTAGGTCATGTCCCACTCAGCTCCCCACCTACATCCTCCTGCACCCAAGGAGCTCCAGGAAGTGAAGCTTCCAGAGAGCACCCAGCTCCTCAGGGAAGTAGTGGAGGAAGTCCATCAAGCTTCTGCCATAGGTGACCTTTCAGACAGGTATCCACCTCCTGCTAGGAGACAGGAGGGACACATGTCCCCAGGCTGCAGCTGCCAATGTCCAGCCACGTACCAAGACCCAACCCCACACTCAGGCAAGACCCCATCACTGCACCCCTGGCAGTGTGGGAGGGGAGGTACCATCCCACATCAGAAGGTATGATGCTTCCACAGCCTCCTCTAGGCTGGAGACCCTTCCTACAGGTCAGGCTGCTCTGCTGGGTCCTCAGGTTTCCAGCAAGCACAGTGTGGAGCCAGGGAGGCTTGGGCTCAGAGACCCAGCAGGGATGTACATGACCCTGCATCATTGTCCTCTCCAGAAAGCCACTCCAGCTGCCATGGGGCACATCACAGCAAGGCTGCAGGCAGATCTCACACCACGTGCTGCCACCCTGCCCTACCACAGGGGCAACACTTAGCCAGTTGGGATCCAGTGTTCCTGGCCATGGGGCACACAGAGGTCAGCATCCTGCCCCTGTTCTCAGGGCCAGGCAGAGGAGATGATCTTCTCCAACAGATGGATAGAGCAAGACTGAGCACCATCCATGTTCCTGCCTCCAGGCAAGAGCTAGTGGGGAGCCCTGGGGCGCCAAGGAAGCCTCACTACCCCAGACACACCTCACAGAGCCTGGGCCTTGCCTGCCATCCAGCCACCACCCAAAGCATCCACACACAGCACCCCTCTCCAGTGGGGCTGAGCCAAGGGGACGCAGCAGCTGGTGGGACAGGCAGCCTCTCAGCCACACCACAACACCACAGTGGTCAACATGCCCTTGCTGAGCCTGCAGCATCCACCTCTACCACATTGAGGTCATGGTCACCTGGCACACATCCCCTCATGGCACCAGCCCCACCACCCACCCCAGGGCTCCTCCTCCTCCTGAGCTGGCCCTGCATGTCTGCTGATGTCTGTGCTGATGCTCCTCAGCACGGCCCAGGTTGGGCAGCCCCAGGGCCGGTGCTGTATCCCCCTGTCCTGCTCCCCCAGCAGGTCTAACAGCACAGCATCAGGAGAAGTTCCCCCACAGCACTCCCCATGGGTGGATTCTTTCCCCTCAGAACCTCTGTTGTACCAGCCACCCTCACAAGGTCACTGCAGAAGGTACTCTCCTGCTCCAGGTGGTCTGTGATCCACAGGCACCTCAGGAACAGGATTGTGAGACCATTTGCCTCCAGGCCCATGGAAGCCACTGGGTCCCAGCTGGAGCCTGGTACTCCTAGAGCAGTGCTTGGCACCTTCAGGTGGGGTGCTGAGCACTTTGCATCCACACTCAGGCCTTGGTGAGGCTTCAAGCCATTCCCTCAGGTACCCAGAGGGCCAGGACAGGCAGTGGGATTGCTGTGACCCAAGCAGCTCAGCCTCTATGACTTGGCATGGCCAAGACCAGCAAGCCCAAAGGATCTTTGAGCTCCAAAAGCCTTCCATACCCACTCCAGCAAGAGTCACACTTCACTTTACAGTGCCAGATGATCCTCTAGCAGAGGCACAGAGGACAGCAAAGCCTGAAACCCTCTTCACTACCTTCCAGACCTCTCCAAGGGCATCCTTCCTTCTTCACCCACCTCAGCAAGGGAAGAGCAGATCCTCTGGTTACCAAGGGAGCCTTTGGGTTCAGCCCTTCATAGCTCCTACAGGCATCACCAGAAAGCCCTTTGTTCTGGTGGGGAAAGCTCTGCTCAGCAGCTCCCCAGACCAGCTGAGGAGGAAGACTCATGGCTGAAGGTGGGCAGACCATGGGGGATGCTGAAGCTCAAAGCAACTTAGACTCATGTCTAATAAACTGGGATGTCAAAGAGCAACAAAGGAGAAGGAAGCTCCTTTGCAGGGTATTTACAGAGCCACCATGGCATGAGGACATGACAGGGAGGGTCCTGCATCCCTCCTCCAGCAAGATCAACTCATTGAAAGACCAGAAGGAAGCCTAGGGACACCCTAGTTGCCAGAGCCACACATACCTGGTGACTTCAGGCTATCTGCTCAGCCAGCAGTCTGTCACTAACAGAAAGGGGACTCTTACAATGCACAAAGCCAGCTCTGAAGCACCACCTTGGTTCCACCATACAGAGTACAAGAAGATTAGCAAGTGGTGACCCCAACTGCTGCACCCATGAGGTCTCTGCAGCAAGGAGCCCCATCACAGAGTCATCTGACTCCAGAAACCACACGAGCCTTGTTTGTTTCAAGTCAGAGCGCTAGAACCAGGCGTGCCAGAGGCATCCAGGTCCACTCAAGCAGAGATTACAGGAATCAAGAGATGCCTGGCACCAGTCCACAGAGCGCTACAGACACCCATCACATAACACCAGCTGCTAACCGTTGGCGTTCCCGGGTGGGTCTGGATGGCTGAAGTACCAGGGATGATGAAGTGCTTGCTGACCAGGAAGCCTCCTGGGAGCCAAGAGCCTTCCACCTCCCCTAACGGGGCATTTTCTAACCAAGGAATGACACCACCACCTTGCTGTGGACCACCAGGGAAGACAATCCTCTCCCAGCACAGCACGGTCAGGTAGCTTCTCACCTCTGCTCTGCCCACCCAACACAACCTCAGGTCTGATACTTTCCACAGCTCACAACATTTGAGCACCACCACAACAGCAGCAGCCACCACCCATAGAGCTGCAGGAGCTCCAGGCATCACCTGGACAGAAGAGGCCAAGAGGACCTAAGGGACAACCACAGATTGCTTTGGGCACCCAGCTCCAGATCTTCCCAACCACCTACAACTTCCCCAGTGACCTCCTGGGCAAACACAGGCGACCTTCCAGAGTAGGAGCAACACTCCTGCATCAGACACCAACACAACACACCATCTCCACACCAAGCAAGAAGCCTCCTGGGGCTGTTGGGAAGAGCTCTGCCCACAGTGGGGCCACATGGCACCCAGGCAGCTCCCCAAATCGCTCTACCCCTCAGGAGCACCAGGACATGGGATGTCACACAGCTCAGCGGCCGCCCAGAAAAAGCTAAACAGGAGATAGAGGCGAGCGGGGAGGGACTGAGTTTGGGGAGGTGTCTGGTGAGGAACAGCAGGGACTGACATCAGGCCCTGTTTGTTTAACATTCCCCTTAACGACCTCGAGAGCAGCGAGAGGCATTCCTGTCCTCCGATCCCTGTCCTCCGTGTGTCACCGGGCAGGAAGGGGCTGTGAGACCCAGGGGCTCGCAGATAAGATAAAGGGAAAGGCTCAATTTGGGAGCTTCACCCCTGCTGTATCTGGGGCACACGGCGCCCTTCTGCAAGCACTCAGGGAGGCAGTGAGAGAGGCTGGCGGGGGGAGAGGGGGGGACTGGAGGAGTGTCCATAGCGCCAGGATCCGCCAGCGTTCTCCGCGCAGCGTGGGAAGACATGCCAGTGCTCCCTCCTGCGTATGTCGGGACCCAGGGATCCTGCCTCACACCAAACCTATTTTGGGGGGCCTGAGGGACATGGGATTAGGACCACAGCAGGACCCTGAACACAAGGTCACTCCTCATGAGCTGCTCCCCCAGTGAGGAACAGCACCCGGTCAGCCAGGGGGACACATGGGATAAGCAGTTCTTCAGGGGACTTCACAGGCTCGGAGCGGCCACCATGGAGCCCAACCTGCAGCTCACCACCCACAGCCTTATGGGTCTTGGCACAGGGAGGGCTTTCCAACAGCAACCCCCATTCCCAGGGATGGGAACACCCCCTGTGCTGGTCCCAGCCCACTGCCACCCAAGCATCCTCAGCCACCCTCAGGGAGGTCGGTCCTTTGCTGCACCCCTGGGCGCAGGGCGATAAATGTGCCCAGTGACACTGGCAGGGGGGGACTGCAGAGTCACATCCCCACCATGGGCCCAGCTTGATGGGGAGGAAGGGGTTACATCCATTCAGTCCCCAGGGATGCCATCAGGAACTCAAGCACCATCGTAGGTAGGACCAGCTTCCCCAAAGGGCTCCCAAAACAAGCACTTCCAGTACCCACATGGCCAAGCCACCACCCAGCAGTGGGGGACAGGACAGTTCAGCCCAGTGCCTAGAGCTCACCCGGCCACTAGCCCAGCTGGAGCAGCACGGCCAGGATGCAGCATCGACCCCGGGAGCTTTGCAGGCCAGTGAATAATTGGATCAAGGAGCCGCATTGAGTCTCGTGCACACGCGTGCGCAGCCCGTGAAACCCCCTGGTACCGAGGCTCCCCACCCCAAGGAAGCAGCACAGGGCCTGGGGTGCTCCATCCCTCACCCACCCACCCACCCCAGTGCTACCCAGCGAGGCTGGGACGTGTCACCAGCAGCATCACATCCATGTCCCATCGCATCGCCTAAGCCTGGCTCCGCGCAGGGAAGGGACACACCATGTCCACCACCTGCCAATCCATTCCACCCCGTTACCCGGGTCCCCACGCTGAACTTGAAGACCAGTGGGTGGTGTGATGGCCCCAAGACAGCTGGTGCATGGGGACCATCCAGCCCCAGCGGGTGGCAGAGCAAGCCAGGCGCCATGTTGCGGCGGTGCGAGCGCACGGCGCTGGAGGAGCGCGAGGGGAGGGGGCAGAGCACCTCCCCGGTCCCGAGGGCCGGGTGTGGAGGACTGCAGCAGAAAGCTACCGAGGCCAGGCAGCTTCCAGTGCTGCCTCCAAGATGGAGGGTGGCTGGTGACCCACTGCACCAACACCCACTCGAGGGGCACAACAAGGGACACACTGAGCCCAGCCAGCTGCTGTAACACACAGAGGGCTGCGAGCTCAGCCCCTGCATGTGGCCACAAATGACCAACCCTTGGTAGCCCCCCCAGCATCCAGGCTCCAGCTTGCCATGGCCACCAAGGGAAGGAGATGGATGGCGAGGCAGCCACAGCCCTCCAGCCCCAGCCCGGCTGCCCACACATGGGGAGTGGGTCAAGGTCTCTGCCTCTGTGGTCAAAGCGTGGCCCACACAGGCAGAGCGGTGCCCAGACAGGAGCCCATTGTCCCCTTGCCATGGGGGCTTGGGGACATGACCCCACCCCCCCACCCCCAAACCTGGGGGGACCTGCAGGTGCCCTGCCCCACCTGGCTGCGAGGGTTCCAGGCTGACAGGGGGGGAGACCCTCCCAGCCGGGGCCGAGCCTTCCCGGTCCTCCCCTCCGAGGGGCCCCGTGGGGCTCCTTCAGCCCCCAGAGCCGCTCCCAGGGCCCCGCCCGAGGTGGGGGGGCTCCGACTCTCCGACAGCCCCGTAGCGCGGCTCCCACTGGCCGGTCCGAGCCCCGGCATCCCGCCTCCGGTCCCCCGAGGGTCCGACCCCGACGCCCCGACCCCGGTTCCCCGGCCACGGCACCGCACCGCGCCCGGCTCCCCGACGCCGCAGCCGCCCCGTCCCGCCGCCGGTTCCCCGCGTCCCCCCGCCCCGCACCTCCTCCTCGACGTTGCCGCTGCCGTTGGTGTGCTCGGTGTCCTTGTTGAGGTTGCTCATGGTGGGGTGCCGGGGCAGAGGGAGGGGGGCCGGACGGGGCGAGGAGGGGTGGTGCCGGTAGCTCCGGAGTTCCGCGGGTGCCGGTGCGGTGCCGGTGCGCGGGGGCGGTGCAGGGCGGCGGTGCGGGGCGGCGCTGCTCTCTCGGTTCACATGCGGAGTCCCGGGACCGGACCGCGCCGCTGTTAAGGGCCGGGGCGGAGCGGGGCGGAGCGGGGCCGAGCGGAGCGCAACGAGCCGCAGCTGCGGGGCCGACGCGCCCCAGCCCCCGCCGCCGCTCCCGGTGCCGCCGCCGCGCACCGAGCAGCGGGGCCGGGACCCGCCCGCCCCCGCCCCGCTTGGCCGGGGCCGCCCCCGGGCCGCCCGCCGCCAATCCCGGCCCGGCCCGCCTCCCCCGGGGGGGTGCGGGGATGCTTTTTTTTGTTGTTGTTGGGCTGGAGTTATTTTGCTCTCTTTTCCCTCTTTTTTTCCCCCTCCTTTCCACGAAAAAACTTCCTCAACTTTGATGAACTTTCGGGCTTCGACTTTCTTAAAGGGGCCGCCGGCATCTCCGCCCGCAGCGGGACCGGGCCGCTCCTGCCCGGGATCCCCGGGACTGCGGGGACACACACGGTGCCTTACTGAACCTCACGGGGTCCCAGCGCCCCGCGATTGCAGCCCCATAAGCCCTCAGCAACATCCCCCAAAAGCCTTGGGAACAGCAGCCCTGGGAGCTCAGGACAAAGGTCCTATAAGCCCAAGGCTCCTGGAGAGCATCCCCCAAATCTTCCCAGACAGCACCCCTTGGTTCCCGTGGGGCAGCAGCCTGGTTCCTCCCCACAGGGAGCTGGTGGGTGCCAGGAGCACAGCCCCGCTCTCCGTCCTGGGAGGAGGAGCAGGGTTGAGGCACATCCATCTTCTTGCCCTCATCAACCTCACCCTAACCAAGCAGGCAAGGAGGTTGGTGTGGGTGGGAGCCAGGCTCTGGCAGGGTGCCCAGCCCCCCGATGTGGCCACCCACCAGCCCATCGTGAGAGATCCCCACCGTGCCCATGGAGCAGCCTGACCCGTCCCCATCTCCGTGTGGTGGCTGGAGGGGATGAAGCAGGTCCTGCCTCACCCCAGGCCTTAGTGCCAAAGGGCAGCCTGCAGTTGGGATGTGTAAGGGGAGCAGAAAGCGGGGTATGAGGCAGTTCGGGCACACTGTGTCCCACGGCTTGGTCACCGTGTGAGGCAAACATGTAAAGTCACAGAATCCCCAAATGTGTGAGGTGGGAAGGGACCTTCAGAGCCCATCCAGTGCCACCCTGCAGTGAGCAGGGACATCTTCACTACAGCAGGTCGCTCAGAGCCCCATCCAGCCTGACCTGGGCCTCCACCACCTCTCTGGGCCAGTGTCTCACCACCCTCATAATGAAGAGCTTTTTCCTAATATGCAACCTAAATCTCCCGTTTTTGAGTTTAAAACCATCACCCCTTGTCCTACTGCTCTGTGCCCTCGGGAACAGAGAATCCCAAGGGCTCAGGATCAGCCGGCCAAGTGGGAGATGGTCAGGGGCTCTGAGCCTTGTTAGCTTGAGCAGCACTCGTCCTCAGCCCTCACTGCTCCTTCAGCACCCAAGCTGGGCCAAAGTGTGGGGAAGCATCAGCCCAACCCTGTCCCGGTGGTCCCGTGGCCCCCATGAGCTGCCAAAGCAACGTGTGCTCCTCGTCCTTTGCTCGCTGGGGTCAGCCCTGGCTGGAGATGCTCTGGCACAGCTGGTGGTCCCAGCTGCACTGAGTGTCACTTAGGAAGCAAACCCAGTTGGTGACAGGCTCTGAGCCTGTCTGCTCCCAGCCTGGAGAGAACGTTTCCCTCATGTGCTCATTGTAAGAGGTGTGAGCCTGGCTGGGGGCAGCCCCAGCTGATTTCTCTGCTGACACCTGGGCTCATTGCCACCCCCACTCCAACATTCACACCTGGTTATGCTGGGCTCCTCCCAAAAATTTAACCCCAAACACATCCAACCCCACTTGCGACCCATCATCACGCAAGGAGTGGTGGGTCCAGCACCAGTGAGGACCAGCACCGTTGCCGTGCTGGTTCCCACAGTCAAGCAAGCACCTCGTTTCACGGTGGGAGGGATGCCAGGGCGGTGGAAACGTGGGCATCCTCCTGGGACTGTTGGCTCAGCGTTCCCTTGCTTTCTAGGTTAGGGCTTCTAGCAGCAGCAGCTGGTTGCTCACAGTACAGTGGGCCTGTGCCTCGGAGTCGTGGACGGATGGCAGCAGAGCAACTGCTTCATTTTGTAAGGGTGCATAAGGAGACGCTGAGCAGAGAGCCTGACCCCTGCCAGGCCCTGCTGGAAGGAGGGGAGGGGAAACCTCACTTTTTAATTTAAAAAACCCCCAAACCCCAGGTTGTTTATTTACAGTTTTTGGAGACCTTTCACACCCGGCCCTGCGAAACCACGGCGAAGCCCCCGATCCTCCCACAGCAATCGGCACAGCTGGAGCCTCACCAGAGCAACGACCTTCTCCGGTCCCTGGCAGTGCTGCACTTCACCCCCGACATCAGGCTGAGCAGGACAAGCTCCCCAAAAACAACATCACCTCCTGTGCCAGCCAGACTCAGAGCATGCCTGCCCCTTCCTGTGCTAATGAAGCAGCAACCAGCGCAACCTTACGGGGGCTTCTCAGTGTTTTGGGGGTGTTTTGGGGATTGGGTTTATTTTGCTTTCTCCAGACTTGGGGTCCACAGAGCCTGCGGTGAGAGGAGGGAGATGCAAAGGGGTGGAGGTGAGAGGCAGTGGTGGGTTTTCATCGCCCCCCAAGGAAGCTGTGCTGCACGCACCCATGGAGGGAACGCGCCCGGCGCTTCCACAGCAGGAAAGCCCCCGCCGCAAGCGGAAGAGCTGCTGCATCCATCACGCTGCGGCAACGACGGCAGGACCACTGCAGCGCTGCCAGGCTGCTGGCTGACAACCCCATGGTTTATTCCACAGCTGGGCTCATTGTGTTGCTGTCGGGTGGGAGAGGAGCATCCCATTTGCCCAACCCCCCCTTGGAGCTGTGCGTGGAGGCAGCATCCCTACGCCCCAGCATCCCATGGCACACAAGCCCCGTTGGCATCCCTGTGAACATCACACCCCGGCAGCACCTCCCTTCCCAAAGTGCTGTGGTGATGCAGCATGTGCTTCACCACGGTGACGGCTGATGGTCCAACCAGCTGCACAGCAGGGAGATGTCTCCTGCCCTGGGAGCTTGTAAAGGTGGAGCAGTACCACAGTTGGTGCTCCTGGCTCGTGCAGGTGGGTCAGTCCACCACAACTGCCTCTGCAGCAGTTTCACACTGAGGTTTGTTGGTGCTTGAGTGGTCTCCACTTCCCTGTGGAGATGCTCAGCTGCAAGCGTGTGACCTGAGCCCACATGGGCTGCGCCAGCGCAGGGCCGGTGTGACACCCTGGCTTGGACCATTCTATGGTGACATGTTTTTATGCCAACACTTCTCACACCAAGGCATCTATCACCCAGCAGCATCTGCCTCTGCAGCCCAGCCAAGGTCCACCTCAGAGCCCCCATCCTGCCCTAACCCCACGCAGAGGTGATGCTGTGACCGCCCAGCCTGTGCCCACCCAACCTCTCCCGCACCCGTTCCCATGGTGGGTGGACAAGCTGCCAGCAAACCCAAATCCACGCTGATGAGAAGCCCCTAAGCGAGACCAAATGGTTACTTCTGTGCCCAAGGCCACGTGGTGTCCCATGGTCATTCCAACATGGACCTGACCCTGCCTTGCAGATGGTGACAACAACCCAAACCCAACTGTGCTGCCGCCAGCACGCGGCAGGGCCAGGAAAGCAGATTGCTGGGGTGACCCCTGAGCTGCGAGCCCCAGCCGGGTCGCTCCTGGCTGGAAACCAGCATCTTCACCTCCAGAACAACTTCCAGGTCTCCTCCACGCTCCTTCACGTGTGGGGATGAAACAGCACAGCCACAACACGCTACATGAGCGGCTCTGACCACACTGTCCTGCCTGTCAGTGGTGGGACCTCACCCACGAACAGCAGTAGAAGCTGGGAGAGGTTCTGGGGAGGGGGTTCCTCAGGGACCTGAGACAGAAACCAGCTGTCATCAGCTGAGAAATCGAGGTGGGACTTGAAAGGAAGCCCCCCCCACCCCGGAACAGTCCAGTGTTTTTTTACATGCTGTTTCTCAGCTTTCCATTTTCCAAGGGCTCTTTCTCACCCTGGAACAAGCGGATCGGTGGCGCCAGGCCAGCCAGGAGCATGACCCAGCTGCCTGCATGCCAGCTGCGGGTAACAACTGCACCGTTTCCTCTCCCTGGCTGGGTCCCCACATCCTGTATCTGCTGCCTGTTGGTTCTGTGACCTCAGGACCCATTTCTCTGTCTGTAGAGAGGCAACGATTTTCCTTTTGGAAACCATGGGGCTTGTCATGGGAGTACCCTGGGTGCCCACTACCCCCATCACGGGCCGCACTGCGCTCCAGCTGAGGCGCTGGGTTGTTTTGCTGTTTCTCGCTGCTTATCTGGGAGAAGCCGGAGCCTTGGCGCTTTTCCCAGGGCAGAGAGGATGCTCCCTCTGGTGCCACTTCCAACATGTCCGAGGTATGGCGAAGGGAGGATTTCCTCCACTCACCACTGCTGCCAACTTCTCCTCCTCCTGTCCTTGCCTGGGAGGCCCCACATCTCCCTGGAGTCTCAGCAGCTCTCCTCCATCCCGTCCCAGAGATGTCTCTCTCCACCCATTCCAGCCATGCTTGCCTCATGCCCTTGCAGTCTTTCCACCTAATTATTCCAGCAGCAGTGGCTGGAAGGAGACCGCTGACCTTGGGACATGGAGAAACCATGAATTCCAGCTGACCCAGCAGCACTGGGGGTTGGCCAGCACTGCTGTGGGAGGGACGGGCCACAGGCCGGGGGCTTGCGTCACTGAAGGCTCTTTACAGCCCCCTGGGCGAGCTCTTGGAGACCTTTCTGGCCATGGGCAGGAGGAGACTTCAGGGCTGAGGTGCTTCTTTTCCTACAGATCAGCATCTAAGCATCTGGATGTTCTAGCATCACACAGCGATGGTGGGAGGGGACCTCTGCAGTCTCCCATCACCAGCTCAGACCTTCACGAGCGCTGGATCAGGTCAGGTCTGGCTTGGAACCCCCCGAGGATGGAGCAATCCCACCTCTCTGGGTGTCCACCCCACAGCTGCAGCACCCTGCAGGGAGTCTTCCCTAACACCCGGCCGTCCCACCCACATTCCATGGCTGCTGCCCCATGTCAGGTTGTCTGACGCCATCAAAGAAAGCCCAGCTCCACCACCACTGTAACTACCCCTCTGGAGTTGGAAGCTGCTAACGGATCCCATTTCAACATCCTTTTGACCACACTACCTCAACCCAGCTCCTTGGTGACCCTTCGGGCAACTTTGTGTAGATCCAGGCCTGGATGTTGGTGGCCCTGCCTGTGGCAGGGGGTTGGAGCTCTGTGATCCTTGGGGTCCCTTCCAACCCAGACCAGTCTATGATTTGCCAGCCCCTTCTGTGGTTGCCCCACCTCTGCCCAGCACAAAGCCTGCCAACCCATACCTCCTTTGGCCCATCTGTCCCCAAACAGCAGGGACAGCACTTTGCCAAGGCCAGGCTGAAGAGCAGCTCCCAACCTCCTCCATGCAATGGGCAAGGCCACATGGCTACACCAGTCCTAAACACCACAAAGGTTCTGGTGGCAGACCCAGCTCCTTCCCAGTGGAGCCATCCAGGTGCCTGCTGGTCCCAGTACTTAACTGCAAGAGCTGCAGGACACATCACTGCACCTGGAAGAGGAGAGAGCCCTGGGGCACAGGGCACCAAGAGGCAAGGTCATTGTAAGAGGCTCTGGAGCAATGGGACGATGCTCGAAGGCAGGAGAGCAGGAAGCCACCCCCCTTAATGGCCAGGACACCCTCCTGGGGCACCCGCTCCGTGCCCCAAAGCGATCAGGTTGGCAAGGTGCTGCCTTCCCCTCCAAAACCCACGATATCCCCAGGAGAACTGGCGCTGGGGACGGCTCCGTGGGTACTGAACAGCGGGATGTGAATCCCCCCGTCCTGACTGCACAGGCTTCGGGGTGGCACAGCGGGCACTGGGCAGAGCATGGTGGGCACTGGGCAGAGACGAGCAGGGTTGGGGGAGGAACAGTGGGGCTGGCTCACTATCCAACATCACACACCCAGAGTAGCGGCTCGGAGGACGGCAGCGAGCGCTTTCAAACTTTAGTTCCTTTCCGTACGTCACCGCTCGTCTTCTCCAGCTCTGCCTTCCCCCAGGAGGACGAGCTGAAGCTGAGTGAGACAGACAAGGGCTCGGAGGTGTGCACCCAGGGTTGCTCAGACGCAGCGCAGCGCCGCAAAGCTGCTTTTATGGGCATTTCGGAGCGGCTCCTGGCAGCGCCGGCCGAGCTGAGCTCTGAGGACGCTCGCCTCCCCCCGTGACGTGAACCCACCGAGTGGGCTTCCGACCAAAACAGGGTGAGGAGAGCTTGTGTTTAGAAAATGTTAATTAAAAAAAAACAAAAAAAGACTATAGAGATATATGTAGATATGTTCTGCTGAAAAGCCTGTTCGGAGCCAGGAGTGGGAACAATAAACCCCAGCACTGTCCTCTGCTGGGTTGCAGACACAACGTGCCAGCGACACCCCCATGGGAGAAGGTGCTGCTGCAGGAAGGGCTCCCACCATCTCTGCTCCTGGGCAATGAAGGTGGCACCTCAGTGGGCCCCAAAACTGCCGGGAGGTTTTGCCTTGGAGGTGAAATGCAGGAGGAAAAGAAGGGCAGTGCCCCCCCCCTAGAGCTTGCTCAGTGCTTAAACAGCACGCTCCTCTCTCTCTCGCTTCATAATTGATGTGTCGTTTGTTCTATCTGGGCTTATTAATTATGGGGGAAGAAGCCAGTGGGACTCTCATGTGGAGGTGTGTGTTCCAGGCCCAGGCATAGCACGGGTGCAAGCCCGGCTCTGGTGCTCATCCTGCGCCCAACCAGCATCGCTCTCAAGAGGCAGACACCCGGCTTGGCCAAGCAGTGGGTGCAACATGCCCAGCCCCTGCAGACAGCGCTGGAGCATTGGGGCTGTCCCTCCATGTCTGTCCCCCGTAGCCCCTTCCATGCCAGGAGAGCACCTGGAGCTGCAGCGGTGCTCTCAGGGGCTGGATGGTGCAGACAGGCATCACCAGTGCGCGACCAGCGTGACACCTCTTCCCTGGGAGCTACTGGGGTGATGTGGTCCCACGCAGGCCGTACAGAGGGACTCTGGCTAGCACGGAGAAGGCATAGGGTGCCCTGGCACATGCCCTCGCTGGGCCATATCCTGCTGCTTCCTACCCTCTGCGGTTGGTTGACCGAGGTTTTGAGAGGAGCTGTGTCCCACCCTGCCCAGCAGATCTACCTCTCACCACCAGCATGGCCTTTGCAGACCGGGATCACTTTATCCTCTGCTAAATTATCTTCACACCTCACTAACGGATGTTGGGGATCATGCTGGGGGCAGACACACCTCCAGTGTGTGCTGGCAGCTCTGGTGGCCACCTGTGTCCTGGGCTGCATCAAGACCAGCGTGGCAGCAGGTCTGGGGGGGATTCTGCCCCTCTGCTCCGCTCTCGTGAGACCTCCCCCCAGTGCTGCATCCAGCTCAGAGGTCCCCAGGACAGGAAGGACACGGAGCTGTTGGAGAGAGCCCAGAGGAGCCACAAAGATGCTCAGGGGCTGGAGCACCCCTCCTGTGAAGCCAGGCTGGGTGAACAGGGCTGGCTCGGCCTGGAGAAGAGAAGGCTCTGGGGGGATCTAATTAGGGCATCCCTGTACTTAATGGGGTCCTACAGGGCCGTGGGAGAGGGGCTGGTCACCAGGGAGTGCAGGGACAGGACACAGGGCAATGGCTTCAGGCTGGCAGAGGGCAGGGGGAGGTTAGATGTGAGGAAGGAATTCTTCCCTCTGAGGGGAAGAGGCCCTGGCACAGAGTGCCTGGAGAGGCCGTGGGAGCCCCAGGGTCCCTGGCAGGGCTCAAGGCTGGGTTGGATGGGGCTTGGGGCACCCTGGGCTGGGGTTGTCCCTGCTTGTGGCAGGGGGCTGGAGCTAGATTGGCTTTGAGGTCCCTTCCAACCCAAAGCATTCTATGATTAAGCATCTAGACAGTCAAGAAGGGCCACCTTCCATGTGCTGTGTTCCCTGCTCGTCACAGAAAGCAGGACCCAAACTCTCCCAGGACAAGCAGCATCCCGTTTGCACCGAAGTTATTATCACCCAGCCCTTCCACACACTGGAGACCTTGTCAAGTAAAACAAAAGGACTTGTTGTGGAGGAATCCTTGGCAACAGGACCAACATACACATGACCTCCCGACTTGGAAAACAGACGGCCAAAACTCCAAGCGAGCAATCCCACCGCAGGCAGCACAGCACAGCATGGCCTGGCACAGCACAGCATGGCATAGCACGGCACAGCATGGCCCGGCACAGCACAGCATGGCACAGCACAGCATGGCACAGCACAGCACAGCATGGCACAGCACAGCACGGCACAGCACAGCATGGCACAGTACAGCATGGCACAGCACGGCATGGCACAGCACAGCACGGCACAGCATGGCCCGGCACAGCCCGGCACAGCACAGCACGGCACGGCCTGGCATAGCATGGCACAGCACAGCATGGCACAGCATGGCCCAGCACAGCACGGCCTGGCACAGCACAGCACAGCACAGCATGGCACAGCATGGCCCAGCACAGCACGGCACAGCACGGCATGGCACAGCACGGCACAGCACAGCCCATCTCAGCTCCCCCACTGCTGCTGCTGCCATTGACAGGCCGTGATGCACCGCGGTCAGAGCCAGCAAGTGAGCAAGACAGGACATATGGGATGTCACTACAACCTGGATGTGGTGGCACTTTCTCCATGGCAGCCACCAGCCTGGAAAAGCCCTTTATGATCCCATCTGTCAGGTCCTTCCCCAGGACACTGCCTGCACCCACAGGTTCCCCTGGGCCAGTCCTCTGCACGTGTCCCATGGGTGGCTTCAAGGGTAGGGAAGATGTCTCCATGCAACAGCCTTCCTCCTCCTCCTCGCTGTTCTCCAGGTGAGTGTAAAGCCTGGCTGCACTGAGCACCATGGAGGGCAGCCAGGGACACCTCCATTGTTAGACCCTGCACGGGGGCGATCCCAGCCTGCCAAGCACGGCATGGAGGAGACTTCCTGCTACTTCCAGCCTCCTCTAGTCAATGAGAACCTACACCCACCTCCTGGAGATGACACTTCCCGCTCAAGGGTGCAACCTGCTCTGTGAAAGCTGCTGCCGGCATTTTGAAGGCTGCTCCTTGGTCATGTGGATAAAGAGAGGGATTAGTGAGTCGGGGAAGGATGAGAGCTAAATGAAGCGTTGCCTCAGAAGAGGCTGCTCCATCCATCCTGCTTCTGGTTGGGTGGAGAAGGGCAGGCAGAGGACAGCGCTAGCGGGCCGGCCGGGCACAGCTCCACCATCCCTCCTGCCCTCCTTGGTGGGAAAAGCCCTGTGCCTCAACCTTTTGGGTGCCACCCCCGTGCAGGGGATGCTCAGCACAGTTCAGAGGGGCAAAGCCAAGGAGCCTGCAGGACCCATGGGGTTTTTTGAAGGCTCTTTGGCTTGGCCAAGGTTCCCAAGAGGCGCAGCTAGTGACCCGTCCCCAACCCCAGGGCACCCCAAGTCTCACCCCTCGGAGTTCCAAGCCTTGGCAGCAAACCAAGGTGATCTATCTTCCCAATTCTCAGTCCCAGACTTGTTTAAACTGGACTGTTTAGATGAATTTGCGTCCGTTGGTATGTTGGACACCCAGCATGAAAGCCTTCAGCTCACGATTACAGCTTGGCACAGCCCTGAGACCACCGAAAACAAGGAGTTTTATCATGGGAAGCACAGGACAAGCTGGAATTCCTTCTGCTCTGCCTCGAACACAGCGCGTCAACGCGGAGAAGCGATGGCAGCAAGGGCCAGACCTTGCCCATGGCTTCGGTTAATGGGACAGGAGGGGACGTGCTGAGGTGCAAAGCGCCCACATCGCCATGACCGACACTCCGGGCTCATGACTGCGGTGTAGGTACTGCCACCCCCCTAAAATCCCTGTGAAACACCCACTGCATCACTGACTGTCACCTGCATGAACTTCCCAGGCAAAATTCACCTTCAGGATGGGAATAAGGCCTGGAAAATTCCAGCTTTGGTGGGGAATGACAAGCAAAGGGCTGTGATGGAAACTCTTCTGCAACTGGAATGATTTTACCCCAAACGCCGGCAGCCCAAGCAGCGCCTCTCACCCTGTAATCTCATTAGTCTCCTTGGGAACGCCTGCCCCACCAGAGCCCCCCTCGCCCTCTTATCGCTCCCTGCATACGCTCACCCCCCCAACCCCCCTCCCCCGGCACCGAAAAGCTGCTCCCCATGAAGCTGAGGGGTCTGGCGAGCCCCCTGAGCGCACGCCCTGCCAGGCAGGTCCCGGAATGCCTGATTTATAGCCCTGTGCCTCGCTGTGTTTACGCCAGGCGAGTTATTTAAAACGAGGAGAGCGAGAGGAGCCCGGGTTTTGTTTAAAAGTCCAGCGAGGAGATTTGCCTTAAATAGTCAAGAGCTGAGATTGGAGGGGAGGCCGCCCAGCAGCCCGGACCTCCAGGGTGGGAGAGGAGCTGGCACCCGCTGGGGGAGCTGGCTGGCTGGAGGAGAGGGGACAGGAGTCTCCCGCAGGGAGTGAGTTAAAGCACCCTGCGGGGTCGCTCGCAGCCACGGCCTGTGGTTCCCCACCACGATGGGGAAACATGAAAGGACAGCCTCATCCGAGGCAGCAACAGGCCCTTGCAAGCCAGTGTTCACTCTGAAGCCTAATGATTGCAACCCTGAAAGCTGAGCCAACCCACCCGCAGCCTGGTGCAGCCCCCCTCCAGTCCTTGAGGCCTCCTTCTTAGGGGCAAGGCTGAAAGTGAAGCCACACTGATGTAAGAGCATCCCAGGGGTAGGGGGGTAACGGGGACAAGACACGAGCTTGGTTTGCTCAATGCTGAGCACAAATCTGATTGCTCTCTATAAATACATCCGGGGTCACCACCAGGGACGGGGAAGAGCTATTTAAACTCGAGGGGGACGCTGGCAAAAACAAAAGGCTATATATAAACTTTCCATGAGCAACGCCAGGCTGAAGGGAAGGTTTTTAACTCCTGGAGTGGGGAGGTGGAGAATGAGCCCCCCCAAGGAGCGGGTTGAAGAGGCTGGATGGGGCCAGACACGTTTCTCTGTGTCCCTGGGGTGAGCAGCCCCAGGTTCCCTCCATCCCCCATCCCCAAGATCAGCAAAATCAGCAGAGGGGCCAACAAGCAGCCTCAGCAGTGCGACGATGGCTCCCAGCCCCGCTCCAGGCAGGACAGCGAGGGGCAAGAAGCTCTTCAGCTATTTTTCCACTTTCTTGACTTATTTGGTCAAAATCGCTGACGAATTAATCAGAATAATGAGTAACTTGGGTGCCTGGAAGCGCTGAGCAGCAACAGGAGAACGCTGAATGGCAGAGCCGTTGCACAAAGCCTGGCACTCTTTGCTAATCCCAGTGTGGCTGCTACTGCCTGCACCCCCCAACATGCCCCCCAGCACCCCTGCCAAATCCTGCACCCACCGCCATGCATCACCTGCTAACCCCCAGCAACCAACACCTGCTACACCTGCGTGCTTGGTCCTGCACCCCAAGGAGCCCTGATGTGCATGTCCCACCACCCGCTGCCCACCCTGGGCAGCACCCACCAAACAGGTAGAGCCCACCCCACCCCTGCTCCTGGTGTCCCAGCTGGGACCATCTGTCAGATCCCTGTGGGACTGGCGTCATGACCCTGCGCTTGGGAGGTGTTCTGGAGACAGCAGGAAGAAAAGGAGGAGGAGGAGAAGGGAGGGCTGGAAGCCAGTGGAGCGCTTCGCCCAACAGCCACCCTGTGACTATGGTGGCCACGGTGCCTGGGGAGCATCGGACTGTGCCCGCAGAAGTGCCCCTCAGCAGCCATTTGGGGTGGTGACCGAGGAGGACACCTCTCCAGAAGGTGCCTGCTCTCCTCCCGGTGACATGACAACAACAAAGGCCTGTTCCCTATGTGTGTTCACCCACCCATCAGTCACCCTCCATCACCTCCGAGCTGCTTCCCAGCAACCACCACACAGACCCCATCTTCCCAGTTCCTCCCAGTTGACCCCTGTCTCGCTCACCCTGCCCCGCAGCTTGGATGCTGCCCTCCTACACTGTTGCCCCACGTTTTGGGCTCACTGTAGGGGGGAAGGTGACAGGATGTGAATGCCATCACGGGAAGCCCCTCTCTCAGCACCAGTTCATGGCAATCTGGTCCCTTCTCAGCTGCAAGTGGAGGAAGCCAGCCCGAGGGAGGGGGAAGCACAGCCTCCAGTGTGGAGCCCATCAACATTCTGTCACTGTAAATTCAAGCAGAGCTGCCCCTGTCTGCCACACTCCCAGATCCCCTCAGCCACGACAGCGGCACCACCGGCACCATGGGAGTGCCCAGAGTCACATCCCAAGAGAGAAGTTTGGCTCTGAGCTGGGGGGAGCCTCAGGGGCAGGGTAGAAGCTGTGGGGTTTGGGGTGCAACACCCAGGGATGCACAGGCACCATGCTGGCACCCTGCCATTCCTGATCATGGAGCTGCAAACCGCCACCAGATGAGCACCATCTTCACTCGCAGCGAAGCCAGCGCAGGGCAGGACCCCCAGTGTGCTGGGAAGGGGCTTTAATTCCCGCTACATCCCCTGTCTGTGGCAGCAGCGGGTCCAGGAGCCAGCAGATCAGACATGGGTGGCTGGTGGGGAAGTTTGGGGTAGCAGGAGGGAAGGCGGCACGGCGGGCGGAGGTGCTGGCGCGGGCTGAGCTGGCGCTGGGGCCGCATTCCCCAGGGACAGATAAAAGCTACCGTAAAAGGGGAGACCTGTCACTCGGGCCGGCCTGGCTTGTCTCAGCATGGTGGGGAGAGCAGCGAACCGCTCAGCGAGCGGCTGCCACCGCAGCTCCTGGGGGTGAGGGGCACCTTATCGGCTTCATGCCGTGGCCCCTGGCCAGGGGGGCACCGACCCACCAGAGCACCGACCTGCTGCAGCCCCGTACCACCACCCACCCTCCCGTGATGGCAACCTGCAGCCACATGCCCAGCTGGAGCCATCGCATCCCATCAGGCTTCCCCAGCCACCGAGCCCCTGGCTCCACACGCCAGCCCCCCTCCCCGCTTTGATGGGAAGCCAGGCTGGCGTGTGGGTGAGCCTGGAGTTTCCCAGGGTACCACCTTGCGCCTGGCTCACTCCATCACCCCCACGCACCTGAGAGGCGAAGGGAAGGCAGGAGAGAGCAGCCCCCTTCCCCTGCTCTGCTAGCATGGAGCAGAGGCCCAGCAGGAGCTGCGTGGGGGCCGCTGCCTGCAACAGCTTTTGCTTACGCTGGGCAAAACGCTGGAAATCCATAAGCAGGGAGAGGCTTTTTTGGAGTGAGCTGCAAAATCCTGTCTTTGCACAGCTCAACTCCCCCGGCTGTGCCTTCTCCTTGAGCTGTGGGCAGCTCTGGGGGAGAAAGTTCCCTTCCTCCCTACCCCTCCGTGAAGGAACGGCACAACAGTTCCTCCCAGCAGCCAATTAGTGAGCCGGGGTCGGGGGTCAAGGGGCTTCCCGAGTTCACGGCGCTAATCGCTCAACCGCTGTGCCGAACAGAGCCGCCACCGAGCACTGCACATGGGGCAGCCCCCCACCATCACCTCCCAGGACACCCCAGGGACGACTGAGTCCTGTCTCCCCCTCCAAAGTCTCTGAATTGCCCCCCACCATCACCATCTCCCAAGTTTCCCTGCTCCATGCCCGGCTCCCTGCTTCATTCCTCCATCGACCTGACAGCCTCCAGCTGCCGGCCCGGCCCCCACGCATCTCTCCACAGAAGCCATCGTGGCTTCATCCCACTGATGGCAGGTTTGCAGGGCTGCAGGAGGAAGAGGAGGAGGAGCTCGCTTCTCTCTAGCCCCATCTCGGTGCAGCCACACTAGCCTGGGCAGCCCTACTCCATGCCAGCCCCCCACCAGCCACCCCCTTTTCCTCCACGATCCGCGCTGCAGCGGGCCAGCGGCCGCTATCAAATATTCATGGCCCTGTGTGGTAAATAAGCATTATGAATTTATGACTCGCTGAATTAAACAGGCTCTTGTCTCGGGCCGGCTGCCGTTCGGCGAGGCGGAAGGAATGGCAGCGTTGCCGGCACGGGGTAGGGCTGGCACATGTAGCAGCGCCCCCAAAAGCTGCCCGTGTCCAAACCCAAACCAAGGCTGGGTTTTGGGAAGCTCCTGTGCCAGGGCTCCTTCACCTCCTGCAAACCCTCCTCTTCCCTCTGCGTTTCAGCTCTTCCTGGGGCAAACTTCCTCCCCTGTGGAGCTGCAGCACCTCAGAGGAGTGAGGAGCGAGTGACTCCAGGCTCGGGTTCACCGGGCTGAACAGTATTTAGTCCAGCGCTACAGTGACCAACCAGGTTAACGAGTAACACCACAAGCGATTCCCCGGCGCAGGGAAGAGGCACCAATGATTCCACTCAGCTCAGAGGGGCCAGCAGGACGTCACCTCCCAACACCCCAGGGAGCAGACACTGTGCAGAGAAAGAGCAATGCCTGGTTCACCCAGCACCATCGGAAGGGGAGGGTTATCCACGGCCTGTCCAACACCCGGGGTACAAGGTGAGGGTGGGTCTGAGGCTGGTGATGTCCAGGCATCCACAGGAAGGGGGATGTAGGGGTGGGGTTGGAATAGAGGGATGGGAGAGGCACGGCAGCAGCGGGTGACCCATCACTTCACCTGGCCCAGGGGTGTAAATGCCAAAGGAGAAGCCAGGGGATGGGATTCCTAGGATCAGCATGACATACACCCCGTGGAAATACATGGAGCGCGGTGTGAAAGGCTCCCTGAAGGACCATATCCCAAAGGAGCATCAGTAGGAGCTGACCAGAGGATCAAACTCAGAGGGAGGAACGCTTTAGCCTCAGCACACACAGCCCTTCGCAGGCCCTGCTATGCCCCAAAGCCGAGGGGAGCAGCCTGCTGGTGCCACACGTGCTGGCACATCACTGGCACCGCATCCGCTGTGACACAGCCCCCAGGCCAGCACATCTCCTGGCATGGCCACACACAGTCACAGGGCCCAGCTGATCCCTGTGCTCTGATGGGGACCCATGTTCCCACCTTCCTGCCGCCGTGGGGCTTTCCAGCAAGGCTGGGAAGAGCCAGCTGGGCTCTTTTGCCACCACTCCATTTGTCCCTAAGACCCCTCCTCGCCACAGTCGGTTCCCATCCCTGGGCCACACTTGGCTCCCACCCCTGCATTTCCCCCCACCCCCTCAGGCAGGACAGGACGTTCCCACGTGGCTGCGCGTGCCCTGGGAGAGGCCGTGTTCACACGGGACAGCAGCGTGGCTGGACCCCCTGAGGATGCTCCAGCCTGGCCACCCCTGGCCCCTTGCTGGGAGGGAAGAGCCCGTGGGCTTCAGCCTGGCCCAGGGGTTGGGGTGTGGTGGGGGAACCTTGCTTTGTCCACTGCAAGCCAGACCCAGACATGGCAGCAGCTCCTCTCCCCAGCTGTACCAGGGTGCTGGTAGGTCAAGGGGGGTCTGTGCCCTGCTCACCCCATGAAGGGGTTGTGGGGACTGCCAGGGTGGGGGAAGCAGTGAGGGAATGGGTTGGGAATCAAGCTGGGGGTACACCCCTATTTCTGCCAGCCCAGGGACAGATCTGTGACCTTTTTTGTGGCTGCTTTCTAGTTCTGTTTTCCACTGATCCGTTTGGAAATCATGTTGGTCAGGGGAGAAAGCCAAACATGGGATAAACCCTCTGCACGTGGATCACAGCAGGGGCTCAGCATCACCCCTTCAGAGCTCCCCCTGTCCCAAGACCACAGAGGTTTTGGGCTGCAGTGACCATGACAAATGCTGTGCCGTGAGCCCACGTGCCAGACCCGGGGATAACTCTGGGAGCTTAAGCCACATTACTCCCTCCCCACCGATGACAGCCAGGAGCGGCCAGACGATGAACAGATCCCAGCTCCCTTGCTGGATCCAGACCCAGAGAAGCCCAGGCAGCTCCAGCACTCCTTTATCAAGCTTCTGAGACCACGTACAAAGCTCATTCCTGTGCAGCTGTGCTACTTAAAGCCAAGATATCACTGACCCTGCATTCATCCAGAGCATGTAGTCCTGAGGGCCTGAAATCCCGTCTGGAGCAACGTTAGCAGGACACAACCAGTGCTCAGAGTCTGGCCTGTTGGAAAGCACACCTCATGCTCAGGAGAAAGCAGCTCGCTGGGAAAGAGTGACCCCAACTGTCGTGCTGGAAGGAAACCTCTCCTGCTGGGGAGAGCTGGCAGCTCCAGGGCAACACCTAAAACCACTGCAAGACAGGCACCAAAATTAAGGGGGCTGCAGGTGACAGAGCCCCACGTCCTTCTCCAGCGCTTCGCTGGGAGGGCGAAGGAGGCTGGAGAGAACTGCCTGGGTTTGCATGTAAATGCTTAAAAATACACACGAGCCCCCAAACTTTCAGGGGTTTGCAGGCAGGATCTCTCAATTTCCACTGCCAGCAGCAGTGAGACACCCCACACACACCCCCCCACCGGGAGCTGTCCTGCCCCACAGCTGTGCCCCTACGTGGTCATGGGACCATCAGGTGGGAGCGGACATAAATCCTGTAAGCAGGAGGAAAACGGCATCACTGGTGGGAACGCAGGGGGCAGGGGACTCCTGTGCCCAGATGGGGTGACAGTGACGGGGGCTGCTTGGAGCTGGGGTGCAGAGGGAGGGTGCAGATGGTTCGGTCCTGGGGACACCCCACCCCGCACTGTCCCCCCCACGCCGGGCAGGGAGGCAGAAGGGGTGCAGCCCCCTCAGCATCGCTCTCACACCTCCATTCGCTCCATCGCAGCCCAGTTTGGACGCCCTCAGAGACCAACGCAAGCTGGGAAACTATGGAGTAAACTGGGAGTGCTGCAGAACAATAAACCCACCCCACGCCAACCAAACACCGTCCCACAGGCGGGGCACGGCCCCACAGGCAGGACACACAGCAAAGCTGGCTAGGGACACAGCCGCAGAGGAGCCGGACGATGCCACACGTGAGAGCACACTGCCATCCCGTGGCTGTATCCACCCCACAGCTGGGGGTGAGCAGGGGGAGCCAACGCAGTCAGAAACTTGCTCTTTTTTCCCCTGACACCGACAGAAAAAGGTATCTGCATTCTGCCTTTGTTTTGAACACCCCCACACCCCCAAAATGCCATTCCCTTCGGCTTCCAAGCGATTCCAGACTCCCACCCTGAATAAAGCACCCTCCCTGCGTGCATCCAGCCCCACTACAAGAGAAGTGAGCTGGAAATACACTGAGCAAAACAGGGGGAAGATGGCAGCTGAGCTGAATATTCACCCCCCTCCCCCAAAAAACAACACACAGACATTGGGGGAAGGAGACACAACACTGTTGTGCCTGGGGACAAGGACTGGGCACTCCTGTGCCCACATTCCTGGGGTTCTTAGGGCAGGATGACAGCATCAGCAAGTCCTGGGAGAGATTTGGCTGATGGGGAGCTCCAAAACCTGGCATTTTTTTGTATCAAGTGCAAGCAGAACTTGGCAGATAGCTTTTAAAAATGCTTTGAGAAACGCTGGCAGAGCCCAGAGTGGCATTTCCAAGCGCTCAGGGGGATGTTTAGCCTTCCGGAGAGGCTCCTTGCTTTAAAAAAACTGGTGGAAAAGAACTCAAATGCACAAGACATTTCGCTGGGTCCAGAATAACCCCATCACGCAGCAACCAGCAGCAGCTCCCAGCGGTACGGGCAGAGGGAGCAACGGCTGGGCAGGGAACAGGGCACCCACACTTCGGTGGGGTGCGTCCACACACGACGCGGCCCAGGAAGAGCCGCACGCCTGGGCCGGTGGCACAGGCACCCCGTGCACCCCAGCCCCTCGTGTCATTCTGTGTTCCCTCACCCGCTGGAGCGGGGGCAGCGTCCCCAGGGCGCCGCTTTCGCCTCCCGCAGCAGCTCAGCTGCCTGTCCTCAGCCCGGTTCCCACGACCCGCTGCACTTCCTGCGGCTGCGGAACATGGTGGCGGAAGCGCTGCAACCCAGCTGGAAGGACAGGCCGGGCGCTGGCCCCAGCCTGGGAACAGCCTCCATGGGACATTCCCCCCGGCTGTGGCACCGGAGCTGGGAGCTGCTCACAGCCAGGAACTGCTCTGCCTGCTCCCCAGCTGCCAAGGGGAAGCAGGTCTCAGGGAAATTGGGCCGTGGGTGATTCCTCCTGGACATCCAGAGCCCTGAGCAGAGCTGCCACATGACATTTCACAACATGCCCAGGGTTGGCTCCAGCCCCAAACCACTCCCTCTCACCCCCAAAGGGCTGGCTGAAGGGGACACGCCAGGAGGTGGGTGCCAGTCCCGCAGCGGTTCCCAACTCTCCTTCCAGAGACGCGCAGGAGGCAGCAGGGAGCAAGGATGCTTCCCAGACAAGCTGGGCATCAAAGCCACTCATGGCACCTATCTCTGGTGCACTGCACAACACCCATCATGTGCACAGCCAGGCAAGAGCTATCCAAAACTCCATCTGAAGGACTCAAGCACCAGCTGGCCTTCCAGAGGCTTCACGAGCCCCTCCGCAGGGCAGCACTCTCTCCTTCCAGCTCACACAGTCTCCATGGAGCTGTTATGTCACTTGTGGGTGCAACACTGCATCCCTACCCTAAACCTACAGAAGGGCTCTGGCATCAGCTGTGCCCTCAGCCTGCAGTACTGTATTGGGGAACACCCCACATGCAGGTAGCTCGTGAAGCGTTTTATCAGCATTCCAAAGGATAACAGATAACCTGCATGGGAATTCCATGCTTGGATTCATTTTCTCCAGCTCCTTCTTGCAAAATATTTGGACCTTTCCCAAGCTTGGGCTTGCTTGGTGGCTGGAACTGGAGCCTCAAGGAGGGCAGGCTGCCCCTTGGGCACAGACACCAGCAGGACAGTCCGGCCATACACCAAGCTGGGGTCTCCTGAAGGACAGAGGTCCCCTGGACCTTTTAGCCTCCAGCTAACAATATTTCTTGAGGAAAAAGCCATTTGTTTTCTCCAGGGTGCCTCTTGTTGGCTGTCACGCTGCAATGAATCCTGCCGGAGTCACCTGCAACCCACACAAAGGTGTTCCCACCCCAAATCACAAGCAAAGCCGCACGGAGCCCGGGGAGGCCCTTTTCCTGTCTCCCCTTGTTTCTTTCCTCTCTCCATTCTTCATGCAAAGCTGTGTTCAAATAACACTTCCCTGGAACAAGGAGAACAGCAAGGTAATCAGTAACAGAAAGCTTTGGCAGCTGGATGTGTTCTGAGCTGAGAAACTCTCACCCCCTTTTCCAGCGCTGTTGGAACAATGCTGGAAAACAATACGCAGCCCAGCAGCATGAGACAGGGCAGGGGAGCAGGGAATGGCAGGGCAGGCACCCACGAGCACTCCTGGGTGCCCTGTGAACAAAGGAAACACGAGGGAGATCAGCCCCTCCCACCTTGCAGGCACACAAAACCTTCCCAAGCTGCGTGCGCTGCTCCCACGCCGGGTGCACGTCCCACCCAACACGCCACGGATGGGTGCTGACAGCCCCAAAAGGGTTCACAGTCGGCTCTGAAACAGCCTGTTGTGAGGGGAGGGGTTTAAAAACCTTTCCTTTAGGGAAAGGCCTAAGTTTTTATTGTATGGAGGACTTAGTTATCCATATCATGAAACAAATTCACTGGTGTCTTGTGGAAAAACACCCACTAGAGCATAAAGAACCACACATTTCTAGGAGACAAGCACCTACATAAATACATTTATAATCAAAGCCCCCAGAGACAGGTCTGAACAGCATTTGGGAAGCATCAATGAGCCCATCTCCAGAAAAATGGGGGCAGCAGCACCTTGGCTTGTGGTCAACATGATGTGGCTGCAGAGAGGAGCCACAATCTGTGCTCCCGCTCCCAGGCTGTGAGCAAAGCTTGTGGCAGCTTTGTGGAAAATTTTTCATCCATCAGCTCTTTTCCTCTGTTTGCAAATGATCCAGAGGTCTAACACCCAGCCAGCCTCAGCAGGGAGCCCCCAGCCATTTCACTGAGCCTGCAGATTCCTGCGGGGCTGGGAAAACATGAGCTTTATGAATCCGACCGCACGGGAAGGGAGACGCAGCAAGGCGAAGTCCTGCAGGAACAGAGAGCCACCAGAGAGACCAACCCAAGCACAAGGGTTTAAGGGTTTCACTGGGATCCCATCCCAGCAACTTCCACATTTTCCCATGCAGCATGGGAAGAGAGGAACAGCATTACCTCTTCCAGAGGATGGGCCAGAGGAAGGATCAGGGTCTGGAAATCTCTGGATACCAGAGATACTGAAGCCTCCGAGCGATGCAGTGCATGAGAACAGGCCTGGACACATTATTATGGGGGTGTAGATTTAAGAAAAACAAAATTATTAAAGGGAATAAAGGTGTTTTGCCTGGACAGGTCCTCCAACTTCTCATCTCTCTGTTTTCCAACAGCTTCACCGCCAGCTCGAGAGGTGTCAGCAAACACCTCTGCAGCTGCCAGCGAGCACTCAGCCCCGAGCTGCCTGCACAGCCCTGTGGCCACAGACCCACAGGGACTCCAGATGTCCCTTCCAAGATTTCTTAGTTCCCAGCGTAGCCACAGGTTGAGAGAAATGGTCCAAAACAAGCTCCCCCGAGCCACACTCATGGAAGATCCCTAAGGAGCATCACTCAGATGCTGGGAAACTGCACAAGCAGATGTGAGCCTGTAGTTTTCATGCTGCCCTTGCTACAGGCATTCAGCTTGTGGCCTGAAAATTCCAAGAGATGCCTTTCAGACCTGTGACTGGACTAGCAGCAGCTCCCATCCTCATCCTGCCTTTTCACGCTGACACCACAACGGCAGCCTGTTCCACAACCCCATTCCCATCCACAGGAACGCATCCCAAGCCACTGAAACCACACACAAAGCCCAGACCAGCTTCTGAGCAAGTCACATCGTACCGAGGCAGCACACGAGCCTGTGCCACCCACCAGACGTGGGAGAGACTTAGGCCATGACCTGTAGCGTGACCTACTCCATGAGCAGCCAAGGAAAAGAACTCCAGGCACAGAGGAGGAGGGATGATGGGAAGAAGCAGCTTCCTTTCGGGGGAAACTGAGGCAGGGAAATACAGGAGCTGTATTTATTCTGACCAAGAGGTGAGGTCCCCAGCTCACCTTGGCTGGGAGAGCGTTGCTCCCACAGGGAGCTGCCAGCTCTGGGTTGATGTGGTCTGAGCCGGGAGCCACATGCCTCAACCTCACACCTACACATTCCCAGCTTTGCTGTAGGCTTTGTACTTCATAGCTTACTCCTTCCATCACTCTCCCCTCCCAGGTTCTGTCCCAGCAGGAGATCACGGGTGGAGGGGCCACCTTTTTTCCACCCCATCCTGACACCCCGTGTTTGGAGGGACAGCAGGTTTCTTAAGGACTTGTCTTTAGCAGGAGCATCTCACCCTGTGCCAGTGCCATCGCCCCAGCAGACTGAGCTCTTGTGTCTGTGAAGGCCCAGAGCACCATCCTATTGCCACCAGTGACACACAGGTCCATGACAGACCCATCTTGCAGTGTCCTATCACCAGCTCTCACTCCCCTGACACCATCCAGCTCCTCATTCCACCCCAGCACACCCCAAATTCATGAGGCACGAGGACTTTTTTTAATGCACATCCCACTACCACAGAGAGAGATGATTCCTTGTCAGAGCACAGCAGATGAAAGTCATCCCTTGCTTTGATTTCTACATTCCTTCTTCTGCCCAGACCCCAGCTCAAGGCCTTGGAAGCTAAGCTTGATGCTTCTGAAAGAAGACATCCCTTGACCTGCTTTTCTCTCATCACTAATTCACACCTAGCAGATTGTCAGCTCAGCTCATGCATGAACCCCGCGCCGGCACTGCTTAATGGCTAAAAAACCAACTCTGACAAAGCTCATTAAAGGAGAAAGCCACTGATGTCA
Source organism: Porphyrio hochstetteri (assembly GCA_020800305.1). Classification (NCBI taxonomy): domain Eukaryota; kingdom Metazoa; phylum Chordata; class Aves; order Gruiformes; family Rallidae; genus Porphyrio; species Porphyrio hochstetteri. Next base: position 12,521,189 of record CM036915.1, on the reverse strand, counting down.
GCAACGTGCCTTAAACCTGACCCCCAGCTCCAGGCAGGCCTGCCAAGGAATCAGCTCATCCCCTTGGGAATACAGAGGAACCAGAGAGCGTGCTGCGAGTGTGGCTTAGAAGGAACTCTTATCCCAACCTTTTGTAGGTCTCCTGGTATCAGTGGAAGGGTGTGGGATACAGCACCTCTTCAAGGCTGTGGGGGGACCTCGTTGCAGCCTTCCAGTAGCTGAAGGGAGCAGAGAAACAGGAGGGGAATCAGCTTGTTAAAGGGCAGACAATGGCAGGACAAAGGGAATGGGGTGAAGCTGAAGGAGGGAAGGGTTAGATTAGATATTAGGGGAGGTTCTTTCCAGAGAGAGTGGTGAGGGGCTGGAAGGGGCTGCCCCATCCTTGGGGGTGTTCAAGGCCAGGTTGGATGGGGCCCTGGGCAACCTTGTGTAGCTCCAGGCCTGGAGGTTGGTGGCCCTGCCTGTGGCAGGGGGTTGGAGCTCTATGATCCTTGGGGTCCCTTCCAACCCAGACCAGTCTGGGATTCTGAACCATCCTCTTGCTGTTAGGGATGAGAAGCGGGTAAGAGACACAGGGTAACAACACTAAAGAGCCCAACACTTTGAACAGTGAAAATCCACCTCTGAGAGGGGCGACTCACATGCAAACGTGAGACACCATTCCAGGCTCCCCCAGAAACACAGGGAGCCAAAATCCCAGGAATGCTCCTGGTGCCGCTGCGGCTCTAACACGATATAGACGTGTCAGCACAGGAAGACCAAGCTGGCAGCTGAGCTGGGAGGACTGAGGTGTGGAAGCAAAACTCCCTGGCAGTGCTGGCTTTTGTTTTTCCCCTCAGAAAACAAGATCCTCACGTTGAAAAGCAAAGCAATCACAGGGTGAAAAAGCTGCTGTCAAAACATAATTACACTCCCAGACACACAGAGAGCCCTAGAAAGTTCCGAACAACATGTTTCTAAAGATGCTTTTAAATAACTATGGGGAATTAATTACACAGAAAGCTACCAACCCTTCCCTGCCTCTGTCTGAAGCCTCTGTTTGGAAGCCTTTTCCATGAGGCAACGCTTTTCAAATGGCACCAGCTCTGCAGTGCTGCTGTGGCTAACAAGGGACGGTGGCCACGGCTCTGGCTGGACACGTCACCCCTTGTGCACCCCAAAGCACCTTGCAGGGAGCACAGAGACCAGGGGTACTCGCTGGGGGAACAGGTGACAGCCTGTCACCTCCCTGGTACAGCCGCTGCCCTTATCTGAGCAGCTGTGTCACCACAAGGGTAGGAGCAGCCCCTGTGGCTGCGCTGCCACAGAGCCCGCTGAGCGGGTGAGCTCGCTTCTAGATGTTTCTCACACAAGGTCGGGCCTGCAGCCAAGGAAGCAGGGAGCAAACATTCGAGCAGCAGCCCAGCCAGCAGGGACCCTGCTTTCCTCCACAGCCTCCCCCCAACATCTGGGCAGCATCTCAGCTGTCAGTCCTGTGCACAAGAAGGCTGTGACCAAGCTGTTGTCCTCCTGTCATCTCATCCTTGCCTGTCTCCATTTAGCATCTTCTCAGCAGCATGTGGCTCTGAGAGGCCGGGGCTCTGAGCAGTCATGGATGAGCTGGGGGTCTTTGCTCCCCAGCTGGGGAAAAGCATATCGCTTCTCTCTGTGGGATTTTCCCTGATGGAAAGTATCGGTTAAGAGCTACGCAGCCCACAATTAGTCACAATAATTAATGGGAACAATTAGGGAGATGCATGAGAGGGATTCTCTCTGCTAGCAGGGTGTTTTGTGGCTCTCTCAAATACCTGTAGTGCCCTGGCAGCACAGGGCCTGCAGGTGCTTGCTCATGGAGAGCAGGGCCAGAGCAGGAGGTGCCACAGCCCAGCTGTGCCCACAGCCTGCCCAGGATATCCCACAGCGGGTCCCTGCGCAGGGAACAGCCTCACAAGGCCAGGAAGGGTGAAAGAATCACCTGCTGGACTCTGCAGGCAGCAACACCTCAACAAACGGCAACACCGTGACCCGATCACCAGGCCCAGCCTCGTACGGCGCATCTCTGCGCCACCCCGAAACCACGGCACTTCTCCTTGCCAAAATAAACCAACCCCACCCCCAGGCAGGGCAGTAATGAGGAGCACCCTTCTCAGAGCAGGATTATTGCCTTCCCCCCTCCACACATGTGGGACACTGAGGCACAAAGCAAGGCGACGACATGATGGGTGCCCCCCACCCCCGGGTTCAGTAATAAGACACAGGATATCACCCTGAGTGTTGACCCCCCTGGCTGTTAGGGCATCTCTCAGAGCACCCACCCCTGACACCCAAGAGGGGCACAGGGACACGAGCACCAGCGCTACCTCCACAGAGTATTCAAGAGCTGAGAGCAGCAGCCAAAGCCTTTGCGCTACACAAACTCCCCTGGGCACAGATGGAGGATAGGCAGTGACAAGCCATTAAAAACCCCCAACTCCTGGAGGGGATACAGGAATAACACAGCATACATTCCAGCTTCCCAACCAACAATCGCCCCAGAAGCCAGCACTGTGGGAAAGTCTCAGCTCGCTTTTCCTGGGTATTATAAATAGAATTACAGCCGGGAGCAGGGCTTTAAACTCAGAGGAAGGGGGAAAAGGCCATTTAACAGGCTCTGTTTGAACTCAGGCTCTGGCCAGCGTCCAGTTTTTTTTACAGAACAACAGCTGGTCACTTCCTGCTGAGCAAAGGCCAGCATTGCAGCGCTGGGAACCAGGAAGCACAGGCTGCCCGTCAGGTTCTGCAGTCTGCGAGCTTGCCGGGGGCCTCGTGCCACGGGCTGCCGTGTATGTCACTCAGGAGCTTGCTTGGCTCCCACTGAGGCAGGGCCTGCATTCCACAATGCACTGGGAATGCCAGCAGACTGCCAGCAGGAGACTGGGTGGGTAGATGTAAGACACACCCAGGGCTCCAGCCTGCAGAGCTTGCACCCAAATGGTCTCAAGAGCTGCTCTTCCAGCGAGCTGCTTGGTTTCTGAGCCCACAGGAGGCCTGGCATGCAGCCAGTTCTGCAGGACCAAACCCCACTGCTTATTCCCTGTTCTCTGATCTCTGTTTAGATGGCTCTGCCCCTGCCTCTCCCTTAGGGGTACACACTGCTTCTCACACGCCCTTACAGAGCGCTGGCTATCAAGGGCAGCTCCATGTCCTGTCAACCCCTCTTCCTCACTCTAGCTCCCACTCAGGTGGGTCAGGAGCACGCAGTTCCCCAGGCTACCTTTTAAGTACCACACTTTATTTTAAGCAGGGCATCACAGGTGAGAGCCAGCAGCTTGTTCTGTACTGGTGCCACCAGGGCCCAGCAGCTCAGTACTTGGTGTCACAGCAACAGGAAACGAAACACCTCCAGAGAGCCTTTAGCATAATGGCTCTGGCCTCTTTCCCTGCAAGAAACAACACAAACACCCTTCAGTTTCCTGCTGTGGCATCGTTACTCATTTTTTTTCCCCCTCACAGTTGCAGGTCACCTGCTCCCATCCTGACCAGAAGGTTCTGCTCCAGCCTCTAGGCCTCAGCCCCTGGGCCTGATCCCCGAGCCTACCCCCACAGGCCCGCTCATGGGGCCTGCACACCTGGGCCCTGCACACACACAGAGACCTGCTCCTGGGGTCTGCACACCCAGGCCTTCCCCCGCAGCCTACACCCTCAGGCCCGCTCCTGGGGTCTGCCCCTGCAGCCCGCCCCCTGGGGCCTGCACCCCCAGCCTGCCCCTCGGAGCGCCCGGGGGTCTCTGAGGAGCGCAGCAGCCCCTCACCCCGTCACGGAGCCTGCGGCAGGGCGGGAAGAGGAGAAGGGACGCGCGACGCGTGCGCGCGGCGGCTCGCGCCTTTGTTTGGGGCGCGGCGTCCCAGGCTGCCCCGCGCGGGCAGGGGGCGGGGCCGGGGCCGGGAGGAGGCGTGGCGCGGCGCGCGGGGCGGGCGCGGGCCCGCGGGGTCAGTCGCAGCGCGGCGGCGATCGAGGGCGGCGGCACGAGCGCAGCGCGGGGACACGCGCAGCCCGGAGCGGAGCGGGACGGAGCGGGGCCCGGCCCGGCACAGCACCGCCCGGCCCGGTACAGCACCGCCCGGCCCGGCACAGCACCGCCCGGCCCGGCACAGCACCGCCCGGCCCGGCACAGCACCGCCCGGCCCGGTACAGCACCGCCCGGCCCGGCACAGCACCGCCCAACCCGGTACAGCACCGTCCGGCCCGGTACAGCACTGCCCGGCCCGGTACAGCACCGCCCAGCCCGGTACAGCACTGCCCGGCCCGGCCCGGCCCGGCACAGCACTGCCCGGCCCGGCACAGCACCGCCCAGCCGGGTACAGCGCAGCCTGGCACAGCACCGCCCGGCCCGGCACAGCCCAGCGCAGCCCGGCCCGGTACAGCCCAGAGCAGCCCGGCACAGCGCAGCCCGGCCCGGTACAGCCCGGCCCCGTACAGCCCGGCCCACCCGAGCCGAGGATGATAAACACCCAGGACAGGTGCGGGGGGCGCGGCGCGGGGCGGGGGGATGCTCTCCGCCTCGCCTGAGGCAAAGCCCGGCCGGGTCGGCCCTTCCCGGGGGCTGGGGGAGGTGTGCGGGGGGGGGGTGTCTTTCGCTATAGGTGCCCGGGCCAGGCGGCGGCCCGTCGAGGCTGTCTGAGCAACCTTGTGCTAATAACGAGCCTTCGCGGCCGGGCAGGGTCTGCGTCCGATCCCCGCAGCTCCCCCCTGCAGCAGCCCCTCAGCACCCCCACCCCCCCTCCGAATCTCCCTGCCAGCAGCGCCCCCGAACCTCCCCCCTCAGTACCCCCCCAACCTCCCCCCGAACTCCCCCTCAGCAGCACCCCCTCACCCAAACCCCCCCCTCAGTCCCCCTGCAACCTCCGGAACCTCCCCCTGCACCCCTCCCCTGCAGCACCTCCCCATCCCCTCCGAACCTCCCTCCCGGCCCCCCCCGCAGACCCCCCAATCTCTGAGGCGATTCCTGGTAATTATTTCCATTTTAAATCTCTCTTTTTGTGTGGTCCTGTCCCACCCCCCGTCCCCCTAACCCCGGCAGGTCTGTTGGCAGCAGACGCGGGAGCTCAGGCCCTTTGCGGGTGCGTTTCGCGGCCGGTCCTCTTCTGTTGCGGGTCCGGAGGCCGCGGAGTTTCGTTTCCCGGCCGGCTGCCTCATGGCGGAGATATCGCCCCCCCGCGATGGGGGGACGCAGGCCCCGAGGAGGGGTTGCAGGCCCCGAGGAGGGGTTGCAGGCCCCGAGGAGGGGTTGCAGGCCCGAGGAGGGGTTGCAGGCCCAAGGTTGGGCACAGGCCCGAGGAGGGGCACAGGCTGGCCCCCATCTCTTGGCTGCTGGTAGATGCTCGGGCCGTGCCGTGTTCTTCGGATGGTTCTTTCCCCTTGAGCCGCCGTCCCTGGCAGCGCCGTATCTCATCACGATGGGCCAAGCACGGCCGCTCCTCAGAGCCCACTTTGGGAAGGGGTGATGAACACCCCGCCGGGGCAAGGGGAGGCGGGTAGGGGGATTAATTTCTTTACTGTTAAGGGAGCTACAGGGATCCTTCCGCTGGGTCAAAGTGTTCAACCCAAATAACCCCCCCAGAGAACAGGAAAATGGGCTTATTTTGTGGCCCCAAGGTGCCGGTTGCTGTCGCAGACTGGAAGCAGCACCGGCTCAGGGCTTCAGAGGTGAGGGTCTCTGAAGAGCTGCCAGCCATGGTGGGGGTTCAGGAGTTGAGGAGTTGTCCTTTGCTCTTCCCAGGGACGGGGCTCAGGGTTGGGATCGCTGGGGGCTTAGCGAGTTAAAATTACACCGTCCGGCTGAGACCGCGCGCTTGCTTCCAGCTCCCGTTTCAGGCGGGGCTGGCTCCGGAGCTCCTTCAGGGAAAGGCCCTTGGTGAAGCTAAGCGCGTCTTGTGCTGCACCCCGCCGCTGGAAAGCGGCCTCTTGAAGGCTAGAAGGGAGCACCCTCCCAATTTTTAAGCTCTAAGCAGGCCTTGGGGAGCAGAGTCGCAGCAGTGGGAAGGGCTGAGGCTTTGCTGGGCCCTGAACTCCTTCCCAGGGCTCTTCATGTGCATCTGGAAGGCACAAAACCTCTTCTAATTGCACACTCTCTCCCCAGCATCGCCTCATGGTGCTGTTTTGGGGACCCCAGCTAGCTGCTGGGGGAGTCTGGCAGCAGCGAGCGGGTCCGGTGCAGCCCCAGCGCTGCGGGCAGGGCTCAGCAGCTGAAGGATTCTTGTGTTTTGACTTCTGCCTGTGCCAGAGGAAGCGAAACTGGGAAGTGACTCGAACTGCTTTGCATGAAAACCGCTGCCTCTCTATTTAATTCTTTTTTTTCCCACAACTACACTTCATTATCCAGCTCCTCCATGCCTTGGCTGGGAGCTGGAGCGGGCTATCAATAGTACATTGTCGGCTGGAGGGCGAGGGAGGAGGGAAGGGAATAACAAAGCCGCCAGCAGCTTTCTGGGGGTGGGGAGCTGCACAGCAAAGTGCTTTGTCATGCCTCTTGACATCCACTACTACTGAACACACAGCGGTCCATTGATGGCCCCCGTTGTGCCGCGAGGAGGGACCCGATCGGCGCGTGGCCACACCGAGCATGTGCACCAAGGGGGTTGGTTTGCCCTGAGACGTCTCCCTGCCGCTGCTCGATAGCTTCTCCCAGCGCGGTGCCTGCGGCAGGCCGCGGCGCCTGGGAACGCTGCTGAAGTGCCCCATCGCGCCCAGCCCCCAGGAGGAAATAAGCTGAGGAACCTGAGTATTTGTCTTTCCAGTAGGAAGGTTGTTTGGGTGTGAGGCGGCAAGCTGAGATCTTGGGGCATCTCTGCCCCGGTCCGAAGGGTGTGTGTCAGTTTGGCACGTGGGGTTCGGTTGTTGGCGGTTTGGGGTGAGTCCTGGCGTGCTGCGCAGGCGGTTCTCGGGGCTCTGCGCTCAGTTTTTGGGTACTGAACCCCTGTCTCCCTCGTGGGGAGGGTTCAGGGTGGGGAAAACGCTGTCTTGTGACCAGCTCAAGTGTCAAGGCCAGTTGGTAAGCTGCTGAGACATCTAGGGAGTCTGCCCCTTACAGCCTTGCTCCTCACTCACTGAAAAACCCCTCCTTGCTCCCCTGTGTTTTTTGTGGTGCCTGTGAAGCTCTGTGCTGACCCGTTTCATGCTGGGAGCGCTGGGGAGGGACTGGTTTCCCTGTGAGGATTTTACAGGCTCTGTTAGAGGCGTGCTGCTGTGCTGCGCCTCGGCAAAGGGCTGCTGAAAGAGGCAGTGCTTCAGAAGTAAAATAATTCGGCTTTTGCGGGTTGGGCAGAAGCTAGAGCGGGTTTTAAAGCAGCCAGTGTGCAGACAAACTTGGATGCTGCAAGGGAAAACTCCTCCTGTTACTCTTTAAAGTGGATCTGTGGGGAGCAGTTGGAATTTTTAGGGTCTGGGTACAGGCTCGCTGGGACACCCGTGTTTCCTTCGCGTGTGGCAATGTTCACTGGGCGGGTTGGGAAAGACCTGAAGGCCCAGCCCTTTCACCCCTGGTCAGGAAAAGGTGAAACTCGAGCCCCTTCCTCTGGGTCCTGCTGATCTATTTGTAGATATTTGTCTGCAGAAGACGGGCGCTCAGCTGGTCACGCGTTCCCAGCCATCTGCTGCCGGCAGCCTTCCAGGCCTCCCTTATTCGCGGGAGGTTGCTCAGCACTCTCCGGGTTCGTGGTGGTGTAGCACTCTCCTCCCTCACTAACAGAACCCCGCCGGTTTCGGGCACCACCTGGGCAGGGAGTGGGTTTTTTAACATAGACATCCCAGGTGCTGCTGCCTCTGATGCGCTGTGGGAGGGGAGGGCAAGGGGTATGAGGGGTTTGGGGTCCTGAAATGCCATCCCTGCTAATGTAACCTGGTGTTCTCTCTCTCTCTCTCTCTTTCTCTTGCAGTAGTATTTTACCTTTGAGTAACTGTCCCCAGCTGCAGTGCTGCAGGCACATTGTTCCAGGGCCTCTGTGGTGCTCCTGATGCCCCTCACCCACTGTCGAAGATCCCCGGTGGGCGAGGGGGTAGCAGGGATCCTTCTCTTTCAGCTCTGATATATAAGGTGAGAAAGATCTGACGCGCTAACAGCCGCTACCCGCGTTGCAGCCGCGCTCGGTTCCTTTCACAGCCCGCTGGGATTAAAGGTGGATAACTCCAGGGTGTAATACATGGGAGAACAGTTGGCTTTCCAGCCAGCCTGCTGGCACACCCACTCTCCTGCCTAAATATCACCTGTTCATTAAGGAAAGAGAGACCTTTCCTCCAAGGCGTGCAGCAGGCGGATCGCTAGCCCGGTCCTGGAGGCCCCCATTCCTGGAGGCCCCCATCGGCTGTCGTATGTGGAGCCAGCACTGTCAAAGCATGAAACGACTTCTTAAATGTCTCCTGGAAAGAGGTAGCTGAAAAGTGGCAGAGAGAAAATGATGGGTAAGCTCCTTCCTGTGCCCCAGTCTGGGAGGTAAAGCTCTTGGGGCCTGGGAGCCGCCGAACCCATGTCTGTAGTAACTCCTGCCTTCATGGAAGGGCAAGGTGGCCCTCAGGTGTGAACGTTTCTCGGACATGGGCGTAGGATGAGGTGAGAGGGGAAGGCTTTGCACCCACAGGCTTGCACATGGAGCCCATTTTTTGGTCTGTGGGACCTCTCCTTTTGACCGGGGTGACTGAGCTGTCCCTTGCTGTAGATACTGGTGCTTGCACAGCCCTGCGTTGCGTTACGGTGGCACACGTCTGTCTCCTTTCTGGGACAGGGACAGCTCTTCCCCAAGCCAGGGGACAATGGTGCTGTCAGGTGAGGTATCCTTTATACACAGCTTGCGAATTCGGCTGCTTGATTATGTTGCCCTAGGTGTTGGGCTTGATTTATTAATTACCCTGTGGGAGGCAGACGGACTTCTTAGGGGATGAAAAGATCTGGGCCCTTTTCAGTCGCAGCCACCCAAAACCTCTCTTGAAATTCGTGAGGGAATTGCCAGCTTCATGGTGTTCTGAGGGGTTTCCTTTAGTGCAGCCTGGGTGTGTTTTTAGCACCCTGGGTGTGTTTTTAGCACCCTGGGTGTGTTTTTAGCCTATGCCTTGTCTGCTTACCCTGTGAGTAAACATCAAGCTCCAGAGCCTCTTGGTAACGTGGCGTCGGCTTAACGCTGTTGTGCTGTACCCTGTGGCTTAAACTCCTTCAGCCAGGCAAGCTCTGAAGGCTCAAGCTCCGAAGGCTCAAGGTGGAAGAGATGCTGGTGGAGGGGAAAAAAAGAAGGACAAAAATCAGTTTGGAGACTGGGAAGTGTCTTGATTCCAGTGTGGCCTCCCAACTGGCACTGAAGATTTTTGGCAGTGGTGCATGGGCAGGGGTCGCTGCCTGCGGGGATGTCACCTGGATAGCTGCACCCCAGAAGTATGGATGTCATTCTCTCTGGATTTGCTGCTGTTGGAAAACCAGCCCCTTCTGTCGTGTAGCTCATCCCAGAGCAGTGTGGGCTGTGCCACCCAGCAATGCGGAGCCCGATGACCGGTGGGGGTGGCTGGGGGCTCTCACTGCCCCCCTCAGCTGCCCATTCGTGGTGCTGGAGTTACAGTGGGCTGAGCTCTTCAGCGTGACCTGGAAAGGCAGCGGGATTCAAAAGCTTTAAGTCCTTTTTCCAGCTGGATCAGCTGTTGGCATTGAAGCGACGACCTTACCGAGCCAGCCCGCCTCCTTCAGAGCTCGCAGCAGTGCTGTGCCTGTTTCAACCGCCCTATAAATGAAGCAGCTGGGGCTCCCTACAGTTGCTGGGGGGGCTCAATCCTCGGCCCTTCATCGCAGGAGCTTGACTCGGGGTTGGGAGCGCAGCGGCGACCAGACATGCTCTGACTAGCGGGCTTGGCAGCAGGCCGCGGGGGCAGCGCCTGCCAACGGAAGGCCGCTCGCGCGGGCTTCTCCAGGCGCTTGGCTATGGTGGATCATAACATCCTCTCCTCTTATGCTGCCAACACGTAGAGGTCTTCCGCACCGCCACCGCCATCTCCCTGTCCTACTCTGGACGAGCGAGGAGCTGGATTGGAACATCTTGTGCTCTGTGGATTTGTAACCAGGTGGAACCGGGTTACTGCGGCTTTGCTTCCCTGACACGGAGCCCGGGGCGGGCGAGCCGGCGGTCTGGGTGGCTGTGTGGTACAGATAGCCCGGTGGGTTGCTTGGTCTTGGGGTTTTCCCAGGATTTTTTGCAAGGCTGAAGTAAAACCCAACGTTTGTTGCGCAAAAGGGATTTTGCTTTGAGCAGCTTCCAAAGAATTCTGGGCTGCAGCTTCACAGGAACAGCTCCTCTCCCGGCATCTCCCATCTCTGTTCTCATGCCTGGAAATAAAATACCAGAGACAAGCTGTGTATAACTCTTGCTGAACTGGGGGAACCGGTTCTGCTCATCGTCCCTGTGGCCCTCATGTCAGGGGGGCTTTCAGCTGCGCTAGGTTTGGAACGTGGGGAGTGATTTCTGGGGATGGAAGGGCTCGGAGAGCTTTTCCCTTCCCAACACAGGCTCCTGCCAGGCTCCCCCTCCAATCCCAGCCTCCTTTCCTCAACTTCCTCATCCAAATTTGCTTTTCCTGAAGTGTGGGAAAAGCATCTGCGAGTTGTTTTTTCCCTCAGGAAGGATCTGTTCCGAGACAGAGATCCTTCCTGTGCCGTAGCAACACCTCTGAAAGGCTCCTAACAAAGGATGTGTGGATAACCCCCCTTTTAGATTTTTGGGATTGGGGTTTTTTAATCCCCCTCCAGTGCAGAAGCATTCTCTGGGCTCTGGTGTGACTCCTGTCCCGGCTCTGCAGTGTTTCTTTTTGCAGCCACAGAAGCTTCTTTGGAAAGAGCTTGATGAATAACCTTATTTCCTGCAGGATATTTATTCCAATGAGCTTATTTTCCCCACTAACCTTGGTGCTTGTGGCTTCCCCAGTTGCCTCAACGAAGCCAGGCAGTTCCAACACAGCATTAACATACTCGATGGCTCCTTCCTATTCCAGTGCAGGCAGTGATGGGAATTCAAGCACCGGGATGCAGATTGCTGAGCCTGGAGGTGATTTTTGCTGAACCCTTTCAGCAGCACTGGCACCTTCATGGCTTAAAACCAGCGGGGAGAAATGTCCTTGGGAAAGCAGCGATGCCAGGGGGGTTTCCACCCCCTTACTGAAACCTGCTGATCCGAAGCTTGTAATGAGCTGCTGAATTAATCACCCCGGTTAAAATAAAATGCCTGCAGGCAGGATGGAATAAACCACCACCCACCTCACCTGCTGAGGAGAGGAGCACAGGCGGCTCTCACAGACCCTCCTGTGACTTGGGAACAGAGGGGACATGGCTTGTGTCACCTCGCTGAGCTCTGCCCTTCAGCGCTGTGCCGGTGACTCTGTAAGCATGAGGGACTCGGAGCGGGTGAGCCTGTAACCCAGCTGGGGGGAAAGGTTGGGCTTCCACTGCTGCTAAGGATGTTCACTGGGGAACCTAATGAGCTTCTTCATCCTTTAATCGGGGTGGAACCTGGAACTCGTTACTAGGCGAGCTGACTGCCTGGAAGTGATTCCCAGGAGAAGGAATGGAGTTGTAACCACAGAAGTGTTTTCTAGGAACTGCTGAGCTCACGCTGAGGCGGCCCACGTGCCAGGCACCCTGGTTTGGCACTGGAGAGGGGCATGTGTGTTTGTGGGCTTGGGAAGGGACCCCTCACAGCATTCAATCCCACCCACTCTGGGATTCCCTCTGCGCTTTGCTCCCTTCTCTCTGGAGCTGGACTACTTGCCGTACCAGCAGAATCTGGGAAAGGGATTCATGGTCATCCCTGCTGGAAAAGCAGCACTGCTGGGGACCGGGGAGACAATGGCATCGCTTGGACTGTGACAGAGGATCCTCTTCCAGCTTGTTGGGTCCGCTGGTGGTGTTTGAGGGGCGGTGAATTTTGGTGATGCCCAGGACACGTGGTGCTTCGTAAGGGCCGGGTTGGGTGGGTGGGGGATTTTTGGGAGGGTGCTCATGCTGAAAACGCAGTCCCTCTGTGCACTCACTGAAGCGCCATCTCCTCGGCCCCTGGTCTGCAGTCTCCTGGGTGGTTTCCTTTGGTGCCTCACACACTCTCCTCCCTCCCCTGCGCAGGATGAGAAGATCACTGTTAACCAAGATGTCCCAGTGCACGAAGGGAAGCCTCACGTGGTCCACTTCCAGTACAAGGTCACCGAGGTGAAGACCTCCTCCTGGGATGCAGTGCTGTCGAATCAGAGCCTCTTTGTGGAAATCCCTGATGGATTATTAGCTGATGGAAGCAAAGAAGGGTGAGTTGATGATCCCAGAGCTGCACCTTGGGGAGCGGGCCATGGGTCATGCCACATGTGTGGGGAAAAGGGGCTGGGTACAATGCAGCTCTGTGCTGGTTTGTTTGCCTGAAGTGTGCTTTTATCACAGAACTCTCCTCCCCTTAGTCCCACACATACAGATAGAATTTTTAGAGATTTATTTTTTTACCCTGAGCAATCACTTCAGGTAGATGAAGGTTTTTTGAGTCCCTGTGCTAATGAAGAGAAAGGAGAAACCCAGCAGTATGTGAGCGAGGCGATTCTTTGCCTACATGGGTATGGAAAACCCACAAGCCTTCTGCTGATAGTTGTTTGTGTGTTTGTTTGGCTGGGCCAGCTTATTTTGGCAGGCACTCTCCTCCTCTTTCAAGGGGACACACCAAAAAAAACCCCCACCCAAGCCAAAAAACCCAACACCCCCCCTCCATTATATGGATGTGCTTCTTGCCATCGGGAGGTGGATCTGTGCCTGGGCCGTGGCCGCGCAGGCGCGGGGCTCTGCCAGCCTCTCCTGATTTATTTCTCTCTTCCCCCCTCCCTTGGCAGAACACGGGAGTGTTTTGTCCAGACAGCTCCGCTCTGGGAAGTCTGTGTAAACGCGGCTTCCAGAGCAGCTACTTCCTGCCAAGGGCTTTGCCAGAGATCTCCGCTGGCGCGCACCGCTCCAGCGTCGCCGCGGCTCTGCCGGGTTCCTCCGCAGAGCTCTCCGAAGCCCTCCTCAAGCTCTGAGTGGGCTTCGCCACGGAACCAAACCCACCTCGCTGGGCACCTGCTGGTGTTCTTGCTGCCTCACCGCCGTCTCCTTCGACTCCTGGGTTGAGCTGCTGGTCTGTGCAGCTCCTTCAGCTCCATAAACCCTTGGGCTGCGCTCTCAGGAGCGGGTTCTGCTGGGAGGGTGTTTACCCGCCTGTGTCATCAGGACTTGGAGCATGATTTCCCCAGATTATTTTGGGCTAGGTAAAACAGCCTAGTAGAGGCTGTAATTAAAACAGCTCATTACCATATTAACAAAACCCTTGCAAATGCAATCTCCCTCGCTGCGCTCCGGGCTTGCTGGCTGCTGCTTTAATGAGATGTAGACCAGAGCCCTGCTTGTCGCCACTCTAGCAGCCTGTCACAAATGGTGAGAGGGGTTAGTGCAGCGCTGCCTCTGTCAAGAGGTGGCAGAGATAATTTAGCCGGAGGGGTGGGGAGTGTGGATCCAGGGTGCTGTCCAGAGACAGCTTCAGTGATGGTTCTCTCCTCTGCCTGGCAGGAGCTCTCACCTGGTTTTAGGTCAGTTTGGGGGTTGTTTTTTTCTGAGACTTGCAGATCCCCCCGTGTTTGTTCCCAGCCTGGCTCGGGATTGGCTGTGGTACTCAAGGTCTGGTGGGAGCTGGTGCCGAGGAGAGGACGGTGACTTGGCGGGAGGATAGCTCCTGGTTCTGTGGGTAGTGGAGCAGGAAGCCCATTGTTTCCGCACCCATTGTTCGCTGGAAGGGGTCTGTAAACAAGTGCTCTCCCTGCCCGAAAACATCCAGACAGTTGATAACTGAGGCTTCCTCAGGACAGGACTTCCTGTGGCTGACGCTCTCCTGTCTCCCTCCTCCTCGGCAGGTTATCGGCGCTGCTGGAGTTCGCGGAAGAGAAGATGAAAGTAAACTACGTCTTTATTTGCTTCCGAAAAAGCAGAGAGGACAGAGGTGAGAACTGCCCCCGCTGCCGGGTTCGCTCCCTAGAACTCCCGTCACCCCGAGGCAGGGCTCGGTGGGATGCGGTAGATGTTACGCCTGTGGCTCTCGTCATGTTCTTCCGCAGCGGAACTAGTTTCTCCTGGAGAAAACAAGCCCTTTCCAGAGTGCAGGCGAGGAGGGAGCGCGTTCGGTTCCTCCAGCGGGTACGCTTTGCTGACCCGCGGTTCCGTTGTGATCCCCCTGGGAAAGCTGCTCTGGGGCAGCGCTCTCGGAGCGTTTCCTTGGCCAGAGATGGGTTAGTGTTTCCCCTTTGGTATAGAGGGAGGGTCTCAGCGTGGCTCCGGGCTCCTGTGGTTTGGAAGGAGAAACCAGGGAGGGGTTATTACGCAGGCAGCGAGCTCCTGTAGCTCATGGCCCCGGTGTTCCTCTCCATGCCCCTTCAGAAGATCCGCCGGCGCTTTTGCCCTTCCTAGACCTACGGGTAATCCTGCCCCTGGCTCTAGATGCTTAAGGCTTACGAGGGCTGCGTTAGGAGCTAAAGATAGATGGTGTTGGATTACAGCACGGAAGTCAGAGGCGATTTGCGGTGAGGTACCGAGCTACGGATGTGTCACTTCCAATCAGGCTGGGAACCAGCAGTGGCCATGGCAGGGGGGTTCAACCCTTAATTCTAATTTTACTCTGCTCCTTCGCAAGCTGCACTGGCTTCTCCCAAACGGAGCACAGTGTTAGGGCTAAGCTGCTCTGAGCTAAGCTGTGCTGAGCCCAGGAGGACGTTGTTCCGTGTCACGGTGCCGGGAGCCGTAACGCCGGCACACCGTGGGCTGCGGAGGTGACCTCCTCGGCGCCTGGTGACAGGAAACGCCTGGGGCTGGGTTTTGCTTTTAAGAACAGGCTGCATGTTGCCCTTGGACCCAGCTTATCTGCCCAAGGAGCGCTCCAGGTCCTGGGTGGCCTGTGGGGTTGAAATTCCATGTAGTCCTGGAAGCACCCAGGAGCTCCTCCGCACGGCCCTCAGCTGGCGTGAAGCTGCCTCTTGCGGGGGTGCCATGACTGCACCGGGGTAGCTCCCACGGGTCCTGGGGAGGTGACATGAACATGGAACAACCGGCTCTGCCGTGCGGGTAAAACCCCCCGCACTGCTTGGGAAGAGCCACCGCGCCGAGAGGGCTGTCACATCAGGCTGGTTTCCTGTTCTCTGGCTGTGCTCACAGGGAGGGCGCTCAGTGGCAGCACAGGGAACAGAGGATCGTTTCTGGGGGGTAACAGATCTCTTCTCTTTGGTAGCTCCGCTCCTGAAGACATTCAGCTTCTTGGGCTTCGAAATCGTGCGGCCCGGCCACCCCTCTGTCCCGTCGCGGCCAGATGTGATGTTCATGGTGTACCCCCTGGATCAGAACTCTTCCTCCGATGAAGAATAGCTGCAGTGGGAGGGAAGGGACTCCGGCCTGACCTGAAAATGCTGTTGAGGGGAGAGAGGGTTATGTCTCCTTTCTGGAGGAAAGGGAGAACAAGCTTCTGTTGGACTGAAACCGCATTTCTCATTGTCCTGTCGGCCTGTGTATCGCAGAGCTGACTCCCATCCAGACGTGTTGCCTAGAGAACTACACACACACACACGTATCACCGGGGAGCAAGTGGAAGATGTTTCGGAGCAGGAGCTCCGGCTGCAGCGTGTTAGCACGCAGGCCCTGCCGCGGGGAGATGCAGCACCAGCTCCTTGGCTTCTCTAAATGCCTGCTGGTCCTTTTCCCCACCCCCAACCCAGGGTGCACCCAGTTGACACACCACCTGTGTTCTCCACTCCAGCTCTGAAGCAGAAGGCGTGGTTTGGGTGGCAGCCTGCAGAGGAGAGATGCTCCAGTTAACCTTTAACACTACATTAAACCCCCCAGGCCCCCGGCGTGTCTCTGCTTTGGGGTGCCTGATGCTCTTTTAACTGGCCTAACCCTTTTTTTTTTAATTATTATTTTTTGAGTTCTTGCTCTTCCAGCTTCTGTTGTGAGCGCTCTCAGCTCTGTCCCATGTTACCACTGCACTAGCACAGCGTTAATAAAAGGGGCGTTCGGATGAACCTCGCTCACCTGGGGCTGCTTATTCTGAGGAGGAGCCTCAGGGGGGGCTCCCTGCAATGGTTTTGGAGGCTCAAGCGCGTGGTGGGAGCCGTGCCTCTGCACTTGGGGGGGGGGGGGGGGGGCGGTTCCTTACCTGCCTGCAGCACCACGGTCCAAAGAGCCAAACCAAGATCAGCGCCTTGATCCTCCTGAGGATGGGCAGGGAGCAGGCCCGGGCTCCAGCCTCTCCTCTTCCTCCTCACCTTTCCAAAGAGATGATCCCAAGACTCCAGACACGGAGCTGACAGCTGTATCCAAACCAAAGGGGGTTTGCGTGTGGGGCGGGCGCGGGTGGCAGCTTGCTGCTTGCAGGGGGCTGCTCTCAGCAGCTGGGATGGGGCTCATGTTTCCCCCCTGCCCTTTCCTAACGCTGGAGAAAGGGTTGTGCTCTTGTCTCTGGGCCGGGCAGCTGTAACCGGGCCGGCGCTGCACTCCTCCAGCAGCCTGAGAGAAGCCTGGAGTGTGTTGGGAGGGGCAGCCCAGCCCAGCCCAGCCCAGCCACACGTGCCTGGCATTGTCCCCCGTGTGCTTTGTTGTGCTCCTGCCCTGCCACAGAGGGTGTTGTTAAAACCTGAAGCCAAGCCATTCCATAAACGACCCGGGCTGTGCTCTTTGTTTTGGGGGAAGAGAGGTGGGGCTGGGGTACAAGTTGGTGTGAATAAATCATCCTAAAGTTTGTGTCTCTCTTTCCCTCCTTCCCCTCCGAGGAAACAGAAGGGCCGGTGCCTCTACTCGCTCCTCGTTGGGGCATTGAACCATGAGGACCATCCCTGCCCGAGCTTTAACCATGGGACCCCTGGTGCCCAGGCAGGGAGGTGAGGCCTTGCTGGGCCAAGTTCTACTTCTGGCTCTTCAACCAGCTGAGTTTGATCCCTCCCTGGGCTGCCAGGTGCCCCCAGAGTGTTTCTGACCCCCCTTCCCAGGGGGAGGCACATCCCCAGCAGCAGGGGGCTCCTTCCTCACTGCTGGTAGGTGCTGGTTGGGTGTGATGTTCCCAGTACTCCCCACAGGAGCTGGTCCCGTGTCAGCCAGGTACCCAGCGCTGGTCGGCCCCAGGGCTACTGGGCTCCAAGAGCTCCAGGTGTCTCAGTGGAAAGTCCCAAAGGTGCTTCTGGGTTCCCTGGGAAGAGCTGAGCTTTGCCAAGAGCCGTGCCAGGGGTGGGACACCTCAGGGGTACCCAGGGTTCAAGCCTGGGGGTGGTTCTTACCCAAAACCAGCTGCATTGTCCCCGGGTGGAGCTGTGTGTGGAGCCTGGAGGAGACAGCGGCCCCATGTGTCTGCAGAGCCGTGGGTCTGCTTAAGCCCCCTCGGATACCCCGGCCCAGGGAGAACCTCCCCTCTCCAGTTTTTGGGGATACAAAGGACTAGGAGCAGGAAGAAAAAGCCACCCTCACAGGTTTGTGATTGTCTCTTAAAAAGATTTATTCTCCCTCCCTGCCCGAATGTACAAAGGCAAGAAGAGTACAGTTTGCATATATATATATTTATATATATATATATATAAAAAAACAAGGAACTGGGAATAATGTACACTTTACAGAAGGGCAGAGTCAGGAAGACTGAAATGAAACCCAACACAGCAACGCCAATGGAAACGAGAGCTATAAACACCAACGGTTTGACGCCCTGGCCGGCCGCCCGCGGGGCCCGGAGGGCTGGGGCAGGGTGGGGGGACACGGGGCACCCACCCCACGGGCAGGGGAGCGGCACCGCCGCAGAGGGCCGGGGTGCCAGCCCCACAGGGAGAGCTGACCAGGGAAACCCGAAAAAAACCGCCAAACCTCAAACCTATTCTGCTTAAACCGTTGTTTAACATCTAAAGGGAGACTCAACTGGGACCCAACTGGGAAGATAGGGAGTAGCCCCCCCACTCCCACCCCAAAAATCACCCCTAAACCCCTTCAAATGCAGGTAAAGCCTGCAGCACCCCCTGCCCAGCCTGGACACCCTCCTCCGGGCTGGGAGCCAATGGACCAGCTGGGATGCTCCTCTGCAGGCTGTGGGGCTCCCACATCATCCCACTCCGGTCCCCAGCCCTGCCGTGGGGGGTGTAGGGGGGGAAATGAAGGGGCCACCACTTGGCATCGCCTGCCCTGCTCCTGGGGAGTGTGTGGGGCACGTGGCCCCCACCCCGGCTCCTGCCAAAGACAACAAAGAGCAGAAGAAAAATGGGTGGCCCAACATGAGCAGGGTGTGGCCACACCGAGACCAGCGGGCGCCTCGTCTCCAACTGGGTAAAGTGGGATGGGGGGTGGGGGCTAACAGGGAAAGAAAACAAAACCCAAAACAACAGCTTTCAAACAATTGCTTTTTACAGTATGTACAGAGCCCGGCAGGCAGAGCATCCCGTACAGCAGCCCCTCGGGGCCGGGTGTGACGCGGGGACATGGACACACACACACAACCAAGACTGATGGCCCCCCACCGTGTTCCCCCCAGCCGGGCAGCGGGGAGCCACAGGGCCAGAGCTGGGGCCGCCCAGCTGCTGGGGGGCCGAGGTAGAGCATCGGCCTGGGGAGAGCCACTCGGGGCTGGGGGTGGGCAGAGGATGAGAAAGCTCCTGTCCTCAGGTGCCGGGGAGCAGCCGGGAGCGGGAAATGGCATCCACCAGTGCCTGGTGCCAGGGACCCTGGCAAGAGGCCGGAGCAGGGCCCGGCCTGGCCCCACGAACCTCTGGTCCTGGGCACACGTGTTCCTCACCGGGCTCCTGCAGGGCCCGGGGAAGCCGCCCGAAAGCAGAAGGTGGATGCAAAGAAGAGCCACAGCCCTCACCCCCCAGCCCAGCCGGCTGTACTGCCCAGAAACTGGGGAGCACTGGCCAGCATTGGGGGGACAGAGGAAAGGCCGGGGGCGGGGGGTGAGGAGGGGGGGAACTGCAGTCACAGCTCAGAAACCAACTCAAAAGCCACAGACAGGAGCTTCAGGAGGGTCTGGACTGTGCAAGGCACTGGGGAGGGGGAAGCCCTGGCAGCTGGCTGGATGATGGGTGCAGCCCCCCAGCCCCACAGAACCCCAACCACTCAGAGGGGGTAGGGGAGACACAGAGGCTGCTTCACCGGGACCATGAGCAGCCCCCGGCTCCTCCCAACCCACCGCTCTGGCCTTCACCCACATGATGGCAGCTCCTGCCCGCACAGGCCCAGGGCAGTGAGTGCCATGCAGCCAGGAGAGGGTGCACCCCACATGCAGTGTGTCCCCCATGCCCCACAGCTGATGTCCCCCCTTCCCCCCTGACTTGCACCAGCCTCCCCATACCGCCCTTCCTTTCCTGAGACTGTGGCTCGCCGGCCGGCCCAGCCCCGCACGCTGAGCCCAGCCAGGAGCCAGCGGGAGGCAGTGGCCTGGCCCATCCCGAGTCCCATGGCACTCAGCCCCATCGTGACACTCAGCCCCATCATGACACAGTGGCTCACAGAGACACGGCAGGGTCCCAAATCCATCAAGAAACCTCAGTGCTTCAGTTTCCTCTTCATACGCACCAGGCCGGCGCTGAGCCACCTCCATCCCCAGCGCCGGTGCCCAGTAGAATAAATATTTCTGCAGGTACCAGCTCGCCCGCTGACCAAGGGGAGGGTGTGGGGGGTCAGTGTGTGTCCGACGGCGGGGAGAAGACAGAGTCTGCCTCAGCTCGCGGCAGGAACGTCAAGCAGAACAATTAACACCATTCAACTGATGTCTAAAGGAGTCTCTGGCGCTTCCCCATGTGAGCCAGTCACATGTCTGGTACAGCCCAGGCGTTCCGGCACGTCACGTCCTGCCACGACCCAAGGGCAAGTCAGCTCCGAACCCGCTGCGCCCCCGAGGGCGCCCACCCGCCCTGTGCGCCCGTCCTGGGCCCCCCACCCCACCCCAGCACATCACCCAGCGCACAGCGGGGCGGTGGTCGCGCCAGCGGCCTTACCGGTCTCACCTCCGGGGAGGTGGGTACAGGGAGGGAGCAGAGCCTTGCTGGCTGGCGACGATGGCTGTGGAGGAGAGACCTGTGGAGAAGACGTGGTGTCAGGAGCCGGGGCAGGCACCCAGCTCCGCCGGGGGAGCCGGAAAGCGCCGGAACACGCTCTCACCTGTTGCATAGGGCAGGTTGTACTGTGCCGGCAGCAGCGAGTACCCGAGGTGGTGGTGGTGGTGATGTGTTGAGAGCAGGCGCTGAGAGGGAGAGGTGCGGGGCCGGTCCGTGCTCCTCTCCGCCCCGCTGGCTCCTCCGACACTGCTACAGCTCCCGCTGCCTCCCACCACCCCGCAGCCACCGCGGTCCCGCTCCTGAGACGTCTTCTCACTTATCTGGAGAGGAGAAGGCAGACGATGCACACTGAGGGATGCTACCTGCCACCCCAGGGCTGCCCGGGCGGGACGCCACTCTCCCTGCCTTTGCCCACAGGCTCCCCACCACGCTGCTGAGAGGTGAGGGGATGGCTGGTGATTGGCCCAAAAGCAGCAGGGCAGACACAGGTCCCGTTTCAGGCAGCTTGTGACCCGTGGGATGGAGACAGCTCCTGCACCCCACCCACGAGCCCTCCCAGGGTTGAGGCCTGGTGTCATCCGGTGGCTGCAGGGCCTGGAGGAGCCTCAGTGCTCCTCTAGGCCAGCCCTGCCCCAAGGGGTTTGCGCTGTTGGGATCACTCCTCAGCCCCACATCTCCTACAAGCACCAGGACTGGTAAAGACCCCACCACATGCAGAGCTGCTCAGGTCTGGCAAAGGGATGTGGGCACCCATCCCAAAGCCCACGCATAGAGCAGGACCAAGCCAGCGCCTTCCCCACGCTCACCGTGGGCGACTTGCTCTTGTAGTGGCTGGCATGCTGCTGCAGGATGTCCAGGGCCTTGGACTCCGAGCTGGATTTACAGCTCACGCTGGGGCTGGCTCGGGACTTGTCGCTGTCATCGCTGCCGGACGCTTTGCTCCCGTATGGAGAGAAGGAGTAGCTGGAGGGAAGGTATGAGCCTGGAGAGAGAAAGCAGTCAGGGCACCAGGAGGCTCCGGGCAGCACAGAAGGAGCCTGTGGCTCTGGGCTGGTCCCACAGCCATTCCCTGCGCTGGGAGCGGGGACGGATTGGGAAGCGACATCCCCGAGAAGCCCCCAGCTCCCTACCTGGGTAATTCTGCATCATGACGGTGGGCATGGCCCGGTAGCTGGGGTGGTTGGGGTCGTACGACTGGCTGTAGGAGTAGCCGTGCATGTAGGGGATGTAGGACTGATGCTGCGTGAGGGGGGATGACACGGGGACGTGGACGCTGGGTCTGGGGTCCTTCCCCACCATGCGAGCCTCCTCAGTGGGGGTCAGTTTGCACTCAGAGCTGGTGCTCTCCTTCCCGTCCTCCTTGGACGTGGCTTCTTTGCTTCGATTTCTTTCTTCCTTCAACTTTCGGTCCCTCTCCTCTTTCCACCGCTCGTCCTCCGTCTTGATGTCCGAGTACTTGGCCGGGTACACATAGGTCCACATCCGGGGCTCAGCTTCCTGCAAGAACCAGCCCAACCATCAGAGCGGCTGCTTCCCCCAGCCCTGCCTCTCCCAAAACCAGCCTGGATTTGGAGGCGACCCGTGACCCCCCACTCCCCTTCCCCGGGCTCTCCTTAGCCCACACGTGGCCTCCCAAGGGAACCTCATGGTGCTCCAAGGTAACCTCATGGAGTCCCACCATGAGCATGGAGGACAACACACGTTCTCTAAGGTGACAGCCCTGGCAAAACCATGGTGAGGGGCTTCCTCCAAGAGAAAGCCCACCCACTGCCGGGCGGGCATTACCTGTCTGTACCAGAGCACAGGGTCCACCTCCGCTTGCCGGCTGCACTCAGAGCCAGCCTTGGTCTCCGTGGGCTCCTTCCCAAGGTGGGTGGTCTCACTCAGCTTCACCTTGAGCCCCTCAGCAACCTGGCTGCCAGACAGCTTGGCCGAGTCCTCCAGCTTGGGAATGATGACGGATTTGGCCATGTCAGGACCTCCCTGGTCCTTGGCCTTGCTCAGCCCTGACTTGACGAGGTCCGTGAGGCTTGGAGCCTTAGTGAGGGTTGGGGGCATGGGTGGTTTTTGCTTCCACTCCTCTTTGAGTGCTGCCTCCCTCTCCTTCAAGCCCAGCTCTGTTTTCTTCTCCAGCCCTCGCTGCTGCTGCTGCTCAAGGCTCTGTCGCTGCTTCTGCTGCTCCTCATACTGCTGGCGGTAAGCAGGGTTGGTGCTCAGGAGGTGAGCATGGTACCCCTGCTCGTTGTAGCCGTAGGGGGGCACGTAGGCATACTGGTTGTAGTAGAGGGACTGCATGTACATGTTGGGACGCTGCTGGATGACCGAGGGCTGCTGGCTGGAGCTGCCGAGCTCAGTCTTCTTCTCTTCGCAGCCTTCGCTCTTCACCTTCACCTCGGGGTTCTCCTGCTCCTCGTCCTTCTTGAGCTTCAAGGCCTGCGTCTCGGCTGCAGCCTGGCTGCCGGGGTTCAGGGGCCCTGGGCTTGCCTGGGGGTAGCCGGGGGAGTAGTAGGTTTCGAAGCCTTGGTAGTAGGGAGACTCTTTACTCTGCGGTTGTGGGGGGAAAAGAGCTTTTTTGGCGCCTTCCTTGACCAGCTGTTCCGGATCCTTGGCCTTCACGCTCTCCAACTTGCCCTCCCCATCCTCCCCAGCATCAGAGATGTCTGAGTAAGCCGGACTGTTGGTCTTCACCGAGCTCGCCTCGGCCCCGTTCTGGGTGACGACGTGCAGCGGGGTCATGGGCTGGGCTGGGTTGGTGTTCTCCAGCCTGCTGGCACCGCCAATGGAGGGGCTGGGGGCGTTGTCGGTGAAGCTGTAGATTTTATCTGCTTCAGCCTTGATGCTGGCGAGCCGGCTCTGGTGGGGGTCAGACGAGCCATTGAGCAGCCCCTCGCCTTTCACCCCCAGCTCGCCCGATTCCCCCCGGAAGGGGCTCTTGCCTTCCTCTGCCCTGCAGGCTTTGCCAGGAGTCAGGGGGTTTTCCACCTCCTTGGGCTCCTTCTTCTTCTTATCCTTCTTCTTCTTCTCCTTGGAAGGGGTGAGGGCGGGGTTGACAGCAAAGGGCTCACCCATCACTGTGGGCTTGGGCTGGATGGGTTTGAGCTGCGGGCTGTTGGGCATGGGCTGGACCACGGTGGTGGCCAGGCCCGCGGAGGATCCAGGGGCAGCTGTGGTGAGGGTGGCTGTCTGGAAGGTGTAAATGGGCTGTGGGGGGATGGCTGGCGCAATGGGCCTGGCTGACTTCAAGCTTTTGGAAGGTATCTTCTCCGGCTTCGTGCCAGATGCCTTCTTGGACTTGTCCTTATCCACACATCGCTTCTCCAGCGAGTCGAAGCCATCATTGCTCGTCTCATCGGCCACCGAGGGACCATCCTCAGAGCCGTCGTTGGACAGGGCGCCCGGGTCGGTGTCTCCTTCTCCGCCCAGCTTCTTCTTGCAAGGGACCTTGGCGCTGAACTTGCTGGACGGGGAGGGACTGTGGGGCTCCATCAAACGCACCTTGGGGGTGGCTGAGCGGGCTGGGGAGAGTGAGCCCTTCTGAGAGGCAGAGGCGCCGTTGCAGCTCGCCATGTCCGTGTGCAGGGCGGGCTCCTCGCCGTACTCGCTGTCCACATCCGCCTCCAGCTTGCTGTCATCGTCCGTGTGCGCGTGGGCCTGGTGGTACTTCAGCCCGTTGATGTGCTTGTACTTCTTGTTGCAGTTTGGGTGGGGACAGTCGATGAGGATGGGAGAAGGGCAGTTTCGGTCGAGCACGGCCGGTTCCACCTTGACGGTGGCGGGCGGCACGGCTGCCGAGCCCATCGAGTTGGTGCGGATGCGTTTGCTGCCCTTGGAGTCCTCCGAGCTGGAGTTCAGCTCCATGTCAGAGAGGGGTTTGCTCTTCCTCTTGGTGACGGATGAGGGGCTGGCCTTCACGTCCTCCGCCGTGCCGCCGGGCGGCGTGCGGTGGTCCGAGGAGTTCTGGCTTCCCCCGGCGCCCTTTGCTGTTGGCTCCTGCCCGGGTCTTGCTGCTGTTGCTGGTCCCTTTGCTGTCCGAGGCGGCGGCGGTCTCGTTCACGGGGGTGTTGCTGTTGGGGCGCATGCGCTTGCCCCTGCCCCGGCCGTTGCGCATCTCCAGGTCGCTGGTGGGAGAGTCACAGAACCTGCCAAGGGAACAAGGAGGTTTTACTGGAGACACAGACGTGTCCCACTGCACAGCAGGGACTCCCCCTCCCCTCATTCCCAATCCCGCTGGCTCGTCCCTCCCACCACTCCAGCACAGAGTGACTGTGGTGACTGTGTTCCCAGATCCACTGGGAAATGCTCAACCGTCTCCAGGATGAGTGGCTGTGGGGACAAAAAGCCACCTGGGTTGAGCAAGGAGGAGATGCCACCCCTGGGTGCAGCCCCACCGGGGGCCACGGGGGCTGTGGGGGTGCTGAGACGGCGCTGCTGAACCCTGGCAGCTGCTTACCGGGGGGGTGCCCAGTCGTGCTGCGTGCAGTCCAGCAGCGTCCCCACATACGTCTTGTTCCTCCATGTGACGTTGACCACCAGCATACCTGTAAGGTGAGGGGAGATGGTCAGCCAAGGGTCACCCCACGGTGTCTTGCCTCCCCCACCTTGGGTGCCAGGGCGAAGGCAGCTCTGCCCCCCAGGACAGGCAGAAAGAGGGGCTCAGCTTTAGGGCCAGAGAAAGGCAGACAAGGAGGGGTTGGGCTCTGGGGAGAGGTAAGACCCCAGGAGAGGTGATGATCTCCTCTCACCCAACCTCACCAAAAACCAGCAACCCTTGAGGGGCTGCAGAATTTGGGGGCGGGGGCGCTCAAGATCCACACTGGCTCCCTGTGTGGTCAGGCAGGGATTAGACGGCAATCCTGGGATGTGGGGGCTGATGCAGACAGCCCCTGCCAAGGCTGGGGGTCCCGGCAGTTTGCTGCACCCCCCCAGCAGGGCTGTGTTGCTGGGAGCCCCCTGGCTCCCCCGAAAGGGCCGTAGTTGCCACTAGATGGCAAGCTGAGCCTGGCATCCCCACACAGGCGAGCACCCCGGCAGGAACCCCAACCTCAGGGAGGACAGCCCTCATGTCCCCCTGCTTTGCTTTGCTCCTGCAAGCCCCCGGACCCCCATCAGCATAGTATCTTCCTGGAGAACCATCCACGGAGCCACATCTCCTCTCCCATCGTGGAGTAAAGGCACGGAGGGGTGGGAGAACTCGGTGGCTCCAGCTTTTCCAGGTCAGCATCTCTCCGTGGAGGCATGGGGGGCGAAGGGGGTGGCATCTTCCTCAGCATCACCCAGCTTTGTGGCTGTGTCCCCCCATCACGGACCACTCTGGTTCTGATGTGACCAGTGAGCGGAGCCTGTGGCGCTGAGGTAGAACTCAGGAGATGGGAAGCTCGTTTGCCAGGGCTGACAAGCGCGGTGAGATACACACACAGCCACAGGAGATGGATGGAGCAGAGGGAGCCCGGAGCAGCTGTGCCTGAAGCACGTCCATAAATCTGAGCCCGCGGCCCCCGTGGTGCTGTGCCAGCAGCCAGCTGCGGGATAAAGCATGGATAAAATACGAGGTAGGACACATGGGTTTTCTTCAGGGAGAGAAATGAAATGTGGGTCTCCTTCTCCTCCTGGAACAGGCTGGGTGCTCTGGTGGGAGCAGGTTGTGGCAGATGTGGTGCCAGCCCCCAGTTTAGACCTCTGGCTCCGGAGGCGGAGAGGCCGGGTCCTGCCTTCAGAGAATGTGCTGGGAACCTGCCCCAACGTGATGCTGGAGGCAACGAGCCACAAATCCAACTCCAGGATACAGGGGGCTGCTGGTTCCAGCTCCTCACCCCTCAGGCCTTCCAGTGCAGGTCTCCATGGCAGGCAGGGGGAGCCTGTCCCCCCCTTTCCTTGAACTCCAGGATGCTGCCAGCCGCACCCTGCACCCCAACCTGCCGTCCCCCAGGGCACCTTTGTGGGATGCTCCAGGGGGTCCGAGCGACCGCCGAGGGTCTGGCAGCCCCAAGCTGGGTTTGACCATGCAGCACCAGGAAGGGAGCGTGCAATGAGCCACCTGAGGCTCCTGTGCAGCTGGGGCTGCACCACGAGGGACAAGATGTGCCACAGAGGGAGGAGATGGGAGCCAAAGGGGTGCAGGGAGCCAGCACGCAGCCGTCCTTCCATCCCTCCATCCCTCCTTCCCCCCCTCCCTCCCTTCCTGGCTGGAGCGCCATCCCCCCACCACACACCAGCCTATATTTAACCCGCTGCAACCAATCATCCCAAATCCCCTCCTAATCCTCCCACAATAACCCAGGACAATTTAAACCCCAGGGATAGATCCTAAGCAGCTTTTTTCACCCACTCCGGCGGCAGGATGATGAGCAGGCAACATCCTCACGTCCCTCAGGCTGGAGGTGCTCTCACAGAGAAGGGATTTCACCCAGGTAACTCTGGTGACACCTGGGTTTGTGGGTAAAGTGGCATCTTTGAAGCTCTTAAGCAATGGGCAGCACCCAAATCCAGGTGCAAACCACTCAGTGTCCCAGCCTGACAGAGCTGGGACACCCCCCTTTGGAAAGACGAAGCCCCAAGCCCATCCAAAATCTCACAAGCCTGCTGAGAAACCAGGGTGCCAACACCCACGGTGAGTGTGTCCAGCATGTGCCTCAACACCACACAATCCATCCATGATGCTACCAAGCTGTCTCCAGGTCCTCAAGCATCACAGGGACCATGCAGGTGCCTGGAAGAACATCTTCCATGTCACCTCTCCAGCAAACCTGCATCTCCATGTCACCCCCCAGCAAATCTGCTCCAGTGTGGGTGTCTCTCCATGGGCTGCAGGTCCTGCCAGGAGCTTGCTCCAACGTGGGTCACAGCGTCTTCTATATGTCCCCACCTGCTCCAGCATGGGGCCTCTCCATGGGCTGCAGGTGGGGTCTCTCCTCCCCATCATCTTCCATGGGCTGCGGGGGGACAATCTGCTCCACCACAACCTTCTCCGTGAGCCACAGGGGCATCTCTTCTGGAGCACCTCCTGCCCCTCCTGCCAAAGCCCACCCATCAACAGTGCAGTCTGGGTGCATCCTCCCCTTCAGAGCATCCCCAGGGCAAAGAGCAACCTGGAGTCAGCGGTGATGGCTGCGGGTGACAGTGTGGCAGCACATTCAACATGCAGCACCTGCAAATTTGGGGTCAGGTGTCCTCACAGTTGTGGCAGAACCTCCTGGTCTTTGCCTCCACCCTCCAAAACCTTCTCTGTCTTCTACCAGCCTAAGGTATCTCTCCTGTTGCATGTGAGGACATGTCCACGATGGCATCTGCAGACTTGAAGGATGCCCATGCTCCATCACATCCTCAGGAGATGTTTGTGAAAGCTCAATCCAAACCCCTGGAGCGAGCCATGACTGGCCACAGGCAGCCTGCTGCTGGAAGAAGGGGTGAGGAGACAGGGTCTGCGCACCCAACGTTGGATTGGTTGGGTCACATCAGCACCAGCACCATGCCAGGATGCAGCTCACCTGCTGCAAGGAGGTGACGTACTCTGAGCCAGGTGACACCAGCTCCACAGAGGATGGGCGGAGGAGACATGGCAGCTAACGAGGCAAGTGAGCACAGTGATCCCTTGAGATCCCATAACAGCTCCTGAAGACCAAAATCACACCTCACAGGATGAGGGGAACTGCTGAGCTGGCTGCTCCCACCGACAGCAACGCAGTAAAGCTCCTTCCTGCACAAGATGGGCTTGGCAGGCAGACAGCGTCACCAGCACGGCCACGGAAGGGTCCACACAACCGGCAAGATGGGACCTCAACCCACCATCAACCTGGAGCTGTGGTGGAGCAGATGGACCATGAACTGGCACCGGGATGTCTCTGTAGGCAATGGTGGTCTCAACACAGGTTTTCCAGAGCGGGGAGAGGGGGAAGACGGTGTCTGAGGCAGAAAGGACATTGTGAGGTTCCTCAGAGCTTCACGCTCCCATTTCAGATGGGTCAGCTCCAGCGTGTCCTTCCGAGGCCCCTCCAATGCTGCCAGGCTTTGGCTCTGGGAGCCTTTCTTCCCAGTTTCACACCCTGTGGCCACCCCAAACACCATATCCTACAGAAAGGGAGCTCTGGCTGAAGAACCACACGGCCTTCCTCTGCTCACAGGTGCTGGAAGCACCTCAGCTGGCTTCATTGACATGCCTTTGGTGTGACCTTCTCCTCTGTATCCTTTGGGCAAGGATGCTTGCTGCATCCCTATTTTACAAGCTCCAGCTTCGGACAGCCAGGTCCAGCATCTCCTCCAGCATAGGAGAGATGTTCTTCCAGGCACCCTCAACCCCTTTGCCCCCATCAATGATGGGAAGGCAGGAGAGAGATGCCCAGTGGAGAAGGACCTTCAGGTGAGTCCATGGAGTTACCACAGCCTAAAAACAGCCAGGCTGTGGGCAATCACGGGGTGCCCCCGAGGCACGCTCCCAACAGTGGCTGCAGCAGCAAGGGGTAATGCGGACGGACAGACAGACGGGTGCAGAGCTTCGCAGGGGGTGAGGAGCAGGAAAAAAGGATGGGGAAACCAGGACTCTCTCCCATGTCACCATCTCCAGACCAGGTGGGAGGGGAGGATGTTTTTCCACTCATGATGGTCTGGTGGTCCCTCCTGGCACAGCCACGTGGGCACGTCCATCCACCACAAGCCTCTTCTGATTTACACCCCAAAAAAAAAAAATCAAGCCTACAAGGTCCAAGCTCTCATCAGCTTCACCCTGCCCATAGGGGTGTCCAGCAGTCCTGGGACTTTTCAGCCAACTCTGCAGCTCCAGAGCTTGAGGGTCGCAGAAAATCACACTTGGATGGCACATCGGTGGGGGCAAAGACCATGCAGAGGTTTCCTCCAAGCAGATCACCTCAGCAGATCCTCCAGCCCTGAACGCCCTCACGTTGCCTTTCCTTGTCCCCACCAGCAAGCTCAAAAGAGGATCCTTGGGTCTGGTTGTACACTGTGGAGGCATCTTCCTGCCTTGGAGCAGCAGAAGGAAGAAAACCCCAACTGACAGCTCCAGGCTGCCTCAGTGGGGATGAGTTTGTCCATATTGGACAGACAGTGAGGAGCAGAGGGTAGGAGTGTGGAGGTCCCCACCCCAAGCAAGCAGCCTTCCCCAGCATGGTCTGTGCACTCCTTTCTTCCCAGTTCATGATGCTTTTCCCAACGGGAACAATTCTGGTGCTCCCCAGCTCCACATGGGGAGCCACGGCAGCACTCAGTCCTGTGCCAACCGCAGCTTCAAAACCAGTTTCCCAGTAGGGAGAGAAGAAAGGCAAACTGGGCCCATCCCATCACCCCAAAGCACAGGGTAAGAACAGACTCCCCCCAACAACAGCTCCTGTGAACATGGGTTTCAGTTCAGCTTCCACCAGAGATAATGAAGATAACGAAAACCGTTGCATGAGGAGTGGCCAGGGGGTCATGGCCAACAGCTTCGTTGCCTACACACAGCAGCAATGGGAGAGCAGGAGCAGACGTCCAAGAGACGTCTGCTACCAGGCAGAGGTGAACCATCATCTGACCTCCAACTCCACTGCTCCTTCTCACTTTTAGGTTTTCAGGCTCTATTTCTGCCTCCAGACCCCAGCTGAAGCCAGACACAAGTAGGAGGAGCTCACCACAAGCCTCCTGAAGCAGAAACCTCCAGCATCCCAACTAGGCTGGAGGGAAGGCCGGGTTCCAGCCCTCGCCACGGTCCACTGAGCCACCTATTCATCCCTGTGCTACTTGGCAGAACCCCAAGAGCAACGAAAGCCCATCAAAAGACCTGGGAAAGCAAACCAAGCTGTGCACAGACGAGACGAGCTCCGGAGGGAGGAGAAGAAAGAAGGTTCGATTGGCTTGGCAAGGAGACCAGAGCCCCATCTCCCACCGAGCCGATTTTGAAAGCTCTGCTGGGGTTTTTGAATCCAGCAGGAGATTTCTGCTGCTTCCCAGGGTCTGAGTGGTTTTGTGACAGGCCTGGGGGATGCTGAGAAGAACCGAAGTCGCCCGCGTTGAGTTCCCACGTGGGTCGGCACGGCCGTTCCGATGGTGCCTTGAAAACCAGCCAGGCAGGAACCATAAGGGCAGGAGCCAGCAGCTCAGGTTATTGCCAGCTGGGCAAGGGGGGTAATGCAACACAAGGGGCTGACGTGAGTTTTGGCTGGACAAATCAAGGGCTCCTCAGGTCTCATCACCCAGATGGTGTGACCATGCTCAGGACATGCCCCACAGCAGGGACACAGGGAGGAAGGGACTGCCATGACTCCGACATGATGTCGCAGGAGAACAAAGAACTCTCCAGTGGCACTTACCGTCCTCCGTCTCTTGCCAGACGATGCCCTCCAGGTTCACGCTGGTCCCGGGCTCACAGGGGCCCAGGCACTCGGGCTCAGTGGCCAGGGCCACGTCGCAGGTGTTCACTCCGACCGAGCGGGTGCGTACCATGATCTGCTCGCAAGGCGACGAGATGTCATTGTTGACCACGGGGACAAGGAGGTGCAAGGGCAACACCGCAGGCGTGGAGACCGGAGACTCCATCTGTGGAGGAGGAGAAACACGCCGGTCAGCGTGGGGAACACGGGAAGGAGAGCAAGTATCAACGCGCATCTGCATTCCTGGAGAACCTCAAGGCTGGCACCTTCTCCATGCCTGCGCCAGCAGGCAGCTCAGGTCCCACACCCCATCGCAGGAGAAGGATCTGGCAGGTCTCTCCCAGCCTGGCGTGCCCATCCCCACGTAACCCTGCAGAGCCGACGCTTTGTAGTCACATGGATCACACCCAAAAACCCATCCGCAGGAGATATCTGCCCTCCTGCTCACAGAGGCTGTGCCAAGTTCCTTCCCCTGCAGCTCCTGCTGGGGCAATCATCCTGGGTCAGGGTGGCTTTTGGCTACTGCTCTGATGTTAACCACAGCCAACGACTTTGGACCTGATGGCTCATTAGAATTAAAAAAAATTAAATTACAGGCTTCTGCTCAACTGGCAGGACAGGAGGAACAAGGAGCTCTCCCTCCAGCACCCAGGAACACCAACATCCTCCTCCTCCCAGATCCACCCTGTGGCCAGCTGAAGGTGCAGGCATCATTGAGATCACATCCCCCTTCTCCGCACAAGCATCTGAGCACGATCCACGGCTTAGCCAACCACGCCAGGCACTGTCCTCTCCTTGCACATGGAAACCACATCTCCTGGCCAGAGTGGGGTTTGGAAAGCCAATGAGCCAACGGCGCCAAGCGAAACTCCAGCCAAGTCACCCCGCCGCTGACAAGCCAAGGTCCTTGGCCGCTCTGCCACGCTGGCAGATGCCAGCAGTGTCGGACAAGGATGGCCCATGGGCTGAAGTTGCTGCTGGCCAAGGGAAGGGTAAGGTGGAGACCTTCTTGTCCTTCAGGCTTCATCAGCCAAGCCAGCCGTAGATCCCCTCCCCTGCAGAGTCACAAGGGTTTGCCGCAGTTTGGGGCCTACCTGCTCATCCTTCCTCACTGGGGTCTGATCCTGGGAAGGTATCAAATGAGGAGCAGCCCAAGGGAAGTAATGAAGCCATCAGCGAGCGCTCAGCTGGGTGTTGGTTTCAAGTAGGGGAAGATCCCTCCGAAGCACCCAGCACTACCCCTGAGATGTCCTCCCAAGCCTCAGCTGAGTAGAGGTGATAACCTCCGAGAGGCAAAGCTTGCTGGCCACTGGGCGCGGACACAGACACCAGCCCACGACCACTTCCAACCTTGCTGCTGGCTCTGCTTGGCCAACACTGCTGACAGTCACCAGCTGGTTGGACTCTCTCCCTGACCTGGCGCCCTGGTTCTGACTGGCTGCCAGCACTACCTGCTGTTCCTGTGCCTCCATCCTTCACGCCAGATAAACAACTCCAGGAGTTCACCTGTCCAACCTCACCTGCCCACATCTGCAACAAGTGGCTGGACCATCCCGTCTCCCCATTACCTCATGACCCCACAAAGCCTCTCCGTGTCCTCAGTGACACAGACACCACCCACAAGCAGAGAAGGTGCAAGAGGCAAATCTCCAGGCAGATGGGCTGAGAGGAGAATGTGGCACCTGCCCAGCAGCTTCTACCTGCTCCCACAGGGCTGGCCGCAGGCAGGAGAAATGAAATCTGGAGATCTTCAGGCTCTGCAGGACAGTGGAAGAACACAGAGCACATTCTGCCCACATGCCTGCAGTCCTCTCCTGGTTCTCCTGCACCCGTCCTCTCTCCGGATGGCACCTCCAGCCCTCCTCAAAGACCAACTGGGGGTCTCAAGCAGCAGTGCCTGGACCTCAGGATCCAGCCTGCCAGCAGCACAGCTCGTGCTCCAGAGCCCTTTCCCCCACATGCCACCTCCAAGCTCCCACCGGCAGGACCAGCTCTCCATCCCCACCCATCTCCAAGCCTGCCCTGCAGCTGGTGCCCCAGCTGCATCCCACAGGATTTGAGAAGGGTGGTTTTGGCTTAGACAACCCTGTGAGACATGGGGTAGGGTGGGGGGACCCTGCGCTCCTGCTGACGAAGCACCCCCCTCACCCTAAACCACGGCAGCCTCATCCTGCACGCCGTGGCACACCCGATGGAAGCATGAGGCTCCTGGGAAAGGACTGGAGAAAGCAAAGCACAACCAGAGCCCGTCTCCAGCAAGGAACCAGCTGGAGAGGGAAGGAGTAGGCTCCCCTGGCCCGAGGGGGGCAGCGGTGGGGATGGGGAGCGTCCCCACAGCCCCGCGGGTTTGGGAACCATCCGGCTTGTTCCCACTCGCCAGCAGAACCCACAGCGCAGCACAGGAGCGTTTAATTACAGCTCCAGCTCGGCTAATTATCGCCCGGTCACATCCGTAATCTGCATTACGCCACGGTGCATAATAAGCAGCTCGCTGAGATCTCTCTAACGAGCGAGGCGGCTTGACGGGATTTCAGATCTCCCCCCCACACTCTGTTCAGCAGCCATAGGGAGATGGGGCGGCTCTCCTGCTCCCTCACCCAAAGCTCAAGAGCAAACCAGAAAGACCCAGGGTGGTTCTCTGAGGGTGATGGTTGGAACCCAGCCATCCCGCCAGGACACAGCTGAAATAAGCCAGAGGAAGAGGCACACGGATCAATCCCTGGACTCATCACCCACCCCTCCCTGCCCTGGCACATGTCCCGTTCCCCCCTGCCCCATGGCTCTTCACCCTCCTACTTTAGGGAGCGAGGGGCCGGAAGATCCACATGCCAGTGGCTAGAGGGGAGAACTGAGCCACCCCCGGGTACCGCAGTGGACCCCCAGCTCCCTCTGGCCGGCCAGATGCTGAGGGATACACCAGCACAGAGACGGCAGGGCAGCACTCACACCCTTTGGCCGCAGCCTTCCCCATCTCCTCCAGCCAAGGAGAATACAGCTAGAGGAGATCTCCAACTCCCCAAAGCAAGCCCTGCATCCTCCTGGCTCCCAGCTCCAACATGCTACACCCCACCACCCCTAACCCCCCCCAGCAAACCCCTTCACAGAAGGAGAATCTCTTTCTCTTCCCTTGCTGGGAAGGCTCTAAAGATCAAACGCCAGCAGCGCGAGCGCAGCGGCTGCATGCTCCACGCCGGAGGGGCTCGCACGGCTCCGGCAGCCCCCGCGGAGGAGTGACGTGGGGTGAAGCTTCCCTGTACTGGCGCTGGCCGTCCACGTCCGCCCGCTGCTGCCTCCCCTACTGAAAGGCCTTTGTGTGTCTGGCGGAGGCTTTCCCATCACGAGGAACGTGCTTCCACCGCTGAGGACAGAAGTGGAACGGAGCCAAGTGCCCGGGCAGCCGCCAGCCCCAGCACTGCTCCATGGGGGAAACAAGAGGCTGGGGCGCTGCTGGCAGCACCCGCGATGCCGGTGGCGGGGAAAGGGTGCTGGGTGGCAAATTAAGAGCTGCCCCTCATCACAGCTCACGCTAGAAGGTGGGATGGGGTCCCAAGCGCCATAGGGAAGGGGAGGGCAGCGCTGGGTGCTGGCACGGGAGACACACACAAAGCAGCTCCAGCCATCTTAGAGCTGTGCCTGCGTGGCTCCGTTAGCATCGGGCATCGTTAACAGGGCACTGCAGCAGAAAGAGGGCACAGCAACAATGAGCACATACTGATTTCCATGGGAACTCCAAACCTGCCTGGAGCACCCACTTGTGTTTAGGAGTAGTTTGGGTTCCTCCCTCTCATCAAGGTCAACCCTGCAAGAGAAAGCAGTTCAGAGCAATTAAAGCAAACAGGGAGATCAAAAACCAGGAGAGGGGTGTGGAAAGGGTGGGAACAGCCACCTGGGGCAGGGCACCCACAGTGCTGCACCCCGGTTGCAGTGAGGACCTGGCAGTGGTCAGCACGAGACCACCGATGGATGTACCCCAGATACGGCTGTGCTTCCAGCGTATCCCCCAATTAAGGAGCCAGTTTTCTCCTCTAGAAGGGTCCTTCAACTCCTGCAGATGCAGACAGGCAACAAATGCTTGGAGCAACCTGAAAGATGGGTCACAACCCCTTAACTGCAACGTGCCAAGAGACAAATGGAGTCTCCACAACCCTGGGTTGGGGTCTGTGAGTGCTTTTCAAACCTGGAGCCACCTTTACCTGGGCATTTTGGGGAGGCCCCAGCAGGAGAAGTCTGCCCCAGTCACTCATGAACACACCACAAAACCCAAAGCAGTGCTGAGAACCTTCTGAACAAAACTCATGACCCCACACACCATTGGGGCACAACAGTCCCATCTGGTAATGCCAGAGGTACAACCTCCCACCAAAGCAGCCGTGAGGGACAGATCTGGGTGCTGCTCCCAGGCAGTGCAGACAGCTGTACCCGTATCAACCCCAGGCAGGCACCTCAAACATCACCCAGCAGGACCTCCAGCCAGCCAGCCACCTTCCCCCCCCCAGGTATGAGATGAGTCTTATCTCAGGGCTTCGCAATGGAGAGGCTGTGGATGCCCTCTACAGCCCTGCGTATGGCCGTGCCTCTGATAAAGCCAGGAATAGCATCCACCACAGTAGACATGCTGGCACCAAGTCACCTGCTCCAACCATGTACAAAGACCATCAGATCTCCAGAACAGAGGGAAGGAAAATGTCTCTGGGAGGAGAGAGGTAGAAACAAGCAGTGATGAAAGGGGACAGCTGACCTGAGAGAGAAGAAATCCAAGCTGGGACCTACAAACATCTGTCCCACTGAGGATGTGGTGTTGGGGGTCTTGGTTCAGCTACCACCAACACCTCCATCCCATATTGCGGCTGCACCAGGCTGACCTCCTTCATCGCGTCAAACGCAGGAAGGCACTAGAGATGTGTCTGGATCAAGGGAGGAGACACAGAGCCCAACCACACATGTCTGAGCATCCTTCATGTTGACCAACCAGCCTTTGGCCCCTTCATCAGCACTGCTGCTCCTCATCGCTGGAGTCATCCTCACCTCTGGCAGTGCTGTCCAAGCAGAAAAGCTCCAGTGCAAAGTCTCCTTTCAGAGACATGCAAGCCATCTTCTGGGCTGAAGGCCATCACCTTCTCCATGGGAGCTGGCTTCCCAGCAAGGTCCCAGCCCTCACCCACCCTTCTTGCAGAGGACAGCTCAAAGTCCCTGAAAGTCCCTGATGCCCACCTACACCAGGCTCCTCCAGCTGCCGTCCCACCCCCACACTGATTTTCCATCCTGTTCCCACTAAAAGCTGTTCCTGAAGGAAGACCAGAAGCAGGAGGATCAAAGCCCTGACGCCAGTGAGGCAGAAACATGTTCTTCCTCAGATCATGTGACATTCAGGCCCAAATCCCAGCAGCACCCACAGCCACCGGTGGTGCCAGCACTCTCCAACCAGCACATCAGAGCCAGCAAAGGAGCAAGATAAAAGCTTTCCCGAGTGCCTCAGTCCATCAGTCTCCTGGAAGGAGAACATCAATCTAGAAGGCCTTCACGAACCACTTGCCGCGGCGTGACGCAGCTCCAGCCGCGCTTAAAAGCCTGCTGATAACCACCGGCTATATAAAGCCCAGCTGAAGGATGTGGAGGTCACGAAGCTGGAGGAGACGAAGCCAGAGGCAACCCCAAAACCCGAATCCACAAGGCAGGAAGGGAAATCACATGGAAAAGCAACTTCTCCATGGTCAGCTGCTTTAACCCTGCCAACTGCCCGGTGGGCAACGAGACCAAAGGGATCTGTCTCATGCTACAGAGCACCCTGGCCGGGATCCTGAGCACCAGGGCCAGGGCGTCCATCCAGGAATGACCCAACACCCAAGCACAATGAGTATGACAGAGCTTGGCATCTCCATCTAGGCAAATCAATGGAGCAGAGCCACCAGGACGTGTAGGCAATCCCGAAACCCCCAGGAGACCAATCAATCAAGCAGTTAACATCTGGTTTTAAGGAGAAGAATATTATGTTTGAAGCTCCTACTGCCAGTATCACCATGCCCATGCCAGGTACACACCAGCATGAGCTCTAGAGAGCAGATTCCCATGGCAGTTAGAGGTCCCCACGCAGCCAAGTCCCTCTCAGACAGTACTTGACTGCTCCACCACCTTCAAAAAGGTCAGAAAAACATGGTATTTGCTGGGCACCACAGAAGAGACTGAAAACAGGCCCCCTGGAGATTATGACAACCTAGAAGTTACCAATATCCTTGAGTAGGATGCCCAACCAAGGCCCACAAGCCAAGGCAGACACATGGTAGGTCTCAACCTCCAAGACATGGAGGCTGTGGGTGCTGGGTCCCTGGCAATTTGTGCTGGAGTACGGCCACACAAGCACACAGGCCTACATGGCAACTCAGAGCTTTCATAATTACATCCTTTAATTAATGATGCCCACCAGGCACAGTGTCTCACGCAAAGGTCTTGTCTTTGGAAAGCTGCAGTCCTGCCCCATCTAGGAGGGGTTCCTCTGCTTGCCGGGTGCACGGTCCAGGGAACACCTATCTCCCCACCCATCTCAGTAAGCAGAGGACCTGCACCTTAATTAGACATACTTCTTCCTGAAAGTTTCTGTCTGGATTAGTGGCTGAGGACTGGTTAGCACCACTCCATCACTGTCCCATTCCCAGGGGAGATGGGACAAAGCCCAGCCCACAAACCACCACGACCGCTCCACCCTTGCTGCCAAGCTGGAGGTCCCATGAGGGACAACACAACTGCGTGCGCTGATAAGATTTTTACCACACCACCAAAAAAATCACAAGAGATGATGGGAAAAGAGGCCTGCGAGTTTTGGATGAGTCTGGAAAGAGCAGAGGAGGTTTGGGGTGAAAAGGTGGACTTGGCTTGCAGGTGGTCAGGTTACCAAGCCGTAAAGCCGGTGTGCACTGCAAACATGGCACGGAGATGGCCACACCGTCCATGACAGCCTGAAATACAGCACTGGGTTGTGTCTCTCAACATCCAAGGACTGCAAATAGGTCCAAAAGCAAGTGCCAGTCACACTTGGATTCACCATGCCAGAGAAGTGGTGCGGATATGGAGTTAAGGACATCTGTAAGTCCAGCATTGCCCCAAGGTGGTCCTTCTGGTTATCTAGACGGGAATCATCTCCCAGATCCTATCTTAGCGTCACTGAATGATTTGGATTGGAAGGAACTTTCATCCATTCAACCCCCCTACAGAGACACTCTTCACTAGATCAGGTTGCCCAAAGCCCCATCCAACCTGACCTTGAACACTTCCAATGGTGGGGCATCTACAACTTCTCCAGGCAACCTCTCCCACTGTCTCACACTCACACACCTTCCCCCCAAAAAAAGAAACTGCTATGTCCAATCTAAATCTACTCTCTCGGTCCTGGTCCATGCAACATGGCCTAGAAGGTTCCTCTAAGCACAGAGCAGTGTCACCAAACTGGCCCAGCTACACTTGTCCCATCTTCCACAGCCACCAGGAAAGCAGGTGCTAACGTAGCAGGACCAGCTTGCAGAGGAGCTCCCAAAGCAGAGCCAGGAGCAGCAAACAAAATTTGGCTCAGCCATGTCTACAGTGAGCCCTTCTCACCTCCCCATCCCAATCCAGCTTGGACACGGCATCAGAGGAGGAATTCAACAGTTGTGCCCTGATGGCTCTTCTCAAGAGTGACTGTGCTCAGCTCTGGACATCTCATGACTGAGAAGGACACAGACAAACTGGAGGAAGTTCAGAGAACAGGAATAAAGATGACAAGGAGGCCGAAGGGATTGATTTGGAAGAGGAGATTAGAAGAGCTAAACATGGAGAACTTGGCTCAGTGACAGCTCCATGGGGACACTGCTGTAACCTACAGACACAGGGTGATGGAAAGACCAGGAGAGAGGAATTCCGCAGGGTGATGAGGAGGAAGAACGGAACGAATCAAGGACAGGAACATCACAAAAACCCTTGGGCTCTGCTTCCTGGCAGTGGAATCGTTCCCAAGCACTCTTGTTTTCCAGCTGGGAAAATGCTTCATCCCCTCCCTGTTCTCCTCCTTCCCCCCACCACACGTCCCTCTGTCAGCATCACAAAGCGCCCACATCTCTCCCCATGGCACCCAAGTGCTGCCGACACCCCAGAGTCTCCCCAGTCCCAGGCTCCGAATCACCAACACGTCACCCATGGCTTCTCTGGGAGTCATTCAGCTGGAGTATTTCCCAAAGGAAACCCAACAGCTGGTGGCTACAACCAACACTTGGTCTTGAAGGTCTGGTGGGCTCCAAGGCATGAGAAGCCAAGCCGTGACCTCAGCCCCCACACCTATAAAATATGCTTGGGGAAGGGGTGGGGGTGGAAAAGACAACCCAAGGTCTCTGCAAAACAATGTGCACCTCCTGAGCCCCCCATACCACCTGCTGGAGGAGCCCTAGCATTGCTTTGAGGACATCAAGGCACTGCAGCTAGCGTCCAGACCTGTCTCAGTCACACGCTGAGCAGCATCATGTCTGCACCCCCCTGTCCAGACCACAGGCTGCACCCAGCCACAGATGTGCAGGACATCTTCCTTCCACCTGTGCTATAGTAAAGACCTGTTTCAGTAGGATGTTCACGTCCCAGCCCTCAGAGGCTCCACATTTGGCTCTCATCTTCTCCTCTTTGTAGGAGAGATCCTGGTGGATCAGCTCTGTCCGATGGCTGGATTACAGGAGGATGGCGAGAAGCCCAATCACATGACAGATGAGGACATGACCAAGCGAGAGGAGCCCATCACTGTGTGTGCCCCATACGAGGTGACCACAGAGCAGGGACACGAGTGTGGAGACTTTGGGGACTCAGTACCCAGAGAAGCAGTGCCCAGCATCAGTCACTCCCGCCAGGAACAGGCAGGCATCGCTGCCCACAGGACATGGCCAGGGGGACAGGAGGTTTCTCAAATCAATTTAAGTTTTGGAATCAAGCTGCCACCTCTCTAATTCCCCTGAGCAGAATGACGGCTGGTCACACCCAACAACCCCAAAGCATTGCCACGAAATTCCCCATCCCTTGGGGTGTTCCAGGCCAGGCTGGATGGGGCCCTGGGCAACCCTGTGTAGATCCACAAGGTTGGTGGCCCTGTCTGTGGCAGGGGGTTGGAGCTCTGTGACCCTTGGGGTCCCTTCCAACCCCAACCATCCTATGACTCTATGAAATCTGTACCAGTGAGTCAGAAGAGGCATGAACTTTGCAAGGAACCCACAGGGTCCCATCACCTACCACCACTCTGGATTCTGATTCTAGGCTCAGACATGAAAAGCCGCTCTCCTTTCTTGGGATCTAATGACTCTCTGGGTGAAAAAAGAGGCAGGCAAGCTGAGATTGGTTCTGCCCCAGGAGCACGAGCTTCACCAGAAGCTGGGCAGGGACCATCCCACCAGGAGCCGGGCTTTGCCTGCAGGACAGGGCTGCTCCGCACCTGCGGGGTAGATAACCGCAGCACCATGGCAACTCCGCTCCCACCAACCTCCTCATGCAACATGCGTCTGGTCCCTGGGACTCATCCTGGGTCCAGTTTCTCCTGCACTGCCCTCACCAAAACCCTCTACCCCTGTGCCAACCATGGTGCCTGGCAAATCCTGCGCTGCTGCAAGACGGTGCCCCAGATGTTGGGCACAGCTGGGCTGTGGTGTGTCAAGATCTCACCCGCTGGGTTGTGCGCTGAGACCTGACAGCCGCCGGCAGCTGAGCAGCACCACGGCAGAGGATGGATCAATGGCTCGCGGGGAAGCTCAGCCGCCGGGGAGAAGGAGGAGAGGAGCAGGAGCTGAGCCAGACCGTAACTCATCACCTGCAGCTACCAACCAGCCGGAGGAGGAAGGAGCCGGCGCATCCGAGGGAGCAGAGCTTCGTGATTGGCGTCACGGGCCCACCCCGCCCGCAGCCATCCTCCTCCTTGAGAGCACTCCATGTAAAAATAGAAAAATAGCTTCAAGTGGCTGCTTCCCCGGCTCCTCCAGACCGTGGCGAGGGGAAGAGCTCATATCTGAAAGCCAAATAACCCCCCCCACAAGCAGGATGCCAACACCACCCACGGCTGAAGCTTTCTTTCAACCCAATTAAGCTCTGGGAAGGTTTTTAGCCTCTAACCTGGAGCTCCTCAGGCTGCACACGGGGATACCCATGGGTCACCCCATTCCAGCTAACAAGACATCGCTCCTCTTCATCACAAAACAAATCCCAACCCTTGGGTTGAAATGAGATCTAAAACAGTCACCACCAAAAATAACCAACCCCAGCCCACTGGGCAGTGGCCACCAAGGCTTCTTCTACCCAGCAGCACAACACATGTGGCAGGGCTGAAAGCCACACAAGGTTATGTTCAACCAACAAGCTGGATTTGCAGCTGGCATCCCTAAAATCAGGCAAAGATGCTGCCAGTGACAGACCCACTGTGAGCAAGATGAGACCTTCACCGACTTGATTCCCCACCCCGCTGGAATCTCATGGATTCTTCAAATCAGCAGCTGGCTAAGGCAGAGAGATCCCAATATCATGAGGAAAGGAATAATCATAAATCCAGGTGTTTTAGCACCAAAGACATTGTGCTTGAGGTGCCCTGATGTGTACCAGGCTTTGCTGGCCATCATGGTGCCCAGCTCAGACACCCATCACCGAAAATAAACGTTCCCCCGGGGCCAAGGAGGATCACAGCACTCTTCACCCCAGCAGGCCACCCAAGGCAGGACACCAGAGTCCCTGCTGAGAGTGTCACTGTCACACGCCTGTCCTGGATCGGTGTCGTGACCCAAAGACACCCAATAAGATTCCCCAGTACCAACAGGCCTGTCTTTCAGAGCCTACACTGGAAGCTACAGGACTGCCACAGGCTGGCCAACAGCTCTAGATGCTTCTACTCGACCCTGAAACAGCAGGCTGGAAAAGGCAGCTCTGAAAGGCTGGCAGGTGGATGAGGGAAGGGTGTGTGGCAATGGAGCACCACCTGCTCTGCAGCCTCCTCACCTCACTGACCAGGCAGAAGAACCTTCAGCCCCCACAAGCTGGCAACGTGCTCACCAGGCAGCTGCCCAAGCTCTGAGCTTTGCTACAGTAAAACTCCACAAAAACCATCCTCCCCCCTCGATCTTCACCCCTGAAAGGTCTCAGTCGCTGGCTGGTGTTGGGCAGCAGTTCCTGGTGCCTGTGAGGGGACGTCCCCCGTGGCGCATGGAGCACAGGCAGAGCGGCAAGCCAGGCCTGGAGCTTATTGGTGCCTTCTCTTGCCTGTCCCTTGGGAAAGCACGCTAAAAAACAGGAGGGGTGGGGGGGAATGGGAAGGGAAAGGGATAGGGAAGGGGATGGGGAAGGTGGAGAACAGGAACGGGAAGGGGAACGGGAAGGGGAACGGGAAGGGGAGCCTGCCCTCCCTCCTCGCCCAGTTGGGCTCTGCTTGCCAGCACGGTGCTCGCCCAGCAGCAAGGAGCAATGAGCAGCTTTGCAGCAGCAGATATTTAATTTGCCAGGAAGGAGGAGAGGGGCTGCAAAGCCCCAGCAGTGGCAGGCTGCGATTGGTAACGACGGCGCGCCTTTCCAGGTCACCTATTGATAGGAGCCCGGCTGATTATCCGCCATACGCTGCGAGGCACGGTGCCGGAGCCGAGGCGAGAGCAGCCGGCTTGTTCACAAAGGGGAAACAAAAAAGAATTAAAAATAAATAATAAATATATATCTATATATATAAAAACCCACCAGGCAGAAAAGGCAACTAGCCTTTGTTCAAGCCCATGCTTGCTGAGTGAGCCCATTGGGTGAAACAAGGAGCGCCTGGAGCTGCTCCTGCCCTGGTGAGAGGGATGGCGAGGGGCAGGCATGGAGCGCTGCCCACCAGCCACCCCAGGGGGTCTCCTGCCTCTGCTCGCCCCAATTTCGGCGTTTCAGCCCCTGGGGTTTTATCACAGCGGGATGGGAGCTGGGTGGCTCTGTGAATCCCTTCCCTGGCACTGTGGGCGAGGAGCGAGCAGCAAAGCTGCCTGAGCAAAGGGAGGATGCTCACAGGTCCATCCGCTCGCATGAGCCACGTGGCTCCTGCAATTAGGCCGTGCTAACGAGCGCACCGATTTAGGCTTTTTAAGAAATCAATTTTTCAGAATTTCCAATTTAATACAGCTTTTCCTCCAAATCCCACTTCCTCTGCCAGCCCAGAGGGATAAACAGAGAACAACTGGCACCCGAGAGCTGCCGAGCCAAGCCACCGCAGCTCCAAGGACACAGGCTTCTGCACAGCCATTCTGCGCCAAGGTGCCACCCAGCATTCCTCGGGGAGGCTCGCAGCCTCTCCTCCTCCCAGGATCAGGAGTGGGAAAGGCTCTGCGGCGCCTGGCAGCCCTGGAGAGCAGGTGTGGTGCATGTCCCATCGCTTCCCAAGTGTATTTTATCCAGAGTTTTGATCAGGAACCGAATCGCACAGGGGAGAAACTCACGGTTGAGCCTTTATTTCTTTTTCTTTTGGCTCCCTTGGGTTCTCCCAGACACCTTGGACAATTTGGATTTTCTGAGGAGGGGATATTCAGAGACCCTCCAAAAGCCACCACATGCTACAACCAACTCGGCTAACCTCATTGCTGATGGACCCGAAGCAACAACAGGACCTCGTGCTTTGAAGGAAGCAGCAAGTCACAGAATAATTGCAGGGGTTGGAGGGGACCTCAAGAGATCATCGAGTCCAGCCCCCAAATCCAGAAGAGCCAAACCAATGTGCACCTGTACCATCCCCAGACCAAAGTGGCTCTGGGTCCGCACCCTATTTGAGGGTTTGGGCACGGGGAGGCAAGCGTGCCTGTGGAAGAAGCTCTATCACAGAACTGAACCACAGAACTGTAGGGGTTTGGAAAGAACCTCCA
Source organism: Porphyrio hochstetteri (assembly GCA_020800305.1). Lineage (NCBI taxonomy): Eukaryota > Metazoa > Chordata > Aves > Gruiformes > Rallidae > Porphyrio > Porphyrio hochstetteri. The sequence continues at coordinate 12,477,937 of CM036915.1, read as the reverse complement.
GAGATCAAGTCCAACTCCCATCCTACATTTCCAGCCTATTTTGACCTCACCAGCCCACACAAATCCAACACCTGCTGTCCCATGGGATGGGGGGCTCCTCGGCGAGGCGAGACCTCAGCCATGTTGAATCCAAGCACCATCACTGGTGGCTTCCAACACCGTGACACGCCTGGAACCTGTCCTTACGTCATGGAGAACCTGACTGTCTTTACACGTCACTGCAGGCCACACACAAACGAGCCACCGCGACTGTGCAGGGAACATCCAGTGCCGGCCGAAACCGGAACCAGGAGCTGATGGATCTGGGAACAAAACTACAACCTTGGGGTTGTGAGCCAGGCTCCAGCCCAGCCAGGCTTTGCGTGCCAGAACTTTAAGGGGGTTGTTTGCTGACAGCTTAAAGGATTTAAGGGATGGATTAACCATGGCTTTGCTGACGAGGGAACCGGTGGCAGGCTCGGAGCAAGCCCGTGAGATGAGGAGAAGTTGGAAGACAACAGGGAATGAATCTACGATGGCATAAACACTGGACACAGTTTGGTTTCTGCAGGGAACTCAACCAGGAGCTGCTCTTCCAGGTGTGAACAACCTTCACTTGCCATCCGCTGAACACAGTGAACAGCTCTGGAGTCCCACCTTCATGGGAGAGCTTGTCCAGGGAACCAAAGGCACCCACATGCTGTATAAATGAAAACATCTCAGCCCTCAGTCACTGCCCAAAAATAAAAGAAGTGAGGAAGGCCTGGGGGAGAAGGACGTGGTGGTGGGAGTGCCGATCTGGAGGTGGGGCAGGAGGAACATCCTGCTGCTGATGCACAATTACACTTCATTGAATCATTACAGAGCAGCAGGCAACAAGGACCCACAGATCAGCAGCACCAGCTGATCCAGGAAAGCTTCATGTTCCTCACCCAAGATCTCCACAGAGCAGCCAAGTCAGGCTCTATCCCGGCAGATAAAAAGCAGAAGGCGTCAGATCTGCTCCAGATGGGCAGAGGAACACCAAACCGCAGGGGGTCATTGCAGGATGCTGCTCCTCCGGCTCATACCTAGACAGATCGATGGGCTTGTCTGGCAAGCTGGAGCCCAGCAAGGAGGGCAAACTCCAGCTGGGAGCAGCTAATCCACCCACTCAAAACACTCCAGCTGCTCAGTGACCGGTGTGGTCCCTTTAAGAGAGAGCACAACCAGCAGAGATTTAGCTGGAAGAGGGTGGGGATATCGCTGAGCTCCAAGCCTGGTCTGAACCTTATCTGCTGCTTTTAATACCTATCAGTGTTGATAGAGATTAAGGGATTAGTTGGGATTACTGAAGGCAACCCTCTGGTTGGGATGGGCCAGGATGGGCATGGGTGCTGGGCAGCTCTGCATCCATCCCCCTCCTGTGCCCTTGGGAGAGAAGGAGCCCAAGGAAAGCACGGGGAGGTGGTTGTCCACCAGTTGTTGCTGCCTTGAAACATCAGCCCATCCACGAGGGAACGAGACCGGGCTCTCTGGGAAGGAAAGGAAGCTTCACCAGCCCGAATCCCAGCGGGAGCTGGTTTGTTGTGCCTGTGGTTGCCTACCAACACAGGGCATGTCTTCACAGTCTGGCACCACCACGAGAAGAAACCATCCCATCCACAGCTGCCCATTCTGACCCTAGCCAGAGCCCTCTCTTACTGACACAAGCACTCGCACAGCATGGGTAAAGCCTCCCTGTTAAAGCCTGCTTCTGGTGGGGCTGGACACAGCTTTTAATTGGATCATTGCTCTGACCCAGTTCCCCACATGGTTGCAACAAAGCCTTGAGCATTGGTGTGGGAGGAGGTGGCCAGGAGCTTGTAGGACACCTCCTGATGCAGCAGCAAAGCTCTGACCATCACACGAGCCAGCAGAAAAGTTCCTGTGCCCAAGCTCAAGATGAACATAAACTCTGTGAGATTTCCCCTCCTCCAAGAGGTATCTGCTGTGCCTGGAGAGCTGTCTCCTGACACCTGGCTGACCCAAAAGCAGATCAGGACAAGACTGGAGATGCCAAAGCAGAGCAATGCCCCAGTGCTGCTTCCAGCCCCCATGTACCCTGCTTCCTTCTCCAGGCAGGAGCCACCAAGTATGGAACCAAGTAGTCTTCTCCTGGGCATCAGGGAGGCCAGTGGGACCTGGCATCTCAGCCTGGCATCACCTGGAGCAACCCAACTCTGAAGTACAAAGAGCCACGGTGAGTCCCAGAGTGCAGACAAGCTGTGCACAGGCACCTGGAGGACGCCGGCACAGAGAACAGGCTGCAACATGGCAGCAGAGGTGGAACAGCCCACTCCTGACCCTGGAACAGCCCACTCCTGACCCTGGAACAGCTTTTTGGAGCAGTCAAGAAAACAGGCTTTCATGAGAAGCTTCCCCCAGGCCCGACAGACCCAACACCAGCTGGGTCAAGGACAGACCCACTGCTGACCAAGGCCGAGCCCATCAGCGATGCTCACAGCGCTCACTCTGGGAGTCACAGGGAGGAGAAAAAACCCCCTAAGCTCTGCTTTGTGGCCCCAGAGAAGGGAGTGAGAAGGTGTGAGGTGCTGTGCAGGCACCAAGGCCAGGGAAGGGGGGTAGAAGGAGGTGCCACAGGCTCCAGAGCAGAGATTCCCCTGCAGCCCCTGGAGCAGCCCATGGTGGAGCAGGTGTCCCCCCGCAGCCCATGGATAATGACGGGGAACAGAGATCCCATCTACAGCCCGTGGAGGACCCCACACTGGAGCGGGTGGGGATACATGGAAGATGCTGTGGCCTGCATCAGAGCAAGGTCCTGGCAGGATCTGCAGCCTGTGGAGAGAGAGAGACCCATGCTGGAGCAGGTTTGCTGGGGGGGGGGCTTGTGACCCCGTGGGGGACCAGGCTGGAGCACTCTGGGCCTGAGAGGCCTCACTCCTGAGCCCCTCAATATCTTTGGTGGGTGTCTGGCCTCCAGCCAGGGTCACACCACCACACCAATGAAACCTAATCCAGCATCTCCAGGCAAAGCCTTCACGCTGAACATCATCTCAAGCACGGGAGGCTCTTGCAGAGCACCACCCACCTGAGGGGTTTGCAAGTCTGACACTGCCAAGCTCAAAGGTGGAACCAAACCTGGCTGCCCTGGTTCCCCTACAAAGACAACGGATGGGAATGGCAGAGGTGCCAAAGCAGGCATGGATGAGACAACGAGCCTAGATGCTTGGAGAAGACCTGCAGAACAAGACACTGCCATTCTGAAACCACCATCCTCCAAAGCCAAGTCCCATTTCCCCAGGTAACGTGCCTGCACCCATATGCCAGCACCCCACGTCCTGCTGGGATTCCAGCTCCATTCTTCAAACCAAGCTGCAAACCCAACACAATCTCCTCTGTCACCCCCACAGATAAAGGAAGGTGAAGTCCAAGAAGGTGGCTTCTTCCAAGCAAGACACCACCTGGCTGTAAACAGCCCAGGAAGGTACGGACTGCTGACATGCTCATGAGAACACCCAGTGATAGAAGATTCCTTCCCCCAGGCAGAAAACACCTGAGAAGATGATGTGCTTGGTGACACGGTCAAGTGTTAGACACGGTAGGGCTGGACAGATGGTTGGACTCTATGACCTTGAGGGTCTTTTCCAACCCAAACCATTCCCTGACTCTAAAGCCTCATCTCTGGAGCGCCAACCTACTTCTCAGGTGGCTCTTCCACACTGCCCTCAACACGATCCGTGCTGCGTGTCACCGTTGGTAGCATCTTCAACCCAGAACGCTCTGGCAGCTCCGAGGCTCCGTACATCAGCCTGTCACCAGATCATCCCCATGGAGCAAAAGCAATTCACTGCAGGGAGCAAGGAAGAGGGATGCACACCTCAGAGGGTTTCGGACCATTCCCACCAACCCAACCGCGTGCAGATCCCTCTTCTCCAGGATTCAGTCACCTCAACCATGGTTTCTGCTATTAGATCATCTCACACAGCATGGGAAAAACTCAAACACTCAACAGAGACTTTACTGTCCTAGAACCCCCCAGGGGGAACAGCTGGCTGGAGCATCTGGGGGCTGCCCGGGGTCGCTCACTGTGCTTACCCATGAGTGGTCCTTCAGGCTAGAGCTCACTCCCTGAGCTTCTCCTTGGATCACTCACTGTGCTCACCCATGAGTGGTCCTTCAGGCTGGAGCTCACTCCCTGAACTTCTCCTTGGATCAAAGTGTGTTTAGAAGGCGGCTCCAGATGTTAGGATATCAACAGAACCAAAAACCAGGGCACAATGTAGGCTCGAGGAGCCCTCACAAATAAACACAAAGTTGGGAGCTTTCTGCTCAGTGACACCAGCCCACATTTATAACCCAAAGCTACATGCTCACCTTGCCTGGGATGGGAAGGAAAGGCTGGGTTTGGGTTTCCTTCCTGCAGGACATGAAGGTGAGAACTTCTCCCACAAGTCTCCTTCCCCTGCCTGTCTGACTCATACTGCTCACCAGATCTGCAATCAGAGCACCAGGTTGGTCCAAGCAAGGATGCACCCCTGACACACCTTAGTGTGAAGCCAGACATCACCCAGGAGGGCTCTGAACCTCCCAACACCATCTTCCACTCCCAGCAGCATTCACCATCTAAACAGCTCAGCGCCACGGAATCATTGGTTTGGGTGGGAAGGGACCTCAAAGATCATCAGTTCCAACACAGGTCCCTTCCAGCCCAAACCATTCTGTGATACTATAACACCCCCCCACCCCCCCCCCCCGCAACATAGGCAGGGACATCCCCCAGCCCAGGGTGCCCCAAGCCCCATCCAACACAGCCTTGAACCCTGCCAGGGATCCCAGGGTAGCCACAGCTTCTCCAGGCACCCTGTGCCGGGGCCTCCCCCATCCCCAGGAAGGATTTCTGCCTCCCAGGCCCTCTCCATCACCCTCCTGCAGCTGAAGGCCGTTCCCCTGGGCCTGGCCCTCCCTGCCCTGGGCACTAGCCCCTCTCCAGCTCTCCTAGAGCCCCTCGAAGGCTGGGAAAGGGCTCAGAGCTCTCCCCAGAAGCAGCCTTCTCTCCTCTGGGCTGAGCCAGCCCAGCTCTCCCAGCCTGGCTCCAGAGCAGAGGGGCTCCAGCCATGGATCAACTCTGTGGCCTACCCTGGACTTACTCCAACAGCTCCATGCCCACCCTGTCATGGGGACCCCCAAGCTGGAGGCAGCGCTTCCAGGGGGTCTGTGTCCCAGAGCAGAGCAGAGGGGCAGAAACCCCCTTTCCCAGCCCTGCTGATCCCACTGCTGGAGGTGCAGCCCAGGACACGGGGGGCTTTCAGGGCTCCCAGCATTGGTCATGTCCAACTTGTTCCCCACCAGGTCCTTCTCCATAGGGATGCTCTCAACCCATTCACCCCCGTCCGCACAGACAGTGGGTGTTGCCCCCACCCACGTGCAGGACCTTGCACTGGGCCTGGACTGAGCTCCATGAAGCCCACATGGCCCGCTCCTCAACCCTGTCAAGGTCAACTTCTCGAAGGCATCCAGCCATACCACACCACTGCCCCAAGCTGCAAGGCCACTACCCCCACAAATTAATCAATCTTCTCTCCCCATGACATACTGCCATCTCCAGCAGGTCTGCAGTGACTGTGATAACTGCTCTCAGAGGACTCTGTCCCACTGCCAGCTGACAGCAAGTCTCTGGCATGCTGAAGAACTCTTATTTTCTCCTCCTTCTCACCCAGCCTAGGGAAGGGGGGTAGGAATGCTAATGCACCCCCGTTAACCAGGCCAGAAGAAACTCAACCCACTCGAGCCACAGCCCCATCTTCACCCTTTCCATTCACCAGCAACCCGAGCGAGAAGCACGGCTGTCAGAAGATTTCTTGGGTTTCCTTAAGTTCCTCTGCCAAGTTGTGATTAAAATCCCCCTAAGTGGTTTGCTCTTCATTCCATTTCCTCCAACAGAGAAGGACCATGGAGCCAAGAGCCGCTCTGAGTGCCTGAGCCGCCAGCCACCGCCACAGCCAGGCCCCGTCCCAGGCTCCCAGGCTGCCTCGCTGGGACCAATGGGAATCTGAAAGTGATTCTCTTCCCATCGCCAGTATCAGACCATCAGCTCCCAGAGGAGACTGGGTTTTAATGGGTCTGCTTCATGTGGGCTGCCGAGGCGGCAGCTCCTGCCAGGCACTGCTGTAGCGCTGCGTTCCGAGCGGCTTGGCCAATGTGGATGGTTCCCAAAGGCTCGTGGGCAGCGCATGATGGCAGAGCAGCGGGTGAAGAGCGAAGCATGGCACCATAATGCAGGTCTCCATGCCCAGAAACATCCAATTCAACAAGAACCCGGCTCCTCTGTCCCAACTCCATGCGCTCTGCTTCGTGATAGCGGCTTCAGAAGAGGAGTCAACCTCTCATCAAGGGCTCCTTGCGCTACTGGCTTGGGATTGGCACCAAACTGGATCCCCCTCCTTGCCCAGAAAAACCTGGCTGCTGCTGCAGCCTGGAAGATGAAGCTGGTGGTTTCTTGCCCAGAAACAAAAGGCACCTGCAAGTCCGGTCATTCTCGTTCCTGCAGCCAAGGGCTGGAGACCATCAGGACGCCACCAAGACATGGTGCATCTCACCCACCCTCTCCTCCCAGCAGAGAGTGGGCAGGAAAGCCCTTTCCCTGTGGGAAGGCGGATGCATTTGACCCCAGGGCTGAAGTGCGCCAGGAGCGCTGGGTATGGAGGTGGCGCAACGGGAACCCCAAAACTCTCTGTTCACACAACGAGAAAAACCAGAACCGGATCTGCTGCTGCCCTCTCCACATCCTCCACCTCAGATGGGCCCCGCAGAGGGAGGTGCTCCTGCTGGGAGCTGAGGCACTACTGAGGAGCACGCAGCCCAGGAATCCCGAAATTCCCATTTTTTCAATGCCATGTGCCTCCTCACAGCCTTGGGGGAACACCGAACCCATCTCCAGTGGTGGCACTGACAGGACACCACGGAGACCGAGCTACCATCAGCTCCCATCATGAGGAACACCACAGGGAACTCCCGCGTTCCCAGCAGTGAGTCCGGGCAGTGAGCCCCTCGGAGGCAGGGGGGGCTCCCCCCTGAATGAACCAGGCAGAGCCCTGGCACGTCCTGTCACCCTTTAATGCCAGAGGGTGGATCCAGCTTCTTTGAGGCAAGGTTTAGTGCCCAAGGAGCACAGCCTGAGAGCCGAACCATGGGCAAGCGATGGGCATTAGCTCTTTCCCCAAACCAAGGCAACCCAAAGGCTGATCTCCTTCCAAGGGACATCCAAAGCCCCTTCGCTGCACCACGCCAGTGATGCGGCATCCCAGCACTGATTATTTTTGGGAAGGAGTCCCTTTCAGACAACATGACCCCTATTTCCACTCACCGCTCCCCATGGATGAGCCATGGAGCGGGATGCAGTGAGCACAGGAGGCAGCAGACCTGTACCCCAGTGACTGGGGGGTCTGGGAACGGCGCTCGTTTGCATAGCACCCAGGGAGCAAACCAAACCAATCACCACACAGCATTTCCATAGCTAATTGGGGAGTGAGCTCTCTGGAATTAAATTACTTTCTGGCTTGGGAAAACAAAACCACCACCCAAACCCAACCCAGCCACAGGATTTGCAGCTGTCAGACCCCAGGTGCTCTCCCCACCAAAGCCCATGCTGATGTCTAACCGGGGAGCATCCGACCTCTGTGGAGCACTGGGGAAACTGAGGCACGGAGGCTCCAGCAGTCACATCAAGGAAGGGCAGCCAAAAGCCCTGACAGCCACTCCTGCTCCCTCGACATTGGGATAAAAAGCTCTTTTGAGCTGCATCACATCTCGTCCCCTTGACAGGACGTAAAACGAGGTGACCTCAGTGTCGTGACCAGAATGGCAGCTGGAGCCGGTGCAGGAGGCTCGCTCCCTGCATTATTCATTGCAGCACACGTCCAGAGACCCCGAGCACGTGGGAGCCGGGTAGTGTTTTAACACAGACCCAGACACTTACCAAGTTTTAAACCAATTTCAGTGTCAAGCACAGGGGAGACATTGGCAGACGCAGGCGTGTGCCATGGCCAGGCCCTAGGAAAACTCTGCAGATTAACATCTACCTGTGACAGGATTTATCCTGTCTGCAGCGTGGGGATGGAGCCAGCGCCGTTCAGCTACCAGAGAAGGATAGATGAAGGGACCACACAAGCCCTGCGAGGTGCCAGCAGTTGGGCAGAGCCTCAGACCCCTTACACTGCCACAAATCCCTCCCCTCTGTGACCCCATCCATGGCAGCGGCCCGTGCCAGCCCCGCAACCTGAGCTCACCCCAGAAAACCCCCGAGCGCATTTATTTACATCAGATCAGTTCCCTGAGCCACTCCGTGGGCAGGAATGAGTAACAGGGACAGGAATATCTCAAGCAGATGTTGTCACTGCATACAGCATGTCACCAGGCTGCCGGGAGCTTTAAATCATTCCAGAGCCTGGTGATTTCTTTCCAGCCCTGGCTCAGCACTGCCGAGACCTCCTTTCCCCTTGAAAGATCTCCAGCCCCAGGTGTTGGATCACCAAGGAGGTGGGAATGTCACAAGAAGCCACCCACAACTGCCAGCCGCCTCTTCTCCAGTGCAGGGCTGCTCCAAACAGCCGGGTTCTCCCGCACCCTCTGCACTTCCCAGGCCACCTGCCCACAAGATGAGATGGGTTTCCCAGAGCATCCTCCAAGAGTGGTGGCAAAGCAAGGCGGCAAAGCCATCACGCTTGCAGGAAACTGGGAAAAGGCAGCAAAATTCCCAACAAACTGGCCTTTCAAAGCAGGGGAAGGGAAAAGCAGCCAGTTTGTTGGGAATTTTGCCACCTTTTCCCAGTGGAGGAGTCGCTTTGCTCATTAGCGGGTTGTTCCCGGCACACAGGAGGGAGCAGCTCACTGAGTTCAGAAGCCTTCAGGGTCACGTGGAGCTGGAGACGCACAGAGCTTCCTTTAAGGAAACCTCCCTCAGGCTGATGAATGGTGGTGGGTAAGCGGGGTCGTTAGGCTAATAAGCAGCCGCCACCAGCCTGGAAGCAAAACGACAAACATGATGGAGTCTACTGGAGCCTGTTAGCCTCCGAATCTGACCCGTCTCAAGCAGTGACTGCCTCCATCGGAGGAGAAATGGGGTCCATGAGTCAGCAGGATCCATCACCCACTGGCTTTGGCATCAAAATCTCTAATCCAAGCAGCAAGGGAGCAGATTCATGGCTTGCTGGCACCAAGGAAGGGGGCCCAGACCTGGCTGAGGAGGAGCCGTCCTCTTTCCATCAGCACCCTCACCAGCACGTTGTCATCCCGCTCACGCTTCAGGAATTGAGGAGATCTCTGCCTTTCCCACCGTCGCAGCCTCGACAGGGAGCCACAGGTCCCGCTTCCTGCTCCAGCAGAGACGGGGCTGAGTTTCCACACAGTGGCCTATTCAAAGGGATATGGCAACACCACCAGGTCGGGCATCAAAACTCAGCTCACCCCTTCGCCAGTCCTTCCCACCACCACCAGCTGGGAAGGAGGACAGGGAGAAACACCATTTCTTTCCCCCTGAAAAACCCTCAGAGGTGGGATCAGCTCCCAGCCCGCTACATCTAGTGGTTATAAAAATATATATATATAAATATATAAAAAAAGCCCACATATAAATAACCTCTCAGCAGGAGCCAACACTCAAAGCCTAACCCCACGGTTTTAAGCGAACGAGGCCAATTTCCTCCCTTGTAGCTCCTGACACATGTTGGCTGCGTGCCCCCTTCTTGCCTTGTTCCCGCAGCAGAAGGCTCCAGGCGGCGGGGCCGGGGCCGATAAGGAAACCAACGGCGTAATTCCCAAAGCCTCCTGACACAACCCTGTCAGCAGCTCTGGAGGCGGCTGATTCCAGTGCAACCGGAGCAAAGAACCACTGAGAGAAAAGCAGGGGAGAGCAGGCAGCTGCCTGAGCCCCTCCAGATGCCGTTCCCGCAGAGCCAGAGCTGGGAAGGGGCGATGGGATGGCAGGAGAACAGCTTCTGCCCTGTGTTTTTTGGTACAAAACACATCCATTGGGAGTTTCTCCACCCAAACCAGGAGGAAACCTGTGCCGGGTGCCACCCATCACATCTGAGTCAAAATCCTCGAAGCACCAGGCTGGGACCAGCCCATGAGGTCCCCTCCCAGCTTTGCCCCACAGAAAGTGGCCCCAGCCACCATCTCAGATCCTCACCTCGGTGGGGATCTCAGGTCAGAGCAGGTCGGGCTTTGCCAAAGCCTCACATCTAACGTCTCGCTGTTTGGGGCGCAGCAGGCTGGAGCTCTCGGCACAGCAGCTCCTCGCTCCCACGCGTTCCTCCGCAGCAAAGCCACACTCCTACAGGAGGAAGACGCCAAGAGCTGCTGCTGGAGGGCGAGATCGAGTCCTAAAAGGATTCACTGGAAGCTCTGAGCAACATCAGTCAGCTGGGCTGCGGTGCTGGTGCCACCGCCAGCCAGCAAAGGAGAAGAGGACAAGGGCTAAGGGACAGGGAGAAGCCGGCGGTGGTGGGACGCCACGACAGAAGAGGCCGCAGCAGAGCTGGAGCCCTTCACACCCACGGAAGGATGGTGAAAAGCAGCAGCACAGCATCAGTGACCACATCTCCATGGACATGTGCATGGAGCTGCCTCCATGACCATGCTGGGGCCAAGGCCACAGTGGTCTCCAGGCTGCCCGCAGAGCATCATCACTCCCTCTCTGAGGGGCAGAGCTGGAAGGAAACGCAGCACCCAATGTATAGAAGCATCCCTGAGAGCCTGCAGCCATCTCCTATTGCCCTTAGGCTTGGCAGAGCTACCAATCTTCTAGGAACATCTCACCTAAACCCGAGCCATCCAAGCACCCCCATCCCAGCCCTGGTGCTCCAACCACCACCGAGCCTCAGCCCTCAGTAAAAAGCAGAGAAGGCGACAACTATGCTCAATTCACAGTAAAGAATTAGGGGAGGGGGGTGATTCAGGGCACAAAATGCACGAGTGACTGCTCCCCCCTCTCCTGGAGAGCACCGAGGCTGAATCCACCCTCCTCACTGCCCCAGGAGGGCAGCTCCTTGACCCACAGAGTCCTTTCATCTCCACTCTCAGGCAGCTTCTGTTGTGCCTTCCCCTTGTCTGCAGCAGCGTCGCATCTGGGCGCTCGCCGGGGAGGGGGTGGCGGGGGCGGGCGGGGAGGAAGGGGGGGATAAAAGAAAGAAAGAAATTTTAAAAAAACCCAACCCTACCAAAAAAACCCGCCCCCCTCCCACTAAACCACTGCTCCATCAAAACAAAGCCGGAGCAGCAGCCAGGAGCGGGGCGGCTCTTTTGTTCAACGCAGAGCATCCCCCGGCCAGGCCGGCCGGGAGCTGGGTGCCAGCAGCTGGGAGCGGGGTGCCAGCGGCACCGGCACCGAGCCAGGTTGGGGAGCCGGTAAGGAAGTGCGTGTCTGCCCGCCGCCCCACTGAAGGGACCCCAAAGGGACCCCGGGGGGACAGCTCGACAGCAGGAAAGGAGACGGTGGGGTGGGGGCTAAAAACCAGCTTCCCAAGCCCGGCCGGCACTGCGGCTGCTGCTGCTCCGTGCACGGCCATTTTGCTGCGCGTGGCTGCTCGCTGCCAGCAGCCCTTCCTTCCCCAGCACCGGGGGGTTGCATCTCCCCAAAACCAAACCCCATCCCTGCTGACCCATGGTTTGTCATCCATGGAGCCGGGTGCTGGTCTGCACAGGCGTTGTTTCGCTCCTGGGTGCAAGTGTTCAGCTCCTGCTGGTGACCCCCCCAAAAAAACATCCTTGGGGGGATCCAGCACCACTCCATGGTAGTCTCGCCCTTGAGACCCTGGAGGGTCTCAGAGGGGTCATTTCCACCAGGTTTCATCAGCCTCATCCATCCATCCCTGGTGAAGTCAGTGCTCTCATCCTGACGTGGTGGTGGCAGCGTGGGGTTGGAGGAAGGCGCAGAGGCAGGACGCAGCCCCGATGCGCACGCAGCGAAGGGGTGTTGGGGATAATTCAGTTCCTGAGGCTGCACCCCGAGGAGGGCCGGTCACACCAGTCCCGGTGAGCCCCATGGGCTCTGGTGCTGCCATGTCAGACACAGGCACAAGGTGGATTGCACCCACGGCCACCATGGCAGCTGGAGCACCCACCAGCATGAAGGGGTGCCTGACAAGACCCCAAAGCTCATTCCTGCACCCAGCAAGGAGCAGAGGGTGGCAAAACCCTTCAGCAAGGGGTTCTAGGACCACAAACGCTGGACGAGGGGCAGGTACGAGCTCCCTGTGGCACCAGAGCCCCTCGCCAAGGCAGCCTCCTCCCTGCTACCGCGAGGAGACCCAGCAAAACCTCCCGGCTGGAGGCTGCGGGCCCAGCACGCGTCCATCCGTACCGGGAGGTCATCTGTCCCGGGCTGAAGCTGACAGAGGGGGTGACAGTCTCTTCATTCTCAGACAGAGATCAGCCTCTGTGCCCGAAACGGAAGTGGGAGCAGCCCAGGGTTAAGGAGAGGACACGCTGCCGGGGACCAAAGGTTGGGCTGAGTCACGCCGTGGCCGTTCCTGTTTCGGTCTGAACAAGTTTCTCGCTTCCCAGGCGGGGTTTGTCCCCGGGCCTGCAGGAACCCGCCACTGCCTCCTCCTCCAAGGAGCTGCCCTCCCACAGCCGGCACGTACACCCTCACTCTTCGCGTGTCCTTCAAAGCCCACACGCTGGTTTTGGGGCATTTCTGAAGCTTTGGGAGATGGGAAGAGCCTGATGCTGCTGCTCAACTCCATCTCATCCCACCCTGCCCCAGCTGTCAGCCCGTCCTCAGGTTCTTCTCCAAGCTGCTTTCCCACCACTCACCGCACAGGCGCCTTTCTCCTCTCACCCACGGCTTTCCCAACCCAAAGGAAGCCATCTAGCTGGCTCTGGGAGGCTGACACTTCCTCCCAAGCCCAAACCTGAGATGTTTTCCTGCAGATCCAGACCTTACATCAGTTCCCAAAGACTGGCTCAACCCTCCAGGCTGAGTCTTCATGGTTATGGTTGTACCTGAATCAGGACAAGCAAAATGGCAGAAATGTCCTCCTGGGGTGTCAGGATGGGGATGACAGATTGGTATGGGTGGGAAGAGACCTTCAAAGACCTTCTAGTCCCACGTCCTGCCATGGGCAGGGACACCCTCCACTAGACCAGGTTGCCTTAACATTTCCTACAGTGGAACATCCATACTGTCTCTGGGCACCCCGTGCCAGCATCTCACCACCCTCATCTTCCTCACGGCCAAGCCGAACCTCCTCCATTTCCCTGCAAAGCCACCACCCCTCGTCCTGGCACTGCAGGCCCTGGAAGAAAGTCTCCATCTATCTTGTGAGCCCCTTTGCGTACGGAAATGGGCTTGGGGGTCCCTCCCATAAACTTCTCTGTGCTGAGCCAGCCCAGCTCCAGAGCAGAGCTGCTCCAGCCCTTGGACCATTCCCATGGCCCTGCACCAGACCCACTCCCACAGCTCTGTGTTCCCCCTGTCCTGGGGAGCCCCAAGCTGGAGGCAGCGCTGCCAGGGGGTCTGTGTCCCAGAGGGAGCAGAGGGTCAGAATCCCCCTTTCTCAGCCTTTCTGGTCCCGCTGCTGGGCGTGCAGCCCAGGACACGGGGGGCTTTCAGGGCTCCCAGTGCACAGTGCAGGGTCACATAGAGCTTCTCATCCCCCAACCCCCCCAAGTCCTTCCCCTAAGTCCTTTTCTCTATCCATTCTCCTCCCAGCCTGTTGCTGTGCTGGGGACTGTCCTGACCCACGTGCAGGACCTTGCCCTCGGCCTTGCTGAGCTTCCCAAGATTCACACAAGCCCCCTCCTCAAGCCTGTCGAGGCCCATGACGATTGGTCCCTCTCTTCAGCATCCCTACCTCCCTCTGGCATCCCCACCTCTACATCCCAAGGAGTCAAACCACCAGAAAAGCTGGGAAAAGCCACGCAGAGTGTGCCCCAAGGTGCAGCCAGCCCCACCTGGCTCCAACAGAAACAGATGGCCATGGAGGAACCTAACAGGCAAAAGCATGCTGAGATACTTCCCACACCACTTGCCCAGCCTCAGCCCTCTTAGAGCTGTCCCCATGCAGAATGACACTGTGCTGTACAACCCCACAGAGGGTTCCTCCTCCACAAACCCAGAGGACCGGGGGACTTCCAACATCCCCGCTCAAGTCCATCACACAGAGGAGCATCCGCTCCTCTTCCCGCGTTCATTCACTGTGGTTCCACTGCTGGGAATGATGAGGACACATCGTCTCCACATCACTCCTTAATTTTACAGGCTCCAAGCTGCCTGCCCCAGGAGTCTTCCTCTCAAGCAGAGGAAGCACCGACCTCCTCAGCACCACTCCACGTGCCATCCCATCACCAACTGGCCTCTCCTCTGCACACGCTCTTGCAGCGGATGGGAAACGCTGACGCCTCACCCCAACACCTCAATGGGCTTGGAAACTCCTCCAAATCCACTGAGCACCCCCCATGCTGAAGCAGAGATCCTCCCGGGGAGCCAGCGGGCACAGGCACCCAGCACACCCCAGGCCACTCTCTCCACAGCCCAACACAGGGCTGAGCCAGCCCAGATGCACACGCTGGCGACGCTCAGGAACTACATCAGCCACCGCGATTGCCAAGACACAACAAGCCAACTGAGCTGCTACTCCAACGGATGCATCCAGAACCGGCCCCCACCCCACCACTGCTCGGACAGACAGACAGATGCTCACCCCACCAGCACAGCTCTTCACCCCCACAGTGACCCAGGAGAGCAGCTTCGCCGGCTCGGCATGGCTGCTGCACCTTAGCAGAGGAGCAACACGTACAGAAACCCATGGCAAGCCCTAGGCCCGAGGCGGGGCGTCACCACAAGCAGGACAAAGCCCACATCCCAACAGCGGTGACTCCTGCCAGCCCCGCACTGCGTGCTGCCCACGCAGGTCCCACGTTCACTGACACGGTCAAGTCTTCTTCAGCAAATGATGCAACTGGGGAGAAATCTGCGCCTTGGGAGCTGCAGAGGGCTTTGACGCTCAAGGTGAAGTCGCTGGAAAGCGGAGCACGGCAGCCACAGGCGCTGCCCTGTCCTGCTGGGACAGGACCCGAATGTCACCTCCACCGAGCGACAGGAGCAGGAGAGGTGTGAACCCACTGGGCACAAGCGCAGCACCAAAACCAGATCCCCGAGGGTACAGCAGGATCGTACCGTGACCGTGGGCAATTTGCCATAGCGTGGCTCCCAGCAGCCAGGCACGGCTTCACGGGTCCCTTCCCATCACCACATCACATGGATAAGCTCTCATCACGCCAGGAGCAGGAGGCACCAGCCTTCCGCCACTGGCGCCCAACGGCACAAGTCCCACTGTGGGCTCCCACTCCCTCGGCACCCACAGCGGCGCGGCACATCCCGGCGCAGGAGTGACCCCGATGCCTCTCTTACCTTCTCCGACTTCACCTTCTTCAGCTGCCGGCACTCGCTTTCCCCATCCTCCAGCTCCGACTTAACTCCCAAGGGGTTGAGCGCAGCTCCTGTGTCGATAGCTATACTCCCAAGCTGCTCGGCAGCAGCAGGTTCCGTCCCCTGGCCCCCGTCATACTGTCCCACCCTCACTGCCAGGGCCAGGGGCTGCAGCACGCTGGGCTCCTTCTCGGCCGCAGCCCCCGCGCCCTCACTCCTTTCCTTCTTGCTTTTGGACGAGCCGCCCTCCTTCTCCTTCTTGGAGCCGGCCACGCTACGAGATGCCTTGGCCGACTTCTCCGAGCCCTTCGGGGTGACGGCGGGCACCAAGCCGCCTGAGCTCGCGCCGTCCCCAGAGCGTCCTTGAGCCTCCTTCTTGCCGCCAGTTCCCTCACCAGGAGTGAACAAGGAGGTCCCCGGGGTTGGCTTGCCACTGTCCTTGCCACTCTTGCTCCTTTTCGACTTGGATTTGCCCTCCTTGCCCTGCGGGCCCGGCACCGGGCTCACGAACTTGATGTTATCCGGTAGGGTCGCCACTGCATTGGGCGCCGGGAGCCCCACTTCCTTGGAGCCTGACATTTCCAATTTCTGCTGATCCTTCTCCAAATCAGCGTCCAGGTCAATGATAAGATTCCCTACGCCAATGTCCCACTCATCCCCACTGTCGTACGTCTCAACCGGGTTCGCATCAATTCCTTTCCCTCCGGAAGCTCCGCTGCTCAAGGACATCTTAGAGTTAACGGCCCCTCACGGTTCAAGGCTCTTCCCTGCCTCCACGCCCTGGGGGTCACCTACGTCCTCAGGGGGCTTCCAGCGGTCGGGGTCTGCCCAGGTGACGGCATCGCTGCTGGAAGGGAGAGCAAAGACAACAGGGTTACATACGAAAAGCCCTGGGGCAGGCAGATCTGCCTCCATCGTGGGCAGGCAAGGAGGGGTCCTGGGCAGGGCGAAAGCCCCCCCACAACCTCCCAAATCACTCAGCACACGGCACAAGGCAGAATCCTCCTGTCAACCCCCGCCCTCCCCTCCCCAGGCTTGGGGGCTGCTCCTCAGCCATCCCTGCAGCAGCAGCCATCTGGCACCAGTTCCTGAATCGATGCCGGCCCTGGCAGGTCACGGCTCTCGGCTCCAACAAGACATTACTCACACGTTTCCTCGCTCGCCATTTCCCTCTGAATTATCGAGCGCTGCCCCTGGGAGGGAGGATTGATTCCTCTCCCGCCGATGCCACCCGGGGGGAGGGCTCCTCTCCGCGCCAGCCTCGCTGTGAGGGACCAGAGTCGCTCACCGGGGAAGTCAAGTGCCTTGGTGGGAAATAAATCCCAAGCTTCAGAGAGCCCACGCTGCTCAGATATGTCAGATCGGTCACCGAAGGGCAAACAGCAGCGGGGAGCAGGGTTTCCACCCTGCACCCCTAGGCAGCCCAACACAGCACCCAGCTTTAAGGCATTCAGCCACCTCCACCTCGCTCAGTGGGACACGAAGGGTGGGAAATCGAGGCACAGAGGGTACCTGCTCTCAGCAGAGAGGAGAGGGACTGGCTGTACCTGCCCGTGCTGTGGCCAACCCCGGCTAGCCCAAATTTTCTCATCCCAGCCGCACAGCCCCTCGCCCTCCCTGCTCTCAGCCGCATCATACGCTGCTCCGTCCCTGGAGGCAGGGAGAGGGGGGCGGGAGGGAAATAAAAATTAAAGGGGAAAGAAAAAAAGCCACCAAGACACCCACGCGCTACCCGAAAAAGCGCCGGAGTCACTGGCTGAGATTAGCTCATGGCAATTACACCGACGAGACATAATTAACACATGAAACAGCTTCTTCCCAGCAGCCAACTGGTCAGCTACTGGGCTCCAGCCGCCCGCTCTCCGCAAAGCCTTGGCCACCCATTTCGAGGAAGCTCCCCTCCATCAGCACTGTCCCACTCCTTCCCCACAGAGCTGAGCCATAGGCCTGCAGGCTCCTCACACTGTTTAGGAGGGATGCTTCCAAAACAGGTGACAAAGAGAAAGGAGAAGGGGAGGGGAAAAAACCCCACCAAAAATATAAACCCCCAGAAAACCCAAACCACACACGGATTTCTTCAAACCCCAGCAGGCAGGAGCCTGGAAAGCGGCTCCATGGTGCGTTTCCAGAGATGCAAACACTGTAAAAATGCCAGGGATTCTTTCATCAGACAGGCTGCCGCAGCCAGACCATTTTCCATCTGCTCCCCACAGCATCCTCGGCTCTGTACAGCTAATAATCCGCTCCCTGACAGGTCATTACGGAGATTTTTAACCCCAGGAGCCGGGGGCTAGCATGCAAGCTGGAAATGAAAAGCACTGACCTCTCGTTCAGCGACACACAAAGTGCCGAATCAGGAGATCACTTTGTACTCCGGAGTCGCTAACGGCTTCCCAAAGCCACGCTGCGTGTGCTTCGCCTGCCTCCTCCTCTTCCTCCTCCTCCTCCTGCCCCAGCACCCCAACCCCGAGCCAGGGCGCCCAGCTCCCTCCAGACACCTCCCTTCCAAACCACCGATGGAATTGGGGGCCACCATCGCGTCCCCGCATGGCGCAGCCCTCCCTGGCCGGCTCCCTTTGTGCAGCGGATCCACGGCTGTTCCTTTGTCCGGACGGGTGAAGCTGGTAATGGGGTGGGTGAACCAGATTTTTAGGCAGTACCAGCCCCTTCCCAGCCCAAAGTCTGAGCATGGCGTCCTGCCACATGTGACCCAAGGGCTCGGGGACATGGTCCTCTGGGAGAGGAGATGAGGCTCAGCCTCTAACCCCCACCCAAAGGTGGGAGCACACAAAGGGCCATGGCCAGCTTAGCTCAGAGGGACGGACAGACCAGGACAAGGTTGGACTGTGACACGCATACCATCACCTGTCCCACACCACCAGCTTGGCTGGCTCTCAGCTGGCAGCAGGGAGCTCGCCTCGTTGTTTTGGGTGGGCACACCAATGTTGTACCCCCAGACTGAAGGAGCGAGCAGGCAAGCAGGGCCCAGGTCTGAAATGATGCAAAGAGCGGCAGCGCTTGCCAATCCCTACCACAACAAAAGGAAGGAGCAGCCCAGAAGTCCTGTGGGTCCCCAGCGATCTGAGCGCCAGCAACAATTAAAGGGTTAGAAAACAAGAGAGGAAAAAACCCATTCACCCTACGGAGGCGGCGTCGAGGGAGCCACGGGAAGGGAACCACAAACAGGCCGGGCGAGAAGGGGACGGATTGATGAGCGCAGCGCATAGGCGCGTCAAGGACCTTGAGATGTGCCACCGTGGGGAGAGGGACCAGGACAGCCAGCGGCCCCCTCCAGCCCAGGGCTGAGCGATAGGACCCCGGAACACCATCTGGAGTGGGGGGGGGGATTCCCTGCAAGTCACCCATCGCTCACGGCTCTATGGCACTTCCCACAGCTCAAACAACCCTTGCCCTGACATTCACATCCCAAAATTCCCACCCCCCAAACCTGTTGCACCACTGCTGTTTTGGGAACCCCCTGGCTACCGCAGCCCCCAGGTCAGGATAAGGAGATCCCTTTCCCACCACTCCAGCCCAAGCTGGAAAAGCGCTGGATTGCTGTCCGGATCCTTCCCTTTCTCCTGCAAGGGAGGGAGTAACGCCACCACAAATCTCTGCAGCTCAGAAAGCAGAGCGAGGAGATTGATTCAGCCAGCAACGTGTCCTTCCCCTTACCTCCTGCCATCGTGGGATTGATCCCCGCGCAATATGAAAAGCATGTGCTCACTTGTTGGCCTGGAGACCTGCCAACAAAGCGTTTTAAGAGCAGTCCTGGAGCGCGGATCCTACAAGGAGACAGCTTTCTGCTTGGGAATGCTGCACACACACAGCACCAGACATGAATAATTCAGCTCCATTAGGTGCCGAGACCTCTCCAGTCTTCATCCAGGGGCTGGGCTGGAGCCAGCCGCCTTAAGAGACAAACCTGAAAGTTCACTTTGGGAGCTGCATACACACACCTGGGGAAAGCTGTGTAAACACCAGGGCTGGCCCACAAAATCCAAGCAGGGAAACCTCATGGAGCCCCGGCTCTTTGTCCCAAAACACGCCGGGGGGAATGCCAGGCTGCAGCCCACATCACCCTGGCTTTCTCTGCCCATTACCAGAGGCCAAGAAACCAAACCGGGGAAGGGTTGAAGGCCCAGGGGCAGCGAGATGCAGGGAGAAAGCTCTTCTCCTGGCAACAACCAGCCCACACGTAGGGAGACTGTCTCATACCCATGTGCTCCAGCCTGCAGCGCTCCAGGATCAGCCTCTGGTGGCTTCCAGACATGACCGACTGCAATTTTCACCCTGATTAACTTTCAGGAATGCCCGCAAGAAGGAGTAAGGGGAAGGGGGGGAAAGGAAAGAATAAAAAACAACACAGTTCTCCAGGACACGGCGTTTCCTCCGGCGAGGCTGCGAGCGAGAGGAGGGTCTTGGAGAGATGCGCTTGCCCTGGCTGGGAACGACCCCCACAAACAAACAGCCCCCACTCTGCTTGGGGATGGCAAAGGCAGCGCTGGGGAGAGCGCCCATGGAAGAGATGCTGCCCCCCCAAAACCTCACTGAGACCCTCAAGGGCTCCCCATGAGCTGCCGGCCCCGCATCCGCCGGCGCAGCGGCACGAGGGGCCGTGGTGCCGAGGCCCTTCCTCCCGCCACTGGCAGCCAGCCGGCAGCTCTCCCCATACGCTGCCTCCGCACAAGATCCCTTTTTGTTTCCTTTTACGACTAAAGAAACTCGGGGCGGGAAGGGAAGGGAAAGGGAAGGGGGGGGGGGAAACAACACGCCTGCCTTTCCCCGAGCCGCTGCACTCGCTCCCCACTCAGCTCCTACCACCGCGTTTCTAATCCCCCAGCTGGGCTTGTTTGGGTTGGATTTTTGTTAAGTAACTCCCATGTCTTTTCTGCGGATTTCTTTTCGGGCTGGTTTCCCCCACCACGACCCTCTCCCCGCCCCCTCTCTCTAGAGATGGGGGAGAAGGAGAAAGGGGGAGGAAAAATAAATAGGAAGGGGGGAGAAAAAAGGGAAAGAAAAAAATAGGAGGAAAAAAAAAGGGAAATGTTGAACGTGAGCCAGCTGGCACGCACGAGAGGAGCCGGAGAAATCTGCACAAAGGAGCTTCCTCACTCACTTGCTGCTTTCAGCTCAAGAAATCACGCAGGGGAGGAGGGTTTGCTCTCCCCATACATCAGTCAAGCCGTGGTAGACAAAGGAGATTTACCATGACACCCTCCAGAACTGCCACCCAACGGGGGCACAAGCCCTCAATCGCCTTCGCCCGGCGGGAGTCCGAGCTGTTGCAAAACATGGCCAAGCGCAGGGCTTCAAAACAAGCTGCTCAATGTGGAATTAAGCAAGATTTCTTTCTCTCTTTTTTTCTTTCTTTCTTCTTTTTTTTTGAATGGAGGAGACGCGCTCCCGCCTCCTCTCTCTCGCACAAGGCGCCAGGAGAACTTCGGTGGCTCCTGGGGCCGAGCGGGATGGCGCCGGAGCGCTGCCAGGAGGGAGAAGGCTGAACCCAATTTGAATAAAATGGAGCCATCCTTCTGCTGCTGCTTCTTCTTGTTGCTTTTTTTAATATGGAGGTGCACCCCACCCCACTGAGACTACATCTTCCAGCATGCACTGCAACTGGAGCACCAGGGGAGATGTCCAGAAACTTACAGCGGGACTCCTGAGTTTCAGTAGGCTGAGCCTTGGTGCTGGTGATGAACCTGACACGGGGTGGGACTCGAGTCGCGTGTCATCTGTCGGCCTTGTTGAGGAAAGCCCAAAACATTTGAGTCTGGGCACCACAAAAGCTGGATGGAGGAGGTCAAGGGAAGAGGAGGGTGATGGAAGATGATGGGCGAGGTGAGCAAAGACCTCTTTGCCTGGCCACCCTTGCGTCCATCACCCTACCTGGAGTGAAGCTCTGGAGATCCATCAGTCACAACACCCACGCTCAAGCACCGAGCTGACATTCACCATCCATCAGAAGACACGGCTTGGATCTGAATTCAACCTCACATGTCCACCCCGCTCCGCTCACGGCCTTAAAACACAACCTTCAGACCAACATTCACTAAGCCTACGGTGCACAGAGAGCCCAGCAAAGCCACAGGCACGAGATCAAGGCCCGCAGCGCCAGACCCTGACCCAACTGCCTCTGAAGAAGATGCTTCACCAAATGAGCTACAGTTCGGTGCTTGCTTCCTCGTGACCTTCCTTCATGTCCATGCCAAGCAGGGGGAGAGGACAAACCCCAATCCAGGGCCGAAAGCCCCCCAGCTCTCGGCCACGGCTCACTGATAGAGCCACCCTCAGCGGATCGCCTCACTTCCCTCAGCTCCCAATGAGCCAAACTCAACCGGCGGCAGCGTCTCTGCCACGAGGGACACAAAAAGGGGGGAAACCGAAGGGAGGAAACCTTTGGGGCCTTCCTTTGTATCGCAAAGCAGGGAGAACTGGAACAAGCTCCTCTTTAATCCGCCCATCGCTCTCAGAAGCGTCACCACCAAAGGCCCCATCTCCGTTTGTTGTGCTTCCGGAGCCAGCAGCTCCTCAGATTTCCACCTGTTTGATTTTGATGTCTCTCAACCCCAGGATTTTTAGTTTTCTTCCCAGCTACCTCCCTCCATACCGAACCAAACACGACTCCGGTTTCCCCCGCCAATGTGCAAGGAAGCCCAGAGCTTCCACAGTGAGAGAAACATCACTCCAGGTCCTTGGCCCAAGCAGGAGGCACCCCAGCACCTACAGACCCACACGGATGGACGTCACTTCATTTCGTCCCCGTGAAGGATGGCAGGTAAACACCACCATCTCTGTCCTCCAGCTTGCCCTCCACTGCATCCCACTGCTGGAGCCATTCCTCCAGGAGGAAGTGGAGCAAACACCATCAGCACACACAAGCAGGAATGGACATGTCGACACGGCTTGAGCCAGGGAACAGTAGAGCAGGGCAGGTCAGAATGGACCTCCAAAGGTCACCTGCTCCAACCTTTTGTGGGAAAGGGAGCCCGGATGAGATGACCTACCACTCCATCCATTAGCATCTTGAAAACCTCTAGCGACGGGGACTCCACCACGTCCCCAGGAGGTTGTTTCGGTGAATTACTGTTCTCACTGCCTCCTGTTGAGATAAAACCTCTCCTGGTGCACCATGCACCAGCCCCCCTTGATTTCTCCACGTGGTTCCTTGCGAAGAGCCTCCATCCTCTTTGAGGCCACCCTTGAAGTCCAGCGACTTGTTTGTGGAGAGCGGAGAGACGTCCTGCCAGGCAGGAGCCAGGTCTGTGCGGGATAAAGCAGCAGGAGGGAGCAGAAGAGCTCCAAGCTCATACTTGGCTCCTCCTCTGGATGCTGGCTGGCCATCCAAAAACGCTGGGCTAGACTTCTTCCAGCAAGCATGACCTTACAGACCTCAAACACTCCGACAGCTGAAAGCAGCCAGGAGCTTTCCAATGGAAAGCAGCCAGGAGCTTTCCCAGCGAACCCGACAGCAGATCCACATCCATAACCATACCCTGGCACCCAGCACTCTCAACGTTCGGTCCTGTTGGGAAAGAGGAACTGAAAAACCCAGGTGCAGGGCAGAAACAGGGGCTGGTGGGTAAACAAGGGAGCCAGCTTCCTCCCCACAAGCTCAGCTCACAGATCGATCCTGAATTAGGGATGCCTGGCAGGGATTCACCCCTCAGTGTTGTGTCCGTGTGCCGGAAGACACTGATGTCCAAGTGCTGTGCCCAGACCTGCCCGCAATGGTTTAACAATAACTGGAATTACAGCCCTGTCTTCACCCCAAATCAGCATCCCCTGCTCCCCCCACCATCCCCACGTCACCCTGTGCGACCACAGGTATCACAGTGTCACTGACACATGGGCAGCACCGCATGGTGCTGGTGACACACGGGCCACCGCTGGCGGCTGAGGCCAAAGTAAACCGATTTATGAGGGAGAGCTGATCTGAACTGGCAGCTCATCCTCACACACAGCCTAGAAGAGGGCAGAAAACACCTAGAAAGGACCAAAAAGGCTTCGGAATTTCAGCTGAAGCTTGGCACAGGCCAAGCTGGCAGCGTGAGAGAGGCAGCAGCAGGATGGACGTGGCTGGGAAAGATCCCTGAAGCATCATCCACAGAGAAGGGAAGGAAGAAGAGCTGTCAAAGACCAAAAAGACAACTGAGGGGCATGAAGAACCCCTTGCCCTGTTCCACCACTTAGTCATCGCCATCAGTGGGGCTGCGGAAAGGCACCCATGGCTTTGGCGGCAGCCTGAGCTCCCCGGCATCGGTGGGAGCAGAGCTGGTTGTGTCCTTCCTGTATGCGGCTCTGGAGGCAGCGGGGCTCTTCAGCATGCTCCCAGTGACCCCAGTATCCCTGCAGTGGCCCCAGGCCCAAGCTGGGGCTCTCCAAGTTGCGACCACATGGGTTTCTGATGCGGATCAGCCTCCACTGATGTACAGCGGGAATGGGAAACCACCACCTGCGTTGGCCGACACAGGGAACGCTCGGTGCCCAAGTGAACATCTTGTCTCTGTCTTCTCCATCCAAAGGAAGACCACAGGAGCGATCCCAGCTGAGCAGCAGCTCTGAGCCCCAGCCTTACTGCCATGGGAGAGGGGCACAGTTCGGACAGGACGGACAGACACTCACTGGCTCGCTCCTGGGGAAGGGAGAGCTGCTGGCCTTGATTTATTTTTTTTGGGAGGGGGAGAAGAGAACGCCAGCAGCCCCAGCTGCAACCCATGCTCCAGGAGAGGATGGCCATCCCTCCACCGCTCCAAAAATTGAGATGCCTTTAATTCCCTTCACCAAACAACCCATGAGGGCACCTCGGCCACACAACACGAGCCATGGCTTCGCTTGTGGCACAGGACCGTCTGTGCAGCCACAACCATCAACCTGGGAAGGCTTCAGAGGGGGATAAAAAAAATCCAACCAGGAGAAGGAGGAGGAAAGCATAGGCAGACAGGGACCCGTTGTGAATTGCCCAAATTTCATGAATCAGCTGGAATACACTAAAACCCAGCAAGAGCCATGCGTACCAGAGCACACACGGCTTATTCCCAAATGTTCTATCACACCTTCCCCTGCTCAAGGCGACAGGTACAGGTTAAGACTGCGATAAACAGGAGATCTTTGGGACAAGAAGCTTCATGGGGCATCAGCTACTAAAGTTCCAGGGAAGGAGCTGGGATTCTGCTGGAGCTCAGGGAGACTCCATCTCTTCCATTGAATTTACAGCAGCTAAGTCACCACACACCTTGCTTTCATGCCTTCAAAACCCTCCAGTGCCCAGGAGCCCCTTCTGCTGCTGAAGAAGCACTGGAAGAACTCCCAGCCAACCTTTGGATTCACTGGAGCCAGGAATACTCCGTTTAACCCAAATCTACAAGGAAGGGGTGGCAAATTTATTGCTGTTTTAATGTAATGCTTTTAGATGAAACAACCTCCTGAAATTGTCCTCACCCATCCCCAAAAACGCACACACATCCTTTGCCACCCTTTCCCCCCCCCAACAGCATCTGAGCTGACGCTCAGGTGGCCACACTGGGAATTCCTGGGCACATGAAGGACACTCAGCTGCAGCAAAACCACCTGGAAAAGGGGTTTGGTTTCTTTTTCCTCAAAAACCCAGTGGAGAAACGGGCAACTCAAGAGGCTGATACAGATTTATACAGAAAATACAGGGAATCCCACCAGCAACCAGAGGCAGGGAGCGAGCTTCCCAGGCAGGCAGCCATTCCCTATTCATTTTCCCATAGGACTGTCAGGGCAAAAACCTTCCTCCTGTCTCTGAAAGCGCATCACGCCGCTGAAGCTCGTTAGCAGGAGAGCTCATTTTCCAGGCAACTGCTCGGCCAAAGCAGCCACGTCCCAGTGGGATTTATTTTTATCCCCTTCCCTGGAACCCAGCAGCATCCCTTTTCCTCAGACAAGCCATCCCGGCCCAGGGATGCGGAGCAGAGTGGTGGCCAAAGCTCCAGTTCAGTAGCTACACATGAGCCCAGAAGATCCTTCAACATCCTGATAAGCTCCTCAACATACCCCCTGCATCCCAAAAAACCCCACCGGAGTCAGGCACCCCCCAGCCATGTCATTACATTCCACAAGCATCCAAATTAGGACTTTTCTGAATAACCAGCCAAGTTCCATGGGGATGGGACCCGTGCTCGATCCGTGCCCAGGAAGCATCAGACGAGGGGACAATGCAGGAGAGCAGCACAGAGCCCTAGCCAGCTCCAGGGCTTTGGTACGTCGAGAGAGGAAAACAAAAAGGAAGAAAAGCATCTTCCCACAAATCATCAGCTGGGAAGAAAACACGGGGGAGGTTTGGGGACAGGCTCATGCTGCACAGGGATGGGGAGAGGGCGGGCCGTGTTCCACAGCGAGCCTGCCAAGATAAACACGGGCTTCACCTTGAACTCGGTGGGAAACCACCCCATCTCCCGCTGCCTGCCCCAAGCTGGCCCGGCGGTGGCTGAGCACGGTTCAACCGTCACCGGCTGCTGGCAAGGTCACCTGTGGGCTCAGCTCCTTTCAGCGGGGAGCCGGGATGTGACATGCTCCCCTCACCCTGAGCATCTGTCCCCAACAAGAAGCTGGCCGGACGCAACCACGTCAGCGCTCAAGGGGCATAGCTGCGCCCGCACGCCGTCACCCATCCCTAAACAACATACCTGGGACCGTAAATACCATCTTATTTACATAATACTCTGGATCAAGGGGACAAAGAGGCTTACTGCATTACATCGGGGACTAGCGTTGCATCAGCACCCAGAGGCCCTAATCCCAACTGGAGCCCCTTGGCACAGGGGGATGGCAGCGAGGTGCATGGAGAGCAGCCGGAGGGATGGAACCCAGCCTCCCCTCCAGAGTGGGGAAGATCCCTTTTTTAGGCAGCGAGCACCTGAGAAACCCCGAGGTGGAGCCCAGCACTGGGTCCCCAACCTCCCTTCTGCCCCGATGCCAGCCCCAGGACCCCGCCACGGCCAACGGACACCACCTTCTGTTTTGGCAGGCATGAGGCCCGTGTGAGGAAAGACCAGGCTGCTCCTGGTTTCCTTTAATTTACACCATTAAAATGAGAAAGATGCTGCAAGTGTGACCTGGAGGCAAATCTTGGTGGAAGGCAGCTGGGTCCTCAGCGAGGGGACAGGGCAGAGCCAGCTCCGGCCCTTCTCTCTCCTTTGCACCTAACGCAGGCTGTGAGGCTGCTCCAATGCGGAACCCCTCAGCCGCCTGCAGACCCTTCTCTCCCCACACCCCAAAGTCTACGGATGTAAAAAGGGGGAAAGGGAAGTGAGGTTGTGGGGTGGGGGGGGAAGCTTTAAAAGCAGCAGGAGGTGCCGTGCCTGCCGACATCCCGACACACGGGGTGCAGTGAGGGGACTTTGCAACCTTGCAACGGCTGAGGAGATTGATCCGCCGCCGCCCAGGCTGCTGACGGACAAACGGCCCCTATTCACGGCAGCTTCTCCCCACCTTCACCCTCCCCCAAAAATAATACCCAACACCATTTATAGCAGGCGGCGAGAGGATAACACGTGTATTACCAGACACCTACGTGCGGACACGCGCACGCACCAGCCCCTCCGGCTAATGGCGACTCACAACCCACACCAACCCTCTGGCTGGAGCCAAGTCCGAGGGGAAAAAAGGAAGGGGGGGGTAAAACACCTCCAAAAACCACAGGAAAAAGGTGAAAACCCCCTCCCTGAGTCCCAGCCGTGCTCGATCATGGCTCATTACAACTCGCTTGATAATTAATTTCCTCCAGTGGCTGTAGCTGGCTGGGAGCGTCCGTCCGGAGCGCGAGGCCAGTTTAGGTGAAACGTTAAATCCCTGGTCCCTTCGCAGCACCGAGGCGGCCACGCTCCCTCCCCGGGGCTGCCCACACCTCCCTTCCTGCAGGGACAGGGGAAAACACCAGCGGATGAACAAGGGGGTAAAAAGGGTGAGGGTTGCTGCTTTCCAGCCTGGAACAGCTTCCAAATAATAAAGGAGGAATGATTTCTGGTCAGGAGCTAATCAATAAAAGAAGCCGGCTGGGTTCTTTCCCTGCCCGAGCGCCGTGCGCGCGCGGCCGCGTACTGCCAACAAAGAGGTAGAATGTGCAGCATAATCCGACGCCGGAGTCATGGCACAAAGCGTGGAAATAGGTTTTCCTGAGGATGTCCAGGCGAGGAAGGCTGAGAGCGCCAGAGCCCGAAAGCCAGCATCTGGAGGGGGGGTTGGTAGGGGGGGTGTAGGGGCCCTGTGAGCTCTTCTGTGGGTGCTGTGAAAATCGCGTGCGTCTCACACCTCCTCCGAGGAAACAGGGATTGTGGGGGGGGAAGGGAAGTAAAAAATAATAGGGAAATAAAGGCGGCTGCTGGGAGATGGAGGGGAGCCAAGCCTGGCAGCCCAGACCTGAACCAGTGACCTTCCCCGCGCACGCCGCGGGTGGGAGACCTTCGCCCCCCTCATCCTCCCCCCCTCTCCGCCCCATCGCCGCCACGGGACACCCGGTGTTGCAGCCACGTTGTCACTCGGGGTGTCACCCCCCGCCGCATCCACCCCCCCCACCACCAGCCACCAACCCCCATGGCCGGGATTGGCCTCACGCGTGCACCCGTCCTGCTGTATCGGGTCACCGGCGCACGCAGGGACCCACACGGGCCCCCCCAAAGTGGGGCAATGGGGGCCTAGAGCCCGGCATTTCGCCGGGGGAGTGTTTGGTGTGTATTCCCCCCCCTCCCCAAACACACACACACAAATTCCCCGTCCGCAGATTTGGGCTGAAAACACCCCAGGAGGGACAGCGACCGGCTCCCCCCCGACCCATCCCAGAGGAACCTGCCCCCCACCCCAAACCCTCCTTGTACAGAGAAGTCGCGGGGGGGGGGAACGGGACAACAACGACGCCGGGGGACGGGGAGGAGACACCCCCCCACCCCGGGACACGGCTGTCCCCTCGCACCCCCAAACCACGATGTTACCCCCCCCCCCCAATCTGCCCCGGCGGTGACCCCACACACACACGGGGGGGGGGGGGGGGGGGCGGGGGCACGGGGAAGGTGACCTCACGGCCACCCGAGGAGGGGGGGACCCATTCAGGCCCCCCCTCCCTAGGTGGCCGCGGCGGTCACCTTCCCTGCAGCGGGGGCACGGCCCGCACCTTTTGGGGGGGGAACCCGACCGCCGTGGGACCCCGCACCCGGGAGGGGCCGCTCCCAACGGCCCGAACCGAGGAGCAGGGGGGGAGTAAACCGTCTCGATCGCCGCGGGGCGGGTGAGGCGGGAGGAGGCCCTGCGGCCGAAGGGCCTCAACGGCCCCAACGGCCGGCGGGGCGAACGGCCGGGGCCCAACGGTCGAGTGTGAGGCCGAGGCCCGGCCCCGCGGGAGCCCTCCCCCGCCGCCTCCCCCCCCCACCGCCGCCGCCGCCGCCACCACCGTCGCCTCGCCGCACTCACCCGGCTCCTCTCCCCCGTCCCCGGGCGGGCCCTAAGTCTCCTCCATGGGGGCCGCCCGACCGCTTCCTCCAGGCCGCCGGCAGCAGCTCCTCAGGGGCCGGCCGCCGGGGCCGCCATGCCGCCCGCGCCTGTGGGCCGCGCCGCGCCGCGCAGGCCGCGCCGGTGTCCGCCTGGCGGGGCGGGGCGGGGCGGGGCGGGGCGGGCGCTGGGCGGGCGCTCGGCTCCGATCGGCTCCGATCGGCTCCGATCGGCTCCTACTCTCGGCTCCGCTCGGTTCGGCTCGGCTCCGCTCAGCTTCTTCGCTCGGCACCGCTCGGCTCCGATCGGCTTCGCTCGGCTTCGCTCGGCTCCGCTCGGCACCGCTCGGCTCGGCCCGGCCGGCAACCGAGATTGGGTACCGCGGGCGGGAGGGAACGGCCGGAGCGCGGAGTTCGGATCGGGACGGACGGGAGGGAAGGAAAACCCGGCGCGCCCGCCGCACAAAGGGCTTTGGCGGCGGCACGAAAACGCGGAGCGGAGCGGCCCGGAGTGGTTCCCCTGGGGCGGGACAGGGGGAGCTCAAGGCTTTTGAGGGGACACACACACACCGTGAGAGCTCTGCCCGGCGCGGCTCCCCCCGGCTGGGCTGTCGGCACCGGCCGCACTCTTCGGGTTGGTTCGTGGGCAGGGGCGCGGGTGGGAGGAGGATGAAGGAGGGGGGGAATGAGATGGGGGGTATCAGCACCCAGGACGTGCCTCGGGGCACCCGCACCCACCCCAAAACCCCGTGACGTCACGCCCCACGCGGTCATTCTTCCTCACTCAGAGCGTCGTCCTCCCCGGGTGGCAGGGCGCAGGCCCGCGGGGGGAGCAGGGGACCCCCGCCTCCACCCACCCACCTGCCCCATCTCTAGCTCAGGGCACCCCAGCTCAGAGAGGCGCCCCCACCCCTCGGGACCCCGGATCCCCTCTTCCCACATGGTTTTGGGAGGACATGGAGGGAAACACCGTGCTCTCCTGGCTGTTCCTTGCCCCCAAGTGAGGATAACGCCAGATCCAAACCCCCAGAGAAGGTGGGACCCAGCAAGGGGCTGGGGTCTGGGTGCCAACGTTGGTCTCCTTCCTCTGACTTTTGGGGCTGGGGTAGGCGGGAGGGGTACCTGGCTTAAAGCAGGGGGAGACAAGGGGTGAGAAGGACACTCATTTGGCCCAAAAGAGGGGAAGAGGAGTAATCCTCCCCGCACGAGGAGGAGGAGGAGAAGCTGCCCTCGCAGGGCCCAGCCCCAGGGTGCTGTGGTACCAAACTCGGGTTGGTTTTTACCGAAATATCCAGTAAAGGCATCCTGGGCACTCAGTGTGTCCCAGACCAGGGAGGATGCTCCTGAGGGTGGGAAAAGGAGCTCCTGCTGGGAACGCAGAGCCAGCTCTGGACGGGGTGCTGCTCCAGCCTGCTCACGTCCCGGCAAACCGAAATCATGTCATTAATACAGGAGGTAAATAAAGGTGCTGCCCAGCGATGCTGGGAAATCATCTCAGCATCCCCCGAGGGTGGTACACGATCCCACCCTGCCACGGTCTGGTCCCAGGCTCAGGAGCTGGGAATTCCACACCAGGACCGCTAAGCCCATCCTCCACAGGTGCTTTCACCTGCTCTGGGTGCATCCTGCTCATCCTGGGCCATGCTGGGGAGCAGAGCCATCAAAGGCGTTGTCTGTGGTGTCTTCTGCCTGGAATGGTGTCTCCCCCGCCTCTGTGGCACAAGCGCTGCCTTCAGGCTGGCTGCTTCAGGGTTCTTCCATCTCCAGGAGAGGTTCTCCTGGCCAAACCCACCTCCATGTCCCACCTCTCTCCCACCCAGCCACCAAGGCCAACCCCTCTCCCACCTCCTTCTCCCCACGGCACCAGAATCCTGGGTGCCACCCCAGCTACCCCTCCCCAGCTCTGCTCCTACATGCCCTGCTACGAACATCCCCCCTGCTCTCCAAGAGAGGAGAACCTCAACGATACAAGGAGAGGGACACACACAGGGATGTCACCAGGAGCCCCAGCACAGCTGATCAGGACTATACCGGTGGGAGATGAGGGATGGTGGGACGCAGCCTGAGGAGGGAGGTGGGATAACTCCATCTCTACCTGTGGCTCCCGTCCTGTCCAGGCCAAGCCTGGACAACTCTGGCCTGCGAGGGTTTCCCAAGCAAGGCATGGATCCAAGCCCACCATCCCAGAGATCCCATGAAAGAGCCAGATAACAACTCCCAGGGCACACACCAGAACCACAGTGTCCGGCTGCTGAGTTCCAGGGCAGGCGGGCAGCCAGTGCGAAGCCTTTGCACCCTCCTCCTCCTCCTCTCGGATGGGGCAGCAACAGCAGAAGGCTGGGACAACCCACACCAAGCAGGAAGCCCTGCTCTGCTCCCTGGGAGGAGGAGGAAGAACGCTGTCAGTGCTCAGGGATCACTCTGTGTGTGTCTCCCCCTCATCCCCGGAGCAGACCGGGCTCTGGGGACCGAGGGGCGCAGACGGGAGCGAGACGGAGCCCGGAGCAGCGCAGCACGGGAGGCTGGCAGCCCAGCGAGCACACTGCTGACCAGCAGAGACGCAGTGATGGGGGAGACGCTGGGTGTGAGGGTCTGGGGGGGGCAGGGGGAGGCGTTGGCAGGGTGGCTGCTGGTTTGGTACAAATCACAGAATCACAGAATCACAGAATCACAGGGGTTGGAAGGGACCTCGAGAGATCATCGTGTCCAACCCCCCTGCCAAAGCAGCTCCCCAGCTCATATTGCACAGATAGGCGTCCAGACGAGTCTTGAATATCTCCAGAGAAGGAGACTCCACACCCCCCTGGGCAGCCTGTCCCAGGGCTCCCTCACCCTCACTGGGTAAAAGTTCTTCCCCATGTTGGTGCAAAACTTCCTGTGCTCCAACTTGCAGCCATTGCCCCTTGTCCTGTCCCCACAGACACTGAAAAGGGGCTGGCCATTTCCCCCTGCATCCCATACTTAAGATATTTATAAACATTAATTAGGTCCCCCCTCAGTCTTCTTTTCCCCAGACTGAACAGTCCCAGCTCACTCAGCCTTTCCTCATACGGGAGATGTTCCAGGCCCTTAATCATCTCCGTAGCCTCCTCTGGACTCTCTCCAGGAGATCCCTGGCTTTTTTATACCAGGGAGCCCAGAACTGGACACAATACTCCAGGTGGGGCCTAACCGACTCCAGGTGGGGCCTGACCAATCTGGAGAGAAGGATGTCAGGCTGGATGACAAAAGCCATGAGCAGAAAGCCACCGAGCAGGAACAGAGCCCAACTCTCACCCCAAGTCCAGCTTCCTAGAGCCCAGGCTGGGAAAGGCTCCGGCTCACAAGCTGCTTGGAGCCACCCTCTGGTCCCCCATTCCTCCCCTGTGAGGCCAGCACCATGACGGCTCAGACCTCACCCAGCCAAAAGACCTTGAGGATCATTTTGGGGAGGGGAAACGCTGCCAAAGCCAGACCAGAGCCCCACCTCCTGCCCACAGAGAGGGGGCTGGCTGCCCTCCTGGGAGTGGAGATGCCAGCGCTTGGGTGAACCCCATCCTGCCAAGCTCCATCTCCCACCCACCACTGCCCAGCAGTGCAGCGCGTGACTTCCCGGGAAGCTGAGGGCTGCGGGACGAGGACTCGGTGACATCCTGGGAAGCTGAGGGCCACAGGACGAGGGCTCAGTGACTTCCCAGGAAGCTGAGTGCCACAGGACAAGGGCTCAGTGACTTTCCAGGAAGCTGGGGGACGTGGGATGAGGGCTCAGTGACTTCCCGGGAAGCTGAGGGACGTGGGATGAGGGCTCAGTGACTTCCCGGGAAGCTGAGGGCTGCGGGATGAGGGCTCAGTGACTTCCCAGGACACTGGGGGCCGTGGGGCGAGGGCTTGGTGACTTCCCAGGACACTGGGGGCCGTGGGGCGAGGGCTTGGTGACTTCCAGGGAAGCTGGGGGCCACAATGCGAGTGCTCTGTGAAAGCCAGCCTATCTTTCTCTTTTAATGCTCCAGGAATAACCTCCAAGCGCTCTGGGATTCCGTCTTGCACCTGGCTTTCCGGAGTCAAGGACAGTCCCAGCACCCTTCGGTGGCAGTCGGGTGCTGCGTGGGAACTCGGTGCTGCTCTGGCTGCTGGCTCACCCCGTCGCCTTCTGCTTCATTAACCCCTTCTTTGCTCCCTGATGGATCTTTGCATCCAGCTTCCCTGTAAAGAGCGGAGAGAAAGAAACAAAAACAACCCCAAAACCCCCTCGTCAGCCCGTATTTTTAAATCCTATTTGCAATGCAAATCAGCTGGAGGCAGCGAGGGCTCCTCGTCAGTGTGTTCCTGTCACATTCCATTACCATGCTTGAGGAGCCAGGCGTTTCCAGGCGCCCTGGCTCGCCCTGGCTCTCCTCCGCAGGCGCGACACCGGGGAGCCGGGGGCAAGCGCGGCCGATGCGGCACAGAGACGCCGGAGAGGGGGAAATTCGGCGAGGAGAAGAGTAAATTAACATCCAGCACTCACCTGCTGCTACCAGGGGAGGGGAGGGGATTTGGGGGGGGGGGGAACCAATCCCTTTGCCCGCGGGATGCGTGCCGACACAGCTGAAGATGGGGAACTGTCAAGCACCGTTTCGGGGACGTGTTTCTCTGTGGTGTGGTGGAAAGCCAGGCTCAGGGACACGAAACCCCCAGCTTGGGGATAATAATGCATGGAACAGGATGGGTTGGTGGCCACCTTGGAAGCCGCCATCCATGGGGGACATGCTGCCCCTGCCACCTGGCAGCACCTTGGGGAGCCCAGGCGCATGTGGCCGGCTGCTTTGGTGGGACCCGGAGATAAAACCTTGCCTCCCCTCACCCCACAGAGCTTCGCTGCTACATGCCCACCTGGGAGCAGAGTGGGACACCTACACGTGGGATTTGGGCAGCTCCCATGGAAATGAAACACCAGGCAGGGCCTGGAAGCCAGGAGGGCGACAGGGTGCATCAGAGGAGCATCCCGGTCGCCCTCAGCCTGCCCATAAAAAAGTAAGGATGCTCCCGCTCCCCTGGGAAAAGGTCCTCCCCAAAAAGGGAGAGGGAAAGGGAAGGTGACCTCCTGGACAGGCTTTGCCATCAGCCAGCTCCAGCCACCTCTGCTAATGCCACATCTCCTTGTCTTCCAATCCTCTGAACACCAGGGATGCTCATCCAGGGATGCTCATCCTGTCTGCCTCTGTGGCCGGGAGCAGGGATGGGGCTGGGAGCAGGGATGGGGCTCGACCACAGTGGGCTGGGGAGGGTGGACCCAGTCCCTGGGGAGTTCTGTGGGCATCCACCCTGGTCACACCATTAGGAGGGGAAGCAAAGGGATAAGAGCTTGGTCCCAAGAAGATGGGCAGAGCCTGGCGCAGCCGGATCCTGGGAGGTGGCTGGAGCTGGAGCTGGCAGGCACCCCATCCGTGCCCCTCGGCATCATCCATCTGGGGTTCCCACGTTTGGTCGTAGCTTGGGCCAGGCTCCGGGGAGAGCAGGGCAGGCAGCGAGCTCCGGCAGGGCCGTGAGCTGGAGCCCTTCCCCTCGCTCTGCTCCCAGCCCGGCGATGCCTCGGATGTGACGCCAGCGCCTTCACCCCCACGAAAGGTCAAAGCCTTCCCTCCTCCTTCCCTGGGCTGTCACAAATATCACCCAGACAGATGACGTCCCCTCGGGGAGGGGGAAACGTGGAACTCAGCAGCCTCCCCCCTGCCCTCCTCCACTCATGTGGCTGCTCCGGTCGGGAGCGAAGGCAGAAAAAGCAGGGCCAGCAGCAGGAGCAGGCAGCGCAGCCAGCTGCCTTCCAGGCTGTTAGACTGATCCTTCTCCAAGCAGGAAAGTGTCACGGCACAAAGGAGACTGATGTGACAGATGGGGAAGGGACCGGCAGCGCCCGCACCGAGGGAAGGCAGACGCGCCGAAGCCGCCGGCCCCATGCTCACACCACCATGGCAGCTTCCCCTTCAAGCCCCCACAGCACAAGAGAGCTGAGAGGGTGAAACAAGGGGAAGTGGAATAAAAAAACCCATCCCTAAAGCCAAGCAGGCTGCAGCAGCTGCTCCAGCGCAGCTCCAACAGCAGCGCCGAGGCTGCTCTGCCGCAGCGAGGAGGTCTGCATCCTAAATAACTGGGGCGCAGCCCTGCCTCCTCACCCTGAGATGCCGGGAAGGACCTGTGCCTGGAGGGAGGACGATGCCATCAGCAAAGTCTGAGCACTGCAGCTGGCAGTGTATCCATCCATGCCTCCACTCCCTGGGAAGAGACCGCAGCTGTGGGAGAACAGCACTTCCCTGAGCGGAGAGGGGGAGAAAACCCCTGGAACCCACGGAGAACCCTACGCTGTGCTCCGAACGCCCTCGTTAACCAGTGCCGAGCGACCCTGCTGCTCCCACGCTGTGAGGTAACTCCTCCTGGAGAGCCGGGCCACAAACGAGGAGACATCCCAGCCGCAGCCCCGCGACACAACCCGCCCAGACTGTCTCTGCCTGGGCTGCTTTTAGCCCGTCAAATTGATTTCTCACATCCCCAGGAAGCGTGCACGGAGCCTTCCCCGGGCTGAGCGCCGCAGAGGCCGCTAATAAGGCTGGAGCTGACTCCAGGCTCCCCAGCTGCTGCCTCCCTGCTCCATCCTTTTTACGGCAGCAGGCAGGAATAACTGGCAGCCCGCAGAGGGGCTGGTGGCTCATAAAAGGGACTAACGACGCTGGCAAGCGGAGCGTGGACAGATGCTGCCGCGCTTCCCCGCGAGCTCTGCCAGGACATCCCATCCTGCCGGCCTGCGGATGGAGAGCATCCATCTGGCCCTGCGGCTCCAGGCGCTTCAAAGCCCTCACAGGCAGGAGGGTGAGCTGGATCTGAGGGCAAGGAGCTAGTGTGGGGCCTGCATGAGCATCGCCACGCCAGCTCTGGGCTGATGCCAGCGGCGGGACCGGCTGCGGACACGGCGCGTTCCTTGATGAGAAGAGATGGGAGTTTGGAAGGGAGCAGCAGCTGGGGAAAGGGGAACCCAAAACGCCAAGAAGAGAAAGGAAAGACAATTAGAGATGCATTGGGGTCCTTAAACAGGCACCTCTGGATCGAAGAGCGCAGGGCAAAGGCTGTGGGGAAGCAGAGGTGGCAATGGGAGCAGGCACGGGGGGGCCAAGTGGGGCAGCGGGGAAACTTGACTACTTACAGATTTTTTGTTTTCCTTTGATGGGGAACTTCACAACCATCTCCTGGGGATTGGTGCAGAGAAAGACAAACGGGGACCCGGACTCCTGGCTCAGATCCGGATGCTGCGAACATGGACACATGGCAAAACAGAGTCAGACGGACGGCCACAGGTGTGAGACAAGCTCGGCGGGGAGCAGCTTGGGTCTTAACCGGTGAGCCCCTCGTTGAGCTGCCGTAGATGTGGCTCTGCCAGAGCCTGCTCCCTGTTTGGACCTGCTCACATAGCCACTTCCCCATGTGCCCCCCCCCATAGCCCTTCTCACCCCCTTTAGTGCCAACCTGCGTTCGGCTGCCTCAGAGGCACAGTGTCAGGCTTTAACCTAAGCTCTAAAGCCCAACTTAAGCTCCAAACTCCAACTGGAACACCTTGGTCAACCCAACACGATGATGACCACCAAAGGGTGAGCACCTCATCTACCGAAACAACGGTCCCAGCTACGGCTACATCCCCCACGGCTCTTCCCCACAAAGCTCACTCCATGCCCAAGGGCTCTGAGATTTAGGAGCCTATGGAGAGCTTTCCCTGCGGTGAAGGCATGGGGAATTGTATAGGAGGAGTATGAACAGGTCACTCCTCTCCTTCTGGGGAGATGGAAAAGGGAAGGGGGGAAATAAAGCCCCTGGAGCTGGAGATGCTGACAGGCACAGAGGCAAGGGCACGCTGCAAAGGCGCTCCAGCCCGGGAAACCCTGCTCCAACAACCTCTCCCAGGGAAAAACTGCAGGGATTTATTGATGTATTGATTTCTTTTCCCTCTCCCCTGCCTTCCTCGAGCAGATCCACCGCGGCGGCTGTAGGGGCCGGGATGCCAGAGCAGATGGAGCAGCGTGTCCTGGCAAATCCCCCGCTTGTTACTAACAAA
Organism: Porphyrio hochstetteri; assembly: GCA_020800305.1. Lineage (NCBI taxonomy): Eukaryota > Metazoa > Chordata > Aves > Gruiformes > Rallidae > Porphyrio > Porphyrio hochstetteri. The sequence continues at coordinate 12,441,045 of CM036915.1, read as the reverse complement.
TGACTCTGAAGGCTGAGCGTTTGGAAAAGCTCTCACTGACCTGCCAAGATGAGTTTGGATCTGCCCTGGAACAGCTGGGCATGGAAAGGGGAGCAGGGAGCAACCCGCCTCCGTGGCGGCGGGGTTTGGCAGCGCTGCCAGCGGTTAGCGGAGATTTACGGAAGCCCAACGCTGGGATTGGATCAACCAGGGGGGGGAAAACAGTTCCCAACCCTTCTCATTTTACAACAGCGTGTAAGAGCCGCTCGCCAAGCGGGACAGACGTACAGGCTGCTCCATATGATGCCCACCACGGGGGAGAAGGAGCTGCGCTGGTCTGCGCTGCACACGGGTGATGCCACGCTGCACCGATCTGGGCTCGGACTGGTTTCTCCCCCCCCTTTTGTTTTTGGCTGGGCCACGCTGCTTGACTCGCTTCCACCACTCCCTGCTGATGCCAAGGATTCTCACTTCCCATCTGCAGCGAAGGAGGATCTTGGAAGGTTAGAAAGAGCCACTGTGAATATCCCCGGCCAAGGCCTGGTGAGTGCGAAGCGCTGGCATCGCTCCGCCGCTCTCGGGGTCACGCGGGTGGCTGGTGGCCCCTCCATGGCCCGGCTCAACCAGCAGCTCCCATGCTGAGGTCACATCGCCGAGCGGTGAGGGACGAGTCAACCTCCAGACCTCATCCCAGGGGTGATCCAGCCCTGCTCCCCTCCATGTGGTCCAGCCAGGCTGCGTGCCTGGGACCGGCGTGACACAGAAACCTCACCACCTGGAGAGCATCTCCTCAGAGGCAGGGACCCCACCGTGCACCCCTTCCTCACACACCTGCTGCATCCAGAGCAGAGGCGAGAGCTGGGCAGGTTCCCCTGCCAACAGCTTCCAGGTGAAACCAGCCCCAAACCTTCAGCTCCAAAAGCTTCCAGCTCAAATCTGACACCAAGGCCAAGGCGGATGCCACAGCTGCGACTTGGGTTTACGCTTCCAGGCCGCAGCCTTTCATCTTCCCTCCCAGGGTACGTTTCTGTGCGCGGGCCAAATCCGACCACGGCCTGTGTTTCAACCGCCTCGGTCCTTCTTCTGGCATCTCCCTCCCAGGAGGCAGGGAAGGAGCCCCTCCCGGCCCGGAGCTGCCACATTTAAAGCTTCCTATTGTTCCTTAACCCGGAAATCTCCTGGCCCATCCTGGTGGACAACAAAAGCAGAACATTCCTGCCCACGGCGCTGAGAAAAAGCCATAACCCTTTCATAGGATCACAGAATCATCAGGTTGGAAAAGACCTTTGAGATCACCCAGTCCAACCGTTCCTGTAAACACACCCAGGGGTGGGGACTCAGCCCCCTCCCTGGGCAGCCTGTGCCACAGCCTCACAGCTCTTTCAGGGAAGAACTTTTCCCTCACATCTGAGCTGACCCTGCTCTGGCACAGCTTCAGGCCATTTCCCCTTGTCCCATCTCCTGTCCCCTGGCTGAAGAGACAATCACCCACCTCTCTGCACCCTCCTGTCAGGTCAGTGTAGGCAGTGAGAAGGTCTCCCCTCAGCCTCCTCTTCTCCAGGCTGAACACCCCCAGCTCCCTCAGCTGCTCCTCAGAGGATTTGCCCTCCAGCCCCTTCCCCAGCCTGGTTGCCCTTCTCTGGACTCGCTCCAGGACCTCAATGTCCTTCTTATGGTGAGGAGCCCAGAACTGGACCCAGCACTCAAGGTGCAGCCTCACCAATGCCCAGTACAGGGGCACAATCCCCTCCCCAGACCTGCTGGCCACACTGTGTCTGACACAAGCCAGGATGCTGTTGGCCTTCCTGGCCACCCAGGCACACTGCTGGCTCATGGTCAGTCGCAGTCACCCAACACCCCCCAGGTCCTTCTCTGCCTGACAGCTCTCCAGCTGCTGTGCCCCTGCCTGTAGTGCTGCTTGGGGTTGTTGTGTCCATGTGCAGGACTCTGCCCTTGGACTTGTTGAGCCTCATCCCATTGGTCTCAGCCCATGGATCCAGCCTGGCCAGATCCTTCTGAAGAGCCTCCCTACCCTCAGGCAGCTCCACACATCCTCCCAGCTTTCCTCTGCCTGGAGAGATGCTCTCAGGAGGAGAAGACAGAGCTGAGCCAACCTCCGCTCTCACCCCAGCCCCTTTCCCCAAGTCAATTTGACCCATTCTCCCTGTGGAAATCAAGGGAGATTTTGGGCAAGACCTGTTTCCTATTGGGCTGAAGCGCTGAAGGAACTGTCCAGTGAAGCAGGCTTGTGGCTGGAGGGATCAGCGACTTCCCTCCTTCCCTCAGAGAGCAGGGAGAGGCTGATGTGCCCACCATGTCTCTCAAAACCATGGTCCACAATGTGAACGGAGATGCAGCAGGACAGCTACCCACAGCCTCATCTCACCAGCGTGCCAGGGAGAGAGACAGCAGTGGAACCCCAGGGAAGGGGATTTGCAGCAGCAGCTTTTTCAGTAGAGGTCTGTTTCGGGGGAACCCATGTTCCCCCCCTCTATGAAAGACCAAGAATCAAACCCAGCTGGGAGCCTGACAGGGAATGTGCCTCCCTAATTTGCATGACACTCAGCTTTATCATCTTGGAGGGTGTAAATATGATGGGTGCCAGTACTTCAAGCTTCAACGTCACCTCCAGCCACCCAGCATTAAGGAGAAGGTGGCTTGAGAGGCCCTCTACAACAAAAGAGGTCCAGAGGCCAGGCTGTGTCTCAAGGAGGAGAAAGCCCAACCTCCTCCAATTCTGCAGTCGAGCAGGAAAGCTCAAAAGAAAAAGAGGGATTCCACAATGGAAAGTAAAATAGAAAAGAAAAATGGATGATTCAGCCTCCTTCCAGCCCTTGTGCCATCGTGTTGTGGGCTGGGAGGATGGTGGGCTCCGTGGGCTGCAAGCAGCCAGCACCAGCTTGCCAACTGCTGTTGAAAACCCCACGTAGGCTCTCCAAGCATCAGCATCCGTGCTCGTGCTGTCTCTGCAGCCGTATCCATATGCCTCAGGCTTCGCTTGGCTGCGACAGGTTCGAAAGGTCTGTAACTGTGAGATTAGCAGAGGGGGAAGGGGAAAAAAACCAGCTCTGGAGGCAGCTTAACACCCTCGGGAAGAGCTCAAGGTTAAGTATAACATCTGAGTCCGAGCTGGAAAAGGGACCCGAGTGCTGGGCTCCGCCAAAAACCAGCCACCAGATTTTGCCCTCTCGCCGGAGCCGGCGCTTTGAAGCTACATTAAGTGGCTATCAGATGTCCCCCGACAGCCACCCCAATCAAGCTGTGAGCAGGGATAATTGCTCATGAATGTTCCCTCCACTTTGTTTCCACCATCCCTCGCCTCCCGTCGCCACCAGAAATAGCAGCAGGGCTGCCCAGCCTCCCGCTCCACAGCCCCCAGCGAGGAGCAAAGGGGGGGGGACAAGCCGGCTTGGAGACAGCAGTGACACAAACCCCTCTTCTCTGGCATCTGAGGGGGGAAAAAAACCTCCAAATCCTGCAAAAATCCTGCTGATTTATTTCTTTTTGCCCACCTCCCCCCAACCTCTTAAGCATTTTTTGGCCTGATTTGGGTGAGACCTGCAGCGGGATGCGGGGATGCGGGGGCTGTGCAGGCTCACCCCCAGGAACAATCTGGGGTTCGTGACCCCTCGACCCAGCTCCAGTGTTGGCAGTGGGGAAGGGCTGTCCTGAGCCCCTCAGCTTCTTCACCCCTCCCAGACAAAACTGGGTTCGCTTGAACCTGGGCGCTGTGAACTGAAGGCAGGGGAGCAGAGAGAGCCCAAGTGCCAAAGCATCGCTAACGAGACGAGCCGTGCTCCGGCGCATCCGAGGGAGGAACAAAGGCACCGCGTGCGACGGAGCCGCGGCCCCGTGCAGCACAAAGCCACAACGCTCCCCTTTCAAGAGCATCTTTTGCTCCCATCAAGCTCTCCAGGCACAAAAGGACCCAGAGCAAACACGCTGCCAGAGAGCAGACACTAACACGGGGTGGGAGCGGCCTGGCCTCCCGAGCCCCGCAACGCAGCCTGAGCTCTCCTCCGCTCCAGCGTGTTATCTCAGCAGAGAACTGCACGCTGGAACCTGTAGTCCCTTCGGCGGGTCGCTGCCACCCTCTCCATCTTACAGAGGCCTTGAGGCGCTGGCACCGAGCAGCGAGGGGGCGGCTGAGGTGTTCCATGAGGAGGTTAACAACGGAAAGGCTTCGGATCATTTTCCTGGCGCGCCTCCGCGCTGAGCAAGAGGGGAAACACGGCTTGCCCGGGCACCAGCTCCAGCCTGCGCTTCCCTGCTGCTCTGCAAGAGCCTGGGCTGGAAAGCATCGCTGCCTGGAAAGAATCAAAGCGAGAGGAGCCCATGTGTTGGCGAGAGAGCTCACCGTGAAACGCTTTCAAGGCTGGGGAGGGGAGGAAGTCATCTTGGCAGAGGCAGCATCCCCTCCCCAAAAGGGCAGGGAACCAGCAGCGGCGACAAATCAGCTCTCCACGGCAGGCAGCAGGCTCTTCCCTGGGGCGTTTGGAGAAGCCCCACATGCGAGGGAGAGGAGTGGGATGCCACGAGGCATCCCCCTGCGTCCTTCACCCCCTTTCCTTGGTGATTTGTGGGAAAGGCGGATCTGCTCTTCTTCCACCCCTCAGAAGCTTCATGGCTGTCAGACTAACATAATAGGTAATTAACAGCTAAGCAGCCATCTTTTCCCTCTTCTCTGGAGGGAAATCGCTCACCATCCAGCTAGAAGATGTTTTTTAGTGGTTTGCAAAGGGGAAAAGAACATGGGGAGTTTCTGGCGAGCGACAGGAGTGCTGCAGCCAAAGCGGGGCACCCACAATGCCTACGGGCACAGGAGAACCAGAGCTCTCAGAAGTGAGGTGCCGCTTCTCCGGCTGCGAACTCCCCCTAGTTCTGGTTTAGGCACCCCAAGCCAGCGATAACCACAGCTCCTGCCCGCGTATATCCCATGGAACTGCCCGGATACAGCTGCAGCCAGACCTGATCCAGCACTTGGAGCTCCGTCCTTGGCTCTGCAGCCCATCTGCAGGTGGGAATTATTTCCTATCAAGAGGGAGAACAGTCCAATCCGTCCCCGCAATCTGCGGCACCGGCCTTGGAGAGCGTCCGTGCCCGAGCGGCATCCATCCTCCTCGCTTTTCCAAGGACAGCAGCATTGAAGCATTGTTTCCCAGGGTGGTGGTGTCTCTCCACGAGGACATTCACTTGTGGGGATTATCTAAGCCCATGTCCCAACCCAGCCCTGATCCCAGGCATCACAAAGGTGACACCCAACTGGCAACAGGAGCCGCTGCTCTGTGCCACCTTCTCCTGCCTCAGCCCTCCGGCTCTGCAGAGAGCTTGGAGAGCATCCAACGCTTCCCTCTGAGGTTTGGTCTCCATCACAACATGGTCTTGCATCGCTCTTTCAACTCGGAGCACGTTTCCAAGCACCATCATACAAGCAGCCGCTGCCTTGCCTCTGCTTCAGCGCACCCTGGCCGCGGGCCCTTGAGGGATGTAACGTTCTCCTAAACACAAATCCCATCAGACACCAAATCCTCCAGCCCGAGGTAGAATCACCCAGTGAACACAGACCCCAGGAGCTCTCCACACCACCCTCAGCCACGGAAGAAGACCATGCGGATGTAGAGGAGCCACCCTGCAGAGGCTCAGAAGAAGGGAAGTGCCCGACGTTCAAACCAGAGGGGAAAGGAAAGGGAAAAAGAAAGAAGGAAAAAAAGCAGCAGGATCACAGAGAAACACAAACAAAAGCCGGCAGCCAAACTTTTGTTTGAAAGCCTGTCAGGTCTAGACTGCGACGTGTGAGGAAGGAACAGCTCGAAACCACAGCTGCTAATGGTTATGGATTTGGCAATCAGGATGTCTTTGTTACCAAAAAAAAAAAGGAAAAAGAAAAAAGAAAAGTTAACTGCCTTACTATTGAGGTTACAAACCGCAGCCTTGATGCATTGTTGCAGTCAACATCCTCCCCGCTGTTTCTGAGGGCTTACATCTGCTGCTGGCAGATCCTGCGCTGGCACCAGCATCCTTCGCCAGGGCGCACGAGGAATTCTGCTAGCCTGCCTTCCTCTCCCCTTCTCCCTGCCAGCTCTGCCCCTCGCACGCGTAGCTGCTACGCCAGCAGATCCAGGCATGGCAGGCTGGGATCGCCACAGGATCCTTCCCCCCACGGCCAGTCAGATCTCTCCAGTGGGTGTTCTCAGCCTCCCAGTCCCGAGCCCAGCTTCTCGGCACGTTCTGATAGCACAAGTCATGCTTGGATTCCAAGGGCAGGGGAAGCAATTAAAATGTATTAAGTACTAACGGGCTTTGAAACATTGATTTAATGTTCAAACTTGGGCTGCTGTGCTTCAGCCTGCCAGGGCTCCAGCCCGTGGGGAAACCTGGAGGGAACTGACGGTGCAGGCACACATGGGGACATCAAGGTCCTGGAGCAAGTCCAGAGAAGGGCAACCAGGCTGGGGAAGGGGCTGGAGAGCAGCAAACCTTCCAAGGGGCGGCTAAGGGAGCTGGGGGTATTCAGCCTGGAGAAGACGAGGCTGAGGGGAGACCTTCTCACTGCCTACACTGACCTGACAGGAGGGTGCAGAGAGGTGGGCGATGGTCTCTTCAGCCAGGGGACAGGAGATGGGACAAGGGGAAATGGCCTGAAGCTGGGCCAGGGCAGGGTCAGCTCAGATGGGAGGGAAAAGTTCTTCCCTGAAAGAGTTGTGGGGCTGTGGCACAGGCTGCCCAGGGAGGGGGCTGAGTCCCTGCCCCTGGGTGTGTTTAAGACGGGGAGATGAGGTGCTCAGGGATATGGTCAGCACGGGACAGGGACGGTCGGACTTGATGATCTTAAAGGTCTTTACCAACCCAATGAGTCTGGGATTCTGTGGGGCACACTGCGACTCACCCTTCTCTCCCTGAACCAGCATTGCATCTGCTGACACCCTTCTGCAGCCCAAGAAAACACCCGCCTGTAGGAACCCTACGAGCAGCACAGGAAGGGCTTGAGATGCTGACAGAGCACCAGGGGTAAAAACGGCACAGCAGGCCACAGACATCAGCTAAACTTCAGGGAGAAAACCCCTCACTCTGGTGAACGTGGCCCTGCGCCGATACAGCCTGCACAGCCCCACTGCCCTGGTTCACCCCGGCAGCCACCGCTCCCCGCACTGCCCCTCACTGCTGCTCCCCAGGGAGGGGTGTGACTTCTCACGGTCTGACACGCGGTGGAACCAGGATACGCGGTCAGAGCAACCGGTCTGTTCAGGGTTGGGAAATCAACACCACCCTGGATAAGGCTGTTCTCCTCCATGGCTGCCAGCTCCCCCGGCGGTTGGGGTCACAGCCGAAATGGGGGTCACAGCTCAAATCAGTGGAGCTGCGACCAGATGGTGAGGGCATGAGGCACCTGAACAGCAGCCCAGCTGGAAGCCGGCTTCACCAAACCCTCAGCCAAGCACCGGGAGGGCGGTGAGTAGCGCTGACCGCATCTGAAAGCCGGGAGTAAATCAAACCCAAAGCCGCCCATCGCAGCTCGCTGCCCGGTGTGCTGGAATGGTAGCAGAGGGTAAGTCCACAGTCATCGTTAATTAAGTCATACGCTCCAGCCTTGGCTTCGGTTTTTCCCTAGGGCATAGGAAACCGGAGGAGAGGGCACGCTAGCCTCTATCATTCGATTTCTTTGGCATGTTAATGCATTCCTAAATTAATCATCATCAAGTGACAATCTCTCCTTCATCCCAACAGCCCAAGCGACGGCCTCAGCAAACCTGCCAGCTTATGGGAGGCAGCTGGAGCCTCGCAGGAGCCTCTGATGGAAAGCAAAGCACTGCCCAGGCGGAAAAACTCCCCCAGCCCTTCCCGGCTCTAATCCAACCCAGCTGCACACTCCGCTCTGCTCCGCTCCTGGAACCACGAACACAGGGAGGGCGATGCGGACGCTGACGCCACACACACACAGGGTCAGGGGGTGGGGGGGTGCTTTACGTGGTGAGAAACCAAAGCAACGCGTGACCCACCAGCCCCCACCAGCCTGGCTAAGGCCTAGTTCCACCTGGCCTGGCATCAGGCTGCAGGCAACAGACAGATCCAGCTTGGGAGACCTCGGGGGGCTGTGAGGTTCAAAGGCCTCACGGCGGCTGCTGTCATTGACTGCCCCTGGGATCGGCGCAGGAGGAAGCGTACCAGCTCCAACCCCTGCACTGGGAGACGTGCGATAACCAAACCTCCAGAACGAGAAGGTAAACACCCCATTGGTGGGGAAGGGCAGGGTGGGGGGGGGGTTAAGCGATGGTGCCAGGCCAGCCACGGCACTGCACCATGTGTTGGTCCAGCTAGGGAGCCTTCATTTTGGGCAGGAGGGCCTTGTAGAAGGGCTCTATGTAATTTTACACTGCTCCCCGCAGCACAGGGCGATGTATACGTGCTGGTGGGTTTCCCTCTGGCTTCTCTCTTTCTTGGGAAAATCCTACCAGTGGGCCATGCTCACAGTATGCCCGAGCACACCTACCAGCTACTGAGAGAGCAGTGGTGGAAAAGTTCCTCTCCTAGCTACAGGAACAACCTCTGGGATCAGAGTCATTAGCAAAACAAACGCGGGCTCCAGAGCGCGTTAAACTGGTGCGGATGGAAATCGCTCCCTCCCTGCTCCGGACCCTTGCCAAGCCCAGTGAGTGCTGCTGAGGTCACCAACACCTCACAGGGCGATGGCAGGAGGGAAGAAAGGCAGCTCCATGGTCTGCTTGAGGTGTCGGCGATGTCAGCCCCAGAGCAAGGAAAAGCTGTCCTCAACATTTGGATCTTGCTGGGAAGGGGGGGATGGGGTGGGGGGAAGTTTCCAGGTCACCTTTAGTGCTGAACAGCATAACAAAGGCATCATTCTGGTCCCAGCTGAGGCTTCTTGGGCGTCTGCCACGAAGGGAAGGAAACGAGCCCAGAACGCGCTCTGAGGAGGTGTGAGATGTGCAAAGCTCAACTGGAAACACTGCGGCGTAGGAGCCTTCCAAGGGGGACCTCCTGGCACCCGCCAACCACCTGCCTGCAGCCACAGGGCCTGATGCGGAAAGTGGCTCCAGCCTCAGCACCCTGCGAGGCGTGGGGCCTGCAAGGTGTGGAGCCTGGGGCAGACCTGCCCAAATGATGCTGGCGCCCTGCTCCCCGAGCAGTTTCAACACAGGGACCAGAACCCAGAGCTGCGAGATCAGGCATGTGCGGCCCCTGATGGGAAGCACGGCTTCATCTTCCATGTGGGAAGGAGACCCAGGGGAAGGGGTTTAACCCACTGGCGCAGATAAGTTGCACAACTGGGATTATACCAACGTCATCCGACGTGACGCTGGCTTTAATCGCAAGGACACCTCTCCTCCGTGCCTCCTCTGCTCCCTGCCAGCACGGCAGATCCCCAGCCTGGCGCTGCTTCTCACACAGCTCCCAGCATCTGCAAACACCCCAACAACGTCAATTGGTCTTACTGGGTTACTTACACTGCCGTAACAATGCGGGTAAGGCACCAGTTCCTAATAATAAAGCAAGAGCTTGGGGGGGGTGGGTAAGGGACACGACATGGACAAGGTGTGAGCCAGCTGGTGCAGCATCCAGTGGAACAGGACCTCAGTGCTCGATTTCAGGGCTTTTTGAGCACAAGTGTGGAAAAAAAACCCCAATAAAATATAATGAAATGAGGGTAATGACAGAAAAATACCCTCAGGGTGCCACTAACATCTTCATTAGCAACTTGTGAGAGGGCATAAGTAGCATGGAAACTAAACCTGTGGTGGTACGGAATAGAGAGTGGGTGACGGCATCAAAAGGCCTGGGAAGTAATGGAAAAGTCACAGGAGGGATGGAGCAGGAGGAGTCTCCCTTGCCTGTGTGGAAATGAAGAGTCATAGGAGGCAAAACAAACTTTGGAGACATCAAAAGGCAACAAGCAGGATGAGGAACTGTTCCGTCTCCAGGCGGTGGGTATAACCCCTAAGTGCAGCTCGCCCCGTGCTGGTGGAGTGATTTCTTCTGGAAAACACAGACGCTTCGGAAAAGAGCTGGTGAGGAGGAGAGGTGTGAGTCAAAGCACAGCAAGCTGCAAAGAGCTCTGTGGTGGCTCCATCCTCTGAAAGGTCCCTGCTGCTATATCACATCACCTTTACTCTTCACCCTTCAGAAAGACCCTCGGTGCTTTTCGCATGGCACTAAGAGGCAGCGACACACCACCTCCTCCCGGAGCGAGGAGCCCCGGAACGCTGGGAGAAATGGCTGGATCACGCTGCTGCCAAGTGGCTTCAGCACTGGTTTGCTGATGAACCTGGGCTGAATCATCAGCGTGAGCAACAGGGATCTCCTACTCGCAGTGAGATCCAACTTGGATTCCTGAGCCGGCACTGCATGCTTCCTCACCTTGTCACCATCCATGATTGATTTAACCACCACTTCCTTTGGAAGCTGCTCATGGCAAGCCCAGGAACACACACCCATCTGCTCATGAAGCAGCTTCTGAAGGGTGCTCGTGTCCCTGAAGTCCATCGGAAAGAACACACACTGCTGTCTGTTCAAAGACAGGGATCTCCTTGAGAGAGTCCAGAGGAGGCTACGAAGATGATTAAGGGCCTGGAACATCTCCCGTATGAGGAAAGGCTGAGTGAGCTGGGGCTGTTCAGCCTGGAGAAAAGAAGACTGAGGGGGGACCTAATTAATGTTTATAAATATCTTAAGTATGGGATGCAGGGGGAATTGGCCAACCCCTTTTCAGTGTCTGTGGGGACAGGACAAGGGGCAATGGCTGCAAATTGGAGCACAGGAAGTTTCGCACCAACATGGGGAAGAACTTTTACCCAGTGAGGGTGACAGAGCCCTGGGACAGGCTGCCCAGGGAGGTGGTGGAGTCTCCTTCTCTGGAGATATTCAAGACTCGTCTGGACGCCTATCTGTGCAATATGAGCTGGGGAGCTGCTTTGGCAGGGGGGTTGGACCTGATGATCTCTCGAGGTCCCTTCCAACCCCTGTGATTCTGTGATCCTGGTGATGGAGCAGGAACTGTAGGTAGTGCCCACCGTGGGAGCAGCCAAAAGCCAGCGAGGCCTGTGAGAGACCCAGAGACACTTCCACTGAGGAGGAGGAGAAGATTCTCCACTCAAAGCTGAACTGTAAATGAGTGGGCGCTACAGGAGAGAAACCCCAACCCTACACTGGCCCCAGTGTCCTCTCCTCTTCCCTCTCCCAAGGCTCGCTCCCATACAAGGCCAAATACTCCTGCAGGTTTCCCTGTATTCTGGTCCCAAAGCTCCCTCTGCTGCTCGCATTCCAACCTCTCCCCATTCCACCCGCGACCAGGAAGAGACAGGATTGCCTCAGAAGCTGTCTCCTCACCTCTAGCCCCATCTCTAGCTCCCTCTGCTAAAAAACTCCACGGGCTTTGGGGAACCCAGAAGAGCACCCCCTGCTGCGGATGCCCCTGCCTCTCTAACAGCTCCTGGCAAGATGTCCACAGCTCTGGTGTGCCCTTCTCCTCCATCTCAGGGAATCCCTTTAGTCCACCTCACAGGACCATCTAGGTTCACTATCAAGCCCTCCATGGTCTGATGCTTCTCACCAGACCACCCCTGACTCGAGCCAGAGATCGTGGAGCGACCAGCCATGAGGCAGTGTCAGGAAGAGCCATGCTGCACCCCCTGGTGCCAAGGGCAGGCTTTGGGGGTTAATAAAACCCAGCTTGGGCCAGCCACTGCTCCAGACTTGGGGCACAAAGTCAGTCACAGCATCATGGACTCAGACCTAGGGAGGTCTTGGGTCCAACCTCCCAACCAAAGCAAGGCCAGCTCCGAATTCAGGAGCATTTCCTCATGGCTTTCATCCTGCTGGGTCTGGAAAACCTTCACTGGTGGAGATTGCACATCCCCGGGCAGCACCTGCTCCAGCACTCAATGGTCCTCCACGGGGAACCCTGCTCCTGAAGTCACCCTGAAACCTCCCCTTCCAATGCGTGACCCTTTGTCATGGTTTCTACCAAGGTTGATTTACTTGTAGCAGCTGGAACGTTGCTGTGCTTCAGATTCAGGAGGAGGAGCTGATAACACAACGGCAGTTTCAGCCGTTGCTGGGTCACTGTGTTGTCTACACCAAGTCAAGGACTCTTTTTTCTCACACTCTGCCTGGTGCAGAAGCAGCAGGTGGAGCCCGGCCAGCACAGCTGATCCAGACTGGGAGAAGGATACTCCCTGCCATGCCTCGCTCTGGACAGAACTGCAGAAGCGAGCTGGGAGGTGGGATTGCTCCTCAGACAGAGTGGGCACCGGGTTGGGTTTATTTCTCCTGCACGCGGCGAGCGATCACATTCACAAATCACTTTGCTGCAATGACTGTCACCATCATCCCCACCATCCCATTACACTGTCACCATCTCAACCCACAAGCTTTTTCCCTTCTCCTCCCCATCCCCTCAACCTTATCCAAATCCCTGGTCTCCAAATCACCTGCCTCATTCAGAAGTAGGACACTTTAACATCCTTTGGCTCCCTTGGAAGTCTGAATCCACTGTAATCTCCCATTGCCCCTCCTTCTCTGTATGTAAGAGCTCTGGGTGTCTTCTCTGCAGGGTCTCCATGAAGACCCTGCGGTTCTCCTGTCTGTCCTCCCTGGTGGAGCTCTTCTTCTGGTGCCTCAAGCGCCCCAAGCAGAGCGCAGCTCTCACTGCGACCTCCAGCTCTGGGAAGGACCACCAGTCCATCCCAGCAGCTACAGAGCCAGGCACCTCTGCTTAGGCCAAGCTACCCTCTCCTAAACCAGAGTGGCTGATCCCATTGGCACCACAGGGCCAGGGAGAAGGTCCCGCAGCACATTGCTGCTGTGGAGTTTTCCATGTTTCCAGGCCCCTTCACACCCTCTGCTGCAATAACTGCAAGGTCGCTGCTGGCTGTGCCCAGGGAGTCGCTTGTGGCACCCCAGAAGCACCCAAACAGGTATTCAACCTCTTCCTAATCCAGAGTCCTCCCCAAGACAGGAAGATCTGCACGGTCATACCCAGAGGTGGCAGGAAAACCCTGCTGCTTGGCTGGGCAGGCCTTGGAGCGATCCCTCCTGTTATGACCCCATGAAGTTCCTTTAAGAGAAACAATCTGTGCTTTAGGAACCACATCTGGGTGAGACAGAAGCTCCTGAGTTTGCCAAACAAGGATGAAACCCAGAAATGCACCACAGGTTCCCGTGCTACAGGGTCCCAGTGGCACATCCACCCTTGCAGCAGGGGAAGCAATGGCTGTCAGGAGCCCTCGTCATCTTATGTTGGATTAATTAAACAGGCCTGAGTCCTGAGTGAAGAAAAGACTCTCAGAAGCCATGAGAAACTCAGTTTGACCAACCCACCTCACTCCCAGAGCAGCTGAGGATGGATTTAGGTTGTATCAGCCCAGCGGTTCCTTCCACTGCTGCTCAAAGGCATTTCCTCAGTACATTCTCCACGGAAGAGCTACATAAGACCATGCAGTAGTTGTGCTTTCTCTCAACACAGTGGAAATCTCCATTCAAGGCCTTCTCCAGAGCATCTCACCGAGTAGAGTTACGCTGCTTTGTAAGTCTAAGGGCTAAGGAATGCTCCAGAAGGTCGAGTCGCTGCACTCACCTGCTCCTTAAACTGCTCTTGCGACAAGCAATCGGTCACGTCCACACAGCCCAGGAGGCAGCCCGAGGGATAATCATTTGGAAAGTCCACATCTGCATCGAAAGAAGGAACCTCTTTAGGGGTCCTGCAGCCCCACATGTGTCTCTGGGGTCTCTTAACCCCCAGGTGCCTTTCCCTGCCTCCCACAACCTACTCCTGCTTTTTAGGAAACACCCAGCAATTTTAACACCCCATCGTCCTTTCTCCAGCTCTGTGACTGGATGGAGGTTGGGAGGCCCCAGTTATTTGTGTCTGCACCCCTCCCTGCTCAGCTTCAGGCAGAGCCACATATGGTGCAGAACAGGGAGCAGACAATCCTGCTGTGTGAGATTTAAGCTGGGTGATGTGTGGAAACACCACACAGCCAGGCGGCCAGCAGCATCCTACGCCACACGAGAGGAACATCTTCCTGAGGACCTGCAGCTTTTCCATCCTGATTCCATAGAATCATAGAATCACAGACTGGTCTGGGTTGGAAGGGACCCCAAGGATCACAGAGCTTCAACCCCCTGCCACAGGCAGGGCCACCAACCTCCAGGCCTGGAGCTACACAAGGTTGCCCACGGCCCCATCCAACCTGGCCTTGAACACCTCCAGGGATGGGGCACCCACCCCCTCTCTGGGCAGCCCATTACAACCCCTCACCACTCTCTCTGGAAAGAACTTCCTCCTAAGATCTCATCTGACCCTTCCCTCCTTCAGCTTCACCCCATCCCCCTTGTCCTGCCCCTGTCTGCCCTTTAACAAGCTGACTCCCCTCCTGTGTCTCTGATCCCTTCAGGGATGGGAAGGCTGCAATGAGGTCCCCCCGCAGCCTTCTCTTCTCCAGGCTGAACCAGCCCAGCTCCTTCAGCCTCTCTTCATAGGGGAGCTGCTCCAGCCCTCTAATCATCTGCGTGGGCTCCTCTGACCCCTCTCCAACAGTCCCACGTCTTTCTTGTATTATGGCCCCAGCTCTGGACACAGGACTCCAGCTGGGGCCTCCCGAGGGCAGAGCAGAGAGGGACAATCCCCTCCCTGTCCCTGCTGCCACCCCTCTGCTGATGGAGCCCAGGATCCCCTCGCCCTTCCAAGCTGCCAGAGCACACTGCTGGCCCATGTTGAGTTTCTCATCCACCAGAACCCCCAGGTCCTTCTCAGCTGCTCTCCAGGAGCTCCTCTCCCAGTGTGTATCCCAGTCTGGGACTCCTCCAGCCCAAGTGCAACACCTGACACTTCACAGTGCTTCCACAAGGTCAGAACACACGCAAAGCTTTTACCATCACTGTGAGCAGACCGGAGCACAAGCCACTTCACACACACACAAGCACACAGCTGAGAGCTCGCTGCTTGAGCTGGGAATGAAAGGAAGTCCTTCTTCTACCACAGAAGTCAAGTGCAATCCACAGCAGTGTTTGTGCTTGGGGTGTGTGACTAAAGGATGGAGTTAAATTCTCCCACCATACTCATCGGGCTGGCGGAACGCAGAAAGGATGAGAAGAGTGTCAAGAACAGGAGGTTACAAAGGGAACCAGTGATAACTGCTCAGCAGAGAGGGCTTCCTGACACTGCTCAATGTACCAAATAATACAAAGATCCAAGAAGAGGAGTTCACCTTTCCCAAGCAGCATTCTGTAGGTGGTCTCCAGTTCAGAGATCTCCTGAGGGGAAGGTCTTTTAGCAGTAGCTGCGATCCACAAGCGCCCTCTGTGAGACGTGTACCAGGTCCTGCCCTCCACCCTGGAGAACAAAGGAGAATTTTGGACTTAAATTCCAGCAGAAATCACCCACGTGGACTGACTATTCCCCACCCCAATCAAACCTTTCCCTGTGCAATTCCTGCTGCTAAGCTTCCCCCTGGCTATTTAAGCTCAAGCAATGTGTCAGTGCTACGGAGGAAAGCTGAGGTGGGTGAGAAGTAATGCCATGAGCAGATCGTGTCCTTGCTGCTTTAGGGCAGTGCCAAGAGGAGAAGGAGGGAGAAGGAGGGAGAAGGAGGGAGAAGGAGGGAGAAGGAGGGAGAAGGAGGGAGAAGGAGGGAGAAGGAGGGAGAAGGAGGGAGAAGGAGGGAGAAGGAGGGAGAAGGAGGGAGAAGGAGGGAGAAGGAGGGAGAAGGAGGGAGAAGGAGGGAGAAGGAGGGAGAAGGAGGGAGAAGGAGGGAGAAGGAGGGAGAAGGAGGGAGAAGGAGGGAGAAGGAGGGAGAAGGAGGGAGAAGGAGGGAGAAGGAGGGAGAAGGAGGGAGAAGGAGGGAGAAGGAGGGAGAAGGAGGGAGAAGGAGGGAGAAGGAGGGAGAAGGAGGGAGAAGGAGCCCATCAATCTCCTGCAAGTCTGTTAGACAATCTGCTTGCACAATTCCCTTATAAGCTCCAAAAAGTTATGGCTGGCAAGCCTGGGATCTAGGGAGCAATACGGAGCCACGCATCCATGCGAGGCAGGCGTCAGCTGCAGCTCGTGGGGATCCCGGCACAGGCACTCAGAGTGGCTGAGAGCATCCCTGGACCACCCAGACACAGGAGCACGTCAGGGTTTAGAGCTTTTTTAGAGTGAAAAGCCACATTTTTGGCTTATTTCCCTTTCCAGTTCCAGAAGTGCTTGCCCAGACTAGCGTGTGGAAATCTCAGCCTCAGTGAAGAGACCTGTACCTCCCAGGTTAGCTACCCTCAGACCATCCACACAGCAGATGTGGAAGCACAGCTTCCAGACCTGGAGCTATCGGTAGTCATCAGTCACTGCACAAAGCAAGGGAGTCCACAGAGGTCCTCTGAGGAAGACAGTTGCCCATCCTCTGAGAAAAACAGTGGCCCATCCTCCAAGGAAGTCAACTGCCCATCCTCCAAGCAACATGGTTTCCCATCCTCTGAGGAACACGGTTGCCCATCCTCCGAGGAACACATTTGCCCATCCTCTGAGGAACACATTTGCCCATCCTCTGAGGAACACATTTGCCCATCCTCTGAGGAACACGGTTGCCCACCTTGCTGACAAAGCAGGAGCTGGCCAGGATATGTCACAGTTCAGCCCATCCCTTTTCATTTCAGCCCATCCCTTTTAATTAAGTTCAGCCCATTACCTTTTAATTCCTCTCACGAGCAAGGAAGCCCAAGGCTGGTGCATGCTGAGGCACCAACCATCATCTGAGATCTCCAGCAACTCTCGATCCTGAATCCGCAACCTGTTGCGCTCTGAGCCAGGCTCAATTCCAGCATCCGTGGAATGGGCAGCTTTCCTGTGCAAACCAGTTTGATCCACCCACTTCAGTGTGTTCAAAAGAAACAAGAAAAGAGTTTAGCCCCTTTCTAGGAAAAACATGTATCAGGTGTAAATCCCACCTAAGTTTTCCTGCACCCAAGGACAGAGGTGTCACCCCTCCTTGCTAGCACTCAAAGCTGGGAATGGCTTAATCTCCAAATGCCCAGCGTACACCAAGAACACCATGAGTAAAGTGGAACTAGAGGGTAGAGATTATCCCCTTTGGAAACTGAGAATCTGGAAGAAAAGGCTTCATAAATGAGCTGGAAAAGGGACATAGGTTGATGCTCAGAAATTCTTCCAAGTTCACAGAATCAAAGAATCACCAGGTTGGAAAAGACCTTTAAGATCATCGAGTCCAACCGCTCCTGTCCTGTGCTGACCATATCCCTGAGCACCTCATCTACCAATCTGTTAAACACACCCAGGGGTGGGGACTCAGCCCCCTCCCTGGGCAGCCTGTGCCACAGCCCCACAACTCTTTCAGGGAAGAACTTTTCCCTCACATCTGACCTCACCCTGACCTGGCCCAGCTTGAGCCCATTGCCCCTTGTCCCATCTCCTGTCCCCTGGCTGAAGAGACCATCGCCCACCTCTCTGCACCCTCCTGTCAGGTCAGTGGAGGCGGTGAGAAGGTCTCCCCTCAGCCTCCTCTTCTCCAGGCTGAACACCCCCAGCTCCCTCAGCCACCCCTTGGAAGGTTTGCTGCTCTCCAGCCCCTTCCCCAGCCTGGTTGCCCTTCTCTGGACTCACTCCAGGACCTCAGTGTCCTTCTTGGAGTGAGAAGCCCAGAACTGGACCCAGCACTCGAGCTGCAGCCTCACCAATGCCCAGTACAGGGGCACAATCCCCTCCCCAGACCTGCTGGCCACACTGTGTCTGACACAAGCCAGGATGCTGTTGGCCTTCCTGGCCACCCAGGCACACTGCTGGCTCATGGTCAGTTGCAGTCACCCAACACCCCCAGGTCCTTCTCTGCCTGACAGCTCTCCAGCTGCTCTGCCCCAAGCCTGTAGTGCTGCTTGGGGTTGTTGTGTCCATGTGCAGGACTCTGCCCTTGGACTTGTTGAGCCTCATCCCGTTGATCTCAGCCCATGGATCCAGCCTGGCCAGATCCCTCTGAGAAGCCTCCCTACCCTCAGGCAGATAAGTTCCTCAAAAGGTGGCAGGAGAGCAAAGCCTGGATAAACCAAACCTACCAAGGGCAGGGAACAGAGCAGGGCACTGGCAGACCTTCTCTGTCCCTAGCTCAGGTGGGTACTGAGGATCTCTCAGGCACAGGGGAGGAAAGAGGTCCTACACACACACTAGAATTCAGAGTCATGAGTCAGCCCTCCTAGAGTTAGTGGTTACTCTGCTGTTACCTGTACTCACCAAAGGAGCTGGCTGAAGGAGACGGGGATTCACTAGAACACCAGAACTCAGCGTTGTCTTTTCTTCTGGGCTCCCAGCTGGCTTATCCAGCGTGCCACAGGTAATGGCTTCAATGGTTTCATCCAGCCTGCAAGCACAGCCAAGAGGCATGAAGATTCCCTGCTTCCCCCCAGCAGCATCTCCCCCTCCCCACACAAACATTTCTGGCCTGCAGCACTTTTTACCACCTCCCCTAGGGAACTGATTTCCTTGCCAGGTCCCATTCCTAACTCCAATGGTTGCCTATCCGTGGTGGAAACTCATCCCAGTTTGGATTTGAGATGGACTGGTTCTGCTGAGGTAGCTGGTGCCACCCCTTCCCAGGGCAGCTCTATCTCTGACAGACCCACCAGCCACCAAAACCCCGTGGAAGCCTCACACGGCCAGGCTTCGGAGGGGGTCTCAGCAGGGCTGTGCTGAAAGAGAGGACGTGCTGCAGGCCAGAAAGCCCCTCAAGGGAGAAAGGAATCCAAAACTGCATCTGAAGTGTGGAAGTGCCCTTCGAGGGAACAGCTTGCTCAGCTTTCATGGAACTCATAGAATTGTAGGGGTTGAAAGGGACCCCCAGAGATCATCAAGTCCCTAGGACAGGTCGCACAGGTTGATGTCTAGACAGGGCTGGAATATCTCTAGAGAAGGAGACTCCACACCCCCCTGGGCAGCCTGTCCCAGGGCTCCCTCACCCTCATTGGGAAGAAGTTCTTCCCCAGATTGGTGTGGAATTTCCCATGCTCTAATTTGAGGCCATCGCCCCTTGTCCTGTCCCCACACACCCCTGAGAAGAGGCTGGCTGTTTCCCTCTGCCTTCCTTACACTTGCTCTCCTAGACTCAGCCAGACCACCGTCCGTCAGGACTCTGCCCTCCCTGCCAGCTGGCACTCACTTGCTGTGGTACTCAGCCATGCTGGTGTCTTCCTCCAGGATCTGCCGGCCGGCGAAGTCGATGGTGATCTTCCTGGCGAGCCGCGAGGCGTGACGCAGCTCCCGCAGCTCCTGCTCTCTCTTCTGCAGGGCCTCCCTTTCCTGCTTGGACAGCCACTGGTTGGAGTCCGTGGCAAAGTAATCTGATTCGTCGTCGATGACTTGGGTTCGGCGCACGCTGGTGAGAGACAACCAGAGAGGATAGGCAGAGTGAGACAGTGACACGGTGCTACACACCCCAAACCCACCTACAGGTCCCTCCTGTTCTCTCTCCAGAGCTGGTCTGTCATGGACACAGAGCCAAGACATCCAAACAGGACCCATTCCTACCCAACGCCACTGTTAAGGTGCCTGTGGCTACGAGCCCAGGTTTTAGAAGGAGCCCTCTAACAGTTCTGCTCAGCCACCAGATAATTTACAGTATTCCAGTATCTCACCTTGTCCTGTCAAATTCCAACAACTTGTCCTTGTGTTTCAGAGCCATCTCCAGGCCTGCTTTGAGCCTGGCTTCTTGTCGAGGCAGTAAATCCTTGCTTCCAGCATCCAAATTCCCTGAACTTTCAGCACCTGAGAGAGAAGGATAAATCCCAGCTCCACAGTTGGGACAGGCTGGTTGTTTAAAGCCCAGCTGGCTCCAAAAACAGCCCCTAAACCAAATGCCACTTGAGGAGCCAACAGAAGAGCTCCATGCCGAGGCCAGCACCTTTGCAAGCATTTAACCACTACTGTGACAACATCTAGGTAGTGTTTAGAGGGAAGGTCTAGGTCTTTGGCTCTCCCACCCCTTTCCCTGAGAATTTGGGCAGTCCAAATTCCACTCATTGCCAACCACAGGCCTTGAGTCCTCTCCTGAAAGCCAAATTCTCTCTGAGGTGTCGTTACCTCCAGGAAGAGGCTCTTGGTCACGACAGGTCGCTGACAACCACCTTATGTCTGCTGCTGGATGAGCCTCTCACCAATTAAATCCACGCCCTCCCCATCACACCTCAGCAGGTTTCTCAGACCAGCTGTTGTTGGAGATGGCAAAATCTATCCCCAGGAACCATCTCCTCTTTCCCACCGCTTCTGGCCGGGTCCCAAAACCCAACCACCCCAACAAAAGGGGCGAGTGGTGGGAGGGAAACCAATATTACTCCACAGCTGACATCACACAAGAAGCCCATATGTAGTCCCTCAGCGTTCCCAGCCCATGTTCCTCACTCCCAAGACAGCCAGCTCCCCGTGCTTCAGCTCTTGCCCACACACCCCCCGCACATGAGGAAGACCTGCCAGGGGCAGGACGGGGGTGCTGATAAAATGGGTAAGAAAAGGGGATCCTGATCCCTATGGGAAGATTATAAACACACAGACTCTGCAACCAGCTCAAGGACTGCCAGGACCTCCTGCCACCTTGGCAGCTCCAAAGAGAAGCTGACACCAAGATTTGGAGTAAATATTTCCCTGGTTCTTCAGCAAGGTGTATTTTTCAACCAGGAACACTGTGACCTTGGCTGTATTTCAGCTAAATTCAGACAAACACTCCTGTAAGGCACAGGTCTGTGCTGGGAAAGGAGGGTTTATCTCCTCCAGCTTCCTTTGGCTGCATTCCTATTTTTAGCTCCTGAGATAAGCATTAGACAAGAAGAGTCATTAGAAAATATTAACTGGCACCTCTCTAGGCCCAGTGATCGGACAGCAGCACTTCATCTTCCACAGCACACGTTCCACAGGAGACTCATCCTAATTTTCAAGGAGCATTCTGCAAGGATCCAGTTGGGGTGATTGATTGGGGAATGCCTAACAAGCAGCCATAGGGCCCCTGTGTAAGGATGTTATACGCTGCCATTCGATGTGGTTATCACCTCTGCTGAAATCCGCAGCTGCGGAGAGGGATGCAAGGAGCCGGCTTCCCAGTCACCCTTTTAACACCCATGAGATCCTCAGGGAGCTCTGGAGCAAAGAGAGATTCACAACCTGTCCTGGTAATGTGTGTGCCAGAGAAACACATGGGTGCCAGCTCCCAGGAGGGAATGACCCTTAGATTTCTGTCACAAAACCAAACAGATTCATTACCTTACAGGTAGGTAATTGTTACTGACCTGCCATGAGCTTCTTCAGCAGCTTCTGGCTCTTGTTGGAGTCCCGCTGAAGGATGTCCTGCTCCTCTTTAGTGCACACCTAAGGAGAAAATGAAGGCTTAGGAGGCTTGGCCAGCTTCTGCACATTGGCTAACAAAGTCTTTAGAAAGGCAGAGGTGACTCACATCTCCCGTCCCTGTGGCGTTAGCTGCACAGGGACAACCCTGAGAGAATCACAGAACTGTAGGAGTTGGAAGGGACCACAAGAGATCAGCAGGTCCAACCCCCAAAGCTTCATCTTTCCTAAAGCAGCCCATGAGAAATGTCCAGCCCAGTGTTTCTCAGTGTGTGCACATGCTGCTAGGTAATCTCACAGGATGAGAAATGCGCTCAGAGCCTCCCCAAGCAGAGGAGGAATGCTTAACCAAGAGGTCTCCTCTCTTGGTTGGATATAGCAGATCTTTAAACTAGCAACCAATCCATCTTAAAACATCTTCTTCACCCAGCCAACGTCCTCCTCTCTCCTGGAGCTGAACCTGTGGCCATTAACTCACGCCCCCCTCTCCAAAAAGTGCCCTTGAAACCAAGCACAGGGTGTAGCAGGTATCCCAAGCAATGCATACAGCACACATGCCGAAGGAAGGACCAGCAGCACACTGGCTGTGGCCGTGTCTCCTGTCTCTTACGAGGCCACTGGGGCCGTGCCCAGGATGGGGCTGAAGCCTCACATGCATTTCAGACACCACTGCAGCACATGGGACAACCACAGGAGACTCTTCCACCAGGCAAGCTCCAAATGAGGAGGGAAACAACAGTTTCTCCTTCCCTTAGGAGACAGCACAGGTCCTTCCCCACACGGATTCAGAGCTTGGAGCCCTTTCCTAGAGGAATGTGGATCCAAGGGGCTCATTCAGCTCCTACACCCTGAGCAAGCTACACCCTGCTGAAGCATGGCAAGTAAAACCCACGCCGGTACTGACCAGAGCGCCGCAGAACAAGCAGGGCCCGGAGCCCTCCTGCTCACAGACGATGCGCCCGCAAACCAAGCAGTTGTTGATGAGCTTGTGCTTCTGGCCCAGGCACTCGCAGGCATGGCGCCCAGGGATCAGGACAGCCAGCTTGTCCTGACCCTCCTTGGTGTACAGGTTGACGTATTTGGGCTTCTTTTTGGAGGAGGTGGTACCGGTGCTGCCTCCGCTGCTGTGCTCCTGGGCCTGAGAGGCAAAACAAGAACAAAACCTAAACAAACGGCACCCACAGTGCAATGCTGGAGGCAAGGAGAAAGCACCAAGGAGCTGGGGAGGTGCAGGCAAGCCTTGTTCTGCCTGTCTGGAACAGAACTCAGCCCAGACCCCAGCTTCAACAGAAAAACTGTTGCCAGAGGATCAGTCACACTCCCCGACCCACACCCCAGCACTGCACTGCTACAGCCCACATCCTCCCATGCTGCCGTCCCCGGTGCCGCCACCGCACCAGGACACCTTGAGTGTTTTTTTCCTGGCTCTGCTCTCAAGAGCAGCAGGCTTCTGGTTCAGTGCGAGTGGGTGCAGCAGTTCCAGTCCCGTACCTGCCCTCCCAGTTCCGCACTGGGGGTGCAGGGCAGTGCCATCAATTAGAGCTTTCTATCCTTTATTCCCCATTGAGTCTGTTCTGCCTGTGATGCTGACTGCGGAATGATCTCTCCCTGTCCTCATCTCCACTTCTGAGCCTCTGAATATCTATTTCCTCCCCTGTCCAGCTGCACAGGGCAGTGACAGAGTGGCTTTGGTGGGCATCTGGCCTCCAGCCAGGGTCACACCACCACAGCGTGCCGTGCAGAAGCCATGCTGTACCTATGACAGAGTTTGCAGCAGGGGGAGAAGCATTTATTGAACCCAGAGATGGAGCTGGGAACCACCAACACACTGTTTTCAGGTTCATCATCCCCTTCATCAGCGCTCTGCTTAACAAGGGGTTCCCATTTCTCAAAGCACATTAATTTCCACTTTCCAACCATGTCTTTGGTTACTGTTCCTGTCACCTCTGCCCGTGAGGCAGGTGCCAAGCATTCCCTCAGCACCCAGTGACACGCAGCCGCTCACACCAATGACACACTCACCTTGGCCAGGTCAAGGGGGGTCTTCACTTCCTCCACGTGTGCGCTGGGCTCTGCATACGCAGGCATCTCCTGCTTGTTCCTTCCTTTGCGCTTCCCCTTTTTCGCTTGGTCTCCAGCCCGAGGCACTTCTGAAGTCTCTGCTGAAGCACAACAAAAGGCTGGGTTACTACCACCCAAAGAAGGATGCACACCATCCTCAGAAGGACACTACCACCACGCAACACATGCAGGAGGTCAAGAGAAGGACCTGGGGGTGTTAGTGGGCAGCCAGCTGAACATGAGCCATCAGTGTGCCCAGGTGGTCAAGAAGGCCAACAGCATCCTGGCTTGTGTCAGGAATGGTGTGACAGGCAGCAGTAGGGAAGTGATAGTTCCGCTGTACTCAGCTCTGGTGAGGCTGCAGCTCGAGTGCTGTGTCCAGCTTTGGGCCCCTCCCTACAGGAAGGACGTTGAGATGCTGGAACACATCCAGAGGAGGGCAACAAAGCTGGTGAAGGGTCTGGAGCACAAGTCCTGTGAGGAGTGGCTGAGGGAGCTGTGGGTGTTTAGCCTTGAGAAAAGGAGTTTGAGGGGAGACCTTGTTGCTCTCTGCAACTACCTGCAGGGAGGTTGCAGAGATGTCGGGGTCGGTCTCTTCCCTTGGGTGACAAGCGATAGGACAAGAAGGAATGACTTAAAATTGCCCCAGGGAAGATTCAGGTCAGATATCAGGAATAATTTCTGATTGAACCAGCTGACAGGTGTTGGAACAGGCTGCCCAGGGGGGTGGTGGGGTCACCATCCCTGGGGGAATTTAAATGGGGTGTAGATTAAGTGCTTAAGGAAATGATCTAGAGGTGGGCCAGGCAGGGTTAGGCTATGGATGGACTTGATGATCTAAAGGGTCGCTTCCAACCCTGGCGATTCTGTGATTCCTCAATTTCCTGGGACTGCTACTCGGTGGCTGAAAATGGGCTTTGCATTGGCACAACAAGCAGCCATGGGACCAGTCCTGGGCCTCCCAGCCTGTACTCGCTCACGTGCAGCATAACAGACGAGCTCATTTGAGACATCAACTCCTTCCTCTGGTCACCACTCACCATCCCTTCTCCGACAGGCTGGCAAGGGCTCCGGCGTTGGCTGGGAGGCTTTCCGCCACCTGGCCAGCAGCTCCTCCACAAAGCCACTCTTCCTCCCGTCCGTGCCCTGAAGGAGATCAATGACATACTCCCGGAGCTCGTCCTCGTTTGTGATGGACAAGATGTACCTGCATGGGGACGAGGACGGAGAGACACAGGTGAGGGTGCTTGTCGCTCGCATTGGGGATTCACTGAATCACAGAATCGTAGGGGTTGGAAGGGACCTGGAGAGATCATCGGGTCCAACCCCTCTGCCAAAGCAGCTCCCCAGCTCATATTGCACAGGGAGGCATCCAGACGAGTCTTGAATATCTCCAGAGAAGGAGACTCCACCACCTCCCTGGGCAGCCTGTCCCAGGGCTCCCTCACCCGGGAAAAGTTCCTCCACATGTTGGTGTGGAACTTCCTGTGCTCCAATTTGCAGCCATTGCCCCTTGTCCTGTCTCCACAGACACTGAAAAGGGGTTGGCCATTTCCCTCTGCATCCCATATTTAAGATATTTATAAACATTAATTAGGTCCCCCCTCAGTCTTCTCCAGGCTGAACAGCCCCAGCTCACTCAGCCTTTCCTCATCCTTCCGCAGAGAGGAGATGGGTTTGCCGGTCAAACCATGAGGCGGGCATTTCGGGAAAGCCCCCCACGCCAATGCTGGTGCCGGCACTTCAGGTACCACCTTGCGGCTGTCTCACGGGGAAGGAAAACCCCAAACCAAACTCCATCTCACCCCGGTGCAGAACGACGTGCTGCCCCGGCCCCCTGCCCCAGCACGGGGAAGCTCACCCCGAACCCGCCCCTCCGAGCAGCCCCAGCACAGCAGGGCCACGGCCCGGCCGCCTCCCGCTCCCCTCCGGGGCACCCACCCAGGGGCAACGCGGGCCGCGGAGCTACGGAAGCGGCTCCGAAAACGCCGGCCGCCCTCCCCCGCTGTCCCCCGACACGGGAGCGGCGGGGTTGGGGGGGGGGTAAGGAGGGACCCGCCCGTCCCGGAGCCGGGCGCGGCTCCCGCTCACCTCACGACCTCCTCGCCCACATCCAGCCCGAAGTCCCCGCGCAGATGCTGGACGCACCAGGCCAGGAGCGGGCCGGGCGCCGCCATCTTCCGCCCGGGGGAAGGGAAAGGGTGCCGGACCGCCCCCTCGGCACGGCCTTCCTCCCGGGAACCAGCCCGCAGCGGCTCCGTTCCGGGCCTGAACGCCTCTCAGTCCGTCAGGCCCAGCCTGCTCCAGCCTGGTCCCCACAGAGTCACAGGTCCCCCAGCAATCCCGCCCCGGTGTGGGTCGGTCTCTCCACAGGCTGCAGATGGGATCTCTGCTCCCCGTCATTATCCATGGGCTGTGAGGGGACACCTGCTCCTCCATGGGTCCCTCCAGGGGCTGCAGGGGAATCTCTCTCTCCAGCACCTGGGGCACTTCATCCCCCCTTCCCTGGCCTTGGTGCCTGCACAGCTCCTCACACCTTCTCACTCCCTTCTCTGGGGGCACAAAGCCACAGCTCCATGGTTTGTTTTCTTTTCCTTCCTAATTCCGTTCCTCAGAGCTGCTGCCACCACCGCTGATGGGCTCGGCCTTGGCCAACAGTGGGTCTGTCTTTCCATGGGCTTCATGCAGGAGCCATCCCTGCAGCCCCCACTGCTCCCAGAACCTTGCCACACAGACCCAAAATAAGGACAAAGAGCTATTCCCAGCAAAATGAAATCAAGGCCGCTCTCCCGGGCTGACGGAGACCGATGTCGGGGAAGACTTCAGCAAGGAGGCTCCGGATCACTCGGGCATCACACACGAAAGCAGGTCTGGACCAAACGTGGCTCACATCACCCCTGCCATCAATCCTCATGGAAGAGCAATGCTTGGTGCTGAGAGGCTGCTGGAACTGGTTTTACTTCTCAAAGGAACGTGCTTGCTCCACACAGGTAAGAGGAGGCACAGGGAGACGCGGTTAGAACGCCGAGGCCATTGGTTCTTTCTCATGGGACAGCAGCTTCTGGGCAAAGCACAGGAAGAGGGGTTTGCTCCGGTGCATTCCCAGCCTGGTGGGAATAGGAGAGTGTAACCTTCAGGATGTGAGTGGGGATGCTGCGCTGGGGTGGGGGCAGCTGATTCGGCTCCAGCTGTACCCCTGCTGCTGACTGAAACCAGAGCAACACCCAGCTATTCCAAAAATGAGGAGAAGTTACTGAAACAAAAGGGCTCCAGGCGACTCGAAACAAAGTTTCTAGGTAAAGACCTCAAAGTCTGGAAGGTTTCCCCATCATCCCTGGGGTTTTTCCCAGCATATCCCTGCTTTAATAAAAAACCCCTCCTCATCAAACCAGCGCTGCGTTGCTTGGGTAGCTCTTCTGATGGTGTGCTACCCCAAATGTGTCCCCAGTTTCTATCCACAGCCACAACATGCTTTGATCTGGCACTATGGTTACAAGCCAAGTTTCGCGTGGTAAAACACCATGGCCCTGTACTCGGTGTAGCTGAGGCTTTCCCCGTGCAGCAGGATTTCATAGAATCACAGAGCGCTTCAGGTTGGAAGGGACCTCAAAGCCAATCTAGCTCCAGCCCCCTGCCAGGGGTAGGGACACCCCCCCCAGTCCAGGGTGCCCCAAGCCCCATCTAACCCAGCCTTGAGCCCTACCAGGGATCCCGGGGTTCCCACAGCCTCTCCAGGCACCCTGTGCCGGGGCCTCCCCCCCTCAGAGGGAAGAATTCCTTCCTCACATCTAACCTCCCCCTGCCCTCTGCCAGCCTGAAGCCATCGGGACCCCGTGTCCTGTCCCTGCACTCCCTGGTGACCAGCCCCTCTCCCATGGCCCTGTAGGACCCCTTTAAGGATTGGGGTGCTGCAATTATGTCCCCCCGGAGCCTTCTCTTCTCCAGGCCAAGCCAGCCCAGCTCTCCCAGCCTGGCTTCACAGGAGAGGGGCTCCAGCCCCTGAGCATCTTTGTGGCTCCTCTGGGCTCCCTCCAACAGCTCCGTGTCCTTCCTGTCCTGGGGACCTCCAAGCTGGACACAGTGCTGTGGCGGGGGTCTCACGAGAGCGGAGTAGAGGGGCAGAATCCCCCCCAGACCTGCTGCCACGCTGGTCTTGATGCAGCCCAGGACACAGGTGGCCACCTAAGCTGCCAGCACATGCTACTGGCTCACTTTCAGCTTGTCATTGATCAGCACCCCAAGACCTTCTCCTTAGGGCTACTCTCCATCCATCCATCCATTCTCCCCCCAGCCTGTCGCTGTGCTTGGGATTGCCCCAACCCACGTGCAGGACCTTGCACTTGGCCTTGTTGAGCTTCATGCAGTTTGCACAGTCCCACTTCTCCAGCCTGTCCAGGTCCCTCTGGATGCCATCCCTTTCTTCCAGCATGCTGACCTCACCATGCAGCTCGGTGTCATCAGCAAAGTTGCTGAGGGTGCACCGATCCCACTGTCCATGTCACCTGAACAGTGCCGGTCCCAGTACCGAGCCCTGAGGAACTCCGCTTGCCTGGGGGCTCAGGAGAACCCCTCAAGGGCAGTGGTCAGCCACCAAACCCATCACTATGAAGTGGGTGTCACTTTTGAGCTCATTCCTTGTAAGTTTATGGAATTCTTTGGCCACTTTTGGATAAATCCCTGAGCGCTGTGGCTCCCTGATTCTTTATGGGAGTGGCATGGGGAAAGAGTGGAACACAAAGCCTGGAGCGAGCTGAGATCTCACAGCAGCAGTGAGACCCACCTCTGTGACCCAGCACTGCCCAATTAACTAATCTTAATTAATTGCCATGCTCAGAAACACCTACTGTTGAAAAAACAATTACATACCCTGAGCTGACAATAGATGTCAGCAGCAGTGCCTGCTCTGAGTGCAGGACTGTGATGGGGGCCAGCTCAATGCTCCTTTTCCCCCCCTCTTCCAGTACAGTTGTCCAGGGACTGGGAAGGGAACATGACAGCACTTGGACCAGGGGCTGAGATTGCTCGTTGCCTCACTGGGTCACGGTTTTCCCAGGAAAACGGCGTCAGCAGTCGCCTGCTGGTTCCTGATCTCCAGAACATCACAGCCCCAAGAGCACCAAAACCCATCAAGCCTCCCTTGACGGCCTCCTGTCCACACCTGCGAGGTCCAGGAGATCCCTGTGACCCAGGTTGGGGGTCACCAGGACTTTTCCAGGAGGATGTGACTGGACCCACGGTTCATTTTGGTGCCAGCTCCTTGACAGCTCTTGGTCCCTCAAGCTGGCAGAAGACAAGCTTCCTCTGCTGGGAAAATGGCCAATTCCCCACAGGATGCCCCAAAACTCCCATCTCCATCCACACTGGAGCTTGGACTGAGCCACTGCCAGATGGGCGGGAAGGTGGGAAGCGGGGAAGAGCAGGAAGGGGGCACATGGAACATGGATGGCTCAATGCTGGCACCATCAGCCCTGTGTCTCAGCAGGTGCTCATGGATCTCAGAACTGGTTTGGGTGGGAAGGGACCTCTGAGCCCCCCAGCACTCCCCTGCCATGGGCAGGGACACCTCCCCCAGCCCAAGGTGCCCAAAGAAATCCTGAGGTTCTGATGTGGTATCTCAGGGGCAAAGCTTGTCTGGGTGGGCGAGTCTGGAAGGATGGGCCCCATCCTCTTCCATCCCCACAGCCTCAGGCCTTTCCCTTGTTGGGTGACATGGGATGACGCAAAGTCCTGCTGCTCCAGAGCATTTCCAAGCTTTTCCCAGCAGAGTCCTTCTCCCTTTGTGTCCAACTCAGGATAGGCCAAAGGTTTCCCTTGGGATCGAGCTCGGCTGGGCTGGGCTGGCAGGATCTCCCCTGTCTCTCCCGCAGCTGGGGCCGTGGAGCAGAGCAGCTGTTTGGCGGCGACAGCAGATGTCCCTGCCGCAGGGACGCAGACAGAGGGGATGGAGGGAGGGGGGAAAAGGGCTGTCAGCTGTCAGGCTGCGCGTTTTGCTCTGGGAAATCAAACCTCGGGGTCCTCACCCCCCAGATAAGAGGTTTCCAGCCCTTTTTCCGACTTTCAAGGCTCTTGCCATTAATACTAATTAAAACCAAGGCACCCTGGTACCTCCTCGCTCCCCTTCCCTAACCTTCCTGCCACAAACCACTGACCCAGCCTTCCTTCTGTCCTTCCCTTAGCTTCATTTGGGGATTTTCCTCTTCACACCCCCCCCAGCCAGTGTCACCCAAAAGGCTGCAAGGTCGTTTTGTGCTTGTGTCCCATGGGGTGTCCCCCCCTGCCCACCCTGCTCCTGCACCGGGGTGGTGCCTCCCCGCGCCTGATCCCAAACAGGAGTGCCATTGTCCTTCCTGCAGCCCAGACAAAGGGGTATTGTCCTGCCCACCAGCTCCAGCAGCTGCCCCGTGGTTCATCCCGGCTGGAGATGTGGTTTTGAGAATAAAAGTGGGATGTTTCCTTACTGTTCCCAACAAAGTCAGGTCTGGAGCCTCACCTGTCCTGCCTCGGGCTGAGGAGCTGAGAGTGGGCCTACAAAAGCCTCTGTTGGGGTGGTTGTAACTCAGGCAGAGCATTTTTTGGGTCACCCTTTGGGTTTGAGATGCTGCTTGGGAGCTCTCGGGGGGTTCAGAGCAGGACAAAGGAAAAGCCAGGTGCTGCCACAGCTTTGACCTGAGCAACAAAGCCATTTCAGAACGGGGATGCTCCTGCATCACCAATTCACCGATGGGGGTGAAATCAAACTGTTTTCTCCTTCAAAAAAACCCAGGAGGGCTGAACCCTAACACTGCACAAGGGCTTCACCCCTGGTTTCTCTTCCATGGGGGTGAATTCAAACTGTTTTCTCCTTCAAAAAAACCCAGGAGGGCTGAACCCTAACACTGCACAAGGGCTTCACCCCTGGTTTCCCTTCCATGGGGGTGAATTCAAACTGTTTTCTCCTTCAAAAAAACCCAGGAGTGCTGAACCCTAACACTGCACAAGGGCTTCACCCCTGGTTTCTCTTCCATGGATTGAAGATGGGCTGATGCTGAGCTGGGTGGGGGTTGGGTTGAGGTTTTTTCATTACCAACATCAAAATAAATCAAACTCATCCTGGAGCAGAGGCTTGGGATCGTGCCGGACACCAAGGTGCTGGGACAGGCCAGACTAAACCAGTTTAGGAGGAGCACTACCATAGCCAAGCCACCCCAGGCTGGACATGGGCATTAGAAGAAGCAGCAAGCAAACCAGCAAAAGCCAGACATGAGCACCTCTCCCTCAAGCTGGGCTTGATTTTCCAATTAATTATGGCACTGAGGGAAAACTGAGCAGCCCAGCCTCAGGAATATGAAGCAGTGGAGATGATGTATGATTTGAACACCTGTATTCTGGGTGTAAATAAATGTTTCCAGGTGATTTTCCCTGAATCTGTGGCTGGTCCCTGAGGAGCCGTGACACGACGCATGGGTGGTTAACAAGGTTGCTGGTGGGCTCGAGGGCCAGCAAGCAGCCAGGGACAAGGGTTTCCCTCATGGGGCAGTTTAATTGCTGTCAGGGCTTGCTGTGCTGATTTAGGGCATTGGTTTGGGAACATGTCGGGTTCTGCTTCACCAGGAGCATCCTTCTATCCACCTATGGCCCCTGGCGGGTTTCTGCCCCTCTCTGGCCATGCTCCCTTGGTGGGTACTAAAATCAGAGATAACCTGAGGTTTTAGCAGGACATGAAGTGTTTTGGGAGCCACATTTTCCCTCTCAGAGCGCCTCAGAGCCCTTATGACAAAGAATAACTCCCAGGGGTGATGCAGGCAGGGGAGATCCCAAGCCATGATTGATTCGTGCCAGGGTTGGGACAATCCTCACCATCAGTGCTGTGTTGGAGCAGCCCTGAGGGGAAGGACTTGGAGTGCTGGGGGATAAGAAGCTCAACATGAGGTGACAGCACACGCTCACAACCCAGAGGGCCGACTGTTCTGCAGCAGACAGAGCGTGGCAGCAGGTCTGGGGGGGATTCTGTCCCTCTGCTCCACTCTCATGAGACCCCACCTGGGGTGCTGCATCCAGCTTGGGGGTCCCCAATGTAAGGAGGGCATGGAGCTGTTGGAACAGGGCCAGAGGAGGCCACGAAGATGATCAGGGGCTGGAGCAGCTCTTCTATGAGCTGAGTTGGGCTGGTTCAGCCTGGAGAAGAGAAGGCTCCAGGGAGATCTTACACCACCTCCCAGTCTGTGAGGGGGCTCCAGAAAAGCTGGGGAGGGACTTTTTAGAAGGGCCTGGAGTGACAGGATGAGGGAGAATGGTTTAAATTGGAAAGGGGGAGATTTAGATTGGATATTAGGAAGAAATTCTTCCCTCTGAGGGTGGTCAGGCCCTGGCACAGGGTGCCCAGGGTGGTGGTAGATCATCCACCATGGAGGTGTTCGAGGCTGGGTTGGATGGGGCCTGGAGCAGCCTGGGCTGGGGGAGGTGTCCCTGCCCGTGGCAGGGGGTGAGACTGGATGATCACAGAATCACAGAATGTTGGGAATTAGAAGGGACCTCAAAAGCTCACCCAGTCCCACCCCCTGCCAGAGCAGGATCACCCAGACTAAATCCCACAGGAACGCATCCAGGTGGGTCTGAGTGTCTTCAAAGAAGGAGATTCCACAGTCTCTCTGGGCAGCCTGTCCCAGGGCTCTGTCACCCTCACAGTGACAAAGTTCCTCCTGACATTCACATGGAACTTCCTCTGCTCCAGCTCACACCCACTGCCCCTTGTCCTGTCACTGCCATCCCTGAGCAGAGCCTGGCTCCGGCCTCCTGACTCTGGTCCTTTGCATATTTATAAACATTAATGAGGTCACCCCTCAGTCCCCTCCAGGCTAAAGAGGCCCAGCTCCCTCAGCCTCCCCTCACAACGATGGGTTCCATTCCCTCATCACCTCCGTGGCCCTGCGCCGGGCCTTCCCAGCAGCTCCCTGTCCCGGAGCCGAGGGGCCCGGACCGGATGGGACATCCAGGGGCGACCGCACCGGGGCCGAGCCGGGGGCACCGGCACCCCCCGGGCTCCCCGCGCCCCGGCCGCTCCCCGTGACGCCGCCTCCGGTCCCCTCTTCGCCGGGTGGGCAGCGCCGGGGGGGCCCGGGGAGCTGAGCGCCGGCCCCGCTCCCGGCCCCCAGCCCCGGCCCCGGCCCCGCCCCGCCGCTACTTCCGCGTAGCAACGCGACGCGGTTGCCAGGGCGGAGCGGCCCCGGAAGCGCCGGCGCGCAGCGGGGGCGGGGCGGAGCGCCAGGGCCGAGCGCTTCCGGGTCGGGGCCGTCCCCGCGCAGAGCGGCGGAGGGAGGAGCCGCGGCGGGGCGCGGGGAGAGCAGCGGCGGGGCCCGACCCAGCGCGGCCCGGCCCGGCTCGGCCCAGCCCGCCGGGAGCTCCGCGCCGCCGCCGCAGCAGCAGCGAGGTACGAGTAAGAGCGCGGGGGCGAGGGGAGCGGCGGGGCCGTTCTGGGGATGGGGCGGGGGCGGTCACTTCGCTCCGCGGCCCCGGGAAGGCGGCCGGGCCGGGCCTCCCTCCCTCCCTTCCCGCCGCCGCTTCAGTCCTTCGCGGCGCGGGGATGGGGCGGGGGGCGGCCGCGGCTTTCGCGCTGCGAGCGGGGCCGGGGTCGGGCGGCGGCGGGGGCAGGAGCCGCTTTGGAGAGCCCCCGGAGAGCTCCAGGGGGGTCCGGCTGCTGCCAAGCTGAGCCCCCGCTTTGGAGGGGTGTCCCGGGGTCCCGCCGCCCCTCCTCGCCCCGGGGCCGCGGGCGCAGTGCTCCGGCCCGGGCAGGACTGCGGTGCCGGGCGCTCCCGGGACCCAGCGGGAAGGCGGCGATTGGGGCGGGGGTGCGGCTCGGGGGGAGTGGGGCGCTGCGCCCCTGCCCAGGGGCTCCTCGGGGCGCGGGTGGCCTGTCCCAAGCCCCGCCGTGCGCCCAGGCCTGGGGGAGTGAAGCTGCAGGCGTGACTACGGCTTCTTTGGGCCAAGAAGTTGTGTGTGGCCCCTCCGCACCCCTTGTGCCTGGGGAGCTCCTGTGTACACGGTGTGGACCTCCAAGGGCTGGGGTTGCCTTGCCCAAAGCTCCTCAGTTGTGGGGTTGTCCCCTTCCCTTTCCGATCTGTCTCGCTGCCGGTGGCCGCAGCGTTGCCCACGGGGCCCAGCTCCCGCTCAGGGCGCCTCCTGCATCCCGACTTAGCGTGAGGTTCCCGGCACTGGGCTGACAGCCGCCTGCCCAGAGTCCGACTCGGCCACGACCTCGGACTTGATTTCCCTCAGTCGGTGACTTCACGCATGTGTCACCAGCCTGTGCTGCCACTCCCCTGGTTCTTGGGGACTCGCCTCTCCCATTCCCTCAGCTGCGACTCACCCGAATAACCCATCTCTCCATCCCCAGTTCATTTGGGAATGCAGCCTCCACCAAGCCGCTGGGGAAGGGCTGGGAAGCGTGTGCTTTGCTCCCGTCCAGGAGTCCTTATCCAACATTAGCAGTGCTTTCCCAGGGGCGCGTTCCCAAAAACACAGAGAGCTCCTTTGAGTTGGGAGTTGAGGTTGTGCTTCCTTCGTGCCGCCGAAGCCGTGGAGGATTCCTCACTGCCTGCCCGGCTGTGGGAGCTTTGGAAGCGTTGCTGATGCGGTGAAGGAGAATTTGGGGTTTGGGAGGTGTGGGGGTGTTCATGTTGTCATCGTAGAGAGTTACGGGGTGGCCTTCTGCATGTGAAGGCTGACACCAGAGCTTTGGGTTGGGGATGAGCTGGAGGTGCCGCCGGTGATAACCAGCAGCCAGAGTTCTGGTGGCCATTGGCAAGGTGTGATCAGATTGAACAGGAATTGAGATGGTGGGGGGGTGTGAACAAATGAAGAAGAAAACTTAGTTCCAAGCCCTGGTGTGGTTAGGAGACATGGAGGATCGTGGGGAGAAACGGCCAGGACAGTCTGTTTTCCCACAGTGAGGATCTGGTGGCTGGTGTAGTGGTACCCAGGTCAGCCTACTGGGTGAACTCCAGCAGAGTGTTAGACCATCTCTGTGCCCAAATCAGTGCCTTACACGTGCACAAGTCCCCACGCTCTGCTTAGCCAGAAGTTCCTGTCCCTTCCTGTCCCATCCTGTCCTGTCCTGCACCTGCTGTTCCCGGGCTCGGTGAAGGGTCCGACTGGCACCACCGTTGTTTTTGGAGAGGCACTGGGCTGGAGGGAAGGCGAGGCACAGCTCACTGCTCTAACTCAGTGGGTCTCTGGCCTTGCAACCCTGCCCGGTTCGGGCCCGGTTCTGGCTTCGTGCTGCGTATTTCACGTGGCGAAGGGTGGTCGGAAACCTCTTCTCCTTCGGTGCTTCCAGACAGTGCGCAACACTCAGCTGCTTCTTGTTCAGCCAGGCACACAGCCGCGCTTTCCCAGGTCCTCTGTCAACCTCTTCTTGCTTAAAGCCAATCCCCAAATGTCCCTGACCAGAGCAGGGCATGGGACAGCCCCAGGGAGGTCACGATGCAGTGCAATGCCGCAGGTCATTTCTTTGTGCTGATATCCTTCCCATCTCCATGGGTTTGGTGGCTCTTAGGTCATGGTGACAAGCTGACACCTTGCCTGTCTCCCTTTGCTTGGCTTAAAGGGCTTTCCCATCCATCCACCCTGCTCTTCTGCAGCTTTGTCACTGTTCCAGCTCTGTTGGACACCAATTCAGCTTTCAGAAGTTGGTGAGGGACAATATTCTGGTGGGACTGATTGGGTGGGTTCGGGGACCCCAACTGCAGGAGGGGTTGCTCCTTCTTGGTGCCTTTTAAACTGATTTCCAGTTCCCCCGGAGCAAGTTGTTGCTGGTTTTGGGGCAACAGATTAAATCCAGCATCATGCCCCAAAGAGTGCTGCCAGGTGGGAGTGGGGATCCACCTGCCCGGGGTCCTGCCCAGGGGTGTCCACAGAACCTCACAAGAGCCCAGAGATGGTTCCTTGCTCGTTTTCTCCATGACGTTTGTGACTTTAGGAGACTTCTGTTTCCCATTCCTGGTGGTGTCTCGATGGGGTGGGATTCTCCTCATCCATTTAGACTTCCCGTTCCCCATATCTTCTCCTTGCTCTTCGTGTTGTTGGCAGCTCTGCTCCAGCTTGGCTGGAGGGCTGCCATGAGTGAAGGGGGGATGTCAGCGGTGATGCTGATCAGATGAGCGGTCATAGAATGGTCTGGGTTGGAAGGGACCCCAAGGATCTGAGAATTCCAACCCCCTGCCACAGGCAGGGCCACCAACCTCCAGGCCTGGAGCTACACAAGGTTGCCCAGGGCCCCATCCAACCCGGCCTTGGACACCTCCAGGGACGGGGCATCCACCACCTCTCTGGGCAGCCTGTTCCAGCCCCTCACCACTCTCTGGAAAGAACTTCCCCATAATATTTCATCTAACCCATCCCTCCTTCAGCTTCCTCTGAACCCTCTCCAACAGTCCCACATCTTTCTTGTATTGGGGCCTCAGCTCTGGACACAGGACTCCTGCTGGGGCCTCCCAAGGGCAGAGCAGAGAGGGACAGTCCCCTCCCTGTCCCTGCTGCCACCCCTATTTTGATGGAGCCCAGGATCCCATTGCCCTTCTGAGCTGCAAGAACACACTGCTGGCTCATGTGAAGTTTCTCTCCCACCAGAACCCCCAGGTTCTTCCTAGCAGGGCTGCTCCCCAGGAGCTCCTCTCCCAGGCTGTAAGTATGTCTGGCACTCCTCTGGCCCAAGTGCAAGACGTTTGCTGCATTGAACCTCCTTAGGTTCATCCAGGCCCACCTTTCAAGCCTGTTGAGATCCCTCTGGATGTCTTCCTTGCATCAACCACACCACTCAGCTTGGTGTCACCAGTGAGGGTTCACCTCAAGTCCATCGTTGATGTCATTGATGGAGATGCTAAAGAGCACTGGTCCCATGAGCAGATCTGGTGTCCATGGCACTACAGACGTGCTGCTTGTGGAACACCCACGGAGCTCCGGTTCTTGTGGGTGCCCTGCCGCAGCCCCGGTGCCCTGTTCCTCTGCGCTGGCTCCGGTTTGGTCTCTCACACGTTGTTCCTGATGTGCTTGGAATTGTGTCACCCACTCGGATCACGAGGTTGTGCTGCAGTTCCTCGGAGCCCTCGCTCGTGTTTACGGAGCGTGCTGAATTATTCAGGGTAGCGAACGCCGTCATCCCCGCGCTGCCGTGCCTCACCCAGCTCCGTGGAGCTCAGCAGAGGCTGAGTCCTCCCCACTGCAACCCCAGTGATGCCGTTCTGCCCCCTACCTTATGCTGGGGCTTGGTTTTTAACCAGTGGTTTGTTGACATGAAGGATTTTCCCTCTTATCCTTTGGAGTTTTGGTCTCCAGAGGGCTCAGGAGGACCCGTCACCTGATTCCATTGGGTTGGTGTGGGGTTTTTTGGGTGAAGTGTGGCATCCAGGGCTTCCTCCTTCATGTGCTTGGCCTCCTGCAAAAGGAGCACAGGGAGACACCAACCTCCCTCTGACTGACTCCCGAGACATGACTTCATTTTAGAAAATCTAATTAGCCCTGTGTCCGCTGAGCCTGGTCCCGGGGCAGCGCTGATTCGTGCGGCCGCCTGGGCTGCCACCGCTCTGACGCCTCGGAGTCGCTTGGGGAGGACTGGTGTGTGGCTCCCTTGGGTGCTCTGGTGCAGCTTTAACTGAGCATCATAGAATCACAGAGCGCTTTGGGTTGGAAGGGACCTCAAAGCCCATCCAGCTCCAACCCCTTGCTGTGGGCAGGGACAACCCCTCTCAGCCCAGGGTGCCCCAAGCCCCATCCAACCCAGCCTTGAGCCCTGCCAGGGATCCCGGGATTCCCACAGCCTCTCCAGGCACCCTGTGCCGGGGCCTCCACCCCTCAGAGGGAAGAATTCCTTCCTCACATCTAACCTCCCCCTGCCCTCTGCCAGCCTGAAGCCATCGGGACCCCGTGTCCTGTCCCTGCACTCCCTGGTGACCAGCCCCTCTCCCACGGCCCTGTAGGACCCCATTAAGTACAGGGATGCCCTAATTAGATCCCCCCAGAGCCTTCTCTTCTCCAGGCTGAGCCAGCCCTATTCACCCAGCCTGGCTTCACAGGAGAGGGGCTCCAGCCCCTGAGCATCTTCGTGGCCCCTCTGGGCTCTCTCCAACAGCTCCGTGTCCTTGCTGTCCTGGGGACACCCAAGCTGGATGCTGCTGTCACCTTCTCTTCTGTGTGGTCCTTTGTGGTCCTTGGCCAGCTGACGCCTTATTTGCTTGGCTGGAGCAGGGCGAGTAGAGATGGCCAAGCTCAGCACAGTGGGTGTAAAGCATGGTTTAACTTTCAGGAGGTGGTGTTTCCCAGGAAGGAATCCCAGGACTTCTTTCCAGTCCTACTGCCTGTTAGCTGGTTCCCCTCTGGAATGCTGAGCCGTGCTGTACTGGCTGGATCAGCTTCTGCTGCCTCCACTCAACGCTCAGCTCACCCAGCCGGGACTCACACCGGTGTCCCCGCTGCCGTTCATGGGGATGGCAGGAGTTTCTGCTCCTCTCATCTGCTGCCGGAGAGAAGCCGCTTGGTGCTACCTCAGAACTTCATCTGGGTGTTCCTGACCTCGGCCAGGCCAACACCAGGCACCACATGGGTTCCAGGGGATGTCTGAAGTCCCTATGTCATGCCGCTGCCCCTGCTTGTCCCAGTGACAGCCGCTGGGGTGGCCGATGCTGTGTGTGGCCAGGTTAAGGCTGGAATTCCAATCTGCAGGGTGTTTCTTGCTGCAAGCTTAGATGGCTCCAATGGTGGAGTAAGCCAGAGAAAGCTGAGACCCTCCAGAACCTTCCTTAGTCCTCACACGCTTTGAACGTCCCATGGGCCTGTCTTCCTGCTGCCGTGTTTCCAATGACCCTGCTCCATCCGTACTGCCACTCTCCAGCCAGGCCTTGCTTCCAGGCCTCCACGTTGGTGTAGAAACACGCTGGTACCTTGGGTTTGCTTCTTCCATCTTGTTTTACTCCTATACATTTTCCCAGCTCCCGATTTGTTTTCCATGCCTGACTCTTGTTCCACCTGTGGAGGGGTTTGAGGTGGTGAGGCTCTTATGACTCAATCCCCCCTCCCCATCCCCGTGTCTTCATGGCTGTGGATGAAGCTTGGTGAGGCCATGCAGCTTGCGATGATGCTGTGAAACCTCTGGAATTGCTGCTTTCTATAGACCTCCTCCTTCTTCCCCACCCACGAGGAATCGCTGTACTCCGGTGTGGAAGCTTGCTTCATGAAGTTGTAGGAGGAACCTCCTTGACCTCTTGGTGAAGCCACCCAGCCTGAAGCAGGTGTTTCTTGACAGTATTTGCTTGATGTTGTGAAATCTGATCACTTCCATCCTAACCGTTGGCTCTGCCTCCTGTAACGCAGCAGGAAACCTTGTGTGCTTGGGAGGCTGAAACCTGCTGGTGGGGTGGTCTTTTCCCCTGAAACACCTCTCTTTGTTGCACCTGTAATTAGGGCAACATCTCATTTGTAGAAGCAACGAGGAGCTGGGTGTTGCTTTGCTCGATGCTCCGTGTCCTGTGGTTCAGCTTTTGTGAATCACAGACTGGTTTGGGTTGGAAGGGACCCCAAGGGTCACAGAGCTCCAACTCCCTGCCACAGGGGCAGCCTGTTCCAGCACCTCACCACTCTCTGGAAAGAACTTCCCCCTAGTATCTCATCTGACCCTTCCCTCCTTCAGCTTCACCCCATCCCCCTTGTCCTGCCCCTGTCTGCCCTTTAACAAGCTGATTCCCCTCCTGTGTCTCTGCTCCCTTCAGGGACGGGAAGGCTGCAATGAGGTCCCCCCACAGCCTTCTCTTCTCCAGGCTGAACCAGCCCAGCTCCCTCAGCCTCTCTCTGTAGGGGAGCTGCTCCAGCCCTCTGAGCATCTTCATGGCCAGACTTTGTGAAGTTTGGTACAAGCTTCTTGTAAACCCTGTAGCGGTTTTGGCCACTCTACCTGTCCTTGGGTCCTCCTTTGTACCGTGTGCAGCTGGTTTCTACAGCTTGTTTTTATTCCCCAGATCTTGAAAGAACAAGTTGTCCACGAACACATGAAACTTAAGGACCTGTGCTGTCTGATCTTAATGCAGCAGAGACCAGATCCTTTGGTGATATCTCTTCTCGAGTCCAAGTTGGACTTCAAAGGTTTCACCGTCAGGAGGCTCAGGAAGACTTGTTCTTGCTGCTGCTGGTTGGCAGGGGTAACGCCACACTGGTTTGCACTGGGAGGGAGGGACTGTGGCAACACATGCATTAATTAACTTCTTTGATGGAAACAAACCCTTCCAAAACATGTGCTATCATTGCATCCATCAGGTAGTGAGGTTCTTCCCCACCCTTGAGCACTGTTTGCTCCGTGGTTGCACTCCTACTTCCCCAACCATGGACTATCTCAGCTGGTTTAGTGTCTGTGCTGGGTTAGATGGTTTGGAGGTCCTCAGGTTCTCTGGATTATCATCCTGCAGCTCAGAGCAGGCCTGCAGCCACTTTGGCATCTGATCCTGCTTCCCAGCTGTCCTCTGGTTGGAAAGGTTTTGCCAGGTTTCTAGTTCTGCAGAAGCTTGGTGCAGTGCTGGCTTCAGCTGCACTGGTGGGAGATGGAACAAGGCTTTAGGGTCTCTGCATCCTACCAGCTGGGGATGATGCTGGGGTGGGTTTGGGCAGAGGAGTGGCTCTGTGTGGGGTGACCATCGGATGTCGTGGCAGCCTCCTGTGATACCATCTGTTTGCAGAGACTCGTGGGGATGGAGTGTGACTTATGGGTGTCTGCTTGGACCGTATAAACTCAGCGTTTAGGGTGAGAAACCTTGTGCTCAGTTGGATTTGGTGCGGTCATCTCGGTAATCCTGGTTTTCTTGGTGTGATTGGGCTAATACTCCAGCTTCTTGCATCAAAATAGGTTCTTCAGGGTCTCTGAAGGCCTTTGGGGCTGCCTTAGGTAGTGTAGATGTTCCCCAGTGGTGCCTTGAGACCCAATTCTTGTTTTTCCTATGGGAAGATTCTGTGGGATGCTCACAGTGAATCCCCAGTGTGGGACCTCAGCTGGGAGCCGTGTTCCTACCCAGTGCTCGTGCCTGATGACTGATCCTTAGACCCAGCGTGGCTGAAGCATCTGAGTTAGCATGTCTTTCTTGGCTTGGAGAGCTATTAAACGTTGACGAAGCCGTTTGCTTTGACACCTTGTGGTAAGCTGGGGCTTGTCTTCACACACTGTTCCATTGGAGCAAACGCTCGGAGCGATCCCCGCGTTCCCGTTGAGCCGCCCTTGCGTGGCGCGTTGGGGCTGAAGCACGCCTTGCTCTGAGAGGAGGAGATACACTTCCCAAGGAGATGTTGGGAAACATGCTTGTGCTGAAGCCCCAGCTGTTGAATCTTCTTGAGCTCTTCTCTTACCATCATTGGATGTAGTAACAGTTCACACCACCTGAGCAAACCACCCTTAAAACCCCCCAAGCCCGGTGTTGCGGTGTCCCCATGCCAGCTTTGTGTGGTGCTCAGATATGTCTCCCTGTTAACAGCTTTGAGATGGTTTGCAATGAAGTGGAGTTGAGTCTTCCAAGGGATTTACCCTTGGACTGGTGCTCATCACCAGTAGCCGAGCTTGCCCTAACTCACAGACTCGCCTGAGGCATGGGTGGCTAAATTTAGTCTTCCAGCAAGCTAGGTATGACCTTGTGCTGCAAGGACAGCTTTGTTTGTGTCTACATCAAAGTGTAAAGGCTGCTTTTCTGTGGTGGACAGAGCTTTGGGGCTTGGTGGTGTTGAAAAGCTTTTTGTGTTGGATCATCAGCTGGAGAGCTGCCCAGCAGAGAGGGACCTGGGGTGTTGGTTGGCAGTTGGCTGAATGTGAGCCAGCAGCGTGCCCGGGTGACCAAGAAGGTCAGTGGCGTCCTGACCCGGCATCAGCAATGGTGTGGCCAGCAGGACCAGGGCAGTGACCTTCCCCTGTGTTGGGCACTGGTGAGGCCGCCCCTCGAGTGCTGGGTTGAGGTTTGGGCCCCTCACCACAGGAAGGACATTGAGGTCCTGGAGTGTGTCCAGAGAAGGGTGATGAGGCTGGTGAAGGGCCTGGAAGATGAATGTTATGAGGAGTCGCTGAAGGAACAGGGGGTGTTCAGCCTGGAGAAGAGGAGGCTTAGGGGAGACCTTATCACCCTCTGCAATTCCCTGAAGGGAGGCTGTAGAGAGGTGGGGGCTGAGATCTTCTCCCCCGTGACAAGAAATGGGACAAGAGAAAACAGCCTCAAGTTGTGCCAGGGGGAGTTCAGGTTGGATTTTAGGACACATTTCTTCCCAGAGAGGGTTGTTGGGCGTTGGGATGGGCTGCCCAGGGAGGCGGTGGGGTCACTGTCCCTGGGGGGGATTTAAAAGACAGGTGGGTGCAGCACTGAGGCATACGGCTTGGTGGTTTTGGCACGTTATGGTGATGGTTGGACCCGATGATCTGAAAAGGTCTTTTCCACCCGGGACAATTTTATGATGCTTCCAGTGCTGCTGTTGGCAGCGATTTAACTCCGGGCCTGAATGCCATTCTGAAGGTCTGCAGGCGATGTGCTGGTACAAAGCCACCCTCACTGGTGCGTGCTGGGCCTCACAGGAGACAGATGTGACTTGGCTTGTAGGGCAGATCACTTGGTCATGACCATTTCGAGTTCACGGCTGTGCTGAAGATAAGGGCTTGGAAGCGGAAGTGGAGTCAAAGCAGTTTGGTACAGGTGCAGCTTCCGAGCTGTGTGAAGGATGATGTTTGCCTTTGAGGTGAAGTTCTGGTTGTGGGTACATGATTGGTCTTTCGTCCAGCTTTGGTGAAGGCTTTAGAGGGTGTGAGGTGGCACACGGAGGTCGATAGTCCTGGTGTCTGCAATCTGGCGTGGGCTTCTCGCCTCCTGGTGCGACGTGAGACTTACTCTCCATGTTCAAATTTAGCAGTATTTCATTAAGGCTGCTTCTAATTAAATACATAATTCATACTGTGAGTGTAACGAAGGTGCCTTCAACGTGCAGATGGGCTTCTGGAGATCCTCTGCCATCCCTGAGAAACACCAACCATCTCTGAAGTCGGTAGGGTGCTGCCAGCGGGATGGGAAGAGCTGTTGCTGGGAAGTCAAACAGGATTTTCAAGTGTCTGCCATGGCTCTTGCTCACGTTCAGGAGTGCAGCGAGTGGTGTGGGTTCTCAGTGTTGTGACAGCAACTCCTTCTGCAGGCGAGTGGGCAAAGCTTGGTATGGGCACGGCTTGGGATCACTGGGATTCATCTCCTTGGGGTTGACTTGCTGGTTGTTGCTTGCGTGGAACAGGTAGCACGTGTGGTTTGGTTTTGTGGAGGGCTGAAATACTTGTCTGATGAAGGACTGAGGTCGTTGAGTAATGAGTGCAGTAGGTGAGTGTGTGACTCA
Source organism: Porphyrio hochstetteri (assembly GCA_020800305.1). NCBI lineage: Eukaryota > Metazoa > Chordata > Aves > Gruiformes > Rallidae > Porphyrio > Porphyrio hochstetteri. The sequence goes on along the minus strand of CM036915.1, from coordinate 12,398,327 downwards.
GTCTGTTGTGTTGTGGGTTTCTGGTCCCTGCACCTTCAGCAGGGGTGGAAAACCTACAGAGAAGTTGAGTTGAAGGTGGTAGAGCAGCTGTCAGTCCTGGGGAGCCTAAAATGCCTGAGATTCTTTAGGGCTGGAAACATTCTTAAAAGTGGGCAACAAACTTCTGTTATCTTTGTTGTAGGAATGTGATGGGTTTAGATGCGTCCAGAAAGTGTTTGGACAACTGCTTGGTCAGGAGGTCCACAAGTGCTGATAGGGCTGGGCAGGTGTGCTCACACTGACACCTATAATCCAGCTGCTGGGGACGCTGGAGGAGACTGTGGAAGCTTCCTGCTCCCTGTGGCATCTGTGGTCATCCTGGATAGAGACACAGTAGCAGGGAGGGGTTTCTCATCTCAGTTCTTCCAACTTTGTGGCCCTCCAGAATACCAGGGCAGGCTGAGGAGGTGGTACTGCTGAAGAACTCCGCAGCATGGCTTGCTGGGAGAAGAATCTGTGTGTTTCTGTGTGTTTCTCCATGTCCTGCATGTCCCTACGGGTCTCTGGTGCTGCATGAAGGAAGTTTGAGGTACAAAACCCCCCAGGTTATTTGTGGGATCATTTCAAGGGGGGGTTATGGAGAACCCAAAACTAGAAGAATACACAGTAAGGGATGAAGAAAGTAACTGACCATGAAGTTCCCGGTCTCTTTAAAAGGGGAAAAATTCTTGAAATTCCACCTTTTTATGCAGAAAGCTGGAGGAGATGTTCATAATGCTTCTCTTCAGCTTTCCCAGTGTGGGATCATGACCAGTGAGCAGCTGGGCGTTCCTTTGCAGGCGGCGATGGGCTGATAGCCCAGAACTGGGTTGGCACGACAACGACCAGCGAAGCACGTGCATATTAATGTCCTGCTCTGTGTCGCTGTAATTATGTGGCCCACATGTACAGTGATGACTGCAGTGCTTCCCTGGTGCTGTCTTGCTCCTGTTTGTGTCATGGTTGATCAACTGGGGATTGCCTTTTCCAGTTTCTTAGCCTGCTAAAACCCAACCTTTCAGGTAGGTCCTTCAGCACCGTTGAGGAGCTGTGGGTGTAGTTTCGCACCTAAACATGAAGAATCGGGGTGCACTACCGGGCTCAGTGTTGAAACGCAGAGCGTTGGCAGCTTGTATGGCTGTGGTGGTGACCTCTGTGCCCGAGAGGAGAGGCTCTGCTCCTGCCTTTCCCCTGTGTTCGTCAAACCTGTTCCAGAGCCGGCTGGACTCTGACCTGGCACAGAGCTCTCCAGGCATCCTTGGGTCGGTTTTCTCCTGTTGCTGGAATGAGTTAAACTCGTTCCCAAGTGAGGCTGACAGACACCAGCAGGAATTCCTGCTGGGGGCTGCCACAGCTCTTTGGTTGCTCCGTTTTATGGAGAACGTGCTTGGGTTTTGCTTCCAAAAGCTCTTCTTCATCCCGGGGCAGGTTTCAGACTGCAGGCATCTTCCTAGCTTTTGGGGCATGTGTGAATTGTCCCCCCTAAATGGGGTTTGAGCATGGGGGAGAACTGCCAGGAGAGACAACTGCAACCTGCAGAAGTTTACAAAACCTCCTGAGAAGCAGCAGAGGCCTCAGTGAATGCAGACAAGTGGCTTTTCTTGGGAAGTGCCACCTTGTCCCTTCCGAGGGTGTCATCAGAGGACGTGCCAAGCGTTCCGAGCCATCCAGGTAGGGGAAAAAGGATCTCAGATACCTGTGCTGGGGTCATGCTTTGGCTTGAAGAGGAGTATCGGCTGAGCAGGCTGTTGTAAAGAGCCTCCAGTTAAGCCTGTTAATGATTTAGCGAGCCAGCGTAGCAAGCGGGGGAATGCAGAGCAGATGATGTTTGCTGTGCAGGCCAGGAGGGCCAAGTGCTCTCCAGCAGAGCTCCATCACCCTTCTCCTCAAAAGCCTATGAGGAACTGAAGAGACTCCTCATCTTCAGCCATGAATCAAAGGGGTCTCATGAGGAAACTCCTTGGATTTATCCTTGTTTAAGTGCCATTGTGTGGTCCAGGCTGGGCTGGGAGCCTGCGAGGGTCAACTTGGCTGCCTCCAGTAAGACAGACAGCGTTTGGGGCTTCATTTAGGCTTGCCCGAGGAGGGGGTCACCTCTCCTCCTGATGGACTGGGAGTGGAGATGTTCCTTGGGCAGATGCTGGAGGTGTACCGGCCATGTGACTCATGTCACCAGGAAGGGCTCCTTGGAGAAGGACTGAAGCCGTGCAGACAGCCCTGCCAGGGAGCAAAGAGCACCGTGCCCACAGCGATGCCGGGTGTGCTCCGGCTGGGGCGTGGTTCCGGGGCAGCCTGTGCCATACAGGGGCACCGGGAGCTTGTGCTCGGCGTGTTCCTCAGGTTGAAGGGAACGAGGGATCGAAATCCCCCCCAAAACACTGAACTGATAAATATTCAGGTCAAGGTCCTCTGGGAGCTGGTGGGATGTGGCCAGGCAGTTGGGTGGTTTTGGGGGTACCCTCTGCTTGTGTGCTGGGGAAGTGCCACCTTGTCTTGCTTGCTCTCTTCATGGCTACGGCCTCTTGTGAGGTGTCTGCAGTGGGTGGGGGTGCAGGGGGGGGAGTTAAATCATTTGGAAGTGAGCAGGGAAATGCCCCTTGGGTGGTGGGCTCTTCCTGTATCAGATGGGTTGGGAGTTTCCAGAGCAGAGGCTGCTGTTGGAAGGATAAATCCCCAGGGTGGGGAGGCCCTGGCACAAAGTACCCAGAGAAGCTGGGGCTGTCTCAGGATCCCTGGCAGGGTTCAAGGCCAGTTTGGATGGGGCTTGGGGCACCCCGCACTGGTTAGGGGTGTCCCTGCCATGCACTGAGGGTCCTTCCAACTGATAATGTTAGGCTTTGAGCAGTGAGACACTGAGAAGAGGCTGGCCATTTCCCCCTGTGTCCCACACTTGAGATATTGATAACCATTGATCAGATTCCCTCTCAGTCGTCTTCTCTCCAGGCTGAACAACCTTTCCTCATAGGGGAGATGCTCCAGGCCTTTAATCATCTCCATAGCCTCTGCTGGACTCTCTCCAGGAGATCCCTGGCTTTTTTTATACCAGGGAGCCAGCACTGGACACAATGCTACTCGCAGGTTTTGCTATTGGCTGATAATTGATGGGTAATATCACCAGCACTGATGGGCACATCATGCTGCCTTCAGCTCAGCTCTCACTCTCCCTCTCCACAAGATGCAGTTAGTTATGTCTGGCTGACACCCCTGGGTCAGCAGCACCTTAGGTAGGGTCCTCAAAATCATCAGTGCTGGGTGTGGGAGGATGGCCCACATGTTCTGCTGTGAAATCAGATGGAGCATAACAGGAGGTGGGACTTTCTGAATCGTGTCCTCCCCAAAGTGCTGTTCCATATGTCTCAGCAGAAGAGTGCAGGGATGTTTCCTGCCACAAACTCATCTGCTCACAGATTTTAACTGTTGGGCAGGCTGTTGTTTGGGAGCTCACTCATTTGAGGTGAGGCTTTAATGCATGAAGATGCTCCTGCTAGCTTTGCTTTTCTAGCTGAGGGTTTTGAATAATTTTTTATATATATATACATATATATATATATATCTGTCTCATGGAATCACTGGGTTGGAAAAGATCTTGGAGATCAAGTCCAACCATACCTGTCCTCTACTAACTAACCCATAGCCCTGATTTGTCTTGGAACAGAAGTATATTTAAAGCTTCACGCTGACAGCAGTGAGGTCTCCTGAAAAGACTTCCCTGTACATCAGAAATGGTCCGGAGACACCTTGTTTGCCCATCTGGGTGTGGAAGGCTTAGATGGGAAATCTGTTGATCCGGGACTGATGGGTCACTTCTCCAAAGGAAGCTCTTGTTTCTGGAGAGCTGCAGGTTCCATGCACTCAGAGCAAAGCTCTTCTTAGGTGAGCTGGATGTGAGCGCTGGAGCATCTTGTGTGCTTTGAGGTTTATGTTCCTTCACCTCATGCTGTCAGGACCCATCTCTTTTGCTGCGCTGGATGAGGTGAAGACTTTGGAGCAGGGGAGAATCCTTTAGGTTGGAATTTTAATGCTGTTTCCATTCTCTAACTCAATACCACTCTAAATGCCTCGAGTCTAAAGATAATGAGATTTGGGGGGTTTTTTTAGCATTATTTGGAGTTTTGGCTGCTGTTAGTAAAGTAACAACAGGAGATCCAAAAACTGTCTCTGTGCCAGCTTCCTGACAGAGCTAATGAGGAACAGGCTTGTAGAGCCACCTTCCCTGCTGCAGCAGGGATGTCCTCCTCCAGGAGTCAAAAAGTGTCAGTGGTGTACCCCAAACTTCCAAGCACCGTGCCTCAGAAATGGTGTGTCTCCGTTCAGGCTGGCACAGATATTCCTGGCCCCCAGAGGAGATGGAAGAGCTGGTGTTGTGCTCTAAGGTAGCAAAGATCATCCAGTCATGAGCTGCCCTCGGGGGTGTCAGTCTTCACTCTGAAACTGAAAAAAGCTTTTCATCTGCTCCTCGCTTTGAAAAGTGATGGGGGAAACATCTAGTGAGGCTTCTGGTGTAGCCTTGTTCCCTCTCGCCAACAGTGGGAAGAGGTTTTGGGCATCTGTGGAGCTTCTCTGGCCAATGGGATGTGATGTATAGAATCACAGAGTGCTTTGGGTGGGAAGGGACCTCAAAGCCCATCTAGCTCCAGCCTCCTGCCACATACAGGGACCCTCCTCCCAGCCCAGGGTGCCCCAAGCCCCATCCAACCCAACCTTGAGCCCTGCCAGGGATCCCAGGGCTCCCACAACCTCTCCGGGCACCCTGTGCTGGGGCCTCCCCTCCTCAGATGGAAGAATTCCTTCCTTGTGTCTAACCTCCCTCTCCCTGAAGCCTTTGCCCCATGTCCTGTCCCTGCACTCCCTAGTGACCAGCCCCTCTCCCACAGCCCTGTAGGACCCCTTTATCTGAACACCGTGGCTGTTGAGGGCTGGAAGCGCTGCGTGTTGGCAGCGTGCCGAGAAGAAATGGCTCTGCCAAGGTTACGTCAAGCGATGCAGAGGAGCGTGTCCACAATACAGGTGTGTGGGACCCATCCATGCCCAGCTCCACACCCCAAAGGCTTTGTGTCCTCCTGCTTTTGGCACTCTGTAAGATAAATAACCTCTTCCTGCAGCCAGTTCCCTGGTAGGAAGGGCACCAATCCCATCGGCAGCTTCCGCGTTACGTCCACGTCTCGCGCAAAGCCGAGGTCTGTTGAGTTCAAGCAGATGTGCACGTTTCCAAGCCTCAGGCCTGGCTTAATGGCTTCATGCCATCAAGGAGATGTCATGGGAAATGGGCTCGGTGGCTGGAGGTACTAATTAAACACACAAAAAAAGTTTAATTATCTGCCAAAAGCTCGAAAGGCTCTTTCTTGTGTTTGTGGCGTCCGACCGCCTCTTCTGTGGTCATTCTTCCTTCACAGCAGCTGTTTTGGACTCCTTAAGTCTCCCCCTCAAGAGGGGCCGTGGTTCTCCAGCCAAGGAGTAACGGCTGTAAGCCCAAGGAAGGTAGACTGAGGTTAGGTATAAGGGGGAAATCCTCCCCAGGGAGGGGAGGTCCTGGCACAGGGTGGGGCTGCTCCAGGATCCCTGGCAGGGCTCAGGGCCTGGTTGGATGGGACTTGGGGCACCTTGAACTGGTTGGGGGTGTCCTTGCCCATGGCAGGGAGGGCAGTGAGGGTCATTTCAACCAATAATTTTAGGCTTTGAGCAGTGAGGCTTTCTGGAAAGGGACATTCCGGAGCTCAACTAGTGCTCTAACTGGGTTGGTCACATGCCCTGCCTGTTAACCATTGCTGTTCCTGCTGCAGGTGGTGGTGTTCAGCATCGTGCCATGCTGGCAGCTAAGCGAGGTTCCTGGCTGCTTGTCTAGGTTTGACGTGGGCTGAATCCTGTGTGTGTTGCTTCAGCCATCGTGCTGCTGGGCAGGATTTCTGGGTGAGCCTGGTGCAGTCTGTGTGTGGCTGGGGAAGGATGGGAAGTGAGCTCTGCCTTCAGAACCGCGTGTGTTCCTGAGATGCTGCAGTCCCATCCGTGTGGACGTGGGAGGAGACATGTTTGCTGAGCCGCGGGTCAAAAGATCTGTGGGGTAAATGTTTTCTGTGGGGTGGGGATGGGCTTGTGTCACCTGGCCTTGCTAGTAGGAAGTGGTGGGGGCTGGCTGGCACGTCCCCTCGTTCCTCGCGCAGAAGTGGGAGGTTCCCTGAGCCCTGGCTTGAACCTGAGCCGCAGCAGGGTGGCTGGAAGGATTTATTGGCTCTTATTCCTGAAGTAAATCATTGTACCGTGGCGCAGGCTGGGAGTGCTCTCCTGTTCAGCTTCCTTGTTTGGATGTGCCACCTCTTCCCCAGGGTTGGTGTTGACGTAAAGAAACCGAGATGCCTTCCGGCCCACGAGCCCCATTTGGAATTTCTACGCACAACTCTTGGGTTTTCCTTCTAAGTGGAGCTGGGGCACCTTCAGCACGGCCAAAGGGCGAGCTTCAGCGGGTTCAAGGATGCTCAGCCCTTAAATACATGGACAGTCATGTTGATGGGTGACTCCTTTGCCCATGAGTGCTGTTAGGCTTGTGATGTCAGAGCCGTGGACCTTCCTTGTGAGCGTGGGTGTTCATGCTCTCCCTTCCTTGTAGCTGGGTGCAGGGCTGGCTGGTTCACCCTCGCTGCAGCCTCTGACCCGGTCAAATCACTCAGGAGAGCGTTAGTGTTGAGTAGAACAAAAGGTTGGCTTTGTAATAGCCTTAATGGCAGGGATACATTCATCTGCCTCGCGCCCTCTCATCTCCAAGGAATGGGTGTCACTTGCCACGTGCACCCCAATGGAGTGGCGGGGTGTGTTCCTCACCCTGTGGTTGGCTTTGTTCTGGAGCTGCTGCTGGCTAATTGTAGGCAAGGATTAATTAAGATAGTGCCTTTGGGAGCTCATGGAGACTTTTGAAGTCTCCTACAATGCCACTGAGCAATCCTTATAGCTTCTTGAGGACAGAAATCCCAAACGCCGTTGGAGAAGCACGTAGGGGACTCCATAGCCTTGCAGCAAGCCCGTGGAAGTACAGGGCAGAGGGAGGCCAAATTCCTGCTCCTTCAGTCAGCAGCAGTGATGGTGACTTCAGTCTGTCTTGGACCTGATGTTGGAGAAAGCAACGATGTTCTCCAGGACAGGGCTTCCTTCTGCTGCAATCAGAGTAAAGAGTGACCGTTGGGTTGTGTTTCCCCGTGTGCCTACCAGGGAGGTGGTTGGAGAGGTTCATGTGGACCCTTGGACTCTTGTGGCTGCTGAGATAGCTAGGAAGGAAGGATAAAAGGTTAGTTCAGGTGGAGACTTGGGATGCTGGGAGGCTGGTTGCTTATAGCCTGTATGGGAACGCTACGTGTGAAGGGAGGTCAAGGAAGGAAGGATGGACCCGTCTCCTAGATGATGGTCAGAGCTTCTCGGAACTTTAAGTTGCTTTTAAAAATGTAGATTTTAAATAGGAGAATCCATGTGTTTTCTTCCAAAGGAAGTTTAAAGTGCTCAAAGTTTGAATGCAGAACAGCATCACCCTGGGCAGAGCTTTCCAGAAACCTCCTGGTCGCTGTTCCAGCTTGTGCTCCCCTGGGAACTGGTGCTGGGCCCCTGTTCTGCCCCATGCCTTTGTGCTCTGGAGGGTGTTATTTGCAGAGGGAAAGAGCACAAAGAAAACCACCCCCCCTCGCACCTCATGTTTCCTTCTGCCCAAAGGGCCTGGAACCCCAGGGGTTCTGCGTCACCAGAGCTCGGCTGTTTTCCTAAAGAGGGGAAAAGGAGTTTGCCAAAAAAAAGACCCCAAACCCTAAAATTATTAAGCCAGATGAGGCAACACCATCATCTTCTGAACTAGAACTCAGGCTATTGTGCTGTGGGCTGGTAGCTGTGGGCCCTACCACGGGATCTGGAGGCTTTTTAAATCTCTTTTCATAGTGGAATGAAGCAGGATTGGAAGCTGCTCGTGGGAGCTGTCACGTTTGGCCTGTCTGAGAACTGTCCTTCCTTCTTCTCCAGGTTGCTCCATACGGATATGACTGGCAGCTGCGGCGCTGCTCCCGCGCCCCATCGCTCGCTGCCCCGGGACTGCCGAGAACACGCCTAAAACGTGAGTTATAAACATGCGGCTTCGTGTCCCGGCGTGTCTTTGTGGGGGAGACTGGCTGGAGAGCTGCTGGCAGAGAAGGACCTGGGGGTGTTGGGTGACTGCAGGCTGAATATGAGTCACAGTGTGGCCAGGCAGCCAGGAAGGCCAATGGCATCTTGGCTTGTGTCAGAAACAGTGTGGCCAGTAGGTCTGGGGAGGGGATTGTGCCACTGTACTGGGCATTGGTGAGGCTGCACCTCGAGTGCTGTGTCCAGTTCTGGGCTCCTCACCATCAGAAGGACATGGAGGTCCTGGAGCGAGTCCAGAGAAGGGCAACCAGGCTGGGGAAGGGGCTGGAGGGCAAATCCTCTGAGGAGCGGCTGAGGGAGCTGGGGATGTTCAGCCTGGAGAAGAGGAGGCTGAGGGGAGACCTTCTCACCCCTACACTGACCTGACAGGAGGGTGCAGAGAGGTGGGTGATTGTCTCTTCAGCCAGAGGACAAGAGATAGGACAAGGGGCAATGGGCTCAAGCTGCACCAGGTCAGGGTGAGGTCAGATGTGAGGGAAAAGCTGTTCTCTGAAAGAGTTGTGGGGCTGTGGCACAGGCTGCCCAGGGAGGGGGCTGACTTCCCACCCCTGGGTGTGTTTAATAGATGGGGAGATGAGGCACTTAGGGATGTGGTATAGCACAGGAAAGGAACGGTTGGACCTGATGATCTTAAAGATCTTTTCCAACCTTGTGATTCTGTGTGATCTTAGCATAGATTCCAGATATTCCTCAAAGAACCAAAGATAACCAGATACAAGGGGAGATACTCCAAAATCCAGTAATTTATAACCAGGGGTGGGAATTATCTGTCTGACCTCTGAAGGATGCTCAGAGACTGCTTGAGTCTCATTCCGTATTTCCATATAAATCCTTTTTTGGTTTTTCCCTCTTAATTTTGCCAATGGTTTTGACTTGAGGTGACTTTAGGAATGTGCATCCCTGATCCCCTCTCCCTGGCTTTGTTTTTGGGAAAGTCCATGTTGAACTGAGGAGTAGGTAACAGCGATGCTGCTCGGTGACACTGGGGATCTCCAGCAAGGAGACTGGTGGGATTAAAGTCAGGGAGAGTCCGAAGCCTTTTGTGGTGAACTGAATCTCCTCTCAAAGGGCTTTGCTACCAGGAGGAGAGTTGATGTGTGCTGGATATAAGAGTTTGGGCTGGTGTGGCAAGGGAAATCTGGCCTGGGTTGCCTATTCTGTTCCAGGAAACCCAGAACTGAAGGTGTTGGGGCAGTTCTCCTCTCTGGAATGGAGAAGTGAAAGGGAATAACGTTCCTAGATGAGTAGTTGACTGATTCCATCGTGGATGGCTGCCTTGATTTCATGACACGGGCAGTAGCACTGGAAGGAAAGACAATAATAAGGGGTTTTATTGGATTAAAGTGCTGCCCCTGAGAGCAGTGCCAATCCCCGCCGGGCTGGAGGGGGCTTTGGGTGCAGGATGGGACCTGTGGAAAACCCTGTGTCTACAGCAGCCAGCTGTTTCCCTTCGCCCATAAGCCAGCGCAGGGTGAGCAATGCAGAGCAAGGGGTTGGGGGGGTTGTTTTGGGATATAACCCCTGTGCGTACTTATGGACAGACAGACAGACAGCGGTTTCCTGCTTTCCATAGCTTCTCCTTTCAAAAAACCCACGTTCAGCTTTGCTTCACACTGTACCTTGAATTACTCTGCAGCTTCACCCCCCAAATGTACCTTCCTTTGGTGCCAGCAGTAGGAGCGTGCGGTGAATTGTTCGGAAAGCCTTTGGTTTGGGACATTCCGATGCGGCACAGCGCTTCTAATGTCTCTTTGTGGAGCCCACAGAGGCTGTCAGCAGCAGCAGCTTAATTTTATACTGTTCCACTGTAAAGAGATCTGAAGCTGTGCTGGTAGGACATCGCAGAGGGGTTCTTGTGCCACTGAAGTCTTCAGCTTGTTCTTCATCCTGCTTGCACCATGTCCGCGATCTTGGAATGTTTGGGTTGCTGTTTCTGTGGGTTTTGGGAGTGCAGCAGCTGTTTCAAACCTCCTGTCCTGCTCGGGATGTCTAACTTGTGTATCCCCATCCATCCCCCGTCCCCATCCGTGTCGTCCCCCCCTGCCCTGTTTTTGGTTCAACCCCTTGCCCCTGAGAGTGCAGCATCATAGCGCAGACTCTGGAGCAGCGTGAATGCTAACTGACCCAACGAGAAGTACCATCTAGTCTGGTTTCAAAGCTGCTGATGTGTTGCTGAAATCTATCCATCCCCAGTTCTGGGGCACTGAGATGCTGCCTCAGCCATGGGTCTCGCCCCAGGCTGCCAACACTTGTACCCCATTCCTGCCTGCTCTTCTATAGTTCACGGAATCACAGAATTGTAGGGGCTGGGAGGGAACTCCACAGCTCATCAGATCCAACCCTCCTGCCAAAGCAGGGTCCCTAGGACAGGTCACACAGGTCGGTATCCAGATGGGGCTGGAATATCTCCAGAGAAGGAGACTCCACACCCCCCTGGGCAGCCTGTCCCAGGGCTCCCTCACCCTCACCAGGAAGAAATTCTTCCCCATGTTGGTGCAGAACTTCCTTTGCTCCAACTTGCAGCCATCGCCCCTTGTCCTGTCCCCACAGACACTGAGAAGAGGCTGGCCATGTCCCCCTGTGTCCCACCCTTCAGTTATTGATGATCAGATCCCCTCTCAGGCTTCTTCTCTCCAGGCTGAACAGCCCCAGCTCACTCAGCCTTTCCTCACAGGGCAGATGCTCCAGGCCCTTCATCATCTCCGTATCCTCCTGACTCTTTCTAGGAGATCCCTGGCTTTTTTATACCAAGGAGCCCCCACAATTCCATTTACTATTTAAAGACACTCCAGTTTTCCCATTCCTTGGGTTCTCCTTGTCTGTGGTTCTCTCCCAGCCTGCACCCCAGCTCATGGCATTACTCCTTCAAGGAGCATTTGTGTCTCCTTCCGAGTGTTCTTGGCTCATGATCCCCAGGCTGGAGCGAGCAGGTAGAGTACACAGCGCTATTCCAGTAGACCTGGACCCGTGGTGGCTTGCACAGGAGACCACTGTGCCGGTGCAGCAGCTGGGCTCGACTGCAGAGTGGACTTCTCCAGGTGGTAGCTGGAGACAAAGTCTTGGAGCCTGTGTCAGAGAGAAGGAGACAGCAGTGAAAGCTGTAGGTGCCTCCGCTGTTCCTCGGCAGCCTGTTGAGAGCGGTCCCGCTGATGCGTGGTAGCTAAAATACCCTGTGTGCGACGCTCTCTGGTTGTATTAGTCATCCATCAGGCTTCTGGATCAGTTAAGTGCTGAAGCTCTCCTCAAAGAACAGCAGTATCTATTTGTAGAAAGGTACATCATGTGAAGTGCAGTTCCAGTATATTAGAGCTGCTACGCTGCTTGATATGTTCTCAGGAATGCTGCCTCTCCTCTTGTGGGGCTTGGAGGTCTCCAAAGCCCCTGTTGGAAATCTGTCATGTTACACAGCTTCTGGTTGGTCCTAGGGACGTGAGTGGTGATGCCACTGGAGTTTCTTCTCAGCTTTTCCCACAAAATCACGCCTCCCACTCAGCACAGCGGAGCTTCAGCTCTTGGCTGTGGGTCTCCAAACACTGCAAAACCCCAAGGAAAAGGGGACAGTGTCAAAAAAGGTGTTAAGGGAAAATACCCTTCCACGAGGCATGGGGAGCCCTCAACTTAAGCACCTAATGACCACAACCATCTTCCTTAGTTCTTCAGCTTGTTCTGGCTTGACCCAAATCTGAACGTGCCTAGAGCTGGCCCGCTCCTTTCAGAAGCTGTAATTCACGTGTCTCTGCTGTTCACACACGGTCATTAGGACAGCTGCTGACTCGGAGGTTAATTACAGCACAGTGTGGTTACCTTCTCACAGACACAGAGACATCTGGAAGCTCCGTAACGCGTACGGCCTCACCCCATCGTATTCTAACCCAAAAGCTAAGCGCAGGGTCCCAGTGACATGTGGGGTGCAGACCGGCCAACCGGCCTTTTATGTAGCTCGTTAATGTGCTGGGATGCTGCAGACAGTCATCTCCTCTGGCAGCAGCCACCAGACATTGGGCTGAACAAGGCTCCATTCTCCAGCGCTGACCTGTGAGGAATGTGTGAAGGCGAACATGGGGGTGGAACAATCCTCTGTCAGAGGGATTCCCACCTCCCTGCTAGGACCCTGGGCCAGCCCTTCGGCTTCATTCCTTGGTATTTGGGGCACGCTGTGCGGCCTTCTCCATGGCTGCTACTGACGCTGTGAAGGTACTCTTGGGAGAGCGGGTTGGGTTCAAGCTGGCCTACAACAATTAGTGTTACTCAGGCAATTAGCACTGTATGGGCTGAATCTACCCAGTGGGTGGTTCATCCGATGTGATGGGGAGCAGCCCTGCGGGAAGGGACTTGGGGTACCAATGGATAAAAAGCAGGACATGAGCCACCAATGTGCCTTCACAGCCCAGAAGGCCAACAGCATCCCGGGCTGCATCCCAGCAGATCGAGAGAGGGGATTCTGCCCCTCTGCTCCACTCTGGGGAGACGCCCCCCGCAGTGCTGTGGCCAGCTCTGGAGCCCTCAGCACAAGGAGGACATGGACCTCTTGGAGTCCAGACTAATGGTGGTGTGTTAATCCCCAGGGATGGGGTGGAGGATGCCGCGCTGGGATGGGGAGGCAGCGTGTCAGATTGAGGAGTGCTGCAGAGGACTGGGGAGCTGTTTGGAGAGGCACCCCGAGGTCATCACGCAGGAGAGCCTGGAAAGGGAATAGAAAACATTACTGGGGGCTGAGAGAGATTTGTTTGCCGGTTGCTTCCCTTGGGTTGTGAGGAACCTGGAGGTATCTGCTTCATCCTTTCACTTCTACAGTCTTAGAGGCCCTTTTCTCATCACCTTGTAACCCCTTTTCCAAGCTTCAGCAAGTGCAGCCGTGTCTGAGCTACCATAAGGCCAAGCCCAGAAGTGGGGTGCACACGGAGCTTCGGCTCACGCCCTGACGCTGCAGCTGAGCTGCTGTAAATAGAGCTGAGAGCTGGGTTTGAGCAGCGTGTGGACGCTTCGTCTCGCTGGCTGCTTGCTTTGGGGAAAAGGAACCTTCCCAGCAGGAAAACCACAGCTTGTAAAATGAGATGGGATGGGCCTAACCACCCCATCAGTCGGGGCTGAGCTGCTTCCTCCTGTGTTCCAACGGGAGCAGGAAAAATGCTCATAACGATAACATATAGAATCCCAGAATGCCTGAGGTGGGGAGGGACCTTCAGAGCCCATCTAGTCCCACCCCTGTTGGGGAGCAGGAGCACCTTTAGCTAGAGCAGATTGCTCAGAAATTCATCCACCCTGAGCCCGAATGTCTCCAGGGATGGGGCCTCCACCACCTCTCTGGGCACTCTGTGCCAGAGCCTCACCACCCTCGGAGTGAAGAACGTCTTCCTCAGGTCCCATCCAAACCTTCCTTGTTCTAGTACAAAACCATCACCCCTCGCCCCATCACTCCCTGCCCTTACAAACAGTCTTGCCCAGCTTTCCTGTAGGTTCCTCCAGGGACTGGAAGGGGCTCAGAGGTCTCCCCAGAAGCAGTGTTCTCTTCTCCGGGCTGAACAACCCAACTCTCTCGTAGGAGAGGTGCTCCAGCCCTTGGATCATCCTCTTGGCCTCCTCCGGACCCACTCCAAGAGGTCTATGTCCTCCTTGTGCTGAGGGCTCCAGAGCTGGACACAGCGCTGGGGGGGCGGGTCTCCCCAGAGCAGAGGGGCAGAATCCCTTCTCTCAGTCTGCTGGCCACACTCCTTGGGATGCAGCCCGGGATGCTGTTGGCCTTCTGGGCTGCGAGGGCACATTGGTGGCTCATGTCCTGCTTTTTGTCCATGGGTACCCCAAGTCCCTTCCCACAGGGCTGCTCTCCATCACGTCACCCCCACCCTGTGTTGATAACAAGGACTGTCCCGACCCAGGTGCAGGACTTGGCACTTGTCCTTGTTGAGCTTCATGAGGTTTGCATGGGCCCACTTCTCCAGCTGGTCCAGGTCCCTCTGGTGTGTTGATGCCACCACTCACCTGACCTTTCCTTAACAGCCAGACCCTGCTGCTGAGACACACCCACCCCAGCAGCCCGGGGCATCGTGCCCATAAAAGGCTGGAAAACCGTAACCCCGTTGTCTTCTCCAAGCGTGAGCTGTGTGAGAGGTCGGAGGATACGTGGGTGCTGGCACCCAGGTTCACCAGCATTTCAGGGGAAGGAGAGAGGCAGAGCAGTCATTAAGCTGGCTGCTGTGGGGCTGAACTGGTGATGAAGGGCCCCGCTAACGAGCGCTGCTCTGCTGGCTGCCGGAACTCAGCCGGGCTCAGCTAAACCCCTCCTGGAAGTGGCACCTTGTGTTTTCTTCCAGGAACCCTTCAGCGTGAGAGGTCCCACATCTCCTTCGGCTGCCTTTGCACGTGCTCCCTGCTGAAGGAGAGCAGATAAGCTTCAGAGGGGGCCTGGTAAATGGTTTCTACAGGCGAATACATGGCTGCTGTCATCTGCTCTTCCTCAAGCAGCTGCAGGGGTTGGCAGTGTTGTAGCAAACGGCTTTAGGGAGCTCGGGTAACGAAGCGAGGTCCCCTGGGGCTGCTGTGGCAGCTGTTGGGCATCTGGCTGGTGTTTTATAGATGTTGTTGAGCAACGGTCCATCACAAAGAAGGGTTTTCAGGTAGGCTTGTCCTGAGATGTGTCCTGCCGAGGGATGGTGGCCAGACCACTGCAGGCGAGTGTTTATCTTCCATTTCAATTAGGAGTCTTCACAAGTCCAATTTTTAGGGTTTCCTTTAAAAGGTGGATGTCTCATAGTCCTTGGGGGTCCTCTCCTGAACCTCCTTCAGCTGAAGGAGAGTCACATCTGTGCAGTTTCTGTGGCAAAACAACATTCTTCCAGTTCTCGTTCTCCTGCTTGCGAACGGAGATGTCACTCAGGAGAAGAGGAGACCTTTCTGATGTGCAAGCTGGCCACGTGGGAACTGGGGAGTTTCACTGGTTTGGGGGGAGATCTTGGTGGTCCTGTGAACGAGGACACTGGTTAACCTTGAACGAGCTCCCAAGGTTGCTGAATCAAAGAGTGGAAGAAATACCTCTGTCCTCCAGCACTGTCCTGCGAGCCAGGGCTACCAGATGTCTGCATACAGAGAAGCAGGACAGGTTCTTTCCAGTGGGGACTGTGGGTTGTGAAACACTCTCCTAACGTCCAGCTCTGATACAGGGCATTGCATCCCAGTTCCAGTGCTCCTCTGGTCCCAGTAGGTCTTGCTACAGGCCACCCAGAAAGGACTGTTGTGCCAGGCACACCCTTTGTGCACCTGGGTGCGCTTCCTTGTGTCACGACTGCACCTGCGCTTCCCTGGCATGAGTTTCTCCTGGGAAATCTGAAGTGTCCTTGTCCCACCTGCTGGCTTTCTCCATCTGAGAAGCCAAAGCTGAAGTTAGTGTCCTATTCCCTTTTCCCTTGAGATGTTTTGTAGCTGTTTATGGAGACATTCTCCAGTTTCACACCCCAGGAGATGGCTTTTGAAGTGCTGGGTGTCGGATATAGATGTGTCCCCTGTCTGTGTGGAAGAACTGCCTCGTAGCCTGAGCAATTGGGCTTGTTTTTATAGCGTTCCCAAGGTTGTGTTGTTTGTGTGGTGGGAGAACAGGCGCTGTAACGAAGTAATTGATCTTTAAAACCGGAGTTTGGAGATCATACCTAAAGGTGACCTAAGGGAGGGTCCCAGCAGTGTGTTTGTAGAAGTTCAGCCTTTGTTTAAGTGAAGGTTTGGTGGTGGGGAAGGATTCGGGGGGGGGGCTTGGTGCCTTTCAGAGGACAGAAGGACACTCGGTGGTGTAAGTACTCTGACTGCTCCCATGTAAGGAGGTTGAGTCTCTGTGTGGGCCAGAAAACCCTCTCACTTCTTGTTTTGGAACATGATATTAAAACTAATAGGGTGGATTAAGGTGTCACCTCTCTGCCTAATGAGATCAGTGCTTGTGAAATCAATGCTAAGCTCAAGGTGAAGAAATCTGCCGGCCGTAACTAGTCCAAGGCACTGCAGGGCGAAGGAATGTCAGCAGCAGGATGTGCTTTCCTTGGCTCCAGAGCGCTACGAGTGCTGGTGGTGCAGCTCTCCTTCGTTTTAGAAGATCAACTTCACTTGTAAATCTAGATTAGCATGAAAGGGTTGGAGCCAAGGGCTCCCTCTGATCATCTCTCCGTCCCTGGAGGTGTTCAAGGCCAGATTGGATGGGGCCCTGGGCAACCTTGTGTGGAGGTTGATGGCCCTTCCTGTGGCAGGAGGGTTGGAACCCAGACCAGTCTGTGATTCTATGATTGCTCCTTGTGTCCCACTGTATTTCTTTGCTCGGCATCGCTTTCAGTCTCTCCCCATCCGGGGAAGCTGGAAGATGCCTTCTAACCTCAGTGCGCCCAACTCTCCTGAGCTGCCGTCATCACAGGGACCTGGTTTTGTTCTTGAGTGGTCTTTAGGCTTCTCCCTGCGCCATCGCTTAACTTTTAAGTCATTGCAGGATGAGAAACCGCAGTAGCACGGAGCTGCGCTCACTGAGAGCATCTTCTGTCCTCCTGCTTCCTCAAACCTTCATGTATGTCCTTGCTGGCCAGCTTCAGTTTAAAAGAGCTTCTGTCACTCGTTGGACAGCAGCCGGTGGGCTTATTTTCTGTATGCAGACCAAGGGTGACATTCCCTGTGTGCTTTGGGAGAGAGGTTGCACCCATTGGGGCATCTTGGCTGAGAGGGGAGCACGTGTCCCAGTGCCATCTGAACCCTCACCTTGTAAGGGAGGTGGAGCCGCTTAGGAAATGTGGTTTCGATGTTTGGATGAGCTGGTATCTAGTAAGACCCAAGGTGTGCCTCTTCTCCTGGGACTCCTCTCCTGTGTGCTGTTCCGCTGTCCCACACTGCGTCCTGGAACTTGTGCTGTGGGAACACGTGTGGATGGGTCTCCTCAGGCTTTATCCTAATAGCTGGAGAAAATCCAGCTCTTGGAATTCCTTGTCAAATGGGATTGAAACACGGGAGCGGGTTGGCAGCTTGCAGAAGACCTTTGCCAAGCTGTCCCTGTTCTGCAAGCTGCCAACCCGTAAGTCGGGTTCCTTGAGGAACAGAGGGAGATCCTCCTTCTTGTTACCCGCCAGAGCTTACTCCTGCTCGTGCTAGGTGGTATTTATAGCTTTAATGGGCTGGGCCTTGCCTTTCCTTCCTGCTGGATCACCAGGCTGCGGGTGGGTGGAAGCGTTGTTTGCTTTGGCATGCCTCAAGCTTGCAGCAAGCCGAGGAGCCGGGCCGCAGGGCGCACAGAGTCCTCGAGCGAAGGAAAGGCAACAAGTAGGAGAAGTCGTCGTGTAAAATCACCTCTCCAAAACTCAGAACGCCTCTTCAGCTTGTTTCCCCTGCCAGCTTGCACGCTGCTTCCTTCAGCTGGCATTGCTCCACCAGCTTGTGTCAGCGCTGCTGGTTCCTGCTGCTTGCAGTCGTTGCTTGTGCCATGGGGTGGGCATCCAGGTATCCACGTTTTGAGGGTTGAGGAACATCAGCAATGAACCTCTTCTGGCACTGGGGACTTTCCAAGCTGAATGGAAGTAGCCACGATGGCAAGATGACCTGGCACAAAGGTGGCTGAGGTGGTTGCTTACCACCTAAGTGCTGCATCTTGCTCTGAGAAGCAAGCTTTAGGTGGGGGGACGCTGCTGAGATAAAGCTGTCGGTAGCAGCGGTGGAGATTGGCAGGAATTAAATCCACCACCGTGGCCTTAGCACCGTGGTGTCATAAATGCATCTGGGCTTGATAATGAAAGTAAATCCACCACGGAAGCCAGCTGTGGTTGTCACTATGGTTTGTGGAGAACAACGGGGCTACTCCATCTCTGCTGGGTCACCCCATGGCCCCGCTCTGGGTCTGAGGTCTCGGCAGTGGGATGCAGAGAGCTGCATTCAGGTTGCCTTTTTGTGGAGCTGGAGGACGCTCTGGTTTTGCTTGGGATGAGGAGTTTTGGGGGTTGTCTGATATCCTTGTTGGCACCCTCACCCTCTCGCATCTTGGGGTGATCTCATCCATCACTGGGTGCAAAGATGGGGTGATGTCTGGCCACCTGTATCTGTGAACCTGCCTTCAGGATGGGAGTCTGAGCAAGGAAGGGATGGCGATGGCACGTAACCAGCACATCCTTTGCACATTACTGCCTACTGATGGGGAGAAATTTAATGACCTTGATGGTGCTTGAAGGCAGATGCTTTCAGCTGGATGGGTGTGGTCAAAAGAAACTTCCAGAGCTTATCTCAAGGCTGTCACTGTGAAACCTGGGAGTGTCCATTGCCATCCCTTAGCTGCTGGTGCCACGCCAGCGAGCTGGATGGTTTTACATGGGATGCCAATGTGGACGCAGGGGCTGCCTTGCCATATGCCACTTGCCCCACGTAGTGCCCGGACCTCGTCTCGGCTGGCAACACAGGTGAGTTTGGCAAAGAAGCTGCATAAAGGCTGAGTGAGCTGGGGCTGTTCAGCCTGGAGAGAAGAAGCCTGAGAGGGGATCTGATCAATGGTTATCAATATCTAAAGGGTGGGACACAGGGGGAAATGGCCAGCCTCTTCTCAGTGTCTGTGGGGACAGGACAAGGGGCGATGGCCTCAAGTTGGAGCACAGGAAGTTCCCCACTGATATGTAGAAGAACTTCTTCCTGGTGAGGGTGAGGGAGCCCTGGGACAGGCTGCCCAGGGGGGTGTGGAGTCTCCTTCTCTGGAGATATTCCAGCCCTATCTGGATGCCGACCTGTGCGACCTGTCCTAGGGACCCTGCTTTGGCTGGGGGTTGGACTCGATGGGCTCTGGAGGCCCCTTCTAACCCCTACGATTCTGTGATTCTGGGATCTTGTGGAGCGTGGACAGGCGTGGGATGGTGCTAGCCAACCTTCAGATTTGAGGAAGAAAATCCCCCCCAAAACCAACCGCCACCAGCACCCCTTCACCTATGACAACTTTTCTCAAGCCCACATATCTTTCTCCCTGGAGTATCCACAGTTCCACATGGCCTTCCCTTGCGGGCTGGCGCTCTGGGGCTGCTTCCTCACCATACCAAGGAGACAACTGGGTGCAGACATTTCCTTCCCATGGACAAACGCTGCGTGTCTGGGGGTGATGGCACCGAACTGCCCTGCTGAGGAAGCGCAGGGTTGTATGGAGCTTACGCTGGCTGTGTGGGTGTATCTCACCGAGCCCGTACCTTGCACTGGGGAGGTGCCACACGAGGAGGGACCTTTGCTTTGCTTAGGAATAGAGGTGTAAAAAGAAGTGAAAGGTGAGAGGATGATTCCGGAAGCCTCTCATGGAGCTCCTCAGCTCTCCCTGCCCTCCTGTGACAGGGGTGGTACTTCTCCAGTGGGTCTTTTGCTGGGTCTGCATGTTGTTCTCGGCATCTTTCAGATGCAGAGGCTCCTCAGATCGATCTCATCTGAGCGCTGAGCTGCTTCGTAAGGCTGCACTGTTGGGAGAGCTGTGAAAAGGCATCTTAAAGCTCAGGGAGAAAGGAAAGGAGTGATCTTTATGTGCCCTAAGGATGGTGGTGGGTTTTGGGGGAGGGGGAGTGATGCCTCGGAAAGCCGGAATCAAAACTCAATAGCCTTGGTGACTATTCAGCAGGTGTCCTTTATTGCAGCGCTGGGCACACAGGGCATCGCTCCTCCCAATGTGTGCGCCTACTGAAGCCAAATTTCTCATATTTATACAGATTAACTATACATATTCATTATAATATCTAAGAAAAGGCAGAGTTATGCTAATTATTTCTAAGAAGTCATTTACATTAACCCCTCCCAGATAGAGCATGCTCAGTGACACTCAGGGGGTCTTCTGGTGGTCTTCATGGATGAAGGCTGGACGTCTTCCTCGCTCTCAGCACATGCTCTTTAGGTTTCTTCTGTGTGATTATCTGAGCTCAAAAACACATTCCTTTTTGCTGAAAACAAGATATACTCTGTCTCCTAGTTGGTCGTTAGTCTTATGACTCCTCTATCTCCTGCTCCCTCTAGTTTCAAGGCTGTTGCACTGTTATGGCTCAGTTTTGTAGCTGCTTTCATGAAACCGCTTGAGTGATGACTGCTAAAATCCAAAACTAATCCATTCCGAAAAATACACACATTCTTACTTTATCTTCAAGGCTGTTACTGTTGCATTGTTATGGTTAAGTTTTGCAAGTGCTCTCACAAGTAGCCTACACAGTTAAAGCTTTCTCCTAAACTAATCTATTCTTAAAACCATGAGAATTCTTATATTAAAGTTATATTAGTTGTCTCTTAAGCTACACCTATATCAATGTATTAAGCATGATTACATTTCATTGAATCAGGAGGGATTGACTAGCTTGGTTTGGTGCTGTAGCGCAGCTGCGGTGCCAGCTTCATTGGGTCTTTTATAATCCCATAACAGGAAGGGAAGATGGGTCACTGCAGCAGGTCTCCAGCTTTGAGCCCTACACACTGAGCAGACACGAGCTACACTGGTGAAAACATTACCCACGAGTTTGGGTGGGAGGGGGTGAGGTGGTGGTCAGGAATCAGGGTGCTGGCAGCTGCCACCCCTTTCTGGTAGCAGCTTTGAGATCAGCTTGCCAAAACAACGTATTTAGGAGCAGGATTTACACCTTGGGAGTCTTGGGGCTTGCCTTTCCAGCTACCTTTGCCTCTGTCACCCCTGTTTTGTCTCCAAATAAACAAGACGTTAAAGGCCAGGGGAGATTCGGGTCCATCTCCTCTTTGAGATGTAGTTTAGGTGCAAGCAAGATATGTAGGTAAGGAAAGGTGAACTCCTGCCAACATCTCAGTGACAGCATGGTCTGACCCTCTGGCCTGTGACTGCCGGAGGAGGCAGTAGTATCTTCAAAGTAAGGAGACAGTGACATTGAGGTGTTAACAGCATGCGTTCAGTCATGAGGTATCAGGTTTTCTGCGGTTCCTCTGCCTCTCTCCCCTTGCGTCATCACCACTACGATTCACCTTGTTTGGAGAGATGCTGATGGGACAGCTCACTCTCTTACATCACTGGGTCTTTGTTAACCAACCCTTAAAGAGGAATGTCTGGTGATGAGCAACCTGTTAGCAGGGACCAAGTCAAGTCTGTTGAGCAATGGCAAGAGTCTGTGGGATGGAGTCAGGAGGGCTTGGCAGGGGTGTCTGCTCCCCTGGTTTTTTTTTTTATGGAGTTGGCCGGTCCAGGTCTTTGGACACTGAGCATGCCGTTATTCCTGTCCTGTGTCTCCTGAGGAGACATCAGTGAGATGTTTTGCACAAGGGCACACACATGTTCTCTTCCCTGTCTAGCAGTCTCTTGACCTCTGGACATTGAATTCCCTACATCCTGAGAGGTGCACTGCTGCTTCAGACCGCTGGCAAGCATCATCCCAGGTCTCTACTTAAACCTCTTTCAGAGCCTGAGGTCCTGACCTACCAGTGGTTTCAGGAACTCTTTTTAGGAGCTGCTGTGAACCTTTGGTGTCTTTCTGATCAGAGGTAACAAAGAAACAGTTCTGCCTGTTTGTCCTCAGCTTTTTGAGACGCTCTGGGTATTGGTGGGATGGAGGAGAGGCGGTCTGTTCCCTCCAGGCAGTCACAAGTTGAGTCTGGGGACCTGCAGCTCTTGGCTCCAGTTGGGGTACAGGAAGCCTACAGCTGACCCTCACTGCAGTGCTCACTGGAGCCGGACGGTGTTTGCTCTGTGGGGCTGCAGAGACCTTCTGGCTGCTCCTTGCAGCAGCCACCCCTGCAGCTCCCCTTTTCCACCAGACCCCAGCCAGGCAAAGCTGTCACACCCTGCAAGATGGGAATGGTCTGTTCTTTGTTTGGAGGGTGGAAGAAGTGAATTACAAACTGAATTACTGCCCCCCGCCAGTGTTTCCGGCTTTCATGCCATGCTTGCATAGAAGGGGTTGAGACCCAAGTTTGGGAATGAGCTTAGGGAGCGAGTGCTTGGATCACAGAATTGTAGGGGTTGGAAGGGAGCTCCAGAGCCCATTGAGTCCAATCCCCTGCCAAAGCAGGGTCCCTAGGACAGGTCGCACAGGTCGGCATCCAGACAGGGCTGGAATCTCTCCAGAGAAGGAGACTCCACACCTCCCTGGGCAGCCTGTCCCAGGGCTCCCTCACCCTCACCAGGAAGAAGTTCTTCTACATAACAGTGTTGAACTTCCTGTGCTCCAACTTGAGGCCATCGCCCCTTGTCCTGTCCCCACAGACACTGAGAAGAGGCTGGCCATTTCCCCCTGTGTCCCACCCTTCAGATCTTGATAACCATTGATCAGATCCCATCTCAGGCTTCTTTTCTCCAGGCTGAACAGCCCCAGCTCACTCAGCTTTTTCTCACAGGGGAGATGCTCCAGGCCTTTAACCATCTCTGTAGCCTCCTCTGGACTCTCTCCAGGAGATCCCTGGCTTTTTTATCCCAGGGAGCCCAGAACTTGACACAATACTCCAGGTGGGGCCTGACCAGGGCAGAGTAGAAGGGGAGGATCACCTCCTGTGACCTGCTGGCTATGCTCCTTTTGATGCCCCCCAGGATCCCATTGGCTCTCTCAGCCCCCAGGGCACACTGCTGGCTCATAGCCAACCTGTCCCCCACCAGGACCCCCAGGTCCTTCTCTGCAGAGCTTGTGCTTGGTGAAACAATCAACCAGGACTCATTTGGGAAAGTCTCTTGCCAGGATGTGTAGTTGAGGATTGTACAGTTGATGTGTGTGTGTTAGCACGTTCACAAGGTCTCCAAGGAGAAGACTTCATGGGAGTTCGCTTGGCTCAGGAGGGAAATGGCCTGAGTCGGTGTGAGGCCATCCCTTGCTGTAAAGCCAGGGTACTTGGGGGTTGTCACCATCAGCTGTTCATGGGTAACAAGCGAGCACAGCATCCACACTTGTCCCTCCCTCTCCCTCTCCATCCAGACTGGACACCGTTTGTGTGCCCCATGCCCCGCGGAGCGCTGGGCAGGGCTGACCGCACACGCCAGAGGTTAACTTGATGGGTCAAATGATGCAACAGGAGCATGCTGTGGTGTTGAAAGGGCACCTTCGAGGTTGAAAAGAGTCTCCTAAGTGTGGGACGTCTGAAGTGACAGCCACCTGCTTGTCACAGGCTGCAGCTTGCTGTGCCGACACTGCCGCCGGCGCTGAACCACAGCTGCCAGGTTCGACCTACTTCTGCCAGGTTCTCTGTTGTTTCACACACTACATCGAGGACACTGAAACCAGGTCGGTGTCATGCTGCTTGGGAAAGCCCAGGTGGATGCTCCTCTTCTCTGTGTGGTGGTACCGTTGGGATATGGGCAGGTAGTTCCAGTGCACTCCCATCCTAGGAGGTTTTTGGGGGGTTTGGGGGGAGTGTTTCCTCCAGAAAGCTCTCGAGTAGGAGAGAAAAAGGCACAATAAAAGTGTGATTTCTCATGGCTGAGTGGAGAAGGCATTCAGCCTCTGCGCCCTCCCTTCCTCCTGCCTTGTGTAGATAGCCAAGCACCAGAGCAGGGTCGTCTTTCAGGTCAGATCGTGGTAGGACATTTGGCTGTCTCTTGAGTTTCTTCAAGAGCAGATCTCATAGCTTGTTTATTTTCCTGTTGGAACAGCAGCTTTGCTGGAAGGGAGGAATAGGGTGGCTTTGGAAAAAGAAATGTATGGTGGGGTCAGTTGGCAGGTAACATTGGGCAGAAGTAGTACAAGAAGGGGACCAACGTGGAAGGGAAGAGGTGAGGTGCTGGGATGAGAAGGCATGAAGGGACCTGAAGCTACTGCAGATGTGTGTCCACGTGGAAGAGAGCAAAGCTCTCTGAGAAGTTTGCTGACTGAGTTTTGATATCGATGCCGAGGAAAGCTCTTGGTGTGTGCGCTGAAGCAGAGATCACAATGCCAGCGTGTTCCTCTTAAACCAAAGGGTGTAAGCTAATAAAATGAGTTGTCAGGTGCTGAGAACATGAGTGAACATATCATGTATGTCCTGATTTCAGAATGCTCCTCACTGCCGGTGTCCTGGCTGCTGTGCCTTGTCCAGAGGGTGAAATGTTTGTCCTGATCCTTGGCAGAGCAAGTGAGGGTTTCTGCTGCTGAAGGCTCTGCTTTGTACCCAAATGAGGGTGGAAGCTGGTGACCTCCTGCCTCTGTCTATAACCTGTTCGTTGGGACCTCTAGAGGGGTTTATAGGCTTGGGAATCATGTGGGAAGTGGCAGATCTTGGCTGGAAAGCACTCTCCAGATCAAGGGACTTACCAAAGTATTAGATGGGCTTCTGGGATGGACATGGGAAAACCCAGTGAGAAACCACATCCCTTGCCCTAAATAATGATCTTGGGAGTCGCTTAGAAAAGTTGGAGTACCTGTTTCTGGAAAGGGTGGGATGAGATCCCCTGTCCCAACAGAGAATGGGGCTTTCCTGAAGGTCTCTGCTTAAAAAGAAGGAAAGGAGCTGTGGGGCCAAACTACTTCTGTTTGTGAGGGTGGCTGTGCACCCCAAGCATTTCCAGTGTGGTTGCCAGCGTGTTGTGACTCCTTTGGGAAGGATAAACCACATGGAGACACGGATCAGGTCTGTGTGATTTCCCTTGAAGAAAGGGGGGGGATTCATTTGCCATTTCTGTTTGGGCAGCCTTTCTGAAATTGTGCCCCCGAAGAATGGTCTGGGTTTGAAGGGATCCCAGGGATCACAGAGCTCCAACCCCCTGCCACAAGCAGGGCCACCAACCTCCAGGCCTGAATCTACACAAGGTTGCTCAGGGCCCCATCCAACCTGGCCTTGAACACCCCCAGGGATGGGGCACCCACCTCCTCTCTGGGCAGCCCATTCCAGCCCCTCATCACTCTCTCTGGAAAGAGCTTCCCCCTAAGATCTCATCTGACCCTTCCCTCCTTCAGCTTCACTCCATCCCCCTTGTCCTGCCCTTGTGTGTCCTTTAACAAGCTGATTCCTCTCCTGTTTCTCTGCTCCCTTCAAGGATGGGAAGGCTGCAATGAGGTCCCTCCGCAGCCTTCTCTTCTCCAGGCTGAACCAGCCCAGCTCCCTCAGCCTCTCTCCGTAGGGCAGGTGCTCCAGCCCTCTGAGCATCTGCGTGGCTCCTCTGACCCCTCTCCAACAGCCCCACATCTTTCTTGTGTTGGGGCCCCAGCTCTGGACACAGGACTCCAGCTGGGGCCTCCCGAGGGCAGAGCAGAGAGGGACAATCCCCTCCCTGTCCCTGCTGACCACTCCTCTCCTGATGGAGAAGATGACTTGGACAGCTCTTGTGCTTCTCTTGGAAGGGTCTCCAGAGCGTCTCAAGCAGGTCAAAGAAATCTTCACTGCCAGGGGAGCGAGGCTTTTTCCTTTGAAGGGTAGGAATAAGGATTGCTTTGGCTTCCTCACACCAGTCTCTTGTCCTGCTTTCAAACCAAAGGGCTTCATTGGGGAATCTGGGCATCTGTGAACACCCTCTGTGCTGGACCAAGTGCTTGGTAGGCAGTAAAGCTTCCTTGGTGCTGGGATCGTGGTGCCTTCAGCACAGCCTGGCAGCCAGCCTGTAGCTCTAGTGCTGAGGTTTTAGTGATGGAGCTGAGGTCATGGCTCACATCTCGAGCCCTAAGAGATTTGAAGCGTGCAGGGCACAAGGCTGGGGTGGGGTCTTCCTTGGGCTAACTCTGCTTTAAGTAATTTCCTTTCAAGCTGTGTATCGTTTGTTAAATAACCGTTCCCCTGTCTCCAGCCGTACCGCAGCGAGAGGAACGCAGGAGCTGGGCTGAGTCACCATGAGGGAGATGGTCCTCGGGCGGCTTTGGTTCGGTGCGGGTGACTTTGGGGAGCGATCTTGCTGGGTGGGGACGTAGGGGAGGAGGATCCTTACGAAGAAGTTTGGATGGCAGCAGGAAATAGTCCCGGCGTTCTGGGCAGGCTTTAGATATTAACACAGCTGACTTCAAGTTACAGGCTGGACTTGGTTCTCCTGGCGCTCCTCTTCCGAAGCCAAGCGCTGTTAGTCCTCAAACGCCGTATCCGATGCCGCATTCACCGCTGTTGCAGGTGGTTGTGTGGGTCATTGTGCCACCAGCTGGGATCTGCTCCTAATAGAGTTATCAAACGCTTGGTTGACTTATCCATCGCTGATCTGAGTTTCTGTTTGCAGAAGGCTCTCAGCCTCCTCAGAGAGAGGATGTTTGGTGTTCACAGGCTGTCAGGCACGACCTTTCCTTCCTTCTCCCTGGGGAGGCCTTATACAGATGGGGAACGGGGCGGGGGTGGGGGGATGGAGGCAGAGCAGCTTATAACTGCTGATGTCTTACTTCACTAGCCAGACACTGTCTGGGGGAGCTCCATGCTTCCTCTGCCTGAGAGGAACGGAGTTGCTTTTCCCACCTTAGATGGCATTAAGTGAACCTTGGTGCCCGGAGCTTGGGGGTTTGTGGAGCCTGGAGAAGACCAGGCTGAGGGGAGACCTCACCCTGGTCCATGGCTTCCTGCTGAGTGGAGTGAAGGGGCAGTGCTGATCTCTCTTTGGGGACCAGGGACAGAACCTGAGGGAACAGTGTGAAGCTGTGCCGGGGGAGCTTTAGGCTGCGTGTCAGGAAGAGGGTCTGTACTGAGGGGGGGGTCAGGCACTGGCACAGGCTCCTCAGGGAAGGGGTCACAGCCCCGAGCTGGGCTGAGGGCAAGAAGCGTCTGGAGAATGCCCTCAGCCCAATGCCCTCAGCCCAATGCTCTGACCTGGCTGGGCCTCGGTGGAACCGGGTCCCTCCCAGCTTAGGAGATCCTGGGATTCTGTGATTTGGCCACTCCAGTGATCCATTGTGAGTTTGTGTCCTGGAAAAGGTTCTGTGGTGAGATGTCTGTCTTCCCTGGACTCCACCTGCAGAACAGGACCTCCTGGGTCCGTACAGCTTCTGGGTCCTGTCCTTTCAGGCTGGTCTGTGAGCACAGAGGAGCCACTTGTCCTGCTTGGGTCAAGAAGGATCTATTTCTTGTCCTCTTCTGGCACAGTTAGCAGACTGATGCTCCTGAGATGCACCAGTGTGCTGTCAGGAGCATTCAGCAGTTCTCTGCGGGTGGGCTTATGGCAGTGACAAGTGTGGACATGCAGGAGGAAGGTGTTAATTTGGTTTCTCAGGGAGAATCCTTGGGCTGCCGTTTGCCAGCCATCAATGTGGGCTGCTGGAGAAGATCTCGGCCCTTGAGTTCCTCACCCACTTCTAGGAAAACTTCTCTTTTTGCAAACCCTCTTGTTTTTGCTGGGTTTTGGTGACAAAATCGTGAAAGATGACAACCTTAGTTAACATGAGCTGTGTCTTGCTTCAGCTTTCAGGAGATGTCTACCTCTAAATAACACAATCTGACTTTCGTTACTAACTTTTTACTCCATGGTGGTAGTTTGGGTCAGCTGGTATGTCTGGAGCCAGCTTTAAAGCTGTGAACTAAGTAGAGTTTGACGTTTTAGTGTGCTTCAAGATCTTCTCCTGACACCTCTCACTTGCCCCTCTCTGGTTTCTGGGTGGCTTTTCTCTCATACTTTAGGGATGCTTGAAGGGAGAAGAAAACAAACTCTGTACTTCGCTGCTTTAAAGATGGGATGTGATCTCCTTGCGAGTTCCACCTCGTTACTGTGCTTGCTCTCGTTAGCGTGCGCAGTGTGAGTCCTGATGGGAAGCGGTGGCTGGGCAGCACTTACTGTGTGTTGGGTCTGGTGTTGTTTAACATCTTCATCAACGACCTCAATGAGGGAATAGCATCCACCCTCAGTAAGTGCCCGATGATCCAGAGCTGGGAGGGGTGGCTGACACGCAGGAACACTGCACTGCCATCCAGCGAGACCTG
This sequence comes from Porphyrio hochstetteri, assembly GCA_020800305.1. Classification (NCBI taxonomy): domain Eukaryota; kingdom Metazoa; phylum Chordata; class Aves; order Gruiformes; family Rallidae; genus Porphyrio; species Porphyrio hochstetteri. The sequence continues at coordinate 12,370,415 of CM036915.1, read as the reverse complement.
GACAGGCTGGAGAGCTGGGCAGGGAGAAACCAGATGGGGTTTGATAAAAGCAAGTGGAGAGTCTTGCACCTGGGAAGGAATAACTGCTTGGATCAGTACAGGCTGGGGGTGACCTGCTGGAGAGGAGCTTTGCAGAGAAGGACCTGAGGGTCCTGGTGGGAGACAGGGTGGCTATGAGCCAGCAGTGTGCCCTGGGGGCCAAGAAGGCCAATGGGATCCTGGGGGGCATCAAGAGGAGTGTGGCCAGCAGGTCACAGGAGGGGATCCTCCCCCTCTGCTCTGCCCTGGTCAGGCCCCACCTGGAGTATTGTGTCAAGTTCTGGGCTCCCTGGGGTAAAAAAGCCAGGGATCTTCTGGAGAGAGTCCAGCGGAGGGCTAAGGAGATCACAGACTCATATAATCACAGAATCATAGGGGTTGGAAGGGACTGTGAGAGATCATTGGGTCCAACCCCCCAAATGATTAAGGGCCTGGAGCATCTCCCCTATGAGGAAAGGCTGAGTGAGCTGGGGCTGCTCAGCCTTGTGTGAAGAAGGTTAAGAGGGGATCTGATCAATGGTTATCAGTATCTGAAGGGTGGGACACAGGGGAAAATGGCCAGCCTCTTCTCAGTGTCTGTGGGAACAGGACAAGGGGCGATGGCCTCAGTTGGAGCACAGGGAGTTCCACACCAATACATGGAAGAACTTCTTCCTGGTGAGGGTGAGGGAGCCCTGGGACAGGCTGCCCAGGGGGGTGCGGAGTCTCCTTCTCTGGAGATATTCCAGCCCCATCTGGATGCCAACCTGTGTGACCTGTCCTAGGGACCCTGCTTTGGTAGGGGGTTGGACTCGATGGGCTCTGGAGGTCCCTTCCAACCCCTGTGATTCTGGGATCTCTTTGTGTCATTGGGGCTTTTTGTCAGAAAAGTGTTAAGAAAAGGGTGAAGTTCCCACATATAGCTGTTACTTTCCTCGAGGTCAGGAAGGTTCTGGCTGTTGGCCCCGTGGTGCATCTCTTGCTCAGTGTTTTAAAGTAGCGATTGTTTTAATTCATCTTCCTTTTTCTTTCCCCTAGGTAAGAAACCAAAAGCAACCTGACTTTATTGAGTTCTCAAGAACATCATCGACCCCTTGGTACATTATCAAGATGCATTAGGAAACTGGATACGGTGCCAAAAGACCTCCACGTGTTTCCATGACTCTCTGTAACCCTGACTCAGATACTTTGGGATAGATAGTTCTGTTCTGAGGAGAAGAGCGTGTACTCCCCATTCCTTTCTGCCAGCTTGCTGGCGGAGATATTTCACTAAGATCATGGACCATCCTAATAGGGAAAAGGATGAAAGGCAGCGGACGACGAAAGGAATGCCGGGAAGGAGTGGGCACGGTTCTCGACCAAGCTCATCGGCGTCTTCCGGCGTTCTTATGGTGGGCCCCAACTTCAGAGTGGGGAAGAAGATTGGGTGTGGGAACTTCGGAGAGCTCAGACTAGGTAAGAGGTGCCCGTTTTGGTGGGCTGCACTCTGCAGGTGAGCGGTTTGGCACCGGGGTCTGGGATATAGACACGTACGGGCGCTTGTCTCGTCTCCCACGCGTGGAGCTGGCTCATCGGAAGCTTCTGACTCAGGAGACGTTAACTGTTAGCGCTGGGTTTATTTGCATAAAGTCAAAGTGAACACGCTGGAGAGGCCAGAGATGCAAATTTGGAACAATCCCAACAGCAGAGACTGGTCTCAGCACCAATGTCTTGCCTGAGGTGAAAAAAAACTCATCTTCTGAAGCTCCTGGGCTGCTCAGTCTTGCTCTGGCTTTCTGGTTCAGAAGCTGTGGTGCCTTCATAAAGTAACAGCCAAGACACTCTCCCAGCACTTGGCCACATCTCTGTTCTGCTTCCCTCAGTGTGCCCTGGTTTGGGCCCCATCACCCACCCCTTGGTCTCTCCCGTGGACTTTGACTCCGGTGAAGAGCAGTATGTGCCGACTGGCCATCTGGCTACTGCCTTTCCGCTGCTCAACCGGCCTGGCAGCCCCTGAGCTTTCGTGGTCTGTTGATCTTCAGACCAGATGTCTTGCAGCTGGTTGGCCAAACAGATGGCTGCACGAATGCATTGTTTGGGGTGACATCAGAGCCTGATGAGCTGCAGCCCAGAGCACTGGGCTCCGTAGTCATCCCAAACAAACCATGGCTGTGTCTGAAATGAGCTGGGGGAAGCGGCCGTTGGTTTTAATTATGTGCCCGCTGCGCTAATGAACTCGGGGATGCTGAGGACAGGTTGGCTGACATAAGTACCCTTTTCCCCAAACTTGTGTTTAGAGTTGAAATGAAAATCATTTGCATGTCAGGCAATGATAAATAAACTGATCAGGGAAGTTGCTTCAGGTAGCTAAGAGGTTCTAACACGTTACTACAAGGAGTATCTCGGTAGGTTGCTGCTCAGAAGCTGCATAATCTTAGCTTCATGCTGAGGGTTGGTTATTGCATCTCTGGGATGAACTCACCATGAATGGGTGGTCTGGCTTTCAGCATCACACCAGAGAAGTTTTCATTGACCCTCAGGAGCAGCAATAATGCTCTGAAGGTGGTGAGGAACCCCAAGCTCCCACCATCCTGGCTAGGAGCTTAACTGGCAGCTGAAGGTGCATCGTGGACCGGTTGTTCTGGGAGGAGATGCCATGTTTGTGCAGAAGCCATGTTCTGCAAGTCTTGGGCTCGCTGCTTAGGGCTGATCTTTCTTGCCACAGATGTGGAGAGCCCCAGGGATGTTCCTTTGATATCTGGGAAGCACGTGGAGCAGCGCGGTTGGATTTGGGCTGGTGGATGAGCTGAAATGGGAAGGGGGACGCAGAACCCGGCGTCTGACCCGGGGCAGTGGGGTGAAGCGGGGTTGCCTGGATGCTCTTTCTCCAGCCAGGCTGCAGATGGGGTGGTGTGTAGCAGCGTTGGTTCCAGAAGCAAACTCAACTTCCAGGGGCATGATGAGCTGTCACGCCGTGGAAGCGTGGCTTGTGCTGTAGCAGTGGTGAGCAATGAACAGCAGCACTTCCCTCTGTAAAACCACGGGCTGTGTGGGGTGGAGGCTGTCCTCCTCCATGGGTATGGTGGAACTGGACAAGGTCAGAAAGGTAGCAGAAATGTCAGTGATGGAACAGACCATAGAACCTCAGGCTGGTTCATGTGGGAAGAGCCCCCACTGCCACAGGCAGGGACACCCCCCCAGCCCAGGGTGCCCCAAGCCCTATCCACCCTGGCCCTCAGCCCTGCCAGGGATCCAGGGGCAGCCCCAGCTTCTCTGGGCACCCTGTGCCGGGGCCTCCCCCATCCCTGGGAAGGATTTCTGCCTCCCAGCCCCTCTCCATCCCCTTCCTGCAGCTGAAGGCCGTTCCCCTTGGCCTGGCCCTCCCTGCCCTGGGCACCAGCCCCTCTCCAGCTCTCCTGGAGCCCCTTGAGGGACGGGAAGGGGCTCAGAGCTCTCCCCAGAAGCAGCCTTCTCTTCTCTGGGCTGAGCCAGCCCAGCTCTCCCAGCCTGGCTCCAGAGCAGAGGGGCTCCAGCCCTCGCATCATTTCCATGATCTCCTTGGGACTTGATCCAAAAGCTCAGTGTTCCTCCTTGTCCTGGGGACCCCCGAGCTGGAGGCAACACTGCCTGGGGGTCTGTGTCCCAGAGCGGAGCAGTGGGGCAGAATCCCCCTTTCCCAGCCCTTCCAGTCCCACTGCTGGGGGTGCAGCCCAGGACACAGGGGGCTTTCGGAGCTCCCAGCGCACACTGCGGGGTCACAGGGAGTTTCCATGCTCAGCAAGGTCCCGGAGTCCCTGAGCACCCTTTCCCTGTGACACCTTCTCCAGGAGCATTTGCTGTCAGCCCAAGGAGGTGAGGGGAGGGCTTGGGGGGTGATCACTCATGTTTCCTGGCAGAGGAGCTGGAGGATGTTGAGCGATACACTAACTGGCAGCGTCACAGCGCACGGAGAGATGCTTCTTGACGCGTGTGGCTGCATGTCTCTGCCAGGGATCGCTGCAGAGGCTGAGGGCTCCCTTCAGACAGGCTCCTGGAGGAAGGCTTCACCTCCAGCTGCCGTACCAGACGTTCCAGCCCGGGGCTCGGCGTGTGGAGCCGCAGTGCTGGCAGCTGGCTGCGTGCATGCCCGGCTGCACCCATCCTGGGCTCTTTGCTGGTACCGTGCTAGTCCCTGCGCGGTGTTTTGGGGTCCTGAGAAGGGGAGTTGTCCTTTTAGCATGGGTTTTTCACCAGCTGAGGGTTGGTGGTCTTACTAGATGGCAAGGATCACCTCGTCCTGCCCTGCATCATGGCGTTTGTCCGTGCTGGAGGAGATAAAAGCCATGTGTGGCTATGAAGGTTGGTTTCGTACGCCTCCACGGTAGATCCTGTCAGCATGATTAAGGTAGTGAAGCTCCTTCCAGGTCATAGGATTAAATCATTCCACTTCCAGCAGATCCCAGATGCTTCTGAACAAAATGATGCCCTGACTCGTCACTTTTTGGGGGGGTAACAAACCCAAATGGGTTGGGGTGCCCCTCAAATGCTCGCGTGGCACCTGAGTGCTGCTGTAACATGTGGTTACCTCACAGCAAAGGGCAGCTACCCTGCAGCCGATGGTTTTGAGGCTTAGACTTCAGGAAAGGCAGGAACATCAGTGGGAAGAGGCAGCTCTGTCCCATCAGTGATGCTCTCTCTGTGTTGTCTCTCCAGCTGGAAGTGGTGGATGGGGAACTAAAAGGTGTTTTTTCTTTTTTCTTTGCAGGTAAAAATCTCTACACCAATGAATATGTAGCGATCAAACTGGTAAGTGGAAGATTTGGGGGGTGTTAAATGATTTCTATTTAAGGCCAAAAAGTCAGACAAAGCCCCAACTCTCTTACTTGGGACCATGCTCACCCTCAGCTAGGAGAAATTATCTTAAACTAAAGTAAATTCTTGACAAAGGGAAGAAAAAACCCAACCCTGAGCCCACCTCCCTTCACCTTTGGTACTGTCTTACACTGGTGGGAGCTGTATCCCGTTCTCCAGGCCGCCTGCTGGCTCCCAGTGACCAGCACTGATTGTGTATCTGTCACTTCTTCCCACTCCCTGGGTTGAGCCTTGTCCATCCAGGACTCCGTTGGTTCTCCAGATCCATATCTCTCTCCAGATGGACTGTTGCTGGAGCGTTTGGCTCAGAGCATGGTGCTGTGAGGCAGCTACTCCGTAGTTTTTGGGAGTGGAAGGACAGGAAAATGGTTGAAATTCGGGGAGACAGGCACAACTGGCTGTGGTACAATGCTGCAGGAGCAACAGGCAACACAAAATCCCATTCCATGAACTCTTGTTCCCACACAGAGGGGTCTTACACATCAGGCAGTGGCAATTCCATTATTTTCTGCTACAAACGCAACATCTGCCAACATCCTCAAGCCCTTGGCCTACAGGACAACCATCTGTTCCAGGATGATCTTCTCAGAAGCTGTCAGGACTCTGGCAAGCATCCAGAGTTCAGCCTTGGACTTGTTCTCCCTGACTTCTGTCCCGAGCAGCCTCGTGTCCTGATAAGTTCCCCCTTCTACCTTTGGATTAATTTGCCGAACAGGCCAAGTTCCTCTGGCCCAGAATCCCTTCCTCTGCAGACTCTCCTGTACTCCACCACCACCAGTTCTCTTCATTTAAACACAGCTTAGGTGACAGGCCTGTTGATATTTGCCTGCAGTGCAGGTTCTGCCTCCAGAATGTTTCTCACTCCTGGTTTCGGTGTGGTTGGCTCTGTGACCTCTGAGGCTTTCAAACAGCAGAAAGCTGAGGAGCAACCGAGAGCCAACGGAGGGGATGGCTCGGGCGAGTGGTGACCTCCTTGGCCAGAAGTTGAGTCCCCAAATTCCTGTAAAAAATCCTTCTTCTGACTTAAAAAGAGAGTCTGACCCTTTCAGAACTACAGACTAGTGACCCATGAGAACACTGTGGGCAGCCACAACCTGCAAAGCAAACCCGCGACTCGATCTCTCCCAGCTTTGACTTTCCTCCAAACAACATCCAGGGTCATTCTTCAAGGACCAGGAGCTTTGTGGAACTTGAATTGGGTTCTTGCATTTCCTTGCCATGGATGAGCTTTGTATTTAAATGAGGAAGTTGGTCCACCTCCAGAGCACATGTCACAAGTCAGGCTGCTTTTTATTCTCCCCTTATTTCACTGAATCACAGAACTGTGGGGGCTGGAAGGGACCACAAGAGGTCACAGAATCACAGACTGCTCTGGGTTGGAAGAGACCCCAAGGATCACAGAGCTCCAACCCCCCTGCCACAGGCAGGGCCACCAACCTCCAGGCCTGGAGCTACACAAGGTTGCCCAGGGCCCCATCCAACCTGGCCTTGAACACCCCCAGGGATGGGGCACCCACCCCCTCTCTGGGCAGCCTGTTCCAGCCCCTCACCACTCTCTCTGGAAAGAACTTCCCCCCAACATCTCATCTAAACCATGCTGTCTGTCGTTAGGCTCTGTGTCCAGGCCGTTTCCTCTCGTGCAGTCACAGATCTCCACACATAGGGCACAGCTCTCCTTGGTCAAATTGATTCTAACCAACCTTTCTCTTTTCTCCCCTGCTTCAGGAACCCATCAAATCACGGGCGCCACAGCTTCACCTCGAGTACAGGTTCTACAAACAGCTCGGGAGCGCGGGTAAGTACCCCTGCCCAGCCCTTCCTGGGAACCTCCCACTTCATCACGATGCGTTGCCGTCCTGTTTTTTGGGGAATTCTGCCTCCAGCTTCCTGATGCAGGCAAATTCTTTTAGCCTCACCCAAGGTTGGGAAGAGATTTGGTCAGAATAACATCCTAACGGTACCTGGGGGCTTATGGGGACCTTGATGCTGTTGGTTGTGGGGTTTGTGAGGATTGCCTGAGGTGGGAAACAGTTGCCTGAGCATCATCAGGACCTTGGGGGCAGGGGGCAGTTAGTTATATACAGGATGACAGGTTTCAGAAAGGGGAGGAAATGTCTCAGCAGCAAGGGAGTGGTGTAAGGAGTCTCAAACTTTGCTAATAAAAACCTGGAGCACTGTTTTCATGGATATTTCCTAATTCCTGAGAGAGTCCAAAAGCCGCTGTGCTCAGGCACCTTTGTGTGAGTCCACAGCGGGTGTGGGAAGATTGTCGGGACAAGCCAAAGGTGGGTTTGGATTCTGTCTGTCTTCTGGCAATCTGTCTGGTTTTCCTACTTCTGGGCTTGAGCTTGTGTCTAGCAGTGTTTGGCTTTTCCTGCTGGGAATGTGCCGTTGCTCCTTAACCCAGGTGAGGCAGGTGCTGTTCTCCCACGGACACGACTACCCACACGAGCATCTCTTTCCAAAGCAAAGATCTCAGCTCCTTCTGTGCCCTCACCATACACTGGCCTCGAGTCTCAGAAGGTTCCCAATGTTATTTATTTCACCTTTTCTTCTGATTTGATTTTTCCTGTTCTCCTGGGACGGGCCTGGCTTCTGCTCACAGAGGATGCACTCTCCTGCTGATAGATATTCATACCTGATATCCACCCCCAAGCATGGTTCTGCATTGGTCCTTTTGGCTTGGTCCAATCATTTTTCCAATAATTTTCCTTAATTCCATGTGGCACATCCAATGGAGACCAGGTGCTCTGCACTCCATGTTTTGCACCTTCGTTGCTCCTCCCAGGTAGTAAAATCTGGGAGCCAAGAAGTTGTCCCTATCGGGAATGCTGGTGCTGGTGGTATTTCTGGAGAGGACTTGTCCACTGAAATAAGGTGCTTTTTTTCATAGAGTCACAGACTGGTTTGGGCTGGAAGGGACCTCAAAGCCCATCCAGTCCCACCCCCTGCCATGGGCAGGGACACCTCTCCCCAGCCCAGGCTGCTCCAGGCCCCATGCAACCCGGCCTTGGACACCTCCAGGGACAGGGCAGCCACCACCTCCCTGGGCACCCTGTGCCAGGGCCTCACCACCTTCAGAGGGAAGAATTTCTTCTTAATATCCAATCTTAATCTCCCCCTTTCCAATTTAAACCCATCCCCCCTTGTCCTGTCACTCCAGGCCCTTCTAAAAAGTCCCTCCCCAGCTTTTCTGTAGTCCCCTCAGGGACTGGGAGGTGCTGTAAGATCTTCGTGGAGCCTTCTCTTCTCCAGGCTGAGCCAGTCCAGCTCTCCCAGCCTGGCTTCATAGGAGAGGGGCTCCAGCCCCTAGTCATCTTCATGGCCTCCTCTGGCCCTGTTCCAACAGCTTCATGTCCTTTTATGTTATGAACCCCAGAGCACAGCACCCCAGGTGGGATCTCGGGAGAACAAAGCAGAGGGGCAGAGTCTCTGAGGGCCACGCTCTGTCTGCTGCAGCCCAGGACGTGGTTGCCCTTCTGGGCTGCAAGCACGCGTTGTCACCTCATGGGCTTTGTGTCTGGTGGTAACATCCTGCCATGCACAAGTCTGAAGGGTTAATGTTGTCCTGTAGTTCCAGCTGCCACCTCCAGCACTTCACCCACGCAGGGCATTTCTGCCCTGTCTGACACTAATGGAGGTATTCCTGGGTGTGCTGCCATCAGACACTGAGACCTTGCCTTCCAGATCTCTCTTCTCAGGAAGACTGACTGTCGTCTCCAGCCTTTTTGCTGGTGTTTCTCAAGAGGCTGCTGAGGATCCACATGAACAACACAACCACCTCTCACGTGGTCCCTCAGGCATCACAAACCCAGCTCCCATCATCTGCCCAACACCATTAGAAGCTCTCATGCTGCAGTTTTGCTACAACAACTGGAGATAGGCCAGAAGTTCGGGTGGAGGATGTGAGCCACATCTCTGGTTTCTCCATGGAACTTGGAACCAGAACACAATAAATGTTGGTGGAGTCAGACTGCCGGGACCAGGGAGCCTGAACTTGGTGTCTGAGAGCTTGGGGAACGCTGTCTGTCTGTTAAAACAGCTTGGTGCTAAATATGTGCCAGCTTTGGGGAGAAGATGGGTCTGTTCTCAGTGACATTGGTAATGCCAGGCTCCCCTTGATGTTTTGAAGCAAGGACCATCAACTGCTTGACTGCTTCAACTCCAGCAGCCAGGAAGCAGGGCTTGAAGCTGCCGTGGGCTCGCCAAATGAAGGCTAGAAGTGTCCAGATGCATGGTGGGTATGACTCAGATGAGAGCAGTGGTAGCATTGCCCATGACGTGCTGTTCTATGAGCCAATTAATCTTGCCAAATAACGTGGCTGACTGGACCTCCTGCTGCTGAAGAGTCATAAGCAGTGCTGGAACGCCGCGGGAGTGACGCGGTCCTCTTGTTAGTCCAACTGCCTGCGCAACCAGATGGTCTCAGCAAGCGGCGTCTCTCTGAGAGGTCACAGTCATCACCACCTGCAGCATTTGGGGGGAAAATGTTCTTTTTCCTAAGGAGAAGAATTCTAACAGTGATTTCAGTTTTCCCAGGTGCCCAGAATAACTTTTAAAGTCTGTTACTCTTGGATACTAATCACAGTTCATGAAGGTCCAACCTACCTGGCCATGGATCAAGCAGGAGCCTTCTTGTAGGATAGTTCCATGTGTGATGTTAGGTCCCAGGTGTGTGACTGGATGCGTCCACGTCAAGCTGGGACAAGCCTGGAGGGAAGTGGCTTGTAGTAGTTGGCCTTCCAGGAGAACGCTCTTAGATGCTGAAGGCTGCAGAAAACCTGACTGTGACTTGTTTGCAGCGTGGTGGATCAAGAAGTGCAGCCTCCACACTCAGAAGCCCAACCACTGTTGTTAAGGAGGGATGAGGTGCCCAATGGTGCTGGTAGGACAAGCGCTACTCCTGGGAGTGGATTTCCAGCTGGCTCTGTATTGCTGACTCTAGAGGCTGGGCCTGCACTGCATCGCATGGGATACTTCTGGGTGCTCTTTGCCCCCACAGTTTTAGAGCAGTTCTGTAGCCTGAAGGACGTGTGTTGGGATCGGGTGCCATCACCTCAAGCTACTGACACTAGTCTCTTCTTGTTCAGGTAATGACCTAGCTCTGTGTCCTCCTTGGTGCAGTTACACAGAGCAGCAAACAGCCCAATGATCCATGGCTGCATCAGAAGCGAACTCCTGGGATGAGCTTCTGTGGGAGATGTTTCTATGTGAGTGGTTGGCAGTTGGTTGCGTGGCACCTGCCTCCTCCTCCTCCTGCGGTGGCTCTGCGGTGTCCTTTGTCACGAGCTCCATCAGCATCGGTGCTGAAAGACGTTCTGACAAGGCAGCGTCTTCGTCTGCTGTGCGACATGGGTGAAGGTCACTAGTCAGCTTGGATTAGCTGAGGTGAAGAGCTGCTTTCTTGTGTCTTGTACATCTGAAGACATATTTCACGCTAAATTAAGATGTACTGGAGCAGTGAGAAGCTTGATCAAGGCATCTAAGGCCTATGAATGTAGCTCTCTTTGGGGCTTCTCAGAAGGTCTCAACACCAGTGGGTATATCAGATGGATTCAGAAGGAGCTACCAGAGCTAGCCCTGGGCCAGGAGAACCGACTAGCAGGCATGTCTGCTGTGGTTCTGCAGGTAATCAATGCTCTCCCTGATGTTTCAGTGTCACTCCCTACCTTGGGATGTACAGAGGGGTTGTTTGCTTACAGAAATGAGTTGTCATGCTTCTCCCCTGAGCTCTTTTCCACCCGCCTCCCACCAAAGAAGAGGCAAGTGACCATCTGCTGGTTTCTTCTGTCTCGCTGTGGAATGAAACGTTATACCAACCAAAAATAGCATGTGGCCTCTTCACCTTACTGCAGGCAGCAGAACGAAGGAAGGGAACGGTGGGCACTGAGTCAGGGACCTGATGGCCAGTCCATAGGGTGCCTCAGGGAAGGACGAGGGGTCCTTTCGGGAGCCTGGGATGCGATCTGCTTGCTGACCAAGATCACTGTTGTAGTTCTAGCAGCCTGTGTGCACACTACTTGTGTCACTCTGTCATCAGTCCTGTAGGATGCTGATGTCATACTGAACTATTTCATGGTTCCTGGTCCATGCACGAACATCCTGACATAGAAGACTCATCCTGGCCAGGCTGTCCCCAGGGTCAATCTTTTCTAGTGGTGGCACAGCCTCTCCTGAATTTCTTTTCCAGGCAGGACAGAACCTACCTGGGTATGGACAATGGGGAGCGCAGCTGCCCACAAGAAGTCCAAGCGTGATGGGTATTGCCCCAAATTAGACTTCTGCTCTATGAACCACTTTTGAGGCCTGCCTGTTCCAGGTGTTGCCCTCCTCCCCCGTGCTGGTTCCTTTTCTCCCAGGCTTCGCCGTGCTCTGAGGCTTCATAGAGCTACTAAAATCTGCTGCTTCCATACCTCAGGGACAAGAGGAGTTGACTTGATGCTCTTACAGACTTGACTGGATGCTCTTACACCTCCTGGGCCTGCCAGAAGCCGTTCAAGTCTTCAGCACGCTTCCAGTGTTGGATCAGACACGTGAGCGTGTGAGATTTGTGTCCCCATATTTCAAGTTCACAGAGGAAAGGTTGGTCTTCTTATCATTCACAAAAAGTCTTGGACAGTGGGGCCACAGAGCTTGCAGGGTGAGTGGAGGAGCTCCATCCCCACCTGACAAAGGTCTGAGCATCGGGTTCCCCCGTTGGCTTGAGCTGCTCTTTCCCGTGCGCAATGTGGACATACAGGAGAACGTGGCTGTGATTTTATCACTGTCCATCCTTTGGATTGTTTGCTGTGATCTGCCCCAGCTCCTACATGTCCTTTTGGGCATGCTGATGTCACCAAGCAGCTGGTTTGAGTTGTGCTGCAGGAGGATGGCTGGATGCTGCAGGTACCCGTCTGCGCGGCCATAAAGCTGATGCTTCTCCGCATCCAAGGGAACCCCTGTAGCCCCTCCTGCAGAGCCTCCCGACCGACATGGAAGCCAAATCCCGAGGCTTTGAGATGAGCTGTACCCATAAGCTTGGGGTTTTTTCTGTCCAGCTCTGCTGGTTGGACTGGTTTGCGAGTACTAGTAGAAGAATCTGCTTTAATATCTTGCCTGATTAATGCATTAACACCCCACACCCCCCTTTTTTTTGGATGGCATTCTCTAGTTGTCCACTCGGACAACACCGTGTACATATGAGGCGTCCTGTTCTTTTTCACTGGGTTGGAAAAGCCCTTTAAGATCATCAAGTCCAACCGTCCCTGTCCTGTGCTGACCCAGATCCCTGAGCACCTCATCTACCGATCTGTTAAACACACCCAGGGGTGGGGACTCAGCCCCTCCCTGGGCAGCCTGTGCCACAGCCCCACAACTCTGCCAGGGAAGAACTTTTCCCTCACATCTGAGCTGACCCTGCCCTGGGGCAGCTTGAGCCCATTGCCCCTTGTCCCATCTCCTGTCCCCTGGCTGAAGAGACCATCGCCCACCTCTCTGCACCCTCCTGTCAGGTCAGTGGAGGTGGGGAGGTCTCCCCTCAGCCTCCTCTTCTCCAGGCTGAACACCCCCAGCTCCCTCAGCCGCTTCTCAGAGGATTTGCCCTCCAGCCCCTTCCCCAGCCTGGTTGCCCTTCTCTGGACTCGCTCCAGGACCTCCATGTCCTTCTTATGGTGAGGAGCCCAGAACTGGACCTAGCACTTGAGGTACAGCCTCACCAGCAGCGGCCACTCTAGGTTCCTACATTTGGCACCTCCTCCCATGCTGGGGTGTGGAATGCTGTCCCCACAAGCTCGGCCTTGGAAGGCAGGGCGCAGCAGCGCTCAGTCCCAGGTTTCCTATGGCTGCAGCGAGTTGCTGATGGAGTTCCCGCATAGTGACAGCTCCTGCCTGTGCTCGGAGCGAAGGAATCACGGGGTTTTGATTCAGTAGTAGTTTATTTTTGCATCACTGGCAGATGAGTCACACTCCCCACCCCCCTTTACCCCCCACCCTCTCGCAATCCCACCTTGGCACATGTGATTCACAGCGCTCCAGGCCGCCAGCGCCTCATCTCCGGGATGCGGAGGTGACATTGGCAGGGGGATGTCAAATATAACGAGGCTGTACGGTGGTGGGGCGGGAAGCCAGGGAGGCCTCTGATACTCCAGAGAATCTCAGGAAAGTGAGGAGATCTCCGCTCTCCCCAGCCCACACAAGAGATGAGTCACAGCCCACGAGTGAAACGTACCCAGGGAGGGAGGGAGGGATACGCTGTTACATAGGGAATGCCCACGGATTCCACAGCTTGGTTTCAATTCCTGCTCTGCAAAAGAGTTCACCTCTAACGAAGGATGGAGCCTGTGTGTTTACTTTGGGAGCTCCCCCTGCCACGCAGCTCTTTGCTGTGGGCCCAAGGAGGGTGGGGGCAGAAGGAATAACCACGCCTCTTCCACACTTCAGGATTTGCATATTCCATGTAGCCAAGCTGCTGGGTAAGGCTTATTACACCGATGGATGTAAACAAGTCATCGTGGGGGAACATGCCGCCACTACCAGCAGCTTCACTGGGAATTCCCTACGCTTCCCCCTCCCAAGGGAGCTGGAGTAACTGGAGACCTTGTAAGCTATGGTTAATGCAAGACGTCTACACCCCTGTTTAATTACATACCCATTAACTGCTGCTGCAGTGGCTTTCATCTCCAGAAAAACCCCTCGTGTTTGGCACCTTGATGGAAACGGGGTGGTGCCGGGGGAAGATCACCCCGCAGAAGGTGCTGGTTTTGGGGCATGAGAGAGGTGCTGGCTGGGGGTTGTCCCTCTGCACCCCAAAGCGGGGTTGTGCTGGCACAGAGTGACACGTGAAGCATGTTTGTGTTCTGCTTTGTTGTGTGGAAAGGCTTGTTCATAGCTGTCATGCTGGATGATGCGAGGGCTGGAGCAGCTCCCCTATGGAGAGAGGCTGAGGGAGCTGGGCTGGTTCAGCCTGGAGAAGAGAAGGCTGCGGGGGGACCTCATTGCAGCCTTCCAGTCCCTGAAGGGAGCAGAGAAACAGGAGGGGAATCAGCTTGTTAAAGGGCAGACAGGGGCAGGACAAGGGGGATAGGGTGAAGCTGAAGGAAGGAAGGGTTAGATTAGGGGGGGAGTTCTTTGTAGAGAGAGTGGTGAGGGGCTGGAACAGGCTGCCCAGAGAGAGGGTGGGTGCCTCATCCCTGGGGGTGTTCAAGGCCAGATTGGATGGGGCCCTGGGAAGCCTTGTATAGATCCAGGCCTGGAGGTTGGTGGCCCTGCTTGTGGCGGGGGGGTTGGAGCTCTGTGATCCTTGGGGTCCCTTCCAACCCAGACCATTCTGGGGTTCCGTGATATGACGCTGTGGATGAGCTCTGAAGCACTAGGAAATACTTCAGAACGTGTTGGTTACTGTAAGTATTTAATAAGTGACTTACTAATCTGGGCAGGATGGTCCAACCCTGGCAGCTGTTTGCACAGAAAGCACTTTGTGGAGCCTTTGGGTCACATCTCATCATCTCCCTTCTTCCCGTCCCCATGACAGACCTCAGTGCTCCTTTCAGGGTGTTGATTGCCCACGTTGAGGGCTTTGGGTTAGTTCACTACCAGCGAGGAAAAACTCTTCTCCCTCCACTTCTCAAACCTCGTGAAGAAGGTTGGGAAGTCAAGGTGGTCCAATGGACTCCTGAACTCAAGGGGTCTCTGACTTCAGAGCTTTCAAATTCCAAAATAGAATGCTGTGGGGCACTGGAACATGCCCAGCTATCACCCACCCTCTTGCCACACTGCCTCACTGTACATCTCTGGGAGATGATGTTTTACTGTCCAAAACCACTCAGGTTTGGGGGTCTTCATGTAGCAGTTCCCTTGGTGGGAAGGGCTTCCAGCACACGCCTGGTTCAGCATCTCCTTTAACATCAGGGGATTTCAATTCCTTGGGCTAAATTTAGGCTTCATCAACTGGAAGCTCTCAGATGCTTTTAAAGCAAGTCCATTAATATTTGAGTAGGAGATCAGGGCGGTTTCCTTTTTAGATTTCCAAAAGTCCTTGGACATCTCTCACTCCTCCAGGATTCGTTGCGGTTATCATCACAAATCAAGATCTGCTGATGCCGGGCAGGGTGAGGAAGGGGCTGGTGGGGTGCTGGGACCCAGAAAAATGCCCATCTGCAGCCACCTTTCCTCCCCACAGCAGCGGTCATGAATTGATGGCAGCCAGACTTACTCAAGTTCCTCACAGATGCTTCTTGCAGGAGCCATCCCTGCAGCCCCCCCTTCTCTACCAGGACCCAGCTACACTAAACTGAGACACCTACTAATCCAAAAACTCCCTTTTTCCCCTCAAAAACCACACCATCCTAAATTGGACCAGCCTGACCCATCATCCAAGACCCAAGTGCTGTTGGATCAGTGACGAGTACTGCCTGGACATGCTGGTTTTGCTGTACATTGCTGCTCCAGCCTGGCTGGAAGGACTCCTGGTCGCTGCACGGATGTGTGGGTTGTTGAAGTTATCACTTAACTCACCCTATGGATGTTCTGGCACGTGGATGGGGAGGAAATAGGGAGGGAGCCGGTAAAAGCTCTGTGTCTGGCTGGCAGTCTCGGATGGAGATGAGCTGATGAAGGGCAGAATCCGCTTGGGACTCGGTGTGATCAGATGAAAACGTTTCTCTGGACAGCAGAGGAGCGACTCAGCAGAAGTCTTTCATTCTCGCTGCTTTCTCAGCAGTTTGTCATCTGCCAAATAGCATCCTCCTCCTTGGCACTGCTTCTGGAGGTAAATCTGTGCGCTGCTGGGCACTGTCCTGCTTCCAAGAAGTCCTGCTGTTGGTCTTAAGCCATTAAGTTGGGTTTGACATCCATAACTTGCTCTCAATGGGGGAATCAAAAGCCATGGCAGAGCAAGCCCTTCACCACCTCAGCTGCTTCGTTACCTGGTGGAAATGAAGAAGCCCAACCCAGCGACTCTGTTCCTTTCCAGCAGGCAGAGCTGAGCCGTGCAGCCAAGGAGACCCGAGCAGGAAACAATTCCTCCTTGGTGTGAACCACCAGAACCGAGCTGGCCATGGTGGGTGTCATTTGTCTGTCATTGCCCCAAGGGGCGCAGGTCCCATGGTGTGGTGACCTGAGGCGTGGTGACCCACGGTGGAGCAGGAAGCCATGTTTCTGTCACGGGGTCTGTCATTGTGCAGTTCCCTGTGATCCCAGCTGCAAAGGGTGCCTGCAGCCTGGAGCCGATGATTGGAGCCTCCAAACCGGGAAGCTGAGCTTGGAGATGGAAGAGCAGCCCAGGGAGGTGGTTGGCAGCATGGCTGTACTTGAATTATGGGCCAGCTTTTGGGGCAAATCCTGCTGCCTGCAGTTGGCTGCTGCGACCCTTCCCTTAAACCTCAAGAAGCATCACAATTCCTCACACCTTTCAGGAGAACATACGGGCTCCACGGAGCACACCAGCAAATCCAGAGCACAAAGTGGGGATGACTGCAGGAGACAAAACCTGCTGAGACTTTCTCCTGTCCCAGGGGAAAAGGTAGATAATCCAACTGGAATTTAGGCTGGAGCTTCTCAGGCTGGGTTAAAATAACTCTTGTAAATACTTCCCAGACTCTGGAAGTCTTCTCATAGCTTACCCTGTCCAGGTTTTTGGGGGGTTGTGAATACAAATCTGGATGTCCTCTTGGTAGTGTCTCTGAACCTGCTCCTTTCTTTGTGTATGTGAGGAGCTGCTTATTCCAGTCTAGCTGGGATGTCAGGGAACCAGCTTGTACCACTCCCGGGCAGCGAGATGCCATCCCATTCTTATAACGTGACCACTGGGAAAATTGTTTTTCAGCAACTGCAAGAGAAAAAATTCCCAGTGTTTGGATCTGTACCAGCAGCAGGAACAAATCTGTTCTTCCTTCTGGCCCTCCCAGCAATGTTTTTCTTCTGTTCCTTTTCCCATGCCTTTTGCGGGGGGGGAGGTTGGTAGATTCAGATACTAACAAGCCACTGGAACCGCAGCAGGGCTTCAGTGCATCCTGAGGAGACACACAGAATGTGCTGGGTCTCTGGAGTGAAGCTGGAGCCTTGGGGTCTCTGTGGAAGCCCTGCTTGACTTGCAAACTCGTTGGGAGATGGGAGTAGCTCTGTCTTACTCAGGGCTTGTACACAACTGTCGCGCTGTTGTGTGCCGGGCATCATCCCTTCCCGTTCAAAGCTCAGCCTTTTCTACTAAGGATGGGGGAGAAGGTGTTGATCCAACCTGAGCTGTTCTCCCTTGCTGTTTCTGAATGTCTCGTGGGTTTGGAGAGTGCCTCCTCCACAGCCAGGGGCAAGGGGAACTCCTTGCTCCATCTCCCCTCCCTTCAGCTGAAGCGGGAAGTCCTGCTGCATCCCGTCCTGCTGGGCAGTGACACCGGAGCATTTCACAGCCATGAGAAGGGGGATGATTCATTGCCCAGCCAGAGCAGGGGAAAGATGTTGTGAAGAGCTGGCAGAGGAGAGCTGAGCGTCTGGCAGCCGTTGGAGAAACAGAGCAGGAGGATGTTGGGGTGGGAGCGTAAAGGAGAGGAGCTTATAATGACGCTGCGAAAGGGCTGCTGAGATGCCATCTGGAATAGGGTGAGGGGTTATGGGGCTGGGAGCAGAGGAATACAGCAGGAGAGCCAGTCGAGGTTTGAGGAGGTGGCTGCTGGGTTAGCCCTCACTGCTGCATTCCCTACTGGGCTTGGGCAGGGGAGAGGAGCAGCTGGGACTGGTTTTGACTAAGTGATGCTCTGCTGAGTGCCCCTTTTCCCTGAGGAGCTAAAGCCGGCAGTGAGCCAGCTGCCTCCTGGGTTGTGTCACGTCGCGGGGAAGCAGGCAGGAGACAGTGGGACGCTGACAGATGCTCCGGACCGTTGCTCTTCGCTCTGTTCAGATAAGTGAGAGAGAACTAAAAGTCCTCAAAGCAGAGCACCAAAGCTCAGGGGAGCAAGGAAATTAGCCAGGAGCTTTACGGTCATAAGCCAGGCTGGGAACACTCCTGATTCCCAAACATGTCAGTCATCTCCATCATCATCAGTGGTGGGAAGGGAGCTGTCTGTCACCTCTGACTGCAGCCACTCCTGAGTCACGGCACTGCTCCAGCCCCGCTGCTGTGAGGTGATGTTTCTGTTTGTGGTGGAGTGACCCTGGCTGGAGGGCAGACACCCACCAAAGCCGCTCAGTCACTGCCCTGTGCAGCTGGACAGTCTGCAGAGTGTCTTGCATCTCCTCATTCCCTTCTCTGGGGGCACAAAGCAGCTGCTGGTGGGTTTTTTCTCCTCCCTGTGACTCCCAGAGGCTCTGTGACCATCACTGATGGGCTTGGCCTTGGTCAGCAGCAACTCCAGCCTGGAGCTGAACGGTGTTTGCTCTGTGGGGCTGCAGAGAGCTTCTGGCTGCTCCTTGCAGCAGCTGCCCCCGCAGCCCCCCTCCTCCACCAGCACCCAGCCACAGAAGCAGATTATGGGGGTAGATTTCAATCCGTGGCCACAGGGCACGTTTGAAGAGGTGGAAGGATGAGCTCTTGGCCCAGGCGATGCCGACAGCAAAGCTTCCCTGTTTCAGCCAGGATGTTATTCCGATTTGAAAATGAAGAGAAGGGTAGATCCTTATTAGCGTAATCAGCTTAAATGGGTTGACTACTCCAAAGCAATTTGTTTAATTTGTTTGGAACGTGTTTAATTTTAGCTGGAGACGCTCGGCTCTCACGCAGTTGCTATTTATGCTCTTTCCCACGTCGTTTTGTGCTCTGCCATGTGTAAAGATGTGCTCTCCTCCCTGAGTGAGGACTTGGTGGCAATCAGCATCCCATTCATCAGGGCCTTCTGCGTACCTGCACTGCCACCAGGTCTGTGTGTCCATCTCAGTGAAGCACAGCTCCTGTGGAGCTTGGGTTCTGTGTCAGCTGCTCACTTGGTGTTGGGTTCCTCCCTCCTGCCTTTGGGTAGCGAATGTGAGGTTCCTCAGGAGCGTCACCCCTCTGCAGCAGAGCTGGGCCATGGAGCCTGTGTGAAGAGAGGTGTGAACCTCTTCTTCTCCAAAGCGAAGATGTCAGCTTCTCTTTGTTTGGCCTCACCACATCTCCAGGCCCTGGAAGCCAGTGTCCCATGGGAGCAGAAATAAACCACAGGGTGATTCGGAAGCTGCCGCTGGCTTCACAGAAGCTGCAGCTTGATGTGCAGGGCCTTGGCTTTTGCGCCTCCTGTGCTGCAGACACCGCACTGAGCTTCCCACACTTCCCACCTCCTCTCTCCTTGGGTGTATTTTGGGCTGCTCGCTGTTAAGCGAGGGTTATTCACAGCCTCTCACCATGCTCACACAGAGCTGCGGTTCCTGGCTGCAGCAGATGGTTTCTGCTCTCCACGCCTTCCACACGGGGCAGATGCTGCAGAATCGGATTTCCCTTGGGCCTAACCTTTGATCAGTGGCACTGCTTGTCCCCATTCCATACCTGGTCCTGGAAGTGGTTTTGGACTGTCTATGTGACGTGTACATGTGATGCCTGGACTGACAAGGCTTGTTGGAGTATGGGGGATGTCTGACGAGTTATCCAGGTCGTTAGTCATGCTGCAAAGCCCATGGCAGCAAGGCCGCACCCCCAGGATGCTTGAGCTTGCAATGGAAATTAGCTGAGAGATGTAGTTCCCTGGTGCTGATCCAGCTCAAACAAAGCTCTCTCCAAGAGCGGTGGTCACAGCCTTCACAGGCTGGTGGGGGCTGGAAGGGACCTCTGGAGATCGCCCAGTGCAACCCCCTGCTAAAGCAGGATCACCTCGAGCAGGTCACGCAGGTTTGTGTCTGGGTGTTTTGGGATCCCACCAGAGATGGAGACTCCCCAGCCTCTCCAGGCAGCCTGTCCTGGTGCTCAGGCACCCGCAGAGTGAAGACACTTTTCCTCATACTCAGATATGAGTGTTCCGGCTTGTGCCTGATGCCCCTTGTTCTGTCGCTGGGCACCACTGAGAAGAGTCTGGCCCCATCCTCTTGACACCCCGCTTTAGATACGTCTAAGCGTTGATGAGATCCCCTCTCGGTCTTCTCCAGAGCATCCAGCCCTGGCTTTCCCAGCCTTCCTCACACGAGATGCTCTGGGCCCCTTATCATCCCTCTGTTACCATTCCCGTTACCTTCAGGCTCAAACGCCGAGCTTTGTTTTGGGGTTGATCCAACTTATTCCTGGTCTTTGTGAGTGCAGAGAGGTGGCAGGATGGGTGAGGGTGGAGGGAGGTTGGGACAGTCCCTTTTTGGGGACTGCAGGAGCAGTTATGAGTTGTGCCATCATGGGAAGCCCGAGGCCAGAGCCATGCAGCTGCATGGGAGCTCAGTGGGAGCAGAGTCGGGAGCTTCCAGCTTTGCTCTCTGTTTGCTTTCCTTCCAGCCACGATGTTTCATCCCCAAAATGCTGCCCTAGGTGTTCGCTGTGCTCAGCTTGAATTTTTCCAATCCCTTGTTTAGATCTAATTTGGATGTTAATTGTGTTAGAACCACACGTGGTTTGTGTTTGAAATGTTCAGTTGAATCCTTGAATCCTGAATTACGGCCACAAAGGTGATCAAGGGCTGGAGCAGCTCCCCTGTGGAGAGAGGCTGAGGGAGCTGGGCTGGTTCAGCCTGGAGAAGAGAAGGCTGCAGGGGGGCCTCATTGCAGCCTTCCCGTCCCTGAAGGGAGCAGAGACACAGGAGGGGAATCAGCTTGTTAAAGGGCAGACAGGGGCAGGACAAGGGGGATGGGGTGAAGCTGAAGCAGGGAAGGGTTAGATTAGGGGAGAGTTCTTTGTAGAGAGAGTAGTGAGGGGCTCGAACAGGCTGCCCAGAGAGGGGCTGGGTGCCTCATCCCTGGGTTGTTTAAGGCCAGGTTGGATGGGGCTCTGGGCAACTCACCTGGAGGTTGGTGGCCCTGCCTGTAGCAGAGGAGTTGGAGCTCTGTGATCCTTGGGATCCCTTCCAACCCAGACCAGTCTGCGATTCTATGAATCCTCAAGAGGAGACCTCTGCCCTGCCCATGGCTTTCCATCCTGAGCTCTTTGAATCCAGAGCTGCTCTCCCAGGTCAGGTTGCTGCACAGCACCGTGCCTTTGCTTGACCTTCTCATCCCTCTGGTGACACAGTTGCTCCCTGGGCTTCAACTTGCGCCGAGCAGCGGGGCAGTGTCACACTGCGTGTGCGAGCACAGGCGCTGCTGTGGTGTGGGAGAACCATGGTGTTTCCTAACAGAGAGTCTTCTCCTGCACCTTGGAGCCCTCATCAGCTGGGAAGGGGGGTCTTTTGGTACTGGGAGCTGAGTATCTAGGTTAGCTGGGACCCCTTGGGCTGGGCTGGTTCTTCTTTTCCACTGACAGGTAATTCAGGGAGCGCCGGAGGGCCAGTTCCCTGTGTCTGGTCACTGCTGAGGGACCTGCTGGTTTGGTGGGAAGGGCTGGCTCCGGCTCCAGCTCCTGTCAGCTGGGTGCTGAGCTCCATGTGGGCTTTGCAGTAGGCCTAATGCCTGTGGTTGCTTAGTTTTACATGGCAACAGGTCAAAATTTAAATATTTGCTCTTCTTTAAAGGAAAACATTCTCTTCTCTCCCTTCCTGAGGGCAAACTTTGCACGAGGTGGTGCTGACAGACAGTGGGGGGGTATTTTCTCAGTTGATAAAGCAGCCCTTTTGGGTTTTGGACGTGCCCCACGTTCTGCAAGGGCTCTTGTTGTCTTCCAAAAGAGCACCAGCCCCTGTCTGAGGTTGGTGTTTAGTGCTGATGTGGCCTTCAGTTCTTCTGCAGTGCGTGCTGAGGCTTGGATCACTGGGTTGGATCAAACAGAGAGGATGCTCCGGGAGTCAAAGTAAAGGTCCCGCTCAGTGACAGGTTTACACCCAGGAAGGAGGGCACCAACTGATCTCAATTCCTTTCCTGTTCTTCCAGCTGAAGGGCTTCCCCAGGTGTATTACTTTGGACCATGTGGAAAGTACAACGCCATGGTACTAGAGCTGCTTGGTCCTAGCTTGGAAGATCTGTTTGACCTCTGTGATAGGACGTTCACTTTGAAGACGGTCTTAATGATAGCCATCCAGCTGGTGAGTAACAGCAGGTGGGCTCTGCCTGGCACCCTCTGGTGTTTGGGGGAGCATGGGGCTGGCTCAGGGGTGGGCTTGGTATGGTGCAAGGTTCAGGGGTGTCAGGCTGGAGAGACAATCTCCTTCCCTTGTAGGATCCTAGGGTGGGTTGGGTTGGAAGGGCCCTCAGACCCCCCCCAAGTGCCCCCCTGCTACAGGCAGGGACACCCCCCAGCCCAGGGTGCCCCAAGCCCCATCCAACCCAGCCTTGAGCCCTGCCACGGATCCTGGGGCTCCCACAGCCTCTCTGGGCACCCTGTGCCAGGGCCTCCCCCCGCCCCAGGAAGGATTTCTGCCTCCCAGCCCCTCTCCATCACCCTCCTGCAGTTAAGAACCTCTGCCCCTTGTCCTGTCACTTCAGGCCCTGGTAAAAAGAGTCTTTCTCCATCTTTCTTATGAAGAAAGTTTCTGAGGTGTGAGAAGACTCGTGCTTGAAGGGAAGGTCAGATTATGCTTATGAGCAAACCTGCTCCTCGGTGGCAGAACCAGTGAAGCTGGATTCCTGTGGTCTTGCATCTGTCCTGTGTCCCCTCCACGCCCGTGCCCCGGTCTCTACCCAGCTCCCCTCTCTGTTTGGACATCCCCCAGAACACCTCATTTCCCACCCACTCCCCAGGACACAGGTTGCACCCTCCCACGCTTCTACCAGTTGTACTGGTTTGGTGCCACCAAAACCTCACAGAACAATGGGAGCTGAGCTCTCCTTAGCCACACCACCAGCACTCCACCTCTCCACCTTGGTCACATTTGGTCCAAACTGGCCAATGGGCTGAAGGCACCGACAGCTGGAAGCTGATTGATGTATGAGGAGCATCACAGAGCCACTAAATGTGGGGAGTGAACATCCACGGGTGGGTAGAGCCAGTCAGCCTTTTACTTTGGCTTTCTGGTTTTCAGACTGTGCTCTGCAGACTCCTGAGTGGCACAGCAGAGGTGGGACTGAACATTGGGGTCAACAGATCTGTGGATGGAAGTTTTGAAGGAAAGAGAAGGCGGGAAGGGAGGAGGGAGCACCACCCTTTCTAGGGACACTGAGGTTTCCCTGGATGAAGCTCTCATGGGAAACTGAGGCCACAGATGCAGAGGTTTAAACAGCACCTGCCTGGTATTGGGTCTATGCAGCTGTCCTCCTGGGGCTGAGCAGCCTGGTGTTGTTAGCCTCAACATGAGTGTTCCTTTGTTGGTGGGACACCAAGTCACAGTGTCGCTTTGGATGAAACCAAGCAGCAGCAGCTGTGGCAGAGCTGGTACCCCTGTGCCTTCTGGGGAGACAAAGATTGTCACAGCAGCGTCCATCCGCCTCCTGCCAAGCCCCAGGGTTGGACAGTCTTCACTGATGTCATCTGCTGATCTTGTGACCTCAACTGGCCTGCCAGCTCGTCTAGACACTGGTAGGGGGTTGAAAAGCAGATGCTCAGGGTGATACCAAAAGCAGTCGCAAGTGGAGGAGTCGAAGTTCTCCAAGAGGAGCAGCTCCTTTTTCCAGGGGGAGATGTTTTAGGACCTTTCCTGTCTCCTCAAGAAGACTACATGAGTTACTGGCTTGGAGTGGATTTAAGGAGACAGATTTAGCATCTTCAGGTGTGCTCCATCTCTGTCCCTGAGAGGTTTCCTGGGAGAAGGGCTCACTTTGGCCTTCAGACATGTTTTCTGAAGGAGCAGGAACTCACCTCTGGACTGGAATGAAACCCCTTTGCTCCAGCCACACGGCTCTGGAGGAAATTGTCTTGGATTTCTCTTAGTTCCTGTGCTAACCCATAATTTATGTTTTGCTCTTGCTTTTGGCCAGCCAAGCCCGCTCCAGCTGCTGTAATTCTACCTGCAGGCATGAGGAGACATAAAGACTTCACTGCCAGAATCCAGCAGGTTGCACAAAGAGTGTTTCTCTCTGATACCTCACATGGAATCCTGATACCCAGGGAGACCTCCAGAATGTCCTGGTATCAGCCAGCCAGCAGAGAGGAGCGCTCTGCCTGGTTGTAGGCAGCAAGGGACAAAGCATGGCACAGAAAACCACTACTCAGGTTTGGTTCTCACCAAACCATCATCAAATATGGTTATGTTTTGAAGGCCAGGAGGCTTTACCCAGTGCTACCTGTCCGGGAGGCCTCTCTGCAGTGTGGGGCTTGGGGAGCTCCCAGGAGACAATCCCCATGCTGGAAGTCACCTTTGCATTGGCCTTGAGCCTTTCTGGAGGGAGAGGAAGGAGCCACCTGCCATGGATGGCTTTGCACTGGCTGGAGCAGCAGCGCTGGCAGCCGGGGTGCCCTGGTGTTAAGCATCCACCTCAGATATCTCTCCCCTCACTCTCATGTGGGGATCCCTGTGTCTGTCAGAGCATCAGGTCCCATCTCTGCTCTCTGCAGGGGTCCTTGCCCTGCCTGCTGCAGGATCAGCCTGACCACAGCCAGCTGCTGCTTTCAAGGCCCCATGTACCCACCTCCTCGCCCCTCTCCCTCCTGACTGCTACTGTGATGCATCTCCATGTGTGCAGCATGCTAGAACTAGGCAGGGACTTTGGATGAGGTGTGGTGGCACTTATCTCCTTTTTCCTCTGTCTGGTGGTCAGTTTTTAACCAGGGGCATCCCCGAAAGATGGGGTTCAGTCAGCTCATGGGCTTGGCTGGTCTTACTTAGCTTGGCAAGGAGCAGCTTCTGGAGTGGCTGGACTCTACCTCTGCGGGTGGCATAAGAAAGAGAGGTCCTCTAAGGAGAAACAAACACATGATCACTGTTTTAAGGAGCATCACTTGTGATTATGGGAGACTTTAAACATGGTTTGACATGGAGAAGACTCTCCTGACAGAGGGACATAGAGACTGGGCGATAATGAGCCTTCAAGGCAGGAGGAGAACCTGTGTTGGAGTCTTTTCAGGGGAGGTGGCACTGTAGGAAGGTCTGCCCTGGCAGGAGGATGAGCTGCACAACCCTCAGGTGTGTCTGGGCTGCACGTTCTCCTGGTGAGCACGCAGTGCCCTGGGAGCTGTGGGAGCAGCAAACACAGCTCATGTCAAGCTGGAAACGCTCTTACTCCAGCGCTTCTGTTTCATACCCCTCAGTGAAAGCCTGTGTTGAAGGAGTTCTCCATTTTCCTTCCCTGCTGGAAGTTTTCCAGCTGTGACTCCTGTATCTTCTTCATCTCTGATGCTTCACCTTGCTCTGCTGAGAGCATCGAGCTGAAGCTGCTTCCTCCCATCCTCACGTGCAGCTGAACAGATCGAGTGGCCGACGTTCCTGGACGGGACAGACAGAGCTCGGCAGTGCAAACTGCCTTCACTAGGCCTGGACACCCATAAATCTGAAGTCATCTCAAGGCCCTGCAGACCCCACTCAGCACTTGGGCTGGGGGAGAACGTTGTTTTATTCTGACTTTGATTCTTTGCTCTCAGCCCTGTCTGACAAACGTCACTTCCACCTTCGCTGTGAGTGCCGGGGACCAGGCCCTGGGCAGATGCTTCTGGCTGCAATACAGACTGAGGCGTGCTGAAAAGTTGTTTCACTCGTGACCATCAACATTGTCTTGCCTAGGAGACCCCAAAGCAGCTGTGAAACAGGAGGAGTTTATAATCTCTGCTTATCTGGTCTGCATCCAAGCTGGTGGCACGAGGAGGATGGGCTCGGAGGTATCAGGAGGGCCTAGAGGTGTCAGCAAGGTCAGATCCATACGAGTCGCCTCCTTGGGTAAGAGCGTTTGTCACACTTGCTTCTGTGATGGGAGAAAGGAACATGAAAGGGTGGGTTTCACTGCCACCTGATCAGATGTCACAAATCCCCTCTGCTTTCTGAGGCATGTGGTGCAGGGGTCCTGCTGCATGCTGGGGGATGCTGTCCCTCCTGGGGCTTTCTCCAACATCTGAAAAGGAGATGTGTGGGCTTGAAGATGGACTCAGCCAGCTGCAGCGATGGAAATCCTGTTTAACTTGCAAGTGGAGTCTCCTGTCCACCGTCAGTGTCCCTGTGCCCTGTGAGGAAATGCTGTTGGTGGTTCTTCCTGCGCTGCAAGGTGTTAGTGCTGGTGTGCAGCCACGTAGGAGCAATCCCAGCCTCTGTCTGTAGAAGAATCAATGTGCAGACGTTAGAGCATTGCGAGCTCAGACAAAGGAGCGGGCACCACATCTCTGCTTCCAACACCTTTCTGGAGTGGGAGCTTCTCCTCCTCTTCACCTCTGGGATGGGGTTTGGGTCAGGCCATGGCCGTGTTGCACCAGCGCTGCTCGTTTCTCCTCAGTCAGCGAGCCTGGAAGGGCCCAGCAGCTCGCTGGCTCCCCACCACAAGCAGCCACAAGCAGGGTGAATGGCTTGTCAGGGTGAATAAAGCATGGAGGCTACGCTGGGAAGCATCTTCCCGACCTGGAGAGCATCTTTTAGCCATCGCTGGCTGTGTGCAACACTCTGGCAGCACATCGGGAACCATCCAGGCAGGTGGAAGGGAAGAGGATGGAATATGAAAGACCCAAGAGCAGCTGTTGTGCGTGTGGTGGGAGTGAAAATGGCAAGTAAACACACGTCTGAGGGCTCCTCTGACATCTCAGCTGCCCGGGCTGTGTCCTGGCTGCTGTGGCTTGCTGGGGAGGCTGGAAGGAACAACACCACCACCACCAAAAAAACAAACCCTTTGTGTTTTTCAGGCTGTGTAATTGCTGTTGGCCGTTGTGACAGCCCAGCTTCTCTGGTAGCTTGTTCTGCAGCCGGTCTTCCCCAGGTGGGAGATACGGAGCCGGCCTGCTGGTACCGACCCAGCGCCGAACCGCGGGGGAAGTGGTGACCGAGCTCTCCAGGGAAGGACGGGCTGGTGTGCTTCATGCCTTAGATGGTCCCCAAATCTGATGTCACTGCGCCAGAAGGCACGGCGCAGCAGTGACCTCTGTGGACTGACACTCGTTAGTGCAAAGTTAGGCGTCAGCCAGGGCTCTGGGATGGGTTTGGAGTGTTGGAAGGCTGTGTGCAGGCCGGAAGGTTCAGGTGGCCTCTCCAAAGAGGT
The DNA here is from genome assembly GCA_020800305.1 of Porphyrio hochstetteri. Lineage (NCBI taxonomy): Eukaryota > Metazoa > Chordata > Aves > Gruiformes > Rallidae > Porphyrio > Porphyrio hochstetteri. The sequence continues at coordinate 12,343,520 of CM036915.1, read as the reverse complement.
GCCACCATACGTGCAGGGTGGCCATGGACTGGGACAGCCTGAATTCACTTGCTTTCAATGAAAACTTATTTTCAAAATTCAATTAAAAGGTAATGGACTAAACGAGACTGTGAATGATTCCCAGTTGGAGCCATCTGTAAGTTAGGAACCCAAAGGAGAACTGCTCAGCGACCTGTTTGAGGGTCACCTGCGATCTGCTTGGTTCCAAAAGCAATACTAACGGCCAGCATCTCAGTGAGGTGTGTGGTTGGAGGGGGAGCGCTCCCTCGTCACCTCAGAAGTGTCTCTTTTCCCTTCCCACCTCAGTTGTGCTGACGGGGCAAAGTTAGGCAGAAACATTCCAGCTATTTCTAGCTGACAACTGATGAGATTTGTTATTAGTCAGCGCTGAGGATCGTAAGGCTTCTGCCTGCCCAAAAATCCCCCTCTGTGAAGAAGCTGGCATGTCTAAGACGACATATGGGTTGAGGGAGGAAGGTGGTGAGACGCGGAGCAACAAGGGAAGGCTGTGGGCAAGGGGAGAGCTCCTGGTGTAACTGGTTTAGTGTGTTTAAAATCAATACAAAAAGGCTACTGCCGTTCCTGGTGGAATCCTTCCAGGAGCTGTGTCCTGGTGGTAACGTGTCAGGAACAGCCTTTCTCGTTTCTGTGGGAATGAAGTCTCCCCCTCTACTCTGCCCTGGTCAGGTCCCACCTGGAGTATTGTGTCCAGTTCTGGGCTCCCTGGGATAAAAAAGCCAGGGATCTCCTTGAGAGAGTCCAGAGGAGGCTATAGAGATGGTTAAGGGCCTGGAGCATCTCCCCTATGAGGAAAGGCTGAGTGAGCTGGGGCTGTTCAGCCTTGAGAAAAGAAGACTAAGGGGGGACCTTATTAATGTTTATAAATATCTGAAGTATGGGATGCAGGGGGAAATGGCCAACCCCTTCTCAGTGTCTGTGGGGACAGGACAAGGGGCAATGGCTGCAAGTTAGAGCATAGGAAGTTCTGCACCAACATGGGGAAGAACTTTTACCCAGTGAGGGTGAGGGAGCCCTGGGACAGGCTGCCCAGGGGAGTGTGGAATCTCCATCTCTGGAGATAATTATTTAAGACCTGTCTGTGCAATATGAGCTAGGGAGCCTGCTTTGGCAGGGGGGTTGGACCTGATGATCTCTCCAGGTCCCTTCCAATCCCTGTTATTCTGTGATTCTCTGAAGTCAGGGAGCCACAGTAGCTGGAGAAGGGAGGGGGTGACAAATGCCTCCTCCAGCTCTGCATCAGAGGACATGACCCAGCTCCGATGGGAACACCAGTGATCTGAGGTGGCACCAAGCGGACCTTGGTGATGCACTAACCGAATCGTGCTGCCTCCTTAGCTGGGAGAGTGTAGTAGGTGGTTTGCTCACAGAGAACTAATAAATGATGTCCTCGTTTTGCAGATCTCTCGAATGGAGTACGTGCATTCCAAGAACCTCATCTACCGCGACGTCAAGCCAGAGAACTTCCTCATCGGCCGGCAAGGCAATAAGAAAGAGCACGTCATCCACATCATAGACTTTGGATTGGCGAAGGAGTACATTGACCCCGAAACCAAAAAACACATACCTTACAGGGAACACAAGAGCTTAACTGGAACGGCGAGATACATGTCCATCAACACTCATCTTGGCAAAGGTCTGTGTGGTTGCTGGGAGCTTGCTGTGCTGAGTCCCGGATGGCTCCAGTGGTAGCTTGGCTGGTGGCTCTCTCGTTCCCGTTGAGCTGTCTGTAAACCTTGCAATGCTGTTTGCAGTTCAGAGGGTTTTTTATTTTATATATAAATGCTTTTTTTTCCCTTTCTAAGGAACTGAGATGGCTGAAAAGTTGTCAGCCTCTTGATTAGAGCAGGAGCTAAATAAGGAGTAGTGGCCCTGCGTGGCTGGAAGGCCGGCGGGCAGGAACGGCCACAGTAAATGATGATCATGTTGATTTTTAGAATCACAGAATCACAAGGTTGGAAAAGGCCTTTAAGATCATCAAGTCCAACCGTCCCTGTCCTGTGCTGACCCAGATCCCTGAGCACCTCATCTACCCATCTGTAGACCCAGGACTCAGCCCCCTCCCCGGGCAGCCTGTGCCACAGCCCCACAACTCTGCCAGGGAAGAACTTTTCCCTCAGAGAAGACCCTGCCCTGGTGCAGCTTGAGCCCATTTCCCGTTGTCCCATCTGTCCTCTGGCTGAAGAGACCATTGCCCACCTCTCTGCACCCTCCTGTCAGGTCAGTGGAGGTGGGGAGAAGGTCTCCCCTCAGCCTTCTCTTCTCCAGGCTGAACATCCCCAGCTCCCTCAGCCTCTCCTCATAGGATTTGCCCTCCAGCCCCTTCCCCAGCCTGGTTGCCCTTCTCTGGACTCGCTCCAGGACCTCAATGTCCTTCTTATGGTGAGGGACCCAGAACTGGATCCAGCACTTGAGGTGCAGCCTCACCAGTACCCAGTACAGGGGCACAATCCCCTCCCCAGACCTACTGGCTACGTTATTTCTGACACAAGCCAGGATGCTGTTGGCTTTCCTGGCCACCTGGGCACACTGCTGGCTCATGGTCAGCCTGCAGTCACCTAACAGCCCTAAATCCTTCTCTGCCTGACAGCTCTCCAGCCAGTCTCCCCCAGGCCTCTAGCACTGCATGGGGAGCAGAGGTCTGCACTGGTACCTTCCCATTCCAGGCGTTAAGAGTGAGACATGCCCTCACCTAGGAATTGGTTGGAGAAAATGAATGATTTAACTCATTTAAAATACCCATCTCCTCTCCACACTGCCTTCTTTTGCACCAGAAGATTCCATTTCTGTGGCTGAAAGGCAAAAAGAGCCCCTTATTAAATGCTTAATATTCACTTAACCTCACGTGAGTGGTGAGATAAAGGAGTAACTCTTGGAGCCACCTCCTGGCTGTGAGATCCAGGTTTTCACATCTCCTGGAGAGCTCGTTCTCTTTGGGGAGTGAGGAACACAGAGACCCACTTTTAAGTTTGGAAAACCTGAGGAAGAGTCAGGAAGGGATGAAGGAATTAAGGAAATGAGGATGAAGGGATGGAGGGATGAAGGAAAAGCTGCAGAGGGAGTAGGCTCGGGAACCGCCAGTGCCAGGAACGCGCTCTGAGGGGGGAGATGTGGAAATAACACCCTGCTTCCTTCTGAAGTGTCCCATGTGGTGCCTTCAGGAGCCTCTTCCCTGCAGGTTTTGCAGCTCACGCCTCAGCCTCAGTGGGGAAGAGGTGGTCCTGGGTGGAGGGGGGTTTGAGGAGGGAAGGGCTGTGGCTTCACAGCACGTTACCTGCCTGGAGGAGAGGAGCTTGCATCAGATCGGCCTGCGAGCTCGGTATGAACCCAAGTCTGGCTGGTGCAGAGGCAGCCCTGTGCTGCAGCGCTCCAGACTTGTTGTTCTGCTTTGGATCCTCCCTTGGGATTTTTTGGTACATTATTTTAAGGATGCTTTCTCCTTTGGCATCCTCCCCCCCCTCTAGTTTTAACATCTGCATGGCAACAGCAGCGAGCGTTTCACAAGGAAAGTGGTGCGAGGAGGAGGAGGAGGAGGAGGAGCTATTTTTGACCTGCTCCGATGCGACGAGCCGCAGAAGCCACGAGGAAGGGGCTGGTGCTGTGCACCGTGGTGGTTCCCTGCAGCTTGCAAGCGTCCCCTGCCTGCTCCCATGCAGAGAAAACAGCATCATCCAGCAGGCACCACATCCCAGTTGCACCATTGGTGCTGGTGGGCCAGAGAAGAGCTGGGGAACTGCTTTGCCCCTCTGTGGTTAAAGCTTCCACCTCTTACCTGTTCCACCCAAGGCTGGGCAGTCTGTCTGACAGTCCCTGTGTTAACTCGTGCCTTCTAGCTCCTCTGTTCATTAGGTATTTAACTGGTTTGTAACTGGTTCTGGGTGTTCTTCTGCACAAGGTCTGGGCCATGGCCGGCAAGCGCCCTTTCCCGTGCTGGCTTTATCTCAGCATGGGTGCTGATCAGAGCCCCTTCTGCAGCTGTGGTGGTAATTTCCCATCTCTTCTGTTCCAGAGCAAAGTCGTCGAGATGACTTGGAAGCCCTCGGCCACATGTTCATGTATTTCCTGCGCGGCAGCCTGCCCTGGCAAGGACTGAAGGTAGGTCTGAGCTTTAGGCTTTGCCCTTGGAAACTCCAGCTGCTCTCTGCCCAACAGAGAATCTGAGGCAGGAAACACCTGACGAATCTGGCTGTAAACACTGCCCTCTCCTCTGTTACCCCTGAAGTCTAAGGACAAGGTGTTGGCTTTACCTAAAAACCATGTTAAGATAGAAATACATCACCGGTCACCTCAGGGTGCCATCAGCATCGCTGAGTTGGTGTGAGTAGGGAGAGGAGCTGAAGCTGAGCTGCTGGGACAGGGACAGTGATAGGAGAGTGGCTGAGCTGTCGGAGCAGCTTTGCTGTGTCGTGACACTGGGACATGACTGGAACACAGGGGTTGGTTCTGAAATGCTGGTTCCAGCACGCAGTCCCACAGCTGTGGAACGTATGGATAACGGCAGCGGCGCGATGGTTTTAAATGCACAGATGGACTCCAGCTTAGGAAAAAACCCGGGGTTTTGGCAGAAGGATGGAGCTTGGCTTCTCTCCAGAGCTGCTGGGTGCTTGGGGCTTAGAAGTTTATGAAACACCATGTGCAATGGGGAGGGCCACGAGCGACTGAGTTACAGCAGCTGCAGCCAACATCCCTCAGCTGAATTGGCTGGTAGTAAGTCGTGCTGGCTCAGAAGCTGTTGGGAAGTTGCATCTTCGCTTCCCCATCACTTTCCTGATGGTTAAGCTACCGTGTTCAGCTGTGGGATTGCAGGGAGTGATGGGATCAGCTTCGATCAGGCTGGGAGGAGGTTTGGTAGTGAAGACAGTAACTCCTGTTAGTCCTGTTGGGAAAAGGAGAGTGGCTTTTGGCTTTGCAGGCCCCTCCCCGAGTGCTGCTGTGGTCAGCGGCAGTGGCTCATGTGCCAGACCTTGCTAAGCTGTGCCAGATCTTGCTAGGCTGTGCCAGACCTTGCTAAACTGCTCTGTCACCACGTGCACAGGGCTGGGCTCAGCTGAGCTTTACCAGATGTGTGCTGGAAATGCCGGTGACATCTCACAGCACACGGGCTCTTTAGTGTGATCTAGAATGTGACATCTCCTGGGTCTCCTCAGCTTACACTTCTGGTCTGTGCTGCCAGGGCTAAAGCCTTGAGAGAACATCTCACCATGCTCATTGTGCTGCTGGCAGAGCAAATTGGCATATTTGGAAACAAGAGGCAAGAAAACCCCTTCTTAGGGAGCTGATTGGAGCAGAATCCTCTGCTTCAGGAGGGATTCCTCTGGTTCTGGGGTCCCCAGGACAGGAAGGACACGGAGCTGTTGGAGGGAGCCCAGAGGAGCCACAAAGATGCTCAGGGGCTGGAGCACCCCTCCTGTGAAGCCAGGCTGGGAGAGCTGGGCTGGCTCAGCCTGGAGAAGAGAAGGCTCCAGGGGGACCTAATTACGGCGTCCCGATCCTTAAAGGGGTCCTACAGGGCCATGGGAGAGGGGCTGGTCACCAGGGAGTGCAGGGACAGGACACGGGGTCCCGATGGCTTCAGGCTGGCAGAGGGCAGGGGGAGGTTAGATGTGAGGAAGGAATTCTTCCCTCTGAGGGGGAGAGGCCCTGGCACAGAGTGCCCAGAGAGGCTGTGGGAGCCCCAGGGTCCCTGGCAGGGCTCAAGGCTGGGTTGGATGGGGCTTGGGGCACCCTGGGCTGGGGCAGTGTCCCTGTCTATGGCAGGGGGCTGAAGCTAAATGGACTTTGAGATCCCTTCCCACCCAAAGTGCTCTGTGATTCTGTGATTTATGTGGGAAACTGAAAATGGTTTCATGTTTCTTGATGAGCAGCTATTTAATCAGTGCTGACTGAGCAACAGCACTCAGGGGGTGAAAGGAGAGACACTATGGGAGTAGCATGGGGTTTGGGAGACGCACGATTGATGTGAGCTCATGTCACCTGCATGGTGCCATTCTGTCACGCACAGTCAGCCCCAGATTGCCATTGCAGCTTTACCTGCCTTCACAGTTATTTTTGAAGGCAGCTTGGCTGACGGTGGCTCTGAGCCGGGGACGGGGCCCAGATGTGCCATCACAGCGTCCCTTCCTGTCCCTTGCAAGCTTCCCTGTCCAGTCCTTGGGCCAGGACTGGTAAGAAATCAGCCATGTAAGACAAGCTTTGAAGGTGTTCCAAACACCTCCCTGATATTCTTTGCCAACAGCACGTAAAGCCTGTAGTGGGAATCCCAGCGTGCCGAGGCGGTATCCCTGCTATCCGTTCCGATACCACCACGAATCGTGATTAATTACCTTGTTTTCCTCCTATCACAGCGTGTCCTTTATCACATGGTTGAACTCTTTCTCCACAACTGTTTTTTCTTTGTGCTCTGCAGGCTGACACCTTAAAAGAGAGGTATCAGAAGATCGGGGACACAAAGAGAAACACTCCGGTTGAAGTTCTCTGTGAGAACTTTCCAGGTAAAGCCCTGCTGGGACCATCTGAGAGCAGGTGAATGTGTTAAGATCCATCATTGAATTCCACCTTCTGGTGGTAGTTTTAAGGAGAGCGGTATTAGGGGTGTGCTTCTGCCCAGCACCTGTTCTCCAGTTAAACAAGAGGCCACCTTGGTGCTAGGAGAGTGGAGGGACCATGAAGTTAAAGTACCCCATGGCCTTCCTGGAGTTGTTTTGGTGTTCTGTCCAGGGAGAGCCCCCAGGTCCCCACAACCAGTCCTGTTCCTGTGGGAGCCGTTGTGTAACATGTGAGGAGCACCATGCCTGCAACGGGGTAGTCATTTGCTTCGATCACACTAAGTCCCCAGGCACATCTTTATCCAAAATCCACCCATTCCAAGCAGAAGAGCTTGGGGTTGGCTGTTCTCATCTTCTTCCCCAGTGCTCCTTCCCCAGAGCTTGGTCAGACCCGCAGGTCTGGGCTGACATGAGGCAGGAGAACTTACTTCTGTTCCTTGCTCAACTGAAACCTGCTGGTCTCCAGCTTTCAGAGGTACTAGCAGGAGTAGCACCTCTCTCTTTTACCTCCATGCAACACACATGGTGCAAGCCACCGGCAGAGCTAAGCATCACTAAGCAATGCCATGCCTATTTTTGCTAGCTAAAGGCAAAGCCATCAGCTGAGGGGAAGGGGCAGGACACGAGTCACCAGGGCTCAGCTCTGTGTGCACACAGTACGACCCGAGCGCAGGAGAGCAATTAATTAGCTTAACACTGACCACTGTTCTGTGTGCACCAGGTAAATGAACACCGGAGCCTCCCCCTTGGAAGTCTCCTGTTGAAAATTCCAAGGCTGTGATGGGCATGATGCCTCTGGGCAGCCAGGGCCTGGTTGTTGCTGGAGCTCAGGGGTGCCATGGAGCGCTGTGCTTTGGGATTGATTTGCGTTGTGGGCTGTCGTAGGCAGAAGTAGCACCAGCGGCCCAGGCTGCTTCCTCACAGCGTGGTGCTTGGCGCTAAAACACAGACCGTGTTCAACAGCAACTCACTCAAAGGGAGGAAACACAGACTCTTACTAGACAGCGCGGGGCAGGAGGGCTCTGGAAAGTAGTCTCAGATACATGTAGCTATAAAAGCCCAGTGAGTAGGACACTGAGGGTGAAGACTTATTGGATATCCTCAGCTTCTGTCAATGAGCTGAGCCCGAGCAGCTCGTGTCACTGATGATCCAGCCCTAAGCCCAGCTTTAAGCACGGAGCCGGAGTCCAGCACCGTAGGGAGCCTTGCTGGAGTTAACTGGGAAGCGCGGTTCCGGTGTGTGTGTAAGTGATGGAGCTGACGTGCAGGCAGGACTGACGCTGCTGCTCTCTTCCCCTTTCCCCACAGAGGAGATGGCCACGTACCTCCGCTACGTTCGGCGGTTAGACTTCTTTGAGAGACCAGACTACGATTATTTACGAACCATCTTCACGGAGCTGTTTGAGAAGAAAGGCTACACCTTTGACTACGCCTATGACTGGGTCGGCAGGCCAATTGTAAGTTGTCCATGTCCTGCCAAGTGCTGCTTCTGAGCTCTTTGCTCCTAACGATCCCAATTAACACCGGTCAGCTCAGGATCAAACCATTCTCTAGCTACCGTGCACTCAGTGTAGTGAGATGCCCTAACGTTGTGCTCAGGGGGTCCTTGTAGCACACTGATGTTTCCTCAAGGGGCAGAAGGTCCCTTCCCACATCTCTGGCCTTTCCCTGGTGGGACTTTCAAACCCATCGCAGTGGGTGTGACTCAGATTTGACACTGGTATTTAAAGACATCCGTCTTCAAACTACCTCAGCACTGAATGGTGGAAGACCTCTGTAACGGTCGAGTTCTCATGGAGAAGTGGAGGAGATGTAGGCAGGGCCCTGATGGGTGCTTGGTGAATAACTAACCAGTTCTGAGCTCAAAAAGATCTCAGGGCATACCCTGCTCTGAAGGCTGAACCAGCTCTTCCTCGCTCACAGCAAGGAAATTTGGGGGTAACCAAGCTCCATTTAGCAGTTCCACGACACCAGACACCGTAACCATGATCTCATCGTGTTGTTTCTATTCTCAAAAGCCATTTATACTCAAGAACACCTTGGCTAAAAGCTGTGTCATGGGGAGAATGGGAGAGGAGGAAAGTCTAAAGCCCTTCTGCTGGCTGCAGTGCAGGCTGTCGCTCGTGTTCTGGGTCCTTCTGCTGAGAGCCTTTGTGCTCATGACCTCTCACCAGCAGTGGCACCTGTCAGTTACCTCTCACCGGTACCAGATCAGCACTGAGCGCGGGAGCGTTGTAGGGATTCACTGTCCCAGCTGTATTTAGCATGCCCAGTGTTTGCTGTCCCCACAGAAGGGATCGCTCCCTTTGTGAACCGTGGCTCGTTTTGGTTTAATTACAAAGGCAATTGATACAAAGCTCCTCGTAAGACAAGCGTGCTGTCGCTGACAACTGCCGCGGTTGCTATGGAGATTCGGGTGTAGGGAGCAGGGATTATGACTCGGAGGATAGCAGGTGAAGCTTTCCTTTTAACAGGCCCAGTTTCTATGCAAGCATGATTTTTAGAAGTGGCAGGATGATAAAATGAGGAAGATGAGGCTGTATATTCTGGGATGGTTTAATCCTGTGACACACGTTAGCTGTGATGCCACACCAAGAGATACTGGGCTGTATCTTTCTAATTCATTTTTGTACAAGGTGCTGGTGTCCAGCATGGGATCACATGTCCATCAAATCACAGGGATTCCTTAGCCCTGGCTGCAGTCTGCCTTGGCTGCTGTCAGTACCCCTGGGCAGCGTTTCGGTGTTCAACCCCTCAGAAGCCAGGCTGACAGCATGGTTCACTCATGCATGTGTTGAGAGAGAGGGAGCAGCGTCTCCAGAACTGGCTTCATCCTAACCAGCACCTTGTTTTTCCAGCCCACTCCAGTAGGATCTGTTCATGTAGATTCTGGGACGTCGGCGGTAACGAGAGACAGCCACATCCACAGGGACCGGCCATCGCAGCAGGCTCTCCGTAACCAGGTGTGTTGCTCACAGCCGCTTTGGTGGTGCCACAGCTGCCTGGCACCTCTTGGGAGTGGAGAAGCGGAAGCAATATACCATCAGAGGTGGCTGGGGCCAGTTCTTGCCTTGGTCATGGCATGCATGATTCCTGCTGGATTTAGAGATTGTGAGCAGGATTCTGTCGTAGAATCACAGACTGGTCTGGGTTGGAAGGGACCCCAAGGATCATAGAGCTCCAAACCCCCTGCCACAGGCAGGGCCACCAACCTCCAGGCCTGGAGCTACACAAGGTTGCCCAGGGCCCCATCCAACCTGGCCTTGAATGGGGACAGAGCATCCACCCCCTCTCTGGGCAGCCTGTTCCAGCACCTCAAAGCAACTGTCAAAGCAGTGGGATGCAAAAATACTCCATTGGTCAGTGGAGTTCCTCAGGACCCTGCAAGGGGAGTACAGTTTGGAAGGGGTGATTTTTCTGGGGGTTGTGGGTAAAAGCTGTTGTAAGTCAGCTATCCAGCCTGGGCACGCTATGTGGTCAACCATGTGGAGTAGGCCATGGGCTGTGGCAATGGCAGCCTGCCCCCAGGTGCCCCCTCCCCACAGCCCACATGGCTGTGATATGGATGTGTGTGTCCCCTGTGCACACAGTATATCCTTCTCAGGGTGTCTGGCTCACAGCGTGGGTGTTGGAGAGCATTAAGGACTGCCCAGGGTAGGGTCCCTTGGGGAGGCTGGGCATCATGGTCGGGATGAACTGCCAGTTTCTAAATTTCCCCAGGGTTTTTTTTTCCTTTCTAATTGTAATTTTTTGGTGGTGTTGAGAGTTTGGGTTTTCTGTATTAACAGAACCGATGAGAAGCTCGGTAGATCTCCAAGCACCGGCTCCTAGCTAGAGCTGTGGGGTGCTCTTACCTCCCAGTGAGTGGTTCTGTGGAGTGCTCCTCTAACCGCCGTGTGCCCTTCTCACTCCTTGTCCGCCGGCTCTGCTCGCGCTCGGGGGGTCGCGGGGGCAGAATCAAGCCTGAGATGTCATCACCCGTTTGGGCTCAGCTCCCCTCGTTCCATGCAGCAGGGCTCTGGGTGGTGGAGCCCTGGATGTAGCCTAGAACACCTCCAAAGCCACAATCAGGATGGATGCCCCTCGTTAGGAGAGTCGCTTGTAGGAAGCCTGATGGTTTGAAGCACGTGTGTGGTACCGTGTTTACGCATGCTGATTGGTTTGGACTGGTTTGCGAGTACTAGTAAAAGAATCTGCTTTAATATCTTGCCTGATTAATGCATTAACACCCCACACCCCCCTTTTTTTTGGGTGGCATTCTCTAGTTGTCCACTCGGACAACACTGTGTACATATGAGGCGTCTTGTTCTTTTTCACTGGGTTGGAAAAGCCCTTTAAGATCATCAAGTCCAACCGTCCCTGTCCTGTGCTGACCCAGATCCCTGAGCACCTCATCTACCAATCTGTTAAACACACCCAGGGGTGGGGACTCAGCCCCCTCCCTGGGCAGCCTGTGCCACAGCCCCACAACTCTTTCAGGGAAGAACTTTTCCCTCCCAGCTGAGCTGACCCTGCCCTGGGGCAGCTTGAGGCCATTTCCCCTTATCCCATCTCCTGTCCCCTGGCTGAAGAGACCATCGCCCACCTCTCTGCACCCTCCTGTCAGGCCAGTGGAGGTGGTGAGAAGGTCTCCCCTCAGCCTCCTCTTCTCCAGGCTGAACACCCCCAGCTCCCTCAACTGCTCCTCAGAAGGTTTGCTGCTCTCCAGCCCTTTCTCCAGCCTGGTTGCCCTTCTGCTGTTGGCCCCAGGTCAGCTCAGCTCTGCCTGCCTGCGGTACACTTCTCGGATATAGGGAGCATTCCTCCAGCTGGTCAGTTGGGTGTAGGTGCTCTGAGACCCTCCTGGGGCTTAGGCAAGTGCTGGATGTGTTGCCATCAAAGCTGGGTGGCCTGCAAGGAGCTCCACCTGCAACTGCAAAGTGGTTCTTCTAATGAACCGAAACTCTGGTGACTCAGTTCTAGTTGTTTCATTCTCTGAACTCCATATCTGCTGGGGACGAAGAAGAAACCATTTGCGCAAGTTTCTTCTCTGCTTTTCAGCCACTGGCCCTCCCTCCAGCCGAGCAGGTGTGGTGGATGTGTCCTTCTGGACTGCACTGGTCAGGAGGAGTTCCAGTGTGTGGAACCAGCTGCCAGGGAAACGATCAGTGGCTTTGGGTTATGCTGCAAACCTGAGTGTAAACCTAAGTGTTTTAGGGAGGTCAGGCTCCTGCGTGTGGTCGTGCCGCTGCCATGCCCAGTGCCACGGCGGGGGTGACCTGCCAGCTGTGGTGTAACATTCCATCAGCATGTTTAATTCCCTGCTGGAACCCATGGAAATGAAGCCAAAATAATTTCCTGGGAAGCTGGGAGCTTTCTCTTTGGGGAGCAGCTAGAGCAGGAGAAACCTGCTCCTGCAGCAGGGTGCCGCAGACACTGCTGACATCAAGTATGACATGCACTTGGTACAGAGAAGATTTAGCCTGGCTAGAAGTTGGAAATGCCTTGCTTTTTGCCAAGAAACTAACTCACTAACAAACACCCTTTCGTTTTTTCCCCTCATTCACCTTTTTCCCTCTCTCCCATTTCCCTCCCACTCCCAAACATGTGAGCAGGCGTCGTCAGATCGCCGCGGGGAGTGGGAGATCCAGCCGAGCCGGCAGACCAATACCTCGTACCTGACATCCCACTTGGCTGCGGATCGGCACGGAGGATCAGTGCAGGTACCTCTCCCTCCTGACCTGTACAGCCTGCATGTGAGAATTCCTGTTAAATCCCCCAAACCCTCCTCAGATCGCAGGGACATAGTGATCAGGAGATCTGGGTTGGTCCTGTCCTGTACCCATAATGGTTTTGTGAGGCCCAAGCTGTGATGGCCAACGTCGTTGCAGTTACTGCTGTGATGGTGCTTTTCCACCAAGAGCTATTTTGACCTCAGATTTGTCACACTGAACTCAGACAGCAGTGTACATGGGCAGGTCTGGGCTATAAAGCACCTTCCATCCCCACCTTGGGGATGCTCCTCAGTGGTAAGAGGCAGCTGGAGTAAGATCTGTTGTGTCTAAACCCCGTAAGCAGTCGGAAAATAGTTGAGCAGTTCTAGTTTAGGCTTGACAGGTGAGGCTGCAAAGATGCCTTCCAACCCAAACCACGCTGCGGATTCGGCTCTCGGCACAGAGCAGTGTTGGTGTTGTTCTACACAAGGGGAATAGTCTCCTGGTGCAACTCCCCACGGACAGTGTATCTACAGAGGAAAGGCAGTCCCAGTCTGAATGTGACTGGGAAGGAACCCTTGGGGGTTCACCTAAACCCCACCTAAACCTGGGTGAGCCTACAGTGGGATGAGTCTGGGAAGGGGTTGTCACTCGAGAAGAGGTCTTTAAAGCACGTGATCTGAGTCTTGACCTGTTCTGGTAGAGACCAGCCATGGGACTTGGTCTGCAGAAACAGCAGTTGCTGGTAGGACTTGAATATTCGAAATGAGCGTGGATAGACCCACTTAATAGTGAGGGGACACCTGCTTCAGTGGCTCACTTCCCTTCGCCTCTGATGGTTAGGTCATCCAGAGCCACCGAGAATACTGGGTGGGACCTTCGCCTCCTTCCCCAACTTCCTTGTACCTTGTGGAAAGGCAGAGAGGTGGAGCAGGAGGGGAACCATGCTTTGTTGCAGCTCTGGATCCTGGAGCAGCTCCAGGTGTTCACAGCAACACACAGGAGCCGTCCCTGCCTTCCAGATGGAGCGCAGAAGGGCCGGCTGAACTTGGGTCCCAGGCAGTTGTTGTGGCAGTTAGAGTGGTGATGAATTACCCAGAACATGGGGTGTTCTCCTGGCGAATGCAGAGCTGCTGTAGCAGGGTGTCTGGGTGCTCATCCTTGGGACAGAAGCGCTGGAGTAAGCCATGGGGTCAGCTGTGAAGTAAAAAAAGATAGGGACCATTTCAATGGCTTTTGGCTGAGGATGTAGTTCCAGAAACTGGCTGGCGGTCTTCACACTACACCTCCTGAAGTGATGTGGCCTCCCAGAGACACAAGACACATGCTGGGCACCGGAATGTGAACTGGTTAACACACAGTCCCCTGCCTCTCCACACCAGGCATCCAAGGAATCCCCCAGCCTTGATAAGAGGGTGCAGAGAGACAGGGGCAACTGGAAGTTACTCCCTAGATGTCTCATTCCTCACAGCATCCCTTATCCAGGCGGGTGGAAACGCATCACAGTGTGAGGGGACTTTGTTAACGGGGTGTTCCTTTGTGTTTCAGGTGGTGAGCTCGACCAACGGGGAGCTGAATGTGGACGACCCGACGGGAGCACACTCCAACGCACCAATAACAGCGCAGGCAGAGGTGGAGGTGGTGGAGGAAGCTAAGTACGTTTGCTTTACAAACAGGCTTTCCACTGGTGTGGTCATTAATCCTCCTCCTGGGCAGCAAGTGGGGATGTTTACCCGTGGTGAAGTCCTCGGTGCTCGTGTCCCGTGCCCTTTTCCTTGCATACCGCTGCTTCCATGCATGGTGCCTTCAGTGCTGCTGCTGCTGCTTCCCTTTTTACACTTGTCATGGCTGGAGAACGTGACTTACTCGGAGCATGTGTTGCAGGACAGACAGTAGCACAAACACCCACAGGCCAATTGATTCTGGGAATCCCGGTGAGCGGCCCCTATTCCAGGAGGAGAAGGCACTGTACTCTTTGTGCAGAGAGTGTAGGAGTAGCTTGAGCACAGCCCAGTGAGGAGATTGTGGGTCTGGAAGTTAACGTGTTCATTGCAAGAAGAGATTGTCAGGTACCCAGCACTGTCCTAACGTAACTCGGGCAGGGCTGGGCAGTTCCCACCGCCAATTCTCGTGGTCCAGCCCAACAGAAGCTGAGTGAGGGGAACCAGGAGCACCCCTCCAGGTCGCAGGGAAGAGTGTGCTCCCTCTGAGCTGACCTCTCCTCTGTAGCTCGTGCTCAGGAGCAAGAACCAATGTTCAAAGTTGCTGCTTGGACCATTTTGGCCTCCTTTGCACACGTGCTGCGTCTGGCGCCATCACGTCACCTTCTGCATGACCCTCAACATGGTCCCTTCTCCTTGCCTCTGAACTAAACCAGGACCTAGCAGGTCACAGTGACACTCCCTGTGCTGCCTGTGGAGCCACCTTTGAACCAGTTGGTGCTGTGATGTTGCCCAACTGCCTGGTTATAATTTGACTGGATGACGTTGGTGTAACCTGTCCCATGTTGTTTATCTCGGCCTTCATGGGAACCTCGGTTAGGAACGGCTTGTGAGAGGGCACAGGTGAAACTGGCAGGCGTGAGAAGGGGTGTGCTGGGAAAGGTCCCTAGCTATGTGGCAGTCCTTGGTGTCCTCAAGCTCTTCAGCTGTCTATTCCCCTGTCCCTCAGGACACGCTCATGGGGGGATCATGCTCGCTGTCAGCTGGTCTGGGTGTGATGCTGGCAGCCACAGCAACAGATAGGCTTTCTCCTCCCATGAGAGAAGTGAGCCTTGGTTCTGGGGCAGGCTCCTCATCCAGTACGGTGGGCAGGGGAATCTCGAGGCAGGACTGGCGATATGGAGCATGGCTGGCAGGTCAGGCCAAAGTGGGTCTCTCCCAGGCACGTGGCTTGGGGGTGCTCCCAGGATGGGGCAAATCGCCACCCTTACCAGTTCTCGATGCAGCGGCCCAAAGCAAGGCAGAGCCAGCTTTTAAAGATGGGGCCACCTTCAGCCTGTGCTTCCACAGCACCTTGTGTGGCCAGGCCAGGTCCAGACCCCATGCCCATGAACAGGGGAGACGCCAGAGCAGGCGAGAGGGAGCAGACAAGAACCATGCTGCTGCCCAGGCTGTGTCCCCCTGGGCACGGAACTGTTCCATCCCTCTGCAGTCCTCATTTGCCTGGTCCCAAACTGGTTTTGGAGGTGCTGGGAAGCAGAGAGTAGGTCACAGGCTGCTTTGTGCTGACAGGTTTGGGGTATCGTGTCGTTCCCAAGTGTATCCTGCTCTGTCCCTCTTGCCACAGGAAGGCCTGGCTTCAGCCCCCCTTGCATCCGCGATCGTAAATCCCCTTGCTCCGATGAGGAGGGCAGAGGATTTTGGGATTCTGCTCTGCAGCACAGTGGGGCAGAAGGAGCTGGAGCCGCGGCTCCGTGTTTCAGGCTGAGATGCAATAGCCGGAAGGTCTTTCCCCAGCAGTCCTGGCAGTCAGAGGAGCTGTGCCAGCGCTTCAGCTTCGGGGTGCGCCAGAGATGATAAGCTCTGGATCCCGTCCGCGGGCAGGTTCTGGGTACAGGTCCATGATCTGGCCCTTGTGGCGCTGGACAAGAGCAGACTCCTCTCCTGGGGGCCCAGAGCCCCTTTCTGATCCCAGCCCCAGACCAGAGCCCCGTGGGGCCGGCATCTCCGTGGGAGACAGAGGGGGTTGTTTGTCAGAGGCCTCGAGACCCCGGGAAAGGTGGCAAGGGCAGAGGTGGTGTGAGGGCTGGGGGCGGGCGGCGGGCAGGCATGGTGTGTGTCTGCCAGTCTGCACTGCATGTTTGCATGGCTGCAGTGACACGCTTCCATCCCACCTCTGTGAACTAATCGCTCTTTCTTCCTTTCTGTGTTTTTTCTCTACACTCTCTGTAGCTGCCTGAAAATGCTCAACTTGTGGTGAGTCCCTCTCTCCAGTCCACATGCAAGGGGGAGCGGACCAGACTAGACTGGGGCTGGCAAAAAATCAAACCCAGCAAACCCTAAAAAAAAATGGCACAAATTCCAAGCCAACCCAGAGCTGTTTTGGTTGTAGGACCGTGCTGAGGACCACAGGCGATATTGGGGAGGGTGTGGGCTGTGCCTGAGCGGCTGCATTAGGCTGAACAATTCGGCTGATCTCTGAATTGATGGGTGCAAAACATTGATCCTCCTCTATTGGGCTTAGCATCTCCCCCAAACCGTTACGCCCGTGAGCGGATGATGCCTGATGGAGTTGGGCAGAGTCGGGACCAGGCTTGCCGAGCATCTGGCAGGAATTCCTCGTGTGGGGAAAGGGAAAACCTCGCGCTGGGTGTCGAGGGGAGGGGGCCGGTCGCTTCCTCGCAGAGTTTCCTCTGAAGAAGCGCTGGCTGGGGTCTCTGTGGCTAAAGAGAGGATGGAAAGACGTGGCTGTGGAGCCCTCGGCAATGGCAGCGCCCCAGCTAGAGCCCCTGCTTGGAGAGGGTGGGGAGGAGGTGGCTCCTTTCCAAAAACCC
Source organism: Porphyrio hochstetteri (assembly GCA_020800305.1). NCBI lineage: Eukaryota > Metazoa > Chordata > Aves > Gruiformes > Rallidae > Porphyrio > Porphyrio hochstetteri. Next base: position 12,326,769 of record CM036915.1, on the reverse strand, counting down.
CGCAGCCTGCGGGTGAGCTGGCTTCTCCAGGAGAGAAGGGGCGGAGGGCTTGGGATTAGCCCTGGGCCAAGCCCAGCTCAGGCACATGTTCAGTTTTATTAGGGTTTAGAAGCCACAGCTGTAGTGTCCCAATCTCCATGTGTCCCGTGGAGGTGTTCTTTCCCTCCCTTTCCCCCCCCCCAGCCTTCCCCCAGGGGATCCACCCACCCAATAAGCAGAGGACCAAGCGGAGACTGGGATGAGGAGTTTGTAGATCTGTGGGAGGGCTGATGGGGGGGAATCGCTACAGAGTGAGGTGACAAGGCCCATGTGTGGCGAGGAATGTCCTTGTTGGATGGGAGACTGACCGCCTCTGCCCTGCTCTCCATAGGCATTGCCTCCAATACCTCTGGCATCTCTGGCTTCTCTGTATGTCGTAGTCTGGGGCTGTTCTCTTGGGCATTGTCTGCATGCAGAGAGATCACGTTTTGTAATTGTCAGCCTGCCTTATTCTTTTATTTTGGTGTTTTGCCTCTGCCTGTCTGAACTGTCAGGACTTCCTTTCCTGAACCCTTCCCCGGACCTCTGAGTAACAGCCTGAAGTCAGTCAGTCAGTCAGTCGGTCGGTCAGTCAGTCAGTCAGCCAGGTCCCTTCTTTCAGTGCCCAAGGAACCGAGCGCTGCTCAGCCCTCTTCTTCCCTTACCCACTGCATGCGAAACCATAACTCGTGCGTTTTCCATCCTCTCTCCCCTCAACGTTCTCCCCCCTTAACTCTCCATTGCCCAAGTCATGAAGGAAGGTGGCTGCTGTGGGAGAGAGATACCACCACAGGCTAGAGCAGGAGAAGGTGGCAGATGGCCTGGGGCAATAAAACACAAGACCAGTCCTGGGCGGGGTGGGGGGGGCGTTAAAAGCTCCAGCTTAGAGTAGGAGCCTGGGTTGGGCAACAGGAAAGCTTCAGGCTGCAGATGTCAGGCTAGGTGGGTAGCGATGGAGGTGGCACAGGTTGCTCTCAGCCCAATTTCCTGCAAGGGAGAGTGCTTTGCGTTCCCTCTCGTCTCCCCTCTGAACCAGGCCCATGGAGGAACCTAAAGACAAACTGTGGGACAGAACTTCCACTGGCCTTTAGTCCCTGCAGCTGGAGGAACATGTGGTGGGACGTGACCCTCCTCTTGCTGTGGCTGCTTGAGCTCTCCATGCCACAGGGGGTTTGGTGTCCCCAGCAGGCAGGTGCTGCCGGCAGGTTTGGCTCACAGGGCAGGGGGGTGGTCACTCATCACTTTTGCCCCCCCATAGTAAGGCTCGTGCATTCAGGACAAGCACCTTCTGGGGTGCGAGTGAGAACCAGTCAGCTCCTCCAGCTCTGATGGGACAGAAGCAGAGTGCTGACATTTTAGGGCTGCAGAGGTCCCAATGGAAAATACTCTGGAGATGTGGTTAGAATGTTTTTTTAAGGCTGTTGGTAAAAAGAGGCTTGTAGGGAAAAAATGGGCATTGTGTGCTCCCATCTGCTCTTGGGCTGAGCCAGGCACCCCTTCAACCAGCCTGGAAAAGTAGTTCTTGGGCATCGCCTGCGCTTCTCTGGAGGTGGCTGTAGTGGCAGGGGAAGAACAGGAGGGGAAGGGGCAGCAGAACCTGTGCAGGACAAACCATCCTCTGTGCAGAGGGTTCCTGACATGGGCTGAGTATAGAAAGGCAGGCGTGCCTCAAATGCCCAGCAGTTCCATAGGAAGCTGAGCAGGACTAGAAAGCCTGGGTGGGGGCTTTCAGCGTATCCCACAAGTGAAACTGCCTCTCCTCATGGTTCAGCTGCGATGGGCGTTCTTTCCCCCACCTCAGCCTCACACTATCCATCCTTCTTGCTTCCCCTGATCCCTGGGCGCTACGCACCTCCCTCGCATGGGATGGGGGAAGAAGCAGGCATTCTGCATACCGGCACTGAGTAGATCACTCCAGGGTGGAAGCTCTGGTTGTCATGAAAGGTTCAGTAAAGAAACCTGGTCCCTGAGCCGAGGTCTCTTTGGAACTTGGTCTTTTTAGCAAAGGGTTGTGAAAACCATGTGTCTCCATAGCCGGGAGGAGCATCCGGGGCTCGTTTCTCCCAGTCCACTTCCTCTGGGGTTCAGACAGAGGGAGCGGAGGGTCGGGATCCTTGTTTCACTGCTCTCCCGGACAGCTCCTCCTGTTCCTGTCCTAGTTGAGCCTCGGGAAGGAGACCCAGCCCCAGCGCTCAGGACTGCGCCCTGCTGTCACCCGCAGCCTTTGGGCAGTGGGATTCCCTTCCCCAGCCTGCTGGTCTGCCAGTCTGGGCTGGTGGGGCCAACCACCCACCAGCACCCGCCAGCCTTGCCGACCATCCCACAGGATGGCCATCCCGTCCAGGCCCTGGGCCAGGCGCGTGGAGGTGCTGTTGCATGTGGCTGAGCAGAGGGAAGCCTGGGGTCAGGGAGGGAAGGGAAAGAGTGGGACACCTTCCCGGGGTGCCGGGCACGGGGCTAACTTGCCTTGTCCTTTGTGCCCCAGGTGCTGCTGCTTCTTTAAGAGGAAACGGAAGAAGACGGCTCAGCGTCACAAGTGACGGGTGCCTCCTGGGCCTGGCAGGAACCACCACGCCTGCAGCTCCTGCCCTGTCTCACTGGAAGGGGCTTCTCTGTAGGGGGGAGGAGGAGGAGGAGGCATAGGAGGAAGAGAGAAAGAAACAAAATGAAACAAAACAAAAAAACACAAAACAAAAAAAAAAAAAAGAAAAAAAGTGACATTTTAAACCAAAAAGAGAAGAAAACGTTCCAAAACAAACTACTCCAGGGTGGATCTGCTGAATGGTCTCCCTCGTTCACTCCAAGCCTGAAGCTCCTTTTGGGACCAGGACTGTGGCTGGCTCAGGTCTTGGTCGCCCTGGGAGGGGGGCTGGCTGGCTGACCCTCCTGCCCGTTGTTTACGGCGAAGGCATCGTTCACGCAAACCTGAGGACTGTGCTTAGTTCCTGCTCACTTCCCTCCCCTCCCTCCCCCCCGGCTCTCCGCTCCTCCGTCCTCCTCCCTCCGTAATTAAGCGAAGGAACACACCGTAGCAGGCCGGATTGGCTGCGGGGAGGGCAGGAGGACGTGGGGCAGGCAGGAGAGCTGTGCGGGAGAAGGGCCTGACTGCTGCGGCAGCGAGAGGCAGGTTCCCGCTCCGGCTCCTGGGGAACAGTTACACTGTAATGCGCAAGCTGTGAGAAATTTGCAATCTACTGTTCCAGTTAGGGTTCCCCCTCCCCGCCCCCACCCCGGCTCCCTCGACACCCCCCTCCTCTGATGGTAACCGAGCAATGTGGATTGTTTTAAAGAAGCTGACGTCGTTGCACTTTTTATTGTTTTTAGCATTTACAGATGCACATTGTATCTGGATCTCTGCTTGGCCCCGCGGCGCCAGCGCAGACAGACATGCAGCTGGGAAGACAGTGGGGTGCAAAGAATGCCCTCGAGCGGGGATGGCGGGGACACCCGCGTGACCCTCGTGCCAGCCTGGGGTCCCCGACACCCACCTTGGGCAGCGCGCTGAGGAAAGCATACTTGAATCTTCAATCACCCTTTCTAGCTGCCAGTGAATGTCCCTACCATGGTTTCCTACACCGTGCCTGACCCAGCTGGGCCAGGAGATGTGAGGCTGTAGCCCGGCATTGACAGGAACGAGCGGCATCAGCTTTGCTGGCCTGGAGGGGGCTGGGGGGGGTGGGTTTGTGCTGGCTTAAGAGGTAGATCTGGATTAAGGTAACTGGGAGGCAGCTGCATCCTGAAGCGTAGGCGTTTCTCCGTGCGGGCAGCTGGGCCGGCTTCTCGGATCCCTCCGGGTGTGAAACACGTTACCTCCTGTGGGAAAGCATTAGTGGGAGCAAAGCTTCCCTGGCCCGAGCGGGGATACTTCACTGCCTTAACACTTCATCTCCAAACGGTCAGATGGGTTGGACTAGGATAGCCTTCACGTCCCCTCTGCCAGCGTGGGCCTGGGGCACGCAGGATGCCATCCCACCCCGTGGGAGAAGCCACAGTTCTCACGCACCGTTCTGGAGCCAAACCGATCACTAGCAAAGGGCTTGGGGCACTCGGACCAGGTGTAAGGAAAAACCCCCACAAAACCAGAAACAAAACCCCAGCTGAATCTCGTGTTTCCGAACTTGGAGGAAGCCACAGCTATATTACTGTAGATGTGGCAGGCCTGTGGGCAGGCTCGAGCAGCTTCTGGGGAGGTTCTGAACGGGGTCCTTGTGCTTTTGTCTTCCCGCAGGTGACACCTTGTGCTTGAGGGACTTTGCTTGTCATAAGCTTGGGCCTGGCTCCCCCCTGAAATCCCAGAGAGCGCGAAGGGAGGAAAGGGAGAGGCTCGGTCTCGGCATCTTTTATGGTTTGAGGATCTGCGTAGCTTGGAGTTTGTGGAAGCTCAGTGCCCCTGGCTGGGTGGAAGCAGGTGTAGAGGGCAGGAGATCATCTTGAGCAGGGAGCTGCTGGGCTCGCTCTTTGTACCCTGCAAAGCAGGCAGGTGCTGGTGTGCTGCCAGGGCAGAAAGGCCTCGCTTTCTTGCCTGGATCCTCATTGGGTATCTTTTTGCCATTCTCCGCTGCATTCTCTCCACGCCTTACCGCGACAAGAGCAGCTTTTGGAGGCTCAGAGCACTCTGCTCATGCACATGTAACCCCCCCTTCTCGCTCTGCAAAGCGCTTTCCTCGAGCCATACCATGGGCTGGGGCAGGAAGGGGACCACTTGCTCCCGCAGACCCACACCAGGGCCCTTCTGTCCTCTCCTCGGAGAAACGTGGATGTGTTCCACCCTTCCCCGTCCCAACTCCTCCGCTGCCAGCAGCACCCAGAAGCCCGGTGTCTTTGGCACAGGTTCCCCCTCTCCGCTGTAGGAAACCATGGTTTGGCATCTTGGGAGGGGGACGGGGGGCGAAGGGGCATGGGTGCTCCCCAGGGAGCGGTCCTGCCTGCTGCAGATGAAGCCGGGCCCTGAGACACTTCTGTTGCTGCCCTCCCAAGCCCCACTAAGTGCCTGTCACCAGAACTCGATTCCTTCTGCATCTCCTGCCGTGTTTGGTCATTCCTCGCTGCCTCCGGTCAAGGAGCAGCTTGTTGCAGCATATGTAAGTGTTTGCAGGGTGAGGGAGGGAGGGGGGCGGGGGTGCCGAAGGGGCCATCTCAACAGGTTTTGTTCTTAAATGTTTTTGGTTTGGGGCTTTTTTTTGTTGTTGTTTTTTTGGGGGTTTTTTTTTCCAGTTTTGTTTTGGTTTTTTTTTTTTCTTTTTTAAGTGAATGTATTTGATTGTTTAGAAACTTTCCTGACCTTGTTTTTAAGTGGGTTGGTTCGAGAGGTGTTTCACGGTGACCCACTGCCGCTTCTCTCCGGAGATACCGATGTTCTTTTAATCCTACGATGATGTGTTTGTAGGGGAGGAGCGTGTGTCCCCCCCACAGCATGCTGGTAATGCTCACTTGTACCAAGCCCTCTTGCACTATAATCGTACGTTGGACTCTTCAAAAGGGGCAAAGACGTGGGGCGGCTTTTTAAAATTAAAACAGCAACAACAACAACAAAAATTAAAACACAAAATTAAAACAAGGATAGTAAAGCAGGTTAACAGCAAACCCTGTGCTCGAGGAAACCACCGTTCCCCCCCAGGAAGCTCGGAGGTGACAAGGAGATGCCAGCCAGACTGAGCCAGCCGTGCTGTGGTAGGAAGCAGGGCATTAAGCCAACTTGGGAAAACTCTTCTCCAAGGAAGGAAGTGGTTGGGAGCCAGGAGACCCCCAGGGGCGTGAGGGAAGGGCTCTCGGGATGGTGCGGCGGGGGGCACTGGGTGCTGTGCTGGCCTCCCCGATGCAGCTCTCTCCCCGACGGGGTGGCCCACCAACGTTGCGATGCAGTCTTCTGAGGTATCAAGTGAGATGATTTATTATTATTATTTTTTTTTTCAATAAAACATTGCACTGCTGCATTGTTCTCCGTGAACAGACGCATTTATTGCCTCTTCCTGACAGCATCACCCATGTTTCCCATTGATCTGGTTGGGCGCACTCCTCTGGGAAGCTGAGCCCTCTGTTGAGGGAACATGGCACCATTGGTGTGGGATTGGACGGGACCCTTCTCAACAGCGTGATTTAACAGCCGCGGGCGGTTCAGCCCCACAGAGCTCGGCTGAGGCACGGCGGTGCCAATTCGCCTCCCTCTGCCTGTGCACTCCTGCTCCAAGCATCCTGGGCAGCACAACGCCCAAGCCAGTGATCGATGACTTGGAGCACGAAGATGCGAACTGCTGCAGAAAGAGCCATCCCGCTGTCTCTGGAAGAGCATCTATTCCCAAGCTTCCCGAAGCCAAAGGCCACTGTGTGTGCCTGTCCCCTGGCCAGGGTAACTGCTGAGTGTCTTGCTCAGTACAGAGAGCATTACAGGAGATGTCACCCATCACCCCAACATCCCAGGGCAGGGAGGGGCGGCTGCAGTGTGACTCTTGCCCTCAAAACTGCTCCATGTGGGATCTTTGCTGCGACGCTCCTTCTCCTCCCACTTCCCAGCCTTAAAAAGTACCAATTTTTAGCATGGATTTTCATTTTATGGTTCCAAATACTGCTCTGGGTGCTCTTGGGAGGCAGGCAGACCTCAACCTCTCTTTCCCTGGCCCCTGGAGACGTGCATCCCCATTAGAAGCTTGTGTGATCCGGCTCTATTTCAGCGGGTTATTCTTATTTTTATTCTATTTAAAATGTAATTCCCGCACCTTCAGAGAAGGGGGGTGTTTGCAAACGGCCCCGCCGAGCACCTGCAGCGCTGCAAACGCTTCAGCGTGCTGCTAAGCCTGCCCGGGTCCGGTATCATAGAGACCGGGGAGTTCTTCGGAGGACAGCCGTGCTCCTCCCCGCTCCTCCTTCAGCTCCATCGCCAGCCCTGCCCGCGCTGTGGTCTTGCGGGAATGGTGTGGGGGCTGGGTGTGGGGGTTCCAGCAGCCCTCTCCCCGCTGCGCTCTCGGGGGGATGGTGTGTGTGTGGGGTGTGGGGGGGGGTTCCAGCAGCCCTCTCCCCGCTGCGCTCTCGGGGGGATGGTGGGTGTGTGGGGGGGTTCCAGCAGCCCTCTCCCCGCTGCGCTCTCGGGAGGAGGGTGTGTGTGTGGGGGGTGTGGGGGTTCCAGCAGCCCTCTCCCCGCTGCGCTCTCGGGGGGATGGTGGGTGTGTGGGGGGGTTCCAGCAGCCCTCTCCCCGCTGCGCTCTCGGGGGGATGGTGGGTGTGTGGGGGGGTTCCAGCAGCCCTCTCCCCGCTGCGCTCTCGCAGGGGCGCAGGACAAGGCTCCATCACCACCACCTCCCGCTGCCGGGCCCGGAGCGGGGAAGGGTCCTGGGGGAGCCGCGCCGCCATTGAGTCAGTGGGTTTAACGTGGGTTTAACGCGGGTTTAACGCGTGTCCGTGTGTCCGTGTGGCGCCTGAGGCGACCGACTACAGCCCCGCGCTCCGAGCGCCCCTTCCCGCCCGGTCCGCGCGCCCGTCCCTCAGCCTCCCACCCCCTGCCAATCACCTCCCCTCCGCGCCTCTGATTGGCCGCGCCGCGGCAGCCCAGCGCAGGGCGACGTGGCAGCCGCCCGCCGCTTCGCGCCGACCCCGCCTCCCACCCCCGCCCGCCCGGAAGGTGCTGGGTCCCGCCGGGTCCCCGTGCCCGCGCCCCCCCACCCTTCCCCTCCTCTCTCTGCGGCCGTTGGTCGCGTCCGGAGCGGGCGGGGAGCGCGGCGCGTACCACTGCGCGGCGGGGGCGGGGGGGGCCGGATGCAGGCCGTGCGGCGGGCGCTGTGGCTGGGCTGCGAGCGGCGCAGGATGAAGGTGCTGGTGGCGGCGGCGGCGCTGGGCGCTGCCCTCCTGCTCCTGCTGCCCGCTGCTTCGCGGGCCGACGAGCGCAAGAAGGGGCCCAAGGTCACCGCCAAGGTCGGCGGGGGACGGAGCGCGGCGGGGGAGGCCTGTGCGGGCCCGGCTGGGGCGGGCCTGGGTGGGGGGCTGAGGGGAAAGGGGGCTGAGGGAAGCGGGGGGAGGGGCTGAGGGGAGAGGGGCCCGTGTGCAGGGGGAGTCTGAGGGGAAGGTGGGGTGGAGGGAAGGCCCGTGGTGAGGGAGGCCTGAGGGGAGGCCCGAGGGGAAGGGGGGGGGCTGAGAGGAGAGATCCCTGAAGGGAAGGGGGGCTGAGGCGTGGGGGAACCCGAGGGGACAGGAGTCCATGGGGAGGGGTGCTGAGGGGTGGGGGACCCTTACGATGGAGTAGGACCGTGGTGAGGGAGGCCCGAGGGGAAAGTGGGGCTGAAGGGAGGAGGAGTCTGAGGGGAGGGCGAGACCCAGGGTGAGGGAGGCCTGAGGGGAGGGGGAAGCCTGGGGTGAGGGGGTCTTGAGGGGAGGGTGCCCAGCTGGGCTGGGCCTGGGGAGGCCCGAGGTGAGAGGGGAACCTGGCTGGGCTGGGGAAGGAACGCCTGGCCTAGGCGCAGGAGCTGGCCCAGTGACATGAGGCCTGCTCGGCTCTGCTGATCCACCCCCTGAAACCTACCTTCACCCTCCCTCAAAGGTATTTTTCGACCTGCGGATCGGTGAGGAAGATGTGGGCCGCGTCGTCATTGGGCTTTTTGGCAAGACAGTGCCTAAGACAGTGGAGAACTTTGTGGCATTGGCCACTGGAGAGGTGAGGGGCCAGAGGCTGCCTGGCTGGGCCTCAGCCAGCACCCTGGGAGGCTCCTGCTTGGCGCCCAGAGCAGAGTGGGTCAGAGGGAGCTCTGGTTCAGCCGTTTGCTTCACTCCGTTTTCTCTCTCCCCCACCCCCAGAAAGGATTTGGCTTCAAGGGCAGCAAGTTCCACCGTGTGATTAAGGACTTCATGATCCAGGGAGGAGACTTCACCCGTGGAGATGGCACTGGAGGTAATTTGGCCCACACCAGCCTGAGGATCCGTCCGCTGGCCTGATGCAGCCGCTCTCGCCACCCATGGCCTGGCTAGCGCTGGGCACCGGTGTGGAGCTGGGGCCGTAGTGGGTGTTACCCGTGCAGCTTGGGCCAGCTGCCCAGGGAGGACCTGGAGCTCCTCACTGAGAAAACTTTTCCTGTGCAGCAGCTGGCGCCTCTGCTGGGCGTCCCAGCTGCCGGGACACGCTGAATCCCATAGGAGAAGAGTCCAAACCTTCCACCAGCACTTAGCAAACATGAGTGCGGTTGATGATAGCAGCGTTTGGGTTCCTAAGCTCTGGTCCCTGGGGCATGATCATTCCCACCCAGCTCATGAGGTGTTTTTAAGTCCCTCCTTTAGCACGCACCATGCTCCCCTGCAGCCCCATGGGTCAGCTCCCCCCCCTCTAAATGTGCTCATTTGCCACCCCTACCCTGATGTATTCCCATGATGCAACATGATCCCATTGGGTTATTTTTTCCCACTCCCTCTCCAGGAAAAAGCATCTATGGGGATCGCTTCCCCGATGAGAACTTCAAGCTGAAGCACTACGGCCCTGGCTGGGTGAGCATGGCCAACGCTGGCAAGGACACCAACGGTTCCCAGTTCTTCATCACCACGGTGAAGACGCCGTGGCTGGACGGCAAGCACGTGGTGTTCGGCAAAGTGCTAGAGGGCATGGTAAGGGGGTGACGGGCTGCTTTGGGGGGGTGCTTGGTTCCTGGGGAGGGGGGTGGCAGGACTGAGTGTTGCCATGCTCTCACGCCGCTGCTTGTTTTCCCCAGGACGTGGTGAGGAAGGTGGAGAGCACGAAGACAGACAGCCGGGACAAGCCTCTGAAGGACGTCGCCATCGCCGACTGCGGCACCATCGAGGTGGAGAAGCCGTTCGCCATCGCCAAAGAGTAATCCACCCCACCGGCTCCGCGACACGGCACGGGGCCCCACGCCCCCTGCAAGGGACATCCATCCCCTCTTCCCCCCTCCCCACGAGGGGCTGTGGGCCCGGGGCTGCCCAGCCTCCCCTTTTGCCCTGCCGCCATCCAGCGAGAGCCGGGGCGCTGGCTCCTCTCCCAACACTTTTGTAAGAAGCACCCGCACCAATAAACGTGACCAAGGTGGTTTTTTAAAGAGCTGCCTCTCCCCTGCTCCCCAGGGGCTGTGGGGCACTTCCCAGCCCCCCCCACTTCCCAGGGCCACCCCCTGTGCTTCCCGGAGCCCCCTGCTCCCCAGCCCTTGCCCTCCCAGCCCTTTGCAGGCCAAGCGCGGCACCCCGGGTTTCCAGCGTGGAATTGAGGGGTGCAGCCATCTGCCCGTGGAACCCCAGGGATTTATTAAGCTCCAGGGTGGCAGGGCAGGAGCTGCAGCTCCCATGTGGGGTGGGGAGGGAGTGAGCAGTTGTGGGTCCCACCGTACCCTTCAGCTTCTCCCGCCCCATCCCCACGGTGGGGGGGTGGTTTACTGCAGGGATCCGTGCTGATGGGGTGCTCAGGAGCCCAGGGGGGCGCTCAGGAGCCCGCGGGGTGTGGCGTGACAGGGGGTGCAGCCCAGTGGGGTGTAGAGACCCTGCAGCACCCCGTTCAGCACCGTGTTGGGGAGCAGCTCTGTGACGAGACGGGGAGGGGGAGAGGTTGAAGCAGCCCCCCCCCCCCAAAAGGAAATGATGTGTTTTGGGGAGGGGGGACAAAAAGAGCCTTTTCTCGGGGGGGGGGGCTGGCTCCTGCTCCTTACCGCTGCCCGATGGCCATGCGTAGGGGTCGGTGCAGAAGCTGACAACAGGCCGCTGGGATGGCAGGTGCCTGGCGCTGCTGGGGGATGAGGGGACATCAGCACCCAGCTGGGGGTCATGCCTTCACCCCCAGTGCCCCAGCCCTGCATCTGGGGGTGCATATCATGGCTGAGGGGGGCAACTCTGGCACTGTGTGGGGGGAGCTACTCACAGGGGGCTGCTGGGCCGGGGGTCCTGCTGGCAGCGCCGCACCTTCAGGAAGTCCAGCACGTCCTGGGGGAGCTCTGTGTTGTCGTACAGGACACCCTGCCGTGTGCCCGGGGGGGGGGTGTCAGCACCCCAAAAAGTAGACACACACACCCCCCACAAGCCCATCCCAAAAAGCTGCCAGCGCCTTACCTGGATGTAGAGCTCCAGGCCCTGGCGCCGCTGCTCCAGCACTTTGGGCATCCAGTTGGGGACGCGGCGCGGGGGGAACTCGGGGACCTTGCAGGTCTTCTTGATCTGGGGCAGAGAGGAGAGGGACAGCGTGGGACGGCCCCGGGGGCTGGGGGGGAGGGCAGGAGGCTGGGGACCGCCTGGGCGCTGGGAGGGGGAGGTTGGGGGGAAGGGGGCGGGAGGGGGCGGTGTCTCACCCGCTTGTGCAGCGCCTGGAACTCGCTGTAGCGCTTCGCCACCGTGTGTCGCCGGCCATTGCACAGCACCTCCACCAGGAACACCTGCGCCGCGGGGCAGTGGCCGTCAGCCTCCGCATCCTCATGGGCGGGCGGGACCGCCCGGGGCCGGAGGGGACACCCTCACCACCCCCCCCACCCCCCCCCACGCGTTGAGCTGATAGGGAGTGTTCCCCACACACCCCCTCCTCTCCCCCGCACCACCCCACTCCCTCCCACCCCCCCCCCACCCCCCCCCCGCCAGGTCTCCCACTCACAGTTAGAGGGGCCCTTGGGGACCCCAAAAATCTGTCAAGGGCAGAGGGGTCCCCCAGCAGGGACCTAGGGTGGGCAGACACCTCCCTGTCCTGGGGCAGGTGAGGACATTTCCCCCTCCCGCCTCTCCACCCGCAGGGATATTTGGGGACCTCCAAGCTCTGCACACCCCCCGCCCCTCCCCCCGCCCGCTGCGACGCGGGGCAGGTTGGGACCCCTGGGCTAGCCATGGCACTCCAACCCGGGGGGGGAGAGGTGGGGACCCTCTCCCCTCCCTCGGGGCAGATGGGACCCCCGGGAGCAGACAGAACCTCTCGGGGGCGGGGGGGGGGGGCGACCCGACCCAACCGCTGGGGAAGGCAGGGACCTCCACCCCCTTGGGAGCAGAGGGACCACCCGCACACCCTTGCCGGGGCTGGGGGCAAGGACCGGCGTGCCCCGGAGGAATGGTGGCACCCTGGGGTGGGCAGGGGCAGACAGGACCCTCCCCCGCCCCCCCGCCCCGGAGCCAGAGGGGATCCCCGGGACATGGACACACACACACATGCCCCCCCCTCGATCCCGGCTGCAGAGGGAGACAACCCCCCGAGCCCCGGGCAGTTGGGGTCCCCCGGGACGGATAGGGACCCCCCCTCCCGTCCCCGCAGGGACACACCCCCCACCCCCCCCCGCCCGCCGCCACCCCAGACCAGGGACAAGGGAGAGTCTCTGTCCCCCCCACCCGCAGGGACCCCACCGGGGACAGTCAGGGACCTCCAACCCCCGCGGCAAAACGCGACACCCGCATCCCCCCTCCCCGTGCAGGTGCGGGGGTGGGGTGGGGGAACAGCCCAATTTCCCCCCGGCCCCTCCGCGCCCCTCACCGTGTGCGCCTTGTCGGGGCTTCGCGCCGCCGCCTCGGGCTCGGCCGCCGGGATGGAGACGGCGATCATGGCCCGGAGCCGCCGCGGGACGGGACGGGACGGGACGGGAGGCGGTTGGGGGGGCGGGAGCAGCCGCGGGGCTTTGCGGCTCCAAAACCTCCCGCAGGCTCCGGGCCGGGCACCCGCGGGGGTGGGGGAGGGCAGGGTAAGGGGGACACCCACCCCAAAGCCACCTCCCTCCAGGGAAGGGTCCGAGCAGGGCCGGGGTGGGGGGGATGTGGGGGGTTGGAGCCCTGAGGTAGCTCCAGGGAGAAGGGGAAAGGAAAGTGGGAAGTCAGCACAAGCTTTCCCCTTTTTCGGAGCCCCGAGGGGTATCGGTTTTGATCAAATCCAGGAGGGTGAAGCACGAGCTTCCCCCCTCCCCCCGGGGCCAGGACACAAAGGCTCCCTGCTGCTTTTTTGGGGACCCCCCCTCACCCTCCCCAGAAGCCCTGCTGAGCTCAGATCCCCAAACCAGCAGTGCCCGGCCCCTAAAGCCCATCAGGGCACCAAGCCAAGGCCTTATCAGGAGCAGGGACAGGTGCTGGGGCTGTGCCCAAGGTCAGGCCCATCCCAGAGGCTCCACTGTCACCCTCAGCACCCGGGGGGTACAGGGAGGGGGGTACAGAGAGGGGGTACACACTACCCGCCCCAACGAGCAGCCGCAGCCTGTTTGCCCTGATAGAAGTTTTATTACAGAAGGGTGACAGCCCCACAGAGTCAGATAATCGTTAGTGCCCCAAAACCCAGCCCGAAAAATAGACATTTTATGTGTTATCCTAAACCCCCCCTGCACCCTGCTCCACCCCCGAGGCTGCGGGTCTGGTCTTCAAGCAAGAAACTTGTTTCTCTTCGGTACGAAAATAGACGTCGCTAAATGAAAAATATCTGAGTCGGGGGAGGCTGGGAAGGGGCTGGGCCAGGGCCAGGCCTCTGCCCGCGCCCACGGGTGCACCAGGGCTCTGCCCTCGCACGGGGAAGGGGAAGGGGTGCAGCGTGTGTATCAAAACCGAACAGAAAGGCAAAGTTCAGGTACGCTCGTTCGCTCGGCCCAATTAAGAGATGGCCTTGGCTTCGGGGAGGAAGGCTTCCCAGTACTTCACCAGCTGCAGAGGGAAGAGAGGAAGAGTAAGGACCACCTGGGAGCTTCACCAGCACAGCTCAAGCCCATTGGCTGGGGGGGGCTTGCACCCTCCACCCCCCAAAAAAGGGCAGCAAGGGGGACAGAAGGCTTAAATTTCCTCTGACCATGGGGTTTATCTGTCCCAGTGGCTGGGGGGGGGAGTGGGATGCACACAGGGACCAAGCTGAGTGGGATGCATACAGGGACCAAGCTGAGCTTTATGGGGGGACAGCAAGCAGGGTGGGGGCTGAGCTCTGAGGGGGGACAGCAGGAGGGGGTGGGGGCCACTCACCTGCTGCTGGGAGTTGAGTAACGTCTCCAGGTATTTGGTGACGTGGGTTCTGAAATCCTTGGATTTCTCTTTCTGCAAGGGAGGGCCAGGGGTGTGAGCGCTGGGCTGAACCAACCCCTGACACCCTCCGGGGTTTCTACTTATTTATTTTAGTGGGGAAGGAAAAGCCACTGAGATGTTCCTGTTCCTCCTGGAGGCCCACGCTGAGACCACTGTGAGCTGCTGGGGATGAAAACCACCTCTGCCTGTGGGTGAGCTCAGAGGATCCCAGCCCACCCACCCTTGTTTTAATGGACACGTTTCTCCGCACGGAAATCACAGATCCACAGAATCTCAGGGGTTGGAAGGGACCTCCAGAGCCCATCGAGTCCAACCCCCTGCCAAAGCAGGGTCCCTAGGACAGGTCACACAGATCAGCGTCCAGATGGGGCTGGAATCTCTCCAGAGAAGGAGACTCCACCACCTCCCTGGGCAGCCTGTCCCAGGGCTCCCTCACTAGGAAGAAGTTCTTCCCCAGATTGGTGTGGAACTTCCTGTGCTCCAACTTGAGGCCATCGCCCCTTGTCCTGTCCCCACAGACACTGAGAAGAGGCTAGCCATGTGCCCCTGTGTCCCACCCTTCAGATCTTGATAACCATTGATCAGACCCCCTCTTAACCTTCTTTTCTCCAGACTGAACAGCCCCAGCTCACTCAGCCTTTCCTCATAGGGGAGATGCTCCAGCCCTTTAACCATCTCCGTAGCCTCCTCTGGACTCTCTGCAGGAGATCCCTGGCTTTTTTATCCCAGGGAGCCCAGCACTGGATACTGGAAAGCCCCCCCGGGACAAAAAGGCATCAGCCCCCTCCCGTGACAGCAATTCCCCCCACTCACACATCCGGATACACAGACATTGCCACCTGCCATTACTTGGAGCAGGGTCAGGAGCCCCGGTGACCCGTGGCGAGCCCAGGCTGGTGCTCCCAGCCCAGGCCAGAGGGCTGCGTGCCGGGGGCCGGCCCAGACGTACCTCAAACCGTATCACTTCCTTGCGGATGACAGCAGAGATCCGCTCAAAGTCTCTTTCGTACTGCGTCACGCGAGACTCCCACTGCGGAGAGAGGAAGCGCGCTGTTGGCAGAGAAGGGGGGGTGAAGGCGCTCTGGCTCTCCCACCCCACCTCCTGCAGCTCCTGGGGCTTCCTCGAGGTGCACTCGGTGGAAGCCTGGCAACAGACACCCCTCCCTTCATCTCAGAAGGTCCCCAAGCCAAGCAGAGACCCCCTCCTTGTTCCCCACCTCTGAGATCTCCTCCTTGGCCTGCTGCAGCTTGTCGGGTTTGTTGGCCCAGAGCAGCCTGGCTTCCATCTCCCTCTTCTTCTGCAGCATGGCCTGGGCATCCTGCCACCGCTGCCAGGTCTTCATGCGCTGGTCAAAGGCTCCCTTGAAAAGTAGGAGCAAATGCTGAGCTCCATTCTGCCTCTACTACCACGACAGCAAACAACTCATGCTCGGGGAGCAGCCTGGAGGCCACCTTCTGCACGGGGCTGGCAGGGGAAAAACCCACAGCAGCTACATGGGGTTTGGCACAAGCCCGAGGCCACCTCCTGAGCCAGCAGCATCCCAAGCCCAGCATCTAAACCCTGCTGCCGGAGCCCGGCCTGGCACTGAGAGCAGCCAGCACAAGCAGCTACCCTTGCTGGTCCCACCCCTGCAGAGCCACATGCCTACAGCTCCCACCGACTGTGCAGCATGAGTGCCCATCAGGAGGCCGGATTATTTTGGCAGGCCTGGAAAGTCACTGTCCCAAGCAAGGAAGACCCGTTAGACTTGTGAGCAAGGGGAGGAGCCAGAAGAGCAGAACACAGCGGTTGACAGCCTGGTCAGAAGGACAGAGGGGCCAAGAGACAGGTGAGGTCTGAGGAGATGCCAGAGCTCCTGGCCAGAACGACCCAGAGCAGTATCTCCACCTCCAGCGCTACCATAGTCCTGCCCTGGGGCACCCACATGCACCTCCCAGCACAGAGCACAGGGGTTCGTGCTGGCTCACTGAGCTGTGCTCTGCCCCTTCAGTCTCTGTCTCTGGAAGGATCGAGGTCACCTACAAGCCATGAACTTGCTCTGCATCCCCCGTGGAGAACAGCAGTGCAGCCAGGCCTCACCCCCCACCTCCTTTCCCACCCACCTAACTGCTCCAGCTCACGTGTGACTGGATGAGCAGCATGTCTGCCCTCTGCCCAGAGAGACAAGAGTCACACTGTGCCCTGCGCTGGAATCCAGCTCAAGAAGAGACACTAGGACCAGCAGCACAGTCTGGAGCTCATCCCAATGGAGTACTTACCCTTACAACTGAGAGGAGCTGGATGTAATCTCCGAGGAGCTCAGCCAGGAGGAAGAAGTCGTTGTTCGCCTGTTCCTGGTGCAGCTGCTCGATCTTCTCCTCCACCTCTGCCAGCTGGGACAACGCCCGGGACAGGGCTGTGTTGTCCTCCGAGCTCCCCAGCATGGCCAGGCTCTTGGCGAACTGGGCTGTGTTCAACGCCAATTCTAGGCAACAGAATAAAGAGTCAACCCACGGGATCTGCCCCAGGAATAAAGCCCCAACACAAGGGTTCAGCCTGAGGAGCTGCTTTTTCACACCCCCAAATCCCCCTGGGAGATGCAGCTGGAAAAACCAACACCATCCGTGAGAGCTGAGCAACTCTGACCAGGGAGAAGTGAAGCAGTGGAGCGGGAGGACAGGCATGGGGTGGCCAAAGTCAGCCAGTGCCAAGAGACCTTTCCAGTCAGACCTTCTCCAAGGTGCCACCTGGGACAGCCACGTGCCGGCCAGCTCCAGCCAGGCACTGTGTGAGGACGGGCTGAGGTACGGAGCAGGCGGTACCGAGCGTGTTACCTTTCCTGTGGTTGACGAGCGTCTCGACGACAGCGTGCAGCTTCCGCAGGCGCTGGTCCTCACACTCCACCTCCTGCAGCTTCTCCTCAAACCACTGCAATGGGGGGAAGCCCGAGCTGGCTCACGCAGACCGCGTCGCCGCGGGGGCTTTCCTTGCATCCCGCAGCTCTGAGCCAGGGACAGCGCGTTGCTCCGGAGCGAAGGCAGCCCAGAGCCACCCAAAATACTCACTATGTCCGACTCGTTCATCTTGATGGTCATCTTACTGACAGCATCTGTAGCTTTGTTGAACATCTTCAGTATCCCTGCTCCGCTCAGGGCCTGGGTGCCGACCGCTCGTGGCAGCTAGGAAGGAACGGGAGAAGTTCTCCTTGTCAGGGGGAAAGCAGCCTGGAGAGCGGCTGCCCCAGCGGCATCACCCTTGTCACCCTTCCTGCCATGGGTAACCTGCTGGTGGCTGTTGTCACAGGACTAGCCAGATGCCACCTGACAACACTACAGTATTTGGCCTGCTAACAAGACCGAAGTGGTTTTCCAACAAACGAGGAGCTTCCAAACCAGAATCGGAACAGTATCGGCCCCCTCTGCTTGGCCAAGGTAAGGCAGACCCGTGAGGAGGAGATTTGGGTAACTCCAGCCCCCGAAGCCTGGTGGGACACATTTCCCAGTTTCCCTTGGTGCTGGGAACCGCTCTGCACCATCCTCAACGGAGCCACCCCTGCGGAGTGAGGCGCTTCCACCACACCCGCTCTGACATCAGAGCCCTCCGGCACAGCCCTGGGAATTGCTCCAGCCAGGGCTTCCCCAGAGGAAACTTCCTTTAAGGGGGACTTCTCCGCATCGGGCAGGGATGGTCGCACTCCCCTCGGAGAAGTGGGGAGCACATCAGCTCTCCTGGTAGCACCCAAATGCCAAGCCAGTGTGGGACCCCTCCACCCCACGGGACACGCTCCCGTCACGCGGCTCACACCACCCCACGCTCCTGACCTCCTCCTTTTCCAAGAACTCCCGGACGTCCGGGTCCTGCAGCATCGTCGGGTGGCTGACCACTCTCCGTAGGTACCTGCGGAGAGGGATGTGCCAGGAGAGCGTTACTTTGGTGGCAGCAGCCCAGGCTCCGAGCCATCGCCGCGATGCTCCTGCTACATCAGCATCCCGGCGCTAACCGCCGCAGCGAAGCACAGCCAGGGTGCAGGTTAGGCCGGGATCAAGGTAACAGCCCCATTTTTGGGCTCCTCAGACAGGTCAGCTTTCTCCCTGCCTCGGCAGCAGCGTTTGGCCATGACCAGACCAAACCCCATCAGTGTTTTCGAGGGAGGAGACTGATTCTTTCCCAGCTCCCTGCTGCCAAAGCCTGGAAGCGGGCAGCTTTTCTCACTCCAGGAGGAGCGTGCAGCCAGCCTGACCTTCCCAGGAGTCTCTGGCATGGCTCAGGATAGCTCTCAGGGGCCATTACCTCTCCAGAGCAGCCCGTCTCTTCTCCAGGAACTCTGCAGAGGAGGAATCTTCTTTCCCGACTTTCACTTTGGTCATTCCTAGCATGGGAAGGAGACGGAGTTATCGCTTCGAACTTGGCACATGGGGTGGGAGCAGCGGGGAGGCGTTTTCCAAGGGGAAAAGAGTGACTTGGAAAGATGACATCTACTATCTGGCACCAGTTCACAGGTAGAAAGGGCACAGAGGCCAGACTGGAAGGGGTCTGGACTCAAGCAAACAGGTTTGGTGAGGATGCGGAGGGCGAAGTTTCACTCCACATCGAGCAGAGGTGAGCTCAAACAAGGCTCTGAAAGCCCAGAGCTCCAGGGATGGACACAGAGTTTTGTCCATGCCACAGACCCCAGGTTATCTTTCCACCCCAACCCACCCCCAGCTGCTCTGCAGCTTCCCCAGCAGCACCCGCCATCGGAAGAGCGAGCTCCATCACCTACGCCCCCGCCACGCACCTATGAGACTCTTCTCGGGCGGCGGAGGAACGATGAACCCATTTTGGGCATGTTTCTCCGACAGCTTCTCATAGAGACCCAGAAAGTCACTGAACCTCCTCTTCACTGAAAACTGCTTGCTCCTGAACATCGGCATGCTCGTCTGCGGAGGCAGAGGGATGGGGTGAGGGGGGAAGAGACAAGACTCGGGTCAGACTTGGCCAGGGAAGTGCTGAGCCCTGCTCTCGCTTCCAGGGCCAAAGTGGGGTGGCTTGAGCCCCATTAGGCACGAGGAATGAACAGAGCAGGCTTCAACCTCTCAGCAGTTTGCATCCCAGCCCTTCCTGCTGCCTCACCCCAACATCCCAGCCCCCTCTGGGATTGGGGAGAGTTCTTGAGCAGCGCTTAAAGGCTACAGGGCACATCAGCAGCTTTTGACTGGAGGGGAAGGTCCCCTTCACACCCCATCCATCTGCTTTGGACCATGGGATGTGTAGCCCAGCGGCGGCTGTACAGCCAGCCAGGAACAACGTTCCACAGAGCTACAAGCAGGGAGGCAGCCAGGATTCCTCGTGACCAGCCCTGGAGAGCAGGTCTGGACACAGAGCCAGCTGCAGCAACAGCTCCACAGTGAGAGCAGAGCTTGGATCAGCTTAATCACATGCTGCTGTCAGCACAAAAGCACCAGCCCCGGCGTGTGGGGCTGTCTCGGATGGATGTGGGTCCCACTGCTCGCTCTGAGAGCTGGGATCAGCTGGGACTGCAATGAGGCAGCTGGCTGGGGGATACAGAAATAATGGGAAAATAGAAAAAACCCAGAGAAACAGTCTCTTTCCAAACAGGTTCAAAGGCTGTTTCTCAGCCAGGCTCATCCCTTGAGCTGCAGGAGAGGGTTGCAGCTCCCAGACCCACATCCGGGGCCATTCAGACCTCCCTGGGCTCAGGTAGGAAAAGGTGGTCCCCACTGTGGAATACCAGTGGCAGCCCACCTCGGGAGCCAGCGGAGGGGCAGACGTACCTGTGTGGACACTTTGTAGGCTACATACGCATTCATGCCATCCCCTAGGGAAGAGAGAGGCAAGGTGTTACCATACAAGGCTGGGGAGGAACCCCAAATCTTGGGCACGGCTTCACCAGGGGCACAACTTTGCCAGGGGCACAGCTTCACCGGGGGCAGGTCCTGCCTGACCAACCTGGTGGCTTTCTATGATGGGGACTGATGGACACAGGAAGGGTGATGGACATGATCTATGTGGAGTGCTGTAAAGCCTTCGAGACAGCCCCCCCCCAGCATCCTCCTCTCTAAACTGGAGCGCAATGGATTCGATGAGGGGACTGTTTGGTGGGTAAGGAATTGGCTGGATGGTCACATCCAGAGGGCAGTGGTCAATGGCTCAATCTCCAGATGGAGATCTGTGACAAGGGGTGTCCCTCAGGGGTCTGTGCCAGGACTGGTATTATTTAACATCTTCATCAACGACACTGACAGTGAGGTTAGCTTCACCTTCAGTAAGTTTGCAGATGGCACCAAGCTGAGCGGTGCAGCTGACACACAAGGATGGGATGTCATCCAGAGGGACTTGCACAAGCTGGAGAAGTGGGACCCATGTGAACCTCATGAGGTTCAACAAGGCCAAGTGCCAGGCCCTGCACATGGGTCCCCCTTGCCATCAGTACAGGCTGGGGGATGCTGTGTTGGAGCAGCCCTGTGGGGAAGGACTTGGTGCGCTGGGGGACGAGAAGCTTGACATGAGGTGACAGCACATGCTTGCAGCCCCGAAGGACAACTGCATCCTGGGGTTGCAGCGGACAGAGCATGGCAGCAGGTCTGGGGGGGATTCTGCCCCTCTGCTCTGCTTTTGTGAGACCCCACCTGGGGTGCTGCATCCAGCTCGGGGGTCCCCAATATAAAAGGACATGGAGCTGTTGGAGGGAGCCCAGAGGAGGCCACGAAGATGATCAGGGGCTGGAGCCCCTCTCCTATGAAGCCAGGCTGGGAGAGCTGGGCTGGTTCAGCCTGGAGAAGAGAAGGCTCCACGGAGATCTTACAGCACCTCCCAGTCCCTGAGGGGACTACAGGAAAGCTGGGGAGGGACTTTTTAGAAGGGCCTGGAGTGACAGGATGAGGGAGAATGGTTTAAATTGGAAAGGGGGAGATTTAGATTGGATATTAGGAAGAAATTCTTCCCTCTGAGGGTGGTGAGGCCCTGGCACAAGGTGCCCAAGAGGTGGTGGCTGCCCCATCCCTGGAGGTGTTCAAGGCCAGGCTGGATGGGGCCTGGAGCAGCCTGGGTTGGGGAGAAGTGTCCCTGCCCATAGCAGGGGGTGGGACTGGATGGGCTTTGAGGCCCCTTCCAGCCCTGACCACTCTGCGATCCCACGACCTCTGCACGGAACTGCAGGCATCCCTCACTGCAGGACCCCGGGCCCTCGCCCGCTCAGCGTTTCCCCGACCTGGCTGCTCAGCTCTCCTTCGACTTCCCAAAGCCACTGAGCAGGACAATGGGGCCCTTGTTACACCGGGGCCCTTGGGGCAGCCTCCGCGCATCTGCTCGGCACGCAACAATCCAGCGGCTGTGCAGCGCATGAAGCGGCTCATTCAGGGGACGCGAGTGCGGCGGCCCCTGGCTGCGCGCGGATGGATCCCGAACCGCCACGGGCAGCTTCCTCCAGCTGACACAGAAACCCCCTTGTTCTGCAAAGGGATTTACCTGGGAGGTCAACCGCAGGGCAACCGCAGAGGTCCGATGCCACCCTTAACTTACCACTGGCTTACAAAGTGCCCCACGCCCCAGCCCCGGAGATACAGAGCCAGGACAAGCCGCTGCGTGTGAGGCGGCTCCACACGGCTGGGATGGGATGAGATGTTCTCCACACCCCAGGGACCACCACATAGCTGGGTGAGTCCCTCCAAACTCCACTTTCAACAGAGGGTGAGACCCTCTTGGTTTGAAGTCGAAATGGCTTTGCTGGCAAGTGGAGGTGCCAGGGAGAGGTGCCCAAATTTGGAATAACACACCTGGGTTTGGGTACCAGTGGTTTCTCCACCTCCTCCCCGCTGCCTGTGCACGGGACAGTACTGCCCAAAGTTCCAGATACTGAGCTCTGCTACTGCAAACATCACCTTTCCCCCTCCCAAAAATCTCCTGCTCCTGGCTCCCTGCCTTCCTGGGAACCTGCCGCTGCCTTGCTCACCAGCAACCTATTGGCACTTCACCCTAGGGAGCCTCATTTCTTCTAGATGTTGGAAGAAGCCTTGGATAAGCTACTCTGGGGTCAAGCTTGCCCTTGCAGAGATGGCTTGAAGCCAGAACAGCTGCCTCTGGTCCTACTGCCAAGCCCAACCACGCTGCACCGGGCACCAGCACAGGGTATTAACTCACCGACTTTCTCCGGGTCGCTCACTCCCACGGTCAGCTCGAATTTGTCCTCTTGTTCCTCTTCTTCCAGCTGTTTGGAGTGAGCACACAGGGGACAGCAAGTCAGAAGCCCCAAATCACCAAGCTCTGAGCATCTCGGGCACTTCAGCCTGGCTCCTCACCCTCACCCAGAGGATCTCAAACCACGAGCATCTCCCCAAACCACATTTTCCTTCCCAACACCACCACCCGCACGGCCAGACCCACAAACCACCCAGCACTGAGGTGTTACTGCAGAGCCTGACTCTTCCCCAGGGGCTCTTACACTGGGGGTTTGGCAATCACAGAATCACAGAATAATAAGGTTGGAAAAGACCTTTAAGATCATCAAGTCCAACCATTCACATCCTAAACTAAACCATATCCCTAAGTACTTCATCTACCCTTTTTTTGAACCCATCCAGGGAAGGTGACTCAACCACCTCCCTGGGCAGCCTGTTCCAGGCCCTGACAACTCTTTCAGTAAAAAATTTTTTCCTAACATCCAATCTAAACCTGCCCTGGCACAGCTTCATGCCATTCCCCCTTGTCCCATCTCCTGTCCCCTGGCTGAAGAGACCCTCGCCCACCTCTCTGCACCCTCCTGGCAGGGCAGTGGAGGTGGGGAGAAGGTCTCCCCTCAGCCTCCTCTTCTTCAGGCTGAACACCCCCAGCTCCCTCAGCTGCTCCTCATAGGATTTGCCCTCCAGCCCCTTCCCCAGCCTGGTTGCCCTTCTCTGGACTCGCTCCAGGACCTCCATGTCCTTCTTGTGGTGAGGAGGCTTTCATCCGAAACCACGCAAGGCATGGAAGCCAGGACAGCAACGGGCAGATGGAGCCTGAATGGGGTGTGCCCATCGGCCCCCGGCTCTGCAGCGCCACTTCTCAGGGACCACGGAGGCTGCAGGCTCGCTCAGGCACCACAGTGAAGCAGGGCTGAGCCCAGCCCTCAGGCCACCTTTGGTCTAGGAGCTGATGGCCACAGCTCCTCATTTGCTGCTCAGGTCAGCATCCAGGCCTGGCTCCCGCAACGCTCCTTCACCCGAGCCGGTCTGAGGCCAACTGGAGACACTCCGGAGTCAGCTCTCTCAGGCGTGGGGGAGGAAAGGACTGCTTTCCCCCTCTCCAAACAGCTTCAGTCTCTCCACAGGAGAAGACCCAGATTTAGGCCACACACCACCCAGCTGGGCAGCCAGACCACAAGCTCCTCTCAGGGACTTCAGATTCTCACCTCATCCCAGTGACTGTGTCTTTCAACAGCTCCAACAAGAGCAGCTGTCCCACCCGCAGCCACGCTGGAGCTCAGACCTCCAGGACCACACCAGCCACTTGCTATTTTGGCTTTGGAAATTGTTCTTGGGCAAGAACATCACTGGCTTGACCTGTGACCCCCACCAGTCCCAGACCGATGGCCTGAGATCCGAACCCGGGCACCCAGTGACGTTAATTATGTCATTTAAAACGCATCATGTGCCTGTAATTAAGCAAATGGGCAGGTTCCTGCCTCAGAACGTGGGCAAGAGGGAAAGCTCAGGGTGAGTCTCACCTCCTCGTAGGTCTTTGAAGGGTTTCGGGAAGAAGAGCTGGCGGCTGCTTCTAAGGTGGGGGCAGGATGGGTCGTTCTGGCTGGCTCCTTCTTCTGGTTGGTCTGTGTGCTGTCCAGGGACAGCTCCACGGTGGCATCTATCAAGAGAAGTTCACAAGGGTCAGGTTCTCTGCTTCTGAAAAGGTCATTTCAAGGTTCTTGGTGAAGCTCCCGGGATTTGGGGAGTAACAACAGTCTGAATTAGCCAAAAAAAGAGAGGGAAGAGACCTGCAGGCACCGGGAAGGGCACAACTTGGTGCAGTGAGAGTATCTGATCAACCCTCCTGGGGAACATTAACCCCACCGAGCCAGGCATCACTCCTCGCCGAGCACCGGAGGAGCTGGGAGCAGCTAAAGCCCAGCTGGGTTCGTACGCAGCCCGGAAGGAAGGGGGGCTCCTTCCCAGCCTGCTTCCTCTCCCAGAGGAGCCAAAAGCTTCCATCTGTTCACAGGTGTCTTCGGAACTGACTCCAAGATGCCTCTGCCAGAGGTTTCCCACCGCAGCTGGGAAAGGTGACACCCTCCTCACATCCCCCTGCCCAGGGGTGTTACACCACCCCTTCCTCCAGACCAGTGATACCCTGACTGGAGAGGCCTCCCCCACCAGCATGGAGGGAGGAGAAGGAAGAGAACAAGGGTACTTCTAACCCCACCATACAGTTTCAGGCAGCAAAACCAAAGCAAACTCCAGCTTTTGGCTTCTTCAGCTTCCAAATAACTAATCCCCACGGCACGACCCTGCTGCAGATGAGGAGGAGGCCACTCCAACCCCCCCAGCAGAGCCCAGTGCTTCCAGTTCCCAGGCTGGGAACATGAGGTGGAGATGAGGACCTGTGAAATACCCACAACCCACAGTGTTGCACTTAAGAGCTGGTTGCTCCGGGCTCAAGAGCTCAGAGAGCCCCAGGAAGCTCCCCATGGATATGGACTCACCTGCAAACAAGTCCTGATCATCCTGCTCCGCACGGACCCCGTTCTCTTTGGAGGTGGTGCTGGCAGGGAGCAGCGGTACCCTCTTCGGCGTCGCGGGCTTGCTCTGAGGAGAATCACAAGCACACAAATGAGAGGTCTTCTGCACTGAGGAGCAGAGGCCTGAGGCCCAACTAGCCCAAATCCCCAGCCCCTTCCCACGATCCCTGCCAGTATGGCCATGCTGAGGCCACCAAGCATCCCAGGGAAGTGTTGGAGCCAGTTTTGGCGCTGATGGGTCACTGGGACACGCCAGCCCATGGGCCAAGCACTCCCACCACACAGCCAGGTGGGAAGTGCGAAGGGAACCTCTGGAGCATGTGGCCAACGGGAGGGAGATCCCTTGGGAAAGCCAAGCCAAGCTGGGGGCAGGGGCCCAAGGCAAGGTGCTTGCCCAAAGGCAAGACACCAGGGACCATGGGAGCTCCATCAGCGGCTTAACCAGCACTGGCAGTTCAACCACTAGCACGAGCTGAGCCACGCTTCCCCGGGGGGCTGGTTGGGGCAGTGCTTTAACATGGCACTGTGCTCTGGCTTCCCAGAGCTCACAGGCTCCGTGTTTCAAAGCCTGTCCCGGGGTTTGCCCACCAGAGCAGAAGGCAGAGCTGTTTCTGTGCTTACAGAAGCCGGCACCGTGACTCGCTCCTCGTTCTGCAGGGAGGGAGGTGAGCGTGAGCCGCTCCAGGCATGGATCAGACTGTGGCCACCATTCCCCAACGCCTTTGCAGAGAGCACAACAGGCCTCTGAGGGTCAGTGAGCGAGCGCTGTCAGGGGCAACACCAGACCCACGGGCTCCTCGGCACAGAAACACCACGGGCAAAGGAATGCAGTGCCAGCACAGCTCCTCTCTGAGGTGGGGCTGAGCCTCTGGGTACACAAACCATTGGCTGATTCCAAGTCTGAGAGGACTGTGACCACCAGCGACCAACGTGAGGGATGTTTGGAGCAGGTCTCATTCAGCTCTCCAAGAGGATATAGAAACCCCCCCTCTACGTGGACAAGGTGGGCTGGGAAGCTTCCCCAAGGATCTCCCCAGCTCCCAAAATGCAGGAAGGAGCAGTTTACTCATCCACCATTGGTCAGGCCCTCGAGTCTGCCTCAAATTCAGTTTCTGAAGTGACAAAAGCACCACACCCTGCTCCTACTTCTCCATCTGCCAGGACACAGCCTGTGACACAACCCCAGCCGCCTCAGAGGCCCAGTTTAGCCATCCCCTGACCATCATGCGCGTGGGCAGGAGCTCCTGAGGTCCCCCCAACACTCACCACGGCGTGGGGGAGCAGGAACAGAAACCACCTCGTGTCAGAAGAGCATCCTTAGAGGGGACCCCGATCACACAGCCATCCAGAAGCAGGTGGATCGGGTGCAAGCAGAGGCCTCTGCCAACCGACGGATGAGGCTTGCACCCGATCCACCTGATCCCCAGCTCCCATATGAGCACCCAGGTGGGCAGATCGGCCTCACCAGCCAGACTCCCCAGCATCCCAGAAGTGTTTTGCTGAGGCTCAAGGGCAGGCAGCTGGGCAGAGCCGCCAGCTCACTGGGAAAAGCAAAACATCAGCTGTGGCACTTGCTTCAACAACACTGAGTGCCTGATAAGCAGCTTCAGCTTAACTAACGCTGGTTTCAGCGGGGGGGACAGACAGGGATGATGCTTTATTTGCATGAAAAGCCTGTGGTGGTCGGGGCTCATCTGTTTTTGGAGGCTGCCTCTAGCCCAAAGCAGTGAGCCGCCTACTACACCTCCCAGTTCTTCACCAAAGAAGTTCAGGGCCCTCACCCTGTCCCAGCACCAGCCAGAGGTACAAGCCCCTTCCCCTTGCAAGGCCAGGCTGCCACTTTCCTGCCTTATTTCCCAAAAGGAATGACCCCACTGCTCCGTCGTGCCCAGGCCTATGAGAGAATTCCTGGTCCCAGAGAAGACAGCCAGCCCGCTGCAGAGCGGGCACGGCTCAGGGCACCAGGCTGGGAGCTTGGGAAGGGGAGCAGAGCGAGAGCTCCAGCTCCAAGCTTGGCCAGGCTGGCTCCATTCCCAGTGTGTTCTCAGACATAGGCTCCAGCAAGAGGTCTTCTCATGGACATCAGCAGGGTGGGAAAAACCCAGAGTGAGGCTGGCAGAGCCCACGGTGCCGGATCCTCATGGGGGGATGAGGTGACCCCAGAGCTGGAGAAACCAACCTAACTTCCCCCAGCACTCTAGAGACCAGACTGCCAGAGAAACCAGCTTCTGCAGCACCCCCCAGGAGACACTCTGGCTCAGTGTGGATGCCGGACCCTGGAGCCAGAGGCTGCCAGTCGCTGCTCCAGAGCACATCCCGGTGCAGGTGGCCAAGGCCGGCACCAGTTAACGCCAACCGCTTCAGCGGCAACGAGAGCCTCGGGCGCAGGAGACCGCCAGAGCCCAGGCGGAGCTGCTCGAACCCTCCGCCGCTCACGCCTCGGCCTCCGGCGGGGACCCCGCGGCACCCTGAACTCTCCAAGACCCCCCCCGCCGCCACAGCCAGGTCCCCGAGGCGGCCGCACGTCTGCTCCCCGCCAGCCGGGGGACGCACCCGGGATGACCCCTGCGCGGAGGGGCCGCTCCCCGAGCCCAAGCACCGTGCCGGCGGGACAAGAAGCCGGGGCTCGCCCATCCCGCCGCCCCGTCCAGGCTGCCGGCGCGCCGCTAACTCCAGCCCCAAGCCGCGGGGTGTCCGGGGGGTACCGAGCAGCGGGCAGCTTCCCCCCGCCGGGCTCCGGCAGGGCCGAGGGGTCACGGTCCCGGCGGATCACGGTCCCGGCTCCCGCCCGCCCCGCCCTTACGGTGCCGGTGAAGATGTCCTCGCCCTCCGTGTCGCTGTCGGCCGCCCCCAGAGCGCCGCCGCTGGGCTCGGGGAAGGGCGGGGGCAGGCGGCCGGACGGGGACGGGGAGCGGGAGCCTGAGCCGCGGGCGCCGCCCGACGCCATGGCCGCGCTTCCGCTGCCGCGCCGGAAGCCACCGCCTTAAGCTGCCGGGGGCGGAGCCGGGGGAGCGGACAGCCTCCCGATTGGGAGGTGCCGCCTATCGCCCCGCCCCTCTCCGCCCCGGGGAGCCAATGAGCGCGACGGCTTTTGCGCTGTCTCAGGCGTCGCTCGGTCCCCATGGAAACGGCCACGAGCCGGGCGGGAAGGTACCATTGTGCCGGCGGAGGGGGAGGCGTGTGTGCGCGTTCGTCCCCCGCCGCCCGGGCAGTGGGCGAGCTCAGGCCCGAGGGGAGCGGAGCAGGGGGGGATGCGGGGCTCCCAGCACCCCGGGGAACTGGGGAGATGCTGGTCCTTCAGCACCCCAGGGAGGGGGGATGTGGGGCCCCCAAGTGCCCCAAACCAGCCATCAGCCCCTCAGCACGGCGATGGGGGGGAATGGAGGTGCCTCAACACCTCAGCCAGGATGCCCATGGTACCCTTGATGCCCCAGCTGGGATGGCTGTGGTCACCCTACCAGCCCACCAGAACCGTCAGTCCTCAATGCCCTGACCCAGACATCACAATGCCTCAATCAAGAGAGCTCTGGTCCCTTCAGCACCCCTACTCTGACAGCTGTGCTCCCCCTCACTTCCTTGACCTAAGCAGCCACAGCACCCTCAACACTCAACCTGGGACAGCTGTGGGGCAAAGAGCCCTGTGGGGAGGAGCCCCAGAGCAGACACACTGCTCTAAACCACCTTGATCCTTCCCTCTGCCAGCTTTCAGTTCCTCTCAAAACAGCCCACACTGAGCCTTGCACAGGCCCAAAACACTCCAGGACACAGGGAAGAGTCCCACACCCACAACCCCTCCCAGACATCCCAGGATGAACCCCACAGCCATGAGGCTCTTGGCCCAGTTGCTCACTTACAGTGGTGATGGGTCAATCAGCAGCAGCCAGAGCTCTGTCAGGTAGCAGCTGGAGAAGCTTGGGTAGCAGAGCCAGGTGAGACTTAGACCTGCTTTAGATGCAGGAGAAGATCTGGATAATGAGCTCATTAAAGGGCAGGCAGGGGCAGGACAAGGGGGATAGGGTGAAGCTGAAGGAGGGAAGGGTTAGATGAGATATTAGGGGGAAGTTCTTTCCAGAGAGAGTGGTGAGGGGCTGGAACAGGCTGCCCAGAGAGGGGATGGGTGCCCCATCCCTGGGGGTGTTCAAGGCCAGGTTGGATGGGGCCCTGGGCAACCTTGTGTAGCTCCAGGCCTGGAGGTTGGTGGCCCTGCCTGTGGCAGGGAGTTGGAACTCTGTGATCCTTGGGGTCCCTTCCAACCCAGACCAGTCTGTGATTCTATAAGCCAGACAGGGTCCTTGGGCCACTGGCCACCCCTCAGCTGAATTAATTCACCAGGCAGCACCCCAAGGGAGATCTCTTTCTCCAGGGGAAAAGAAAAGGTCTCTACCTTCTCCCTCAGTCATGGGAGAGCAAGCAAAGAGAGACAGGTTTTCCTACTTGTGGCTAAGCTCTTCCCTGCAGCAAAGCCCAGCAGATACATCCAAACCTTCTACATGGGAGCGTTCGGTTGCCACGGGGTCGGTGGTTCCTTCCTTCACCCCCTCCAGCTCCCAGGCAAGGAACACTCCCCAGCTTGCTGTGTGCTCCAAAAACCAAAACACAGCTTATCGTTATCTTGAAGGCCTCTCTGGAATCCTCCTCACTTCCCACCAAGGGCAGCTGCTCCCTCCCTCCTGTCAGAAATTCTTCCTAGGGTTTGCAGCAGCAAAAGGCCCCTCCTTTGGCTCACAAACAGGTCCCCACACCCCACACCAGGTGTCCTCCCAGATTGCTGCAGTGGGTTTGACCCTGTGGGGTTTCACCTCAATGACAACCTGCCAGCATTCACTCTCCTAAGTGGGTGGCCTGGGACAGACGTGGCTGTCCCAGAGAGGGACCTTCTGTGGGTGAGGTGTGAGGAGCAAGCAGGGAGGGCTGTGAACACACTGCTTGTAGGAAACCTGATGGCCAGAGCAGAGGAAAGGCTGAAGCTGTAGGACACCAAGATAAGGAGAAGGGGCATCAAGATGATAGAAGCAACCAAGAGAGATGTGCTTTCCTACTTTGTCTCAGCTGTTCCCTGCAGCAAAGCCCAGCAGAGACATCCAAACCACCTACACCAGAGCATTTTTGTCACCATCAGGTCAGTGCTTCCTTCCTTCACCCCCATCCACCCCACCCCAAGGTCCTGCATCACTCCTGTGGTATCTCCCATCCCTTCTCAGGCCTCTCAGCTGCCTCTCCCCATTTCAGGGGCTGAGACATGAACGGTCTCCATAAGCTGTGGAGATAAACCTCACCCAACAGTTCAGCCATGCTGGTCACATCCTCACAACTGTAGGGTTAGGGAGAACAACAAAAACCTGGAAGCCAGGCAAGGAGCCACAAGAAGTTCTTCAGCAAGACCAAGGGCCTCACACCAAACATGCCCCCAGCCCCAGAAGTGAGGGCCAGCTTAGGGCAGCCACAGTCAGTTCAAGTCCTTGAGATGCTTTCAGGTCCTGCATCAACACCAGGCCTCTGGAGTAACAAGCCCCAGAGGGCTCAGCAACGAGGAGAGGTGGCTCATACCCACCCACACTTAAGATGCCCTGTAGTGTCTCCACATGGATCCTTCCTTTCCTTGCCCTTTGAGCAAGTCCCAATCTCATCCTCAGATCCCATTTCTTCCAGCCTATCCCTCACCCCTGGGGCTCAACTCCCTTCTTTCTGCAACCACACTACACCCTCTAATCCCCCCTCCACCCACTTTGGAGCACATTGCCTTGTCCTCCATCCCCCTTTATGCCTCCTTTTGGGTCCTCTGCACATCCCCACCCTGCTGCTTCTCCAGCTTCCCCCCAACACCCAGGTCCCCAGGGGATCTCCATGCCCAGGCGACACCTCCAGCACCACTGTTTGCTCATGGCAGAAGCTGCTCCCAGGAGCCAGAGAGCTTGTTAAATCACCTTTTGGTTTTATTTCAAGTGCTGTACACACAAAAGCCACCCACCACCCCCAGGTGCTCCCAGCGCCCCTGTGCAGACCCCGCCTCGACACCCACCACGATCCAGCGCTCGGTCACCACAGGGCACGAGGCCAAAATAATTTACCCGCCTCTCCCTGTGCTGTGCTCCCAGGCACCAGGACAGGTCAGCACTGGCCCTGCCAGTGCCTGGCTCACCCAGAGTGCCCTGCACCAGGGCAAGTGTTCACTTGGAAACCCAAGAGTCCCAGTATGGGGGGGCCTTGCCCGCTCCCAGCACTGCTGGCCCCCGGGGCTCAGCATGGCATGACAGCCTCTGGTGGCAGTGGGGAGCACCTGTGGGGAAAGGATGAGGTCAGAGTGGTGGGGTGTCACGTTCCAACACCCCCAGAGCTGCTGGTTAAATTCCTCAGGGAAGGGAGGGGGGGACACTGTAGGGGTGGGATACCCCTCCCAGCTTTCCATCCCCTCCCCAATCCCAGGGGCATGCCATCAAGGTCTCACCAACCCGCTGCAAGCACAGAACCCAGCGCCAGCCGTGGCCCGCTCCCAGGAGGGTTCAAAGCTGGAGCAAAGCTGCAGGGATGGGCTCAGCCTGCAGCAGCACCCAAGAGGGTGAGAGCAGCGAGCCCCCAGCACTGCCCCTGGCACCAGAGGGATCCCTGGCAGAGCCCAGAGCTGTGCTGGGCCGTACTCACTCCATCTTGGCTTCCAGGTGGTGGATGGTCTGCTTGTCCAGGTAGCGGCAGAAGAGCGAGAGGAGGTTGCTGGGCAAGAAGAGAGGCTCCACCAGCAAGGTCTTGGGCACCTGTGACAGCTCCCGGGCAACCAGGAACACCGTGTCTGTCCTGGGGGCACCAAGGGAAGGGGTTGAGCGCCCTACCAGCTGCCAAACCCCAGCACCGCCCTTCCCATGGCCCCTCACCACGCCTCGAAGTCCCCGCCGCGCGGCTCCAGCGGCGCATCAGAGGACAGCAGCCTCTCACCATGGCTCAGCAGGGAGTAGAGCAAGGAGATCCCAAACTGTGGGGAAGCACCAGGATGGAGGGTCACAGCTCAGGCAGTGGCAGCACCACTCTGGGGACACCCCGTAGCTCTGTGCTCCTACCTGGTTCTTCAAGGCCATGGTAAGGGGGCGCTCCGGGGACTCGGAGAGAGGCCTGGTCATCTCCTTGAGGACCTCTATGAGTTTGCTGAAGGTCATTCTGCTCACCACCTCGTTCAACGGGCTGTAGAGCAGGGGGAGAGACTGGGCAGGGCAGAGAGGAGAGCAGGGATCTGAGACCCTTCAACCAACACCTGGGGGGCCACAACACTGTACCACCACTCCCCTTCCCAGGAGGGGACTGCCACCAAGACCACTTCAATCCCTCCTGGATACCTTTCTCCTCCTCCTTAGGGAAGGAGAGAGGCTCCCAGCAACCCCCCCACCAGCTGCCCAACCATGCTGGCACCCAGCAAGACAGGCCCCTCCCCACACTGCCCAAGGGTGATGCTCCACCATTGCTCTTGCTGGGGGGAAGGGGGCAGCCCCAGAAGCCCCTGCCCTGGCTCGAGGTGCTCACCTCATCCAACACATCCTTCTTCATGAGGAAGGGCAGGTGGTGTGTGATGGTCAGCAGGATCTTCTCCGCTTGCTCCTGGGTCAGGTGGGGCAGCAGCCGGGCCGTGAGTTTCTTGCCCTTCCGCACACACAGGAGCTGCAGGAACTCATCCTCTGCCTCCCTGGGGATGAAGGCTCCATTGGCACAAGATCCTGAGGGACCCACTGCTTCTCTGTCCATCCAGAAGGACCAGCATCAGCTCCAGTGGAGGACGAGGCTCAGGGGCAGGGTCAGCAGAGGCCATGGTGACAGACAGAGGACAGGATCCAAACCCCTGCTATCACCCAGAACTACTCATCCACAACCAGCCCAGCCCAGCAAGGACCAGGACATGCCACCTGATCCCCTCTCCCTACAGCACAGACTCACTCTTCGCTGCTGCATGGTCTGATTTTCAAGGCTTGGTAGATACACTCCACTTCTTGGCTCTTCTGCTCTGGGCAGCAGGGCTGCTGCTGCTCCTGCTTCTCCTGGGCCAGGGACACCTTCCTTTGCATCTCCTCCACTCCCAGCAACTGCAGGAACAGCTGAAGAAACCACACAGCGTAAGGGGGCAGCTTGGGGCACCCTCCACCTGCTCCCAGGCAGATGACCCCTCACAGAGCTCTTCAACCAAAAGCCAGGCACCTGTATCATCTCACCCTGCCCCAAAACCGTGGCTCACTCACCTTCTCGATCCGGTGCAGCGCCCGAAGCCGGTGGCTCCCCGCAGCCTTCGGGAGGGGGGAAGGAGGGAGACAACAGTTACAGCCAGCACCAGACACCACCACCAGTGGAGCTCTGGGCCAGCTGCTCCTGGGGATCAGAGGTGGCTTCAGGGTACAAAGCAATCCCATGGGGAGGCCACAGCCAGCCCCGAGTGTCCACAGCCCCATCCTGCTCCTCCACAGGGGACAAGCTGCCACCACCAAGGTGGCACCAACCGCACGCCTCATCCCATGACTGGGGACAGCACGCAGAGCAAGGAGGGCACCCAGGCTCAGTTGAGAGCAGCTTCTAAAGCTCCTGGCTAAGGCTGCTCCAGGGCCTGCGGGCTGCTTGGAGCTGTGTCCCCAAGGCATCCAGGGCACCCACCAGCCTGGCTCACTGTCACCTACCTCCTCCAGGAGGGCATGGTGCACAGCATCGATGGCCCGGCGCGGGCTGTAGCAGGTGGACACCGCGACCTGGCCCAGCGAGCCCGCGATGCGCACCACTGCAAGAGAGATGGGATACAGGGAGACCACATCCCAAAAGCTCTCCCTCAGCTCCCCCCTTCCACTGCCCCCCATCCCGGTCCCTCACCAGAGTTGTAGGTCTCCACTTTCTGGATGAAGGGTGTGACCAGCTTGGGGGGCTCCTGCTTGTTGCGCCCACCAAGCAGCTCCTCCTCTGCCTGCTTGCGCTCCAGCCGGTGGTAGTATGTCTGTAACAACAGGCACAGCTGGAAGCAGGGAGACACCACAGGCACCCTCTGGCTCCCCATGGGATGAAGTCCCAGCCTTGAGGAGGAGCTGAGTAAGCCCTTGAGGTGCAGGAGCCCACCTGGTAGTAGTAGTCATTATCCATGTTCTCACTCTGCAGCTGGATCATCTCCACCTTGATGACCCAGTCCTTCTCCTTGGAGATCATCAGCCCCGCGTAAGGGTCTGCTTTAGGGGACCAGAGCTTCTTGGGGGACACGCTGGCACAGGAGAAGGCTGCTGTGACTACCCAGAGCACCTGCCACCCCCCTCCTTACAGCTCCCCAGGA
Source organism: Porphyrio hochstetteri (assembly GCA_020800305.1). Classification (NCBI taxonomy): domain Eukaryota; kingdom Metazoa; phylum Chordata; class Aves; order Gruiformes; family Rallidae; genus Porphyrio; species Porphyrio hochstetteri. The sequence goes on along the minus strand of CM036915.1, from coordinate 12,292,857 downwards.
CCCCCTGTACCTTTGCACCATCCCGCCTTGCTGCTGCCGCTGGGTCAGGATGCGCTGGTGCTGTGGGTGCAGCTGGGTCATGTGGCTGGGCACACTGCAAAGGGACCAGATGGGCATCAGAGGGCTCAGCACCTGCACCAGAGCCATCCCTGGAGGCAGGGGGACACATCCCCCCATGCCTGGCTGATCATTGGGGCTCCCCCAGTCCCACCTGGGGCATGCCACTCGCTGTCCCCTTACCTGAGGTTCAGCTGGCCACTGGCTGAGGGGCTGAAGAAGAGAGCAGGGTCCACAGAGGGAGATATGGGACCGAAGTGCATGGCAAGAGGCTGGGGCGAGCCGCTGATGCTGGGTGATGGGGGCCGGAAAGGGGCTGGAGACGCAAACCCTGCAGTCTGGGGAGGGAGAGAAAAGAAGTCTGAGCCTTCCCCCTGCCCCACCGAGGGTCCCAGTGGGGTCTGCCAGCTCCTGGCCCCTACCCTTGCAGGGTCCACCCTCCCCCTGCACATGGAGGAGACACATGGAGCATCACAGAAGGTACTGTGTCCCCCCCCCCCACCCCAGGATCATGCTGCTACAGGCGAGGGGGACCCTGGTGTCACCAGAGACCACACAGCCAGGTTTGTCACCCATGCTGCAGCACAACACCAATCACACCATCACACCCAGCACGGGTCCTGGGGGAACACTGGGATGAACAGATTCACAATGCAACAGCCACACTGGTGGCTCTGCTTTCCCTGCCCATGGGATGCCAGAGGTGGGTGCTCGGGATTAGATGGAGCTGTAAAGTCAGCCTTGGGTGCTACCGCACAGCGGAGCTTTGGGAGGGGCCCTGTCCCTGTCCCCTGCCACCCCAGGGCCACCCCAGAGAGGCCACAGCAGCTCCTTGCAGCCCGCTGCATTACCTGGTTGGAAGCAAAGAGCGGAGAGGGCCTGCAAACCGGCGTGAAGGGCCGAGGGGAGCACGGGGAGCAAGGCATCAGAGGTGACTGCTGCAGGGCAGGAGGCAGAAGGTGTCACCAGGACAAGCCTATCCTCGAGGGCTCCCCAGGGAGGGGAGGGCAGAGAAAGAGGGAATGCAAGAGCTCCGCCCCCCTCCCTAAAAAACACCCCCACCCACATCACCTGCCGGACAAAGCGCTGAGGAAAGGACTTGGAGGACATCAGTCTGAAGTCAGGGTGCTTGAGTCGGGGAGAGCCCCTGTAGCCCCTCTGCACGGGGGAGCTGAGGAAGTCAAGGGCCACGTTGGTGGATGGTGGGGGCCTCTCCAGGACCTGGAGGATGGCTTTATCCTACAGGGAGGAGGCAGAAGATGGGGGCAGGGCCCAGCTGGGGCCATTTTGGCTCCCCCAGCATCAAGCAGCTCAGCCAAAGCCTCTGGTCATTGCCTGGCTCCCACCATGTAACAGGAGGGGACCCATGGGGATACCTGGCACAGGCATCCCCCTCCCCCCCCACCACAGACCCAAGCTCTGCTTTGGGTGGGCACCTCTGCTCACAGCCTCAGCACCCGAGAGACACGTCTGTGAGCCACCAGACGCGACATGAGGCTCCTGAGGTTCCCCACTCTCCCCAAATCACCTACATGACTGCTGATGCAGAGTACCGGGGAGCCCTTGGCCATTCCCCAAGGTCCGGGCCAGGGGGTACCCACCTCCAGCACATGGTGGGGCGGGGTGTTGCTGGAGCCCCACACTGCAGGATCCATGGCCAGCTGGAAGATGGAGAGATGGTCATCGAGCGGTAAGAGGAGGAGAGGGGCAGGGGATACCACAGAGGCAGCTTGGCCCCATCATTAGGTGGGGGTGGAGGGTACATTTTTACCATATCCTCTTTGCCAAACTCTGCCCAGCAAGCACCAATCCTGCTATCCAGCACAGCCGAGTCCTGGCTCTATGGGCAGAGAGGGGGGTCACAGGCACATTCTCAGCCCCAGCCAGATCCCCTCCCTCCCCACTCTCACATCACCTCCAGCGTGGGTTTGCTCTGCACAGCTCTCATCACCGCCGGGTCTCCCAGGTCATTGGGCTCCTCGCAAGGCTGCTGGTCTTCCTCAGGCTCTTCAGTCCCCAGTTCCTCCTCCTCCTCCTCTTCCTCCATCTCAGAGCTGACCTGCTCAACCTCCAGCTCCATCCCACCTTCCTCCTGGGGCTCTCCCAGCTCCTCCTGGGGCTCAGCCACTTCAGGCCCTGCTTCCTCCCCATCCTCAATCTCTTCCACCACCACTTCAGCTGTCTCAGAGCTCATCTCAGGAGGCATCAGGGATTTTGTGACATCCTCCTCAGTAGAGTCTCGGTCTTGGAGGGGGGAAGGAGAGCACCACAGGGTGGGTGAGGGTCCGGGCAGCACCCACTCTGCTCCCACCCTGGGTCCTAACCACGCAGGAGGACACCTTCCTCCCCACCTCCTCACCCCATTGAGTGCTGGCTGCTCTCCCCACCCAACTCTGGGGTTCCCCTGAGACCTTACCTAACCCAAAAGTCATCTCGTTGTACAGGTCAAGCTCTTCATCCTCCTCAGCCATCTCCTGCAGCAGCAGCGCATCTTCCACCAGCAGGTAGTCCTCGAGGATCTGCAGGCAGAAGCAGCAGGGCCCCCGCTAAGGGAGAGGTACCCTTAACCTGCCCCTCGAGAGCTGGGCACTCAACCTCCCCCGTGAGCCACCTGCTGTCCCGGGACAGCCCCTCGGGCTCACAGCTGCTCCGCAGCTGAGAAGGGGAAAACACGGGAGCCACGGGCACTGGCCAGAACCCGCTGGCTCGGCGCGGGAGCCCACCGACACCGGCCGGCACCGGAGCCGCCGCCGCCGCACAGAGGGGACGGCACCCGCTGCAGCAGCGGCACCGGCGTGGCCGGCGCCCAGAGACACCGTTAGGCTCCAGAGTGAACGCCCCCGCTAGCCCAGCGACACGCGAACGGGAGGCAGGGAAGGGCACCCCGCCGGCACCTCCGGGGCAGCGTCTTCTCCGGTACCGACCGCTCCGGAGAGAGCCAACACCGGGAGGAGGCTGGGAGGCGGGGGGGAAGAGGGCGTGACCCGGGACAGCGGGAGAGGAGGCGGCCCCGGGGACGGAGCAGCGTGCCAAGGGCGGGACTCACAACCGGCTCGCCTCCCTCCGCCATGCCGCGGCGCCGCCCGCCCCCCTCCCTCTCTCTACAGGGCCGGGCTGGCGTCGCCGCCGCCGCCGCCTTTTACGGACCGGCCGCCGCCGCTCCGGCGGCACCGCGCCGCTGCGCCTGCGCCTGCCGTACAACATGGCGGCGCCTACCGTACAACATGGCGGCGCCCAGTCAGGCACCGCGGCTGCGCGGTCTGTTCGCTCCGCCCACTCAGCGAGGCCCCGCCCACAGCGGGCACGGAGCGGGGCTGGGAGATGGGCTTCGATCCGCCCCGCACCTCCGCGCCCCGCGGAGCCCAGCGCGCTGCCCCTCGTCCCCCGGGTGAGGCGTCCGACCTCGCCCGCTCCCCCAGTGTCCCTCCCGGCTGATACAAGTGTGAGCGCCCCAAACCCGCGGAGGGTCTGGCTGTCCGAACCGGACCGGCGCGGGATGTTAGAAGCATCGTGTCGAAGGGAACCCGTGGGTCAACTCCTCTTTGCGGGGAAGGGCTGCTGGGTCATCTCCAGCGTTCCCACCCCGAGCGAGCCCGGACGGGATCCACATTCCACAGTCCTGTGTAAATAATGCTTCCCGGGAAAGGGGATCGCTCACCCTGGGCAGAGCCAGAGGAGCCCGTGGGACGTGCTCTGAGGTGGTGACCCCAAAGATGTCAGTGGGTCATGCTCCGAGGTGGTGAGCCCCCCTGATGCCTGCGGGTTGCACTCTGAGGTGGTGACCCCCCTCAATGACTGCAGATCATGCTCCAAGGCAGTGACCCCCCCCGATGCCTGTGCGTTGTGCTCTGAAGCAATGACCCCCATTGATGCCTGTGGGTTGTGCTCTGAGGTGGTGACCCCCGAGATGCCCGTGGGTCATACTTCAAGGTGGTGACCCCCCTCCTAATGCCTATGGGTCACACTCTGAGGTGATGACCCCCCCCCTCAGCCACTGACACAGCAGTCAGCATTTATTTCTGTGAGAGCCCCAAGTCCCTGATAAGGCAGCAGTGGCAGCTGCATCCCCTTATCTCCCAGCAGAAACACCCAAGAGCAGCTGGGCAGCTGCCGGCACGGCCAGCCAGAGTGGGGCTCAGAGAGGTGCCTGATAACGGGTGTTTGCAGGTTGGCTTGTCCTTCCTCTAGTCAGATTACCCTGTGGGGGAGGTTCTCCCTGGGTGTCATGTTGGTTTTATTAAGGACAGGCCTTTCAACAGGATGTATGGAGACAGCAAGTCTTCAAAGGCAGCTCCACAACGCTGCAGTCTTCTTTTTTTACCCTGGTTTTCCTCAGGGCACTGTTTTGGAGGCCTGCTGTGCCTTGCTGGGCTATGGTACTCGTGGTTCTTCTGGAGGTGGCACCAGAAAATTCAGCTTTTTGACATTCACAGAATCACAAACTGCATTGCCTGACCTTGAATGTCCCCAGGGATGGGGCCTCCACTGCCTCTCTGGGCATCCTGTGCCAGGGTCTCACCACCCTCAGAGGGAAGAACGTCTTCCTCAGGTCTCATCTAACCCTGCCCTTCTTTAGTTTAAACCCATCACCCCTCGCCCCATCACTCCCTGCCCTTACAAACAGCCCTTCCCAGCTTTCCCATAGGTCCCTTCAGGGACTGTAAGGGGCTCAGAGGTAGCCCTGGATCTTTCTCTGCAGCAGGCTGAACAACCCAACTCTCTCAGCCTGTCTTTGTAGGAGAGGTGCTCCATCCCTTGGATCCTTTTCTGGACCTGCTCCAAGAGGTCCACGTCCTCCTTGTGCTGAGGGCTCCAGAGCTGGACACAGTGCTGTGGGGGCGGGGGTGGTGGTGTGTGTATCTCCCCAGACCAGAGCAAAGGAGCAGAATCCTCTCTCTCGATCTGCTGGCCACACTCCTTGGGATGCAGCCCGGGATGCTGTTGGCCTTCTGGGCTGTGAGGGCACGTTGGTGGCTCATGTCCTGCTTTGTGTCCATCGGTACCCCAAGTCCCTTCCCCACAGGGCTGCTCTCCATCACATCACCCCCACTCTGTGTTGATAACGAGGACTGTCCCGACCCAAGTGCAGGACCTGGCACTTGTCCTTGTTGAGCTTCATGAGTTTTGCACAGGCCCACCTCTCCAGCTGGTCCAGGTCCCTCTGGATGACATCCTGTCCCTCACCACACCACGCAGCTCGCTGTCATCAGCAGACTTGCTGAAGGTGCACTCGATCCCTCTGTCTGTGCCATCAATGAAGATATTAAACAACACTGGTCCCAGTACAGATCCCTGAGGGACACCTCTTGTCACCCCTCCCCATCTGGACATCAAGCCATTGACCACTCCAGGCTTGTGTCTGATGCTGGTGACTCCACGCTGCACTCACATGGCAGCATCAACCCATCCTGCAGCCGCTGGGCTGCAACACTGATGCACAGGCTTTGAATGAACCATCTGAGCGATAATGCACATTGCACTTTGATAACTATGGCCTTACCTTGTCAGGGCAGATAAATATCAGTGGGCCATGGCTGGTTTACTCCACGCTGCTCTCATTTGGAGAGCAATAGTCTTTATTCTTGGAATTGCAAAGGGACAGCTTGGGGTGTTCAGCCTAGAGAAGAGGAGGCTGAGGGGAGACCTTATCACCACCTACACCTGACCTGACAGGAGGGTGCAGAGAGGTGGGTGATGGTCTCTTCAGCCAGGGGACAGGAGATGGGACAAGGGGAAATGGGCTCAAGCTGCACCAGGGCAGGGTCAGCTCAGATGTGAGGGAAAAGTTCTTCCCTGAAAGAGTTGTGGGGCTGTGGCACAGGCTGCCCAGGGAGGGGGCTGAGTCCCCACCCCTGGGTGTGTTTAACAGATGGGGAGATGAGGTACTCGGGGATCTGGGTCAGCACAGGACAGGGACGGTTGGACTCAATGACCTTAAAGGACTTTTCCAACCTAGTGAGTCTGTGATTTATGTAGACACAAGTTTGAGCAGACTTTACACCATTAGTCTTCAGCATCATCTTTCACTAGATCAGAGTGTCCACAGTCCCATCCAGCTTGCCCCTGAAGACTTCCAGCGATGGGCCATCTAAAACCTCTTTGAGCAGCCCACTCCAGTGTCTTGCTCCCTCATCATGAAAAATGTTTTCCTTATACCTGGTCTAAACCTGCTGCCTTTTAGTTAAGCGTAGCTTGTTTCTGCTCTGTAATGGTGTGTTACCTGTCCGGTGTAATACGAAGAGGGCTAAAGCTGGTCTTTTAAACTGAGATCTGGAGAGGAGGAGGTTTGTGAAGAGGAGATTGGAGGAGGCTGGAGAGGAGGTTGAAGAGGAGGTTGAGGGGAGATGTAGTTGCTCTCTACAACTATCGGATAAGAGGTTGTGGAGAGGCGGGGACTGACATTTCCTCCCTCATGACAAGAGGAAATGGCCTCAAGTTGTGCCAGGGGAGGTTTAGGTTGGATGTTAGGACACATTTCTTCCCGGGGAGGGTTGTTGGGCGTTGGGATGGGCTGCCCAGAGAGGTGGTGAGGTCGCCGTCCCAAGGGGAGATTTAAAAGACGGGTGGGTGCGGCTCTGAGGGACGTGGGTTAGTGGTGCATGGCAGCTTATGGTGGTGGTTGGGCTCCATGACCTAAAGGCTCCCTTCCAACCGGGACAATTCTACAGTTCCAGAGACAATTCTGCAGCTCCATGAAGCCGAGGTTCAGCGAGGAAGGGCTGTGGGTCTAACACCGGCCCCGGCAGCGTCGGGCTGTGGGTGTAACCCGGCCGCAGAACCCTCCAGAAGCGGCCGTTGTACTTCTGCGGGGGGGGGGCCGGGGGTAGGGGGGGCAGGAGCCTTCTCAGCGCCCCGCAGCCGCTGCTCAGCCGGTCGCTGTCCAGCTCAAAGCCCGAGGGGTGGCAATACCGTTTGCCCCCCCCTACACCCTGGCGCGAGGGCCGGGGAGAGCCCCGGGCCGGGAAAACCCCGAGGAGAGGCGCGCACCCCCCCCCCGGCCCCACCCCGCTTCAGGCCTGAAGCGAAAGCGAAAGGGAAGCTGCCGCCCCGCTTCGCCTAAACTCTGGGCTCCCTCTCTGCCCGGAGACTAGTGACGCGTGGGGCAACCCCGCGCCGCGATTGGCCGAGCGCGGCAGGGTTTATATAGGACGGGGCGGGGGGAGCAGCGGACACTCGGCGGTGGCAGAGACGGGAGGTCGGCACGATGGAGCTGCGGCTCAAAGCGGGGGTCCTGGTGCTGGTTATGCTGCTCGGGCTGGGGGAGGCGAATGGTGAGTGAGCGGTCGGGGCGGCGCGGAGGGCTCCGGGGTGGCGGGGGGAGGCGATCCGGTACCGGTGGGAGCCGGGCGAAGGGTTGGGAGCTGTGCCCGGGGCGAGGGAGGGCGAGGGGGGAGCCCGTCCCGGGGTGGGGAAGTGATGGGGAGCGCTGCCCAGGGGAGGAGGGCGGTGTCGTTCCCGGGGGGGTGGTGGTGGGGGAACCATGCCCGAGGGGGGACTCGCTGCCTTCTCTGCTCCCACTGACAGCCCTGCATCTCAATCCGCCTTGCAGAGGCCCAGGCACCGAAGGTGGAGGTCTATTCCCGTAAGCACGTCCAGGAGGGAGAGGAGAACACCCTCAACTGCTTCGTGAGTGGTTTCCACCCTCCAAAGATCGACATCACCCTCCTCAAGAATGGGGAGCCCATGAGCAACGTCGAGTATGCCGACATGTCCTTCAACAACAAGTGGCAGTTTGAGCGCCTGGTCTATGCGCCCATCACCCCCGGAAAGGGTGATGTCTATGTCTGCCGGGTGACTCACGCCGCCTTTAAGGAGCCGCAGTCATTCCGATGGGGTATGATGGTGCCTGGTCTCCTATCTGAGCTTCGCTGTGGTTTGCAGGCAGAGGGGCAGGGCTTCTTTGTTTGTTCCTCTTCACAGGAAATGGGGGCGCTGTGGCGGGGCGGGTTTGGGAGGCTCTCAGGAGGTGGCGGGTGAGCATGGGTGCTCTTTGCCCCCAAAGCCTGACGCTCTCCTCCTCTCTTTTGCAGACCCAGACTTCTGAGCTGTGCCTGGGATGATCACGGTGAGTTGCACTGATGCGAAGGGGAATGTGGAATTTAGGGAACCTGCTTTGGTGGGGAGGATGCGGTTGGACACGGTGATTTCTTGAGGTCCCTTCCAAGCCCTCCAGTTCCGTGACTCGGTGCCTGTTTCCTGCTGGAGGAAGTCTGTAGTTTGCAGAGCTGAGGAACAAAAGCAACTGCTCCCCCTCAGAAAAAATAGTGTTGACACCAGTTTTCTGTGAGACACTGGCAAGTCAAGATGGCTTCTGGTCTGGCAGCAAGACAAGAGCTTGGCCTCAGCAGGGAAAAGAAAACCAAAGATGCACAGTGTAGCTGGTGTGGTTGTAATGCTGAGTCCCTTCATTATGTACCCTGGTAGAGGCTGGGTAGTTATGAATGGCACCCAGGTCAAGCTTTGGCAAGACCTCCCTCAAAATGGCCACCACATTGGACCAGAAAAACGTTACCCATGCCTTGTAAACAGGTGGAATCATGAGTTAAACACACTTCTGAAATGAGAAAACCCCACCCAGGTGTTTCTTCTTGGGGAGGCGTAGATGGACCAAAGTCCTCTGCTTGTCACTGTCTAATGTTGCTCTCCTCCTAAAGCTCTCTAGACCTTCCTCTTAGTAGAGCAGCAAAGACTAGGAGGGGTGTTAGGCTTCCAGGGACAAGAGGACACAGAGCTCAGTTGACCATCTTTTTGGTGGGTGGGAGAGCAACAGAAGGAAGATGCACTTCTAATTTGCAGCAGAAAGGCTGACGGGTGATGTTGGGGTCTTGGGAAAAGCTCAAGAGATTCCCCCAGAGCTAAAAAACAGTTGGATTGGAATGATGTTTAGGAGGGATGCATTAAGGGCTAAAGCGTTGCTTGGAGATGAGATGTTGAGGTCAAGTGACCTGTGATTTGATACTGTACAGCCATTTCCTCTGAAATAATGTATACAGCCACTCTCCTGGCTTGCCTGGGCTGCAGGGCTCTGGCAGGATGTCGTTGTAAAGGATGTTGAGCTTGGTTGGAGGTGGGACGTGGGTTGGTGGCTTTGCTAGAGTCCAGGGACAAGGGGGCTGGAAAAGCTGTTTCTGGATGATTTTTCTCAGTATGGTCAGGAGGGCAGTCTGTCTGCAGCTGAGGCTCAGCAGGTGTGGAAAAAAACAGGTGGTTTTTTTCTTTTTAAATGTTTTTGTTTCCATAAAATAACAAGAGCTGAGCAGAGTTGACTGACACCAGCCTCCTCTCCCCGTGCAGGTCTGAAGATGCCCGCTTTGCAAGTCATAATCTTCGTGATACTATCCTTTCTGCGTACAGATAGAAGGAAGAAGAGCTGTTCCCTTCATTGCAGAATTCCTTCCTACAGCTCACAATGAAATTACTTCAGCAAAGCAATATGTAATTAGGCTGTTTTGGGTTTTTTTATTATCACCTAGCTATTAATGCCCACATCACAGCTGTAGCTCTGTAAGCGCTCGGAATTCTACAGGTTTTAATAAAGATAAAATTGGGGGGAATGTGGTGTGATTCCATGATGTTTTTCCCAGAGCTGTATGACAGCATGAGCTGATGCCATTGGCTCCAATAGCTGCTGGGTTATGTGGGGATCTGGAGTGTTGTGGGACTGCACTGGGCTGTACTTCATCCTGCTGAGGGAGGTGCAGGAATGCTTTTCCATCTGGGGTTTTGGGGGGGGGACACACACCCAAACCCCAAATTAAAAATAAAACTTTAATTGGTTTGTGTGGAGCTGAAGGTTAAAAAAGGGAGGAAAAGTGGCCTTGGGGCCACCAACCCTCAAGTTGGGTGGGGAGTGATGGGCAGCAACTGGTGTCCTCTTAAAGGCGGGTGCTTCTTGCAGGCACGTGGTGTAAATCTGTGCCGTTGGTGACTCATTCCTGGCTTTCCCTGCTGTGAGAAGGCAGCCCGGGGGAAGGGCCATGTCATTCTAGAATCTGTCAGCCTGCTTTCATTTTTAAGTGCTTGCTCTTTCCCCTGCCTGTACCCCCGGCACGGTGCTCACCCCCCTTCTCCCTTGCAGTCCTGGGTGAAGCTGAAATGATCTGTGCCCAGGCGCTGTGGGACCTGCTCAGGGTCACCATCAAGGTGGGCACACCCCCTGTGTCCCATGGTGGGCTGTCTGCAGTGTTTCCCTGCTGGCTCTCCTGCAGTATGAGGAGCTGACCTTGGAGGCCAAGCAAGGTGAGCACTGCTGCCAGGGGAGCTGTGTTCTAGGGACAGGCAGTGACCTGGCAGGGGATGCCTTCCCAAGGTGATGGAGCTAAGCCTGCGGAGTCAGGAGATGTGAAGGTGACCAACACCATCCTCTGTTTCCTCCTCTCTGGTGCTGCCAAGCACACAGACAGCAAGTCCCTGTTGAGTAAGCTGCAGCAGCTGGGGCTGCCCAAAGGTAGCAGGGGACCTCGGGGTGTCACCGCGGGTCAGACCTGGTGGGATGTGCCAGGGTTGAGCTGGCAGCCCCCCCTGTGCCTGGATTCAGCACCCCTCCCCCATTATCTCACCTCCGTTCCATCCGTCCTCAGCTCTTCTTCGGGTGCTTTCAGGGTTTGGTTGCTGCAGGGCTGGTGTGAATGGGTGGTTTTCCCATCTCATCTCTCCCCATGGGCAGAGCACACTGTCAGGTTGTGCCAGTCCTACCAGGAGAAGCAGAGCTCCCTCCAGGCCAGCCAGAGGGCCTGCAGCATGGAGGTTTGGGGGTCAGGGACAGTCCTCCTGCCCAAATGTGCCAGGGTGCTGATGCTGCTCTCCTGCCTGCCTTGATGAGCCAGCTGGACTTGATGTGCTGGCAGGTGGATGTACACCCTCAGCTCCAGTGAGCTGCAGGAGGCCAACGAGCCCCTGGTGCACTTGACCTTCAACCTTCAGGATGGGGAGAGTGGGAAGACGGCTGCCATCCCTGACGAATTCCAGGTGCTGCTGGCAAGGTGAGGCTGGAGGAGGGGTACCCAGAAAGGGGGATGCTGTGTTGGGCAAGGGCAGCTTCCCCCTCCTTCTCCCTTCAGAGCTGAAGCAGGCCCAGGCCCCAACAAACCCCCTTCCTCTGGGGAGCTGGACAGGAGGACAGGACCCAGCATGCCCCACCAGGCGCCAGTGCTGCCCAATGCAGCTAATGGCACAGAGGAGTTCCCTGACATTAATGTAAATGTTACTTCCTCTTTCTGTCCAACAAGAGTACGAGGTTTTAAGCATTTCTTATGGATCCAAGTCTGTCCAGTCGCTCACAGGAACTCCAGAAAGTGGAGAATTAAAATCATTAGCTTGCCCACATAGCCATTAGTCACTAACACGGGTATATTTTACAACATTCTTTACAAGAGATACCCAAGCATTTGCATTAAAGGCAGCACCTTCTAAGCTACAGTTCAATAAGGTTACAAGAACCCAAATGACTGTCTTTGGAGGCGAAGCTTCTGAGGTCCAGAAGGTGTTGATTTCCATCATGGTTTTGGGGCCTTTCTTGACTCTGGTGTGATGTATCCATGATATTTGTTCTTTAGTCTTGCTTACTGTGTAAGAACCTAGCAGTACCTGGAATGGACCTTCCTGTTTCGGTTCAAGCAGTGAATCTGAAAGAGCTCTAACATACACGCAATCTCCTGGCATTGTTTTGTGTACTGGACCATGGAGCCCTCTGGCTCTGGTCCCTAGAACCAGTTTCTCTATTTCCCAATGTTGTTTTTGCAGGCTTATTACACAATTCCTTAATACTTCCCACCTGAGCTGATGTCCCTGCCTGTATTAGGTAAGGTCTTCCAAATGTTATTTCAAAAGGACTCAACCCCTCCTTGGTTTCGTTCTAATTCTTAAAAGCATGAAGGGTAATGATTGAGGCCAAGACAATCCAGCTTCCTGGCCTAGTTTTACTATCTGCAATTTTATCAAGTGATTCATCTTTCCTACCTAGCCGCTCGCTCGAGGTCGGTGTGGAGTACACAATTCCCAGGCAATTCCTGAGAATCTACTTACTTGTCGAGTTATTTTTGCAGCTAAGTGTAGTCCTCTATCAGAGGACATTGCTGCAGGAACCCCAAACCTTGGTATTATGTCCTGCAGTCGTGCTTTGGTCACTCCCCTCACCTTGTTTGTTCGATGGGGAATGCTTCTGGCCATCCCAAGAAGGCATCTGTTAGTACTAATGAGTACCAGAACCCCCCTTTTCTTGGCATTTCTGAAAAGTTGATTTGCCATTGCTGTCCAGGGCAATTCTCCTTTCCCATTTGTCCCACTCAAATTTTTCAAGTATTTAATGGATTGCTTCCCAAACATGTGTCACGCTGTTGTGTTATTTGATTGACAGTAGTACAGAGGTTCAGAGTGACCAGATAGTGGATTAAGTGTTGGTATAAAGCCTCTGCTCCCCAGTGTGTCTTTCTGTGCTTTGCCATTATTAGTGCCCATAATAGAGCAAGCAGAATCACAGAACTGTAGGGGTGGAAAGGGACCTCCAGAGATCATCGGGTCCAACCCCCCTGCCAAAGCAGGTTCCTTAGGACAGAAAATGCCACTGTTAATTTTCCTTCTGGGGTATATACTCATTTATTTTCTCTAGCTACTCCCTTGAGGTCCGTGATTAATTTTTTTATCTTCTTTAGAATATCAGGGCTCAGTGTTGGGCTGGATTTTACCATCTGGGACCAAGGACTACACCAATATTTCCCCACTCCCTGCTACCTTTTTGGCCTCCTAGCCTGCCATTGAATTGCTCAGGTTCTGATCATCAGTTCCCTCCTGGTGAGCTTCACAGTGCATGATCACCACCTTTTCTGGTAACTGAATTGCTTCCAAGAGTTTGAGAACTGCTTGGTTTAAAACCAAAAAGGTTGCTCCTGTGTCGACCAAAATTTCTATTCCCTGGCTTCCCCACCTTGAGCATAACCAGTAGATCCACGAGGGTGGATTCCCCAGGTCTGCATCAATCTTTCTTGACAGGAGCCTGTATTTTACTCCTGCCACTCCTTCTTTCTGGGCACTCACTCTTCCAATGTCCCCTTTGTTTACACCATGCACACTGAGCTCTTCCCAAAGGCCTTCAGGGTTCTTGTGGTCCCTGACTCCTCTGTCTTTTATCCTCTCTTAATGCTGCCACCAAAATTGTAGTGTTTTCTTCATTCTTCTTTCCTATTGCTGCACACCCTCTGTGCTTACTCCCAGTTGGTTTCAGTTCCTGTAACTTTACAGCTCTGCCCTAAGCTACATGCTGAACAATGCCTTTTGCAGCTTCCCCTTCCCTTCTTTCTTATTTTCTTTTTCCAAAGCTGACACCACAGGGCCCCAGGGAATGCCGAGTTGTCTGAACTCTAATTAGTTTTTCTAACTACTTAGTTACTTCTCCAAGACAATTGAGTCTCTTCATTTTGCATGCAGGCTGTTCCTGTTATCTCATACACTGTGCTTAGAGCTCGGGGCTGCCTCCTTCCCTTGGCTAGACTCTAGTAACAGGCCCCTACGTGTGCTGAGCCATGCCAGGCTCCACTAACAGCAAGTTCTTGGTGATTGTGACCACTAACAGCTTTGGCAACACAGATGGGGCCTTGCGAGTGACACTAGATGGGATTGAGTGCTGATCAAACCTCAGCCAGCTCTGAGGGATTCTCTGGGAGAGCTATTGCTTTTCACCCACACAGCTCCTCACAATGTTCCCTGGAAAGGTGAGGCACTCCTGAAGGAACAAGGCCTGTCTATGGAACCAGCCTGTCAGATGAAACACAGGCAACGTGCCGCTCAGACAAAGCACAGTTCCACTTCATGTCGTTGGGCCTGGTAAGGCCTTTTGTAAGGAACAAAGCCTGCCTGTCACATGGAGTGAAAGTCCCACTTCCTTGGGGCTAGGGAATTCCTGGTAGTGGCTTAGGTGCTGCCTGTAAGGCAAATATGAAAGAGCTCCCAGGGTTGGCAACAGTGAAAGCGGTGAAAGGGATTTAAAGGAGAGTGCCCCAGGACTCATTGGAAAGAGGACTCTCTTGGGTGTTCCCAGGAATTTGGGTTCGTTTGCACCACTTGTCTGTCTTGGGTTTGATTTTCTCTCTCTTTGATCTTTTTTCTTTACTTTACAGGTCATTATTATTTTATTGACTTTTTTAGAAAATACGTACTTTTTTTTTTTTTTTCCTCACACCATGAATATTCTCTCTCTTAAACTTCTAATTCTCTCCCCCATCCCACCAGGCTAGGGTTCAAGCATCAAAACTGCTTTTTTTAAAATACATTGAAGACAATAACAACCCTCAAGATTGTCTACTCTTGGACAAGAGTATCCAGATGAGGGCAACCAGGATAGTGAAGGTTCTGGAGGGAAAGTCTTATGAGGAGAGGCTTACAAAGTCCCAGGGAACTTCAGGAACAGGCTACCCAGGGAAGTGGTCAAAGCACCAAACTTGACTGAGTTCAAGAAGCATCTGGATGATGCACTCAGTCACATGCTCTGACTTGTCTGGCCCTGTGTAGTGCCAGGAGTTAGACCTGATAATTCTTATGGATTGCTTCAAACTCAGGAGATTCTATGGTTCTAATATTCTAAAGTTTTTCAGACCCCATTGCAAGAGGAGTTGCATTCAGCATTCAGCGAGAGAGCAAGATGATGCTACAGGGAGGCCAGACTCCATCAGCTGTGAAAATTCCTAGGGACTTGGGGACTCCCTGTTAACTGACATCATTCAAAGAGCCTCCAAGGATGACCTGGGGATCTAAAGGCTGTGTATTCACTTTCCATGAGGGACGTGTACCACAGTGTACCCTCTTGGATGGCATTTCTGGGAGTGTGGCTGAGGAGGTGATGGTATGAACATAAGGCAGATTATGCCTGACCATCCTCATTGCTTCCTGTGATGAAAGGAATTTATCTGTGGGTGAGGGGAGACCAGTGGGTATATCTCACTAGGTCAACAGCAATGCTTCATACACCATCCCCCAGCAGAGTGTCTTCTCAAGGACAAACATTCTGGAGAGTTTGGTCAATAGGCAGATTTATGATACCCAGCAAGGGCAAATCCAAAGTCAAACTCCTGGGCTGGATGATCCTGTGGATGTGACACAGTTTGAGGACATCCTGGCTGGTATACAGCTCTGCAGAAACATTTCTCTACACAAAGCATTGGGAGAAATGTGCTTTTGATTGGGCTGTGTAAATTAATATTTGTAAAGAAGGTAGAGAACATGTTGTCATCTTGCTTGACTATGTCCATGGCTTATGACACAAGCCATGAGAATTTGGAGATCAACCTCACCACTCTGCAAATGAAGGTGGCAGAGTTGTGACAGACAGAACTTTTCTGTGTATGTTTCAACTGTTGCCTCACATCTGCATTCAGAGGGGGATGCAGTCACCCCCACAGAAGTGGCCACTGCCTCAAGGATACATGGGGGTAGCTCAAGCCCTTACGGGGAACAGGGAAATGTGATCCAGCATCTACAGGAGCAATTCAGATGCAGGAGCTGGTGGCCAGGCAGAGAAAGCCAAGGCATCTCTGTTGTGACAACTGATTTCTCCCTCTTGACTAGACAAGTCAACCTGGGAAAATGCACCCATGGTGTCCAACACCATTATTATCCTTGCCTTCCCTGCAGTGGTGTCTGAGTTTTACCACTGTTGGAACTGGAATTCAGAGGAGCTGATGTGTCCTTACATCTCTTGTGGCACTACAGGGCTGGAGCTGCCCATGCCATTGAGCAGCTGCCCTGAATTTGGTTGGGTAATGGGGAGATGTAGTGAGACAAAGGCCATTCTTCCCAGGGGAAGAAATCCAGCTGATGGAGTGAGGAGGAGAAAGACCCAGCTCTAATAGCATGACCACGCTTGACTCTCTCTGTAGGTGATGGTCAACAATATGCTGAGGAAGGACAGGTCTTGCTGTCTTAACCATGCCCATCTGCTGCCATGTCATGTGGCTAAAGGAATTCCCCACCTGGCTAAAAAAACTGCTCCCAGACACTGCCCTCTTGCATTGCTCCATTGGACCTTGGATCTCCTGCACATCTCTTGGAGCACCCCTGTGCAATCCTCTCTAGGTGATCCTGCTTTGTTGGGGGGGAGTGACTAGATGACCCACAGAGATCACTTCAAACCCCTAGCAGCCTGTGATTCTGTGATTCCATTACATTCTTGTGAATGATTGGTGTGGCCAGAGGGAACCTCAGAGCTTTCTGTAATTTGAATATGTGAAGGGGAAGGAACAACAGCATCATCCAGACTGCAGTGCACCTTGGGAGGGGACTTGACCAACCTCCTGCTCATGGAAGGAACAGACCAGGTGTTCTGGTTTAACCTCACCTAGCAGTTCAGCACCAAGCAGCTGTCTTTGACACCCAGCCCCCAAGAGAATGAAAAGGAGAATGGAAAAATACATTTAAGTTTGA
This sequence comes from Porphyrio hochstetteri, assembly GCA_020800305.1. Lineage (NCBI taxonomy): Eukaryota > Metazoa > Chordata > Aves > Gruiformes > Rallidae > Porphyrio > Porphyrio hochstetteri. The sequence goes on along the minus strand of CM036915.1, from coordinate 12,276,390 downwards.
GACAAAGACAGGTCATTACAATAAGGAAGATGATGATGATGATACCAATAACAACATAGAACAAAACCAGCAAGACATAAACAAGAACAAAACCAACCAAAATAATATTGACAATAATGATATAATAATATTAATAATAAGTAAAAAATTATTTAAAATATTGTTTAAAATCCTGTGACTGGACCTGCTTAGTGAACTCCCTGTCTTAACCTCCAACCCACAAGCCTTTTGTTGTATTTGTATCTCTCTGTCCAGTTGAGGAGGGCACTGATGGAGCAGCTTAGGTGGACGCCCGGCCCCCAGCCATGGTGAACCCACCACACAGCAACAGGAATAGCTGAGGGCTTTGTTCTTCCTGTGCACCCTTCTGTCTCCTACGCCCAGCACAGACATGGACCTCTGGCCTGGTTGGTTGATGTCCCTTTGCAGAGGGACAAACAACCTTTCCAAGCAGGGTGTGAGGCCAGAGCTGGAAAGGCTGGTCAGTATTGACTGTGTGGTGACAGTTCCTCTGGGGCAGCTTCTCCTGGGTGCCCAGAGAACACGGGCACAGGCCAGATCCTGCTCTGCTGGCCCTTAATGTCTCTCCCAGGAAGCCTGACTGTGCAAGGACACTGCCATGTGTCCCCACCATGCACACCCACCCACTGTAGGTGATCACTGGGGTTTTCTCTCCAGAGCATTTTCCTGGGCATGTTCTTGAGAAAAACATTAGAAGCAGAGATAAGGCTTCAGGAGCTTCCAGGAAAAAAAACTTGGAGAAAGAATCAGGTCACTTCTGGACCCTGGATTTTGCTTTAAAAGACAGAGAGTGCAGCTCATTGTTTCGCAGTCTCTGGGTCACACGAGACATGGAGATACAGCTTTAGGAATGGTGTGAATGTAGACCACCTTATTACCATGTAGATAAGCTAGAAATGAAAACCAAACCAAAGCAAACAAACTACTGTGAGTTATACTATATGAAATGGGCAGAAGTAGATGGGCATTTTATTGTTGCATAAAAAATTCAGTCATCATTTTCCACATGGCATTCTTCAGCTCCTGGTTCCTCATGCTGTAGATGAGGGGGTTCACTGCTGGAGGCACCACTGAGTACAGAACTGCCACCACCAGGTCCAAGGATTGAGAGGAGATGGAGGGGGGCTTCAGGTAGGCAAAAATAGCAGTGCTGATGAAGAGGAAGACCACGGCCAGGTGAGGGAGGCAGGTGGAAAAAGTTTTCTGCCGTCCCTGCTCAGAGGGGATCCTCAGCACAGCCCTGAAGATCTGCACGTAGGACACCATGATGAACACAAAACACCCAAATGCTAAACAAGAAGTAAACACAGCGATCCCAATTTCCCTGAGGTAGGCATCTGAGGAGGAGAGCTTGAGGATCTGGGGGATTTCACAGAAGAACTGGTCAACAGCATTGCCCTTGCAGAGGGGTATGGAAAATGTACTGCCCGTGTGCAGCACAGCAGTCAGAAAACCACAGCCCCAGGCAGCTGCTGCCGTGTGGACACAAGCTCTACTACCCAGGAGGGTCTCATAGTTCAGGGGCTGGCAGATGGCAACGTAGCGGTCGTAGGCCATGACAGTGAGCAGACCATACTCTGTTGAGATAAGAAACACAAAGAAATAGAGCTGGACAGCACAACTGGAATAAGAAATGTCTCTTGTGTCCCAGAGGGAATTGGCCATGGCTTTGGGGATAGTGGTGGAAATGCAGCCCAGGTCTATGAGGGAGAGATTTAGAAGGAAGAAGTACATGGGGGTGTGGAGGTGATGGTCACAGGCTATGGTGGTGATGATGAGGCCGTTGCCCAGGAGAGCAGCCAGGTAGATGCCCAGGAAGAGCCAGAAGTGCAGGAGCTGCAGCTCCCGTGTGTCTGCAAAGGCCAGGAGGAGGAACTGGTTGATGGAGCTGCTGTTGGACATCTGCTGCCTCTTAGCACAGGTGACTGTTTTAGAAGGAAAAGACAGTGAATTTAGGATAGATTTTTTTGTAAGGAAGAAAATTAACAGCTGCCATGTCTCTCAGAACACCTAAACTGTGCCATGAGGATCAGAAGCCTCTCCCATGGGATCCCAAGCAGTCATTCCTGTTCTATAGGAGTGGGTATGGGTGAGTGTGGGGGACCAGCTCTCATCATCAGTTCCCTTCAGATGAAATCCACCTTTACCAAGAAGGTCCTGGCATCTTCTCTCCAAGTCTGATGAAAAGGCACTACTTAAAAGGGGGTTTTAATCTTCAGGTTTTCTTTCTTTTTCGTATACACCTGCCCAACCTGACCAGTCTTCTTCCAAGGTAGAAGTCCTCAGTGTTCTGATCTTGAGACCTGAGTGGCAAAGTGGCTGGCTGTACCTCAGTGCAGGCTGTGGGGAGCTGAGCTGTCCATCCCTCTGGGTACAGGTGCCCTGCTCTCATTTGCCTGCATTGAAGGATGATCACAGTTCTCCTTAAAAGAAACTGGGAGGAGAGGGGTGCCGATGCAGAGCTGAGATCTCCAAACTTCTCCCTCTATCCCAGGCTGCCTGAGGGTGGCCCCCATGCTCCCCTTCTAGGCCAGGACAGGCAGGGCACCTTTCAGCTGCCCACAGGCCGCTGCTCAACACCATTTCCACAACCTTAGCACCCTTGGGGCTTTTCTGGGGGTGTCTCGGGGATCACAAAGATGCTGTGCCTGGGGTCAAGCTCACAGCTTGGCAGGACACTGCACAGAAACAGTCAAGTGTCCTACTGAGAGGAACTCCTGTGGGAAGTGCCAATCATTTCACAAGCCCACTCACCACATCTCCTGGAGCCCTTTGAGGTTGGATGTGTCTGGGGCACCTCACTCCCACACAGACCCCTGCCTAGCCAGGCTTGAAGGGTTGGCACTGAAACTCGTGAAGACCACAGAGCCCAAGAGCACAGACAGGTGGGCAAAGAAGCAGCCACAGCACCACGATGCTTCTGCCAAGGGAGGCAAGAGGAGAGGCAAAGTCACCCGAGAGAGTTGTCACCTCAACCAGGCGTGCACGCAGCCTCCCTGCCAGCAATGCTCCAAAGCAGTCACCCCCAGCCCCTGTGCTGTGCAGAGGCAGATGGGCACGGGGCTGGAGAGAGGCATCTCTCCTCTGCTGGAGCTCTGGCTGCAGAGCTGATGCCTCGTGGCCCCACGTCCATGAGGACAGGGGCATTGCTGAGTGGGACAGGAGTCAAGGGGACTTGCTCAGAGGAAGGGGGCTGAACTGGAGGGGATGGCAGGGAGTTTTCCCAATTCTCCTTCCCATGACATTAGCATGTTAGTTGTGTGTTTTTCCCTGCCCACCCCTCTGTTGCCTGCACCTTTTCCACCTTCTTCACTCTCCCCATGTCCTTTTCCTCACAGAAAATTCTTAGAGACCTCATCCCACCCCCTGTTAGCTCAGTTCCCTTCTACAGAAAAGTCCCCATGGAAGAGGGCAGTGTCAGGACATCTCCCTACTTACGGGTCCTAAAGAGCAGCTCAACAAACCGTGATGCTTCCTCCAAGGTGATGCTGGTGCTGCCTGTAGGCTGAGGGGTAGCTGAAGGCACTTGATGAGGTTCCTTGCTGAACCAAAGTTTAGGCCACGTAACAGTTCAGTAGTTCCAGCTCCTCCTCAGATGTTTGCAGCTCCATTCCCCTTGACACGCCACAGCAGGAAATGGAAGACCATGGGAAGCACCTTCCTCTATGGGTAGCCCTTGCCTGGACCTTCCTCTTGGAACGTCGCCGTGGAAATGCCCTGGGGGTGATCTGAGGCTGTGAGCAGCCCTGACCCATGCAGCACCTTCTTGACAGGAGAAGGACCCTGCTCTGCCCAATGGGGTGCAGGGATGTTACCTGGAGGTTGGGGTAACTCTGCATGCACACGCAGTTTCACAGTGCAGCAGCCATTCCTGGAAGGAGGGAGTCATCAAGCCCCATCCCTCTCATGGTGCAGCAGGGAAGCCCTGCTCTGGACCACATCCTTTTTTTTCTCAGTACCAGAGAAGCCAGGAGAGAAATCTTCAACAGACTAATCAGATGTAACATGTGCCAGGTGAAGGAGACACGTTCAGGGCATCATCTGCACTGCCCTGCAGAGAGACTTACCACAGAGAGAGCTGTAAAGTGATTTCCCTCAGTGAAGCCTAGGCTGTCCTCCCACCCACTCAGCCTTTAACCTCTCACTTCTCTGGTCAGCCCTCACTGCCTGCAGGCAGTGCCCTCACCCTGCTCTTCTTGGCAGAGGAGCTGCCCCTGGGCAAAGCTGTCTCTCTGCAGTGCTGCAATGTTTCATCAGCTCCCTCTGTCCCAGGAGCTCAGCTCACAGCAGAGGAGCAGGTGAAGGCATCATATCCTCTGTCCCCTCTAGGCTCTTCAAGGTGTCCCTGGAGCTCTAGGGAACCTACTCAGACAGGTACTGAATCCCTGACGTTCCCTCCCTCAGCTGGGGAGAAATCCTTCTGTCCAGCAGAGTCATTGCTCCTGATCAGACCAGAGCTGGGCAGGAGAATCCCCTTCCCTTGTGTCCGCATGAGACAGGACCCCTAGGCAGGGACAGGGAGGGGTCTCCTTTACCGCTGTGGAGGGAAGGCAGTCAGGCCAGTCACTCCATGCACCTCATCCTTGCTTTGCAGCCCTGGGGCTGGAAGGGGACTCATCTCTCCACAGTGGCTGCCACAAACCCACTGGAGCTGGGATTCCTCTTCTCCCAGTTCTGGCGGGCACAAACTAGGCCCCTGTGCCTGGGAGGTGCTGGTCCCAGCTCCCATGGGAACGCCTGGGGTTGGAGTTCAGGAGGGAGGTGTTCAGATGCCAGCATCTGGCGATCCCTGAGGGGCCAGAAGTGGTCCAAGAGATGTGCAGGAGATCCAAGGTCCAATGGAGCAATGCCAAGAGGGCAGTGTCTGGGAGAAGTTTTTTTGGCCAGGTGGGGAATTCCTGTAGCCACATGACATGGCAGCAGATGGTCATGATTAAGACAGCAAAACCTGTCTCTCCTCAGCATGTTGTTGACCAGCACCTATAAATCTAGTTCAGCTAGTGAATGAAATCATTGCAGTTGAAGCAGCTCAGTCTTTCTCGTGTCCATCAGCTGGATTTATGAGGCTTCCCCTCAGAGTAATGGACTTAGTCTCAGTCCCTCCCTCCATTGCCAGGGTCAATTCAGGGCAGCTGCTCAATGGCACGGCCATCTCCAAGCCTGTAGTGCTCCATGAGGTGACACGGCTCTGCAGCACACCTGGCTGCAGCTGGCAGAGACATCACAGCCCCACCAGGACAGTTCAAAGTAGGGTATCACACACCACTCAGGGCATCTCAGACAGACGGTCTTTCCATGGGCAGTGACTGGCTGCCACTGCTGCCTTGAGGCCAGTTCTGTCCCGGCTCCATCTGGGAGGTACATGCAGAGTGTGAATATGGAGCAGGTCACATCGGGGTCTGTACTCCTGTGTCTCTAACTCCCAAACTCTGCCTGTTCATCTCTCCCCTATCCTTTCCTCCTCCCCAGGATGGTACAATCAAGGAATAGGACAATGATTGTCAAGGTGTTCCTGGACCACATGTCTGTTTTAAAAAAGTAGTGCAAAAAGGAGGACCCTGGGAACACCCAGCCAGTCAGCATCCCTTCAGTGCTCACTAAGATCATGGAGCAGATCCTCATGGAAGATCTCTTGAAACATGAGGAAGACGGGGGGTGGTTAGAGATGGCCAACAAGGCCTCATCAAGTGAAAATTCTGCCTGACTAATCTTGGGGGTTTTCTGTGATGGAGTGACTGCACCAGTGGAAAAGGGAAGAGCTACTATTTTCATCTATCTGGATCCTCGGGAGACCTTTGTTACAGTCCCCCACAACATCCTCACCTATAAATTGATGAGATATTGGGTTTACAAATAGATGGACAAGGACTTGCCTGGGCAGCTGTGTCCAACAAGTAACAGTCATTTTCCTCAAGGGAACCAATACTGCCTAGCAACCTAATGAACAGAATTGAGGGCACCCTCAACAACTTTGCAGATCACAGAACCATACAACAGCTGTAAGTTGGAAGGGATGCATAAGGATCATGGTTTCCAACTCCCTGCTCCTCACAGGTCTATGTAAATACTAACCCATATGACTAACTGCATTTTCCCAACAGCTCTTAAACTCTGAGAGGCTTGGTGCTGTGACCACTTCCCTGAGGATCTTTTTCCAGTGACTGAGCACCCTGTCAGTGAAGAATCACTTCCTGATGTGCAGTCTGAACTTTCCTTGATGCAGCTTCATTCCAGTTCCTCATGCCCCATTGTTAGTCACAAGACAGAAGAGACCAGCACATCCCCCTCTGCTACCTCCCTTGAGGACTCTTATGGCAAAAAATATATGGAACTGGTGCTACACAAAAGCAGTTCTCACCAAACAGCACAGCTCAGGCCATGCAGCTCAGAGCCATCCCAAAACCAGACCGTCTCAAAAACATGCATCCTGTAGCCAAGTGCTCCTCTCCCCCCCAGCCCCCCCTTTATGCTGAGCATGATGCAATTGGTATGGAATACTCTCTGACCAGCCTGGGCAAGTGCACCCATGGTGTCCAGCACCATTATTATCCCTGCCTTCCCTACCATCATGTCTGAATTTTACCACTGTTGGAATTGGAATTCAGAGGAGCTCATGTGGACTCAGCTGTGTCATCCCATGTAGTACTAAAGGCCTTGAGCTGGCCATGGAATTGAGCAGCTGCCCTGGTTTCGGTTGGGTAATGGGGAGATGTACTGAGACAAAGACCATTCTTCTCAGGGGAAGCCATCTGGCTAAAGAAACTGCTCCCAGACACTGCCCTCTTGCATTGCTCCATTGGACATTGGATGTCCCTGCACATCTCTTGGAGCACCTCTGGCCCCTCATAGGTCACAAGCTCTGGTCTGATCAGGAGAAATGACTCTGCTGGACAGAAGGATTTCTCCCCATCTGAGGGAGGGGACTTCAGGGAGAGGACTTCAGTGCCTGGAGCACTTGAGCTCCAGGGACACCTTGAAGAGGTCAGAGGGGACAGAGGATATAACACCTTCACCTGCTCCTCTGCTGTGAGCTGGGCTCCTGGGACGGTGGAACTTTGCAGCACTGCAGAGAGACAGCTCTTCTCAGGAGCAGCTCCTCTGCCAGGCACAGCAAGGCTGGGGACACTGCCTGTAGGCACCGAGGAGAGACCGGTGAGCCTGAGAGAGCTGATGGAGGCTGAGAGCTCACTGGAGGAGGAATCTTCACAGCACTCTGTGTGGTGAGTCTGTGGGTGCCGGGCAGTGCAGGGTCAGTTCCTGGAGGGATCTCCTGAAGCTGGTACCTCTGACAGTGTGGGGGATCTGCCAGGAGCACAGTCTTTGTTCCTCAGTTTTAGAGGAGGATGTTGTTCTCCAGAGTGGGGATGCCCTTCTGGACTATCAGAGGGACTGTGCTTGATACTGTCTCCTCCCTGGATTTTAGGGTCTTCTGCTGACAAGCAGGTGCTGCATGGGTCAGGTTTGCTCCCAGCTCCAGCTGACCCCTGGGCATTAACAAGGGCTCTTGCAGAAGAACATCAAGGAAGCATTTTCCTGAAAGGTAAAGTGACTTTTCTTTGAGTTGTCCAGTCCTGTAGGCTGGGTGGGAAGTGGGAGAAGGGAATTTTTTTCTCCACTTGGGGAAGGCGGTGAACACTCAGTTCTCATTAGGCCTTGCCAGAGCTTCTCCAGAGCCCTGCATACTCAGAGATGCCTCGTGGCAGCCCCTGATGCCAGGAGGGGTCTGCAGAGCAGAGCTGAGTGCAGGGCTGGTGGGATGGGGTCTGTGAGCACAGAGCATGAGGTGAAATGGGCAGAGAGAAGCAGCTCCAGGCAGCAGAGACACTGGCAGGGAGGGAGAAGGAGCTGTTCCCAGAAATGCTGTGGCAGTGGGGATTCGGTACCTCCCAGACATCCTCCACAGTGCAGGCACTTTTTCCTCAGCTAATGAGAAGGTGGGGGGCAACCAGGGAGTTGGGAGGGGGCACAGCCAGGACAGGTGACCCAAACTGGCCAAAGAGGCTATGCCCTGCCAATCACATCATTTTCAGCATAAAGAGGGGCTGGTGAGGAGGAGGAGTGTATGGCTCCAGGACGTGCAGTTTTGGGGACAGTCTGGTTTCGGGACAGCTCTGAGCTGTGCAGTTTGGTGAGAGCCTGCTTTTGTGTAGCACCAGCTTTGTATACTTTGCTATGAAGTCCTGTTACTGTTCTCTCTCTCTCTCCTGTCCCAGTAAACTATCCTTATCCCAACCCATGAGGCTTAGAGGGTTTTGTTTGGGGTTATTTTTCCTCCCCTTTCCCCCCTAATTCTCCACACACACCTCTTGGAGACCAAGTGGCTGCATGGTGCTGGGCTCTCAGCTGGGGCAAAACCAGGACAATAGAGGAGGAGGGAGAGGGTCTAAGGGAAAAGCTTTGATTTTCCTCAGTGAAGTCTCTCCTTATTCTTCAATGACTCTTTCTCCACAGGTCCACATGCACAGAGGCAGCAGATGTCCAACAGCAGCTCCATCAGCCAGTTCCTCCTCCTGGCCTTTGCAGACACACGGGAGCTGCAGCTCCTGCACTTCTGGCTCTTCCTGGGCATCTACCTGGCTGCTCTCCTGGGCAACGGCCTCATCATCACCACCATAGCCTGTGACCATCACCTCCACACCCCCATGTACTTCTTCCTCCTCAACCTCTCCCTCATAGACCAGGGCTGCATTTCCACCACACTCCCCAAAGCCATGGCCAATTCCCTCTGGGACACCAGGACAATCTCCTACTTGGGATGCATTGCTCAGCTCTTTTTTTTCACCTTCTTGTTTGAAGCAGAGTTTTCTCTTCTGACCATCATGGCCTATGACCGCTACGTTGCCATCTGCCACCCCCTGCACTACGGGACCCTCCTGAGCAGCAGAGCCTGTGTCCACATGGCAGCAGCTGCCTGGGGCAGTGGGATTTTCTATGCTGTCTTGCACACAGCATGTACATTTTCCATACCCCTGTGCAAGGGCAATGCCATTGCCCAGTTCTTCTGTGAAATCCCCCAGATCCTCAAGCTCTCCTCTTCAGAGTACTACATCACGGAGTTTGGACTCCTTGGGTTTAGCTTTTGTTTAGCTTCTGCTTGTTTTGTGTTCATTGTGGTGTCCTATGTGCAGATCTTCAGGGCTGTGCTGAGCATCCCCTCTGAGCAGGGACGGCACAAAGCCTTGTCCACGTGCCTCCCTCACCTGTCCATGGTCTCCCTGTTCATCACTACAGCCATGTTTGCCTACCTGAAGCCCTCCTCCATCTCCTCTGCATCCCTTGATCTGGTGGTGGCACTTCTGTACTCAGTGGTACCTCCAGCAGTGAACCCCCTCATCTACAGCATGAGGAACCAGGAGCTGAAAGACTCTCTGAAGAAGCTGATTCATTCAGCAGTCTTTCAGAAATAATAAGCTGCCCATGTCATGCTATTAAATAAGGTTTGAATTCATGTTGGTGGCTTCCTCTGCTTTGCACATTGTATCTGTGGTGATCGTGTTAGTTCAGTAGTGTCTACACCTACTCCCCTTCTTCAGAGGCTTGAACCCAGCCTGTCTGACCCAGAAACCTTCATGTCTGTGTTTGGAATGATGGTACAGGTGTCCCTCTGTGTCATGTCTCTCTAATAAAAAGGGATTTCCTCTGTGATGGTACCTGGGTGTTGAGGGCTTCTTCTAAATAAGAGGTCGGGAGCAGGCTGAAGAAATTGCCCCCACAAGGCCGTGCTGCTGTGCTGGAGCTCTCCATGGGCTGAGGGGAGGAGGGCAAGGGACAATGTGTTAGGGATGGGACTGGACTGAGCCTTCGCTGGGGATGTCAGTGACGGCCTACTTGCAGTGTGCCTGCTCACCACAGGTTCCTGGGTGAACAGCCATTTCCCTCCTCCTGCTGGGCTCAGGGCCTGCACAGGGGACTGTCCAGCCCTGGCCACCTCTCTCCTTGTCCAGACCATTGCAGAGGTGTCTGAGATACACCATGAGGGATGCAGACGGATGTGGTAGGTTCCAGGACCCAGAGGAGGCTCCCTAGAGTAGGAGGAGGGGAGGGGTATAAGGGGATCTCTTGGGAATCACGCTACACAAACTGTTCCCCACACTTACTTGATCCCACACAGTGGGTCCATCACACAGTCTCTCCCTGCTGATCGCTTGTATCTGTGTGCAGGGCCTTGGCACCTCCTGTCACAAGACAGGGCTGCCTTTGGGGTTACACAGAGCCGGGGCCCTGACCTTGGTTGGGGCATGTGGTGATGTTCATGGTGCACCTGAGCTGGGGCCAGAGGAATCCCACCTCCTGTGCAGCTTGTGCCATGGGATGGGGGCATCTGAGTCCACATCTAGTCCCTGGACTGCTGACATGGAATGGGGGCTGAATCCCTTCCCTCCACGGTGGTAAAGGAGATCAGTCCCAGTCCCTGTCTGGGTGTCCCATGTAGAGATGGGACAACTTAAAGTTAATTCTTAGACCCAAGTCTTTTTCATATCAAAAACATGACTGTTTAATGAAGCCTTTCTTCCCAGCTGAGAGAAGGAGAATCTGTGGTTTCTTCAGCCTGTTTCAGAACAGGTTCCCCTGAGAAACCTGGAGGGAGCCCAGAGGGGACAGAGAGAGTGACACCTTGGGCTGTTCCTCTGCTGCTGAGCTGGGCTGGGCTCCTGGGATGGACAGAGCTTGTGGCAACCGGGCAGTGCTGCAGAGAGACAGCTCTTCCCAGGAGCAGGGCTGAGGGCACAGCTCCAGGCACTGACAGGAGACCTGTGCTGCTGAGAGAGCTTAAAGGCACTTGGGAGAGGGAGGGTGCTGAGAGCTCACTGGAGAAGGAATCTTCACAGCACTCTGCGTGGTGAGCCTGTGGGTGCTGGGCAGTGCAGGGTCAGTTCCTGGAGGGATCTCCCAAAGCTGGTACCTCTGACAGTGTGTGGGGTCTGCCAGCAGGATTCTTCCAGTTTCTCTATCATAGAAGAGGGGGACATGCTCAAAGACAGAACTGCCCTGATGCAACAGTGGAGGGACACAGAATGACAGAAGAGATCTGCAAGTGAACGCTGCAGGGCTGTGAAGCCAGGGGTGCAGCCAGGGGTGCCTAGGGCTGTCCTTCCAAGCATAGTCCCTGCACCCCAGAGTGCTCTGCACAGATCAGGGATTTTCAGTGCTTCAGCTCTACCTCAGGATATTTCCAGGGGCACTTCTCCAGAGGCACAAACAGACCGTGGCTCCTGGAAAGAGAAGGACCTTTCCTGACCCTCAGCCTGGAAGTCTGGGTTTGGCACTGCTGATTAAAATGCTTGTTTCTGCTGAGGAGAAGCCTCTGAGCCTGCTGATCTCTGAGACAGAGAGAGGAGTGATCCTAGGAGAAGCACCTCACAGCGCTGTCTCCGGCTGCCCGCAGTCAGCTCAGCAGCCCCTTCCCCTTTGCAGGCACATCAGGCTTGGTGAGCTCTGCTCCGTAGCCCCTGCCCAGGCAGAGCTGCCCCTGGGCAGTGCCCTGCCCCCGGGGAGGTGTCTGCAGGCACAGGTGAGCACCCAGCATGCAGAGAGGTGGGCTCTGTGAGCCCTGCCAGGGAGCAGAGCTGAGCACAGGGAGAGAGCTCCTGGCAGGAGCAGCTCCAAGCAGCAGAGCTAGGGGCAGGCAGTGGGAGGGAGCTGCTGCCAGAAAGGCTGGGGAGGGGGATGTGGGCACCTGCCTCCTGTCCCTGCGGCACAGAGCCCTTCCCTCGAGCAGCTCCTGCTGCTCTCCTTTGCCAGCCTCAGCAGAGCTGCTGCCCTCCAGCCCATGGGCTCTCAGGCGGGCACTGACCCAGCAGCAGCCAGGCAAGGACCCAGGCAAGAAGCAAGCCCCTCATTTCCAGCTGTCTTGGGGTGTCCATCCTCCCTTGGCAGGAGCACTGTGGCATTGCCCTGCCAACCCTCCTGCCTGTGCTACCCTTCTTCTCACTGCTGGATTTGCCTTCCAGTGCTGGGGTGGCAGTGAGGGGTTGCAGGTGCAGCTCCTGTTCACACACCCACCCTTATGGTCCTTCAGTCTGTTCTTGGGACCAGGATTCCTCTGCTCTGAGAGTGGTCCAGTTCCTTTGTACTCATCCTCCAGCTCGGTGCTGCCAGTACAGGGCAACGGATAACAGGATTGATGGGTAAAAGAGTCCTCTGCACTAAGGGGCTTTATGGGCCTATAAGAAGCCAAAAGTTTTCACTTGGAGTGCCTCCAGAGTGCCAGGAATTTCACCCACCCAGAACCACTCCTAAGCATTGCAGACAAGTCCCCAGACAAGTCTGACCTAACCAAGAACTACATTTTCCTCCACAGAACATAACGATATCCAGCGGCAGCGAATGTCCAACAGCAGCTCCATCAGCCAGTTCCTCCTCCTGGCCTTTGCAGACACACGGGAGCTGCAGCTCCTGCACTTCTGGCTCTTCCTTGGCATCTACCTGGCTGCTCTCCTGGGCAACGGCCTCATCATCACCACCATCGCCTGTGACCATCACCTCCACACCCCCATGTACTTCTTCCTCCTCAACCTCTCTGTTCTAGATCTGGGCTGCATCTCCACAACAGTTCCTAAATCCATGGCCAATTCCTTTGGCAACACAAAGGCCATCTCCTATGCAGGATGTGCTGCACAGGTCTTTTTATTTCTCTTCTTAGTAGTAGCAGAGTACTATCTACTGACAGTCATGGCCTATGACCGCTACGTTGCCATCTGCCACCCCCTGCACTACGGGACCCTCCTGGGCAGCAGAGCTTGTGTCCACATGGCAGCAGCTGCCTGGGCTGGTGGGTTTGTCTATGCTGTGCTGAACACAGCCAATACATTTTCACTACCCCTCTGTAGAGGCAATGCTGTTGACCAGTTCTTCTGTGAAATGCCCCAGATCCTCAAGCTCTCCTGCTCTCACTCCTACCTGAGGGAAACATGGATTCTTCTGCTTGGTTCCTGTTTATCAGGTGGGTGTTTTTTGTTCATTGTGGTGTCCTATGTGCAGATCTTCAGGGCCGTGCTGAAGATCTCCTCTGTGCAGGGACAGCACAAAGCCTTTTCCACCTGCCTCCCTCACATGGTGGTGGTCTCCCTTTTTATCAGCACTTCCATGTTTGCCTACCTGAAGCCCCCCTCCATCTCTTCCCCATCGCTGGATCTGGTGGTGGCAGTTCTGTACTCAGTGATGCCTCCAGCCATGAACCCCCTCATCTACAGCATGAGGAACCAGGAACTGAGAGAATCTCTGAAGATGCTCATTACATCAGCAGTCTTTCAGCAACCATAAGCTGTCCATGTCTTGTCACAAAATTGGTTTTGAATTCATGTTGGTTTCTTCCTCTGGTTCCCCTGCACAGTTGCTATTTGATCGTTCAGATGCCTCTCAACTCTTTTTTCTGCTGTCAACTTGATGTTGTGGTTTTGCATGGAGAGATTCTGGTGGAGGATGGGGGCTTCAAGGGTGATGTAAGCCTGAAGCTACTAAAAGCTTCCCCTAGGTCTGACAGAGCAAATACCAGCCAGCTCAAGGACAGACCTGCTGCTGACCATGGCTGAGCCAATCAGCAACAGTGGTAGCACCTCTGTGATAAAATATTTAAGAGGAAATAAACCCACAAGCAGCTGCTTTTTGCCACCAGAGAAGAAAGTGAGAAGACGTAAGAAACTTTGCAGGCACCAAGGTCCATGAAGGAGGGGGGGAAGAGGCACCCCAGGTGCTGGAGAGAAAGATGCCCCTGCAGCCCCTGGAGACACCCATGGTGGAGCGGGTGTCCCCCTGCAGCCCATGGAAAAGGCCCAGACCCCACCTGCAGCCCATGGAGAGGCCCCACACTGGAGCAGGGGGAGACAGACAGGAGATGCTGTGACCCGTGTTGGAGCAAGGCCCTGCCAGCACTTGCAGCCGTTAAGAGAGGCAGAGACACAGAGATGAGCAAGAGACACCCACGCCGGAGCAGGTCATGGAGGACCAGGCTGGGGCAGTCTGGGCCTGAGAGACTGAGACACATTCTGTGATTTATGACTGCACCCATAGCAGTGACCCTCAATGGGGCAGCTGGTGAAGAGCTGAAGCCCCGCAGGAAAGGACTCATACTGGAGAAGTTCATGGAGGACTGTCTGCCGTGGCTGGGACCCCACGGTGCAGCAGGGGATGAGGGTGAGAATGCCCCCTCTGCCCTCACCCCTGGCTAAGAAGGAAACATCTTGTGAGGAACTGACCCAAACCCGCATTCCCCCAGTCCCTCCCCTTCCCTGTGCCACAATGAGGGGGGAAGAAGAGAGTGAAATCATGACTGAAGTGAAGCCTGGGAAGAAGAGAGGGGTGGGGGGAGCTGCTTTAAGCTCTCTCCGTATTTCTCATCACCCGACTCTGGTGTCACTGGGGGTGCAGGGCAGGGCCATAAATTAAAGAGTTTCTGTCCTTTATTCTGTGTTGAGTCTGTTCTGCCCGTGACGCTGATTGTGGGATGATCTCTCCCTGCCCTTATCTCCACTCCTGAGCCCCTCAATATCTATTTTCTCCCCGTCCAACTGAAAAGGGGAATGATAGAGAGACTTTGGTGGGTGTCTGGCCTCCAGCAAGAGTCAAACCACCTGTCCCACATGGCTTTCCTGCAGCATCTCATTCCCCCATCTGGATGTGTATCCAGGGTTGTCCCTTCCCAGGTGCAGAATCTGGCACTTGCCGTTGTTAAATGTCATGCTGTTGGTGATTGCTCAGCTCTCAACCTCTCAACCTTTAAGTGAGAAAACAGCTCCTCCCAATGTATTGTCATCTGCAAATTTACTTAAGACACATTCTAGTCCTGAGTCCAGGTTGTTTATTACAAAATCACAGAATGTTAGGAGTTGGAAGGGACCTCATGTTACTAAGTACAAGATCCATCAGTGCTCCTCTGCTAGTAGGCTCATCCACCATTTGCATTAGAAAGTTATCATCAATGCACTGGAGGAACCTCCTGGACTATGAGTAGCTGGCTGTGCTGGCCTTCCAGCCAATACCTGGGTAGTTAAAATCCTCCATAAGAACCAGGGCCTGCAATTGCGAGGCTACTGTCAGCTGCCCGTAGAAGGCCTCGTCATCCTCCTCATCTTCATCAGGTGGCCTGTAATAGACACCCATAAGAGTATCACCCATATCACTAGTTTATGAAAATATTAAAAAGAACTGGACCAAAAAGGGAACTTTATAATTAAACAGAGGAGCAAGGAGACAGGCTTAAATTTCTGAGGGTAACTCACACTTCGAATGAGAAAGCCAGTGGTCCCCAGCTTGACTTTGAAGTAAGAGATAATTGACTCTTTCCCCAGCCCCACAGACTGATCTGTCCACATCTCCACAGCTTAGAGAGAAGCTGGGACACTTTCCTCCCATGGACACAGCTGCATGGAGGCACCCACCAGATCAGCCTGTGACTCTGCAGCTGCAACTCCCATCCCGAGAGAGCCTGAATGCAAGAGAAAGGCAATACAGGCAGAACTCAGACCAGTGGAGAATGATGGGCAAGCCCAGGGTGGGTCTGGCTGAGAGAGGCTAGGGCAGAGGCCGCCAGGCCCTCAGGGCAGCGTTACCCTTCCCCAGCTGGGCACCCAACCTCCCTGGCACCAACACTGCAGGACAGTTGCTCCCCAGGCCTGTGCTCTGCAGAGGCACCTGGGCACGTGGCTGGAGAGCTGCCACACAGCTCTGAGTGCAGAGGAGGTGGTTCATGGCACTGACCCCACACCCTGAGAGCAGGGGCCTGGCTGGTGGGAGAGAAGGCCAGGGGGCTTGCTCCAGGGAAAGGGTCTAGACTGGAGAGGGTCATGCTGGGTTTATCCAATTCCCTATAAAACATCACTTCATTTCCCTGTGCCATGTCTTTCCCGGACAGCACTCTCAGACCCCATCCCAATATCTGGGCACTCACCTTGGCCCTGCAGAAAGCTGCCTGTTCTCTGGGCACTGGCTGCCTGCATCTTCCTGACTGCTGGCAGAAAGTGATAGGTCAGACTAAGGCTGATGGGTCAGGCAGCGGTGATGGTGGTGTAGAGGAGTGGCTGGAGGCACCTGGCTGACTTTCTGGCTGCTCAGAGCTCCAGTTAAGGAGTCTCAGTGACTTGTCAAAAGTAAGACCTGCACTGCCCGCTACCCCGAGACTCACCAGGTAGAGGGTTGTGAAGATTTCTCCTCCAGTGAGCTCTCAGAATCCCACTCATCCAGCCAGCCAGCCATGCCATCACAGAAGCCTATCAGATTGGTCAGGCATGACTTCCCCTTGGTGAATCTATGCTGACCACCCCTCAAAACCTTTTTCTCCAGGTAGTAGGCTGGGATACACAAGGATTTGGGAGGGGACACAGTCAGGACAGCTGACACCAGCTGACCAAAGGGACATTCCATAGCCTGTGACGTCATGCTCAGCAATAAACCTAGGAGGAAGGTTGGTAATGGGATGTGCTCAGCGGCTGGCTGAGTATTGGTCAGTTGGTGGTGAGCAATTGGGTTAATTTGCACAACTTGTCTGTCTTGGGTTTGATTTTTTCACTCTTTGGTCTTTTTCCTTTACCTTTCCTTTTATTATTATTAACTTTTTATTATTAACTTTTTTGTGGCTGACACGCAGGACACTGCGCTGCCATTCAGCAAGACCTTGACAGGCTGGAGAGCTGGGCAGGGAGAAACCAAATGAGGTTTAATAAAAGCAAGTGTAGAGTCTTGCACCTGGGAAGGAATCACCACTGGAATCAGTACAGGCTGGGGGATGACCTGCTGGAGAGGAGCTCTGTGGAGAAGGACCTGGGGGTCCTGGTGGGTGACAGGGTGGCCATGAGCCAGCAGTGTGCACTGGTGGCTAAGAGGGCCAATGGGATCCTGGGGGCATCAAGAGGAGTGTGGCCAACAGGTCGAAGGAGGTGATCCTCCCCTTCTGCTCTGCCCTGGTCAGGCCCCACCTGGAGTATTGTGTCCAGTTCAGGCTCCCTGGGATAAAAAAGACAGGGATCTCCTGGAGAGAGTCCAGAGGAGGCTACGGAGATGATTAAAGGCCTGGAGCATCTCCCGTATGAGGAAAGGCTGAGTGAGCTGGGGCTGTTCAGCCTGGAGAAAAGAAGACTGAGGGGGGACCTTATTAATGTTTATAAATATCTTAAGTATGGGATGCAGGGGGAAATGGCCAGCCCCTTTTCAGTGTCTGTGGAGACAGGACAAGGGGCAATGGCTGCAAGTTGGAGCACAGGAAGTTCCACACCAACATGCGGGGGAACTTTTTCACAGTGAGGGTGAGGGAGCCCTGGGACAGGCTGCCCAGGGAGGTGGTGGAGTCTCCATCTGTGGAGATGTTCAAGAGCTGTCTGGATGCCTATCTGTGCAATATGAGCTGGGGAGCTGCTTTGGCAGGGGGGTTGGACCTGATGAGCTCTCGAGGTTCCTTCCAACCCCTGTGATTCTATGATTCTATGAAATGATGTAAATTTTATTTTGTCTCAAACCATCCAATTTCTCAGTTTGACACTTTTAGTTCTCTCCCCCATCCAAACAAGCTGGGGTTATACAATCACCACTGCTTATTTTCAAATATGTGGAAGGGAATGCTTGCTCTCAAGGTTGCTCTTGGACACAGAGAGGACAAGTGAGAGTCCCAAGACTGGAACCAGGACTTCTGCAAGTATTCCAGCTGCAGCAGTGAAATCACTGGCTTTTAAAAATAAGCATCAGTCTGCACAGAAAAAAATGGTTCAGTGCCATGGAAATAGTGTGGGATGATTTAGTTCATTAGGTGTCAGCACTGAATGTGATCGGTGGTTCAACAAGAGCTCTGTGCTATTGAGGGGGTAATCTTGAAGTGAAGATCTCCCTTGATGCACAACATGCCAATTGCAACATTGTACGTTAGGTGCAAATACAGGACACACGATCCTGAGGAGATGATGTAACTTACTGAAGTGTGATTGATGTTTATTCCAGCAAAAGCACTACAGAGTCCTAGATATGGCTGCTATGCAATTTCCCACAAACAATGTCTGATTCTGACCTCCCCTGCAGCAAGATTTTAGCCAGTGTCTCTGTCTTCTTAGTGCTGTTAGAAAGAGTGACAGGAACATCCCAGTGCCAGGAAGAGAAACTGCACAGCAGTGTGGGGTTCTCTCTTGTATAAAACTGGGTATTTCCCAATTGGCTCTGATTCATGGCAGACATATGTTTTAGTTTTAGGTAGTTTTGGAAGAGGTGGGGTGTTGGACTCGATCCTGTTGTGTCCTTTCCCAGAGGTCTCCCAGGGCCCTGAGCTGGGGCTGCTGCTCTGCAGAGCAGGCTGGCTGTGGTGTCCTGGGATCATGGGGTGATGACATACTGGCAACACTGGTCTGTGAGAGAAGCAGATCCGGCCAGGCTGGCATCACTGCCCTGGACTGGTTTTTCTCATGGGTCTGTGGTGCTGATACTCAGGGAAATCATGGGGCATTCCAGCTGTTTCGGGATGTGCTCAGGGGTGTCACTGGATCCAGCCCATGGCTTCTCTCTGGAGACAACGTGAGTCCCTCTTACGGCTGCCTCCCTCACGCCCGCTGTGTCTCCGCTGCCTGTCTGGCATCGCAGAGCCCCTGTTAGGCTGAGCGTGGTTCAGTTTATCTGCTTTTCTATTGGCGTGGCCCCTTTTTTGGATCATTTTGTAAGTCTCTATTTGCATTCCACTCCAAGGCATTAATGTCCCCAGAGAAGCCCTGTGCTCTGCAGGTGGCTTCAGGTCCAGTTTCTGGACTTTGGACATCTTGGACCATCCCTGTCAGGTGTGAGAGAGCCTCAAGCAGATGCCTTCTAACAGTTCAGGATCTCCAGTGCTTTTGGGCACCCAGTAAAGCAATGGATCAGCCCAGCCTCCATTACCTTTCATGTCAGCCCATGTCCTTGCCCTGCTATGCCAATGCCTCAACCCAGGACAACAGCAGGGCCTTGTAGTATGCATTTCCCTGAGTGTACTCTGCACTCCAGTTCAGGTGTGTCCAAGCTTTCCGCTCTGCACTGAGGAAAACCCTCTTTTTTCCAGCCAATCCACAGAGTTGAGCATCAGTGCAGCTGAACAAAAAAGATTATAATCAGTACAATAAAAAGAGATGGGCAGCTTACTGCTGCTGAAAGACCACTGCTAGAATCAGGTTCCTTAGGGCACCCTTGAGCTCCTGGTTCCTCATGCTGTAGATGAGAGGGTTCAGTGCAGGAGGCACCACTGAGTACAGAACTGCAACTACGAAGTTGAGAGCAGGAGAGGAGATAGAGGGAGGTTGCATGTAGGCAAACATGCCAGTGCTGACAAACAGGGAGACCACGGCCAGGTGAGGGAGGCAGGTGGAAAAGGCTTTGTGCCGTCCCTGCTTGGAGGGGATCCTCAGCACAGCCCTGAAGATCTGCACATAGGACACCACGATGAACACAAAACACCCAAAAGCTAGAAATGAACTACCCATGAGAAGCAAAGCCTCCCTGAGATATGCATTTGAGCAGGACAGCTTGAGGATCTGGGGGATTTCACAGAAGAACTGGTCCAGGGCATTTCCTTTGCAGAGGGGTAGGGAAAATGTATTGGCTGTGTGCAGCACAGCATAGAGAAAACCACTGCCCCAGGCAGCTGCTGCCATGTGGACACAAGCTCTGCTGCCCAGGAGGGTCCCATAGTGCAGGGGGTGGCATATGGCAACGTAGCGGTCATAGGCCATGATGGTCAGAAGAGAAAACTCTGCCACAATGAAGGTGGCAAACAGAAAGACCTGTGCAGCACATCCCAAGTAGGAGATCATCCTTGTGCCCCAAAAGAAATTGGCCATGGCTTTGGGGAGAGTAGTTGAAATGAAACCAAGATCAGTGAGGGAGAGGTTGAGGAGGAAGAAGTACATGGGGGTGTGGAGGTGATGGTCACAGGCTATGGTGGTGATGATGAGGCCGTTGCCCAGGAGAGCAGCCAGGTAGATGCCCAGGAAGAGCCAGAAGTGCAGGAGCTGCAGCTCCCGTGTGTCTGCAAAGGCCAGGAGGAGGAACTGGCTGATGGAGCTGCTGTTGGACTTTTGCTGGTTGTAGGCATGGGTGACTTTATGAGAAAAAAAAAACCCCAGTAAATAAGGAAAGACTCTGCATCTTATTCCCAACGGCCCTGAGCTTACAGCTTGGTCAGTCTGGGGACAATCACACTCCAGTGCCACCCTGAGAACCCACCAGAAACTGCTGGGAGCAGCTGGATCCTCCTCAGACCACTAAATGTCTCACCCTTTCTTAAGATATCAGCACCCTGTTTGTAGCCCAGGACACACATGGCTCATTGTGACCTCTGGAAGGCAGCTCACAGCTCGGCAGGACATCCCAAGGAGACACCCAACTGTGCCTCTGTCCATCTGAGTAAGGGAAAGTCAGCTCATTGCCCAGCCTCACAGACTGCATAAGCCAAAGCTTCACAGGGTAGAGGAAAGCTGGCACACCTCCTTCCCATGGACACCACGGCATGGCCACCCACAGGATCAGTGGGTTAGTGGGAAATGGGCACATGGCAGGAGAGATGTACTTATCTCTTCTGCTGGTAGCTGACAGTGGTACACCTCAGGGTGACGGTTTAGGAATCTCAGCCCTTTCTCTAGCCTCCACAACTCTGTTTCCATCCCACCCAGATAAGCCAGATTGAAGTGGAATCACAGATTCAGGACAGATCAGACTCAGAAAGGAAAGCCACTGCATGAAAAATCCTGTCAGTAATTACCCAAGCATCATCTGGAGCTTTGAGCAGTGCTGTCCTACACAGCATCACAACAACAGAAGGCCCTTGCCTTGCCCTGCCAGGGGCTGCTCCTTCCCTAACTTCTCCCTAGCACTATGGGTAGTAATTTCTCAGTTCTGTAAGTTCTGAGGGCTAACAGTGGCAGGTGTTAGAGTCCCAGCCCAAGCACAGAGCATCCTGGAGGGCATGGACTGTTCTTGAAGAACAGCCCTGGGCACCCCTGGCTGCACACAAACTTAACAGTAACAGTCCTGCAGCTGTTAACAGCAGAAGGTAGCTATCATTCTGTGCCTCTCTGATGATGCATCAGGGCATCACTGGAAAAGGTTGCCCAGAGTGGCTGTGGAAGCCCCATCCCTGGAGGCATTTAAGACAAGTTGGATGGGGCTTTGGGAAACCTGGTCTAGTGAGGGTGTCCCTGCCCATGGCAGGGGAGTTGGAACTAGATGATCTTTGAGGTCCCTTCCAACCCAAAGCATTCTGTGATTATAAGATTTATGATTCTATGATCTCTGCTCTTGACAATGTCCTCTAAATTGAAGACTCTCTGAAAGTCCTCCTGGCAGATCCCCCACACTGTCAGAGGTACCAGCTTTAGAAGGTCCCTCCAGGAACTGACCCTGCACTGCCCAGCACCCACGGACTCACCACGCAGAGTGCTGTGAAGATTCCTCCTCCAGTGAGCTCTCAGCATCCTCCCTCTCCCAAGTGCCTTTTAAGCTCTCTCAGTATCTCAGGTCTCCTCTCAGAGCCTTCTCTCAGAGCCCTCAGCCCTGCTCCTGAGCTTTCTGTAGTGCTGCCTGTTTGCCATGATCTCTGTCCACCCCAGGAGCCCAGCCCCACTCAGCCACAGAGGAGCAGCCCAAAGTGTCACTTTCTCTGTCCCCTCTGGGCTGCCTTCAGTTATCCCTGAGGCTTCAGACAAACTTGCTGTGAAACAGGCTGAAGGAAACACTGCTGTTCTATCTCTCAGCTGGGGAGAGGCACTACCAGCAGTGTCAGTTCTCCCATCTGAAAAAAGAGAAACATTTGAGAAATACCATTTTGTTGACCTATCTGTAGAAGGGACACCCCCCGACAGGGACAGCGACTGATCTCCTTTACCACTATGGGCAGAAGGGATTCAGCTCCCATTCCATGTTGGCAGTCCAGGGGCTAGAAGTGGGCTCAGTGCCCCTCCACCCCCATCCCACAGCACAATGTGCACAGGAGGTGTGATTCCTCTGGCCCCAGTTCAGGTGTGCCATGAACATCCCCGCATGACCTAACCAAGGTCACGGAATCACAGAATCACCAGGTTGGAAAAGAACTTTGAGATCATTGAGTCCAACCGTACCCATCCTCTCCTAAACCACATCCCTGAGCACCTCATCTACCCATCTTTTAAATAGATAAAGAATTGGTGACTCCACCACTTCCCTGTGCAGCCTGGTCCAATGTCCAATAAGCCCTTTGGTGAAGAACTTTTTCCTAATGTCTGATCTGACCCTGCCCTGGTGCAGCCTGAGCCCATTCCCCCTCGTCCCATCACCTGTTGCTTGGGCAAAGAGACCAACACCCACATCTGTAAAACCTCTTTTCAGGTAGTTTTAGGCAGTGATAAGGTCTCCCCTCAGCCTTGAGCTAGGGTTCTGTTGCCCTGATCTTGGGAACCCCCCTGTAGAGCAGGATCTCACAGAGAGCCCCTGGGCTTACATCAACTGTTGGTGTTGCGGCTGCTGCTCATCACTGCACCAACTCTGGGAGCTGACTGTGTGTAACTCCAAACACAGACGTGATGTGTGAAGTCAGGTGCCAAGAATAAACATTCTCAGCTAGAAGTGGTTGGCAGGGACAGCAATGGTCCTGTCCAGGAAAGCCATCCCCACTCAGAGGAAGTGTGTGTCACATGCCCCAGGCCGCATTTGTATTGCTCCAAATACCATTTAGTGGGAACTGGGATGAGTGGTTTGTGTCAAACCCTCTGTCCTGCAAGGTGACAGAACCTGAAAAGGCAGGGTAACGTTTTGTGGACTGATGCTCGCCTCACAAGGGGCTCGACCCTGCAAGCATCTGCAGGGAGCTGGACTAGGCCCCCATCCTCCAAAGACTGGAAGGGCCTGTAGAAATTTTATCTCAAGGCAGCTGCTCAGACAAGCTTGACATTATGCTTAGGTAGGGTCCTCATTCAATAAACCGTCTGGACATTGCCCCTGCAAGGCACTCAGTCAGTGGCCACCCCGATAAACAGGACCCTGTCCTTATCCTATAAGGAAGAGGGACAGGCCAGTGAGGCCCTGCGGAGACAGCACCTTCTTGCTAAAGTCCTGTGTGAGGCCACCGAATGGGGTCACTGCTCCATCAGCCCAGCTTGGGAGGATCAAATGACCACTTAGGAACCCCATTTCTTACCAACTTGTTTCCAGAACACAGGAGTACCTTCTTGGCACATAAGAGTAACAGCATTTCACAGAATCACAGAATCACAGAATCACAGAATAACAAGGTTGGAAAAGACCTTTAAGGTCATCAAGTCCAAACATTCACATCCTAAACTAAACCATTTCCCTAAGTACTTCATCTACCCTTTTTTTGAACACATCCAGGGAAGGTGACTCAACCACCTCCCTGGGCAGCCTGTTCCAGGCCCTGACAACTCTTTCAGTAAAAAATTTTTTCCTAACATCCACCTAGAATAAGAATGATTTCCAATGGGGCCCTGAGTAGTTACAAGCCTTTGAAGAAATCAAACAGGAAGTCATCCACTCAGTAGCCATTGGGCCAGTCTGGACAGTGGCAGATGTAAAACATCTACTCTACAACGCCGCTGGGGAGGATGGCTCTATCTGGTGTCTCTGTCAGAGTGCCCAATCAAAGCTCCTATGAACTGTAGAAGGGGATAAAGTCCCTGCAGTGTGTATGAAAAACCTGTTGGGGAAGACAGTCTGGGTTATCCCTGCTTCAGGCAAAGGCAAACCCATTCATGGGACTGCTTTTGCTCAAGGAACCCGGGTGCACTTGGTGGGTGATACGAAACCATGGGGAAGTCCAGCAAGTACCCCAAGAAGATTTAATTTGGGGTGAGAAGACCAGATAAACTGTTGCTATACAATGTATAGATGGTAGTATGTTATGACCCACCCAAATTACCTGAAAATATAACACCCAGGCATGGTATGGAAAACAGGTGCATAATGTTCTGGTTCTGGCTAGTGCAGAGTTAATTTTCCCAAGGAGCCAGCACAGGTGAGCAGAGCTGGCCAAGGTTGTTTTCCATAGCATGTGATATCATGCTCCCCATAAAAGGGGTTAGTCGGGGAGGGGTGGGTCTGGATTGCTCTAGGATGGTCTGAGTTGTATTGTGTCATGAGTTCTGTTGTCCCCCTCTCGCAGTCCTGTGTCAGCAAACTGTCCTTATCCCAACCCCATGGTTTGCTTTTGTCCTTTTCTCCTCCCCATCCCACCTGGAGAGGGGAGACCGAGTGGCTGAGTGGTGTTCACCTCCCAGCTGGGGATGAACCATGACAGGCAGCTGCAGGGATACAGCCTAGTCATGTCAATCCGGGAAGCTGAAGGGCACTCAGCCTTGAGAGATCGTGGTGAGGTGACTTCTGCCTGGCCAGGTGAATTGAAGGAGACTTGCTGGGGTGTTTCCCAGGTGGTGGAGCTTTCCTGGGAGGTAGGAAACAGGAGAGAGAAACACTGCCACACAGAACAGCTTGGGAGGTGGGGACTGGCAATCAGGAGGAAGAAATGTCCCTCAAAGGGTAGTGCTGTGATACTAGAAGCCATGCAGAATATGGTGGAGCAGTGAGATGGGTGTCTCCAGCCTGTGGGGCAAAGAAACAGCTCTGGGACAGCATAGGACAACCTGTGATAGAGACCCCAAAGAGTGCTGGCCAGGCTGGAAGCTATGAAGACACCCCAAGTCTTTTCCCCATCACTGTGGCAGTCATCTCTGCCACTGAGGCCAATGAGGAGAGACATTATCCTAAGGCACTGGGGGGGGGGCTCACTGCCTCTTTGCACACTCCTGGTAAGACTGGGAACCGTCTTCCCATTGTCTTTCCCTCAGCATCACACACCCCACATCCCATTTCCCCACAAAGAACCCTGAGCAATGCCTGAGGAAGTGGATCTGCCTTCCCTGGGGCTGGGGGTCAGGGCTTGGCCTTTCTGCTTCATCAGACCAAGCCAGGGCTTTCTCAGCATCTCAGCTGCCTGTACATTGCCTTTGCCTACCAGCAATCATGGCCTCCAATTATTGTTCTACAGAGTCCTTGCGGAGGCTTTGCCAGCCATGGGGCTCAGCAGGACTCATTAAAACTTCAAGGTACTTTGGGTTTTGCTTTTGACACTGAGTCCTTTTGTGCAATCTCCTCTCAACAACTGAGTTTCAAGGACTCAGGACCAAATGCACCGTGGGGCTCATTAAAACCCTAACAAGCCATATCTCCTCTGCAATTGTTTCTAGTCTTGTACAGTTAATTAGCAAGGTTTCCTAGTGGAACTATAGAGAAAAGTTTCAAAGAGTTTCTGATAAACATGAGTTTTTATTTTGAACAGTGTAGAGTCTCTTTTCTAAAGAGATCTTAACTGGTCAGGGGGGATCCTCAGGCCATTCCTCCTTCTCCAACAAGAGTGGAGATTGCCTTAAGCATGTGCATATAGAAATAGGTGTCTTGTTTTCATTTCCCACCCTTGATGCACAGAGTTCCTGCTTTGCTCAGTTCAAGGGATGTGCCCAACCCTACAGACTCCTTCCCCAAGGGACTGTGTCCATGCTGGCCTGGCTGACCACTTCAGCTCCTTCACCAGGGTCCTTAAAAGACCCTGAGCTCATGGTGCTGCTCTGCTGGGTGAAAGAGATGTAGTGACTAAAGGCTCAGGACAGAACCATTCCCCTGCACATTGGCACATGTCATCCACCCTTAGAGAACCCCACCACAGCAGAACCACCTCATCGGTGTAACCCCATCATGTTCACTGTCTATACCTCGGGAAGCATATGTCTGTAACTGAGTCCCATTACAAAAATTTACATATGTAACGTTCAGCCCTGTGAAATTCCATAAACCTACACCCACAGTAGTCTTATTCATCCAAAAGTTACTCCATCCATCATTACAGGAACAGTTATTACAACCCTGACAGACCTCTGGACTACAGGTACAACTATTAGATTTCCTTCTCCAAGTACAATTATTGTCACTGATTAAGAGTTGAATGTTCACATCTTTTAGTATCTGTAGGTCAAATCTCGGGCCCCATTCTTCACCTGAATGGTCATATTGGCAATAAACACCACCTGGCCTTTTCCAAAACTCAGTCCAGGTGTGTTGTCACAATTCCAATGAGTTGACACTACTCCATGTATGGTGAACCGCCTATTTCCTTTAGGTAAGGTGGTGCATACCCAATCACCTTTAGCTTTGGTGGTATTAATCAATACCCAGATTGTTTCAAAATATATATTCTTATTCCATACAGTAGCAATACTTACAGGAACCAATGTTGCTTTAAGATATATATCTCCTATACTACTCTCTCTGCAGCTTTGACTTGGGTGGTCCTGAAGATTCAGATGTCCATCTAATACCTGGGCTTTTCTTTACTCGAGAGTAATGGATCCAAGTCAGCTGTTACTTTATCTTGATAGAAGTGTAGGTGGTCAGCAGGACTTGGTAAAGTCCATTCCACTTCTCTTTCAGTGGATCACCTGCAAAGTTTTTAATATAATCCCAATCTCCAGGGCTGAATGGGTGGGTAGGATGATCCAACCACTTAGCTCTGTTTCCCAAAACATTTTTATTGCTTTCTTTCAATTGTTTCCTATGTGGTGGTTTGGCCCTGGCTGGAGGCCAGACGCCCACCAAAGCTGCTCTGTCACTGCCCTTTTGAGTTGGAAAGGGGAGAAAATAGATATTGAGAGGCTGAGGAGTGGAGATAAGGGCAGGGAGAGATCATTCCACAATCAGCATCACGGGCAAAACAGACTGAACATGGAATAAAGGACAGAAGATATTTTCCTCCTTAGCCGGCGGTGGTCATTCCACACACCCTTCCCCTGCTGCACTGTGGGGTCCCACCCACAGGACACAGTCCTCCATGAACTTCTCCAACGTGAGTCCTTTCCCACCGTTGTTTGGTCAACAATGACTCTGGTCTGAAGCCGGCCGGTGTTTGCTCTGTGGGGCCTGCAGAGAGCTTCTGGCTGCTCCTTGCTGCAGCCACCCCTGCAGCTCCCCCCTACCAGAACCCAGCCACGCAAAACTACAACACCCTAAAGCATTGATATAATATTGTAAAATGATTACTTCCTAATTGGCTTAGCTCCTCCCCTTGGTATTTAGTGGGAAGCGGTCTCCCTTGTAGTATTTCAAAAGGACTGAAAGTTTCTTTGGCTCTAGGTTTTATATGTAGTCTGAGTGCCAATACAAGCTTGTTTCTTGACATATTTTAGCTCTTGGTTATTTTATCATGTGGTTCATCTTTTCTACTTGTCTGCTGGCTTTTGGCCTATAAGGCATATGCAACTGCCAATTAATATTCCTGGATTCACAGAATTGTAGGGTTTGGAAGGTACCTCCAGAGGTCACCGAGTCCAACCTCCCTGCCAAAGCAGGGTCCCTAGGACAATATCTTACTAACTGGTTGTACCACTTGTTCACAAAAATGAGTACCTCTGTCTAACGAGATGTCCAAGGTACTCCAAATCTAGGTATTATTTCAGTGATACCTTGGTTACCTCTCTTGCTTTGTTTGTCCTACAAAGAAATGCTTCTGGCCATCCTCAAAAAATCCCTAAGTACTAATAAGGATCTGTAGCTCCCTCTTATTGGGACAGACAGGGGCAGGACAAGGGGGATGGAGTGAAGCTGAAGGAGGGAAGGGTTAGATGAGATATTGGGGGGAAGTTCTTTCTGGAGAGAGTGGTGAGGGGCTGGAACGGGCTGCCCAGAGAGGGGGTGGGTGCCCCATCGCTGGGGGTGTTCAAGGCCAGGTTGGATGGGACCCTGGGAAACCTTGTGTAGCTCCAGGCCTGGAGGTTGGTGGCCCTGCCTGTGGTAGGGGGTTGGAGCTCTGTGACCCTTGGGGGTCTCTTCCAACCCAGACCAGTCTATGATTCTATGATTACCTGTCGAACTGTTGTATACAGATTTTTCCCTATTATTCTCTTATTTACAAATTTATACAAAGATTACGCTCCCCAATCTAATCCCCATACGTATTTGGTGGGTACTATAATTCTACTGTCTTCTAAGTGGGCCCATCCCTTAGAAGGAATTTGCCCTCCTAGCTACTGTATCAATTCATTATCATCTTTAGAATATTCAATAGTTCAATTGTCTAAGAGGTTCCTGTCCCTTTTATCTCTGATTAAAGCCGAAATTTGTTGCACTTCTTCTGCTGCCCGTTTTGCTTCAGAATCTGCCAATTGTTTATCCCTTTTTTGGTCAGTGATACCCTTTAAGTGCCCCCTACAGTGCATAACAGCAATTGTATCTGGGAGTTGAATTGCTTCCAGTGAGCAGAGAATTTATTCTCCAGGTTTCATCTGCTTCCCTTGTGCAGTTAGAAGCCCCCTTTCCTTCCAGATTGCTCCATGGGCGTGGACAATTCCAAAAGCATGTTTGGAATCTGTCCATAGATTCCTCTTTTTCCTTTGGCTAATCCTAGAGCTCCAGTCCAGGTAATAACTTCTGCCCCCAGTGCTGACGTTCCAATGGCGAATGGCTGAGATTCAATTACCCTGTCTGTTGTTACAGCACACACAACCTTTGGGGTTCTTCTTGCACAAAGCTGCTTCCCTCTGTGAACCAGGGGTCCTGTGCATCCTCAAGAGGTTCTTCCTTCAGGTCTGGCCTGCTAGAATGTACGGTTTCGATGGTATCTAAACAATCAGGGGTTACCGGTTCCAAAGTCTCCCTGCTGAGGAAAGAAGCAGGGTTTGCAGCATCAGTTACTTCAATACTGACATCATCTGATTCAACCAAAATAGCTTGGGACTGTGTTTCAGCCCTTATCATCTTCTGCTTACCAGAGCTGCATGACTGGTCTTGGGGGACCTTCTAGCCTTGAGTTTTCTTGTTCTTGGAGACAGTCCTGCTAGCAAGGCTACAATGGGCTGGTACTTGCATTCCACAGTACCTCTGCTATGAAGCGTGTTACTATTATCTACAAAGGTCCAGACAGTGGCTCTCTCTTAGATTCAGCCTTCTCTTCAAGGGGTTGGAACTGGGACCAGCACTGTTTAACACCTTTGATGGCGACATGAAGGGTCGGATCGAGTGCACCCTTGGCAAGTTTGCTGATGACATCAGGCTGTGTGGTGAGGTTGGCACGCTGGAGGATGCCATCCAGAAGGACTTTGAAAGGCTTGAGGCATAGGCCTGTGAGAACTATGTGAATTAAAAAATGCCAAGTGCGAGGTCCTGCGTGTGGGTCAGGGCAATCCCAAGCGCAAGGATGGGCAGAGAACGGCTTGAGAGCAGCCCTGAGGAGAAGGACTTGGGAGTGTCAGTGTAAAGCTTAACATGAGTCAGCAAGGCACGCTTGCAGCCCAGAAGGCTACCATATCATGGGTGCCAAAGAGTCATGAGGGGTCATGGGAGATGGTTCAGCAAATCTACTGCACTCTCATGAGAGCCTCTCTACAGTACTGTGTCAAGCTCTGGGGTCCCAAGTACAAGACAGGCATGGAGCTGTTGGATAGGGTCCAAAGGAGGGCCACACAGATGATCAGAGGATGAAGCACCTTTCCTATGAGGACCGGCTGAGACAGCTGGGCTTGTGCAGCCTGGAGAAGAGAAGGCTCTGGGGAGACCTTAGAGTGGCCTTCCAATACATGAAATACAGAGGGACTGGTTACAAGGGCAAGTAGTGGCAGGACAAAGGGTAATGGGTTCAAACTAAAATAGGAAGATTTGGATTAGATATAAGGAACATCTTCACTGTGATCGTGGTGAGGCACTGGATCAGATTTCCTGGAGAGGCTGTAGATGCCCCCTCCCTGGAAGTGTTCAAGGCCAGGATGGATGGGGCTTTGGGAAACCTGGTCTAACAGAGGGTGTCCCTGCCCATGGCAGGGAGTTGGAACCTGATGGGCTTTGAGGTGCCTTCAAACCCAAACCATTCTATGATTCCATTACTCAGCCATCCTGGTCTCTTGCCTTTCTTGAGTTCTCTCACTTGGGGATTGAGAGGCCTTGCACTCTATGGAAATCATATTGAAAGATCTGCCAGCTCTGTTCTGCTTGCCTGACCCTATGGGCAGTGTCCCAGCGGCTCCTACTGACTAGCTCCTTGAACACCTGGAAGTTTGCTTTCCTAAAGTTGAGGGTTCTGATTTTGTTCTTTGCCTGACCCGTATCCCTCAGGACAGAAACACCACAGTGCATGAACACTGATTAGCTCTCTTGTAGTGGTGACCAAGATTCAATTGGCTCAGCTGAATCCCTTCCCTCAGAAGTGATAAAGGAGATCCCTGTCTGTCAATGCCTAGATACCATGTCTATTAAAAAGGGGGGGAAAATACATTTTTAGACCTAACCCTGTCTCTGTTGGGAGAACTTCTGGAAGGAAGTATGTCTCCCCAGCTGAGAGAGGAAAAGTAAGTGATGACTTCGGCCTGTTTCACAGTAGGTTCCCTGGAGCCTCAGGGACACCTCAAGGGAGCCCAGAGGGAACAGAGAGAGTGACGCCTCGGGATGGTCCTCTGCTGCTGAGCTCCTGGGACAGAGGGAGCTCCTGACAAGTGGGCAGCACTGCAGAGAGACAGCTCTGCCAAGAGCAGCTCATCTGCAAAGTGCAGCAGCACTGAGGGCACCGCCTGCAGGCATCGAGAGGAGAGGGGCAAGGCAGAGGTTAAAGACAGGCTGGTGTGGAGAGACAGTTCTGAGCTTGTTCATGGAGAAATCTTCACAAATTTCGACACAGTAAGTCTCTGGCAGGAGGGCAGTGCAGAGGAGTATCCTGAAGGGATCTTACAGAGTTGGCACCCCCCATGACTGATAGGACCTGTCATGATGTCAGCATTGTCTTCCCTGGTGTGGAGAAGGAGGATGTGCTCCAGAGCAGGGCTTTCTTGCTGCACTGTCAGAGGGACATCAGCTGTGCAATTGCAGTGCATGGTAGCTCCCTCCTCCCAGGGACAGCTCCAGGGCTGTGAAGCTGGGTTTGCACCCAGGGATGCCCAGGGCTGTCCTTCTGAGCACATTCCTGCACCCCAGGCTGCTCTGTGGTGAGGCAGGGACTCTGCTGCCTACGTGGGTCAGCTCTCAGCCTGCCCAGGGAGCTCCCTATGATACTGTGGGAGGGAAGGTCTGGGTGGAAGGAGTAACCCCAGGCAGAGTTTTACTGTTGAGATGGTGCTGCCTGGGTCAGGACTGCTCAAAGCTCCAGATCACTGCTAGGGCATTTCCAAGGTGACTTTTCAAGTCTTTCAAGAAGAAAAAGTGGTCCATGAAAACCAACAGGGTAGAGATGTTGATGGAGAAGCAGCTCCTGGCAGGGACAGCTCCAGGCAGCAGAGACTTGAGCAGGGAGGGAGGAACTGCTGCCCAAAAGGCTGTGGTAGAGGGTAGCTCCATGCCATCCCCCCCAGTGCAGACACTTCCCTGGAGCACCCTGGAGAGCTCCAACCCAGCACGGACTCTGCCCCCAGGGTTGTAGGGTCTTCTCCTTGGCAGCCTGACCCCCAATGAGGAGAACCCCAAGTGCCTCTCGGTCTGTCCCTGTCCTTCCAGCCTTGGCTGGAGCATTGGGGCATTTCTTGGTGTTTCACCTATTGCCCTTGTTGCCCTTGTCTCCACCTCATCTGGGCACTCTGGGAGCTGCAGTGGGTCGGGCTGGCACTGAGCTGACCCTTACTTCAGGACACCCCATCTTTAGGATTTCCCTTGGTCTCCTGCTGGGCTGCGGGCTGCCTCCACCAAGGGCATTGCTCCCCTATAAACTCTTGTGCCCCAGAGAGGAGCCTCATGGACAAGACACCTTGGTGCTCAGGCGATAACAATGTGGCTCATCGCCTGGATGTGGGCAGCTGTAATGACCCCTGTGTGTCTTTGGCTATAAAAGCAGAGCTGTGGTTCTCCTCGGGTACCATGAGATGGGGAGAGGGGTTTGCATATCAGTACTTGGAAACTGGGTTACCCTGCTCTCAGCAGTTTCTAGTATCTTCTCGGGGAAACGTCTGGGGGAAATCGTCCTCCAGCTCATGCGCTGCCATCGAGTGACATGAGAGTGACAATGCTGAATAGCTCTTTGATATCACAAATGCATCTCATTTGAGATCATCCCGTGTTCCTATTTACTACCTACTGTAGGGCAGGACTGACTCCTGCATTGTCCACAGCAGATCCTTCTGCTCCCAGTGGCACTGCCAGCAAGCACCAGGCAGAGGTCATAAAAGGGACCTGAAAGTGCCAAGACACTCTAGGGCCTTTCCATGAGAAATGGAATAGCTTGTGCTTTGAGATCTCTGCTGCCTTTTTACTGCCTTTTCTTCCTTGGTCAGGTGCCCATGCCCAGTGGGAGCCAATGTCCAACAGCAGCTCCATCAGCCAGTTCCTCCTCCTGGCCTTTGCAGACACACGGAAGCTGCAGCTCCTGCACTTCTGGCTCTTCCTGGGCATCTACCTGGCTGCTCTCCTGGGCAACGGCCTCATCATCACCACCATAGCTTGGGACCACCGTCTCCACACCCCCATGTACTTCTTCCTCCTCAATCTTGCCCTCCTTGACATGGGCTCTATCTCTACTACTGTCCCAAAGTCCATGGCAAATTCCCTCTGGAACACCAGGACCATCTCCTACAAAGGATGTGCTGCACAGGTCTTTCTGTTCATCTTTTTCATTTCATCGGAGTATTTTCTTCTCACTGTTATGTCCTACGACCGCTATGTTGCCATATGCAAACCCCTGCACTATGGGACAGTTCTGAGCAGCAGAGCCTGTGCCAACATGGCAGCAGCTGCCTGGGGCTGTGGCTTTCTCTATGCTGTGCTGCATGCGGCCAATACATTTTCACTTCCCCTTTGCCAAGGCAATGTCCTGGACCAGTTCTTTTGTGAGCTTCCTGAGATCCTCAAGCTCTCCTGCTCAGATGGTTACCTCAGAGAATTTAGACTTCTTCTATTTAGTACTTTTGTCTTTTTGGGATGTTTTGTGTTCATCGTGCTGTCCTACGTGCAGATCTTCAGGGCTGTGCTGAGGATCCCCTCTGAGGAGGGACGGCACAAAGCCTTTTCCACCTGCCTCCCTCACCTGACTGTGGTCTCTCTGTTCCTGAGCACTGCTATGTTTGCCTACCTGAAGCCCCCCTCCATCTCCTCACCATCCCTAAATCTAGTGGTGGCTGCTCTGTACTCAGTGGTGCCCCCAGCAGTGAACCCTCTCATTTACAGCATGAGAAATCAGGACCTCAAGAATGCAGTGTCAAAACTGATGGCTGAATGCTTTCTAGAAGCTGCACATTGTCCATCTTCTTCAACACATCGCTCATAATTGAATTCGTACAGGCACAGCCTATCTTTATTCGGGAGTTTTTGTAATTGTTGTTGCTTGTTTTGCTTATGTAAATGTTGTCCACAAAAGAATGTGGACACCCTAGTTTTATTTTATTCTCACCCTTAATAGTATAACCCAGCAAGTGTGTCAGCAAGGAGCTATACCCCATCTTCAATTAAACAAAATAAATGCACGCTCAATGACTGGTTGGTCTGACACCCAAGCAAGTAAAAAGGAAACAAATGCTCTTCCTCATAAGTTCCTTAGTTAGAGGGGAGATGAAAGAGCTAATCCTTTCCTTAGAGAAAGGGCAATATGGAAGTCATGGAACATCCCCAGCCAGAAATGGGTATGTTCCCAGCACTTAGAGAATTCTCTTAGTTTCTCTCATATTTGTTCTTGGAAAAATCCTCATCACTGTGGTGGAAAACCAACACTTGCATATCTCCATGGGCTTCTTCATGGGCATTTGTTCTCCCTGGACACCTTCTGCAGATCTACTACCCTGCCCCAGCTGATGGCTGGTTGCGTGGCAGAGGACATCATGGTGTTACTGCTGTGTCCTGCACATTTGTTTGAACAGAGTGTTTCTCCTGGCGGTCACCCCGATGGTGAGCTCTGGGCTGTGTGCCACCCCCTGCCTTTTGCAAACTCGTGAACTGCAACTTCTGTCTCTAGAGGGCAGTTGTGCTTTGGCCAGGAACCTTTCTGATGCATGAGCTGGTTTGCAGGCAGGGTTCCTCTGGGATGATGCAGGGCATCACCTTCCTCCAGTGCTGCTGACTAGGCTGTGAAGAGGCCTCTCAAGCACGGCAACACGATGTGTCCCCTTACGTGCTGGCTGTGAGGTTGCTTCTGACTGATCAGCAGCAGGGTAATACTCTGCGGTCATGAAAGTCCTCAGAAATGCTCTGTGTCATCACCGTGTGTGTTCTGACATGGGTGCTGCTGTTGTTTCGGGGTGTTGTGTCAGTAAACTGTCCTTATCCCAACCCACGGGGCGCTGTCTTTTTATCCTCCCATGGGAGGGGTGAAGGAGCAGAGTGTGGCCCTCAGCCGCTGCCTGGAGCTCTAACTTGATAGTCCTTTTTGGCACCCAACATGGGGCTCAAAGGGTTGGGATAGTGGTAGATCTGGCTGAAGTAACAAACGCCATGACAGTTATCATGTAAATCGACGAGGTGCTGCTAACAATGCTGTTTTGTTTGGTCACCTGGCTGTGGTATGTGAAACCACGCTGGCTTTATGTAATCCCTGTGTTGTGGTTTTATGTGGCAGTGTTCCAGTGGAGAAGTGGGGAGCTGCAGGGGTGGCTGCTGCAAGGAGCAGACAGAAGCTCTCTGTGGGCCCCACAGAGCAAACACCGTCCGGCTCAAGGCCGGAGTCGCTGCTGACCAAGGCCGAGCCCATCAGCGATGGTCACAGCACCTCTGGGAGTCACAGGGAGGAGAAAAAACCTGCCAGCAGCCGCTTTGTGCCCCCAGAGAAGGGAGTGAGCAGGTGTGAGGAGCTGTGCAGACTTTCAAATTACTGTCCCTATCTCAAAATTCTCAAGCTCCACATCGGACGTCAAAAAGGACTGTGGTGGTTTGACCTTGGCTGGAGGCCAGACGCCCACCAAAGCTGCTCTTTCACTGCCCTTTTGAGTTGGAAAGGGGAGAAAATAGATATTGAGAGGCTGAGGAGTGGAGATAAGGGCAGGGAGAGATCATTCCACATTCAGCGTTATGGACAGAACAGACTCAACTGGGAATAAAGGACAGAAACCCTCTAATTGATGGCACTGCCCTGCACTCCCACTGACACCAGGGTCTGGTGATGAGAAGTCGGGCCAGAGTTTATATTCCATGTGAATGTCAGGAGGAACTTTTTCACTGTGAGTGTGACTGAGCACTGGACCAGACTGCCCAGAGAGGTTGTGGACTAGATGATCTTTCAAGGTCCCTTCCAACTCCTAATATTCTGTGATTCTGTGATATTAAAACACCTCCCCTCTTAAAGCACACATCCTGGAGCTGTGTGCTCCTCTCCCCACTAGCCCGCCTTTGTGCTGAGCATGACGTAATTGGCATGGAATACCCTCTTTGGCCACTTTGGGTCACCTGTCGTGGCTGTGTCCCCTCCCAGATCCCTGGGTGCCTCCTGTCTTCTCATTAGCAGGGCAATATGAACAACTGAAAAGTCTTTGACTGCCTGGCCACAACTAAAACCATCCCTGTGTTATCAGCACTGCTGTTAACAACAGCATTTTCTTGGCAGAAAGGAAGTGAAAAAGTAACAGATGTGTGCAGAAATTCATTGAGAAACCCACTCCCCCAGGCAGCTGCTGCCATTTGAACACAAGCTCAGCTGCCCAGGAGGGTCCCATAGATCAGGGGTTGGCAGATGGCAACATGGTGGTCATAGGACATGATGGTCTGAAGGGAAAACTCTGCCCCAACTAAGGCAGCCGTCAGAAAGACCCGTGCAGCTCAGTCCATTCCTATCACACACATGCTGTGTGAGAGATGGCCATGGTGTCCCAGAGGCAATAGACCATGAAACTGGTGAGAGTGGTAGAAATGAAGCCCAGATCAAGGAGGGGAAGTATGGGGAGGAAGAAGTACATGGGGCATCTGCAGACTTGCTGAGGGTGCACTTGTTCCCACTGCCTATGACACTGATGAAGATATTAAACGGCACTGGTCCCCTGTGGGGCACCACTTGTCAGCCCCCTCCATCTGGACATGGAGCCATTGACCTAAGTGCCCTGTGAATGTGACCATCCAGCCTTATCCATCAGATAGTCCACCCTTCATAACTGTATTTCATCTCCAGCCTGCAGAGAAAAAAGCAGATGTCGGGCAGCATAGGACAACCTGTGATAGAGACCCCAAAGAGTGCTGGCCAGGCTGGAAGTCATCAGGAGACTCCATGTCTTTTCCCCATCACTGTGGCAGTCATCTCTGCCACTGAGGCCAATGAGGAGACATGTTGTCCTAAGGCACTGGGAGGGCTCACTGCCTCCTTGCACACCCCTGGTAAGACTGGGAACTGTCTTCCCATTGTCTTTCCCTCAGCATCACACACCCCAAGCCCCACTGCCCCACAAAGAACCCTGAGCAATGCCTGAGGAAGTGGATCTGCCTTCCCTGGGGCTGGGGGTCAGGGCTTGGCCTTTCTGCTTCATCAGACCAAGCCAGGGCTTTCTCAGCATCTCAGCTGCCTGTACATTGCCTTTGCCTACCAGCAATCATGGCCTCCAATTATTGTTCTACAGAGTCCTTGCGGAGGCTTTGCCAGCCATGGGGCTCAGCAGGACTCATTAAAACTTCAAGGTACTTTGGGTTTTGCTTTTGACACCGAGTCCTTTTGTGCAATCTCCTCTCAACAACTGAGTTTCAAGGACTCAGGACCAAATGCACCGTGGGGCTCATTAAAACAAAGCAAGCCCTAATGAGCATTGTCTCTTCCTGCAGCTTTCTTCAAGTCTTCTAGAGCTGTACAGACAATTGGAGCTGTTCCCTTGTGTAGTTACAGAGAAAGATTTCAAAGAGCTTCTAATAAAATGGAAGTTTCATTTTAATAGGTGCAGTTTATTACTTTTCAGTAATCACAAAGGGATCACAAAGGCTGCTGGTGGGCTACATGGGGAGGTTTCAAGCTAGGAACGTGGTTCAGTCCTTGCGCCTTTGGTTTGGGAGCTACCACTGGACACTTGGCATGTTTGGAATGGAATGCTGGTAGAACCAAGAAATGACATAAAACCTCCTGGCCTGAAACCTCCCCATTGGGCCCACAAGCAGTCCCTCTGCCCCTGGGGCTCAGGGCTTTCCTAGCCCAGGGAATGGTCTTAACAGTGCCCGATGTAGTTTTTCTGGACTGTCCCCAGAAACTGCGTGTCCTGGAGCCATACCCTACTCCCCCCACCAGCCCCCCTTCATGCTGAGCATGATGTAATTGTCATGGAATACCCTCTTTGGCTACTTTGGGTCACCTGTCGTGGCTATGTCCCCCCTGGCTTCCTGGGCTCCCCCTGCCTTCTCGTTAGCAGGGCAATATGAACAAGTGAAAAGTCCTTGACTGCTTGGCAACAACTAAAACCATCCCTGTGTTACCAGCACTGCTCTCATCCCAACTCCCAAACACGGCGTTCCACCATCTGCTAGAAAGAAAATTAACTCTACCATAAGTGAAACCAGGACAGCAGGTCATTAATAAAGATATTAAAGGCAAATGGGCCCAGCACAGAGCCCTGAGTAACACCCCTGGTGACTGGCTGCCAACTGGATTTTAACTCCATTCACCACCACTCTCTGGGCTCAGCCTTCCAAAGGTACCACGAGCTGCAGTGCAGGCCATCAAAGATCATCACTCCATCTGGGAGTTTCCACCAGGCAGTGGCAGTGGTTGCAGCACCCAAGAGGTGCCCAGCCCTGTGAGCAGCAGTAAGTCTTGTTCTGACCTTGAGGAGCTGCTCTGGCTGGAGAGGAGCTGCTTGGAGCAATGGATTAGCTCTATGCCCTCTCCCCCCACCCCCTCCTTGAGGGGTTCCATGGGGATGGTCTAGAGTTTCCCAAGTTCTCCTCGGTATGCTGCCTTTTCTGGTGGAGATCACAGCTGGTCCCCAGTCCTCCAGCTCAGACGTGGCTGAGGAGCCTTGTCTGGGGTGACTTTTGGGGTAAGGGCTGACACACAGGGTGGGGAAGGGCGTGTGTCAAGGACATGTGCTTGGCGCAGGGACTGAAGGACAGCAGAACAAGTACATGGGTTCTGGGTCAATACTTCGATTCAGTGCAAGCCCTGACACAGGACTTCTGTTCCATGCCACACATCATGACAGATGACAGCACTAAGAGATGGCAAGCAGTGGAGTCCACTTCACTAGACACTTCTCAGACCTGCTCCTGTCTGGTCTCCAAACACACACTGATGGCTCATGTTGAGCTTTACATCAACTAACTCTGCCTTCTCCCCAGAGCTGCTCTCAATCCATTCCCCACCCAGCTTATAGCTGTGCTTGGGATTGTGCCAACAAATGTGCAGGACCTTGCACTTAGTGTTGTGGAATGTCACATGGTTTACACGGCCCATGTCTCAAGCCTGTCCAAGTCCTCCTGGATGGAATCCCTTCCCTCCAGGTTGTTGATGGCTCCACACAACTTGGTGTCATTGGCAAATTGTCTGAGGGTGTACTCAATCCCACTTTCCATGTATCATACAAAGATGATAAACAGTTTGGTCCCAGGACTGATGCCTGTGGAACTGATCTTGATTTAGACATTGAGCCATTTACTACAACTCT
This sequence comes from Porphyrio hochstetteri, assembly GCA_020800305.1. Taxonomy (NCBI): domain Eukaryota; kingdom Metazoa; phylum Chordata; class Aves; order Gruiformes; family Rallidae; genus Porphyrio; species Porphyrio hochstetteri. The sequence goes on along the minus strand of CM036915.1, from coordinate 12,237,883 downwards.
TTAAGTGTCACCATCCAGCCAACTCCTCATCCACTTTGCCTTTAGGTGACTCCAGCTCGGATGGTGCCTTGTTTAGGGAGGCCCACCCCTAGGCACATACTGCCTCTGTAGATGTCATTTGTTCTACCAGGGACTCCAGATTCCCCTTCAGAACATCAGACAGCTAACATTCAGCTCTGCTGCATACCCTGGGGAGGTAATTCAGAGTTTGTTCACTATCACCAGTGGCACTGGGCAGAAACAACAGAGATCTGAGTCCAGACCTCACCTCCCATAACATCTCCCTGTGCCCTCTCTTCCTCAGACCATGGAGAACTGAAGTACAGCGAGACCCATGGCGAGTGTGGAGCCGGCAGCCACGGCTGACTTCAGCTGGAAGAAATATAGTGGAGAATGTACTGTCTGTGTGCAGAACAGCACAGAGAAACCCACTGCTCCAGGCAGCTGCAGCCATGTGGACACAAGCTCTGCTGCCCAGGAGGGTCCCGTAGTGCAGGGGGTGGCAGATGGCAAATTTTGATATCCCAGCAGAGCGGGACCTCCAGGGAGCATCATGCCTCTTGTTCATATTCCCATTCTTGCACCAGCTCAGTTCTGTAGCCCTACATGTAGCCCCACTGGGACATCAATACAAAGGGCATGGTCTGCATGACAGACCTCAGTGCCCTGCCCCTGAGGGCTTGGTTCTTCCTCAGTGTAGATGGATTTGAAAGATCATCCCAAACCTGGACCACGGTGAATGGCCAGGCCTGGAGAGGAAAGGTACCAGATTCCAGAATTGGGAGGTACCAGATTCCAGAATTGGGAGTTAAAGAGGTAACACTGGGGCTCTGGGTGAACCCAGCATGTGGGGGAGACTGAAGGATACATTCTGGGCACAGGGACAGCAGTGACCTGACATGGCTTCTGGGTCATGTATCCTGCAGTGCAAGCCCTGAGGCAGGGTCCCACCTCCCTTGGCTTGCACTGCCCCACCCCACCCTTTCAAGAGAGAGGACAGCACAAAGGGTGTTAGGGGCACCATCTCTTCTTAAACCACTTTCCAAGCCTGGTGGAGCAGGAGGACAGCAAGGACCTCTGGCCCTCTGCCCTGAGCCAGTGTTACTGCTACTGCAGGCACATCTGACTCCCCTCTTGCTGACATGCTGACTCCCCTCTTTGAAGAAACAATATGCAAGTTCAAGTGTGGGACAGACTTTAGAAGGTACCTCAGTTAATGTTTGTGACATTTAAAAGAAAAGCCCAGACTTCAGGTAGTGCACTGGGGACATCCCATTTTATTACAGAGAGAATAAGAAAATCAGCTCTGAGGTTATCAAACTAATAAATCACGGAATCACTAGGTCAGAAAAGACCTTTCAGATCATGGAGTATAATTTAAAAAAAAACAAACCAAAAAAAATCTCACCCAAACAAAAGAATAGAATACCCCACAATTCATTTTTGGAGAGTGGTGGGAACAGTCTCATTGTTGAGAAACATCCATAAAATTACTTTCCTAAAGGACTCTTTGAGCTCCTGGTTCCTCATGCTGTAGATGAGGGGGTTCACTGCTGGAGGCATCACTGAGTACAGAACTGCCACCACCAGCTCAAGTGATGGGGAGGAGATGGAGGGGGGCTTCAGGTAGGCAAACACTGCAGTGCTAATAAACAGGGAGACCACGGCCAGGTGAGGGAGGCAGGTGGAAAAGGCTTTGTGCCGTCCCTGCTCAGAGGGGATCCTCAGCACAGCCCTGAAGATCTGCACATAGGAGAAAATAATGAACACAAAACACCCAAATGCTAAACAGATACAAAACACAAGAAGTCCAACCTCCTTGAGGTAGGAGTGTGAGCAGGAGAGCTTGAAGACCTGGGGGATTTCACAGAAGAATTGGTCCACATTTCCTCTAGAGAGGGGTATGGAAAATGTATTGGCTGTGTGCAGCACAGCAGTCAGAAACCCACAGCCCCAGGCAGCTGCTGCCATGTGGACACAAGCTCTGCTGCCCAGGAGGGTCCCGTAGTGCAGGGGGTGGCAGATGGCAACGTAGCGGTCATAGGCCATGACAGTGAGAAGAGAAAACTCTGCCACAATGAAGATGACAAACAGAAAGACCTGTGCAGCACATCCTGCATAGGAGATGGCCCTGGTGTCCCACAGAGAAATGGCCATAGATTTGGGGACAGTGGTGGAGATGGAACCCAGATCGACGATGGAGAGATTTAGAAGGAAGAAGTACATGGGGGTGTGGAGGTGATGGTCACAGGCTATGGTGGTGATGATGAGGCCATTGCCCAGGAGAGCAGCCAGGTAGATGCCCAGGAAGAGCCAGAAGTGCAGGAGCTGCAGCTCCCGTGTGTCTGCAAAGGCCAGGAGGAGGAACTGGCTGATGGAGCTGCTGTTGGACATCTGCTGCCTCTGAGCATTAGGTCTATGGATAGAGGAAAGAACAGTGAGCAGTTAGGAGAGAATTCTCTGACCATTTCCTATAGAAATCACTCCAAAGTGCCCCCTTTCAAGAAAATATTCACTTCTGGGTTCTGCTGTCTGCAGGTGGTACGGGGTGCAGGCTGCTCTGCTGTGGGCTCTGGAGAAGTCAGTCCTGTTCTACAGCAAGAGGTGAACAGGAAAACAAGGAGATTGGAGATGAAATTCACTCCTGACATCAAAGAGTTTTCCAGCACTGTTGCTCCCAACTCTCCTGACAGTGGAAAAGAGCTGTGGGGATTTTGTCTGTGCTGTCCTGGTGTTCACCTCCACAGAAATCTTTGGCATTTCCACTGTCCTGAAAGCAAAACATTGTGTGCCCTGGGAAGCATAAAGACTGTCCCTTAATGCAGAGTGAGGAGAGATGGTCTCTGTGCCCTTGAGGGCAGAGTCTCTGCTGTGTGTGAGAGGAGACCCAGGATTGCCCAGAGAAGACATCTGCACCGCAGAGGATTTCAGTGAGGTGCCCAGTCCCCTCTTCCACACCGTTTCTGGCAGCAGCTCCCTCTAACTCCCTTCTCACATCTCTGCTGCCCCGAGCAGTTTGTCTCCTCCCTGCCAGTGCTCACAGATCCCATGCCAATCGCTGTGCAGGACCTTCTACACATATCTTGGAGTGATCTGGATATCCTGGCCCTCACAGCAACGGTCTCAAGAGCAGAAGGACCCTGTCTTGCTGTGCCCTGCACTGCTGTGACTGTCTCCTTCCCCCCACAGCTTTCTGCAGTGCCGTGGGGAGCTCCCTGGGCAGTCTCGACCCTGGCAGGTGGCAGAGTCCCTGCTGAAGCACAGAGCCCCTGGGGTGCAGGGACCCTTCCCAGAAAGACAGCCCTGTGCACCCCTGGATGCACACACTGCTTCACACCATGCAGCCATTCCTAGAAGGCAGCCATCATGCCCTGCCCCTCTGGTGGTGCAGCAGGGCATCCCTGCTCTGGAGCATGTCCTCATCCTCCATACCAGAGAATCTCAGAGTAGTACTTACAGGTCCTGTAGGCTGTGTGATGTACTAGGTTTGGGAGATCCCACCAGGATCTGCAGATGCAATGCCCTGCAGTCAAAGGCTCACTGTCTGTGAAGAGTTCTCCTCCTGAGCTCTCTGCATCCACCGACCCCTGAGTGACTTAAAGCCCTCTCAGCTTTGATTCCCTCCCCTCGCTGCCTGGAGGCTGTGCTCCAGTGCAGAGGTCTCTCTCTGCAGCACTACCATGACCTATGAGCTCCTTCTATCCCAGGGGACCAGCTCAGCAGCAGAAAACCAGCCCAAGATGATACTTTCTCTGCCTCCTCTGGGCTGCCTCCAGGGAAACCTGCTCTATCACCCACACTGGATTCCACCTCAAAGATGCTGTCCTGAATAGTCAGAATTGACACATCAGAGGTGCTACCTCCAAGGTCCAAGATAAGAACATGGCTTTCAGCACCAATCTTTTTGTCCAGTATTGCAGCAGTGGTCAGCTCATTAATAATTGTGAGAACTCATCTATAGAAGACAGACTCCTGGCTTGGTTGTTCAGGCTGTTGAAGGATTTAGATGTGATGGGACAGCTTGCTGAGCTGGGGTGTTGCAATGGGAGGATACAGGCTCTGCTGGAGGGATTGGCAGGGAGGATGAGGACAGGGAGATGCCCCCTGTGTGAAGGAGCAGCTTGGATGTATGGAGGTCCTCAACAAGGTGGGCAACAGGTTGAGTTAGCTTGTGTGAATGAGATTCACAGGCTCACCGGGTTGGAAAAGTCCTTTAAGATCACCGAGTCGAACCGTCCCTGTCCTGTGCTGACCCAGATCCCTGAGCACCTCATCTCCGGGTCTGTTAAACACACCCAGGGGTGGGGACTCAGCCCCCTCCCTGGGCAGCCTGTGCCACAGCCCCACAGCTCTTTCAGGGAAGAACTTTTCCCTCACATCTGATCTGACCCTGCCCTGGGACAGCTTGAGGCCAGTGTCCCTTGTCCCATCTCCTGTCCCCTGGCTGAAGAGACCATCGCCCACCTCTCTGCACCCTCCTGTCAGGTCACTGTAGGCAGTGAGAAGGTCTCCCCTCAGCCTCCTCTTCTCAAGACTAAACATCCCCACCTCCGTCAGCCGCTCCTCATAAGATTTGCCCTCCAGCCCCTTCCCTAGTCTCATTTTCTCCCCTGTCAAGCTGAAAAGGGGAGTGACAGAACAGCTTTGGTGGGCACATTGCCTCCAGCCAGGTTGAACTCCCACATGCTGGGAACCAGGTCTCCTGTTCCATTCCAGAGAGCACTCACATTTTCCCTCATCATCCTTTTCTCATTGATACATTGATATAAACTCTAGCAGGATACAGGCATGGCATTCCTGGCCACATCTTCCAGCAAAAGAATGGTGCAAGTAAGAAGAAAAAGAACACTGCTCAACTATTTCCCTGCAGTGGGAATCGCTATGAAAACAAATTTGGCATTTTACCCAGTACTGCTAAAACTCTTTCCACTGAAATATGGAATCAAAATGTATCTAGTCTTGTGGTAGTCACAAAACCACCTGAGGACTACCTCCACAGAGCCTCCTCCACCAGCTGACCATGCAGGGTGGATGGTGCTGGGGAGCAGGCGAGGATCTAGCCAGGGGACTCAGCAGGGGACTTTCCAGAGGATTGTCCTCTAATGTCTCATCAGAAGTCTCTGAAGATCCCTTCAGATGAGGACTTAGTGGCAGCCTGGTGGGGAGATCTGTTACCACTTCACCCTGCTTCCCCCCTGGGTCCTGAAAAGGGTCAGGCCTCCACCCCCTCTGAAGGAGTCAGTGTCCTATAGCATCACCACCAATGGTCCTACGTCATCTTGATAACTGAGCATGCGTGGTGGGGGCAGAGTATCACATTCACAGAATCACAGAAGGTTAGGAGTTGGAAGGGACCTCAAAAGATCATCTAGTCCAACCCCCTTCTAGAGCAGGATGACCTTGAATAGGAACACGTGCATGTAACTTCCAAGAAATATAATGAATATGTATATCTATATTCTATAGAACCTCCAGAGAAGGAGACTCCACACCCCCTGGACAGCCTGTCCCAGGGCTCCCTCACCGGGAAGAAGTTCTTCTGCATATTGGTGTGGAACTTCCTGTGCTCCAACTTGAGGACATTACCCCTTGTCCTGTCTCCACAGACACTGAGAAGAGGCTGGACATTTCCCTCTGTGTCCCACCCTTCAAAAATTGATAACCATTGATCAGATCCCCTCTCAGTCTCTTTTCTCCAGGCTGAACAGCCCCAGGTCACTCAGCCTTTCCTCACAGGGGAGATGCTCCAGGCCTTTAACCATCTCCGTAGCTGTCACCAACGTTTGCTGATTCTTCTCCTGGGAAACTCACAAACATGGTCGTTGTAAAATTTGTTTGATTAATCTTGAAAGGGTCTCCTTGAGAACCTTTACGCTCACATAAGCTTAAACAAATGTGATTGTACTTGCAAATCTTTAGATCTTAGTATCTCCATGCTTGCGTTAACTTAGATAAATGTGAAAGCTACCCTAAGAGATTTTTTCGTAAAAAACTTTATGCTTGTATTGGTCTGAAACAAACATACTTATGAGACCTGTAGATCTTAGTGCATAGAAACACCTGGAGCATAACACCTGACCACAATGGCAGGAGGGAGGCCCTCCGAAACTAACCACAAGACGCATCAGCGGACTGAAACAAAAGCCCTAGTTAATGATTGGATCAGAAGATGATGAAATGAACATATATGGAATTGTGTCTGTCGACCATGAAGATGGCTAGATAACTCGAAAAATAGATTACTTTGTTTGTCACTGAGTATAAATATCTGTAGCCCACCTCTCCTCGGGGCGGTGTGGTGAGACTTAGGTCCCTGCCCGCCCGGCGCCGCTGTTTCTTTCTCTCTGAATAAATTGCTGCTTATTACACTCCCGGGGTGAGTGTCCTTTTTGCCGATAACAATTTTGGTGCCGTGACTCGGATCCAGTAACTGACAGCCAAGTACTTCTACAGGGAGGCACCCCACCCGACTTTCTGGGTGGCCCTGAGGAAGTTCCCCGGCTGGTCAGTCCCGGATTTTCCGAACGGCAAAGAGAAAGAAAGAAATTTGATTTCCGTGCACGAAGATACCGAACGAAGAAGCTCGAGAGGAACGGCGAGTTTTCGGACATCCAGTACATAAATCTCGCGGTCCCGGTCTTTCCGAAGGTACTGGTAAGTCATTGCGTTTCCGTTTGGGAATACCCCCCCTTAAATAGGTCGGGATACCGAACGAAGAAGCTCGAGAGCTAGCGCGAGCTTTCTGACATTCAGTACATAAATCTCACGGTTCCGGTCTTTCCGAAGGTACTGATAAGTCATTGTGTTTCCGTTCGGTAATACCCCCCTTCAAATGGGTCAGGAAAATAGTAAATCTAAGGGAATCCCTGACCCTAAAGTTCCCCCAGAAAGTCCATTAGGATTAATGATACGTCATTGGGGAGAATCCTCGATTCGAAGGGGAAACTCAAAAGAAAAGATGATTCGTTATTGTGTATACACATGGGGGGAAAAGGAAATTGGGAAAAATATCTTTTGGCCTCAATTTGGTTCCTTTGAGGACTGGGTATGTCAAGCCCTCAATTTTTATGTAAATAATAAGACTCCTTATGTAGGAGACCCCTCGGCCCCATCACCCCCACCAAATTCCCCTATAAATAGACCTCGTACAAGGAGATTTGCTCGGACAGAGGCAGCTCAGGGACTCTTTCCCTTACGAGAAGCACCCATGGGGGGGACCACAACCGGGTACAGGGTATGTATCTATACCATTAAATAGCGGTGACGTAAGGGAATTCAAAAAGGAGATGGGACGTCTTTTGGATGATCCGCTAGGAGTGGCGGATAAATTAGATCAGTTCTTAGGTCCTAGTATATACACCTGGGACGAATTAGAAGAGATCTTGAAAGTATTATTTACAAATGAAGAAAGGGGACTATTTATACAGATTCAAAATATGCATATGGGGTAGTCCATGTATTCGGAAAAATTTGGGAAGAACGAGGACTAATTAACACCCGAGGAAAGGGACTGATTCATGAACAACTGATAAAGGAGGTCTTAAAGGCACTCCGGGGCCCTAAAAGAATAGCTATAGTGCATGTTAAAGGTCATCAAAAGGGCCTATCCCCAATAGTACGAGGAAATAATCTAGCAGACTTAGAGGCCAAACGGGCAGAAAGCTATCTAAATATCTTAAATAAGAGACGAGAACAACTTAGGAAAAAGGGATTAATAACTCAAAGGCCCCCGTTGGATTTGGCCATACATCGTATACAACCAGGAGACCAGGTATTAATAAAATCCTGGAAGGAAACTAATTTGACTCCCCGATGGGAGGGACCTTATTTCGTTTTGCTTACAACAGATTTTGCGATACGGACAAAAGAGAAGGGGTGGACTCATGCTAGCAGGGTAAAGAAAACACCCTCAGCAGACAAGTGGACGTCAACCCATCATCCAGACTCCCTGAGGATCACCTTAAAACGACAAACTGAATGAATGAACGAGGGAGAAAACCTTAAACTCTGGTTTGGACTGCCGACCTACGAATCATTACGGAGGGTATCGTATGTCTCCTGGGTACAGGGGAGAATACCATATCTAGGAAAAAAGGAGGCCTTTATAGGGCCTGTGAGTAAGGATGGACTTTAGCCTTGTGTTGTGATATTGAGACTGGAATCCCAACCCAATCTATATTGCCCAGACGAATACCCTGTTTGAAACATCCTTTATCGGGCCACGAGGCCTGGGTCCAATGTATCTGTTATAATTGTAAACAGATTTGGAATTGTACTTCCCGGTTTAGACAGGCTTATTGCATATATTGTAGACAACATCGAAATTACGGATAAGGACAGGAAAATATGCTCACACTCTTTTGCGGATGGGAATTGTTAATACCGTATTGGTGAGAATTTTTTGAAATTAACCGAATTAAGGTAGTCACCAAGTGTAAAAAAAACGATTTCGCTGGAAACTGAGCAAACGCAATACCTAAAACAAAAATCCATTCGCAGAAGGGAGAAAGGAAGGAGTGAATAGGAATAGGCCGCCCCTGAAGACACTGAGTTGTTGCCAAGAAGAACGTTACCCGGTTGCCCTTCTGCCCAGGGTAGACCGAGGAAGGGCAAAGCCAGTAAAACATGTGGGGCAGATGGCTTTTCCTTATTCTTGAGGTCCTCCTATCTCCTTGTGGAATTAGCCATCAACCATACGAATGGATTCTGAAAGGTACTGGAAGTGGCTCAGAAAACAAAGTTGTTAAAACGATCATGTAACCAACCCGGAGAATATTTTTGTGGATATTGGGGCTGTGAAACAATAGCATCAGCCTGGTCTCCCACCGAGCCGGACCAATTCCCATCCGTAAAATGGTACTCCAATGGCAGTATAAGCTTACTTATAAACAGACATGAGGACTCTATGTGGTTTATAGGAAGAACTTGGGGCCTAAGATACTATGTTAATGGAAGGGACCCAGGAGGATTCTTTTCCATCCAGAAAAAGAAACCTTCTCTACCTTCCTTGGCTGTAGGACCCAACCAAGTGATGTCAGTCAAACCTCGCCCCTTAACCACCCAACTTCCAGTCCCTCTTGAGACTCCAATTAAGCCTGTTATAAAACCCGAGAGTCCGATATTTGGGGATAGGGATTCTCTCTGGACACTGATGGAAGCAACTTTTACTGTAATTAACCAAACTAACCCCAATCTAACTAGTGAATGTTGGCTTTGTTATGAAGTAAGACCCCCCTATTATGAAGGTATCACGACTCTTTAGCCAAGGTACGGGAAAGACTAGAACAAAGGAAAAAAGAAAGAGAGTCCCAGGCCCCTTGGTACGAAAATTGGTTCAAGTGGTCACCTTGGTTCACCACCCTGTTGTCAACAATTGCTGGACCTGTAATTATCTTGATCCTTATATTAACTTTTGGACCTTGCATATCGAATAAGATAGTAACTCTACTTAAACATAGAATAGACCAAATCGGACTTCTCACTATTCGGGCTATGGAATCAGCAAACAGGTAATCAAAAGAAAAGGGGTGGAATTGTCACCAACGTTTGCTGATTCTTCTCCTGGGAAACTCACAAACATGGTCGTTGTAAAATTTGTTTGATTAATCTCGAAAGGGTCTCCTTGAGAACCTTTACGCTCACATAAGCTTAAACAAATGTGATTGTACTTGCAAATCTTTAGATCTTAGTATCACCATGCTTGCGTTAACTTAGATAAATATGAAACCCACCCTAAGAGATTTTTTCGTAAAAAACTTTATGCTTGTATTGGTCTGAAACAAACATAATTATGAGACCTGTAGATCTTAGTGCATAGAAACACCTGGAGCATAACACCTGACCACAATGGCAGGAGGGAGGCCCTCCGAAACTAACCACAAGACGCATCAGCGGACTGAAACAAAAGCCCTAGTTAATGATTGGATCAGAAGATGATGAAATGAACATATATGGAATTGTGTCTGTCGACCATGAAGATGGCTAGATAACTCGAAAAATAGATTACTTTGTTTGTCACTGAGTATAAATATCTGTAGCCCACCTCTCCTCGGCGCAGTGTGGTGAGACTTAGGTCCCTGCCCGCCCGGCGCCGCTGTTTCTTTCTCTCTGAATAAATTGCTGCTTATTACACTCTCGGGGTGAGTGTCCTTTTGTCGATAACAGCAGCCTCCTCTGGACTCTCTCCAGGAGATTCCTGGCTTTTTTATCCCAGGGAGCCCAGCACTGGATACAATACTCCAGGTGGGGCCTAAGCAGGGCAGAGCAGAGGGGGAGGATCCCCTCCTGTGACCTGCTGGCCACGCTCCTCTTGATGCCCCCCAGGATCCCATTGGCTCTCTCAGCCCCCAGGGCACACTGCTGGCTCATAGCCAACCTGTCATCAACCAGGACCCCCAGGTCCTTCTCTGCAGAGCTCCTCTCCAACAGGTCACCCCCAGCCTGTGCTGATACAAGTTCCTTCCCAGGTGCACTTTACACTTGCTTTTATCAAACCCCATCTGGTTTCTCCCTGCCCAGCTCTCCAGCCTGTCCAGGTCTCGCTGGATGGCAGCGCAGTGTCCTATGTGTCAGCCACTCCTCCCAGCTCTGGATCATCAGGCACTTGCTGAGGGTGGATGCTATTCCCTCATCAAGGCTGGGATGCAACGGTGGTGGATGTGGGGCTGTTGGAGAGGGTTCAGAGGAGCCATGAAGATGCTCAGAGGGCTGGAGCACCTCCTCTATGGAGAGAAGCTGAGGGAGCTGTGCTTGTTCAGCCTGGAGAAGAGAAGGCTGCAGGGGGACCTTATTGCAGCCTTCCCATCCCTGAAGGGATCAGAGACACAGGAGGGGAATCAGCTTGTTAAAGGGCAGACAGGGGCAGAACAAGGGGGATGGGGTGAAGCTGAAGGAGGGAAGGGTTAGATGAGATATTAGGGGGAAGTTCTTTCCAGAGAGAGTGGTGAGGGGCTAGAACAGGCTGCCCAGAGAGGGGGTGGGTGCCCCATCCCTGGAGGTGTCCAAGGTCAGGTTGGATGGGGCCCTGGGCAACCTTGTGTAGCTCCAGGCCTGGAGGTTGGTGGCCCTGCCTGTGGCAGGGGGGTTTGGAACTTTCTGATCCTTGGGGTCCCTTCCAACCCATGCCATTCTATGATTCTATTATTCTGTCTCACCTGAAACACATACCCTGTCTCAGTGAAATGGCAACAGAACATTCTTGGATGACTCTAGCCTGTCTAGAAGAGGCAAGGGAATCATTGGAAATGGACTAGCCAACTTGGTGAAGAAGGCTTTAACTGAAGGGCTCGGGAGTTGCGATGCAATGTGTCAATGCTCATGCCATTGCATCCAGCTGGGGACTAAGCCAGGCCAACCACAGCAGCCTGTTCCAGAATGTTCCTTCACTGCCTCACAAGACAAGAACCAGAAAGCCAGCCATCCCAAGGGTGTGTATGGCCATGGTGGACCCACTTGGATCCTTCCAGGGAGACCTCCATGCTTGATTACCTCCATGAAACGCCAGCACACCAAAGCACGTAGCATGCAGTTTCAAGGCCATGACCTCACTGCAATTACAGAGACATGATGGGATAGCTCACGTGACTGGGATGCTGCCTTCTATGATGGCTTGTCTGGTTGTGAGGATGAGATGATATGTGGTGGCTTGACTCTGGCTGGATGTCTGGTGCCCACTCCCTGACACTCCCGCTTTGCCACTCCCTCCTCCTCAGCTGGACAAAGGAGACTGTAAGGGACTGTGTTGAAGGATTAAGAGACTGTGTTGGATGTTTCTCTCAGCATTGCTGGAACATCACATCGCCAGTTCTCACCACTGTCTTAAGCAACGGAGCATCAGTTGGACCGGAGTACTAGATACTGCAATCTCACTCTCTCCTTTTGCACTCTTTTCTCTTTCTTCCCCCCTTCTCTTGTGCTCTTGTTGTGGGCCAAATAAAGGGACTTGACCCTTGACTCTGTTTTGAGTTTTAATTCTGTTCCAGAGAAACGCAAAGACCTGGTCACAACAAACACCTCACTGGACCTCAAGCAGGAGTTAAGCACAGCTGCCCCCAGCCACCCAGAGCAACCTGAGGTTGGTTGGAACCTGAAGGGGTTTAACCTGTGCCGAATTGGTCTGTCTGGCTCTGGGCCGTGACATTTATTAAAGAGACATAATGAAAGACACGTGAGTCGATGCGGACAGGGAGAGATCACTCACCAACTACCCTCATGGGGAAAAGAGAGTCAACTTGGGAGAAATGATTTAAATTTATTACCAATTAGATGAGAGCAGGATAATGAGAATTAAACTCAAAGCTTAAAACAACTCCCTCTGCCTCTCCATTCTTTGTTGACACAACTTTACTCCCAAGATTTCTACCTCCTCCCCCTTGAGAAGCCCAGAGATGGGGAATGGGGGCTGGGGTCAGTTAATCCCACGTTCTATCTGCTGCTCCTTCCTCCTCAGCGGAAGGACTCCTCACACTCTGCCCCGCTCCAGCTTGGGCTCCTTCTCACAGGAGACATTCCTCCATGAACTTCTCCAAATGTGAGTCCTTCCCATGGGCTGCAATACTTCACAAACTGCCCCAGCGCGTGTCCCTCCCACGGGGTGCAGACCTTCAGGAACACGTTCCTCATGTGTTGCTCCCCCATGGGGTGACAAGTCCTGTGTCCTGCCAGGGAACTTGTTCCAGCATGGGCTCCTCTCCCCATGGCTTGCCAGGTCCAGGCAGGAGACTATTCTAGCGCAGGCTTCCCACAGGGTCATAGCTTCCTCCGGGTGCCTCCACCAGCTCCAGCATCAGTGCTGCAGGTGGATATCAGTTCCCCCATCATCCTCCCCTGATTGCTTTGGCCTTGGTCCAGTGGCTGCTCCATCCTGAAGCTGGCTGTCCTTGGCTCTGTTGGACTAAACTCAGCTATGGAAGCCCATCCAGATCTCCAGACACTGTCACTAAGGATACACCCAGGGAGATGTGAAAAGGGAGGCCATCGTGCCAGGGACACACACAAAAACCTCTGGATGACGCAGGTTTGCATCATGTGTCTCAATCAGTGGAGGGACTTCAGACACTTCTGGGCAAATATGATCACCCACAGAGAAAAGGCCAAAAGCAGAAGGGGTCCCCAGTTACCTTGTCAATCGCTACTGAGCAGACACGGGCAGCTTATGGTTGCTGAAAGACAATTGACTGAATCAGCTTCTTCAGCGCATCCTTCAGCTCCCGGTTCCTCATGCTGTAGATGAGGGGGTTCACTGCTGGAGGCACCACTGAGTACAGAACGGGCACCAGCAGGTCCAGCAAGGGAGAGGAGATGGAGGGGGGCTTCAGGTAGGCAAACATAGAGGTGCTGATAAACAAGGAGACCACGGCCAGGTGAGGGAGGCAGGTGGAAAAGGCTTTGTGCCGTCCCTGCTCCGAGGGGATCCTCAGCACAGCCCTGAAGATCTTCACATAGGACACCACGATGAACACAAAACACCCAAAAGCTATAGAAAAACTTAAAACAAGAAGCCCAAGTACCCTGATGTATTCCTGAGAGCACGAGAGCTTGAGGATCTGGGGGATTTCACAGAAGAACTGGTTCAGGGCATTGCCCTTACACAGGGATAGTGAAAATGTATTGGCTGTGTGCAGCACAGCAGTGAGCAACCCACCAGCCCAGGCAGCTGCTGCCATGTGGACACAAGCTCTGCTGCCCAGGAGGGTCCCGTAGTGCAGGGGGTGGCAGATGGCAACGTAGCGGTCATAGGCCATGACTGTCAGTAGACAGTACTCTGCTACTACTAAGAAGAGAAATAAAAAGACCTGTGCAGCACATCCTGCATAGGAGATGGCCTTTGTGTTGCAAAAGGAGTTGGCCATGGATTTAGGAACTGTTGTGGAGATGCAGCCCAGATCTAGAACAGAGAGGTTGAGGAGGAAGAAGTACATGGGGGTGTGGAGGTGATGGTCACAGGCTATAATGGTGATGATGAGGCCGTTGCCCAGGAGAGCAGCCAGGTAGATGCCAAGGAAGAGCCAGAAGTGCAGGAGCTGCAGCTCCCGTGTGTCTGCAAAGGCCAGGAGGAGGAACTGGTTGATGGAGCTGCTGTTGGACATTTGCTGCCCTCGTGCACAGGGTCCTGTCCTCAGAGGAATAGTCCATAAATCATCTGGGGAGATTTCACTGAGGAAAAACAAGGCTTTTCTCTTAGCCTCTCACCCTGTCACTCTCTCTCTGTACCATTCCATTTCCAGAAGACCTGACCTGTATCTGCATGGTCACTCTTAAGGACTGAGGAAAGTAGGAAGCAGTGTGGGAGGTTTGGAGATTTTACAGTTCCTTCCATCTCATCTGGGAACTGTGCTTCTATAGATCTGAAACCTACAGAATTGCTGCTCCCCTCAGGGAGAAGAGAGAGTGTCCTGCGATGCAAACAGATTGGCTGTGGCTCAGTGCAGAAGAGGAGCTGCTCTGTCCCTCTGACTGTCCCTGTCATGCATGAGATAGGGAGCGATCACACTCGTATGTTACCCTGAAAAAAACACACACGTTGCTGAGAGCAGCAGGATCCAGTGCAGACCACTAAATGTCTCCCCCTGCCTCAGGTCCCAGCACCCCTCTTGCAGCCAAGGACACCCACAGCTCATTGCACCAACCCGACAGCATTTCCTCCAGTGCAGCATCTCTGGGCTTCTCCACGGGGCTTCTGGAGAACAAAAGGTGCAAGGGGACAAGTTTGCCCTCTGCAGAGCAATTCAGAGCTCGGAAGGACACCCCAAGGAGAGAGCCAGGTGTTCTGTCAGCAGCATCTGATGGAGAGAAAGCTAGCTCATGCTTCATCCCCACAGCCCCACAGCACAAACAGGAGCTGGGACACTTCCTTCACATAGATAGAGCTGCATGGAGGGACCCTGGAGATCATCCCATGACTCTGCAGCTGCAACTCCCATCCCCAGAGGGCCTGACAGCAAGAGAAGGGATCACCAGGCACAACTCAGACCAGAGGAGAACGATGGGCAAGCCCAGGGTGGGTCTGGCTGAGAGAGGCCAGGGCAGAGGCCGCCAGGCCCTCAGGGCAGCGTTACCCTTCCCGAGCTGGGCACCCAACCTCCCCGGCACCAACACTGCAGGACAGTTGCTCCCCAGGCCTGTGCTCTGCAGAGGCACCTGGGCACGTGGCTGGAGAGCTGCCACACAGCTCTGAGTGCAGAGGAGGTGGTTCATGGCACAGACCCCACACCCTGAGGGCAGGGGCCTGGCTGGTGGGAGAGAAGGCCAGGGGGCTTGCTCCAGGGAAAGGGTCTAGACTGCAGAGGGTCATACTGGGTTTATCCAATTCCCTATAAAACATCACTTCATTTCCCTGTGCCATGTCTTTCCCGGACAGCACTCTCAGACCCCATCCCAATATCTGGGCACTCACCTTGGCCCTGCAGAAAGCTGCCTGTTCTCTGGGCACTGGCTGCCTGCATCTTCCTGACTGCTGGCAGAAAGTGACAGGTCAGACTAAGGCTGATGGGTCAGGCAGCGGTGATGGTGGTGTAGAGGAGTGGCTGGAGGCACCTGGCTGACTTTCTGGCTGCTCAGAGCTCCAGTTAGGGAGTCTCAGTGACTTGTCAAAAGTAAGACATCCCCTCTCATTCCCCAAGAGTTGGAAATTGACTCAGGGATATTCCTTGTCTTTATCATACTCCTTATCTTGACCTTCTCCTTGAAACCTGCTGTTGGAAATATTCTGGGAGTGAGCCAAAGCTCTGAGCAGCCCTGACCCACACAGCACCCTCTCAAATGCTGAAGGACTCTGCCCTGTAGGGCTCATGCATTGCACACAGAGCTTCTTCCTGCAGCACCGTGGGGAGCTCCCTGGGCAGGCTGAGTGCTGACCCTGGCAGGCAGCAGAGTCCTCATCCTCTGTAACAGGCACTCTGAGAGATGTTCCTGCAGACCCTGTAATCTGTGGGACGTGCCAGCTTCAGGAGATCCCTCCAGGAACTGACCCTGCACTGCCCGGCACCCACGGACTCACCACGCAGAGTGCTGTGAAGATTCCTTCTCCAGTGAGCTCTCAGCACCCTCCCTCTCCCAAGTGCCTTTAAGCTCTCTCAGCAGCACAGGTCTCCTGTCAGTGCCTGGAGCTGTGCCCTCAGCCCTGCTCCTGGGAAGAGCTGTCTCTCTGCAGCACTGCCCGGTTGCCACAAGCTCTGTCCATCCCAGGAGCCCAGCCCAGCCCAGCAGCAGAGGAGCAGCCCAAGGTGTCACTCTCTCTGTCTCCTCTGGGCTCAGGGGAACCTGATGTGAAACAGGCTGAAGGAACCACTGATGAACCTTCTGTTAGGAGAGAAGAAAGGCTTTGTTAGAGAAGGGTCATTATTTTAATATGAAAAAGACTGAGCTCCAAGAATTATTTGGGGGTTTTTTATTGCACCTGTAGCCAGGACACCCAGACAGGGACTGGGACTGATCTCCTTTACCACTGCTGAGGGAAGGGATTCAGCCCCCATTCCATGTCGGTGGTCCTGGGGCTAGAAGTGAACACAGCAGCCCCACGTCCCACAGCACAACCCCACAGGGGGTGGGATTCCTCTGGACCCAGAAGGAGGAGAAGCCAGCAGTGATGGAATTGTGGTGGGAGGTAACGAACCCACAGTCAGGGTAAGAAAGCAAGCACAGACCTCTCTGAGCATCCCAAGGAAGTCTCTGTGTGTAGAAGCCAGGACCTCACTTGGGTCTTTAGAGGCCCTGGCAATTTCTGGAAGGGGAACACAGCAGGATGCAAACAGTCCAGGTAGTAAAAGTAATGGAAGTCTCAAGCACAGCACTGCCAGCCTTTGCTGGGAGGGCATTGTCCTGCCCTGCACTGCACTGATGTGGCTTCACCATGAGTACCCTGGGCAGTTTTGGATGCCACAGTAGAAGAGGGACATGAAGCAACTGGATAGTGTCCAGAGGGGGGTGGGGTAGTAAGGTTGTTGAAGGGTCTGGAAGGCAATTCTTACGGGGAAAGGCTGAAGTCCCAGGGAATGTCAGGAACAGCGTTCCCAGGAGTAGTAACAGCACTGAGCTTGGCTGAGTTCAAGAAGCATCTGGACCATGCACTCCCATGCTCTGACTTGGCTGGCCCTTCGTTGAACCAGCAGTTGGACTCGGTGAGCCTTATTGGTCTCTTTCAACTCAGGAGATTCTATGATTCTATGGTTCTAACCCTTGCCAGACCGCAGGAGAAGAGGGGCTGCATTCAGGGGTGATGAGAGACACCAAGACAGTGTCACAAGGAGGTCAGACTCCATCAGCTATGACTGTTCCTGGAGCCTGGGGGACTCCCTGAAATTTGGCACCATTCAAAAAGGCCCCAAGGATGACCTGGGGAACTAAAGGCTGCCAACCTTCACTTTGCATGAGGGATGTGTACCACAGCCTACCCTCTTGGATGGAATTCCCAGGGGTGTGGCTGTGGTGTGGGGCCTCTCCAGGGGCAGCAGGTGGGATCTCTGCTCCCCACCATCTTCCATGGGCTGCAGGGGAACAGCCTTTTCTCAATGGGCTGCAAGGGAATCTCTCCTCTGGCTCCTGGAGCACCTCCTCCCCCCACTTCCTCACTGACTTTGGTGTCTGCAAAGTTTCTTACATCATCTCAACCTTCTCTGGTGCCAAAAGCATCCATTTCCATTTTGTTTTTCTCTTAAATATGATTCACAGAGGTGCTATGACCGTTGCTGATGGGCTCAGCCTAGGTTTATCGGGCCTGCAGAAAGCTTCTAGCTGGTTCTTGCAGAAGCCACACCTGCAGCCCCCCTTTACCTACCAGAACATTGCCACACAAAGCCACAACATTCCACCTCTCGCCTCCGTAAATCACAATTTTTTTGAATTGTCATTAAAATCCACATCCTCACAGAAATTCCCCACAATTAGTACACTCCCCACCTATGTTCAGTTTGTTTTGACCATTCGGTCTTCCAGTTACTGTCCTCATCTCAAATTCCTTGAGCCCCATCTTGGGCACCAAGAAGGACTGTGGTGGTATCGCCCCAGCCGGGATCTGAGCACCACGTAGTCGCTCTGTCTAAAAGGGAGGGGGTGGGTGGGAATTGGGCAGGGAGGGGGAGGGAAAAGAAAACAAAAATCCCCAACCTCGAGGGTTGGGATAAGGACAGTTTACTGGGAGAGAGAGAGACAATAATAACTGGATTTTATAGCAAAAGACACCAGACTGGTGACACACGATGCAGTTTCTCACCAAACAGCACAGCTCAGGCCGTACAGCTCAGAGCCATCCCAAAACCAGACCCTCCCCAAAAACATGCATTCTGGAGCCAAGCGCTCCTCTCCCCCCCAGTCCCCTCTTTATGCTGAGCATGATGTAATTGGTATGGAATACTCTCTGACCAGCCTGGGCAAGTGCACCCATGGTGTCCAGCACCATTATTATCCCTGCCTTCCCTACCATCATGTCTGAGTTTTACCAGTATTAGAACTGGAATTCAGAGGAGCTCATGTGGACTCAGCCGTGTCATCCCATGTAGTACTAAAGGCCTTGAGCTGGCCATGGAATTGAGTAGCTGCCCTGCACTAGGTTGGGTGATAGAAGGATGTACTGAGACAAAGGACGTTCTTCTCAGGGGAAGATCTGTAAATGCAGCCAATGAAGGTGAGGAGGAAAACCACTGAGCTGACCACACTTAACTCTATAGGTGATGGTCAACAACATTCTCAGGAGAGACAGGTTTTGCTGCCATAACCATGAACATCTGCTGGCATCTCATGTGATGACTGAATTTTTTATGCAACAATAAAATGCCCATCTACTTCTGCCCATTTCATATAGTATAACTCACAGTAGTTTGTTTGCTTTGGTTTGGTTTTCATTTCTAGCTTATCTACATGGTAATAAGGTGGTCTACATTCACACCATTCCTAAAGCTGTATCTCCATGTCTCGTGTGACCCAGAGACTGCGAAACAATGAGCTGCACTCGCTGTCTTTTAAAGCAAAATCCAGGGTCCAGAAGTGACCTGATTCTTTCTCCAAGTTTTTTTTCCTGGAAGCTCCTGAAGCCTTATCTCTGCTTCTAATGTTTTTCTCAAGAACATGCCCAGGAAAATGCTCTGGAGAGAAAACCCCAGTGATCACCTACAGTGGGTGGGTGTGCATGGTGGGGACACATGGCAGTGTCCTTGCACAGTCAGGCTTCCTGGGAGAGACATTAAGGGCCAGCAGAGCAGGATCTGGCCTGTGCCCGTGTTCTCTGGGCACCCAGGAGAAGCTGCCCCAGAGGAACTGTCACCACACAGTCAATACTGACCAGCCTTTCCAGCTCTGGCCTCACACCCTGCTTGGAAAGGTTGTTTGTCCCTCTGCAAAGGGACATCAACCAACCAGGCCAGAGGTCCATGTCTGTGCTGGGCGTAGGAGACAGAAGGGTGCACAGGAAGAACAAAGCCCTCAGCTATTCCTGTTGCTGTGTGGTGGGTTCACCATGGCTGGGGGCCGGGCGTCCACCTAAGCTGCTCCATCAGTGCCCTGCTCAACTGGACAGAGAGATACAAATACAACAAAAGGCTTGTGGGTTGGAGGTTAAGACAGGGAGTTCACTAAGCAGGTCTGGTTGTAGGATTTTAAAACAATATTTTAATTTTTTATTTATTATTAATATTATTATATCATTATTGTCAATATTATTTTGGTTGGTTTTGTTCTTGTTTATGTCTTGCTGGTTTTGTTCTATGTTGTTATTGGTATCATCATCATCATCTTCCTTATTGTAATGACCTGTCTTTATCTCAAACTTAAATGTATTTTTCCATTCTCCTTTTCATTCTCTTGGGGGCTGGCTGTCAAAGACAGCTGCTTGGTGCTCAACTGCTAGGTGAGGTTAAACCAGAACACCCTGTCTGTTCTTTCCATGAGCAGGAGGTTGGTCAAGTCCCCTCCCAAGGTGCACTGCAGTCTCACTGAATACAGAATCACAGAGCTGTAGGGGTTGGAAGGGACCTCCCAAACCCCTGCCAAAGCAGGGTCCCTAGGACAGGTCACACAGGGAGGCATCCAGAGAGGTCTGGAATATCTCCAGAGAAGGAGACTCCGCACCCCCCTGGGCAGCCTGTCCCAGGGCTCCCTCACCCTCACTGGGAAGAAGTTCTTTTGCATATTGGTGTGGAACTCCCTGTGCTCCAACTGAGGCCATCGCCCCTTGTCCTGTCCCCACAGACACTGAGAAGAGGCTGGCCATTTCCCCTGTGTCCCACCCTTCAGATATTGATAAACATTGATCAGATCCCCTCTTAACCTTCTTCTCTCAAGGCTGAACAGCCCCAGCTCACTCTCATAGGGAAGATGCTCCAGGCCTTTAATCATTTGGGGGTTGGACCCAATGATCTCTCACAGTCCCTTCCAACCCCTATGATTCTGTGATTATATGAGTCTGTGATCTCCTTATCCCTCTGCTGGACTCTCTCCAGGAGATCCCTGGCTTTTTTATCCCAGGGAGCCCAGCACTGGACACAATAGTCCAGGTGGGGCCTGACCAGGGCAGAGTAGAGGGGGAGGATCCCCTCCTGTGACCTGCTGGCCACGCTCCTCTTGATGCCCCCCAGGATCCCATTGGCTCTCTTAGCCACCAGTGCATACTGCTGGTTCATGGCCACCCTGTCACCCACCAGGACCCCCAGGCCCATCACCACAGAGCTCCTCTCCAGCAGGGCACCCCCAGCCTGTACTGATTCCAGCAGTTATTCCTTCCCAGGTGCAAGACTCTCCACTTGCTTTTATCAAACCCCATCTGGTGTCTCCCTGCCCAGCTCTCCAGCCTGTCCAGGTCTCTCTGGATGGCAGCGCAGTGTCCTGCGTGTCAGCCACCCCTCCCAGCTCTGGATCATCGGGCACTTGCTGAGGGTGGATGCTATTCCCTCATCAAGACCAGGACAATCCCCTCCCAGCAAAGGCTGGCAATGCTGTGCTTGAGACTTCCATTATTTTTACTACCTGGACTGTTTGCATCCTGCTGTGTTCCCCTTCCAGAAATTGCCAGGGCCTCTAAAGACCCAAGTGAGGTCCTGGCTTCTACACACAGAGACTTCCTTGGGATGCTCAGAGAGGTCTGTGCTTGCCTTCTTACCCTGATTGTGGGTTCATTACCTCCCACCACAATTCCATCACTGCTGGCTTCTCCTCCTTCTGGGTCCAGAGGAATCCCACCCCCTGTGGGGTTGTGCTGTGGGACGTGGGGCTGCTGTGTTCACTTCTAGCCCCAGGACCACCGACATGGAATGGGGGCTGAATCCCTTCCCTCAGCAGTGGTAAAGGAGATCAGTCCCAGTCCCTGTCTGGGTGTCCTGGCTACAGGCTACTGGCTACAGAGAGAGTGACACCTTGGGCTGCTCCTCTGCTGCTGGGCTGGGCTGGGCTCCTGGGATGGACAGAGCTTGTGGCAACCGGGCAGTGCTGCAGAGAGACAGCTCTTCCCAGGAGCAGGGCTGAGGGCACAGCTCCAGGCACTGACAGGAGACCTGTGC
The DNA here is from genome assembly GCA_020800305.1 of Porphyrio hochstetteri. Taxonomy (NCBI): domain Eukaryota; kingdom Metazoa; phylum Chordata; class Aves; order Gruiformes; family Rallidae; genus Porphyrio; species Porphyrio hochstetteri. Next base: position 12,216,401 of record CM036915.1, on the reverse strand, counting down.
TGCTGAGAGAGCTTAAAGGCACTTGGGAGAGGGAGGGTGCTGAGAGCTCACTGGAGAAGGAATCTTCACAGCACTCTGCGTGGTGAGTCCGTGGGTGCCGGGCAGTGCAGGGTCAGTTCCTGGAGGGATCTCCTGAAGCTGGCACGTCCCACAGATTACAGGGTCTGCAGGAACATCTCTCAGAGTGCCTGTTACAGAGGATGAGGACTCTGCTGCCTGCCAGGGTCAGCACTCAGCCTGCCCAGGGAGCTCCCCACGGTGCTGCAGGAAGAAGCTCTGTGTGCAATGCATGAGCCCTACAGGGCAGAGTCCTTCAGCATTTGAGAGGGTGCTGTGTGGGTCAGGGCTGTTCAGAGCTTTGGCTCACTCCCAGAATATTTCCAACAGCAGGTTTCAAGGAGAAGGTCAAGATAAGGAGTATGATAAAGACAAGGAATATCCCTGAGTCAATTTCCAACTCTTGGGGAATGAGAGGGGATGTCTTACTTTTGACAAGTCACTGAGACTCCCTAACTAGAGCTCTGAGCAGCCAGAAAGTCAGCCAGGTGCCTCCAGCCACTCCTCTACACCACCATCACCGCTGCCTGACCCATCAGCCTTAGTCTGACCTATCACTTTCTGCCAGCAGTCAGGAAGATGCAGGCAGCCAGTGCCCAGAGAACAGGCAGCTTTCTGCAGGGCCAAGGTGAGTGCCCAGATATTGGGATGGGGTCTGAGAGTGCTGTCCGGGAAAGACATGGCACAGGGAAATGAAGTGATGTTTTATAGGGAATTGGATAAACCCAGCATGACCCTCTGCAGTCTAGACCCTTTCCCTGGAGCAAGCCCCCTGGCCTTCTCTCCCACCAGCCAGGCCCCTGCCCTCAGGGTGTGGGGTCTGTGCCATGAACCACCTCCTCTGCACTCAGAGCTGTGTGGCAGCTCTCCAGCCACGTGCCCAGGTGCCTCTGCAGAGCACAGGCCTGGGGAGCAACTGTCCTGCAGTGTTGGTGCCAGGGAGGTTGGGTGCCCAGCTCGGGAAGGGTAACGCTGCCCTGAGGGCCTGGCGGCCTCTGCCCTGGCCTCTCTCAGCCAGACCCACCCTGGGCTTGCCCATCGTTCTCCTCTGGTCTGAGTTGTGCCTGGTGATCCCTTCTCTTGCTGTCAGGCCCTCTGGGGATGGGAGTTGCAGCTGCAGAGTCATGGGATGATCTCCAGGGTCCCTCCATGCAGCTCTATCTATGTGAAGGAAGTGTCCCAGCTCCTGTTTGTGCTGTGGGGCTGTGGGGATGAAGCATGAGCTAGCTTTCTCTCCATCAGATGCTGCTGACAGGACACTTGGCTCTCTCCTTGGGGTGTCCTTCCGAGCTCTGAATTGCTCTGCAGAGGGCAAACTTGTCCCCTTGCACCTTTTGTTCTCCAGAAGCCCCGTGGAGAAGCCCAGAGATGCTGCACTGGAGGAAATGCTGTCGGGTTGGTGCAATGAGCTGTGGGTGTCCTTGGCTGCAAGAGGGGTGCTGGGACCTGAGGCAGGGGGAGACATTTAGTGGTCTGCACTGGATCCTGCTGCTCTCAGCAACGTGTGTGTTTTTTTCAGGGTAACATACGAGTGTGATCGCTCCCTATCTCATGCATGACAGGGACAGTCAGAGGGACAGAGCAGCTCCTCTTCTGCACTGAGCCACAGCCAATCTGTTTGCATCGCAGGACACTCTCTCTTCTCCCTGAGGGGAGCAGCAATTCTGTAGGTTTCAGATCTATAGAAGCACAGTTCCCAGATGAGATGGAAGGAACTGTAAAATCTCCAAACCTCCCACACTGCTTCCTACTTTCCTCAGTCCTTAAGAGTGACCATGCAGATGCAGGTCAGGTCTTCTGGAAATGGAATGGTACAGAGAGAGAGTGACAGGGTGAGAGGCTAAGAGAAAAGCCTTGTTTTTCCTCAGTGAAATCTCCCCAGGTGATTTATGGACTATTCCTCTGAGGACAGGACCCTGTGCACGAGGGCAGAAAATGTCCAACAGCAGCTCCATCAGCCAGTTCCTCCTCCTGGCCTTTGCAGACACACGGGAGCTGCAGCTCCTGCACTTCTGGCTCTTCCTTGGCATCTACCTGGCTGCTCTCCTGGGCAACGGCCTCATCATCACCACCATAGCCTGTGACCATCACCTCCACACCCCCATGTACTTCTTCCTCCTCAACCTCTCTGTTCTAGATCTGGGCTGCATCTCCACAACAGTTCCTAAATCCATGGCCAATTCCTTTGGCAACACAAAGGCCATCTCCTATGCAGGATGTGCTGCACAGGTCTTTTTATTTCTCTTCTTAGTAGTAGCAGAGTACTATCTACTGACAGTCATGGCCTATGACCGCTACGTTGCCATCTGCCACCCCCTGCACTACGGGACCCTCCTGGGCAGCAGAGCTTGTGTCCACATGGCAGCAGCTGCCTGGGCTGGTGGGTTGCTCACTGCTGTGCTGCACACAGCCAATACATTTTCACTATCCCTGTGTAAGGGCAATGCCTTGAACCAGTTCTTCTGTGAAATCCCCCAGATCCTCAAGCTCTCGTGCTCTCAGGAATACATCAGGGTACTTGGGCTTCTTGTTTTAAGTTTTTCTATAGCTTTTGGGTGTTTTGTGTTCATCGTGGTGTCCTATGTGAAGATCTTCAGGGCTGTGCTGAGGATCCCCTCGGAGCAGGGACGGCACAAAGCCTTTTCCACCTGTCTCCCTCACCTGGCCGTGGTCTCCTTGTTTATCAGCACCTCTATGTTTGCCTACCTGAAGCCCCCCTCCATCTCCTCTCCCTTGCTGGACCTGCTGGTGCCCGTTCTGTACTCAGTGGTGCCTCCAGCAGTGAACCCCCTCATCTACAGCATGAGGAACCGGGAGCTGAAGGATGCGCTGAAGAAGCTGATTCAGTCAATTGTCTTTCAGCAACCATAAGCTGCCCGTGTCTGCTCAGTAGCGATTGACAAGGTAACTGGGGACCCCTTCTGCTTTTGGCCTTTTCTCTGTGGGTGATCATATTTGCCCAGAAGTGTCTGAAGTCCCTCCACTGATTGAGACACATGATGCAAACCTGCGTCATGCAGAGGTTTTTGTGTGTGTCCCTGGCACGATGGCCTCCCTTTTCACATCTCCCTGGGTGTATCCTTAGTGACAGTGTCTGGAGATCTGGATGGGCTTCCATAGCTGAGTTTAGTCCAACAGAGCCAAGGATAGCCAGCTTCAGGATGGAGCAGCCACTGGACCAAGGCCAAAGCAATCAGGGGAGGATGATGGGGGAACTGATATCCACCTGCAGCACTGATGCTGGAGCTGGTGGAGGCACCCGGAGGAATCTATGACCCTGTGGGAAGCCTGCGCTAGAATAGTCTCCTGCCTGGACCTGGCAAGCCATGGGGAGAGGAGCCCATGCTGGAACAAGTTCCCTGGCAGGACGCAGGACTTGTCACCCCATGGGGGAGCAACACATGAGGAACGTGTTCCTGAAGGTCTGCACCCTGTGGGAGGGACACGCGCTGGGGCAGTTTGTGAAGTATTGCAGCCCATGGGAAGGACTCACATTTGGAGAAGTTCATGGAGGAATGTCTCCTGTGAGAAGGAGCCCACGCTGGAGCAGGGGCAGAGTGTGAGGAGTCCTTCTGCTGCGGAGGAATGAGCAGCAGATAGAACGTGGGATTAACTGACCCCAGCCCCCATTCCCCATCTCTGGGCTTCGTAAGGGGGAGGAGGTAGAAATCTTGGGAGTAAAGTTGTGTCTACAAAGAATGGAGAGGCAGAGGGAGTTGTTTTAAGCTTTGAGTTTAATTCTCATTATCCTGCTCTCATCTAATTGGTACTAAATTTAAATCATTTCTCCCAAGTTGACTCTCTTTTCCCCATGAGGGTAGTTGGTGAGTGATCTCTCCCTGTCCGCATCGACTCACGTGTCTTTCATTATGTCTCTTTAATAAATGTCACGGCCCACAGCCAGACAGACCAGTTTGGCACAGGTTAAACCCCTTCAGGTTCCAACCGAGCTCAGGTTGCTCTGGGTGGCTGGGGGCAGCTGTGCTTAACTCCTGCTTGAGGTCCAGTGAGGTGTTTGTTGTGACCAGGTCTTTGCGTTTCTCTGGAACAGAATTAAAACTCAAAACACAGTCAGGGGTTTGACGTGTCCCGAATCAGTCTGGTTGTGGGTCCCAGCAGTGCCCTGGTGGCACAGCGTTGCCTGGTAACAGGAGATGCTCCACCAGGCTCCTGCCTCATAAACAATGGTAGCGGGCTCGGCCAATGGACAGCGAGGGGATGGAGGGGTGGCCAATGAAAGAGCAAGAGCTGGGCTCAGAGGGGCGGGGCTTCAGGGGCCAGGCTGACAGGAGTCCAGGCGCAGGACCCAGCGCTGGCATTTGGCCTTTGCGCCTCGGCCGAGTGCGCAGCAGAGAGCCAGTTCCCCAAACACCAACCTCTACCTCTAAGTTGGGAGAACTCTACTAAGTTGCATTGAACCCAAACCCCTAATCATAGGTTGAGGGGGCTCCCGAAACCCCAACCCCTAACCCTAGGTTGAGGGAGCTCCCAAAACCCCAACCCCTAACACTAGATTGGGGAGACTTCCCAAACCCCAACCCCTAACACTACGTTAGGGGGAATCCCCCAACCCCTAAGTCCAGGTTGGGGCGTCTATGTGCAGAGAGGAGGGTGAGCAGCAGGAGGAGGAAATCTGCCGGCTGCCCATTCCTCCTACACTGCCAGGTCCCCTCATACCAGAGAACCTCCCGTGCCCCCAGGGTCTGTCCCTGTTCTGAGGCAGGGCAGCAGCCATGGCTGCTCTCAGCCTATCCCAGCTGCTGGACATGGCCTTTGGAAAGCCTGAGGTCGGGACCGTCAACTTCCCCATGCTGGAAAGGCTGCTGGGGGCCATACTCAGGCACCTGGGCCTGCAGAACATGCCCGTCCTAGAGGAGGGGCACAGCCTGACCCCCCTGCTGGGAGGGCACCTTCCCACCCAGAAGCAGCCCAGAGAAGAAGGGGGACAGGATGGAGGGCTGGGCACAGGCCACGAGCCGCTCAGCCCCGGGAAGGACCCACTGCAGGGCACCACAAGCAGCTCCCTGGTTGCTGATGTGGGGCAGATGATGCAGAGGATTGAGGAGAACAAGAGCGGCGTTGCCAAGGTAGAGGTTCTTCCTGGTGCCCTCGCTGTTCCCCTGCCAGATGCCCCCTTCAGCAGGGCCCACAGCACCGCTGTGCTGCCCTGAGACCACAGTGGGGGTAAAGCTCTTGGCCCCCAGGGACCCTGTCCTGGGTCTCACCCCCATTCCCCTCTCCTAGGCTATGGCTCTGTCCCAGGATCTCCTTGAGGAGATGGGTGGGGTGAAGGCGGCGCAGTCCCGCATGGCAGGACAGATGCAGAAGATCCAGGAGGCGCTTGGCTTGGTGAGTTGCTGTCAGTGCTACAGGGGTTGGAGCTGAGCCCTCGCCCCCACCTGCCTGCCCCTCACAGCATCACCCCCCGCAACCCCCCTGTCTTGCAGCCCTGGGTGTCACCCGGCACAAAGGGCACCGGGAGGGAAGAGCAGGAAGGGTGTGCCAAGGAGGGTAGGGTGGGGGAGCTCAGCCCCCTGCCAGGGAGCCCTCCACCCTGCATTGGCCAGTGCTGCCTCGGGGGGGTGGCAGGGGAGGTGGGGGCAGGAATGGGCATTGATGCCTACAGGTCAGGCTGGTGGGAGAGGGAACTGCCCAACCAAAATGATGCTGAGGCCCAGCTTAACCAGCCACCCATCACAAGAAGAAATGGGGGAGCCGGGAGGGAAGGAACATCTGCCCCATACAGCAGAGCTACAGCCCTGCCCAGCAGGCCTCTGCCCAGTGCCCCAGGGAATTCATGGATGCTCCATTGAAATCCTGCTCCTGTGCCCCAGTTGCCATCCCTTGTCCTCGCCCTGCTCCAGGAGAACCTCCAGGATGCTGCTGGCAGCTGCCCAGGGCCTGGGGACACGGACAGGTGCCCTGGGCCTGCCCATGTCACTGCACGGCTGCCTGTAACCCTGCTCTCTTTTGCCTCCTCTTCCCAGGAGGGCAGTGGGAGCCAGCCTGCCCCCACCGACTCACCCCCATCAAATGCAGACACCCTGCCCAGGGAAAGCTCATCACCGGGGCTGGAGGGACCCGGGACACAGCCTGTGGCCAGGACCGGCAAGGGGACTCCAGGGACACAGCCTGGCTCCCTTAAGGTGGAAGCAGGGGTGCAGACAGCATCGGTGACCCCTGAGCAGTGGTCAGGTGCTGCCTCAGAGGAGACAAGAACCTCTGACGCTGAGGCCACCAGCCCAGGGACGCAGCCAACGTCCCCTGGCACCATGAGCCCAGCATTGCAGTCAGGGTCCCCTGAGGAAGAGATCATCACCCCAGCGATGGAACCAGGATCCCCTGGGAAGGAAGAGACCATGACCCCAGGGATGCATCCAAGATGCCCTGGGGCACAGACCATCAGCCCAGGGATGCGACCAATGTCTCCTGGTGCCAAGACGACCACCCCAGTGTTGGAAACAGGGACCCCCAGCACCCAAACCAGCACCCTGGGAGTGCAGCCTGGCTCCCCTGGAATCCAGACCACCATCCCCGAGATGCAACCAGGGACCTCCAGATCCCAGAGCAGCACCCCAGGGATGAAGCCTGAGGGCCCAGGCATCCAAATCACCACCCCAGAGAGGGATCCAGGGACCCTCAGCACCAAGACCACCATCCCAAGCATGCAGGCAGCACTTCCTGGCACCCAAGAGGAAGGAGCAGTGCTTCAACCGAGCCAGCACAGCATGAAGCCTGTCCTTCCCGGTGCTGTGCAAGTCATTGGTGAAGCCACTCCTGGGGGTCTGGGGACCCAGAGTGATACTGGAAGCACCCAGCTTGCCCAGCCACAGCAGCCAGCAGCAGGGACCCTCTCGGTGTCAGCACAGGGGATCGACAGCCACCCTGTCTATGCCGATGCCAGAGCCGTGTCTCCTGTGCAAGAGCCCACCATGACCTGGGGGTCCTCGGGCTCCATCAGTGTCCCCAGCTATGAGGAGGAGACAGCAGAGGCTCTCCGCCAGGTTGAGCAGCTCCACCACCTCTACGCTGCCCTGAAGGAGCAGGTGGTCCAGCTGGAAGCCACCAAGTTGGACCGCAGCGAGCTTGAGAAGCAGCAGCGGCTCGTACCAGAGGAGGGAAGTGGAAGCCCTGGGGACACAGGCAGGGTGCCTTTTGGCATGGGGACTCTGGCATTCTCAGAGCCTGACACTGAGGGCAAGAGACCCCCTCACCAAGAACGTGTCCCCTTGGGCCATGACACTCTAGAGGAGGAGAGCATGGCCAGCATCCTGTCTGAGCTCCAGGGCCAGGTGTCCTCCCTGCAGGGCCTGGCCAGTGACCTGAGAGCTGAGAAGGTGAAGGTGAGCCAGTGGCAGTCCCCAAGGGGCTGTGGGGATGCCAGGGGGTACTTGGGCGGGAGGGGGCAGCCCATGGTCCCCAGTGCTGGGAGGACATGTGGAGCTGTGCCCTGACTCTGCCACCACTGCCATTCCCAGATCAGGCAGCTGGAGGATGCCATGAGAAAGCTTTCCTCAACTGGAAAGGACCGGAGAGTGGATGGCAGTGACGAGATGGACGGGCAACCGGGGTAAAAGGATGGGAGAGGGTTCCCAACCCCTGGGGCTGCCCTGAAGGAGCATCCCAGTTGGGAGGGCAAGGAACACCCCAGCCAGCAGCCCCGTGGAGGCTAAGCCTACCCGTGCCCCTGTCTCTCTGTCCAGGTCCGTGCTGCAGGAGCTGAAGAGAGAGCTGAAGGAGCTGGGCAAGCAGCAGGACATGACCAAGGCCACACTGCAGCAGGTGGTGAGGGAGGCAGCTGAGCAGCGGCAGGAACAGGTGAGGCCGGAACAGGCTCCCACCGTCCCCCCACCCGCTCGCCTGGGGGGTGGTCCTGGCTGCCCAGGACCGTGGAGCCTCCAGAGCAGCTGGGCTCCTGGCTGTCTCCACTCCATCTCAGGGGCTCTTCCTTCTCCCCTTCCTGCAGCTGGACAAGCTGAGGGTGATGGGGGAGAGCGCAGGGCAGGAGCCGGCAGAGGGTCAGGCAGCATGCCCCATCTGCAGCAAGGACATCGGGGTGCAGGTGGGGCTGCTCCTCCAGCGCTACGAGACGCTCCAGGAGGTGGTGGACTCCTTGACGGACAAGATGGCGACGCACCTGCCAGAGAGGAGACAGGTAGGGAGATGCCGGCAATGGGGGGTTGGGAGGGGGCTGCTGGGCCCCCCTTGCCTGGCACCACCTTGTTGCCTTCCTCCCTGAAGCAGGACCCGGCACTGCTGAAGGGCATCCAAGCTGCCGTCAGGCAGACACAAGCCAACTGCATGAAACTCAGATCCATCACAGGGAACCTCCAGGATGAGCTGCATGGGAAGCAGAAAGATATCGAGGTGCGTGGCAGAAGCCCAGTGAAACCTCTGGGCAGATGCCAGGCTGGGGACCCCCAGGGATCTGTCGCACTGTCCCCCTGCTGGCAGCCCTGCGGAGCTTCCAAATGCCTTGGCTGGAGGGTCTTGAGGGAAGTGGGGAGGCAGGGGGTGCTGGGCTGGCCAGAAGGCAGTGCCACCCATGCCACGGTGTCACAGGGTGCTTTCTGCATTGGCAGACTCTGTTCCGGTGCTTGGAGAAGCTGGAGAAGGAGAAAGAGGACAAGGAGGAGCTGTTGCTGGCAATCAATGTGGTATGGCCTCAGGGGATCCTGGCACCTGGTCTCTCGGGTGCTGGCACAGGGACAAAACCATCTGGGGAGAGGGAGGATTTCCAGCCCCCCTCGCCTGCAGGTCGCTCTGTCTTCCCCCCCAGGTCCCTTGGGCTGGAGGGACCAAGCCCGCGGGGGTCGGGGGGTGAGCAGGGCCACACAGGCACTTCTCCCTGTCTTCCTGAGACCAGCTGGCCCTGCCCATTGTCCCTCCAACCTTTGCCCACCGCTCTCCTGCCGTTCCCCCTTGCTAGAAAGCCGACAGAAGCGCCCTGGCCGGCAAAGTCAATTGCTCCCAGTTTGACGCCTGCATGGAGCGGCTGAACGAGACCATCCAGGAGATGCTGAGCCGGGTGATGGGCCTGGAGCAGGGCTTGCAGCAGGTCCAGCAGCAGCTGAGCCAAGGGATGGACTCCAAGGTGAGGGGTGCCTGGTCCCCACCGTGCAAAAGTGGCCCCTTTGGGACATGGCAGCCTCAGGCAGCATCGCTGTGAGGGGCCTCGCTCCCAGCTGCACCCCCTGGGGCCCGCACCGTCCCGTGCCGGGGTGCTGGCTGAGGCAGTGTACCCATCTGCAGCTGGACCGTGTGGAGCTGGGGCCTTTCCGGCAGCAGCTGGAGGAGCGCTGGAAGCGCATCCTGGATGAGAAGGTGCTGACGCCAGCAGCTGAGGAAGCGGCCGGCATTAAGAAGTGAGTGCCATGGATGGGGACAGTCGTGGCCCTGGGGACAGTACTCACCCCGTTCCCTCCAGCTGTCCTGGCCGCTGCCCCCGCGGTACCCTGGCCTGGGACAGTGCAGCCAGCGAAGGGTGGGCACGCTGACAAAACAGCTGCACCTGGCGCTCCCACCATCAGAGGGGTCCCCACTTTCCAGGGGAGGTGAGGAGGATGAGGAGGAGGCACCTGTGCGATGGAGCCCTCCCAAAGCAAAGCAAAGCAAAGCTGGGGGTGGGTGCAGAGGCTTTCTGGAGTGAGGGGAGGGGACAGTGCTCTGTCTGCCCAGGCAGGGGTGTGACACGTGGTGCCGCAGAGCCGGGTTGTGACCAGGGGCTGCGTGTGCCCCCAAGGAGCTCCCCCAGCCCTTTTCTCTCCCACCCCTAGGCAGCTGCTCGAGCACTTCCACTGCTTGTCCTGCGACCAAGCCCTCAGCATGCTGGTGCCTGGCCCGTGAGTAGCACCCGGCATCCATGGGTGGGATGGGGGGAGACGGGTGCTGGTGGTGCCCCGCCATGCCAGGAACAGGGTTTTGGGTGCCTGCCTGGCGGGTCTGACCCTGCCGAGCCTCCTCGCAGCCGTCTGGCAGTGGGGGGGCCGGAACCCTCCCTGGAGGCAGTGTCAGGGGGATGCTGTGGGGTACAGGCCTCTGCGTTTTGGGGCACTGCCCCAAGCTGGGCTGGGCCGTTTGTCCCCCGCTGCTCACGTGTGGGTCCTGCCCTCCTCAGGAAAATGGAGACCGTCCCGTCCTTACCGCCGCTGTGCCCCCGCCTTGCTGGGCACCCCCACACCGTCCTCGAGCAGGAGGAAACACGGCAGCATGGCCCCAGGTAGGAGAGATGGGGACCCAGCCCCCGGGGTCTGGGGTGGCCCAGCCTGGCACAGGGGGGCAGAGAGGTGCCGCGGAGGGTCGCTGCACTCGCCTCACATCTCGGAGGCTTTGTAGCCCGCCCTAAGCTGGCTCATCTAGACCAGGTCTCTGTCTAACGGCGATGAGTTCCATCCAGTCTCAGCCTGACCACTGCTTTTGCCGGGATTTGGGTCCATCCCACATAACAAATGGCCAAAATTAAGCACCCTGGTGTAGAGTGACGTCTGGGGTGCTGCAGGGCCCAGCGCTGAGCACCCCATGCCCTGTCCCACAGGGAGAAGGCAGCTGAGTGCGGGTACCCCAGAGTGCTGCGGCAGTGCGGGGGCCAGCACACCCTCACCCAGAAGCTGCAGCACCACCCCCGCTTCCAGCCCGTCCCACCCAGCACCCCTCGGACGCGCCCGCCCCGCATCCTGCCCCCCATCAAGGTAGGTATGATGGAGGTAGGGATGTGGCAGTAGCGACTGAGGCTGAGGGATGATGCTGCATGCACGGGTGTGTGTGTTTAAACCCATGCCTCAGTTTCCCCAGGGGGAGCTGCGAGTGGGAGGGTTGCTTGGGGTCACTGGAGTCGGCCCTGAGGCTCAGCCAACCTGCTCTCTCCTTCCCAGAGCGACGCGAGGAAGCTGATGGGCCAGGAGAGACACATCTCTTTGAGACGGACAGGTGGGCAGCTGCCTGTGCTTGTGGGTGAAGAGGGTACAGCCCCGGCAGGCTTGGGGAGGGGGTGCAGCAGGTGTGGGCAGGGTGCCCATGGGGTGCCAGGTTCTCCCCAGCCTTTTCACCCCCAGGTTCCCTCTGGTCTCTCCTGACAGGCTTCTTCCCGAGGCACAAGCCTGAGCTGTCCCCAAGGCTGTTGGCACCTGGCGGGGGGGATGGACACAGGGAACTGCAGTGTTCCCAGTGGGTGGGGGTGAGGGGCATCCTGTGCCTGCAGCTGGGCAGGGTGGGATGGGGAGGGCAGGTGCCCCTGCTGCCTGCCCTCTCCTGTGCTGGCAGAGCTGTCCATAGCCATCACCCACCCCTGGGCTGCAGGGGAGCTAATCCCTGCCTATCTCCCCCAGGCACAGCCGCCTCGCACGAGCGCAGACCAGCCACCTCTGACAGCCACCTCTCTGAGGCAGCTGGGCTGCTCCAGGAGCAGCAGCATGGATCCAGCACCCTGAAGGACAGGGGGTCCCTGGCCAAAGCCCCATCGTCCCGGATGGCAAGAAGGTGACTGAGAAGATCCAGCCAGCACCAATAAACGCCAATGGGCAGCTGAGTTGTGTGTGGCCTGAGCTGGGCAGCCCCGCAGTGGGATTTCCCCATCGTGCACCGGGAGGGGTGGGCAGCTTCCCTCATCCTGCAGTCACGCATCTCCAAGGAGCTGAAAGCAGTCCTGGCCCTGTGCTGCCCCCAACACTCCCGGGTCTCCACGAGCCCCATGTGGCCCCAGTGGCCCCAGCCAGGGGACCTGGTGGCCCCAGAAGGACTCTGGGGGAGCTGGGCACTGCAGCAGGAGGAGGAGGGTGCTCAGGTGCTGCTGAGGGAGGGGGGAACAGGGACCTTGCCGGCAAGGGCAGAAGCAGGACATGGCTTAACATGGCCAAGGACGGATTCCAGCCCAAGCCCGTGGGCTTGCTCTTGCTTAGCCCCAGGGATAAACAGCAGCGCTGAGCTCTTTTCCTTCTCTCCTAGTGGAGACCCACCCCTTCCTTGTCCCTCTTCCAAGGCTGCTGTCGCTGGGAAGAGGCAGGCACTGAAGCCGCTGCTGCCTGGCTCTGGGGCAGCTGATGCTTCCCACCTCTGGGGCACAGCACCATCACCCCTTCTGCGTCCAACCTCAGGGGGAGAACACGGCCCCCCCTTCCCCTTCTGCCACCCTTGTGGTGCAGGGCTGCTTCTCCCTAGCCCCCTTCTGCCACCCATCCCCTCATGAAGCTGAGACCAGCACAAGTCATGTCATGGCCAGAGAGGGACAAGGCTGGGAAACCGCAGGCTCTGGAAGCAGTGGGTGGGGGGAAGGGCCAGGATGGCAGTGTCAGGGCTGGGGGCCTGTGCCTGGGTCTCCCCTGTGCACTGGAGGAGGCCAGACGCCCACCAAAGTTGTTCTGTCACTCCTCCTTTTAATTGGAAAAGGGAGAAAATAGATATTCAGAGGCTCAGAAGTGGAGATAAGGGCAGGGAGAGATCATTCTGCAATCAGTGTCATGGGCAGAACAGACCCAACGGGGAAGAAAGGACAGAAACTCTCTCATTTATGGCACTGCCCTGCACCCCCAGTGACACCAGAGTCAGGTGATGAGAAGTGCTGACAGAGCTTAAAGCAGCTCCCCCCACCTCTTCCTTCTCAGCAGGCTTCACTTCATCCAGGATTTTACTCCCTTCTTCCCTCCATTGTGGCGCAGGGAGGGGCAGGGACTGGGGGAATGGGGGTTTCAGTCAGTTCCTCACAAGATGTTTTCCTCCTTAGGCAGGGCTGGGGGGCAGCTTCAGGCCCAGACTGCTCTGGCCTGGTCCCCCACAGAGTCACAGGTTTGCCAGCAAACCTGCTCCGGTGTGGGTCGGTCTCTCCAGGGGTTTAGATGGGATCTCTGCTCCCCATCATTATCCACAGGCTGCAGGGGAATCTCTCTCTCCTGCACTTGGGGCACCTCATGTGGCCCCCTCCTTCTTCCCTGGCCTTGGTGCCTGCACAGCTCCTTACAGCACAGGTGAGACGAGTCAGCCCAGGCTGTTTCCTCACCTGACATCGATCCCTCATCAAAGGGCCTGTGTGGGGAGGGGTGCTCCTGGGGGCTTTCAGGGCAGTCTACAAATCAATGGGGCCAGTAGGGATCCACCCCAGGGTACTGAGAAAGCTGGCAGATGTGCTAGCCAAAGCCCTTTCCATCATCTACCAGCAATCCTGGCAGACTGGGGAAGTTCCACTCGACTGGAGGCTGGCAGATGTTACACCCATATACAAGAAGGGTCAGAAGGAGGATCTGGGGAACTACAGGCCTGTCAGCCTGGCCTCAGTCCCGGGGAAGATCATGGAGAGGGTCATCTTGGGAGCTATCATGCAGCCCAGGCGTGATGGCCAGGGGATCAGGCCTAGTCAACATGGCTTTACAAATGGTAGATCCTGTCAAACTAACCTGATCACCTTCTATGACAAGGTGACCCGCTTAATGGATGAGCAGAAGGCTGTGGATATGGTCTACCTGGACCTCAGTAAAGCCTTTGACACAGTTTCTCACAGCATTCTGACTGAGAAACTGGCTGCTACTGGCCTGGACAGGTGGACCCTCAGCTGGGTTAAAAACTGGCTGGATTTCCGGGCCCAAAGGGTGGTGGTGAATGGAACAAAATCCAGCTGGAGGCCAGTCATGAGAGGTGTCCCCCAGGGCTCAGTCCTGGGTCCAGTTCTGTTCAACATCTTTATCAATGACCTGGATGAAGGGATTGAATGTTCCCTCAGTAAGTTTGCAGATGACACTAAACTAGGAGGAAGTGTTGATCTGCCTGAGGGTAGGGAGGCTGTTCAGAGGGATCTGGGCCCATTGAAGCCAAATGGGGACCCTCAAATGCTTGCAGCAGCTGAATAGTGGGGTTTGATTGGTTCTCAAGGCATATTGTTTGTTGAAGGAATTCAAGGCTCAAACCAGGTTTCTGTTCATTGAATTATGCAGCAGTACCCTGATTAATCTTTCTGACAGGACAAGGGGGAATGGATTAAAACTAAAGGGAGGAAGGTTTAGATTAGATATTAGGGGGAAGTTTTTTACACAAAGAGTGGTGAGGTGCTGGAACAGGCTGCCCAGAGAGTTAGTGGATGCCCTGTCCCTGGAAGTGTTCAAGGCCAGGTTGGATGGGGCCCTGGGCAACCTTGTGTAGATCCAGGCCTGAGGTTGGTGGCCCTGCCTGTGGCAGGGGGGTTGGAGCTCTATGATCCTTGGGTCCCTTCCAACTCATACCAGTCTATGATTCTATGATTCTACAGACACCTCAATCAGAGCTATCTACACAGCTCTCCATGAGCCTGTCTCTGCTGAGACAGGACCTCAAAGCAATTCAAGACTGAGGCACATTACAACCCCCCAATGAGTTGCCTGATGGCCTAGACATTGCTGAAACCTGTTTGTGGAATCCTTGAGCCAGGCAATTCCTTACATTCCACCCTGTGACCTGAGTCACAATTCAACTACTTATGTGTTTTCACTGTCCTATGTATGTAAGTTTCATCTCTATATTTTAGCAGAGCTATGTGTGACGTGTGTCCATCTGAGTCGTGTCAATATGGAATAATGTTGGAGCTGCATAATGAAATATGACTCTCCTATAGCCTTGTGTGGCCAGGGACAGGTTTAGGTAAATAGTTTTTGTGTTTATGGGGGGGTTGCTGGGGCGAGCGGTTCGGCTCATGGGCAGTCACTGGTACCCAGCTGCGCAGCGTCAGACAGTGAAAGAACACGACCCATCACAGAAAGGAGTTTCTGCTCTCAACCAGTATTGTCCTGGTTTCAGCTATGATGGAGTTAATTATTTTTAGCAGTGGATGGAATGCCATGTTTGGGTGTTAGGATGAGAACAGTGCTGATAGCACCCTTATGTTTCTAGTTGTTGCCGGGCAATCAAGGACCTTTCTCAGCTCTGCATACTTCCTTACTAGTGAGAAAGGAGGGGACGTAGCCAGGACAGGTGACCCGAACTGGCCAAAGAGGATATTCCATGCCAGTTACGTCATGTTCGGTATAAGGGGGGACTGGGGGGAAGAGGAGGAGACAACGCCAGGACGGGCGGTTTTCTGGGTACGGGGACGGGCTCTAAGCTGTGCGGCCTGGGTTCTGTGGTTTGGTGAGAAACTGCATTGTGTATCACCAGTTTCATCTATTTTGTACTTTAAACTTCTGTTATTGTTATATCTAGTTTTCAGTTATTGTTTAGTAAACTATCCTTATCCCAACCTGCGTGGTTCTGGTTTCTAGGTTGTGGTTTCTTTTCCTCCTTTCTTCCTTCCCTTTTCCCCTTCCCCCAACTTTCCCTCCCCCTTCCTTTTAAAAGTACAAGCGACTGTGTGGGGTGCGGCCCTCGGCCGGGGCAAAACCACGACAAGTATATAAGCATGAAGCTGGAGCTGTGCACTGTGCATCTTGGTGGAGTAGAGACTCATGGCGTACCCGACGCTGTCTGTGCACCCCAGTGCAGTTTGCTTGCCTTTATTCATTTAAAAAGTTGTTAATTTTGATTATAATCCTGTTTGGGAACAAGTCATTTCTCACATATGTATTCCTCAGTTTCTGATTGAGCCCTTATTTGAGAGAGAGATTTTACCGTAATTCTTTTAACACAACCAACAGCAACATTAACAGTGTTCCCCTTCTGTGCTATCTGGTGCATATCCAGATTGACACATGTCCTTTATCTTCCTGTTCCTAAATGCCCAACAGAGGATTTCTGATGAGGCAGCCCGAGTCCTCCACTTCCCAAGTCAGCATAAAAAGTACAACCACACTTTTCAGTTTGCAAAAGCAACATTCCCCAGCATTTTCCACATGTTGGGGGCCCAAAAACTGGGTGCAGTACTCATGGTGAGATCCAAGAGCAGAGATGAGTAGCATACACAGGGTACTCCAGGGAAGCTGTTGAGGAGCTTTTCGCTTTGGAAGCAGAATCACCCCTCTCAGACCCATGGAGAAGACTCCTCCTGCGCAGTCACCTGGGCTGTTTCTTCTCAGCTGTGGAAAATTCCTTCCCCTGGATGTCTGGGGGAAGGCAGCCTGCCTGCCAGCAACCTGACTGATCTCTGAAGGGACAAAATCCCTGCCTTCCCTGCAGATAGCAAAGTCACTCAAGCTGAAAGCTATGTCACAAGTGCGGGAACATGGCGACCATGAAGACAGGGTGTGCAGACCAGGCCGAGCCAAGAACAGGCAGGGCAGCCAACCAATGGAAAAAGTGAAAAACAACCTTTTAGCCTGAGCATTTGTAGCAGTTGCTTGTTGATAATAGAAAAATGCCTGTGCCCTTGCAATAGCAAAGCCTCCTGGAGCATGCTGACCATGGCTGGGGAGTCATGTCTGGCTCTACAATGACATTGGTAGTTATTGGAAATGTTACTTCAAGATTCTTGAATGCTTTAATTGTAGTTCTTAGATATCATTGGCAACTGTAAGCATGCTATTGCCTTTCCTTCTTCCTTTCTCTGTCTCTGTCCTCTATGCACCACAGAGCTTGCCCTCAGGACTGTTTTTAATATGCTGAGAGCAGGCATGGCCAGGCCTCCCATCTGCTATAGTAGGGGGTCCATGTACTCTATTCCAGAGTAAAATCAAAATAACCTAGTATTTAGTAAGGTGATTATAAAACCAGGTCTTCCCTAGCAGCTCCCAGAGTTGTTCCAGCTCATCTAGGAGTGCCCTCACTGACAGGCAAGAAGAATCTTGTTTCACTATCTTGGCCCCTTTTGTTAAGTAGTGTGACACATGATGCCTGTATACCTTAAAGAATAAAAATAGTGAGGCTGATGGAAGCTGTTCAAATATGAGATTTCATTGGTTACAGCATAACATCTTTCTATGCAAGAAATTAAGCAATTAAGGTTAAGAGAAGGAACTCTAACATGTTTTTTTTAAGTTGAACTTAAATTTTCAGGAGGACTGAAACCTTTCTGATTAGTTGAGACTTGATTAAGTGAAGATTAAGTGAATTAATTAAGATTAAGTGAATTGATTAAGGCAAGAAGAATCTTGCATGTGAGATCCACTGAGACTCCTCCCAGGAAGATCCCAGGGTCTGTGTACCTCAAACAAGTGTTTGAGGTATCTGGAAGCAGCCCCAGACTCCGCCACACCCCAGCCAGGCAAAACTACACCTGCAGCTGTAAGTGAAATTTGCCACAGGCTGTTATTATTCCCCTTTCAGGTTCTTTTCTTCAGTAATCTGTCCTTACCCAAGCCCTGGGGGCTCTGGCTGGATGGCCTACTGGAGGGAGTGAGGGGGGTGTGGTGCTTGGCCCCTGCTTGGGGCTGAGCCACCACAGAAGTTCCTTGAAGTGCATTTTCTGTTGAGAAAGAAGGTTCCTGTGAGATCCACCAAGACTCATCCCAGGCAGCTCCAGGAAGCTTTGAACCTATTTAAGCGAGGATGGGAGATCTCAGAAAGCTGCCTGAGGCTCCTTCAGGGAAGCTGCCAGTGATGGTTTTTTCTAGTTTTTGCCCCCAAAGGGGAACATGGCAACTCTGGAGGTGCCAGCGAGGGCTTTGGGGGTGAGGGGCTCAAGGCACAGCATCCCTCAGGAGACCGGGAGACCCCCAGGACAGCTGGGCCGCAGCCTGCCAATGCCATTTATCCAGGGGAGTGGGATGGGGCGGGGGGGAGGAAGGGTTAAGACCCCTTAACACTGTACCCATCTCCTGGGGTGCAGAATGGGGCTTTGTGGGCTCTACTCTGGTGCCCCAGGTTTGCTCTGCATGCTCCCAGTTATCCCAGTGGAGGTGGCACTGGGGGGACCCCAGGACCTGCTGGATACCATTTTTCCCCTGCCAAACCAAAGCCACCAGGAAAAGATGTGCCCACCCACCCCCTATCCAGGTTGCGTCTCCCTGGGCAGTAAGGTGGCCTGAGGAACTCAGTGGGGTGGGCAGCCATGGGATTCTCCACTGCTGGGGGGAGGAAGGTTTGGGGTCTCCTCCACCCAGCTGGGGGAGAAGATCCCCCAGGAGAGCAGGATGGGCATGGGGCAGCCCGCAGTGACCCACCGTCGGGAGGAGAGAGGAGGGGAGGGGATGCTCCCCAGGTGCCTGAATTCCTTGGGACACCCCTCGGTGTCTCTCACCCACCCACCAGAGATGCGGGGACAAGGCCTCGCCTGGCAGCAGGAGATCAGGCCCCTCCCTCATGGACACGGGCATGTGGGCAGTGGGCTCAGCCAATGGGCAGCGATGGGAAAGAGGGGTGGCCGATGAAAGAGCAAGAGGTGGGCTCACAGCGGGGGGCTTCAGGGGCCAGGCTGGCAGGAGTTGAGGCCCAGGACCCAGCACCCTCATGTGATCAAGCAGGCAGGGACGCAATCACAAAGTGTAGCCTGCAAGCTGTCAAAAGGGAATTCCGGGACCTGGGGCGCTCTGTTGAGGGGGGGGGAGCCCAAATAATATTCTGCTCTATCCCCACTTGTGGGAGGAGGGGCTCAGAGCAGGACAGGATAACCCACGAGTTGAATGTGTGGTTAAAAGGCTGGTGCCGGCGCAAGAACTTTGGATTCTTTAACCAAGGGATGGTGTACTCTGCTCCTGGCATGAGTACTGCTAATGGGGCTCACCTGTCCTATAAAGGAAAGCAGATCCTCGCCCAGGAGATAGCAGGGCTCATCGATCGTGCTTTAAACTAGTTAGGAAGGGGGAAGGGGATATTAAGGCGGCTGCCAGGGTTAGGCTTCGGGAGACACAACGGGAGTTGACGGTGGGAAGAGGTAAATACCAACAGCACAGTCGTGGACTTGGGGACGTTTTTCCACGTGAGAGTAGGGAAAATTCTGTGGACTGCCCTGAGTACTCCTCCGTGGAGCCACTTTTGCCAGTCCCCTGTCAGAAATCTCGCTGTGGGCCGTTGAGGATACCTACATCTGCTTCACCACTGAACTGTCTTTACACAAATGCACGTAGCATGGGGAACAAACAAGAAGAACTAGAGATCTTTGTGCGGTCGCAGGGCCATGATCTCATCGCAATCACAGAGACGTGGTGGGACAACCTGGACGACTGGCACACTGTCATGGATGGCTATGTGCTTTTTAGGAAAGACAGGCTAGGGAAGCGAGGTGGAGGAGTTGCTCTTTATGTGAGAGAGCACCTAGAATGTGTTGAGCTCCACCTGGGGAAGGATGAACCTTCTGTCGAGTGCTTGTGGGTTAAAATCAAGGGGCAAACCGGTATGGGGGACATTGTTGTGGGAGTGTGCTATAGGCCCCCTGATCAAGAGGAGCAGGTAGATAACGCATTCCATAAACAGTTAGAAGTAGCCTCAAGTTCCCGGGCACTGATCCTTATGGGGGACTTCAACTACCCAGATATTTGCTGGGCAAGCAATACGGCCAGTCGTATGCAGTCCAGACAATTTCTGCAGTGTGTTGAAGACAATTTCCTGCTACAGATGGTGCAGGAGCCCACAAGGGGAGGGCGGCTGCTGGACCTTGTTTTCACTAACAAGGATGGACTTGTTAGGGAAGTGAAGGTCGGGGGCAGCTTAGGGCAAAGCGACCATGAAATGGTTCAGTTCATGATCCTGGGTGGAAGAAGCAAGCCAAAAAGTAGGATAGCTACCCTGAATTTTGGTAGAGCTAACTTTGATCTCCTCCGCCACTTAATGGGGGCTATCCCGTGGGCTACGCTGTTTGAAGGAATGGGAGCCTGCGAGAGCTGGCTAGCATTCAAACAGCACTTCTTCCAAGCACAGGAACGATGCATCCCTTTGAGGAGGAAATGGGGAAAGAGAGGCAGAAGACCTGCATGGATGAACAGGGAGCTATTGAGCAAACTCAAAGAGAAGCAGAAGATCTATGAATCGTGGAAAAAGGGTCTGAGCACCTGGGAAGAATACAGGAATGTGGTCAGGGCCTGTAGGGATGCAACTAGGAAGGCTAAAGCCCTCTTGGAAATTAAGCTGGCAAGGGACATAAAGGATAATAAAAAGGGGTTTTTTAGACACGTGAACAGTAAGAGGATGTCCAGGGATAATGTAGGTCCCTTGCTGAATAAGGAGGGTGTCCTGGTTACGGGGGATGCTGAGAAAGTGGAGATATTGAATGCCGCCTTTGCTTTGGTCTTCACTTCAAAGGCCCCCCGGGACCCACAGACACTGGATGAGAGTAGGACTGATTGGGAAATGAAGAATTTCCCTCTGGTTCAAGTAGGGGAGGTCCAGGAGCGACTCAAAGGGATTAATGCACACAAATCCATGGGCCCAGATGGGTTACATCCACGTGTGCTGAGGGAGCTAGCGGAGGTGATTGCTGAGCCGCTCTCTATCATCTTCGACAGGTCTTGGAGGACAGGAGAAGTGCCTGAAGACTGGAGGATAGCCAATGTCACTCCGGTCTTTAAAAAGGGCAAGAAGGAGGAACCTAGTAACTATAGGCCAGTCAGCCTCACCTCTGCCCCTGGAAAGGTAATGGAACAGCTTGTTCTGGATGCCATCTCCAAGCAATTGGAAGAGAAGAAGGTCATGAGGAGTAGTCAGCATGGATTCACTAAGGGGAAATTGTGCTCGACCAACCTCATAGCCTTCTACGATCTCATGACAGGCTGGGTAGATGGAGGGAGAGCAGTGGATGTCATCTACCTTGACTTCAGCAAGGCCTTTGATACTGTCTCCCATGACATCCTGATAGCAAAGCTGAGAAAGCATGGGATAGATGAGTGGACAGTGAGGTGGGTTGAGAATTGGCTGTCGGACCGAACCCAGAGGGTTGTGATTCGTGGAGTAGAATCTGACTGGAGGCCTGTTACCAGCGGTGTTCCCCAGGGCTCAGTGTTGGGTCCAGTCCTGTTTAATATCTTCATTGACGATCTTGATGAGGGAATAACATCCACCCTCAGCAAGTACGCCGATGATACAAAGCTGGGAGGAGTGGCTGACACGCAGGAGCACTGCGCTGCCATCCAGAGAGACCTGGACAGGCTGGAGAGCTGGGCAGTGAGAAACCAGATGAAGTTCAACAAAAGCAAGTGTAAAGTCTTGCACCTGGGAAGGAACAACTGTTTGTATCAGTACAGGCTGGGGGATGACCTGCTGGAGAAGAGCTCAGTGGAGAAGGACCTGGGGGTCCTGGTAGATGACAGGTTGGCCATGAGCCAGCAGTGTGCCTCGGTGGCCAAGAGAGCCAATGGGATCCTGGGATGCATCAGGAGGAGTGTAGCCAGCAGGTCAAAGGAGGTGATCCTCCCTCTCTACTCTGCCCTGGTCAGGCCCCACCTGGAGTATTGTGTCCAGTTCTGGGCTCCTTGGTGTAGAAGGGACAGGGATCTCCTGGAAAGAGTCCAAAGAAGGGCTACGAAGATGATTAAGGGCCTAGAGCATCTCCCCTATGAGGAAAGGCTGAGTAAGTTGGGACTGTTCAGCCTTGAGAAGAGAAGACTAAGGGGGGACCTAATCAAAGTTTATAATTATCTGAAGCAGGGGATGCAGGGGGAATCAGCCAGCCCCTTTTCAGTGGTCTGTGGGGATAGGACAAGGGGCAATGGCTGCAAGTTGGAGCATAGGAAGTTCCGCACCAACATGCGGAAGAACTTTTTCACAGTGAGGGTGACTGAGCACTGGAATAGGCTGCCCAGGGAGGTGGTGGAGTCTCCTTCACTGGAGATATTCAAGACCCGCCTGGATGCCTATCTGAGCAATATGAGCTAGGGAGCCTGCTTTGGCGGGGGGGTTGGACCCGATGATCTCTCGAGGTCCCTTCCAACCCCTACAATTCTGTGATTCTGTGATTCTGTGATCTTTGGGCCCAGGACGGCTGTGCAGAGCCAACTCCCCAGACCCCAACCCCTAACCCTAGGTTGGTGGGCTCCTGTTGCAGTTTTGTGTAGCTGTGCTGCTTCGGTGGCTTTTGTAAGCCGCAGTTACAGCTTTTTCCAAGCCCCATATTTTGTAAACATTGGTTGAGTCAAAGCCAAATTTGAGGCTGAGCCAATCAGAGCTGGTTATAGCTCCTCTGTGAATCACATACAGGAGAAAAAAACTGCTCCAGGAAAACCTCCAGGGTGCTGCCAGACACTGCGCAGGGCCTGGGGACAGGGCCAGGTGCCCTGGGCCTGCTCCCATCGCTGCCTGTAACCCTGCTCTCCTTTGCCTTCTCTTCCCAGCAGGGCAGTGGGAGCCAGCCTGCCCCCACCGACTCACCCCCATCAAATGCAGACACCCTGCCCAGGGAAAGCTCATCACCGGGGCTGGAGGGACCCGGGACACAGCCTGTGGCCAGGACTGGCAAGGGGACTCCAGGGACACAGCCTGGCTCCCTTAAAGTGGAAGCAGGGGTGCAGACAGCATCGGTGACCCCTGAGCAGTGGTCAGGTGCTGCCTCAGAGGAGACAAGAACCTCTGACGCTGAGGCCACCAGCCCAGGGACGCAGCCAGCGTCCCCTGGCACCATGAGCCCAGCATTGCAGTCAGGGTCCCCTGAGGAAGAGATCATCACCCCAGCGATGGAACCAGGATCCCCTGGGAAGGAAGAGACCATGACCCCAGGGATGCATCCAAGATGCCCTGGGGCACAGACCATCAGCCCAGGAATGCGACCAATGTCTCCTGGTGCCAAGTCGACCACTGCCAGGATACAACCAGAATCCCCTGGCGCAAAGATGACCACCCCAGGGATGGTAACAGGGACCCCCAGCACCCAAACCAGCACCCTGGGAGTGCAGCCTGGCTCCCCTGGAATCCAGACCACCACCCCAGAGAGAGATCCAGGGACCCTCAGCACCAAGACCACAATCCCGAGGATGCAGCCAGCAACTCCTGGGATCCAAGAGGAAGGAGCAGTGCTTCAACAGAGCCACCACAGCATGAAGCCTGTCCTTCCTGGTGCTGTGCAAATCATTGTTGAAGCCACTCCTGGGGGTCTGGGGACCCAGAGTGATACTGGAAGCACCCAGCTTGCCCAGCCACAGCAGCCAGCAGCAGGGACCCTCTCGGTGTCAGCACAGGGGATCGACAGCCACCCTGTCTATGCCGATGCCAGAGCCGTGTCTCCTGTGCAAGAGCCCACCATGACCTGGGGGTCCTCGGGCTCCATCAGTGCCCCCAGCTACAAGGAGGAGACAGCAGAGGCTCTCTGCCAGGTTGAGCAGCTCCACCACCTCTACGCTGCCCTGAAGGAGCAGGTGGTCCAGCTGGAAGCCACCAAGTTGGACCGCAGCGAGCTTGAGAAGCAGCAGCGGCTCGTGCCAGAGGAGGGAAGTGGAAGCCCTGGGGACACAGGCAGGGTGCCTTTTGGCACGGGGACTCTGGCATGCTCAGAGCCTGACACTGAGGGCAAGAGACCCCCTCACTGAGAGCGTGTCCCCTTGGGCCATGACCCAAGATAAGGAGTATGATAAAGACCAGGAATATCCCTGAGTCAGTTTCCAACTCTTGGGGAATGAGAGGGGATGTCTTACTTTTGACAAGTCACTGAGACTCCTTAACTGGAGCTCTGAGCAGCCAGAAAGTCAGCCAGGTGCCTCCAGCCACTCCTCTACACCACCATCACCGCTGCCTGACCCATCAGCCTTAGTCTGACCTATCACTTTCTGCCAGCAGTCAGGAAGATGCAGGCAGCCAGTGCCCAGAGAACAGGCAGCTTTCTGCAGGGCCAAGGTGAGTGCCCAGATATTGGGATGGGGTCTGAGAGTGCTGTCCGGGAAAGACATGGCACAGGGAAATGAAGTGATGTTTTATAGGGAATTGGATAAACCCAGCATGACCCTCTCCAGTCTAGACCCTTTCCCTGGAGCAAGCCCCCTGGCCTTCTCTCCCACCAGCCAGGCCCCTGCCCTCAGGGTGTGGGGTCTGTGCCATGAACCACGTCCTCTGCACTCAGAGCTGTGTGGCAGCTCTCCAGCCATGTGCCCAGGTGCCTCTGCAGAGCACAGGCCTGGGGAGCAACTGTCCTGCAGTGTTGGTGCCGGGGAGGTTGGGTGCCCAGCTGGGGAAGGTTAACGCTGCCCTGAGGGCCTGGCGGCCTCTGCCCTGGCCTCTCTCAGCCAGACCCACCCTGGGCTTGCCCATCGTTCTCCTCTGGTCTGAGTTGTGCCTGGTGATCCCTTCTCTTGCTGTCAGGCCCTCTGGGGATGGGAGTTGCAGCTGCAGAGTCATGGGATGATCTCCAGGGTCCCTCCATGCAGCTCTATCTATGTGAAGGAAGTGTCCCAGCTCCTGTTTGTGCTGTGGGGCTGTGGGGATGAAGCATGAGCTAGCTTTCTCTCCATCAGATGCTGCTGACAGGACACTTGGCTCTCTCCTTGGGGTGTCCTTCCGAGCTCTGAATTGCTCTGCAGAGGGCAAACTTGTCCCCTTGCACCTTTTGTTCTCCAGAAGCCCCGTGGAGAAGCCCAGAGATGCTGCACTGGAGGAAATGCTGTCGGGTTGGTGCAATGAGCTGTGGGTGTCCTTGGCTGCAAGAGGGGTGCTGGGACCTGAGGCAGGGGGAGACATTTAGTGGTCTGCACTGGATCCTGCTGCTCTCAGCAACGTGTGTGTTTTTTTCAGGGTAACATACGAGTGTGATCGCTCCCTATCTCATGCATGACAGGGACAGTCAGAGGGACAGAGCAGCTCCTCTTCTGCACTGAGCCACAGCCAATCTGTTTGCATCGCAGGACACTCTCTCTTCTCCCTGAGGGGAGCAGCAATTCTGTAGGTTTCAGATCTATAGAAGCACAGTTCCCAGATGAGATGGAAGGAACTGTAAAATCTCCAAACCTCCCACACTGCTTCCTACTTTCCTCAGTCCTTAAGAGTGACCATGCAGATGCAGGTCAGGTCTTCTGGAAATGGAATGGTACAGAGAGAGAGTGACAGGGTGAGAGGCTAAGAGAAAAGCCTTGTTTTTCCTCAGTGAAATCTCCCCAGGTGATTTATGGACTATTCCTCTGAGGACAGGACCCTGTGCACGAGGGCAGCAAATGTCCAACAGCAGCTCCATCAGCCAGTTCCTCCTCCTGGCCTTTGCAGACACACGGGAGCTGCAGCTCCTGCACTTCTGGCTCTTCCTTGGCATCTACCTGGCTGCTCTCCTGGGCAACGGCCTCATCATCACCACCATAGCCTGTGACCATCACCTCCACACCCCCATGTACTTCTTCCTCCTCAACCTCTCTGTTCTAGATCTGGGCTGCATCTCCACAACAGTTCCTAAATCCATGGCCAATTCCTTTGGCAACACAAAGGCCATCTCCTATGCAGGATGTGCTGCACAGGTCTTTTTATTTCTCTTCTTAGTAGTAGCAGAGTACTATCTACTGACAGTCATGGCCTATGACCGCTACGTTGCCATCTGCCACCCCCTGCACTACGGGACCCTCCTGGGCAGCAGAGCTTGTGTCCACATGGCAGCAGCTGCCTGGGCTGGTGGGTTGCTCACTGCTGTGCTGCACACAGCCAATACATTTTCACTATCCCTGTGTAAGGGCAATGCCTTGAACCAGTTCTTCTGTGAAATCCCCCAGATCCTCAAGCTCTCGTGCTCTCAGGAATACATCAGGGTACTTGGGCTTCTTGTTTTAAGTTTTTCTATAGCTTTTGGGTGTTTTGTGTTCATCGTGGTGTCCTATGTGAAGATCTTCAGGGCTGTGCTGAGGATCCCCTCGGAGCAGGGACGGCACAAAGCCTTTTCCACCTGTCTCCCTCACCTGGCCGTGGTCTCCTTGTTTATCAGCACCTCTATGTTTGCCTACCTGAAGCCCCCCTCCATCTCCTCTCCCTTGCTGGACCTGCTGGTGCCCGTTCTGTACTCAGTGGTGCCTCCAGCAGTGAACCCCCTCATCTACAGCATGAGGAACCGGGAGCTGAAGGATGCGCTGAAGAAGCTGATTCAGTCAATTGTCTTTCAGCAACCATAAGCTGCCCGTGTCTGCTCAGTAGCGATTGACAAGGTAACTGGGGACCCCTTCTGCTTTTGGCCTTTTCTCTGTGGGTGATCATATTTGCCCAGAAGTGTCTGAAGTCCCTCCACTGATTGAGACACATGATGCAAACCTGCGTCATCCAGAGGTTTTTGTGTGTGTCCCTGGCACGATGGCCTCCCTTTTCACATCTCCCTGGGTGTATCCTTAGTGACAGTGTCTGGAGATCTGGATGGGCTTCCATAGCTGAGTTTAGTCCAACAGAGCCAAGGACAGCCAGCTTCAGGATGGAGCAGCCACTGGACCAAGGCCAAAGCAATCAGGGGAGGATGATGGGGGAACTGATATCCACCTGCAGCACTGATGCTGGAGCTGGTGGAGGCACCCGGAGGAAGCTATGACCCTGTGGGAAGCCTGCGCTAGAATAGTCTCCTGCCTGGACCTGGCAAGCCATGGGGAGAGGAGCCCATGCTGGAACAAGTTCCCTGGCAGGACACAGGACTTGTCACCCCATGGGGGAGCAACACATGAGGAACGTGTTCCTGAAGGTCTGCACCCTGTGGGAGGGACACGCGCTGGGGCAGTTTGTGAAGTATTGCAGCCCATGGGAAGGACTCACATTTGGAGAAGTTCATGGAGGAATGTCTCCTGTGAGAAGGAGCCCACGCTGGAGCAGGGGCAGAGTGTGAGGAGTCCTTCTGCTGCGGAGGAATGAGCAGCAGATAGAACGTGGGATTAACTGACCCCAGCCCCCATTCCCCATCTCTGGGCTTCGTAAGGGGGAGGAGGTAGAAATCTTGGGAGTAAAGTTGTGTCTACAAAGAATGGAGAGGCAGAGGGAGTTGTTTTAAGCTTTGAGTTTAATTCTCATTATCCTGCTCTCATCTAATTGGTACTAAATTTAAATCATTTCTCCCAAGTTGACTCTCTTTTCCCCATGAGGGTAGTTGGTGAGTGATCTCTCCCTGTCCGCATCGACTCATGTGTGTTTCATTATGTCTCTTTAATAAATGTCACGGCCCACAGCCAGACAGACCAGTTCGGCACAGGTTAAACCCCTTCAGGTTCCAACCGAGCTCAGGTTGCTCTGGGTGGCTGGGGGCAGCTGTGCTTAACTCCTGCTTGAGGTCCAGTGAGGTGTTTGTTGTGACCAGGTCTTTGCGTTTCTCTGGAACAGAATTAAAACTCAAAACACAGTCAGGGGTTTGACGTGTCCCGAATCAGTCTGGTTGTGGGTCCCAGCAGTGCCCTGGTGGCACAGCGTTGCCTGGTAACAGGAGATGCTCCACCAGGCTCCTGCCTCATAAACAATGGTAGCGGGCTCGGCCAATGGGCAGCGAGGGGATGGAGGGGTGGCCAATGAAAGAGCAAGAGCTGGGCTCAGAGGGGCGGGGCTTCAGGGGCCAGGCTGACAGGAGTCCAGGCGCAGGACCCAGCGCTGGCATTTGGCCTTTGCGCCTCGGCCGAGTGCGCAGCAGAGAGCCAGTTCCCCAAACACCAACCTCTACCTCTAAGTTGGGAGAACTCTACTAAGTTGCATTGAACCGAAACCCCTAATCATAGGTTGAGGGGGCTCCCGAAACCCCAACCCCTAACCCTAGGTTGAGGGAGCTCCCAAAACCCCAACCCCTAACACTAGATTGGGGAGACTTCCCAAACCCCAACCCCTAACACTACGTTAGGGGGAATCCCCCAACCCCTAAGTCCAGGTTGGGGCGTCTACGTGCAGAGAGGAGGGTGAGCAGCAGGAGGAGGAAATCTGCCGGCTGCCCATTCCTCCTACACTGCCAGGTCCCCTCATACCAGAGAACCTCCCGTGCCCCCAGGGTCTGTCCCTGTTCTGAGGCAGGGCAGCAGCCATGGCTGCTCTCAGCCTGTCCCAGCTGCTGGACATGGCCTTTGGAAAGCCTGAGGTCGGGACCGTCAACTTCCCCATGCTGGAAAGGCTGCTGGGGGCCATACTCAGGCACCTGGGCCTGCAGAACATGCCCATCCTAGAGGAGGGGCACAGCCTGACCCCCCTGCTGGGAGGGCACCTTCCCACCCAGAAGCAGCCCAGAGAAGAAGGGGGACAGGATGAAGGGCTGGGCACAGGCCACGAGCCGCTCAGCCCCGGGAAGGACCCACTGCAGGGCACCACAAGCAGCTCCCTGGTTGCTGATGTGGGGCAGATGATGCAGAGGATTGAGGAGAACAAGAGCGGCGTTGCCAAGGTAGAGGTTCTTCCTGGTGCCCTCGCTGTTCCCCTGCCAGATGCCCCCTTCAGCAGGGCCCACAGCACCGCTGTGCTGCCCTGAGACCACAGTGGGGGTAAAGCTCTTGGCCCCCAGGGACCCTGTCCTGGGTCTCACCCCCATTCCCCTCTCCTAGGCTATGGCTCTGTCCCAGGATCTCCTTGAGGAGATGGGTGGGGTGAAGGCGGCGCAGTCCCGCATGGCAGGACAGATGCAGAAGATCCAGGAGGCGCTTGGCTTGGTGAGTTGCTGTCAGTGCTGCAGGGGTTGGAGCTGAGCCCTCGCCCCCACCTGCCTGCCCCTCACAGCATCACCCCCCGCAACCCCCCTGTCTTGCAGCCCTGGGTGTCACCCGGCACAAAGGGCACCGGGAGGGAAGAGCAGGAAGGGTGTGCCAAGGAGGGTAGGGTGGGGGAGCTCAGCCCCCTGCCAGGGAGCCCTCCACCCTGCATTGGCCAGTGCTGCCTCGGGGGGGTGGCAGGGGAGGTGGGGGCAGGAATGGGCATTGATGCCTACAGGTCAGGCTGGTGGGAGAGGGAACTGCCCAACCAAAATGATGCTGAGGCCCAGCTTAACCAGCCACCCATCACAAGAAGAAATGGGGGAGCCGGGAGGGAAGGAACATCTGCCCCATACAGCAGAGCTACAGCCCTGCCCAGCAGGCCTCTGCCCAGTGCCCCAGGGAATTCATGGATGCTCCATTGAAATCCTGCTCCTGTGCCCCAGTTGCCATCCCTTGTCCTCGCCCTGCTCCAGGAGAACCTCCAGGATGCTGCTGGCAGCTGCCCAGGGCCTGGGGACACGGACAGGTGCCCTGGGCCTGCCCATGTCACTGCACGGCTGCCTGTAACCCTGCTCTCTTTTGCCTCCTCTTCCCAGGAGGGCAGTGGGAGCCAGCCTGCCCCCACCGACTCACCCCCATCAAATGCAGACACCCTGCCCAGGGAAAGCTCATCACCGGGGCTGGAGGGACCCGGGACACAGCCTGTGGCCAGGACCGGCAAGGGGACTCCAGGGACACAGCCTGGCTCCCTTAAGGTGGAAGCAGGGGTGCAGACAGCATCGGTGACCCCTGAGCAGTGGTCAGGTGCTGCCTCAGAGGAGACAAGAACCTCTGACGCTGAGGCCACCAGCCCAGGGACGCAGCCAACGTCCCCTGGCACCATGAGCCCAGCATTGCAGTCAGGGTCCCCTGAGGAAGAGATCATCACCCCAGCGATGGAACCAGGATCCCCTGGGAAGGAAGAGACCATGACCCCAGGGATGCATCCAAGATGCCCTGGGGCACAGACCATCAGCCCAGGGATGCGACCAATGTCTCCTGGTGCCAAGACGACCACCCCAGTGTTGGAAACAGGGACCCCCAGCACCCAAACCAGCACCCTGGGAGTGCAGCCTGGCTCCCCTGGAATCCAGACCACCATCCCCGAGATGCAACCAGGGACCTCCAGATCCCAGAGCAGCACCCCAGGGATGAAGCCTGAGGGCCCAGGCATCCAAATCACCACCCCAGAGAGGGATCCAGGGACCCTCAGCACCAAGACCACCATCCCAAGCATGCAGGCAGCACTTCCTGGCACCCAAGAGGAAGGAGCAGTGCTTCAACAGAGCCACCACAGCATGAAGCCTGTCCTTCCCGGTGCTGTGCAAGTCATTGGTGAAGCCACTCCTGGGGGTCTGGGGACCCAGAGTGATACTGGAAGCACCCAGCTTGCCCAGCCACAGCAGCCAGCAGCAGGGACCCTCTCGGTGTCAGCACAGGGGATCGACAGCCACCCTGTCTATGCCGATGCCAGAGCCGTGTCTCCTGTGCAAGAGCCCACCATGACCTGGGGGTCCTCGGGCTCCATCAGTGTCCCCAGCTATGAGGAGGAGACAGCAGAGGCTCTCCGCCAGGTTGAGCAGCTCCACCACCTCTACGCTGCCCTGAAGGAGCAGGTGGTCCAGCTGGAAGCCACCAAGTTGGACCGCAGCGAGCTTGAGAAGCAGCAGCGGCTCGTACCAGAGGAGGGAAGTGGAAGCCCTGGGGACACAGGCAGGGTGCCTTTTGGCATGGGGACTCTGGCATTCTCAGAGCCTGACACTGAGGGCAAGAGACCCCCTCACCAAGAACGTGTCCCCTTGGGCCATGACACTCTAGAGGAGGAGAGCATGGCCAGCATCCTGTCTGAGCTCCAGGGCCAGGTGTCCTCCCTGCAGGGCCTGGCCAGTGACCTGAGAGCTGAGAAGGTGAAGGTGAGCCAGTGGCAGTCCCCAAGGGGCTGTGGGGATGCCAGGGGGTACTTGGGCGGGAGGGGGCAGCCCATGGTCCCCAGTGCTGGGAGGACATGTGGAGCTGTGCCCTGACTCTGCCACCACTGCCATTCCCAGATCAGGCAGCTGGAGGATGCCATGAGAAAGCTTTCCTCAACTGGAAAGGACCGGAGAGTGGATGGCAGTGACGAGATGGACGGGCAACCGGGGTAAAAGGATGGGAGAGGGTTCCCAACCCCTGGGGCTGCCCTGAAGGAGCATCCCAGTTGGGAGGGCAAGGAACACCCCAGCCAGCAGCCCCGTGGAGGCTAAGCCTACCCGTGCCCCTGTCTCTCTGTCCAGGTCCGTGCTGCAGGATCTGAAGAGAGAGCTGAAGGAGCTGGGCAAGCAGCAGGACATGACCAAGGCCACACTGCAGCAGGTGGTGAGGGAGGCAGCTGAGCAGCGGCAGGAACAGGTGAGGCCGGAACAGGCTCCCACCGTCCCCCCCACCCGCTCGCCTGGGGGGTGGTCCTGGCTACCCAGGACCGTGGAGCCTCCAGAGCAGCTGGGCTCCTGGCTGTCTCCACTCCATCTCAGGGGCTCTTCCTTCTCCCCTTCCTGCAGCTGGACAAGCTGAGGGTGATGGGGGAGAGCGCAGGGCAGGAGCCGGCAGAGGGTCAGGCAGCATGCCCCATCTGCAGCAAGGACATCGGGGTGCAGGTGGGGCTGCTCCTCCAGCGCTACGAGACGCTCCAGGAGGTGGTGGACTCCTTGACGGACAAGATGGCGACGCACCTGCCAGAGAGGAGACAGGTAGGGAGATGCCGGCAATGGGGGGTTGGGAGGGGGCTGCTGGGCCCCCCTTGCCTGGCACCACCTTGTTGCCTTCCTCCCTGAAGCAGGACCCGGCACTGCTGAAGGGCATCCAAGCTGCCGTCAGGCAGACACAAGCCAACTGCATGAAACTCAGATCCATCACAGGGAACCTCCAGGATGAGCTGCATGGGAAGCAGAAAGATATCGAGGTGCGTGGCAGAAGCCCAGTGAAACCTCTGGGCAGATGCCAGGCTGGGGACCCCCAGGGATCTGTCGCACTGTCCCCCTGCTGGCAGCCCTGCGGAGCTTCCAAATGCCTTGGCTGGAGGGTCTTGAGGGAAGTGGGGAGGCAGGGGGTGCTGGGCTGGCCAGAAGGCAGTGCCACCCATGCCACGGTGTCACAGGGTGCTTTCTGCATTGGCAGACTCTGTTCCGGTGCTTGGAGAAGCTGGAGAAGGAGAAAGAGGACAAGGAGGAGCTGTTGCTGGCAATCAATGTGGTATGGCCTCAGGGGATCCTGGCACCTGGTCTCTCGGGTGCTGGCACAGGGACAAAACCATCTGGGGAGAGGGAGGATTTCCAGCCCCCCTCGCCTGCAGGTCGCTCTGTCTTCCCCCCAGGTCCCTTGGGCTGGAGGGACCAAGCCCGCGGGGGTCGGGGGGTGAGCAGGGCCACACAGGCACTTCTCCCTGTCTTCCTGAGACCAGCTGGCCCTGCCCATTGTCCCTCCAACCTTTGCCCACCGCTCTCCTGCCGTTCCCCCTTGCTAGAAAGCCGACAGAAGCGCCCTGGCCGGCAAAGTCAATTGCTCCCAGTTTGACGCCTGCATGGAGCGGCTGAACGAGACCATCCAGGAGATGCTGAGCCGGGTGATGGGCCTGGAGCAGGGCTTGCAGCAGGTCCAGCAGCAGCTGAGCCAAGGGATGGACTCCAAGGTGAGGGGTGCCTGGTCCCCACCGTGCAAAAGTGGCCCCTTTGGGACATGGCAGCCTCAATCAGCATCGCTGTGAGGGGCCTCGCTCCCAGCTGCACCCCCTGGAGCCCGCACCGTCCCGTGCCGGGGTGCTGGCTGAGGCAGTGTACCCATCTGCAGCTGGACCGTGTGGAGCTGGGGCCTTTCCGGCAGCAGCTGGAGGAGCGCTGGAAGCGCATCCTGGATGAGAAGGTGCTGACGCCAGCAGCTGAGGAAGCGGCCGGCATTAAGAAGTGAGTGCCATGGATGGGGACAGTGGTGGCCCTGGGGACAGTACTCACCCCGTTCCCTCCAGCTGTCCTGGCCGCTGCCCCCGCGGTACCCTGGCCTGGGACAGTGCAGCCAGCGAAGGGTGGGCACGCTGACAAAACAGCTGCACCTGGCGCTCCCACCATCAGAGGGGTCCCCACTTTCCAGGGGAGGTGAGGAGGATGAGGAGGAGGCACCTGTGCGATGGAGCCCTCCCAAAGCAAAGCAAAGCAAAGCTGGGGGTGGGTGCAAAGGCTTTCTGGAGTGAGGGGAGGGGACAGTGCTCTGTCTGCCCAGGCAGGGGTGTGACACGTGGTGCCGCAGAGCCGGGTTGTGACCAGGGGCTGCGTGTGCCCCCAAGGAGCTCCCCCAGCCCTTTTCTCTCCCACCCCTAGGCAGCTGCTCGAGCACTTCCACTGCTTGTCCTGCGACCAAGCCCTCAGCATGCTGGTGCCTGGCCCGTGAGTAGCACCCGGCATCCATGGGTGGGATGGGGGGAGACGGGTGCTGGTGGTGCCCCGCCATGCCAGGAACAGGGTTTTGGGTGCCTGCCTGGCGGGTCTGACCCTGCCGAGCCTCCTCGCAGCCGTCTGGCAGTGGGGGGGCCGGAACCCTCCCTGGAGGCAGTGTCAGGGGGATGCTGTGGGGTACAGGCCTCTGCGTTTTGGGGCACTGCCCCAAGCTGGGCTGGGCCGTTTGTCCCCCGCCGCTCACGTGTGGGTCCTGCCCTCCTCAGGAAAATGGAGACCGTCCCGTCCTTACCGCCGCTGTGCCCCCGCCTTGCTGGGCACCCCCACACCGTCCTCGAGCAGGAGGAAACACGGCAGCATGGCCCCAGGTAGGAGAGATGGGGACCCAGCCCCCGGGGTCTGGGGTGGCCCAGCCTGGCACAGGGGGGCAGAGAGGTGCCGCGGAGGGTCGCTGCACTCGCCTCACATCTCGGAGGCTTTGTAGCCCGCCCTAAGCTGGCTCATCTAGACCAGGTCTCTGTCTAACGGCGATGAGTTCCATCCAGTCTCAGCCTGACCACTGCTTTTGCCGGGATTTGGGTCCATCCCACATAACAAATGGCCAAAATTAAGCACCCTGGTGTAGAGTGACGTCTGGGGTGCTGCAGGGCCCAGCGCTGAGCACCCCATGCCCTGTCCCACAGGGAGAAGGCAGCTGAGTGCGGGTACCCCAGAGTGCTGCGGCAGTGCGGGGGCCAGCACACCCTCACCCAGAAGCTGCAGCACCACCCCCGCTTCCAGCCCGTCCCACCCAGCACCCCTCGGACGCGCCCGCCCCGCATCCTGCCCCCCATCAAGGTAGGTATGATGGAGGTAGGGATGTGGCAGTGGCGACTGAGGCTGAGGGGTGATGCTGCATGCACGGGTGTGTGTGTTTAAACCCATGCCTCAGTTTCCCCAGGGGGAGCTGCGAGTGGGAGGGTTGCTTGGGGTCACTGGAGTCGGCCCTGAGGCTCAGCCAACCTGCTCTCTCCTTCCCAGAGCGACGCGAGGAAGCTGATGGGCCAGGAGAGACACATCTCTTTGAGACAGACAGGTGGGCAGCTGCCTGTGCTTGTGGGTGAAGAGGGTACAGCCCCGGCAGGCTTGGGGAGGGGGGTGCAGCAGGTGTGGGCAGGGTGCCCATGGGGTGCCAGGTTCTTCCCAGCCTTTTCACCCCCAGGTTCCCTCTGGTCTCTCCTGACAGGCTTCTTCCCGAGGCACAAGCCTGAGCTGTCCCCAAGGCTGTTGGCACCTGGCAGGGGGGATGGACACAGGGAACTGCAGTGTTCCCAGTGGGTGGGGGTGAGGGGCATCCTGTGCCTGCAGCCGGGCAGGGTGGGATGGGGAGGGCAGGTGCCCCTGCTGCCTGCCCTCTCCTGCGCTGGCAGAGCTGTCCATAGCCATCACCCACCTCTGGGCTGCAGGGGAGCTAATCCCTGCCTATCTCCCCCAGGCACAGCCGCCTCCCACGAGCGCAGACCAGCCACCTCTGACAGCCACCTCTCTGAGGCAGCTGGGCTGCTCCAGGAGCAGCAGCATGGATCCAGCACCCTGAAGGACAGGGGGTCCCTGGCTAAAGCCCCATCTTCCCGGATGGCAAGAAGGTGACTGAGAAGATCCAGCCAGCACCAATAAACGCCAATGGGCAGCTGAGTTGTGTGTGGCCTGAGCTGGGCAGCCCCGCAGTGGGATTTCCCCATCGTGCACCGGGAGGGGTGGGCAGCTTCCCTCATCCTGCAGTCACGCATCTCCAAGGAGCTGAAAGCAGTCCTGGCCCTGTGCTGCCCCCAACACTCCCGGGTCTCCACGAGCCCCATGTGGCCCCAGTGGCCCCAGCCAGGGGACCTGGTGGCCCCAGAAGGACTCTGGGGGAGCTGGGCACTGCAGCAGGAGGAGGAGGGTGCTCAGGTGCTGCTGAGGGAGGGGGGAACAGGGACCTTGCCGGCAAGGGCAGAAGCAGGACATGGCTTAACATGGCCAAGGACGGATTCCAGCCCAAGCCCGTGGGTTTGCTCTTGCTTAGCCCCAGGGATAAACAGCAGCGCTGAGCTCTTTTCCTTCTCTCCTAGTGGAGACCCACCCCTTCCTCGTCCCTCTTCCAAGGCTGCTGTCGCTGGGAAGAGGCAGGCACTGAAGCCGCTGCTGCCTGCCTCTGGGGCAGCTGATGCTTCCCACCTCTGGGGCACAGCACCATCACCCCTTCTGCGTCCAACCTCGGGGGGAGAACACGGCCCCCTCTTCCCCTTCTGCCACCCTTGTGGTGCAGGGCTGCTTCTCCCTAGCCCCCTTCTGCCACCCATCCCCTCATGGAGCTGACACCAGCACAAGTCATGTCATGGCCAGAGAGGGACAAGGCCGGGAAACCGCAGGCTCTGGAAGCAGTGGGTGGGGGGAAGGGCCAGGATGGCAGTGTCAGGGGTGGGGTCCTGTGCCTGGGTCTCCCCTGTGCACTGGAGGAGGCCAGACGCCCACCAAAGTTGTTCTGTCACTCCTCCTTTTAATTGGAAAAGGGAGAAAATAGATATTCAGAGGCTCAGAAGTGGAGATAAAGGTAGGTAGAGATCATTCTGCAATCAGTGTCATGGGCAGAACAGACCCAACGGGGAAGAAAGGACAGAAACTCTCTCATTTATGGCACTGCCCTGCATCCCCAGTGACACCAGAGTCGGGTGATGAGAAGTGCCGACAGAGCTTAAAGCAGCTCCCCCCACCTCTTCCTTCTCAGCAGGCTTCACTTCATCCAGGATTTTACTCCCTTCTTCCCTCCATTGTGGCGCAGGGAGGGGCAGGGACTGGGGGAATGGGGGTTTCAGTCAGTTCCTCACAAGATGTTTTCCTCCTTAGGCAGGGCTGGGGGGCAGCTTCAGGCCCAGACTGCTCTGGCCTGGTCCCCCACAGAGTCACAGGTTTGCCAGCAAACCTGCTCCGGTGTGGGTCGGTCTCTCCAGGGGTTTAGATGGGATCTCTGCTCCCCATCATTATCCACAGGCTGCAGGGGAATCTCTCTCTCCTGCACTTGGGGCACCTCATGTGGCCCCCTCCTTCTTCCCTGGCCTTGGTGCCTGCACAGCTCCTTACAGCACAGGTGAGACGAGTCAGCCCAGGCTGTTTCCTCACCTGACATCGATCCCTCATCAAAGGGCCTGTGTGGGGAGGGGTGCTCCTGGGGGCTTTCAGGGCAGTCTACAAATCAATGGGGCCAGTAGGGATCCACCCCAGGGTACTGAGAAAGCTGGCAGATGTGCTAGCCAAAGCCCTTTCCATCATCTACCAGCAATCCTGGCAGACTGGGGAAGTTCCACTCGACTGGAGGCTGGCAGATGTTACACCCATATACAAGAAGGGTCAGAAGGAGGATCTGGGGAACTACAGGCCTGTCAGCCTGGCCTCAGTCCCGGGGAAGATCATGGAGAGGGTCATCTTGGGAGCTATCATGCAGCCCAGGCGTGATGGCCAGGGGATCAGGCCTAGTCAACATGGCTTTACAAATGGTAGATCCTGTCAAACTAACCTGATCACCTTCTATGACAAGGTGACCCGCTTAATGGATGAGCAGAAGGCTGTGGATATGGTCTACCTGGACCTCAGTAAAGCCTTTGACACAGTTTCTCACAGCATTCTGACTGAGAAACTGGCTGCTACTGGCCTGGACAGGTGGACCCTCAGCTGGGTTAAAAACTGGCTGGATTTCCGGGCCCAAAGGGTGGTGGTGAATGGAACAAAATCCAGCTGGAGGCCAGTCATGAGAGGTGTCCCCCAGGGCTCAGTCCTGGGTCCAGTTCTGTTCAACATCTTTATCAATGACCTGGATGAAGGGATTGAATGTTCCCTCAGTAAGTTTGCAGATGACACTAAACTAGGAGGAAGTGTTGATCTGCCTGAGGGTAGGGAGGCTGTTCAGAGGCATCTGGGCCCATTGAAGCCAAATGGGGACCCTCAAATGCTTGCAGCAGCTGAATAGTGGGGTTTGATTGGTTCTCAAGGCATATTGTTTGTTGAAGGAATTCAAGGCTCAAACCAGGTTTCTGTTCATTGAATTATGCAGCAGTACCCTGATTAATCTTTCTGACAGGACAAGGGGGAATGGATTAAAACTAAAGGGAGGAAGGTTTAGATTAGATATTAGGGGGAAGTTTTTTACACAAAGAGTGGTGAGGTGCTGGAACAGGCTGCCCAGAGAGTTAGTGGATGCCCTGTCCCTGGAAGTGTTCAAGGCCAGGTTGGATGGGGCCCTGGGCAACCTTGTGTAGATCCAGGCCTGAGGTTGGTGGCCCTGCCTGTGGCAGGGGGGTTGGAGCTCTATGATCCTTGGGTCCCTTCCAACTCATACCAGTCTATGATTCTATGATTCTACAGACACCTCAATCAGAGCTATCTACACAGCTCTCCATGAGCCTGTCTCTCCTGAGACAGGACCTCAAAGCAATTCAAGACTGAGGCACATTACAACCCCCCCAATGAGTTGCCTGATGGCCTAGACATTGCTGAAACCTGTTTGTGGAATCCTTGAGCCAGGCAATTCCTTACATTCCACCCTGTGACCTGAGTCACAATTCAACTACTTATGTGTTTTCACTGTCCTATGTATGTAAGTTTCATCTCTATATTTTAGCAGAGCTATGTGTGATGTGTGTCCATCTGAGTCGTGTCAATATGGAATAATGTTGGAGCTGCATAATGAAATATGACTCTCCTATAGCCTTGTGTGGCCAGGGACAGGTTTAGGTAAATAGTTTTTGTGTTTATGGGGGGGTTGCTGGGGCGAGCGGTTCGGCTCATGGGCAGTCACTGGTACCCAGCTGCGCAGCGTCAGACAGTGAAAGAACACGACCCATCACAGAAAGGAGTTTCTGCTCTCAACCAGTATATAAGCATGAAGCTGGAGCTGTGCACTGTGCATCTTGGTGGAGTAGAGACTCATGGCGTACCCGACGCTGTCTGTGCACCCCAGTGCAGTTTGCTTGCCTTTATTCATTTAAAAAGTTGTTAATTTTGATTATAATCCTGTTTGGGAACAAGTCATTTCTCACATATGTATTCCTCAGTTTCTGATTGAGCCCTTATTTGAGAGAGAGATTTTACCGTAATTCTTTTAACACAACCAACAGCAACATTAACAGTGTTCCCCTTCTGTGCTATCTGGTGCATATCCAGATTGACACATGTCCTTTATCTTCCTGTTCCTAAATGCCCAACAGAGGATTTCTGATGAGGCAGCCCGAGTCCTCCACTTCCCAAGTCAGCATAAAAAGTACAACCACACTTTTCAGTTTGCAAAAGCAACATTCCCCAGCATTTTCCACATGTTGGGGGCCCAAAAACTGGGTGCAGTACTCATGGTGAGATCCAAGAGCAGAGATGAGTAGCATACACAGGGTACTCCAGGGAAGCTGTTGAGGAGCTTTTCGCTTTGGAAGCAGAATCACCCCTCTCAGACCCATGGAGAAGACTCCTCCTGCGCAGTCACCTGGGCTGTTTCTTCTCAGCTGTGGAAAATTCCTTCCCCTGGATGTCTGGGGGAAGGCAGCCTGCCTGCCAGCAACCTGACTGATCTCTGAAGGGACAAAATCCCTGCCTTCCCTGCAGATAGCAAAGTCACTCAAGCTGAAAGCTATGTCACAAGTGCGGGAACATGGCGACCATGAAGACAGGGTGTGCAGACCAGGCCGAGCCAAGAACAGGCAGGGCAGCCAACCAATGGAAAAAGTGAAAAACAACCTTTTAGCCTGAGCATTTGTAGCAGTTGCTTGTTGATAATAGAAAAATGCCTGTGCCCTTGCAATAGCAAAGCCTCCTGGAGCATGCTGACCATGGCTGGGGAGTCATGTCTGGCTCTACAATGACATTGGTAGTTATTGGAAATGTTACTTCAAGATTCTTGAATGCTTTAATTGTAGTTCTTAGATATCATTGGCAACTGTAAGCATGCTATTGCCTTTCCTTCTTCCTTTCTCTGTCTCTGTCCTCTATGCACCACAGAGCTTGCCCTCAGGACTGTTTTTAATATGCTGAGAGCAGGCATGGCCAGG
The DNA here is from genome assembly GCA_020800305.1 of Porphyrio hochstetteri. Lineage (NCBI taxonomy): Eukaryota > Metazoa > Chordata > Aves > Gruiformes > Rallidae > Porphyrio > Porphyrio hochstetteri. The sequence continues at coordinate 12,177,497 of CM036915.1, read as the reverse complement.
CCTCCCATCTGCTATAGTAGGGGGTCCATGTACTCTATTCCAGAGTAAAATCAAAATAACCTAGTATTTAGTAAGGTGATTATAAAACCAGGTCTTCCCTAGCAGCTCCCAGAGTTGTTCCAGCTCATCTAGGAGTGCCCTCACTGACAGGCAAGAAGAATCTTGTTTCACTATCTTGGCCCCTTTTGTTAAGTAGTGTGACACATGATGCCTGTATACCTTAAAGAATAAAAATAGTGAGGCTGATGGAAGCTGTTCAAATATGAGATTTCATTGGTTACAGCATAACATCTTTCTATGCAAGAAATTAAGCAATTAAGGTTAAGAGAAGGAACTCTAACATGTTTTTTTTAAGTTGAACTTAAATTTTCAGGAGGACTGAAACCTTTCTGATTAGTTGAGACTTGATTAAGTGAAGATTAAGTGAATTAATTAAGATTAAGTGAATTGATTAAGGCAAGAAGAATCTTGCATGTGAGATCCACTGAGACTCCTCCCAGGAAGATCCCAGGGTCTGTGTACCTCAAACAAGTGTTTGAGGTATCTGGAAGCAGCCCCAGACTCCGCCACACCCCAGCCAGGCAAAACTACACCTGCAGCTGTAAGTGAAATTTGCCACAGGCTGTTATTATTCCCCTTTCAGGTTCTTTTCTTCAGTAATCTGTCCTTACCCAAGCCCTGGGGGCTCTGGCTGGATGGCCTACTGGAGGGAGTGAGGGGGGTGTGGTGCTTGGCCCCTGCTTGGGGCTGAGCCACCACAGAAGTTCCTTGAAGTGCATTTTCTGTTGAGAAAGAAGGTTCCTGTGAGATCCAAGACTCATCCCAGGCAGCTCCAGGAAGCTTTGAACCTATTTAAGCGAGGATGGGAGATCTCAGAAAGCTGCCTGAGGCTCCTTCAGGGAAGCTGCCAGTGATGGTTTTTTCTAGTTTTTGCCCCCAAAGGGGAACATGGCAACTCTGGAGGTGCCAGCGAGGGCTTTGGGGGTGAGGGGCTCAAGGCACAGCATCCCTCAGGAGACCGGGAGACCCCCAGGACAGCTGGGCCGCAGCCTGCCAATGCCATTTATCCAGGGGAGTGGGATGGGGCGGGGGGGAGGAAGGGTTAAGACCCCTTAACACTGTACCCATCTCCTGGGGTGCAGAATGGGGCTTTGTGGGCTCTACTCTGGTGCCCCAGGTTTGCTCTGCATGCTCCCAGTTATCCCAGTGGAGGTGGCACTGGGGGGACCCCAGGACCTGCTGGATACCATTTTTCCCCTGCCAAACCAAAGCCACCAGGAAAAGATGTGCCCACCCACCCCCTATCCAGGTTGCGTCTCCCTGGGCAGTAAGGTGGCCTGAGGAACTCAGTGGGGTGGGCAGCCATGGGATTCTCCACTGCTGGGGGGAGGAAGGTTTGGGGTCTCCTCCACCCAGCTGGGGGAGAAGATCCCCCAGGAGAGCAGGATGGGCATGGGGCAGCCCGCAGTGACCCACCGTCGGGAGGAGAGAGGAGGGGAGGGGATGCTCCCCAGGTGCCTGAATTCCTTGGGACACCCCTCGGTGTCTCTCACCCACCCACCAGAGATGCGGGGACAAGGCCTCGCCTGGCAGCAGGAGATCAGGCCCCTCCCTCATGGACACGGGCATGTGGGCAGTGGGCTCAGCCAATGGGCAGCGATGGGAAAGAGGGGTGGCCGATGAAAGAGCAAGAGGTGGGCTCACAGCGGGGGGCTTCAGGGGCCAGGCTGGCAGGAGTTGAGGCCCAGGACCCAGCACCCTCATGTGATCAAGCAGGCAGGGACGCAATCACAAAGTGTAGCCTGCAAGCTGTCAAAAGGGAATTCCGGGACCTGGGGCGCTCTGTTGAGGGGGGGGGAGCCCAAATAATATTCTGCTCTATCCCCACTTGTGGGAGGAGGGGCTCAGAGCAGGACAGGATAACCCACGAGTTGAATGTGTGGTTAAAAGGCTGGTGCCGGCGCAAGAACTTTGGATTCTTTAACCAAGGGATGGTGTACTCTGCTCCTGGCATGAGTACTGCTAATGGGGCTCACCTGTCCTATAAAGGAAAGCGGATCCTCGCCCAGGAGATAGCAGGGCTCATCGATCGTGCTTTAAACTAGTTAGGAAGGGGGAAGGGGATATTAAGGCGGCTGCCAGGGTTAGGCTTCGGGAGACACAACGGGAGTTGACGGTGGGAAGAGGTAAATACCAACAGCACAGTCGTGGACTTGGGCACGTTTTTCCACGTGAGAGTAGGGAAAATTCTGTGGACTGCCCTGAGTACTCCTCCGTGGAGCCACTTTTGCCAGTCCCCTGTCAGAAATCTCGCTGTGGGCCGTTGAGGATACCTACATCTGCTTCACCACTGAACTGTCTTTACACAAATGCACGTAGCATGGGGAACAAACAAGAAGAACTAGAGATCTTTGTGCGGTCGCAGGGCCATGATCTCATCGCAATCACAGAGACGTGGTGGGACAACCTGGACGACTGGCACACTGTCATGGATGGCTATGTGCTTTTTAGGAAAGACAGGCTAGGGAAGCGAGGTGGAGGAGTTGCTCTTTATGTGAGAGAGCACCTAGAATGTGTTGAGCTCCACCTGGGGAAGGATGAACCTTCTGTCGAGTGCTTGTGGGTTAAAATCAAGGGGCAAACCGGTATGGGGGACATTGTTGTGGGAGTGTGCTATAGGCCCCCTGATCAAGAGGAGCAGGTAGATAACGCATTCCATAAACAGTTAGAAGTAGCCTCAAGTTCCCGGGCACTGATCCTTATGGGGGACTTCAACTACCCAGATATTTGCTGGGCAAGCAATACGGCCAGTCGTATGCAGTCCAGACAATTTCTGCAGTGTGTTGAAGACAATTTCCTGCTACAGATGGTGCAGGAGCCCACAAGGGGAGGGCGGCTGCTGGACCTTGTTTTCACTAACAAGGATGGACTTGTTAGGGAAGTGAAGGTCGGGGGCAGCTTAGGGCAAAGCGACCATGAAATGGTTCAGTTCATGATCCTGGGTGGAAGAAGCAAGCCAAAAAGTAGGATAGCTACCCTGAATTTTGGTAGAGCTAACTTTGATCTCCTCCGCCACTTAATGGGGGCTATCCCGTGGGCTACGCTGTTTGAAGGAATGGGAGCCTGCGAGAGCTGGCTAGCATTCAAACAGCACTTCTTCCAAGCACAGGAACGATGCATCCCTTTGAGGAGGAAATGGGGAAAGAGAGGCAGAAGACCTGCATGGATGAACAGGGAGCTATTGAGCAAACTCAAAGAGAAGCAGAAGATCTATGAATCGTGGAAAAAGGGTCTGAGCACCTGGGAAGAATACAGGAATGTGGTCAGGGCCTGTAGGGATGCAACTAGGAAGGCTAAAGCCCTCTTGGAAATTAAGCTGGCAAGGGACATAAAGGATAATAAAAAGGGGTTTTTTAGACACGTGAACAGTAAGAGGATGTCCAGGGATAATGTAGGTCCCTTGCTGAATAAGGAGGGTGTCCTGGTTACGGGGGATGCTGAGAAAGTGGAGATATTGAATGCCGCCTTTGCTTTGGTCTTCACTTCAAAGGCCCCCCGGGACCCACAGACACTGGATGAGAGTAGGACTGATTGGGAAATGAAGAATTTCCCTCTGGTTCAAGTAGGGGAGGTCCAGGAGCGACTCAAAGGGATTAATGCACACAAATCCATGGGCCCAGATGGGTTACATCCACGTGTGCTGAGGGAGCTAGCGGAGGTGATTGCTGAGCCGCTCTCTATCATCTTCGACAGGTCTTGGAGGACAGGAGAAGTGCCTGAAGACTGGAGGATAGCCAATGTCACTCCGGTCTTTAAAAAGGGCAAGAAGGAGGAACCTAGTAACTATAGGCCAGTCAGCCTCACCTCTGCCCCTGGAAAGGTAATGGAACAGCTTGTTCTGGATGCCATCTCCAAGCAATTGGAAGAGAAGAAGGTCATGAGGAGTAGTCAGCATGGATTCACTAAGGGGAAATTGTGCTCGACCAACCTCATAGCCTTCTACGATCTCATGACAGGCTGGGTAGATGGAGGGAGAGCAGTGGATGTCATCTACCTTGACTTCAGCAAGGCCTTTGATACTGTCTCCCATGACATCCTGATAGCAAAGCTGAGAAAGCATGGGATAGATGAGTGGACAGTGAGGTGGGTTGAGAATTGGCTGTCGGACCGAACCCAGAGGGTTGTGATTCGTGGAGTAGAATCTGACTGGAGGCCTGTTACCAGCGGTGTTCCCCAGGGCTCAGTGTTGGGTCCAGTCCTGTTTAATATCTTCATTGACGATCTTGATGAGGGAATAACATCCACCCTCAGCAAGTACGCCGATGATACAAAGCTGGGAGGAGTGGCTGACACGCAGGAGCACTGCGCTGCCATCCAGAGAGACCTGGACAGGCTGGAGAGCTGGGCAGTGAGAAACCAGATGAAGTTCAACAAAAGCAAGTGTAAAGTCTTGCACCTGGGAAGGAACAACTGTTTGTATCAGTACAGGCTGGGGGATGACCTGCTGGAGAAGAGCTCAGTGGAGAAGGACCTGGGGGTCCTGGTAGATGACAGGTTGGCCATGAGCCAGCAGTGTGCCTCGGTGGCCAAGAGAGCCAATGGGATCCTGGGATGCATCAGGAGGAGTGTAGCCAGCAGGTCAAAGGAGGTGATCCTCCCTCTCTACTCTGCCCTGGTCAGGCCCCACCTGGAGTATTGTGTCCAGTTCTGGGCTCCTTGGTGTAGAAGGGACAGGGATCTCCTGGAAAGAGTCCAAAGAAGGGCTACGAAGATGATTAAGGGCCTAGAGCATCTCCCCTATGAGGAAAGGCTGAGTAAGTTGGGACTGTTCAGCCTTGAGAAGAGAAGACTAAGGGGGGACCTAATCAAAGTTTATAATTATCTGAAGCAGGGGATGCAGGGGGAATCAGCCAGCCCCTTTTCAGTGGTCTGTGGGGATAGGACAAGGGGCAATGGCTGCAAGTTGGAGCATAGGAAGTTCCGCACCAACATGCGGAAGAACTTTTTCACAGTGAGGGTGACTGAGCACTGGAATAGGCTGCCCAGGGAGGTGGTGGAGTCTCCTTCACTGGAGATATTCAAGACCCGCCTGGATGCCTATCTGAGCAATATGAGCTAGGGAGCCTGCTTTGGCGGGGGGGTTGGACCCGATGATCTCTCGAGGTCCCTTCCAACCCCTACAATTCTGTGATTCTGTGATTCTGTGATCTTTGGGCCCAGGACGGCTGTGCAGAGCCAACTCCCCAGACCCCAACCCCTAACCCTAGGTTGGTGGGCTCCTGTTGCAGTTTTGTGTAGCTGTGCTGCTTCGGTGGCTTTTGTAAGCCGCAGTTACAGCTTTTTCCAAGCCCCATATTTTGTAAACATTGGTTGAGTCAAAGCCAAATTTGAGGCTGAGCCAATCAGAGCTGGTTATAGCTCCTCTGTGAATCACATACAGGAGAAAAAAACTGCTCCAGGAAAACCTCCAGGGTGCTGCCAGACACTGCGCAGGGCCTGGGGACAGGGCCAGGTGCCCTGGGCCTGCTCCCATCGCTGCCTGTAACCCTGCTCTCCTTTGCCTTCTCTTCCCAGCAGGGCAGTGGGAGCCAGCCTGCCCCCACCGACTCACCCCCATCAAATGCAGACACCCTGCCCAGGGAAAGCTCATCACCGGGGCTGGAGGGACCCGGGACACAGCCTGTGGCCAGGACTGGCAAGGGGACTCCAGGGACACAGCCTGGCTCCCTTAAAGTGGAAGCAGGGGTGCAGACAGCATCGGTGACCCCTGAGCAGTGGTCAGGTGCTGCCTCAGAGGAGACAAGAACCTCTGACGCTGAGGCCACCAGCCCAGGGACGCAGCCAGCGTCCCCTGGCACCATGAGCCCAGCATTGCAGTCAGGGTCCCCTGAGGAAGAGATCATCACCCCAGCGATGGAACCAGGATCCCCTGGGAAGGAAGAGACCATGACCCCAGGGATGCATCCAAGATGCCCTGGGGCACAGACCATCAGCCCAGGAATGCGACCAATGTCTCCTGGTGCCAAGTCGACCACTGCCAGGATACAACCAGAATCCCCTGGCGCAAAGATGACCACCCCAGGGATGGTAACAGGGACCCCCAGCACCCAAACCAGCACCCTGGGAGTGCAGCCTGGCTCCCCTGGAATCCAGACCACCACCCCAGAGAGAGATCCAGGGACCCTCAGCACCAAGACCACAATCCCGAGGATGCAGCCAGCAACTCCTGGGATCCAAGAGGAAGGAGCAGTGCTTCAACAGAGCCACCACAGCATGAAGCCTGTCCTTCCTGGTGCTGTGCAAATCATTGTTGAAGCCACTCCTGGGGGTCTGGGGACCCAGAGTGATACTGGAAGCACCCAGCTTGCCCAGCCACAGCAGCCAGCAGCAGGGACCCTCTCGGTGTCAGCACAGGGGATCGACAGCCACCCTGTCTATGCCGATGCCAGAGCCGTGTCTCCTGTGCAAGAGCCCACCATGACCTGGGGGTCCTCGGGCTCCATCAGTGCCCCCAGCTACAAGGAGGAGACAGCAGAGGCTCTCTGCCAGGTTGAGCAGCTCCACCACCTCTACGCTGCCCTGAAGGAGCAGGTGGTCCAGCTGGAAGCCACCAAGTTGGACCGCAGCGAGCTTGAGAAGCAGCAGCGGCTCGTGCCAGAGGAGGGAAGTGGAAGCCCTGGGGACACAGGCAGGGTGCCTTTTGGCACGGGGACTCTGGCATGCTCAGAGCCTGACACTGAGGGCAAGAGACCCCCTCACTGAGAGCGTGTCCCCTTGGGCCATGACCCAAGATAAGGAGTATGATAAAGACCAGGAATATCCCTGAGTCAGTTTCCAACTCTTGGGGAATGAGAGGGGATGTCTTACTTTTGACAAGTCACTGAGACTCCTTAACTGGAGCTCTGAGCAGCCAGAAAGTCAGCCAGGTGCCTCCAGCCACTCCTCTACACCACCATCACCGCTGCCTGACCCATCAGCCTTAGTCTGACCTATCACTTTCTGCCAGCAGTCAGGAAGATGCAGGCAGCCAGTGCCCAGAGAACAGGCAGCTTTCTGCAGGGCCAAGGTGAGTGCCCAGATATTGGGATGGGGTCTGAGAGTGCTGTCCGGGAAAGACATGGCACAGGGAAATGAAGTGATGTTTTATAGGGAATTGGATAAACCCAGCATGACCCTCTCCAGTCTAGACCCTTTCCCTGGAGCAAGCCCCCTGGCCTTCTCTCCCACCAGCCAGGCCCCTGCCCTCAGGGTGTGGGGTCTGTGCCATGAACCACGTCCTCTGCACTCAGAGCTGTGTGGCAGCTCTCCAGCCATGTGCCCAGGTGCCTCTGCAGAGCACAGGCCTGGGGAGCAACTGTCCTGCAGTGTTGGTGCCGGGGAGGTTGGGTGCCCAGCTGGGGAAGGTTAACGCTGCCCTGAGGGCCTGGCGGCCTCTGCCCTGGCCTCTCTCAGCCAGACCCACCCTGGGCTTGCCCATCGTTCTCCTCTGGTCTGAGTTGTGCCTGGTGATCCCTTCTCTTGCTGTCAGGCCCTCTGGGGATGGGAGTTGCAGCTGCAGAGTCATGGGATGATCTCCAGGGTCCCTCCATGCAGCTCTATCTATGTGAAGGAAGTGTCCCAGCTCCTGTTTGTGCTGTGGGGCTGTGGGGATGAAGCATGAGCTAGCTTTCTCTCCATCAGATGCTGCTGACAGGACACTTGGCTCTCTCCTTGGGGTGTCCTTCCGAGCTCTGAATTGCTCTGCAGAGGGCAAACTTGTCCCCTTGCACCTTTTGTTCTCCAGAAGCCCCGTGGAGAAGCCCAGAGATGCTGCACTGGAGGAAATGCTGTCGGGTTGGTGCAATGAGCTGTGGGTGTCCTTGGCTGCAAGAGGGGTGCTGGGACCTGAGGCAGGGGGAGACATTTAGTGGTCTGCACTGGATCCTGCTGCTCTCAGCAACGTGTGTGTTTTTTTCAGGGTAACATACGAGTGTGATCGCTCCCTATCTCATGCATGACAGGGACAGTCAGAGGGACAGAGCAGCTCCTCTTCTGCACTGAGCCACAGCCAATCTGTTTGCATCGCAGGACACTCTCTCTTCTCCCTGAGGGGAGCAGCAATTCTGTAGGTTTCAGATCTATAGAAGCACAGTTCCCAGATGAGATGGAAGGAACTGTAAAATCTCCAAACCTCCCACACTGCTTCCTACTTTCCTCAGTCCTTAAGAGTGACCATGCAGATACAGGTCAGGTCTTCTGGAAATGGAATGGTACAGAGAGAGAGTGACAGGGTGAGAGGCTAAGAGAAAAGCCTTGTTTTTCCTCAGTGAAATCTCCCCAGGTGATTTATGGACTATTCCTCTGAGGACAGGACCCTGTGCACGAGGGCAGAAAATGTCCAACAGCAGCTCCATCAGCCAGTTCCTCCTCCTGGCCTTTGCAGACACACGGGAGCTGCAGCTCCTGCACTTCTGGCTCTTCCTTGGCATCTACCTGGCTGCTCTCCTGGGCAACGGCCTCATCATCACCACCATAGCCTGTGACCATCACCTCCACACCCCCATGTACTTCTTCCTCCTCAACCTCTCTGTTCTAGATCTGGGCTGCATCTCCACAACAGTTCCTAAATCCATGGCCAATTCCTTTGGCAACACAAAGGCCATCTCCTATGCAGGATGTGCTGCACAGGTCTTTTTATTTCTCTTCTTAGTAGTAGCAGAGTACTATCTACTGACAGTCATGGCCTATGACCGCTACGTTGCCATCTGCCACCCCCTGCACTACGGGACCCTCCTGGGCAGCAGAGCTTGTGTCCACATGGCAGCAGCTGCCTGGGCTGGTGGGTTGCTCACTGCTGTGCTGCACACAGCCAATACATTTTCACTATCCCTGTGTAAGGGCAATGCCTTGAACCAGTTCTTCTGTGAAATCCCCCAGATCCTCAAGCTCTCGTGCTCTCAGGAATACATCAGGGTACTTGGGCTTCTTGTTTTAAGTTTTTCTATAGCTTTTGGGTGTTTTGTGTTCATCGTGGTGTCCTATGTGAAGATCTTCAGGGCTGTGCTGAGGATCCCCTCGGAGCAGGGACGGCACAAAGCCTTTTCCACCTGTCTCCCTCACCTGGCCGTGGTCTCCTTGTTTATCAGCACCTCTATGTTTGCCTACCTGAAGCCCCCCTCCATCTCCTCTCCCTTGCTGGACCTGCTGGTGCCCGTTCTGTACTCAGTGGTGCCTCCAGCAGTGAACCCCCTCATCTACAGCATGAGGAACCGGGAGCTGAAGGATGCGCTGAAGAAGCTGATTCAGTCAATTGTCTTTCAGCAACCATAAGCTGCCCGTGTCTGCTCAGTAGCGATTGACAAGGTAACTGGGGACCCCTTCTGCTTTTGGCCTTTTCTCTGTGGGTGATCATATTTGCCCAGAAGTGTCTGAAGTCCCTCCACTGATTGAGACACATGATGCAAACCTGCGTCATCCAGAGGTTTTTGTGTGTGTCCCTGGCACGATGGCCTCCCTTTTCACATCTCCCTGGGTGTATCCTTAGTGACAGTGTCTGGAGATCTGGATGGGCTTCCATAGCTGAGTTTAGTCCAACAGAGCCAAGGACAGCCAGCTTCAGGATGGAGCAGCCACTGGACCAAGGCCAAAGCAATCAGGGGAGGATGATGGGGGAACTGATATCCACCTGCAGCACTGATGCTGGAGCTGGTGGAGGCACCCGGAGGAAGCTATGACCCTGTGGGAAGCCTGCGCTAGAATAGTCTCCTGCCTGGACCTGGCAAGCCATGGGGAGAGGAGCCCATGCTGGAACAAGTTCCCTGGCAGGACACAGGACTTGTCACCCCATGGGGGAGCAACACATGAGGAACGTGTTCCTGAAGGTCTGCACCCTGTGGGAGGGACACGCGCTGGGGCAGTTTGTGAAGTATTGCAGCCCATGGGAAGGACTCACATTTGGAGAAGTTCATGGAGGAATGTCTCCTGTGAGAAGGAGCCCACGCTAGAGCAGGGGCAGAGTGTGAGGAGTCCTTCTGCTGCGGAGGAATGAGCAGCAGATAGAACGTGGGATTAACTGACCCCAGCCCCCATTCCCCATCTCTGGGCTTCGTAAGGGGGAGGAGGTAGAAATCTTGGGAGTAAAGTTGTGTCTACAAAGAATGGAGAGGCAGAGGGAGTTGTTTTAAGCTTTGAGTTTAATTCTCATTATCCTGCTCTCATCTAATTGGTACTAAATTTAAATCATTTCTCCCAAGTTGACTCTCTTTTCCCCATGAGGGTAGTTGGTGAGTGATCTCTCCCTGTCCGCATCGACTCATGTGTGTTTCATTATGTCTCTTTAATAAATGTCACGGCCCAGAGCCAGACAGACCAATTCGGCACAGGTTAAACCCCTTCAGGTTCCAACCGAGCTCAGGTTGCTCTGGGTGGCTGGGGGCAGCTGTGCTTAACTCCTGCTTGAGGTCCAGTGAGGTGTTTGTTGTGACCAGGTCTTTGCGTTTCTCTGGAACAGAATTAAAACTCAAAACACAGTCAGGGGTTTGACGTGTCCCGAATCAGTCTGGTTGTGGGTCCCAGCAGTGCCCTGGTGGCACAGCGTTGCCTGGTAACAGGAGATGCTCCACCAGGCTCCTGCCTCATAAACAATGGTAGCGGGCTCGGCCAATGGGCAGCGAGGGGATGGAGGGGTGGCCAATGAAAGAGCAAGAGCTGGGCTCAGAGGGGCGGGGCTTCAGGGGCCAGGCTGACAGGAGTCCAGGCGCAGGACCCAGCGCTGGCATTTGGCCTTTGCGCCTCGGCCGAGTGCGCAGCAGAGAGCCAGTTCCCCAAACACCAACCTCTACCTCTAAGTTGGGAGAACTCTACTAAGTTGCATTGAACCCAAACCCCTAATCATAGGTTGAGGGGGCTCCCGAAACCCCAACCCCTAACACTAGATTGGGGAGACTTCCCAAACCCCAACCCCTAACACTACGTTAGGGGGAATCCCCCAACCCCTAAGTCCAGGTTGGGGCGTCTATGTGCAGAGAGGAGGGTGAGCAGCAGGAGGAGGAAATCTGCCGGCTGCCCATTCCTCCTACACTGCCAGGTCCCCTCATACCAGAGAACCTCCCGTGCCCCCAGGGTCTGTCCCTGTTCTGAGGCAGGGCAGCAGCCATGGCTGCTCTCAGCCTGTCCCAGCTGCTGGACATGGCCTTTGGAAAGCCTGAGGTCGGGACCGTCAACTTCCCCATGCTGGAAAGGCTGCTGGGGGCCATACTCAGGCACCTGGGCCTGCAGAACATGCCCATCCTAGAGGAGGGGCACAGCCTGACCCCCCTGCTGGGAGGGCACCTTCCCACCCAGAAGCAGCCCAGAGAAGAAGGGGGACAGGATGGAGGGCTGGGCACAGGCCACGAGCCGCTCAGCCCCGGGAAGGACCCACTGCAGGGCACCACAAGCAGCTCCCTGGTTGCTGATGTGGGGCAGATGATGCAGAGGATTGAGGAGAACAAGAGCGGCGTTGCCAAGGTAGAGGTTCTTCCTGGTGCCCTCGCTGTTCCCCTGCCAGATGCCCCCTTCAGCAGGGCCCACAGCACCGCTGTGCTGCCCTGAGACCACAGTGGGGGTAAAGCTCTTGGCCCCCAGGGACCCTGTCCTGGGTCTCACCCCCATTCCCCTCTCCTAGGCTATGGCTCTGTCCCAGGATCTCCTTGAGGAGATGGGTGGGGTGAAGGCGGCGCAGTCCCGCATGGCAGGACAGATGCAGAAGATCCAGGAGGCGCTTGGCTTGGTGAGTTGCTGTCAGTGCTGCAGGGGTTGGAGCTGAGCCCTCGCCCCCACCTGCCTGCCCCTCACAGCATCACCCCCCGCAACCCCCCTGTCTTGCAGCCCTGGGTGTCACCCGGCACAAAGGGCACCGGGAGGGAAGAGCAGGAAGGGTGTGCCAAGGAGGGTAGGGTGGGGGAGCTCAGCCCCCTGCCAGGGAGCCCTCCACCCTGCATTGGCCAGTGCTGCCTCGGGGGGGTGGCAGGGGAGGTGGGGGCAGGAATGGGCATTGATGCCTACAGGTCAGGCTGGTGGGAGAGGGAACTGCCCAACCAAAATGATGCTGAGGCCCAGCTTAACCAGCCACCCATCACAAGAAGAAATGGGGGAGCCGGGAGGGAAGGAACATCTGCCCCATACAGCAGAGCTACAGCCCTGCCCAGCAGGCCTCTGCCCAGTGCCCCAGGGAATTCATGGATGCTCCATTGAAATCCTGCTCCTGTGCCCCAGTTGCCATCCCTTGTCCTCGCCCTGCTCCAGGAGAACCTCCAGGATGCTGCTGGCAGCTGCCCAGGGCCTGGGGACACGGACAGGTGCCCTGGGCCTGCCCATGTCACTGCACGGCTGCCTGTAACCCTGCTCTCTTTTGCCTCCTCTTCCCAGGAGGGCAGTGGGAGCCAGCCTGCCCCCACCGACTCACCCCCATCAAATGCAGACACCCTGCCCAGGGAAAGCTCATCACCGGGGCTGGAGGGACCCGGGACACAGCCTGTGGCCAGGACCGGCAAGGGGACTCCAGGGACACAGCCTGGCTCCCTTAAGGTGGAAGCAGGGGTGCAGACAGCATCGGTGACCCCTGAGCAGTGGTCAGGTGCTGCCTCAGAGGAGACAAGAACCTCTGACGCTGAGGCCACCAGCCCAGGGACGCAGCCAACGTCCCCTGGCACCATGAGCCCAGCATTGCAGTCAGGGTCCCCTGAGGAAGAGATCATCACCCCAGCGATGGAACCAGGATCCCCTGGGAAGGAAGAGACCATGACCCCAGGGATGCATCCAAGATGCCCTGGGGCACAGACCATCAGCCCAGGGATGCGACCAATGTCTCCTGGTGCCAAGACGACCACCCCAGTGTTGGAAACAGGGACCCCCAGCACCCAAACCAGCACCCTGGGAGTGCAGCCTGGCTCCCCTGGAATCCAGACCACCATCCCCGAGATGCAACCAGGGACCTCCAGATCCCAGAGCAGCACCCCAGGGATGAAGCCTGAGGGCCCAGGCATCCAAATCACCACCCCAGAGAGGGATCCAGGGACCCTCAGCACCAAGACCACCATCCCAAGCATGCAGGCAGCACTTCCTGGCACCCAAGAGGAAGGAGCAGTGCTTCAACAGAGCCACCACAGCATGAAGCCTGTCCTTCCCGGTGCTGTGCAAGTCATTGGTGAAGCCACTCCTGGGGGTCTGGGGACCCAGAGTGATACTGGAAGCACCCAGCTTGCCCAGCCACAGCAGCCAGCAGCAGGGACCCTCTCGGTGTCAGCACAGGGGATCGACAGCCACCCTGTCTATGCCGATGCCAGAGCCGTGTCTCCTGTGCAAGAGCCCACCATGACCTGGGGGTCCTCGGGCTCCATCAGTGTCCCCAGCTATGAGGAGGAGACAGCAGAGGCTCTCCGCCAGGTTGAGCAGCTCCACCACCTCTACGCTGCCCTGAAGGAGCAGGTGGTCCAGCTGGAAGCCACCAAGTTGGACCGCAGCGAGCTTGAGAAGCAGCAGCGGCTCGTACCAGAGGAGGGAAGTGGAAGCCCTGGGGACACAGGCAGGGTGCCTTTTGGCATGGGGACTCTGGCATTCTCAGAGCCTGACACTGAGGGCAAGAGACCCCCTCACCAAGAACGTGTCCCCTTGGGCCATGACACTCTAGAGGAGGAGAGCATGGCCAGCATCCTGTCTGAGCTCCAGGGCCAGGTGTCCTCCCTGCAGGGCCTGGCCAGTGACCTGAGAGCTGAGAAGGTGAAGGTGAGCCAGTGGCAGTCCCCAAGGGGCTGTGGGGATGCCAGGGGGTACTTGGGCGGGAGGGGGCAGCCCATGGTCCCCAGTGCTGGGAGGACATGTGGAGCTGTGCCCTGACTCTGCCACCACTGCCATTCCCAGATCAGGCAGCTGGAGGATGCCATGAGAAAGCTTTCCTCAACTGGAAAGGACCGGAGAGTGGATGGCAGTGACGAGATGGACGGGCAACCGGGGTAAAAGGATGGGAGAGGGTTCCCAACCCCTGGGGCTGCCCTGAAGGAGCATCCCAGTTGGGAGGGCAAGGAACACCCCAGCCAGCAGCCCCGTGGAGGCTAAGCCTACCCGTGCCCCTGTCTCTCTGTCCAGGTCCGTGCTGCAGGATCTGAAGAGAGAGCTGAAGGAGCTGGGCAAGCAGCAGGACATGACCAAGGCCACACTGCAGCAGGTGGTGAGGGAGGCAGCTGAGCAGCGGCAGGAACAGGTGAGGCCGGAACAGGCTCCCACCGTCCCCCCACCCGCTCGCCTGGGGGGTGGTCCTGGCTGCCCAGGACCGTGGAGCCTCCAGAGCAGCTGGGCTCCTGGCTGTCTCCACTCCATCTCAGGGGCTCTTCCTTCTCCCCTTCCTGCAGCTGGACAAGCTGAGGGTGATGGGGGAGAGCGCAGGGCAGGAGCCGGCAGAGGGTCAGGCAGCATGCCCCATCTGCAGCAAGGACATCGGGGTGCAGGTGGGGCTGCTCCTCCAGCGCTACGAGACGCTCCAGGAGGTGGTGGACTCCTTGACGGACAAGATGGCGACGCACCTGCCAGAGAGGAGACAGGTAGGGAGATGCCGGCAATGGGGGGTTGGGAGGGGGCTGCTGGGCCCCCCTTGCCTGGCACCACCTTGTTGCCTTCCTCCCTGAAGCAGGACCCGGCACTGCTGAAGGGCATCCAAGCTGCCGTCAGGCAGACACAAGCCAACTGCATGAAACTCAGATCCATCACAGGGAACCTCCAGGATGAGCTGCATGGGAAGCAGAAAGATATCGAGGTGCGTGGCAGAAGCCCAGTGAAACCTCTGGGCAGATGCCAGGCTGGGGACCCCCAGGGATCTGTCGCACTGTCCCCCTGCTGGCAGCCCTGCGGAGCTTCCAAATGCCTTGGCTGGAGGGTCTTGAGGGAAGTGGGGAGGCAGGGGGTGCTGGGCTGGCCAGAAGGCAGTGCCACCCATGCCACGGTGTCACAGGGTGCTTTCTGCATTGGCAGACTCTGTTCCGGTGCTTGGAGAAGCTGGAGAAGGAGAAAGAGGACAAGGAGGAGCTGTTGCTGGCAATCAATGTGGTATGGCCTCAGGGGATCCTGGCACCTGGTCTCTCGGGTGCTGGCACAGGGACAAAACCATCTGGGGAGAGGGAGGATTTCCAGCCCCCCTCGCCTGCAGGTCGCTCTGTCTTCCCCCCAGGTCCCTTGGGCTGGAGGGACCAAGCCCGCGGGGGTCGGGGGGTGAGCAGGGCCACACAGGCACTTCTCCCTGTCTTCCTGAGACCAGCTGGCCCTGCCCATTGTCCCTCCAACCTTTGCCCACCGCTCTCCTGCCGTTCCCCCTTGCTAGAAAGCCGACAGAAGCGCCCTGGCCGGCAAAGTCAATTGCTCCCAGTTTGACGCCTGCATGGAGCGGCTGAACGAGACCATCCAGGAGATGCTGAGCCGGGTGATGGGCCTGGAGCAGGGCTTGCAGCAGGTCCAGCAGCAGCTGAGCCAAGGGATGGACTCCAAGGTGAGGGGTGCCTGGTCCCCACCGTGCAAAAGTGGCCCCTTTGGGACATGGCAGCCTCAGGCAGCATCGCTGTGAGGGGCCTCGCTCCCAGCTGCACCCCCTGGGGCCCGCACCGTCCCGTGCCGGGGTGCTGGCTGAGGCAGTGTACCCATCTGCAGCTGGACCGTGTGGAGCTGGGGCCTTTCCGGCAGCAGCTGGAGGAGCGCTGGAAGCGCATCCTGGATGAGAAGGTGCTGACGCCAGCAGCTGAGGAAGCGGCCGGCATTAAGAAGTGAGTGCCATGGATGGGGACAGTGGTGGCCCTGGGGACAGTACTCACCCCGTTCCCTCCAGCTGTCCTGGCCGCTGCCCCCGCGGTACCCTGGCCTGGGACAGTGCAGCCAGCGAAGGGTGGGCACGCTGACAAAACAGCTGCACCTGGCGCTCCCACCATCAGAGGGGTCCCCACTTTCCAGGGGAGGTGAGGAGGATGAGGAGGAGGCACCTGTGCGATGGAGCCCTCCCAAAGCAAAGCAAAGCAAAGCTGGGGGTGGGTGCAAAGGCTTTCTGGAGTGAGGGGAGGGGACAGTGCTCTGTCTGCCCAGGCAGGGGTGTGACACGTGGTGCCGCGGAGCCGGGTTGTGACCAGGGGCTGCGTGTGCCCCCAAGGAGCTCCCCCAGCCCTTTTCTCTCCCACCCCTAGGCAGCTGCTCGAGCACTTCCACTGCTTGTCCTGCGACCAAGCCCTCAGCATGCTGGTGCCTGGCCCGTGAGTAGCACCCGGCATCCATGGGTGGGATGGGGGGAGACGGGTGCTGGTGGTGCCCCGCCATGCCAGGAACAGGGTTTTGGGTGCCTGCCTGGCGGGTCTGACCCTGCCGAGCCTCCTCGCAGCCGTCTGGCAGTGGGGGGGCCGGAACCCTCCCTGGAGGCAGTGTCAGGGGGATGCTGTGGGGTACAGGCCTCTGCGTTTTGGGGCACTGCCCCAAGCTGGGCTGGGCCGTTTGTCCCCCGCCGCTCACGTGTGGGTCCTGCCCTCCTCAGGAAAATGGAGACCGTCCCGTCCTTACCGCCGCTGTGCCCCCGCCTTGCTGGGCACCCCCACACCGTCCTCGAGCAGGAGGAAACACGGCAGCATGGCCCCAGGTAGGAGAGATGGGAACCCAGCCCCCGGGGTCTGGGGTGGCCCAGCCTGGCACAGGGGGGCAGAGAGGTGCCGCGGAGGGTCGCTGCACTCGCCTCACATCTCGGAGGCTTTGTAGCCCGCCCTAAGCTGGCTCATCTAGACCAGGTCTCTGTCTAACGGCGATGAGTTCCATCCAGTCTCAGCCTGACCACTGCTTTTGCCGGGATTTGGGTCCATCCCACATAACAAATGGCCAAAATTAAGCACCCTGGTGTAGAGTGACGTCTGGGGTGCTGCAGGGCCCAGCGCTGAGCACCCCATGCCCTGTCCCACAGGGAGAAGGCAGCTGAGTGCGGGTACCCCAGAGTGCTGCGGCAGTGCGGGGGCCAGCACACCCTCACCCAGAAGCTGCAGCACCACCCCCGCTTCCAGCCCGTCCCACCCAGCACCCCTCGGACGCGCCCGCCCCGCATCCTGCCCCCCATCAAGGTAGGTATGATGGAGGTAGGGATGTGGCAGTGGCGACTGAGGCTGAGGGGTGATGCTGCATGCACGGGTGTGTGTGTTTAAACCCATGCCTCAGTTTCCCCAGGGGGAGCTGCGAGTGGGAGGGTTGCTTGGGGTCACTGGAGTCGGCCCTGAGGCTCAGCCAACCTGCTCTCTCCTTCCCAGAGCGACGCGAGGAAGCTGATGGGCCAGGAGAGACACATCTCTTTGAGACGGACAGGTGGGCAGCTGCCTGTGCTTGTGGGTGAAGAGGGTACAGCCCCGGCAGGCTTGGGGAGGGGGTGCAGCAGGTGTGGGCAGGGTGCCCATGGGGTGCCAGGTTCTCCCCAGCCTTTTCACCCCCAGGTTCCCTCTGGTCTCTCCTGACAGGCTTCTTCCCGAGGCACAAGCCTGAGCTGTCCCCAAGGCTGTTGGCACCTGGCAGGGGGGATGGACACAGGGAACTGCAGTGTTCCCAGTGGGTGGGGGTGAGGGGCATCCTGTGCCTGCAGCCGGGCAGGGTGGGATGGGGAGGGCAGGTGCCCCTGCTGCCTGCCCTCTCCTGCGCTGGCAGAGCTGTCCATAGCCATCACCCACCTCTGGGCTGCAGGGGAGCTAATCCCTGCCTATCTCCCCCAGGCACAGCCGCCTCGCAGGAGCGCAGACCAGCCACCTCTGACAGCCACCTCTCTGAGGCAGCTGGGCTGCTCCAGGAGCAGCAGCATGGATCCAGCACCCTGAAGGACAGGGGGTCCCTGGCTAAAGCCCCATCTTCCCGGATGGCAAGAAGGTGACTGAGAAGATCCAGCCAGCACCAATAAACGCCAATGGGCAGCTGAGTTGTGTGTGGCCTGAGCTGGGCAGCCCCGCAGTGGGATTTCCCCATTGTGCACCGGGAGGGGTGGGCAGCTTCCCTCATCCTGCAGTCACGCATCTCCAAGGAGCTGAAAGCAGTCCTGGCCCTGTGCTGCCCCCAACACTCCCGGGTCTCCACGAGCCCCATGTGGCCCCAGTGGCCCCAGCCAGGGGACCTGGTGGCCCCAGAAGGACTCTGGGGGAGCTGGGCACTGCAGCAGGAGGAGGAGGGTGCTCAGGTGCTGCTGAGGGAGGGGGGAACAGGGACCTTGCCGGCAAGGGCAGAAGCAGGACATGGCTTAACATGGCCAAGGACGGATTCCAGCCCAAGCCCGTGGGTTTGCTCTTGCTTAGCCCCAGGGATAAACAGCAGCGCTGAGCTCTTTTCCTTCTCTCCTAGTGGAGACCCACCCCTTCCTCGTCCCTCTTCCAAGGCTGCTGTCGCTGGGAAGAGGCAGGCACTGAAGCCGCTGCTGCCTGGCTCTGGGGCAGCTGATGCTTCCCACCTCTGGGGCACAGCACCATCACCCCTTCTGCGTCCAACCTCGGGGGGAGAACACGGCCCCCTCTTCCCCTTCTGCCACCCTTGTGGTGCAGGGCTGCTTCTCCCTAGCCCACTTCTGCCACCCATCCCCTCATGGAGCTGAGACCAGCACAAGTCATGTCATGGCCGATGAAAGAGCAAGAGCTGGGTTCACAGGGGCGGGGCTTCAGGGGCCAGGCTGGCAGGGGTCAAGGCCCAGGAGCCAGCACCCCCATTTGACATTTGGGCCCGGCACGGCTGTGAAGAGCCAACTCGCCAGACCCCTGTTGTTATTCCCCTGCACCCGGCAGCCATGGGTGGGATGGGAGGAGATGGGTGCTGGTGGTGCCCTGCCGTGCCAGGAACGGGACTTTGGTGGCTGCCTGGTGGATCTGACCCTGCCGAGCCTCCTGGCAATTTTGGGGCACTTCCCCAAGCTGGGCTGTGCCATTTGTCCCCTGCTGCTCACTTGTGTGTCCTGCCCTCCCCAGGAAAATTGAGACCGTCCTGTCCTTACCGCCATCCTTGGATGAAGTCCAGGGTGAGGGGTTCCTGGTCCCCACCTTGCAAAAGTGGCCCCTTTGGGACTTGGCAGCCTCAGAGATGCTCTGAGAGTTCTTGCCCCCATCAGTCACTGTGAAACCCTGCTCTGAGGCTTTGCATCCCTAGGACACTGTCGCAGCTTTGCGTAGCTGTGCTGCCAAGGTGGCTCCTGCAAGCAGCAGCCAGAAGGTCTCTGCAAGCCCCAGACTGTAAACTACAGCCAATTGAAGGCCAGAGTTGCTGCTGACCAAGGCCAAGGTAATCAGAGACAGTCACAGCACCTCTTGGAATCACATAAAGGAGATAAAAAACCTGCAGGCAAATGCATTTTGCCACTGGAGAAGGGAGTGAGAAGATGTCACAAGCTGCACGGACACCAAGGCCAGGCCCGAAGGAGAGGGGGAAAAGAATGAGGCCCTCGGGGTGCAGGAGAGAGAGATTCCCTTGCAGCTTGTGGAGGAGACCATGGTGGAGCAGGTGTCCCCTCGCAGCCCACAGATGAGGACGGGGAGCAGAGACTGTCTACGGCCTGTGAAGAGATTGATCACGCCTCAGCAGGTTTGCTGGGGGACTTGTGACTCTGGGGGGGACCCAGCCAGAGGGGTCTGGGCCTAAAGGTCAGCACCCCATGGAAGGAGCCACGCTAAGGCCTGTGGTGAGGAGATGACTCTCCGATAGAGAGGACTCAGACTGGAGGTGTTCGTGAAGGACTGGCTCACATGGGTGGGACGCCACGGTGCTGCTGGGGAAGAGTGTGTGTGTGTGTAGAATGCCCCCCCCACCCCAGCTAAGGAGGACAACTTGGGAGAAACAAACTGAACCCCCCATTCCCCATTCCCTGCCCTTCTCTGCACCGCAGTGTTGGGGAAGAAGGGAGCAAATGTATGTTTAAAGTCTGTGAAGAAGGGAAGGGTGAGGGGGGAAGTAGAAGTGTTAAGATCTGGAGGAGGAAAGCAGCTTGTGAGGAATTGACTGGAACCCCACTCCCCATTCCCTGCCCCTCCCCATGCCGTGCTGGGGGCGGGAAGAAGGGAGTGAAATCTCAATGAAGTTCAAGTCTGCAAAGAAGGGAGGGGTGGGGAGAATGTGCTTTAAGACCTGGCCACGCTTCTCAATACCCGACTGGTTCACCGAGTGTGTAGTTATAGTGCAATAAATCACTTTTCCTTTATTCTGTGTTGAGTCTGTTTTGCCTATTGCACTAATTGGAAAGTGATCTCTCTGTCCTTACCTCGAGTCCTAAGCCTCCTGATATATATTTTCTCCCTTTTTCAGCTGAAAAGGGGAGTGAGTGAGCAGCTTGGTGGGCATTTGGCCTCTAGCCAGGGCCAAACCACCAAAGACATTGTTACGGGCCTGTCTGTTATTAAAAACGTTCCCCCTGGAACAATGACCCTTTGACTCTTGTTCCGTGAGGGTTTAATTCTGGGTGGTTTTTCACTGAAAACTCTCTCCCTGAACCAGTGACCCTAACACTCGGCTCCATTTCACTTTAGTTTTGCCCTGTGCATCATTAAAAATGAAAGCAGTGACCCTGCAACTTTGGTTCCACATTTCTTTGATTCTGGCCTGTCCATCATGGAAACCTGTCCCCTGGAAATAATGAGCGTGTGACTTTGGGTCCTTGTCACTTTGGTTATGCCCTGTGAGTCATGAAAAACAGTCCCCTGATAACAGTGAGCCTGTGACTTTGGTTCCATGTCACTTTGGTACCGGTCTGTTCATTACTGATCACTATCCCCACTGGAAACAGCTTCATCTGGCCTTTCTGTTGCTGAAAACCATCCCACAGAATCCCTTGACTCTGACTTTGGTTCCAGAGCATTTAGCTTCTGGCCTGCTAGTGAAAGTGATGCTCTGGAAACATCTTTTGATCTAGGCAATCATTTTGAGCCTCAAAAAGCTTTTTTCCTTCTCTGTGTTTCTGTCTCTGGACTCCAGCCACTGTTTTTCTATTCTGCCCTGAGTGAGTCCCATAGGCCATTGTTATTTTTGCCTTCTCAGTCTCTCTCTGTCTGGCTTTATGTTCCTGTCATTCGAGGACGTAGCACCTCATCGCCAGTTGGTTTCTTTCTCCATCTCTCTCAATCCTGTTTTTGAAATCTTCCCTCTCTGTCCTGTTGCTATCTTACCCTTTCTCCATCTCGCTCTGTCTTGGTCCCTGTCCCTGATCTCCTAAAGCCTGCCCTCTCTGCTCTCGTGCTCGTTCGTACTTTTGTCTTTCCCCATCTCAGTTTGTCTGGCTCCCTGTCTCTCTTGCTTCATTTCTCCCTCTCTGCTGCATCGCCTGTCCCTTGTTTCCTTTCTCCTTCCCTCTCTCCCCATCTCTGAGTGGCTGTCTGTCAGTTCTGCTTCTCTGCCTGCTCACCCAGCAGGTTTAAACCTCCCTCTCTTTAAGTTCCAATTCCTCCCTCCCTCTGTGGAAGTCCATCAGGAGGTTTATGGCCAGGAATCCTTTTCAGAGCTGACACCTGTTGTTTGGGAGCTGTTGCTGGGTGGGGGTGAGCGGGGGAACCACCCCTTGGGCAGGGACAATCAAACCTTACACCCACCCTACACCCACCCACCACACCTGACTGCCCCTTAGGGGCGGAGGAAGAACTGGTGGGTATATAAGCTAAAAAATGCTGTTTTATAGGGTACAAATACTACTTATGGAGTCAAGTTGTGTTTTACAGACTAAAAGAGATGTTTTGTAGCAGAGACGTGGTGTTTTATAGGATGAAAATGGTTTTTTATTGAATAAGCTAGTGGTTTATAGATATAGAAATGGGGGTTCGTAGAAGAAAATGGATTATAAAATGAGATTGTAAAATAAAATGGTGTTTTTGTAGAATAAAATGGGGGTTTCCAAAAGAGAATGGTGATTTCATAGCTTAAAAATGGAGTTTTTATAGAACAAACTGGTGGTTTATAGAATAAAGGGGTGCGTGCAGCATGAAGTAGTGGACTGTAAAATAAAAGGGTGGTTTCACTGTATAAAAATGGAGTTTAAATAGAATAAAAAGGTGGGTTTACAGGATAAAATGGTGTTTACAGGCTGAAGTGGCTGAAGGATGAGATGAGAAACCGTGAGACAAGGAGGATGAGGAGTAACCCAAAGGAGACAAATGTCGAGGTACTTGCTAACATCACCTGTCTGGGCGATGGACAGGGCTGGCAAGATTTGAAGGAAGATATGGCAGAAGTGGTGACACAAGCCTCAGGAAATGCAGGTCTCCGTTGGTATCAGGAGGTGTGGTGAGTTGTGCATCTGGCCATCTCTACCATGATTCTAAAAATCCATGGCTGCCTCCTTCCTGTGAATGGCAAGTGGGATACCTGGGGAGCTTTCAGGCCAAGGACATCTCTCAACCCTCAACCCTTTGGTTTGGGAGCTATTGCCAGACATTGAGCATTTCATTTAAGAAGATGAACAATGGTACAGATGGAAAATGAAATAAGGCATGTTAGGACCATTCCCTCGGGAAGGAAAGCCATGAGTCTCAGTGTTAGAAGGGCTTTAGTGATAAAATGTACTCCAGCCAGAGACAAAGAACCACAGCTGTAGGTGGTATTGCCAGTCCTCACTCAGATTTTCTTCTTGGCTGCAGCCGTGTGCAGGGGTTGGATGAGCTCCAGGTGTCAAAAATGAGACTGGTGGAAATGTCCACTACTAGTAAAAGACAGCAAGCTCCTGTGGGGACTGGAGGTTTCTCCTGATTTGCACAAGGCTGCTGTACACTTGGAAAGAAAAGCCCTGAGCCCCAGGGTCAGGCAGTCTTCTTTGAAAGGTGGACAATGTAATAGAGAGAAAAGGAGATCAGGCAATGTTACAACAGTTCCCTTGGCTTGGAAAGCTCAAAGCCCCAAAGTCAGTGAGTCTGCTTTTGGGCTACATGGGGAGGTTTCAGGCCAGGGGGAGCATTCAATGCTCGCATGTTTGGTTTGAGAGCCATTGCTGGATGTTAAGAATTTTGGAAGGTGGTCACTGGTAGAGCTGGGAAATGATGTAGGGCACTGTTAGGACCATTATCTTGGCAAAGAAAGCTGTGAGCTGCAGAGTGAGGTGGGCTGCTTGTGGGCTACATGGGGAGGTTTCAGGCCATGAACATCTTTCCGTTCTCTCATGTTGGGTTTTGGACCTATATGCAGAGGTTTAGCATTTCTCAGGTGTGGCACTGGTAGAGCAGGAAAATTACTTAGGGCCATGTTAGGACAGTTCCCTCGGCAAGGAAAGCTGTGAGCCCCAGGGTCAGGTGGGCTGCTTGCAGGCTACATGGGGGGCTTTTAGGCCAGGAACATCTTTCTGTTCTCTTACTCTGGCTTTTGGAGCTATATCCAGACATTTAGCATTTTCCACGTGGTGCACTTTTTGAGCTGGGAAATGATGGTCACGTAGTCAGACAGTCAGGTGGGCTGCCATTCTCCATGGCGGCCGGTCTCCAAGGCGGCCAGTAAGGTGGGCAGCTGGTCTTCAGGGTGGATTTTTAGCTGGGTGTCTGGTCTCCAAGGCAGCTGGTCTCCAAGGCAGCTGGTCAGGCAGGCTGCGGGTCAAGTCAGGCGGCGGGTGAGGCAGGAAGCCGGTCAGGCAGGGTGGCTGGTCAGGTAAGGCGGCCAGTAGGGTAAGCAGTTGGTCAGGACAGGCATCCAGTCAGGTCTGGCAGGCGTCAGGTCAGGCAGCCGGTCAAGATGACAGCTGGTATCATAGAATCATAGAATCATAGAATGGTATGAGTTGGAAGGGACCCCAAGGATCACAGAGCTCCAACCCCCTGCCACAGGCAGGGCCACCAACCTCAGGCCTGGATCTACACTAGGTTGCCCAGGGCCCCATCCAACCTGGCCTTGAACACCCCCAGGGATGGGGTATGGGCAGGCAGCCAGTCAGGTCTGGGGGTTGGTGAGGAAGGTGGCTGGCCTGGCAGGCGGCAGGTCAGGTCTGGCAGCCTGTCAGGTCAGGCAGCAGGTCAGGCAGGGTTATTCCTCACCACCAGCTTTACCTGACCTGCCGTCTGCCCGCCCTGACTCTCCATCTGCCCTAATGACTGCCTGGCCTGATCAGCTACTAGACCTGACCCGCCGTCTGCTTGACTGGCAGTCTGCCTGACCCACCACCTGACCTGTCCCTCCACCTGACATGACTGGCTGCCCAACCTGACATGACCAGCCACCCAGCCTGACCCACCACCTGCTTGACCGGCGGTCTGCCTGACCTGCTGCCTGCCTTAATGACCGCCTTACCAGACCGGACACCAGACCTGACCAGTCGCCTGCCTGACCAGCCTGCCTTACCTGACCTGCATCCTGACCTGACCCACCATCTGCTTGACCAGTGGGTCAGGTCAGGTGGCCAGTCAGGCAGCCGGTGGGTCAGGCTGGTGGCCAGTAAGGAAGGTGGCTGGTCAGGTCTGGGAGTTGGTGAGGCAGGCAGCTGCTCAGGAAGGTGTCTGGTTGGGTGGGTGGCCAGTCAGGTGGGCGGCTGGTCTCCAAGGCAGCTGGTCCTCAATGTGGTGGTTTAGATGGGCGCCTGTTCTAAAAGACACCTGGTCAGGTGGGCAGCCAGTCTGCAAGACGGCCGGACTGCCAGGCAGCCTGTCAGGCTCACAGCCGGTCAGCAAGTCGGGGGGTCAGCAAGTTGGCTGATCAAGAGGGTGGCTGGTCTGCAAGATGGCAAGTCAGGGGGGTGGCTGGTCTGTAGGGCACCGAGTCGGGGGGCGGCAGCTGCCCAGTCACCAAGGTGGGCAGTCAGCAAGGTACCCGCTCAAACAGGCAGCTGGTCGGCAATGTGGTGGGTTAGGGGGCAGCTGGTCAGCAAGGCTGCCAGTCTGGTAACCCTGTGAGCAGAATTCTGGGTAAAGTTGACCTCTAGTAATTCCAGTTGCTGATTGATGACCTCTAGTAAGCCTCTGAGCAGAATTTTGGGTCAAGCTGACCTCTAGTAAACCCATATGATAATTGATGACCTCTAGTAACCCAGCTCTACCAGTGTCACTTTGAAAAATGCTAAATGTCCGGATATAGCTCAAAAACCATATGGGCCATAACTGAATGAAGTTCCTGGCCAAAGCATGTTCCTGCTGCTCATTCTGCCATGGTACCCTGGGGATGTGCCTGGGATAGGTGCACAGCCCAGGAGGGAGCATCTGGCCCTGGCATGTAGTTGTGGGGGAGCTGGAGTCCCCACAGCTCCCAGGAAGGTCCCTCACATCTTGCCCTGGGCTTCAGCCCTCCCGGAAGCTCGGGTTTGGGAGCTGCCAGGCTCATGGGTGACACGAAGGACAGTCCCCACGGGCCAGAGGAATCCCAGCCTGCGGCCACCGCTCCTGGGGAGGGCGGGGAGAACGGGACTCATAGAGCAGGGTGCGGGGGGGGGATCCTGCTCTGCCACGGACAGACTCGCATCCTCCGAGGGGACGTTTGGTGGGACCCTCGTGGCAAGGGGCAGTGACAGCCCCGGCTGGGCGGGAGGGGACCCCGCCTCTCCCCGCCCGCCCCGGCTCCGGGCTCTGACCCGGATCGTCCTCCCGGAGTAGCGGCGGCCCCAGTTCCCCGCGTCCCGCTCCACTCGGGCCCCGCCGCGTATCGGCGCAGTGACCCTCGGGGCGGGGGGGGTCCCGGGCAGCTGCGGGGCCGCGCCGGGCTTGGCGGAAGCGGCCGGGAGCCGGGAGGGAGCGGGGCAGGGGCGGGCTCCGCGCAGGGTCGAATCCCGGTCCCGCCGCCGCTTCCTCGCATGGAGCGGCCGGGAGGTACCGTGCCGCAGCCCCGGGTTCTGGCCTGGAGGAGCCCGGCCCCGCGGGGCCCCGAGCCCCGGCCCGAGCGGTCCCGCCCGGTCCCGGCTCCCGCGGCTGCGCGGGCACAAGCGGCGGCCGGGCCGGGGGCGGCAGCTCCGCGGGGCTCCGGGAAGGGCCCGGGCGAGTGGCGCCATCGGGCCCCGGCAGCCCTGCCTCCCTCCCGGGCGCGGAGCCGGGGCCCCGCGGGGCGGCGCGGAGCGGCGAGGACCCGGGAGCGGCCGCCCTGAGCCCAGGTGAGGGACGCGGCGGGGGAAGGTGGCGAGCGGGGGCGGGCCGCGGGCTCCGCGGGGGCTCCCCGGGCCGGGCGCGGGCCGGGTCCTGCCGGGGAGCCCCTGTCCCTCTGCTCGGCGGTGCTGGCCCTGGAGCCCGGGGACACCTCGGGCCCGCTCCAGCTCGCACACGCTTCAGCGCAGCCCCCGCCCGGCCCCGCTCCGCAGAGGCAGCTCCAGCTCCAGCACGGAGGCGCCTCCGATCCAGGCGCTCGGTGCTGCAGGGAAGAGATGTTGCTGCCGCTGCTGTGTCCCGCTGCGGCCGGCAGGAACCTGTGCGCCTTCCCTCTCCCGCTGATGGAAGCTCCAGCCCGGTGTGAGTTCAGCTCCTGACGCTGCGCGCTCCGGGTAAGAGATGCGCTGGCTGAGGGACCCTCGTGAGTGCTCCCCCCTCATCTAACAGACCCTCTGCATCGGTGCAGCTCCAGCTCGTTCAGCCCTGACTGAGGGATGCTGTGGCTGATGGACGCCCCAGCTCTGTGGCAGCCGCCCCGTTTGGCTCCCTGGGCTGCACACTACAGCCAGGAGAAGCTCCCACAGCTCTGGCCCATGACTGCTCCACCTCCAGCCCCTGGTGTCGACTTGGGCTTTTGTGCCCCTCCTGCCTGGCCACGGCTCAGCCCCGGACTCTGCAGGCTCCAGGTAAGTGACACTCCAGCTGCCGGACGAGCTTTCCCACTCCCCCTCTTCCCCGTGTAGCCACTGCTTTTTTGGAAGCCCCGAGGCTGCTGAGCCCGGTGTTTGTTCTGCAGGTTCCAGCCTGCATTTTGCAGGTGCTCATGGACTCATTCCCCCTGCTCCAGTCCCTGCAACACTCCAGGGAAGAGACACTCCTGTTCCTTCCAGCCCCGGGGACTTCTGACCATCTGCAGCTGGGGGACACCCCAGGTCCTGCACGCTCCAAGGAAGATGTGTTCCTGCTCCAACCCAGCCCCATGGACACTCGGCTCTGCACCCCCAGCTCAGGGGCTCTCAGTTCTGACTCAGAGCTGCTCTGCAGCCCAGGTTGTACATCAAGCACTGTCATCACTCACACAGCCCCTCCTCTGAATGAAGCAGTGGTGCCCCCGTTTCGCACAGAGACCATCTCAGACATTGAGTTCAGCCTGGTGCACGCCAGCATCCCACACTTTGGGGGCAAACATGACTGGACCCCCACCTCCAGTACGGGTCCTGCAGCCCTGACACCCCTCCCTCCCTCCCTCCCCAACCTCTGCCCACCCACCCTCACTCCCTCCCTCCCTCCCCAGCCCCTGCCAGCAGCAGCAGCACTTGGGGACAGGAAACAGAACTTGGGCCTCCTGTTCCCCCTCCCCAAAGACTGGTGCTGAGACCCATTCCCCTGCTGCCCCCCAGCTGGTTTCATGCCCAGGCCCACAGCACTCTGCTCTGGGGCCAAGGCCTGAACACGCTGCACTTTGTATCTGGGGGGAATCAAACTGCCAAACCCCGGGACTGAGACAGGCTTTGCAGCCCCAAACGCAGCACTCAGTCCTCACCTTGGGGGGCTGGAGACACCTCCAAGGGCTGCTGCTGCTCCAGACAGTTGTGTGAAGGGAAAGGGGGAGTGCTTGGGAACTGGGGGGCACCTCCCACAGGGAGGAACCAGCCCTGAGGAACCTGAGCCAATTGCCGCCCCCCTATTGCACTCGATTACACTCCACAGCGCCGCAGTTCTCCTCGTACCTTCGATTACAACAGCACCATGAAATAGTAACAGGGTGAGCAGCATTTTCTGTTCTATCTTTATTTAGCCACCATTTCCCGCCCCAGCCCAGCCGGGACCGGGACACCCCAGCACAGCTCGACCACAACCCCGACCCCCGGTGCGGCTCCGGCCCCGCTCGCGAACCGAACCGCCCCCACGCCCCGGGCAGCGCCCGGTGGAACCGCCTCCACCCTCCCCGCGGACACCGGGACCCGCGCCGGCCTCCGGGGCCGCACCCGCCCGACCCAAGCGGGGAGAAGCCGGCGGGACTGGACTCCGCTCCGCTCGGCCCAAGGGACCGGACCGGCCACCCCAGCCGGGACACCGCCCGCCCGAACCCGCCTCGGGGCGGCTCTCCCCACCCGCCTCCCGCCCGGCACTGCCGGCCCCGCGAAAAGAGGCTCCGGCCCCACCAGGCACACGGGGCCCGCGGCCGGCCAGCGCCGCCCGGCTCCGCTCCCAGAGCCCCCAGCCCGGCTCACCGGCGCTCCCGGGGCCGCAGCTCCAGCCCCGCTCCCCGCTCCGCACTGGCGTCACCTCCCATCCGGGCCCGTGACATCGCCCTATCCGCCAATCGCGGAGCCCGACCGACCCTTCCCGGCCCGGGGGCTTGACCGAGAACCGGCAGCGTCCGCGATGCGCCCCCCCGGCACGCCAACGCCGGCCGCCGGGCTAAGGCGCCGGGGACGCGACTTCTGGACTGTCCCGGAACGGCGGCGGCGGGATCGCGGCCTCCCGGGGACGGGGGTGGCCGGGACGCGGAGCGGGAGGGGGACGGGCCCGGATTGAAAGGACAAGAGGCGATTGGGCGGAGCTGAGGCTGCTGGGGCGGGCGGGTCGGACCGGATAGAGAGCGGCTGGGAGCGCGCGGGCGGGGCGAGTGGGCGGGGCCGGGCGGTGACGCCAGAGCGGAGCGGGGGGCGGGGCTGGAGCTGCGGCCCCGGGAGCGCCGGTGTTGGTTCCTCCCGCTGGGAGGTGCCCCGGGGCTGGTTCCTCCCTGTGGGAGGTGCCCCCCAGTCCCCAAGCACTCCCCCTTCCCCTTCACACAACTGTCTGGAGCACTTGTTTATAAATATCTGAAGTATGGGATGCAGGGGGAATTGGCCAGCCCCTTTTCAGTGTCTGTGGGGACAGGACAAGGGGCAATGGCTGCAAGTTAGAGCATAGGAAGTTCTGCACCAACATGCATCCAGTGAGGGTGAGGGAGCCCTGGGACAGGCTGCCCAGGAAGGTGGTGGAGTCTCCATCTCTGGAGATATTCCAGCCCCGTCTGGACGCCTATCTGAGCAATATGAGCTGGGGAGCTGCTTTGGCAGGGGGGTTGGACCCGATGAGCTCTCGAGGTCCCTTCCAACCCCTACGATTCTGTAAGCAGGTCTTGCTGGAAAACCAGCATTTAAAGAGACTTCTTGTGGAATTGCTTCCTTTGCTCCCCTCTGAGCACAGCAGAACTGGCCTGGTCAGGCTTTGGGTGATGCTTCACTCAGGTGCTGGGGGTAGGTGACACCCAAGGGAGGAGGTCACTTGGCTCTGATAAAGATCTCAGCCCTGGATTTGCAAAGCTGGTTTGGGTTGGAGTGACAGAGGTTTTTTGGCAACAGAGGAGGCTTCTGTAAGAAGAGTGAGGATTTCTACTCTCCACCCAGGGAAGAAGGAGCCACAGACACAATGTGTGATGGAGTGACCCCAGTCTCCAGCCCCCTGGGCTGCTGGAGGAGGGGGAGAAAATCAGGGATGAAGCTGAGGCCAGGGAGAGGTGAGGGGTTAAGATTTGCCTCTATTTCCCATTCCCTTACTGTTTAGCTCAGAAATAAATATAATTTATTATTAAGTTGAAGCTGTTGTGGCTGTGATTGATTTGCTGAATGATGTCCCCTTATCTCACCCCACAAGCCTTTTATTGTACCTTTAGCCCCTGCCCAGCTGAGGAGGTGGGTGACAAAGCAGCTTTTAAGGGCATCCAGACAAGGTCAAACCACCCCAGAAGCCAACCCAACCCAACAGCTTTCACTGGGCATCAGCTTAAGTCCTTGAGTGCCCAAGCTCTGATTTTTCCTTAGGGGAGGAAAACCTCAGGGAACTCTGCTTGTGGGGTTTAGCCCCTCTCCCCACCCCAGCAGGGAGCTCTGCCCACAGCACCCAGCATGTGGAATGCCCCTGCAAAGCCCAGTCCCTTGCACTGGGGGCAAGCGTTAAACTTCTAACTCCACTTAACCATCAATTACCTTCTTCTTCTCATCTTCAACTCAAAAAACCCACTCAGACCTCAATAGTTTTTATAGTATCTGTACATTTACCCTTGTAAATCCTTCATTTATAACTATCTACTGATTAACTCAGCTGAGGATTAGTCCATCCATGGGAAAGGCTGCAGATGGGACACTGAGGCAGCTTAGTGTGGTAGTTTGTCATGAATCCTGTGCCTACAGCATAGAGTATGTTGGAATTAACCAATTACTTTGTATTAAGTTGTAGTTTACCTTGACAACAAGCATGCAACAAGATAGGAACATAAGGAAGTTCAGCTTTTGGAGAAGACTGGTCAGTAGCCAGCAGTGACAGCCCCCAGCCCTGGGTGCTTTGCTTGGTAGGGTGAAAGGAAGCACCCAGTGCAGAGGGGGAAGCCCAAGGCTCCATTCCCCCAGCCCAGCCAGAGGAGGGATGTGTGTCCCCATGACAGGAGGGGGAAGTCAATGCCACCCCTCCAGCAGAAGCAGAGACCATTCAACTGCCAGGTCTGATGTTCTATAAACAGTTTATTAGAGTTCAACATACCAAAAGGCAGCTCTTTGTACATCTGAGCCCACATCCTTCTCAAGGAGCATTTGGCAGCTGCACCCCCACAGGAGCAGGGCCAGCTTCTCAGCATCTCTCCCCCCACAGACCCTCCTCAGGCTCCCCTCCCCATCTGCTGCCTCTTCTCTCCTCAGGCAGAATCCTTTTGCTAAGGCATACCAGCATCCTCTGGGACCTACAGGTGAGAGGGGGAGAGGTCACTGTGCCCTCCTCCAACAAGGGTGTCACCCCCCCCACCCCAAAAAACCCAACCTCCTGAGGGATTCTCCAGCACAGAAACTAAGCCCAGGGGCTGTAAATGCCACTTGCCTGTTCAGAGGATGCCCAGAACCCCTGGTTATCCATTTCCAGGGTCTGGGTCCCTGCTTCAGGGTCTCTCCTGTTCCAGAGAATCATCACATCCCACCAGCCACGTCTCTTGGCTCTCAGACACTAGGGAGGAGAGGACAGTGTGGTCCCTGCTCCCCTCAAAGAGGGTCCAGGGCTGCTTTGCCCCGGTTGATTCTGTCTGTCCCTGGGACAGATGGACACCAGCCTTACCACCAGCAAGATGACAGGAACAGTGATGACACAGAGGCCACAGGCAACAAGGATGGCCACACCATACTCAGGAAAGCTTGGTTCAGGTGGAGGAGGCTCCAGGGTGTCCTCTGGAGGAGAGCACAGCAGTTAGAGCCTGCAGGACACAGGGGCTTGACCCTGGGAGGTGGCAGCCACCCACTCTCCTCTGGGATGCAGGAGGCAGTGTATAGGATGCCAATAACATCCACTTGACACCTGCCAGGTTCTTTCTATAGAGCACTTCCCTCCTGCCTTATGTCAGGGTCTCCATCCCCAGTCCCCCCAGGCCGTGCAGAGGGGTAGGACATGGTTGGTCTGAAGGTACAGTCTAGTAACAGCCATCACAAGCTGGTCACCTCACCAGCCAGAGACATCTCACCCTCCCTTTGCATAAGGCACCTGGATCTAGTTGCTCGTGGATCTGTTCTGCCACAAGCTGGTGAAGCTTAGACACCCCTGCCCCAAAGGGAAGCTTACCTCCCACAGCAAGAGAGTATGGGTCCACCTGGAAGTCTGAACCAGCCAGAGCCTTGTTTGGCCCAACTGAAAGCACAAGGGCTTCCAAAACCTCCAGACTGGTCGGAGCAGGTTCTTTGAACACCACATCCCCATGGCAGATCAAGGAGCCAGGCCTGTGAACAGGGTTGGGAAGAGCTCCAGAGCTGCCAGACCCACCACAACCTACACATGTAGGGAGACCTCCCTGGCTCCATACAGCCCTGCTCCACCCCCCAACCCAGGCAGACTCTCTGCTCCCCAACTCACAGGAATCCTCTTATCACCACTTGCAGGAAGCTCCTGTGGTCCCTCAGGGCTCTTGCCACCTGAAAGAAAGCTTTTGCTCAGCTCCCACCAGCACTTAGGGTGCCTCACCCACCAGACCAGCACCCACCAGACCAGCCCACTGCTTCCACAGCCACTGCAGTCCTGCAGCACCTCCAGGTCATCCCTGGCTTCAGGTTTTGGTGACCTAAAGCACCAGCAGAAGGCAGAGGAGAGCCTGGCACTAAAACCTCAGCACCTGCCTCTCAGCAGCTTTCAGCCAGAGCATCAGTGTTGAGGGTCTAGTTTTGACCCCCCAAAGCAGTCCCCCTCTTGCTCCAGTGGTCCTCAGCACCCCAGGAGGCCCACAGCTCCCTCCCATCAGCCACACCTACCACATCCCCAAGGTCTCTGGTGAGCTCCTGGCTCTCCACAGCCAGAGGATCCAGCAGATCCTCACTGAAGTGTCTGTTGAGGATGAGGAAGGAGAGCGGGTAAACCTGGAGGTGAAGCTTGGTGCCTGGAGAGGAGACACAAGGGTTAGGTGAGCAGAGCTGGCCACGAGCCCTGCCACACACAGGGGCTGTCCTTACCCTCCACAGAGAGGGATGTCATGTCCACACAGCAGGTTGCAAGAGCTGTCAGGGCTTGCAGAACCTCCGCAGCATCAGCATGGACAACTGTGTCCAGGTAGAGGTCTCCTTCCATCTCCAGATTTCCATTGGTGTTACTAAGGGGAGAGAAGCAAGGCTGGGACCAAGCTCATCCTCACTGGTCTTCCTCCAGCTCACCCACATGGCAGCAGCTCATGACTCCTCCACCCCAGGGAGGATGCTTGGTCAGCTGCACATCACCTTCCTGGGTTTCCCAGCACAGCACAAGTCATCCTCCCCCATTGTCATTATCCCCACATCACCAGTTAGCTGCTAAGCACACAAAGGGAATTCAGTGAAGAGCTTTTGGAAAGGTCTCCCATACCTGAGATGGGTGACAGTAAAGTTGGTCACGTTGTAGAGGGCACGGAGAGACCAAGTGACCTGGAGGAAGGAGAGACGGCAGCTCACACCCTGCCCCAGCACACATTATCCCACCATGGGGCTGTGTTCCTGACAGGTGGAGTTCCCAGCATCACATCATCCCTTGGAAGAGCCACCAAGGCATGCCATACCTCACTGATCAGCTTCTGCACCTGGTCTGTTCCACTCCCCCAGGGCTGGAGGGCAGCCAGAGAGATGGGCAGCTTCTCAGGGTCCAGGTTCTTCACGCTGAAGCCTGTAAGAGTTAAGACAGTTGTGGCCATGCCCAACTCCTTCACCTGTCTTGGGAGATATTGATCACGCTCAAGTTCATCCCCTGCCACACACCAGATGCCAGCAGGACAGCTCAGCAGAGATGAAGACCTGTCCCTTTCATGGTGGGAAGGGCTTGGGATCTACCACCTCCCAGGACAGGAGAAGCAGGTCAAGGAGGGAAAGGGGTACTGGATCACACAGGTCCAGCCACAGGAGATGTGGTCTCCAGCATCCTTAGCACTAGAGGGTTTTCCATGGGGCAGGAAAGGGGAGGTTGAGTGAATGTGAAGCCCAAACCAGGCAGGTTTTGGCTTTGGTAGAGGTATGGGGAAGACACAGCTCTGCTGTGGGAAGATCTCTGCAGCTTACCACCAGACTGGACAGATTGTGGCTCCAGTTGCCAACTGAAGAGGCTCCTTCCCCTGTTTGCCTCTGTGACAACCGTCCTGATGAGGTGGGAGTTGGTGGGAGCAGGAGCATCCCCCCGGAACAGAGCCTCCCCTCGCACCACCACCGAACCATTCCTGGGGAAGAGAGGAGACAATGGGCAGCCCACCTCCTCTTTGGGAGCAGCTTTAGAGCCCCATCCTCCTGACCTTCACAGCCCACCCAAAGAGATGTCTGAGGCTCCAGATAAAGTCACCTGAGACACTTCCAACCAGGAATCCCTTGGGACAGAACATAGCCCCTTACAAAGCCCATCTGGAACATCTTGCTGGACCCCTCCACATGAAACCCACCCTCTCCATCAGTCCCCCCAGGACAGAGCTGTGTACTCACATGAACTCAAGGATGTTTGCCCACAGGAAGGTCTCATAGGTGGACAATGTTTGGTTTAGCTGGGAGAAAGCAGCACCTGTTAGTTGATCAGCATCAGCAGATCCCCCCCACGTGAAGGGGGCACGTACCAGGGGATGTGGGATAGACCCAGAGGGAAGCCTTGGTGTGATGGGGGTAGGGCAGGCTGGGGTGTGCCAGCCTTCTGGGGGTGGTCACAGCTGAGCTGGCCTAACTGGGGCTAGAAGCAGGACCCAGGAGGGGACAACCCAGCACCAACACCCACTAGCTGTCAGGTGAGCCCAGCCTTTCCTCACACCCACCATCCCAGTCCAGCTCCAGGGATTTACTCATCCCAGGTGATGGACCAATGCAGGGGTGATGCCCCTGCACCCAGAGGCACCACTGTCTTCTCCAACCAGCTCCCACACTCACCATCTGCAGCACCTCTTCCTCTAGGTGCCTGTAGCTCCCTGAGGACTCGCTGCTCAGAGCATCTGTGTAAGCAACACCCAGCAGCCTGAACTGCAGGGGCAGCACATGGGGGGGCTGCACCCCTGGGGACCGGGGTTCACCCACCATCATCAGCTCAGAGGGGGTGAAGGTTTCTCCTGCAGCTGTGGGGAGATGGTCTCCAGCCATGGAAGAGTGCTGGGAGGTGACAGAGTGAGTGGACACAGGCCAAGCATCACGTGTCACTCCTGGTGACACAGACAAGGTCCAAGAGCCAAGCAAGGAGCTGGATGAGCTCACAGCTCCAGGGGATGTCAGCACATAGGATGGAGGTGATGAGCTTGTGGTGCCAGAGTGGTGTGCAGCCTTGGAGAAGTGCTCTGGAGCATGGTTCTTGGAGCTAGGGGGAGGCAGGGAGCCTGGGCTGGTGTGGGTGGGCCCTGAAGGGCCAGCAGCTGGTCCTGCTGATGCTGTCCTTGGCTCACTGGGCACAGCTTCTGCCAGGTCTGCAGCCTTCACGGCCTGGTCTTGCCCTGCAGTGGGTGTACCCTTAGATGCTGTCAGGAGGATGGAATCTGGGTGAAGAGATGGCCTCTGGGTAGGTGACCCCAGGAGAGATGGGTAGGTCCCACCTGAAGCTCTTGGAGACAGAGAAGCCACTGCAGCAGCTCCATCCTTGCAGGGGACTTTGGTCACTCCAGGCTCTGTGATGATGCCAGGGGCTGCTGAGCTCACCCCAGTCATAGCAGGGCCCACAGCCCTGGTCAGGGCAGGGTGGGCTTTGTTGGGAGTCAGAGTGTGCTGTGCCATGGGGGAAGACAGGTCACTTGGCTTCTCCGAGGAGACAACACCTTCCTGCAGCAGAACCTGGGGAAGCAAGGGAGCCAGTGCTTGTGGATGAGATGATGCAGTGCCAGGAGAGGATGTTGAACCAGCAGCCAGAAGCCCAGACCCATTTCCCAGGACCTTGACCAAGACGGTGTCCACCAACAGAGCAGCTTCGCCACGCAGGGTGATGCCAGTGGGATGTGTGTCTCCAAGCATCCCAGGGGTTGCAGTGGAGGGTCCCCACACAGTGCCAGGATGCTTTTGGGTCAAGCCAGATGTCCTTTCTGATGGCAGAGCTGAGGACACCCCTGGAAGGGACGCTAAGTGAGGAGCAGATGTGTGGTCCTCACCCCCAGGCAGTCCAGGGCTTGGTGCCACCTCTTCCTTCTGCTCACTGCAGCTCCTTGGTGTGACTCTGGCACCTGAAGCTCCATGCTGGACATCAGAGAAGCCCCTGGCTGTAGACAGCTCAGATGTGGGCACAGTGCTGGGAACCTGTGCTGCCATCACAGCTCTGCCCTGAAGAGGCAAGTCACCAGCTGTGACCACAGCAGGAGGCTTAGAGCTCACAGCTGGATCCAGATCTGCTCTGCAGAGTGTGGTCTGATGGGCAGGAGGTATCCCAAGGGCCAATGTCTGGTCATCTTGGTGCTGAACTGCTGCACCCTGGCTCTGGGAGAGAGCACCCATGGGTGTCCACACTGACCTGGTATGAGCTGAGGCATCAGATGGGATGAAATTCACTCCAGGTGAGACCAGCTGGGTGGGCACCACCTCCCCCAGCAAGGCAGCACCAGAGGAAGGACCAGGGGTGGGCAGGGGGGGAGGCTGCAGCCACACTGGGTGGGATGCAGGGACCCAGGCAGCTGGCTCACCCAGGCTGGGGGTGCCCTCAGACCTCCCCTCCATGCTCCAGGGCTCCTCCACGCCCGTGGACTGCCCAAAGCCACGGGTTAAGGACACCTCAGGCACCCACGTCACATCCTGCAAGCCCCGTCCCATGCCAGGGGGGCTTCCTGGGACAAGGTGATGCTGGGAGCCAGGGCTGGGGTCATCCAAGGTCTGGAAGAGCTGAGCAGAAGTAGGAGGCATTCCCACACCAGTCACTGAGTCTGGCTGCCACTGTGGCCAGGTCCCAGGTGTCTCCATGGCTCCTTCAGCCCCCGGGGTGCCTGCCAGCACCCTCCTCACCAGTTTGTAGAGCAGGTCACCACGTGTCACCACCAGGCCAGCCCCCATCCCTGGCTGAGCATGGGGAGGAGGTGGGGAGCCTGGGGAGGCCCCAGGCAGCGTAGCCAGAGCCCCCAGGCTGTAGGGCAGAGCAGTGGCAGACAGACAGACAGCCAGCACCAGGAGGGCTTTGCACCACAGCCCGGTGGCAGCTGCCCAGCCCATGGCCATGCCTGCAGGCTCCTCCCTCTCCCCATGGAGGATCCTTTCTGGCTGTAGGGCAGCAACATCCATGGGGACCGGTGGTCCAGCCCCTTGGCTCTGCTCAGGAGAGGCCATGGAGGAAGCCTGGCTGTGGAGAGGTATAGAAGGAGCTTTAGGCTGGGTCCCATCAACCCCCTCCCCCACCATAGCCCACCCCAGAGCATCCTGTGCACCAGAGCCAGGGACAGGAGGTCCCTCATCAAAACACCTCCAGCAGCTCCAAGCAGCTTCTCCAGCTCAGGAAAGTTCAATGCCAAGCTCAGCATCTCCCAGAAGCTTCTGGTAACCAGCCCCCACCTCACTCCCTGCCCCAAACCAGCCACCTCAGCCCAGATAACCTCCCCAGGGGCTACAAGCCCCTACCCCAGCACTCCTTACCTGGCAGCACCCAAGGAGAAGGGAGCACCAAACCCACCACCCTGGTCCTGCCCTTTTATCTCATGACTCAGGGAGGCGGCTCCAACCCTGCTGCTCCCAATTAACACAGAAACTCATTAGCACCCACCAGGTGAAGCTGTCTTGCAGCTGGAGGGGTCCCAGCTTCCCTCCACTCCTCATTAAGCCTTGGTACCAGCCCCAAACACCCCCAATGCTCCCCAAAACGCTGTATTTGGGGGGAGAGGGTCATGGCAGTGCTGTTCCCTGGCTGGGCTCGAGTAATTTGGGATGAAAAACAAGTTTTTGGGTGTTTGGCTCTTGGGACTGGGTGGATTTTGTGCTTCTGATGGGGGATCACACAGGGCAGGGTGTCACAGTAGGAGGACCAGTGTCAGTCCCATTTTGGATCCACAGACCCCTCCCACCAGCACCCTCCCCCAGGGGCTGTCACCCAGGGGCTCACTGGTGCTGGGGGGCATTCCCTTACCCACATTGCTCCCCGCATCCCCTCCCCTGGCACCCACAGTGGGTCGGACACTGGATGATGGGATGGAGGGGCTGGGAACATCACAGGGGCGGGTTTGGGGCAGCAGAGACAGCGCAGAGGCAGCAAAGTGCATCCAAAAATGAGCTGAAGCCTTTAATCAGGGTGAGGCACCTCTGAAAATCCAGAGTCTTACAAAAGAATTAAATAAAGCAAGGAAACATTCTTCCCTGGAACCTTATATATATATATATATATATACATTAAACTTCCCTATATACAGTATTGTGACAAACACTGCTTCACAACTCGCTCTGCAACGCCATGCACACACTCCCTGGGAAAAGGGGGGAGCAGGGAGAGGAGAACAGCGGTCCCCCCGTCTCCCCCTTTCCTTTCCTGTCCTCTGCACAGCCAGTCCATCCCAGTAGAAAGGCACCTGAGGGATACATGGCAGCTGCTGCCTCCCCGGGCAAGCAGACAGGAGATTTTGGCTTAAAAAAAAAAGGGGGGGGGGGGAAGAGTCTGTTTTGGGTCATTTTGTTGGTTTTTTTCCTTTTTATTCCTCTGTTTTTCTTAAGTTTTAAAATAAATATTTCCTGTAGTGAAATAACAACATCTTGTTCCTCCATGCCCTGCATCAGCTGGAAAAACACCTGAGTGTCAAGTTTGTAAGGCCTCTGGCTGTGGATTGCCCCTGCAGACCAGGCAAGGGGGAGTCTGTCTGTCCATCTGTCCATCTATCCATCCATCCTTGGATCTCTCCCGGGATGCAAACCCCCATCTCTCTTTCCAAGGTCTCGCAGCATCGCTCCCCTCTTCTGCCTCTGCAGTCACGTCGGGGTCGCCACATCTCTGGTCAAAGTCATCCCCAAATGTGCATCTCCCCCCGTGGGGATCCTCATTGGAAAGTGGTTTGGTTTTCTTTAACCATCTTAAAAGTCCTTCTTGTAGCTTGGATCTGGGGCTGAAACATCCCAGCATCCCTCATTCCCACCGCCTTGGTCTGGGCGCAGTAACGAGACGAAGCCGGGAGTTTCAAGAAAGAGAAGTATAAATTACTGGATTTCTCATAAAAAAATATAAAAAATAAAATAACCAATCCCACATAACCTGAAGGCAGCAGCTCTGTGTAAAGGTAAATCCGTAACAAGTACAAAAAAATCTTCATTTAAAACAAAAGGGGGGAAAATACCCCCCCCCCCTTTCCCCCCTCCCTGAGTCCCGTCGCTCCCTTGGCTGTTCCCGTTGAGTCTCTGCAGCACTTTAGGGATTAATAAGGACCCAGGAGGAAGGGGTTTGTTGGGAATGGGAGTTTATTGCATTTCTTGATCGGATAAAGGCGGAGGGGCGAGTTAGAAGAGAGCAGAGGGGCCGTGGCATGTTGCCCCTGTGGCAGCCAGCCGCTCTCCGAGCCTGGGGACGGGCAGACAGCGGTGCGGCCGCGCTTCCACGCTCCCATCACAACTCTGAATGCTGCTCCAGCCCTCCGGCCGCTGCTGTTTCCCAGCTGGTTCTGGATGGGGGTGGGGAGATGCGTTAAAAGATGCCGTGGTTAAAAAGAAACACGCTCTGGGTTGCTCTGAGGGGGTTTGAGCCCGTCCCCACGGGTCAGGGTACCACGCCAGCAGCCGTCCCTGCTCGCGGCTCTTGGAGCATCTCCCGGTCGTGCCGCTCGTCTCCATCCCCGGAGGGGTCCTGGGGTGCTGGTGGCCTCCAGGAACCTTGGGAGAGGACCCGTCCCCATCCTTGGGAGCTGAGCATCGTCTTGCCAGCAATCACCTGCTTCGCCTCAGCACCCACGTCGCTGCTCTGGGGACGAGGGGGCCTTGTCCTTCCCCACCTCACAGGTGAGGGGCTCGGCTCATGCCCTTGACCCCATCCTTAGCACCTCCTTCCCCTTTGGGTTACCCATGGCCATCACTTCACCGCCAGCTTTTCCAGGGCTACCTGGAAAAACAAGAGTCATTACAGACAGCAGGGTCTTTCTTTGCCCTCCCCATCCCAAATAATCCCCCCGCCCCCTCCCAACTCTCCAGCCCAACCCAGGGGCAACTGGCATGCTCTGCCAGCCCCCAAGCTCCCTGGATATTTATGAAAACACATATAAGTCCTATAGAAGAAAGAGTTTTTACCTACTTGGTGGGGTGCTGGCTGGACTCTGAGCTCAAACCTGTAAGAAATTGTGTTGCTGGTGATGGGACTGTCACTGGTGGGATAGGACACCCACGAGCAGCAGGTCTGGTATGGACACTGCGTGCTGCCCCGCTCCCAGGGAGTTCCCGACACCTCCTCAACACCCCCAGGGATGATTTCTCTCACCCAAGCAGGCAAGAACCGCCCCCCCCCCGCCCCCAATACCTCCAGCTCCACTACCACTCCCCCAGCTCAAGTTTTCTCCCACCAAGAGCTAAATATTCTGTTCCACAGAACGCTGGGTAGAACAAGGATGCTGAGGGACCACACACATGCCATGGATGCTCCCAGCATCTGGAAGGCAGATGGCACTGGAGCTTCCCTGGAAGGGTTTGGGGGACCCACTGGAGGCACCAACCCTCCACAGGAGACGCCAGGCTACCTACCAAGCTGCTGCCTGAGAGAGTCATACCAAAAGAGGTTCAGCAGGTCTGGGTAGATGTCAGGGAGCTGCTTGAGGGCCAGGAGCTTCAGCATACGTGAGGTGCAGCTCTTCAGCTCCAGGTCCCTCAAGGTCCTTTCCTCTGAGAGCGTGGTAGGACGCAGCTCCACCTTGTGCTCCTGCAGTACTTGGTCAACAGAGGCCCCAGGGAGTTTGGGGAAGAGCTTCTCCTTCACCACGTGGATGGGGAT
Source organism: Porphyrio hochstetteri (assembly GCA_020800305.1). NCBI lineage: Eukaryota > Metazoa > Chordata > Aves > Gruiformes > Rallidae > Porphyrio > Porphyrio hochstetteri. Next base: position 12,137,148 of record CM036915.1, on the reverse strand, counting down.
GAAGACAGCCCCTGCCCGGACTACGTGTGGGAAAGGGCACTTGTGAGCAAACATGAAGGTCTCCAGCAGAGACAGCAAGTTGGTGAGGAGAGTGGCTACATCTTGGAAAGCCAGCCAGATCTCCTTGCCTTTGGTGATCTTCTGAGGTTCAGGGATCCTGGAGCCATTCTTGGTTTTGGGGGGCGATTTGGGCATCTCTCCCAGCTCCTCCACCAGCTCTGCCTTCTTCACCCACTCCTGCAGGAGCTCTGGGGAGGACTTGGCCACCGAGCACGAAATCACATCGCAGAGGGAGGTGTGCAGGGTGGTGAAATACTGACCGGCCGAGGACTGCGAGGCAGGGACCTCACACTGCCCGGGCAGCGGGACGCCCTCCTCTCCTGGCGCACGGGGAGGGTCAGGCGGTGGGGGATGCTGTGGGTCCGGGCGAGCTCCTTGCAGAGCAGAGGGGGTGGGCTGGGTGCCAGGCTGTGGGGTTGGGGGGCTGATGGCCAATGGAGAGGAGATGTGGGGCTGCGGCAGCAGGGTCAGGATGATGCTGGAGGGAGTTGGAGGTGTCAGACTGGGCTGGGGGGCAGAGGGGCTGCTGGCCTTCTGCACAGGGACAGTCCTGGGTGCAAGGAAGCGCAGGATCTTGTATTTTTTGAACATGAAGGTGACCGAGCTCTGGAAGGTGTTCTTGTCCCCAGAGCCCACCTCGAGCAGCGAGGGCAGTGCCTGGGGCTTGGCCGTCTCTCCCACCCCTCCCTTCTTCCCTGGAGCTTCTTTCTCCTCATCATCATCCTCCCCATCCGGTGTCCCCTTCATGCAGCCAACAGGTCTTGGGGTCTCCCTGGCTGTTCCCAGTTTCTTCTTCACACTGAGGTCCAACACGATGTCCTTGGGGGCCAGCTTCCCGCTCCTCACCCCACCAAGGCTGCACTCCTGAGCCCCCAGGTCTTGGGGCATGAGCTTTGGCTTTTCGGGGACCTTTCCATAACAGCTTTCTCCTTGGCTATGGACCACCCCACTGCCCACCTTCGCCGCCTGGCCAGCTGCCATGCCCGCTGGGACATCACCAAAGGCTGGGGAGTCCCGGCTTTCTGACACATTTTGGGGTGGGGTGTCCCCCCGCAGATGCTCCCTGCAGAAGGCCTGGGCCAAGCCCTCAGTATCCTCCAGGTATTCACAGTATTCAGCCAGGCTGAAAACATTGTTGATCACCGGCATGGGTGGGGAGGGAGGGGAAACCTCCCTGTCCCTTGGGTCTTTCAGCCCCTTGGGGGAAGAGGCAGATGGAGGAGGGGGGACAACATCTTTGGCCACATCCTTGGTCTTGCAGGCATCTCCTTTCCCCACGATGATGGGAGCCCGTGTTGTCCCCCGGGGGCTCTCCTGGGGAGCTGGGCTGACCCTCCTCCTCAGGTAAGGTGGTTCCTGCTCCCCTTGGCAGGGCTTCCCCCAGCACACTTCTCCTTTGGGAAGCATCTCTGGGAGCCCACTGGAGCCCCCGGGCACCTTCTCGGGGGTGCAGACAGGTTGGAAAGCGCTGTTGTGCCTCCTCACCGCTCGCTGCCGAGGGCTTTCCACCCAGTGCCGCTCGCTGCCCGGCTCCGCGCTGGAAGAGGAGGAGGAGGTACCCGATCCGGCTGCATCGCCGGGGCCGAAGGCAAAGCTGGGGCCTGGCAAGTAGCCGGCTCGCCGCGGCGGCTCGGCGTTGTCCCTTGTCGGTGCTGATGACTTGGTGGGCGGCGATGTCACGGTGCCGGCATCGGCCGCCCTTGGCACGTAGGTGTCCACAGGGTTGGGAAAGTAGCTCCTGGGGGCTTGGGGTTGGAGGTAAGAGCCAGGAAAGGGCTCCCTGCTTTCGGCAAAGCCAAAGCCTTTGTAGGTGCTGGGGAGGGTGCCAGGCTGTGCCTCCGCAGTGGGAGCCGGGGGGTGGTAGAGGAGGGTGGCTTTATGGACGGGCAGCGGGTAGTGGGTCTGCGGGTAGCACGGCGGTGGTCTCTCCCGCTGTGCTGGGCTGGTGGTGGGTGGCTGGTGCTTGGACCAGGGGTCTGGGCTGAGCCTGGGGACCTCAGGCACCTTCCTCTGGCTGTGGGCAGCAGGGCAGCCAGCTTCCAGGAAAGAGGTGCCAGGGGGGCCCCTGTATTTTTCAAAGGCAGTGTAGCAGGAGGAGAAGGTGACAGGGGAGCCCAGCTTCTCCTTGGTGGGCAGCGCCAGGCTGGGGTGCAGTGGTGGGAGGTCGGGGTTGGAGTGGTGACCCCTCTTGTGCAGCCCAGTGCCACGTCCCCGGGACTCGCCAGGGTTGAGAGGGTGTCCGGCGGGGGGCGGAGCCCAGTCTGCATCCCCCAGCCTGTGCTGCAGGCTCTCTGCCCGGGGTCCCAGTGGCAGGGCCAGCCTGGGGTCCATAAAACACACTGGGGCTCTGTACATTGGTTTGGGGACAGCCAAGGGGGTTGTTTTGTTCACCGCCACGGGTTTCTTCACCGGGAAGGGGTGGCCCAGAGCCGCTGGCGGGCTGGTCCACTTCTCCTGTGCTGTCAGCAGCTCCTGCATCAGGCTCTCCTTGCCCTTTTGGGGGCCTGGGGGCTGCAACCTGGTCCCCATGCCCTCAGGTTGGTACAGCAGGCAGCCCAGCAGTGACCCCTCCACTGGCACGGGCTGGCTCCCAGCGTTGTAGTGCAGGTACGGGGGTGCCGAGTTCCAGGGCGCCAGAGGATGATGCTCAGGGCCGTTGGGGCTTTGCAGGGGGCAGGTGAAGTAGGAGCCCTTGTAGTTGAAATGGTTTTCAGAGCCAGGGTTGGGCAAGGAGCTGGATTTGCAGATGCTGGTTGGGAAGGTGGCAGCAGGCTCTGTCTCCAGCCGAGGGAGCTTGTTGAAAATCACGGGGTCCCGGGGCTCCAAGTGCCGTTTCGAGGCCATTTATATGTTGCTGCCGGTGTCCCAACCAGGGTGTGGTGGGAGGGGTGAGCTGACCTTCCTGAATGGGGGAAGAGAGAGAGAAGATAAATCATGAGCCAAGCAAATCCTTGTGGCAAGCACCAGCCCGCAGTGGAGCAGCACGGGATGACAGGTGGCCAAGAAGGCCAATGGCATCTTGGCTTGTATCAAAAACAGTGTGGCCAGGAGGTCTAGGGAGGTGATTGTGTCCCTGTACTCGGCATTGGTGAGGCCACACCTTGAGTACTGTGTCCAGTTCTGGGCTCCTCACCACAAGAAGGACATGGAGGTCCTGGAGCAAGTCCAGAGAAGGGCAACCAGGCTGGGGAAGGGGCTGGAGGGCAAATCCTCTGAGGAGCAGCTGAGGGAGCTGGGGTGGTTTAGCCTAGAGAAGAGGAGGCTGAGGGGAGACCTTATCACCACCTACAACTACCTGAAGGGAGGTTATAGAGAGGTGGGCGATGGTCTCTTCAGCCAGGTGACAGGTGATAGGACAAGGGGGAATGGCATGAAGCTGTGCCAGGGCAGGGTTAGATTGGATGTTAGGAAAAAATTTTTTACTGAAAGAGTTGTCAGGGCTGGAACAGGCTGCCCAGGGAGGTGGTCGAGTCACCTTCCCTGGATGTGTTCAAAAAAAGGGTAGATGAGGTACTTAGGGATATGGTTTAGCTTAGGATGGGAATGGTTGGACTTGATGACCTTTAAGGTCTTTTCCAACCTTGTTATTCTGTGATTCTGTGATTCTGTGACATGGGTCCCCCCAAAAGTCAGCTTGTCCTGCACCAGCAGGAGGGACACGTCAGGTTTGATGGACAGCTTTTCCTTAATTCATTTGTGATGCTCAGCATCACGCTGGAAGGCTAAAGGAGGGGAGCCACAGACAGCCCTGCTCATCTCCCAGCCAGCCTCTGCCAAGGGCAACGGGGACTTGCTTCCCTTCTCCCAACCTCCCAGCACCTGGCAGAGATCCTAAACCCACCCCCCAAAGAAGCACCCACTCCGATCGAGAAGCAACACTTGATCCAAGTTGAACCAAGGATCCAGCCAGGTGCTCCCCTCCCCCAGTGCTGGCCAGGGCAGCCCGGAATGAGCCAGGGTGGGTGTCCGGAGCCAGTGGAGGTTGTGGAGGGGTGAGGAAGTGGGGTGGAAAGGGGGATCCTGGCAGGTTGCCTGCGCATTGCTCCATCCGTCTCCTTGGAAAAGCCCTGGGAAGCTCCGGCTGCTTTGGTTTCAGAGCCTCAATGAGCGTCTGTTGCAGGCAGTGGGGAGTAAAGCTGGGTCAGCTCTGGTGAAGTGCCACCAGCCAAAATTCCGCCCCCCACCCCAAATTTGACCTTTCAAACTCATTTGGGTTTTTTTCCCCAACGCAGCAGCTCAATTCTCTTCCGACTTTGTGCTGCTGCGGTGCTGGGGGCCGGGTGCTGGCCGTGTCAGGCGATGTGTGCCAGCAGGTGGAGCTGCCAGACCATCCCAGCACTGCCCAGTCCTCCCAGGCATCCAACCACATTCCCCCAGCACGGCAAGTATCCACCCGTAGGGTCTCCTGGCATCATCCCCCAGCACTGTCCAACATCTCACTGAGATACCTGAGAATCACTTGAGCCCCGAAAGCATCACTGGACCTTCACCCAGTATCCCCCCCACGTCACCTGAGCTTTGTGGACATCACCCAAGCGTGCTCCAAGATCTTCCTGAGCATCGCTGGACCATGGCTCAGCATCCCCCCAGCATGGCCAAACGTCACCCAGCACTGTCAAATGTCACCTAGCATCCTCCTAGCATGGTCAGAGGTCATCCAGCACCCTACCAGCATGGCCAAATGTCATCCAGCACAATCAAACATCACCCAGCATCTCCCAGCATGGTCAAATGTCACCCAGCATCCTCCCAGCATGGCCAAACATCACCCAGCACAATCAAACATCACTCAGCATCCTCCCAGCATGGTCAGAGGTCATCTAGCACCCTCCCAGCATGGCCAAACATCACCCAGCATGGCCAAACATCACCCAGCATGGTCAAACATTACCCAGCATCTCCTAGCATGGTCAAATGTCACCCAGCATCCTCCCAGCATAGCCAAACATCACCCAGCATCTCCCAGCATGGTCAAATGTCACCCAGCATCCCCCCAGCATAGCCAAACATCACCCAGCATCTCCCAGGCCAACCCAGCACCCCTATGCCCACGGCCAGACTTGCTGCAGGAGGATCTCGTGTCTGTTCTTCACCCCCCTGCGGCTTTTCTTTCTTTCTTTCTCTTTGTGGCCAGAGTGAGCCGAGAAGCAGGGGAGGAAACGGAGGAAGAGAGCGTGGAGATAAGATAAAAGCCTTATCCACAGAACGGGAAACAGAGCAGATCTCTGGGGAGACGTGTGAGGGTAGATAAGGGACCCGAGTGTGGTGGCTCCGCTCTGCACTGCGGCTGGAGCCCAGAGCTGAGCTGCACGCAGCCCGCTCCAGCAAACCCTGCCAGCTCTCCCTGGGCCCTGCAAGACCATTTACAGGCAGAAAGAGAGATCCCAGCTCCACCGGCCTCCCAGCTCCACCAGCCACCCAGCCATGAGGTTTGGGTGTCCCTGCCCAGCTGCAGCGCTGCCATTCCTTCGGGTTTTGGGCTTTTTTTCCCCCCCAAACTTCACTAATTTCTCCCTTTCCAGGGAGGATGCTGCTTCCCTGGACCCCCCTCCCCAAAAACCTCTTTGGGGTGTTGATGCTTCCCTGTGGTTGAGAAGGGAGCTCATCTCCCCACAGATGTGGCCACATCATTTCCAGCACCTTTATCCTCGGGGTATTTCCAAGCTGTTCCAAGGACCAATTCAATTTGTCATCACCTGAATCCAGGGGAAAATTTTCCCTTTACATTAGAAAAAGATTGGAGACACCCCCCCACCAAAAAAAAAACCCACCCCCCCTGTTTTCTAAGCAAGACCTTGGCCCCAAGCAGGGTCCCCCCATCATCAGGCATTTCTCCCTATCCAAGAGGAGAAATCAGCTGCACATTGCTCCTCCCACCCCCATCCCCCCCCCCCAAAAAAAGACCCAAACCATGGGCTTTCCTTGCACCCCAGTTGGGAGGATGTGAAATGGGAGGGAGCTCGGGGCTTGGGTGGGCAGAGGGTCCCTAACCGGATTATTTTCGTCTGCATCCAACTGCTCTCCCCATCCATCAGCACCTTGAGAGAAGGTGGGGGGGAGTAGGGTTTAACTCTATCACCCCAGGACATGATGCTGTGTGGGAGGGAGATGCCGGCGCTGTGCCCCTTCCACACAGCAGCCAAGCTGGGACAGAGCTGGGATCTCGTGACTTCCAACATCATCCCACCGTTTCCTCCCTGCTTCCTCCCTGCTCTCCCGGGTTGGGGACGTTGTGCAACCAGCGCTGCTGTCACCAAGGAGCCGGGTTACGCCGCTGCCGGGCATGACACGTCGGTGGGCACGGGCACAATCCCCCCCTCCACACTTCCCAAATCACCCATAAGCGTGGCAGCAGCCACCCCTTTTCATGGGGGAGAAGACCTGGTGACCCCATCAGGAGCAGACCTCTCCCCTCCCCCCATAAACCCCTTTCCCATCGTCGATCCAGGGGACAGGCAGCTCCCACACACTTCCAGCCTTGCCGGAGGGATGCAGAGCGGATGGAGCCAGCCATGTGGATCCGCAGATGTCTGATAGGGATTGAGCTCATCCAGCTCGTTAGGGTGAGGGCACTAATGGGCTCCCTCTTTCCCCAAGCAGGTCTGCCCTACACCTGAGCCTTTTGAGGACAACCCCCCCCCAAAAAAAAATACCCCCTTCCCCTCCGGGACTATCCCCTTGCAGCCAGTGTGGCAATGCCCTCCTTTCCTCCCCCAGGAGAGCTACCAGGAGTGGGGTCCATGGGGAAAAGGGGGGCTGGGGGGTGGGATGCCCAGGGTGAACACTGACACGTGTGGCCAGTGCTTGCGATAACTGAAACTCCACGGCTGGGAAAGCAGCGAGCGGATTAAACACAGCCCATTTATCTTTTCAGGGGTTTCATTGTTCTTTTCTCCTTTTAAAATGTATTTTTAAAGTGAATTTTATTTTTCTTTCCCCTCCCTCATCTTTGAAGCGGGGGTTGGGGGGTGGGGGGGAATTCCCAACAGGCACTGTTTGGCTGGGAAGGAGAGAAGTAAAACCAACCTAAAAGGAGCACGTGCTGCCCGGCTGCATAGGGGTGAAACTCCCCCACCACGCCTTCACGGGCCACGGATGGTTTTCCTATGATGTCCAAAGGTCCCGTACCCTTTGGACATCTTGGGAAAGCCATCCATGGCTTGGGAAAGCCATCCACCCTCCCAGGTCCCATTCCACCGGGGCTCCTCGGCATGCCAAGGCTGCCCGGGATGGTTTGGGCATCTCTTTGCGCTCCGAAAGAGCGCGGCCATGTCTGTTATCGCCGGGGGAAGCCAAGCGCAGCGCACGGCTCCCCCGGCATTTCCTCCCCAGGATGCGATGCCCTAACGCGGTAGTAATAAGCCGCGGGGCGGGGGGGGGAGCCTCTCATCGCGGCCTCCCGCCTCCTCCGTCGCCACGTGATGCGATGATACGGCCGCAAACTCCCAGCCAGCCCGCAAGAACCAAGAAATAAAAGCTTAAAATCTCCCCCAAACCCGCCCTGCCGGCATTGGGCATCCCCAGGCGTTCCTGCATCCCATCCCTCCCCGGGGGAGGGCTGGGAACGGAGGGGGGGCTTTCCCCGCGTCACCCCGAAGCGAGCGGACTTCTCTCCCGGTAAGAAGGAGGTTTCTCCTCCGGCTACAACACCGGTTTCACAATCCCTGGGACCTTGGGTCCCTGGCGAGGGGGTCACCTCGCCGGTGGGTTCGGATGCAATCGCTTGGCAAGCTTCCCTCCCAGCCCACCCCGCCCCGGCTGAGGGTCATTTTAGGGGAGCAAACGGGACGCGCTCAGCGGTTCCAGCTCCCTCATTTTATAACCTCATCCCTCCTTCCCAAAAAAGTTTCGGGGTAGGCGAAAGCCCCTCGCTCGGCCCAGACAGCTCCCGCCCTGGCCGCCGCTTGCATCGCAAACTGGGTTTTATGCCTGAAAAAGCCCCAGCAGCATTAACCTTTAAAATAAACCCCCCAGCCCCCTCTTAATTCATCCCGTAGCAGCCCCCAGAAGGGCAGTGGCTGTCTCCAGCGTGACACCCCAATAATTTAGGCGATTAAACCCCCTTCCCGCACAAACGCATCGGTCCGTCTCTCCGGCGCCGCATCCCAGGGACACCCCCGCACTCGCAGCCGCCCCCCCCCGGGCATCACCGCACACGCTCCTGCCCGACCACGAGGTCCGATCTCCGGTGAAGGCTGGCTGGATGACCACCGTCCCCCTTCCCGTCCCCTTCGCGCATCCATAGCCGCGACGTTCTGTGTGGGCGATGCTGCACCGACCCCCCCCCCCCCCCAAAATAACAACCCTCGGTGGGTTTATACGGGACGGGGTGGGGGAGGGATAAGGGGGGGGGAGGCCAGGCCGAGCGCGCGTCCGGCCCCGCCGTACACATCGTGCATCAGCCGCATCATCTAAAAGTGTCCATAAATGGGTAAAACCCCTGGAACTGGGAGCCTGAAGCTTGTTTTTCCCTGCATCGCCCAACGGGATGATCTGCAGGAAGGACCCTCACAACGGGCACCGGGAGGGGGGGACACCCTGCGTGTGTGTATATATACATATATATAGTGGGGGAAAACCCTCCCGCGGTGAATACTCGGGGGCTTTACCCCCCCCGAGGGGAACTCAAAGATGTGCGGGATGCGGAGTGCGGGGCAGGGATCCCTCCCCCCCAGCCCTCAGCCCTCCTGGGTATGGGACAGAGCCCCGGCTGCCCGCGCCGCATCCCTCCGGTACATCCCCGGTATCCTTTCCCCGAGCCCAGAGGAAGAAGAGGGTCGGATCGGGATCTGGATCGGGATCGGGATCCTGCTCCGCACTCACCTGCGGCGGGAGCGCGGTGCTTCCTCCGGTGCATCTCTACGGGGCCGGGCGGGGGGCTCGGCGGTGGGGGGGCGACTGCTGCCGCTGTCCCGCTCGGCCGGCAGCCCGCATTGTGCGGAGGAAGTGGGAGGAGGAGGAGGAGGAGGAGGGAGGAGAGCTGGGTGTGCATGTGGGCCGGCCGGAGGAGGGGACGCGACGGGACGGGACAGGATGGGACAGCCCAGCTCAGCCCAGCCCGCCACATGTGCGCTGAGTTGATCAGAGCTCTGCCCCGCGCTGCACGGCGCGATCGGAGCGGGAACGCTGGGTACACGGTAATCCCCCCCATCTAGCCCCCCACAAACACCCACACCAACACGTTACAGAGAGCCCCTCTTATGGGTGGGCCCCCGTTGCAGCAAGCCCCCCCCCAACCTATGTTGGGGGGGGAACCCCGTTAAGGAGACACCCCCCCAGTTGCAGGCAGTCACGGGGCATGAAGGGTGTTAAAGACGAGTCCCCTTTACAGGAAAACACCCCCTTGCAGAGGAACCCTGCACAGGGATGCCCCCCCCCCAGCCCGGGGCCACCAGGATCGGGGCCTGGATGCAGGTGTGGAGTCCATCCATACACACACAAACGCTTTCCGTGGGGGGGAACCCACTGACAGCCTGGGGTGGGCTGGGGACAATTCCTTAGCCCCCCTTACCCCCCAAAACCCCTCTTCTCCTGGGTTCAACCCCACGCACAACACACAGCGCTAAGGCTGGAGCCCCCAGCCTGTTTTGCCAGCATTACCATTCCACGTTTACCCATCGAGGAGCTGCGTCTGCGGAGGGAGGGAGGGAGGGAAGGAGGGAAGGAGGGAAGGAAGGAAGGAAAGAGGGAGGGAGGACCGGGGCAAACGCTCCCCAGCTAATAATTAACCCTCATCAAAGGCCCGTAAATACGATTAACCCACTGACACGGATGCTGCAAGAGCAAGTGAGTTGCCCAAGGCCATGGAGAGCAGCGGTGGCAGAGGCTCAGCACCCACTGGTTGAGAGAAATTATGATTTCTGAGCAAGAAACGATGATTTCTGAGTGATAAACAAAGATTTCTGAGTGAGAGATGATGAATTCTAAGTGAGGAATAAAGATTTCTGCTTTCCCAAGAGCCTTTTCTTCCTGCACAGTCCAAGCACATCACGGATGTGCCTCAAAACATCGTGGTCCAAGTCAGAGTTTTATTGGAAACCGAAACCTCCCAAGCACCTTCGGGTGCCAGAGGGCAGGGGAGGGAAACGGTCCCTTCGGGAGCTTTATGTCTGCCAAACATCAAGGCAAGGGGCTGGTTATTGATGAGGACTGAGGTTGTGAGGATTATTTCAGGAAAGGATCTACCTGGCCGAGGTGCAGGAAGCCTCAATTCAGCCCAGGAGCCTGCCTAACTATCAATTAATTATTAATACAAGTGATTAAGGACTTTATAGAACCCCTGAACAAAGCCAGCGCTTGAGTCCTCCTCTCCTTGTCCCCAGTCACCTTTGTTCTTCCCCCTTTTGGTTTAATTTGTGGCAGTTCCGTGGCGGCTGTGGAACTCAGGAGCCGGGAGGCGCCGAAGCTCCAGTCCCTTGGCTCTGATGCTGGCACAGCGTTGCTTTGCCCGGAGTTCATCCATCACCTGCCACCGGAACGCTTCCTGTGGCCAAACTGTAATGCAATTAGGGAGTAATTATTATACATTTAATTATTAGCCGGGATATATATTGGTATGCGACATGTAATAGCTGCTGTATGTTAAAAAGAGCAAATTTGAGGGTAATAAAAGCTTATTATTTGGAGCTACGGTCATGAAAAATCATCAGCCAGCTAATAAATGATTTTACTAAACTTAAATGCCAGAAGCAACCTACCTCTTCCACATTTGGATGTCAAACTCATCCAGCTGAAGTTATAAAACTAAAGCTCACCCAAATCTTCCCAGTTTTTGGTCTAATGGGGCTGCTAGGGTTTTTTAATTAAAAAAATACGTAATTTCAATTATTTTTTTAAATCTGCAACTTCTGATATTTTTTCAATCGGTTATTTCAGATTTATTTTTTTAAAACTGTAATTTTGGATACTTTTAATCCATCATTTGGGATTTTTTTTTAAAAAGACGTCATTTCTGATATTTTTAATCAATAATATCAGATTTATTGTTTAAACCCCGTAATCTCTGATGGTTTTTTAATCCCTCATTTCTGATTTTTTTTAAGATCTGCCATTTCTGATTTTTTTTTTTTTTTCTTTTAACCCATAATTTCTGCAACGTCTTCCTCCTAAAAGTGGGGGGTTTGGGCTTTTTGGGTTTTATTTAAGAGCTGTGACGTGTGGCGTGAGGTCTTCGCGGCGGCCTCCTCTCAATTGCTCGGGGATGTTTTGGTTCGGTGATGACTTACTCCAAACCACACATTATTTCCCCAGAATCTCCCTCTTGAAATAACTCCAAGGCTCACATCTCTCTAGAGCACGGGGGGGGGGGGTTGGGGGGATGTTTCTACCTGTCCTGTAAGCAAATACCTGCCGTTTACTCTTTATTTCTTCTTTTTCGATGCAAATTTCCTTCTCTTTACACTTCCTGCATGATTCATCTCTTCATTAGCAACTGAAATCGGCCCGGATTGGGTGACAAACCTGCTCCTTGCTGAGGCATCAAACCTGCTGCCACCCTGAGCACCAGCGTCAAAAAAAACCCCCTTACACCAAAACCCAAATTATTTTATAATTTTAAAATATTTTCTTAAAATTTTCAATTTTTTTTCTTAATTTTAATTAATTTTTTCCTTAATTTTTCAAAACATTAAGCCCCTGGGTGGTGATTCCCAGCTCCAATGCAGCCAGAGCATGGCTGAAACGCTTTCCCCCTCCTCCAGCATCCAGCATCCTCTGTGCTGGGTGAGGACCCTGATGTGTTGGGGTGGGGATTTGGGGGTCCCGGCTGATGGGGTGCAGCACGAGCCTGGGGAGATGAGGGTTTGGGTGAATGAAGTCCAATTTTTGGCTGTGTGGTTTTAATTTTTTCCTCTCTGAGGCTTCTCAGCCCCAGCAGCGATGGCTCTATCTCAGGGTTCATCACCTGTGGTTTGCCCTGTGCAGGAAACCCCACGGCTTCGGGTTGCTGCCACCGCCGGCGCGGCCGCTCTTGGAGTGGGACCCCAAATGTGGGGGGCCAAGGGCCTGGGGTTCACCCTTTGCAGATATGGGGATGGGGATGGAGGTGGGGATGAGGAGGAGGATGGGGAAGGGGAGTGGGATAGGGATGGAGATTGGGTTGAGGATGGAAATGGAGATGGGGTTGGAGATGGGGATGGGGTTGGGGATGGAGATGGAGTTGCGGATGGGGTTCCAGATGGGGATGGGGATGGGGATGGGGATAGGGAGGGGATGGGGATGGGGATGGGGATGGGGATGAGGATGGGGATAGGGAGGGGGATGAGGATGGGGATGGGGTTGTTTTGTCTGGCTCACAGTCCCTAAACAGGTTTTGGTGATGTTTTTTGTGCCAGACTCATGGAGAAGGTGGGGTGGTAAAAACCACTCAGCCTCTGGTTGTCTTGAGGCCTCATCTCACAGGGAACAATAAACCCCAGCTGTCCCCTGAAGTTGCATAATTCAAAGACCCAAAACCCCAATGAAGTCTTGAAATCCCTCAACAAATAACACACCCCAATCAACCCACTGTTGAGCTGCCCAGAAGTAAGATAAAGGTGCACTGGAAGGTTTCCTTGGGCTTCCTCACCCAGACAGTACAGAGATATGCAAGAGATAGAGCCTAGAGAAGCCAACCTCACCCATGAACAAAGAAAGATAAACAGGAACACAGCAAAGACAACCTCCCCCCCTCCTCCATCCCCACCCCCACCCCACCCCCCATGGGTTTAGCCTCCGGGCACAGTCCTGCCTGATCTCAGGTAGAGCTGTGAATAAAAACCCTGAGATTGAGGCTGGGGAGGGGTGAAGCACTTCCCAACTATGTGGCTGGCAAGTGAGGAGACCCTTTACCTTTTGCCCTTAGGGGATATCCCTTCCCTCTTGGAGGAGATCCTTCCTCTTGGAAGACCCTTCTTTCTTGGAGGAGACCCTTTTCCCTTGAAGGAAATCCCTTGCCCCTTGGAGGAGACCCCTTCCCCCTTGAAGGAGACCCCTTCCTCTTGGAGGACACCCTTTCCTCTTGGAGGACACCCCTTCCCCTTGAAGAAGACCCCTTCCTCTTGAAGAACACCCACCCCTTTTGGAGGAGACTCTTCTCCCTTGGCCAGGAATGACCGAGGTAACTTATCAAGAGCCCTTACGTGGAGGGGTAAGAGGATATTTGGTATGCTTGAAGTTATGTAGTACTTGGTGAGTACTGGTGAGTTGTGATGGTGTGTCCTGTGGATCTCCCATGGTTGCTGCTTTTCATCACAGGTGGGACCTCAAATTCCATGCCTGAGGTGGGGCACCCGCTCCTGGGGTTCACGCTTTGCAGGCACAGGGATGGGGATGAGGGTGGGAGGGGGGCATCAGGCTCCCTCTTCCAGGCAGCCTTTGGAGTTCAAGTCGCACCACCTCCCCTGTACCCCAAAAAGGGTGGGTTCATGTCCTAACTCATGCTCCCCAATTACCCTGGTGCTAATTAAGTCCCTTGGGGAGGAGTTAATCTGCTTTAGGAGGACAATACCCAGGGGAAGGTGTGTGGAGGGGGTGTCCCAGAAGGGTGCCAGGAGCCAGGGAGGGAATCATACAATCATAGAATCACAGACTGGTCTGGGTTGGAAGGGACCCCAAGGATCACAGAGCTCCAACCCCCTGCCACAGGCAGGGCCACCAACCTCAGGCCTGGAGCTACACAAGGTTGCCCAGGGCCCCATCCAACCTGGCCTTGAACACTTCCAGGGACGGGGCATCCACCCCCTCTCTGGGCAGCCTGTTCCAGCCCCTCACCACTCTTTCTGTAAAAAACTTCCCCCTAATATCTAATCTAAACCTTCCTTCCTTTAGCTTTAATCCATTCCCCCTTGTCCTGTCATTGTCTATCTTTTTAAAAGGTTGAATCCCCTCCTGCTTATAAGCTCCCTTCAGGGATGGGAAGGCTGCAATGAGGTCCCCCTGCAGCCTTCTCTTCTCCAGACTGAACAAGCCCAGCTCCCTCAGCCTCTCTTTGTAGGGCAGGTGCTCCAGCCCTCTAATCATCTTCGTGGCTCCTCTGAACCCTCTCCAACAGTTCCACATCCTTCTTGTATTGGGGGCCCTAGATCTGGACACAGGACTCCAGCTGGGGCCCCCCGAGGGCAGAGCAGAGAGGGACAATCCCCTCCCTGTCCCTGCTGCCACCCCTCTTCTAATGGAGCCCAGGATACCATTGGCCTTGTGAGCGGCAAGATCACACTGCTGGCTCATGTTAAGTTTCTCATCCACCAGAATCCCCAAGTCCTTCTCAGCAAGGAAGGGGTGTTCTCTCTTGGCGCCTCTCTTGAGAGCAGGAAGGACCAAGCCACGGCTTGATGGTGGGGTCAGCAGGAACAGGGAGCAGCCCCCAGCACTCCGACCCACAGGTGAGACTTTGGGGTGTCCCTTCCCTCCTTCCATCCCTCCCTCAGTGTGCTATATGTCCATCTGATTCGTGTTAATATGGAACAACGTTGGGGGTGCATAATGAGAGACCCTCGTATGGCCACGGGCCTGGGAGGGACAGTTGAAGGGTTTTGCATGGACTGAATGAAGGAATTTGAAGCAGCAACAGGCTCTATAAAGGATGTGCAAAGCTTTGCCTAAAGGACCCCAATGCTAGCACATTGTGTGCACTGTGATACCTCAGGAGAAACAACTTGTCTCTGAGAAGGGGGTGATAAAGAGGAAGAAGGAAAGAAGAATAGGAAGGCACCTCAAATCTGCCCCAAGTCTGCAGAACCAGCTGCCTGACTTTGTTAGCAAGACAAAAGCTAAAGCTCACCTAAAGGATGTCTGGTGGGGGTTGCCTGGCTGCACTCCAGCGTGTCAGTGTGTGGTTGTTGTGTCTGGTGGGGGTCTCCTGGCTGCACTCCAGTCTGTCAGTTGGGGCTGGCGGGCGGTGCTGGCCCTGAAGATACATAAGCCAGGGACTGGATCTGTACGTGTGCATCTTGGTGGAGCGGAGACTCCCGGTGCTGTCTGTGCACCCCAGCGCTGTTTGCTTGCCTTTATTTGTTCAATAAATGGTTCAATTTGGTTATAATCCTGTTTGGGACCGAGTCATATATCACACTCAGCATAACTCAGCATCCGCAGACGAGGATCACAGAATCACAAGGTTGGAAAAGACCTTTAAGATCATCAAGTCCAACCATTCCCATCCTAAACTAAACCATATCCCTAAGTACCTCATCTACCCTTTTTCTGAACACATCCAGGGAAGGTGACTCAACCACCTCCAGCCCCTGGATGCAGGGTCCAGCCCCACATTTCGGTCCGGGAGCATCTTTTGATCCAGGAGCATCTTTATTCCTTTTCCTTCTCCTTTCCCCCTTTCTCTTTGATTTGCTCCTGGATAAAGCTCTAGAGCTGGTGGGCTTTAGTCAACCTCTTGGCCACCAGGAAAGGTGGCATTTAAAGGTCATCCACCGTGCACGAACACCACAGCTGCTAAGTGGTTTTGGATACAGCATCCTTCCATAAAAGGCCCTGGGTCTGCTCCTGGGTGGGCTCTGGAGTGGGTCCAGCAGCTAACGCGGCAATGAGGGAATCCCTCTCCCCTCAAAACATCTGGCACCCCAAAATTATCCAGGCTGATGGCTTTTTTGGGGGGTTCAGGAGATGTTTCAGAGGGGAGCAAGTGATGGGGTCCTCTCCTGCACCCGGAGAGGATCCCCATATGGGATGAAGGCCAATCCCCTGGGTGCTACAGGGAATTTGGGACACTGGTACCCATCCCTTTGACACTGCAGGGCCTGAGGACTTCCCAGCCTCATTAGCAGCTCTCACCTTGGAGAAATTCTCAGAGGCAACCAAGTCCTTGATGAGGCTCTAATTATTGAGTTAATTGGAATGAGAGCTGTACAGAGGGTCTTAATTTCCACTTCACCTGTTCCCTGGGCTCAGCCCAGGCTGGAGGAGAGGGGACTGGGTCTCCCATTGCGACAGCGAGCAGAAGAAAACAGGGGTGAGGGGATGGAGCTGGGGTGGGGGAGCCAGAGGGAGGAGGGTGGAGAAGGGCTCCCAACAGCTTCCTGGCTCCTTGAGTTTAAAATACTGTTCCTGGGAAAAGAAAAGTCAGGGGTGGTGTTTTTTCCACTCTCTTTCAGTGCCAGGGTGGGGTTGAAGCCTTGAGAGCTGCTGTCCCACTCCGAGCCCTCACCCCGAGCATCCTCTGTGCCACCTGGTCCCACATAGCACTGGAGGTCAAACCCACAGTCTGAGGTGAGTTTGGAGATGCCCTTCTGGGGGGGCTTTACAGCTTCCCCCACCCCTCCTTGCTCTGGAGCTCCTTCCACCCCAGGTGAGATGACTTTTTAGGATCTCCTGGAAAGAGTCCAGTAGAGGACTATAAGGATGATGAAGGGCCTGGAGCATCTCCCCTATGAGAAAAGGCTGAGTGAGCTGGGGCTGTTCAGCCTGGAGAAAAGAAGGTTAAGAGGGGATCTGATCAATGGGTATCAATACCTGAAGGGTGGGACACAGGGGGAAATGGCCAGCCTCTTCTCACTGTCTGTGGGGACAGGACAAGGGGCGATGGCCTCAAGTTGGAGCACAGGGAGTTCCACACCAATATGTGGAAGAACTTCTTCCTGGTGAGGGTGAGGGAGCCCTGGGACAGGCTGCCCAGGGGGTGTGGAGTCTCCTTCTCTGGAGATATTCCAGCCCCATCTGGATACCGACCTGTGTGACCTGTCCTAGGGACCCTGCTTTGGCAGGGGGTTGGACCCAATGAGCTCTGGAGGTCCCTTCCAACCCCTATGTTTTTGTGATGATTTAAGGAGAAACTGAGGCACACCAGGTCTGGTTGCCCTGCCCAACACTGTGCCGGCTTCACCTCCTTTGAAACCACGATTGACATCAGGACCCACACTGATCCATAACTAAAATACAACCACACCCCCACCTCATGCCTCAGGAAAGCAATAAAGCCGACACCCAGCACAGCACAGATGCAGGTATCTCATTATCTCTGGACAATTATCAGTAGATAATGAGATATCCAACAGCCAAGAGGGTATAAATTCCCAAGGGATGTTAAAAATCCCATCACCTTCCCACCCAGAACACGGGCAGCACCTACCCAGAGGCATCACTGATGCTTCTCCATCCCAGGCAGGCTGGGAGCAAACCTGACCAGCCAAGAGGGTTTTTTCCCTCTCCTAAACCATATGCTGAGCAAGCTGCTCTCAAAAGGGACTCTGAAAACAAAACCAAACCCTGTTCTCACATGGGAGGGGGAAGAGGGAAACAAAAATAACCCACGGGTGAATGAGCAGCACCAAAAGCAAACTGCTGAGGCTGGGGTAGGGTTTGAGGGCTGAAAGCTTGCCAGCTCTGTGCCCCTGCTTGAGTTATTGCTCCAGCATTCCCGAGCCATTCTGCTGCTTAAAATAAAAAATCATTTTAAAAAACCCCAAAACCTAACCAAAAAACCCCAAAACTCAACCAAAAAAAACCCCCAAACCTCACACCCTGGTGTTTCTTCTTGGCTTTTGTTTCCCAGTCTGGGAGGTTTTGCCCTGGGAAACCCTTGGGGAGGCCACAGGGAGGGAGAAGCTGAGCAGCCCCCCTGGAATGTGCAGCCCCCTGGGATGCTGGGTCCTGCTGCCCCACCTCCTTTCCCCAGGTGATGGATCTTGCAGTGGGTTCATATATTATAGTCCTGCCAAACATGGCCTCTCCCCCTTCTTTCCTCTCTGGGGTGCAGAGGCAAGGAAATGCTTTGTGGGGGAGAGGTGTGGGTTTGGGGGACAATGCATTAGAGCTCTTGACAGCTTCCCTCATCCTCAGCATAGCCAAGGTTCCTGGAGAGGGGTTGGCAGGAGCCCAGCCACATCTGTGATGGGGTGAGGGTGCTGAGCGCCCTGCTTTGAGTTGTGCCCCAAAATCCTCCAGCTGGGATGATCCCAGGAAAGTCCCCAGGGATGCAGCTGTTGCAGCTGAGCCACCACTCGCCCCTCAGAGAGCCTGGTGGGATGATGAAACCATCCCAAACCTGCACCCTGCCCTCTGGAAGGGGACAACCCCGAGCCCAGCCACCCACTGAACACACAAGGGAGCCCCACAGCATCGTTTTCCCCACCCTGCCCAGCACCAGGGACTGGAGGAGCTGTGAGAAAAGGGCTTTCACAGGAATCCCACACAGGAGAGCAGAGATCCCCTGGCTGGAGTTCCCCTGTGAGCTTCCCCTCCTTTCGCTGCCTCCCTGTCCTACCTACCCTGCCAGCCCTAAGGCACAGGCCCCTGTGCCCTGGTTTGTTCCCTGGGCTCCCATCACCCCCAGGGACACCCCCAGCATTCCCCAAAGCCTATTTTGAAGAAAGAGGAAGGGAGCAGACAGGGCAGGGAAACTACCTTGCTCGGTGAGGAGTTGACCTGTGGTCTTGCAAAAGGCTTGGATGTGGTGAGGAGCAAGCCCAGAGAAGCTGGCAGGATGCTCCAGGCTCTGGCCAGTGGCAGCCATGCAGCTCCTGGCTACGGGAGCACCAGGATGAGCACCCACACGAGGAGCTAGGCCCATAGCCGAGCACCTCTCACCTCCCTGGGCTCCAAATCTAAGCCAGGTCCCCTCTAGGGATGGCAGCAGAGCTTGTCTCCCAAGGACACCCACTGCATCCTCCCACAACACCCATCCCTAGGGATCGGATGTCCCAGCAGGGAAGCGGCTTGGGTACTGGGGTACACCTGTGGCCAGGCTCTGTGGGGTGCTGGGTAGGACAGCCAGGCTGCTGAGCATCCCCTCCTTGGCAGAGGAGCTGGAGAAGGGGGTGTCTCTCCAGGGGATCCCCAAGGGATGGGTACCTGTGGACAACCTGCACAAGCTGGCTGTGGCTACAGCCCCCTGGGCAGGAAGAGCACCCAGGGAGGGTGGAGGGGACCCAGGAGGGTGCTGGCAGAGCCGGGCTGGGGCAATAGGCTCCTGCTGCCAGTGCCTAATGAGCACCATGATGATGTAACTCTGGGCAAACCTTGCAAGAGACCAGCCCAAGGAGCTCACAGCTTCTTTGTTTGCCTCTCTGGTTTTGGGTTTGCTGTGGGGTTTTTTTCCTTCTTATTTTTCTTCCGCCCTGGTTGAGGTCACCTGGCTTGAACCTCAGTGAGATGTGGACCTTCCTTCCCACCTCCTCCCACGTGTGGCCATGGTGTTCTTGCCGGGTTTGCTCCCAGAGAGACACTGTCAACCTCTCCAACGCTCTCCAGAGCAGCTGGGGGTTGTGTTTCTTGTTAAACTTGAGGTTTGGCTGCCTGGGAAATGCCACCTGTAGCCACAGATAAGCTCCATGTGATGACTAAGGATGCAGCTCTGGCTTGCAAAGCCCCATGGCTTTTATTTTTTTTTGGCTGTTGAAGTTGCTGGGAGAGGGTGGATGGGCAGAGGGACCAGCTTCTCCATGGAGGTGATTGAGCTGAACATCCTCCCTTTACCTGGACCGGTCCCTGAGGCACAAAACCTCCTCACTGGGAACAGGGGCTCCTTCACCTCAGGCAGGACCACTGCCCAGCAGTGCCAGGAGAAACGGGCTCACAGGGGCCTGAAGCAAGCAGTCAGTTGCTTTCTCCATGGCTTCTGAGATCATGGAGGATGGAGGTGTGTGGTGACTGGCAGAGAGCAACATGCAATTCAATATGAATTTTAGGAAGCCATTTATTGGGTGCAATCAAACAGATTATAGACCTTTCTTACTCCAAATGTGGCAAGATAAAAAGCTGCTAATCAGTTACACACACTTTTCACACCATATTGATTGGTTAGTGATTATAATGAGTTCTGATAAACCTATCTTATAGCTAAATATCCTTAGTTTACCTTCAATGCCTAAAAGCATCTGCACACCTGCTGGTTTGACCCTCCTAACATGTTCTGTTACTCCCAAATACCTTCCCATAACTGCTGCTTGGTTTAGGGTAGCCTGTACCCCTATCAACAAGGCCGCTGTGTTTTGAGAATGTGATTATTAGGATCCTCTCAGCATGAGTAACTTTTCCTCTCTCATGGGAACAGCAGAATATTGTCAGGGCCTAAATCTTGGGAGAAGAGAGCTAGGCTGCTAGCAGGCCTGCTGTCTACCCTGACAATGGTGGCCTCTGCCAACCAGGCTGGAGGTTTTTCAGCTCCTCAGCTGCCTTTGGGGTGCTGGGGACCACAGGACACACGGTAGAATACAGCCCCTGGAACATGATCAACACCCTGGCATTGCGGTCCCCAGCCCAGGAGCTGCTCCCCAGGAGCTCCAGACCATCCCAGACCTGTTCTCACCCCCAAACTGCCTTTTCCCATCTCCTCCTGCCCTTTCCCTTCCATAACTGGTGGGATTAGGACCCAAAAACTGCGGAGTGGTGAATTTAATTCTCTCAAGGTAGTTGCTTTGCCCCGGTGCAGGAGGACAGGTCCCCAGCAGCTACACAGTTTTGCAATGGGTTTGGTCATTTTATTCTCTGCTTCTTCCTGCAAAAAAACCCACAAGCCACTGTCTCAGGAGAGCTGGAAACCCTTCAACATCTTCTGCAAAGCTTCCTGGCTCTGGGCTGGCTCTGGTCCCGCTCCAGAGGTTGCTCTCTCCTCTCTTCCCTCTAAGTTGGTCCATGGTGGCTCAGGGTGCATCATCCCATGGGACTCAGGGCTGCGGTGGTGGCCTCACAGTCCCTGGAGCTGAGAGGCCTGTGCTGTGCTAGCAGGGAGACCTCTCTCTTGCAGTGATCATCACTTCTTCCCCCTGGCTGGTGCTGGATCTCTTGCTCAGGCTCTTCGCTCCACTCACCCCATGCCACAGAGCGAGTCACGAGCATCACCGCTCCCAAGTGACCCCAACTGAACGTGATACAGGTGACACAACCACCGAATCTGGTGGGACAGGGCTGCCTTCCTCCCAGTGGGACATCTCCAAGGGGCTGGGGCTCACACAGCAGGGGATGCCGCAGGAGACCAACTGGCCCCAGATGATTTTCCTCTCCGGGGTGGTTTGGCCCAAGGTCTCACCAGGGGAAGAGAGAAGGACCATCCCCTTTAGCTGCCAGGGTGGTTCAGGGCTCGTCTCCTCCAGAACCGCAACTTAATTGCCGAGGTGGGACCAGGAAGAGAAGGCTTCTCTGTTTACCCACATAGCTTCGAGGTGAATAACACTCACACAGGTCAGCTCAGGCTCGATTTCAGTGGGGCTGTGGAGGCGCCAGACCTTCCTCTCAAGCGGGAGGATGTGGGGCTCTCAGGCCTCTCTGGCACTGTCCCAGCTGGGGGTCAGTAGCCACGACACCCTCCTCACCAGGGACAGCAGCTCTTTGTCCCCTTTTCCTCTCCTGCCCCCTTGGTTTTGGCATCCAAGGAGCTGCCTCGGTGCCCTCAGATTTTCCACTGATAACCAATCCTTGTGAGCGGCTCCTAATGAGCTTCTCCTCCCCACGGGGTGCCAGCTCCCTTGGGAATGGGGAGATCCTCTTACCCTTATTCTTTCCCTGCTCCCAAACCCCTGCGAGACCCAACCCAGGGCTTACCTCACCCTTGGCCAACCTACCCCCAGGTCTCAGGGTCACGGTGTTGGCACAGACAAGCAGACGTGCTCCAGGTGAACCTCAAAACCCCCTTCACTGGTGGCATTCCTTGCTCTCCAACCATTGGCTGGAGCAGAAAACAAGCCCTGGGAGAACAGAAATGACCACGGCATCTCTTTGTGTCACCCACCAGCTGAGCCAGCAATGGTCCTTGCATTCTGGGGAGGGGGCTTCTCCTCCAGGAATCGCTTTTGGAAGCCACCCCTCAAGGAGTTCCTCAGGAGAAGCTTTTCGAAGCCGTTCCTCAGCCTTCTGCATCTCACTGCCCTATGGCAAAGGGCTCCACAGCTTCATCACACAGGACCTGTGTCTACAGAATGCATTTGGTGGCCCTGGATTTTAAATAAAGAGAGGCAGCTAGTAACCCCCCCCTCACTTACCTTCTCTGGGCTCAGTGTGGTGTTACAGACCCCAGTCACGTCTCCTGACACTTTCCCAGCCTCTTCCATCACTCTTCACACATGAAGCCAAGTTTTTCAGAGGCAGGCAGGGGGGTAGTGGCTTTCCAAGGGATGCTCGTGGGATCTGGGGAGCTTCCCTTGTAGGGCACAGAGAGTCATCTGGGAACATCTCGTCCTCTCCAGTTGCTGGCAGCTGGAGGTGAGGACAGCTCCCCTAAGCCGGATCAGCACTGGGAAGTTGGGAAACAACCTGGACCTTCTTGCCTGGCTTGGGACCGTAGGGCTGCAGCAGCACAGGCGGCTCCTCACAGAGCCCTGGGGGCCACAAACAGGCAGCTACACCCCCCCCAAATATGCTGGAACATCTTATTACCCTCATAAAATCCTTGTTTCGCTCATCAGGCTAATAGGTTTTGAGGCTGAGGCAGGTTACAGTCTCATTAAGGGATGGCTCGGTGCCTCCCCATCCCCTGCTGCCCCTCAGCCCCCGCTCTCACCGCAGCCCTCGCTGGGGCCCAGCTCCCAGAACCACCAAGCTGTGGGGTCTTTTCCCTTCCCTTTCCCAAGGCAGGCACTGACCCCGTTTACTCTGCAGGGAAAATGAAGGAAATGGGGGGGAAAGCATTAAAAAAAAAGCATTAAAAAATTAAAACAACCCCAAAAAAGGTCATTTTTCTCCCCCTTTTTGCCTCACACCGAACCCATGGGCGCAGGGCGCTGTCGGTGCAGGAGCACTCGGGGTTTTGGCACGGCGACCACCCGGCTCATATATAGTGCCAGGAGAGGTGGGGGGGGCAAGCTCAGGATCCAGCCCTGGGGAGCCCACAGCCCACACAGAGCCAAGGCAGCCAAGGCTGCCAAGCTGCCGGGGAGCTGGAGACGAACCTGGAGCTGTTCCTTGCCTTGGGAACTGGCCAAGATGTATCAGCCAAGTGTCTTCTTTATTCCCTTCCAGGCTTTTTTTTTCAGGCTTTTTTTTTCCTTTCCATGCCTGGGTGTATTTCCCCAGCACAGAGCTGGGTGGAAAATTACCGGTGATGCCGTGGTGCCAGGTCCCTGGTGCAGCAGAGGTGAGCTAAGGCTCCGCGTTCAGCTAGGGAACTCCTCACTGCAGGATGCTGCCAGGGCTGAAACGCCTCAGAGAAGCCTCTAGATCATTTAGGAAAAGAAATAGAAAGCTAAAATTATGTATTTATATTTATTTTTAATATGAAAAACACTTCTCTGGAGAGATCTGTATGTCACAGCACACAGGAGAATGGTTTTTGGAGCCCGGGGCTTGCTCCTCAGAGGTAATGCGACACGAATTCCTCCCAAACTGGCACAAAGGAACAGCTGAACCAAGATAAAATGAGATAGGTGCTGCACATCCACACCAGCAGGCTGAAAACCCAGCCAAGGGCCTTGCAAACAGCAATGCCAAAGACATGCTTCGGAGCCGAGGGGCAAACAAGCCGTCAAGTTCCAACCTGTGCCCTTGGGTTGTGCAAGAGGCTTTCCAGGTGAGCCTGGGGCTGGTGGTGCTAGGGCTGTACATGGGGAAATAAAAGCAAAGAACCCACCCACAGGGAGGGTGGGACCTTCGTCAGAGAGCTGGGGGTGACAGGGGTTAGCATGGGGACTCTGGGAGGGAGGGAGGGAGAGAGAGAGGAAGGGAGGGAGGGGTGGATGGATGGATGGATGGATGGATGGATGGATGGATGGAAGGTTACAGGAGCAGGGAGTGAACTCCAGAGACCTCCTTCCTGCTAACCAGGGTGTGATTCATGGACTGCAAGGCCAGCCAGCCAAGACTCAGCTCCTCCAAGGCCACAGAGGGGAACACTGCAGCCCTCCTTCTGTTACAGGAACCCCCCAGTTTCAGCACACGAACCAAGGAGCCGAGACTCGGGCACAGCTTCCCCGTGACCTGGGAGCATCCATCCCGGTGCGGTTCCCCATGGGACTTGTGCCCATGTCCCTTGATGCCTCCCAACACCTCCCCCCGTGGGTGTTCTCATTAGAAGGTGCAGCAGGGAGGGTGTGGGACCCCCCCCGGGGCTCTTTCCAAGGGCTGAGCGGATGCCTCCGGGCTTAGGGATGTTCACTTGACCCTGTTCCCAAACCGCAGGGTGGCCAAGCCAGGACGGGCGGGAGGGATGGAGCGTGTCCTGCTTACATCCAGGTCACTGGAAAATCCCCTTGGCTGGGACAGACACAGCACGTGGACATCCTGTACCTCGGAGCGCTGAGCCCGGCCCCTCCCCTCCGCTGCCCTGGCTCTGCATCTCCAGCCTGCTGGGTTCTCATTCTGAAACTACCCGGTTTTTGCTGGGATTTGTGAAGGGATCTTGGGGGGAGTTGACTCTTCCAGCCAGGAAGGGCCAGCCCAGGTGTTTGGTGCCCATGGAAAGAAAAGCCATCTGTTTGGCACACACAGTGAGAGCATTACTTGCCCCTGAATCCGATCCCCTCCTTTCCACACCACAATGCTCCATGCCTGGAAAAGGGGAAAAATAAAAACAATGATAAAATAAACAAGTGGAGTCCTTGGCTGCACCCACCATGGTGTGTCTGGGTGCAGGTCCTTGGCTCTGCAGGACCTTCTCCAGACCGGTATGGGAGAGGAGATCACAGAATCACAGAATCACAGGGGTTGGAAGGGACCTCAAGAGATCATCGGGTCCAACCCCCCTGCCAAAGCAGCTCCCCAGCTCATATTGCACAGATAGGCGTCCAGACGAGTCTTGAATATCTCCAGAGAAGGAGACTCCACCACCTCCCTGGGCAGCCTGTCTCAGGCCTCTGTCACCCTCACTGGGTAAAAGTTCTTCACAGATCCCACCATTGAACTGCTTTGAAGTTCAAGGTCTCCTTCTCCATCCCTCTGTCACTGGGGTGGGGACTTTAGGGCTCATGTGCTGGTCCCCAGCTTCCCTCAGCAGAGCTCTTCTCACAACAACCCCTGAGGAAGATGGCTAGAGGGGAGGTGATGGTGGGATAAGCCATGGTCCAGGATGGCTTTACCATGCTGGGTAGGGGAGAGTGATGTCTCCTCAGGGCTTATGGCTGAAATGATCCCCCTGCCCTGCATCAACCCCTGCTGGGTACCCAGGTCCTGGTCATCATGGCATCATGGAAACCGGTTACAAGAGGTTTGCCCCTGGATGAGCCCTTCCTCAGGGATTCCTGCTCCCATCTGGTTTCCAGCATCCAGATTAGCCCTTCCCACCTGATGCCTTCAGGGAACCACAGTTTGGTCCCCAGCAAAGCATCTTCCCCCCAACCCCACAGGCTGGGGGACTCCCTGGTCCTGGCTGGCAGCCAACCGATGCCACCAAAATCCTCAGGGAATTCCCAGGGCTGATCTTGCTGGGGTCAGGGTTGAGCAATAGCAGCCAGCTGGGGTTGGGCAACCTCAGAAAGGGCTCACGTTGCCTCAGTGACACCCAGAGGTCTCCTCCTCCTTCTCTGGCATCCTCATGAACGTTTCCTTCTTTAGCCCTGTTCAGCAGCCAGAAACATGGAGGCCGGCCTGAAGCTGACCACCAAGGTGAGATGCACATGTCAAAAGCACTCAAGCACTCCCCATCTCCAATTGCCTCCCCAGTTTATTCATTCCCCCTCTTTGCCTTGGCTCATTACCTGCTGTTACGCAGCACCTTTGGGCTTCGCTGCAACATGAACCCGCTTACTGGGCAATCTCTTGGTCAAGGACTTTGGTTGCACCATCACAAACTGCTGGAGAGATGTCCTAGAGAGATGTATGAACAAGTTTTGGCCAGCTCTGGTTGCACTCTTGGTTTCTGCCACTATACTCCCCATGGCACAGCTGGTCATCCCCAGCTGGAGTTAACTACAGCCTCGAGAAGAAGCCGTGTGAAGGTCCTGGTGAGATGTCACCGAGGTCCAAAGAAGGTGGGACATCCCACAAGGGTGTCAGGGCACGTTGTGGGTGCCTGGGTGAGCTGGGGAAGATGCACCAAGCTCTGGTAGCTGAGTGGCAGCCGCCTCTGCTCTCACCCGTGGCTGATTGACAGCAGCTATCAACATGGAGCTTTGTCCCCATCACCCCTGGAGACTTGGTCAGCCTGGCTAATGGTCAGAAAGCTCATGGGGCACATTGATGACTTAAGAAGTGGGGTCAAAAGCTACAGGAAGACGGTGGACCCCCAGTCTCTGGCTGCTAAAGCATAGGGCAGATCACCTCTCTGCCACCAGAAGAACACCAGGTCTCCTTGGGGCACCCTTGGGTACCACAATACCACCCAGGATGGGGACCTCCATGGCTCAGATGCTCATGTCTGACTGCATAAAACAACCATCATTGTATTTGTAGCCCCAAAAATACCCCAATGCCCCATATTCCTGCAGCAACACCCGTCAGCTCCTTCCAAACACACGTGGCTGCTGCTGAGGACCTGGTGGAGAAGTGGGCGAGTCACCCTGCTGGGAAGATGGCCACCAGCCACAGAAGCTGGGAGGTTGGTTTTGGGTTATATTGGAGTTTTTTGGAGGCAAACCTGCCCGTTTTGGAAAGACATGCTTTTACCTCCCTAATTTCAGGGGTTCCTGCCAATGCCAGCTCCTGTTGGGCAGGATCACCCCCTCCTTTATCTGCAGCTTCCCCATCACCCCTGAGGCTGCTCCCCACTGATCGGGCTGGGTGGCTGCTCCTTATTGCCATGGGCCAGGGAGCATCACTTCCCGCCTCCCCTCTGGGGATGCACACGGAGAGAGATAAGGATCCACTAGAGAGAAGGATCCACTGACTCCAGGGCCATCCGCCTACAGTGATTGGCCTCTGATTGCCCAGCGCCCATCACCCTGGCATGCCTGCAAAGGGTGACATTAGCCTAAATCCAGATCAAGCTGGCAGAGGAGATGGGAAAGGAGCACTGCACTTCTCCAGGCATTCCCAAAGCCCTTTCCTTGCATTTCCAAAGCCCTTTCCCTTGCATTCCCAAAGCCCTTTCCTTGCATTCCCTAAGCCCTTTCCCTTGCATTACCTAAGCCCTTTCCTTGCATTTCCAAAGCCCTTTCCCTTGCATTCCCAAAGCTCTTTCCCTTGCATTCCCAAAGCCCTTTCCCTTGCATTCCCAAAGCCCTTTCCTTGCATTCCATAAGCCCTTTCCCTTGCATTACCTAAGCCCTTTCCTTGCATTTCCAAAGCCCTTTCCCTTGCATTCCCAAAGCTCTTTCCCTTGCATTCCCTAAGCCATTTCCTTGCATTCCCAAAGCCCTTTCCCTTGCATTCCCTTTCCTTCAGGGCTGCAGCTGGAAACACACCAAAGAAACACAACCCAATTTATATCCCCCCCAGAGCTTCACAGAGATTGAGACCAGAGAGTCCCCAAGAACCAAGTCTTCACCCCACGTTTCAGAAAAGCCCCAACTCCATATCCATGGTGTTTTGCATCTCGTTTTCCGCAGGGTCCAGTGTGATGCTCAGGAGAGGGGGAACCCCAAAGCCCCACTGAGGAGGGGTCCACCTCCAGCACCTCCGTGCCCAGGATGGACCCTGCTCCTGTTTTCCATGCGGAAGGATGCGATGGGAGATGGGATGGATCCAGGGAGGATGGGGGGGTTGGTGATGCCTGTGGGGTTGGGAAGGGTTCATGGGGAAGCACCGGATCTCTCTGAGGTGAAGCCCAGGAGTTGGAAGGCCGCCTTCCCCAGCACACCAGCCAGGCTGGGACGCGGCCGGCTGGGATTTTCAGTTGCTGAGTGAGCCAACAAAGCAAACATTAGCAAAGAGCTCCTGAGCCGTGTAAACAAACAGCCAATTAAAAGATGAAATAAATCTCCCAGGTATGTAACCTTTCTATTTAAACACTGGCCAGGCCTGGAAAAGCTCCAGAGCATCTGACCCAGCCATGCCTGGGATCCATTTGCCTAGCTCCCGCGGGATGAAAGTGGTTGAGTTTCAGGGAGTGGCTTTAACTTCGCCCCGCCTCCCACCCCCCCAATTATATTAGTCTGTTTTTCTTGGGTTGGTTTAATTTGGAGGGAAAGCCCCCCCAGCCCCCTTTCTTCTCTATCCCCTTCCGCAGCGCAGGGCAGGAGGCGGGCAAGGCACTGCCTCCTTCCCCATGGAATGGGACTGACAGCATCGTGCTGCTAATTAGGGAATTTAAGGCTGGTATATAGGAAATCACAGAATCACAGATTCGTAGGGGTTGGAAGGGACCTCGAGAGATCATCGGGTCCAACCCCCCTGCCAAAGCAGCTCCCCAGCTCATATTGCACAGGGAGGCATCCAGACGAGTCTTGAATATCTCCAGAGAAGGAGACTCCACCACCTCCCTGGGCAGCCTATTCCAGTGCTCTGTCACCCTCACTGTGTAATCCAGGGCTCAAATTAACCCAGTGGTGTTAACAGAGGAGGGGAAGGAGGAAAGGGAGCTTTAGACAGAGGGTGGGCAGTGCTGGGAAGGGGCTCAGAGGAGGTTTTGCTGGGATGAGGATGCTCCTTCCACAGCAGGGCAGATGCCAGGGGCTTTAAAGTCGGAAATCCTGGAGCAGGCTAAAAGCAACGGGTGGGTGTATGTGGGAGGGATGGTGATATCCCCCCTCCCCAGGCTTGGGGAATGCTTCCCTTTGCCTTCAGGATTTGGGGTGGTTTGCCCTTCACACCTTACACTCACAGGACAGAGTGAGCAAGGAGCCGGTTTTTAAAACAGGAGCGAGGGGAACATGGAGGGAAACTCACCTTTGGGCAGGGCAAGGAGCCAGGAGTACAGCTCCATGGCCCTGCCAGAGCATCCTCACTGTGCCCTTGACTACCAGGATGCAGCTGGCACAAGCATCCCATGCACAGCTCCCATCCGTGGGGGATGCGGCCGGGCACCGAGCCCCAACTCAGCATCCCACACCACATTCCCCCTGCCCCCCACCCCGAGCTGCCAGAGCCCTCGGCCAGCTCTCGGTTTCCCCCTCCCGCACAGTGCAGCCACTCTGCTGATTCAGGACAGCAAAGGGACTCACTCTAATCCCAGGCTTAACTTTAAACCTAGGTTTAGGGGTATCTCAAAGGGCAGTGAGCAGAGAACAGGCAGACAGCCCAGCTGAGGTCATGGCCGAGTCACACTGACCCTTTCTGTAATAAGGCAGGGGGGGAAGTACCCTGCTTTAATTAGGGTTGGTAATTGGGCTTCAGTCTGCACACCTGCAGGCTTTCCTGCCCAGAACTAAGTGTGGAGGCTGTGGTGATAAGGGTTGCTAGTAGGGGTATGGGAGCATCGCTGCTGTAGGGGCTCAACCTGTGTTTCCCACATCAGCCAGATGACAGAGCCTCTCTCTCTGCACCACCAGCATGCTGGGTCTGGGTCATCCCCCACCTGTTTTTAGCTTTGGAGGAAAAAGAACCCCCCACTTGCTTGACACTGGGCTGGAAGTGCCAGGAACGGCTTTCATTGAGGTCCTTGAGCTGGAGAGGGGCAGTGGCAGGGAGCAGCTACCCCCTGAAACTCATCACGATGCTTGGCAGTCCCTGGCTTCAGTCCTCTCCAAGCCCAAGAGGATGGGGGTACCCACCTCCAGTGGCACCAACCCCACCCGCCTCAGGGAGGAATTTATGAGCAGGGGACTGGGGTGGGGGTGGAGGGGGGGCGGGCAAAATAGCCCGAAGCCAAGAAAACCTGCCCAGACGGGGAAGTGAAAGCCCCAAAGATAGCTCTCCCACTCTTTCACATCGGGGCTTTCAGCAATCACAGATGATTTCACTTCTCCTTCACCCTTCCGCCTGTTCCTCCGCCGGTGGGTTTTGGTTCCTCTCCGCTCCCCCGCCACCTTCCCCCTTTCGAGGCCGAACCTTCAAACCGCTTCAGCTTTTATTTCCAGTTTCCAAACCGCAGGGGTGCCGCCAGTTCCCATGTCCCGCTTTGGGCTCTGCCCAGCTCCCAAGCTGCAGTCCCCTCCGAGGAGCCGGGGACACGGCGGGGATGGGGGATAATGCTTGGAATCTCTCCCCGTGCCGTGGTCCAGCTCAGATGGATGCTCTGGGAGAGGATGGATGCTGAGCAAGGGAAGGGGTGAAGAGATAAGCAGCTGAGCAGAAGGTCGAGCTCTCTTCCTCCACGGCTTTCACCAGGTCTTCGACTTCTAATAACCCACCCCCACAAATAAATACAAGTATTTTATGTGGGTTTATTGTTTCGAGGGATCAGGGAACAAAGCTGGCGCTGGCGGGAAGCGTGGGGCTTTGTTCTGCTTTTGGCCATGTCAGTGCTGAAGCACGCAAACGCCGACCAAGGGTCAATATTGACTTTCTGCTGAAGCAACAGGCAGGGATCATCGGCTGGAGGCATACGGGTGCCCCAGCTCTGAGCCGCTCCCTGCCCACACCCTGCCCGCACAGCAGCAGCTTTCTGCCCTCTCTTGGAAAATCCTCCCATTTGAAGCAATCCCGTCTGTGGCGGCCGGCAGAGAGCAACACGCAACTCGAGATGAGTTTTAGGTGAAGCCATCTTATTAGGTGAAATCACACAGATTATATACCTTTCTTACTGCAAATGTGGCAAGCTAAAAAGCTGCTAATTGGTTACACACACTGTTCACACTGTATTGATTGGTTAGTAATTATAACAAGTTCTGATAAACCTATCTTATAGATAAATATTGTTAGTTTACCTTCAATGCCTAAAAGTATCTGCACACCTGCTGTTTTGACCCTCTTGCTATGGTTGGTTCCTAACACGTTCCGTTACTCCCAAATACCTTCCCATAACTGCTTCTTGGTTTAGGGTAGCCTGTACCCTTATCAACAAGGCTGCTGTGTTTTGAGAATGTGATTATTAGGATCCTCTCAGCATGAGTAACTTTTCCTCTCTCATGGGAACAGCAGAATATTATCAGGGCCTAAATCTTGGGAGAAGAGAGCTAGGCTGCTAGCAGGCCTGCTGTCTCCCCTGACACCCGTATGGATGTGAAAGCATCGCCCTGAATAAACCCCTGTTCCCCAACCAGCCCCAGGGACGCACAGGGGTTTCCCTGCTGACTGCGGTCCCCCCACTCCCCGGGCAGGCTGCAGGCAGGAGCTCCCTACGCCTCGGCACCCCCATCCCGCAGCTGAAGGTCTCTCCCATACATGACCCCCCCTATGCCATGAGCCCAAGGCTGACCTCCCCTTTGCAGCTGGGTTTCAGTGCCTTTATAAAGGGGCCACATTTGCTGGGGTCAGGACATGTTTGCACAGGGGTCGATGTACATGAGGGCAGCAGGATCCTGCCTGCAGGCAGCCGCCAGCTCAGGGCTTTCCCTGCTTCCCTCACCTCCAAGGGAAGCCCTGGCACAGTGCTGGCATTCCCATCCACGCATCCGGCATGCACACGGCGCTGCCTGGCAGAGAAGGGATGATGCTCTTCACTCGGGGAAGAGCTTGAAGGCATCAGGAGCAGCTTCCCTGTGGGATGGGGCTGCTTCCTGACCCCTACGCTGGCTCCTCATCCTTGGAGAAGCAGTGCAGCGGTCCGGAGAAGGGCCATAACCCTGGGAGGGTCTGCGGGGCGAGTCAGCGCTGTGCAAACACCACGGCACGGGGTATGAATGATTCCCAGTGATGAAGCTCTGGGAGTTGGCTAGGGCTGTCCCATGACCTCAGAGCTGTTTCAGATTTTGGGGGCGAGGATCTCCGGGTGCTTCCCTGATGGTTTCCAGCTGGTTTGGGTGTTCCTGTGTTCCCATTTTACCCCTTTTTGACGCCCGATCCCCCTCGCAAAGCTTCTGCCAGTGGCGGGCTGGGCTCTACCGGCTGCATTCCTGGGGGCTGATGTGGCTTTTCTTTCTTCCCCCATCCTTATCACGCCCCAGCCAATGAATCATATTTCTTCAAAGCCATAAACCACCCAAGTGACCCGTGTACATGGAGCGAGACAGAAAGCAGAGCCCGGCAACGGGGGTTTGGGGGTCTGGCTCTCCCAGGGAAAGGCTCTTCCAGCCACATGCAGAGCTGTGTAAAGAAAGAAATCCCTTTTATAAAGCTTTTATCACCATGTTTGCGTCTTCCCCTCGCCCAAGGCCATAGATTCTGCTTGCCTTTCCTCTGGGAGGATGGGGAGGCACGCTGCCTGTCCCGGCATGCTCGCTGGAGGGAGGATGTGGGGGGGGGGGGGGATGTTCTGGCTGCTACTGGTGCTGCCAGGGAAGCAAGCAGGTCCCTGGGCAGCCCAGAGCTGGCACCAGTCATTGGTATCTTGCCAGAGGCTGCATGCTCCAGGTTCCCGAGGCTGGGAACATGCCGGGCTCTCCCAAGTCTCCCTTTGGGGCATCTCTGATGGAGCCTGGTGCAGCACCCATCCCTCCGCACTCCCTGCAGAGAGCTCAGGAGCCTGTGGTCAGGAGCAGATTGATTTTATCTAAACTGCCACGACTACATACCTGAAAGTCACCTTTACTCTTCCCCTCCCAGGCCAGCGTGAAGGCTTTGTGCTGGTTCCCTCCACTAGATCCTCCCTTTTCTCCCCAGAGAGTCGGAAAAGAGAGGTACACCACCAAAGCCAGGATTCCTGTCCACCTGAAGGACAACGTAACATCCCAAGAACACAAACTCCAAGCAGGAAACTGTCCCCCTTGGATTATTCCTCTCCCCACTCTGCGCATCTCTGAACATCTTCAGCCCCTGCCTGACTCCAGACGAGCGCAGAAACCTGAGCAGCACAGCTTCCCACCCTGGAGGGGGAGATGAGGAGAATCCAAGCTTCTAATTAAGCTCAATTACTCCTAGAAACAGTTTTCAAACTACCCAGTGAGGTTGCTGGCCAGGGCAAGAACGCAGCACCTGCAAGTTTTAATTGGAAGGTCATCACCGCTGAAGCCACACTATCGCATAGCTGGTGCCAAGGAGTCTGTGCCGAGCAGTGCCGGGTCCTTCGGCACCGTCCTTATCGCAGGCGGGGGCAGCTCAGCTGCTTTTGGAGCATGGGGGGGCTGGAGAGTGAGCAAAAAATA
The DNA here is from genome assembly GCA_020800305.1 of Porphyrio hochstetteri. NCBI lineage: Eukaryota > Metazoa > Chordata > Aves > Gruiformes > Rallidae > Porphyrio > Porphyrio hochstetteri. The sequence goes on along the minus strand of CM036915.1, from coordinate 12,104,236 downwards.
AATGATGCAGATGAAAAAGCAAAAGCACGAGGGGAGAGGCCGGGACCAGCACGATCCCTTGGGATCCCTTCCTCAGAATGCCCGTGGAGGGGTATTTCTACTTCTGCCAGAGCAGAGAAACCCCACTGGTAGGAGCATCCCCCCAGGTTCTCACTTGCTACCACCACCACGTCACCCCTTGACAGCCACCGCCCTTCTCCCAGCACCTGTCCCCGCTGCGGTCGGGGAAGAGAGAGAAAAAATACAGATATATATATATATAAAAACAAAGGGCTTCCTGTCAGCCCGCGCTTTCGAAGATACACAGCAGGCAGCGTCCCCGCTCGCCAGGCAGCACTGCCAAGGTGAGAAGCCCGCCACCCGCCCGGTTCACTGCAGGCAGGTGTGAAATCCGGAGCTGGGGGAAATAAGGGGGGAATTGGGGGTTGAGAAGCCACCGCGTGCGACCTCTCCAAACCAAGCAGGGAGACATGACTGCTTCAAGCCCAAAAACAGGGAGGTTTTGCCACCTGATTTTTTTATTATTGTTGGGTTTGGGGTTTTTTTTTGGCAATTTTAGAGTTTTTTCTGTAATCTGTTTCATGCTCAAAAGCCAGACTGTGGCACCACGGCATCTCCAGCTTCCTCCAGGATCCTGCGAAGCCAAACAGGAAAGGGATCGCATGGAGGAGGAGAGAGACGGATGCTCGGAGTCACGTCCCAGCACACACAAAGCCAGGTCTAAGAGCACCAAAGGAGAAGGGCTGAGCTTTTAGTCCCAGCTGTTTATTGCTCCCATCCAGCGCTGAGAGAGACTTTTAAGCAATGAATGAAATCGCAACGCAGTGGGTTTCACAGGGACACTTCTGCCATCATCGGAGAGCTTCCCGGGAAAGCCAAATGGAAAATCAGCACCTGGTTTGAAAAGAAGAGCTGGAGGAAAAGAAACAAAGGGCTCAGGCAGCATCTGAGGCCTGCCCTCTGAACCTGAGCCATGCACAGACCTGCAAGGGACAGGGATGTCTGTCTGTCTGCCGTGAGGAAGTCATCACTCCACCTCGCTTCCCAATTTGGGGCACTAATCCGAGCCCAGGCATCCCTGTCCAGGGAACCAAACCTCCTGCCAATGGGAACTGGGTCCATCACTCATCGCCTAAGCCTCATCCTAGAAAGCCATGGTGCCAACATCCCCTCCTGAAGCTGAGGGACACGTGTGAGGGCGCACAGGGTTGCCCCCGGCTTCTCTTTCGGCTCCGTTTCCACTGCAAGCAGGCAGGGACACGTCCTGGCCTGCAGGCTGCTGGTATCTCACCCCACTTTTGGGGTGGAAGCTGCTTTTGTTCCAACCCTCTGCCACTCGGGAAAGAAGCAAAATGGACCTGGCACGGGTTCATCCCACCCCACATCGCTACCATGACCCGCATCGGATTAGAAATCATGGGAATGATGGGGAGGATCACTCAGCAGCACAATTAGGAGCTGTTTCTGCAGGGGTGGGAGCAGTGTCCTGTGGAGGGGTTTTCTTTGTGGGTTTTTGGGCCAGGGTGAAAGTGCTCCCTGCGTCCCCGCCCCCCTATATTTGCAGGACAAAGCATTAACTCCCTTTATTCAGGGATCCACAAGTTCTTTGGGAGTCAAGAACTCGAGACAAGGCTCGAGACAAGGCTGAGAATTATCGGAGCTGATGCTTTGTGCCAGGCACTACCTGCCAACATTTCTGGGGCAGCTGGAGGCTGCAGATTGGGAACAGATGAACGCTCTTATCAAGGACACAGCGTTTCGACACGCTATGAGGAATCTTATTGTCAGATTTTCCCGCCTTGCCAAGTCACGGAGGAAGGATAAACAACTGCAACCACAAAGAAACCTTGGGGCTCTCCTCCTGGCTCTAGTCACAACTGCTAGAACACATATTTCTCTCTGAACCAGGAGAAACCACACTGGCTACAAAGCTGGTGGAAACCAAGAGGCATCTTTTCCATAAGCTTCAAGAAGACAACTGCGGTACCACTCTATCCCTTGGTGTGAGCCACACACTCTGCCTTCCACAAGGCTCCTTCGGGCTCCACATCCCCAGAAGCTCTGAATTCCTGGCTTTCTGGTAATGGAAGAGCCCAAAATGAGAAAGTTCAGAGGTTTTTTATTTGTGTGGACAGATAAGGGAAGCAAACACACCTTGATAACCTCTTCCCTCATGCGTAGCGGTCTGAAGGTTGCCCCCATAGGCGGGATGCACATTCTGTACCAAAGGCCTTAAATTTGACTGGGGTTAGTTAAAAATAAACTCCCTGGGTCAGCAGCGCTCTGGCTACAGCGATGCTTTCCACAGCCCTGCTTCGTTCCCCGTCCCCTCAGGAGCAGGATCCCAGGGAAGGCTAGGCCAGAGGAGCCTGGGCTGGGCTGGCCTATGCGGCTCAGTGGATTTCCCAATTCTTTTTCATGGCAGTTGGTTAATTTTCAAGCTGAAAAGTGACCAGTTGACTTCACTCCCCCAGGAAACGCCTGAGGCAGCTTTCCCTGAGGGCCCAGCCTGTTGATTTCCTCCCTGGAGCACCCAGGTGGGCAGGTGTGGTTTTGGTTCAGAGTTGATGTTGTCTGTATCCCTATCTCAGCCAACAGATACAAAAGGGCAAAGGCTAAGCTGCTTTCAGGACATTTTTTCCCCATTCCTGTTAAAAAAACAGCACAAAGATGTTAACAATTTAGCAATGACATAGGTGCAACCCCCACGCAGAGGCAATTCTTCAGGGGCAGTTCCTTGCAGGGGAAATGCTTTTTGGACAGTGACTCCCGCTGCAGACCAGGCTTTAGAGAGCAGGGATGTTCCCACACACGGACAGGCTGGAAGGGGCCAGTGTTATCCCTGTCATCAGGACTTGCAGAGCACTTCTCCTTCCACCAGCAGCCTTTGAGGGAACCACCGGACCTGAAATACGTCAGCAATTCCTTCTGCAGCCTCCTCAGGAAGGGGCACAGGTGAAATACCAGCAGGGTGGAGGGGCTGTGGAACGTTACTCCCTCTCTGCAAGGCACCACAGAGTTTTCCCACACTAAAGCAGCCCGTTCTGGGCTTTGGTTTCTCAAAGTACGCAGCGATGCACCACATTTCGGTTTGGCACCAGCTGGAAGACAACCGTTTCACTCCTTCGGTTGAAGGGCTCGCTGTAGGTACACGCTCCATCTCAAGTCAGCTTCCTGTCTGGTTTTATCTTCAAATCATCAGAGGGGTGGGGGCAAAGCAACACAATTTACGTGCCAAACCATCAGCTCCGTGCCAGCAAGCCTCGTTCTTCAAGGATCCTTTTCACGCTCTCCACGATGGTCCACACTTCTGCCATGGCACCCCGACCTGCGGGGCGAGAAGAACACCGCAGCGTGAAAAGCGGGTCTCGCCGAAACGACACGAGGCACGTGCTGCCCTCCTCACACCTCCTCACTTGTCCACGCCGCTGCAGAAAATGAGATGTAGGATGGCGGTACAGCACTGCAAAGCTCTCAGAGTTTCACCCCCCTCCACGTGTTTCCTTGCCTGATGGAAGACAACAGTAGAAGGCAGAGGATCCGCTCGCTCCAGCCGAGCTGGGGTGTTGTGGCACAGCTGAATGCCATCGGGGAGGAGAGTGAGAGGAGCGTTGTGCTGAGTTTGGCTCAGAACTGAGAAGCCTAAGCAGGAGCAGGAGCCCCTCAGACAACGGGAGAGGCAGGAAACCTCAAATAACAACTTGTATGACCAAATAAGTACCTCACTGAATCATCTCCAGAGGTGTCTAGCCCTGACATCTAACCCTTGACCGCAGAGGGAGCTACTATCTTAGCTGACACTTCCCTAGGGGCAAGCACGTAACCAGCACCCCAAAGAGCATGTGGGTAGCAGCAAAACACCCTATTTCGCCTCCTTTCTCCAGCATAAACATTCTGCATGCTCAGCAGCTTTTTGGCCTTTGCCTATTAAAAAAAACACTTGCCAAATTCATACCATTCCCCTGACTCTGCCGGCAAGACCCACGTTAGAGAAAGCTGTTCTGGATAGATAGATAGATAAAATTAGATATAACTTGAAGGTTTGTGATGAAGAATGATACTTTAGAAAGGAAAAGAAAAACTGGGTTTCCCTGCAAAGTGAGACTCGTTCTCCACTCTGCCTTTTCCATCCCAGGGAGTCAGAAGCATCTTCCACAGGTGGATTTGGGCGCTCCTAACCTGAAGGAGAGGAGCTGCAGCTGGCAGGTCCTGGTAAACAAACGAAATTCCATGAGTGCCTCTGCTCGATTTGGCAGAGCTACAGCCTTGGAGAACATTTCCAAGGCCTTTGTCCTCCACCACCCAACTTCCTCAACATTTTTGGCTGGATTTTTAGGCTAAGCAACCCGTCTTACAGCACAGCTCATGCCCACAGGTAGAAATCTCTCAGTGTGCCAGGCTCTAGAAATCCAGCCAAGGCTGATAAAGTTCCTAGCAGCTTGGAAACGTTTCTGCAAAGACAAAATGCTGCAGGCCCACGTTGGCCCAGCAAAGATGATGAAGGGCCTGGAGCATCTCCCCTATGAGGAAAGGGTGAGTGAGCTGGGGCTGTTCAGCCTGAAGAAAAGAAGCCTGAGAGGGGATCTGATCCATGGTTATCAGTATCTGAAGGGTGGAACACAAGGGGAAATGTCCAGCCTCTTCTCAGTGGTCTGTGGGGACAGGACAAGGGGTGATGGCCTCAAGTTGGAGCACAGGGAGTTCTGCACCAATCTGGGGAAGAACTTCTTCCCGGTGAGGGTGAGGGAGCCCTGGGACAGGCTGCCCAGGGGGGTGTGGAGTCTCCTTCTCTGGAGATATTCCAGCTCCATCTGGACGCCGACCTGTGCGACCTGTCCTAGGGACCCTGCTTTGGCAGGATCTCTGGAAGTCCCTTCCAGCCCCTAAAACTCTGTGACTCTCACAAAGCTTTCTCTGTATCACAGCACATGGGTATCATCAAAGCCAACAGCCAGTGGCTTACACTGAACTATCCAATCAAGGAAACGTTTTAATTGTCAACTCAATTTAATTTGCTGTTTTAACTCCCTTTTAGCTGGACTCTATGTCTGGAAACACATGTTTGGTCAGGAAGAAAAATTAATCAGGTACAGCTTGCGATGCAGAAATGGATTGGCAGTCTGGATCTGGCCCATTTCAGGGGAGACCAGCTCCCAGAGTGGAGGAAGATAAACCTCTTTTGGAGGAAGATAAAACTCTTTTACAGCAAGCCAAACCACAGTGCCAACAGACAAAACTGAATCTCTTTTCTTCTGCGCCAGATGTATGAGCTTTGCTACCTGCTGGGCAAACCCCTTTGTGGATGAAACCCACAAAATGAAATCGGGTTGGGGCAAAAAAAAAAAAAAGGAGGAGGTCTAAGGGTGAAAGGGCTGGAGAAAAGAAGGGGGTGAGAGGAACAAAAGTCACTGGTGGAGACCATCTTGGGTGTTCAGAGACCTTGAGGTGGTACTGCTGTGCTGGTTTTGGCTGGGATAAGGTTAATGTTCCCCACAGTAGCTGGTAAGAGGCTGTGTTTTGGGTTCAGTGTTGATAACCCAGGAATGTTCTCGTTCCTGCTGAGCAGCGCTCACACAGAGCCAAGGCCTTTTCTGCTCCTCACCCCAGCAGCTGGGCTGGGGGGGTCACGAGGAGTCGGAGGGGACACAGCTGGGACAGCAGACCAAAGGGATATTACATACTGTATGATATCATGCTCAGCAATAAACCTGGGTGGAGGTGAGGCTGGGGACAACACGGTTCAGGGACTGGCTGGGCATGGGTCAGCTGGTGTTGAGCAATTGTTTTCATTTGTATCACTTGGCTTTCTGGGGTTTTATTTCCCTCTCTCTGTTAATTTCCCTTTCACTACAAGTTCTTCTTATTGTAATAACATACATCTTTATCTCACTCATGAGCCCTCTCACTCTTACCTTTCCGATTCTCCCCCCCATCCTGCTGCAGGGCAGCAAGTGACCGGCTGTGTGGTGCTCAGCCACCGGCTGGATTTAAACCACGACACCTTTGCCATCATTTTCCTACACGCTGCCAGGAAAATCCCAGCATTTGCCAACAGGAAAATCTTGCTGTGAATTAACTGACTCACAAACACAACCAGAGACGAGTCAGATGTAGCTACTACTGCCCCAGCTGCTTGTACCACCCCTCTCCCACAAGCTCCTCTGGGAGTTTGTTCTCACAGCACAGACAGAATATGAAGTGGCTCCCAAACGACTGCTGCCCTAATGAGGTAACTCCCGATCAGCATTGGTTTCCTTTGCCATTCTGAGCTACAAACCACAGCGATTCACACACTGCCGCTCACGTGGCTCTCAAACCCTGTCGCAAAAGGCAGCAACCCTCCCCTAGGAAAGGGGCAGAGCAGAGCTGCAGAAGGCAGGAAGCAGTTCATCATCCAACTCTAATCCGTTTGCCCTGTGAGGTAACTCATGGGGCCCTTCTGCATCTCAGATCCCTGTCTGTGAAACAGGGGTGACCAACAACCACCCAGCTCTGCCTCGGGTGCAGGAGCCTGCAGGAATAAGCACATTTCCCATGAGGAGGCACTCAGCTGCTTACCACCGGAATAGAGATCCTAAACATGTCCTAAAAAAGATGAAGAGAATAAAATAAAGGACTAGGGAGCTATGCCAGATGGCCTCTCCACTTCTGCCAAGCTGTCTGTGCCGAATGACCTCTTCTGGGTGTTTTGCCTTAACAGCTATGTAAGAAATTTGATGTAGTCAGGTCTAAAATCCCAGTGGAAGCGGTGATTGTCTGGGAGAATTCAACCGATGCCTGAGTTACTTGACTACACTTACCTAACTGTAAATATTTCTTAGTCTTCAGGTCCAAAAACAACATTCCCTAGAAGCATTGTGTCTACCTAAGAAACTGAGCCAGCCCCAGGATTTAGCCATGAAGAACATTTTTAACATCCTGCCTTCACTACAGACTGTTTATCGGACCCTGAGAGAGCGGTTAAAATCCTGCTGCAGTTGGGGTTGTTACACAAAAGCAGGGGTGTGCTACTGTGCAGGGAGTAACACGTTCACTATTATGGTTTGAACTGGGTGATATTTTACTGACAGTTTGTCCAAGAGAATGTAGATAAAAAAGGGTATCCATCCATGCAAATTGCTTGTTTGAAAATCCTTCTCAAAACCTGGCAAAAGTCAAAATGCCTCTGTCCAAAGCAGCTCCTAAAGTACTGATAAACCCATCTTAGTAGCATTCCTTATCAATGCAAGTTAAGTCCGAGCGTGGTAACTTTCCCTGCCCCATTCCTGAAGTGAATTCACAGAGGAGTCTGGAGTCAACCCCCCGAATCAAAACTCGACTGGGAAGCCATAAAGTAACCCAAGCAACAACCAACAACAAATGTTAAAGGCACATCCAGCTACACCCTCAGCCACGTCTGCAAAGCATTTATCCTCGCTGTCTGCTCTTGGGGATAAGATATTACCCCTGTGCTAGCGATGAGGAACTGAGGCATGATGAAAGCAGCCCACAGTCACAATAGAGGGCAAGGTCAGGACACCCAAATCCCAGGCTGATAACGCTCACCGCAAAGCCTTCCTTCTCTTTGATCTGCTCGCTTCTTGAATGAGTATTTCTTTTCAGTATCAGGCCTATCTAACGGCTCATTTGAAAGCCTGGCTTGGATGGTCTCTTAAGACTACTCAAAAATTAATGAACAAGAATATTAGACACCAGCTAGTGCAGGGCAAAGCTCCAGTTTGCTTCTAGAAACCCCTAGCACAGTGAGCACTTGCTCCCCGCAGTCTGACATCGTGAAGGCCACTCAGCAAAAGAACTGCACGTCCCTCTGGGATAAGGAAAACGGGTAGAAGAGGCATAAAAGGACTGACCTTCATCCCCACACACTAGTTTCTTCACCACACAGGGGACCTCTGTGTAGCCAAAGCCTTTCAGCTGCTCCACCTGCTGTGCTGTGATGGGATGTTCCCACATGGCCGTGTTCATCGCCGGGCAGAAGAGCAGAGGTTTGCTCAGATCCCAAGCACGGATGACACAAGTCTGCAAGAGAAGACAAGAGGTTCAGCTCCGAGATGGGATGCTTTTCCTCATTCTTTCCCAGCACTTTGCTGCACAGAAGCAGCTTTCCCAGCCTGGGTATCGTTAGAGGGCCGAAAGCCTCGATCTCTCCGTGTAGCTGGACCCACAGGGCTCACAGTTAATTATTACAGTGCAGCAAAGCTCAGCTCTGACGGGCAAAGAGAGAGAGAGAGGAGTGAGGCTACAAAGGGGATAGTTCCCATCCTACTCCGGCTCAGGGCCAAGCAAGAAGCCCAATCGCTGGAGCAAACCAAGCTGGAACACCATGCATGCAGACTGCCAGCCCACGTGGGAGACCAAAAGAAGCTGAGGGGTGGCCACAGATCTAATCAGCCAAAGAGAAATCCCCAGGCAACACTTAGATAAGGCAGCTGTAGAGCTAAATGCAATAAGTTGGCCAAGTGAGTCTTTTTTTAAACGATATGCCAACTGGATCCGTAACTCCCTGCATGGGAGCTGCTTCCAGGGTACAAACCCAGGATAACACGAACCCATCTGGGCTGTTGCAGAAGGTGCCTGCAGATTACAAGCCATCTAGCAGCTCCTGCGTGCTACAGGGAATCCTATCTGAGTCCTTGGTAACATAGAGCTTCCAGATAACCCAGTGTCACCTCGCTGCCCCAAGAAGATAAAGGCTGGTTGCCCTTAACGTGACACTCATCAGTTTCCCTAGGCTTAGCGGCATTTAAGTCATGCCAAAAGGAGCTTCCCAGGTGGCCAGAGGATCTCTGCTCAGATCAGAGTACTCAGGAGAACCGTGCCCATCCTCTTTAATGCCCTGTGATCTGAACCCTTCCCAGCACAGGGAAGTCTGCTACAATCTGTTCTGACTTGCCAACCAGCACCTCCAGCGCTCGTTTTCCTTTGCTGGAGCTACCTCTCTTCCCTCCTCAGGGCTCTCCGAAAAGACAGGCAGGACTCTGTGAAGCCACGCGTCCCTAACATCCCTCCTGAGCCCTTCCCTCTTCTACCACCATCACATCTGTAGTACGAAGGGGACCAAAAAGACCAAGACATCATTTGTGCCTCCTGCAGCTCCTTTTGGCTTCTCTACGACCTCCAGCTATCTGCTCACACAAAGGAGGCCTGTTCCTCTGGGTTAATTTCGTTCATTTACAGGCGCTCTCTCTTACCTGAAGAGCTAAGCTGGTGACACGGGGCTCTGCAGCCGGAGCTGATCTCTAGCTCTGGCCTCCTGGCATTACTGAAGGGTGAGGCACCACAGCAACGTTTGCAGATCTGCAGCTTCCTGGCAGATCTTTTGGGTGGTTAACGCTTATGATGTCTCCTAATGTCCAGGCACAAAGCATTCAGCCTTATCACCAAGAGAGGCGCACTGGCTTTTAATACAGTTTCTGATCTGCCTTTTAGCCAGAGAACCTTTAATACCAGAAAAAAACAAGCCTGAACAAGCCAAAAACCCCTATAGTTGAAATTGGAAGGTAAGTAAGTGTGAGCAAGTCTGAATTTCTGTGCTATGCAGTTAGGTGAGGTAGCAGGAAGTAAACAGCTTTATCTGATCTCACAGGTGTCTTTCCAGATTGCATCTAAAAAATGCAGAGAGGAACTCAAAAGCCAGCGCGAGGGTGTGCGTACGCGTGTGTGTAGAGATGCATGACGGAGAGAGGGCGGAGGTGGAAAGAGAAACACTGCCCATTGAGGAAAAGCAGGACAGGCCCAAAGCAGGGACTGGGAAGTGAGGGAAGAGACAGACAGAGCCAAGGAGTGGAAAGTGGTGGATGTCAGGGAAGGAAAGAACAAGTGTTTGAGAAGGGACAGGGGAACAGTACTGGAGGAAGAGAGACAGCAGCATCCCAAGCAGGAGCAGAACATGCAAATGTCACTGTTCTCAGTGCTGCAGAAGCTTCAGTTTCCATGAAAGAAATGAAAGGTCAGACACTCTTAACGCTGGGAGGCGTGAGAACTCTCAGGCAGCGCTCCAGCTACTCACCAGCAGGTTGTCACAGATGCCACTGGCGAGCTTTGCCAGGGTGTTCGCATCGAGAGGTGCCACCACCATGAGGTCAGCCCACCGCCTGAGCTCGATGTGCAGGACTGGGTCTGAACGACCTTTCCACAGCTGTGGATGAGACGAGAGGCAGATTAATGCCGCGAGCAACCAGCACTTATCAATCCATGAGTAACCACTGTGTGAGCTGAAGGCGGAAGACTCACGCTCACGTCCAGTGGGATCTGACATGCTATGTATGATCATGACATTCCTATGTTTAGGAGGCACGTCTAATGGACGGCACCAATGTGCTTGGTGATCTTGGTATCCTTTTCTCACAGAAGCAATTCACATGTCCAACAGCTGCAGATTCCAGCTCACAGGAAAGAGTTTTCTCCACCTAATTCCCATTCCCATCATCCCAGAGTTTCAGAATTGCTCCTAAGAGCTCCCACAACACAGAGCGTATCTCAAGGGAGTCCTGGTCTTTTCTTTAAGGGCTCAGTTTAACCGGGAAAGTGGCAAGAGAAGGAGCAAACAGCATCGGGTGCTTAATCCCCAGAGGACACACACAACCACAGGCCAGCAAAAGGTGCATCAGGGCCACAAACTGTTCCTTCTCCGAGTCACTGGAAACCACAACAAAAAGACATCATCCAGAAAACCGTCGTTCCTTGACACCTTTCCCAGCTCCTCCACTTATGTCTGTTTGTTTTTCTTGAAGCACTGAAAATTCTAGGTTTATTTTCAGAGTAAAATCTCTCACAAACAGATGCTGAGCAGGTTTATTTCCTCCACCCTGTAGAAGGGTTAATTTCCTCCTCCCTGTAGAAGGGTTTATTTCCTCCTCCCTGTAGAAGGGTTTATTTCCTCCACCCTGTAGAAGGGTTTATTTCCTCCACCCTGTAGAAGGGTTTATTTCCTCCACCCTGTAGAAGGGTTTATTTCCTCCACCCTGTAGAAGGGTTTATTTCCTCCACCCTGTAGAAGGGTTTATTTCCTCCACCCTGTAGAAGGGTTTATTTCCTCCACCCTGTAGAAGGGTTTATTTCCTCCACCCCGTAGAAGAGGGTGTTACAAGGCTTCCATGCCTGCTTTTCAGCTTGCTCAAAGCCTGACCTGCACCTCTTTATCAACCCACCGAGGGTTCCCTGGAAATACTCACACTCAGGGACTCTTCAAAGTATGTCAGCCAAAGAGAAACAGCAGTTTTACAGGGTTAGAGCTGGTCCCAGCCCTGACAACCACGCTGTCACTTATGGGAATGGTTCCTCTGTATGCGCCCAAGCACCGACGTGGACAAACACCGTTCCCACCTCTGAGACTTCCAGCCACCAGTCACACTGGTGCATGACATTGCTGGCCTTCCTCTGCACTGCTATGCTGGGGTGGCCCTACCAGCACAAGGGACCCCAGCCAGACACCAGGCTGAGTTTTAAAGCAGCGTGGGCAGCATTGTGAGCGTCAGCGACGGACGCAGATTGCAAACACGCAGCACTAAGGAGATCTAAGCTGCTGCCTTTGTGACAAGTATGAGTCATGACAAGCACCAAACACCCTCACCGTGACTCTGCAGTGGCTTTACTTGACATTTCCTGACGCTCCTTTCAGAGCTGCGGATAGCGGCTGAGCCTGGGGTGGTGACAGACCACTTCTACCCTCACTGCCTGCTGCAAGTCCGCTAGGGCTGGTCAAAATTGCCTGATACAGGCAGGGTTCTTCCTCATTTACAGCGTGGTTAGACCCACATTCTTTGAAAGCCGTGTTCCCAAGCATACACTGCTAGAACAAAGCGACTCTGGTCTCGTGTTTAAAAAATAAATGAATGTGGTCTCTTGCAAAGAAAACTTAGAGGAACTCTGAACACTTCTATTTGCTGCTCAGCACTCAACCAACCAATCTGCCTGGGAGCCTGCTTTTTTCCCCTCTGAAGTGTGACCCATTGGCCTTCTAGAAGCAGAAGACACGAGCGCATGACAGAACTACTTGAATTACAAAACACGTGGCTGGTGATGACAACAACCGTTGAGGTTTAACAACACCAAGGGCAGAGTGCTGCACACGGGATATAACAACCCTGAGCAGCGCTACAGGCTTGGGGCAGAGCAGCTGGAGAGCTGTCAGGGAGAGAAGGACCTGGGGGTGTTGGGTGACTGCAACTGACCATGAGCCAGCAGTGTGCCTGGGTGGCCAGGAAGGCCAATGGCATCTTGGCTTGTGTCAGACACAGTGTGGCCAGTAGGTCTGAGGAGGGGATTGTGCCACTGTACTCAGCACTGGTGAGGCTGCACCTCAAGTGCCGTGACATCGAGGTCCTGGAGTGTGTCCAGAGAAGGGCAACCAGGTTGGGGAAAGGGCTGGATGGCAAATCCTATGAGGAGCGGCTGAGGGAGCTAGGGGTGTTCAGCCTGGAGAAGAGGAGGCTGAGGGGAGACCTTCTCACCACCTCCACTGACCTGATACGAGGGTGCAGAGAGGTGGGCGATGGTCTCTTCAGCCAGGGGACAGGAGATGGGACAAGGGGAAATGGCCTTAAGCTGTGCCAGGGCAGGGTCAGATCAGATGTGAGGGAAAAGTTCTTCCCTGAAAGAGTTGTGGGGATGTGGAACAGACTTCCCAAGGAGGGGGTTGAGTCACTGACCCTAGATGTGTTTAAAAGATGAGGTGCTCAGAAATATGGGTCAGCATAGGACAGGAAGGGTTGGACTCAATGATCTTAAAGGTCTTTTCCAACCTGGTGACTCTGTGCTTCTGTGACAGGACAGAAGTCTCTGCAGTCTCCAGAGGAAGAACAACTCACCTGCCATTCATCTTCATCGCTGTAGAGGGTGACAGGAATCTCCTGGGCATGGTAGAAGTGCTTCGCTCGCTCAGTAGTGACCACCTTCACTTCGAGCTAATCGGAAAAGACAGAGTACGAGTTAGACTGGAGTACAGTCCTGTAAAACTGGGTACAGGAGGAGGGCTTGAACACTGAAGACTTTGAAAGCTGCGTGGATTCTCAGAGGGTATTTCCCTCCTGTGCACACATGCATAGTTGCACCTAGCAATACCTGAAAGATCAGGCCACTGAAGGTGTCTGGGGCAACCAACGACTCTGTTCACACCACCCTAAAATGAAGAGGTGATTAGGCACCACCTGCCAAACACATTCACGTGGCCAGTTCAGAGCAGGGACACCAGAGAGGACAGAGCCGGTCAGAATGAGACGCGGTACTGCGCAGAAGAGACAAGAAGAATGAGCAAACCAAACTGTGTGAAAGATGCCCTTTAATCTCCAGAGACGCCCGCCAAAGGGAGCAGGAAAGCATCTTGCTTCAGTGGATTCTCTTAATCGCAGCCCAGAGGAGTGCCAAGGGGTGGCATGCCTGCGTGGCCCTTGCAGGATCACTCTTCCCACACTCAGAGCCAAGAGGAAGCTCTCTGCCAAGGGAAAGCACAGTGCTGAGCTATCGAAAGTCCTGCTGAGGGACAAGCTGGTTAGCTGGGGCCTGGCACCACCAGCACAAAGCCAGCTCACCTCTGCTGCACAAGAGAGCAGCTTCAGAGGATAAAGTACCATTTCTTGGTCAAACAAACCAGGTCATGCTCCTCTCTCTCGATTACATCCTGGTGACAAAGGTGGTAGTGGCTGTAGCTACAGACTACTGGATACTGCCTTTTACAACCATGTTAATGAGAATTGCTCTGGCCAGAAGTATAAAATACCAGAAGCAAGTCAGGGTTCTGCCTTCCAGCAAGGCTTCTCATCAAGGTAAGGCGTTGGAAAAGGAAAACCTGTGCATACGCTGGTGATGTGGGGGATGCAGCTCAGGCCACCCATTTGTTATTGGCCATCTTCAACCACCGCCCGCTCCTCCGAGCAGTTCATGGTGCCAGGAGAGATGGGGAGAAGCAACAACTCCTTCCCACTCAAGAACTGCACCCCGAGGTACAGAACTGCTGACGGCCTCTGCGTGCTCCTGCTGAAACAAGCTGCTGAAAACCTCCAAGAAGCTATCTTCAGCAGCAGCGGTCGAAGTGACAAAACATGTTAACCTATCTCCCCAACTATCTATTCGACTGGGAAGGAGGAGGAGTATTGATTATCTGTACCTGACGCAAACCAGGTAACAGCCAGGAGCAGTGGAAAATCCCAGCTTATCGTGGTCTTTGGGAATTTTTTTCCCCATTTCCTGAAGGAAAAAGTAATGGGAAAACTGCATGTAACACTGGTGTTTGGTACAGTATGTTCTTTGCCTCTTCAAAACATCTGCTGTTTTTCAAGTGACCTTAACTTGGAATCCCAGCTGCGCTTCTAGTGCTTTCGAGTGTGAAGATCGTATTCGCAGCAGCCAACCGCACTGTTTCCATATTGCCCTCACCTCACAGGAAGCTCTTCGGAGCCAAGCAGCGACACCCGCAAGGGCGTTAAGGCTGCTCTCTGCTGCGCCAAGGGTTTCACTGGGGTGTTCACCCAGCTCTCTGCTGCGCCAAGGGCTTCACTGGGGTGTTCACCCTGCTCTCTGCTGCGCCAAGGGCTTCACTGGGGTGTTCACCTCACAACCTGCCTCCCTGGGCAGGGAGAAACCTAATGAAATTCAACAAAAGCAAGTGTAAAGTCTTGCACCTGGGGAGGAATAACCATCTGTATCAGTACAGGCTGGGGGTGACCTGCTGGAGAAGAGCTCTGTGGAGAAGGACCTGGGGGTCCTGGTTGATGACAAGTTGGCTATGAGCCAGCAGTGTGCCCTGGTGGCTAAGAGGGCCAATGGGATCCTGGGATGCATCAGGAAAAGTGTGGCCAGCAGGTCTAAGGAGGTGATCCTCTACTCTGCCCTGGTCAGGCCCCACCTGGAGTATTGTGTCCAGTTCTGGGCTCCCTGGGATAAAAAAAGCCAGGGATCTCCTGGAGAGAGTCCAGAGGAAGCTACGAAGATGATGAAGGGCCTGGAACATCTCCCGTATGAGGAAAGGCTGAGTGAGCTGGGGCTGTTCAGTCTGGGGAAAAGAAGACTGAGGGGGGACCTAATTAATGTTTATAAATATCTGAAGTATGGGATGCAGGGGGAATTGGCCAACCCCTTTTCAGTGTCTGTGGGGACAGGACAAGGGGCAATGGCTGTAAATTGGAGCACAGGAAGTTCCGCACCAACATGCGGAAGAACTGTTACCCAGTGAGGGTGAGGGAGCCCTGGGACAGGCTGCCCAGGGAGGTGGTGGAGTCTCCATCTCTGGAGATATTCAAGACTCGTCTGGACGCCTATCTGTGCAATATGAGCTGGGGAGCTGCTTTGGCAGGGGGGTTGGACCCAATGATCTCTCGAGGTCCCTTCCAACTCCTACGATTCTGTGATTCTGTGATATTATTGATTTGGTGATTTTAAAAGAGCGATGCACAGGTTAAAGGGGGCTGTCTGTACTCTGGAACGGTACCTGTAAGGCCAGGTCTGCGCTGAAAGCTTTCAGCAGCGATGTTTGCTAGTGGTATTCTTAATTTTAATGTTAGCCATAATGCTGGAAGGATTTTTAGATGGCACAACTCTACCTCATGGCATATTTTGTCACTTGCTACTTCTGTCGCATCATTGTTCAAAACGTTCTCACCTAGACAAGAAATACCCCTCTGAGGCTAAAAAATGCCCCAAACCCCCCCCCATTCTGCTTTTCAATCTATTTTTTAAGACAGTTTCATAACCATCTCCAGTCTTAAAAAAAGAAACAACTTATTTCCTCAGAGCACAAGCCCAGGAACAGGGAGTAACCAGCTATTGAGCACTGCAGCCAACCTGCTACAAGCTAGAGCACACCAGAGGGATGCGTCCAAGGACTCTGAGCGGTGGCAACTCCACCATTCCCCCCCTGAAATGCCATCAGTTAGAACTCCATCAGTTAAATATTTGCCCTAATTAAGGTTTGCTGCTGGGGTGGGCTCCTGGATCCCTTGTTCCAAGTAGAGTCCTTCTCAAGATCACTTCAGCCTACGCTGGTTTTTCCTTCTATTTACCCGGCACGCCGCCTGTTTCCCAGTGGTTCTCTCTCTGCTTAAACAGTAAAGTCAGTCGAGCCACACTCAGACTCCTTCTGGGAGTGAGTTTAAACTACCTAGAGTGCTTTTACTTAAGCCAGTCCTCCACAATAAGCTTTACCACAAAGCTGCTCTCCCCTGTTCACTCAGTACTGTTGGTGTCTGAGAGAGAATTCTCCTGCCCCGGCCGTTCCTGCTCCGGGTAACGGGACATGTATGGGTTTTTTCCGTAACTTCCCAAGTTTTGATGGCAGAATCTTTACAGACATGCTGAGCTTTGGTCACAGCTGGTGCAGAAGACAATGAGTAGCTCCTCTAGTAAATGGCACCTACAGAAGAGGCTACCCAGTGACAACATGACATGATGTAAACCCAGAAGTCCAGATGACATCCCGTAGTTTCAAGAGCAATACGTTTCACCCATGGAAAAGTTCCCTGTTTTTATGGCTGAGATTCTGCCAATGTGGTTTCTGTCACTGTGTTCCTACCAGGCCACTCCAAAATCCTTGGAATCAGCCTGAGACAACAGAACGAGCATAGCACAACCAGGAGAGTTACCCATGGTGGTGGGAGTTACCCAGCAGGCTTTAGATCAGGCCTTGAAATCACATCAGAAATGAGTCAGTAAGTTAAATCAACAGATTAAGTACCAGGATCGGGTACTTCACGTTCACTTTTTGTGCAACAAAAGCCTAAAACCAGCGGGCACAGCGCCTGCAACAGATGTCACAGCACCTCAGGGCCTCCACACAGAATTCAGGTCCAGTCTCCTGCAGTTTTTAATTACGAATCAAATTCTCAGAGAGAAGGGATGAATTGGCCCAGATTCCTATAGCGGGTCATTGGCACCCTTCCTGTCACCTCCAGAGAAGGGTGTTCTGAGCACCAAGAGCAAAGGAAAAGAGACAGCAGCAATGTCAATCTCAGGCCAAGGATTAGAAGATGCCTGTCCTGCATCCCTCACTGACCAGGAAACAAGGTCTTGTCAACCCCTGCCTTGGCATCGCTACTCCCTGGCCCAGTGTGAGGCCTTTCGCATCACTAATCACCTCAGGTCAAGTACTAAATTACCTGAGGCCCCTCTTTGCAACCCACAACGCCAGCACAACTGGCAAGAACAGGTGCCTAACAGCTCACTGCATCTCTGGTACCCTGTGCAGCCTGGATATCAACATCATAGAATCATTGACCCACAGACTGGTCTGGGTTGGAAGGGACCCCAAGGGTCACAGAGCTCCAACCCCCTGCCACAGGCAGGGCCACCAACCTCCAGGCATGATCTAGACAAGGCTGCCCAGGGCCCCATCCAACCTGGCCTTGAACACGCCCAGGGATGGGGCACCCACCTCCTCTCTGGGCAGCCTGTTCCAGCCCCTCACCACTCTCTCTGTAAAAAACAACCGGATACTTCAGAGTTACCCGGGGATTGCACGCTGCTTCATTTCTTGAAAGCTAAAGGTTTCCTATGTTTTCCTCTGACTTTACTAGCACGTGTTTCTCCCTGACTGTAGTCACTAGTGGCCTCTGCTGGACACCTCTGTTACTCCAGACAATAAGCTAGTTGGTTTGGGTTTTTTTTTTTTCCAAATAAAAAAGCACAGGTACACATTAACAGGCCTCTATTTTCAACTGCTGTTTCTTACAAGACCTGGTTTCCCTTTGTTGGTCAGCCAGCAGCGTCTGCCACTGCTAACTCCATGTCTCCTCGATGAGGAACCTTGAGGTCCTTGTGAAGGACTGTGTCCCTCAACGGATGTCTGTACCAGTGGACATCTGTCTCAACATCACTGAAATATTGCACCTCTTGCTATTACTGCTACTCTGTGATAAAGGGGACTTGCTAATAAGATGCTTGTAAAGGGTGAAGGAAGACTTGCTAACAGGATGAAGTGCCACAGTGAGTACGTCAGGGCATGACCTTGCATAAACAATGTTTTGTTTGAACAGCTCGTTTGTAGTAATTTAAAGCAAACCCAGGACTGATAAGGAAGAAACATCGAGACGTAAGTTTCAGTCTAACACCATATTTCATTAAATTACACACTCAAGGACTATGTGCCCTGTGAAAATGAAATTATTTCTTTGGTGAGTTCCAGTTCCCCATTGGTCTAATGAACTCCTTATCTGTTCAATGAATTCCTTGCATGTCTGTAATTGGTCATAAATTCAGGCAAAGCATTTCACTGTGGCTACTTTGAGCTCCCCCATGCCTCTGAAGGCATACAAGGCTGGCTGAAACCAAATTTGGATCAGAGTCAAGGGATAACTGAGTCTGTGCAAAATGGAAGGTTACTTGTGGTGATGAAGAGGAGCCATCTGACTCTCAACAACCACTACCAGACAGCAGTGTGCAGGCACAGTGGGGAGGAGATTATGGAAATCACCTCTTGGAACTCATTTTAGTACGAAGTGGGGACAGGTCATGAATATGTACAGGTGTACAAGGCAAGCTAATGTATGAGTATCATTGTACTGGCTATAACCAAGAAGAACTGCCACACTGGTGTGCATGTTTGTAGTGGAGTGACCCCTGTGCACCCAGCACTGACGACCAGCAGCCAATGGAATCCCCCACCGGATGTGAAGTCACTTTGGACTGATGGGACGCCGCAGCTCCGTGGTGGCAGCTATCGCACCTTTTCTTTCCTTTCCCCATCTTTCTCTCTCTCTTTCTTGCATCACTGCAAATTTTGATGTAACTATTACACCATTTTTTTCTTTTGTATGGCATCTGACCTCATTTGTGTCTTAATCTCCCCCTGGGAATAACAATGAATCCCCCCAGACCGGACCTTTCCAGTTTGTGACAGTCCTCATTAGAGACTGAGTTCTGGAAAGCAGCACCTACACCTGCAGCCAGATTAGATGCTTTGACTGACAATGGCATATTCCAGAAAAAAAAAGACAAGGACCTAGTCAATCATTTTTGTGAAAATGAAGCAAGTCTAACTGAACAATGCTACTTTCATTTTCCAGAACCTAAATGCCTGCCCAAGGAAACATCCAGGAACAGCTACTGCCCTTAAAAGTGGACTGAAAGCTAACCCTTGAGTACAAGCTGGACAGGGAAAAAAGTATCTACTGAGAGGCTGAGGAGTGGAAATAAGGGCAGGGAGAGATCATTTCTCAATCAGTGTCACGGGCAAAACAGACTCGACATAGAATAAAGGACAGAAACTCTCTAATTGATGGCCCTGCCCTGCACCCCCAGTGACACCAGAGTCGGGTGATGAAAAGTGCGGACAGAGCTTAAAACAGCCCCCCCACCCCTCTCTTCTCAGCAGGCTTCACTTCAGCCAGGATTTTACTCCCTTCTTCCCTCCATTGTGGCATGGGGAGGGGCAGGGACTGGGGGAATGGGGGTTTCGGTCAGTTCCTCATAAGTTGCTTTCCTTCTTGGCTGGGGGGGCATTCCACACACCCTTACCCTGCTGCACTGTGGGGTCCCACCCATGGCAGACAGTCCTTCACAAACTTCTCCAATGTAAGTCCTTTTCCACGGGGCTTCAGCTCTTCACCAGCTGCCCCAGGTCACTGCTATGGGATGCAGTCATAGAATCTGAGAGTTTCTCAGTCCCTCAGGCCCAGACTGCTCCAGCCTGGTCCCCCATGGGGTCACAATTCCCCCAGGAAACCTGCTCCGGCGTGGGTGTCTCTCACTCATCTCTGTATCTCTGCCTCTCTTAACGGCTGCAAGTGCTGGCAGGGCCTTGCTCCAACACGGGTCACAGCACCTCCTGTCTGTCTCCCCCTGCTCCAGTGTGGGGCCTCTCCATGGGCGGCAGGTGGGGTCTGGGCCTTTTCCATGGGCTGCAGAGGCACACCTGCTCCACCATGGGTCCCTCCAGGGGCTACAGGGGCATCTTTCTCTCCAGCACCTGGGGCGCTTCATCCCCCCTTCCCTGGCCTTGGTGCCTGCACAGCTCCTCACACCTTCTCACTCCCTTCTCCAGGGCACAAAGCAGCTGCTGGTGGGTTTTTTCTCCTCCCTGTGACTCCCAGAGGTGCTGTGACCATCGCTGATGGGCTCGGCCTTGGTCAGCAGCGACTCCGGCCTGGAGCCAGCTGGTGTTTGCTCTGTGGGGCTGCAGAGAGCTTCTGGCTGCTGCTTGCAGCAGCTGCCCCTGCAGCCCCCCTTCTCCACCAGAACCCAGCCAGGCAAAACTACAACATCCTTCCTCTGACAAACTTTCAAAGGAAAAAGCTCAAAGCCAGAAGGCACTTTTCCTTTCTACACAACCCATCCAATCTCTCCCAGAAAGGAGAAAGAAGCCAACAGGAATTTTATGAGACTTCTACTCACCCCAGGAATCTTCAGCAATTCGTCGATGAGCAGAGGCAGTTTTAGGGCAGCAACGCTTCCCGTGACACCCACCAGGACATGGGATGTTTTCTGTGGCACCACTGAGCTGTTTTCTGTGGGAACCCCTGTTTCTGGCTGGGAGCAGGGCTCCATGCTCTGATCAAACTCTACAAGCACAGAAAACCAAAGCTGATCGACTAATAGTGACTCCAAGGGAGGGCAGCACAGCAGGGCTCTGGCACTGACACATTCCCAAGGGCATGGATATAAGCCTGGACTACACAGGACCCAAAATAATTCAATGCAAGGATGAGCACTCGGGCTCTGAGCCGCAAAGCTCTCAAGCATCAGCAGACCTTTAAGTGCAGCAGTGGTCTACTCCTCCCATTTAATTACAATTTTCTCTTGGGATGTGGTAAGCAGAAAGCTAAAACCTGCACAGAGAGGCCACAAAATGGTTCCTATAAAGCCCACAGCCCCCCAAAACAAAGATACACTCCCATGTGTTGAACGCTGTCTAGAATTAACAATAAAAGCACCTTCGACACTGACTGTTGGGAAGACACACAACCCCCAGCTGAGCCAGTCTCCCTTCTGTGTCCTCTGGTGACTAGTAAGTGCAGGGAGACAACCATTAAAAATTTTGGAGCCCTGAAAAAAACAAACATCATCATCTCCCTTCCTATCATATCTCTACACATCTTCAGCAGTGCTGGGAATGAATCCCAAGCAGATGGAAGGAAAACACCCAAAGCAACGGAAGGGACGCAGGACGTGACCTCCACAGGGCAAAAACACCTCAGGGACGCACGGGTCACTACCACTTGCTGGCTTAAGGGCACGTGTATCAGCTTGTGCTTCTCCAGACGCTGGTTCGCAGGAACAGAGGCAAGGGAACACAGCAGGAGAGGCGACGCCGATGCTGCTCTGCCCGTTCCGCTGCAGCGAATTAAACCCAACCCACCGCGGTCACGGCAAGGAGAACACCCGCTTCCCGACGGCTGGCTGGGTGCCAGTTAATTTGCTGGCACGAAAGCATCTCAAAGCCCGGGGAGCGAGCCACGGGAGAGCGGTGTCCCGGGCCGCGCCCCCCCTTACCCAGGCGGCGGCTGAGCGTCCGGGAGGCAACACACGGCTCCCCAGCCCCTTCTGTTACTCCATCGGCTTTGCAACCCGGCCGATGCACCGAGAGCGGCTTCGAAAGGCCGCCGAGGCAGAGAACGGCACCGAGAAACCCCGGGGGGCTCCAAAGCGCAAGGAAACAGCGTTTCCCTACCGGCAGAGCTCCGGCGGAGGGAAGGGGAGCGATCGCTCCCGCGCTCCAGCCCCGCGGACGGCGGGGCCCGGGCCGCGGCCTATTCCCGCCCAGGCCTGGCCTCTCGGCGTTCGCCGTCGCCTGGCAACAGGGGTGTGACCCCTCCGCGCGCCGGAAGACGAAGGGCATTGTGGGAAATAGCGCCGGTTCCCGCCTGCGTTCGCACATGCGCGCTGAGGAGGCGCTTCCCCGCCGGTCCTTTCCCCGCTGCGCCGGGCCGGCTCCGCCGTGCGCAGCCCGGGAGGGACGCGCGGGCATTGCCCCCGCCCACGGAACAGTGGGAGCCCGGCAGGAGCGGGCAGGGGCTCCCCCGGGGAGAAGGATGGGCTCGCTCGGGGCGGGGTGCGCAGGGCAGAGACGAGGCGGGGTCCCGGGGGGGCAGCTGCCACATCCTCCCGGGAGGCTTGGGGGGCTGCGGTGAGACCCTGCCTGGCGGGGGTCGAGCGGGACGGGAAGCCACAGAGCCCCCCCGGGGTGCTCTCAGCAGCAGGAAAGGCAAGAGGCTCTCCCCATCCAGATCTGGGCTGGTTCACATCTTCAGTAAAAACTCAATCCCACCCCAGCCCCGAGCCACCACCTCACCCAAGCACCAGCTCTCCCACTTCCCCCGTACCCCGGGGTGGGGGTCTTCAGCAACACGGCACATCAATCATTCCATCACAACCACGGGCTTTACAGTAAGCGCAGAGAGAGAGGACAATGGGCAGTAGGTTTCCTGCCCATCTGGTGGGGCAGGAGGGCTGGAGCTAGAGGGGCTCATCACAGGGGGTCAGCACTCAGAGGGTTTCGAGACGCACCAGAGAGGAGTGTTAGATGCTGAAGCAATGGCTGTTAGAGCTCGTTAAAAGTTATTATTTATGCATCTTATTAAGAGTGAATGCAAAAGGTGAAGCCACTGAAATCCATCATTTCTCAGACACAGATGACAGCATGTGGTTTGGCAGAGTAAGTTGAGGCTAGCACTGAAGGGACCGCACAATATTTAAACCTGATTAGGGACAGAACCAGCTCAGCAAAGGGTTGCTGCTTCTCTCCATACACTTCATACATATATTTACACACACACACAGGCATTTCATCATTAGCTGCATTTTCCTCTTGTCAGGAGACCATTGCCTACTGTGGAATGACTGGTGATACCCTTAAAAACTAACAAGGGCACTATTCCTGGTGGGCTTTGCTGGAAAAGAGAAGGTCCTCAGGGGAAGGAGTCACAGACACACAGCACCCAAGGGGCTGGGGGCAGGCGTAGCTCAGGCTGGCAGCACACCAGGATACTGATTGGGCTGTTTTTCTAAGACTTGGGAGAAAAAAACCCCCAAAACTGGCTGTATTTAAAGTGCATTTATAGACTGAAAAGCAACTCTGAGGAGGAAACTTTCCCTGTTCCTGCATCCATCAGCTCCCATTTATGAACAGAGCTTTTCCTGGGTCCATCAGTCACCTTCCCCTGGCTGCCACAGCCCAAGCAAGAGGTGTTAGATCAAGCTCAGCTGCCTCCCACTAAGGTGCAGGATTTCTTTACATCCCCTAACCTGGGCAGGGATTTGGTGCCCATTTCTGCACTGGGAAAACACACCAGATACAGTTCACTGCACTTTTTAGAAAGGCAAGCAAGCAGGAATTCTTCCCACCGGCCTGGAGGTTTCCTAGGAGAGCCTGGAACTAGTGCCCGCCTCAAAAGCCAACAGGACAAACCTTGGGCTCGCTGTTTACACAGTCAGCAGGCCTGGTCACACGCATTAAGATCCCACCCTGAGCTTTGGCCAAGAACAGATCCTCTGAGAAACTTCCTGCCAATTTTATAGCTGCTTTTCAAAATAGAAACCTTTCCAAAAAAACCCCAAACCCCAGAACAACCCCAAACAGATTCAGGATGCGGGATCTCCAAGGGGATGGTCGCATCCCACAGGAAAAAGCCTGTCCTCACTCCCCAGCACAAGCACACACAGCATGCCAGGGCTGCAGGCAGCAGTCCCACACTGATACAGGTCTCCCACATCCAAATGTAAACTACTCCTTTGCACCACCACACACACAATTGTGGATCCTGAGCCAGGGTGTGGATTAGGAATCTCTTGGCATATCAAGATTAGGAGTCTCTCTAGCATATCAACAGCAGGATTCTGGGTGAGGGTTTGGAGTTTTTTATGAGTGCTTAATCAGCCAGCCACCTGCTAGTTAAAAAGCAGAAGAAACAAGAGGGAGAATTCCCAGGATCAATTGCCCTTGCTGAGACAGCAGCAAGTGGCTGGACAAAAAAGAACCACCCCAAAGCACCTCACACATCACAAACCTGTGGCTCAGGGCTTGTTCCAAGAGGGGAGATGGGTGCTGGTTGCTATTTTTAATCTTTCCCTTTTTTGGGTTGGTTTATTTTGGCAGATGTAGTTCTAACATACACCTATCACCACGGTAATTAAAAAAAAAAATCACCACCACCACACACTATTGCACAGGGAAAAAGAAGACACAGGAACGCACACTTACTACCACGCACGAGGAGAGCCCTGCCGGGTGAGTCACGGCCTCTTCAGAGTGAAAAATCAAAGGAGAAGAATGGCTCAAGACAATAACAGGGGGAGAAATAAAAGAAAAAAAACAATTCCCAAAACAATCTCATTACAGAGAACAGGAAAAGAACTGCCGGTATGATACACTCCAACTTTCTGGAATAGCTGCAGAAACTCAGCTCAACCTTCTTCCTTCTCCTCCTCCCTTTCCCCTCCCCAGATCTTTCTCCCGAGGACAGAGTCCTGCTGCTCACATCTCGTTGGAGTAGGTGTAGTTCGGGGTGGCAGAGTACTGCGTCTCGTGCTGCATCATGGCCCCCTGCGCTGCTCCCATCGCCGCGTTCTGTGCTGCCTGCTGGACATGGGGGTTTTTCCACGCCCCCGTGGTCCACTCCTCCTGGGCTTTGCTGAAACTTCCCCCGCTTCCCCGGTAAAACTTATGTACCTACAGCAGGTTGGAAAGAAAAAGCCAGAGGTGCTGAGCGACTGCAGCTGGTGCTGACCCTCCAGGGTAAGGGGCAAGGGCTGCCCAAAACAAGGTGGCATCCCCTCCTCTCTTCCCGTACCATAGTGAGAGCGATGAAGGAGAAGACCGCCATCCCTGTGAACAGCACGGTGGGGATCAACATCACCACGGCTGACCCCACGTTGGTCCCAAAGAAGGAAATCGCTGCAATCCAGCCGCTGCAAGATGAAAACAATCGGGCTGTTAGGCAGCCTGGGGATTTCCCATCTGGCTCTGCACACCCCAGCCCAATGGCATCCCTCCCCCTGGCTCCTCGAATCATCTTCCCCAAGGAGAAGGATGCTACAAATGCACCAAGGATTTTAAACACCAAGGCGGACACAGCAGCAGCTCAATGGTGATTGTCATTGCACCCAACATGGCAGCAGCATCTTCTTCCTTACCAGACACCCCAGCCAGGGATTCCCACCGCCTGGATAATGCTGATCACCAGCTGGGCCATGAAGGTGAAGAAGAAGGCCATGAAGCTGAAGGAGCTGTCTGTCCTGCAAGAGAAGGCTCAGTCACTCCCTACTGCACTTCTTATACTGCACTGCAAGGGAAGGGAGATGCTCCCACATCTTGGGACCCTCTCGGGACAGAAGCAGCTGTGGTTTAGCAGGAGGGTGGTGAGAAGCAGAGCTGCCTGTGGGCTGCAGGAGGGGAACTACAGGCAAGGGAGAAAGTGCAGGAGGCTGAAGGTAGTGAAGGGTCACCTAGGAAAGCCATGGGGCATCAGACCCTCCCCACGGCTCGGCCAGCTCTGCGCATCAGGCAAGATAGCACCAGTGTTCAGACATGGCTCTTGGCTCACAACACCCCACCACTGGACAAAATCTCCCACTCCCAGAAGAACTACACACGCAGGTTTTTTAGATTTGGGGATACTGCACCAAGGATCAACCTCAGCAGCACGGATAATCGCTATAAGCACCTTGAGAGCTTGTGGAAATGTATAAAAGAAGCTTCAAGGATGGGTGGGAGAGGAAGGAAAGGTGGTACACCAACTGCATCCTCCCCATTCCCCTAATGCTGCATAGAGGCACTCAAAGGGGCTCAGTTGGGGTTTTGACCCTCAGGGAAATCCCAAATACCCTTGGTTTGAAGGTTCAAGACTAAAGGGTTGGACAGAAAGAGCAGGAATTCCCCCAAATACTCAGGCAATGGCCCAACCTAACTGTTTGGGAGAGGGAAAAAAAGAAAGAAAGAGACAACTGTGATAAGCCAGGCTCAAGTGCGACCACTTACTTGAAAGCTTTGTAAATAGGTCTAAACCAGCAGACATAGGAGCAGGGCGTAAAGAGAATGAGCCAGAGAATTGCCAGTCCAAAATTAACAGCTCCGCCGCCTCCAATCAGCCATGCGAGGCAGCCAACGAGATTCACCGCCAAGGTGATGCTGTTCACTGCAAACACACACACACACACAGAGGGAGCAGAGTAGTGCGTACGCAAGGACGTCAGTGCGACACAAGAGACCCCCCTGACCCTGGGGATGCCCATGCGGGACTGACCAGCAGCACGTTACCCTAGCCAGATCTCCCTGAACGTCACTTCAATTAAGCTGGCTCAACTAAAGGGGCTCTAACCTCAGCCCAGCAGCAGGACAAGGGGTTTTTTTGTTTGCCACCAGCTGAAGGAACACGTGTGTGAATTCCCTGAGCTGAGAGCCCAAGTCCTGAACACCCGGACCCCCACGCCTTGCCAGCTGACCAGGGCAGTGTGTTCACTTCTCCCACCCCTGCTTGGGGTTACATGACACAAGGGTTATGCCTGTGCAGCCCAGCTCTGCAGACACAGGACAAAGCAGAGAAGGCTGATCTGCATTCTGACGCCTCCAAGTTTTTGAGAATGATTCATTATTCTAACGCGAATTAAATCCCTCCCACCACCGCCTGCGTGAGAGCTGCAGCTGGCAAGAAAGGGAGCTCAGTTGGTCAGGCTGAGCTCAGGGGGCTTGCTGCTCCCTAAAGCCTCCCCTCCCGATCAGAACACCAAGGGGACCTTTCAGCTTCTCTGTGTTTGTGGGGGAGTTGGGGAGAAAATGATCCAGAGAGGAGCTCTGGAGACAGAAGCCAACACACAGCCAACTGGCTGAGAGAGCTGGTGCTGTGGGAGAGGTTGGAGTAAGAACCAAGCTCTGTTAAATTACACAGAGCAAGAACAGCCAGATTGAGGTGGGGAGGGGCTTTAACACCCCTAAGACAGCTTCCTCAGGGAGGACAGCTTAGTTTTTCCTTCCCCTTCACAGAAAAATCTATGCTAACCCTCCTGACACCGTGAGGGAAGTTAACCTAGGGTCCCCTTCCTGACAGGACACAGTCCCTAAAAGCGGAAACACCTGACCTCCCTGGTGCCACCTCAGCTCCTCATGACCCGCCTCAGAAGCACAGGACACTCCCCACGCACTGTTATGCTTCCAAAGTTCAGGGAAAACACCTGATTAAGGAACTAAGCTCTCCTAAATTAAAAATACAAGTGACAGTGCCAGCTCACTCCGAGCCACACACTGCATCACGTTCAGTAACATTCCCATATGTGTCTGGGTACAATCTGTCCCTCCAGCCCTTTGTCCCCCCTGGGGTTGGGAAGAGAGAGAGAGATCCGAGCTAGTTTTAAGAGTTAGAAGATGGCGACAGCTCTGTTAGCACAGCACGGCACACAGAGGCATGCAAGAGGAACAGGCAAGACCTGGCTTCTGGGGAAGCCCTCAGCTCCCCTGGTTTGGGGAGCAGGAACCCTGGGCCTCCCGTCCAAGCGGCATCTTGGCCTCAGGCTGCTGCCGAAAGGCTCAGGAGGAGCTTGGGGTGGCAGAGAAATGCCTTCCCTGGCCCAGCAGCTAAAGGAAGCCAGCAGAGTCTAGGCAGCTCTCCTGGGGGGCAAGGCCGGCTGCTGAGCAAGATGGAAAAGGGGATTAAATCCTTTGTGAGGAGGACACACAGGTGCTGAGTTGTCTCCTCACAGCAGCCTCCAGTGGGACGTGAGGGTCACCAAGAGCCCTCAGTCGCTGAGCCAGTGACACACAGTGACATGGGCTGAAGCCCATGGAATGCTGCATCCTTTATCCCATCCCCAAAGGGTCTGAACATGAGACACCAAGGCCTGGAGGGGCAGAAGGGCTTCCCCTGATCTTGCTCTGCTGCTCTTTGAACTGATGCTTTCCAGAGGAGCAACCTTCAGAGAGGCAAACACAAACCCACCCGAGCCCATCCCCGCTCAGCGACTCACGCATCCAGAGGTAGTAAAGCCGCTTGGCCATGGTGCGGTGCTGCGGCGGGATCTCTGCATCGAAATCCTGGTAGAAACATGGCTTCAAGGGGATGAACTTGGGCAAGGGAGGGAAGTTGTTCACTTTTTCTGCAATAAAAAGTTTTAACCAGCATTGGGCACTGCACAGAGCTGAATGTAAAGCAAAGAGCTTCCTAAATTCAGGCTTTTTCAATCCCAAGGATTGACTAATTTCACACAGGAATTAAGGATTTCCCTCCCATAACCATCACCAACCCCTCGCAAGCATCAAGAAAAATTGACCCTTTCTGGCCACGTGGATCCTCAAAGTGTGGACACCTGCAACCCCACTGGTGACTAACAAGGTAACATTACAGCCAGTAAAACCCCAGGTGGGCTTCAGAAGCAGCTCCCACCCCATACCTGCCATGCTGGCACACACTCAGCTTCTTTGCTCCAGAGAAATGTAGTGTGGGGGGAAACCAACCCGGAAGCTTTAATAAACTGGAGGAAAACAAGAGAAAGAGTGATGTGAAGTGGTCAGGTACCTCCCCAAAGAGCTTTCACCCTCCCCCAGCTCCAAAATAGCTCAAGGACAAGATGGTCACAGCGCAGTTTGTTTTATTTACGCAGACACTTTGCTCTACAGCATTCACATGTCCAGGCTTACTGCTGGCACCTGGCTAGTGGCAGAATAAATGCCAGCTCCTCCAGCACAAGGCTTACACACCGGTTAAGGCAGAAGATTAAGAGAAGATCTAACAATGTGGGACAGGGCACAGGCTTAACCTCCCACTCCTGACTGACCTACATCCAGCCCCAAGAGAGAGCCAGGCTGGATGTGAGGCATGCAGCCCCACCAAAGGATTTTAAACTACCCACACCTGCATGAAATTCATTACCTGGCCCAAAACCATTTATTTTTCATTATTAATATTTCTTTTTGCAAAGAGTTTCAGCACAGGGAACTACCTGGCTGTCTCCTGACAGTATCACAGCCTCCCATCTCTGCAAGCCTAAGCAGGAAACCAGGCCAAAAGGAAGCAGAGACATCAGCTGAAAATATCAGCTGGAAAAAAATAAATCAGTGCTGAGTGTCACTAATGAGTCACTTGAGCAGTGGCTTAACAATTACTCATGTCATTTGGCACCTTTGGTATCATGCAGGTGGGAGAGGGGGGAGCTCAGCATCTCAGAAGAGTCTCCATCCCGTGCCCTGTCCCAGCAGCAATAATTATGCAAAATTAAAGCAAAAAATTAAAAGCTGAGGGTTAAGATAGAAGCGTGAAGATGGCTGCTATGTATATCTCCACCTGCCTGCGGGATTTGCCCTCTCAGGGTCATCTCAGGCAGAGGAATGGCAGCAGCAAACACAGTTCTTATGATGTGGGGTCCCACCATCAGTGCTCAGAGGATTTTGGGGGACCTCTGCCAGGGCAGCATCTCCCCTACATCCATCACCCCGCATCAAAGACACTGGCCAGGCACAGCAAACCCCCACGGCTTGCCAGCGTGCTGTCTCCCAACATCCGACAGCAGCCCACGGATGTCTCCATCCCTCCGGTGCTATAAATACTGCCAGCACGGCTGACGTCTCCACAGGCAGTGCCTCAGCCCCCGTGCACGTGTGCTAGGAGCCGTGACACACGGCCAGCCGTGTCCCCCAACCTGACACCTGCCTCAGTGCTGCAAGAGCTTTCCAAAACGTAGGGGATTTTGTAAAATTTGGCTGGTGTTTTTTTATGCAATTGAAGCAGGAGGTTTGCAACGCAACAGTATATTGAGGAGAAGCCCCGACATCCACACTGTGACTGCTCGGGGTGGGTTTGGGGAGGGCAAGCAAGGCTGGGCCCGGCGGGGATCGGTGCCCGCAGGTTTCCATGGGTGCAAGGCTGCATATTTCTCGCAGCCCTACCGCCTCCCTCCCTCAAAACCCGACCCTACCCAGGCTCGGACCCCCCAGCAACAGCCCGGCGAGAGGAGAAGGGTGGCTCTCACGCTGGGTCCCCGGTGCAGGGAGCAGCACCCACGGGGGTACTGGTGTCTCCGTGACCGCCACAACGCCGCGCACCCCCGCCGGGAGCGGGCTGCGAGGCGGTGTGTGGGGGGGGGTGTCCATGCAAAAGGCGGTCGCCCCCCTCGGGTGTTGAAGGGGAGCACCCGGCCGCTCCCCGCTGTAGCAGCTCTCCCCTTCCCCCCGGCCCCGGG
Source organism: Porphyrio hochstetteri (assembly GCA_020800305.1). NCBI lineage: Eukaryota > Metazoa > Chordata > Aves > Gruiformes > Rallidae > Porphyrio > Porphyrio hochstetteri. The sequence goes on along the minus strand of CM036915.1, from coordinate 12,074,149 downwards.
ACTCACCGGCGCGGCGTGGCGTGACCCGAGCCGTCCCGCGGCGGGTGGTGGTGGCGGCGGCCGCCCGCCCGGCGCTGCTCCTGCCGCAGCGGCCGACTTCTCGCGAGACTACGGCGCCGCCGCCGGCCGGGGTAAGGGCAGCGGCGAGATCTCGCGAGAGCGGCCGCAGCCTCTGTCCAGGGTCCTGGGTACCGCCGGCGGAGAGGGGCGGGGCTACCGCAAGGGTTTGGGGGGCTCTATGGGAGGGCAGCGATCCCTGCCTGGGATCTATGGGACAGGGGGACCCTCTGAGGGGCAGATGGCGGCAGGCCCGGGCCAGCGCAGGCTGCCTGTACCCAGGAGGTCAGCGAGAGCAGATAGGGCCAAATTTAGGGGTTCTCCCCCAGCAAGAAGGTCCCCTCTGCCCCATCACCACACCAGGGGTCCCACGGTGGTCTGCCTCGCACCCAGCGCTGTCCCCGGTGTGCACAGAAGGCAATGCCTTGGCTGGGATGCAAGGGGAAGGGACTGCATGGACTCCCAGGTGGGCTGGGACAGGGACATCAACCCCAAACCAGCCCCAAGCAAGAGGAGGATGACCCTAAGAAGTGTCTCTCGTCCCCAGTGCCGCCACAAGGAGCCCTGTGCAGACCCCTTGCCTACTCCCTGCCTCAGTGCAGCATCATGAAACTGGCTTATTTCATAACTTAACCATCCTTCCTGGGATCCAGCACACTATCATGTCCTTAGGGGCATGGAGGGTCAGTGAGGACCACGTCACACCATGGGAAGATGGGAAGAGCAGGGAAGCGGTCGGCGTGCTCCATGCACCCCAGTCAGCAGAGACCCTCAGCAAATGAAGAGTGCTGCTCTGTGGGGATGCTGGGAAGGAAACTTGGCAGAAATAGGGAAAATGCCTTGTTTCACAGATGGTAAAATAGAGGGAAGCAGGAAAACAGGCATGTCACAGGTGACCCCATATCTGAGGGCCCAGCTGTCCCTCCTAAGCACCCTCTGGGTCTTGGCCCCCAAAGTGGAGCAGGGCATCCAGCTCCATCCCACACATGAAGGGAGAGCAAGGGGAAGAACACAAGCAGTGAGAGAAGGGGATGTGGCTATGGAACCTCCCACTCCAGCCAAGCGCCACTGCTCACCCAGTGTGAGGCCTCACGGAGGTGCTCTGAGACTTGGAGTGCTGCACTGGCTCTGCCTGCACTGCCCTGCCCACAGGCACTGAGCACCCCGGGATTTAGGGCTGCCCACAAGCCCCAGCGCTGCTCCCTAGAGATGAGCAGCCTCAGCTCAGTCCCAATTTCCCCACAGATCCCACCTCAGGCACAGGGCTTCAGGAACTGCTTTGTACCCCTTCTTTCTTGACCTTTCTCTTACTTAAACTTACTTCATACCTGGTTCTTTGACTCCCCAGGTCCTCCAGCACCTCCCCTTCTCACTGAGACTTTGGAAGCACCCCACTGCAGAGCTGCTCCTCACTCTCAGCACCACTGTGCTTCCATCCACCTGCAGACTGCAAGAAGTTAGATAAATGTGCACTCCCCTGGCTCACAGGGATGTCTGAGGAGCCAAGGAAGAACACAAAGCCAAGGGAAAACCTCACTGCCCAACACCTGCCCCATGCTACCTCAGCAGGACATGCTGGTAAAGATGACCAAGTTTAACTATAAGCCCAGTGCAAAGAGAAATCAGAGGAGCCTAAATTTAAACTACAGGTCAGATCCAAGGTCAAGCTATGAGCTAGAACCCAGCCTAAGCCTAAAGCTAGCTACAGCTAGCCTAACAGACCCACCACAACACAGCTCAGCCTAAAACTAGGGCTCCTGGGCTCAGCTTAAATAGGCTTCCCACACCATGGGTGGGATGTGGGTGGGGGGTCCCAGGTGGAGCTGGTCACATCATGAGGGTTTATTAAAGCCCTCAGGGCCCTCCAAGGTCTTGTTATCCCCCTAAAAAGGGGACACCCCCCCCATATCCTTCCTTTACAGCTTGCTTCTTTAAGGTGAGCTATCTTGAGTTATGTTGTTTCCTACTTGTATAAGGGGGTGTTTTTTAGCTTGGTTACTAGAGAGCTGTATCACCTTAGGGTGCTCCTAGGGTTTCTCTGGCACCTTGAGAGAGCCCTTGTGGTTGCATCCCTGTGGGAACAGTGGCTCTCAGTCTCCTAGTTAGGACTGGAACAGGGTATCCCTGCAATGTTTTGGGGGTCTGTTGGCACCCCCCACACACACCCTAGGCTGTAATCAGCTCAGGCATCAGCTTGCTGCAGAGTGCAATGTGATGAGAGCCTGTGACCTGAGCTGGGCAGATGTGATGCAGAGATGGGTGGTGGCACTGAGACTTTCCTTGTATCAGATGCTTCGTTTTTCCACCCTGCTCCTGTGCAGGGATGCTTCAGGTGAAAGAAAATATGGAGAGGGCAGGTGGAGGACAGGGGCTTGGGTTACTGTTCCTCTCCAGCTGCCCTGCTCTCCCTTAGGAATAGGCTTCTGGAGTGGCTTTCCTGGAGGAACTGGCCACTGTCAGTCCTGTCTCTGTGCCCTTCTTGAAGTTCTCTCTATCCCTGCCACTTCTCCCTTCCCACCTGGCTTTTTCCAAGCTCTTACCTCTTGGGGTCAGGGCCAGGCATGAGGGATGGGACCCCCAGCCCTGCAGGTTGCTGGGAGGTGGGATGCTTCAGAGGGGAACTGTGATGGGAAAAGGGAGGAGGAAACTTGTCCCAGTGTGAGCAGAGTGGGTACTTGGGGGGATAGATGTTTGTGTAACTGCTTCACTCCTAATTCTCTCTCCATTTCTGCCTTTACCATCTGCTGCTTCTCCATTCTTAAATGACTCCCCATTCTCTTTCGCAATGGTTTTCTTCCAGAGTCCCCCATGGCTGGGGCTGTCTGTGCCTTTGTGTCCCCCCATCCCTGCTCTCCTCCCTCTCCCACCCTGCTGTTTGCTGCGGCTGAGCTCGCTTCAGCTATTCCTTCACTTGGAATAACCAATCCACTCTGTTGTCCTCCAACAAATAAGCTGACAGGCTAATGAATGGCTTCAGATGGTAATTAGCAACGGAGTTGCTAATAATGAATTTCATTTACATTTTAAGCACTGCAGAGGAAAAGCAAGACCCTGTCATTACTCCCCCCCTGCCAGCCTTTGCTTTGGAGGGAGCAAACCTTCCACAGCCTTTTGAGGGCAGGAGAAAGGCTTGGCTGTGATTATTCTTTGCCTGCATCCATTTTGGAGGCTGTGATAAGCAGAGTTTGTTAAACAGCCATTAGAGGTGGGGGAGAAGAAGCTACAGCTGCTTCCATCACCCAATGGGAAGGGAAGTTACCCCAATGCCACAAAAAATGGGCCAAGGGTGGTAGAAGCTGGTCTTGGGCCAGGAAGGAAGGGTTGGGTGGTTCACCCAGTGCCAGGGAGTCATCTGGCTGCGAGCTTGGTGCTGCCAGCCTTGGGTGGCCATGGAAGCTTCCTGTGTTGCCAGTGCCTGTTTGCACACCCATCCCCCTGGATTGCATGTGCTCTGTGAATGGTTGCTAAAATCCTTCCCGATTATTTTCCCAGGGTTTTAGCCTCTTCCAAAGGCAGCAATTTCCCTGAAAGGCTTAATCCATCCCTGCCTGCCTGAGGACAGAGCTGAGCACCTGCTGCAGAGATGCCACAAACAGTCTCTGAGCGGAAAGGGGGAAAAGCTGATGGTGTTTTGTCTGGTATGAGCGAGGGATTCATGGTGGAAGTGCAGCGACTGGGCATGCTCGCTACCGCAGAGCGCCGGGCGGGACTTGGCGATGCTCAAAGTCTGAATCCGCTGCTGGGGGTGAGCACTGTGTGCCCTGCCTCAGTTTCCCTCTTGGCACCAAAGCGGCCTCGTGGGGAAAAGCTGTTCCCATCCCCTTGGGTTTTCCAGCATGGCAGGGCACTGCTCTTAAGTGGACCACCCCATCCCACATGGGTGAGGCAGCAGTGCTGTCCTGCCATTGCCTGTGGACCACCAAGACCCTGATGTGGTGGTTGGAACCACACAGAAATCTGCTTGGGGACCACAGGGATGCAGGGCTCTGCCCTGGCCAGGAGGGTACAGCCACATCCTGCCTTCACCTCTGTAGGTATCAGATTGATTTATTTATGTATTTTTATCAAGCCCTGCTTGGAGTGAAAACAATCCAGGGGCCTCCAGAGGCCGATAAGATTTGACTGCAAGTCAATACTCGGCATGTCTTTCCACTGTACAATGATCCCCTGGCCAGCGGGGCGGGAGGCTGGGGGTGACGGGGACAGGCAGAGGGCCAGCCTGGGACAGGGACACGGCCTCTGCCCGGGGAAGGGATGGGGGCAGAGCAGGGGGAGATCTGGTCTGTAATAGGTATTTCCCAGGATGTTTTGCCAGTAAATTGGTTGGTGAGCCCGTGGGGGGGGCGGTAGGTCCATGTTGGGAATGTGGAGAGGGAGGGAAAGGAGGGAGGAAGGAAATCACCCGTGAAAATCAGCTCTGCTGTGACATCTGCTCCTCGGGGCTCTTGGGATGGGGAGGTTTTCCTGTGGGCAGAGCCAGGGCTGAGGCTGTGGGGTACTGGGGGGAGCAGAGCCCTGGCATGCTCAGTGCATGCCACAGCCGCTTGACAGGCAGCAGGGCATGTCAGAGATGCTGCCATCTGCCAGGATATTTCCTGGTGGTGGGTCCCAAGCAATTCTCTGATGGCTAGTGAGGGTTGAGCTCAGGCTTTCCCAAAGCACCTCCTGCACATCCGTGCTGTCCCTGGGCACTACCTGTCTGGGACTCCTCATCCCTCTGGGAATGCTGGGGAGGGGGGAGGCAGGCAGGCAAGCAGGCTGGCTGCCTGCGCTCTACTGACATTCGCAGTTAGCTCTTGGCGTCCTTGAGCGGAGCAAGCACCGAGAGAAGGGACCAGGTTCTCTTTAAGGGGGCAGTACTCCGGGAGCATCATGAAGGCAAGAGTGAGCTTCTCTCTCTGTCTTCCACCTTCCCTCTTTCCCTTCCCTCCCTGCGTGCTCCTGGACAGGGACTGGAGGTCCCTGCCTTCCCCTTTGCCTTCCCTGGCTCTCAGTGCCAGCCAGGGATGAAGGATGAAGGCAGGGTGCTGGGATGGGAGGCTGAGTGAGGGGAGGAGTAGGGGAGGAAGGGGAGGGAGAGGGGGAGGATCTGCTAATTACACAGAACAGCTCTGGGGGCTGCTGAAGTCCAGAATGAAGCAAAGAGCAGCAGAAGAGAGTGCTGCAGTGGGAGCAGAGGAGCCCAAGCATCACCGAGAGCTAGAGGCAGCTGTTGTCCCTGCTGGGAGTGACTGGGGGCACCCAGGGCATCCTGCAGCCCTGACCCCCCAGGGGGACAGCCTCCAGAACACCCACAGAGCCTGCTGCTGGTTCCTCTGCAGCGAGCCCCAGGCAAGGAGAGGGAAAGGGGCTGGTGGTCCCAGGGGCAGAAGGTTAAACTCAGCCCTTCCACAGGCTGGGCTGGAAGGCTGTGGAGTCAGCCCTGCCATGGTCCTGGGGGGCTAGGAGCCCCAGCAGATCCCTTGGGAAAGGGTGAAGGATGGCTGCCGAAGGAGGGAGAGCCAAGCCCGTTGCCCAGTCCAGGATGGAGAACTTCCGAAAGGTGAGGACGTCGGAGGAGGAGAGCCCATTGCCCTTCCCCGACCTGCCCCCTGATGTGGTGGAGATGAAAGTAAAGGAGGGCAGCAAGATCAGGAACCTGATGAACTTTGCCATGGCCCAGATGGAGCTGAAGGGCAGTCGGCAGATCGTCTTCAGCGGTTGTGGCAGGGCGGTCACCAAGACCATCACCTGCGTGGAGATCATGAAGCGGAAGCTGGGAGGTCTTCACCAGGTCACCAAGGTATGCTACAAAACCGTGCTGGAGGTTTGGGAGAACCAGGACCCGTTGCCTGATGGCCAGGCACAGAACCTGACTGTCCACAAGAACGTTCCCTCCATCTGCATCCTCCTCTCCCGTGATCCCCTGGATCCCAACCAGACAGGCTACCAGCCCCCGGAGCCCCAGCATGGGTTGGGGACACAGCTTGGCGAGACAGAAGACAACTCCAGCTCTTCCAGCACAGGGCTGAAGCGACCCCTGCCACCTCCCTGTGAGGAGCTGCTGACCAAGAAGTTGCAGGTACAGGTACCTGACAGCCCAAGGGGCTTGGGGTCTGCGGACTACCACACAGACTGCCACCACTGACCCCACCGCCTCCTGCCCTGACCAGTACGGGCAGGAGATTGTATGCTGGAGAAACTCTGGTGGGGGTCCTTTTAGTTGCTTTGCTGTGGATAAAGGTGGGTTGGGGGGTCACTGGTGTGCTGCAGGCTCCCCCCACCATGCCGCTGCTGCTCTAGGTGACTGCTGTGCATGAGGGCTTGCTGCTGGTGGGGGGGCATCACAGCCTCAGGTTTGGGGTGAGGGTGAACAGGTTAAACCTGCCAGCTTTTGCTTACAGGCCTGGGGGGGTAGGATGGTGTATGGTGGGGGGAACTCCAAGCCCCTTGGAGTAAATATCTTCATTATCAAAACTGCTGCAGTTACACCTGGTGAGATTTATTAATGCTGTGATTCATCCCAAATCAAACACCCAAACAAGCAGGACAGTCCCATGCTTCTGTGGGACAGTGGAAGAAAAATAAAATAACCTTTGGTCTTACCGCATCAGTCGCCCGGGTCTTTGTGGGCAGGGTCTGGAGCTGGGGTGAAGCCCTGATGTCGGGAGCTGGGGGGGTGGTGGGCTGTCGGTGTAGCTGGATGTGGTGCCTGGCGTAGGACCGGGAGGTTTTGGGGTCGTGGGCTGGCTTGCTGGGTGAGTGCTTCAGAATGAAATCCTCGCTTCTTCCAGAGATAAAATGAAATGAATAAAAAGAAAAAGCTCTTTAGAAACAGTTGAAATATGTTGGGGGGGGGGCGGGCGGGGGAGTGGTGTTGGGGGAGAGGAGGGAATCAGCTGGGCTATAGCTGAGGGTGGGATTGTTGCTGATCCTGAGCCAGGATAAGGGGATTTTGGCTAAACCCTGTCCCAAGGTGGGATGGGCTGGGGACCATTCTCTCCTGTGCAGCCTGTCCCAGGCACTGCAGGGTGAATTAAATCTGTATTAATGAACCTACCCTTCCCCACAGCTAGCAGGGAGAGATGATCTGGCTGCAGCTGCTTTCTCCCCATCTCACATCCCCTTCTGTGCAGGGCTTGCTTGGCAGGCGCTTTCCTCGGCTAGGAGCAGGAATGAAAGCAGCGAGGAAGAGGAGGAGGAAGCAGGGGGCTGTTTTGTCTGGCGATGACCTTGTTATCTCCCACAGCAGGCAGCTGCTCCTCCGGGCCAGAGGCTTGCGCTTATCTGCCCTGCCGCAGATTTCTTCACTTATCTGCTGCTGTGTAGTTGAATATTAATTTCTTTTTTCAAAAAAGATTTATTTTGGGGGGGGGGGGGGTTGGGGCTGGGAAAGCTTTGGGCTCTGTCCCCCCAGGGATGCTCTTCCCAAGCTTCTCTCTCCAGTGCAAACACCATTCAGGTGCCCCACACATCATACTCCCACTCTACAATGTACTGAAAATTGTGCTAATTAATAAAACCCTCTGTAAATGCTCCGACTGGAGCGTAAAAACCTGCCTCAGCCTCACAGATGGGAATTAACAGCCCTTATTTTTAATTGATTTTATACACAGGCCATTTGCAATCTTGGAGGCAACCTGGGGATTTTGTACTTTGTTGGCTGTGCACCAAGGATTTGTAAAGCAGCTAACCTAAATAATACCTGCAACTCAAAATACGAAGCATTTAAAACAGCATGGTGCTATCCAGTTCCCCACAGTGCTAAGGGGACATGGCGAGCAAAGTTATCATGATGGTTGTGAGGCAAAGAACCATGTTTAGGGTTATTTTTATGAGCCTGGCCATGCCCCTTATGGTGCCAGCCCTACCCTCCCACTGGCACCCACAGCTGGAGGCAGCACCTTGTGGTCAGTGCCTGAGAGGCTCAGGGGTGAAGGCGTGATGTTGGGTGCCAGAGCCTTGGAGAGCTGTTGGATGCTGCAGCCAGTGTCAGGCCGGGTCCCATTTTCCCCTCACTCCCCGGGGAAGAAGTGAGGCAAGTTTTCCCTTGCCAGATTTGGTGGCAAGGGACGATCACCAAGCAGGGAGAGAGGGAAGGTTCCCCCCTCGCTTCCCCGATGTCCCAACCCGTGAGGTGCCGTGAATGACCGCGGCCATCGGTGGCCGCTCACCGCCCCAGGCACCCCGCTCCGTGAGGCGGCACACGCCCACCCCGTCCCCGCCACAAAATGGCGGCCGGCACCTCCCCTCAGAGGATGCGCTAAGCCCCGCCCCACTCCGCCTTCCCGCCCTCACGCCGCGGCGCGGTGTGTCCCTGCGGCGCCGCCGTACCCGCTCCGCCCCGCCCGCAGCGTGCGCCGTCCGGTAGCCGGAGCGAGCGGCCGAGCGAGCGGCGCGCTCCGCCTCCTTCCCCCTCTCCCCGCCGCCCGGTGCTGCCTTCCCCGCCGCCATGCTGGGTGCCGCCGCGCTCATCCGCCGCTGCGCCGCCTCCGGCTTCCGCGCCGCCGTCCGCCGGCCCGCCGGTCCCGCAGGTGAGAGGCCGTTCGCTGTCTCTCCGCTCTAGTCCTGATCCCCGCGCCCCGGCTCGGTTCGGTACTGGGAAACCCGGCCCCGGGGAGGGTTCGGCGGCGGGGCTCGGCTTGGCCTGGGCTGGCCGGCGGCGCCGTGTCCTTGTAATGACCCGCCGCCGTCACTCGAGGGCAGGCCGCGCTTGCGGCCTAGGCCGCGCCGCCTCCGCCGAGCCCGCCCGCCGCCTCCTCCCCCGCTTTCTCCCCGGGGACCCTCCCGCCGTGACCGGCCCCGCCGCTACTCCTGCGGCACCGCGCCCCCTTCCCGTGGCGGTAGCAGGAGGACCGGTGGCTCTTTTTCCCCGGGCCTCCCGCGAAGGTGACATTGACCGAGGTCGGTGGTGACCTCTGCAACCGGGAAGGAAGCTCGGCCCGGGCCCTGGGGGGTGTCACGGAGCCTCCGCCCGACCCCGGGGGCGCTGGGGGCCGGCCAGCCCTGCTCCCGCTCCCCACCTTTTCCGTATTAACTCCCCTCCCTTTAATTAATACGAAGACGAAGAAAAACAGTGACAGCCAGCGTGAGTGCAGCCCGCCGAGCTAAAATACCGAGCCTGCGGGGAAGACAGTGCCCGTGTGGGGCAATTAGTAGCCAATAGCTAATTAACGGGTGCCTTTGAAAGGCTCAGAGACCAGCATCTGCCTCTCCTGTAACACACCAGAACGTGATGGCAGATCACTGTGTTTTACGACAACGCTGAGTAAATAACCAGGCACCATTCTCTTTGTACACCAAGGATTTCCCAGATGCTGCTTCAAATCCCCTCTCTTTCTTTTTTAATTATAAACCCCATGACAGTTCTTCACCGTCCTGCCCTTCCCTGCGCCGCTCGTTCCCCTTGCGGCTTCAGGCCCTTTGCTAATGAGCAGACTCTGTGTTCTTCCTTTTTTTTCCCCAAGGTCTTGTATTACAACCGCCCCACTTTACCCTTCCCGACCCCTGTCGCCTTTCCAGGTGGCCTTGGGGCTTTGTGTTTCACAGCTCTAACGTGCTGCATTGGTCTCATGCACATGGAGGTTTAGGTCATGAGCCCATATCCCTGGGCTCTTTTGGTAAACTAATGCTCCTCGTGATGCGTGTTTCTTCCCTTTGTATCCCTTAGTGAGGAAAGCTGACACATTCTGGCTCTGGGGTGGGATTTAACATGCCTTTGTGTAATATTAGATGATTTTAGGCTTCTCGGGCTCTTGAAGCTTGTGAAGTTCTCTTAAAAACTTGCTGCTGCAAATATCTGCCCCCTCTGTTCCTTCCTTGAGCTGGGAATCTGCGTGGATGGGTTGGAGGGGCTTGACTGTCGTGTGTGTGTGACCGTGACCTTGATGGACCCCGGGGAAACTCGAGACAACCAGTTGGCTCCCGCGGCGCTTCCGAGCAGAGTCTGGGTGCCCAGGACCTGCTTCCAGTCCGGTATATCGATGTAAACGTTCAGCTGCTAAACAAAGGGTGCTAAAGAAAGGTAGCAGCAATTAACAAACAGATCCTGGAAGTCCAGAATTCAAATTCTTATGGTCTTTTTATTTTTATCCAGGATCCTTTTAGTCCAAGCCAGTTTTTCCTTCACTTAAGATTACAGGGAGCAGTTTTGTCGAGCACTTGGCAGGAAGCAACCAGTGTTTTGACTTCAGCCTGGCGTTCAAGAGCTTCACCCTAAGCTTTGAGCTTAAGGTTAGCAATTTCTCTCTCCCCATGATGACCAGCAGTGTCTTTTTGCTCCCTGTCCGGGCACAGGAGCACTTAGGAAGGGATTCTTTAATGGAGCAAGCAGGGGTCAAAGATCTCTTGAGGGGACAGGGAATCTCTCTGCAGAACAATAGAAGAATATTGTAATTCTGTCTTGGCCCCTCCTTTTACTTACTGAAGTAGATTGAAAATATGTCCATGCTTTGGGAAGCATCACATAAACTGGAATTGTGGCTGAAACGTTAGTTAAAAATCCAACAAGGCTCCTCAGGAGCGGTGTGGTTTGTGCCGTTGCCTTTCAGGGCTGGGAAGGATGCCAGAAGGCAACTCGGTTTGGAGAGGGGGAGAGCTCCTTCTGTTCAACTAAAAGCTTTGCTGCTGTGAGGGGTTGGAGCCAGGTTAAGAAAGGCAAAGCAACCGGCTCTATCCAATTTTGGAGCTTCAACCCAGCAAGGTGATTTTACATGGATTCCTCAATGCGCTTTGGAACCAAGCCTCCACTGGCATTGAACCAGTGATGGAACCCAAGACCCACAGCTCATCGCTCTGGACTCATCTGTTTACAGTGGGAGCTTACTCCAGAATAAACCTGTGTATTGCTGGTGCAATTCATAGGATAGAGGGGTTTATTTCTGGAAGGAATGCTCCTGGAAAACTGATTTGTGTAGCTAAACTCACCACATGACCATGTCCTGTGGTTTTGAGAAGGGTTGAACATGGGGACCAGAACAACCATGCAACTTTGGAGCATGTGTTATGTTCTCTGGCTTGCTTGGCTCCAGGAAGAGGGAAAATTCCTGTATCTCGCAGAAACAGGGATCCCAGGAAACTGCTCTTGAGGAACGCTTGGTGATGTAGAAGGGAAAACAGACACTCTGCCCCAGCTGGTGTTTAATGAGCTGTATTTATCCAGGCTGAGGACAGATCCAGACTCACCCTAGCGAGTGAAATCGATGGTTTATGGCTTTCGGTCTCTTGGTCGGGACCGAAGTCCGGTTGTTTTCTGTTTGCTCAAAGCCTTTTCCTTTCTTCTTGCGCTCAGCTGTCCTGCAAGCCCGCTGCTACTCTCATGGGTCACAAGAGTCAGATGAAGAATTCGATGCTCGCTGGGTGACGTATTTCAACAAGCCAGATATCGATGCCTGGGAGCTCAGGAAAGGTAGGTTGTGTGAAAAGGGAAGAGTAACATGCAGTAAATAAACCGCTTCAGAAGAGTTTCACCACCAGAATACAACAGCTTCACAGGAGAGCACATAGAGGAAATCCTGGTGCCTCACCAGCCAGCCACGTTGGAAGGAACTGTGGCATGCAGAGCGAGGGAGAGCAGTGCAATGGGAGTACAGGCTGTGTAAACTATATAACCCCAGAGCACGCAATTTAATGCCTGGCTGAGAGGGAGAGTGAGGTTTGCTCTGAGGAAAGTGTATTTGAGCTCTGCTGTCACTTAGTGAGCGACTACATGTGTTTTTCTTCAGAATTTGACTTAGTGGCTTGGCCATAACTCACTGTCCGGTCGCCTCGGGTTGGGTTTTTTGCTGCGGAGTTGCCAGCCTCTATTAAAAAGTGCCCACGTTAGAGCTTATAAACATGTTTGTGGAACAGCCAGAGGGATTGCTGCAGCGGTGCCAGGCTTTTTCCCCCTTGGAAAAGGAGAGGAATAGGCAGCAACTCGAGTTCTGGTTTCATTAAACCCGCAGGAATGAAGTTGTTGAGTTGCCTTCCTGGCTTCATAACACACAGCTCCTTTTGGGAGCATGGATGGAACCATCCTGCTGGGATTTCATGAAAAAACCCTCTTCAGATATTAACATCTACACTAGTGAGTAACAGCAAGAGGGAGAGGAGTGAAAGAAACCCTTTGGCTTGGGTGTACAGCTCCCTAAAATAGCAGTGAGAGTTGTGATCGGCTTCTGACGGCGGCCAGTGGTGTGGCAACGCTTAATCCTTGCGTGGGCTGGAGCTAAACAACGCTGGCGGGTTTTTCTTTTACCGGTGTTTCCTTACATCATCCACAGGCATAAACACGCTCGTGGGTTACGACCTAGTTCCTGAACCAAAAATCATCGACGCGGCTCTGCGGGCGTGCAGACGGTTAAATGATTTCGCCAGCGCCGTCCGCATCTTAGAAGTTGTAAAGGTGAGCAGGACGCCTTCGCGGCGCTGAGAGGCCCAGGAGCTCTGGGTTGGGTTTTATTTTCATCCTCTCTTTCCTGCCTCGCCTCTTTTAGCAGCAGTGAGGGGAAACTGCTGTTTCCTGCCCCCAGAGTCATTGATGAGCATGTGCTCAGGGGTTGGAAGTAATTGCTGAGAGGCGAGGGTGCTCGACAGCATGGCTTTGTGAGTCATAGAATCACAGACTGCTCTGGGTTGGAAGGGACCTCAAAGATCATAGAGCTCCAACCCCCCTGCCACAGGCAGGGCCACCATCCTCAGGCCTGGATCTACACAAGGTTGCCCAGGGCCCCATCCAACCTGGCCATGAACACCCCCAGGGACGGGGCACCCACCCCCTCTCTGGGCAGCCTGTTCCAGCCCCTCACCACTCTTTCTGTAAAAAAACTTCCCCCTAATATCTAATCTAAACCTTCCTTCCTTTAGTTTTAATCCATTCCCCCTTGTCCTGCCATTTAAAAAGTTGAATCCCCTCCTGTTTATATGCAACCTTCAGGGATGGGAAGGCTGCAATGAGGTCCCCCTGCAGCCTTCTCTTCTCCAGGCTGAACCAGCCCAGCTCCCTCAGCCTCTCTTCATAGGTCAGCTGCTCCAGCCCTCTAATCATCTTCGTGGCTCCCCTGAACCCTCTCCAACAGTTCTACATCTTTCTTGTATTGCGCCTTGGCCTTTCCCAACGCTGACTGTTGAGCATTTTTCTTCCTTTAATTAATTACTGGAAATACCTCAAGTGAAGGCTGCTCTTGGGGGGCGGGGCGGGGGGGGGCAGGGAGGGCGGTTTGCCACCCCTGAGGAGGGATGGCATGCGGATCTTTGCTGCTAGCTGGTGAAATCCACTCGTTTCACGCTCTACTTAGCAACCAGCTGCTCCTCGGATTGCTATTTCTGCATTCTTCTGGAGAACCAAAACTCCTCTGATGGTTTGAGAGATGTGAGATCAATGGATGAATCTTCATGTGTTTTCCTTATTCCTCTTTTTTCTTTTTTTTTTCCTCTGATGGGACAAGTCAAACTTGGGGGCAAATTAATGATCTTCCAGCAGCCCACCTGAAATATTATTCAGGGATGATTTTTCCCCCCTAGTTTCCAAGAAAGTTACTTTTTTACCTGTCTCAGGTCTGCCCAAAAGCTGATTTTATTTTTCTTTTCCTCGATACTGCCTTCATTCCATTTCCTTTTTCATCTAGGACAAGGCAGGACCTCACAAGGAAATCTATCCTTACGTTATCCAGGAACTTAGGCCAACTTTGAGTGAACTGGGAATCTCCACTCCAGAGGAACTCGGCCTGGATAAAGCATAAACATTACTGGTAAGGGATGCTGTTGCTTCCCAGAGTCTCGGCATGGGATTCCAGTACCCTAAAACTCTCCTCTTCCTTCTCTCCATGGGTCTTCAAAAGGCTGGCAGGATCATTTCCTCTAGGAATGTCCAAACTTTTGTGTTATTGTCATGGTCTTGCTGATTTAGAAACCCAGGAGATGCTAATTACAAGCTTGTGCTACAAAATAGACCCCACTTTGGGTCATCTCACAGAAACACTGAAGCTTCTTCCTGTTACGCTTAAGACAGCATCTTTTTTTCTGTAATTAAACGCTAATTTGGAGGGTCCCTGGCTTACAGAATAACCAGCTCAGCTGGAGCTGAGCCAGACCTTAACCGCTCAGCGTGCAGAATATCCCTTAGCCTGCATGGATCATTTTGGGGGTGGTACGTGTAGTACCTGAGCCTCAGAAAACCACTTGCTCTCTTGTCTCTTTAAGAGCCAAGTCTCTTCTCAGCTTCAAAACCACTAAACTGAAGCCAGGTTAAAACTTTTTGGTGCAAAGGGGGGTCCTGAGCCACGCTGGGGAAGAGCGAACTGCGTTTTGGGGGCCGAGCAGGATTAAACCAGGCTCTTGGCATGAAAACAAGCGATGGGAAGAACTCCTTTGAAACTCTGCAGAGCTTTGAGGCTGCTGCTTTTAACTTTTCCATGTTTTATTTATTCTTTCTCTGTTCCAGGCGCGTTACTCCAGCGTTGTACTGGTGCCACCGTCTCCCGGAGCCACAAATGTTTAAAAATATTCCCTTGTTTGCAAAAACTTCTTCCTTTGAGTCACGGTGTTTATGTGATAGGAAGTTGGACCGAATAAAGAAAAACCTGGAATGACTGTGCCTGCGGCTCGTGTGGCTTCTTTAATGGGAGAGGGAGGGAGGGATGGTGGGGAGGAAGGAAGGAACACACTGGGAAAGGGCTCTGCTGAAGGGAATACGTGGGAAAAGCTCGGGATAAGGAAGCACTCGTTTGGCAGAGCCTCTGTCCCGGTTTTTCCCGGGTGCCCGGCTCCGCTCTGGGGAAGGGAAAGGTAAGGGGGTGGCCCGGGAAGGGGGGAAGGAGACCCCCCGGGACGCGTGGATTTGGGTATGGGGAGGAGGGGGACTGGCCCGAGTCTCCCTGCTCGGGTGTTCCTGGGCTGGGGAAGGGCTTTAAGGGAGGCTCGGGGCGGAACGGGGGGGTCCATCCGGGGGTGGGTGAGGCCCCGGCGGCCCCTAACACTCTCCGCATGCGCGGCGAGGGGGGCGCGCCACCTCCCCGCTTCCCATTGGCTGGGCACGGCCGCCTCGCCTTCCCATTGGTGGAGCGGAGCCGGGGGCGGAGCGCGGAGCGGTCATGGCGACGGGTGGCGGAGGAGATCGCGGTCCCGCTGCGGGCAGAGCCGGCGGGCGGCGGGGGACGGGGGTACGTGAGGGGCCGGGGGGAGCGGGGGGGTATAGGGCTGGGGGGGGCAGTATAGGGTGTATCCATAGCGGGTATGGGCCTCGGGGGAGAATATGGGGTACATACATGGGGGGTACAGGGCTGAGGGGGTGTATGGTGTGTGTGTATGGGCTGTATAGGGCTGGGGAGGCGTATAGAGTATGTGCATGGGGGTAGAGGGCTGGGGGGGGCAGTATAGGGTATATCCATAGGGGATATGGGGCTGAGGGGTTATGGGGTATATACGGGTGGTGTTGGGGTATATACATGGGGGGTATAGGGCTAAGGGGGTGTATGGGGTGTGTGGATGGGCATATAGGGTACGTGCATGGGGGGTTTAGGGCTGGGGGGCATTATATGGGGCAGTAGAGAATATATCCATAGGGTTTGTAGGCTGGGGTGGGGGTGTATGGGGTATATACATGGAGGGTATAGGGCTGAGGGGGATCTGTGGGGCGGTATAGGGTATGTGCATGGGGGAATAGGGCTGGGGGATGTGTTATTTGGGGTGGTGTAGGGTATATCCATAGCAGGTGTAGGGCTGGGGCAGTGTATGGAGTATGTTTGTGGAGGGTTGGGGTATGTACATGGGGGTATAGGGCTGGCGGCAGGGGGGCGGGGTATGGGGCAGTATAGGGTATATCCATAGGGGACATAGGGCTGGGGTGTGCATGAGGCACTATAACATATATGCACAGGAGACATAAGGCTGGAAGGGTGTACAGAGCAGTATAGGGGATATAGGGCTGGGGGTGTGTATATCCATAGGGGTCATAGGGCTGAGGGGTCTACAGGATATATATGTAGAGGGTTGGGGTGTAGGGCTGGGGGTGTGTATGGGGTATATATATGGGCTGTATAGGGTATGTGCCTGGGGGGGGCATTATATAGGGCAGTAAAGAGTATATCCATAGGGGATACAGGGCTGGAGGGGCTGTATAGGGTGTGTGCGGCATGGGGGTGGGATGGGGCAGTATACGGTATGTGCGTGGGGGGTATAGGGTACCCTATGCATGAGAGAACAGTGTAGGGCACATGCATAGGGGATGGTATGGGGTAAGCACTTGGGGTATGGGGCTGGGGGGTGGGCAACATGGGGTACATACACGGGGTACGGGGCTGGGGGGTTTAGCAGGTACAGGGGGATACGGGGGCATGGACCTGCCTGGTTAATCCCGCTGGCTCAGCAGCCCCAGCTCCCTGCGCAGGGCGTTACTCCCGCCTGTAAGGCTCTACCCTGCTAATTCCAGCTCCAGACACTGACCCTAATCCTGGTCATGCACCTATCGCCACCCCAGGTCCTCAGCGTGCTGCTTCCTGATGAGCCTGCTAATCAAATCGCCGGGGGGAAGAGGAGAGGATGACTCTGGTTTACTTCATCCCCATAAAGAGATGCTGCTAAACTGGTTTTCCTTCCCTGTGTTGGGTTTTTTTTTTAGCTGATCCGGGCTGAAAGTGAGAGGCCAAACAAGGCATCTGATGTGGTGGAGAAAAAAGGACCGTACCTCATGAGCAAACCCTCCTCTGTTCAGGCCAAGCTCCGTAAGCCACGCTCCGTGTCCCTCCGGGGATTTTCACCAGGATTTGGGGTGACATCTGCAACTCTCACTGGGGCAGGAATAACCAAGCGCCTTTGTTATTCCCTGGTGGGGTAAAACCCATTTAAAAACCAACATAAACCCCCAAAACGCTGCAATGTCCCCAGCAATCTCCTTAGGACCCTTCCCCCCCACCCCAAAACGAAGCTGTCGGGGTGTTTCCAGCTCTGCCCCTGTGCTTTTGGCTTTCAGAGCGGCAGCGCGAGCTGGCGAAGGCAGCTCTGCGACGGCAGGGGCTGCTGGGGGGACCCTCACCGCACCACCCCAAGCCGACGCCTAAAAGGTCTGATCCCCTTTTTTTTGGGGGAGGGGTGGGGTGGGGTTTTATTCCTCTTTTTTTTTGGGGGGGGGGGAACTCAGGAGGATTAAAAAAACAAGTTGGAGACTTTTTATTTGGCCAGCTCCAGTTTGGCGTTAAGGATTTAGCTGAGAGCTTAGATGGGACTTATCCATAGGTCGTGGTGGCCATAGGGATGTTGGGGGCGGGGATTCATGCCCTGGTTCCTCAGTCCCTTGGCTCCGTGGTTGTATTTTCTCCCCCCTCCAAGCAGCCCCCGCCGCTCTCCTGCAGGTCGGTGAAGTTTAACAAGGGCTACACGGCGCTCAGCCAGACGCCAGATGAGAACTTGGTCTCCCTTGACTCGGACAGGTGGGAAGCGGGTGAATAGGGCAGGATTTTGGGAGGGGGGGGGGAGTGTCACAGGTTAACCCTGTTGTGTTTATTTTGGGGGGGGAGGGGGAATGACACTGACTCACTTTGTCACTTCTAGAGCAGTGAAACACTCCCAGTGTTCCAAATTTAACAAATCCCTCGGGGTGACGCTGCCAGCTCCCTTGAACCCCCCCTCCCCACCCCACCAAGATTCCCAGCTGTGCATCCCAAGCTCAGACACCGCTTCCCAGACGGCTCTGACCCGTGTCCTCCTTCTCTTAGTGACGAGGAGCCGGGATCCAGATGTTCCTCAGGCTACTCCTCCGCTGAGGCAAGTCCAGGGGTTTGGCTCAGACGGCGAGGTCCCCACAGGTTCCCTTGTCCCCGTTGCACCTCGGGGTCTGTACACCCTGCCCTTTGCAAGCCCTCCCACCTAAATTTTTAATCCAACCAGGATGAATTTTGTCCAGTTTTGGTCTCTTTTTGTCCCACCCGCCCTCCCCAGCAGGTGAACCAGGACCTGAGCCGGCAGCTGCTGCAGGATGGGTACCACCTCGATGAGGTCCCCGATGACGAAGATCTGGACCTCATCCCCCCGAAACCCGTCGCCTCTTCTTCCTGCCCTTGTTGTTTCGGGGATTCTCTCTCCTGTGTGATCCAGTAGACGCCGCTCGGCCAGGATCGTGCAGGAACACATCCAAAACCAACTCAACCCAGCACTTTGTCCCATGGGATGGTTGCTGGTGTCTGCAGTCCACGCTGAGATGGTGACACAAGGACTGAGTGACGCTGTGACACCGCTCGTGGGGAGCAGCACCAACCAACCGACCAACCCCAAAGGACTTCTTACACTCGGTGACATTAGGGAGAGGTGGCACGGGGACGTTTAGGTGGCCTGGATGGGACCTGGGAGGGAGGAGAGGCAGAGCCTCCAGGGTATAAAGGGAAAGAGGGGGGTGGAGGCACAGCCCCAAATGCCCTTCACTTTTCCCTGCCCTCCTCTTCCTCCTTTAATCGGGCCTGGCCTTGGACACGGGTTTGCCCTCCCTCAGCGAGAGCTGCTGGATGGTGGGATCAAACTCCCCCAGACCGAACCCCTCACCCCCCACGACCCCTTTATTTATTTATTTAGGCTTTAGTCACCCCTTCAGCCTGGCAGGCTGAGGCTGAGCTGGCAGAGAGCCGCTTCGTTTGCTTGCAATTAATTGCTGCTCCCAAAGCATGGGCTGGCCTGAACCAAAGATTGCTGCTCCCATGGAAAAGATGGGGAGGAGGGACACCCCCCCCCCCCCACTCACCTCCAAACGGAGGGGAGGGGGAACAGGCTGCTGAGTTTTTGGCATCTGCTTTTCTTCCATCCACCAGCACTGCTTGGGCTGGGACCTCCCTGCGTTCTGCCTCACGAGGGGATCCCCCCACCCACCCCTTGAATCCATCGGGTTTGGAGCTTGTGGCTCTGTTCCAGTTCTCCCTGACACAAGCAAGGGGCAGCGCAGGCCCTGCCCCCCCACTCCCCTTCCTTCCCCCATACCAGCTCCACATGGGTGCCTGGGAGCACAGATTTGGGGTGACTGGGGAGCCTACCTGCCCCCAACCTTAAACGCTGCCTTAAATCAGGGTCCTGCTCTATTTAGGTAGAGGACAATCAGCTTCTTGGAAAGGAACCTTATTTACGTGTGTGATGCCCAGAGATCTGAACTGGTTCTGGGGTTCTTTTTGTATTCTCCTTGTTGAAGGAAGCACTCAATAAACCTACTCTTGGTACTTTGAGTGTGGAATCCGTGCTGGGGTGGGGGGCTGCGCCCCACTCCCCCCAGCAGCCCTGCTCTCGAGGGCTCCTTCCCCACCCCAGTGCATTTTCAGAGCCATCCCGTTGCCCTCATTGCCTTTCACCCTCTTTCCCTGGGGCTGATGCTGTCACAGGGCAATGGGGACACTGGGGTTGCCCCCAACCCTCCTCCAGACCCCACGGCTTCTCCCCATCCTCCTCCTCCCTTCACCAACAGAGGCCAAAGTCACCGCTTTATTTACGGCACCGGAGGCTCTCCACCTCCGTCGCCCTGCCAAGCAGCCCCCCACCTTTTACACCTGGGGAAGGGGGGACGTGGCTCAGAGGTCTCCCTGCTGTCGGCCAGGCTCGGGGAAGAGCCTGGGAGCAGCAGGAAGCCTCAGCATCACATTTGCAGGGGAGTTGGGGGGGAAACAGCAGCTCCTAGAAGCTGGGCGGAGATGCTCAGGGCCCGGGGTGCAGACCTCAGGCCTCCCTGCTGCTCCTCGGTGAGGAGGAAGAGGGGGATCAAGAAAAGGAGTCGCTGTACAGCATTAGGAGCACCCAGAGTGGGTGTTGCTACAGGGCTGTGGCCAACGAGCCAGGAGAGATGCTCTCGCTCTGCTCCACGCCACATCCGAGGAGTCGACTTGTGGACCTGCTCTCTACGCATCGAGGACGGGCTGTTTGGGGGGGCAAGGAGGGGTTTAATAGACGGAGGGGACACTTCCAAGCGAGGTGACTTCCCCCGGGGCCAGTTTCTATCTACTCGAATGTGGAGTGACAGAGGGAACGTCCCGGGTCCCGCTCAGAGGAGGCAGCAGGCGCGGAAGAGCAGCATCCCATCCAGTGAGGAGAGGTGGAGGGAGATGCTCTCGTTGGCAGAGATGAAGAGCACGGAGCCACGGCGCAGAGTCATTTCGGAGGCCGCAGCCGTGGAGGTGCCCACAGCCATCCCTTGGATCACCAGCAGGATGCTGGCAGAGTCCACGGCAGAGACAAGGTACAGCTTGATGGTGGGGGGGATCTGCAAGGGGAAGGGGTGCCACGGCTTGAGTACCCCCCAGCTCCAAGAAGGGTTGGGGGGGGTGGGGTGTCATCCCTCCTTGCAGCCTTTGCTGCGAAGATGGTGTCCCCATTGCCACCCGTCCCCATCGCTGCTCACCTCTATCCTCATGATGGTGAAGTCTGGCACGGGCGGGTCATAGAGGTAGACACTGGGGTCGAGCTGGCTCTGCGTGGCTGGGAAGATCTTGGAGCTGCTGGGTGCTGGTGTGTAGTTGAGCATCTCGCACAAGGTGAGGACGTCGATGAATTTGGGGGTGAGCCCGGCACGCACCGTGTTATCCGAACATGCCATGCACTCCACGCAGTCTGGGGAGGCAGCGCTGTCAGCCCACCCACCCACCCATCCTGGGTGTGTGTGGGGGGGTCCTGAGCTTGTGCAGGACCCTCTGGCCACACTAGGGGGTGAGGAAAGCCCACCATGATGCTCACCTCCATGCAAGTAGGCGTGGGGCTCGTTGGCTCCCAGGAACATGGCCTCCCCTGGCTCCAGCCTTACCAGGTTGAGGAAATAAATGGTGAAGCAGCCGATGTCCCCGGGGTACTGGGAGTGCAGCCGCAGCAGCAGGTCCCCGTTGCTCCCCGACGTGTCCTTCCCTTCCGCCGCTGTGTGGGCAGAGACCAGGTGTAATGCTGGGGAGGGAGATGGGGCATCCCCCCACCTCATCTCCTCCCCTAAACACAGCACCCCCCAACCCCCAAACATCTCCAGCACACAGAGAGGACCCACCTTCGCGGGAGATCCTCTTCACCAGCATGTTCAGCTGGTCCACAAAGAACTTCTTCTCACTCTTCATCAGGCGGGTGAAGCAGACACGGAGGGCGGCCGAGACGCCCCGGGGGTCGTCACTCCCACTGCGCTCCAGCTGCTCCGCCGCCACCTCTCCGATCAGCGCCCGCAGCTCAGGGACAGCTGCCAGGGGAGAGGGCGGGTGGCCAGCACAAGTCATCTCCGCTGGCCACAGCCACCATGGGGGGAGCCCAGCACCCCCATCCCAAGTTATCGCTGCCACCACCCCCCCTACCCCAAAGCCACTGCAGGGAGGGAAGGTGACGTCGGGGGTCCGACCTCGCGATCCTTACTCTGGAGGAAGGAGACGATCTCCTCCACTGGCCGAAAGCCGCACAGGCCCTCGAAGGGGGTGAGAGCGATGGCCATTTCGGGCTTGTGGTTGGTGTCGGGGTAATGCTCGGGGAACTGGGCATGCAGCTTCGCTGCCAGCTCCTGGAGAGTGGGACAGAGGAGCTGGGAGACCTCCCCAGGGACATGGGGTGCAGCCAGGGCTTCCCCACCGCCTCCCAAGTTCTCCCTACCTTGTTGGGGTGCGCCTGGATGGAGAGGGCAGTGTTGACCGACAGCACCTTGAAGAGGAAGGGCAGGTGACCCTGGAAGGCATCCTTCACCTTTGCCCCCAGGCAGGCAGGGTTGTCAGCGATCCACTGGCCCAGGGTCTTTTGGGGGATGCGGTTATCCCGGATGACAGCATCGCCTCGGGGGTGTGCGCCCATCCAGAGCTGCGGGAGACAGACGGACAGACAGACCAACCCCTGAGCTGGGCAGCCAAGGGAGATGACTTGGGTTTTTTTGGAGACGATCAATGCAGCTAAGGCAGCTCCCTGGGGGGCTGAGTCACGCCGGGCTTCTCCTCTCCTCTCCTGCTCCGGGCTACCCCCGGCAAGGATCTGCATCCCAATCCCAAGACTGGGCATGGTGAGAGCCACAGCCGGCCAGGAAGGACACACGGATGGGATGGACGCTTGGCTGAGCACTCACCTCAGCATAGGGCTGGTCGGGCTGGATCTGGACCAGGGGATCACTGCTGGCCAGCAGCTTGGCCACCTCGCTCTCCAGTCCCACCTTGCCCCAGGAGTAGCTCTGCACGGGGCAGGAGAGCGGGAACACTGCCAGGGGGAAGCCGGACATTAGGAGGGAAGCTGGGGGGTGTAGAAATAACCCTGTGCCCCCCCAAAACCGCCACAGGCACCCCGGTGGTGGGGCCGTGAGCCCTCCCGTGCTGGGGGAGAGGGCAGGGACCGAGTGGTTGCATTGGGAGGGGGGCGGGTAAAGCACTCTATATGGGCTTTTTGGGGTGGGGGAGTGTCCCGTGGGCAGGGGGCTCCGTGCCTCCGACCCACTGCTATATGGGGGGGTCTCTATGCCAGGAGTGTGACCAACCACCCCCCATGTCCTCATTCGCCCGGGAGCGATACCCCCCCACCGCGTCCCTACTTCCCCCCACTCCGCCTCCCCCCGCCCTCCGGGGCCCGGCTCACCGCGGATGTCCGCCATGGCTCAGCGGGCACGGGGAGGGGGGGCAAGGGGGGGAAGGAGGAGGGGGGGGCACGGCAGGGCAGGCCGGGAGCCGTAGTCCAACGGCAGCGGCGGCGGCTCCGGTGGCGGCACTGGGCGGGGCGGGGCCGGGCGGGGCGGGGCAGCGCCCTACGCGCACCCTATGGATGCCATAGGGGACGGCACGGGGGGTATAGGGGGGCTATGGGGGGGGGGCTCTATGTGGGGATCCTAGGGGGGGATCTGGGGGGTGATCCTGTGTGGGGCGGGCCATGAGGGGACGGGCCATGAGCCCTATAGGGGCGCCCCGCAGGACCCGACACACACCCCCTTCTTTAGACGCCCCCCCATAGGGCTAAGCCCCCCCCCCCCGCCACTATAGGCGGTGACCGCCGCCGTGACGTCACGCCGGCCGGTGAGGCCTGGGCGCCTGCGCGTTAGGCAGTTTAAGTCACGTGACTGGCGGCGCAGGCGCGTTGGGCCCCCCGGAAGTACCTGGCGCGGCGGCGGCAGCAGCGGCAGCGCGGAGCGGAGCTGCCCGGACCGCGCCCATGTCGGGCTTCGACACCAACCCGTTCGCCGACCCGGTGGACATCAACCCGTTCCAGGTGGGCAGCGGGACTGGCCGCACCGCCCCCCCGCTTCCCTCACCCCCCTTCCCTCCCTCCCTCCCTCCCTCCGCGGGGCCCTCCCCCGCCCGCCGGCGGGACGTGGCAGTGACTGAAGCGGCGCTGGCCAATGGCGGCGGCGCTTCTCCTCGCTGCGGCCAATCAGGCAGGGAGGGCGGGATTAGGAGGGGGCGTGCCGGGGTCGGGACACCCCCCGTAACCGAGGCCGGGACCCCCCCCTTCTCCCCCTAGACGGGTTCAGGACCCCCCGAACCCCGCTTATCCCCCCATGTCCGGGGGTCCCGCCAGCCCCGGGGCTTCCCTCTCCGCCCCCCTCCTGCTCCTGAGCATCAGTGCGACCCGCCGGGGCTGGGGGGGCAGCACCCCGCCTCTGCCCGCAGGGACCCCTTCCCGCTCCTCTTTCCCCGCAGCGAGCCTCTCCCCAGCCCAAGGAGGGGGTCTGGCACCAACCCCCACGGCCGGTCCCAGTAGCCACCCATCTCTCCAGCCGTTGGGAAAGGCGGAGGGGGTCAGCGCCACCCGTGTTCCCCCTCCCTCGTGGGATGCCGGCACACTTGTAGGGGTGTTAAAAAGAGCCCGGTGAGGGCTGTGCTGACCCATTGCTGGGGCGCTTTGGGGGCTGATTTTACCATGCTCTAGCGTCAGTGCTTAAAACTGACCCCGGGGGATCAAACACACCCTTTGGTTGTGGTTTTTAGGGGTCCAACTGTGAAATTCCCTTCGGGTTTCCCAGGGATTTAGTTCCCCCTCGTTGGGATTGACCTCTGTGCTTTGAAACGTGGGGGCCGCTCACGGAAAGGGCTCTGGGGCCAGACCCTCACAGCAGCGATGTGCAACCAGACATCTGGGCTTTGACTTTCATCCATGAGCAGGTGCCAACGCTGCTTTACCTTCACTGTTTGGCCAGGATGTGACGATGTGCAGGAGGGGGCGGCTTCCTGACCCCGGTTTGTTTGGGGCTGGTTTTATTTTTAGGAGCGGTCAAGCTAAACCAAAACTGTTTGTCGTTGGAGCTCAGCGCGTGGAGGAGTCAGAGCGAAATCAGAAAGGGAGGGGGGAATAATCCTATCCCTACCTTGGCATTGCTTTGGCATGTTCCCCTGTGTCTCGGGGAGGGGTTTGAGTGGTGGCATTCCCATAATATTCCTTTGGTGGGGTGTGTATATAGAGTGGCTCACGCCTAGTTGCTGTTCCCATAGGAATTTATTGCTTTGGCACCAAGGAAGTTAAATGTTCTGCTCTGTGCTGGTTCTGTTGCTCCGATAGCTGCCCCAGCAGGGCTGTGCTCCTGCGTTACTCACTGTTCAAACAACACAAAACCCCGGGTGTGATTTACACCTGGTAGCTCTGGTACCAGGCTTGCAGGACAGGCGCGGGTCGCAGGGTGGTTCTCTGATGGCTCTTTGCTGATACAGCAGGGTTTTACATCCTCCTCTGGGAGCGTGAGGTTCGTGTTCACCTTTATCCCTGGTTTTTAAAAGCAAAATCCCCCCCCTCCCCGGTTGTCTGGGCGGGTGGAATCTCTGACTGCTGCTGCTTGAAGCTTTGTCTTTCCAACTCTAAAGCCAGTGTCTCATGGTGCAGGGCAGCGCTGCCCCAGGCGAGTAACTGGGATAAAACCACCCTGTTCCCTGCTGGGGTTTGGATCCATGTGCTGGGGGTGTGTTTTTACCTCCTGGTGGGTGCTATAGCATCCCCTTCCCGCATACTCTGGAAAGGACTAGAGGCATCTTTGCCCTCCCAAGTGTTGTCCCACTGGTGAATATCCCTTTCCTTGGTGTGGATCCTGGCATGGTGGTGTGTGCTCCAGCTGCTCCTGACGTAACCAGGGATCTTCACCTTGTGAGGAGACTTTGCTCCTCTGGTATAAAATCAGCTGGTTTGGTCCCGTTAGGTGTCTCCCTGCCTGTGACTTACCCTGGTTGATTAACGAGCGATGATTAACTGGCTTTGTTTACTCAGTAACCCCCTCCAAGCAGCGGCAGCCACCTCCAAAGCCTGGAGGCAAGCTTCAGGCAGGGCTGGAAACTTCTGTCCTCCTTGGAGATAGAGATTAATTGCATCCTTGAGGTTTCTCTTGATGCCACGTCCAGGCAGTGGTCCGAGGTCCTGTGCTGGGATATCTGGGGCAATTAATGCCACATTTAGACAAACTTGTAGGCAGCAGGGAGGGGATTGGCTCACCAGCGCTCTTCAATCAATGTAATCATTGAGTTTGCCAGTGTGAAGTTTGTCATGGGGATAGTTGGGGAAGTGGGAGAGCTTTGGGCTCTTCCTTACCTCTTGAAGCAGGGAAGAAGTTGAGGAGAATGGCCAGAGTTGTAACTGGGGATCCCAATGACTCAGCCCTCCCAAGAGGGAAGGCACGTGGGGCTTTCGGGGCGGAGGACAGCACCGTTACCCCCTTGGAGGAGGCAGAGCCGGGTAACGGGGCTTTGAGGGGCTGAGTTAAGTCGCCGTTTCCACATTCTGCTGTGAAATAGGAAGTTTGCCAGCAGCTTCTCGCTCATCTCCTCCTCTTTCCTCGTGCTTAAACTCATCCTTCACGCGGCGTAGCCCAGGCTTGCGTAGAAACTGGTGCCTTTGTATCTCCCCCTGCTTCCCAGCTGCTGTTTTCCTGCCTGCCTTACCCAGGGCTCAGCAACACGTGTCCAAATGCACTGCAGCTTTGTTCTAGTCCAACTCCCCTGCTAGAGCAGGATCACCCAGACCAAATCCCACAGGAACACGTCCAGGTGGGTTTGAATGTCTTCAGAGAAGGAGACTCCACAACCTCTCTGGGCAGCCTGTCCCAGGGCTCTGTCACCCTCACAGTGACAAAGTTCTTCCTGACATTCCCATGGGACTTCCTCTGCTCCAGCTCACACCCACTGCCCCTTGTCCTGTCACTGCCATCCCTGAGAAGAACCTGGCTCCATCCTCCTGACTCTCACTCTTTACACATTTATAAACATTATTGAGGTCATGCCTCAGTCTGCTCTTCTCCAGGCTGAAGAGGCCCAGCTCCCTCAGCCTCTCCTCACAAGGAAGGGGTTTCACTCCTTTCATCTCAGTGGCCCTCAGAACAGAGGGGAAGAAGGACCTCTCTTGACCCCTTCTAATACACCCCAGGATGCCATCAGCCGCCTTAGCTATGAGGACACACTACTGGCTCATGGTCATCCTGCTGTCCCCCAGGACCCTCTCACCTATTCTGCCCAGTCCCCAACCTCTACTGATACCTGGGGTTGTTCTTTCCCAGATGCCAGACCCTGCACTTGTCCTTGTTAAATCTCATTAAACTTCTCCCTGCCCAGCTCTCCAGCCTGTCTCAGTCTGGTTGGATGGCAGCACAGCCCTCTGGGGTGTCAGCCACACCTCCCAGGGTTGTGTCCTTAGCAAATTTGCTGACTGTGCACTCTGTTCCCTCACCCAGCTCATCAATGAATATACTGAATGGTACAGGTCCCAGTATGGACCTCTGAGGGATTCCAGTAGATCCAGGCCTCCAGCCAGACTCTGTCCCATTGATCACAACTTGTTGGCTCCTTCCCTTCACCCAGCTTTCCCTCCACCTCACTGCTCGAGCTTCCTGACCACACTTCCTCAGTTGAGCCACGAGGATGCTGTGGGAGACAGTGCCAGATGCTTTGCTGAGGTCAAGGTAGACCACATCCACTGCCCTACCATCACCTACCCACCTGGTTATATCCTCATAAAAGGCTATGAGATTACTCAAACCTGCCTTCCCCTTGGGAGAAGGGGAAGTCTCCACTTAATTTAGGAGCTTTCATTTTGAATGGAGTGAGTGACGGGAAGGGATGGGCTGGGGGGGAAGTATGTTTTGCCTCAGTTGTACAGTCTTTCTCCTTATTTCTGAGCACTTTCCTCCCAGTCTGGCCATTCAGAGGGTTACTCAGCTTACTTCTTCCCATGCTGAGCCTGGACTTCAGTCAGGCTGGGATCTCTCTTGGGCCAGATTAAAGAGTGTCATGCTAGCACACAGCAGCTATTAAACTGGTTTATAAGCCTGTGTTTGATAGCATTGGAGCTGCTTACTCCTCGAGTCCTTGCAGTCCTTCTTTCCAGGGTGGTGCTTCAGCTGGTGTTCCCCGCTGGGGTTTTTCCTTCTTCCTCACAGCCCTGCCCTGCTGAGGACTCGTGCTTCATCGAGTGGCATCCGAATCCTGGTGTGAGATCCCTCAAGTGATTCATAAACTAGTGCAACCTGTTGGTGCAGGGAGTGCCTCTGCTATCCAGGAGATGTGGGAGGTTTACTCATTAACTGCTCCATGTGTGTCTCGCTGGGCAGACGCCTGCGCTAAAGCCCTGAGGAATGGTTCTGGAGGGTTCCGGATAACCCCCTGCGACTTGGTCAGCCCATGTGTGCCTCGATCTCTTGCTCTTAGAATCATAGAATCACAGGCTGGGCTGGGTTGGGTTGGAAGGGACCCCAAGGGTCACAGAGCTCCAACCCCCTGCCACAGGCAGAGCCACCAACCTCCAGGCATGGAGCTACACAAGGTTGCCCAGGGCCCCATCCAACCTGGCCTTGAACAACCCCAGGGATGGGGCACCCACCCCCTCTCTGGGCAGCCTGTTCCAGCCCCTCACCACTCTGTAAAGAGCTTCTCCCTAATATCTCATCTAACCCTTCCCTCCCTCAGCTTCACCCTATCCCCTTTGTCCTGCCCCTGTCTGCCCTTTAACAAGCTGATTCCCCTCCTGTTTCTCTGCTCCCTTCAGGGACTGGAAGGCTGCAGTGAGGTCCCCCCTGCAGCCTTCTCTTCTCCAGGCTGAACCAGCCCAGCTCCCTCAGCCTCTCTCCATAGGGGAGCTGCTCCAGCCCTCTGAGCATCTCCGTGGGTCTGTGTGGTGTGAGGGAGGTTTGGGAGGTGATCCTGGGTGTCCGGCAATTGGTATTAGTGTCCTGTTTTGAGTCCTTGGAGGTTAGGGCTGTAGGTATGGGGGTAATAAGCTGCAGAAAGGGCTCCTGCACCGAAAGCGTGAGCAGGAGATCCTTCCCACCCGCGAGTCTTGCCTTGCTGGTTGTCATCTCCTTGGTTATGGAGGATCAGTGCCTGCTGAGTCCATCCACCTGTGGCAGGAGCACATTTCACCTCCCCTCACCCCCCTTCCCTTGTGAACAAGTGGATGGAGGGCAGGCTGACATATAAGCTAACGACACCAACTTGTCTTTTGTTCTCTCCCAGGATCCCTCGGTGACACAGCTCACAAACACCAGCCAAAGTGGCTTGGATGAATTCAACCCCTTTTCTGAGAGCTCCCAGCTGGTACGTGGCATGTTTCTTTGGGTCGGGTATCTCTTTGGTTGGTGGTTTCAGCAGGGTAGAAGCTCCCCTGGTAGGCGCAGCTTAAAAAGAGCGAAGCCTTCACAGCCCATTTCCCCGCGGACAGAAGCTCATGGGAGCTGCCAGCAGCCGCTCCCGCACTGGAGCGCTAATAAACTCTCAGCTGGGGCTCTCGGCTCTGTCGGAGTCGCTGCTGCCTCAGCGTGAAGCTACGTGAACTGTGAAGGGGAAGATGTCTTGTGGCAGGACGCATCAGTGGTTACTTAGTCTCTGTGCTGGGAGCTGAGCTGCTGCTGGTGAGATCATTGATGGGGTCGCCGCAAGGACTTCATTCTTCTGTCCTGGCAGCTGGCGGGTGTGAGGTGGGAGAATCATAGAATCACAGACTGGGCTGGGCTGGAAGGGACCTCAAAGATCAGAGACCTCCAACCCCCTGCTACAGGCAGGGCCACCAACCTGCAGGCCTGGATCTACACGAGGTTGCCCAGGGCCCCATCCAACCTGGCCTTGAACACCTCCAGGGATGGGGCACCCAGCCCCTCTCTGGGCAGCCTGTTCCAGCCCCTCACCACTCTCTCTGGAAAGAACTTCCCCCTAATCTAACCCTTCCCTCTTTCAGCTTCACCCCATCCCCCTTGTCCTGCCCCTGTCTGCCCTTTAACAAGCTGATTCCCCTCCTGTGTCTCTGCTCCCTTCAGGGATGGGAAGGCTGCAATGAGGTCCCCCTGCAGCCTTCTCTTCTCCAGGCTGAACCAGCCCAGCTCCCTCAGCCTCTCTCCATAGGGGAGGTGCTCCAGCCCTCTGAGCATCTTCATGGCCTCCTCTGACCCCTCTCCAGCAGTTCCACATCTTTCTTGTATTGGGGGCCCAGCTCTGGACACAGGACTCCAGCTGGGACCTCCTGAGGGCAGAGCAGAGAGGGACAATCCCCTCCCTGTCCCTGCTGCCACCCCTCTTCTAAGGGAGCCCAGGATCCCCTCGCCCTTCTGAGCTGCAAGATCACACTGCTGGCTCATGTGAAGTTTCTCATCCACCAGAACCCCCAGGTCCTTCCCAGCAGGGCTGCTCTCCAGGAACTCCTCTCCCAGGCTGTGTCCATGTCTGGGGTTCCTCTGGCCCAGGTGCAAGACCCTACACTTTGCCATGTTGAACCTCATTAGGCTCACCCAGACCCACCTTTCCAGCCTGTCAAGATCCCTCTGGATGGCTTCCTTTCCTTCTCTTGCATCAACCACACCAAGGAGAAGAGGAAAGCGGGGTAGAGGGTTAGTTGCCTCGTTGTGTCTCCTTTGCCGAACCACCCTGACCCTTGGGTGCCTTAAGGAATGAACAAGCTCCTGGAAACACAGAACTGCTTTAGTGCTCCCAGCTCTGTGGTGCTAAACCCCAATCCCTTCTTTGCTTCTGATTTCTCTGCAGACAAATGCAGCACGGACGACACCAGCTACACAGCCCTCTGGGCACTCGCAGCCTGCTGTCCTGCAGACCTCCGTGGAGCCCACTCCCCAGGTACAGCATTCACTCAGAGAGCTGCGGAGCATGAGGGAGCTCCTGGGACGCTCTGGAGGCTGGTGGGAATAGGAAGGGAAGGGAATTCTTTGGGGTAGCATGTGGGGAAGCTGCAGGGAAGAGAGCTGGCTTGCCTCTCCTCCGAACCCCATCTCGGATGTGGGAAGGGAGTTGTCCTGGTGAGCTCAGGAGCCCTGCTTGCTGCTCTGTTGTGAGGCCCTTGGAGCAATGAGGAGAACCAGGGGCAGAGGCAGCTGCAGGGAAAGCCTGGCTCTGTGCAAAGGGCAGGGTATAGTGGATGGGCAGCAGACCAGACAGCCTTCTGAGGGCTCTTCCAGAGAGGGAAGGCGGGGACGTGTGGGTGGAGATCTCCATGCCATCCTCCAGTGGGTAAGGCAGAAAGCCTCGAGGCATTTCAGATCAGCCACGGGTGTTTTCAACTGTCCTCAGCCCTTGCTATTGAATTGCCTTTGCTTCCCTTCCTGCCTGGCAGCTGCTGGGCTTGCTGGTGGTGCCACCTCGCTTAGGGAAGGACTTACCTTTGTCTCCCCTTCGCTTCAGGCCGTGGCTGCGGCAGCGCAGGCTGGGCTGCTCCAGCAGCAGGCGGAGTTAGAGAGGAAGGCGGCAGAGCTGGAGAAGAAGGAAAGGGAATTGCAGAGTAACGCTGCCAGCATCAACCGTGAGTAGCGCTTCCCACCCTGCCCTGCCTGCAGCAGGGTGCCCTGGGGAAGCCTGGCTTGCTTGGCTTCTCAAGATGTGCCGAAGGCCCAGCTCAGCCAAGCATACAAACTCCTTTACGAGGCCATGGCTTTCCTTTAGTCCCCCACAGCTCTGGCAACCCTCCTGGAACTCCTGCCATCCCACTGTCTAACAAGGTGGGAAACTAGCTGAGAGATGAGATGGTCTCTACCCTGGGGCGTGCTCTTAGGCACCTGAAGTTTTTCAGCCAGCAGTTCCCTATCTGTGTCTGAGCTGCAGGGTGATGCTTTTTCCTGGGAGCAGTATAAGGCCTTTTCCTTCTCTGCCTCACCAGTCTCAGAGCTCTCTTAACCACAGCAACCCAAGGTTGGTTTGTTTCCCCTGCACTAGTCTTGGTTTTAAATGGCTGAATTTGGACTTTCACCAAGGGCTGGGATGGCCCTTTGGCCATTGCAGGGGGGTGAATTCAGCCTCCCATGGAGGTTAAAAACTGGCTGGATGTCCAGGCCCAAAGCGGGGTGGTGAATGGAGCTAAATCCAGCCAGAGGCTGATCATGAGTGCTGTCCCCCAAGGCTCAGTCCTGGGTCCTGTTTTGTTCAACGTCTTTATCAATGACCTCAATGAATGGATTTAATGTTCCCTCAGTCAGTTTGCAGATGACACTGAGCTGGGAGGAAGTGTTGATCTACTTGAGTGTAGGGAGACTCTTCAGAGGAACCTAGACAGGCTGGATGGATGGGCTGAGACCAACGGGATGAGGCTCAACAACGCCAAGTGCAGAGTCTTGCACATGGGACACAACAACCCTGAGCAGCATTACAGGCTTGGGGGAGACTGGCTGGAGAGCTGTCAGGCAGAGAGGGACCTGGGGTGTTGGGTGACTGTGACTGACCATGAGCCAGCAGTGTGCCCGGGTGGCCAGGAAGGCCAATGGCATCCTGGCTTGTGTCAGACACAGCGTGGCCAGGAGGTCTGGGGAGGAGATTGTGCCCCTGTACTGGGTACTGGTGAGGCTGCACCTCGAGTGCTGTGTCCAGTTCTGGGCTCCTCACCATAAGAAGGACATAGAGGTCCTGGAGCAAGTCCAGAGAAGGGCAACCAGGCTGGGGAAGGGGCTGGAGGGCAAATCCTCTGAGGAGCAGCTGAGGGAGCTGGGGGTGTTCAGCCTGGAGAAGAGAAGGCTGAGGGGAGACCTTCTCACCACCTCCACTGCCCTGCCAGGAGGGTGCAGAGAGGTGGGCGATGGTCTCTTCAGCCAGGGGGCAGGAGATGGGACAAGGGGCAGTGGGCTCAAGCTGCACCAGGGCAGGGGCAGATGAGATGTGAGGGAAAAGTTCTTCCCTGGCAGAGTTGTGGGGCTTTGGCACAGGCTGCCCGGGGAGGGGGCTGAGTCCCTGCCCTGGGTGTGTTTAACAGATGGGTACAAGAGGTGCTCAGGGATGTGGTTTAGCATAGGACAGGGATGGTTGGACTCTATCTTAAAAGGCTTTTCCAACCTGGTGATTCTGTGAAAGCCATCGCACTGGGCTGTTCCCCCTGGCTGCTGCCAGCTGAGTTAGCACATCCCCACTACCCTGTCTGCTCAGACCTGCCAGGACCTAGCATCTTCCAAGGTTTCTAACATCAGTGTGACCAAACACCTGCTTGTGTGAGTGCATCTCCTCAGTGAGACACGAGTGAAGAGCTCCTCCTTTCTCCTTTCCACAGCGAGGCAGAACAACTGGCCCCCTCTTCCCAGGAGGTGTCCCATCAAGCCGTGCTTTTATCAGGACTTTTCTGCAGACATCCCAGCTGACTACCAGCGGATATGCAAGATGCTGTATTACTTGTGGATGTGTGAGTACCAGCTTGAAACGTGGATCAGAATCCTTCTGAAGAAGGTTCTGTACAGAGCACTGAGCTCTGACGTGTGGTTAATTCTGTAGGTGGTGCCTGCAAGGGTAAGAGAGCATCTCTGTTCTCACAAAGGCAGATGGAAAGGACTCCCCAGTTTGTGCTTTGGGAGTAGCTTGTTCGTGACAGAGTTCTGATGGGTGTTGATGCAGACTTTTAAGAACTTCCCCCTCTTGCCCCAAGAGGTGGAAAGACAAGGGGAGTTTGGAGGTGGGGCAAAAAGAATTAAGATTTGGATCAGATGAGGTTCTCAGGTTAAGCTCCATTTTCCTTTCCAGGGAGGGAAGGGAATGATACTGCTCAGAGCCTCCTCCATTTCTGCACAGCTCCACGTGTTCAGCGAGATACTAGGGATGCTGGGAGGGTCACCCAAAAGAGTTTTCCAAGCACTTACAGATGTGGTTTTTTCCTCTCTCCCCTTCCCAAACAGTGCATTCCATCACCCTGCTCCTAAACCTGCTTGCTTGCCTGGCATGGTTCACAGTCCAGACGGAAAGAGGAGTAGACTTTGGCCTCTCGATCCTGTGGTTTATTTTATTCACTCCTTGTGCCTTTCTCTGTTGGTACCGACCGATATACAAGGCTTTCAGGCAAGTGCCATTTCCTTCCCTTAATGGGGCTGTATCTCTTAGCGGGAGGAGCTTTGGTTGTGTTTATGGCTTCCCATTGCCTGCAGGATTTTTCCAGCCCTCTGCATCATGAAATGGATCAAACTCTCTTGTCCCTAAACAATATCTGATAGAACATGATCACAGTGGACCTCCTTCATCTCGAAATCCAAGGCTAGCTGCTCAGAGGGTCTTAGTTTCTTTAATTAATTTCTGAGGAACGGTTTGGTACACGAACCTGTTGAGCTTAGGGAAGCTCCCCATAACAGCTTTCCCCTAGAGAAAAGTCTGCACTGAAATTGTTCCTCTCCTCCTCAGAGAACAGAGTTTGCAGGGATTGTGTGCCCGGGTTTCACTCCTGCTGCCGTCTCTCCCGCAGGTCTGACAGCTCCTTCAGCTTCTTCGTCTTCTTTTTCATCTTCTTCTGCCAAATAGCCATCTACGTCATCCAGGCTGTCGGCATTCCTGGCTGGGGAGACAGGTAAGCTTGGCTTCCCCAGGCTGTGCCTGTGTTCTCACCAGGGCTGTGACTGTCAGGAGCTCTGGGATCTGGCTCTGACAGCTGCCCGCTCCCTTCTCCCGCGGCTTTTCGTCTCTCACATGATGCGCAGCTCTGGCAGGTCCCAGCTGGGCTGCTTCTCTCCTCCACTCTTCCCATCCGAGTCTCAGCACACTCTTCTTTTCCACCAGAGCCAAAAGGAGCGTGTGGAATCTTCCACCCCTCCTCTGCCACCTTCCCCCTCTCTTAATCCATCTCATTCCTACCCGTTCTCAATGCTGAGCCTCTGGTGTTGATGGGATCTGGCTCGTGTTGAAACAGAGCCTTCCCCCATGGAGGCTGTAGCTTGGGCACGAGGGGTCTCTGCCCCTCGATGCTGCCCCAGCAGCCTGCTCCCATCCCCAAACTCTTCTGGAATTCCTCTTGAGCCTGGGGGAGGGGGGGAAATCAAGACCCCAAAGCAGTGAGGGTGTTATCCTCACCCCTTCTTGGTCATGTTGCACATCAGGGTGAGTCTGGGCTCCCGGAGCGGGTCCAGTGGGCTTCTCCTCGGGGTCCCTCCCCTGCAGCCAAAGCACTGGTTTCCTGTTCACTGCGCTGCTGTGGCTGCGGGTCAGGGTCCCGGCGTTCCTGTGACCAGGGGGAAGGTTAACAGCGGGTGCTGTTCTCCTGAGGGGCAGCCTTCAGGTGATAGAGCTCTGTGAAACTCCCCTCTGTTTTTGCCTGCCACCTGCAGAACAGCTCCCAGGCAACGCTGTCCTCATGCTCCCTCCCCTGCTGCCTTAGTCACGGAGGTGGAAGAGGAACTGGGAGGGGGCACTCTGTTTTTAGCCTGGCTTTAAGAGAGCATGCATTGAGGTTTTGGTTCCCTTTCCTCAAGCCAGACAGCACAGCACGTGGTTATTTTTGGCTGCAGCACGTGCTGTGCCTTTCTGCTGCCTTGGTACGAGCAAGGGAGTGTGTGGCATGTTGAATGCGACACTTGAGACCCTCTCTCCCAGCTGTGTGTAGTTTAGCAATTGGAAAAGATCCCCTCATTCCTTCCTCATCCTCAACACTGAACAACCCTGGCCACGCAGAGCTGTCGTGGTGATGTGTAGCTTTAGATTCCAGCTCCTCCAGCTGATCTCTTCTGATTTAAGAACAGGCCCCCCCACCACCCCGCCCTGGGGAAATTACTTGATCTCCTGAGGGCTCCACCGTGGGTGGGGGCAACACAATTCCCTCGTGCAGGGGGGGTTTGCTTCTAAAAATGATAACAGAAACTAGCCCCAAAATGAGCTCTGCATCCATGTTTCCACAGCCAGGGCTTCACGCTTCCCTGTGAGCTCCTCCCAAAAGCTCCTGTGCAAGTGTCAGATCCCCTCTTCCTGCTGCTCCCTCTCATCCTGCAGCTCCTGTGCTCACCCCGCTCCCCTCTCCTCTCTCTGGCAGCGGCTGGATCGCAGCGCTGTCGGAGCTGCACGGGAACCTGGCCGTGGCTGTTATCATGATGGTGGTGGCTGGATTCTTCACGCTGTGCGCCGTTCTCTCGCTCTTCCTCCTGAAGCAGGTGAGGGGCTCAGAGGGCTCGGCTGAATCACACACCACAGAATCACAGAATCGTAGGGGTTGGAAGGGACCTCGAGAGATCATCGGGTCCAACCCCCCTGCCAAAGCAGCTCCCCAGCTCATATTGCACAGGGAGGCGTCCAGACGAGTCTTGAATCTCTCCAGAGAAGGAGACTCCACCACCTCCCTGGGCAGCCTGTCCCAGGGCTCCCTCACTCTCACTGGGTAACAGTTCTTCCGCATGTTGGTGCGGAACTTCCTGTGCTCCAATTTGCAGCCATTGCCCCTTGTCCTATCTCTGCAGACTCCACCAGTCGGCTTGTTCCCAGGGTTGCCACCTCCTTGGACATCATCCTGAGGAGGGGAACATGGTGTTTCCTCCACTTCCCTTTAGCTCCAGGCAGAGTGGAGAAGGACGTGGCTCTATCTGGGTATCCAGGGCTTTCCGATTTGCTGCCACCACATTGTGGCACTTCTCAAAGCCTGGTGGGATCCAAACCAGGGTCTCCTCCTGAACACGAGACCCCCCCCCCCTTCCTCCTCCCAGTTGAACCCACAAGGGTTGTGTCTCTGCGACTATGGGCAGGAGCGTAGCTTTGGGGGAGGCAAGGCCAGCACCCTTCCTGCTCCTGGTGCTTCTACCTCCTCATCCCCTAGACTTTACCCTGAAGGAAAATACCTGATGCTCTCAGCAGTGGGTCCCCCCAAGGGTCTGTAAATGCAGGAAGAGGAGGGTTTTTTGGTCTGATTTGCCACTGTGTTGCTGAGAGCCCTGCCTTTAATAACAAACGAGGGTCTCCCAAAATCTTCAGTGTCGCGTGGCAGGTGAGGTGAGCTGTCGAGAGCGACTTTTGGGGGGAACAGAGGTTAAAAACCAAGCGGGAGCAGCAACACACAACTTCACAGTGGTTGGTTTGTTGTCTTGTCTTTTCTCTCCTCCCGTTTCCCAGGTGCACTCCCTCTATCGGCGCACAGGAGCCAGTTTCCAAAGGGCCCAGGAAGAGTTCTCCCAAGGCATCCTCACTAACAGGGGCTTCCAGCACGCAGCCGCTGGGGCGGCCTCCTCAGCCGCACAGAGCGCTTTCCGGGGAAACTAGCCCTTCCCGGGGCTCCCTCCCCTGGCTTCCTCTGCCATCATCACCCCCAACCTTTATTTTTATTTTATTGGGTTTTTTTCCCCTAAAGATGCACTTTTCGGGGGTACCATGTTAGCTGCGTGATGCCGACCCCAGGTGTAAAGAGAATTGAGTTTGGGGGGGGGTTTGTTGGGGGGTTTTTTTCAGCTTCAGCTGACAGTTTAGTTTTCCCTGTCTTGTTTTAGGGTGTGGGGAGATAGGGGAGACTTTCTCTGAAGCAAATATATTTCTTTATCCAGGATGGATCTGGGTGTTTTTGTCTCTTCCCCCACCCCCACCCCTCACCATAGTGGGAAGGGTGAGGGGCAGCAGGGTTGGGGTGGGTTGTTTTGGGATTTGACCCTCTGTCTCCTGTTGCTATCAGGATTTGGGCTGTCTGCTGGGTTGGGGGGAGGTTTGTAACTCGCCTGTAATTTGTGCTGGTTGTTTTAAGAGTGGAAACTGTATTTTTGGTTTATTACACTTAAAGGATGCTGCGTTTTGACCTCTTTAACTGCCTGGCTTCCCAAGAATCGGGGTGGTGGGGTGTGGGGGAAAAAACCTGGGAGCAGGGGGAAGTTGGGGGGGAAGAACTTCTTTCTCCTCTGCCTTCGTGGCACCCTCTGCTTCCATGAGGCTCCTACGGCCCTGTGGATTCCCATATGCTTCCACCATGGCCTTAAACCAGGGGAGGGGAGGGGAAAGGCCCTGCCTGCACCCTCCTGCTAACCCCCAGAGTCTGCCAGCCTGGAGCAGGAATGGATTTTACTCTTCCAGGGACAGAGCTTCCTCCTCCCATGGAATTTTTGGGTGGATTTTAGGAACTTTTCCTGTTCAGCCCAGGGGTTGGGGGGCAAAGGGTGGTTTGGAGCATGTTTAACTCTGGAGCTGGGCCCTCTCCCTTTGGACACGCCGGTTGGGGCCAGGTGAGCTGGGGATGGTTCCCCCTCCACGCCCCCCCCCCGGTGTTGGGTGTTGGGGGAGGGTTCACTCGAGGACTTGACTTATGCCCCCCACCCCCCCAGGAATATGGGGGGGGCGTGTTTTGTGCCCCCATCCTTCGCTGCCAGGCGCCCCCCCAGCCCCACTGGGCTGCCTTACACCCGGGGGGGGCGGGTTACGATTATTACTCTTCCCCCCCTCCCCTCTGCTTGTCTCATGTTGCAAATTAAGGTTAATTATTAATGAGGTGTGGGTGCCCCCCCCCGGGGCCGCCCTCGGGGGGGGAATGTGGTGTGGGCGTGGCCTGTGGGTGACGCAGGCGCCGCTTGGGGCGTGGCCTGGGCGCAGGCGCGCCGGGAAGGCGGAAGCGGAGCCGCGGCCGGGGCCGGTATCGGTATGGCCGGTACCGGCTGGGCCCCGCCGCGCCTGGATGAGTTTATCCTCACCGAGCGCCTCGGCGCAGGCACCTACGCCACCGTCTATAAGGCCTACAGGAAGGTGAGGCCGGGCCTGCTGCGGGGGGACCCCCGATCTGCTCCCCCCTTGCCGTGGGGACCCCCCCTTTGCCCAGCCCTATAGCTCCCTACCGCTCCGCCCCAGCCTGGGACCGGGCCTCTCGTCACCCCCTTGCCAGGGGCTCCTGCCCCCTCTCCCTGCCCGGGACCCCTGCGGCTGGCTGGGGAAGGGCCCCAGGGTGGTTGTTGTGGGGGGTAGTGGAGGGTGCGCTCCAGGGTGGGCTCCCCGTGGCAGGGGGACACGCGTGAAGTGGTGGCCATCAAGTGTGTGAACAAGAGGAGCCTCAACCGGGCCTCGGTGGAGAACCTCCTGACCGAGATCGAGATCCTGAAGACCATCCGCCACCCACACATTGTGGAGCTCAAGGATTTCCAGGTGGGGCTGGGGGCTTCCCTCCAGGGTTGGGGGGGAAACACTGAGCTAGCAGTGCCAAGTCCAGGTCCTGGGGGGGTTGTATCTGTGGGTCTGGGTGCCAGCAACTGGGCAAACCAGTCCAGGAGGACCCTGCGTGGGTGGGATATGTGGTGGAACCAGCTGGGGTGATATGATGGATGGGGTGTGGTGTGTGGGGGGGTCCCCTTTACTTTGCAGTGGGACAGCGACCACATCTACCTGATCATGGAGTTCTGTGCCGGTGGGGATCTCTCCCGCTTCATCCGGATGCGCAGGATCCTTCCCGAGAAGGTGGCACGCATCTTCCTGCAGCAGCTCGGTAAGGGCACCCTGCCACCCCCGGGGTGCCCTCCCCAGGGGGCTTTGGGAGGCAGGACGATGGTGGCACCCCCTATCCCTCTGCTATCACATGCCTGTTTGCCCTCCCAGCCTGTGCCCTGAAGTTCCTCCACGACCACAACATCTCCCACCTGGACCTCAAGCCGCAGAACATCCTCCTGAGCACCCCGGAGAACCCCCAGCTGAAGCTGGCAGGTCAGGGGGCTCATCCTCAGGGACAGTCTGGGGGTGGCAATTCCTTCTTTTCCTCAATCTCTCCCTCTCCCTCTCAGATTTTGGGTTTGCACAGCACATGTCTCCATGGGATGAGAAGCATGTCCTGCGGGGCTCCCCGCTCTACATGGCCCCCGAGATGGTTTGCCGCCAGCAGTATGACGCCCGGGTGGACCTGTGGTCGGTGGGAGTCATCCTTTATGGTGGGTGGGCTTTTGCTTTTACCCCACATGGGGCTTGG
This sequence comes from Porphyrio hochstetteri, assembly GCA_020800305.1. NCBI lineage: Eukaryota > Metazoa > Chordata > Aves > Gruiformes > Rallidae > Porphyrio > Porphyrio hochstetteri. The sequence goes on along the minus strand of CM036915.1, from coordinate 12,035,143 downwards.
CTTGGGGCTGCTTTCCCCCTCTCAATTCCCCACATCCCCCTTTTCCCTCCTACAGAAGCACTTTTTGGGAGGCCACCCTTTGCCTCCCGCTCCTTCGCTGAGCTGGAGGAGAAGATCCGAAGCAGCCAGGCTGTTGAGGTAACAGGAGTGAGATGGAGCCAGGTGGGATCTCACACCCCGTCCCCAAGGCTGTGGCAGGGCTGATGGCCTTAACGCTGCTTCCTTGCCCCCCCACTTCCTCCCCAAAGCTTCCCAGCCGGCCCCAGCTCTCCCCGGAGTGCCGGGATCTCTTAGGGCAGCTCCTGGAGAGGGACCCTCTGAAGCGCATCTCCTTCGAGCGCTTCTTCGCCCACCCCTTCGTGGATATGGAGCACGTCCCCGGCCCTGAGAGCCTCGGCAAGGCGGTGAGCAGGGTGCTGGGGTGCTGAGCACCAGGGATGTGGGGATGCTGAGCCTTGAGCCCCCCCTGTCCCTCACTCCTCATCTCCCCCAGACCGACCTGGTGGTGGAGGCGGTGAAGAAGGATCAGGAGGGGGATGCTTCTGCCGCCCTCTCCCTTTACTGCAAAGCCCTGGAGTATTTTGTGCCCGCTCTCCACTGTGAGTGCATCCTAGGCTGGGGGGCTGCATGGGGTCCCAGGCTGTGCTGGGTGCCTTTGGGGTGGGGAGCAGCATCAATTCACAGCCCATCCGCCCCAGTTTTCGGTCTGTGTCTCCCGCAGATGAAAGCGATGCTCGACGGAAAGAAGCCATCCGGGCCAAGGTGAGCCCAAAATCCCTGGGCAGCTGAGAGACTGAGCTCCCCCCAGCACTCTCCCCAGTCCCCCATGGTGGGGGTCCCCTCACCCCCCTTACGCCACTTTGGGCAGGTGGGACAGTACATCTCCCGAGCGGAGGAGCTGAAGGCGTTGGTCACCTCCAGCAACAAGAACCTCCTGCAGCAAGGGAACCCGGCCAGAGAGATCCTTAAAGGTAGTGGGTTTTGGGGGATACACCCCCCCTTGGTGTTGGTGGAGCAGGAGGGGGGCACCCAGCAGGGTTTTGGGGTGAAGGGTGCTCCCCAAGTCAATGTCCCCTTGCAGAGATGGCCAAGGACAAACCTCGACTCTGCACTGCGCTGGAGATGGCCTCTGCTGCCATGGCTAAGGTGAGGGGCGGATTTTGGGTGGGGAAGGAGCTGGCATGTGTGTGTGCCCCCCCTCCACCTGCATCCCATCTCTCTGGTAGGAGGAGGAAGGCAAGGACGATGGTGACAGCCTGGAGCTCTACCAGCAGAGCCTGGGGGAGCTGCTGCTGCTCCTGGCCGGTGAGTTTTGGCCTCAGTGGGTGTTTTGGTGGGTGGGACACACATACGGATCCTGCCCCCGTCGCTGACAGCACGTCCCTTTTCCCTCTGCAGTGGAGCCTGCGGGGAGGCGGCGGGAGCTGCTTCACGCAGAGGTGGGTGCCAGCTGCAGGATGGGATGGGACAGGATGGGATGGCATGGCACAGCATGGCAGTGTGTCCCCATTGGCATGGCTTTGAAGGGACTTTCCCCCCTCTCTCTGCCAGATCCAGACCCTGATGGCCAGAGCAGAGTACCTCAAAGATCAGATGAAGGTATGGCTGCTTGGGGAGGGGGCTCAGTGGATGTGATTTGGGGCTTTGCAGCCTGGGAAATGCTCCTCCTCCTCCCTGGCAGATGCGGGAGGCACAGTCCATGGGCAAGGAGGTGCTGGCGGAGCCCGTCCGGAGCGGTGAGTCCCTTCGGAAGGGGTGGAAGCATCCCACCCGTGGGTCATCTCTCCCCATCATAGGGTTATCCATGCCTGGGAGCGCCCCCGGGTTGTACAGCCAAGTGAATGTCCTGTGTGTGTGTGTGTCCCAAACAGCCTGTACCTTGCAGTGATGCCCAGGATGCCGGCCGGTGGGATGCCGCTCACTGCCCTGCGCTGTCACACAGAGAGACTCCATGGGTAGGGAGGAGGGAAGGCGAGGGGGGGTTCATCCTTGGGTTCCCATCCCCAGAGTGTCTCATGGGTAGGTCTGCAGGGCCTTCTGCCCCTCTCCCTGAGCATGGGGGCCAGACCCCTTCCCCAGCCCTGCCGTGGTGAGCTGCAGCCGCAGGCTCCCCGGCCTGCAGCGGGCAGGTTATTCCACTCTAACTCCCTCTGCTGCCTGTGCTGGGCTGGATATTTTTATCCTGGCACCGGTCTCCAGCAGAGCATCCCCCCTGCCAGTCGCATACGGCTCTTGCCATTTCGGCTGGATGGTATCCGTCCCACCCCCCCAGCTGCCCCAAATCCTTTTTGGGGGAGCCCAGACCCCCAGAACCCCACCGGTAGCTCCAGCAGCAGGCAGGGGGTCAGGATCGCTGCCCTCCGCTGTGCCTTTCTCACCCAGCAACTACCTCTCTGCTTCCGAATTCTGCCTGTACCGGAGGCAGGTACAGCCTGCTTTCCTCATTTGTGTCGTGAGGTGTTGGTGCTCAGCCTGGGGAGGCACACCGCATCCATTGTGTTGTCGAATGGAAAGCAGATGAGCAGAAATCAATCACCTTCAGGGACGGAGTCGCGTGGCTGCGGGCAGCAGTACCCCCTGGAAAGTGTCCCCCTCACCCCCCCACCTCTCCCAGTACTCTGACAACCTGAAGCTCTGGATTATATTGCCAGGACTCACTTTTTGGGGACTGTGAGTTCCAGGTGCCTGCCCTGCAAAGCACAGGACCTGTCTCCAAATCTTCTGGATTTCAAGGGAATGTAATTTATTGCCTTTAATAAACACTTGGTTTGATTCCTCCACCTCACCCCGCTCTCGGCTTTTAGGCTTTTAAGATCCCATGAGGCATCCCCGAACTGGTGGTTGGGACCCATCCCCTACCCAGAACCAGAGCTTGGGGTGGGGGTATCCCCTCCTGTTGCCCACCCAGGACCGGCTGGGAGCACCTCACACCCTGTAATGCGCTCCCTGGGCACACAAGGCTGCCAGGAGCAGAGGTTTGACCTTGCTGTCCCTTCGCATCCATCTCTTTCCTGCCCGCCATGTAAAGCCAGCGGGACAGGGCATGGAAGGTTACATAAAGAACCCCCGTCTCCTCCCATAGATGATTACAGGGGGGTGAGGCCAGGCTTGGGCAGGGAAAGGCAGAGAGGGGCTGGAGGGGGGGAAACAATGGGGTGATTTGAGCTGTGACAGCCCCACACACACACACATCGTGACCCCTACAACATGGTTTCTTCAGTCCTTGGTGCCTCAGAGCTTCCCACCCAGTCATGGTGAGGCATTTCCATGCTTTTTTTTATTATTATTATTATTATTCCGAGTAGAGATTATATCCTGAGGCTTTAAAGAGCTTTCCAAGCCCCTGCCCTCCCCCGGCCCGGGGCGAGCGCAGAGCCGCCGGCGACGGCTGAACTGGCTGGCTGCGGCAGCCGGTGCGGATAATCGCATCTGCCTTTACGCTCTGCCGAAGACGTGGCCAAATCCGGAGCCTTTTGAAGCAAAGGAGGGAGAGGAGGGGGGAGGTGGGAATAAAAACAGCCCTAGCCGCTTCCCTGGGGGTGATGGAGATGGGGATACCCCGGGGTTGAGGATGGGAGGCTCAAAGCAGCACAGAGCGAGTGGTACCCGGTGTGGGGATGGCTGCGGCGATGCTCTCGGTCACTCGGTACCCATCGGTGTCATGGCAAAAGCCATGGGATGGGGGGGTCTTTTGGGGGGAGGAAAAGGCACTTCAGCACATGGAGCTGATCCTGGGTTCTCCCCTGGGCTCTTTGATCTGGATTAATCCAAATATCGGCACCAACGATGCAGGATGCTTCATGGATGGGGCCATCCCTTCCCGGAGCGGGATTTAATTGCCCGCAAAAGACTGAAGCAACCGGTGGAGATTCCCCCCCCAAACCCCCCCATCTTTCCACAGAGCTTCATGTGCTTCGGTGCTTTAATGATCGCTTGTTTAATGCTTCGGCCATCGGGGAAACCTCTTACATCATCCTGCACTCACCAGCAGGAAGGAGCCCCAGTCCCGTGGCCGTGGGGTGAGGGCTCATTCCATGGGGTGGGAGAGAGAACCATGCACCCCTGGGGCTCCTACCTCGAACCCCTGCTGCCCCCAGATATCCTCCAGTGCCCGCCGAGGGCTCACTCGGATAAATCCACCCCAAAAACCTGACCCCCCTGGGAACTGCGTGGGGGTTTATGGTGTAAAAGAGAAAGCAAAAAAATAAAGGCAAAAGAAGGTTTTCTCCTTTAATCCACGCTAATTCTTTGCTTGGAGGGGGGTTTATTTTAGCCCGTTGTGTTGATGCCTGGAGCGGTCGTACGGCGTGCATGGGATGCTCGGCGGCAGGGATGCTCAGCTGCAGGGATGCTCGGATGTCGGCTGCAGGGATGCTCGGATGTCGGCTGCAGGGATGCTCAGGGATCCACAGGCTGCTGGCATAGACAAGCAGACAAACCCTAAACCATCCCCCCACACCCTCCTTCATCCCAAATCCTCTTCCCCATTACAGGCACCGGGCCAGCGATGGGAAGAAGCTGGGAGCACCCTCGGAGCGCCCAGGAAAGGCTTTGCCGAAGCTTTAACACGTCGCGGAGCCCAGGCGGGAGCGAGCGCGTGCTGCTCGCTGTTCACACGCCTGGGGGGTCACGGTGCCTCCTAAAATAAACCCGACGAGCTTCACGCGGCCCTTGCGTGGTGGCACGTGGGCTGGGAGCCAGCCTGGAGATGGGGGGGGCATAAGGGGGGGGGAACAGGAAAAGGGGTGCGATTTAAAGGTAGGGGAGAAGGTCCAAGCTGCATCCTGGTGGGCATGAAAGGGCTTCATCCTCCTGCCCCATCACCCCCCTCTGTGCTGGGGGGGGGGGATCCCACTCCCCCCTGGGCTGTTGTATCGATGGGTTTAAAAGCCGAAGCCTTGGCTTGGTCGGCTCCCGCTCCCTGCTATCCCTTTCCTGGCGGGGGATTAGATGAGCTTGGGCTGATCCTCATCAGGTATGATCCCATTCCCCAGCTAAAGCTGCTCCTGCCAATCTTGCCTCTCCTTTCTTGCCAGCCTCCAGCACTGCACAGGGCTGGGGTAGGGGTTTCGCACTGGGACGGAGCTGCCGGTGGGTCCCTGTGGGGCCGGGAGGACAAGCTGCCTCTGTCTGTCTGTCTGTCCATCCATCCTGCCAGCTGAAGCCATGGCTGATTTCTTCTCAGGCAGGAGAAAACTTCTGGGTTTGGGGGATTTGGGGCGTTTCTAAGGATTCCCTGGCTCCAGCATGGGAAAAAAAATAATAATTATTATTATTATTTTATATTAAAATAATTATTAATTATAACTAATTATAAATATTTTTAAAAAACCCCAGGCTCCAGGCACCCTGCCCTGAGTTTTCCTGGATGACCCCCTTCCCCCTCCCTCCCCTGCCCACAAATCACAGTTAATCCCCTCTGTTGTGATCCAGGGCAGTAAATTCCCAAGCTGTGCCAGGTCTTTCCAGGAAGCGTGGCTACAGAGAGCCCACCAACCCCACCGGGATGCCAGTAGGTCAGAGCTGCTCCGGTTTGGAGTCACGTCTGTGTTTACCACAGGTTTCTTCCCCATGCTGATGTGTGTCCTTGCTCAGAGCAGCGCTGCAGACACCCTGCACTGCCCATGAGACCAGGACGGGGAGCCAGTGTGTGAACAGAAAGTGGAGGGGGGGGAGGGAGGGCTGACTAAAATAACCCCAAATCTCCCAAATCTGGAGTTCCTGCTTGTTTTTAAACAAGGGCAGCAGAGCACCCGACAGCAGCCGGGCACGATGCCTTCATCTGGGTGATGCTACGAGCGATTTCTCCCCCTCCTGCCACCCCAAGCCCTGGAAAGGGGATGCCCCCCCCAAAAACCTTCATCAGGAAAACACTCCTCGAGGAGAGAAATAAATGCATAGACATCTCCTGGTATTTATTCCGCCGGTTCTAACGGTGCCGTGGCACAGGGACAGCATAGGAGGTGGAGGGACACTCAGCACAGCGCACAACTACGGCACGACCGAGGAGGAAGAGGAGGAGGAGGAAGAAGAGGAGGGGTTTTTTTTCCCTTTATCACTTAGTTCTTCTCCTGGGAGGGGATGAGGACATGAGCGGGTCCAACCCCGGGAGATGGAGGGGTGTGTGTTCAGACCAGCACCAAGGAGGGGGTTTGATTCCTGTCTGGAATGAATTTAGGCTTTATCTCTCCCCCCACATCTTCCCGCTGGACCAGGATGGGGTTGTACAGCATCCCACCCGACTCCTTTCCCAAGGGGGCGGTGTTTCTTGCACGGGCAGGATGTTACTCCTCATGGGATGGGGACACGGGACAGACACGACGTTTCCCATGTGCCTCATCCTTGGAGCTTTCCCTGAGGAAAGGCACGGGCAGAGACATGGCCACCGTTCCGCCTGGAAATCTTTGCCTCCCCCGTGCTGCTCAATAACACTCCAAGGTCGCTCAGGGTTTTCCTTCCCTGGAACCATCCCCCCCCCTTCCCCCTTCCCCACCAAGCTCTGGCTAAGGACACCCACTGCCACGGGCGAGAGGAGGAGGAGGAGGAGGAGGCGCCGGGGTCCGGTGGGGTAAGGCGACATGCTGGCTCTCTGTTCTAACCTGGAGAACGACACGATGACAACCACACATGGGGGGCACTGGGGTGTCAGGGGGGGCTTGGCGTGGAGGGACTTGTGACACCACCGCAGGCAACAGCCCCTTCACCGTGTCCCACTCCCTTCTCCCCCCAGCATCACGTTGACAGGGATGGGGGGGGTGTGTGCGTGTTGGGGGGGGTGGAGGGGGTGTCAGCCGGGTCACATCACAGCACATTTCTCAGCTGACTGCTTCAGGTCCTCTAGCGTGGCTGAAGCTTTGTCTTTCAAGGAATCAAGGTCCAGGTTCTGGATATTGCTGAGCTGGCCGATGACAGAATTCTTCTCTTCCTCCTCCTCGTTGTCCTGCTCGATCATCTTGGCCAGCTCCTTGGGCAGCTCCACATCCCCTCCCACCAGCTGGATCTGGTTGTCATCTGTTTCATTCTGCAAGGGGCCGGGAGAGAGTCAGGAGGGGGGATGCTGCAGCCGGGAAAAGGGGATGGGGGAGATTGGAGGGGGGCTTACAGAGGCACGTGGCGAGGGTTCACAGTGGTGTCCACACGAATTTTGGGCTGTTCTCCCATTTTAAGGTCCGTGTGGGTTGGCCCCAGACACCCCCCATGTGTTGGATGCTGACCCAGAGGGGACATGGTGCACTAAGCTCCACGCCAGAAAGAGCCACAGGGACCCTCAGCAAGAGGCAGCGCGGCTGCCAAGACCAGTAACGAGCAGGGGAACTCGTCGGGAGATTAGAAGGGACATCTCAAGCATGAGGAAGCAGTGGAAGGATTGGGGGGGGGACACACAAATCCCCATTTCCTCTGGGGGGAGGACCAAAAATAATAAATCCCTGCCACATATTTTTTCCTCACTTTTGGGGGGGGCACAAAATAAAACCCTCCAGCTGCTGGTTTCCTGGCAGTAGAAGGGGTGTGGGGTGCACATCCATGGATGAAGAACATCAAATAATGGGAAGAACATCTCTTGGCTTAGCTGACCTTTCCCAACTAAAATTAGCCCGGCTCCAATTTAGAGTATTCACCACCGAGAGGCTGGATAAAGAGGGGAGGTGGGTTGGGGGGGAAACGCTGGGGGTGGTTCCAAGAATGGCTGAATTATCCCTGATTGAATTGTTCCTGGTGAATCATTCATCAAGTTGGAAGTTCCAAAATTGGAGTTGAGCTGGGAAACCTTTGCCAGAAAAATTCCAAGACAAGGGGCTGGTTAAGGTGTAAGTGTCCAGCTCCGGAAAGGCAGCTTTCCCTTCATCCAGCTGGATTTAGGGATGAGAAGAGGGGAAGGGGGATGCTGAGCAAGGCAGAGAGTGTGTGTTGGGGGTCCCACTGTTTGGGGGTGGTGGCTGGTGGACCTCAGCGGTGCCGGGAAGGGGACAGGGTTTGGCTGGAAGGATGGAACCGATTTGCACATGGGCTTTCTGGCACAGTACCCCCCACACAGGCAAGAGGTGCCCCTTCCCCTCCCTGCAGAGCAGGGGGTTTGTCTGCTCCCCTTTCGGACCCATCACAGGTGTGTGTGTCCCCCCTCCCATGCCCAGCCCGGCCGTACCTTGGGGAGCCGGTACTTGTCTCGGAAGTGGGACCTGAACGTGGCTCTCTCCGCCTTGCGCTGGGCAAACTGGGCATCCCTCTCCATCCTGCGAGCCACACAGGGCAGTTACTGGTGCCCCCCAGTCCCTGGGTTTGAGCATCTCCATCCACCCCCACATCCACCCCCCAACCCAAGTGCCCCCCATCTCCCCTGCAAAGTCCCGGTTCCCCACAGTTTCCTCCTCCCCCCCCAACTCCCCTCCCCAGCACAGCCTTGAAAGGAGAAAACAATCCATCTCCCGGGCGAGGAAGCGGATTAAGGGATTAGGGGGGTTCATTAAACTCCCTGCTGCCCCCAGTGCTCTCTCCCCCCCAACTCTCCTATGCACGATATGGGGGCTGCAGAGGGAGCACCCCATCCTGTCCCCCGGTGGGACCCCGGTGGGGTCCATCCCATCCCGGTATGCCAGTTCCCAGTGCCAGTGCCACTTACTTCTCCTCAACCAGCTGCCGCTGATACTCCTCGTACTCCTCCCGGGTCATGCCTTGTGCCTCGGCTGGAGACTTCTCACCTTCACTCTTCTCCTCACCACCCAGACCACCCGTCAGGTTCTTCAGCTGCCCCCCCACCATGCTCTTCACCATGAACGCCATGGTCACGGTCCCGGGGGGGGCTGGGGAGCCCCGGGGACTGGTTACCGTAGAGCCGGGGTGCTAGGAGAACAGAGGTTAATGGGGAGATGGGGTGCTGGGGGGAGCGGGGGTGCTGAGCGACGGGGGAGCCTGGGGAACGGGACTAGGGGTGAGCCGGAGTGCGGGGAAGCCGAGCTATGCTCGGTGCCGGGCTGCCGGGAGTAGGGAGTTATCGGGAAGCCGGGGTGTGCGTTCCCGGGGAGCTGGAGTACGGGATTACCGAAGAGCTGGATCAGCGGAGCCGACTTCCCAGGATGCTGGGATGCTGTGGAGCCGAGTTCCCGGGGAACCGGAGTCCCGACTTCCAGGGATGCTGGGATGCTGTGGAGCCGAGTTCTTGGGGCACCAGAGTTCCGACTTCCAGGGATGCTGGGGAGCCGAGTTCCCGGGGCACCGGAATACCGGACTGTCGAGGAGCCGGGATGTTGTGGAGCTGAGTTCCCGGGGCACCGGATTCCCGAATTCCAGGGATGCTGGAGCCGGCTGGCGGGGATCAGCTGGGCAGTACCACCTCACCGCCCATGACGGGGCCGGGCTGGCCGGGGAGCGGAGCGGTGCGGAGCGGTGCGATGCGGAGCGGAGCGGAGCGGAGCGGAGCGGGGCTGCCGGTGCTGCAGCACCGGGACGCGGACAGCTCCGGTCTGTGCGCGGCGGGCAGCGGCCCCGCCTCCCGCCCGGCCCCGCCGCCCCCCGCCCGGGAAAGAGGCGGAGCCGCCCCCCCCGCCACTCCCTCCCACCCCCCCAAAGCCGCTCCGGGGGCACGGAGGGTCCCCCGACCCCCTCCACCGCGGCGCTTGTTGGGTGTGTGGGGGAAGGAGCCACCGGAGCTCCCAGGTCCCGGGGGCAGCAGCAGCACCGGCACCGGGGATGAATGGATGGAGCCAAGGCGGGGGCAGCCGCTGAACCTTGCTGACCCCCTCGGGCACCCCGGTGCCCTCGTCCCCTCCTGCCCGGGTACAGCTTAGCCATGGTGCCTGGCTCTCTTCTCCCACCGAGGGGATGGGGCAAACCCACTGAAACATCTTCCCACCCACCCCCCTTTTATTTTCCCCACTTTTTTCCCCCCAAACCCAACTTTCCCCCATTTTTTCCCTCACTTCCCCCCCCCCCCTCTTTTTTTCCCCCAGCCTTCGTGCCCAGCTGAAGGAAAACTGGGGATCCAGCGCTCCCCAGAAGCTGGATGCTCCACGCACACCTCACAACTGCTGTTTCCTTGCAGCCGTGAAGATCTAAACCGTGGTGCCTCCCCCCCCCCCCCCCGGCTTCCTGGTGCTATTAATGACGTTAATTAATTCTAATCCAAGCTGCTATCGGTCCCCACATCCCTGATGTAGCAGGGACCTGCGTGCCCATCGGTCCCCTGAACCAGGAGGTCGAGGAGGGAGCAGGGATTGATTCTGTTGTGTAATTCCCTCAGCCCCTCCAGCTCTCCTGGCTCCCATCCTACCCCCACTCCCACTCCTGCTATTTCCTCTGTGGGCCTCGGGGAGCGAGAAATTAATGGCATCAGCCATGCACCTCCCTTCCAGATGGCCAGCCTGGCTTTAACATCCATTTCTCCTTTTAGTATTTGTTTTTTCCCCTTCTCCACTCATGAAAAACGAGTGGGGATCCAAACTCCAATCCCAGCTTGTGGGAAAATCATTTCATTTCCGAAATTTAAAGACAATCTCTGCAGATTAAAATGATGGAACAGCTGGGGAACGATGAAGTGAAAGAGGGAGGAGGGGTTGGCCCATCTTCTCCCTTCATCCATCCCCCCATCCCCCCCCCTTTTCCTCAAGGTAGCACCAGGCAAAAAAAAATTGTCTTAACATTAAAAGAGGAAATTAAAAATAGCATGTATTTTTTTCCAGGCTGATAATCCATCCAGCAGTTAGGCAGTGACCACTGCACCCTTAGGCAGCGACCTGAGGCATCCTTAGGCAGCGACCCAAGGCACACTTAGGCAGACCCAGCAGCATCCCCTGGCATCTCTGCCCCATGCCAATGCCAAGCCAGCTGCTCCCAAGGTCCTACCAACCCTTTAAATTGATGCTTTTCACTTTTCACTCCCTCAAAGCATTTTCCCTGTGGTCAGCCCATGGATTTAACCCCCTGACAAGCTTTGGAAAGGGGCTGAGAACCCCCTGGCACCCTGCAGACCTCCCTCAGTCAAGAGTTTCAGGAGGACTGGGTGAGCAGAGGGGGCAGAGGGAAGGAAAAACATCCCTGCCCGTATCCCCGAGCTGCTTTGCCCATCAGATGCCAGCTGGATTTGAGCCCTGGGTTTATCAGGAGCGGGTTTCTGTGCTGCTCAGTCTGGATGTGTAGCTACACGCTCGCTAACAGCGAGAGACTTGGAGTCAGGACCGATTGTTTCCGGCTGGTTTAGATGGGTCAGGCACCATGCAGCCTCCTCCAGGAAACTCCAGAGCAAGCAGTTCTTGAGGAGCAGAACCACTCAGCCCAAAGTGGCTAGGGGAGAGCCAACACATGATTTTGGGGGATGCTTGCCCCATGCCATGCCGAGGGGGGACCACGGGGTTGTCCCTTTGCAGCCTCTCGCAACCCTGGGGTTGGGGGAGTGGGTTTGGTAGGGATAGGCATGGCCCTTTTCTCCCACCCCTTTGGCTATGCTTTTCCAAAGGGTAAAAGCATCCCTGAGGGTGTGGAAGGCTGGTGACCAACCTCCCGGCGCTGCTTCAAGGTGGTTGATTTCCCATTTGGGTTTTTTGGGCAGCTGAACCATTCCTCAGCCCCGAAATATATTCAAGCCAGAATGAGTCATCCTTCCTCCCAGGGCTCTAACCTGCAGTAATGAGATGTAAATCCTTGCATGACCTATTATATTAGCTTATGCTATATCACACATCGCCGTGGATTAGACAGGAGGGAGATGAAACATCCCGCCTCAGACAAGCCGGTGGAAATTAAGAGGATCCTCTCTCAGCGTCGACACCTGACTTGAGTAGGATGCAAACGGCTCCGTTTCCCTTTTGCTGTGGAGAGAGGGATCCTTTCGGCTTCTCTTTCCAGGGGAAGGGGGAGAACTGGGTCTGGAGCCGTACCTGGAAGCTTTCCCCTCAACCAGGGTTTTGTAGGATGCTCAGGAGATCCCCTAAAGGGGATTGGAAATTGCTGGGATGTTCAGGAGCATCCATATATGTTGTACTTGGGGTTATCCCATAGGTTGTCCAGGGGAGGGGAAGGGGCTCTGACATCCCAAGAGTAGCGAGGCCAAGGGAAGGTGGGGATCTGATCCCTGCCAGCCTGAAATCCTAGGGGAATGTAGAGGTTTAAACCTTCAAAGCCCCTGAGTAGGTGAGTTAATCCTGGAAGGATCTCGTGTGTGTGTGTGTGTGTGTGTGTGTGTGTGTGTGTGTGCTGGAGCCGACGGCGCGGGGAGGAAAGGAGGAGGCGTTTCTAAATAAAGCCGGCAGCCTCTCTGCTGGCAGAAGTCACGCCCGCGTTCGGCAGTTGATTGTCACTTCTTGTGATGGGGACAGGCACTGCGAATGCGGGGGGACCTCTGTGCCCGGCCCTGACCCCTGGTGTGCAACTGCAAAGTCACCCCCGCTCATCCTGCCTACGGATGAGGATGGGATGGGGGTCACCGGGATGGGGGCAGGGGTACCCTGCCGTGCCCATCGCTGTCACACTGACCAGACAACCGCCTGCTCCGGGCACAGGGATGAAGTGTGGTGACATCCATCCCGCCGCAGTGGCAGCTGGAAGGGATCCGGGCACTGAGCATCCCCTGGGCAGGGAGATGCTGCCAGCAGTGGAGCGGTTCTCACCCTAGGGATGGCAGAGGACATCTGGCCCCTTCCTCTGAGGTGTCCACAGGCAAGAAAGCAGGAGAGAAGCCACTGATTAAACCTCAATGCTAATTAATCTCTGCTGCTTCTGCTTCTTTTTGTTTCTCCCATAGAGCGGCCTGGGAAATTACACCATGTATCCCCCCCAGTGCAATCAACTCTTCTGAGTAAACTACTTTTAGCTGTCAGAAGGTAACTACAGCTCCAGGACAGCCCTTAAGAAGTTAGTAAGGAAATGATGAGCTTTGGGAGGAACAAATAAACCCAGCGACCAGGGGGTCCTGGAGCTGTTACGGACCATCGCAAGCTTCGGCTGCCAAAGATCCGACAGGAAAAGATCCTGGAGTCTTCAGCATCCCATCTCCTGTGTCATTCCCTCCCTTCCTGGTGTCATTAAGAAAGCTGAGGGTAAGGGTGGTGTAAATTACCCCATGAAATGCCTACCTTTGATGTTACTGGAGTTTAATTAAGCTGAAGGAGTCTGGAGTCTGCCTTGGCTGAGGAAGGGGAGATGCAGAGTGGCAGTCGGCTTGGGATGGAAATGAAGCTGAAGCCACCTTTTCGTCACTGCTTGGACATGAAGCCCTCCTGCTCCTGCAGAACCAAGCCTTTGAGCACCCAAAACCCCAGGAACGAAGGAATCCCGCAGAGAAAGGGGGGATTACTGTTATTCACATTGGGTATTGAGCCTTAATTACACTTGGGGGAGAGCTATCGATCACATGGGCTCTGTGTCACACATTGTGTCACATAATTGGTGTCATTTTAAAAATGAAAACCCCAAAAAGTCAAATGAACCCTCATGTTTCATTGCACCCCAAGCTCCCCCCACGTCAGCCAAGCATCCCTCAGTGAGGGCTTTGGCTGCCTGGGCTGGGAGAGAGAAGCTGCAGGGTCCATCTCTTCCCTTTCCCGGAGTGTAACCAGGGAACAGTATTATATCACAGGTATTATTCTGATAGTGAACCCCCTGTGTGATGAGCACCCCCTGAAATCACTGAGGTGGGGGGGGTGCACATGTGTGTACACACACGTATGTGTGCTGCAGGGTGTCCTGTTCCCATCCCCACAAAGCTGAAGACCCTCAGAGCTCTCTGTGTCCGGGGAGGTGTAATTCCCACCAGGAGATGTGGCATCACAGAATCACAGAATTGTAGGGGTTGGAAGGGACCTCGAGAGATCATTAGGTCCAACCCCCCTGCCAAAGCAGCTCCCCAGCTCATATTGCACAGATAGGCATCCAGACGAGTCTTGAGTATCTCCAGAGATGGAGACTCCACCACCTCCCTGGGCAGCCTGTCCCAGGGCTCTGTCACCCTCACTGGGTAAAAGTTCTTCCCTATGTTGGTGGGGAACTTCCTGTGCTCCAATTTGCAGCCATTGCCCCTTGTCCTGTCCCCACAGACACTGAAAAGGGGTTGGCCATTTCCCCCTGCATCCCATACTTAAGATATTTATAAACATTAATTAGGTCCCCCCTCAGTCTTCTTTTCCCCAGACTGAACAGCCCCATCCAGGTATCCTGGGGCTGGCTGTGCCCCCCTCCACTTCCTCGCCTTGGGGTGACCAGGAGCAGGGATGCTGCTGAGATGTGTGTCTCATACCCCCCTCAAATCCCACCTCCTCATCGTGTCTGAGCACGGGGATGCCCAGAGCAGGAATTAAGTGTTTTATTTTGGTTTGGGGGGGGATGAGGGGGTGGGAACGGTCCCATCAGAGCTGTGGGGAGGGGGACACGCAGCCTCTGTGGAGTCTGCACCCGGGCGGTGACACAAATACGCACGGACAGACACACGGAGCATGTAAACAGGCACATGGGGAGACCATGTGCTGCTTGGCTGCCGGTGGCAGGGAGCGAGCCCGGGGCGAGGGCACACGCCAGCCCCAACACGCACAGGCACACGCGTGGCTTTCCCACGGGGGATCGTCCCAGCCTCCCCGCCTGTCCCTGGAGAGCTCAGAAAGGAAGGGACAGGGAGCGCTGAGCCGGAGAGGTGGACAACACCGAAGGGTGACGGGAATGGTTCTGCACGGCACGCTAAAAATAGTTGTGGTGATGAAGTCAGACACGGCACGGGGAGGGTGAGGGGGTGGGGGGGTTTGGGGGAGGAGGTGCTGGCAGGGCATGAGTGCTGGTGAGGTCTGCCAGGGGTTCCAGAGCGCAAGAGGCAGGGATGGAGCAGAAGGAGCTTCCTCAGGCTGTCTAGAGCCGGTCATTTGCTCCGAGGAATTAAGCAGTGGGTAGGTTGGGGGGGGGGAGTGTACTCCCCCCCACACCTCCTCTTGGGATGGATGCTCTGCAAAGCCCAGGGAAACGGGGAGAAGCAAGCAGCGGGAGTTGTGCTGGGCATGGATGGATGGATGGATGGATGGATGGATGGATGGATGGGTGCTCTGGGTGCTTTTGTAAGGTCTGGGCTGTCATTCAGGGGCTCTGCATCTCTGGGGCTCGGGAGAGAGGGGTATGGGAGAGAGGGGCTGGGATGTGGGGAAGGGGCTCAGGGAGAGCCAAAGACTGGGGAAGGGAGAGGATCTGCTGCAGGGACAGGCGTGGAGGGGGGGTCAGACGTGATGCATAGGGGATGCTGGGCCAGTGTGACCCCAGCAAGTGCATGCCAGGGAGGGGGGTTACAAGTGGGGGACGCAGCGAGGCTGGGACAGGTGTGATGGAGAGCCTGTGGGGTTTCAGGGATGGTCCTTCTACCCCTGGCATCCTTTGCACACCGTGGCAGTGCCAGGCCAAACATCACCCGGACCCTGCCAGCAGATCCCCTGAGCCAGCTGGGGATGGGGGGGCTGCAGTCCAAACTGGGATCCCAACCAGTGCCTCAGAGAGAAGGGTCAGGATGGCTGCTGGAACTGGAGCAGGAAGGTTTTTCCCAAGTTTTTTAATCCTTGCACCCCACATGTGTGGTGCTGGGGTGCAGGTACCCCAGCTTTTGGCAGGCAGCTGGGTATCCCGGCTTTTGGCATCACCTGCTGCTGCCGATGCTGCCCCAGGAGGATGGGAGCTGACACAACTGGGCCCAGCGCAGACCGATCACGCAGATGGGAGGAAGAGGGGGGATGTGACGTGAGCCAGCACCCGAGAGATGCAGTAACCCCTGGGTGCTGGCAGCCTGTCCCCTCTGCAGGGATGGAAACAGCCCCAAAATCCCTGGGGAGCAATCACTGCTCGGATATAGGCTGTTCAGGGCTCCCCAGAGCAAGCAGGGAAACTGAGGCACAGATGCTGGTGGAAGGGGGGCTTGGCAGGGTTAAGGTCACCTCTTCACAGTGAAGAACAGGGTTTCTTACAGCACTCCTCACTCAGCATCTTCCAGACACAACCCAGAGGATGCTGGGGATGTCAGTGTGGCATCCAATACCCTCCAACCCCCACCCAACCCCAGCCTTTCAAGAGAGGAGGGAAGCTGGGCGGGGACACCTCCTTTGGGGTCAGGGGGCCAGGACATGGAGGGGAGTGAGGGGTGGGAGGGGGGGGGTGGGAATCCTCCCACTTTTAGCCCCTTGGGCCGGGAGCAAAGTTCATAAAGTCTGGGGTTCAGCCCTAAAACGCACCCCAAGTTCCACCCCACTTCCCCCACCCCGCAAGACAGAGCATCTTTCAAGCGTGGAAGATAAAGCCTGGCTTAAAGCAGAGCTTTGCCATCAGCTTGGCAGCCTCATCACTGTCACAACCTCAACAGTTCTCAGCGAGACAACAGAACCAAGTGATTCCCAGGCAGAGATGGGACAGGGAAGGGGATACAGAGATGGGGAGACAGGATGCTGCCCCCACTTTATACCCCACCCTTTATACCTCAGGACCCCCAGGGTGCTGTGCGCTCTCTACCCCCCAAAAGCAACCCCTGGGAGCAGAGCAGGAGACAGAAAGGGAATGGTTCAGTGGGGGGGTGTATGGGGGGGGGTGTGTTTTTTGGTCGGTTTGTTTTTTATTACAGTTTGTCACAGTCGGTAGCATTACATGAGAATAAAGCACTGGACAGGACTGGGGAAGAGAGAAAAAAAAAGGCCTCTGGAGACAGCATGCAAACATTGCGCCGAGTTTAAAGCAAAACAACCCCAAAACCCAACAAAAAACCCCAAAAACGAACCAAAAAAACAAAGCATCTCACTTTGGGGGACACACGTGGCTGTGAGTCCAGCGGCTGTCTCCCCTTTAACCATCACTTCTGTCGTGGGAAGGGGATATAGGGGGGTTTTTCCTTTTCCTTGTGTCCGTTTCATTGGCTTATTTTATTATTATTTACCTTTTTTCCTCTCTTTTTTTTTTTTTTGGTTTTTGTTTTGGTTTTTTTTTTTTTTCCTTTTTCTTTTAATTACATTAAAAAATAAGATTCGTACTATAGTAAAACACCCAGCACTCAGCCAGGCCCTGCTGAAAATAATAATAATAATTAAAAAAAAACCCCCAAGAACAACAACAACAAAAAAAAATCCAACAATTAAAAAAAAAAAAAACCCAACCCCAAAAAACTGAGAAAACAACAAAAAAACCCCCCCAACCCCCCCCCCCCCCAAAAAAATCCAAAATAAAATTAAAATTAAAAAAAAATAAAGCCTGGGAGAGGGGAAAAAAATAACATTCCAACGAAACACAACCCAAAACTGGAATTAAAAACCCCAAAATAATTATAATAATAACAACCAAACCCAAATAAAAAGACTTGATTTGGAAGTTTGGAAGCGACCGGGAGGAATTAGCCCTGGGGGGGGGTGTGGGGCTGGGATGGGGGCGGGGGAAACACCCCCGGGGGTTCCTTCCTGGGCGCTGCCGGGATTGGGTTGAGGGGGGATGCTCACCTCCTGTGTGTGTCCCCCAGTCCCAAGCCCCGGCGTGGGTCCCCTCTGGCTGCCAGGGTGGGTGAGCTCCCCCCCCGCTCCCCCCCCCCTCACAGGTAGAGCTCCTTCTCTTTGATATGCACTAGCTGTTCGCGGAGCTGGTGGAAGGACGGCCGGTGGCCGGGGTCCAGGGTCCAGCACTTCTTCATCACCTCGTAGACGACAGCGGGACATCCATCGGGAGCATCCATCTTATAGCCCTTCTCCACACGGGGTACCACGTCCTTCAGGGGCTGGGGAGGGGGCACACACAGGGAATGGGCTTCAGGATGGTTTCTAAACCTCCCCCATGCTGTAAATAGGGGCTCAACCCCTCCCTCCCCCCTAAAAAAACCCTCACCCAGCCCCAAAAGGAGCGGGGGGGCCTCACTTACGATTCTCGGATAAGGCACTCGCCCGAAGGAGTAGATTTCCCAGAGGAGGATCCCAAAGCTCCACACATCTGATTTGGTGGAGAATTTCTGGGGGGAAGAGAAGAGAGAAGCCCCCTGAGTAGGCTCAGGCAGGGATGGGGAGGCAGGAGGTCTTCCCAACTCTCAGGGCAGGCAGTTTTTGGGGGTCAGGCCCCAAATAGGACTCCATCTTTAGGTGGGCAAGCCATGATGTGCCCAAACTTGAGCTGAAGCCCCCCCCACACCCCATCCCACTTCTGTCTCCCCCACCTTTTCTCTAAGTGCTTCTGGCGCCGTCCACTTCACCGGCAGCTTCCCCGTGTCCTGCGTGGACGAGGCCTCCTTGGTCAGCCCGAAATCGCTGACCTTGGCGATGTTGTCCTCCGAAACCAGGACGTTCCTCGCCGCCAGGTCCCGGTGGACAAAGTTGTTGGCTTCCAGGTACTCCATGGCTTCACAGACATCTCTGGTGGGGTTTTGAGGGGGGGGAGAAGGGGGTTAGCAAGGTGGCCCCAAAACATCCATGGTGGGGGTCAGGGTGGGCCAGCCGGCGGTGCCTTGCCTCATACTTACAAGGAGAACTTCAGCAGGCAGTCTGCACCCAGCACCGACCGCCCACGCGACCGCAGGTAGTCTACTAGGCTGCCCTGGAGACCAAGGGAGAAGTCAGCATCCCACCCACCTTCCCATCCCACACGGGGAATGACCCAGGACCATGTCCCTTCCACCCAAGGCAGGGTGACATCCTTCCTAAGCGGGGCAAGACCCGGGGATGACATCCCTTCCACCCAGGGCAGGACCTGGGGACCATGTCCCTTCCATGCAGGGCAGGATGATGTCCCTCCCACATGGGGCAGGACCCAAGGATGATATGGACCCAGGGATGAATCCCTTCCATGCTGAACAGGACCCGGGGATGATGTCGTTTCCACCCAGGGCAGGGCCCAGGGATGATGTGGACTCAGGGATGACATCTCTTCCATGCTGGACATGACCCAGGGATGATGTCCCTTCCACCCAGAGCAGGACCCAAGGACAATGTCCCTCCTTCAGAGCCAGTGATGGGGCATGGAACAGCCCCACCACCCCCAAACACCAGGGTGGCCCCATGGAGATGTCACCCAAGCTGAGATGACCCAGGGTGAAACCCTGGGGGATGCCTGGGGGGATGGAAGGGGACAGAGGGGTAGGGCAGGTGCTCAGAGTTGGGAGTGGGGAGGGTCTCACCTTGGCCATGTACTCGGTGACAATGTAGAGGCCGCTCTTCTCCTCCACGATCACCCCCAGGAGCTGCACCAGGTTGCTGTGTCGGAGCTGCCTGCGCGACGCAGGGGGGCTCAGGGCGGAGCGTGGGGACAAAGCAGGGGGGTCCCACAGTCCCCGCAGCGCATCAGGGACCACCCACCTCCACTCACCCAGACAGAGCTACCCCCTTCCCTCGCGCTGTGTGTCCCCCCAGCCCCAAACCCACTCACGTCATCACGGACGCCTCCGCCAGAAAGGCCTGCGCTGTGGCGTCATTTTTAATGCACTTCACGGCGACTTTGTTCCCCCGGTAATCCCCCAGCATCACATCTGTGGGACAAGGGCACTGGGAAGCATCCTGGGATGCAAGGGAACATGCCCCCCACACACACATCCCCCCCCCCCACCCCTCTCTTAGGGCCACGGCGGTGTCGGGGATGTGGGCCTCACCTCCGAATTCCCCTTTGCCGATGATCTGCAGCAGCTTCAGGTCCTTCATGTTGAGGGCCCAGCCACCTGCGGGGGGTTGGGGAGGGGGGGAAAGGAGAGGGAGTGAATGAGGGGGTGCTGGGGGGGGGTCCCCAGGAGCTGAGGGAAGGCATGGCCACTCACTGCGAGAGAACTCGTCCTGCGCTGCCACCGTCCCCTCCATCACCTTGGGTTTGATGAGGCGGGTGCAGAGCCCGTCTGCGTCCGTGGTGTAATGCTGGGGGGGAGGAGAGGAGAGGAGAGGAGGGGTGTCACGGCCACTGGTGATCGGGTGACACCCCGGGGGGAAGTTGGGGGGGCGGAGAGACCGGTGGTTGCCGAGCTCCGGCATCCCACCAGGTGGCAGCACGAAGCCACAGTCGGGACCAGCGGGGGCTCACAAGGGAAGGCAGAGGTCTCTATTTCCCCCCGTAGTCCCACCTTGCCCATCCAGCCACCCCCTCTGTCCTACCTCACTCCCTTTCCCCAGGGGTCTGTCCCCAGCAGAGAAGGTCCCACCACCTCCTGGGCTCCTGACTGCCACCCCCCCACCCCAAAACAACCCACATCCCGAGGTTGAAGGACAGGACCCCCCACCTCCACTAGCTGCATGAGGTTCTCAAAGTAGACCTCCTCGTCGATGCTCAGCTTGCTGGAGGAGTAAATGATGCGGTAGTGCTCCACCTTCCCCTCGCAGCTGACGCACAGGGTGTAGTCCCCGGGGTAGTTGGTGCTCTCCCGCACCAGGAAAAGGCCCGTCTCTGGTGGGTACAGCAGCCGCTCCGCCTGTTCCCGCGTGATCTTCCCGTGAAACCACCTGCAACAGGGCACAGGGGGCAGGTCAGGGACTGGGGGGTGGTCAGGAGGTGATGGGGACACAGGGAAGCCTTCATCCCTGCCCACAAGTGGCTGTGATGCTCCCCCAAAACAGCATGGTTCCATCCCCAGCATCCCACTCCCCTCCTCCCGGTCCCTAATCCGGGACTCAGCCCCTCCACACACCGTCGGGAGCTTCCTGGCTCCTCCAGACTGGGGAAACTGGGATGGAGCAGAACACCCACATTACCCACCCGTGGGTGTCACCGCCGGGTACTCACGGCATGAGGCTGAGCTTGATCCCAGCTTTCACTCCCTCCCGCTTCTGCACGTAGTTAGCGGGGATGATGCCCTCCCGGCCCACCTTGTTCTTCGCCTTGTACCAGTTGGGATCCTGTGGGGACCAGCAGAGATGCCACCATGAGCGTGTGACCCCCAGAGATGGCAGCGGCCCACCAATGAACCCCTGCGGGGGTGTCAGCGCTCCCCCTCCCTACCCAGGCAGCTACACGCCTGTCCCCCCCAAACACCCCAGGACTCCCTGTCTGGCTGCAGGCAGGAAGGGGTGGGCAGGGGGTACCCCCCAGATGCTGGTTGCCCCATGGAGGTCACCGCAATCCCCTCCCACCCCTGGCCCCCGTTCTTTTTCTCCCTCAGTGCCAAATGCAGCCTCGCTCCCCAATCATGGGCCTCTCCCATCCCTCCTCCCAGGAGGCACTCCAGAGGCTTAAATTTCGGAGAAACCTTAACTAACAAGGCCAGGAGTTAATTAACAGAACGGGTGGCCCAATTCCTGCCGGCTCTGCGGGACTTCCAGCGGGACAAGGGGGCTCCCCAACCAGCCCCCCCAAATGCTGCTGTCACGGGATGCAGGGATGCTCCCGACATCCCGAGGAAATCCCGGCACCGAGGGAGGTAGGAGCAGACTCCAAGAGGGGGTGGCAGGAGGGGCTATGAGGAGGCAATGGCCTTACCTTGGTGACAGCGACGATGGTAAGGACATCTCCTTTGCTGAAGGGCAGGTCCTGCTCGGCTGTACCGTGGAAGTTGTATTTGGCGATACATTCCGTACCGGATGGCCAAACGGCCTGGCCAGGGAGAGGGGGTGGTGTCAGAGAGAGGGGGGCAGTGTCAGAGAGTGGCTGGGCACATCTACCCCCCTACCTCACCAATCCATGGGGATCCCCCCCACTCCGCATCCCTGTGATCCAAACCCGACTGGGATTCACCAGAAGCAGTTTGAGGGATTTTCAGGTAGCCCTGGGAGCAGCGATGGTGATTTTTGGCTGGGATGGAGGTGAGGAGGGGCCCCAAAGGACAAGTGTCTCCTCATGTTCCTCCTCTGCCTTGGGGCCACCTCTAAGAGGGATGGAGAGGCTGGAGATCCTGCTCCATCCCTGCCGTGCCTGGCGCTTACCTGCATCCCTGACATCTTCTCAGGAGGTCGGGGGGGAATCTCACAGGGGTGACACGTCACTTGGTACCATGAGACCTGCACAGGGAAAGGACATCTGAGAAGGGGCAGAGCTTTAAAAGGAACCCCCTTCCCAAAAAGGATACCCCCCCTTCCTGCCCCTGGGCTATGCCAATGTCTCTTCTACCATCAAGAAGGTCCCATCCGAGGCACAGCTTCCAAAATGTCCCCAAAGCAATGTGAAAGTGGAACCTCTTGGTGGTTCCACCACACCCCCCCCATCTAGTCGGGGACCAGACAAGCACAGAGCTGCTCACCCAGACGACGAGGGATTTGCACAGACACAGCCCCAAGAGGGGAAACTGAGGCACGGGGCAGTGGGGGGATCCAGCCAGCGAGGTGCCTTGGCCAGCATCCCGGTCCCCTCCCCGGCCACGCAGCTGGAGCCCCGCTCTCCCACGCTGCCCAATGACCCAACATCCAGCGCTGGGAAACTTCCCAGGCCCAGGATCCAAAAGAAATAAACCCAATCTACTTCCTGCAGGATAAAACCCATCGGCATGCTGGGATGCAGGAGATCCTGCTGCCTCCTAAATCCCAGTGCGGGGGGAAAAAATGGATCAGGGGGGTGCTGTGCTCCCCTCCGGCAGCACCCTGAGGCTGTGGGTTGGGTCGCATCCTGCCCAGCTGCGTGGGAGGGGAACAAGCCTGGCTTTATTCTCGCCGCTTCGACCCCAGGGATGAGATGAAGTCACCGTCCCCGGCATCAAACCCAGCTTTCAAGCTGGGGGTCGTGCCGGGGCCGGGAGCACCACGGGTGGGATGCAGGCGGGGCACCCCAAAAACCCCCACCCGGGGATTATGGCGGCGATTTGGGGCCACCAGCGGCCACTGCTCCCAGCCCCGCATCAGCAGCTCAAAATATTTTGGGAAGGAGGAACTGAAACGAGGGGCAAGGCCAGAAGAGACCGGAGGAGGAAGAAGATAAGGGGTAGAACCGTGGGGAGGAAGAGAGTGGGTGAGAACGCGGCCCCGTTTCCACCGCAACGGGACCCGGATCCCTCCGGAAAAGGCGTCACGCTGCCACCACCTCCCTCACCTTTCCCCCAAAACATCCAGGAGCTGAGACATGCCACAAATCAGGGAGGAGAAATCAAGGCTCAGATGCTCACCCTAAGGATGGGATTTGGGGATCCAGAGCTGACCTCTGCAGGGGAATGGTTTCCAGTGAAGCCCATCACTGTGGTGCCCGGTCCCAGCGCGTTGAGTCAAGTTTTCTTCCCAGCCAACCCCTTGGGGCTGCTGAGGAGGAAAAGCTTCTCCAGATGACACCCAAACCCAATGTGGTGGCATCTACGAGCCCAAGAACGCTGCCACGGAGGTGGCTGGGACCCAAGGGTGATGCCAGCCAGGATGGGCTGGGAACACAGCCCCAGAACGGCCCCAGCTCCAACTCTTTTCAGTTAGTTTTAATTTTTGGGGGTTAAATTTTGAATTTACACAAAAATTCCGGGCTGAAATTTATATATTTATTCCTGAGAAAAACAGGGAAGAAATACACCCCTCTGTTGGTCCCATGGGGGATTCGGATAATGCCCTGAAGGAGCTGCTGGAAGAAGAGGTGTCCCAGCATCCCCATGAAGGGAATTTCCCATCACCGGGGAGCTTGGGGGGTTTTCAGCCCCGTTCCTCATCCAGCACCCCACAGGGATGCCAAAGAGGTGCCAGCGCCGGGTACCACCTCTCAACCCCAAAACTGCCAAGTCAGCATTTCCCACCCGTCTGGGCGTTGGGCTATTTTAAAATATCCATGGGAGAAAAAAGCAATGGGATGGAGGTTTCCACCCGAGATGTGACTCTGGATGGAAAAATCCAGGAAGCATCCCTGGGAAGGGATACCCACAGGTCCATCCCAGCTCCTGGAGGTCAGGAAAAGCCATTTCATTACGTCCCACGAGCGCTGCATCGTTCCAGCCCCGGAGGCTTTCGGCTTTTTGGGGATATAAAGTTTATATCGAGCCTTGAGAAAGACTTCCCCCCCCCACCCCCCATTGCTTTTAAAAGCAGGAAATGATCCCAGGAAAACCTGCCAAGAGGAAAACTCTCCAGCCAAACCCAGCGTTACCTCCCTCGACCGCGGACGGCGGTGACATCACGGGGGGCGGCATCGCGGTAAATATAGCTCGAGAAATTTGCTTATCGGTTTTACAAAGGGGAGACGGCTAATGGCATCAGGAACAGCCCTTTGGCTGTCCCTGTGTCCCCATGTCTGTCCCCTCCATCACAGACCTCCTTCCTCCCAAGGGTGACCTTCCAGCCACATCCCGATCTGCTTTGATTTCTTCCCATTATCCTTTTTTGGGGGTTTAATCGTTACCTAATTTCTGCCTCTTGAAGCTGAGGCGTTCCAAAAACCACACCCCCCCCTCACCCCAAGCAGTAGGGCTCACTGCCAACTGGGCCCCCCCGAAAAGGCACCACTGCCTGTGGTGGCCTCATGTGACAGCCGGTTCCTGCCGAACGCGTCACCCGCTGTCACCCAAGCCAGCCCCAGGGCCTCGTGCCCGCGGTCGTTTCCGCTGTCCTGGGCTCATCCCTGTGGGATGCTGAGTTGGAAGAAGGATGCGGTGATGCTGGTAGGGATTCAGAGCCTAAAGGCAGCATTCCCCTCGGCTTGGAAAACACCGGCATCGCTCCTTCTCTCCTAAAGCTGAGGCGCTTCCCAGAGGATGATGTGGAGCAGCGAGACTTCAGCTCGAAGTAAATAAATAGTAAGTAAAAATAATAATAATAATAAAACAATTAAAACAGCCTGAGAGCAGCCTAAGCGACTCAGCAGGGCCGAGCATCACCCTGGGCTCTTCCCAGCCCTGCCAGGTGAGGGTTTCGCTCCCCCTGGAAACTCCCCATCCCCAAAGAGGGGTGTGGGAAAGCAGCTGGGGAGCACAGGGGAACCCACCAGTCAAAAAACCCCATCTCCACCCCTTGCCCGCCCTCTGTCTGGGCGAGGAACATCAGCCTGACGCTGCATGCTGAGAAGGGTCGGGGTAAATGCTGATCCCCATGGCCCAAACTCTTCCTGCCTTGCTCCTGGGATTCCCTGTGGGAAGCCCGGCTCAGTGGAGGAGCTCTGGGGAAGGTGGGTGCAGCAGGTACCTCTGCCACCCCGAGAATCCAAAGGGCGCCCGGGGAGGGGTGGGAAAAGTCAGGGGAAAACTTTCCTCTCATTAACCACCAGCATTTCCTTCTCCTGCCGAACTGTGCTGGGCCGAACTGCAGCCGGCACCCTGGGGCGGGAATTTGGGACCCCCAGCCCGAAGAGCATCATCACCACGGGATGGGTCAAAGAGGAAGATGCCACGTTTCCATTCCAAACCTGATTTTAAGGGGAGCAAACCCTGCCCAGCACCGCCTAAGGATGACTCTTTGATATCCAATCCAGCTGCAGAACCCGAATCAGGTGCAGGGGGGGACCTGTATCCCCCCCCAAAGCATCTCCCAATGCTCAACCCTGGGTTAGAAACAAAACAACCCCCCCAAAACCCCAACCAGACAACATCCTCGCTCTCTCCTGGAGATCTTATCGCCAGTTATTACACGTAACACCTACGAGCTCTGCAAGTGAAAGAAAAACGTTCCTCCTTTTATCTCGGCAGTGAGCGGGGTCGGGAGGGTTTCGCCACTGCTCCCCGACCCAGCCTCGGCCATGAGGGGGTGTGTGGGGGGTGTCTTCCTTTTCCTTTTTCTTTTTTTCTTCTTATTTTTAAAAAGCAAAAGAGAAGATGTTGCTGTTCAGACCATGAAAGGCATCTTGGCAGGGGGGGAGTCAGAGGCCGGGTGGTGGCTTGGAGAGATGCTGCTCCCAGCCTCTCCATCGCCAAGGGGGTTTACCTGGTCCTCTCACCCCCACAACTCATTAGGGTGATTATTAAACCCACAAATAACCCCTGGCATCCCTTTCCCATGTCCAAGGGGGTGCTACAACATCCCCAGGGCCGGTCATGTGGCGTGGAGATAAGCGGATGCCGACGAAGCTGCCCCAGCGTGAGCGTGAGCTTGGGGCACGCCGGGATGCGGTTGAAAGGTTGGGGTTTTTTTGGGGGGTTATTTTTTGCAAACACCTACCTAAAACTGAAAATCGGGGCGGGGGGGCAGGGGGAGAAGGCAGCGGTGGAGGGCAAAGCCCCACTCCAAACTCCCCGGGGTTTATCATGGTGCTGCTCTGCACCATGAGGCTTTGCTTCATCACCAGCATCCCGCCAATACTCAATGAGGGACACCCCCCACCCCCAATCTCCTAGGGATGCTCCTGAAACATCCTCCATCCCTCCAGTGTGCTCCCATGGACTTCTCCTGGTCCATGGTGGGAACAAACCCCGTGGCGGAGGGAGGGGGGCGAGATCCTCTCTGTCCCAGGAGGAAAGCTGCCATCCCCACCTCCCGCCACGGCCCTTGCAGCTTTGATTTTAATTTATATATATAGATTTTAATACTTTTATATTTTTATCCACCCAGATCTGGCACGGCCCCTTTCACTCTCAGTAAACGCACGAGCGACAGCCACAGCTATAAATAACACGTCACCATCGTATTGACCACAAAAAGCCCTAGTTAATTAATTAATTAGATAGGGAAGGGGGGGTGTGATTTAAAAAAAATAAAAATAAAATGAAAATAAATGGCTGGCAACCCCCCTTTTTTGATGCCCGGCCCCAGCTGCCTCCTTCCGCTCTCAAAATCCCCGCCAGCAGCTCAGGGCTCGGCCTCGCAGTACCAAAACGGTCCCGGCCTTTGTAGGGATGGAGACAGGGCGGGAGGGAAGCGGTGGCAGCCCCCTCCTTGGGTAGCGGGTTTGGGGCTGAGGGAACAGCCGTGTGTCCCATCTCCCCCGCCCCAACCCCCATCCATCCCCAGGAGAAGGGGATGCTGCTGGGGTCCATGGCCGGAGCTGGAAGGATGCGGTCCCCCCTCCCCGCCGCTCCCCGGGTTGGGGAGGGGGGTGGTGGTGATGGAGTCCCTGGGGACAGTGGCCAGAAGCGGCCCAGGATCGGGTCACCCACCGGGTCAAGCGGCACGGAGGCGGCTGGACACCCCCCCGCATCCTCCCCACTCCGCATCCCCCGGCCCGCCCCGCAGGCCCCATTGTCTGGGCTCCGCGGCCGCTCCCGGCCCCTCTCCCCCCCCCCTCTCCCCGCGGCGGGGGCGCGTCCCCCAAACACGAGTGGATGCGGGCTGGGAGGCCGGCGTGGGCGAGCACCCCCCCGTCCCCGAGGTCTCTTTCTCCATCCTCCCCTCCCTACCCCCGCCCAAAAATCCTCCCCGGGTAGCGGCGGGGGGGGGTCTCCGGTCCGGTGCGGGGCCGAGAGCGGTACTCACCTCCCTCCGGGCAGGGGGCTCAGCCCGCCGCCGGCTGCTCCATGCGGCGCTGCCGGGGGCCTCCGGGCTCGGCTGGGCCGGCGGAGGGGGGGCGCGGGTGGGGGGGCGGAAGGGGCGGAGGAAGCGGGAGCCGCCGGAGCAGCCGCCGCCGCTGCCGCCGCCCGGCGGGGCCGAGCCCGGTGCGGCGGGGTGGAGGGGTGCGGAGGAGGGGGGTGTAAGGGGATGGGGGCGGGCAAAGGGAGGGGGGGGAAGCGGCGCGTCCACCGCCCACCTCGGGCCGGGCGAGGGGCGCAGGTTCCCCCCCCGGGGCGGCGGGGCCTGCTGGAAGGAAGCGGAGCCCGGAATCGGAGCGGCCGGAGCAGCGCGCCTGCGCCGGCACGGCTCGGTACGGCACGGCGGGGCACGGCCCGGGGCTGCCACCTGCCGGGCAGCGCCGCGGCCGGACCCCGGGCCCGGCTTCCCGGGACCCCGGCCCCGCCTCCGGACCTCCGGCCCTGACACCCTCGGCCCCGAGACCCCCACCTCCGGACCCCCCGGAACCGGGACCCTCGGACCCGGACCCTCGCTTCCGGACCCCACGGCCCCAGACCCCGGGACCCCCCGACCCCATCCCGCCCCCGCCCCCCGGGCTTCTGTGCTCGGTGGGTGCTCGTGTGGGTGCAGAGCAGTACCGAAGCTATCCCGAGGTGGTACAGGAACCGTGCTGAGACAGTACTGGCGGGATGTTGGCGTGCTGAGAAACCGGTCAGGAACCAGTAGGAAGCCAGTAATGATAACACCCGGCAAATAATGATGAAAAATAATAATTAAAAGGCTAAAAATAGCAATTAAAGGATGGAGAGAGTGAAATAATAGGCAGCAGCAATAAAAGTGAAATATAAATACAATGTAGTGTGTGATATGTGGTGTGTGAAACGCTACCAGACGTATGGAATAATAATAATAATATATAATATAATGATAATCTTTGAGGTCCCTTCTGCCCCAAACCATCCCGTGACTGCAACACATCACGAATAATGATGCCGATGCCGTGATGAAGCTGGGAGTGAGCTTACCAAGGTCAGGATGCTCCGAGGTGGAAGAGGGTGCAGGGTCCCTGGGCCTGGTCCCTCCCCACCATCTCCCTCCCTGGCTGGCTGGAGCATCTCGGCATCTTTGGGGGCGTGGGAGGGGGTGGCAGCACCCCAATGCGATGCAGGCAGCTGTGTTTGCAGTGTCAGGGCCTGTTCCAGCAAGCAAACAGCCTGGAAGGAGGGATGGGGGAGAGGAAATGGGGTTTGGGGGTCCTGGTATGTTCCCTTATCTGCCACCATGCTGGTCCCTCGGGATGGGCATTGGCGCAATCCCCAGTGCATACATCCCACTGGGAAGGATGCGGGCTCACGGCTGCTGGAGCAGGGCAGTGGGTCCAGCAGGGACCAGTGACCCCCCACTTTAACCCACCAAGACGCTGTGCTGGGTTCAGGCCTGTGCAACGCCGAAGCCTGGGGGTGTCTTGCCGACAACACCGAGGTGGTTGTCACTTCCTGCCCCAGCGCTGCGGCGGCCATGTATGGCAAAGCAGGAAGCCCAGTCATGGGCCTCCCTCTGCTTTTTGGCTACCCCTCTCTTCTCCCCATGCTTCAGTGTTCCCCCGACAAGGTATTGGTGATCAGAAACCAGGGCAAGGGGTGGGGAATGATGCCAACAGCTCTGCTGGCCCAGAGAGCCTCTGCTGAATGCCATTGCGTGGGAAGAGATTGTGCCTGACTTCCCTGCATTGATACCCCCAAGGATGTTGGGGGGGCGGGGGGGCGGGGGGACAGGAACCTTTCCCACCCCTGTCCTGATAGATAAGGGACTTGGAAGGCTTTGAAAACAAGCCTGAGTCCAGGCCACGCGTGGCTGGGAGGGGATGATGCTCTCCATGGGATGGGAGCACAGCTAGGGTGAGGGGACAATGGGCAGGAGGAGACCCTGGTGTGGCCAAGGCCCAGCTTATTTTTTAGGGAACACATCCTCGCCCTTGAATCACCTGGGAAAGAGCCTGGGAATCGGGCACCCCAGGACCTTGGCAGCCCCAAACTTCCTCTGTCTCCCCTGGGGCCTGGCAGCTTTATTCAGCATTGGGGAGGTGGGGAACAGGCTCATCCTCATGCAGCCCCTGAGCAGAGCAGAGCCATCCTGGGAGGAAATGAAACCAGCTCGTGCATCTGTTTGCTCCACACGCTCGCAGATGCAAGCCCAAACCCACCCACACATGCATGGGTGCACCCACCCGGGCCCTGCACACACTTTAACGCACCCCTGCACGCTCGCCAGCGCAGGGCGGGCTCACGCTGCCGCGCCTGCACGCCCGGATCCAGCATCACCATCCTCTTCTCAGAGCAAAGATGCAACCTGCCAGGATGCCTGCAGCTTGGGGCCAGAGTGCTGCCTGCTTCTGCCTGCTCCTGCCTGCTCCTGCCTTTTCCTGCCTGTTCCTGCCTTTTCCTGCCTGTTCCTGCCTGTTCCTGGCTGTTCTTGCCTGTTTCTGCCTCCTCCTGCCTGCTCCTACCTGCTCCTGCCTGTTCCTGCCTGCTCCTGTTTGCTCTTGCCTTCTCCTGCCTTTTCCTGCCTGCTCCTGGCTGCTCCTACCTGCTCCTGCCTTCTGCCTGTTCCTGCCTGCTCCTACCTGCTTCTTGCTGCTCCTGCCTGCTCCTACCTGCTCCTGCCTTCTCCTGCCTGTTCCTGCCTGCTCCTGGTTGTTCCTACCTGTTCCTGCCTGCTCCTACCTGCTCCTGCCTGCTCCTACCTGCTCCTGCCTTCTCCTGCCTGTTCCTGCCTGCTCCTGGTTGTTCCTACCTGCTCCTGCCTGCTCCTGCCTGCTCCTGCCTGTTCCTGCCTGCAGTGCAGACACTGCCGGATCTGGGAGTCCCCCCTCCCTGGGGCTGGGGAGCAGCACAGGGCTGGTGGCCATTGGCTCCTGGTAGAAAAGACCAAGCATGGACCCAATCCTGGCCAGTCCCTGGTCTTCCCAGTCCATCAGCCCTAGGAAGAGGGAAATACCCCGACGACAGCACAGCCATGAAGGCTCAGAGCTGCTCTTGGGGTCCATCCCTGAAGCAGCTGGTCCCACCGGCATCCCTGGGGTCACTGGGGTGATGGTGGCTGAGGCTGGGCCATGCCCCCCAAGGGGATTCCTTCCGGGACAGCTCACGGCAACATCCTGGCTGGGATTTCTCCCAGCAAGGGTCTTGGCTTGTGGGGAAGTGATGGGATTGTGGGCTGGAGGGTAGGGAAGGATGGATTTGGTGATGCAGGGAGGAGACTTAGGCAGCCATCTATCTCCTGGTGGGCAGGGAAAGCTGAGGCTTGCTCCTTTGGATGTACGAGGCAGCAGAGAATCTGCAGGTGGTGGGAACAGCAGAGGAAAGCTGGAGTGAAAGCTCCCAGCTCGTTCCATCACAGAGAAGTCACCTTGGAGCTGAAAAACACCCTGGCAGGGAACAGGGTTTGGCTGGCTCTGTACTACAGGAGCGATGGGGGACGCGGGATGCTCTGCACAGGGTTTGGTGCCTTATAGATCCCCCTCCTCAAATGTGCCCCTTTCCCCTCCAAAAATAAATCCCCAAGCCTCCGAGCAGGGGGTACAAAACCCCTCTCTCCTCCGTGCTCGGCAGCCAGACACTCGCAGAGCTGGCGGTAGTGACAGATGCCACGGGAGGGCGTTCGTGTCCCAAACCCTGGCGGGAGGGGACAAAAACGCTTCGGGGAATTCGGATCCCGACAGCCCTTCCTCTCCCCGCTCCTGCCCCCCAATCTCAGCTTTTCACCTCCAGCATGACATCAGACTGGGGAGGGGGACACCCTGCCTGCGTGTCCATGTGTTTATCTGTGTGCCCGCTCTGCTCCCCCCTGGGGTCAGTCCTGCTTGTGTCTGTCCCCCCCCAGGGTCAGCCCCAGCCCTGCTTTACCCACCCTGATGGGGTTTAGGGAGCCGATTTTAGGGGCACAAGAGCAGAGCTGTTAAGTGGGAGCCTTAATTATGGGGCAAATTAGTTGGGGGGTTCTATGGAGGGAGATGAGAGCTCCCCCCACCCCTGTGTGCACCCCCAAAATCCACCCTTGCTTTGCCATAGTAGGTGCTACCCTGCCACCAGCAGACCCTGTGCCAGCTTTAGGGACAGACATACAGGTGACTGCCAGCCCTGGCTGGATTTGAGTAGCATCCAAAATCCCAGAGCCTTTGGGCTCACGCTGCTGGTGCTTGCAGGACCTTGTGGCCCCCCAGCTCTGTAGGGATGCATCTCCGGGACTGCTCCCCATCACAAGTCCTGGAGTCCCCTGTTCCCCTCTTTTCCTTCACCCCCATGGAAAATCATGGTGCCAGGATGGGGGCACAGCCAGATCCTTGCGTGCAAGGAGCAGGTTATCTCTGCATCTCTATTGTTTCCGTCTTAACCCGGGGGCAAACTCCATCCTTACCTGCTTTCTTGTCCTCTGATTAATGGGCACCTTGTACCTCGATCGATCAGCCCAAACACTGCCTGCTTTCCAGATGGAAAAGGGAGGTGAGTGTTGGGAGGAGGAAGAAGGGTTCACACTGATTTGGGAGCCCACACAGCGGAGGGGCAGAGGCCGGTACCACGTTTAAGGTGTCCGGCTCCGCTGGCTCAAGCTCTCCTCCATCCATGGTCCCAGCCTGGCTCAAGCAGAGGACTGGCATCTTCTCCAACCCAGAAAGGAAACTTCATCTGGGGAATGTCCCATGGGTCCCAGGGTGCTCCGTCATGGAGACTGAGCAGAGATTTTCTCCTGAGAGGCAGAAACCAGCCGTTACCCCAGCTCGGAGGGTCGGATGCCACCCATTCAGTGTCCCCAAAACAGAAAGCAAGACTGCACGGCTCAGAAATAGAGTATCAGGTGCCATTTTGGACTTTATTTTAAGCTCCAGGGCATCAAAGGGTGATATTTTGGACGGGGCTATCACCAGTGTTGGGGACAAGTGGCAAAAAAGGAGACACCCCAGAGTTAATCCCTGTGGGGAGATGACAGAGCTCATGGGACAATAAACAAGTAGCCAGAGGAAAGAGGTTGGAAATACAGGATGAACTTTTAATGTGGAGGGACATTAAACATTGAAGCAACTCCCCTCTCCCTTCCCTGCGAGTCACAACCCCATTTTGTGGCTGGATACAGGCTTTGGTGGTGAGGAGATGCCACCACCCTGAACGCCAGCACCAGGAAGGTGTCTGGGCTCTCTCGAGGGAGAAGGCATGCTGGGACCTTTCCCTGCAGGAATGAGGGAGCTGTGCGTGTTCCCATGTCCCCCTCCCTCCGCTTTGGACCCCGGCTGCCACGGCTGCTCTGGTGACTCATTTTAAAACCCCCAATAAAAGCAATTTGCTGTGGGGTGATAAAAGCTCCCCTGGCTTATCACCGCCCCAGGAACCAAATCACGGCATTGCAAGCTCCCTGGGGAGTAATGGGAGGGATTAATTGAGGAAGGTCATTAGGGGAAAGATGGAGATGGGTGGTGGGGTGGGGGGTGACTCCCTTACCCACAGTGGGCAGCTGGGGCTTTCATGGTGATGATCGGTGGATGTGCTTATTGGGAGGTGATGGGCAAGAGGAGGCTGTTAACAGCTGAGATCCCGCACCCCCAAAGGGAGTAGGGTGCCCCCATCCCTTCCTTGCAGAGGGTGGGTGGGATCTGGGGATGCAGCTCCTATCCAGAACAAAGAGCAGTGCAGAACTGGGGTGCCTTGATTGATGCTCAGGCTGCTCTCACTGCTCTCCTTGTGTTCTGTGGGCTGCCAGGACACTGGGCAGAGAAAACATCTGGTGAAGGACCCCACTCAGCTTTGGTGCTCCACCCGTCTTGTCCATGAACAGGCAGGATGCCTGGGCTTGGGATGGGGGTGGCTGGGATTGAGGGGACAGCTTGAAAAGTGGGACCTCACCCAGGGTCAGTAGGTTGTTGAACAGGTCAGGATGTCCAAGGAGATGTGTGTGTGTGCAGGGACATCAGACCAAGGTCGCAAGAGGGGGTCCTTCTGCCTGTGAAAGGTCTTTTGCAGCCCATTGATATCTCTGTTGGCATCAAGGAGAAGGAGAGATGCTGAATGAAGATGGGGCTTTGTAAAGCAGGGCGTTTTGCCTCCAACACTATGAAGAGAAGGGGATACCTGCATGCCTTTTCTCTCCCACTGAGCCTCTTCCCCTTCTCCATCCTGACACCGGGGTGACTTTTGTTCCCAGGTCCATGGTGTCTGATGCCCAAGCTCTGCCCGAGGGGCACTGGCAGCTGCATCCCCGAGGGAAGCAATCAGCCCTTGGTAAAGGCATCTTGGGGAGCCCTTCCACCACCAAGGGGCTGTTTCCCGTTGGGAATGTTAATATTAATCTGCTTATCTGTCCCGGGGCTGTAAACCACTCATCTCCAATGGGAAACAAAGTATTCCCACATTTCTTCCTTTGTATCTGCCCTTGCTTATTGCGGCCTTATCAGCAAACACAGCCAGCCTTCAGGGCAGGAGAGTCACGCAATGGCTCTGGCAAATGGGGCCTCTGGTCCTACACCAGCATCGACGTCGTGTGTTCCCACTGCAGCTGGATTCAGCGGGCCAAGTCCATGAGAGCTTCTCCACCCCACCGGGATGGCGTGACACACTGCCACCTCGGCCCTGGCTGCCCCCCTGTTCTTCTGAATCACCAGGTCAGGCACTGAGACACCCAGATCTACATCCAGCATGACCCCACCTTCCCCTGCAGCAGGTGCATGCCGGCTTTGGGGTGTCCCTGTGTGGAAAGCTGGTTCATGACTCTACTGACTTGATCTATGGCCCTTGTCATAGGTAGGGGAGATGATAGAATCATAGAATCACAGACTGGTCTGGGTTGGAAGGAACCCCAAGGGTCACAGAGCTCCAACCCCCTGCCACAGGCAGGGCCACCAACCTCAGGCCTGGATCTACACAAGGTTGCCCAGGGCCCCATCCAACCTGGCCTTGAACACCCCCAGGGATGGGGCACCCACCCCCTCTCTGGGCAGCCTGTTCAAGCCCCTCACCACTCTCTGTAAAGAACTTCTCCCTAATATCTCATCTAACCCTTCCCTCCTTCAGCTTCACCCCATCCCCTTGTCCTGCCCCTGTCTACCCTTTAAAAAGCTGATTCCCCTCCTGTGTCTCTGCTCCCTTCAGGGATGGGAAGGCTGCAATGAGGTCCCCCTGCAGCCTTCTCTTCTGCAGGCTGAACCAGCCCAGCTCCCTCAGCCTCTCCCTGTAGGGGAGGTGCTCCAGCCCTCTGATCACCTTTGTGGCTCCTCTGACCCCTCTCCAACAGTCCCACATCTTTCTTGTATTGGGATCCCCAGCTCTGGACACAGGGCACCAGCTGGGGCGTCACGAGATGATGCTGCTTGGCTGATGGACCTCATGAGCTGCCCTGAAACGTCCTTCCACTTCTCCTCCAAGGCCTCTGGCAGCCTTCAGCTCAATCCACACACGGGATCTTCTGGTCCTCACCCTTGCTTTTCCTTCAATATGGGGTTACGACACTGAGTGGTGAAGACGAAGCCAGTGGTGCGTCACAGAGCGAGGCTGCTCCGGCTGGTTGGGTGAACTCGTGTGCGTCCGAGGCTGTATCGCCTCGATGTTTCATCACGAACTGATGACCAGGCAGGACCTGGACACACAAAGAGTTACTCCTTTTCATTCAGGCTTGTTTAGCGGGTCTGAACACCTCCCTGCTCTCGCTGGAATCTCCCTGAAGTCTTGGGCAATCAGCTTCCCTGTTTCCTTCCCCACTCTTTCATTTCTGTCGCTTCTTGGAAGATTTTGTGCAACGCGTGATGAGTGATTGGTTTTGGACCTAAAAGGAGCTCTCATTGGTCAAGGCTTGGGCTATGGCTGAGCAGATACCACCCATGGGAATAGATTCAAGAGCAGTGTGTGTTGCACTGGAGGGCTATGCTTGTTCCTGTATCGTTGTTTGCCAGGTCCCGGCTTGGCCAAGGTGTCTTTGCGTGCAAGCTGAAGAGAAGGAGGCATCTGGCTCTGCTGGCATGGGCTGATTGGCAGCCAATGTAAACTCTTGGGCTGGAGTCGGAAAAAGTCCTGCTCTCCTTCTCTGCCCTGTTGTGAAAACACGCCTTGCTCCAGCCCAGAATACCAACACCTCGACTTTCTAAGCAGTGAGGGGTGAAAGGGTCCTTCCTTGTGTCCTTCAGTGACTATGGAGAAGGAGGCTCAAGGTGTCTGAAGTCCTCCAACACCCTGGTCCCTCCAGAGGTGCTTGCCTCCAGCCCAGCCCCATTCATTTGAAGGATCCTGAAGTAACCTGAGCAGCAGGAGAAGCCCTGGGCAAGGTTGTCTGATAGATTCTAAGAGAGGCACTAGAGATCAAATTCTCTCCTGAATGAAGAATCTTCAAGTGGTATGACAAGTCAGATAGACAATTAAAAAACATAGTGTGGAAACAGCGAAGCAGGCTGTCCTGGAAAGATCTCGGGAAGTATTGGTGTTTTTCCAAAATTTCCAAGGCTTTATTTCCCCTGCAGACACATCTACAGCGAAGATAAATTCCAACCAGTGAAAATTTGTCCCCTGATTAGTCCAGAAATAGCAATACCGGCTGGACCTGAGTAACAACATCAACCTCACCTCCACCAAAGCTTCAGGCATTGCTTCAGCCAAGATCTTAAACATTGATGGAGGCAGTGGGAATGTGGCACACATTGGCTGTCACTAAGCTACCAAAGAAGGGTTCTAAAAGAATTATGCCCAATGGTTTGGGTACATTCCCTTTCCCTCTAGCAGAAGACAGTTCACACACCTCATAAATGTTCTTTGTGGTGCTAAGACTAGACGTGATGGAATATTCAACACTAGAAATGCTGGAGAACGAAAAAGGGCAAGAAATGCTACAAAGCCAACAAGAGAAGACAGGAGTTTCAATGGCTTCAGTTTATTACATCATCTGTAACATCATCCATAACGTCGTACCAGGCCCAGCTTTGACCTGGTGATGGACAAGCTCAGTTGATGGGGAAGCGCTGCTTGACCTGGAAATGCTCACATCTTTTGTGCTTCATGGACAGTCCGTAAATGGGCGTCATATCCACCTTCTTGCCATCACATATGCTGAACTCCAGCTGCTGGAGCAGGGTGGACAGGAAGAGGAAGACCTGCCACCTGGCAATGGGTTCCCCAATGCACTTCCTTTTCCCCAGGCCAAAAGCCAGCACCTTCTCCCCTTGCACTTTGTCCACCTCGGTCCCTTCAGCGTTGAGGAAACGCTCTGGTTTGAAGGTCAGTGGATCCTTCCAAAGCTTCCTGGAAGGGAAAACATCAGGTGCTGAGGTGGTGTCTCCTGGTCACGGGTGTAGGAAGACACCAGGAAGTGGTAGCTTGGAGGGGACCTGTCAGTAAGGCTGTCCCTGACTTGAGTAGATACCTCACCTGCTCTCTTTTCTCTTGGAGCAGGTTGACCCCACACCTACCCAGGAAGATGGCTCTGTAGGAAGGGGACAGCATGTTTCTGGAGGAGACTTTCTGCCTCTGAAGGTACTTACTCATCATGATTCACTTGCCACTGATTGATAAACACACAACGGTCCTTTGGGATGTAGTAGCCATTCAGCACTGTGTCCCTGGTCGTGCTGGAGAAGGAAACAACTGTGAGAGTTTAGGAAGCAGCAAGGCTCTTCTGCACCCTCAGGAGACTGTTAGTTTGCCCCCATTGCTCTGCAGTAAGGAGCCCAAGGAGAAGGCTTTATGAGGGGCAGCCATGCTGTCCGTGAGGTGGATTGGCCAAGCCCTGCCTGTGCTGGGTGGAGTATCCTCAGTGAAGTCAGCAGAAAGCAAAGCTTGCCCTTTGGGAGCTCCCACACTGCCCCTCACAAGAGCTGTGAGCTCCCTGTGGTCACCACAGGCTGGGAATAACCTCCCTGCCACCCACCGCACCGCTGCCGGCACAGCTGCAACGTGCCCCAAGCCCCCCGTGTCCCTCCGCCTCCCCCGCGAGCCCAGCACTTGCCTGTGCGGGATGGTGAAGGGCAGGAAGGAGGAATGCCGGAACATCTCCAGGATGAAGGCTTCCGTGTAGGGCAGCGTGCCTCGGTCCGACAGCCTCGGCCTCCTCTCCCGGCCGATGGTTTGGTCTGTGGGAGGTCAAGAGGAGGGAGGGGGTTGGGGTCAGCCCTGGCCAGAGAGGTTTAGGCCCCCGGAGGAAAGAGGTTCATGGACTCACCCAGTTCTTCCTGGATCTTCTTCTGGATGTCAGGGTATGTCACAAGATACATGAGGCTCCAGGACAGGCCAGTTGTGATGCTGTCAAAGCCTGGACAAAGAGGAAAGCATGTAGATGAGGTCTGTACAACACGGTGGGCATATGCCTTGTCTTCCCTAGCCATCACACAGGGCAGTTGTGGGTGGCTAAGGCAGCAGAGGACACCCTGGGCACACAGTGAGGCTTGGGGTTCACTCCTGTCAGAGAGAACTTTGCTAAAATGTTCTCTTCCCACTCATCCTGGTTGCTCATCCTGGTTCACCCTTGGGTTGTAATTCTCTGGAATCAGGGGAGTTTCCCCAGAGTAACTGGAAGATGAATCAGTCAACAGACATCTTCCTCAACCAGGAAAAGCCGCCTGAACTTGTGGAGCTCGGCTGAGCTGCAAGCCGTACCCTCGGCGTCTCCCTGAAGCCTCTTTCCAGAGCTTCTCTCCTATATTCTGTCCCTAGGGGGGTCCCTGGAAGGTCCAGAAAGACCACTGAGCAGGAGAAAGAGTGCTTAGACCCAAACTGGTTGTCCAGTGTTGGACAAAGTGGGTCAGAAGAGCAGTAAAACAAGGAGCCTGAGAAAATCCACAGCAGCTGAGGGGTCAGTGGAAAAGGATACCTGCTCCAAAGATGTCATTCACAAGGTTGACGATCTTCTCCTTGGGGATCTGCGTGGCAGTACTTTCTTCCACTTTTTTCTCCAGGCACTGCTCAATGAGGGAGTCAGTGATGTCCCGGACGTTGTTCTGAGAGGAAAAGATGACAAGTCATGGCAGCAGACCCATTAGAGAGATGGGTGTTACTGAGCAACAGCCTGATGCTGGGGGAGCCCAGGGTTGTGAGAGCTCTAGAGAACATTATCTTCCAGCCCCCATGGTCCTTAGAGCTTTTGCAGCCTATGAAACTGAGCAGACAGTTCCCCAGGGAACCTGAGGTACAGCTCAGATGTTTGACCAACAAACTACCCCTTTCTCCCAGGGCCATGGAGAAGGAGGACTGCAATACATGGAGAGATGACAGGCAAGTGAGACTGCAGCTGCACTCCCTGAACGCCCTAAGTGCCTGCAGGAACATCGATGTCCACTGACGCTTGGCTGCAAGAAGCAAGCCAGCAACAGAGAGGGAGTAGGAACGCAGAGCCGAGGGTCCTGAGAGTTCATACCTTGTCATAGGTCTCATAGTGCTCCTGGACATTCTTCTGCAGGAAACTGAGGAACCGCTGGTTGAAGTCCAGGAACAAGCTCATGGTGCGGCTGGGAAGGTACTGGAGCAGGGGGATGAAGTCAGCGGGGTTGCCAGCAGCCGCCGCGTCGCTGAACGGCTCCGTCATGTTCACTACATTGAGCAGCTCCTGGTCGTTGTGGTCGTAGCGCTTGCCAAAGAGGATGGCACAGATGACGTTGGCCACGGAGACCACCAGGTACCGGTAAGGGTCAAAGCTCTTCTCCTCTTCCATCAGCTGCAGGAACTTGGTGACCAGGTAGCTGGCCTCCTTGGAGACGTGCTCCTCCAGGAGGCAGGTGGAAGAGGAGGTGGGGCTGGGGGCGATGGAGAAGGTCTTCAGGGCGTTCTGGGCCAGCTTTCTGCGGGCTTTCCACACCTCCCCGCAGTCGGTGCTGAAACCCAGGCTCTGCCCATCTGCAATATGGCGGAAGCTGTAGAGGTCGGGGCGGCCCATGAAGTCTTCTCCTTGCTTCACCAGCGCCTGCCTGATGGTCTCCAGCCCGCTCAGCACCAGCACGGGCCGGGTGCCGATCCTGACCTCCATCACATCCCCATACTTCTGGCTCAGCCTGGTCAGGGCCAGGTGTGTGTCCTTTCTCAGCTCCAGCACGTTCCCAAGGATGGGATAACCTCTGGGGCCCGGGGGTCTCTTCATCCCCTTGGGCACGTGCTGCTGGAGGGACTGGATCAGTAGGAAGACCAGGCAGATGATGGCAGCTGCCAGGAGCTCCTCAGTGGCGGGCACGATGCCTTGACTTCCCACCATCGCAGCCTTCATTGCTGCCGGCACGAGGGAACCCTGAGGGCAGCAATTGGAGGAGCCCTGGTCAGTGAGAGGTTGAGTCCTGCCCATGTTCCCAGTGTTGGGAAAGGCCACTAAATTCCCTCAAGCCGTTCGGGGTGATGGAGCTGCCCCTTTAGCGCTTTGAGGCTTTCAAGGGACAAATGCTGGAGACCCGTAAAGACTCCAAAAACCACCCAACACTTTAGGGGGACCTCATCCCCCCACCCTCAAGCCTCTGAGGGCACCCTGCAGAAGACCCCAGTACCCACTGGCTTGGCCATGCCTCTGGCTCAGGGGAAAAACTGCCACTCGAAAACCAGGCAGGGAGTCAGGAGAAGAGATGGAGCAACTCCATGGCAAAGCCATCCCCAGCCCCCCCTTCACCAAATCCATGAAGACTTACAGCCAGGAGGCTGGATCTGGCCAGGGGTGCATGGGGGGCAGAGGACCATGTGGCTTGCAGGGGATGGAGGGAGGGGAGAACCCAGTGATCCTACTTCAGACTCAAGTATGACCTTCCCAGCCTTATATCCACATGGAAAATCACACACACATTCCCTTGTTCCCTACCTGCAGCTTCCTTGTGATGGACTGGGCTGGATTTACCACCTGTGGGTCCCAGCAGAGAGAGGCAGAGAGTGCCTGTCCTGGGGAGCAGAGGGAATCCTCTCCTGCCTCCCAGACCTTCAGCTCCTGCCTCCTGGACCTTTGGCTCCTGCCCCGTGGAAGTCCACGTCTTTATATACACCTCTGCTGTTGTATGGCTGGGCAGTTATCTCTAGTGGGGGGGTGGGGGTCACGGTACAAAAGCCCTGGGGAATAGCTACCCATTAGCAAACATGGCCAAGCAGGGCTGGAAACAGCCCAAGGCACCCGGGAAGCTATTTCCTCAGCCCCAACCAGGCTCTGGGGGGTCGACCAGTGGTGGCTTGTCCTACTGCTAAGTCCTACTCCTGTGTCCACACAGGAGGGAGAAGGGACCATGGGGGGGATGGAGGACATGCTCTCAGCATCACTGCACCATGGGGTGTGGGTGCCAGCATTCCCTCCAAAGCCCTTTCCCGGCCTGACCAGCCCGTTGCCAGCATGCAGAGAAGGTTGTCACCTCCGTGGAGGTGCCAGGAGCTGCAAGCTCTTCCAGGAGGTGTTTGAAGCAGATGTACTCATGGCCTCTCTCCATCCCAGGGTGTGTGGAGAGGGAATCATGCAGCAGGTCCCTGTTCCGCCGGGACTGGTGGTGGCAGGACCTTCTGGCCCAGCGTCAGAGCCAGGCTCAGGTTAACGATTGCCCAGGTTCGCGTGAGAAGGCGGCTGGCTCGCTTCCCCCGGCTCCTCCGTGGCAAACAGGCAGCAAGGGAGAGGAGTGGCAGGGCAGAGGGGAGGAGGTGAGCCCAAAAGATAGGGGAGGTGAAAAGGGCAGCAAAGGGCAAGCTTGGGGCAGTTCATCCCACACCCCACACCCCCCCCCCAAAAACACAGCGTGCCATCCAGCGGCAGATGTGAGAGTGAGAGGGGGGAGAAAATTCCCCAAGCAGGGCTTTGGGGATGAGCTGGAGGAGCGGGAAGGAGCCTGAGCTGTGGGGTTTGGCTCCAAGCTTCACCCAGTCTTTGGAAAAAAAAAGTTACGGTGGGAATTTGGCGCAGGTGGAAGCTGAGCTAATGTTTAATAAAGGCTTTCAACATCTGGCCTAATCGGGCTCATTAATAGCAGTGACGCCGTTCATTAGCGCTTGGCAGGAACAGTTACAAAACCCCGGCTGCTAATACCCGTGCTGATAATGCCAGGCACCTCGCAGACCTATGAGCCCCGGCGAGGAACTCTCAGGAGCACTTTTTGGGGAGGCAGGCTGGGGTTTCACAGCTCACAGCACCCATCCACCCAGGACCCCATCCCTGTGGATTTACTTGGCTCCTCTGCGTGGGGGTGGGGGGAGAGTGTGCATCCCCCCCTAAACCCTCCCTGCCCAGGGCTGGGTATTCTTGCACTGATGGGAGCTCACACCACACCATATTCCAAAGCTGGGGAGGGTCCTCGGGAGGACAGGACCCACCTGCCCCTCTCCCCACCTTTCCCACCCCTCTCCCCAACCTCCTCACCCGTGGCTGCCAAGCCCTAACAGGGCAGGGTGCCTCCTGATGAGAACAGCGTTAAGGAGCTGCTGCCTTGCGTGCCAACCAGCCTCACGCCCCAAAACACATCCTCACCCAGCGCCGGGCTCCCACCCCGGGCCACCGCCCCTCGCTGAGCCCTCGCAGCTAGCCGTAGGGCCACTGCACCCCTTGATCCCCAGGGGAGGAACCCAGCTGCGTGCGTGTGCAAGGATGCGTGTGAGCACGAGGATGCGTGCGTGTGCACGGGCTCATGTACAGAGAGTAACTGCACCATGCGCTTGTTAGGCGAGTTGTTTGTGTGTGTATAAGAAGCATCTAGAATATTCTGCCCCTGTAACACCAAAATGTGAGCTGGGGGGGGTGCATTAGCGCCCCCCCGCGCGGTCGTTACGTGTATAGGTGTACCTATAGATGGGGTGAATGGATGCACGCCGGCCTCACGCCCAAGGAGGGGTGTGGGTGCCTATGCGTGTCGTTTTACATAGTGCCGCGGTAGGGACATCCCTGTCCTGGGGTTTAGGGACCTGCATGGTCCGTGTGTGCGCTCAGCAGCCCCTCTCCTGAGGAAAAGCAGCACGGGGAGGGCAAGGGGGGGGCATTTTCACGGCGTGTCCCCTGGGGATGGACAGCCCTGCTTGGGAGCGCTCAATGTCCCCTGGATCCTGAAAGGGAACATTGGTGGTGGCACGAAAGAGACTGGTGGGAAAAAACCCCTTCCCCGTGGGTCCTGTCGAGGGGGACACATGAGAGGTGGGGTGGGGGTTGCTGTGCCCTTGCAGGTGGTGGCAGCATCCCCTGGCAGAGGGGACCGAGCTGAAGGTGTACCCGGTGCTGGGGGTGGGCAGGAGAAGGGGACCGGTCCTGAGCTGCTCTGGCGCCGTCTTGACCCCGGGCCAGGCTCCTGGACGTGAGGCCACCGCCCTGGTCCTTTAAAAGCCATTTCCCCCCCACCACCACCCATAGCGTGACTGCGAGTGACCGGGGCAGCCCTCCCGGTGCCCCTTCGCACGCGATGTCCCCAGTGCCACCTCCATCCCCCTCCCCCCCAACCCGTCCCATGGGGACAGGGGTGCGTGTGGAGGGGCTGGTCCCCTTTGTCCTTCCTGGAGTCCCTGCCTGTCACCCCACGGGGACTGCGGATGGGTGGGGGGGGCTGGAGCCGCAAACTCTGCCTGACACCCACCTCGGTCCCCCGGGCATCCTCCCTCCCTTCTCCCCCCCCGCCCATCTCTGGCTGCACCTCCTGCCCCATCCCCACACCCTCTCGCCCCCCCCGGGCCGCTCTGTCCCCAGGGGACAGGAGGTGACAGAGGGCACGGCCGCTTCTCACGCGAACCTGGACAATCTTTAACCGGGTCGGGGCAGTGAGGGCCGTGACCACCCCCCACCCCCCGGGGCTGCCCCGCCGCCCCCTTCCCCACAGGGACCCGAGCCGGGCTGTGGGCCAGTAGAGCGGCCCCGCGGCGTGGGGAGGGGGAGAATACGTTGGGGGACGGATCCCGCGAGCGTCCGCACCCCCCCCCCGAAATCCCGCCGCCGGCTCTCCTCCCTCTGGTTTAGCGGGGAGACCCGGCGGAGGGGCGGGCGAACCCCCACGCCGGGACG
This sequence comes from Porphyrio hochstetteri, assembly GCA_020800305.1. Taxonomy (NCBI): domain Eukaryota; kingdom Metazoa; phylum Chordata; class Aves; order Gruiformes; family Rallidae; genus Porphyrio; species Porphyrio hochstetteri. Next base: position 11,991,998 of record CM036915.1, on the reverse strand, counting down.
AGGAGGGGGCAGTCGCGGTGGGGAGAGGGGTACACACTGGTCCCTGCGTGTTGGCGGAACGCCGTGTGGGGGGTGAACCCTCCCTCCTGCCCGGTGCAGCGCACACCGGGGCTGTTTTCCCACGCTCGTCCCGCAGCTCCGGGGCACCGGGACATCCCGGGGCTGGGGGCACCGGTGGGAGCGGCGGGGGTTGGATGGGGCAGGGTGCCCGCACAGAGGTGGCGGGGGGACGGGGGCTGAGCAGAGGAGCCTGGGAGGTGCCCGGGAGGGTCCGGGGGGGGTAACCGGGGCACGGAACCGGCGCCTTTAAGATCCTGCCGGTAGCGTGACTGGAGTGACCGGGGCGGCGCGGGTTGCCCAAACATCCCGCCCGCTTCGCACGCGATGCCCCCCCCCATCATCCCCCCCACGGGTCTGAAACCCACGGACAGCACCGGCACCACCCCCCCTGACCCGTCGGGACACCCCTCCCCGCTCCCCCCCCCGCCTTTTCTCTTCTCCCTCCGTCTTGTAAGGTCCCCACCGGCGACACGCGGGGCTGGGGGCGGGCACACGGCCCCTCTCCTGCCACCTCTGGGAGGTGGGGAGGGGAGGGGGCGTGTGGGGGGGTCCGAATTAGTTATTTAGGAGTTTGGACGCACGTCAGGTTTGATTAGGCTTGGGTCACGTGGCGGGAGGTTGACGGGCCAATCAGGGCGAGCGGCGATGCATATAAAGCAGGAGCGAAGGGCGCACGGGGTACCCGCCGGGAAGGATCGGGCCCCCAGCCGCTCTGCTCCGCAGGTGAGTACCGTCGGGGCTGCCCGCTGCCAGGTACAGCCCTGCCCGGGGCATGGGGAGGTGTGTGTGTGGGCACTTCCAGCTCCCTCCAGGCACCCTCGAGGGATGGAAAGTCAGGGAGTGCCCCGGTGTGGGGTGTCCTGTCCCCCCACACACACTCTGCCTCCCCAAATCTCCTGTTGCATCCCCTCCCAGAGCCGTTGGCAGATGGGTTCAGGAGGGGGTCTGGGGGTAACCCTTCTCCCACAGTCTCTCCTACCCTGGGATGGCCACGATCTGCAGCCCGGGGCTTGGAGGGGGGTCCTAGCGTGGCTGCACCCACCGGGGTGCAGGGCTCCAAGCATCCCCCCTCCCATGCTCCTCACCCCATGGGGTCTGGATGGGTGTCCGGCAGGAGGCTGTAGCACCTTCCCAAACCCCAGGGGAGGTGGGATTTCAGACCCAGGATCTTCCTTAGCCCTAGCACAGGGTATTCCGAGGGATTTCTGGCAGAGCAGGGTGCCTGCAGCCCGCCAGCCCCGTGGCTTTCCCAGCCATCCCTGTAGGAAGATGGGAGGTGATGATTTCCCAGTGAGCGCTGGCTCAGGGTGAGCAACCAGCTGACTAAATCCGGGAGGACTCAGCTCTCCTACAGGGAACATTCTGGGAAAGGCTTTGTGGTGTAAAAGAGGGGTCCTGTAGTTAAGAGAAGGCATTTCCCACCCATGGAACACAAAGGAAAAAGCCATGGGAATTGTTGCTTTCTCTCCTGGCTAGTAAACTCCCCCCCTGATTTTAAGGACAAGCAGTTTCTGAGAGTGCAGAGGCCAGCACAGCTCTGGACCAGGAGTCAAACCCAGCTTTCCAACCCCGTGTCCCCAATTAGAGGTGTCCCACAGACCTTCTCTCCCTCACAGTGCCTCTTTGGTTTCACACTAAGGTTCCCTCATGCCAGCAGCGATGAAGGCTGCAATGTCGCTGGTGGGAAGCCAAGGTGTTGTGTCCTCCACTGAGGTGCTCCTGGCAGCTGCTGTCTTCTGCCTGGTCTTCCTGCTGATCCAGTCCCTCCAGCAGCACGTGCCCAAGGGGATGAAGAGACCCCCGGGCCCCAGAGGTTATCCCATCCTTGGGAACGTGCTGGAGCTGGGAAAGGACACACACCTGGCCCTGACCAGGCTGAGCCAGAAGTATGGGGATGTGATGGAGGTCAGGATCGGCACCCGGCCCGTGCTGGTGCTGAGCGGGCTGGAGACCATCAGGCAGGCGCTGGTGAAGCAAGGAGAAGACTTCATGGGCCGCCCCGACCTCTACAGCTTCCAGTACATTTCAGATGGGCAGAGCCTGGCTTTCAGCCCTGACTCAGGGGAGGTGTGGAAAGCCCGCAGAAAGCTGGCCCAGAACGCCCTGAAGACCTTCTCCATCGCCCCCAGCCCCACCTCATCTTCCACCTGCCTCCTGGAGGAGCACGTCTCCAAGGAGGCCAGCTACCTGGTCACCAAGTTCCTGCAGCTGATGGAAGAGAAGAAGAGCTTTGACCTTAACCAGTACCTGGTGGTCTCCGTGGCCAACGTCATCTGCGCCATGTGTTTTGGCAAGCGCTACGACCACAATGACCAGGAGCTGCTCAATGTAGTGAACCTCAACAATGAATTTGGGGATGCAGCCGCTTCTGGCAACCCCGCTGACTTCATCCCCCTGCTCCGGTACCTTCCTAGCCGCACCATGCAGCTCTTTAAGGACATCAACAGGCGTTTCAATGTCTTTGTGCAAAATATTGTCCAGGAGCATTACAGCAGCTTTGATAAGGTAAGGGCTTGGATGCTTTAGGGTGTGGGTGGAGGTGTCAGAGATGCTCCCTGCCTGGCAATGGGGGGAAGAGGATACTCTCTTGTACCCCCACCTCTGCCCAGGAAAGCTCCTTGGAGCTCTCCAAGCTCCAGTTAATCCCCCCTGAGAAGCTGACACTGGCCCGGGGAGGAGATGCTTCCCCAGCCCTTGGTGTCCATGATGGCTGGTGACCCACTGGCTCTTCCCCAGGAGCACATCCGGGACATCACAGACTCGCTGATTGGGCACTGCCAGGAGAAGAGTGTAGGGGAGGAGGTCCGTGTCCCACTCTCCAACAAGAAGATCATCAGCATCGTCAATGACCTCTTTGGGGCAGGTGAGAACCTTTCTGAGGTTAAAGCCTTGCTGCTTGGGTGGGTGAGCTGGAGCTGGTGGGGAGGGACCCTGGCCACGCTTGGGTGTTTGGAGGTGCTGCTGGGCTCTGGGGTGCCTTTCTGAGCAGTGACCAGAGCAGATGGCTTTTCAGCAGTAGCTGATGGAGAAACCTCTCCAAGGCAAACATCTGGAGTGGTGGGATCTGTAAGTACCCACTTGCTGGTCCTCTTCTGGGGGCTAAGTGCCTTTTTCGCATCCATCCAGGCTTTGACACTGTGGCAACTGCCTTATCCTGGAGCATCATGTATGTTGCCTTGTACCCTGACATCCAGAAGAAGATCCAGGAAGAACTGGGTGAGTCCATGAACCTCTTTCCTCCGGGGGTCTAAACCTCTCTGGCCAGGGCTGACCCCAACCCCCTCCCTCCTCTCGACCTCCCACAGACCAAACCATCGGCCGGGAGAGGAGGCCGAGGCTGTCGGACCGAGGCACGCTGCCCTACACGGAAGCCTTCATCCTGGAGATGTTCCGGCATTCCTCCTTCCTGCCCTTCACCATCCCGCACAGGTACAGGCTGGAGCAGCTGACGGGATATTTGGGGATATCTGTGTGTCTCCTCTTAACTTCTCCTCCCCTCCACCCCTATCTCTTCCAGCACCACGAAAGCGACTGCACTGAATGGCTACTACATCCCCAAGGGTACCTGCGTGTTTGTCAACCAGTGGCAAGTCAATCATGACGAGTGAGTATCCCAAATCCACCCCACACCCACCCCACCCCACCCTGGGATTTCCAATGGCTTTGCTTGGCCTTGAGGTTGCTCAGCATCCTTTCCAGCAACGTGCCAAAAGCCGAATGGCTCAGGGAGACAGGGACAGGGTCATTAGGGTTAGGTGGGACCAAAAATCATGTGGGTTTGACGCTGAGCCCAGCCTGGGCTCTCCTGAGCTCAGGTTCAGCAACTCCCTAACAGCGAGGCTTAGCCCAATTTTACGTGCAGCACCACAGTGATGCCTTCAAGGCGACGGGCTTTCCACAGCCGTATGACCTGGAATTGGTAAATCCTGGTGCTGAGCGGCTGAGGCGGAATGTGATTCCCAGGGCTGGTGTTTTGGATCAGAAGCTAAAGATCTTCTTATCCAAATAGCCCAGCAGCACAGAAATGTTACCATTTATTGTATTATATATCATTACATCTTAATTATTACAAGTTATTATTCCATTCTCTCCCTTATTACTCCATTCCATCCCAATATCACGACATGTTATATTGTCATATTCCACCCTGTGTACGCTGGTGAGCACCACAATGGGAACGCTGTCCCTAAATTCCCCACAGCCAAGCAGAAATTCTCCTCTAAAACATGGAGAAAATTCCACCTGGTGCCTCCCAGCAGCCAGGTTGGGATGATTTTCCTACCAGGATTCAAGGTGGGGACACCCCCAAGGTCTCCATCCTTTTTTTAAGGGGTGCTGACCGATTTCTACGTGCCAATTTTTTTACCATCCCCGGTATCCACATAAGTGACCATGGTCTGAGCTCCATTTAGTGACTGTGGGGTGCAACACGTGGTTGGGGGACAGATTTTTTGGGTGGTGAGACGAGAAAGCGTGGCGATGCTTATCCTTGTGAGGTTTGGGGGTGGTTTGGTTCCTTTCCCTGATTGCTTTCCCCCAAAATGGCAAAGACAGCTTTGTCAGGTGTTCCCTTTCTCCTCCAGGAAGCTTTGGAAGGACCCCTCAACCTTCAACCCTGAGCGGTTCCTCAATGCCACGGGGACTGAGATAAACAGGACGGAGAGTGACAAGGTGATGGTTTTTGGTTTGGGGAAGAGGCGCTGCATCGGGGAGTCCATCGGCCGGTGGGAAATCTTCCTCTTCTTGACCACCTTGCTGCAGCAGCTGGAGTTCAGCCTCCGTCCTGGGGAGGAGGTGGACGTCACTCCTCAGTATGGACTGACCATGAAATACAAGAAGTGCGAGTCCTTCCAGATTAAGCAGCGTTTTCCTGGGAAAAGCTCTCCCTAAGCTGTGGGAGGGAGGGAGCATCGCTTCCCAGAAGGAAGTCAGCTCTTGGAAGCAGATACTCAACCTGCTTTTGCCAACACCTTCCCCGAGCCGGCGCAGCCCCTTGCTGCGTTGTTTCACCAGAGGCTCCTCCATCTCATGGGAAGGGATAAAGGGAGCTTTTTGTCAGGCTCCATCACCATCACCTTGTGGGACAGCTCACCAGAAAGTCCAGCTCACTCATCCCTCTCAGGGAAGGTCTGGAGAAGGAGGATGCTCCGGGGTGGGAGAAGCAGTGCAAATCCTGTGATGCGAGGCACAGCAGACGCTGCTCTTCCAGACTCTATATTCACTGCTTTTTCTTACCAATAGGTTGCTGTATTCAGACAGAGGAGTGAGGGTTTGGAGAGGGGAACCTCCCCACCTTGCAGTCTGCTTCACCCCGGTGTGAAGGCAGATTCTCGCTGCAACCGGAGCAGCAGCTCCCTCTCCTCCTGTACCTCTGTATCCCACCTGTGTGCCAGGCGGTGTTTCTAACCCAATAAACACTTATGTGAAAGTTTCTGGTGGGTTTTATTGCACTGGGAAAACTTACCCACACTCCCCACCCCCCCCAAAAAACGTATCCCACACACCTCTTTTCATCCTTAAAAATCTGATGTGGAGGTGGGGTTTTCCTATGGGGGTGTGTGTGAGCTGGGTGGTTTTGGTCGTGGTGGGTGTTGGGTTTGGTCCTCAACCTTGGTAGAGAGAGAGAAAAAGCCAAGACTTCAGCTGGGATTTGAGGAGGGGTGCTGCTGAGCTCCAGATTTTAAAAAATAATCAGGATTAGGTCTTTTATCCTTGAAACACCCCCCCCCCCCCCCCCCCCCCCAAAATAGGGAATTGTGGGGTTAAAAGCAGCCTTTCACAATGCCCAGAGGGATGCTGTGGGCTCGCTGCTTCCCCAGCTCAGAGCATGGTTATTCCCAAGGCTTTGCACAAATTCCCTTTAAAATAATAATAGTAATTAAAAAAAAAAAGGGAATAAATATTTAACTACCATGTGATTTATGGAAAATTGGGGTGGGGGGAGTTGTGTGTGCTTATCCAAAGCAGCATCCCCACAGGGACTGGCCCTTTGGGGTGTCAGGCTTGGTGCAGGGGATAAAGCACCCTCTCCCCACAGGCATGCTTTCATGAGCTATGAGTAATTAGCACAGGCATAACATCAGGAATCTCAGCAAAATTCCTTCTCCTGTGGAAAATTTGGGCTCATCCCTAAATCCTTGTGCCAGGGTGCAGGTTCCCCTCTCACCCTGCGCAGGTAGAAAATCAAAATAGGTGTCTAAGGGTTCATATTTGACCCCAGCCATCACAGGGGATAAAAGCTCCTAAACCCTTGGATACCACAGTGTGAGTGTTCGTGTGGTGGGAAGGCTGAGCTCTGGGTGAGGAGATCTTCCTCCCGCTGCAACCTCACTCACCTTCACCTTCTTTGTCACCCACTGCTCTTGTACTGATTTTGTTTTTAATTAGTGTGCCTCGCTGTTTGGCTCAGGGAAGGTCCCAGATCCAGCACCCCACCCGCTCCTTCCTCCCAGTAACGAGGAAAACAGGCTCTGGCTTCGGAGAGGGGAATGCTGGGCTTGGCGGAGCCGAGTGGGAAAGCGGGAGGGAAACATTGCGGTGTTGCTGCTGGTGAGTTGGTTGGGGTGGGTGTGTGACAGGGGTGATGGAGGGGTAGTGGGGTGATAGAGGGATGAAAGGGGTGATGGAGGGTGATGGAGGGGTGAAAGGGGCAATGGAGGGGTGATGGGGCAATGGAGAGGTGAAGAGGGATGATGGAAGGGTGAAAGGGGTGATGGAGGAGTGATGGGGGTGAAAGGGGCAATGGAGGGGTGATGGAAGGGTGATGGATGGGGGATGGAGGGCTGATGGAGGGGTGATAGGGGTGATGGAGGGGTGATGGGGGGTGAAAGGGGCAATGGAGGGGTGATGACAGTGATGCACGGGTGACGGGGATGATGGAAGGGTGAAAGGGGTGATGGAGGGGTGATGGATGGGGGATGGAGGGGTGATGGAGGGGTGATGGGGGGTGAAAGGGGCAATGGAGGGGTGATGGAGGGGTGATGGATGGGGGATGGAGGGCTGATGGAGGGGTGATAGGGGTGATGGAGGGGTTATGGGGGGTGAAAGGGGTGATGGAGGGTTGATGACAGTGATGCCGGGGTGACGGGGATGATTGAAGGGTGAAAGGGCTGATGGAGGGGTGATGGATGGGGGATGGAGGCGTGATGGAGGGCTGATGGAGGGGTGATTAGGGGTAATGGGGGTGATGAGGGAGTGAAAGGGGTGATGGAGGGGCAGTGGAGGGCTGATGGGGGCGATGGAGGGGAGACAGAGGGGAGACAGATGTGTTACGGAGGGGTGGCAGAGGTGTGAGGGAGGGTGCTGGCGGTGACTGGGTGTGACGAGGGGTGACAGGGCAGTGCTGGGGGTGACAGAAGCGACATGGCTGCGACAGAGGTGAGAGGGAGGTGTGCCGGGGGGCGCTGGAGCCGCGGGAGGCAGTGGGCGTGTGGCGGAGGCCCCGGAGGGCGCCCGGCCCCGGTGCCGGGGGTGTGACGCCCCCTGGGCGACAGGGAACAGCTGCACGCGCCCAGCGCGGGCTCCGCCGCGCATGCGCAGAGCGCAGCCGGCGCCTCGCTGGAGCGGCGCGTTCCTGCGCATGCGCCTGGCGTCGAGTCCTCCCGCGCCTCTCTATGACCGCCCCGCCGGCGGCTTGAGCGCCGCTCTCAGGCGGGGCGCGGGGCAGGAAGTGACGGAAGCGCCGAAGCGGAGGGGTCGCGGCTGAGGCGGGGGAGCGAGTGGCCGGGCAGGTGAGGCGGGGACGCCCCTCTTTCCCCCCGACTCCTCCCGGGGGGGCCGGCGGGGGCGAGCCGGGGCCCTCGGGGGCGCACCGGGCCTCGTTCGGCTCTCCCGTGAGGCGCGGCCGTGGTGTCGGGCCTTCCCCCGGCCTGCTCGGGGCCGTCGTGAGGAGGCCGGGGCAGCGCCTGGGGAGGGAAAGGCCTGGGGAGGCGCCACTCCTCCCTGGGCTTCGAGCCTCGGCAGGCCGCTTGTCGCTGCGGTCCATGCTGGCGTGGGCTGCGGGGGGCCCGGCTTTGGGCTGGCCTGAGGGGGAACCGGGTCTGGCTTGGCCTGGCCTGAGCTAGGGGTGGGGCTCGGCTCTGGCTTGGGATGGCTGGCACAGGCCCGGCTCTGGCTTGGGGGAAGGCTGGGCTCTGGCCTGGCCCGGCCCTGGCTTGGGGTGGCCATGGGTCTCTGTTGTGGGGATCAGGCTGGGGGCAGCTCACCCTGATCCATCCTGGGGAGATGAGGCTTGCTGGGGAGTTATATCCCATGCCAGCTTGTCCCTGTGCTCCAGAACAGGTAGGCTTGCTGGCTGCTTTCCTGACAAATGAATGAAATCCTCTCAGTGCTAATTCATGTTGTTGATAGGAAGAATATACATAGCAGGGTTTTTTTTTGTCAGGCAGCAGTGCCTGGTGTGCAAAGCTGTAGACTCGTCACATGCAGAGGTATCTCTTTCAAGCTCTGTGTAATAACTGCTCTCTGTGTGGCTGAGCAAACTCTGTGGCTTGAGTTCTGTTTAAAGCCTGCAGGACTACTGATAGCATAAACCTAAAATGAGGGAACATAAGATACCTGTGAGTTGTATGACACAAACTTGGCGCGTTAGATGGGAGCTTTGACTTTCCAGGTGTATGTAAACAAAGAAATGAGCACATGTTTGTCATGTGTGATGAAGCAAGTAATTACCTGCACGTGTAGTTCATTCTTTCTAAAGGATTTGCTCATAAAGTTGTAGGATGAGATCCTGTTAAGATGAGTTCCCCTTGTTTTGATGGATGTTTGTGTGCAAACGCTGATTTTATGTTTGGTGTGGGTTGGGGTTTTTCCTTGGTAAAAGGAGGCCCTTACTTTTGAAAAGGATCCTTGTAAGGTGGTGATGTGTCCTGAACTCTCTTTTCCTTCTTTACAAAGAGAGATACAAAAAGCAGGAAAGGGAACTAAATTTTAGATTTAGTGGAGATACTCGGGGATGTCTTATCTGTGTTTTGAAAGTGCTTTTTATCAGCTGTCATCTGGGAATCCAGACATTGTTATCATAGGTTAATGTAAATACACAGAAACAGGAAAGAGAGGAGGCTGTTCCTGACAAATTTATGGCTTAGTGACCCAGTATAGCGTTACCTTCCCTTTGAAGCCCCCTGAAAACTGGGGGAAGGGAGTCCGTTCTGACAGTGTGCATGCATCCTAGTTATTTCCACCTTGGGTTTTCTTTTCCCTCTTGCATCTTTTCCCAAGAAGCTTGGGACAGGAAGGGCCTGAAGGGAACTAAAAGGACTCTTGCAGCAACGTGGTTTATGTACTGGTGTCAGTCTTCCTGGGTTATCTCCTGTGCTTTTTGTCTCTGTCTTCCTTACAGTAAATCTCAAGCGTTCTCCCTCTTACTGCTGATTACAGCATGAAAGGCAAATAGATACGGGGTTGTTCTTGTTTATGAGCTTGTCAGCTCTTTTGAGCCTGTCATCTGCCTGTGTTCTTTGTCTGGAGGAAGAAATCTCAGATCAAAAGATGTGCTTAGCTGCTTCAAAGTGCGCTGATACACGTTCAGTCAGGCATCAAAACAGAGGGAATTACCTGGGACAGAACATCTGACTAAACAAAGTGTGTTTGCTCTCCCTGTTTTCTGGTAGAATTTGATGCTGGAAAGGAGTGTGGCTTTCTCTTTATTTCATTTATCTAATTGTGGCAGTAATGCTGATGCTCCTGGCTCTGGGGAGTGTGAAAACTGTCCGTGAATTTCTCCTGGACTCTGGTGTTGGGTCTTTGCTCCTGAGTCTGAATACATTCCCTTCAAGGTCTTGGCTTTTGTGTGTACAGAGATCAGTCTTCCCGCTGCTGAGTGTTCCCAGAAGCTGTTCTGCCCCAGTGTTTTTGTGCCAGAACTTTAGAAAGGGAAGGGAAGGTAAATTCCCTGATTGAAATCACAGGGAGAATGTCCACAGGCAGAGCTAGATACTAAATATCGCTGTTGGAAGCTGCTAGCCTTGAACTCAGTAAGGGAGTTATTCCCTTAACGATGCAAACAGTGACCTGTGCTACAAGGCAGAGCCCCATCCAAGGATTTACACGCTCGCTGTGATCCCCGGGGTCTGTACGGATGCTCTTTCCACCTCACAAAGAAGAGAGCAGCTGACAAAGCTGGAGCCTGGGTGGGAGCCAGGGATTTGGGCCGGGGGACGCGGTTGACGCTGATTCGGGTTGTCGGTTTCTGCATCTTGTTACAGCCAGGCCTGTGTCTCTTTACAGCAACTGTGTGCTGGAAACATGGCTACGGATTGGCTCGGGAGTATCGTGTCGATTAATTGTGGAGAAAGCTTGGGAGTCTACCAAGGACGAGTGTCTGCTGTGGATCAGGTCAGCCAGACCATTTCCCTGACGCGGCCCTTCCATAATGGGGTCAAGTGCCTCGTGCCAGAAGTCACCTTCAGGTTAGTGTCTGTCTGTGTTCTCCTCCTGCCTTTTTTCCAGGCATGGTCTGTGCTGGCTTGGGTGTTTTGGTTTGGTTTTCCCCAGAAACAAGGGAAAGAAAAGGCCGGTGAGTGCCTTGGGATGAGAAGCACACCTCATGTCTCAGTGTAGTTTGTGTGGGGGGAGTTTGTTCTGTGGCTGAATGGAATGCAGTGGGATTGTAGCTCTCAGGAGCTCTTTCCCACCAGCTCCTGATAACACTCTGCTTAAAAAGAATAAGAGTCACTTGTCACTAGACATTTTTCTGTTGCATATTGCAATAGTTAAGGCTCTGAATCATCGATTTTTAAATAAAAATGATTCCCTAAAGTCAGCACCCTTGGATTTTGAAGACAGTGAGTGGGGAAAGGCAATGACCCTATTCTTCCAGGAGATCTGCACAAGCCTGTAGCAAGCTCTCCCTACTTTTATATTCCAGTTGGACAAACTAAGTTTAAAGTAGAAGACCCCTAACTTCTGATTTACGTCTAGTAGTCAGTGCAGACAGAGGTCTTTGTAACCACTTCTTTGTTTCATTTTTGCCTCCTGCCCAGTGCTGTGTTACTCTTCTTTATCCTTGTTCTGAGGAAGCGGGAAGCACCGTCCTTGTCTGAGCGTGAACTGCACTAATCCAAGGGTAGCTTTCTGTAGAAATGGATTAAAAGTAACAGCCTCAGGGCTGAGATTAATTATAGTTTCCAGAAACTGTTACATTCATGCAGATTTCTGCAGAGGTCCATGCTGGTTGCTTCTGTTTTCTCCTCAGCTGATTCCTGTCTCAGCTAGGAACAGAACCTTTCAAAGCCCAGGTGCATTACAGAAATACTGGAGTTGTTATTTTGGAGATTCGTGCCTTTTCAGTTTAATATATTGGTGTCTGTAGAAATATCCCATGTGTTTGAATATTTAAATCCCTTCCCCCCGACCCTCCCCTCCGCCCCATGTTTCTATTGATAATGGCATCTAAATTCCCAAATGCTTCTTTTCCTGTTTTTAGGGCAGGTGACATTACTGAGCTGAAAATCCTGGAGATCCCAGGGCCAGGGGACAGCAGGCAATGTGGGGACCTTCAGCAGACAGAAGTGGGCATCCCTGGTGTTGGATGCCAAGTGGGTCCCAGTCAGAACGGCACCGGGAAAGTGGTAAAGAAGCCCATCTCCAGCACCGCCCCACAGAGTATCCCGAGGAGAACAGACACAAAGAATCAGGATATTATCATCTCTCCACAGCAGCAGTGCTCCAAGAGCTACATGGATCGACACGTGGAAACGCTGACTCAGTCCAAAGGCTTCCGTCGTAGACACAATTCCTGTGAGTACATGTGTTATCCCACAGTTTTCCTTTGTGCCTGAGCTAGTTACTGCTGCAACTTCTTCCCTTCTTCAGCAAGAAGCTTTCAAATGGTGCTGGAAACTTTGGTTTTGCCTTTGTATTTGTGTTGCCACTGAAGGTCTGGAGAAGAGGAAGTTAAACAGCGAGGCACGAGGCTTCTCAAGCAGTGCCTCAAAACTTATATAGGTCTTCCAAGTGCCTGCCACTTACCTTCACATCTGTTACAGTTAGGTGATGATGATGATGCAGCCTCATCCCTAATCTTGAGTGTGTGAAGAGCACCGTGCTGGTGTTCTTTTTGTTGCATTGTTGAGAGAAGTGTGGTTGGTGGCTGCTGGTGTAGAAAACCAGTCGTTCTTTAGTAGTTGCTGCAGTGAGTGTGGATGTTGAATTGGTGAAGTGGGGGTACTCCCTGTCCCACTGCCCCGTGTGCTACTCTGCTCTGCCAGTGCCACACATTCAGAAACGCAGAGCTGAGTAGTGCTGGTTACAGCAATTCCCTCCTTTCTGCTGTCTTTCCTCTTTCCAGTTGCCAGCCTCCATTTTTCCTCTACAGGGAACTGGAAACCAATTGCAATACTAAGCTTTTCTATTTAAAGCCCCCACAGCCATACCCAATTACAGCATTGCCCTACGAGTAATTACAAATGTGTTGTTAAAAATACTCTGATGAGGATGATATAAAGATACAGTCAGCGCATCTCAAAGCCAGGCATCCCTTATTTTTGTTTCTCTTACTAAAATCTTCAGCCAGCTCTCATGCTGGGACAAATTGTGTATGTTCTTTTTTTTCTTCTCAAAGCCCCCCGGGCTGTGCTCCTTTCCACATCTCCATCATGCCATCCCTATAATATCCAGCCTGTTTCCATGACTTAATTGTTGAAACATCAGTATCTATCCAGTGTATTTCCATTACTTCATTTTTTCCCCCTTGCTTTTGTGTTTAGAAAAGAAACAAAACCAAGGTGGGCAAGGCCAGTTAAACAGGGAGATTAAAGGCTGTATTTATGTGGAGAAGTTCCCGGACCTCTGAAGTCTTTCTCCCCCATCAGCAGCTGTGTTATTTTCTGAAAGAGCTGGAACTCTTTTCATACTTAGGCCTGGTTTATTTTTTTAAATGCTTGTTGAACAGGGCTGATGGGAGGAGGAAGACCAGAATGATGCCGAAGGGGAGGCATGCACTCCTCTGTGCGACCTAACCATCTTCAGGCCTCCTAATTTTGAGTGCCTTACTACTTCCCAGGCCTGAACACTGTAGTTCTTATTGTAGGAAGAGACCTGTCATTCCTTATGGTTGATTTATTATTATTTTTTTATTCTCTGACTCCTTAAATTCCAATTAGTTGTTTGTGTGCTTTGCTTGGCTTGAGGAGAGCTTTTGAACTCCAGCATCAGCTCCCTACATGTCTAAAGTAACTTGTACTTGTTTTTATTCTGTCTGGCTGGAGTGTGTAGGAGGATTTCCTCATGTAATGCTGTTTTGCCAGCATCTGGTAGGTCTGGGGTGGGCAGTGAGTGCTTCAACCCACAGGTAGCTTGTGTCTGTTTTACGTATGCACAGCAGCAGGTCAGATCTTTTACAGGCTTTGTCCAAAACAAGACAAGCAAGGTGCTAGATGGAGCTTGGATTCACTTTAGGATAAGTGAAGTAGGAAAATGAACTCTTTACCCTCTAAGATGTGGGTGTTTGGAGAGCAGGGAAATGGTGTGTGGATCTCAGGAGGAGGAGGGAAGAGGTCCTTGCTCTATGGAGGTGGTGGGGACACGTGTCTGGAGAAGAACAGATCGCAATGTCCTCTAGAACTGAAGTTGCCTAGGGTTTAGTACAGCTAAAAGCTGACCTCCTGATGCCCTTTAGCGTGCTAAGTCAGGGACAAAGCTTCCCCTTCGGAGTACTTATGTGACAGGAATCAATAAACCACAAATATCCACGCAGGTTTCACAATGGTTTCGGTGCTGTGCTGGCACCAGGCTGGTTCATGCCAGAGCTGGCAGTGAAAGCTCCCACGGGGATCCCACAGGAAGGCAGCCAGCTCACTAGAGACTTCACGTTCGCTTGTGTGCTGTACAGGAGAGTGTTTTGGTTTTGTTCCCCCCTCTACAAGAAACAAACAGCAAAGCCTGGGAAGTATTGTTTATCTTTTGATAGAGGCGCTTTTTCTGCATGGCCTCAAGCTGCCAACTTGACGTGGAGCCGTGTGCTGTTCTCCTTAATAAGCTTCACCCATACACACAGCAGAGGCGCTGGAAATGGCACTTGGGAAGGAGCTGGACTAGAAGGCCTGGATTTCTGGAGCCACTTGGCAAAGAGCCAGATTGGACCATGGAAGCAAGTGTGGCTGTGAATAGTGGCTTTCAGGCAATGGGTTCATCTGGTGTGTCATGCTAGTGCCCTGGCAGGTGGTGGACACTTCTCCTGTTAGCATTATCTCTGACTCTCCTGCCTGAGTTTTCCCTTACCTCTTTGTAGGCTCTCCTCTTTTCCCTGAGCAGCATCAACTGCTGCTCTCCTTGCCTGTCTAGATGAAGATGCTTGAAGAGGAACACTGTGTAACTCGCCCCAAGTTCTTAGGAACCCTCTGCCCTGTTCTCTGCAGTTTCAGTTACGGGGTTGTGACACAGTCTGTGGAAAGACAGCCAGTTCTGTGGGTCAGCAGTGTGTCAGAGTTTGGCACCCATCGGTGTGGATTAGGGAGCTTGCCCATGACAATGCCAGCACGTCTCGTCACGATGAGGTACAGTCTTGGCTCCCATTCACTGTGTCTGCAGGGGAGCCCGTGGAGCTTTCCAGCCATTGTTCTCACAGCTTTTTTAGTGCAGCTTTTTTATTTCGTCAGCATTTACAGACCGCTCGCATCAGCAGCTCCTGTCTCCTGGATCCACTGCGCGGCGGCGGCTGTCCTCACGGTTTGCTTTTCGGGTCAGCTGAGGGTAGCGTGGGGCGGTTGTCGGGAACGGGAACGGTCTGAGTTGCCATGACACTTGACATTGATACAAGAAATGAGCTTGTTTTGCCATCCTGTTCATTGTATTTGGCTTGTTCATCTGGACCCTGATAGTCCTGTGACTGTTGCTTCAACCCAGAGCTTGCAAACGCTTGGCAAACTTGGCCTGTTGTGTTGGTCTGGGTCTTCATTTCACAGCAGCGTTGGGTGCCATCCCTTCTCAGCAGCGGCAGTTGCCAGCTCCGTACCAAGTCGTGTACGACTTTGGAGCTGTTTATCTGTGGAATTTTGGAAATTTCATCATTAAAAAGCTTTCCCTGTAAAAACCACGTGTGTAACAGACCAGTCACAGCTTGTGTACTACAGTTCTTCCCAGAAGACTTACCTGTTTCTCCTGTATCGTGTTTTGCCATCTGTATTTGGGGGCTTCTCGGTGAGTGGTGTATTACATCAATCACCCAGTTGTTTATAAAAACTCCTCAGCGTCACCAGCAGCTTGAAAAAATCACTGTGTCTGAAAACGAACCACTGCACTCAGTAGTAATTTTTAAATTGATATAAGCAGAGGCTCTATAAATAATATAAGCAGAGGCTCTATAAATAGAGAGTATTGTCAAAGTGGTGATGACGCTGACCACACGATGCTCTAGGGCTAGTTTCAGTTGCTCCCCTGTGTGCAGCACAAATACTTCGTGCTGGTTGTAGTACCCTACTTCTGTTTTGAAGAGGTAAGTGGCTTTGGGCTGCGGTCAGTGAGTTTTCGTGACGCAGCGAGGTTAGAGTAGATCCGGCAGGCCGAGTAGCTGCAAGAGGCTTACACTGTCTAACTTCTTAGCTGGCCTTTTAAGATGTTTTATATCAAGTAGCAGCGCTGTAGCCATAATGGTGTTGGAGAAGGGAGGGAAAAGCCAGCATCTTTCATTAGACCAGGTGATAAAGCTGGGGAAGGTTGATTCTTTCAGTGGTTTTGGTGCTTGCTAGGGATGCTTGGGCAAAACTGCTTTTAAACTGGTATAACTGGAGCACTTGAGCTCATGTTTTCAACAAAAAACCCACCAGAGCATGAAATTCTTTGCATTTGGAAAAGGATTGTTGTGGGGGGAGTGTGTTTGCTTGATGATTCCACTAAGCCTTGAAGATTTGAGATCTTACCTCCTGCTTTTCATGGTGGACTACAGGACTCTGTGCACTTTTTCTGCTGTTGCTGAACTTGTGAATTATGGTGTAATAAGCCACTGGAGCTGCAGCAGCTTTGAGAGGGAGTACTGTAGGGTGGTCAGTGCTGTTTTGTTTAGCTCAAGCACATAAGACACCAGAGAAGGAGCTGCTGAGTATTTCAAAGAGCTGCTTTGCTTTCAGGTTAGTCACTTAAATGTTTCTCTAGAAGAAAGAAGTGACACACTGTCTGGAAAAATAGGGAAAAAGGGATTTCACACTTTGGAAATGTGGGAAATCAAGAGCTCAGGTTTGTTAGGCAGCTTGTGGCTGCTCCATTGGTCTGAGCGGAGGTTACTAATAAACTTTTCCATGCAGGGAGAAGGAGGGATTCACCAAGACCAAACTAGACTTTTTTGTGCTTAAAAGGTGAAAAGTGACCTTTATGGGAGACCATGAAGTCTGTACCTGGAGGAAGTCTTTTTGGGATGCTTTTTAAGTATCCTTGGATGACTTAAAATTCTTCCCATGTTCTCTCACTGATTGATATATAAAGACAATAAAAATATAGCTGCTTTTTCATTTGTGGAGGAGGTGTAGAAAAAGCACATGTCATCACAGTGATTTGTTTCTGTGCTATCAAATGGATTCTGTCAGTAAATACTTAATAAATTACTTGAAAAGGTGATAATCTTAAACTATGAGAAATACTTCCAGTAGAGTGAGCAGCTTTGGCATGGTAACTCTTACTCCATTTGTTGGATGCTGTAGGTGATACTTGTAACAGCTGTGAAATATTTTCTAGTAATTGCAAATTTAACAAGGGGTATAACACAGTGATTCATGTTGTCTGGACCCAAGTTTGTATGGGTGACCCCAAGAATAATGTAAAAAAACCCAAACAACCCAAACCCAAGAAGTAGAGGGATACATTGACCTTGTAATTGCATATGGTTTTGTATCGGTCCTCCAGCCCCAAACTGGGAATGAGGAGACTTTGGTCAGTGTCACTGGAGGGAAATCAGGCTTTCGTAGTTATTTGTGACGGGAAAGAAGCGTGTTTGACTGTGTCAGGCATGAGGAAGTAGAACAATGCAGTAGGAATATGTAAAAGGACTTCATCTCAGTACAGAAATGTGTACCTATTGATAGAAAGTGCCAGGGAAAGGGAATGCGTTATATTCAGGGTTTAAAATTCCTGTTAGGAAAGAAAACACCTACATTGGTCTCTGAAATGCAGGGAAATTCCAAAGAAGGTCTTAGGCCATGTGTGTGCCTCAGCATGAGCTCAATAGAGGAGGAAAAGTCCTACAACAGGCTTGCTTCTTATCTCGTCACTAATGTGATGCTGTCTTGAATTAAAATGTAGAGAAACACTTACTTTGCCACTCTTTTCTAACCTAGCTGGTGGGAGGTCTCTGAATCAGTCTTGTCTTTCTCCTGATGCTCTCGTTGCGTTGTGTGTTAGCTGATGTCAGCGCCACTACGCCAAAGCTGAGGTCTGCAGCTTCTTTGGGAAGCGAGTATCCCTTGAGTCGGTGGACTGAGTTCCCCTCTTCCTAGATTCGCTGAGAAAGCGTGCGAACAAATGTGGTATTTCCCATTTCTGACACACTTTCAACTTGCTTTTGCTTTTCTTTAGGGTCATCCAGTAGCCGTCATCCGAACCAAGTGACTCCAAAGAAAAGCGGCCTGAAAAACGGGCAGATGAAGAGCAAAGATGACGAGTGCTTTGGGGATGACATTGACGAAATCCCAGACACGGATTTTGATTTTGAAGGGAACCTGGCCCTCTTTGACAAGGCAGCTGTGTTTGAAGAGATTGAGACTTATGAGAGGAGGAGCGGCACTCGTTCCCGGGGGACCCCAAATGAGAAGCCAGCTCGCTATCGGCACGATGAGAACATCCTGGAGTCGGAGCCCATCGTCTACAGAAGGATTGTCGTACCCCAGAACGCTAACAAAGAATTCTGCACGGGTATGCCTCATCCCTTACTGATAAGGATGTGAACGCTGCTGTTTCTCTGGGGTACAGGTGGTGAATTGTTTTTCCCCAAGGGGTGTCTGCCAGCTTAACGTGGTACAAGTAAGGGTGTTCACTTACATAAGATTGGATCTGTGTGTTGTATCTGCATACAACCTTGATTTGCAATATTTCCCAGATAAAAAATACTCGGGTAGGGCAAGGAGGTAAGTGTTTTTGCAGTAGGGTATGAACCCAACGGTTGGCTAACAGAAGTGGGGATGGAATAGGAGCTGTTTGAATCCTTGCCCCGATTTCGGTAGCATGATGAACCTGCATAGGCTCGATTGCTGGCCCTTCTTGGGAGGGATGTTCTCAGGGTTCTGCTACGTGGCAGTGTGTCATCGTTTGTGCTTTCTTGGTAAAAGCCCGGAGACTTCACGTGTTTTGGATACTCGTTGGGTGGTGGGTCAATGTTTCTGGGTGGTTTTGCGGAACTTTGAATGTCATTGGTGTAAAGAGAAACTGTTGGGGCTCTTCCCATCCCTAATTCATTGTACAGAGGGCTTTATAGGCGACGTCCCCCCTTCCCACTTACTGTCCAGTGTGGCTGTGCGAATGACTGAGCCCCAGAAAGCTGGATGCACACAGCACTAAGCCTGCATTCTGAGAGCAAACTGTGCCTTTCTCTCCTCTGCTTTACCTTACTCTTAATTGGAAAAGGAAAGAAAAACTTCTAAGCAGCTGTTTGAAAAGCATTTGTCCCATGTATCATCAGGGGAAACGAGTTCAGCTTTGCCGGTGCCAGCTGCTGTGCAGATGTTCTGCACATCTGACTTCTGGTCCTTGCTGCAGAATTGTAGGTGTAGATTCTCAGTAGCACTAGTCACTGTGTCCTGTTTGTACACTCTGTAGAGCTTGCAAAACATTGAAGCGAAGGAACTTTGGTATTCCAGGACCATTCCTTTGCTGTGTCAGAATAAAGTCAAACCAGATCTTTTTGTAGAGACACACACGAACTGGTAAATACCCTGGTGGTCTGACCACTGAGCAGAAGCGTGATTGGGTCCTTGGTCTGTCATTCTTTACCTAGAAACTCCATCTGGGGCGTGAAACGCTTCAGAGCAGGAACCTGATTTGTTTGCAGTGATTTGCTGCTTTTCAATTTTAAAAAGTAAATTTTTGGTAACTGTTCTGCTATGTGACAATACCTTCTGTTTTCCATTCATGTCATTCATCTTCCTGTCGGTCTGTTCTCAGCTGAGATACAGACGTGCTGGCTCATATCAGAGCTCATCCAGCTCCGTGCTGTGTTTCCACGGATACTTAAAGGAAAAGTGAAAGAACTGAGTAAACACTTGGTGTGAGTTTCCCCCCAGTGCCTTGTCTTTTGCAGCTTCAGCACTTCCTGCAGCAGAAGCGATAGTTCAGTATTAATAACTTGATGAGGTGGTGGGGTTTTTTCCCCTTCTGCTTGATTTAGCCTGTTTCTTTTTAAATCTCTCTAACCTTTCAATATCTCTACTGTGTCCTGAAGCTCTACTGATTGCCTGTGAATGAGCACTTCTTCATTTTCTTGTGTGATCTACTATTTATTTGTGTTTCGAATATACTACTTGTCAGTTCATCTTCCAGCTGGCTTGCTGGGGAGAAGACAGGGCCTCTATGTATGCCTAGTCTGAAACAAAAGCTAACCACCCGTTAGCTGCCAAGCTGATAAGGATGGCTAGTACCATGTTCTAGCAGTGTGATTCCTGGGAGGAAAACTGACATGCCACAAGCATCAGTAAGTGAATTCAGGGGGTGAAAATGAGATCGTGCTTTGCTGAGCTCCATCTGTCCTTTGCTATGGAAGCTGTCGGCTCCCTGTTTGCGGCGTGTTGAAGAGCAGCCCAGTGAAAGGACTGTTGTTTTCTTCTTTGGTTCTTGGCAAGGCAGCATGGGCAGGGTGGCAAACGGCTCCCCTCTGTAGCTGAAGCCTCTTGCTGGCCTCATTAGCTACTGTTGGGTGATTAGTGTCCTCTATGGAATTCCGGATTTGTTTGGAAGAAAAGCTGTGGTGTCACACAAGGGGCAGGGGGCGGGACAACTACAATTCCCTGTCACCTTTTCTGAGTGGGGCACGTTCCCAGTCCTGTGAGCAATGCTAAAAGTGTCCCACCAGTGCTGTATGTCTCTAGATGCTTCTCCCACAGAAGGTGACTTCCCTTGTGTCTGCTTAGGGAGTTTACTTCTGCTTAGGAAATGCTAATGCCTGCCTAGTGAAAGCCCTCATAAACAGTTTTAGCTTGCCTGCTGTTTCTGGCACTCAGTCCAGCGCTTTATGTAGCGAGTCAGCCCTCTGAGGGACAGAACGATAGTCAGTGTGCTTGGAGTAACGAAGTGCCAGTAGCTCTGAAAGCCAGGATTTTGCATAGATCTGCATCAGGAATTCTGCTGCTGCTGCTGAATTCTCCCAGTGGAGTTTTCCCTGGACTCATGGGGGGAATCTTGACTCACAGAAAGCATTTCCTAGTTATAGCAGAAATAAGCGCTTGGTATTTGTCTTCCCTTGGCCCGCTTTGAGGCTGTTTGTCATGCAAGAGCTGTGGCTGATAGAACAATTATTCCCTCTGCTGCAGTAGCACACACAGAGCAATGCTGGTGACTGAGGGTGAGTTAATATCCAGCTCGTGTCCCTGCGAGAGAGGAAGGTGCCTGTGAATCCTTGTGTGCTCCTTCACACCGTGTTTCCACAGAGCCAGGAGATAACCAGGATTGTGCAGCAGTAAAAGCAACTGATGCTGTTTCTCCCAAAGAATGATCCGCAGGGCTTCCCTTCTGTGGTTTTAGTGCTGACTAAAATAAGTTGATCCTTATGGGTTGTGAGCAAAGCTTGGTAAACGCTTTGCTCCACCTGAATGCTTTTCTGAGACCTAGTTTTACGGAGCCAGGCTATCGAGTAGGTATATTGGCGTGTGTTTTAGAAGTAAGTCTTTGTCCAAAGCAGGCTCTCTTCTCATTAATACGACTAGTATAGAAAATACGCTGCTTCCATCCTCGTGTCTCTTCTGGAAAAGAAATGGGATTTTTCAAACTCAGCCACTACAGAAATTTGTCAAGTGAAAGCAGGACTGTGCTCAAAAAAAATATGGGATTAAGTGTCCATACTTCTTTTTCTGTGCTTCTTTAAACCTGTCCTCTAAGAAGCTCTTTTTTTCCCCACAGTAAGGAGATAGTGAGAGAAAACATGTGCTTAGGAGTAAAGCAATGCAGCAGGCAGAGCTACGTGTAGGATTGGACTACCAAGCTAGGGCTGGGACTCTATGATGATGATGCAGGCAGTATGGCTCTTTTCTTGATGTGTGTGTGTCCTTGACTGACTTATCTGCTCTGGCTTTTAGCTCTTCAGTCTATGGATGACTGCGTTACGGGCGATGGCATGTGTTGAATGTGCGAAGTGTTTCTGGGATCGTTGAGTCGAGGGCAATCTAAGTTCACTTCATTTTCTCCCACAGTAGGATAAAGTGCTCGTGGGGCAAAGCCTCTTTGTCCCTCAGATGCTTTTCTTGCTCTCATGCTTTTATTGTTTGTTTTTGAAGTGACCAATTCGCTCTGGCTGAGCAAAAAAAGCATCTGGGAGAGGCTAATGTCAGAGTATCAGCCAGAACTTGTCTTAATTAAAAATAATGATGATTCAAACAACAACAAAATGACCTAGCCCTTAAGGCTGCAGAGAAAATCAGTCCTGTTCGTGGGACATGTATCCCTGTATGTGTCTGAGTCTACAGGCAGGAGGCTCCAGCTTTACAACCACCAAAAGACAGCAAGTAACATCCCACCTGCCTAAACTGGGCAAGAGTTACACTCGCTTCCTGTACCTGCATCTTAAACCAGGCTCTGGAACCTGGATTTAGTTATTGCTGAAGGAAAGAGCTCATGGCTTTACCGACAGCTTTCCTGAGTTACTCTGGGCTTGTCTGGGGAGCAACTTTTATTTCATTAACCTCTGGAGAGTTAGCTCAGGCCTTCCAGCATGTGAGTACCATCACTGAAGCAGAGTAATTTGTTGGTGGTGTCCAGGACAGAGCATGCCTCGGAAATGGAGAGCGCTTGGCGTTTAATCAGGCCTCAGCAGTGTTCTGCATGTCACAAACCTCTTTAGTCTGTATCTGCCTCTTTAAATTTTTTTTGTAAAATATGATTATTTAATATTAAAAGACCTGAGCTAATTTATTTTATTACCTTCATTATCAAACAATAAAAAAGCGCTGTCCAACCCAAACATAATTAAAGCTGGCAGGAGTTCAGTTTTGTTGCAGCCCTGTTATTCTTTGTGGGTTTACACGTTCTCCTTGATTGCTTTCTGCCAGTTTATTTAACTCCCTCGGCCTGGTTTTGATAAGCCAGTCTGACTGGTTGGACCTTGCGTGAGTGCGAAGAAGGGAAGTTCTCTTGGCGTTAAAGCCTGCTCTTGAGAGGGAGCAATTAGGACAAAGTGTAGCGCTGGCATGCGAAGTGCAAGTTCATCTTGTGCCTACGCTGCCTTCCAGTGTAACCCCCTTTATGTTAACCTGTTGGGTGCTGAGCTGTAGCTGGCCAGTGGTAAACGCCAGGGGAAGTGGCTGAGGGAAAGGTGTAGATGGCTTCAGAGAAGATGGAGGCAACAGTCGTGCTAAATCGGGTGGAGCCAGAGCACAGATCGGTTGTTTCGCCCATCTAGTTTAAAGAGTTTGTGGGCCAGTTGGGAAACCCCGTTTTGGGTTAGGAGAGGATGTGTCCCATCAGACTGTTTGGAATGATCCTGACCTCAGGTCACTCATTCCGAGTCCTCCCTCAAGCTTGAAAAACAGGACCCGATGAAGTAGCAAAAGCTAGGAATGGGAAAAAGGCCGAGAGCCGAGCCTTGCGTGACTCCGGAGGCTGAGAGGGTGTGTGAACGCAGGGCAGGTGCGTGACTAGTGCGATGGGTTTGGGATTATTAGCGGCTTATGACTCCCAGTGCTCAGTGGCTGCTATCAGGAGCCTGCAGCGACTGTGATAGTGTGCGTGCTTGCATGCCTGCTGCCTGTACCGAGGGACTATTAGTGAAGGGAGCGTAATCGGTGGTTAGCGTGCAAGGCCGGGTGTTTGGACACATTTTGGGCCCTCTGTATCCACAAAGTGCTGGCTGGTGAGTCCAGAAATGAAGGTTGGAAGGATTTGGCAGGATCTACGCCACGAGGTTTTACTGTTACCTCACAGGAGTGCCTTACATTTCACTCAGAGAACCTCAGGATGTAGAAAACTTGCTGTTTCCGCCGTAACTTGACTTAGTGGTTTGTGACTGGGGTGCCCTGGGGACATGTGGCAGTACAAATAATTCCTTGCAATTAAAAATACATGCTGCTTTTCTCATTTGACTGTGGCACTTGCTTGTTACAACTGGTTCTTGTTAGATGGGTTTTGGTTGGGGGTTTTTTTTTTTTTGTCCGCAAAAGAGCCCGAGCCCACGAGTAACTGTTAGGTTTCCTCTCTGAGCGGATGTGTACGCGGTGGCTGGTCCCCTTTGAGTTCACATTGCCACAGATCATTTTCACTGGTCTGTGTCACATTCCCATGACTCTTTCCCAGGCAGTCCAAGCCATGCCGTGCCTCTGGGCTGCGATGAGCACCCCGGGTGGTTGTTGCTGTTGCCCCGAGTTCAGCGTGGGATGGGAATGCAGAGGGTGAGTCGGGGCTCCTGGGTGTGAATGCTGCAGCAGCAGAGCATGGTGATGGGAAGACAGAGTTCACGCTTTGACCCCACGTTAGGCATCACGCCTGAGCTGTAGCAGGTGTTTCTCTGAGTCCTGGAGCTTTCTGACCCATTGTGATCTGACAGTGGTGAACTAACAGTCTATTTCCCAGTAAATTCAGCTGTACTCTGCTGGAGTTGCTGGTTTAGCTCAGAGCAGTGCTCGCAAGCGATGTGAACCAAAGGAAGCCGTGCTACCCCTTACATGGGAGAGACCTGAAAGCATCCACTCCTTGTAGGAACATATTTCAAGGGAAGAATAGTCTTGTGGTAGAATCAGAAACACAGTAATTATTCTCAGTTTTCTTGTACTACACAGCTCAACATGCTGTCAAAAAATTGCTGCAATGTGTTTTGGTGGCAAGAAACCCTCTGTATTTATTCCTCAGAGAGTCTACAGTGTTTATTTCTGTGAGGGCCATGCCAGCTTGGCCTGCTTGGAGGAGGAACACACAGAGCTGGCCCGAATGGTTACACAGGGCTGTGTTTCTCTTACCTGCCGATTCTAAACAAGTCCGCTGTAGAAGCGAGTGGGAAGGACTGTGCTGCTGTCGCTGTTCTCAGCACGTGACAAACCCTTGTTTTGTTTTCCCTTGATGCACATGCTAGAGTGTTTCCTGGCTCACAGATCAGACTGTCAAAAACATCCAACAGGCTTGATCCTTTCAGCTGCATCGTTCCCCACCGCCTCAGTGCATTGTGGTGAGGAGCGCTTAAAGCACTGGAGGCCTCTATGAAAGAACTTAATATTCAGTGTGCAAGTCAAAAAGTCCACGTGTTCCTTTAAAAGTGCCAGCTGCCTGGTGGGTTTGTATAGAAATGTATATATTAATTATTTGGTCAAGCTCTGAGTGCTTTGCTCAGAGTAAGCTGACTCTGGTGTACCAGTTTGGCTTTGTCTTGGAAGGAGCCTGGATTCCTGGGTTAAGCAGAGCTGTGGTAACAACTTACAACCCTTTTTGCTGTTATCGTTTCTAAGTGCTATTGTATAAAACCTTCTGCAGCGTTCTGGAAAAGTCTCTGATTTTAACTTCTTTGTGTCTCCCTCCCCTTTGAACCCCAGACTCTGGGCTGGTTGTTCCAAGCGTGTCCTACGAGCTTCACAAAAAGCTGCTCTCGGTTGCGGAGAAACACGGGCTGACTCTGGAGCGAAGGCTGGAGATGACAGGAGTGTGTGCGAGTCAGATGGCCCTGAGCCTCCTTGGGGGACCCAACAGGTAAAGCTCTGTCCTCTCACTCTGCCGTGGGTTTGCGCCCTCGAAGCAGAGCTCAACTTCTCTTATTCTAAGTGGGGTTGAGGTTGGAGAGGCAGAGAGGCTGGGTTATTTTTGAGGTAAGTGTAGTGCGGCTGTCTCCTGCTGCTCACGTTGGTCCCTTGGCAGCCCTGCAACTAGAAGCAGCTGTCGCCTCTCTACCTTCTTTGCCTCTGAAAGATAAAAACACCTCATCCCAGAGCAGTGTTCTACCTCATGTGTCAACCTGTTGCCAAGTAATGATGAAAACAAAGCCGAGAGCTCAGCCTCCTGAAGCAGGAGGAAGCCTTACAGTAGGTTTTTCTCCCCACACACCCTACCAAGCCTCTCTAGGAAAGGACTGCAGGAACAGAAACAGCATCCTGGATGAATGGCTTGCTGAGGGCTTCTTTTTGGCTCTTGCTGTCCCAGTTACAGAAGTGTCTCTTGAGTCAAAACAAGCAGAGAGAAGATTTCCCCCCCCACCCCTCCATTTACTGGGAATTTTTTCAGGGAATTGAGCTTCACGCTGGGTGTAACCCCAGGCACATTAAACCCATGCAGAATTTCTGGTGAGCTGCTCCTTTTGGCAAACAAATAAACCTTTCCTTTGTTGTTTTGTACATGTTACAGTTTGATGGTGTTGATAGAAACAAAGATCAACTCATGGAAACAAAGGTGCTGCATAGCTAAATTACATTTTGGGCATCTCTGCCTAAACTGAGAATATCCTGCTTTTCCAGAAGGTGGGTTTGGTAGCAGGTTCGGAGTGTACTTACTCTTTATTCCCAGGTTTATTTACCAGGACCTGATTGTTTGATTGAGAGCAGTAAGTGATGACATACCAGGCAGCACTGACCCTATCAGCTGATAATCTAAGCCACCCTTGATGGCGTGCAGACCATCTGTTGATGGTGTAACTCACCTTGTGTTTTTAAGGTTCTCTAGTTAGTCACCTTCTAAAATCAGAAGGGCAGAGGGAAAGCAAAGCCTCCTGAAAGAGAAATTGCCCTGGATTCAGGCACACCTCCTACTTTGAGTAGTACAGTTTGGCTGGGTGGTGAGCCAGAGTACACCGGGATGTTGTGCTCTCTGCTGTGGGTGTGAGGAAGTCTTGAAGGAAACCTGCAGGCAGAGCAGCTCTCGAGCGTCAGCGCTGTGAAAGGATGTGGGTTCCTTCTCGGAGGCAACGGAAGATTCGCAAAACACCTGTAAATTTGCATTTTACTGATTTCTTTTTTTTTTCTGCTTACAGGAAGAAGTTAAAAGGTTCTTGGGTTTATTAAGTCTCCTTTTGTCTGCGTTTTTAGGCTGAACCCGAAGAACGTCCATCAGCGGCCCACGGTAGCCCTGCTGTGCGGTCCCCATGTGAAGGGCGCCCAGGGGATCAGCTGCGGCCGGCACCTTTCCAACCATGACGTCCATGTCATCCTTTTCCTTCCCAACTTTGTGAAGATGTTAGAATCCATCACCAACGAGTTGAACCTTTTCAGCAAGACGCAAGGCCAGCAAGTATCCAGCGTCAAAGGTGAGTGAGCGAGGAGCAGATCTGCTCTCCAGGCGCCTCAGTACCTCACAGAGACCTGCGCAGCTCAGCTCCGCGGTGCCTGCCCGGTCCGGTGGCACCATCTAGTGGCACTGCCATAAGGGAGGTGGCTGGTCGGAGGCTGGTGGGATGGCAGAGACTGGAGATGTTCAACAGCAGAGCAGTTGTGCTCATACAGATGTTTCCTGTGTGAACAAATATGGAAGAGCTGTTGTACGGATCTGAGTCAGAGTGGCCGTGCTCTTGGGATAAGGGCCGCCCTTGTTCAGCATCTCCATGCTGCAGGGAAGCCAGCGTCTGCTTCAGACCAAGCAGGGGGCTCTGCTGAATAGTCCCAGCAGCTGTTGGAATTCAGATCTTGCAGCTGGAATAAACTGATGCAAGAGAGAGAGAGGCGGCTTCTCTCTCTATTTTCATCAACGGGACTTTTCAAACGTGCTGAGATTTAACTCCTTGGGACAAGCAAACCTGGGAGTTGGGGTGCTGCACGATGTTTTGCATAGGGGGTGTGGGGGAGTTGATCTACTTGCCCATTCTAAAAGAGGAGTCCTTGCCAGGAGGACTCTGGTCTATCGTCAGGTAAGAGGGATGTAGCAGATACAGCGCAGAGCAAGCAGGTGGAGCTCAGTGCAGCACACGATGCCTTCCCACAGCAGGAATAGCATGTTCCAGGAAAAAAAATAGGACCTTGTGGAATATAAAATAATCCTTTTATAATGAAGAGGGAGCGCTGCTGCTTCCCTGAGCTGCCTGGCCTGGTGAGCCAGCTCAGCAGCGGCATCTGGTGCTGCTCAGGTGCTGAGTGCTTGATGCGATTTTGTACCTGAGAGCCTGGGGATCCTCTCCCCAGAGCTTTTTAAATATCAGGGTCAGTGTTTTTTGTAGAAAGCCAGCAATAGCAGGTAAGGCCAGACGTGTTTGCAGTGAGGAGGGGAAAAAGAGAAGTACCTGCTGGGTGGTGGAGGGGAGGGAAGGTTAAGGAACCAAGGTTCCTGGCTTCAGGCTGGTCCTCAGCACTCAACAGTGTCTATGTTTCTTTCAGATCTCCCTGATACACCTGTTGACCTAGTGATCAACTGCCTGGATTGTCATGAAAATGCCTTTTTGAGAGATCAGCCTTGGTACAAAGCAGTTGTGGACTGGGCCAACCAGAACCGGGCACCTGTCCTCAGCATAGACCCTCCAATAAACGAAATGGAGCAGGGCATCGATGCCAAGTGGTCGCTGGCCTTGGGCCTGCCGCTGCCCCTGGGTGAGCGGGCAGGGCGTGTGTACCTCTGTGACATTGGCATTCCCCAGAAAGTCTTTCAAGAAGTGGGAATAAATTACCACTCACCCTTCGGCTGTAAATTCGTCATCCCCCTGCACTCCTCTTAAAAAGGCCATCCCAGCCCCACGGCTCTGAAGGGAGTGAAGAGAGAAGGAAGGAGGTCTGTCGAAATAAGCTGTCCAGTGGATCCTGACTAGTAAACTCGTGACGCCTTAAGGATGTGAAGTTCTGGAGAGTTTTCCTTCCACAAGAAACCTTGTGTATTTAAAAAAAAAAAAAAAAGGAAAAAAAAAAAGAAAAAAAAATCACAAAATGAAACAAAAAAAGGAGGAAGCGAATGTTCCTGCGAAGCTGTTCTGTTCTCCTGTGCCATTGTGTGAAGGGACATGCAGGAAGATGCTGTCTGTCCCTGACCAAGGGGCTGTCAGTGCCCAGGCCCATCCGGGGGGCTGTTTATTGAGGGGGGTGTGCGTGGTGGTGGTACAGGTGATGGTTTGGCAATTTTTGAGATGTATTTCTTGGTCCTTCTGGGCAGATAGACCCAGCAAGGGCACCCCGCTGCGAACGGCACCCCTCCATTGTGTAGAAATACCTTCTGTCACGGTCGTACCGGGAGGGAGGGTTTGGTTTCATTCCGTTGATGTTAATTTTGACTTCCCCCTCCCTTGTTTTTTATGTTCCTGAAGGCAGTTGAAGCTCACTCTCCCTCCTGGACCCTCAAGGAGAGAGCTCCCTCTTTGGAAAGCTTGTGTCAGGAGCCAGGAGCTCTTGGGTCACGCGTGCTCTGGGAACACAGATGCCCTCAGCCAGGGCTTTCTTGCTTTTTGTTTGTTTGCTTAGTGGGTGAAGCTCAGGTCTGCAGGAGCAAGGTGTGTTTTGGGAAAGAACTTTTCCAGGAGAGTTGTGGTTTTGGGGTTTGGTTTTCTTTCTTTCTGGCACGTGCAGGGCTGTATCAGGGAAAGGACAGCGAAGCAGGGCAGGGTCACTCAGTTTGTCACGTGGTGTATGATGCAGGCGATGTTTGGGTGAGTTCTCCCAGTGCTTCCAGTATCCTTCCTGTGCTCAGTGTGGTTTGGGAAGCAGGTTGTGGATCCTGTTCGTTCGCTTCGGGCTTGAATCAGATGTGTGGGGTGGGCGAGTGTCTGTGCACCCACGTGCTGGTAACCAAGGGTGTGGATCCTCAGCTCCCCTTTACCTGTGGGAGATGGTGTGGTGAGAGCTGCTGCCCTCCTGGGGGGCTACAGCAAGAGGTTCTCACCCAAATTAACCGAAGGGCTCGGCTCTACCTGCTCTTAGGGCCGTGCTGGCTCCCCATGAGTGCTGCAGGAGGTGCTGTAAGGGCGAGCTGCTCCTTTGGGACAAGGGGGCAGAGGCAGGGCCAGGGCCCTGTTCTCCCCACAGGAGCACTCAGCTCTCTGCTTGTGCCCTGTGCCGGGAGTGTGGGCAGCACTTGAAGCTCTGCTACTCCTCTGGTACCTCAGCCTTGCAGCTGGGAGGGCTTCAGAGCTTTGGATGGGGTTTGTTTCTCTCCAGGGGAGCTGCATCACTTCTGGGACTGAAGCACAGGGATGCATGTGTGGAAAGGGTCACCTGCTGGTTCAGCTGCCGCTGTGCTCTGCTGAGCCTCTGCAATACCCTTGGCAAACGTGTTATCCCACTTGTGATCCGAGGGGTGAGGATATAGGGCCCAGTGCTTGTCTTTCGTCTACTTAGAACAACAGCTGAGTGTATCTGAGGAGGAGGGAAGAGATTTCCCTGACTGAGTAACTAATACTGAATGGAAGTGCGGAGGGGAAAAGCCCCAGCCCCTAAGGCCAGGGGCCTGGTGAGCACCAGGTTCTGACCTGTGAGCTCTCCCCCTGCACCTTGCCAAATCTACCTCAGCAGGACAAAGGGTTCTGTCCCTCCCCTGAGCTTTTCCCCGCTGAGGGTCGGCCGACCAAACGCCTTTCTCCTTTCTTTGCTGGCTCAGCCAGGCCAAGGAGCTGTGGCTGGTTAAACAGGCGGATGGCCAGCCCTGGCTGTTGCTGTAGCAGCGTTAGCTTTAGCCCCCTTCTTTTGCACTTCCTAGCTTGAAAACACTCAATTTGGTTTTTTTAAAACCCCACCCCCTGCTCTTTCAATTTCTGCTTTTCTTGCTTCTTTTGGGTTTGGCTCTTAAACTGTAGGTTGTACCCGTGGAGAAAGGCTGAAGGCTTCACAGCCAGGTTCTCTTCTGCCACGAGCTGAAGTTAGTTAGGTATTGTATCTGCTTGGGATGGCATCTAGGCTCGGGTCTGTTCTCCCTGCTGCCCAGCTCTGGGAAGCACTGAGGCCCCCTGCAGCTGTACACTTCCCCAGGTTTAAGCAAAAAGGATAAAGCTGATAAAATAAAAGCGGTGCTGCCTCAGGGAAGGGTACACACCCCCACGTGAGGAAGGGGAGTCCTGCTCCCTTCCTGCATGGTGTTTAGGGCACGGCAGCTTTGGGCTGCGTTTGGCACCATTAAACTTTAGCAGGCCTGTTTTGTGGAGGCATGACTGGGATTTTGGAGATTTGGCTGTGCTTTCCCCTTGGATCCAAAGGTGTACTTGAGGAAGTACAGGCCTCAACCCCCCCCTTCCCAAAATGCATCTTGTGTGCAGGTGAGAGCTCTTCTGGAGCACCTGACACCCAGAAAGATGTCTGGGTTCCTCCTTCTCCCCCTTCCCAGAGTTAATTCAAAGAATGAAACACTTCAAACTCTTAATTTCTTTTTTTTGGGTCTGTTTGTTGAGCTCGTTTCTACTCCCCCCCCCAACCCTAACGTTACCCCATCATAGGAACTGCCTGTGAGTGCTGCTCTGGTCACTTCACCCGTGAAGATCACTGCACTATGACCTCACTGCTTGATATTCCATTTGTGACCTAATTGTTTGTTAATGACTTAATTCCTGCCGCTACAGGGGGACGTCCTGAAATAAAGTGCAACTATTCATGCATGCTGTTTGTGCACAGCCGTGTTTATTTCTCTGCTGTCCTTCTGGAGCCTGACACCACAGCTGGAAGAAGCCTTCCCGCTGCTCCACGCTGTTTGGGAGAGCGAGAGCAGAGGCTGGGCAGAGTCTTTCCCCCCTCCAGTGAAGCAAAGGTACCTGCTGCTTAGTTTCCAGTTAATTTTTTTCCAACATCTCCATCTCCCTTTGCAGAAAAGGCAAAGCTGGGAGCAAGAGAACCCTACACCTGCCTACAAAGGAAGTATCAAACAATAAGAAACACTTTATTTTAACTTTACAACATATAAATAGACAAATCTGTGCTTTCCAGGGGAGCTTTTCTTGCCCTTCCCTCCCCAGGGTCTTTTGTCACAGTGCCCCAAGCCCCTCTGAACCCTGAGGGAGAAGAGGCCCCCAAGGTTGCTCTGCAGAAGCCGGACTGATCCTGTATGTACAAATCCAGCTGGTGTCACACCCTTCCCAGCGTCATCTGCTCAGGTCCCGGCTTGCGCCCCGACCGCACAGCAGCCTCTCCTCTGCGGAGAGGCCAGCGAAGAAAGGATGCGACAGAGCTTCCGAGAACGTGATCCTCCGGGAAGGGTCGAATTCCAACATCCTCCTCATCAAGTCAAAGAGGTGTGCGTGCTCCAGCGAGTCGTGCAGCATGTATGTCTGGAAGAGAAGGGTGGGACAGAGAGAGAGGGACAGGGGCTGAAGCCTCGGCCCCATACAGCGAGGTAACAGCCGCGCTCCCATCCTGATTCCCCAGTGTAGAGTTTGGGGCTCTCTAAAAGCCAGTTTTTAAGGGAAATTCCCATCCCTAAGCCCCCACCCTGCTGCTCTGGAGAAGGGAATGGCCCAGAGGTTCAGCCTCACAATACAACCAGCCCCCCGCCACAGAGCAGCACCTACCCTCAGGGGTTTGCAGTTCTCCTGGACGTATCTCCCATCAGACGTGTTCTCATCCCACACCAGGTTCCCATTGTGGAAATATTTCTGCTTCCTGATGAAGAGAAAAGGTGACATTTAGTGAGGCTCCTTGTGGGACCTACACTGATGTGAGGACAGAGGATCAGCCACACACTGTCCTGAGGTCAGGAAGAGGTTCTTACCGAGTTTTGTGGATCATGTGAGATGGAATTGGCCCAAGGATTTTTTCCATCATGACAAGATGCTCACGGTTCTCATGGGTCTGCCAAGGGAAAAAGCACCAGTGAGTTAGAGGGAGATGGGGTGACAAAAACCTTGTGGGGTGTGTTCCCCAATACAAGTGCAGGGGAAGAAGAATGGGCCTCTGTTGGGAATGACACAACTCCTGTCCACCTCTTTGATTTCCTAGTCTTCACGGGCATAGTGAAAAGAAACCAGAAGCTGGCTGAACCTTGTCCTCCCAGCAAGGCATGAGTACTCAACCCAGGAGCCTTCTCTGGCTTATTTTCAAGCTCCACCTCTGATTTTTACTGCCTGATCTGCATTTCCCTTCCCTGAAGCTTGAGCCACCCGGGATTCTTAGGACACAAGGCCTGTAGCAACAGTCGTACCTGGAAGAGTGTGAAGCCGCGGTAGTACTCAAACAGAATGCAGCCGGTGCTCCAGACATCGCAGGGCTGTGCCCAGCCCAGCTCTGCAACGAGAGGCAAGTTACCTTCATAGAATCATAGAATCACAGGGGTTGGAAGGGATCTCGAGAGATCATCGGGTCCAACCCCCCTGCCAAAGCAGCTCCCCAGCTCATATTGCACAGATAGGCGTCCAGACGAGTCTTGAATATCACCAGAGAAGGAGACTCCACCACCCCCCTGGGCAGCCTGTCCCAGGGCTCTGTCACCCTCACTGGGTAACGGTTCTTCCCCATGTTGGTGTGGAACTTCCTGTGCTCCAATTTACAGCCATTGCCCCTTGTCCTGTCCCCGCAGACACTGAAAAGGGGCTGGCCATTTCCCCCTGCATCCCATACTTCAGATATTTATAAACATTAATTAGGTCCCCCCCCTTAGTCTTCTTTTCCCCAGACTGAACAGCCCCAGCTCACTCAGCCTTTCCTCATACGGGAGATGTTCCAGGCCCTTAATCACCTTTATAGCCTCCTCTGGACTCTCTCAAGGAGATCCCTGTCTTTTTTATCCCAGGGAGCCCAGAACTGGACACAATACTGCAGGTGGGGCCTGACCAGGGCAGAGTAGAGGGGGAGGATCACCTCCTGTGACCTGCTGGCCACACTCTTTCTAATGCCCCCCAGGATCCCATTGGCTCTCTTAGCCACCAGTGCATGCTGCTGGCTAATGGCCACCCAGTCCCCCACCAGGACCCCCAGGTCCTTCTCCACAGAGCTCCTCTCCAACAGGTCACCCCCAGCCTGTACTGATCCACGCTGTTATTCCTTTCCAGGTGCAAGACTCTCCACTTACTTTTATCAAACCCCATCTGGTTTCTCCCTGCCCAGCTCTCCAGCCTGTCCAGGTCTCGCTGGATGGCAGTGCAGTGCTCCTGCGTGTCAGCCACCCCTCCCAGCTTTGTATCATCGGCGTACTTGCTGAGGGTGGATGCTATTCCCTCATCAAGGTCATCAATGAAGATATTAAACAGGACTGGACCCAACACCGAGCCCTGGGGAACACCGCTGGTAACAGGCCTCCAGTCAGACTGTGCTCCACTGATCACGACCCTCTGAGCCCGGTCCGACAGCCAGTTCTCAGCCCACCTCACTGTCCACTCATCTATCCCATGATCTCTCAGCTTTGCTATCAGGGTGTCATGGGAGACAGTATCAAAAGCCTTGCTGAAATTAAGGTAGATGACATCCACTGCTCTCCCTCCATCTACCCAGCTACCTTCATCCTCTCTACCAGTTCTTTGTTGAAGCCGCAGGAGGATCACCCAAAAGCAGACAAGAGTTCTCCTCCACCGGTCCCAGATTCCCGAAATCCCAGCAGTCCTCACCCAAAATCACTTCAGGAGGACGGTAGTGCCGGGTAGCCACGATGGTGGTGTGATGCTCGTGATCGAAGGTGGCGCTGCCGAAATCTGCCACGCGAATGCTCGTGTTCCGAATGGATTTCTCCTCACAGCTCTGCAAGCAAACACCCCAGTCCTCAGCGCTTCTGAGAGCTGGTTCAGGATTAAGCTAGGCTTTGAGAGGAGCCCTTTGACCCCACAACTGCCAGGTCTGACCTAATCAGAAGGATTAGAACTGTAAAGCTCTGAGCTCTTTGCATTTTAGATCAGTGTTAAGCTGCTGAATGCTCTGCTTCACAGGCTGCGGCCACTGAAGCAGCCTTGAGGCTTTTAGACCATAGGAGTGAGCAAGAAAGGCCTGGCTTGTGCTAAATGTGCTGAGCAGGGAAGGAAAGGCAGGCTGTTCCTGCTCTAGCCTCCTCTTTTTTGGCCATCACCCACCTTCTTCTCGTTGTACAGAGTGTCAAAATCCGAGTTGACAAACAAGATGTTTTCTGGCTTGAGGTCAGTGTGAGTCAGCTGGTTGTCGTGTAGAACTGCACGGGCGGAGGAGAGAGGAAAACAATCACATTATAAATAAGCAGCAGACAATGACACGCTCCTTATGCAGCTCCCTGTAAAACCACCAAGCCAACTCTTCCTCAGCTCCCTCCCGGTGAGGCACCGTGACCCAGCAAGACTCACATCTCAAGGCATGGCAGAGCTGGTAGGCCATGTGCCGGATCTGAGGGAGAGGGTAGGGTTGGAAGTTATTCTCCTTCAGGAACTCAAAAGTGTTCTTGCCCAGGAGCTCAAAGGCAATGCACATGTGGCCGTGGAAGTTGAACCAGTCTGACATCAGGACGCACAAGCTGTGAGGACAGAGAGACAAAAGAGGATTCATCATTGTGCAGGGATGAGGCAGAACAGCTGTTCTCCCTGGGTTTGGCTCCTTTGGAAGCGGTTGGTGAGCAAAAGCTCTGGGGACTAGAAAGTATCTCATAGTATCAGAGACTGGTCTGGGTTGGAAGGGACCCCGCGGGGCACAGAGCTCCAACCCCCTGCTGCAGGCAGGGCCACCAACCTCCAGGCCTGGATCTACACAAGGTTGCCCAGGGCCCCATCCAACCTGGCCTTAGACACCCCCAGGGATGGGGCACCCACCCCCTCTCTGGGCAGCCTGTTCCAGCCCCTCACCACTCTCTCTGTAAAAAACTTCCCTCTAACGTCTCATCTAACCCTTCCCTCCTTCAGCTTCACCCCATCCCCCTTGTCCTGCCCCTGTCTGCCCTTTAACAAGCTGATTCCCCTCCTGTGTCTCTGCTCCCTTCAGGGATGGGAAGGCTGCAATGAGGTCCCCCCACAGCCTTCTCTTCTCCAGGCTGAACCAGCCCAGCTCCCTCAGCCTCTCTCCATAGGGGAGCTGCTCCAGCCCTCTGATCATCTCCGTGGCTCCTCTGACCCCTCTCCAACAGTCCCACATCTTTCTTGTATTGGGGCCCAGCTCTGGACACAGGACTGCAGCTGGGGCCTCCCAAGAGCAGAGCAGAGAGGGACAATCCCCTCCCTGTCCCTGCTGCCACCCCTCTGCTGATGGAGCCCAGGATAAATCCCATTCAATTCTCCTCCCTAGGACCTGGCAGGTCAGTTGTCAAGGCTCTGGTGCAACGGGAGCCAGACCCTTCTTCCAAAACACAGAGGAACGAGATGGGGCTTTTCACCCCCACACACTGGAGGCAAGTAGCAGATACTCAAGTCCTCAGCCCCACGGTCCTTCAAAGACATCACCCAAGCCTTGCAGGAACTTACAATTTGTTCTCCTTGTCCTTCTCCTTGATTTTTTTCAGGACATTGATTTCCAGCCTGGCTGCTTCCCGGTACTTTCCCACATTTTTAATGATTTTCAGCGCCACCTGAGATTTGCCTCTGTAAGGAGAGAGAGAGAGAAAATGCCTGGAGTTGGAGTAAAAATCCTATGTACAGCCCGGAGAGAGGGCACAGCCCAGTTATTCCAGTCACTTTTTGATGTGTTAAGAGACTCTTTACTGGGTAAGGCTCCAGAGAGAGCTGCAGCCAGCTCCACCAGTGTGCTGTTTCCTGACACAGCCCCGTAAGGTCGCTGTGCCTCTGACAGCTGGAGGGATTGCCAAGGAGGCAGGAGAGCCCAGCGGCTCCTACGCTATGCTGACCCCGCGGCTCGGAGCCAGACAAGAGGTCAGGAAGACACAGGGGTCAAGTGTAATCAGGGGAGGAGTTAGGAAATAAGAAAAAGGAGAAGTATGTGGGCAGATTAAGAGGTCAGAGTTCACTGCAGCAGAGCAGCCTGAATGAAGCCCCCGGCTTCCCCCTCTCCCTCCAAACTCGGGGGCTGAGATCCGAAGCAGACCCCTTTCCCCTCACTCAGAGAGAGAATTTCTACTGTAGCACCAAGCAGAAGGTGATGCAAGTTTTTTGGGGGAAAACAGCAGTGCTAATCCTGGGCTTGAGGTGCAAGGGTCCAGTGTGGGGGTAGTTTTGGGGAAGGGAAAGACACCCACCTGGCATGGTCCACGCACTCCACCACTTTGCCAAAAGTACCTTCTCCCAGGCTGCCGACAATTTCATCTAGGAGAGAAAACAGGAGTGGATGTGAACTTGGGAGGCTCAGCTGGAGCTGGAGGTCCTGCAACTTCACAGCCATAAAAACATCAAAGCAAAAAAAAAAACCAAAACCAATTAAAAAAAATAAGAATAAAAGAAGTGTCTTGCTGCTACGCTCTTTAAAACTCAAGTGTCTACTGTCTGCCTCAGGCAAGTTACTGGTCAGTCCATTTAGAAGCAATAAAACACTAGAGACCCCTCGAGCGTGACACGAGAGCTCTCGTCTAACGCGGGGATAGGAAGGAGAGAGGTAAAGTTTTACGCAAGGTGGCTGTATGTACATCGCTCCCGGAGCCAATCGCCGATCCTGCACACCAGGTGGCCTTCCTTGTCATCTTCCACGCTCCTGCTGCGCTTACTGCTCTGTTGGCTCCTCTGTACGCACCGCCGCCCCCCGAACCGGCGTACGACCAAGCGCGCACACGGCGGCGGCGGGATCGGGTTGTCATTCAAAGGTGGAGAGGACGGTGCCGTCGGTGGTTGGATTTTCCAGATCCCAGCATTTCATAAGGCACACAGCATATATAACGATAGGGATATTGCAAGGGACACGTCAAGACACAAAACTAACTTGCAAAACAGAAAAGTAATCAACAGCTACAGGTATGAGGTAAAAAAAATCAAACTCAAAACCAAACCAAGTCGCTCGTTAAGCCGCCGCCGTTAGTGCCCCCCTCTTCTCTGAAGGGAAGCGGCAGCGGGGAATCAGAGAGGCACAGAGTATCCTGAGTTGGACCCACAGGGATCATCAAGAAGCTCCAGGGTTAAGGCGGCTTGGCAGGGGCACTGCCATCCCCCTGCTTCCTCCTCTGCAGCGTAAGGAGGGCTCTGCCAGAACTACGTACTTCTCCGCTGGCAAACGGCACGAAGGGAATAGGAGCTGTGGGGCTCGGATAAGCCACCCAATAGAAGCCAGAGTACTGGTTCTCCCTCTGTGTAGCCAGCTCTTTTCTGCCTCAGGTAGGAGATCGCTGGCTACCCAGAGCCACGTCCTGCCCCTGTTACCAACTGGCTCTTCCCTTCTCGGCAGAGCCAACTACGGTGCCGATCCTAAACCCTGCTACAGAACACAACACGGGGTTTAAATCCTGAGAGAAGTTAAAGGAGTCCCCCTGAGGAGCCTTTCGCTCCGCTTCAGGTGTCTGCTCAAGGTAAAACATCACGCTTGCCCCTGCTACTGCTGGCTTCTACTGGAAAACCAGCCCACCGTTCCCGAAAGGACCTGGGATCTGCAAAGCAAGCTGCCCTAGTTCCTCATCTTTTTCTATTTCAGCCTTAGAAATAAATAAATAAAATCATTACTTAGGATCCCTACAGCCAGAGAAACGAGTCCGAAGCTCTACGTTGCCGTGCCCGAGCTTCCATGGGGCTCCTGTTGCCCCTCGCCCTCCCTGGCTAATCCCGAATAGCGAGCTACACCCCAAGAGACCAGCTGAAATGGAGGAGAAGGCAGAGAGGACAGTCCAGAAAGCCAGGAGGCTTCCAAGGAGTTACATCCCCATGCCCTATTATCACCGCATACACAAACCGTGCTGGAGGCTTAGTTTTGGGCCAGGGGGGTTGGGGGGGGGTTGGCCTAACCTTGGCCTTTCTCTAAAATTAAAATAAAGCCAAGTGGAAAGGAATGAAAGGAGGGAGGGGACAGACTGTCAGAGGTTCCTGGACGTGACTGCAGGGATCGAGGCTCGGTCAGTGGTTGGGGTTTAAAAGCAATCCATCTGTGAGAGATGGAAAGGTTCCGTATGGGAAAGGAACGGTGAAGCAGGTCTGGTACCTCACAGGCTATTCCTGGGACCTGCCTCCCCCGCCCAGTGCCAAATGTTCCCTGATAACCAGGGAATACTCCCCCAATAAGAGGGAAAACAACACCGGAGTAAGTTTTCTGAGAAGCTGAAATCCAAGGACACACATGCAGCCTTTCCCTAGGGACTGGGGGGTGGGAAGGCGGTACAAGCCATGGGGCTAACACCGTGGGGAGAGCCTGGCTGGTCCATCCCACCACTCCCTACCGAAAAACCTCCCCCCAAACAGCAGCAGGATGCAGAAGCGAAGCCCCAGCTGTGTGTAAACCTGACCAATGCCAAATCCCCCGCGGCTGAGGCTTTCCCTAATCCCTTCCCCAGCTGTAAAGAAGCCAGCTTAGTTTCCTCACATATTAAGGCTACAAGGGCTAGTAAGAACTGAGGACGGAGAGCTACAAAGGCTTCCCGCTTCACGAGACACGGATTTTTCCGGACTACACGTTCTACATAATGAAAACAAACACCAAAAAAGAAAGAAAGGAAGGAAAAAAAAAAACCAACCAACCAAATCCAAACGGGATTAGAGGTACTCACCCAGAGCGTTCGGAGCTGAAAGGAGGGAAGAACCATTAACACCCTGACCAATCCTCAACTCCTCCTGGATGTTACTCACCGAGGAAGCACTGCTACAAGACCTGGTCCTGCGTTTCCGGCAGTGATGCTGGTGTTTCTTGGGACGGTGCTGCTCTCTGCCTCTGGATCGCCGCCAGTTTCGGGAGCGGGTCGAGTAATAATCCTCTCCGAAAGACGGGCTTCGGTCTTCGAATCTGTAGGCGTCGCTGTCCCGCCTGTATCTCCTGGCGTAAGGCATCCTGTCATGGCTGGAAGGCCAAATAAAAATATATTTAGGAGCTTGGAAAAGCAGGAGAAGCAAAATCCTGCTGAAAATCCTGCTGCAGGGTGGGAGGGAAACAGCGGCAAGTGTCCCAGCTCCAAACCCTGCTCTGCTGCGGCTCAAACGCTGACCTGCTCCTGGCCAAGCTCCTCAGATAAGAGCAAGGGGAAAGTTTACAGAGGAAAGAGAGCAGCGCTCTCCCGGCTGGAGGAGCCGGAGGGAAGAAACCCCCCTCTGCTTCCAGTCGGATCTGAGCTGCCTGCCTCAGCCCAGCCACCTCCACAGAGTGTTTTTCCTATCATCGTTTCTTCCCCCGGCCCCAGGGAGGGGGGGGGGAAGGTGCCTCATTAATCCTCCAGCTAACGAGATCCGAAGGCAGCAGCGGTGCCCAAGTCACCCCCCCCGCCAGCTCCCAACAGGGACTGGGGTCCCCCAAACACACGTGCACCGGATCCAGAGCCAGAAGGAAGATTCCAGCCTCCCAAGGCACAGTGAAGCCTCCTGCACCTCAAGTGATGAGTGGAAGAGCTGGATCCCCACAGTGGGAAGGGCCAGGAAACACCAAGCCCAAGCTCCCCTGTGCCAGTGTTCATCGCCTGGCACCCTGAGGTCCCGTCAGTGATGAGAGCAGGGACCTGTTCTTGTTCACACCTATTTTGGCAGCTATTGGCTCTCTAAGGGGATACAGGAATAACACCCTCGAACACAGAGGGTGCTGGCTTCCAGGTTAAAGGGGTGAGAAGGTTTTCACCAACAAAAAGCCTGTTTTCCACCCAAATCCGTCCTGCACAACCCATGGGATGAACGGAAAAGGCCGTCACGTGCATCAGCTGTTCTTTCACAACCTGGTTCCGTTCCAGCCAGGCTTGGGAGAGGGATTAAACTGGAGAACACCTCAAGAATGGCAAGATGAACTCTTGACTGCACCTGCCCTGTTCAGCCAGCAGATCCGTACCAGCTCCAGCACCTCATCGTCCCAGTGGGAACACCAAAGAGAAGGATCAGAGGTAAAATCCAGAGCCAAAGCCAGATAGGGACACTTGGGTCCCTTGTGATGGTGTTGGGGAGGAAAAAGCACGTCAATTTAAACCTGATTTGGGAAGGAAACAGGTCTTTGGGAAAGGCTTTGCCTCAATACTGGGAAGCATGATTCCGGGCTGCTCTCCCACATTAACATTAAAGGCTGGCTTTGGGAGAACTCCTGGCTGGCTATGGGGCAAAGGGAAGGCACTTTTAAAGCCTGAAGTGGGGGTTTTAAAGCCGATGGGCACTGGGAAAAGGAAAAGCTGGCATTACCAGAACGGTGCTGGAGGCCATAGGGTTTATAGGATAACCGTCCCCACTGGGTCCCTCCGCTCCTACCTTCTGGATGGCGATCTCCTGGGGAGATCCCTGCGGGGTGGGTACCGCAGCCTGCCCTCGTAGTCCCGGCTGCGGGATCTCCTCCTCTTCCACCGGGGATCCAGGTAGCTCTCCTGCTCCGGGGACCGGTACCTCTTACAGTGCTGCATCTGAAGAGGAGGAGGAGGGGGGAAGACGGGGCCCGGATGGGAAACCTTCGGCTCCCGCCCAGAGACCACCCCAAACGGAGCGCGGGGATGCCAGGGCCCCGCCAACCCCAGCGCCGGGAAGGGCTTGACGCTGGAGGCCCGGGTTGCTCTGTGTGTGTGTCCCCGATAACCGAGAGGCCGAGCCCGCCCGCCCCGGGACGCCCCGGCCCCCCGCCTCGGCCCCGCTCCGCCCGGCCCGGCCTCACCTCCCCTCCGCGCCCCTCCGCGGCTGCGGCCCGGCCCCACCGGCCCCACCGGCACTTCCGCTTCCGCCGCCACCGGCCCGGCCCCGCCCCCTGCTCCGCGCCCCGGAGGCCGCCGGTATTAACGGCCCGGGCGGGGGGGGCGGCCTGGGCCTGGCCTCCCGCTTCTCTCTCCCCCCGCGGTGGGGGCTCAGGCCCCCGTTACCGGCGAGCACGATCGTGCTGGAGCCCTTTATTATTAAACCGCTCATTTAAACCGGAGCGCCGCCCGGGAGGGGATACGGGGGGGCGAGTCCTGGGCTTCTCGGCCGTGGCCCGGCTGGTGGGATGGGGAAGGGGCTGCAGGAGCCGGTGGAAGGCGCTGGTGGGGTGGAAGAGTATGTAGCTGCCACCACGGAGGGGGGTGCTCCCAGTTTGGGGGGGCTCCAGTTGGGTGGGCTCCCAGTTTGGGCAGGCTCCCAGTTTGGGGGGAAGGCTCCCAGTTTGGGGGGGAGGTCCCAGTTTGGAGGGGGAGCTCCCAGTTTGCAGGGGGAGGATGTCCCAATTGGGCAGGCTGTCAGTTAGGGGAGGGGCTCCCAGTTGGGTGGAGGCTCCCAGTTAGGGGGGCTTCCCACCCATCTCCCACCACAGCCGAGGTCTGAGGGCTGGCAGGACACGGGCGATGGCCACAGCGGTGAAAGGTTCCTCTTCTCCTCCCCCTGCCCAGGCCAAAAGCCACCTCTCTCTCCTCAGACCTGCTCTATAAGGGGCTCATGCCAACCAGCACCTGCCCCCAGCGCTGGAGATGGAGCCCACACTGACACACGGGGCAAGACCCGGCCTCTCCAAGGCTCAGACATCCCCCTGTGCTTGCCCAGGCAAGCCTTGTCCATGGGCTGGGTCAGGGTCTGGGGAGGTCAGGCTGGATCTGGTGCCACCGCGCCGTCTCCAGCTGCCCCTGGCTCCCCATCTCCCTCCAGTGCAGCAGCCCAGCCCCAGGGGCGCGGGGACCCACCGGCACATGGCCCACGGGGGTGCCACGGGTGTAGATGCGTGCCTGTGATGGGAGAGGGACATGGTTGGTGTCCTTCAAGCTGAGCTAGAAACACCCATTGCCCCCAGAAGAATGATCCCCGCTCCGGTTGCCCCCTGCAAGCAGCAGGGTTCACATCTGTCTCCTCCAACAAGTGGGGGGTGCTGAGCCCCCCCATTTTCAGGAGATCCAAGCCACCTTCTTGGCTGTAGTCACCTCCAGCCCGCTCACCTGCATGACGGTGAACTCCAAGGCCAGGTCCTGCTGCTGGATGTCCCCTGCGGGGAGGCTGAAGAGGAAGGGCGCGTTCCACACAGGGCTGCACCCGCTGACAGACTGGGTTTCCTTTGTGTCGATGATGTGGCCCCTGTGGTAAAGGTGGATGATGACATACTGGCCTGGAAGTGAAGGGAAGAGCCTTGGTAAGAGCGACCTGCTCTGGGGACACACAAGCTGGATCAGTGCACGGCCCTGTTAGCTAAATTGGGGTGCCCAGGGCGGGCTACAAGATCTCCATGGGGCTCTATAGAGCTCCAAGGTCCTCAGCTCACATCCCTGCCCACCACATGAGTTGGGGAGCCAGAGATGCCAGCAGGTCAGAAAGCCACATGTTACTTTTTGCCCCATAAACCTGTATATTTTAACCCTTTTTGGGAAGCCCTTCCCTGTGCCCAACAGGGCTGCCCCTTGCCCCCGTCCCGTCCATGCCCAGTGCCCTACCTGGCTTGCCTGGCATCCCTGAGAGCCGGCCCAGACGCTCAGCCTTGCGGACCAGCACCTTGATGCGAACAGCCAGAGCTTGGTACTGGAGGAGAAGGAAGAGCTGGCTGAGGGGTTTGGGTGGGGAGGGGACACTCTGGCTGAGACACTGCAGTGGGATGAGAGAGCGGGAGATGCTGTGAAGCCTCCTTGGACCTCATCCAGCCCCCCCAGCTCAAGGCTGTTCCTTAAGAACAGGCAAAACCAAGGCAAGAAGGTGACTTTGATGCTTATCGGCACTGTGAGGGTGGTGCCAGCTCTGCGATTAACCCTTCCACACCCCCAGCACCCCCATCCTCAGCGAACCCCCCCAAGCACAGATGCTGCCGGGTGCTATGGTTGATGGATACTGATTATGGATGGAGGACAGAAAGGAGATGTGGAGATGCCATCTCAGCACCTTCAGTCCCTCCTGCTGGCTCCAGGCCCTGCTGTGGAGTTTTAGGGCTCTGAGACCAAGAGGACCTCAAACAAAACATAAGGACAACCCCCACTTCCTGACCTTTCTGAGGTTGGTTTTGGTGCTCGACAGCTCCCAGCTGTAGCTAGAAGTCTCCCGGGGGTCCCAGGTGGCCTGAGCGCAGGGGAAGAGGACCTCTCCCACGAAGGAGTCCTTGAGTCTGTGAAGCCTGGTGTAGACAGCAAAGCGGAGGGTGAAGCTCCTCAGCTCCTCCAGGCTGCACGGGCAGAAGCGGCACGGCTCCTGGCAGGCAGGGCGCAGGCTGCCGCGCTGCAGTGCCACGTGCCGGGGTGCCGGGAGCCGCGGCAGCAGGAACACCTCCACGTAAGAGCCCCGCGGAGCCTTGGGCAGGTGGGAAACACCGAGGACCATCACAGCGAGCGTGGCCTCGGCTGGGGAGTAGAACAAGTCACAGTAAAGCCAAGGACGCTGCTTGGGGCTGGTGCTGGAGGGCAGAGACATGGAGGGTGCTGGGATGGGTGGACCACCTCGTTGGGGAGGAGGTGGGCTCCAGAGATGGTGCAGCGGCGCTGCCACGCTCCCACCAGCTTTGGGGAGAAGGGGAGGCTGGACAAGGAAGCTCTGCTGCGGAGCAAACCTCCATGGGGTGCTGTCAATGCTGGGGGACCCTCCTCTGTCGGGGCATCCAGCACCTCTGCCACCTCTTTGTAGCACCGCTGGACAGGCACTGGCACTGTCCTGGTGGGCAGGGAGGATCCCTGCTCCACTGTTGCTTGCTTCCAGGAGAGGTGGGGACCCAGGCACCGGCGGTGCCGCCAGCACACGGTGCAGCCCAGGAGGATGTTGAGGAAGAGGAGAGCCAGCCCCACACTGAGGAAGACCTGCAAATTCACTGGAGAGAGGGAGAGAGAGGAGGAGATGGGCACTGTCAGCACAGTGGATCTCACCACCACGGCTCTCCATGGGTGATGGAGCAACAGAGAGGAGCAGCA
The DNA here is from genome assembly GCA_020800305.1 of Porphyrio hochstetteri. Taxonomy (NCBI): domain Eukaryota; kingdom Metazoa; phylum Chordata; class Aves; order Gruiformes; family Rallidae; genus Porphyrio; species Porphyrio hochstetteri. The sequence goes on along the minus strand of CM036915.1, from coordinate 11,948,210 downwards.
AGACCTGGGTGCCCACCTCCCCACCCTCATGGGATTGAACCGGAGCATCCCGAAAGGAGAAGGTGGGAGAGGAGCTGATGGGGCCAGGACTGAGCTGGGGGGCTCGGCATCCGCGGGCATGGGCAGCCTGGCTCCGGTGAGGCCAAAGCAAACCCGGCCTCATGATAAGGTCTATGGAAAAAGCGGCTTTTATCAGCGCCGTGGCCGGGCTGACGCGGGTCGGGCACGGCCGGTGATTTGCTGTTTGCTTGGCTGGGGGTACGAAACACACAAAGTGCTGGTGCTTCTGGAGGGGAGAGGGAACACCTGCAAGGAGGTGAGGGGGATTTATTTAGGGGTGTCTGAGCTGGGCTTAAAGCAGCAGCAGTCCCTGAGCCGTGATATACCCAAGCACCCCAAAAGAGGGGGAACCACCTCCTCCCTGAGCGATGAGCTGGGGTTTATCCCTCCCAGCAGGTATACTGGCGGGGAGGGCGGGGGGGAGTGTCACAGAATCACAGAATCACAGGGGTTGGAAGGGGCCTCGAGAGATCATCGGGTCCAACCCCCCTGCCAAAGCAGCTCCCCAGCTCATATTGCACAGATAGGCGTCCAGACGAGTCGAATATCTCCAGAGAAGGAGACTCCACCACCTCCCTGGGCAGCCTGTCCCAGGGCTCTGTCACCCTCACTGGGAAAAAGTTCCTCCACATGTTGGTGCGGAACTTCCTGTGCTCCAATTTGCAGCCATTGCCCCTCATCCTGTCCCCACAGACACTGAAAAGGGGTTGGCCAATTCCCCCTGCATCCCATACTTCAGATATTTATAAACATTAATTAGGTCCCCCCTCAGTCTTCTTTTCCCCAGACTGAACAGTCCCAGCTCACTCAGCCTTTCATCATAGGGGAGATGTTCCAGGCCCTTCATCATCTTCGTAGACCTTCTCTGGACTCTCTCCAGGAGATCCCTGGCTTTTTTATCCCAGGGAGCCCAGAACTGGACACAATACTCCAGGTGGGGCCTGACCAGGGCAGAGTAGAGGGGGAGGATCACCCCCTTAGACCTGCTGGCCACACTCTTCCTGATGCATCCCAGGATCCCATTGGCCCTCTTAGCCACCAGGGCACACTGCTGGCTCATAGCCAACCTGTCATCAACCAGGACCCCCAGGTCCTTCTCTACAGAGCTCTTCTCCAGCAGGTCAGCCCCAGCCTGTACTGATACAGATGGGGGTCAGGTTCCCTGGCAGGTGAGCAGGGATGGAGAAAGGGGAGTCGGAATGTGAACTTGCACAGATGCCTTCCCACCTCTGATTTGTAAGGGTGCTGGGGGATAACACACCCCCCCGGCAGCGTGCACCGAGGGTGTTTGCTTCCCTCCCCCCCACCCCGTGTTTCTAGAACCCTCTTTACCTGCTTCAGACACCTGGTTTTAAGGTGAGTGGTGGGTGCAGGCAAGTCCTTGAGCTTGAGTTTACGTGGGGAGAAGCTGGAGCTGGGAAGAGCCGAACCCAGTGGTGGGCAGAAGGGGAGGAAAGGTGGAGGGGAAAGGCTCTGCCTTCGCTTGCCCACTGCTCGGATAGGCTGGGACCGGAGCCCAGGCGAAGCTAACCAGGATCCTTGGGGTGGTGGTGGCAGGGGGAGGACAGGCAGGGCTGTAAACCAAAAGCTCTTCTGGCACAGCACGGAGCAAAATCAGCAGAGACACCAGCAAGCAGCTGAATATTGCAGCCCCAGTGACAGGCAGCGGCCACAGCCCCTGTGTGCACTAGGCAGGACCTGAGGCCAAGCTGGTTCCTCACATTTCCGCCCACTTTTGGGGCTCCCCTGCACCCCTCTGGCAGCAAGAGGCTCATCCATCCTCCACAGGAGGCAGCAGGGATGCTCCAAGCACTCACAACTTGCTTTACAGCACGGTGGCAAAGGGGGCTGGTGAGGAAGCCCCCCCCACCCCGATGCAGCTGGAAGGGTCCATGGGCAGGAGGGGAGGAGGTTTCCTGCTCCACAGCACAGGGATGCAGGGGAAACTGGCAGGAGGATGGAGAAGCTGGGGGCACACACTGGGCTCCATCCCTGCACCCTTGGGCAGGCCTCTGGCTAAAGCAAACAGAGCTGCCAAGGCCTGGGAAACACCAGCACATCAAGGGCTGGAAACCAGTTTCTCTCCAACTGCCAAACTGATTCAATGACTGGAAAAATACCCCAGCATCAGGTGCTCTGCAAACAGGAAAACCCTTGGGAAGCATTAAACATCCCTTTTTGTGCTGAAGAGGCAGTGATAACCGTTAGCCCTTCAATGCCAGAGTGGGAATTCCCAGCCAACATCCCACCTGGAGGATGGAGCATCCCACCCCGAGCTCATTTCAAACCACCACACCACACCAGCTCAGTGTTACAAGTCCAATTCCTCCCGTGAAGGTCCAAACTGGGAGCATCAAGGCCCACAAGGAGGACACAGACCTCATCTAGGCTGACTCCAGCCTCCAGGAATCCTTTCCTGGGATGAAAAAAGGGCCTGGAAACCTTTAAAAAGAATAAAAAATCCAGCTTTAAGGAAACGGGGCAGCCGCAAATCAGGCTCGGGGGGGGGGTCACCACGTGAAGAGGTAGAAGTTTATTGGAATATAAACATTCAGATAACATGTAAGATAGAAAAAACCCAACAACAACATATACAGACACTTGTTGGAAGGAGACGTTGAGGTATTTATCCACCGCCTAGGCTATCACATTAGTTATTTTTTTTTTTAAATTTATTAATTTTTATTCATTTTTTTGTTTCTTTCTTTGTTTTAAATAGGTAAGAAAACGAGTAGCAAGGCTGCTGCAGCTGTTTGGTGAAAACATCTTCTGAGCCGAATCTGTTTGGAGCGCACACACACACACACACACACACAGCGGCCAAAGAACCACCCCAAAACCAACCCCAAAACTTGGCGCCATGTGTGTTCACACACAACTCTGGGAGCCAAGCAGGCATGCAGCCTCCCTCACATCCCTCTTTTCCCAGCTCACAATGTCTGTGCTTCCCCCAGCACTAACTGGGAGCCGCTGGAAGAGGACAAGAAGGTTTCAGTTGGGGTGCTGAGAGGTATTTTTCCCCCCCCCTCCCCGAGCAAGGAGCATCGGAGCCACATGGACACAAGCTGGGGGCTGGGGAGGGCTCTTTATGGATTCTTTTTGCCTCCCCCCGTGGCTGCTCCCACTGGTCTGGCCTTTGGAAGGAGCATTTCAGTGAGGCAGGCTGCGCCGCGGAGCACTTCACCCGAGGAACGGTCAGTCCCACCCGCAGTATCAAAACCCCTGAGTACTATTACAATCGAACACGGGCGAGTGAAATGAAGCAAGGGGAGGATGGGGCGGGGGGGGGGCGACAAAAAAACACCCCCACACACCCCCCACCACCCCTTCTCCTCAGCTCCTCCATCCCGCCTCTGCTGCTGGTTTCTGTAACCCAGTCCCTAAAGCCCAGCGAGCTCAGTAGGAGATGGGGAGCTCGGATTAAAACCGACTCCCCGTATCAAAGCCAGGCTTAGGGGAAGCGTTACTCTTCACAGTCTGAAGGGCTGGTCCTTGGAGAAAGGACGAGTTTATTGTTGCAGCTTATTTGTCTTTAACTGAGGTATCTGTTACGCATCCCGACTTGATTCTTTCCCTGAATTGGATACAGAACAATCTGTTAGTCCCTATTTCCAGTCTAGTTGTGTCAAGCTTATAAACATTAATACTCTAAGTAGTGTCGAAGCCGTTTATAGCAGTTCAGTGATTCGAGTGCCTTTCTGTGCAAGAAAACACGACGTTAAGCATGTGATACGTAAAGCAAACCCACCCACTACTAACCTCTGCTCCCCAGGACCAGAGAAGAAAGCGTAAGGAGAAGCAAAAAGTGCCCCAAATCCCACTCGTAGGAAACAGGCCCCGAACCCAACCCCCAAAATAAACCCCAAACCATCCAAAAGGAAATGAAAAGGCAAAAGAATAAAACAAAAAACAAACTGAATGAGCCTCCGAGGTTGGAAAAGCCTCTCTGAGCCCACGAGGGTGAAACGCTGCTGGGGCCTTGCGGGATGTTGGCTTCAAAAGCATCCAGAGAGGCGACCTCTCTCAGAGCAGCAGCATCTCTCAGGCCACATGTGTTTCTCTCCCTCACATCAAATCCTCCCGTGTAACTCAAATCCCAGAGGATAAACACAAGAGAGAACACGGTGACTCTTGCACAGAGGTCGCCCCAAGGACAGAGCAGCAGCCCAGCCGAGCAGTGCTGGGGGATTCAAAAGGAGAACCTGACATTCCAGAGCTTCAAGGAAGGATTATTCACGGAGTTTTCCAGGTTTAAGCCCAATCCTCTGGCTGCTGATGGGGCTTTTCCCAAGGTGGCATCCGTCCCAGTTGTTCTTGGTAGTATAAAATCAACAGGTTCTGGGAGCGCAGGGATGGCATGGCAGCCGATGGTGAAGCATGAGGGGGACTCTGGAGACACCCCCATGTCCAACACAGAGTCACTTTAAGCCAGCAGTGACTCTCTCCCTCTTCTCCTACCTCTGCCCAGCCCTCCTAACGCCATGCACACGTCCTGGGATAACACCACTTGGCTTCATGTCTCCTGCCAGCCCAAAGGATGGGGAAGCCCCTGCTCCTTCCCCCCGCTTTGCCTTCTGTCTTTGGTGATACAATAAAAATAATAAAAAATAAAAATACCCTACCCCCCAAAAAACCACCCCCACAACGTCAGCAAAGCCACATATAAAAACAAGCGATAAGATATGCTGATACTTCCTGAGGAGGTTAAAAACCACCCCCCCAAATAAACCCAAACCAACCAACCCTGACGCCAAGCGCGTATCTGAGGTAATTCATCTGCTCAAAACCAAATCCCCTGACTCGGGCCTGGAGGATGGGAAGGACGTCACCAGGGCAGGATGGACGGATGGATGATGCTGGGGAAAAGCCCGTGTGGGAAAGGGCAGCCAGAGGAGAGAGGACAGGGTGAGGTGACCCCAAGCTGAGTCAAGCCCCTAAGCCAGCTCACTCGGCTCCTGGGAGCTGCAGCCGGCCTCCGTTTGCCTTCAACCGGGATGCTGAGGGGAATGGGTGGAACAGCAGTGGGATGAGTTCCTGGAGGGGAGGGAGGCAGGTAAGGCCAAGGATGTTTAAAACTCAGCCCAAAAGCCCCAGGAAGGCAATGGAAGAACCAGCACCTAGCAGGAGAAGGAAGCAGCAGATGAAGAGGTTTTGAAGGCCAAAAAACGTAGCAATGAGATGGTCCTTCCCCTCCAGCTGAGGCGTGGGAGAGAGGGAAGGTGGCCCAGGAGCCAAGAGGGTGTGTGAGGGGGAAGGACATGGGAACACCAGACCATGACGGAGCCTGAAGAAAACCGAGGCAGCAGAGCACCCCGCTGGCTCTTAGGATTGTCGATACACAGAGTTGTTTTGAGGGAAGAGTCTTTGCCGCTCCTGGTTTGAGGAGAACTGAGTTTGCCCTGCCCCGAACTCCAGCTCTTTCCACCTGCCTTGGTGACGTCTCAGCCATCTCTCAACCCGCAGCTCCCAGAGACGATCCCTGATTGAAAAACGCCAGGCATGCCCCTCCCAAATTTCCCCCCCCCCCCCCCCACCACACGCTGCCTCCACGTCCCACCCGACAGGAACACAGCAAACCCTGGGAGGAGGAGGAGGAGGGAGGAAGAAAACAAAAAGCCAAAGGGAAGGAAGAAAGGGGAGAACAAAGCAAAAAGGCTGGACAAACAGACGATGAAGAAAAACTCGCTGGCATGGGAAGGTTTCAGCATCATCATTGTCATCATCATCGTCTTGGCGTTGGCCAACCAAATAAAGCAGGTTCCTTGAGATGAGGTAATCTGTGCGACTCCTTCCCGGCGCTCCCCACGGGGCGCAGAGAGAAGAGCTGCCGGGGGCCAGTGTGAGTGACAGCAGGCTGGGCCTTCCATCAGAGAGACCAGCTGGTGGAGGGCTCCGCACTGGGGGTTCCCCGGGATGAGGTAGGGCTGGGAGAGCAGTGGGAGCTGCTGCTGCTGCTGCAGGAACTCTGGGTGCCGGAGCCTGCGATGAGGTGGACGACCGGCTTCTGGGCAAAAAGCACGCCTGAAAGGCATGGAGAGGTTACTTGGGGTGGGGCACGGTGCACCCCCAGGAGCACGCCACCCTCCCCATGCCACCAGCCCGTCCCTCCACCCACCCCCGGGAGCGGTTCTTCCTCACCAGCATAGATAGTGCCATTAATCTCCACCGACATGTTAATGCTCCCGATGCCATTGGGCGACAGGTTCAGCGCCGCCGCTGTCGCTGAGTCTGGTTTATCTTCTTTCAAGAAAGAAGAGACCCAGGGTTAGAAGAGTTTCCCCATGCTATCCAGAGGTGATTAAAGGGGTACACAGCCTTCCCTCTGTCTCTTCTTCAGTGAGGAACCCCCCCTACAATGCCTGCTGCCAGCCCTATTATAAGTAAGCTAAATCTACACAGGTGGTTAAATGTTTCAGTGCCAATTGAGCACCGGGGTGGGATCCCACCAGCATCTCCAAATCACTCCCCAACTTAGGGAATTAAGGAAAAGAAGCTGCCAGCACATGAGATGAGGCATTTAAATCATCTGGGCTGTGGCTGCGTTCACCTCAAACCCAAGAACGTTTGAAATCTGGGTTTGGTTTTAGTTCCCATCTCCTCTTTCTCTGCCATGATGGGCAGCTCTGGAAGTGCCACTGCAGGGCGGGAGGGTTCAATTTACACCCATGTAAATTGAAGAGGCCTCAGGAAAACTCAGCAGATCTTCTTCCCTGCTCTTCCCAGCCCAGCCTTGGGCCTCCATCCCAACATACAATTAATAGGGGGGGTCCAAGACATTTGATTTTAATGGATCAAAAGACCTGGAGGAAAGAGCTGTTGGAACTGATGCTGCCCCATCTCCTGCAGTCACAGGAGCGAGGGGTTTGTTGTAGGGGTTTTATCGAGCAGAGCTTTCCAAACACAGCTGGGGCGCTTCCAAATCCACGCTGGGTTTGGATTATGGATTATGCAATCAAACAAAATCAGCAGAGCTAAGTAAAACCCACCCAAATACCGCTAGACTTTATATCCTGGTGTTACCATGCAGTGTTTTAGCAGCCTGACAGCCGCCTCCACCCGGTACCCAGTGAGACAATCAGGCAGCAGGAGGTGTTTTATGCTCCCCAAAAACCTTCCTAGTGCTGCTTACCCTTGCCGTTGATTTTGATCTTCATGGGGATCTGCCGCGCCATGCTGAACAGGTTGCGCTGGAGAGCCTGCTGGACAAGCCGCTGCTCCTCCTCTGTCATCCGCGAGACCTTCTTCTCCGGAGGTTCTCCCGACTCCAGTCTCTCCCTCAGCTGCTCCAGGGTGGCTGTTCTTGCTGCCACGGTTGCCTGCTGGCTAGCCAAGGTCACTGGCACGGCAATACGATTTGGCATAGACACGGTCAAGGGCACGCCGTCACCTAGGAAAGGAAAGAATGGCTAAAGCCCCTCTGGCAGCCCTTCCCAAACTGAGCACACAAAGGTTTCGACCAAGGCACAGAATAACCCGCAAACCCTGAGCCACCCAAGTCCCTCTGCTCTCAATTCCAAAGTGGTTTGAGTGGATAAAATGGAAGAGAAGCACCTTTTACCTCCCAACCCAGCTTACCTTTCCTGACGGCGGCTGCCGGAGACACCCGGGGATTGCTGGTCCCGCTGCCCGGTGCGACGCCGATGATGGGGAAGCGGATCTTTGGGGGGGACAGGAGAGAAGGAGGCCCCGTGGTGGTGGGCGAGTAGCTGAACAAAGAAGAGCTGTAGCTGGGCCGCCTGCCTTCCCGCCTGTTGCCATCGATTGCGGCCTGAAGCTCAGCAGGAGAGCTGAGGGATTTCTTCTCGCACTCGTAGGCATAGAGGTACTTCATATACCTGGGAGGGAGGAGAGAGCATGGAAACTCAAGCAGCTTTCTCAACAGAATGTGAAATTATTGGCTGTGTCAGAAAGCATTGTGTTCAGACTGAGGAGTCTTTGTGCATCGTGTTCGACAAGAGATGAGCAGTTTGAGTGAGAAGCGTAACTCGGGCAAAGAAACTTCGAGGTTACTCAGCATCCATAGGGAAGGATGCAGATACGTACTACTACACCCAACAAAGGCAGAAAAGAATCATTCAGAATCCATTTACAACTGAGAAACCACCTACAGTTCTCAAAATTGAGATCCTGGGACTGTAACACTTAAGATGAGGAGGGAAATCTGAGGAATTACCCTCATCTGAGTCCTTCGTGTTGGGCAGCACCAAACCTTATGGCTTCTGCTGAGCTCTGGCACATGGGCTTGCAGGAGGCAGCCTGTTTGTACCAAAGGCTGCACAACCCACAAGAACCTTACCTCTTGGGGGCAAAATAGAGCCTGCACAGGCTCAGCATGGATTCCCGAGGCCCAGCCTTCCACTCTCAAGTCCCTTAAGCGCAGCGTCACCCTACTGCTTCCCTTTGACAGCAGGTTGGCTTTCAGGGCTCTTTTTCCTCTCCTTTTTCTCCCTACCTCATCAAGGTGAGGTACAGAAAAGCAAGCCTAGCAGTAAGTAGGCACTGAACTCAAGTTTTCACGCCTTAGTAGCAGCTCAGGAGGCCTCCCTCCCTCGGCCTCTTCTTTCCGCCCCAGCCCATAATCACCCTCCTATGCCTTCCAGACTTACTGGGTCCGAAGCGTGAAGGCGGCACTGGTGATGGAGGTGGGCAGGTTAAGGCCTTTGGTGATCTCTCGCCAGATCTTCTTGTTGATGATTTCCACCAGCCCTCCTTTTTCAGTCACCAGCTTGTAGAGCATGTAGAGATCCAGGATCTGCTTTGCCATGATGGGGATCCGATTGATGGGAGTTCCTGCAGGAAAACAGTGGGGAAGGGAACATGGAGGCAGAGAGATAATGAGGCACCAGCAGGCTGGGGCTATCTATTTTCTTTCTAATAGGAAACACAGGCGACTATTTGCAACCTGACTCAATGGGCGAGCAAATGAGCCAGGGAAGCATAGCCATGTAGCTTTCCTTTTCCTGAAAGATCCTTTCCCATAGGCAAAGGCAATTATCAGACAGTAACAACCTGCAGCTAAGAGCAGCTTCTGGAACAGAAAGAGGGGAAGCCAGGACTAGTCAATCCGCAGGGCGAGGGAAGCAGTGCAGAGGGAGCGTTTTTATTGTGAACTCCCAGGGCAGCAGCAGATAAAAATCCTGATCAGTTCTGCTCAGGAAGGGGCTGAGCAGCTCAAGCTGCTCCTGCATTGGGATTCAGCTCCTTCCCTCTGCAGGATTTGTTTGGGAACAGCCATGGAAAAGCGCACACGATGCTTGAGAGCAGCTCCCTCCCTCCCATGTGCAATAACGTTCTGCTGACGGCACCTCGGCAGCCAGCGGGAGCTGTTGGGAGAGCTGGAGGAAAGGAAAGCATCCCAGTGCTCTGTGAGGCCCATAACAAGGTCCTGCTCTAGCCCCAGGAGTATGGGGCAGAGGCAGGGAACCAGCTCCAGCCTTCCTGTTTGGTTTCATCATCTTGGGGGGGTTAAGAGAAGTAAGAAGATGGGGTTTTTAAACCTTTTCGATGCACCTTAAAGCATCCAGGGTTTGAAAAGGTCAAACTAATGAGATTTCAGCAAGGAGAGGAAGAGATGAGGAGGGGGGAGATGGGAGGAGATAAACTAAAAGAGCTGATGTAGCAACCCTTTTATTTTGCGTAGGAAATACTGTCCTGGATCAAAGAGCCATCCATCTGAGGTCAGTATCCTGCCTGCCACAATGGTGAGGAGCAGCCTGGCAGGACAGCCCACAGAGGGCTGTAAGGGACAATTAGGGAGCACCCGACCCACGGGGAGACTTCTGCCACCGCTCCTCAGCCGGCGGCTGGCTTAATGCCCCGGAGCGGAGTGGTTTATGGCCCTTATAAATGGGTTTTATTCTAGTCAGTGAAAAGGAGTTCAGCTCAGCTCTGCAGCTGTCCTCATTACACATGTAAGTGTAATTTATTTGATTTTCCTTTTTTTCTTTGCCCCTCTCTTTTTGAAGCCTGTCATGCATTAGCTCCTGGCACCGATTCCCAGAGGTCAGTGAGCTGTTGGGTACAAAAAGGGAACTTTTCCAGCTTTAACAGAGCTCCTTTCCACGTCACCAGCACTTAAACTCTAAGGAAACATAAAGAGCAAGCTGCTGAGGCTGGGTCTGCGTGCTCCATCACTTTATACCCCATCATATCCTCTTTCCCTTGCTTTGCCTAAACAAACCCTGCCCCATCCACCACAGCAAAGTCCCTAAAGCAATAATTTCCCAAACTGCATCAGATCCTCTTCCTGCATTTCAGAGATGCCGGGTCCCTCAGGGAGCGGAGACAAGAGACGGATCCAAACCATTTAAACACCACACCAGCCAGCCCAAACCAGGAGCCCATATTGCCCCCCCCCTCCCCAAGAAAAGCCAGCTTGTGTATATTAAATCCTCAATTGACTCTGTTTTTCTGGGGGGGTTGTTTTCCCCCCCCTTCAGCCACTATTTTGTCTCAGTGTGTTATTGGAAAGATTAAGAGCAGGCTAACAGCATCATTTCAGACACACAGAGGCTTGGGAGCGATCGTGTTACCGGCCTTAAGTTATCATTCATCAGCTGCACCACAGTAACCAGTCACACCCAGCCAGCTCCAAAGGAAAAACAGGGAAATGTTTCTCTAGGAAGAGTCAGGGTGAGTTTTGCCACCCCCCAAAGCGCTTTTTCATTAACAACTCAGAGTTTCTGCCCCCCATAGCAAGGAAAGTGGGGTCTCCAAGGTACCAGCACAGCCTTTGCTCCACTGGGGCAGGATGAAGACCCTCTCCCTCCTAACTCAAACCCCACTCAGACCCCCCTCCCAGCTTTTCCCCCCAAGCCAATTAAGGGAATAGTATTAACTCATCCAGAAGGGACTTTCATCCAGCTCTCCCTGTCCACTGACCAGATGGAGAGTGAAAGGGAAGGGCACAGATAAGGCTCCTCAGGCACATAAGCCACTAATTCAGCCCTCCAAAGAAATATTGGCATTTTAATTATCTACATTTATCCCAAACACAAGTTTTCTTCTCCTCCAGCTTCTCCCATGCCAGCATTCCCAAAGGTACCCAAATATATTTATCCAGCTACTCCTGTGAAAGGGACAAGCATTACCAGGAGCAGTGGTAAAGCCTTAAATATATTCCCATAGCTGGAGGAGGAGCAGCAATCAGACCCAACATCTCCTTTGACACCTTCCCAAAATCTGCTTTCAAACCAAAAGCCCCCTGCAATTTAATCAGCAGCTTTAGAAACCCAACTAAAACCTCAGAGCTTCTCTTTTTACCTCCCCACCCTAAAAATGCCTTATTCAGGAGAAACTTCACAGCAAGGACAAAACTACTTTGGTACAGAGATGCAATGGGTTTCCTCCATGCTTTCTCCTAGTATCACTCCTAAATAGTATCTTCCAGCTCCAGCAAAGAGCAAGTTGTGTTTCAGACCTGGTAAATTAGGGGGGAAAGGTGATATCTGCATCTTTCCCAGGATCTGACTGCACAGGAGAAGCAGGGCAAGGCTGTTCTTGCAGCCCCCTCCTCCTCCCCCCAGCCCCTCTCTGAGGAAAAAGCAAAGGCGATAAAAGTCTTTATTGGAAAACCCCCGGCGCTCAGACAGGAAAGGCTGAAAAACGAGTATCATGGGATGGCTGGATGCTGAAGCCGAGCGGATCCTTTCACAGGCGGCTGCGAGGCTTGTCAGGGGCCATGATGGATTACTGTCATCTGGCAGCATCAGGATTAATGATCTGGAGGTCAGAGGGGAGAATTCCAGAGGGAAAGGTCAGCAGCCGGGGGCACAGCATAAGACTTGTTGCCTTTTGATGGCAAACTCATTTTACTGTACTTCCAAGCCTCTCTATTCCACCGGCTCTCAGAGACGCTGTACATACCACGCTCACAACAAGCCAGGAGCCGTGCCTGACTCAAGAAGAGGGTGAGGAAGAGGACTTGCTCCTTGGTTTTCTTGGTAAACATCTTTTTCCTTTCAGTACAACCCCAGCGACGCAAACACAGGCTGTTCCCGTGAGGAATCAGCCAAAGATGGGGTACAAGGAATCCGTTTCCACTGGAAAAGGGATGGTGTGTAGCTGGAGTCGTGCCACAGGCTCCTGGTTTGCTGAAGGGCAAGACAGCTGTAACCGAGTTGAACTGATTCAGTTTCTGGAATAAAGAGTTTCCCTGGAGGAAGCCTCCCTGTAGCTATAAACATCTCTGTCCTTGGAGAGAAACAAGCAGCCCCCCTCTGCCAAGCTGTTTTGCCCCCTTCAAAAGCCTCTTCTGTTCCAGGCAGACGTAACAGAAGCCTAAAGGGCTTACAAGGATAGGCTTGAATGTCCCCTGTGTCCCCTGCACTGCAGAGGCAGAAGGAGCAACTGTTTGCTTTTTGTCCTTCAAGAGCTCTAAGAGGTCTGAGAAAGCCATAAACCCCAGCTAATCTCCAGAGGACTCGTGCTTTGGACCATCATCTTCCTCACCCAACCCAAACGAGGCAGGATGGAGAGCAGGGCAAAGCCAGGCTTCAGATTCACCTCCAATTCCAAAGATGCAGAGTGATATTAACCAAAGGAAAGGGCTCCCAAGGCTGTTCTTCAGGCAAATCACAGGAAAGTAAGTCCCCTTGCTCTGCAGGGATTTACTTGGCTTGGAGTTCTCCATGTGGGGATCCCCTCTACCCCCTCCTCCCGCTGAGCCATGCCTGCTGCAGGGACTTCCCCACCACCACAGAGCCTAAGCCAGGACTTGTCCCGCTCGGGAGAGACAAAGAGCAGTTAATTATACCCAGCCCGGAGCAGTTGGGTTTCAGTGGCCTCCCTTTTTCTCTCTCCTACCCGTTTGACTTGTAGAAGGGTCCAGTTTTTAGCAAGGAGCAAAGGAGGGGAGAATCCCAAGTATTTCTTCTGCAGAGCAACACTCAACATGCAACAGAACACATTTCGGAGCAAAAAATAGGCAGGGAGGGTATTTTTAAGCCACATCCCACTCAGGTAAGAAAGAAACTGCTTTTTCCCCCCCTTAAATATATTCAGAAGAGAAAACCAGTATCAGACAGCCAAAAGTAACAAGCTTTCCAGAGGAAACTGAGGAAACCCAGAGCGATCCAAAATAATTTTGAACCCATCCCTGAAAAGCCCTTCGTGGCTCTCTGAAGGGAGACAGAGTAATCACTCTATGAACACTCTCCAGCAGTAACAATCAGTCTAAAACTCAGCAGTGTAGGACAGGAGCCAACCAACTTCAACCCCGCACCATCCGAGTTGGGTTTGCTTGAATTCCTCTCCCAGGGCAAACCTTCACCCAAAGCGCCCCTGGCCACCGAAGTCATACCTGAGTCTGTCCCAAGCACTTAACATTAATATAAAACCCCAGAGGTATACAAGGGGGGAAACCAGCTCTCCCCTTCTCCCCCCTGCCCATGCCACGGTTGATGTAATCTCGCCCCACACGCATGGCTTTTCCACAGCAGGCATTCTCACCTCCCCAGCCTGAATGTCACCAAACCTGGAGCCCATTAGGCACTCCTATCGAGCAGGGAGCTGGGATAGAAAGTAATTAATCACGCTCTATTTGACAGGAGACCCACTCCTTATCTGTGCCCCTCCAGTTTGCGGCTCCCTCAATAAGCAAGGCCGACAGCAGCCCCTTATCAGATTTCGGCTGCTGAACCGGAGGCAGCTTAACTGGCATCCAGTGCCCTGCTTACATTAGCAGAGGCTCCAGTCACATTAACCTCCCCACACCAGGTGCTCCTCCAGCCCTGAACACTGAGATCCCAGGGAGATTTCCTCCCCTGTACCCAGCTTTCCTGCTACCAATGCGGTTGGGTCCCATGTCTTCCTTCACCACGTGACTAGTGGTGGGTTTCCATAGGCGAAGAGAGGTACAGATACAGAAAGAGGACAGGAAGATGAAGGTAAGGCAGGCATGCTGCTCTAAGTCAAAATATGGAGCGTCTTCACCTTCTTCCATCCACCAGTGTATCTACAGGGCCACCTCTTTGGTGTTGAGCCACCTCCTCTGCTCGAGTGCAGGTGTTCATTAATCATCTGAAAAACACGCTGTTCAATTTAGCAGTGGGAGGAAGGCCAAGAACACCCATGGCAAAGAGGAAGCACAGATATAAGAGCTCGGGAATACCAGGACTGGAGGCACCTCTTTGAGATGTTTGAGAAACATGTGGCAAATCAAAGGTCCCAATCTTCAGGAGAAGAAAGCAAAGCCCTTCAAGTCCTTCACTCATTTCCAGGAAGAAGCACCGGGATTCAGAGATGCTCAGCTGGCAGTCACTAGAGAGGTATCAGACAGATAACCCACAGAGAGGTTCATGCAAAGCAACAAATCCTTCCAAATGAATTTCTTTTGCACCTTGGCCAGTGCCAGCTCAGCTCATAACAAAACACTTAAGGCCCTCCAACATCTTTTACAAACTGGTCTAGGTGAACTACCCCAAAATATCAACTTGTGTGTCTGGTTGGGACTTTTGGGCACCTAAGGTTTATGATAAGCAAGATAATCCTGACAAGAGTTTTCTGGGTGCTACAGAGAACCCTATCTCAGGAACAGGACTACGTGTTCCCAGAGGAGCTGGAGTGAAGTTGTTGGGAGACCCCAAGCACTTCCCTTCACGCCTGGTGTTACCCTAGCAGTTCAGTACATCGGGGTAGGGCATTCTCCATTCCCTCTTCTGAAAGGGCCAAACCACTGGAGGAACAGAGAGGAACCCAAGCCAGGACGCCCTTTCCTCCTACGACTTAAGGAGAAGTCACTCTTTCGCTTCTCTCTAATGATACAAAAGTAAAACCCTACAATATTTCACTGGTTCCCACTGCTTACTGTTTCCACATGACATTAGCGACCATTATTCCCAAGCTGAAGTCAGAACAGCTGACCTAAGAGGTTAAAGGCCCTGTGTCTATTGGGGGAGAGGACTTTTCCCAGTTGATTTGGGCCATCCAGGAGAAACCTCCACGGTGCCTTGAGCGAGGCTTTTCCACAGCAGAGCATCACCTGCTGTTTTAGGGAAGCATTTCCTCCAGCTTTGCACTGAGCAGGTAGCACGAGCAAAGGATGCCAAGAATTTATGTCTGTCGATGTCTCACGTAGAGAACCACATTGCTTAATTCAGCTTCAGGAATCTCTCCAGAGGATCAGAATAAAGCAGCCTGGAAAACTGAATTAGTGGAAGAACGAAGCATATTCCCTGAGCAGACATGTCACCAACACCACTTGGCCTGCAGGCCCAAGAACCCAGGGGTAAATGCTTTTGTCTACGCTGGGTTCGTTGTATTTCCCCACCTAAACGGCGCAGGCAGAGCGTACAACAGCAGGAAGGCATTAAACCCACACAGGCAGGCTCACAAAGCCCCTTCTATGTACATACACATCCAAACACCCCGAATGGCCAAGCCATCTGGGAAAACCAAGGTCAGGCAGGAACCTTGAACAAAATTAGTAGAGCTGTACAATCAGAGCCGTTTTATGAGGCCTTCACAAAGGCAGCTCACTTCAAATGAACAAAGCAGCTTCCCTTGAAGGGAGCCTTCCCTAACACACCATGGCACGCCCTTAGATCTCTTCCCCAGCAAACCTTCTCCCAAGAGGAACATCTTGAGCAAAATGCTCCTGATCCTTCCAGGGGATGAAATGATCCTGCTACTCCAGCTCTCTCCTGACCACCATTAGCAGAATCCCAAGCAGGGCAGTTCACAGCAGCCTTAAGAGTCATGCCACTAAGGCTGCCACTATCTGGGGACAAAATCCAGTCTAGCTTTTAGCAGACGGGGCTACTATGGTAGCTACAGGGTTAGTAGCTATATTTTTCTACTCCTCACACTTGTGCCTTGTCACATATCCAAAAAAAAAAAAAAAAGAGAGAAAACTTTAGATTCAGGGTATGTTCAGAGGGTGTGAAAGACCTGAAAAAGAAGTGGAAGGTGTCATCTCTAAGGCTGAGTCCCATCTGAGTAAATGAACTTGCCCATCTGGGCTGCCTACAAAAACCCAAAAGGTTGGGGAGCTCAAAATGACTCTGGAGGTGAATCCAGCCTCTGTGCCTCTGACACAGCCCACTCCATGGTGCTGCTAGCAGAGAAGCCACAGACCCTTAAAATCACAAGTGTCACAACCCCCAGATTTGCCTGCAAAGTGTCTTCTCACACAGCAGGACGTGCTTCTGAGAAAGCAGACCTCAAGAGATGACACAAGACACCAGATGAGTGACAGAGATGGAGGGAAGTCGCTGCTGAAGCTGCTTATCCCTGCTCGGTCTGAGGAAAGGCACAAGAGCAGGGAAAGGGGAAGGTGGAAGGGGTGATGCAGAGCTCTAGCATCATCCCCACCGAGCTGCAGCAGGTCAGTCCTGCTGTAGGCCCAGCTCAAAGTTAGTCCTGCGTGCTAATTCCTCTCATCTGCCCCTTCAATCACAGCCGTGGTGGGACCCATTCACCTCAACACACACAAGGAATAAACCATCCAACAAAGGAAGAGTTACAGCTTTCCTCTCATCTGCCTCTTCCATCATTATCACCACTGAAGGGCCATTTTATCACTTGCAGCTGTGGTCATTCAGCGACAACCTGCTGTGCTCAAGGGGCAGATGAGACCCACACATTTGATCTGCATTAAGCCCATTTCATGGCTTCCCCTTTCTAGGTACATTCCTACCAGCAGCACCATCAACCAGACCTTTTCATCCCTCCCACCACTCAGGAGCTCCTGTAAAATCTGCCATTTCTCTCTCACATCAGGCTTTATTTATTGGGTTTTTTCCCTTGGTTCAGCATCAGTTAATCTGTGGCCCAAATCCATCAGCCCCAAAACAAGGGCCAGCACTTCACCTCCTCCCCACTCCCTTCAGACACGAGATGCAAACCAACTCAGCTCTTCACACGTACTAGCTAAGCAGCACAGCACTTTGCTCTCAGGTGCAACAAGCCCTGGGTTCTATCCATCTTTGGGGGGGGACTCTTCCAGCTGTTCAGCCTTGTTTGCTTTAGGATGCTCAGCACACAAAGCAAGGGGAGGAGAACTGAAAGGTAGGATACTACCATAACTTCACTAGAGAAGCTCCCAGATTTTTTGCAAGACAGAAAACAAGCCCACAACTGCCTCATACCCCACAATGCTGCTAGTTCCTCAGAGCAAAGGCAACCCCCCACCCCCCATCTTGCAGCCCCTCGGGTGCAATCATCCTCAGTTCACCCCCACAGGTGCCAGGACTCTTCTATTTCATTTTCAGCCTTCTAACAAGCAAGACAACAAGGGAGTCTCCAAATACACTTGGAAATGCCCAGATGATTAAAAGCTAAACTCTTACAGCCACCAGCTGGTGACCAGCTCAGCCCCTGCACCAGGAACGAGTTTATTATAAATAATTAAAAGGTAACAGGAAGGAGACACTGAGGTATTAAGCAGATTTCTCTCTAGGTATTCTGGAGGTTTCTATTGCTGCCAATCACACCCAGTGGATCATTGTCCCACCTGTCAGTCATCCCAGCAGCCCTTACACAGACACCAAGCTCAGGTTAACATTTGCAAGTAAACCAATTAAGGCTGGTTCTGCCTCTGCACACCAGAGCTGGAAATTATCAGCAAAACCAGGCTCTAAGAGTGAAAATTCACACAGCTATAGCCACATCAGGAAAAACAGACAAGGAAGCAAGAGTCTTTTGGGCTAGATGAATACTAGGTAGCCAGAAACACCTATGGAGAGGCTGGAGCAAGAGCAATAGCAGCACTTTGGAGAGGCTTCCCTCTGCTTGAGATCATCCAGAGGGGGATGCACCTGAAAACAAGGGGTTCCAAAGGCATCTGGAAAGTAGGCTGGAGCTCCAACAGAGCAAACAGGTAGTTTTCAAAAGAATGGTGAATATTTGTGCATTATTAGGCTCTCAGGACACAATACCACCTTCTGAATAAGCACAACCTGGTTCATTTGGTCCAGCAGACTCAGCACATCCAGGGGAGCAAAGGGTTCTTTTTACATCTGCTCTTCACACCTACCTTCAGCAGACTTTTTGAGAACAATAAAGGTTTAGAGCACAATTTAATGCTTTCTGTCAGAAGCGTCTGTCTGTCCTGGGGCCCTTGGAGGAGCAAAGCAAGCCCCACAAAGGATTTGCTATAGAGGTTTTATGTGATACCATATATGTAAAGTTGTTATCACAAGGGAACCAAACTTTGCTAACTAGGGGAGAGAAGGAGACTTTTGTGACATCCCAGCTGAGCTGCTTCACACATGCAGCACCACTCCTGTGGCAAGGAGAGCTGCAAGTTGGTGACAGCACGGAGAGGAACGTGAGAAACTGCTCGCTTCTACACTTAGTAACAAATTTACTCAAGGGAGAGATGACACTGCGTGAATCTACAGGGAAATGTGGCTTGGTGTCTATTTATCCCCCTTCCCAGATTGTGTGCTGCCACTCTACACAGCCTGGGAAGGCATTCATGCTCAGCTTCCACACACCACTCAACTCAAACAGGAGGAGATGTGTGATTGTCCCACCTGAAGAAAAGCAGAGAGCCCCCAGCAGTACTCAGCCCCAGTTCAAGCCTCCTCAGAGAACCAGGCTTCTCAGGCTCTTACATGCAAGAGCAACTGGAGTGTTAGGTAGGAGGAGGGTAGAGAAACAGCACCTGTGAAATTAAGCTGTTTCCTGTGGAGCTCCTTATCTCCTGAGGCAGACACCTTACCACAGCTCTTCCACCAGATTCGCATGTTCCAAGGGCTGGATTTATTCTTTCCAATTCAGAAGGGAAGAATTCAGGCTGCAGCAGCCCCCCTGACTGCCACATTTTACCCCACCCAGTTCAAAGAAAGTGCTCACTCACCCCTCTTCTGCATAAAGATGAAGAGGTCATCCAGGAACTCCTTCCGTTCAGGGTCACTATCCAGTTCATAGAGCTGGGGAGGGAAAGAGAGATAAAAATGAAGGCACAGTCCACAAGGTGACAGAGAAAGGGCAAATGTTGGCTTCTTCCAGAGGGTGATCTGGGGGAAAGGCAGCCATGGACAAAGAGGTGAGCAGACAAGGCTGCAGCAATAGTTTGAGGACACTTTTTAGGCTTCAGTGCTCAGTCACCCATCCCATGATCCCTGAAGGGAATGGGATTCAACTTGCACTGACACAGGAAGGGGGGAGAAACTATTAGGACAAGCTGGGAAGACAAGACAAGCAAAAGGAAGGCGACTGCTTCAGGGAGGATTTACTGTTCTGTACCTATAAGGCACCAGGGAGGTAAACTTCTCCACAACTTCTCCTAGCCTCATCATCCCCTCTTCAGGGATTGGCACTTAAGTGACAAACTCCAAGTCACTTAGAGGAGGAGATGAAAGGATAGAGCTTTCCTGTAACTACTACTGACTGGCAGGAAGGGCTCATTTAAAATAAGTCAAAGAACCTTGAAAACGATGAGAAACCAGCCTGGAAACAATTTGCTGCTGAAATTCTACCAAAAAGCTTAAAACCCCTCAAAGATTTAAACCAAAATTCCACAGGCAGCTTATTCGGACAGAGAGGCACGGCACGCTAGCGCTACGCCCCCATTTTTCAGGAGGGCAGGCACAAGTGTCACCTCACAGCTGCCTCTCGATCAGAAAAATCCAATTTTCACCTATCAAGACCCCTGTGAGGCCACAAAGTGACAGGCTGGAAGGGCTGAAGTCAGTCTGAGGCATGAGGGGATATAAAACAGGACAGAAGACAGCGCCGTACACGGCGCCAAATTCAATTCCTTGCCTTGTTTGCATTAAGGAAGAATCCTGAATCCCTCCAGGGATTCTTTTTTTTGCTGGTTTTAGGTACTCTTGTGAAGCAGCTCAAGGGAAAAGCAAAAGATTCAGGGGGAAATACATATTTCAACCTCTCTATAGGTGCTGCTGGCTACCTGGTATTCATCTAGCACAAAAGACACGGGGCTTTTTTGGGCTCGTGTCCTGTGAAGGTCTGTCCTTTCTCACACACTGAGCTCTGGGAAGCAAAACTCCCCCAGTGTATTTGCAAAGCAATTAGCTACACCCCTTCATTTAGTTTAAAATGAATTCCTCTGGCTGATGTGACACACAGCTGCCACATTCAGATCCACAAGGAAAGAAAATACTCTTCTCCCAGCTGGAGAATCAACTAAGAGTTAAGACTTCAGAAATCTGGTTACAAACTCTTAGTTCAAACCATATTCCAAGGACCAAAGGCAACATAAAAGCCCAAACCAGTCCAGTTTCAGGCTCTGAATAACTAACAACACCAGGAAGTTTGGAGGCAGAGACCCACAGGCTAGGGAATGAATCCTCCCACACCCCTGTGACCACACTGACCTTGGCAAAGTCTCGTGAAATCTCTCTTCCTCGGCACCCATCGCCTTCGTCGCTCCAGCTCACATTGCCGTTCTAAGGAGAGAAAAAGGAAAGGGTGAAAGGATTGCAGGGACAAATCCTAAAAGCTTACAAGTGTGCTTTCTTGGGGGTGCATAAACATGTGAAAAAGCAGCTGCTGGTTTAGATCAAGATGACTAGAAAGATGGGGGACATCTGTGTATTTGTCCCAACGTGCTTTCCCAGAATCTCTGGCACTCAGCCCAAAATGGGAAGTGGCATTGGCATGTCACCTTCCAGACAGCTGCTGAAGGTAGGGGAAAGTTTCTCAACTCTAAGATTTCTCCTCCCCCCTGCCCTGCCAAAATGTATCTCAAAACCAGCTGTGTTGATGCCAGGGAAAACCATTCTTGAGGACTTCCCTCAACACCTTCACCAGCCTCCTGCCTTCACGGGCTCCACAGAAGTAGGCTAACCCCCCTGTAGCAGATGCTTTGCTGTAATAAGGCCCAACACCTAAGCAGAGGTGCTGCATCCATCATTTCAAACTAAGGGCACTTCCTAGAGCTGCTGCTTAAAGGTTGTGGGCATTATCCAGGCATCATTCCCCTGGAAACACCTTTGTGCCCCCTCGCTTGCCTACAAAACCAGAGCACACCAAAGGAGAGAGGGCAACAATCCCACTGGAAAGCTTCTTGCCAACCTAGAACCTTTAGTCCTAGAAGCTCCTGACCATGTTTTTCCCCCCCCCCCCCAGAAATGGAAAGCTCAGCTTTACTGGATTAAGGTTCATCATTCTTAGGCATTAAAAGGATTATTCTAGTTAGGCCAATTCTACTTGGTAGATCATCATCCTGGAAGAGTCCCTGAGGCTGTGAAGTGGGAGAGGGAGCTTTGGGCTATACAGCAGGAACAAGACCAAAAGAATGGATCTGGAAAAAGCATTCAAGCATCTTTCAGCCATCACTTGCCTAAAACTCCAGCCTAGCAAGTGCTCCAGAACCACTTGAGGAAAGAGAACAGCCAAATCCACCCAGCAAGGTAGCTTGGACTACCCCATCCTCATAAACCCCAGGCATCCCAACACAGACAGAAAAACACTGAAGATAAAGAGGTTTCAGCACAAAAATCCCCACCCCAACATGTGAATTAGAGGGGTGGTCCAATATCTGAAATCTTGGAGTCATCTGGCTGTGACACGTACATTAAATTAGAAAGATGAATAGCTCTTGTCAGGGGCAGGCAAAGCTACATTTCCCCCTTTAAAAACCTCTGCAGTGAGCTGCCCTAATGCCTGCTGATTTAGTTTGAGCCAGTAATTCCTGCTGGAAAGTCAATTATCCAGTGAGTCCCATCAACTGAAAGATATTTAATGGGGGATTATTGCCACTTCTGTTATGTCAGCTGTTTATTACAGCAGATCAATTCCCAGCCCTCTCTAGGAAGAGATCTGAAGACTGGGTTTGTTCACAGGAGGATTCATCTGGGTGTCCTTTGCTAGCAGAGATTAAACACACAGGGTTGTTGGGTTGGGGTTTTGTTTTGGCTAATTACAGTGACATCCAGCTGCTCCTAAAAACCCACTGACTGTTACCTCAGATCAACAAGCCCAGGTGAAGAGGAATAAGAGACCAGAAGGCAGCAGCTATTTCCCATCTTTATGTGCCCCAAGGTAAAACGATCTGCTGAGGGATGAGCTGTTTTTCTTCCCAGCTTTCTACTTGGGTTTTGCTCTCTGAATTTATAACTGTTCATGGTATTAACCTGAGTGGTCCTAGAAGCAAACAGTTTGCTTTCATAGGGAACTCTGGTCATGCTGAGAGCTTATTCTGCTACATTTGAGGACAGGAAAGAGAAGAGATACAACACACTGCCATAGCCAGTTGGCTTGAACTTGATAGAACTTCCAGGAACAAAACTTGCCATGGGATTAGAGATTCTTCAGAAGTTATTTTACTTTTTCCTCATAAAAAAGGTGGAGGTTCAATACAGATTCAAACCAGAAAGGACACATGCCACTTCTCATACGGACATCCCGAGATGCTTGAGAGCACAGAAGTAACAAGCCCCCACACCTCACCAGTGGCAAGGAGCTTAAACCCAGCTGAAGCCATCAGCCTTTTGCCATATGTCCAGAAAATCAGCAGAGCTGGGTATCACCTGCTGTGACACGGAGTGATCCAAGGTGAGAGGCAGAGGACAGGGTTAGCATCTCCTCCAGCTGGGAAGGTTTAAAACCAGATACCACTCCCCACACAAAGCTACAAGATAAGGAGAGTGTTTCTCAGCCAACCCAGTGTAAATCAGCCAGGGCTGTGGAGCCACAAGGACAAGGGCACCGGGCTGGTTTGGGCAGGGGTGTGAACAGGGACCCCAGCACAAACCAGAACAGGTAAATGGGTAGTAAAGAGCCCCACCAAGATCTCCAAGCAAGAGGTGCTCCATATGCAGAATAAACTGTGTTTTGAGCATCGGGAGAGCTCAGCAGGAGCTTTGGTATCAAGCTTCCTTTCCATCCCTCCTAGGAAAACAAAGTTTCCCCTCCTCCATACGAACAGCAGGAACCTGAGAAATCAATATATCCTCACAAGTCATTAAAAGACCTTTGTATAAGTCGGGTAAGAGTAGCAGGAAGGAAAAAACACAGCTCAGAGAAGCAGGTCATTCTCTGGAGAGAGTCCTGCCTCTCCCTCCACCCGTCTGTACCAAGGGAATTCGCTGACAAACAGCCCTTGCCTCACCGATCGCAAGAATTCATCGGGTTTCTTGCAGAAAAAGGTGGGAGATGCAGCACTGGCTGCGCCTGAGCCCCTGATGTGGAAGCCTGGGTGGAAAGGAGGTGTTGGGAAGGGCTGGCCACCTTCACAGGCAGAGCCAGGGAGCTTTCCCCACGCTGCAGACACCTCCGAGGCTACAGCAACCTCCCCCAGACCATCCCCTCCCCAAGAGGCTGCGAGCCTGGCTTCACAAGCAATTATATCTGGAGCTATTTTAGGATTACTCCCTAACCACCTGGAATATCTTATTAGAGGGAAGCTCAGATGTCCAGAGCAATTTTGGTTTCCCATCCCACATTCAAAAGCCAGAATTAACCCTGAGGTGCCAAGCAGACAGAAAAAGGAGACAAAAACCGGCTGCTCCATCCAGCCAATTCTTTCAAAGGCAAACCCCTTCCAAACAAGCAGCCTCAACCCCTCCTCCCTGCAGAACCCCCTACCTCATAAATATTACCATCTCACACATCCCTCTCTTCCACAGGAATAAACAAAATCATTTTAAAAAGCCAAGTATTAAGGCAAACAGAACAGCAGCTCCCAGTCTCCTCCAGCATGAACATGGACACTGATGAGAAACTGGAAACGTTCCTTTTCCAGGTCATTCCCTTTGCCCCTCAGCCCCAGTTTCCTAAAGCTGTTAGATGGGGTTTTAACCAGACTACAAAGCTGTATTCAAACAGCAAGCTCTGAACTGGGGACGACCTGCTAAAGCTTTAATATGTTTAAAACACCCCCACCCCAAACCAAACCCAAACCCACTGGGCACAGAACTCAAAACCATCCTGCACCTCTTCACTGCAGACCTGGGGTTTTAGGCCAGAATTCTGCTGAAATATTTATTCTTTTAGAGATGAAACTAAAGGCTGCAGGGAAAAGGAAAGCCCCTCCCCTCCCCCTGGGTTAACTGCAAGCACCGAGTCAATGAAAAGGTACAGGGGCAGCAATTTCGGGATTATCGGAGAATCCACAGAAATTCCTTTTGTGGGCAGAGTTAAGCCTTAGGAAGTGAAACAGATGCTATTATAAAGAAAACTGTTGTACTACAAACCGCTGATAAGATCAGGACTACTGCCCTGAGCCGCAAGTTCTCAAGCATGGAGAACCAAGTTATAATTACAGCACACACACAGGCTGCCCAGTAAAGCCCAGCTGGAATGGGAAGGAACCTTTCCCAGCCTTACTAATGACAGAGCTCGATTTGGGGTGGACAAGCTTCAAAGGTGGGTTCTGGTAACATCAGAGTGATTTCAGGAACAGTGGAGAGGATGGGGAAGGAAAGAGAAAGAACAGACTGAAGTTATCAGATTAATTCTCTCCTTCCCCCCCACTTTTTTTTTATTAAGTTACTTTTATGTGACCTAGTGACTGCAGCACCAACACAACCTTTTGCAAAACAGGAATCTGCTTCCTTATCCTTAAGGAAGAGTTGGAGCCTCTGTGAATGACTCCTATTCACAAAGACTCCGAGGAATTAACAGCTCAGATTTACCCCAAAGTGAGAAAAACACCAGTGTAAGACTACAACACCTTGGAGCTCTTCCCACCTCCAGCCTCCGCAGACAAGCTGCAACTATCCCGAGTGATAAATCCATATCTTCCCCAGGACGTACACACACCCCTTGCTCTGCCTCCAGATATAGCACAGTCGCTGCTACACAGCATAACCTCGATGAAGCCTATGGAATCGCTCCCTGAGACGAAGATCTTGCAGAGGAGGGGGATTCCCTGATGTCTAATACAGGCTGCTGGGTACAGTCCTTGTCACAAGCAGCTTCTTGGTTATTAAAGGAAAAGGTGACTTACTGAGATCCTCTCCAGCCACGGATGCCATGGTTGGAGTTAAGCAGCAGGAGCAACACCAAGTTCAGTGCTACAGCACAAGCGGAGTGGCAGAGGGATGAAGACTTCATCAAAACTAACCTAAAGCTTGGATTTCAAGAGAAGCAGCACCTGGCAATTTAAGAATTAAAACCTGTTCTCACAGAAAAGAGCTTTCAGCAAATGAAAACCCAAATATGCCAGGACATTCACCCCTCCCCAGATTAATGAGCAATACCTCAATATGCGTAACACTAGAGGCACATACTTAAGGTTATGGAATCTCAGTCACTCATTCCCAGCCCCTAGAGCAAAAAGCAGAGTAATTATTTTAAGCTGACTTATCTCAAGAAACACCGTGACCCTTGTTAAAAAGTTTAGGTCAGGATTTTCAGGAGGGACTGGTGATTTCTGGGACTCTAATGTGAGCCATCCCAAAACCCCAGACAGAGCACAGCCCACTCTCTGAACACCAGGCAGCTGCTTTATGGAGACTCACCTGGTGGCATTAAGGATCAGCTGATGACTGAAAACTTTGGCTTTAGTTTTACATTCCAGCCTGACAAAAATCCCTCGTGCCAGCCCTGAGTGGGAGAGGGGGGAGCAGCACGAGCAGACAGTGGCTTCAGTCCTGCCCTTCCTACCCATCTCTCCCTCGTAACCAGAGACATTGTCAAGCAATGGGAGAACCCACAGGATCAGGATCCTGCACCCAACCCGCTAAAAAGCAACGTTTTCACCCAGGGAATTAAAAGCCTGGTTGTCCTTTCACAGCCAGGACTTTTTGGGAGCCACAATGGACTTGCAGGGGGGTTTGGACAAGTCGGAGGAGCAACACATACACCTCCCTCCCTCCCCCTCTGCCCCCAGCTCTTCTTTCGGGACTGCAACTCCCTGACAAGCGACTCCACTCCCTTGTTGTTTTGTGCTGACAGGATTCCCACCACCCCTGTGTCAGAAGCTGAGCCAGCTCTTTTGTCTGCAGGCTTGTTCTACAATTATTTACTTGGCTGTCCAGGACTGAACAAAACGGGGCTCCATCTCACTGGGAGTTCCCACCTTCCAGCCATCCTCACACCACCTGATTTCCAGGCAGTCTCAGCCTTACACTTTCAAGATAACATTGGGGTTTTTTTCCCTCCTCCAAGGGCATCACTTTCAGAAGAACAATCCACATTTGAGAGAAGAATTAAAAGCAACTTTCCACCCCCCCCTTCCCTCTCTTCTTCCGCAAGCAACAGCCATTCCGCATACCACAAACCCTCACTGCAAGCGGTGTGCCCTGACTGGTTATTGGCCTCCATCTCAACAGAAGCTAAAAAAAGATAAGTTCAGGAATCATTTCGAAAACAAACCAAAGGACACAGGCACTTCTGCATTCAATCCTGGGGTGGGTGGGGTTTTTTCCTGCCTAAAAGGACCATTTTAGAGAGAAAAAAGCCCAGTATCACTAAAGCACACCAGCAAGGAGTTCTTGTCTCCCCCCCCTCTCTCTCATTTATTCCCACTTCCATGCAGCTCCCCAGCTCTGAGCTGCTACACCACAGTTAAATTTTTACTCCCTGGTATGCAGGCTCCACTGGTGAATGCAAACAAGTTGATCTGCAATATTTACCCTACTCAAGGTGAATATACTGCACCAGCATCGTTAATACCAGGCACTTTAATTTGGCCTTTTTGAGCTTGCCACTGCACCATAAGAGCATTGTTTGCCAGCAGAATGATGGATCCAAGCCATGCCTCACCAGGGCAGAGCATTGAGCACAGCCAGGGGATGGTATTACAGAACAAGACGTGAACCCAACCGCTTTCCATCACGCTTTCCCACCACCCAGAGCCATCATAGCTCAGCACATCCCTGATATTCCTTTATAATCCTTAGCCTCGTGCCCATGAAGTTCTTCTATTCCTTTCTTTGTACTGTCTGCCTCCCCAGCACCGGAAAAAAAAAAGATACTAATACAGCAACAAGATTTTTTCCTCTTTAATTGTGCTTCATGGTGAAGCTTCACACTTTGAGAATACGCTGCAAGCTTCTACCAAAATACTCTGCTACTGCTGACCTGGGTCAGGGACTGGCTTAGTATTAGTGTCCAATACATCAATCATGAAACAATATTGTATTTATTTTTTGTTTTGTCATTCCACATCAGCTAAGACGAGATCTGGCACGCTTATCTTCCCAGAACAGGACAAACAACGTAGGAATCAAGCCTATTAACACAGTCAGATTCACAGAGCTCTCCAGCTACTGGAAAAAAGGACAACAGGCTTGTTAGCACCAGCCAGGCTGGAATTAAACCAGCCAAAGACCAATGCTGGGTTTCTTTAGATCCCCCAAAAGCTGGAGTCCTGCTTCTACACTCCACCCAGAGACCTGAAAGAGGAAGTTTTCGCCAGTCACTCCAATCCAGTAAATTCCACAGCAACTTCTCTAGCGACTGTCCCTTAACCGACACCATCTACCTCATTTCCCTACAACAGCTTGAGCAACTCAAGCCCTCTGCTCTTGCTTCTCAAAAGAACGTAGCTGCAACCACTTGCCTGCTGCTCAGCCAGAGCACTTTACAGCCGCCCCCTGCTTTGTAGTCCCCCCCGCCCCCCAACCCGTAGTCACAAATGCAAGTTCGATGAATTCCCACCACATCTGTTGGTGTGGAAGCATCAAACTGGTGCAGGTTTGCTGGAGCAGCTGGGTAGGGACCCGAACTAAACAGACTGGGAAAAGAAATACAGCTTGGTGAGCTTCAGAGCTGCTCTTCCTCGAGCTGTGGAACCAACAGCTAAAGGGAGCATCCAGCCCAAGCTCCCACAGCAAGCTGGCCAGCACCTATGACTCTCCGGCCACCCCAAAGCCACTCTGGCTTTTTTTTAATACTTCACAGGGTTTGCAGGAGGGAAGGGAAAAACAGATCTGGTTTTATCCATACAAGGTTTCTGAGCACAAGGACTCTCTCCAAGGGGAAAAACCTAACTCTCATGACACAGGCTAATGGCTGCCAAAAAGGCCACTTAAGTCCAACCTTTTTTTCCTATAACTGAAACCACACAGTCCTTCGGCTCAACTTAATGCACACAAACACCATAAGTATCTCTGAAAGCCTGTTCAGGTTAGCTTTGTCACAACACAGTCCAAAAGAGCTACATTAACTGAAATACCCACCTACAACAAAGACAAGAGTTCTTGATTTATCTACAAGGAGTTGTGACTCCTCATCCAAATACATAACTGCCCACCAAGCAAAACCAAGTTAGCTCCTTCCTTCCCAGGTGCCTCTGCTCCAACAGCAGGGATCAGTGGCAGGTTATCTGCTCTTCCCTGCCTGCCCACGCCACCAACCAGAAATCCAGGCAAATCTACTGCATCCCAGAGGTCTTACACAAAGGAGGTGCAGACATAGGATGCGAAATAACTTGAGATGTTAGCGGGCAAGTGTCTGCGTGAAAGATAAACATAACACCAGGCTGTTCCATTCGATGGCAAAGCAGCAGCAAGATGGACAAACGAGCCAAAAGTCCGACCTCTACCTCCCCACAAAGGTTCTTACAGGTGGGTGGAGGGAGTTTCTGTCGTCCTAGCTGGAAAGCAAATCAAGCTTTGTGAAATCATAACGTTAGCACTGACCTGTTTGAGCTGCTCGTCCAACCGCCAGTTCTGGCGTCCAGACGGGGAACCCGAGTACGGTTGCTTAGTAGTGTCTTTACCCTGTTCTTCTTTGCCCTGCTGTCCCCGCTGGTGTCCCGCAGCTGGGAGAGGATTAGAGGTAGAGGCAACTCTTTGGTTGTGATGAGCAACTTTGGGAGCGTGAAAATATTTCAGAGCAGAGCAGGTTTCTTTTCCAGCCACATTGGCGCCATCCTCATGATCGCCACCTTCCAAACCCCCTTCTTCCTCCTCGTCCTCCTCTTCTTCCTCTTCTTCTTCCTCTTCCTCCTCCTCCTCCTCTTCTGGCTCTGAATTCATGCTGCTCTGATCGAAAGCCCGCGTAGCTCCAGCTGCAGGTGGGCCTCTGGACAAGGGCCCAACAGCAGAGCCTCCTGAAGCCCTGCCAGATGTGGCTGCTAGGACAGCCTGCTGCACGGCCAGCTGCTGAGTGTAGAGCAGCTGGGCTTCTCTCATCTGCCTCTGCTGTCTCTCCCTGGAATCCATCTGCAGAGGCGTTTGTTGCTTCTGCTGCTGCTTCTGCAGCTGCTCGACCACAGCTTCCAGCTTCATCCCGCAGTTTGCATGGCTGGGAAAAAAGGAGGGGGGGGCGGTTTTGACTTTCTCTGGGAGGGTTCAAGCCCCGACCTTGGGAGATTGGCAGAATCTGAAAGATAGACAAATATTTGTCTGTATGAATATAAAATGCTTTCATCTTTTTCCCCAGGAAGAGGATAAATAGAGTGCAAAGCCAATACTCTTTCCTGTGCAGGAGACCGTGAAACAATCAGCTTCATGTTTAACAGCCTCGGGCTCAAACTTGCATTCGATTTTCAGACTGTTTAATTGTATTTTCAAGCTGAACACATTTGCTACAACCTCTGTTTCGTATACCCCAAAGACAGCATCTGAAATGCCTTTGTCCACTGTCCCAGCAGCTCCAGTTTTTTTGGGCAGAATCCTCCCCAGCTTCCTAAATAATTACTTTTGAGATGTCAGCTTTAACGTCCAGGGTTTGGTGCCTCTGGAAACACTACCTTAAAAGGAGATAGTCAGGATGATAAGCTTGACCATATTTCTATTATAAACCAGGCAGGAATTTATTGCACACCAGTTATCTCTCAATTCTTTTACGCTTTCATTCCACCATCAAATTCTTTACACTTTAAGCATCTGTCTTAAAAAACCCACAACTATATTTAGCCATTCTTTTCCTAAGGAGAGCAAGACAAGAGTACAGCAGAGAGTGCTGCAGCCCAAAATGGGACTGCCGAGCTCTGAGCGGCTCCTGCCTCTGGTTCCCAGGGCATCTCAAGCTCCAGTTGTGGCCTCCCTTTGGCTTTCCCAGCCCTAGGACCTGGAAAGCTTTCCTGGCTCTCCATTTTTGACCAAGAGCAAGCCCATGCTGAGCCAGCACTAACCTCCTCTCGAGCAAGGACCAAGGGAACAGACCGCAGGCGGAAACACAGCTCTGATCTAGAGCAAATCCCAGAAAGACAACTACACCTTTAATCCCCAACCATTAAAATCAGCATGTGTATTTTGAACTTTGGGTCACAAACCCGACCTGCTGACAAATATTCCTCAGGGTTTTCTGGGTTGGTTTGGGGTTTGTGGGTTTTTTTAAAACTAAAAAGATGCTTAAACAGATCCCACTTACTGCCCTTCAAGGTTCATCGATACCAAAATACAGCCAAGCTTGGAGAAACAAAGGAAAGGCCAACTACAAACAAGCTGCAGAGTCTCCTGGCCACCTCCCACCTCCCTGTTTACAACCAGCCCGGTGCTATTCAAGTCACATACTTGGAGGAAAAAAACCCACCCCAAAAACAACACAAAAGAGACTATTTTGCTAATGCACCTTTGCAAATGGGACACAGCACTGACTTAAACCAACAAATAACCTACCAGGTACCACTTTTACAAGGGAAAGACAACTTCCAGTATCCCTAGAGTAACTCCAAGTCTTCCTCTGAGGCCAGCAGACCACGTCTCACATAAAGTGCCCAGGAACTCCAATGCCCAACTCTTTTTCCTCTCTCCAAACTCTTCCCCACACTAAACAACAGCCCACTGGCAAAATGGAAAGCCCAGCCGGTGCATTTGCATGTTTATCTAGCAGGCAGCGGCATAGCTTTAGCTTGCAAATGAAACAATATAAAGTGGATTAGTGGTTTGGATGTCAGGAGCAATAATGCATTACCTGGCAGCTGAAAAGAGTCTTAGGCTCCTTCCAAAGGCACAATACACCATCTGGCCTAGCTCCACACACAAACTCCTCTAGTAAAGCAACAATGAACCGGGTAACACCCGTAAACAAGGCTAGAGAGCCTCCAGCCCCACACCTTGTTGGATATTGTTGCACCTGAGGCACGGCACGGTGTCACCCTGGGAGATCCTCAGCAGGGTGAGTGGTTAATACACGCCTGGGGTACGGTAAGGATAATAAATGACCTGATACTCGGCGAACACGCCTCGGGAGCAGCAACACCCTGGTATGCGGCACCCTGGTACAGGTACAACGGCCTGCGACAGGTTACAGCAGGAGTTACAGGCTGTTGTGGAAGGTTTTCAACAGAACCCTGCCCGGACCTCAGCACCCTCCAAACCCAGTGAATTTTGGATGGGGTGAACACGCCCGCAGCAAGTATCAATGCTATTGTGGAGGGGCAGGGAACTTCACAGCGAGTTTTAAGGCGACGAGGAGACACGCTGCTGGCAGCGAATCCTTATGGAGTAATACCAGGACAGGGTTTGGGATACCAACGACAACTAACAACATAAAACCCTGCCACGTTTTAACACCCATGTTACCCCTCAGCTTGGATAGTGGCTTCTTCCCCCCCGCCCCTGCAATAGGAGCAAGGAAAGGATTCGGTTTATCCTTCAGGTCCTCCCCGACCCAGCCCTTTTTTGGCTTTTCATGCCCCGAGAGAGGACTTTAATTAAAGCCCCTCGATTTGCATTTTTAATTGGCTCCATTTAAGGCCTAATTGGGAAAACGCCTGCCTCCCCACCCCGCCCGGGGAAGCGGTTTTCCAAGTGGAAACCACCTGAAAAGAGTTAAAAGCAGGAGATGAAGCAGCCGAGGCCAGGCTACCTCCCAGCCCCAAGGAGGGGAGAGGTCCCCTGGGGTGGTAAACAACTCCAGCAACGCCCTCCCCATCCCCCTCCCACCCCGCCACCCGGTTTTACCGGAGACCTCCCCTATACCCCCGCAGCCACCGCCGAGGAACCTCCCGAACGGAAAGGGCGGTTGTATCCCGCGGCCGGACTCGCTCCCACCCGCCTCAGCGACCGCCGAGTTTTAACCCACCCCCTCCCGCTTCGGTACCGGGCGCCGGTACACGGCCGGCCCCAACAAGCCCCTTCCCTCCCCACCTCCAGGAGTGCCCCCTCCCCTTCCTGACCCCCACCCCCCCGCCGCCTCACGGAGCGCCCCCTCCCTCCTCACCCCCCCACCGGGAGGAAGGGGCCCGTTACCTCCCACGGGACCCGGGAGCGGGTCGCTACCGGGCCGTGCGCGGCCGCCTCGGCTCCGCCCGCGGCGCAACCGCTTCTCTTCCCTTACTTTCTCTCTCTTTCCCCCCCAGCCCTCCCCCCCCAACCCCGCGCCGCCCCTCCTCAGCTCAACCGGAAACGGGGCGGCGGAGGCGGCGCCCAGCGGCGGAAGCACCCACCCTGCTTCCGGGTGCGGCTCCCGGCAACGGGCAGACCAGCGCCGCCGCGCACCCGGAAACGGCGAGAGGCGAGAAACAAGGAAAAAGGGGGTGGGACCATATGCTGGCGGGAGCCAATGAAATAGCAAAGCGAGAGAACACTTCCGGTTCCGGAAAGGTATAAAAGGGGGTTGCGCGGGGCCCAGCCCGCCAGTCATTGAGGAGGTGCTACCGCAGGGCTGAGGGAGCTGAGCGCCAGGTGAGGGCTGAGGCGGCGGTACTGTCTTCCCTAGCTGCCCGCCGCTCTTCCCGGTGGCCCTGGGGGGATGTGGGGAGGTTCCTTTGGGTCCCCGGGAGCGGTGGAGTGCGTTAGGTTGGGGCGGCTCTTTGTTTCCTCAGGTCTGTGGTAAAGGTGGAGCTCGGGGGAGGGGGGGGTGTCCCTGCGGGGGATGGATGGGAGTAGGAATGTAGGTGCTTGTTTCTTCGGGGTTGTATATATGTGTATGCTTTGGGGAATAAATAGGTGAGGTGTGTGTATATGTATATGGTCTATCTGCCAGATATCTCCTGTCTGCTCAGTCCTGAGGGCTCTGTGGGCCACACATTAGAGATTCCCTAATGCTCCTTCCCACCTTAGGTCTCTCAGCACTGCTGTTAGGGCTCCCTAGCATGTTAAATCCTTCTAGGCTTCTAATGCATGGGGGTGAGTGTCAGGGCTTTTTGCTGTTGCTGCTCTGTTCCCTCTGAGGAGGGGCTCTGACACCTCCATGTCCCTGCTCACTTTAGGCCTGATCAGCATGGCAGATGAGGAGATCGCTGCCCTTGTGGTGGACAATGGCTCTGGTATGTGCAAGGCAGGCTTTGCAGGGGATGATGCCCCCCGTGCGGTGTTTCCTTCCATTGTGGGACGTCCCCGGCATCAAGGTGTCATGGTGGGCATGGGGCAGAAGGACAGCTATGTGGGGGATGAGGCCCAGAGCAAGAGGGGCATCCTCACCCTGAAGTACCCCATTGAGCATGGCATTGTCACCAACTGGGATGACATGGAGAAGATCTGGCACCACACCTTCTACAATGAGCTGCGTGTTGCCCCAGAGGAACACCCTGTCCTGCTCACTGAGGCCCCCTTGAACCCCAAGGCCAATCGGGAGAAGATGACCCAGATCATGTTTGAAACCTTCAACACCCCAGCTATGTATGTGGCCATCCAGGCTGTTCTGTCCCTCTACGCCTCTGGCCGCACCACTGGCATTGTCATGGACTCGGGGGATGGCGTCACCCACACCGTGCCCATCTATGAGGGCTATGCGCTGCCCCACGCTATCCTGCGTCTCGACTTGGCTGGCCGTGACCTGACCGATTACCTCATGAAGATCCTGACGGAACGAGGCTACAGCTTCACCACCACAGCTGAGAGAGAGATTGTGCGGGACATCAAGGAGAAGCTCTGCTATGTTGCTCTGGACTTCGAGCAGGAGATGGCCACAGCTGCCTCGTCCTCCTCCCTGGAGAAGAGCTATGAGCTGCCTGATGGGCAAGTGATCACCATTGGCAATGAGCGTTTCCGATGCCCTGAGGCCATCTTCCAGCCTTCCTTCCTGGGCATGGAGTCCTGCGGCATCCACGAGACGACCTTCAACTCCATCATGAAGTGTGACGTGGACATCCGGAAGGACCTGTATGCCAACACCGTGCTGTCTGGCGGTACCACCATGTACCCCGGCATCGCCGACAGGATGCAGAAAGAAATCACTGCCCTGGCACCCAGCACCATGAAGATCAAGATTATCGCCCCGCCGGAGCGGAAGTACTCCGTTTGGATCGGTGGCTCCATCCTGGCCTCTCTCTCCACCTTCCAGCAGATGTGGATCAGCAAGCAGGAGTATGATGAGTCTGGCCCTTCCATCGTCCATCGCAAGTGCTTCTAGAGGGACTGCAGGCAGTCACCTGAGGGCCGTCCTCGCCAGGACGTGTGCTGGGGCATCCTCCTCCTCCCCCCACGATGGACCAGACTCCTTCGACTGTTACTTATGTGATGTTTTGAATTAATTCGTTGAGGTACCGAGTAGTGACCTGTGCATTTTAATGGCCCCTTAGGCTGTAGTTCTGTGGCTGGCTAGCTGCTTCTCTTCCTCGTGGCTCCCTGCGCCTCAGAGGCAGATGGAGCCTTGTTTGCTTAGGTGATGTCACGCAGATAAGATGACACTAAAGTTAAACTTGTCACTTTTAGGTTTGTCACAACTGATTCCTTTGTAGGGAAACAAATAAACTTCTTAGGCTTAAAAACTACTGAAGGTTATTTTGCTTCCTTTCAGGGTGGGCTTTCACTCTTCTTGCTATGAAGAATTAGCGTGCAATGTGTGGGCTTTGGACTCAGTCTTAGGAAAACAAAATTTGGGGTAAATGCCTTCTTTAGTTCTGCCTGACTGGGATCTGGTGGAGGAGGGGGGCTGCAGGGGCAGCTGCTGCAAGCAGCAGCCAGAAGCTCTCTGCAGCCCCACAGAGCAAACATCAGCCGGCTCCAGGCCGGAGTCGCTGCTGACCAAGGCCGAGCCCATCAGCGATGGTCACAGCACCTCTGGGAGTCACAGGGAGGAGAAAAAACCCACCAGCAGCTGCTTTGTGCCCTGGAGAAGGGGGTGAGAAGGTGTGAGGAGCTGAGCAGGCACCAAGGCCAGGGAAGTGGGATATGAAGTGCCCCAGGTGCTGGGGAGAGAGATTTACCTGCAGCCCCTACAGAGACTCATGGTAGAGCGGGTGTCCCCCTGCAGCCCATGGAAAAGGCCCAGACCCCACCTGCAGCCCCTGGAGAGGCCCCACACTGGAGCAGGGGGAGACAGACAGGAGATGCTGTGACCTGTGTTGGAGCAAGGCCCTGCCAGCACTTGCAGCCTGTGGGGAGAGACACAAGAGAGGTGAGTGAGAGAGGCCCATGCTGGAGTAGGTTTGCACTTCTCATCACCGGACCCTGGTGTCACTGGGGGTGCAGGGCAGTGCCATCAATTAGGGAGTTTCTTTCCTTTATTCCCTGTTGAGTCTGATTGCGGGATGATCTCTCCCTGTCCTTATCTCCACTCCTGAGCCTCTCAGTATCTATTTTCTCCCCTGCCCAGTTAAAAAGGGGAGTGACAGAGTGGCTTTGGTGGGTGTCTGGCCTCCAGCTGGGGTCACACCACCCCGCTGCCGCACAAGGGCAGTGCGAGGGCGCCCTTTACAGCTGGGTCCGGTTTAAGACCCCCTGGCCCGGCCGGTTCGTGTCCCCTGCGGTGTTGCCTCTTGTGCCCTGAGGGTGCCTCGGGCTCCTTAGCGAGCTGGGGCGGCGGCGGGCTCGCCTTTTCGGGAGAGGCTGGCGTGGTGAAGCGGCGGACGGGGCCGCACAGGCTGCCCCTGCGGCTGGTGCCGGGGGGAACAGCCCCGCCTCCCGCTGCGCCCGGCGGAGGGGCTGCGCGGGAACGCCCCCGTTCCGCCCCCTTTAAACCCTTAGCCGGACGCTTATTGGCTCGCCCCTCACGTCACGGCAGGACCAGCCAATCGCTAGTTTCTCCACCCCGTTAAGCACCGCCTTTTCCCCGGGGGACTCGGTTTCCCAGGGTGCACCGCTGTGGCCGGGCAGTACTTCTGCTTCCGGTGTGGCCTGGAGATGTGGGTACCGCGGAGCTCAGGCGGGGGGTACTGGGCTGGGGTTATTGAGGCTGGGGGCTGCTGCCGCTGAGCACCCACCGGCGCCTTGCTGCGCTTACTCCTCTGTCCTGTCTTCTCGGTGCCGGGAAATGGGGCTTTGGGGGACTGGAGCCCGGCCTGGGGAACGTGCGCGGCAGGGGAAGTGGGCCAGGCCTTGCTCTTGGCCTCTCTCCTTCCCCGGCAGGGCGTTGGGCCTGGGGGGGGGGGGCGGTTCTGCCTTCCCTGGAGCGCGAGGTGCTGCTTAAGCCTGAGGTAGGAAGCTAAAAAAGCACGGTTGTGTGTTGGGAAGGCCGCCTGTTAGTGTCATGCGTGCTTCCTGGCAGGGGTGAGGCCTGTGAATTTCTGCGGTGTCCGCCCGGTTGGGGGAGAGGCTCACTCCCAGTTATTTTCCTGCCTTTTCAGAACTCTGTGGGTCTGACGTTGGCTCGGCTCTGTTTGGTGAGGAAGCTGAGATGGCCCTGCCAGAGTGGCACATTGCAGTGAAGCTGGCGGATCAGCCGCTGGCTCCCAAATCCATCTTACGTCTACCGGAGACAGAGCTGGGAGAGTGCCCGCTGGGTGGGTGCAGCATCTCCTACCTCAAGCAGCTCATCACCGGTAAACTGCAGGAGTCTGTGCCAGACCCTGAGCTCATCGGTAGGTGTCTGCATGGGTCGTGTCAAAAATCCTGCTACAACAGGGCCACCTTCTTCCTGTCCTTGCTGCGGGTGGGACACAAACATCCTCCCTCTGTAGCAGTCTCAGCACCTCGGGATTTGGGTGGTTTGTTCCACATCTGCTTGGGGTCACGGTGCTGCTGCAGTATTGGTGCCCTTGTTGAGAAATCTTTTGGGATGTGTCCTTGTGAGATCCCTTACAAGAATTGAGAGGTCAGTCCTTCTAAAGGAGGTGGCAAGGTCACATTCTGTGAATCTTGGCTCTGGTTGCCCTCACGTTACGGAGCTGCTGAGTGGCTGAGGCAGCCACGCAGGCAGAGCGATAACCCCAGGCCCTTTCTGAGCATATTTATCTTGAGATGTGTCTCTCTCCTAGATCTGATCTACTGTGGCCGTAAGCTGAGGGATGACCAGACGCTTGATTTTTATGGCATCCAGTCTGGCTCTACTGTTCATGTCCTGCGCAAGTCCTGGCCTGAGCCTGATCAGAAACCAGGTGAGGAGAGGAGAGTGTGGGCTACTCCAGCTTAGATCCCCTCGGGATGTGTTCAGTGCAGGTCTCTGTGGCTGAGGCTCAGCTTCTCTTGTGATGTGTTTGTTTCTGGGAGCCTGAGGCGAGGTTTGGAGGATGGATATTTTTCTTTGGGAACTTTTCACCTCTTAACAGCAGGAAATGGGTGTTAAGATTTAATGTGAAGAGTGACTATTCTTTTCTTAATTATGACCAATTTTAGGATTGGGGAGCAAAGCAGTTGGTTACTTGGCTTGAGGGATGAGCAGGCTTGTGTGAGTTCTTAGTCTGCCTGATTGTAGAAGAATCACCATTGCTGTGGTCCCAGTGGTGAGTAAAATGCTCCTAAGGCTAACAGAGGGAGAACTGTGTTTCCTTCTGTTATTTTTCCACCCTCAGAGCCTGTGGATAAGGTGGCAGCGGTACGGGAGTTCCGGGTCCTTCACACAGCCCTGCACAGCAGTCCTGCCTACAGAGACGCGGTGAGTGCAGCTTCATACTTTGCCCTCTGAGCGTCTGTCTGTCTGTCCCTTCCCTCTGAAGTGACCCCGGGGTGGAGCCTCTTTCCATGACTCTGTTGATCTGCTCCAATTTCTCTGTTAGGTCTTCAAAATGCTGGGGAACAAGGAGTCGCTGGATCAGATCATTGTAGCTACTCCCGGCCTCAGCAGCGACCCTGTTGCTTTGGGTGAGTCCAGATGTGATCCAGAGGATCCGAGGAAACCCGAGTAACAAGAAACCTGTGTTTAATTCCTGTGGCAGGGGGAGGGAGAGCTCCCTTTCTCCAGAGAAAGTGTCTTTATCCATCCCTCTGTGAAGTGTAAGAGTCAGCGTCCGCTCCAGTGCCAGACTTGTGCTCTGTTGGCAGTACTTGGGGATGGAGGCTGGCTTCCAAAGGAGGGCAGTGGGGTGTGGATGCTTTCTCCTTGCTGCAAAGCGTTACAGAAACGTTTGCTAAACCAAACATGCTTGTTCTGGCCTGGGAAGTTACTCGTGTTTTGCGGTGAGACAGGTGGAATATGGGATTTGGCTGATTTGGGCTATGTGCTGCATTGATCCTGCCCTTAATGTAGAGCTGTGTTTGCTGGAGGACAGCTGGGAAAGTCCCATCCCTCGGTGTGTGGCTCTGATTGAGAGGTCAGGAAGATGCAAAAGGCTTTGGAGAGACCAATAATAAAGTATTTATGGTAGCTGCTAGTGACTCAGTTCCTGCAAAACAAGTCATTCTCTTGCTTTTTCCCATGGCTCCTTTGACTGGCTCCTGTTTCTTGTATCCTGTCTTTTCCTCGTTGTGTTTCCTGCTGCCTCTCAGGAGTCCTGCAGGACAAGGATCTCTTCTCAGTGTTTGCAGACCCCAACATGCTGGACACGTAAGTTCACGCACGCTGGCGCAGCCGATGCCTTTGTCATGCTGTTGGAGAAGACCACTTCTCTCCAGGTGGGAGAGAGAGTTCTGCTCCCACCTGCCAGCACAGCTCCACCATTCCTGACCTAAATTCCCTGCTGCTATCCAGCTGCTCCTTTTTTACTTCCCTGTGTAGGTGATTTTCTTCCACTCTTGTCTCTCCAGGCTGATCCCAGCCCACCCTGCACTAGTGAACGCCATTGTGCTTGTTCTGCACTCGGTGGCTGGCAGCACGCCGCTCCCGGCCCCAGAGACGTCCTCCCGAGGGATGTCCTCGGGCTCCTACCGGGACATGCCGGGTATGTTCAGTGGGGAACCTGCAGAGACATCACGTGTGGTGGGTTTTCCAAACAAACCTGTGCTGTGCTGACATGGTTCCTGAGCTGGAAACATGCTCTGGGGCTTCGTAGGCTTTTGCACTGCCTGAGACTTATCTGGGGACGTAGTGGTGAGCAGAGGCCTCTGTCCTAACTGGGGGCTGTAGCTGGGGAGGAGGAGCCAAGGATTCCATGGGATTCTCATCTAATTCCTGCCCACACCTGGTTTTCCGCATCTGTAGATTTTCCTTTCTGTTGCAGGTGGCTTTCTGTTTGAAGGTCTCTCTGATGAAGAAGATGACTTCCACCAGGTAAGCAGCTGGATTGAGCTATTTTGGACTTGAGGTTGGGGTTTTATTCCAAAAAGTTTTGTCTCTTCAGAGCCTCTCTGGCTCCAGACAAAACCATAGGTTGTGGCGTGCTTGGACGCCGTTCACATCAGAATTTTCTCGAGTGCTGAGGTGGGGTCACACCAGAAGAATGCAGAAGCACAGCTTGAAGCAGCACTTGGTCCTCAGAGTAAACACCCTGGGAGTCAAACTGCTGCAGAGCCCGAGTTGTGTGCAGATAAGTGTGGCTGAGGAGTGTGGGAGTGTCAGTCCCTGCCCTTCGTTTGCATTTCAGGGAGGTTTTCCTCTCTCCGAAGGATTTTGTAAGGAGCAATCACATGGTCAGGCAAAAAGAAGTGCCTGTCAATGGTTGTTTTGTTACAGGCTGTAGCACTGTATTTAAACTGAGGGATGGGATGTTAAGAGGTTTCCAGAGCTCAGCTTGTGGAAAAAAAGGCCTGTCTTTTCTGTCACTTTTACTTTAAGAGCTCTGCACTTGAGCTTCAAGTGCTGTGGGAAAGGGATCCCTGGGGATGAGCAATGAGGGCATGGGGTGGCTGGCTTTTCCTGGGACACAGACACCTGAGGGGATGGTTTTGTTTCCCCCCACTCTGCGCAGAGCACAAGATCGACACCATCCAGCAGCACCTCTGGTTCCCGCCCAGCGTCTCTTGGCTATGCCGGGGCTGCCGGACCCCGGCCGATCACCCAGAGCGAGCTGGCGACCGCGCTGGCACTGGCGAGCACCCCAGAGAGCAGCTCCCACACACCAACCCCTGGCACCCAGGTACAGCAGCTTGGGAGATACTCCTGGGCCCTAAAACCAATGCCTGACCGATTGTGAGCCCTTGCTGGTTTATTTTCATGTCTGGGCTCTCCTCCAGAGGGGTTTGGGGTGGCAGGATAATTGGGGTACAGCTGGCTCTGATGCCTGCGACAAGTTCTGAGCCGTATACAACTTATTTCCTCCTAGGGTCACTCCTCTGGGACCTCCCCAATGTCATCCAGTGTCCAGTCGGGAACACCCATCACCAACGATCTCTTCAGCCAGGCCTTACAGCATGCGCTGCAGGCCTCAGGGCAGCCCAGCCTGCAGGTCAGTGGCTCAGCCTCTTCTTTCAGGGACCCGTGAAAGCCCCGTGTGGCATCGAGTGTTTCGGGGAGGAGGTGGCTCTCAAGCTGAAAGGGAGAATAGGGAGAATGAGAGAGGGAGAATGTGGCATGGAAGTGCAGGGCTGTGGAGTGGAGGAGGCTGTTTTGGTACTGCTTGGAGCCTTGCACCTACCCTTAGCTGTTTTTGTTTTCTGTCTGTAGAGCCAGTGGCAACCACAGCTTCAGCAGCTGCGAGACATGGGCATACACGATGATGAGCTAAGTCTCCGAGCCCTGCAAGCCACTGGAGGGGACATTCAGGCTGCCCTGGAGCTCATCTTTGCTGGTGGGGCTCCCTAGCTTTTTTTGGGCAGGAGAGGCTGGACTGGTGAGTTGTGCTGAGGCAGCTGTGCTGTTGCTTGGCCTGGGACTCAGCCTTGAAACTCATCTCTGCACTGGGGTTCCTTTCTCCAGCGTGGAGCAGTTTAGGGGAGCTGTTCCTTTCCTCGCAGGAGGGCAGTGTGCTCCTGTGTGAGAGCACTGACCGTGTCGGCTCCTCCAACTCCAAACAACCTCTCTCCAACCTCTGGCCACCAGAGACAAGACCTCAGAACTTTGTCCAGCATGGAGTAAGAGGTGGCTCTGTGTGTCAGAGAGATTCTCCTCCCTGTTGTTTCATTCCTGCTCCCTGCAGCGTGCCTCAGCCTCCCTTGGTTTTGTGCTCGCTCTGTGTTTTAACTGTATTAAACAGACCTTACTCACTTGCCTGGCGCTTGGGTTGTGATCTGTCCTGGGTTGTGCTCCAGAGCCGCGGGGCAGCGTGCCAATTGCCTGGAAGAAACAGCAGAACGTGCCTGGCCTCTTGCAGGGCTGTTACTGTTTCAGCAGAGGGCACTCCTTTTACAGAGCAAAGCTGTGTCTGTTAGGAGAGCGGCCTCTTGGCCCTGCGCAGCCCTCCTGCCTGGAGTTAACCCCGTACAAAAGAACTATTAGTGCTCTGTTTATTCTCCAAGGAGTTGCTGCACAGAAGCATCGTGTCTCCTCCTTAGAAACCTGTTTGTTCTCAGTCCTGTCAGCTGAGGCTGGTAGCAAGCTGATGAGGATGAAGGTACGGCTGCAGGAGTTCGTGGCCATCACAAGGTGACAGTAAAAAAAGACCAGCCCAAGGGTTGAGGCAGTTGCCACAGAGCTTGAGATGCTGCCAGCTGACTTGGGAGAAGAACCACCGTGTCTCCGAGACAGGTTAGCGTCACACCAGTGTTTTCAGAGGTTTTTTCTAATCCCCTGCACCGCCTAAGAGGTGCCTCAGACCTGAACTGCAAACACAACCAAAGACACTTACCTGTAATTAGAGTCAAGGGGAGCTGAGAGAAGCCAGCCCAGCGCTGCGCCTGGCTGTGCTCTGGTCCTGCCGGTGAGATTAACCAGGCGTGAAAGCGGAGCCGCTCAGCCTGACCTGCCAGCCCGCGTTAGTGGGGAAGCAAGAGCAGAGATGCTTTCCTACCTTCAGGCTCCCCTCTAATTTCTCTCTCCGAGCGCAAGGGGTGCTTGCTGATAGGATCCCAGCTATCACCCGGCAAAGGCTGGATTATTATTCTCTCCAGGGGTAGCCCATTGATTTACAGCCTTTAATCCTCTCTAGAGGATTAAGTCTCTCAGGAGGGACTTTTTTTTTTCCAATATGTAGGAGATAAGATAGGATGGACATAACCATATCACTTACTGCCTTGCTACACCTCTCCTTACCTGCTTTGGCAGCCCAGTCCTGATGACAGCCGTGATTGTCCTCGTGTGGAACCCGATTGATTTGTTCCCATCCCTGGTGCCTGGACTCTTTCCTTTGCTGGGGGAGTCAGTAGCATATGTGTGGCACCCCCTCCCATCCCTGCTGTGGAGACAAGCCCTGCCGGTGAGCCCTCAATCCCCCTGGGCTGACTGAGGATTAGCTGTATCACAGCTGCTGCTTCCCAAAGCTGAACAGCATTTGCTCTCCCAGAGCCGTGCAGGGCTAGCAGCGCTTGCGTGGGGACCTAGCCCGACCAGTTTGCTTTGTACCATGATGATTCGCAGCGTAGGCAACTTTGGGGTTCTCAGTGTCCCACCATGGTGTTTCTTTTCTGTCCTGACCTTGATCCCTTTTGATTTGATCCCTTTGTTCATGCACGTTTGGTGTTTACGTTCTTTTGCTGTTTGTGCTTTTCCCCGTGTCCCCAG
This sequence comes from Porphyrio hochstetteri, assembly GCA_020800305.1. Classification (NCBI taxonomy): domain Eukaryota; kingdom Metazoa; phylum Chordata; class Aves; order Gruiformes; family Rallidae; genus Porphyrio; species Porphyrio hochstetteri. The sequence continues at coordinate 11,905,766 of CM036915.1, read as the reverse complement.
ATAATGGAGAATTGCTGGATGTTTGGTACGGAAAGAACTCTTCCCCTGATTTCTTTTGTAGCTTGTGGTACTTGGCTTGGAGTTCTGCATCAGACACGTTCTCTGTCTGAACTGGCTGTAGCAGAGAAGAACTTGGCACCGACGTTGTTCGCAACACAACTGCGTGCGCTTCGCTTCCCTCGTCTCGCCTGCCTTTGGCTGCCTAGAATAGACGTGCTCAGCAACCAGGCAAATTTAGAGCTGCAGGGATGGGAAGAGAGGCTCTGCCTGGCACCTGCAGTGCTGGTGATGGAGGAGGAGGAGGAAGGGAAACTTTGATGCAAGAGCTGTTTGAGGAGAGCAGAAACTTCCTCAAATCTGGCTCTGCAGGAGCCAGGTGAGCTGCTTCTGAGGGTCAAGAGCCTCCTGCTTCCCAGCCCTGAGCCGAATGCGATCCAGGTAGCGACCTCCATCCTTGGTGCTGCTGCCCTGCTGCCTTCCCCCCCACCTCCTGGCTACTTCCACACTTTGGTTAGAGGCCCATCCGTTCTCGTTGGGTCTCAGGTTACCCTGCATTCTACCCAACTTCTACCATGCTGTTTGCCAGCCAAATATCTCTTGAGCTGATGGGAAGATGATTGCCCCCCTGGAAGAGGTAGAGGTCAGACAGCAGTTCCCTAGTAGAACAGCTTTCAACAGGGACTTTATTTCTGACATCAAAGAGAAATTTCTGCTTTTTCCTGTAGCTGACAAGGGAAGCAAAGTTTCAGCAGTAATGGCAGCAGCTGTTGGGTGGTTTAGGTAGTTTTTGTTTGTTCTGGTGCTTGACCATCAGTGCTGACGCCTTGTGGACACCCGCAGGGCTTGGCAGCTCAGCAGGGACCTGGGCTCCTTGCTGTCTGAGCTCTGCTTTTCTACTCTCACCACTCTGATGGCTTTCTCACTGCTTCCACTTTGTGTCTTTCCACCAAAGACAGTCCTGGGCTCATTGTCTCCATGAGGAGCAGGCGGTGGCGGGGCAGCGGCTGGAATTTTCCAGCGAAAGCACAAAATGGGGACAGAACCTCGTAGCCCTGTGGGACTTCCCAGCTCCATCCATCTTCCTCTGCTTTCACAATGATTCTGGAGCTTTCCCATGTGTGGAGCAAGGTTGGTTGGTGTTTATGTGCAGATACAGTCTTGTGTGGGATGCTTGGATGGCTTGGATTACATGGTGTAAACTGCCAAAGTTTCAACCTCTCCTGGATTTCTGATGCCAAATGAATGCCGTGGGAGAGATTTTTTTTCCCTCATCGTCCTACGTGCCTCTACTGTTTCTGAATAAACATTTTTGTCCTCCTCCCTAGCCAAACAGAGGCTCCAAGTGTTCCCCTGCTTATCCAGGAACCAATTCCCCATCTGGGCAAGGCAACAGAGTTTCTGTTTTACCTGCCTCCATCCACAAACAAAGGGGCAGGAGCTGGAGGACTAACCACCATAACACCCCGGCTCATCACAGCTGGCTGGGCTGAGCTGGGAAAACATCATTATCTCTTCCCCACAACCCCAGCTCCTCTCTGGTGCATTAATGCAGGAGATTGGTGAAGGGGATTTGCTCCAGGATGCAGCAGGAGTAAGTTTGGGCAGGATATATCCGTATCGCCAGGAACTTGTCTGACAGTGCCCTTGCCCATTGGCTTGCTTGGCTTTCTGGAAAGGACTCGGTGATTTCCTGGCTGCTTCCAGCTTTGTCCTTGTGGGGAATGCTAAAGTGTCAGGAAACTTGTGGTTATTTTGAGGTTTTCTTTCAAGTTAGCTTCGAGCTGGTTTGGTGAACTGAATGGTCTCACTGGAGGGGGCCGGAAAGAGGGGGCAGCGGGACTTGGTGGGGTTTCCTATGCAGTAATGAACCCTTGGTCTTATTCTCTCTCAGGCAAACCTTTGAGGAAGGAGGAAGGACTTTTACTGATACTGGGACAACTGATGAGGAGTAAGGTGAGAGCCCAAGGAGGAGGGTAGGTGATGCAGTGTGGCTTCACAGCCACCTCTCTCCCTTTCCCAGCACAAAGGAACTGCTTTAAAGAAGTGACAGAGCTTAGGCATGAGAGCATCATTTTAAGGAACTGTGAGTCCCTGTGATGCTAGCTGTTTTAGGTGACTGGTTCAATGAAAGCAGAATTGGGATGAAACTGTTCCATCATACATATTTCCCTTTATAGGATTGAATATTTATCCCTCTCTGGTTATAAATAACCCTTTGATTTATGGCTGTGTGTGTAGATCTAGTTTGGCCTTACAAGGATGCTTGAGTTTAGGAGTCTGGTAAGCAAAAGCAGAGTTCAGAGGGAAGAAGATAAACATGCCCTGGTACATCCTTTGAAGGCAAGACTATGAGCCACTGGATGAGATTTCCTGGCTCTCATCCTCTTGAACTGAGCCCGGAATCTTTAAACAAAACAAACCAAAAAATAACCCCACCCGATGCTCTTAAGGTGAGACCAGGGATTTTTGGGGACACTTTCTCACCCTGTGGTTTCTCTAGCTGACTTCTGGGTGTTCCAGGCTGCCAGTGAGCAGATTGGTTGTCTCAAATACCTTCCTAATTTAAGAGTGTAGTCCACCCCTTCATCAGGGTGAGTTAGTTGAGGTGTTGAGTTTGAGGAAGAAGCTGGAGAGCTTTGGAGTTTCAGGGATGATAAAAGCATCAAATGGGTTCTCTTGGATCCGAGCCAGAGACCTGTCTTCCTACAGTGGCTCCTAACAGATGCCATGAGGGGGTGGAAAAAGGGTGAGTAGAGTAAGATCCATCTCTTAATAGATTTTTCTTTTCCCCCAGCAGCCAGTTGTCTGAGTTTTAATGACTGAGAGCCAGATGTGGGGTCTTCATAGATAACAGACCCCACACAACTTTTGTTTTTCCTTCAGTGCAGATAAACTTGCTGCCTCTGTGCCACCCTGCAGCAAGTCCTCCTGTGGTGTGCCCCCAGGTTTGAAGTCCAGGATGACCCATGAGAGCACTCAGCAAGCTGGAAGGACATAAGGCATGGCTCTGGGACTGGTGGCACAGGTAAGTTCTGGGATGGCATGCTCTAAAGGGGTGGCAGTGGGTGGTCCCAGTAAAGCTCTGAGGTTTAGTTTTTAGGTGTCTGGGACTGCTGTGGCCACCGAAGCAGCGATAGGTGATGCATAGCAGGGAGAACGGGGTAGAAAATTGCCACTGAATCTAAAGCAGAAAGGGGCTGCTGATGACAGCAGAGCTCTGTAATCCCCAGCAGCGCTCAGCATGCTGCCTTGACGTCCCACAGGGCAGATCCCTTTGTGTTAATCGGGTTGTTTGCACACAGGCCTGTTTCAGGGAAGGAGTCCTGACCCTCCTGTCTCCAGAGGAATCCATCTGAGGTGTAGCTCCCCACCATTAAATGCTTTGATCCTTAGTTACGCATAATTTAATCAGCTTGTGGATCCTGCCAGCTGGTGTCTGGTCAGTCATTCTTCTGCCACCTCAGTTTTTATTTGTTCTGCTTTGCTTCCTGCAGTCACTTTCCCAAGTGAGCTGTGCTGGAGCTATGTGGACACATAATAACCAGGAAGCAGGTGACAAACGCAGCCTGCAGAAGGGCAGATGGGAGACAGGAAGAAAAAGGAGCTCTGCCCAGGTCGGTGTCCCTTTCAGGAGCTCTGACAGGTCACAGAGGAAAATGAGTCAAACCGGTTGGGCACATGGTGAGGACATCTAATGGAAAGAGAAACCGGCGTGGCTGTGGTGCCAACCCTTTGTGTCATCAGGCAGGCCATGAGTTTTGAGTTAGAGAGTGCCAGACTTCCCTTGTCTTCTGTGTCATTTGGCCCAGGGCTGGGAAAAATAGGAATGAGGAGTAGGAGATAGATCATTGTTTAGGTGTTTCTTCCTCCCTGGTGAGACAGATAGTACTGCTTGAAGTGCTTCAGCATTGCAAGGTCAACGTAGTGTCTGGAAGTTAACATTCCTGAGCAGCCTGGCTGGCTTGCAAGAGACTGTTGACATATTTTTCAAAGCAGCAGTTTGAAGTGGCTTCTTGGGAACCAGGTGACTTCTTGGATTGCCCAAAGCAAAACACTGGCTTAAATTCCATCCCATATTACAGCGGGGAATGGGAGAGCAGATTGCAGAGAGTGAAACTTAACTTGTGCGTTACCAGGAGGACTCTGTGGGTTTGACAGAGGTGATAAAGGGGGGGTGATAAGATCCTTTATGGGTTGGTGGGTGCTGAACCCTTCTTGGGGCCATTCAGAGCAGCTGGCCAGCGTGGGACTCGGTCCTGCTTTGACTGCTGAAACCTATCCATTCCTGCAGGAGAGCGTGGAAAGGGCTCTGTGCAGCACATGACAGTCCTGCCCTGAAATCCAGGCCCTGCCAGGGAGAGAGGAGCACAGAGTCTACCAGAAAAAGCCCAGCCAAGAGCTCCAGGTAAATAAAATGCAGTCTGACTTACTGGGCCCTCATAGGAAGCCAGGGCCGACACGCTGTGCGGCGTTAATGTGCGTCTCGTGGTGGGAGCGTGGCAGATCAGTCTCAACAAAGCAGCTTGTGTCTCTCCTTTTTATTGTAACCTTTTAATTGGGAAGGACTTTGTGTTCGTTGGGGTTTATTTACTCTGTGTAAAGCCCTTTTTGGCAGTGGTAAGACGGTTGCACGTCAGAGATACACAGCTGGTTTGCCTCCTTTCATGCTCTCTGGCAGTTCCCACCAAATCACTATCGATGGTGCTGCTTGTTCATGTGGTGAGCGTTCTGCTGAAACTTATTTGCCAGGCAAATGGGTGTAACAAACAGATGGGTGTAACCAAGGGTGAGGCATGGTTTGGGGTCCTCTAGGTAAGCTAAGCTTTCAGCTAGCCCTGGGGCAGGACCTCTGCAAGCTGCTGGGGTCAGTGAATGGGTGAAGCTTGGGGAGTGGGGTGTGGGGAGAGCTGGTCTGGAGGGTGAGCCCCAGGGGTTTCCTCAGCAGCAGAAGGGAAAGCACTATGAAGGGTAGTTCCAGTGAGGGATTTTGTGCTGCTCTTCAGGGAGTTGAGGGTGAAACTGCTCTGGCACGGGCTTCCTTTGGCAAGTCAGAGTGTAGAGAAAGTTAAAATTTTACAATTGTAAAAATTAATGCCCTGGGAGTGGCATTTAGCACATGATGGGGGAGGGAGGGTTGGAATCTGACCCGTTTGGTGATGTTTCTCAGGGTAGTGAATTTATTTCAGTGTGGTGGCAGAACTGAGAGGAGCGGGAGTAAACCAACTGATCAGCCTTCCTCTGGGCTCAGTCCAGCTTGATGGAGATGGGCTTGTGTGAAAGCGGGGTGCCTGGAGAGGCTGAAGGGCTGATGGCTGCTGCAGGGCTGTGGCTGCAGGAGTGGGCAGTTAAGGGTTGGGTACCTGAGGAATGCGAGTTGGGGGAGGATCTGTGTGTGTGTGTCTTGAGTGCAGCAGTTTGGTAAACGATTCACTTCACCTCTCTCCCACCACACTTTATGATCTTAGGAATTACAGACCTGTTGGTCAGTGCCAAAAGAAACAGGGAAGGAATGGAATTTCACTTTTTCCTCTCAAAAGTCTACATGCCTGTAAGTCTACTTGCTCCAAAAGGCAGAATGCAAGGGGCAAGGAACCAAAACTCTCGTGTTCCTGAGCTCTGTAGTGATCACTTGTGTCCCAGCCTCGTGGGATGCCTGTCCGTTCTGCAGCAGGGTCTCTGCACGGGCAGGCTTTAATGGAGAGGGTGTCCCATGCTCTGTGTCAAAACAGGCAGTCTCCCAGCCTTCTCTTGGGAGGGCCTGTGGCAACAGCAGCTCACAGGTGGTATGACAGACCCGGTGAACACCCTCTGCCCTTTGTGCCGTGTTTGAAAAATTCCCTCTCTGTAGCGCTCTGAAGCTGCTGTGACTGTGGCAGCCAGAGATTGAGATACAACCGCCAGGTTTCTGGAAGAGATGGCACAAAGAGAAAGGTGAAACTCTTGGATTCAGATAAAGACAGATTAATGAGGTAGAAAAGGGAGAGGAATATCAATGGTATGCAAACCACGAGAAAAGGAAGAGAAGGCGATAATATACAAAACAAGTGACACACAGAACTATTTCTCGCTGCCCAGAGCAGATGCTCAGCTAATTTCTGAGCCATGCCACCTCCCAGCCCACCCCCAGTTCTATACGGAGTGTGACACTGTGTGGTATGGAATGCCCCTGTGGTTATTCAGCATCAGCTGTCCTGGCCATGTCCGTTCTCAGCTTCTTGTCCCCCACCCCACCACTGGCAGGCCAGTATGAGAAGCTGAAAAGTTCCTGACTTGCTGAGCAACAGCAGTGTGTTAGCAACGTTATTCTTATCCTAGATCTCAAGCACAGCACTGACCAGCTGCTGGGAAGAAAATTAACTCTATCCCAGTTGGAACCAGGACATCTGGGTTTAGCAGGAGCTACTTGGCATGTTCATGTGGATAATGTCCTAATGTACCTGCTCTTACCTAATGAAAAGATGCCAACAAAACAGGAAGGTTTCTTAAGTGAGACTGCCTGGGCCGTGAACATCGAGCAGTCTGTCTCTTCTGCAGTGATGAATAAAACTGTTCCTCTTATGGAAAATCTGTGCCTTATGATTTATTTTTTCTAAGAGATACTTGAGGGAAGCTGCCTTCTGATCTGTCTTGGAACTGAGTAGCATGATCAGGAAAAAAAACAACCCCTACCCATAATATGCACTGTGGAAGTTTTGAAGCAGACGGAAGCCTCCGCAGGAGAAGGCTGAGGGGGGAGATGGTGCCTGCTCAAGGGGAGCTGTAGCTTCTGGAGGGAGCAGAGGCATTTGGGCGAAGGATTTAATTAAGGCTTGAGGAAAATGGTTTGTTTGAAGAGCATGAACCAGCATTTTGGGTGGGATGCTTGAGTGTTCTTGCCTATTCCACCACTGTCACTTCTTTTTTTCCCCTCCTCTGCTGCAGGCTTTGCTGTTGAGCTGGCGCAACATTTTAATTGATACCCACCAAGCTGTCGCCTGAGTCTCTTGAGCAGCGAAAGGAAAATGCTCTGTAGCATCAGTCCTCATCCAGGACCACAATGCAGTCGTATTCCTGCAGGCTGCAGGACCACAGTGCAGTCTGGGAGGTGGAGCAGGTATCGTTTGTTGAAGTAAGAAGAGCCCAGAGCTGAATGCCTCCTAAGTCTTGGGGGAGTCGGAAGCTGGATTTTATACATTGTTTTTTAGCTGTAGGTGGGAAGAAACCTAAAAGCTACCTGTGCAGAGTCCCCAACTGCATGTTTAGGGGTGAGGAAGAGGGGGAAAACAAAGGATTTACTGTTCTGATAAGGCAGAAACTCTCCTCGTTTGTCTCTGATCAGAACCCTTCTGTGTTTCCAGTTGGCAACTTTGTCAGGAGTGGGAGTTGAAAGCCAGTTTCCCAGCCTGCCAGCTGGGATAATGGAGCATGATAGTGTAGCCTGAATTTGAGGTGGCTGCAAAATGTCCCTGTGTTTATTAGCAGGGGTCATTGGGCTGTTGATTTACAAACGATGTTTCTTTCTCATTCTGGACTGTGTGAAAGAGACTTAATGAATCGGATGGTTTTCAGGAAGGCTTTTCTGAGAGAAAACAAGGTATGATGGGGATGAACACCCCTGGGGGTCACGGGGCAGGTAGAGAAATACACCGGTCTCTGGGGAGAGCTGGACGGGTAGTTCCAGGTCAGTAGGAACTTGAAATGGTTCATTGCTGGGAATCACTGCATCTAGAAATCAAAAACCTGAATGATCTGTGTATTACTACACTGTAATTACCCAAACATATATTTGCTAAGAAAAAAAAGATGAAACCCCCTGTGTAGAGTCGGTGGGAAATTCCTGTGTGAAAAATTCACCATTAGCTGGCTCATTAATGTATCCTTTTGCTTCCTCCAAAATGCCCCCTCCTCGCCCTTGGCACAGTTCATCTTCAGGAGCAGAGCAGCTCCAGCTTCTAGCTTCAATACCAACTTTAAAGAGTGCAGCTGCGTCTCATCCTTTCGAGTTCCCTGTGTGGTTCTCCTATTCTAGTCACGTCTGACCTTGCTTTCCTTGCACGTAGAGTCCTGTTCTTCCTCGTTAACAAACCTCACAGCGCTTTCACAAAGACCGGCAGCCCTTCCTGGCCTCCCGATGGGGAATCGGGAGGAGGGGGGAGGTTTGTTTGGCAAAGCACAGTGACTTAAGGTTGGGCTGTAGATCAGCTCCCCGAGCAGGGTGTTGCTCAGCATCCCCTCCCTGCAGACAGCATTGACATCACAAAAGTTAGGGGCAGGATCTTAGGGAAAGAGCTGTTCCTTCAGCTGGCTCCGGAGGATATTCCATGTGTGCTCCAGGATGTTGTTTGCTTCCGTGCTCGCGTCCGAAGAGCTGCGGTGCAAGTTTGTCTGCTCCTGTGATGCAATCACGGACACAGATTTCATCGTGTCTCTGTCACTTGTCCCGTCACCTTCCTTTCCTGTGGCGATGAATGACTTTTCAGGGAGCACCCTGTTTTGTTAGGGTGATGCTTTGCTACTGTTTCCCTGTGGCACGAGTGGGAGCAGGGCTGGCACGTGAGGTGCTGCAGCCTTGCCGCATCCTCCCCGTGCCTGCTGTCAGTGAGCCGCTGCTGCATTAGCAGGTATGGCTTTCCAGCCCCGACATGTCCCTCCATTTAAATAACAGGGAGCACTGTCCTTTGTGACTCCCCTCGTTACCTCTCATGTGTTCTATCACCCAGATATGGGGGCTTTTTTTAGCCTTGCTTCATTCGTTACCAACCTGAATATTCCTCTTACAAGCCTGTGATAAGCTGATGGTGAGGCTTGGCTCGGCCATACACCTTTCTCAAGTAGTTTTAGGTGAGCAGCCATCGGATTCCACCCGGCTAAACCTAGTTTGGAGAAGAGGAAGCAATATAGCCCCACCCTCCCTTTCAGCTCCTCCTCCTCCTCCTCCTCCTCCTCCTCCTATTCCTATAAGCAATGCAGCTATCAGCTCACAACCTCATGATCTGGCTGCTCGTGGAATAAGTAGAGATGAGCAGGAGGTGGCCCCTCAGCCTCTTGATGGCCCTGTGTGTCAGCCACCTTGGCACGTGGGCAGCGGGGCACTCCAAGGTGAACCCCAGGATCATCACAGCTCCTCAAGGTGAGTCCCCTGCGTGGCTGCAACCTTGAGCTGCAGCTGCGGCTGACAGCGACTCCCTGCGCCGTGTCTTTCCTACCTATGCCTTGTCTTCTGAGAAATTTTTTTGGGGGTGTGTGGGGTGTGTTTAAAAACTGTTAGTTCTTTTCTGCCTTCAGGGGGACTTGGCTTGTCAGTAAAATGGGCTGAACTGCCTGTGATCTCAGGAAGGGGCTTCTGGCTCACTTGATTGCCGCTAAGTGAATTTTTAGATCCCTCTTCTTGCCAAGTCCTTTCCTTTATGTAGCCTAAAAATGCTTTCCTCTCAGCTGGACATATTAAAGGCTGTCGAAAAGCTCTGACACAGTAACCATTTACCCCTAATTTGCAGGGAAATGCTTGTCCACAATCCAGTTAATTTTCTTATTCACCCGATGCGCTGTTGGCTACGGACGAGTTTTGTTAGCGAGTGCTTGCGGTGCAGCTCGTGTTTTCAGAGAAAATAGAGATAAATCTGAAGGGGTGAGTGGGGGGGTTCGGATCGCATCCAGCCTCGGCAGAAACTGAACAAAGAAATGTTTGCAAGGAGTGAGCTTAGAGCACAGCCCAGGCTCCGGGTGTTGAAAAGAGCAGGCTAACGTTTTACCGCCTTTATCATGTGTCTTCCAAGCTTTTCTGATTAAATACCCTCCAGGGAGGCTTTAACAAAAGGCCCCGTCTTTTCCCCAGCGGTTCGGGGGTTTGGCTAAGCCAGGGGGGTTCAGCTGAGCTGCGGATCTCATGCTGCTCTGCAGTACAACAGCTCCTCTGTGTTCCTTACTCGCAGACAACTTCAGAGGACGTGAATTTCCCTTGGTTTATTCTGCGCCATCTGTTATTCTTCTGTTATTTATTGTGCCCTCCTCCTCCTTCTCCAGGCCCGTGGATGAAGGGAAGGGTGGTGGGTGCATGGTTTCGAGGTAGCCTCTGCCTGCCTTGTCCGTCGCACAAAGAGGAGAGATGCTGGCAGATAGGGCAGCAAAAAGGTTCCCTGGCAGTACTGCGTCATTTCTTTTATTCACCAGAAAACCAAGCGGCTTGAAAAAGGGGATGGAGGTAAAGGAGAAGGTATGAAGCCTGAGACTGATGGGGTCAGGTCTGGCTTCTCTGTACCGCCTGGGAGGGGGAAGTTGAATTGCTGGGCTCTGGAGCTTGCACTTAGCTCTGTTTCCTTTTTTTTGAGGGCTCAGCTGGGACATGGGCTTTCAGTTAGGGAGGTATCAGAGGTACCCGTGTGACACGCTTGTCAAGAGTCACTCTTGTCCTATTTAAGGATTTACATTTTGCCAGAATAACCCTTTAGGTCGCAGCTCTGCGGATGAGGACGAGGGTTGGGAGGAGGGTGAAGAAACGGGATGGGGGCAAAGGGGATACTGTGGGTGGCGGGGAGCTCTTGAACTTCCCCAGTGCCTCAGGCACAGCGAAAGGCAAGCGCAGCGTCTTTACTAAAACCGGCGGCTCAGCAGGCTGCTGAGAAGGGCTTGTCCCTCAGCGTCAGGGGGACATGGTGTCGCAGGGCTCTGTTTGCAGCTCGAGCCCTGGTCCTTGAGCCTGGGAGTGGGATGGAGAAGAGCAGCAGTGCGGGATGTTTCCATGGGTGTTGGTGGCAGGGCTGGGCCACGCTGCGCTTGCGGTGGTGCAGCGTTGGCCTCAGCCCTGGGCTCTGCGGGGAGCTGGCAGCTCTTCACATAATTAAATTTCTTACACGCCACAGCTCATCACTACCACCAGGTATGGCGGCCTCAGCAAAGACACCTAGAGATGTTAGAGCCTTGTGGGTGAAGAAAGAGGCTCTTTTGGTGCTGTCTGGAGCCTGGGTCTCTCCAGAAGGGATGAGTAGGTATGTGGGATCCTTCCCTGGGCTGTAGAGCTGGGGGAGAGGAGGAAATTGGTGCTAGGAAAAGCTGTACCTTGCCCTTTCATCTCTCCACCTTGCTCCCCTCGCCAGCACCCCATCAGAGCTGGGGAGAGAGCCCTGGCCTCAGCGTGGGCAGCCTGCACTGCTCTGTCCTGTCCCGCACTCCCTCATTTGGCCAGTAGCAAGAGACAGGTGAGGGGGACATTGCAAAATGGGGGGGGGAAAGACCACGTAACTGGGCTTTGGTGCCGTGCGGTCCCAAGGTCAGATCTGCAGACAAAGAAACGGTGCTTGGGGCTTCTGGGTTCCGGTAATTCCGCAGTTGGAGGGACTCAGGCTCGCAGCTGGAGCTCCGTGTTCTGTGGATCTGCCTTTCCGGGAATGCAACGTGTATGAAACCAGCCCCGAGGCCTCGGCCGCTGCTCTGCCGCTATTTCCCCTCCCCGATGCGGCAGCGTGGCAGTGCGGGAAGGTCTGGTGAAGGGACATGCTTTTCCCAAAGACCAGCCCTGTTCCAAGGCACGCTCGGGAGCGTTTGCCACCGAAGGGTGAGGGGTCCTTGAGCAGGTGCCCAGTTCTGGGTCTCATTGGGTAAGCGTTATTTAGAAGCGTGGCTGACACTGCAGGATTTTGTTCTGCTTTGGGAAAACACACTCGGAGCAAAGGGCTGAGGTCAGCTTCAGACCACAGATCATATCTAAAGTGCTTAAGATCCTTTTTACTGACCAGGGCCTTGCCCACTCCTTCCCCTTCGCAGCTGACCCAGCACGCAGATGGGTCGAGGTCTCTTGTGGCTATTCCCCTCCCCAGCATCTTAACGAAGGGAGCTTGCGAATAGCACATTTCTCCATGTGCTGGGATGTGTGGAGTGGGAGGGAGTTCAGCCTTCACAGCGCTGGTGCAGAAGCAAGTGCTTCAACCTTGCACGCTGTGCTTCCTTATCTCCCCTATCGTTCCTGTCCTCCCCCTTCGCCTCTGTGTGTTCGTCTAAGGAAGTACTGGCCAGCTGCACTCTGCTTTGGAAGAGGTGCGCTCGCACCCCGCACCTGGCTTTTCCTTGTCAGCACGGATAGTGTGTTTACTCTTCTGATCCATACGGAGAGACCGCTGTGTCCCGGGGCTGGGCAGAGCTGTCCTGGGGAGAGAGAGGTACAACCCTCCCTGTACAGAGCAGGAGGATGGCATCCCAGGCTGGCTGTCTCATAACCGGAAAGTCACCAAGCAGGAGAGCAGAGGGAATGCAGTGAGGACAGCAAGAGGAGCCTGAGGGCCGGGTCGCAGCCTTTTGGTGCCAGCCAGGAATCACTTTTAGCTCCTGTTGTGCTTAGGATTGTCTGGTCTCTGTTTACTCGCACGCATGGACACCTGAGCTAAACTCAGAGCTCCTCCCTGGTTGCCTGCAGCATTGACACCTCGGGGGGTAGGGATGGGGTCAGAATTGTTCATTATTTCTCTCTTTCTCACTGGCTGATGAGGCTGGAAGCTGGAGGGGACAGGGTCTGGGCTGGTGTGTGGCGCTGAGGTTCTGCAGGGAAAGAAAAATGCCTGGACTGGGTGAACTGGCTCTACCTGCCCTCACGGTGTGAGGGGGGAGCATGTAGGAATGCCTGCGCTACCCATAGTACCCCCTGAGCTTCACCAAACTCAGCTGCTTCCCCTTGCCATGGGAAAGCCATGCTGTCAGGCACCTCCGAGTGCTCTAAGAGCTCTGCCAGGAGCTCCTGGTGCTCACCAGTGCTGCGTTAATTAGCAGAGCAAGAGGAGAGCTGATCAGAGATGAGGCCAAACACGTACCGATTGGGAGCTGGCACCGCCTTTTAGTCCTCGGTGGCACTTTCCTTAGGGGAGCCGTGGCCCCCACGGGTGTGAAATATCTCCGTAGGGTTGGATTCACATGGAGAGCTCGTGGAGCATCGACATTTCCAGGAGAAGGCTTCTCACTTTCCCAGTGATGCTATTTTCTGCAGGCGGCTCATTTTCACAGGCTGGGTGATGCTGTTAGCATAAAATGGTTGGGGAAAATATTTTTTGCTCTGCACAGATTGAGGAGAAAAAAAACCCCAAAAACCCAGGGGAAAAAACCCACTAAACCAAAGGAGTGAATCAGACCCTTGGTTCTTCTCCTGTTACAAGAGCGTGACACAAAAACAACAGGACTAATAAAAGTTGTGGCCGCTTAAATCCTCAGGGCTGGGAAAGAGGAGTCAGATTTAAATCGCTGACCTGCTGCCCAGCTCTGTGCCAGGCTGAATCAGGGTCAGAACCGCAGACAATTGGCCTGGGAAGGTTTTTCTGTAGTTGATGTTGTCCGTCTCGGCACCTTAAAAGCAGGAAAAACTAAATCTGTAGCTTGGGTACAACCTAAATCTGAGTACAGGATGCTTTTTAAAGAAGTTTGTATCCCAAAAAAGGGCTGGAAGGTGAGTTGAAGAGAGGAAATTGCTTGTTTTGCAGCCAGCGCTCTCCTGTTGAGTTCCATCCTATGCTGCATGGCTATTCCTGGTTGTTCCAAGAACAGGCCATGTTCCTTCTGCTGGGCTCTTTTCGTTTCCATCCCAGCTCCAGCCGGTGCAGTAGGCTGTGCGTAATGCCTCCGGTGTGTGATGTGCCACGAAGACCCGCTCCAGGAGTGCTGCATTTCAGAGCAGCTGAAGTCTGGAGCAGCGGGCTTTGTGGGCGTAACGAACCCGGTATTGCCTTTAATGACAGCTCTGGTTCTCCAGTGCTGGAACTCCCCAGTTGGAAGGCTGTTAACGGGTGGCAGTGCCCTGCAGAGATGACTCCATGTCGAATTACCCTCTTGGGTTGAATTATTCCCCTTTCTCAGGCACGTGGGGGCTGGGAAGGACACGGCACTGCGAGTTGGAGGAGCTGTGGGAGTTTCCTTAGGGAACGCGTAGGCAAATCCCAGCCAGACACCTGTGCTTCTCCCAACAGTCGTGACCATGAGGGTTGCTCATATCTTGGAGTTTCGGAAGGCCTGATCAGAGCGTCTGGTTTCACATGACTGTACGGTGGTGGTTTGGCTTTTCAAGCCTGAGTAATGAGTAATGCGGCGCTGCAGCCAAAGATGGACGTGAGGAGAATGGCTATTGTGTGCTCTCCCTGGTTGGGGCGGGAAGGGGATGCTGGGAAGGTCTCCATGACCTTCTGTGCTGCCATCCCAAGAGGCTTGCAGGGCTGAGACCTAGCTGATGCTCGTTACAGGGGTGGGAGGCCTGTAGCGGTGGGTGGGAGGGCTGCAAAGAGGGAGGGAGGTGGGAGATGGCTGCCAATTAAGCTGAAAGGTAAAGCGGGTTCTCACAGAGGCGCTCGGGGCAGGTTTTCTTCTGGAAGGCTTTTTAAGATAAATCAGTGTCTGGAAGCTCTTCCTGATGGGAGGGGTGGCTGTGCTCTCCAGATAGCATCTGCTAAAAGCATCCTTTTGTTGTTCCAGTGACCTGAGCATATAATAAAATAACCATAATCACAGGCCAGAATTCCCCCTGTTTCCAGCAGGAACACGGCACAGCTCGGGACCATCATTTATGGAGAACGCCTTTTGGGAAGTAACAAAACCTGGCTCTAAATTTAGCACCTGCAGTCCGTAGGGTGCAGCCTACAGCTTGGCTTTAGGGCTGGTAGGGAACAAAAAAAGTACCTGCTAGATACAAAAAAACCCCAAAAAAAACCCTTGCTGCACGTGAAATCAAAGGCTCCACACTCATCTTGCAGCGGTACAGACTTCAGTGCTGCATAATTTTGGGGGGGGTGATGGGGTAGGGGCTATCGGGAGCGTGTTAAGCACACATAGAAAACACTGCTGTGCCTGTTGTAGAGGCAGAGGCTTTGAATTCAAGGCTTGTTCCTTCCCTGCTGCAGGTTAGAGGGGTTGGGGGGGGTCCTCTTTTGTTGCTTGCTAAGTGGGCGTTTGGGACCGCTGCCGGCTTGGAAGCAAAGGGGGATACAGACTGCATAGCCCTTGGAAGAGCTTTTGAACAGGCATGTCTCTACCCAGCAGCCTGCTTACCAAAAACCAAGAGGGTTTCTTCTTTCCCCCACCCTCTTTCTTCCTGCCCTAGCTCACCCCTTCACTGGATACTGCTGCCAAGACACTCCGGAGCTTACCAGAAATAGAGTGGAAATCATTAACGCACCAGAATATTTGCCTTCTGTAGCATAACTCAGAAAGCATATTTGTCTAGTTAGAGCGGGCTCTTTCCTCTGTGCTAGCGTGGGGCCCCCCCAGGCATTTGGATCACACACACTGAGAGCTTTTGGAGGGTATATCCCCGATAATGCACGCTGAATTGTTTCCTCAGGAGCAGCGCTTTGCTGTTGATGGCTGATGATGGATCTCCTGAGGGCTGCAGCCTCCAAGTGCCCCGTGATCGCAGTGGCTTCACAAGCTGTTGGGGTTGAAGGCAAAGAAAAGGCGGTTGGATGGTGGGAGCTGGGAGTGTAGCGCTGCTGAGGGTGGAAAAGTCCCGCTGTGGAGAGGATGTAGTGTTCCTGGTTTATCCCTGGTCTCGCTCTTCCCTTTGGAGGGGTGCTCAAGGGGACTCGGAAGCGGTCAGGAAGGGGTATGAGAAAACACAGCAGAAGGTTTCTTGGCAGACGATGAAACGCTCCGTGCTTGGCTTGTCTCAGCGCCGCAGTGAGGGGAGGCAGGATGAGAAATACCCAGCGGATCGCTCTGACTTGGTGTGAACTCGAAAGAAGAACGAGGGGCGAAAATCTGCCAGGCAGAGGGTCTGGGTTTGAGTACTCTGAGCTTCCCAGCTCTATGTCTCTGCTCTCTTTTCAGGGTTCCCCCCCCCACAAGTGCAAGGGTTTGGGTTGACACATCACCCATGGGGCTCTCCAGCCTCCCAGTCCTTGGAGTGTAGAGCGATGGTTGCGGGTGGAAAACTGAAAGGAGAGCGATGACAGAGCTCTCGCTTTCATCTCTGCTGCTTTCGGGAAGCAAACCACGATGCTTCCTGCAGGATGAGAGGGCATGGGAGAGTTACAGTCAGGGCTTTTACCTGATGAGAAAAGCACTTTGCCTTCCTTGGGAAACAGTTTTATTTGCTCCATCCTTTCTGGGCACACACGTGTTTTCAGGATGCATCCGTGGGAATGGCTATAGCAAAGGCTCTGACCTGGGCGTTGTTGCCCTACCTGGCCAGTGCCCTTCCTGCCCCGGTGGGATTGGGGCTGCTTGGGTTATGAAATGTGTAGGAGATGACCCATGCCTGCACCAGGGCTTGTTGGAGCTGCTTTTCCAGACCCTGCCCTTCCCAGAGCTGCTGGTCGCAGGCGGTGGGCACGCTCGGGCTCTGGTTGGTGCCAGAAATGAGTACCTGCCTTGGATCGCTGCTTTTTCTGCTCGTGCTGTGGGCTCGGGACAGGGAGAGGAGGGAATTAAGCAGGGTGAAGCTCTTAGGGTGGGCATGGGTACGAGCTGAGGGTTTTCCCTGTGGCTACAAGGAGAGTACAGAGGGCTTTAAGGAGAGGGAAGCAACGTGTTTATGGTCCTGCTTCAGCAGGAGGTGTTTTCAGCACTCTTTCTGGTTGTTCCATGCTCCCAGACTCTGCTACATATTGTGCCAGGCTGAATAGGTGGGGGACAGGGAGTGAGACAGTTGGGGATCAGGGTGGTATTTGGCCCAGGAGGAAAGGCCAAAGGGATAGAAATCCTTTTAGGGAATTCCCCCCCCAGAGTGTCAGCACCTCCTGGGTCACCTCGCCTAGAGACAAATTGTTCCCATAGGGGAAAAAACACCCTGACAATGCCGTTGCTGACGCATCCCCACCTTGACTCTGGTTTCCCTGTGTCATACCTCCCTCCAGGTAACGTCACGGGGGAGGGAGAACCTAGCTGTTCCCTGAGCGCTGCAGCTCCCTGGAGGCATGCTTCCTCCTCCTGAAATGTCTCTGCTTGGGAATTTATAGATCATCTTAAAAAAAAATCGTAGCTTGGCTCCTTGCCGGGATCTATGGCGGAGCTGGGGAGACAGACGGCGTGTGGCTCTTGGATGGGAGCAGCGCGGTTCGGTCCAGACCTTCTTCCGGGGATGGAAGGGACCCATGGCAGCAACGTGGGGTGTCTCTGTCTGTCTGGGGTGGGTGCTGTTGCTTCTTGTGCTCCCCTTAGAGGGGATGGTCTGGTGGTGGGGCTCTTGGGGCTGGTGTGTGGTCAAGCAGATTGGGTAGTGTTCTCCCTGGTTTCCTTGGGGGAATAAACTGGAGCTGTACTGGGGAGTGAGGTCAGAGCTGGGAGCGGGGATCCTGGCTCCGAAGTGGGTGACTAAGACATCGCACCTGAATCCCTTTCCCAGCCCTCAAAGGAAATCAGTCAATTTACCATGTTGGGCTGCTTGTCGTTTATCCCACATGCCCTGTGGGGAAGCGGGATCGATGTAATGGAGTTGAGATGGTTCTCATGTTCCCAAAAGCAGGGAGGGGTGATGTGCAGGAGTTTGGAGCATGCAGTCAGCCCTGACTCACGGCCAGGCCCGCATCACTGGGGCATGAGGGCTCCTGGTCCGTCTGTCAGCATGGATAAGGAGGCTTTTCCTCCTGCTGTCAGAGCCAATCCCAGCCGGATTGCACCAGAGACGTGCCGCTATCGAGGTCATAATCCTTTCAGCCTATTCAAAAAGGAAGGAAGAGATAAAACCTGGGAAATGAGAAATGGGAAAAGGAGGGAACCAGGAAAGGATCTGACTGGAGCCGTGATTCCGGCAGGAGCCTGCTTGCTGTCGGACCTACAGACAGCAGAGCAGGTGGTGGTGTCATCGCCGGCGTGCCGGGGCGGGTAGGATGTGTGATGGTGACAGCTGACACTGTTACAATGTGTTACGGCAAGAAGAGTCCCCAGGGCTTGCCAGGCGGGTGCCCTGGGTGTTGGGGCACACGGCGCTGCCCCACACTTGGCTGCATTCCCCACGGGGGCGACGAGCTCAGCTCGGCACCAGCCGAAATCCTGTTTGGCCATGATGGGTGACCTCGCCCCCTGTCCCCATCCTGTGGCAGCAGTGGGAAGGCTTGAACGTTAGCAAAAGCTACACTTCCCCAGCTCGGGGCAGCATGGCACCCATGTGGGACAGGGTGACGCCAGGGAGCAGGTACCCCTGTTCCCTGCCAAGTCTCCCCTCTTTGTATTGGAAGTGGTGTCCCACTTAATGAGGGTTTTCCATGTAAAGGACCTGCCTCTGGCCTGTGTCAGCGCCGCTCCCGAGCAGCAGTGGGTTCTTGTCTCCCCCTTCTTCCCTTCTCACTTTTCCTAAGCTTTATTTCAGTTCTTCAATGCAAAATGCTCCTAGCAGCACAGACTGAAATCGCCACCTCCTTTTTAGGGAGACGGCATCCTTCCTCAGCTGTGGTGAATTGTAGCCCTGCAGAGACCTCCCCAGTGCTGGGAGCAGAGCAAAACCAGTGACTAAGCTGTGTCTGGGATGCCGGAACTGGCTGCCAGACTGGGGAACAGTGGAGCACGGAGGGGAGAAGGAAGGACCCGCCATAGCTGAGTCAGCCCTCCAGCAGGGATGAGGGCTGGGTTATCGACTTTGCCTGCAATGAGGCTGCATGCCCACGCTGCTGCTCATGTTGGACATCTGTTCTGGGGGTGGGGGGCGTGCTTTGCTCCCCCTCTCCCATCCACTGGGGTGTTCTGGGAGTCAGACCTCACCATGGTACTAGGGAGGGCCAGCTCTGCCTGGGCTCTTGGGGGCTTTCAGAAGGGGGTCCTGGACCAAAAGGGAGCCAGAAACACATCCAGAGCATCTCCCTCTTCCTTTCTCTCCTCCTCTTCTATTACCTCACCCCGCAGGCATCCTTCCAAGATGCACCGGGCTTTCTTCCTTCTCCCTCATTTAATATTATTCTTCTTCTATCTGCTGTGGTCCCCCCATCTCGCCCATGAAGCACAAAGCCCCTCTTTCTCCCGTTGAGTCCTCTGGACCCGGGGTGAGCGTTTCAATTGACAATCATGCCATTGATCTGCGTGCTGACAGTGGGGTTTGCAGTGAAATGCCAGGCAAAGGGACTCGGTGGGGTTAGCCAGGCTCTGGAAATGAGCCTGCTGTCTTCTGGAGCTCTGGATTCCATTTTGGTGTGAGGGTGGTAGCAAAGGGTCATGCCTTCCCCATTCCAGGGGGTCAGCAGCGTCAAAAGCAGCCTTGAACTCGCTTGGTGGGGACGTAGGGTGGGCTGTTAGTCACTGCTGCGGAAGAAGCAAAGTTGACCGAATTGTTTGCCTGAGCCAAGGGGTTAGAGTGGGGACCAGACTTTTTGGACTAGCCAGAGGGCTGATGTGGAGGCACCTCGCTCACTGAAACACCTTAAAAAAGCTCCCTTCCAGATTGAGTTAAATGAGTGCTGGAGCTGTAAACATGCTTCCGGGCCCTGGCTAAGCAAAGCTGTTTACGCAGTGTAGTGATTCAGTGCAGTCCCTGGGGAGCAGTAGGATAAATAATACGTTGGCGCCAACCAAATTATTGTTTTGGGCTTGTTTGTTTCTGGCTGTTTGGAGAGAAGTTGTGTCCTTTCAGGTCTGTACAACTCTCAGAGCCTGAGCTTAAAGAGAGAGGTAGCATTGTGGGGGAAAACACCCCCCTGAAAAGGAATCCAAAGGTAATAGGATCATGTGGGTGAGGTGGAGGAAGAGGAGCTATGGGTCTGTGTAATCTGGGATTAGCAGGATATTTAGAGGCCAGGCTTGGAAACAAGAGCAAAGTTTGCTGGAGTCTGGCAGAACCTGCTTTTGTGGTGTGTGGGTCATGGGTTGTTGTGCTGGTGGTGGTGGCTGGGTGGGGGAAAAGGGCTTTAAGGGCTCCCACGTGCGTAGGGGTTGGCCTGAGCCTGTGGCTGGGATTTCCCTGGTTGGCTGGCAGGCCTGGCTGGCTGGCAGGCCTGGCTGGCTTCCCACTTGTAGGGCCACTCAGGCAAGTGTTGCAGTCACAGAATCGTAGGGGTTGGAAGGGACCTCCAGAGCTCATTGGGTCCAACCCCACTGCCAAAGCAGGGTCCCTAGGACAGGTCACACAGGTCGGCATCCAGACGGGGCTGGAATATCTCCAGAGAAGGAGACTCCACACCCCCCTGGGCAGCCTGTCCCAGGGCTCCCTCACCCTCACCGGGAAGAAGTTCTTCCCAGATTGGTGCAGAACTCCCTGTGCTCCAACTTGAGGCCATCGCCCCTTGTCCTGTCCCCACAGACCACTGAGAAGAGGCTGGCCATTTCCCCCTGTGTTCCACCCTTCAGATATTGATAAACATGGATCAGATCCCCTCTCAGGCTTCTTTTTTCCAGGCTGAACAGTCCCAGCTCACTCAGCCTTTCCTCATAGGGGAGATGCTCCAGGCCCTTAACCACCTCCACAGCCTCCTCTGGCCTCTCTCCAGGAGATCCCTGGCTTTTTTATACCAGTCCCTCTGAAAATACTCAGTGTCACCTTCTCCAGCAGGCAAAGCACACGTGCTCAGGAATTCCTCTAAGTCCTCGGATGGAGAAAAGACAGTAGAGCTGGGGTGAGGACAGGGTCCATCGCCCAGCTGGGCTTTCCCCCCTGCCGCTGCCGTGCAGCCCCACGCTCTCCGTGCCGCGGTGCAGAGGCAGGGCAGCCCAGAGGTGTTGCGTTAGCGAGACTGCGGGCAGCGATGGTTTCGGTACAGCGCCACACCTCTGCCGTCCTGTCCCAGCTCAGGTGTCCTTGCGAAACAACGGGCCCGCGGCCACGGCTGGGCTTCCTGTCACTGTGCAGCCGGTGGTGGGAACGCTTTGCTGGCTGGGTACCACTGAACCTTGAGGGATTTAGGGACCCTGAGGAGGTGATGCTGGTACTAAAGCAGAGAGGAGGGGGCAAAAAACCCCCCACAAATCAAGCAGGCGTTCAGTAGCCATAGTGACCTCTAATAAGTCTTGTGGCTCTGTGGAGATTTGGTGGGATCCCTGCCCGGTGTCCTCTGGGCAGAGGGGGAGCGCTGGGCTGTGCAGAGCTTGCCCTTTGCCTGTCCTGCCCATGCCCCTATAAATAGAG
The DNA here is from genome assembly GCA_020800305.1 of Porphyrio hochstetteri. Classification (NCBI taxonomy): domain Eukaryota; kingdom Metazoa; phylum Chordata; class Aves; order Gruiformes; family Rallidae; genus Porphyrio; species Porphyrio hochstetteri. The sequence continues at coordinate 11,884,780 of CM036915.1, read as the reverse complement.
AGGGACACGTGCCACTGATTAATTGCCTGTCTGTGCAGGCAGCCAGCTCCGGAGGCGAGCGCAGCCTTTGTCTGCTTGGAGCAGCAGCGCTTGCCAGGAGAGAGGCCCCCCTCTTCTTTGGGAAAGGGAAAGAGAGCTGAAAACACAGTGCCCTGGTGTGCTGAGCAGAGGTCAGCCCTGATAGGAGACTTTTTGCCCCCCTGGGGGATGTGTGCTGTGTGTCCTGTCCTGGAGCTCGGCCCCTGCGCCATCCCGGAGGGGCTGTGGGACCCACAGACCCCATCGAGGTTGTGGGGTCAGCCTCCCACACCGAAGCTGGCAGCACGGAGTGGAAGGGAGGATGTTTTATAGGAAAGAGGAGCTGGAAAAGCCAGAAGGGGAAAGAGGAAGGAAAGAGGGGGGGACAGGCAGTTCTTCCTCCTAGCTGAGCCCAGAAAGCTTCCCATCTTCAGCAAGACGGATTGTGACATGGGTTGTAGGTCTTGCAGCTCACTTCTCATTCACGTCTGGGCCGTGGAGCCCACGAGTTGCAATTTTACATGCACCCTGCCCCTGACATGGGTGGGCTCTGGCCTGGGAGCTCCAAACCCCCTATGTCCCTCCCGGTCCTTGGAGGGAGGATGCTGGCAGTGCAGCTGGAGGCTGGTGAGGAGAGGTGTGATGCTGGGCTCTGGGCTGGCAGATGATCTGCCCTGTGGGTGCAAGGAGGCTGATCCCCAGCTGCAAAGTTTGGGAGCTAAGCCTTAGCCTGGTGTTCGTCAGGGGATGGGTGGAAAGGGGATGGAGCCCTGTGTCTCAGGGCTAGGAGGTGGAAGGCTCTCAGCCATTGGAGCAGGAAGATGCAGAGACAGTGCTGAGGATCTCAGAGCCTTCTCCTCTCCTACAAGAGCTTCTACAATGAAGTTGCCTTTCCTCTTCCTCCTCTTCCATGGCCAGCAAGGCAGGAGCTGCTCCATTGTGCAGCTCTCCTCTCCCCTGAGGCCAAGGGGACAATAACTCAGCTCTGAGCCTGGGAGCTGCCTTTCCCTGCCTGCCTGGCTCTGGGCCAGCCATCCCAGAGGGCTCCCAGCCCCATCTCCTTGTTTTTCCTCATCACTCAGCACCCAAGGACAGGGAAAAGGATGAGAGCTGGCTGCGGGTGCTCTCCAAACCGAGCTGCATTTTCCCTCAAGAGTGTCTCCCTGTGTCTCTCCCAGGTGCTAAAGAATACGTGTTTCCCAGGAGGGAGAAGTACCCGGTCTTCTACCACAAGGAGAACAGCTCAGCCATTTATGTCGGGGGCGAGGGAAAGCTTTACTACTACGACTTTGCAACCTATGAGAACTACACGGTAAGGACACTCTGCTAGCAACTATGGCCCTGGAGCCCTAGAAGGAAGCATCCAGCATCCATCTCGCATCCCAAATGCTGGGTACCTTGCTCTGTAGCTTGGCCAGCAGCAAAATCAGGTCTGGAAGGGTCTGGTTTCTGCCCAGCCTGCCCCACCCATCTGGGAAGCCCTAATGTCAGTGTGATGAATGGCTGTAGCAAGGGGGAAGTCTCCTGTGTTAGCTGTGGGTGGGTTCTTCCCAGGCTACGGTCCTCCTGAGCTTGTGGCTGTCCCAGAGGGAGGATTGTTTCTGGTGAGGGACCTTTTCTTTAGCGTGAGAAGGGATGCTCGTGAGAAGGGGTGCTCGGGCTCACGTCACTGGGGAGTAGTTATGTTCCCATCCCTTTTCATTGTCAGAGCCCAGCCCATTTGCCCTCAAAAGCAGGAAGTTTGGGATCAGCTGGGCACTGAGGTAACAACAGGAGGAAACTACTCTGGCTGGCTTTCTCATTGCCCCTTCTTGTGATTCTCAAGCAAGGTGGTTGCTGAAGTTTTGACCCAGAAACTTCCCTTCTTGTTCCCAGGAACAGTGTGGTTCCTGCGTCCTAACCCTCATCCACAACTGAATGCCCATTCCCCACAACAGGTCCTCTCCCAAAATCCTTTGGAGAGTGGCCCAGGCTGGCTGCCAGTCATACTTGTCACCTTGGCCCTGCATCCCCACTTCTCCCCATCACCTCAAGGGCCAGAGAGATCCAGCCCAGCCTCCCTAAGGTCGAGGTGGGGAAGAGGGCTGCGTTGCTGTGCTTAACAACCTTCTTGCTGACGTGCTTCCTTTGCTTCTTGTGAAGAGACAGGACTGAGCCCACATCACTTGGCTTCTGGAGAGGAGGAATTAAAATGTATTCTGTTCTCTTTGATCCTAGGAAAACTTCCCAGTGAAAAATGAAGGACAGTGCGTGATGCCAGGGAGTTCGGTAGGTCCTGCCTACAGCTGGATGGGGGAGGGTTGGAAGACTACAGGGAAAGGAACTGCTTGCTCCTCACATGCTCTGTCTGGGTGAAGCCCAGGAGGTCATATGAGATGATATCTGTTTCTCTCTCCTGGTTTTAAGAGCCCTGAAAAAGCTGGGAATCCACACAGTGTTGGGCTCGGAGCCGTGGGGCTCTGCTCTGCCATTTGCAGCTGCTCATGCCGCTCTTTGTCTTGCAGGAGGACAACAAAAATTACCTCACGTTAGTGGAGAAGTACGGAGACGGGCTGTTAGTGTGTGGGACTGGCGCCTGCGCCCCCACCTGCTGGAACCTGGTATGTTGTGTGGCTCCCTGTGAGGGGACCCGAGCAAAGCCCATGCCCTTTTGCTTTGTGATACCCATCTGTAAAACAGCACCTTGCTTTTGCCCCTCCTCCTCCTCAGAATGCTCCGAAATTCCCAAATGCCAGCTCCTCGGGGCTGCTGATGGCTACCCTGAGCTGGTCATGTTTAGGGACTGTTTCTGTCCTTACCCAGACACAGAAAAAAGAGAGTGCTGCTTGGGATGGGAGAGGTATCGCTCCTTTCACCCCGGACTCGAACACCCTCGTCGTTGTCGATGGTAAGCCTGACTGCTCGTCTGTTTTCAGTCTGTACAGGAAGGCCAGGCTCTCCCTACCAAAAAGGGGCACCTTGGGGCTGCTCTGAGGGCTCCGTCCCTCTGCTCTTCATCCCTTGGTGCCTCTTGTTTTTGCCTTCTGGGACAGAGCATGGCACAAGGTTCTTTGTTCCTGTCCAGGGCACAGGGATTGAGTGCGTGGGAGGGCAGGGTGTGATGGAAATGGCAGGGAAACAGGGACCTCCACCCTTATGGGCCTGGCAGAGGGACGGATGAGGCTTCTTCCCAGGGGTAGAGCAAGGATCTGTCCCTGCCACTCTCTCGGGAAGAGGACTGGGGGAATCCTGCTAGGCCTACTCAGTACTAGCAGTGAGGACTGTGGGTTTCTTGACCTGTATCCACCACCACCTCTGTCAGTGCATGTGCCCATAGAGTCCTTGGCTCATTGCTTTTTCCTCACAAACTTTTCTGCCCTCTCTGGAGCCCACTACAAACGAGCCTTCCCATCCCACAGGTCATGACATCTACTCCACCATCAAGAAGAGCCAACAGAATGGGAAGATACCCCGGTTCCGTCGAGTGAGGGGGGGTGGAGAGCTCTACACAAGTGACACAGTGATGCAGAGTAAGTACAGGGAAGATCCCGAAGGCGTGGGATCATGGGATTGCAGCACAGCTTGGAGGAACACCTTCTCTCTGCCCGTCTGGGCTGTAGCTCCAAAGTTGAGGCACCCCTTGAGCTGCAGAGAGGGCTGGTGCAGTGCCCAGTGGTTCTCTCCAGCTCTCTTGCTCAGGGCAGGGGTGGGGAATTTTAGTTCTATGGCTTGTGAGATGAAACAACTGAGAACAGAGCTTTCTCTGGCTCGGAGCGAGATGGGGAAATGGAAAGAAATGGGCTGCAAGTTCCCTGTGAGATGCTGTAAGGGTTGTGTAAAGGTGCCCATCAGCTGTTCTGCTGTGGCAAGAAACAGGAAGGAAAAACTTCCTTGTGAAAGAAAGGACAGGCCCTCCTCAACTTCTATCAGCTTATTGCATTGGCTTCCTCCCAGTCTCCCCAGTGACACTGGGAAAAACAGGAGATTGTGGAACCCCAAACTTCACGGGGGCAAAACAGAACTTGGGAACGCAGAGGGACAACCAAGGCACCAGCAAACAAACCTGAGGGACCCAGAGCCACGAGGCTGATGCCACACAGAGCTCCGTGCTGTGGGGACATGCCAGCTAATGATGCCCAGAGGGACCCTGTGGCTGCTGGGGATGCCCTTTGTGGCTGTGGTGGTGTTAATAGGGAGAGCGTCACCGGGCTTTCCGCAGCACACAAACACCGGCTGCCACCAAGAGAGCGTTCCTCCAGTGAGAGCAAGGAGGGGGAGCGGGTTTCCTTTGCTGCTAAGCAGCTGGGCTCTGGGGACTCTGCCTTCAAGGGAACAGGGGTGTGGAGATAGATAGGAGAGAGAGGAAGGGGAACCCCTAGGAAGGTGGCACATGGAGAGCGGTCTGTAGCGTGGTGGCACCAGCCGGGTAGAGGGGATGGGGTGGGCTTGGGCCCCGTCCTTTGCTGGGGGCACAGACGGTGTTTGTGTTTCCTCATCCGGCAGATGGTTTGCTGGATTGGCTTTTCAGATGAAACCTGTGTGTTCTGGCCAAGGTTTTCGACAGCTCACTTCCCTTTTCAGATCCTCAGTTTGTCAAAGCCACGACGTTAAGGCACGAAGAGCCTCACCAGGACAAGATTTACTACTTCTTTCGGGAAGACAACCCGGATAAAAGCCCTGAGGCCCCTAGAAACATCTCCCGAGTGGCCCAGCTGTGTAAGGTACCATGAGAACCTGGTGGGGAGGCAAGAGTGTTATGGGGATGTCAGATGGATATGCCAGCTCCCCCAGTGTTACCAGCACACGATTTTGCCCCTCTGACTCAATTCTTTCCTCTGCCATGGAGTTGCAGCCACGTCTTTCAGCCTTCTCATCCTCTGGCTCCACATCATCCTCTGATTATCCATCCAAGATAGTTGATAGGGGGGGAGGACTTTGTGTTCTTCTCAGCCAGAACCTGACTCCCTGCTTTCCCTCTTCTCCCAGGAAGATAAGGGGGGAACCAGTTCGCTCTCTGCTTCCAAATGGACTACCTTCCTCAAGGCCACCTTGATTTGTGTTGACCCGGTCACCAAGGGCAACTTCAACTGGTTGCAAGATGTCTTCTTCATCCATGCACGTAACTGGCGGCGCTCCAAAGTCTACGGGCTCTTCACAAACACCTGGTGAGGGTCTTTGCAGAACAGGGCTGGGGGTGTATGACCTGTCCCAGGGGAAGAATCCATTCCTTCAACCCTTGCATCTCTGGGAGGCACGCAGGTGGAACACGTGGCCAGCGAAGGCGCGATGCCCACAGCCATAAGGGTGATGGCCACTGTCTCCCTGACCCTCTCGTTGTCTCATTGCCTGCAGGGGAAGCTCTGCTGTTTGTGTCTACTCCTTTGGGGACATTGACAACGTGTTTCGGACATCCAAACTCAAAGGCTATCACGGACCCAACCCAGAGATCAAGCCTGGGCAGGTGAGGGAGTGATAAAAGTTGCCCATGGGAAGTGGAGAGGCCAGATGGGCTGATTCCTGCTCGGTCACCGCTGGGGCAGGGGAGGGGAGGGGATTCCCGCTGCTGAGCAGCCAGGTGAGAGCTGGGACAGGAGGAACATCTCCTTTGGGCTGAGGTATCAGCGCTGCTCCCCACCTTGCTCCCCATCCAGCCCCATCCCTAGCGACCCGCCTGCCTCTGACGGTGGCTTTTGTCCCCTTCTCGGCGCAGTGCGTTTCCTCTGGACAGCACACCCCGAGCGAGACCTTCAAGATAGCCGACAGCCACCCGGAGGTGGAGGACCGTGTGGAACCCCTCTCCCCCACCAAAAGCCCCTTATTCCACAACAAGCACCGCTACCAGAAGATCGGGGTGCACGAGGTCTCTGCGGCTGACGGACACCGCTACAACGTGCTTTATCTGGCAACAGGTATCAGGAATTGTTCCCTTCGGAGCTTCCCGGTGTTTGCTTTCCCCCGGAGGGCAGGGAATGCAAGGAAAACAGACGAGACACCCCCCCACACACACACCCTGTGCAGAGCTAAGCAAGGGGGCTGCGTTCCCAGCTTGGCATATGTTTGTCGAGCAGCAGAGAGCTGCCAAGTCCCCTTACGGCTCAGTACATCCAATTTGGCTGCGGAGGCAAAGCCAGGCTGAAAGCTGTATCCTGGCACGTGGGATTTACCCGCTTGTGCTGCGGTAGGTCCTGATCCAAGCGTTTTTAGGGCAAGGGTTAAGGTTAGCACAGCCCTCTCCAGGTGCAGCTTTAAGCAGGAACCCTTTGCCAAAGGGCCTAATCGCTGTGGTGTAACCGTGCAGGCTTCCTGTGAGGCCACCAGCTTGGTGACACCAGCAGCTTGATCGTATCTGTGCTGCAGAGCTGAGCCAGGGCAATTCAGCTGCAGGTGAACAGGATGGAGAGTTATAAATTGTTGAGCTGAGGCAGCTGCCCAGAAGATACAAAGGTCTCTAACCCAGCTCTCCCACCTCCCTGGGCTTGCTCCCTGCATCCCTTTTCTGTTCAGCATGCTGGGATTTGTTCACTGGCACTTGCTGAGGGACTTCCTGAGGCTTCTGTTACGGGATGTGTGATTAAAAAACCCTGCAGACTGCTCTCAGTAGGTGGCCTGGGTTGGATTGGGGCCCACACATGCTCAGGATTGTTGGTATCTTGCCGAAAGCAGCAGCTACGCCTTGCTCAGCCCCGCCAGGGAGCTTGCTCCGAGGTGCAGGGCTTGGCAGGGCAGCTTCCCACCCTTCCTGGGGTAGGCACAGTGGCAAGAGCTGGCACCTTTTGGGGGGGTTCTAATCCCTTCTTGACTTGGGGTCCCACCTTTCACCTTCCCCTGGGTGGTGGTGGCGAAGGGAGCAACTATTTGGGAAGGGGAAACAATGAGAATTCCCTTGTTCCCTCTGGACTTGTCTTTCTACCCCCTCTGCCAAAACAGCCTCGTTCTTTCTCACCAGTTTGGGAGTGTTTAACTGGGGGAAGGGAGCCAGTTTAGTTAGCAAACCAAAAGCCAACCCCCCTCAAGTTTCAACTTGAGGCGAGAGGTGAGCTGAGGCTCCTGCAAGAGCGGGTGGGTGATCAAAGGGGAGCGGAAGTGGAGGGGGGAGGAGAGCACTCGGTTGGGTTTCTCTTGGCTCAGGCCTTTTACACCTCTGCTGATCAAAGCAGGTGCAGCAAGGTCCCAAAAGGTGATGGGAAATGGGATTCCATGTGGCCCTCTGGCTGGGAGGATGATGAGGATCTGCTGTGGGAAACTTTACTGTCTGGGGGATGGTTTCCTAGCAGAGCAAGCAGGGGAGGTCCTGTCTTCCCTGGGTGGCTGGTTTTAGGATCCAGTCAAGCTTCAGCTCTGCAGATGGGCTGGTTCTGATCTAGCTTCCCCAGCCCTGCTGCCTTGCCTTTCCCTTCTCTGCCAGCTTCATCAAGGCTCTCCCCTCTTTTCTTTCTAGACAAGGGATCCATCCACAAGATTGTGGAGCTGCCAGATGGAGTGCAGAACATCGTGGAGCTCCAGGTCTTCCCGAAGAAGGATGTGATCCAGTCCATGATCCTGGACCACACCAGGGTGAGTCCCTGCCTGCCCTGTAGGAAGGAAGATGGAGTGGAGCTGTAGCTTTAAAAGCAGGCAACAAGGGAGACAGGGCCAGATGGTTTAATGGAAGTAGCCTCTGGGTGAGCTTGGGGGTGGGTCCTGCTTTGCTAAGTCCTTTCCAGACACCTCCTGTTCCCTGGAGGTGAGGGAAGAAGGGGGCTGGGAGTACAGCGTCTTCTCCTGCAGTTTCCCTCTTGTTGTCCAGCTCTCTGTTGGGACAGCACTAGTCCTCCATCCCAGAGGTGACAGCTCCATCCCAGAGGTGACAACACTCCTGTCACTGATGGACCAAACCTATTTAAACATGGTGCTGGTGGGGGAAGGTCAGCAGCTTCTCCCACTTCAGGGACAAAGATCCCAGATGGTGAAACCCTCCCCCTGGTACCACAGCGAAGCTGGAGGAGAAGCAGGGGACACTGTGACAGCGCCCAGACGCTCAGCCCCTCTGTTTCCCTCCCACAGGAGATGCTGTACGTTGGCTCGACAGACAGAGTCGTGGAGATACCCATGGCCATGTGCGGGCTCTACCGCAACAACTGCGACAGCTGCCTGCTGGCGCGGGACCCCCACTGCGGCTGGCTCAACGGCACCTGTCAGCCGGTCGATCCGAACTGGTACGTCTCACCCACAGGTTGCCACCTGTCCATCACCTTCTGCTGGGTGCTTTCATGGCAGAAGGAAACCAGAGAGAGATGAGCCCATCGTGTCCCAGCAGCAGTGACACAGATGTCTGTGCTGCCCCCCACCCCCCCCCCCAAATCCCGTACCTCTCCATGAATCCCCCTGACTCTGTGGAGTGAAGAGCTTACTGGGGTTTGAGCACCCAGCCCCTCATTTTGTGTTAGGAATGGTGAGAAGCTCTCCCATCACCCTGAGTCTCCTCTTTGTCATCCACCAAACTCCTCTAAGTGCATCTGAGGGGTACGGTTCCCTCCCCACACCCCTCTCCCCTCCCACCTCAAGCCAATAGCTGGTGTTTAAACTTTCTTCCTCATCTGGCCCACCACATCCCTTAGGAATTTCCCCTAAAAGCTGCTTCCCTGGCATTAATGCTTATTCCCATCTGCCAGGGAGGTGCGTCAGAACCTGAACCTGGACCCGTGGCGAGGAAAGTGCCAGAAGGGGGCTATTAAGGAAGGTACGTAAAGGTTCCAAGCTGTAGGCCCTGTGTGTGTCCAGGGGATGTTTGGGTCAGGCTGGTCAGTCCTCAGGTCTTGCTACAGCTTGTGTGAGGTGGTGTGACTCCTTGTCAGGAAGTGGGAAGCACCACGTGAAGGCTCTTAATGAGAGCACCCAGCGAGTCACAGCTTGGAATTGGTGGCTAGATAACATGTTTCTGAGCTGGGTGAGGGAGCACCCTCCCTGCCTTTGCTGATATTTGGGGAGCAGAGTCCCTATGGACTTCACTCCAGCACGGGTCAGGTCCTGTTGTTGTCATTAAATGGCCACGTAACATGTCCTCACCCACCCAGCCGTGCTTCCCACCAGGCTTGGGGCAGCAGGGTGGAAATCCCTGTCTCACTCTCCCCTTCTCCATCTCTTCCAGCAGCCGACTATCAGACCATCACGGTTGTTCCTTTCTCCCGCTACTACCTCAACTGTCCCATCGAGTCCCACTATGCCACCTACAACTGGTACCACAACAACAGCCTCATCAAGACCTGCAACACCACCCACCCTCAGCAGGACTGCTTCCACTTCATCCAGAACGTGAGCCACATTCACTATGGCCATTACGTCTGCGTCTCGGAGGAGGACGGCTTCAGGCAGGCCCTGGTGAAGGAACACTTGGTGAACCAGCTCAGGTTCATGTCCCAGAAGGGTCAGGCCACCATGACGCTTGCCTCTTGGCTGCAGCTGCTCCTGATGGTGATTTTGGTGGAGCTCTTCCACTGAACATGACAGGGCTCTCTTCCCACCATCTCGATTGCTGCCACTCTCCCTGCACCTGCTGTCCAGCTCCTGAGGCGTTATCCCCGTTCTCTTTGCCATTCCTCGGATCTTTCACTTGGCCTACAAGGGTTCCTGGGCAGCCATCCCTCTGCGGCGGTGGGAGAGCCGTGGCGAAGAAGAAACAACTGTGGGGCCAAGATGGAGCAGGATTTGGGGATGGGGAGGGAAAGGGGGTACCCTAAGGTGCTGGGGGAGAGTCACCCTACCTGGCGGCGTGACGGGGGAGTGGTGTTGGCCTCTCCCTGAGCTCTGTAGTGGTTATCAGCCTGAGTTTACCTTGGGCATGGACTTGTGCATGCACTGATCCTTGGGGCAGCGCTGACCTCCTCTCTGGGAACGTGCATGTGATGATAGAGGAGGAGGAGGCAGCGGCCTTCGGTCTGAACTGGGTTGATCTGCGCTTCGCTTCCATCGCGGGGACTGATGCCTCCACGGTTTTAGTGGCCAACATCTGTTTGGGGTTGGCAGGCAGCTGGAATGGTCCCAGAGTCACCCTCCAGGCTGGAGAACTGGGCTCTAGAAGGGGTTTTAGGGTTTGGTTTGTTAGTTTGGGAGTTGGTAGGTTGGTTGGTTGGGTTGTTTTGCAGCTGGCTTTGACGTGGGAGGGAGATCTGGACTGAACACTGGGAGCCTGGAAGGCGAGGCCACGGATGGAGTTAGCGCTTTGCATGGAAAAGCCTCAGAGAATGACTGGCTTTTGGGGTGTGGGAATTGGGGACGTGGAAGCAGAACCCAAACCGAACCCCGGGAATCCCTGGGAAGGAGTTTTAAACGCACAAATCCTTTGTGGGCAGCTAAGGGCATTTATCAGTGGGCAGCAGGCAGCCCCTGCTCCCAGCACCTCTCCTCTGGAGAAGGGGCTGGGCTTCCTCAGGGAAAAGAGGAGGCAGCCTGCCCATCTCAGGGTGATTCCCCAGGGGCAGTGGGTGGCTGTGGCTGTTCCCACCACCCGAAGCAGATCCCCCACTCTCTCCCTCGCAGTGAGGAGTTGGTGGGATGGAGGACCAGGGTTTGCCTCTCTTGGGCTATTGAAGTTTCCGAGCAAGACTAAACTGTGAAAAAAGGGATGTGCTCTCCCTGCTCCTGCGGGCACGGAGCCATCCCACGCCTTGGCCAAGCCTTTCCTGCTGAAACCACCCCCCAGCCTCCAGCTGCGTAACGGGGGGCAGCACATATCTTATGCTTCCAATAACCTGTCCCAGCGGCGCAGCTCCTGCTCGGGGAGTGCTCGGGGGGGGGTCTTTTTGGTGAAGAGGGAGAGCTACCACCAGCCTCTCACAACCACAGGCTACAGATAACTGGCCAGAGCTTCCTACTGCACTACATTTTCAAGAAATCCCCTCCCCTGAGTCTAGAATAGAGCTTCTCCCATCCCTTTCTCAAAGCACTTTAACTTTAAACTAACAAATAACCTTATTTATTACCAACTGCTGATTCTACTCGTTGTATTTTATAATATTAGAGCAAGTTTGACTCAGATTAGAGAGGGTGAGCAAGGCTACAGCTACCAAAAGAAGAAACCAAAACTGACCTTTCTGAGCTGTTAACCAAAGCTGAGAGTGCAACTCTCAGCAGAATAAAGAACCAAAACTGGTGATGAACCCGGCAGCATGCGGCTCTGGTCTCCCTGTCCCTCTGCACCCACACCCAAAGGGTCTCCTGCACCCTCCCCTGTGTCTTACCCACCTCTCGGCTCCGGCCCCAGCCCATCCCTAGTGCCCCTTGGTACCATCAGGAGTGAATTCCCATAGGGAAAAACTAAACCCTCTGGAAAAGGGAGTGCTAGTGGTACTCCCCTCTTTGCTGCCTGTGGAAAACGAGGGATATAAACACCCTCCCAGTGCTGGGGGGACAGCATGGCCTTGGCTTTGAGAGCGGGGATGGATTTTGGGGGGGCACTGCTCTTTGGCTGGTTTGGGAGAAAAAGGGGGTGATAGTTGATAGCTGGGGGGTGGGGAGGAAAAAGCCGGGCTCGGGATGGGGGGAAGCAGGGAATATGGGAATTCCAGCTTGTTAAACATGCTGAGGAAAGAGAACCATCTCCCCCTTCTCTTTCAAACCCTGCCAGGAAATCTTAAGACATCAATTGTTGGTTAAGAGCCCACACCCCCCCGCCCCAAGTTCCAGCCTGGCCCTCAAGTTCCTTTTGAAAGCATCCCAGGTGACGGGATGAGCTGGGCACATGGGGATGGTGACATCAGGCCCCTCTGTCCCCCGAGGTCCTGGCTGAGGGGATGGAGGAGCAGCAGCTGAAAGTGAAAGTGTGTCCAGTGTGTCCTGTCCCCCCGCCCCCCCACTGCCTTCCTCCTTTTTTGGCACCAAGCTTCCCACCCAGCAGCATGGAAAGGAGAAACGAGCTGGAGAGGCAGGCGGGTTGCAGCAGAGCTATAGAAAAAAAGAAAGAAGTGGGATTTTTGGCAACTCTCCCCACCCCCCTGACCTTCCTGCACTGGGGGTGCTCAGCTGTGACAAGAGTGAAACTAGCACCCAGGTGTTATCTCTTAACAGAGCTGCCCAGCTCTATTCTAGCCAAGTTCTGGTTTACCAAAGCTCTAAACCCAAAGTATTTGCCTGTACCCTGGTGAGAGACTAGTGGGTGGGCTCAGACAGAGGTGTGAATGCCATTTGGGGTACCTGGGCTCTATTTATCCCCCCCCAAAAAGCAGGGCTGAGCACCACCACGGGGACTGCCCCGAGTCCCAGCAGAGTGTAGAACCCCCCCCCCCCCCCAGCTCAGCATCTCCTTCCCCAGCCCTTATCCCAGGTCCCTGGGGTACAGCCAGGAGAAAAGACGGAGCCTTTTGTTAAATTTCCGGAACACCCCCCAACCAAACAGCAAAGGCCGAACACTGGGGGCTCTGTTTTACCCTGGGCTCTGTTTGATTCCGGGCTCTGTTTGATTCCGGGCTCTGTTTGATTCCGGGCTCTGTTTGATTCCGGGCTCTGTTTGATTCCGGGCTCTGTTTTACCCTGGGCTCTGTTTTACCCTGGGCTCTGTTTGATTCCGGGCTCTGTTTGATTCCGGGCTCTGTTTTACCCTGGGCTCTGTTTTACCCTGGGCTCTGTTTTACCCTGGGCTCTGTTTGATTCCGGGCTCTGTTTTACCCTGGGCTCTGTTTGATTCCGGGCTCTGTTTTACTCTGGGCTCTGTTTGATTCCGGGCTCTGTTTTACTCTGGGCTGTGCTTCCCCCGACCTCGGGCTGTTTCCTACAGATACAATGACCTGAAAATCCACGGGCTTGTTTTGCGTGGGGAGGGGAGGGCCTGGAGCCCAGCCCTCTCTGCCCCATTGTTTGAGGGAGTTATTTTGGGAATCTGACTCCCATGGGAGTGGGTTACGTGCAGGAAGCCCGGGTACCACCATGGCCTCTCTCTGGCCTTCCTCCGGCGCGGATGGAGGGATGAAGGATGTGTTTCATTGTGGGAAGGGGGGAGGTTTACACCCCCACACACACATCCCCCACCCACTGTTGTTTCTACGGGGCTATTTTTACCGATGGCCTTACAGACATATATCCTCCATCCTCCCCATCCCCCAGGGGAGATGTGGCGTGGGTGATGACCTCAGGAGCGTGGGTGATGGCCACGGGGGGTGGATGTGGCGAGCCATGCGAGTGGGAAGTCGAGTTGCTTTACTAGAAATCATCTGACCAAGTTGATGCTGGAGGAAGCTCAGCTTCAGATAAACCAGCCTGTCTTCCTCCCGCCTGGCCATGCTTCCCCTCCCCACAAGGCTGCACCATGCACATGCTTCCACCCCAAGATCCGGGTCAAAGGATGCATCCCTTCAAGATGAGACATCCCATCTTGGTTTGATGGTGAGCCCAAAAGACACCCCATCACCAGTTTGATGGTGATGTCCCCCCTCCCCCAATTTTTAGGGCTGGGTTTGCCTGCAATCAACACAGTTTGATGGAGCAGGGCAGTAAAAAATGAGCTAGAAGCACCCCTTAAATTAAATTAAAACCCATCCAGCCTCCTGATGAGCTGCTCTGGGTTTCCCTCAGCACTTCCTCAAGCATCAAGGCTGCTCCCCAAGAATTCCTCCTCTTCTCCCTGCTCTCTCCCTCAAGAGCTGCTTGGTTACAGTCCATTTGCAGCTGATGGTTTTCTCTCTGTCATTACAATAGTATGAATATGAGGTTGTGTGTCCCCCCGGGCTTCCCTTCAGCTGAATCACAGGGGGGTTTCTTGATAGAAATTTTACTACCAAAATTTTCCCGGTCACACACAGGAGCTCGAGATGAACAGCTCAGTGATGAGTGGGGAAGACCCCAGGATGCAAAACCACTGCAGGAAATAGAAGGGCTTCGTGGAACTGTCCTCCCCCAGGGACGAGAGCGAGCGGTGGGGAGCTGAGCACCATAGGGTCGTGTCCGGATGCGTGCTGTAGTTTGAAGGTCAGAGGGCAATGAGTCAGCTCCGTGCCTGGTTTCCAGCTGCCAATGGCACATCTGCTCCACCCCACTCTCTGTCCTGGTGATGCGATGTGATCCCTTCATCTCATTCCCTCCTCCAAGGGGGAAAGAAGATCGGTTGCTAAAATCATAGAATGCCAGACTGGTCTGGGCTGGAAGGGACCCCAAGGATCACAGAGCTCCAACCCCCTGCCACAGGCAGGGCCACCAACCTCCAGGCCTGGATCCACACAAGGTTGCCCAGGGCCCCATCCAACCTGGCCTTGAACACCCCCAGGGATGGGGCACCCACCCCCTCTCTGGGCAGCCTGTTCCAGCCCCTCACCACTCTCTCTGGAAAGAACTTCCCCCTAATATCTCATCTGACCCTTCCCTCCTTCAGCTTCACCCCATCCCCCTTGTCCTGCCCCTGTCTGCCCTTTAACAAGCTGATTCCCCTCCTGTGTCTCTGCTCCCTTCAGGGATGGGAAGGCTGCAATGAGGTCCCCCCACAGCCTTCTCTTCTCCAGGCTGAACCAGCCCAGCTCCCTCAGCCTCTCTCCGTAGGGGAGGTGCTCCAGCCCTCTGAGCATCTTCATGGCTCCTCTGACCCCTCTCCAACAGTCCCAAATCTTTCTTGTATTGTGGCCCCAGCTCTGGACACAGGACTGCAGCTGGGGCCTCCCAAGGGCAGAGCAGAGAGGGACAATCCCCTCCCTGTCCCTGCTGCCACCCCTCTGCTGATGGAGCCCAGGATCCCATCGCCCTTCTGAGCGCAAGAGCACACTGCTGGCTCATGTGAAGTTTCTCCCCCACCAGAACCCCCAGGTCCTTCCCAGCAGGGCTGCTCTCCAGGAGCTCCTCTCCCAGGCTGTATCCATGTCTGGGATTCCTCCAGCCCAAGTGCAACACCTGACACTTTGCCATGTGGAACCTCATTAGGCTCACCCAGACCCACCTTTCCAGCCTGTCAAGATCCCTCTGCATGGTTTCCTTTCCTTCTCTTGTATCAACCACACCACTCAGCTTGGTGTCATCTGCAAACTTGCTGAGGGTGACTCAATTCCATCACTGATAAAGGCTTCACCCTGGCTGAAGTCAGCACCGTCCTGACCACTTCCCATCACCTCAGGCGTGATGACAGGGAGATAATGACCGGCTGCTCCCCCAAAACTCCTTCTCCCCAGTAAATCCCTGCATTCTCGGCATTCCCAGCCGAATGACGAGGTGGAGGATGGGGGGATTTTTCCAGGCATGTTGGAGTTTCGCTGGGGTTGGGGGAGGAGAGGCTGTGCCATGGGCTCATGGGGGCTTTCCTGCCAGAGCAGAAAGCCAGGAGGTTTCTCGGTAGCGCCCCTGAAGTGTGAATTTCAGGGGGGGGTGTGGAGGAAGGAGGGTGTGAAGGGGCAGGTGGTGCTGCTGGCTGGTGAGGTAATGCACCTAGGAAAGTCTGATGGGTGGGAAATGGAAGCGTGACACCCATGGGTACCCCATATCAGTAGGAGGAAATCCCATCAGAGGGACCTTTGCTTTCATGGGGGTGCTCTGGGGGGGCGGTGGCCATGGGCAAGGAGGGGACATTCTGCTTTCAGTTGCTCAAAAATAGCTGGGAAGTCATGTGGGTGTCATGCCTGAATCACAGAGGCCTTGCTGCCCACAGAGGGGAGGGCGGGGGGGGGGGGTGTGCCATGTGCCTTCACCACCCCCATGGCACCTGCTCTCTTTATCACCCCCAAGGCAAAGCACCCCAAGCCACAACCCTGCAGTCTCTCTGCGCCTGTTGCCCACCTCTCCGCTCTGTTTCCTGCTCTCCTCCCCACCAGACTTTCCACCAGAGCCCCCCCACAACCGCACAGGTTCCTGCCCCCCATCACACCTCGAGGGGGGTGTTGGAACAAGGCGAGGGAGGAAAAACCGTTGCGTCTTCTGGGGGTGCTGATGCTGTTGGGGACGTGCTGGAAAGTTCCAGGAGCCCCCTGAATTTTTGGGGACACCCCCACCGAATTTTCGGAGACCCCACGGTGGGGTGTGGAGGGATGGAGGGTCACCATGGAGGATGTCCATGGGAGCCCTTGGAGATGTGGGCAGCTCGTCCGTGTGTCCGTCTGTGTGTCCATCCATGGCCCCTGGGCCTGCACCATGACCGAACTGCTCCGGGCTGACCCCGTTTGTTCCCAGCGGGGACGCAAGGGTTCCCACCCGGACCGGTGACAGTGGTGAAGGGCATCGGGGTGGCTCCGTGCCTCAGTGTCCCCGAGCTGCAGGGCTTCCCCGGGGCACCCACCCGTGGGTGCTCACCCATCTTCCTGTGGGAGGGGCTGGGACAGGAGGGGCCAGAGCTGGTGCCTTGGGGGCGGGTGTGAGTGACAGACCCCGTGCTTTGGGGGGTGTGACACAGCAGGGACCACGGGGCCAGGGCCGGTGCGGGGGGGTCCCGGGGACCTGCCGGTAGCAGCAGGCGGGGCGGGCGCGCCCCCCGGTGCCCGCCGCCGTTATTGCAGCCGCCGCGGAGCCCGGCTCGGTTCCCTCCGTTCCTCCTCCCGCTTCCCGCAGGGAATGACAAAGCAGGGATAGGTTTAAAATCAGAACGAGTCCAGCGGAGCCCTCCCGGAGCCCCCACTCCTCATCATCCTCCCCCTCCTCCTCCTCATCCTCCCCCTTCTCTTCCTCCTCCCTCTCCTCCTCCCCCTCCTCCAGGCCCTCAAGGATGTTGCCCCCTCAGGGACCCCCAGGGACCCCCAGGATACCCCAAGGAAAGTCTAGGGACCCTCAGGGACCAGCCTGGAATCCTCCCCCCTCCACTCTTTCTAGGCACCGTTCCCCCAGGAATCCTCAAAGCCAGCCCTATAGACACCCCAAAGGGATGCCCCAGAAAGGCCCGGGGGATACCCCCACCCCAGCAAGCCCCCTCCCTGTTGCTACCTGGGCTTGGGGATGAGGGGAGGTGTCTGCCACCAAACTCGGGGGCAGGAGGAGGCTTTGGCCCTGTCTCAGCAGAGACTGTGACACCCCAAAAAGCCCTTTCCCTCCTTGGTCAGGCAAGAGAGCCTGGGAAGGGGGGGGGGGTGGCTGCGACCCCAGCACCCTGGGGAAAGCTGAGGTGAGCCCCCCCAGGAGGTGGCCAGGTGGTGGGGGTGACCCACGGGCTGAGCTTTCCTAAACCTTGTCCCCTGCCTCATCCCCATCATTCATCTCCAGGGGGGGAAATGCTTCTCCCACCCCCAGCAGCTGGGATTTCACTTCCAGTGCTCCCAATGGCACCCCGCTTCTATCGGGGTGTCACCCCATGCCCTTTGGGATCCACCAAACCCTTCTGGGGTGCCAAGCTGGCAGAGAACGATGCTCAGCAACCTGTTTTCGCCTGCCCCTGTGCCCCAAATTATCTGCCTCCTGGTCGGGGCGAAACGCCCTGCACTTGTCCTGTCCCTGGGGCGGCCGTGACGTGGCGGGAGGCGGGCGAGAGCATCTTGCCTTGAGCCACGGCCAACGGGGTGGGGAAGGGGGGGATAAGAGCGAGGCCACCCTCGCCTCCCGCTCCCGTCGCCCGCTCCCATGCTCGCCCGGCTTGCACCCAGACCCAGCGCCTTGCGGAGATGCCCCGTTTCCCCAGGCGGGGAACACTGCTGGATTCGGGGGGCTGCCACCTCCTTGAGTGCTCCCCACATCCCGGCGACCCCTCGGGCGTTTAACCAGCTGCCTGGAGACTGGCGAGCTGGATGGCTCAACCTCTACCGCTTCTGGCAGGAGGGCGGCTTGCACAACGTCCATCACATCATGGCTCGCAAGTTCCAGCGGTTTGGGCCCATCTACAGGTGAGGAAGACTCCTGTCCTGGCATCCCCACCACCCCCAATTCCAGCTTCCCCTGGTTTTCCAAGCCAGGATGCTGCTGCTGTTCCCAGCTCTGCTCCAGGGAATAGGGGGTGTGTGGGAGGAAAGATGGTGTGTGGGAGGAAATAGGTGGCTGAGCTGTTCAGAGCAGCTCACCTGGTTATACGGCAGCCAGGCTTGATGCCACGGTGAGGGGCGAGGTGGGGGAGAAGTGCTTGTCCAAAGGTTTGGAGCTGATAGCCCCAGGCAGAGGGTGATGGGGACAAGGGGATATTTTGGGGAGGGTGGGGTGTCCCCATGTTCAGCCCCTCCAGCTGTGCTCAACCTGGTGCTGAGCCACTGCATCCCCTGGGATGGGGTTGGCAGGATTTGGGTGGGTGCTAGGGAGAAGGTGATTGATGTGGAGACATGTGGGGCTGGGTGGGGAACACACACACCCATGACAGACGCTGACCCCCCCCCCTCACCTCACCCCGTCAGGGAGAAGCTGGGAGTCTATGAGAGCGTGAACATCATCAGCCCCCGAGATGCTGCCACCCTCTTCCAGGTGGAGGGGGCGCTGCCGGAGCGCTTCACCGTGCCCCCCTGGGTGGCTTATCGTGACTACCGCAACAAGCCCTACGGCGTCCTCCTCAAGTGAGTCCGGGGGGGGACACGGGGGTGGAGGGGGGTGGGAGGGTGTCCCAGAAATGGGGCTCCTAGGTCCTCTCGTGGCAGCGAGGTGGTAGAGCATCAGCAGGGTGATGGGGGCACCGGGTGGCACTGCACACCCCTGATGTCACACCCCTCCCTGATTTGGTGTCCTGCAGGACGGGGGAGGCTTGGCGCTCGGACCGCCTGATGCTGAACAAGGAGGTGCTGTCGCCGCAGGTGGCAGAGGGCTTCGTGCCCCTGCTGAGCAAGGTGGGAGAGGACTTTGTGCGGCGGGCGCACGCCCAGGTAGAGCAGAGCGGCCGGGACTGCTGGACGGCCGACTTCACCCACGAGCTCTTCCGCTTCGCCCTGGAGTGTGAGTGGCCGGGGTACTAGTGTGTGTATGTGTCCCCCATCCCCTCCCTAAACACCCCTCTGCATCCTGCTCCATCCTTAGAGATGGCCCAACGGGCTCCTCCCCTGAAGTCTCAGGGTCTGGAGGGATGTCCTCTCTCCGGACAAGCCAAAGAGCCACTGGATAAAGCGGTGGTTTATCACCTGCCCATCGCCAGCCCTACCCAAGGAGGGGTGCCTCCGTGGCCCTGTGGTGCTCCTTGTAGCCACAGAAAGGCTGGAGCTGGCCAGGGGAGGGTGGAGAGGACGGGACCCTCCGCCCCTCATAGTGCTTTGCTTGCAGCTGTGTGCCACGTGCTGTATGGGGAGCGGCTGGGGCTGCTGCAGGACTTCGTGGACCCCGAGGCTCAGCGCTTCATCGATGCCGTGGCCCTGATGTTCCACACCACCTCGCCCATGCTCTACCTGCCGCCTGCTCTCCTCCGCCACCTCAATGCCAAGACATGGAGGGACCACGTCTGGGCTTGGGATGCCATCTTCACCCAGGGTGAGTGCTCCTCCCATCCACCTGCACCTCCCTGTGTCACCCCAAGGCCCCTTGGAGGACTTGGCCTCATAGTGCAGCCTCGTCTCACCAGCGTGGAGACCTTCTCCTCTGGGTCAAATCACCCAGCATGGGGCCACTGAGGTCAGGAAGGCTTTCCACGTCTGGAGTTTGTGGGATGGAGAGGTGGGGAACCACCCAGGAGCAGTGAAGGGTATCATGTTGAGGGGAGAAGCTCTGGGACAACCCCATGCCCTGGGGCAACCTTGCCATCCACCATCCATGACCTGCAGCAGGGGCAACTCCTGTGGAAAAGCCACCAGCAGTGATAGGTCCCACAGTGTCCCACCTGGTGCTTTCCTCCTCCTCCTCTGGGGCAGGAAGGCCACTCTGTGTCTCTGTGTCTCCTCAGCGGACAAATGCATTCAAAACGTCTACCGGGACCTGCGGCTGCACCGCAAGAGCCCCAGGGAGTACATGGGCATCCTCTGCAGCCTCATCGTGCAGGACAAGCTGCCCTTGGATGACATCAAGGCCAGCGTCACCGAGATGATGGCGGGCGGGGTGGACACGGTAAGGAGCGGGCAGGGGTTTTGGGTAGGGGGGAAGGTCCTGGCCGGTGCTGAGCTTCGCTCCTCTTGGCCCCGCTCCAGACGTCCATGACACTGCAGTGGGCCATGTTCGAGCTGGCACGGTCCCCAGGGGTGCAGGAGCAGCTGCGGGCGGAGGTGCTGGCAGCCAAGCAAGAGGCACAGGGGGACAGGGTGAAGATGCTGAAAAGCATCCGGCTGCTCAAAGCTGCCATCAAGGAGACGCTCAGGTGAGGACGAACCCCTCCCACCCAAAAAAACCCACCCCGGTGCCAACTCCCTGGTGCTGCTGGGTGGGATGTGGCCAGGCCAGCCTGTCCCCAACCTCATGGGACATGTGTGTGTGTGTGTCCCAATCCCTCCCCAGGCTGCACCCCGTGGCGGTGACCCTGCAGAGGTACACCACGCAAGAGGTAATCCTCCAGGACTACCGCATCCCCCCCAAGGTGAGCACCATGGCCACCGGGTCCTGGCGGAGGTGGGACCTGGGGGAGCAGCTCTGGGGGCTCATCTGGGGCTGGATCCCATCATCCCCACACCCTGAGGGCTTGAGCCCAGACCCACGTGGCAAATCCTTCCCCACAGACGCTGGTGCAGGTCGGTCTCTACGCCATGGGCAGGGATGCCGAGGTCTTTCCCAAGCCGGAGCAGTTCAAACCCCAGCGCTGGCTGGCAGAAGGCCCCAAGCACTTCAAGGGGCTGGGCTTTGGTTTCGGCCCCCGCCAGTGCCTGGGCCGCCGGATCGCTGAGCTGGAGATGCAGCTCTTCCTCATGCACGTGAGCATCCCACCCCTGGGGCACAGGGGACTCGGTGCCAGGAGGGACCAGGGAGGTGGCACATGGGGGTCGGTACTTCCAGCCTTTTCCATCTGCTCTTTTCTCCTTCATCCCAGATCCTGGAGAACTTCAAGATTGAAACCATGAGAGCGGTGGAGGTCGGGACCAAGTTCGATCTCATCCTGATCCCAGACAAACCCATCTACCTGACCTTGCGGCCACTCGACGCCCAGGCCTGAGGAGCCCGATCCCGGGTGCTGCCCAGCTGGTCCCCCCCCAAATCCCAGCAGACGCTTTGGTCTCCTTCCATGCCCTGGGGGCTGTGAGATTTGGGGGACAGCTGGGAAGCTCTCAGGGCCGCAGCCTTGGCTCAGCACATCCCTGCCTTGGCTCCAGCCCCGCTCAAGGCTGCGCTTACGCCACGGGGGAGATAAACTGGGAGCGACCCCCAGCCCCGACGCCACCCCTGAGGGAGCGTGGGGTGGGTGCTGCTGCACCCCTCCGGCTGCTCGGGGGTGGGGAGGGTGTCTCTGAGCTCCCCCTGACACCCTCTAAAGTTTTGCTTCGCCTCGAACTTGCTCTGTAACTTCCCCACC
Organism: Porphyrio hochstetteri; assembly: GCA_020800305.1. NCBI lineage: Eukaryota > Metazoa > Chordata > Aves > Gruiformes > Rallidae > Porphyrio > Porphyrio hochstetteri. Next base: position 11,863,527 of record CM036915.1, on the reverse strand, counting down.
CGAAAAAGCCCCGGCTCCGGGTCCTCTTCTGCAACCGCTGGGTGTCTCCGTCTCTCTCCATGGCCACGGGTTAGGGAAGGGGGGGCAGGGGATGGGGTCTTCTCAGGGGGGCCGTGGGGAGCGCCGGGAGGTTCTGCTGGGGAATGAGAAAAGGTCTCGGAGGGTGTAAATAAATCCAGCCCCCCCCTGCCCTCCTCTCCCTTCCCCTCCCCTCTGGCTCGCCGCTCACCTTGGAAGGCATCGCCTGGGGATGAGGGGGGCTGGGGTTGCTGCTTGGGGAGGATTATGCGACCCTGGGCTCTGCAGACCTTGTGACCACCCTCCCACCTTGCTCTGGGGTGTGTGTGCCCCCCCTCCCCGCCCCGGGGGTGCTCACCAAAGTGGGGATGCGGGGTAAGCCGTGCTCCCTCTCCAGCAGACGAGTGCCCAGCTCCTGCTTCTCTCGCCCCCACCTTCTCGCCGCCTCCTCCAGCTGGGGCAGACCCAAACCAAGCTGCTTCTTTCCAAAGCGGGGTGGGGGAACCAGAGGTGTTCCCCCCCACCCCCCAAGTCCCCCCACAACTTCCCTACCATGCCCACCTGCCTCTCCAGCGCACGTCCACGGGCTTGTGCCTCCTCCAGCCTGGCCAGCAGACACAGCTTCTCCGCACCCCCAAAACCATCCTGCACACGGGGTGGAGAACAGAATTGGGGGTGTGTGTGTGTGTGTGTGTGTGTGTGCACAAGCCAAGGGGGTGGCTATTGCCCCACGAAGCTGGGGGTGCCACCTGGGTGATGCTCCCTGGCATGCCAAATTGACACCAAAACCCCCCAGGGTGTTGCTTTTTGGGATGCCACTGACCCCCCTTCCCCCTTCCCAGCACGGAGCCCCTGCCCCTCATCTCACCAGCAAGGCTGGGGGGTGCAGGGTGATAGGGAGTGAGGGGTGGGGGGGCCTTGCCAGCTCCTCCCTCAGCCTGCGGTTCTCAGCCAGCAGCATGGTGTACGCCTCCTTGGAGAGGGCTTCACCTGTGGGGTGGAGTTGGAGGGTCTGCTGGGACATGTCCTACAGCCCCCCAGTGCAGAGACGGGGGCTGGCTCCTAGCCCCCATCTGCTCCACACCGAGGGATGGGTGATAGGGGTCTCAGGAATTCCTCTGATGCCTCTCAGCAAAGCATCCCACAGTGCAAACCATCAAGAGGGGATGGCCACCAGCAGTGTGAGTGTCCCCCCACACCCCCTCCAAGGGTCCCTGTCCCCCTCTTCCACCCACCCTCTGGCTTCTCAGCTCTCCTGCCCACCCCGGCCAGCTTCTCCTGCAGCATCCGCTCCATCACCTCCATCACCTGTGGGAGAGAGCAGAGCCACCCCTGGGGGCACCTGGGCAAGGGGGCAGCTCGGTGCTGTCCTGGTGGCCATCACACCCCCTCCAGCACCAGGCAGCATGCGTGAAATGAGCCAAAAGGTCCCATTTTTCTCCAGGAAAGCCTTATGTCCCTCAAACTGCCCTTCTCCCCCCAGCCCCATGTCCCCCAACTCGCCTCCTCCTGCTGCCGCACCATCTCCTTCAAGCCCTTCGCCTTGGCCACCTTCTCCAGGCACCTCCTCAGCGAGGCTTGCTGCTGCTGGTGAGCTCGCTGGAGCAGCACCAGCTCTTTCTCCTGGTCGTTTTTCTGCAGGGGGGGAGAAGGAAGGGGAAAAGCCCCCAGAAACCTCTGTGCTGAGCCTCGGGGTATCACTGGTAGGGCTGGGAGAGCCTCATGGTGAGGTTCTGGGGGGGGTCTCAGGCACTTGCTTGTCTACAGAGGGGCCGTGATGCTCTCCCTGCTCCTCCACCCATGCTCCACCACCCCTCCCAGGCAGCCCCCACTGCCCCTGCCAGCATCTGTACCCGGATCAGCTCGTTCTGCAGCTGCTGGACACGGTCCTTCAGGCTTCTCGTCTCTGCTGCGCTGGCCACCAGCTTGCGCTTGAAGGTGGCTGCGTGAAGAGCCCACACTGCATCTCAACACCCAGCCAGGTGCCCTCCACTGCACCAGGGAGAGGGGGTCCCCCCAGTTTCCTCACCCCCATCCTTCCCCATCACACACCGAGCCTGTCCAGCAGCTCCTCCCGAGTCATGACGTCCAGGTCCGTGTCTGAGAGAAGCCCGTGGCCCAGCTCCTCCTGCCAGGCCAGGCTGCGCCGCAGCTGCCCGTTCTCCACCTCCAGGCTGGCCACGTGCTGGCGCAGGGACAGGAGGTCCCCAGCCATCCTCCTCAGCGCCAGGTGGTAGTTGCCCACCTCCTGCCACCCCAGAGCAGAGATGCTGGCACCCTGCTGCAAGTCCCGACACCTGAGCACCAAGAGCTCAGCTGAGGGTACTTGTCTTGTGGGTGAACCCATCATGGAGGAGCTAAGGAATATCCAGATCCTCCCTCCTCTTGCAACTGTCCATCCTTCTCCAGCCAGCCAGCAACCCACCCACCTATCATCCATCCATCCATCCATCCATCCATCCATCCATCCATCCATCCATCCATCCACCATCCCTCCCTCCCTCCCTCTCTCCTCTCTCCTCCACCCACCCTTCTCTCTTGTCCATCCAAACCTTCTTCTTTCCACCCGCCTGTCTCTCCCTCCAGCTTGCAGACCCCTCCCCAAATTATTCCAACTCTTCCAAGGACATGGGATGGAGCTAGGGGTGGGGGGTCAACATCAAGCTCCAAGCCTTTGAGGGTCTCCAGAAGAAAGGAGGTGATAGAAAATAATGGAGGGGTGAATGTTTTATGTAAAGGAGCCTGAGGGGTTTTTACTGGGTGACGCTGGGGGGATGGAAATAATCCCCCAAGGGTTTGGATCTTCTCTGGCTGACCCTCCCGAATCCCTCCCTGCCACACTGGGCTGCAGAAGGATCCCAGCAGTGAGGACCTTGGCTGGTGAGGGCTGCGTGCCTCCAGCTCCCTCAGCCTGCTGCTCCCAGCCTTGGGGATGGCCTTGGCGGGGGGGTGGCCGGGGCACAGCGAGGGGGTGCAGCAGCATCACACAGCCTTGGGAAGGGGGAGAAGGCGGGGGGGGGGGGGCGGGGCAGGGCAGGGGCAGCCAGAGGCTCATCCCCTTTCCCCATCTGTCCGACGGCTGCTTCATGCCCAAGATAAACCCCCCTTCAGCCACCTTCAAGGGCTGCCCAGCCCCCCAAGACCTTCACGCACCGGCAGCGTAGAGCTGACAGCAGCTTGACTTCGGTCCCCAAGGGAGACAGGATCCACCTCGGGGACACCAGTGTCCCCCCCAGTGCCCCCACTGCCCTCCAGTCCCCCAGCACTCACTGGTTCCTGGTGGTCCCCAAGGACCTGGGACCTGTGGAGGAGACAGCAGGGTGGGGGAACCCCCTTAGCCAACTGCTTCCATAGGAGCTAAGAGCCTATTTGGGGTACTGGGTGATGGGGCAAGTGCTGGTGGGGATGGGGGTGCGAGGAGGGTGGGATGAGATGGGGAGGGAGATCGGCAGCGATGGGGCAGGAGGAGAAGCTGCTCAGGAAACCATGGGGAGAACGGGGGAAGGAGGAAACCACCTCAAGGAAGATCAGAAGGAGACAAGGTGGGGGGAGAGGGTACTGCAAAGGCAGTGTCCCCCCTGTACCTCTGCTGCTCTGCTGGCACTCCCACCCTGTGTGGGGACATCTGCTTCCCAGGCAGGATGCTGGCCAGGGTGTCAGCTGCTGGGAGGGATGCATCGTCCTGGTGGAGCTGGAAGGAGACATCAGAGCAGAGGGCGAGGAGCAGGCTGGGGAAAGCCCTCAGAGAAGAGCAGCAAGCTCCTGCAGCCCCTTCCCCACAGCTCTCCTGGCTTTCACCCAGAGCAAACTGCTTTTGCTGGTGTTACTTTGGAGTCAGGATCCCTTTGGAGTCAGGATCCAGCCCTGCCTCAAAGATCTCTGGGGTGGTCAGCTGTGATGCTTCAGGAATCCCCCTTTTTTTTCGGGGGGGGGGGGGGATGCAAAATGGTGTGGCCACAGGGCTGGGAGACTTTCCCTGGAGGATGGGCCACTCAGAAATGCCTGGCCTTGGGCATCAGCCCGTGGCTGCTGCTGAGCCATGCACCCCTGGGGGGAAATTCAGCTATGACCAAAAGCAACCCCAACAGGGTGCTGTCCCTGTAATGGGGACCTCTGCATCACCCCCCTCCCTGCCCGTTGTCCCCCGGCACTCACCGTGGAGGAGAAGGGTCTGTAGTACAGCATCATCCCCGCTCCCCGGGTGCCTCAGTGCCCCTGACACCCCGCTGCTGCAGCCAGCCCTGCCCGCCGGTGTGTTGCCAGGCTCTGCCAGCCCCAAACAAACCACCCCCCCTACACACACCCCCCAGACAGACACCCCATCCCCGAGCTGCCACCCGAGCTGCCAGCCAGCAGACTTACGGCGATGCTGGGGGGTCGCGACATGGGGACCAGAGGGGCTTTTCCCAGGTCCTTTCCTCTGGCAAAGGGATTTAGGTGCCACAGGGGCTCCAGGCAGTGTCAGCTGTTGCTACAACACAACCTTCCTCATAGCAACTCCTGCCTGCAGCACCTCACAGCGCCGGGCTGCACCCACATGGGTGCGTTCTGGCTGCAGGGCAGCTCTGCCACACCTCACCCTGGGCCCCTGCATCCCTCTGGCATCCCTCTAGTATCCCTCCAGTATCCCCCCAGCATCTCTCCAGCATCCTTCCAGTATCCCCCCAGCATCTCTCCAGCATCCCTCCAGCATCCCTCCAGCATCCCTCCAGTATCCCCCCAGCATCCCTCCAGCATCTCTCCAACATCCCTCCAGCACCCCTCCAACCATTGCATGTCCCATTGCTGCTCCCAAAGCCACAGGGGCCAGCAGGCATCTCCTGCCCACAGCGCTGCCTTCCTATGAGCACCCCCTTTTAAGACAGCAGCCCCTCACTGCCCCCACAACCCTCCCTCTCCATCCCCAGCCCGGTTGCCTTGTCTCCTGCTCCCAGGGATGCGAGTTGGTGGCAGCCACCACCGTGTCCCAGCGCAGGCGGGTGGCTCTGGCAGTGACAGCACCACATCTTCCCAGCCCTCCCCTCCCAGCAGGCTCCTCTGATGTTTCAAACGCTCAATTAACTTCTGAGGACCTGTGTCTCGGAGATGCTGGGTGGCATCAGGCTTCACCTCCGCTTTGGGGTTTGGGCTGATCCTGAGCAGGGAATAATTTGCCCATCAAACCCTGCTTTCATCCCAGGATTGAATTTAGAGTGCTTTAAAGCAAGGGATGCTCCGCTCCAACTGGCCCCTCAAAGCCTCATGCCCCTTTTTGGGGTACCCAGACAGCCTCCCAGCATCCCACGCCCCTCCAGCCTTCGTTCAGAAGTGAAGGTCCTGGTGTAGGTCGATGGAGCCTCTCGGTTCCTCATCCCCTGCCATCAATTTTTCATCAAAGAGCCAGTGGGAAGCACACAATTATCCACCCCATCAATAATGCACAGAGCTGGGCAGCTGCCTCCCCTGCCTGCACTGGAGGGTGCTGGGTCCAACCACGGCTTTTTTTAGGCTGGGAAACCCATCTCCAGCCTTTCATCCCAGCCCAGAACTGCTCAGACACCCACCCTGCTGTATTGCTGACCCTACGGACTCCCACTCCCAGCAGGCAGCATCACTGCGTTCGGGGCTGGGGGCAGGGGGTGGGGGGGTAAAGTTAAGGGTATTTCCATATGTTTTCCCCACCCAGGGGTAGCTGTGGCTCTGCTTCCAGCGGGGGGCCAGGATGAAAGGCTGGGAATCCATGTCTGAGCCAGACAGATGCTTTGAAAGTCCTGGCACTCACTATTTATTTTTTATAGAGATTTTCTGCACACACACAGCCCCCCCCTCCATCATTCCAAGCCTCTGAAGCTTCCCCTGCCTTTAGAGACTTTCATCCATCCCCACAAGCTGTGTCCCCCCCCCCCTCCAATATTTGCTCAGGCCAAGTTTGGGTTGGGGTTTTTTAAATTTTATTTCCTTAACAAATTGCTCCAAGGACCTTTGATCCCCCCGGTGAGCCCAGATCGATTCATCTCCAGACAGGCAAAGGAGCAGAGAGAGGAGAGGGAGACAACAAGAAACTGAGAACGCCCCAAATTCAGATGTACCAGAGGATGCTGTGTTCTTGTGGACCCCAGCCCCGGCCAGCACTGCACCCTTGGAGAGGGGCTGAGGACAGGCCAGCTCATTACACTTGTGAGCATGGAGTTCCCTGGCAGGGAACAACAATGCACCTTTGGAGAGGGGCTGAGGACGGGCCAGCTCGTTACACTGGTGAGCACGGAGTTCCATGGCAGGGGACAGCAATGCACGCTTGGAGAGGGCTGAGGATGGGCCAGCTCATTACACTGGTGAGCACAGAGTTCCCTGGCAGGGACCAGCAATGCACCCTTGGAGAGGGCTGAGGATGGGCCAGCTCATTACACTGGTGAGCCTGGAGTTCCCTGGCAGCTCACCAGCCCCTTCTGCACTGCAATGTCCCTCTGGCCCAACAATGAAGACATCCCAGGATGAGGATTAAGCCCAATTCCTTAAATGCTGGGGAGATGGGATAAGCTCAGCTTTACATATTGGAGAAGAGGGAAGATAAATTTGCCACAGCAGCTTAGGGGGATTCCCCTCCCTCCCCCAACTTTACTCACCCCTGGATGGGGCTGGCCAGGGAGAAGCAGAGGGGATGCCAGGACACTGATGTCCCCAGCCCCCATCCAGAGACGCACCGGTACCCAAACCCATCCTGGGGACAACACTGATGGGGTCGCCTGGTTGGGGTTTTCCCTCCCCCTGCCTCTACTTCCAAAATGAAATGTGTTTTCCTGGGGGAACCCTAATTCTTCCCCCACCCCCGGGGATTTACAAGCCCCCTGGGATAAACTACATGGATTTTTTAGCCCGTCACACCTCAGCAGGGTGAGGAAAGGCAGCGAATAAGCGGGGTTTTATCTGATTAAACCAAGGCTGAACTCCCTTCCCATGCACTGGAGCGGGGCGGGGGAGGAGCAGGGGGGCAGTACAGGGCAGGGGGGGCCGTGTATATTAGCCAAAGCATTACAATTCAATTGAAGAGTTAATTGGATTGCATGGAAAAGCGCTTCATCTGAGCCGAGCTCGGCTTTAATAGAGACACCAGCGTCTCCCGCTCCCTCCCTAAAAACCGGGGTGAGGATGATGATGATGATGATGATGGTTATCGCTATCCAGCTGCCGGCTGCTGATACCGTGTGGTACAAGGAAATAAAAGCCTCTGGATTACACCGGGTACCGCGGGGGGGCGCGGAGCTGGGCTCCTTTGGTTCCCCTCCTGCTTCTCCAAGATAAGGCTGGGAGGACAGGCGGGAGCCGCCGGCAGAGCCCGCGGTGCCTCCGCGAGCAGAGTCGCTCGGGGGGGGGGTTTATTTTGCTCAAAGAAAAAGGAAATTTTAACAAAAAAACCCACCCCAAAAATAAGAAAGGGGTGTGGGGGAGGAGTGGGGGGAAGCAGCTTGGTGGGTAGGAAGAGGTGGGATGCAAAGCCTGGTTAACTCAGCTCCTGGAAACCAATTCTCTGTTTTTAACCCATCCTGCTTCATGGAGCCGATTTTGGGAGGGGTGGGGACAGCAGGGGTGATGTCTGTCCTTAGGTGATGGTGACCGAGGAGATGTATGGGTCAGAGTTGCTCACCTGTGGCCACAAACCAGGGTACCAGATCTCTTCCAAGATCAAAATCCTGAGGGAAACAGGTTCTTATTGTCACCCCCAGCCCCCCGATGGGATTTTTCAGGTTGTTTTGGGGTATTTCCCCCCTCCTAGGAAAACACCCACACCTGTGCTTTGAGATAAACACATTTCCAGTGACTGGGGATGCAAAGAAGTGGAGAACAATTGGGGTTGGGTACCAGTGGGAGCCTTGGCAGCGCTCCATGGCCCTCCAAAGGGCCTGCTTTCCCAGCAGGGCTTTTACAGCCTGTGCATGGCCCCCAAATTTAACACCCTCCCCTTAAAAGCATTGCCCATCCCCAAAACCCAAGAGGGATAAGCCCCACCAGCACAGTGACTCGCCCTTGGCCTGTCAGAGGTTTATTGCCAGTGCTGGGCCATCCATTCCCGTGTTTGCTTATGGATTGACTGGAGCTGCCCATAAAATGTCCCCTGCCTGTCAGCAGGGAGTGTAAATCCCTCAACACCCAGCGCCCTGAGCATCTTCCCCCCCCCCACACCATATGGCTGTGGGGTCCCATCCTTCATTAATTAGCACCAGGGGAGGCTGAGAAGTCATGAAATGAGGATGGACGAGCCCTTCCTGAGCCTCCATCGCCAAAACGGCCCCCCCCCCCCCCACAATGCAGCTACAGCACTTGGACCATTTGTAACCCCCTCCAAACCACTCCCAGCCTCCCTCACCCCTCTGATATTGGGTCCCTACCCCTCCAGCACCCTCCGCTGCCCTGCAAAAGCCACGTCCCCCTGTCCCCCTCTTCGCCACCACACTTTGCCCCGTCTTGCCCCCCCCAAAGATAAAGCATCTCCTGCTGCTTTGACCCTCCAGCAGCCCAGCCAGGCTGGGAGCGAGGACCAGGGATGTTGCCCCAGAGTGGGGGACACCGGGGCACCCAACCCACGGGCTGACCCCGGCGTCCCGTGGGTGCTTGGGCACCAGGGGACGGGGGGATCTGGGGGGGTGTGGAGCACCCCGGGGCCGGGGCGAAGCGGAGCACCCTGGGCCCGGCCTGGCTGCATCCCAGCGCCGGGGAGGGGGGCGATCCTTTCGCTGGGGCTGGGGAATGGGGGGGGCGGCAGCGCGGCGGGACCGACACTAGATGGGGCTGCAGCCGCGCTCGGGCCGGGCGAGCCGGGAGAGAGCGGGGGGGAGCGGGGCCGGGAGGCTGCCAGCGGCAGGGCGGGACTCGGGCCCCCAGCACCCTCATTCCCTCCCCTCACCCCCCGCAGCATCCTCAACCCAGGGCAACCTCACCCTCCCCTCAGCACCCTCACCCTCCCCGCACCATCCTCATCCCCCGCAGCATCTTCACCCCTGCAGCACCCTCACTCTCCCCTCAGCATCCTCATCCCCGTAACAGCCTCACCCTTGCAGCACCCTCACCCCTGCAGCGCCCTCATCCCTGCAGCGCCCTCATCCCTGCAGCACCCTCACCCCTGCAGCACCCTCATCCCTGCAGTACCTTTACCACTTCAGCACCTTTACCCCTTCAGCATCCTCACCCCTGCAGCACCCTTTTCCCTTGCAGCACCCTCAGCCATCACATCCCCCTCTCCTCTCACATCCCCCTCCCCACTTCCATGCCCTTTCCCCTTTCATCCCCTCTGCCCTCACATCCCCCTCCCCTCTCATCCTTCACACCCCCCCTTGTCCCCTTGCACCCTCTCTCCCTTCTCACCCCCCTCACACCCCCATGACCAGCCCCTCCTGGGCCCAGCAGTGCCATATGTTACTGGGGGTCCCCTCCCAGCTCACCGAGGCAGAAGACCCTGCTCAGTGGGAGCAGGAGCCCCCATCTTCCTCAGAGGTCACCCAGCAGCTGGAAAGGGATCCAGCAAAGAGTCCCCAGTGCTGCTGGCAAGGGAGAAATCCTGCCCCTGCCTCTGCTGCCTGTTTCTATCACCCCACGGTGGGTTTTGGGGGGACAGGCTGTGCACCCAGGCTCCCATTTTATGTGGTGGATCTGATGGGATGTGCCAGCAAGGGGGTGTGGGAGTGGGGGAGTGGGAAATACAACATTTACTTCTGCCAGCCCCAGGAGAGGCCCTTTGGCTTGTAAACCCCCGTGCTGATAGGTCAGTCAATACAGGGGTGAGGAAGGCTTGGAGAAGCAGCACGAGTTGGGAGAGGTTGGAGAAAAACGCCCTCCTAATCGTTAAGTGCTGCTTGTAAATTATTCATCAACCCGTAAGAGGCGCAAATCTATTCAGCGAGAGGGCAGGAGGGGAGGGAAACACGATAGGGCTGAGCTCAGTGTAAACCCCAGCCTAAAGTCACCCCCTCCCTCAGAAACCAGCCCCAAAACTCGGTAAGCCCAAGGGGAGGTTTAATGTCCCTTCACAAACCCGGTGACCGGGGCAAGGGCCATCCCTTTGCCGACAATTTTCCTCATCACTTCGCTTTCCTGGCCCCCTCCTCCCGCCCCCGTGACTTTGTAACAAACGCATTAACGAGCCGCTCCAGAGCCGGACCAGGAAAGCCGCGGGGAAGGGATGGAGATCCAGGTTTGATCACCCACAGGGGAGTTGGGAAGAAGTGACAGGAGCTGTGATCAACCGAGTGTTCCTCCTGCCAGCAGAGACCCCCCTTACCCCCCTTATCTCGCTGCTGGGGGTAGGGGATGACACGGGGAAGGGGGGGGGGCTGTCATGTCCCGGCTCCCTACCGCTCCATTAGTAGGGTGTCAGCCCTGATTCCCGGGGCTGTCAGGAGATGGGCTCTCCGAGCGCATCCCCCACATCACAGCGCAAGGGGAGTGAAAGTAATTCGTGCTTTGGGGGGGCAGGGAGGGGGGGGGGGCGCTATAAAAGAAGGAAGTAAAAGAAAGAAAACGGCTGTCAAAGGTTGGGTGGAGAGATAATAATCCTGCCAGCCACGCTTCAGAGCAGCTTTAGCTGGGAAAAGGGCAGGGTAAGGTGCGCCCAGGGCTCCTGCGAATCCTTTCTGCCCTCCCCCAGCTCCCGTTATCCCGCTTGGGAAGCATCCTCCACACCACTTCCCACCTCCCTCGCTTTACGGACGTGAGGATGCTCTGGTGAGGATCCAGCGGGCTGGACTTGAGGCCACTCAGAGCGTCGGTTCAAGCAACTAACAGAGTCAGGGGTTGGAAACACATCACACCATGCCAGAGATGGGTCTGATGGGGATCCTCTGGATCCCCGGGGTGATTCGGTCCATAGGATTTGGGACCTTGCATCCTCGTGGCTGTGGTACCCCGCCTCCACATGCCCCATTACAGGGTTCTATTAGGGATAAAGTAGCTGTGGCATCCATAGGGAAAAAAAAAGGCAGCAATAAAGCTCAGTGGATTGGAGGAATTAAAACAGCTGGAGGAAAAAAATATATAAAATAGCGCTTTTCTGTATTTTTATGGTTGTTATTTTATTGCTAATTTTCTCCCTGCTTCGCAGCACGACTGGCAGGGAGAGGCACCGGCTTGAAGGTGGGGTTTGGGCAGCTGCTGGTGGGGGAAACGCCAGGCCCCACCCCCCCCTCCTTCCACCTCCTCCCTCCCGGCTATTTAATAAGCAGAATTGAGGTTTAACGACCTGTTATTTTTAAAGCCAGATGGCTTAAAGTACAGGAAGATATTAGGAGCGTGAGGGCTGGGGTTGAATTCATCCAAGGGCTCCATTTAATAGTACAAAGGGCTGGAGGAGGAGAATAGCTGCCTATTATTTTGGGGGGGGGGGATTTGCTTTTCCTGGAACAGAAAGGTATGAGCTGGAGGTGCCTGGGGTCTCTGGCAGCAGTAAAAGGAAAGGATTTGCTAAATGGATTTGGGATTGAGCAATGGGAATGGTGTTGGTGCAGCCAGGAGGATGGGATGGGATGGGATGGGATAGGATAGGATGCTGTCCCCCTCCCCTGATACCACAAGTGGAAAGGCAACTCCACAGGCACAGCACAACAAATTACCAGTACAACCAGGCTATGGATCAAACCCACGTGTACATTAGAAGGGAGATTAAAACTTGGGATTTATGCTGGGTTTCGTTGCTGTTCTGAGGAGGTGTGTGTACCTTCGTGGAAGGTGGCAGGGCGATGCCAAGGGCAGGGCATCACCAGCTGCTCTCTTGCCTTCTTACCTGGCAATAAAATGGGTGCACAGGGGGTGCCTGTGGCTCTTCGTCCCTCTCGAGCATGCTGGCATCCAGGCTGGGGAGGGTATCGCTGCTCAAGGGGGTCAGGAGCGCAGCCGATCTCTGTTGGGGGAGGGAGAGATAACGGTCTGTAGGATGGAGGGATGAGGAGATGGGGGCACCTGGCCTAGAGTGGAGCATCCCCCATCCTGCCACCCACATCCCTGATATCCCCTCAGGCACCGGCCCGAGGGGAAGGGCCACGCTCATATCGTCTTTGCAGGGTGCAAGAGGAGCTTTGGGCAGGAGGTTGGTACCCAGGGGATGCTCAAAGCTGCTTCCCTGCCTGCGCTGGCCCTGGGGTTGGTGCCTGCCGGGTGAGGCACCTCCAGCAGCCCCAGCCAGACCCCTGCCAGACGCTGCCGGCAGCAGTAATGCGATTTCCCTGCCCCTCATTTCCCGCGCCCGGCTCTGCGCCCCCCGCTCTCCTCCCGCCAGCCTGGCTTTTATAGACTCCCCTCTAATCCAGTTAGAGGGAGAAGTCAGATCTAATGGAATAAACGATGGAGTCCACACGCTCCCGCCTGCCGCCCACGATGGCAGGGTCACGGGCAGGGACCCTCGCCCTGTCCCAGCCATCCTGGCTCCCAGTACTGGCACAGGTTTGGGTGATGGGGACCTGCCTCACCTCTGGGATCCTTGCACCGAGTCACAGCATCCCAGCACCCATCGAAACATGGCAACCCTGACTGGGCATATCCTCGTTTCCCCCTGCTCTTCACCACCTCCCAGATGCTCTCTTGGCTTCGCTGGCCAAGCAATCGGGCCAGGCACCCTCTCAACACTGGCAAAGTGGCCCTCACTGGGTATTACTCCGTGCCCGCGCCTGGCCTGGCCTTGTTAGTGCTGCTAATGAGGGCAGCAAGCATCCTCCCTCCCAGCAAAGAAGAGGTATCCGGAGGCGTCCCCGTGCCCTTCCCCATCGCTGCCTCATTAACACCATCAGCATCATCATCCCCCTGTGCCGCCAGACTTCAACCCAGCTCCTCCAGCATCAAAGCCGGGGTGAAGACGGCCCCCCCCCATCCCCTCCCCACCACTCTCCCCCCATTCCCAGGGGAATGGCGTCATGCAAAATGCAACAGTTTAGGCTCTGCCTGCAATTACCCAGGCAGGCAGCGGTCCATCTGCTGCCCGCCGCGCCGCGCCGATGGCCAGCTCGGCCCCACCACCATTGCCCACCGGAGAGCTGCTCGCCGGAGCGCACGTGCTCCTAATTCAATTACCCGTGGCCCTGAACGCTCCCCCGGGAGCGGCGGGCGGAAACCAACAAATTCTCTTTAACAAAGACATTCCTGGCTTGGTTGGGGCTGGGGTTGGGTTGGGTTCCTCCTTCCTTAGGCTCTCCCTGTCTAATGCCGCTCCCGGGCTCCGGCAGCGATGCTGTAAAGCCTCTTGTAATCCTCCATGCGATAAGGGTGATACGTTTGACGGGCGGGTGTCCATCAAAGAGCTCAGCTGCCCAAAAGCCCTCGGGCAGCTCAGCGAGAGATGCCCAATGCTTCCCCCAGAACAAACCCTTCCACCACCTTCTGCATCCCTGTGATGCCGTTTTGGGGGTAAACCCCCAATTTCCAGCACTCGTGGAGGACAAACCTGGCCAGGCAGGCTGAAACAATGCACAGCGATCCCCCCTTTCCCAACCAATTGTAAACCTTTTTTTCCCCTTTCTTTTCTTTTCCTTTCCTTTTTTGTTTGCTTTTTGCCAGCCCAAGAGGCGTTGTTGCTCGCCGGGCTGGCACGGTGACAATTTACACCCCGGCGCTGTGACAATTTACGCCAGGCGCCCGATCTGCTTCTGGTTTTAAATGGCAGCAATTACATAAATTAAGGCTGTTTAGGCAACGATATAGCCAGCCTGTTGATTTGGGTTTCTTTTTTTTCCCCTCCTTGCCTGGAATAAAACCAGCTTTAGATTTTCCCTTCCTTTTTTTTTCCGAGGCTGGAGCATCCCTGAGCCCCGTCTCTGGTGACATGACCAAGGGCATTCAGCAAAGCGGGTGGCAGAGGCGGAGTTAATGGGTTGAATGAGGTGGGGTCACCCCAAAACAAAGGGTAAATCAACGCTGGTTAATAAAAGGGGGTGATGAATAAATCCCCTGGGAATAAAGATGCATCCAGTGTGTGTTTTCCAGCCCTTGATGGGGCTCAACATCCCCTCCCCGGGCACATCGGGGACTTCATCCTGCTGACGTGGATTTGCCACTGTCTGCTGAGCCCTCAAAATCATCTTTCCTGGGCAGGACACTGTGTTTGGGGGAGAAAAAAGGAGAAGGAAGGGAAAACCAGACCCCTCCTCATGCTGTAAGCATGGGGGCGGGTGAAGGTGGTAGTGGGTTTGCTCCCCACAAGTTTTCCTATATTAATTCACCAAAACGGTGGTGTTTTTGCTGAAGCCTTTGATTTCTTTGTCTCCCTGAGATAATCAAAGTCTTTTGTTCTCCTTTGGGCTCCAAAGAGCCAGAGCTCAAAGGGTGATGAAGGTGAGGGGGGGAAACAGGCTGGGTGGGGGGCAAAACTCAGGGGTCTTGATGTCTTTAGGGTGGTGGTGGTTAGGGGGGGCTGCAACCCAGCTCTGCCCTTTGAAACCTTTTCCTGGCATAACACGATTCCTATTTGCTCCTTCCCGGTGTCGGGGCTCTCGGCTTTTAATAAGCCAGCTGCTCCAAACCTTTTTCCCTGTGGCTATGACAAACGTAGCGGGTGTTATGAGACTGGGGGATGAGCCCAATTATTCAGGACCCCTTTATCCTTAGAAAGCCCTGACGGCTGAGGATAATATCCCAACATGAAAGAGTGATCTGAGCATCCCAAGTCAAGCTCAGGAGCATCCGGAGCCCCGGTAGAGGCCGGTGAAATCTCCGCGGAGCAGCCAGGATTTACACCCGGCTCGGAGCACACCGGGGAGTACAGATGGCCTGGGGTTTATTTAGCTGCCATTGGTTATAAAAAGCCCAGCCAATGTAGGTTAGGCATTTTCAGCTCTCTTCTTCGGAATAAACAACAAAAAACCCACCTAAAATATAATTAAATTAAATAAACGAGCGAGACGAGCTCTGTTCTCCTGTGAGGGGGAGAGCTGTGGGACGAGGGGGCACGGGACAGGGATGCTGGGGCTCCTCGCACCCCGCTACTGAGGCTGCCCCGATGAATTGGGTCCTGCATTGAGCCCCTTTGCCTCTTGACATACACACAACCCCCCCCACAACCTCTCCCCCAATTTCAGCCTCTTCTTGCTGAGCTCAGGAGTAAGGAGTGACCTGAGGTCTCGTAAATCCAACCTTTAAGCATCTCTTGAAGCCTGGGGCTGCCTGGAGTGGGAGAGGATCCTCATCCTCATCCTCATCCCCATCCTGCTTGCTCATGGATTTGCATTGCTCTGGGTCCGTTTTCCTGGGCTGCCTCTGGATGAATTAACCAGACGCAGAGCCCAAGGCTGGCTTTTTTGTTTCCACTCCCAGCTCTTACATATATTAAGGAAGGCAGGGCTGGAGAGGGGGGGTTGAGGGGGGGAAAGGGAGAGGTTGGGGAAGAGGAGGGAAGGGGGAAAAAAAAATTACGGCTCCCAGATCAAAACAATAATCAGCTAAATGAATTCCGCAGCATTTTCCCGCATGACTGCGAGTGATAATTTAGTGCAGCAGCCAGCTGGAAGCGAAAGGATTAATTCTGCACTTAGTGACACCCATGTGAATAATTCATCACACACAGACCCCTTTTCACTGACCCCCCTGGGCAATCACTCCAAAGACCCTCAACCAGCCGGCCCCCGGCCTGCCGCAGCTCCCCAGGGACGAAGGCTGGGGGGGTGATGGAGGGGGGATGCAGTTGCCAGCGCAGCATCCAGACCTGTCCCAAATTCACTTCATGGGGGGGATTTGTTTATTTAATTTGGGGTGGGGGTGAGGGCTGGTGGCTGCAACGATTTCATCAGTCAGGCTGGTGGGTGCATCCTGACCTGCCCAAGGATCCCATCCTGGAGCCACCAGTGGGGTTCCCCCCCCGCCATCCCCGGGGGCTGAGAAGCGGCCAAATCCCCTCCCTGCTGGGATGTCACATCTCCCCTGTACCCCCCACCCCCACCCTCCCCCCCCCCTCCAACCCCAGGGACCACAAGTGCTGAGGGATGATGACAGCAGAACATTTGTCACCGTGGTTAACCAGCCTGGCCCTTCTCTGTGCCCAGACAGTGACCAGCCTCTCCCGAACACCCTGCCCCGCTGCCCCCCCAGCCTGGATTTCCTGGGAATAACGAGCACGTGCCAAAAGCCCCAGGAGAACCATGGGTGTGCACAACACTGCTGACAACAGGCACGAGGTATAAACCCCAGATCCAACCCACTTGATCCTGGTTTAAGAGGTTTGGAGAGAAGGTGGCAGCTCCTAAAGAGCCCTGTCCCCATCCCCACCCCTTTGCCCTTCCCGGCGTCTCACCTCTGATAGAAGGAGCTGCAGGCAGAGCACCACAGTTGGGGTGGCTCCGGTTGTGCTTTTGAGGTCCATGCCCTGGGGAGGAAGAGGAGGGGTTCCATCAGGGCTTTGGCATCACCCAAAGGGGTGCAGAGCTGCAGTTTGGGCAAAGACCTCAGCTTCCCATGAGGTGGGAGATCCCTCCCATCATGCCAGCAGGTACCATCCCCTATAGGTACCATGACCCATAGGTACCATCCCCCATAGGTACCATCCCTGTGCCGCCCTGCCCAGCATCACCCCACAGCCACCTCCCTGCAGCTCACCTGCACAGGGAGACCATCCACACGCATCCCGTTGCTCTGCTTTGCCAGCTCCCGGAAAACGCGGCTGGTGAGGGGCAGCACCGAGTATCCCACGGGAATGAGGGTGCCTGGAGAATCCCACACTGGGGAAGGGGTGAGAGGGGCCGGCTGAGGGTACAGCAGCTCTGGACCTGCCCCTGGCCGAGCCCAGGGCTAAGGGAGAGCATCCTCAGCGGGGTCCCTGGACTCACTGGCTCTGTACGGATAATATTCGATAGCCAGGGCAGTGTCTTCAGAGAAGATGGTGGCCACATCTCGGCCTTGGAAGAGGAAGGAGGTGTCCCAGGTTGGCTGCTCAGGGGTTCTGGCTGGTCGGGATATCTTAGGGAACAACAGGAAAATTATCCTCTGGATGCCTTCTCTTGCTACAGGGGAAATAAGCAAAGACATAGAAGGGAGAGGAGAGCTAGAAGGGAAAGATGCAGCTGCATCCCAGCCCTGGCTCAAAAGCAGCCCTGAATCCCAGCTCCTTGAACTGGTTTTCACTGGGTTTCCCATCTTGGCAGCCAATACCTGCCAGCCCCTTCCCTGTGGCAGAGCTGGGGGAGGAAAACAGCACACGGATGAACTACCCCCCTGCTTAAAAATACAATGGGCAGAGCCTGGAGGATGAGTTGCCCTGGCTCCAGGGTGAACCTTCCGATATCTCTCAGGTAACCTGGTGCTGACGCCTGGGGAAGGGGCTTAGGACGCTGTATGGACCCTGAAAGCCCACAAACCCTGCTTCCCCAAGTGAGAGATCCTGGTTGCCCAACAGATATCGAACAGTGGGCAGCATGTTTATCCCCTGAGCTGTGAGCTGCCGTTGGAAATGGCACCATCAGGTCCATCGCTGCCGGCAGCTGCTCCCCTTCGCCTTCGGAGAGCCCCGCCGGCTTTCCAAAGGTCAGCCCCACACCGGCTGCCCAGCCCCGAGAAATTATTGACAGCGGCTCCTCTTTAATGCTGTTACTCCGTCCCCTCAGCCGGCATCGCCCGGCGGGGACGAGATGCCGATCGGCTTTTCTGCATCAGCACATTTCTGCTTGGCTGGGGAGGGAGGGGGAGATGCCGGGGAGCGATGGGGGGCGGTGGGAGGGGGGGAGGTCTCCCTCTGTTCACGTTTGGGGATGCTGCTAATGGACATTATGCACCTCGGAGACTCACAGCGGTGCATTACCCAGCCCTGGGGGCTGTTACCAAGGGGAGAGAGGGGCTGGGATGCTTTTGAGCCCTGAAAAACCACCTCCATGACTGGCTGTGATGGGCAGCGCTGTTAGTGCCGGCTCAGCACCCAGCTCAGCACCCGTCTGCCTCTCTCATCAACCTTCATCCCAGCTCCTGAGGTTCCTCTGTCATCCTCAGAAAGCTCAGTTTGAGGAGGGGAAAACCTAAAGCCCACCAAACGCTGCCTCCAGCTACTCTTCCTGGCACTGAGCTGTGAGATGGTGCTGTTTCAGGCCCAGCAGGGATGGGAAGAGTCAAACGCGGGAGCATATTGTTAATTTGACCCCAATTGCCAGAGGTCCTGAGCCCACATGGCTCCTCTCACTTGGACAGGGACGGGAGATGACATTCCCAAATTCTCCTCCCCGCACTGCTGATTTTGGGGGCTGGGGAGGAGGGGGTGGGCAGGAATGCTCGCCAGGGCCGGGCTGTCTCCCACTGGCTCGGCGGGACAGATGGATGCTCTGCGCCAGGGCGTCAAGAGCCGATGCACTGATTTGGGCAGACGTCTTGGCACCACAACTGCCTCTGCCAAGGACCACCTGGAGAAACACAACAAAGGGGATGAGGGGGAGGAGGAGGAGGAGGAAGGAGGTGCCTTCATCCTCCTTGGCTCATCCTCCAAACACTGGTTTGTTGGCACGAGCAGAGGCAGAGGTGGCCAAGCCCAAAACATCTCTCCTGCCTTCCCAAGGGATGGAACCATCCCCTGGTCCTCAGGGCTGCCTGTCTGGAGGGTGCGAGCACCAGAAGAAAGCAAGAAGCTCCAGAGAAGTGGGTTAAACTGGAGGGTCCCCAGTAGAAAGAGCCCAAAAGGAGTTTGATCTTAGACAGCACCGACATCACCAAAGCTTGAGCTCGGCACCAGGAGGGCAGGTGCTGTGTGGCTGTGTGTAGGAGGCACAGCCCAGTGCCCATCCACCCCATGAATTCATCATTCCATGTCCAAACCCATCCCTTTTGGTGGGAAAGGGGCTGTCGACCCAACAGGACCACCCAAGGAGAACACCCAAACCTCTTTGCTGGGTGGTCCTGGCTAACTCCTGGCCAGGAAGACAGGATCTCCATCCAGGCATGGAAGGGTTAACCACCCAGGAACCCCAAACCCCCGCTAAGTAAGAGGGGTGCCCTGCTGAAGGTGAACCCTTAGTGCCATTGCCTGCAGACGCTGATGGGAGCCGACAGGCGAAAGGACACGCTGGGCTGGCAGAATTATCGAATCCGATTAGCCTGCCCGGGAGTTCGCTCGGGGAAAGCCATTAACCTCTGGAACCGGAGCAGCAGCGCTCCCCCCTCCTCCTCCTCCTCCTCCTCCTTGAAGTGTTCCCCTAAGCTTTCCTCCCAGGTGTTAGGAATTCACCCCGGCCCGGGAATGAACCTCTTCCTACCGGTGGGGAAACTGAGGCAGAGGGATAGAGAGCAGACCCCAGGGAGAGCATCCTCGGCTATGTGTGAAGACGGACAGAGCCATGTGGACTCAGAGGAGAGAAGGAGGAGGAGGAGGAGGCAGCACGAACGCAGGCCAGATGGCCGGGTTTAATCACTCGTCCTCCCGCGTCGGGCTCCCAGGGCTCTGCGCCGGCGCTGCTGCCTGTGCTGGGCTGGGGGGACTCAGCTTGGGCTTATGAGTTTGCCGGTTCTGCCCAGTATTTATGCAGGGAAACCTGAAGGAAACAGATTTCAGCTGCCTTGGAAGGAGAGGAATATCCCTGCTCTGCCTGGGGAACGGAACCCTCGGGGTGCTGTGTCCTGGAGCAGAGAGATGGGGGGTGTGTGTGGGAGTAATGTGGGGGCAAGCACGTGGGAATTTCTTACCCTATATCTGCTCCAGAGCTGGCGTGAGCAGCCCTGAACATCTTGTCTTGGTGGGGGAAACAAAGCAGTTCCCAAGGGGAACCCAAGTGGGTGCAGATCCAAAGCAGAGAGTCCCCGGTTCTCCCCCACCCCTGCCCCGACACCTCTCACCTGCAAACATCAGCCGGGGGGCTGAGGCGGGGGACAGCAAACCAATTACTGTAATGAATGAACACACTAGCGTGTTTAAGGATAATTCACCATCTCGTGGGTGCCTTGGCTGGCCTTCTCTGCCAAATATTGTATTTATGGGCTCCCCAAACGCATCGATTCGGGGTGTTACGCTCCAAGACAATCAAAATTCAACACACAGGGATGGGAGGGGAAGGGAGGGGAGGCTGGAGTGGGAAAAGGACCAAGATGGAGAAACCTGTGCTCCGCTGGTGTTCATGACCAGCTGGATCCATCTTTTCGGGGCGGCTGGACATCTGCCCTCACCGCGCTTTCGGCTGGCACTTACCAGGGATGGATGGAGCTGAGGTTTTGAGGGGAGGCAGCTTCACGCTGGTTTCTGGCTCGGCTGCCCCATCACACCTCCTCCCCATCCCAGCATCCCTCTGGTGCCTTGCCTCTCCATCCCCGCCAATTTTTTAGCGGGGCTCGGGAACAAAAGCGGGGCCCTGCTCCCGCTCTCCGGTGCTGCCGGAAGCGTGCCGAAAGCATATGTTTCCTTGGCAACTGCTATTTTGAAAACGTGTGTCGCCAGCTCTCCCAGCAGTACTTGAGCTTTGCCGAGGAGGAGGAGGTCTCTGCCTTCCAGAGGTGCCACTCGAGCAGGGCAAGGAGGGGAAAGAAATGAAGGACAAAGGCAGGAACAGGGAGCTGCTGGTGGGTTTCTGCAGGCAGGGCGAGGTAGATGTGGTTTTGAGACGCCAAAGAATCGCTTTGCCCCAAAAGCTCTGCCCTGGGTGGGGTGCTCAGCCTCCCCGGGTGAAGGAGGGATGCTCGCTGGTACCTGAGATGCTGCCGGACCCATGCGGCCCCACGGATGTACTTGGCCTCCTACCTGTGGGCAGCCGTGGTTGTCAGCTCGAGCGATGCAGAAGGATGCTGCAGGGGGGTCTGGGAATGGGATGGTGGTGGGGCTGATGCCAGGCCAGGGGAGGCGATGTTTCTCTATGCGGTGCCTGAGAAGGGATGGAAGTGTTTGAGGTGGGTGTCAGCACATGTGGACCCACATCTGCTCCCAGCAAGAGGGGTGATCCACCAGGGATGCTCTGGGGACCCCAAAACCTGCACCCCCAACCTTCTCCCCCCCACCATGAGCATCACTCACTTGTACTCCTGAACATTGGTCACAACCCTGGCCACGGCTACTAGAGTCCCCAGGGGGGTGGCCAGGGGGGCTGACATCCCTCGCAGCAGCACCTGGGAGGTGGGGAGCCCACAGTGAGGGGTCAGAAAATTGAGGGGACGCACACATACACCTCACAGAGCATCAATAGGTGCAAGAGCAGGAATTGAGATGCCCTATGACACTCCCCCCACCCTCCCCCATGCTCTCACCTCCAAGGCCACGTAGCTCAATCCATCGCAGCGAGGGATGAAGCTCCCTTTCCGAGTGATGCTGACATACAGGACCATCCCCGTGGAGTCCTGACTCCTCGGCTGTTTGGGATGGAGAGTGAACTGTGGGAGGAGGAAGGGTCAAGGCCACCCAACACGGGCACTGGGGGGGGGGGGTTGCAGACAGCCCCTCGCTGGCAATAAAGCACCAAGTGATAATTAAAGCTCACTGCACCCTGGAGCCTTCCCGGAAAAAAAGATCAATATAATAAATCCTTCTGCAATTTAAATATTTAATCACCTCCAGCCTTTGGGCAGGGAAGAGGAAACTCATTTCTGCCAGCCAGAGCACTGGGGGAGCTGATTTGGGAGCAGTGTTGAGTGAGTTTGCCAGGTCTCAGCCAGGCAGGGAGCTGATAGCCAAGTCCTCAGGACTGTTAACGCCTTGGGATGGAGAAACCCCCCTGAGGGGCTTGGGAAGCACCTTCCTCCTGGGGCTGGGCACCTGCCTGGCCTGTGTGCATTAACATGCAGCGCCTGTGTGTAATGAATCCCCTGACCTAGGGCCCAGCGCCACATGTCCTTCCTGGGATGCTGAGGGTGCAAGCACTCCCCAGCTTGCAATCCCATTGCTTTTCCTCCACATTTTCCCACCAGAGAGAGATGAAGAAAGCCCAGCACAAGGCCTGCCTTGTTCCCACCTCGCGGGGAACTCACAAGCCTCTTTGAGCACCTTCCCTGACTTGCCAACTTCGGGTTTCCCACCGGGATTACCCTGTTACACAAGGCTCCCTTCGCCCACAACCCCCAGCTACAGCTTTTGGGGGTGAAAAATCAATGTTCTAAGCAGAAGGATGGAGGGGCAAGGACTGTACCTACCAGCACCAGCCTGCAGTGGTGGGGCTGGAAGGGCTGGAGGTGCCGCACTGGCAGCTGGAAGGTCCCCAACACCTCCTTGGTGGCTTTGTCTGCCACGATGAGAGTCAGGGCTGGAAGGGAGGGAAAGTCAACCCTCAGGATGAGAGTGGGATGGCAACCAGGTTTGGGGAAGGGGGAAGAGAGCAGGCAAAGCAATGGGGAGAGGCTTGGGGAAGATCTGGGGCGAAAAAGGACAGAGGTGATGACGGGGGATTGACATATTTTCAGCAGCTCCTTCCCCTCACCAGTCCCAGTGGGGTGGTCGGGGCAGGATTTAACCCATCCTGGGTTTACACACACATGTGTATCCCAAGGAACCATCGAGAGCACATCCCAGGCACCCCCGAGCAAGCGAAGCCCGTGGGCGGCCGGCACCGAGGCAGCTCCGCTCCCCATTTAAGAAGCCAATCTCTTCTCTTAATTTCCAGCAAAGCTGCAATTTAGCTGACAAGCACGAGCAGGAGCCTTTCATCACAATAAAAAAGGAGCTGATGGAAAGGCAAACCGCCCTCTCTTTATGCTGCCATCAAGACTTGGGCTTCCCTTCCCCCAGCTTAATGACTCCTAAGGCACCTTAACTCCTGCTTGGCCAACCTGGCCGTGTCCTGGGTCGTGCACATCCCCAATATGAAGAGGATGGACCAGGGAAGCGGTCCCAAGCTTTTCCTGAGCTTGTGCTTTTCAGCAAGCTCGATTTCTATGGGCTTTTATCTTCCTTTGTTTCCCTCATGGAAAGAGCACCTCTTCTGGGGTCAAGGAAGAGGTTTTTCTGCCAGTCATCACCCAGGATGGATCACACTCAGCAGCTCCACGGATGGAGCTGGCATTTCTGGGTGGGAAAAGGTGGGAGCTGCAGCTGGAAATGACAGCTCTGGGCTGAACAGCTGGGGGATGAACATTTCCAAATTTCTGGGGGATAAACATCTCTGAACATCTGGGGAATGCCAGGAGGTGGAGGACCTGTGGTCCCACCGGATTCTCCGCACGGAGCAGGTCCAAAGTACATCAAAACCTCCCCAGTTTCATTTAGGTCACTGCCTAACGGGATTAGGCACGATGGGAAGGTTGGCTCCCACAGCTTGTTTTGCAAAGAGCTGCTTAGGATCAAATCCCCACCCCTGATGCCATGGGGTTTGTTGCAATCACAGGTTTCACAGCCCTGCATGGGGAGTAGCAGCATCGTGACACAGGTCCAGCTGATACAAGGTGTTTGGGTGGCAGCGGGGAAAGATTTGGGGTGCTCCCCCTTCCTCCCCAGTGCTGGTTCCCATGGGATGCTTTGGAGGATGCCCAGATCTCAGCATTGTCACCTGCAGCCCTGTGTCTGGGGACATCTCGAACCTGGTCCCACCTGAGTCTCATCCCCATCATCATCCCCATCCCCATGGTCCTCGAATGCTCTCACCTGCCCAGCCCGCATCTTCAGCATCCATTTCCACCGTCACGTCCTCCTCCCAGGTGGGTGTGTGGGTGGGTGCTGAGGACACGTGGGTGGCCTGTGCCTCTGCCTTCTGCTCATCCCCTCCGCTGGCCTTACTGGGAGGAACAGGGAGATGGAACAAGCCGGTTACTGGGTCACGTGTTAGCCGAGAGCAGTGCTGGGCAGAGGGATGAGCACTGACCCCACTCAGTGCACCCAACAGCAGCCACCCCAGCCTCCCACCACCCTCTGCCCCTGCTCTGGGGTGAGGAGGGGTGTGCAGGGGGATGCAGTGGGGGTCCAGGACTGGTTTTACTCCTGGCTGCTGGATCCTGCTGAGCCTCCAGCAGCCCCTTTTATCCAAAAGGTGATTTCAGACCCCAGAGGCTAATTATCCAGCCGTATTGATGAAGGGACAGGGAGGGGGCTGCTGGGAAAGGGGGGAGAAGATTGAATGTTAACGACCGCTGTCATTATACTCCGGACGTAACCAGGCTGAGCAATAATTAGCAGCCATGGGCCCTGGGTAATTCTTCATCCATGCTGGTGCAGGGCCCTCACCATCAGGGCTGTTTTGGAGTGGTTCCTCCCACTTTTATCAATCAATCGATCAATGAATCAATCATCAATGAGCTTGGTTAATGATAATATAGCTTCCCCCACCATTATGGGGGGAGTTGGTGGATCTTTTGGGGTGGTCTCTGTTGCCCATCAAGACACTTGGTGTTATGTTGGGAGCCCCAAGAGCACATCAGCATCCCACCACCTGCAGACATGGTGCCCTCAAACCCCTCCATCCCCAATCATGGGGTGAAGGGGGACGGCGACGTGGTGTCAGGCCAGTGGGACACAGACGTCCCAACCCTACTGACAGGTGAGCTCAGTAGAGGATAAAGGTTCTTCCAGATATCAGGTGAGCTCCAGGCAGCAAGCAGGCTCACCCTGGCTGTAGAGGAGGATGCCACACACTTGCAAGACCCCTCACTGCTGAAGACATCACTCTAAGGGACCCTCAGCTGTGCTGCATCCACGTCCCACGCTCCTTTCCCATCTCCCACTCATCCCTTTCCCCACCAGAGCAGCCCACCTGCATCCCACAGGGATGGAGCCAAGCTGGCCAGCACTGGCAGGTGGGACTCAGTACCGAGCTGGCACTGGGAGGAAACTGGCTCTCCAGTAATGAGCTCTGCAGGGGATTCCTCTTACCCACAACATGCTCAGAGTCCGAATGAAGCCAGACCTGGGCTGGGGATGGGGGGGAGGTGGGAGAAGGAGGAGGAGGGTGAGAATGGGCTGCTCCGGGCCCCCTTCATTATAGACTTGCCTAAGGATGAGAGAGCATTCAAAAAGAGCCCTGAAGTGGGAAATGGTGCAGCACATGGAGATGCGCTTCAAAATCGAATGAAGAGGCCTGGGGGGCAGCAGGAACAGTGGATAGAGATGCTTTGACATCTCCTCCTCCCCCCCTGCCCCCAGCCAGCTCTAGACCCACTGGTGGGGCAGGAGATGGGGTCTCCAGCCAGCGGGCGCTGCAGGCAGCTGCCCATGGGAGCGCACGCCCTTGGCTGGGATGAATCAAGGCACGCTGCTCTGATGCTCAGCATCCCTCCCTGCCTGCTCCGGGGCAGGCGCTTCGCTCCGCCGCCGTACGGGGATGCACCAGCCACCCACTGCTGCGATAAAAGATAAAGATAAAAGATAAAGACGGCCACCCCCAGGGCATTATTATACATCAACGTCTCAGCTATGGTGCTGGGGACAGCATCACACAGCTGCCCCACTGCGTGTGACACCCCCGTGCCCGGCAAAGGGCTCGGCGGGGCTGTGCCCAGCCCCCATAGGTATTTATTTACCCAGTGCTGTGGCTTATTATCTCTCCAGGGTGAGCTATTTCTCAGGGCCGACATCCCTGCAGAGGCAATGTGCATCGTTCTCAGGGAAGGAAAAGCCCATTGCAGCAGCACGGCCACGGGTCGCAGGGACGGACCTTGGGGTGATGTTTACACCGGGGTTGCAGGATCTGGCCCTGGGGGTCACGCAGCCCCACTGTACTAGGGTGCTGAGCCTGGGGTTCCAGGTGCAGTTTGGGTAAATGAGTACAGGTGCATAAATCAAAGGGATTTCTGGAAAGATTCCAAAGGAGGAAGGAAGAACTGTAATGTCCCCTCTCCTTTGAGAAACCTGGGTTTTCCATCGCTCCTGACCCTCTAACCCTGGGACGGTCCATCTTCATCCCACTGTGACCTATATGCTGGGAACTGGGGTGGGGACCCCTGACAACACTGCTTAGTCCCACTTCCCCCCAACCCCCTTAACTCCAGGAGCATCAGCTGAGCCCTTAGTTTCATTTTTTGGGCACACTGCAGACCCAAAAAGCTCTGCCTGCAGCTAACCCCTTCCCCAGGTGGAGCATCCCATCAGTACCACAACCAGGCACACCCACAGGCAGGGAGCACCCCCCATCCCCCAGGCTGGGAGCCCCCCCATCCCCCAGGCTGGGAGCAGACGGCACATTCAGCAGCGACCTTGAGTTTCTTGTCTCTCTCTGCGCTGAAGAGCGGAAAGGAAGCAGCAAGGATGTGCTTTCACCCACCCTCGATCCTTGATGGTGAGGAGAAGCCGGCCAGAGCCGGGTGCTTTGTGCTGTTAATTGCAAATACACCTGGCTCTGGCATGCCAAGGTCATCCCTGCATCCCGCAGCTCCTGGAGTGAAAGGAAGATGCCGAACAAACCCCACGGCTCCCCCTGAAAGAGGGAAGGCGGGGGTGGGATTTGCTCAGTGTTCAGAGGATGAGGAGCAGAGCCAAGATGCTGCCTGGTCCCTGCAGCATCCCCGGAGAAAGCCCTACCCTCTCCGGGGCAGGGACTTGCCAAATCCTATCGGGATGCCTGTGCGGGTTCTCGTGCTGCCCGTGGTTTCCCAGCCTTTCCCTCCCCGATTCTCTGCACTGAGAGCTGGAAGTGATGCACACAACTACGGTTGCTGAGTCTGGGCATGAGCTGCCAGGTACAGCCACAAAAGGCTGGTACCAGCGAGTGGTATTGCTCCCTTCCTCCCATCCCACTCCTGATTTGAGGGGAGCGGGAAGGGGACGATGCTCTGGGTACTGGCAGTTTGAGCTCAGGCTGGCTCCACTGGTGGGAACCCAGCTGCTTCAAGAAGGGAGCAGCTGCCACCAGGTCCCCACCAGCACATCCACCGACCACTTCTTCCCGTCCGTAAAAACCCACCTTTTAACTGCAACACGCCACCCTCCTTCAAAAGCCAGCGCCCTGAAAAACAATAACCGATTCCCTTCTGCCTTGGCTCCCTCACTATGGTTACTAAAAGGCCCCTCATATGTCCTGCATCCCTAATACCACCCTCCCCTCCCCTCCATCACTACCCCGTTACCATGGCAATGCGGTGATGGAGCAGCACCAGAATGTAAAGGGAGATGCAACAATCGCACGCCACCCTCGTGCTATCGTTTAGGATATTGATGTTTAAATCTCCCGAGATTATCTGGGTATAATTGGTTTATGGAAATAGAGACAACTCCTGCAGTGGAGTTACACTTGGGCTGGTGGGGAGGAGAGCGGGTCCTCGGAAAGAGGGGAGGGGGAAAAAGGGGAAGGGGTGATGGAGGGGCAACAGTGGGGGCTGCCAGTCCCAAAAACCTGACAGATGCTGTCCCTGTGATGGAGAGCCCCATCTCTCAGCCGTGGGATGTCTGATGTGGCTGGCATGGGGCGTGTTGGAGGAAAGGCATGCTGTGCCATGCCGATGGACCCTGGGACCCCCCCTCACCACAGAGCTCAGGGTTTCTGCATCGGAAAATGCCCAGGAAGCAACAGTTTTCTCCTCACACTCACAGAGTTTCCAGGCTTCCACAGCCCCAGCTGCTAATTGTTCCCTAGGGGATGAGCTCCATCCCTGCTTCCCTGTCCCCTGGGACACCCACCTGGGTACCATCCTGCCCTGGGGGAAAGACTCCCCAAAGAAACCAAACCCTGGAGCCAGGCAATGCTCTGGAGTTACCGGCAGCCGCTTCCTCCTCACTTTTCCAGGGAAGCGATGCCGGAGCCTCTCTGCTTCCCGGCAGGGCTCTTTGGGATGGCGGGCTCGCCTCGCAGCGGTGCTGAGCTTAACGCAGACCAAAGCCTGACCGGCTAATTGAGTCCCCCGGCACATGCATAATGCACACGGAGCCACGTTCCCCTTGCCCAAGCATCCTGGTTTATTTATTAAAACTCTCTTTTATTTATCCTGATACCATCCCAAAGCCCAGGCAGCGTTGCCCTGTGGATACTTTGACATCGTTTTATCCTTTCAATATTAGGGAGGCTTTCTTCCCCACGCCCCAGTGAGGCTCCTCTCCCTGCACTGAGCATCCCACAGATGGGATGCTTCCCTGTTGCCCTCCCAGTCTCTGCTCTCCCCCCTTCGCGGGTGGTAGGTACTCACACGACGACGTACGGCCACGGCACCCGGCCGTCCCTCGTGGCTGGCAGGTTGCTGGCACCGTGGAGGGTGACAGTGATGGATTCCTTCCCCACGTGGGCCACGTGTCCCCCGCCACCCCTCTGTGTGTGTCTGGGCTCCTCCATCCCAGCAGGAGACTCAGATACCTGCTGGGAGCAAGCGGGATAGATGCCAAGGTGGGGAGCAGGCATATCCCCATCACCCAACCTTGTCCCTAAGGCCCCAGCTCAGCGCTGAGAGACTGGGAGGAGGTGACATCTCCAGCACACCCCCATCGCCCAAACTCGCCCCCATGACCTATACTTAATGCCAAAAGGAGGAGAACAAGCTGGGGAGGTGGTGTCCCCAGCACATCTCCAGCACCCAAGATGCCAAGAGCTGGGAATGGGTAGAATGAGCTGCGAAGGGGATGTCCCTGCCCCATCCCCTGTCCCCAGGGCCCAGCTGCGGCTCTGCACTGTGGATGTCCCCAGGTCATGGCAGGGCCACAGTGGGAACCATCCTGTGTGGGGTGACACCAGCCCAGCATCCCTACTCAGTGTGGTCCCAGCTACCCTGTGATCCCATCGGAGATCCCAAACCAGGTCACCGGAACAGGATTAACCATCTCAGGCGCCGTCATTTCCCCCAGGGCCCCCTGATCTGCCAACAGCTCCCCCCCTTCACACCCCCCCAGCCCCTGCCACCCGCCTTCTCGCCAGCTCAGGCTCTTCTGCAATTTATAGGGACACTGCAGGATTTGGGATCTCAGCCCAATCCTGGGGCAGGCGGGAGAAAGGGGAGAGCGCTGTGCCCACCCCCCTCCCCAGCTCATTAATTTCCACCAGCTGATGTGATAAGGAGCAGCAGAGCTGCAAGCTGCCGCTCCTCACCCGTGGAGGGACCATCCCCTCGCCCATCACACCCCGTCCAAGTGAGAGACGGTGCCATCCCCCCACCGGCTGCATCCTTGGCCTGCCACCGTCTCAGTCAGTGTTAATTCATCTGATATCATGCAGTGCTGAGCCTACGAAGGGTTAAAACCTGCTTCAGACCCTGCAAAGCATCCCCCTTCGTGCATCCTCCTGACCTCCTGGGGTGGGAAGCCAGAGCTCCAGCCAGTCAACCACCCTGTGGGCTTCTCAAAGCTGCTGCCTGCAAATCCCCTCCGACACTGTGCGTGGCTTTGCCTCCAAACTCTGTTAACCAGGGGCTGGTTCAGCCTCAGCCCTTTCCCTTGTCTCTCCCAAGGCTGCCTGGATGCAGCGGTGATGGGCTTTGGCAGTGGGAAGGTGACCCACTACCACGGGGGATAACAAACCCAAGCCAAAGGTTCTCTTGTGGGTGCTCTGACCATCAGCAGCCTGGAAAAGCTTTTAAATCAGCTTTTCCCCCTCCACCTCGTGGGTTATTTTCTCTGTCAGCTCAGAGGCTGGCTGAGGCTGGGGACCAGCTCAGCATCGCCACAGCCAGAACACAGCACGGAAGGAGCAGAAACGCGAAGCTGGGGGAGGATTCCCCGACCTGCAGAGCAGATGGGGGGGTGATGGATCTCTCCAGCTCTGTGGCAATCATCTCCCCTCCTTTACCCCCTCCCCTTCACTCAGCAATGTTGATGGAGAGGGGAAATTACAGGGCTGCTTAACCCGATGCGAGATGATACCATGTCACGTCACCCCTCCATCAGCCCAAGCTGCTGTCACCCTGCCCCAGCACCCTGCCTCTCCCTGCACCCCCAAAAGCACGGCAAGCCGTGTCACCATCCCCTAGGGGCATCTCAAAGAGCATCAACCCTATCCTAAAAATAATAAATAAATAAAACCAACCTGATTTTACTCCAACAAGGCAACAAGGGCAAAGCTGGGGAAAGGAGGAGGAAAACATGGACTTGGGTTTAAGGCCAAGCTGCATCACCAACAGAGGGTAGGGATGGCTGGGGGCTTCGAAGAGGCAGGGGTGCCAGATTTGCAAGGCAGGAAGCCTGCGGAGGCTGTGCAGGCAGGGGGGCTTTCCCCGGAGACCCCTCTCTCCTTTCAAGAACACATCTGTTCAGGCTCCGGCTCTGGAGTTTTAATGAGTATTTGAGCCCCAAATACTCACTAAAAACCCAATTCAGAGGAATTCCAGCTGAGAAACAACCTCGCTCTGAATTGCATGGACCCCTCTGAGCTCTGCTTGGACCCCAGACCCTCAGCTGCAATGCTGGATCAGCGTCCCACACCTTTATTTTCAGCTCCAGGTCACTATTTTGGGACATTTTCCTGCATTTTCACTGTTTTGTTTCACATTCTACAAAACAGAAGAGGGTTCCTTACTAGGCACCTTCCTACACAGCGCTTATATTTACGCAGCTCTGGAAAAAAACCCCAGTGGGTTTTTTTACCTCCAGCAATGGTTCCAGCACCATCATTAGCAAGAGGTTTTAAGAGCAAATTCACAATCAGTTCAGCGAAGTAAAACCCAGCAGGAGAACAAAACATTTTAAAAATAGCAAGTGTGAACAATGCCAGGCTTCACAGGCAGCTGATACCTGAAACCCTCAGCCAGGCTATGATTAAGTCCCCCCAAAAAACAAATATGAAAGAAGACCCCAGTCACTATTCTTGGAGGAAATTCAGCATTTCCAGGTAGAGCCCACGCTTGTTTTGAAGTTCTTTTATTCTACAGGAAGCAGAACTTCTCCATCTCTGCCAAGCCAAGTGCTCTCACCCAGGAGTGTGCAACCTGTAGCTTGCAGAGCCAGGAAATAAATTCCCCGCGTCCCCCAGGGTCTCAGCTGGGGACACCAGGTGTTTAAAGCATTTCCAGGTCTCTCAGAGCATCACTGAGGCCTGCAGAGCATCTCGAGCGCCTCACTGCACCGGTCCCACATGGCACCGTGACCCCCGAGCATCCCTAATGATGATGATTAATTATTCACGCTGCGACGTTGCGGGGAGGTTGATTAACGTCGCTCGAGCTGCCGTCACCGTAATTTGTTTTCCTACCAACTCGTTATCGTCTCCGATAAAGCGCCGGGACCCGGCAGCCCCTCCAGGATTAAATCAGCCCTGTTTCCCCCCTCACAGAAGATAGGTGCTGGCAGGGTGCTCCTTGAGTTTTGGTGTCCCTGGTGTGTTGGGCAGCAGAGCAGAGGCAAGCTCCAGAGGCTGTACCCCTGCGCTGTTCTCCTCCTCACCCCCAAAAGCAGCCCTGACAGTGCTACTCGGGATGATGCCTCAGAAGACACCGGCCCCAGCCCTGCTGTGGGAAGACAAGGACCCTCCAGGTCCTTTGTAGCAAGACCTCCTTACCCCCACCAACCCTGGCTAAAGCCGGGAGCGATGCTGCTGCTGGAGCCAGGGCGGGGGGGATCCCCTCCTCTACGGCTGTGAGCACTGGCAGCCCTGAGCTCCTCCCTACCTCAAGCAATTTATGGGCAGCTGTTGGGAATGTGTCGGCTTTATCCTCCTCCTGAGACTTCATAAAATAATAGTAGGCTCCATAAGCGAAGATGGACTGGGGCTGGTGTGAGTTTTCCTATGTGATGTCTCCCTAGGCTCCTTTCAAGCCTCCTCATGGCTGCTAAACAGAGGCAAGCCGTTTCCCTTCCCTGAGAGGCTGGGAAATAAAGTGCCACTTGGCTTTAAACAAGCGGCAGGATCAGGCCGTGGGTTAAACCTCCAGCGATGTGCCATGAGGGGTCCAAACACGAGGTAGGGCTGGAGCACAGCCAGGACATCCCAGCCACGGGGATGCCGTGTCCCTACATGTCCCTTGGGGCATCCTAGCAAATCCAGGGCTGGACCACGCAGCTCTGGGATGTCAGATCTCACCGAGAACCCCTGGGACACCGAGGAGCATCTCCCTCCCAGCTGCAATCAGCTTTGTTGCAGCTATGGGCACAGGGGAGATGGGACAGGGAGGGGGGCTTGACGTGTCATCAGGCAGCCAAATGGGGTGAAATACAGGTTTATAGCAAGGGCTCGGCAGCCCATGGGCAAGTGGATGCCCTTGCTTAGCCCAGATGTTGCTGCACGAGGCTCAAATTTAACACCCCGACTCCAAGAGTTCTTTGTGGGCTGGGAGATGTGTTGCATCCCAGCTGCCCCACACCCCTCTGCCCCCCGCATCCCCAGGCTCCCCACCAGTCCCTGCAAGCCGGGGGTGTCAGGGTACAGCATTAGCACCCCGCATCCATATGGGTTAGTACCTCCACAAACACCCCAAAAGGAGCATCAGGGCTCCTCGCCTGCCTGTCCCTCTCTCCAAAGCAACCGGAGCCTCGGCGCTAATCAGATTGGAGGCTGTGAAATCTCATTTGAGGCTCTATTAATGCATAGCTGGCATGACACAGGCCCCGGCCTGTCTCCCATCAGCAAAACAAGGAAAGCAATCTAGCCAGGGAAAAAAACCCAGGAAAAGCATCTCCCGGAACAAGCTCGGGGGAGCTGGCCAAATACAATTACAGTTAAAAGGAAGATTAAAACAGTATCAGCACTCTGCTTCCTCCCACCCCCCTTCTCCCACCCGTGGGAGAGGAGCACTGAGCGGCACCCAACGCCGTTCCTGGCACTGGGGTCCTTCAGGCAGGGATGCGATGGCAGTGGGATGCTGCCCCTTGGAAGCAAGGGGGGGGTTTTTTGAAGGGTGATGCTGTCTCAGATCACCAGCTCTTTGGGGGTGCAGTGAGGTCTCATCCTGCCTGCATCCGGCTGTGGATGCTTTCTCCTTTCTGAGGCTTTGCTGCCTGATGCTCTGGAGCTGCTCGCCATGAGGTGGGGAGGAGAATGCACCCCCCCTTATAATGACATCTACCTGATGGAGAAACCCTTCCGCTTAAAAAACAACCCTCTGGGATGGCACGGACCAGCTTCCCAAGCCAGAGGTACTGGTGAGCACGCGGTTGCTGTTTCTAGGAGCTCACAAGCGCATCCTTCCCCCCATCCCCACCCCAGCAAAGGCTCTAGCCTAAAACACAGCCCAGCAACCACCAACCATACGGCTGGAGAACTTCAGCTCCCCCAGGCAGCCCCAGCTCTGTGGTTGGTTGGTTGGGGGTTGGTTTTTTTTGGAAGCAAACCCAATCGTATGGCAAGGGGCATTTCCCAACTGCCCTCGGAGGGAAATGAAATGGGCAGAGGTTAAAACCCTTTAGAAGATGCCTAGAGGAATAAAAGTGAGAGGAAAAGCTGCGCAGGAAAGCATCACCACGCAGGAAAGCAGCGGTGTGCTGCTCTGCTCCCACCTCTAAGCTGGTAGCAGGGAACTGGGAGGGGGGGAGATATTTATTTTTTTTTCCTTGGATACAGGCTGAGCTTGATGTATTCTTCTTCTTCTTGCTTTTATGCAAGGTTTTTTCCTTCAGGGGACCCTGTGGGAACTCGTTAAAAGATCACAGACCTGTTTCGGGGTGCCGGGAGGGAGGATGCTCTCCCCCATCCACACTCAGGGATGCCGACTCCAAACCAATTTCCCTGGGGAGCCCCGTCACCGCTGGCTGGGAATCCCTTCAGGCTAAAAATTGCCAAATTCATTTTCCTTCCATTTATGTAGAAAACTCCCAATTCACCTGTCAAATAATTAAATGGGCCGGCAGCCCAGCGCCGCCTCGGCTGCTCCATTAGGAGAGTTTTACACTTCCTATATTTATCAGGGGCACCAATTTCCTCCCCCCCCCCCCCCCCCCCCTTAAAAGGGAGCAATTTTCTCTTTTTAACCCCATTTGCTTTGCTTGTCAAGGCAGTTATTTGACACTTAAAGGGCCACGATGATTTAAATTGCAGGAATTAGGACTAGCAGCCGGAGTGGAGCGGTTCCCTGCGAGCATCCAAAGAATGTGCGCTTCACAGACGAACAAATCAAACAGCAGCTTGGGGAGAAAGAAAAACCCACAACCTCTTGAGGATCCGTTTTCTCCATCTAAGAAGGTTTTCCTCCATTTTAGCTAAGAAAACAGGAATTGCTGCTCTGCACTGGCCTGTTTCCATGTGGAATCTCCACCTGGGTAGCGAGAAATGTACCCAGAACATGACTTTTTGACCAAGCCAGGCAGCCTCATCTCCCCGATGTTATCATAGGGGATACAATTTCCTTGCAATGCATCATTCCTTTTCACCATCCCCCTCCCCCCATCTTTCAGTAACCCAGAGCTATGCAAACAGCACCCCAAAGCTATTTGCCTCGGGTCCCCTTTTACAGACGGTTGCCCCTGGGATGATGCTGGGAGCTGGGGCGCTGTCAGAGGAGGGCAGAGTCCACGACAAACCCATCACGCTGCGCTCCTCCCTGGGCTGACAGCTCCTCAAAGCCCTACAAATTGCTCGCCAGAGCGGTGTTATTCATCTCGCCTGTGTCCTGGGGCGAGCCCTGCCATCAAAAGTTTGTTTTTCAGCTTCATTGGGTATTTAGTGAGGCAAGTCAGCTCCAGCCCCTCACCCCAGTGTCGGGGCGGCAGGCTTGGGAGAAGGGCCAGACCCCTGCCACCTTCCCTGCGACGGTCACTGTTGGTGGGATGAGTGATGGATGAGCCGGCCAGGGGACAGACAGGAGACACACGTCATCCATCACCCTCTAACAGAGACCTCTGCCCCAGCCCTGCCGCTCTGGTGATGGGAAGACAGAAGCTTTTATCTGCCATCATCGCTCAGCGAGATGGGGCACATCGCAAGGGCATCCGCATCCCGGCGTGAGCATCCACATCCCGGCATGAGCATCTGCATCCCGGCATGAGCATCCACATCCCAGTGCAAGCCTCTGCATCCTGACACAAGCATCCACATCTTGGTGTGAGCATCCACATCCCAGTGCAAGCATCTGCATCCCAGTGCAAGCATCTGCATCCCAGCATGAGCATCCACATCCCAATGAGAGCATCCTTGCCCTGCCCCTGCAGCCCTACTCCCCCTCCCATTGCAAATGGAGAGAAGTACGATGTTTCAGCCCCAAACCATTCCCCAGCCTGCTCAGTACAGCCAGAAAATTGAGCCAGGCTTAAAGTTAGGGCTGAGTTTAATTTGAAGCATTTGGGAGAGGCCAGGGTTGGGCTCTGCTCTCCACTGAAAAGCAGCGGGGCCAGCAAACTAGTTCTGTTCAAAACCTGTCACCCATATCTGACTGGTGCAGAAGGGTCTTCTGAGATACCCATGGTTTTAAGGAAGCCCTGGACTGACCCTCACCCCCAAAAACGAGGACAAAATAAGTCCTCCCCAGGTCCCTGTGCCTGAGATACACTCTCTGCTCAGGAAATCACTGCTTTACTCTCTGTATTGCACTTAAAAAATGAGGGCGACCTTTATTCCTGAGGGACATTTTTTGCTCATCCCTCTGCTTTGTGTCACCCCAAGTCACTTGGCACCCACACAAGCTTCCCTAAGGAAGATGTTTATCTCCAGAGGAACAAAACACTGCGTGAACAGAGCCAGGGGGTGTTTCGGTCCCATTTTTGGGACCTGTTGATACCCCACAAGCTGCAGCTGGCTTCACATGGCATGGATGTGGACGGGATCTCACCCAGCTGCCCGATGACCCCTGCACTCCCACAGCCTGGTAACCAAGTGGGACTGAGCGGGAGCACGAGCTGTGTGCGAAGCCATTTGTTTGCTGCAGAAAGGCTGCTGATTCCTTGTAGCCTGAAAGCAACAGATTGCTGTTTTGGGATGGGTGCCTCCACTGCCAGCTGGTCCAGGGAGACTGGAAACAAACTATCTTCCGCCTGGGGAAACTGCTGGGGAGGTTTCCAAAAGCTGGCTCCTTCCCAAAATGGAATGGTTCCCCAGGGAAGGGACCGACTTCTCCTTATCTGAGCCCCTGTGCAAAGACCCCAGGGGTCAAGGTGAGCCCTGTGCCCTCTCCTCCATCCCTGAGGCATCATCCATGGCATGTTATCGACCCGCTCGGTGTCGTGCGCTGGAGCCGTCTGGCTCCACAACATGTGTGAGGCGTCTGAAGAGCCGAGCAGAGCCGGCCGCTTCGTGCCTGAGAATAAATTATCCGCAGGTTGTGGCGAGATGAGAAAAATCATTATCCCCGTGCTCTGGCCTTTTGGGTGGAGCTCAGCCCTCGTCCATCATCCCCACCATCCTGCAGATGAGATGCTCGGCACGCAGGCAGTGTCAGGGAGCTGGTACCCCGCCGGGATGCTCCTGTGTGCCGTTGCCGTTCAGGAAAGGAAAGCAGAAGGATGCAATAGCCCAGCATCCCAAATCTTGGGATGCTGGTCCATGCTGCAGCCCTGTGATGGGTCCCAAATGATCGATCGTCTGAGTCCTGCCCGAGTTCAGGAAGATATCTAGGCTCTCAAACTTCCCAATAGGGTTCACGTTCCCCAGGTGTAGCAGGATCAGCTTTGCCATGCTCAGGTTTGGGCCACCAAGAACCGAAACGGCTCGTGACTGACAAGCAGCTCCCACAGCTTCAGCTCCCTCCAGGCTGCAGCATCCCAGGAGGGTTTTTGGAGATTAAAACTCCTTCCCAACTTCACCTGGTACATCTCCCTTCTCCATAACCACCCTCCAACACATTTTCTATCCTTCCAGCCCTCCCAGGAGGGCGAGAAGCCAACATACCCCCACCTCTTCTCTCTGCTTTTAATTTTTAAATAAAACCCATCCTGGCAAATACTTGCCGGGTGACATCAGCAGCAGGTGATTTATTGCATTCCCTCAGGGGGCCCAGGAGCAAAATTGCATTTGCTAATGCTTCTCCTTACGCCCGTTGGCCTGGCTCCGCAGCCGCTCCGCAGCCCAGCTGATTGCTATCGATTGCCACAGCTCAGGAGAGTTTACGTCTAGACGTTCACTGAGCAAACTCAATCAGGGCCTCGCTAATAAACGCTTCTGGCCAGTAAATTTGGGGGTTGATTGGGGTGGGGATTTATCCTGTCGGAGGGAAAGAGCCAAGGCATGAAGGTAGCAGCAGGTATCTCCTGCCCTGGCGCAGGATACGCTACAGGGGAGAGGGATGCCAACCTAATTTTTACACTGCAGTTTATACTTGGGGGAGGGCTGCCAGCCCTCATCCCTAAACCAGCACGGCAGCAGAAGACCTTGCCATGAAGCCCACCATCCCCAGCTCTCCCACCAGCCCAGACGGAGGACACGGCAGGGTGAAGGTGGGGACAGCAACTCCATAGTGGAGAAGAAAGGCCAGAAGATGCTTGGAGGCGGGGTGGGGGGTGAGATCAATCCCACCTCCGGTGCTGTAACCCAGCTTTCTCAAGCAATGTTTTCACAGGTGTATGAGGCATCTCCAAGAGCCACACAGACAACGCCTTCGTCAACGGGCGTGTTGTTCTTACAGCGAGATGCAGGAAGCAGAGCCCCAGGGGTAAGGGTTGGCTTTTTTCTTTCCCCCTCCTCCTTTATTTAGACAGCTTTTACCATCACTAAGCACAGAGAAGCGCAGCCTCTCAGACCACATTAGCCTTGCCCTACAGTTTCTGTGGGTTTTAGCAGTCTAGGTTTGAGCTGGAAGATGGGATGTTTAAGACATGCCAGCCCCAGATGCCCGCAGTCAGCATTTTAGGAGCTTCTAGGTGACACCACCCACTGCCTGAGGACAGCCAGCTTGCAGGGCTGCTTTTGTGGTGCTAGGAACACCAAGTTTGATGTCTTGGTTCCCCCCATCCCCATAACCAGGCTGAGAACGGGATGGCTGGGGAGCAGGAGCAGTGCTGGTACCCAAGCCGGGCTGGGTACAGGACGAAGGTGGCCATGTCCCCCACCTTGTACTCCCCTATCTCCTCTCCAAGGGGAAGCTACTATGAGTAATAACATAATTCATTTAGGATGGTGTCTTCTCCTGCACTCACCTGCGTTGGTAAGGAGGCCAGATCCGGGCTGGAGCCTGGCGAGGAGAGGCGGAAGCTGCTGCCACTCAGTGCAGCGGGGGCAGGCATGGAGGAAGAAGAGGAGGAGGAGGAGGAGGAAGGATGCTTGTCCACCGAGTCATCTGGGGGCGCCAGGGAGGAGCTGAGTGCACGGCCTGCCCGCAGCCTCTGGGGTAAGAGAAGGGGCTTGAAGACCCAGCTTTGAGTGCCGGCAGTGTCCCCCGTAACATCCCCCCCAACCCGGCAGACACCCCTGGGAGACCCCTCTGCATCCCAGCTCCATCCTCTAACACTTGGGCTCAGGACTTCGCTCTTCAAAGAGACAAGTTTTGCAAGAAATGGGGAACACCGCCCCCCACAAAGCTGCTGTTCCCTAAACTAGCCATAACCCCCCAACAAGATCTATTTCTGATTTAGAGACACCCTCATACACATTCCTGGGGCTGCTCCTCCGCAACCCCAAATACCTCAGGGAAAAGTAAAGAGATTTTATTTTATAAATAAAATAAAATAAGATTTAAAAACTTATTAACAAGGTTTTCAGCAGCCCAGCTCTGCCCCCCCACTCCATCCTTTATAAGGAGCACCTGCTTAGCTCCCAGTTCTTCTGATGGGGACTGGCTGCTCCCAGCCCTCAAAAGAGCTGGGCAGAGGATGCTGGGAGGCTTTGTCTTCCCTGTGGGTATCTGCTGAATGAGATGCCCTGAGCTGGCTGGGAGGGTGAGGGGGTTTTGGGTGGGTTAAGCAAGTGGGTGGGAGTCTCTGTGGGACAAGCTGTAGGTCTGTGTGCTTGGCTGGGGGTGGTTAATGTTGGATGGATGTAGGACCATCCTGGGGAGGGCAGGGCCAGATAAACACCCCATAAAGGGCTTTAGAGGGTCCCTAACTTCAGTGCCAGGTGTGGGACAAGTTTTTAACCTTGTAATGCTGTGGAAGGAGGTAGGGGAAACTGAGGCAGGGGTGTGCTGTTTACCAAAGACACCCCTGAAAAGCCCCAGAGGTCTCTTTGCTTTTACTCCAGCTGGTACCTGCGTGGGGCCATCTGGTTACCCTGGGACCAAATCCAGCCCTAAGCAGGCTGCTCTGCTCTTGTTTTGCTGGAGATCTGGATCTCTGTCCTGCCCCCCCATCCTTTCCCCCTTCCCCCCGTCCCCCCATCTCGTCCCCCCCCGCCGTCCCCCCCCAAATCTGGGCTCACCTACCTTGGGGGAGCTCCCATCGCCCCTGGTGGGCAGCGCAGGGGAAACGGCCATGGGTGTAGGGAGCGAGCGGTTGGTCATGGCGATGTCCGGTGTTGGGGCTGTACCTTGCTGGTCCCCTTGCTGGGTGCTGGGGGGTGAGACCCCCGCAGTGGGCGGCCGGTGCTCGTGCAGGGAGGCGGTGAAGGCCAGCCGGCCGCAG
The DNA here is from genome assembly GCA_020800305.1 of Porphyrio hochstetteri. Classification (NCBI taxonomy): domain Eukaryota; kingdom Metazoa; phylum Chordata; class Aves; order Gruiformes; family Rallidae; genus Porphyrio; species Porphyrio hochstetteri. The sequence goes on along the minus strand of CM036915.1, from coordinate 11,824,376 downwards.
TGCATTGCCGGCTGCTCGCTGCCCACCCTCAGCAAAGCCATTGTGGCGCTGTAGTGGTACCAGTCCTCATCCCTTCCAGCTGACACCTTCATCCGGGGCTGGTTGGTGCGGGGGTAGATGGCAAAGAAGGCTTCTCCCACCCGCCTGCTCCTCCTCCTCCTCTCTGCCCTCCCCGGGAAGCGCAGGGCTTCGATGTGGAGCCGCACGTCGTGGTTCTTGTCGTTCTTGCAGAAACCTGCCAGGAGTTTGGGAGGGGTGAAGCCTTGTGTAGAAGGACTGGTGCTCCCATGAGCATCTCCTGGGCTCATCCATCATCAACCCAGGTTAGCTCATCTCTGGACATGAGAAAATGGGTTCTCTATCCTGTATACCTGGGGTGGGAAGGGTGTTTGTCCCACTCTCCAAGCTGGACCTGCCCCATTCACCCACTATTCCATGAGCCAGCTCAGATGGCTTTGACCCCATCTCAGGGTTTTTCTGGGGAGGAGCAGAGGTATGAGCATGATGTGGGCATCCTGATCCAGGCCTGGATGAGTGTGATATGGGCATCTACAAGCCTGAGCTGCGCTTGCTGCAGAGCCCCGCTGCTGGACCGCTTCTGATGTCAGCCCATCCCCGTGGCACCCAGCCTCTTACCTCTGGGCAGGGTAAAGATGAATTTCCTCCTCTGGAAGGAACAGATCTGATGGAGGTCGCTCTGCTCGATGGTGTCGGTGGTGCTGGTGCAGCTTTGGGTCACCTCCCCACTGCTGTTCCGGAGCAGGAGGCCGGTACCGGAGCCCTGCAGCAGCGGGTTCTCCACGGTGAGCCGCAGGGTGTAGCGGCCCCGCTGGTTAAACTGGGCGCTGACCACCTCAAACTCAAAATCCAGGGTTTTCTCCTCGGCCTTCAGCCGGGAGCGCTGCAGGGCTGGGGGGACGCGAGGCTCCCCTGCTTTTGACGCCATGGGGATGGGGGTCTGGAGATGAAGCCTCCTTGGAAGCAGGGACCTGCCCTGGAGCAAGCCCTCCTGGCAGCCTTGGGGGAGGTTTCAGAGCCCAGCCGGCTCTGCTGCAGTTCTTCCCTTCCCTTCTCCAGCAGGGAAAGTGCCTGGGGGTGCCTCCGGGTGCATGTCGGCTTCACATCTCCTCCAGGCAGTTTTCAAAGGCGGCAAGAAAGGAAAAGGACCCCCTGTCCTTGGAAAAGCATCTGTGGGTGCCGCGGGGGAGATGCTGGGAGCTTTGCTGCCCCTGTGCACAACTGCAGGGGCTTTGAACTCCGGTTTGTTTGCTGGTGAACCAGGTAACAAGATGCAAAGTGGTGGCTGCCTTCCAGCAAACACTCCAGGATATCCAGGGTGATGCTGAGCGATGCCAGGCAGGCGTGTGCCTGCATGCAGGGAGGGGTGTGAGCATCCCTGTGGCAGGGAGCTGCTGGCTCCTGGAGCCTTTTGCTTTGGGATATTCACCCTGAAGGCGTCTGGATGGTGGAGGATGATGATGCTGGGAGATGCTGGTGTGAGCTGGGAGTGCCCTGGGACAATCCTGCACCCACAGGCTGTTTGCTGGTGCTCCTGCCGATGGGACTGGGCAGCGAAGCCTGTGGCTGGTTTTTGGTTTGGCTCTAAAGCAAGTGTTTTAGCTGGGTTTGCTTATGGGGATGAGGTCAGGTGAGCTGGGGAGGGGGAACCATGTGAGCCTGGGGAGAAGTTGGCTGTTAGAGCAGCTCCAGAAAGGGAAGGGCCATTTGCTCACCTAATGTTAATGCCTGGTAACTCTTCAGGCAAGCTTGAGGCAGAAACTGTGCCGTGACTTCATCACACATGGGTTGGAGACTTGTGTTTGTATCCTGCCCAGGAGCTCAATGGGCTGAAGGGATCAACCCAGAGCTGGGATCTGGCAAGGGCTGGGGATGCCCTGAGGGTCTCAGTTGGGCTGCAGAAGGAAAACTGGGGGTGGTGGGGTACCAGCATAGAGGTCAGGAGCCCTTTTGGGGGTGGGGAGTGATGCCCAGAGTCAAAGGGCTGCTCTCCTCCAGCTCAGCCCTGCATGGGCCACTCTTTCCTGTGTGGGAGCCTGCAGTTCTGGCTGGTACAATCGGAGTGGAACTCCCTGCCTGCTGAACCTGCTGCCGAGCCAGCTGAGCATCCAGAGGTTAGTCCCACCATGGATATTTTGGGAACAATATTGAGGGGATTGATGGTCCGGACTGGGCAGGAGCTGGAAGCAGCACCATCTGATCCTCACCACCCTGCCCTGTCACATCTCGTTCTCCCACCACCACCAAGAAGAGCACGTTCCCAGAGTTTTTGGGATGTTTCCAGCGAAACGTGAGCCGGGGCCCATCTAGCAGGTGGCCCTTCTCTACCACAGCTCCCTGCACCATATGAAAAGCCACATTCCAGTCTCTTCACGCAGGTGTAAGCTTGAAACAACAAGGTTATCCTGGGGAAAAGGGGTTGGGGGGATAAAACAGCATCTGGGACCCCGGGGCACTGTGAGGCAGCCAGCTGAGACCTGCACCCCAATTGCTGTCTCCAAGAATCCCTTTGGAAACGTTCACTGGCCATGGCTGGGCTCACTAAAAATAATTCCTGGTGTCTCACAGCTCCTTGCTGCTTCCAGAGAGGCTGATCCTACCTCCTGGCCCTTCTGGGTTGGGGAAATACAGGTTGGGGTCTTGCCTGGAAGCACAGATCCTGACTGCAGCCTTGGCTGATGTGTTTAACCTGCTGCTGAGGTGAGGATGCTGCGGAGGTCAGGAGGAGGATAGGGAGAGAGAAATGGGTCATAATTCTGGGGGTTTGGGGGCACTAAGTTGGGTATAAAGCAGAAGAAAAAGGTGCTCGGTGTGGTGCTGATCTTCAGCTGGGGTGAAACACATTAATGTGGCACAGACAAACCTGGGGGCTGAGACTCTCCTTCATCCCCCCCCTCACCCTGCTCCTCCTAAAATGAAACACCCATTTCCCAGCTCCACTGGGAAGTGAGGCTGGTTCGTAGCACAGTGTGAGGTCTATTTATTTTGGCCACCAATGAAAGGTGGCCTTTGGCTGGAGACCTCAGCGTAATGAGCTCAGTATGACTGGAAAGCTGTGGAATAGTGATGACAAACGGGTGGGTTTGGCCGGAGATGTCCTCAGCTCTGTTTTTTTTCCATGGAAAAGTCCTTCTTTAGGATCCCCAGGGGTGCAGCAAGAGGCTTGGAGCATACAAGGAGAGGATGTTTCTCCAGGAGTGGGGAAAGAAACTTGAGACCCCTAATAGTGTTGGTCAGAGGCTGAGTGAGGTGGCCGTGGTGATGGTGGGTCTCTGTACCCCATGGCTGCTGCTGGGAGAGGCACAAGGAGCAGGGATACCACCATGTTCCTGCACTTATCTGGTGTGAGCAGCGGTGTCTGGGGCTGCTGCTGAGCTCAAAAACCTGGAGCATGGGGAAAAACACCTTGGTGAGATGCACCATGGGAGCCTGAGCGGGAGCATCCGAGTGGCTAGTCTCCAAACTGGTTTTGTATGGGAAGCACCAAGCTGCTGGGGTTCTTCTGGCTCTGCGTGGGGTGTTTGGGTGCCTTGAGGTGTTTGTGTAGCACCAAAGCTGCCCCAGGGCTGGTGTGCATCTCCATAACCAAGCACTTTGCTGTGATTGGGGGGGACATCACTGGAGAACTTTTGGCTGGGGTAGGGGAGGAACCCCACAACTCAAAATTCCAGCCCTTTTCCCCAGTCCCTCGGTTTTCCCAAGAACTCTCTCTGAGAGCCAAAGCAGGACTGCTCACATACAAACAATCCCAGGGAAGGAGGAGCTGGGGAGGGGTGGGGGAGACAAACCTGCAGGTCACCGTGCTCAGCGTTGCCACGAGGTTTTAGCTAAAAATTAAGCTCAATCTTCAACCTTGATTAATTTTCCTTTGCTTTGCTCACTGTCACGTGTGGCTGGGGTGTGTATTTGTCCAGGCTTTATGATTTTTAATTCTTTGAAATAAAAATTAATTAATTTTATGAATTATTCTACTCCAATCCAGAATAATAACAATTAATTATTATAAAATATATATTAGTGATATAATCCAGGCTGTGGATAGCTGGTGGGAAGCATGCATTGGCCAAGGAGCAGACAGATGAGGGCAAAGCTGCCTGCACCCCTTGGGGCTGGTTATTCCTGCCCTCACCCCAGGGTGGGGGGCAAAGCATCCCTCAGTTTGCAACCCAAGATTTTTTTGCATCCCTTTCTGCTCTCCTCCAGGCTGTTATCCTGTGGCTGTGGGACTGTCACTCTGCACCCCTGGCACTTGCTGTGTGAGCCCTGGGCAGGATCTGGATGGCTCCGGGTGGGGGGAGGATGCTCTGGGTGGGGCTGTCCCCAACTCAGGGATGCTTGTCCCCAAGCTCACACCAAACCTAAGCTTTCCATCTCTCTCCCCACCCCCCCAAGTTGTAGTGGGCAAACCCAAAGAAACCTGCAAGATTTGGGCAAAGGATTGGGCTCAACTGATTTACACCAGTGAGGAGCTGGCCCTTTGATTCCTCCCAGGGGGAAGCAGAAGAGGGGTTTGTGTCTCATGGAGCAGGGGAGGAAGATGACACAGCATCCTCTCAGTGCCTGGGCTTCCCCCTAAATCTTGGTAATGGAGTGTGTGTGTGTGGGGGGGTGTTGTTAGTGGAAGAAGCAGCTAAAACCCAGCGGGGGGAGCTGGGGAAGAAGGGGGCTGGGTTGAGCTGCCTCCTCTCCCGAAAAGCTCTGCCTAATCAAAGGGAGGACGGAGCACGGGGTTGGTTGTTTTTAATTTTCTAAACCCCAGGGTGGCCCCCAGCCAAGGCCTCCTGGCGATGGAGGGGATAAAGTTCCCCGAGCCCCCGCCAGCCTCCGCTCGCTCGCCGGTGCTCTGAACTTTGCCTTGGAGCTTGCATGGCTGCATCCGCGCCCCGCCGACGGATGCTTTAGACCCAGCTTAGCAAGGCCACGCTTCTTCCGAGACCCTCGCCAAGCCAAGCCTCGGGGTGCCTTGTGAGGAGATCGCTGGTTGGAAGGAGGTAACTTTGGGTTTTTTCTGGGAGGGGGTGTATTTTTCTTCCCTTCCCCTGCCCCCCCCTCCCTTTCCTCTCGCAAACTCGGTGTTGTGGTGGGAGCCAGGCTTAATGAGAGTTACTCCGGGTTGTAAATGTGGGTTATGATTTGTGGTTGGGTCGCTTATGGTGGGGGCAAATCCTGCTCTGGGGGTGCAGGGACCTTCCCCTCCTCCCCTCCCAGAATGATCCAAGCTCTGCCCATAGGCAGGGGTCTTATCTCTGTCGTGGGAAGTGATCCCAGAGCGGGGATACTGGGAGATGCTTGCTACCCCCCCAGCATCAGAGGGGCTGAGATCACGGAGTGCTCTGCTCTGCCCCCCCCCAGCACTGCGTTCTGTGATGGTACATGTCTGTCAGCAGGTCTTGGTGCCATCCTACAAACTTTGCTGGCTGGGTGGGGGGGCACACACTGTGTGTAGCAGGTGTCTCTGCTCTGAAACAGAGAAAGGCATTGGAGGGCGGGGGGGGGGGGATTCAGGAGCTTAAAAATAACCTTAAGGAGCCTCCTTGGGTGAGATATTTCAGATGCCTTTGCTCTAGAAGCATGAGAGGGGCTTCTCCTTCAGCTCGGGGATGTGTTTACCGGCTCCTTGGCGGATTTATTACCCGTGGGCTCCAGCTTTGCAGAGAAAAAGGGTTTTGTGAGGAGCTGGCAAGGCTCCTGGACTCTCCCGGGGGGTGGCAGAGATCAGGGTGCGGGAAGGATGTGGGGGGAGTTGGATAAGTTGGATTGAATAAAAACCATCCTCGCTGGAGAGGGAATCGTCAGAAGGGGGTGGATGGATGGATGGGGTGAAAAACTCCCCCCATGGACCATTCCCTGCTCCAAGCAGGGGCTTTCCAGAGGGGATGGGGAGAGCTGTGGGCAGGGGCACGGAAATTCACCAGCCACCCGTCTTCCTGCATCAGCTTACCAGTGCAATGAGTTCGGCAGCCTCAGCTCCCCGGGGGTGGGAAGAGTGGGCAGTGACTTCCTGGAGGTCCCAGCATCAGGCAGGATGGTCTGGGCTGTGCGTGGGTTCCTCAGCACTTGTGTTTGGGGAACTTGGGAGCAGCATAAGATCCCAGTGCTGAGAAACAGTCTGCTTTTCCAGGAAAATGATCAAAGGCTTCCAAAAAAGCTCTGGGTGAGGGCTGCCCGGGGTGTCTTCGGTGTCTGGAGGGGTCTACTGGTGGTGGGAAGGGAGGGGGCCAACTGTCCCCTCACCCTTCCCAGATGAGAACAAGTGGCTGCTGCAAACAACCTCTGCCACCTCATTTTGGGGCTGGGACACTGAGTTTGGTGGATTTTGGAGGCTGAATTTTCCCAGCTTGGCTGGTGCTTAGGTGGGACTGGGTTTTGCCTCTCTGAGCATCACCTGAGGACATTAAACCCACCTTTGGCTACAAGCATCTCCTGAGATGGGTCACCAGTTCCTCTCTCTGCTGATGTCCCCTCAAAGCCGTCCTCATGCCACCTGGTTTGTGGGGCCCAGCCCGGCAGCCACCAGTGATGGAGTTAGAGGAGATCTCACTTAAACAAGCCTTTGCCTCCCCTCCCCAGCCCAAGGGCTCCCTGAACAATTGTGAAATGAGATCTCCATCATCTTTATTAAAAGCTGTACACAAGACATCACCCATTAGGCTGGATGGGAGGAGGGAAGGGGGGTAATTCCCTTATGGGTCCCCTCTTCTTTCCCCCCCCCCCCCCCCCCCCCAGTTTAATTCATAGTGGTGGGATGCAAAAGCTCCCGAGAGAGTGATGGATAGTGGGAAATGAAGAATCCAAAGGAGGTTTATTGAGCCCATCAATCGCAGGCGAGGCTGCTGCCATCAAAGGCCCAGCCTGTTTCGGCAGAGGTTACGCAGAGGAGCAAAGAGATCGTGTTTCGGGGGAACACAGGGCACTGGCAGGGATGTGAAGCCCAGGAGCTCCTGGCTCGGCCCCGGTAAGAGGAGCCGGTGCCTGCGGAGCAGGGTGGAGAATGGTGGCCTTGACCTGGCTGGGGATGCTGATCCTGCTGAGGTTTTGGCTCCTTGGTCTCCTCTGGGACACCGGGCTCTGCAGCCCAGGCAGGAATAGTGGGGTGAGCTGAAGACCCTCATCACATGCTTCTCTCTGACTCAGATGCCCACCTGCCCCTGCACATGCCAGAGAGGGGTGTCCCCCAGCACAGCACCCACCCTCTTGGTCAGGGTGATAGGAGACACCTCAGGGTCCAGGTTTGTATGGTCCTCATGTCACACCATCACGTGCCTGGCCTTGTGCTGCCATGATTTGACTGGTGTTGTCCAGCAGATGGGTTAGAGGTTCCAAAGGACCTTCCATATGGTCACCAAGATGTTGCCACCTTGCCTGGACCACAGAAAGGGACCTTCCCTTGGAGCGAGACAGCATCCATCTCATGAGGATGGGCAAGTTGGGCTGGAGGACTTGGAGATCACCTGGTGCTGGGACAGCAGTGACACACCTTGGTCTCAGAGACAGGTGGCAAAGCCCCAGGCATAGATGATGTGCTGTGCAAGGACATGCTGGAAGGGGAGTTGACACACCACCCAGGGAGCTTGTCAGCTCGGTCTCGTGATGTTGCTGCCCAGCAGATGTTCAGGCTGCAGCTTGCCCGATGGGGCTCCCCGGGGGCTGTGGGCGCTGTGCCTCCCGTCTCTCCTTTCCTTCCTGCTTTTCCTGTGGCTGCTGTGTCCCCAGGCAGCTGCAGATCGGGGCGCTGGCAAGGTGGCATCTGCGGGCACGTTTGGAGGTTGGTCGCTGGGGCGATGCTGGCTGGGATGGTGGGTAGGTAGATCTTGTTTTGGGCTGCTTGCCTTTGCCAGTGACCCCATGGGGAAGCGAAGAGTGCACAGGAGACCCTGTGGTGGTCCTTCACCCAAACACTGCTTGGTAGGGCAGATGCATTCCTGGGAGGGATGTTGCCCTGGGCCAGGGTTAGCTCAGCTCACTTTACCTGCCGGAACCCCAGGCCCAACATCCAAGCTCTGCCAGCCTTTGGTGACCCAAGGGGAGGGGAAGGAAAAGGGTTTGCAGACGTGTGCACCGCTGCTGGGAACTTTACAAGCTCCTTCTACCTTTTTACAGAGCTACATTCCTGGGAGGTGAGGTCAGAGCTACTTCCCTGTGCAGGCAAAACCAAGGGATGGCTTAGAGAGTCGATGCTGTGTGGGCTGGGGGTGAGGTCTGGGGGCTGAGCGGGGTGCTCATGGGGGGCTGGCGGGCTCCGTCCTTCCTTCTGCTGGAGCCTGTGCTGGCAGAGAGCAGGATGGTGGTAGCACCTTGCTGTGGGACAGATGTTGGGGCAGAGGGGACCTGCTTTCTAGCTGAGTTTTACCCCTCTGGGATAGGGAGGTAAAGGTCCCAGTCGGTCTCGCAGGTCCTGATCTAGAGGGAGTCCCTGAAGGGACCCAAAACCTGGCTGGGGATGTGATACCCAGTGGGGCAGCGGGCTGTGGGGCAGCGCAGCTGTAGTGGCGAGTGCCCCACAGGGCCCCAGCCCCAATCCAGGGGATCCCTTTGAAGCTGCCGTGCTCCATCCATCTCCATCCCTGGGTAACACCAGCTGTACAAACAGCAGCCCGGACCAAAGCCGCCCGCTCAGTCATCTGTCTCCTACCCATCACCTCGGAGCCACTGAGCAGCCCTGAAGGGTTTGCTGATGCCCCTGAGCTGTGGGATGAGGTGTCACCAGGCCCTGGATTGGTTCTGGGAGCTCAGTGGCTGCCCCAAGCATCACTGCCTGTCATCTGGGGACATTTCTGGGCACTGGCCTTCCAGCAGCGATGGTGGGAGAGGCACGCTGCAGCTTCTGAGGGGCAGCTCTAGGATGAGCAGTGGAGGGTGTGGGGTTGTCAGGGCCAAAGTAATCAAGAAATAACGGGGAGAAGGAGAAATGAGAACTTGTTGAGTCTGGCATGGTGACAAATCCTCCTTCCTTTTTCTTCTTTGTATTGCTACAAAGGGAGAGGGGCTGAGGTTTCCTCCTGGGGCTGGATGCTTCGTGAGGCATCTGGTAGCACAGAGAGATATTGGGGACATGGGTCACAGGCTCCTCAGCCTTGATGAGATCTCATCCCCTCTTTGCCAGCCTGTGTGTGTGCTGCTGAGCTCAAAACTTGACCCTTGTGCTGGTTTTGTGAGTTGTTGGCGTAAAAACTGTTAAACAACCCAAACAAAGGCTCCAAGTCTATCAGCATCCCGCGGGGAGCGGCCAGGGAACAACGATTAGGTGTGCCCTGAGCACTTGGGTTATGTGGCAGGGTGGGGGTTCATCCCTTCTCCCTTCCCCCCCTCCCCAGCCCAGATAAAAGCCGGAGCCACGAAGGCACAGCTGGATTTTGGAAGCTCCAAGTCTTCCCCTGGCTGCAGGAGTGACCTGAGAAGATAAAGCCCCTGGGCTCGGCACCTCCATCCCTGTGATTCTAAGAGGACCCACCTTGGTTGCCTGCTACCTCTGGCCATCTCTCTCTGCAGCCCACGGAGGGAGGACAGAGATGGCCATGGCAGCCAACGTCTCCGGTGGGATGCAGGATGCCCTTCCAGAGGATGGCTTTGCCGGCGCCGATGACCTCGTATCTGACTGGTACATCTATGAAACCATGGAGCCGGCTGTGTCACAGGATGAGTAAGTGTCCAGCCTTGCTGGTGGGTGCCCTATGTGTCCCCCCTCCCTATCCCTGCTGGGGTCACTCCGGGCAGCTGCCAGCCTCCTGTCCCGCTGCTCTGTCCCCTTTCTGTAGACCGATGGTGCTCCTGGCAAGAGCTGGGGGGAATCCTGCAGCAGGCATCCCTGCTAGTTACGTGCCTTTTCCCTTAGTCTTCCCTGAAATGCAAAGCCAGGTCTGCTATTATCCTCCTCCCCCGACCCCTTTGAAGCCCCCCCCCACCTCCAGCCTTTGCTGGCCTGGAGAGTGCTGCTCTGGCTCCGTCCTTTTGGGTTTGAAGACCCCCTCAGGACACAGCCTCCTGAATGGGTCCCCTGCCTTAAGCCCAGCCTGGTTCCAAGCAAGCAGTTGTGTGGATTTTTGGGTGTGGGTGAAAAGAGTTGGGAGCACACCTTGATCTGCCAGCAGAGATCTACTGAGATGCTGGCAGGGATCTACTGGGATGCTCAACCAGGTCCCCACATGCCATGGTGACCCTGACCAGGTTTCCTACCTGCAAAATAAGGCTGAGCATCCCTGGGCACCAGAGCCCAACCTTGCAGCAAGGACCCAACACCTCGTGCCTTCCCAGGGATGAGTGCTATAGGGAGCGGAAACTGAGGCACGGAGCCCCAGGGGGATTTATGCAAGGTGTCCCACAAGGCTTGAAGCTGGGCATCCCAAGGCCCTTCTATCAACATCTATTGTCCCTCTGTTGACTTAATCTTCTGTGGGTAGGTTTTATGCCTCTCAGTTGACTGATACCTAATCCTGAGGGCAAGCAGGAGGAGATCCCAGCAGCGACCAGCCCAAAGGGTTCCTTCTCACCCTTGTTCTTCTGCATGGCAAAACACCCTTTGAAATCTTCCTGCCCAGCCTTGATTTCCCCAGGTGCAGCCCCATCTGTGTGACCCAACACCTCTGCTAGACACCCCTGGGGCATTTTTCTGGGTGTCCTTCTTTGCAGCAAGCCATGGTCAGTGGAGGAACAGAGGCAGCACTGGGCCAGAGGAGGAGGGCGTGGGGCGGAGGGGGGGACAGGTCCCCATCTGGTTGCACTGGATTTAAAGGGGACGGGGGCTCAGGGTGGGGAGTGTGTGTCCCCTCTGTGATTTACAGCGCTCGGGGTGTTCAGCTCCCCAGCACAGGGATGTGCTGTTGGGTGGAGGTGGCTGGGACACGATCATGCCTGGCCTTGGGGAGAGGAGGGTGGCTGCTGCAAAGCAGAGATTAAGGGATGCACTGAAGGCCAGGGAGTGAATAAATAAAGCAAAGCCTGGCGTGCCTGCTCTGCTGGCCTTGGCTACCCCAGGCAGATATCGCCATCCCCCCGCCGACCCAGCCAAGCTCCAGAGCTGGGACTTCTCCCATGGGAAATGCATCAAAACACCCTACAAAGGCTCTCCACCTTCATCCTTCCTTGCTGATGCTCCAGCGGGTCTTGGCATCCCTGGATGTGCATGCAGGGAGGTCCCCCAGCCCCTGCGGGGCTCAGCTCAGGACCGCTCCTGGGCGTGATCTCTCTCACTTGATCAGAGTCATCTTCACCTGATTGTAAAGTCATCCCGTGAGGGTGACTTCACCCCTGGCTGCTGACAGTTGTGTAACCCAGCTTTTCAGGGCTTTGCCCCTTGGACCAAAACTGCCCCTGTGTACATGCCCCATCATCTTTGCTTTGCCCCTTTGGGGCTAAATACAGCCACACATTGTTAACTTTATTTGTTTCTCCTCCCCTTCCCCTCTTCCTAGCATGTTTCCCAGCATAATCCCAGACTGTGACCCCACCATTTCCCCCAGGCTCCATCACACCTGCATGGCACCCATCTCTGTAAGTACCCACCAAGTCTTGGGGGGGAGGGGTTAGCTGCCCTGATGTCCTGCTTGCCATGCCCCAGCTCATGTCATGCCCATCTATTCCCAACTTCTCTGGCTTGAGCTGGGGCCTCGCCCCTCTCTGGGCTTTGATTCATGCCTGTAGTGAATAGAAAGCTGTGATTTATTTTAATTTTTTCCCCAACGTGATCCCTCTGAGGCATTTAGAACCCATAACTCATCAGAGCAGGCTGAGAAATCCCTGTCCCTGCTGGATTTAGGGTGCTGGGTGGAGATGGTGTCTCTGCAGAGGCTCCCATCACATAGCAGCACGTCTGAGCATTCTCTCCATGTACTTATTGCTCTCTTGGCTGGGTTTCTGGCAGCTGGCCGTGCTCGTAGGCTTGTCCTTGCTGGTGAAGCGCAGGCGTCTCCACCGGAGCTGCTGGAATGGTGTCCCGGGACTGCTCAGGTACCCCCAGCCCTGTACCCTGGGTCCCCGGGGTCCCTGTCACCCTGCAGCCAAGCAGTCCAAGGGTTGCTGAGGTGCAGCATGGGATAAACCAGCTCTGGGGCAGAGGATGGTGGACACCAGGGGTGCCTGCGACCTGGCATCAGGCTTGTTCTTTCCTCGCCTCGCAGCCCAGCCAACTTTCTGGAGGAGGAAGGCAACAGAGGGCTGGTGGCTGCGGTCTTTGGCATCCTCTTCTCCTCCCTGTGCGTGCTGGTCTTGGATGCAGACCCTCTGCCACTTGTCACCCACTCCTCTCAGAGCACCCGGGGTAAGATGAGCACCCTCCCAGTCCCTGGGCACCCAGCTCCCCCTGGTCTGTGCTGAGCCTGCTGCCTTCTCTTGTCTTACTCTCCCCATCATCCTGTCCAGAGTACTGGAAGATCTTGGCTTTGTTCTACTACCCTGCCTTCTACTACCCCCTGATTGCCTGTGCTGCTGTCCGGCACAGGGCCAGCTACGTCCTGGGCTGCCTGCTCTCCTGGTGCCACTGTGTGGTCCTCATCTGGCAGAAGGTGGATTGTCCCCAGTCGCCCAAGGTACGTGTCCCAGTGCCCAGGGAGGGAGGGAGGAGGATGGTGTGAGGTGGCTCCAGGGCCAGAGGTGGCTTTCTCATTTCCTTCCTGAAGTGGCATCAACCTGCCCAGGATGAGGTCCCCAAACCAGAGTGATGTGGGGCGTGACATCTCTGCTTCTCTCCAGATATACAGGTACTACTCCACGCTCTCTTATGTCCCCATCATCCTCTGCCTTCTGCTCTTAAGCCTTTGGTACCCAGCCCTGCTCATCAGGAGCTTCACCAAGAAGGAGGAGGCCTTGGATAAGGAGGTAAGGACAGCCCCTTGATGGACACACATGGTGCCCCACAGCCCATCTGTCTGCAGAACTGGGGTGCTCCCAAGGTACACGTTCCCTACTCTGGCTCCGGGAGCTGCCTCCCCTCCATCCCTCTGACGGCACGGGTCGCTGCTCTGTTTATCTCGCTGGATTTGAAGAGGGAGTGAAAAATCCATCTTTGGAATAAACTCCTTAGTACAAGAGGCTTAAAGGCATCAATGCATCCCATTCAGGCCGGGACTGGGGTCGCCTTGTTTTCTCAGCAGGCTGGATAATCCCCGGCCCTTTGAGAAATGCTGGGCTTTGTTGGGAAGAGAGGAGGAAAAACCTACTTCAAAAAAGCCAAGGAAAATAAACCATCAGCCCAAGCGTGGACTGAAGTGACCCCCAGGCCCTTGCTGGGCTGGCCAATGGGGAGAAGGGTTTCAGCAGGGCCAGGCTGTCCTACCGGTGTGCCTGCTTTTGGGCTGCTTTGTTGGGAATGAGGGAGATTTGATTCCCACCCTTTGTGGTGCTGGGATATTTGCTGGCAGCGGGGCTGCTCTGAGTAGTTCCTTATCCAAACAAGGGCTGGGAGCTCGTTGCCTGCATCCTGTACGGCAATGGGTGGGTGGGTAGTGGAGCGAGGAGGTGGGTGCTGGATTGGGATGTAGATGCTCTGTTGAGAGTCCCCTGAAAGGAGAGGCACATCTCCCTGCCCCAAATGCCTCAGCACATCCCTGTGCTCAAATCGTGTCACTAACTGCTGCCTTCTTCAAGGTCCTGGGGCGAGGTTATTACAAGAAGTACCTAAAGGCCATCCTCTCCAAACGCCCTCAGAAGGGGAGGTAAGGATGCCATCTCCCTATGGGAGCCTCCCTGCTCCAGAGGGACATGCTCCTCATCCTCTTCTTCCTCCCCCCACCCAGCTCCACGAAGATAGAAGAGAGCCTCCTATCAAGAGTCCAGGCGTATTTACGCTCCTACGCCTACACTCCCGAGGAAGGTAGGCTGCAGGCTGTGCTCTTGGCTGCAGCAGCAGCAGCTCGGCAAACAGGCTGCCTTCCCTTCCCTTTCCCCTCCCCGGGGAGAGCAAATGCCATTCTTGGCTCCTACCCCAAAGCATCTGTGCCGCGGCAGCTGCCGCCCGCCGCACGTGCGACGCCTCGGCTCTGCACAAACTGTTGCGGTTTGGGGTGGGGAGTTGGACATCCCCCCCTCCCCTGCACCGTGGGGGTATGGGGGGGCTGAGGCAGCGAGGTTCAGGCAGTGGGTTGTGCTAATTATTGCAGCCTGATGCTTGATCAGGCTATGATAAGGGCATAAAGGCTGTGGGGAGGGGATAAAGCCCCTAGCAGGCTAGGAATGGGGAGCTGCTTCTTGCCACCCCTCCACTCCCCATGGTCATCCCAGGGATGAGGCTTCTCCCTCCAAGGGGTGCAGCTATCCCCCACAGCAGGCACCAGGGCTGCTGGGTGCCTGGTTTGGTGGGCTTGCCGAAAAGGAGGAGCAACAGGGGAAAAAACCCAACAGGCCAAAATACAGAGGAACCGCTCCAGGCTGTACATCCCAGCAGGATTTCACTGGGGAAATCCCAATTAGTGTTTGATTGCCCTGGGGTCTTGTGCTCTGGCCCCCCCGGGGCGTTTGCTTCAGCTGATGGGTTGAGCTGGCCTGCAAAGCCCCCCCTACTCATCCCCCACCACCCCACATCCTGATTCCTCTCTGATACATCCCTCTGATTCTGCCCTCCAGGTTTCCAGATCCCGCTGAAGCTCATCCTGTCCATAACCACAGCCGTGATCGCCGTTTACCAGGTGATGCTGGTGGCTAAATTCCAAGCAGAGCCCTCTCTGCTTCCTTGGCCAAGGCCTCTCGAGGCAGAGGAGCCCAGAGGTCATGGCCACGCCACAGTTTTGGCTAACAGGGAGGGTATTAGCATGCCTCAAGGTATTACCATCCCTCAGCTGAGCCACAGAGATGGGCTGTGTGCTTCCAGGGCTCAGCCAGCCTTAAGTCCTTAAGCTAAGGCGATGGCTCAGCAGCGGGGTGCTGTGACCCGGGGCTCACGTGGCACTGCTCCCTCCCAGGTTGCCCTGCTGCTCTTGGTGGCAGTTGTCCCCACCCTCCAGATCGTGCGGGCGGGGATGACGAAGGACATCGTGGTGCTGTTGGTCCAGTTTGGCCTGGTGCCCTCCGAGAACCCGTCTGTCCCTGGTGACATGGAGAAGGAGCTCAACACCGTCAAGTACTACCTGTGGTCACTGGAAGGTGGGTTCCCAGCCAGGTCCCACATCCATGCCTGAGTTTTTATGAGGATTTTGGAACTTATCAGAGAGATTTCTCACCCAGGCGATGGTCTGGGAAACCAGCTGGTGATGGGGCAGCTTCCAGGGGGACATAAAAACCAGCTGCTGAAGCCACAGCCACCAAAGGCAGCTGCATGACCCCGGTGCCGCACCGGGCATCTCCCAGCTGCCACCATGTGCCAAGACGATGAGGCAGGGAGAGCCCTTGTTCTGTGATACGTGCTGGAATGAAGCAGATGGGCTCTTGACCCCCTGCGCCCCCGAATAATTGGAAACCCTGAATTGGGGGATGAGGAAAGGCAGCAGGGGTGCCCCCTCCCTCTATAGAGCTACCTTGGGGTACCACCAGCCAATGGGGAGCCCTTTTTATGGCTTTCCTAGAGTCACCAAGCCTCTCTCAGCCTCTTCGTTTTCCTGACATCTCCATCCCTCTTTTCCTTCTCTCCCCCCACCTTGAATTTTCCTCTCTGGGATAGTTTTCCAGGCTCTCTCCATCCCACTCCCCATTTATCATGGCTCACTCAGCGATTTAATTTTCCAGACCTAAGCTAACCTGACTGCTGGTCTTTGCCCTCCCCTTTCACCATCTTGCCAGCTCGAGCCCATCAAGGAGATGGAGAAAGGCCTTTCTGTATTGCAAAAGGGATAGAGAAGGGAAACTGAGGCACAGTGTCCCACTAGAGAGGACAATAAAATCCTGTTGTCAGGAGATGGAGAAAGGCCTTTCTGTATTGCAAAAGGGATAGAAGAAGGGAAACTGAGGCACAGTGTCCCACTAGAGAGGACAATAAAATCCTGTTGTTGCCACAGCCCTGACCCATCTGTCTTCCCCCCACCCTGTCCCCTCCACAGTCTGCTACATCTGCTCGCTGGTGCTGTGCTGCCTGCTGACCTGTGCCATGCTGCTGAGGACACTGGTGATGCACAGGTATGGGATGGAACCTGCTCCTCAGGTTTTCACCTTGTCACCAGGCCAGGATGCAGCTGGTTTTTCTCTCTCCCCCTCTCCAGGAACAACCTGAAAGCGCTCTACCAAGGGGCCGTGCTGGATGTTTTTTACAAAGCCCACATCCTCCGCCCATCCCGACAAGCCATCGTCTGCTGGATGAGCTTTGCCAGCTTCCAGACAGCTTTTGCCTGCTTGGGTAAAGGGTGTTTGGGGGTTGGGGGTGTGTGAGGGGAGAGCAGATGAGTGGGGGCCCCCTGCCTTACAGATTTAAACCCCTCTGTCCCCTTTCTCACCACGTTTTGCAAAGGGATGGCTCCGAGGCTTTTGTTCCTCTTTCCCCAAACACAATCTGTCCTTCTGTGGGAAGGACCATGCTGAACACCAAATGGTTGGGGAGTAAAAAAAGGGGGGGGGGGAGAGAAATGATGACTTGGCTCAAGCCCAAATATTTTGATTTGAGAAGCTGTCGCAGCATCTCGTGCAAAGGACTGTCTGTCTCCTCTGGTCCCAGTCTTCACATCCCAGATGCTCCTTGCTGTGCATCCCTGGGTCTCCCCAGGCTGGGATGGTTGGATGTCCCACAGATGGGTGGAGAATGTCAAAGAGAGGGGAGAAATCTACATGCTACCATGATTCTGAGATGTTTTAAGGCCTCTCTGCCTTGGGGTCTCATGGAGTGGGACTCCGGGCAGCGTCTGCAGTGATGGGCATGCAACACCCAACTGTACCAGCACCCTGAGCCTGCAGAGGAGAGTCAAGCTGGGGGTCCAGGAGGGTGATGGGAGGGCAGAAGGTCCCACCAGGTCTGTAGGTGACCAGCCCTTGGGAAAGGAGACCTCATCTGCTGGCAGATTGCAGAGATGAGTGTGGAGGTAGGAGCTGGGGAGCACCTTGCACCCCCTTTTGCTGCGCTGCCATGGTAAACCCTTGGGTTTCAAGTCATTGAAGCAAAGCAGTGGAGGTGAAGCACCAGCTGAAGCATGAGGAACCAGAGCCACTGCTGATCTCAGTGTGGTTTATGGTTAGAAATCAGAGCCCAGGTTGATTAGTTTTTGGTTTTTGATGATGAGACATCAGAGTTGCAGCCCTGAGTGATGGATCTTCTCAGCGGGGCTGATGTGGGGAGTGATAAGAAAGTCTGAGCTTGTAATTAAACCCTGTGTGGAGCCTTGTGTTCAGAGGGGGGAGGCAGGTACAGATCTCCCAGGCTTTTTATGGGACTGAGATGAAAGACAAGCACGGGTTTGGGGAATCAGAGCAAGAACTGCTTTCCCTGTCCCTGTCTCCCCCTCCCAGGTCTCCTCATCCAGCAAGTGATTTTCTTCATCTGCTCGGTGGGGTTTACCTTCCTCTTTGTCATCCCACTCCAGTCTGGCACAAACACATACCTCTTCAAAGTCATTGAGAACATGTGGTGAGTGCTCACAGCCCCCGGGGGGGCAAGGAGAGAGGGAGGGAGAGAAGACCCAAGGTGGTGCCACAGCTGTGGTGTGTTTTGGGGTGCTCTGTCAAGGGGAGGCTCTATCTTGGGCACTTTGAACTTCGCTGGAGGTTTCTGCTGCCTGGGATGGTGTCTGATGCTTGGGAACTTCCTGGTGTTCAACTTTGCCTCCTCCTTCCCACCCAGGCCCTTCTGGTTGACCCTGGTTGCTGCAGTCATTGTGCAAAACTTGGCAGCTCGCTACCAGTTCCTCGAGCAGCAACCCCTCCGGAAGGAGCTCACCAACAGGTATGGGGATGTGGGGGGGTCTTTGGGGCAGAGCTGTCCCTCCTGAGGTCCAGGACACTGGGACTCTGTTGGGTTTACTTGTGCCCCTCATACCATGGGATCCTCTGTGCTGTGAACTCGAGGGCAAAAGCCTGTGGGTTTGAGGGACTCCCAGAAAGGTTCTTTAGGTGCTTTGGAGGGTCATGGTCTGCTTTACAGCCTTGATTTTGGTGGGGTGAAGCAGATGGGCTCTGTGCCCTTCTCCAGCACAGCTTCAGAAGAAGCTCAGGTCCCTCAGGATGGGCTGGACCGGTCCAGACACTGCTGATGGAGGTGGTCCCTTGCTCACTGTCTAAGCCAGCTCTGAAGAGCAGGGTGACAGGTGGATCTAGGCATCCCGCTCTGACCAGTCAAGGCACTTCCATCACCTCCTTCACTTGCCCAGCATTGCGGGGAGTCTGCTGTAGGCAGACTGGCTTCCACAGGGGCTGGTGTCCTGCTGACCACTATACTTGAGAACTGTCTGGTTTCCAGGAGAAACAGACACCCTATGTGTGCTGGAGGCCAAGCTTTGAGGTCCTGATGGTGCACCACTCTGTCTCCTCTCCAAGAAGAGTGTTTGCTTCTCTCCATGGGATGGAGACATCTCAAACAGGGACCGTGTCTGCTGAGGATGGAGGGAAGGGTGGGAGGCTTATTTTGGCCAGAGGTCTCTCTGGCAGGGAAGGAAGGGCAGCACTCTCTGTCCCATGGTGTTTGTGTTCCTTACTCCTCCTCCTCCACCCACAGGCGAGCTCTCTACATAGTCACCTACCTGCTTTTCCCCATAAACGTCCTGGTGGGTGTCCTAGCTGGGGTGTGGAGGATGGTCATTTCTGGCCTTTATAATGCCATCCACTTCTGCCAGCTGGACATCAGCCTGCTCAACCGTGGCGTGGAGACCTTCGACCCAGGTGGGACATGGGGCTGGGTCCCTCCTGCAGCACCTCCACAAGCATGAGGACCCTTCTCCCACCAACAAGCTCCTTGGGTGACCCAGCTGGGGGAGGGGGGTCCTGCATCACCAGGAGCTGGTGGGGCTAAGGGTGGCTTCAGGTCCTCATTCAGAAATGGGTGAGTGGGACAACTACAGCAGGTGGCCCCTCTTGATGCCTGCTTGGTCCTGTTTCTCCATCCATCCCCAAAGGTGGGTGATGTCCCCCTGGGCTTCACCAGAAGCTGAAAGCAGCGGGGAGGGGAGAGCTCATCCCTCCCTCCACAAAAAGCAGGAAAACTGCTGTGATTCTGGGAGCAGAGCACATCCCCTGAGTCTGGAGACAGACCTGCTATGGCCTGGCAAACACCACTCCCCTTTGCTCCAGGGCAGGAGGGAGGGGGGAACCATGAAGTCCTGCCTCCCACCCCCCACCCCTCCCAACATGTTTACAGTGGGCTGTGTTCCTCCAGGCTACCACACGTACTGCCACTATCTGAAAATCGAGGTCAGCCAGTCCCACCCGGTGATGAAAGCCTTTTGCTTGCTGCTTCTCCAGCTGGCCAGGCCCGAGGGCCCCACGGGGGTCCGGGCCAGCAATGTGGAAGAAGGTGAGACCCTTGGGGTGGGGTGTGGAGGATGTGCAGACATTGCTGTTGGGTGGCACCGGGGTCTCTGCGGGTTTGCTGTGGCTCTAGAGATGCTGCTGGTGCCTGGGGGTAAAGGTTTAGGGTTGTGGTTCTCCTCTGCTTGGTGCGTGTCACCATTGCCAGCCCAGGGATGTGTTTCCCAGTCCTCTGCCCCTGCAGAAAGGCAGGATGGGGCCTGCCTGCTTTTGCCCTGGGGTGCAGATGGCACCTGAAGGGAGCTGGGGCTGCAACTCTGCTGTTCCCCTCCCCGTGTCCTTTCAGGCATCCAGCTGATGCAGCCCAAGAAGGCTCCACCGAGCAGAGCCAGGTTCAAGCAGAGCCGAGCCCGGTGGTGGCTGGCCTACACCCTCCTCAACAACCCCTCGCTGACCGCCTGCCGGAAGACCGCCCTCTCCGACCCCACAGCCAACGGCACCCAGCTCAGCCCTCCCAAGCCCTAACCTCTAGAGAAGCCCCCCCACCTCTCTCTACCTCCCACACACACACTCCCGTTCCATCCCGTCCCTGTCTTCCATTGACTCTCCTGCACTGGCAGGAGTTTTGGGCGCCTCTTGCCCCTCTCCAGCCTCTGGTCCCTCTCCAGCCGTGACAGGGGCTGGTTTTTAGCTCTAGGTCCAATGCTGAGCCACTACCAAGGTCTAGAGGTGAAGACACAGCCAAGGCACACAGGTCGCCTCCATGCCTGACCTAGGTGGAGAGGGCTTGATGAGCCAAACTAAACCCTTCAGGCATCTTGGAAATGCCATCTTAAGAGTCACTCCTGCAACGAGTCCCCCAGTTCTCAGCAGCTGCCTTTCCAGCACGTGGCAAAGTGGGCAGGCACGAGTCCCCAGTGCCCAGGGCAGCAAGGAAAGAGAGAGAAGGTTCATGTGTCTGTGTGTGTGGAGAGCTCCTTGGCCAGACTGAGCATGAGGAGCTATCTGCATCTTGGCATGGACAAGGTCCCCACTGCCAACCTCACCCTTGGTTTCTCCCTTTTGGGTCTGATTCTGCCTCTCCTCAGGCACCGTATCTAACCCCAGGACTCTTTCCCACCCCACCCAATGTTATGGAAGGCTGAAAATCCCTGTCTGCTCCTGCTCCGGGCCATGAGGTCACAGAACTTTTAGCATTCCACTCCCTGTAACTCCTGTCTCCTTGGTGCCTCTTACTTGCCCCCCTGTTTTATGGAAAGGCAGTGGTCTCCCAGGGCCAGTGACTCCTGAGCAAGCTATACTGGGATACACTGGGATACATGGAAAGCAGCTTTACGCTTTGTGTGGACGTGCCAAGTTGGGGAAGGTCAATAAATCACATACCTCATTCCTACCCTCGGCGTGTGCTTGGTCTCCTGGCTGTTCCCCAATGAGCCAGACCTGGCAGGGGGGGTGTGAGGACCGCCATAGCTGTGTCTCTGGGTGATGGCTGAGGCTGACCTTGCTCAGCAGAGGCTTTACAGTAGTTTTGCTTCACCTGGGGGTGATGGGACTGAACCTGTGACTTCCTTAGGGAAGTTTTACTGCCAAGCTGCTCGCTGTGTTTTCTCGTGAAGGATGGGAAGTGAAATGGGATGCTGTGTGGCTGAAGACCCAGAAGTAGGTGTTTGTGAGCTGGATCACCTCTTCCCACAATGTGCCCCTTACATCCCACCTTTGGGGGCTGGAAGGGTACCTGGCATCAGCCCACCATTGCAGGCCCCAAGCAGGGCTCTCAATACTGGTGGCTCCTTGTTCTTCCATCTCAAGCACCTCAGCCTGGCCAAAGCCACTGTCTTTGAGGCTTTACAGCCCACCCCGCATGGAGCAGGGCTACAGATCCCCTCTGCTAAGTGGGGTTTGAGACCCTGGCTCCAGGGATCTTCTCAGAGGGGGGCAGACCTGCTTTAAAAGACCCTATGCCCTCTCCCTGGGGTGTTCACAGCACCCTCCATGGGAGTGGGAGTTGTTTAGAGAGTACTGGCATCTCCTCACAACGCTGAAGTTCCCTGGGTGCCCAACCCCCTCCCTCTACATCCCAGTGAAGGTGTTGGGGGAGGGTAGGGGGGGGCTGCCTTCCTCTGCTGCCTGCAGGTGCTGCCCATCCAGCCCCCTGCTGTGCTTGGATGCTCAAAATCCTGTCTCATCTGCTGCCCTGGCCAGCGCTGGTTTAATCTCCTTTGATTGCTGTCTGGCACATTGTGTGATGTCACCCAGATGGGTGACAGCAGTGGTGCCAGAGGCAGATCTGGGTGCCCAAGGTGTGATTTCTGCTGCTTTCCTGCCTCTGGGCTTATATCTGCTGGGGTTTGCACCCCAGAAACAAGGTGCTGGGTGGTGGGGAGGGGGGGTGCAGGTGTCCCACATGTATCAGGTGAAGGGCTGTGCCTTTCCCTTGCAGCCAGAACCAAGCCATCTCCAGCCTCCCAGGGGCTGGGGCTTTGAAGGCAGTTTCATAACCACTGAAACCTTCCACAGCTCTGGGCCATGGGTGTGGAGCTGGATTTCTGCATCTGTTTACACAGCCCTGCCCCAGGCTTCCTGGAGATGTCTTGGCAGGCAGTGGCCTAGGGCTGATGGGGAGGGAGATGACAACTTGGGCTTAATATGGGAGGTGGTGGCTTCAACCATTTGCTTGTTTTCTTTCCCTTCTTTGACATAAGTGGGGTGCCCTGGGGGTAGAGGAAACCTTTCATAGTGTCTTCTCCCCCCTAACGCCCCAAAGTGAGTATGGCCAGGGGTTATCTCTACCCTCCACCCATCCTCAGTCCTCTCCACCCAACCTTGAACTGATGGTGAGAAGGTTCAAGGAGCTGATGTGGTTGAAGAAAAGCCCTTAACACCACCAATGATGGAAATTTGGGTCTGGGTCATGCTGTGGCTTTGCAAATGTGAGTGATGGAGAAGAGCTGGTGGGGGGGTTGCAGCGTCCTGGGCTGGTGGCCGTGATGCCAACTGTGGTATGGCCTGCTTCATCCAGCCCAGGAGCTTGGGTGGCAGGGTGCCCTGTTTGTTATGAGTGAGAGATGCTTAATAGCACTAAAATTTGCTGTAAAGCGATGAGTAAATTTGGCAGACACAGAGGAATTCACCTTTCTGGCAACAGAACATCCACACAACCAGCAGAGCCGGGGGAGCAGCAGCTCTATGAGGTGAGCAGAGGCTCCCAGACATGGCTGAGGCTGCTGGGACCTGAAACCTTCCTTTCTTATCCTTCCCCTGGATTCCGAGCCCTGTTCCCAGCTGAGGTTGCAGGAATACCTCCCATCCTGGCCTTTTCCCAGGCAGGTTGTTGGTGGTGAGGACCCTGGCTGGGATAAAATTGATGGCAGAAGTTGTATCGTGCAAAGTGAAACCAAAACTCTTCAGCTGAGGCCATGATGTTTCTCTGCTTGTAATGGGAAAAATATGTGCCTGCTTGTTAGCATCCAAAGCCCTACGTGCAAGGAGCTGCTGCCTGACTCTGGGCTGATTTTTGGCTCGGGACCCCCCCAGAGACAGTGTTGATATCTTGCAGCTCCTTGGTTGCCCTTTTCCTTACCCTACAAGCTGGCTGGACACTGAATTGTGGGGCTGGAGAGCTTATGTGGAGGCTTGAGACTCTGGGGCAGCTGTTTTACACCTGGTTTTTGTGTTGCTTCCATCCCCAGGCAGTGATGGGGGGAAGTTTTGGGTACCCTATTGTCGTGGTTGGTTTTTCTGATCATCTGCAGTGTCTGCTGTAGAGATTACAGTAGCTGCAGTGTCAGCCCCAGTGGTTGCAGCAGCTATAGTATCTGCCAGTCTGTTTCCTTTCCCTTCTCCCTGACAGTGCTGACAGTGCTGACAATGCTGCCTGCTATCAAGCAGTGTTTGATAAATAGTGGCCAGAGCCCAGCACAGTGCAGTAAGGTGTCCATCTCTGGGAAACCTACAGCAATTTTTCTTTAGGTATGCAGTCACTTGATCGGGGTCTTGTAACTGTTCAGGAGTGAAGTTCCAAACCATCGGGCGTGAGAAAGTACCTAGGTACTTGCCCATACTTTGCCACATGCCCTGCCACTCGTGATTATTCTGTCTCGGAGAAAGCTCTTCAGTGGTATTCATAAACCTATGCTTGATATATAACAAAAACTGAACCATCTGCCCCAAACCTACCAATAGCAAAATGCTAGTTTGAAAATCCCAGAGATATTGAAGGTTTTCAAAAACTGTCATAAGAGCTGTTGTATTTAGCCCAAAGGAAAAGAATGCAGTGCTGTTATTAACCCCTCCCTGTCCAAAGAATGGACAGGACAGCAAAACCTCATACAAGTACCAGATTAAGCTCATGGTCATCGATATTATTGTATCATAGACCGATATCATAAAATACACTATAATGAAGTATGGGAACAAATATGGGAGCCGCAGACCTGAGAGAGTAAAGAATCCTGCCAGGATTGTATACAGCATGCGATGGTTTTGATACCACAGCCTTGTGAATAAATACCACAGCATCGTGACCAGAGATTGCTTAAACAACAGTGCTTATCTTAATTGCGATAGTTAGGGTCAGATCTACCGTTATCCCAACCGTTCGTGCCCCACGTTGGGCGCCAAAATGACTGTCGTGGTTTTGCCCCAGCCGAGGGCCGCACCCCACACAGTCACTTGTACTTTTAAAAGGAAGGGGGAGGGAAAGTTGGGGGAGGGGAAAAAGGGAAGGAAGAAGGAGGAAAAGAAACCACAACCTATAAACCAGAACCACGCAGGTTGGGATAAGGATAGTTTACTAAACAATAACAGAAAACTAGATATAACAATAACAGAAGTTTAAAGCACAAAATAGATGAAACTGGTGATACACAATGCAGTTTCTCACCAAACCACAGAACCCAGGCCGCACAGCTTAGAGCCGTCCCCGAACCCGGAAACTGCCCGTCCTGGTGTTGTCTCCTCCTCTTCCCCCCAGTCCCCCTTTATACTGAGCATGACGTAACTGGCATGGAATATTCTCTTTGGCCAGTTCGGGTCACCTGTCCTGGCTACGTCCCCTCCTTTCTCACTAGTAAGGAAGTATGCAGAGCTGAGAAAGGTCCTTGATTGCCCGGCAACAACTAGAAACATCAGGGTGCTATCAGCACTGTTCTCATCCTAACACCCAAACATGGCATTCCATCCACTGCTAAAAATAATTAACTCCATCATAGCTGAAACCAGGACACCTATAAATGCATCCTTCATCCCGGGTTGTTGTGGGAGGATGCTACAGTGTGGGGAGAGCTTTGGGGTTGGGGTAGAGGGAAGGGGATTGGTGATGAGCTGTGATACCCCAGCTGACCAGGGGTTTTGGGGGGACAACAGAGAGCACACAACAGCTTTTTCTTTTCTTTTCTTTTCTTTTTTAAAAAAAGGTATTTATTGTGGTTGGGACGTTGCTGCCCGCACAGCTTTGGTTATAAGGCAGGGGTGGCTGCTGGGGTCTGCCTGGCTTCCATGAGTGAGAGCTGGCAGAAGGCACAAGAGCTGGACCTCCCGTGCCTTGAGGGTGGGGGAGATGGAGATGCTCAGCCCCCCCACCATGAGATGAGGGGTCCCCCAGAACCCCGTGGCAGCCGCCTATGGCATATATGTCCCGCGTGGGAATGCTAAAGCACTTAAGGAGTGTGTTTATGGCTTATAGGTCAGCTCAGTTTCTCTCTGTCTCATCTGGGTTTTCCCAGTCTGTCTTCCCCCCTCAACGCCCTGGCTCCATTTCCCACCAGAGAGCAGAGCTGGGAAATGATTCTGGTCTCAGTCCCTCCCTGCCAAGTTTGGAGCCAGAGTAGGGCAGCTCGGTGGGTCCAGCCCTGCCGAGCGCTTCGGACCGCAGGATTCAGTGGTATAACGGGAAGGGGGATAGATGAGGGGGAAAATCAGCTGCATCGCGTTTGGGAGAGGTGCTGAGGGTGGCAGGGCCTGATCCTACAGCACACAGGGAGGGTGCAGGCACCCCAGGTGCTCCCAGCACCCAGCCAGTTGAAGCCCTTTGTGCTCTTGCATGGATGGAGCCCGTGGAAAAGGTGGTTTTTTCCTGCTCCACAGAATGAATGGCTGGATCCAAGCCCATGGTCCCATCCAACATGTCCTACCAGACCCATCGCATCTCTGCACCCCTGGGACCCCATGCCCTGGCTATTCCCTCACTCTCAGACTTCTCATCCTGCTCCTTGGTGCTTCACAGGAGGTTTGTGGTAGGAAGGATGCACCAAGAGCCTGGGTGCTGGCTGTGGCAGGGATGTCATCCCTGCTGCCACTGGACCCATGGGATCTTCTTTGAGAGAGATCCCCCTCCCTGGCCACAGCTGACTGTTGTGGGTGGAGGAGGGCTCGTGGTGGTGGGCTCTGAGGATGGGTGATGGTCACCCTGTTGAGGGTGGACTTTAATCCTGCAGCTGTGCTTTGGTCTCAGAAGGGAGCCAAGTCAGGAGGTGGCAGATTTGGGCACCTGGAAAGCAGCAGCGCAGCGAGGATCTGCTCTACATCACCCAAGCTTGTTTGAAGCTCTAGACTAACAGAGCCCAGCTCTGATCCCCATCTAAGGAGGGGTTGAACTACTAGCCCTGGGCCTGAGTCTTGGCCCCCTTTGGCTCCTGACCGCCCACAGTTCCCAGAAGCTCAGCAAAGGCATGGCACTACATGAAGATAAATGCTACAGAAAGAGGGGGGGACCCCCCAGGGCACCGATTCCTCCTCCTTTTAACAGTAGAGCGTGATGCCCAAAGCTAGCAGGAGGGTCCCCAGGTGGACCTGGGGCACTGCTCCTCCCGCCCTGCTCTTTGACTCCCTTGGTACGTGGTAAATGATGACCAGCTTTTCTCCAGCACCCGAGGGATCCATTTCATCCCCCTTGTAGCAGCTCCGCCCCCCGAGGTGGCTGGCTTGGGGGTCATCTTGGAGCAGGTCTTCAACTGGATTCCCCGACCCAGCCAAAGCCACGTTGACCGAGACATCCCGCATGCCCACGTCGTTGACGGCGAGGCAGGTGTAGATGCCTTCATCCTCCTTGCTGAACTTGGGGATGGCCATGGTACCGTTCTTGAAGACCAAGAAGCGCTCTTGGCTCTGCTTGGCGTTTCCATCCCGCGCCACGTTGGGCCCGCTGATCTCGACGCGGCGGCTGGAAGTCTGGATCTTCCACCTGATCTCTGGGGGAGGGCTGCCGGCCACGCTGCAGTGCAGAGACAGGGTGAGGCCGTCATACATGACGGTGTTGTCCAGGTTGGAGAGGTAGGTGAGCTGCACGGAGGGGGCAATGCAGTAGTGGTTGGGGATGTCTGTCACTGCCCTGCCCTTCAGCCTGCTGGGAGCCACGCACAGGGTAGATCCCCCCTTGGTGATGGAGACAGAGGTGTTCTCAGTCCACTTCTTCAGCCAGAAGACCTTGCAGGAGCAGTTGAAGGGGTTGTTGAAGATCTGCAGCTGGGATAGGGAGGGCAGGTTATCAAAGGTGCCCTCGGCCAGGGTGGTCAACTCGTTGTCGTTGAGCCAGAGGGAGCGCAGGTCCTTCAAGGAGCGGAAAGCATCCCGGGGCAGCCCTGCCAGCCGGTTGTTGTTCATCTTCAGGATCTGCAGACCACTGAGGTTACGGAGGTCCTGCCAGGGGAAATCTGCAATCTTGTTGTGGCTCAGGTCCAGGTTCTTCAGGTGTACCAACAAGGCAAAAGCCCCCGGTTCCACCACCCCAATCTGGTTGTAGCCCAGCCACAGTGACTGCACCTCAGGAACTTCGGCGAAGCAGCCCTGCCTCAGTGACCCGATCCTGTTGGCCGACAAGGTGAGGATGGTCACGTTGGAGGACAACCCCTTGGGTACCTCCTGGAGATCTTTGTAGGCGCACTCAGCCAACAGCCGCCCGTTCTTCTTGGTGGAGCAGGAGCAGGCGCTGGGACAAGCCAGGCAGGGCCCCAGGAGCACAGCCAGCCCCAGGCAGCAGAGCAGGGGCCTCATCCTTCCTCCTGGGGACAGATGGGGGGGGTAAATCAATGGGACAGGTCAAGCAGAGATGGGGCTCTGCTTTTTCTTGTCATGTCCTAAGAGGAAGCAGTAGAGCAGCGAAGCATCTGTGTGGCTATTGAAATATTCCCTAATCCAAAGAAGGCATTTCCTTGCCAGGAGCAGGGAACTTCCCCCTAAACCCTTCCAAAACCAAGAAAATGCCCCTTTATTCCTTTGAGCTTTGATGCAATAGCAGCCCCCTCCCTCCCCCCAGGATGCTGTTTTCCTAGGTTTCAGGATGAAAACGTTGGGTGCCCGGCGTTCCAAGTTTTACCCGGCTTTAGGAGAAACAGGACAACCACAGCTCTTTCCCAACCAGCCTTCCCCTAAACCATGAAGCTCCCGAGACTCAGCACGCTTTCAGACCTCAAACCAACCTCCTCCCCCTCCAGTCTCCATATTTTTCCATGTCATGGAAAAAACCCCCGGCTTCTCGAGTGCTTTTTCTCAGCAGGCCAGTGTGGGGTCCCTGGCTGCTGGAAGTCTTTAGAGGGAAATATTTCCCAGCTAACTCCTTACTCTCCTTTCTCTTGCCTGACCAAGGAGACTTGGTTCCTGGCGGCTGGAAGCTGTGTCCCACCAGGGAAGAGGTTAACTGCGGCTCTGCGAGGAGCTGGCACCCGGGACCCCTTTGTCTCTGCCTTGTAAGCAAGTTTGGCTGCTCTTTCCAATCCCAACCTTGTCATTTTAAGCCAGGGGGGCGAAGGGGAGGCGGGGGGGAGATGGTTTTTTGGCAGTGGTGACGCTGAATAAGCCCTGCATGCCAAGGGAGGAAGGAGGGGGAGATGTGGGGGGGCAAAAGAGGATGCAAAGGGTGCTGTCCTGCAGGCACAGGCTGGGGTTTAAGGGATCTGGGGGTGATAGAGGGGTGAGAACCCAGCAGTGCAGGGGTGGGGGGGGAGGTGGAAGAAGGGGGGAGACACTTAAAGTCCCTGGCTGGTGTGATCTTGCGGTGTCCCCTCTCTGTCCCAGCCCACCCTGCCCAGGTGTTGCTTGCAGGGACAGCCCCCCCCATCAATGCGCTGCGGGATGGGGAGGGGAGAACAGGGATGGGGGCACAGCGCTGGGGGGGAGAGGAAATTCCCGCCGAGGAAGGAGGAGGTACGTGGGGGGGTTCCCGCGCCGCTTGAGCTCCCCGAGCACCCCTGCACCGCCACTCTAACCGGCCCCTCGGGAGCTCCGTTACCTCTCCCCGCCGCCTCTCGCTGCCCCGCTGCCGGGGCGGGCCGAGCCAGCCCGGGGGCGGTGTGAGCGGGGCCGGCACGCTGCATACCAGAGCCGTGAATAACCATCCAGCCCTCCCTCCCTCCCTCCCCGGCCTGGCCAGCCCCCGCTCCCCACTCCCCAGAGCTGCCCCCCGCTCCCTTCCCCGGCCCCTCCTGCCCCTTCACCGGCAGCTTCAGGGGGATGGATGGATGGATGGAGCCTCCGGTCGCCTTCGCTCCTCCGGAGGCTGGCGGGTAAACAGGACCGCCGGTTCCCTCTCTCCTCGCCGGGCTTCTCCTCCCCTCCTCTCCCTCCCCTCCCCGTCCCCCGGGTCCTGTTTGTTTTCCGTGGCACCGACCCACTCCCGCCGTCGCAAAACGGCCGCGGGGGCCTTGCCTCCACCCCCCTGCTTCCCCCCGGAGCCCAGCCCCGCCTGGACACCCCACACCCCCCTCCCTCCCACCGCCCGGAGCTGGGGCGGGGGGGCAGAGGTTCTGGATGCCTCCCCCCTAGCCCCACATGTCCTGTCTCACCCCTTTAGGGGACATCGTGGGGAGGGCCGGACGGAGGGTGAGCAGCTTCAGGAGGAGGTGGAGAGCTGCTGGCTGGGGAGTTGCCTCTGGGAGGGGGTTGAAAGGCTTTGGGGTCTTGGGGTGGGGGGAAGCAGGACACTCCACGGCTGTGTGGGAAGGAGGGGTGGGTGCCCAGGGGCTGGTGAGGATCAGAGGAGGAAGGATGAAGAGCTGTAGAGGTACAGGGAGCTCACCCAGAACTATTTCTCTGCCCTACAGATTGAAGCCTTTAAAAGCAGATCATGGGACGTTCAACCAGCGGCCATGATCCCCCCACCTGGGTGAGCATCCAGTCCTTGCTCCCTGCCCTCCCATCCTCATCCTCAACTGGAGCATCTCGGCAGGGGCTGCTGGCGGAGCAACGCTGTGCGGATCAGCTCAAGGACCTGTGAGCTGGGCCCTCTTTGGAACAGCAAGGTGAAGGTGGAGCAGAAGGGGGGCTGGAGGGGGGTGTGTGTGTATCCCAGCCCCATGTATCCCAGCCGCAGCTTGCTGCCTTCACGCTTGTGCTGACACAGCTGCTGCTGAGGCCAGGCAGCGAACACGCTCGGGGTTAAAAATAATGCTGTGCCAGGGAGAGAGGGATTAGCTCCAATCTGGAGCGGTTCATCGGGCGGGCTCGTAGCACCGGGGATGCTCTCTGCTCTCTGTGGAGAGGTTGTCTTCTGAACCCCCACCCCACAGGTGCCCATCATCCTGGAGCCTGTCTGAGAGGGTTCAAGGCACCAGTGAAGGATGCAGAGCAGGGGTGACCAGAGAGGGTAGAACCTAATTCTGCCGGCTCGCACCCCTGGAGCAGATGAAAGATGCTGCTCTGACCCCTTCTATGGGGACCCCGGGCTCCACTCGTGAGCTCACCGAGGCACAACCCCTTCAGAGCCGGTGACCATAGTGTGGGGGATGCAGCAATGCTCTTTTCCCTTCAATTTTTTGAGATTATTTTGGGGTGGGGTGGGGGGGTGTCTGATAAGATCTTCTTTATTCTGTGTCTGTCCTGGGCAGAGGATGCCAGACGCCTTCCCACAGTTTAGATGACACCATAAGCTTGTGACAGCCCGAGCTGTGTGGGAAAGAGCTCATCACCATCATGCGTGGGTACATCCGCCCCCCCACCAACCCCCAGGCTGATGACAGGCTCTGCAGAAGGGTTAATGCCTTAGGAGGGACAGGGATGGAACCATCCTGCTGGGATGCTTTAACCCTTTCCAGGATGAAAAACCCTGGGCATGGAGTGGAGAAGCCAGGGAGGAGGATGCAGAGCTCCATCCCTGACCCCTCCATGTGCCTTTGGGCACCGGGTGTTAATTAGTGCCCTCTCGGAAAGGAGCAAATCTCGGAGTAATCCAGAGCCAGTGGGTAGCTCATCACAGCCAGATTCCCTGTAGATACGTTAGGCAGGGAAATCTATTACTCTCTAATTAAAGGGAGGCAGAAATGATTGTTCTTTTTCTATTCCTTCTATGTTTCTAAGCACAAAACTCAATTATAAGTGTAGCCACAGAAGGGGATTTGCCTGCAAGACGGGGGGGTGTCTCAGCTTGGCACCGGGTTTTAACAGCTGGAGCAAACACCTGGGCTGCTGTGAAGCAGCCTCACATCCCCAGGATTTGGGGGATTTGGGTGGGCACCCCCCTGCCCCTGCCACCTCTTTGCATGCCAACCTGCTTTGTCTGTCTCCCCCGCGTTCCCTGCCGCAGGAGAAAGATGCAGAGGCCGGATTTAAAATAGAATGGCGTCCTTTAGAGGATGGTGACATGGGCGTTTGCTTGGGGCGTGGGTGGGTGTGTGTGGGGTATTAGCTCTGCTGGGGTGCGGAGCCTGCGTTTGGGGAGGGTGAGGGGCTTCAGTGGGGCCACCCGTGGGTGCTGGTGGGTGGGTGACGGTCCCCACAAGACAGCCAGCAGCCTCTTGATCAGGGACACTAGGAGGGCATGTGGCTTTGTAGCTCTAGATAAGGGAAGCAATCAAAAGGAGCCTTAAATCTTTGCCCTGTAATTGTGGGCTTAAATCATCAGCGGGACGAGGGGAGGATGCTCCACACCGGGCTGGGGAGGGGGCATAAATCTACCGGACACCTTGAAGGCTTGAAGCTGGGGGTGCTTGGGGATGGGGGTGACACTTTCCCCTGCCCCCAGCATGGCTCTGCAGGGCAAGAATATATGTAGCTACATATGGGGTGCGTATGGGAGACAAGTGACGGGTGTGTATGTGTGCCCTGAGACAGCAAGCGTGTGTAAGTGGGTAGTGTGGGGAGTTAGTAGTATGTTTGTATGTATACTAAGCGTACACATTGTGTATATAGATATATAGAGAGCTTATATAGATTTTATATAGATACATAGAGCTTATACATAGATATATAGAGCTCATATAGATAGATACGGATCTGTAGGGCTTATTCAAACTGTATGCATGTATTGTTTGCATTTTTCTATAGGGACATTAATAGACCATGCCTATAGAGCCTATGTTACGTTCCATACATTATCTTTTCACACACAGGCCATGTTTCTGTGTCCATGTGTATTGCGTGTACCGCCCGAGCGCACGGGACACGCGTGTGCGGAGCGCGGGCGCCTGGTGGGTGTCTGTGCGTGTGCAGGGCACGCGTGGTGCGTGTGAAGTGAGCCTGGGGGGGTGTGTATGGGGGGTGTGCCTATGGAGGTAACGGGTCTGTGCCTATGGAGGTAACGGGTCTGTGCCTATAGAGGTAATGGATGTGTGCCTATAGGGATACTGGGTGTCTGCCTATAGGGCTGTGTGTGCCTATAGAGCGAATCTGAGCGTGAGTTATATATAACAGGCGTTAACATACATACCGCGTGCAGGCGTGGGTGGCAATAGATACATATTTATAGCGTGTGCGTGCCTCGCCTGGAGCTGCCGTGATGCGTCTCCGTCTCCCACCTCCCCGGCGGTACCGGGATGTACAGGGCACAGCCCGGGGGCAACGGCGGGGTACCGGGTGTACATCCCTCCCCTCCTCCCTCGCCCCCATCCCCATCGAGCACAGACCCTTGTTCCACTTTCAATCCCTTTTATTGACTCTTTCACAGACAGAAGCTCGCAGAAAGGCGCCCGCGGCTCTCGCCGGTCCCACGGTTCTCGGGGACCGGAGGGAAGGGAAGATGAGGGGGTGGGGGGGGGTGTGAGCGGCGGCGGCAGCAACCCTCGCCTCCCGGGACCGGGGTCCCCTCACACACACACGCACACACCACCCCCACCCCCGCCAACCTCCGCCCGCCCGCCAGCAGCACGGACGCGTCTACGGCACAGACACTTGGCTACAAGGCTACTCTACCCAAAACACATCGAGGGGCCCCGCCGGGCCAGGTTGGGAACGGGTTGGGACCGGAGCGGGGACGGGAGTGGGGAGGTTGGGTCACCGCCGGGTGCTCAGTGACATTCCCGGGGACGGCATCGGGGAGCCCCGGTAGCTACCGGGCAGCGGCGGGGCTCATACCCCGGCACCCACCGGGCAGCGGGGAGAGAGAGGAGAGCACCGGGAAACCCTGGCACCTACCGGGGAACGGAGAGCTCTGCCGGGGAGCGGCAGGGACCGGGGAAAATAGGGACGCACCAGAGAGCGATGCGTACCCACCGGGGAGCGGACCGAGGCGCGGCGGGAACCCACCGGGAAGCGGCACGGAGCGGGGATGGAGAAGGATAACGGCGAGGAGCGGTAAGGACCGCACCGGGCTGCGTCGGGGTTCGCACCGGGACTCGACGGGGCTGGATTGGGGAGCGGCAAGACCGGACCAGAGAGCGGAGGGGACTCACCGGAGACCAAGGGAGCGGCGGGGACTGAGCCGTTTCCAGCAGAAAAAAAGAGAAAGGATTTAGGATACTGATTGGGTTTTAATTTTTTCCCGTTTTTCCTCTTTTTTTCGTTTTTTTCCTTTAAAGAAAAAGAAAATAGGGGATGAACGGAGGGCAGAGGCGGGCGGGGGACCGGGAATCGTTGCGATCTTGCCGCTGAGCCGGTCCCCAAAACGGAAACGAAATCGTAGGAGAAAATTCCCGCCCGCATCGAGCATCCCCGGAGCGAAGCCCCTTCCCCGGGGACCTGCCGCCTGAGGGAGGAGGAAGAGGAGAAGGAGAAAGATCAGGACCGTGTCGCTGAGGATGCTTCAGTCTTCCCTCGGAAGAAAAGCAGCGGCGATGCCCCGGGAGGGGAATGGGGGGGCTGAGGATGGGTTGGGGAGTCCGGGGGGAAGTGAGGACCGGAGGGAGCAGGAGGAGAGGGTGCGGGGAGGCTCAGCGGGGGCGCTGCCGGTAGTTGCCGTTGATCTCCTGGGAGATGGTGACGGCCTCGGCACCCAGCGGCAGCTTGTCGCTGTATTCGGAGCGAACCTCGAACTCCTCGCCGTTGGCTTTAGATTGCGACTCTGCCATGGAGCTGGCTGCCACGCTCTCCTCCCGCTCCATCTCGGGAGCCCCTTCGGCTTCCCTCCTCCTCCTCCGCCTGCCTCCTTCGTCATCCTCCTCCTCCTCCTCGTCTTCTTCCTCCACGTCCGCTTCCCCCACCTCACTGGGATTGTAGTTCTTCTCGGACTCCAGGTAGGAGGCGCGGGGGTCAAAGTCAGCGGCCATGTGCTTCTCCATCTGGTCGGGGTTCTGGGCCTTCATGATGAGCTTGTAGGTCTTCCCTTGGTACTTGGAGAGGAGGTGGCACCATGTGGCTCCCATCAGGGGTAAGGTGGCCAGCACCAGCAAGAAGATGCTCACAACCACGATGATGATGAGTGAGGGGATCTCCTTTTTGGTGGTGAAGACCACTTGGACCTGGCAGTCCTCCCCCAGGTAGGTGAGGCACACGGAGTAGTTGGTGCCGGGATTCAAACCCTGGAACCAGTATGAGTTCACCCCTTCCTCAATCTTGGACCACTGGACCAAGGCGTGGCCCTGGCTGCTCTCCTGGCACAGGTAGAGCATCCTGAGGTGGACTTTCTCAGGCTGCATGTAGGTGGGTGTGAGCTGCACCCGGGCATCACGCTCTGACACATCTAAAGCAATCACCCCCAGGTCGAAGGTGTGCTGCTTGAAGTCGCCGCTCTGGTTGAAGGCATGGTTGGAAATGTACTTACTGGTTTGCGTGGAGCCACATTTCTTCTCAAAGGATGGAACCTGGAAAGGGACTTGCCCATCTCCCACAGACTCTGTCCCAGCTGCTGAGGATGGTTTGCTCTGCCGGGTGGGACCGAGGGGTTTGTTCCTCTCATCCGGCATGAGCACACTGTTCTTTGCTCCCTTAGCCCCAGGCTTCTTGTCACCTGGCTGTGCTTTACCCCCCAGCGGGTCTCTCCCAGGCTGCAGTGGGTATTTCTGGGTGCCTGCCACAGCCACGTTGACCGAGGTCTGGTTGCTCCCCATTTCGTTGGTGGCCAGGCAGGTGTAGGTGCCTTCCTCTCGCTTGCTCAGGTGGGGGATCACCAGCGTGCCGTTCTTGAAGACCAAGAAGCGCTCTGGGTCCTGTTTGGGGAGATCTTTCCCGGCGCTTTCTTTCGGGTTCCCATTGAGCTCCAGAGCTTGTCTGGAGGTGCGGATCTTCCAGCTCACTTCAGGTGGCGGGGTGCCTGTCACAGCACAGTGCAGCGTCAGAGTGAAGCCATCAAAGAGCTCTGTGGTGTCCAGGTTGGGATAATAGGTGAGCTGCACAGTAGGTGAGGTGCACTGCATGTCTGGGATCTTCCCCACCGGCACCCCTTGGAGCTGCTCCGGGAGGGCACAAGTGATGGAGTCCTTCTCAGGGATGGAGATGAGCGTGCTGTCCATCCACTTCTTCAGCCACTGGAGCTTGCAGGAGCACTCAAAGGGATTGTTGTAGATCTGCAGGTGGGAGAGGGAGCTGAGCGAGTCGAAGATGCCTTCTGCAAGGGCGGTGAACTTATTGTTGTTGATGCGCAGGGACCGGAGGTCCTTCAGGGTGTGGAAAGCCCCCTGAGGCACCAGAGCCATGTGGTTATTGTTCATCTTGAGCAGCTGGAGGGCGCTGAGGTTGTAGAGGTCTTGCCAGGGGAAGTCCACGATCTGGTTGTGGCTGATGTCCAGGTTTTTCAGCTGCACCAGGATGGCGAAGGTGCCGGGCTCGATGGAACGGATCTCGTTGTGCGCCAGCCAGAGGGACGTCACCTGGGTCACCTCCACGAAGGAGCGCTGCTGCAGCGAGGTGATCTTGTTGGCTGAGAGGCTGAGGGTGGTCACGTTGGAGGGCAACCCCGTGGGCACCACCTGAAGATCCTTGTAGGCGCAGTCGGCAAACTGGTGGGCATACTTATCCACGCAAGCGCAGGGCTCCGGGCACGCCCGGGCCAGGCCGAGCAGGGCCACCAGCCCCAGGGACAGCAGCAGGGCCATCTCCCCCTGCCAAGGGACACAGGGGGCTCTCAGGGCTCCCGCCCCCTCTCCACGCCCCCCTCCCCGCCCGGCGAGAGGCGGCGGCGGGGCCGTGCCCCATTGTCTGTACCCGGCTCCCCCCCCCCCACCCCCCGCCTGCCGCCCCCTCGTCCCTCGCTCCGTCTCATCCGCTCTTCCCCTTTCCCCTCCTCTCCCCCGTTTTCCTCCCCTTCTCCCCCGTCTCTTCCCACCCTTCTCACTCTCTTTTTCTTGTCTTGTTCATGCTTTTCCTTCCCCCTCCCCGCCCCCCTGTTAAATTAAATTTCGGCTTCTTTCTTCTCCGCTTTTATTTTCCCTTTTTCTATTATTTCTTCCGCTTTTTTTTTTCTCCCCAATTTCTCCTTCCATCCTTCTCGCTCTTATTCCCTTCACTTTTCTCCTTCCCTTCTCCACCTCTCCCTAGTTTCCTCCTTCCCGATTTTCCTCTCTTTTCTACCCCCCATCCTTTGCCCATGTCGTGCCCCCCTCGCTGCCCCCCACCACCGGGGGGGTGACCCCCGCACCTTACCCGCTCCTAAGTGGCGTTAAGAAACACGCAGCCCTTCTCCTCCTCGTTACCGGTCCTCTGCATCCTTCTCCCGACTCACGTCCCTGTAGCACGGAGGAGCTTTCACCAGCCCGGACGCGACGGTGAGGGCCGAGGGTAGGGGGGACACACCCCACCCGTACCCCCGCACCTCTCCGGGCTGAGCTGCGAGCCGGAGCGGGGCCGTACGGGCACTGGGCTGCCGAGGCGAGAGCGAAGGGAGGAATTAGCATTTCTGCCAGCCTCCCCCCTCCGCACGGCTGCCCCCTCCCTCCTCGCCACCCCTTTCCCATCCCACCACCCACCCACCCACCGCCGCCGCTCGCCAGCCTCCGGCGGGGACAGAACCGGCTGCTTCCCGGGGCGGGCGCGGCACCCCCCTCCCCCCCTCCATCCCCCGTACCCCCGCCTTCCCTCCCAAAAAATACCTATCATAAACGCGCTCCCTGTAGAGCAACGAGTACAACTCACAAGCAGTTGGCAGCAGCCATGAATTCAGCACACACACCCCCGGTCCCCGCTTTCTCCCCGGTCCCCGCTGTCCCTCCGGGTCGCCACCCCCGCTCCCCTCCGGAGCGACCGGGATGTCGTCGGGGCGGATGCGGGATGCGGCTCCCCCAGGTCCTCCCGGGACATGGAGGGGCCGCAGCCCTTTGGAAACCGCCTACGGACGGGGAAGCGGGGCTCGGGACCTAGCCCAGCCCTTTCGGTAGCCCTCTCTTTGCCCTCCCCCGCCTCCGCCTCCGCCCCTCCGGTGCTGCCGCCCCGCGATGCGGTGTTTCTGCGGGGCGATGTGCGGCGTGGCCGCCGCCGCAGCCCGTCCCATCCCGGGTGGTTCCGTTCTGCAGGGGTGCGAACAGCGTCTAAGCGTTTGAGCTGGGGATGGGAGAATGGAGGGGCGACGATACGAAGGGATGGGACACGGGGGGGTCCCGGGATGGGGCCGTTCTCCCTCATCTTCTTCTTGAAGGTTTCAACCCTGTGGAAAGGCGCGGTAACGGGGAGCCCCCTCTCCCCTCCGCAGGTTCGCCTCGACTTAGGGGGGGGGTCTGTTCCACCCCCGCGAGTCCCGGCCCTGCCCCTCGCCTCTCCCCGCGCCATGAGAAACCCGAGCAATCATTGATTTGTGAGAGGGATCGATTCCTGCCCCTCCCGCCACCCCCCGATCCTACCCCCTGCTCCCCCCATCTCCCCTCCCGCATCCCTCTCTCTCCGCCGCCCGGGGCGGGGGACTGGGACGGCCGGGGCGGCTCCACATGGGCTCGGATGGGTCAGCTCCATTCTGCCGGTATACCCGACACGGTTCTATCGCGACAGCCAACGGCCCCTGCCTGCGGCTACCGCCCCCCCACCCCCACCCCGCCCCACGGAGTCCGGGCACGTCCCAGGGGTAGGACCGCTCCCAAGGGGTCTGGGGCAGGGGGATCTCACTGTCTCCGTGCTTGCTCGCAGGTGGAGTAAAATCCCGGCTATCTCTCCCTCTTGGGGAGCCAGCTCCGCACCCCAGCCCCGAAGCCACGGGGATGGACGTGTTATCCCCAGGTTGAGGAGAGGGGAGGGTGGGGGAGGAAGCCGAGGGGCGTGATGGCTGGAGAGGCAGAGAGGGGAAGGTACTTGACAGCAAAATGCCAGGTCTGATCTTCTATGCTGGCTCCAGGCACCTCCGCCTCCCAGAAAGCCACATCCAAAGACCCCCTTCCCCCCCCCCCCCCCATACCAGGTGCTTGGTGCTGAGGGACCACCTCCACCAAAGCGGTCAGCCTCCGACGTGCCTCAGTTTCCCTTCTTCCCTGCACTGTGAGGGCTGCCAGGTGGCTGCCAGGTGGTTGACACCCACTTGGCTGATGCGCTGCCACCCAAAACACCTTCCTTCCAAGCAAGGGAACCAACACCGCCCCAGAGTCGCGCCGTGGCCACCTACACCACGCTGTCACCACACTTCCCGGCACAGTTGTGGCCCAGCCTAACTGACATCCCCCAGAAGAAGCCTGGACATAGTCCAGGGGACTGTCCCAAGAAGATGGACAAGACCACCACCTGATTTTTTGGGGGTGAGGGGGCTGCAGGGTTCTGCAGAAGCATCAAGCAGGAAGGTGGCATCGCTTCAAATCCAGCGTGGACATCTGCAGGGCAGGGCTTCCCACTGGAGTGGGGTTCCAGCTGCTGTGGTGCTCTCAGCATCTTCTGGGCTGAGCTGTGAGTCATCCCCTTCCCATCCAGCAGCTGGCTGGTCGCCCAAGCATGCCCTCACCCTCACCGTGACACTCTCCCAAGCACTAGCAAGTTGCAGCCCAGGGAATTATGGCATCAGACATTTGGAGTTGTGGTTTGTAGGCATTTTTTCCACCCCACCCCCCCCCCACTTCCCCCCTCTCTGTTGTGCTCTGAACGCCCATGGGCTGTCAGCCTCTCCCAAACCCCACGGCAGTGAGTCCCGTGGGGCAGCGGGGCGGCACCTGGGGGCTCAGCATCTCCAAGCAGGGCAGGTGTGTACCCACACAGCTCCTCACTCCTCGCTGCTGCACAGCTCAAGGTCTCCATGTCGCTGTGGGGCTGCAGGACCATGGGTCAGCCCTCGATGGTATTGATCCATGGTCAGGACTTGGGCTGTAAAGCTCAGGTGGGAGACACAGGGCTGAAAGCCTGCTTTGAGGAGCAAGAAAGTAGGTTAAAGTGCCACAAGGACGTGACCGACATGGAGAAGACGCTCATTTTCTGGCTTGGCTGCTATCCACCACACTACACTGAGCTCTTCCCAAGATGCCTTCATTCATCATGCAGGAGGAAGAAACCCAAGTGTCCTAGATACGGTGGCAGCATTTCAGGAGCATTGGAGGCAGCATGTTGTGCTAGAAATGGGTCAAGGGATGAGGCGCGTGTGATGGGATGGATAACACATCCCTCCTCCTGCTCCTGAGGGCCAGGCCCTAACCTACATGCTCTGGAGGTCACTGTAGCACGAAGCTGCATGGCATGGGTTACATCATCCATCCACCTCTCCATTCATGCTTCTCCAGGAGACATGATGTGTAGGGTTCATGTCACCACTCGTGCCTCAGTTTCCCATGGGCTGAGTGGGGGGTAATAACAACCGTGCTCTGTGGTGGGGTTTTAGACCCCTCCGGTGAGAGCTCCAAGAGAGGATGGAGGTGTGGATGGATGGATGGATGGATGGACGGACGGGCGGACAGACGGATAGATGGAAAAGCAGGTTCTGGGGCTGTCAACACCTCCAGCTCCCACCACACCTGCCTCAGCCCCAGGCATCCTAAATTTCAACATGGTCCTAAACATGTGGCACATAGAAGTTGGGCTGAGGGTCAGCTCCAAAGCTGGTGCTGCCCACCAGCCTGGGCAATAAATGAGGGCAGCCTCCCCCCTGGAAGCATCACTGGGCCACCACTGTGGGCAATGAGGGTTTGCTGATTTCCACCATTGCTGATTTCCAACTGGTGCCTGAGGAGGAGGAGGAGCCCTCCTCACCACCCTGATCAGGGGCATTGCCTATTTAAGGAGAAGAAA
Organism: Porphyrio hochstetteri; assembly: GCA_020800305.1. NCBI lineage: Eukaryota > Metazoa > Chordata > Aves > Gruiformes > Rallidae > Porphyrio > Porphyrio hochstetteri. Next base: position 11,784,797 of record CM036915.1, on the reverse strand, counting down.
GCCAAGCACCTGGTTTAGGCTCTTCTGGCTTCCTCAGCTTCTAGCCCTGAGCCAGTTCTTCTAAATTCAGGTGAGTGCACCAAGCCACCACCCTGGGAGTGTCCTGGCTGGCCAGAGACGATGTGGCTTCCCCTTCCATCTAGACAAGACTTCCCTAAAGCTTCTCCTTGCTACTCCTCCAAGTATTTAAGAATCCTGACCACCCTGGCTTTACTCTTGATGGTCTGTGGGCTGCAAAGCTCTTTGGAGATCAGCGGGCTGATGTTTTCAGTAGGACTATAATCCAGGTAACTTTCCTCAGGGTGCATTTTGCCTTCTCTTGGGCTCCCCCCTGCCCTGGCCAGCCAACCCGAGCAATCTCGTAGGGCGTAATCAAATGCAGAGGAACCAGCCCTTTGGCTCTAATTAGTTTTGCGTGATTGTTGGGAGAAGAAATCCATTTTCATAAGCAGGAAGGATTTATGCTGCCGCTTCTTGCTGGGTTTTTTTTTTCCTCTATATTTTATTTCCCTCCCTGCCAAGTCCTGAAGCACTTTGCTGGGGGCTTAGCAGGGACTTGGTTTATGAATGGCTTAGATTGAGCAATGCATTATTAATAACAGCCAATCAAGCAGGCAGCATAATAGAGATCATTTCAGGGGATTCGCTTAATTCAGTGAAGTTATTTATTGCTCTAAAAACAAACCCCACGACCCAACGAGACTCTGGCTCTCCCTTATACCACTGGCCCTGGGGATTCTCACAGGGTGGAAGGGGAGGTCCAAATGGGGCTGTTCCAGCCTTTGAGGGTGTAGAAGCTGTGCATTAGGGATGGAAGCTGGTGGGACCTTTGGGGAGCCCACACCTCACAAGTGTTACAGCCCGTTCCTCCAGAGCTGGGGCTTGTTGGGTGACAAACAGTGACAAACGCTTCTCTGGATGGATGGATGAGCTTTACAGCAGCTCAGGGTGAAGGATCAGCTAATCTGGCTCTTGCAGCCCGTTGCCCTCACTATTGTTTTTACAAGACGTTGATGAGGCTGGTGACAGTGGACAGATGGGCTCTGCTCTTCTCTGGCTGTGCCCCTTGGTGCTCGCAACCCCGTATCAGACACCAGTGAATCCCCCCCGGGGTGACAGTGGCACGGTATGAATTTGGTGACAAACCCCACGCGTCACCATCACAGTCACTGAGGATCCTTTTGGGATCGCTCCTGGTGACCTGGATACATCCCGATGGCCACAGGACTTTCAATATTCAGGGATGAGAGCCCGGAGCCTTCACCCCCCATCCCTCTCCTGCCCGTCTTTCCTGGGATCCGAGCCACATGTTCATCCTCCCCTCCCGTGCCTACGGCGGCGGACCAGGCGCCACGGTGACGGGCGCGATGCCGTCCCCAGCTACAGGGTGGGTTTCCAGGGATGCGCAGGAGCGTGAGACGCGGGGAGGTGCGGGAGCGGGAGGAGGCGAGCCGGCCCCGCACAGCGGCTGTGCAAAGAGGACACCTGGCGGTGTGTCCCCGCACTGCCTTGTCACACCCGCCCGGGTTGGGGACACCGCTGGCGTCCCCTGCTTGTCACCGTGGGGACACACACACACGCATCCGAGCTCTGGGGGTCTGAATCGGGGACGGGGCGGGGGGTAAGGTACGTGGTGCTGCCCGGGCAGGGGCATCTCCGCTCCTGAGTAAGGGGGGCTGGGGACACCTGAGGGGGCTCACGGCATGGGATAACGCTGGACCCAAAGGTCAGGAGGTGCTCTGGTGCCTCTCCAGGCTCAGCATGTACAGCTCACTGACCCTCCTATCCAGCCTCCGCAGGGATGGACATCCACAGCGAGCATTTCCCAACGGGAAGAGTAGGACAGCAACACATTCCAGAAGCACAGACCCTGGGTTTCCTCCCTCTTTCCCCCCAGGGCACAATCCTGTACCCCTGGTCTGGGCACCTGGCAGTGATGGGGTGTCCACCTCTCTCCACACCTTCACCCACAGGCCATTGCTCTCCATGGTTTCCTGCCCTCAGCTGCTCTTCCCTCCCACTTTTCCATGCTTCAAACCATTTCCCCCCTCACTCCAGCTCTCGAGGTTTTGCTTTTTTAGGTGCCCAGCACCAGCCCATCAGCAAGATGTTTCTACCCCTGGAACCCCTCTTTATCTCCAGCCCTCACCTTCAGCTCCATGCCCTACACCTGATCCATGCAGAGATAAATTACCCTGTAATTTATTTTATAAAGATCTAAGTTTGATTGGTTGGCTTGCCCTTCCCAAATGCTGACACAGAGTTCTGAACCCTCTGAGCTCCACGCTGGGTGCAGAGAGGGTCCACGAGTCCTGCCCGATGCTGCCATGAGCATCCCTGGAGCCTGAGACCTGGCCAACTCATCTCAACCCCGCAGCTGCGCTCAAGCCTCTTCCAGCTCCCAGAGGATGAGGTTGCGCTGAGCCAGGATCTTGGCCGCCCTCTTGGTGAGCAGCTTCTCCTTCACCAAGGGCTGCAGGATGATGTAGCTCTGCAGGTTGCAGTGGGTGAAGGTGTTCCCCACATCGATGTGGGTGGGGAGCTGCAGGTTCCCCCACAGCTCCTGCAAGACCTTGGCCTTGGCCAGCGCACTGCCCTCATTGAGCTGCTGCTGCAGGTGCCTTCTCAGCAGGTTCTTCAAATTGTAGGAAGGGGCCTTGGGCAGCTTTTCTTTGACCAAGGACAACATATCCACATAACCACCCACAATGTGGCAGAAGTCCACTTTCTTGCCCGTGGCATCCAGGGCTTTAAAGAGAGCGGGCAGCTCTGATGACCAGAAGTTATAGACGATGAGGATGGGCCTGGGGAGCAGGGAGAGGTAACAGAGGAGCTGCTGCATCCCCACCTCCAAGGGGACACCCTGGGAGAGCAGTGTCAGCACTGACTCGGGCGTCTGAATCAGCGTCTTGAAGGAGTGCTCCCCGTTTGCCACTGCCACCTCTGTGATGTGCTGGGCTGCAGGCAGAGGGGAAAGGACGAGGCTGGGGTAAGTATTTGGGGGTACCCCTCTCTCCCCACCCCACCCACCCCCCAGCCCCCTGTGCCTGGAGAAGGCAATGCTCACTTCTCTGGTCAGTCTTCAAGCTGAGGTACACCAAGGTGCTCAGCTCCAACCTGTCGTCACTGGGGCTGCCTGGGCCACTGCTGCGGTGGGGTGAGGTGCCGCTCCCGGACCACGTGGGGCTGGAGGGATTCTTGATGTACTTGGGCTTGCTGGAGGCCTGCAAGAGAGTGGAGAAGGGGGCCTGGTCCCACCTACCTGCTTGGACCTGGCTGGGAATCCTTGAGGAGCACCCTTGGGTGCGCCATTGGCCGTGGACCTGGTTGCGTGCAGTGCTAAGAAACCCTAAGGTCTGGGATGGGTTGTGTGTGTGTGGTGTCTCAGGAGGGGGCTGGCTGTGGGGAGCCTCGTTGAGACCCCAAAACCAGGGTCTTGGCTAAGGGAGCAAGAGCAGAGCCCTGAATTCAGCTTGTCCAAAGAGGTGGGTGGGGTCTCGATGGTGGCCAGAGGGGCACAACACACAAGCAAGTCTGGGGGCACTTGTGCCAAAAAGGGACAGCATCTCATGTGGACGCAGCTCATGCAGGGACATAAAGGTGGCTGAGCAGGCTCACAGCATGGGATAACACGAGGCTTGAAGGCCAGGAGGAGCTCTGGTGCCTCTCCAGGTTCAGCATGCACAGCTCACTGACCCTCCTGTCCAGCCTCCCTGCAGGGATGGACATCCACAGTGAGCATTTTCTGATGGGAAGAGTATGACAGCAACACATTCCAGAAGCACAAACCCTGGGTTTCCTCCCTCTTTCCCCCCAGGGCACAATCCTGTACCCCTGGTCTGGGCACCTGGCAGTGATGGGGCGTCCACCTCTCTTGGCATCTTCACCATTGCTCTCCATGGTTTCCTGCCCTCAGCTGCTCTTCCCTCCCACTTTTCCATGCTTTAAACCATTTCCCCCCCACTCCAGCTCTCAAGGTTTTGCTTTTTTAGGTGCCCAGCACCAGCCCATCAGCAAGATGTTTCTACCCCTGGAACCCCTCTTTATCTCCAGCCCTCACCTTCAGCTCCATGCCCTACACCTGATCCATGCAGGGATTTCTCACAGCAAGCAGCTAACACCCCCCCTTCCCCCAAAAAACCCCAGCCTTGGGATTCTTTTGGCACTAGCAGGGAGTGGGGACAGGGATTTAGCCCTACAACTCTTTCTCCCCCACCCTCCTCGTCTGTTAGAGATGGATCAGAAGAGCAAGGAAAAAACCAGCATGGGGAAAAAGAAATGAATAAGGAAGCCAGGAGCGGGCTGGGATTTAATTTGGAAACAGCTTTATTGAAGAGTAAGAAGAGCTTCTGTATCATTTTATACAAAAAAAAGGGGGAAGGGGGGAAGGAGGGCTGTTAGCCCCTCATTAAACCAGTGCTGGAAAACCAACCCTCTCCAGACCCCAAATTCGCTGGCAAGGGGGGTATCTCAGCAGGCATCCCATGCCCTTGGGTCACCTAACCACCTCAGCCAGGGGCATCTGGTTGCCACGTGCCAGTCTGCAGCATCAGTGCTGTGAAATGTCACAGGAGGGAGTCTGGAAATGTCCTTTCTAGGGATGCTCAGATGGTCCCTACCTGCTCTGGTGGCTGCCAGGAGCTTCCCAGCCTGGGCAGGCACAGCACTGAAGAACCCTCAGCACATGGATGCTGCGTTCAGCTTAAAAATTGGATTTTTATACAAAAATTGATTATTTTTTTTTTTTCCATTTTGAATGTTTTGAAGCTGAGGACAACCTTCCTAGCGAGGGGGAAAGGAAGAGGCTGTAAGGACGGGCTTGAAACAGTCTGGTGTGGGATCTCACCTCAGAGCAAATCAAAGAGGGGTTTGCTGACAGCAAGACAGGACCCTGGTTGCTCCACAATACCAGGAGATACCAGCTCAGGGAGGACAAGGTTTGGACTAGCCCAGATGCTTGGGAGCAACCAAAAGAAAAGAGGAAGCCATAAGCGAGTCTCTAGCTGCTGGTAGGAAGGGAGAAGGCTCCCTTGGGTCTGAGCACGGCTGGAGGAAAGGGAAAGGCACCCCAAAGGTGAGGAGGGGGTGCAGCTTGCCTCTTCTGCCCGCGGCGTGGCTCAGCAAGGAGGGAGCTCTGGTGTTACACTCACCACTGTGTCTTCCTCACTGTCTTCTGAGCTGCAGATGATGATGTCTTCTGCAGGAGGAACAGGAGGATGCTGAAGCTTCAAGACCCATGATTATTTTTCTTTCTTTTTGGATCCCCTGAGTTTTCCCATGGGAAAGGGGGGGGACGACAACAATGATGGATTTTTGCAGCAGAGGGCAAACGCTTCCACCAGGATCGTGCACCCCAACATAGGGGTGACCTCCTCACTCTGCTTCACCCCACTGACCCTGTACCAACCTCTCTGGAAGATGCATTTCATCCTCCCATCCCCGAGGCCGGGATCCCTCACTGTGGGATGCTGGAGTGGGGCTGGGTGATCTTGGGGAAGAAAATGTGTTTTGCTAAAAATTCTAGAGGTGGTGCGGGGTTTTTTTGGCTTTTGTTTTCCCCTGGGAAGATCCAGAGCTCCTGGAGCAGGAGGCAGGTGAGTGTCTCTGTACACTTGCCCCCGTGGCTATGGTCCTCCCTAGGCTTGGTTATCCGCAGGACATGGAGCTGGATGGAGCATCCGTGTCCACCCCTGGGCATTGCTCTTGGATTTACCCTTGGGAACCAGCTCCCACCCTCCGCTCCTCTGACCTGGGGTGGGGTCTGGTCAAGGCTCTGTGTGCAGAGAGGCTGGGAAAGATGGGGGCCCCCCAAAAAAAGGAGGAGGAAGGGATGGGGTAATGAGGAGGCCCATGTCCCTGGTCCCCACCTGCATCATCAGTGTGTCTGCTGGCGACAGGGATCCTGCTGGAGTTCTGGCCCATGGTGGAGGTGCTGGGATCCCTTCTGCCATCCCAGTGGTTTGAACTGGGATTGCTGGAGTCTGGCATGCTGTTGTGCTCCACTTTCAGTATTTTGGGCAAGATCTGGGTGCTTTTTTCCACGCAGTGTGACCGTTTGGGCCACGTGGTGATGGGGACAGTCTGGAGAGAGAAGAGCATGGCAGGGGAGTGTAAGGTGCCGTGGTGGCACCTCCTGGTCCCCAAAGTTTCCTGCTTGGCTGGGACATTCTTACCTGGCTGGTCTGCATCATCTCAAGGTTGATGGTGAAGGTGGGCACGATGGTCTGGCTCTCGGGCTGGACTGGCTCCTCTTGCTGCAGAGAGATACACACCAGTGTTGGGGTGAACCTCAAAGCCATCAGCCCCTGTGCAGGGCTGGGGTATCCCTGAACAGCAGGCAGAGTTTGGGGGGGGATGGCAGCATCCTCCTCAGGGGTAGGGGGGGCGGGGAAAATGAGGCACAGCTCAGCCCTCTGCCATGGCTCATGGTTTGTGTTTGAGCTGTGGGTATTTGGCAGCGCTACAGTTTTTCCAGTGGAAAATAAGGGATGAGCAGAAGGCTTGGAGATGCGGGATGGGGTAGGAATGTGCCTGGGTAGTGGGAAAGGATGGCTACAGGCTGGATGGTGCTCTGCCCAGGCAGAAACATCCCAGGGGTTTGTTGTTAGCAAAGAAACGGGAGTGATGGGCTGGGAAGAGGCAGGCGTTCCCTTGGGAAAGGCTTGCAAAGGGATCCACATCTCAGACCCCTTCCTGCATGCCACCAGCACACCAGGATGGAACACAGGTATCTCACCAGGTCTTTATCCAGGGCCTGCTCAACCGTGGGAACAGCTTGGGAACTGGTATCTGCAAGGGAACAAGTGGGGCTGTGATCCCAAATCAGAGCCTCTGGGAGCTCCCAGGCAGCAGCCAAGCTGTGGAAAACCTGCTCGGCAGTCGGCTCTGCAGCCTGGCTGATGGGCTTCTGAGCTGGCCCAAGCCAACACTGCCCGTGGCATGGCTGGATCCACCTGTATGGCAATTCCTTACCTGGCTGTCCCGTCACACGCTCCACCAGCGCCTGCAGCCTGGCCCGGCACTCGGCCAAGTCCCCAGGCTGCACTCGCTCCCTGCCCGCCACCGGCTGCAGCCGCTGCAGCTCCTCCAGCGAGTCCCTGATGAAGGGCTGCATGTCCATCACCTCCTGCTCCGTGGCGTAGAGCTTCATCTTCTCCACCAGCCGCTCGCCCGCCTCCATCCGCCGCAGCACCCCCTCCATGCGCTGCAGCTCCCTCGACAGCTCCCGCCGGCCCAGCTCCTGCCGCGCCTCCACCAGCCCCAGCAGCTCCTCTTCCTCCCGACGCAGCAGCCGCACCAGCTGCTCCACGCGCTGGCGGATCAGCTCCCGCGTCTCCCGCTGCGCCTGCTCCAGCCGGGCGGCCTCACCCTGCAGCGACGCGTAGCTGGCCTCGAAGGTGCTTCTCTTCTGCCTCAGCTCCTGGCTGATGGTGCCCAGCTCCTCCTGCCTGCGCTGGGTCTCGCTGCGGATGTCGCAGAACGGGGCGTGCTGGCTGTCCAGCAGCGCGCACGAGCAGCACAGCGCCTTCTCGCACTTCCTGCAGTAGATGCTGGAAGGAAGCAAGAGTGTCCTGCAAAGCCTGTATGTAGGTGGGAGGCCAGGAATGTTGGGGTGGGGGGAAAGAGTTTCTGCTGTGCTGGGCGTGATTCCTTCTCCCCGAGGAGTTTAATAAAAGGGGAAACTGAGGCACGGGACAAGAAAGGGCTTTGCCTTCACATCACCGGCTGTAGATGTGGGCATTAAGATGGCTGTTAAACCAGCTTTGTTCCCCTCTCTCCCTCCCTCCTGGGGACCTGCCAGACCCATATCACATCCTGCCCCTGCCCAGGGTCTTGCTGATGTTGCAGCAGTCCCTGTCCAAAGGTGGGTGACGAAAACCCCTTGGTTCTGCCCTCCCAGAACAGCAACCCCAAAGCCCTGAGATAGGACCTGAAAGCAAGGCACCCCCCTAACCTGGAGACCTGGTTGGCATGGCTGGGATTGGAACAAAAGAGGTTGCAGGACTTCCTGGTGTCCTCCAGGAACTGATGGGCTGACTCAGCACGAAGATCCTCCACCCTCCTGGCCTCGTGGCTCTGCTTCTTGAAGAACCACTGGTGGTCCTCAAAGCACTTGGTGCAGAGGAACTCCTCGCACTCGGAGCACCACACTGCCGCCGCTTCCCCCCGACACCGGCTGCAGCTCGGCCCAGTGCTGTTGCTGATCATCTTGTAGATGTTGAGCCTGGCTTGCAGGTTGGTGAAGAGCAGGTTGTCCATGTCGGGGATGCCACTGGCCTGTGGGATGGGCGTCTGGCACACAGGGCACTGCCCGACGGGCTTATTCTCGCTTAGACAATTGAGGCACAAGGTGTGGAGGCAGGTGAGGAGCTTGAGGCTGGGCGATTCCTGCCGGCAGCCCTCGCAGAGGACAAACTGGAAGTCATCCTCCACCGCAGGTGGGTGGGATGGAGTGGAGCACGGGGGTGTACCCGCCTTGGGTCCCATCTCCATGGGGGCAGCGGCACTGTCTCCATCTAAGCGGGATGCGGGGAGAAGCGGGTGAGCCGGATGGGATGGGATGGGAGGCTTTGTCCCACCCGTGGGCCAGCCCACTTGACCCACCCCACCGCAGGGAAAACATGGGGATCTGTGAGGCAGGGGAGTGGCTCCTCTCCACCCCTCCTGCGCAGGGGGCAGGTGGGGGCAGAGTGGGACATGTCATGGGGACCCACAGCCTCTTCCTGCCCTATGAGTGGGGAGGGAAGGGGGGGACCCTGGTGACAGTACCCCCAATTCCTGCAAAACCTCCTGAGCAGCACCGGGATGTTGGCACCAGCCCTGTCCCCAAAGGTGTCCCCCTCTCAGGCGTAGAATTCCCCCCCACAATAAAGCAGGGACCACGCTCAACGCCCTAAAAACACCCCCCTTCCCCCACTCCCCCAAGCAGGTGATGCCCGCTGCAACCTTTTGGGGTGGCCCTGGGACAGGGTTTGCCTCCCCCTCCAGAAAAGCGGGATAACCCCACACACACCCCCCCTTTACCTGCCGAGGTGCCGGGGGCCGGGGAGGCAGCGGGGCTGTTGGGCATGGGAGCGGCTGGCCCGGGCTGCGCTTTACCGGGGAGTTTCGTTTCTTCAGCCTGTCTGGGAGGGGGGAAGAGGAGGAGGAAGAGGGGGAGGAACTGCTGAGCAGAAAGCGGGAAAGGCAGGGCCGGGGGGGTTGGAAGGGAGAGAGCCCGACTTTCCACCCGGGCAGCGCCCTTCCTGCTCCTGTCCGCGTCCCCCTGTACCCCCCACCTCGGGGGGTTGCAGGCTCCGGCTGGGATGCTGCTACTGGGGGGGATGCAAGCATAGGAGAGAGATGCTGGCGCCCGGGGAGGGGGCTTTGTATGGAGCAGCTGCTGCTGAAGGACCGGCCCCCCCCCCGCGAGCTGTGCTGGGGTGCCGGCTCGGCTCTAAGGGCTGCTGCTGTGTCAGCGCAGTGCCTCAGGCCAGGGGGGCTTCAAACCTGCCCTATTACCATCCGCAAGCCACCCCCCCTTCCTGCTCCTCAACCCCCGAGTCCCGAGCAGCGCTGCTCCAGGCTGCTTTTTGACCGGTGTGATGGCGGTGTGGGGGAGAGGGGGTGGGATTTGGCATGATAAGAAGGCCCCACTGGAGGAGGAATCCCTGGCAAAAATACCTCTCCCAATTCCTTCTGGGGCTGTGGGACCCCCAACCCCTCCCAACCCCCCCCGCCTAAGGTGAATGTACGATGGAGGACCCAATCCTCCTCCCCAAGCAGGCCCTCTCTGGAAAAAAACTCACCCAGCCGTGAGCCATGAGTGTTTCGTCCCTGTGCCGTCAGCAGCCACATGACAACAGACCAGGAAGCTCCAGCAGCTCCTTCCTACTCCGCCACAGCATCCCCACCGCCGCCTCGGGTACCCACGGCCTCGGGGCTGGTGGCTGGGGACACCCCGGGGGGTGATGTCCCAGCTCCAAGGGGTTGCTCCGAGGGCGGCTGAGCGCTTGCAGCTTTTGTCTCCCGGCTTGGTTGCTGCCCGGAACGTCAGAGGGAGGATGTGAAGCCCCCAGGCCCCGTTTCTGTGTCAGACCCCTGCGAGGAAACATCCCCCTTGAAGGATTGGATTTCTTCTAGCGCAGATCCTCCGTGCTGCCATCAGGGCTCTGCTCTTCTCCAGCGTCGCTCCCATTGTGCGTCAGGGCAGGGGGGTTGCTGGGCAGCCAGGCAGGGAGGTTGGACGGGGCTGGGGACAGGCAGAAGCTGTGTCAGCCGCTGAGGAGGCCGCGATGGCAGTGGGGAGGAAGGCTTAGAGGGCTCTGAGCGCTGGGAGAGGGTCCTGTGCAAGGCACCAGCGCCATGTTCAGCCGGTCAGGGTACCAGGCCCTTCCCTTGGGAGACTTTGACCGCTTCCAGCAATCCAGCATCGGGCTCTATGGCGGGCAGAAGGGCTTCTTCTCCTTTGGAACCAAGCAAGATCCGCTGGCGCCAGCTGGGAACACCACAGGTGAGTCACAACCTGAGAGGGGAGATGCTGCCTTCCCCTTTATCACCACTTCTGCTGTCGGGTGTTGCCTTGGCTGGATACCCCCCCATGCTGCTGGGGGGGGGGAGATGCTCGGATGGGGGTTCACAGGCAGGGAGTGGGGCTCTGGAGCAAGTGCATCCTCCATTTCATCATCCCCCTCCCGCAGACTCCTCCCAGGGTTGGTTGTCCTGGATCTGCCATGGCATTATCACCTCCTTGGTCTTCTTGCTGATGGTTGTCACCTTCCCAATCTCAGGATGGTTTGCCTTGAAGGTAAGGGAGGGAAGCAGGCGAGGAGTGGGGTGGCAACCCATCCTCCATGATGGGGGGGAGACCATTCCTGGCTGCCCCCCACTCCTGGCACCACAGGACCCAGGGTTTTGCTTCTGTCCTGGTCTAAGCTTTCCCGTTCCAGATCGTGCCCACATATGAGCGAATGATCGTCTTCCGCCTGGGCCGCATCCAGGCTCCGCAGGGACCCGGCATGGTCCTGCTGCTGCCCTTCATCGATCACGGGCAGCGTGTGGATCTGAGGACCAGAGCCTTCAACGTGCCCCCCTGCAAGGTGAGCTGCCACAGGCCTCAGGGCAAGGACGGAGCCCAATCCAGAGAAGGTGAATTTTGGGGAGGTTGGGAGCAGTGAAGCTCCTCAGGACTTTGCACACTTTGGGCAATGGATGTTCCTAGTTGGAGACATCTCAAAAACATCCATCCCTATCCTTCCCAGATGCCTTTCAGTAACAGCCCTGTGCTGGGAACTGGCCACAGCATTCAGAGTAGCCCAAACTTTATCGTTTGGGTGGAGTTTATCTCTAACAACCTTCTTTGTGAAGAAGTGAATGCCTTTGCTCCGAGGCTTTACGCAGAAGGGTTGGGTTGTGGGGCAGAGACAGGGAGAGGACCTGACTCCCCTCTGCCCTAGCTGATCTCCAAGGATGGGGCTGTCATCTCCATGGGCGCTGACGTCCAGTTCCGGGTGTGGGACCCTGTCTTGTCCGTCATGATGGTGAAGGACCTCATTGCGGCCACCCGGATGACGGCACAGAACGCCATGACCAAGACCTTGGTGAAGAAGAGCCTCCGTGAGATCCAGGTGGAGAAGCTGAGGATTGGGGAGCAGCTGCTGGTGAGGACTTCCCCAGACCTGCATGGAGCCCCCATACTTCCCAAACCCTTAGAACTTAGTGTGGAAGTAACAGCAGGGGAGAGCTGTAGCTGCTGACGTCTATCTGGCCATGGAGCTGGCCAAGGAGAGGAGCTGGGAACACTTGGTGATTAGCAGAGAGCAGATACCTTCAGCCTGTGGGGCTCCGGAGCACTGTGACTTATCTTAAGGGCCTTTGGCCATACAGAAAAGCTCACATGTTGGCAGCAGGCCTCAACCTCTGTTTTTCCATCAGGAGAATGTCTGGAGGGGGACTGCAAGCTGGAAAAGGTTTCTGGGGAGAGAAGTGGGACAGGGTGGTGGCAGAGCAGTGATGACTGGTTCCTGTAGAGGACCTGGTCCAGGCCAAGAGTTTGTGGGTGGAATGTCTACAAGGGAGCCTGGGGGGATACACTGTTTTTGTCTGGGGTGGTTTGAAGGTCAAAGATGCTTCCTGGTGGAGCATCATGCCAAGTTACATTGCCGGGGAAGACCAAGGAGAGGGGCCAGCCTGGGAGGGAGCCTTGGGCTACCAACACCTCTCCCTTTCTTCCCAACTCTGTAGCTGGAGATTAATGACATGACAAAGTCTTGGGGCCTGGAGGTGGACCGAGTGGAGCTGAGCATGGAGGCTGTGCTGCAGCCACCCCGGGAGAACCTGGCAGGCCCTCTGGCCACCGTGCCACCCGTTCCTGTGCTGGAGGGGCTGGATGGCACCATTCAGCAGCTGGCTGCTCACTTCTTCAGCAACACCCTGGCTCTGTCTGGCAGTGGGACGGGTGCTCCGGAGGCAGGTAACCAACCCAGGGCCACTGCTTCTCTGCTGGGGGGATGTCCATCCTGCCCAATGACCTTTGTGTCCCTTGGCTGTTTGACAGAGGAGTCAAAGTCTGGGAGACAGCACACTCCTATGAGCACAGCACAAATAGGCTGTGGGTGGGGCAGGGGGGAGAGGAGAGGGGACTTCTGTGGACACAGCTCCACACAGCACATGGCACAACTCAGCCTTCCTTAGGAGACATCAGAGGTGGGACTGGGGAGGGCAGGAGCAGATCTGCAGGAGCCTGGGCTCAAGACCAACTCCGACCATTCTATCATGGGCCTGAGCTTGCTGAGAGTCATGTCTGAGGGCACCGTGGGGGTTTTGTTGGCTTTATTTCTTATTCCTTTGGTGCTCTGCTATTTCCTTCAGGGATAATTTTCCACCTCCTGGTAGGAGGGGAAGAGTAACCCATGGCAGGCTGTAGGAACTGGCAAACCCATGCTGTCCTCTCCTTGCTTAGCTTGGAAACTTGCTGGATAAGTGGGCTTCTCCATTCCACAGACCTTTGCTCGTGGGTCTGTGCAGACCAGCAAATCACTGCTCAGAGGTGTCCCCTCAACACACTTTTGGCCCTTTGTCCCCAGCAGACAGCATGGAGACAGTGAGTGAGGTGGAGCCCCCCACCGCTCCCCTCCTTGCCGCCGCCAGCAGCACCCACAGAAAGCCCAGCGCAGACGAACTGTTTTCGGCAGTGGAGCCCATCCTCTCTGAGACCCTGGTCAGCCAGGTGGGAGCATCCTACCAGATCAACATCACCCTGCCCAGTGGCACCCGGAGCACCTACTTCATAGATCTCTCCTCAGGTCATCACTCTTTCGGGGTTGTTGTGTTGGAGGTGGGGAGGGTATTTCACACCCGTGCCCCCTTTTGCTTGCTGCAAACCCCTCTGAGCTGGCTGGTCAGAGGTCCCAAACCAAGCCACAGTGTCCATCAGCTGAGCACTGCAGTTGGGTGACCATGGCCTTGAGCCCATGCACCCTGGAAGCCCAAAATATAATTTGTTTTTGGTTAAACCCATGAATTTCCCTTCACAAAGAGAGTGTTGACAGAAAATTGGCTGCCAGGTCGCCTCGTGACTGACCAAGTGGGATGGCTTAAAGACCTCAGTGTTCATTGGTTCTTGCATGCCACCACCCCGCAGGGGGAGTGATGGAGGGACGTGCATAGACAGCACCATGCTGGAAGATGTCCTTCCAGCACCCCAATCCGTTCCCTGATGGGTGCTGATGGTTTTCCTGGTGTGTGCTGGTTTTGGCTGGGATAAGGTTAATGTTCCCCACAGTAGCTGGTAAGAGGCTGTGTTTTGGGTTCAGTGTTGATAACCCAGGAATGTTCTTGTTCCTGCTGAGCAGCGCTCACACAGAGCCAAGGCCTTTTCTGCTCCTCACCCTAGCAGCTGGGCTGGGGAGGCACGAGGAGTCAGAGGGGGGACAGCCGGGACAGCAGAGCCCAGTGATCAAAGGGGCATTCCAGACTCTATGGTGTCATGCTCAGCAGTAAAAAGGAGGAGGAAGAGGAGCATGTTTGGAATGATGGCCCCATACTAGCTCCTATGGAGGAAATTAACTCAGCCACAGCCCAGACTGGCACACCACAGCAAAAGCAGGGCAAGGTGGGGGGGTGGACCACTCCAACACAGCATTGGTGGAGTGACACCAAGAGAAATTTATCTCTGCAGGGACTCCTCTCTCCAAAATCACCCCCAGGTCCTTGTCTGTCATCTGGTCCACCTCAACCCTTGTGAAGTGGTGGGAGGGAAATGCCATCAGGCAAGGCTGGATCCTGAAGCCCACTTGTTTCTCCCTCTCCCACCCATCGTGTCCCACAGGCAGCGGGCGGGCTGGCCGCGGTGTACCCGAGGGCAGCCCTGACGTCGTTCTGGAGGTGGGAGAGAAAGACCTGCAGGACCTCTTCTTGGGTGACCTGCGCCCCTTGGCTGCCTACATGAGCGGGAAGCTGCAGGTGAAAGGTGACCTGCACCTTGCCCTGAAGCTGGAGGAGCTCGTCAAGGCGGTGAAGCAGCATAGATAGAGCATGCATGTGGAGGGGTGTGTGTCTGTGTGTGCACGTGTCCCTGTAGGTGTGTGAAAGGTGTGGGGGGGAAAAGGGGTGCTGTGTGGTGGCAGACTTGCCCTGCTGGAGTTCTGCTGCCCTCCTTGTGCAGGTTGCAGGAGCTGGGTGAAGACCTGAACAGGGAAACTGAGGCTGGGGACCATTGCCTGTCCTTGTCTTCAGCTCTGCCTCCCCTGCCCACCCTTTGCCCATGGGGTGGGATTCGGTGGGACCCCAGCATGTGCCAGTTTGCTTCTAGGTCCCTTGGCACAGACCGATGTCCTGCTGCTCCCACAGCGGGCTGCATGGCCAGGCATCTCATCCTGCAAGGGACACGAGCTGAGCAGATGGGACTGGGAAGAGCTTAGGGAACACTGTGGCCATGGGGTGGGGTAGGCAGCCAAAGCAGGGCACAGGGGCTGGGATGCCACCAGCGAGCTGGGATTGGGCTCCAGCGTGGCACTGCCAATGGGATGCTGGCATTTATGGGGAAGGACCAGAGGTGGTGATATGAGGAACGACCTTTCTGGAGGTACCTGAGCCTTCCCCACACTGTGGTTTGTGATAAGTGATTGCGTTCATTTGTGCTTCCAAGTGCTTCTGCATGCAAGGTCTGTCTGTGGGGGTGTGTGGACTGTACATAGGCATATAGAGATACTTATTTATTTTGTAAGCTCCCTACCAGCTCTCCATGGACAATAAACCTGATTTGCAGCCATGCCCTGGGGCAGTGATGGGGCTGATGACTTCTTCAGGCAGATGAGACTGTGTCCTTTGGTGCCTCAGTTTCCCTCAGGTGCTGCATAAAGGGGCCATGTGCTGGCCTCCTGGGAGTTGCTGCTGGTCAAGGAGGCTGCATGATGTGACTCCATCTCACCATACAGTCATGATGAACACATGAAGTCCTGCTGCAGCAGGGAAGAGGTGTCAGGATGTCCCATAGTCTTTCCAGGGATGCTCAGCAACTCTTCAGCACCTAGCACCCGAGGGGCTGAAGTGTCTGAGAGCTCCAGGCACCTTTACCAGGGGCAACGAGGCCAAATCCCTCCTAAATCTCTTCTTCCAGGCCTGGGGCTGGGTGGCACCAGCCTGGGCCAAGCTTTGGAGATTCTACAGCCATCGAAAGCCCTGAGTGGAGGTGACAGCAGTGCCCCACCATGCCCTCTCCTTTTGGGGCTGCCAGGCTGGGTGAACCCCAAGTTGCTTCTGGTGGGACCCCCTTGATGCGGTGGTCCTCATGGTGCAGATGGCTGGGGGGGGGTACCGGGAAGGTGCAAGGGAGAGCCAGGACACACCACCACCACCACCCCTCCCCGCTAAACAGCGATGGGGGGGGGGGGGGGCAGTGCTCACAGCAGGGCCCTGGGACCCCGCCATGCGGGGGTGTGCTGATGCTGGGGGGTGCTGGGGGTCCCCACTACGGCCGCCGGGAAGGACTTTTCATGGCGGGGGGGGGTGGCAGGGCTGGGGGCGGGCTCTGCGCGGCTCCCCCGTCGTCCTCCCGCACCCCCCAGTGTCTCCCCCGTCTCAGCCCCCCCCCGCCCGAAGGAGGAGCCAGCTGCAAGCGCGAAAGAAACCGAAAGTGCCGGCGAAGGGCGGGGGGGCGTCCCTGTCCTTCCCGCCATGGACAGCCCCGACACCACGGTGAGCGCCGGCTGGGCCAGGGGGGATGTCGGAGGTGGTGGGGTGGGGGAGGTCCAGGCCACCAGGGAGTCCCCAGCCCCACGGCATGGGGGACGGGGGGAATAAGAGTTTTGGGGTGTTTTCCCCCTTCCCCGGTTTGATGTGTGGTGGGGAGGGGGGTGGTTGGTCCCAAATCCAGGCCCCCCAGCCCTGCGGGAGGGAGAGAGGGAGGCAGGAAGCTGAGGGGTGGGCTGAGCGAGGGAGATGTGTGGGGAGATGGCTGGGAGGATGGTCCCCACCCTACCAAGGGTATTTAGATGCTTCCTCTGTGCCCCATCCTCTGTGCTGCTGCCTCTGCAGCCCTCCCCAGCCCCACAGCCAGGGGAACAGTCCTGTTCCCTATGCTCAGCAGGGCCCTGTGCCTTTGTCCATCATCCAACCTTACCACAGGGCACCAGTCATCTCAGGCCTGGTTACAGGCCCTGGGCATCACTGGTGGGACATGGTTGGTCCAAGTAGGGTTTGCAGGTCACCTCCCCCCACCCCAGATGTGGTTTCAGAAGCTCTTAAGAGCACACCACAGGGCTCATGCTTCTTCCTCCCTCCCCAAGCTTGTAGAAGATGACTTCCAGTTTATCCTCTGCGAGGGCTGCCGGCAGGAATCACCCAACCTCAAGCTCCTCACCTGCCTCCACACCTTGTGCCTTGGTTGCATGGGCAAGTACAAGCCCATCGGGCAGTGCCCCGTGTGCCAGACACCCATCCCACAGGCCAGCAGCATCCCCGACATGGACAACCTGCTCTTCACCAACTTGCAAGCCAGCCTCAAGTTCTACAAGAAGATTGTTGATGGAGTCGACTTGTTCTGCAACAACTGCAAGAAAGCCAGCGAGTTCTGGTGCTCTGAGTGTGAGGAGTTCCTCTGCACCAAGTGCTGCGAGGCCCACCAGCGCTACCTGAAAATGGAGAGCCACCAAGCCAAGAGGGTGGTGGACATCAGGGCAGGGTCAGCTAAGGACTTCCTTGAGGGTGCCAGGAAGACCAGGAACTTGTCCTGCTCCAACCTGACCCACAAGAGCCATAATGTAAGGTAGGTCTAAGGAGGTCTGTTCCTACCCGTGTGGTTTCTTGCCACAAGTCTCTTTGGGCTAGTCCGTGATGGGACTGAACAGGGTGTTCCTCTGATACCCTGACTGCCACCATGTCATAGGGAACATGGGTGGGAAAGTAGTGACAGGTAGGCTCTAGGGCATGGAGGGAGGGTTTGGATGAACCCGGGTCGGAGCTGATGATGGGAAAGTGGGGATGGTGTAGACCAAGGGAGGAAAGTGTGTGGGTTGCTCCTTGCAAGGGTGAGAAGGCCTGTTGCCTCAGCTGCTGTGATGGGCACCAGAGAAGAGTGTGTTTTGCTGATGGTGCTAGAACAGCTTCAAGAGGATTTGGGGAACAGCATGGGTTGCAATGCAGGACAAGGTTTAAATACCCTCAAGGGAAGGTCCAAGCAAG
Organism: Porphyrio hochstetteri; assembly: GCA_020800305.1. NCBI lineage: Eukaryota > Metazoa > Chordata > Aves > Gruiformes > Rallidae > Porphyrio > Porphyrio hochstetteri. The sequence continues at coordinate 11,767,136 of CM036915.1, read as the reverse complement.
AGGGGAAGGGGCTGGAGCATCCATGTAGGCCAGCTCTGGTGATAGCCACAGTAGCCCAGATGCAACCCTTGCCTCAATGCCTCACTAACCCACCACTTGCTGAGACTACTGGGTCTTTGATGAGGGATGGATGCTGATCTCCATTCCCTGCTGCTTATGTTCTTGCCTTAGGTATGTTATGGAGATAGGGAACACTTTGGTCTTACGTTCTTACGCATGACCCCGAGAAGCTCTTGGAAGGGCAGGGAGCTCATTCCTTCAGTGTCTTCATGGTGTGGGGATGAGTGTCTGTCATCACGCTTGTATGTCACCACAGAACCAACACGTTTCTTTGCAATTGGGGGAAGTATAAAACCAAACTCCTGGCCCAGGCTTGGTGGCAACTTCAAGTCAACGAGCAGACAACCCCCCAATTGGATGAATGATTGAATTGCGAGGTGCGGGGTCTAAATTACTTCTCTGCTTGTGCTTGGCCTTCCAGCATCTACTGCAGGAAGTGCGAGAAGGCGCTGTGCTGCTCGTGCGCGCTGCTGGACAGCCAGCACGCCCCGTTCTGCGACATCCGCAGCGAGACCCAGCGCAGGCAGGAGGAGCTGGGCACCATCAGCCAGGAGCTGAGGCAGAAGAGAAGCACCTTCGAGGCCAGCTACGCGTCGCTGCAGGGTGAGGCCGCCCGGCTGGAGCAGGCGCAGCGGGAGACGCGGGAGCTGATCCGCCAGCGCGTGGAGCAGCTGGTGCGGCTGCTGCGTCGGGAGGAAGAGGAGCTGCTGGGGCTGGTGGAGGCGCGGCAGGAGCTGGGCCGGCGGGAGCTGTCGAGGGAGCTGCAGCGCATGGAGGGGGTGCTGCGGCGGATGGAGGCGGGCGAGCGGCTGGTGGAGAAGATGAAGCTCTACGCCACGGAGCAGGAGGTGATGGACATGCAGCCCTTCATCAGGGACTCGCTGGAGGAGCTGCAGCGGCTGCAGCCGGCGGCGGGCAGGGAGCGAGTGCAGCCTGGGGACTTGGCCGAGTGCCGGGCCAGGCTGCAGGCGCTGGTGGAGCGTGTGACGGGACAGCCAGGTAAGGAGAAGGCCAGTCAGCCAGTCTGGGGAGTTGGGGGACCCAAAGCAGTACTGGAGGTTATAACCCTTGGTTAGACCCTGTTCTCCAGGGATTTCAAGTCACAGAATTACAGAATCGTAGGGGTTGGAAGGGACCTCGAGAGATCATCGGGTCCAACCCCCCTGCCAAAGCAGCTCCCCAGCTCATATTGCTCAGATAGGCGTCCAGACGAGTCTTGAATATCTCCAGAGAAGGAGACTCCACCACCTCCCTGGGCAGCCTGTCCCAGGGCTCTGTCACCCTCACTGGGTAAAATTTCTTCCCCATGTTGGTGCGGAACTTCCTGTGCTCCAATTTGCAGCCACTGCCCCTTGTTCTGTCCCCACAGACACTGAAAAGGGGTTGGCCATTTCCCCCTGCATCCCATACTTCAGATATTTATAAACATTAATTAGGTCCCCCCTTAGTCTTCTCTTCCCCAGACTGAACAGTCCCAGCTCACTCAGCCTTTCCTCATACAGGAGATGTTCCAGGCCCTCAATCATCTCCGTAGCCCTTCTCTGGACTCTCTCCAAGAGATCCCTGCCTTTTTTATACCAGGGAGCCCAGAACTGGACACAATACTCCAGGTGGGGCCTGACCAGGGCAGAGTAGAGGGGGAGGATCACCTCCTTAGACCTGCTGGCCACACTCTTCTGATGCATCCCAGGATCCCATTGGCCCTCTTAGCCACCAGGGCACACTGATGGCTCATAGCCCCAGGTCCTTCTCCACAGAGAAGTCTCCTTCCATGTGGTGACTTGATGGAACTGGGTCTCCATCTCATGCAGTGGGCCACTCCAACCTCCTCTCTCAAGGATGAGATGCAGTTGTTGCATCCATCATTCCCAAAGCAACGCTCATCTCTTGTCCTTACGGAGTATGGCAGCCCCCCAAATGCAGTTGTCCTGGGAGGGAACATGGTGACTTGCTTGGGATGGAGCCATGCTGTGGATTGAAGGACAAGGGATGTGAGTGGCAGCTAGGGATGAAGCATGAGGCACAGGGGCTTGCAGAAGTTGGTGTGGATGAGGAAGAAGCAGGTGGAAAGGTTCCTGAGTGGTTCCCCTTTTGGGTTGCTGATTGGGCTGGTGTGGCCAACTGGGAGGGCGAAATGTGTGGCAGAGATCCTGGTGTTTTGGGAATGACGAAGCCTTTGGCATCTGTGCTGTGCACAGGGATAGTGTGCTGCAGCAGGCAGGTTTGGGCAGAAGGTGGTAGCATCATTCCAGAAGAAGAGGGGTGGGGGCGAAAGCATAGGAGGAAAAGACTTTGTGGGATCTTCACCCGCTCCATCCCCCTGCTGCTGTCTTTAGACCTGGGCTATGACCAGTGTCCTCCTTGGCTCTCTGTGTGCTTCTGCCACTGAGGTCCCCAGGGCAGGCTCCTGAATGATGGTCAGTCCATGGATGAGCCCAGGGGTGATGTCCTGAATGGAGCTTGGGATTTTCTGGGGACAAGCTGCCTCCCACCTCCCTCCATCTCCCCTCTGCACCCTAGTGAGGGAGGCTGGGAGGACCCTTCAAGCCCTGATTCTCCTCTCCTGCTCCCTTCAGCCCCACTCCCTGTGACAGGTACCTCTGCTCCCCAGCACAGCTCCCCGTTCGAAGATGAGACCACCCTGATCCTCGACCTTGAGCCTCCCAGGGAGCACTGCCAACCTCATGGAGATGTCCCCCACAACCAGCCCTGTGCCCTTGCGTCAGACCCCTCCAGCAGCAGAAGACACGTGTGTCCAGACCAGGGAGAGGATATTCCCCCGACCCAACCCACCCCTCCAGCCCTTCCGATGCAGAGGGATGAAGAAGCAGAGGAAGACTTGAGGTCAGCCCATGGGGACACTGTGCCTCCTCCCAGGAGCATCCGGGACTCTTTGGCCTCCTTGCAGGAAGATTTCTGTGCCTGGGCCAGGTCCAACGTGCAGCAGACAGACAAGTTCCTGAAGATGGGTGATTGCCTCCTGCAAGCTCAGCAGAGAGCAAACAGGCACCTGGTGTCCGTGACTCAGGAGATCCAGGCCATATCCTGCTCCCTGGCCACCATCGCCTCTGCTGTGGGACCCTGGCTGCATCCTGTGGCCAGCCCACAGAGCCCCCCCACTGCTGATATGGACTGGCCATCGCTACCCTCTGACCTGCTGGACTTACTCCCTTCCAGCACCCCCCAGATTAATGACCCAGTGGTCCCAGAGGCTGCCACAAACCCAGGATGCTTCAGCAGACCCCTTTCTGCCACCCCCCCTTCCAGCCCAGCGCTCTCTGAGACCCCCAGCCTAAGCTCTTGAGGAGGAATGCCCTAAATCAAGGTACCACACCAGGGCCAAGCGAGGTGGGAAGCCCAGCACCAGACTTCAAAAGCGGAGGAAGAAGTGAGGGGAGGGTCTGCAAACCAGGATGTCCTCCACAGACTGTGGCTGCTTGGACAACCCTTTGAAGGTCCCAGCAGAGACCAGGCTCTCCATCTCACTTCACTATGCCAGTAAATCCTCCTTATTTATCCTCCATTGGCAGAATGGGCACCTCTCCAGCCCAGCCTGCAAGCTCACCCCTGGGTTTCAGCCTCAGTAGCATCTCCAGGAGGTGACCTTCCAAGGAGGTGCCCCCCAGAGCCACCCACACCTTCTGCGGGGTCTTTTGTTGCTGCTGTCCAATGTCCCCAGCATTACTCACCCTCTTCTCAGCTCACTGGGTTTTTCTTCTGTCAGAAGCTCCCCCTCCCTCCCAGCTCCAGCCTTGGCAAACTCCAACCAGGTGAGACTTGGTTTTCCTTGCATCGCTCTGGGATTTTGGCCTCGTTTCCTGCCTGCACCCTGTCCTTCCCATGGCTGGCAGGGGGGATGTGCTGTGACTGGATTTGGGGCCCCCAACCACACCTCCCACAAGAAGGGCAGCCCCCTACTTAAGCAGAAGTGGCCTTCAACAATGTTGAAGGCAAGTCCTCTTCTGGTTTCCAGTCCCATCATGCATGAAGGACTTGCCTAGCATCAGACCTGTCTGCTTCTACCTGGGACAAAACAGGACCAGGGCTGGGGGACCCTCAGGCTGCCCATCTGCAGAGCACATCCCCAGCCTGGGATCAGGAGGGCTTAGTGCTGCCTGCAAGCTCTGCAGAGCCCAGGAACCTCAGGGCTGGAGCAAGAAGATAAAGACTGTTCCCCCAGCTCGGTAAGGGGAAGTTCCCAGCTTCTCCTTTGCAGCCATTAAGCAGAAGGTTTTCTTGACCCTTGTCAGGCAGAGGGGACCTTGACCAAGGCAGTGGGATTGGCCACAGCCCAGGAGGGCCAGGGGTTTCATGCCAGAAATGAGGACGTTGTGCATCTGTCTGAGCCAGTTGGACAGGGGCCAGCTGATGGGGTCAAGCCTGTTTGGCTGTGCTCCAGCAGCAAGAGACATCTCCATCACTGACCATGCAGGACCACTCTCACTGGGCTCCTCTGTGCACACTCAGGTCTCTACCTCCACCCCTGCAAAGAGGAAGAAAATCCAAAAAGTGACTATCCTGGTGTCATCAGTGAAGGTGATGAAACCTGAAGGCAACAGTGATGGGTGGAACCAGAGAGTGCCACAGCAGCCTGGGACCAGCTCTTTGGTGTCCCCCATGACTTGCCAAGGACAGCCTGCTGGAAGGCATGCCAGATGGCAGTAGGGGGCTGCATGATTCAGGTAAGCAGTGTTGCAGAGTGGTGAGGCAACAGGTAGGCTTAACAGGGCGTAGGCATTGAGGCAGGGCAGTCTGCAGCATCTCCACAGACCTCCCAGGAGGGTCGTTACGCCCCAGCATGTTGTCTTGTTCAAAGGCAGGATGTTTGGTGGAAACTGATGGAGAACCAGACCTTATTCCTTCAACTAGCTGCATACTCTCAGGCTACATGATGCTGCAGTTTGGTCCTCTCTCCCACATAGGATCTTGCCCAGTGCAGAGTGCTGCATGTGGGCACAACAACCCTGAGCAGCGCTACAGGCTTGGGGGAGACTGGCTGGAGAGCTGTCAGGGAGAGAAGGACCTGGGGGTGTTGGGTGACTGTGACTGACCATGAGCCAGCAGTGTGCCTGGGTGGCCAGGAAGGCCAATGGCATCTTGGCTTGTGTCAGACACAGCGTGGTCAGCAGGTCTGGGGAGGGGATTGTGCCCCTGTGCTGAGCACTGGTGAGGCTGCACCTTGAGTGCTGTGTCCAGTTCTGGGCTCCTCACCACAAGAAGGACATGGAGGTCCTGGAGTGTGTCCAGAGAAGGGCAACCAGGCTGGGGAAGGGGCTGGAGGGCAAATCCTATGAGGAGCAGCTGAGGGAGCTGGGGATGTTTAGCCTGGAGGAAGCTGAGGGGAGACCTTCTCACCACCTCCACTGCCCTGCCAGGAGGGTGCAGAGAGGTGGGCGATGGTCTCTTCAGCCAGGGGACAGGAGATGGGACAAGGGACAATGGGCTCAAGCTGCGCCAGGGCAGGGTCAGCTCAGATGTGAGGGAAGAGTTCTTCCCTGGCAGAGTTGTGGGGCTGTGGCACAGGCTGCCCAGGGAGGGGGCTGAGTCCCCACCCCTGGGTGTGTTTAACAGATGGGGGAATGAGGTGCTCAGGGATCTGGGTCAGCACAGGACAGGGACGGTTGGACTTGATGATCTTAAAGGGCTTTTCCAACCTGGTGATTCTGTGATTCTGTGTCCTCTGTATCCGTGGCCAAGGTGGGGAGCAGCCAAAACAGAGGGCAGCAAGAAGAGGCAGTCCAAAAGCTCACCTCCTCGTTGAGGCTGTGGGTGGGTGAGGTTTCGTTGTTACCCCCTAGCAGCTCTCCAGAAGAGGTTAGAAACAGGCAGCTTCCCTTCCTGCTGCCTGCTGTTTGCTGGGTTGGGCCCCAACTTTTCTGTCCCTTCTGAGCAGAAAGCCAGTCAGGAAGGATCCAAGCAAGCTGTCCCATGTGGACATGTCCCTTTGTTTTCTGGTGCTGGAGGAGATGAGTCCTCATGACCTTGGTTCTTCTCGTGCTGTTTATTAAAATCAAGTTGTGTGCTCTTCCAGGACTGTGCTTTGCTAGATGACCTCAGCAACATCCCTGATGAGAGACTCACAAAGACTGCCTGGGCCTTCCCATCAGCAGCCAGAACTCACTGGACACAAGACAAGGATCCCCAGTCTTCCTTGACATGAAGATTTTGAGTAAGATCCTCAGCAGGGAGGTCCCAGCCAGCTCCAATCCCCACATCTGTCAGTGTCTTTATTTTGGTAGGGGGAGGTTCAGGCATGTCCATCATGGCCTTGGCTGTGTAAGGGAGAGGACAATATCCTGAACTCCCAAAAATGCCTTGCCTTTGAGTCTCAGGACATCTGGAGGAACGTGGAGCCCAGAGGGCCACGGGATTGAGATTGCTCAGCACTGTTGTGTCAACATGGGCTCCTCTGCTTCTCCTTCCCATGGGCAAGGTGGAGTTTACTTTTCAAGCCCCTCTCCTTAGTCCACCATCAACAAGCTGCACAAGCCCTCATGTTCCTGGTGGTGGGAATGATCCCACTGCTGGAGGTGTTAATGGTGATAGGAAGGATGCTCCTGAAGGATATTGGAGATACTGGAAGCTGAGGGTGTGGCTGAGTGGTGGAGGCAGGTGGAAAGGTGGATTGGTCCTCTAGCTGTGACCTGTGCTGAAGGCTCTCAGAGGCTGAGCAGCTCAGTCGATGTTTCGATTTCCTGCTGAGTAAGAGACTGTTCCTGCCTTTCCTTCCTCCCCAATCCTCCTCCCCTCCCCCCTTCTCTAGAAAATGAAATCATTTGGGTGATGGTTGGAGATGGAGAGTCCTGATATTCCCAGTCCTGATTGAGCCAGGGAAATATTTGCCCAGATCAATGGCCAACAACAGTGTCTGTGAGACCAGCCTCAGGAATCAGCTGTGCCATCTCAGCATTGTCCACAGGCCTGTCCTGGGTGGCTTTGGTCTCTGGTCACTCCCCTTTCTCACCTTCCTGAAAGCACTGATGATCGTGAACAAGAGAGAGGAGTTCACCTCTGTCTTGTGGGGTTTCCTGGACATTTCCCCTCTGATTAAGGAGATACCTGAGAGGGATCACTACCAGCTGAAGAGGGATCACTACTGGCTGAAGAGGGATCATCTACTGGCTGAAGAGGGATCACTACAAGCTGAAGAACATGGTCAGCACTTACTTGCAGTGGCACTTTGGTGACTGCAGTGCCATGGAGAACACCAACATCCTGAAGTTCCTGTGCAAGGTCCTGGGCATCAACCTGGTGAAGAAACCCAGGCTGATCCTCACTCAAGCCAGCCTGGAGTCCTTCATCTCCCTCCAGCCTTTGCTGGCTGAGAAGCTTCTCACCAAGAGATCAGCCTGGACATTGGCCACACACACCACTGGCTTCTCTCAGCCCTGGCCCTGCTGTGTGCACGACCCTGAGAAGGAGCTCCAGGAAGCCTGCTGCTTCATCACAGCTCCAGAAAGGAAGTCCAAAACCTCAGCAAGGTCAAGGTCTTCTTCCAGCACTAAGAGCAGTGGGCTAAAAGCCAAGGAGACCCTGACATGCAGAAGTTTCCATAAGAAGGTGACTCTCCAGTACTCAGTTACCCTCTCACTCATGGGGAATGAGTCCTGGAGCCTCAGCCTGGCTCACATCAGTGGTTTTGCCTTCAGTTTCCCTGCCTGCTTTTGCCTGGGGTGGTGAGTCTGGGTGTCTTGCTGTCCTCTCTCATCTGACTTTGTGCTAAGGTGAAGAGGTGAGGACACTGGGAGATGTCCTGGCTCTGATCTGACACCCTGCAGCCACACGTGCCTTGGCTTCCCCCTTGGATGGATCGAGCTGACTCTTGAGGAGAAATCTTTCAAACTATTTCTGGTCTTGGGTTTGGGTTGGGTTGTTTTTTTTTGGAGGGGGGTCAGTGGGATCTAAATCCACCTGGAGAAACACCAGGTGGGGGAAACTGGTTTGGAGGGACCAAGGGTGACGGTCGTTGCTGGGAAGGAGGTTGGGCAGAGCTGCTCTCTTTCTGTGGGCTGCTGTGTGGGACAGAGCTGGGAGAAGAACTGAAGATCCTCCTTGGGTCAGCAGGATCCAGCCCCTTTCACCTGGGATATGAACCCCCTAAGTGGGCACACAGGGGGGGACGTTTTCCCACCTCTCCCCCTGCTCTCCAGGCTCGAAAGGCATGCAGAGGGTTGCTTGGTGGGGGATGCTCCTTGCTGCTCTCAGGCTCCTGTGCCACCTACAGATGCAGAAGAAATAAATCATTTTCAGAATCTGTTGTGGGTGGCAAATTATTTCCCCTTTGTCCCCTGTGCCCATGATACCCACCAGCTCAAACAGGCTGGGGAGATGGGTGCCCCCCCCACCCCAAGCCCAGGATGTAGCTGAGTGTGGGGTGACCCCTGGCCTTGGCTTGAAGACAAATGACAGAGCACAAAGAGTGGCACTTTGACACCCAAACTGCTTCTCCTCCTGATCTTGCAGCTTCCAACCAAGCACAAGGATGCTTGTTGGGGGGCTCAGGGGGTCAGCCTGTCCCGCTCCCCTCCCTTTGGGGACCAGGGAGGGTACAACCTGCTGCTGAATCATCCCAGGAAGGGGTGGGCTGCCCAGATCCCTTGGGGACCATTTTTGCCCCAGGTCTAATAGCTCTAATTATCAGATCTAATTATCTAATTATCAGAAAATCCATTATTATTATTATTCTTAAGCAATATTCTAGCCCTTATATTCCCACCACCCATTTCAACACCTGTCCTGCCTGAGGAGCTGGTGGCTCCAGGGGATGAGCCTGTTCAGTGAACAAGCAAACAGTGATGTGTGCACAAGGGTGTTCCTGCCTTTCCTAAAATCCCAGGAAATGCAAGGGGGAAAAAAAGCCAGGGATCTCCTGGAGAGAGCCCAGCTATGAAGGTGATGAAGGGTCTGGAGCATTTCCCCTATGAGGAAAGGCTTTCTCCAGGCTCACTCAGTCTGGAGAAGAGAAGCCTGAGAGGGGATCTGATCAATGGTTATCAATATCTGAAGGGTGGGACACAGGGGGAAATGGCCAGCCTCTTCTCAGTGTCTGTGGGGACAGGACAAGGGGCGATGGCCTCAAGTTGGAGCACAGGGAGTTCCACACCAACGTGTGGAAGAACTTCTTCCTGGTGAGGGTGAGGGAGCCCTGGGACAGGCTGCCCAGGGGGGTGTGGAGTCTCCTTCTCTGGAGAGATTCCAGCCCCGTCTGGACACCGACCTGTGTGCCCTGTCCTAGGGACCCTGCTTGGGCAGGGGGTTGGACTCGATGGGCTCTGGAGGTCCCTTCCAACCCCTGCGATTCCATGATCCTGTGATTAGCCTTCCAGTCCCTGAAGGGAGCTTATAAGCAGGAGGGGATTCAACTATTTAAAAGGACAGACAATGACAGGACAAGGGGGAATGGATTAAAACTAAAGGAAGGAAGGTTTAGATTAGATATTGGGGGGAAGTTCTTTCCAGAGAGAGTGGTGAGGTGCTGGAACAGGCTGCCCAGAGAGGGGGTGGGTGCCCCATCCCTGGGGGTGTTCAAGGCCAGGTTGGATGGGGCCCTGGGCAACCTTGTGTAGATCCAGGCCTGAGGTTGGTGGCCCTGCCTGTGGCAGGGGGTTGGAGCTCTGTGATCCTTGGGGTCCCTTCCAACTCATGCCATTCTATGATACTATGATTCTATGATTCAAGGCAACTGGATCTTCTCCACAATTCTCACATTTTCTTTTATCCTTTCACCTAATTTGAGTTTAAATTTACCCTTCTCCTGGAAAAAAAACCCACCCCAAAAACAACAACTTTTGCTCATTAGGGAAGTCCTTCATGTCCTGGAAATCCCCAGGTGCCTTTGCCATGAGAAGCACCATGAAGGTCATCACCAGCTTGTAGGAGCTGGAAACAGGGACAAGTTTGGGCACCTCAAGAATGTGTTTGCCTTGGAAAGGGTTACATCCCCCTCCCCCCCAGCCTAACCCTCCCTGCACCATTTCCCAGCTGCAGCATGTGTCTGGAGGTGGGACACATCTTTTTGGAGCTTGTAGAGCTTTATTTGCCAAAAGCAAAGGGGAAAGAACTGCAGCTGGCTGCAAGGCAGGCTCAACACCTCTCTGGTGGGTGAGGCACCCAATCAGGCACCTCCTAGAGCCCATCACAATGGGGTCTCCAGGGAACTGGGTGGTCTCAGCTGTGACAGGTTGCCCTGATGGGAGTTGTGCTGACCAGCACCTGGGGTGGGAGTGGCTGTGGGAGGTGTGGGCTATAAAACCTCCCTGAGCAGCAGTTTCTCCTTGTGCTGGACCCTGGGAGGCAGGATGAGGCTTGGAAGCAGCCTGGGGTTTGCTCTTTTCTGCTGGGTTTTTGGGGAGGTGGCTGCTTACACCCCCTGGGGCTTCCTTCGAGGGGAGGCAGAGCTGTGGCAGCACAGAGGGGACCCTTCCCTGGGGCAGCCCCGTGCCTTCTCCCAGTCCTCTCCCTGGGCGTGGGTGGATGTCTCCCAGCTCCAGGCTGCAGCCCCTCTGCACCCAGTGACCGTGCAGTGCCAGGAGGCACAGGTGGTGGTCACAGTGCACAGGGACCTCTTTGGCACAGGGCGCCTGGTCAAGGCTGCAGACCTGACCCTGGGCTCGGCTGCCTGCTTGCCCCTGGCCCAGAGCGCTGCTGAGGGCACAGTGACCTTTGTGGCTGGGCTGCACGAGTGTGGCAGCACCCTCAGGGTAAGGATGGAGTCCTGGGGTGGTGGGGAGGGGGGTCTGCCTCTTGACTTACACCTCGGTGCTTTGGGGGGCTGAGGCTGGGGGTGGTGTGTGATGTGCTTGGGTTCAAGGAATTGCTTTGGAACCATTCCTGGAGGCTGAACATCTTGGTCTGGAGCCTCAAAGGTGGTGGAAGTTATGCTGCCCTGCCTGGGGCTAGCTCTGGGGTGGTGGGAGCGGGGAAGGGATGCACAAGGGGCAGAGAAGCTAGGGGTTTTCTCCTGATGAGCACAGAGGTAGCCAAATCTTCCTGGGCTGTGCGTGCTGGTGCTGCCACCTCCAGGGTAGAGCCCGGATGACTGGGTGATGGGAGCTGCTGCCCAGCTTGGGAGGCATCCAGGTGCTGGCTGAGCTGCTTCACAGCAAGCTTAAATTGGAAGTGGTGCCTCTTCCCCTAGGAAAGGTTGGGGTGAGCAGGAACACACCACCTATTCCAGCCAGCAGGTATCTTCATTAAATGCCCGTGAGCAGAATCCATCCTCTGATATCCTGAGGGACAGACCTTCCTGTCTGTTCTGGGGCATGGAAGCCAGGAGAAGAAAAATAGGAACCAGTGTTAACCCCTCTGCTGCTGACCAGGGGCTGTCCTGGGACAGGCTGAGCAGCTTCCCAGCCTGGAGCAGAAGGATGAGTGCTGCTCTCCCCCTGCTCCAGCACAAATGCTGCTGGCTGATGTCTACAAGAAACACCTTGGTGCTGAGTCTCCAGGCTTAAATGTGCTGCTCTGGCTGCATGACCAGAACAACAGGGCTCTTAATGACTGGGTAATGAGTCTTGTCCTTCTCTAGGTGACTCCTGATGCTCTAGTGTACAGCACCAGCCTGAATTACAACCCCTTTCCTGCTGGCAGCCCTGTCATTGTTCGGACCAGCCCTGCTCTGATTCCCATTGAGTGCCACTACCCAAGGTGAGCCAATGCAGATGAGAACCAAGCAAGCCCTTCTGCTGCCACAGAGCATGTAACCATGGGCATCTCTCCCTCCAGGAGGGACAATGTGAGCAGTGGTGGCATCAAGCCCACATGGGCACCCTTCCGCTCCACCCTGTCCTCTGAGGAGAAGCTGCACTTCTCCCTGCGCCTCATGAATGGTAGGTTTTGGGTGAGGGTCTCCTCTGGTGCAGGGTAGGTTTTGGGTGAGGGTCTCAGGGTAGGTTTTGGGTGAGGGTCTCCTCTGGTGCAGGGTAGGTTTTGGGTGAGGGTCTCCTCTGGTATGGGGCACCTTGGGTTGGCCTCTGAGATGGCCATACTTCTACTGGATGGTACAGTTGGTGCTGTCCCAGTGCCCCTGGAGCAGATAGGGCTTGGTATGCTTCTGGTGAGTGCTCAGGGCTTGTGCCAGCTGGGGCTTCCTTGGAGGGCAGTAGTGAAGCACAAGGAGTCACTGGCTTCCCATTTGTGAGTGCCTGGTGACCCCTCTCCTTCCAGATGACTGGAGTGCTGAGAGAGACTCCACCATATTTCAACTGGGAGATGTCTTCCACTTCCAAGCTGGTGTCAATGCAGAGAACCATGCCCCTCTGAGGCTCTTTGTGGACAGCTGCGTGGCCACCCTGACTCCAGACAGGAGCTCTTCTCCCCAGTATGCTTTCATTGACTTCAGTGGGTAAGAGCTTGGCTGTGTCTGTATCTAGAGACCCCTTCCTGCAGGCTATGGAAGTCTCCAATAGTGACACCCCACTTCTGTGTCTAGGTGCCTGGTAGATGGGCAACTGGATGATGCCACATCAACTTTTATATCCCCAAGACCCAGGCAAGATGTGCTTCAGTTTGCAGTAGATGCATTCAGGTTTGCAGTAGACTCCAGCAATCTGGTAAGTCCTTCCTGAAGTCTGTCTGAGGCTGTACCTTACTCTTCAGGGAAGTCAGTGTGACTTTTGCCTAGGATTACATTCCTGAGGCTCCACCTCACAGCAATGTATGGATGAGGTCACCCTGTATTACTGACTGTCGCCCTCTGAGCCAAGTATCTTCCTTGGAGACCAGGTCTGAGACTGGTCAAGACAAACTCTTCTGATGGGCTTCAATACTTGAACCCTTAAGTGGTTTTGAGGAAGTGGAGAGCTGCCATGGGGACTTGGTGGTCCCATCAGAGACAGACTTCATGCATGGGAAAGCTGTCAGGGCAAATGAAAGCCTAACCCCTTTGCTCTGCCTGGCCTCTCCAGATCTACATCACCTGCCACATGAAGGTCTCCCTGGCTGACCAAGCTCCAGACTCTCTGAACAAAGCCTGCTCCTTCAACAAAGCCAGCAGCCTGTAAGTAGTTGGAACAGCAACTTTCCCAAGGGTGAGGAGCATGGGCTTCTCATCTGCTGTCACCTTCTAGGGAGGTGAGGTTGGCTGGCTGGGTGGGAGGGCTTTGGTCTCAAAGCCTGTGAGGGCTTCCTGCCATGGGGTGGGCTGGTTACCAGGCTCTCTTCCAGCTGGGCTCCTGTGGAAGGCACTCAGGACATCTGCTCCTGCTGTGAGATGAGGAGCTGCAGCCTGGCCAGGCATTCCAGGAGGCTCCACGCTCCCTCCCGATGGCAAGGAGGACGCAGACGTGTCCGGAGAGAGCTGGGTATGTCTCTGTAGGCCTTTGGCCTTCGTCACCATGACAGTGACTTGCTCAGGGCCGGGTGGCTGAAGCTGCCTGTTGGCTCCTCTGTGCTAATCCAAGACCTGGGAGCGCTCAGGGTTTGGGTGGGCTGAGTGCTCAGAGGTTCCCCCTTGCAGATCCCTCGATGAAAGAAGCAGATGTTGTAGTTGGACCTCTCTTCATCCACAGCTGGAAGGATCACCAAGTTCAGAAGAAGCCTTCCCAGGGTAGGGCCCACACCAGGGAGGGGGGATGGCTTTTACAGCAGGTCCTGGCTCTGGCTGTAACTACCTCCTTACCTCTTCCTAGGTGCAGAACGCTTGTGGATGGCTTTGGGGCTGGCTGCAGCTGCTGCTCTGGTCATCCTGACCCTTGCTGTTCTAGGAGCTCTGACTGTCTGCTGGAAACGCAGCAACCCTGTCTAAGGGACTGGCTTCACCTCTCACAGCCCACCCAGCTCAACATCAATTGGAGTGAGAGGGCTTGGTGTAGGGGAGGTGAGGGTGTTTCCTAGAGAGGCAGAGGGCTCAAATCTTCATGTGAACTTTAACTGTGCTGCTTTGCCTCCCTAAACCCAACTTGAGTATCTCATTCACATGAAGGCCTTGGTCCTCAGCAGAGCTTTGTATGGCCTTACACCCCTCTGAACTTGTCTCAGAGCACCTAGTTGGGAACTGATGGGGGAGAAAACACTACCCAGGTGCTCTGTGGTGGGTTTTTTTTGTCTGTAGAAGCATAGAGTTGTAGTTAGCATCAAAACATCTCACCTTTCTCTGGAGCTACTGGGGTATGCTCCATAGGACAGCCCTCTACTCAAGTTGAGGGTTTAATAAAACTTTGGTCTACTCTTCCCCTGCCTGAAAGTGTTTCTGGGAGAAAAATCATTGAGTTTTGCTGGATGAGGAAGGGAGCCAAACTTGAGGGTCGGGGTGGGTTGGACTCCTCCTGGGGCAGACAGATACAGAAATTCCAGTCCCTGCCCCAAGGACTGTTTACACATAGTTTCACTTGGCTGAAATGTATAAACAGTCCTTGGGGCAGGGACTGGAATTTCTGCCCCCCCTTCTCCCCAACCCCCTCCAGTGTCACACTTGGGTTCTTTTGTCTTCCTATTGCTGTGGAATTTGGCTTTTCCTGCTCAGCAGAGAAGCTGTTGTGTCCCAGCCCCAAGATTGGTTGAGTCCCCCCTAACCAGGAGAGGTTCCCACTTGGTGGTGGTGGGAACTGGACTGACTGCACACCTTGGGATGCAGTGTGTGCAGGTGGGGTAAATACAGGCAGCTGGGCTCATGGGGAAACAAAGATCTGTGAGGAGCTGGGGTGTGCTTGCAGCATGGCTATTTCTTGAGCTGGTGTTGCAGAGGGCAGGAGCTCCTCTACAACTCTCAGCCTGCTCCAAGGAAGCTTGGGCAGCAATCTTTAGTTACAGAGGAAAGTGATATTGTGCACAAACTGCTGTGTCTCTGGTCATCCAGCACCTTGGGGCCCCTCAGCTAGCTGTCATCACCTTGCACTGGGATGTCTTTGAGGGACATGGGACTTTGGGTCACCTAAATCACTGTTCCATCTTTTCCTTTGCTGTTAATTTGGCTGCTCACAGTTCTAAAGGAAAACTAACCCCCTAAAATACTAATTCTTGGTTGGATCAAGAGCTGCACTGACTCTGGGTTGGGGTTGTCAGTGTGGCTTCTTTTCTTTCCTTCCCTGGTATGATCTGAGCCTTGCAGGGAGAGTTTGGCCTCTCTTGGAACCAAGGTGGGAGGTAGGAGCTCTCTGGGGGAGAAGCCTTCCCCATCCCCTGTGAGCTGTCAGCTTTTTGGGCAGGAAGAGGTGGCTATGGAAACCTGGGTGAAGGGGATCTTGGAGGGTCTCCAGCCCAGCGTTGGCCTGGCTGAGGCTGGTAATGGTGAAGATCCACCCCCCACCTCTGCCTGCCCAGGCCAGGGCTGTTCAACCCTCCTGAAGAAGAAACACTTCCTCACTCAGCCCATGACTCTGTGGCTGCTGCCATGTGCTAAAGCTTCACAGAACTGGGTCTCCTTCAGCAGCATCTTCCCTCTCTGCTTCAGGTGCTCTGAGCAGGGGCTGTCTCTCTGCCTTGTTGAGATGCAGAGGGGTATTTAAATGGAAGCCCTTCTCCAGGACATGCAGCCCAGCTGCCCTGCACCCATCCAACCCAAATACCTCAGCTGTCTCTGGGAAGGAAAACCAATACCTGCCAAATCTGGTCTGCAAAGGAGCTGGGGAGATGTTCTTTGGCTCTCGAGCCGCAGCTCCCCTGTCCCTCTCGAGCCGCAGCTCCCCTGTCCCTCTCGAGCCGCAGCTCCCCTGTCCCTCTCGAGCCGCAGCTCCCCTGTCCCTCTCGAGCCGCAGCTCCCCTGTCCCTTCCTGGGGAGCAGACCCAGCTCCTGTGTGGCTCAACTTTGCCAGATGAGGAGAGATTTTTTACGCTGTGAAGTTTGACAGGAAGAATGAGCTGTGCTTTCAAGCCTCCTCTGTACTGTGGTGGGGCTGCTTTCCTGCTGCCTTTCTGCTCTCTGCCTCCTCCAGAAGAAGAAGGAGCTCACGCTCATCCCCCAGTGTGCTGGTCTAAGGCCAGTGTCATGTTGTGCTTGGAATAGGGACAGGGCATTCCTCAGGAGGGCTGACTTGGGAGCAGAAATCCCCTTCTTCCCAGGCAAACCACTTCCCTCCCCTGAACCTGGGAGCGTTTCTCTACCTGGGCTTCCTGCTTTAGCTGTGTAAACACTCAGTGACCCCTCAGAGGGATTTATTCCCCTCCTGGGCTGGAAGATACCAAAGATCTGGTACCCTGAGACCCACAACTGGTCCCCAAGCTGCAGCAATAGGTTGCAACCAAGCATCTCCTGTGGTCCTTGCAGCCAAGGACCTGACCAAGCAGCGCTGCTCTTCCCTGGGAGTGTGGCAACTGCTGATTTACTGATTGAGCAGCCCCTGCTGCCGTTATCTCCCTGAGGCAGGGGCTGGAATCCCTGGCATTTCTACGCAAGTGCTGGTCTCAAGGTATTTTAAACATGATGGAGAAGCCCTGCACCCACTGACAGCAGCAGGGACAGGGCATCAGCTCCCCAGGGAAAGGTGGAAGGATTTACTCAGGGTCTGTAATTATTTTTTAATAGATTATCTGCCCCAAAAAGCTTTCTGGTTTTCTTTTTTTTTTTTTTCCCCCCCCCCTAAATTTTCCATTTTCCCACAAATAGATGAGCTGTTCTAGCTCAAACATCCCCATCAGAGGCTTCTGCTATCCCAGAGGCTTGCCAGGGAAATTCTAAAGCCAGAAAGGGATCTGGGGTCTGAAATGGAGCATCCCTTGTGTAGAGCTAATGGGAAGCTTGCCAGGGCCCTAGCAGGGAAAGAGAGTTAAAAGACACCCAAAAGAAAGGACAGAAACTCCAATAATAAGGGTTAAAAAAAAACACACCTTATTTCTAAGCAGCTTTCCCTGTTTCCCAGCTGGAAGGAGCTGAACAAGGGCCAGTGCTGCAGGCAAGGGGGAAGGGGTGATGAGCGGAGCATTTTGCCTCCAGCTCCTCCTGCCTTGTTCCCTTGAAGGCAGCAAAACAAACGCAACCCAAAGGGCTAGGCAAGGGCAGCAGAGATAAAAAAGAATGATTACAGCTCTGCAGCTGATGACCTCACTGCTGAGGCTGAAAATGAGGGTTGCTCAGCCCCAGCTGAGAATGGCTGCACTTGCGTCAGTGGTGAAGGCTCAGTGTCAGCTACTGCTGACCAAGCATCCCAGTCCCAGCCCTTCTGAGGAGCGGGGGGATGCCTGAAGCCCCTGTTAGAGCTGAAGCTGTGTAGGCTCTGCCCCCCCCACCCCAGCACATCAGCATCTGAGCGGAAAACCAAAAGTCCCTGGGGGGGTGATGGCGCCAGACAGGGATGGTCCCGGCAGAGGGGATGGAAAGCACCCGCATTGGGATCATGGGCCCTGCTCTTCCCCCATCCTGCCACCTCCACAGCAGCCTTGAAAAGCCCCTTATCACCTTGGAACCTAAACAAGCCACTTTGTACCCGTCTCCCTGTCTCCGGCTTCTGCTGAGTTTTATAAACATCTTCCCCAAAGAGGCTGACGAGGAGGTTTTCTCTTGCCTTGGGCAGCCCGGGAACGGGGGGTCTCTGCACCCCGGAAATGACTTGGCTGTGCCTCCCCTCTCCCCGCACCCACGAGGGCTGGCCTTTGGGTACCATTGGTCCCCAAACGGGAACCCAGGGGCGGACAAGGGATATAAAGGCTGGAAGAACAGCCCCCGGTTCTCTGCGCTGGGCTCGGCTGGAAGAAGGAGGGATGGGACCTAAAAGCGGCTTGATCCTCGCTCTCCTCTGCTGGGCGGTGGCTGAGGTGGCTGCCTACCCACCCTGGGATTTCTCCTGGGGTGAGCCAGCGAGCCGGGGAGCACGGGCAGACCCCCACGCCTGGTCCTGGATGGAGGACCCCCAATCTCGAGCCATCTCCAGCCAGCAGCCGGTGATGGTGCAGTGCCAGGAGGCTCAGCTGGTGGTGACGGTGCACAGGGACCTCTTCGGCACCGGGCGCCTGGTCAACGCAGCTGACCTCACGCTGGGGCCCGCGGCGTGCAAGCATTCCTCGCTCAACCCTGCCCTCAACACCGTCGTCTTCACCGCCGGCCTCCATGAGTGCGGCAGCATCGTGCAGGTAAGACCTTTGCTTCCCCTGGTCCCGGGATCCCACCTGGCATCCCACCTCCCCGGAGCAGCTCCAAGCTCCCTGCTGCGATGCAGAGGCGGGGCTGGGTGCTGGATGCAGAGGAACACCCTAGGGGAAGGGCACGCAGGGATTTTCTCCAAACCCGAGTGTTTTCCCTAAAGCTGCTTTGCCCTTTACACCAGAGACAGGCCAAAGGTGCAAAGCCCCCCCCGTTCCCCCCCAGGCTCCCTTCACTTGTGTTTCAGCCCACTAGGAAGTCTCATTTGCTGAGAAGGGAGCAGGACTTCTCCTCCCTCCCCTTTTCCCCTTATTTTCCATGGATTTCGAGGTTGGGAAAGGATGGCTATGCAGCCTGGGGGTGCTGTTGGGAGGTGGGTGCCACCTTCTCCATGCTTTTCTCCCCAGATCACGCCGGACTCCCTGATCTACCGCACATTCCTCAACTACGACCCCAGCCCTGCCAGCAACCCTGTCATCATCCGCAGCAACCCGGCCGTCATCCCCATCGAGTGCCACTACCCCAGGTAAGGGCTCCCCATCCTCGGTACCCCACAGCCCAGGCACCAGCCTGGGCCCCTGTTCTGACACGCGGTGCTCCCTGCCCAGGAGGGAGAATGTGAGCAGCAATGCCATCCGTCCCACCTGGGCTCCCTTCAGCTCCACGCTCTCAGCAGAGGAGAGGCTGGTGTTCTCTCTGCGCCTCATGAACGGTAGGTGGGAAGCCATCCCCACCCACCAACGGGGATTTTCCACCCTTTTCCCAATGTGGAGGAGCTTGGGGACCCAGCTTTTGGGCTGAGCTGCAGCTCTGGTGCCACCAGAGCTCAGGGAGAGCTGGAACCCCTCCTCTTCATCACCTTGGCACTGCCTTGCAGAGGACTGGACTGCTGAGAGGCCCTTCACTGGTTTCCAACTGGGTGACATCCTCAACATCCAAGCAGAGGTGGCCACTGAGAGCCATGTGCCACTGCGGTTGTTCGTGGACAGCTGTGTGGCTGCCCTGAGCCCTGGCACCGACTCCTCACCCCACTACGCCATCATTGACTTCAATGGGTGAGTCCCTGGGACACGGCACTGAGGGGGGGGCCTGCCAGGATGCTGACACCCTCCTCCCCATCCTACCCCAGGTGCCTGGTTGACGGGAGGTCGGATGACACCAGCTCTGCCTTCATCACCCCCCGGCCCCGGGAGGACATGCTGCGCTTCAGGATCGATGTGTTCAGGTTTGCAGGGGACGCCCGGAACCTGGTAAGCTGCATGTGGCCCCCCCACCAGCCCCAAACCAAGCCGTTGTCGCCCATGAGCGTGTCCCCATCTCTCTCCCCTGCTCTCCCCATAGATCTACATCACCTGCCACCTGAAGGTGACCCCAGTGGACCAAGCCCCGGACCCCCTGAACAAGGCTTGTTCCTTCAACAAAGCCAGAAACACGTGAGTAGCCACCACAGTGGGATGTGGCAGGTCTGGGCAGGTCTCCACCAGCATCCTGCAGCATGGTGTGGCACAGGGATGTGTCGCCAACCCAGATTCAGGGTAGGGAGGGGCACAAATGCTCTGCAGGTGCTTTTTGGTGGGGGGAGGCTCTAGTGACAATGCTCCCACCCTGCTGCAGCTGGGCACCTGTGGAAGGCACCCGGGACATCTGCAGCTGCTGCGAGACAGGCAACTGCGAGTCCCCTGCGCTCTCCCGGAGGCTCAACCCTCTGGAGCGATGGCCCAGCCGCCGATTCCGCCGCCACGATGCCAAGGGTAAGTTGCCCGTGCTGCAATGGAGGGGACACCCCAGCACTGCAGAACGAAGCCTGCCTCATTGCTCTTTCCTCTCCAGGGAAAGAGGCTGAAGCCGACGTAGTCATCGGCCCTGTGCTCCTCTCCAGGGTACTGGGCGCTGTGGGGGAGCAGCAGGAGGGAGGTCAGGGTGAGTGCTCCCCAGCCCTGGCCCCATGGCATGGCTGTGCTGCAGAGTGCTCATCAGCCCGCCTTGGTTTTGCAGGAGGGGTGACGGCACTGCCCGGCGTGGGGACAGGGCTGATCTACGTGGCAGCCGGCCTGGGGCTGGCTGGGTTGGTTCTGGCCATCGCTGTGGGACGCAAGAGATGCGCCCGTGCTGCGGCATGAGCAACGGGCACTAGCCAAATAAAGCCTTGGAAGGCCAAAGCATGTTCCTGCTGCTCTTTCTGCCATGGCACCCTGGGGATGTGCCTGGGACGGGTGCACAGCCCAGGAGGGAGCATCTGGCCCTGGCATGTAGTTGTGGGGGAGCTGGAGTCCCCGCAGCTCCCAGGAAGGTCCCTCACATCTTGCCCTGGGCTTCAGCCCTCCCGGAAGCTCGGGTTTGGGAGCTGCCAGGCTCATGGGTGACACGAAGGACAGTCCCCGCGGGCCAGAGGAATCCCAGCCTGCGGCCACCGCTCCTGGGGAGGGCGGGGAGAACGGGACTCATAGAGCAGGGTGCGGGGGGGGGGGATCCTGCTCTGCCACGGACAGACTCGCATCCTCCGAGGGGACGTTTGGTGGGACCCTCGTGGCAAGGGGCAGTGACAGCCCCGGCTGGGCGGGAGGGGACCCCGCCTCTCCCCGCCCGCCCCGGCTCCGGGCTCTGACCCGGATCGTCCTCCCGGAGTAGCGGCGGCCCCAGTTCCCCGCGTCCCGCTCCACTCGGGCCCCGCCGCGTATCGGCGCAGTGACCCTCGGGGCGGGGGGTGTCCCGGGCAGCTGCGGGGCCGCGCCGGGCTTGGCGGAAGCGGCCGGGAGCCGGGAGGGAGCGGGGCAGGGGCGGGCTCCGCGCAGGGTCGAATCCCGGTCCCGCCGCCGCTTCCTCGCGTGGAGCGGCCGGGAGGTACCGTGCCGCAGCCCCGGGTTCTGGCCTGGAGGAGCCCGGCCCCGCGGGGCCCCGAGCCCCGGCCCGAGCGGTCCCGCCCGGTCCCGGCTCCCGCGGCTGCGCGGGCACAAGCGGCGGCCGGGCCGGGGGCGGCAGCTCCGCGGGGCTCCGGGAAGGGCCCGGGCGAGTGGCGCCATCGGGCCCCGGCAGCCCTGCCTCCCTCCCGGGCGCGGAGCCGGGGCCCCGCGGGGCGGCGCGGAGCGGCGAGGACCCGGGAGCGGCCGCCCTGAGCCCAGGTGAGGGACGCGGCGGGGGAAGGTGCCGAGCGGGGGCGGGCCGCGGGCTCCGCGGGGGCTCCCCGGGCCGGGCCGGGCCCCCCTTCGCGGGGCGGCTGCCGGGCGCGGGCCGGGTCCTGCCGGGGAGCCCCTGTCCCTCTGCCCGGCGGTGCTGGCCCTGGAGCCCGGGGACACCTCGGGCCCGCTCCAGCTCGCACACGCTTCAGCGCAGCCCCCGCCCGGCCCCGCTCCGCAGAGGCAGCTCCAGCTCCAGCACGGAGGCGTCTCCGGTCCAGGCGCTCGGTGCTGCAGGGAAGAGATGTTGCTGCCGCTGCTGTGTCCCGCTGCGGCCGGCAGGAACCTGTGCGCCTTCCCTCTCCCGCTGATGGAAGCTCCAGCCCGGTGTGAGTTCAGCTCCTGACGCTGCGCGCTCCGGGTAAGAGATGCGCTGGCTGAGGGACCCTCGTGGGTGCTCCCCCGTCATCTAACAGACCCTCTGCATCGGTGCAGCTCCAGCTCGTTCAGCCCTGACTGAGGGATGCTCTGGCTGATGGACGCCCCAGCTCTGTGGCAGCTCCCCCGTTTGGCTCCCTGGGCTGCACACTACAGCCAGGAGAAGCTCCCACAGCTCTGGCCTACAACTGCTCCACCGGCAGCCCGTGGTGTCGACTTGGGCTTTTGTGCCCCTCCTGCCTGGCCACGGCTCAGCCCCGGACTCTGCAGGCTCCAGGTAAGTGACGCTTCAGCTGCTGGACGAGCTTTCCCACTCCCCCTCTTCCCCGTGTAGCCACTGCTTTTTTGGAAGCCCCGAGGCTGCTGAGCCCGGTGTTTGTTCTGCAGGTTCCAGCCTGCATTTTGCAGGTGCTCATGGACTCATTCCCCCTGCTCCAGCCCCTGCACGCTCCAGGGAAGAGACACTCCTGCTCCTTCCAGCCCCGGGGACTTCTGACCATCTGCAGCTGAGGGACACCCCAGGTCCTGCACGCTCCAAGGAAGATGTGTTCCTGCTCCAACCCAGCGCCATGGACACTCGGCTCTGCACCCCCAGCTCAGGGGCTCTCAGTTCTGACTCAGAGCTGCTCTGCAGCCCAGGTTGTACATCAAGCACTGTTATCACTCACACAGCCCCTCCTCTGAATGAAGCAGTGGTGCCCCCGTTTCGCACAGAGACCATCTCAGACATTGAGTTCAGCCTGGTGCATGCCAGTGCCCCGCACTTTGGGGGCAAACACGACCAGACCCCCACCTCCAGTGAAGGTCCTGCAGCCCTGACACCCTTCCCTCCCTCCCTCCCTCCCCAACCTCTGCCCACCCACCCTCACTCCGTCCCCAGCCCCTGCCAGCAGCAGCAGCACTTGGGGACAGGAAACAGAACCTGGGCCTCCTGTTCCCCCTCCCCAAAGACTGGTGCTGAGACCCATTCCCCTGCTGCCCCCCAGCTGGTTTCAGGCCCAGGCCCACAGCACTCTGCTCTGGGGCAAAGGCCTGAACACGCAGCACTTGGTCTCTGGGGGGAATCAAGCTGCCAAACCCCGGGACTGAGACAGGCTTTGCAGCCCCAAACACAGCACTCAGTCCTCACCTTGGGGGGCTGGAGACACCCTCAAGGGGGCTGCTGCTGCTCCAGACAGTTGTGTGAAGGGAAAGGGGGAGTGCTTGGGAACTGGGGGGCACCTCCCACAGGGAGGAACCAGCCCTGAGGAACCTGAGCCAATTGCCGCCCCCCTATTGCACTCGATTACACTCCACAGCGCCGCAGTTCTCCTCGTACCTTCGATTACAACAGCACCATGAAATAGTAACAGGGTGAGCAGCATTTTCTGTTCTATCTTTATTTAGCCACCATTTCCCGCCCCAGCCCAGCCGGGACCGGGACACCCCAGCACAGCTCGACCACAACCCCGACCCCCGGTGCGGCTCCGGCCCCGCTCGCGAACCGAACCGCCCCCACGCCCCGGGCAGCGCCCGGTGGAACCGCCTCCACCCTCCCCGCGGACACCGGGACCCGCGCCGGCCTCCGGGGCCGCACCCGCCCGACCCAAGCGGGGAGAAGGCGGCGGGACGGGGCTCGGCTCCGCTCGGCCCAAGGGACCGGACCGGCCACCCCAGCCGGGACACCGCCCGCCCGAACCCGCCTCGGGGCGGCTCTCCCCACCCGCCTCCCGCCCGGCACTGCCGGCCCCGCGAAAAGAGGCTCCGGCCCCACCAGGCACACGGGGCCCGCGGCCGGCCAGCGCCGCCCGGCTCCGCTCCCAGAGCCCCCAGCCCGGCTCACCGGCGCTCCCGGGGCCGCAGCTCCAGCCCCGCCCCCCGCTCCGCTCTGGCGTCACCGCCCGGCCCCGCCCACTCGCCCCGCCCGCACGCTCCCAGCCGCTCTCTATCCGGTCCGACCCGCCCGCCCCAGCAGCCTCAGCTCCGCCCAATCGCCTCTTGTCCTTTCAATCCGGGCCCGTCCCCCTCCCGCTCCGCGTCCTGGCCACCCCCGTCCGCGGGAGGCCGCGATCCCGCCGCCGCCGTTCCGGGACAGTCCAGAAGTCGCGTCCCCGGCGCCTTAGCCCGGCGGCCGGCGTTGGCGTGCCGGGGGGGCGCATCGCGGACGCTGCCGGTTCTCGGTCAAGCCCCCGGGCCGGGAAGGGTCGGTCGGGCTCCGCGATTGGCGGATAGGGCGATGTCACGGGCCCGGATGGGCGGGGCCGGAGCCTGGAGAGCGCGTGTGCGCGCGGTGACGCCAGTGCGGAGCGGGGGGCGGGGCTGGAGCTGCGGCCCCGGGAGCGCCGGTGAGCCGGGCATGCACCAGGCTGAACTCAATGTCTGAGATGGTCTCTGTGCGAAACGGGGGCACCACTGCTTCATTCAGAGGAGGGGCTGTGTGAGTGATGACAGTGCTTGATGTACAACCTGGGCTGCAGAGCAGCTCTGAGTCAGAACTGAGAGCCCCTGAGCTGGGGGTGCAGAGCCGAGTGTCCATGGCGCTGGGTTGGAGCAGGAACACATCTTCCTTGGAGCGTGCAGGACCTGGGGTGTCCCCCAGCTGCAGATGGTCAGAAGTCCCCGGGGCTGGAAGGAACAGGAGTGTCTCTTCCCTGGAGCGTGCAGGGGCTGGAGCAGGGGGAATGAGTCCATGAGCACCTGCAAAATGCAGGCTGGAACCTGCAGAACAAACGCCGGGCTCAGCTCGGCGCTTCGACTGAGCTCGGCTCTGCAAGGAACCCGCTCCCTTCCGGCTCCCGGCCGCTTCCGCCCGGCCCGGCCCCGCCCTGCCCCGCAGCTGCCCGGGACACCTCCCCGAGGGAGGACGGGGTTGCGGGACCCCGAGAGGAGAGGAGGCACAGAGGCTCCGCTCGCCCCGGGGCCGCTCGGGCCGGGCCGGTGCCAGCTCTGGCACAGCGCGGAGCCGGATTGTGCCCGATCGGGCCGGGATTGGGCCGAGCCGAACTGAAAGGGCAGCTGGGATTGGGCGGAGCTGAGACGGCAGGGGACGGGACCGGATTGAAAAGGAATGACGTGATTGGGCCGGAACGGAAGATTGGCGCGGCAGCCATTGGCGGGCTGGCGGCGGTGGGCGTGGCCAGACACTTTAAAGCGGGCAGGGGGGTGCTGTGCTGTCAGTGAGACGCGGCGGCTGGGGGCCGCAGTGGTGGGTACTGCTGCCCCGTGGGCTCTGGAGCGCTGCTGAGCCTGGCCGGGAGCGGGGCGGCGAGGCGAGCAGCGCCGGCCGCTGCGGGACTCGAGTCTTGGGGCGGGCCCGCGGCTTGGGGTGGGGGCGTTTCGGCCGCCGGTGCCGGGCAGGAGGCGGGGACTCGGCCCGGGCGGGCTGTGTACCGCGAGGGGGCGGGGTCCTGTCCTGTCTCGGGGGCCGCTTCCCGCTCATATCGCTGAGCCGCGGCCAGGGGCTGGAGGGGCAGCGGCCGCTACGGGCGCGGGACGCGAGGGGCCGGAGCCCCAGTGCGGGTCGGGGGGGGGGTCGGGCTCGGCGAGCCGCGGATGTTGCCGCGAGCGGGATCTTGGAGCTTTAAATAACGACTTGTGACGCCAATAAAGTTGTGACTGTGAAACCCGCCGTGTGCGCCGGTGGCCTAAAGACACCGAGAGCAGTGAAGTGAAATAAAGTCTGTCCCCGGGGGTGCCGCTGCCTCCGTGTCCCGGGGCGGGCTGGCTCTGCCAGTTCCCAAGCACTCCCCGGCCCCCCATTCCCCCAAAAGCCGGAGCAGCAGCCCTGGAGGTGCCTCCAGCCCCCCAAAGACATAACTGCTGCGTGTGGATCTGAAGAAGGTGGGGCAGGCTGAGGCTCAGCACCAGCCTTTGGGGAAGGGGAACTAGAGGCCCTGCAGCTGTTCCCCCTCCCCTACTGCTGCTGCTGCTGGCAGGGGCTGGGGGGGGTGTCTCTGCCATGGGCCCCCACGGGTCTGTATCAGCAGCTGGAGCTGGGGGCCAACACATTGGGGGACCACAACAGGGGGGCAGGGGGGGCTGTGTGTGATGACAGTGATTTGATTTCCCACCTTGTCAACAGCCCCCAGTGCTGCTAGGAGAAGGTGGAGGCAGAGGGAAGATGTAGAGCTGGAGCTGAGAGAGACACTGTGGGGCTGGAGCTGAAACCACACCGAGCTGGAGCAGGAATAGTCAGTAGGGCTGGAATAAACGGGGGGTCGGGGGTGAAGGGATGGAAGAAAGGGCGGGGAGCAGTAGTGCGGGGCTCAGAAAGGAGCTGGAATCACTTGGGGCAGGAGTAAAGGTTCTGGGGCTGGAATAAAGGTTTTTGTTGTGGGAAAGGAGCTGAAATCACGGCTGAGGGGCTGGAGCTGAGACACGACGGAGCTGGAGGTGAGTACTGACTGTGGATGGAGGCAGAACACTGAACCCGAGGCTGGAATAAAGACTGTGGGATTCAGAAAGGAGCTGAAATCACTCAGGGCTGGAGCTGGAATCACTCAGGGCAGGAATAAAGGTTCTGGGGCTGGAAGTAGAAACTGTAGGGCTGGAATAAAGGTTGTTGGTGTGGGAAAGGAGCTGAAATCACTCAGGGGTGAAATTCAGACTGTGGGGCTGGGGCTGAGATCTCAGAGAGCTGGAGCTGAGACACGACGGAGCTGGAGCTGAAATTATTGGTGGGGGCTTCAGAAAGGAGCTGGAATCACTCTGAACTGGAGCTGGGATAAAGGCTCTAGGGCGGGGGCTGTGATATAGGCTGTGGGGTTCAGAAAGGAGCTGGAATCACTTGGGGCTGGAATAAATACTGTGGGGCTGGAAATAAAAACCACAAAGCTGGAATAAAGGCTGTTGGGGTGGGAAAAGAGCTGAAATCATGGTCGCAGGGCTGGAGCTGAGAGAATGAGCCTGGAACTGGTGCTGCAATAAAAACCAGCTGGAATAAAGCCTGTGGGGCCAGGGCTGAAAGTATTGGTGTGGGGCTCAGAAAGCAGCTGAAGTCACAAACTGGATCTGGAGCCAAAATAAATCCACTCTGAAAAATGCTAAACGTCCAGATATAGCTTCAAGGGCAGAACCAGGCACCCCAGTACCTCCTGCCTTCTTGTTTCCCTCCACATTTTCCAGGTGCAGCCCCTGCTGTGCGAGAGCCAGAGCAGCTCGGGGAGGCTTTGGGTTAGTGCTGGGGGGAAAACAGGGGTGCTCTGTGCCTCCTCGCTACCGCTGCGTCCTGTCCACATGAGAAACTGACAGGGACGATTTATCCAGCACCCTCTGCCTGTCCCCAAGCATTTGAGGGGTTTAAGGCCCACAGACCACACATGGAGCTGGACTCTGACCCTTCCCTCTGCCCAAAAGTGGGTTCCCTCTTCCTTCCCCTCTTCCCTTGCTGGCTGCTGCTTGGATTGCTGTTTTTAACTGACAAATAGAAGTATTTTGTGTAGCAATCTCCGTGAATGCCTTTTTGTGCTAAGGAGGAAACCTCCACTGTACTCAACCTCTTCCCCTAGACAGGCTGGAACAGGCCTCCCCCCTCCACCTCACCCCCCAGAATACAAGCTCTGCCTCCCGTCCCAGGCATGAGCTCGAGGGGAGGATGCTGAGCTAGGACAGGTCCCCCAGGAGGAGGAAGATCAGTGCAGTTACCTAGAAGTTAAAAACAGGCTGGAGTTTGTTTTCATGTCATTCTCCTCTTTACTTGTGTTCCCCTTCCGCAAAGGCGGCGCGAGAGGCGGGTGAAGGGAGGGGGCAATGATCATCTGTCTTTTAAACTCCCTGCCCCATCACAACTCAGCTCTGGGCAAGACAAAGGCCAAGATGCAGGAGCTGGTCCCCATACGCCTCGGGGATGGAGCAGAGCCTGTCCCACAGCCCTAAGCCCTGCTTTGGCTAGCCGGGCACGCGCTCAGGCCCTCCTTCCTGGGGTTGGGAGGGGGGTAATGGTCCTTTCCTCCTGAAGAACAGCATTGTTCTCGAGCTCAGCTCTTGGGTGGCCAGATGGGGAACAAGGGAGTGACTCTGCCCTTCCCTGGAACCACGTCCTCACACAGCTTTTGGGATGGGGGGGAAGCCTGAATCACGATGTGAACTCGCAGCGTTGGTCCAGGTCGCTGCGGCATCGGCGTCACCGCCCCAAGACCAAGAGGACAGAGAGCAGGCGGAAGGGCGTGAAGGAAAGCCTCACGCCCCGCAGCTCCAGCGGCAGGCAGCCCCTCGCCACCGGCCGCTCCAGCAGGTCGCAGCTGGGGAAGAAAGCGCTGGGTGAGGCTGGAGGGACTCCACATGTCTCCTTCTCCCCACATGCACCCAGACCTCCAGCATGGACTTACAGCATCGCCTCCTTCACAGGGAGGGAGGTCTGGAGCCAGGCGACAACCGTGCTGCCATGCGCTTCGTACAGCCGAGCCACCACAGCGTCGGCTCTGTCCTCAGCCTTTGGGGAACAGCACAGGAGGGAGTTCTGGGGAATGAGACAGGCGCATCCTACCCTACCTCAGGGTACAGCCCGACCCAAGTGATTGTTCTGCCTCCTTGTCCTCACCTAGCAAGGCCGCTCAGCTGGGCCTGCCTACCACCCAACCACAGGGAGAAGAACAAACCACGCTTAGGGACAACAGCGTCACCCCTCTGCCCTCCCCAGCTCTGCCCCGGGGACTTACCTGCTTCAGAGCCTCCAGCACGACCGCAGGTGAGCTGACAGAAAAGGAGCTCCAAGCCAGGCACTGGGCAGAGCCAGCTGGGACCACGTGGAGCGGGAAATTCAAGTTGTAGGCATGCTGGATCACACCAGCATCCTGGAAGGAACCTGCAACACGAGCAGCTCCAGCTAGCCGCTCTGCGGGCACAGCTGGCCGTGCTCACCCTGAGGCTCACCGGAGCGTCCTCCACCCCTCGGTGTCACCGCAGGAGCCAGCTCTGTCTGTCACTCACCCTGGTGAGGCATCACAGCGTAGGTGAACCGGTGGTGCGCGATGTCTGCCGTGGCATCAGGGGACTTGGGCGCTCTCAGACTACAGCAACAAGAGGTAGGTGAGACCGGTGTCTCAGCAGCACCCTGTCAGCCAGGCAAGAGCCAGAGCCAGAGGAGCACAGGGACAAGACAGCAGCCTCCATCCACCCTGCTACCCCAAGACCTGCCCTGAGGTAGAGCCAACATGCTGCTGGCTTCTGGACATGGCAAACAGACCCTGGACAAGGTGTCTCAGAAGCTAAAACTGATGTTTGAAGGGTGTTTTCCTGTGAAACTTGGGGATGTTGGAGTCAAATTGAAACATGTAGACTTTCTCCCAGCTTTGTATGTATCCGTAACACTGTTGCGCCTTCCTTCCCCTCCTGGGGGATGTTTTGGCCAGCAATGGAAACATCAGCTGAGGGAAAACCTGGATCTGCTCTCTCCTGAATCATCTCTGAATGTTACTCACAGGAATTACACGATCTTCCTCAACTGCAATTCAGCCAGCCACAAGTTCTCAGGTGACAGCCAGCCACTTTGACTAATACCAGACTATTTCCTTACTAAGCACGATCATTTAGGACCGGGCCTTGCCTTGTCCAAGAGACACCTCAGGCAGCAAAGTGATGGCCGCAGCCCCACTGTCCCCCCGGCCCTACTCACAGCGAGAGGCTGAGGACGTTCCCGCGGGCCGACGCGCCGTACTTGCAGTCGTTCAGCACTGCCACCCCAAAGCCGTGCTCAGAGAGGTCCAGCCACTTGTGAGCCCACACCTGTGAGAGGTACCAAGGGATGGGGTCACCGCACAGAGCCCCCCGAGCCACGGGAGGAACAGACCCCATCTCCTCTCACCTCGAATCGGGCCCAGTCCCACGACGTATTCCAGTGCGTCGGGCGCTGAAGGTGCCCAAACTGGATCTCGTAGGTGGCGTTCATGCTTCGGACCTGCACGGGGAACTCCACCTTCAGGAACTTGTGAGCTTCCCTCCACTCAACCTGAAAGTGGGAGCCAAAGGGCGTTATCACATGAGGCTGACCAGGAGAGCCCACGCTTGTCCTTCCCCAGGGTACAGCAGCTCGTGCCCAGGCCAGACCAGCACCACAGTTCAAACACAGACCCACTGGTGCGTCTCTCTTCCAGCTTGGAAGCCCCACCCTCAGGTTGCCTTCCCCTAAGGCGGCAGGGGGGAGCTCCAGGGAGGGGGAACATAATTCAGCAATGAGGTTTAGCTCCCCAGGGCCCTGACCGTTGCATCGCAGCAGCTGCTGCCCAAACCTGTGTCAGGAAGCGGAGGTACGGGCACGAGGCATCCAGGGTGATCTCCTGGGTTACGGTGCTGCTCGCCCCAACCTGCAGAGAGAAGCTCACACTTCCCCGCAGGCCCCCAGCCAGGGTGATTTCCAGAGGCCTCAGCAGTGTCACCACTGGCTTCCTAGAGAAAGGGATACAGGCAGAACCGGTCTCAGCCTGGCACATCCAGGCTCCCAAATCCCATTCCAGCCTCCCATACAGCAGGCAGTGCCTCTTCTGGAGCGAACGCTCCGTTACACCTAGGACTGACAAAGTCAAAAATCCAAGTGCTGCATGCACTCACCTGGTTTCCAGGTGATAATCCATCACATCCCAGGCATCCCAGTACAGGGGAACATCATCAAAGAGGGCAAACTGGTTGGCATAGCAGCCATCTGGGATGGACTCTCTGAAACAGAGAAGTGGAGCAGAGAAACAACTCCAGCCTAAGAAGACTTGGCAGTGGAGAAGGGTGTAGAATAAGAAGACCCAAGAAGAGGTTTGGGAGCCTGGTTCTATACCTCTCAGAGTCCACCAGCCGAAGCGAGGTCAGGCGGCCCATCACATCCAGGTGGACTGCAATCACCCCGTTCTCCATGACAACGGAGCCATCCTCCTGGAGTGGGAAGGACAGAAACCACTGTCACAGACTCACACCCACAGGGTACAAAGCCCCCCAGTTGCAAATCTAACCCCTCCCCCAGTCACAAATCCAGTGTGCAGACTTGCAGCACCCTGGCTTCCCTAATTTCTGCCCAAGCCACCTCTGTCGCAGGGCACAGCGATATGAGGCACTCGCACTTACCTCCTTCCTCACCATCACAGGCTGAGGGGGCACCAACGGCTCCTGCACTACAGCATAGCCCATGCTGGGGACTGTCACCAGAGCTGGAAAGCAAAGAGATTCTCTTCCAACATCTGGTCCAGACCTAACCCTAAGCCACACTGTGCTGCCCCGATGGTCTCGTGTCAGCCCTACCACCTCCTCTTCTTCATCCATAGTTCAGGGACAACTTGAAGTGGGATGAGCCCCAAGGAGCAGTCTCACAGGTCAGTAAACCCTCCCCCCAGGACAAGGAGAGGTGGAATATTTCTTTGCTAGCTGTCTCTGCCCCTCTAAGAAATCCTGGTATGTGAGTTACCCCCAAGTCAGACATACCTAAAGTCTTTGCTCTGGCTGGTTCAGTCCTGGAGATCACCTCGGTCCGTTCCCAGGGCAAAGTGTTCAACACAAGGGTGCTCTCAGTGCTTGCGGCCTCAGGCTGCAGCAGGTCCCCACACAAGGACTGCACAGCCTCCTCCTGCAGCTCAGCACCAGCCCTGCGGATCTCTGAGCAAAGAAAGGCCCAAGCTGGACACATTTCTCACATCCAAGACAGTTTCTGGCTCTGGATCTACTTCCAAAGCTACAATTACTAATTACCATTAGTACAAATAACTATTTTCTATTAATAAGTAAGTAAAGTTTGTAATTGTTCTTAACTTTGTTATTACAATGGGATACACTGGCTCAACTGGAAAACTGCAGAGTAACAACAAAGCTACTGCAGGCAGGCAGGGGCAAACTTCAGCTCCCACCTTTGCCAGGGCCTCTCCTGGCATGCCAGCAGCAAGCAGCAAAGTCAATAACTCAGGCTGTTTTTTAATCCCTCGGCTCCCCTGTTCATTCCCTGTGAAGTTTAACACGGATACAGACACACACTTGGACTTGCATTCAGGATTGAGACCTCTGCAGCCCCATCAGGCAGGACCTGGTGTGCTCCAACAGAGGAACGTCCTCCTAACCAACCCCTCGCTCACCTGCGTAGTACTGCAGGGCATCTGCAACCACGAGCTGGATACAGCTGCCTGGCAGAACATCATGGAACTGGTTGAGCAGCAATAGCCTAAAAAAGATAATAAAAACCAGGTGGGGAAGCAGGGGAGAGGACCAGGGTTTGTTCTGGCTTGGTTTTGTTAGGAATTGTTCCTTATCCCCCCCGTTAGCAAACACTGGAGAGAAGAGGACTTTTTTGATAGCACCCTTTGAGTCCCAACACGCTGGGACTTGTCAAGTGTCACCACAGCAAACCACAACTGTGGGGAGCAACAGCCAATATTTATACCCCTTGGGGCTACCAGATATTGATGCACAAATTCAGGCAAGTCCAAACTGGTGAGGAATAACTTCAGGTTGGAAAGGAAGCTTCTAGCCAGCAGAGCAGAGGCTCTGGAGCTGTCTTCCTATGGGAGAACCAAGCAAAGAAGCACCAAACTGCTTTCCAGGCTGAACGCCAATCAGTTTATGGAAGGGGTCACGTACCCACAAAGGTACCCACACCCTAACTACACACCCACTCCCTCAAGAGGCAGTTCAGATGAAGACAGGCTCTGTCCATCACTCTTCTGGCTGAAGCTGAAGGAGATACCTATCTCCAGCCTGGGAGATAGGCGATCATCTCCCACCATCAGCTTGCTAAGCTGCCCAGTAACTGCGGGTCCCACTGGTCCAGGCTAATTTTGGTACACTGGACAGCAAGGATTTCTACCTGGACTCAGGCAGGGAGGAGGAGCTGTAGGGGATGGGGAGCAGTACCCCAAGAACAGCAAGCTCTCATGCCAAGTTCCCAGCCCTCACCTCCAGAGCCGCTGCAGCTGGCTGGCAGGGTACCGGAAGGTGCTGTCCCGCGCCACAGCCAAGGTGCTGAGCACTTCAACGTCGTGGAGGATCCGTTCACACTCCCGGTTCTCCTTCTTTATCTGGTGTCAAAGGAAGGAAGATTCTTAGGAAACTGGTAGCTGTGAGTGGCTCTCTCACACCAGCTCCAGTGTACGAAGGCTGGTTACTGGTTGGTGTCATGAGTTTGCCGTTACCAGAGAGTTCTTTTTTTGCCACAGATCAAACTGAAAATTCCTGCACCAGACATAGCTTCCCCTCTCCCTGTTCCCACCTTCCTCCCCTGTTCTTCTGATTCTTCACCCAACTATCTCCTAAACTCTCTCCACAACTATCTCCTAAAGTGAAGGATGTGGCAGCTGTTGACTGAGGAGGGGTCCCTGCTGCATCCAGGCTTCCTTCTCAGCCCTTGAAGAAAGCCTGGTGCCAGATCTGCTTTTTGGGGTCCTGGCTCCCACTGATGGGACCTGAAGGGCACTACCTGAGCCCTGGAGCTGCCTGAGCAGCAGCAGAGAGAACTGGGAATGGCCACTTCCCTGAGGAGGGAATAAGGGAAGCCGCTGCCCCCGTGCTGTGCACGCTCACCTGAGCCTGGGTGGTGTAGGTGCCGTTGTGCAGCTCGAGGAAGAGCTCTCCCACCCAGGTACACAGTTGCGACGACTCCTTCTCCAGGACAGAAAAGAGTCGATCGGGAGTGGAGATCTGAACCCTGCAGCAGAGGCACAGACAGGGATGAGCCACGGGAGAAGCCTCTGACACAGCCCATGGTGCGTCCCAACCAGAAAGGTGACAGCCCCAGAACTGAGACCTCAGAGACCCCAACACAGCCACACACAATGATCCCCTCAACTCCCTCCTACCCCTCTCCCACTCCATGCTGCTCTTGCTGCCTGTCACAGAGATCTGGGTATTCCCTGGGCAGGGACTGACTGTCAGTCTGGCCACTCACCCATGGCTCTACTGAGAGCTCCCTCCTTTCTTTTGGCAGTGCTGAAGGCCAGGCTCAGCTCTAAAGAAGTATTCCTGCAAGGAAAGAGGAAGGGATCTCCCACCTTGGCAGCCCATCTGTGTCGCTCATTCTCTTCATCCTGTCCAGCATCTTCTGTGTAGGGCCCCCTCCTCCATCTCCAAAGCCAAAGAGGAACGCGCTGTTGTTCACACGTCCTTTGTCCTTGTTGTTCTTCACTGTCTTCAGCATCTAGAGGGGTTTTTGGATAGTTGTGATCCCCCAGCACCCAGCCCCACACAAGAAAACCAGCTTGGCTTTTAATGTGCAAAGTCCAATCCTGCCCCTCTTCCCCACCCCAACTACCAAAAATCAGGCACGGACACATCTCAGAGACAGGTGATTGACTGCCAAGCACCCAAACAGCCTTTGTCTGGCCACGCTGTCACCTATCCCAGTCCCTTCTTGGGACCTCAGATCTGTCCCTGAGGGGGTGGCATTGCATTTCACGTGCAGGTCTGGCAACCTCGCTCACCTCCTCCACTCGCCCGTGCATCCCATAGGAGTCACCAGGGGGGAAATGGGTCAGGACTCGGGATCCATCAATGCCTTCCCAGAAAAAAGTGTGATGCTGGAGGGGAGCCAAAGGAAAACACGATGTCTCATACAGCCCCCGCCACACCACACACAGCCAAAACACTAAAGCACAGCCCTGTTACTCCCAGGAGTTCCCAAAAGGAAATCCCTGGTCATGCTAGAAGCAGAAAGATAAATTCACCCTTAGCTCAGCATTTCAGGGCTCCCAAACTCATCCCCCACACGTGGAGGGCACACTCCATCCTCATCAGCACAGAACTCGTATGCTAAAAGCCCAAATTTCTTCACAAACCCTGTGAAACACAGAGTCCAGCACCTTTGTCACCGGGGAAGCACACAGGCAGCTCTGAGCCCCCTGTGGATTCAGTGACAGATCCCTGCAAGGAGACATTTGCAGGAGGATGGGGAACACCACAACGGCTGGGGACAGCAGAGGAGCAGTTGGCTTTGCTGTCTGTTACACCCCCACACAAGTCACAGCTTCCCATCTGGAAGCAGAAGGAATTTGCAGGCTGTGGAGCCCAGCTGGGATCTCTAACCACATCGTTGCTTTCCCCTAAAGCCTGACAGGACACTTATTCCACCATAAACTGGTGGCTTTTGGATGAAGAGTCTATGTCAGCAGAGTTGAAGGACTGGCTTGACTTGTGGAACAAACAGGTCCAGCCCCACAGACGTACCCCAGCAACCCCAAGTCCATCCCGCTGGGAAGAAGGAAAACACAGCTCACCGGGAAGGTGTTCACCAGGTTCCAGCTGAGCTTCTGCGTGAGGAACCGCCTGATCCCACAGCCACGCATCAGCTGGGGCAGCTGGGCTGAGTATCCAAACGTGTCTGGCAGCCAGAACTAGGAGCAGGGGGGAGACACACGTGAGCTGCCCCGACCCTAAATCACACCCTGAGATCATGGAGGGTTTCACAGTCAGCAGGCTCTGGTGGAAAGGAGCATGTACCTCTGAGCACATCTGGCCAAACTGCTCCTGGAAGAAACGCTGTCCCTGCAGGAACTGCCGTACCATGGACTCCCCGCTGGGCAGGTTCCCATCCTGGGGAAAAAGTGCAGGGAGCCCATGAGGAAAAACAGGCACCAGGGAAAGATGGGGGGGATCTTATGAGCATCCCATTCCCACCTGCTGTCACCCTGAGGATCTGAACAGAGCTCAATAGAGGGCAAAAAGGAGGAACAGAGCTCAGACAAGCCAGGCCAAAGCTCCTTTTTCAGGGAATGAGATGATTTGGGGGAGGGATGATATTTTTCCTAGGCTAGACATAGCAGACAGCAGCTGTTTGCTGAGCCTGGAGACCAGTGTCAACCAGAGAGGCTCCGTGCTCCCCCTCCAGCACCAGGACCGGTCCCAGAGGGATGGCACAGGGAAGGGACAGAAAACTGGGCTCACCACACTGCTCACCATTTCCACCCAGGTGCCTCCAACAGGGATGAACTGCCCCTTCGCCACGAAGCGCTGAATCTGCGCGTAGAGGCCGGGGTACCAGCTGCGCACCCACTCGAATTGCTGCGCCTGGCAGAACACACAGGTCAGCCTCAGCTTCCCACCGCAGCACTCCACACCAACATCCCTCCCGCTCACCCCCTCAAGTCTCACTTTGAGTCATGGTGGAGAATCAATGCACCACGAGCAGCGGGAGAGCTGAGCTCACTCACCTGGGAGCAGGTGAAGGTGAGCTCGGGGTTGCTCTCCATCAGACGGATCACCGAGACCCAGCTCCGAGCGCACTTACGGATCGTCTCCTCGTACGGCCACAGCCAGGCTGCAGGGACAGGCACGGCCCCACCAGGGTTACTACTCAGCACAAGCTCCTTTAGGAACAGGGCTGGGGTGCCTTTCTCATGTCAGCCAGGGAAAATGCTAAAGCAAAATGCTTTGACTAAGCAACAGTGACACAGCCTGAGGCCTCCAACTCCCACCCGTCCTGCTGCCTTTCTGTTCAGACTGAAATCCCTCCAGGGACTGAAAATCAAGGGGCAATGGTCTGACAGGAGAAAGACAGCCGTCTGGAATTCATCCCCCCACCACCAGCCCTGTCACTGCTCCAAAAGGCACAGCTAGCCAAACACCCTGCTTCGGTGACAGAGCAGCTGTGTGGAAGCACCAAGGTCCCTCTCCCTTCCCTCAGGGCACAGCACCCAGCACCTGGGGCTCAAGGGCAGCCAGCTCTCCCCACGGGCTGCACACCCCAGCCTCCAGGTCAGCAGAGAGGGGACATTGAGCTGCTCTCACCCACCAGAGTCAATGTGGCAGTGACCCATGGCGTGGATGGTGTGCTGGCTCTCGCCGTTCCTCTGGCTGAAGATCGCTGCAGCCAGGTCACGGGCAGCAGGGAAGGTGGACGGGTCCATCACATCACACACGTTGACCATCTGGTTGGCAGTGTACAGTGCCTGGAAACTCCTCTGGTCTTCCTCCCCGAGGAGCTGGGGTTGGGAGCAATAACAGCTTGACTCTTGAGCTCTGCACATCCTCTGGCTCCGAGCAGCTCCCTGTATGAGCTCAGATGCCACCTGCCCCGGGGAGAACCTGCTACCTTCTCCCAACATCTGAATCTACCAGAGGTGCCAGGGAAACACCGTGTCCCTGCTTCCCAGACACAACCTGATCTCTTTGCTCATGGGCCTTCAACAGCCAGGTTACACATCAGACCAGCATCCCTTGGGATGGGCAAAGAGATCCAGCAGTGGGGCAGAAAGTGGATGAAAAAATACCTGCAGCTTCTCTCTCGTTCAGTTTTACTCTACACTAGACAACATCAGTTGTGCTAAAGCAGTGGGAGCAAACACTTGCTCCTCCAAGACCTCCTGGTAGGAGGAGGCAGGCCATGGAACAGTGGGAGAAGATAAAATGAAGTTGTGGATGGAGGTGGAAACAGTGCAAGGAAAGAAGAGGAGGAGCTCACAGACCTTGGCCATGTCCAGCAGTATTTCCAGATCCACCAGCAGTTCATAGACATTCCTGTTGAAGACGACCAGCTCAGCCTTGCTCAGGGTGAACCTCCTGTCAGGGTCTGGAGGGGCGATCATACTGCCTTTGCCAGCCCCAAAGAGACCGTTGCAGGCCAGCTCCACGTACAGCGTCAGGCTGGAGAGCAAAAGGAAACCTCTGGGGAGCAGACCCTAAGCAATCGGCCAGGAAAGTCCACTTCCCTCCCCGTGGCATGACTGGCCCAACCTGAACAACGGACAGAGCCCCTGAATGCCTTCTCAGAGCCCCTGAATGCAGACAAGGATGTCTCAGTCCTGTCTCCTGGCTTCAAACACTGCAAGATACCCCAGGAGTGTGTGTGTGGGGGGGCTGCAGCCAGGATGCCCACCCACCTGTGGGGCTCTGACTTTTTGAGGCTGCTTGTCAGGATGTAGCTGGTCTTCTCACCTTCTTTAGTCAAACCCTGCAGGGAAAGACAGCACATTCAACACAAGTCTTTGGAGAACCATGGGTGAGCAGGTCAAGATGCATCCAGCTGGATGGAGTGGCCTGTTCTCACATGCCACGGGACAATGCAGTAACATAAAACCTGTGGGCACCACCACAGAGCAGGGCAGGGCTGCTAAAAGGTCGCCTGAGCCTTTCCACCTCCCCAAAACAGGACTGAAGTTGACATGTGGGACAAGAATCTGTCCTGCTGCTCCTGACCACAGTGGAGACTGCCAACTCAGGCCTGATTCCTGCCCATCCTTCTTCCAAGCCAGATCTGCCAAAGCTTAAGCAAAGAATTCTCATCTCTTACTGGCTTGCAGATCAGAATTTTAACTCCTATCAGGGGGTAACCTCTAGAAAACAGACTCACACACACCACCAGGAGGCTTGCCTTTCTGGGCAATAGCCCACAGACCTTCTGCACTCCAGCAGCCCAGCACGCAAACCACCTCTGCCCCACCCCACACATCAGCCTAGGCATTCCTCTGAAGAGTACATAGCAAACAGGAGGGGGTTTCTTCTCCTGCCCCATTGCAGAGGGCTGAGATAACCATTCCACACAGTACTGATCCACGCCTCCTTACCTGGACAGGCTGGGAGTCTCGCCACACCATGCCCTCCCCATCGCTCTCCCAGACAAAATGCACTTCCCGCCCTGCCCACGCCGGGGGGATGCTCAGTTCCACCTTAAACCAGCATGTCTCCCACCTGGAAGAGAGCAGGCAGCAACCTCAGCCCACTGAGGAGACCTGCCCCTAAGGAAATCCACAATTCCTCAACCTCTTTCAGGGCTTCTGGGCAGACACCTTCTACCTAAAGCATGCAGGGCAGAGGATTATCGTCTGATTTCTTTGCCATCAAGAGCCTGGGAGGGTTCATGCATGCAGGTAGGAAGACACGAGCTCCAGCCCCACCACGCTCATGGCACCACAGAAACCTGGTACTTACGTGGGCCCAAAGGAGTCTCCCACTTTAGCAGGTTGGAACTCCTGCCTGATGGCCTCATCGTACTGGATGCGCTGGGGGGTCTGGAAGCAGGAGAGCAATGCTGGTGGACAGCTATCCCCAAAGAGCCTGCGGTTGGAGACGGGTGGGATACGATTAATAAGGCCAGTCCTGTGCGGACCAGCGTGGGGCAGGGGATAGAGAGCGCCTTCCCTTCCCAGCGGGGCTGGGAAATCCGCTTAATACCCTCAGAGTATTAACTCCCGTGCAATAACGTGCCCTGATGAAGAGGCCTGTTGTGGCCGGGCCTCCAGGAGCCGAGGAA
This sequence comes from Porphyrio hochstetteri, assembly GCA_020800305.1. Taxonomy (NCBI): domain Eukaryota; kingdom Metazoa; phylum Chordata; class Aves; order Gruiformes; family Rallidae; genus Porphyrio; species Porphyrio hochstetteri. The sequence continues at coordinate 11,728,396 of CM036915.1, read as the reverse complement.
GGCTGGGTAGGAGAGGGGGTGCAGAGGTGACCGTGCCAGCGGCACCCTGAAGCAGAGCTCCAGGCTGGCATGGACCTGCGTATGTGTGTGTCTGCTCCGTTCACCGAGTCTCCCCAAGCCCCAGTCGGAGCCGGGGCCGAGGAAACACACTCAGGAGCCAGGCCCGGGGCTCGGCGCTTTCAGCCCCGCAAGCTACCAACACCCCAGCGACAAGCCCCTGAGAGGCGGAGACGAAGGGAAAGAGGCCACCGCCCGCCGCCCACCTGCCCCGCAGGTTGCAGTCGGTGAAGTAGATCTCGGAAAGAAACTTCTCCACCCGCTCCAGCGCTGTGCGCCGGTGCTTCAGGGCTGCCATGTTGGCCGCGCCGAGCGCTCTGCGCATGCGCGGCGCCCGGGGGAAGGTGGGAGGGGGGAGATGAAGCGCGGTGCATGCGCGTACGGTGAGGAGGCAGTGGCCACTTCAGTGAGTCCCCGGGTTCGATCCCCGTTTGCTCCGGTTCTGGGCTGCCTCACTGGGGCCGGGAGTGGTTTGGGGCGGAAAGCACTGTTCCCCGGTAAAAGGGGAGGGCCCGCCTGGCTGCACCGAGGTGTCCCCCCGCTGTGACAGGGCCGCGGAGAGGCGGCCTCGTTCACTTCTTTCCGCCGGTGGGGCTGAGCCTTCTCCCGCGGAGTTACTCGCTTAGGAAGCTTCGGGGGGAAAGTGACCGGTTAATTATCGCCTCGTCTCGTTGGTAATTGGGAACCGGGGGCAGAAGGCGGGTCTGGGAGCTGGGTCCCTGGGGCTGAGGGGGTGCTGCATGCTCCTATCAGCCTCCCTTACCCCCTTTCCTCCGAGTCCTGTGTGATGGGGAGGGAAGAAGAACCTGTAACACAACGGTTAGCCCCGGTGTTTTAATGGAAATACTGCGCTACAGCCAAGTTTACAGCATCTGTGTAGAAAACACACGGGTGGTGGGCTGAGGGTCGCGTTAAAGAGTACGAAAGGCAAATTGAAATGAAAAGGAAGAAAGAAAAAAATAAAGAAATACCCCAAATCTCTGCTGCTGTACAGGTTGGGAGCAGAGCTGGGATGCCAGAGGGAGGGCAGGCAGAGATCTCCCCATAGTGTTTCCCTGGGAAGCCACACCAGCCCCCTTTGCGCTCAGTGACATGCAGGCACAGCCTCCTTGGGACAAGACACCCTCCAAGCAGCAGCAGCTGGTACTTCCAAGCTGGTCCAAAGTCAAAATCACCCAAGATTTTTGCTTCCAGATCACCTTGAGCATACAACAGGAAAAATAAGAGAGCAGGGGAGCGTACGGAAAACCATTGAAGTGGAAGAGGACACACAAGATCCCCTTCCTGCCTTGGAAGAGAAAGGAGACGGGTAATTTATTGCTGGCAAACTGAGTATTTCCCCATGGGCTCTTCCCTCTCTCCAGAGGAGGCTCCCATTCCAAGATCTGCCTTCTTGCACACTGGCTGCCAAGGAGCAGCAGCACCTCAGGGCCCCGTGCTTCCACCTCAGCTGCAGAAGGACCAGCAAGACACGCATCCCCCCTCCCCAGCTCTTGCCTGCGGAAGGGAGGGGAGCTCCAGTTCCGGTAGGAGAGGAGCTTCTGTCTTGGGAAAAGAAAATAAATCCTTGGGAGGGGTTTAGGCAGGGCAAAGCCTTGCGTGCATCTCCCCAGATGAGGACGACGGAAGCCGTTTCAGGTTCTTAGGACTGGCAGCAGGGGTATGTGCAAGGAAAGCTGCCTCCTGTGAGGAGGAGAGACAGTGCAGTTGTGTCCATCGTGGCTTACAAAGTCTGTGGAGACTTCTGGTTTGGTTTTTTCTTTTTTAAAAACAGAATCCTTCCCTGCATTTTAAATATCTGCCAGTGCTAAACTTCTATACTTAAAAAAAATAGCTATCATCCCATCTGGGGGTTTCACTCATGAAATGCACCGAGACCCAGCCCACCCCCTCACCTTTCTCCTGCACACACGCAGAGCAGTTCTAGCCAATACTGGTTTGGTGCTTCCGATGATGAGAGGGGGGGGGAAATAAATCCCCAAAACAACCAAAATCTAGCTAAGTAGCTCTGAAACACTTCCCAAAAGTGAAGGTCCTGGGAGCTGGAAGACAAAGTGGATAAAAATTACCCACTGCGGGGAAAAAAAATCCACCAAAAATTATAAAAATAAAAATGATATACTATATATCTTAACAGGCTGCTTACAGCTCCGTTCTGTTAACCACAAAATGCACACACTGCCTCTGCTTTTCCCTCTCAGATGGTGAAGCCAATCACACAGAACACTTGGGTGCACGGCTGGCTGCCCCCCATGCCCCCCCATCCCCCCCTCTCCTCTCCCCCAACCCCTTTCCCCCCACCCCAAAACCCGCATGCTGCCTTTCAGACCAAGAACAGGGCCGTTGGGGTGGAGTGAGCATCTTCCTCCGGGTTAAGAACGAAGACCATTATTTTTTATTTACAAAAAAAGGAGAAAAAAGTTTCCACACAAAAGCACTACAATGATAACTCCCTTTGGTAAAAAGTGTAATAAATGTCTCCGTCAGTCTGTCTCTGTCGGTACTAATTCTCAAGAAGCCACCCGGTACTATGGTACACAAGAAGCTAGTACAGTTATGCTAGCACATCAAGCATACTTTCCTTTAATAAAACCAAAACCAAACCCAAAAACCGAAAAACCAACCAAAAAAAAAAAATTTGACAATTTGTACATTTATTTACAAAAAAAAAAAAAAAAGAGAAGAAAAAGGAGGGGAACATGTTAAAATTGTGTTGTTCTCTGTTGTGTGTGTGTACGTACATGTGTGTGAAAAGCTGGTGCATGGCACTAGGAGAGACTAGTAAACAAGCAGGTACAAAAAAAAAAAAAAGGAGGAAAAACCAAATAATAAGGAGAAAAAGAGAAAAAGAAACAGTTCCACTGGCACTAGAAAGGACAGACCGATCTGCACGGGGTGAGTCCAGCCTGGGAGGGAGGAGAGGGAGGCGAGAGGAACCCAAGGTCTGCTCCGTGGGGTGACACTGGGCTGCCCCACGGCCCCCCCCGCACAGGAACCGGGCTGCCTGCGCCAGCGTAAAGGGAGGAGAATCCGTTGGCGACAGGCACCTTGGGGATTTCAGGACACATCCGAGCGGGCCCTGTGATGGGAGAACCTCCTGGTTCTCTTCCCACGTCGTTCAGGGGCTCCAGGTAGTGGAAAAAAAACCCAAAACCTCAACGCTGCTGGTGTGTATGAGCTCGTTGCGTTTCTCTGGGATGGCTCAGTTCGGAGAGGGGTCCCTTCCAGCCCTCCGGGGCCAAGTGAGGAGGCGAGCTCCTGGCGGAGATCCACGTGTCCCGAGCAGGGAATCCCCGCTGGTGATGGGTTGTACCAGCCACACACTAGTCAAGTGGCCACATAACACAGTGAGGGGGGAGAAAAGCGTCTTCCTCCTTCCCTTGATGCGCGCACACACACACACATCTCCCGGGCTCTTCCCTCGCCCCGGGGCGGTGGCGGGGTTTGGGGGTGAGGGGGGGTAGTTTTAGGGTGTCTTGAATATTGTGCCGTATTTGACGCGGTACTTGTTAATGCTCACAAAGTGCAGGGTCTCTGTGTCACAGGTGGTGGTGCAGGGCACCAGACCTTCCAAGCCTTCGCCCATTAGCCACTTGTTTGTCTCGGCTGCCATTTCGCGGGGCACATGTTCCTTGGTCCATTTGTCCACCCAGGCTTGGAACCGCTGGTGCAGCCGCTTGCTCACTCTTTCGTGGGACTGAGGGAATAGGGAAGAAATGTTAGAAAAAGGCAGCTTTGCCCCCCAAAATCAAAGCTTTAAGCAAAGCTTGGCTGCCGGTTGACGCAACCAATGGGATCGGTGCGGACGCTGGCTAACAACGGAGGAAAAGCTCCAATAAAGGCCCCGGGTCTCCTCTCCCAGTGGCAAAATAAACTCTGGGCTACCAAGAAGTTTACATTCTTTGTGTTAACACAGCAGATCTCAAGCTGGGGATACAAAACATACACCCCCGGGAGCCACCTGCCCAGCACAGAGTCCCTTCTTCATCGCCCAGAAGATGCTGCCTCCTCTCCTCCTCTTTCTCAAGCATCCAGGAGTCAAGGTAGAGCCCAGAGCAAGCAAGCTCTGCTCTCCCCAGCCCTTGGGGTCTGCCTCCAGCCTTCCCCCAATGGAGGGACACGATCCCAGGGGAGAACAAGCTTCTAATATGTCGGGAGACCCAGCTGCTAAGGAAAATGAAGAACTAGTCTGGGTTTAAAAGGTTCAAGACCCGCTGGCTTCACAGAAGCATCAAGAGAAGAAAAACCACGCACGTTCTTGAGTAAAAGCTTCTGCTTAAGGAATGTCAAATCCAAGACAGATGGTTGAAAGCTCATGACTACAGTCCTAATTGAAAGCAGCAAATATAATTAAACCTCAGGATTAAAACTTAGGTATTTTATGGTTTGTTTTGTTCTCCTCATGAAGGCTGAGTGCTTCTCAGTGTTAACCATTAAACCCAAGAGATCTGGAGCTCAGTGCTGCTTCTGCAGCTCCTTGGGCGTGCTTCAGTAACTGAGGGGCTACGCTGCACATGCAATAATTTGGCTTCTGTTCAGATTTCCCCATGGAAAACACCCGCACACGGTATCCCATTTCATCAGGTTAGGTTTACACTAGCAGAACGGGATAGAGGGAATTCAATCAAAACCCTCAGTACAGGCATTTCAGAGAGTTACCCCTGAAATCCAACACACTCACCTTTGGTGCAAATGCTTAAGTGAGTAATTTTTGCCTGAATCTGGCAGGTTTTACTTTCTTTTACATTCTAAACGATGGCATTCTGCTTCACAGCGTGTTTTAAATCAATTATAATAGAGTTACAGAGAAGTATTTCAAACAGACAGACTGGAACTGGGCTTCGCTGCTAAAGCTCCCTGGTTTTTTCTGCTGGACAGAAATATTCCCATGGGATGAGACAACTAACTTGAGTACCAAAGTGTTCAGAAGGCCAAATCGGCTTGCTCCAACCAAATCCTCCTGATCTGGAGCCACTGACTGTTTTGATCTTGAATAAACCCCAACCTTTACAGCTCAAAAACAGGTGGAGAGCTGATACTCCCTTCTCCTCCTGCACCTCCGTTCCCCACAGCTCCTGGTCACATCCTCCTTCCCTTGCCCCAACGGTTACTTCTGGCACGGAGAACCACAAGCAAAGGTAAGTAACTTTAAGGAATCAAATTCCAATTGAAATCAGGGATTAAAATCCAATTAGAATTGGGAATTTAAATTCAAATTTAAATCAGGAATATTGATTGACACTCTCCACCTCTGATTGATTCCTCTTCAGGGAAGCACCCCAGAATAACAGGCACCCTGATGTGTCGTCACGAAGACCACCCGTGGGTACCCACTGGGATGCCTGAGGATGTTTCATCTGACTCTCCCCACCTGCCCTGTGGGATAAGGGGGTCCCAGGAAACACCACCTGCCCATCCCAGTCCTCCCACTTGCTCCTACCTGCTGAGCTCGCAGCAGAGCGGTCCTCCTGTACATGTAATCCTCCGATTTGATCACATACACCATCTTATAGGAGTTCAGTTTGAATTTACACTCCAGCTTGTCCAAGCTTTCCAAGTTCTCCATGGACTTCTTACTGTTTCCCTCCTTCCCTTCCTTCTCCTGCTGCTCACGACCACGCTGACACTTACGGATCCGCCTCAGATTCCTGCAAACCAGAAAATCCCTCTTGGAATTGGCACTCACCCTCCAGCACCATCAGGCTGGATGCTGCTGGTGGATCCAAGTTCCCCCCTCGAAACAGCTTCAGAGCACAGCTGCCAGACCACTGCTGCGCTGGAGCACAGTCACTCTCCTCTCTACAGCCAGATAAAGCCCATAGTGTAGTAGGGGTTCACAGCACAGCCTGGCCACTCACCTTGGCAGGAAGACCGGTTTTTGGGCCAGGTGCTCCCGGAGCTCAGGGGAGGTAGAATCAGAGTTGACGTACCGCTCCACGTAGTCCGACCAGCGCTGGAAGTGAACACAGAGCAGAGATCAGCCACTGCCTTCCCACCAAACAGCACAGGGTGGTTAAGGACGCTAAGCTGGAAGTTATACATATGAACACGAGGACAATTTTGAAGGTTCTGTGCATCTTATCGCCAAAAAAAGCAGGTGCATCGTTCCTCTATGTGGTTTTGAGGGTTTTCCAATGCAAATTAAACCCAGGAGGATATGCTCACTCACAATGATGTGAGCAGGCAAATCCTTCTTGGCCTCAATGTTTCTTTAACTAATGGACCACAACGGTCAACCAGACACCCTCATCCCAGCACCTCACAGTCAGCTCTCTGGAGAAACTGCTCCTACCTCTGCTTCTACGGGGTCATCAGAGTTCTCCTCCTCTGTGTCCAGAAGTTCAATGGTTAACTGAACTTGCCCTCTGCTCTGAATGAACATCAGCTGTAAAGACAAGGCAGAAAGGACTTCAGGTAAGAGGTTTCAAATGATTAAAAAACCCCCCACAACCTTCATTCTTTCAAGGGAGAACGAGGCGAGTTTGCAGAGTTTTAAGGGGAAAAGCTGTGTTTTCCCCATCCCTGACAGCAAAGGGAAAACACCAGGCAAACCACAGAGCCTCTGAGGAATAAAAACCAGTAAAGCTTTTTGAAAACTCCTTCTCGTGTTTTTTGGAGGGGTTCAGCGGTCCTTCTCGAGCCCCTCAAATAAATCTGAAGGCAAGGGAAGAGAGATTACACAGGTAGGCTTTTATCCCAAGTACTTTAGTCACTCCGAAAGGGTCTGACTGCTTCCTGCGCCTTAGGCGAAGGACACATGGATCTGATTAGCACCACGTTTCTTTAGCGACGTATGCAGTCAGCAACGATTCAATGCCGGGGTGGCATCAGCAGATCTCCCCACAAGGTTGAGACACAAGAGCAATGGGAGAGTTTGAGCTAATAAATGAAAATTGGAGGCAAAGCAATCGGTGCGATACAACCCAAAGATGCTGTGAAGCACAAGGGATCCTCACAGAAGCTGGGGACATGCCACCAGAGTCTCCTTTCAGTGGTACAGAAAGTTCTTGGGGCTCTTGGGTGCTTAAAAAAAGGCTCCTTGTTAACAGGACTGGTGCCCCCTCCCGCCTTATGAGGCATCCACCTCGCTGGTGGCTGCTTGCCCAGCCCGTTGTTACCTTGAAGCAGTTCTCCTCTGACATGAGCTGCTCAGCTTTGCGCTGGTACGCGGCCTCCAGGAGGGTACGAGAAGATTGGGAGGCCAGGAGACCTCCTGTTGCTCCGTTGTTGTTCTCCGACAGGTAAAGGTCTGTTACCTGCACACAGATCTCGTCGCTCACTATGTGCTGGAGCTGTGAAAATGAAGAAGATGGGGGGAAGGTGTCAGTCAGGGAGGCTGCTCTGTGCCCAGATTAAAAAGAAACAAAGATGTACTGGTCTGTCTTGGGACTGGTGCTCTTTAACAGCTTTATCAATGAAAAACCTAATGATGCGAAGTGTCAGGTGTTGTGCTTGGGCCAGAGGAATCCCAGACATAGAAACAGCCTGGGAGAGGAGCTCCTGGAGAGCAGCCCTGCTGGGAAGGACCTGGGGGTTCTGGTGGGGGAGAAACTTCACATGAGCCAGCAGTGTGCTCTTGCAGCTCAGAAGGGCGATGGGATCCTGGGCTCCATCAGCAGAGGGGTGGCAGCAGGGACAGGGAGGGGATTGTCCCTCTCTGCTCTGCCCTCGGGAGGCCCCAGCTGGAGTCCTGTGTCCAGAGCTGGGCCCCAATACAAGAAAGATGTGGAACTGCTGGAGAGGGGTCAGAGGAGGCCATGAAGATGATCAGAGGGCTGGAGCAGCTCCCCTATGGAGAGAGGCTGAGGGAGCTGGGCTGGTTCAGCCTGGAGAAGAGAAGGCTGCGGGGGGATCTCATTGCAGCCTTCCAGTCCCTGAAGGGATCAGAGACACAGGAGGGGAATCAGCTTGTTAAAGGGCAGACAGGGGCAGGACAAGGGGGATGGGGTGAAGCTGAAGGAGGGAAGGTTTAGATGAGATATTAGGGGGAAGTTCTTTCCAGAGAGAGTGGTGAGGGGCTGGAACAGGCTGCCCAGAGAGGGGGTGGGTGCCCCATCCCTGGGGGTGTTCAAGGCCAGGTTGGATGGGGCCCTGGGCAACCTTGTGTAGCTCCAGGCCTGGAGGTTGGTGGCCCTGCCTGCAGCAGGGGGTTGGAACTCTGTGATCCTTAGGATCCCTTCCAATCCAGACCAGTCTGGGATTCTGTGATTCTATGTAACCATGGGTTTAAGCCTCAATGAGGGGGTTGGGGGGGGGAGAAGATAAATAAAAGGCTTAAAAAAGCCTGAGTTTACGGCTACACCTTTAGTAACCCCTTCCAGCTGCAGATGATCTCTGCTGGTATGTAAAAAACCCCAAAAGGAAACCACAGTATCTTTCAAAAAATAGCAGGTGGCAAAATACAGCTACTCTGAGGGAAAAACTACAGGAAGGAATTCCCAGATCAGCAGGGCATCCCCTCTGCCGCACGGGGCTGCTGCTGGCTCTGAGGAGAGGGGTGGGAGACTGAGTATTGAATCCTCAATTTTGTGGCAAGTTTAAAAATAATAATAATAATTTTTTAAAAAATCATCAAAAGTTGCTCAGATGTCTTTTGAATTCAGTTCATCTCTGGACTGAAGCACAGAGCTTCTGAAAGAGGAAAGGTCTCTCAAGCCATTCCACTTCCAGCCCCTTGGATCTGGTTTTGTTCTTTATGCTATAAAAAGGCATAGGAAGGATTTTTTTTCCCCTTGATCACACGTTCTTCCTACCAGCCCAAGTAAAGGACTGGAGTTTAACAGTCCAAACATGCTACTCAAACAGCCAGATAAAAGAGACAAAGCTTTTCAGAACATAAAAATTAAAAGGAAGACTGCTCTTGCAGCACTGCTGAAAAAGAAGGAAATTATTTCCATATCATTTAATGTTCTTATTTTTTGTTTCCCAAGTTAAAGCAAGATTAGCTCTGGAGACGCTTTGAAGTTGAATATTTGTATCCTAAAACTTCTGGGAAACAAAAGAACTCTATACATGTGGAGAGGATATTCCCAATCATTTAAGTACATCAGAAATTACCTCTTATCACGTCTCTACTCAGTGTCAGAGCTGGCTTTAAAAAACACCCAGAACTTACCTGCTTACCCCTGAAACTCCTCATTTAGGGATACAACACTCCCTGCTCCTCTGCTCTCTGCACAGCAAACGACCCAACTAGACCTTCTCTACCACCCACCCACCCTCCCAACCTCCTTCTCTGCGAGTCACCTGTCGGACAATGCTCTGGATCAGCTTGTCCATGGTGAAGGCGATGTAGGCGTGAATGGTGAACATCTCGCGCAGGGAATCCTCGTATTGCGACGAGTCCATGTTGCCATCCAGGAGGTTCCGCACCATGTCCAGGAAGGCTGGGTAATAATCCTCCACATCAATGTCCACTGCAACAGAAGAGAAGGGGGGAGATGAACATGCCATCCCCCCACAGGAAGGTTTGCTTGGGGGTTTTTGGTCCTCAAGACTACCCAGTCAAGCTGGAGAGTTACTGACTTAAGTACAGACTTAAGTTTGTCTTTTATAGACATTTTGTGGAGTACTTTTAAGTGCTTTGGTAATCTCTCGCTTTCCTGGAGAGGGTGCAGTGGAGGCTACGAAGATGATGAAGGGCCTGGAGCATCTCCACTATGAGGAAAGGCTGAGTGAGCTGGGGCTGTTCAGCCTGGAGAAGGAATCTGATCAATGGTTATCAATATCTGAAGTGTGGGACACAGAGGAAAACGGCCAGCCTCTTCTCAGTGTCTGTGGGAACAGGACAAGGGGCAATGGCCTCAAATTGGAACACAGGGAGTTCCTCACCAATATGGGGAAGAACTTCTTCCCAGTGAGGGTGAGGGAGCCCTGGGACAGGCTGCCCAGGGGGTGTGGAGTCTCCTTCTCTGGAGATATTCCAGCCCCATCTGGATGCTGACCTGTGCGACCTGTCCTAGGGACCCTGCTTTGGCAGGGGGTTGGACTCGATTGGTTCTGGAGGTCCCTTCCAATCCCTACAATTCTGTGATTTCCATCACTGGCCTCCTCAACGAGGCCTTTATTTCTAAAAGACTTTTTTAAAAAGCTTTTAGTTAAGGTATCCAAGGATACTTTAGATCCCCAGGTGTGAAATGAAAGCTCTTAAGCGTGTATTAGCGCTCCATACCTCACACCTTCCCATCTCCTCCCTCAACTCAGGGCTGCCCATTGAGAATAAGAGTTCCCCCCTCCGCCTCAATGGCTGACAAGTCCATCCTGTTGCCAAGACACCATCGAAAGCGCCTTTCCTTCCCAGCCTCCCGCCAGCAGTCACTCACTAGGCTCCTTGAGCCGCAGCTGGATGGCAGGACTGTCGCTCTTGTCTCGCTTTATGCCCAGCACTTCCCTCTCCCACTCCCTTTCCCGCGTCTCCTCCTCGATCTGTCGCTCGGCCTGGGTGCAGATCCTCAGGAGCCGCAAGCACAGGATCTGATGCAGCCTCATGAAGATGTACCAGTTGCTGTTGACGTAGAAGAGGTTGTAGACCTCATCCATGCCCCGCAGCTTCTGGGCTGTCGTGCTGTTGAACATCAGCTTGGTTTTGGGAGGGCTTCCCCCAACGCCGTTGTGCTTTTTCGCAGCTCCGGTGGCTTCGTCCACATCCATTTCTTCTTCTTCCTCCTCTTCCACATCGGAGAGTTCCCCTCGCTGAGCAAACAGCAGGTCTGGAATGAAGTGATACATGATCTGCTTGATTTTGTACTTGTCCTCTTTCTGGATTCCCGTCTGTCGCTTGACGTGGTGGATGATGAGAGAGGCAGCATCTTCCAGAATCTGCTTGTCTTCATAGGCTAGCGATAGGTGTGGGCCCGTGGGGACTCCAGCATTGTCCTCTGAAGCCTGCTCTTGCCTCTACAAACGAGGAACACAGCACAAAAATTAGGCCCAAATGCCCCTCTCCACCCCGGAAAGCTCTGCCAGCGACACAGCCTTCCCCTCTCATCGTGCGGTGAGGAATGGGAACTGAAACCGCACTCGCAGACTAGAGAAGCTCGAGGGAAGGAAACTATTGGTGACCATCTTACCTCATCGTAGATGCTTTCAATCTCATTGAGGAGACTCTTTGACCTCAGGACCTTGGTATCATTCTGCTTGAAGTTGATGCCCTGGTGATCCAAGGATTTCAGGTAATACTTCTCATTCTGCTCCCGCCAGACCTTGTTAAATCCCCTCTGGGCTTCTCGCCACTCTTCCTCTTTCATCTTTAACCTTGGATCGAGATAAAACAAGGGTGAGCTACAAGACACAACGGTCCTACTGGGAGCATATACGGAAAAACCTATGGCCATGGTAGAGAAGAGCTGAACTCTGTAGGAAAAGGCTGTGGGATTTGGAAAGGGATCAAATTTACCCCACACCAGACTAAATCTCATCTCACTCAGGATGCTGACACCGGGGAGGAGACAAGGCTTAAGGGGAGATGAGAAGAGCTCCAGGCAGAGCAGCCAGTACCTTTTCAGTACGATGGGAACAGCCACGGATGGGTTCTTCCGGAGCCCATCGATGATGTCGGCTGCTTTGTCAGCATATATCCTCTGCAGAGCCTTGCGGTGGATCACCTCCGAAGTGCCACCCAGCGTGTTGTCCAGCCGGAACTTGGCCTGTTCCTCAGCAGACAAGCGCGAGAGTTTCTTCTGGATTGCCTCAAGGACGCGGATCGTTGCCAGGTTGGTCTCCAAGACAACATCCAGCTGAAGTGAAGGGTGCATTAGCCATGGGTGAACAGATAAACCACGGTACTCCACAGAGGCTAACATTTAAGTGACGCGAAACAAGAAGCCCCACGTGTTAAACAAGGTGTACTCCAGCAGCAGTTCCCACGTTCCCCTGCTTTAAAATAATCCAATTACATTTTATCTGCTACCTAGATAATAACACAGGAGAATTTAAAGGCCACTGTTGAGAAATTACATTTCCCAGCTGGGAGCAGAGCACAATTGACAGTTACTCTACAAAAGGACGTGGCGAATGCGAGCGTTTGCAGGTAATTGCCAAGGTAACTTCCATTTCGAGTCGAGGTGTCAATCATTTCCCATCCCTAATGATCTTTTTGGATTAGTACAGGGGAACAAGCACGTTCTCGTGCCTTACACGGGCTGTAAGACCCCAAAAAGCACAGTGATTATACGCTGCCCATTGAGGAGTTTCATCCGGAGCGGCGCAAAAAAAGAGCTCTCCGCAAAAAGCGAGGGGCAGGGGTGGCAGCTTGGAGCTCCTTAGGTTAAGGGAACACCAGCTTTTACCCAAAAAACAGGTGACAGGCGCACAATACAGAATCGCAAGGTTGGAAAAGACCTTTAAGATCAAGTCCAACCGTTCCTGTCCTATGCTAAACCATATTCCTGAGCACCTCATTTACTCATCTTTAAACACGTCCAGAGTCAGTGACTCAGCCCCCTCCCTGGGCAGCCTGTTCCACAGCCCCACAACTCTGCCAGGGAAGAACTTTTCCCTCACATCTGAGCTGACCCTGCCCTGGCCCAGCTTGAGGCCATTGCCCCTTGTCCCACCTCCTGTCCCCTGGCTGAAGAGACCATCACCCACCTCTCTGCACCCTCCTGTCAGGTCAGTGGAGGTGGTGAGGTCTCCCCTCAGCCTCCTCCAGGCTGAACACCCCCAGCTCCCTCAGCTGGCTCCTCACAGGATTTGCCCTCCAGCCCCTTCCCCAGCCTGGTTGCCCTTCTCTGGACTCGCTCCAGGACCTCAATGTCCTTCTTATGGTGAGGAGCCCAGAACTAGACACAGCACTTGACGTGTGGCCTCACCAATGCCGAGTACAGGGGCAAATGCCAAGGAGTACAGGGGCTCTGTATGAACAGGTACAACTCCATCAAGCTCGTTAATGTTTCCAGAAGCCCGAGCTCACTGAGATGTGAATCAAGGAAAAGCCATTTACCTCAAAACGCTCGTCCTCACACCTGTAGATGTGCTCTTCATATTGCGTCTTCTTAGAGCTCACAAAGGTGGAGTCTTCGGACCAGGATGGGAAGGAGACCCAGGTGTCATTCAAAACCTTCAAGGGAAACAGGGTTGGGGGGAGACAAGAGTCAGGGTCTTCTCAAGGGATCACACTCAGCCACCTCCGAGCCCAGTTTTCTGATGGAATGATCCAAGTCCCCAGCTGTCAAAATCCATGTATCCCTTCCAAAGCCAAGACACCACCCTGAGCCCCAAACATCCGCAACTAAAATGTCCAGGCACTCAGAAAAATTCAGTAGTTGGAGCTGTGAGGCAAAAAACCCCAGGGGAAACTTGCAATGGGAGAGAAAAAGGAAGGTGAAGCAAGCTTTGCCATTAACTTCAGATTAGTCAACTGCAACCAGCTGGTTCGTCATGTGCGTGATTCATCACGGGCAACGCTGGCTGGTCATCACATCAGATGTGGCTGCTCGGGCAGGACGTGGTTTCCACCTCCAAATAAGGCTAATTGGGAATATAAATCCATAGCCCAGCAACACCTTTCCCTGACAAGGCTGCTGAGCACCCGCAGCTTTCACCACCTCCAAAACAGGAACGGAACAGTCAAAAAAACCACCCCTAAAGAGGCCAAAGGCAAAGAACGATGGGTTTTGGTAGGCGGTCTTGAACGTCAGCCCCAGCTTTCATAAACCTGAAGCCTGAACAACTGAGTCATTAGATTCTCTCAGGAAGAAAAGTTCCCAACTGCATCCCACAAAATACTTTCCAGAGTCGTGTTCAGGACTCTCATTAAGAAGAACCCTTGCATCCCTTGCCCATCATGTTCCCCAAGGACATTGTGATGGCAGTCACCTAGGGAAGGGATTTCTGGGGCTGTCCCCTCCTCCAGCGAATGCTCTTAAGTGTCAGGTTTATTAACCAGCCTTCAGCAGAAGTCCTGGCTTGCTCCAAAACATTACCTTGACACCGGTGAAGGAACAGGATCGACCGGTGCCATTCCCACTTTGATCAAAAGGTGATTACAAGAGATTAAAGGACTCAAGGAGTAATTGGGAGACAAAGCTTTGACTCTTGACCAAGAAGGCTCCCCTGTAGGGACCCAATTTCCTGACATGACCCAACTGTTTCTCAAGACAGAGGTTTTCTTAAGTATTTCAGGTAGGAACAAAAGAAGAGAAGGATGGGAGTGATACATGGGAGAACCACAGAATCGTAGGGGTTGGAAGGGACCTCAAGAGAACATGGGGTCAAACCCCCCTGCCAAAGCAGGGTCCCTAGGACAGGTCGCACAGGTCAGTGTCCAGACGGGGTTGGAATATCTCCAGAGGAGACTCCACACCCCCCTGGGCAGCCTGTCCCAGGGCTCCCTCACCCTCACTGGGAAGAACCCCAGATTGGTGTGGAACTCCCTGTGCTCCAACTTGAGGCCATTACCCCTTGTCCTGTCCCCACAGACCACTGAAAAGGGGCTGGACATTTACCCCTGCATCCCATACTTAAGATATTGATAAACATTAATAAAGTCCCTCCCTTAGTCTTCTTCTCTCCAGACTGAACAGTCCCAGCTCACTCAGCCTTTCCTCACAGGGGAGATACTCCAGGCCCTTAATCATCTCTGTAGCCTCCTCTGGACTCTCTCCAGGAGATCCCTGTCTTTTCTATACCAGGGAACCCAGCACTGGACACAATACTCCAGCTAGGGTCTGACCAGAGCAGAGCAGAGGGGGAGGATCACCTCCTTAGACCTGCTGGCCACACTCCTTTTGATGCACCCCAGGATCCCACTGGATCCCCGACATCACGTTAAGAGCCTACAGAAAACTAGTTCTATCATTTCCTTTGCAGAGGGTTAAGTTTGTAACCTTAATGTTCCTTTCACACATTGTGAAACATGAACCGTGCCTATCTAATGACCTTTAAACATCACAGCTATTTGGCTGGGTTGTTGGGTTTTGTTTTCCAGCTGCTCCCCAACGCTTTACACAACCCTTTCACAAGCACCACCAGAGAAGAGCTGATGCCAACCATCAAAGCCACGTGGGTACGGGATCTCCCAGCCAGCTGCTGGCATAACCCATTCCTAGACGGACGCAGGTGTTTGCAGGATCAAGTGGAGAGCAGACGTGCCCTGATGTCCCCAGGCACCTTTTCAGCGTAGCACAGGGATACACAATAAATTCCCCACCCCGTTGTTCTGTTCCCCTCGCTCCATCCCTGTGGGAAAACTGGGAATAGCCTTCCTCTGTCACATGGTTCCCACCCGAAATCACCTTACCTCTTTACACAGCGGAGTCCGGCCCGTGCACTTGGGTTGCTGGTAGCTCTTGGGTAAGGCTCGGTAGCTGGAGCCCAGCCTTTTACAGGAGGCATAGTCTATCTCCATGGCAATCCCCTCGGTAGCCCGTTCCTTTGGATACGTCTCCATGTGAACAGACTCTTTATACCCCAGAAAGTTTTTAAACCAAGTGAACAATTCCGGGAATTTCCTAAAAAGAAAACAAAGGAAGTGGAAAAACTGGCTAAGGAGAGAATCCAAACAGCACCGAGCTGCGACGCTGAGCCTACAACTCATCCCCACGGACAGACCGTGGCCAAGGAGACCCTCCGAACTATCGGTCTGGGGAGAGAGGACCCTCTCTGCCCAACCCCACCTCCACCTCAGGGCCTGACCGAACACTCGGGTGTTGATCAGGCAGTGGGTTGCTCCATGGTGCTTTAGGATTACCCCCCACTCCCGCACACTTCCAGGGGTACGCTGAGAAGCATCCTCTGCACGCCTCGGTGCTACGGTGACAGGTGACAAAGAAGGAAGAGCAGCCACAGCTTTCACTGCAGGGTCATGTCAAGGTCTCCCAAACTACCCTGGTACCCAACTCAGGCCAGATTCCTAATAATCCACCAACATTCTTAACCTTAAACCTGACCTTTCCTTCCCAAAAGCAGCACGGAGAAAGTGAAAAGCAATTCCATAACTATACAGCCAAACGCTTCAGCCAGCGCTGCCTTCCCTGCACCAGCACAAACTGGGAAGCAGCCCTGGGCTGCAAGGCCTGGGGTCGCCTGCTGCTCAAAGGTAAAAGTTGCCTGAAGGATTTATTAGCCTAAATACCGCAACTGTTCCAGCACCTCTTCTCTCATGGAAAGCTACGGCAACATGAGGGATTGAAACTGTTAGCGAGGCTAATTGAATCACTGCTCATTTATTGCTTTTTCATTACAGGACAGAAGATAATGTCCAACTCCAGGCTAAGAACGCTGTGCTATACCTTTCTTAGTGCTGACACTCACCCTTGTAGCTAAAAGCATGGACAGCAGACAGGAGAAATCCCAAATTTTTTCATCTTAGCTCAAGGTATCATCCTGCTGATGCCTGACTAATTCCAGCAGAGCTAACAGAGAGAGGGGAAGCTCCCCGGGGCAGTTTCTCTGCACAGTAGCTACTGAAACAGGGGCTTGACCCTAATTTACATTGCTATTGCCTTCCCCCTTGGGACCAGGAACTCAAATTGCAGGAAGGAGGATGGCTCATCCTGCTGCCCAGACTTGATGGGAGGATATCACCTGGTGTCAGTAGCTTAATACAACTTGTTCTGAATGCTACTGGCAGTTATGGAAGTCATCATTCCTGTTTAAAACTAGAGTATTCCTTATTATTTTTGGCTTCAAGACTGAACTCAGCAGCTTTTTGGAAACTTCTGTGGGTTTTTATCTGCATTATTTGTTTTTTTTAGGGGATGCTCCCTACATAATTAAGCCAGTCAATCTTTTCTCAACTGAAATAATCTGTGATAATAATCCTGCAGTAACAGGCTGCTAAATTAATTCTGTTTGCTCTTCTCAAAAAGGAAGAAACGCAGCAAGTGGCACCAGCACCGCTCTTGAACGCTGCCTGCCTGCCAAGACACGGCTAGGAATCCTGGAATCCCTCTCTCTCACCTCCTCTTGCACAAGGAACAGGAAAAGGTGCTGCAGAAGAGCATGAAGTTGGAAAAAAAGAAGCTTGGGGGGGGGTGTTATTATCCTGCTCCCACAAAGGAAAAGTTTGAAAGCTTAAAGGATGCGGTACCTGAAACACTAAGGGCTACTGAAAGGCTTCCAAGGTGGACCAGAACCTTCCTGCCCATACAGCAGCATGGGACACCTTCCCATGGACATCTGAGATCAGCGAATGTGCTGCTGCGGAAGCAACTGGCACAGTCGTTAAGCAGAAAGATAATTAACCCGTAGCAGGCTATCCAGATAAACATCTTGCTGACCAACAGCGGAGGAAGTGGGCAGTGCAGGGGGACTCTATCTCAGATGGACTTTGTGGGCTGAGAAACCACCGCCCGGGCTCCCAGAGCGGTGTTTCTCCTCTGCTGTGCCACACAACCACAGGGGATGCATTCCCCTCAACCACCATGTAAGGTTAGTGTTTTGGGTTTGGTTTTGGGGTTTTATTTCCTGGCTTTGCAAGAGAAACCTATCGAGCGGGTTCAGCTTCTCACCTCACGTAAAGCAAACGGGCTCCACTTACCCCAGGAACGGAGACACGAGCTGCACGAGCTCAGCCCGCGAGATCACCTCCTGGTTGAAAATAACCAGGCAGCGGAGGAAGTTCTCGTAAGCTTCCGTGCTACGCAGAGCTTTGCGGACCTTGGAGGGAGAAGAACAGAGGAAAACGCTTGCTGTCAGGGTGAGACCAAGCAGTGTGTGCTATCACTGTCCAGGAGACACGGATTTAACATTGTCCTTCCCACCAATGCACAGAGGTTACACGCGGAATGAGAACACCAATCTTTATGGGAGTCCAACAGAGGGTTTGTATCTGTTTGCCCCATGAACAGACACTGATGTGGGCATCTCCCAGCAATGCTGTATTTTATATATGTTATACGTAAGCAGCTGGTGTATTACTCCAAGGAAAGGAGCTGCAAGTGAAGGATGAAATCCCTCCAAGAACCCCCCAGCAGCTGGATTATAAAATGCTGGAACTGTGGACAACGTTGGTCATGGGTGCAGCACCTCAATTTCCCCTGGGGCACCTTAAACACTGGGAAATACTGCAAGCAGGGGGCAGAGACCTGTGCCCTGGGTAATAACACCCACCCTGCGTTACAGCTTGGGTTATCACTGGTAAACCAGCACCCTTAACCCTTATCTTCCCAGTACGAGGAAACCAAACAACTCATCCCAACACCATTACCCTCCACACGAGAATAGTCAGCATCTCTGCATGAGTCAGAGCTCTATTGCCATTAAGATATTTGTCATTAAGGCTTTCATTCTACGGCAGGGATTTCTGGGTTTACTCATGTTAACGCCTACATATCCTCCTGAGCGATGAGACTGGTTCCCAGTTACCATGAGCTGGTCTGCAGCGTGCTGGGAAACACTCCGCATCATCGGGGAGCAAGAGAGACTTTCATCGAGGCAGGGATATCACTTAACAGGCTTGTTAAGTATATAAGCTCACTATATACTCCCCTCTGAGCCGTAAGGAAACGTACGGACATCTCAGGGAAGGCACCAAGGTGCCGCTTGGAAACATCCCATGTATCCTTCATCTGTTCACTGCAGTAAACCAGCAACAGGTAACGATGGTGTAATTAATTAGATTCATCTCTCAGGGGCGGGAAGGGAAAAAAAAACCAGCCCAAAACCCAAACCCAACGTCAAGGTGAATCAGTGAAGGGAGTTCTCACGCTGCGGGCAGCTGGTTGGGGATGGGTATGGCACAGCAGGGGCTATACAGGGACTTCATCACAGTGAAAGACAATTTGGGGCCTGTGTTACATCAGCAGCAGATGAAAAGCTGGGCAATGGCTTTGGGGGGGTGGGGGAAAACAACCCCCACAAATATCCATGTAAAATAAAGATCGCCAGCCTTTAAAAACAACTCAACGGATCTGAGTGAAGAGGTCACAGGATTCATCTGAGGTCAAGCTGACAAAGGTTACCAGAGTGGTGTATATACATCCCATACCTCACAGTGATGAAAATCCAGCTGTCTACAGGCTAAGAACATAAATCCCTGAGGGGGCATGGCTTTACTCCGAATCTCACTGCTCACCTTTTCAAAGAAGAGAGATTCTGTCCCCACGCCATGCTTGCTGGCTTCAGCCAAAGACTGATCTTTTAAACCCAGCAGCTTCGGTTTCTTCTGTTGGCAAAAAATCCCCAAAAAGGAAAAAAGAAAAAGAGAAAAAAAGAGGCTGTTCAGCAGAGCAAGGTGCAGTATTTTGGTTATCCATCACACAAGGGTTTTGGGTTCCCAACCCCACCACTGCTTGCTTTGAACTAAAGGAATGGCAGGGTTGTTTTTGGGAAGGAAGGACATGTCACAAGTCAATCTGCCAAAGGTTCATCAGTAGCACAGAATCCCGAATGTTTTTCACACACCATCACATCCTTTTCCCTACAACAAACTAGTTTTCCTAACTAGTTTACTAAATCAGCAAAATTCACCTGGTTGATTTTTTTTTCCTATCACTCCCCCACTTCTCTTAAATCTTACGTCTCCCAAAATATATTGTATTTTCTCTCTGGCATTCCACTGCAAGATCCTTGATTTTCCCCTCTACAACCTCAGAAAAGCTGAAAGCTGCCACCAAAACCTGTTTTATTTTGCTGCCCTTTATTCGGAGAGGAGGAGAAAGGGCAGAAGGGGAAGTAAAGCCCTGGATTTAAAATGATAGAAGTAGGCTGTTTAACGCTTTTCATCCACAGAGCAAGATCCACCTCGATCAAATAAAGCAGACCAACTTGTCCTGGCCACACAAACACTCCACCACCCGGCCAGGACATGGGTTTTATTGTGCTACAGAGCCTCATGCTCTCCAAATGTGCAGCATTTGAAAAGGACCAAATTCTGCTCAGAGAATAATTGTTTATTGTCATATCAGAAGGTTTATCCCAGGTAAAATGAGCAAACACGATTCCTCTGCATCTGCTTGGGACTCTTCCCATGACAAAGCTTTCATGCACGCTTTTATCTTGCCCTTGGCTCAGAAACATCGCTATGAATTTTTTGACAAATTTAATTTGCCATTTTCCTGAAGATTTTAAACTCTCTTCTCCCCCCTCATCACCAAACACCGCTTCGCTTCCTGATAAAACCACCCCCATCACACCACAGCACCCTAATAAAATGGGGAAGTTCCTATTTTTCCCACTCAAGTAACTGTTATCGCCTTCAGGTACAGACAACACCAGGAGTTTATGAAAAATCTCAATAACAGGGACTTCAAAAAGCTTCTTTATAAAGGCAAGCATTAATTTCCACAGGGATTCATAAAACACATCCCACTCTGCCACAGCTTTTCCTGGGAGGGGGATGGAATAAAAAAGGGGGCTGCTCTTACCTTCACCGGAGGGGTTGCTCCGGTTCCCGAGTGCCGTCGGATCTGACAGCCATTCTGGTTGGGCCTTTGCTGTTTGTTGTTGAGCTGTGGTTTCTTCACTGTGCCACCATGATCGTTTCTTACTGACTCCACTTTCTCTGCAGTTGTCTTACTTAACAACTTTAATTTAGAGACAAACCCGTTAAGACCATTAGAGCCGAGTTCCAAGCATCCAGGCAAAAAAAAAACTCCCCAAAAAACTACCTGTCTGCTTCTCCTAGCTCTAGGTGACCAATGTATTTTATCACCACCCTACAACAACCCTCATAGGCAAAGGGATTGGATTTGAAAGACAAATGGCAGCCAGAAAATGCAGCCTATCACCCTGACCCCATTCCCACGCTTGGGAAAAGATCACTCCAAAATACAAACCGAACCCCAGCCCAAAACCCCAAGAATCAAACAGGAAAAGCAGATTCTGGCTACACACAGGAGAGTTTTCCACCAGGTGTTTCAATTCCAGGCTATCTCCAAGAAAACTCACCACGGAGCTGTTGGCATCAGGCAGGAACTGCCCAAACTCCGAGAGCAGATCCTCCTGGTTCTTGAAGAGGCGAGCCACCTGCGCGTACACCTCCTGCTCCGTCAGAGCTGGCGTGTAGTTACCTCCTGCCTCCTTGGCATTACGCTGCTCCTTCTGTCATGGCAAAGAGGAGAAGCGTCAGAAGAAAAGGTGTGCAAAGCATTAAGGTGACAAAGAAAGCCAAACCAAAAGCCTCAGCGATGGAAAGGAGGAGACAGCAAAGGTCTCAGCATCTTACGTAAAGGACCATGTATCTACAGCATGATTCTTATATCAATATATATACATATGTTCTGAACGCCCTGGCCTAGGAGGACTGATGAAGGAAGGGGTTTTTTTACTTCACTACGGCCACATCGTCTCTTCCTCATCCATCCTCACAGAAAAACACCAAACAGGATCTTTACAAAGGCATTTCAGACACTCACAAGCAAAGACAACAGACCCAAACATATTATTTCACGCTTCTACGCAACCTAACTTCCTTTGCACCAACTCTGCTTAGCTCCTTGGCCAATATTAATCCAGAAGAAGACCAAGTTTTGGGCAGGCACAGGTAGCTCCCATGACAAAGAAAGAGAAATCACCATGCGTACACCCCAACCTGCCTCGTACTCACCTGATACGTATGGAGGATCTCCAGGAAGGCTTTGTAGATATCTGGCTGTCCCTGGAACCGATTCTTGATCTTGTTGACGTAATTGATGGCGTGATTAAACTCAACAGGCTGATTGTTCTGCAGGGATGGTGTGGTTCCCAGAGAGATTGTCACTGGCGTGTGAGGTTGGACCGGTGGTGAGCGTGGCGATGCGTACGGTGGAATCGGGGGAGTCTGCTGGCTGGCAGGAGTATGCGCCTGCAACTGCGACGGCTGAGGAGAGAAGCCACACTCAAAATTAGTGTTTTCCTTTCTGTTTGGAATAAAGGTGGTTTTATTCAGCACGTGGACCACATCCAGAGGGAAAAACCCAGCAGAGAAGCGTAACCGATGCCAACGGTGGTACAACATGGATTCAACAGATACCTCTGTGCTGGAAGATTATCCCGCTCCTACATCATAGCATAGTCTGGGTTGGAAGGGACCCCAAGGATCACAGAGTTCCAACCCCCTGCCATAGGCAGGGCCACCAACCTCCAGGCCTGGATCTACACAAGACTGCCCAGGGCCCCATCCAACCTGGCCCTGAACACCCCCAGGGATGGGGCATCCACCACCTCTCTACATCCAGTCAAGCAACCTCTTCCCATAGACCGGCCTTGGACTTCCTCAAGAGATACGCCTTTTGAAATGGCTACTAAAGAATTACCCCCTTCACATGCTGAAGGGATTCCAATCGTGTCTTTGCGAACAGCTGTCTGAGCAGAAACTGCTGTTAAGACTTAAAACTAAGAAGTGCCATCTCAGAACCTGTTCCATGGGTTTTAAAGACCAACAGAAGCACAAATACAGGCAGACTAAGTAGAAGAAAGCTACTACCCGACGTCAGGAAGCAAATAAATAGTTAGCAGGCCAACAAACTACATTTTATCAGGAAGAAAAAAACCTCCAGACCATTCAAGCTGTTCTTATTCCCAGCTCTTTTCCCTTCCTGAACACTTTTTACTGAAATCAGAGAGGAGACACCTCAAAAATTTAACAGAGCCCGAATGCCAACGCATGGCTCGCTCCAAGGCTGCGAGTTAGTTTGTTTGCCCCTAGTGAGGAATTCTGGGATGCACAAAGCATGGCAGCAGCAAAGGAAAACTGGAATTCCTTACAGTGTTGAGATGAAGCGCAGAGGGATAAGGCTCTTGGAGTAATTATTTCAAATGCTTTTACTTAGGTAAAATATAAATAAACATAGAGCGGCAGTTTTGAGGCTCCTCTCACCTTCCTAACGTGTGTTACATCGAGTTTCCGCTGCCAACGCTGTAGGAAACTGTCTCAGGATGGCCAAAAGCATCCTGTAACAGCTTTACCTGCCTGGTAAGGAGATCTCACCTCAGCACCTGGCACAGCACTCAGGTTCATTTGAAAAGTTTCAGCAAAAACAGCCCCATTTGCAGGTCAGTGGGGAAAAAAACCCCACTCAGCCCGCAGCGATGAGAGGGACTGCTCCCTCTTCTCTGAGGGCACGTCCTACTGCCTTGGAGAAAAGCCTCGAAAGCCAGCACAGGTACCAAGTTAATTCCCAAAAGCCTTTAACTTTGCAAGTTTCAGCTCTGCAGAGCTTTTAGCACAGGGGTTTTTTTTGCCATTTCTGACCAGGAGGGGTTGCAAGTCCCACCAATGTCTGTCTAGAGACAATCTTATTGCCACAGTTTAAATCCTGCTGCCTTCTAACTGCATATTCCTTTGGTTTTCTTCTTTTCCAGCCAACTGTTAGCTAATTGTACAGTTTAGAGACTAACCCCTGAAACTCTGGTGGGATTCTTTCCCTCCCTAAGGCTCCCAAATCTTTCCACATTTTGAGGCTGAAATACCGAATTCTTTATCTGGAGTGAGCTCCCCGAATGCCTCTTATATTATCCTAAACATAAAATCCATCTGTTGGACAGTAGCATCTGGATTGTATCTACAGCAGAGAGTCAAATTCCTTTTGGTTACTGAAAGGTCTCCGTTTCAGGCACGGAAACCTGTACCGAAAGGCAGCATCATGGGCATCTTGTCTGAAGTCTTGCGCTTTTGATTTCACCAACGACTCCTGTGCCCATCCAACTGCTGGCTGAACCAGACTGTTCCTTTACAACAACTGCCTGACCTGGAAACAGGACTTTAAACAACGCAGAATTCATCCCTCTCCCTAACTAACGTGCGTACTTCACCAGATACCCCCAGCACCTTTCAGTTCCCCGTTAAAAGCCACCGGGCTTTTCAAAACATGTAAGGTGGCTTTGTTGAATCAAATCTTCAAGTTGGAAAAGAAGGACAGCACGCACAGGTCCAAAAATACCACTGAGGAGTGGCACGGCAGTTCCCTTTTCATCCTCCACCTCCACATCAGTTTCAGCTGGAGGCAGCAGGATCCCCCCTATGTCACCAAAGCCTCTCACCTTGCTGATTTTGGCAGGCGGAGGCTGCGGCGCCGGCTGTGCTGGTGTCGGGGTTGATTGTGCTGAAGGCTGCGACTGATGCTGCGGCTGGGGCTGCGGCTGGGGCTGCAAACCGTGAGTGGGGATCTGGTGAACCTGCCCCGGCGTCGTCACGTTCACCATATCGTTCGTCTGCACCTCGATTTTGTAACCGGGCGGCAAGAAGGTGTTGAAACCCATGATCAAGTCTGGGTGGCCCTTGAAGAGCTGCGACACACGGCTGATCACTCCTGGAGTGTCAATACTGGAGGAGGAAGAAGACCAAAAAATAATGTCACGATCCTCAAAGAGCCTTCCAGTGCCACACCGAGTCCTCCACACCAGGATTCCCCACCGGAATTTTCCCCTTAGCACCTCTAACCCATGAAACAATGCCAAAGGCATTCCTATAAACCCATTCCTGAACTTAAGAACAATGCTAGAACTATTTTATCAGCCCAGATAGTGTTTGATATAGATGAGATCTATTATTAACAGGTGAACAAGCAGCCAGCCAGATGAATCAGCTATTGAGGCCGAACTCGTGAACTCTCTGCTCTAAGCAGAGATTTAGGAGGAAGGAAGGGATGAGTTTTAACTTTCAGAACAGAAAAGCACACAACCCCTTTCACACTACCACTAGAGATGTGTTACTCTGCATGCGGAAGGACCGAATTTAGTTCCCGCCCCTGTGCTCCCACAGGCACCTGGAAGCAAATCACAGCAGTTTATTACCTTTGAGATTTAAATTCCTTCATAATATCCAAGAAGTCATTGTAGACCTGTGGCTGGCTACCGAACTGCAGCTTCACCTGGTCAAGGTAAGACAATGCATCCTCCACCTGGGAATGGAAGAGACAGAGAAGACTTTATTTTGGCTCCTGTTGCTCTACCACACACACGTTACTTGGAAAACTGAGCCTGGGCACGGAATGAAAGAGCAGGAGACTATGAGCCTTGTTAGGGTACTGCCAGCACCATCTGAAGAAGAGCTACAGAATCACAAGGTAGGAAAAGACCTTTAAGATCATCGAGTCCAGCATGCTACTCACTCCCTATTCCAGGCTCCCAAGATAAAACCTCACCAAAAAGAAACAAAAGGGGAAAAATAAAATAACCCCCAACACAATCAGCAGATTTCCTACACCAAAGCCCCAAAAAACCCTTAAACAAACCCAACCATACTTCAAATTTACCCTCACTGAAGCAGCTGCTAGGATAAACAGAACTAGGCTGAGTATTTTTCCTGCATTCATCTGTGGAAATTATTATGGATGTCTAAGAATAAGCAGAAAGTGGAAATGACATCTTCAGCAAAACAGATGTCTGCCAGGTACACGCTTTCATTATTTTTCCCTCTAAAAGCCAGACATTTCACTTCGACACAGAAGGGTTTGGGAAATGGCAACTGTGGGTGGTAAATTGTTTTACACCTCAAAACAGCAAGAAGTTTATGAACCATTCGTGTCCCAACATCCAATTTTTCAGGCAGACTGAAAGAACAGGCACAGCCTAAAGTGAAAGCTCTGGGTCCCTGTTGCCTCTGACCTCTCTTCTGTCTGATTTGAAACAGGGAAGGAAGAAAGACCATCCCATCCCATCCAGCCCCGATTCTGCGCCAGCGGAGGATTTGCTATCAGTATTGAAGTCTTGAAGCGGTTTTCAGAAGGCTCTAGAAAAGAAACACCCCGTGTACAGCAAAAAGAAGGGGCCTCTCACCCAACGAGGCAGTGGGTACCACCAAAACTGGAAAAGATCTGTACCATATTTGGAAGAGACTAAGGAACAGGCATTGATTTGCGTACACGTGCTTTCTCACTACAGCTGGAGCAAGCGCAGCTACTTAAATGGGTTATTTTTGGTGGAGTTTTCTCTCTTTTTTTCCTTTTCCCAGGATTTTACAGCACATAATCTGAGAATAGACCCTTACTTACTCCCAAATTACTCCCACACGACCACCCACGTAAGGCATGTGTTCAGCAAAGTGACAAATGTTTGGGTAATTTAACCCGATCACGCGAACACTCTGAGCAATATGTCTTCCTTTTCCTTCCTGCCCCAACCTTTTCCCAGCAAATCCATTATTTTTTGTCTCTCATGTTACTTGAAGCAACAGGATTTAGGCAGAAAAAGCAGCCCATTTCCACACTCGACAGTCCTCCAAACTGGAGGAGCATCGGAGTCAAGGCAGCCTGTGAAGAGAGGCCTCTCTTACACACCAAATAGGAAAAGGTTCCCAGGTTCTCCAGAATTTGGGCACAAACCAAGCAGTTCCACAAATCAGATCAGCAATTTAAAAGAAACCCTTCCCACAACTTTCCCCATTCCTCCAGGCTGCTATATGAACTTTATCCAAAGTTTACTGGATTCCAAAGGCGACATGGGATGATCTTATTTATTTATCAATGATCTTATCTATTTATCAATATCTGAAGGATGGGACACAGGGGAAATGGCCAACCTCTTCTCAGTGTCTGTGGGGACAGGACAAGGGGCAATGGCCTCAAGTTGGAGCACAGGGAGTTCCACACCAGTATGTGGAAGAACTTCTTCCCAGTGAGGGTGACAGAGCCCTGGGACAGGCTGCCCAGGGGGGTGTGGAGTCTCCTTCTCTGGAGATATTCCAGCCCCGTCTGGACACCGACCTGTGTGACCTGTCCTAGGGACCCTGCTTTGGCAGGGGGGTTGGACCAGATCGATGATCTCTGGAGGTCCCTTCCAACCCCTACAACTCTGTGATCTTTTCCACGCCTAGTGCCATACATCTTGGCCAGATCTGGATGCTCTCCACCCCTTCTGGCTCTCCAGAAGCAGAAGAGCTTGCTCACCCATCCCCAGCTTAACCCTGCCTTCATTTCCAACATCCCATTTAATAATACAACTATTGGCCGAGTTCCCCTTGCCTGGCAGCAGACGCCCCTCCAAAAACAAACTGAGTTTTGTTAAGGCAGCAACGCTGGACGTTACCTTGAGCCTCTGGAACTGCTGCTGGCCCTGCACTGGCACGGCTGGCGGCGTGGGGTGAGTGTGGCTCGGCACCACCTGGCTCCCATGAGGCTGCACCGGCGCGGTGTGGTGGTGGCCACTGTGGACGGCTGCGATGGCCGGCCCATGGCTACCTGAGCTCTGCGGCACGGCCGATACCTGGCAAGACAAAAAGAGGATGTCAAGGTACGGGCCGTGGGTTCACAGCTGGAAAGCAAGATCGGCCTTCCCCGACCCCGATAAACAAGTAAAATTTTAAGAAAGCAGAAACACCTTTTGTCCTTTAATCATCATTTCTAACAACCTTACTCAAAAAACACCTTTTGTTTCCTTCAACAGTGACCCTGAGAGACCTAACACCAAAACAAGACGATTCTCATGGCATAGTACGAACACAGCAGAGCCCTCTCCGCAAAAGCCAGAGGTATGTCCAGCCCACTCTTAAAATACATTTTATTTCCCTTCTCCTCTTCCTCCTTCTCCTTGCAAAGGAGGCAAGAGAGGGAAGAGCATCACCTAATGACCCTGGGAGGAACACTTTCTGAAATATTTTCCATTTTCCTGAAATTCTCCCATCTAAATGCTGATCCAAGCTGGTCTGTTAGGCTTAAGATCACCCAAGATGTCACACACCTGCGACAGAGCGACCGTATGAACAAACCTTTTCCTGCTGAAGAAGAGAAAAATGGACAAAATTCCCTGCATATATCTACCTCTAGGATTTAGAGGCCACACTGTGTTTGCTCAGGTTGCTCCAAACATGAAGCCTATAGCCTTAAAGCACGTGTTTAAAACGAGACGCACAATAAACACATCATCCCATCTTCCTTTTTAATTTAGGAAGCCCTGGTGCCTACAACAAAAACCTTGTCTTGGATAGAGAATTCTCCTGTGAAGTGACACGGTGCTGGCTGGCCGTGCAGCAGGGATCACAGCCGAAATACAGCGAGGGAATGAGGGCACATACCTGGTAGCTGGGAGTTACCGAGTACTGAATCCCCGTGGCAGACTGCATGGTCTCCGAAACCGCCTCATACACTGGAGGTGCCGGAGCGAGCACGCGGTGCTGGTGTTGGAAAGCTTCGGTGCTGCTGGTGATACGTCTCTGCTGCGACGCATACACGGGTGACTCCTGCTCGTCCAATCGCCGCTTCATTCTGAACTCATGCTCGGGAAGCGCAACAAAACCTGTTAAAACCAGATCAATTAATGAACACCATGGGGTTCGGTGCTCCCTGACAAGCGCCGCCGACACCGAGTTCCCCAAGAGCACCTCGGGCAGGTTTCTGTCCCTTTATTTTGGTCGCTGCTACCTCGAGACAGGAATTAAGACTCACCTTTCTGCATAAAACACACTGGAAATAAAGCAAATTCTTACTGTGAAGAAATTGTTAAGGTCTAACCAATCTCAAAGGACGTTGCTGGCATGGGCATCTTAAGTAGATGCAGATCCTGAGCAATTCAAAGCTCAAGGAATGAGGTTTTGAAACAAGACAGACTGAGAGGGGCCGCAATACCTACACACAGCCTGCACAAAGATGCGTACATTGGAATCTGAAAAGAAACAGACCTCTCAGACACTCCAGGTAGGTTGATGAGCAGCTGTGAGAGATGCTTTAAAAACACAGGAGGGATGGAGGAAGGAGGGAAAAAGCAGGATGCCTGATCCGATTTGGAAATGATTTACAAAGCCCCAAAGTAAAGTGCTCTCTGGTTAACACACCTAAGGTATGTGTAACCCCGGAGTATACCAGGAGTACACCAGATACCACGCAGCTGTCCTGGCCCTACTCACCAGCCCTGGAGCCAAAGGGCACAAAGCGGAGCATCACCCGTGGGCACCATGGTAGGCACCCTGCGAGCACTGAGCAGCAGCACCAGCTGTCCCACTTACTCTCCAGGGTTCTTCCCTTCTCCAATGAGTGCCTGCACTACTCCGAGTTGTCTTTATGCAACAGGTCGCTGTG
This sequence comes from Porphyrio hochstetteri, assembly GCA_020800305.1. Classification (NCBI taxonomy): domain Eukaryota; kingdom Metazoa; phylum Chordata; class Aves; order Gruiformes; family Rallidae; genus Porphyrio; species Porphyrio hochstetteri. The sequence goes on along the minus strand of CM036915.1, from coordinate 11,699,468 downwards.
CTACTGTCCCACTCCTCAAATCCTTCACTCCAAACTCGCCTGCTCTCCTCTGCAAGCGAATTTCCATGCTGTTTGCTAGACACTGATAGTTACTGAGACCCTATCGTCTGTCCATCAAACCACTAGCTGCTCAAAAGCACACGCAGCTCATTAAGGTGTGTGATGGACGGAGAACAGAGTGAAATCCACCTTCATCAGCTTCTAATTGATCAGGACCGCTCCAAAGACAAGTCCTTCCCAGTTCCAGTGTAGTTAAACACGGACAAACAAGAGTGAACGACAAGGGGGAATGGATTAAAGCTAAAGGAGGGAAGGGTTAGATGAGATATTAGGGGGAAGTTCTTTCCAGAGAGAGTGGTGAGGGGCTGGAACAGGCTGCCCAGAGAGGGGTGGATGCCCTATCCCTGGGGGTGTTTCAGGGCCACGTTGGATGGGGCCCTGGACAACCTTGTGTAGATTCTGCCTGGAGGTTGGTGGCCCAGCCTGTGGCAGGGGGTTGGAACTCTGTGATCAGAGAAGAGTCCCTTCCAACCCAGACCAGTCTGTGATTCTATGATTCCTTCCAGAATAACGAGACAAGAACCATCTAAGCCAATTCTCATCTACCAAGATGGGACAGCTCCTCACAGCCTAAATCCATTGTGAAGCCAAGAAAGATTGTTCACCACTATCTCAGCACACGAACCGTATGTAAATGGGAACCAGGCTCAAGAATAGAGCTGAGTGGGCTTGGAAACGCAAGCCGTGTCCAGCAAAGCATTCGTCCCTCTTTCCTGGTCTCTCCTTTCGCTTGGAGGGGGTAGGACGAGAAGGAAGACACCTTTATTTCTTTTTCGAAGCAGCTCCTCAAGTTTAACCCCTCAGAACAAGAGGCCTTTAGCAGGTCCCCAAAGCACCAGGCAGGTAGAAAACAGATGGCAGAGGAAGACTCCTCAACCCAAGTAAAGCAGACATCCCGCTAGCCGGGTGTTAGTTACCCAGTTACAAACCCTAAGCAGGTCAGAGCTCCAGCGTACACTCAGAGGAGCACACACCATGAGTTCCTATCACTAGTTGTGTCCACAGTGGGTTGTCTTTTCCTTCAGTTGGTCTCCACTGACAAATGAAGAGCCAGAAAGGTTAACTCAGAGTTATTCCCTTCAAGTGCAGCCCGGATTTAGCTCGGTTAAAAAAAATAAAGCATCAAACTCTACTTTTGGAGTTAACAGGGCTGGGAGTAAACTGAGCAACACCGGGAAATCTGGTCATAGCCAGGATTTTGCATGACAATGGTTGACAATGGCATGAGTAAAAGTCTGGGCAAAGCTTTGGCAGCATCTATTTATAACCTGCTCACCAACTTGGATAGCCTTCCACTCCAACCACTGGTACCCCAGCCAGTCCTTCCACTTGCCTTTCATCTCCTGGGCTGGTTCACCCCTTACCCTCTTGAAGAGTGCAAGAGTTTTCCTTCCCCATGGGAGCAGCCGTGTTGGTCTGCAGCCACGTACAAGCGATCCCCACAAAGCAGGAACATTCTCAAAAGAAAATCCCAATCCACGTGTGATTTACTAGGAAGAAGTGAAAGGTTTCCAGCAGGTTTGATGCACTGTCTGTGCTAAGGGATGTACGTGGTGTAATACCTGGTGTATACCTGGTGTGTATGTGGTGTGGTGGCTGTTATGTGTCCCACCGTTGTGTTTTACCTCCCAAAGCAAGGCTCTGCACTTGTCGCTTTGGATGGACTAATTAACCTTTAAAGCAGAGGCTGTCTGAGGACAGAACACCGGCTGGAAGACTCATGTGCCCTTCTGAGGATTAAAATGCCACTTTAGGCTGACCGAAAAGCCTTTTCCCTGTGGAGCCACCAAACATCTCAGCCCTGCGAGGCAGCGGGAATCGCGGTAGCGCCTCGGACACGCAGCCGCACACACACCAGCAGCGTGAACATCAGTTTGCAGAGCTCCTGATTCTCACCGACTGTTTCCAGAAACCTATTTTGCTGTACGATTGACATTAAAGCTCCTGTAGGTCCTTCTTCCCTCTGAATTCCCCTCACTGCCGCTAGCTGAGCTCGGATTCTGCAGCTATCCAAGCCCTGTACCTGCTTCAACTCCCAAATTTCACACTGCAGTCAAGAGAGGGCCAAGATCATAGGCAACGGTCAATGGCATTAGTCAGTCTTCCTCACTAAAGTCCTACCTGGGGTCTGCATCTGCTGTGTGAGAGCACCCCTTAACCAAGATTACTAATTCACAGGCTTTCTTAATCCTAGCAGAGAGATGATCTCGATACTCTGTTGTACCTAGACAGAAGATGTTAACTCTGCACCCACCATCACCAAAACTCTACGGGGAGGGGAAAGCACTTAGGCAGGAGCAGACCAGCACCAGAGCAGAGAGCGGCCTGAATCCTGCAGAAGAAAACACGATGCCAAATGCTCCCAGAAAGTCCTGCCGATCCCAATCTGGCATCTCCTCCTTTCATAAGCTGGGGAGATCTGTCCCGCAGTGAGTCCTACCCCTCCCAACAGCATGCCAGCCAGCTGATAAGGAAGAAAGGCTGCGATGAAACCCAAGACTAGATATGTGATTTTAAACCGATTCCAAAGCCGCCTGCTCCAAGGGGCAGTTCCACCCACCATCCTCTCCAGGATGGCCCGTTCCTCCCAGCACCCTTCCTGAAGCTGACCCCAGAAGGTATTTCAAGGATAAGCACACCATCGGTAGCATCAAAGACTCGTGTCACCCGCCACTGCGGTGATGTTAAGGAGCAGTACTATGCTTACTTTATATAATCTGAATTTGGGGGGCAGTGAGGGGGAAATAAGTAAGAAAAACACCTCAAAAATACAGCAAGGGGTGCAGAAGACCAAAAGCGAGGCACAAACTTTGGGTCCTTTCCTTTGTTAGAAGCATGAACCCGAAACACGTAGGAGAGCTCAGCGATAACCCAATGGAGCCGGTCCATGGGGAACCGCATCCCCTTTTCCCAGCATCCTTCCTACCCAAACTATTCACTTAAAGCACGCCACATCCTGCCTAGAGGAGGACTAAAACTACATGCTCCACTTATTGTTTGGTTGGGTTTTTCTCCCTTTTCTGAGGTGTTTTTTCCAGCATTGCCTTTCTCAGGGAAAGGATACTGCATGGGAACATACACCTCATCTTCCCACCCAGCCCACCAGCTTTGGCCAGTGCTGGGTAGGGCGCATCAGGCAGACACACAACAGACACTCACAGGCTCCTCGGCTGGTAAAGAGGGAAAAATTTAAAAATTTGTTTTAAAAAAAGGAAAAAAAAGGTGCATTGCATCTCAGTAACACCACCAGAATTCCACAACTCTACCCCCCTCCAACTTCACCGGAGGATTTCCCCATCCATCTGCCTCTTGTAACCCAGTGGGACCGATAAACCTAAGTGGAGCGCATCCCTCCCGCTCCGGTGGGAAGGAGAGGAGAAGGGCTGTTGGTTTTTGATCTTATTTCGGGTTTTCCAATCAGGTCTTCTGGTGTTAAGAGATCAGCTGTTAAGTAAGTGCCAGAATCAAGAGCAAAAAGGCAGATGGAGAATAGGAAGAAAGGAAAAGGGGAAGGTCTGCTGTCACCTGTCGGAACTGCAACACGCCAGGGCACACACACTGTCCTCACGAGCACATCGTGAAAGCCCCAATCCGGAGGATTTCAGTCCCTGCAGAGAGAGGACCCTGCTGAAAAAAGGGCAGGGAAATCCCATCACTGCTGGTGAGGTCTTTTAATGCGTGCAGAGAGGGGGGCTCTTTAATAACCTTTCCTTTCAAGGGAGAAAGTGGAATACTGGGGATCAGCACACCTAAGCTGGGGGGGGAACTCTGACCCTGGGGATGGGTCCCTCATAGGATTTCTACGCCATACAACACGGTGCCTGCTAGAAAGCAGCGGGCTCAGGGTTGTGGCAGTGCTGCTGTCTGTGCACGACTTCCAGAACATGACCCAGCTTGTTCAGCAACTGCTGATGTGCGTGTGTGTATATATATATATATATTAACATGTGTGTGTACGGTGCCACGCACAGCCTAGATCCCTGGCCTGTAAATTGGGAATAAGCTCCCAGCACTGCTGTGCAGAGAGGGACACCCATGATTGGAGACTCATTCTGAAATGAGAAATATGCAAAGGAAATAAGGAAAAAAAACCCCAAGAAGTGAGGGAAGAGCATTACATGAAGCTTTCCAAGGAGTTAAGAGCGTTTTCCACAAGGTGACAGCCTACAGGTGACGTGCCAACAACTGCCACGAGGCAGATGGGACATCGAGGATGGATTATCTGGGTGGGAAACAGGGGTAAGGGCACCCATCCATGCTACACCCAAGCAGCAAACAGCCTCCACAGCAAAGAGAGCACCCAAACTGAGCTTTCCACTCGCCACAGAGCTTAGCATCATTCTGCCTGGCTTCCTGAACACGTTTTCCCCGAGCCCAGAGAGAACCATCAGAATACTTTTCTTTTTAAAATTAAAAAATAGGGGAAAAACCATTCCCCAAAAAAACAGAGACAAGACCCCACGGGGGATGGAGGGGGAAAAAAAGCAGCAGGACCCCAAAAGCAGCACACCCCCTGCCTAACACCCCAAAGCAACAGCTATTAGAGGACTCTGGTCTCTGTTCCAGCTTGAACAGCCCTAAAAGCTTTCCAACGCCAGGAGAAGACCAGCACAGCAATCTGGACAGAAAACAATTCATAAATCCTGGAAACGTAAATGATCCGCCTGCCAATTCCAACGCGATGTTCCCGGCTCCAAGACCCACACGTGCCAGGAGCCTGCGTGGAGGGTTCCCCTCCCACCCCAGCCCTGACAATCCAGATCGGGGAGGCGAAGGCAGAGAGCATCCCCCTTCCCACCCCACTTGCAAAAGGGGTCTAAACCAGCGGGAGTTTCCCCAAACTTGAGGAAATCGCTGCCATTTTATTGGGTGAACTAAAGCATTGAAGCTTTTTAACTAAGTTCACGCCAAGACCGTGAGTTTTAACCAGAAGAGGTGGGTGGGAGGGACGAGGGTGAGAGACTTTGGGGTGAGAAAGCACAGTTTCCTTTCACAAAGGGCACACTGGCTTCACCTGGGCAGGGAAGGGGAACACCCCCCCCCCCCAACCAACCCTTAAAAAGCAACTTTTCCATTCCCTGACATCCAGCACGGGCTGACAGGAGGCTCCCAGGGCGCTTTTAAGTGACAAAGGGCTTTAAAATTACTGTATTAACGTACAGCTGGCATTTTATTATATAGTATTAAGGGCAGAATATTGTATAGCTTGGTTATTTTACAAAACCCCTACAAGTTAGGACCAGAAGCACTAACGGATCCATCCTGGAGTAAGTTGGATGTTTCCCCACTTGTTTATCAGCCCCACAGCGTTCAGTGGGGCTGGTAAATAAAGCAAGGAGTTAGAAAAGAAAGGCATTGGGTCACCCTTAATCCACGCTTCAGCACACGAAGCAGCAGGTTTCGATTCCTCTGGAATCAGGTGGGAGATTAAAGATCCATGCGTGTAAGTCGAGCTGCCTTGGATCACTTGCTCCAGTGCTATTTTCAAGGAATTTTTAAGGAATTTTTTTTGGATTTTGGGGTTTTTTATTTATAGTTTAGCAGTGGAAATTATTGTTATTTCTTCCAGGTTGTACCCTTCCCAGCAGCACGGGTATTACCCATCCCAGTACCTGGGGTATTTGCACAAATAACCACTATGGAAACTCATTTCTCAATTTCAGGAAAACACAGGAAGGCAAAAAAACCCACCACAGTATTTAGTTATGCAGACACCAAGCATGCTCATAGTTTTTATCAAGCTATCTGAACCCCAAGACTGACCTCCAGTGATCCTCAGGGGACGGGGGGAAACCCCAAACCCAACCTAACACCCAGCCTAAGGCAGCTTCTCTGGATGCACAGGAAGAATGAAACTCCTGGGCTGAGGTAGCGAGTTCGGTCGGGTCTCTGGCTGGGTTTGAGCCACACCATCAAGCAGGATGAGTCCAAAGAAGAAATTAAAAAAGAAAACCGAAGGCAGCTCGCCGTTAAATACGCTTAAATATTAACGGGGGTGAGTGGAGCTCTCTGGTTTCTGTATATCATCCATACGTGGCTCCAACAGGTCCTTACGGCTGGCTGCAGTATGGAGCTGAAAAACTGCGGGGCGGGGGGGGGGGCGCTTTAAGAAGGTGCAGGGGGTAGGAAAGCGGGGGGAGGGGGCGGGTAGGGTTAGGGATGTGATGCCGGGTATCGGTTCTGAGGGAGCACAGGGAGCCGGCCCGGTGAGGAATGGAATACCGCCCACCCCCATCCCCCGGTTGCCGAGCAGTTAAACGCTTTTCATGGCAACTTCTCCGGGAAGTTGGGGTGGGCGAGGGGGGGGATGGGGGGCACCGGAGAAGGTGTCGTGTGGTGCGCCCACCCCCCCCGCAAACGGCTCTGGGCCTCCCCCGCCCCAGTCGGCGGGCGAGCTCTGCGGAGCGGAGGGAAGCCCGGCGAAGGCTCCGTCGCGCAATGCGGCCGGTACCGGGGGCGTGCAATGCGGGAGAGAGAACGAGAGAGGGAGGGAGGGAGGAAGGGAGGGAGGGAGAGCGAGCGAGCTCTCGGGGGGCGGTCCCGCCGCAGCCCGGGAGCGGCACCGGGCGGAGGGCGGGAGGAGGGGCGGAGGGAGGCGCCCGCCCGCCTCGCAGCGCGCCCAGCGGCTGCCGTACGCTCCGCCCGCCGCTCCCGCCATGCCGGGACACCCCCCTGGAGCCCGGCGGGGCGGGGCGGGGAAGGGAGGGAGGACTCACGCCCGCCTGCCCGCCCGAGCGGGCCGGGGCTCCCTGGGGAGTCGCGCCGCGGGGAAACGCGTTACCCCCCCGCCCCCAATTCCTCCTCCCCCGCTGCCCCCCTCCTCCTCGTCTCACCGCCCCCACCCGCCCCGCCAGCGCGCGCGGTACCGGCGCCAGGCCCCGCCCCCTACGGATCGCCGGAGGGGGCCGGCACCGGGCCTGCCGTCCCCCCGTTCTCCCCCACCACCAACCCGCGCCCTCCGCCCCCTCTCCCTTACCTCGAAGCGGGCCCTGGCAGCGGCCGAGTCTCTCTCAGGGTCAGGGGGCGGCGGGGCCGCTGCGGGCCCCTCCCGGGCGGGGGCGGGCCGTCCCCGGCGCGGTGAGGTTTGGGGGGTGGGGGTCCCCGCGCCCCTCCTCCCGGAGAATGGGGGGGGGGGGGGCGGGCGGGGGCGGCGCCGAGGCCCCGGGCGGGAGGTGGGGGCTCGGCGGGGTGTGTGTGGGGGGTAAGATGGAGTAACCGTCTCTCGGCCGCCGCGGCGGAACGCTGCCCGCTTCTCTGTTCCCCGGGAAATCCCGCCCCTCCCCGTGCAGGGGGGGAGCCCCGAGCGCCTATTGGTGAGGCGGAACGCCCGTCTGCCCCGTGACCAATCGCCGCTTCGGTCCCGCCCACCTCTCCCGCCCCTATTGGCCACGGCCCCCAGGAAGGGGATGTGGAGAGGAAGGGAGGGAAGAGGAGTGGGGGGGGGGGGGTGGGGAGGGGGGGAGCGACCGCCGAAGAAAAATGTCCGTATAAGCAGCAATCCCCGCCCCCTTCCCGCCTCCTCCGCCTCCCCATTGGATGGGCCCGAAACGCTCCAACCAACCGACGAGCGGGCAGCGCTACCGTCACACCGGGGAGCCCGCCCACGCGGCGGGGCTGGCCCCGCCCCCCGGCGGCGAGGCCCCGCCCCCTCTCTGGGGAGCCCTTTTGTGGAATGTTTACATCGGCTGCGGCGGGCTCCCCCCCCCCGTCCCCCCCCCCCACTCACGGCGCGCCCGCACGTGCTCACACACATCCCCCCCCTCCCCCACCAACTCCTCCCTCCGGTTCCCTCCGCCGACATCCCCCCCCCCGCCCCCCAAAGGCGGGAAGTACGGGAGCGGCGGGGGTCTCTCTAAGGAGGGGGGGGGGGGGGCGGCGGCGCGGCGCTGCCTTTTGTCCCTTCACCCCCTTCACTTCCGGGCGGGCCGGTCACACGTGCGGGGAGGGGGCGCACAGCCGCGCGCGCACGCACCGAGCTGGGACTGGGGGGGGGACGGAGGGGAAGGGGAGGGGGGGGGCAGAGAGCGAGCGAGAGACGGGCCTGCGCGCCGCGGGGGCGTGCCCGCCGCGCCGCAGCCAATGGGAGCGCGGGGGCGTGGCCAGCGCGGCGGCCTCTCCCCCCTCCCCTTCCTCCTCCTCACACACACACTCGTTCTACGCCACCCTCCCCCCCGCGCGCGCTTCCCGCCGCGCTCTTCCCGCCGTTGCAGCGCGCGGGTCTCTCCCTCCCTCAGCACCTCAGCTCCCGCCCGCCTCCCCCTGCCCGGCCCCGGGGCGGCGAACCCCGGCGAGGGGGTGGGCGGTGTGTGTGTGTATGGGGAGGAGGGGGGTAAAAAGCAGCTGTTACATACCCTCAACGCGCAGGCGAGGAGCCCTGAATGGAGGGGAACTCCCCCCGCGGCGGATTGGCCCCGCCGAACCCATCGTCACGGTCGGACCGCCCACCGGCGGGAGAAGGAGCGGGGGGGGAGGGAGAGGCCTGGCCGTGAGAAGGCGGGAGGGAGCTTACACCCTCCCCCCCGCCCCTACCGCAACCCCTGGCCCGGCGGGGGCGGGCGGAGAGCGGCCCGGCGACACATCGCGAGCAGGAGGCGGGGCTCTCATTTCTGTATTTTTACTTGATTCTGTTTAATTTTTTCCCCCTCTCCAGGGGTTTCCAGAGTTGCAGAGGGAGTTGCTGGCTCCCCCACCCCCACCCCCACGCAGGAGCCGGGCCCGGCCGTGGATGAGCTGTCACCGGGCCTGCAGCTCCTCAGATCATCCAGAGGCAAAATAAACACCCATCCTCAACACACTCCAGGTCAAATACACCTTACGAGCATCATCATCACTTAAACAAGCTCAGAGCCTCTTGTTTCGTGTTGGATGGCTTTTCCCCCCCACCTCCCTTTATCGCTGATTTTGTCCATCCTGGAGCTCTAACCTCCAGTAAGGGCAGGGAGTGGACGTGAGGCTGGGACATGAAGGCACAGCAGAGCTGCATCCGTCTCTCTCAGCTTGGAGCTGCAACTCGGGTTTGGATGCTGCAAGGTCTCCAGCCAGGGGATGTTTAAACCTTCCCACCCTGCTGTGGGATCCAGCCCCAGCCCAGGAAGCTAGTGTCAAGGGAGGCTGAGACTTTAGCATCTCTACTGTGAATTTTGCCCCCACTGACTGACCCCCCAGCCCCAGGAACGAGAGGTGAACAGGACACGCTGCAGGCAGAGTAAGGAAACCTTCTACCTGCACTGCGCAGCCCCTTTCTCCCGGGGCTCACTGAAAACTGACAAGTTTCACATTCCCAAAGTGGCCATTTCCACAGAAATCTGTTATTTCTGGTGCCGAGTGGGACCTGCTGGCACAGGGACGAGGAGGGGATGGACCAAAACCTCGTGTTGTGCAAGAGGACTGAAAACACTGGCTTTGACAGGAAACGTAGCCCTGGAATGGGGGTGAGTGTTTGGGGTGTTTTCCCATGTAAAACGCTTACAAACCCTTCCCCTCTGCCTCCGGCACAGATGGGATCTCCATCCCTCCTCGAAGGGAGGTCTACGACAGCGGCGTATCCGAGCAGTTCCCCCCCCAGAGCTGGTGTCGGTGATCTCCTTTCCTCTCATCCTCACCTAAGCACGGTTTTATCCGAGTTAATCCCCGCTCCCCTGCACTCCCAAGGAGGGGGGAGGAGGTGGCTGAAGAAATCCTTTGCCCCTGTCTTCTGCTGTCACCTTTCTGTCAAAAGCCACCAGACAGGGTTAAAAATCCCCAAACCTCAAGTTTAAAGTCTGAAACCACCGAGGTCTGATCTTACCACAGGAAGAGTCAAAAAGGGAACCCCTTTTAAAAGTTAAAAAAAAAAAGCACACTTAAGTCTCTATATATTTATAGATATAGCTATTAATAATGTGAGCCTCACGTGCCTTTTGATTCAGCACCCTCCAGTACCAGGCTGCCTGGTATTCCTGCTCTGCCACTGACAGACATCCAGGACATGGTTCTCCCAGGAAACACTTTTGTTCTGCACCCACAGGGTAGGGAAGGAAGCTAAAAGGCACAACTGCCTTCAACCCGTGCCCTACAGCAGGAAATGGTACCTAGAAGAACAGGATGCTGCAACGAAACCGCTTCCACAGGCTCCAAGGATGCTCTGAACGCCTGCCCTACCGCCTCCCTGCTCTCTTCCAGCCATCCAGCCCAAGCATTCGGTGCCGGTTTGGCACAGCCAAGCACATCCACGCCTGTAGCACCAGGAAAAGCTTCTCCCTCTGCCAGTCCCAGAACAGCACCGGGCTCCGTGGCTTTTTCAGACTCCAGCTGAGCAAACACAGGTGCTGCTCTTCCCACCCGCCGGCGTTTCCTCTCACCCGGGAGCCTCAGCACGTGCTCTCCCACTGGCTCCAGGGCTTGATTCGCACCAGCTGCCTCTTTTCCTCCCTCCGAAGCCTCGGGACTGATGCGCCTTGCACCCCAAGCCGCTGGGGATTCCCCCCTTGGCCATCCCCGAGGTGCTTTTGTGCCCTACATGCCCACTTGGAGCACAGAGGCGATACCCTCACCCCCTGAATCCAGTCACAAAACGCCTTTCCTCAACGCCGCCGCCACTCCTCATGGCATAGCATTTATTGTAGAATGCTCCCAAAACTCAGGATAATGATGGATGCCCTCCCCCCCACACACCCAAACCAGGGAAATAACTCACCACTCCCCCTCCTTTCACCTCTGCTACCATCCCTTCGGTGTTAACGGATGATGAGATGAACCCTCCCTAGTGGGGTGTGAGCAAGCAACAGGCAGATCCTGCTGCCCATCCCGCTGGCTCGGCCCCCCCATCCCAGACACGGCACCGTGATGCAATGCAGCCCCCCAGAACTTTCTACATAGTTAGGAATACAATCAAGATGGGAGGAAGGTAACGGCTGGCCAAAGGACCCTGTGAAGAAGAGGAGGCTCCCAAGAGCCGGTTGCTCGGAGCAGGTAGAGATTGTTCCTTGGGAAAAAGAGCTAGAAGAGGGGGTGGGCTTTGGTGTCATCATCCCCCCACCCAAAACCCCGGTTAACAGCATCTTCCCACCTTCCCTCTCGTGGTTATCCTGCTCGCCCAGGAGAGCTGCCTGCAGCCTGGTTATCTCTCACAGGGCCTCACCCAGGAGGGCAGGAGCGGGGCTGGATGCCTCTTACAAGAGGTGAGGGGATTGCTCCCTGGTTGTTGCATTTATACGTCACTACAAATCAAATCAAAACAACGTCCCACCACCCCCCCCACAAAAAAAAAAAAAGGAACAACAACAAAAACGTTTCTCCGCACAAGAGCAAAATAGGAACATTTACAAATACTTCTGGCTCTGGCTTGGATCAAGTTAATGTTAAATACAACAAAATAAAACCCTACCCCAACCCCTTCCCCCAAAAAAACCCCAAAATGAAAAAAACCCAACCCACCCCCCCTCCAAGATTATAAAAAAATAAGAATATACACAATCAATCAAAGAGCTTATTACAGTATAAAGTTACTGAGGCCTGGGTGCTGCTGTCCCAGCACCGCGGTCAGGGGCTTGGGGGGTGGCAGGAGGGGCTGGGGGCCAGGGACCAGGGCGGCAGTCCCCAGGGGTCAGCTCGTTGCCTCCAGACTGTTTGGGCTTCTTAATTTTTCTTCCCTCTCAGCGCTTTTCCAGCCTGTGACTCACCGCCAGCTTGGGAAAGCAAGTCGGTCCCCGTCACCTCGTACCTAGCGACTCCATGAGGACGCTGGTGAGCCCCCCGTCCCCACCACCATCCACAGGCAAAGCCCTCCAGATCCTCTTCCCAGCAGATGAGGATGAGGAAGAGGTGATGAGTGGGGTGCAAAACACCAGCGAGCGTCCCCATGCCTCCCACAGGATGGACACTGCATCCTGACGCTGCCCACGAGGAGCAGGAAAGGGGTGTGGGGGGTAGGGAGACAAAACAGAGCCAGGACCAAACTCACCCCTCCAGGGCTCACAGGGGTGGGGCAGCAGGACAGCAGGGACCCACGGGAGCTGCTAAACCGGGGTGCTTGTATATATGTATCTATATAATAGCTGGGGTGGGGCAGAGCGAGGATATATTATATACAGACATACATACAGACACGCAGGCGGGTAAGGCTGAAGTAGGCGCCTCTTCCTAAGCACCCCCCTCCCCTGGGGGTGGGACTGGAGATACATTTCCTGGGGCTGTACAAAGCCACCTTCTCTTAAGGTACATTTTAGATGGTCCCAACGACGAAACCAATAAAATTAAAAACAAACAAAAAACAGAAAAACCAAACCCCAACTAACCCCACCCCAAAACTCAAAGAGAAGAAAAAAACCCCCCAAAAAACATAACAAGAACCACCCACCTCCAATAATTACCAACTTCCCCCCCCAAACAGAAATACCACGGCGAGGTGAGCAAGAGCCTCTTCCCGCACCGTCCTCCTCCCCGCCCCGGCTGGGTCTGAATAAGGCACGGTTCCGTAACAGTGCTAATAGTCAAGGGAGGGACGGACGGACAGACGCCTCCGCGCTCCGGCACCATCGCTGCCGACAGCTCTGCCGAATCCCGACGGGCACCGGAATCGGGTCTGGTTACCCTGGGGAGGGTGGGAAAAGGAAAGGGAAGGTGGGGGGCGGTGGAGGTGGGTGTTGTGCGGGGAGGCGATGATGGGTCTCAGTGTCCCGGCGAGGTCTTCTCCTGGGCGGGCCGGCTGTGGTTGGCGGGCAGCAGCCCCTCGCGCTGGGCGTGCTCGAGGACGGCGGTGTAACAGAAGTAATACTGCTCGGGGGTCTGGATGCTGAAGGCGCGCTGGGTCCGCATGCGTAGCACCGTCTGGTAGATGTTCAACGTGCCCACGTCCTGCAGCTGGGACAGGCAGATGTCCAGTGCGCAGAAGGTACCTGGGGACAACGGTGGGGACAGTGTCAACCACCCAAGTGATATCAGGGCTCCTTACGAGTTCCCCCTCCAACCTCCTGCATGAGGGCAGAGACTTGTCCTTGGTCTGATGGCTGTGTCAAAGTCCTGGGGACACATGTCCCACGTCAACAGCAAACACACCGTGGGTCCCCAAGATGGACACATCCCCCAGAAACCTCCACCCCAACCCCGTTACCTGTCCTGCCGATGCCAGCACTGCAGTGCACCACGATCGGGGGGCCCCCAGGGTGACCCTTGAAGCGAGGTCCCAGGGCGCTGACGGCCACTCTCTGTTGCTGCTTCACAGCCCCCAAGAAGTCGATGAGGGTGGCCGCAGAGGACGGGACGCCGTAATCTGGCCAGCTCAGGTACTGGAAGTGGGACACCAGCCGCCGCTCCCTGGTCTGGGGGAATATGGGGAAGGGGGGTGGGGGGTAGGTTAGTCCCTCTCCCCTCTGGAACTGTTGTACCGTCCCCTTTCCTGGCAGCCGTGTACCTCCGAGCTGTGGATCTCCAGCACTGTTTTCTTGTAATGGCTGAGGTTCTCCACGCCCAGGTTGGTGATGGTCAGGGCCCCGAAGCACACCTGGAAATCCTCCTCCAAGGGCCAGTACTGCCCACACTTCCTCCGGCCTCCCTCCTCCAGCCTGGAAGCAGGAGAAGGACAAGCTGGTGATGTCCTCCATGCCCTCCTAGGGAGGCATCCCGAGCCACCACCCGCCTCCAAACGGGTCCGTCCCAGATATGGTGTCCCCACCCTGGGTGGCTGGAGGTGTCTGGCTGTGGGGTCACTGCAGGGAGCACGGTGCTGCTCATCCAACAGCAAAAACACCCCACCCCACCCCAGGCCCATGCCCCCACCATGGGCACTCACCGGGTCGTCATTACAATCACCAGCACGTTCTGCTCCCACACCATGCGCCAGAAGTCCCCGTAGGTGTTTTCCAGAGGCCCTGGCAGGACAACCCATGCGTCAGCCCAAAACATGGCAGGTTCAGGCAAGCCCCTTCACCCCATAAGCCTCCACCAGCCCCCCCTTGCCCATCCCAGGTGACCACAGCCCCTTCCCAGGGTGGGGGACTGACCCTGGTGCAGATCCACCACCCCACCAATTGCCCCTCAGCACCCGATCCCTACGGCTCAGCACCCACCTCCCCTCTCTGCTCCCTAATTCTTCATCCCTTGGGGAGATGAAGCAAAGCCAGGGGCTGGGTTTAGGGGCAGGAGGAGTTAGAGGAAGCTGCTAAGCAAGGGGCTGGCTCAACCCAGGACCCCATCAGCATGGATGAGGCCGAAGGCTGACGGATGCTCTTCTAGGAGAAGCTCCTCTCTCTCATGGCTGGAGGGGACTAAACACACCCAGAGAGGAAGGGGACTTGCTGGGCAGTGCCTTCTTCCCGAGATATCCTCCCCCCTTCCCCGCGGCCGGCGGCTGATGCTGGGCAGGGAGGTGAAGCCCCCACCCGTATCTGGAGCCAAATGACACCTCGATGGCTCAGGCCATACCCTGAGTCCCGATGTAAGCGTTCCTCTGCTTGTAGCCGTCCATGAAGCTCGCGTTGATGTAGTCCGTCAGCTAAGGGAGGATGGGGGGGCGAGGTAGAGGGGGGGTGCAAGGGGAAGTGGGGGAGAAAAGCACGCACAGCATGAACTCTCTGGACCCCCACGGTCAGGATGGGACTCCCAGTTGCACCCCCAGGTTGGCTCACCTCCGGACGGCTGTATGGCTTGGTCAGCTTGACGCGGGTTTGGTCCAGGCAGGGTACGTCCCCGTACCGGTTCTTCTCCTGGTTGTAGGGTGCCCTGGGAGCCGGGGGCGGGAATCGGGTGGGAGGAGTGGGCGGAAAAGAGGGGTAGAGGGACGCGGGCGTGTTTTGCAGGCGGGAAGGAAAAGGCAGCATTCCCTTCCCCTGCGCCTGCAGCCTGGACTCTGCTGCCATCACCTGGCCAAAGCCTGGGGAAGGGAAGTCCTCTGGCCCCTTGTTCTCTGCCCTCTCCAACCCCCGGGGGCTGTGGGAATAACCAAGGGGGTCGGCAGCACCCCTGGGCTGGGGGCTCGCAGTATGCCTGGGCTGGGGGCTCTACATTGCTAACCCAAAGCACCACAGCCCAAAAAGGTGGCTGGGCTGAGCAGCACAGGGACAGGAGGGTGGAGACGCACAGGTTTTTTTGGAGTGAGAGACGGGACCCTCACATGCTGACCCACACCCAGCTCTCTCCCCCAGTCCGACTCACAAAGAGCAGACGAAGGTGCCAGCCGGGCTCCTTCGCCGAATATCTTCGTACTCTTCGTAGATGCCCCGTTTCTGTTTGTGGGTGACGTGATCCAGCAGCTCCTGGAGGGTGACAGACTTGGGTCCAGGGACATGGACGGAGCCGTTATCTTTGGGGGCCACCAGCGGCACCAGGATGAGCTCGTCCAGGGGGTCGGGGTGCCCGTTCTGCTGGGGCAGGAACCGGCAGTTCCAGCTCAAAGGGTCCAGTTTGAGGGACCCCCCGAGGTACTCGGGGAGACACTCCCTAGGAAGGTGCTCCTTCAGCTCTGACATCTTCACCATCTGCACCTGTGGGAGGAAGAGGAGGAGCAGGGGGTGACTCCCAGCATCCTATCCCAAAGGAAAAATGGGATTAAAAACCAGGGACACGGACACACACATGAGGATGGATCTCCACACTCACCCGCTCCCGCAGCTTCTCCTTCAGCAGCAGGCTGATGATGGAGTAAGGGACACGAAACCACATGGGAGCTCCCACAATGAAAACCTTCTTCAGCCGAGCCGGGAAGGCACCCTGCGGGCAAGGAGAGGGGTGAGGGGGGGTCAGATGCACATCTCCAGGAAGGAAATGGCCCCTCTCCGCGCTCTTCCACGGACGGGACGCGCGTCCCAAAGGAGGTGACAAGCAGCAAAGGGACCTCGAGGTGACAGTGCCACAACTGCTGTGTGTGTGGAGCCGACAGCCCTGTGGACTCCCACTTCTTTTCACACTCCAATAGGGAAACAAATGATTTCCTTGGAACTGGGGTAGGCAGAGGGCTTGGCTCTGCGGGGGAGAGGTGAAGCCCGGGCACTGGGATCAGCACGCAGCACACACCCCAGCCAACGCTCGCTGTTGGTTTTCTTTCCGGAGAAGGGAGGAGGGACGGGATGCCAGCGCCATTAAAGAATAATTTGCATCTGTTTTCCCAAAAAACTCCGCCAGCAGCTGCAGGAGGAATCCGGCACAGGGACAGCTGATGCCCTCCCACCCGTGGGATTGATCCAGCCTGGAAAAGGCTCCCATCTCCTTCCCGATGTCCTAATGGGATCTGGAGCATCGCAGGCAATATGGTCTGACATGAAAATTTAAGCCAAAACCTCAGGACTTAGTCAGGGAGTGAGTGGCTCGTGTGGCATCCCCAGGCACCCCGGGTCACCCCCGGCTGTTACCTTCAGCAGGTTGAGGATCTTCTTGCTGAGGTCCAGCTCAAAGTTGGTGTACTGCGAGCCTGCCATGTCATAGATGAACACCAGCCCGTTCCTCTGGGTTTCGAAGCTGAGAGGAGGGAGAAGAGCAGCGTCAACCCCGCAACATCCAACCGCTCGGCTCCCGCGTGAGCGGATCTGCCCTGTGCTAACCTCATCTTCATCTTCTTCCCAAAAACATCCTCTTTTGTCCTTCTGGAAGGACTCACGGACCCAAATCTCAATTCTGCATTTCTCAGCTGCTCCATCACATCTTCCAAAGACCCTTACTTAAGCCTCGCTCAAGTCTTACGCCTGGCTCAGGTGCATCACCCAACGATAGGTAAGTTCAAAACCCGAAAGAGCCCAGCAGGATGAAACAGGACATCTCAGCTTTATATTTTAGGCAGGACTCATGTCACACCTTGCTGGTGGCAGGGCTGCCTCCTCCCCAGCTGAAGCCAGGAGAAATCAGGGGCTTTGTTAAACTAAAACCTGGGTGTGAGCAGGGAAAGGCTGTGAAGAGCCTGGTTTGGGGCTTGTGGAGCAGGGAGGAATTTTGTTCCCCTCCTGAACACTTCCACAGGGTTGACTGGCTTGGGGTCAAACTGGAGTGAGACAGGGAATATCCAGCCATGGGGAGCTGTGACCTAACAGGAGATGGGGCACCAAGGGATGGGGCACCAGACAGGCTCAGCTACAGTGTCACCTTCGCGGGAGACACGGCACATCTTTTCCCTGCGAAACCTTCCAGAGGGATTTCATCCAAACCTCAGCAAGCAGCAGCATCTCCCCCCATGCTGAGGAAGGGAAGCTGGGGGGTGGATCTCCCTGGGGAACCCGTGACAGTACCCCAGTCTCACCTCTCCACGGCTCGGTCCAGGAGGTAGAAGAGCGCCTGGAGCACCACGTGCTGCACGCTCTTGCTGGGGTGGTGCAGCTTGGCCGTGAAGAGGGCGATGGAGGCTCCCGAGGGGTCCCGCACGCTCTGGCAAGGAAAAGAGGTCAGGCTCACACAGCACCCGAGGATGCTGCACAGAGCTGAGCCACCCAGCTGGGGGAATTTTTGGGTGGGGGGGTGGGATGGGAAGGGACACCTCCCCCCACCTACCAGAATGGTGAACTTGCCGCTGAGCAGCTCCGAGCGCAGCGGTTCCTCGTGCGGCTTCAGCTTCACGATGCCTTCCTTCAGCCGTGTCTCCTGCGTGCAGGAGGGGAGCCAGCGTGATGGCCAGCACAGGCACCCCGACCCTCCACCCAACCTCACATCCCCAGGGGGTGGGGTGGGGGTGCACACCCAGCCCCTCCGAGGGAAACCTCTGCTCCATGGCTTGTCTTTTATCTGCCCAGCAGAGGATGAACATGGGCTGCAGCATCCCAACGCCCAGAGCGGGGAGGAGCAGCTTGGGAAAACCAGGGTGGGAAAGGTCTATGTGCTTATACATCCTTAATATATGGGGAGATGCTCTGCGGAGGGGAGGGGGATTGGGGTCTCCACGGTGACTCACTGTGGATAAAACTCATCAGGGAGCAGGGAAACAAAATGGATAATTAAAAATAAAAGCAATGGGGAGGGTCGGCCTTGGGACTGGAGATCTGGTCCCAGATCTCCAGGGTGGGAAAACCTGGCTGGGGTGGGTCCGGCCCTGCTCCCTTACCCGGTAGGAGTGGAAGAGCTCGATGGCCCTCAGGACGTCGAACTTTCGGGCCATGAGGAACTTGACAGCCACGTTCCAGGAGAGTGGAGACACATTGTACTGACCCGTCCACTTGTTGATCTCCTCCAGGAACTCCTTGGTCGCCTACAGGAGAGACAAGGCGGCATGAAGTGAGACTGAGGGTGAGGAGGAGCCGCCCAAGGAGCATCCTCGGAGCTCCACGGTCCTCAGGTGTGTGGGCAGGGGGCTGAGTGTGGCTCGGGAAACCGCTCGGGGCCAAGTGAGGAGCCTGATGGCACGTACCAGGCAGCGGGGACAGAGATGGGGGCAACACCAGCCTGGGGGAGGGAGGGCTGGCCTTTGGGGCTGGGGGAGATCGCAGGAGGGAGAAGGGGAGCGCAAGGAGGATTTTACAGGTGGCTTTCTTCTGCATACCAGCCCTCATCCCCATCCCACAGAGGAGCCCCAAGGGAGACAGGGCAGCATGGCTCAGCATCCTGCCACAGGAGGATGGAGGGGGTCCCAAAAACACCCCCCACCTCGTCCACCACTCCAAAACAAGGAGGAGGAGGGACAGACAGTGCTGAAGGCTGGCTCCCAGCAGCGGCGATGGATGTCAGGCGGCAGCACTGGAGTTACTGGGAGCTATTCAGCCAGAAAAGCTCGTCGGCGTTAATGACTTCCGACGAGAGGAAGCCAAGGGCCGGGGTTTATCGGCAGCACGAGGCTCGGCGGGGGCAGCGAGCGAGCCCCTCTCCTGGGATGAGCCAAAGGAGCCTCCACAGCGTCATGGCAGGCATTTTTGGAAGGGGTACCAGCTCACCCAGCTGCTGGAAGGGCCAACCCGGACCCCCAACTGGGAAGGAACTGGCAGAACTGGGCTAGATCTGCCAGCACTAGGAGGAAGGTGAAAGGGGGTTCCAACAGTCCAGCCCCAAACCCTCACAAAAATCCCCTTGAAGCATCACAAGCACCCCGGCACAGTGCTGTGCCATGGTCAAACAGCACCACCACGGCAGCAGGATCGGTCCCTGCACCTCTTAATGATGGAACCATCTTCAGCCTTCAAGCCAACACACAGATCCAGGTGCACGGAAACACGCTGCCTGACCCGAGCTAAGGCAGCGGCAGCTGCACCAAAAACCACGGAGCATCTTGGCTGGGTAAACTGGATGGGGAACCCCACCGGCCATACCCCACCTCTGCCCTGGGATGGAGACCTGAGCCAACACAGCTACTCAAGGTATTGAAGACAGACAGACGCCCCGAGACGATGGGAGAGGATGCAACGCACGGTTCAGGTCTGCACCTAACCCATCCTGCTCCCTGCAGTCCCGTGGCCCTCAGGAGGGATGCTGGGGAGGGGGATGGGGTTGTTGGGGTGGGTTTTGTTTTTCCAGGGGGGATGACCTCAGGAGAAGCAGCATTGGTTCTTGCAGGGCGCCTCAGACATGAATTCCAGCTTCCCAGGAACGAAATGAAATCCCAAACTTACTGGCACTGACGAGCCAGGAGTTCCGGAGCTGAGCATCACTACTGGACGTCGCTCTGCGCCCCCCAGCCCCCACCTGCTCCACCAGGTCTCACCATCATTTCTGCCCCGATCCCATATGGATTTATACCGGTGTCGAGCTGAGTATGGTTTCCACACATGGAAAACGAAGCCTGTGACCCAGAGCTGAGCAAATATTGCTCCCAGTAGCCAGGGAGGAAAGGTTTACGGGGAAAAGGGGGGAGAGGGGGGAGAAAAGCCCCATTTCCACAAGCGACACGGTCAGTGGCAGGGCGGATTGAACAATGCTGGTCTTTGGGAGAGCTGGCATCACCCAAGTCCCCGCTTCGCTGCGCCAGGGCAGGGTGGTGACAAAGCCACTGCCGCAGAAACACGGCAGCCCTTCAAGCCCTCCGTCCCCAAGCTGCCTGCCCAGCCTCCTCCTTCAGCCTGGGAGAGGCAGGATGGGGGGGATAAATCCTGGGAAAATCACTGGCTGGGCTGAAACACACACCCCCAATCCCAAGAAAAATCGGTTTAAAGTCAGTTTGGCTCCGCTGATCCCTCTGGGATAGGTTGGGCAGGCAAACAACGGAGATCCTATGAAGCAGATGTCCCAAGGCTGGTAGGGAGAGGAGAGGGGTGGATTCCCCCCCTCCCAGCTTGATGTCAGTAATGGGGGAGAGCATAGGAAATCCTGATGATCCCAAGGAGGATGAGGGGTGGCAGGAAGGGAACGTCCCAGCCCCAACCAGCACAAAAAGAGAAGCTTCCACTCTTGGGCCATCGGAGCCGTCACAGGGAGAGCAGCGTTCCCCCACCCCAGCCGACCAACCCAAACCCTCCATCTTCTCCATCCAACGTTCCCACACAAACCAAACCCCTCAGATCCCTCTCTGTGGCGCTCCAGTTTTGCCGCAGACCAACCGAAACCGGAGCAGGGTCTCCTAAACTCCCCCCATCTGCTGGAAGCTCTGCTCCAGATGGGAACCACAAACTGTGGGGAGCCGGGACACAGGGCACAAACACACCCCCTGGCTCGGCTCCTGGCGATTTTATTTCCCTGGAGATAGCAGCAGGGCTACTGGGAGTGGTGCTGATAAGAGAGAGGTGTGGTGGAGGAGAAAGCCTGGGAGTGCTGCATTTCCCCAGCGCTGGTGCGGGCTGCAGGACGGACTCCTCCAGCTCCCGGCAAATGCTCCCTGAGGATGGGGAGGTGCGGGGTTTTGGGGAACCCAAGGTCACCCTACCAGCCTTCCTAAACCTCCCTGGAGAGATGGCAAAGTGACCGACTGACCAGAAAACCGGCTGTCTGGCGGTTCCCCCTCGCCTTGGCATCGCAGCCCTCGGAGGCCAGCAAGGCGGCGGATGCGAGGCTGTGCCCTCAGCCAGCCCCAGCACCGCTGCGGGGCAGAGGGAAGCCAGGATTCGAGGGAGCAGCGTCCGGCAGTGTGCCCCGGGCCTCGGCTCCCGGGCTCCGCATCCCGAGTAGACGCGGATACAGCCCTATCCGAGCATCCCATGGGATGAGAAGGAGAGGAGAGCCAAAGGTCGCTCTGGCTCATCCGACGCGCCCCGGCTGGGTTATCGGCCCCGCTCCCCGAGTCGAGCAACATCCTCCCATGATGACGCAAGGACGGCGGAGGAAGCCGGGACGTCACGGGAGGCCTGGGGCGTGGGAAGCGCGTGCACACGCATCCCCACGCCAGCCTGCCCACGGGGGGGAACAGCCTGCGAGGAGAGGCCACCGGCACCCGAGGGGGGTGTGGGGGTACATGGGGCACACACACCAATTTAGGAGCACACGACCCCTCGGCTGCAGCACCCCAGCTTGCCCCGGCAGCCACGACAAGGGCCCTGCCTTTGGGGTGCACCGGTGTGCGGCCAGCACTGTGGGGATGGGGGGCTGCGGGGATGGGGGGATTTGTAGATGGGGGGAGGGGGGGGGGCTGCGTGGATTCGGGGCGGGGGGTGCTGCGAGGATGAGAACCGCCCCGCTGGGAAAAAACAACGCTGCAAATGGGGGTAGCAGAATAAAAAAAGGGAGAGGGGGGAACGGGGGGGGGAATAGCGCGGGGGCTCCAGCCCAGCCCAGCCCGGGGAGCCCGGCGGCGGGGACCTACCTGCTCCTCCTCGGCGCTGAGCTCCGCGGCCATGCTGCGCGGCCCCGCTGCCCCCGCAGAGCCGAGCCGAGCCGAGCTGGAGCCGGGACCGGAGCCGTGGCCGTGCCGAGCCGGGCTAAGCGGCGGGCGCCCCACCGGAGCCCATCCCCGGGGAGCGGCGGCGCTGCGGGCACCGGCCCCTCCCGACCGCCGCAGGCTCGGCGAGGGCGGTTCCGCTCCGGGATCCCCGGCCGAAAGTGCCTTAAAAACGTGAAATAATTGGGTTTTTTAGGAAAATAAGAAGAATAAGGGAAAAAATAAATAATATATATATATATGTATGTCTGGAGAATCTCGCCGTTCCCTCCCCGCCCTCCCCCGGGAAGTTTGGCTCGCCCCGGGGAAGCGGCGCTCGGCTGGGCTGGGCCGGGCTGAGCTGAGCTTCCCCGCCCCGCTCCGCTCCGCTCTGCCCCGGCGGGGGCGGCGGCAGGAAGCGCCCGCAGCCCCCTCCCCTCGGCTCGGCCAGCCCCGCCGGGCGGCGGGAAGGAGGGAAGGAGGGAGGCGGGCAGGCGGCCAGGGGAAGGCGGGGGACAGGAAGCCCTCCCCGGGGGGGTAGGGAAGGCGGGGGGCGAGGGGCGCCGGTGCTGCTGCTTCTCAGGCCGGGATGGAAACGGAGGAGCTTTGCCTCTCCTGTCCCGGGCTGGCTGGGCTCTGCCGGGAAGGCGTCGCGTCCTCCAGCATCCCCCCAGCTGCAGACGCCGCTAAAATGGTGGCGGGGAGCGCTGGCCGGCATCACCGCCCCCCCACCCCGCCTCCAAGGGTGAACGGGGAGGGGGGGCGAGGGCAGGGGCAGCGCTGGGAAAGGGCTCCCGCAGCCTTCCAGCTCCGAGCCACCTTTGCACCCCGGCTCCCAAGGGACCTTGGAGGAAAGGCAAAGGCTGCGCCGTGTGTTTGTGCCAGCCCAGCACCGAAAGAAGCTCCCCGGGCACCAAAACCATTATTGCTGTATTCCGGATGCGTAGCGAACCCCCAAACTGCGACCCTGGGGTTGGCCTGCCCCAAGGATCGGCTTCCCAGAGCAGCTTGGCCTCTCCCATCACGGCCTTTCCCGGCAGCGATGTCCTCCCTTGCCGGTACCGAGCCTTCCCCGCGGGCAGGAGGAGCCGGCGGGCAGCTTCCCGCTACACAAGGCGATGTCCGGGATTTCCATCCCTTCTGCAATCCCCAAGTCGTATTTCCCGGCTGGGTGCAAGCAGCAGCACACAGATGGAGAACCCCAAAACTCTTCTGGAAGAATTGGGGGCCCCCACACAGCAGCGACCCCACGGACAAGCCAGACCCCGGGATGGGGAAGGGGGGGGTAGGACACACGGGACATTTTGTTCCGCTGAGGAGGGCTGCGTTGGCAACGTGCCCGCAGCCAGAGCCTTCGCACCTAACTCCAAGGAAATGGAAGAAAGGACAGAGGGAAGCAGCCAAGCCTGGAGCTGGATGCAGGCTTCAGGGGTGTCTGTCCATCTGTCCATCCTCCAGGCTGAGCTGCCTGCTCAGTTCTCCCACCGCATCCTAAAATTAAGCCCCCCCCTCTCTCCAGCAAGGAAGCAACCCTCTCCTCAATCACTGCTGCCTGTTCCAGTTAGGAGCAGGGCAGGGAACAGCTGGGAGTGGGATCGCACCCAGCAAATAAAGCAAGTCCCAGCAGCAAACTGCTCTGGCCCCGGTGACTTCCGTTTGACACCCTCTCTCCAAACACAACCGTTCACTTCCAACGGGAATCGTAATGCAAATATTTATCCCTCCGGCCCAGCCCCTGCTTTTGAAAGGGAAACTCTGCGGCATCAGCTGGAGCTGATGGAAAGCTGCAGGCGCTCCCCTCTTGCTCTCCCTCCCTCCCTCCATCGGAGCAAGTGGCTGGTGTTTTCTCTCCTGCTCTGTATTTTCTCCCATCCTGTGGCCGAAGGACCCTGGAAGGTCAGTGGAAGGAGCTGTGGTTTTCTCTGCCCTAAGGGATATGTGAAATCTTCCATCCAGATGCCCAAAGTGGTGTGGATACCAGGCTGGATGCCATCTCCAGAGGCTTTCCCTGCCATCCTCTGCCAGCCCGTGAGGCTGAAGTGTAGGAGGAACCCACAGCAGGGAGGACAAAGCAGTCCAGGGCTTCCCATGCTAAAAAAGACCCCCCAAAATAATAAATATCCAAATGCCACGGAGCTGGGGTGCTGTTTCTTCTCCTCATGGGAAAGGGGGAGCCGATGCTACCCCCCAAACTCCTTCCCCCAGCCGGCTCTTGGGGCAGTTCCTGCTGCCCGCTGATAGGATCGCTAGCGGCTGCAGAGGCAGATGAGCATGCCCAGCCCACACATTTGGCACCAAAATGAGTGCTTTTCGAGGAAAACCAAAAAAAAGGGGGGGTGTGAGCACACGATGGCAGGACACAAGTGCCCCCACTATCTGCAGGCAGCCATCCCCCTCTCCATAACTCCTCCTGGATACCAGCCCGACTCTGGGGGCATTTTCACAGAGGAAACTCCACGATCAGCGAAGAGAATAATCGCTTCATCCCTGTTAAACGCTGGGGAAGGGGGAAAAGGGGGGGAAAGGGGCAGTGGGTGCACACACAGTGGGTTGGGGAGCACCCCAGTGCGCGGAGGAGAAGAATCAAACCCGTGCACAGGCATTTCCTCCGCTCCACTTAGCGCTGCAGCCGGTTTTTCACTCCCTATTTGAGAGGCACAGCACGCACCCACCCCCTTAGGTAGCAGGAAGACGCTCAAGAATTTGTCTTTCTGAGAAACCTTTTATTTGGCACAATCAATGCTTGAGGGGGGGGGGTGTTCAGAGCGAAACCATTCCTTCCCCCCCCTACTGAGAAAAGCCTCGAGTACAGGCTTGTGTGCCACACAAAGCCACGCAGCACCAGGGAATTCACTTTCAGGAACACTCCTTTAAACTTACAGCAGCCTCTGGTACATTTTTCATTCCTATAAAGCAGATTGACTGGAAAAAAAATCCCTCCCCCCAAAAAAAACCCCAAACCCAACCCAACCAAGCCTCAATTTTGGTTAAGTAGGGTCCTGTAAACCAGCTGGCTCAAAGGCTGGATGAAGCGCCCCATCGCCAGTGTTGCACCTCAGAGGTCTGAGTGCTGTTCCTATGCTGGAGTTTTGCCAGAGGCTTTGAACAGAAGCGGGGTCAGGAATTGACCTGGGAAACCCCTGCGGTGCGGGGACAGATCGTTTCATTTCCCAACACAGGGCTGCCTTAGAACCAGACAGTCCTGTTAAGGCCTCATATAAACTCTGGCAAAAATTAAAAAGAAAACAAAAAAAATCATCATCATAATAAAAAGAAATAAAAGAAACCAGCGGCCCTCAGAACGAGATATTCCACTTGGAAGAGAATAATCCTATCATCACCTTTGCCCCCCATCTCAGGGAGCATAAGCAGCAGTGGGGAGCCTTTTCCTTTCTCCTTACCCAACCGGTCTGTCCCGACAGCCTAATTCTCCATCTGGCTCCCTGCTTCGTCCCGGCTCTCCAGAGAATTAGCTGGCTGAGGGGTAGACAAGTGTTCCAGCTCGTAATGTCCATTCCTCGCCGCGTCACTCGGGCCACCCTTTTCCTCTGCCAGCTTTTTATTCCTCTTGCTCTCGATGATCTGTTGGAGCTGACGCCCGGCGTAGTCTGGCTTGGCAGTGAGTGCTGTAACGGGCACAGCGAGCCCCAGGATTTCGGGTATCATGTAGGGTCGGAGCCAGCCCACCAGCGGGGTGCTGCCAGGGGTATAGTGGGTTTGCTTGTGATAAAAAAGTAGTCCATCGACCTGGAGGAAGCAAAACAAGGCAAAACAAGGAGAGTGAATGAAAATGAGATTCCCATTTCCAGGCCAAAACTACCAGCTGGATCGTTTCCCCCCCGCCTCAAGCAGCAGGAAGGGAAAGAAGAAGCCTGCAGAGCTTCTGTCCTGGAAAGATCAGTGTGAAGCCAGCGACTGGCAAAAGCCCGGTGTCGGCACTGGCTGCCGCAGAACCTTCCCTCCAGTGACTTCGATCCTGCCCTGAGGTGCAGCCAGCAGGTTTCTGACTGAAGGCGGCTGCGTTACCGGATTAAGGTGATTTTAAATAATACATTTGGAGAGTAATTAGCCAGAGCACGCACTGCCGAGGAGCCCGGATGATCCGTAACGCTGCCACAGCCCTATGGAAAAGAAATTCCTCCTGGCTCCCAAGAGGGAACCTCTCGGGCAATCAATGACAGTTCAGGGCACTCAGGACTTTGCAGGATTAGGCCCCTAACTCTTGCGCTACTATTTCCACACTCCGCAGTGCTGCAGCTGGCTGATGTTTTCCCCGCTTCCCGGCCACGCTCAGGGATTTTTTCACCCTCCTCCTCTTCTTCCTGTGCTTCCCAGGGGTGCGTTCCACAGGCTTCCATCCCGCTGCCAGGCTGACTAACCCTGGAGGCGGGCGGCACTCCTTGGAAGCATTTAAAAGGCGGCTTTCCCTACAAGTAAGAGTGGGCAGAAGAGATGGGGAAGTTGCCTCCAGGTCCCTCCCCGAGGATGTAAGCTCCCCCCCCAAATATATATGGCAGAACAGCGCCCATATGGGCAGGGCCAAGGAGATGGGAGGCGTTCTCCACTACCGTGCCGGATTGGGAGCCAGCACAGAGCAGCGGCACATCCATGTCCCTCCAGGAGGGTGTGGGGAGAAGCTTCTCATACTCTTCGGGCCGTGATTTTCAGTCACTGGTAAGATCTCGCAAAATAATCCCTGAAAAAGGGGGATTCCTGTGCTGGGAAAACCAGAGGGGTATACATCCTGATGAACTCATGTAACCCTCTGGATATCCAAAGCAACAGAGCTTCTCCTTCCCCTGGGAAGAGCCAGATTTTGCGGCACCCTGGCACCATGCCTGCACATCCAGCCCGTTCCTGTGGGTCAGGGGATCTCCCGCACCCGCAGGAATGTTTTTGGTCAAGATCAGAGCCTGGAAAAAGCTTCTGCCTTCCAGACTGCTCCAATAAGATCTTCCTGCAGAATTCAAAGGAGTTCAGACCAGCAGAGAGTTAGGTCATGTTCTTCCTTCTCCTGATTTCTGTTATTCCCATATGCCTTCCAGTTTAATTCATTGACCCAGCCCCTATCCTGAGTGGCAGACAGATCAGATCAAGGGCCGACACTGCCCCTAAACGACCAAACTCCATGAGAAACCAGCCTGGCAGGATTTCCAGTCTCACAGTGCTAAACAGCATGGCCTTTCCTTCACACCAGGGTTTTCTCCGAGCCTTTGGCTCCCACCACTTCTGTGGAGACCTCAGCGTTGATTTATTCTGATCTGTGAGTAGGTCAGTAGCTCCTAAGATCCACCCCAAAACCCACTTTGGATTCAGTGTCAATCAAGCCAGTCAATTGATCCAAAAATAAAGGCTTTTCCACTGAATATAGTGGATCAAGTCCTAACTCCGAGGCTACGGATTAACTCTGCAGGCCCCGATCTGAGAGCACTGACCCCGCTCCGTGGCAGCGGGATGGCGAGACGCTGGGCCCAGGCCTAAGACCACCTCTACCACATCGCACCGGCTATGGCCAGGCCGTATTTGGCCTTCTGCAGGGTTTATTTTGCTCCGGGCTGGTGGTGGAAGGTGTTTAAGGGGATTTCTTGAGCTCCCTCTTGTGGCACATCACCAACAGACCCATGGATCCCTTCTCTCCTGGAAACAGCACCTTGGTTTCTGGGGGGTTCCAGCTGCTTTGAGCCAAAATTACACCACGTTCTGCTCATACCGACCAGAAAACCCGGCAAGGGATCACAAGGGGATCTCAGCGGCTCCACTTCCCTCCCTCCCTCTCAACGTTTCACAACGGTCTCCTTCCCAGGCTGTTTCTGCTCTGACAACAGTGGGGCAACACTCCTCAGCCTCTTCTTGCAGGAGTGGGATGCCTCAGGGAGGAATGAAGCTTTCTTCACAGAATCCCAGAACCGTAGGGGTTGGAAGGGACCTCCAGAGCCCATCCGGTCCAACCCCCCTGCCAAAGCAGGGTCCCTAGGACAGGTCACACAGGTTGGTGTCCAGACAGGTCTGCAATATCTCCAGAGAAGGAGACTCCACAACCCCCTGAGCAGCTGTCCCAGGGCTCCCTCACTGGGAAGAAGTTCTTCCCCAGATTGGTGTAGAACTTCCTGTGCTCCACCTTGAGGCCATCACCCCTTGTCCTGTCCCCACAGACACTGAGGCTGGCCATTTCCCCCTGTGACCCACCCATCAGATATTGATAAACACTTATCAGATCCCCTCTCAGTCTCTTTTCTCCAGGCTGAACAGCCCCAGGTCACTCAGCCTTTCCTCACAGGGGAGATGCTCCAGGCCCTTCATCATCTTTGTGGCCCTGAATTAGGTTAATTGCTGACTTGGAGCACGAGAGGCATGGTCAAATTGATGTGGCTTTGGGCTCAGTGGGACAAGCAGCCTCTGCAGAGGCTGTTCCCCATCTAAGGCTGTGGCTGCCCCAAGAGATTCTGGCTTGCAGACGTTTGTCACCAACCCTGTGCAACCTCCATCCCCTTCAGCAACCAAAAAAGCAGCCAGAGATGTTAACAAGAGCCCCCGACTTGCTGCTTGCAAGACATGGGGTAGCTGCAGCTGGAAGCAGCTGGGCTGAGGAAGCACTGAGCCTGTGAGGGAGGTCAGGGAAAGACACCACTCTGCCCATCCCCAGCGAGACCCCCAAGCAAACGCTGCCGCATAAAGGAACGCACCGCAGAGACCCTCAGGCCTGCACCCAACGCAAGCCCACCCAGGGCAGCCCCAGCTGTGGCCCTAAAATTAAAAGGTCAGCTGTCTGTCACACAGCCCCCAGCACCAGAGGGATGCTCGTGTGTTCTCACCTCGAAGGGGAAGTCCGTAGCCAGCACCTCGCACAGGCTCTCCGGAGTGCAGGGGAAGTTCTGCAGGCCCACGAATTTGAACTGAAAAAGCAAAAGGAGGTTAGAAGGGACAACTGTGCAGCACAGAGGATGGTGAGGAGGAAAGATCTCCCCCAGGGCAAGATCCAGCACGAGAGGGACACAGGCGTCGGATGAAGGAGCTCTCGAGCAGCGATGGCATCGTTAAACCTTCCTGCCACAGGGGACCTGGGGCCCAAATCAGCTCAAAAGAGGATTAGACCAGCTCCTGAAAGGCAGGTTGCCCAGTGACCGTGAACTCCAGGGTCTAGGCACAACCAACTGGCCAATGAAGTCAGAGGGAACATCATGGGTATCTCCGATATCTTCCTCTTCCCACAGCAACCAGTCTCTGCGATTGCTGCGGGTTACAGGGACGGACAAACCCCCCAACAGCAGTTTGTGAGCAAACCCCAGGTCTAGAGACAAAAGGAAGGGCCCGAGCTGTCTGTGGGTGCCCATCACATCCCAGCAGAGTGACTGGAAGCGCCTGCATAAAACCCTACAAGGCTCAGCAGGCAGCCCCAGCGCGCTCCCAATACCCTTTTTCCCCAAGAATTTAAGCCCACGGGAAGGATGTTTCAGGAGAGTTTGACCCTGAGATGCTCTTTTAGCTCAAATAGAAAATGATGACCTCCGGGCAGGATGCAATGCAGACAGGCGGCTGCTCCAAGCTGCTGGCTCAGCTGAGTAAGTCTTTCCACCCAGGAAATGAAAGCTGAAACGACCCCCCTGCATAGTTAGGTAGCTGTCTTGTGGATATTCCCACCGGAGTTGGAACAGGATGCTCTTCAGCTACAGCCATCTTCACTGCCAGGGGAGGAGCGGTCATCCCTGTTTACGACCGAGCTGCTCAACCCGCAGGAGCTGCCCTGCTTGGCCGTGTCTGAGCACGCACGGGGGTCACAGAGGCCATAAATGGGGTTGTCAAATCTCTTCTGTCCACCCCCTCCCAAAAAAGAAATCACTTCCCCAAGCTGCTGTGGGTTCTAGGTCTAACCCTCCACAAGGGAAGATTTTGTATCCTCACTCAGCAGGGAGTCTGGCTGGCAACCCGGCATCCATCCTGACCAGTTCCATGAGCAGTTCAAGCAGGAGGGAAGGCTTAAAGCTTGAGGAGCCTTTCCCTTTGCCTCACGAGCCCGGACTATGTGAGAACAACTCCCATTGCAGCCAGGCTGCTGACCACCACCACCCTGCAGAAACCACAGCAGTTTTCCATTCCCTTCCAAGGGAATGGCTGAAGGCAGCACGGAAGCGAGCAGATACCCCGCAGCCTGATCCCCCTCAGCACTCTGGCTGGGAGAATTCAGAAAAACAAACCCAGAACCAAACCCAACAAACCTACCCACACTCAGAAGGGCACTTTGAAGCCTGATCTGTGAGGGGAGAGGGAAAAAGAGAAAGAAAAAGCTTCTGCTTGTGAAAGAAAGTGCTGAAGCCTGCTGAACAAGAAAGTTTACCCCCCACTCTCCTCCTGCTCAAAGCACAAAAGAACTTACTGGATTAATCCTGCTTTTCTCTCCCAGTCCTCCCTCCTCTTGGATCTTTGAGGAAAGCCAGAAGAATCTGAAGTCAGTCTGTAAAAGGAGGCAGAGATTTTAATGA
Source organism: Porphyrio hochstetteri (assembly GCA_020800305.1). NCBI lineage: Eukaryota > Metazoa > Chordata > Aves > Gruiformes > Rallidae > Porphyrio > Porphyrio hochstetteri. The sequence goes on along the minus strand of CM036915.1, from coordinate 11,669,267 downwards.
CTGCCCAGCACACATCAGGGATCAGCATCTCCATCCCTCCGCGCTCAGGAGATTCCCAAACTGAGCTTTACCCGTGGAGAACCAGCCTACACCCCAACCCCCCCCAGCACCCGATTATTTAGAAAGGGAAAGGAGGGCAGAGGGGAAGGAGATTCAGTACCTGGCAGTCATAAATGGGGTGTCCCCTCCAGCACATCACATCCAGGATGTAGTATGTCTGCTTTGCCTCACTGTAGATGCAGTCCAGGATGCAGTACACTGCACACACAAACACAGGGGGTCTGGCTGCGCTCCAGAGACCACCCTACCCAACAGGTCTAACCCCTCCTGCCCTTGAGCCCGGCCCAACGTAAGGCTGAGAGGCACAGAGGGAACCCCCTCTGCTAAGAGAAGCTGTGACCACTGAAAGCCTTCAGTCCCATGAGCTTTCTTGTGTTAAGAAAGACCACAGCGTACCCAGCTCTCTGTGGGAAGGTGGAGAGGATGCTGAGGTTTAAAAGTGTGAGCTAACAAGGCAGCTCATTAAGAAGTGTTTTTATCGAGCATAAAAGGCACCTGAGGCTGCCCACGTGCAGTTATCCCCAGGGATACACAGCCAGGCCTGAAGGAGGAGGCTCCCTGCTCCCTATTCCAAATGCCTCCCCGTGCCCTTACCCTTCTCGCTCCCGGAATTGTGCCGGTTCCCCCCCGGCAGCAGGGACGGGAACCTGTTGACGCAGAAGCCGCTCTTGGTGTAAGCTGCTGTTGAGCCCTGCGAGGAAACCGGGAGGGAAAAGGAAAAGTCAGACACACAGGCCGGTCTCGTGTGGGTTGGGACCCAGATACAGGTACCCACATCGAAGGGCGAGAGGTCACCGCTGCTGCCGCTTACCCTGGACGCCACCACTAGCGCCCTCTTCCCGACGGGACACACCACTACAACCCACTCCTGCTCCAGATCCAAAGGGACATCGACCAGCCATTCAGACAGCATCAGCTACCGAGAGATACGGGGTGGGGGGTGGGGTGGGGTGGGGAAAGAGATGCAGTTTGCAACAACTCTCCTGAAGTTATAGACAACTCAGAGCAAAAAGGGTTCGACCTGGCTACACTGGGGCGCTTGGGAGGTAGCCTGCACCGCTCCTCACACTGCACCACAGCACTGAAGAGGCTCCCAACCCCCCCTCTCTCTAACCAATATGCACAACAGACTCTCCCCCAGGGCTTTCTCTGCTGACCGTGCCTCAGACTACAGCATGGGGCTCACAGTCCTCATCTGTGCACCTCTGTACCCCAGTCCCTGCTCCAGAACTCTTCCTATAAATACATGGAAGGATCCTAAATGCTAGGAGCAGAGAGCTCAGGCAAGCTGACCTCTTCAGAGGCTGCCAAAAGGCTACATTTCTTTTAGGACCAATATTGTTCTAAGGTTGATAGAACCCATCAGCTGCACTGACCCATCCTTCCAAGCATCCCAACGGGATACAAACACCACTCGCTGAGCTGGCATCTCCCAAAGCACACCAGCAACCCATCTCCACCCACCTTCCATTTGAAAGCATCACCTCTCACAGGCTGACCTGAGACATGGCTCCTCACCAACCACCAGCCCCGCTGCGACCATCACCATGGCTGCTCACCGTGCCTGGCCTCAAGCACCCCGTGCCCCTCGCCTTCATGCTGGAAAGCAGGTAGGTGGACAGGTCCTCACCTGGTTGGCATAGCGCTTGGGCAGCTTCTTGCCAGCATCCACGTCCATCTCCTCTTCATCCTCACCTTCCTCCTCCTCACCCTCACTCTCCACCCCTGTCCAGTCATCCTCTGCCAGCCTCCTGGCATGGTTCAGGTAGTCCAGCCGCCTCCTGGCGATGGGATAGGGGGGAAGCCAACAGCCCGGCTTGCCTCAGCGGGAGGCAGGCCCCCACCTCCCCACGGCCCCCACACCCGCAGCCCCAGCCGGGCCTGCCCGCCTCATCCCCCACCCCGCCGGGCTTCCCCGAGCGCCGGCCCCAAAGAGAGCTCACTCTTTCTGGAGCTGGAGGAGGCGCTGGCGGCGCTCGGCCTGCCCCGGGCCACTCCGGGCCTTGTAGGAGGCCAGGCGAGGGTGCGGGGCCGCCGGGCTGTTGGGAGCCGACAAGGCCACGCCAGCCGCCAGCGCCGCGCTCAGCTCCTCCATGGCAACGCCCGCCCAGGCGGCCCGGCGTCATGACGCACTTCCGCCCCTCGGGGAAGAAGAACGGTGCTGCCGGGGAGGTGTGTGTATATGTGTGTGTGGCGCTCTCTCTCCACACACACACACACATCCACACACATCCACACACATCCCCCCCCCACCCCCCCCTCCGCAGCGCCGCCTAGCGGCGCGGAGGCCCCGCGCCTCCCCCGTTCCCAGCCGCTGTGACTCAGTTTCCCCCTTCGCCTGGTGAGGGACGGGGCGGGGGGACACACACGCACTCGGGGGGACGCGGGGACCACCGCCGATAGAGGAGGGATGGAGGGGGCATTCAAGTCGGGGATGGCGGGGCCCGCCCCGTGCGGGGGGACCACCGCGAACTGGGCTCCCCGGGAGCGTTCCGGGGCTGCCGGTGCCGGTGGCTGTGCCCACGCCGGCTGTGCCGTTTGGCTGTGGGCATGATCCGTGCCCCCCGCCTTCTTCCTTCCCCCGTCCTCCTCCTCCTCCCCCGCTGCCCCGGGCCGGCTGCCTGCAGAGGGCAGCGTGCGACCCGGCGCGCCGCTCCCCGCCGCTCCCGAGCTGCGAACCGGGGAGCTCGGCGCTGCCGTGCGTCACGGGAGGCTGGCGGCCAACCCCCCCCCCCCCCATTCCTCCCCCCACCACCAGCACCACCATCCCCCGGCACCGAGCACCGGCCAGCGGCACCGGCATCGCGCGGCGGCAGCGGGGCCCCCACACCGGCACCGGACGGCGGTACCGAGAGAGACCCCGGGGAGCGGGAACGGACGGCGGTTCTTCCTTACCCTCACCCGTTCTCCCTGCGGAGCCCCGGCCATGCGGTGAGGACGGCCCGCCGGGTCCGCGGCTGCGAGCGGTTCCCCGGCCCCGGGAGCGGCGGCGACGATCCGGGCTCCCTCCCTCTCTCCCTCCGCACCGGCACCGGCAGCCAGCCCCCCCTCCTCTTTCCCTCCCGCCCCTTCCCCTCTTCGCCTCCCCCCCCCGGTACTGGGGACCCTTCCTCTGTGTCCTGCGGGAGATTGGAGGGTTTCAGGGAGAAAAAGGGGGGGAAAAAACCCCAAACAACAGCGACAAAGCCCCAAAACAACAACAAAACTCCCAAGCAAATCCCGGAAAGGAATTGCAAACACCCCCCCTCATCCCCCCCGGGGCCGGGATCACCGGGAGGTTGGGCTGGGTTTTTTGGGGGGTCGTTTCCCGGCTCCTCTTTCTCGGACAGGAGGAAATCAGGGTGTTTTAATCCACAGGAGCCCCGAGAAAAGTCGCTTTGGATTGATTCCCTCGCTGGCAACCGGATCTTTTCCACCCGGAAAGTGAAACCGTGGGGATCGACGTCCCGGAGAGATTAAAAACTTCAACCCCCTTTGCGAGGCCATGGCAGAGCCCGGCTCTCAGTCCGGCCAGGGGTTTATATCCCATAGGAACGAGGGATATTCCGCTCCCTTGACTGGGGAATGTTGTTTTTAACTGGGGAGTTCGCTGGGATCAGTGGGAGTCGCCTGGACGTCCGGACTCTGGCGGCGTTTCGTAAGGGATTTCTCCTCCGCAGTGTTTTGCTTTCCCTGAGAAACCGGCCCAGCCTTTTCCCACAGCGGGAGGAATCATCCCCCTCCCCGGTGTGGAGCGAGGTTGTGGTATCTCACCGGGGGTGGTTGGGTTTGGGTGGTTTTGGCTGCGCGGGGGGGGATTCCGTGTTTCCCCGTTGACATCCATCCATCCATCCCCCCCCCTTCCCAGCACCACCACCCCTCTATCCCAACCTCAGCTCCCCGGGAACTGGCCATGGCGTTGAAAGCCAGAGCTCTTTACAACTTCCAGAGCGAAAACAAAGAGGAGATCAGCATCCAGGAGAATGAGGAGCTCGTCATCTTCAGCGAGAACTCCTTGGACGGGTGGTTACAGGGCCAAAACAGCCGCGGGGAGACCGGCCTCTTCCCTGCTTCCTACGTCGAAATCCTCCGCTCCCGCTCAGGCTCCAACTACACGGACTATTCCAGCAGCCCGGCCGGCTCCCCCAGGCATGAATCCAACTTCTACGCTGAGACCCCCAACCCCGGCATCTCCTACCAGGGTAGTTTTGAAGACGACGATGATGATGATTGGGATGACTGGGATGATGCTTGCACTGTGGTGGAGGAGCCCCGGAGCGCGCCGGGTACCAACGGGCACCCATCTCCCAACCTGGGGTACCCGGTGGCATACGGCCACCACCAGTATGCCGATTATCGTCCCAAACCGGCGCTGGAGAGGCAGGACAGCATAAGCTCCTCCAAGAGGGGTAGTGTGGTGGGGAGGAACCTCAACCGCTTCTCCTGCTTCGTCCGCTCTGGGGTGGAAGCCTTCATCCTGGGTGACGTGCCCCTGATGTCCAAGATCGCTGAGGTGTACTGCATCGAGATGGGCTCCAAGGGACCCCAGTGGAGGGCAAACCCCCACCCCTTCATCTGCTCTGTGGAGGACCCCACCAAGCAAACCAAGTTCAAGGGCATCAAGAGCTACATCTCCTACAAGCTGACTCCCAGCAACATCAACTCGCCCGTCTACCGGCGGTACAAGCACTTTGACTGGCTCTACAACCGCCTCCTGCACAAGTTCACCGTCATCTCGGTGCCCCACCTGCCCGAGAAGCAGGCCACCGGCCGCTTCGAGGAGGACTTCATCGAGAAGCGCAAGCGGCGGCTGATCCTCTGGATGGACCATATGACCAGCCACCCCGTCCTCTCCCAGTACGAGGGCTTCCAGCACTTCCTCTGCTGCCGGGATGAGAAGCAGTGGAAGCTGGGCAAGCGCCGGGCGGAGAAGGACGAGATGGTGGGCGCCAGCTTCCTCCTCACCATCCAGATCCCCACAGAGCACCAGGACCTGCAGGATGTGGAGGACCGCGTGGATGCCTTCAAGGCCTTCAGCAAGAAGATGGACGACAGCGTCCTGCAGCTGACCAACGTGGCCTCGGAGCTGGTGCGCAAGCATGCAGGGGGGTTCCGGAAGGAGTTCCAGAAGCTGGGCAATGCTTTCCAAGCCATCAGCCACTCCTTCCACATGGACCCCCCATACAGCTCAGATGCCCTCAACAACGCCATCTCCCACACGGGCAAGACCTATGAGACCGTGGGGGAGATGTTCGCCGAGCAGCCCAAGAATGACCTGTTCCTCATGCTGGACACTCTCTCTTTGTACCAAGGGCTCCTCTCCAACTTCCCAGACATCATCCACCTCCAGAAAGGTAAGGGTGGCTTCTTCTTCTTCTTCCCCCTGCCCCGGTGATGGGCTCAGGTCCTGAGCAATGGGGATGCAGCAGATGGGGATGCAGTGGATGGGGATACAGCAGATGGGGATGCAGCGAGGAAATCCGGTGTTGGGATGGGATGGAGAAGGGGCTATGAGGGTAGGGGTGAGGATGAGGATGGGGACTGTTGCCCATGGCTCCCCAGGAGGCAGTGTGGTCCCCGCTGGTAGGGTTCCCCAGTCACCCCAGCCTTGGAAAGGGCAGTGGGTCCATGCTCCGAGCGATGCCGTGGGCTCTGTAAGGTCAAACCCTTCCCAGCCTCTCTGAGCCCAGGACGGGTGGGTTTAGCTCCCCCAGTCCCCGTTGGGATTGCTCCCAATTGGGATAGTTCCCCGCATCCCTGTTGTCTCCCAGGTATTTGGGGCTCAGGTTTGGGCGTGGGGGCGGGACAAGAGGCGCCTGCTTTGCCCTTCCCTGGGGAGGGCAGTGAGAGGGCAGGGCTCCGTGTCCCTTTGCACCCAGGCAGCGGGTGTGACGCAGGCAGGGAGCCGGGTATGGGAGCGGGGCTGAAGTCCACACGCTCCTCCTGGCCCGGCTGCCCGTAGTGGGGAGGGGACACCTGCACCGGCACCCTCAGATTTTGGGGGAGCAGGGAGTTCTCCCATGGAGTAAAAGCCAGAGCTGTCTGTGTCTGAGCATCCAGGGGTGTCCAGGAGAAGGGGGAAGGGGAGGATGCATCCAGCCCTAGCTGCTTCCTTGCCTTTCCCTCCCCACGTTGTTTACTGTGGCGGGTGACAAGGGGCTTGGATCTCATCCGGAAGCGACGCGGCGGCGTGGGCAGAGCGGAAGGCAGGATTTGGCCTCCAACCTTTGCTTCTTCCTCCTCCTCCTCCTCTCTGCTGGGAGCAGGGCTGGTGCAGCAGCAGCAGCACCGTAACCCTGGGTCTGGTGCTCCCGGCGAGGGGCAGGGAAAAGGGAAAACAACCCGGCAACCCTGTTTTTGGGCCAATGGCCTCTGTGCTAAGGAGGGGGGAGGAATGCAGGGCCGGAGCCAGGCGGGATTCTTTCGAAACGGAGCTGTAAAAATAAAAGAAAGGATGGGGGCGGGGGGGACGGAAACCTGGTGTCAGAGCATCAGCCAGCCCTGGGAGACGAGACGCTCTCCCAGCCGAGCTCCGGCTGGCACCCTGATTCACCACCTCCCAGGCTGGGGTCTCCCTGAGCTGCCTCTGACCCCCATCCCCAGGGTGATATCGAACATCGTGCTTGGCTGTGACAACACTGCCCCATCTTAGCTTCACATCCCCCCCGTCCCCAAGCCTTGTGTCACGCTCCTCCAGCATCCCAGCCCCCCCAAACTAAGTAAGAGGCTGATTCCCCAGGGACGGGGTGAAAAAGGGGTTCGGGGGGAGTGGGGGTCAGAGTCCAATGGCAAAAGGCTCCCGGTCTTTCCATGCCTGGGGGAACAACCGCAGGAGGGAGGGAGGGTGGCAGGGACCCATCGGCTTCTCTCCCTTCCCCCTGCCTGGCCAGGAGCCTTCGCCAAGGTGAAGGAGAGCCAGCGGATGAGCGACGAGGGCCGGATGGACCAGGAGGAGGCAGATGGGATCCGTAAGCGCTGCCGTGTGGTGGGATTCGCCCTGCAAGCCGAGATGAACCACTTCCACGAGCGGCGCGTAGCCGACTTCAAGAGGATGATGCAGTCTTACTTAAAGCAGCAGATCATCTTCTACCAGCGCGTCAGCCAGCAGCTGGAGAAGACGCTCCGCATGTACGACAACCTCTAACGCCTCCGCTTGCCGCCCCGCCGAAATCACGCACTTCTCCTCTCCGCAGCCTCGCACACCGGCTCTTTGTGACAGGCTGAGAACGAACGGGAACTCATGACGCTAGTGACCAAATACCTACGGGCTTTTCCTCCTCCTTCCCGGGCGGGCAGGCTGCGGTCCTGCGAGGAAGGGCTCACCCATGCCACCTCTTTCCCCCCCACCCTGCTCCGGCGGGACCCTCCCACCCTGCTGCGGGTCTGGCGGGGATGCTGGAGGGAGTGGGTTAGGAGAGAGCCAGGCTGTGGAGGTAATGGTGCCGCTCTCTCCGCCCTGAGGGAGATTTTTAGCTTTCCGATAAACCCGTCCTCCTGGAGCAGAGGGGTGGGAGCATCCCAGCCCACTGGGAGAAGGAATGGAAAGCGGCCGATGTTTTGCACACTCAAAGCTTTTCTGGTGGGAAGAAGAGAAGAAGAAGATCTTTATTTGGGAAAAGAATTGATTTTTGGGGACGGGGGGTGGGTGGGGATTTTTCTAGTCCCGGGATATTTTCCATATTATTTTCTGCAGCATTTTTACCAATCGGTTTTTTAACCCAACGCACGCAGAGGCGAAGGGAGAATCTCTTCCTCCAGCACGGCTGTTGCCTAGGAAAAGGGGAGACAAAGGAATTAAAACCCAAAAAGCCCCCCTCCTGCAGCCTTCTCAATAAAATCCTCCGTAGAACAACAGAAAACCCACATCACCCACCTCATTCCCAGATCTGCTCCGGAATCCCAAGGAAGGCTCTGCATCCGAGCATCCCCTGGCTTCCAGCCAGCTTCCGAAAATCCCCATGCTGTGGGCACTCACCAGGATGGGAAGGGGGAAAATACCCCCCCTTCCCTGGTACCGTTTGCTTTCCAAACAACCCGCCGAGGGGTAAATCCCTCGCAGGACGCAGGGCCAGCGGCGTGTGTCTGGAGGGGCTGGCACGGGGGCTTTGTTTTCCAAGGGAAATGGCTGGGATAAATCACGGCGAGGAAAGTTAAGGCCGGTTTGGCTGGGTTCCAGGGTTAAAATTAGTCCCGGCATGCGGGCCAGCGGGGTATTGTTAAAACAACAGCGGCGCTGGGAATGCAGTGGGCTGCGCTCCGGCTTCCCAGAGCCCTCCCCGTGCCTGTGGGGATGAAACCAGCCAGAATACAGCCGGCGGCATCGCACGGCCTCTTTCCAGGTAGGACACATGTTATCCCTGCATCCCGCTACTGGGGCAGCCCCATCCGTCCTGTGTCTCCATCCCAGTCCCATCCCGTTCCCATCCCAGCCCCTCCAGCAGCAGCAGCCGTGGGAATAGGGTAGCTAAGACCCCCTTAGGGGTTAACGCTTCATCCCTGGCCGTGCCCAAGGTTGCCTTGGCCCCATGTTGATGCCAGATGCTGTGTAGGACAGAATGTCCCTTCCCCACCCCATCCCCCCCACCCCAAGCTCCTTGCCTGCTCTTCCCATGGGAGCACAATGGGCGCTGGGTTTGAGCCTGCCACCGCCGTCCCCGGGCGGGCAGCCAGCCTCCGGAGCGGCAAGCAGCCTCCAGCACCGTGCCGGTACCCAGCTGCGGCATCCCAGGTCCCCCCAGACCCGTCTCAGCAGGGAGATGCCCTGCCTGAGGTCCTCTTTGTGGAGGGTTTGGGTGCAAGCTGAGGGACAAGGACCCATGGCGGGGGGATGGTGGGAAGGCTGATAGCAGGGTCAGGAGGGCACGTGGAGCATCGGCGAAGGAGTTAATCCCCTTCGGAGCCACCCCGATAAACAGTTGCAGATTTGGGACCCAAACTGAGGCCGGTCACACACTTGGCGAAGGCAAAGAGCTGGCTCTGCTCATGGGGTGTGTGACCAGGGCGGGGAGGTGTCCCAGCACCCCGGGAGCTCATCATCCACTCCAGCGTCCCGGCGTGGGGACAGAGACTGGACGGGGTCGCTGCCATCTGTGTGCACCCCACCTGAATGCTGTGCCTCAGTTTCCCTGGGGCGCGGGGTAGCATCACGGAGGTGGGCTGGGGGGTGCAGGTAATGCTCCCCACGCACCAGCGGTTTCGGATGCCACCCCCTTTTTCCAGGGCACAGGCTGTTCCCTGCCTCGGGTCACAGCATTAAAAAAGCCCCACCAAGGCCAGGACATGCGGGGCCAAGAGGAAATGCCGGTGACACGGGGCAGGTCTCCTGCTTCCTCCTGCTGCTTCCCAAGGCCGTCTCGCGTGGGAAAGCCAAGGCAGCCAGCCCCACCAGTGCGATGGCCGAGCAGGGAGGTGACAGAGATGGCTTCGGGGGGGCTGGACCAGCAAGGCCTTACCCAGCTCCAGCCCATCCCTAGGTATTCGCAAAGAGCTGAGCTGAGCAAACTAAACCAGTCATGGTCACCCCACAGCTCACCCCCCAGATGCTATGGGGTGGGAGGACACCTTCCTGGGTGTAGGAGCAGCTGGGGAACTGTGCTGGGTGACTCCTGTGTCAGCAGCTGGGTTAAGCGGAGCCGCTCAATCAGAGGCTCCCACCAACCTCAAGCGCTAAATGATTTGGGGATCAGGCACCAAAGCAGCCCAGGGGCCCGACCCAGCTCCTCCCCATGGCAAAAGGGAGCACAGGGTGCACCTCCCGGCCGGGCAGGATGGGACCTGCCCCAGAGCCAGCACATTGGAGAGGCACGGTTCCAACGGGGAGCAGGGTGCAGAGTTGTTCCTGCTTGTCGGGGCCAGCAGCAGCTCCGGGGCTGCACGTGCAAGGGATGGAGCCTGGTGGGATTCTGCTCACCGAAACGGGTGCCAGGACCCATCATGACACAGCCCCGCTGCGCTGGGGCCTGCAGGGAAGGAAGGCAGCGAGGCCGGGCAATGGAACCGGGAACGGGGTGAGACAGCCCAGCCTGCCAGCCCCAATCTGGCTGTACTTCCCAAATCTTTCCAAAGCGTGACCCTGACTCGGCTCCAGCGAGCACCAGCTGGTTCCTCTGGCTGTGGCTGTAAATGCTCCCCCCTCCCAGGGCAATTAGGGAGGGGTGTGTGTGGGGGTGTCAGTAGTGCCTTTGCTAGGGAAAATGAGCTGACAACCAACCACTTTTGGTTGCAAGCAGGGGTTTCCCAGCCCTCCAAATTCCCCATGAGCTCTGCAAAGGGCTGGTTTCTCCCCGCTTCCCTGTTGTCCCCCTCTAGACAGGGTGATGCTGGGGGTGGCAGGCCCTGTCCCAGCTCTCTGTGCTGGGATGGATAATCTCCCCCTGGTCCCCAGGAAGGTGCTGAGCCCCGGGGCAGCAGATCATGTGCTGCCGGGGAGCTCGGTGGCTGGGTGTGTTGTATTTTTTTGGGTGGGTTTTGGGGATTTTTGTTGTTTTTGTTGTTGTTGTTGGGTTGTTTTGGCAGGAGGGGTGGAGAGCCCAGGCTCCGGGATGTGGTTATTCCGTCCGTCCCAGCCTGTCTGCCGTGAAGTCGCTGGGTGTGGAAATGGATGTTTGGCTCAGTCTGGTTTGAGTTTAAGCTGGCAGCCAGGCTGAGGAGCTGAGGCAGGCAGCAGCTGCCTGGGGTTGAGGGGGAGGAGGAAGAGGGTGCTTTCTGGTGCACGGGTCCTCATCTCTCCAGCCTTTCCTCTGCTTGCCAGGGCCTGCGGAGCTTTATCTCTGGAGGGGATGCCAGGCTCCCTGTCCCTGCATGGGCTTGTGTGTGTCCCCCTCTTCATCCTGTGAAGTGCTCCAGGGGTGATGTGCCTTCAGCCTGTGCTCCCCCCCAAAATAAAGCTCTGCCCCATCCTGCTGGGCTTGCTGCCAGCTCAGCCAGTTCTGCAGGTATGGCTGCCGAAATCAGGCAGGCGCAGCGCAGGGAAGGCTCCCGGCATCCTGGGGTGCTGGGCTTGGCTCGGAGCCAAGCAGAGGTGCTGAGCCTCAGCAGCCAGCCTGAGGTCTGGATCCGGGTTTCCCATACCAAGCAGCTCCAAGGAAGAGCTGCCTGGGGAGAGTAGGTGTCCTCCTGCCCATCTAGGCTGAGTCTCCTGGAGACCTCTCCTCATCACCTGACCATGACCTGTGCCCCAAGCACAGAGCCTCTCCTGGGGCCAGTGAGAGCTCTCAGGGAGGTTTGGAGATGGGGATGGGGTTGCAGGAGCCCTGGAAATGTACGTTGCCTCCCCAAAATGGAGCCAGGACTTGTTTGAGGTGGTGGTATTGGACAGGCAGTTTGACCTGATGATCTTAGTGGTCTCTGCCAACCATAAGGATTCCCAGGTGCTATGTGATGCGCTGGCTGCGCCTCGGTCCCCAGGAGCAACGTGGAGCGTCGCGAAGCCCCGCGGTGTTCCGCAGCAGCAGAGAGGGCTGCAGAAGCCTGGGGACACGATGCTTACGTGGGTCAGGGCTCGGATGCGCTGGCCCCAAGCCCGGCTGGGAATGAAGTCCCGGCTTTGTTGAAGCCCTGTATTTGCATGGGTAAAGCTGGCGGGGAGGGTTTGGAAGCCAAATGATCCTTCAGCTCCCGGGTGGATGCTGAAACCCGACCGGTTGGGCCTATTATTTGTTTGCCTTTGAATAGGTGCCCTGTATCTCCAGCTTCTGCCAGCGCTGGTCCTCCCAGAGCTGGTAGGGCAATGCTGGTGTGGTTGTTACTCCAGGAGAGAAGGCTTCTCCCCTTGAGCCACCCAGTGCTGCTGCTCTCATGTCACTGGCCTGAGCTCAAATCAGGACATTGACCCCAGCGCCAGGCTCAAATCCCAGCAGGGCTGCAGGGACTTCCCAATGGATCCAGCCCCGGCTGCATCCTGCCACAGGATCCAGCAGAAGAGGAGAAATCCTGGGGCTGATAGGATTCAAAGGCGACTCTTCCTTCGGCGTCCTTTCTTCCTGCCATCAGGGAGGCAGGTACGGTCTGTCACCTCCATCCTGTCACACCTCCGTGAGTCACCCCGACAATGACGTGGTCACTGCCCTTTGTGTCTGGGTGTCTTCTGGCTCCTGCCCGCCCTCTGCCACCGCATGTTGTCTTTAGTGACCCGTGGCTTTGCTGCAGGCTGGCTGTCCCCTTGTCCCCTGAGAAGCAACACATATCGGGTGGTGGGAGAGGTCCTCAGAACCTTCTCACAGTCCCTCTTGCTGGTGGTCCCCCCCGTGACCTGATGCCCCCCACCCAAGTTGGGCAAAGAGGTGCTTCCCCGGGACCAGGAGCAAGGACATCCTCACGTCCCTTGGGGACAGAGTTCTTGCTCTTCTGGGTGGCTTTTCTTGCCTTGGGTAGAAGGTAAAGGAGGGATGTAGGGGTGAGATTCCCCAGAGAAACTCCAGTGGAATGCGGGTTCATGGGCACAGTGGGCTCTTGGCAGCCAGCTGTGCACATCTGGCCCTCCTTGGTGGGGGGGACACAGCATATCTGTCAGAGCTACAGGCACCTGCCCCAAACCTCTGCGAGCTTTATAACCAGGCTGGGCAGGGAAGGACACACCCCAGCTCCTGTCACTTCCCCCTCCAAAAACCTCTCAGATCAGAGTGGATCTGGCCCAAACTGGGGTGAGGATGGGGATTTGGGGGAGCCACACCCCTGTGCGAGCAGGCGGCTCCGGTGCTGTGCCCTGGCCGGGAGCGGAGCCTGAAGGGATGCTGAGTGCCTGGTCCTGACACAGGGAAGCCGAAGGGCTCGGCCAGGAAACTTTGAGCTTGTTTAGGTTGTGGTTGAAGTGCGCCCCACAGCCAGGCCTGAGTCCCCCCCTTCCCACTTCCCTCCACCCTCCAGACCCTCAGCCCTGCCCCAGGTGGGTGGCTGGCCTGATCCTGCCCCAACCATCCCTCTGCAAACCCCAAATATCCCAAGCAGAGCCAGTGGCTTTGTTTAAGGGATTTAAACCCTGGCAGCAGAGCTTGGCCCCGGAGCCCCGGGATCTGTGCTGGCCTTTTCCAGGTTACTGCCTGTCCTCCCCTGACCCTGGGAAATAGATGTTTCCCAGCAGTGGAAATAAAACTTCAAGCCTTAAAAATAACCTGCTTTGCTTTCAAACAGGCCACGTTCCTCCTGTTTAATTCCCAGGCATGAGGCGGGAATCCTTCGCAAGGAAAAACCACGGCAGATGCTTTCCAAGGGGGGCACTTTGGTGCCACCAGCTTCCCCAAAAACCTCCACCCCTTGCCCAGGGAGGGGTGTGGGGGCACATACCAAGCAAAGATAATACTCAGTGTGCTTGTTTGAATGTGATGGGGAAGGCACGGAGCTGGGAAGAGACGGTGTCCTGACATTTTGGAAGCAGCATCGCCCCGGAGAGATCCTTCTCCATGGCAAGCTCTGAGCCGCGGTGCAGGCAGCCCGCATGTACCCATCCCGGGTTTGTGGAGGAGCCAGGGTTTGATTTGCCTCTGAGAAGAAGGAAACATCCTCTGGATGGGGCAGGAGGAGGGTTTTGGAGGCAGCATTGCATGGGTTTGGCACCCATGGGCGTAGGGGAGATCTGGACCAAGAGGGCTCGGAGATGCTGGGGATGCCTCTGCCATGTCCTGTCTCGCCTGGGATGCACATGGAGGGGGAGTGGGATGGGACATGGGGCTGCCTTCCTGCACCCCAATGGTGGGGACATGAGGATGGAGCAGGGCAGGTGGGATTTACCAGCAGCTGGGAAAACTCCAAACAAACGTCCTGGCTCTGCCAGAGATTTTGGAGTGGGACCTCCCTGGGGGTGGTGCTGGTGTGGAGAGGGGTTAGTACGCTGACACTGGGGATGGGTTTGTTTTACTGTGGGTGAGAGGGGCATGAGCGTGATGCTTTGGTGCCCGGGGTGGGTTCAATTCGGCTCTACCCAGAGCGGGATGTGGCGTGTGATGAGCTTCCCAGCTGTAGCGGCGCAGGGTGTTATTGTTGGGTCCCATCCTGAGCCGAGCGCTCAGTTTTTCCTCGGATAATTTCAGGCTTTTAGGACTCCAGGCTGGGGAAAAATTTTGAGCAAGAGCCCAGAATTTGGGCCATCGCCCTCCAAACGTCGCTCGGCAGCTCGCTGGGGTTTAAAACTAGGCCTGGCAAGGAGCTGGCTTACGAAAAACCCGGAGGCACCTCGGAAAAAGACGCTTTATTCTGTTTACTTCCGCTGTACCGGAGCGTGGAGTGGAAAAACCGCGCTGGCTCCGGTTCTCCACTTTCCTCTCCGGTTTCACACTGCCCAGGTGAGTGCCGAGGGCATCCTACCCGCCCCCCATCCCCATCTCCACCCCCCTCCAGACCCCTCCCCCCAGGGCTCGGTGCAATCTGCTTTATGAAACACCCAGCAAGCACGCAGAGGAAGAGCGAGGCGGGTGCTGTGTTTTCCAAGTGGGTGGGGAACTCCTTAAATTCCCCTGGCTTTGGCTGCGGAGTTTTTTCCGAGCCTCTGCTCCAGTGTCTCAGCCCGCCTAGCCTTTGGGGGATTTGGGTAGCTTCATCCCCTCCCCCCCAGCCTGACTCAGCGCAAGCCGCTCCTCATCCTCGCTGAGAGCAAAATACCCCCTCCACCAAGAGCGAAACACACCCCCCCATCCCTCCCAACCCCCCCCCACAATGGTCGGTGCTGCCCACTGAGGAGCCACCAATGGATGTCACGGTTGGGTGGCCCAAATGAGCACCCCAAGTTAGCGTTCCCCAAGGATGCTCGGGTATTTCACCTGCCCCCACTTGCTTTTGCAGTGCCCCCCCCCCCCCATCCCCTGCTCAAAGCCACCTGGAGATTTGAGGCTCCCAGGTGGGCCAGATGGGAAGCCCCCTGGTACCCCCAGGGTCCTCCTGCATCCGCAGGATGCCAGCTCCTGGGAAAGAGGAGGAGGAGAGCTGAGAGGACATGGCCGGTGGTGCTCCAGGAAGATTTGGACCCCCAGGTGGTCTCGTGCCCCCACACCTGAGCCCTTCACACCCAGTACTGGTTGTTTTTCAAGGGGGGGTTGGAAGTCCGGCAGTACTGGAGGAGCTCAGGGTCTGGCGGTGCCCCAGGACCCATGCCCTGGGGCGGGGGACCTGTGCCCTTACCCTCCAGGGCATTGACAGTTGTTAGGGGGATGCCTTGGTTGGGGTCCGTCCTCCGGAAGGTCTCCTGGTCTGGCACAGCCCCGTTCTTGGCCTTGGAGGAGGGGGTACCCTGGACGTGGTGCTTCCCCGTCTTGTTGCGCTTGTGGAGGTAGAAGAGCAGGGGCAGGATGAGAGCCAGCAGGAGGAAGATGAGGCAGATGGGGATGATGATGCTGAACATGTTGGACTCGATGAAGCTGAGGAAGGTGCCCCCTTCCACGGGGCTGGGGGTGGTGCCGGCACCCAGCCAAGAGGTGGGAGGCACCCCCATCTCGCTGGTGTTGGGGCTGCTCCATGCCGTGCCCTGGGGCATGGGGGGTGAGGGTGCTGGGGGGGCCATGAGCAGAGTGACGCCATAGGCTTTTGAGGCATTATAGGGCTCAGTGCTGTACCCCAGGGACGCCAACGCTGGTGGCACACCGGCAGCCGCCAGCTCAAAGATGAAGCTGTCACTCTGCAGGGGCTGGTTGGTCTCCCCACCATCCAGCACCTCCAGCCCGACCAGCCCTTGCTCCAGCTCTCTCTGGCTGAAGGTCTCAATTGGGGTGGTGGGTTGTCCTGGGTCCTCAGGGACCCTCACAAGGTGGCTGCCACGGGGCGCCCTGCGGATCCTGAAGACTGGAATGCTGTGGGTGCGGTTGGCCAGCTCACTGGCATCCAGGATGCTGGTGTCCAGGAGGGCTGTGGTGCCCCTGGGCCACACGCTGCCGGGCCGAGCCTTCACCAAGGCACGGACGGTCACATTCACCACCCCGGTCCTGTTCACCGCCCGGGACATGGCGAGGAACTGGAAGCTGTCTTCAGGAGAGGTGAGGTCAGTGAAGGTGAACGTCACCTCCCCACGGTCCAGCTGCTTTTGTGAGAAGCCCCGCACTGGCTTTTGGTTGACCTGCACTTGGCCAAACCTTGGATCCCTGGTGATCCTGTACAGGGCGTTGCCTGCCCCGACCCGCGTGGCTCCCAGGAGGTGCTGGTGGGACACAGCAGCCCTGTTCAGGTCCTGGGGCACCTCCAGCAGCACAGGGCTGGCGGCGGTGCTCACTGCGGGCAGCACCTCAACCTCCAGAGAGGTCAAGGCAGGAGGGTGGTAGCCATCAGAGAGGGTCAGGGCTAAGGACCCTGAGGCGTGTGTCCCGGTGGCAACGAACACCACGTGGCCTGCGTCGATGTCCGCTTGCGTGAAGCGGGTGATGGGCTCCTGCGGATCGCGTGCGTCAGCCAGGTGGCCGGCAAGAGGTCTCTGGAGCACGCTGTAGACCATCTCTGCTGGGGAACCCGATGGGTTTGCCACATCCAGGTATTCCTGGGACAAGGTCACCACGGAGCCCAGTGGGACCCGCAGCACTTCCTGTCGTCTCAGCACCCGCGGTGGCTGGCTGCTGCCGGTCACTGTTACATTGAAAGCTTCGGAGATGACCACCCCTTCCTGTGGAGGATGGAGGGACTGCTGCGCCCGGGGCTGGAGCCAAGCCTTGAATCTGAAACGGTCCTCGGAAGTGCCATCTCCACCATGGATGTATGCCAGGCGTCCTGTGGCCAGGTATGACTGCAGGAAGAATGGCTGGGACCGCTCCAGAGGCACACCAGCCACCAACAGCTGCCCATGAGCCGGCGGCTCTGTCACCAGGAAGACGACATCATACGCAGCCCTCTCGGGCGCTGGGATTTGGTTTAGAAGGTTGGAGGCATCCAGCACTGAGGTGCTGATCTCAGCCCGCTGAGCCCTTGAAAGCTGGAGACCTGGGGGGGAAAAGGGAAAATCCCAAAGTCCATCATCTCTGAAAGGAGCCAGGATCTGCTGGAGAGGAGAGCAGACCCATGCGAGAACAAGACAGAGCAGGCAAAGGAGAAATGGAGAGGGGTGAGAACCAACTGGGACATGTTAGTTGGGTAAGATGGGGAAGGAAGGAGTTGCAGAGAGAGCCAGCAGAAGGGTGGACGCAATTTTAGATGTTGCTTGACATGATGTCAAAGCTTGAGCTTGGATGGCCATGGGAGATCACGTAGCAGTGTCTTCAGGAGCCCTTGTTTGTCCCTCGCTTCTCCCTGTCTTTACCTGTGTTTCTCCATAGCTGAGTTGGGCGCTGGGGACACGTGGCCTCGAAGGAGATCAGCACGAGGAGGGTGAAGGAATCTGAGATGGTTGTGGGGGCAACCACGCGGAAGCGGATGGCGTCTTGGGCGAGCCAGAAGGGCTTCTCCGGCATCTCGTGTTGGTAGAAAATCAACCCTCTGTCCACCTAAAAATAAAGAGAAACTCTGTGAGCTCCTCTTCTGTGAGGCCACACCTCAAGTGCTGGGTTCAGTTTTGGGCCTCTCGCCACAAGAAGGACATTGAGGTCCTGGAGCGTGTCCAGAGAAGGGCAACCAGGCTGGGGAAGGGGCTGGAGGGCAAATCCTGTGAGGAGCGGCTGAGGGAGCTGGGGGTGTTCAGCCTGGAGAAGAGGAGGCTGAGGGGAGACCTTCTCACTGCCTACACTGACCTGACAGGAGGGTGCAGAGAGGTGTGAGGACAGGGGTCAGGAGATGGGACAAGGGGAAATGGCCTCAAGCTGTGCCAGGGCAGGGTCAGATTGCACATGAGGAAAAAGTTCTTCACCAAAAGAGTTATGGGGCACTGGAACAGGCTGCCCAGGGAGGGGGTGAGTCACCATCCCTGGATGTATTTAAAAGATGAGGTGCTGAGGGACATGGTTTAGCATAGGACAGGAACGGTTGGACTCAGTGATCTCAAAGGTATTTCCAACCTTGTGATTCTGCTGAAGGGTGAAATAAAAATCCAGAATGGGTGCTACCCCATGGGAGGTGGGTGCATCTGTTGTGTATCTGGTGTGATGGGTGTTGTAGCGCTACGGAAGAACAGCCAAGCCCTACTTAGGTAAGAAATGGGGTACCACCACCAGCCAGGGCGTGGTAGAACTCACAGTTCTCTACCAGGATGCTTCTCTCCAGCAGCTGGGGAAACTGAGGCTCAGAAGAAGGACTGAGCTTGCCCAGTGTCTTCTAAGAGTTGGGCAAGGCTTCTTCTGAGGGGGAGCACAGCACAGAGCTTGCAGGATGGGCAAACCTGCATGCTTCTGAGGACAATGGCGAGACATAAGCCCTTTGCTGGGCCTGGTGGGAGCAAGGTGAGAGCAATGATGGCTCAGGCTGGGACCCTTGGGGTGCAGCGATGGAGGGCTGTGCCCTGGGGTGCTGAGGGAGGGAAAAGCTCACCTGGGCTTGGGTGAAGTTCCTGATCTCCTCTCCCAGGGTGGTGCTCAGCCTGCCCAGGCGCGGGGCTTGTTCCACGCTGTAGTACAGGGCGCTGGAGCCGGTGGGGCTGTTGCTCACTGCCTGCAGGTTCTGGCTGGTGATGGGCTGACGGGCACCTGGAGAACATGTCAAGCACGGACTTCAGGCTTCACTAGGTGTCTGCCATGGGCATGTCTGGGTAGGGGTGGTGGAAAGGTCCAAGAGCCCCTTGCTATCGAATCAGGAGGCTGGGGAGCATGCCCCTACCCACCTGGGCAGATGGTGAGGCTTTCCTTCTTGGCAAGGCTGATGAGGGGCTCCCTCTGGGCCCTGATGAGGAAGAAGTGCCCTGGAGACAGGTTCTCACCATCCCACAGGTCAAAGGCAAAGCCGCCATCCAGGGGCCCTGTGGAAAGCACAGAATTGGGGGGGGGCTGCTGCAGCAGCCCCATTAACCTGTCACGGTTCGGACCAGGGTGATGGGGTTACATCTGCCTTGGTGGCACAGGGCTCCCCTCCTCCTGTGGCATCCCTTCCCTCAGGCTGGGGGTGATGCTGGGGAAGGGGGGTGGGTCCTGCCCTACCTTGGTGCACGAAGAGGATGAGGCCATTATTTATCTGGGCCTGGGTGAACCGCTGGACCTCAGTGCCAGGCGCCGACCTCAGCACAACCTTTCCGTTGGCCGGCGGCTGGATGGAGTAGGTCACCTCCTCTGCTGGGGAGTCCTCATCCTCAGCGCTCAGGATGTGAGGGCCGATGGCAGCTGTGGCTCCTTCCCTCAGCTAGAGGACAGGGAGAGAGGCTGTAATCCCCTGGGATGCCGCAACCCAGCACCTCTCCCTCAATCCCACTCCACACCCCTGTCCCTGTTCACACTGCTTCTCTGGGTGGCCTGAGCATCTCCCAGCCCAACAAGGCTGCTTTGTTGGCACGCCAGATGATGCCTCCATCATCTGGCCTCTTCCCAGTCCCACGTCACCGCTGCTGTGTTTGCCAGCACGTGCCGTGTGGCCAGGCCCCCTGTGCCTGCCACATCCCTCCCCATAGCTTTCAGCCCCCAAACTCATTCCTGAAGCTGCTGCTGGATACGCAGTGACTGCGTATGTGGCTTCCCTGGGCTGGGTGGTTCTCCCAGGTTAGGCTCCCAGCAAAGCACCCATCCCACCCACTCCTTCGCAAGGCTGCGGCAAGGCCGCCCCAGCAAACTCTCCAGGAATGATAAGCATGCAGCCGAGCTCAGGGCCACCCCACAGCTTCCCAGGGTCGCTTCGCCCTGGCCGGAGGTGCCCATTCACCCCACCGGGAATGCTGCCATCCCCAAAGCACCTGGCATCTCCCTTCTCCAGCTGGAGGCAACAATTTTCCCCATTTCTAATCCTGTGCCATATCTCCATCTTGGCAAACCACAGGGATGAATCTCATGCTGCAAGACGGGTTCTGCCCACACTCCCCAGTGCTACCTTTCACCCTCAGCGTGCCCCAAAACTGGGGGGGAAGCACAGACCAAGCTTTTCTGATGTTTGGGCAGGGTGGAGAGGCGGGATGCTCAGCATCTCACGCCATCCTGAGCCTGGCCCGCGTCCCACAGACCCAAGGGACAACAACCCAGGCACTGGAGGAGCTGCTGGGTTAGACGATGAGCTCTTTGCTGCTGTTTTCAGCCAGCCTAGCTCAAAACATTTCTTGAGTGAGTGTGGGTGCCGGCAGTGAAATAAAATCCCTTGGCAGTCCCAGTGGGATGGCGGGAGGCGGGCTGGAAAACACAGCTTTTGGGAGAGATGGAGTGGGGGAAGTGTGGCTGGACACGGAGCCGGTGCAGGAGCCACAGTCCTCGCAGCAGGAGCTGTCGATCCGCCATGTAACGCGTGTCGAGGTTTTCGGGCTGCTCTTGCCCTCCCTTCCCAGCCCAACCCCACCTCCCCAAACTTCAGCGCCCATTGGAATTGCAATCACACCCCGGGGCTCAGCGCCAAGGAAAACTCCCCATGGTCAGAGCCCATGGAAGCATTGTACAGGCTGAGGCGGGGCGGGGGGGGACGGGACAGGACCTGACAGGCAGCCTCAGGCCATTGTGGCCCGCTGAGGCCCAAAGCGTGGCCTGCTTAGGCCCAAAGCGCCTTTGCTTTCCTGCGCCGCCGGGGCTGACCTGCTTCTGCCATCACGCTCCCCGTCCTCCCTGAATTATTAAAGGCTTCCGCCTAGTTCCTGCTCTCGCTTACTCAGCGTATTATGTTTGCTCAGCCTGCGTGTCGCCTCCGCTCCCTGGGAGAGCGCGCTGGGAGGCGGCAAAACAGGGCCAGGAGCGTGCCTGCATGTTTCAGAGTGAGCCTTCCTCTCTGTGGCATCCCGCCATCCTCCCCCATCTCAACCATGCGACCCAAAAACAGCAGCTTGGGGCAAATCTTCCGTGTCCTTTCTGGGGGAGGGTGACTCTACTTTGGGGTCTGAACACTGCTTGTTATCTCCCAGCCCTGCAATGGACTTCGCACCCCACACACCCCACCCCCCCCCATTCTCTCCACCCCCCCCCACCCCCGCTGTGGCGCTTGCAGCAGAGGAAAGCTTTGTGCAATCTCTCTCCTGGACCCGGCCTGACCTTTAAACGCTGAAATCATCTCTTGCCACAACACAAACACAGCAGGGCCGGGCCCTCTCCTGAGCCCTGGGATGTTTGAGCAGGGAGACTTTCCCAGCTCCGGAGCTTTTCCTGCGGGCAGCTGGGCAGCTGCCGTTAACCCCCCCACACCCCCCATCCAGGGCCAGGGGATCCCAATGGAAAGAATCATGGAATCACAGAATCGTAGCGGTTGGAATGGACCTCCAGAGCTCATCGGGTCCAGTCCCCTGCCAAAGCAGGGTCTCTAGGACAGGTCGCACAGGTCGGTGTCCAGACGGGTCAGGAATATCTCCAGAGAAAGAGACTCCACACCCCCCTGGGCAGCCTGTCCCAGGGCTCCCTCACTCTCAATGGGAAGAAATTATTCCACATATTGGTGAGGAACTTCCTGTGCTCCAACTTGAGGCCATCGCCCCTTGTCCTGTCCCCACAGACACTGAGAAGAGTCTGGCCATTTCCCCTGTGTCCCACCCTTCAGATATTGATAACCATTGATCAGATCCCCTCTCAGTCTACTTTTCCCCAGGCTGAACAGCCCCAGGTCACTCAGCCTTTCCTCGTAGGAGAGATGCTCCAGGCCCTTAATCATCTCCGTAGCCTCCTCTGGACTCTTCAGGAGATCCCTGGCTTTTTTATCCCAGGGAGCCCAGAACTGGACACAACATTCCAGGTAGGGCCTGACCATGGCAGAGCAGAGGGGGAGGATCACCTCATTTGACCTGCTGGCCACGCTCCTTTTGATGCACCCAAGGATCCCATTTGCCCTCTTAGCCACCCGGGCACACTGCTGGCTCATGGCCAACTTGTCATCCTCCAGGACCCCAAGGCAGATGGATCCTTTGCTTCAGGGTTTATTTTGGGAGCTTTTTCTTTCTTATCACCCCTTTTATTTAGCGTGGTGTCAAGGAGGGGAGGGCATGGTTCCCTAGGTGCCTGGCAACCACCAGGCTAATGGACTGGCTAAAAATAAGGTAGTGACGGACCCTCAGCGAGGGGAGAGGGATTTTGGTGCCTCTGGTGAGGGGCTGCCCCAGGCCCAGCAGCCAAGGGGTTAACTCTTCTCTGTCAGGGAGCTGGGGATTTGGCACAGCTGGGGCAGATCCTGGAGGTAACACTTAATTCACTATAAAAGGGATGTGCTGGGATGGGGCTGAGCTCCCTGGCCTTGGGGTGTAGTTGAGGGCAGCACAGGTAGGGATAGAGCTAGGGCTGGCTGGGGATGGAGGCACACCTACCCCAAATTTTGCTGGGCAACCTTGTCTGGATGGTGCCCAGCCTGTACCCATTGCTTCTGATATGTTCCCTGGAGCCCAGGCTCTGCGACCCCTTCCCAAAGGGACCCCTTCCCAAAGTCACTGTGATGATGCTGATAGAAGGAGCTGCTTTCCCTGCTGCCAGCCTGGGAAATCCTTGGATGGGTGAGGGTAAGCCCGGGGTTTTTTGGGAATGGTCCTGCCAGGCTGGCTCTCCTGCGTGGTTGCTAGTCATTTCCTTGTTGTTACCGGCCTTGATTGGGGCAAGGAGGTGATGGGCAGCCCATGACACCTCTTTGCCCAGCTGGGCATAAGGAGAGGGACGGAATCTGCCTGGCTAATTAAGGAATTCCCAATCTGTGGCGATGGAACGTGGGCGAGATGCTCTGGGTGCTCTTGGGGATGATTCGGGGCCCCGGGGGAAGGGTGAAGATGCCACCGGCCCCCCGCAAAGGGGAGGCTGCGTGGGCCCGCCGGCTGCCTGCCGCCGTGGCAGCGGGGCCCGGCCGAGGCCCGAGCGGTGCTGCGGGGCGATGCTCCCATCTTGCGGGCGGTTTGGGTATCGGCGGCGGGGAGGGACGGGGGTGTGTATGGGAGGTGTGTGAGGGGGCGTGGGGACATACGGCACAGCCCAGTCTCCTCCTCCTGCAAAGCCTCGTCCAGCCGGGAATCCGCCTCCCTTCCCCAGGAGCCCATCACCCGCCTCTGGTCTGCATCCCGGCTCTGCCCTGCCCGGATTAGTGGAGCAGGCCCGGGTTGGGGTCCCCCCCGCTGGACAGCACCCCTTCTTTCCCACCCACTCTCTAGCACCCAGCTCTTACCTGCAGGCCGGCATTGACCCTCAGCCGGGGGCCCTTGGAGCTGCGGGGCAGGATGGTGACGAAGAGGGTCCTGGGCTGGCTCTGCCGGTCCATCCCGGTGGCGTTGGCCAGGAGGGTGAAGCTGTCGGCCTGCGCCCGGGGACCATCCTGCCTGTACTGGATCTGCTGGTTCTCCACCTGAGGGACAAGGGCTGTGTCACCCTCCTGGAGGGTCCCCGCTGGGGAAGGGACCTATGCACCAGCCTGGGAGGAGGGGACTGGAGCCCACCCCTGGGGTATTCCCAATTCCCCCCTGGGAGACTCCCCATCGGCTGCTCTACCTGGCTCCAGGTGAAACTTTGAAGCCCGCTGTCCTCGGGCCGCTCGCTGTCCAGGAGGGTGCCAAACTGGGGGGGCTTGAGCACCCTGAACTCCACGCCGAGAGCTCTGTAGTTGGCGTTGGGGATGTTGAGGATGCCCGTGGAGAGGGTAGTGGAGTCGCCTCCTGACACTGTGAGGTTGCGGACACTCAGGGGGATGGTGATGGGGAGCACGGCCAGGCTCACCACCACCCCTTCCAGTGGGTCTGCACCACTGGCTGTGACATCCACGACAAACTGGTCACGTTCCTCCTCTGGCTTGGAGTGAAGGTAGAGGACTCTGTCATCGTTGATGTCCTCCTGGGTGAAGGATTGGATGGGGTCCAGGCTGGGTTGCTCGTTCGGGTCTTGGCCCTGCTGAAGCATTGCCAGGAAGCCAGAGGCTGGGGGGCTGCTCACTAGGTAGACTATATCCTGGGGAGGGATCTCTTCATGGGTCACCTGGGAGTGTGGGGAGAGACAAAGCATGAGTGGGAGGCTGTGCCTGTGAGATTGGGCTGCCCCACTGCCCACCAGTGCGCAGTCTTCCAAGGCTTTGCTGGGGGAGGAGCTGCCAGAGCTACCTTATTGCTGAGACCATGACTGAACCTGCCCCCTCTGTGCCCCCTGGCAAAGCTTGATATGGCCACGTGGTTCTTTGCTCTGGGCGGGTGGGTGTACTGGAGTCCCACCAGTGGCTTTGGTAGGTTTGGTGACCAGGAAAGCAATGCAGGCTTGGGGAATGGTTAGAGAAGGGGATACTCACCAGTAGGTCCTCCTCCTTGATCCCAGCTGCTTCCCCCTGGAAGACGTGTATCTCCTTGTGGTTGACTATGCGCAGGGGGCTGGGATGGGTGTCCAAGAACACGCTGATGGCCAATGTGTCCTCCACCACCACCTCGTTCGCTTCTACGGTGAACTGGAGCTCGTCCCGGGTGTTCCTGCTCCCATTGTGGTGGTAGGAGATTTCTCCTGCTAGCAGGTCCCTCTGGGAGAAGGCCACGACTGGCTGCTCCCCTCTCAGCACAGTCCCCCACCTTGGTGGGGTGGTTATCAGGAACCGTATCTCATCATCCGACCTGATGTCCATGTTGGTCTCCAGGCTGAGGATGGAAGAGTCGATGCTCCCTCGGCTCCCTTGGTGGAT
Source organism: Porphyrio hochstetteri (assembly GCA_020800305.1). Lineage (NCBI taxonomy): Eukaryota > Metazoa > Chordata > Aves > Gruiformes > Rallidae > Porphyrio > Porphyrio hochstetteri. The sequence continues at coordinate 11,644,670 of CM036915.1, read as the reverse complement.
GACTAGGCCGGTGTTGTTGACGATTCTGATGTAGGGGTCTGATGCCTGTACTTCCAGGAGGGCTGTGGTTTGGTGGAGGCCATCGGACACCTGGAGCTGAATCCAGCCCCGGTCAGCCCCAGAATGGACGAAAAGGATTTTCTTCTTCCTCAGGTCATCCTGTGTGAACCGATAGACTTGGTGGCTCCTGTCATCAACAGATACGATGCTGCCAAACAAAATGTCCTTCCTTGCCAGCACCAGCTGCGTGTCAGAGAAGCCAGAGTCCTTGTCGGTGAAGGCAATGTCGTCTGTCGTCAGCAGGTGCTGCCCATTGCGCACAACATTGAAGACCTTGTTCACCACTCGGATCGGGATGTGGTCATTGACAGGTTGGATGGAGACCCTGAAAACACCTCTGACCTCCTCCATATCGGAGTCAGCACTGCCCTCGCCCTGCCTGATGGCCACGAAGGGGATGTCGTCCTCCAGCGTCTCGGAGTCATCGTGCTGGTACAGCAGCCGACGGTGGAGGATGTCGTCATTGGTGAACTCCATGATCTCCTCTCTGGAGGCCCAGGCAGGGGATGCTGCCCAGGCCAGCCTCCCGTGTGCTGGACCTTCAATCACTTCATAGATGTAGTCCATGCTGTTCATGCTCTGCACAAACAAGTGGTCCTTGGAGATGACAGCTTGTCCCCCTTCTGGCACGGTCAGGAGGACATTGGTCAGGGCTGGCGCGTCGGGGTCCCCACCGATGCTGATTGTGTAGGTGTAGACAGGAGAGTGCTGCTCACCAGCGCGGACACGAAACTGGAAGCTGTCCTCAGCTTGCTGGGAGTTCCTGATGGTCGCGCTGTAGCTCAGGTGGTTTCTTTGCAGGTCATCCTGGGTAAATCCAAAGCCTTCGGTCAGCCTGTTCCCAAGCAGCTCCAAGTTTCCCTTTTTGGGAGCTTGGACTATCACGTAGTGGAAGGGGACTGGGGCAGAGTTTGGATCTCCCAACATTGCTTCCAGCTCCTTACTGGTGATGTTTCTGTGCCGCTTGTTCTTCATCTGGAGAGGGACCATGGTCCTCATCTTAATGGTGGCTCTTTTAATCCTGATGAGGAAGGTGTTGTTTTGCAAGACCTTCTGCCCCACCTGGACTTGGAACTTCAGCTTCTCCACAACGTCTTCCAGGCGGTGCTCCGTGTCTGTGCTGAAATACTGGATGCGCCCTTGCTCCAGGTCCTGCTGGTGGAAGGACTCGATTTTTTTCCATTCCCCTCCCATGCTCCCTTGCTTCTGGACCTCACCGTACCTTAGGGGCTCAGTGAGGACGTACAGGATGGCAACCTGCTGCTTCACGGCATTTGTCTCCACTGACAGGTTGGCTGTGGTAATGCGCGTGGCCCCTCCTTGGGAGATGGAGAGACCAGTGTTGTTGTGCAGGTGAATTTCGGGGTCAATGGCGAGGATCCTCAGGGTGGCGATGGGGCTTGGGACAGTGCCGTCGCTCACCTGCAAGGTGAGCTGTGAGTTTGTCCCGCTCTGGTGCACGTAGACGACGTTGCCTGCTTCCAGGTCCCTGCAGGAGAACTCTTCAATAGGCACTCCGGGCTGGAAGTCGTACTCCATGTAACCTTCCTCCACCTGCTGCCCGCCATGCAGCTGGAATTCCAGGTCATCACAGGACGTGTCGTCATCTAGAACCTGCAGGATGTCCGTGCTCAGGTGCTTCCGTGTGTGCTTCAGAATTGTCATGTGGTTCCCGTGGGGAAAGACCACCTGCGGGGCATCGTTGATGGGGTTGATCATGATGGGCAGGAGGTACATCTGCCCCTGCCGCAAGCACTCGGGGATCCTTTGCTGGGCAGTTACTGTCACCTCCAGCATCAGCTGGTCCATGGGCCCCTCGGAACCATCATGGATGTACCTGACTTTCCGATTCACAATGTCCAACAAGGTGAACTTCCTTCTGCTCCTGGACCCAGGAATATCCAGCTCTAGCTGGCCATGCCTAGGGTCATTGGTGATGCTAAAGAGGATTTGGGACTGACGGATGTTTGCAAGACTCAAGTCTACTGTTGGCTGGGTGTGTTTCCACTCCAGATAGGCTGTGCCCCCTTCAGAGACGATGAGGGGGCTGACATGCAACAGCCTGCTGATGTTGGCAAAGGCGGGTGGGAAGCTGTTGTCTGGCAGGCATGGTTCCACCACCAGGCCCGGTGCTCCTGACCAGCCATCTGGTGGTGGGGAGGTGGGTGCCTCATCCTGCTCATACACCTCGTCGTAGTCCCAGTAGTGCTCCTGCTTTCCACAGCCCGACGTGATGTCCTTTGTGATCACAGCATCTTGCAGGCTTCTCCTCTGCAGGTTTATCCTCAAGTCCTCCAAGCAGCCAACAAACGAGTTGTTGGTCATGGTCCACACAGAGATGAAAGCAAGGTGATGCTCCTTCAGCCTTTGCAAAGCTTTTTCGTTCATGCCTCCAATGAAGAGGTTTCCCTGGAGGTCCAGGTAGTTGTTGATGCCCCGGTTGGACGTGGATGAGGCGTAGTAATCGATCAGGATCTCAAACTTGTGGATGTCTGTGTGGACTTTGACGTAGTGCTGCTGCTCGTCACTGATGAAGACATTGTTGTGCAGGATGATGATGCCGTTCCCCTTCTCAACGAACCCTCTCAGGCGCCCATTGGATATCTCCAGGTAGAAGAAGTCATTCTCCAGCCCTGCATGGTAGATGAGGGGGGCCTGGGTGATGCTCGTCGTTATCACAAACTCGATGGTTGCTTCCTCCCTTGCATCCCACGTGGGAAATGCAATGTAGGAGTGTGGCCCCAGGAATCCGAAGGGCTCCTCGGGCTCTGCAGAGAACTGTGTGCTGCACCCTTCCTGGACCCGGTGGAAGATCTTGGAGCTGCCATCAGAGGACAGAGGGGAGAGGATGTCCAGGCCGTTGAATGTCACTAAGTGGAGGCAACCTCTGAAGGGCGAGCTGGCCTCAGCGAGGTACGGCAGGTCGAGGCTGCCTGTCCCGCCGGCGTAGAGGCCGTACTGGATGTCCAGCTCCCGTACGGGCCCTGCGATGTCCCCAGAGCTGTTGAAGAGGCCATCGATGGCCAGCGTCATTCTGCCATCTTCCACCAGCAGCCCCACGTCATGTACTGCCAGGTTGGCGAGCTCCAGCTCTGCTGGGGACTGCAGTGTCACCTCTTCTGAGCCCAACCGCAGCCTGGCCTGCAGGAGAAGGACACGGAAGGGGCTCGGTTCAAGCAAGGTGGCACAGGAGACACCTCTGCACCTACCAGGAAGTACCTATGGAAGCGTGGCCTGTTCCTGGGGGCTCCTGAGTGTTTTAATCCCTCAGTTTGCTCCTGCTCACTCTGCCCTCCTCTTCCTCTGTGAATGTTCCTCCCTCCCTGGCTAGATCCCACTGTGGGCATCCCTTCTCCGTCTTGTTCTCTGAATTTGATCTCTGCAAACCCCAGTCTCAGGATTATTGCTCTGGGGTCCCAGCCCCATAGCTGGGCTTCTCCTCTCCCCTCCTCCCACCCCCCAACCCTGTACAGAGGAGCTCTGCCAAACACTGGGACCTCTTTCCCTGCTCTGTCCTGTTCCCTGCCCTCCATCCCAGCATCCTGGGCCGCTTCCAGCCCTTTCCCTGAGAGCTGGCAGGGGAAATAGCAGGCTTTGCTCCTGCAGGCAGCAGCCCGGAGCCTGCCTAAGTAGAGGGTTAAGCTGGTGGACCTTGAGAACACATGGTCTGCATTAAGGAGACCTCCGGCCAGCCACTTGCTCACTCTCCTGCTTTGGTTTGGATGTGGTTGGTGGCCCAGCCCAGCCTGCAGGAGAGGCAGGATGTGCGCCTCAGATGATCCCTTCTCTTCTTCCACCCCTTCCCACACCCCAGCCAGGCTTGACCTGCGGTGGGATGGGGGAGTTTGCTGATGGAGACCTCTCCTTTCTCTGGATCCCTCTCAACTCATCCCTTGCCTGTCCCTGTGGGATGCTGTTTCCAGGTGCTTGCCCCTTCCTCCTCGCACTGGATGGAACCCAGCCAGTATGGGGGGATGGAGGTGTCGGGGTGCTGACCTGCAGCCTGCCGGCTTGCAGCTGGAGCAGGAGGTGGTCGGGCTGGCCGGCAGCCAGGAAGATCATCCCATTCCTCTGGCTGGTGTACAGCTGCAGGTGGAGCTGCACCGTGCTGGACGCATCAGCCAGCGGCATCTCCACGAAGCCATCCCCGAAGAAAGAGGCTGCAGAGGGAAAGGAGAGGGTCAGGCAGATAAGGACGTTCCCCACAAGCCTTTGTCTGCCTGGGTGCTTGGGAATCTGGAGCCTCCTGAGTCCCATCCATCAGTTCTTCCCCTCCTGTGCTCCCCAACAGCATGCTGGAGCCAAGCAGCCTGGAAAGACTCTCAGGGGAGTCTCTTTCCCATTTTTCCTAAGCAAAGGGATTTCTAGGGACAGAGGTTGTGTTTCTCCTTGCCTGCACAGCATTTAGAGGACTCCCCGCGCCACCCTCCCCCCCACCCCCTGCCCCATTACATCCCAGTAGCACATCATCAGCCCAGTTCCTGAGCATTAGGAGACCTTTCCCACTTCTGCCTCAGTGTCTATCTCCCTTTGGAGGAGCACAAACCCTTCCCCTGGCACCTTGGCTGGATTTCCCAGCCAGTGCCCGTCTCTCTGCCAAACAGAGCGATGCTGTGTGGGGATACCGCCGGCTCAGCCGACGCTGTGCTCTCCTCCTCTCTTTATTTTCACACCACTTCCCAACAGCTTCCTGCAACATCTAAGCCCTCCTGAAGGCAGCTGCTCCATCTGAAGGCGCTGGAGGAATAAACGCCTGCGATCCATATGTGGATGTGAGTTCGTATGGAAACCTCTGGTTGAACGGGGCGCCCGAAGCTGGGGCTGGAACACATCCAACGCTGCCGGTATCCATCAGCCTTCCAGGGACTCAGCGCAATGGCATGTGGTCATGAAATGAGAGACTGTGTCACAGGGCACAGGCGGGAGAGGGCAGAATTAAAAGCACAGGGAGCGGCCCAGGCTTAATTTTAGACTTGTTATAGCTGGTTGGGGTTTGGGCTTGTTTTTTTTAAAAGCTGGCTCAATGCATGTAGGATCTTTGCATGAGCATTGAGTGTCCATGGTGCCCAGCCACCCATCCTGGTTAGCTCTGGAGCAACTGGCGCGGGGCGGGGACAGGGAAGAGCTCTGTGTAAACACTTGGAGACCCGCGAGTTGGGAATGTCTGGGGAGGATATGTCAGGGGGGAGAAGGGGGTGGATGAGCACGTTTTAGGTCCATATGTAGTCACAGTCTGTAAAATCCACTGCACTGGAGTTTGTATGTGTGCAGAGCGTGCCTGTTACGCTTCACGGCAGTGCTGTCTGTCACCGGACCCATGTTTGGGGCTTGGGGTGCTGTTGGGCTTCTGTTGGGGTCTTAGCCCGGCCCCTGCTCTTTTTTTGGAGGGGGCAAGGGATGGAGGTTGGGTACTGGGGTGAAATCAGCCACCTCCATGGTGAGGTACGGGTGGAAACACATGGCTTCTGGGTTACTTTTTCCTATTGCAACCAAGCTTCTGTGAGACTGACCAGGGTGGGAATGGGCAGGAACCGGGCAGATTTCCCCCCCCTTCCTTGCCTCCAGCAAGTGAAAACCCAACACGGAAACAAGCAGCTGCTGAGGATTTAAAACGAGCCCATGGTTAGAAGTGACGGTGAGGGGCTTGGCCAGCATGGGCAGAGTGGGAGCACTCTGCATTGGGTTATTGTCCCCTCCACAGGGATGCTCTTCCGAGCCCTTCAAGGGATGGACAGACCTCCTTGCCCAGACCCTAGGGATAAAAATCACCTCCCACAGCTGACGACAGAGAAAAGGCCTTGGTGTTCTCCTAGGGAGAATAACAGGGGTAGTGTGAGGCCTGTTGCCCGTCACCCGCTCTGGGCAGGGTGGGAGTGGCAGCATGGAAACATCCAGCCCTTGTTTTAACATGGAGCCCTTTGCTCAGCCCAGGGCACGGCTGCCAGCGCCTTACTCAAGCCCGCGCCTTTCCTGGCCCTCATGCCTGCCGCTGGCACGGGGCACTTTGGCTTCCTTGTCTCCTTCGGCCTCGCTGGTGACTCAGAGGAGCTTTGCTTCCTCACAGGGCTGTGAAGGGCCCTGTCCTCTCCTGACCCACTCCCTCCTTCCAAGGGTCCCGTCAAAACCAGCCAGGCCTGGCATGCCATGCTGGAGGGGGGTCTCAGCACTGCTTTGTCCCAGCATTTGCAAGAGGCAGCATCTTCCATGGGTGCTGGGTGGGGTAGGGGGGACGTTTTGGGGCTGGAGGAGCCAGGCCAGCACTGCCGGCCTGTTTTCCAGCATGACAAAGGGCAGCAGCTCCTGCAGCCAGCACATTTTGTCCCGCCTCGGTTCTGCTGGAGCTGCCAGAGATGTTTTTCTCCTCTTTCATAAAATACTACTAATAAAAAGCTATGGAAAGCGCGGGTGCCCTGGGGGAAGAGGAGGAGGAAGGACCCTTGCCTGGCTCTGGGAAGCGCTGGGATGTCTCTCCAACAGCAGAGCAGGGTGAGTTACTGCTGTTTGTCTGCCCAAACCCCAGAGTTATCTCAGGGCCTCTTCTCCTCTGCTCTGCAGTGCAGCCAGGCTGTGAATGCCGCTCGACCTGTGGCATTTCTCTTTCACAAGGGGTTTCACCTTCTCCTCTCCCTCCCTGTTGCAAGAGGCGTAGGAAATACAGCTTGATGGAATTGGTTTTGGCTTGCTTTCCTTTTTCCCAAATGCATTTTGCCCTGGAAGGAGCCTCTGCAGCACGGGGTGCACCATCCCCATCGCTTGGCCATTAGCTTTGAGTCAGGTGTGCACAGTAAATTCAGGGACATGTCTGCTGCCCCCCCAGTCTCCCTTGCAGCCGAGCATCCCAGGATGCATCTCCATGATCCAAAAGCACCTTTCTGCATGAGCTAAGGGTGCCATGATCACACTGTAGGCATGTCCTGCCCTGAGCTGAGCCTCATCCCAGGGCAAGGATGCTTTGGCTGGCCCTTTCCCCCACGCCATTGCGGGAAGCAGTGGGTCCCCATGTACTGGCTGTGGGTTGGGGCGGGCTCCCGGCCTCTCCCTCTCCCTCTGGCTAAAACCAATTGACATTCCCAGCTCTGTGTCCTGCAGGAAAGGGTTGCCCCTGCTTTGCCAGGCTCTTGGAAAGGCGTTGATGAGGCAAGAGGAGCCTCTGTCACAGTTTCCGAGCAGCCAGCCAGCAGATTATAGGCTGCAGTGTCACTCGGGTGGGTGGTTTTGGGGATTTTTTGGGGTGGTTTTTATTTTTTCTGCATTGAAAGAAACAAGGAGACCAGCCAGAAACTCTGAGCAAGGGGCCAGGAGCGAGGCCCCGGGTGTTCTTGGCTTTTCCCAGGGTCAGCGAACAAGTAAGGGCTCTGTGAGAGCCGGCACTGTCCCGGCACCCGCCACGGCTGCCGGCCACGTGCCGGCTCCAAGATGCTCTGGTCCTCTCCCCCAGCTCCTCCAGTTGAAAACACAGTGGGTTTGGCCTCTCCGATTGCTGTTTATTTGGTGGTTAGGGAGTTTTTTGGCACAAGACGGGTCCTGAGCAGCACCACGGATGGGAAGGGATCCCCATCTGCATGGGAGGCTTTGGGCTGGGGAGGAAGGGGGTGTGTGTGTGCTCCTGGGGTTGCTCTGGGGCTCGGTGGGGCTGGTTTGGGCTCTCCTCCACACTTTAAGATCTCAGCACACAGACTTCTTCCACCCCTCTTCCCCAGCACGTAGGAGGATGAAGGAGCCAACTCCCAACCCCGGGCGAGGGAAAGAGCTTGCAAAGCTCCACACAAAGGTTTCCAGAGTGAACCAGCGCTGCAGCTCCAGGGCTTTTCGGAGCAGGGAGATGCCTCCTGGGCACACAAAGGGAAATGTGAGCTGGTGGATGGATGCCTTCTCCATCTCTGGGCTTAGGGGTATCCCCAGCCCTGCTCATGGGGTGTGTTTCAGGGTGCTTGGGGGATACAGACAGGACTCCGAGGGACCTGTGTCCCTCTGCCTGAAGGAGGATGCTGAGGCTGAGGAGGAAGGAGCTGCTCAAAGCCTGCCTGGGGGGGGGGGGGGGGGGGCGGGGCATGATGCCGGGGAGGGGCTGGCTGCTCAACAAGGCTTCATTCAGGCTGCGGTGGGGGGGCAGGTGGGGGCCAGGGCCGGTGGGCCCTGTGTGTGTTTGCAGGGAGGGAACTGGAATTCATTAAAGCAGCTCTTTAATTACCAGATCGGGTGCCAGGAGAGCCCCATGCACACACACGTGTCCCCCCCCAACCCTGTGAAAGGCTCTCTGTCTTCCCCACCCTGGCCGCATCAGTTTTCTGACGGTGGAAAAACATCTGAGGAGTGAAGGCTCCTTGTTGCCCGAACAGCCTCGGGCTTGTGCGGCCGCCGGTACAGCCCAGCCCGCCGGCTGCCCTCCTTCCTGCCCACCAGCCCATGCCAACAACCGGCCCCTGTGTGGGCAGGGTGCCCGATGCTGCCCTGACTCCCCCATTCCCACAGGATGCCGCCAGGATGCCCCACGGCCAGCCTGGTGCTGTCCTCTGCAGCTCTGAGTTGTTTGGCGTTGGGGTTTGGGGTTGGGTTTTGGATTTATTTGAATGACTTTATAAGGTAGCGAGCTCGCCCGTCGCCAGCCGCGCTGTGCCCATCCCAACTCTGGAGGGCCTGCGAGGAGGGGAGGGATGCAAACACTGGAGGATTGTGGGGGGCAACCGCCCAGCCCTGGGGATGCTGCTCTGCTACTCGAACCCCTCCTGCCCCCCTTCCCAAACCGTGTTCCCGAGCTTCCATCCCAGCTCCCAGCACAGGCAGGGTGAGCAGGACCATCCCTCCTCCCTACACTCTCCACTGTGGGTGGCCCAGGGCTTCACCCTCCCTAATTCCCAGCCTGGCTCCGCGATGTGCAACGGGACCCACAGCCCCCCACATCCTGGCTGCATCCTGGGCAGTGATGGGGCTGGGCTGAGCCCCCATCCCCGCACAGGTCAGAGGGGTTGGAGGAGGAAGGGATCCGACGGGCTTTGGGAGAAAGGCTCCCATTATGTGCCGTGTTCCCTTCGGTTTATGGCGTGGTTTTATTTATGGCCGGGGAGGAAATGAGCAGCCTGCAAGGCAGGCTAAGGCAAACACAGCCGTGGTGGGGCGGCCCTTGGGTTTGGCCGGGGTGTGAGGGTGCCTGAAAACCTGGGAGGGGAGCTCTGGTGGGGGCTGCTGCCTCTGGGGATGCTCAGAGACCCGTGGAAGTGCCTGTGCGCAGCAGGAGGGCTGCAGTGATGGCATCCAAGCATAGTGGGGACTTTGGAGACGTCCCACGGGTTCCCCTCCCTCATGCTGTCAGGACCCCAGTTGCCTCCAAGCATTTGGGATGGGGCAGAGCCAGCCCATCAAAGAGCACCTGCCCTGGGAAAAACCTCTCCATGCTCTCCCGCTCCCAGGGTTCAGCCTTGAGACTGATAGGATGGGGCGGCATCAGCATGGATCCACCCCTGTTGGATCCACTGGGGAGGAGTGGGAGCTTCTTTTCACTTTCTCCCCCCGCTTCCAGGTTTTATCCCCAGGATTCCAGCCAGTGATTGCAGCTCCTGCACCCCCGAGCCAGGGCTGTACGTGCTTCCCCAAAACTCTGGCAAGGGGAACTGAGAGCTCTGGTCCTTGCCTCCCACTCTCCACCTGGCCCTCCCTCACAGCGGGGCTCCCCAAGGCCAGTGCTTTCCAGGACCTCCAGCCAGCAGACATCTCTGGAAAGCAGCAGGAAGGGGATCGGCAGTGGGAGGGGGATCGGCTGTGGTTTTGCTGGCTTTTTCCTGGGTGCCGACGGCCAAGCCCTTGCTAGAAGTGGCCATCACCCTTGTTTCGGGTGCAGGAGGAGAGCCCCTGTGCCAGGATGCTCTTCTTTGTGCCCCCCATCTCCATCCTGCTGGCCCCCCACCCTCCAGAAGCATCTCATCCACCCCTACCTCTGGCTGCACCGCGCCGCTTCAAGAATCTCCGCCTATGTTTATTAATTCAGTTCCTCTCCCAGTTCCCTCGCCAGCTGCTCTCCCGCTCGCCTTTCCCCCGTGACAGCCTCAGGGAAAAGGAATAAATAACAAAAATCCATCTTTTTTCGCAGCCCACGGACTTTGGGGTCAGGGGAAAACAGGGAAAAGTGCCCCCTTGCTAATTCTGTGCTGCCTGGGAGGAGGAAGGGGTCCCCATTAACACGCCTGGGCACCACACCGCAAGAAGCTGGGGGCTCTCACCCCCCAAACTCCCCTTGCCCATAACATGTGCTGCTCCTGCCTTGCCCTCGGAAGCAGCGTGAGGGGAGCTGCTGTAGCTGGAGGCCATAAAGCGGGGTCTGGGGAGGCTTGGCTGGAGCTCCAGAGCTTCAGCCTTCAGCTTATCCAGCGTGGTTTTATGATGATTCAAGCAGCCCTAAAAGCTGATGGTATTTCCTGCGCTCTCCCTGCTCGGCCAGATGCAGGAACCACGGAAGGGAGGGTGAGGATCCTGGAGCTGGCACTGACGCAGCCCCACTCCACTGGCATCCCCCTCACAAAGATGCTCTTAGGAAGGGGAATGGGAATGGGGTGGGAGAGGGGTGTGCACCTCCAGGCCCAGCAACCCCGAAGCGAGTGGGAGCAGGGCTGGAGAGTGTTTTACGACACGCGGTTAAACGACTCTGGAGGGATTTAAGGAATAAACCCAGGGTTGGAAATGGTGCTTGGAGTTTGAGCCCTGGGAAGCAAAGCAAGGGGGAAGAAAGTGGGAGGATTTAGGGAAGCGGGAGGCTCAATGGGGCTTTTGTGCCGTCCCCTGCAGCGTGACTCAGGCTCAGTCAGGCTCCTGCTGCCAGGAGAAGAGTTGGCCTGGAAATATTGTATCAGCCCCTTAGGACGTGGTTTCCAAGCCATCTCTAGCTGGGGTTTGTTCTATTTTTCCCGCCCCCCCTTCTCTTTCTTTCTTCCTTTCTTTCCCTCTCTCCCAAGCCTTCTCCCCCGTCCTGCTGGCTGGCAGGTTTTCCAGCTCCACCCAGCACATCCCAGTTCCTCACTCCCACAGCTTTCCCTGTGCCGCGGCTGCATCCCACCAGAGCTGCAGGAGGGCTCGTGGTGGGGACAACCCCAGCCATCCCAGCAACTTGGGAGACTGGGTTTTGGGGTGGGGGAGTAGGGTACCTGGGGCACGCATCCCACCTGCAGATCCCCAAATCCCATCTGTGGCCACCCAACAGAGCCAGTGCCCATTCCTGAGCCTGTCCCCATCCTGGCACGATGGAGATGCTAAACCTCTGCCAGGAGCTACCTGCCAGCTTTAACTGCAGCATCCAGCGCTGCCCTCAATGTGTCCCGCTTGGGATGGTTTGCCTGTAGCAGGGCAGCACCCACAGCACCCTCAGCACCCCACAGCTGTCTTTTGGGGACACTGGGTGCTGCAAGGGGCAGAGAAAAGCATCCCCACACCCAGGGAAAGGTGTTTGCAGCGTAGAAAGGGAAATAAAGGGTATTTTTTGCTCATCTGGGCTTGACATGCTGCATGGCCTGTCTTGCAGGCAAAGAAAATGAGTCTTTCCCTTCCCCTTCCCAAAAACTCTATCTTGTCTCCTCTTCCCATGCTTTCAGAGGTCCCCCTCCCCACCCTGCCTCCTCCTCGTCCTCCTCACCCCCCTGTTATCCCCCCTCCTGACTTTTCCATCTATGAGAAACAGGCGACGGGGTGATGTTTATAGAGAAAATAAACGCCTGCTCTATTTCTAGCACGGGAGGGACGTATAGCTGGCTGCGTGGGGGTGTGGAAGCGGGTGCACACATCCCCTCCCAGGGCTGCAGGGCAGGACAGGAGGCTTTTCTCAGCCACATCTACCTCGGGCCAAAAAATCTTTCCTCCTTCCTCCCCTGATCCCAGAGGAAATGACCCCGGTGGGGCCCAAAAAATGGGATGCAGAAAAAAACCCCTCGAAGGCCGGCTGAAATCCAGCCAGAGGCTGGGAAAAAAGGGATAGGAGATTCCTTGTGACACCCCCACCCCCCCGCATCGCTTCCTGCCTGCGCACTGGGGAGCACTGGGGTGTGGGGGATGCTTACAACATCTCACAGATGGGGAGCATCCATTAACACGCCTCAGGACCTCACTGCAAAAAGCCAGGGGCTCTTACACCCCCAAACCCCCTTCCCTCACCAACCTTCTCCCCACCCGCCTGCCAACAGAGAAGTAAAACAACCCCAGAAAGCCAAGGTTTGGGCAAAAGAAGCCACGGGGATTCACGGGGCCGCCCCAAGCTGAGTCACTACCCGGGAAGGCTCTTTGAATGGCTGGTGAGTCATGGCTGGGGATGACTGGTACTTGTCTCGCGCGTGACGGGGACCGGTCACCTCCAAACCCTGCTGCTTGCCCCATGACTTTCTCCTCTCCCATCAATTTTTGGCAGTGCCTTCCCTTTCCCGGGATGCTTTCTGTCTGCTACCGTCCGTCTGTCCGGCTGTCAGGCAGCCAAGAGCAGCCGTTGGGCGCTGGGCAGCTCCCTGAGGTATTGCACAGAGCGACACACAACTGGCACCAGGATGAGGGATGGAAAAGGGGAATTTATCACACTCTTGGAGCCAGGACATGGGGCATAAACATCCTTCACCCCACCTCGCTGACGGTTGGCAGGAGGATGCTCAGAGGCCCTATTTGGTCTGTCCTGAGGATGAGCGAAGCCGTATCCTCTCCAGCCTGAGAGGTTGGGAAGGGCTGTGGCAGCCCAGCTTCCCTGGTTTTAGGCCCAGCTTTGCTGACTCTGGGCTCTGCTTGGCAAAGTGGGTTCTCTGCTTGCGTTGGGCGCGTTAACAGGAAGCTCCAGTCCCACTCTGGCAGATTTGGGAGTAAAACGAGCATGGCACGGGGAGTGTCTGCTCCCACCACGGACAGCTCGGGGAGGAAGATCGCAATGTACTTCTCCCAACCTCAGCTTTTCTGTTCTCTCCTTCCAAAACAATTGGGCACGGGTTGGGATGCCCAGGCAAGTGGCCGAGGAGTTTCTAGGACTTTCTGGGGGTGATGCTAACGCTCGGGGAAACTGGATTCCCAAAAAGGAGACAAGGCCGAAGCCTGGCTTTTCCAGGCACCTGGAAAAGGCCGAGGGAGCGGCCCCTGGGAGCGGAGGCCGGGCTGAGCCAATGCCTGTTGCAAACAGTCTGTGCTTTGAGCTTTATTTAGGCACAGAGACGGCGTTCAGTTAGCTCTGCCACCCCCCTCTTTCTCAAGTCCCATTACCCGTCCAGCCTTCGACCTGACGTGAGTGAGTTCCTCCGGGCCAGCTTAACCCCGTCCTGCGATCTGGGAGGAATGTGCTTATTATATATTTGCCCACAGCCCTCTGTTGCTAAATACGAGCGAGACAGGAATATTCGTTCCCGATTCCCACGGCACCAGTTTGGGTTCCCCCCCCCCTCTTTTTTTCTGTCTTTTCTTTTTTTTTCCCTGTTCTTTCCCATCGGCTGGAAAACTTTTCCAGCTGCTCAGAGCTGTGACCTCAAAACACATAAAAAAAAGAAAGGTTGAATAAATCTGTTGGATTTCCAAAAGCCAGGGGTGGTGGGGGGGAAAGGAATGACCCTGGATGAGGCAGGAGGGAGTCCCGGATGGGTACCCTTGGGTAGATGCTGTTCCCTGCCCGGGAGCTGGTAGCCTGCACTGGGCGGGCATGGACAAACTGGGGGTCGCTTGCCCACCCAACACCCCCATCACCGCTGCTGGGGTCCATCTGAGATTGCTGGAGGGGGTTGGGGAGCATATTTGTGGCATCCCCTTGCTGGAAGTTTGGGGTGAACCCTACAGCTGATTCCTTCCTCGCACATCCATCCTCATTAACCCCCACCCCCAGTGAGAAGGATTTTTGGGGGGGGGGTCAGCCTGTGGATAACCTCACTGGGAACTGGAGGAGAGCCAGGCCATCTAAAACCAGTTTACCAAGACTTCACACTCGGGTGTCAAGAGGACAGATGTGAGGAGCGGTTGTTCCTCTTTGATGTGATCTTGGGTTCATTGATGTGCACAGCGACCATTTTGATCCCGGGCAGAATGCCCAGAGCCCCTGATCCTGAGCTTGGGGGCAACCTAAAATGTATGCTTCACCCCTAAAAATCCGAGCCCAACACGCTGCCCATGCCTGGTGTGGCTTTCCCTGCTGGGGATGGAGGGATCGGATGCCATGGGATGGAGGGATGGGACCCCATGGGAACACCCTGGCATCGGTGCTGATGGTCTCAGCAGGGATGGTCCCGAGTTGGGGGTGGGGCTCAGCTTGCGGGTACCCAGACCCTGGGGGTTGCATCTGGCACATCTGCTGCATCTGGGGTGCAGAAATAGTCCCCAGCATGAAAAAAAGATGGGGAAACCCCCTTTTTAATCCCAGCCCCACAGGTCCATGCCAGGCAGATGATCCCTGGAGCTGTTCCCCAGGGATGTCACCTTGGGGGGATGTTACCTGGGCAGGGGGCTGGCAGGTGCCAGTGAAAGCCACGTGCTGGTTTTTGGGGTTGCTCAAAATCTTTCATGGAACTCAGGAGCCATCCCAGACACCCGAGTGGGCAGTGGCTCTGCAGGGTGGATCCCTCTCTGCCCAGGATGGAAAGGTGAGAGATGGAAGGAAGAAGACTGCTTTCTTCATTAAGAAAAGGGATTATTTATTTTTCCTACTCATCTTGTTGGGCATCCTCAGAAAAAGAAGGATGGAGGTGGGAAGGAAGGACAGGACCATGTCCTGATGGCCACATGCTTGCTTGTCAGGGAATGGGGACAACAAAGGATCTCACAGGTGCTGAGGACCACAGGACTGGGCCCTGGGGTCATCCTCACCCTCCTCCTTGCACTGGTGGGAAGATGGTTGGGGAGCTAAAAGCACAGAAGTCATCAGCAATTCCTTTGGAAAGTGCTTGGACAAAGCAAGCTCCCAACCTGCTGCCCTGGGATGGGTGGTGGGGGGTAAGTTTGGAGAAGGGAAATGGCTGATTGAGGTGTTAATTTTTGGGTTAGTTACGGGAAAACAACAATAAAGTGCTTTTAAACACCCCCCCCCCACACACACACACACTTCTGAAGCTGCAGCTACTGCTGACCCACTGGAAATGGGCGCCCCAAGCACAGCTTGGAAGGGTTGGGATAAGGCACGGAGCTGTCCTGAGGAAGATGAGACCTGTGCCCACACCCCACAGACCCTGCCGAGGCTCGGACCACCCCAGCTACCCGCATCCTCCAGGAGAGGAGGGAATGGACCATTAGGAGAGGCAGAAGGCACAGGGTGGGAGCGGGGCTGTGGGGTAGCCATTGGGATGCTGAGGCAGGGCACAGCGCCGTGCTGAGCGCTGTGCGGTCCAACCTGGCCACTGCTTGGTGAAAATTAGGTATAAATCCCTGACTTTGCTCCCTGCCCAGCCTGTAGCCTGGAATAACCCCTCTTCCCGGCTCAGTCCCTGTGCAGAGGGGAGCGTCCCATGCCTTCCCTGCTGCCTGGGGCCAGCACGTCCTGTAGCACCCTGGCTTCTGCTCCCAGAGAGACTCTCAGCCCCAGACACCCCATCACTTAAGGGGGTGATTCTGCACCCCTCTGCCTTACCCCCACACCCCAGGCACACAGGATGGATGGACAGAGCAGAGCTGGGAAGGCAACGTGTGCCCTGGAAACGCTGCTCAGCTCCATCCTTCCCACCGGCACTGTCCAAGCACCCTGTTCAGCAGGTGAGAGGGGCAGCCCTTGCAGACAGATGCTGCAGCAAGGCCAAGCGTGGGCAGGGAGTGCTGGCTTCCCTACGGGAGCCACTGCCATGCCCATGCTCCGTCTCAGTGGTACGGGGCTTGGGCAGAGTGGGGAAGGTGCCTCTCTCCCACGTGTTGTCTACGGCATGGACCAGAACCCCAAAATACAGGGAGTGAGCCCCATTCCTCCCAGCACCACGTCTGTGTGTGTCCCCAGGGGGGAAGCATCAAACGCAGCCGGGACTCACAGCCCCGCTCCCTCCCTTGGCTTTCCCCGCAAGGCAAACCTGGCCCAAGCACCCTGCCCAAAAACGGGCAGCTGCCCCTCCTTTGCTCCCGCTGGCTCACTGGCGGGCTCCCGCACAGCAAGGAGGGGCAGCCTTGCACCCGTGGGTGCCCACAGCGCTCTCCGCTGGCTCCCCATCCCTCCCCATATGCTGCCAAAGCCCAGCCTTACCCCCATCCCAGGCTTTCCCAGCACTCCAAGCCATGTGCCGGCTGGAAGCAGGGGGCTTACCTCCGGCTGGGGGTCCTGCGCAGAGGGGCATCGGGTACCATACCAGGACCAGCAGCAGCAGCGTGGTGATGCCACCAGGGGCATCCATGGTGTCCCGGAGAGCTGGAGCAGCGGTTCAGGCTCCGGCACAGCCTCCCGCCAGCGCCCGCTTCCAGGAGAGGGCTGCCTCTACTACTATATTTAATAAAGCGGAGCGAGGGAGGGACCCGAAACTTCTCCCGCCTGTCAGAAAGGAGGAATTCGCTCGGATTACAAAGTCAATTTTTTTCTCTTAAAGGGCTAGAGGCCCCCACCCGCCCGCCTGCCGCCCACCCACCCGCCTCTCAAAGCGCCCTTGTTCCTGCTGGGGCGAGGCGAGGGAGGAGCGGCGGCCGCCGTCACCCAGAGGGAAAGGCGCCCGACGTGGGGTGCGAGGAGAGGCGGCTCCGGACGCACCGCCTGTTCTGGATGAAGTGAGGCATCTGCGGTTCACCCTGGCACCAGGCATTTTTGTTTTGGGTAGAGAAACCAGCTCCCCGTGTCCACCCAGACCCAGAGGAGTGACTCGGTCCCAAAGCCATGTTGCCCATCCCCAGCCGCCGTGCCACCCTCTGACGCGGCTTTGTGAACTTCACACCTCTCTCAGCCAGGCTAAGGGCAATTGGGATGTTCCTCAGCCCACTGGGCTTCGCCATGGTCCACACATGCCAGGGTGGCACTTGGAAAAGGCCTTCCCAGCATCCCCCACCCCAGTGCAAACCCATCAGCACCCCAGCATCCCACCTAGCCTGGCTCCCCACTCCTCACCCTGGTGGGTTTCGGGGCTCTCCTTGCTCACCTCTCATCTCTCCAACCCTTTCCGAACCCACTCCAAGCCTCCTGCTTGGATCTTGTGCAGCACACCTCTCCTTCCCCTTGGATGTCTGCACTTCAGGTCCTTCCCCCCCACCCCCATGCTGTGTTTCACTGATGGATTACGTGCCATTTATTTCCTGCTGGTTTATTTCTAACCTCTTTAGGGCCCTTGGTGTGACTTTGCTGTCTCTGGCAGCGTTCGCAACACCTTCCAGCTCCCAGTCACCTGCAAACATAATTAATTTGTTGTTTACTCTTGCTTTCAGATCATTAATAAAGACATTAAACAAACCTGGGACGCGCTGGTTTTCTCAGTAACTTTTTATGAGGAATCGTCAGGGGCTCGCTAAGTTCATTAGCTAATTCTATTTAGTCTGGGGGGTTACATATTATCCAGACTTGCAGATCCAATTTTGCCCAATATTCCCTTTCCTGCTCTTTATCTCGAGGTCCTCCATGTGGCTTTGCTTGGTATCTCCCTCCCTTCACTCCTGGTAAGGGGCGGTGGAGGGGTGGAGGCGAGCAGGGCTTGGCCTTTTGGGTGGTTTTTTGGCCTCCATAGGTATTCCCCAAGTAAACAGGCTGAATGCATCTGCCCTGTGTGGGGGATGAGATGCCCTTTGCCAGGGGAACGTGGACACCAAGTGCAGCTCTAGCAAGGAGACTCCTCCAAGCCCCCCGGGGAGCATCCTCCACCTCGGGGATGCTGGCTGACATCTCTTCTTTATAATTTTCTCCCCTTCTGATAGGGAAATGACAGTAAAATGACAGTAAAACAACCCCAAAATAAATCATGGGGTGTCCCCACCAAGTCCCTGCAGCAGCAGAGCCACAGGATGCTCTGGCTGAGCCCCCCTTGCTGGAGCCCCCTGAGCACAGCCCCATGCCCTGCGTCTGGCCGGCACATTTGCTGTCCCTCAGCCAGGCGCTGGCGGCAGCCGGGGATTTGTTTTCCCCTTTTCCCAGCCAACATCTGGCTGAGCAGCGGAGGGGCAGAGCCAGCGAGGAGCTGCGTGTCCCCATTCCCCCCTTCCCAGGCGGCTGCAACCAGGGTTTGCCCGCTCCCAGTGTGGGGAGCCGATGCCTGGGTACCCCCATCTTCATTTGCAGGCGGTGGGGAGCTGCCCTTGCCCTTCGGTGAGTGCCCGCCACAGGGAAACCTGGCTGCCAGGGGGGGTTGGGAGGGGAGCTGTGACACTGGGGAGCCTGGGGGGGGTGCTTGGAGGAGGGTCGGGGTTAAAATAAGGAAAGGTTCATTCTTCCCTTCCCCGCAGCCCTGGGGGCTGGTTTTCGTGGCGGTCTCGGTCTGTCCAGCCTCAGGGCTGCTCCCTGTCTCCTCTCCGTGCTGGCCAGCCCGCCAGCCTCCGGATGCATTTATTTATCCGAGCCCAGCTTTTATTTGGGATGTGTTTCCAAGGCAGCCGGTGCAGACGGAGGCGCAGAGGGCTGCTGAGGGGGCTCTGTGGCCACAGCCCCCCTGACCCAGAGCCCCGCCAACACCCACTTGTACAGACACCTCTGGGCCACCCCACATCCCATGGGAACTCCCGCTTCATCTGCAGCATCCAAGCCAAGCCGGGACTCCTTTCCCTGCCTGCTTGGGGTGGGCCAAGGCGTCCACAGCATCTATTTTGTGGGGTGCCCTTTGCAGTCTCCCTTGTCCTGCTTTCCCTGTGTGAATGACTCGGGATGAGCTAAGCCTCTGGAGAGCCCTTCCAACCTTGCTGCTGGAGACTCCAGTGATTCCGAGCAGCAGGACGCCAGCATTCACCTGTGGGGAAGGGACACCCTCAGCTTGGGTGCTTGGCTGTCCCCCCACCTGATGCGACATCCTGGCTGGGCTCCCACCCTGCCACCCACGGCCCACAGAGGAGGGGGTCAACCCCCCCATCCCACCATGGAGCAGGGATGGGGGTTCCCGATGGCTCTGAGGAGCTGCAGCTGGGAAAGCAAGTCTGTCCAAGGAAGGAGAGCAGCAAGCGTGCTTGGAGCACGCCGCCAGCGCCTGGAAGGAATATCCCATCCGGTGCTGGCAGGAGGGAGCACATTCATGAATGCTGCTGGGATTCAGCTTCTCAGCATCTGCCTTCCCGAGTGCTGGAGGGGCTTAAATAGGAAACAAAGCAAAGCCTTGGGGTCCAACCTGGCCAAAGCAGTGCCTGGGGGTTGGATCTGGCTTGGGGTGGTGTGTTGTGTCCCCAACATTGGCTGCGTGACGTTCCCTTGGGAGAGGGACATCAGCTGGGGGTTGGTTTCAGCCCAGCTCGGAGCCTCTCCTGCCTCGACACGTACGTGCTGTGCGTGAAGGCAGCGGCTGCCTCGGCCAGGTCGTGTCTCCGGTTGCTCAGGGATAAAGGAACACTGGCTCCTGAGGGTGAGGAGGGAAGGGGTTAATGTGGGGACTTGGGGACCACTGCATTAGGCAGAAGCACAGCCCCACATCCCGTCACACCTTCTTCTTGTCTCTTCACAACAGCCAACAAACCGGCCTGTGTCCGGCAGAGACGTGTGGTGCTGTCAACTTAAGGAGACAAACAGTCCTCTGCAGAGCTTCAGGGCCCTGCCTGCTAACTGCCCTGAGACAAGCCCCAGCTGGGCTCTCACCCACACCCTCCGCCCCCACACAGGGATGTATTTAAGCTCAGGTGCCTTCACCCCCTTGCTCTCTTTTGCTGGGGGTGTGCTGTGGTGCTGCCCCCATCCCTGGGCAGGACCTGCATCCCTCACCCAACTCTCTGCCTTGCCTGTAGTGATTTACCCCTGGAGCACCGGGATAGGGATGAGGATGCATCAGCAATGCGGTGAGCAAACATCTCTGTCTCCTTGGTTCTATTTTGGGGTGTTCCCATCTGGGCACATCATGTGCAGCCTCTGTGTAGGGATGGGTCCTGAAAAAGCAATGTGCTGGGGTGGGGGGGATGCCTCTGTGCCAGGGCTTTAGTTGTGCCCTGTGCTCCCTGACCCAGGGGGTCTTTGGGGTGCTGTGACTCTACTTCCCTGCTCTCTACTTCCCTACCTTCTGCTCTCCCTGGAGCACTGAATGCCTTGCTCCCTGATGTTAGCTTTAAAAGGGAAATCAATAAAGCCCATTTATTTTTAGCCTGGATTTAGGGTGCTTCAGAAGCAGAGCTGAGCCCTGCTGTGAGCCAGTGGGCTTGCCCACATCCCCTGGGCTCATGGGACAGAGGAACTGGCTTTTACTGCTGGATAAATATTGATTGATGTGTTTTCAAGGAGTGAGCCCCCCGCTGTGTGAGCGGGGAACCCTCCGGGGGTGTGGGGAGGGATGGAGTGATCCCTTGGAGTATTGGAGGGGAGCAGCTGCTGGGCTGTGCTGGGTACTGGGGGTGCTTTTGGGTGTCTGGTTGGGTGTTGGGGTGTAACTGGTTTGGGCTTGGTCCCAGAGCTGCGGGCTGGGTGCCCTTTCTCCCCCAGTTAGACTTGAATCCCAGTAAAACTGTGGCCGGCCCTGGACTGGAGCCGTTGGGGCTGGCTGGCGCTGGGAGCAGCGGGACCTCCAGGGCTGGCTGGGAGGCGGGGAAGGTGCCGGTGCGGGAGGAAGGCTGGGTACGGCGCTGAGCATCGCTGGCTTGGCTTGGCTCCGGGCAGGAGGCAGCGGGCAGGGCCCGGGGAGCCCAGGAGATGGCACCAGCGCACCGCGCTTGCCGGCCCCGGCCGGGGGATGTGGGCTCGTCCCGGGGGTAGGGGGTCCCCAGGGGATGGAGGGGTGTCTCGGGGAATGAGGGTTCCTGGGGAGTGGGGGGGTTGTCCCGGGGGATGAATGGGGGATCTTCCCTCCCCCCCAAAATGGGGATGGGGACAGCTCTGGCAGATCCAGCCTGCTTCTGGGAAGGCCCCTGTGAGCCCAGGACTCCTGTGTCCACTCTCCATCCCTGAGCAAGCAGGGGACTGCCTGGGCTGGGAAGCAAAGCACAGGGTGCATCATCCAGATGCTTCTTGAACTCCTTTGGTGGTCCTGGTGTGCTGAGAGGCTGCCTGGACTGGTGTTCCAGTGTGGTCTGGATACTGGAGGTGGGACATGTGACTGGAGAAGGTGGGATGAGCCACGGGGTGAAGGATGATGGTGGGTGTGTCCCTGGCATCTCGTCCCAGCCAGGACAGCATCCTGTGGGGGGTGAGATGCCTGGGATTCCCAGGGGCGGGTGACAAGCAGTCCCAGAGCTGCTGGGGTCCCTCCTGTCTCTGCTCTTGATGCAGGTGCCCTTGTGACTCCTCGACCTTGCAGATGGTGGTGACAGCTTCCCCTGGAGAAGACCATAAAAAGGAGAGCTGTGAGCATGCTGCCTCCATCCAAATCCCTATTTTAGCTATCACCTGCTGCTGGTCTTCCCAAACACACTTCCTGCTTCTTGACTCCTCTTCAGTGTCACCCACACAGGCCAGAAAGGTGTCTACCTGCAGCCACCTTCCCTCCTAAGCATGCCTTTGCAGGCTGCCAGGAGAACAGCAGCAGCATGAAGCTTCTTGTGCCTTGGCCCTGGAAGGCCCTGGCTGCTGCTTCTTCTTCACCTGGTGCTTGCTGAGCTCAGGATGTGAAAAGCACTGGGAGCTGCTCCTTGGAGAAAGCTGGAGATGGCTTCTTCACCTGTGGAGGTGGTGGTTTCTCTGTGTGAACTCATGTGGCAGGGTCAGATGCTGGTGCTCCATCTCCCCATCCCCAGCCAGGCTCATGGTGGAGATGACACCCGACCAGGGACCCACTTCCTCACAGCCCCTTTTCCATCCTGAATGCAAACCCTGAAGGGATTCACTGGGTGGGAATAAACAAGATGAAGAAGAAAGTGACACCCCCCCACCCAGCTCCTGGTGCTGTGGTTTCCCCCCCAGCCAGGCTTCACTGGGGGTGGGAAAGTCTCTCCCCACATCAGGACCCATCTGTCTTGGAGCAGATCAGAGAGGTGTCCCTTTGGAGCAGCCATCTATCACGGTGGCTGGGGAAATAAGTGGGGAGGAGGGAAATGGAGCTTGTCCTGGTACAGGTAAAGGTGGTGGAGACTTCTAGACTGTTTCTAGCTTGGCATTGGTTTGCCCCAGAAAGGAATCCCAGATACTTTTTTCCACCTTTGGATCTCCATGGGGATGAGAGATGGGGATTTATTGCTCCTGGAGCAGCCAGGATCTCTCAAGCATCAGGGCTGCAATTCCCCAGCTTTTAACCACAAGCTAACATTCCCCTTCCAGCTGTTAACTCTGGGAGCTGGGCTATAAATTACATCTTCAGCCTCCTCATCATAACCACGAGGGCAGGACACAAACCACATCACCCCACTGCAGTTTGCAGAGGGCTACCTGCACAGGGGCAGCCTCAGTGCTCTGCAGAGGGGAAGGGACCCCAATTGAACATGTCAAAACTAGGGACACCCCCCTCAAACCCACCCTTTGGCAAAATAAAGGAAGAGTAAAAGGCAAGTTAAACCTGCTGAGGATTCCTTGGCAGTGTCCTCTTTAAGCATCATATACTTTTATTTTACTCCAGCTTTATTTGCTGGAGGAAGGAATGTGGAAGGAGAAACATCCAATTAAACCTGCCTGTCAGCTGGAGCCTCTGAGCCGTGTCCCTGTGGGCCTGGAGGAGGAGGAGGGATGCTGCTTGGAGGTCTCCTCTGCACTGTCCCCATCGGGGTGGCTCGGTTGACAGTGTCTCTTGCCTGTCTGCTCACCCACCCCTGTCACAGCCATACTGTTGCTCCCGATGGTGTTTGCAGGCGATGTTAATCACCATAGTAACGAGAGCTTTATTTCTGGCAGGATCTGTCCCCCTGGCTGCCTGGCAGAGCAGGGCCTGTCTCCTCCATGGAGTGAGGTTGAATCTGGTTGCTCCTCAAGGATGCTCTTGTATCTCCATCCCTTTCCCTTCTGTGCCACCATCACCAGGTTGCCCCTCGTTTGCTGGGCTTCTCTCCATCACCTCCTCCTTTCCAGAGCTATGCCCACAGAGGACATGTGGGGATCCAAGTCCTGCGTTAAGGAGGCCCTGTGCCTTCAGAGTCAAAGCTGGGACTTTTGGGGTAGCAGTAGCCTCCTCAGCAGTGTCCAGAGGCACTTTGTGCTCAAAAACACAAGAGGGAGATGGTTGCAGGCTAGCTGCTGCTCAGACTGCCATCTCTTCCTTCTGGAGGGTCACACATCAGAGTATCCATGAACATTATTGGTCTACAAAGATGTGTGCCAGTTTCTAGGTGGCTCCCAACTGTGAAGCCAACTTGTGGCTCCCAACATGTGCTCACCATTGGGCTTTTAAACATCTCAATGCAGGAGCTGGAAATGTTGCTGCGTCCCTTGAAGTCTGGATGTTTCAGACCTTATCCCAAGGCTGTATTTCAGTGGCTTTTGGTGTTTTTCTAACTGTGGGAAGAGCCAGAGAGATGGTCCTGGAGATGACTTATTTCTCCCCAAACCAGGGCTTCTCTGAAGACCCTTTTCCCCAGCCTGGGGCTGGTTCCCAGTAGATGTGGAGGGTCCTGCTCATCCTATGCTGGTGGGACTCTCAGGAAGCCAGCTGCTGGATTTGTCCTGTTGAAGCCACAAGGCAGTGGAGAAGATGTTCCAGAAATACTCACACCAGAGGGCACTTGGACTTCTTTATTTTTTTGGCAAGGCAATCTTCCCCCTTTGGTGGAGGCTGCTGGTTAGCAATGGCTGTGACAGGAGCAGCTGTGATGTGGACATCCATCTCCTTGTAACTAGACTGAGAGCAATGGCAGGTATTCCCTGGCAGGCATTGATCAATTGGCAATGACTTTCTGTCTCTTATTGACCCGGGGCTGGAGCTGAGCCAGTGGCGCAGAGGTGAGAGGGTCTATTTACCCATGAAAAATGCTCCTGAGTCATCTACAGCCTCTTCAACCTTCAAATACTGGTGAAACTGGGGATGTGCTGGGGGGTGAGGAGATGCTGGTAGGACAGGGGCACCCAGTTAAGTGAGCTGAAACTGGTGGCATAGGTGATGCTTGTGGGATGCAGAACTGCTCTCTGGGCACAGCAGTCTGGGGAAGGTGCCTCTTGTGCCCCTCATCCCTCAGCTCCCTGCTGGGCTGGGAAGTAAACCCCAAGCAGCTGTAAGGATTACAGCCCCAACCCCCCAGCATGGGAAGGGTGTAATGCTGGAAGGGGGTGTTTTGGGGGGTGGTGGGTGTGTTCCAGAGTTGGGGATAACAAGAATAATATAAAGATAAAACATCAGGGAGAGTGGCAGCTCGGCAGCCTGGGTCAAGCTTGCATCCTGCCAGGATCCTGCTGCCCACCGGCA
This sequence comes from Porphyrio hochstetteri, assembly GCA_020800305.1. Classification (NCBI taxonomy): domain Eukaryota; kingdom Metazoa; phylum Chordata; class Aves; order Gruiformes; family Rallidae; genus Porphyrio; species Porphyrio hochstetteri. Next base: position 11,620,299 of record CM036915.1, on the reverse strand, counting down.
GCTCTGCTGAGCCCCAGGGAAGCTGTCAGCCGCTGACATGGCACAAATTGAGCTGTTTCCCTGGAAAAAGAAACCCAAACTCAAAACAAACCAGCCTCTATGTTGTGTTTCTGCTCCATGGGATGCTGCGGCTGCCTGGTGAAACCCCATGCTGAGTGCGCTCAGGCGTAGGAGTCTTGGGGCTGGTTGGGGATGGAGAAAGGGGGTGATGTGGTGATGGTGGTGTTTTCTAAAAAAGAGCTGAGGCAGGAAAAAGATGGGCTGGTTGAAGATGTTTTTGGATGAGGAAAGAGCCTCCATCCCCAAAGCATGGACTGGCTTCAGCCCCTCCATCACCTCCTCATCCTTCTCCCCAGCCCATGTCCCTCACCTCCTCTCTCCAGCTGACCTGGCACCCGTGGGCCCACCTCCCTGTGCGTGGTTCCCATCCTCTCCAGACCTGGAGCTGTGCTTCTTTCACAGAACCCTGCTGGGAAGGCACCCTCTGCTGTGTACTCGGACATGTCAGGTAACTTGTGGAGGACCTCAGCAGTTAAGCTGGGAACAGTGGTGGTGATACTGGTGGCCTGGCTGTCCTCTAGCTGCCTTCCCAGTGCTTTGTCCTCAGGGCTGTTGCACTGCACCACAATCCCCAAGGAGTCCTGGAGCTCCATGAGGAGCTCTCCATCAGGATGCGTGTGATCCCACATCCCTTGCCCACAATGTTTCCTTACACAACTGAAAATTCCCAATCCTTCTGGATTTCACTCATTCCATGAGCTGTTGGGGGGACACACTAAATTTAATTCTTATTATTTTTAATTCCTAGCTTCCTAAGAGAATGAAGTGCACCCCAGGGGACAGCCAAGGCTGCCAGGACTCGTGGAGAGAGGGACCAAGAAATTGGGTCTTCTGGGATGTAGATGGTCTCCATCCACCGCAGACCCTGGGGAGACTAACCATGGAGGAAGAACACAAGCTGGAGGAGGGATGGGGAAGGTGGGGCGGAGGAGGGAAGGGGAAGAGTTGGTGGGCATTTATGTTGAAAGGAGGGAAGAGGGGGCTGGGCCTCAGCTGTGAGGATGAAGATGGATTTTCAGAGTTGCCTTGGGTTTTGAGTGGGTTTTTTTTTTTTTTTTCCCCCCTCCTGGAAACTGCTCCTTTGTCAAAGTGAAAGTGCTTGTGGGGAAGGTCAGGCTTGATAAATCTCCCCAGTTTGAAAGCGGGCGCTCAGGAATGAGCAAGGATGTCCCATTCTGGTGATTTGTGAGCGCACAAAGTGGGGGAGAGTTGGTTCAAAAGACTTCTCACCAGGGAAATGTGAGTTTTGTCTAAAAACAAAGAAAAAATAGTAAAACTGAAGTGAGCCCCAAGAACTGAACCCGCTCAGTGCTTTCTGGTGTGATGGGTTGACTCCCACTCTTTCCTCCCAGCCCTTCTTGGCCATCTGTGTCATTGCCTCACAGCTCTGTGGGGGTAACAGGTCCTTTTTTGGGGGCAAACCCCTTTCCTAGCAACTCTAGCTGGGGGCTGAAAGCCACTGCAGGAGCCCAGCGGGGGTTTAGCGACTGGGAATTGAAACATATTGGGAGTTCAGTACTTCTTTGCCCTAGTTCTGGCTTTGTGGGTGCTGTTACTGACCCCCAGCCTCTGAATTTTCAGCATGGCTCCAGCTGTGGGGAGTGGGAGCTCTGCAGCATGCAGGGTGAGTCGCTAAATTGGGGGAATCTTCCATAAATAGCTCGTGCTGGAGTGACTTTGGAATGCTGTGTGGCTAACAGGGAAGAATGGGGATGGAACAAGGGAGGGGGAGAAGCACTGGGAGGAATCAACTGCCCTGGGAATTGGTGTTAAGGGGGGAAGTGTCTGGGGAGATGGCTGTCTGGCAACTGGGTGATCATCCTTTGGGTGATGGGTTTCACAAAGCAAGGGGATGCTGTGCCCATACCCTGAGATGTGGGTCTGTGGGCACCACCCAGAGCACGGTGAAGGGAGGTCGGCTCAGGGCTGGACCGTACTTATTTCCAGCCCTTGTGTGTGGAGTACAGAGTATTCTGCAGGTTAACAAAACACTATTTGAGGGCCCCTCACCATCCTGGGGGAGGTCCAGAGGGGTGCCAGCTCACTGGAGGTCTTAGAGGGTGTGTGAGGCTCCTCAACTCTCCTGTGATGGTGAACCGGCAAGGGGGGAAGCCAAGCAGCTGGTTGCTGATCTAGGCTCAGCCCTGAAATTACAGCAGAGCCCCAGTGAAGGGCTTTTCTGGCAGATACTGCCCAGCACAGTGTGGACTGGGGTGCCTGTGGCATCAGGAGTCCCCTGTGTGTCCACTGCCTGCAAAGCCAAGGGCTGTCCCAGCTCCTGATGACAGCAGCTCCTTTGGGAGATGTCCCAGCTGCTGGCCTGAGCCCTGTGCATGCTAATTACATGTCGTTAGTGGCTCTGGCTATTAGCAGCCTCCGAAGGGCTGACATGCACGTGTTGACACTTTCCTGCCTGGACCATGATGGAGTCGGATCTGGGGATGTGTGGTGAGCAGAGCTGGGTTGTGGTGGAGGAGAGGGACCTGCCTGCTCCAAATCTGGGTTTTGTGGGGCTTTGGGTTGGTTTTGGAGCTGTTTTGGTTTTTTTTTTTCCCATCTGGGCAAGTCTCACAGGGGCAGCTGTTGAGAAGCTGGATTGGATTGTTGTGCCTGTGTGAAGTAGGCTCTGGTTACACAGCCAGAGAGAATAGGATCCTCAATTGGATTTTGCTGCTCACTTGGAACGGGCTCCAGCCACGCGGGATTATCGGGGATTTAAAGCGATCGTACAGGAAATGGTAATGGAACCAGCCCCCAGCCAAGAAAGCTGGGGACCCCCACGAGCTGCTCCCTTAAACACGGAGGGATCTCACAATTAATGCCTGAGCCACAAACAGAGCATCACTGCCAATGCCTCCTTCCTTTGTGCCCCCCCATCCCCACACCGGGGTGAACCCAACCCTGTGAGGGGGAATCGAGGGGATGAAGCAAACCCCCAGGTGCTGGGATGGTAAGCACCATCCACAGATGAGTGAAAGCATCGTGGTGTTCAGTGAAATCCATGGTGGCTTGTTTTTAATAAGGAAAAACCAGGATAAATTTTGGGATGCTTAATTGGATTTGCCTGGCACTGAGATTTAGTGGCTCTGCTTTGTTTCTCCACTCCTCCCCCTTGTTTTGGCCCTGTAAATGTCAAGGCTAATTGCCAGTGTTGTTCCTCCCCTTGTTTTGGCATCGCTCACCTGAGCGCTGGGGTGTGCCAGCATCATTGCCCAGTGCTGGGGGATTGGGGTGTCCAGGGTGGGGAGAGGCAGGGAGAGACACCTTAATCTGGGGAGAGATGAAGTGGAGCTATGTGGGCTAAAGTGGGGAGGGGGAAGGATGGGGAGCCTTTGCCTGGGTGATGGAGGGATGCTTCCCAGGGACCCCAGCCTGTGGTTTTGGTACCCAGGTTGGATGCAGGAGCATCACCAAGAGCTGGGGAGGGGGTACTGGGAGCAGAGTCGTGTGGAGGCTGTTTATTTTCTGTCCCTTGGGTGGTAGGCTCTCACCTCTGCCTCGAATTACAAGTCATGTCACATCTCGAGAGGCTTGAAATTGTGTTTCTCAGCAATGTTCCCAAAGAGATTAGAAGCACTGAAATGGCTGAAATACCCTCAGAGCAGAACAAGCCACCTGAACACAGCCAAGTGGGATGGGGAAGGAGCTGTGGCATCCTCACTGGGGATGAGGAGAGGGCTTGGGGCAGCCCATCCTTTCCTCCCCTCCCCGTACCTGCTTAGCGGTTGTTCTTTTTGGTGCTGGTTCATACTGGTGTAAATGGGATGTGGGAAGGGCTGGGGTGGCCACCTTCCGTCTGGGGTGGGATGGGAAGACCCAACCACCGTCCCATGCGGCACGAGGTGTCTTTGGAGGTACACCAATGGAAAGTGGGAATCTGTGATTTAAGGGGATTAATAAGGGCTGGGCAGGAGCAGACCCAGAGTGTGGGAGGGATTGATTTCCAGGGCTGATTTAGAGGAGACAGAGGTTTAAAACCACTTAATATGAGGCTCTCGCTGGGCTGTTTCTTCTCAGGTGGGTTGTTCCAGCTAATATCTCCCTTTGCATTCTCTTCTTTGCTGCACTGGTTGTGGGGCTACATCCTGCTCCTCACCACCCTCTTCCCTCCCGTGGGCATCCCTGTTCTGGGGACCGTGCAGGGCTGCCAGAGATGTCACCAAAGTGAGTTGGTCCCTGGGTCTGGCTGATCAGCTGGCTGATGGGACCCGTCATACTGCAGTTAGAGACCTCCTGGTAAGAGTGATTCAAGCCTGGCAAAGCCCAAGTCGGTTACAAATGTTGCAGGAAGCTGTTAGAGATGCCCAATCATTATCTTCCAAGCGATCCAGTGATGCTCATGAGGACATTAGTGCCAGAGCAGCATACAGGAATGATGAATGTACACATATGTGTGGGTTTTCTGGGATGGAGGGGACAGAAAGGTGAGCTTGATGACAATCACGTCCACACACGTGGCCCATCCTCTCAGTGACAGCCTGGGAAGAAACGTGGGGTGTGAGGAACTGGCATGGGTGGAAGGAGCATCGATGGAGTGGGGTGGGCTCTGGCCCCCAGTGAAGATAGGCGCTGGGGCTCTGAGGAGAAGCTCCCATGGTTGGGTCTATTTAGGGAAGAGCTGGCTCTGGTTGGGATACACCGCCCCAGTCTCTGCTGGTTAATTATGCTGCCACGTTCTTCATGACTTGTGAGGCTCAGCAGAAGCCTTTCGCTGCGAGGGTTGCCTCGGAGGTCAACAAAACTAATTGAATCGAATTTCCAGGGAGAGTATTTACGTGGTTATTTTCAGAGCGGGCTTCTTCCACACTGACTGTTCTTCTGCAGCCTGGTGGGACCCCCTGCTCTGGTCCTGGAAGCAGCTGTATCGCTGGGGGAGGTGGCCCTTCCACTGTGGGTGGTGATGGAAGAGGGGCAGGATGATTGGATACTGCTTTGGAGCCCTTCTAGCTGGGGAGGGGGGGGAAGGTGGGTTAGGGGGTTGTTTAAACCCAAACCAAGTTTCTCTCTGGCTGTGTGGCTTTATCTCTGCAATAACAATGTGCTTAGCATGCAGGGTGAAATTAATACAGAGTCAGATTTACCTTGGGAATATTTGAGCAAGTTTTTCAAATGAATATTCATTGGAATCCTCCTGCTCTTACATCTTGCTTTAGCCCATCATGGCTCAAAGCAGGCAGCTGGGTCAGCTCTTTGCGGGGCATCGCTCTCCATGTCAGAACTGCTGGAAACATCCCAAAAGGAAAATATCCACCTCATTTTCTCTGCAGCCTCGTGAAGCCGCGGACGTGATGCAAATCCCACTGTCAACACCCATGCCATGTGGCTAGGAAAAGAGATGGCCTCTTCCCTGGGGTACAGCTCCCTTCTCCCATCCCAACGGTGCTGTCCAGAGTGGAGGGATATGGAGGGGAGAGGGGTTTGGAGCCAGGAGCTGGGTCAGAACCACAGGATGCGAGTGGGCTCAGCAACTGTAATAAGTATGTGAGCTGACCTGTGGCCAGCTCTATAGAGAGCTCTGGATGCTCTGACTAAATGAGCTGGTGGTGGATTCGGGCAAGGCTAAAATTAAACCAGGTCAGGTACAGGCAGTATCTCGAAGCTGGGAGCCAGGCTTTCAAAGCGTGCTCATTCTGAGAGGGAGAAGGAGAAAAAACCCACCCTTCCTGCCTATGCAAAGGACACTTCTTCCAGAGCTCTAATCCTTTGATTGTAACAGATCTTAAGAGAAACTGTGCTACTCCTTGAAGAGAGGGGGAGAAAAACCCCTGTAACTGCTCTAAACTGATGGAAACCGAGCTTCTAATCAGCAGAGAATAATGATCAATTTATTGGATGTGATACGTTTAATGATGAAATACCAACTGTCTCTCCTAATTCCTGTGACTAATGGAGAAGGACGTAGTGGAAAAGTATCAGCGTGCGCTGGTACAGTAAGTGCTGGGAGAAACTCTGTGGAGCTCGGGGAGGGGATGGGGCTTCCCTTTACTGCTGGAAAACACCATTTGTAAAGCAGGGAGGGAGAGGAGAAGGCAACAAGACTTGTCTGGAGTAACCAGCCCTGGAAGTGTCAAGCTGGGCTTGCTGGAGGGAGCGCTGGCAGCTCGTGGAGCGGCCTGGGATGCTGATGGCCCTTCCCTTGGTATCCTTTGGCCCTCTGACCTGGCTGCACTCCCCAGGGACACTGGCTTGGTCTCCTTGCTTTTTTCTGGGTGGTGGGTATGATACATCTCTCTGTTCGCTTTGGAGGGTTGTGGAGGCATCTCTTCAGTGGAGACATGGTGTGACGGCTCTGAGGGGCAAGGAAAGCCCCTAAGGACCTACAGCCCTTTCATCAGGTCTGATACATGGATGCCCAGTCTGTCCTGGATGGGTGCTCATCTCAACCCCGTTGGGGTTGTTGGTGTTTCCTATGGGACCATCCCTGGGGCAGGAGATGCCTTTCGGGAAGAGCAGCGGGCTGCCTACTGCCTCGGCTCAACAAGCTCAGTGTCGGGGCTGGGGGCATGCCTGGCACAAAGGGAGCACACCAACACTGCTGCCCTTCCCTGCTCATCTTCCACTGCCCTTAGATTCTTAGATCTCCTCGCAACCCACGAGGTAGAAGGAAGGTTTGGGGAAGAGCAGGAGCTCGGCATCCTTGGATGAGGGGGAACCACATGGAGCTCACCTCCATGGGGAATGGGGATGGGGAGGAGGACTGGGATCTACTCGTGCCTCTGCTGATGCAGTAGCAGAGCCTGTAGCTAGATGCCACTCAGTACTAAGGCGTCGTTATTTTTACGCACTAAGAGAACATTCCCTAATGCGCCTCGGAACATTATCGTAAATAATTAAATCCCAACTGCAGTTGTCACAGTAAATGAACAAAAGATTGTTCCGCTTCCCATGTGCAAAGTACAAATCACAGACTTTTAGTCTCCTGGAATTTTTACTGCCAATTTAAGGGAAGCAGTGAAGAAAGAGCTGATATAAAGTCTCCGGATTGGGAGCGGATCCAAAACCCCTCCTAAAAATCTTAACCCTTAGCAATGGCTGAGGAGGAGCTTGGGAAGTGGGATCACAGCAGCTTGTTGGGACAGCTCAGATGATGAACATGCAAGGGTTATGGGGCTAAGCATCTGCCTTTCTCCTGCGGGATCAAGGACTATTTGAAAGCAGATTGGAACTAGCAAGCTAATGATGCACCTTGTGAGCTCTGGGTATTCCCCAAACTGAAGGATAAGCTGTGGGCCATCACACCAGCCAAACTCTGGGGAAAACTGGTATGTGGCATTTACAAGCCCTGCCTTCATTTCAGAGTTCAAGTCTCAGAGCATTAGGAGTTGGAAGGGACCTCGAAAGATCATCTAGTCCAACCCCCCACCAGAGCAGGATCACCCAGACTAAATCCCACAGGGATGCATCCAGGTGGGTTTGAATGTCTCCAGAGAAGGAGACTCCACAACTTCTCTGGGCAGCCTGTCCCAGTGCTTCATCACCCTCACAGGGAAAAAGCTCCTCCTTATGTTCACATGGAACCTCCTCTGCTCCAGCTTGCACCCGCTGCCCCTTGTCCTATCGCTGTCATCCCTGAGAAGAGCCTGGCTCCGGCCTCCTGACTCTCGCCCTTTACGTATTTATAAACATTAATGAGGTAACCACTCAGTCTGCTCTTCCTCAGCTCCCTCAGCCTCTCCTCATAAGGAAAGTGTTCCACTCCTTTCATCATCTTGGTGGCCCTGCACTGGGCTCTTTCAAGGAGTTCTGTGTCCTTCTTGAGCTGAGGGGCCCAGAACTGGACACAATATTCCAGGTGCAGTCTCACCAGGGCAGAGCAGAGTGGGAGAAGGACCTCTCTTGACCTACTAACCATACCCCAGGGTGCCATCAGCAGCCTTAGCCACGAGAGTACGTTGCTGGCTCATGGTTATCCTGCTGTCCCCCAGGTCCCTCTCAACTGTGCTGCTCCCCGACAGGCCAGTCCCCAACCTCTACTGGTACCTGGGGTTGTTCTTCCCCAGGTGCCAGACCCTACACTTCATGGGTTAAATCCCATGAGACTTTTCCCTGCCCAGCTCTCCAGTCTGTCCGAGTCTTCTTGAACAGCAGCACAGACTTCCAGTGTGATGAAAACCTCTCCCAGTGGGATGAAACACTCCCATGAAGTCCGAGGAACACAACGGGGCACAACCAGGGGTTTATTTACCTGACTAAGGTTTTGCTTAGCTCTTGGCCCATCACACAGGGGCATTCTGGGAGCCAATGATTTGGTATGGCCAGGACTCCAGGAGAGCAAATTATAGCCTGTGTCTGGGGAAGATTGCTCCCATGTATCACAGGGACCCCTCGGAGAGCATCTCCTGCCTCATCTGTCTCCTCGATTTAAGGCTGTTGGTGTTGAGGACATGGTGGATGCCGATGGCTGTGATGCACATCTGAGGCCTGCATCTCACTTCCCTAAATCTTCCTGCCCAGGTTTTAATTCAGCGTTAAGTGGGGATGCATCTGAGAGAGCTTTGCCCTTCCTCTTCCTCAGGGGAGGGGGGGTTGAAGCCTGCTGCGTGCCCAGGGCTCTGTGTTCATGCAGGTGAAGGTGTGCTCTCACATCAGGGAGGGGATAAAAACCCCTGCATGTGCCAACAAGGATGGGTCCTGGTTTGGATCCTGCTGCTGCACCTGGCAAACACATCGCTGGTGCCCAGTCAGTGGATGGGTCACTTGGTACCGCTGCCCAGCTCCTCCATCTCCAGGACTGGGATGGGGTTGTGCTGGGCTCACCCCAAGGCAGAGAGACCTGGGGAAGGCGGGTAGATCAACATCCCTGTTTGCTCTGACAAGCAAGACAGAGTCTTTTCATTTGTTAAATGGGTCCCTGCAGCCAAATCCATCTGCAGACTGTCCAGCACGGGGAAGGGCGGGGGGGAGGTTTCTCTTGGCCATGGTAAATAATCCAGAATTTGGGCTTGATGGATGTTGGTTCCCCACCAGCCTGTCTCCTGAGACTTATATAATTCCCTTTCCTGCAGCTTGGCTGTAAATTCCGTGTGATTCGCATCAGGGTGCTGCTTTTGGGGACTGCCCTGGGGACACCGGTGGCTTTTCCCTCATAGTGGGGTTGGGGCAGGGGGTTGATCCAGGTTGGATGCTGGATGCCCCGTTCCAGCAAAGGGACCAACATCAGTGCCGTTTGCTGGGCTGGTCCCTTTCCCCTTCCCCTCCCAGCCCTGCCCACGAGCTCCTATCCCAATTTGTTCGGTGCTCAGGGGTGATATCATATCTGCAATATTAAGACATGTGTAATGGTGTATATATGTATCCCCCCCTCCTTAAATCAGATAGACCCTGTGGTGGAGACAGCTGATAAATCCCCTGGGCAGTTACAAAGCCAGAGGAAAGGCAGGAAAATTTAATTAATTCTTATCATCTCTGACAGAGGCAGCGAGCAGGATCTTTTTGGAGCAGGAGGGGAAAGCAGGGGAGGTAGCAGGACCCTGCCCAGCATCAGGGTTCCACACCCGCATCCCAGTGACACAGAGCGGGGCTGGGACTCGGGCCATGAGATGGGAATCTGCTGGGAGGAGGGGAAACAGAAACCTGCCAGCTTGCCGCTCGTGGGCTTGATCCATCAAAATCCAGGCACCGCAACGTGTCAAAACACCGGGGCTGTATAAATATCTGTTTCCAGGTACTGGAAGTCTGTCTAAATAAACCAGACTCAGCTCAACTGCTCATCCTGGACAATAAACACCTGGAAAACTGTGAGCCTTGCGGTGACGCGCTGCTGGAGCACGCCCGTTTCTGCTTGGAAAAACATTTCGGAGCTCAGCCAGAGGTATTTATCTTGGGTGGCTGGGAAAGCAAAGCAGGGCTGGATGCCTAGGAGAAGGGCACCCTCACCCATCCAGCTCCAGGTTGGAGAGAAACCGCTCATCCCTGAAAAGCTGCTGGAGCAGGAGTGAGCATTGGGCAACCGTGTGTCTGTCCAGGCTGCTCCGATGGGGTTATGGTCTCTGGAGTAAGGATGTGCTGGCCTTGGGGTGTGATGTTTTTGGAGGGGCTGCAGTGCTGTTCCCGGCCCCCTGAGCTCCCTTACTTCACAAGTAAGGCGAAGGGTTAAATTAGATATTAGGGAGAAGTTCTTTACAGAGAGAGTGGTGAGGTGCTGGAACAGGCTGCCCAGAGAGGGGGTGGGTGCTCCATCCCTGGAGGTGTTCAAGGCCAGGTTGGATGGGGCCCTGGGCAACCTTGTGTAGATCCAGGCCTGGAGGTTGGTGGCCCTGCCTGTGGCAGGGGGGTTGGAGCTTTATGATCCCTGGGGTCCCTTCCAATCCAGACCAGTCTATGGTTCTATGTGTTTGATGTGGCACATGAGGATGGCCCCGACCCTGGGGCAGCGCTCCATGCAGAGCATCGTCTGCAATAACCAACACAGCGAGCTCCGATGCGGTGGCCGGGGCTGCCAGGGGATGGCCACCCCAGGGCAGTAGGCCCCTCACTGGGATGGAGTGATGCTCCCAGCATGGTCCCCCCCATCCCACCGGTGTGCGGGAGCAGGCAGTCCCTTGCCCAGAGCATTCAAGCTCCATCCGACTTCCCCAACGCCGATCAATGACTCAATTTTTAATATTTCCATCCTCTGGAGAGGCTTCGTTTTCTCTCTTTCTTCTCCTTTCTCTCCCTATCGCTGGCTATTGCATTTTCATCTCAATCTGCCGATAGTTCATTTTCATTTGACATATTAATCTCTGCCTCTTTCTGTACAGATAACTCATCCCTGCGTGCTGGCAGGAGCGCGTGCCCCAGCGCCACGCTGGGAATATTTTACTCCCTTCGAAAAGGTGGCAGAATAACAAGTAACCAGAGTTGAACCGGTATCACCCATCCATTTTAAGAAGAGGTCCCCAGCAGAGACCCATCGGGCGACACTGGTCTGAAAGCTTTGCTCCTGCTCACATGTGAGTGAGGCTTTGAAGAAGGAGCTAGGTGGGTACCATGATGCCAAGGTGGGGCTGGATGCTGGGAGCCCTCCGCCCCCCAACCTTACACACACAGAGGTGGAATATTTGGCTGTTGGCAACCGGATTCATTTATTTGATGCTGTTTATCAGGTTTGTGGCTGGCTGGGTTTTTTAGTGCTGTTTGCATAAGGAATGGCATCGGCGTGCGACAGCAATTATTCCTGTATAAATAAGAGCTTGGATGCTGTTGGTGCCCCTCATGGGCCCTGGGATGGGAAGGGAGCTGGTGCTACCACCCCATCCCCGGAGGTGGGGACATGGGAGGTACCGGGCAGGGTGTCAAACGTCACTGAAAGGAAGATTTGACAGGAAAAGCTGCCCAACATCCCCTCCACCTCTCTGCTGAAACCACACAGCTCCGGGGATGCTCCTGGTGCTGTTCCCTTAAACACATAAAAGGGCTCCATCTGGTTTTAATTATTCAAATGAGCTGACAGGGTAATCAATATAAATGGTTAAACGTGGCCAGGATTAGTGTCGGCTCTGCTGCAGCACTGGGTGAAAGCTCTTGAGGTGAGGTGGGAGTGGGATTAGCTGGTGCTATCGGGGTGCTGGGGGTGTGCCCCTTTACTCATGGGGACTGTGTGGCACCACAGCCTAGACTGGGGTCTTGGTGGGTGGGAACAAGTGTCCGCAGATGCAGGGTTTAAAACAATAACTTGCTGTACTTCTGGCTCTGGCTGCTTTTTTATGGCTAATATACTGCTAATTGCGCTCCGCTGCGCCGTAATACCAATAAAGCGAGATTTAGAAAGCAGGAGGCTCCAGAGAGTAAATCAAGGGCACGGTGCGGGCTCGGCAGCCTGCACTGCTATGAGCCACTGCTCCCCGGCACTGGGGAGGGATGGGGGACCCCACCGTGAGGACCCAGGTGTGGGGTGCCCGTTGCACCCCAAGCCCTAGGGCAGAGGGGTTTTGTGGGTGTTGTGCCCTGGCCTGGGAACCTTGACTCTTCCCTGGTGTTGGAGGGCCCCTGTCCTTGTGCCCTCCCTGGCAGCAAAGTTTCTCCTGACCCCTTTTTCCTCTTTCAAGGCTGCCACCATGCTGCTTTTTTACTGCGTTGCCATGGAAATTCTGCCTGCATCCATCCATCCCCTGTCCTGCCTGCATGGTCCTACCTCCATCCATCCATCCCAGGTCTTGCCTCCATTGTCCTGCCTGTATCCATCCATCCATTCATCCTCAGTCCTGCCTCCATCATCCTGCCTGCATCCATCCCTGGTCCTGCCTCCATTGTCCTGCCTCCATTGTCCGGTCCTGCCTGCATCCATCCATCCCTGGTCCTGCCTGAATCCGTGTCCTACAGCCGGTGAGTGCCACCAACCTCCCTCCTCGAAGAGGGTTTGGTGGGCTTGCTTGGGCCCCACCTCCCATCTCTCCAAGCACTGGATCAAGCCTTATTAAAAGATGAAAAGTAGGAGGTGGGCACCCTGGGGTTGTTCAATCTGGCTATGCTGGTCCCTTTTTGAAGCCCCTCCATGTGCCGTGGCGTGGGCGTGCTCTGTCAGAGTAGGGTTGTGCAGAGACAACCACCGTAATGAGAAGAGCTGAAATTGCTGTGGGAGGGGGGCAGAGGGTGGTGCTGGTGAGATAACAACGTCTCCATCCCCACCATCAGGCAGCTGCAGGCTTTCTAGGCTTTTCTAGCCCTGAGCAATGGAAGAGCTGAGGCCGTTCCTGTTCCACTCTCCTCCCAACCCCTCATTTTCATCTCACGTTATGGCATGGAAATGTTTGACTTTACAGCCTGGGTTTATATTGCCAGGAAGTAACTTAACCGTGCTCTCCAAGTGTTGGAGCTGCATTTCTTTTTGATGATTTCAAAGATTTATTAAGTTCTCCCAGGGAGAAGGAGGGGGGTGAGGAAAAACCCAACCACGACACAACCCGAGCCACACACCAGCGAATAAGATTCAGCGGTAAGCCCAGCGAATAGACTGGAAAATATATGTGCAGCGTTTAGAGATCTTTGCCAGACCGTTTGTGTGCCACCAACCACGTGATGGTGGCCAGCAGAGACAGGGAAAGGATTGTTCCTCTCTGCTCTGCCCTCGTGAGCCCCCAGCTGGAGTCCTGTGTCCAGATCTGGGCCCCAACACAAGAAAGATGTGGGACTGTTGGAGAGGGTTCAGAGGAGCCACAAAGATGCTCAGAGGGCTGGAGCAGCTCCCCTACGGAGGGATGCTGAGGGAGCTGGGCTTGTTCAGCCCGGAGAAGAGAAGGCTGCAGGGGGACCTCATTGCAGCCTTCCCGTCCCTGAATGGAGCAGAGAAACAGGAGGGGAATCAGCTTCTTAAAGGGCAGACAGGGGCAGGACAAGGGGGATGGGGTGAAGCTGAGGGAGGGAAGGGTTAGGTGAGATATTAGGGGGATGCTCTTTCCAGAGAGAGTGGTGAGGGGCTGGAACAAGCTGCCCAGAGAGGGGGTGGGTGCCCCATCCCTGGGGGTGTCCAAGGCCAGGTTGGCTGGGGCTCTGGGCAACCTTGTGTAGATCCAGGCCTGGAGGTTGGTGGCCCTGCCTGTGGCAGGAGGTTGGAGCGCTGTGATCCTTGGTGTCCCTTCCAACTCAGACCAGTCTGTGATTCTATGGTGCTCAGCCTTATCCTCAGTGTTATCCCTCCTGGCTCAGCTTTTAAGGCTCCCCTTCTATTTCAGGGTTCGGATCTAGGACCCAAACAAAGGGTAATTAAAGGTTCGTTACCTGTGAGTGACCCTGCACAGTGGGAAGCATTCATCCACAGCACCAGAGGTAGGAAATGCTCTCTGAGCGGTTCCTGGGCAGTTGGTGAACATGAGGGATGGGTCCAGTTCTCTGTGTGAGTTATTCGCAATGAATTAATGGACTGGGTCTATTAATTTACTCCCAAATCCAATCACTGGGGGATGAGGTCACAGCTGGCAGAGAAATACCAGCTGAGTTTTCTGCAAAGTATATTGCCAGCATTTAATTTCACAAGAGTCCAGGAGGGGGGAAAAAAGGCGTTAAGAAACGATGGAGGCTTGGAAATCTGCCGGGGCTGGAGCCAGGAGGGACCCTGCCAGCTGTGGGGTGGGTGAGAGCTGGAGCCAACCCTCCCCCTGAGGATGGGGTAGAGATAAGTGGTGTGGTTTGGTGGGATGATGCTGGTGTTATGGCTGCCCAAGACCCAGCCAGGTCACCGGGGTCATCACTGTACTGTCCCCATGTATTCCAAAGGAAATGACTCTTGAATGTAGATCAGGGGTCTCCGGTGGGGGAGGTGGGTTGCTAGGCCCATGGGTGCATTTGGGAACCCCCTCATGGGGTGATGCTCCATCAACCTGCTACTAGCAGTGACGAGGCATGGGCAGGCGGGAAGAGCCATGCCCGGGGAAGCTGGTCTAAGTTATCACCTCCCCAGATAAATGTGATTTTAAGTAATTAATCATCATTCCCAAAGCCCTGTGAGTATTTGCCTCCCCCCAGCCCTTACCCCCTGTACCCCAGCATCCCTCCAGCCTGGGCAAGGCAGATGCTTCCCTAGGGAAGCACCTGAGATCAACCACCGCTCGCAGCATGTGAAGGATAATAGCTCTGTGGGTTGGTTGCTCACCTGTTCAATGAGCCAATGGGAAATAAAGTTATATTCCTTCCCCAATGCTCCTGTCCCTTTTCCCACAGCGGCCGAGCGGCCGTGTTTGGGTGCGTAACCCTTTGGGGAGATGTCCTGTCCGCTGGGAGATGCCTTACCCAAAGCACACCCCTAATTCACCCGCCCTGGGGACCGATCTGGTTGTGGCCACACTCCGCCGCCCCCCTCCCTCCACCCCCCCCATAGCTTTATGCCTTAAAATTTGCCCATCGTTGGGTAATCAACTCATTATACCACATGTTGGTACTCAGGTGGGACCTGAGCTGTCTAGATCTCCCCTCAATGGAGGAGGGGGAAAAGGGGGGGTTCCTTACATCTGCGGCCGTCACCTGTATTTGCAGGCTCAGCTTTTCCTCTGTAAACCCAACATCCCTTGGTGGGGGCTGAGAGGTTTTAGCATCTGTCAGTGTGAGGAGAGTCACCGTGGGCAGTGCTAAGGGGACCTGGTGCTGGACCAGGCCAAGGGGACATCATAGATATGAGCAGGGATGCCTTCTCCAAAGCCCTGAGGGATGGCAGAGGGGCTGGAACTGTATGATCCTTGGGGTCCCTTCCAACCCAGACCAGTCTGTGATTCTATGCCACCCTCCTCCTCACCCCTTCCCCATCAGGCCATCTCCATCCTTCTCCTTTCCCTCCTGATGAACACTCTGCTTGCTCTTCCAAGTCAGCGTCAATGGGTCTGTCAGAAAAATTAATTTTTTAATTAAAAACATTTTTTTAAACTTTTTTTGGTGGCGCTTTAATGTCTGGGTCTGGAGTAATTATTAGTAGCTCCGGGGAGACTGAGCTTGAGAAAAATTGTTGGTGCTACTGCAAAGGAATTTATCTGATTAACGTCAGCCTTCACATGTGGGGAGGGGGGAAGAGGGGGGATGGATGAGGGAGGGAGTCCCACATCTCTCAAGCAAACTGATTAATCATGGAAAACAAGGCAGGGAGCTGCAGGTGCTGGTTGACCATGTTGGAGGAGGAAGGTTGGGAGCAGCACCACGGGGCTCCTCTGCCATCCTGCCCGTGGGTCCTGGAATGTGGCTTGAGAGATTGAGGTGAGGAGTAGTGGTTTTGTCCCTTGCTGTGATAAGAAGGTAGAAAAACACCCAAGGAGAGCATGAGGAAAGCCCTGGGTGATTCTCACCCCCACGCACCCCTCCTG
Organism: Porphyrio hochstetteri; assembly: GCA_020800305.1. NCBI lineage: Eukaryota > Metazoa > Chordata > Aves > Gruiformes > Rallidae > Porphyrio > Porphyrio hochstetteri. Next base: position 11,604,475 of record CM036915.1, on the reverse strand, counting down.
GGTGGGGAGCGGAGTGGTTGCTGCCAGCCATGGGGCTAGGGATGCTCAGTGGTACCCTCCCATGCCTGCTCACACATTTAGTCTTCCAGGTAGCTAAATCCTTCTCAAAGGTTGCCTGAAGGAAGCAGTTTTACCCTCAGATTTCCCCTCCCAACTTTCCTAAAGCAGAAAGCTTTAGGTTCCTCCCAGAACTCCTGGCTCCGGGGGGTTTTCACTGCACTGGTTTAATCCCAGTAGCCCTGGCTGCTCCGGCCTGGGGCTGGCTTGGGTGTGACACCCATCAGCTTGTGAGTGTGTGTCCCCTTGGCAAACACATCCCAGGAATAGGGACCCCTGGGATGCCCAGGGACAGGATGGATGGAGGGGTGATTGGAGGGAGGGAAGGATGGTGGGAGGGATGGAGGGGGAAGGGATGGAAGGATGCAGGGATGATTGGAGGGATGGAAGGATGACTGGAGGGAGGGATGGAGGTCCTGGGCTGTCTGCGGGGGCAAGAGGGGCCAGATGCTGAACAGCTCAAGACCACCCTCCCCTCACAGCACCTGTTTACTCGACTGCATCTTACCATTATGGGTGGATTCTCTAATGGGTTCTGCAGGCTCCAGGCAAATCCTACCCTTTGTGCTCAATTAACAGGCTATACCTCGGAGAGTGGGAGGTAATATAAATATTTTCCATGTAGTAATAAGACTTTTTTATTATTATTTCCTTTTCTTCTATTTTTTTGGTGTGGTGCTGTCATTATAATATCGATTTGACATCCAGGTGTCAGGAACAGCTGGATGGCAGGGAAAAAAAAGGCAACTTTAATTCATTTTGCAGGCAGAGGAAGGAGGATTGGTGGGGGGAGAAAGATTTTCCTCCAGGCTTTTTTTTCCCCCCCTCCCCATCACCACCTTCCCTCTGCGATGCTCCATGTTCCTCCCTGACAGGAACATTTATAAACTGCCACTGCAGGGAGTATTATTAACAGCTCGATTCCTTAAAGATCCAATTAATTATTCACCTGCTTCCAAATCAGTTTAAGCAGCTTCTAAGCTGCAGCATAAATAATAAAACCAACCCCCAAAAAAACCCCTCCCAACCTTCCCACCTCTCCTGCTCCTCACGCATCCGTGTCCCTCTCCCTGGCATCCATAAAGCTGAGCTATTTAAATTGAGCCAAACCAGCAGTTATTGTAAATTACTGCAGCTCCATTGGCTTCCTGGGCTCTCCACTGAGTTATGCCAGCCAGGATTTTTAACTCATCCTTGTGGGGATGGCAACTTGTCTCTATTTTCTCGTTTTTAGGCTATTTTTGCCTCGTTTTGTCATATTTCCCCCTCTCCCTCCTTTCCTTTTCAGCCCAATATCCTTTTTTAACCTGTTTGCTGTGTGATAAATCATCCCCTAAATGATGCCCGGGCTTGAGCATCAGCTCCAATGCCTTTGTGGAGGGGTGTTTTAGGGGGGTTTCTTCCCCTTTTTGGGAAAGATGTTGATTAGATCTGAGCTTTTGAAGGAGGAAATATCACCAGTGTTCCCCCAGGGTCTGCGGGAAGGGACCCAAAGGGGAAAGACTTCGTCTTTGCCCTTTCCTGGGGTTGGGTTTGGGTGGCCAAAGCGCGTTGAAGTGGCTTTAGGTTTGCAGTGTTGGGTCCCTTAGGGGCCCGCTGGGGTTTTGTGTGTTGGGGTTCAACTTCTGGGCTGAGGTTTGAGTTTAGAAAATCATAGAATCATAGACTGGTCTGGGTTGGAAGGGATGCCACAGGCAGGGCCACCAACCTCCAGGCCTGGAGCTACACAAGGTTGCCCAGGGCCCCATCCAACCTGGCCTTGTGAAATGACAGATATCTGGGGAGAAAACATTTTTGGGAAGAGGTTTGAGCTGTTTCTCTCAGGGAAAGCTGAGACCTGTGGTGGGTTTTAATGGGAGAGGAGAGGGTGGAGCTCTTAGGGTGCTTGGCCATCGCCACCCCAGAAATGCTGAAGGGCAGTGGAGGAGCCGTGGCCAGCACCCCCTTTTCAAGGTTCTGCCTGGCTCGGGGAGGTGGGGACCCTATGGCCAACCCTCTCATGAGGTGATGAGGGGCTGAAGGGACCACTCACCTTTGAAGCTATCCAGCATCTCACCCTGTGGTCCTAACCAGGGAAAATCAGTGAACCCCGTGGTGAGGGAGTGGGCATGGATACCTGAAGGATGCTTGACTCCAGAAACAGACCCCAAACAGCAAAAAAAAATTAATTAAACTGTTAAAAAACCCCTTTCCTGTTGCAGGGTCCATCTCTGGTGCGAGCGCAGCCGCCTTCTCACAGGCTTCAAGCAGGCCAGGCCAAACCTTTGCATAGATTAGCTGCTAACAATGGCGTTAATAACGATAATGGCCCGAGCGGCCCTGTGCCTGCGTGAGAGAGACTTAGACAAATCTACGAGCACCAGGTAATCACGGCGTTTCATTCCGTCAAAGAGATCAATCATGTGGAGAACCCATTCATCAATCAGGGGCTTAGCAGGCAGGGAGGGAATGCAGGCAGCTCGCAGTGCCATGCGCCCCCCTGCACCCCAAAAAGCCCCTCCTGGGGGGTGGAAAAGGCAGGGGGGTTGTCCACCGGGATTGGAGCAGGGCTGGGGAAGCGAGATATCGCTGGGTTTGTTTAGGGGGGGCATGTCAGAGCCTTGGTGACCTCAAAACCCACCCAGGCTCCAGGCAAAGCCCCTGCTCCTCTCTCCGCTCGAGGATGCTCCCCTCTCCCTGTCTGATGGGGCCTCCTTCGCCAGAGAGATTGTTTGTTGCTGCTTCTCCATCTGGCTGGAATCGCGCCTGTCTTCCACTGTGTTATTTGTTGCCCGATTGCCACTTGTAACCCATCCTTTCTCCTTTGCTTTCCACCCAGGAGATGTCCTCAGCTGCGTGGTCCACAGTACCCTGTGTGGGATCCCAGACTGGAAATCCTGTCCTGGGGGACTTTGTGCTCTGAAAACCCGGACCTTGCTCCAAAGAGCATCCATAAATCTGTGGTCCTGGCAGCAACCAGCCAGCAGACAGGGAACGATGGGGAGCCGTCCCGTGGCAGCTCTGCTCCAGCAAGCGGTGGGAGGTGATGGAGTCTCTCCCCACCTGCAGTGAGTCTGGGGCTGGACTCTGCCCGAGAGGAGTCAGCTGGCAGCCACGGGGGCCAAGCATAACCTTAGAGAAGGGATGATGAGAGAATGCTAGTGGCACAGTATGGGCAGCTTGGGGTCTGCAAATCTTGCTGGATAACCCTTTATTGCTGCTGTGCTGGCAAGGGGAGAACCCCGGTCCTCCAGCTTCCCAGCTCTGAACCCCATGGGAACAAGGCTGAGCTCTAGCCTCCTCTGGTACCTGCATCAAGCCCCCCAAGTCTGCATCGCAGAGCACAGCCCATTGCCCTGGGGCTCAGCGACATTATCTCCAGGGGTTGACCTCAACTTCCTCAAAAGCACTAAGCCTTCCTCACTATGCCATGGCCAGCATCCCTCAGCACGGTACCCAGCTACCCCAACACCTCTGCGGGAGATGCTCAACAGGTAACGGCATCTCTGTCCTCAGGTCCGCTCCAAGAAGGGATGTAGGGCTGGTAGCAAACCCTGGGCAGACACACATCTGGCTCTGCCCTCCCTTCTCCCACCCCTGCCTGGCCCATTCCCCTCTTTCTCCTGGCAGCAACCCTTTCTTCCTCCCCTCTCCTCCTTTTCCCCACTTCTGGGAGGCCGCTTGATTGCCTGACTCCCTTCATTAGCGTAATACCTCCTGGAAAATTGGTAAACAGAGGCGTATGAATGAGGTGTTGATTGCAATCAGCAGGGGAGAAGGGGGGCTGAGAGTGCTGGAGAGGCCAACCATGCTTCCCAATCAGCTGGTGGCCCGGGGTGGCTGCTGGAGAGGATCCGGCTCCCCAGTACGAGCCCCTCGGAGTGGCTGCCCCACACGGTTCGTGCTGGGGCATGGATCCTCCTCCTTCAGCAACTGCTTGAGCATCCCTCCGCAGAGGGGATAAGGTACTGGGGTATGGATCCTCCTCCTTTGGCAACGGCCTGAGCATCCCTCCACAGAGGGGATGAGCTGGATGGGGTCTGGGGGAGCCCGTCCTCGCTGCTGGGGTGGGTGGGATGAGGAGTAGATGGATACCAGGACACCCTGTCCCAGGCTGATTCCAGGGTGAGAGCACCCTGGGGCTCTCAGAAAAGAAGAGCTTGAAGAGATAAGCAGGATCTAAAGTACATCCTATTATTAATTGGGGCAGGATGCCACGGAGCTGATCCCTTCCCCGTCCGTTCCCCTGACACCGCTGGAGGTGTCCTGGGGGAGGCAGAGGACATGGGGCTGGTATCAGATGATGCAGAGGGAAATTTGCCGAATTTCTGGCTTGTTGCATGGTTAAATGGTTGAAACCACCGTACCCTGGGCTGTCTGGCTTCTCTGGGTCCACAGAGGTGCCCCAATCACAGCATTCGGCTCAGGGACAAAGTGAAGATGGCCAGCATGATGCCCATCGCCCAGCCCAATGCTGTGCTGCAGCAACGGCTGCTTCATCCCGCTCCTGATCCTGGGCTCCTGCCAAGGTGCTCACCCAGAAGTGTCTGTCATTAAAGCAGCTCTTTAGGTGTGCAGAAGTTGCCTAATTTTTCAAGGATGCTGCAAAACCCCAGGTGCCCTTGAAGTCAGGGGGTGCTGAAAGTACTGATACCTCTGAAAACGGGTCATGGGAGACTTGTATCTGATGCCTATTGGGAATAGGTGGGCAAAGAGCCAGTCCATGTGGTAGGAAGGCTGTATCCCTATTAGCAAAAGGAGGGTGTCGAGGGGGTTCCAGGGAAGTTCAGGAGGCAGGCTGCAGGTGGGGAAACCCCAAGAGGGAAGGGAAAACCCCTTGAGGAAACACTTCCCTGTGGAGCATCCCTGTCCCCATCCGGCCCAGGTTCCCCCCTCCCCATCCCCAGCCTTCCCACTTGGCAAAAGGTGGCTAAACTTCTTGCAAAGTCCTGCCTGGAAAAAGCAGTTGGAATAGGATCCCAGAGGATAAAAGCAGGAATTAGAGGAGGGCACCTGAAGATGTGGCTCAGCCTGGGAGAGGCATCCCTACAGAAGGAGGCAAAAAAACGCCGGCAGTTTTGCCACGGCGCATCTGTTATTTGACCTTCTGAAGCTCTATTTGTGGAGGTGGTTGTTATTTTTCATTAAATCTTTTAATCTAAAATCCCATTAGGCTCAGCAGCGCATTCGTTTGCGAGCAGAGGCAAAACAGTTCTGTGTTTGCTCATTCCTGCATCTTCTTCCTCCCTTCAAACAAGATGTAATAAAGTGTTTTTCTCTTTCTCTCTCTCTCTCTCTCTTGTTTCTCCTTTGTGGTTTGGCTTTTTTAGGAGCCTTCCAGGCACTTCAGCTTGGTTTTTACCCCGCCCCCCCCCCCCCCCCCCCCCCCCCCCATACACACACGTTCCTCCCAGCGCCGCACGCTGCTCCTAGCTCTGCTGCTTTCTGGGCTGTTGAAATCAAATAATATTCACATGATGTCCTCAGGAGCGGGGACTTTTCTTTGTCTGGTTCTCCTGCCTGGCTGTTAAACCAGAATAAAACAGCATTAAAAAAAAGAAGGTACATTGAGGGGGAGGTTTTGGTCTTGGGGGTTACAAAACCCTGAGTATGTGGAGCAAAGCTGGCAGCTCACGGTGGGGACAACCCAGTCCCTGCAGCCAGGGAGGCACCATGGTGGCCCTTTGCCATAGTTTTCCTCCTTCCCCTGTCTCTGGCATCTTTATTTGAGGAATCACTTAAGATCAGGCTCTGAATAATTCACAGGAGCATACGGCTGTCCACCCTAACCCATCCCATCACAACTTCCCTCCACTTCAATAATTCACTTTCCCAGCAGGAGCCGATGTGCTTCCCTCGTACAGGGGGTTGCCACTGGGCACGCCTGGCTCCTCGGCCAAAATCTCTTCCTGAGGAGGAGGAAAAAGGGGATTTAAGGCCAAGTGACTTTGTTTTAAGAAATGCCAGCTTCCAGGCAGAGCAGAGGGTTTGCCAGGAGCTTGTTCAGCTGCTGGAAAGGCAATAATAAAGTGCTTGGAAAACGGTGTTGCCTTGCTGCCGGAGATGCTCCTCTCGCTGCCAAGCATTGGTTTGAGGTCCCTGTGGCAGCAGCAGGTCATGGATCAGCATCCTCCCTCCCCCAGAGCATCCTGGACCCCCCCACTGCTGGGGATATGCTCCAGTCCCATTGGTCTGGCTGGTCGGGAGCTGCATCCCACCTCAGCCTTCCCAATGAGGTATCAGCTCGGGGTTATTTTCGCCCAGCAAACGAACTCAGTGTGGTTTAATTAGCTAACGATGGCCAGTAACAGCTTGTAAGAGTGAGAACAGCACCAAGCTGTGGGGGTTTGGTGGTTTCTCTGCTCAGGTTCTGCTTATCTGGGTAAATTAGGGATTAATTTAAAGGAAGGATAAAGGCTCTTGTAGGATATGGATAGGGGTGTGTTGGGCTGAGATATATAACACACAAGGTCTTAGCAATGGGTTTCCTGCTGTGGATCTCTTTTCCTGCTACCTCAGAAGTGCGGCAGTGATGCATGGTGAGGGACCGCAGCCATGGGTAACTATCAGGCTATGGAGTGGGGAAGAGCAGGGTAAACCCCCTGGGGAAGGGTGCTTTTGCTGTAAGGCAGTTTGAGGTAGGTGATGGTGGAGGTGCTTGGGTGCCCGTGGTAAGAGCAGGGCTTGCAGGAGAGGGTTTGTGCTTATGCTAAGTGCGGTGAATTTAATTTCCTTGCGATGGCACTTCAGCGTTACAAGGCGCTTCAGAGAAATCAGAGAGGGCCTGAAGCAAAATGCAGCTGAGTCAATTGAAGTTAACTTCCCTGGGCACGGGGCCAAGCCCCTCTTTACAGGCTATTTTCCACAAAGTCAGTGGATTGCCTCTAAAAATGGTATTTTCTGTTGCTTTTCAGGCAGCTGCCTTGAGCCTGCTCCAGCCCTGGTAAGCTGTGTGTGGACAAGCCTGTGTTTGCAGGAGTGGGGGGGCAGGCTGTGAGGAGCCAGCCTTATCCCCCCACTAAATCTCTTGGACAAGCCCTAAAGGTGCTATGGGGTGGTATAGCCTCCCTCCTGCTCCTTCCAGGCACTGCAGCATCACCTGAGGAGGACTATGGGGTCTGAGCTGGCTGGAGGAAGGTAAGGGATGTTTTGCAGCCCCTGTGATGTGGGGAAAGGTGTACAATTGGGCAAGGTAAAGCTGCCCCCACCCCCCTGGTGGCAGGGGGGTGCCCAACACTGAGGAGTGGTGTGGCTGGGAAGGGATGTGATGGGGGCGCTGCCTTTGGGGCTGGAGGGTCTGGGCAGGTTTGCTGCAGGTTGGGGTTGGGTTGAATGAAACCCTGGCCGGGGTGTGGGAGGCTCAGGGCTCCCTGCCTCATCAGGCAGAGCATCTCCTAGCTCTGCTTTCAGGGCTTTTATCCCCTAAAGCTTGCTTCCTGCACTGTGTAGGGGGACAGGAGAGGTGTATGCTGCTTCCTCCCCCGACCCCACTGCCCCCCAGTGTGATGCTGCAGCCCCCCAATAGCTGCTGTCTAATTGCTTGATAGCCGATGGGGGGAAGGAAGCCACTGCTTTGGCTTCAAACAAAACATGCCCTTAACCAACTAATTAACCAGCTGACTTGCTCCCTGTCCTCCTGTGATGGATGATTTTTCACGCCGTTTCGGCACTGCTAAAGAGCTGAGCTGCCATCTCCCCCTCTACATCCTGCCCCCCCGCCTCCAGCACCAGACCTGGGCTCTGGCAATGAGCTTGTGCCCGGCATCCCAAGGGGATGCTTTGCCTCTTCTCCCCCGTCTTGCTCAGCCTTCTCTTTGCTGTCAGCCCTTTTTCTATTTGCAGGCGCTTCTTCTGGCCTACTTGCATCCAGTTCATTTTCCTTTTTCTTAAATAAAACCTGACTCCAGGCCTTATTTGGTAAATAGGAGCTAGGAGAAGCCGGGCTCGCTCTTTCTTCTCCTGACAAGCCTTTCAGGATGGGGGAGATGAGATGGAAAGAGAGACAGATGAATAGGATGGAAAAAGCGGGCGAAGAAAAATAAACACGAGATAAAGGGAGCGTGGGAGAGAAAGTAAAACGAGGCAGATCTGGAGCTGGGATGGGGAAGCAGTGTAAAAGCAAGGAGGGGAGATTTGATCAATCCCAGCCCCCACATGTGAAGTGAGGAGCAAACTGGGAATGTATTGGTATAGCATGGGCAGCGCTCAGCATCTTTCCCCAGCTGCTCCTGGATTTGGGCAGAGGGACCTGGCGTAGCCGTGTTTGTATATCCAGGAGCTCTCTCCTTCTCTTCTTGTGTCCCTCAACAAATTTTTGCCCGGGGTGCAGGTCGCTCATACAAGCAGCCGGACACTTTAACCTGGCTCTGTCTCCAGCTGTCAAACCCTGTAAATATCTGGGAGGCAGTTAATGCTGGGAAACAACTGAGGGGCTTTAAATGCAGCCCAGAGCCAAACCCACTGCTGGTAGGGCTCATAAATATCCTCTTTGTGGGGTGGGTTGTGTTTTTTCTTCTGTAAGAAGGCAGCAATAAAAGAGAACAAAAAGCCCAAGTCATGGTGGGGTGGCTTCAGCATCCCTGGTGCTTCCTTTACCCCTTCCAGGGTGTTTCTAATAGCCACGAGTTGTAAAGCTGAGTTAATTGCAGGGGAAAATGATGGGGATGGACACAACTGTAGTATGGGGGGGGGTACACTGGGCACGGGGAGCCTGGTGAGGTGGGGAGCTGGCCCAAGAGCCTTATGAAGGGCTCAGTGTGGAAATTACTGGGTTTTCCTATTATTTCCCTGCTTCCAGTTTCACCTGAAGGCAAGTAACCTGCCCCAGCTCTTGCAACCACTGGCTCCATTGGCAGCAGCAAATGAAGTCCTTGGTTGAAGAGATGAAGTGAGGGCTGAAGTTATCTCTGCTGAACCCTGGGGTGAGTGGTGGGGGAAACGGGTGCTTACCCACACCGAGCAAATCCCTAATTCTTCCCTATTGGGGTGTGTGTGGAGAAAACCCCTTCTTTTTATCACAGGTCCCATCAGCCCTAAAAGCCAAGGACCCTTGGGGCGGGAGGAGTGATGCTAAGGGAAGGCGGAAGCCCTGTCTGGAGGGGTAGTTCTGTCCCAGTTGTGATTATTATGGGATTTTTTGGTAGTAAGATGAATTCTCAGCTGGAGAAAAATCAATGGTGGGACTCGAGGAAGCTAAATTGGCCAAGCCATGGGCAGCCCTGCCCCTTCCTGGGTGTCGGGATGTGTGGCTGTGCTGAAAGGGGGGCAAAAGCCACCTTCAAAATCCTTTGAAATTGCCCAAAATTATAGGAATCTCTTAAAATACGAGGGGAAGAGACAGAAATGTGGATTTTCTTTAAAGAAAAGTTGGCGGTGGACTTTGGAGGAGAGAGGGAAGCTGCCTTCCCTCTGCTGAAGGCATCTGGGGAGGGATGGGGTGGGTTCCCCCCACCCCACCCCATCCTGATTAGAGCTGGAGGCTGACCTGCTGTTCCAACTTTCCCACCAAGCAGCACATTGGCTTTAACAGAAAGCCCATCTGTCCCCAAAATTTCTTTAATTCCATCCTCTTAGACCTGTCTTCTCAAGCATAGCCCCAGTGATGTCCGCCTGCCCTGCCGATAGACCCAGTGTCCTCAGTCGCTTCATTTTTTGGCAGCTTCAGCTCCTTCATGGCAGGGAAGCAGGGGAGATGCTATTCCTTCCCTATCCCTGAGGATGCCGTGATACTGATGGGTTTGGGGATGGCTGTTTTTGTCCTTGTTGCTGAGGGATGCAGTGGATGTTTTTTGGGTAGGAGGTGGGATGCTGTACAAGCCTGCCCGTGAGTTATCAGCGATATATCATAGAATCACAGGGGTTGGAAGTGACCTCGAGAGATCATCGGGTCCAACCCCCTGCCAAAGCAGCTCCCTAGCTTATATTGCACAGGTCAGTGTCCAGACAAGTCTTGAATATCCCCAGGGAAGGAGACTCCACCACCTCCCTGGGCAGCCTGTCCCAGGGCTCTGTCACCCTCACTGGGTAAAAGTTCTTCTGCATGTTGGTGCGGAACTTCCTGTGCTCTAACTTGCAGCCATTGCCCCTTGTCCTGTCCCCACAGACACTGAAAAGGGGCTGGCCATTTCCCCCTGCATCCCATACTTAAGATATTGCCCTTGCTGGTTTGGAGCAGGTGCCTGCCCTGTGGGACACCCAGGTCTTGGCTGACCTTTGATGCTCACTGCAAGGGCTGGGAAAGTTGCTGGGAGCCTGGCCCTGAGGCTTTAATGGGTAGGAAGCCCTTCTAGAGGAGAAAGGACATGGGGGTGTGTGGGGGGAATATAAAGAAACAATTTTCTTCTAACACTTCTCATGTGAGACCTTACAGGAGGAGGTCTTTAAAATTAATAATGTTCTTTCTTTTTCTCCCTCTCTATTCCCAAGACTCTGGGTTTAAATTACTGAAATGTCAAATACTATTAAGTCCCAATCATGTGTTTGTGATAACGAAGGGACTGATTTCCAGCCAGTTTACAGCTCTGATCTGTTCTCCCCCCTCCCTCCCCTCGTCTATTTTCCTTGGCTCCGATTAAAACCTCCTTTATTAGATTTGGTCTTTCATTGGCTCCCTCTGATTTCCATCCTTTGTAGTCCAAGGCTGGGGAAAGCCTTGCCATTGAGAAGAAGGTTTTGAAGGCTTTTTAACAGTCTGGTGCTTTCCTCCAGCACCTTCTCAGACCAGCCTCCTCCATACACCTCATACATAGCATTGAGGTGCTGGAACAGGCTGCCCATAGAGGGGGTGGATGCCCCATCCCTGGGGGTGTTCAAGGCCAGGTTGGATGGGGCCCTGGGCAACCTAGTGTAGATCCAGGCCTGAGGTTGGTGGCCCTGCCTGTGGCAGGGGGGTTGGAGCTCTATGATCCTTGGGGTCCCTTCCAACTCATACCATTCTATGATACCCTGATGCCATGCTCTGCTGGAAGCTCCTGGGGACCCTGAACCCCATTGTTTCTCTTCTCTCTTCCTCCTTTCTGCACTTAGGACCTGATGATGTTAAGGAGTTTAGAAGCCCATGGAATGATCTCACACAGTGGCCTTGCAAGGAAAGAGCTTTGTTATTTTCCTGAGTTGCTGGTTTTTCGGTTGAGAGGGATGATCTAAGGAAGGATGTGTGAATGGGGGATGCTAAACATACCCAACCAGAAGGGATGGGCATCGAGGGGATGAGGTGCTCCTGCTGACAGCTTCATCAGTTCCCAGCCCCCCTTGGGCTGGGCTCTCCGGGGTGGGAGGGAGCTCAAAGGGTTAATGTGTGATTTAGGACTCAAAGATACAGCTGTATGGAGAGAGGAAAGCCTCTGTCGAAGGCTTTAGGAAATAATTTGCTTTGGCACTTTCTTATGAGGAGAGTGAATTGATTTTTGCTGGGCTCTGTCAGGCTGAATTATGAATGGGGGGAAAAGCAGGGCTGCTGCTCCCGGAGGGGAAGGTGTGATAATTAGAGGTGTGTGAGGCTGGGGTGGGGGGGGGATCGGGGGCTGTCCCCTCCCAGTGATTCCCACATGAATTTCTACCCACAGCCCATGCAGAGGTGGGGTTGTTCCAGCCTGGACGCAGAGGTGACCCCCCCACTTAGCTTCTCCTGGCCTGATTGGGGGAGCATGGCTTTCCTGGACACACCCCCCAAACCCTCTCCTCTCCCTGGCTTTGCTCCTGACGCTGTCTGCATCCATCTCCACGAGTGCGGTGCTGAGGATGCTGCTGGTGGGGTGGCTCGGTCCCCCCAAAGTGCTTTATTGCTCGATGCTGCTCTTGGAGGCAAAGCCCCTCCCGTAGGCTGCTGGGAGTTGTAGTGCCGGCACCGGAACGGAGACAAAGGCAGGCTGGGGGCTCGCTGCCGGCCTGACCCGTGCGCTGCCCCGTAGCCTGGGCTGAGCATCCCGCCGTGCGGCTTGGCTTGGCTGTGGGTTGCCAGCTCGAGGGGACGCGGTGGGGAGGAAAATGAGGTCTGGGCTTCTCCCCTCGCCCTCCTCTTTCATTTCTCTCTTACAAACCAGCTCTGGCTCCACGGTAAGACCTGGGAACAGTGATTGCTGGAGGAGAGAGACCCTGTAGGAAAGCCTCACCTAGCTGCAGAGCCTTCCCAAACAAAGGGGCTTGGAGTATCCACTTCCTGCTCTGCCCCTTTTCCCAGTAAATCCCCCCTCCGAAGAACAGCTTGTCCATTAAACAGCCTGCTTCATAATCACAGCTAACCCAGTAATAAGCACCGGGTTCATCCAGCTCTGCACAGCATCCCCCGGTTCTGGGGAGGATGGAAATGCCCTCCTCCCTAGGGAAAGAGCAGGCACGGAGAGGAGGAGGAGGAGGCTACCACATGCCATATCCAGCACCTCAGGAGGGTGGGGGGTGTGTGATGGATGGATGGAGGGGGTAAACACACACACACCCCCACACCCACCCCTGTTGTCTCCTGGAGCTGTAGCCCAGCCCCTCCCCACACCCCCCAGGTAATTGTGCACAGCAATGGACTCCCATTTCCCTGCTCAATCGCTTTGCATGTGCAATTACCCGTCCCTGCACGTATCCGTGGGCACGCTCAGGTGCCGGCTGCCAGCCTTCGGTGGCCGCCGCGCAGCCCCGGCGCTCGGCGTTTGAGCAGAAGCCATTTTCCATATGAAGCTGCAGGACCTGTGGGGTAAATAAATGGGTTTGTAAGCCTGGCAGCATAATGAGTTAATTTAAAACCTGCCTTCCCTCCTTGGGTATTAATTTACTTGGTATTATGTGTAATCTTTCACTTACTGGGGTTTCACAGGCTTCTTTCTCCTTTTCCCGCTCTGGCAGCTCCCTGGGATGCTCTACCTTCAAGCAGGAGGAAGCCAAGCTGGGGGATGGAGAGTGGAGAGCAGAGAAGCTGATGGATCCCACAGGAGCCCAGGGTGGCACCTCGTGATCTGCTCTCCTGGGGGCTGGGCAGGCAGGTGTGGACCCTCTTCCCAGGTGGCCAGGGAGGGGGATGCTACATCGGTGCCATTCACCAAGGTGTTAATCACTTTGGGAAGGCTGGAGGGAATTAATCATCTCTAATCAGGACAGTGGGAGCTGACAAGCAGCTGGGGGTGGAAGTGAGGCTTGCTGCCTGCCTGGGCATGGGGGATACCCAGCTCTGCTCCCCCCCTCCCTGGGCCGGGGAGGGGACCTCCAGCCACTGTTCCCCCTGTTTCTCCACCTTTCCCCAGCTCCATCTTTGCTGGCTTCCCATAGTCAGTCCTGAGTGGAGGGGCTGGTATTTGGCTGCCTGGGGATGATCATGCCTGAGCATCCGTCATGCTGGTCTTGCTCCTGCCCTCCTGCCAGCAGCCATGAAGCCAGGGGTGTGAGTGGATGGCACTTGACATGAGCACCTCTCAGAAGGGGCCCGAAAGGCCAGGGTGGTGAATAAAAGGCTGGCGCAGCCAGGGAAAGCGAGGCAGGGAAGGTGGCAGCAAGAGCCAAATGGCACAGAGCGAGATGGGGGTCCCCATCTTATGGTGTGGCTTTGTGCCTCCAGCCTCACTGCTGGGCTTTGTGTCACCCTGTTAACAAAGCTGTGGTGCCTCAGGGTCCTGATCCCCCCAGATTGCCTGCTGGTCCAGCTGAAGAGAAACCAGAGGGTGAGATATTGCAGGTGGAACACAGGGAGGGAGGGGGGACAGGCAGCGGGCAGGGCTTGCCAGCAACCCTGTGATGATGTGGTGGTTGGTGCCAAAAGCACAGCAGACACGTCTGACAGCATCAGGAGGCTCACCTGGATCATCACCGAGGCGGATTAGCTTCAACTGTCTCCTAGAAGGACCGACTGATGGATTGTCTTGAAGGAAGAGACTTTTATGGGGTTTATTTAAGCCTGGCTGAGTTGAGAGCCTGTCTCTGAGGCTATGGGAGAGGGGAAGCTGCAAGGCAAAGTGTGTGGGGCAGGGCTGCGTCCAGCCTGTGTGGTATGATGTCATGGGCAGGAGGTTCGGTCCGTACCCAGCTGCCTCTTCTGTGCCCGGGGAGCATCAGCAGCAGCAGCTGCTGCTGGGAACATCCCCCTCCCTCCCCTCTTGCTAAAGAACGTAGGTGAAACTTGCTGTGCCATGACTTTAATCAGCAAAGAAAACTGCAAAGCCTTTTTTTTTTTTTTCCTCATCCCCCCCCTTTCTCCTTTCCCCACCTGCTGAATTCAGTGCCCGAATGTGAATTAGGTGGTGTTTGGGCTTGGCTGCGTGCCCACTTCCCATCCTAATGCAGGGAACCAGCCTCTCCTGCACATCCAGCCTCCCAGGCTAATTCTGGGATCAGCCCCTTGTACTTCACACCATGAGCAATAACCCCTGGAAATGATTAAAGGCTCCTTCAAGCACCCCAGGCGATGAAGCTCATCCCATGCTGGTGAGCTGGAGCATCCCATAGCACCCATGGGTGGCCGGGCAGGGCGGCTTCAGCCGTGGCACTGGGCTGGAAAGTGTGCTGCTCCAAGGAGCTTGTGCGTGCCCACAGGAGCAACGGGCAGCCTGGGGAAGGGGTACAGGGGTAGGTATTGGGGGGGTGGGTGAGGGATGTACTGGAATGGTACCCGCAGGCTTGCACCTATGGGTCCTGGGTCAGTGCAGAGGGAGTAATTTGCAGCTCCATTAGCACTTGGAGTGGGCACCCTGGCCCCCCCCCGTTTGATAAGAGGCGAGTTCCACTGAATAATGAGCAGTAATTGGATTTCAGGGTTAACCAGCTCGCAGCAAAAATAGAAAAGGGCGGGAGAGCCATTGGATATTTCTGTTCTGGCTCATCAGGCACTGGAGGTTTATCTCTGCTGAGAATAGCTCAGGAGAGGTAAAGTTATTAGTGACCATCGGAGCATGGTGATACCATCTCCCTCCTGTGTTTCATGGGATGAGTCTGTGCGGCCTCTGTGAGTTTCGGTTAAGGCTACAGGAGTTTATAACCCCCCCCCACTGCGGGAGAGCTCTGCGCTGCAGCGGAGAGGAATCAGCCCTCCTTAGTATGCAGGAGCACCCAACCAACCTCTCCTCATCTTAGATGGAGGGGAAGGCAGGAGCCAGTGGGCTTGGATGGCCAATGGTTGGGTGGCAGCGTTCAGTAGGCATGAGGCAAGGTCTTCTGATGGTGTCACCACGTTCGAGGCAGTGATAAGACATGGGTGGCCTCGGAGGTGGTATGTGATGCTCTGTACACCGTGGTGACAGCAGGAAGCGGTGCGGGGAAGGGCTGAGGGCATGGCGGCGGGGATGGGGTCTTCTGAGGCGAGCCTTGAATGCGCCTTGGTTTGTTTAGGCCGGCGAAGGGAAAGCGGAGCAGGGATATGATTAGGCTCCATAAATATATCGAGCGAGTAAACACCAGGTACGGAAAGGAACCATTTAAGCTAAAAGACTGTGTTGGCACAAGGACAAATAGGT
The DNA here is from genome assembly GCA_020800305.1 of Porphyrio hochstetteri. Taxonomy (NCBI): domain Eukaryota; kingdom Metazoa; phylum Chordata; class Aves; order Gruiformes; family Rallidae; genus Porphyrio; species Porphyrio hochstetteri. Next base: position 11,589,014 of record CM036915.1, on the reverse strand, counting down.
TTAAGCTGGCTAATGTAGGCTGGAAATTAGGAGATGGGTTTTAACCATGGGAAGCAGAGGAGGAAAAATAGCTCATTGCTTTCCCAAAGGAGCTGGACTGGGAGCAGAAAACCAACAGGAGTCATCAGCGTCCTGCCCGCTCCAGGATCCATCCAGGAACCTCTGGGCATGGGGTGCACTGCTGGCATCCCCCAGGGGATCCCTAGTTTCATAGGGCAGGGAGCATCCCTTCAGGCTGGGAGAACTGATGCCAGCATTCCTCTGCCCCAGCTGGCCCACCAGTTCTGGATTTCGCCTCCTGCCTGAGATTATTCTGAATTCCCTGTGTATCCTATGGCCTGCCGAAAGGATGGGGGAAGAATCTGCTGATGAGGGCTCTAATCAGTTTTGAGAGCAGGTAATTTCTCAGCTAGAGATCATCTCCAAACAGGAAATCAGATTCAGGAGGCGGCTGCTTTCCACGGTGCGTCACGGTGGACTAGGGCAAAGCTTGTTGTAATAATAAGCAGGGCTGGAATAAGATCATTGTTACTAATGTTATGCATTAATTACCTTACAACCCTCCTACTGGGTGGGTTTTCCTACCTTGCTTATCTCTGGTGTTAATAGAATAGGAGTAATTCCAGGCCTAATCCTGGCGCCTGGGCAGGGGGTTTGGATGCTGTGCCTCCTTCCCGAAACCGGAGGAAAAAAACACCACCATTCCCTGCCTTTCTGTGCATTTTGAGCCTGGCACTGTGCCTGGGATCGTAGTAAGGAGGGAAAGCATCTGATGGAAGCCACCACTGGATGGAGCCTCAAAGGTCGTAGTGATCCCATTCCCCGGGTTCTGGGTACGGACGGTGTTCACTGGCAAAAAATGCCGAGTGCGAGAGCAGTGAGCATCACTCGGCTCCGTACCCTTGGGTGAGCTGCCCGCATCCCTGCCTGCATCCCTGCCCACTCTTGCTGCCTAGGCTGGGGTGCTCTGTAAAAACTCCCCAAGGAACGTAACCATGTAGGGAGAATTCCAGGTTTGGTTAAAAGCTTCAGCTCCCATTCGAATAATACCACCAGGAGGAAAGGAAAACATCCGATGGGGTTTCAAGTTTGGCTTGGCTTGTGGAAAGGAGCCCAGTGGCTTTTCCCCATGAGCCCTCTGCGGCATGTCTCCCCCCAGCCCTGGGAAGTTGGGGGAGGTGAGGGGGGGTGGATGGGGGGAGGCAAACCCGGCCAGGGGGATAAGATTGGATCTGGGAACAGAACAATGCACAATTCAATCATCTCGTGAGCTCGGAGCAGAGCACCCCGAACGCTGCGATGGGTTTTTACGGATGAGGGGGCTGCAGAGAGGGCCGCTCAGGGGAGTGGGCTGTGCCACAGCTCTGTATGCTTTTCCGCAAGGATTAGTGTCTCCCGATCCGTGAGACCCGTGCTGAGTGTAGTGGGATGTGGTGCAAATTGAGGTTGCAGAACGGTGGCTGAGGATGTTCCTGCAAGGCTGCTGGTGGAGCTGTGTGCACCTGGGGACAGCTGGTCCCAGCATCCTCCCACCGCAGTGTGACTGGGGGGTCACTGGGAAGGTGCCAGGCAGGGATAATCCTCAGGGATCCAGGAATGCCTCCCTCACATGGACCTCCCCACCGAGGCTGGCATCACTGCTGAGTTGTTGTTTGCTGGGGCTCAGCAGCAGGGCTGCCTGTGCCTTGCATCAGGGATGTTGCTGAGCCCCGACAGCTCATTGCACTGATGGCTGCAAGCTGCAAGGCCAAGGGGAGCCCAAGAAGTGCTCTGCAGCCTTTGCAGCCATCAGTGTGCTGAGCTGTCAGGGCTCAGCTGCCTTGCATACCCAGCAAAAGGCTTCAGCCTTTGCAGCCATCAGTGTGCTGAGCTGTGTCGCATACCCCACGCCCCTGGGAGCCCAAGGGGTGCTTTGCAGCCATCAATGCGTCAAGCTGTTGAGGCTCAGCTGTGTCACATACCCAGCCAAAGGCTTTGCAGCCATCAGTGCACCGAGCTGTCTGGGCTCAGCTGCGTTTGCAGCCATCAGTGTGTCGAGCTGTGGGGGCTCAGGTGCATCGCACACCCAGCACCCCTGGGAGCCCAAGGGCGGCCGGGGGGGTTGCATGAGTGTGTGATGGACACCGTGTATCCCCGGGGGGTGGGTGGCGCGGTGTGGTGTCTGTATGTGAAGCAGCCCCCTCCCCACCCCGCGCTGGCTATAAGGACGCTCTCCCTTTAAAGCAATCCCGGCCTCTCTTTGTCGCCGGGGCTGGGCGCGGAGGGGAGCGGGAAGGCGGGGGCGGGCTGGGGGCGCGGCGCCTCGGTACGGCGGCGGCTGCTGCAGGAGGTGCCCGGCGCCTCGGCGGCGAACGGAGCCTTGAGCCGCGTTGCGCGGGGACCGGTAGCACCAGCAAGCCCCGGGGTATGCGCTCGCCCCCACCGCCGCCGCCGTTGGAGCGGGGTGCGGGTAAGCGGGCGCGGAGGAGCGCGGAGCCGAGGGGAGACGCGGCGGGGAGCGGGAGCCCGGCCGTGCTTGGAGCGGCGGAGGATGCGCCGAGCCCCGCGGAACCGAGCCCAGCTGCAGCCCGGCGCTTCTCGCCCGGTCGCCGCCCGAGCCCTCGGAGGTAAGCGAGGGGAGGCGGGCAGACGTGTAGGGATGGGGTTGGGGGGATGTCCATCCCTGGGGGGGGTGGCGGTTGGGGGGCTGGTGGCACCCTGCCACCGCCCCGCGCTCCCTGGAGACCTGCGGCTCCTCAGAGCGTGGCTCAGCAAGCGCTGGGTGCTTCGCAGCGGGGCTGTGAGGAGAGAAGGTTTGGGTGTCCCCCCTTCCTAAACCTACCCACACCTCTCCTAGGGGCAAGCGGGTGGGGGGGCGCCTGGCTCTCAGCTCCCCCCCTTCCCACTCCAACCTTCTCCACCGTGAGCTGCTGGAGGCCCAGCGTGAAGGGATGGGAGATGCTCAATGCCAACCTCAAAACCGCTGCGATCGAAGCTGGGCTTTGAGGTTCGATGCATCCGGTAACCTCAGTCAGCGCGCAGGGGTGATGGGCAGAGCTGGGCACGGGGCTGCCCGCAGGCCGGCTGCTTGCCACCTCTTCCCCAAGACCTGCCAACTTTGGGCTGGCTCTGTGGGGCACATGGTACCCAGGAACCAGTGGAGATGGGAGATGGTCTGCCTTGAGCAGCTTAGGCTAGAGGCAGAAGAGACGGGAAGGGTGGACAGACCTCTGGGGACCGATGGCTCAAGGACGGACGGTTCTCCCCCAGGTTTAGCGATGCAAGTGCTTCAATTTGATCCGATCCCAGGCGTTTGATTTGGGTGGTTTGATCCAATCCCAGGCACTTGATTTCCAGCCCTTGTTCCCCAGCTGATCTGCCCTGTTAGGGAAGCTTGCCTGCATGCATCTTAACATCTTGCTCAGCTTCCCTTGCCAAATTAGGACAAATTGCAAAGCTGTGTCGTCCCCCCCCGTCCCCCCATTGCCTCCCCCATCCCTGTCTCTGTTGAGAAACTGAGTCTCATCTCATGTTCCTCCACTTGTATGGGAGCAACCCACCGCAACAGCGGACTGGAGGGCCCCAGGGCTCTCCTTTTATCTGCTGCGCTGCTAAGAGAGGAGAGCGAGAGGGGTTTAATTATCCTCAAGTGTCAGTTCAAGATAAATCTGCTGGGACACAGCTCTTGGCAGGTGCGAAATAACAGGACGTTTTCATGCATGGGAGGCTGAGCTGGGAACAGTTCGGCGGCTTAATTGGCGGCTCCTAGGAAGGGTTCGTATCAGGGTACAGGAAAAAATGGGACGGTGCAGGCTCCAGCAGCGATCCCAGTGCGACGGTGGTGGCAGAGGGAAGAAGGATGCTGAAAGCTAAGAGCTGGCTCTGGTGTGTTGCTCTGGGGGCTTGGTGCGGAGCGGGTGCTCCAGGACAGTAGCGCATTCTTAGGTGGATGCTGTCCTCCAAGGGGCTGGTGCTTTTCCAGCATCCTCTGGTTTCTTGCTGATCTTGTCAGTTGGTTCCCAAGGGAGTCCTTGTGGGGCCATCAGGAGACAGGCCCTGTTTTATGGGGGAGCTGAGAATGAAGAAATTACCTCTGGAACTGGGCATTTGAGAGCTGTCTTTTAGGCATGCAAGGTGGGATGGCCTCAGGGTTTATCCAACAGCTTCTCTTCCCTCCTTCTGCCCAAATCCCTGAAATGCTTTACAGGAGCTCTCAAGATAAGCGTCTGAAGGATTTGGGTTCTCTGGCTCCATGGGGAAAAGCCTCTTTCCTCTCCAAACACCTGCATCAGGGAAGCTCGGCACCCATGGGGGATGGCCCTGCTGCACCAGGGCTGCTATGCTGGGATGTGTCTCCCGTCCCACCCATGCCGCTGTTGCTGGAGCCAGATTCAGATGGGAGAGTGGAAGCTCCTCCAGCTGTGGCATCCACCGTGGCTGTGAAAGGAGGCCTGTCTGTGGCCAGACCGTGTAACCCCTTGGTCTGGGACATGCTGGAGGGATGAGGAAGGACATAAAATTCTGGTTTATTTTATTGTTCATCCAGATGTGCTGAGCTCTTGTCCTTCCTCCTCCTGTAGCCTTCCAGGGGTGGTGTGGGACAGAGGTTTTAAAGAAACTGGGGTGTTGTGTGTCCCCCACCCCGCCAAGTCCTGCTGACTCGTGGATACGAGGAGCCCACTTTTCCGGATGGAGCCATGTTGTTACGGTAGTCATGCTCCTTGGTTTAGGATCCAAGATATCCAAGATAATGACTTGGCTGTGCTTCTCTTTCGGTGCTGGGTGGAAGACGTCAGCCCCTGTGCAGCTCCCGCCGGCACGTAAGAGCAGCTGGCATTAGAGGTCTGGCGTTGGTCCTGACCTGCTGCCAGTTCTGGCTCCTTGTGCTTATCGCTGTCGTCTCTTGCTGATGCTGCGAGGAGATGGTCTTCTGAGATGGTGAGCATTGTAGGTGCACGGATACGGTGTGTTTGGGGAAGACCCTCTGGTCAGATGTCATCTCAGCACTGTCCCCTTTCCGTTCGTGCTCGGTGCGGCCGCTGTCATGCGCCGGTCCTGCTGGAGCTGCATCCCTCCTTTGCAAATCTGTGTTCGTGAAACTGGGAGGTTGTTGTTTAGGTGCAAACCTTGTTGATGCCGCTGCTCACTGTGGCTGTGGTGCAGACGCTGATGTGGGCTATGGGTATCTGGATGGGCTTGGACCAAGCTGAGAGCAAAATCCACACTTTATTTCAACCACAGCAAGCTTTTGATGCCACCTGCGACGGGAGCGTATTTAGGCTTGATGTATATCCCCTGCCTTGACTTTGGTCTTTGGTTTGAGGCATGCCAGCTTTTGATGCGTGCACACATGATGAAAGAAAAAGGAATAATTAAACCCCCAATCCCCAAAATGTTTGCAAATCCAAGAGCTTATCCTCACCCTGGGTAGGCAAAATTAACCAAGGGTAGGATCAGTAAAATCATAGAATCAGCCACTTTCATCATCGAACGCGAGGCGGCTGAGAGCACAGCTGGCACAAAGCAATGTAGCCGCACTGAGGCTTCCGGGGATGCTCAGGATCTGGTGCTGCAGGTTTGGTACTTTGTTTTTTCCTTTAACGCCATTTGTTTGGGAACCAGTGGTGCTCCCAGTGCCGCTTGGTCAGGATTTGACCTCAGATGGGTGCGATTGAGGAGGAAAAAAAAAGGCTGTCTGAGGTACCAAGGGTGCTCACTGAACAAACATCTTGCCAGGGTGGTGGGAGGGGCAGTGGCTGACTCTGGACCAAACGGTCCTGATAACTTTGATAACTTCTCCCTCCCCAGTGCTTCAGTTTTTGGTTGAACTGTCAGACTTCTGGCTCGGGGAGGAGATTTAAACCATCCTTGCAAAGCTGAGAAGCCCCTGCTGAGGCTGGGCTCTGCTGCTGAGCAGTGGCTGTCATCTCTTGGTACTTGGGGGGAGAGGTGTAGTGGGGCTGTATGGCGAGGTGGGAAGGGATTGGGCTACTCTGGCGTATCAGCATCAGTGCTGTGTGACACCTTGAGGCAACCTCTGCTGCAGCTGACCGTATGTGGGGCACATGTCAGTGACAGCAGGGAGAAGATGGACTGGCGTCTGGCCTTCAAATTTGTCCTTCTGCTGGGATGAAAGCCAACTCAGAGTGGGTAGAAGTAGGGCAGGTACCATCTCCCTCACCTGTGCTTGTGGGCAGCAGTGAGCCTGGGCTGTCCTGAGCCAAGGGATGAGTGAAGGGAGATGGCATAGGTCTCGTTAAAATCTGAAACACAGGGAGCATTGCAAGCGCCTGAAGGTTGTTTTTTTTTTTTTTCCCAGTGTCTTTGGATCTGGGATGTCAGCTGGAGAGGCGGCGGCAGCTCCTGAGTACCCCAGTGGTGTCAGAGGCTGGGGTCAGGCCAGTCCATCTGGAGTTTCATGGCATTATCCCTTAAACGCCTTTAACTACAATAGGATGGCCTGACTGATTGGATTGTGCTCTGTAATTAATTAGCTGGGTGCACTGTACGGGAAGCAGTGGGAAGAGAGGGGGGAACCTGCCAGCCAGTATCGTTCAGCTTCAAATGGCCATTTCTCATTAAACCAGCATCGTGCGGCATTAGTCAGCGGGCGTGGGGGGCTAATTCCAGTGTCCTGGCCCTTTTCCAGGCCAGTAATTGCATTTTTGCTGCCCAGCCATTCCCCCCAGACTCGACGTGCTGTGCCCCGCTTGCACCTGGCCTTGGGTGGGGACGGGTGGTTTGGGCTGGGGTGCGCATGGGGATAGTGAGGGGTTGTCCCTTCTCCTTGGGAAGCCCTTGCTGGGGTGGTGGATGACCATGCAGCCTCAGGTTGCCTTCCTGTGGCAGTGATGGTCATCGCTCCTTTGCCAGGTCCTGTGGGCTGCTCCCTGCTCTTCCAGCCATGCATTTGCTCCTGTTCCTTTGTCTGCTTTTAGCATCCATTTGTATCTTTAAACAAAAAGCACCCCTCTCAGGTTAATTTGGGCTTTTTTTTGGTGTTGTTTCCGCACAACCCCACCCGCACCCCCCTTTGTGTTTACTGTGGGGATTAATAAGGACCTGCAGCATAAGGGAAATCTGCAACCGCTCCTTGTTTATTGTTTAATTGAGGAAAATGCTGCTGGGCTCGGCCTGGAGAGTACCCACGTACCCAAGGAGTGGCTCGGCAGACCCTGATGAGAGCTGTGCCTTGTCCCCACAGCCGGGGAACAGAGGGGATGGTGGGACACCCGTCCTCACTGGCCCGGCGAGGCCTGCTGGGCTGGGGGGGGGGGCAGGAGGAGCCTGGATGATCGCCCTCGGGGTAAGCACTCGCTTTCTGCCTCTCCCCTTGACTCTGCCTTGCTCAAATGTTTCAGGTTTTGGCTAATTTTAATTTTTTTGGGCTGTTTTTTATTTGTGGGCTGAGTTTTGGGCACGTGTGGAAAGCCCTGGGGGGTGGCTGGGTGCTCCATGCTCTGGGCCTGCTCATGCAGCTCTCCTTCCCAGACCCTGCAGGGCTCTGGCTAATGGCAGGACAGGGCCTTGGCAGCCTTAACCATGGTGTCAGGGCAGGAGGTGACCTTGCAGGGCCTGTTGTCCTCCCCTCTGCTAGCCCCGAGCACAGAGGTATCCCCTGGCAGCCTGGGACAGGGCTGGTCCCTGGGTGATGGCACCTGGGGCACCCCAGGCCTGCCAGGCATAGAGGAGAGCTGTGTCTTCCCTGGGTACCTCTGCCAGTGTTCAGAGGTGTCCTCTGTAACATGAAGTCAGGGGGTGGGGGGTATTTTAATTTTGCTCCTGCTTCAGGGACAGCAGGCTGGCTCGTTTTGTGATGCTGGACCCATCTGACTGATCCAATCAATGTCCGTGGATTTCCCTCGGCTTCCCGGGTTCCTCTGGTGCCTGTTTGGAATGCAGAGAGCTGGGGCGTTTTGCGCTACCAGGCACGTCTCTGCTTTTGCAAAATTTCAAGCTGGCTTGTGACAGGGAAGCTGATGCTCTGCCCGCACATGTCCCCTGGCATCAAAATGGTCCCTCTGCCTCTTCAATGTTGTTGTGATGGTGTTTGCCTTTCCCTTCCCACAAGCATGGGAAGGCTTTGCTGTGCAACCCCGCGTGCAGCTGGGGCGCGCAGCCCTTGCCTCATGGGGAATGCTTCGGGAGCATCCCTTACCAAGCATGTTTGGGGGTGGAGGGGATGTCTGAGATGAGCTTTCCCTAGGCTGCTGTGGACCAGGGGCTGATGGTGTAGGTAGAACAGTAGCATTGCTGCCACACAGAAAGAGTTGTAGTGCCCTCTGTGCCAAAGGCTGATAAATCTTGGAGGAAGAAACCAAAAGCTAACAGTAAAAAAAAAGGCATGTGCTAGGGTAGCTTAACCCACAAAAGAAAACCACGTCATTTAAAAAAGAAAAGCTTTTAAAAATAGATTTATTTTTTCCTTGTAAGCAGAGAATGCCACTCTGGAGAGGCAATGAGCTCTGTTTCAGGAGTTGGGAAACAAAACGCTCTAGGAGCTGTGAAACGAAACCTCTCATTTTCAAACACTCCAAGCGTCAGGTGTGGCTCCTCAAGCTCCGTGTTTTTCCAGCCTGGTTTGTGTACTGGTTGCTGGCTGCTCCCAGCTGCTGCTTGCTGGAGATGGGGAATTCACCATCTTGGTGAAGGGGGGAAGCTGCAGCTCGGGTCTGAGTTGTATCTTGCCTTGGTTTCCCATGTGCTGGTGTGGCCAAAGGGGAGGTGCTGAGCCCCACGGAGCATCCCTGAATTTTTAAATTTTTAATTGGCTAAGGAGCCCTCTCATTTGCTTCGACTCTGACTAATGAGGCGCATCTCACTTTGACAACGTGTCACAAGCAATAAATTTCTCGGGAGCTGCCGGGCTGGTGGGATGCCCTTGTGCTCCTGCCTGGGCTTGCTCTCCTCCTCGTCACCATGCACCACTGGCTCTTGCCCTGACCTGGCCCTTAGGAATCCTCCCAGGGAAGGAGAGGAGGGTTGGGGTGAAAATGTCTGGATGGGAAAGCTGCTATGGATGATGTTTTCCCCATCAAAAAAGGCATTTTTATCGGAAGTTTTTGCAGAAACAGGTCTCCTTTGGTGAGAAGGGGTAGGTCTCCAATAGGAATGTCTAGATGGATCCATGATTTTCAAGGCATTCCCCATGGGAAGGCAATTCTGGCTTTACTGGGCTTTCACTCTGGGGGTTGGGTCGCAGAGACTAAATTCTCCTTCCCTACCCATCCCACCATGGTCAGGCTGGGAGGCGCAGCACCAGGGGCCGGAGTAACTGTGCTGGGATCCTGGCTCTGGAGGGTGACATCCTCATGTGTAGACGAGGTATGGTATGGGCATCATATGGTGCTCACATAGGGGAGAGGAGAAGGCCCGTGGGTAAGCTGGGGGCTGCCACCCCTGGGGCAGTGATGCTGCTCCATCCAAAGGTGCAGCTGCCTTTGTGCTGCTTGTCACCCCTTGCAGGGTGACACTAACCTTTCCTCTCGCCGCGGCGGTGGCAGCGTTAAGGGACCGCCCGAGGTTTCTAATCATTGATGGGAAGCACCAACTATTAACGCTGCTCCTCTTTGTATTCTTGATGGATTCTCTTTAAGCGTTGCTCTTAGAGGCTCTCCACTGTTAGCTTTTGTTTTCTCCTCAATAGCTTGTCTAATAAACGCCATTATCGTGGGCACAAATCTACTTCATGTCTCAATTCCACTTGGCGAGAGTTGGTAATAACAGCGGAACAGCAGCCTTTGAAAAGGGACTCTGTCACCAGCAGCCGCGGATGCCACTTCGCTTCCCACACCTGTCCCCAGAGCAGATAAAGACGAGGGGAAGATGCGTGGTCAGAAAGCAAAAGGGGCACCTGCCTGATTAAATTGGATGTCTAAGCAAGCGCCGGCAGCAGTTGAGGCAGCAGCTCTGGGGATCAGGGCAGCTTGGCCCCTGCCACCTTGGTAATTAGAGAAGACGGACTTACGGCCTGAGATCCTTCCTAATTCCAGCAGATTAGAAGGGGAAAAGTGGCGGTGAAGGGTGATGGCTCGTTAGGAGCTCAGAAGTACCTCTTAGAGCTTGAAGGAGCTTCTCGTCTATGGCCAGATAAAGCTGTTGCCTCCCAGGGCGTGGAAAGGCTTTAACTGATAGGTGCTGCGGTGCTTACTGGGTTTTGGGTCAGCCCGCAGGTCCACAGATGGGAGTATTAAGGTGACTCTATTTCATCCAAGGGCAGCGTGCTCCCGAGGGTGTTTAAACCCACCGAGGCCTGACCCTGCTGCCGGCGCTGCAGGGACTCTGCTCGTTACCATCCTTCCTGAATCGGATGGTGGTTTGAGTCAAACCTTAGTTCTGCCAGGCCAGGCACAGCTCAGCCGCTGCATTGTTGGAGCTTCCCAAGGAGGATTTCTCATGCTCTGGGGGAGAAGCGCCGAGGTTCCCCTTCCTGAGCTCTTGGCTGTCCCATTGCTGGGATGTTTGGCTGCCTCCCAAGATCTGCCCTTTCCCTAAGCTCTAAATATTTTATCCTCTCAGTACCGACAGCATCAAATAATTGTTTTAATTGGCCTTTTCTTTTGCCTTTTTTCTTTCCTCGGCTCTTGCATCTTAAAACGTGCCTGCCGTGCGTGCAGCGCTCGGCTGCGCTCTCGCCTTCCCCCCACATGTAATTGCTTTAAGGCTGCTGATAGCTGGTGAGAGCAATTTTCTCTACATTACAGAAGACTCCAGCTCCTCTCATCCTTTCCAGCCCCTCGAGCCGCTCTCCTCCGGCCTCGCCTTCTCTCTGCCGCGACGCAATGCTTGCGCAGGCTGCCTCTGCTTCCCGGGATGATGCTTTTCCAGGGGAGGAGGTCTGAGCGGGTGCGTGGGGAATAACGAGCTTCTGTTGCGGCTTCTGCTGAGCAAGGGCGATGCTCGCCAGCACCAAAGCCCGTCCCTCCCTCACAGGATGGCTGCTGGCCCCAAGTCTCCATGGCTGGTTGGGTACCTACCTGTGCTAGGTGTGGGTTTTGCAGCTCCCCTGCCCGCACGTTTAACATGCTCTTTCTGTTTGCAGGACGTGTTGGGCTTTCAAAAGCATTAATGATGGAAAATAAATTGGAATCTGAGAGAAATAATCTTTAGGCGTTCTCTGTAGGCCTTGTCTTGCCTTCCTCAGCCATGTTGAAGGCTGCAGCTGGAGGGGAATATAAATGAGGAGGAGCCCCAGGTCCCTCTGATCTGTTGTGATGCCTCTTGCTCAGTGGATCTTGCTGCAGGGAGCCTGCCCCACTCCCTGGTGCTGACAAACCCGAGGGGGTCTGGAGAGAGTGGAAGTGATGAGGCTTTGCTGGACCTTCTTGGAGGGCTTGCAGTCCTGAGTCAAGGAAGATCAGAGAGCTTGAGGCACAATGAGGCTTCTGAGGGTCTCGGGGAACCAGGACCTTGTGGCAGAGACCTACCTCGCAGGTAAATGCACCTAAACATACTTGCTCCAGCTGCAGTGCTCCCTGCCCTGTGCTAGACCCCATCAGGGGTCAGTCACCTGCTTGGGGTGGAAGATGGGACCCCGCCAGGACCGCTGCCCTCAAAAGCATCAGGGGGTCAGTAGGTGGTGGGTGCAGGATGTTTCCTGCCCAAACCTTGGTTTAAGCCTAGAAGGAATGAAATCTGCTTGTTTGAAAGCCTAGGGCTTTGGTGGGAGCAGATCTGGATGGGTGGAGGAGTGTCTGTCCTTCTGTGGCAAATGGTCCCTGCCTGCAACATGGCTGGATCACTAATGGCACGGCAGGTTCTTCCAAGGGGAACATGGTAAAGAAAATCCTACCAAGCTCTTAGTGCTGACGTTTTCACGGCCGCTTTTGGAGGCTCCATCTCCTCCTTCCCACCCCGTTCTGGAGAGAAGGTGCTGCTCACCCTTGGGATGTCCCACTAAAGGCCAGTGGCATATCTGGGGGCACCCCAAAGTCTTGGCTGGACGGGAGAGGGTGCAGTGGCTTTGTCAGTGTCAAAATGTTTCATCCCCAGAGGAGAGCTGATGTGCCAGAAATCCTGCTCGTTTTTCCTGCCCTGGCTCCTGCAAAAAACCCATGGAGCTGGCACGCAGCATGGCTCCAGGGAGAGCTGTACCTTGTGCCGGCATCCAGCGGGAGGCTGTTGAGGCACTGCTGCCTATCTTAACCTGGCTCCTGGGCCGCTCTTGGACATGAACCAGCCTTGTAACGAAAGCTTTTGCTATGTCTGTTTGTTTTCCCAGCATCAGTTTAATGGCTGGAAAAATCCTGTTGCAGCAGAGCCCAGAACATTTCAAAGATGCCCAGGGAGAGGATGGATGCTCTGTAGGGACCCCGTGTGTGCCAGGCAGGGAGAGAATCCCAGCCGGCTCCCACGGGCCTGAGCTGGGGGTTGACCAGCTGGAAGGGTCTGGTGGCCCTGAGGCCTGGAGGTGGTTTTGCTGAGTGGGATTTCTCTTAAAGTTTGGACAGGAATTGTAGGGTCTTGGTGACTCTAGTGCTCAGTTTGTTCATGTGCTTGCGCTGGGGGTGGGTTGTCTCCTCCTTTCTCCTTTTACGTGGAGAGAAACCCAGATATCTCCAGCTCAGAGCCAACTGATTTGAGACTTTCCACCCATTTTCCAAGGGATTTGGCTTGATGTGGTGAGATGAATGCCAGGGTTTGCTCCCCCAGTATGGGTACCTGTTGCAAGGAGAGCTTGGCATGGTTCATACTGTGTCCTCCCAGCCTTGGACCTTTTGGAGATGCTACGGTGAGGAGCTAGGAGTTTGGTCAGGGGAGTTTCACGGGTCTGAAACCTGCTGCGATCCTCACGTGGGCATGATGCATCCGTCCCATCTGGGGCTGGGTGATGCTGGTGGCTTTCAGCTCCCACCAAAGCTGGACTCACAGCCATCTTGCTGCTCCAAGGTGCTCCGTATCTCCCCAAAGCAGGACTTCTCTTAGCACTATCCTCCCAGGCAGATAGTTAAGTGGTGTCTTAATAGTGTCAAGCTCTGAATGAGCTCGGGCAATTTGCTTTTGAAAGCGACGCACTAAATATGTCAACACTCAGCGTGTGTTTTTAATATAATATTTCAGATTGTTTTGAAAGAAGCCAAGATCCTTCTTTCCCTCTTCATTAGGAACATTTTATGTGAAAGAGATGAACAATAGAGAGAGTTTGCCAGGGAGAAAGCTTTCCCAAGTATTTGTTGCTGCTGAGAAATCAGCTGCAACCCAACAAACCCTCAGTGCATAACTATCAGGGCAATTAAGCAGCTCTGAAGCTGCCAGGGAAGGTTGTAGGATTGGCTTTGCTGGAGATGGTGAAGGCCAAGCTTGACCATAGCCACTGGGCATGCTTTAGGCACAGTAAATCCCTGTTCTTCAAGGGGGAAATCATCAACTGTCTTGGTTGGAAGGGATCTTTCACATCGTCAAGTCCAACCAGCTACTTAATGTGCTGAAACCACCAACCCATGTCCCTAAGCACCACATCTACCCGTCTTTGGAATCCCTCCAGGGATGGCAACTCCACCACTGCCCTGGGCAGCCTGTTCCAATGCCGAACAACCCTCTCTGTGAAGACATTTTTCCTAACATCCAATCTAAACCTACCCACCGGCAGCTCCCAGCCACACAGGAGCTTCAGGAATACAATCTGAGTCTCTGGCATGAGTGCTTCCAGGCTGGAGGAGTGCACAGGGTTGTGAATCTTGCACTGTTTTAGCCCAAAAAACGATGCCTTTGGCTTTTAACTTGTTTCTCAGCGGGACCAAGGGTGGGTTCTGTCCTGCTCTCCAGCTGGGAGACTTGGTCTCCTGCCATAGAAAGGGTAAGACCTTCTGCTCGGCTGGTTACAGTGCTCTGTTCTGGCTGACGCTAGTCAAAAGGGGAAGGAAAAAAAAACCCCTCACAACAAAAAACCTTCCAAAAAACTCCCTCTGCAACACTTTCATCAGGGAAACTGGGTTCCTGTCTCTCCTCCAGAGAGCTTCTCTTTTGTTGCAAGTTGGAGGAAACTCTCAGAGAATTCACAGCTTTCCCCTTCAACAAGGCCAAACCTGGGGAGATGATGTGAAGGAGAACTGTTCCCCAAAACCTCCCACCAGCCCCGCGGGGGTGGTCTGAGATGATTTCCTCGTGAAGCAGAGGGAAGCCAAGTGCTTGGAGCCTTTCCATGATGGAAAAGCCTGTCTGAAAGCCAGGGAGTCCTGGCCTCATTAAGCTTGGGGTGAGTGACACTGGGGCTGGTGACCCTGGCAGGGATTTGAGCGAGGAGGATGAGCTCACTGCCAGGATTGGGGAAGTGCTCCAGATAGGAGAGCGTGTAGATGTTGGTGTCATCGCTGGTTGTGCTGGGAAGGCCAGGTTGGATGGGGCCCTGGGCAACCTTGTGTGGATCCAGGCCTGGAGGTTGGTGGCCCTGCCTGTGGCAGGGGGTAGGAGGTCTGTGATCCTTGGGGTCCCTTCCAACCCAGACCAGTCTGGGATTCTATGATTCTATGACCTGGATTCTATGCTTGTGCTGGCCTGACCCAGGGCAGGAGGGGACAGATGATGTTGTTCCCAGGTGGGACCAGGCATGTTGTGTGGGTCCTCTCGGCAAGATGCTGCCAGAGATTAGGGGAGTCCTGGAGAAGGTCCCCACAGACGCTGTTGCCTGTGTCTGCTCACTGCTGGCTTCATCCCCTCCTGCATCCAGGCCAGGCAGGATTTGGTTCCTCTTCACCTCCTGGTAATCCTGTTGCTCCAATATTCTTCCTGCAGCTCTATTTTTATTATTTTTAGTATTGTACTTTTTTTACCGCTCCTAAATGGAGTGTTTAAGCTGCTTCTTTTCTTTTCCCTGCAAGAGGCAGTAAATCCTTTATCCTGCCTGGCTATTTCTCATTGTGCTCCAGCTTGTCAGCTGTGTCAAAGCCCGGAAACCTTGGCCTCTGTTGGACTCCAGACTTGGATTTCTCCGTATTTAACAACACAGGCTCCCTTGGACTAACGCTTCTTTTCTCTCCCTTTGGTGTCTTTATCTTGTTTTCTCTTCTTCTTCTCAAAAATACCTGAGTTAAAAAAAGCCTCAACAAAAGGGAACAAGAGGTGATGCTCTAACCAGTTCATCCCCAGCACAACCTGCCAGCACCCACAAGGAGTCAAAATTTGGGGTGTCCTCCAGCCCCTGTCTCTGGTGTGCGGGGGCTGCCATGGGGATGTGGAACCTCCCGCCCAGTGCCTCCCCCTGCTTTGAGCAAGGGAGCTTTCTGGAGATTAGCTTGGGGTGGGGGGTGCCTAATGCTTGGGCAGTGGATCTGGTGAGCACGGACGCAGGATTGTGGCGTGTGAGGGGATTAGCCAGAGCAGGGGGGAGGCGGATGGCTGCCTGTGTGATGGGGATGTGTGCCAAACATGGGGCGTCTCCATGGGGGAGATCGGATGGAGGACATCCTCATGGCTGGGGATGGCTGCAGGTGGGATTTGGGATGGGAGGTGGCAGCAGCCGCATGCAGTCGGTGCCCCCTGTTTCCTGGGACCAGCTTTGCTTTGAGGCCAGGAACGGGAAGGCTGTGGCAGGGCTGGTGTCTGTGCAAGAACAAAAGAATAAACAATGGAAACTGTGATTCATTAGCGCTGCTAATTAGCAGCATGCTTGGCCTGGGCAGGAGCTCTGCGATATGCCAAGAACAGGGGAGAAGCCAAGGGAGCCACTCTGGTGGGAACCTCATTGGGGAGCGAGTGGGGAAGCAGAGAGGATGCTTTTGCACTACCACTGGAGCTGGGATGGAGCTGGGATGGGGATGTGCCGTGATCAGCATCAGGGATCTGGGTGTTAAACCCTCCCTGCTGTTAATTACCAAGCCTTCATTATGGTCAGTTGGGCTTGTCTTCTCCGTGGAGTAGGATGCTCCTCACTTGCCTCCCCCTTCACGGCCCAGCTCTTTGCTCCCCATTTGCAAATTAGCACGAGGACTGTGGCGCTGAGCAAACAAATTTGCTGGGAGCACGTGGCAGGCTCGGAGATTTGGAAGAATCCTTGGCAAATATTTGCCAACCTCCGCCCTGAGGCTTGCGGGGTAGTTTTCGTGACCGAGAGATGCTGAGAGTAACTGGGAACTTGGGATAGGACTCCAGACCTCAGTGTGGGGATGAGAAATACCTCAGCTTAACACCACTGGCTTCCATCCCTCCTCCTTCTTGCTGTGCAGTGTGGGGATACCTTAAGATGCTCCATCAGGAAAGGGTCTCACTTCTCTTTCAGCATTGGAGTCAGGAGGAGTGCTTGTAGATCCTGCATCCTCTTTGTATTTTGGAGGTGGTGGTAGGACCCCTTGACTTGGGAGCAGAGAGGAGACCTTCCCCCCTTCCCCGGCTGGAAGGACGAGAAGAACACCTCCCCCTCCTCCCTCCAGCTCAACAGATCCCGAGCTGGGCCTGTTGGGGCGGGGGGGTGTGGTGTCCTTCTTGTCCTTCCAGCATGTTCCTGGCCATGCGGTGCAGGGCTGCTTGCCCAAGCAAGCCTGTGCTTTGTCCCAGCCAGTGATGCTGGAAGTAGGGTACCACCCACTGGGAATGGCTCCCAGGCATCACCCCATACCCAGCAGGAGGGGAAATAAGACCAGTCCAGGGAAAAAACTCAAATAAAAATCAATAGTTACTGTTCTTCAGGGGTTGGGTTTGCTCAGTGGGCGCTGGAGGCTGTGTGTTCCCAGCCTGACATCTCCTGTTCCTTCTCACCCGCAGCCCCCTGCGCCTGGGAGCCATGAGCCACTTTCAGCACCCGCAGAGCCTCCGGATCAACCCCCTGGGCGCAGCCCCCCAGTGCTGTTAGGCTTCCCCACTCGCCCAGGAAGGTGCCCGTCACTGGCAGGGAGAACCAGCTGCACCAGCATCCAGCTTCTCACATCCATCCCAAGGTAAGGACCGTGTTCTTTTTATCCCTGAAAAGCAAGGGGCTTGGGAATGCAAGGGAAAGATAGGTTTGTTCTTGTGGTGTCGCATCTCTCGTCGTGCCTGGGTGGGCACCATGCCCTGGGCAGCATGTTCCCAGGTAAGGTAAGGGGGGAGAACTGCCCTTCTTGGGCAATTAAAAGGTGGTTTTGAAGGTGTGGTAGCTCCTGGTGTAACCCCTTGCTTGCAGGGTGGATCTCATCCATGAATTTGTGGGTCTGGTGCAAGGACTTGGGTGGGACTGGCACCTTGCGAGTGCCTTGGCTTTCCCTGATGTACTTCTGAGGATAATTGTCTATAATTGGCCTCTTAATGATGCTCTGGAGGCTTTCCCAAGCATGCGCCGCCTTTCCTTCCACTCTGTAAAAGGCCTTTGGGGTATTTTGGAAGCTTCCTGGGGAGGATAATGAGGGGTGGCTGTTTGGGATAGGGGAAGGGGTGTTTGGGAGGAGGCTGAGCCTCTCCCACTTTGCAGTAGGGTGGGGTTTTTGGTGTTAAAGAAGTAGAGCTTGGTGTGCGGAGAGTGAGCCGGGGCCTGAGGCTGATGCGGGGCTAAACCACCCTCCTGATGGATGGGTGCAAAATCAGTATTCCCTGATTTTGGAAATTGGGTTTAGAATCCCAGACCTCAATTTCTGGGATTGCTTTGGGTTTTGAGAATTTTTTTTCGGGGGGGGCTCTTGTTTCCAAGCATCTCCTTGCAAACAGAGGCATCAGCTGTGTGAAGGAACATATGGGAATCGCTACTTCTCCATGTGTGCAATTCCCTGTGCCAGGGCAGCTGGGACCTGGGGGGAGATGCAGACGTCACCAGCGTATGGCAGGGTGGGTGAGGGTGTGAGACCCTCATTTTGAGAGGTCCATGAGGGGATCGCAGCACCCCCAGCGAGCAATAACATAAGCCGGAGATGGGGTCTTCCTTGCCTTGACTCCCTTTGGGAGCTCCCTGCCTCTGGAGCTGGGATCAGCTGGGATGCTCCAGGCGTGGGGGAAGCAGGAGCTGGTTAGCTGACATCCTCAGCCATAAATATCCAGCCCTCTCTAATCCTCCTGGTAGCTCCAGCACTGCTGTTTTCCTAAGAGTTATTTGACTCTTTGTGTTGCGCTTCTCAGACAAATGGCTTTTAAATAAAACCCTCCGCTAACTCGTTAGGCCTCCTGTCCAGGTCACTTCCTGCATGGGTGATTTATAGGGCTGCTTTTAACATTTTATTAACTTTAAATCGCCGGGGCCAGTCAATCGGAGTCTATCCCATTAGCAGCGGTGAGTGGCAGCCCCGGGGCATCAGGTTCTCCTTGCAGCTTCCCTCGCTTCTAGGGGAGGCCAAGATGCTCTGAGATCGACTGTGGGGTGAGAGATGGGAAGGAACAGGAGGAGGATTCAGATAAGAAGGAACAGATCTGGGATGGATAAGGGAATCGCATAAGGGTTAAGGAGATAATGGGGCTTGTGATAGTATATGGGGAGCTGGCTTATCTCCTGCTGTCGGTACGTGTTTTGTCGGCTGCATCCCCTACAGCGTGTGCTGGACCATGCTGGGAGAGAAGCGACAGGGCTCAGGAAGGGAGGTGGATGCTCCAGACCCATCCCAGCAGGATGTTGCTGCTGGAGCATTGCTGAGTGCCCACCCTGGCACTGTATTAATTCTGGATCTGCCTGCATTTAAACCCTTCCCGCAGCAATGCCAGGGATGGAGCCTTCCTCCATGAGTCCCTTGAGTTCCTGGCATCCCATCTGATCCAGTGGGCTGCTCCCTGAGGAGCCTTGAATCCAGTTCCCTGCCATCCCAAACCCTCCTCTGCAGCTCCTTCCCCCGTAGAGCAGTCCTGCGGTCCCCAGCAGTGGGGTGAGCAGGGCTGCACTCAGTCCCACCGTGCCAGATGCTGCGGGTGTGTGTGTGGGGGGCGGGAGGCTGAGCAAGTGGAGACTGCTCCACCTGGGAAGACCAAACGAGACAGAGATGGTAAGTGATGCAAGGCTGCAGCAGCAGCTTTGATTATCTCTGGTTTTGTTGCTGCTCTCCCCTTTCCCGTGCCCTGTCTTTGTTCTGCCCGTGCTCAGAGATGTTATTCAGTGGAGTTTTTCAGCTCTTGGTAACAGGGGGAAAAAAAACCCCACCCTGAACTCCCGCACAACCAGAGCTAATGAGCTCTCTCTGGAAATAAAAGCATCCTGAGGACAGCCTTGCCATACAGAACAGCCCGTTCTCTGTGGCTGCTCCGGCCACCTCCCACAAGCCATGTCCCAGCACTGGGCTGTGGGGAGCTGAGCGGAGCTGTCACCTCCCATCCTTCCCCAGTCCCTCTAGCCAGGCGTCGGGAAAGCTGAGTAGTGGTTTGCTCCGCTAGCAAGAGTGGGGATGGGGATTTGGGAGCCCATCACCTTGTGCATGCTCATAGGACACCGCGAGGAGGGGATGCGCATCCCCATGGGGCCAGGACCAGTTTTTAACTGGTTCAGAAAGGGATTTGGCTAAGGGCTTGGCTCCTGCCACTGGCCATCCCGGGGGTGGATGGGTGTAAGGAGGTGGGCTTGCTGCAGCCCTGCCTGCCTGCGGGGAGAGCAGACCCGCAGTCCCTGAGGGCTGTCGGGGTTGTCAGGCGCGCGGCCAGGAGGGAATTTATCTTGCAGCAAAGCTGACATCTGAAAGCCATCGCTCCTGATGCGCCCGTGATCTGCTGAAACCCGCGACTCCTTTGTCATGTTTCCCTCTGTCCCTGCCTCATATCCCAGAGCGAAGGCTGGCAACTTGCTCACAGAGAGAGGAGGGGTTTGGGGTTGGGTGTTTGGGTCTTTTTTTCTTCCCCCTCCACCTTTAAATATTTATTGTGTGCTCTGGAGATGCGCACGCTGGGATCTGGGGAGCCTGCCTGCGTGCTGGCAACATCTCCTGTGTGTGTGGGGAGCTGGCTTCTCTTCCATCTGGGGAGCAGATGCTTACCCGCTCCTCCTGCTGCTGCCCTGTGCCAGAGCCGGGTCTGAGAGGACATCCCAAACAGCGCTGAGCCCTCTGTCCCCTGCCTGACATTCCCTGTCCCTGGCAGCACACCGGAGAGGTTTTCCCTCTCCTCTTTCAGAGCCTGTCCTGGGCTCTCAAGGTCATGCAGGTAACGGTAGCGGTGCCGCCAGTCCTGGCTTTGTGGTCTGAGCTGCCGTGCAGGTTTGGTCCTCCCTTCCTTTCGCTATTCTTGCTCTACTTTTCTGAACCTTCCTGCTGCCACCAATTGGCTACACGCATTGAATTCAGGGAGAGAGGCCCCGCGCTGCTGGGATGTGTGTGCCTGGCATGCCGATGAGGAGCAGGGCTGGTACTGGGGAGCAGTGGCTCTGCCCTGGGATGTGTTGGGCACTGGAAAAGGGGAGAAGGTGTCCCAGATGGCTGCCCTCTGGCACTTTCGTGGATGGAGACTGGTTGCGCTGCAGAGCTGGGTCACCTGGCCAGAATGAAGAGGGTTTTGCACCCTCTTGTTGCACCTCAAATCCAGTGACGCTTAACTTGTAGGAGATAGGCTGGGAGCAGATTTCTCAGCAGCTCTGCAAGGGCTGGGAGGATGTCTGCCTGCCTTTCCAGGTGAGCACACAAATAGGTCCCTCCAGCTGCTGCAGCCCAGGCGACCCGCTCAGCAGCTGGCACTCGCTGCCATGGAGGCTTGTCCCCAGTCCCCTCCGGCGGTGCCAGCCATGGGCTCCCCAGGACCCAGAAGCATGTGGGCGCTGATGTAGAAAATCCTCTGCAGAGGCCTTGGATTGGACAGCAGGTGCGGCTCTGCCAGGAGATGCCTTGAAACCAGCATGTAGCCGAAGGCAAGAGGAGGCAACAGCTGATAGTTGTGATGTGGTTATTATGATTTTTTTTTTTATATATATAAGGAGAAGTAAAGGCAAGCAGCTCACTGGTAGAGTGGCAGCACTCAGAAGCGAAACTGGTGAGCTGCAAAGCAATGAGGTTGGGACCACAGCAGTGGCTTGCACATCCCACACCTGCCTGCCCTCTGCTTGTACCTGCTGTGAGCGGGCAGCAGGACCAGCCCTCTCAACTCTCACTGAATTTCAGACCAGAATGGTCTCCTTAGTTGGAAGAGTTTCCCCAAGATGTTTCCACCGCTGTAAGAAGCGCCATTACCTCATCATTGAAGTCTACTCTTGCACTGCATTGTGGCAGAGCTCTTGGGCTCAGGAGGATGCTGCTGGGAGGGAAAGTTAAATCATAGCACAGGTGTTTTTGGGGAGAGAAGCTCTTGGTATCAGTTTATTCCTGCTTGGTGGTTTCATCGGGTCAGAGCCACTGCACCCATGTAGAGCAATGCCTGCTCCTTCCCCCACTGCTTCTATGAGGCTTGGTTGCCATGTGTTGGGCTCTGGCTCTGCCCCCATCCCTTGCTCCTCTGCCCTCATCCCTTCCTCCTCACTCAGGGCTGCAACACCCTGGGTCTCCCCAGCTCCGGTGCAATTGTTCACCGAGCAACACATCTGCAGGAAGAGATGATGCTGGAAGCATCTCCTGGCAGGGAAAAGATGAGGTCTGAGACTCACCAGAAGTATTTCCTTAAGATTCAAGCTTATTCACTCATTGGTTACTTGACCCTGTGGAAACCCCATGGCGTTCCGCGGGCCATAGGGAAAACTCCTGGACCCAGCGTGCGCGGGGGACATTTGCAACTGGATGTTGGAATGATTTATTAGTGACTGGCTGGGATAAGTCATATTTCATAAACTCAGCCAGGAAAAAGATTGCTGGTTAATTCTTTTTTTGAACAAACAACGGCGAGCGACGTGTCTCGGTTTGAGCCACTTGGAGAGTGATTCATGGATTTTTCCATGGGAAAAATTAACCTTTGTGGGGATTGCTGGTGCACATGGGGTGCTGAGCTTTCCCCCGTGTGAGTAATTCCCCTCCGAAAGCAGCGGGGTGTGGAAAACCCATGAACTTTTTGGGGGGGGGGGAACTTGAGAGGGAGGAAGGGTGTGCTTGGCTCTACCACAGCCATGACTGTATCCTTTTGAAGAGCACGGCAGGAGGTGGGGGAGTGGGAATTTCACCGCCAGAAACACTTAAGGAGGCGAATCTCGGGATGAAAAGAGCGGAGCGGAGATGTCTGTGCATGCTGTCCTGGGCTTTGCTACATGGGGTCAGTTGGGACCAGCTGATGCTCCTCCTCACAACGTGATTCTCCTCTGGCAAAGCAAACTCCCGAGCTGAAGTGTGTCCTGCCATCGTTCCTTTCTATTTCATTTAGCTTTTACTTTATTACCAGCACCTTGACTTTGAGCTGGAAGCCAGCCAGCCTCTGTGGTCCTCCGTGCTGCTGGGAGCCACGGGTCCGGGGTGGGAGCGTGCGTGGGAGGCAGCAGCGTGCGGCTGGAGGTGTAGCGTGTGTCTGTGTGATGCTGCTGCTTTTAAAAGAGCCCAGGGTGGTGGGATGGGGGAAATGCCGGGCGAGGTACTAGTCATAGGTGTGAGCAGTGCCCGCGCCTCGGGGGCGGTGCCGGGGGTGGTAGCAGCCCTTGCTGCGGCGTTGGGGGGTGGTTTTTAGTTTGGAGCTGGAAGCAAAAAAGAAAGAAGGAAAAGAAAAGTAAAAAAAAAAAAGGGTGTTTGTTGGTAGTTCTCTGCTGAGCCTGAACTTGAAACTTGGTTTGGTTTCTTGGTGAGGTTGAGTTTTTTTTCAGACCGTTCTTGGTGAAATATGCAGGTTTGCAGATGACACCGAGCTGGGAGGAAGTGTTGATCTGCTGGAGAGTAGGGAGGCTCTTCAGAGAGACCCGAACAGACTGGACCGATGGGCTGAGACTGACGGGGTGAGGTTTAATGAGGCCAAGTGTAGAGTGCTGCACATGGGACATAACAACCCCAAGCAGCGCTACAGGCTTGGGGCAGAGCAGCTGGAGAGCTGTCAGACAGAGAAGGACCTGGGGGTGTTTGGTGACTGTGACTGACCATCAGCCAGCAGTGTGCCCGGGTGGCCAGGAAGGCCAACGGTATCCTGGCTTGTGTCAGACACACTGTGGCCAGCAGGTCTGGGGAGGGGATTGTGCCCCTGTACTCAGCATTGGTGGGGCCACACCTTGAGTGCTGTGTCCAGTTCTGGGCTCCTCACTATAAGAAGGACATCGAGGTCCTGGAGTGAGTCCAGAGAAGGGCAACCAGGCTGGGGAAGGGGCTGGAGGGCAAATGCTATGAGGAGAGGCTGAGGGAGCTGGGGGGTGCTCAGCCTGGAGAAGAGGAGGCTGAGTGGAGACCCTCTCACCGCCTACAGTGACCTGACAGGAGGGTGCAGAGAGGTGGGCGGTGGTCTCTTCAGCCAGGGGACAGGAGATGGGACAAGGGGAAATGGCCTCAAGCTGCGCCAGGGCAAGGTCAGGTCTGATGTTAGGGAAAAGTTCTCTCTTGAAAGAGTTGTCAGGACCTGGCACAGGCTGCCCAGGGAGGGGGTTGAGTCACTGCCCCTGGGTGTGTTTAACAGACGGGTAGATGAGTTTTAGGGTTTGTGGTTTAGCATAGGACAGGAACGGTTGGACTCAATGATCTCAAAGGTCTTTCCCAACCTTGTGATTCTGTATTTGGCCAGACCTTTGAGTTTCCCAGTTTGGGAAGGGAAAGGTGTCAGTAACAGCCCACGGCAGCATGGCTCTGCCCACCAAATACCCTCCCCGGGTCCCCTACCCTCCCAGCTGCCCCGTGACATTGGCAGGGGCCTCATTACCTGACCGGCGTGCACCACCCCCTTCCCCAGCCCTCCCTCCGCCGCCGTGCCCATCCCGTATTCATCACGATGCCCGCGTACTTCTCCGAGCCCAATATACTTTGAATTACTGCTCATCTATTCCTCTTGACATCCTGGCGCTCGTAACTGGGAAGCCGGCATTACCCGCTCGCGCATCTGTCAGCCCGCCCGCTCCTCGGCCATTTCCAGAGATACATAAAATTGCCCATGGTTATGACATTATTGACAACCCGCCCCATCTCCTTCCCCCTCCCCGAGCCCAAATGGCTGCCTTGCTTTATGAGGATTGATATTTGGGCAGTAAATATTTTAGAGCCTCATCTGATGAGTGTGTCTGTGCGGGTGAATACATTTCTGGTTGAGGACAGATGTTGGAGCTGTCTTCATTGGGAAGGGCTGGGCCTTGGCTTTCTCCTTCTTGCCTTTGCAGCATCTCTGTTGTCTCTCCAGCCCCTTGGCGCTGCCCATTCCCAGTGGGAGAAATGGGAATTGGAGGGGAAAAATTCATCAGAGAGGGAAAGGCTAGGGCTGTGAGGGATGCTGGGCGTCGTGCTGCTGTTCAGCGAGACACAGACAGGCTGGAGAGCTGAGTGGGGAGAAGTTTAATGAGGTTTAACAAGGGTCTTGCGTCTTGGGAAGAATGACCCCAGGTACCAGTATAGGTTGGGGACTGGGCTGTTGGAGAGCAGCATAGGTGAGAGAGTCCTGGGGGACAGCAGGTTGACCATGACCAGCAATATGGCCTCACGGAATCACAAGAATCACAAGGTTGGAAAAGCCCTTTAAGGTCTTCGAGTCCAACCGTTCCTCTCCTATGCTAAACCACATCACTGAGCACCTCATCTACCCATCTGTTAAACACACCCAGGGTGGTGACTCAACCCCCTCCCTGTTTCTTGTGGCTAAGAAGGCCAATGGCATCCTGGGGTGTGCTTAGGAGGTTGAGAGGTCCTTCTCCCCCTTTAGTCTGCCCTGGTGAGACTGCACCTGGAATATTGTGTCCAGTTCTGGGCCCCTCAGCTCAAGAAGGACACAGAACTCCTTGAAAGAGCCCAGTGCAGGGCCACTGAGGTGATGGAGGGAGTGGAACCCCTTCCTTATGAGGAGAGGCTGAGGGAGCTGGGCCTCTTTAGCTTGGAGAAGAGCAGACTGAGGGGTGATCTCATAAATATTTATACATATGTAAAGGGCGAGAATCAGGAGGATGGAGCCAGCGTCTTCTCAGGTATGGCAGCAATAGGACAAGGGGCAGCGGGTGCAAGCTGGAGCTGAGGAGGTTCCATGTGAATGTAAGGAGGAGCTTTTTTCCTGTGAGGGTGATGGAGCCCTGGGACAGGCTGCTCAGAGAGGTTGTGGAGTCTCCTTCTCTGGAGACATTCAAACCCACCTGGATGCGTTCCTGGGGGATTTAGTCTGGGTGATCCTGCTCTGGCTGGGGGGTTGGACTAGATGATCTTTCGAGGTCCCTTCCACCTCTTAACACTCTGTGATCCTGTGACAGCCCATGGATACAGCATCCCAGAATTGGGCTCCCTTTGTCTGTGAGCAGCAGGATTGAATTTCTCCAGGCAAGGTGTTTTCCTTTCCCAAACCTAGACAAGCCACCAATTCCTGCTGTCTTGGACAAGTAGCTTCATCCCTTTTTCACACAAAAAAGAGGACAAGCGTCAGGCTGTCTGTGGTTTCTGAGGGATGTATTTTGTCTTGGGTGTTCTGAAAAGCTGCTTCATCTCCAAAAGTTTCCAAAAGAACTTTGGTAAACGCTCTCTAATGAGGCAACACCTTGGGAACAGCACAGCCTGTGTGACCCGAGCAATAATTTGTCGGAGGAAAGCAAAGGAGCCCCTTCTCGGTCCCTCAGAACGATTTGTTCTCTTTGCTTTCAATCAGCAGAACAAAGAGTGTCGCCCAATTCCTAAGGATGTGAGAAAGCAGCGATGGGCTGGGCTGCAGTTTGGGGTGTCACCCCCCTCCCTGCTGCTGGGCTGATGCTGGGGGCATGAGGATTTGGGCAGCTTTTAAAGCTTCTAAAGCCCTCTCGGGGGCTCTGGGAGCTTTGTGTGGAGTTGTCCTTGCGCCCAGGGACTCTTACCAGGACTTGGGTCCCTTCCCAAAGGAGAACAACTGTGGGGGCGTCTGGCACAAGTCCTCTACCCCTGCCAGCGGGGATGGAGCACATGTGAGGCGAGTCAGCTCTTCAGCCCCTCGCTCCGTGACGCGGTTTTATTTTGGGGACACACACACACGTGTTTCATTATCTCTTTCTCTCCCAGCCTGGAGCTTGCGTGCTCGAATACGTACGGAATCAGCTTGGCTGGGGGCGGCTTTGCCACCTGCAATTCTTGGGAGCCCTTGTCGTGAGGGCAGGAGTTGCCTGGCTCTGAAATGGGGTGCTGCGTGCTGGGCTGGGGCGGTGTTGGGGGGGTGAGGAGCAGGGCGAGGTGATGCGGGGGCTGCCAGGCTGGCACCCCCGCTGGCGCGTCACCCAAACGCCGGCTGTTCCCGGGGTGTGGGTGTCCTTTGCACAGCCTCTTGGCTTGCCGACGGGGGTGTGATGTGCGAAAGGGGACGGCTGAATGAGTAGGGAATAGGAGGGAGAGTTTCTGGGTCCTGCTGCTTGGGGTTTGAAGCTGGTACATAGGCAAGGTGGGGTCGCTCAAGGGAGTACCTGGATTTCCAGGGTGAGAGGGACCTGGGCGTCCTGGGATACAGCAGGATGACCATGAGCCAGCAGTGTGCTCTCACAGAATTACAAGGTTGGAAAAGACTTTTAAGATTGAGTCCAACTACTCCTGTCCTATGCTAACCCACATCCCTGAGCACCTCATCTACCAGTCTGTTAAACACACCCGGGGCTGGTGACTCAACCACCTCCCTGTTCCTCATGGCTAAGAAGGCCATCCACCTTCTCAAGGGGTGCTGGTACCGTGGTGTTAAAGGCTGGTACCACGGAGTCCAGTTTGCTTGTGAGGGATGCGTGACGTCCATATGGGATGGCACTGGGGAGGAGAGACAACATCCAACCTTGCATGTGAGGGTTGGCATCTCCACCTCCAAAGGCACCTCACTGCAGGAGGTGAAGGAGTTCAGTGGCCTCTTTCACTCGTGGATGAAGGATGCTGCCCTGGCCCTGGCCAGTCCACTCTTTAACGGTGCTATCGTATCTATTTCTTTATGATTTCCGTGGGTGGCGTTTCAGATGATCTATTGAGCCAAGAGTGAGATATTTTGAGGCACAGCAAGGTATTTTAAAAACATCTCCTCGCTCTGGAAATATCCATGGCGCGATAGCTGCGTATTAGTCATTCGGAAAGGGAGTGATTTCAATGAAAGAAAAAACATTTCATCTTGTCAGAGCGTTTTTCACTCACTCGTCTGCCAGGCAGCTGCTGTCAGCCTTCAGTCTCTGCGGCTGGTTTTCCCTCTTCTCAAGCTCTGCCTTTTTATTTTATATCTTCCTAACAAGAAATAAAATCAACCCTCTAATGGATATTGGGAGCTCTGAACTCATCAATTGGCGGTAAGGAAGAGCCTTTAAAAAAGATGCAATAAACCCTCTTTGTGCCAGATTATTTCTGGTGGGATTATTTCTCCCGGGGACTATTCTCTGTTTGGAAGGAGAAACTCCTCCTCCAGGTATTGGACCTTGAACAAAAAGCCCCTGCCTCCAACATGATTTATTTCCCCTCCCCGGAAAGTGGGAGCAACTCCAATACTCTCACACACCAGCTGGGGATGCAGAATTAAGGTTTCACGGAGAACAGGAGGAGAGGATGGTTTTCTCCTAGGAGGAAAGAAGAAACAACACAAAACCCCTTAAAGATCTGTAAGAAAACACAAATGATGAGGTCCCCATCGCAGCACAAAGATGTTTAGAAAACGAAAAGCCAAATGAGCTGTAAAAAACCCACCACCATGGTAGGAGAGAGGTTTCTTTCTTTCCTCTTGGAGGGAATCTGCCATAAATCCCCTAAAATTCAGCTTTGCACTGCCACTTGGGAAAACATTCATCGTCTTCTCCCAGTCTCTGCTCTACTTTCCCTGTCTCTATAGCTGGGGTTTCTGTAGCGCAGCCCACATGTCCCCCCACGGGGGGGGAGGAGGCGATGCGGCTGAGATGCTCCCATCTCGTTGGCTCCTCCATAATCAGGCTAAGAGTAATTATGCTGAGGCTACACCATTGAGTACGATGCTTTGCAGGACCCCGATTCCTGTTATCCTCGTGCAACTGGTAGATAACCGCTTATAAATGCCTAAAAATTATCACTTTGAGGTTAAATGGTTGGTGTTTATAGCCAGGGATTTCCCAGGGGATGCGGGATGCTCGAGGGCACCTCCTGGGAGAGGCTGGTGGGGATGTTTTGAGCTTTTTTGGGGGTTGTTTCTCTGCTGCTGCGGCTCCCCCTTGGCCAGGTATCTCCTTTGAGCCTGGGTTTCATCCATACCGGAGCCCTGTGTGCCTATGCTGGGGTTTGCCTGCACTTCCCAGCGTGGTGCTGAGCACGTTCGGCCCACCTCCTGCCACTGCGGTCAGAGCGACTCCGGGCAGGGGTTTAAATATAGAAGCTATTAACTAAAGAGCAGGAGAGGGCAAGGGGAGGGGGGGAAGAGGAAGTCAGGTCCCTCCGGGAGGATGCCAGTGCCGTCTCGGGGTTTAGCATGCCTCAGAACCTTCTCCCCAGCTCCCTCAGGGATGACAGGGGTGTCGCTCCCCGGGACAGCAGGAATCGGGATGTGGGGAAAGGTGCCCACAAACCCCATCTCTGAATAAAACCTGGGCTCAGCAGTGAGGATTTTTAAGGTTTATACCCGGGTACTTTTATTTCTGGGGAAACCAAAGGAAAATGGGAAACTGGAGGCGTTTTGCCCCTTTAACCTTTTCCCTGTCACACCCAAAGTAGTCTTCATTTGGGTTGTGCTCATAAAACGTTCTTAATTCAATTAACACCAGTCCATCTCTCACATTTCTTGGCCAGAGGCAGGAGTTACCCGCCCGTACGGTGAATCCTCTGCTCTCTTGGCTTGCGTGCCACCTTCTCCATCCCTTTGCTGACAGCGAGCTCATCCCCATCCCCGCGCCGCCTGAGTCAGCAATATCCCGCTGCCGACGGCGTGCTCTTTCAGCTCAGGGAGAGAAGAAAAAAAAAGACCAAAAACACCCAAAAAACCCCAAAAAAACCACACGAAAGTTTCGGTATTTAAAGTATTTAAGCAGATGGGAAGCCGCAAACTCCAGTCGGCGGAGGGAGCATGTTTCATGACTAACAAAATATGCCAGGTAGGCTGTTCCACTTGAGATATTTTCAGGAATATAATCACTTTCACACATCTTTATCAATTTGCCAACGTGTTAGCTTTCCCCCATATGGACTGGGGAGGATGCAGCATGTCATGACTGTTGCACGGCATCTTGAATGCTGCATCTTCATGGTGGGTTGCGGTTTGGTGGTTGGGGTGTATGTGTGTGTGTAGGGGTTTGTTCTCCTTTTCCCCTTATTAGTGTGGGCAGAGGGTCACCCTCAAACATTTTGGCGTTGGAGCTCCCTGGCCTTCATCCAAAGCCATTAAACCTCTAATAAACCCCATCAAAAAATGGGTTGTGGTTAGGCTGAAGTGCTGCTGGGTGGGGTTCCAGTGGGGTGACAAGGGGATGCTCTAAGGGAGCCCCAAGGGCTGCGTTCTTCCCACTCAGTTCCTTATGAATAGATGCTCCAGCATCGTAATGGGATAAACAAATGCAAAATATTTTGAAGTCATTCAGCCTCAGCATTGGGATTCTTTCTTTTCTTCTTGGTATCGTGGCAAAATTAAATAAAAGGACCCGCTTTTCTGCATGTTATTGATCTTTCACTCAAAATCTGGGCCCTTTTCCAGGAAAAATGAGCCCTTTTGTGAACAAAGAGACAGGCACCTTCCCAACAAAAGTCAGCTTTCAAATCCAATGTTCTTTGTGTTTGAAATTTCATGTTTCTGATAGGAAAATATCAATTTCACTCAAATTTGCAGTGAAGTGATGCTAGGAGGGGGGGACACGACACACACCGACACAGCCCTGAATGGATTGACGAGCACTTGAAGGCCGGATTGCTGGAGGGATTTAAAAGCAAAGCGAAAAACAGTGCTGTCATTGATTTCTTTTGAGCAGCTCCATGTGTGACTCTGGATCTGGGCTGTTGGGCTAGAGATGGCCCTGCTGTCCTCGTGACTTGGGGGCTCGGAGCCTTCATCGTATGTCCTGCCTGGGGCAGGAGGGCTCAACCTGGCTGTTCTGGATAGATCTCAGTCTCCATGCTTTATATTCCCTAATTTTTTTGTTAATATATGCAAGGGCTGTATAGTGAAGCAGTGTAAAATGTCTGTTAACTTGGATGGGTTCTCCATCGAGAGCTGCCCGCTGGTACCTCAGACAAGCCCTTAAATCTTCGTAGCTCCTTTATTTGTTGGGAAAACACTTGGGAATTGCTAGGGAGGAGATGCCTTATGCTCCCTTGGACAACACTACCATGTGGATGCTCAGCTGCCAAGCTGGGTTTCCTAAACATGTCTTTGGAGTGCAGCCCCTCGCTGCGACATCCCAGTTATAATGGAGGGGGCGGGGGGGCCTGCGTTCACCTCCTGCTCCCACTGCTGCATCCCTTGATAGCAAGTAAATTGGTTTTTCTCTATCTGCTTTCTCCCTGTGCTGTGTTTTCCTCACCAGGACGTGGGGATGATGGCTCAAGGGCATCGCTCACAGGATTGTCCATCTGCCACCCCACCACCTAAAAAGTTTCCCTGCTGACTTGGAGCAGGGAAGTTTTATTCCCCCTCCCCTTCCCTCCCTGATGGGATTGCTCCCAGTGCTTTGATCCCTGGCTGTGTGTGTAAGCTTGCTTATCTTTGGAATGGCACGGCAAAGCGCTGACAAGCGGCGCGGGAGATGGGGGGGGGCTGTAGGTGGATCGTTTTTTAGCAGCACGCACGCACGGAGCAGACAGCTTGGGCATGTTCCAAAACACTTCCCACGCCCCCGGGTTGAATTTTAAGAAGCTGGGGCATCTGCACATTCAAAACGCTCCGGGGTTGAGGTGTGGGGGTTGGGGAGGGGGGGAGAAAAAAGGAGGAAAAAAATCCCAAAGGCAGGCAGAGCAGCCAGCGCGTGGAAGGGGCCGATGTCTTCCTGCGGAGGGGAGTTTGTTCCAAAGGCTGAGCAGCTCCAAGCCGCTCTCTGGAGGGGCAGAGCACAGGTGAGCGTGGAGCAGCGGTTGCTGGTTTGGGCTGCTTGCAGGCTGGGCTTGCTCTTGGTTGAGCTGAGGGGGGAATGGGAAGAGGAGCTTGAGGTATCCCTGAGAGGGATCTGGGTGAGTGCCCGCTTCTCTTATCCATCCGGGGTGATGGAGCCTCCGAGCAGCTTCTTTGGGGGCCCTTGCAGGAAGGAGGAGCAGGGTGGGTCGTGGAGGGGGGGACAGAGCTGTCTTCCTTACAGTGATGGGGAGATGGGGACGAGCCCTCTGCTTGGCTGAGGGTGGGTGCTTCCAGGGGCTGCTGCAAGAGGTGCCACACTGGATCAGCGCCAGCCCCTTCAGCCTCTCCCAGGGGAGATGAACTAAGCCGGCAGCGGGCAGGGATTGATGCTGGGAACGTGCAAGCCCTGGGCTTGCACTGGCTGGCTGGGGGCTAGTTCAGCCCTGGGCTCCCCAGGATGGGGTGGGACATACAGCTGGGGGATGGAGGACAGCCTCTGTGTGGTGTATACAGTCCAGCCATGTCTTGGAGCACCTGGGCTGATGATATGGAGAGGGTCCCAGCTGTGTTCCCTGGTTGGGAGGCTTTCCAAGCTGGATGCCCAGCTTAGGTGCCTGCAGGTGCTGAGCATAGCCCTGGTTCTTGCTGTTGCTGCTCTCCTGAGATCCAAGGGCCCTGCTCCTGGTGACACGGGGCTTTGGAGGGCTTGCACTGGAGCATCAGGAAGGGATGGGTGGAAATACGGAGAGCCTGAGCTGTCCTCCCAAGTTCTGCCACTTACCAATCTTGTCTGCGCTCTGAGATCCAAGGATGGAGAGCACATCCATCTGCATGGTCCGTTGAGATCCCATTCCTGCTGCTGGTGAGGGAGACGACCGCGTGATGTCTCGGCAGCCCTAAGCTGTCCTTGTAGGGGTGTCTCGTAGCTTCCTCGTAGCATGTCTGCTGGGCCAGGCTTTGTGGGATGCTCCTCCCGCCGTATCACATGCAAGAGGGGCATCTTCCCGGCACTCCCCACAGTTGTCCTCCATACTGTGCCTTCCGTATGGTCCCCCTGGCATCTGGGTGACTCCCTCCTGCAAACTGAGCCGGGGGCTTATTTAAACGTGACTTGGTGGCAGCGGGGAGACAGGGAAGCTCATGAGAAGCAAAAAGGGGAGAAGTCCGGGCATGGAGAGCAGCTCTGCCTCTCCGGTGAGCTAAGTTAAGCGTCTCCAAGCTCAGGACCATTTTTTTCCCCCTTCCTTTTGGGAAGAGGGGACTTCCTGGGAAGCTTCTGCTCCCAAAGCATCCCTCCCAGAGGAGGCTGAGGCAGGGTCTAAGTTAATGAACGTTGCAAGTCTCTGGGTCCCAGCAGTAGGGCTTTCCACCGTGTCCTTGTCCCCCAGGTAGCCTGATGGCAAGGAGCATGGGTATCGGTTTTTGGGGTCCTTCTGTCCTCCCTTGTGGTCTTTGCAGCTCTGACACCCAAGGGAGGAGGACGAGGCTCTCCCCGCTGCAGTGCCTGGCACATGATGCTCTTCTGCTGCGTGCCTCAGGGGTGAGGAGGAGAAGGAGGAGGCGGAAGGCAGAGAGGGATGGGGATGGACCCAAGGTGCCTTGGGGGACCGGCTCGTTCCCGCTAATTAGCGGTGTAACCAGCCATCTCACCCCCTGGCTCCTGGCGGATAATTACCTTGCTGGGTGCAGGGAAGGGAGCACAAAGCCTCGCTGTCCGCGGGGACTTTCAAACCTCCCGATTCCTGAACTCATTTGGGAAAGGCAAGCACAAAACCCCCCCAGTGCAATCAAATAACAGGCGCCTGCGTTGCACCGGAGCTATTTCTGCCAGGCAGGGAGGCCAATTTGTTACCAAAGTGACACGTTGGATTTTAACTCTACGGATCAAGTGGGAAGGTTTTTTTTCAGCTTCTTTCCTTTTTCAGGCTTTGAGGTGAACTGGGGGGCTGCGGGAAGTTGGGCTGGGGGCTCTGGATTCATCCACAGCTGAGCATTGCTAAGCTTGTGGGTGGGTTTTTTTGGGTGGGGAAATAAATCCAGGAGCAATTCCCAGGCTGTCAGGTTTCCGTGGGTCCAGGCCATCCTGCTAAGGTGACTGTGCAGATGCTGCCTACGGGCTGCCGGGGGTCCTGGCCCCAAGGCTGGATGCTCTGCCACCCTGGGGACGGCTCCAGGGGGTCCGTGCCAGGGCTGTGCCAAGCGGTGCTGTCCCTCTTGTGCTCCCTCCCTTTGCCCAGCAGGTGGAATCGCCGCTGGCCAGAGCAGCATCTGTGCTCTCCTCACACCTGGCGTTGGGGCCGGGGACCTCATTAGCTGCCTCCATCTCCTCTCCCCTCCGTTTATCTCCAGTTTTTCAGCTGCTTGTCTGGTTTTTATTTTTTATTTTTTATTTTCTTTTTTTTTCCTTTTTCCCCTGGCTTGAAGGGAGGAATGACTGAGTCGTGATGGGGCCTGACAACTCCCTGCATGCCCCACCAGGCTCTAGCGAAGTTGGGACTAGGCGTGGGAGGGGGGGCTGAAGCTATGGCTGCCCATGCGGGTCCAGTCAGGGGGCACAGGAGACCGGACATCCCTGTTTCTCCCCTACCCCATCACTCATTAACCCTTTGCTCTGCAATGCACGGCACAGGGACTGGCAAAGTTGAGGTGTTGGGGGCAGATTTGTGATGCCTCTTTGGGGAGAGCAGCGGGGACATCGTGGCATGGGGTGACAGGAGGACAGCGGAGTGGGAACAGCTTGGGATCAAAGGCCAGGGTAGCCTTCCCATGGAGATGACAGGCTTGTGGGGATGGCAGGCTCGTGGGGATGGCAGGCTCATTGGATTGGTGTGGACACACCCAGGAAGTCTGCTCCCTTGCACAGAGGGGTGCCAGGCTGGTGGTCCCCGCAGCACCTCACCAGTGAAGGAGCTCTGCTGCCTGGTGCCATGCACCAGCTGGGAGCAGGGGACGGGGATTTCTCCTCCTCCTCGGCGCACGGCTGCGGGTACCAAACCACTCGTCTCCTGCTGCCAACCCTGCCCTGTTGGCAATCTCATTCCCCCTTCCTCCACACCCTGTCTCCCTTTGGAAAACCAGCAGTAACTCTTTGTCAGTGCTGTCTTACGCATTGTTATTTCGGAGATCCCAGGGAGAAGGGCACTTGCCCGTGGTCCCACGTAGCCAATGCCTGTCCTCTGTAGCCCATCACCCCCCTGGCACCCCTGGCTTAGAGAGCGGAGCCACCCTGACCTCTTCCTGGCTCCCAGCATCTTGCCCGTGCTTTTTATAGCCCGAGCCTGTGCTTCCCGGCAGCCTCGCCAGCTGACCTGGATACAGCCATGCCATGTTTGGGCTGCGCTCGCGTCTCCCCCTGCTCCTTCCTCACATCATGGTGGACTGGAGAGCGCTTTGCTGGTAGGAAAGAGGTGGCCTGGTGCTCTGCCTGCTACACCCTAGCCAAGCTCTTCTCGGGAAGGCGGTGGCATCCGTCATCCTGCCTGCTCTTGCGTCGAGCGCTGTCAGTGCAGGCGGGGTAGCAGGGATTTCTGCAGGCACGCGTCATCGCCTCTCTGCTCCGTGGGGGTCCCTTCTCTCTGTTGCAGGTGCTTTTTCTCTCCCAGAGAGGGAATGGGGACAAATTAGCATCCCCCTTGCCTGCCTGCCTGCTCACCCCCCCCCCCCCCCGCCACCCCTTTCCCTTCTCTCTTTAAAGAGATTCAGGTCACGCCTGGAATTAGGGCTCCCTGAACTGCAGAGAAACAGTTTTTAAACTGCTTACCATCGATTAGATGGAGTGGTTTGGGGTTGGCTTGTCCCCCCCACCCCTGCCAGCAGCTCCCAGTGGCCTTTCGCAGCGTGGTGAGCCAATCCTCGCTGTGATGCCTTTACAATCAAGGGGCTGCTCTTCCCTCTGCAGGTGGGGCTGGGGTCCCCTGGGGAGGGGGAAGGAGGTGGGGGAGCTGCTCCCTGCTTTGCATCCTGCTCGATAGCCAGCTGCTCTCAACGCAGGGACCTTGCAGGACGGTGTTTTATTTAGCCGCTTTCGTTTATCGCGGCGCTCCGGCTGGGATTAGAGACAGATAAGGCGATCAATAAATCCTCCTCTTGGCTGAGATGTGCCATGAATTTTTTGGGGAAGGGGAGGAAAAGGAGGGTGCCCGTTTAAAGGTGATGAGCCAAAGGGAAGGGGAGGGACAGATGATGCTTTGAGGTGGCAGGGAGGGGGGTCCTGGCCACCCCCGCCGTGATCTTGCTGCTGGTTGATAAGAAGACATCTGTACGTGTTAAGAGGGGACAAGAAAACCCTGTGTGTGCCGATGCTGCGGCTGGCGTGGCTGTGCTGCCGGAGAAAAAGTAGGTCAGGCTGTGCCGCAGAGCCCAGCATGAAGGCAGAGCCCCCCAGACCACCACCCGCTTCCCCCGGCACCCGCCTCTTCCCCCAAATCCCACCCCATCTCAACAGCAGCTACCACAGGGCTGGGGTGGTGTCAGCCCCTCACCCTGGCATCAGGCTGTATTTGGCTGCTGGAGAGATGCTTAAAGGCAGAGTTTAACGCCTAAATCTGCAGTGATTTTGGGTGCCTTGAGGGGCACCCGAAGCCCCCCTTGGAGGAAAAGGGTGGGCAGGGCAGGATGAATGATGGGGGTCTCATAGGTGAGGCTCAGGCAGAGCTGAGGGTGCCCCAGCCTGGCTCGGTCCATCACTGGTTTTGTAGCTCCAGGGGCAATGGGAAAATCAAAGCCAGAGGTGTTTCAAGTGCCAATCGGGAGCGTGTCTCCAGTAGAGCCCAGCCCTTTGCTGTGGCTGTAGACGCCTGCTGTGAGATGGAAGAAACCTTTGGGACCCCCTTTCCCATGTGAGGGCATGGCCGGGCTCCCACTGCCATCCGTACTGTGTGGCAGGAATGCTGTGGGATGCTGGATTGCAGCCGTGGGAGTACAACTTGCTGCGACTGGGGCAGGCCCACTAGGCCACCAGCCCTGGATCTCCAGGCTCAGTGAGGTGACAAATCCCATGTTAATGTGTGTGGTGACCCAGAGAGGGGAGAGGTGGGCTGGGGCACTGCATCCTCCAGTGAGGTCCTGGGCTGATCTGAGAGGGGTGGGTGGTGAAGATGCAGGAAGCCAGGCAGGGAATAAATTGAGGGTGTTTATCACAGATAGGTCTGGGCTTTATTGATTTCCAATGAAAGACTGCGGCATGAATTTTCCTCTCCCTCCTGTACTTGGTCCAAAGTTACATCTACTAACAACTAACTAGAGAGCTCGTATTCCCACCTCGGGAGGTGCCAAAGGGGGGATACAAGTTTGCACATGGTCTTTTTAAGCGTGTGATGGATGTGGTGACTTTACTAATCCAACACCAGAGGAGAAAGCGGGGATTAACGGTGGAGAACATCATGTCCAGTGCTTCAAGTGACTTTAGGGTGAAGGGGCTGCACATGGGACACGTCTTATTTCGCAGGCTGCGTTACGCATCCCTCCCCGCTCCGGGATCTGCTTGGGAAAAGTGGTCCTCCTGGTCCCTGCCATCCCCGAGAGGAGAAAAAGCTGATCTCCACGTTCCAGAGTCTTTTTGGAAGCTGCCAAGACATCTCATGGCGTCCTTTTAAGCTGGTGGTTGGAATTCGGAGTGGCTCTTTAATCTTGAAGTTGTCGGTTTAAAAAGCATTAGAGGAGGTTTGGAAATGAGTGTAGCATGAAGCATTTTAGGAGACATCCCTCCCTGTCTCCAGAAACTCTTCCAAGTCTTTATTTGCTTCTCTGATGAGCGTGTCAAAAATCTAGGGCGGGGGGAAAGGAGAGGAGAAAAGCATTGCAGCCAGCTGAGGGCTCTAAAAGGCAACGGCGAGATGCTGTACCCGGGTTCTGGTAGCACGGGGAGGTGAGACACGCAGCCACTCGTGGCCTCGCAGGGAGAGGCCGGGAAGTCTGGCTGAGGGATGGGAGCAATCCTGGAAGGGTTAATTCCAGTGCTTGGATGTAGCTGGATGCACTGAAGCCGAAGTGGAGCAGTATGCAAATCTATCCACTTTCATAAACTGCTTAATTAGGCGAATGTTAATGAGACGTTAATTACTGTTGTGCCGGCGAATCCCACGGAACGGAGATTATGTTTCTCTTCAAACATCCAGTCTTAATTATAACTTGCACTTAATTCCACTGTCTTGCCTGGGACGGAGCTGGGTAGGGAGGACGAGGCGCCAGCTCCCGCCAGTGCCCGCAGCGTGTCCTCCCTCCTCGCCCACGCCGCGGCGGTGGCTCTTGGCACGTGGCTTGGGGACAATGGCAGCAGTACCCTCTGTTGCAACCAGCTCCTTGCACTCAGGTCCAGCCTGGTAATGAACCCTCCGGTCAGGGCAGGGTGGAAAATCCCATGCCATGCGTAAAAGCTCCCATCCTTTTCCTTCCTGGGCTTGGGAAGATTTTGGGAAGTGCCTGTTAGTGCCTCGTGTGCTCCAGGGATGATGCTGCGTTGCTCTGCTCTGGAGATGCCTGCCCTAAACTGGTCAGACTGGGGCAGGGAGGAGCCTCTGGGGATGCCAGCACCCCTCCTGAGCCTGGTCCCCTCTTTCCTGGCTTTCTGTTTCTGGAATGCATGCGGATGTTTTTAAAACATGGCTTCAACTTGGAGATCAGCAAGAGACGAGCAGAGAAACGACATCCATCCCCTTTCCAATTTTAACACCTTTGGGTGTTGCCTTCCATTAATGTTCAAGATAATCCAACGCTTTCAAACGAGGTATTAGTGAGCCATGAAATCTGCATCCTCGGGTTTTGGGGGTGGTTTTTTTTGCAGGGGGTCCGTTTTTCATCAGTTGGTGGCTGCTCTGGGCTAAGCATGAGGTTTCCCGAGTCTCTGGTCCTCACTGTCAGGAGGGCAGCAGCATTCTGGGACTCCACACCGCTGGAGGGACAGCATCAGGAGGCTGAAATGCAAGGTTTGGGGCTTCTTTTGGTTCTGATGGGGAAGATTTCTTCCAGCACAGGGCTCTTTCTACGCGAGGAGTTGTTCACCTCACCGCTGCTGCCAGTGGGAGAGCCCCCGGGGGGCTGCTCTCCCTGTTCCTCCTGGCAGGAGCTCCACGTCCTTCACATCCCGAGCAAACGGGCTTTTTAATTACTCACGCCGCGTCCGCGCGCCTCGGAGCTCGTCACCAGAGACCCGCAGCCGGAGAGCCGCGGCCATCGTCATCTCCATCCCTCTCTGATGGCTTTGGATTGCTGCTGCAGCCTGGGGAAAGCGGGTTGTCCCCCAGGCAGCCCACACTGGGGGTGATGATGGTCCGTGTTGGATGTTTTTCAGTCACAAAGGTTGCCGGCTCAGGTTGTTTCTCTCTTTTCCTCCCTCTGTTCCGACTCCGCTGTTTGATTTCCAGGCAGGTTTGATATCTCCTCTCCCAGCATGGCGACAAACCCCAGGGATTTTAGCGGGCAGCTCGCTCCGGTGGCATCCCTTTGATGGCAGGTGATGTCCCTGCCGTGATGGACAAGCTGGGCTGGAGGACCAAGCGCAGCCAGGCTGGAGGCTGCACCTGCTGCGGCACCCACGGGGTGCTGGGCTCTGGCCAGCTCCTCACTATCCCCTTCCAAAAGTCCTCCAAATGGCACTTTTTTAATCCCCTAAATGCTTTTCAACCAGAAGAAACACACCCAAAAAAGAGGCTTTTTGCCTTTTTTTCCCCCTCCTCTGCATTTTGCGTCTCTCAGTGTCGAAGGTGATGCTAATTAATTAAGAATTAATTCATTCAGATGCCTTTAATTTTTTAAAGGTGGCAGGATCAGGCTGTGTACCCCCTCACTCCCTCCTTCCCCCCGTTGCTGTGCTTTGCGTAGGGCTTCAATAAAACACAGCGTGTTTGGGAAACGTGGGGGATGGCAAAGCCGACCCGGGGTCTGAGGAGGATGGGGGGGTCCACACCAAGTGAGGCCTGTGTCGAGGTGCCGCCACCGAGGTGCTCCAGCATGTTGGTGGCTGTTGTGCCGCTTTTTGGAGCCCCAAATGCCGCTGGGTGCTCCAGCACAGCCTCCCAGGGTGCCAGCACCCAGTGTAGGTACCCGAGATGAGCGGTTTTGGCCAGAAGAGCAGACAGGAGAGGAACCCCTTCACCTGAACCCTGCGGTCGGTCGCTTGTTGCTACTCCTTGCCGAGCCCGGCACCCGCTGGCTTTAAAATAAGCCGAGGAGAGAGGAGAAAGAAGGGGCTGGGTCATGGGCATGTCTAAATTAGCCTGATTGTGCCAGGAGCGAGGTGTCAGGGTAAATCTGTTTCCACAGTGCTGTAGATCTGTACTGAATGGGAAGTTGGGGGATGAGAAGTGGGGAGATATAAAGGAATGGTCTTCATATATTATCATAGCCTGCCAGTGCCAATGCAAAGAGGCAATGCAAAGGTGATTAATGGGAAAGTTTGAGTTAACAAAGTGTTGTCGTCTCTCGTTAGGGGGGAAAATGAGTTCCCTTTACCACTGGGCTTGTGAGTTTGGGAGCGCTCTTGCCTGTTGGTTTTTTGGAGGGCGTGGTTTAAATGCTGGGTAATTTCTTTCCTATTTACCTTGGTTGATGGGGTGATATTAGCTAGCACCCCCCCGAGGGACTGTGCTGGATGCGGGGTGCTTTTGTTACCTGCCAATAACAGCACCAAGTGGTCATGGGGGGGGATGCCGATGGGGGTAGGATGCTGATGTGGGACAGATGCCGATGGGGGTCAGATGCTGATGTGGGACAGATGCTGATGGGGGACAGATGCTGATGGGGTTCGGATGCCGATGAGGGACGGATGCGATGGGGAACAGATACCAATGGGGGATGGATGCTGATGGGGCACGGATGCTGATAAGGAATAGATGCTGATGGGGGACAGAAGATGCTCCCGGGGACACAGAGGAAGGGACACACAATGCAGAAGGGGGGATGCTGAGGGCCAGGGGAGCGAACGCCCCTCTCTGCTTGGGTGAGGGAGGAGGAAGACATGGCTCTCCAGCAATCAGCCAGAACTCGAAAAAAGAGGTCCAGGGCAGGAACCTGCAATATTAACGAGTCTTTTAATGAAAAATAGATCTGCTGCTCAGGCAGCTCATGGCCTGAGATGCAGGCGTGCTTTTTGGTTCAGCAATGGTTGCTGCAGGACCTTTTATTTTACAATAGTTGAAACAAAACTGCAATCTATTTTTAATCATTTTCCCTTTCCCCCTCCTGCTGCCCTCCCTTGTCTCCCTGCTGTTGTGCTAACCCCCAAAAAAAGCTCGGTCCGGGTTTGGGAGAGGCTGAGGGCTGAGCCGAGTGCTCTGGTTCAAAGCAGGAGGACAACCCATCCCTGGATGGTCTATTTGCCCTGTGATGCTGGCTGAGGCTATCCCACTCAGGGCTGCTTTGCGTGGGCAGAGCGAGCTGTGGCTGGCTGCTGTTTAGTGGCTTTACCTTTTCAAGGAGGGAGGGATGTTTTTTTTCCCCCCTGCCAAATTTGGGGCAGGCTGGAAAGGATCTTAACCTGGTTTTCAGATTGTCTTAGAGCAATCGTGCCTGGAGGCAGAGGTGAAGGCTGGGTCACGGTGGTTTATTCCTCACCCGTGCTTTTCATGCTGGGATTTCTTAGCGTAGCTGCTGCCAAGCCCATCCTGCTGGAAAGGATTGGAAAGGTGGGCTGAGGTCCTGTGTAGGGTATTTGCTGCAAGACCTTACTGCTGAGTACATCCGAGCATCCTCAGAGGTGGAGTACACGTGTTCAGGCAGCGTCTGGCCGTGGTGGGGGCTGCGGGTAACCAAAGCTGCTGCTCCTGGGGAGCTACCTTGCTTCCCCTGCCACCCACCGCCTGCAGCCACGGAGGCCCCATTTAGCTGGAGCAGAGAGACCTTAGAAAAAATAACAATAAAGAAAAGGTATGTGAGAAGCATCTGCGAAAGAATAACAAGATCCTGGGGATGGAGCTGCTTTCATCTGGGAGCTCTTTGCTATCGGCGGGTTGCTCCTGTCCCTCGTTAGAGAGGGAGCCGGGTGGCTATGTGCCCGCTCAGATCTTCCTTCCCTTTCAAGATCTCCCCGTGGTGTCCCGCAGGCTGGCGAGCCTGGTCCCTGCCAGCACATCCCTCCTGCCGCCAGCCGCCGAGCTGGATTTTAATCCCTCTAATCAGCCCCGCATCCAATGCGGGTGGCAGTGGGAGAGCTGGGCTTGCCCAGGTTCGTCACGCCTCCCTGCTGCGTCACATCCCAAATGAGAGATGTGGCAGCATCCCGTGCTGGGAGCTGCCAGGTATGGAAACCCCACGTCTTCCTCAGCATGGCCGAGTCATCTCCCAGCCAGGGTAGATGCTGGTTTATGCTTGTGCCAGGTCTGGTCCAGACCCCTGGGCAACTTCGGAGCAGTGGAAGTGCTGGCAGGCACAGCATGCCTTTCCAGCTGGCTGGAAGATGTCCATCAAAACTTGCTTTCCTGGGAAAAAAGCCAGTTGAGCCGAGCTAAAACACTCATGGGTGTCTCTGTTTGAAACCTGGGGACGTCTTTGATGCTCCCACACGGGTGCAGAGGAGCGTGGGCACCCAGCTGTCCCTGCTGACTGCCCCAGAGCAGGGGAAGAATGTGAAGGGACCCCACTAGCAGATGTCGGGGAGCAGGGAGGAGGATGGTGGGGGAGCTCCAGACCCACACTAGCCATGTCTTTGGCAGAGCTGATGTCTCCAGTTGAAGCCATGTTAGACCTGGGTTACACCAGACAGGTGGGGTTGGAGAGGGGTGTCTTGCACTGGGGAGCATCCCGGACACTGGCATAATATCCAGCGATGTGTTTTCTGCTGTGGATAAACACATGTACAGCACCGTTCATGAGAGCAGGGTCTGGTCCGGCCCCTCCAGCAGCCAGGGAGATGCAGGAGGTCAGGAGCAGAGTGTTTAAAGTCTAATGAAGACGCGCTAGAAACCAATTCGCTTTGCAAAGCAGTGTTTCTGTGTGCTGGGAACAGGGGTATTAGGAAGTTCACACTAAGCCCTCGGAGAGCTCTTGAGCGAGAGCAATGTGCATGCGGCACGGTGCTATTATTGGAAAGGGCGGCTTCGCTGCCTATCATCCGGCTTTGCTGAGTTAGCTCCGTGGACTGTCGCCAAGCGTAAAGCATCTTCTCCTCGGCCCTTGCCAACCCACCTACTCGGAGTGGGTGATGACTCGTTCGTTCCACAGCTCAGCTGGAAAAAGTGAGCGTCCCTGTGGGAGGGTGGGAAGAGGGAGCGTTGTTGGGTGGCATCTCCTGAGGAGATGCTGCGGATTGCTGGGCTTGGGCAGCAAGATATTTGGCATCCTGATCTCAAGATGGTCCTGCTCAGCTCCAGCGGATGCTGGGGCATCATAGCTTGTTTGTTTTGGCCATCTCTTTTCCCTTGCAAGGTCTGGAGGGAACTGCGTGCGGTGGCAGGTCCCCACCTTCACTTTTGGGGGGCATGGATATGCTCTTGCTTAGCTCGAACCCAATCCAGAGCAACCAGATTCTCCCCTTGACCCAGCACAGCTTTCCCAGTGCTTCCAGGCACGGCACAGGATGAGACATAGTTCCCCTCTTGGCTCCTGCTGTTTGCGAGGCGAGGAGTGCTTGCCACGCTCCTGATCGGGGTGGGAAGCACACGTTTTGGACTTGGCACCAGATCTGGGCATCCCTGCCGAGATGTTCTCCTTGGGGGATCGCTCCCCGGGGCTCTGACGGCAGCCACTGCGCTGGCAATGCCTGCCGCTGCCAGCCCTCCTGCTGCTGCTCCAGCCGTGGATTCCCCCTCTGTGCTGCTGCTAAACATAAATCCCCAAGTCCCTTCCATGTCAGGCATTAAATGGTTGCTTTGCAGTGAATTAGGTTGTTGAGGTTTTTTTTGGGGGGCTCCAGCCCCAGAGCTTCTGCCAAAGAACGGGAGTGGGAAGGAGGTGGAAGATGCCATGCAGGGAGAGAGGAGGTGTCAGGAGGAGGCGAGGGATGGCTCAATGCAACCAGGAATGACAGGAGAGACCTTGGGAAAGGGCAAAAGAGCCAGGGCATGGGCTTTGCAAAGGCCTTACATCTGACTGGTGAGTGCTGGGGAGATGGGGGGTGTCTTTGCATCCCTTTGCCCGGGCTTGCAGAAGTGGGGAGATTGTCCTCATAGCCCTGCTGCTGCTGAGGCTTGAGAGGGGATCTGTAGATGAGTGGGGCTGAGTGGGGCTGAGTGGGGCTGAGGTGCCAGCCCCCTTCTCCCCCACCACCCCCAGCTGCATTTCCCTGGAAGGAAAGCTTGGGAGGTATTAACGGGGAGCAGGATTCCCCAGGGACCTCAGGGAGGGCAGCATCGCTGTGGGTCAAAAGATTAAATCCATTACAGAGAGGTGCTTGGGGGAAGCCCTGGACGTGATGCACATGGAAGCTGATGCATTAAAACCTGTGGAGATCTCCCGCTGTGAGGTTGGGAGAGGGGGTCGGGCATGAAACCACCCCCACAGAGCTGCCTCTAGCATTAAAGCATTGGATTTGCTGGTGAGCCTGGCGCTGGCTGGGGAAAGCAACTCCTTCAGACCCCAACCTCTCTGAGCCAGAGCTGAGTGCTGGAGGTGGCTGAGACCCTTCCCCTTGCTGTGCCACTCGGGTCCCGTGGGTCCTGGAGGCTGCCGTGCGGAGCTGCAGCCCGGAGCTGCAGCTCTTCGTTTGCTCCGCCGGAAGGTTATCGAAGCCGACGTGGTGGTGGGGGGGGGTTCCCACCCATTTCTGATCCAGCCATAAGCCTCGTGCGGGTTCCTGACCAGCTCAAATTATCAACAGTATCTGGGTGCCCTGGAAGGTTCCATCGCGTTGCTGCAGCCTCAGCGCCTGGCTGCCCGCGCGTGAAGGTACAGGCAGGCGTAGGCAGGGATGATTTCTCCTTAGGAGATGCCTAACATGTGATGGAATGTGAAGAGCCTTCCAAAACTTGCCCAGTGAGCAGACCCTTCCCAGTATGGGTGCTGGAGTCAAAGCAGTCAGCCAGTCCCGATTTGCTTTGCAAACGTTTTCCTTTCGCTCTTCTCATATTTTTCCCTTTTCCTCCCCTTCCACCTTGCGTCCCCACATGTTTCCTTTTATTCCCTCCCTCTCCCAGCTCTTTCCTCCTCCTTTTCGTGAGCTATTTTCAAATGCCAGGAAGGGTGAGATCTGAGGGGAGGAGGAGTAACCGAAAGGGTGGAAAAAAAAAGGTGGTAAAATTATTTCACACATTTATGGGAGGGGAAAAAAAAAGAAAGGAAAAGAAGAAAGGTGTGGGTGTGGGGAAAGAGAACAGCTCCCATTCCCACACAACAACAGGCGGTTTCATTCATTTCCCAACGTAGTTTTATCAGGTGGAAAGGTTTGATTACAGAGTCACACAATCCCAGCATCACTAGGTTGGAAAAGACCTTTAAGATCTTCAAGTCCAACCGT
Organism: Porphyrio hochstetteri; assembly: GCA_020800305.1. Taxonomy (NCBI): domain Eukaryota; kingdom Metazoa; phylum Chordata; class Aves; order Gruiformes; family Rallidae; genus Porphyrio; species Porphyrio hochstetteri. The sequence continues at coordinate 11,544,802 of CM036915.1, read as the reverse complement.
TCCTGTCCTTTACTAACCCATATCCCTGAGCACCTCATATCCTCGTCTGTTAAACACACCCAGGGGCGGGGACTCAGCCCCCTCCCTGGGCAGCCTGTGCCAAGCCCTCACAACTCTTTCAGGGAAGAACTTTTTCCTCACATCTGAGCTGACCCTGCCCTGGCACAGCTTGAGGCCATTTCCCCTTGTCCCATCTCCTGACCCCTGTTCTCACACCTCTCTGCACCCTCCTGTCAGGTCACTGTAGGCAGTGAGAAGGTCTCCCCTCAGCCTCCTCTTCTCCAGGCTGAATACCCCCAGCTCCCTCAGCTGCTCCTCATAGGATTTGCCCTCCAGCCCCTTCCCCAGCCTGGTTGCCCTTCTCTGGACACACTCCAGGACCTCGATGTCCTTCTTACGGTGAGGAGCCCAGAACTGGACACAGCACTCAAGGTACAGCCTCACCAATGCTGAGTGCAGGGGCACAATCCCCTCCCCAGACCTGCTAGCCACGCTATGTCTGACACAAGCCAAGATGCCATTGGCCTTCCTGGCCACCCAGGCACACTGCTGGCTCATGGTCAGTCACAGTCACCCAACACCCCCAGGTCCTTCTCTCCCTGACAGCTCTCCAGCTGCTCTGCCCCAAGCCTGTAGCGCTGCTTGGGGTTGTTACATCCCATGTGCAGGACTCTGCCCTTGGACTTGTTGAACCTCACCCTGTTGGTCTCAGCCCATGGATCCAGTCTTTTTGGATCTTATTGTTTTACCCCACCCTATGGCTCCCAGTGCTGGTCCTGGGGGTGTCGCTCGTCCCCCACAAGGAGGGAATTTGTCACTCCTGCTTTTGCACCCTTGCGCAGGTTTGGTGTCAGGGCTCTGGTACCTGATGAGCTGCGGTGTGGGAGGATGCTGAGAGGAAAGGAAAGGTGAGCTGCTGAAAAACCTAGGTTTGGATGAAACCAAACTTCTGTCTGGCTTGGACCTTTTGGGGAGGGAAGGGGAGATGCTGTAAGTATCACCAGCTTCCCAGGAAGCGTTTCTTCACGCAAGGACAGCATGTTGGATGATTTCCCATGTTTAATAAATAGGATTAAAGCCAGCAACAACAGCGCTCCCTGAGAACTAGGAGTTGGGCTTGTGATAACCTCTTTAGATGGCACAATCTCCTTACGCTTGATTGTTTGTTTCATTTAGCTGGGAAAACTGGAAATAACCGTTTTGGTTTGATCCGTAACAGTCTTTAAATGGGATTCGCTGCCAAATCTCACAGCCAGTGGAAAAGGGGAAAGGAAAAAGAAACCACCCCCAAACCCTCTGAACCCCCAAAGGCAGCTTTTCTGAGCTGAGATGCTAAAGATAGGCTGGAGCACTGACACTCTGGCTCTCCCAGATTGAAGTCCCATCCCCTTCGTGCCATTGCCTTTGGAGAGAGACTCCCCACGGGAGGAGATAACAGATATTAACCCACCCTATCTCCCCAGGAGTGAGCCCGGGTGCTTGCAGCAGGCTGGCATTTCACACCTCGGGGAGGGTGACATTTTCTTTGCCGGCGTTTCCACGTTGGAAAGCTGGCATTTCACCCCAAGATGAAGCTGGTATTTATAAGGCAGGGCACTGGCATTTCATTCATTGTTACCATCCAGTGATTCAGACAAGGTCGCTTAGCCAGAAAGGTCAGCTGGGGCTCTGCCGGTCTTTGCAGCTTTCTGTCTTTATTCCCCCCCCCCTCAAAGGGAAAGAGAGAACAACAACATACCAGAACTGCTGATCACCTTTTTTCTTGCCTTAAAACCGAAACTCTGCTATGCTACACAAAAGCTAAAGCTTTCCAAAGCCTGTCTTTTGCCAGGCCCCTTGTTTTATTTTGCTTTGAGTTCCAACAATGCAACCCAGAGCCCAGTGCCAGGTGGCGTGGGTGGCACCAGCACTTGCTCTGGTCCTGCACTGGTGCTCACCATTGCTTTAATAATCCTGCATCCCATTGCTCTAGTAATCCTGCATTTTCCTCTTTCGCAGCCTGGCGAGCTGAGCTGTGAAGCCCACATGAACCTTAATATGGAGCCCCAAACTGCATCTTTTCTGGCCCAACACCAGATTTCATTCCCAGAGTTGCCCCTGGGGCAGGTGATTTCACATCCTCCCTTCCAGGGTGAGGAAGAGATGAGGTGATGGAAGGGAAAAGCAAGTGCAGTTCCCCGCCATGACTATGGGGCTCTTGTTGGACTGGGGCGATATAGACACTGCCAGGGCCTGGGGAACGTAAATAAAATCAATAAGAAGCTGTTAAATTGTGCCTGAACCTTGCAAGGAACAGCGTGGGGAGTGCTGGCTGCAGAGATCTATCTGCTGCCACTCCGCGGGCTGTGGCACATTCATTAAGTATCTTTAAGATGGATACACCCCCCCAGTTCACCTCCTGCGAAAGCCTGGGAATTTATTTCCTCCTGAACCGCGCCATCAATCACGGGGTGACAGCACCGCCTCGGCACCACGCCGCTCAGCCACCCCACAGCCTGAGAGGCGCAGGGCCGGCCGCCCTGCCTCCTCGGGGAGGGGGCTGCCTCGGCACCCCCTGGCTGGGATGATGGGGACCCCGTTCCCCTGCCCTCATCGCTGCCGCTGGCCCCACAAATGCATCTTGAACCTGCCTGCAGCTGGGCTCCGCATCCTTTCGCTATCCAGCATCCCGCCTCTGGTCCCCGTGGGCTGGCAGAGGAGAGCTGGTTCCTAATCTTCTCCCTGCTCCGCGCAGCACCCTGCGGTCCTGGCTCTGCTCCCGGCCCCACGCCTGCCGGGGTTGGCTGCTGGGAGCTCCCGAGGCCCCGCACCGTGCATGGAAATGCGGGAGCCCAAAATCTTGGCAGAAAAATGTTTGCCGTGCCTGCCTTGATGCTTGTAGGTTCTATTGGAGCAGCCAGGTGGGAGCAGGATGGATCCAGTGACCCGGGGCAGTACAGGACACGCTGCTCGCTGCCTGAGCTGCTTTGCTTTTCCCTTGTCCCTCCACCTGTGGTGTCAAGCAGTCATGCTTTGGTCTGGAAAGATGGTGACAGGTCTGCTTAACAGGAGGAAAGAGGGGGGGCTAAGGAATGCACCCAGTCCCTGTGACCACCCCTTCCCTTCCCCACCCTGAGCCGTCACCCTCTGGTGCCTTCAGCTGTCAGACAAGGCGCAAGCTCCTCCAATTTATGCAGAGACCCGGGTTTTACGTTTTCCTCTAATTTCTTCTGATGCTTTTAATCCCCCCCCACCCCCCCATATCAGCTGGGAACCCACAGATTATCCCGTAAGAGCAGAAGAAAGCCTTGTCAACCTTTCTTCCACGCTCCTTGAGATGAAAATAACTTCCCCAACACCTAGCACTTTATTTTCCACCGCTTCTGCTACTCTGAGTATAATTTGAACTAAAGGATCTTGAAGCTAAGGGGGGGGTGGTGATAAAATAAAATAATGATGATTAAAAACTGCTCCGGAGAGAGTGATAAGGGCCTGGAGACTCCCCCCCCTTCCGCCCCAGAACCACCTGTTAGGGCAGGTGTTAGCCTGGCTTTTGTTTCCCAGCTCTGTAAGCTGGTGCTGGGAGTAGGGACAGCTGGTCTCTGCAAAAAATGGGACGGGTTTTTATAGAGAAGAAAGGTATTGTGTCCCCTGTGATATGGAAATGAGCAGAGGAGGTGAGGGCAGGGAGAGAGGATTTCTGATGGTAATGAGGTTTTGCACTGGGTTTCTTGAATCCCTCCCTTTCAAATGGGGTTTCAAGGGCTGTGGTGTTCTTTCCCTTGGATTGTTTGTCATGTTGGGGTTTTGGGGTTTTTTTTTTAACCTTCTCATTGTGTTTTGTGAAGATAAAATATGGGAGCTGCAATGAAAAATTTGGGGAAGGCTGGGAGATGCCACAGGGGGGTTTTGCTTACCGAGCTGGGAATGATGCTAGGATGCTCCGAGCTCTTGCAGGCAAGGTTATGTGGGTTGGGGAACGCTCTTCCTCTCCTGTCTCACCAACCTTGGCTGCTCTCCTGCTGTCGGAGCTGGATGTGACCTCCTGAGCTGGGGCAAAGGCTGGTGGGGAAGGTCAGTGCCGCAGCTGAGTCTACGGTGGCTGTGCCATCCCCCAGCACCAAGACAGGCTGTTCCCCTTGCTCCTAACTTAGCGGCTGCAATAGTACTTGTGACTGTCTACCGCTCACGCCTTATTTTTAGGCTGAGCTTGTCTAGATTCAGCCTCCAGCCTCTAAGTCTGGTCTGACATTTATCTGCTGCCTTGAGGGATGCTCTGCTGTTCCTAAACCCTTCTTTGTGTAGGAAGCTGTGATGGAAAGGGCTGGTCCCAAATTTCTAGGGCAAACCAGTTTCTTCTGGGGTTTGGAGTTCACCAAGCTCGATTTGTGATGTGGAATCCATGCTCTCAGCTGAAGAGGTGAGCTTTCTCCTCCAAAGAAGTGAGCTTTCTCCTCTGAAAAGGCAGCGCTGCAAACCCACCAACTTAACCTGCTGGGGGGAACAAGGTGGGGAGTGGACGATTTTGGTCTCACTGGAGGAACAAGGGGGCATCAAATGAGCAGGAGCTGCTTCTTGGGTGGTTTCAGGGTGGCTGTTGCCTCTGTGCTGCAGACGGCTGATGGGTTCCAGAGCGGCCGGCAGCACAGTGAGGTGCCTGTTGGGATGGCAGCCTGGGATGAGCGGTGAGGGCTCACTGGGCACTTGGCTGTCAGTGGTTTGAATCCGTTGTTGACCTCAGGAACTTTATTAAACCTGCTGGGGTGGCTCGCCTGCCCACCCCGGGCACAGGAGCTGCGTGCCCCTCCTGCCCTTCCTGCTGCTGCAGCAACGGAACGCTGAAATCTGGCTGATTTCGGAAAGTGCTGATTCCATAACCCAGCCAGCTCTGTGCCGGGCTGCTGCGGGTCAGCAGGGTTGACGGGTCAAATTCGCTGTGCAGGCAGGAGCTGTAAACAAAGATGCCTCACGGTAGAGCTTCGCTTTGGTGTTTATTCCAGTGTTGCCTTTTTAGCCGAAGCCCTTGAGCTGTGCTGGTGGTTGGTCCTCCTCTTCCTGCCCAGCAGACCTTGCTGCTTGGCTCTTTGGTTTTACCCCCTCCTAATTTTACAAGAAGTGACAGTAAATCTATCCGAGGACCATGTGGGGGGGTGTTTAAAGGACTGTTTGCACCCAGATGCAGGGATAGCTTTTGGGGTATCTCCTGACGACATGGGTTGGGGCTGGATATATTTATTGCGCCATAAAAAGTTAACGGTTGGAGCCTGATGTTAAATCCAGAAGAAGAGGGAAGTATTTGGAGGCAACCGCTGTGCGCGGCAGCCCTATCACCCGTGGGTGCTGGGAGCGTGTCCCAGGGGTGCTGGGTATGTCTCCCCAGCACACCTCCCCACAGATGTTGCCACAGCACTGTTTAAGGGCTCCCAAGCACAGCCGCTACAGCTACAGCTTGTCTCCACATCCTAAAAAAAGCCCATTAGCCTGGGAGGAAGAGGAGGGGGAAGCGAGGAGACTGTGGCAGAGGAAGATAAGGCCAGGGGAGCAGAGGATTTGCAGGGAGTTAATGGGCGGTGAATTGGCATTACGCCCCGGCAGGTTCTCATTTCCCTGGCTCATCTACAGCGCCGGGAGGGAGGGAGCATCTCCCCGAGCATCCCCACCTGACACGGCCGGACCGAGCAGCACGGGGCAGGGCAGGTGGGCATGGGGAAAGGGAAGGCAGTCAGAGCCATTGCACATCATGGCCACGAGCTCCTGCAACACAGGGAGCTGGGGCTGGTACCTCTGGCACGTGGCAAGAGGGATGAAGCAGAGGAAAACGAGGTTACTTCGCTGCTGGGGATGCTGAGGGAGATGCTCCATTTTAAATCAAACCCGGATCAAAGCAGAGACGGCTCCTCTGCTGCTTGGGGACACATAAGGCTGTGTCTGAGCTCATAGCGCAAGGGCAGCTTTTACTACTTAAGGCCATCTCCTTGCTCCGCTTTGCTCATCTGGGCTCGCAGAACACAGTGCATATCTGCTCTGCTTCCTATTACATCAGCTTGGAGGGGCTGAAGGGAGCTCTCTGTGGCTTCCCTTCCAGGCAGGAGCCATGTCCAGGCTTGGGCTGTGCCTGCTCTGTGCCTGGATGGATGCTGATTCCACAGGAGGGTTGTTTTTGCGGCTTCCTCGGGCATGAGGGCAGCAAGGGGGTGGTTTGTTACCCTCATCCTAGCCATGAGGACAAGGTGGCCCTCCTGGCAAGTCCCCACCGGGGTGCAGCGGGGCTGGGGGCAGCGCGGTCCAGCCTCATGGGTATGCTGGCATTGTGGCTTTCCTCTCTGCACGGCGGATAAGAGGCCATTGCCTTGGCCAACGCGGAAATTTTCCAGTGCTGTTACTACCTCTCCAGCTCAGAGATGCCAGCTCTCCTCCTGGTGACTGGAGACCACTCTCAGCAGCAGCACCGTGACCACCTAAATCCTTCACCGTGGCTGCTGCGTCCCCAGCACAACACACCGCACCAGGGAGGGCTTGGCATTCCAGGAACACGACTGTAGCACTGGCATAGGGTTGGGAACATCTGGGGTGGCAGCATGCCAGGTTTGGGAGCCCTGGGGCTTGGCCCCAGGCAGCTCCGGTCACCCTCTTTCATGTTCACTCCCTCCTCACAGAGCCACCTGGGAGTGGTCCCCAGCAGCAAGGCAATATCACGGCATGGACACCTGCGAGCCAGGCTCGGTCCAGTGGCTTTTGGGAGACCTTTTCCCTTGCTCGTATTCACTTGCATGGGGCTGGGTGGATGAAATGGACTTTGCAGCCCCAAATCCCTTAATCTCCAGTATACTTGACGGTATTAGCCAGATTACAGGAGTCACATACACAGTGATTGTAATGAACCGAGGCAGTGCTGGGCACTGCATCCCAGCTCCAAGGTGTCCCTTGGCCATGTGGACCTCTGCCTCTAACCCATCCCCACCTCCAAGAAGCTACTGTGGTCCCTAATGTGTAGAAGGGACCGTGGATGTTTCTGCAGCCCCAAGTGACCACAACTTGTTGTATCTGATTTAAAGCATCCCTCCCACATCCTGAGGTGACATGAGGAGCCGATCCTTCATCTCTACGTGTTTGCATGCCCTGTGCTTGGCGCCGTTCCTGTTTGCAGAGCCTATAACCAATGGTGGAGAAGAGTTTATTGTCTGAGGAATACTTAATGCAAATGAGCACAACGGCCTAATAGGGAGCACCTGGAGAAAGCTCCATAAATCCCCTTCCCTTGGATTTATGGGGAGCCTTTTTTCCACAGATATTTATGGTTTCCCAGGCCCTTTGTTGTGACTCCTTAGCATAGATTTGCATGGTGTGCCCCAGGAGCTGATGAGGTGTTGGGAGAGGGGACCGGTGGCAGAGGCTGACCCACTGAACCGCATCTCTCTTTCTCTCTCCTCCTTTCCAGGTTCCTTGCCTAACCAGCAAGTCCTTCCAAGATACCAGCTCTGGTAAGTCTAAAAAGCATTTAATCCTCACGGAGAGCGTGCTGGTGGCTGAATATCGTGTGGTGCTGGAGGAGCGGTGGGGCTGGGCACTGGTGCTGCTCCTCCGATGGGTGTGAGAACCCAAATGTGGTTCTTCCAAGGAGCCAGCCCCCAAATAATCATGTGCTAGCACGATTATTTCCCCATCATGTGAAAACTGGCTGAGATATGTTTATAGCTGTGTATCTGTAATGGGAAACTGTGTGGGCATCTTCCATCCTTCCTGGGTAGACTTTGATGGATGGGAGCTGAAGGCTTCGATTGAGTTAATTGGCGTGATGATTGCCGTAACAGCTGGGATAGCTTTGCCGCTGTCACTGCTGCAACACAGGGCTCTGTGGTGGGACTCGGGGCATCTTGGGAATGATGAGAAGGTAAAGAAACGGCTGGGAGCAGAGCGAGAACTCCCAGGGGACCCTGTACAGGAGCCAGCCTTAGAGGAGCATTCAGGACCTGGGAGAAAGGATAAAGTCAGAGGTTGCAATCCTAGCTGCAAGCTAGCATTGTTACCTGTCACCTTTCCAGTGATGGCTCCTCTTGGGCCACCCACTCCGCCCTGAGGAGAAATCCTCCCCGGTCCTCAGCAGGGAAAAGTGTAAAACTTCCCCTTTGTGAGGCATAAGCCCTTCCACTGCTCTGTGTTTGACGGGTTTTCACACTTCCCAAGTCCCTGCGGGTTTTCTAAGCACACGCTTAACCCAGCGGAAAGGGTCCGGCTTCTGTGCTGGGAGAAATTAGCAGGACTGTCTGGCAAGCAGCGGGGCTGCCGCGTGTTGTGCTGGCTTTGCCTTTGGCATTTTGATGTGTTTTCAGTGAAAAAACGATGTATTTCTCAAAAAAAGCAGCTTCTCTGTTGGATGTTACCTGTTGGGTTGATAATTGAGTCCTGCCACAAGGTATCAACACCGGCTGCATGCCCAAGGGTTCATTGCCGTTGTCCTGGCTCATGTGGGCCTGGTTAAACTCAAGAGTTTTTCTTCTTTTTAGCAGAAAATGGTTTGTACTTGGAGCTTAAAAATGTTGAGAGGAAGGGATTCATAGTGGTCTCAGGGTTTTGGGTGCTGCCGGTGTGACCTTGCTCTGAGACAGACCTGCTCCAGGATGGGGACATCACTATGCAGGGCGTATCTCACCACAGCAGCGTTTGCTTCTCGCCATCATTGACCGTGCAGGGTATTCCCTGGTTTCCCGGTCCATCCCCATGGTTTCCCAGCTGTGTTGTCTTGACAGCTCTGTGGGGCTGTTGGGACGCACGATGCTGCACTGGCCGTGCATCCCTCCATCTTGTCCCCTCCTCAGCTGGTGCTGGCAGGTCCCCAGTGCTGGAGGGATTGGCCTGATGCCCCTTCCGTACACATCCATCTCACTAGAGGGTAGTTGGCATAGCATTGGCTCACCCCAAAAGCTACTCTTACTCCTATCTCGTCTGCCATGCACATGCGACTGTTTGGGCCAGCCGGGTGATGCTCTGAGTGGGATGGCTGCTAGTAGAAGGCATCGCCAGCCAGGACAGCCCAGACCTGCTGCTGATACCCCCAGATCCTGACCTAGGGCACGTGCCGGTGCGTGATGCGATGTCACAGTGGAAATTAAGAGAAGGGCTGCCTCATCCCCTAGCAAAACGCTTGCAGACTGCTCTGCTGCCATGGCCCTCGGGAGAGATGCTCCATGGTGCGCAAGCAACATCACCCCGTGTTGGGCAGCAGAGAAACTCCAGTCGAGAGATGGATGAGCCGACAGGCTGATTTTTCCCTGTAAGGGCCATGTTACATCAGAAAGAGAACACACAGCTCTGCCTTCTCCGGAGCAGCAGCGAGGAGCAAGCGTCTCTGGCTCTGGAGTGGCAATGGGCAGGATGGGACCTGCTGGTCCCCAGGAAAGAGGATAAGGCGGAAAACAGCCTGAAGGAGGGGGAGCGATGGGGACAGAAGTGGCAGCGGTGGTGGAATTGCCTCTCCTGAAGCACGGTAATCAGCTCGGCGTTTCTTCTCCCGATCCTCTTACACCTCTCCTGTTGTGTATCTCTCCTCAGATATGGCCATGTGTGTTAGCATAGATAAAAGCTCTCTGCCCACGCCGGGCTGTTCTCCCCCAGCACGCTTAATCGCGAACCCATGTGGCAAACAGCCTTCCTGGGAGGTGCCCCGGGCTCAGCTCCTCGCTTTCCCTCCCTGCCTCCTGCCTTTTGCCTGCGCTCCCACTTTCCCCCGCACCCCGGGGCTCCCCGCACGCCCCTGCATCACGTGCCTCTGATAAATGAGCTTCATCTGCACCCAAAATTAATCAGACTGCCATGCCGGCGGAGAATGAGGCAGCTGCACCGAAATGCCTGAATCTCTGGCTAATTTATCACAGGGGCCAGACGTGGAGTTACTCCACAGCTCCTGCTGTGTGGGGACATGCTCAAGAGTGGTGATGGGGAGCTGCGAGGGCTGGGAGAGGACGCCTTGGGAGGAGGTCTCTTCCCGGAGCTCAGCCATTGATTTTCAACCAGGAGAACCTGGCAGGAGGTTGTTCATGTCCAGGATGGGTGATGCTGCTCCTCCGGGCCACCTTGGACGTGTCCTCCTGCACTGGATGATGCTCAGAAACCCGGAGATTAATGAGGAAAATGGACCTGAAAAAATTATTCCAGGACTTTCCAAGGTTCCCAGCCAGGCTGACATGTCCTGTTCACCGAATTACTACAGCACTACTCATCAGAAGCAAAGCTTCCACAGGCTGCATGCCTGCAGCACACGTCCAGCCTGCAACGGGCTGGTATCAATGCTGAGTACCAGCTCCAGGGGACGGGGATGCTCAGCTGTTCCAGCTCCTGGTACAAGACATTTGGGACGGGAGCCGGTTGTGGGGTTTGCTCCTGATACTGCAGAGGGGGTGTGAGTTTTTCTGGGAGCCAGATCATCCTGCTTGCTCGTTGCCAACTGCTCCTCTCCAGTTCAGCGTGGGTTTGGCCCTGAAGACCCTCTTTGCCTCGATCCATCCCTAGGACAGACACTGGTGCCTCCAATACATTCATTCTCACTCATCTTGTGGCAATTAATTACTGATTCCAGACCAGCCTCAGCTCTGGAGTGCTCGTTAACTAATTGGATGCCTTCCAGCAAGTCCCATCAGTCCCTCCATGACGGGAAAGTCGCACGTTCCTTGTCTGCTCCGTGATTGCTTTGTGTGTGTCCCCAGGCGTAGCCGATGGGAGCACCTTGGAAGAACTCTGCTGGGGATGCTCTCCTGGAGCTTGGGGGAGCTGCTGGCAGCCTGGCAGACACTTGCTTTGGGATGCAAAGCACCTCGCAGATGCCCCATACATACGGGTGACTGATGGGTTCTTTGACTGATGGGTTCTTCAGCAGGCTCCAAGCTGGTGGAAGAGGCTAGGAATCTTCTCTGCTATGACTCTCTTGGCAGATGTGGGTTTTTTTTCCTCGTGACCCAGCAGAAACACAGGGAAACTGTTGCCCATGGTGATCTGAGGCTCCACGTTTTGCTGTCACGGGGGCGGACCTGTCCCATGTGTTTAGAGAGCAGAGGGATTTTATCCATAGACTGGTGTGGATACAGTGACTGGCTTTTTTTAGACCTTTAAATCTTAACTCCTGAGGACACGGGCTCCTTTACACCGGCTGTGAGGTGGTTCTCAGGCACCCACAGCATTTTGAGAAGGGGGGAAAGGGCGTTTCGCATCTCCTTCCGGAGATGGCACTGGGGGGTCTCAGGCCAACAGGCATCAGCAGTGGTGGGCAGCTGAGCAAGAGGGGATGGAAAACTCGGTCTGAGCATCTCTGAGCCTTGTCCTCAGACCTCGTAGCCTGCTGGGCCAACCATGGGGTATTCCTCCCTCCCCGCTGCTTTAGAGCAGTTTTTGGGGCTGCGCTGGTGACTCCAATTCCGAGCTCTTGGGAGAGGCAGATGCGTGTGCGGCTGTGAGCAGAAGACATGTCCGACCTGATGTTCATCCTTATTTTGATTCCTCTGATGGCCCATGATGCAGCCTTCGGTCAGAGCAGAAGAAGAATTACCACTCTCTCAGCTCGGCTGCAGGGAAAAGTGCTCCCATGGGTGCCACCGCTAACCCCAGTGCCATCAGTGGTGGGTCCTTGCTGGTGGGTGTTGCTCAGCCTCGCTGAGGCACCCTTATCCTGTTCTCTTGGGTTGGGTTTTTGGTTTATTGGGCTACAGGTGAGGTTTTGCAGGCACCCCCTTGTCAAAACACGAGAGAGACTGGCTTGTGCCCCTGGTTGAGCGGAGATGCCGGGGAGGAGCGGGGTAGCAGCTGAGACCTTCCGTGGGGAGTCAGAGGTGCATGGTGACACCTGGGCGAGAAATGATTCAACAGCCTGGGAACTAACAGCTTGGCTTGGCCAGGGCATGTGTTCAGAGGGTGGCAAGGCAGCAGCGATGTTGGGTGGCTCTGAGGGATGCCTTTGGCTTGGGTTGCCTGAGGTAGAAGAGTGAGGATGGGTCCCAGGTCTTGACAAAGTGTCTGGGTTGTTTCTGGGGCTGGGACAGGGCTGAACCCACTGATGGAGCCCGGCTTTGCCATCCCCTCGGTGGGGAGGGAGCTGGGATGTTGCTCGGGGCACGGCAGAATGAGATATCCCTGAGAGCTCAGGGGATGCTCCAGGGATCCCTCAGCAGAGGGAAGGGCTCATGTGTGCAGAGAAAAGGCTTTCCTGGTCCCCAGACGCTGCCGGCACTTGGGGAAAGCCAGCTATAGGTATGTTGAGGTGCTTTGCCACGCTCTGCAGCCATTGCTGTGGAGGTTCCCAGGCCTTGCAGAACTCCAGGCGCAGGTTCTGAAGAACCTGCTCCCTAGAGATTCAAATGAGATGTCTCCACACATCCCCACGTACCAGCAGTCAGGTAAACACCCGCAGACCTGCGGTGGCAGGGCTGACGCCAGGGAATTTGCCACCTGCATTCTCCAAGGTGCAAATCATTGTGCCACAAATTGCATCAGACGTTGATGTGTTGCTGGTCCTCTGCTTTCTGCTCCTTCAGACCTTTTATTGGTGCCCAGGGACTGGAAGTGTTTTTCTGGGTCTAGTCCAGCCCCGCAGCAGTGATTCAGGGTGGTGGGTGGGCTGAGGGGGGAGTATATCCGCCTTCCTATCAGCACCAGGAGATGGTGCTGAGCCATTCCCTGCTGCGCTTTGCCAAACAGCTCTGAGGGGGTCCGTGGGTCTCTTGTAGCATCCCTGTGGGAGCCTTGGATTTTAGTGGCATCTCGCATTTTCCTCCAGCCAAGGCACAAATAATAGTATTTTGCCCTGAAAACTCCCCCTGCGCCTCCATTTTGGGGAGGGCTGCGCTGTGAAGCACCTGTCCAGGCTCCTCTGAGCTCTGCCTTTTGGAGGTTCAGCATGGTTTGTGTTTCCTTGAGGCTCCGTGCTTTTGGGTAGAGCTGGAAATGCTGGAAACGCTGTGGGGAGGGCGGGGGGAGGGGCGGTCCTGGCATTCTTTGTAGCCAGCTCGAGGGAGCTGGAATAGCCTGATATGACTCTGAGGAGCCTGATTTCTAGTCCCTGTAATTAAACACCCAGCTGTTGAGATCTTTTGTGTGCATTCACATTGAAACTTGGCAGGTTTGTGGGTAGCAGGGAGCTGGATTCAGTGACCAGGAAGATCCAGGGCGCTCTCAAAGCAAACTCCATTATAACCCAGCCAGGATGGGCAGGGATCCGAGTGTGCCAGAGATGCTTTTATGGGCTGAGCTGTTGAGATTGGGTGGGAAACATTGCCGTGTTATTGCTGATAGCTGGCCTGGAAGGGAAGAAGTGTCCCTGAGTCACACAGGGGCCATACGTGAGGCTGTGGTCTTAGAGGCAGAAGAGGGATTGGCTGCTGGAGATCTTCCAGCCAGAGCAAACACCATCCTCATCCTGTCGGAGCTGGTGGGAGAAGACGGCTGCTCCTCCAAACCAAACCCCTAAACCCAAGGTTTGTCCATCACTTCCAAAATTTATGGCAGGCTGTCACCGTTAAAGATGACCCCGTGTGCCACGGGGTGGCACGCATGTGCGCGCACACAGCGTTCCTGGGGATTGGAAGGCAGGGCAGCACAAAGGCACCGCTCACCAGGCTGTTTAGCTGAGGAAAAGCGTTATTTTTTTATAATCCTAATTTCCTGGCTGCATAAAGAAGAGAACCAGAGAGCTACATATGTTCTCACTACAAAAACCCGGCGTGGGACTTATTTAAGTGCTAAACTCATCAGGGACATGGGCAGGTGTGCTTGGCATGGCTTCCCGCTCAGGTAGAGCCTGAGAGCATCCCATCCCAGCAGCACCCGTGATTCCCGAGCCATGCAGCATTGGCACTGTGGGGTATTCCTCATTTTGAAGGTTAAGCAAGGAAGTAGCGTGGCTTCGAGTGAGGTTTTCCTCTTCTCAGTGGGCAGCGGCTGTTGGGGTCCAGCTCGCCCCAGCCACTCGTGTGGCACGTGGCTGGACAGGGCTCCGTGGCTCGGGGACGTTCATCAGCTCTGGCAGCAGAGCTAATGTGATTAAGGGCTTTTCTCGCCCTCCACTCAGTGCTCGTTAACATTTCCCTTCAAAGGAGTTTATGAGCATCGCTTCATCTCACTGCAGCTCACACTCACGTCGAGAGGGGCGCGAGGGCCGGTTGTGTGGGCTCCCCGAAGGCCGTGGGTGCTGCCCGCCTGGCCATGGGGCAGCAGAGAGGGAGAGAAGGAATGCGGCTGGGAGAGCCACCATGCCGACGCCACCAACCCCAACACTTCCAGCAAGGAGTCCTATTTATACTGGGGACTGGGAGCCTGGGGAAGGCAGATGTCCTGGTTGAGGGAGGGTGAGGCTGCCTGGCTGGTAGCCTGCGAACGGAGACCTACAAACAGCTTCTCCGTGGTGTCACAACCCCGTCCCTCTGCGCAGGCAGGGAGAGAACCCAATTTTGGAAACCTCCTCCCCAGCTCCCTCGATCTGGGGCCAAGAGAGGTATTTTTATTTGGTCTTACAAGTAGGTCTTGAGACATCTTCATAGCCCATGTGCGAACAAAGCCCTCCTGTGCACCTCAAAGAAACCCCTTCACAGCAGCCAGCCTGAGGCTCTGCTCTCTTGTCTCTGCCTCCTTTCACTCCATGTCCCCCCATCCCAGCTCTCCTGGCTGCCATGGGGACTGACCCGTGCCCAGCAAAGTTCACTCACAGAAGGTGCTCCTAGACTTGCCTTGGTGGCTCCCAGACGGATGGGGTTGGTGGAGCCTTTATGTTTCGGGGGGAAACTGAGGCACAGGAAAGCTAAACCAATTTTTTTTCCAAGAGAAACATCCAACTGCTGAAAAAATTGGATGTTTGGGTTGCGTCCCACTGCTTGGCTGTGGTCCCTCATGCGCTCATGGAGCACATGGAGTCCATCTCCCAGCCTGGGGCAGGGAGAGGGCATGTGGAATCTGTGGAGCAGGGATGTGGGATGTTGAATCGGAGCCAAACTTTGGTGTCTTCTTAGTCACCTGCAATGCCTCAGCATGTGTTAAACCGAAGCAGAAAAGCACGATTGATTCTGTTTTTACCTGAACAATTCTTCCACTGAGAGAAAACCCCAAATTTCCCCTGGAAATTTCTTTTTCCCATTTGGAAATGGGTTGTTAATGCACTGATGGGCACCACAGAAGGCTGCTTTTCCAGGGGCTAATACCTGAAGGGTGACTGGGGTTTTGTTATCCAGCAAGATGCATCCTCTGATGCAGCTTTTTCCCTGCCATCCTCTTCCTTCCTCCCAGGTGGATCCTCCGGAGCCTTGCAAGACCCGGGCTCCTGCTGGAGCCTGGCTCAGCTGAGCGGAGGAAGGCCTCTCCTCCTCTCTACCCGCCTGCCTGTTTTCACGAAACCTCCAGGAATTTAATATCTTTGAGATTCCCAGCTGTCACTCACACGCCGTTGAATTTGACTGCTGAGTCGGAAAGTAATTAGGGGAGACAGACAACACGTGGAGCATGTGAGCGCACAGACCTTGTTTCCTTAAGGAAATCAGGCCCAAAAAGAAAGGGGGGAGGAAAAAAGCCCCTCCAAAGTTCCTCTTTGGAAGATCTTTGTGTGCTGCAGTGGGCAGGATGGGTGCTATCATCCCTGCAGTCCTTGGGGACATGGCGCTGGGTGCTTTGCTCTGTCTGCTGTGATGTTGGGTCTGCATTAAAGATGCGGTGTGAGCATCTCTGGTTGGGTCCATATGGCTTCAGGGCAGATCCATGACCTCAGAGCCATCCTGTACCAATAAAGGGCGTTTTAATTAAAGAGGCTTTGGCTGAAGGACCTTCAGCCCTCGGTCAGTGTCTTGCGCCAGGACGCGTCAGTGGGATGAGAAATGGTGGTGAAAGCAGCCGGCAGTGGCTTTCGGAGGCAGTGGCCAATTGCTTCGTGTGCCCCCATCTTGCCATTGGCATGCTGGGACCCAACATTGGGGTGGAGTGGGGAGGGGCAAAGGGTAGGCAGGACCTATAGATCCAGGGAGGAGGAAGGCTGACACTGCAGGCTACAACCCTGGCCAGCTCGCTGCCCTCTGGGCTCCAGCTTGGGATGCTCGGAGAAACCCGGACCTGCATGGCTGCCTGCCCACGCTTGCTTTCCTTCCCCTTCCCCGCTCCCTTCCCTCCCTGCTGGCAGGTGGCCCAGAGCCAGGCTTTTTATGCTTTTTATGCTTTTTTTTCCCCTTCTTTTTCATCGAGAATAAATCTTTTATCTGTTGACTGGGAGACTGTGCTGGAAACAAAAGTCCTACAAATCTTGGGGGGTTTTTATAGCCACCTCCATCTCCCAGGCTGCCTCTTTGCAGCTCAGGCTGTGCCCGGATTTGGCTTAACCCTGGCTGGTCCACGCTGGAGGCAGGGATGAAGGGCTGGAGATTTTGGGGTGGCACGCCGCTGCCTCTGCTCGCCTTGCAGAGAGCGTGGTAGGAGAGGGGAGGCGGGTGGATGGGAGGAGGGAGACGTACAGCAAGGAAAACCAGCTCGTTTCCCTTAATTATGAGTGACTGTGACAGCCCGCATCTTTAGGTTGAAAAGCATCGGTGAGGTGCGGGTTGCTTCTCTCAAACAGGATAATTATGTTAATTAAAATGCTTTCTTTATAGCAGTTCTGATTAATAAAAACAGCTCCAGTGCTCTCTTTAAACACTCTAACCTTCTGTTGTGCGGGAAAACTGGCTTTTCTCAGCAATTTATGACTTTTAAAAGAGCTTAGAGCGGGACAGCCTGCTGCTTTTCACGCAGTAACGCTTCCCCTACCCCCAGGGGGAGAGAAAGGCAGCCCACCACCGCAGCTCCCTGCTCCTGGGGAACAGACGGAGGAGAAGGCTCGGGCAGCAGCGTCGGAGCAGGCAGCAACATGTGCCCGTGTGGGAGCTGGGGATGGGAGGCGTCGGGGAGGCTCTGCAAGGGTGCCAGGGAATAAAAATACCACTTATTTCTCTTAATTGCTGTTTATTTCCTCTGCGAAGTATTGGGATAATTAACGAGCTGCCAATTAAGAAGAAGAAGCAGAAGAAAAAAGATATGAAATAATATGTGTGTAGGGGAAAAAACAGGTAGGGGTGCCAGGAGAGATGGGTTTGTGCCAAGACACAGCGCGGGGCAGGGGTTGGTGGTCCCTCTGGCTTCACCACTTGTGGGACAGAGCCTTTTGGGAAGTCCAGGAGTCTGGAGGAGGCAGTGGCTCCCCAGCTCCTCACTGGAGACCTTTGCCAAGATGATGGTTGTGCCGCTGGAGGTTTGAAAGGTTAGGAGTGCCCGTGAGTGTTGGCATTTGGCTGGGTGCTGTTTCGCCTCTCAGATGCTTTGTTGGTTCTTGGAGGCGTTTATTTCTTGTAGTGGAGGCTTGACCATCCCCCTGAACATAGTCTGATGTGGGTTTGGAGAGTGGCTGAGCATCTTCCACCTCCTGCAAAGCAGTGGCAAGCTGGGAAGGCTCAGTGCCTCTGTGGGTAGCTCTGGAAATGCTGTGAACAGGCAGCCAAAGAGACAAAGAGGTTTCCTGTCCTCCCTTCCCTTTCCCTTTCTCTTCCTCCGCATCTTTCCCCCCAGCTTGCCATCCCCCGCTGGCAGCTGGTGCTTTCCATGGGCTGGATGCTGGAGCAGCATGTGAAGTGGTTCTCAGCTCCCACTTACACCTCCCGGGCCTGGCGAAGGGCTCCCATGCAGAGGCAGCGCTTTGGGTCGGGTCCCTTCCCTCCATCCATGCCCGGGAAGGGACCAGCACTTCCAGCAGCCTGTTCCTGGGCACGGGCACCTCTCCTCTATCCAGTGCTTTGGGAGGGGTTGGCACCATACCATCCAGCTGCCTTGTAAGCAAGGGCTAGAGGGGTCTCAGGGGAGTTTGGGTCATGTTCCTCCTTGTCGAAGAGGGGGAAAGCGAGTGCTCGTCTCCGGTTCTGTGAAATGCCGCATGCGGAAAGCCGCCCTTGCCCCAGGAGATGACGGCACAGGTTTGCCATCCAGCCGTGACCCCTGACGTAAAGCGGGGCGGCCAGCTGACTTCACTGGCTTCGCTCGGCCCTGAGTGAACTGCTGTCAGGCACGGGGAGAAGGGCCACCGGTGAAAGCTCCCCTGTCATTGCCACCCTGTGACACGTGCGCTCGGAAGCTCCGGTTTTGAATCCTCACTGGGGCATCCAGCAAGGCTGGGTGGGCTCAAATTCCCTGCTTGTCTCCTGTTGTCACCACGTCTGTCACCTCCATCCCTCCTGCCCTTCCAGCCACGCTCCATCTTTCCCTCTCTTGCCATCTTTCAAGTCTTTAGGGGAGGATGGGTGGGGGGAGAAGGCGAAACTCTGGGTACAACCCCCGTTCCCCCCAGGCTTTAGAGCATCATACACAGCCAGGGGAGGGACTTGAGTGGCCGTGGTGGCGAGGGGGAACAAGGCAGCTCTGCCCTCTGATGTGTTTGCGCCCCAGTGTTATCTCCCAAAGATGGGGGCGTCCCAGCAGCCCCAGCCCCCAGCACAGCCCTTTCCCTGCCCCATAGGGCTGAGCTAGGGCTGGCTCCAGTCCTCACTGCCCCGTTTACCTCTGCTATATTTACATGTCTGTTTTATGATTTCAATTTTTAATGCTTCTGCTCTTTGAAGATGCTTAATGCTTTGGAGTGGAACATTTTCTTCTGAGTCCTGAGTGCCAATTGAGGACAGACCAATAAATCAACTAATAACTGGAACCTCATTTTCTGCTCCCGTGGCTGCAATTTAACCCTCCTTGTGCCACTTAGGCTGTCATGGTGCTTCCCTGTCTCGCCGGGCAGGACTTGGGTTCCTCGGCTGTGTCACTGCGCCTGTGGCTGCTGGTACTGGGGTGGTGAGAGGGCTTGGAGAGCATCCCGTGCTCTGGGTGCACACATAGCAAATGTTTGTGAGCTCTGAACATCCCCTGCCTGGGCAGAGCCTGGATTTTGGGGTTCCTGTGCTAGGTGTTATCTTAAATAAGGGCCGAGAACTTTCCATACTGCTGCTACCTTCGATTGTCCAGCTCTGTTTGCTGGTCTCATACCATCAAACCCTTTAAAGAAGCGTCTGCTTCGACTACCTCCTGTGACAGTGAGTTCCACAGGTTCTCGCATGGCATCCGTGCTTTTCCCCCTCCTGCTCCGCTTGTTTGAGGATTCAGGTGCTACCCCTACTCTCAAGATACCTTCTCCAAGTCAGGCTGCCAGGCTTTACCTTGCTGTAGTACTTTATTGCCTGTTGAATTATGAAAGCGCTGCTCACATCACCTGGCAGCCAGCCACTGAGCTGCCTCTCTGCTGCTCTTTTACCTCCTCTGACTTGAAGGTGCTGCGCCCATTAGCCTCCACTCCTCTACATCTGGAGCCGGGCTGTGCCCGTGGGCTGCGCTAACATGGTGTGGCTGGGGCACTGGGGATGCCTCGGCTGGGACACTGGGGATGTCCTGGCTGTGACACTGAGGATGCCGTGGCTGGGACATTGAGGATGCCCTGGCTGTGACACTGGGGATGCCCTGGCTCTGACACTGAGGATGCCCTGGCTGGGACATTGGGGATGCACTGGCCAGGGCACTAGGGATGTACTGGCCGGGGCACTAGGGATGCCCTGGCCAGGACACTGGGGATGCCCTGGCCGTGCCAAAAGCAGCCAGACGCAGTCTCCACTGCCCACAGGCTGCCATGCTACTGGGCAGGATATGGGGGCTCAGCACCCCGACATCCTTCTGCCAAAGCGCTGGCAGCAGCCCCTGCTTTGGCACGTGCCTTTGGCATGGCTGTGTGGGAGGGCAGAGCGGGGCTCCATGAGGCTCCGCAGCTGCCTAACGAAGGGCTGAAGCTTCATTAAACAGTCCCCGAGACAGGTATGTCTCCCCTGGGATGCGTCCACTGGCATGGAAACATGGGGCCGCATAGCAATAACACCAGGCTGTGGCTGTGCTATTCCCACCACCCCCCTTTTTAGTATATATCTTTTTTTACATTCAGGCTTCTCTTTGGTGCTCCGGTTTTGCTCCCAGGGGCTGGAGCCCTACCAGTACATCTGGAGGGGCCTGGTGGCAGTGGGGGGACTGGGCTCAGCCAGGGTTTGATGCCTGCTTTTGCTGTCAGAAGTGATTCATCCCCAGGGAGCCCTCCTGGCGTTTGGCTCGGAGCGGCCTGGCCCCCAGCCGGCTCGGTTTTGGCAAGCCAGGACTGCCCAGGGCCGGTTGGCAGAGCTGCTCCGGTCTGTGCCTGACGGCTCAGGCTGCCCATCGCCATCCCTGTCGTTCCTGGGGAGAGGATGGGGAAGGCAACAAGGCTGCTCTCCTTCCAGCCTCATGCTCTGTTGAGGTCCAATGGCCTACGTTGTGTTTATCCATAATTATACCGGGGTGACACGGTTACAGTTTCCAAACCCATATGCAAATGCTTAATAACCCAGTGTCAATGCTTTCCCGCTCGTTAGTTAAGAGGTGCAGGCAGGAGCCGCTCCGTCTCTGCCCCTTCCGCTGGTCCAGGGAAGCATCTGGAGGCTTCTTGCTTCTTCCCTTATTGCAGCAACACTGCGAAGTGTCACGTCTTGTGCTTGGGCCAGAGGAATCCCAGACATGGGCACAGCCTGGGAGAGAAGCTCCTGGAGAGCAGCCCTGCTGGGAAGGACCTGGGGGTTCTGGTGGGGGAGAAACTTCACATGAGCCAGCAGTGTGCTCCTGCAGCTCAGAAGGGCGATGGGATCCTGGGCTCCATCAGCAGAGGGGTGGCAGCAGGGACAGGGAGGGGATTGTCCCTCTCTGCTCTGCCCTTGGGAGGCCCCAGCTGGAGTCCTGTGTCCAGAGCTGGGGCCCCAACACAAGAAAGATGTAGAACTGCTGGAGAGGGGTCAGAGGAGGCCATGAAGATGATCAGAGGGCTGGAGCAGCTCCCCTATGGAGAGAGGCTGAGGGAGCTGGGCTGGTTCAGCCTGGAGAAGAGAAGGCTGTGGGGGGACCTCATTGCAGCCTTCCCGTCCCTGAAGGGAGCAGAGACACAGGAGGGGAATCAGCTTGTTAAAGGGCAGACAGGGGCAGGACAAGGGGGATGGGGTGAAGCTGAGGGCAGGAAGGGTTAGATGAGCTGTTAGGCGGAAGTTCTTTCCAGAGAGAGTGGTGAGGGGCTGAAACAGGCTGCCCAGAGAGGGGGTGGGTGCCTATCCCGGGGGGTGTCCAAGGCCAGGTTGGATGGGGCCTTCGGCAACCTTGTGTAGATCCAGGCCTGAAGGTTGTTGGCTCAGCCTGTGGAGGACCCAGGTCCTGGGAGGTTCAGTGGGATTGCCCCCCCACCTGAGCACGTGCGCACGTGTTTGTGCCTGCGGATAGGGATAATGTCTGCTTTCTGGGAAGCTTTTTTTAAGGAAAAACCAAACCCAAATGACAGCTTGTTTGCTGCTAGGATTGCAGGGCTGCCTGGCAGAGGCTCTGCACAAGGACTTTGTTGGGAAGATTCTGCCAGCGAAGAGCCAAATGTGTTCATATGGCATCAGTCGACGGCACGTTCCAGCCTCCACCTCTGTCGGGGGTGGGAGGTGTGTGTGTGTGGGAACTCGTCTCACTAATATTCGTGTTTCAACACCAATTATCCAAGCCTCATTTGCTCTAGACTCACAAGACTGTGTCCCATGACATCTATTAATTGCATTAAAAATAATAAATCTCTCATTATCCGAAATCTCCGGGATGCAGAACTGGAGATGCTCTAACCCGGGTTTTTGGGAGGGCACGTGTGCGTGACAGCGTGGGTGGAGGATGTGTGGTGTCTACAGTTTGGGGCGGCTTGGCCATGCCATTTCCTGCACCCCACCCCTCCCCCCCATTCCTCACAGGCGTTGGGTGGCGCGACACGAGCCATGCTGCCAGCGCTCGGCACCACCCGCCGCCAAGCACGAGCTGCTTCACCTCCTCCTTGCCAAATACTTATTGTTCCCACTTTGAACTTCTGCAAAGCGAGCTTTGCCAAGGCTCCAGCATGAATCATTAGTTAATTCCCAATTCCCGGAGGGGTTGGGGGCTGGGGGTTTGGACTCTGTGTGTGTGGGGGTGGTTTTTTGGGGTTTGGGTTTTTTTGGGTGGTGTTTTGCATTGATAATTGCAAACAGGGAGAGGGAGGCACTGGAGAGTGGAGGAGAGCGGAGGTGGGATTTTGCCATCCCCGAGACCCTTGCTCAACAGGGGAGCCCTGAGGTTGAGTGATGGGGAACTGCTTTGCTTCCTTTCGGAAACACCGCTCTCTGAGGTGGGGGGGTGTCTCTGGAGGTGCTGGTAGAGGCGGAGAGCTCAGCAGGGCATTGAGAAACAGTTTGGAAAGGAAAAGGCAAGAAGAAAGAACTGAAAGTCTCATTAAAGAGAAAAAAACCCCAATTATTGGGGTAGCCTTGGGTCTGTGGGAAGCAGAGGAGGGCAGCAGGGTCTTGCCCGCAGGCTGAAAACCCAATCTACGTCAGGTTGCTCCAGTTCCCAACCTCCCCCATGGCTCCGTGCCGGACTCGCTCCGGTATTGCAGTGCCTTGCTGGCCAGGAGAGCCCCAGATGGGTCCGTCCCACCATGCCAAAAAGAGGGAATGACCTCAGCCACGGCTGTGCAGAGCAAGCCTTGTCCCCACGTCCCAGGGCCCTGGCATGGGGTAAACAGACCGCATTTACCGTGATGCCCCCGGCCTGTGAGTCTCCAGGAGCTTTTGCCATTTCCCATTCTCTTTCTGGTTTAATAACTTGTTCCTTATTGACATTTTTATTCCGAACACAAGGAAAATGCCAGCGTGGTAATTGCAGTACATGTAAAGCAAGGCACCGTGCCACATCCTGCCCATCAGCTCCTTCCCCCTCTCCCCAGCTCGATAGGCACAGGTGGAAAGGAGCAGTGGGTGGCTCAGCCGGAGAGAGAGGGGGGATTCGGGGACCCACATGTTCTGTGGGGCTGCCACCAACGGGTGGGTGGGACATGAGCACTGGCCGTGACTCGCCGGGCAGCGGCAGGGGTAGGAACGGCACTGGGTTTAATTGCTCCAACTACCAGCTAGACCAGCTGCCTCCAGGAACACTTGCATCTGCGGCTATCTTGTGGTTTCCAATACCACCAGAAATCCCTCTTGCTCTCATGTTTACCAGCGTGCAATCGCAACCCCTTGATGTCTGCAGAACAGCCTTCCATCTCTTGCTTCCCCATGAAGAGTGACAGAGCTATAACAATCTGGAAAGAGGCAAACACGAAACAAAACCCCACTGGGATCCAGGGGGTGGGGGGGAAATATCCACGTCCTGGAGGATGGAAATCAAAAGCATCAACTCTCTTCCCTCCCTCCACCCTGAAAGGATTCGATAAATGGGTAACGTAAGGAAATGCAAAGCCACGGTAGCCACCTTTTTTTCATGCAATAAGCTGGAAAATGTTTAATGCCTGAGCAGAGCAGGAGCTGTAATGTTGGAAAATGATAGTGCTGGGAAGCCATCTGCTTATTGACTGAAGTCTGGAGCGCGGGCTTTCCGCTCCTGCGCCTCACGGAGATGTGCGTGTGCGCCCCGTGTGCCGGGGATACGTACGCAATGTGACTCCTTTATCCGCCCCCCGGGAAGGAGGAAGGGGGGCGCTTGCTCATGCCTGGATGCACGAGAGCGTGCGCTGCAGCACGCATGCAAGCTTGCAGGTACGGCTGGTCTGTGCCCCCCTCCCCTCCTCAGGCATCCGGGTGTCCTTTTGTCATCCTGATGTGTTTCTCCTCCCGCCTTCATCATCCCGCCCCGCCAGCGTTCTCCTTCCCCGATGTGACTGTTATCACAAAAGCACCGTGGTTTCCCTAAATCCCGGTGAGCGCGGCACCCCATCCACACCTCGGAGCAGCTCACTGGGCTCCCCATTTAGCTCAGAGAAACCTCAGGATGTCGTTGGGTTACAATTGTGGCATTGCTGCTGTGCCTTCAGCTGCTGGCTGATCCAGCTGGTGCCTTTCGTCCGCCCACCGACCCACACGTTCCATCTCACCCCGGGCTGCCACCCACATCCGTGCACCCATCACTGTGCCACCTGGACTGGAAGAAATCAGCCCGTGAGTCTCTGATGGAGTGAATTTGGCCTGTGGCATTGCGTGCCTCTGTTTTGATGGCAGGAGTGTGGACACAGGAGCTTTCCACATTTCCCGGGAGAGCTGTAGCCCCAGGAATGCACGTTAGGCTCCTGCCATGGATTTTCTTGGTTCGATTTCCTTTTGCAGACCTGGCAAGGTTGTCCCCATGCCTTGGGGCTCTTTGGTCCAGCAAGTGGGTTTCTCTGGGTGGCCAGAACCAAATCCAAACTCCATTGTTGCATCTTTAAGCCAACCTCTCCCATTTCCTATGAGATTACCAACTTCAGGACAGAGTTACAATGGTACTTGGGCACCTAAAGGTGGAGAGAGGGGCTGAGAAGGATTGGGTGCCTGCACCCTCAATCCCTTGCCCAGCGGCCACCCGCTCCACATCCTTATGTGTCTTTCAGCACCTGGATATTAGGGCCAGGTAAAACTCATTGGATGAGTAATTCTCCTTACTCCTGTAAGCAGGGTGAGAATCAGCCCCCCCTCCTTGTTACTCAGTAGAAGCAAGCGCAAACAAATCACTCTCGGTATCACAATATTTTTACAATATAAAAGATAAAAGATATAAAAATATCACAAAAGAGCGAAGTAGAAACCGCGTTTTGGACACACCGGATTGTTCAGTGGAAACAATGAGGCTCCTCCACGTACGGTAATAAGCACCCGCGGGCGCATCGTTGCCTTTTCAGATCCCAAAAATCTCAATACCCAGGATCAGTAGAAAGCTAAGTAGAAGACGCTTTTTATAGGCTTCAAATTCCAATTAAATTAGAGGAGATTATTCAACAAGAAAGCCTACAAAATGAAGTCTCGGGTTATGTATTGGAAAGCAAAATGCAAATATGTTGCTTTCCGGCTCGCGGGTTTTCAAACCAAAAGGCAAACTTACTTTAAGTAAAAATGATTTCATTCAAATTCTGGGGGAATCGACTCAAGGAACTGATCCTCAACTGAATTATTCAGCTTTTTTATCAACAGACTTATTTCTTCCCTCTTTATTCTTCATTTGCCTATTCATAAATCCCACTGCTTTGTCAGTCACAAGAAATACTTTCCCAGTAGCTTTGACAAAGCAAAAATTAGCAGGGAAGGGAGCTGGCGCATCAACGCTTCGCTGTGAAGTACCTCCTTGCCACATAAGGTATTTTATCTCTTCCTGGAGGAGAAATCAACTCCATCATCTCGACTAACCCTTGCCACAGAGATGGTCCTTGGCAGAAGTCTTGGGGTAAAGCGTGGTGTTGGTCCCCGTTGGCATCCCCAGGGGGAAAATGTCTTTTAGAAACCCTGCTTTGGGCTTCAAGGCCCAGCAGGGTAGAAGAACGTGCTCTTGGTAGCCATTACTCCATCTCCTTCGCTCCTGAGCAGCAGTGTCTCCTTTCCAGCTGGCGGTTGCCCGGCTTTGACTTGGAGCTGTTGGATCTCATTTACGTGAGCTTGTGCCGGGTCACGGATGTTTCTAGGGGGAAATACCGGTGATCATAAATCTTTCCTTTTGATCTGCAAACATCAATCTCTGCTGAGCTAAAGAAGACTCAAAGGTGACTGTAAGAGTTGGGAGTCAGAGGGGTACCACTAGATGAAAACTCTTAGTTCTGTAATTCCAGTAGGAGCCAGGAAATATTTTAACAGGGGGATTAAATGTATCTTTAAGCACAGAACTTAAAAAGAAGGAAGGGATTCGTTCAACCGACACACCGGAGGAATTGGAGGATCTTAGAAACGATTTGTAAAACCTCATTAAATAGGAGAAGGCTCTGTGAATCCATCCTGCTTTCCCCAAGACCTCTGAACCTTCCTGCTTGTGCCAGTCTGCCGCCACGTGCTGCGGTGGCTGCAGAGCGTGTGGGCATCACAAGCTGCATCCCGGGACCCTGAGGCTGTGTTGCGGGGTAGGAAATGCAGCCGGGATCAGGGTCCCTCCTTGTAATTGCTTCTGATTCTCCCTGTTTCTTCAGGCTCACCAGAGTGGAGAGGGCAGTGGATGCTTTGACTCGGAGGTGGGATTTAGGGTGTGAGATGTGGTCTGCCTTCTGCTCTGGAAACGCTACCTCGTGGCCTGGCTGCCAAGCGTCTCCTTGTCCTTGTCTCCTCGTCACAGAAGAGAAACAGTGATGCCATTGCTGTTTTTCCCTCTGCCGAGCAGGCTGGGAGAGGACATGGAAATGCTGTGGGGATCAGATCTAGTTGCCAGAGAAGCACTAATGGGGGGGTGACACCTTGGACCCGGCATCCTTGCAGCATCCCGCGGTCAGGACGCGCTGTGCCAGTGGCACACCACCCAGCCCCGTCCAGCCCCACGTGGTGCAGATGGGTTTTTGCCTCCTGGGATGCCTCCTGGGATGCGAGAGGAACGCTGGAGATTTTGGCAGCAGCGCAGAGAGCAGCTGGGGTTTCTGGCACCCGGGGAGCTATTGAAGATGGCTTACGTGTTTGAGACACTTGGATGTGTTGGTGCTGAGGAAGGAATGTCCCTCCACCTTTCTTCTTCCTTCCTTCTTGTGTGGGAGTGAGGGTTCCCCACCCTTCAGTGCTCCAGCTGCGAGTGAGACTCCCTGTGCAAGGAGCCTCAGGAGCGTCAGCCCTTTGGCACAGCTCCAGGGTTCTCCCACCAGCCTTGTGCTGGTGATTCCCAGCGCGCTGGCAAAGTGGTCAGCTGCTGCAGCCTTGCTGTGTGCTGGGGACCTCGGGGTGCGTGTGTGGGGGGCGATGCTCCTCTCATGGCGAAAGCAAACCCTGCAGCTGCTGCTGCTATTCAACCCCATCTTGATGCTGCCCAAGCCCTGTTCTCACTGGCGGCTGCATGGGAGCACCAAAGATTAACAAGCACCCTGGGGAGAGAGGACTCACAGGCTCACAGGCTGCGTTGGGTTGGAAGGGACCTTCAAAGGCCATCCAGTCCAACTCCCTCCAATGAGCTGGGACACCTTTAACTAAAGCAGGGTGCTCAGAGCTTCATCAAGCCTGACCTTGAATGTCACCAGGAATGGGGCCTCCACCACTTCTCTGGGCAACCTGTGCCAGGGTCTCACCCCCTCAGAGGGAAGAACTTCTTCCTCACATCTTATCTAAACCCGCCCTGCTCTGGTTTTAAACCATTGCCCCTCATCCTATCACTCCCTGCCCTTACAAACAGCTCCTCCCCAGCTTTCCTGAAGGTCCCTTCAGGGGGAAGGGGCTTGGAGTATGGGTTTGAGGGAGACGGGGTCTCATCACCCTTCTTCCAGATTTTAATGTCTGGTGGATGTGGCAGCAGAGCTGAAGCCTCAGGCTCTGCGTGCCCAGGAGGGGAGAGTCGGCACAGGAACAGAGGGGCTGGGATTCCTCCCGGGATGTAGCTCAGCAGTGTGCTCCCCTAAATCTTTTAGGTCCTGCCTTGGACACAACCTTTGCTGGAAAGGAAGGGCTCCGGGGAAAATGGGAGAGAGGGATGGGAGGGCAGGTGAAAGGAGGGGGACGCGGGGTGGCAGAGGGCTGCTTCCTTCATCCGATATCCCATTAGGGTGGCTTGAACACCACGCCGCTTCCTTGCAGAGGGCAATGGGCTTTCTGCTGAGCACTCTGCTCTGCTCTGCTGGGAGGGAATGAGAAAGCAATGTCAAAGACATGTTTGAAATGTCAACAGAAGAGCCCTGCAAGATTGACTGCAGTCTCGTGAAATATTTAATTCTTTCTCTCCTTATGAAGAGAGACGTTATTCCCGATGAAATATTTATGCAGCAGGGAGAGAGAGGGGAGGGAAAAGTGTGCAGGGAGAGGGAGGGGGCCAGCCGGCTTCCCCCTCTCACCACTACCCCTACCGGGGTGCCTGTTTGATCTGCCTGCCTGTTCCTCATCCCTGGAACCGTTAGATGTTGCTTCGTTATCTTGGCCCTGTTTGTTTCTATCAGCATATTTCCTCTTCCCGCTGCCTTTCTCTTGGCACCAATGTCTGTCGCAAAGCACGTGCCCACCCAGGCAGCCCCGGCACAGCCCCCCCACCATGGCACAGAGTACCAGGAGCTGGGGACACCGGCGTGGGACCCTGGTGGGATGGCCCCAAGGAAGCTGTCCCCACCAAAGGGTGTTGTGTTGAGCTGGAAATCCCTTTCCCAGGTGCGGTGCTGCCTGAGGGAGAGGGAGGACTTGCTTTCCTGTGTGGGGTACCAGCAACTGATGGATGCTGAGATCCAGGGGGACACAATTGCTACTCACCAGACATGGGGAGGGCAAGGAGAAAAGTCTTCTTATCTGCTCCCTGCCCATCCATCTGTTTGGGGTCTGCTACACAGGCAGCCTCTGGGATTCCTTGGTACCTGCTGATCCCGGTGGGCTGGAGAGCAAATCTTATGAGGAGCAGCTGAGGGCACTGGCGGTGTTCAGCCTGGAGAAGAGGAGGCTCAGGGGAGACCTTATCACTGCCTATCTGAAAGGAGGGTGTAGAGAGGTGGGTGATGGTCTCTTCAACCAGGTGACTGGTGATGGGATGAGGGGAATGGCCTTAAGCTGTGCCAGGGCAGGGTCAGAGTAGACATGAGGAAAAAGTTCTTCACTGAAAGGGTTATGGGGCACTGGAACAGGCTGCCCAGGGAGGCGATTGAGTCACCGTCCCTGGATGTGTTCATAAGATGGGTAGATGAGGTGCTCAGGGACGTGGTTTAGTAAACAACAGGTATGGTTGGACTCAGTGATCTCAAAGGTCTTTTCCAAACTAGACATTCTGTGATCCTGCGGGTCCCCCTGGCTCACCCTCCACGCAGGGCTGGCTTTCAAGGCGGGAGAGGGCTGGATGCCTGCAGACACGCTCACCCGCAACCTCCTGGGCAGCGGAGCTTAGCAGAGGCCTCTGGCATCTGTTGTAATGTCAATAACAGCGATAATCCATCCGAGGTCATGTTAGCGAGACCAGAACTGACTGAGGAAGCATCTCCCCACCCCTGCAATTCTTGAGCTGGAAAAGAAAAAAGTTCCCACCAGCAGCAGGAAGAGAGAGACATAAAATTCCAATAGCGGTGAAAGTAGGAAAAGAAATTTTGGGAAAAAGACCCCCCTTTTGATTCCACTGAATAGTTTTGAGGTTTTTTTCTTAAAAAATAATTTCATAACATTTTGATAGTTGCTTTTCATTTCTAGTTCTTTTTCTGCAAACCTATAAATTACCGTAGATTTATTAATCTCAAAATTTCTTTTCTTTCATTTCCAGTGTGTCAAAAATAAAATGGGACATTTTGCCCTTTCGAGCCTTTTCCCAGAATTTTTGTGAAGTGGGTAATTTGTCACAATTGATCCCTTTTCTGGAAAGCTTTGAATTTCACCAAACTGGTATTTACTGCTGAAACCATGGTTTTTAGCTGACACATTCCCGAACCAGCTCTATTCACGGGCTGTGATTTCAGGTTTCCGAAGCGGAGCGGAGCAAGAGGGGGTTGTTTTTTGGGTATGTGATTAGGAAGGAGCTTTCACATCCCGGGTGGGGAAGGCATCCTGCAAGTGGGTTCGGTGCAGGGCAGAGACACCCAGCATTCCCTTTTATACCTCCCTGCCGAAACCACCCGTCTTGGCATCCAAAGTGTTCCACTGGCTGCGGCGTTAAACCCTGATAAACGCCTTTAATATTTAATTGGTCTTTAATAAACATAAATAGGCGGGATATTAAATGCAACTCCTCAGGCTGAAGAAGGGGAGTAACACGGGTTACCCAGCGACTCGTGGCTTAGCATGGTTTGAAACCCAGGGCTTGGGAAGTGGTTCTTTTGTTTCCCTACGCCGACTGGCTCCAGCCATTAAAACCAGTTTCCTGAGGGTCCAGTGGTCATCACGCCCAGAAAGCTCAGGTGGGAATAAGGTGGGAATAAGGCCACGGAGCCAAATCTGGGGTCTCGGGTGCCAGCGGGTAACAGCAGTGGGCAGTTCTTCCAGCCGCAGCAGGAATTCTCATCCACTCAGGATCTTGCAGGATTTGCCTGCAGATTCCTGTCCCTGGCCATGCTATGTCATTGCAGGACTTCTTCCCAGAGAGCCTGGGCTGAGTCCATCCCTTGGAAAGGTGATTCCACTGCCCCACTGAGATACAAGATCACAGCTTGGGCTGGGCTAAGGGCCAGTTATAGACTCTGAGGCAGATGTACGGGCAGCTAATAACCCTTGGGAAAAGTAAAACGAGACAAAGCCCCTCCTCAAGCAGCTTTTGAGGTTCACAAGGGTTCAGCTGATGTCGTGAGGGAAAGTTCAGGTTTATTAGGGAAGCTGGGGTTCAGTCATTCCCCCCACCCTACCCACCCAAGCCAGCAATCCTGGCTGAGGAGGTGGGAGTAAAGCAAAGAGCATCCTCCCCTGCCATCACCAGCACGCGCGTCCGACTCCTTCAGCGTTGCCAGCACAAGTGGTGGGTGAACCTCCGCACGTCTAGAGGTTGATTTTTCAATCAGGCGAGCACTTCAACCTCTCAGAGTTCAGGTACTTGTCTCTCTGCTGCCACTCCTGCCTCTTCAGCCTGAACAAGTGGGCTGGAGATCCCGAGCCAGTGAACAAGCATTGCTCTGAGGTTGCCAGTTCCCCAGGGGCTCTCTGGTTGGGGGTTGCAGGAAAAGAGTTGCTCTTTGAGCTCATCTCCCCATTGTTGAGCCATAGAAGCATCTCAGCCACCACCAGCCTCTTCTAAAGAAGGAGAAGCACCGCAGGCCTTACAGCAGCTGCCACCAAACAAATGGGAATAATGATCGCACTGCTGGGTGGCCCTGGAAGGGCAGGGACGTCGGGAGGGAGCAGAAGAGCTGCAGCTGCCATGATAAACAAGGAGTGATTCTAGCAGGGAAAGGCTGGATGTGAGGGCTGGGTGACAGGTCTGCCAGGGGCTCCTCCTGCGCAGGTTGAGGGACACAGACCTGGGACTTGTTGGAGGGAAGTAGGAGGTGGGAGCAGCTTATACCTCACTCGCACGGCATCCAACCCATCGCCAACCCAAGGTGGGCTCCTCCTCTTCTGCCTGCCACCCTGCACCGACCTGCAGAGCTGTGGTACCCACCCAGAGCAGAGATGCTGTGCCATGGGACCCACTAAACACTGACTGGTCCTTCTTCTCCCGTAATGCTCCTCATAAAGCTACCTGAAACAACAGGAGAGAAGCCACCGTCTCCCCACGGGAGCTGGCAGTACCTGACTCCTTGCCTTTCCCTTTCTCTTTTGGCTTCCTTCCTTCTTCCACTTTTATTCTCTTTCTTCTGCAGAACCAAAACATTTTGGAGACTCTGCACTCGGTGCTGGCCTATTACTCACAGAACCTCCTATCTCCCCGCTTCAGGATGCTGTCTGGATCCGACCAATTACCAGCTCCCTTGATGTATAACACCATAAAACCCTTAACCTCATTATAGAAAATTTCTTTTGAATGGCCTTTAAAAACCATCTCATTACACAGGAAGAACTGTAATTACCTTTAACAAGACAGAGATATTGTGCGAGCGAGTGTGTTTGGGCTGTCAAAACAGCAGCGGTGGGAGTTCATCTCCAACCGGTTTCACCGCAAGGGCAAGCGCTTTGTAATTCCCTCCCTTGCCCCGCTCTTCATCCCGGCCCTCCTCCTCTCCCTCACTCCTCCTCTCTGCCTGCCTTTGGTGGGCAGAAACAACGCCTTGCTTGGCTCCACTTTCCAAGATAAAGCCCATCTTCCCTTGCTGGCGTCACTCTGCCTTCCAGGGAAGAAGGAAAACACCTTTTTGGGGGGCAAAAACCCTATCTCAGCGCCTTCCAGCTTCTACTGACCTAAAGGGCAAGGGGTCCGTCCCTCTTTCAGGGAAGAACTTTTCCCTCACATCTGAGCTGACCCTGCCCTGACACAGCTTGAGGCCGTTTCCCCTTGTCCCATCTCTTGTCACCTGGCTGAAGAGACCATCGCCCACCCCTCTGCACCCTCCTGGCAGGTCACTGAAGGCGGTGAGAAGGTCTCCCCTCAACCTCCTCTTCTCCAGGCTGAAAGCCCCCAGCTCCCTCAGCTGCCTCTCACAGGATTTGCCCTCCAGCCCCTTCCCCAGCCTGGTTGCCCTTCTCTGGTCTCGCGCCAGGACCTCGATGTCCTTCTTATGGTGAGGAGCCCAGAACTGGACGCAGCACTCGAGGTGCAGCCTCACCAGTGCCGAGTACAGTGGCACAATCCCCTCCCCAGACCTACTGGCCACACTGTGTCTGACACAAGCCAGGATGCCGTTGGCCTTCCTGACCACCCGGGCACACTGCTGGCTCATGGTCAGTCACAGTCACCCAACACCCCAGGTCTTTCTCTGCCTGACAGCCCTCCAGCCAGGTTCCCCCAAGCCTCTAGTCCTGCTCACGGGACATTTCTGGCTGTCGCTCCTTCCTTTCTGTCCTTTATTATTTCTACCTCTGGGTCGGGGGTGGTTTTTTGGGGCGTGTTTTTACATCAGCAAAGGAGAAGCTCATGGAGTGCCGCCCTCTCATTTCCAACATGTCCTCTTCCAGCAGCCCTGGTAACATTATGTGTCAAAAGAGCATTTCTCCCCACCTATTTCCCCTGGTTTTGAATGTTCACGAGCATCAGGGGCCAGACCCACGGTGTTGCCCTCCAAGCCTCAATGAGGCAGGATCCGGCAGGTACTCAGTGGCAGCCCCTCTCAACAACCACTCCTGGGTCATCTGCTGCTTCTCAGTGCTGCTGGCAGTACTGGAAAACAGCACCAAAACCAGTATGGGAACTGGGGTGGTTGGAGGCCCTTGGCACGAGTGACTCTTCCCCTAGGGCGCATGGACCCCTTGGTGAGCAGGGTGCTCTCACATTTTGTCCGGCTGTGTCATCAAAAGACGGTTGTTGTCTGCTGTTATGGGGGGAGGAGAGAGCAGCCCTGGAAAGCCCAGCTGACCCTAGGCCAGCTAATTGTTTACAGGCCTTAATTGCCCTAAGTGGCCCCATCTGGAGCTTGCACCTGCCCCTCTCCAACCACTCCTGGGGCTGTATTTAAGCTCAGGGCTTGCCCTTTCATTCTTTTCCTGAGCTTTGCTGTGGGTGGATGTGTCTCCTGTTGCTCTGGTTTGGGCTGATTGTGTAGCCCCAGGACCTGTTTTGGTACTGCTGATGGATCTGGCTGCAGCACCCATCTCTGCCTTCTGTGTTTGGAGCTGTGAGCCAGCACCCTGTTGGGAAGGGCACCCTCTGCTCCTGGATACCTTGCTCAGAGGAGCAGGTGGCTCTTGCTCTGGTGAGTTTTTTCCCCGTAGTGGAGAGCTGAGCTCAGGGAATCCCAGAACTGTAGGGGTTGAAAGGGACCTCAAGAGGTCATTGAGTCCAACCCTTGTGGAAGGCACTATCTTTCCTACCGCCTCCCTGGTTGAGGTTCCTGGCTTGTCTCTTTAGAGCTGGGCTTTCTCAGCATACTGCGCTTGTGCTGGGTGGGTTGAGTAGCAGCATGGAGAGTGAGGCTGGGTCTATGTGTGTTATCTGTCTGTGGTGTCCTGCCCAGGATCTGCAGCCTTGCAGGTCTTATGGTGTCCTCCTTGGGTTGGAGCCTGTGTCTGGCTGGGAGGTTAATTCCTGCGGCTTGTCCTTGCCGGAGCAGGCAGAGGGGGTGCCAGGCCTCTAGTGAGGGGGTGTCCTGCTTTTATTTCATGTAAGGTGGCTGTGCTGTGCCATGGTGGAGAGTGAATTGGCTATGCTGTCCCTGCCCTGAGGCAAGCTAGCAGGGCTGAGCCCAGCTTTTAACCCCTCCAAAATGCCTCAGGGGAGGCCTGGACTTTGGGCAGTCTCCCCTTGCATCTCCTAAGGATGGGTAGTAGTCCCCTTGGGTGGTCGCTTTCCTTAGCCTGCTGTGCCAAGAGGCT
The DNA here is from genome assembly GCA_020800305.1 of Porphyrio hochstetteri. Taxonomy (NCBI): domain Eukaryota; kingdom Metazoa; phylum Chordata; class Aves; order Gruiformes; family Rallidae; genus Porphyrio; species Porphyrio hochstetteri. The sequence continues at coordinate 11,510,969 of CM036915.1, read as the reverse complement.
GTGGGAGATGTTCTCAGCCTTCTCCCCACAAAGGAGCGTTGGGGTTCTCAGCTGCACAAGTTGTGACCATCACTGCAGCCTCCCACTGTACTGGGACCTGTGGCTGAGGAGCTCAGCCCTGGGCTTGTGCTCCCCACGCTGCAGGGTGTTTTTTGCCAATATCTGTGTTTGTGGCATGCTTTTGTGGGCAGGATGGCCAAGGGGATGCCTGCAGTGCATGTCCCTGGCACCCCAGGGATCCCACGGCAGGAGCTCTGCCTTGGGAGGGTGCCTGGGAAATAGGTCCCAGTCTACAGGCCGTGTCGGCTGAGGAGCATTCCCGTGTCCTGCCATTACTGCCCTCCCGAGAGCCGCTTCGCTCGGTCTCAATGTCTCTGACCTTTTCAGTGTTATGCAGCGGCATTGGCTGCCAGAGCTGCCTTCGGCTCTGCTCGCTGCCTAACGAGCCTGTGGGGATCGAGGGGAAATGGGCAGCCAATAAAAATACAGAATATTGAAAAGGTCAGCGCTGTTCGGTGCGACGCAATAACTCACCGAACTTCTCAGGCATCGCCTCTCCTCTGGCTGCCAGCCCCTGGGTTGTGTGCTCAGGTTGGGGGGGGCTGTGGGGCTTCCAGCTTGTGGCTCTGGTCTGAGCTTTGCTGGCATGCCCCCACCTCTGCATGCTGTGCTGAAGAAAGCCTCCTCCAGACCAAGAGGGCTGTAGTTTGGGGTCTTTTCTGAAGGGGTTCCTGCTGTGATCCCAACAGCTGGGAGCTTGGCTGGAGAGGTTGAGGTTGGTTTTCGGTGTCATGCTCTGGATTTGTGCCCCAGGTGTCACGGCAGGGACCCCAGACCTCCTGGGAAGTGCTTGCTCCTGCCCTTGGTCCCGCTGGGCACAAGGGGCTGGGGTCCATCACAGGCTGCCAGCAGCCTGTGCCTCCATGGCCTGGGGGAGCTGAGCTGCTCCTACTGGCACATAAGGGCAAGAGCTGTGCTGATGTAGCGAATCCACCCTTTCTGAGGGGGAGGAGTGCATCCAAAAGTCCTCTGACCCTTGCTAGTTCTCCACCTCTGTCCCAGCACATCTGTTCGGCTCATTCTCTGCCACCGGCTGGTGGGGACCTCACCTCTCCAGCCAAGGTGCATCTGATGGCACTTTGTGGTGGCAGAGCAGGGCACAGGGAGCTGGCTGTATGCCAGGCTATGGGAACATGCTGTAGGCTGGGAGAAAATGGCCTTTTAAAAACCACTGACCTCATCCCACTGAAACCATGGTGACAATTTACCCCTGAAGGCTCCTGCTCAGCCCTGTGCCACAATGACACAGGGACTTCATGTGGTTCCCTCTCCTGTGGGCAAGAGATTTTTGGAGATGACAATTCACTGAGCTTAAGGGTGAAAATTCTGGAGCGCTGGAGGTGAAGACAAAGGAGCACAGGGGGAAATGGCAGGTGGGGGCCAGGCAGGGCTGGGGATGTCTCACCCTGGATGTTCCTCACCCAAATGCCAATCCCCCAGCAGTTGGGGCTTGCCTGGGTTTCTGGTGGAGGAGACCTGAGTGTTTTTATGCCACGTCCTTTGGTTAAGGTGATGACTGAATTATCCCATCAGCTCTCTGCAGCTGTGCCCAGCTCTCATGCCTACCCAAACCCTGGCTGTGGGCACTGTGGATGTCTTTGCTATCTTAAGTCCCTGTGTCTCAGGAACGATCTTGTGTGCTGTGTTGTTGGGTAAACACATTGTGTGGTGTTTGAGGGCTTTATTGCTTTCACGTGGCACTAGCGTTGTGCTGTCAGGAGCTCTGGTGTGCCTGTTAGCAGCTGAAGTGGAGCAAAGGAAGGATGTTCTTCCTCTCTGAGCCCCTCGTCTTCCCTTCTGGATGCTCTCAGCCATGATATAGTGGCCTAAAGGAGACAACTTGTCTCTGTTAGCACTCGGTGCAAAGCAGTCAATGGGATCGTTAGAGCGGCTGTGGCTCAGCCTCGTCTTTAAAAGGGATCTAAAATATTTGGCCAAAGTCCCATTGGACCACTTTCTGCTCCTGCAAAAGAAACCTTCTGCCAGGCAACTTATTTGTTGAGTTCCTACCAGAAAGAGAATCACTAGGTTGGAAAAGACCTTTGAGATTGAGTCCAACCATACCTGTCCTCTATTAAACCACAACCCTGAGCACCTCATCTACCCAGGGTTGGGGACTCCCCCCTCCCTGGGCAGCCTGTTCCAGTGCCCCATAACCTTTTCAATGAAGAACTTTTCCTCATGTCCAGTCTGACCCTGCCCTGGTGCAGCTTGAGGCCATTCCCCCCATCCCATCACCTGTCACCTTGCTGAGGAGACCGACCCCCATCTCTCCACAACCTCCTTTCAGGTAGTTGTAGGCAGTGAGAAGGCCTCCCCTGAGCTGCCTCCAGGCTGAACACCCCCAGCTCCCTCAGCTGCTCCTCATAGGATTTGCCCTCCAGCCCCTTCCCAGCCTGGTTGCCCTTCTCTGGACTCGCTCCAGGACCTTGATGTCCTTCCTTCTTATGGTGGGGAGCCCAGAACTGGACACAGCACTTGAGGTGCAGCCTCACCAATGCTGAGTACAGGGTCACAATCCCCTCCTCAGACCTGCTGGCCACACTGTGTCTGATACAGGCCAGGATGCCCTTGACCTTCCTGGGCACATTGCTGGCTCATGGTCAGTCGCAGTCACCCAACACCCCAGATCTTTCTCTGCCTGACAGCTCTCCAGCTGCTCTGCCCCAAGCCTGTAGCGCTGCTTGGGGTTGTTATGTCCCATGTGCAGGACTCTATGCTTGGCCTTGTTGAACCTCAGCCCATTGGTTCAGCCTGTCCAGGTCCCTCTGAAGAGCATCCCTACCCTCAGGCAGATGGACTCTTCCTCCCAGCTTAGTGTTGTCTGCAAACTGACTGAGGGAACATTTGATCCCTTCACCCAGGTCATTGCTAAAGACCTTGAACAGGAGTGTCCCCAGCACTGAGTCCTGGGGAATACCACTCATGACCAGCCTCTAGCTGGATTTAGCTCCATTTACCACCACTCTTTGGGCCCAGCCTTCCAGCCAGCTTTTGACCCAGGTGAGAGTATGTCCATCCAGGCTGGTGGTAGCCAGTTTCTCCAGCAGAATGCTGTGAGAACCAGTGTCAGGGGCTTTGCTGAAGGCTGTGGATGTACCTGGACTTCCTCTTATCCACTAAGTGGGTCACCTTGTCATAGAATGTGATCAGGTCAGTATGGCAGGACCTGCCTTTCATAAACCCATGTTGACTGGGCCTGATCACTTGATTGTCATGCAAGTTGACCTCCAGCAGGAGCTCCAGGTGCTCCTGTGGGCTTTATCTAGTGTAGGAGGCATTGCCAGCACCCTTCTGCCCTGTACCACTGCACTGAGGTGCTCCATCTTAGTGTGCATGGGTACTCCCTTAAGGAGCTGTGCTTATTCTGGGCTGGCTCTTCAGCACCTTGCTGGTTACCTGAGCAGTTAATAAGGGGAATACCTAATTTTCGTGTGGTGGCACTTGTTCAATCTGCAACTCCTGGAACATGTAAGCGATGCAGATTAATACTGCACTGAATAAAGTCGAGCTTCTGGTGCGAGATCAATAGATCAGAACTTGGTGACATTTGAAAAACATCTTATTAGCAGTTCATATTTTGGCACTTCCCATATATTTCTGTGATCCCCCCCTTTCTCCCTGCTGTCCCAGCGAGCTGCTGATGGCATCAGAAGTCCTGTGAAATCCCATCACCTAGGGATGGCTCTTTATCTTGTGGCATGGAAATAGCCTGATGGAGAGAGGCTGAAGTGCTGCTGGTTCCCAGGGTGGGGACCGGGAGCCCTCAGCATCCTATAATGACCAGGGCTTGCTTCTGAGCTGGCTCAGGGCATCTGAGCCCACCTTGCTGTTGGCACTGCGTGGTGCTGCTTTGCCTACCCTTAACAGTGAGGTTGGACTGGGAGAGCGAAGGGAACCCAGGGTTGGCTGTCCCAGGCAATTCCTACCCTTGTCTCTTCCTCGTTGCGTGCTCAGTGGATGGTGTTAGGCTGATAGGTCTCTGGGAGTCAGGCTCCTTGGCAGTGAGCTCGGAGCTGGGTTTTGCAGCCAGCTGTAATCATCGCTCCTCGGAGCACACACGCATGCGCACCCAAGTCTCCCTTTGCACATCTCGCTCTGCTTTGCCCTCCTCAGGAGGAAGCTAATCTCCTCTGCAGCCCTCACCCATCAGAGCAGATTAGAGCAGCTCTGGGTTCCTCCTGAGCTGTGGACAAATTGCCAGGATCAGAGGTTTGGATTGTAGTGCTGGAGGGGGGGATGATCCCTCCCTCATAAGCCTGGATGAGAAAGGTGCTGTGTGGTTATTCCGCATCACCGGAGCACGCTGGAGAAGATGCGCTTCCCTCTGGTCCTTGGAGCTGAGGGGAGCTGTGCTGAGTCTTGCTCAGATGGAAGATGCTCATGTACATTTCTGTAAGCAACCAAGTGACTCAGGTTGCCCACTCAGTCTTCTCTTTCCACAGACTGTTCCCTAAGTCCCTCCGGATGCGTCTGAAGCATCCTAAATAAGACCTGCACACGCTGTGCTCCGAGGTGGAGGCTGTAAAGATAAAATAGGCCAGTGCTCTTCTCACGCAGACAGGCATTTAAAGAGCCTGTGTGGGAGGAGCGTGGGCATGTGGCTAAATCAGAAGCGAGGAGCTGTCCCCTCCTTTGGCACCTCACCTGCCTCGCATGGAACGGGGCCGCTGGGAAGGCAGGCTGCAGGCTTGGTAGCTTTTTTGGGTGGTGCTGGCTCTGTGCAGTGTTCCTACTATCCAGCAGACATTGCTATGGAGAAGCGAGTGACTTTTCCCTTTGTCTTTCTGGGTAGGATTACCAAAACTGCTTGGGTTGCCCCCACTGCCACCCTAAAAAGGCTTGCCTGCAGTGGGATTAGGTAACCCACCCTGCAGGAATCCCTGCCGCCTTCTCATCATTTCTCCAGCCAGGTGCCTGGGCAAAGCATCCATCTTTGTCTCCTAAACCTGAGATGCTGTCTCTTCACTAATTAAATGAGGAATATCATCCCTTTATATTTCTGTCAGATGATTCCAAATTAAAAAGGGACCTGTAGGACCAAGAAGAACCTTACCCTGTCTTTGGGGATTGCCTTCCTTTTTATTTAAGTTTTTTTTGTGGATGGATAATTCCATCTGAAGGTCTCCAGCCATCCTGTGGTAACCCTTGGATGCTATTCAAGTGCATCCTGGCCCCCGGCGTGTGCTCATTGCCTCCTAATTGCTCTAAATAAGTTGGGAATGATGAAATTAAAGTGCCATTGATATCAGGCAGCCCTGGCACACTGCAGTTACAGACATGCGAGGGAGGTGGACAGATGGGGAGATGTTAGGATAATAGGTATTAAATGCAGATTTTTACCCTGTTTGGGATCCCCAGCTAAGCAGAGCACAGCACAACTTATCAGTGCAGCAACTTTGGCAGCTTCTGTGCCTGTGTCCCAGCAGAGTCTTTGGCACCGGTTGATTATGTGGAGGGCACAAAACTGAGCAGCCTCTCTCAGCTCCCTGGAGATTCCTGGATATGGCACACTCTGGGGGCAAGGGCATCGCTGGATAATCCCAGGGCCATGTGACACCCCCAAGCTGTAAATCCTCAGTCACCAGTCTGTGGGGTGACATGATCCAACTGCAGCGTGTCTGTGCGGGCTGTTGGGTCTGAGCTGGTTCATCACATGGGCAGTGCTTGTGTTATGGTCACTCCCTCCATCTGTAATGCACCAACAGCTGAGATTTGGGTCCTGGTATTGAACCCAGGTGGGAAGGGAGGGGCTGGGGGGTTGTTCTCCTACCCTGGCACACTGGAAGGCTGGCCTGAGAGCTTGGGTATGCATGGGAGCGGCATCCCTGCTCCTGCCTGGCCTGGGGAAGCAGCCCATGCCCTGGTGTGGGGACAGCACTGGCAGGGGTGGTGGGGAATGTGGAAAGTGTAGTCCAAAAGGGGAAGAATGAGACCTCGTTATTGGCTAGCAGTGCTGCTGTGGCCTCTAAAAGTAGAGGGGACAAGGTAGGATCCAAATCTGCATCCAAAGCAAAGGCAGCTTTTTGTGGATCTCTTCCCAGCCAGAACAGACTCATTGCATAGCCCACAGCCTGAAACTCATCCAACTCATGGGGGGCACAGAGTGGTTTGATGCTCATCCCCATGACTGAGTTTCCCCTCCCAGATCCTGCAACAAGGGCTGCCTGGGAGTGCTGATGTGATGCTCAAGAGAAGCATCTTGGCCAAAGATCCATTTTTTGGAGCCTGTGGGTAGTGGCTGGTCTGGGGACTGCTGGTGAGGATGAGCTTCACTAGTGTGCAAGCACTTGTGTGCTTGTGCAGCATTATGGGTGCGTCTGGCTCTGATCCACAGTTCATGGTCTTCTGAAGATGGATGGAGGTATGGCAGAGCAGTTCCCTTTCCAGAAAAATGCCAATCATTTTAATCACTCACCTAAGATTTGGGTGAAGTCCAACCACCTGGCTGTGGATAATAACTCTCCCAAACCTTCTTGAGCTAGTCTTGTTGAAGCATCACTGGTGTTATCGGGACACTCAAAATGGATGGGAGGAGCAGGGATGTGGCAGCCAGCTGGCCTGCGGGATGGATGGCTGCTGGTGAAGGTGATGGGAAGTTACACTTGCTCAGTCTGAGCCAATTCTATTCCTGTAACCGGCCTTGGCTGCCACTTTGGCTTCCCTGTGGCTCATCGGATGCTCACCTCACCTGGGGGCTTTGGGTCGAGGCAGGATCCCTTGATCTGGGCAGCCTTCCAGGCTCGGTGCTGATCTTTCAGTGGACTTAAGACCTCTGTGTTCCCAACATTGCACATTTAAAGGCCAAAGGAGACAATTCATGACCTTTTGGTCTGACCTGCTCAGCAACAGAAGCAACAACTGGTTGCCCTGCTGATTCCTTTGCCAAGCACAGTATCTCTGGGCCCTCCCAAGCAGGTGGCTCCCCAAGACATGGGAGATGCAGGGGCTTGGTGTGAAGCTGCAGAGCAGCAGCCACCTCTTCCTAGCTGAGGCATTTGGAGCAACCCTTGGAGTAAGGGTGATACCAGTGCGCCCAGGCTGGCTATTGGGGGTACCCTGCTCTGGCAGGGGCTGCATGGGGTGAAGCAGTGTGAGGGATTGAGGACACTTGGTCAAGCAGCCTGTTTGCCATAGGACAAGAGGGAATGGCTTGAAATTGGGAGGTTCAGGTTGGATATTGGGAAGAATTTATTTACTGAAAGGGTTGTCAGGCACTGGAACGGGCTGCCCAGGGAGGTGGTGGAGTCACCATCCCTGAAGGGATTTAAAAGGCATGTGGATGAAGTCCTTAAGGACATGATCTAGAGGTGGGCTAGGCAGGGTTAGGCTGTGGTTGGACTCAGTGATCTAAAGGGTCTCTTCCAACCCAGCTGATTCTATGAGACGGCTCTGGGCTGGTCCCTGTGCCTGCGTGTTTGGGTGTCCCCCCAAGCAAATGCCTTGTGCTGCAGGAGGTGGTTACAGTGGCAGGAAACACTTTGGACTGGGAAGAGTTTGGGTCTGAACTCATTGAAAGAACCTCCTCAGAAGGACCTGCAAGCTGCAGGAGCAGGATGCTGTTTGTGCTTTCCCTGGTGCCCAGCACCCTACACTTGGGGGGTACCCTCCCACCTGTCACTGCTGGGGTAGGAAAGCCCCCTCCAGCTGCAGCCCCCCTCACCCTGTGGTCATGCTTGTGACCCAACACGCTGAATTATTGATGAAAGCTGGTGCTTAGCGTGGCGACCTTGAGATCCCCTCTCAGGGCTCCCTCCTGCCTTTGCTCTGGCTGGAGCTGCCTTAATCCCTTTCTCCTCATCTTGTGGACGTGTTGGCTCATCTCTTGTCTTCCTCTGCTTCCCCTCAGCTGCTTCCAGGAGGTGACTCGGGGCTGGAATAGGTGTGTGCCAGCTCCCACCAAGAGCCATCCCCTTCGCTGTGTGGCCGAGCACAGCACAGTCCGTCCCTGCACCCGTGTGGAAAAGGCTCTGCTGCTGGTTGTCAGCAAATGAGCTGGGCTCTGCCATGGTGCTGGAGAAGAGCTGGAGCACAGGGCATGGCGTGCTGGGCTTTGGCCGGTGCTGGAGTTGGCTGTTCCTGCCGGGTGAGCAGGGGGGAGGAAGGAGCAGTGCTCGATGGAAAGCCCTGGGGAGCTGAGCTTGGCGTGGGAGGAGGAAGAGGAGCAGCAGGAGGAGCTTTTGCCCCTTACAATGCCCTTTTTTGGAGCTGGCCTGGCTATGGGGGCACTCAGAAAGGCCAAGCAGATCCGGGAACTTGTTTTACTCCACAGATCTGCTTGATGCCTCTGTGCTGTGTGTAGCCCAGGCAAGGGGAGCTCCATTCCTGGGGACTGAATGTTCTGGGGTGGCTCTGGCCAAGTGCTGTGGTGGTGGTGCAGTTTGTGCTAACCAGACCGAACCACAGCATCCCATGGGCTTTGCATCCCCTCCAAGCAGGGCAGGTCTCTGACCCCCATCTGGCGCTGAGCAGAGCAGGTCATTACTGGTCCCCACTTGCCCAAGGTGACCCAAGATGTCCTGGTGGTAGGCAGAAGGAACATCGGACTTGTTTTCCTTCCCTCCTGGCTGAGGTTTTGTGGAGCCTTTCACCCAGGGGTGAAGTCACTCACCATGACCACCTTTAGCAGCTGCTTCTCTGCATCGCGGGTTGTAAATGTCCCCTTAATTTAGTGCCTGCAGTGCACTAAAGCAGCAACCTTAGCACAGCCTCTGCATAATAACTGAAGAGGGCTCTAGGTCCTTTGCTCCTGCACAAGGCTGCTGTCCTTGAGTGCTGGAGTGGCTGATGATCCCCCTTACCCCTGGGTGCTGCAGCCAGGTCTGCTGCCTCCTGCCCCAGGGATAAGGATGGGCATGGTCTGGCAACGGTTTCACCGAAGCATTGCGCTCCTCCTTCCTTGAGGCGCAACTCTGCCCTGACACTGAGCCCCCACATCTTGCTTTTACAAGATGACTCCTTGGTAAATAGAGATATTCAGCCTGATGCAGCCAGGGAAGGGAGTCCAGGCAGTAATATAGTCACTTCCCAAATATTCCCTTTCAGCTAAACTTCCTAGTGAGAGGTGGGTTTTTTCCCCTCTTTTATAGAGAAGAATATCAGCTCTGACCTTGAGGAGAGAAATGAGGGATCTGAGTTTTCCTTCTGTGGTTTGTGGTTGTTGTTGCTGTTTTTCTTGCAAAATATTCAAGTTGAGAGAGATTTTTTCTTTGCTTAAACAATTTATGCCCAGTGGAGAGATTTATTCCATTCAGCTGCTGTTAATTCCCTGTGGCATGGCTTTCTCCCCCCCTCCACCAAATACTCATACTCTTTGCTAATGAGGTTCTACTCCTTGCACATGTGAGGGACCAGGTACTCCTGCCCCATCCATGATGCTGGGATGCTTCCTTGTAGCTGCTTGCCCTCCTTTGCTGGCCTCCCCCCTCCAGGGACCATGAGGGATGCTCAGGAGCTGTTCCTAACTCCTCCTCTCTCTCCCAGTGCCTGATCCCCATCCTACTCCCTTATCTCCGTCTCTCAGGGATAAAGGCTGTTTAAAAAAATTAAAATAGCTTTTTTGGAATGTCCTGGCACCAAGAGGTGTTTTGTAGGCAGTGTTTCCAAATCCCACCTGGCTGCTACCTCCCACGCCTCTGCTCCCAGCCAACACCCCACCATCCCAGCTTTTAACAGGAACTGGGCAAAAAATGGATTTCCAGGCTAGCTGGGTGGTTTAGCATCGTTCCTTTTGAGGGAGAAGGGGGAAAATGTGAAGGTTGAGTTCGGTTCTGAATGTGATTTATTTGAACAAATGTGGCAGAGATGCAAAGAGTGTTTGGGCTTGATGGGGAGCTTGGGCTGGGGTAGGAAAAATATCCTAACAAGGAAAGTGGGCTCAGAGAAGGGGGAAAAGATGTTTTCTTTCATCAGAGGGTTGTTTTTAATGCTGATCGATCTTTAAATACATCCTTTCCTGAAACAGCGTGACAAGTGGCGTTTGCCAGGGCAGGGGTAGCTCCAGAGCTGCTAACCACCCCCTTGCACTGCTGGAGCCTGCCTCAGTTTCCCTTCCATCGCCTTGCCCATGAGGCTTGGGGAGCCCCGTCTGCCTTCTCAGAAGGATGGGTTAGTGTGGGGGATCTGTGCACTGGTTCAGCCCCCCTCCTCAAGGGATTTAATTGAGGTCTGGACTTGAGAACCCCAAGACTCATTGCAGCAGTGAGCGTGACATGGCACATCCCTTCCCTGAGGGGCAGCTCTCTAAGTGCCTGTGATTTCTTCAGAGCTCCAATTCTCAGCCTCCTCACCTCTCCGCCAGCACAATGTTTTAGGAACAGATGGGCTTAATTTCCGATTGCCACCCCCTGAACTTGGGAGGAGGTTTGAGTTTGGAGCGAATCTGCCTCTTCCATGTGAGTCCATCTGGCAGCTCCTGCCTGTGGGCAGCCAGGTCTGCCCTGCCCCTGCAGACACGGAGCTGCGTGCTGAGGACCTGGCAAGCACCCTTCTTGGTGCCAAGGAGGCCTCTCTGAAGGGAGAGTTTCCTTCTTTTAGGGGATAAATCTGTCTCCCCGTTACCTTAGCAGTAGCAAAGGCTGAGCATTGTCTTACGGCTCGATGCTGTTGAGATGCTTAGCCTAAGCTTCACCTAATCCTCTTTCACCTAAGCAATCAGGCCAGTGATCTCCTGAAACCAGGTTTGCCTGACACCAGCCTCGGTGTTCCGTGGTGTGGTGTTCCCTGGCTTCTGCCTAAGCTTCACCTAATCCTCTTTCACCTAAGCAATCAGGCCAGTGATCTCCTGAAACCAGGTTTGCCTGACACCAGCCTCGGTGTTCCGTGGTGTGGTGTTCCCTGGCTTCTGGATGAGCTTGAAGCAGGTGGTTATAACCATGACTTGGGTTGGGGCTGGGGGGGTGAGAATGTCCTCCTGAATATCACCCATTTCTCACTCCTCTCTGCTGCATGCTGCTGTTGCACCCTGGCATCCCTTGGCTCTTTGGGGAGTGTGCTTGGCAAGGGAATTTGGGGTGCAGGTCAGCACTGAGGGGTGATTTGGGTGGAGAAGGAAGGATTAAAGCCAAGCCCTGAATTCCAGGTGGAGTTGGGGGCTGCTGGATTTTGCTCATTCTTGGACTGAAAGTCTGCAGCCAAAACCCAATTCCTGCTTGCTGAAGGGGGGAGCCCTGTGCTCCCTACACTGGTGGCCCTCCAGCAACACAATGTCACCTGGATACCCCACTGGAGACAGGCCTGGCCATGGCCAGCACCCAGGACCACCCTTCCCTGGCCTCGAGTTTTGGGAGAGGTGATCAGCCCCGAGCTGGTGGGTAGAGCTCATCCCTGGGATCTGCTTTTGGCTGGTTCTGGGATGAACATCATCTCCTTCAGCAAGAGAGGTCAGGAGCTTTCCCCAGTGTCTGTCCATGGGTGGGGCATCCCAAGCTGTGGTCATCCATGGCTGGGGCTGGGAGGGAACAGACCCTCCTGGATATGCTCTCCAGCATGTAGATTCTTTGCCTTGGTTTTGCTGTTGGCATGATTCTTTGGGGGTTCTCCTGCTTGGCTCGTGTTGTTGCTGGCACCAAAAGCCCTGTGCTGGTGAGCAAATGGCTGGTGTGCCTTGGGAGCAGGGCAGGAGGAGATGGAAGCTGGAGCAGTGTTGGGGAACAACCTGACACAGGCAGCTGCCACTGCTCTGCCCTAATCCCATTGCTGTGCTCAGCCTCAACCCCCACCTCCTCCCTCCTTTCCTAACCAAATCAGAGGCTTCTCCCCCCAACACCTTCTCACGCTCTCCCCCTCCTCTTGTCTTACAGGGCTGTGTGTCCAGGGCTAAACCAGCTCCCCCCGCTGCTCTGCGTTGGGTCCCATGAGACAGGCAGGACCACCCTGTCCTTCCCACCCGGGGTTGCAGCACCCCCCTCTCCCTCTGCTGCACGGGGAGCCCCTCCAGCACCCAAACCCAAGCTGCAGAGGCCTGCTGCCACGGTAAGTCCTGGGCCTTTTGCTTTCTTCTCCCATGCTCCTTGTCCAGACAAAGACCTGCTGCAGGGTTTGCTCCCCCATTTGTGGGACACATGGTGTGGGGTGCATCTGTGGGCCCACCAAAAGTACCCAAAAGGGCTTTGAGCAACTGGCTTCTGCGCCGAATAATTCGGGTTTCAGTCACCAGCAAGAGCTCACGAATTCAGGTTGGATTTAGCAAGTGGGTTTGGCTGGGGAGGGAGATGGGGGGGGAGGTGGAGGGGGAAAAAAGAGTGAAACACTGAAAAGTTTGATTTTGACATTTTCCAACTGAAACCTTTCAGCCATCTGTTTGGAGATGACATTTCAGTTTGAAATTTTTCTGCTGTGGGGTGGTGTTTTTTCTTTTCAGTAGAAGAGGGGGGGAAGCCACCTACAAACAAACCCAAAGCTGTCACTTCAGCCCCACCAAAACGTTTTATTTGGCCCCAGCTTGTTACCAAGGCTTTAAAATCTGGCAAAGGGGAGGTGGGTAACCCACCCCACAAAACTTTGGTCAAGCTGAATTACTTAATTTGTCTCCATTTGACCATGAAACCCAAAATTAAGCCAACCCTGCCATCCCCCCACTGATACTTTCCCAGCCCAAATCACCAGGCTATGCTGCTGTTGGGGTTACAAGCTGGAGGAGCAGGTGTTACACTGGGGTGGCTGGGCTGGTGGGTGGCACAGAGGACATTGGGAGGAAGGGAGCCTTGTCCTCTGCAATGGGGTGCAGAGAGGTGGTGGCCACAGAAGCCTGCGTGGCCCTTGTGGCACTGTGAGGCACAGGTGAGGTACTACGCATCCTTAGGTTGGGGTGCTTTTCCCAACCCCTGCCCCAAAGTAAGAGCTTGGAAGAGCCTGAGGTGGCAGAACATGTTGTACCAAGGACTCTGGGGATGGCAGGAGAGGCTCAGTGGGAGCTAATTTTAGCTACAGCAGAAAGCTTGTGCTGGCGAGAACGTGCTGAGCTGAGCCCACCTGGGAGCTGGCTTCTTCCCGGGGGTGGTATGGAGCCCTGGGGTGGCAGTGGGGGTGGTGGCTGGTACCCAAACCTGTGCTGGGTGCCATGGGTGTAGGGCAGGGCTCACCCAGCCCTGTTTGCTCTCCACAGAGCAGCATCTCAATGCTTTCCCTCTCCAATGGTCCAGTTTAGGGGGAGATTGGTGGGATGCCGAAGGCACCTTCTGGTGTGCTGGGAAGGGTTTTGCCTCTGTGGGGAGGGAGAAGAGCAGGAAAGGGCCAGGGAAGGGAAACAAGTGGCTGGTTTGTGTGGCCAAAGTGTGGAGGTGATGGGTTCAAGCATGTCAGCTTGGTCTGGGGCCAGAAGATGTAACCAAGTCGTAGGAATGAGGGGGAACCCCATCTCCCAGCAGCACCCCAGCCTCCAGGTGATCTCTTGGGCACTGAGAGTCCTGCAAGCTGCCAGTGTGAGGCAGAGGTGCCTTGTGGTGAGCCAGACCCTGCCTGTGGGGCCGCAGGAGATGCCTGCTAGGGTTCCTTATGGTCCTGTATGGGGGAGATGGTCACCAAAGCCACCGCTGAGCACCCAGGTAGCCTTTCCACTGTGCTCTCAGCTCAGCCAAAAGCCCGAGCTACCTGCCCAGAGAAAGAGACTCTGCTTTCCAGTTACTATGCCCTCTCTGCCCCCAGTTCATCCCAGTCACACTGCAGAACTGCTGGGTGGGAGTTATGTGCTGGGTGGGAGTTATGTGCTTGGTGGGGGCTCCCAGGATCCCTCCCTGGCATGGGTCTGTAGCCACCCTGTGATGGTAGAGAGGGGGATCACAGAGGGGCTGAATTGCGGTGGGGGTGGAGTAGGAGACCCCCAAAACCCTGCCATAAACAGAAATCCCTGCTGCAGCATGGTGGGGGGCTGCAGGAACCCCATCTTCTGCTGATTTCTGAGGAGAGCGGTGTGCTGCTGGCACATCCTGGGCTCCAAGGAGCCTGGACTCACAGGTTTAAAATACAAAGAGTCCCAGGCAGGTGTCTTGGGATGTGCAGGGGGGGTGGCAGGTGTTTGATATCCATTCCTCTGTGGGAAGAAGGGGGTTACCCTGCAGGGAATCCCTCATGCTTGGGTTGGGAGGGGTCTTTTTCCAGGCCCTTACTGGAAGCCCCTGAAACCTGCTGAATCATTTACCTTTGTTTTTGCATGAGTTATTCCCATCTCCATTCTCTTTTGCTGTTTCCATCTCTCTTCCCCCCCAGTCTTTATCAGTAGCTAATGAAACAGGCAGGGAGAAACCCAATTCGTACAGTAATTAAATTTACTTAGTGGGTATTCAGCTGGAGTAATGAGAAGTTTAATTCAATGATTAGTTTTTTCTTTCATTAATTAAAAATGGAACAACGGAGCAGTTACAGTGGGCTGCATTGATCCTCCTCGTGGAAAGCTGCTGATGGAGGAGGAAGGAAGGCTTCTCTCTCTCCTTTTTCCTCCCCTTCTATCCTCCCTGGATGCTCTCCCTGCATAGAGATGCCTTTATTGTCCCCAGTCTCTCAGCTGATTCCCCCTGCTCTGGTGGCCCCCACCCTCTCTGGGTAAGGGATGCATGGGGCAATGATAGAGGGGGGTGATGGAGGAGAGTGCTGGAACATCCCCCCCCTGCTCCCCACACACACCCAGATCCTCTCCCCAATCTGTCCCCAGAAGCCGCTTTTCAGCTTCAAAAGGGATTTGAAATATTTCCTGTGGGTGGAAGATGGAAAAGCAGGTCCCAGCCCACAAGAAGTTTGGGGTGGGAGAGTTGTTTTTCCTTCCTGGCTGAAACAGATTTGGCTCCATTTAAATACGTTAAATTAATAAACAGGGGTTGAGCCTTTTAAAAGGAGCGATGTGTGAAAGCAAACAAAATAAATAAATAAAGCAAATAAGCTGTTTCCCACTTTTTTAATGCTTTCTGCAGGCTCCCAAGACTTGTTAGGACCTCGGGTGTCCTTTGAAGCATGGTTGGGCAGATTGTGTTCCCCTAAAGCTTTGCTCATAGTATGATCTTTTTTTTTTTCACATGGAGGGTTTATTTTGATGGGTTTTGGGACCATCTAAAGCTCTGTGAAGTGTGAGATCATAATGAGGTGTGGTTGATAAGGGGAATAAAGGAAATGCCTTACAACAAATGATGGAATGTGAATTAATTGGTGGTTGGGATGTGGTCTGTGCAGGAGCTGTGTGCTGGCTCAGGTGGCTGGGCAGGAGGCATCATCCCCCTTGCCTGTGTCCTCTCTGCCCCATGTGTCTTCAAAATCATCTGTTTTTCTGCTGCTGTTACGGGGCTGTGGGATGGTGAGAATTAGCCAAGGGACAGGGACAGTGAGCACCTGGGTTTGAAGTCACTAAGTGCAAAGGGCACGCAACACGTCTGGAAATGAGATGGCTTTGCTTTCCTTAGGTGTCCTTGGGTTATCTCAGATAACTGCTCTGGAAAAGCTGGTGGGCAGGTGAGAAGCTCCTGGCCAGCGCAGCACTGTGTCCCTGTGCTGGGAAGGGCAGGTAGAGACCCACAGTGGGGCTGGAGCTTCTCAGCTGCTCTGTCCCTCCCTGCTTGTGCAGTGGCTCAGAATTGAGAGAAATAATGATTTTATTCTGGAAAAGGACTACATGCCTCTGCCTTGACCTCATCCCTCAAAACAGCGAAACTGGCTGTGAGACAGCAACCCCAAACCCCAGCACATCTACTGGAGGGACCCCCAAACACACCCTAGCTCTGTGGGATGCAGTGAACTCCAGCTTCAGAGCCTGAGCCCTATTGCTGGGGGTCCTGAGCCATGAGACCCTTCAGCAGCTCTGGGCTTTGGTGATGTTACCTAGTTCCCCGGTTCCCCATCCTGTGTGAAGCATTGCTCTGTATGACATGGAGCTGCTGTGGCTGGGGTACAAAGATGCCATCTGGGTCTGAGACCCCAGGCAGCCCTTTCCATGCCCAGGGAGGCTTACAAAGGGCGGCGTGAGCCCTTGCTGGGCTTGTAGACAGCTACATCCCTGTTTTACCAGAGCGGTTTTCAGGGAGCTCTTGCAGACTCGTGTTTCTTGAGAGATCACTGCAAGCGATTCCCAAGTGCTCTGCCCCAAATCCGTCCCGGTAGCTGTCAGCAGATCAATGCTGTGCTTAGTACAGGCCTCTGCTCTATTTCCATGGGAAAATGGCTTCTATTAAGCAGTTCATTTTCGGCCTTCCAGCAGCGGGCCCACTAAATTTTAGTAGTTGTGTTTTTCTGTCTGTCGCAGCCTGATTTATAGTGCTTAAATACCGGCTTGGATGAAGATTAAGCTGGGCTGAGCTCTGGGTTTTGGGAGGGAGGAAGGGAAAAGCGTTTGGGGCTCTTTAATTTCTCTCCCATGCCAGGTTTAAAGCCTTAATTGCACTATAATTTTTGCCCACAGTGTATGAGCGGAAAGCAAAGGAGAGGCCAAAGCCCAGTGTGCCCCTGGCATCCGATCCCCCAGCATCCTGCCTTCATCTGACCCGGGTAGGTGGCACGCGAGCTCGGACGCTGTTGTATCGCTGAGCGGATGGTACCCACCTGCTTCCTGTGTGCCAAGGCCCACTGGGCTGGGTTCTGCTGCCATAAGCGTGGTAGAAATGCCTTCACCCCCATCCCCTTCTCAATAACCGGGGGGTGCTGCCCAGTCCTCCCAGGGTGTAAGGCAGCGCAGCTTTCCAACAGGATCGGGCCAGGCACTGGAGCAGGTGGGACATATTCAACCCTTCCCAGGTGGGGGGGGAGGGTGGTGTTTACCGGGGATGGGAGCAACCAAAATGGCTGTTTAACTGGTTGTAGAGTTGTGAAAGGAGCAGCTTGTCATGGGCTCTGTCATGGGTTTTGCTTGAATTCGTATTGCATCACCCAGGGGGAGGCAAACACTGTGCGTGGGAGCTGAACAGTGTGGCCTTGGGGATGCTGGGCAGAGAGTCTCATCTTCCAGGAGAGGGCAGGCAAGAGGGTCCTCAAAAGGCAATGTTATTCCTGAGATGTCTCTATTAAAGCATTGCACGGCGCCTCTGCGCTCTCCGCCGACTCAGCCTCCTGCCAGCGCTCTCGGCAGGGTGGCAAGAGAAACGGGAGCGGGTTTCGGCTCGTGCCGTGCGCACGGATCCACAGCTGGAATCTGTGAGCTCTCAGCCTGATGCAGGTGACATGTGAGATGGTGAGCATCAGAGCTGGCTGGGCTGAGGCCATTTCCCAGGATGTCTGTCCTCTGGAGAGGACAAAGGGATCTCTCCAAAGAGCTGAATTCGGCTTCCTGATGGGGAGGGGGGGCAATAAATAAATCAGGATGATTCAAGCATCTTTCACGTGGCAGAGCTGGATGGGGAGGGAGGGGAGCTGGTCAAATTGGCCAAGGGGGGTATGAGATGGTGGGATGTGCTGGGATCTCTGCCCTGCAGGAATGGTGCTGTGCCTGGTTGAGAGGAAAAGGGAATCAACAGAGTGAGGCAGAGCTGGCTTTCCTACTCAGCCACATGTGTGCAGTGACATAACTTCCCACTGTCACGCTCTTTGCTCAAGCTGCTTAGCCTCAAGTGAAAAAAGGCACCCATCTCCTCACCTTCCCCTTGCACCCCTGCATGAGAGGGGCTGGAAGAGAGGTATTCCTACCTTGTTGTCATCTCCCATTTGATGGGAAGCAGCAATGAGCCCAGACACCCCCCTTCCTCCCATGGGATGGACGCGGGGAGACCTGCATATGAAGGATGCTGGGTCAGAGGAGTTCCTGGCATGTCAGGGCTGACAGAGCACAAGCAGAGGGACTGTGGAAATAGCAGTCTTCTGTCACAACACCTTCTCAGCAGCGAGCCCTGGAATGCGTTTATTCTTAGCGATCTTCTATCAAAACAAAATTCTGCTGGGAAATGGTTGTGCTGGTTAAAGTCCTCCTGGAAAAATTGAGCACCAGGAGCCATCTGGTTTGGGTTTAGATTTAGGTGGCTTCTTCCAGAGCAAAAGTTGTTGATTTTCTTTTTTTCCTAAGAATGGTGTTTATAAAATGAGGTGGGTTTGGGGTTTCTTGTGTTTTTACCTTGGAGAAAATTAAAAAAAAAAACCCAAATAAGTTATTCCTTGGAGATAACCCCTTGCCTTGCCCAAAAGCCCAGGGGGAAGCAGGACCTGATGCTGGGAGGGGGAAATCTGAGCATCCGGCAGATGTGTAAGCAAGGAGACAGCGGACCTTGGGGCTGGATGATGTGGTCAGAGGTTTTATTTAGTTCTGAACCTGAGTGGATTTTTAATGCAGGGATTTTTAGTATTTAAACTGAGCAAATCTTTGAACCTCTTGTGGTTTGAGGGATATGTTTCTCTTCCTCTCAGAAAGCATGTGCCATAAATGCTCCCCAAAAAGTCCTCCTCCTCTTTGCTCTCACTAGCTCTGGTGGCACTGTCACAGAACTTGCAGTAGATTTTTTTTAAGTTTTACTTTTTCAAAGCAAGTTTTCAGCAAAAGTGTTACAGCAAAAAGCTTCTAGATGTGCACAGGGACACCCCAGGCTCCCCATCTCCTGCTGCCAGGGTCCAGAAACCCCTCATGAGGATGGTCTGGAGTGAGGAGGAGGATGGTGGGGACTTGGGGCTGGGTGGTGGCAGGAGCTGGTGAGAAGATTAAAGGTATGGTGGCTTGTTTCCTGGAAGGTGCTTGTTGGCAAGGAGGATGAATGTGACAGAGCCTGGCTGGCTGTGCAGCAGGAGATGATACCTGGGAACCCCTGCTTCCCAGCACTGTCCCCCAAGGGGACCAGTCAGTGCCTCCAGAAGGGAGTGGGGGTGTGTTGTGTAGGATTGGGTACAGTCAGGGAGAATGTTGCATGGGACATGGAGGATGCTCTTGTCTTCAGCTGGTGTCAAATGGGGCAGCTGGGAAGAGCTGGGAGACAGAGCAAGGCGGGTGGGAGGATGGCACCACGCTCCGCAGAGCTTGGAGGCATGGGGATTTCATGCAGGGTGCTGTGAGCCTGGGCAGGGAGCATCGGGCTCTGTTTGTGGTGTGAGTCTGGAACTGGGTTAGCAAGGCTGGGAGGCACTGGAGGTTTTCCAGCATCAAGCACACGCAACTCAGATGTCATGTTAGTGTTAAGGAGCATGAGCTGGAGTGTTGGAGGGAGGGTATCAATGTATCAGTGCTTGGAGATGGACCAGTGGGTCAGTTGACTCCTAGGAATATTTGCCAGTGATCGGCTGAGGACTCTGAAGGGTACGGAGGTGACTTAGCGACACGTTCAGGGTGTGCAAGGACAAGAAAAACGTCCCAAGGGATGGATGTCACTGGGGTGCATCCCACTGCAGCCATGCGGGAGCGGGAGGTGGGTTGCACATCCTCTCTCCACAGGGCTGCTCCAGGAAGTGCTCTCTGGGTGTAGTTAGGCGTGATCCAAAATTAGCATCTCATTCACTCTTAGCTCTGTTAGCTAGGTGAGGCTAATAGGGCTTTAAAAAAACCCCAACCAGGTCTCTTGTCGCTGAAATCAGCAGCTCTGACTCAGAGCCTGTGTGGGGGGAGCCGACTTGCTGAATAAGGCAACGTTGCTGCTGTTGGAAGCACTTGCTGGCCCCAGCAGTGCTGGGGGATTCACCCGAGGTTGGCCTGAGAGTTGGTGTCAGAACTCGGTAGGGACGGACGGTTCCCAGTCCCACTGGGTGAGGAGGATGAAGGCGTGAGGTTTGAACCCAGCCAAACTGTGGAGCGTTTCCCAGTGCTGTGTTCCACAATTAATCACTTCCACCCACATCACACCTTCCCCCTCCCCTAAATCTTCTCTTGCCTGGTACCAGAGTGAGGAACGGAGGCAGCTCTGGTTTTATGAATCAATCAAAGACAATGCCTGCTTTTGAGAGCCACTGATTTAGGGAGCCCTTTGCAAGCATGTGTGCAGTATGATTTCTTATCAGAGCACGGCTCTGGATGAGCCTGCCAAGAGGAGCAGTTCCAGCTCCCGGCCACATCCTGGGGAGATGGGCTTGAGTGGTCTTTTCATCTACAAATAAAACAAACAGGAACAAAGGAGGCAATAATATTGACTTTCATCATTGATATTCCCATTTATCTCTGTAATAATTAGTATTTCTGGTGCTGCAAGGGTACAGCTCATCATCTCGCTGTTTCGGGGGGAGCTTATTAATTTCATGGCAGGGGGCTGGGAATGGAGCAGGATGTGGAGGAAAGAGGCACGAGGCTGCAGCGGGGGCACGTGGGCACTGTTGGGAGGGAGGAGAGGGGATCTTGAGCATACAGGCAGGGTCAGCTCTGATCTGATGCTCCTATGGTGAGGTGGGAGAGCTGTATGGGCTTGCTGATGGGAGATGGGGCTCTCAGGGTGCCAGTCATCCTGCCTCCAGCTGCCTCCTCCAGCACAGCCAGAGCCAATTCTGCTTGCCTGGGACAGGGAGGGAAGGGCAGGACTGGTGCTTTGTGCTGGTGGGATGCTGTTGCGGCATCTTCCCCGAGACGTGATGCACCTCCAAGGTGTAAGAGCCAGCCCTCCCTTGTCACCGCCACACCAGGTGATGTGGGAAAACCAGGGCAAGTGCTTGCATCTGTCCCTGTCTGTCCCCATCCACCCCCAGCTCACCTCTCCTGTTCCTGCCCAAGCTCCCTGTGGCATTCCCAGTGCTACATGTTTCCTGACACTAGGTTAGTCCCTCCCTGTCCTCTTCTAAAAACTCTTCATGGGGCTGGCTGTGGGTACCTGGCTCTGCCAGAGCCTTGTACCTGTCCCTCTCCTCCTCTGGCCTCCTGGAGAGTTCAGCACTGTTCTCCTGCATGGCACTACAAACTCTGGCACCAAACTGTTCAATCATCCTCAGTCAGCCCAGAGGTCCGTTTCCTGCATAATCAGTATTGTTTTTAATTGTCCCATGAGGTGCACATCCCGACCCTGGCCGTGAGGGATGCTTTCCGGTGTGCAGCATCCTGAGCATTATCAATTCCACAGGAACTGCTGCCACAGGAGCCGCGGGGACCAGCCAGCGAGCAGCGAATGCAAATGCAGGGCGGTGGGTTTATTAGGATTTAAATGAGTTTAAGGCTGTTCGGAATGACAATGGGATTTTGAGCCAGGAGGGGCTTATAAAACCCATATGAGTTCATGTATTACCCAGTAAACACGGCAAAGCCCTGAGCACCTTCCTCAGCAAGATAGGGAAAGGAGCAGGGAGGGCTCAGCCCTGTTATCCCCTATGTAGGTCCCTGTGAGGGGAAGAAGGAGCTGTTTGGGGTGAGGGGAGAAGCTAAAAAACTCAGCCCTGGAGGCTGCTGTGTGGGGGAGCCAGTGGCAGTGGATGCTAAGGATGCTCCAGTACTGGCCATGCTGGGAGAGGGCGCTCAGCAGGGAAGCGACACGGCTGTACTTCCTTCCGCCCTGTGTGGTGAGCTGTGGCTTCTCCAGGTGTAGGATGTGGGGACACTTTCTTGGGCCAGACCTCTGTGCTGGGTTTCCGGTTGGTCTGAGATGTGCCAGCACCTCTCTGGAGACCTTATAGCACCCCAATGACCTTGTATCACCCCAATGACCTGCCTGTTGCACAGCCATCACTTGTAAAGGCTTTAACAGGTGTGATTATTACCTATGGTCACATGGGGATGGAGGGGAGATGGTGGGATGGAGCTGTGCCTGGGTCTGGGACCCACCGTGGTGGGAATAGCGGATTCCTCCACCAGCTCCCTCAGCCAGGACAGGGATGAAAGGGAAGTTAGAGCTATTGCCTTGGGATGCTCACGCCTCGCCTCGTCTCAGCACTCGTGCTTTTTGATCTCTGAAGGGTACAGCTGAATATTTGAATGAGGAATACGTGGTTGTATTGAAATCCCAAACAAAATGCCTTTCTGTGCCTTCCCTGCATGTTTATTTGTGTAAGAGAGCGCTTTGCTGGAGAAACACGGCAAGGAGCTCGAGGGAGAGGAGCGAAGGCGGGGGGTGAGCATGTTGGGGAACTCATGGTACAATTTCAGGATGCTTAAGAGCCTCTTATTGTCAGTGGCAAGACAGCGACGTTGGAGGCAGCTCCGGCAATTGTCTGAGACAAATTGCTTCATTTGACAGGCTTGTTGGGATCTCACTGGTTAAGTTTCCGGGTTCTGCATATAGGAAGCACAGAAGAAATCCAGCAATACACATATATGGGTGTATACGTGGCTCTGCATCTGTAGTTATCTGCTGTTAAGTGACCTTGCAGGCATGAAATAATGTCATCAGCCTGCCTGGCGCTTCTGAGCGGCTGGATGCTGATGTGGGAGCCAGGCCACCCCTCGGGGCTACAGAGCCCCCAAGGTGCCAGGCAGCTGGCAGTGTTTGCTGCGGGGTGGGAACATCTCCTCACCTCCCTGAAAACAGAGGTGCTGCTAGCTTCAGGAGGCGCTGAGGGAAGGAAAGAGCAGTTGCTGATAGGTAACACGCTGCGATGCTAAAGCTGCTTTCCCCAGGGGGAAATTGGTGTCGGTGCCTGCGGGAGAGGTGAAGGTGGAGATGTGATGGATGGCAGCCTGGCTGGGTTGTCCTCCTCCTTGGAGTGGTGCCAAGCTGGGGATGCAAAGGCACCCTGATAAAGACCTGATGGTGTCTTTTGGGTAGTGGAGGTGCAGGGGACATGCAGCTGGAAGGGCCCAAGCCCCTGCTTTGGACAGCCCTGTCCACAGTGAAGATGCAGGAGGAGGGCAGGTGGGGCAGTGTTGGCTGGTAGGCGATGGGTGCTCCATCTGGTAGCCAGGATCAAAGGGACCTCTGAAAGCAACATCCACCAGAAACTGTGGGAAGATTTACTCAAGGAACACACATCTTTTCCTGATCTTAAGGAAAAACCCCAGTGTCAACTTGAAGTTCAGGAGACTTTAACACCTTTTGACTAGTTTAGCTGATTGTGGGGCTTTTATTGCTGGTTTTATGTACTTTTTGGTGTTTGTTCTGGCTCCGTTCTTTCTGAATCCTGAGAAACATCCGGATCTCAAGTGAAGGAAGCGCTGTCGTGCTCCTCTGTGCTTTCAATTCACTGGCATTTAACAGAAGCAGTTTTCTTCTATTCAGCTAATTCTTAGGGAATTGTCAAAAACATGGGCAGTGTAATTGCAATAATAATGATTGTGCTAATGGTAACGGGCTTTCACAGCCTCAGCTTGCACCACAGCTAATTGGGCTCTCTCCTTCCTCCTGTGCTGCATCTCGGCTGTCTCCCCTTCACTCACTGTGTCTGCAGGCCCAGTGGGTTGTTCCCCACCCCAATACGTGACCCTCCCATGCCCAAATTCATGGCAAGCCCAGCTGCTTACAAACCCAAGTGATGGTGTCTTACTGGAGCTGCCCCTGCCATGGGTTGGCCAGATGAGCTTGAGTTTAAGGGGTTCTTGACCCTAGCCCTGACCCTTTGTGCTGGGGTGCCCTGTAGCATCTGTACCCCCAGCCCTGGGCACCTGCCTGCGTAGTGCCAGGTCCTTGCCGTGCTCCTGAGCAGGGCACATCCCCACCGTGGAGTGCCACCCCACTGCCCAAACCTCCCTTTTCAAGGCCAGGAACAGTCTTCAGCCTCTGTTCCCCCAACCTGCTGTGATCCTGGCTCACCCTCTACCTCACGAGCGAGGAGCAGAGCCGGGGAAAGATGTCAAGAGCTGTTACAGCACGTGCTGGAGCTTATATCCAAGGATCCATTTTCATCCTCCTGCTTGTCTGCTTCAGTGAAAACACAGTGCCGCGGCTACCGATGCTGTGCGTTGTACCAAACCACAGCGAGCTAATGCACGGGCTGCTGTGGTTGGCCCTCCATCTCTGCCTACCACAGCTGTCCCGAGCCCCTACCGCAGCCCCTGGGATCCCGCAGCTTTGCCCTGCTGTGAATCAATGTCTCCCGCTGAATTTGTAGCTCCCAGTTGACTCCGCAGCTCCTGGGTTGCAAACCGCAGCCCCGTGAAGCTCATCTGGCTGGAGGAGCGGCTTGCTGGTGCCTCTCTGCCTTCTGGGTGGGAGGTGGAGCAGAGCCATGAGCACTCGCCACAGCCTGGCTGAGCCTGTGACAGGAGCAGGCAGGCATCTCCGGCCCTGGGGAACAGTGCTGGGTTTTGTTGCTGGTCCTTGTGTTCGGTAGATTCCTGCATACGTGTGTGTGCACACATGTCCCTGAGTGAGGCATCTGGTACCTGGTGTTTGCATCTTCCTCATCCAGAGGCTGTGAAGAGCATCTCTGCTCGCCTCTGGCTCTGCAGGTGTGCTGCAAGGTGGCTAGACAGGGCGGGGACCTGGGGTGGGGTGGGAGCAGCAGAGGTTTAGCTGTGCAACCCACGGACCAGGAGCTGGCACAGGCTTGCAGGTGCTTTGGGTGAGCCTTTCCTATTGTGTTTCCCCCCCAACCTTCTCCCTTAAACCCGTCTCCTCTGGAAATCTGGGTGATGCTGTGTGGTCAGGAGCTGTGGTGGTGCCACGGCAGGGCCATGTTTGTTGGAGGTGGATGTGGTTGGTTCTGCTCTGCGATCCTGCACTGTCAGGGACAGTCCTCTGGATGAGGCACCGGGCCTTTGTTCTCTATCTGCAAATAGCTCATTAGCGAGGGCTCGGCTCCACGAGCAGGGCCCCGGGTCTGGGACCAGGAGATTATGAATCATGAAACCTCAATGCACCGAGCAATTTTCGTCAGAGGCTTTCACACCTTTTCCCTTTCTCCTCTCTCCTCTTTCTCTTGTTTCTCCTTGCTTAGAAAGACATGGAAACGGGTCTCCTGAGCTTTGAGCCACCACCCCTCGCCTCTCATTGGCACAGGCAGAGCAAGCTGATGGGGCTACGGGGATGCAGCCTGGCTGTGAAGCTCTTTGCAGTGTTGGCTGGACCGAAGCAGAGGGCAGCCCCCCCCACCCCCCAACTCCCCCCCTCCCTGAAATGTCACTTGCTTTTAAATGCACTGGTAGCTTAAAATAAGAATAACCTGCTCCGGGGCTTCTTAAACCGTGGAATTAAATATGGTTCTGGTCTCCAGGCAGAGTCTGACTCTTCAATTCCAAATCTGCTCAGCCAAGCGAAATATTGCGGGGGGTGGGGGGGTGGGGAGAGAGAAATCAATATTTCTTGGGGCCTGGCACGGGAGAGGAAGCTGCCTGCGTGCGGCTGCAGGTGTGCGAGCACCGGTGTGCACCCATGAGTGTGCGAGGGGTGTGTGTTGGGCAGAGCAGGGAGGAGGTGCTGCAGCTGGGGTGCTGGTGTATGCCATGCTGGAGAGCCGTGGGTCCATCACACTTGGGTCTGTGTCTGGGGATGCAGCTGGGCTCCCCTCTGTGAGGTTCCTGGCTTTTGTGGTGTGTAATTTAGTGGCCAGCAAGAGCCTGTGAGCTTGTGCAGGTGCTTGGCAGCAGCCCTGGTTTTGGGTGCCTGATGGCAGCCCTAGTTTCAGGTGCCCACTGCGTGGAGATGGCAGCAATTGGGGCTAAGGACATACCCTGATGACATCCAGGCTTGGAGGACAGCAGTGTTTCAGGGAATGGATGGGGTGCCCCCATTCTCACCTGTGTAATGTCATGTTGAGGTGCGTTGGGGTCCTGCTGCTGTGCCCAGGACCGCTCCTGATGCACCACATGCTATGTCTGGGTTATGCAGCTGGGTGTCCTTGCCCAAGGATGCGGGCTGGGTAGAAAATGGCCCCAGTAGCTACTCAGGGAGCACTGCTGCACATCCCTATCCTTCCCTGCAAGGAAAACCTTGAGCTGGATGTAAACTATTGCTGGGGTGGGTGGGGAAGGAGAAGCGGATTTCAATGGGTTGAAGTTCTCCTGGTGGTTTCTGCCCAACCTCTTCCTGCCATCACTGCCCTGCAGACTCCTGATGTTCTCCCTCTCTCCCTTCCCTGGTGTGTGGTAGGAGGAGAAGGAGGAGGAGGGAGCTGTGTGGCGGCAGTGGGAGTGGGAGCAGAGGAGGATCTCCATCTGCAGTGGAGAGGGGAAGGACAAATGTTATTGACCTGTGCTGGCATCCAACCAAACCACAGACACTCACCCCTCCCAAAAAGCCTCTCTGATAGCTTAATTTCTTAATTGCTGTCTGTGATCAGGATGTCAGCTCTGGCTCTCCTCCAAGATGTGTCACTTCCAGCAGCCCAGGGCTCTCTACCACCTTGCTTGGTCACTGCTTCCAGGTCACCTGTTTGCCCAGCTGGAGAATCTCCCACCTCCACTCATGCAGTCTCTGCTGCCCTGAGGCCATCATGGCAAATATCTAGGGAAGCTCAAAACATCCAGGAGTGCTGGCTCAAGGCTCCAGCTCCAATACTGCCTTGTGCCACGGCCAAGGAGCCGAGGGTTGGAGCCCAGGCTGCATGTTGTGAGGTCCCAGCTAGAGCCTGGCACAGTACCTGGAGGAGGTATGCTCCTCAGATATCTGGTGTCAGCCTTGGGTTGGAGATCTGAAGCTGGAGATGGAAGGCACCCAAAGGAGAACTGCCCTCTGTGGGGTCTGCAGCTGGGAATTCCTGGTGGCTCCGGACATCTAGATGGGGTCGTGCTGTGAACGCTTGCGGGCAGCGGTGCAGCGATGCTCTGTATCTCAATAAGCAGCGCTCCAAGGCAAACCTGCAAATAAATATTTGAAGAGGAAATAGTACTCTGTCTTCTATTGTCTATCCTCCCGTCTTTTCCGTCTGACTGAACATGAGTTGGCTGTTAGAGGGGTTTTGTTCCCTTGTATTCCTCCCCCTTCCCAACAAGGAAGCCGCAGGAGCTGCGTGATTAACGATTCAGACCCGATTCAGGGCTGTCTTCCTGCCAAGCTTGTCCGTGCCCGGGTTGCTGGGTGCTTGTTTTTGTTCTGTTGCTGATAAAACACGCCGAGGCAGCTGTTCCATCCGCAGGGAGTGGGGAGGTGGTGGGATCAAGCTGGCTGAAAAGAAGCCCGTGAGCGGGATTCAGACTGATCCTATGTTAATTTTCCTTGTTCTCAGCGGCTTTGGCTTTGTGTAGGGGCGAAGAGAGTGGGTCGGTGGTGTTGGGGGTGATGCTGCTCCTGGCCCTTCTTCATGGGGGGAGTATTGAGGCAGGAGAGGGGGGAAACGAATATCCCGCCTGGCACAAGCTGGGTAAGCAAAGATGGGGGAGGGGCATCTAGTACAGGACTGGTGGATGGCCCATGCAAGCTGGGATGGGGCTGTTGGTGTTTGGCAATGGATCCTCCAGACTGGCCTTGGAGAGTCCCACCAGGATGTTGGAACCCATGGAGAAGTCCTGCCATCCAAAGAAGGGATTTTGGAACCCATGGAGGAGATCTGCTGTTGCCCGCTGTAGGGCTTGGGGCCTCTTTTAGAGGAGCCCAAAGGGCATGAAAGCGTAGTAGGAACGTAAGGGTTGTGCCAAGATGAGCACGTAGCTACTAGTGGCGCATGGCTTACCCAAACTCCTCCTGCCTGCGTGATCTCGCCCCCCTCTGTGTCTGAGGATCCGTGGGCTGGGAAAGGAGCACTGGCATCATCCTGAGCCCTCCTCCGAGCGCGAAGGGAAGTGGTAGGAGAAAGCAAATGTAAAAAGTAGAGGTGAAGATTGGTAGTGAGAAGGGACTAGGGAAGAGAAAGGCTCCAAGGAGGCAACAGGACTGAAAGATGCAGAGGTGTTTCAGGGTATCTCAGGCGTCACAGGCAAGGGAGGTAGTCTGGGGAGGGTGGAACTCTGTGAGAAGACTTCTCAGCCTGGCTGCAAATGTTTGCTGAGCGTCTCTGCTATATTTAGCATCCTCCACGCCCTTTGGAGAGCTCTCCACACAGATGGCAGAGGCGAAGCTCGCCAAATGGTGGATTGTGGTGCTGCCTCGAAAAGGGGGTGCCCGGTGTTCAGGGAGAGAGGCCCTTTCAGCAGCGAGGCCGACCGGTTCACTTTGCTGCCCAGTGGAACGGGGGCTGCCAGATGGCTAAATATTTGCTTGTAAATTAGCAACAGGAGGCGTGAGATGTAAAACCCTAAATTGAAGAACCACCGGGGCCTGGATTGTTGGACTCTTTCCTCTCTGCAGAACTGGGTGCATCCATTTAACGGGAGCGGCTCAAGGAGACCTCGAAGCTACAATGCTGCCATCTCTCCCCATGTTCACTGGCGGAGTCACGGGCCATTACTCAAGCGTGTGCAGCCTCCGGCTGTTTGCTTTAAACCAATATGCAGAGAAACACAGCTTTTTCTCTCTAAGAAGACAAAAACCCAACCCAACCCCTAAAAACCACCGGTGGTTCTGTGTCTGTGCAGCGTCTCGCTGAATGGGATATGACTGGAATGAAATTTCTAGGCACTAATGCAATATAAGTACTTGTAATTTGTGTGTGTGTGGGGATAGGCAATGTAACAATGCCATGCTACACGGCCCTGAGCAGCATCCCGTGCCAGCTTGAGCACGAAGGCCGCCTGGGAAAGCAGCTTCATGGCTCTCTTGGGGTGTCTGCGCACCCTGCCTGGTCTGAGGCTTTGTGGCTTTCTTGGGGTGTCTCTGCACCTCTTCTGGTCTGAGGCTTCATGACTTGCTTGGGGTGTCTCTGCACCCCCCCTGGTCTGAGGCTTTGTGACTCTCTTGGGGTGTCTCCACACCTTGCCTGATCTGAGGCTCTGTGCCAGGGGCAGCAGGCACGGAAGGAAAGCCTGAGACATGCCAAAAGATTGATAAGGGGGTAAGAAACGGGAGCACTGCCTCCTGCCCACCCTCCCAAACTACAGGGCTGCCCATCTCCCTGCACCCCTCTGCTCCAGAGGCATAAGGTTATTTTAAAAAACCAGTGAATATTCAGACACTGCCTGCCTTTTATTTGCTGTCTGGAGCGGGGGCCTGGTGGTTTTGGGGGTCTCTAGTGTTTCTGCATGTCTGGGAGGGCCGTCCCCTCCTCCCTCTCCTCTCCCCTTGGTTTCTAATGAAAGCCAAGCTTCCCGCGTCTTAACTTGACTCCAGAGGCTGGGGCTTCGAGAAGCTCTACCTCTGGAACGCTGGCAATGAAATCCTAAGAGCTGGCTCTGCTGCTGTAAAACTTTGATTGCTGTGTGGAGAGGAACATTGAACCCTCCCTTCTCCCTGTCCTCGTGGCTCTTGCTCCCCTCCCTTGCCAGGGTGCTGAGCCTTCATGCCAGGCACTGCAGGCTGCGTCCCATTCCCTCCACTCCCCTTGATCCTGGCCTTGCTTGGCTCCATGGTGCTGCCAGTCTGCCCTGTTCTGGTCTCTCTGTGACCCACAGGCAGTCACAGAATCACAGAGCTGTAGGGGTTGGAAGGGACCTCCAGAGCTCATTGAGTCCAACCCCTTGCCAAAGCAGGGTCCCTAGGACAGGTCACACAGGTTGGCATCCAGACAGGTCTTGAATATCTCCAGAGAAGGAGACTCCACACCTCCCTGGGCAGCCTGTCCCGGGGCTCCCTCACCCTCACTGGGAAGAAATTCTTCTGCATATTGGTGAGGAACTTCCTGGGCTCCAACTTGAGGCCATGGCCCCTTGTCCTGTCCCCACAGACCACTGAGAAGAGTCTGGCCATTTCTCCCTGTGTCCTACCCTTCAGATATTGATAAACATGGATCAGATCCCCTCTCAGGCTTCTTCTCTCAAGGCCAAACAGTCCCAAGTCACTCAGCCTTTCTTCATAGGGGAGATGCTCCAGGCCTTTAACCATCTCCATGTCCCTCTGCTGCACTCTCTCCAGGAGATCCCTGTCTTTTTTATCCCAGGGAGCCCAGCACTGGACACAATACTCCAGGTGGGGCCTGACCAGGGCAGAGCAGAGGGGGAGGATCACCTCCTTCGACCTGCTGGCCACACTCCTTTTGATGCACCCCAGCAACCCATTGGCTCTCTGAGCCCCTAGGGCACACTGCTGGCTCATAGCCAACTTGTCATCTACCAGGACCCCCAGGTCCTTCTCCACAGAGCTCCTCTCCAACAGCTCATCCCCCAGCCTGTACCGATACGTGTGGTTATTCCTTCCTGCTCCTCATCCTTGTCCTTGGTGATGTCACATTGCCGTGCGCAGCTGTAATAGCTCCCAGTGTGCTTATCCCATCCATGCAGGTTTTTTCATGGGGACTGGGAGCATCGTCTGCCTTCCCACACCACCCCCTGCCATATTTATAGATCGCAGCAGCATTATCCGTGCGGATGCGGATGGTGCGCGACAGTTTTCTATAAATACAAATGCTCTGTAATTATCGTTAGAACTATTTAGCCCAATTCAAAGGTAGATTAAATAATGAATGTGTGTGTGATACGCCTGTCGACATCAACAAACGGAGAGAGACGGCTCTGCGATGTGTATCTAGAGGTTTCCCCGGTGAAGGAGCCTGGGGGAGGAGAGCTAAGCTGTAAATCACTGGAAGTGCCTCTTGTGTGGGGGGTCTGGTGGCCCACAGGATGGGCTAGGAGGATGAAGCCACTTGGTATTCACCACTGCCCATTGCTGTGCATCTCTCCTCCACCCCCCCAACTCTGGTTTCATTGCACCTTGGGAGCAGGGGGAGGTAATTTCAGACTAGGCTGCTGCTGGAGAGCGATGGAGAACGCCCGATAAGACTCCCCAAAGCTTCTTGGCCCCTTTTTTCATGAGAATTGATCTTTGAGGCTGTGCATGCCCCAGTGCCGTTTCACTTCCCGCTGGTCTCTCCCTGGCTGCGAGCTGGCCCATAGCCAAAGCCTCCAGGGACGCAGGATCTCTGCTCCTGCCCCAGCCCTCCCTATGAGAAAGGCAGAGTGGAGCTTCAACCTGAGCCTAGGAGTGGTCCCAGCTGGGTCCTCACTGAGGAGGGACTGAGAAGAGTGGTGGCACCGGTGCTTCGAGGAGAAGATGCAGATACAGATACAGCAACCCCAAAGCCATCAGAGGGGCGAGTGAGACATCACTGCTGCTTTTAACAGGGGAACCTCTGTTGCCCTCTCTGCCAGTGTGCTGGAGCCCTGGCTGCCTCTCGCTCACCGGCGATGGCTCTGTTCTCCTGCGTGGTCTCAGCCCTTCCCCAGCTCTGTGCTGTTCCCCCACCTCAGGGACGGGAGCATCGGGAAGCGGGGCTGGGAGGAAGGTCTCCATCACGGTAACTAATAACTGTGCTGACAAATTGAATTATACCTTTTCCAGTTGCCTGCGCTATTGATCAGAGAAAAGGGTTGTGTTTTTGTTAGGCTGCTTTTTTTTTTTCCCCTTTTCCTTTCTCTTTTCTTTTTCCTTTTAAGTTACAGTTGCGATGTCCTGGGGGTTTATAATGAACTAAATAAGGTCAGGTTAGTAGAAGAATCAAATATGCTCTGGCAGCGGAAGCGTGGGCTTTTCCTGGTGCCTCCGAGTGGAGCGGGAAGCAGCGGTGGGAGCAGCCAGTGGCTCCTGCTCCTCCACGTGCTGGTGCATTGGAGCATCTCACCATAACCCTCCACCCCCAAAGCAGAGTGGGACTGGGCAGGTAGCCGATAAAGGATGAGCGGTGTTGGGTGCCACTGGGCAGCTCAGGGATGGGGGGACGGAGGGGCAATGCGAGCGTCATTGCACTCAGCTGATCTCAAGCAGCGTGGTGGGCACCGGGGTGCACTGGGGCCCATCTGCCCCAGCTCTGTGCCAAGCTGCGCTGCCCGGGGCCACTCGAGTGGCTCCCACCGTGCCCAGGATGCTGCCGAGGCGGGTGGGAGATGTGTGGTGGGGCGTGAGGGGCCGGGTTTTGGGCCGGGCGTGGTGTTTGCGTGGTAGCTCTCTGTGGGGTCCCTGCCTGGGGAAGCTGATGGTGTTTGGTTCTTTGCTCCAGTGCTGGTATCCCACTGTGAACTCAATTAAAGCTGCGTCTGGGAAGAGGGAATAAATTACCCAGATGAAAAGGATGCGTAAAATAATAAAAAAAAAGGGTGCAGAAAAATGCCAGCTCACCTTTGAAAGGCTTTATCAAACTCAGCCATGTGTTGCCTTGGTGGCAGCAAACTTGGCAGGAAGCGGGAGTGCTCCCAAGCCAGGATGGGGCAGGAGGAGCAGAGGATTTGGGTAACCTGCCCGTGCCAGGCTTAAGGCAGAGGTGAGGGGCTGGAAAACCAGGTTGAAGTGGCGCTCCAGTGAAGGTTTGCAAGGGTGGCGGTGTCTGCTGAAGAGAGGAGCTGCAGTGGCTTTTGTGCCTGTTCAAAGACCCAGCCATGTGCCCCTCTTGCCCCCCAGTTCCCAGTTCAAGCTGTGCTCTCCTGTTGCTGGAAGAAGCCAGTGGCTCTGGGAAGCATACAGGTTTGCTGCCAGATGGGAACGAGCCTTCCTGCCGCTGGCTCCAACGCCCACTTACCAGTCAGCCAGGGCTGGTAGATAAACCCTGTAATGGTGGAAAGTCACTCAAAGAGGCCAGGGTGAGCACCGGATGGCTCTGGCCCCAGGCTGGATGGACATGCTCTTCTGAGAGGGGAATCCGAGGGCAGTGATGACGTGAGTCTGCAGCCTCAGGGCTGTGCTTGGAGGGGTGACCCAAGGCCAAGCCTGTATGAGCAGCAGGGCCTGTTTTCACATAGCCATGTTTACGAAGGCCTAGGTTGAAATCTCAGCTGCCCTGGGGTGGATCTGGACGGTCTCCAGAGCTGTCTGTGTGCTGGCAGAGCCACTGCGCTTCCACGCTGTGGCGTTTCCCGCTTGGCACACAAGTCCCATCCCTGGTGACCCAGGAGCACCAGGCTTTGAAAGCAAAGGCTCTGCCAGGGCCGGTTTGCAGCCCATGTTCCCTGCACTGGAGCCTGCTTCTCCCCGGATGAAATCCAGAGATCCCAGGCAAGGGCCAACAAACTCTGTGCTTACCGTGTTGGGTCTCAGCAGGGAAACGGGCTTATCTGTCTGACCTCTTTCCTGTGTCACTTTGTGTAAGGGTGATCCTTCCCCATAGGAAGCTGTGCCCCCCCTCCCCTCACCCCACCGGAGCATGGGTGCAGGGTCCGGAGGTATATACGATGTCCACAGGGCTGCTTGTATCTCCATCGCGTCACCACGAAGGTGACAAGTCCCTGTCATCCAGCCACCTCACCCTGGTTGCTCCATACCCAGCCCTGAGAGCCAGGGTTGGGGCAGGAGAGATGGGTTTCATCCTCCTTGGCATCCCTGGGGTCTGCTGAGGTGCCACCAACACCCAGGGGACACATTTGGCTCACGTGCCTGACATCTTCGCTCTCAAGTGCAACCTTCCTGCACTGCCCTGCTTGAGAGTCCGGCTGCATCCAGGGAGCGGATTAACATTCCCAGCACAGTGCCACTCCATCACCATTTCTATTAAACTCATTTGCTATCTAAAGGAATTCATTTTCCACTTTGTTTGCCCATGATAAAAAAAAAAAGAGCCCTCTGAGCTAGGGCCCCGGTGATTGGGAGGAGGGGGGAGCACCCAAGCCAGGAGTGGGGTGTCCATGTCCTCTCCTCCAGGTGCTGGTTTCCTCTCCTCCAGGCAGTGTGTTGGGAGGAGGGAGGGCATTCTCACCATCCATGCAACAAGCTGTCCAGGTCTCAGTGTGCTTCCACCACTCTGGGTGCTTCCACTGAGCTCCTGGAAGGAGATGCCGCCTGTTGCCAGCAGCTCCCATCACCGGGCTGGCATCGCGGTTGCTTTCCCAAGGGAATTAGATCTCTTCACCCTGGGGTAAGGCTTTGAAAAATCCAATCACTTGACTGGAGGAAACTCACCTCCTTCCAAAAATCAGGTTTCCTTGGAGTCCACAGCAAGTCTGGCGATAGTAATGACAAAGTGGGTTTTCTCTGCCCCCCGCCTCCTGTTCCTTGTGTGTCGTGTCCTTCAGTCAACTGGTTTGAGAGCTGGATTCCTGCCCTGGCCTGCTTGGGTGCGCGATGAGGGGGAAAACAAGGGGGGACAGGGGATGCCAGAGGGAGAAAAGAGTCTGTGCATATGAGCAAACCCCTCTGTGGACTTGTACAGCCCCCCCACTCCCTGTTTATCACTGAGCATCCCCCCGTGGGCATCTCCTGCTGGAAAAAGGGAGCGAGATGCTCCGTTAGCCCTCTGCGCTGCTGCTTTCAAGGTCGGAGGCTGCTGGTAATTGATCTACAGCTTTGCTATAAATCTCGTGCCGAGGGGAGCCTTCCCTGCCGGCTCCCGACAGCAGCATCCATCC
This sequence comes from Porphyrio hochstetteri, assembly GCA_020800305.1. NCBI lineage: Eukaryota > Metazoa > Chordata > Aves > Gruiformes > Rallidae > Porphyrio > Porphyrio hochstetteri. Next base: position 11,476,891 of record CM036915.1, on the reverse strand, counting down.
TGCGTGGCGTGGCCAGCCCGGTTGCCAGCAAGGGGGACTTTAATCACTCCCTGCCTCTGCCGGACACCGTTCAGGGTCCACAACTGGTCTTGTCAGCTCTGGCCGCGCCGCTCATGGCCACATCAACGGGCGTTTCTTCCCAGGCTTGGATAAGCCCTGCTGTGGTCTGTGGGCAGGAGAGCACCCGTGGCTGGCAGGGGGCAGCTGGGGCCAAGTGGTTCCTCTAGGGGGGTTTGGCATCTCTGTGGCTTTGGGTGTGCCACACGGGACCTTGTGTTTTGGGTAATCCCCCAGCAGACGGAGGCGCCCACCTTCCTTGGGAGCCTGTGGAGCCTCATGGCGTGGGGGTAGCAGAAGTGGTGGCCATCAGCTGTGGAGCAGGGGGGCTTAGTGCTGGGCCACCTGCTCACCAAGTACCCATGAAATCCCAGAGCTGAGCAGCTGGATGCCAGGCTGGGTCCCAACTGGGGTTCCTCTGCCCCATGGGCAGAGCAAGTGAGCCCATCAGCAGCCAAGCCCACCGGGTGTAGCTCGCAAACTGACTGGGACCCCTCAGCGAAATGACACCAAAACATTTCCCTTCCTCAATGTTTCCCTCTGATAGTGAGCACAGCGGCTTTCAGCCCCCCGTGCTGGCTTCAAGCCCTTGTGAGCCAAAGCCCCGTTCCCCCCATTCCTCCCTGTGGGATGTGCGCTGCCTTGACGCCCAGCCACCCCCATCCCATTCCCACGGAGCCAAGGCATATCCTGCTCCATCTGGAGAGAAACCAGTTTCCCTCCCACAGCTCATTTCTCAGAGTCGCTGGTACTAATGGAGAGGAGAAGTAATCAAGCCAGTTTTTAACCCCCCCTGCTACTACAGCCCGCAAAGCCTGCTAATGAGCAAGCTCAGGTTGTGCTAATTACCCTAACCCTGGCAGGCCAGATGAGGGCACACGACCAGAAGTTAACTAGTACATGGTCGACCCCCCCAGTTGCTCCTGCTGATTTCCCCTGTTTTGGAAAGTCAACATGGAAATAGCGACAGACAGAAGGCAGATAGATCTCTAGGCAGGGGTGTGCTGATAACCTCCCAGGGATACCGCACAGCCCTCCCAGCCCACGCCACTGAGCTCTTTCAGCTTGGGTCACCTAGGAGCCCATCTTTGAGTCAACAGTGTTAGGTCCTGGTCCTCAATGCCCTCATTCCTGGAGGCAGATGGATGGATGCGGGGAGCTCCTAGCACCCCTGTTCCCGACTCCCAAGATACCCTGGCTGCGGGTTGGGATGTGTGGAAGCCAAGATCACCCCAGTCCCTCTGCACCCCAAGGCTCCTATCGGTGAGCTGAGCTGCGGCCCAGAATTTGCCCTGCAGTTGCTATGGTGACATCGCCGATTCTTACCTCGCTGGAGGGGGTTGGGGGGAAGAGAAAAAGCGCCTCCAAACATTTAAATCTGCAGCCCACCTGGGAGCCTTTTAAACTCCCCGTTCGGTGTTTGACATGTAATAATTTCTCTGCTTTTAAGATTATCCTAAAACGCTCATTCTCTTTTTCCCTCTCCAAATCTCAGCGGTGGAGCCTTGGAAAGAAATCAGGGCTCCAAAAAAATACCGATACAAGTTTCAAATGCCAATTTGTCACCATCACTGGAAACAGGCGGTGACAGGCACCATGGAGGGGAAGGGGACGCAGCAGCACGGCCGGCTCCTGTGGGAGCTGCCACGATGGAGGGCTGGGAATGAGACCCCCCACCCAGGGTTGAGTCATGGGGGGAAGGAGGCATCGGGATGGAGGGTGATTCAAGGGAAGCAGGGAGAGTGCAAGATGCTTGGGAAGGGGGGGGTCATCCTGGTGGGTAGCAGGGTGGGCTTCGATCTGCTGCCCCGTACGCGGTGATGCTCAAGAGAAGAGGCTCGGCAGCAGCATAGGCATCAACACGAGAATGGAAACAAGGTACAAACCTGCCTAAAGGCACTGAATTAAGACTTGGCTCAGCTCTCTGAGGCTTCCTGGGGTTCCTCAGGTGAGCTGGGCTCCCCCAGCCCTCCTCGGGTTTCCTCCCTGGAGCTCGGCTCCGCGTCACAGCCTTGGCGTGTGAATAGAGACAGTCGAACTGTCAGGTATCGTGGGTCCGGTGGCAACGAGAGGCACTCGGGGTCCCAGTAGCAGGACAGCATCGTACAGCTGGTCACGCTCGGGTATCTGCACACCTTACCGAGCAGATGGTCTGCTCCAGAGTGCTGGGATCCAACAAGTCTGTGGAGCAATTTAATCTCCAGCAATAATTTAATATGGCTTCCTCTGGAGTATGGTGGTTTGATTTATTTTTTTATTTTCTTTTTTCTTTTTTTTTCTTCTGGTCAGCCATAGAATAATTTAATCCTGCCTTCTGTGGGAAGGTCTATTTTGAGTTTGCCACCTGCAGAGTGTTTTAATCCCACAACTCACATAGTAATTCAATCCTCTCCCTTGGTGAGTAATTTAATCCTCTATTTCCAGGGTAATTTAATCCCCTCCCTGGGGAATGATGGAATAATTTGATCCTCTGTTCCCAGAGTAATATGATCCTCTCTACCTGAGAAACTCAATACTTGAAACCTGTGAAGCTGCGTGCATGCCTGCCCGGGGGCGCTGCCGTCGCCACACAACGGTCCCTTCCCTGATGGATTCGGGGGGGAGAAAACCCTCCTCGCACTGGCTTGGGTGGGGATGGACAAAACCCCATTGATCACCCTGGGGCTTTCGAGCCTGGCTGTCTGTGATTGCTTCCTTTCAATCACAGCATCCAAGCATCCCACTGAGGAGCTGGGAGCACGGCAGGAGCTGTGGTGGAGACCACCTGTTCCTGAAGCTGAGCATCCCTAACCTGCCACAGCATCTGGAACACGTGTGTAGCCTCTGGCCATACTGTCACCCTCCCCTGGGGTCTCTGGGCATGTCATGCACCTTCTCCCAGCAAGGAAATCCACCTTGAAAGCAACAGAGACTCCCTGTTGTGTGGCATGAAAGAGAGATTCGCAGTGGGAGCCTGGCTGGTTTACACCTCTTCCCCCTCATTTCTGCTCCAGCAAAGGCTCATGGTTAATAGGAGGAAGAGTGTTTCTTTAGCTGGGGAGTTAAAAAGAGAGAGAGAGAAATACCAGTAATGATAGTGTCCGTTTCCATGCAGAGGAGGATCTGTGGAACATTCAGAACAGAAATATTTCCCTGCAGGAGAAGGATCCGTCTGCTAAAAGGGAAGTAACACCCTGGTGAGAGGGGAAAAAAAAGCCCTGGGGAAGAGGAGAAGGAGGGAGAGGTGAGGCAGCGGGAGCAGGAGGAGAGACCTGGCCAAAAAGGGGGGAACTGCTAAAGGACCGCTTTGTGCCTGTGATGGGCAGCTTTGCCCACCCCTCCCGGGACCCTTTTAGTACAAGGGGGTATGCCCTGCATCACCCGTCACACCCCCAAGGAAGAGCCACAAGGTTGAGGCAATAATGATGATAAATAACAATAAATTAATGTTTATTAATATTTATTATTATTAATAATAATATAATTAATACTGTTTAATCTGACTGTCAAGTTAGTGCTTAAGTCTTTGAGAAGCTAGAGGCAAGTGGTTTGGAGGACCAGAGCCAACTTCCATCCCTCCCTCTCTGCACAGTGTTGGAAACATCTCCCTATTGCCCCCCCTTCCTCTTGGAGCACCCCCAGGACCACCCTACCACAGCTCTTAGTAGCCTCCAGCTGGGCCTGCACAGGCTCAAGAGGTGTCGGTGATAATTGTCTTTCCTCGGGACAGAGAATTCGGACAAAACCCCTTGCCCAGGCTAAACAGGAATCACTGCTGCTTCCGCTGCGTGCTTCCTGTGCCCCGTTCCTCCTGGGACTGCTAAAATTCAGCCCTTAAAACTCTGCTTTATCCAAAAGCCTGTCCTGGATATGTCATCTCCCATTCTAACGTGATGTATTGGACAAATAATTCTTTGTGTGCAGAGCGTTCCTCAGTACCTGCAGGCCGGAGGGGAGAGAGGGGCCTGAATAGCTTTAAAAATCCCATTCGGAATGTCTCTGCTTCAAAGCCTCTTCTTCAAATTCTGCTCCATGTCCCTTGCCCAGACCCTGGTTCCTGGGTTGCACCGAAGGCCCTGTCAGCTAGGGGAGTGGTGGGCTTGCAGCCTGCATTATCTCCCAGACATAGAGTCATAGAATCATAGACTGGTCTGGGTTGGAAGGGACCCCAAGGATCACAGAGCTCCAACCCCCCTGCCACAGGCAGGGCCACCAACCTCAGGCCTGGATCTACACAAGGTTGCCCAGGGCCCCATCCAACCTGGCCTTGAACACCCCCCGGGATGGGCACCCACCCCCTCTCTGGGCAGCCTGTTCCAGCCCCTCACCACTCTCTCTGGAAAGAACTTCCCCCTAGTGTCTCATCTAACCCTTCAGCTTCACCCCATCCCCTTGTCCTGCCCCTGTCTGCCCTTTAACAAGCTGATTCCCATCCTGTGTCTCTGCTCCCTTCAGGGACGGGAAGGCTGCAATGAGGTTCCCCCGCAGCCTTCTCTTCTCCAGGCTGAACCAGCCCAGCTCCCTCAGCCTCTCTCCATAGGGGAGGTGCTCCAGCCCTCTGATCATTTTTGTGGCCTCTTCTGAACCCTCTCCAACAGTCCCACATCTTTCTTGTACTGGGGCCCCAGCTCTGTACACAGAATTCCAACTGGGGCCTCCCACAGGCAGAGCAGAGAGGGACAATCCCCTGTCCCTGCTGCCACCCCTTTCCTGATGGAGCCCAGGGTCCCGTTGGCCTTCTGAGCTGCATCCTAAGTACATCCTAAGTCCTCGTCAGGAGAAATATCTCCCTTGACTCCTCGAAAGGCGAGCGGCTCTGTTTAACTAGTCTGGGTGTTCGCTCTCCTCTCTCCGCCTCTAATGAGTCGGGTTTTTGTTCTCCCGTATCACGTCTGAATGCACATCGCGGGTAATTGATGGACAGGACCCGGCCTCTGAAAGCTATCAACGTAGCGACTGTGAAATCACACGTCCAAATATGTTTATCTTCTCGGGTTTTTTTTGGGCCCGGGGTGCTCTTCGGACACGGATTTCCGTCCTTCAAGGAGGAGAGCAAATTTCCTTCAAAATGTCAGCAGAGAAATGAGAGATAAAAGGGGCTGCTCAAACTTTGCATTCACCACAAAGCAGGGCAGCTCGGCTCAGAGGGAATGAAATGGAGCTCAGCCCATAGCCAAGCCTTGGGGATGGGCTTTTTTGGGGTGAGGGGAGTGGGATGTGGGTCTGCACGCTGCAGCGGTGGGGTGAGAAGGCTGGTGCCCTCCCTGGATGCTCCCCCCATGCCGGGTACACCTCCCATGGCTGCCTCAACCTGCTCTTCTTCGCTCATTTTCCCCAGGCAAAAGGCATCTCAGCAGGTTGCACTTGTCTTCTCCCACCGTGAGCTGACCCCCAACGGAGGTCTCAGCTCTGTGTCTGTGCCAGCATTGGGGAAGGTTGGCAAAGGGCTCTGCTCCGTGCCGGTACACTGTGTGCGCCCTCAGCACAGCACTTGAGTGCTCCACAAGCAGTTCTCAAGTGCAGGGATTCCTCTCTGCACAAGCACCTCTCCATGGCTCACACAGCGGCCACAGGCATTGGGTGGTTCTCTGCGGTCGCTGCCTGAGCACTGGGCAGGGGAGGATGGCCATTGAGCTCCAAGGAAGGAAGCGGGAGGATGGGGCACGTTCCCGCTGCCTGGGCACAGCCGTCCTCCTCCCCTGGCCAGACCACAACCACCGTGGAGTAATTTCAACGAACCCACGAGCCCTCCTCTGTCGCAGACGGAGCAGCCGCGGCGCGCTCCCCGTGTGCGCCGGTGATTGACGGCAAAGACGCACGACCGCACATCTTGTTTTCAGCGAGCTCGGTATTTGGGTTGGCAGAGCCTGGTTCACGCTAACAACAGGAGCTGCCTCTCACTGTCAGCGGCAGCTCTGCTGTTGCCAAGCCTTTGCACGCCCCCCTCCCTCTTCCCCGGAACCGCCGGCGGCTCCGTCAGCCTCTGCTCCTGGCACCGCCTGCAGCCCCAGCACTGGTGGGCACCCACTTGCTGCCATAGGTCCTGCTCCTCGGGTTGAGCAAGGGACTCCATGGGTTTGATGCCAGAGCTCCCAGGTCATGATGTGGTTGTGCCAAGTGGAAGCTAGGAGTGTAGGCTGGGTGGTCCCTCCAGGCTCTCTTACTCCTCAGCCCCCCGTCTCCTTTTCCAGTGGAGCTCTGGGGACAGGTGGCTGAAGGGGGACCACAGGTCTGTGGTGGGGTTGTGGGTGGAACCATGACCAGGGTGTCAGGGCTTAGCCCATTTCCCACAGCCTGTGCGCCCCATTTATGTGTCGTCCCCCCACCCTGAATCTCTCCAGGAGCCTGGAGGCTGCACTGAATGTGGCTGCAACCCCTGGGCCAGGGTTCCTTGGCTGGGGTCCTGCTGCGTTTGTACCCTGGCCCCATTTGATCCATTTCCAGCATGGAATGTGGGTGCTGGATATGAGCTGGACCTGCCACTGTCCCACCCCCTGCGCAGAGCTCAGGGTCCTGCCTTCAGCTCCTGGCCTCGCAGCCTCGATGTCCATGCCCCGTCCTCCTGTTGGCGCTGTCACCGGGATGCTCCTATCACCCAGCCGCCTGCCAGCGGGACTCGGGCTCTGCCCGCCGCTGCTGTGCAGGGACCTGACAGCGGCGCACTGCGAGAGCCTCGTGCCTCTGCCTCAGGGTGACAGATGCTGCTGTGCCACTGCGAAGCTTTCAGGCTCAGCCCGAGAGCCGTCAGCAGCAGGAGAAGCTGGAGGTGAGGAGGATGAGGAGGATGAGCCAGAGCATGGGTGCACGTAGGAACACAGGCTTGGGAGCAAGCGGACGAGGAGCAGAGTGGGAGAGGAGCCGGGGAGTCAGTGCATGTGTAAAGGTCGTGTTTGTTGTGTTTGACTTAAACTGTGTCCCTGTAACCAAGTGGCCTCTGAGGATCCTACCCCAGCAAATAAGAATGAGACATCCATAGGTGCTTCACGGCTCAAGTGACAGCTTGGTTGCCAAGCTACCCCAGAGAGAGGGGTAGATCCTTTCCTCCAAGCCCTAAAAAAAACCCCAAAAGCCCAGATGGGAGTTTTGCAGCGCCCCCCCCCAATCCAGCTCCCAGCCCATTCTCAGCCCGCTGGCACGATGTTGGGTCAGCTCTCTTGGTCTCCAAAACCCAGGGCTGGTAGAAGAAACCTCGAGCTCCATTCCATGTGTAACCTCCTCTTGCCTTCTCCGTGCGTGACTCTGGGGCCGCGTTCCGGATAGAAAGCTTTGTCTTCCTCCTTTACCCAGCAGGTGGGTCTCTGGTGGCTATTTCAGTAGCGTTCCTCGCCCGGGCTCTGGGGCGGCTGGGCTGAGGTTCTCGGTAAACTCAATTACACCGCGGTAATAGCATGGTATTGACTCAGGAGCCTCAGCAGCACAGGACTCTTGCCGTTTATTAGTTGTTTAATTATATGGCACATCAGGCCAAAATAATGTCATTAGCTAATTAGCCCATGTTGGGGTTTTTTGTAATTTTTCTTAAATGAATGTTAACATCAATGGAAGGTGCCAGGCGGTAGCCCTGGAGACTGGGCTTCTTTCCTGCATGGAGCAGGGGGAGATTGGCCCCGACTCAGATGTTCCTCCGCACCATCCTACTGGCACAGGTCCCCTGCCACCTTCAGGGGGATGAGACATCCCCCTCCCCCTACCCACCCATGGCCTCTTGGTGGGGTTTGGGTGGGCTACTTGTCTGCATCCCAAGAAGCTGAAGAGCTTCCTTCCAGGGTGTCGGGCTTTTGCACATGATGTAGTCAGCGGCAGTGATTTGAGGAGGAGGAGTTGTAGCGTGGGATGATGAAAGGCACAGCTCTCCAGGACCGTCATGCAGCGTACCCCAGCGAGTGACCGCGCGCTGCCGGAGCCCGCCTGTGAGTCACTGCCCCCTTGTTCGACACTGGCCCCATCACGCACCACTGGCTACGCGGCGGAATGAAAAGAAGTGTCCAAGTGCTGATGGCATGTACTACATTCATAACCCACCAGAGGGGGTGGCTGCAGCACATCTATAGGTCCAAACCTTTTATTACACGCCCGGCGCCACTCCCGCTGCCCCGTTTTGCCTGGGAATTAACCAAATTACTCTGCGATGCTTTTCTTCTCCTCCGCGTGAGGGGCTGAGTGGGGGGTGCATGTCCCAGCGGTTGTCCTGGAGGTGGACATGAGCTGCTGACATGGAGATGGGATGTGATTAGGAGATCTATGGGACAGCTTTAACTCGCTCCTGGTGTGCATCTCCGGGATTGACGTGTGGGAGATGCTCCGGGCAGGATGCCTCAGGACCTCCATCAGCGCTGGCAGTCTAATGAGCCAGTCGCAGCTGCTTTATCATGCTGAGGATATTCAGCACCTTGGAGGTCCTTTGACTGCCAGCTTCAGGCCTGCCATTGCCACAGTGCTCCCCCCACAACCTTCTCACTGTTATTTATCCTAAACGGATCGGCTCTGAGCATTTGCTGCCCCTGAAGATTTCTTTCAACCTGGATTGGGTCCGTTCCAGCCTCTGAAGGACCGCAGGCCCTGCAGATGCTTTCATGTCCTTGGAAGACAAGCACCGCAGACGTGAGAAGCTCCCTGGGGAGCCCACGCACTTTGGAGAGGTTCAGGCGTCCGTAGCGGATAACTCCAAAATCAGCCATGCAGTCCTCCCCCAAGTCCTCAGCAGCACTGCTTCAGATGGATGACGTAAATTTGGAGTTAATTTACTGAACTGAAAACATGACGTTGCAAAAAGGAGGAGAGGGGGGTTTGAAGACTTCCCCAAAAGCGAGAAACTTCCCATTTTTCATAAGATAATGTTCTTATCTCCCCAATGCCTCTGCTGATTAATTGAAGACTCTTTTGAATTGTTATTTTCCAGAATAGAGAACTACTTGGACAGAGTTGTTTTAAAAAAATGTACATATATGTTTTTTAAGAAGCACTAGGGAAAAAGAAAATTAGGCTTGTAAGGAGAGTGAGTTCCATCCTTAAGTTGGACATCGCTTGCGCAGTTCCACGGTACTGCTGCGAGACAATCACCCGTTCTCCCATGCTCTGCCGCTCACCTTAATAACTCTCTTGGGGTTTGATGGAATGGTTTACATAACCTTTCCGAAGCATCCTCAATTCTGATGCATCAGGGAGTTAAATGTGACATTGAGTCAAGTCCAAAGTGCTTTACAGCCGGGTGATGCCGCTCCGGGGCTGGCCGATACGATGAGCGGAAGGTTTTGCTTTGCTAAGCTGAAGCTGTTGTAACTTCTCATTGGCCAAGCTGTGTGCCTGGAATAAATATCAGCGTTTCACACCCCGAGTCCCTAGGGTTCACCTCCCCAAGCCACCTGGATTGGGTCTGTTCCAACCTCCGAAGGATTGCAGGCCCTGCGGGTGGTTTCGTGTCCTTGGAAAATAAGTGCCACAGATGTGAGAAGCTCCCTGGGGAGCCCACACACTTCAGAGAGGTTGTGCCTGTAGTGCCGGGGCCGCTCCGGAGCAGCACCTGCACACTCCGGTTCCCATCCCAAGGCGGCCCTGTGGATACCTGCCTCTGAACCCACTGGCTGGGTGACATTTATAGGCAGTGGGGAGAAAAAAAGCCACATCCAGGCGCAATTCATCTGACCTTTCTCAGAGAGAGATTAATCCTGTCCCTGAGAGGCCTTTTCTCTCCATTAGCACTCGGGAGAGGACGCTTCGCTCCTTCCCAGGGTACTGTGTGGGAGACAGGCAGCCTCCCAGCACCCAGCCTGCTTCCCCAGCACCCTCCCGAGCTGGGGCTCTGGCACGTGGCGCTCGCCAGCCTAACCAAAGGCACAAGCTGAGATAAAGATAGACGTTTCCTGGTACCTGGGATGGATTCCGCAGCCTCCCAAAGCCCGCAGCAATTGCTGGTGTTGATGATATATATGTAAATGCATGTCTATAATCGTCCCTTTCATATATGTCTGTGTACGTATCCCTGTGCGCACACAGACGTGTGTGTACCTCACATATGTGCTCTCAACCCACACAACAGATGCGGCTCCGAAAGGCGGTGGAGCGTGCGCGGTTCTTAACACCGGGCCTCGCCATGTGGCATCGCCCTCCCTGTCCTTCCAGGCAGGGTTTTTCTTGTGGTGTTGTTTTCATTTTTCTTTCGACTGCCGTTCCCCACTCCCAAAAAGGCGAGCGATGTGGTGGCACCCTCTCATGTCCCCCAGGGTCCTTTGGGGTTTGGGTTTTTGCTGGGGAGGAGAAGGCTCATGAGGACCTTTGCTGGGTTCAGGCGGGATGGGATGTACCGGGCTCCCAGTGCTTCTCTGTAGGCTCATTCGTTAGACCATGTGTCTTAATAAATCAGACTGGCTTTCTGCCAGCGGGCTTTAACTCAGGCAGGGGGAAGAGGGAGCTGGTGGCCTTAGAAGGCATGTCCCCAGACCAATGTCCCTGGCACTGATGGCAGCACCGGGGGAGGCTGGCATTACTGGAGCACAGTGCTCCAGGTCTGCAGGGGCTCTGGGGGCTGCCCAACGCTCAACTCCTCCCCCACTTCCTGCAATTGGAGGTGCAGCATGGCCTCCTTTCCCTGCCTCTAGACAGGTCGTCATGCATCCCGGCTTCTCTTGACTGCTCAGGGTAGGTACATCGGGCAGCCCTGTTGCTGTCATGTGGCATGACCCCCTCACACCCCAGTGACGTGGTCCAACTCTGTGATTTCCAGCCACAGGGTGTTCGGATATAGCCCAGAGGAGCGGGTCTCACAGAGGTGGGCATCTGTGGGAGCCGTGGTAATGGGGAGGGAAAGCGTGCACATCCAATGAGGTGGTCTCCTGGAGCATGTCCTGCAGAAAAGAGCAAGAAACAAAGCGGGGAGTGAAAGGGGGGAGGAGGAAAGGGCAGGCCTGAGGAAATTTCAGGTGCACAAAGAGAAGGAATCTCTCCTTAAGAGAGCTGTTGGTGTTGATGCCATTAGTAGTGTCACTGATGGAGAAATTCAATCACTTGCAATGAGAGGAAAAATAATTGTCTTTCGAGGTACAGTAGGTTGTTGTCATTTTCCTACGACACACTCCATCAATTTTCAATTTCTGGCACAAAAGCCCCTCGTTCCTGCTTGGGCCTCTAATCCGGGGCGGTGAGCACTCACGGCACCCATGGCGTAGGCTGGGGGGGGTCCATCTGGGAAGAGGAATGCCCGGATTGTACCAAAGCAAGAGCATTGCCCAGACCTCACTGGGATTGGGGAGAGTGCCAGCTCATGGTCGGTGAAATATCTCATCTCCCTGAGCCCTGGGGTTGTGTAAACAGTACAGTGAGGGGCTCGTGGAGTTTGGGTGGAGGATGACCCCCCCGGCATCCCAGGCAGGTTGGGCACAAGGATGCTCAAACCCTTTGGGGCTGGAGGATGCGAGTTTGGCTCTGGCGTGCCCCCCAGCGTCGGTGGGGATAGGGAGGGCAGCGGAGAGGGGAGGAAGGGGAGTGGCTCGGAACAGAAGTGTGCTGGGCACCAAAGGCATCACAGCTGCTGGGTGAAATAAGAGGTGATTAGCAACGTATCCCAGCATCCCAGGCACCGAGCCTTCTCCTCGGGCGTTTAAAGAGGAAATATATGTTTAAAAATACTGCTGTACCAGAGAGAGAGGTAATGATGTGTTGCAAGGCAGAGATGGTATCATTCATAAAGTCTGTGCTGCTTAATTATACCAGGACCAGTTAGGAGAGGAATGATTTCCCAGAAAGTTTCTGGTTTGTTTTCCTTCTGTCCCTCTGGATCTCCCCACAGCTCCAGCTGTTTGCCAGTCTTTTTGGTACCTCCATCCGTCAGCTCTGGGGACTGGCGGAGCATCACTGGTACCCAGCACCAGCTGTCCGGAAGGGTCAGGGTGGGCAGGAGGTGATGCCAGGGTGGGCTAGCGGGGGTGAATGATGGGTTGATGCCCAACTCTCCAAGCTGACCCCCGTCTCCCCTGGGTGTTGAGCGTCTAGGCAGTATCCCCACAGCCTGGGGAAAGCGTGCTACCATGGGAGATGCTACCAGCCCCGCCACCTGCCCAACTGCCCCCATCCCAGGGCTCTTCCTTCCAGAGGGGAAGAGAATTTCAGAGCCTGTTTTAAGCAGCCTTACCTCGTGGGGCTTTCCTCTTGCCTGTCAGATCTATCCCAACCTCATTTGGGTAGGAGTGGAGGGGTAGGAGTCAAGAGAGGCAAGATGGTGGGGTTTTTTTTGCTATTCCCCCACACACACACATTCATAAGACATTCCAAGTGACACACAGAGACAATAACGTATCACTCAGCTCGAGCACAGCTTGAATGGTTTAAAAAAAATACACTCCTGAACTTGCCAGCCCTGTTCTCTCCCAGGCACTGTCCCTTTGGGGTCTGCACTTTGGCAAGAACAAGCAAGGAGTTAAGCAGCTCGGCGAAGGCGAGCTATTTATGGATGCTGCGAGTCTCCCCGCTCTTCTCCAATACCCCATTCAATCCTTTAATTATCCGCAGTTGTTTCACGCGGTGCCTCACCGTGAGCTCTCTGGAGGGAACCACCGGGGGCTTTGCCAGTCGGTGAGGAGGGGGGTGATGGTGGTGGTGGGGAAGGCTCTGCTACCAGAACTCTGCACTTCTTGTTGTTCCCCTTGGCAAGCCCACCCAGCTTCAGGCTCCTGCCAGGGGAACATGGAAGCCACCCCTTCTCCCTCCTTAAACCCCCCATGAAGATGCTGCTCCGGTGTCGGGAGTTAATCCACTGACAGTCTTTGGGTAAGAGCAAACCAGAAGAGGGGTGAGAATGATCTCCCACCTTCCCCAGCATTTCGCACTCCCAAGGCACCATTTCTGGCCCATATGAACTGCAATGGGATGGGACAACCTGGGGGAGACCAGCGCCCTGTATGCCCTCCATGCTGCAGGGAAAATGGGCATGGGGAGGGTTGGAGGGGAAAAAGGGCGAGCAGACCGGCAGGGAGACTGTCCTCTGGAGAGCTTCATGGACCCATCTGAGCTCAGGATCTAGGAGCCCCCCATGGCATCCGCAATCAGTGCTGTCACACTGCTGAGAGCTGGGGGCAGTTGCTGGTTGCTCCAGTCTCAGATAAGTTGCTCATGGGAACTGGAGGTTTGCAGATTTGGGTTTTTCTATGGGTCTAGCACCGGGCATGTGGGGCTGTCATCTTCCCTATCTGTACCTGCCCATGTCTCTCCTTCCCACTGGCCTCCGTCCCTTCTGGCCTCTCCCAGCCAGTGCCTGTCATCCTGGCAGACCCCCAGATCCTACTTACCATGCAAATTCCATCCCAGCTCTGCACAGGGATGGCTTCTGGGCTCTCCACCATCTGCTCTGGGGGTACCCCCAAGAGCTTTTATGGATGCACATACGTCCATGAGTTTACCTGGCCTGGTGCTCTCCTGGCACCTGGGCTCTTCCAGCCATCCAGCCTGCTCCCAAGCCCCTCAGCAGGGCACAGAGGCCGTGGCCAAGTCCCTGCGTGGTCCCAGCAGGCAGCATGGGCAGCACGTGTCCGTCTCCATCTGCTGCAGCAGCCGGAGGAACGGGCAGCCCCTGCTCCATACACCTGGGCTCGGGAGCAAGCCTGTGTGCCTCCGTCTGCTGTGTCCATGGGGAGTCAGAGGTGGGGAACACGATGAGTCGTTGGTGCCCCTCTGGCTGCCCCAGAGCTTTGTGGGACTGTGCCGTGTCATAGGAAAGGTTTTATTCTTAATACTCCTAACAAGGGGTGCAGGGGGGTTCTTCCCTCCCTCACTCTGCTTTCATCCCGTGAGAGCAGCAGGTCCCTTCCCCTGGAAGCCCAATTCCGGCAGGTGCTGATGGGGGACCAGGGGCTGTAACCACGAAGCCCCCTCCAGCCCCCAGTGGGGAGCTGGCTGCGGAGTGGGGAGTGCTGCTGGGAGATGGGGGCTCCCCCTCCTTCCCCAGCTCTGCTCAGCACGAGTTCACTGCCTTCTCACCTGATCAGCAGGTCTGAAATGCAGCTTTCAGACCCAAAATAGATGTTCCAGGTGCCTTTGCTGGGGCCTCCTTATGGCACAAATCCCTCCCCAATGCAGCCGTTGGCACTGATGGCATCCCAGCTTTGTGGGAGATCCCCGGCTCTGGATCAGGGGGTGTCCCACAGAGCGAGGACAGCCCTGCTCCCCTGTGCCACCGATTTCCCCTGTGATGGGCGTGGAGGTGGCTGTTAGGGATGGCGCTTTGCTGGGGGGAGCAGCGCCGCCCACCCATCACCACCCCCTTGCTCCCCCTGCTCTCTGTGGGACCCGATGGGGTTTTCAGGGAGGGACGGGGCCAGCGGGCGGTGACATTTATTTTGTCACTTAACGCTGCTATCACCAAAACCAAGGGAAAAAGAGCTGCCTCTTGTCGTGAGCTGGGCCCTGCAACGTTCACTTCCCCTTCCGGCAGCTGACACCTCCAGCAACATGCCCAGAACCTCTACTGGGCCCAAGGAGCTCTGTGCTGCCAGCAAAGCCACCCCAGTGCTGGTGGGGACTGGTCGGGCACAGGGCAGGACCTCTCTGGGGGGCCAGGGACGCCCCGTGCCATCACGGCAACCCCGCTCTCCGTGCACCCTGCAGAGAGCTGGGAGTGGGTGTTCATTAACCACCACTAATTGCTGGATGCTCCTGCAGCGTTTCCTACCTTGTAAAGATTGAGTCAAAAAACCCAGCGCCCCGAGGAACCGCCTCTGTTAAACTGATGTTCATTAGGGCTGACTTTGCGCTACCTCATTAGGCTCCTGTAATTGAAGGAGTTAATTGATTATCAATAGTTTCAGTTCCCTCTTCCCATGCCCGCGAGGCCCCGGCGGGTCTTCTTCAGGGTCTGCCATCCATCTTGTGGCTTAAACACAGCTCGCTGCTGGCCAGCTGGTGCAGACCGACACGCTTGCTCCATGCATCCCCCCCGTGCCGTGGCCGTTGGGGTGCTGGTGCTGCCGGTATCCGCCAGTATCCACCCTGGCTTAGTACCGGCTGCTCTAAACCGGTCAAAAGATTTTGGCTGGGATCTGGTTTTTAATGCATATGTATTATATTTGGAGAGAGTGCGTGTGGCGGGGGCGGGGGGGTTCATTTCTCCGGTGACTCTCTCGTGGGTGTGAAAGCAGAGCCTCCGAACCAGCTGCTCCCCGAGCACAGGCTTGCTCTGCCTTGGAGGCGGTGGCGTTCGCTACACCCCATCCTGTGGTGCAGGGCTTGGGGGGCTCAAGGGGGGGGCACACACAGCCTGAGCAGGGGGGATGGGGCTACCCAGCCGGCGGAGGCTGCGTGGGTGTGCTCGCACGCCGGTTTTCCTGTGCGCGGGTGCTCCGGCTGCCTCCCGCACGCAGACACGTGCTGCCTGACTCAGTCGCACGTCTGCTGTTTTTAGAGGCAGCCATCTAACACCCTGCCTCGCTCAGCGAAAAAGGGGAGGGAGATGCTCTGCTTCCCTCCCAAAACCCGCCCTCCTGCCCAGCCAGCCCAAAACTGAATCCCCTGTGCTCAGGAGTAGCTGTGGGGCTGTTGCGGTGAGAAGCCTGGACACATGGAGGTCTCTGCCTCCAGCCCTTGGGGTCCGCCATCCGCACCTGCCCTCCCTCCCAGAGCAGAGCACCCCGGAGCACCTTAGGGTGCCCCCAGCACCATGGCTGCATCCAAGCAGATGATGGTGGGTGACGTGAAGGTGGTGACGCTGCAGCAAGGCAAGCTGTGGATGGAGCCAGGCATCCTGCCCACCCCTCCATCCTCGCCTCCTCCCACCCTCACCAGGAGCACGAGCAGGGCTCATGCAGAGGTTCGAGGTGCCACAGCTAAGCACCCCGCAGCCTGTCTGCCCAGGGGATGATGCATTTGGGGGCAAATACCGCTGCTCTACCCCAACCCCACAGGGTCTCGGCCGCGTCACAGGTGACAGCAGAGACAGTGAGAGGGGAGCCAGACAAGGCAAGAGGGAAACCATTGCTCCCCACCTTCGTTAGCTTTAACTAACGAGCTGTTTATAGAAGCGACATGACACCTGCTTTCCTCTTTATAAATTCAATAATTTATGAAAGGTATTAAAGGGAAGCCAGCCTCCCGGATAAAGCCTGCGATGCGTGCACTCTGGGTATTAGCCAGACGGGACAATGAGCCACACTCGGATAACACGTGAAGATATTTACCCTCTCCCTCTATAAATTATTAAGGGGCTTTTTGCACATAATTACACGAGCTTTTATGTTTCTACACTCCCTGCTTTTAATCCTTTTTGGATAGGCGCCAGTCACTTACGACAGGAGCAAACAGCCAGTGGTTACAGCTGGGTTTGGGATGGCTGCAGATGAAGGAGATGCGGGAGAAGGGCACCGGTGTGAGCTTACCCTGACTCGGGGACGGGGCTGACCCCCTGCACGCCACTGCGGGGATGGGAAATCGAGTCCTAGGGGAGACAGGGATGGGTGTTTGGCTCCAGCACTCGTCCTCCTCCGCGTGGGATCACGGAGGCAGCCGTGGGAAAGCGCCAAGCAGGCTCCAGTGTTTTAATTGCTCTCCAACCATGCGTGTAAATCAATGATACGCAGGTGTAATTGGGCGTGCAAATGTCACTGGGCGGCTGTTTACATGGGCAGTGTGCGTTCGGGGAGCGTGTGTGTGTGTAAAGAAACACCCGGTAACCATCGCGGCGCTTCCAAGGGTGTCCAGGTGCTGGATCTGCCACCATGACTTTTCCGGCTCTGGCCTTGGGAAGCAGAGCTCCATCCATACCCCGCCCAGCCTCCAGCACAGCTCCGCTCCCTGCCCTGCTCCCCAGCATCGCATTCCCTGCACTGGGTGGGCTGTGCAGCAGCGGGGTGCCAGTCTCTGCCTGGAGCACCAGGCAGGGCCCAAACCTCTTTTAGACATTAAGGCAAGGAGCCTGTTTGATCCCCTCCAGGCACCCTGACCCCTTTCCACTGGCTACCGAGCGCCTGTGAGTCAGTCCCAGCGGGATGTATCCCAACACTGCCTTCCCATCTTCCTCATCCAACGCAGGCATTTGACACAACTCTCCTGTCCTCAGGACTCACCACCGTCCCTGGGCCCTCTCTCCTTTGTGAAAAGCTCTTTAATCATCGTCCTTTGTCCCACCGTGCTCCTGTTCTCCTCTTCTTACACTGAGCTGTTAAAAAGCCGTTGCTGTCGTAACTTCCTTGTCCCAGAAATGATCTTTCATCTCCTGGATGCAGGCTACAATAGGCGCCACGATGCCTGATATTATTAGTTACCCCTGTATATGTGTCAGGGAGCTCAAGGCTTTGATGGAGCCACTTCCCCGCAGCCCTTCTTGGCGCAGCACAGCGGGGATGCTCGCCATCGTGAGCCAGGCCAACGCTGGGACACGTGGCCTCACGCCGACATCAGCACGTTTCATGGCAGGGCCCAATTCCCCCGCCCGGAGCTTGAGTGTGATGGGGAGGTGTTAGAGACCTGGTGAGGTGATGTGCTTCCTGGAGCATCAGCAGAGGCCCTGTAGGGATTTGGGATGGGCGAGGCATAAGCGCTGCATCTCCTACCTCCAGCCACTCATTGGTTGAGCGGAGCTGCCTGGCGATGGGTTCAGCCATATGCCCGCTGCCGGGTCAGTGTGGGGGGTGCAGCATCCCAGTGGTGCCTGGGGACAGCAATGGGATTGCCCTCGGTGGCACGCGTCGATGGTGACATTGCATGGCCCCCGCCACGGCTGTCCCAAGGGGGTGGGCGAAGGGTTTCTGGTACAATCCCTCCTGCTCCGAATCAACGGGGCTGACCGGGGCAGCGAGCCATGGAGGCAGCACAGAGAGAAGCCATGATGATGATAACGATCCTCAGTTTCGCTCCAGAGCAGCCGTACAGCGCAGAAGTTGGACTCCCTCCAGCCGGTAATGAGAAGCCACTGGACTGACTCAGCCTGCTGTGAGGAGGCACCAGTACACAGCCAGATGGCCGTGGGGATGGGGGAGCGGGAATATCCTGCGTTGCCCCTTCGTCCCACTCCTCCCCCCCACACACACCCTGAAATGTCACCACCTCCGAGGAAGAAAGCACGCACGATCCCAGGGCACGTTTCTCCCCAGAGCGCATGGGAAGGGATCTGTCCTGGGGAGCAGGTCCTGTCCTGGGGAGCAGGTCCTGTCCTGGGGAGCAGGTCCATCCTAGGGAGCAGGTTTTGTCCTGGGGAGCAGCTCCTGTTGTGGGGAGCAGGTTTTGTCCTGGGGAGCAGCTCCTGTTGTGGGGAGCAGGTCCTATCCTGGGGTGCAGCTCCTGTCCTGGCGAGTAGGTTCAGTCCTAAGGAACAGGTCCTGTCCTATGGAACAGGTCCTGTCCTGGGGAGCAGGGTATGTCCTGGGGAGCAGGTCCCATCCTGGGGAGCAGGTTCAGTCCTGGGGAGCAGGTCCTGTCCTGAGGAGCAGGCCCTGACACCTTCCTGTCCATCCGCATCCTGAGCAGCCGGGCTGCCTTCTCCAGGGACTGGTGTGTACTGGGAGGGATTGAGGAGCCAGTTGCTGGCCATGGAACCCTCCAGGGTGGGCGCAGAGCCTCCCTCTGCCCTTGCTGACAAAGGGAAGAGGGGGCTGGAGGGGCAGGCGGCTGATCTGGCGTTCCCAGCGCTGGTGCTGGCAGCACTTCAAGGTGTGGTACATCTTATCCCAGCCTGGCATTTGCAAGGATTTTCTCAGCTCAGCTTGTTACTGGGGGGGAGAAGGAAGGGGGGGAAGTGTGAAAAATCTGAAAGAAAAGGAACTATAATAATAGCGGGAGTAATTAAAATCCATCTCCCTCCTGCCAGCTCAGCCCTTTCCCAACCTTTTGTGGGATCCCTGGCCACGTGTGCTGAAAACCAAGAGAGATGCTGCTGGGGAATGTCAGAGCGTGTCCCGGCTAATGGCCTGGGGGGACAGGTCTGGTCCCCACTGCCTGGGTGGGGGCTCGGTGCCTCGTGCAGGTGCCACCTCTCGGAGAAGGGATAAGCTCTTCCCTCCTGCCGACAGAAGGGAACCATCTGCCGCAGCCCGTTATCATCTGAGGATGGCAGTGGCAAAGAGCTGGAGCATCTGTCTGAGGGATGAGCCCCCCACAGATGGACACCCAAATGTTCTTGCTGCTCCCTGCAGGTTTTAAAGAGGAAAACATTCCCTTGACGACTTGCGACTGGAGCTGCTCTCTGCAGTGTCCTCCACAGCCCCGGGGCTACACAAAGTCAGGATGGGAGAGTCACCAGGAGTCCCCTCATTTTGGGACACTCCACACTGCCAGAAGGAAGGGGACCCGGTTGGAGTGGGTCTTCCCAGCTAGAGTTGTTCTCCCCAGTGCTGGGAGGCCAGTAGAAGTGATGGGGAGAGGGAGAAGCAGTGTGTCCACTACCAAGCCAGGAGCTGCAGGCGGGTGCTGGTGGAGACAGGGGAGGGCAGTACAGCCAGTGAGGTTTGGGTGCTGTGGCACCTCACGGACCCTGATGTTGAACTGCCCCTCACCTGCACTCTGAACATCCCTCCACAGAAGCAGCACCCCCCAGAAGGGTAGCACCCAGTTAACCAGCTGATTTGCCCAAGGCATCCATGGTGCTGCTGGGGTGAGGAAGGGAGTGTTGCCCTTAAGGTGGGGTGAGAGGTTTTGGAGGGAAAGAAGAGCCCAGTGCTGTGTAGGATGTCTCGGGGAGGCGAGGTGCAACGGCTCCCCCTGAACTCTGGCACCGTGGTAAGGGCCGTCATGCTCCTTGCTTTCCTCTGCGCTCCCCGTCCTCCCCATCGCTGCGGGCTGAAACACCCCGGCAGAGCAAACCGGGGCCGTGCTGCCCTCACTTCTCCTGCTGCTCCACTTCCCTCCCTCCACCCGCCTGAGCCCCACATCACCTCCGGGGCTGCACAAGAGGCAGGTTTGGTACTGGCCTTTTCCCTCGGCGGATATCGCCTTAGCCCTGGGACTCGCCTCTCCTTGTGCCTGCCGTGCCATGACCCCCATCCCGAGTCGCTCACCGCGATGCCTGAGTGGGAACAACCATGGGAGACGAGGTGGGAAAGACGGTCTTGGAAGGCCCCCTGCTTCCAGGCGGCGTATAGCATCACTCTGATACAGCCACCAGCGCCGCTCGCTTGCGCCGGCGCTCGCCGTGACTGCGCGATAGGGCTGAGGCGAAATTCCCCTCTCTCCCACCACACAATGCCAGGGATTAATCTGGAGTGGTGTTATGGAATACACAGGGCCCTGCACTTCAGTGGGGCTTTAACCGCGGACTGGGGTGGGGGAAGCATTAAAAAACAACCACCCCCCCGGCACCCAGAGCTCTTAGCCTGTCTTTTGTCCTCTGCTCATGTTTTGGTGGGGTTTTTTCTCCTCCCCTGGCCGCATTCCGATCGCTGCCTTTGTCTGTGTTTGTGAAGTGCTGTTAACATCGATGGCATCGCTGAAATAGCCGGAATAATAAGAGGCATCGATCTGTGCTGAGTAAAGGGCTAAGGACCACTGAGAGGGACCAGGCTGAATTTCCTTGAAGTCAGGAGCTCCCTCATCCACTCCCCATCACCCTACCTACCCATCGCCCCCCCCACACATCGTGTTTCTTTGCCCAAGCCTACACGTGATGGGCACCCACCCTCACAGCCAAGTCAGGGGTCTGTGCCCACGGGAGGAGAGGGGGAGTGGGCAGGGGTGCTGGGCGGGAGTGATTCAGCCAACAAGCTCTTCACAGTGCCTACCCTTTGTTTATCCCTGCTCCTATCCCACGGCTGGGCCAAACAGGAGGATAATGGGCTCCACCATGGGCTCTGGGGAGGCAGCAGCCTCTGTCTGAGCACGGAGCAGGGCTCGTAGCCTGCTGCCATGAGCTGACAGCCGCTGGGCTCCAGTGCTCTGTGGCTGGCAGGCATGGGCACTTGGCCCGGCTCCGGCACACTGCCCTCCAGCCTCCCCACAGGCTAGGGGGGTTGTGTGGGAGGGGGGGGGGATGCCATCGAATGGCATTGCCTGGGGCGAGCACGTAGCTCTGCTTTCACAGGAAGGGAGGCCTGCCCAGAAGGATGCTCTTCATGGGAATCTCCACGCCTGGGCTCGCTTAAATGGCTGGTGGAGGAAGGCCAAGCCAACATCTTCCTCAAAAGCTCCCACTGGCTGAAAGAGAAGACTCATGGGACCCAGAGCAGGGACTCCCGCAGAGCCTCAACCCGTGCCAACTCAGAGGGCCCTGGTGCAGCCACCTCGGATCCGCCTTGGCCCATGGCCGGCCACGCTGCAGGGACAGCTGGGTAGGGTCAGGACGGAGCGGGAAGCGCCCCAGGAGAGCCCTGCTGAGAGGAAGCAGGAGGGGAAAGTGCACATTAGAAGCAATGTTTTGTGTCCATTACTGCCAGAGAAATCAGGCTCCGCTGGAAGAGCCAGCGCCGGGCAAATCTGCTAATGCTGCTCGATAAATCAGTGTCCATTATGGAAGGGGGGTGAACAGTGGGCAGCTGCTCGGGAAGTCACGCACTTAGTCCCGAATGAGATGCCACCAGCTCAGCATGTGCTGAGCCTCCGAGGGGGCCTTTGGGGTCACCAGGTCCCACCTCACGCATCCAGAGCCCTTGCAGCCCCTTCCCTCTCATGTGCCGGGGGTGGGAGTTGGGGGGGGGGGGGGGGGCAGTGAAAAAAGAGGTGCAAAATACTTTGCAGAGATAGCTGCTGTAGGACGGAGCACCCCTAAATCCCCAGGGTACAGCCCAGCACCTTCCCCTCTGCTCAAACAAGGTTGGGCGCTGAAGGAAGGGCGAGCACCGAGGCTGCACCGGCGGCCGAGGATTTGGGGTGGGGGACGGGACACGGACACTGCCGGCGCCCCATCTCCACCCCACTGGATCGCGGGGTTCTGCCGGTGCCCGAGTCCGTCCCCAAAAAGCACCGCTCCGCCCGCTACCCGAGGGGAAAGGGGACGCTGCTCCCGCACCCCCCTCCCGCACCCGGTTCTCTCGCCGCGGTGGAGCGGGGGAGGCGGTGGCAGGAGGAGGAGGGGACTGGCCGCCGCTGCCGCCGCCGCTCCCGTCCCCGCTCCGCTCCGCGCACCGCCCCGCGCCCGCCGGCGGCTCCTCCCGGGGGGGAGGCGGGGGCCGGAGCGGCGGCGGCGGCTCCCAGCCCAGCCCAGCCCAGCCCAGCCCGGCCCGGCCCCGCCGCGGCAGACCCGGCCCGGCGGCAGCGGGCGTGCGGAGCCGGGGCCGTGCCAGCCCAGCCCGGTGTGGGCGATGCCGCCGCCGCCGCCCCGCAGCTCCGCCGTCCGCCGCCCGGAGGGTGCGGAGGGGACGCAGTCGGTCGCCGCTCGTCCCTAAGGGCGGCCCCGGAGCGGCCCCGTGCCCGGCCCGGCCCTCCCCCGGGCTCGGGGCTGGCGCGGGGGGGTGTGGGGGGGTGGTGGTGGTGTTGTGGGGGGGCGGCTCGGACCCGGGAGCGCCGCCGCCGCCTTTTCGTGCTGTCGCTGCGGAGAGGGGGAGCTGCGTTACTGCAGGTGGAGGTTTTGGCGGAGGGGGTGGGGGCCGGGGGAGATGCCATTTCTGACCGAAGGAGATCGCCGGCGAGAATGAGATGCAGGTAAGCGAGACGGGGATGCTGGAGCTTGTGGGGAGAGGGGGGGCGACGGGGGTACCGGGACTGGCGGGGCAGGGCGGGGGAAGCTGGGACGGGGGGCTGTCCGTGCCCCCCGGGCCGGACCCACCGGTGCCCCCGGGCCGGACCTGCTCCGGTGCTCGGGGGCGCCGGGCTGGGAACTTCGTGCGTGCACCGGGGCTGGGCGGGGGGCATGGGGGTGCGTGTGTGTGCGTGTGCCGACGGTGCAAGGGGTGCGCCGCGCCCCGGGATGCGGGTCCAGGTGGCGGGGAGCGGTGCGGGCAGCGCGGGGAGGGGAGCGACAGCGGGGGCTGCTCGCCGTGGGGCGGGGGATGGATGCAGCGTGCCCCCCGGCCCTGCTTGTCCTCCGGCCAGCCCACTCCGGCGCTGATCCTGCCGCCTCCACCGCCCTGCCCTGCTCTGCCCGGCCGTTCCCGCAGCCCCTGGGCAGCCCCTGCGGGAACCCGCAGTTCGCAGCCAGGCGGGGCCGGGGTGCGGGGCCGGGGTTCCGACCGCCCGGGGCTGCCTCGCCCAGCGCAGGGCTGGGGCTCGGCGGTGCTGAGGGGAGCGGGCAGCTGCATCCTGATGCGGGAGCTCTCTTCTCCCTCCTTCTCCTTCTCCCGGTAGTGCCCTCAGACGAGTTAGCCGCTCTGGAGCAGATTATATATTCAGGCAGGGTATGTCTGGGACAGCGCTGCCTGGTAGGGCTGGGGGGGGGGGTGGTACCCGGGGGATCCGAGGGGAGGAATCGCCCCTCTGCCCATCCCTGAGGTATAGACACCAAGGGTTAAATGCAGGTGGGGGAGAGCTCACCAGCCCTGAGGGACCAGGAGCCATTGAGGGGGGTGCAGTTCTCAGGGCGGGGGCTCACCTCTCCATCCCCTCCATCCTCCCCCCACCCCTCCCCCCCAGCCTAGAGGCAGGTACTGCCGGCTGGGGTGATCCCTCAGGCTCCGGGAGGGGACTCTGGGAGTGCTGAAGGGTCCCCCTCTGCCTGGGCTCAGCCCGACGCAGAGCAGCAAGCCCAGAGAACTGGCGATGCTGGGGAGGGTCAGGCTGCCAGTGTGGGCTCAGCCCTCGGCTTGCGCCCAGCAGGAAGAAGAAGGGGTTAACATCGAAGGGGCTTGGCACAGCAGCTGGGATTGCAAGGATGCCCCAGAGCCCGCTGGCCAGGAGGGCTTGGGGAGCCCTCGCCGGGCTGAGCCGTTGCTTGTTGCTCTCTGACACCGTGTGTCAGTTCTCGGATTTTTCACCTTGCGCCTCGGGTGTATAAATAGCCCGAGCCGGGGGCAGAGGCATCGGTTCGCGTCAGGTGCCGGAGGTGCCACCTCTAAGAAATAGGGATGTCAGTTGGTGCCGCCAAAGTGGTTTGCACTGGGAGGGAGGGAGGGACGGCGGGTGAGCGTGGGTACCGGTGGGAGCAGGCGGCCCCGCCGCGGGCGCGTGCTGGCTGCCGAAGCCGAGGCTGTGCTGCCGCGCTCTGCCTGTCACTAGCCCAGCTACTGCCCGAGCCGTCGCCATCCGTGGTCCTTGCCCAGCAAACGCCCTTTCCAGCAAGTGACTCTGCCCGGTGATGCTCCCTGGGGTCTCGGCCCATGGGGGGAGCATGGGGCAGAGCGGTTCAGGCGTTCCCGGGAGCAGCCCTGCTCCACAGACGCGCTCCTTCTCCCTTCTCCCTCCATCTCCCCTTCCTCTGCACCGCCTACCGCAGCCCTGCTCCGAAATGCTATCCCTTCCACATCCCCGTCCCGGCCCTGCCGCCAGCCTTAACCCTCTCCTCGCTGCTCCGCTGCTTGCAGCAGCCCTGACCTGACCTTCACGCCTGCCGGAGACGGCCGTGGAGCAGCGGCATGCCTGTGCCTCCAGCCAGTGCTGCCGGCACGGGGGGCTGCATGGATGCTGCCCAACCCATTGCCACACAGGGGGCGGCTATCCCAGCCCCATGCCAGCACCATGGCCCAAACCTCTGTTCAACCCCCCTTCCTCCATGCCCATTCCCCCGGGGTTCAAGCAGACACCGTGGCCTCTTGTGAAGGGGCAGGTGAGACCCTCTGCCTGTCTCAGGGAGCCGAGGGGCAGCCCCGCTCAGCCGTCTGCAGGGCTGGGGCTTGATGGGAGGAGATGCTTGGGCTGGCTGTGCCTTCTCCCCTGCTCCTCCTGGCTCCTTCCCCCAGCACCTTGGCTCCATAGCTGAATGCCATGGGGGAGGGAGAGGTGGGTGGTCCCTGAAGCTCTTGGCCAGGCAGAGGGAGAAACGTGACCCCGGGGTAAAGCCTCAGCATCTCCTTCCAGGTGCGCTGGGGCAGTTCCTCCCACAGCCAGGCCCTTCCACCCCGTCCATCCCCAGAGCCTGCCGCTCCAGGGATGGCAGCAATATCCCCCATGGGGACTTGGCAGGTTACCAGGTAGCAGGAGAGGAGCTTGGGCAGCCCCAGCTCTTCACCCAGGCTCCGGCCAGGATGCGGCTGGAGGAGATGGCGGAGCTGAGTGTTCGGCACCTGGGGAAGAGTCAGCTTTTCCAAGCCTTTCTTTTGTTGGTGGAGGGATTAATTACAAAACGAACGGTTCTACATCTGGAATACAGTACTGAGCTGCAGTTACTCTACACTTACAATGTAATTACTCTGCGATACCTCTAATTACCACTGTTTCATATCACTGGAAGGTTAACAGCATGACTGAACGACTTAGTCCTTTTGGTTCCTCATTAATACAGTTGCGGTAACGATACCGAAGTTTATCCTGCATGATGTATGTAGCAAGTATAAAATCCTCAAACTTCCAAGGCTTTTACTTCAGGGGTGGATATAAATCACTTAATACCCCCACCACAGGTTTCAGCCTAATTACCGTGTAATTAACGGTGGCTGAACTACCAGGCAGGACCCTAAACTGCCGGGGATTAACACACCCCGTCGGGTGGCTGGGCAGTGCCAGGCCATGCAGCCGGGGCAGCAGCTCCCCTCTGCTCCCCGCTTACACCCAGAGACACGGGAAGGGAGCGGCGTTGATCTGGCATGAGCCAAGGAATGACTTTCAGTGGGAAAAGAGCCAGCACGGCTCGCCGGGTAGCGGGGAAGGCTGGGATGAGAGAGGAGAGGGCTGCCAATGCTTAACTCAAATCAAACAAGCCAAGGAAAATAAAGGGAGAAAGCTGCCGAAGGCCACGGCCTCAATTTCCTTCTGAGTCAGGTGGTTTCCCCCTTCTCTCTCTCTCCATCCGGGGGAGTAAAAATTGGAGCTGGCGGAGGGGGGGAACGGCTGCACCGGGAGGGATCCAGTGCCTTTGCCACGTGTGCCAGGTCCCTGTGACCCCGGCTGAGGACACGTCCTACTAACAGCCACTTTGTGGGGGCCCTCTTGCGCCTTTGGGACAAGGTGAGGACATGCATGAATTGTCACCTTGACCCCAGCAATGGAACCAGCGTCAATAAATGCCATGGTGGGGCCTCATTGCCTCGTGCCATGACTCTCCTGGGCTCCAGAGGAGGACCTGGGTGTCCTGCTCAGAGGCCCAAAAGCTTTTCCCGTGTCCCTTGTCTCAGGGCTGGGGTGTCCCTGAGCCCTGCTGGGTGAGCAGGAGAGTCCCCACAGGGATGGGAGGATGGGGTGCGGGGTCTCCCAACAGTGTCCAAATGATGCCACTCAAATGGCCAGCTCCCTGCCAGGGCTGGACAAATGCCCTGCCTTGGGCGACGGGCTGCCCACTGCTCCTTTGGGGATGCACCACTGAGCATCCCGTCCCTGCTGCTGTGAGGGGTTCCCTGGGTGCTACCACCCTGAAAAACCCTGCTCCCCTGGCAGGCCTTTCTCCCCCACCACCCCACGCTGCTTTTAATTACCTCAGTAGGGTCTACAATTATTATAATAATTATTATTTTTAATTTTTTTTGTCATTTCCATTCCATTTCTTCATCAGAACGCAAACCCATTAAATATCGCTCCTGTAATTACAGTTAATTTCATAACCAGCACCTTAATTGGATTGGTCTCCGATGGGGAATTCTCATAGGAGGGAGAAGCAGAAATATTTTGACGTGATCTATTCTTCCAGCCCTTTGTTTGGATTGGAGATGTCAAGTAGGAGCTGGGAAACAACCAATTCAGAGACCTCGGAGGCATCCTGGGGGTGGGCGGGCACAGGCTGAGCGCTCTCCTCGCCCTCCGCACCCAGCGTGGGGGGCAAACCTCTCTCCCTCCAGCACCTGACCACCGCCACCCCTTTGGACTGGGGCGGGGGCGGCAGTTGTAGAGAGCCAGATTGATGTAGTCTAACCCAAAAATGGGAGGAGGGAGGGCCCGGTGGCTTGGTTCAGGCACGGATCCGCTGGCACTTGGTTCGTGTGTTAAGGCTTGGGTAGAGACAGTGATCGGCTGTGCTTCAAGTGAGCGCAGGGTGCTGGAGCCAGGTGAAGGATGGGAATTAGGGCCACGGTGATGAGGGGCATGGAAAACCTCCTTGCCTGGCTCATCCGTGCTGGGGAAGCAGCCTGGCAGAGCTCTGCAAGCTCCCGGCGGGTGGGATGCTGCTGCTGGGAGCTCCAGCATGTTGTGCTGGGAAGTGGGAAGGCCGGGACCCAACTGCATCCATCCCTGAGCCCGGAGAGGGACACTGCCCCCTCCAGCACCCCGGTGATCCCAGCTATTTCAGCTCTGCTGCCGAGTTGTGCGGGGACCATGGTGACCCCCACCAGGCAGCTGGGGCTGTGCCATGCCCCAGCTGTCCCACGGAACCGCTGGGCCACGTATTGTGCCATCGCTTTGGGCTTGAGCTACAATTTGCTCTGGGAAACACTGGAGTTGTGCTGCCATTAGGGGCTGCCATTAAACTGGTTTGTGCTCAGCCTGCTTATCCTTTCCACTGGGAAGTGAGACAGGAGCCAAACCCAAATGGAAACCCCGGCCTTGTGGTTCCCATTTAATTCCTATGCTCCTGCTCCAGCTGCTTCCCAGCTGCGGGATGTTTCTGCATCTCCCAGGCCATGTTCCCAAAGCACCCTGGGCTGAGATTTGTTGGGGCGCAGCACCCACAGCCAGTGCCGGCTCGGCTCAGGGATTGGGAAATCAATGTCCTGGATTTCATGGAGTTGCCCTAAAACAATCCCAGAATTCCCAGTACTTTGCTTTCTCCTCTTGACCAGCATGTCCCCCCTTTTCCTTCTTGCTTGGGGGGGCTCTTTGTGCAGCCCCCATTCCCATGGGACGCCTATCCACAGGGACCACAAACCCTGGCCAAGCCACAGCCCTCAGCACCAACCCATCCACAGGGATCGGGTTGGGAAGGGCCGGCAAGGCAGTGACCCCACATCCCAGGGCAGCGGTGGGGGTTTGGGGGGAGCTGGCACTGCCCAGCTCCGTGGGAACGGCCGGCTGGAGGACGTGGCTCAGCACAGTTTGTTTTTATCTCATCTATTTTATTGTTGAATGAAACAATAACAGCAAATACGGGCCCTGAAGACAAGCCATAAATAATGCAAAAATCAAACAAGCGAGGAAGGAGGGGGGAGAAGGAAGAATTAGATCCGTAAAAGCAGCACAAAGAGCGCCTGGCTGGGGAGAGGGATCCACTCGCTGCCTTTGCCATCGCTCAGCACTTCCTTTGGCTCCTTTTTTCCTCCACGTCTCTCCTTCTGGAAATTCCTGCAGCGCTGGATTCATTATTACATGAATGAAAATTAATAATAACTGGGAGAGGGGGTGGGAAAGGGGAGAGAGAGAAAGATCCACCTCATGGGATGGCATCGGGAAAGGAGGTGGACGGAGAGGACCGGCACTTTCCTATCTTGTGGTGCCTGAACTCAGCACCCAGCTTTGCCCCTCGTCCCCAGGAAGCGATGGCTCTGCGGGGCGGTTGATGGCAGCTCGGTATGGCATGGCGTGGCTCAGCGCAGCATGGCATGGCACAGCACGGCAGGGCACAGCACAGCATGGGACAGCATGGGACGGCATGGCATGGCACGGCACAACATGGCATGGCACATGTGTCCTGTGCAACGTGTCCCACTGGAAGCGATGCCCTCAGTGCTGCAGAGCCACAGGACACATTTGGGCACAAGCTGACAGCTGGAGGGTCACAACCTGACGCTCAGGCAGGGAGGGAGCAGCACGGCACGGCACGGCATGGCACATGCATCCTGTGCAGCGTGTCCCGCTGGAAGTGATGCCCTCAGTCCTGCAGAGCCATGGGACACTTTTGGGCAGAACCTGACAGCTGGCGGGGACACCATGTCCCCAGGCTGGGGGAAGCAGCTTGTCTTGGTGCCCTGAGAATGGGTGACCCCAAATTGGGGGCTGAGCAGCAGCTCAGCCTGGCAGGACCTGCCCCCCCATCGCTGCTGGGACATCAGCCTCTGTGTCTGGGGAGCAGGAAGGCACCGGTCACAGGACCGGCCATCGAGACGGGCCATCTGCACCCAGCCTGGAGGGACCGCGGCAGCAGGGGTGACTTTGGACCAGCCGCTTTTATGCTGGGTCAGGCAGCAGCCAGCCCCTCAGCGCACAGCATGGGGTTCAGCACGGGTACCGTGCAGCTGAGCTCTGGCTGAGTCAGCATGTGGAGCCAGCAGCACCGGGATCTCTTGGAGCTGGTGGGCAGGACACCCATGCCATGCCCTGTCCTCTAGCCCTACCTCCACTGCCCCGTGCCATGCCGTGACGTGCCGTGAGGAGAAGGTGGTTTTGCTCCCTGCAGTAGTGGGATGGTGGCCCCAGGCTCAGGGACAGCCATGTCCCATGGTGTGGGGATGCCATCGCAATGCCATCGTGACCCTGGCTGCTCTCCCAGAAGACACTTGTCGCACAGACCTTTCTTTCACCTCCCTGGTGCAAATGTTTCCATGGCCCAAAGAAGAGCCTGGGGTTTTTCCCTCCTCCTCTCACAGCTACGGACAGGGAAGGAAAAAAACCCCATCTGCAGAGCCCCTCACACCATGCCAAGGCCTCCTCCACCCATCGCTGAGCTGGGTGCCTTCGAGTGAGCACCTAAAACGCCCTGGTTGCCTGGCCCTGTGTCCACAGAGATGGGATTCCCAAGGACATTCATCAAAATAAAGGAAGAAAAAGGAGAAGCCCCCGTTCGAGTACCTGGAGCGCATCCTTCCCAGCCTTCATCCGCGCCGTCCTCCTGCCCGAAATGTCTCCAGCGCCAAGAGTCCCTCCCTTGGGAGACAGACAGAGCTTCTGCTGGCCAACGCAGCTCCCCTGCTCTCTTGTCTCCCAAGGAGAAACAAAACCCGGCCTCCTCCCACCTCACCGGACACGGGAAGCATGGCAGCACCGCAACTGGCAGCGGTGGGCCAGCCCACGTATCCCAGCCACCTCATCCGATGGGAAGGGGAGCACAGCTGGCTCCGAGCCTGAGCTCCACAGTGCACTGCACCCTTCCACTCCTCAATTATCTCTTGCTAGCTCAGGGCTTTACAGCCCCCCGGCATCCACAGCTGCCTTTGCAATTACTTATTGATCACTCGGCAGGATGTTTTCTTTGCTGATGGGGCACTGGAGCATGTGCAGCCAGAGAGAGAGAGAGAGAGAGATGTTAAAAGTGAAGGGGCAGAGGGTGTGAGGAGGGTGAGCGGTGCTGGCCCAGATGTGAGCCCAGCAAGAAACAGCCTCAGCAAAAAACAAACCCCACCTCCTCACAGCTTCAGCATCTTGCAGAAACGACCTGGGGGGGGTGGTTCTCCTTCCCATCACCCTGCTGCATCCCCCCCACCTCAGCTTGTCTCCCCCCCCACCCTGTGCATCCCCTTCCCCATTTTCAGCTGCTTTGGCCCGTTGGCTTGGCACATCCCAGCCAGAACCCCCACAGTGCTGGGGGCACCACGGTTTGATGGGGGAGCCCCTTGCCATGAGGAAATGCCTTCACCAGGCGTTACCTGGTGCCAGAAAGGGGTTGGCACCTTAAATCCTTCTTGGTGGGGGTTTTGCATCTTAAATCCTTCTCGGTGGGGGTTTTGCATCTTAAATCCTTCCTGGTGCTGTCTCATGGCCCCGGAGCAGCTGCCAGAGCAGATCAGGTTGCTGCACACCTATTCCGGGCTCTGGCCCTGGAGCAGCTGAAAGCAGATCCTTCAGAAGGCCAAGCACAAGCTCCTGGCCTGAGAGCCCTGCCTTCACGGGGGGTGAGGGGCAGCCGATTCCCCCCACCTCCCAAATGAGGCATGGCTCAGGGGGTCCCTCTGTTTCTCCTCACTTTCGCCCTCGTGTGCTGGGGCAGGGGGCTCTGCAGCAGCCTGTTTTCATGCCCTTCATTAACAACCCGGCCGCTAATAAAGGCCCAGAGGAAATGTGGCAGCTTCTTGCCATGGCCTAGGCCAGCCCCAGGCCTCCAGCTGCTGCCCACCAGCCAGCCCAAGTACCTCGCAGTGCAGGCTTCAGGCCCTTCTGGAAACAGGCCCCTCCGCCCCTGAGGCCTCCTCCGCCCATTCCTGGGCATCCCCAGGCGTGGTGGGGAAAAGAGGAGAAGGAGGAGGGAGCAGGTGGGGTGAGGAGAAAGGTGGGAGAAAGCAAAAGGGCCTGTAAATGCGTGCTGGCCGTGGAGGGAGGCGAAGGGAAGGGGGGCGGTGATGGAGAGAGGAGGAAATGGGCACGAACGTGTTTGGCAAATTAAAGCCTCTCCCTTTGTTTTGCTGCTTTGCAGATAGCTACAGGAACACTTAGTGCAGAGCCCGGGGTCTGGATAAGCAACTCTTTTAGCAGCAGGAAAGGTTGTTAAATATTTATTTGTAAACCTGGAGTCTTTATCTCTAAAATGTAGTCAAGTTCAATAAAATTTGATTTAGCTGGAGCAGCTTAGAGGAGACGAGAGCACCAACTCCGGGAGCTGGGTCTGGGCGGCTTCACATGAAGCCATCAGACCGGGGTGGGGTGAGGGGGTGCGAGCCCCTGGCCAACCCACACCCATACCAGTATCCCCACCACAGCCTGGCGGGGCTGCTGGGCTCGGGCTCACTCCTGTGCATCCCACAGCTCCATGGAAAGGTTGGCTCTTTGCAGGGACAGATGGGATGGGGATGCGCTCCCCTGGCCCCCAAAGCACTGCAGCTCACATCACCCCCACCCCCCTCTCCGGGGATATGGCTTTGCCCTAAATTGCCTGTTGTCGTTTGATGCTCTGGAAAGCATCTGGTTCAAGGGTGAACGTCTCCCATGCTGTAATTTATGGCTGCCAGGTGGGGGTTAGCGCTGACTCGGGGATTTGTGCTGCTTGCTGTCAGCATGGCAGATCGCTTGGTGCAGCACAGAACCGGCCCCCGACTGCTGGGCACCCCATGGGGTAGCGAGCAGGGCATGGCCCGGTGACAGTGGTGACAGCGGAGGGCACGGCCAGGCCTGCTGCCCACTCCTCGGGCCAGGAGAGCGGCTGTGGCTCCCGGGGCTGAGCCTGGGCTTTGGTTTCCTCCCGTGGTGCCGGGGCAGCCCGTGCCCGTCACAATGGAGTGACCCCCATGCGCATCAGCCGACCCCGGGCTGCATCTGCAGGCACAGGCCCGGAATAGCATCCTTCCTCCCATCACCGATCCCAGGCACAGATGCTCAGCAGGTCCCGCACCCAATCTGCACCTCTCGGGCAGAGCCTGGCAGCTTCCCCAGGGACAGCATTGTGCTTTGGAGCCCTTTGGTCCCCAAGGCAGTGTGGGGATGAGGACAGGGGTCAGTGGATGCCATGGCTCTGGGCATGGGTTTTGCTGTGGTTTGCTCGTTGCCGAAAGGCACCGGGTCCGGCAGCTGCTCCTTTCTCATCGATTCTTTTTTTAACATGAGACATGAGAAGCGCAGCTGTGCCAGAGGGCCGCAGCTCTCCCTGTGCGTCATGGCCGGGTGGCCTTATCCCGCCCGGCACCTCATGCTGGGGACATGGCTGGGCACCCTGGAGAGGTGGAGCTTTTGTCTCAGCCTCTTCCCAGACAGCAACTTCTGAGAGCAGCCACAGCCATCCCTCCGGTGACACCAAGCCCGGTCCCCAGTGTCCCCCCAAGCTCAGCCCAGGCACCTGCAGCAGGCACAGCCAGCCCTAACTTTGGGCTGAGCTTTGCCAGAGTGATGCGAGGCCAGCCTCCATGGCAGAGGGATGTGGGATGCTCACAGTGAATCCTCTGAATCCTTTTTAGAGGGACACCTCTGACCCTCCCATCCGCCTCACCTTGAGGTACGAACAGCCCTCTCACCAACAGCTGGAGGTAAATGGGAACCAGAAGTAATTTAAAGCTCATCTTAGCCCAGAATTTTTCAGCTTATTCATTGTCTTTCTCCCAGAGCTCTTCCGTGACTCTGGCTATTAAGATTACGGATGTTTTTTGTCAGGGATTGTATTTATCAGGGATTTAAATTTAGCTGAGAACTAATAACACACGAGGTGTGTCTAGACTTTAATTCTCCGCAAGTGGGCTTATCTCCGCTTTAACGCCAGGCAGATTTCGCTCCGCTCATCCATCATTTCTCCCCCTTATATTTTTGCCATCGCTGCCGCCATCCCTCCCCACCAGCTCCCACCACTGTGGGACCAAATGTGTTATGGGCACCATCCCCCTTCCCCTTGGTGGGGAGGCAGAATTGGGAAGGAGAGGGGTGATACGGGGAGCCACGTGTGGGGCTCGGCACAGAATGCGGCCAAAGCAAGGCAGCCAGCTGCCCAGAGCTCTAACGAGCCAAAGTTTTTCCAACTGTGGTCTAATTAAGCCCCTTGGTCTAATTAAGCCCCTCCAACCACATCGTGTTTCGCACGCGGTGCTTTGGTGGCTTTCTCAGCACGGGACTCGGGTTCTGAGGAACACCGGCCAATGGACACGGTGAATACTGACACCAACGGCACCTCACGGGCAGGACGGGGGGTGCTGGGGGGAGAGGTGGTGATGGGGAACCCCCTGGCAGCTCAGATCCAGCACACTGTGCCTGAGAGCTGTGGTGCCATCCCGGCCTCGGCACATCCCAGCAGTGGTAGCAGCATCCCCGCTTCTATTTGTACCGGAGTTGATGACATGGGGGGTGATGAATTGCAAATACACAGCAAATGGCTTGGTGCAGCCTGACCCAGGAGAACCCATTGGAAATGGTTCCCCAGGGACTGGGACAGGCTGGGGCTGGCAGGAGAGGTGTGTGGGATCAGCTCCCGACCGATCTACCAAAGAAATCTACCTTCATGCAAAAAAATTTTGAGTAGTTTTGGGGGGAAACAAATGCTACGCTGGGGTAATACATCCAGGTGAAACAATGACTTCGAACAGAGGCGGTGGAAGTGATGCCTGGGATGTGTACCAGAGCTGTATGGAGTGCCGGGGCGGGGAGGAACGCACAGTGATGGTTACAAATGGAGTATATTTGGCTTAAACAGCATTAGGGGAAGTACCTCTGCAGGGCCTGCGCGTAACACTAGCCCCGACACAGGCCAACGTAGTGGTTTGGCTCAGCTGCAACGGTAGTACCATTCCATCCCTTGGAACAAGGAAATAGAGGCAGAGTGACGGCAAGCGTTGGCTCCCGCTTGCCGACAGACCAGGGCAGAACCCCCCAAGGGGGTCTCCCAGCACCCCCAGAGGAGGCAGGAAGAGCCTGGAGCTTTCCCAGCTGAGACCAGGCAGCCCTCCCATAGCACCCCTGGACCTCACCTCAGGCTACAGCTCTGTAGCCATGCTGTCCTGTGATGTATCCCAGCCCAGGCAGGCACAACAGGAGGCAAAGGATGATGCTGGGGAGGTGGGGGACACACAACATGAGACCCCTGCAGAGCACCGAGGAAGGGAATGGGTCCCCACGGAGCTCTCACCCCGCTGCCAGCCCGACTCCAAGCGGGGTTCCCCCAGATGCTCGAGCCCATGCTCAGCTCCTCCGTGTTTGCAAAGCAGCTTTTATATTCAGGCTCCATCTACAGGGAACTGAATAATTTCATGAGCTTAAAATAGGCTGGAGATAGATGTGTTTAGTATTAATTCCTTTTTTTTTCTCCTCTCTTGAAGAAGCCGAGGCAGCGAGCTCTGTCTGACACACATTCCTCAAGGCTTTCCACTCACAGTCTGCGCACGTCCAATCAGCCAGTGGAAAAAGTTGGGGAGGGGGGTTGGGGAGGAGAGATGGAGCTTATAGCTGGATTTCAGCTGGGAAATAAGAATCTCCACTCTGCCTTGGCGGTGCCCAGTGCTGGAACAGCAGCTCTACCTGGAGGGTGAACCGTTTGCCGCGGTGGTGCCTGCTGTTTGTTCACATCCACCTTGGTCTTTGTCTCCTTCCCCCCTCCCCTTTTCTGTGTTCCCTGCAGGTGAGAGATAGGATGGTAGCTGGGGAGGCGAGTATGCGCAGCCCAATCCTGGCCTGCTGGCAGCCGATTCTCCTCCTGATGCTGGGATCCATCCTGTCCGGCTCCGCCACGGGCTGCCCCCCGCGCTGCGAGTGCTCTGCCCAGGAGCGCGCTGTCCTGTGCCATCGGAAGCGATTTATGGTCGTGCCGGAGGGGATCCCGACCGAGACCAGGCTGCTGGATTTGGGCAAGAACCGCATCAAGACGCTCAACCAGGATGAATTTGCCAACTACCCTCACCTGGAGGAGCTGGAGCTGAACGAGAACATTATCAGTGCCATTGAACCTGGGGCTTTCAACAACCTCTTCAACCTCAGGACGCTGGGGCTCAGGAGTAACAGACTCAAGCTGATCCCCTTAGGGGTGTTTACCGGACTCAGCAACCTTACCAAGCTGGACATTAGTGAGAACAAAATTGTGATCCTCCTAGACTACATGTTCCAGGACTTGTACAACCTGAAGTCTCTGGAGGTGGGGGACAACGACCTCGTCTACATCTCCCACCGGGCCTTCAGCGGGCTCAACAGCCTTGAGCAGCTGACCCTGGAGAAATGCAACCTGACCTCCATCCCCACGGAGGCCCTGTCTCACCTTCACGGCTTGATCGTGCTGCGGCTGCGCCATCTGAACATCAACACCATTCGGGATTACTCCTTCAAGAGGCTGTACCGGCTCAAGGTCCTTGAGATCTCACACTGGCCCTACCTGGATACCATGACGTCCAACTGCCTCTACGGGCTGAACCTGACCTCCTTGTCCATTACCCACTGCAACCTGACGTCCATCCCGTACGTGTCAGTGAGGCACTTGGTTTACCTTCGCTTCCTGAACCTCTCCTACAACCCCATTGTCACCATCGAGGGCTCCATGCTCCATGACCTGCTCAGGCTGCAGGAGATCCAGCTGGTGGGAGGGCAGCTCACCACAGTCGAGCCCTTCGCCTTCCGTGGCCTCAATTACCTGCGCATCCTGAACGTGTCAGGGAATTTGCTGACCACCCTGGAGGAGTCGGCCTTCCACTCGGTGGGCAACCTGGAGACGCTTATCCTTGACAACAACCCCCTGGCCTGCGACTGTCGGCTGCTCTGGGTTTTCCGGCGGCGATGGAGGTTGAACTTCAACAAGCAGCAGCCCACCTGCTCCACCCCCGAGTTCGTCCAGGGCAAGGAGTTCAAAGACTTCCCTGACGTCCTCCTGCCCAACTACTTCACCTGCCGCCGAGCGCGGATACGGGACCGCAAACCTCAGCAGATCTTCGTGGACGAAGGCCACACCGTCCATTTTGTCTGCCGGGCAGATGGGGACCCGCCCCCCGCCATCATGTGGCTCTCCCCCCGGAAGCACCTCATCTCTACCAAAACCAACGGGCGGCTCACTGTCTTCCCCGACGGCACGCTGGAGGTGCGCTACGCCCAGATCCAGGACAACGGCACCTACCTATGCATCGCCAGCAACGCGGGTGGCAATGACACCATGCTGGCCCACCTGCACGTGCGCAGCTACTCCCCAGACTGGCCCCATCAGCCCAACAAGACCTTCGCGTTCATCTCCAACCAGCCCAACGAGAGCGATGCCAACAGCACGCGCGCCACCGTGCCTTTCCCCTTTGACATCAAGACTCTCATCATCGCCACCACCATGGGCTTCATTTCCTTCCTGGGCGTCGTGCTCTTCTGTCTGGTGCTCCTCTTCCTGTGGAGCCGGGGGAAAGGCAACACCAAGCACAACATAGAAATTGAGTACGTGCCGCGCAAATCTGACGCGGGCATCAGCTCCGCCGACGCGCCGCGCAAGTTCAACATGAAAATGATTTGACCAGGCGGCGATTTGCAAATAATAACGGTGGTGTTTTCTCTTTTTTTAAAATAAATTTAAAAAATGAACAAATAATTTAAAAAAATTAATAATTAAAAAACAAACAAATGTTGCTACAAACATACCGACCTCTCTCCTTCCACCATGCCCTCCGTCCCTGTCCGAACCCACCTCACCCACACCGTCACCACCTCTTTTCTCCTCCTCCTCTTCTTCTTTATACCAGGAAACCATTCAGCCGATGTCTTCAGGACTCCTGTGTTTGTAAGGACTTTGTCTGATGGACTTTGGTGTCAGATAGAACTCTGAGAGGGAAAAACAACGGAGGGGGTGGGGTGGGGGGGTGGGTTAAAAAAAGAAAAAAAAAAAGGAAGAAAAGAGAAATAAAATCAATAAAAAGTTACGAACTTTCTTCTGTAACTTTGATTTCAATAATTATGGATTTTTATGAAAACTTGAAATAATAAAAAAAACCCTATTTCCTATAGATAGTTGGAATGCAAAATCTTGACTTCTTGATCTGTCCAGTTCCGTATCTGGCGAGCGCCCGCTCGCTATCCCGCTGCGGAGGCATTTTCCCACCGCCTCCCTAAGAACAACCCCGGAGCCAGGTTGGCACTCCCCGCCCACCCCCCAAAACCCTTTCCCATGGCATCTTACCCCCCCACCAGCAGCAGCACTGAGAAGTCTTGATGATTTTTTCCGGCCACTGGTTCCCTGCCGTCGGTCCGATGGGGGCTGAGCCCCTGTGCAATGGCTGGTTGTCCCTGCGGGACACTCTCACCATGGTTTTTGGGATGTGACCGCTGGCCACCAGCCTCGTGAGCACCTTCAAGCACATCCAAAGGAATTCCGTGTCTGAGTTTGCAGGAGCCCTTGTCTGAAAAGAGTAAGAAAACATGAGGAGTTTTCTAAACACACACACAGAGAGCTGGAACTGGAGAGATGGGAGACAGTGCTGGCTCCGGCGTGCCCATCACCGCGGTGTCTGGTCACCAGGCAGTGTCATCCCTTTGCTCATCTCTGGCAGGTCCAGAAGGTTTGTATTGCCTCAAGGAGGAAAACTGGCCACCGTGTGGGAGAGGGGGGATTCAGCCTGGGATTCAGCCTGCCTGGAGACCAGACGGCAGCAAGATGTGGCACAGGCTGCAGAAAGCCTCAGCATTGAGGTGTCCTACGGCAAATGAGTTAAACTCATTTAGAGTGAAGCTAAAAGCCTGTGGGACCTTTCCTGGGAGAAACAGGGCTCGGGCCCCATGGCACATACCTGGTGATGCGGGCACTAAAGGTTTTTAGAAGCAGCCGGGCGCTTCCCGGTTGCCTGCATCACACCAGCAATCGGCTTCCTGGCGGCATCTCCGAGGTGGACGAGCCAAGTTTTCCATGCTTGGTTTGTGAAGCACTTCAGGAGCCTTCAGGGATCAAAGTCACTACAAGATGATAAAAAAAATTAAGCAGTGGGAACCTGAAGTGCCCGTGGCAAAAAAACCTGCTCCTTCGCCAGCTCCCCCCACTGAGCAAGTGTTTCACCAACAGATGTAGGGAGCCCGCACCTGAAACTGCAACCAGCAAGACACCAGCCAAAAGCAGAGGTGTTTGGCACTGCCTGCACTGCAGAGACTCCCTTGGGAGAGGCAGAGATGCTTGGAGGCCTCAACCCTCCGGATGAAGGCGAAGAAGCTGAGAAAGCGGCATGTTAGGTTCCGAAATTGCGGGCTGAGCCTTTGCTGCCAGGACTGACAAGAGCCTGGTCAGAGAGGTGAGACATGGAGGGCACTGGTGGGGCGGTTCTCCATGTGCCTGCACACCTATTAACACCAGCAATCTGAAAGAGCTCCTTAATTGACTCCCCTTCTCCTTTTTTAATGCTGCAATTAAAAGAGCTAATTCAACAAAATAATTGTAATTACCGATAGCCAACGAGGTATTTGCAGCACGCGGCAGCCCAGCAATCAAAGGGAGGAACCGAGCCTTTCACTGCTAGAAAAAGAAGCTTTAAGGAAGAAAAGAAGAGGGGAAATAATTACTTCTTTTCTGCATGCCGCCCATGGAGGGGGAAATCCACCAGCGTAGGATGTTTCCCAGCCCAGGACCACCCAGACCCACACATGCCCCCAGACCCACTTCGAAAGCTGCATTGCCCACCCTGCATCTCAGCTCAGCAGTTTTTATGGCTGGTCAAGATGGGGAAAGAAATAAAAAAACCAAAACCCCTAAAGAATAAACTCTTTTTCTCTCCTTTGCTGAAGTTTGCAGCGTTTTTCTGCTGTGGTTTAATGAGGGGCTGGGGTTCCAGCAGTTCTCCTTAGGTAACCTACAGGGGCTAGGTGTCAGAGCCCGACGGCACATCTCGCTTGTGGGGCTTCTTTACTAAGGATAAATTAAAAAAAACCCCACTTAATAAAGCAGCTTAAATCACTCAGATGAGGTGTGTTTAGGGCAGGGAGGGGAGGCTGCCTCTGAACCACCCCTTACCTTCCTGCTTCCAAGACCAGCGGGAGCACCATGGGGATCTCCATGGCCGGCACTGTCTGTTGGGACGCGGTGGGAGCCCAGATTGGAGACCGGCACCTTTGTCTGCACAAAGAGAGGAGAGAGGGTCGGGGTCACCCTGCACCAAGCCCCCAGATTTCTGCCTGCACGACCCTGGCTGCGCTGCCCTCCCCAGTTTCCACCAGCCCTTATCACACTTAATTCCCTTCCTCCTCTCACTAACTGCCCTTCTTTTCTTATCTCTGCTTCAGAGGACATTTTTTCCACTCTCCCTTTTTTCTTCCTTATCGCTCACTCCATTTTTTTCTCTTTTTTTAGAAAAAAACAAAATACTTTCTGCCTCCTGCACTTCTCTCTCGTTCTCCTGCCACGGCTGTGCTTCCCACAGCCCCCTCTGTGCACACACGCTAACCCCCTCTCCATCTCTGCCTCCCTCCACCTATGCCTTCCTCCATCTCTCTGCCTCTCTCCTCCCCAGCAGCATCCCATACCACTCCCTCAACAGGGACGATGGAAACACCTCAGGGCTTCACCTCTGCTTCTCCTTCCTCCCTTTCCATCCCTCTCTTCCCGCAACCCTCCCGCCTCACCGTCCCCTACTCCCATCTCCCTGCAGCCATCCGGCTTGGGTGCAGATGTTGTGGTCCCGTCCCATCCCACTGGGTTGTTTTTGCAGGGCAAAAAGCTTTTTGGGGGGGCTTGGGGAGCAGTCCTGCTCCCCATCTCCCTTTGCCCTGCTGTGGGCAGATGCAGCTCCTCCAGGAAAGCCAAATACGGAGGCCCTTGGCTTTCCTCTCCTTCTCCCGGGTCTGTATCTGCATGGTTATGATAGATTTACCGTGATTCTATCAGTTTCTGATTAAAAGCCATAAATTTCACTAGGCTTTTTTCTTCTTTGCCATAATCCGCAGGATTCGAGGCAATCAAATTTTAACTGGGAAGCAGGGGCTGTGCAGTTAGGTCCCAGTGTAATGGGGTACGGTTCATTTCCCAATGCGCCCCATTACCGGGGGTACTAAAGAAATACTGCCCTCAGATGCTTTTTTCCCCCCTCGCCTCAATTCCTTTTAAAACATGATCTGCACCAGAGCCAAGGACCTGAGGAAACATCCGAACCTCCATCAAAAGGCAGTGTTGCTCCCCAACCCTGCCACCACAATCTGATCCCACCCTGAGGTTTCCTTGCAGACTCAGGAGGGTGATGAGGGTCTCAGGGTGGGGTGGGGGGGTGTGACACCAGCCTTTGTGGGTCCCCACAAGCTCCTCCACCTCAGCTCTCCATCACCAGGCAGCGAGCAGCTCCAGCCCCTCCGGAGATTTCATCATGTGCCTGTTACGATCCAGGTAATAAGACATTTCATTCAAATGAGCAAATTTATTCCGGTGGCACTTTAATAACAAAATCAATAAAACTACACTTCCCAGCAGGGCTTTATCATATGCTAAACCCATGGCATATTGCCTGGATCCGCTAAATTCCCTCCCTGAAATAAAGCGCGAGGTTTAGAAGACAGATGACACCATTTGCGGCGCTAGGAGGATAATACCCTCATAAATCCGTGGCCACCTGAGCTCTTCGGGCTTGTCAC
The DNA here is from genome assembly GCA_020800305.1 of Porphyrio hochstetteri. Lineage (NCBI taxonomy): Eukaryota > Metazoa > Chordata > Aves > Gruiformes > Rallidae > Porphyrio > Porphyrio hochstetteri. The sequence goes on along the minus strand of CM036915.1, from coordinate 11,436,109 downwards.
ACGCCGCGCTCGATGGCCTCTGGGAACAACCCAACGACAGAGCGAACAGCAAGGAGACCTTCGTGCTCCCCCGGGCTCATGGCGCAGACGCGGGGACCGCAGGATTGGAGGCATCTAATGTGGCGGTAAGCGGGTCCACGATGCTCAGAGAGCTGACCGCGATACGTGGGAGCACCACGGAGCCACTTACGGGTGTGTGTTAGCTTAATGGGTGAGCGTTACCTTAGGGGAGGTGGGTCTCTGTGGAAGGACTGGCTCTGGGCCAGTGGGAAGGTGAACATCCAGCTTGGGAATCAACCACTCCGTGCGGCGCAGGCCTGGCTGGCCTCTCCCAGCAGAGCTCCTCAGTGTCACCAACCTAAGAAAGAGATGGGACAGTCAGGAAACAGTGCTGGAGATCCTGCGGCAACCCGGGACAAGCAGCCGCCCAAGGAAGCACCCACGGAAGAGGAGAGTTGCTGCCCTGCCCTGTGCACTCCTTCAGGCAAGATCCCACCCCCCAAGCCCTGCGGGTGCTCTCCCATCCCTCTCATTCCCTCCCCACCTCACCATCCCCCTCAATTACCGCTTCGTCATTGGTCTCCATACTGTTACGCTCCAGCACCTCGCCTGACATGAGATTATGGCTCTGCCCTCCTCCATCATCCTTCCCAGACCGTCATCCATCAGCTCTCCAAACCCTGCCCTGCTCGCAGCCGCTCCCTGTCTGCCAGCCAGCCTTCTCCCACCAGCTCTCTCCTCCTCCTCCTCATCCCTCCAGCTCATGCTTCCCTATCAGTGTTCCCCAGCCTCGAGTGCCACGAAACTAATTAGCTCACTACAAAGATTGAGGAATAATTAGGGACTCCACTGAAAGCACGAAACTAGGGCATCTCGCCTTAAATAAACACAGGGAAGCGCCTCTCCACTCCGCTGCTGGCCTGCGATCACTTCAGTCAGATGATTCCAGGACTTGCCATCCCTCAGATCCCGCTCTGGGTGTGTTCACCAGAGGGGCCTCCTCACACACGGACCATCCCGTGTGAGAGTGGTGAGGGGCTGGAACGGGCTGCCCAGAGAGGGGGTGGATGCCCCATCCCTGGGGGTGTTCAAGGACAGATTGGATGGGGCCCTGGGCAACCTTGTGTAGCTCCAGGCCTGGAGGTTGGTGGCCCTGCCTGTGGCAGGGGGTTGGAGCTCTGTGATCCTTGGGGTCCCTTCCAACCCAGACCAGTCTGTGATTCTATGATTCTATGATCCCGGGGACTCCAGGCTTGGGCTTGCTGAAGTCCCCTGGTGCCGCACAGGGTTCCCTCCAAACCCACGTTCTCCCCAGGGATAACCCCATCCATCCCAGCTTGGCACGAAGCGCTGCTGAGCCTGCTGCTCACCCAACTCCCTGGTGCTGCCGCCATTCCTCCTCCAGCCCCCATCTGTGCCTGCATGTCACTTCCTAATGGCATTTAATAACAACCTGACGCCCAGCCCCTGTGTCTCACTCCAGTGGCCACGCTGCCAGCCCGGCCAATGTCTCCAGCCCTGGGGAAGGTGGGAGGGAAGCGTTGCTTTGAGCCCTTTGGAAGAGCCACCCAGCTCCAGCTCCCCCTGAGTATCCCCTCCTGTCCTCACTCCATCCTTGCCCACGGTGAGGAGGGCTGGTGGCCACTATGGGAAGGGACAAGTCCCCATCTCGGATCGACTGGTGAAGGACTTTATGGAGACTACAGCGCTTAGCACAAGGCCGTCGCTTCAGCACCAGGTCCCTGGTGCAGGCTGTGCAGAGGAAAGCATATGTAAACCTAACCCTCACCCAGCAGCTCCTCAGAGGCCTGGAGGGCGGGGTGGGGTTGGCTGTCCATCGCCCACACAGGTTTCCTTGCCATGGCCAAGGACACAAGCTTGGGGAAGATTAAGAGGTTCAGAGAGAGGGGCTGCACCCCAAGGAGGGCCAGCCCAGGACCCAGCAGCCGCTGCCTCCTGCGGGAGGTGGAGCGCACCCAGCCCCAGCCCTGCCTTTTCTTTCTCCATTCTCTTTCTCAGGGCTCACAAGCGTTGACAATTCAGACAGACAAGAGTTCAGGACAGAAAGCAGGACTGAGGGCTCCAAACACCTTCATCTAACAACCCTCTCCTTTTCCAGGGCAGCTCATCTCCTCGTTGCCACCTGCTCGTGAGGCTGTGGCACCAGCACCTCCCCAGAAGCTCCCTGAGAGGACAGGCAGGGCTGGGATCCACACAGAACTGGGGCTCTCTCCTGCCACAGATGGATGCTCAAGGCAGCCAAGGGACACATCGCTATCCCGTGAGCCGGTCTTGTCTTCCAAATGCACGCTGAATCAGTTTTCAAGATCTCTGCCTCCAAACTCTCTCTGATAAAACTAATCACAGGCTGAAATTACAGATAAATGCCTGATATTAAAAGAAGGGTTTGAAAAGGAGGAAAGGGGTAGTTTAACGGGGCTCATTTTCACTGCTTCTCTCTACGCCACATCTTGGGCTAGTGAAGTGCAGAGCTTTGTCCTGGCAGCTCTCCTTTCTTTCCAATGTGGCTTCAATGAATGTTTCCTCAGGGATCCGAAAGCATCGACATGGGGAATAAGGGATGCCCAGATGCCTGGTGAAGGGTCAGGGCTACATAGCTTGACGAAGAAGAGGAGCTGGCAACCCCCCTCCTCGCCCCCCCAAATCACCCCCAAATCCCAAAGCAAAGCCACTGCCGGCTCAAGAGGTGGGACAAGGACCAAGATCCGTGCCAGCACCACTCTCCCACCCGCACCTCTGCTGGTCCTCACACTGCCGGGAAGGATGGAGCGGCCGCTGCCAGGAATGACCCCGGTGCTTTCAAACAGGCTCAGGCAGGCTCTGCGGGGAAACAACAGCTTTGATCAACACAAGATTGCCGAGTTAATTGTAATGATATTCTAATAAAGCTGGGGAGATTAATTATGGCGCTTTATCAGAGGCTGGCCTGCTGCCAAGGGTTTGCAAAATTGTTTTCCTCTGTTCCTTGTCATTTGAGTTTAGGAGAAGAAAGGAGGATGTCGGGTGCCTTTTCTTCCTCCAGCGATGAGGACCATGGCCTCACGCCCTGCTCACGCGCCCAGCTCGGCGCGCTCACGGAGGGGAGAGGGGGAAGGGTGCGGGCAGGGAAAGCAAACAGAGAGCGGCGGAGCAAACCGATTAGACATGACGCAGCACAATTACGCTCCCAGTCAGCGAGAGGCCTGGTGCGGAGAAGCACAAAGCAAGGAGGCGACGGCATGGCAACAGAAGAGCAGCCCAAGCCCTGCTCAGCGGCCTTGGGGAACGCAAGGCTCAAACCTCCCAATTTTGCTTGACAAATACCTGTTCATTCCAAGGGAAGATTTAGCAGGTGAGAGACAGCCCCCGCAGAGGAATGATCCAGGCTGGAAAGCAGCGGATCCATCACCTAGAAGGGAGGAGAAGCCTGTCCTGTGGCCGGCCAGCACGTGATGTGCTGGGGGAAGAGGCTGCGAGCCAAACCAGGGAAAGAAACCATACTCCTCGAACCAAAACTGGAGAGAAAGCCGAGGATTTAAGTAACACCGTTGGCTTTTAAGCACAGGAAACTTCAGGGCTCGCTGCTTTGAGGAGGCAAACTGCATGAAGGAGCAGGTGGGGGGGTTTGGAGTCACATTTTAAGGGCTGTCCCCACAGAGCAGATGGATGCCCTAAGCCAGAGGACTCGCAGCAAGGTCACAGCAGTGTAAGAATAGGGTCTGTGTTTTGTATCATCACCCTGATAACAATCCAGGAAGATTCTTTAGGCTTTTCAATGATGCATCAAACTATCCTGCATCCGAAAGGTTTGTTCTAACCGAGAGGGAAAAAATGCTGATCTAAATCCCTTTCTCCTGGAATGTGGCAGAGACAATTATGCATTTAGGCAGCGGAAAGACTATTGAGCTTGGCAGAACATTGCTCCAGGGGTAAAATAACCAGGAAAAATGTTTCAAGACCCTTTAAAAGCCCTCCTGAGTTTAGATCGGGAAATTCTACCTCACTCATTTCGGAACAGGTCCTTTATGTTAAAGCTGAGTTTAGCTTAAATATGAAGAAACAAACACCCCAAAAATTAAGAGAGCGATTGCCAAGAAGATCAATGCTGGAGAGCAAAGCATCGCAAAACCGTTTGCACTCCTTTCCACCTCAGGAAAAACTCGCCCTTCCATACAGATTTGAAATGACCAAAGTATTTCAGCAGCTTCAGAGATTCCTCAAGAAGAAGAAAATTCTCATCTCCAGCTGCCTTTAGACCTTGTCCCTTCCTCGAGACCCTGTCCTTGGTAGCGGTCCCTCTCAGAGGGCTCAGGACCCATGGGCACCAGGGTGGCACAGCCAGGGGCTGGGCACATGTCCGATGGCACCCACAGGCTCTGGCACGCGCTACCCGCGATTCCCCGTAAATAAAATCGTTGGCTCTTGTGTTCATTTCACAGGCGGCTGCTCGGCTGACAGGTTTCACACGCTGCTACCGTGTCTTGTCAGCTTTATACTCTCAGGCCAACGCTGGCTCACCAGCTCCGATGTATATACATAAAAATAAATGGCTCAGAAACCCCAATAAAGTGACAGATAACATAATGGGACCTGGCTTCAGAAAATAAGCTTGTTTATAGAACCTCTGTGCCTCCAAATTTGATTTATGTCATGCAGGGCTGTCTCTCGGCAGAGGTTTGGGGAAGGAGGGTTTGCTCGCACTCGCTTCGCGGGGGGACGGCTGTGGTTCAGAGATGCCTTTAGGTTTCCTGCCCTAAGACCGGTAGCGTGAGCATCAGAACTTCCCAATGGATTTGGTCAATGTGGTCTTCCTCCAGCTCCTGAGGGAGCTCGACATCTCTGCCAAGCAGCCACCTCAGCCAGGTTCCAAGACCTATCCTGCCTGCCCACCTCACGGAATGTCTCCTCATCCTCCCACACAGCTCCCTGCCTTGGGCTCGCCGGGCTCTCCGACGCCGTCTGCAAGCCAGAGGTAGGTGCAAAGATCCTGGGGCTTAGGCAGCCAGCAGAGCATACGAAGTAAAACCAGACAGCGCCTAAAGGAGACCACGTGAGCTTCAAACAGGAGACCTCCTGATGGCACAAGATGGTTCTCCTGGTAGACCCTTTGCTCTGGGCTGCAGATGGTCCTTATTCAATCTCTCGCTAGATGAGCTTCCTTGCAAACAGGGATAATCCTTCATTTGATGTTCGCTCCCTTGGATATCGCTGTTCACAGCAAGCACTGCAATTTGTGTTTATTCTTGCCAAGCCATGTTTATTCTTGAGCTGCTTTGATTGTTACAGTGAAGGCTGGGATGGCTCTTCCCGTCAAAGCGCCTGTTTCCAGGGGGCTAATAATGAGACACTGTCAATCTGGAGACATGAGGAGTGGGGAGAACAACCCCCCCAGTCCCTCCTCTCACAGAAAACAATCAGCCGCTGCCAGACCCCATGCTTCGTACTTCTCAATCTTTGCTCTGCAGCTGGAAGGGCCTCAGCTCCCAGGCTCGAGCGGACGTGCTGACAGGACGCTGGCCCCAGCGCTCGTCCCGCAGCACGGTGCAGGGGCTCTCGGGACAAGCCTCGCAGCTGCAGTGTACAGATGCAGTGAGACAGAGTTGTTTGAACAGCCTGGTGGGCAGTTCGCCCAGCACCAGCCCCATGCCACGCACAGGATGGATGCCCAGTGCGGGGTGGGCCTAGCAGAGCCTACATGGTGGAGGTGAGCTGTCGGGACAGTAACACAATCCCAGCATCACTAGGTTGGAAAAGACCTTTAAGATCATCATGTCCAACCATACCTGTCCTGTGCTAAACTGCACCGCATAGCACCTCATCTACCCATCTGTTAAACACACCCAGGGATGGTGATTCAGCCCCCTCCCTGGGCAGCCTGTTCCACATCCCCACAACTCTTTCAGGGAAGAACTTTTCCCTCACATCTGATCTGCCCCTGCCCTGGTGCAGCTTGAGCCCATTGTCCCTTGTCCCATCTCCTGTCACCTGGCTGAAGAGACCATCGCTCACCTCTCTGCACCCTCCTGTCAGGTCACTGTAGGTGGCGAGAAGGTCTCCCCTCAGCCTCTTCTTCTCCAGGCTGAACACCCCCAGCTCCCTCAGCTGCTCTTCACAGGATTTGCCCTCCAGCCCCTTCCCCAGCCTGGCTGCCCTTCTCTGGACTCGCTCCAGGACCTCGATGTCCTTCTTATGGTGAGGAGCCCAGAACTGGACACAGCACTCGAGGTGCAGAGCTCCTGCCGTGGCAAAGCCCTCCTTCATCCCATACAGATTTCAATCATATCTTACATCGTGCTGCTGTCTGTCTGGGGCTTAACGCTAAGGAGGGCTGTGGGGGGAGGTTTCCCCTCAAATTAAATAATTAAAATGTTTTTCTCAGGCTAAATAATTTGAATTTCCCCCCTGGCAGAGCGGTGGCAATAAATATTGAATACATTCCTCGCTTCACCGTGGCCAGCGCCATCCCGGTTTAGGAATCATTTTATTGTGGGTATTTTTCTTCTTTTAATTACAGTCAGCCAGTATCAAAGGGCTTCAATAAATAATCAAAGGCGGGGGGGAGAGCGGGTAGCCACGACTCCTCAGGAGGTGACGGTGCGGTGCTACCTGCATAGGGAGGTGTGCAGGAGACTAGTGCGTCCCATGCTGGCAGCCATCATGGCAAACATCTGCCCCCCCACCTTAAGGCTTCTTGGGGGGGGGTCGGGAAGGCGAGGGGAGCCCACCAGCTCCAGCCCAAAGGTCTGTTCTGCCGGTATCCTCCCCGGCATGGCCCAGCAGCCAATGCCAAGGGACTGGTGTAAAAGCTGGCCAAGCGTGCACCGATACCTCCCCAGGACGCTCCTCCAGCCGCCGGCACTCTGCGGCTGACGGACTTCCTGAGTCAGGCATCTTCTCTCTCCTTTTAAAAGCCCTCAATGGATTTGTTTAATTCTTCCAGGAATTTCTCTAATTACAAGGACAGCCTGAGTGCTTCTTAACCGTTCTCGGTCCAAACCAGCTGCCCATATTCAGCACCAACTGGTAAAGATGCCCTCTGCACTGCCTGGGCACATGGGAGGAGAGGCCAGAAGCTTCCTCCCACCTCCATGCTGTTGGAAGCTGGAAAGCTGGGAGCCCTTTTACCACATGGGCCAGATCCCACTGTCCCCACAGCAGTCCCCACAGCCATCCCCACAGCCATCCCCGCAGCCATCCCTGCAGCCATCGGGCTTGGCAAGGAGAGGGTTACCATCTCCCTCAGCCACCACTGCAGCCAGCCTGGTGAATGGGATTAGCAAAAATGAATAGAAATACTACGTGAAGCTAATAAGATCTGAGGGGAGCTCCTCAGACAAGTTGATTTCCAAATTGGACTGACTTTAACCTCACATAAATAAAAATGAACGCTTAGAAAATATGGTGGAAAAATCCATAAGGGCAGATGAAGGCACTGAGGCGTTTTTATCTTGCAGTACAGAGCGGGGCTCAGCTGCTCAGCATCGCCATGACCTTGCCCGCAGTCCAGATTAGCCCAGGCAGGTAGCGTCTGGGGCTGGATAGCAGACACTGCCCAGGGACAGCCCTCAGCCACCCAGAAGTTCAGGGCTGGGAAAGCTTCCCCCGTGTCGCCTGCCTGCACGCTGCATTTTGGCCATGATGGAGCAAGCGTTGAGCAAGAAGTGGCAAGAACCTGTCTCCCCAGCAGCACTGAGCTGTACAAACCTGTGCAAACCAAGCCTCCATCTCTGGGTGCCGGAGAAGGTCCTTCTCCGGTATCCAGACACCTCTTATCATGGAGCCTGGGGGACAATAACATCGCCAGCCAGCCTGCCCAATCCAGCTGGAAGCCACCACTGCTTCCATAAAGCATGGCAGCAGGACAACCATACGTCATACACACACACACACAAAGCCAGGAGGATCACAGAACGTTAGGAGTTGGAAGTGACCTTGAAAGACCATCAAGTCCAACCCCCAGCCAGAGCAGGATCACCTAGACTAAATCCCACAGGAATGTGGCCAGGTGGGTTTGAAGGTCTCCAGAGAAGGAGACTCCACAGCCTCTCTGGGCAGCCTGTCCCAGTGCTTCATCACCCTCACAGGGAAAAAGTTTCTCCTTATATTACCATGGAACCTCCTCTATTCCAGCTTGCACCTGCTGCCCCTTGTCCTATCGCTGCATCCCTGAGAAGAGCCTGGCTCTGTCCTCCTGACTCTCACCCTTTACATAGATATAAACACTGATGAGGTCACCCCTCAGTCTCCTTCAAGCTAAAGAGGCCCAGCTCCCTCAGCCTCTACGTCCTTCTTGAACTGAGGGGCCCACAACTGGACACACTATTCCAGGTGTGGTCTCACCAGAGCAGAGAAGAGTAGAGGGAGAGAAGGACCTCTCATGACCTACTAACCACCCTCCTTCTCATACAGCCCAGGATGCTGTTGGCCTTCGTAGCCATGAGGGCACTGTGTTGGCTCATGGCCATCCTGCTGTCCCCCAGGACCCCCAGGGTCCCAAGAGCTTGTATTTCTTTAGGTAATCCCTGCTAAAACAGGACCCCTCAACCTCAGCAGAAGATGAGAAGAACCAGAAGGAGAAGACAGCCGTCATCTCCAGTTTGGGACTGGGGCTGGCAAAAGAGGGGTGAAGGTCCCATCTCTTGCTGAGTGCATCCAGGAGCTCCTTGTTTTTTTCACCCAGAGGCACTGAGGCAGCAAGCAATGAGCTGGGGAGACGCAGTGGGTGCTGGCAGAGGCTGTCACCAGAGGCTGACTGACAGCCAGAGACCACGTGCAGATAGGGACTCTGAGGTTAACAGGAAAGCAAGCTGTGAAAGGCCTGGAGAGCAGAGACAGGTAACCGCTGTTTGCCAGCAGGAACCAGCAGACGCGAGTAAAGCATGGGTGACACGAGCAAAATGACAGGCAAGGAAAATGATCCTCACAGCACAGCTCTGAACAGGCAGGAGTGGGAGAAGATTGCATTTGTCAAGGCCAGAGAAAAGGATGTTGAAGGAATTGAGCCGTGAGATGATGACACTCTGGAGGAGAGTTTTAGCTGTACCTTAGCAACCCCACGTGAGGGATGGAGGAAGCTGAGCTCAGCCGTCGCACCCACAGGCAACGCCGAGCTGGCCCTGGGACCAGGGTAACCTTCAGTTACCCACATGGAGCCGGTACACGGATGCTGAGAGCCGGGTCCGCAGGAGGGGATGGCAAGCGGGGACAGGCTCTGGTGTTGTGTCCCTGAACCTGATTGTCTGCTGGCATGTTGAAGAAGGTCTTCTGACTGACAAGACAAACAGAGACGGAAAACCAGGAAAGACAATTCAGGTTGCCAAGGGAAGGCAGGTCTTTAAGAGGTCTGTGGGATGAGGACAATGTCGTTGTGCTGGTGCGGAGCCGTTGCCAGGGAGAACTTATCGGCATCAGGGAAAGCAGGGCACAGGGCCAGCCCGGTGCTGGAGCCAGGGGAGGAGAGCTGGCCCGGAGCCATCCACAGCACGTTCAAAAAGCTATGGGAACCAGGGGGAAAAGCGAGTGGGGGGAGAGCTGATGGGACAGAAGGCAGAAGGGAAGAAGCACAGATCTGTCTGGGGTGGGAATATCACAGCAGAAAGAAGGAGGGATGGGCTCCCCTTGCCTGAAGCGAGCAAGGTCCCAGGAAAAGAGGGATGGATCCAGGGACCTGGGCGACTAGCTGGCACAGGAGGCTATGTGCCTTCCTAAAAGCACCAGTGGTCACTCCTGATGCTCACAGGATCTTTGCTGCCACATGCCAGCATAGAGCTGGTGGTGTGCAGGACCTGGCAATCACAGTGGGGGAAGGTCTGCGATCGCTCAGCTCTGTTCCCACCACAAGATAACCCAGGGATGCTGGAGGAGCCAGGGTCCAGCAGCTACAGGTCTGTGCTCAGACATGAAGCTTTGCCAGTCAGGTTTTGTTGACTTTGGCAGCGGAAGGAACCGAGCCCACATGCGAGGGGTCGGCACACGTGGGAGGGCTCAGGAGCACAGCGGGACGCGGCCTGTGCCCACTCACCTCCCGGCTGCCACATCGGAGCGGATCAAACGCAAAAAGCCCGCAAGCTGGTTCTTCTCCACAAACACTGTCAGGGCTACTCCAGAAAGAAAAGATGATTACAAGGGAAGAAACCTCCACCTGCCCGGGGCGGGGAATCGGAGTGCTGCTTTCATGTTTGGGCTGCGGCGCTCGCTGCCCACGTGCTGGGAGCTGGCGGCTGTGGCACAGGATGGGCGGCTCTGCTCATAGCATGACTCGGGACTTGGAAAAGTCCCTGGCCATCTCACAGGGCAGAAGAAGGGTTCACAGGGGCTTTGTGGCAGGATCAGGCAGGGACAGACATCCAGGGCAGACTGAGACAAAGGCAAGGGAAATGGGTCATGGGAGCAATGGGTTCACCTTTCCCTTCTCCCCCCCTTTAAAACAGACCACAGAATCACAGAATCATAGGTGTTGGAAGTGACCTCCAGAGATCATCAGTTCCAACCCCCCTGCCAAAGCAGGGTCCCTAGGACAGGTCACACAGGTCGGTGTCCAGACGGGGCTGGAATATCTCCAGAGAAGGAGACTCCACACCCCCCTGGGCAGCCTGTCCCAAGGCTCTGTCACCCTCACCCGGAAGAAGTTCTTCCCCATATTGGTGCAGAACTTCCTGTGCTCCAACTTGAGGCCATCGCCCCTTGTCCTGTCCCCACAGACCACTGAGAAGAGGCTGGCCATTTCCCCCTGTGTCCCACCCTTCAGGTATTGATAACCATTGATCAGATCCCCTCTCAGTCTTCTTTTCTCAAGGCTGAACAGTCCCAGCTCACTCAGCCTTTCCTTGTAGGAGAGATGCTCCAGGCCCGTCATCATCTTTGTGGTCCTCTGCTGGACTCTTTCCAGGAGGTGTCTGGACACACAGGTGAAATTCAGAGAGCAACTTGAGATAAAGCAGCAAGAAGGAAGATTTCAGAGCTGGTTTTCAGGTTTTCCCCAGACGTTTCTGACACACAGCACTTTTCACTTGGGAAACGAGCCGGCACACAAAACCGAGAAGCAAAATGAAGCGACCCCAAAAAAATGCAATGGATTTTCATGGTTTGCTTCTTCCCCGGGGGCGTGTGAGGGGAAAGGCATCGCTGTCAGTCTCTCCGAGAGATTATTTAACTGTTCTACTTCAGACACCACCACACTGGAAAAGGGAGTGAGCGGGAGAGCTCTAATTGGAGCTCTGAGGTATGGGTGCCCTTCCTGTCCTTCACACCCCAACCGCTTTCCCAACGGGATCCAGCCTCTCCCACACCCAGGGATCATCACACACCTATTCCCAACAGCAAGGCACCTCATCTGGAAGAGTTTTGACAGCTGAGTGTGCACCAAGTCCATACACACGTGTACAAACTTTGTGGGAAGGGAGGGAGAAGGGGGAATACTGAACCCCCTTGCGCTCACCAAGTCCAGAGAGACCAAAGCGGGACCCTGATTTGCATTGGTTTGATTGAAGATGTAATCTGCTGCTGAATAAATGTGGTTGCATCCAAATCAAACCCTTAGTCCCTCAGACATGATAACTCCTTCCTCCCTTTGGTCCCTCGGGGTTTGCCAACCTTTAAGGCTGACCAAGGATGATGTATTACCAGAAGGACTAGCCTTAAATAAGAGAAGGCCAAGTTTAGAATAGATATAAGGAAAGACTTCCTGGAACAAAGGAGGAGATGTTGGAAAAATCCTCCAAGAGTAGATGCCCTCCCTAGGAACAACAGCAGCCAGCCCAGCCCCGCGTCCTGCACAGCATCCCCTTGGAATCAGGATGACCCTCACACGCTGTGCCCTCTGTGCCGCGGGGCTGGGGGTCCGTTGTCCTAGCAGCCTCCTGCTCAGAGCAGTTCATGGCTACCACAGCTCCCCACAGTCCATCCCATGAGTCCCCATGGATGCGGGAAGCTCTCCTGGTGCCGCCGTTTCACCCAGAACATGGCATGTAATATCGTATCCTCAGGATGGGTTGGCGGTAGGTGGTTAGCTGGTGCCTCTAAGATGAGCTCAAGGTTAATGCTCTTAAAATTGGGAAGCATTTTCCAGAACTTTTCAGGAACTGAGGGTCTTGGCCCTGCTGCCGCTCCCCAGGTGAAGCCTGGGGAAATCCAGACCTTTCCTCCTTTTCTTGTATCTCAGTGGCTCATCACAAATGTCACCTGGCTGGAAGTGGTGCTTGAACGGCACCTGCTCCCTGACAGAGACCTGCCACACGCTGAGCTCTTGAGCTCCTTCCCTTCTCCCTCCTTACAACACCATATTTATGAGATCCCTCCAAGGCTTCCATCGATCGCTCAGGTGGCTGTGGCCACACAGCAGCTACCCAAGCAGCACCGAGCCCAGCAGCCTCTCAGGCAGGGTGCAAAGGGGAACAGGCACCCAGCAGGCGGGCATCTCCTGGGCACGAATTCCACCCCACAACTGCAGCTTCCCAGCGCAGAGCATCCCTGGGAAGAGGAAGGATGTTCACAGCCTCAATTTATGGGAGGGAAATCCATCACAAGGCATGAAAGCCTTTCATTCAGGACAATTTGTTGCAGGAGTTATAAACTGAGGTGCTGGGAAGCCAATTCTCAGGCCAGGAACACGGCGGATTGGCAAGGCGGAGAGGGCTGCCCCTGCAAGAGGGATGAGAGCTGCCTAATAAACATTTATTGCGCAGATGAGGCTATAAATAGCCCGTCGGCTCCCGAGCTGGGCACAGGGGAGAGGAGAGGGCAGGGGTAGACAGCCTCGTCCCTGGGCGCTGCGTGTAGTCATCACTCAGATGCAAGGACCATGGTGCAGGCAATGCCAAGGCCGGGGAAGGGAGAGAGGGAGAGATTGATTATCCCATAAATCAATTCCTGGGCACTGATTACAAAATAAACCGCCGGGGCAAAGGTCAAGTGCTTTATTATATCACCCAGCCCACAAGATTTATTTACCACTTGGGCCATCAGTCCCTCTTGCCGTCTATTAGAGGGAGCTGCAGCTCTCCTGTCTCCACTTCAGGCATGGTTTCTGCCCACAGACACAGCACAGGGCCGAGGGAAAGGATCCAGCAGCCAGGACCGGCACATCCAACCATCCTGGAGGACCTACAGAGCCACATCTCCAACGCTGGGACAGTTGGCAGCCAGACAGACTGGCACCACCAGTGCCCAAGGGTGCTCACTGAGTCCTCCATCACCAAGTCCTCCATCACCTCATCATTGTGGGAGAGACCCACAGGGTCTCCTCCATAAAGAGCTACAGCCAGCTGCCCTCTGGGTGCACTTCTTGTTTCTTTCCAGACTCTGGGAAAGACCAAACCCTTTGAGAGGACGGGTGGCTTCCCAGCAGGAGAGCAGGGCCTCACTCCAAATCAGATCCGTACCCAGCCAAGCCTTCCGTACCCACATCCGCCACCCGTATCCATACAGGGAGAGCTGCAGAAACTCAACTGGAATTCAGCCTACAAAACTTCATTTTTTTTTTCCCCCTCCCCTCCTTTTCCTTTCTAACTTTAGACTTTAAACACGGGCGGCAGTAAGAGGAATTCCTGGGAGTATTGTTCATCCCTTTCCCATAAGCTGCCTCCTCGCTGACCACGAAGAGATTTTTTTTCAGCCTGGCTCCCAAAATATAAAAAAAAAAACCTAAAATGGGCATTTTTGAGTCCTTTGCGTCAACCAAAGTAGAATCACGTCAGAGCAGTGGGATGTGTCACGCAAGTAAATGCTCACGGGCAGCGAGAGGCGCCAGCCCGTGTGCCGTGGGCAGGATGCCTTCTGCCCACCTCCCACCATGTAACTCCCATCTGCCCATGGCTGGGGGAGGCAAAGGAGCCTGGGTGCTGCTGGGCGGGCTGGGAGCCTGAGCTGGGGCTGTTTCCACTTATGGATGTTCCCACTGCCCATGAGGCTCTTACCTCATGACAGGCCCCTGCCATAATGGTTGCTGCAGTTGGCACTTGCCTGGGAGTTTATTTTTCTTTCCAGAAGCTCTGAATATTTCGGCTCCTATTTTAGCCTGTCTGACAGGAAAGCACGGAGGCTCCAGCTCCCAGGCCCAGCCCCACATTCCCACAACCGGTGTGGGACACCACCCTTGAGGGGACAGTCGAGGTGATGAACCGCAATGTGCTTCGACCCCAATGGAAAGCCCCCTGGTTGGGTATGCGATCCCCACCAACACTTCCTGCCCTAGGGTGGGGGTCAGCTGGCAGCAGCACTGGCAGCCCATGCTCTTTTCTGGCCCAAGCTCAGCCTCAACTGTCCAGCTTGAAAACATAAGGGACCCTCAAACTTCGAGAGGTAAAGCCCTCGCCCCCAGTTTCTCTGAACTGAAACAAAAGCATCCCCAGCCTGCCAGGACAGTTCTACATCCCAGCAGAGCCAGAAAAGCAGGACCACCTGTGGCATGGCCCCTGCTTCCTCAAGGGAGGCAGCCAATGCTGCAGGAGAAGTCCTAAGGGTGTGTAGATGATGGGCAGCTCTATGAGTTGCCTTTCTACTGCTGAAAAGGTACTGTGCTCATCTCCAGAGCCAGCATGGTCAGCCACAACCTGGTTCCACCTAGACAGGGAAGGGTGTGATGGATCATCAGCCCCTCCCGTGCTCTCAACAAGGAACCTGATGGAGTTAACACCTTATGCCAAGCCTCGATTGCCTTATTCCTAGAGGCTTTTGCAATTCCCTTGGAATGAATGCTCTGTTACTTTTAGGGCTTGGTATGTCTGCTCCTCTCCCGTAGAAGCTTGGACCCGCACGGGCACCCATCACCCCTATCATTTGGCCTAGCTCCACATTCCACGATGGCAGCAATGAACAGAGGTTGGCACGAGACATTTACATTCCCCAGCCCACTCTTCGCGCCTCCTGGCAGATCTACCAGTTCATATTTAAGCTGAAAGAGGGAAGATGGAGAAGAGCCTCACCAGCTGCAGTTCCCATAAATGTCAGGAGAGGAACAAGATCTTAGCAAGCCTTAATATACTATGCAAATCCTCAGAGCATGACCACATGTTGCCAGGGCTTTTTCTTCCCCTCTGTGGTAATCAGAGAGACAAGGATTAAAAGGGGAGTCGCCACAGAACTCAACAGTCCCCTCTGCTTTCCCAACATCCTGGGTCCGCCTAGGACTTTCACTCCAGAGCAGGGGGGATGTGGGTATATTTGGCACACATGCAAGGGGGTGAGGCGCGGGTGCGGGCTCCTGCCTGCATCAGTGAACAGCCAGGGATGCGGCACATGCACTGCTGAAAGTGAGACCACACTCCATGGAGACAGGAGGAGGAAGGACTATGGGGTGTCCAGGCACACCACTCCATGTACCTCCTTCTACAACCACATGTTGACATCACTTCATATTTTTCTCTATGAGGTTTTTTTTCCCCCCCTTTTCCTTTTGAGGCATGAGAAAAGCTCCATCACTTCCCTCTGCCATAACGATGTTGACCTGATTAAAATTTTTATTGGATTTTACAAAATAATTTCATACATACTGTTCCCTGGAGCCCCGCGAGGTGGAGGGGTAGGGGAAAGCAGGAGAGGAGAGAGAGTATATTAAAGAACAAGGTGGGGAAGGAAAATATTTTATTTTACTCTGAAATGATTTTTCCTGAATAATATATCAGAAATCTCACTTGCCCCCCCACCTTTTTTCCCCTCAAATAGCGCTCTGAAATACACCCCGGCAATGCGCAGGCATGAGCAAGTCGCCACTCAAGCATCCTGGGCTTATTTCAGTAAGAGCTTCGCTCTCCTACAGCAGCTCCCAAGCCCCTCTCACCATCCCTCAGGAGTGAGCCAGCCACAGCTAACAGGCTGCCACAGCCTTGGACACAGGCAGAGAGACAAGGGGACCACCCGCCCAAGTGGCTAAGAAGGCCAACAGCATCTTGGCTTGTATCAGACACAGTGTGGCCAGCAGGTCTGGGAAGGTGACTGTGTCCCTGTACTCAGCACCTCAAGTGCTGTGTCCAGTTCTGGGCTCCTCACCGTAACAAGGACATGAAGGTCCTGGAGCCCCAGTCAGGCTGGGGAAGAGGCTGGAGGGCAAATCCTATGAAGAGCAGCTGAGGGAGCTGGGGGTGTTCAGCCTGGAGAAGAGGAGGCTGAGGGGAGACCTTCTCACCACCTCCACTGACCTGCCAGGAGGGTGCAGAGAGGTGGGCGATGGTCTCTTCAGCCAGGTGACAGGAGATGGGACAAGGAGGAATAGCCTGCACCAGGGCAGGGTCAGATTGGACACGAGGAAAAAGCTTTTCACAGAAAGGGTTATGGGGCACTGGAACAGGCTTCCCAGGGAGGGGGCCAAGTCCCCACCCCTGGGTGTGTTTAACAGACAGGTAGATGAGGTGCTCAGGGATGTGGTTTAGCACAGGACAGGAATGGTTGGACACAATGATCTCAAAGGTCTTTTCCAACCTAGTGACTGTGTAGGACAGACCCTTGATGGTTTGGCCATCCACAGCACTTCCATCAGCCAGCCCGAAGCATCCCTCATGGTCCCAACTCCAGTTTTAACTCAGCGCTTTAACAGAAGACCAAACTGGGTGGGGTCAGCGCTTTGCTCCTCTCCCCTGAGGACCAGACCCCCGGGTAATCGGAGGACTAGCTGTTGCCTTCCAGAGCAAGGCAGCCACTCCTGCAATGGGCCCCAGCACAATACAAGTATCTAAAGCTTTTCTGGGAGCTCAGTGCTTGCTTCAGTTGTCCTTTCAGGAGCACACCCCCCCCCCCCCACAGGGATGCCTTGGCCTGAAATATAGTTTCCCAGGTTGATGTTGATGAAAATGATGATGTTTATAAGGCATCTGCTCAACAGAGCCCCCCCTGCCTCCCCCTACCCCCAAGAGGCAACAAATTTCTGAGCCAGACCTGATGCCAGAGGAGCCTCATGTGATAGCAATGGCAGTCAAGGAAAATCAGGGTGAGGGATAAATTGTGTTACTCTGGGCAGCATCCACAGCCAGCAGCTGACATTGCCTGCGAGTTTCTGACTCTCTAGGTGGTTCTCAAGGTCACATTGCTGGAGGTATTGAGGTAGCCTGGGTGACCTTCAATATAGGTTTTGGAATGAGTTTGGGAGGTGAGGGCTGAAGTTTTTTCCAGCATCGTGCTCTCTAACAACTGCTGTTTGACATCTCCCCACAGGTTCTTGTTTTCTTCCTGCAGCAAGCATTCAGACAAGCTCCGGGTGAGACTACCACCTCTGCCGGGCTGCAGCCCCCTAAACCCCAAGGCCCTGATGCTGCCCGCTGGGACACTGCACCCCCACACCCTCTCTGCTGTTACAGGGAGCTGTGGCAAAGCCTCAAAGCGCAGGTGAACCACCTTGTCCCCAGTGGCACCACATGCCATGCCCAGGAGCGCTCTGCCATCTGCCCGCAGAGCATCATCACTCCCGCCATCTCCCACTGTAGCACCATGCTGTGAGCACCCATGCATGTGAAGTCAGGCTGTATCTGTCACTCAAGACATCTTAATCTAGTCTTTTAACACTCCCTGCTACTCCTTCCCCCCACACACCTGAAGCCCCTGCTGGGTGGTGGCAGTGAGCAGGGCCAACCCTGGGAGCCCAAAGAGCAGAGGCCTAGCAGGACACAGAGGTACCTCGCAGAGGAAAGGGGTGCTCAGCGTGGTGCAGAACTAACTGAAGAATACTACAGCAGCCTGGATTAAAACTGCTCGCGGTATTAGGCTGTGCCCACCTCCAGGAAACACTATTACACAGCCCCACAGACAGCACCACACAGGCGTTAGTTCGGCTGACTCTGCTTTCCAGTTAAATGAGAGCAAAGGCAGCAACCACAAAGCCTCTGCAAGAAGCTAAGCACCACGATTCACCATGCAGCCTAACCAGAGCTGGACACAAAATGGCAGCTGCTCCAGCAAGTGGGCAAAGCCAGCTCTTGCTTTCCGGAATGCTGCCGTGCAGCCACTTAGCTCTGCATTCATTTCTACACTGCAGTGGTCAAAAAGAACAACCCATAGGGCCTAACCAAGGCCAAGTCCTTCTCGGGCATTCATCTTTAGAAGGAATAACGACTCCCCACGTGTATCTGCACTCAACTCTTCCCTGGCTTGCAAGGGGATATGAGGCACACACGACCCCTCTCCACCAGGCAGCCAAGAGACAGAGCTCACACGTGATCTGCAGGACCACTTCCAGGCCTTGTAGCTTCACCTCCTCCTGTGGGAGCTCCTGGGAAGCCTCGAGGCAGTGGAGCTCATGACCATACTTCAGCAGTACTCCAGGCAAGGCTCTCTGAGGGCAGCCACCAGCTCCCAGGCAACTGGCTTGGCTCCTTCCTCGTCCTTCAATCACACACATGGATGGGTTTAAATACATCAGATGGGTGGACCTCACATCTCCCTGTGGGAAGGGGCTGGAGCTGTCACAGGCGTGTTACTCAGGGGGCAAATTCAGTAACGCTCAATCTGCTCCCAGACCGGGGTGAAGGGACTGGCCAACATCAGCTCCCACCCCCAAAAGCCACCTTTCCCAGGCAAGGGTTGTGCAGAATGCGTGAAAGCTGCCTGCAGTCTGTCCCGCAGAAGGCCATGGTCACCTCGCTCTGCCTTCTCTGAGGCCATGAAGCATCACCCAAGCGCTGCTTTGCCCTGAACAAGGCCTTTAGTCTCCAGGTTTGTCAGCTTAGCACCTTGCCAGAACAAGGCCTCATTTTTAGTATTAAGAAGTAATGCATATTTATCAAGCCTAGTCAGGCAGCGGGGAGGGGGAAGCAGCTGGCAGCAGGCTCCCTCTCCCCATCTGACATGTAATTGCCTTTTATTTTTTAAATTTTTTCTTTTTTTTCCCCTAGTTTCAACAGCTCTCCAGCTCTAGTCCTTATAATTACGATGAAAAATCCCTCACACTCGAGCCTGGCGCCTCGCAACCCACACGCCAATGTGTTCCCACCTAAAAGCCTCGTTGGAAAAACCCCTAAAATATTTCAGAGCCTCCGCTTTGTTCCTGTCCTCCCCTTCCATCATTGTATTCACCCGGCCTTCAATTATTTACAAGCACACAAACCGCTCCCGCCTGGGTTTTCAACCAGTATTAATCAGTGAAGCACCAACTAAACCAAGGGAGGAGCAGCTCCAAAGGCTCAGTCCGGAGAAGGACCTGTCCTGCTGTCTCTGAAGATCCCTTCTTCCCCCCGCAACACACAGCGGGAAGGACAGGATAAAACCAGCTTTGCTTTTTTGTTTCATCTCACTGCCTGGTTTTGCCAGACACACACAAGCACGCTCATGCCCACGGAGACCCGCTCCCCGGTGCTGACCTACTTTTCATTCCCATCCTTGCGAGACAATTCTCATCTCCCGACGCAGCCCGAGGTGTTCCTGGAAGCGGCCATCCGCACCCTGCACAGTGCCCTGAGGCAGCACCTCTGTGCTTGGCACACAGGGCAGGCCCCTGGGCACCAGGAGAACATCCTTGACTTCAGTCAAGGATAAAGCCTTTGAGAGTCTTCAGCCAGCCCTGGCGCTTCCTTGGATCTGGCACAGCATCACCTATCTCCAGGGCTTTGTCTCCATCCTTTTCAAGTGGCAGCTGTTCTGAGAAGACAGCTTTCCTTGGCTGGTGGGTGCAGAGGGTTGCACACAAGGTGGTCTCCTTCCACAACTGCTCATCATTTCTAGCTTTTTGGTCCTCCACCATTTTAATTAAACATGCTCCCACCAATCAGAGGCCAATACATTGCGACAGGGACAGGACATTCCTCTAAAGCCATGGGCACAATCACAGAATTGTAGAATCACAGAATTGTAAGGGAAGGACCTCAAGAGATCATCGGGTCCAACCCCCAATCAACCAGTCTTCAGTCAATGAATCCTTTTAGAGGCTGGGTGAGACCCCACAGACAATGCTAAGCTTTCCACAAGCCCAGGGCTGGTACACCCCACCTCTCAGTCTCTTGATGAGGACTTTAAAGCCTCACACAAAAAGCAGAAGCTGACTTTGGAAAGATGTTTTTGTTCTTTGCGCCTTCACTTCGGATCCAAAAGCAAAGAGTTCTTGAAAACATAATGCAAGCAGAAAAGAACAGGTCTGTTCCCTTGAGAGCATCTTTGCAGGAGAATCCTGCATGAAGCCTCAGGGTCACTGGGCATCTCATTAGAAGACAGGAGTTTGGGTTTAAACCTATTACCATCACCAGTTCACAAACTGGGGCCACCCTGTTCTAAATCAGAAGGCTGAGGAAGGGCAGGTGATGGGCACCAGGCAGGGTCTCGCTGCACCACACCCAACTTACTCATCCCACACATAGCACCACTAAGCAAAGAGATGTCACAAGGCCTTCATCATGCCTGGAATCACAACATCCCTGATTCACATGAAATGCTTTTTATACAAAACCCTGAGATAAAAATAAAACCAAGGGGTCAAAACTTCACAAGAAACTTGTTTCATTCCCTTCAAGATGGAGAAACCAAGACAAATGTAAACAGCTCAACTTGACCCAAATATTTTCTTCGTTGCTGAGTAACCCTGCAAAAAAAAAAAAGTTATCTCCCCAGCATCTGTGGAGATTGGATGAAGGGAACGTTAAACAAACAGCCCTTATCCCTCAGTTTAGGAATTTCAGCCTGGACATGAACTCCTGGGACCGCTGCTCTTGCGCCACCCCTGACCCCTTCCAGCAGGGAACAAACAGAGGGGGAGGGCAGGAAGCATCTGGAACATCTCCAGCACTTGAACCTGCTGTTGACATGGAGGCTTACACGAACCACTCGGGTTCACAGCTTTCCAAGCTCTTCCAAGAGGAGGATGTGGTCGCTTTGTGAGGGTTCTGAGCAGGGAATGCTCTCAGGCCACAGCTGTGGCACAAGGTGGGGTGGTCACAGTAGATGGCTTTGAGCCACTTTGGGGAGCAGCGGGCACCTCCCAAGGCGCTTAGACATTACAGCCCACCTCAGTATCACACTCAGGACCCGATGTACAGGGTCTTTCAGCACTTCACTATCAGATTCAGACTTTTCCTGTGTCTTTGGAGGCGGAGGGAGATCAGATAGATCTGCTGAGAGATTCAAGCATGAGGTTTTAGTCTCCTTCGTGCTCTGGAGGTCAAGCTTGCTCACTCCTTTGCTCCCTCACAGCAGATAAGCATTATCTCAACACCACACAAGATGCTTTTAGAGATCACCTTGGCCCTGCTAAGCTGTGCAGCACTTTCACACCACACACATCCTGGAGCTGGAAGTGCACAGCAAGCAAAGCTGTGCCTGCAACACAGGATGCTCAGGATGGGTGGGATGGGGAGATTACAGCTCTGAAAACAGCAGTCCTTCCAGTGACAGCAGGCTTCTCTGCTGAGATTCTCCTGGAGTAACTGCGGGCCTCAAGCTCTAAGGTAGGGATGTCTTCCCCAAACGTGTGGGCAGGGTTCTTCCACCCTGGGATGGGGGAAGCTCTCACCTCTGGAGAACTCTCTCAAAATACTCAGTCTGATCACACATGAACAAGACAGCCCGTGGGCTGGACCTTCTTCTGACTGTGGGAGGTCAACTCGTGCTCAGTTGCTGAAAGGAGCAGGTCACCCTGAACCTCTGGGTTTATGTTCCATCTGCCAAACTAAAGATTAAGGCCGTTTATTTTGCAAGGGTCCTTAAAATCCCAACACAGTGCAAGTATCGCAGATCCAGCCAGAGCTCTGAGGGAGGACAGCCACCTGGACGCTCCTGTCCTAGGCAACTGGAGCTGCATCTCTTAGATCCTTGGAGAACCTGGGATATTTTAACATTTTGAAAGCTGCTAGCCCTGGCCAAACTCCCAGCAGTTGTGTTTTAACCTTCAGGTGATGCATCTCCTCAACACACACAACAAGCAAGGTCGGGGACCTTCCTGGAAGAAGCGACTACAGATATTGAGCTCACTCAGAGAATTAAGAGCTGAAATCAGCTCAAAGCTCCAAGCTTTCTTTCTGCTACACTGAGGATCCACATTGGGCTGCAGTGCAGCACTGGGAGCAGGCTTTGCTCTTCCCCAGTTGCTGCCTGAGCCTCCACCAGTGCCAACAGCTCTACAGGGCTAGACCAGGAGCTCCAGTCCACCATAGAGGTCAACATAGCCAAGCTGTCCCCTGTACGTTGGGTCAACTAGTCCCACAGTGGGATTCCCACCTGCTCGCCGGTGGCTGTGGAGCAGAGCCAAGCCAAGATAGGTATGATGCAGCCAACACCAGGTCCCCATCCCCTCCAACCTCTCCCCACAATACTCTTGAGCCAGCACCAGGCATAAGGTTCAGACCCTCAAGCCTTCAGCAGATCACCTCTATGGGAACCTAACCCAGCAGCACCGCATGAGAATTTTGAGACATACGTGTCACGAGCAATGAGGCTGCTGAGAAAAGCCCATGTTTAACTCTCGGGTTCAAATATATTCTCCTCCATCCACTCCAGATGCTACTCAGACACTTTGGAAATAGATATTTAAAGATATCATGATCAAAGCAGGAGGGGGAGGAGGAGAGTGAGGGCAAGGGCAAAGGAGCCCCATTAGTAGGAAATCAGAATTCAGCTGCATCCCTTACACGAGGCAAAGGTGAGAGAAAAGCTCTACAAGGAGGACAACATGGGAACAGAGCAGCACTGGCTTCCTGAACATCTGTAAGCAGAAGACACGCTCACTGCTTCCATACGGGAAGGGGCACGAGCTCAGCAGTTCTGCACGGTAGGTGGAGGGGAATTTGAAGCAGCTTTTTCACAGCACCGGTTATTTCTGGATGTTCAAGGACCAAGAATAGCTCCTGCATCTTGCAGGCCCAAATACGGGCACCCAGACATCTGCCTAGGGAGAAACAGACTGATGTGTGGTTAGGTGGTCTAGAGAGGTCCTTCTCCCCATCTGGTCTGCCCTGGTGAGACCACATCTGGAATATTGGGTCCAGTTCTGGGCCCCTCAGCTCAAGAAGCATATAGAACTCCTTGAAAGAGCCTTGTTCAGGGCCACCAAGATGAAGGGAGTGGAACCCCTTCCTTATGAGGAGAGGCTGAGGGAGCTGGGCCTCTTTAGCTTGGAGAATAGAAGACTGAGGGGTGACCTTATCAATATGTAAAGGGCAAGAGTCAGGAGGATGGAGCCAGGCTCTTCTCAGGGATGGCACAACAGGACAAGGGGGCAACGGGCACAAGCTGGAGCTGAGGAAGTGCCATGTGATTATCAGGAGAAACTTTCTCACTGTGAGGGTGATGAAGCACTGGGACAGGCTGCCCAGAGAGGTTGTGAAGTCTCTTTCTCTGGAGACATTCAAACCCACCTGGACACGTTCCTGCATGGTTTAGTCTGGGTGATCCTGCTCTGGCTGGGAGTTGGACTAGATGGTCTTTCAAGGTCCCTTCCAACTCCTAACGTTCTGTGATCCTCCTGGCTTTGTGTGTGTGTGTGCGTGACGTGTGGTTGTCCTGCTGCCATGCTTTATGGAAGGTCTCTTCCAACTCCTAACTCTCTGTGATTCTGTGACTCTCAGCACAACAGAAACCCTTTGGCAAGATGGAAATGGGACAAGTAGCCATGAGACCCGAGCACTGTTTGCTGTACAATCCCTGCTTCACCTCAAGAAGGACAAAGGCAGCATTCCCACTGGGCAGCTCTGTGCTAGCACTGGCCCATTAGCAGTCACACAACTTGACTCTGTTACTGGGGGGGCAAAAGCAGTTTCATCCCCATGAGTACTTCTTTAGGCACTCCTGGCCACAGCACAGCGGAGGACAATCCTTTATCACCCCACATAGCTCAGGAACCTATAAAATAGAAACAGCCACCAAGGAGCTTGTGACAAAGAATTTGTGCCTACCAGCGAGTCAGAGCAGCTCAGCTCACACCTACAGTGCAATGTGTCTTCTCCAGGATGGTGACAACCTCCCTCCATCTATTTCCTCTAAGGCAGGAGGGAATGGACTCAAGCCACAAGGCAGCTTGGCCTCAAGCCCATGGCACGCATGCAACAAGCTCTGTGCCCCAGCTTTGGGGTCTGCACGTGGTACTGTTAGCCAGGGGCCAACCCCAGAGCCACCAGTACAAATGCTGAACACGAAGGATCCCATAGCAGCCACAAAAGAATAGGTGAATGACCTATCTAATCCCAAGCTTCCTCCATCAGGCAGGAACTGGTGCTAATGGGGTCATTTATGCTGGTATTGGTGTTACAGTGCCAGAACGTGACTCATGTCTTTGATGGGAGCTCAGAAGGACTTGGGAATTTACATCTCCTCTTGCCTTCCCCTAGCCAGGCCTCTGATGAGGAGGGTCAGGAAGCATCATCCAGAAGAACTGGCACTGCAGAAGCCCAAACAAGCTCCCCTTCTGCTCAGTGCGGTTGGCCAACACCCCACGGGCTGCTCTACGGTGGGAAGATTTGGGGTTGGATGCTGTCAGTGCCTGCAGTGTTGCATGCAAGGAGGGACCGAACCCCAGCACTCCACATCTCAGGACAGAAACTTCCAAAGGAAGAGGGAAAAGTAGGTCGTCCTGGAGCCAGACCACATCCACAGCCACTGTGCTGGATGGGGACAAGCACCCACCAAAGGCACACAGATAATGGCCCCCCCACCACTTCAGTGCCAAGGAGCAAAAAGCAAGGTGGGGACAGGGAGGGTGACGTTTCAGCAGCCGACAGTGCACATACTGCAGCTAGGAAGCTCCTGTACCTTCACTCGCATTGCCCCTGTTCTCTGAGGACCCAATTCCGAGCCCTCCAAAAATCAATGAGATAACAAGGAGATGAGTTGCAGCCAATATGGATTTGTCAAGAGGAAATCACATCAAGCCAATCTATCTTCCTCCTATAACAGCGTAACAGGCTTTCAGCAGAGCGCACTACCTGTCACATCTCAGCTTTGGAAAGGCTTCAGACCTTACCTTACCTGCCATTCCTATAGGAATGTGGTCCCAAGAGAAGCTACAATGGGGCAGGTAAAAAGCCATGTGTAGAGAGCAGACACCAGCAGTCTCTCCTCTGCTACAAAGAAAAAGCACGTTGGCAAATGGGATTTTGTTGGAGTCACCCACTGGCTCTGTTGGGGCTTTTGCTGAGGACCTGGGTGATGGAGCAGAAAGGAAAATTGTTAAATCTGCATGTAGCATGAAGGTGGGGAGGATGGCAAGTAGAAGACAGGATTAGATGATCTTGACAACTCCAGAAATCATCCCTTTTCCAGCCAGATACAGGGGCCAGGTTTTTCTCTCTGGCAGGAATAATCAGCTGTCTGAGAACAAGCATCCAAACACAACAAACATTTTCAGGGCCTACTGCTTCACTGCTCTTGCATGTCAAGGGCTACTGATGCTGCAAGGGATCTGGGGCCTCTGATTCCTCACCCTGTGACAGCAGCATCTCAGGTCCAATACGGACCAGCAGCACGTTGTGTTAGGCAGGCATGTGCCCAGGGCATCCCTCACCCAAACAGCTTGCAAACAGAGTCAATATCAAGCTCAAAGGGCTCTGAACAGGATCAAGAAATGTGAATTCCCGCTCCCAGGCTGCTCTTCATCTACTGTATCACGGTCACCTCAGAATCACAAGGTTGGAAAAGACCTTTAAGATCATCAAGTCCAACCACTCTCATCCTAAACTAAACCATATCCCTAAGTACCTCGTCTACCCTTTTTTTGAACACAGCCGGGGAAGGTGACTCAGCCCCTCCCTGGGCAGCCTGTTCCAGGCCCTGACAACTCTTTCAGTAAAAAATTTTTTCTAATGTCCAATCTAAACCTGCCCTGGCACAGCTTCATGCCATTCCTCCTTGTCCTATCACCTGTCACCTGGCTGAAGAGACCATCACCTATCTCTCTATAACCTCCCTTCAGGTAGTTGTAGGTGGTGATAAAGTCTCCCCTCAGCCTCCTCTTCTCCAGGCTAAACCACCCCAGCTCCTTCAGCCGCTCCTCATAGGATTTGCCCTCCAGCCCCTTCACCAGCCTGGTTGCCCTTCTCTGGATGTGCTCAAGGACCTCCATGTCCTTCTTATGGTGAGGAGCCCAGAACTGGACACAGTACTCGAGGTGTGGCCTCACCAATGCCAAGTACAGGAGCACAATTACTTCCCTAGACTTACTGGCCACACTGTTTTTGATACAAGCCAAGATGCCATTGGCCTTCTTGGCCACCTGGGTACACTGCTGACTCATATTCAGCCTGCAGTCAACCAACACCCCCAGGTCTTTCTCTGCCTGACAGCTCTCCAGCCAGTGCCCCCCCAAGCCTGTAGCGCTGCATGGGGTTATGTCCCATGTGCAGCACTCTACACTTGGCAACTGGAACCTTTGCCACCTTTCCCAGGAGGTGTTCCCAGGTCAGCAGCTCATCACACTAGTGACGACAGCCGAGCACATACACTGCTGGGCACACCATCCATGCTTCACAAAGTTGTCCCAGCTGCATCCCCCAGCCCTTCCCACAGCCAGCCACACCTATTCTGCTGTCAAGGGACCTTCCTCTTTCCCCACTACATCTCCCTCACTCCCAGCCTGCAGTCTCTGCAGGACAAGGACAGAGTTTTCAAACAAGTGACACATCCTTTCCTTAAGGAGAGTTCCTTTCCACAGCCAACTGCAGGGAAGGCTGCGAAGCATCAACAGATTGATTTGGCTCCTATGGAGGTGACTAATGGGAACACAATCCAACAGCTAAGGCAGAGGATGAGATGTCAGTGTGCTCCCACCCCCTGTGGGACAATGCTTCCTTCACACGTAATGAGGGAACCCTCATAACATGCTCCCCCAGCACCCCAGCCTATGCAT
This sequence comes from Porphyrio hochstetteri, assembly GCA_020800305.1. Lineage (NCBI taxonomy): Eukaryota > Metazoa > Chordata > Aves > Gruiformes > Rallidae > Porphyrio > Porphyrio hochstetteri. The sequence goes on along the minus strand of CM036915.1, from coordinate 11,409,369 downwards.
CTCCTGGGTGAAGGCGGTACGGTTTGACCACGCGCTCCGATGATCCCAGACTGGGAAGCGGATGTTTGAGCGGGTATTTGGTTCAGAAGCATCCTGCTGCCGGCTGGCAAAACCCCCTTTGCTGCTGTGGATGTGAGCGATGGGTATTGACAAGGCAGATTACACAGAGCATCACCCAGACCGTGGGCTTTTAGCACCCTGTGGAGCATGATTGAACGCAGTCTTAGCCCTCTGGAATAAAGGCTGAAAGCAAGCACTGCAGCAGAAATTCGAGTAAGGCTCAGGGGTCATCCCAGGGCAGGTCTCAGCATGGTGAGGAGCAAGGCAATCTGTGTGTCAGGAGCTTGACCAAATTTAAAGGAGGGTCAGCGGAAGAGCCAAAGCAGACGATGTATTTATTGGCCAGGAGCAAGTTCAAGCCATAAAAGCAAGGCATCAGCATCAATCCGTGAGGACCTGCCAGCTCTCTCACTGGGACTTCCTGGGCTTTCCCTCCTGAAGGATGGGTGACACCATGTGCATCCATACAGCCAACTCACAGCATCAGACAACCTTCCACAGCCTGCTGCTGCGTCTCCTCCTTCAGAAGGGCTTGGGCATCCTTACTGCACACCTCACGCTGCCGAAATGCCCGTGAAGTTTAAAACGGGGCTGTCATCACTTCTGTCATTGCCAGTGCTGCAAGGGTGTCCTACAATTTTGTGGGATCAGCTCACAGCTAAGGGCCCATTTCAGGAGCTGGGTGGAAGTTACAGGCAAGGTAAATTCAGCCCCAACTTGCACTTGGAGCTCTGGAAGCCAGGGGTTAGTGGTGCAACTGGCACAGTCTGGTCAGCTCTTGGCTTTCACTTCCTTGTGTCCCTCACCACCTTTAAGCTACATCAGAGTACTTATGATCCACAATATCAACACTGGGGTCTCGGCTCAGCCTGAGAAGAGTGCCACAGACTTTGGTCACCTCTCAGCTAGACCCCAGCAGTGTAACAGCTCTGCAGCACGCAAGAAACGCCAGCCAAAACATCCTCTGCTGTATCAAATTAGCATGGAAGCTGTTTGGTTCCTCTGGAACAGGACTGGGGCAAGTTTATTTGGAACAGGACAGATATTATGGACACATATCACAGAACATTAGGAGTTGGAAGGGACCTCTAAAGCTCATATAGTCCAACCCCCTGCCAGAGCAGGATCCCCTAGATCAAATCACACAGGAATGTGTCCAGGCAGGTTTGAATGTTTCCAGAGAAGGTTGGGAGAGGTTGGCTCTCTGAGTAAAGCAATGACAGTCATGGCATGACATGGAAAGAAAGAGATGGTGTTAGTGCCTCTGCTGAGCTCATACAATTCCCCTACAGCTCAGCTCCCTCATCTGTAAAGACAAGGATAACTTTGCTCACCTCCTAGCTTCCCATCTGCATCAGCTAAAAAGAACAAAGGTCTGGTCCCAGGAGGCCCTGAGTCACTCTGCTGAAGGTGCTGTCTTCTTTTCAGACAAGTTAATAGGCCCGGTGGTTAAAAAGCACCACACCTTGCTGGGATGTGCCAGAAGAGAGGACTTATCAAGACAGGCAGCTCCGACACCTCATCTTGCAGGCTCCCAAACATCACTATAGGCCTTTTCTTTCCCTGCCGCAGCCAATTTTCACTGTGAGCCATACTGCTTTATTACGGGCTCTCTAAGGTCCCCCCCAACCCCCTGCAACACTTCCAAACTCATCCCAGACTACCTAAATGCCAGGCGTTGCAGGCAGAGAGCCATTAGCACTGCAGCGCTGTTATTGCTGCTGCCTGGGCTGGAATTAATGCAGCTCAGACACAGGGCAGGGAAAATATTGACTTTCCAGCTAATCAACCCAAATTCCATGAAAGCTACAACTTCAAACTTCAACAAAAAAAGATCCATCAATGATTCATAAATATTTGAAAGTGCCAGATAGATTGCATCTGGATTGCTGCAGTGCAGGGGGGGCGAGGTCTGGCTGAGGAGATGGACCAGACAGCTGCTCAGACCTCGATGGCATGTGTCACCAGGGCTGCACACATCTTCCCAGCCTCAGACAGAGAACTGATGCTACATCCCAGTGCTGTTTAGCTCACTGGTGTAGCCCTACTCACTCCAGAGTGCCCAATGTGCAGGTAGGATGTCCCACCCCAGCTGCTGGGACCACAAAGGTGAGATGCCCAACACCTCAGTCACTCCATTTCTGACTCTGGAATTAACAAATCTATATACACCATCTCCTTCACCTGCCCACTAACCAGTTTGCCGGTGTTCCTAAAACATACCAGCTTCCTGGGAAGCGAGGTGGTTTCTTAGCCTGGCCTTCTCTCCACCCTGCCCAGCCGTCTCACCTTCACGCCATCCATCCAGCCAAGGAGGCGCGTTTCATTTTCCTAACAACTTCTCCGAGGAAAACAAAATCCAGGAAATTATGCAACATGCAACAAGTCAAGAACGATCTATCTTTACTTCACCCTACAGAGAAGTGCCAACAGAAAAGAACATTAATCTGGTGTCTAACTCCAACACAGAGGAGAGGGGGGTGGAACTTTTTGGAAGGGAACACTTAGAATAACTAACTTTAGTTGCACAGCAGACAGCCTTTGTGCTGCACACACACTGCTCTGCAAAGCCATTTCAGGCTGACGCTGTCCTCCAAGCCTCCGGAGAACCTAGCACCAAGTCCCCTGGTGAAGCCATATATTTGGCTCTGGGAATCAAGAGGAGAAGCAAACCTTGGCCTGAAACACATGACTCCTTTGGTGGCAACTGATGCAAGGACAGAGTCTCGGATGCGCTGGAAGAGCCCTGTCCCTTCTGGAAACTGAGGGCAGCTATCAGAGGAGAGCCACAGAAGGTACATAGCACCATGCTGAGCCTTATCTACCAGCATAAGGAAACCAAACCCTCCTTTTCTTTCAACCAACAGAGTCCCTAAAACACTGGTTCTGGATGTGAGACTGGGGGCTGGGGTGTGTGTTAAAAAGAAAGCTTCCTGAAGCAAGCCTTCCCATCTTGCACACCAAAGACATCTCTAACACAATCCATTCTACAAGCACTGGTGGTTCCCCCAAATGTCTACATATAACCTCTCCCTCTAAATATTTCAATCAGATTTTTCCCTACTCAGGAAAACAATGGGATAGTCACTCAGAGTAATTTAGTGAGCTTGTCAGGAGTCACAGAAGCATCGCTTTTAGTTGGCAGGGATGGCACATCAATGAGTTTGACCCCCCCACCACCTGCTTCAGGAGTCACCCCTTGGTTCAGTGCCAGAGGGGTTCCTACACCACAACAGAGCACTGCCAGCATCACAACCGTCAGCAAAGCTGCACACGGGCATTTACCACTCCACCTGGGTGTTCTACCACACTGGCTAGGGCTGCGAGGCAGGCCTGCTCCTCCAACACTGCCGCCTGCACACCCATGTCCTTGTTCCTGAGGGCAAAACTGTTTCCCTGCAGGAGAATCAGAGGCCAAGGTTGAGGTGTGGGACATCAGTTTAAGTAAAAAGCTGTTTCAGGAACCCCATGCCCTTGAGTTGGCACACGTAAATCAGCGGCATGCTAGCAGCTGCACCAAATAATCCCCCCCCAAAGCGCATGTGTCAGTGTTATTTCTTCCTTCAGAGATCATTAACAGCTCGTGCCCAAGGTCAGGAGTCAAGCCTACGGCTTTGCTGCTGATAGCAAGGAAAGCAGCTTTGTGGTGACATAGGGCACAACCTGCCCAGCTAATAGACTCACAGGAACTCTGTCCCCAGAGCTCATCCACTCCCCCCACCCCCAGTTTATAAATAATAAATTACCATTGTGAAGCTGCTCTCTAGGAAGAGCATCCTAAGCCTTCCCCACCCCTCGGTGAGCGTAAACACAGGGATGAGGAGCCTGAAAACTGCAGTGGATTAAAATCACTCTAAAATCAGCTTCAAAGCTGGCAGGAAAGCCAAGCCAAAAATCTTCTGCAGAAGAGAAGGGTTTTAGCAGACAAGACCTAAAATGGGCAGGCTTGGGACCAGCCTGCCACTACCACCGGGAAGGGCGCTCAGTCACCATAGAGACAACATAGAGGCACGATGCTCCCGTCCCAGCTTTGCAACCTCTGTCTCCTCCGAGGCTCCAGAGCAGATGGCCAGCTGCGAGCGAGGGGAAGGAGGGACTGGTGAAATGCTGCATGTAAATAAGGCTGCTAAACACTCCTGTTGCGACTCGGCGGCAGCCAGGAAAGGCTATTAAGGGGCTGCTGCAGGCAAACGGTTAGCCAGCAGTAATGAGCTGGCTACGAGTGACTGATTCCATGTCAAGGTTGGGCGGTATCGATCAGAGATGTACGGCTGCAGCCCTGCCACTTCGGAAAAGACGCGGGCTGATGGATGGCCCGCGAGGCCCTCAGCATCAGGGAAAGGCAAGGGAGCGCAGTGTCCCGAGGGACACCAGGACAGCACGGTCACTTTGAACTGGAGCCATCCTGAGCGCTGAGCTTCTGTCCATATCCAGAAGCAAATGTCCCAATGCCCTCAGGAGCATCTTTTCACGACAGATTTCTCTCTGGGTCTGGAAGCAGAGAACAGGGATAACACATTTCTCCAAAGAAGTAAAGCTATGTGATTTGACCTGTTGGAGATTGCTCCCCGCTGCCAGCAAAGAGAAGGTGAAGAGGCACACGACCATTGCTCTGTTTTCACCAGGGAAAGACTGCGTCAGTGCAGCTCAGACTGTCACATCACTGCACAACCCAAGCAGCAAGTGCTTCTTGAGGAGTCCAACACATTGCTCACCAGGCTCAGAGGGACTCTTTCATCCGAGGTGCTGTCCACCTTCATCTCCGGCCTCTGTGCCAGGAACCTGCTCACCTGTGAGGGTAAATCCCCTGCTCCAAGAGAAGAGAAGAGCTCTGCACCTCAGGGGTGGTCCACTGGAGCTTCTCAGCATATGTTTGGTGCCCAAAGCAACATCAGCTGGTCAAATACATGCAAGGCCTTCTGCACAGCTATGTGCAGACCCAAGGGGAGAGGCTGGAATGACATCTGTTTGGATTGCAATAGCATGGTGAGACCTTGACAGATTGGGGCCGCAAAGGGCAGAGGAGAGGACTGTCCCCGCTCCCGGTGCTAACCCATGCACTCAACATGGGGGTTGGACCAAATGATCTCTTGAGGTCCCTTCCAACCCCTACAATTCTGTGATCCCAGCTTTGTTTGGATGACCTGGGTGGGGTGTTGAGATGAAAAATCCGCCTGGAATCAGTCATGAGACCAGTCACCTGCAGTTACGGATTTCTCAGGGTCTGCACTCCACCATCCCACCTCGACTCAGCCTAAAAAGGCGAGCGGTAGTCACAGCTCAAATACTCTATTTAAAGGCTGCCTGGAGGACCAGAAGTTAATTTTCAAGCTAACTGACCTAAGCTCTGTGCCATAGTTCCTCAGGAGGAGTCGGGGAGGGTGGGGGGTACTGCTAATGCATGTCTAGAGAGAATGTGTTTTACCTCCCAGCTCTTATTCCTCATTATTAATGTCAAGGTTTTTTAACAAAATTTGTCTTGGTCAATTAACTCAGACAGGGATGCTTGTAACATTCCAAATAAAGCCAGCCACATCCTGTGCTCGGAAAGATGAGTGAGCATGGCTCAGGAAACAAGGGAATGACAAGGGCAAGGCATGACTCACATCTACCCAGCTCCTGCATCCCAGAGAACAAGCCACCCCCGCCAGTGAGCCACAGATACCACCACATTGAGGGGTTCCTGCTTTCCCAGTAAGGGCTCTAGTTACTCTCCCACAAACTGATGCTACCGCTGGCCTGGGGCAGAGAAGACAAAAACCTACCACAACAAAAATATATCACAAAAAACCCCCGCATTATATGTCATAAGGACCCTGCTTTGGCAGCGGGGTTGGACCCAATGATCTCTGAAGGTCCTTTCCAACTCCTGTGATCCAGTGATTCTGTGATCACAAGTCACAGAGATGCCTGCAGACTAAAAAAACCCAAAACTAGGAAGAGGGGTCCCCTTCTCGTAGGAAGGTGTTGCTTTCACATCAAAATCTCTCTCGGTTTCATTTTTATCAAGCTCAATGACAGTACAGCACCACTGAAGGTATGGTCACAGACAGGTGGAGGCCAGGAAGGGCCCACCAGTGTCCCTGAGGTTTGGGATAAGGATCATGCCGTGGAAGCTGAAGCCAATCCCTGCATTTTCCAGCAGTTACTTACACTCCACAGCGGGTCACTTTGTGCTGAAAGGCAGCAACCAGTCAGCACCTAAGGGAGACACAGGGATGGCTGCATGAATCTTTGACTGGAGTCCCAAAAATCCTTTAGGCCAGCCCACACTGAAAAGTATTGTTCCTGTACTGAAGCAGCCAAATGCTGGCCTAAAGTACATCTACCCATGAGAAAAGATTAGTTGCAGGGAAATCTGGTCAAAAAAAATAACTTAAAACTGTTTCATACACCCAAAATAAAGTGTTTTGACTGTCAAAACTTCACCTCTCAGCTGAAAAAAGCCCTGTACCAAGCTGAGGGTGAAGCTTCCACATAAATAGGTGGCCTCCTACAAGCAGTGGGGAAGGGTTCCTGGAAGCTGTCCCCTCTACTCCCTGCTTTTCCCGAGGAACAGCCTCACAGGTGTATTTTTTGGAATTAGAGCACACGTCATTTCCAACACGAACACACACAGGGCTTGCTAACATCTCCAATCCAAAACACAGACAAGGCAGGCACAAACCAGCGGGTGCCTGGAGCAAGAATTGCCTCCGGCCGCCCCATGGGTTTCCCTCAGCAAGCCAACTGCTAATGAAGAGCTAGTAATGACCCGTCTTAGGGGACCGGCCCCCGCACACCGCGTGGGGAGGGCAGACCTCACTGCAGACTGTCACCTGCATTGCCAGATGCAGCCAGAGCAGGAGAGGGAAGGCTCCAAGCAAGCACCAACATCGACAAGGGACAAGGCTGGCACAGAGAGAAGCAAAGTGCTGGTGTCCATGAAGGGAACCCAGATCTGTGTGAAAGGGCTCGTCTGGGTGAGACTTTATTCCCACTGCCACCACGATTTCATTTTCAGGCCAGAACTCAGTCCAAAGCTGGATCTCAGCTCCTGCCAGCCAATGGCATCCTGTACTGTGACAGGAATGGTGTGACCAGCAGGAGTAGAGAAGTGATGGTTCCGTTGCTCAGCTCTGATGAGGCCACACCTGGAATACTGTGTCCAGTTTTGGGCCCCTCACTACAAGAAGGACGTTGAGATGCTAGAGCACATCCAGAGGAGGGTGATGAAGCTGGTGAAGGGTCTGGAGCACAGTTCCTGTGAGGAGTGGCTGAGGGAGCTGGGGCTTTTTAGTCTTGAGAAAAGGAGGCTAAGGGGAGACCTCATCGCTCTCTGCAACTACCTGCAAGGTGGTGGCAGAGATGTCAGGGTCGGTCTCTTCTCTTGGGTGACAAGTGATAGGAGAAGAGGGAATGACTTGAAATTGCACCAGGGAGGTCCAGGTTAGATATCAGGAAGAATTTCTGTACTGAAAGGTTTGTCAGACATTGGAACAGGCTGCCCAGGAAGGTGGTGGAGCCACCATCCCTGGAGGGATTTAAAAGTCATGTAGATGAAGTGCTGAAGGACACAATCTAGAGGTGGACTAGGCAGGGTTAAGCTGTGGTTGGACTCAATGATCTAAAGGGTCTCTTCCAACACAGGCATGCTATGATACTATGATTCATTCTAGCTCTGCACCGCTCACATTTGCACAGACCTGCATGGTCTGAGCCTTGGTGCTTCTCCCTGCCACAACACACCTCACCCAACCTAGTCTCCCCACAGCCAGAGACCCCCCCATGATGCTGACACCCCAGGCCAAGCAGCAGCAGCCTGTTCCACAACTGAATGAGTGTGCCATATTGGTGAGAGGGCATCTCATTACCTGCACTGGGACACACGATGAACCATAGCTCACAAGATAAACAAGTTCCAGTCTCTGACACAAGAGTGCAGAAAGATTATTGCTGTGGATTCAGGTACAAACTAGGACTTCAAGAAGAGCAAGACTGATTTAGACTCATTCCTGGAGCTTTAGCTGGGTGTTCACAGGGCACCCAGAGAGGAATTGCATGGAGCAGAGCAGTCTGTGAGCTGTCACCGCTGTGCAAGAAAATAAAAGCCTGGAGAAGGCCAACTGTCCATCCAGCAGCCCAAAGAGCTTTCAGAAGAACATTTTAGAAGAGAAACCATTTGATGCTGACTGGAAACAGGAGTAAAACCTCCTGGATTGGCATTTTCCTAGCAAAGGCAGCGAGTTGGGAGGAAACCAGCAGTGCCAAGAGCAAAGGCTTCTTTAGAGGGTGGTGGCATCTGCTTTTAATCGTTTTATTTTAATTATTTCACATTTAACATCCATGCTTTTGGTGCCACAGAGAGCAAAGACTTCTCGGGGCCTGCGCGCTTGAGCGGAGCCGTGCGCACGTTTAAGTGACTGCAGGATCTAAGCCTGAGTTGTTACTAAGTACTAGGTAAGCAAATTTGCTTAATAGGATTTTTAATTTGCCATTATCCCTTTAAAATATATTTGTTCTGGGCTAAATAGTAATAAATTAGCCTAACAGCCGCTATTTATATTTCTTAAGCGTCTCGGAGGCATCTCAATATATTTTACCAACCGCAGCCTGACGCTGCTCCATCAACAGGCGGAGGCGCATCTTGTGGTGCCTGGTTAGGAGATGGGGCCTTACAGGAGAGGGCTGGAATTTCTCTCACTAGCTCACCAAAAATAAATGCATTGATAATTTGAAGTGGGAGGAGACGTATCTGTTGAAATGAAGAACTCTTCCAGCAGATTCTCCTAACCCTGCCCACCTCCCCCCACTCCCTACCATCACACACCAGTTAAACGAGGCACACAGCAAGCCAGGCCCTTTCTGAGCACAGTGTCTCACACACCTGAGCGTCGATGTACAGGGACTCGGAGCCTGGTCACATCCACCAGCATCACCGACTGCCTCCCCGCTACGTGACACCAGGCTGTCCCAGCTCTGTCTGGCATGGATGTGCAGCAAAGCCCCAAACCCAGCCCTCAGAGCCCAGGCCTGCCTGCATCTTTGATACTGGTTTCAACAGATGAGGACCTAGAGGGACCTCTGTGATCATGGGGACTATAAGGCTTGTCTCCTGAGGTGTGCCTGTTTCCCAGAGCTCCCCACCCAAATCCAGAAAGGTACTAGCCCCTGTGAAGAGGATGAAGAGGTGACAGACACTAAACCAGGCGGGCATCTCTGAACTACACCAACTAAAACCTCTAGATTTTGCCACTCCTCCTCTCCACTACAACCTGCAGCACGTACCACAACCCATTTCAGGCCCAACAGCAGAGACGCTTACTCAGGGCGATGCAGGTAAACCCCCTACCTCCCCCGGAAAAAACAGCCACATCCCAGTCACACTGCCCTCCCCTCCCTCCCTCAAACGAAGCTGTTCATTTGAGCGTAGCTGGACGGTAATGAAGCGCTTGGTGGAAATAGATATTCAGGGTTTTTTTGTTCTGCCTGGCCGTGGACTCCTGGAGCCAGGGGTCATTAGCTATGCATCGCTAGCAGGCAGCCGTTCCCTCATTAGCAGGCTACTCGTCCACTCCAGCCACCCACATTATTGGTTCAAAAGACTGCGCCCAGCCATCATTGCCCTCACTAGAAACTCCAGCCTAATTGGCTTCAGAGAAACACAGGTTAAGAGCGTGAACAGCTCTGCAGCTAACGTGGGTTTTGCCAAGTCATGATTTTAGGAGTTGAGGGAATTGCATACCCTGAGGTCCTGGAGTCTCGGGCACCGCGCTTAACTGCGCTTTCCCAACCAACTGATGGGGACAGGGGATGCTTCTAACCCCCATGGCCACAGGGAAGGAGGCAAAGCCAGCCCTTAAAGGGCTGCAAGCCAGGTGGAACAAGCTTACTCTGTCTCTTTGTACAATTTGGAGGCTGTCTCCCAAGGGCAGTTTGGGCACATACCTTCAGCTGAGGCAGAAAATCAGCCACGCTTTGCTCCTCTGGGCCAGGGAAGCAGCCGTCCCACAGCCTACTCCATCCCCTCAGGGCAGGCATCTGCAGAGCCCTCCTGCATGCCAGGGTACCCCTAGTCCCCAGGACACAGCCCTGCATCCCACTCCCACCAGCCCACCCCCAGGAATGAGGGCTGGGAGAGGCGTCCTCATCCCCAGCCACCACCGAAACACACCCAGCACAGCAGCGTACCTTCAGTTCCTGAGTTTTTCCCATTCAAATCACTCACCCTTTACCAACCAACCAGTCCTGGCTCTCCTCAGGCTCCTGAAGAGGCTTCTCACCCTTGAAACTAAACCAGCACACCAGAAATATCCCCCAAACCTCTCCCATGCACACCTCCCCACAGCACCCCAACTAGCTGAGCCTTACCTCCTCCAGCCATGGGGCTTTATCCCCTCTGGTGCTCAGCTCCAGGTGCCACGATGCTCACCCAGCTCGCCTTGCTCTTCCCCAGCTGCTTCCAATTACCCTGGGGACTGAGAAAGGGAAGTTATTGGTGGGCTACCCCCACCCCTGCCTCCTGAAGCTTGTGTACTCTCACACTGCCCCCTCCTTTCCAAGCCTCTTGGCCGGGACAGGAGTTGAGCTCAGCCTTGCAGCCCTGATTCACAGGATCGGAGAGGTTTGCCTGGTGTCCCATGTGCTCAGCACATGCTTGACTTGGCACCTGGGGTCTGCCTGAACTTTTATCACAGGCCAGGCCTTAGCTGATCTGCTGACAGCTCAGGCAGACCATGGCAGATGGGAGAAGTAGCACAGACCAGCCCATCGCTTTTCAACCAAAGAAAAGAGAAAGAGAAGACTCGATTTTCCTTGAAATTGAGACATTTTGGGAAATACTGATGTTGCATGGGCTGTTCAATAGTCTTTTGATTTTAAAAAAACCCCTGAAATAAAGCATTTTCACAGGATTGTAGGGGTTGGAAGGGACCTCAAGAGATCATCAAGTCCAACCCAAGTCTAAACCACTTTGGTGGAAGCTATTTTTCCAAGCAAAATCGTTGGGTTTGTGTTTTTTAAAAATACTGGCAAGCTGCAAAGGCTGAAATAGAAATGAAATGTTTAATTTTGGAAGAATATATGCCTCATCGGAATTTTTACATGTGCTTCAGCGTCGAAGCAAAAACTGATGCCACAGACTTTTCTCCTCAAAAGGAGAAGTCGCTTCTTCCCCCGGCTCTAATATTTATCGCTTCGGTTTTACTGAACCCCAGAAATACTTCTTGCTTCCCTGTGCAAATTCAGGGAGCAGATTTGGGTTTAACAGCTGCGGAGCTCCACCCCAGGGGCAGCTGTTGTCCAGCCCTCTGCAAATCATCCCCCCAACCACCCACCCCCTTCCGCGTGTGAAGGGCTTTGGCTCCGGAGGTGACAGCCTCACGGTGCCAGCAGCCTCCTGTCATGACTGGCCTGAGCAGCGAGCAATAGATCAACGCCACTGTCGTGCTCGCTGTCAGTACCCGGCTGTTAGCGGGCAAAGCGATGGATCCACTGGGACTGAATTAATTGAATCCCAATCCTACCAGCATCCTCCAGAGATGGGAGCTGGACACGGCAGCAAGCACCTTTGGCACAGGAGTGCTGCTTTTGTTTTAAAGCCCCTCTCTCCTGGAATATGTTTAAAGGCAATTAGTGATCAGCACGTGAGGAACAAAAAGACAGAGAGCTTCATTATGCATTAAAATTCAGGTCTATGGGCAGCACAGCTCTTCTGCTCGCCATTCCCTGCAACAGGAGAGACCAGGGAAAGGGACAACGTGTGCCTGGATGGGCATGAAGCTGCTCTGCAGTTACAGGGCAAGGACGAGCAGCCCATCTCCCCTCCAAAAACTGGCCCCTGGAATGACCCAGCAAATCCAGCTCCGGTCCCTGCGATCGCACCACAGTGTCCTTCGGTCTCTCCATTAGCGCTGCCTGGAAAAGCGCCAACGGGGAGATGAGTGCCTGTCTACACGAGCAGGAGTGAGGCATCCATCAATGTCACGCGTACAGCCAGGGGATGCAGAAGGGGACTTACTGCCTGAAGAGATAACGAAACCCACAGTTGGGCCAGTGCAAGCAGCTCCAGCTTTTTCCCTGGAGGAAGAGGCAAAGGGTCTGCTCTTCATGTCCCAGTGAGCACCAGTTAAGGGGCTTTTCTTTGGAAAAGGCACTAGGAAAGAGGAACACCAGGATACTCACATCCTGTCCGGCTGCAGGGTAGGAAGGGGCTGACAGTGTTCATCCCACGTCACGTTCAAAAGTTCTCTTCTCCCAACACCTTTGAGAGAAGGAAGAGTCCTCCTCCCATCCTGAAACACCTGACCCCCAGTGTCCGTCCCGCCAAGACTGGGGCATTTCCATCTCTCCTGACAGCACCTGCATCCATTGGAATCACAACGGCCACCGGCATGCAGCAGGCTCTGCAGGCAGAGGCAGGAGTTCCACACTCAGCAGCGGGTGGCACACCAAACATTCAGGGCAGCCGCTCTGAAGGCACGGGGACTCACACGCCTCCACAGCAACGGGGGTCCCCAAAATACCCAGGCATTCGGCTTGCCCTCGGCGGGGGCCGGGGAAGGATAAAACACTTCTGAGTCATTTCACAGCCTTCAAACGTGGGTTTTGTGCACCACGTTATAAAGGGATGGGGAAAGGAGCCTTGAAAACACAGAGGGTTTTCATCTTCCAGCGAGGTGGCATGGGAAGGGGTGGGGATCAACGCGGATCGGTTGGCGGAGCAATTCCTGAGGCCCGCGAGCATCCCTGAAAGGAGGCAAGGCAGGCCTAGAGAGATCAATCGCAATTTTATCTACCCTTTTCAAGCTCTCATTTCTTTTTATCCCGTGCTGCCAGATAAAAATCTCTGCCTCAAACATGGGTAAGGAGATAGAGCTTTATTATACCATTCCAAAAACATTAGATGCTGTAGGCTTTGCCCTTTTATGAGTTCACTTTGCTGGCACTCCCCTCTCTGCCCCCTTTCCCCCCCCTCCCAGCCCTGAATCTCTTCCCTTTAATATTTTTTCTCTCCAAATCAGAACAACAGGCACAAAACTAATTATGTGATATTTCAGATCCATGTTGTGTTAATGGCACCAGATCGCGTGTGACATTTCCGACTTGTTAGACTATTATTCTCGCTTATTGTTATCTCTGCCGCTCTGAATACAGGCTCAGGGCTTTATATCCCCCCGATGCACCAGGCTCCCACCCCCTCCTTCCCTCTCTTGTTCTCATTTATCAGCCTGGGAGGATCTGTGGAATATTAAACTGGGCCATGCTGGATTGCTCTGCTCGTTGTGGGCACCAATGGAAGGGGAGGTAGAGATGGTAGAGTGGAGAAAGACAGGGAAGAGCAAAGGCTAGCAGGGATCTGTGGGGAGAAGGCACCATGGCAGGGAACTTTAGATGGGGTTGTGTCAGGCCACGAGATGTCCATCCCTTCCATCCAGTGATGGCCATCTCACCTGGCTTGTGTTCTCCAGGGATGGGTGAGACCCCACGAAGGACCCTTCTGATGTAGCTTCATCTCCCCCACGCCTTGCTAGGAAGGACAGAATTGGTGCTTCTGCTTGGACCTTAGGCTGTGATGCTGTCCTGGAGGCCCTGGGCTGCCTCATGGAGGTGATAGCCAGTGGGTCACGTCACACCTCCAGCCTCTGCTGCTGCCCAGAGACCCAAAAAGACGTCCCTTAGGGCTGGGGATGGAGGCTGAGGTCCCAAAGCACCGACAGCCTAGAAAACGCTGGCTGCGCTGCAGCTGCAGCAGAACAAACAGAGGGGTTTAAAAGAGGGGTGCTGCTGCCACCAGGCACCTCCCAGGCAGGTATCTGCTGTGCCACCCATGGAGGGGGCTTCCTAAGGAATCTGCTGGGCTGGGACGTGCGCCCAGGGGAATGTGCAACCGTATTAGACAGCATCAGCTGCTCCGTCACCTGCCTGAAGAGCTCCGATATCCCCGGGTCTGCTGAAGGTATCAGGCCAAACGCTGCCATCGTTTTGTTTCATTTCCTGAATGATTGTGCTCCTGGGTCTCTTTACTCATACAAACACAGCGGCTGATTAGTCTCCACGCAGCACTCAGCGAGACGGAGGGTGCCAAGTCCTTCCTGCTGCTCCAGGCAGCGGCAGCGCAGCAATGCCAGCGCTGAGACCACAGGGAAAAGACCACGAGGGTCCTCCTGCCCCCACTCCTGCCTTTGCTGAGCCTTCCCAGCCTGTCACAAACCACTGTCCCCGCTCCATCCAAATTCCCCTGCTCCCTTCCAACCTCACTCTTGCTCCTGCTTTATGCCAGGATGACCCTGTGCTGCTGGTGAGCGGCATTCCAGAGAAAGCCCACGTGCTTGGCTCCAACCGGTGGGTCTCTGAAACCCCTTTTGCTCTGCAAAAGCGTCTAAGGAGGGATCTAGATCGGTAACAAGACAGGGCCAGGGCACAGCTTCAGACCCTGTGTCGTGGTCATCCAAGCTGTTTAACTGTTCATGCGCTCCCTGGCTGGCACTAGCCAGACCTCTCCCAGACAATCCTGGATGCTGTTCAGGAGGTAGCAGGAGCCAGGGATTGTCACTGCATGGGAGAGGCCAAAGGTGAACTGTATCAGCATGAACCAGACTGCATCAACCCCCTCAGGGCCAGAGACTGGCTCCTGGCTCCCTACACTCACTAGAGCAGATACAGCCTCGGTACATATGAGCTTCAGGGAGACGTCCTCGCCAGGAATATCATCTCCAGCTTTGTTCTCCAGTCTCTCTCTTGGTTTAAGCCCCATCCAACTCTAATGCCATCAGCAGGGCTGGAAGCCACCCTGGCTCCCAACCATGGGAGCCCTTCTGAGGGAAGTTGGGCAGGCTGTGGACACAGGCAGCACTCTGCAGCATCCCAGACAGGACTCGGTTGTCTGTATACAAGTCTGGGGGCTGTTTAGCCCATACCCCATTGAAACGCTGGCTCTGAGAAGCTCCACATCCAGCTCCACCACCCCATTTCTGTGAGCTCTCTACCCCTGTCTTGGAAAGAGGCACTCCCAGAGACTATGCCCAAGGGAAAAGTGAGCCAGCTGGCCTCGCTGCGCCACCAGCCCTTTCCCAGTGGGGTCTGCCACTCTCCCATGCACTCTCAGCCCCCCGGTTTGCAGGGACCATGCTCTCTGCCTGCTCCCAGACCACTCCGCACCTTTCCCCCCATCCAATCTCCATGCCACCACTCCTCCCTGGAACAGCTGCGGCACAATATGCTCCACAACTTGTTAAGGGGGATGGGAGGAGGAGCAGCAAGCTAGAAATAAATAAAATAAATCTAGCTTAATCCTTTTATCACTCTACTTCTTTCAGTCGTTTACAGAGATAATAATCGCCCGGGCTCCGCAGGAAGCACTGATGGAAGCAGGCACAGAAATCTCACAGCAGCACCCTGCTCCGTCAGCTGCTGTCACTTTGGGCGCGAAGTGAGAAAGCAAAGCCTTCAAGAGGGCCAGAGGGGAGCTAGGAGAGCAAGGTCAGGGCCAGCTGGACTCAGAAAAGGGAAAAAAATTGGGAAACAGAAATCAGGGGGGAGAATCAGAAGCAAAGCTATAGGAGAAGGAGAAATGCAGAGAGAGGGAGCAAGATAAAATGGCACAGAAGGAGAGAGAGGGGAGAGATGATATGGCAGAAAGCAAAGCCAGCACACGTGTAAGTATGAAGCCTGTCAGTAAAATGCTGCTGTCCTTGGAGACCCACCAAAGGTCCAACCACTGGTCCACACCAGGTCTGGACGCCCTGTAATTTGGGTTCCCTACTGTGTCCCCACTGGGGATGATGCTCCCTGAGGGGACCAGGCATCCTGATGGCTCCCAGGGTCTCTGCTGCATTCAGCAAGGAAGAGGGAGGGGAAAACCTCCCTGTGGGCAAGGGCAAGAGAATCACAGCAGGTTCCTCCTGGGGGACTGCAGGCTTTGCGCTGACGCTGGCCAAAAGCCACCCAAACAGGGCAGCAGAAAGAGCCCAGCACGCACAGTACTCTTAGCACCTGTTGACTCCACTGCTCCCACATCAACTGGCAGTTGTCTCTTCCAGTAACCAGATGCCTTCATGGCATTAAAGGGCGGTGGATCAAGGTCATCCTTTCCCAAGGGTTAGCCATCCCCTTTTCCCTTCAGGCTTGCTAACACGGCACCGCAGCTCCTCCAGACACACCGATTCACCCACTCGTTACCTCATGTGCAGCACCAAATGTAACACCACTTTCCCTACATTCTTCCCGTCCCAGAGAGGACTCCCACCAGATTGGTCCCTCCACACATCCCAAGCTGCTCTGTGTGCAGCGAGGGGGCTTCCTACATAAGAAGTGGCAGTGTGTCACCCTGCCTGCTCCCACAGAGGGAGGCAGTGCCCTGGGAGGTGGGGACAGGATGACAGAGCTACTTCATGCACCATGTTCCCACCCAGGACCGTTGTCAGTGCTGAGAATGTGGTGAGGAACTGAAGACTGGTTGAAAAAGAAACAAAAAGCAAATCCCCAGAGAGAAGCTTCCCTGCTCCCGACAAGGACATTCAGTTGATGACCGAGTGTGAACCACCTCTTCCTCAGCCCTCAAGTCCCTTGGGCTCTGCTCCTGACTTCCTTCCGAAGCTGAGGTTGGAGGCTGTATGGATGGGACTGGGGAGAAAGGCTCTGGATGGATCTGCCCCTTGCCTAGAGCACCACCTGCCCTGGCTTTTAGGTCCAGCACCAGGAGAGTGACACACAGCCGTGCTGCGCTTCCCTGCACGTTTCCAGGGGACCCTCGTAAAATCTGACCTTCGTGCTATAAACCTGTGGCTGATAGCTGAGTAAGACCTTTCCTCCCGGGTGATTTAGCGGGGGCTGTCGAAGGAGCTGCAGTTTGTCAGGATTAGAAGAAGAATTCATCAGGAAGCAGCACGACCCACCTGCCTGTTTTCTCTCGTACCCATCACCAAAGCCGTTACCCACTTGCTGTCCCCTCCACTTCTCCCCAAAGAGCCCTGCGCTGTCAGGAGGGCAGAAGTCAGCAGGGGCAGGGGTGCTGGGCTGCCTCTGCTCTTTTCTTTCCCTGCCATAAGGCTCTTGGGGCCAGCTCTGCAGTCAGGGGAATATTATCTCTCCATGCTGCTGTTTATCTCTTTATGGCATCGTTTGACCCTTTGTAACATCCATTGATTTTTGAACTACCCTTTACGGCAACTCTTTAGATCGCTTTGGTCTAAATTACAAAACATCGGTGCCCAGGGCAAGACATGGGAACAAATAAAGCAATGGGGGAGTGTCCATTTAACTGCTACTTCCCGACTTCCCTCAGCCTCCCCTCATGGGCATCCTGCGGATCTCCTTCCCTTCCAACATGGTGGCAGCTCACCCTACCACAGCTGTGCTCCGAAAACAGGCGCCATGGCTTATCCCACCGCACATGCGGCAGGAGGTATGGAGCCCAGCCAGCACTGCCCCAGATGTCCCAGCCTCGTGCCTCCCTGGGCACTGCTGTACCCAAAGGACATTGCCATCTGGCCAGCTGAGGTGGCCACCACCTCCTGACACTTGAAGCCATGTCGAGAAGAAGCTGCTGGCCTAGAAGCCTAAGAGAGGTGAAGGCTGCTGCTTTTCATTTGCTGGGGGAACGACTTTTCTCTCCAGATTAAGAGGTTCTAATTTATTTCTCTTTCCCAGAGCCCCCCCACCTTGTCCAGCAGCGGCTGTCTCCTCGCCTCATGCTTGCTACTTGTCCAAATGAAATACTGAGCTGTATTGTCTACTATTATGGTAAAACACACGATCGATCACGCTGATGCGTTCTGTGAGCGTGACATAAAAATGACGAATGCGCTCTGGCCAAACACCCAAATGTATTCGTCCCACATTAGTACAAAATGAATATTAATATGCTGGAAAATGGCTCGAGTGATGAGGGGTTTGTATCATATTAGAGGACACTTCATTCCTTCCTCATGTTTGAGACAACGTTGGCGCTCAGCCCGGACACCAGCCCTGGGATATGGAGCAGAGGCCTGTTTTGACAGGATGGCAGAGGGCAAAATGCTTGACCACAGCATGGAGCCAAGGCCCACAGAGCAGATTTAAGAGGGCCAGGGTGGTACCAAAATCAGAACAGACCCATCCTTCTCTGCTCTGTGAATGCCTCATGACCTCTCTTTTGTGTATTATCATCCCCTCCTCCGGTTTCTTCAATCCAAAGACCACCAGGAGGGTTTAATGGGCTGTGGGATCCGTTCATCAGCTTTGGATTTGGCTGGGTTCACCTGCTCAGAGCAGCTTTTCATAACGCCTGCCTTCCTCTATGGGGTGCAGCGGAAGAGCTGATGAGTGCAATGGTGAAGCTAATACACTGTACAATTAGGCCAGTCAATTACTCCATCGTGTGATTTCCATAACCGCGACCGCTCCTCTGCAAACTTACAGAGCACATGCAGCAGCATACACCAAGCAAAGAGGAGAGGCAGGGATTTTCACGTATCTATCATAAAACCCCTCTTTCTTCACCTCCGAGCTGCAGGACTCAAGCGCAGCAAGTGGCTCCCTCTACCCAAGGGTCCGCACGCCATGGTTGTTGCCTTGGTGGCATGGGGAGCCCCACACATACTCAGAGGCAGTCCTCACCCCAAAATGCATACTGTAGAAGTAAGACAAAGCTGCAAGAGGGGAAGGAGAACTTCACCTTCTTTCAGCCACGTCTCAAGTAAACATTCATGTCATTAACTCAGTGGTGGTGGCTGAGTCCAGCTCACCGGGGCTTTGTCTGCCAGGTCTACCACATGCATTTACTGCTTCAAAGGTCAAATGAATCTATGCTTTACCATTAAAAGTACAAAATTGCTATCAAAGCCAGGACAGCTCCGAAAATGCACATGTTCCACTCCGCAGGCCCCACGGCACATTCTCTTGTGCCCACTGCCCACTGCACGCGCACCTTCTCTCGCAGCCACGAGCTGCCAGCCGAAAAAAAGCCTCAAGAACGGCCCCAAAGGAACTGTTTGTACCCAGAGCACTCCCCACTGCCTTTCATCTCCAGCAAGCGGCCCTTTCTACAGCACCATCAATACAGGATGGAGAAGGAATCGTTAGATGTGGCACTTCCATCAATATCTCTAAGAGGAACAGGTGACATGAAAAAAGGTGAACCCGAGACCTCTTCAGACTGGAGACAAAGAAATTACAAGGCCCTTTTATTTTAGATGGCTTAGCATTTTGGTTTATATCTATATCTACACCTAATTTATGTACCTAGAAATGTAGCATCCATTTTTCCTTTGTAAGAGGGAAGTGGAGGCTGAAAGCTACAACCTTTGCCTGGAAGACTAAATGGCCTTTGGAATAGGCCACTAAGTGATAAAAACAACCTGCAAAAGCATGTATCCTTGCATCATTTAAGATGACCTTTTAGAAGGGAGACTTTGGAAGAGGGGAGAAAATGAAGAGGGGGTGGGAGGGGGCAGGGGGAGAAAAGGAAAAGAGAATGAAAAAGCTGGGGGAAACCAAATTTTCAACCCAAACATCCGCTGGTGGCATCCAAAGCAGCTGCCGCTAGAACAAGCAAATAAAACTCCAAATAAAAAGAGAGGCGCTGGTTTATTTCCCCCATCAAACAATATATCCAAGCTAATGGCAGAAGAATAAAAAATTACCCAACGCAGCCCGCGAGAGAGGAAGAGGAGAAAGTGTGGAAGAGGGAGGGGAGAAAGGTTATTATAAATGTGTCAAGCTTGTTTATGGCCCTTTATCAGCAAGCGCAGCAGAAAGAGAGAGGCACCGTTAGTGCGTTTTAGAAGTGTTTGGCAGCTTTGTTTGGGAATGTAAATAATCTTTATATTCAGGAGCGTTTCTGGTTCAAGGAACACACAGGAATGTGCCACCCGTGTGGACAGATAAGATGGGGTTTTTTTTTTGGAAGGACCTTCTGACATCCCTGCTGGGCTCTGCCTCCTGGGTCTGTGGCATGGGCGCTTCGTCTGAAGGTCTGAAACCGCGTTCGATGGAAAAGGCTGCACAGGGAATATAAAGGGATTTAGGGGAGGACTTGAAACCCACGGAAAACCCTTCAGTCAAGGTCAGATGCTGGGCTGGTTCCCCTCCCCCTGAAGTCAGAGGGGTGGTTAGATTCCGCACCAGAGGAAGGCGGCTTCAATGCTCAGCGCAGAACACCACGGCTATGCCCAAACTGCAGCCCCCCGGGAGCAGAACGCAGCAGCAGGAGGGGGGCATCGGCCCAGCAGAGGATCCACTCACCCCTTTTTCTGCTGTTCCCAGTCCCTCCTGCAGTTAACGTAACTGATAGGTAAATCACTCCCATTTATTTACCCCGAAAATATATTACCAGGAATACCCACGCCCTGAAGGGAGCTGACGTCTCATTTTTCACAGGCAAGACAGAGAGGGAGAGCCCTGAAGAGCAGCAGTGGCAGAGATGAACCGGGAGACTGCCACGAACACGGAGACAAAGGAGGCGGCTGTGGTGCCTCTCCCCGCCACAGCGAGGGAGATTCACACTCTACAGATTAATTCCGAAGCAGCATTTAACTCATCTCCCTTTGGGGATGAAGGATTTGCCCTGCGTTTCGATGAGACGTTCAAAACCCTGCTCATCATTCTGGGAAACGGCGCTTAGTTAAATTGTCACCTCTCGAGCGCGAAGGCGGGCGCAGGGCTGTGCTCCACACCAGGAGCTGGAGAGCCTGGGCAGCACAGAGGAGAGTGGGGCGATGGCGGGGAGGCCATGCAGAGGGGGCTGGAAAGGTGGTGGCACGAAGCCGAGCAGCTTGAAGGCTTGAAGGAGCTCAAAGGATGGGGAGGGAGCAGAGGAAAAGAGGAACACCTGGAAAGAGGGTAAAGGCCAGAGGGCAAAGTTCTCTTTGCGTGGGAAATGCAGATGGGTAAAGCTAAGCCTTTCTGTTCTCCGATCTCATATTTTAGGCTACACCCCTCCTGTCTCCTTCCTGTGCTCCCAAATCTGGTAAAAGAGCTGAAAGTTCAGAGGAAACATGCAGCTCTGCTGTCCCTGCGCACCCTGGGCTCCCACAGCCAGGAAAAGGGGGCACAGTCCGAAAAGGTCAGCAGATGAGCATGTGTGTGAGCAACCCCAAATCTCTGTACCCACTGATGGCCTTGGGAACACCTCCGTGAGCACAGAAGGGCAGAGACAGCATGGGCTGTGCTCTGGTCTCGCTGTAAATCCACTCTGAGCCAGAGGGTCAGACCCAAGTCACCAGCCTGGGTGTCTCGGCTCTGGTCACGCAGGACGCTGGTCCATGGGACAGTTATCAGAACAACTCCTGCCCATGCATCTCCAGAACTGGCAAGGAATGAGCCACAGAGTTGCTGCAGGCCTGAGGAGGTCCGAGCAGAAGTCCAGAGGCCTTTTATTGCTCTGGAGATGCTTCCCACCTGCTTGTCAAGACAGTGCAGCTGCATTGAAGTACAGATTTTGAAGATGGGAGCCCAGCGTAAGAGCAAAAGGGGGATCTTTTCCTTTTAAACCCTGCATGCTGGAACTTTCCGGGAGGCACTGGATATTGTCAGACCCACGACAGCCTCCTGCTGAAGGAGCCAGCAGCTTCACCTACCCCCTGCAGCCAGCTGCCTGGAAATCGTCATATAAAGGAATTTAAATGTAGATGCTGCCCAGAGAGGGGGTGGGTGCCCTGCCCTGGGGGTGTTCAAGGCCAGGTTGGATGGGGCCCTGGGCAACCTTGTGTAGATCCAGGTCTGGAGGTTGGTGGCACTGCCTGTGGCAGGGGGTTGGAACTGTCTGATCCTTGGGGTCCCTTCCAACCCAGAGCAA
Source organism: Porphyrio hochstetteri (assembly GCA_020800305.1). Taxonomy (NCBI): domain Eukaryota; kingdom Metazoa; phylum Chordata; class Aves; order Gruiformes; family Rallidae; genus Porphyrio; species Porphyrio hochstetteri. The sequence continues at coordinate 11,387,555 of CM036915.1, read as the reverse complement.
TCTATGATTCCATGATTCTATGATTTACTGCGAAGCACGACCCGCATGCAGATAGGGGGAGGAATGCTTGAGCACGAGGCGTAAATGACTATCGCGGGCAGAAAACCCCCTGCAATTCATGCATCACACAAATGGTTTTGTATATTAAAGCAATGAGGACAAAGGGTATTGATTTAGCATGAGTATCAAGAGTCCCAGGTGCTAAAACCTGAAGAAATACAAACTGTGCTGGGCAGAATAACAACAAAACGAAATGATAAAAGGATATGAGCATTTGAAAAGACGCGTAGGACGGGCTATAAATTCTAATAATCCATATTTCTCGAAAGCAGCAGCTATTGACTCAAAAACAAAAGAGCAGGCATTGTAATGTAACAAATGTCAGACGGGATAGCAGCAGGAATTCAATTTGCTCTGGCCATATATCAACTTGAAACTTAATGTAATGGCACGTAGTTAAAGCTGCACCCTCACTTAATGGCTATTACCAGTCCTGGGTGGGTTTTCCAGCAAGCATAAAGCAGTGAGTAATTGGCCCCGCTCTGCCTGCATCACTGCTAATGAAAAAAAACCCAGTGCTCTAGCCTGGCAGGAGCGGGAGAAGGGGAAGGCAGGGAATCCAGGGAAATCAGGCAGCACTAGAGCTGCCAGCATCCCTCGAAAGAGTTTCAGGAGAGACCTCAGGGCCTCGAGCTGCCTCCTATCTCCTTCGTGTAAGGGCTGGATTCTTGCACCAGCAGCCTGCCATCCTCGTGGGCCTCCGGAGTGAAGGGGCTTCAGGCTTGCTGGAGGAAGAGAAAGAGAAACCCTGGGTGGTTCCACACCTCAGCCAGCCCCTGAGCACCCTTGGGCAGTGGATCTGTGGTCAGCCAATTAAGGCTGTTTTAATTACTTCTCTTTGGTGACTACAAAGGGCCGAGATAAACAACATTTTTCTCATTCAGTGATTATGGAAGCAGCAGAAGTGTTAGCGTCGCTGAGAATATGCCCTGAGCATGTGTTAGAGGCGAGATGCGCGAATGGAAGAGGAGGAGGAGGAGGAGGGAGGAGGCATGGATGTAGGACTGGACCCTCTGTAGCAATGAAGCATCCAAAGCGATCCAGGGAGGGCAGAGACGTAAAGCCCTCCTAATCGCTTTGTTGCAGATAGGCAGGGCCATTCCCAAGAGGCACGCAATGGTTTCTACCACGAGCAAAGCTTGCAAAATGCTCACTTTCTAGGGATGTGCTGCTCCAAATTGCAGGAATAAGGAAAAAATAAGATCAGCCTCCAGGAAAAACTGTCTCAGGTCTGTGATGGAGCCTCATGCATGGCAGAAAAGGACTCCGGAAGGTCAGGCAGCGCAGTGCTAACCTCCCTGCAGCACAAGCACAGCCGGTTGTACTCCGTATCGTGAATTATGGAATTGTGGCCTTTGACTTTACTTTGCGGGAACAATGCTGTCTCAATGCTCCCCGTGAGGCTATTTAAATGCCTTCTACAGCCTTTTATTAAAGCAATAAAAATACCCAGGGCTCGGGCCTCGGCTTTGACTCCTCATTTAGCACGAACCCTACCTAGAACTAGATGTCTAAGGTGGTGTGGACTGCTGTGCAAGTACAGGTGTGAACGAGCAGTTGCTTTGGGTGCCACACCACCATGGGGCAGCGGCTGGGTTTTGGCTGCTGAAAGCCTGGCACAGGCTCCTTGGCATCCTAGCCACTCTCCTCAGGGACAGGAGGTGCTCGCAGTGCTGAGATCTTTCCCACATCCATCTGCGGCTGAGGACACAGCCCAGCCACACCACCAAAGATGGAGAGCATGGTCAGGGAAGAGCCCAGCTCTCTTGCTTTATGCAGCGTGCATGGGAGGGAAGCAGCAGGTTTTTGGGTTGCAGGAGGCTGAGCGTGCCCATGGGAACCGGGCCTTGGGGGCAAGAAAATGGAAGTGGGGAGGGAGTTAGTGCAAATCCACGTTCCAGATGAAATCTCATCTTTAAATCCCAAGTTCCAGTAGCAGTGTCTGTTTTAATGCCCACAGGCCTTGCTTTACTCGGTAATCTCAGCCATCTCTCTCCTGCAACTGACAACACCAGGAATGAATCTCCCCTGAAGCTGACAAAAAACTCTCCCAGAATTGCTTTCCTCTGGAGCCATGTTTATCCGAGAGCAATACTGAAGCAAGAAGATATGAAGCAACCACTGCCTGGCTCACCCCAGCTCTGCACTTATGCAGCAACAGCCACCAAGCGCGGCCGAGGCTTGTCTTGGCAGCAAGGAAAAGACCTGCCAGCAAGTGGGTCAGTTCAGCTTGTGTTCTCCAGGCTCCTTCCCCTGCAAAGGCCAAAACGGTATTGACGTGGTCTTGGGACAGTTCTCAAGACCTGGGGCAGGCTGCCTGGCAGAGGGGGGGAGACCCCCCAGCCTGACTCCCAACAAACCAGCTGGAAATATTCTGTGCCTCTGTTTACAGCCCTGGAAAGATTTTATGCAGCACATTTAGCCTGGCGTCTCTGTGATCACCGTGTTAAACGCAGACCGCTTTCCTTTAATGCCATAGCGGCTACAAGGAGCAATATTTACCTTCCAGAAATAAGGAGTAATCACATTTCCCCACTGAATGGATTGGGAATGGCCACTGGGAGACTTCACCTTCTGAAGTCGAAAGCCAGGGGCTGGCACTGGTGTTTCCAGCAAACTGTAGACCCTGTGGAGCATCTCTGGGGTTGGGGGAAGGCCTAAACAATAAAGCTCATGCATCTTTTAATTGAGGAGCTGGCCTAGTGCTTGGGCACAACACGCTTGTGCCCAAAAGCCAACATTAAGCATTCAAATTTAGGCAACGGAGGAAAAGAGGGACAGAAGCAGATGGACTAAGACTCTACAGATTTGTGAGTAAAATCTACCAGAAAAGCACATTAGTGCTCCTTGGAAACTAGAGCGTTTCACGGAGGAGCACACACGCAGGAGAGGATCTCCTCAAGTGAGTCCAGGTTACCACAACACACTCTCAGGAACAGTTTCTGTAGATCTCTCATAGCCTTTATCCAGGCCGTAGGCACACTTCTATCTCCCTGGGAACTCCAGGCACTACGACCTGCTACATTCCCTCGGATGCAACACTTCCCTCCTCGAGGTGGGCATGTGACCAACTCAGAGCCATGCTTCAGCCTACAATTGAGATGCCTGCTGTTAGGAAGAGCTTAATGTCTCATGAGATGACAGCTTCATCATGGAACCCAACAGGGGAGGTTAGCAACGTATAAACTGGGTTTGAGCTACCTCACCCAAAAACATACTCAATAAGATGTCCTGACCAAGGCAGTGAAAACCCAACTGAACATCTCCTGATTTTATCTCAAAGTACTTTGCCACCTTGATAGGTTCACATTAGGTAACTGTGGTGTTCTGTCTCCTCCCAAACACACTTCCCACCCCTCTCACTTTATTTACTGCAAGACTCTGGAAGCAAAAGCTGAGATTGCAACAGCTGTGCTCTACAGCTTGCCCATGGCATCCCTTCCCAACCCCAGAAACACTGGGAATTAGGCCGTGCAGACAGAAGGTGGGAAGCTGATTTTGCTTTTTCCATCTCAGTCTTTTCTTCTAAGCTGTCTACAGAAAAACAGCAACTTTGAAGCTGACACCAGTGCTGTCCCACCACTGGTGGTCCACCAAAGAACACAACAAGATTTTCCATGTCCCTCAGTAGAGGTCTCCCAGCAGACCCTTGATCAGCCCTCCTCAGCTCCACAAGGTCTCTAACAGCAGCTCGCACAACTTCCCCCAGAATACCTCGCACGTCTCCCTTTGAAGCTGTGACCTGATTACCATAAGCAACGTGCTGCAGATGTACCTCTGCAAGCCTAGGAGCACCAGGGGAAATGAATATATTAGTATTTATCATATTAATGCAGATCAAGCTGGGTATTTGTTCTGACATTTCAATAATAGCTTTTTCTAGATTTTTTTTTAAGCAGCCATGTGTGTTCCCCCCCCTCCCACCCCCCCTAAATAATTCATTGTTACATTCAACTGCTCTTAAATTGGGGTCTTTTGTTTTCCATCAAACTAAGCCCTTATTTGGATGGCCAAAGGGGAGAGAAGGTATAAACGGGGACTCTCTCCTTTCTCCTCTCCATTCTCTTGTTCCCTCTTCTTTCTCTCTCTCGTTAAAATCTCTTAATCAAAGTGACAATCTGTCTTTCCCGGGAAGGAAGCTGGCGCCTTTGAACAGCGCTGCTCCGAGAGCTCTCTGCTTTGATGTGGGATTTAACTGATGCCTTTAGCAAGCTTCAAGTGCCCGGGCCCACACGTACCCACGCGTGTGTTTCTGTGTTTGTCCTTACTGTGCACATGCAACCTGGCCCGCCCGCATGTCACCACACACCAGTGACCACACAGAGCAGTGGTGCAAGCCTCATCGCTGAGCACTGTTCTGAGGGGACCTTGTCCTTCCCACCCTCTCCCACAGCGACAGCTCCAGGTACTTCGTTGTCTCCCAACTTCAGGGGAACGCAGTGTGGTGCAGGGCACTGGTGCCCATGGGAGGTCAGGAGCATACTGGAGGCTGGGCTTCTGCATGTTGTGCTCCCTACTACAATGTGTTTGCATCCAGCATCCTCCTGGGTGATGAGGCACAGTGTCACGCAGTGACCTTTGAGATCATTGAGTCCAACCATTCCTGTCCTCTACTAAGCCATATCCCTGAGCACCTCATCTACCCATCTGTTAAACACACCCAGGAGCAGTGACTCAGCCCCCTCCCTGGGCAGCCTGTGCCAGTGCCCCATAACCCTTTCAGTGAAGAACTTTTTCCTCATGTCCACTCTGACCCTGCCCTGGCACAGCTTGAGGCCATTTCCCCTTGTCCCATCTCATGTCGCTTGGGCGAAAAGACCATTGCCCACCTCTCTACACCCTCCTGTCAGGTAGTTGTAGGCAGCAATAAGGTCTCCCCTCAGCCTCCTCTTCTCCACGTAACTTGCCATCCTCTTCCTTCACTCAGTTGGACTCCAGGCTGCCCCAGTTCTCATCCCAGTCTCTCTCCTGCTTTGACAATTGATTCCCCCTTCCTTTCTTCTAGCCCTCCTACTTCTCAGGGGGCACACTAAGGCCTTCATCTTGTCTCCTCTGAGGGTACAGCATGGCTTTGTCTGGTACAGCCCTGCTAGCAGGTGCAGCCTCGGGGAACATAAACCCAGGTGTGAACCAACAGGCCATCTCAAGGGGCTGGGCCTACCCTGCTGAGACACCTCCTCCTTCCCCTGCAATGAGGGCTGCCTCTCACCGCCGTCCTGGCACCTCAGTGCCCTGTTTTGTGGGATCAATGTCACAAAAAGCAAAACCAGAGCAGAGCCACCGACATCTCCCCATTTCACAGCCAGCAAGCTCCCTTCCCTTCCATGCAACAACGCGCAACACTTGCTGCTCTGAGTTTGCAGCAGTTACTCATCACGTAAGATCATCCCCAAGATCTCTACTCAATTCATAGCAAATACTTTGAGATTTCACCTAACCCTTCAGAGATCCCCTTCCAGACCAGAACTGGGACCTTTCTCATCCAGGTTTCCTAGGGAACCTGCTTTGGCAGGAGGGTTGGACTCAATGATCTGTGGAGGTCCCTTCCAACCCCGACAATTCTGTGAATCTGTGGATAAGAGAAGTCCTTGGTCCAAGCAAACCAGATCTCTTTGTTTTGTGTATAGTGGAGACTTTACAGGTGCTTCTGCTTACTCACAGCCTTCCCCAGTGGAGTTCCCTAGCAGCAGGCCAAGTGTGCAGATGCTTTACAAAACATGGAACAACATGAACCTTGGAACTACAAATCTCCAAAGCAGCTTCGAGTCAGACACAACAAAACCCTGACAGGAACAGAATCCAGTACTGCCAGAAGCTTCTTGTACCAAAAGCCAGTCTTCTGAGCAAAGCTGGTGTCCTCTCCTCATGCCCTGCTATCAAGAGCCTGGTTTTTTTTAAAATTTTAATCTTTTGAGTTTTCCCCACCTTCCTACTCCTTTGGCAATGTTTTTCTCATCTCCATGGCACCCTTAGGGTCATCTCCCTCTATTTCGAGGACCTGCATGTTCTCCTTTGCTTGGGTCCTTTTAGTGCCCTCCCAGGGCGTTATCCCAGAGTCTTTTGCTCCCACTCCACATGACCTTTTCTGGGTATCTCTTTCTGTAAGATCAGCCAAAACCAGGGACTATACGCCTTCCACAGAGGACTGAGGGAACACAGCAGTTGCCACCTAAAACCCAGGGAGGTCTGGAGACTGCCTACATCCAGGGATTGTGGGAAAGACACAAGACAGGCTTGATGTGGAGACGAGGGAGAACTGGAGTTCTTGAGGAATGAAACTGAAAGAAGAGGAACAAAAGAGACCAGAAGTGAAAAGAGAGTGCCCAGGGAGTAGGAAGAACACAAGGAATATGTCTCATGGTGGATAGGGAGGATTTTCACATGCATCGGGAAGCGGGGAGATCTCCAGGGAGGTTTCCCAGGGCATTCGCTGTGACTGGAATACGCACAGGAAACTTTCCACCCCCAGCTTTTATCACGTTTGATGTAGGAGGAGATAGAGTCTGACTCTTCCTCCTCAGAGGCAGGGCCCTGAGATAAAGCTTTACCACTTCACTGTCCTGGCCACCTTTCCATGGATGACCAAGTCCATCCGGTTACATCTACTCCCCACGCCACAAGCCCCCTGCTTTCCAGCAGCGCTGAGCATCCACAACCCCCACAGCCCCCTGAGGATCCAGATCTCCACATGTGGCTTTGAGAAACAGGGGGCGCGAGGAGGCTGGGCTGAGTCTCACTGCCTGGTCTCCCCCCACCCACTCTCTGGGGTATGTGGGGTACACGTGCCTTGTAGGTGGCGGATCATGCCCTCAGCGTGCAGCCCATGATAAAAGCCAGGTCAGGAATCTCTCCATAGAATCCTCATGTCATTCCTAGCAGGGAGGCGAAGCCAAAGGGCAGGATAAACACGGCCGAGTACAGGATGCCTGTGCGTAGCCATGCCGCTCCACAGGCACCTCCTTCCCCTTAGGGGCTCCCAAAATCCCAGCGGGCTGCCTGCAGTCACTGTGCTGCACTCGCCCGTGCTTTACATTCTGCATCTCCCTCCCGAGATCTGCTGCCAGCTTAATAGAGTGCGCACTGGCGAAGATCTGCCCCCAGCCCCTACCTTCATGCATACCCAATCAGGCCTCCTGATCATGCAAATTAAATACAGTAACATAACCCCCCTCCCCCTTGCACCTCTACCCCACCCCATTCCAGCACAAAAAGAGGGAGGGGGGAAGTAACAAACCCTCCATTCATAACCAGAAACATTAATTATATGTAATGATGGGCAGTCAACTCCCTGAAGCATTTGCATAATTACTAATGCTAATGGATTCAGAGTGCCTCTCTCCTTCTCGTGGAGCAAATTTAATTGGAAAATGCATAAAAGTAGCGGGAAGGAGGAGGGTGCTCGTGGTCTGAAGTGGCACGCGCAATGCTGAGGAGCTCCCTGGGAGGAGTGGAGAGAACCTGGGTCTCCCTCCCGGCTCCAGCAGCCAAACCTGCCTTCTCTTCCCTCACCTGCATCGTTTCTGAGACGCAGGCACAGGAGGAATTGAAGGGTAGGCTGAGATGGGTCTCCATCCCAAGAGGGTTACAGAAATAAGATTGAAGAATGAGATTCAGCAGTTCTCATCTAGGTGCCCCCCAGCCGGCGAGTGGTAATGCGTGCCACCTTCTCGGCAGTGGGATTCCTTGGGCTCTCTGGCCACACAGCTCTTTGATAGCTCTGTCTCTGTTCCCTCACACGTGGCTGGAAGCTGCTGAGCTTCCCCACAGCAGAACTTGCTGCTTTTGCCCTGCTGCCACCAGTTTGGTTGCCCCCAGGCTCGGCTCCCTTTCCTCAGCAAAGCCAACCTCACGGCTAGGAGAGATCCCAAACCTCTCCGTGACCCTGGGACTGGCCTTTCCCTTATTTCTGCCAACCTAAGGATGCCTAAAGGAGGTATCAAATCCAGTGCTGGGCCAGCTCCTGTGGTCTTCTTAGCCCAGCTCCCACCATTCTTGAGCACACCTCTGTGGCCAGCATTTTGTAAGGGGCCAACAGAGTGTGATTGAACTTTGCTTCTTCCACCCCTTCCCCGTGTTTAACTCCCTGTGTCTCTGGAGTTTGGAACCAGGTCTGGGGCTGTGCCCTGCAGGAAGGCCAGTTACACACCTTCAAGCCCACCTCCCCTGCCCTCCTTGAGGGTCTGAGCTCCTCAACAGAGAGAAGTTTTGCACTGTGAGCAGCTGGTGGGGCAGCAGATGGCTGGGAATCTGTAAATATAAAATAAAATATAAAAAACCCCAACCTGGGGCTGTGACAGCGGCGCTTTTATTGTTCACTCATTCTCACTGCCACCGGACTCTGAGTGCATATCAAGCAGGGCACATGCCCTTGCAAACGCAATCACAGGCAGTTGAGCAGAGTGGTGACAGACCTACTCAACCGTCCCCAAGCCAAGCGACCCGAGGAGGACACCCTGTAACCACAACAAACCTCTGCATCATTGCAGAGGGAGAATGAACCCCTTCATCTCGCCCCTCTGCCATCCTTCGGCAGTGGTGCAGCACCCCGAGGGACTGGACACCAGGTTTGGCTTTTTCCCCTCCTTTTTATTGTGCTATAAAACACTGTGCACACCTTCGGCAGCACATCAATAATAAATACGGGTGATAATACTGTCCCTGGAGCGTAGCAGCATTTCATCAGCAAGGAAATTGTCCTCTTAACAGTCCGGCGGGTGCCCACAGGCAAGGCCCTTGCTCTGGGAGGGCTTTGCATATCTGCCTCTTGATGCGACCGGAACCCGTAATTCAGGGGAGGCCTGGGCTGTTTGTCACCTTTCTGGCCACTGTGAGATAAGTTTGGTTAGCTTTTAATGCTTGGGAGTGTGAGGAGGGACCGGAGACAGCTTTGGCCACGAATCTCTCTCCTCCTGACATCTGGCCTGCAGGAGTGGCAGCTCTGGGCCTGGGTCTCCATTGTAAACACTTACAATAAGCAAGAAATCTGACTGACACCTCCACACACCAGAACCAGGGCCTTAGGCAAGGCTGAGATGGAAAAACATTTCAACTATCCTCATCTGCTACTCTCAGCTCACCAGAGACCTTGTTCGAGACCTGCTGAATTTGGTGGAAGCCACAGGTTACCAGCACCTCCACGAAACAAATGAACAAAACCCCTCAGGAGTCCAACAGATGACCTGGGGAGTTGAAGTATTGGTATATGCTCTGACAGTGTTTCTTACGAATTCTCAATGTTACCAGCATGCCTCGTTTGCTCTAGACCCCCCCCAACCCAGGTTTTAAACTCTTTCCCTTGGGAGATTTCCAAAGCCTCTCAGCCTACCTTTCCCTTTATTATATTTTTTAAATCATGACACATTTGGCCATCTAGATGTTTTGCCTGGCTTACAAACCACTTTGAAATCTGGTGAGCATTTGATCCATTTTTCCAATCTACTAGAAACGCACAGACACCATGGGGGCACATTTTCATTCCCTCCAGCTAATCCCAACGAAAAGAGGTGCCCAGCATCCCTCCTTTTAGAAAACAGCCTTTTTTCATTCACTCATTTATCACTAGAGAAAGGCAAAGATGGAATCAAAGGAAAGGCTGCCCAAAAAAAGCCACGAAGCTGCATAACAGCTGATTAAACCCTGGCTCGGGTGAGAGTTCAACCCCAACTAAACTTTGGACAAAAATGATCCCCACTTTTCCACGGAGAAGTAGGAAAAAAAACCCCAACCCCCTTTTGAATTGACGTACGAAGCCTGCAGCAGACCACAGAGCAGAAACAGGGATGGCAAAGGTGGCTTTGCTCGCTATTACCCCTGAGCTCTGGTCGTGCCGGTGTAGCCCAGGCCAAGAAGGGTTCTGTGGGAGTCTACCAAGACCCCTCAGTGAGTCTTATTTCATTTTACCACAGAGCTTTAAGAAATCACAGAGTGGTTTTGGTTGGTAAAGACCTTCAAGATCATCGAGGCCAACCATCTATCCAGCCTTACTTGGTCCAACACTAGACCACATCACCAAGTACAACATCTACTCTTCTTTAATGCCACCACGGGCAAAATAGTGGCTTCAAATACGGTAGCAGATCTTTCTGGTACAGTCCTAGGAGCTGCCCCAGAGCACTGTGATGATGTTTGCCCGGTCTCAGCCATTGGAGCTCACCCATGCTGGGATGCCTGCCCGTTCCCAGCTGCAGGAGGAGAGTTGCCAGCAGTGCACCAGAAATGATGTGCTCACAGCTCTGGACAAGAAATGAGCAGGAGCTTTTGGGGACAACAAAAGAGAAGCAAGCGCGGGCTCTCCCCTCTGATCCTGCATTGAGGCTAGAGCTTGAGTGGGAAAAAAAATCACCAAGTATGAGGTGAAGGGGTGGAACCGAGTGAGAAAGATGCTTCAAATGCTCTCAAGCCCCAGAGACAGTCCAGAGCAACCCGGGCTGTCTCACAAAGGCTGCTTCATTTCCCCAGACGAGCTTGTTATTTGGGTAGGAGATTGCAAGCAGCAGTAGCTCACATCTGTACAGTATCAGCAAGACCAATGGACCCTATAAATGTCTTCACAAATTTCATACAGAAACGGTCTCAACTGTCACTAGGATCCAAAAAGCAAGTGGGCAGACCACAGCTATTTGTAAAGAGAGGATCACCCAAGTTGTTGTATATTCTGAGCCTGTTGATCTTTAAATATTATTTCCTCCCCACCCCATGTTTATCACAGCCTTGAACCCCAAGTCCCAGTATCTGGAGGGTCCACAAGCCAGAATGATGAAGAACCAAAAAATAAGAGACACATCTGTAATTAAAAAACAAGCCTAAGCATCCCTGACTTATTTTTCTCTTTGGTCAGGTAACAACCTCAATAGCAATGGCAGCACTACAGCAATAACTTGAGATACATCTCCTGAAGCTGCAGTTCTTTTCCAAGATGAATGCAGAGCTGATTTTGCATGAATCACTGGAGGTAGCTGTGACTGCCAGGAGACTCATGATGGGTTCTGCAGAAGAGATTTCTCAGTCACTCATAGTGGAGTGGCAGTGCAAAGACAGTGTGTGACTATACCACAGCAAAGGTTACTACCAGACAGCCTTGGAGAACAGCATTTCCCAACAGGGTTATTGCTTGGAATTTCAGAAAGTAAGAAAGTGGCCTTGGTGAGCCCACAAAGGCACACCCCACCACTATTCAGCTGCTTGCACAGATCTCTTGTATGCAGCAGCAAATTAAATAACATCGTTTCTACAAGATTAACCCATAGCAAAAACGCTGCATCTTCATAAGGCAAAATCTTTTGTTTATTGACAAAAATATATTAACTTCTTTTTCAGCATAGGAAATAAAGACATCCTGGAGAAGGACAATTTTATTTGCCATCTCCGATGCTACAACCTTTGGAAATACAAAAATATTTCCAATAGTAATTTGTACCTTCAATCTGAAGAGGAAGCAACCCATTGTCTTCTTGATTAGCCTGAAAGCAGGGCTGAAAATTCATCTGGAATAGTTTTAAAAGTTAAAGATTTGCTATGATGACATTATTTCCATATTGGCAAAGTGTCTCTGCTTGGAATCGGCAACGTTTATTAGTATATGGAGCTGCACTTCCCAGGGCTAATGGACTATAAGGATGTATCATATATAGCAACATATCATCCTTTGACCAAGGAGGCTGCATTGCAAAGTGTTATATCTCTGACTCAACTCCCAAAGCATTCCAGCATTCCCAGAGGGCTACATTTGAAAAGATTTTCTTTTCTTTTAATTAATTTTTCTTTCCTTTTAATGTTTTTAAGCTACTGGAAGTGACCTCGGTGCAGGGGGAAGAAGCTTGGATTGCTCGGTGGCGATTTTTAAGCTCAGACTAACGAACACGGGGAGATGCTTCTAGGACTCGACGCCACTCACGGTCCTTTCGCAGTGCATTAAAAGCTTTTTAATGTGAAGAGTTTTAAAATTAAAACAATGCTAATTGAAAGGTAAGTTACAAAAGGGAGTTGAGGAGAAATCGTTTGGCCATAAACGCAACTTCAATCTAAGAACACAGTGTATCCAGAGAAAATAAACTGGCAAGGAATTGCATCTGGCAGTACATGTTCACTCTCAAATGCCCACCTTCACATTTCAGTTAGGTAAACCACCTAAACCCAATCCAGCCCCTGAAAAAGACCCTCTTGCCTTCTCAGGAAACCACAGATATCGCTCGAAATGTCTCAAAAAGCTTGGTGGGAGTTGGCTACAGCACATACCAAGAGAGTTGATAAAGTGACCCCGTGGGCCTTCAGGAATCCTGTAGTGACAATAGGGCAAAGCTCTTGAAACTCCAGGTCTTGAGCCTCCTAACTCTTGTAGCATACATCCCATCCTGTCCCTCCCTTCCCTTCGCCGCAACAGAAATAACATTTTCCTTGAGAAACAAGCTAAGACAGATCAGAGAAATATTGACTCTGCTGAGGCTTAGTTTCCAATTAAAGTCAATTGCAATTATAGACTTAAAGAGTTTTGTGAAGTAAGTTTAAAAAAAAAACCCACAACCCCACAAAGATACATTGAAATGCATCGAAAGCGCTAATAAGTATTATATTTTAGATAAAAATTGACACTTAGGAAAATTGCATTTGGTACTTGGAGGCGATGGAAAAGCTGACTAGAAATGTTAAGGAAAACAGTTGTTCTTTAAAAAGCTGTTTAAAACAATTAGCTGAGAAAGGCAGCCTCACTAATTCTGTGATATCAGAGTCCCACCTGTATCTAGATTCCAAGAAATGATACTCAGAACTATCGTATGGCATTCTTCCAGCCAAACATGGATAGAGGACCTCTACATCACACAGGTTTTTGGCTCCAGAGAAGCTGTTTGTATGCCCTCGGGTACACAGCACCCAGGGAACATGCCAGGAAGGAATTACAGGAAGGATCACTGTTCTCTTCCAGACTTTCAAAGACCCTTCTGGCAGAAGGAAGCTCCGTGGGACTGTTACTTTTCCAGGTGGACGCTACCTTCAGTGCGCACAGGGTTCCCATCACGCCTGTGCACCTCACAGTCTCTTTTTGTTGTTGTTAAAAGCGTGTATTTTATCATACTGCTTCAAAACAACATATCAGCACTCAAAATCATTGGCTTGCTTGCAAAGCTCAAGGCTCTTTGCTCTACCTGCCTCTGAACATCTGAGTATCAGGCACACCAGCTGCTCTCCCCCAGCCCAAACTCCCACCCATCGCCACCCTTCGTATTTCATGGGTATCGCACGTGTTTTTGTAACGTCGTCAAAAATAGCGAAGGTTTAAATAAGACCACTAACAACATCTGCCACTTCGTGGAAGGCTCCGTCCTTGAACTACTTAGAGACATACGTTCCAGGTGAGCATGCATCTGGTTGCTAGCCGTGTATTTCTTTCAGCATCCGAAGCTCCTCACCACCAGCCCCGGACCGGGAGGTCACATGCAAATCCAGGACATGACCCAGAATCACACCCAGACCCAGGCAGAAGTCTCACAACCACCTTCCTTAACGAGGAACCCGGGTTAGATGCTTAAATCAAACCTGGGAAATCTGTATTCCAGCCATGAGCCCACCGCAGACTCCCTGCAAGACCTTCAGCAGGTCATTTAAGCTCTCTGTAAAAAGGAGACTGATAACACTTCTGCTCTCTGCCTCACGTATTTAGACCTTAAGCTCCTCAGGCAGAGATTGTCTCTTACGTGTGCTGAGCCTTTAACAGCCGGGGCCTCTACTAACTACTGTAACACCCATAATTATTAACAGGAAGGATGCAAGCAGCACAGACTTCTTATAGTGAGGAGCCCAGAACTAAACCCGGCACTCGAGGTGCCGAGTACAGGGCACAATCACCTCCTCAGACCTGCTGGCCACACTGTATCTGATACAGGCCAGGATGCCATTCGGCTTCCTGGCCACTCCGGCTTACACTGCTGGCTCATGGTCAGTCAGCAGTCACCCAACACCCCCAGGTGTTTCTTCTCTCGTATCTTTTTGGCCTTTGCTCAACAAGACCACAAAGACCCACAAGCTGCTTACAGGGTACAGTCCCGTTCCACACCCTGGGAGCCCGAGTGAGTGGCTGCGCTCTGTTTAAAAAGGAGGTGAGGAGGGGAAAATCCAAAGAAAACAGCTGCACTGCTGTGCCCTTCCCAGGGTGGAGGAAGTAGAGCCTCAAACCTTCAGGCTGGGTTTTGTTTCTGTGATTTTTTTTTTTTCCCAATTAGACATTCAGGGCTTGTTGATCCTACAAAGATGATGAAGGGCCTGGAGCATCTCCCCTAGGAGGAAAGGCTGAATGAACTGGGGCTGTTCAGCCTTGAGAAAAGCAGACTGAGAGGGGATCTGATCAATGGTTATCAATATCTGAAGGGTGGGACACAGGGGGAAATGGCCAGCCTCTTCTCAGTGTCTGTGGGGACAGGACAAGGGGCGATGGCCTCAAGTTGGAGCACAGGAAGTTCCACACCAATATGGGGAAGAACTTCCGGGTGAGGGAGCCCTGGGACAGGCTGTCCAAGGGGGAGTGGAGTCTCCTTCTCTGGAGATATTCCAGACCCGTCTGGACACCAACCTGTGTGACCTGTTCTAGGGACCCTGCTTTGGCAGGGGGGGTGGACTCGATGAGCTCTGGAGGTTCTTCCAACCCCTACGATTCTGGGATTCTGTGGTTCAGTTTCCCTGGCAGATTTTGTGGATGGGTTGAGAACTAATAGGTTTAGGATACCAGAGGGACCAATAAATTGGAAGAGCCCTAAAAAAACATTATACATAGATTTTGATCTTAAGTGAGGCGGGTCCTCCCAAAGATTCATTCTCCTACCTTAACAACTGTTCAGGCCAGCTTTTTCATAGCGGGAGGTGCAGACTCCTTAGGAAATTGGCTTCACATCTCACCCCAAAATGCTGAGGCAAGCGCAAAACCTGCACACACACATGCTCACGCGCACCCACAGAGAGGGATTTTTAACGAGGAGTAAGCAGCTTTCCTGTGAATTCCTCTGCTCCCCTTACTGGGCTTCTGACAGACCCTCCTCGATTCCACCACTGCATCCCTGGGTAATTATCCTCTCTTGGGCATTAAAAGCCAGGAATGATAGGTGAGAGATCACTTGTGCCACATTCACATTATTCATACACTCAAATATACGTTGCTTATGCCACGATTCATCCTTTCCATCACTGCCATGCTGCTGAAGTCCTGGCAAGGGGACACAGTTATCTGTTTGTGCCCTTCTGTCCCTGCCTCCCCTGATGGAGACGGGGGAAAAAAAAAGTGGAAAAGAACAGAAGAGCTCTACCAAAGTCTCTCTGAAGGCCCAAGCAAAGCTGCCACCTCCATGATTCCTGGAGCAGCTCTTCCTGCAAATGTAGAAATCAGAAACCCGATTGACTCTAAGGAAAAAGGAAACACCACAGCCCATTAGCCAACTCGGAGGGACATAGGCAACTCCATGTTTCTTCCTTGCCTTCTTTATGAAAACCCCACAGACAGCTCCCAGCCCCAGAGCTGGATCCCACCTGAGCTCTGCTGAGCAGCCTGAGCTGGTCACAGGGGAGCCAGACCCCTCTTGGAGCGCGAGAGTAAGGGATGCTGCACCGCAACTGCACTCAGGCAGGTGCTTACCTGCACAGACAACTCATTAAGTCAATAGTAAAATTGAAACTCATTATCATGGAAATCATTGAGACCTAAAGTGCAGGCCTAAAGATGAGCACGGTCCCCAGTGCGCTCCTGAATCAGGGCTAGGATAAGCAAAGAGCAGAGGAAAGGGAATTATTTCAGCTTTGTTCCCTTCTGGATGCTCCATATGCTCCAGCCAGCTGTTCTGGGTTTGTTCATACTCATTACAGTGGGGATGTGTGACAGACTCTGCCTCCCTTCAGAGCGACTCAATCAGAGGGAGTCTCAAATGGTTTGCTCAAAGCCCTCGCACAGTTTGCGGTGGCACCATCCCCCCCTTCTGCTGTTCCATGCACCCCTCCCTGCATTCACCCCGTCTAAACCTAGCAGCTTTAGCAAGCCATGACCCTAGACAAGAGAAGGGTCGGTGACTGCTCTCCCTGCCACTCAGAGCTTGTGCCTTCTCCCACTGCTCCCCTGCCACCTCGCAGACATCTCCAAGCCAGCAGGAAAGACTTCACTAAAGGAACAAGCAAACTTGGTTTGGGGCAGTCAAATTTACAGCCTAGAAGCTCTTAAAAACCCTCAAACACCACAGTTTTCTTCTTCCTCTCAGGAGCAAAGCTAAGAGAAGAATGGTGACAGGGCACAGCAAAGCTCACCACACTCTGCTGATCCCACCAGTTCCACTCCATGCAAACTGCAGGTGCAGAGCTGGAGCTGCTGGAGAGCAGCCAGCCCAAGCCAGCCTGCTCCCGCAATGTTTCCTGACAGATATGCCAAAACGAACACCATCCCCCCGGCCCGTGCCCTGAAACAGCACAAGGAAGGCTTGTGGAATCAATTCACAGGTTCAGAGATTTCGGATCCCAAAGCCTAACCTGCTGCATGGACACTGCAGAAGTAATATCGACCAGCTCTGCCCCCACCCACATCACATCACCATCCCCAAACCGCCAACTCCGCAGCATCCCAGAGGGAGCAGAGTCTTGGCCACAGCCATAACCCAGCACAAGCTTTTCACAGGGTACACTACACTGCACGGGGCCAAATCCTGAACTCTGGCCCAGGAGGACCTTCACGTACAATGGCAGGTAGCCTGCACACCCCAGGATCAGACCCCTTATCTGTTCTCCATGTCCCCTCCCAAGCAGAGGGGCCTGCTTCTAGGAGAAGTCTTTGAGTTCTGTCGTCCTTGGGTTCCGTCATCCTTTCCAAAAGCTGCTGTGCCGTTGCCCACAGTGGGTCTGCAATGTGATGACAGGAGAATCTGGCTGTTCTCCTGGTGCTGTCCCAAGCCATCACATCTCCCAAGGAGCCGCAGCCCCCTCTGAGCCTTTCTTTTCATATTTCGTAATCCATCCAAAGAACAGAAATCCTTCCCCATTATTTTTTTCCAGCAGATTTCCCTTCCGCTGGCTCAGAGTGGTCCTTCCCACTGTTCCCCCACATGTTGTCTCTCAGCTTTAATCAAAGTCACTTCCTCATTTCCCATCTGATGACCCAAGAGCTGTCTGGCCCCCAGCCACCCTCAGAGCGGGCAGAAGCAGGTGCAGCTCTGACAAAGTGACATCAATCTATGCACACCCTGAATTGGACTTGTCTCCCTGATGGAGACCTCTTGCTCCCAACTATTTCTGAAAGCACAGTCTCATGGTTTGCACATGTGCCTGAAGTGCAGGAGAAAGGAGCCAGTTCTTTCCTCTTTAACCTACTCAGAGGAACACCAAAGCAGTAAGCTGCCTCATCCTGTACACCTTCTACCTCTCTTTGAAATGCAAATGCAGTCTGCTCAGCACGGGTGTCAGCGTTGGGGGTCATAGGGATGCTCCTGGGGTATCAGCAGAACCTTTATTTACATTGCTCACTGCTCCCAAATCCCTCTCTGCCTCTCCATGCTCCCCCTTGCTGTTGTCCCATAGCAAGGGTCCTCTTCCCAGGACCCGAAGGAGAAAGAGAAACTTATTCTCTCTCTGAAGCCTCACCACATTTCCCAGCTAAGAAACACCTGTCTGCACATCCATCTTCTGGGAGCTCCCAGAGTCCTGGAGCACAGGCAGATACAAACCAGAGCCTGGTTTTCAGAAGAAATATTTGTGCCAGGAGTCTTGCAAATATTTCTGAGCTACTGGCAACGCTGCGCTGACTCGCGCTTCCACTGAAACCCATTCAGTTGTCGGAAGCATCAACAGTAACTGCCCAGGGACCTCCAGCTCAGAGTTATTCTTACCTTTGCTTTACTGGGGAAGTCAAGGAGAAATCTCGTGGGGTGGACACCAACAGGATGTGAGCAGTGGAACTCCTTGCTTCAGGGGGTCGGGATGCTATAAATTCTTGTAAGCTGATGAAAAGGCGACAGCGCAAATTCGAGGGAGAATACCCCAGCTAGAGCTACTGAGCTTACTGAAATGACATGTGGCTAGGAAAGCCCTAAATCTCTGGAGGAGGAAAGAGTATGTTAAGGGGGTGTCCTTACATGTTTGCCCCATCCCTCCATCCTTCCTCAGGCACCCGTTGTTTTGCACTGCAGGAGAAAGAAAGCTCGGCTGAGTGGACATTTGAGCTCACGTGCTGCAGCCACTCAACGTAAGCTAAGGCAAGCAAAGTGCTCACAAACTCACCTGTACCTCTAAACTGCCTGCACAAACCCCCTCAGGCCCCTGCGCCACACCCACTCATCACCACACTGCACCAAGAGCTCCAGGTAAGGGCCTGGCTGTCAGGATGAATGATTTGCCTCTTGAGGCACTGCAGAGAGGGCTCCTATTAAGGGTCAGTGACCTACATTCACCTCCATTTCCTTAAGCACCCAAGTGAATCCAGGAGAACAGTCATCCCAAGCTCATTTCATAACCCTGGAGAGAAGAGGGCATAGCTGGAAGGCAAGTGGCCTCAGCTAAGCCTCTTACTCCCTCCCTGAGTGCAGTGACAGCGTGCTACCTGGCTGTGATACCACCCCCACCATACCCAATAGCATTCACAGCTTATTTGTGTTCCTCAGCTTGGATGGGCTGGACCCAAATTTGGACAACGTACACAACGTAGCAAGGAGAATCTGCACCTTGTTGCTCAGTAGGACAAACTCACGGACCTCCAGAGTAGCACCACGATTCTAGAGAGACATGCAAAGGAGACCTCCCAAGGTCACAGCAGGGAAAACACATCCACAGCTGCACCAGCAGCTGTCAGGCTCTGCTGAGATGCCTCTGCCAAGGAGGTATCTGAAAATAAAGGGCATCGCTGAGTATGGGAACTAGATACAGGCAGCACGTATTGGGCTCCTCTGATCTGGTTATGGACAATAAAGCCCACCTGCTCATTCCCTGTGCAAGGAGCTGTGCCCCATCCATTCAGATGCAGTTCAACCTCATGCTGGAACAACAAAGGGAGAAGCTAAGGGCCTGAGCTTCTCCTTTCTTCCTTGACAGCTCTGAAACACCAAACATACCCCAGCATCTGGCTAAGCAGCCGGGCTCACGTCATTGCTCCCTGGACAAGGAGACTGACTGACAGATTAGATCAGACACACGGATGATGGGCTGGGACATCTTGCAGCCCCATCTCAAGCTGCCTGTGATTTCGGTTTGCAGCCTTAATCTCCAGTGACAGAGGGGCCCCCAACTCACAGCAACCAGCTGCGCGGCACTAAGTAGGACACTGTGTCACATGTGCTGAGGGGAGCATGAGGAACTTCTGAGGTGCCTTGGCCCATGCTAGGGCAGAACACCCCAGTAAGGAACCCTGCCACCAAGCTGAAGAAGGGCTTAAGTTGCTGCTGTGAAGAGGCAAATAGAACAGAGAAGTCCCAGGGTATGGATGGGAGGGTTGAAGCTTCCCCTAAGACAGCTTCTGTGTAAGTCATCGCAAAGCTTCCTATCAGTAGGGGATCTATAAAGCATTTTCCTGTCACTAGGAGATCTCTGAAACCTCCAAAATGAATGTCAAAGAGCAGTGACAAAATTAAGCCCTGACCACAGAAGGTCGTCTCCAGCACCGACTGCGCTGTGCACGCAGCGATCCATCAGCCCCGTCGCTCACCGGCTGGCCACATAGACAGCCTCTGCCTCTCCCTCTTCTCCTGCGTGCTGGTGTGACCTCTGCCTGATCTCCACTTCAAATGCTCCGTCTCCAGCCCCTCTGCCTTCCCTGGTGGCACATCACCCTCTGCTTCCACCACAAAGCCATGAATCATGATAGAATAATAAGCTCGTTTACGAGCTGCACACAAGCCCAAAGGACCAAAGAGCGGAATAAATCGCTACAAAGCTCTCTAAGCCGATTTATTCATCCAACAGCGTTTCGCCTCGGCTCTAGCCCCCTCTAACTGGTGTCCAAACACGGTAGCTCAACAGGACAAACAGCAACCTTCTTCCAAGAGGTTTGTAACTTTTGGCTTTCCAAGAGCAAGGGAAGAACCAGCCTGTAAAGGATTTGAACCCCAGTGCCACAGCTGAATGCATCACTGCTCCTGCTCACAGGCTTGTGGTGAGGGCTGCAGCAGCATGGGATATGTAAACAAACTGCTAACATGAGCTTAAGGCACGCAGCTTCCCAGGGGAAGGAGACTGCCTAACCTCCAGCGTCCTCTCCTCCTTGGGATGCTGGACAAGGAGTCACCACGGGTCTCTCTAGGGGTAGGATAACTCCCAAAGTTGAATGCAGGAGGTTGCTGACTGGTACGAGGGTGGGTCAATAAGGAGGACTTTGCTCTTCTTTCACACCAGGGATCTAATGCTCTGCAGGTACCAGTCCTCCCAGGCATCTGTAACCGCATCCGTGGGATAGTACAGACTCACTCACTGCGTCCTACAAATCGGCAGGTGGCAAACACTGATCCAAGTTTGCCTTTCAAGGCAGGCAGAGAGCTGGGACAGAAATCTTCCGATTCCTCCTGCCTGTCCCTCACCACCTCACCTCCCTTCCCACCTTTTCCCCAACCCTTCGCACCAAAAGCTCGAGCCTGCTGCTTGGTTTTGCCAGGCTTGCCCATTCCAGCGTGTTCTCACCCACGATGCTGGCAGGAAAGCTGTGCTCCCGTAGCCTTTTCAACCTCATCGCAGCTCAGGCACAGAGAATGAGGAGAACACGAGCTCAGAGCAGGATTTCCCCTTTGAGCAGTCACCCACAGAAATCCAGGCAAGGTTCCAAGCCTGGAATTTCTCCTCCTCAGCCTTACAATAGGAAGTGTAATCTAGTGTAACGCGCATGACCCAGCAACCGGAGCCCCCAGCTCTGCCACTATATCTGCCCCGTGTTACCTGAACAGCTTGGGTAACGAGGTTTTCTCATCTATAACAAACACAGAGCAATTCCCCCTTCAAGTCCTGTCTGTTCCTTACACTACAGCACATCCCAAGGGGTCCTATCTCGGGCCCACGGGTAGAGGTGGATATTCTAGGAGGGCAAAACCACCTGGTCAATAATTGGATGGCTCAGCCCAAGCAAGATTCACAGTGGGGGGGACACAGGGGAGGGGGCCAAGGTCCTGCAGCAGACTACACTGGGTGCTATACAACTGCAGGCCATCCCTCCCTCCCAGATGCTGGAATGATTAAGGGAGAAGCAGCAGGGCACAGCCAAGAGGAAAATGAGTAAGAGATGGTTCCTCAGCCCTCACAGGCCCTTGTTTCACAGGGGCATTGCAGCAAAAAGGAAGTCTTAAAGAATGAGTAAGGCATGTCCCGCGATTCATCACCTGTAAAGTCCTAAAAGCGCCATAGGGAGACAGAAGGCACCAAATCAAACCATGAGCAGAATTTCTCTGATCCAGGGGATGGGGAGTGGTAGGTTTACCCTCTGGGAGGTAGTTGGCTACTTCCACTGATGTCCTCTCTGCCAAATCCCCGAGATTTTCTCAAATCGTTCTGCAGAACAGTTGGAAAACCAACTGTGTTGCCCTCACGCTGAGAGTATCCCTAATTTATCTCCGTGGGGATGAAAGGAGCTGGGAGGAAGGCATTGAGGTCTTGCTCAAATTAATCCCTCTTTGCTTTCAGAACAGCCCAGGAATCTCTCAGCTGGCATTTTCCTTCATGACTAAACACTGGCGGAGGGTGTAATACATGGCTTAAAGGAACAGCTCACTGTCAACATGTAAACAGGCTGCCAGGCTCGCATTGCTCTTGCTTCGCGCCGGGCTTTGAAACCCCCCCTTTCCCTTTGCTTAATTAAAGAGCTATTATTTTTGCAACACAGGATGGAGTCATGTTCAACAGCCTGATGACAGCAAGGAGCTAAAGCAAGGGGAGGGGGAGACCCACTTTGCGACTGGAGGGTAAGCGGCCTCCAGAAATTGTGGAGGAGGCACAGAAATCACACAGAAAGGAGAGGCTGGAAGCAAAAGGAGGAGCTATTTGGTTCCTGTGGAGGTGCAGGTCTCTGCAAAGCATTTGCTTCAAGATCAGGGATGAGGTCCATTTAGCAGAGCAGTGGGGGAGAATCTGGGAAGCAAATTAGCAGAGACAACAAATTCTTTCCTGTGCCCCGGTGCAGGCTCGACTCAGCACCTGTTGGAAATCTTCCAATCCACTGTGCTGACCCTTGAAGGCTGCTGGCCAGGCCTGGATGTGGAGCCGTTAGCAGGAGCCATCCAGGACTTGAATGTCACCAGATGTCTCTGAAGGGATCTCACAGGACTGGGAATCTCTTTGGGCAGCACTCACTGGGGAACAGGCCAAAGCCTTCTGCTGGAGTGTGGGTGAAGCTGCCAAACAAGATGGCAAAGGGTTTGTAAGAAAGAAGGCTGACCTCACGGACGGCACGACTGGTCCTTTGTCTGTAGGAACAAAGGTGAGGATGAAGAACTTGCTCAGCAGCTCCAGGGAGTAGCGGTGGAAGCAGTTCTCATGTCTCCCAAGCCATGAGCTCATGTTTGCCCCAGTGTTGCAGTCCAGCAAGGCACACATTAACTCAGCACCAGGCTCATTTAGGTTTGACAGTGCCCGAGGAGCTCGCAAAACAGGCCAAGCCCACCTGTGCCACCTGTGGAAAGCTACCCCAGCACTTCCACGTGCTGCCACAACCCGCACACCAAGCAGATGACTTAAATATTGCCCTTGGCCTTCAAGAACAGCAGCCTTGGAGCAATATCCCAGTGAAAAAGGAAACCTGAGCTCCAAACAAACAAGGAAGCAGCTCCAGCACCGATTTCAAAGGCAAGTGGGAAGTTTGGGGCTTTCACAAATCACTTGGATTCAAGACTCCAGGACCTCCATCCTGAATGCTTTGGGACACACTTAGAGAGTCTACAGAGCGGTTCTGAACAAGGGACTTGGTCCCTTGAAGGTGTTTTGCTACCTGAGGTGCTGTTGTGGTTCTGAACAACAGTAACGCAGACACCGATCCGACCCCTCACCGCATTCCGTTTGGAGACTTCCCTTTCTCGTTTTCACAGGCAGAATAAGCACTTGCATTCGGCTTTGCATCAATAAATTGCCCAAGATAATAGGGTAGATGAAAAGAAGAAGGGCTGACTAGCAGGAAAATATAATAAAAAGGTGCTTGACTGCGTGAGTCAGTGCTGGCCTCTGTGTCAGCAGCACAATTAGTCCTCCCCTTGCAGGCCGCATGGTTTGGTGTTGCATTTGACAGACAAATCAATCCTCCCCTTCTTCTAAGCGCTGTCTAATGAATAAATCAGCAAGGTCACCGGTGCTGCTGCTTCGCCCTTTCCCTGCCAGCCAGCTGGAGCCGGACCTGCCGCCTGGCTCCATCTGCTGAGCTTCCAACAGGATCCAAGCATCCTGGGGAGCGAGACAGAGTGGTTAAAACACACGACCAGGCAGTAAAGCTCGCTGGGTTTACTCCCAGCTAATACACCATCTTGGGCAAGTCACATGGACCCTTTGGGCCAACCAGTGCATTCACTCAGCACATCTGGACTGCTGAGCCAACTGTGGAGGAACAGAAGGAAATCAAGGCACACTCCCAAAAGGAAAAAGGACCCAAAAAGGGACTTCAAGTCAGTGCTGGCTTTGAGACAAGGATGAGTTACACTGCACTACATTCACTCCCCAGATGGGCCAGGAAACTCTGGTCCTGAGAGACAACACAGCCTGGAGAAATGTGCGTGCCTTCACCTCACCGGCACTGCCCACCAAGAGGACAGGAGATGCTCCTAGGAAAAACATCAGGGAAAAATCCTTTGCCTTCGAGCTGGGCTCACCAGATCAGGTCTCCAACATCCTGCCTGGGGTGTCAACCAGAAGCTTCATTGAGATACTAAGCACCAAGAGGAATAGCACAGTGCCCTCCTTGCAGTGTAGCACGCTTAAACCACTTCTGCGGGAGCCTAGAAGCCATCAGGACAGTTGACCATTCCTGAGCAGCTGTCAGCCACAGCAGCAAGGCAGGGCCTGGCCAGTGAAGCCTCAGAAGAGAGACTCCCCATACAGCAATGAAAGATGACTAACTGTTGGGCCATTGGTACAGATATCAGTTACAAAGCCGTCTCTCCGCCACGCAGGCGTTGTAGTAATCACAGGAATAACAAGTTCAACTGCCTCTCTCCATCAAATTGATGGAACAAGAAGCAGGCACCCTCTGGGCTAGTATGAATTACCGAAATGCAGCTGCCCCTAGGGTGGGATGCAACTGTGTGCAGTGACAGCCCCTAATCTGTTAAGGCAGAAATGAGCACGGCCGTATCCTGTCAAAACCGAAGACAGAAAACGTCAAAATTCCTCCCTGACACAGCTTGCCAAAAATCAGGGAGGAGAAACTAGCAGGAGACCCCTTGTTGCTAACCCTGCGGCTGTCCCCCATGCCATAGACACCTCGGAGGCTCGCATCCCATCTCCGAAACAACCCCACTGCCCACCACTTGCAGCTTCCTTGCTGGGGTAAATGTGCTAGGGGTCAAGGATGGCGTAAAGACAGGGCAAAGCACCAGGAAGACTGAGAACCTGTGGGGCTTCATGTGAGGTACAGCTTGTTGTGCTGCAACTTCCAGCACATTCTCCATCACTTCTCCCTCGCACAGGCCAGACAACAAAAGTGCTGCAGGAGGAGAGATGTTTGGATGCCCCAGGTTGGGCTCGGACTCCCTTCGCCACCTTCCTCCCTGCCCCAGGACAGAGGAGTTAACCGAACACAGATTTCAGTATAGGAGATGCACAAAAGCTGCTGCCTTTCTCCCCATTGCCCTGCTCGAACAGGCAACAACTCCCCCCTCCCCCTCGCTGGTGGTTACAGGGCTCCGTGGTACAGGCACTCAGAAGGTGGTCAGGTTGTAAATCCAGCCCCGTGACAGTAAATTCAGCTTTCTGAAACCACGCATCCATTGTCAGCGAGTACAGGAACCCGGGGTTTGCAGACAGCGAGGCTATTAAAGGCTGCTATCAGAACAGCTTTATTTGACTGCATCAAGCTCCTGGAGATGGAAGTGAAATGGAATCGAGTGCCGCTTGGGATTGCCACCAGCACCGCACAGCCTGGGAACACAGCCGCTGCCTCCCAGGACATTCCTGCCCACTCACGTGCAGGCCGCATGGCACGCAGCATCCACAGGGGAAATCCAGGCTCTAGGTGTGTGAGCGAGACTAAGCTCTACAGAGCTTTTTGTCTAGGTCTAACTCAAGAGGCAGAGTTACTCCCAGTTTAAGCTCTCAAAGTGGAGCCAGAAAACAGCAAGGCCTCGCTGTTCCATAACGACAGACAGGCCTGGAAGCGGAGAGTGGTCCTGATCCCCAAGAGGGACCACCACCTCCCTCACCTGGAGGGTATAATCTGTCAGTGCCCGAGCTGGGCAAGCAAAAATGGGTCCTATCAGGCAAAAGCTGATCAGGTCTGAGGTCAATCCATGAAATCCAAACAATCCTCAGTTCAGGAAAGGGCTGGCAGCAGGTGCCAGAGCTCAGGAAAGGCCTGAGGTGGTACTCCAGGGCTGGTGGGGTGGATGGAGGTCCCAGGGTAGGACAATTAAAAGCCATTAGTGCCCCCGCTGCCCTGCCAGGGAAGTGGTGTGTCCTGGGGAGCAACTCAGGTGCCTCTTTTTCCAGAGGAAGACTTTTCTGAAGGGAACAGGGTTGCCTGAGGTCCTTCCTTGCTTCCAGAGCTGCTGGAGAAGAGTGTGGAGCTGGAGAAGAAGAGGAAGCTGGAACAGGGAGGTGGTAGATGCCCCAT
The DNA here is from genome assembly GCA_020800305.1 of Porphyrio hochstetteri. Lineage (NCBI taxonomy): Eukaryota > Metazoa > Chordata > Aves > Gruiformes > Rallidae > Porphyrio > Porphyrio hochstetteri. Next base: position 11,361,763 of record CM036915.1, on the reverse strand, counting down.
CTCTGAAGGTGTTCAGGGCCAGGTTGGATAGGGCCCTGGGCAACCCTGTGTAAGGCCTGGAGGTTGGTGGCCCTGCCTGTGGCAGGGGGGTTGGAACTCTGTGATCCCTGGGGTCCCTTTCAACCCAGACCATTCTATGATTCTGTGATAAATCCCTACCTTTCTCTTTTTATGAGGTTTCCAGAGCTGCTTGAGGGAATATCTAGTTCTACTTAAAATTAACGTGAACCGAGCATCGAAAGCCCAGCAGTAAATTGGCAAAGCTCAGCTTTAAGGGAGAACCTTGCTGTAATTAATATCTGATTGTAGAGCTCTGGGATGCACTGCAAGGAGGTCAGCAGAGGCTCCCTGGCATTTTCCTCAAGGCCTTTAGGCTGAACAATAAGGAAATTGTGTGGAGCAAGCACAGGGGCATTATGGCATCGAAAGGACACTGCCTCCGCCCATCACAGCTTCCAGAAGTAGGGTACAGCCCGTGAGCCTCATGTCCCCAGGAGCCCGGGGGCTGACTCTGAATCCGATTAGCAGGCCCACTGTCAGAAGCCTGCAACTCATTTAGCAGCAATCTGCACCTCACTCAGGAAACCTCTCGGCATGTACAAAGCAAAACCCCGCGATTTTGGAGGAAAACAGCCTCAGCACATCCCCCTCCTGCATCGGCTCTCTTACCAGTACAGGCCAGTAACCCTCTGTCCCATGCACCCTGGAATCCGCAGCAAGACCTACCCAGACCATGAAAAGAAAAAGCTGAGCTACAGGACTTCTGCTTCATGCTTTCTCCATGTTAGCATTCAAGTGCCAGCTCCTAATGATCCCCCAAGCAAATGCCCATGAGAAAAGCCTGGCACAAATCAACAGCCCTCCTGAGCTCTCCAGAGGAGAAGCTGCCATACCAAGCCCCAAGTTCTTATGTTTGGGCAACCAGCCTGAGGGTCCTAGAGAGAACAAGGTGTCCCCCAGAGAACAGTACACCATGGCACAGGCAAGTCTTCAGCCACCCAGAGGGAGCCCACACCAGAAGTAGCTGCAGGTTACACTCACCCCATCCAGTGTTTGCCTGAAGTGGATAGAAAACAGGACAGCAAACCAATGAGCAGCAGCTGAGGGGAGACCAGGAGGTAGATGTTTCTGGCTTCTAAATAAATCTGACAGGGAATATTTGACTTAAATCAGGGTTGCCACCAAGCCCGTTGGAAATACACCTGGCCAATTTTCCTGTCCCCTTGCCAGTTGCTGGGGAGACGGCTGGATTTGCCGAGAATATCTTTTAATGTCCAAGACCAGGATTTGCTGCACATGCCCAGACACTTTGTACATGCCCAACTGCACTGACTACCTTGGGCTACCTTTGGTGACAAATGGAGTGCTGGGACTGGTGCTGTTTAATCTCTTTATTAATGATATCAACAGTGGGATTGAGCACACCCTCAACAAATTTGCTGATGACACCAAGCTGAGTGGTGAGGTTAATGTGCCAGAGGGATGGGATGCCATCCAGAGGGACCAGGAAAGGCTGGAGAAGTGGGCCCAGGTGAACCTTAGGAAGTTCAACAAAGCCAAGTGCAGGGTGAAGGCTGTTACCACCCACAGCTTGGTCTGGCCCAGGTACCTCCAAGGCCAACTCCCCTTTTTGGGGAAGCAATGAGGTTTTTTCAAGGTTTTTTTCCACCTTCATTCTGCCACTGCAGAAGCCAACATGCTAAGCCAGCTTCAGCAGGAGAAAATCACAGCAACCTCACCACCTCCAAAAAAATCCAAGCCAGTTTCTCCTACCTCATCCCTCTCTTCAGCTTGAGCATTCAGGACACAACACCCATGACGACATCGCACTGTCAGCACGCTGCACTCCTCAAACACACGCACAGCTCCCTGAAAACAAGGGTTAAGGGGAAAACAGCACTGTTCTACTTGGCGTTCACACTGTTGGATTCTAGCCTGGAAATAAAGGATGATAGAAAAAGCCACTTGTAAAGATATGAACGTGACGTGCTCAAATCACGCTGCCGCTGGCTTTGAACAGCATTAGGCCTGGAGCGAAATGGCTCTGTCGGGCTTCAGTTGTCCTCAGAAATGTGTTGTGGGTTCTCAGCAATGCCATGGGAACTACATGGCTATCTCCAAGGGAAGGATTTGGCCAACTATATTTAACTATTGAAAGCGTCGGGGTTCTTTGCAGAATACGAGCCCAAGTCCCATAATAAGCTGAAGGAAAAAATATTCCAGAAGGCAAAATAAGCTGAAGGAAAAGATATTCCAGAACGATTGGGAAATCGCAAACTGCCCCCTCTCCTCCCATCAAAGCGCATCCGTTTACAAAGCGATCGGCACAGGGACTGATTCAGACAAGGAAGAGGCAATATTTACCTAAGCACCTGCGCTTACAGTGCGTTAGGCCTACCGAAGAGCCCGCAACCCCGGCAATCGTACACCGCGGGAGAGAACGCTCCATCATGCTGCTCCTCAAAGAGCTGTGGAGCAGGAGATAGCACACACAAGAGCATGTGTTTCGGCAGCGTGGGAACACGTCGCTGTGTGTTACAGCCAGAGCTTCTGGTTTGGGTCACGTTGACGCAAATGTGTTGCTAAAAGCCATTCTCACGTGTTCTACTCCTTCTTGTCGCTCTACTCTTCCCTTAAAATCCCAGCGCTCGGGACTTCAGCAGAAATTTCTCTCCCAACCATCTCATAAGGAGGACAAAGCACACACAGAGCTCAGCAAAGAAAGCATGAGAACCATACACTCCTCTCTCCAAACCCCTGGCATTTTTCACCCACAGTTCCAACCTGGTGAAGTCAGACCAGGTGCTGTGAACAGCAGTGGAGAAGGAACAGCAAGTCACAGTCATTCTGTAAAGTCCCCAGCCCTCCACTCCCGTGCCCATCAGTCCATCCTACCCTTCCTAATCTAATCAAATCCCTCCTATTCCCACAACCCAACCCTAGGACAAGTTGCTCAGCAGCTGACTCCAGGCATAAAAGAGCAGCAGATATAAGGAATGCCACTGAGTCGCTCAGCAGAGGAATCTGCAATCTCAGGAACGGGTTGAAAAGGCCAGAGCAGACACTGATGTGTCCAGAACACAGTTTCCTGGTCTGTGTTTAATTGCATTTTCCAGGAAAACACCATTGGCATCACGTATGCTTGTCAGCTCTGGTACTCTGCACTCAGTGCAAACAGGAGGTGTATTCGACTGAGCATCATTCCCCCAGAACAGAGCTAACTTCTGCAATGGAGGTCTTACAGGGTTGGAAAGGCTTCTGGGGTGAAAGCAAATCTAAACCCTAGAGAGTTCTCATCCCTAGGGAAGCAGGTGCCTAAAATTCACACTGCTCCAATGAAGAATATTATTACCTAGTGACACATACCGTGCCCTAATGTCTGGAGATCGATACCAGAAAATGCGGAGATCATCTACTACCAGCACCTACCTGTGTTGGAGGGGAGGAAACCCAGAAGAGAAGATACCACAAGCAGCTTTAAAACGTTTTCCTTTCAATTGCTTTTCCTTTTGTCAGCTTTAGGAGCAGAAGGAACTTCATCCCGAGAGACAAGCAGCACCTCTTCCCGCTCTTCTCACACAGATGAGCAGCACCTTTCCAATTCACTCCTGCCCCAATTTTGTCACTCACAAAGACACGTTACAGGATATCCCAAAAGCCACATCAGCAAGGGGCACAGAACTGGTACCAGAACATCATGACCCACTAGCTCAGGTACCGTTTGGTAGCAGGTAGATCTGGGATCCAGCACGGCTCTAGCGGCAGCGCAAGGCCTACTGCTTCCTCACCCAGTCCGTATCAGCCATGCGATCCCCACGGCAATACACTTCCCACAGGAGGAGCTGACAGCACCCTCAGCAGGTACAGCTAGGAGACACTTTTCCTTCCCAATCCCATTTCCAGCCACTTCTGAAAAACTACTTCCCAACAAGATGTTTTTCTGGAGCTGCAGAGTGCTTTGAACCATCCCCTTCCCACTCAAACCATCCCATGATGCTGTGATCTTGGAAAAACATCACTTGAGCCGCTTGCGAGTTACAGAATGATGACAACACACTTTGGGGGAAGAACCATCCCACCCCCCCACCCCAAACAAACCAACCCCAAAAGCCTTCTAGGAAGGAGGCACGGCTGGCACTTGAGACCTGGCACATGGAGCTGCAAGGAGGAGCCTACATTCTCCTAACCTGGGAGCGATGGGATGTTGAGCTAACTGCATTAGGAGTGTATGAAAATTCCATACTCGGCACCAACAGAGCCAAAGCCTTTGTGAGTCTTACCTCTGCATTAGCATGTTCTTATTCATTTAAGTGAGTGTTGCAAATTGTTTTCCTGTTAATTATTTTGCTTATGGACATTGTTCTTTTCCCTTCTGGAAGAGGGAATCTATTTCAGGAGGGTTAATAATCCCGCTAACTCTCCTTTCCTGACCTGTTCGGTGCTGCTGTGAAGGTTCCACCTGCTTTTGTCACACCGTAGGCTTCTAGCTCCCATCTAATCGGATACATCCCAGCCCAAATGTCTCTACGACATCCCAGATGGCAATATTCTCTCTTGCCTCTACGTGTAATTTTACAAAGAGGCCCGCTGACAGCCAGTGTTTAAAGGGGATTTGTGTGTGCAGACGTGGTAGGGGATCTGATCTGCTTGATATTAGAGATGGGTAAATCCATTCAGATGAAAAAGAAGCGGTGAAGAGTGTATCAGAGCCAGGGACTGGCATCTGGGAATCCTGGGCTTTATTCCCAGCGCTGCCACCGACCTGTTATGGAACCGCTAAACTGCTCCAACCTCAGCCTTCCTCATCTGAAATCATACCATCATGGAATAGCTTTGGTTGGAAAAGATCTTTGAGATCAAGTCCAACCATGACCCACGCACAGCCAAGGCCACCACTAAACCATGTCCCTGAGCACCATACCAACACATCTTTTAAATCCCTCCAGGGACAGTGACTCTGCCACTTCCCTGGGCAGCCAGTTCCAGTGCTTGACAACCCTTTTGGTAAACCAATTTTTCCTAATCCCCAATCTAAACCTACCCTGGCACAATTTGAGGCCATGTCTTTTCATCCTATTGCTTACTACACAAGAGACCAACCCCCACCTGGTTACACCCTCCTTGCAGGTAGCTGTAGGGAGCAATAAGGTCTCCCCTCAGTCTCCTTCACCCTAGATTAAACCACCGTGGGTCCCTCAGTCCCCATCACAGTTGTGCTCAAGACACTTCCCCAGCTTCACTGCCCTTCTGGACATGCTCCACCACCTCAATGTCCTTCTTACAGCAAGGGGCTCCCAACTGAACACAGCGCTTGAGGGGCAGCCTCACCAATGCCCAGTACAGGGGGACGGTCCGGCTGGCCACATCATTGCTGACGCAAGCCAGGATGCCATTTGGCCTTCTTGGCCACCCGGGCACAGTGCTGGCTCATGTTCAGCTGGCTGTCAACCAGCACCCCCAGGTCCTTTTCCACTGGGCAGCTTTCCAGCCAGTAGCCTGTAGTGTTGCCAGGGGTTGTTGTGACCCAAGGGCAGGACCTGGCACCGTGGCACCTTGAACTTCATAGAGTTGGCCTTCACCCATCCATCCAGAACATTTCCACTCTCAAGCAGATCAATTCTCCTGCCCAACTCAGAGTCATCTGCAAACTGACCAAGGGCGCACTTGATCCCCTCATCCAGATCGTCGATACAGATATTAAAAAGAACCGGCTCGTTATTGACTGGACCTACCTGGGAGGTGTCTACTGGGGATTAGTTAACATTTGGAAACACTTGGAGATCCTCTGAGGGAAGGCACAATATAAATGCAAAGTAGCTGCCCTGCTACTCCGTTAACTGTTGACAGCTCACTCTGCTCCCTTTGGAACAGCATGCCCGTGAACCTGAGCCCACACTGAACACATGGAAACATTAACCTCAAGGGCCTGATCCCTGGGATGCAGTGTCATTCCTTTCATCCTACAAAACAGACTCTGAAAGAGTGAGGAGTGCCTCCAAAAATTCATTTGACCCCATACCCAGGCAAGGGAGGAGACAGCAGCTGGACACTATTTGTGGTGCTGATGACTCCGAAATCCACTCCAAGCAGCTTAAAACGGTACTGCCCCTCTTCAAGCCTGCTCTCCATACCTCCTCTCCTCTCTCTTCACCCAACAGCTTTTATCATTCTCTTCAACTCATGCTCATCCCAAAGTAAATTCTAAGGCCAGGGCGCTGGGCAGGGTCAAAAGTTACCGTGCCGGCTCCATTCTCCCCGAAACCTTCTCCGAGTCTTAAAGAGCTCTGAAACAAGCTGCTAATGCTGGATTATCCGGGTAATCTCCTGGAGTTACTTCCCTGGTTTGCCTGGTTATAAATAATGAATTAGGCCTTTACTTATTATTTCTCCTGCCCTCTGGGGTCGCTGCGAGCCTCGGGAAGGAATACAAATTTAAGAATATTAGCTCCATTTATTAATATCCATTTCTGCCAATCCCGCACGAGAGACCTTCCGCGCTCGGTGCCCGCTATCGATACAGTGAAGTGGCTGGGATGTTAATGGCATGGATCTAATAGCTAAGAACCGGCCCGGCCGCACTCACCATGCCCAGAAATTGAATTTTAAAGAGGCAGATGGGTGCTTCATAAGTGGAAACAGAATCAGGTGCCAGCTTTCATTTCTTTTCCATTCCTGAGCGCTGGTGAAATTAGTCTCCCCACCGGCTTTGTCCACATAAGCCTGTCATTACAATTTAGTCCCAGTCTTACGAGCCCCTGGTATTCCCAACGTGGGATTTCTAACGCAGCCTGGCCAGAGCATCTTAACCACTTCGCTGCTGCTCCTGCAGCACATCAAACACGGCGGCACCAACCGCAGGGCCTTGCAGGGCTCTGTAGCAAAGCCCCTCCTCCTCCTTCTCCCCTCATTCCACCCACTCTTTGACAATTCATTCCGGTCATAAACACGAGTACATCTGCAGCACCGACCTGGCTGGAGTCCCAAGCTGAGCCGTACTCAAGGGGCTGGCATGAAGCTCAGCCGCAGTCTGAACACTGGTGGACTCCTTAGGCTGGAGAGCCAGGCTCCTCAGCCTGCCCACAGGTCTTTTGCCGCAACAGCAATAGCCCAGTGCAACGACGTGCTGACAGACGCCAATATGCTCACCGACAACCCAGAGGAAATTGCTGTCCTTGGCTCCTACACACCACCCACTGTGATCACAGATGGTCACATGAGCACTCCTGGTAAGTCACATCATGCAGTTCACCCAACTGCTTCCTGAAGACTTCAAAGTCCCCTCACTAAAGGCATCAGTCACCAGCCATCAGCTGAAGGCTAGGGGAGTAGACGCCACATTATCAGGAGTATTAAGCTACTACAGCTGAGACCCCAGGTCTGCTAAGACCTGGGCTGGACAGTACATTCTCACTGCTAACCAGCCTACACCAGCTTTCCTACTAGACGGTAACTCCGTGGCTTCACAAGCCTTGCATGAGCAAGGCCCTGGCACATCATACAGCCAGTTTCCATCCTCACTGCACTGACCTATCTCCACCTCTTCAGCACCAGGCTCAAAGGCAAGGCCAGAAGAGGTTCTCTAGGTTTCCAAAATATTTCCCAAGCCCTCGTAAAGTCAATAAATGTGCCGTTTCCTTCCTTTTTCACTTTGATGCTGTTTCATGTGCACCTTTGAAACGCAGATCTCCTTTCTTTAAGCAGAAGCACAGCTCCTTAAAGACCTTAAAACGCAACTTTGCAATATTGAGCACATTTCATGGCCCTCAGCATTTGCAGGTGCATTCATGTTTCCTCATGGAGCCTCTGGAAGTCACTCTTGTCTCAGCAGCAGCAGATATTAGTGACTTCCTGTCTTAAAAAGCATTAGCACTGTCTCGTGAGGAAAGGCCAGTTTGCCACTGTGCTTGAATTAGGACTTGACACTCTTCTTCTCCCTTGAAGCACGGACCATTTGTTCCCCTACTTCTGTCTCAGGTGGCGTAATGGGGGCCCTTGGGGAATGTTGCTAATTGAATGGGGAGCAAGACTGTCTGAGGCAGCAGAAAAGGCAGATGGTTACGGCTGAGGGGTAAGTCAGACGCAGCTTTAAGTTCTGCTGCCAATTGAAAGCCCACCCCCTTGGAGACAAGGGATTTCAGAGATCATCTCAATGTGAAGGTCACAACTGTAGATATCCTCTCCTTCAATGACTGCACAGGAACTGTCTGATCACTGCTCCTGAGGTGGAGTACCCTGGGACCGTCTGGAGACATCCGCCTCACCCCACCTGAAGGCTTACCTTGCGATGCTGATGCAGGCAAGATTTTATCCCCTTGAGTTTGAATGAGATGGTTGCAGCCATCAGAATCCTAGAGGAAGCTCGGGAAGGACAGAGAGGACGAGTTGCGTGGGAGACACGGAGGGGAGAGTGCTGTGCTCTCCTTTCATACCGCAGAAGAAAGGAAAGTCTTCAGATGAGTTCTGTGTTCCACTGGCAGACAAAGCCAAGATTTTAAAGCCGGCGTTGGCCTGCTGGGGCTGGGAAGGAGAAGCACATGCACAATCGCTGCTGCTTCTGCTGAATTTTGCATGAATTGGGGTAATCTCCGAGGCCTGTGAACAATGTGTTGGAGCAGCCTAGCCCAGAGCTTAGAAGTGCACGAGCAAGCAGCTGGCTGCCCGTCCGCTCGGGAAAACCAGAGCAGGCTGGGCCTTGCCATGCTTCCGAGGCAATTAAAACTGAAACAGGCAGAAGGAGAGACACTGAGAGAAAGCAGGAAGGAATTTCCTCACCACACATTAGAAACATTGCACAGAAGGTTCGGGTTGAAGCCCACGCACCACAGTGCTCGATGTCATTCTTCGTGGATCGCTTGATACAGTCCCAGTGGGCACAGCCTCTGCAGATCAGTTTGTGGCAATACCAAGCGTGCCACCTTCTCGCAATCTCTAGGGATAAGTACCTGAAGGATTCCAGCCCAGTCCTGGTGGGATGGGCAAGACAGCAGCAGGTATCTCCCTAGCATCACCTGTCCAGAGACGGCTCCCAGATGCTCCCCGACTTCTGCCCTTTCAGAAGAGATATTTCACTTCATCTGGACTGGTCAAACTCCTGGAGTACCTACACCCAGCTTGCACCCAGCCTGGCTGCTTCGATCCGTCTGCAACAAAGGTGGGTGCTGCCGTGGGCTGGGGAATAAGGCAGGCCACTCAGCCCCAGAGCCATGGCTAGCTCACACCTCCCTGTGCCAGCCAAATCTGGTGAGATGAGGGAAGGATTCTCTCCCTTCTCTGCCCTTCAGCTGCGTTGTTCGTGTCCTACCCAAATTCCCAGGCATGGCTAGAGTTTATTAGCAGCTGCACACCGCTGATGGAAGCAAAGCAGAGCCCCTCGCAACGTACCAATCTCGGCACCTCGTTGTAATTGCCGTTACATGTGCTGCTTCTGCGAGCAGAGGTGAGATTTTAAACAAGGATGAAGGAAACCTGAGTTTAGATGCAGAGGGTAAGATGGAGGCAAGTAGAGGTTAGAGCAGCTGGGAAAGGTGAAAAGTCAGACTGTGGCATCCCATTGCCTTCTACCACAGAGAGACCTGGCTTTTGAGCACTCCTCCTGCATCATTTGTGCTCCATGAAATTATTTACCACGGCAATCAAAGGAGGAAAGGGAAAGAAAAGGCAAAGATCAGATTACAAGGCCGCGCAATTAAAACCTTGATATTTATGGCACTGTAAGACAGAGGCACATTAATAAATAATACTTTGCTCTTCCACAGCACTTTTCATCTAATGATCTCCAAGCAATTTCCAAGTTTTGCTAGCTGAGCCTCACTGAACCCCCACAAGGTAAGGAAGAGAGAAACTGAGGCCCTCTGCTCCCAGGCAAAGTGAAGCCCTCTGAGAGGGAAGCAGCGTAACACAGCAAAGCAGCACTGCCAAATACATGTGAGTGCGAAAACACGCCAAATACATAATTTTTAACTGTTCAGCAGTACCTAAAACACCGAGTCAAGCTGAGGCTCACCATGCTGGGCACTACCCGATGCACACTGATGAGATTCCTTGAGCCGACACAAGATGTACAAAGCTGATATGAATACGGGGTCAGGGGAGGTAGGAAGCCACATAAGAAGTGTCTCACGTACACTGTGGCACTCTCATCACCGTACAGCATGCCCTGGCCGCGGAGAGAATCTTGTCTGAAGAACACCTGAATTATTAGGGCCTGGGCTTCCCTCAGGAAGGAGCTACGGCAGCATCTTTGGCATCCAGGGCCCAGACACAACAGAGGCACAAGGGTAGCAGATGGCAGCAGAGCTGGGTGGCAGCCAGCTGGCTGGGTTACACAGAGCTGTTTGGGAAGCAGATCAAGGCCTTCAAATCATGGGAATGTCGCCCAGGTGAGGACTGCAGAGCTGAGCAGATTCATGGCTAACCGGAGGAGCCTGTCCCTGAAGTGGATGTAAGCTCAAGCCCCTCCACCACTCCAGAGTCCTTCCTCCCGCTTTTTCATCCTTGGAGAGCACGAGATGCTCTCATACACCCTGGAAAGGAACAATGAATCCTTCTTCCTCCTGGGAGCAGAGAGCACTGCCAGGTTAGGGCACAGGGACTTTGAAGGCTAGAGTGCCTGCAGGCCACAATCCAGTAACCAATCCCCACAGGCCTGACACTTACCCCGTTACCTCCATCGGCTCTTGGGAGCGGAATAAACCTCCTCAGACTGGTTTGCCCTTAAAGCTTAAGAGATTCACCTTTGCTTATTCTCTCCCAAGCTTTTTAAAGCCAGGTCCTATGGACAGCAAGATTCAGTGCAGACCAGGCTGCGCTGCAGTCCGTACGGAGCCCCATGCAAGGAGGTGTGTGAAAGCGGAGACATCCTTGCTGTCATTTGCATGGGTTGGCTTCTCCAAGTGCAAACCTGCAGCGGGGGGGGGGGAACAACTGCACAGCGGCCGGGTGGGCTTGCTGATCACGCTTTGGCCTATTTCCAGAGACAGCTGATTTACCACACTGTCAAGAAGAGAAATTAGATGCCTTGCTTGGAGGTTTATATTTACTCTAATAAAAAACAACCCAAAACCAAAACAAACACCCTTCCCAGCAACGACCAGAAATAGGTGTAAACCCAGTTAAACACACTTTATAAAACCTTACGACAATAATACGCTCTTACTGAAACAATCACAGGAGCAATTCCACCTGTACTTACTGTCCAGTCAGCTGAGCACAAACAGCCCTGAGATTTATGTGTGAGCGGAAACATAATTTCTATTATCTCCGACATTAAACTTGGCAATGGAAAATCCCACGCCTGGGGCGCAAAATCAATTTCAATAACCAGAATAGCAAGAAGTCAAAGGCAGGACTTGGAAAGGACATGAGTTTCTCAAATAGCCAGCCGGCTTGCTTTATAATGGGGATGCCACTGGGATAGGATGGGATCGGCAATTGGATATTCTGGCTAAATTTTCTGTCTCAGCGTGAAATATTGCTGTAGCTACGTGGGGCTGGGTTCTGGACCACAGCAGCAGCACTCAAACTTTGTTTTCCTTGTCAAAGTCCACACTTGGGGCTTATGTGACAGAAGAGAAGTGAGAAATGACCGAACTGCAGGATTTAAGACCACTTTTCACTGCATCCAGGAGGAAATGCAGCCAGTCCAGAGGCAGGACCTATGAGGGGTAATGTTCCCCTGTCCCAGTCCTCACCACAAAGGCACCTCTGCAAGCAGTTTCCTGGACAGGGATCCAGGTAGAGGTGATCCTGCCTCGGAGAAGGCAGATGAATTAGGTAACCTGCCCAGATCCACTCCACGCTGATCTGCTGCAGTTCCAAGCTGTTGCCTTAAACCCGACACACAAAGCTCTTAAACCTCTTCCCACAGCTGAGGTTTGGGGAGACAGAACAGTCTTGCCGTAAGAACTCTGAACATCCCTGTTTTCCAGCAAAATACCAGCTGCCCTTCTAAGCTCACCCCAAACTGCCATATTCCACATGGGAAACGAAACTCAGCTTGCCAAGCTAAGCCATGATGCTACAGGCAACTGTACCCAGGTCGTGTGCCCATCTGAGATTTGACAGCACAAGTACCACAGGTTTCTGAAGTCCTAATGCCATTCCTGGAAGCATCAGCTGCAGGTGGGGAGAGCTGTGAGCTCAGGTTCAGCAGCAGTGCTTTCACAAGCTGGCATTCATGCATTCTCCCCTACGACCTCTTCACTGAGGGCTATTTTACTGAAAGCTGGAGTGACAACACCGTTGAACCATGTCCTCAGAGCCTTGTATGCATCCTTGTGCAGACAGAGCTCCAGCCACCCTTTCCCTCACAGCTGGTGCTTTCCAGGAGCCATGTCAGGTTTTAATCCTTTACTCCACCCTCTGGGAATAAAAACAGGCTAGTAATAGGACAACTTTGCCCACTTATGGCAAATCTTCTGCCCTCCATGGCAAACAGGTTTGCCTCCCTGCAGTGGATTCAGGATCCAAATGCAAAGCCAGCTATTTCAAGGTTTATCAGCAAAGACAGACGAGGGATAGCACACACAGACACAAAACCCTTCTGAAAGAGGCAGGAAAAAAACCCTTAAATGTCATCTCCAGTGTAAGAATATTCACAAGTCACACAGAGTCGAGCCTCTGCCATGAACTACAATCAAGAAGAAATGAACCCAAGGCATGAACCGCTCTCCCAGCTCCCCTCACTTATGTCTGTATGATAACCAACAGCCAGCGCCGTGGAAAAGGAGAGAGACTCCTGAGTGATCCTTCCTAATAGATTCGTCTTTTATCATGTTTTCATGACCTTTGTAAAAGGCAATTTAAATTCTAATTGTCCTGTGAGCACCACAGGAATCAATTAGTGACAAGAGATGTTAATTGTGCAGACTGGGAGGAGGCATTGCTAGGCTGCTCAGCTCCAACACGGGGTTAAGAGCCCAGGGGAACGCTGGGATGGTTGGGGCTTTAATCAGTCCTCCCTTTTTAATACTTTCCATGTTGTGCTGCAGTTGTCAAGGTCCATTAGTCTTCTGGAGCACTGAATGAAGCTATGGCATCCCCTCCATTCCTGCACTCCACACGCACACACACAAAGGATCACAATGAACTGACATCGAGAAAGCAAATCCTAAAACCTCATTCCCTTTTTGTTCTTGCTTCCCCACACCCCCCCAGACCTCACATCAGGCCCTGGGTGCTGCCTGATACAAAGGAAAGCTTCATGTAGGTGGGATGTAGGGGAGGTGAGCCTGGTCCCATCATCTCCAGACCCAGCTCGAGCTGTCTACGAAAAGCAAACGCTCCTGGTTTGGTGCAAGGGCACATCAGTTCACTCATGAAGACCCTGGCACCGCTCAGCCTGTCCCCTGAAACACCAGATGAAGGTCAGGCTGAGTGCCCAGTATCAAGACTACACAGGCACGAACAGGGAAAACCTGAGCCAGAACAAGAGCGTGTAGCCCAACCAGCTGCCCGGCCCATCCTGGCACAGGTACCTCTCAAACAGGACTTGATGCAAGCACTCAGGTGTGCCCTGAGGTATGGTACCGTTACCTATTTCTCACCAGGTCAGAGCGGCCCCACCCTGCACCCGTACCACCTGGCTGGCAGGCGGATGCTCACAGGGATGGCAGGCAGTGATCCAGGACTCCTCGACACCTCTGCAATGCGTAGCATAGCTCCTCCCTAGACAAGCTTGTGCTGGATGGTTGAAGCCCCCAGAAATAACAACCCCGCCAGAATTTATTGCTGAATACCATCACAAACCATTATTACCACATTAGTCCCTCTACATCACCCACTTCACCCACCATCAGCCTTCGAATCTGCCTCATGCAGATGCTGTGCCTGCCCCTGGACAATCTGTGCTGTGCTATCCTGTGGAATTGACCCTTCCGAATCTCCCTCCCCTACTCCCCTCCCCTAGACCTTCACAAAGACAGGAGAACAGCATGCATCCTCCCTTGTAAATGAGCACCCAATACAGACAAAAACTGTGTGATAAAAGCTACATTTGTGTTAGATTTACCTTGCCAGTCTGTGTTTGCATTGCCCTCATTCTCCAATTCACATTATCAGCTCCTGAAACTGAACTGGATCACAGCAGAGAGCTGCAAAGACCTGCAGGCTCAGTGCAGTTGTGGTCCTTCTACGCCTCTGTCTTCATGTGTCTGCTCCTTCTGTCAAAGCTCTTGGCATTTCTGGGTTCATACCCCACTCTGTGGACTTCTCCAACCTTGGTCATAGACCTTACATCTCCTTCCCCCACCTCCCAAATACTGCATCTCACACCCTGTCTCCCATCCCTGCACTGACCTTCCTTTAACCAGCCAGGCTGCTGTTCAAACTGGGAGGTGTCCCAAGGCTGGGGCAGCTCTTTTCTGGGATTGTCACCCTCTTTCCAGATGATGCTCTGAGTCTTTAACTCTTTGCTCCTCGTCTGAATAACTCCACGCTTTGAGGAACACACGTTCAAGCTTCCTTCCCTGCAAAGCCAGGAGGGGGTTAGCAGGGCTCCCATCACACTCGGTACCAGCCTATGGTAGACACAGGGCCTTGCTGGAGCATCACAGAACACTCTCCAGGTCCCTGTAGGGAGCTCAGACTGTCCCAGGTAGGCCAGCCATCATGACTAGACAAGCAGTGACTTCTCATCTCTGTGTCTGCAGAAAAAGCTTGAAGGTGCTTTAGTTATCCAGGAAGTAGCCACTCACCAGCAGCAGCAATTCCACCAATTCCTGCCCTGCCCACAGCAAAAGCCCACCAGCCATCTCCCTTGGAACCATCTCTTCTCAGGTTTGAGATGCTTCTTACCTGAGCCTCTTCCCCAAAGCGTGCCTGCTCCCAGTGCTCCACCAGCATGTTTGGATTACTTCTGGTTCTGCCTGAAGCAAAGTAAATGCTCTTTCTCAGCAAATGCTTTTCCTGGGAACGCTCTCCCCATGAACACTGACTTTTTTATTACACATTTTTCTTGAATTCTATGCCAGATTCTCCAGCAGTCTGGAATAGGAGACAGGAATAATTTCTGTAAGGAGCACTGGGAATGTCCTGAATGACTCCATCACCACATATCCTAGACAGGTTGGATATACACCTAACCCAAAAGGAAGGAGGAGAGAGGGAACCTCACTGTCTTTGAAAGTCTCAGGACTTCTGTTCCTTCCCTGCAACTCACAAGCATGTAGCTAATCCTAGCTAAATCCTAAACCTGTAGTATGGAAGAAAGAGTTAACCTACTTACGTAGGAGAATGCCTCTGTACAGGCTGGGGTCTGATGGCAAAGCTGCTATGCAGCAATCCCACCCTTAATGCTCTCTGAGCAAACGTTATTAACGGTTCAGCTCACGGTTTCCAGAGATCCTATTATTTCTATTGCCAATCCCACTTGCAGGAAGGTTTCTGACGGCAGAAAGCTTCAAGCACACTGGCAGGATGCTCAACGGAGGACAGACCAGGCCAGAAAGGTTGCTTAGAGACCAAGCAAGCCAGAGAAAACATGCCGCCTGGTCAGGTTTGAGACTCAAGCCAGAGGGGCAGCAAGAAGCCTGGCATAAGCAGCTCACTGACATACCCAAGATGCCTCCTTCCCATCTGGGAAGGAAAACTGGCAGGAGTGAAGAGCAATCCCCACGTGAGTCTCCTCCCATCCCTTGCCAGAGTCCTTCCCAGCTGCCACATCCATTTACCTGAGCAACGGAACAAAGCCAGTTTCACTCCCCCCATCTTTATGAAACCAAATTAGCCATTTCGCTCCTCGTCCTCTGCTCAGCGCATCTACAAAGGCTTTTCCGAATTTCCATTAAAAATAATAATGCATTTCGTTCTGCTTCGCGAGGCCCATTGCTCACCTGCCCACATCTCTTTCAGACTCCGCTAGTCTTCCTTTCTTTCAGCGGCATAATCACTTCATGCTCTCATCTTTTCCTTCCATTATTCGGGTGATTGTGGACACTGGTTTATTGATGAGATTTACAAAACAACTCAGTCGACCCTTACGCAGCCGACCCGACGCAGCTCTGGGAAGGACAGACTGCATTATCCCCCAGCTCCGCACCACACACATGGGGCTGTGGTTACAGCTGGATCAACCTCGAACCCGACAGGGAGGTTCATTACCCGAGCCCCATAGTGCAGGGCCCAGGGTTGGCATGTGAAGCGCAGACTCCGAGCAGGGGCTGGAAGTGCATTTGTTCTGGCGCACTGGTTCCCCCTCCAAGGTTTGATGTCCTCGTGCTATATTAGCATAAGGTAAGCCCAATCTTTTAAAGCCAAAAAGGAACCAAATGCCCTATGAAGGACCAGGCCAGAACTGAGTAAAACAGCCTTGTGCATCCAGAGAATCCCTGAGGCATCCATTCCCAGGGCTGAGAGGAGGAACTCCCTCTGGAGGCTCCTGATGCCGTCCTCGGCTTTCTAAAAAAGATGGGAAAGGCTCGCTCTTTCTTCCTCTGCCACTTTATTCATTCACCAGCATCTGCATTGCGTGCTAACGCAGCCTGCGCTATCCCTGAACGTCCAAGGGAAGGCAGGAGGAGCTCCAGTCAAACCTACAGACTCAGCAAAGGCTGCGATCGCAGCTAGGCACTTGGAGCAGAGGATGAGCCCTGAGCAGAAGCTGCCGTTGTACAGGAGCTGAAGTCAAGAGCTGCCAGAGGAAACCTTTTTCTTGGCACAGCAACACTTTCATAAATCCAAAGGAATTGGTCTGCACACATTGTAAAGCCCAATCTGCTAGGAACATGTGATGTACGTGGTATGAGTCCACATAACAGCTATCATATATGATACGCAGGCACTGGTAAGACAAATGACATAGCGTATCATACATACACACACCGTGTATCTAATTACCAGGCATTACTCCAGACGTACCTGGTTTTGCCTATGCCTTTAGCATTCACTTAGGGATCCTGATTTTCCCAATCCTAATCCTAAACATACTCTCCAACCTTCATTATACCTGCCCAAAACTGCTGCCCTAAATGCCTCCTGTGATGCTGTTCCTTACAGTTAAATACATCCCTGTTTCAGCAGCCCATCTACCTCTCAGTATCCTGATTCTCTATTTACAAGCAGCTTTGCTTCTTCCTCCTCCTCTCCACCTGGAATAGCCTGTAACTGCTCCCCCACAGATCCTCACTACCCACCTGTCTCACTCCAAGCAGGACGGTGGGAACCAGCTGCCTCGCCGAGAAGCTGGGTAGTTTGAAGCAGCTGAACCAACTTTTGCCTCTTTTTTTTTCTCCTCTCCTCTGCTCCTACAAAGAAGATCCTATAAAAAAAATGGGAGAGAGGCCCAAGGGTGGGTAACCTTCAAAACCACACCAAATCCCACACCTCAGCTACCAAACATCTTTTGGACCACAGACATTAGAAGGAAAGAAAGAGAGAGAAAAACAAGTAGCAATTAAGTGAATTGGGCTAGAGAGACCAGCAAGACAGGAATTTTCATTTGCCAAGTAGGAACTTAAACTGATTAGCTTCTAGTAGCCCGCAGTGAATGTTGACACCAATTTGACTTAAAAGCCGCTATTATTTTTCAAAGCCGCTTTCTCCAGCCGCCAGAAAACGCAGCCACGTTCAAAAGCCACAAGAAAACATATCGACTTTCAAGCATCCGAGCCACAGCCAAGTTCCCATGACGGCACCTGATGCTGACCACATCAGACCTGGGTCAGCAGAGGACAAGCCCTCTAGCACCAGGTCTCGCACACCCAACCTGGCAGCAAGTTGTGCTTATGGGCACAGAAGACGTTGCTATCTCCAGCCTCACACAACTCACGAAGTCATGGCACTGAGTGTGAGAAGCCACCGAGCCCAGCAGCAAAGCTGCTTCTTACAGCAGATCTTTGTAGCAGCAGACGTGCCCGTGCCAAGTCCATATAGCCCTGAGATAGAAGGAAAGGACAATTTGGATCTCTCAGCACCAGCTTGGCCCATTTCTGGCTGGATAGGGCTTGAGAAGGGAGCACAGTGGAACAGACCCGAGTACGTGAGAGCCGTGTGAATACACCAAATTCCACTGGACCAAGCACTGGCTGCTGTTGTGCTCTCACTGATGGCAATGAGGAAGTTACGATAACTTGACCGTGACAGATGGTTTCAGATTTGAGAGCCGGTATTGCATTTCTGAAAGGCTATTTCTGACAGGCACCATCCAACCTGTTCAGAGGCCATCAGCTTGCATCGAGACGAGCCCTGTGGTGCACAGATACCATTTGCCAGCCCCATTGCTGCATTTCCCTTTCAAAAATCTCACCTTCAGGAAAGGAAAAGGAAAAGTAGACATGCTAGACCCCATTTTAACCCTCTGCAAGCCAACTGACAGCTCACAGGGTAAACATGAGTGTCTACAGCTTGATACAAACAGCTGAGATGACTTGATATGACTCCAGAGCCGAGGAGAGTGTCTGACTCGCATCCTCGTTGGACTAAAAACAAAGCAGGGGGAGAAGACACAGCCCGGCGTGCTACAGAAGGTCTCCCCGACACAGAGCGAACACCATCACTGTTTCCCCCACATCAAGGTTGTAGTGAAGTAAGCACAAAATGCCAGAAGTTTCTAGCAGAGCTCTGGAAGAGACGTTGATGTTTTCCCAGCAAGGCAGACACAGCTCCACCAAAGCATCCAGATGGCCACACACAGGAGGGAGTCTATGAGAGCGGGGCAAAGACCTGAGCTTGGCAACATCTGAAACAGCTTTTCCAGAAGCTGAGACTCCCAACCTTTTTCTGGAAGCCAAAGTGCGAGGAAATTAAAGCATGGGGAGTTGACAAGACCTCCAACAGCAGTTGGTCTTAAAGCTTCTTTTACTTAGAGTGAGCAGAGGAGCATTCTGCATTGGTGGCCTTTCAGCATGTTCTTGATAACATTCCTAAAATTACCATCCTTTTGCCCAGCAGGAAAAGAAACCCCACGTTTTGCTAGGAATTGACAAGGCCTTGCTCTTTGGGAGGGCAAAAGCAATAGGGCGCACAAGCCACAGGTGAACCAACTACTTTGGGAGGCGTTCAGGTGGTGTCCCATGGTGGTGAACACAGCAGGCATCTCTACCAGCAAAGCTGTAGCCTTCTGATCTTGTGCCATCACAGTGGAGGAACCTGTTAGAGCAACCAGGGATGTAATTGAAGTGTAGTTTGTATGTGTGTGGGGGGAAAACCACCCCTGTACTCACAGGCTGAGGACTGGGAAAAATAAGATGCGACTTGAAACTAATGGAAGGAAACAGCTCACTGAGGAACCAGGATTAACAGCAACAGCCACTGGGTGGTAGAGTCTGCTACCAAGAGAGGTGGCCAAGAAGGCACCACTACAAGGAGCCAAAAGTGGTTTCCCTGAGGTAGAAGCCATAAAAATCCTGGAGGGCAGTTGTACCCCAATGGTCCCTCTGCACCCCACAATCACAGAAAGAGCATGTGCTTGGTCAGAAGGAGCGATCAGGGTTACACCGAACCCCCTAATTAAACTGATGCAAGATGAGTAACACCCAAATCAGCTCCAAGATCACTATTTCTATTCATTTCCAAGCATAACAAGGTTAGAGAGGTGAGCAGAGTAAATAATTAACTCATTTACAGGGTGGGTTTCAGTTGGTTTTTTGTGAAAGAGAAAGAGCCATTTTAATCTCCTGGGTAATTAGCTATGCAGTTGACATTAATCACAACTTCAGCAATTAATTGAAACATTTGATTCATCAATCCAGAGGTAAAGCAGAGCTAGGCCAAGTGACCCTCGGTGCAGAGCCCTCTTGGGTCAATCAGTCAACGCATCGGTGCTGGCTTTCAGAAATGTGACATATGTAGGAGAACGAGTCCTCTGGCTGGACAGGTCCAACAAGAAGACGGATATAACATCAAACAGGGGAGATGCAGCCCACGATGCCTTCAAACGGAAGAAGTCGAGAGTATTAATGCTAGACTTGCTGAATTGTCATTCTCATCACTTGCGGCCCTCCAGCTATTAGAGGACAAATACAATCACGTGCGACACAAGAAAGATCCCATTGTGCAATGCTGGCAGAGGGCTAAAACCCTTAACTCCTTACTCCTCATCTGTGATACAAGCAGGTACCTCCATGGAGGAAGAATAACAAGCCAAGAAGATGTTCCAAACATTATTACTATTATTAAAAAGGTCAGGTTTGAAAAGCTCAGGTGGACATCTATTTTTTTGGCTATTTTCCCTACTAACAATCACATCACAGTGGAATTCTGGTTTACAACTCCTGCTCCTGGTAGCAGCAATCTTCTACTACTACCCAAACCCAATTTCAGCACCTTTTTGCGAACACTCGCGCCTACCCACAGACAGCTGGTAATGCGCTGTATTAAAAGTACATTCTCATCTGGTTTTGCTCTGGATTAAGGTTGGTGCTTTCAAAAATGCAAATGTTAACTCCCAGAGCAAACTTGGCTTGATGGCATTAAGCTTCTGAGCAAACCCAAACGCCGCAGACTTTCATTCCAAGAGCTCAACTGTTTAAAAGGATGAAAACATACAAGACAGGGCAGAGTTTTACAACAAATATTGGAACGCTCAACCTCTGTTTCATTATGTTTCCCCCATCCAACGCATTTGCTGCAGCATATAAATGAAATTAATATTTCTTTTAGCACAAAAACTGGAAGTGATCAATCTTTTGGACTACCCCAACTCTTGTGCAGGGAATCCATCTGCCTCATGGTCATGGCAACGCTAAATTCTGATGCACGGCTGCTGATTGTGACTTCTTCCAAGTGCAACTGGGGTGAAAAGTAGGCACAGAGAATGCCAGACTGTCACCCAAGGCACAACCACGCTCCCCAAACCTTTTGTACATAGATGCTTCACACACAGAGCCAGGAGATTCCTGCATCCGGCGTAGCGGATGCCCTGCAAGGAAGAGAATAAGCCAACACATGCGTGGCTTTCGGTAATCTCAACCACTCCAAGTGTTTTAGTCTGCTCTTCAAGCAGTGTATTTCTTACATCTGGCATGCAAAACACCGTCAGAGCGAAGAACGTCCCATTTTGATTTAAATGAACGCATTTATTTCCAAATGGGAGACCGTAAGTTAAACAAACACATTTCTCTCTTTGCACATGAAAGCATTGTTTTGTCACAGATGTACAGTATAATACATTTATTTTCTCAATTGTTTTCTATTTGTAAGGCACTGCCAGTTATTTGGATGGGTTTGTAAGGATGAAGCAAATTGCTCTGTGGGGCTCTATTCAGGGAACATAATATTCCCACAAAAGCACCATAATTCCGCATGCAGCAACACAAACTACCACGACATCCCAGCAGCTGGCAGGGTGGGTAGAGTTAGCATTAGCAAAACCAGCATGACAACTCTACTCCAAAACCCCCTTGCATGCATAAATTAATGATGAATGTACTCTGATTAACCCCCACCCAGCCTCTGAGGAACCCTACACCTTCTCCACAACGTAACTTGGAACTTCACTGCAGGTATTTTGTCAGTTCGCTTGGCCTGGGGAACACTCCAGCTTGTTCATGAATGGGCCTTGCTGAGGTCTCTGAATCCCTGCTTGCAGAAGGGTGCTGGGTAAGATAGGGGTTTGCATAGCCCCTAAGCCATGGGGAACAGCTGAGAACACTGAATGGTATCAGCAGTGTGGGGGTCTGCCACACAGGGAGTAAGAAAATCCTGCCAGGAATCACACCAATGTTTCCCAAGTCCAACAGACTGAGGGGACATCGCTGGCCCAGTATTCTCTTGGGCTTCACCACCCATTCACCAGCTTTCTACACAGCTTCCTCTGACCAGCTCCCCCAGCACCATCCAGCTTACCAGAACTCAACCAGAAAAGCCTTCCTACCAATCCTTAATTCCTTCTGGTCACACAAAGATGGGGTGTGTGAACAGAAGAGCATCCTTACTGCAGGCTGGCTAATGCAAGTTAGTTAACTCGGGTTAAGGCAGGAGTGAGGACAAGGCAGCTTGTCCTGGAGGCTCGAGTAGAACACGACACGGTAATTCATATCGAGTCAGCTTGTCTGTTGTGATGCAGAACCTCAGAGCACTGCCTTTGGCATACGCAGGCAGGTTCGTACTGCACGTAAGACAACGATACACTGGCAGATTGGGTATCTCCTGTTCGGTGACTGCCTCCCATGTAACCCCCCCCAGACTCCTACGTCAGTTGACCTTTAGCTAAAGGCACATCACTGGTTTGTGACTGGTTTCTGTGGGTCACCTGTGGAGCTGCTGAAATCAGGCTTGGCTTTGCCTCCTACTGACTACTCAGCCTGTACATGCACTCCTGGGCTCTGCTTCTGTTATATGCAAGTTCAGCTTGAGCAAACCCAGCTTACAGGAGCAGGTGAACCGAAACCCTGCCAGAGAGGGCAATCAGTGTCAGCAGGAATAGAAAGAGAGCCACCACCACTTGCTTTACACCCGCTGTCTCCTACCGACACAGAGCTCGAAGTCCTGTGATTAAGTGATCAAGACATTAACATGAAGGTCTGGTCTCTACTGGTATCCTTTATCCAGCCACAGAGTTGTTTGGGATCCCATGGTTCCTTTAAGCCTATCTGCCCATCACCTGTTTGTATGCAGCATCATTCGCAGCTTTTTGTAGCAGCTCATGACCTCAGAAAATGTACTACTCAGAGCACTGAGAGGGAATAATAAAAGACAACTTGGAAGGGAATTTGGGCTGAGAAGAAATCTCAGCTTTCTAGATGTTTTGCGGGATCATCTTTGTTTTGATCAGTCAGCTCTACCTGCAGAAGCCAGGAGAGAGCCGACTCAGTGAACACCCTGAGGTGATCATACACAGCAACGATGATTCTGAAGCAACTTGTGCACCACTGGTGACCATCACTGGAAGAGACAGAGGAGTAAGGGAGAGCTCTACGATATGTTGCTGTGCTCCCTACTAAACCAGCAGAAATCCTGCAGGCAGAGTCCTGAGGGAGGTCTGGAGGCCTTTGTTGGAGGTGGGGGGTGGCAGGAAAAGGCAGCACCACTGTAACAGAGCGCAGCTCTCCTAAAACTCTTTTCTCTAAGCTCCTTACAAAGGTGAGTCACACCATTATCCTCATTTTGCACATCTCCAGGTGATTTACCAAAAACGAGCCACCCTTTGAGACATCCATCCATCTTGTCCAATTCCCAACCCATCATTCATCAAGCTACAACAGCAGCCCCCAACCACTGAGAGGACACCGAGCAAACCCCCTGAAAAGCATGGGACCTGGGATGATTGTTTTCCCTGCTGCTGGTTCTTAGTGATAAATCCCCAAGGCTGTTCACACAAACAGCTCTCAGAGGCAAAGCACCAGGTAGCCCATGCGTGGCAGCATCCCTGCCAGGCTGGGAAGGCGGTGCCACAGTACCCACCGCATGGGTGGGCCCATCAAGCACAGCAAGTGACATGGAAATAACTCCTATAGGAGCGAGCAGATTGCATGCACTAACCCAGTGGATGAGGGCATTGCAGAACCACGCCAGCTAAAGGGATTCACCAGCTTGGTGGGGATCAAGGGGGAAGCAGCAGCCGGTGTGGCTGGATGGAAGCACAGGGGCAGATGAAATAGATGTACCAAAGGATCTGGAGCAATAACTTCTCAGAATAAGGCAGCAATGAATTGCACTGACATTGTACGGCAGTCAATGTGGAATGAAAACGGGTCGGTTGCACAAAGCACCCCCCGTTTCACAGCAGGCCATTAACAAAGATAAATAATAATTTAAAAAGCACAACTATTCATGGCACAGTCAAACCCCGTGAAACCAGAGCTCACTCGCTTTCTGGAGTTCGAGTTATGACATGACTTCATGTCTGAAAGGAGCAAATGGAAAAGAAAACAAGGCATTCCCTCAGCGCCGAGCTCAGCACCACTGTTTTTCTCCGGGTGACCACTAAGGGTCTCTCTTGCTTAATGTGGGCCACAGCAGAGGTTTTTCTCCCTCTGTCACGATGTATTGTCATCTGAATTCATCCTTTCCCTCAGCCATGCTACTAAGCATCCCACACGTCCCACCAAACCCATCATCTCCTCTCATCGGTCTCAAACCAAGTGGTTAATGACGTGTCTTTCTGGGGTTTACATGTCCACAAACCCCCAGGCCACCTCTCCTGGGCAAGCAAGAGAGACAGAGCCTGGCAAGAGAGACGGAGCCACAGCAAAGAACACTCTCCATCACCTGTCCACATGATCACAACATCTACACATGCCCCAGGAGCATACACATCTCATTCTAGAGACAAGCACATTCTTGCTCCTTGGAGACTACACGGATTTCCCAGATTTCATGGAAAGGATCCTAGCCTCACATGTCTGGGTGCACGGACAACAGATGAGAATGCCAGTGGTCACCAAACACGAGCTATAAGTAACTCGTAGGTAATTATGGAGGGATGTGTCTGTGTGGCTCAGCTCCAAGATCAACAGAGGGAAGAGCTCTGCCTATTGAGTCATCAGCACCATTTCCTTCCAGCCCTTGGGTTTTCCCAACAGGTCTCCCCTGTGAGTTACTGCCCAGACCCGCAGCGGCTGAGCTCACACCCCTAGGGAATGGGGCTCCAGTTCCCCCACCGCCAGAAGTTTCCTGGCCACGACTGTGCTCCAAGGACATGGTGCCTCATCGTCGGTCTCTTTACTGCAGCAACCAAACACTAACAACTTCCCCATTCCAGCTGTATCCCAGAAGCTCTGGAGACACCATGCCATAACCAAACAAGAGCTGCTGAAGTCACATGAGGGTTTCGCAGTGCCCCATCCCTTCGGTTATCCATGAGTCCCAAACCACCCGTAGCCATGTAGGAATTCAGTCAGCACCTCCTCTCTAGGACAAGGATTTGGCTAATGAGGGGCTGTTAATATTTCTTAATCAGAGACCAGATGCCATCTAAAAAACTTGCAGAAGTTTGCCAGACCATAGTGAGGTGAACAAATATAGAGCTAGGCATTTTTTAGTGTCCCTCTTCAACAGGCAGGGCCATCTGAAGTCTTCCCTACTTATTTCTCCTGTTTGTGGCAGGAAGAGACAGACTTCTCCTTCCCTTTCCTCTTCATCTTACTCGTATTTCTGTTTTTCTTCTTTTTCTACGCCTTTCCCAGCCCCGCGCTCCATTTCGCCTGTCCCCATCCCTTCCAACAGAGCTAATCAGCAACCACATCCTGTTCTGCCTACTCCACGTCACCCCCCCCCCCCCCTAAAATTTTCCCTCAACAGATTTGTTAACCCCATAAAAGAGCCATTGAAAGGTTTCTGGTGACAAGGAGGACTTGGACCTCTGAAAACATCACCTCACTGGGGCAGGTGCCAGATCTGCAAGGTATCTAACCTAAAGGAGCTGCTCGGCTGGCAGTGGGCTTTTCTGCGCTGCTACTGCAGCAGCCCCTTGACATCTCTGCCAGAATGAAAGCACCAGCAGAATAATCCTCCAGGTCTACAGGGCATCTGAAGGCATTTCTAAAGACCAGATAAGAGGAAGCTGAAAAGTTCAGCCTCAGAACCACACGGGTCTCTGAAACAATAAATGTTTTGAGCCATCAGCATTTCTAGGCAGCGAAACAAATGAGCATTTCCATTCCCGGGGGAAGTGGGAAGCAAGCAAACGCCACTCCTCTACTCGGTAGCATACAGGAAATCCAAGTGATTGATGGCAGCAGAGAAGGGAAATGCACATTCAGCTGATATTCCAATGTAAATGACTTGCCACCTCACCCCTCCACTTTCCGCTCCGCCTGATAGCTGTAGTACCTGCACACCAGGGAGGAGGAAAGGGAAAAGGACAGTCCTCCTTAGACCACCCCACACACACACCCCCCAATTTAAACGAGCAAGGATAACATGTGCAAAAACAAAGGCCAGATTGTTCAGCCCTGAGCTCCTTTGGCTGCAGATCCAGTGTGGCACAGAGGGATGGACTACGGAATCCCGCAGCGTGGCTCTGGGCCCCCCTCTAAGAGACAGCCATCTGCATCAGGTGCAGAGGGCCAGCCCCTGCTCTCACAGAATTTCTCCTTGCATCAGGAAGGTCAAAGCAGGAAGCCAAGAGGCTTCTTAAAATGCTGCACACCATTTGAGGGTCTGGTTCACAGGGATGCCGAGATGCAGCAATTGCCAAGGCAAGAGAACAAACCCAGAGGAAGGCAGCGAACATCCGCTTGCAGGAGGCGTGCCCCTGCTCTTTCCCAGGCAGCTCAGTGAGAGGTGCTTATTTTTACAAAGCAGGCTCCGAGATCTTAAAGAACCGATGCTGTCGTCGTGCCCTAAACCAACGAGTATGTGACCTACTCGTTCCCACTCTGTCCCTTGACCTTTTCCCATAGCATTCTCCAAAAGCATCACATGAAAAATGGCCCTTCTCAGCACTCCAGAGGCCTTGGAGACAGCATCAAAGCTCTGCACTTATAAACAACTCCAGCGAGGCCAAAAAGCCATTCCAGCATAAGGGGTCCCGGGATTTGCAAGCCTGTCACAAGGAATTGGAGGGAGAGGCAGCATGTGTTGCCAAGGGAAGTGGGAAGCAGCTGGGCTGTGAGCTGAGCTCCACAAAAACCCTGTAGGCTGAGACAAGGTTTATCCACGCACCTCAGGCTACACAGGATCTCTTTTCGCCTCCTTTCTTATTACAGGGGCCTTGCAAGCTCTCCAAGCATGGCAGTCATTTACTGCATGGATCCTTCAGCCTGATCCTCCCATTCTTTCCCTCCTCCTCCTCCCACCTTGCACATCCATTAACACTCCAGCATCCATACTGGCGGTGAATTTAAGAGTCCAGGTGGAGATGGGGAACTCGACAGACTGCAGAGGAACAGTCCTTGAGCATCAGGGTTAGTTATTTGTCGACTCTTCAGGATTTGACAACAAACTAGCAGCTGGGTAACGAATACCTACAAGAATCCCTGTCAGCTCCCTCTGGTGTCTCACACTATCCCTGGCACGCTCCTACCACCTTCTGCTAAAAGGCTTCAACTGTTCCTAGTTTGTGTGTTTCCTCCTATCTCCAGATTTAGTTTCCCTTGACAATAGCTGCAGACATTCCTTGAACACCTTCTAAAAAGCAAACGCTCCAGAAGGTGCTCCATAATCGAGCGAGACTTTTCCTCAACCATCATTTTAATCCTCTGACTTCAACCCAGTTTTCATTTTCCCCTATTTGTTCATTCGCCCTCCTGGCTGCATTCTCCTACTCCTACTGTGAGCCTTCAGTTGGGCAATCCATAGCAAAGGCTGTTGGAGGACAAATTACACCCAGGGGAGCATGTCCCCTTGTTTCAGCATACTGCCTTCACCATTAAGAGACACACTTAGGAAAAAGGAGGTTTTAAAGCCAAGCATCTCCTAGCATGCCACCACCTCCCCTTGACCATGTTTCGCTGTTGCTCAGATCTGAGGGCATTGCTTGCCTCCCATCAGCCTCAGGCTCTGCTCTGTCTCCTGCCTTTTCCCAGCCTTGTCAAAGCACACTGCCTCTCCAGCCACATACTACCATGCTAGTCTGGGTCACATACTCCACGGGACAGCCCAGCAGCCAAGGAAAATCGTCTTTTATGTCTGAATGTGTGGAATGGTGGTAGTTGCAGCCAGGCAGGTTTGCATTTGGCTGGCTCTTACGTGGTAATAGGGACGTTGCACTCCTGCAGGGCAATAATTTCAGTCCCAACAAGGAAACCAGATAATTACAGAGAAAAGCAGCAGGCACTTCAATCATTCCTGCTCTTTGTCAGGTCTTTTAAAATGCCACTGAAAAGAAAGGGTGGGATAATTAAGGCCTTGACTCACTTTCAGAGCACCTGACAGGCCAGCCCAGGGGAAGAAACAAGGTTGGGAGGGCTACGTCATCCTTCCTGGTTCCCGGGGACTGACCCTAGAGCGTGTGACATGGGGGACAGGAAGGTGTGATCATAGGATGGCATAAAATAGCAATACCATCACGCAGATCCTCAGGGCTGCAGACCTTGCCAATTTGAGAACAAACCTCCCGACTTTACCTTTGTTGATCTTGTTCATTTTGTGTTTTACTTGTGGCTCTTCTTCACCATTTTCCCTTTTACAGAGCATCAGAAAAGCATTAACTCATGACTTGGTTCCATTCCGCCAGCATAACTGCTTAAATATCCTTCCTGATGTTTTGACATCTATCACTTAAGACAGACACTCAGAAATTTAAACCATGGAAGCTGGAGGACATTTTAAAAAAGAAAAATTAGGAAATACGTGGACAAGTCTTCTGTTATTTTAACAATACGAAGACTCAACACTTCTGTAACCCTGCCAGCAAGCACAGGAAAATATGTGCTTATGCTGCACAACCACGAAACCCAGCACAATGGCTTCGCAATGTAACCCACAGATTTTACTACGCGCTGAGCATGCACATGCTATAGCCCCCACCTCTACAAACACACATTTAACAGCACAAAGGCAGGCACGGTTATTCTCAGACAGCAAAAGCACAGGTACTGAGGGAATATATAATATGTTGAGCACGCAAAGAGAACATCCATCCATTCCACATAAAGATTTAAGTCTACCAGATCAAGAACTGTACCTATCCGTTTAGAATAAATTCGACATTAGCAAACGCAGGATTGCCATGGAGGGAAACCACGTATCCGATGCACTAAAAAAATAAATACCCTTCATTGTTCAGGCCATAAAACAGGAAAACAGAACAATTAAATGAAATGACACACCCCCCCCCCCCCCACGTGTGTACGAAATGTACACCAGTGAGAGCACAATGCCATAAACAAACACAGCATTCCCAAAAGACTCAACTGTACACTAATGTCACGCTCAAACGCACACAGGCAGATCCTTAACCATATGCTCACCTGTGCAAATACACACAAGGAGAACAAAAGCTCACTGCACGTAGTAGTGAGCCCAAAACGCTCACTACTGAAACAAGAAATCCACTGTGCAAATCACAATCACAGAATCAAAGGGGTTGGAAGGGACCTCCAGAGACCATCAAGTCTGACTCCCTACCAAAGCAGGTTCCCTAGGACGGGTCGCACAGGTCAGCATCCAGACAGGGCTTGAATATCTCCAGAGAAAGGAGACTCCACATCCCCCTGGGCAGCCTGTCCCAGGGCTCTGTCACCCTCAGTGTGAAAATACCCAACTCACAGATACAAAGTTTTGTATACACTCCCCAGAAAATAATTAATACACCCTAAATGAAGGCTGATGCACCAGGGAGTGGATTTTACCCTGTATTTCAGAGCACGGCACATCTAACAGTAGGTCTGAGGTCCCCGCTGGCCCCGTGTAGGTTCAATACCTATAGTTCATAAACCACATGTAGGATTTAATCTTCTCATAGAGTAAGCACCTGGATGTAATTCCCCAGAGCTGGAACTATATAAGCTACTGCGTCAGGCCAGCCATGCTGCCGCAAGAGCGTTTGGAAATTCATTCGCAGTTCTCCCCTAAGGGACGCAGGATTCAAGCTGATGGGGAGGGGGGTAAACTACTACAGGCTTCACAGGGTCACCTTGATCACCACCGTAGTACCTACACCTCTCCAGCGGCAGGCAACAGTCACGAGTTCTGCTGCAGCTCAAGCCACAGTCCGAGCAAGAATGCAGTGGCTGGAGGTGGAAGATAAAGGCATTTTCCTCCCCCATGTTGCCCAGATAAGG
Organism: Porphyrio hochstetteri; assembly: GCA_020800305.1. Taxonomy (NCBI): domain Eukaryota; kingdom Metazoa; phylum Chordata; class Aves; order Gruiformes; family Rallidae; genus Porphyrio; species Porphyrio hochstetteri. Next base: position 11,332,160 of record CM036915.1, on the reverse strand, counting down.
CCTCTAATGATGTTACAGTCAGATGATCGAGTATCTAAACAGAAAAACATACCTAATCAAACGCATCAGTGGGCACTGCCAGACCAGCCAGTCAGGCATGACTCCAGTATTAATCAAAGCATGAGGCAGATCCACTGCTGTGTGCCAGGGCTCTGTGAGGCCTAGAGACCATCCTCCGCCACAGTGATTCGTGTATGATTGTCAAGCAGCAGCTCGTTCACACCTCACCTGTATTCCACAGTTTCTGTCCACAACAACAGGCTAAACATGAAATCCTGGTGACCCGCAGAAGCTCGCTGGACCTCAGCCCCTGCACCAGGCCGGGCCTCAGCCCTTACAAGTTCCTGACCTGCTTCAGCTACAGATACACACGGAAATCCTGTGGCAGGCACATAGTTTCGCCCATTGTGAACCATTTCAAAGTACCTGACCTAAACTCATCATAAAGGCTTTGGAAACAGCCAGGCACATCATCCGCAGCGTGGTTCCTCTGGCTTCCCAAAATGCCCATTTCTCTCTGTTGGGCTGAGATGTACATTTGCTTCGGTGCAGGGGTACAGGTTGGGCAGCATCAAATGCCACCCACATCCTTCCCTGACGAAGGACCCAAGGGAAATCAGAATCAATACCCTTCACCTTCCCTCTCAAATACCTCTGACCAAGTAAAAGCTTTGGAAATCCAGGAAAAAGGGGACAAACTTTTCTCCCCGGGTGCCCTGTGTAGAGCTAACCCAAAGAAAAACAAAACAAATCAGGAGAGACTAATGAATAAAAATAACAGACTCTCTGCTTTTTCTCCTTGTAATTTCCCCACCCTAGACAGCTGTAATGTGGAAAGTATTGAAATTTAAATCACACCTCAGCCTAACCTCAGCTGACAGGCTGCCGATGCAATAATCTCAGCCTGGCTATCTTCTCTCAGGGAGAACGACAAACCAACTAAAGGAAAGTGATAAATTTTCAATTTTATTTTAAAATATACCAGATGGGAGATTTTATTGGAGTCATAAATATGTCAAAAGCAATGTTGGTGTATGATTGGAGATTGCCCCCACCGAGGGAGCAGCTCTCCCTGTTTAGGAGTGCCATCAGATTCTTAATAAGAGGCTCCAGTTAGACTGCAGCAAAATAGTCTGTATATTAAACCAATTGGATTTCTATTTGCCAGACATTTTTTTCTCCTCTCTGCCCTCCCCAGGTTCCAAAACGTCTTCCCCCAAGAGAAACAAGGGTGCTGAGGTCAGACCCGAGTGTTACCAGTTTGGGTTCGTGTTTTGTTGTTGGAACACAGCTCAAACATATTTATTTTCTCACCGCTATTTTAAAAATGAATTTCACGTCAGTCAGCAGAGCTTCCTTTGATTTCCTAGAATCCCAACCTGTAGATGTCAACTAAGTTCAGCCTCAGATTTAAACTAAACCAAATTTGAACCCTTAATCCTAGCTAGAGGTCAGCCTCAAATTCCGGAAATTAGTGCTTGGCCTCAGTCCCAAAATTTCACACGAGCTAAAACCAGTTCTAAAATCCCACCAGCTATTTCCAGAAAGACGAGTTGCCTTTTGTAGCTTCTGCATCTCCATCCGCCTACCACGGGTGCTGTGACAGATCACAGCAGTCTGACAAGAAACAGCCTGATATTCCTGCCTTTTCATCATTTCAAAGGTTCTACGGAGCAGCTCTACCAGCTATATCTCTGAGCATGTTCCCAGCCTTCCAGTTCACTCAGGAAATCCTCCTAGTCTCATATCATTAAATTCAAATCAATCAACACTACTCCCATCGATTCCCATCGCCACAGAAGCAGGCTCATTGAACCTTTGGCACTGAAAACCGAATGCAGGGCGAGTGAAAAGGAATCATCCTATTTTATAGCTTTTCATAGAAATGCTTTGCAGATTTAATCACATAGCCACAAAATGGTACAAAGTGTTACGGGATTAATGAGAGATGTGGTACCTGGCACATCACAGGAGGGCATCCTGCAGTTAGAGCCCATCTAACATGGTAACAGCACAGCAGAGGTGAAGGCACCAGAGAGGCACAAGCAAAAAGCGACTTTGCGTATAGTAGAGGTCTACGGTCCTTTTAGACTTTACTTGTTCCTCCGAGTCAAAGGAGCCCTAGATGCTATTTCAGCAATCTAACAGATTGATCATTTGCTGCAGAAGGCTTTTATATAAAAAAAGCTTTCTGAACATAAAACACCATCAGATACTTTCATCACAAAATACCATCCTCCTACCCACAGCCTCCAGTCCTGGACACACCATTCATTGGGCACGAAGCAGCAGATGCATCAAGACAAACCAAAGCTTTTAGCAGCTTTTTAATCTGAAGGAGCAGATTGAAATAGAAGAATCATACCCATCAGTCTTAAGCTTAAAATATTTTGAGTTAATGTACCACACAGTGAGGCTGGCATTCCTCTGGCTTCCGCAGTGTTTTCAATGGGGATTTGTACAATTCATCATTGATTGGCACAAGGTCAAGGGAATCTGGCGAAGTACAAAAAAAGCTGGGAAAGAATTCAGCTCACAATAAAATGCATTTGACAAAACAGAAACCCATGCTGCGGATATGAAAGAGGACAGCCCAGCTCTAATCTTCAAGCCCTCAGGAGGACTCACTGCGAAAGCAGAAGCGGCCAGTTCCAAGTACACTTAAAACTATTATTTCCTGAAATTCTGTGGAACAAGCCTCAGCACTGGTAACACTGGAAGGATCTAGACAAAGGTGAGCTCAGGAACACCGCTGCCTTCACAGGTTCAGAGGTCTGCAAGGCCATTTGCAACCTGGAACCCATGAAACAATTTTGGGGCCCTAATGTCTGTAAAGGGTGCTATAACGCACTGTTGTACACCAGTACAGCTGCAACCTCACCAGGACAGAGTGGAGCTTACTACAGGTCTGTACAACACCCAGCACAGCGGAGCTCCAGCTCTAATAGCAGCCTCTAAGTGTTACCGCACTACAAAAAAGGGTGGTGATAACTTAGATAATGAAAATAATGTATGCATCAGGAATATCTATGGCATAATTACACAGTTTATTCAAAGCACCTAATCAAATTGTTCAGCAACTTAACATAAACACAGACATAGAGACAGATACTCCTAGATTAAGGAGCAAATTATCATTAGTGCAGGTATAGTTGCCTTGAAACTCTCCGCATTTTCAGCCGGGCCAAGGACTGGCTAGTAACACGTTCAGGCAAGCACCTATTTCTCCTTGGGAAAGATAAGGCCCAAACACTTGCTTAAAGGCAGGCTGAAAACACAGGGATCCACAAGTACCACATCTTTGATCCCAGGAGAAACTGTCCTCGGGCAGCTTGGTAAGCTTCAGACTTACACTAAGATGTCTTTAGGGCGCTTTCCAGTTAACATGCTACACTAATAAAGCCTATTTAATTATTTGAAAAAAATCTTACTATTTAATAAATCACTTAACAAAGGACTTCACTTATTTGGGTATTGACTAGTCAAACCACCTGGCAAACAAGTCACATCCGGGCAAATAAAAGCATTAGTTCTCCAGGTTCCTTGTTTCCCAGTCCTTCCAGTACTGGAACCTGCTGTCTCACTGGAAAGCAGTCCCACTACATCACCGCAGCACACACTAACCACAAAGGCAGTACTATGCTTATCTTTGGTAGCCATGTGCCATCAAGCCCACAAGAGAAGGCCCTCCTTTCCTGATCTCAAGAGCATGTAATGCTGCCATCCATGGGAGACCAGCACCAGCACAGCACCAAAGACCCCTCCAGTGCTGTCAGACATCCTGCACGCTCACTTGCTCTCTTGCTAGGTTTCTGCCTGCCTTCAGGAAAAATCCAAGCATCAATTCAGCTGTAGAGCTAGAGGCATCCACCTTTCCTTGAATTACCAGCCCCAGAAACAACCTGAAGTGGTGGAGAACCAGCAAAAGATGATCTGCAACTAGGTCAGCTCCCCTAGTCCTGCTAGGACCCCTGCTTGATCCTCTCTTTCACCTCCCTAGCACCAAGCCAGGACCTTGACACATGAGCAGACACAGGCTTCCCTCTGATGCAGCAACACCTTATAAATTATACAGCAAATTAAAATTACTTTATCACAGCGATAACACCATCATCTGCAGTGTTTATGGGTTAATAAATTGTGTCCATGAATGAATACGTGCTGACTCATTAACTAAGCTGCAAGTGAAAGCCATTCATCTCTGCCCCAAAACCCAGCGTCCCTCCTCTGCCGGGGAATTCATTTTCATTTCCCCTGCTTCAGAGAGGGGAGAGGGGAGAAGGAGGGAATTATTTCCTCTTGCTCACTTCCCACATTAGTAAAGCCCTGGAGGTTATTTAAATGGTAACTTCAAAGGAGGTATATGATCGCTCTGTTTACTGCTGTAGGAGTCTCATTTTACACTCAGATTTAAAAGCCTCTCTGACTCAGAGGCAAACAGCATCACTTACAGGCTTTGGAGCTCCACAGATGCAGCCAGCTCAGGTGCAAGGGACAAGGAGGAAAGGGAGAAACAGAGAAAGGATTATTTTATTTCTTTTTTTGTTTGTTTGTTTAAACCAGGGCTGTTGGACAGGAAGGATTTTCAGGGATATAACACAGGGAGAGCCTAAGCGCTCCAACTGAGGAGTAAGCGACTGTTTGGTCTTCAGGACAGGAAGGGAAAGGAATTAGGAAAAGCCTTTCTGAAGCAGGGGGGCAGTCACAGAGGGAAGAGAATCAGAGATTCCCATGTGCTGAGCCTCCAGCACACTTACCCACCATGTCTTTTCACCCAGACTTGAGGCCAGTGTTAGCTGCAATGCATTCATTCCATGGCCCTCTCCTCCCCGGGGGTCGGGCAGGGAGTTACCTCAGTAAGGCCTTTCCAGCACATTCACCAACAGAGAAGGGAATTTAACAAAACCCAGCAATAAGAACGCTCCCGGCGCTCGGAGCAGAAGCTGCATTCGCAACAGCTCTTTGTTCTCCTAAGCACTGATTTCTCAGTCTGACATTACAGGCTGGTTTCGAAGGGAGATGAGGTTTAGAGATAAGTTCATTTCCGCACCCTCACCACAGATTTGGCCTAGCTGTACATACAACAAGCAGCCCACGTCACATCGCAGCAGTACAGCTCCAGAACTACAGCGCAGAGCCCTTCACACTGTTTTCATGGCTGCACCCGGCTTCGGTCATGGAGATCCTACCGCACACATGAAACCCAATCGGTTTTAATCATCATCTTCCTAGGTGTGGTAGGGTTTTTACCCCCTGGAAGCAGAACTCTACTAGGAAAAGCTCCTCTCCTCCATCTCTGGTTGAGTATCGGAGCACATGGAAGACACAGGCAAGATCAAAGAAAGCATCTCTCCCTGGAGAACCTGAGGGCAGGATTTGCAGACGCGAGTGCTTCTGCAATCGGGCATATGGACTTGCCCTTAAACTCAAGCTGGTCAACCCCAAGAACTATGAATTTTCAGCTAAGTCTATGCTTTCCCCCCACCATGGGCAGAACAAAAATGGATCCTTCTGACAGAAAGCCATTTTGACAAGTTCTCTGACACGTTCTCCTTAATACTGCCTACAGCAGGAAGCAGCAAGATTACACGGTAGAAATATCAACTTGCGGGAGAAATAAGCTCCAGGTAATGCCAGCACTTACACATGGTTGACTATAACTGCTCCAAGCACATTTCAACTTCTGTCTCCATCAGACTGGCAAATTATTGCATATATATTTATCTGATACAAAAAAGCGGGCTTTTTGAGGGATTTCTTTTTCTCCTCCTCTGGAAAAAGAAAAGAAAGGGTTGTTTTAATTAGAATCCACTGGCTAAAAGCCTTTTTTTTAATTGGAGCAATCGCATCAATTCTGTTCCATTAGCCACCATAGGAAGCCAAATTAGGAAAGAACTTGATACATAGCTGGGAAAAAAGTAAGTAAATGAGAAGGCTGTAAGAAAACCCTCTGCCTAGAAGGTATCCAGCATCCAAAAGCACTGTGAGTGGGGCTTGAGAAGGAGACATAACCCTTATTTATGTAGTTTGTTCTTTCTTTCAAAGGTTCACAGAGTATATGAAAGCACAAGACTGACAGCAGCAGCTAACGCTCTCAGAAGAGGTTGCAAGCCATGCCAAGCATGTCTCGACCAACAAGGCAGCTCTCTGCAAGCTCTGGTGACAACCTTCCTCCCTATCACACAGTGCTCCCCATAGTTGCAAAGCACCCACTCCAGATGGCCAACAGACACACATCAGATGTGTTTGCTCTCTTCCAAGCTCATCAAGAACATTTACCCAAATAACCTTGGTCAAGACAAAATTTGTTTCGCTATTATCGGTTCCACTCACACCTCCACGACTTTGGTCAACACATCTCAAGGGTCCAGAGGAGATCAAAGTTCTGCCCAAGCCCTAGATTATCAGAGCTTGCAAGTGACAATGGCTGGGTCTTCAAAGCATTCCAAAAGACGCTAACCAGAGAGCACGGACGTGTGAAATAACAAGGTACTGTTTTTGCAAAATCTCTCCGTCATAGAGTTTATTCAGACAGATGGGAGGGCTGTCCTCTGCAGAAGGCTCTGTTCTAGAAGCTCAGAGATGAAAAACAAAATGTAAATTCAACAAGTGAATATTCATAAGATGGAAACTTCACAAGACTATTTTATATTTAGAAGCCTTTGCCTGAGAACATACCTCCCAAACCCAGACATTTAAACTAATGAACCATCCAGACTGACACTAGCTCTGAACCTTCTCAGCACAGCAGCTCAAACTGATGTCTCCTGGGAGACGTGGAGCTGATGGGAACCTTTCCCTCACGGGCAGGGACTGAGACAACTCTAGATCTACCAGCAAAGCCTGAATCTGACCTGTTTTATCCTGTTCTTGCCTCCTTTTCCCAACTTCCCACCATATCAATAAAACAAGATACCTCACCCTTGACTTCCTCCTTGTATTGAAGGTGAGAAAAGGGCATTTTGACTGACTTTTCTTCTGCCCACAGCTCCATCCCCCCAGTTCCTGATCACAGCACAAGTTTTGAGGCAGTGTCACTCCTTCCTTAGCTGAAACAGCACTCAGTATTCATCCCTCTGAGGAAAAACCCCTTGTAGCAGCCTATCATTTGCTCTAAATTGTGGAAAATAAGCAGTGGAAGCATGCTTCACCTTGAGCTGAGTGAGGAGGCAAGACTGAAATTCAAGAGACACTAAGGAGCCCAGTGAAGAGAAGATACAGATTATGGAGGGCAGTGAATTTAGGATCCCAAGGAACAACTCTTCTGTATTAGTATTATTTACTATGCAGCCTCTGTAGACAGGGCTCATTAATAAGCTAAAAATCAGTTTCTGAATGAATACAGTGAAATTATATAAGACTGCACATAGATACTAACATTGCATTGTTTCATTTCAGTAACACACCCCCTCCAATATTAAGTGTTTTGACGTAAACGTACACCCAGGCAGACTACACCTTTATATTCCAAGATGATTAAATAAAAACACACTTTGGTTATACTGATAATTTCCGGCTAGGGGAACAAGCCCAGGCGAAAGATGATGTTTGGCTCTGCGCTCAATCACGTTCTTCATTCCCTTCTATCCACTACTCCTTCCTCATGCATTTTCTGGCCAGGGAAACAAAACAGGGCTCTTTTTCAGAAGGCTACACGAGACCTTTGCCACCTACTTGTATACATATAATTTCTGCTCGCATTCTTAAAGGCCAGGGCTTGAGAAGGAACAATGAAAATGAGATTCAATTGCAATATCTGTACTGTTTCAGGCAGAACATCTCTAAAAAAGGATATTGTGAGTCTACCTCAAATAATAAAACAGCCAACAAGAAACTACCACCTCCCATCCTTAATCCTCCTAAAAACATCCAAGACCATCACTGGAGGTAGGTGATTTAACAGTGTAACACCTACAGATGCCTGCTCAGATCATAGCAATATTTCCTGGACGCTGCTGACAAGCTCAGACACAGGCAACTCGCTCTCCAAACAGATGATATTTACTCTTTTCATTTGCACGATGAAGAACCCAAGCAGAGAAAAACAAATGCCAAGCCCAAGAACTCCATCGACATCAGCTCTTCCATCCTCCTCATCACTGAAGTATCCGACTACCTTCTGCCAGTATGTTGACTACACCACGAGAGAGAAATAGGATCCATCACACACAAGAAAATTCATCTCAGAGCCTGGAAACAGAACCTAGATGATCCGGATCCAAGCTCGGTCCTCCCACCTCACTGTGAGGACACCTTTCTCTCAAAAGGTCTCCTGTGATGTGAGAAAGCATTGGCCCTGGATGGTGAAACACTGGATTCAGGGAATCAGAGTTGAACTGAAATTGCCTACACCGCTAAGGAAAAGTAGCGGCAGTGATGGAAAGCAACAAAAGTGTTTCTTTAAGTGACAGGCCTAATGTTTGGGTGATTTGAACCTCTCACATTACCAGGATTTTAAAATGCTGATATTTTATCATCAAATTGGAACCCAGCTGGTAAGCATCAATGATATGAGGAACTCAGCTAAGAAACAGTGACCCCATTATACGTGAGGGAGTGCTGCTATTTCAGCTGACGAAATGAATGCTTTTTTCAGGCTCATATCGCATTGCAGGACTTCTCTTTGATTTTTCTTAGGAGAAACCCCATGCAGATTCCTCTGTGAAGCTGTATGGCAGGACCGGAGATACTGGAGGAGCCCAGGGAAAGCTGCAGAGCCAGTTCCAGCTTCCCCACAGACCGATAATCTATAACTACAGCTATAATTGCTGAGGACTGCAGATGAAATCTTGGCTCCAAAGTCAGTGACTGCATTTTCATTCATTTCAAGGGGGCCAAAACTTTCCTCTGAAGCATTGGCTCTACAGAACAGTTGGTCTAGTTGTGAGGTATCTACTGCCGGATCAAAAACATCCGAGCCACAAGACAAAGTGAACTGAGACAAACCAACCTGATATACCCCTATTAGTTCAGGGCACAGGCATGCTCCGGAAGCATTTCTGATGAAGTCAGCACTGCCCAGTGTTCATGAAACTGTTGTCTGCACTGGTCTTATGAAGAAGTCTTAAGACTACCTATGTAAGAGAGCCGAACAATTCAGCTCTGTGTCCTGGGACATGGTTGCTGATCTACACTGCTCTCCCTCTCAGAACACGTGAGGAAAGGTTTTATGAAGTCCATAAAGCACCGCACAGCCAGTCAACTCGATTCTTGTTCTTTGTCTTTGGTTTCACCTCTTTGTTCTGTGGGTGATTCAGCATTAGAGGAAGCCATTTCTTTAACATGAACCTTGTCTTGGGCTGTAATTCACTGTAGGTGCTGCTACAACATTATTGAACTCTAAAGAGCCTTATTAGTAAAAACTGACTTTGGAATCCATTACTCTCATGCTTGTCTGCATGGCCGAGAGCATCGGGCACATCTTTTCTCATTCTGTGAGACTGAATCAGGACAAAACAAGACAAACAAAGCATGATAAGCCCTGGCTGATGGTAATCTACAGCACAATTTTAACTAAAAATAGAGAGCCCAGACGGCAATTGTCCATGAAACACCACATGGCAGTATTGCTGGTTGGTACGAAAGCAAAATTGCATCTGAATTAACAGGCACTTCCTAAGGAGGATCTTGGAATTCCTTCTGCCGTCACTTAGACCGGAAAAGGAAGTTTACGTTCAGTGTCAAAAGGATTCAGAGGTGGAGAGTGCACCAAATGAACGACTCCACACAGCCACAGATCAACCTCCAGCAGTGAAGACTCACAGGGGAGGCCAGGACTGAGGGTGAGCAAGGACAAAGATTAAGTTGGGATGTATGTAGGAAGATGTAGAGACCAAATCCTGCCTGCGGTTATGCCCATGAAAATCTGCGGAAGTCCAAGGGCTGCGTTAATCCAAGGAGGGATACAGATCCGGAAACGGACCAGACGTAGTACGTATAGATGTGTTTCCTGAAAGAAGGGAGATAACCCTCAAACTCAAAGCAGGACTACCAGAAAGGGACACAAGAGATGTGAGGAGAAAACATAAACACCAGAATAAGGCAAGCATGTCCAGGCATCACTGCCAAACTCAGCAGTTATGTTACAGAGTATACATACGTTTTATCTGGCTTCAAATTGTTCCTTTTGCAGGCAATAAAAATTACTGCACAAATCCCAGAGAATAAACTGAGTTAACACCCCATTAAATACAACAGACTTGCAATTCAAGGTAAGGACGTGCCCAGATTAAGATACCCCTGTACGAGCTGGCCCATGGGTAATATACATCAGTTCTACTGATTTAGGGTATTAAATAAAGACGAAAGGAAAAAACAGAGGTGCTTGGGAGCCAATCCCGTTAGGAGGAATTTCTACAAGGATACGTGCTTTGAAGCATGTTTTAACAGCACAACATACCCTTCCATGGACGTTCTTTTTACAGTTGAAGACATACCCCAAGGAGAAAGCCAGGAATTTGTTATTTCTTTGTATTTTCTTTATCAGCAAAGGGTGATTTTCACTGGTTTTAAGCTGAAACAGCTCAGCATAAAGGAAGAGGCTGAGAGAGAGAGGAAGAAAGGCAGGACAGGAAAACGCAAACATAAGGGCAACAGTATGAAGTCAGGAGTTAGATTTAGGTTGTTGTGTATTGACCAACAGCTTCAGATGCTGAAAAGGGCAATGGTTCTCTACAGTCTGTGCTCCCACATCATTCCAGCATGCAGTTTCATCTGACAGTGAACCAAAACGCAACCAAGACAACTCCAGAAGCCAGTTCCTTCTCCCTTCTCTGTTCCTCTGCTTACTTCACACAAGCCCCAGCGCTTGCCAGACCTCTATGTGAACCCAGCCAATTCACACCACACAGAAAACTTTCAGCAAGGAAAAAGCTGGGTGGTTTTCTGCTATTTTGATGAGTTAGTGAAGCTCACAGTTGGGCAAGGATGCTCTTGGCTGGAGTGAGATCATAGTAAAGCAGCTACTACCACGCCGTATATGCTCTAGCTCCAGTGAGCTGGCAGTGCTGCTGAAGTGTGAAGTCATTGCAGGCTCCCAAAATGAAAACCAGCTCGGCAAAGACACAGCGCTACGTAAACACCAACAGTTGCAAAGCTTCCATTCCATAGATTTATGTATTCACAGCTCCTGCTAGTTAGGAAGATAGAGACAAAGTCAGCCGTGCTGATTTCACGTATCAGCCAACACACAGAATCAGCTTCCGCCAAGCAGGAGCCTCCAGCACAGCCATTCCCTCCTGTCAGAACTCCAAGGGCAGGCAAACAGAGCTCACTCATTATTGCCCAGACTGGCCTTCCTTCCCTTCCTTCTAACACAAGTGTGCTTGCTGTGCCCACTTCCACCCTGACCAGCCCACCAAGCACAGGAGGAAAAGGGCCATATGAATCTAACTAGCCAGGGGACAGGAGATAGGGCAAGGGGGAATGGCCTCAAGCTGCACCAGGGCAGGGTCAGATCACATGTTAGGAAAAGTTCTTCCCTGAAAGAGCTGTGGGGATGTGGAACAGGCTGCCCAGGGAGGGGGCTGAGTCACCATCCCTGGGTGTGCTTAACAGATGGGTAGATGAGGTGTTTAGGGATGTGGGTTAGGACAGCACAAGGAACGGTTGGACTCGATGATCCAGCCTTGTGATTCTGTGACAACACATCTGCACAAAACCAAGTGGTAAACATCAATAAATAATAAACTTTCATCTGCCTAGAACAAAGCCAGGGAACTCGTTTAAGGTTCCACATGCAGCAGCTCACTTGTTCTGGCTGCTACCACCAAGCTTCTTGGCTCATTTTGAGATACCAAGCTTTCTCGTTAGAGGGCACTGCTTTCCCCAGTAGGAACCCGATTGGTTTCCTCCTACAGATAGATTATTTCAGTCACCAGGAACATACATTTACCTCGTAACAAGGAAGCCCTGAAACTAGGATGCAGCTGAAAGTCCGTTTTCACATTTGTTACCTCTTCAAGCTCAAAAGAGCTTCAAGAACATATAGAATTTTCAGGTCTGAATCCAAACTCACTGAAGCTAAAACCTCAACTGTTTCCACAACAGAGGTAGGTGAATATTAACCTCAAGAATAAATGGAACTTGCTCCGGTACCCTCGTATTCCTGCTGCCCTTATCCTATAAAACTCCTTAATAGGTTTTTAATGGCTTTGAAGGGTAGAGGGTAATTTTTCCTCACCTTTATTGAGGAAAAAAGGGGTTATAAACAGAATTTGACTCTATTTATACATGCCAGGGCTACTCACTACCACTAGTAAGCAGAAAAGCCATACCCTTGCCTCCGAGGTACCTGAGTTCATAGCACACACTTGAAAAGGACACATCTGGTACCCAGCCACATTTCTTCTCAAGAAGCAGATGCTTTAGATACATTTTCCAGAGGTTTTTGCTTTCCCGGACTCAGCTGTCCTACTGGCTGGCACTTCTGATAAGCTTCGTCATCTCTTCCCCCAGTCCCAAGTTTACTTCCCTTCCTCCAGTATCAAAGAAACAAAATCAACTCAGGCAGGAATTTCAAGTGTCATAGAGGGAAAGAAATCTCCTCTGAGAAGACCTGAAATACTAATACAGTTGTGTTAATAGTAACCTACTAACACATTTCAAAGAATGAGGGTTTAAAACAGTTTGGTTACGTGGCTAAAATTTCAGCTTGGGATTTCCCGGCAAGTGTCCTGGGCTTAAGCAAAATTACTTGAAATAAATTAGATGAGGAAATTCTTTCTTGATTAACACTGGAACAGATTTAATAAAACTGAAAGTGCCCACACGAGAGAGAGAGAAATCCCATGGTACTCAACTCCAGATTGAAAACTCACCCTCTTGCTGATTCCCGGACAGCCTGGGATTCAACTGGTGTGAGTATCCTCCTTCTACTCAATTCAAGGAAGCCAGATGGACATCTAGCAGCCAGGGATTTGGACAGGTGGAATGCTTTCTACCTAAGTATTTACCACCCGAATTCACAAACAAAAAGGTGGGATGGACTTCAGTGCACAGACATGCTTCTAGGGAAAAGGAAGAATGCCTCAGCTTCCAGAGCAGGAAAACTCTGAAAACAGGAGTATGTAACAACTTCAGGAGATGAACCATTTCATCAACAACAAAAGAGTAAGCAGAGAATCTCAGGAATCCTCTCATATCTTAAAATAACTCGCTTCAAATCAGTAATGTATTTGCCATAATGATTTAATATCAGCAAGCCTAAACCTTCTCCACCATGCTGTACGCAGCGTGGACACAGGCCAGCTATGGGGCCAGGGCAACTCAGCACCAGACCCATGTTGCAAAGTCTGAGCAGATACTCACATAAGGAATAAATAACTACTTAAATATTTGTGCTTCAAATAGTCAAATGAAACACCTGCATATTAGTAAGACTGGAAGAGCATCCTGCTTACGTTCTTTGTAATTTCCTCCACTTACTCTTCCTCAAGCTTATATTCTATAAACAGTAGTGCTTGTGACCAGCTGGAATCTCTTCCAGTTATCCAGCAGGGTAGTCAAGATTTTCTGTTTATTAAACCCCAAGAGCTTATCAACCATTAACTCAACATAACATTATTATAACTCAATATAGCTTTGAAGTAGAGATCACACACTAGCCATAGCTCACTGATACCTGTCAGCAGCATCACACCTCTCCTCTAAGGTGTTTCTCCAGGTTATGAAACTCAAGTAGGAAGCCCAGAATTTTCATGTCTAGTTTGATTTGTACAGCCACCTTTTCCTCCCACTGTCCTCTAAAATACAAATATCCTAATATATATCTTAAAACATACTTAGTAATATCCTAGCTGCATTTACCTGTCATTACTTTGGCACAAATACTCCAAAAAGTGTCAGACAGGTCTCCATATGTCAGTAACACCACAGACTTAAGCTTCAAACCCTCAAACTCAGATTTTTACATCTCCAATACACAAACCATCAGTGTCCACATATTAAACTATAAAACCCCAAAACCCACAGCACAAGAATTACAGGTTTATTCAGGTAACCCATAAATCAGTTACATAATAGATGTGGATCTTTTACCACACACCAAAATGGCACAACACATACAAACCCCAGAGATTCTGAAGTTAAGATGGCAAATCATTAATATATTTTCAAAAAGGTAAAGTTGAAAAAGTTTTAAAACCCCTCAATACTATGAGCAGTGATGAAGAGGAGCAGCAAAACCATTCATGGTAGAAGACAGGCCTGAGTACTTCTGTCTCTGAAGGATACAGCTAGAGCAAAGGACAGAAAAACCCACCTAATTTTGGATTCAAAATACATCATCAACAGGAACCTGCTCGGGAAAGAGAGGAAGTGATCTTTTTCCTCTTAAGAGAGCCCAAAGCCCTCAATACCCCCCCTAAATTCCCTTAAGCTATCATTAAGCATAAACAGGGGGTAACACACAATGCAACAGTGGAAATACCACACACTGCATTGTCTCAAATTGAGCATGATTGACATCCATCTGCTCACGGTGCCATGCGCAACACCACAGGCTAGTAAGGAACTACATCTCTGTCTTACAATGAACGTATTTTTTCTTCCAGGTGTGCATCTGCTTTGCTATTACCTTCTCCAACTCCAGATTAGCTGGTGTCCCGTGGCAGCTGCTCTCCTATAGATTTCCCTATATTCCTGCTGTTTATCACATCATTGTCACTTCATAGTCGGTGTTTAACAAAACTCTCCAAAGCATCGTAAAGCTACACACAAAATCTGTCTCAGAGCACAGATCTCATTGGAACCAAGCCTGCTGGTATACAGAAAAGACCAGGTATTAATTTGGCAATCAAAATAATGAGCAGTGACCCCCAAAGTGACATAAAAACACTGTTCTTACAGCACTGCAACCACAGAAAGCAGCAGTGCCAGAAGTCATCCCAACTCCCCCACAAAGGATCTACATCCTCGGTATGAGTTTCACAAGGCTGCAGCATGGCTTCATACTCAACAAGCAGAAGGGAAAAATCCATTAGGAAAATTAAAACCAAGTGGGGAGCAACAGCCATGATACAGGAGGTTCTTACAGGAATAGAAAATGAATATGGTGCTGGGAAATAAATATGGTGTTGGCTGCCCAGGGAGGTGGTTGTCACCACTGGATGTGTCTAAAAGATGGGTAGATGAGGTGCTCAGGGATATAGTTTAGCATAGGACAGGAACAGTTGGACTTGATGATCTTAAAGGCCTTTCCCAACTTTGTGATTCTTGAAATTAGGGAGGGCAAAGGAAGACAAGGATGTCAAAGAAGGGCTGAGGGAGAGAGACTTGCATTTGAAAAGTCACTCAAGCTCAGGGACAACGATGACAGGAAGCGCCTTGATAGCAATTAGCTATAACCAACAGTCTCCGAAGTTTTCATCCCTATAAATAACAACTCCTCCTCTAGTTTTTTTTTTCAGAGGGACATATGCTTAAGGCTGGAGGGGGAAGGGGCTCATCATTTCCTTTCAACGGTTAACATGAATTTGCCAAAACCTCTCAGATACAGGAGCAATGCTAGTAATAGTTCTTCCATGAAAAGAGCAGTTAAAAGCAAATCAGAATGGATCCATTGTTGAACAATTTTAATGAAGCAAGTGTCAAACAAGTGTCATCAGCTTCTGAGAAACAAAGGAACTCCAAATTACAAAAACATTGTACAGAAAACTTGGCATCTCAACAGTTCCAAACACATTAACCCAGCAAAGGGATTCTGGTTCCATATATTTCTCTTCACATTTCTAAGTGCCCAACGTGTTTTATTCCACTCTTCTCCTTGACACCCACTGCATTTTTAATTTTTTTCCTTTACTTTAAATCAGCCAACACTGAAAAATGTAAACTGAAGTGACACTCAGTAAACACTGGAAAGACGAAATCCATTTTTATAGGGTTAATCAGTGTAAATGAGAAGCTTCTTCATGAGACAAAACATCATCTGTCACATCATTGGTGAGCAAGAACTTAGTCTTTCCCCGGATGCTTTAAGGTGAGTAAACCACCTCCCCTCCTTCCTTGGGGGGTGGGGGAAAGCACGAGATTTGCCAGCCCCCAGCAAATAATATCACTTTACATTTCCTATCCCGTAACGCTCACATGCTACTCAACAGGACAATGTATCAGCGGTGCGCCTGAGCCGATGGTTGTGTGGGATGTCTGTACGTGGGGCAGCCTGCAGCCACCCACCCCTTATTTACAGCACGTGTACATCACAGGCTGGAACTGCATCCTACCGACAACATTACCATAGAAATTTCTGGAGTCTGCACTCCATACAACCCCAGGTATTAGGCCAGGTGCCACAGACTGAACTGCAGAACTTTGTAAAACAATTTTTGGCTACGCAGTGCATTTTGGCCACTTCAATAAAAGTCAAATATCACCAATCCTAAAAAAAAAAATCCCAAGATACACACGGGAGACAAAAGGTATTGGTGCTTCTTCTACAGATGTTATTAACATGTAAGGTTTTCTCCCCACACAGTATTTGTTGTAGAAGCAACTAAAAAGTTCACACCAACATCAGTTGGTCTCATCCACGCTAAGGAAAACAGAGGTCAATGCAGCAAACTGAGGTTCCTTCATGTGAAGTCTTGAAAATGAGACCAAAGACAAGAGAAAGAAGTTTTCTCCCTGGAGGAAGACTTGAAATTACACAAAATCCTTGCTGCTCAGCCACAGCAATAAGCCCACGAGTAAGCAGAGACGTGATATAGGAGGTGTTGACCTGGAGATGGCTTCAGGCAAGCACGAAGTCCATGTGTACAGCGTGGGAAAAGAAGGAACTGCTTTTTAATCTTCAAATACTTGCGTTACAGATACATTAAAGTGTTGCTGACTGCAACACACTCCAGCACCAAAAGTGATCTCCAATTCGTAACTGGGTAATCCTAAAGATTTCTTAAGGAGAGCAAGGAGATTGTCACGCAGAGGAGGGAGCATTCCAGCCACTCCCATAACAGCCCACAGACAACTAAGCAGTGCTCAACCAACATCTGAATTAACAACTTGACAGGAACCAAAGGGCAGCAAGTGATTTCTGTAGGTCAGTACAGACAGTTGGTGCCTTCATCACTGACAGGAGGCACAGCATAGCTTGGTAAGATTACACACTCCAGCATGCAGAGTTCTACCTGATGTAAGCAAAAGGCTGTTTAGGTCAGGCTGGAATATACCATGCCCAACGCCACAGGCTCCACAGGCTGTACTTTAACCCTACAGAAGGTGAAAGCACTTACAGGCTGTAACATAGAATTCTGCGGGCTGCTATGCAGACCAAGCTGCTAATAACCTTCTCCGCTCTAATAATTAATGCAAAAATACATGTGTTGCTTCCAGGCATATTGCTTTCCAGTACTGTGATTTCAGGAGGGCAGAAAGAGAAAGAAATATAGCAATCCCTCTGCTCATTTCTCCTTTTTATAGAATACCATTCTTACCATGAGATCATTCCCTCAAAATCAAGGCAGCAATATTAAATTAGACTGAACAACTTATCAGAGGAAAGGGCGAGCTTTGTGTTTTTAGTCTAAAATGGAGATTCCCATTTTCCCTGCTAACTGAGAGCTAAGGTTTCACTTTCTAATCTTGATTACTGCCGACCTTTGCGGTAGTAAAATGTTCCACCAGACATTTTCAAGAGATAACAGGAGACCTTCAGAGGAGAGCAGGATGCTATGTGCAAGAGAGGTGCTTGAAGAGGAGGGGGAGAGAGGAAGTCTATCTCAGGAGAATCCAGTAACAAAGCACCAGCCACAGCCAGTCTCTAGCAAGGAGCAGACTCACATTGTAGAAGTTGCAGGCTAGGATTCTGCTTAAGAAAAGCTTCTAGAAAACGCAGCAGGTCAGGTAGGACGAGACAGTGCACCAAGGAAGACTGCCTGTTATAGTAGAGAACAGAAGCGCTGCTATCCAGTACCGCGAGTATCAGGTAACGACATCGAAAGAAGAAAACCCAAGCAGAGGAAGGTAATACCACAAGATAAACATGAAAACAAAATAAAAAGACACTAGAAGACAGTAGGCAATATAACACATCGAAGTTATTACTACAATATGGAGGCTGGCTTCATTTCACCACCTGCGAGATCTCCCCCCGGAGCCAGCCAGTCCACAGGCTGTACGCCCCCTCCCACCCAGCAGAAGCAAGAAACTGAAGATTGCACAGAAGTCACATGCTCGCAAACGTTTACACAGAGGACGGTTCCAAATGTTTAAGTGGGTGGCATCCGTGGCTTCTTAAGACCGTTTAATGCATTGATCTGTTTGTCTCACTGACAAACGGCAGAGGCAGGGGCCAGGACAAGCCTGCGATTCTGCCTGCCACCCCTAGTCTTTCCCTCATGGCTTCTTATTCCACACTGGCCAAAACAATTTTGTAAAGCATCCCTGGGTCACGAGACCTGCAGATGAAACAGAGAAATAAGAGTTAGAAGACTACAAAATGCCAAGATTAAATAGGCACCGTGACATTGTTATTTGGATGGTTGATCTGGAAACACAGCATTAGGTATAACAAAGAAGCCCACGGAGACAGAACTGTAACAGGATTCCTGTTTCCATCCAAAGAACAGAGCGCTGGAAGGGATGAGAAACTTCCTCTTCTCCCCCCACCATGTACTGCTTGCACTTAATTCTCTTATCACGCAGTACAGGGCAACCAAAATGTTCACTGCTATAGCCACAGTCACTAAACACAATGAGCCACCAGAACATGCCTCCGTTCTGGGAAGTACAGTGCTTTGGGCATATCAGAATAGAGCTCTTCCACTCGACTGATTCAGAACACGTCTCAAGCTCTGACTACTTGGTTGATAGAGACTACATTGAGGAGAGCATCCTTAATATGCATGTCAACAAAAGGGACAATGATGATGACAGTCTGCTGATACAGTTTTGTCGGACCCCAGCTGAACCTTTCTATCCAATGCTTCCCTAGGGAAGCTCTTCTTTCTTCGGTGCTTCCATCCAATAAAGCTCAACCTTCCTCCTTTTCAGGACTTTGTCAAAAAATATAACCATTGCCAACTGAACACCATGTAATTAACAGCCCTATGAATTAAATGATCATCGTATCCAGTCACATGCACACGTTCATACAATAAAAATTATTCATACTTTTAATTGCCATACACTGGTTTGCTGCTGAAAGGAGGGAAGGTATCGGTGGGAGGGGGAAGAAAGGAGTCCTGTTTTCCAACTGTTAAGTGAAAGGAGGAATTCTAAAGCAAAAATTACTTTTTCCACTCCAATTACAGTTGAATCCAGTTTACCCAAAAGTGATATTTGCAATTTTTAGGAATGCATAAAACTCCTGTCATTTAGCAAATAATCTGCCTGACATGAGAACCAAAGTCTAGATCTGAGTAGCCTTGAGCTAGGCTTTTTCTGGCAAAGTGCTTGAGGACAAACATCTGTTTCGGGGCCTGGCATGCCCTTCTAATAACTGATTGATGAGAAACCGCTTTCCCTCTTCTACATTCTGCTAAACCTCCCCATCCCCTGATTCTCTTTCCGAGCTTAAGAGTGCTAATTGAAAACAGTATACGCAAACGAGGAGGTTGATGAACTACTGAAAAATCCCAGACCTGGATCGACAAGCTGTTCCCTTCATAAATAGCAGCAGTAAAGGCACTTCTTTATTCTGCTGGGAGCTCAGTCATCTCTTGGAACTATAGTCCGTTCCATCTGGCTACCCTCTGGAAGGACAATGATCTTTTAGCTTAAGCCACACTATAATGGGGAACGTGTAATTAACAGTTCTACACAGCGTCGCAAAAGGTCAGAATCAGAAGGGATGAAAAGCCCTGTCTTCCTATTTGCAGATGGCACAACAGCAGCTTTATTTGCATTTCTAAACACTATTCAAGACATGTATGGGCAATCTCGACAGAATAAATGCCTACAGAACCCAGGTACATATGCAGTTAACACAGGAGCAGGCAAACTCTTTAACGCCGTGCATCACTGGGCATAAGCGCTGTGGGAAACACAGGGCAGCACAGCAATGCAGAGAGACCAATATTTCTTTGTTGATTTGGCTGGCTGCTCAGTTCCTAAGTTTTCTAAGCCATGAAACAGAAGGAAAAATATAGAATTCACGAGCTCAGTAATAATCTACACAAAGCCACATGATTGTTAGACCTAGCAAACGCTACACGCAGCCTGAACCACGCACTGGTGCTTCATTTACATGTGAACCTTCAGAACCAGGACAGCTCAGCTGCAGATGCTACCGAGTGTGTAGATGAAGGGTATTTCCAGTTTGTAACAGAGATGAGTTCACCTGTAACCACTTCAGACAAAATCTCTTTGTGTCCCTCAGATTCTGCAATTAACACGGAACTTCTCAGATTTACTTCACTCAAGAAAGAAACCTCCTTCTAAAGTAGTCACCCTGTCACTATAACATAAATACCTTCCCTTTTTTGACACTGTTCTGTCAGTAATCTTAGTCACCTTACACAAATAACGGGACAAACAGCTTTTTATATCTTTATACAAAAGATCTTGGAGCTAAGGGGAACTTCAGAGCCCTGTAACAGCACTGGATTGACCTTAAGTCAACCTGTTGCTGTGGCTGAGGAGCACTCTTCGGTTGTACGATATGGTGATAGGCATAAAAATCTGCATGAGAACAAGTGCCAGAGGCACAGAGAAGACACCAAACCAAAGCAAGCTAAGAGCGAGCACTTACCCAGTGGCTAGCGTTCAAGTCTGTTTACCACATCTCTGACTGTGGCTATGAGGTTCTCGTTCTCCTGTGGGTTAGCCATAATAATACTGTGCAGCCTATTCATGTAGGAATCAATAGTTTCCATCGTGGGTGTTTCCCCGCTACCTAGAGTTAACACAGTAAAATGTGCCACAGGATATTCAATGAACACAGCAATTCCTGAAAGTTAGGATTACACTAAGGGTGATTTGTGCCCACATGCAAACTGCCATAGGAGGTGACTTTGCCATACGCCATCTCTTGTGACAGATTCTGTAGAGAGATGTCCTCCTAACTCCAAGTGAGTAGCTTCAGGGATATCAGGGCTCACAAAGCGTGGGGTTTCCTTTAATTTGGGTCTCACAGCTGATTACAACAAACTCCTTCAACTGAGCATTCGCTGTATCTAAGTGGATTCCCTGGCATCTGACAACTGAAAAGAAGTTCAGCACTTCTTTTAATCTAGGGGCTTGCAGGTCCTGTCTTTTGTATTTTGCAACTTTTCCACAAAACAGGTCAAGGAGAGCAAGGACTGAGAAAGTCCCTCACTTGATTAAGAGGACTAAGAGTAGTAAGGGGAAAAAAAGTCACATCAAAATGAAGCATTGACACCGAACTTTCCCCTGCCTGCATTTTAAGATATAATTATCCAACACACCAAGCTCAGAAACAGCCAAGACCACAGGAGTACAACAGCAGGCCATGCATTATAAATTCACACCACCATACACACATCCCAAGTTAAATTTAACACATCAGGCATCATGGTAAGCGGTCTTACCTGGTAGAGGGACTCCAGCAAAGCTGGTTGTGAGTGCTTGGCGTAAAGTCTCTAGATGCTGCTGCAGCACTGTGTTGCGGCTGCGCTCTTGTATCACATCCACCTCCAATTTCTCCACCGCAGTCCGCATACTCTCAACGTGTTTCTGCAGAGCAGCGTTCCTCTCCTCAAACTCCATGTTGGATTTACGGAGCTGCCGCAGCTCAGCTTCACGAGCTGTGAATATCAAAACCCATCCTCATGCAGTCAAAAAGCTATTAAAAGAATATCTATCATCGGCAGACAGTGAGGCAGAATTGTCTTGGAAGGCTGAATCGATGACTACAAGTGGTGCAGTTTTGGTTTGTAGGTGAAAAAGCATCGTATCATGGAGCACCAACAGTGCCTACAGTGGTACTTAAATGGATTTAATTTCTAGAGAGATCGACAAATTAGAAGACATTCAAAGCACCAGAAAGCAAGTGAATGGGGGAATTGATTAGGTAGGAAGACTGCAAGGCTGATTTCAAACACATTCAGTAAGCCATCGCTTAGCAGCAGTGCTAAGAGACCTATGCACAAGATTACCAGCTACAAAAATACATTTCTATTGGCCATCAGGGAAAAGTAATCTGAATCTGAAGTTTGTTCAGCCAAGAAAGTTGCCAGGAAATCTGTCAGAAAATCCTAAACACTTGGGACACGCAGATATGAAAACAAAATAGAGTAACAGAGAGTGTATCAGTGGAATCTTCCAAATATCATGGGAAAGAATAATCAAACCAAGAGGCCACTGCTAACTAGAGCACAATGATGATCCAGGCTATGTTAGGTATTTCTTAATCCTGCAGAAGAGCAGATCCAGCTTGGAATGGCTGGATTAACAGCAAGCGGAACTTTAACATCAGAAATATGCTCCAAAAAGGATAGTTCTAAAAGAAAAAGGCAGGAAAAGCCACCTACAGAGGTAGGGTAATACCAGAAACACTGACCAACTGTCCCCAAGGTATTCGTTGAGCTGAGATGGGAAAGCACAAGGACTCTACAGCTAGACAGCACCTGGCAAAGTCTTTGGAAGAGCAAACAGGTGGCCCCACAAAAGCTTTACTTACCTTTACTATGATTCAAGAACTCTTCTGTGAAGATTGGAATATCAAAAACAGATCTCTCCTTTGTATCTGCCTCCTTCTACAAAAGAAAGAATAACAAAGATAAGTATTGTTTGCTTTCAGGAATTTACAAACTTGTTTTGACTGAGAAAACAGGACAAGAAGGGAGACCAAAACCAGATAAGAAGCAGATAAAAAGCTGGCTGGAAGCCACTCCTCAGCTCCAGTTCCTACCAAGAGAGGCCAAAGGGTAGGTCTTAGCCTTTTTGGAAAAAAATGCCATATAACATACTGCAATGTACCCTATCACCCTAATGACATTATAAATCAGAATCATTCCATTAAAAAACTATTTGAACTCGTTTATATTTTCCACCAGAAAGCTTTCCCCCATCAACTGACGCATTCCAAAATAGTCTATACAGGAATATGAACAAGCAGGTGATAGCAAGCCAAAAAACCCAGCAAAAAAGAAAACAGCCAGAAAAAAAAAAAAATCAGCTAAAGGAAAAATAAGTAACTTCTTCAGTGTGCCAACTCCAGAGGTCTGTTCCAAACTGGGAGAGACGTGTATTTTGGCTCCAAAAGAAGTGGGAGCTGCGCAGCGCTTCGAGCATACCATTTTTTGAAACATTTAGACGGATGCTGCTGCTAATGAACAGTGAGTGCATGAACAGGATTTGTGAGCATCTGCGGGCGGAAAAGCGCTTACAGAGCATGTAGCATCTTGGATGGATAAAGGTGAGTATATGTAGGCATATTTTGCTGTTAGAAAGCAGTTGTTTGGCTGGGCTGTGGCAGGCATGCATTAACATAAGGTGGCTTTGGGGAACTGGACTGTTGTCTCCTGCATACCAGAAAGGTTTTTCACTTTCAGACACAGCAGAAGTTTGTCCCCTTTAACATAAAGCCTGCAGCCAAGGGTTTCCTGTCAACTTGCAGAGCTCCTTCTACTTCATTTCTGGTAAAGCTGGTGAATTCAGCTATGTGAACTTGTGGTTATTAAAAACTAAGAGGCCATTTCAGATGCAGAAGGTAGGACATCAATTTTGGGTTTGCAACTATAATAGGCTTCCTTTAAAAAACCCCAATCTTTTAAAGTAGGAAATGCTCTATAACTTTGTCAAAAAACCTAAAATAAACTTGATTCAAGGGAAAACCCCACCATAATACACTTCAGTCACCATTTCTGCATGTCAAAGTCAAGCCGAATTAATGCTTGCTTTAAAGCCTGCGTTGCTATTGACAGCGCCAAGGCGAAGTTGGTTTGATAAACTGCAGCGACTACAGTCAACCTGTTAGTTAATATAGCAACAAAGTCAAGCATGAGAGATCCTTCACAGAGAACAAAAGCTTTTCAAACCTCTCCAACACCTCAGTTGATAGCGTACCATCCTCCACAATTATGCAGTGTCAAACATGATTTGGGACCCAGCAGAAAAAACAAATCTTTTACTGCTGATAAGGGAATTCTGGCATGTGAGCTCTGTATCGTATTGGTTTCTGCCACAGAGGACCTGGATGGGGAGAGCTGAACACCATTTGGCAGTCAACCAAGAGACACAAGACTAGATGGAACTTCAGATACTCTGTCTTCACCTGAGGAAACTGTCAATCTATTGGTTTTTAAAGTAAAAGATAAGCTGAGTTTTACTGTCTGGTAGAATTACAACTGGGAAGCTCTGTAATTCACTGAGCAGGAGCTCAAAGCTCACTTGGCCTGAATCAATTGACAATGCCCTGGAGACAGGAGGGACTACAGGGAGGGGGAACAAACCTTCCCAGCTCTGAGAGACATCACAGGATGTCCCTAAGGGTTCAACATCATATGTGCTCCTCACTGAAGTTTTGGTACTTGCTACTGTAGGAAAAAGGTCTCAGGAGCAGGTATTTCAAAATGAGAAGTCGTCCACAGACGTGTGCATGGTACATTCATTTTGTCTGAACACTCCCTGGATGGATAGGTATTAATTTCATCCTGAAATCTCACATCTCCACATTAAGGCACATCTAAGAAATATCAGTAGTTATGAAGTGTGGTTAAAGCACTTACAAGACATCCACCTCAGACCTTTTAATTCACACTTACTATTGCTACCCGTGAGCAAGGAGGCACTGGCTTGGTTCACTCTGACTCCTAGAGAACAGATAGAGGAGTGGGTGCTGAGGAGAGGGTATTGTACTTGCAACCCTACCATAAGGGTTCTTCAGGTAAAACAAAAAAAAAAAAAACATTAAAGCCATGAGATGAAACTGCTCAGCTTCTGAAAGGCACCCAAGAAATTCTACTAAACAGAAGAGTGATAATGAAAGCCATCAGCACTCTTCCATTACAGAATACATTATGCAGCATGTAAAAGATCCTCTTGAGAGCTCTGAAGTACTTAAGCCACTCTAAGGTTCACTCAGGATTGAAATCAGAAGGTTTTCATTACCTCCTACTGAAAAGGCCCAGTCTGTTCAGGGTCATTTTGTCATCCCTCAAATCAAGAGAGAACCAAGATCGTTGTTTCTATCATTTGCCTTAAATAAAACTGAGATGCTTTCAGACTGCCAACAAATAATACTTCTCTTGTGTGGTTATTAAGACAGGTTGATCTTGGGAGGTTCCAGAACAAGTCAGACTTGAGGTTCTTAGAGCCACAGTGAAGCAGGGTAAAGAGAAAGGTGACATCTGGGGGGTTTATACTCATTCTTCAGCACATGGCCAGGTGCAGACAATGTAAGGGACAAATATAATAAATACACTACTTCATAAGAAAGTCTCCTCAGAGCAGATGGCTTTCTCCTTGTGTGCTCATACTGTGGCAGCCATTTCTCTATCTTCAAAGGTTGTAGATACTACCAGGCAATGTCTGATCTCCCTGACTTCAAGATCTCACTAGTAAAATGCGTAACTGACTGCATGAAGCTAGATCTACTCTGAATCAAACAGCTTGAGGAACTAAGCACTAACAGAACAATGGAGAACAATTAACAATAATGGTGACAATTAATAGTTCTAGTCTATACCACTATATATCACATTTATGAAACCAGGATTTGGAGGAAGAAAAATGTCCTACTTTGAGCCCAGAGATGAGCTCATTGAGATAGTGTCTCCATTATTAAAAAGTTTCCTGTCACCTTCCCAAGCCTCAATCCTTTTCGTATTTTTAATCATAATTAGCATTGGAATTGTTCATTGCAATACATTTTGGAGATCATCTCTACACTACAACGCTTAAAATTAATTCAACATTGATTCACAGAAACTAAATCAGGGAGATAAGCAGAGTGAGGGGAGAAGGAAAGGTTTCTTTGGCCTTATGTTCTTATATTCTCTCAAGAAAACATTTAATCAGATCACAGCTAGACAACAGTGAGCGTGGGTAAGACAACAACAAAAAGCTTTAGTCCTGCTTCCAGTAGCAGCTTGAGTATATACTTCTAAAAATCTAATCTTATCTTTTCCTCATGTCCCTTGCTGGCAGGGTTGTTATAATGCTTGACTCCCCAGCAGAAAAGATGGGAAAGCAGAGCAGGTGATGAGCATGGGGAATTCTATAATATAAAAGTGAAAGACGCTAAGCAAAAGCACAGGCGTGCAGAAGAAGGTGCCTGCCTTGCATGTTGCAGGCTCTACTGTGTAATAACTATGTGATGAAGCCCAAAGGTCCCACAGGGTATGGAGGGCTCCTTTTGAACCACGTTTACGACATGAGATTCCAGCAGTGTCAGCTCGAGAGTTAGAAGCGTGACAAGTAAGGCAACACATTTGCAAAAGTCTATGATTTACCCTGTATAATTTATAGGTTATGTCAACATCGCAGTCAACCTAGAACTCGAAGCCTTCAGTGACCTGCTTTTGCACAATTAAAGCCAAACTTTGATTCAGCAACAACAGAATCGGAAATCCTGAGGGCCATGTACTCCTAAAGATTAATCTTCCTGCAAGTACTTCCTTTAAGAGTTAATAAAAAGACATCTCACAAACATGCTACCAAAGCACTTTGCTGGAAGTGAAACTTCTATTTCTCAACGCAGACAAGACCAGTAGTTGCCTCTCAGCAGTGCACAGCCTTGTCACTATTGTAATGAACACATTAAAAACCAACTTGATTGCTTTCCCAAGGCAAAAGAAAGCCTCACAAAGAAAAACAGATCTTTCAGGAAGGCCTATTGCTTACAAGCAAAGAGGCTGTGTGTAAACAAGATTTTTCATTGCTTTTTGTTTACAATTTATTGGTAGCCATGAAGACAGCTCTGTGGCCCTAGGTAATACAACTGGAGAAGTTTCAGCAATTCAAGGGGAGAGACACCACTGTCAGGGAGGAAGCACGAGCTTTGTGATACGTCTCATCAACTAAGCACAGGCATCTTATCTGCAGACATTATTACTCTCTTCCAATATTTACATATGCAAAGGAGGGGGATGTTAGGAGGTGGTTTAAGCCAGAAACATCCTCGTGATTTGGTTACTTCACCCATTTTCTTCTCAAGGAAGCCACAAGCATTCATGTTGCTGCAGAAAATCAATACCTCAAAGCACAGCAACCCAAAGGTGCTAATTTGGAAGGTTTACCTAGGCATTTAGCTGTTTACTTACCAAATAATAATTACAATTCTCAGCTTGAAAAAATTTCTAAGGAAAAGTTTCACAGATTGAGCCTCTAACACACCAGATACTTAAAGGCTCAGTTATACTGACTTGCACCAATTCACTTATTTAGCAGGAGATCTACGATTTAAGTGTACCCTACGCTCCTACTTTATATCTTAGATCATCTCTACCTGCACAAGGATTATCCAATTTAGTTTTCATCATACTAATGTGAGCCTAAGAGCACTCAGGTTTTTCTAAATGCATAGGAAAAGGAAGAATTCCTACTCTACACCTTTGATTAGGGGCTTCAACTGGTGTAAACTGGCTTTCATTGACTTCACTAGAATCTTCTGTCACATGAAAATCTACCAGCTGATGTAAAGTTAGGATGAAGATGCTTACCTCATGGTCATGGGCTGGCTGTCTTGCTCCATCTGAAAAAGAAGAAAGAAATCCCCCCAAATACAAAAGATTTCAGAAAGCAAGAACCAAGTAACCAAAGCAGTTACACAACTACAATTACACAAGTGTTAGACAACTTGTGTGGCTTTCCTAGTAAGCCATACAGAAATTTTTAATGGACATCCTCCAATACAGTCTAGATAGTTAAACCTGTGTAAATCTAATCACTTCACACACAGCTGATGCAAACGTCATCAGAACACATTTCCTTTTTAACAAGGCTTTAAATCAAAGGCTTTGAATGAGCATCAGGCTACAAGACTAGCTGGGAATCTGTTGCTCTAGCTAGACACAAATTTTTGTCCCATCCAATACCTTGTCTGTGTGATTTGCCTTTTTGTCTGTCCTGGGCTTTCCTGCTAAAGACTTTGTAGGCTTCAGTCTTCTGATACTGCTCCAGCTCCCGCATGTAACGCTCCTTATCTCTATCTGCTTCATCAAGGTATCGCTGAAACAAAAAAGTCCAAGAGTTTCAGGGAGTTTCCTCCCCTTCAGGAGGAAGGGAAGAAAAACAACTTGTCAGATGTAGTGCTGATCCATTTCAATCCATTTCACCTATGCAAACAGGAAAGGAGTGAAGAAACAATGAGAATGTATGTGAGATGCAGAGACACAAGATTTCTGGAGAGAATTACTGTATTCTAGTTTCCCTCCCTCCCCATCCCCTTTTTTTTTTTTTTCAAATTCAATTCACTATTCTATTAAATATTTTTTGGTAGATCTACTCTACAGGTAACCTGCTACTAGTAAGCTACTCAGCCCTACCTACACATTGTAGTCCAAATACTTAAAAATTGCCCTTCTGTGGCTGGGATTAAACGTTACCAAACAAGAACACCTTAACAGATCGTACTTTAAGTTTCAGAGCTGTCACAGTGGGGTTCCAGCACATCCCACAGAGAAAAAGCAATGGGGTTCTGCAACAGACAAACATAACATCATGGCTAATGGAAAAGAGTAGTGTAAAGATAGAAGAGCCTAAAAGGTTATATCAATTTCAGCTTCTTGCATTTAGGTTAAAAGAAATCATTTGTTTTCTAGCCTGAAGATGTATCACCCATCTGCGTAAGAGAAGTTTAGCTGGAGAATTCTTTAGGGGAAGTGATGAACTCAGAACCTATTTAAGGAGCAGTGGCAAAACCCATCAATGGCATCCTTCCAACAAAAAAGTCGCCTTCCCTATTTCCCCCCAAATGGGTTTAAAATCCAATGGAAGTATTAAATCAGAGCGAACCTTCATCACCTGGTACACACTTTATTGTCATTAAGTCACAGCAACACCACACTCTGGTTATAAGCTTCATGCATTTGCAACATTGATTTGACCCTGCTGAGGGCACTGTTAACGTTCCAGATCTGGGCACATCTATTGGTGATGCTGTGCTTGCACTGCTGCTGGACATTCTTCCACAAGACACTACTCCTTGGCTGTCTCCAGCAGCGTGCTGCTAAAGAGTGCAGTGACGAGAGTTAAACACACCACAAGCTTTTCCTCCTTCGCTTCTGCGTTGGATAGATTGCTCTGAAGGAGTAAGAATGAGTTCTGCACTAGCTGTAAGTAGATATCCTAGAGCAGATCTACACAGCTCAGAAACCTCTCCAATCAGGGGAGTACGAAGGAGGATTATTAAGGGTGTCTATGACTATTCTAATTGTCTCTTTCTGGGGAAGACTCACTATTTGGTCAGTCCAATGAGCTCAATCGTCCCATCACCCTTCTCCCTAAATACAAAGGGAAGTAGCAAGACTACAGGGCTGGAACAGGGTGGGCTTTCCTTTCAACATTTGAATGGACAGCTAGTTTGCTAATTGTTGATCAGCCACAATGTCAGGTATGCCTTCCTCATTAGCCAACACAGCCGTGGTGTGACCCCACTGGTTGCTTCAGGAGCATGACTTCATAGCTGTTAGGTAACCAGAACCAAGCTTACTCAGCTTCAAGAAGAGTTTTGGGCTGTCACATTCGAGACCCAGGTTCTGAGGCAGCAGTGACCTTCACTACCTTAATAGAGAGGGCAGGAGAAACATGAGGGAAGGAAGTGCTGAGCAGTCCTTCCCTGACCCTGCTAGAAGTTAGAGACTCACAGCTCTACTCAACAAAGGGTAGGCTCCCTGGGGATTTTAAAAGCAGCAAATTGAGTTCAAATCTTTATTCTGTCTCCTTTTTCCTAAGTTAAAAAGTCTGTCTTGGATGAAACAAGAGTATGTTATGGGCAGGGAGTAGAGAGGCAGAACATCTTATTCTCTTTCCGCCCCTCTCCCAGCACGCAGCAACATCATTTTCCCTACAGATCCATTCTCAAACCGACTTCTTTGCTTTCACACACATTTTCCATTAAGGTTAAAATATGCATGCACCTCTGCACCTTCTCCTACTATCTCTATAACTTGTATTCAAGTAATAAAACAATAAAAGGACTTTTTTGCATCATCCAATTCTTCATCCAGCCATCATACAAACTTTTAAGGACCCTTAAAGTACTTCCAAAATCTTAAGTGTCCTGATATATTCCCAAATTGCACTGTGTTTTAACTACTGCTTTGCTGGAATCTCCCACTGGCAATTGGGTATGGATGGTAAGACACCCATTAGGAATAACAAGGTCCACTCCAGAAGGAATTAAAGACCCAGGCCCAACATTGCCTCAGTCTTCATCCACATACCAGATAGTGCAGAAGGCCACAGTAGTCTCAGCTGGAAGACACCACACTGACTGAAAGGTGGAACAAAATAACCCTTTACCCCAAGGTCATGTCTGCAGAAACTAGAACAGGTAAAACTCACTGTCCCATCCCATCATACAGATCTCAGCTTCCTTTCTAGGGCTAGAAACACTCTAGTGTTTATTCATGTCAGCTGGCCTTACAGTAAGATACCAGATGTTTATATACATCCATGATTTGTGAAACAAACAGCTGCAAAAGCCTTCCAGCAGCTCTGAAATCCATGGAATTCTCCTCAGCCACAGGGAGTAAATGCCGGCCCCATCCATCCAATGGCTCTGGCCTCAGAAGTGGGTAGGTCTCAGCTGTAGCTGAGTTATACACAACAGTCACATCCAGATGAAGTGTATAAACTGTGGGATGTCTCATTAGAGCACTCTCCACCATTCTGGAGAGATTCCAAACTATCCAGAACAGTTCTCCTTGAGTCACACCTGGATGAGATGCTACGGCCCCTACAGGGTTTGTTCTTTGAACTCCAGAGGACCTGTGCCCCTCATGTTCAAAAATACTCCTAAACACAACTTTTATCAAAAGCCTCTGTTAACTTCTCACTAAAAAAAATATCCCCATTTAAACAGTAACCACAATCCAAGAAGGAAAAGGGAGTTTGGTGGTACCCGTTTCTCCTCAGGAGGCAGTTTGCTCCATTCATTGCCCAGCATCCTGGTGATCTCTGGGAAAGGGACTTCAGGCCTCTTCGCTCGAAGCTGCTCCCTACGCTCATTCATGAACCGCACGTACCCTGTGAGGGGGGATTTGGGGGCATTGGTGTCCCTAAGGGGTTTCTTCCTCTTTCTCCCTTTGGCCCAGCCTCCTCGTTTAGTTCTTTGCTGCTGCAAAATGAAAATGGAAGAAAATTCAGATTGAGGGAAATTACCACCTCTGGAAGGAATAATCACATCTCAAACATTTTCATCAGGAGAATGTTGCTGCACTACATCTTCTCTATGGAAGTAAGTTTCAAGCCTCACTTTAGAGCAATCCTGACCTTCCTCTAAGCAAACCCAAAAACAGTGTCATTGTGAAAAGCTCTTTGCAGTATATCTCCTGGTCCACAGAGACAATAGAGTAACATTTGCATCAACTTCTGATTGTAAAACTATGAGGATCCCTAACACCTGAAATTAGGATCCCAGCTAACAAAGCTTCAAAGTTGGGGCTTTTTGGTGGTTAGCTGTTTGTTTGCGCTTCGTGTTTTGTTGGGGTTTTTGTTTCCAAATTATTCTCACCCTCACACACCCTCCCCCCGGCATTTGTCTCAATATCATGCTTGGAGAGATTTTATGTATCAGTTAACAATTGTTAACTAGTTCTTTAACCCCTTCTGAATCTTTATGTGCAGCTTTATGTGCCCAAAACATGGGTGAAAGGACAGGATACAGGTTTTTCTATTCTAATCTGTTCTGCAGGCTTTCTTTCCCACTGAGCACCTCAGATTTGCCTGTGGCACTCCATGAGCTCACAAGGATGACAATTACCACTCACCCTCTTGGTTTCATCAGTATGAAATCACTACAGTAATCTCTAGGCAACACTGTTTTCTCACAATATGTACACACAATTATTTCAGAACTCCTAAGCCATCCCCAAACCAATTTGTTCCTGATGTCATGTTAGCTTTAGTTTCCTATCTGCAATTTTACTACTCCCTTAAACAAGGACCTCACAGCTGAAGACAAACTACAAGGAGGAGTACTGAATGCCTCTGTCAAAAAGAGCCCTTTAAAACCACTTTCATGTTAAACTTCAGCTCCTTCATGATGTAGTCAGCAAAAGTCAGTGTGGGGTGGTAGACCAGGTATAGTCTAACTTGGTGAGCACAACACTTGCAAAGGTAGCAGCTACTCCCAGAAGAGTACAGCAGTCTCACTTGCCTGACTCAGAGATCAGTTATGCTGTGATGGTTGAACATTCAGCCTTCAGAAGAAAGCTGAACACGGTACGAGTCCGTGGACTCTGCTGGCTAAGCTGTTCTCCGTACATCACAGCTGCCAGCTTTCCTGGGCTATCTGTGTGCAGTTGTGCAACACAGGAAAAAAACAAACTAGAGCTATTTCAAGTATGAAAATGACAAATGGATGAAAATTTGTGTTCCTATCCAAAGACAACCCAGAATGACAGAACTCCATGCTTTTTGTTCATTGAGAAGGCACTATTATTTCATCTCACCTCCTCCTCAGGCTTCTGCTCAGTGTTTTCAGCAGTATTAGAGGACTCATTTTGCAGCTGCTGAACCTGTGACAAATCCTCCACCAAATCTGGGTTATTTGCAGCCTGTGAAGTTCCACCACTGAAGGAGCTCTCAGAATGAGCTAATCTGAAAGAGCACATAATAGCAAAAGAAAAAAATGTATTAACAAATATTGCTAAATCACTTCCTCCCTAATCTTCTAAAATATGCAAAAAATGTTGTAGATAGATTCAGTTCTTACACTAGGATGAAAAAAAAGTATTTTAAAGAGTCATTTTTTAAGAACTGGCTGTTCCATTCAAGACAGTTCAATTTTTGTTTCATTTTTAGTGAAGCTTTTGATTATACAAACAACTGCTGAGCAAGTAAACGTTTGGATCAGAAACCAGAAAGCAGGAATCTAAACTTGATCAAAAATACCATATGGAACTTGAAATGAATGGTTTTATCTTCAACCAGTCTACACCTCTCTGGATGGATGTAATCTATTTCTCCTCAAATACACTTCAGGATTTGAGGTGGCAGTGTATGATTTCAGATTGAACTTGATAGTCAACATAATCTCTGGTGGGTATCATATGGGTACGTAAAGCGTAAGCATGACTATCCCAACAGGCTCCTCAGTGCCCACTATGTAATTCTGCTAATTGAACTGTGTCAATCAACCTTACTCTCAGAAAAGGCAAGCTGTCTGGAGACAAAAACAAGCACAGGCAGGTACGCAGATACATTTCTGAAGGTAGACAGAGATGAATCTGTATTTTGAGGCAACAATTCCACATCCTCACTGCAGCACTTAGCAGGCAAATTATTCCCAACCCCTTGGGATTCCAATTCCTTCTTGAGGCAGGCTAAAGGCTCTGTGGCCTTGCCCAGTTACATTCGTGAGCATTTCAACAGCAGTCTACACTTATCTATTTTGTCCATTTATTCAGACCTACAGCTGCTTACATGCATGCCAAACGTGAAACAGTCAAAATAAGGGGCCCTGTTCGCATGGAATACAGCTATGGAAAATTGAGATATGCTCACAGAGTTGTTAGCTGAATGCCTACAGGAAAATCCATCTTTAGAGAGAGCAGCATATTTTCATTACTCACTGTAATCAGCAATCGGGACATAATTACTGGTAAAGACACAAGGGCTAGAGAGATCCGTGCCCGACTTCCAGATATCAGATTGAGTTCATATTACTGACAATTAGAGAGGGAGAAAGGGAACAATGCTACACGCTCCCAGAAGTTAATTACACTGGGTACATGTCAAAACGAAAACGGATTGCCATTTCTTAGAACCCCTGCTACCATCTGAAGAATGTTTCAGCTTTCCCTTAGCAGAAAGGCTTCCTAAACCACACGTACTTCCAGGCAACATAGCCATTTGCAGTGAAAGCTGACCAAAGCTCAAAGAGCACATTAACACCTCTTAAACACAAACCTAATGTGAGCACAAGACCTAAGCCGGCACCAGCAAGCTTGAAGGCCCAGATGCCTAAATCCAAATTCAGACGTGCTTGAAGCAAGCATGTCCACATTCGTTTCTACAAGGTTTTACCTGCCTGCAAGATCTGAATGTTGATTGTTTGGTACTTTACAGAATAGGAAAGAAACCTCAGGTATCAAAACACAGCAAGAACCCTGCATATTCCTAAGAGACAACAACCTTCGTCACTGATTTGGAGAGGCCACAGTTTCAGGCTGTAAAAGCTGAGCCAGCCTGACATCAATGAAACACATTGCTTACTGATTGTCAGATGAACATTGTGCCTTTACTAGAAATAATGTATTTAGCGGGAACCACTGCAGGCAACAGACCTTCCCTCTCTGCCCCCAATCATGCCATATAGATCTATCTTAGAAGACAGAAATCCTATGAAAGCAAATTTTTAAAGCTAAGAGGTGGGGAAGAAAAGTATGGGATCTTTTCTCCCAGTTCACAATAGCCCTGGCTTCTCCCAAGCAGAGTCCTGTGATGTTCTGTCAAGGGCAAGGAAGTACTGCAGCATTTATTTTTGTTGGGTTTGCTTGGTTTTTAAAAGTTACTAAGAACACCCTCTTCACACTGAAACAGTTTCCCTAGCAAGCCTAGGAATAGTATCTATCAGCTGAAGGTAAAACAAGGAGTAGTTGCTTACCCAGTCACAGTAATTTCACTACCTTCCTTAGATCCATCTTCTTCTGCAAAAACTGGGGGAAGGGTGGAGCCAGCCACCAAGTTCTCCATACCTCTGGTAAAACTAAAATTAAAAAAAGAAAAAAGTTAATTATCACACAATTCCCTTTAGCAGCACTTCAGCACATCACAACGTGACACTTTTTACCCCCTCACACTGTAGAACTCTATTTGAGAGAAATTTTCCTTCACAACACTCAGCACACAGGTAAGTAGATACCACTCTTCAAATCCATCTTGTGTGCACCCTCAACTGCTCACCCTCACAGGTTACTTGGGCTTTAAAAGCTTGGAGGGACTGATATGAGTTACCACCTCTGCTGCTTTCTCCAGGATCAGTATGCTTCCCACTCAACATCAAAATCAAAGGGATCCGAGACTTCAGATCCTGCTCCACATATTATACATGTTTTCCCACCCCACTGCCACAAATAAAGGGTTTTTTTTACAAACAAAAAGGACACCATTTCTCAAATCTTAACACTTGTAAATCTCTGTTCCAAGTACTACATCTGATAACAGTGTAAAGCCTATGCCAAACCAGGGAATACAGCAGGCCACCCAGATAAGCACCATGCTCCTACTCAACCGACTCAGGATGTGAGAGACATTTATTCCACTGCTACATTTGGTTAAAATTCAAAGAATTCAAAAGGCTATTCCCAGGAAAAGTGTAATCATACATCTGACATTCTCTTTTGAGACTGTGAGCCCTGCTCTACACCTCATTTTGAAAACATAGGAGTATCTACTCCCTTTAGCAACAGCTCTACACCTTCATAAGCTACTACAGACATTAGTTGATAAATGAATCTCCACAGAATCTTTCAAAGACGACTACCCTTCCCATACAGAACTGCAAAATAGAACAGTAGTCACCTTCTCCCTTTTCAGATGTCACTCACCCTTTCCTCTCCTGCTTTTCCAACTGTTGAGAACCTTAGATCATCCTTAAGAAGCATATCATTCTGACTCATTATCTAGAAAATAATTAAAGTTAAGCAGACTGCTTCTTGTTGGTACAGCCTTTGACATCTGGCAGACACACATCCTTTCCTCAGGTACAGGAAAGACTCAACCAGGAATGAAGAAAACTAATTCCCATTCTACCATTATAAACCAAGAACTGAGTATAGTTTTGAGGCCTCAGTCTCAAGAGAGAGGTGGCAAAGCTGGAGATGGTCCAGCAAAGGGCTGCCAAGATGGTAGGGACCTAGGAGACCTGACCTGATAACGCATGCTGAGGAATCCGGGCTTGCTCATTCATTCGCTAAGGGCAAATCTATTGGGTGCCTAAAGCAACCCAAAGGAAGCAGCAAAGACAGAACCAAGCTCTCTGTAGTTACAGTGGCTTTGCAAGTTCAGACTGGATGCTAGGGGAAAAAAAATGTTCCAGGAGGGCGCTGCAGCCCTTGAACAGGTTATGAGAAAAGCAGCAGCAGCAGGTCCTTCCAGACTTCAAACGCTCCGTTACACAAAGCTGTAACTGACCTAAACTAGTGCTGGCAATAGTCCTGCTTTGAGTGGGAGGCTGGACTTAGATGACCTCCAGATGTCCATTCCAAGCAACATCTGCAGCTCTCTGAACCGGAACTCGACCGTATGTTTTCTTCAAATTCTGGCATCTCTAACATAACAAGGAAGAAAACTTAAATAATCCAATACTTCTAAGGAAAGTGGCAAGATACTGTATGTTCTACCAAAGTACTGTCAACTCTCAAAGAAAGCACAAACAATACCTCCTTGCATGTAGAAATGTATCTACATCAAGGCTACAGTTTAATGTATTACAAGAAAATCTGAAGGTTCAACTGATTTGAAGAATGAGCTCTCCTCTGAGGCCCAGAAAGCTGTTTAAGCACAGGTATTAAATACATAAGCTGCTTCATGCTGTTGTCAAGTCAGAGACGAATGTAGATGTGTAACAAAGCAAAATCTTTTAGTTTTGTCAGTCAAGAGAAAGAGTCCTAAATTAATACCTTCAAAAAAGGAAGCAATTAGACCCAAACCTTGCAAATACATACATGAGAAAAGCTTTATGCAGGTCTGAAAAAGTAAAATTGCTTTCTTTGTTGTCCAGGCACCTCTAAGAGCCTTCTTGGGGTCAAGGGCCTCTTTTCAGCCTCACCACAGCAATCTAAGTGCCAGGCACTTAGCACTCCCACACAGAGAACAGAAATCCTCTGCATCTGAACATACCATTCCCACGTGCCACTGCCCCTCACACCCACTCTGACCTTCCCACCAGGTCCCCAGTAGGTCCTTTCACATCTGGACCTGGGCAAAACCAGAGTCTAAGCTTAGCTGCAAACTGTAGGCGGGCAGCTGGACATCAACCTTAATAACACATAAACATAACACGAACACAGGAAGCTGGGAGACACGCGCTTTTTGTTTGACCCATATGCTTTAGACAGTAACTCTTTCAGTCGATAAGGAGGCATGAGCCAAAGAAAAACCTAATACCAGGGATTTTACAATGGGTTCTAATCTCTTCCAGCAAGCAAGAAGACACAGTTCCCCAAAACCTCTCTGAGAGCAGATGGGAACCTACCTAAAGCTTTTCAGTCACATTTCCCACAGACATCCATGTCATGCCTTTGCTTTTAAGCCACTCACTATGCACTAGTTTCAACCCCGCTGCAAAGCTACATGTTCACTTCAGGGATGCAGCAAAATGGGCAATCCAAACACCTGAGAAAGAACAGTAATGGAGAAGCAAAGGGAGCTGCTGCTTCACAACCTGGAGCCTTCACACAACCTGAAGTCTCACCTACATTTGTTCTGAGTATTTGGGCAGCTTTGGCAATTTAAACTCTAACTAAAGTGTCTAATTAGACAAGTTTGACTAAATTCAAGGCACAGGAAAACACACACTTTAAGGGCTAACACACATATGCTATTTTTAAACTGTGTCTACCCACATGCAAAAATAAAACCGAAATTAATGTTAAACTCAACCTTTGGAAGGTCTACAATTTAATGCAAGCAAGCACCACCTCCAAATACAACTAACTCAAAGCAGAACAGCTCTCAGGTTCACAGTACCGCTACGCTACTCGTCATATTGACCAGCTAAGCAGGACATACAGACTGATTTATTTATTGACAGCAGCATTTGATAAAGTGCTTCCAGAACCACAACTGCTTTTGGGATAGATCGGTTCTAGAAGATCTCCATTACAACTTTTGTAGGGTGGAGCAAAGTCCACAGCCAAACCCGGACTGTAAGGTCAATCTCATCGCTACCTGGAGTTTCCATAGAGCACAATACCAGGGAGGCTGTTCTCAAGATGCCAGTGCCAGACACGTGCCTCCCACTCCACTCTGGATAAGGTGATACACACAGCAAGACTCTTCCCTGACTTTACCTTAGCTCCCAACACTGCAGGCTCTCCTGTGCACTGATTTCACTCCCAATTGCAGGCTTCACAGGAGCTTGAGATCTTTTCCTCATATGTCCTACACTCAGCAGAACAGTGGTCAGCTGTGGAACAGCAGTAACAATCTGACCTAAAGAGGCTGGAAGAGTTTTTGGATGTCTGCTTTGGAGTGCACTACTAACCAATACTTAAGGATTAAAAAACACAAAAGCAAGTACAAGGAACAAGGAAGAAGAGTGCAGGCTTGAGCTGCAGAGAACAAAGCAGCATTATGTTTGCAAGATTCCAAGAAAAATACCAGTGAAGAACAAGCTTCCTACTCATCCATCTCTCCATATTTAAATATTTACAAGACTTCCAAAGATCCATTAGTCACCTATATGAACATTAAACCTCTTCAAGAGCCTAGAGAAGATTTGACATTATTCTAAGCCATCAAAAATGTGGCTTGCTTAATCTCTTCCTATAGCTGCCTTCTCTCGTCTCCCAGGGAAAACAAATGCTTCATGGTCCAGAAAAGCCTACAACAGTATCCTACACTTTCCAGTTAAAGCTGCCTAGCTGGACACTTCACTTGCACGCAGCAACATCAGACCCAATCCCACAGTGCACCAACATGGTTTGACAGTATTACTTAGGAACCAAAGGAACTTGTGAAGCATCAGGATCTAAGCGCTACCGCATACATCAGGACACAGGCAAGAATCAGAGGTAACCAAACACCTTTCAAAAACAGTAGTATAATTTAAATAAGCTTTCTTAATTTCTCCTCACAGTACCTTCTGTAGGCCAGGCCAAACAACTGTACCACGATTCTAGTAGGAAAGATGAAGCACCTGAGTTGTAATTCGGGTAGACTGAAAGCTACCAGATGATCTGATTTCTAGTCACAGCTGTCCAGTAGAAAGGAAGAGTTAAAAGGAGGTAACAGTCGATCACAGGTGAGAGCAAATCCATCACAGGGGCTAGACAGAACACCTGGCTTCTCCATAACATCATTACCACAACTGCGTTGTTAACAATGCTATTATAGGGCAGGAGGCCTAAACACAAGGGTGATGCATCATGTAAAGCCTAAGGTTTAAGAGCCTTTTATGCACACAATAAATGAAGGGTAAGATTTGTCACAGTCAACTCTTTCTTCAAAGAGTCAGATCACGGTGCTCAAACAGCAAAGATGCCATTTAAAAGGTGCAATCAAACAACCTGACCTCGCAGACTGCTTCAGCATAGTACATCTGCATTCTCATTTCCCATGGAGACTAGAGTCAGAGAACACCACGTTCACAGCCAGGCTGCTACCACAACACATGCTGCAAGCAGCTGCTTCTCTCTAACACAGTGTGCTGCTGTCCCACAACTTACTTAGATGAAGCAGCTGCTTCCCCCAGACCCGAGCAAGGCAACTGCCCTACACTCTCCAAAACGTTCCCTGCTTCCACAAAACCAACTTTGCTTTGTGCATGTGAAGTGATTCCTGACACACACAAAGCGAGGCTGGGCTTGGCATCTGCACAGGTCTGGCCATGCAGCAAGGCACTGTCAAACACAAACAAGCTTCTTAACTCATCCCCAGACCACATGGAGCCTTACGGTGGCCCTGGGAAAGGGTGAAGAGGGTCCTTGCTGCTGCCTTTTCAACAACTACATCGTATCAAACGATCTTAAGCAAATAAAGAATTACTGAACTACTTGGTCATCAGTTATATCTATGTCCTGGTTTCAGCTATGATGGAGTTAAATTTTTTTTTAGCAGTGGATGGAATGCCATGTTTGGGTGTTAGGATGAGAACAGTGCTGATAGCACCCTGATGTCTCCGATTTGTTGCCGGGCAATCAAGTACCTTTCTCAGCTCTGCATACTTCCTTACTAATGAGGGGGGAGGGGGGCGCAGCCAGGACAGGTGACCCAAATTGGCCAAAGAGGATATTCCATGCCAGTTACGTCATGCTCGGTATAAGGGGGGACTGGGGGGAAGAGGGGGAGACAACGCCAGGACGTGCAGTTTCTGGGGACGGTTGGGTTGTCCGGGACGGGCTCTAAGCTGTGCGGCCTGAGTTGTGTGGTTTGGTAAGAAATTGCATTGTGTATCACCAGTTTCATCTATTTTGTGCTTTAAACTTATGTTATTGTTATATCTAGTTTTCTGTTATTGTTTAGTAAACTATCCTTATCCCAACCTGCGTGGTTCTGGTTTCTAGGTTGTGGTTTCTTTTCCTCCTTTCTTCCTTCCCTTTTTCCCCTTCCCCCAACTTTCCTTCCTCCTTCCTTTTAAAAGTACAAGTGACTGTGTGGGGTGCGGCCCCCGGCTGGGGCAAAACCACGACAGTTATTTTGGCGCCCAACGTGGGGCACGAACAGTTGGGATAACGGTAGATCTGACCCTAACTATCGCAATTAAGATAAGCACTGTTGTTTAAGCAATCTCTGGTCATAATGCTGTGGTATTTATTCACAAGGCTGTGGCAGCAAAACCACCGCATGCTGTATACAATCCTGGCAGGATTCTTTACTCTCTCAGGTCTGCTGCTCCCGTATTTGTTCCCATACTTCATTATAGTGTATTTTATGATATCGGTCTATGATACAATAATATCGATGATCATGAGCTTAAGCTGGTACTTGTATGAGGTTTTGCTGTCCTGTCCATTCTTTGGACAGGGAGGGGTTAGTAACAGCAGCCGGTATGGTGGGGGCACTGCTTTCTTTTCCTTTGGGCTAAATACAACAGCTCTTAGGACAGTTTTTGAAAACCTTCAATATCTCTGGGATTTTCAAACTAGCATTTTGCTATTGGTAGGTTTGGTGCAGATGGTTCAGTTTTTGTTATATATCAAGCATAGGTTTATGAATACCACTGAAGAGCTTTCTCCGAGACAGAATAATCACGAGTGGCAGGGCATGTGGCAAAGTATGGGCGAGTACCTAGGTACTTTCTCACGCCCGATGGTTTGGAATTTCACTCCTGAACAGCTACAAGACCCCGACCAAGTGACTGCATACCTAAGGAAAAATTGCTGTAGGTTTCCCAGAGATGGACACCTTACTGCACTGTGCTGGGCTCTGGCCACTATTTATCAAACGCTGCTTGATAGCAGGCAGCACTGTCAGCACTGTCAGGGAGAAGGGAAAGGAAACAGACTGGCAGATACTATAGCTGCTGCAACCACTGGGGCTGACACTGCAGCTACTGCAACCCCTGTGACCGACACTGCAGCTACTGTAATCTCTACAGCAGACATTGCAGATGATCCGAAAAACCAATCCATACCAGTGTCTGTTGCTCCCGTACAAAAGAGGAAAGGCACAAAGAAATCAGTTTGCATAGTGACGGATAAGGATGATGATCAACCGGGATCATCTCAAGGATATCAGGATGAGGCAGAACCAGAGATTGTTACCCGATCCCTGACTCTGAGTGAGCTGCGTGAGGTTCGAAAAGATTTCACTTGCCACCCAAGTGAGCACATTATCACTTGGTTGCTCCGATGTTGGGATCACGGGGCCAGTAGTTTGGAATTAGAAGGCAGAGAGGCCAAGCAGTTGGGATCCCTAGCTAGAGAAGGAGGAATTGACAAAGCAATTGGGAGGAGGCCGGAAATCCTCAGCCTCTGGAGGTGACTACTGTCAAGTGTGCAGGAAAGATATCCTATAAAGGAATATATTACATGCCAGACACCCAAGTGTAACAGCATAGAGACAGCTGTCCAGCACCTGAGAGAATTAGCTGTATGGGAGATAATTTATTATGATCTGGACAATTCACGGCTTCCTGCTGATCCCGATGAAGTCCTATGCACTCCAGATATGTGGCATAAGGTTGTACGAAGTGCACCAGCAGGGTATACCAATTCACTGGCAGCAATTGACTGGAATGATACGAATCCGCCAACCGTAAATGAGGTGGCCTGCCGACTCCGGAAATACCAAGACAATGTTTCCCTCTCCGTCATTGCAGCAGTAGAGAAACTGGTTCAACGACTTGACAACAATGTGTCCAACTCCCAACCCGTATGGAGCAATGTTGCAGCTACTGG
Source organism: Porphyrio hochstetteri (assembly GCA_020800305.1). Classification (NCBI taxonomy): domain Eukaryota; kingdom Metazoa; phylum Chordata; class Aves; order Gruiformes; family Rallidae; genus Porphyrio; species Porphyrio hochstetteri. The sequence continues at coordinate 11,290,032 of CM036915.1, read as the reverse complement.
GAGAAAGCGTCCATCGTTCCAAGAGGGAGAATACACACCACGACATACATTGTGGTTTTACCTGCTTGATCATGGAGAGGACATGAGGAAATGGGATATGCAGCCCACCTCAGCCCTTCGAGCACGAGTAAATGAGCTGCGGGGTAAAACATTCGCACAACGAGATTCTGCCAGGAAGAAGGCTGCACCAGTTTCTACTGGGCAGTTCCCTAGACCAACTGGAAGGCCTACCTATATGTCTGATGTGCCTGATCCTTTTGAAGGGACCTCTAAGTCCTTTATGCAACCAGTGGAAAACAAATATGATCAGCAGCAATAGAGGGGCCCTGCCTCCAGCCAGGTGGAGGAGAGGGATAATCGGGTTTATTGGACTGTGTGGATCCGATGGCCTGGCACGTCAGACCCACAAGAGTACAAAGCTCTGGTGGATACTGGTGCCCAGTGTACTCTAATGCCATTGAATCATGAAGGGGTAGAACCTGTTTGTATTTCTGGAGTGACAGGGGGATCCCAACAACTAACTGTGCTAGAGGCTGAGGTAAGCCTAACTGGGAAGGACTGGGAAAAACACCCCATTGTGACTGGTCCAGAAGCTCCGTGCATTTTAGGTATAGATTATCTACGTAGAGGGCATTTTAAAGACCCAAAAGGGTACCGATGGGCTTTTGGAATAGCTGCTTTGGAAACAGAAGAAATTGAACAATTGTGTGCCTTGCCTGGACTCTCGGAGGACTCTGCTGTTGTGGGGTTGTTGAAGGGTGAAGAACAGCAAGTGCCAGTTGCTACGACGACGGTGCACAGACGACAATACCGTACTAACCGAGATTCCCTGATTCCCATCCATAAGCTGATTCGTCAACTGGAGGATCAGGGAGTGATCAGCCGAACCCACTCACCCTTTAATAGTCCCATATGGCCAGTGAGGAAGTCCAATGGAGAGTGGAGGCTGACAGTAGATTATCGTGGCCTAAATGAAGTCACTCCAGGTATGAGTGCTGCTGTGCCAGACATGTTAGAGCTCCAGTATGAATTGGAATCGAAGGCAGCCAAGTGGTACGCCACAATCGACATTGCGAATGCTTTCTTCTCGATCCCACTGGCGCCAGAGTGCAGGCCACAGTTTGCTTTCACTTGGAGAGGCATCCAATACACGTGGAATCGTCTGCCCCAGGGGTGGAAACATAGCCCCACCATCTGCCATGGACTAATCCAGAATACACTGGAAAAGGGTGAAGCACCAGAGCACCTGCAGTATATTGATGACATCATTGTATGGGGCAACACAGCAGAGGAAGTTTTTGAAAAAGGAAACAGGGTAATTAAAATCCTTTTAGAAGCCGGTTTTGCTATAAAACGAAGTAAAGTCAAGGGGCCTACGCAAGAAATCCAGTTTTTAGGAATAAAATGGCAGGATGGGCATCGTCAGATCCCAATGGACATTATTAATAAAATAGCAGCTATGTCTCCACCAAGCAACAAAAAGGAAACACAAGCTTTCTTAGGTGTTATAGGTTTTTGGCGAATGCATGTCCCAAACTACAGTCTCATTGTGAGCCCACTCTACCATGTAACTCGAAAGAAGAATGATTTCCAATGGGGCCCTGAGCAACAGCAAGCCTTTGAGCAGATCAAACGCGAGATAGTCCATGCAGTGGCCCTTGGGCCTGTCCGGACAGGGACAGATATTAAAAATGTGCTCTACACTGCAGCTGGGGAGAACGGCCCGACCTGGAGTCTCTGGCAGAAAGCACAAGGGGAGACTCGAGGTCGACCGCTGGGGTTTTGGAGTCGGGCCTACAAAGGATCTGAGGCCAATTATACTCCAACAGAAAAGGAAATACTGGCCGCCTATGAAGGGGTTCGAGCCGCCTCAGAAGTGATTGGAACTGAAGCCCAGCTCCTCCTGGCACCCCGACTGCTGGTGCTGGGCTGGATGTTCAAAGGGAAGGTTCCTTCTACACACCATGCCACTGATGCTACGTGGAGCAAGTGGGTTGCACTAATTACACAGCGGGCTCGAATAGGAAACCCCAATCGCCCAGGAATCGTGGAGGTGATCACAGACTGGCCAGAAGGCAAAGATTTTGGGATGTCACCAGAGGATGAGGAGGTAACACGCGCTGAAGAAGCCCCACCCTACAACGAACTGCCAGAGAATGAGAAGCGATATGCCCTGTTCACTGATGGGTCTTGTCGCATTGTGGGTAAGCATCGGAGATGGAAAGCTGCTGTATGGAATCCTATAAGAAGAGTAGCAGAAGCCACTGAAGGAAAAGGTGAATCAAGCCAGTTCGCTGAGGTGAAGGCCATCCAGTTAGCCCTGGACATTGCTGAGAGAGAAAAGTGGCCAAGGCTCTACCTTTATACTGATTCATGGATGGTGGCGAATGCCCTGTGGGGGTGGTTGCAGCAGTGGAAAAAGAACAACTGGCAGCGTAGAGGCAAACCTATATGGGCTGATGACTTATGGCAAGATATCTCTGCTCGGTTAGAGAAACTTGTTGTAAAGGTACGTCATGTCGACGCCCATGTACCTAAGAGTCGGGCCATGGAGGAACATGAAAACAACCATCAGGTAGATAAGGCTGCTAGGATTAAAGTGGCTCAGGTAGATCTAGACTGGCAACGTAAGGGTGAATTATTCATAGCTCGATGGGCTCATGATACCTCGGGTCATCAAGGGAGAGATGCAACATATAGATGGGCTCGGGATCGAGGGGTGGACTTGACCATGGACGCCATCGCACAAGTTGTCCACGAATGTGAGACATGTGCTGCAATCAAGCAAGCTAAGCGGTTAAAGCCCCTTTGGTATGGAGGACGGTGGATGAAATATAAGTATGGGGAGGCTTGGCAGATTGATTACATCACCCTCCCACAAACCCGCCATGGCAAGCGTTATGTGCTTACAATGGTGGAGGCAACTACCGGCTGGCTAGAAACATATCCCGTACCCCATGCCACTGCTCGAAATACAATTCTGGGCCTTGAGAGGCAAGTCCTCTGGCGACATGGTACTCCAGAAAGAATTGAGTCAGACAATGGGACTCACTTCCGAAACACTCTTATAGACACCTGGGCCAAAGAGCATGGCATTGAGTGGGTGTACCACATTCCTTATCATGCACCGGCCTCTGGGAAAATTGAACGATATAATGGACTTTTAAAAACTACACTGAAAGCAATGTGTGGTGGGACATTCAAGCATTGGGATACACATTTGGCCAAAGCCACGTGGTTAGTTAACTCTAGGGGATCTACCAATCGGGCTGGCCCTGCCCAGGCAAAATTTCCACGTACTGTAGAGGGAGACAGAGTCCCAGTAGTGCATATGAAGAGTGTATTGGGAAAGAGAGTTTGGGTCATTCCTGCTTCAGGCAAAGGTAAACCCATGTCTGGAATTGTTTTTGCTCAAGGACCTGGCTGTACTTGGTGGGTAATGCAGAGGGATGGAGAAGTTCGATGTGTACCTCAAGGGGATTTGATTTTGGGTGAGAATAGCCAATATAATTAATAAAGTAGAAATTATAATAATTGCCAAATAACCCATTATTGTATATTCATTGTTGTTATGATTGCTGTATGTTGTACCATAGCATTATAGCCGGAGTCATACAAGTTAATGAAGAATGAGTGCCATGATAATGGAACTAAAGCCTGGCCTCTCAAGAACTTTTTTTTCTCCCTTTGAAAATAAACTCTGACCCACAGACTATGAGCATGGACCATGCCAGGTGTATCAGCCAAGAGCCTGAGATGCAGCATGCAACGAGCCAATGGAACATACAACTATCCTGAGAAACTGTTACGACAAATGGAGCCTGAAAATCATGGACTAAATGAACTCAACAACTTCAGAGGGATGATTCACAGACTGAGGGAATAAGATCTGTATGCACGTATGTGTGCATACATGTGTACATACATATATGGGTGTGTGAAACACGAAACTGGTTGTACCCAAAGAAAATTGTTGGATCTGGTCATGACGTAAATGGTATGGAATAAGGGGTGGATAATGTCCTGGTTTCAGCTATGATGGAGTTAAATTTTTTTTTAGCAGTGGATGGAATGCCATGTTTGGGTGTTAGGATGAGAACAGTGCTGATAGCACCCTGATGTCTCCGATTTGTTGCCGGGCAATCAAGTACCTTTCTCAGCTCTGCATACTTCCTTACTAATGAGGGGGGAGGGGGGCGCAGCCAGGACAGGTGACCCAAATTGGCCAAAGAGGATATTCCATGCCAGTTACGTCATGCTCGGTATAAGGGGGGACTGGGGGGAAGAGGGGGAGACAACGCCAGGACGTGCAGTTTCTGGGGACGGTTGGGTTGTCCGGGACGGGCTCTAAGCTGTGCGGCCTGAGTTGTGTGGTTTGGTGAGAAATTGCATTGTGTATCACCAGTTTCATCTATTTTGTGCTTTAAACTTATGTTATTGTTATATCTAGTTTTCTGTTATCGTTTAGTAAACTATCCTTATCCCAACCTGCGTGGTTCTGGTTTCTAGGTTGTGGTTTCTTTTCCTCCTTTCTTCCTTCCCTTTTTCCCCTTCCCCCAACTTTCCTTCCTCCTTCCTTTTAAAAGTACAGGTGACTGTGTGGGGTGCAGCCCCCGGCTGGGGCAAAACCACGACAATCTATTTATTGCAGTTAAGCATATTTAAATATGAAGTCAGCATCAGAAATCTAGCTTACAGCCTGACCATAAAACACTGCAGGAGTTCCAATTACCTCATTGCCAGCTCTAGTTTTAGAAACAGTACTGCTGAGTGGAGGCTTTTGCTCCCATACTTCCTATTCCTGAAGTCTTTTATCCTTCTTTGACAGAGCAAATAGCTCCAAATCTCACCACTCAGAGAAAGACAGATTAAAATAAATCTTCTGCTACATCACAGAGTCACCACAGTATTTCTTACACAAGCATCAGAACCCAAGCACTTCGCGATGTAAACAGATGTAAATTTAGATGGTATGTTGAGAGAAAAGCCCATAGGATCTTTGCTTCCTCTGTCTGTCCAGACATAGCCAGAATATCAGAAAGAAAACTGAAGCAAGTACATCTCCAATTAAAACCACTATGCTTTTGGAGCTGTCAGAGGAAGCTCAGATTCCCTCTCAATAAGAGCATTTCCTCCCATCAAACTGGAGCTGAAGCTTATTACCAAACATCCTTGACCACAAAAACTCAGATTTGACGTTATCCCTACAGGCAACTCAATAGACAAAGGCCTCTGACTGCGGGAGAATTGCAAGCCAAACCTAACGGGATGAAGGTCAGACCAGAAAGCACATACTGGAGACCAGCCGACTGCTTTTGGTTTTGCTTCTTGCCAGTAAGAACAAAGAAACACTAGAGACCAAAATAAAGACTTGCAGGAAAAAAAAATTCAGAGTTCCACTGAACTTCCAAGTGGTTTAAGAAAGGAAAGATGGGAAGTTTAGGCTTATACTTAATTTGGATCTTTGCAGCAAACACCAACAAAGCTATTATAATACTCAAACCTTAGTAAGAGCCACCAAACATCTGCAAAACCCTATTTTTAAAAGGCATGAGCACTCAATTCTATATTCTACTCTCACATATATCAATGTATCAGGACAGGGCATATACAAAACATCTCATATAGAAAAATCCTCCTGCTTCCTGGGATTTTATTCACAGGCAAGGTATACACTCAGCTCCGCAGACAAAAGCAAGAACAGCTCCACACTGAATTCCCTCTGCCTTCAAACACATGAAACAAATTTTGCATCAGCAATAAACAAGCCTTTCAGATCACTCAAGGGAAAACAAAACCCCACAATGAGATGACTGTACAATTAGTTGTGCAATCCACCCCTAGATAGCTAAAATTAGTAACTGCGCTACAGATACCCAGAGGGAAGGGTTTGTCATCCAGCCCTTCGTTGCGGGTATTAAGCATCTACAGATTAGGATAGTTCATTTTCTTCTGAATTAGCTTCCTTAATGATAGCATCAGTTGTCATTTGTACCACCACTAACACACACAGCTCTGCAAAATTAATTTAATCCTCATGTTACAGGTATCACATGAGAAAATACAAGCCATTCAGATGACAAAAAATAAGTCTAGAAATAAATCTTGATTTTTTTTTTTAGTGTAATCACTCTACCTAAGTGCAGCATGTGACTACCAGAAATGGCACTGGGTTTTGTAGTCTGTCCCTAAAAACCCCCTCTGAATTTTCAGATGCTCTAGGCAATTCAGTCTACCTCTTTACCTGCTCCGTCATTTGAAAATCTCTAGGACCTGAAAACATCACATTTCCCGTAACAAAATTTTCCAATAGCTACTTTTGCATGAACAAGGCAAAAGGGATCACCTGTTAAAACACACCCACAACCACCAAAGCATGTAATGGACACAGAAATCTAGTCTTGAGCACAGACACTTCTCTGAAACCACCAGTGATCAGAATTCCTCCAAAGCTTTACCAGATCCTGCTTGCTTCCCCATCAGTAAGTAAATGGTTACTTTGCTTCAAAAGTTGGGTTCCTCTGATCATGTATCTCAGTAAGGCTCAATCACTTGGCTGTTCGTGGGATGCAAGCATAAAAGTGCCATCAGCAAAGCAGTTTATTAAAAAATGCAAATGAGCAGACTGAAGTTTCTAATGATGTTTGCCCAGCTCTAACGTTTACCAGCATCACACGAGTGAAACAAGAAACAGTATTAATTAATGCTTGAGGATGACTTTGATTTAAAATACCAAACAAGAATCCTGAACTGAAGATAAAACTCTGAAGCTCAAGGAATCCTGATCGTGAGCGGACGGTGAAATGAAAAGTTACATATTTGAAAATAATTGAGGAACAGAGATACTTGCTGAGATTGAAAAGGTGTTTTATAGCTCTTCTAGCACTTGTGATGAAGAAGAGAGCGCCAAAGAGTCACATATACTCCTAGCTCACTGCAGTTCTGGGAGAGGAAACTGGCTGCTGCCAGAGAGGAATAGAGTGGAATTTCTCATGCACACGCTCACCCAAACGAGCCTTTTCTGATGATTTTACAGAAAATGGGGTTGAATACTTCAGATGTGAGAATATACTGAAAAAGGGATGGAGAATATACTTAAGAGTATGAGTCACCACAGGCCTTGTGACCCAGCAGAAAAGCATCTACACTGACCTCAAGAGCCACAAAGACAGCATGGAACTGGATATTTTAAATGCACTGATATGGGTACAGGGACAAAGGTTAGAGGAAATGAAGTGTGGGAAGAGCCAGCGATTCTCACACAGACTGGCTGCTTTCAGAAAAGACCCATCTTTAGAAAATATATGGCATGCCAGCTTCCATCATTTTTGCTCTCTTGTTCTCACTGTTGCCTTGTGCTAACCCAACATAAAACAAAGGAGTTTGAGCAAACCAACACCTGTCATCTGGAAGAAATCACAACTTCTAGATAACCTCAGTTGTGCAGAATGACAGGTATAGAAACACTTGCTCTGATCTATTTTGTTCCCTCTAACAAATCAACAAGAACTCACAAATCCTTTCTCATAGCAAGAATAAGTGAAGATATGGACGGGACTGGTTATTTCTAATCTGTTCTTAAAGCTCTCCAGTAACAATTTAGTGTGCATCAGAAATGAAGGTCTGGATGTACACTGCATGCAAAGTGCACCAAAATCAGCCAAGGCTCTTAAATTTGGGATTGTTTTGGACACATCATGTCATTGGCATCATAGGATAAACACCACACAGACCTCAGAAGCAGAAAACAAAATCAAGAAAACAAGCACAACAGAACAGGAGCAAGGTTCAAGCAAGTATCAAACAGCAGCTACTGCTTACAAAACCTTGTCTGGATTCATAGAAAGAAAATTAGAAGTGACAGTACAATCCTGCCAAAGCATCCCATCACCCAGCGAAGCAGACAGCTCCTTCGACCAGTGCTAACAAGATTTTAAAGTTGTCTGAGGCCACAGATTAAATGTGTAAAGATAAACACTACAGAGAAAGACTATACCCAAACATGAATAAAAAAATGCAGGGAAATTGGAAATGGACTGAAACTCTCTGACTAAGCTCATAACCAGAATTCCCCTCTCACCACCAAAAGGGTAAACACACAGAAATTCTAAAATCATACAAGAACCCACATACTTATCTCCTTAAAAGAATTAACTTACATCAACAGCAGACTGTAGACAACTTAGAACAAAGCTTTACTTATTTTCATTCTCTGAAGGCAACAGGGAATTATGCTGGTTAGCATCATCAATGAAAAGAAGGGGAAAACCCAACAATGGCCCAAGGAATAGTGTGAATGCTCTCCAGCTTTCAGTAATGCATCAGACATCCAGAGATGTGTGTGAGCTATGGCGAGAGGCAGGCAGACAGCACATTTCTGGAACATCTGGGGCACACAAAGAAAATACTGAATTTTGAAGCTCAAGCAGAACTGAAAAGAAAGAAGCCATGCCAGCAGCATGCCTAAATACCCTAGGCTGAGTGCTCCAAGCAGTGGACAAGCGTTGGCAATAATTCATCTGATCCCCAAACTACTTCCAGCAACCTGAGCATATCGCTCTGAGGACTGTGGCTAACTTCCTTCTGCTGCCTCTTAGTGATGCTGCAACCTCTTCTTCGTGCTTATCACAGGATCATAGAATGGCTTGGGTTGGAAAGGACCTTGAAAGATCACTTCCAGTCTTGTCATATTATCAGCAAGAAGTCAAAAAAAGCCAGGGAAAAGAGTGACTAAGAGCAGAGCATCGCTGCCTGGAGCTTGGAGCCAAACAGCAAACAAGAACCTGGGAAAAGCGTGGCTAAATCCTACAGTAATTCCACCTTCCCTGTTCCACAGCTGCTCCTCAGATGCTGGAAACAAGGAACTGCAGATGGGAAACATGCAGAAGCTCTTCAAAATAGACTTGATCTTTAGTCCTAGAAGAGAATGTAAACCAGTCCAAACAGACATGAGGATGGAGGTCTCACACATAACACAAAGCCTGAAGCACTTAGGTGCTCACTTAATCCATGTGTAGTTAGAAATGTTCTGAAAGATATTGGGCATTCAGGTTTGAGTATTTACCATATTTAGCAAACAGCAAAGATTCATACCGCTTTTACATTTTCTATAAATAATGATTTATTGTTTTATTTTCTATATATAATGTTAAGTAAACATGGTTCCCCTGAGCTAAAGCTTAAGTATTATACCACCCCTATATATGGGTAAAGAGGCATAGCTGGCTTAAAGAAGGTCACATAGGAAATCTCTACGTGCCAAGAACACAACTGAACTCAAGAAGCAGCTTTAAAATGCTACTGATCTTAAACCTTTTTCATCCTGGACATCTCAACTAACTGGATGCCATTGCTTGGTTTCAGACATCTAGAAGCAGTTGTGAGAACCTGACTCAAATACACATTGTGTAATTCTTACTGGGAAGAGAAATAAGAACTAAAGCCTGGGTGATCCATGACAAAAGGTCAGTAACGCTCTGGTTTACACAGCATTAAAGAGCGGGGAAATGGAAAAAAATATTTGTATTTTCAGAAGGGCTACAATACAGCTTTCACCTCAGCATAACCTCATAATCCAGAGTTCATTGCCTTGATGAGAAAAAGCAAGCTGGAGGAAAACAAGAGCTTAGGCAATGCTCTCAGGATTTGGGAAGCCTAAACATTTTACAGCAGATGTGCAGGCACAGGGCTGCAAATTGAGGAACCTACTTTTCTTGGATAACTTTGGCAACGAGCACACAGATTGCCTAAGGATCCATTACCACATTTCATCCTAAAATTTAACTCAAGGTCCTTTCGGTTAGACAACTGCCTCTTCAGTACTCCCTTTTCATTTATAAAAAGGCTCCTCTGAAAAAAAACCCACTTACTTGTATTTTGCTCCTCCACACATATCCAAAAACAAAGTCAAAAAAGCACGACGATGCTTTTTAAACACTACTTGCCTTATGTAATTAAAGCTTTAACTGTCATACACAAGCTTACAGACTTTGAGATAAAATATTTATTAAAGTAGGTCTTTAACAGTCTCCCAAAACAGCTAATTCCCACCCTGGAACTGTTTCCTGACCTCTAGAAAGGGTCATCTATGTATAACTGCAGACAAAATATGCCCACGGCATTCCAGCGCTCCCTGGTAAACTCACTAAAAAGAATCCTGCAAGTTCAGTCTGCATCTCAACTAAGCTTTGTTATTCACAATAAAATACCCACTCCAGAGGAAACCTTTCAGTAACCTTTCAGTAAGTAAACCTTTGAGTAACTCTCACCTGGCTGCCAGAAGTAACACAGACTGATTCTTCAGCAATGAGTACTTAGTTCTCAAAACAAGCTAGTGACCTCTCCCCCTGCTTCCTGATATGTAACAGTAATGAGTAAGCCTCCAACAGGTTGCAACATGTAAATACGGAGTCCTGAGGGACCAGAAAGCACTACTGCACCACTTCGTATCTCCCATCTGCAGCATAATATGCCTGGGTCTTGGAGTTTAGCATGAAAAAAACCAAAGGAGAAGCCTACCATTTGAAACTATGACAAGTAATCAAGCTGATTAGAAAAGATAGATCCAAATTTTAGCTCATAAACGTGGTCCTTTTTTTCTTGGACAATTGAAGTATGTTTCATTTACAGCTAACAGTTAATTAAGCAGCGGAAACATTCATCCACTTCACACTGAAATTTTACTGTACTCAAGTATCTGTGCCTTAATCACTACCAACTTGTTTGTATTCCTAAAATGCCTTTTCCAAACCATTTCTGAATGTGGCCTCATGCTTGCACATTTTACATGTAAGTATCTTCTAACCATAGAAAAAAGCCTATTCCATACAGTTTTGCTGACTAAAATCCACCCAGTGAAGCATTAATGACCAAGGCACATGTCTAGTTAGGGCACCTTTTTTGGCTGTTGCTGTTTATTTTTTGAGAAAGATAAAAGAAAAAATGTGAGCAAAGCCCACCTTTGCTATATTGAATTAATTCTACTTTCATAAGCCAAGCAGCACATCTGAATCCTTCAGGTCAGCCTGGTCCCAACACCTACTCAAAACCAAAATCAAGGTCATCTTTATGGCAGACACCACCACAGTAGCCCACAAACACCTCATTGCTTATTTTTTTTGTTAGGAAGGCTGACAACAGCTGAAGAAATAATTGCTGTTTATTCTCAGGACAGAGAGAGATTGATGAATAGAAAGCAAGATAGAAGCAGGTGGAAAAATTCCTTACAATGGCTGCCAGAGTAGAGAAGAGGAATATCAAATGCCTGCTCTTCTAGTCCCATTCAAAGCTTGAGGGACAGACGGATAAAGGGACAATTTTCTCTACCACCAGAGCAGGGATGGGAAGTTTGCACTTCAGTCATCTATTAACTAGAAAATCCCATCACAAGCAAGCTGAGCAGGGAGGGAGTCCAGATCTTCACTTACTGAAGCTACAGCTGGGCTTCCAATATTACACCGCTCCTGCAAAAGATTCCCTCACCCATTGTGTTAAGCTCAGGTTTACTGTCAACTCCACATACAAGTGGTATTTACCCCAATCCAAGCCATTTCAACAAACTGTTAAAAACAATGGCGAGTTGTCACTTTGGATGACTTTAGGCTCACTACACAGAGCCCAACTTCCAGCAATTTCAAGCAGGTTTAGTTTAGTATCAGCTTTAAGTAGGGTTTTGGTGGTGGTTTTTTTCCTTCAAATGAAAAGCTTCGCTCCAGGCTGCTTGCGCTTGCCACTCCGCTAATTAACCCACTTGTTCAATATATTCTGTCCTTCAAGTGGAGGACACAGCATAACGAGCTGCAGACGCTCTCACAAGATTATAGGGACAGACAACAGAAGGGCCAAGATACCGTAACATGAAGCTCTTCACAGTCTATAAGCAGAAGGTAACAACCCATTCCTAACCTCACAAGGGGGGGAGGAGGGTATACTAAGGACACAACCCGTATCAAACAGAGTGATACACGAGCCCTACGTAAGTAACCGAGTATTTCCTCCTTAAGAGTGCCTGCTGCCATGACCAGAGAGGAGCGATTGTGTCTGAGAAGGTAGGTCTGTCTGCCCAGAAGGGTCACGAAAATCCGCAGCAGACAAGTGAAAAAATTGCCAGAGCACTCAATGGAAGAAAAAACCCACCAGTAATATTCAGGTCTCTTGATTCCTTCAAGAATCAGCTGCTTGACCATACTGTACCCTCAAAAAGTGGCTGTTTAATCCTAAAACAAAGGTGAGAGGTACATCAGCTTCAGGTAGTGATTGTAGAGAGACCATCACTTAGACAAGCTCATTTTGACCACGAGAACTGGCACCTGATGCCTTTGCTTCTCACTGTGGCTTGAAAAATCAGATCTTATCATCCTCTCTGCATCCTCTCCTAGCTACAATTTTTTTTCCCAACTCCATTACCTTCTTCCCACATCACACCATCTCCTTCTGGACTTCAACAAGGCCCCACACTCCGAATCTCTCCAAGGCAGTTACAAACCCCTGTGTGGCACTGCAGGATTTGGCACATCTTGTAGTCCTTCCCTCCTGTATGGTTCAACATCCAAAAAGCAACAACTGATTTGTCTGTTATTTCACTGATCTGTCATTTCTTCTCTATGCCTTCAAATATCAATTACCATCCTAATTCCTTGTCAGCTTTTGCTGATGCTCTGTCTCACTTCTTTGGGGTGATTACTTTGTATTTCATTTATCTTATAAGCCCTAAGTTTTTTAGCAGTAGAAATTCACAGCAAATGCCACAAAACTTGTTTCTCTGATCCACAAAAACCTCCAACTACTCAAATGTATGTATTTCTGATTACAGCAGTATACAAATAAATCCACAGGAGCACGGTGCTACTGAGCAAGCCCAGAACCAGAAAGACAAGTCTTAGAAACAGAAGTATGACAATTAGCATCATCTACTGTAACCTGACAACTCGTTTGTGTAAAATCTATCCATGCATGGCAGACCAGTGTACCTTCTCCACGACAACTTGAGGTTAATACATCACTGCCAGGCTGCACTACTGCTGTCCAGCCTCCTCACTGCCCAGAGTCTTCTACTGCTCACTGACCTGCATCCACACAAGCTGGAAGGAAAAACCCCGGCCACACAAGAGAGCTATCGACCCGTAAGTTCCTACATTTAGCTAGCACTACCTAAAAGTCCCCATAAAAGTCAGTTATAGACACTCACCTGCCAAACGTTAATGACCTCAGACTTAATCAAGAACTGTGCATCAATAAAGAGAAAGATCTCTAAACACAATTCCCAGAAGTCTGAGTTTTTTCCACTTTCTAGCCTTCACCGTGAATTTGCACTCTCCTGCCTTCATACTCATCCTCAATATAAAGATGTAACCCCTTTGAGTGTGCTTACTTGCATATCAATACTTTTAAGACTCTTCCACATGGCAGCAACATGAGAGCACAAACTTTAGGAACAGAATGAAAAGTTTCCCGTAATCCATTCTTTTCTGTAAGCTTCACAAGCCCTGCTGAGAAATGCCTTTTCTATAAATACCTTGAGAAATACTTTGTTGAAATGGCACCAGGACAGAACAACTGTTTTTACAATTGGCAATGAAGTGATGCAAGTAACTGTAAATAAAAACTCAAACATTTCAAGCACTTTCTATAGAGAAAACAGAAGTAAGCCATCTGTAATAGAGATCATATTTGTTCATACTTTTAATCAGTTTTAAAAGGTGAAGACAATATTAACAGAAAAGGTTTCTCAAGCAAAGAATCTTTGCTACCAGGATGATTTTCACATCACTACTCAAAACAACTCACAGTCTCACACATGAAACTTAACTTGCAGCTATTAACCCTGTAGCTTCTCACAACGTAACTGTAAACAGATGAACAATCAAATCAATTCTTACATCAAGACAAAGGCCACTTCAGTTAGTCTAGCACAAATACTTGCAAGATTTTTGTACTCTTCAAGAAAGTTCCTTGGTCTAGAACTAAAAAATAAGCTTTTTTCCTGTCTGTAAAGCTGCAGCATAGCCACATACACAGGCTGGAGGGGATGTTTGGGATCACCCACTGACCCATCCAGCACGGGCTGTTAAAAAAAGAAACAGAAAGAGGAATTCAAATCTACATAACGGCTACCCAGTCTTGTTTTGAAGAGTGACAGCAAGAAAACCATCACTGCAGCAACTATTCCCCACAGTAGTTACACACATGGTAAAACTGAACAACTGTCTACTGCAGCAGTCCCTTAGATTCTGTTATGCTGGCTGTATCGATACATTCTGATGAAGCTGTGATTTGACAAATGCAACCTTTCAAGAAGTTAAACAAATGCAGTGCCCACGTTTATTTTTAGGACTGGAAAATATGCCTTCAACTCGTTTTCAGGCTCTCTTTCCAGTGGGCTAGCAACCCTTTCTGAATGCCAGAGGTAGCTGCAGCAGACATATTTCTATTACTTTGTTCTTATACCCAAGGACTGGCTGCTTGGAGCTTCCCTAAATGCTCATGTCCGCAGCTGAATTATCCAGTCCCCTCCAATACCTCTTCACATCACTGCCTCCACAGAGGCCTTCCCCACCCTGTACCTGTCCTGAGGTATACTGGTTTGAACAGGACCAAATATAAAGTCTGGTTTGCTTGGGAACAGTCTTGGAAAACTAAAAGCTCGACCACAACTACTGAAAAAGCAGTTGTCACATCGCCTCTCCCCAAGTAACTAAGCAGCTTAAAATTGACAGCCTGTTGTTCAAAGACATCAACTTTCAGAAAGCAGGATGAATCAGGCACTATTTGTGACTTCAAATTGACATTTACAGAGCCAGGGATCAAACTAATATGATTCCAAAGCTTTTTTTCTGCCTTTCTTTTTCCTGTGCCGCGAGCTTAAAAAGTAGATGATTTGTGCTTCCACGTTTCGATTAAGTGTTTGGTGTTAGTGAAGAGTTTGCAGAACCCTGATAATGTCACACAATGATTTATGTACTACTGTCAACTGATGAAGCAGACTGGGAAACCAGAAATAACGCTGCTGGCGTAAGTTTAGATGAGATGAATACAATTTTCAGGCCTCTTTCAAGCTGCACATATTTTGATACAGCCTAGATGTAGGGATAAGTTACAGAGTAGTAGCTTGCTGCTGCAGAGGGAAGAAAGTTTTATTCCCTTCTCCTTTTTCACCTGGTTATGGCAATCACCACATCTTGCTGGATTTTCAAAGAGCTGCTCAAGCTCCCTCTTTTCCCTTTGGGAGAATAGCAGAGAAGAGGAGAAGCTGGATATCTTCCATCAGCTCAGATACAAAGCAGAAAGGGCTCTGAGGGCTCAAGTAAATACCAGCGCTTATTAATAAAGAATGTGAAAGGAAACTCCCACTTGCACCCACAGTAAACAGTCACATTAACCTACATGAGCCACCCCCAATCACCAAAGATAACTTTTTGGGCTCATTCTGCCAGTAGCAGTAGTAGCTTTCACATAACATAAAAAGAAGAATTCAGAAAGGTTCATCTGCCTGCATGAAGATAAGCCAAGCACCAGGAAGTGCAGACAAAAGCTCTCCACTGCCTAAGGTCGTGCTTCTGTGGCAGCCTAAGCTTATCTACCTACTAATTACTCATACGCCATCATCTTCAGCCTGGCACCTCTGCTCACTGGACAAGTGGCATCTTCCAGCAGGCTGAAGAAACAGAATAGCTCTCGGTTCATTTATCAAATCACTTTCTGCCAGATTAAAGGGTGAAATGGCTCAGCAAAAGGTCCAACAAGTCTTTGCAACTGGCAGAAGAAAAGAATGCAAGTAGCACAGCCAAGAGTTAGCAACTTGTACTTCTATAACTCTGCAGCCTGAGATTCAGCGCTCTCACTGAAATTCTGTGGTGTCAGAAGTGAAGAACGCTTGAAACTATTCCAGTAGCTGAGGGCCCCAAAATAGCCATCAGTGGGAGGAAATTTGATTACCAGAAAAAAAATGAGGGTTATCTCATTAGCTGACTTGACATTTTCAGGGTTTTTTTCCTAAACGGTTATTCTCCTGGTGAGAGCTGAGGTTCTTTCCTGTAAGTCTGGAAACAGAACATGAGTTCCTGAAATTCTGATTAGTTTCTTCTAACAAGGGATACTTACTACACCAGCTTGTCATACATTCTATGAAGTGCTACAAATATAATTTCTTATCTGAAAAATCAGAATAAGTTGAAGTCTGTTCTGTCATGCTTCCTGCATACGGTAACAATGAGGATTTATCCAAATACCAGTTACCTCAGCTTCACTTCATCAGCAGCACAAGTGTTGTGCAATACCAGCTAAAGCAGACTGTAGCAAATGCACCCCATGCCAGAAACCTGCTCAAAAAGACAAGGTTAGCATGGTTACACCTAAGACAGCAGCTGACTAGATGTTGGGACTGAACAAACTTGCACTCCCATGATTTTTATTTTACAGACCTACAGTGCTAGCCAGGCACACACGAAGAATGCCTTTGTCTTCTGGTGGTTATTATGTGACTTTGCATTGATAAAGTTTAAACTCCAACAGAAACAACAAGCACATTGTATCTTCTGATGCTCTGCTGCCTCCACTAAGCTTTCCTCATTTCTTCCAGTTTATCACTGCTTCAGTACTCAGTTTTGAATAACAAACCTCCAGCTCCTGTTTTAGGCCCCTCCTTTGTCGAGATAATCACAAATATTCAGCTCCAAGCAGCAAGAACTGACGTAAAGTTCTTGCCGATGATACAAAGCTGGGAGGGGTGGCTGACACGCAGGACACTGCGCTGCCATCCAGCAAGACCTGCACAGGCTGGAGAGCTGGGCAGGGAGAAACCTAATGAAATTCAACAAAAGCAAGTGTAAAGTCTTGCACCTGGGGAGGAATAACCATCTGTATCAGCACAGGCTGGGGGATGACCTGCTGGAGAAGACCTCTGTAGAGAAGGACCTGGGGGTCCTGGTTGATGACAGGTTGGCTATGAGCCAGCAGTGTGCCCTGGTGGCTAAGAGGGCCAATGGGATCCTGGGGGGCATCAGGAAGAGTGTGGCCAGCAGGTCTAAGGAGGTGATCCTCCCCCTCTACTCTGCCCTGGTCAGGCCCCACCTGGAGTATTGTGTCCAGTTCTGGGCTCCCTGGTATAAAAAAAGACAGGGATCTCCTGGAGAGAGTCCAGAGGAGGCTGCAGAGATGATTAAGGGCCTGGAACATCTCCCCTATGAGGAAAGGCTGAGTGACCTGGGACTGTTCGGTCTGCAGAAAAGAAGACTAAGGGGGGACCTAATTAATGTTTATAAATATCTTCAGTATGGGATGCAGGGGAAATTGGCCAACCCCTTTTCAGTGTCTGTGGGGACAGGACAAGGGGCAATGGCTGCAAATTGGAGCACAGGAAGTTCCGCACCAACATGCAGAAGAACTTTTACACAGTGAGGGTGACAGAGCCCTGGGACAGGCTGCCCAGGGAGGTGGTGGAGTCTCCTTCTCTGGAGATATTCAAGACTCGTCTGGACGCCTCCCTGTGCAATATGAGCTGGGGAGCTGCTTTGGCAGGGGGGTTGGACCCGATGATCTCTCGAGGTCCCTTCCAACCCCTACGATTCTGTGATTCGGTGATTCTGTAAAGCCTGCTCATTAAGACATAGATCCTGAAGGAGATACAAAAGCATTCTAATACGCCTATATAGTTCCTGACTTTCAGAGACTCCAAAGATTTGCTCATCTGCTCTAGAAATCCTATACAATTTGTGATTAATGAGGTATTGCAACAAGATGTCTGCGCGTTTGAAGAGATGGTAGCTTTAAATGGAGTATCTTCCTATAAGAAGCCTTAAATTTTTCATCCTTTAGGTATCAGAAGACATCTTGGTCAATGAGCTGGGTAAGTGTAAACGCAAACAAGACAATTATTCTTAAAGTGGTGAAGAAGCAGGGCATGAGAACAGCACTGTATTGAAGGAAAAGGTTTCAAACACAAGTATAAAAACACCTAGTCTTCTTGGCAGAAATGTGATGTTAGTAAACTTTATATTTTCAAGTGTGAAAGAAGATTCACAGTTTACTGTTTTTAGTACTTAGCTCGGTGTTGATCTGTTTTCTCTGTCATACAGCCTCATACTATTACCAGCACTTGCTGTGCCACAGCTCTGCACTGCTTGTCCCAAATCTGGAGACTGACTCTTTCTCTTCCCATGTATCATCAGGCATGGAGCATTTCCTATGGTAGCATGAGACATTCACCCCCATCGCTCAACCTTTGATCAACAAATAATTACTGCCCCAGAGTCGTATGCCTTAGATTAATAGTCTATTTCTACACAAATGACAATCTGTTCTTCAAAAAAAGGTTGTTGCATTATTGATATTCCACCACTGTTTTCAGCAGAGTACTCTGAAGTTAGAAAACAACAGCCCATCTTAGATCCAAGGCTTTGAAACAGCAGCCAGTGCAATTCCAAGAACAACAGTTTCTTAAGTAACCCACACCAAAACACCTAAAACACGCTAATTCATGCCTTACCACTTACCTGGAAGAAAAGGAACTTGGGAACAGACACAGGTAAGTCAGACCTGCTTTAACCACACTTTGGCTCAGACTGTCTGAGAACCCATCCAGCTACAACAAGCAACCACACTGCAGACCTGCCTACACATCAAGGTCCCACCACAATAATAAAACACACCTTGGTCATCCCTAAAGCTTGTTTTTAAAATACCCCCACATCTCTGGCTGTCTCCACTTACTGGGATATCTCCCACATGCAGGGGACCAGCAAGGTGACAATTGCACCATCTGAGTCGCTAGTTACCTGGGGCAGTGTAACTCACCATTCACAGCTAGTGGCACCAAAGCACATCGTGCTATTCCTCCCACAAGCCCTGTGGAAGATTTCTCTCAAGACAAAGCAGTGCAGGGAAACGCAGCAAGCTGGGCCAGGGGGTTGAAGTGGGAGCCACACAACAGCCCCTCCGCACAGCAACATTCCCCGACCTGCTCTGTAACCAGAAAACCATCAGGATAAAGGAAAGGCACAGAACTGGCCTTTCAGCAGCTGCTTATTGCATCAGTCTGAATCCAGAGCAGAACAGGGGGAGCATCACAGTTCTCTGTTACAGTTAAACTGTGGGCTTTACCACTTCCCCATCTTATTATTCCCAGTCACCTTCATAACCAACCCCTCTATGCACACACTGCAAACTGGTCTGCAGTTTGTCCAAGTCCTTGAACTAATCTACCGGCTAGTTAAAAAAAAGTTTTCCTCTCCTAAGCTCTTTGAAATAGTTTGCCACAAAACGTGTGTGAAAGCTAGTGTCCGAGGGCACCAACAGCAACGATTCACTGGCTCAAGCTGCTCCAGAACTACCCTCCCAAGCAGAAAGCACAGTCCTAGCAGGTTCCATACATGACAGACACTTTGAAGGGCAATTAAGAACACTTTGTCAAGAGTTTCCTTTGGCTGCAAATCATCCCTCAGAGACCACTGTATAATTAAAGCTATGCGTTTCTCTACTCAAATTTGAACGCAACAATGACACGAAAGTAGACTTTCCCCTGGTGATTCACTAAATTGCCAAGAAATCCTCTGTGTTCTGCACTAATCAGTGGAGGAAAAAAAGCACAAAAAGCATTCAGAAATAAATTCCATCAGTCTGAAGTCTCCTGAATTCATTTAATAACCGACACTCACTATCCTCCTCTTGTTTATGAGCTTCACACACTGTTATTGGTACCAAAACTTTATGCTATTCAGTCTTTTGTCTAAAACAACTCTTCCCATTTTCCTGCTATCAGTTTTTTGACCTAAGGGTGCCAGCTGCTCACCTCATTACTTATCCCAGCCCAGAAGACACATTAAAAAGTCTTATATCTCCCTTTTACCTGAAGAAACAGTACAAACAACACCAAGTCATAAGAACTTCAGAAACATCAAAGCATAAGACTTACTTGGTTACCAGCAGTATGGCACGTAAGGTGTATGCTCCCCGAGAATAGGAGTCTCCTGCAAAGGAGAGCAGGATCTTTTCCAGGATCAAAATCTTGCATACAAAAAGCTTTGAAATCCCAAACACCCCATTACACAAGAGACTACTATGAGGCCAGACTGCTTTGAATTACTTATTGCCTGACCTGTCCCACCGAGAGTAACACTGGCACCACCGCATGTAACACCTCAGATCCAGATGTTTTGCCTTCAAAGCTCAAAGATCAGTATCAGCCTACACATAGTAACAATTCATGACTCTTACCAGAACTACGCCACCCTTAAAGTGACAAACCAGTTCTGTAGCAAGGCAATAACACAATACCGCCAACACTGCAGATCCTGCCAACCAAGACTGATCTACACCACTAATCAAAGCTTTAGTTACCAGTTTAGCACAAGGTTTTAGCCAGTATATTTCAAAGAGACACTGAGTAGCCTTAGCTGCTTTCACAAACAAACCCACTGGGTAAAAGAAACTCACTAGTAAATTCATACCTAGGGAGGAACACCATATCAAAGTGTTTTTTTACCCACTGCTCTTCACAACTTAAAAATAACTGAAGCTTAACAGTTCCCATGAGCACAAGAGAGAATTCCCACCTCTCTTTCTAAATGAAATCATGGAAGTAAAAAAGTTCAGAAGCTTAAAGGAATGCAAAAAGCAACCTAGCTTGGGGAGTTTCTCCAAGCCAGCCAAATCACAAATAGAAAGGGTATTTATTATTAGGGTACGCAAACAACTAGCAAAAATACAAAGTATCACCTTTCACCATTCACCTACTGTCTTCAAAACAGTGCACGTGTGATCCCGTGAGTTACTTTTCTCTCTCAGAGATCATTACCAGAAGAGTATCCTCATTATTCTGGCTATTATTCACCAGTGCTCTAACATCTAAGAGTTTCTCATGGCACTCGCCGCACTACTCAGCACAGCTCAGTAACAGTGAGAGAGAGCACTTAAGTTTTTCAATCACAACCTGGGGAGGGCAAGACGCAGAGCAGCAGGAATTCAGGAACATGTACCAGCTTGTTTTAGTGAGACAGGCTCTAAATTTGGCTGCAACCTCTGGCCCAGTCAGAGGTAAACTTGGAAAAAAGTAATCTCACTCAAGAACTGGCCCTAAAACCAATGCTACTTAATCAGAGACAAGCACTTACAAAGGAGGGTGCTTGCTTTGGCAGGTGAGGAAGTACACCTTGATAACTGGTCACACCTTGATACTAAGTGACCCTTTATTTAGACACATTGTGAACAGATGTAACAACAGGCCTACAAAGTTAACTCAAACACATTAGCTGGCAATTTTCTCAGTGTCTGTGCTCTGATACTTAATAACTTTGGGATGTGGGTACAAAGCAAAAAACGCAGCTCACAGTCCTTGCTTTCATCCAGAAGTCCAGGAACGTCGGGAAATCAGCAGGTCTTCTCAGTCTGCTGTGCAGTCCCTGGCCATCAAAAACAGAAAGCCTGGGCTTGTTGAGGGGAGACGTCCTGCAAGAAGACAGGATGGAAGACAGTAAGAATCCTCCTCTCTGCTGCTTTCTTGCACAGCACTAGAATTTGTTACAGTCACCTCCCAACAGTCAGGTGCAGAGAAGTATTGAACCCTAGTCACAAGTGTCAAAGAAACCATGATTCTCTTTTCCCTTTCAGAGCCCAAAAGGTGCACTTCCCATGTTACCCTTTGCCCAGACAAAGGGGTTAGATCATACAACCCTCCTTTCCCCCAGTTTGAATGCTGCCAGTGTCCTGTACAAAGCCTAACATAAGACATTTAAGACCAGCTGCATATACTGCTCTATACACCATTTCTAAGCTTAGATCTCCTCAGAATTCGTAACCTCAACTTCTGTTTTGAGACAGGCCAGATTTCTAAGGACAGAAAAACAAATTAACCACATTCCCTCAATTCCTGGCCTCTAAAGCTGCAGTATTTGCCAACAGCTGGCATAGTTCTAGAAGCATTGCTTATCTCATCCCTGATACATAACTTATGTTATGTATGTGTGTGAGAAAACAGAGAGGTAATGTTTCACCACTGTCTTCAAATGCCAGACACTTTGTGTCCCTGCACACTCAGCCTGAGCTTAGAGAAGAAGAGATGAATTCTTTGCTTTTAACAGCTGGTTACATTCATATTCCTGTGAAATTAAGAAGGATCACTGGAGAGTAACACACAAACTTGATAGAGCACAGTTCCCCCAAATACTTGTGCCCAGCTCTGTTGCTCCGTGGCCTCAGCCAAGCTTGGTTCACCTACGCAACCCACATTCACAGAGAAAAACGCTTTCAAAAGCACAAGAAAACTTCACCTGCTGAAAAAGGCAATAACTGCACCCAAAAAGTTTCCCCTGCAGTGGCACTAGCTCTGACTGGATGCTCAGTTCAGTTTCTGTGTGGGTCCAAACCCAAACCTGAAACCTCAGTGCTCTGGAACAGCGATCTCTGAAGCAAGTCACACGTGCAAGACGAGCCACTGTGGTGGGGGAAGAAAACACCTTTTGTAACATCAATAAATAACATTTTACAGTAGCACTTCGCTCAGCTTTGCCTTATATCTTCTTTATTCTTATTTTTTTGGGGAGGGAATCTTTATAATGCATATACAACTACTGTAGCACCTGTATGTAACTGATAAATCAATAAACATGCATATAACGGGGGTGCAGGCTAAAAAGTGGGGTTTTAATTGACAAGCACATGCAGCGAAAAAACCCACTTGGAGGCCACTTCCCTGGAGAGCAGAAGCTCCACCTATGAACAGGATTTTTCTCTTTTCTACAGTTTTAAAAAAAGGGGATTTTATTTGTGCAGCCTCTCCTCACTTCCCTGGGTGCCACTCAAGAAATACCGGGTTACACAGGACTTTCTCACAAGATGGCCCGGGGAGTGGGCATCCCTCCTCTGAGTACCTCCAGCAGCCAGCTCTGTACCTACCCCCAGCTCCCCTCGCCTCCCAGGTCCAGCACTACCCAGCTGGCTCGGCCGCAGCTTCACCCCGGCACCAGTATTTCGGGGCAGTGGGCGCTGAAGAAACACGGGGCTGGGGGCTCCAGCGTTCCCACGGCCAGGGCTCTTCCTGCCGCTTCAGCGGTGAGGAGCTCCAGCTCCTCGGGGTAAGCTCGCCGCAGGGGAGAGGCACCAGAGAACCGCGGCGTGAGAAGCGGCCGGGCAAGGGAACGGTACGGGCCAACAGGGATAAGGCCCGTCAGGCGCTATCGCCCCCGGCCTCTCAGCGGGAGGAGCGGAAACAAGGGAAGCCGGGTGCCTACTCGCCGTCCCAGCGCTTCCCGCCCTCATCCCCCGCGCTGTCCCCGGCCCGGCGTGGCACAGAGAGCAGGCAGCCCGCCGGAGCGCCGCCAGGCCCGGCCGCTGGGAAGGCCGGTCCTGAGCCAGCGGCAGTACCACGAAGGAAGGGAGAGGAACGTAACCCCTCCGCCGCCCGCCCGCCCACCGCGGCAGGCCCGCCACCGCCTTCCCCCCGCGCCCCGGACTGACCTGACCCACCGGCGGGCTGCACTCCGCAGGGCCGGGGGGCGCGCGGCGGGACTCGCTCCCCTCGGCCCGCGCAACCGCATCACCACGGCGCCGAATGACCGGGTATCTTTCCGCCGCACCTCACGGGGCAGCCCCTCAAGAGAACCCTCCGGCCCAGGTAGAAACACCCTTCCTCCCCCACCACGCTCCACTGCGTCGGGAGCGCCCTCCCCCCCATCACCCCGTCTAGAGCGGAAAGCTCGAAGCGCACAGGCACCCCAGGACTATTTTTTTCCATTATAGGCGGAAGCATACTAAGGCTGCACGCGCAAGTGCGCAACGCGATATTTAAAGGGCCGCAGAGTGGAGATGGGGCGTGGCCTGCGGGGTACGCTGGGAGCTGTAGTCTTCCCGAGCCCGTCCCACCCCCTCGCCGCTCCCCGGCCAACGGGCGGCCATGATGCGCCGGGAGGGGCGGGGCCAAGGGAGGGGGTTTCCCCGCCCGCTGGTGCGCGCGCGGGGGCGGAGCGCGCGGGGGGCGGGGCCGGGCCGCGGCCGGCGGCGCCCGGAGTTAGTTGTTGCGCGCGGGCGCGGCGGTCGTAGCCCCGTCCCGCGGCTCGGTGGCTGTGGGAGCCGCTCCGGTTGAGGTCTCTTCAGCGTGGTGGCGGCCGCTACCTTTTCCGCCTCGTTGGCCGCCCGTGGGGAGCGCTGGGGAGCTCCTACCAGGTGAGGCGCCGGCCGGAGCTGGGGGGGAGGTAGGAAGGGGGCGGTGGGTCCCTCCGTTCGTGAGGCGAGGCCGGGGGGCGGCGGGCTCGCGCCGCGGGCTCGGGTTTCCTCCGTAAGGCTGCGGGCGGGGGGAGTGGGAAGGGGCCCTGCGGCGCGCCAGGGGGGCGGCCGGGCCCGGGCGCAGCCGCCGCCGCACGCCCGGTCCCCCTCAGGGGATCCCGCCGGCACCCCCACGCCCCTCGCGTCCTCTCCGCTGTGGCCCCGACGGGCGGCGCCGGCCGCTGCAGTGCTGGGGGGATCTGGCCGGCGCCGGCGGCTGCCCCGGTGCCCCCCGCGGGGCCGTGAGGCGCCGTTGCCCCCGGCCGCGGCGCTGGGCCCCCGGCGGCACAGGGCGCTTCCCTCTGCCGGCAGCGCGGTGGGAGGCTTCGCGGCGCGGTCCCGCGCTGAGCGCGCCGTGCCGGAGCCCGCCCCAGGGCTGGCACCTTCCAGGAACTTCCCGCCGCTCCAGCCGCGGGAGTTGCCGGGCGGGTGCTGTCCCCATCGGTACGGCCCTGTCCGTACCGGGTTCCAGCCGCGCAGCCCGCGCGTAAGAGGCTCCGCGTGTCGCGGTCCACCCGGGCACCTCCCACCCGGCTCTCCGTGCTTCCCCCAGAGCGGGGCTCACCGGTGAGGTGGGCTGCCTGCCTCTTCCAATCGCGGGTGAAGCCCAGACCGGACTGGAAAGCCCGGGACTCTCCTCGGAGCAGCGAGTGGAGCGATGGAAACGCGGTGCGGCGGTCGGTTGTGTACCAGGAGCTGATACCTACGGCCAGGCTGCTTTTAGGTGAGCGCAGGGAGGATGAACGGACCCCCGCGGATCTCCGACCTCGAGTTTAACAGGGCTCTCCCCTCGTAGAACACGAGTTCTGTTTCCTTCAACTCTGCCTTTTGTTTTCTCGAACGTGGCTTTTTGGTTTTAGCTTTCCTCCTTTAATCACTTCAGGAGGGGCTCCAAAGTTTTCCCCCTTCCTTGTTGTGGCTTAAAGGCTGTCCGGTGTCTGCTAAAGCGCTTCATTCTCAGAGATTTGGAGGGGGGAGGAAAAATACACAAGAGAGATATGGACAGGAAGGAAAGAACACGCAGTTGTTGTAGGAGCCAAGGCATTATGGAATTCCAGTAGTTAGTAGGTTCTATAGTTAGAAAGTTCCCTTCAACTTGGGTGCTTGCTGAACAACTACCTTTGTTGCAAATTAGATGCGTTTAGTTCTACACTACTCTTGGTTGACTTACAGCCTCATCTAGACACTGTGATCCTGGTGGCGTGGCAGAGCAGGAAATACTTGTGGATGTTTTATTTGGTCGTTTTGACTAGTTAGAGCTCTTAATCTAGTTTCAAACTGGCTTAAAAGGTTTTGCCTGTAAAGTAGCTTAGATGATTTACCCAGATGAAGCATCTTCCTGGCTGGGCTACTGCTCCGGCGTGTTTTTAGGAAAACCTCATTTTGTTCTCCAAAACGCAGAAGTATGCAAGAAGCGAGTTACCAGTTTTTCCATGAGTAACTTTCCATGATTAATGGTACGTACTCCTTTCATGATGGATTTCCCTTATTGTTAGGATATCTCACGTAAATAACTTAACTCACAGGCTTCCTAAATTACTTTCCTGGATCGTACTGTTGGGTTCCAGTGCCTCTTACTCACTTGAGCAGCAGAGGCAGGTAGGGTGTGATTCCCAAGCCTGGGCAGGAGGTACCAGCTGGAGTGAGGAGCCTTTCCTTCCTGGCCTTGCTACCAGTAGGAACCAGCTGCATGTGTATGGGAATGAGCTGCTGATGAGGGAGTGAGCTTCACTCACAGATGTGATGTGGACATATATTGATATCGTATACGGGTATTCTGGAGCAACAGCATTCCTTATGCATCTGTAAGTCTTAGGGCTGTTTCGGTGAAAGCCAGAGCAAAGAGGCCAAGTACCATTTCAACTCGTTAAGTAATTTGTGTTTCTGGCTTTTCAGCTCTTTAGAAAACCTAGTTGCAAACATATGTACTGAAATATGACTTCTTTTCTAATTGCTTTCGAAATAAAGGAATTGGTTGGAATCAGACATTTAAAGAAAAATGGGGGGGAAGGGGGATTGATACTGTTTGGCTAAATGGCTCCCAAGTGTTTTCTTGCCTAGCCAGGATAGTAAATGCTGGGATGACTGCTGGAAGTTATTGATTAGGGTCACAGACATTGGTAATTACTGCTAACCTTCTGTATTGTGCAAGGAAAAACATGTCTCTGGAAAGCTCGCTGTAAGTTAGCAAGTTGTAACATGTTTTCTCTGCCTTGTCAGTGGATTTATGCTCCTGTGTCTTTCCTTTCCTTTTCCTTTTCCTGTTTAGTCTTTGCTCTTAGGTTTCCCTTTTTTCTCTCCAGCTGCCCCTCATCCCAGTTTAGAATTTGACCCTCCCACCTCGGCTGGCTGCCAATGTTTTCATTCCCCTTTTCTCTGAAGGGATCTGCGGCTTTACTCCTTGTCGCTGCTTTTCTTGTTCTGGCTGCTTTCTGATGGGATGGAATTTCAGGTGCAATAGTCCCCTTTTTTTTTGTACAGATGGCTGTTGGACCCTCTTTTCCCCCAGCCCTGGAGAAGAGAACCCAAAGGTCTAAACTGGGGATTTGTAGGTGCAAATCAGAGATGAGGTTTGTCTCCTGCCAGCTTCCACACTGTTCCCACTTCCTGTGCTACTGCAGCTCCCGAGGAATCCTGCTGAGCTGCTCCCTCCCGTGTAGTCAGTGTGTCATAGCTGACATTTGGGTGCGGGCAGGATATTGGAATGCAGGTGACACTGGTATAATGATGAGATAGCGTTGCACTTGAGTTGCATGTGCTGTGGAAGGGGGTGATGGGGAAAACACCTGATGGGGGGGAAACTGAAAATAAAACTTTATCTCTTTGCTACTGGTGTGCAGTAACTCTGGATGATTTTAACCTTCTTTTGGTATGAAAATCATAAATGGTAGAATGTCTTTTGATTTATTAGTTTATTAGCAGTCCAAAGAAATAATGTCAAGTTATTTCCAAGACGTGAGTAGGGTTTGCTGGTTGTTAGAGGCCACTGAAACTCATGAGTGAGGCAAAGCCTGCTCTGTATGTATGGAAAGTAACAGATTTTTGGAGGAGGATGTGTGTGGTGTGGCTCCAGTCCGCAACCAAGGGAAAGAGGCTTTGGACGCTGCATGCTAGTGCCAGAAAGGGTTGAGGGAGCACGGTGCCGCATTGTGTGATTGCGTTACCTGTGATAGGCTGGTACAG
Source organism: Porphyrio hochstetteri (assembly GCA_020800305.1). Classification (NCBI taxonomy): domain Eukaryota; kingdom Metazoa; phylum Chordata; class Aves; order Gruiformes; family Rallidae; genus Porphyrio; species Porphyrio hochstetteri. The sequence goes on along the minus strand of CM036915.1, from coordinate 11,262,600 downwards.
AGACCTTGTCTGTAGAGTGTTTATTGGTGTTACCAGTTCTCCCACCCTCCTGTGCTCCCACACATTCCCGCTCTTTAAGGACTGAGCATTGCAGTGGGATTTACATTGCTGAAGGCTGAAATACTGTCTTTGTTTCATATGTATCAGCACGATAATGTAGAAATTCCATTACCATACAGTTTTAAATTTAGAGTGGAAAAATACGGACTGTGAATGGGAATAGGACTTGCTGGTTGCCTTTTGCTATTTTAAACCAGGGTGAACGGAGAAGAATGAGAGCTTTAGGGTTTCTGAGGTGTTAGCGACAGAGATAATGACTTGGTTTTACTAGGTAACAGTTCTAATTAGTTGTCCGATATTTGAGCTGCAGCTTCAATAGTTTGTGGCTTAGTATTGTAGGCTGTGTGTTTCCTTTTGGGTTTGCCAAATCGTAAGCAGAAATTATCAACCCTGTGAGAGGACTTTCAGTCTTCCTTTTTGGTGAGGTAGATAAGGGGCCGAGTCACTAAAGCAGCTCAAGCGGACCAAGTTGACTTGAGATCACCTGGCCAGAGGAAAACTGTGCAGTTGGGTGTAGCTCTGAGGTCACTGACTCTAAATTGGCTTTCTTACGGGACCCCATCAGCTGTTGCAGAAGTTGCCATGTTCAGTACTGAGTTACGAAACAGCTTCACCAGAAATGGTTTTGGGTTTGTCTGTTGAGATGACACCAAGAAGGAGCGAATCTCAGAACCTCTCTGGAGCCTGGTTCACCCTTTCTCTACCCTGTGATCACACATCCCTGAGAGCAACATCAGCTTTAAAGCTTATTGCTTGAAGAAGTATTTTGTAATCAGTCGGTAGCTGGTTTTGCTACAGTTCCTTAAGTGTTTGTTTTGGGGAAAAGTGTAATCCTGACTTTCTGTGTAAGCACTTTGAAAAATCCCCAAGGACTAGATCCCTTTGCAGGCTGGCTGCTCCTGCCTCTTGGGCACGAGTCTGACCTTAACTGCAATGCTCTTCCATGAGTTATAGTGGAAGTAACAAAGACTGCACTTAAATTTATTGAACATCCACACTTTGACCACTGAATTGTTATATCTACATTTAAAGAATGTGTAAATGCGGGCTGTAAAAAATATTTAACATTCATTGGTGCTCTGTACCTCAAAACAATGTCTTCAGAACTCACAATTCTTCCTGCTTAGGAGTCTTTTTTTCTTAGTTGCCAGCTCTTAAAGCAGGGGATGTTAATTTCCACAGAAAACAAAGTACTTGAGGAGTAGAAAAATATTTTTAACCTTTTAAAGTGCAAAAAAATTATGCTATCTGTGAAAGATGGTTTTTAATCCTTCTGTTTACAGGCTTTACCCCACATTTTACTTTTAAGTAAAAAACCTTTATGTGCACTTAAACACAAATGCTGAAAAAATGGTCAGCTGTCTTAATGCAGTCACCGTTGACTGTTCCTAGTGTAAGTTTTTGAAATCGCAGTAAACAAATGGATAAAAGTCATGCCAGGGTAAACATTGTTGGCTTCAAGTAATAATTGTGTTAGTAACATCTTGTCTGAGACAACGGATCAGGGTGATGCTAAAAAGTAAGGTCACTGGCCTCGCAGAGCTAGTTCTGCTTCAGAGAACATTGCTACTAATGTACCAATGTGCCAAATGCAGCCTTACTGGTTTTTAAGCAGACTTGCATTACTGTATTACATGATACAGGTTCTATAGGAACTATAGATACAGGTTCTATAGGTTCAGCGATAGGTTCACAGTTTGACCTTAAATGCTTTTGTTGAAGCATTAGATAAGTGCCAATCTCAGTCGTGAAATGTTCTTTTTTGGATAGATGCCTGTATTTATACAGGCGCCTCTGCAAAGCTGGCCAAAGGAGGAAGACGGCATGTAACATGAAAGATGTACATTCTGCATGTCTATATTTATATCCAGCCTTCCAGCTCTGAAGCTCTTAATGTCAGAAAAGCCTTCACACACATTCAAAAGACCCTTAAATGTACGCTATAAACATGAACAAATATAGACATCCTTCTATATTGACTTCATGTATATTCCCCCTTACTGCAAGTCTCTGTACATATCGCAGATGCTTTTGCTGTTGTCGCAGCTGCCAAATAGCCTGTTAAGTGAGTATCATGGTTTTGCTTTTCTATTCGTTGGTGTCCTTACTGTGAGCTTCTTTACTGCAGCAAGAGGAAGGAAAAACAGTTTAAAAATATGTATATATACTCTTCTTCCCCCTAGACTGGCCAGTATATTCAGAAACGTATGTTTGTGCAGGTAATAGAAACACTTAAAAACTCCTTTAGCTCTGGAGTTGAAGCTGTGCTTGGGTAACTGTTAGTCTGTTAGCACCTTTTTTTTCCTCAGGCGAGTTTTGCCTTTCTCTCTACCTTGTATTAGCCCCTTAGTCTTCTGCAGACTAACCCCTGCGCCTGTTTGGAACGTCGTTAAAACCTCTGATCCTCCCTGTAAAGGCTCAGAGTTGCATCAATATTGCTTTAATAAACTTTGAAGTTGAATGCAAATATATACAAGCTCAGAGAGAATAAATATTAGTATAGGAGTTTTCTGTGGAAGAGTAACTTGTGTTGTGTAATCATTTTTTCCACTTGCTTTAAGCCTTGCTTGTTGTCTTTGTCTCCCTTGTCTAGATTCGATAGTTTTGCTTAAAAACAGGTTGCACAATACTCATCAGTCTTGGACTTTCAATCTGTAACTATATGGTTAAGGAGCATGACTCCCACTGTTTGGAATGGTCTTTGGAGAAGACAGTTTATGTAATGACTTAGGTACTGTTGTAAACCATGGGTGCTCTGGGTTTTTAGAAGCAGGGGGGACTGCTCAGGGTAAGGATGCAGCAACCACAGGGCACGTGAAAACTCTCAGTCCAATCAGTCACACTTGCTTTGATCGGGCAAAGGTTTGCAGTCTGTTGTGGGCAATGGAACAACTCCTTGAACTCGTCACTGCATATACATCCCTGGCATAAATATTGGCTGGTTTGGAGCTTTAGGTGTATATGTTTATATCTCACAACTTGGTTCTTTAGAGGGCAGCAAGGTCGGGCTGTTAGCAAGAAGGTCTCCAACTTGCACTCCTGCTAATGAAGCTGTCAATAATGTGTCTTTCAATTATAACACCCAAGATGTACAAAAATATTATGGCAGGCCTTCCTAAAGTGAGGCAGGCACCCATTGAAAGGTCACTGTCTCTGGCTAGTAAAGATTGCTTGGGAAGTGCAGGAAATAAAGGCATGTTAGGACGAAGCTTGCTGAAGCTTCAAGTGCTTTTGTGTCTATGGATTCTGCCTAGGAAGTACTTGGTGTGCAGCAAAGGCAGGGCCACTGTTAGAGAAATTGTCAGTACAGGCAGAGCTTGACGCACGTTTCGTTTGCTCTGTAATTGGTATTGGTTCCGGCTGTGGTATCGTAATTGTCATCTCGCTTCACGAACCTGTTGGCAGGTAGGATGCTGGTTCATGGCTCCTTACAAGTTAACCCACTTATCTTCTTAAGAGTTAGGACCAAATCCCTTCCAAAGGTGCCTCTTTTCGGAGGGGTGTTCAGAACCTGGTACATAGAAGGAATGTGGCACTCTGGTGTATAAAGTACCTGTTTTCAGCAGTTGATAGGGAGATACTATCTGTTAGTAACAGTTGCCATGAAAAGCCTCCTGTGACAGCTTTGCAGGTTTGAGGTGAGATTGCGAAGCTGTTAGACTAAGATTCCTCAGCTGCACTGGAGCTTTAGTCAGGGTGAGTTCTCCCGGGTTCTGTGTAATTACCTCTGTTTTTCTGCGTGTTGGAATGTGAGAGGTGTTTGTTTTGCCTGTTTGTGCAGTTGCTTTCGAAGGGAGCAGTTGAATCGGGTTCCTTTCCTCTGATCAGTATTGCCAATCAGCATCAGTGGGGTATTCGGTAAATATGTTCTTTCAGTGCAGTACTGCAACCCATATTGTGTTGTAAACAGCAAGAATTGGTGCATAAAAATCCCAATTCTCACCGCCCCCCCCTTTTTTTTTAACCAGCCTGTAGTTTTTCTTCCTAATGCATACCAGCAGGCTTTGCTCCCTACTCTGTCCTTTGCAGACTGCCTTCATTGCTTATGGTTGTACATTATCTTTGTTTATCGGTGTAAATCAACAGAGCTATTCCTGAACAACGGAGATAGCAACGGGCAGACCTTTTGAAGCCAAATTTGCACACCGAGAAACAACGTTGTATAGAAACATGTTGGAAAAGATAACCAAGCACAGGTTATCGCTGGGTTCTGCTCAACCCCCTGCAGAGGAGATGATGGAAAAGGCTGTGTAATACTATTTTCTGAAATATTCCTACGCAACTGCCAGGGCATTTGATGGAAGGTTCATGCATACACTAATAATTCATTGGGGAAATAACAGTAACAGATGAAATACCAAACCAGCAGCATTTAAATATAAGTGGGAATTAAATTTGTTAAGATATCAAACGTTACATAATTGGGGTTTTTTCTCCCTAGAACTGAGTACCTGCAATTTTTTGCATATTAAGTCACAGTCTGCCTACATAGGAAAGCTGACTTGGGGTGCCTATGTATGCGAGTCCTAACAAAATGGAATCAGTTGATGGCAGAAGGAAACATGAAGCCATATAATGAACAATGTTGTCTTCAGTGGCAAGCGTTGCTCCCTGAGAAGGGTTGTAAGTAAGTTCAGCTGGTAGCCCCTGAAATGGTATTATGGGGATGACACGCTGGCATTTTTTTTTTTGCATTGTGCTGGTTAAAGGACTTGGTGCACTGTTTCCATCAAACAACAGTCACCAACAAAAAGGGTGAGAATGTATTGGAAGAACAGGAAGCCAGTGTTGGTTCATAGCTGCAGTGATTGTGCTGGATGCAAACAGCTGAGCTGTGGGTAAAATGTTTACTGAACAAGGGAAATAATTGAAAATCTGTTATCTGTTTCTAAACAGATAGATGCTCTGCTTCTCCAAAACCAGTAATGTTGTTATAGTTTTGGTGTGTATGGGAGCTTTCTGGAGCTTTCACCAGCGTGGTCTGATATCACAGTCAGTTTCGTTCAACCTCAAGGATGTAGCTTCTTGGACCTCTCTTCTCCGTATGAGCGAGATGCTTGTCCAAGCAATACAGGGGACAGTTTTGATTATCTTCTAAAAACTTGAGTTCTTCCCTTTTTGTGAACATGATGTAGATAGAGGGCTGCTGGCAGTTTATTTGGCTTTCTCCTGCCAGTTCAGGCAATGTCTGTAACTTAGGTATTTTAAATCTGTAGATCCCAGCTACTTTGAGGCTTCTTTTCCATAACCTTTTTTCCATGAGGTCTCCCGGAAGTTTTAGGGATATTTTTCTGTGTTTGATATATGTACCATCACTGGATGATGGACAGTAAAGTATTTGCTCTGCTTGCATAGTCTGAGTTCTGAAAAATCATCTCCAATGAACAGTTAAAAGCGTGGGGAAGTCCTTTATCCTTGTAGGACTAATTGGTGTGGGACTTGCTGTCTCATAGGTGCTTTTGCAGTCCTCACCCTGTACCTCTAACTGTGTTTCTAGAATAAGCTTCATTTTTTTGTCTTGGCAGTGGTTTTATGATCCAGTTTAGGAGGGAGAGCTGTCACATCATGAAGAAACTGCATTCATTAGTTTGAGAGATGAACTAAATCTTGGTTTGTATTCTGAGAGCTTCAAAAGTACAAGGAGAACGGACAATGGTATCTTCACAAGGTGCCTTTCTCAGGCTGATAAGGAACACGCTCTATACATCACATTAACTCATCATTTCCGTATCTCTGGGCATATATGACAGTGTCATTTAAAACCAGAAAATATGCAGAGAGCAAAAGGGACCTGATTCTTGGAATTAATTGAGCAGTGCCTGAAATCGAGCCTTTAGCATAAGGAAAGAAAAAAGAAATATATATATGCTGCCTTTATTTTTTCCATGAGAGAGAGAAGCGAAGACTTCCCATTATTAAGATAAGTCTTTCTAAATGCTGCTTTGCTAATTGGTGCAGCCCTAATGTGCCTGTACTGTTTTGCAAGGTATGCCATGATCTGGAAGAAGCATTTCCTTTCTGAAAAGCTCCATGCAATGTCAAAATAGAGGGGAATATCATCTTGTTTGCCCCTTTAAGATGTGTTGGAAAAAATGTGTATTTTTGAAAGTGTTTTTTTGCATATTTTTCAGATGAGCAACTCTCTTGAGCTCTGTGCTTTTTATTACATAATATTTATGTTTTTAAAGGTCTGAGCGTGACCTCAGGTTTTAATTTTGGTTTTTCATAAAGTATTTGCTGCCTATAGGCCTGCAAAACCTGAGAGATTTTCCTGTCTTCCAGCTCTAAGACCTGTAGCCCCCCGCAGTCCATATGGGACGCTTAAATGTGTAATCCTTTGAGTAGAAAATACTGTCTTTAGTATTTTTAGAGTTCGAAATCATTGGAATTTGCTCTGTATAAAGCTATAACTTCCTGAGAAAATACTGGCACAAACTTTGGAAGCTATTAGTTTTTTGGAAGTTCTCATTAAATTACTCATCATCTTCATTTCTTCTTTTGTTTTGTAGGTAGTGGAGAAAGCAAACTTTGGGCTGAAGGGTCTGCTTTGGAATCTGGCAAAAATATAATGACTTGGAGAAGAGAACATGCCTTTTTGGAGGGGGGAAAGATTAGATCTTGAAGTGAAAAAATAAAAACGAGTTTTAGGAGCTGTGGCTGTTGTTTGGCTCTGCTTGCTGCTTGTTTCTGGCACTCTTCCATGCACCATGTTCTGCTAATTCATATCTTACATGTTGAGTAAATTTATAGTTTTATAGAAAACAGGTATTGACAGATCCATTTTACTATTGGTGAGGTATTTGTGGAGGTGTATAATTTCTATTGTTAGTTGAAGAAGACTGTCTGATTGTAAATAACTTTGGCCATGGATATTTTGGACAGATGTGATGATTACTGTACACTATGTTGCTCTGGAATCCACAGGTTAAGAAAGGATTTATATCTCAGAAATTAGCTTTTTTTTTTGTGTTCTTTGGAAGATATATACTCTGTTAACTTTCATTCAAAGGGGACATTTATTTTTCCATATTGAGAACTTGTGTGGCTGAGCTCAAATTTGCCTGGATATGTATATCTCAGACATATTTGTGTTGAGGCAACTATTAACGCTGGTTTAGGAAGTAGTGTGAAATCTCCAGTTACGTTCCTATCTCAGGAAAAGTCCCATTTTTCATCTGCAGAGCCATGCAGTGGAAGGAATCGGTGGTTTAAAAACCCCTCATAGCAGCGTACAAATCCAGTGTGTCCTTGCCCGGGGAGTGTGACTACAGCCCCTGGCCCTTTCCAGAAATTTGCTCTGACTTTGGCTTGCTAATTAATTTTTTTTCCTCTAAAGCGCTGGTTGAGGAAACATTTGATGAGCATCCCACCCATCTGTGCTTTAGAAGAGTGAGATGGCTTTTTCAGTCACCTCCGGTTCACCCCCAAAACTCTGCAATTCACAGATTTAACAAATAAAAGTCATTAAAAGTTGCCTGAAGTCAATTATTCCAGAACACTGTGAGGGTCACTTTGCTAACCCAGCCTTGCGAAATCAGCAATGGTAAATATTTACTGAGTTGCCATAATACAGTACTGGCATGTCTTTTGGCTGCAGCAATCAAGCCCGGTTAGGCTACTGCTTCGAAGAGCTGCAAGTCTCTGGTTTGAATGGTAAAGATTTATAGCTTGATGTATCACAGAGTGTGTTTCTAGAGCCTTGTCCTGCTGCTGTTAAGTTTTCCTTTTGTTAACTGTTGTATTGTCATCTTTCTTGTACAGCTCCTTGTCAAAGCACATGCCAGGTCATGTGTTGTGATCTGTTTGCAGCAACCGTATGTTTTGCTAGGTAAATATTTCTCGCTGGAAGGGCCACACACTGTGTATCAGAAGCTTGTAGTCAAGCTGCTGATGAGAGCTCCTCTCATGCCTGAATACTTCAGGTTAGCATGTGATTTGAGAGTGATCTTTGGAATTAATTTCTGTATCATTTAGCAAGAGGAAAAACTTGAAAACTGGGATGAAACTTGGTTTCCAAATTGTTTTTATTGGAAATTTTAAGATGGGAGAAATGCACCTTTAGACTCAAGGCGGCATCTTCCGTGCTCTAAAAACAGCAAAACTTACTGAAACTCCCAGGTCAGAGACCGAATAAATACTTTTCCAGTAGAGGAGCCTGGTTTTTACAAGTGGCATCACTGTGACCTGAAGATGACTCTTTCCATCATTTGTGACAAGGGATCAAACAGGCTGTATGCAAAATGCATACGAGTCTTTTTAGGCATTGTCAGGTCATGACTACAGCCTGATGAGAATGATTGGCAGAATGACATGAACTCTTTTTAAAAAAAACCCTCTTCTGTAAAATGGAGAGCAATCTAAAGTAGGGCATAGCGTTCTCAGCTGAATGCTGACTGTGCACAAACTGTGACAATGCCAACACTGTCACTCACGGGGCTGAGTCGGTTGGAGGCAGTGGCCAAAGAGGCGTAACATGGAAATACCACCAAGCTGCCCGAAATGTTTAGTGACAATGATCTCCGTTAAAATAACTCGGTACAATTAATTGATGCTTTTTTGTCATTTCTTTTTGCGTAGCAGTTTTCATAGTGCACCATGGTCTTATCTTACAGCAGGAAAATTAGGCTCTGAGCTGAGTTCTGAAGCAGACTGATCTGGCTCATGCTTTACTGCAGAGATTTATTTCTTAATCTGCATTGGAGGTTTTGAAGTACTGGCTGGTTTTTTTAGCAGGCTGATTAAGTTTTTGTTTGATTTAAGAATATACAGAACAGGGCTGCTGTAATTAGTGCTTGGTGGTAGCTTTTGGCAAGTCCTGAATTATTTGTGTGGTGGTATTGTACTGAGAGAACATGATGTATTCGGAGGGAGGGGAAATCAGAACAATGTGTTGATTTGCTTGTGTGGGCTAATATGACTCATTTAGAATGAACTCTTTCAAAAGTTTTGTGGGTTTTTTTTAGGAGAAACAGGCTAACGTTGGTTTTCAAATCAATTTAAATTATCTAGCAAGCTGTAAGCCTCCCTTCGATCCACAGGGCCCTAGCAATTCTCCGCAGTTTTGGGTCAGCAGTTTACAAACACTGCCTGGGCCAATGATCTGTGAAATCAATCTTTTGAGTCTTCCCAGTGATGCCTTTTGAACGGTTTCATTGATGGCAAAGTAGAACTGACTGTCGGGCCTCAGGATTGGATTCTAAAAATCCTAAAACTTGGAATGTACAGAAGACAAAATTCTGATTAAAAATGCTTGTAAAGTTTCCTACTCTTTGAGAAAATTTTGGTCCACAAATTTTCTGGGAGTATGCTGCAAAATCCTGAGCAGGGATATTTTGGTCATGCGATGATGTCGCATAAATATATTGAAGGCATTTTGCACACCTTAGAAACTGGAACTACTACACAAAGCAGCCTGCTGCCTGGCTTAACGTTTCTGGATTCACAAATACTCAACCGCTTTTATGTTATGCATAAGATGGATTAATTTCTATACAGCGCTTCCTATGTATAGAGAAGTCAGCGGTTTTAAAGATTTAAGTGAAATGAAATAGCACTTATGCCAGCCCATGTGATCTGCTCCTCTTGTTGAAAACATTTGTTTAAAGCTGCTGGGCAGCATTTTCATCACATCCAGTTTCCTTATCTAGGTTAGCTGAATGTGCTTTCTGCCATTGCTTCGAACATCTGTGACTACTGGCTTATTGTTCCCACCCCGTGCCAAGTTTCATTCCTTTTTTTTTTCTAGTGAACGGTTCTTTTGGGAGGAATTTCTTGCATATGACCTTCAGTCTGGCACTGTGCTTGGATGTGCCTGGGAAGGGGTCCTATCTTTCTGACTCACCTACCATCTTTTGCCCTTGTATTTTCTTTCAACACAGCATTGCATGTTTTTTTCTAAAAAATCTCTATGAAATATTATGTGCTCTGGACTGAGGGATTCACCTTGTTGTAGGGGAAACCTTAAAGCCTTGTGAAGAAAACTTAGCCCTGCCTGTGCATGCTGAGAAGTGATGGAACCGGTTAATGAAGTTGATTGCATTGGCTTTGACTGATGACAAACCAACCGATTATTTCAGGTCTAGGAAGGCATAGAGGGTGCCCTCCCCTCACCCCCTTAATGCTCAAGCCGTATGTAAGAGTAAGAGCAGCTGTTTGAAACGTCCCAGCAGCCTGGGAGCTGGCCATACAAGGAGCACACTCGCCTTACAAAGATAGGTCTGTCCGATTCATGTGTTGCATGTGTGTGAAAGTTCACGGGGCTCTTTGTCTGGATGCTAGCTATGCGTGCGTTTCATCTTTGAGGTGTTTGAAAGCCGCTCTAGATATTGTTAGAATGGTAGAAGGGAAGTGGAAGAGAGGGAAAAAGGCCTTACAGAATATTTCAGCAGCAGTTTGCCAAATCACATTTTGGGATTCATTTCTATTTTAAAGACTACAGTGCCTGCCAAAGCTGGCAAACTGTGATCCCCTTCGGAAGGGGGAGGAGACTTGGTTACTTCTCTGCGGAGGAGGGACATCACTTCATTTTCCTGTTGCTCTGTTTTGCCTTTTGCAGTGAACAAAGAAATTCTGGGGGACAAAAGTAGAAATAGCCATTTTTTTTTCAAAGCTTTTCCGGAATTTTTATGAAGTGATGGGTTTGATTTACGCTTTAAATGTGGCTTCCTGTCTTCTCTCACATCATTCACATACCTTTAAAAATAGTTTGGTTTAACTCTATTTCATAGGAATGTGTCCTTTCCCCAGCTAGTGCTGGGCTGGGTATTGTTTCCCTGAGTGTTTCCAAGTGCATATAAGCAAGAAGCGATCAAATTTAATCACCAAACAACTGGCCAGACTTGCAAAAGGGAAAGCTGATTAGAATCACCAAAAAAGAAACTAGCCACCCCAGGCTGCGCATAGAATAATATATAGACCCCAGACTGCTTATAGCATAATGTATAGGCTTAAATAACTAAAGCCTACAGTTTAGGAAGGGGAGAAAAAAACCCCACACGACTGTGAACCAAAAAATATCTGGTTTTTCTTCCTGCCTTTGTCATGCCTCACTTGTAGCCTTGGAAACTGAGACAAAGAGGTTAAACTTGCTCATTCTTAAAATGGAGATAAGATACAATGCCTAATTTTAGTCTCACTTATTCCTCTGCCGCAGTGTTGGGAGTGAAGTGTGTTGGCTTTTTTAATAGTATAGTCAATACTATGAGCTTGTTCGTTTAGGACTTGAGGTGATGGACTCTTCTTTAGTTGTTACTATGCCCAGCTGTAAGACTCATCATTAATCTCTGTCATTCCAGGTTGTTTCATCCTCTTCTCTCAGGGTTGGGGTATTGGGGGTAGGGGGGCATGTTGGGTGTGTTGTTCAAACCAGACAATTCTCAAACTTTGAGCAGGATGCAAAGTGTTTCTAGTGTGTAAGCATGCTGACAAGTCAGAGAGCGGAGGAGATGGCTGGCTGTGTGCTTTTCAAGCAAGCTTTCATTTTTTTCTCAAGGAAAATAAACCAGGAATTCAAGATTGTGGGATCGAAACACTGGAAAGTGTTCTTGGCAAATTGATCAACTGTGAAATGGTTGCGAGCTCCTATTTTTTCAAATCCAAAGGTGACACTTTTAAGCCTAGTTGAAGTCTGTGCTTAGGCCTCTTGTTTTATTAGGCTCTCTGGCTGTTCCTGTGCTGTTTATATTAACATAGCTCATTTGTAGGCAGCGCAGACACTTTTAGAAATTGTAAGATTGCAGAGACATTTAATGGCTAAGGATAAATTGCACAGCTGTGGGCACTATTTATACTTTCATGTATAGAAAAGAGTCTGTATCATGAAATAAGCATGGCTCAGTGTGTTGTGAGTTAGTTTTTCTGCTTTTTCAATCCTGGTGAGGACTTGACAGCTTTTAGTTTTACAGATTAAGAAGTGTTAGTGTGCCTATATCCTAAGAAGGAAAAGACTGTGCATTACCCATTAAGAAAATAAGAGAAGGCTGTATATTTAAGAAAGGAGGGAGAAGGGAGATGGACTGAAGTAAAATGTTTAAAAACATTGGTAAGAGCTTCAAAAAACCCTGCATAAGATTTCTGGGGTGAGAAGAGTGTAGGTCTTAAATAACATAAACAATAGCTAAGACTTGATAGAAAGTGAACAGTAGCTCATCCAATGAGTTAGTTTACAGGTGAAGGATCTGAAACCTCTGCAAAACATGCATCCCTTCCAGGAGGAAGAAAATCACCCAAGCCCACAACTTTTTTGTAAAAGAGCAATTTAAAGCTGTTTCTAACTTTGTAAAGTATGTAAGGAAAAATAATTATAACTTTAGCAATTATATCTCAACCAAAGGACTCAGAAAGCGAGCGAGTTGTTTGTTCTTTGTAGATGTGTTAATGATGGGAATCTTTTAGAAGTCAACTTTAAAGGACAAAAGGATGACCGCAATTATAGGACGTGTAAAATGGAAATTAGGCACCGAGACAGAAACTGAATTGCTTCAAAGATGAGAGGCTTGGATAAATTAAGAACTACCAGATACCATCTCTGAAATTCTGGAATCTAGTTGCTTTGGAAGAGTTCTTTGAGAGAAGCCACAGGATATTGCAGGCGCTCGGTAGTCCTGTGCTTGTGGTTTATATATCTTGCACAGAGGTTGTGGATAGTTTCAAGTTGGCCCTCTATTTTATATCTGAAAAACTCCTTAAAGGTACTCTGTTGTTTAAAGTATCACTGAATGCTTGTACATCCTCCAGAGATGGGAGTTTCAATGTTGTAGTTTGTTCCCTTTTCTCTCTTGAGGCTCTAAAATCCACAGGCTTGTCCTGTCTCAGATAGCTGTCTCTTATGGGAACCAGGGCATAGCTTCAGCGGGTGAATTATGAAGTAATTTGATCAAGAGCTCAGAAGATACCATCTTTGCTCTCTTTTCTTCCCTCGTAGTGTCAACACTGTGGTTAAAAAAAAAAAATAGAAAAAATAAATTGCATGTATGCTCTGAAATTCCAGCTTTGGCTCTGACTTGTCCTAAGCTGCTGTCACTTGGTTGGGGTTGATCTGGTACGGGTTGCTATTTGACAGCTCTTGTCCCTCTAATAAACTAATTTCAAAATTATATATTGCAAAAACTTGATCAAAAGATAAAGCTTGAACTAATAAGATTAATAACTTGCTGTCATCAAAGAGAAAATGGGATGGGGCAAAGCTGAGAGCCTGAAGTGCGCACATGTTCCCAAACCTTTCTGTGGGTGACTGTTGCTGGCCATTGTGTGTGTTTGTCATTACCACCACCATTTCTAAAAATGAGGTGCTTTTTTTTACCAAAACTTAAAATTTGGTTACTTTTCCAGAATTTAGTGCATTTATACTTTTACTTTAGGTTGAGATATTTGCAAAGCTTTTACACCTGGCAGCCATATTCCCTCCACCAGGTTCTGCTCTTTGCTGACAGACTGATAAATTCTTTCTATATTGAGTTGGAACACATGAAGAGGACATTGTCCCTTCCATGTCAGTCATCCCTCAGCTACAGGACACGCTGCCCCTGTATCCTAGCTGCAGAAGGGAGCTGCAGTACCTCCTAGTTGATTTCAGTACAGAGCAAAGCAGATAAGTGCATGTCACTGCTAGGGATTTAAACATCTTGAACCTAACTTGCTTTACTTTGAGCTGAAATGAGCTTGCACAGTCATTCACCATATTCTCACTGAGTGACAGGAGCTTGATAAATCACTCCGTCTGATGAGCAAGGTTCTAATTCTCCTTCAGCCCACTCTCAGATGATGTGTTTTTTTTCCATTCTTGAAATGACTGGTGATGTGAGAAAGCAGCATGTGGATACAGTAGGGAAAAATCTGTCAACCTGCTTCTTTGAGACAAAAGTTGGTCAGGCTGAGTGAGCGGGAACCGTCTGTGCCTCCTCTGTTGGACAGTGTGCCTGGTGCTTCTGTGGTAGGCTTCTGCAGCTCTTGGTTTCAAAAAGAATCATTCTCTTATGTTGCTGTCATTGGAATGAGACTTCTTAGGAGAGATTTCTCCTAAACCTTTAGATGGGTTTCTACATGCATGCCTGTTTCTTTGCATGCTTAGTTTTTTCCACTTTGCCTGTTTTAGTCCAAGGAGGTGGTGGAAGATTGCGAGCTGGCTCAGCAGCCCGACAACAGGGCCCTGCGGTGGAAAGCCTGCAGCTGCTAGAAGGTTTCTAAATTGCACGGTGCTAAGTGATTTGTGATTCTAGTGTGAAAAGCTCTGCCACTACTTAAAAGTGAGACACCCTTATGTTTTCCTTATTGCTGCTGTGTTAGAGAACCACTGTATGAACGGTGCCATGAAACTAGCTTGGTGCCACAAAACTAGCTCAAGACTTGACAGCAACAGCTACTTAAGCTGTGGGTAAAGGCAACTGCATTGAGTCTTAGTACAGTAGCAGTTTGCTGCTGCTGCTTCCTGGGATGACAGGAGAAATAAGATTCATAAATGGCACACTACAAGCTAATAAAATGTTCTTTAAATGATACAAATTACCCTGGTGAGTATGTACAAATATACCAATAGGATAATCCAGGTGTAGTCACAAGGTTCCCTGGGTGATCACGCTGCAGGCTGGGTGGCTCTGGCACACAGAAACTTTTGACAGTGAGCTCAAGAACACCGGTTTCTTGGCTTCCTTGCTCAGGAGTAATCCATGTGGATACTTGTTTCAGCCTTCAGGGTTTTAAAACTGCCTCGGTCTTTGTATCAATGTATAGAAGATTGTTTAACTTTCTGAAAAGCCTCTAATATGAAGTGCAACAGCTAAAACCCTGTGCCGAGTGACAAAGTTTAATGAAACTTGGAAATTACTGGTGAAAGAAGGGACGTCACCTCATACTCTACTGGTTCCCCAGCAGTAATGAAATTGTGTGTGATGGAGCAGTAGTTAAATGCAGGCTGGAATGTTTCAGGTGCAGCAGTAGTCTGGCCAGTCCAGCTGTTACATTCCAAACAACTTCTTCAAAGGAACAAAGTTTTACGGATCGCTTTGTATAGCCTTGGCTTGTAGCATTAGCTGATCGGTCTCTGTGAAGACAAAATTACTGAAATAGATGTAGGAGGGGGAAATAGTTTAGTAAACAGACTTAAAGTTTTATGAAGAACTTTAAGGAAAACAGAATTCTAGTTCTAGAAAGGTTTGTATTTTAATAGGACTTTTTAAAGGAGTTTGAATTTAAAAAGGATATGACTAGTGATGTAAAAGTGTAAGGAAATATTTATGATACTGTAAAAATGCTACTTTCCATGTGCTTATGCAAAGCCAGGCGTGTTTTTTGTGTTCCCCTTGTGCATTTCTATTCTGAAATTTGGGGTCGGGGGTAAATGAGTGTCTTATGTTAGTCCAAGCCCTTAAACCTGGCTTTGCCCTCTTCCTGTTGTGCAGTCAGTTTTCCCAGGAGTTTGTCAGTCACGGCGGAGTAATGTACTCCCTGAGCCTGGGTTAACCAGAACTCTTGGGGTGTTCTGTGATTCCCTCTTGGAAGGCGCCTGTAGCATGATCGTGTATAAACCATCAGTGTTCTTCTTGTATCTCTCATATCCAAGGCAGAAGGCATTGCAAGAATCATTTTGAAGAACGCATCATGTGGAGAGGGATTGTGTAGGAGTTTAATACCATCTCAACTTGATGACTTTCGGAGGGAAAAATGTTCAAGCTGCCTATCTGAAGGAACAGGATCTATTCTTTTACTGTTACAGTAAGTTTGCCTTTAAGCAGCCAGGCTGGCCGAGTCCAGACTAGAAAACAAGTCCTTCAACAGTGCTTAATAATCCTCACGTTACTGGTGTTCTGTGAGACTGTGGTGGTTTTCACCTAAAAGTGGAAACTTCCTCTGACATCCAACCAGCCTTCTAGCCAGTGTTTAAAAGGAATAAATTGTGTTACAAGTTCTCAACAGATTAGGTAGCTACTGAGCATGCTATAGTCTGAAGGAGCCTACAGTTATCATAAAAATCAATGCTGCAAGGTCGCAGTAAAGCTTTCTTACTGTCTTGATGCTGAGCTCCTACAAGCAGATGTGAAATTGGAGAGAGAGAATGAGGAGGGTTGTTTTTATGACAAGCAACTGTTGCTGGTGAGATTCTTGGTTGCCATCAGAAAGGTAATTTCACTAATGGCTGTGATAAGCCACAGCATCAGACATGCAAGAACATTGCATGACCTGAGCGTATCGTCAGGCCCTGTGCACCTCTCCTCTTCTATCCCAAATAGCTGTTTAGCTGGCCAAAGCTTCGGAAGCAAGGAAACAGGTGCCCTTTCAAGGTTACCACTCGTCATGCTTGGATAATGCAATTCAGAAGAGCCTAAACACAACAAATCAAAATCTGTGAAATGATGCATGGCTTCATGCTTCTGTAATTTTGAAAAAGCACATATAGATTTCCATTCTTCCATTCCAAAGAGCCCTTGAAGTATGTCAGGTATTTATAGCTTTGGATGTCTCACTTGTACATGCGGGAGTTAATGACTCACACCTTTTCCAAACAATTTAAGTGCTTCCTGAATAGTGGAGAAAACATTCCTTCCTCTGCTCAAGTACTGATTCACATTCTGATTCACATTTGTTTGTTGTCATGGGGCAAACACCATTTGGCATGTTTACTCTGAGGTCTTAATTACCCTGCAGCAGTACTTTTTTCTTTATAGATCTTATTTCCTTTCCTCCTCTCAGCTGTAACATGAAACAGCACCTAAATTAATCCAAAAATAATAGCAGAGTTCTTCCTTCCATCTTCCCTCCTCTCCCCAGCTGCGTGCTGCTGCTTCTTCCCCTGTCACCAGCACCTGTGGGCCTTCCACTGAACTTGATGCAACTTGCTAAAGCAACAGAAAAAATCACGCAGTGAGGAAAGATGGTTTTAGCAATAGGTTTGCAATTCAAAGTACATCCATGATGAGGCTCATAAACATGACAACCAGCACAAAGGAGGAAGTCAGACTGGCACCAGAAACACGGTAAGGGGGATAGACCTGTGTAGTACCCTTGTCAATAACAGTAAGCTGTCAATTCTGCTCAACTGTAACTTCTCTTAAGGATTTGTGTCGGTTGGGGTCCTGGAAAGAGCTCCTCTGAGTCAGGTGGACGTAGGACTGAAGCATGCGAGAAGGTAGCAGAACATGCTCCAGGGCTGGAGGAGAAGGCACTATTGATTCTGGCTGTCGCTAGCCATGTAATCCTTTAATTGTTACTTGAGTCTGCACCCTCAGTCTCTGGATAATATTTTGGTGAAGGTATCATATAAGCCATCTTAAAAGGCTGCCCTATGCCTCCTGCCCCATGTCTCTTGGCTTTGTGCTGTGCCAGCACATGTGCTGGTTCAGCTGTGTCAAGAAATAAATCCCAGAGAAGCTGGGAATGGGGTGAGTGATGCCTATTTAGTTGAGTTATTGTTTACCCAAATCAGCTCAGCTCCTGGTCATGCAGAAGGTCATCAGCATCATCTATAATGAGTTGTTGCATCTCCTTAGCCACCTTGGTGTTCCCACCCGCTTATCGCCAGTTGTTGCCCCCTCATTTGTGCTGATTTGTAGGGCTGCACTGGAAAGCAAGCCATGGAAAAGTTACAGGCTTAGTACCTGGGATGGAACGTTAAAGGTAGGGATGGACTCAGTCCGGAGGGTGCAAACACACCCTGTCTTACAGCCTCCCCTTGCCACAGCTTGTATCGATGGACACAAGGGAACAGCAGGTCTTCAGAACTGTGGCAGCAGAATTTGGGAGAGCTGGGTGGGGAGAGGACTATGTTCCAAATCGAGCTTGTCACACAAGAAAATATTATTTGCCCATACTCTCAGATAATTTGTGTATGGTTTTGATGCTATTATTTGAATTTTAAAATTGAAGCTATAGTAAATTGTTGTTTAAAAAATGCAATGAAATATTTATATGCCAAGTGTTGCATTTGTGACAAAATCTAGAATGTGGTTAAAATGAAGTCATTTACATGACTTGGGCTTGGTAGAACGACATGCTTTGAACATTAAGTCCCGCGTGCTGTTGTAAATGCTTTGCTGGAGAATTCCTAGCACTATAGATCAGACCTCTCCAAGATGGTCCACTTTGCACTGGCTGTGTTACCCAGTCAGTCTTCATTCTGTTCATTCTTCTGCTCTTTATTTTTGCCTCTTCCTGTTTTGCCGCCGCCTCCTGTATGTACTTGAATGCAGTTATTTCCCGAACTGTAGCTCTTCTATCGAAACAAGCCAGTGGAGCTTATTATTCTCCCACCCCCAGACAACACAGGCTTGTTTCCCCCTTTGCTAATTGTTACTGTTCACCAGTTGCAAAGATGGTTTATTTCTGCTTCGTGAGTTCCACAAGTTACAGATTTCAGATTTTAATATGCAATTAATAATGCTATAGGCAGTTTTGCCAAATAATCTACTGGAAACGTGGTAGGAAACCAGCAATCTTCCTCTGCCCAAAATAAACTGATAGACAAACCCAACATTTCCCTGCCACAGCCTGCACAAATGTCTATCTTCACATGCAAATAAAAATATTTGAAACATTATGGGATTCCTGTGAGTTCTTCAGATGAAATGACCTTCTCTTGCTACTCCAGGTTTAAAAAAAATGGTCCTTCAAAACCCAAAATGCTTCATTGAACTAGTGTAGCTAGACCACACAGCTTGCAGTATGCGTATTATAAGGACAGTGAAGGGTTGTGCTGTAATAGAGCTTATTAGGGAAATCTGGAGCGAAGCCATCTATGGACTAGACGGATTAGGAGCATGACAACTAGAAGCTGTTTCTGTCATCCTTCTCTAGAGCATTTGAAAAAGAAATTGAACTAATATCCCTCATACCTCAAAGTTGTGCCTTAAGGGAGCCATTATGTTCGCTACTCTCTTTGCATAGAGGCTAAATTTATTTTATAATCAAGTGTTGTTAATGCAAGAAAAAACATCTGCTTTTTAATGCTGGAAAACATAAGCAGAATCTGTCTTCTGAGTATATTGCAAGTGGTGTTACAGTTGGGGGGAAGTAATGGTTTGTTTAGGTTTGGGGGGGTTAAAATAATGCTCCTTTCTATTCAAAATTTTAGGAGTTTTGCTATTGTGGTGAAAGATGTCACAGAAAATACTTGTTTGGCTCTTTCCAAACTGAGAGAAGTGCCTGTTGGAGTACCTTCTCACTTGTACTCTTCTGCTGCCTATAAACAAAGGTGAACCTTGCCAAGCTGTAATCCCCATCTTCAAAGCCGGGATTAGATATTAGGGGGAAGTTTTTTACAGAAAGAGTGGTGAGGTGCTGGAACAGGCTGCCCAGAGAGGTAGTGGATGCCCTGTCCCTGGAAGTGTTCAAGGCCAGGTTGGATGGGGCCCTGGGCAACCTAGTGTAGATCCAGGCCTGAGGTTGGTGGCCCTGCCTGTGGCAGGGGGGTTGGAGCTCTATGATCCTTGGGGTACCTTCCAACCCATGCCATTCTATGATCTTCCTCCTAGGCTGCACTGTCCTGCCGTTTATTTTGATCGCTTTTATAGTAACTGGAATGATGTGTTTGTCACAAGTGATGTTGCAGCTTGTTACACTTGATATAGTTATTGAAAATCAGAATACAAAGCCTATCTGCTTGCCTTAAGGTTCTCATAGGAGTATTGTCTCAAAACCATTTTGGGCCAGGATTATTTAGTGATTTGATTCCCAAGTGCCAAATCTATTCACTACTTGCGAACAAATAATTTCAGCTATGACAGTAGATATCTGCTGATGTAATGCTCTGCAGCGGTGGTTGTATTTTGGTAACTTTAATTCTTTTTTTGTCCTCCTCCGCTTGGTACGCAGGCATAAAATAGAGTTAGGTTGTCCTATATCCATATATTGATAATGTTACCGCATCTCCAGATGTAAAATTTGGTGATGTGTTCCATTTCCCCACAACTTCAGCTTAAATCATGTGGGAGATGGGCTTAGCGATCGTGTTATCGCATTGACTCAGTCTATACTCACTTAAAATGTCCAACTTGAAATTCAGCCGATCTTGTAGGACTGCATCCTCTTTGTGAGAGGTTAAGGAAAAGGGTACAAAATTTCTACCCAAAAGAAAGTAATTTCCTAGCTGCTGATTTTTTGGATTTTGCTCAGAGAACTAATCAAATCTGATCTTCAAAGCTGAAAGCTGTATGTTCAGGAGACAAGCTGTTGCCAGAGTAAGAAAAATACTTCCCTTTCTTTATTCAGGATGCATAGACACAAAGCAAAACTGAAGTGACCTATTTAAAATGGTATGAGCATTCTCTTTCCTGTGACTTCTACTCAGGAGAGAGGGGGAATTAATGAGGTGCTTTTGTGAGAATTTATTGAATATGTGATCTTTAAATTAAACAATTATTCTTCTACAGATTGATTATGTTGTAAATAAACTGGGATGATTCAAAACATACCCCGACTTCTTGCAACAGCTTGGAATAATTCCTGGCAAGAAACATGTCCTTGAACCAAACTTCCTGATGAACTCAGTTGTATTCAATATCCACATGCCAAATGTAAATAAATATTTTATAGGTACGGACCAGCTATCCAATAGATACAGGGTAATGGATCTGGTATCTGTTCAGATAGAGCTTTTATGATGTTGATTATCCTTTGGGGACTTAAGGGGAAATGGAAGTGCTTGAGGTCACTGGGAAAGCGTAAGTGGTCATGCGGAAAGATAAGGCTTGGGGTGGAAATACAATACTATTTGTTCATGTTTGGAAGAAGTGGATAGGTGTTCTTCCAGTGGAAAATGTCAGGTTTGTGATGAATTATTCAAAAAAGGGTATTTTCTGCAGCTACTATACACGTATTTCCCCGCCTCCCTCTCCAAAAAGAGGGGAAATATATTTTGCTGATCCTTTTAACTTTAGTGTGGCAGTATTTCTTGGAATATATAATTTCTTTGACAATAAGTTTTCACTCCTCTCAGTTTGGTACAAAAATGAAGTCATTGGAAAACTGGGATTTTGTTCTTAACCATCTCTTTGAGCAGAGAGCTTAATTTCCAATGCACTTTCCCTGTTGTTCCTCATTCTCCTATTCTGGCCTGTCCCACCACCCTTCTGTCGCACCCAGTCCATCCCAGCATGGTTGGAGATGTATGTGTAAGACTTACTTTGCCTAGCCATCAGTTACTGAACTCTGCCAGATTGTCTTGGTTGGTTCTGCCTTTACCAGCTGGTACTTTTTGCAGGATTTGCAGATTTCCAGACTCATTTGTAGCCCTGACTTTCCTTTTATTTGCTTGGCGGTTGTTAAGGGAGGACACATATCAACAAACTTAGAATGTCATTGTGAACATGTGATTAATAGGAAATTAGTGCAGTGGAGTAAGTCTTGGAACGTACTGAAAATGTGTTGTAATACTATGCCCAATTCAAGTTTCTAATTCAGGATTACTGTAGTGTTTGGAAGAGTGTTTTCTCTGTGTGTTTCTGTGGTCAGAAATAGCTGCAAAAAGGTGGAATGACATTTTAGGAAATTAGAGTTGCCTCTTATGTGTAATCTTGAAGTGGAGTGATATTAAAAGCATGGAGCTGTTTACAAGTGAACATCCCAGAGGTACTTACCCATGGTTCGGCAGATGCAGTTTCTGCTCTGATGTGAAGGTGATGGGAGGCAGTGTTGCCAAGGAAAGGGGTGTCTCCATGGGATTAGCTCTTTTGCAGATGTGATCAGTTGACTCAAATTCCTAATCCAGTTGGAAATTTTCTTGGGGGGAGTTGGGATTAGTTTCCAGCCAGATGAGGAGCCCCATCTATCTGGCTGATTACACAACTCCCAAGTGCTTTCTTCAGCTACAGCCAGGGACGTGGAGTCAAAGTGGAAGGATAGTCCCTTTGACCAAAAGGGCACGTTTTTAACTGCTTCTGCAGATTTTAAATCTGCACCTACAGAAATGTTTTGTTCATGTGTTGTTGGGTTCCCAACACTCAGCTGCTTGTCTATGGTTTAAAGAAAGATCCAGAAATGTATTTGAGTGATAGATCGTTTTGTAAGTAAACTTAGTACTGAGTAAGTTTGGATGCAGAAAACATTGAAAACAGGTTTTGTGCCTTTGTAAGCTATAAAAGGCTATGTAGTCCATGATATTTTATACACTGCTGTATTCATGCTATGTAAATTTCACCCAGTTTTTGCCTTCAGGTTCAAAGCTGGATACAGATATCAAGACTCCTAAAACAGTAGGAATTAGCGGTATCAGTATAACACTGTGAGCTGAAATATGGTGGATTAAACTGTAACTTTGTTTTCAGGCTTCCTTAGATTAGTTAGTTATCCTTAAAATCTAATCTGTTGTTCCAGATTCTTCACTTCCATTTCAGATGGTTTTTCAGGCTCATCTTAGAGGGCTTAGATTAAAGAGGGCACGGGGAGGGTGGTTATGAGATGGTGATCATCAAGAGCTCTGAGCTGTTTCCTGGCTTGTATGCTTTCAAGATCAGGTTTTTTAGGTTGTATTGGTTTCTGTTCCTTATTCCCTGCTTAGGCTGGATTGGCACAGTACGGTTTTGTCTCTGCTGTTTCCACTACTTGGCATTTTATCTTGCCATGGCATACTCTGGTCTCGGCATTTGCTTGCTCTGCTAAATAACTGAGATTATAAAGGCATAGAGTAGTTGTTCCATCAAGCGACTGGTACATTTTGGGGCAGACCAGCGTATGTATTGCTCTGTGGCTGATCGAGAAAATGCTTTAAGTTGCCTCCAAGGTAGGCTAGGGATAGCAGGAGATCGTGTCCTCTTCTTTCTTGTTGCAAGTCTGTATTGTCCCTTGTGCAGTGAACTTTTCAATGTGCAAAACACTGTGTTGTCCTGTTGAACATCATTCAATGTTTTTCACTGGGGATTGCTACAAAGACCTTTTTTTTACTGTTAAATTTACAACAGATAATTAATCTTTTCTTTGTAATACCGGTTTTACTGTTCAATCTCTCTGCGAAAAGGTATGTCGTGGGTCTTGAGCAGATGATAAAACCGTGATAGCGAATAGTTTGTGAAGAGCTTGCATTAAGGAACCTAGCTGTGAAATTTTGCCCTCTGAAGTCCAATACATTTTTCCCCCATAGTAGTTGCTCTTCAACATTTTTTTTCTTGCTTGTGGTACACTTGTAGTCAAAAATCTTCTCTGAGCCGTGTCCATCTGCAGTCTTCATTGCCATCAACTGCTGCCCTTCTCACCCTGCAAGTCACGTTTTGGTAGGGTATTTGAGATAGTATCTAACACGCAGAAACCTGAACCTGTGTTTGGCTAGGAGCTTCAACACAGCAATTGCACCCTCGTTACAAGCCTCTAGCCAGCATCTTCACTAAAAATACCTGTAACAAAAGGAATTACCTACAGGCACATCAACACTGAGCATCTTTCATAGAACAAGCATTTTAAACTTCCTTGTTTTACTGGAGTAACTGCTTAGGTTAAGGTTTAAGCATTGATTTTTGAACACTTGGGAATGGTGCATAGTTTTGAGCTGTATGGAAAGGCAGAGGGTGCTAGTAGTTTGCTTTTTCTTCATTTAAAACTACCTGTAGAGGATTTCCCTACAAATATATATCCACAGAGAAATAAAGGGCTGCTGCGTGGAGTCATGAGAATTTCAACAAAATATTGATAACTCATTAAAAATCTCCTTTGGAGAGAGCAGGAGTTTTATGTTTCAGAAGATCTTTAGGCTCTCCATTACTGCAGTGCTTCTGAGTCTCGCTGTGGATGTGCTTAAGAAAATGATGCTGAATTGTGAGAGCGTACCCCAGCTTAAGGGTGTCCTGCTTAAGGGAATATTCAGAGAGCTTAATAAAGTATTATTCAGCTTTAAGGTTTATTTGTGGAGATTTGAATTCAGGAAATGGCATTGTTATGCAAGAACTGAAGCTGCTAAAAGGAAAGAAGATTAATATACTAAGACTTGGAAGAGGAAGCTGGGGCCGGAGGATTTCGTTAGCTCAGACATGATTTTCACATTTAAAGAAGAAACTTTCAGTAAAACTTTCTTATTCTTTTTTCTTTGGAGCAGGCCACTAACTCAGCAGCAAAAAGGTGTTAGTGATGTATATGAGCTGAAGATGTTTCTAATCTATGTGCAGAAATATTCACGGTTATTCAGGAGATCTGGACGTGCTTGACTCTAGGCGTTTCTTTCCAGGGACTCATTAAAGTGAATGCACAAGTAATATTGGATCATTTTTATTCAGCTACATTATTAACAAAAGAGAAAGTTGGAGTGATTAAGCGGTGAAACTCTTAACTGTCCCTCAGGAACACCTCAACAATTGTCCCTCAGAGTGTTTCCTATTTGATATCAATGCTTTTTTCAGCAGAAGAAAGAAGGAGCAGTACAAAGATGAGCTTGTGTGTGTCCACAGACAAAAAGACTGGCGTTTGCAGAAGAGTTTGCATGATGCGTTATGCTTTAAATTGAGAACTTGACACCAGATATTTTTTTCATAAAGATTGTATATATGTAGTTATATGGCTGTATACAGTAACTGCAAATGGTGAAAAAAGGTTCAAGTTTTGTAAGATTCTGTGCCATAAATTATATCACAAAAATGCAGTATAAAATTCCAGTATAAAAGATCTCATATCACTTTCTCTTATTGTGTAGAAAAGTGTAGCTTTGTGACTTGGTTAGTTTTTCACTAGGGGAGGGAAATAACTTCGAACTGAAGAATGAGTTATAAAGGAGCAAAACCAGCAAAAAACCCTGATCTATGGCAAGGAAGTAACTCAGGAACCTCAGGGACTATGTACCCTTCCCTTGTTAAAAAAGAATACACACCCCCGCCCCCACCCCCCCCCAGTGTTGGAAACAAAAGTAAAGCTTGTCTGTAATTTATGGAAGGAAACACCTAATGAAATGTTGCTGTTGAAACATTTCTGTCCGAAAGCCAGTTGAAAAAGAAATTTGTCTGTGTAGTCTTTCTAGCTCTCCACAAGAAATCATGGGACTCCTCAGGGATAACTTATTTGCTATGTTCTCCATGCACTTTGTAAGTCAACATCTCTGTGCTGTAACTTTGAAGACCCTGAAATGTGCCTACTGTACCCTACTTCCCACTGCAGTTGTGCTGGGAGGGAACAGGGCTTCCTTGTAATTTAAACAGCAGCATCTTAGTTGCCTTGGAAGTATCTGAGCTCTGAAGTTGTATTCTCTGTGTGGTCTGTAGTCAAAACGTTCTGGCCTGTTAGGAATGGGAAAGTTGTTCTAAAACTTTTAGATGGAGAAGATGTACACGTGAAAAATAAGATTTGTAATGGCACAAATCGCTTCTGAGCAGCATGCAGGCTGGGAAGGCAAAACATTGGATGCTCTGTTGTGTACTTGTCTTCTGCATATGGTATGTGTGTCTCTTGCCTATGTATAGCAGAAATCAGGTCGTATATATGACCCATTACGATGTGTTAGGACTCTGTGTTAGACCAGGATTCTGTTGTCTTTAAGATTTTAAAAAGTTTATCAACAATCTGTGGATAAACCCAACAGGTAAAGGCAGGTCATCTTAGTAGCCTGATTAAAAAAGAGCATTTGTAGACTAAACCTCCAATAATCAGAATTCCAAGAAAAACAACGGTATTTTTTTTTTCTCATTCAAACTTCATTGCCATTAAATAATACTTCTTGCTTTTCTACTGTTTCTCCTTTAGAAGTGTGTTTCTCTTGGCAGGTAAGTGCGCTAGAAAGCTCAGGATAGTTTGGTTATTTTGGAGGAGCTGGAGCTGTTGGAGAAGATAGGAATTTCTATTGAGAATGGAAAGCTGATCCTACTGGTCTCTTTAGAGACAGAATGGTCTTTCAAAGCGTCTTTTACTTCTGGATATTAGAAAAGCACTTTTCTGTGAAATAAAGGTTTTTGTTGGAACTGGAATACGGTGTGAGGTGAACATTTGTCCAGATAAATTCCACTAGTTTCTGTTTTCGGTGTGCTACTTTAGATTAAAAGTAAACTAAAAGTAACCTTAAAGATTTCTTAACAAAGCTAAGATTTGTCTGTCTGATTGTACTCTCTTTTCTTAGGGTATTTATACTTCATCCTCTGTACACCCTAACTCCCTATGATCATCTGTCCCTGAGGAGGACGTACCAGGGTGACTAGCTCAGCTAGGGTGGCTTCCAGTTCCCCCAGAGTTTTGTGGACGCAAGGGGCACTTGCCAAGCAACATTTTGGATGAACAAACTTAGGTGTCACTGCTGGTTTAAAGACAGTGAGGAATGGGGGTTGGTAATTCTCCTTCAACAATAGGAGCAGTGCTAATTACCCAGAATCGTGTGGGTCAGAGTGTGATGTTTGTAGGCTGAGACCTTCAGTTGTGTTGGGCTGACAAATTAATATATGTAATTTTTTTTTCTTCTGTTGTATAACATTTTAAGTGAATTTTTTTTCTCCTTGTAGCTCGAAAATGTTATCAAGTAGCCTGACTGGTTGAACGCTCCTTATGTTATGATGTGTTGCTTAAAAGCCTAAGGTGGAAGGTAAAAGAGAACTTTAAGAAATGTCATGTGCATTTTGCTTTGAAAGGGTAGTGTAGTGCCATGGTTCACTGCTTCTAATGCAAACTGATGCCAGTAAAGGGTTATTTTATAAAAAGGAAATGGCAATCAAGGGAATTGCATGTTCCTTAATTACTGCCATTTCAGAATGATCTACAGGAAAATGGTATTCAGTGTCCCATGTTTTGGAGGAATCTAACAGGCATGGGCTCTGAGGCACATCTGGCTTTTAAGTGTTTTTATCCCATATCGTATAGTAATTCAGCCCATTGATTTTGTGAAGGGAGGCTTTGTGAGTTATGTAGATAAGGAAGGGGAGGTACAATAGTTCTATAATGCCTGGAAAAAATCCCTACCCAAAACTCATGGAATTGGGAGCCTATCATTAATGTAAATTGAGCGAGAAAGGAAGTGGAGCATCTGAAGTTCCCCAGCTCTGTTTTGTAGCCTGCTTAATAAAGCCCCTGGAAGAAGGCAGTACCTCCCTCCAGTACCTCATCAGAGGATGAGTGTGTGTTCCAGGCAGCTACTCCAGCATTTAGATTGTGTTATTTAGACAAAACAGAGAAAGAATAAACGAGTACAGGAACAGATACAAGTAGAGATCTAACTAGATTGCTTCTCTCTGGAGGCAAACCTGTGTTACTAGCAGGTGTTTACACAGAGCAAGTAGTAGTTTTATAGCAGTAAGGTGTATAGTCATCGCAGGGGATGTAAAGAAACCTAAGCAACTTGTGTTAGGGCTGTTTCTGTTGGGTTTTAGACATACGCTGCGATTCTGGCAGTTAACAAGTACTGTTGCATAATAATTCTTTTCCAGATACCCTTACCGATCTGTGCTGCCTGGTGGGAATATGGATCACCCTTCTGGCCAAGCATAGAATTTGAGTGTTTAGTCCCAGGATAAGTCTATAGGCTGCCTTTCCCCCCTCTCCCGGTTCTCTGTATCGTCCTGTCCAAGCCAGTATCTCTGGGCATCCTTAACGTGTGTAGTGTACTGGTATTTTATACCATGCACAACCAGGCTAGACTTACATATCTATTTAAATAGCGAATTTTCCAGAACTTTAGCATCTGCCCTATTGAATAATTTTCAAGCCTTTGGATTTAATATTCAACAGTGCAAGTTCCTTAAGGTTCCTGACATTTTGTCTCTAATAATACGGGCTTTTACAAACGGGCGATTCCTCTAGTGTCAAGTAGTTCCACAGAAGAACATTTCAAGAATATTCATTGACTTATAGATCCTAACAGCTTCTGAAACACTGTATCTTGATGCAGTCTGGAAATCTGAGTAGATATCACATTCTGTTTGTTTGCCTTCTGGGATAAGATTAATGAGCCTTGTAAATTATTAAGGACTATGTTCTCATCTTTCAGCCCTGATTTCTCTGAACAGGGGGCTGTATGCTAAAAGCTCCTCATTAGTAATTGAACTGATAGCTGAACCTGTGTATTATTGATGACTTGGTAGGAATTTCCCGGTCTGAAGAAGAGTGGTAGGCTGCTAGAAATACTTTGCAGGGAGAGGTGGTGTTAAAAGATGTACCATTTTGTGCATTCCTTTCTGAAGATGCGTGTGCGTGTTTGGATTTGTGCCAGGGAGGGGGGGAGGCATACGCTGCATGAAAAGCTGTCACTGGGAAGTAGATGGAATCTTGGCTTGCACCCCTCTTTCTGTTCTTAGTCCAGTGACATCGTTGTCGTAACTCTGACATAGTAAAAGCCATACAATTTTATGTATCCTATCTTCATCAGTATATTGCACACTCCTATCACTGTTTTACCACCCAAAAAGAAAAGCTCAAGCAATGAAGCCCAGAGAGCCTCCCAGGTTTCAGTATGCCAACTGTGGTACCCTAGATATTATTGAAACCGGTTTCCAGGCGTTCTTGCCAGTCGTGAGACAGGGAAAGCTGGCGTTATTCTGACTGAACTCCTAATTCTCAAAGTTTGAATCTGTTTGTAAAGATCTATTAAGAAACAATGCCATTATTATGTATCCCTCCACGAGAATATATTATGAGTGTATGCAGGATAACTTCTCAGCTAATGCACAGATTTAAAATCTCTTATGAAAATAAATCAATACCTCAAAATGAAACCCAAACCTCAGAGTGCCAATTTCCTTTAACACATGGCTCGTTCAAGATGACTAATGACTCCTGGTGGTCTATCTCCACTTAAGCCTATCTAAATCCGGAGAGCCACAATCTCATGGTGTGACATGTATGGTATCCCTCCCATTCCACTGCCATGTGCCTGCTCCCTCTGGCACTTGCAGGGTTTCCAGCTCGACCAGCTCTCTGAGCTGTCTTACCATGGGATGACGCGGGCATCTGTGTATGTACACAGGAAGGGATGGAAGCTCAGAAGTCAGCAACGAGGGTGGGGCCATGCCAGCCCAGGTTCAGATCAATTTAAATGTTGTAGGTACACACCCTTTTGAAACATCCATCATTTGGAATACGTTATCTCCCAAGTTTCTGCTGACCATGGAAGTTTCTAGCTGAGATGGATTATACATGAAGTAGAGAATTTGCAAAACAATGGGGGAGAGAAAAACTGTAGGGAAGTCATAAGCATGAGATGCTCCACCACTGTATGGTTAGCACTGCTGAAATCCCTGGATTAGTTAACAGAATAACTGTTGTTTCCAGCTACTACGTGTCCATTGTACCTTCCATTTGTTGGAATGAAAGAACCCCTTTAGTCATCACAGCTTAGTGTAAAACTCAGCTGCTTGTGACCACTTTTTTTTGAATAACATCACTCAGATGATGTGCTAAATTAAATGTGGATGCTTGTTATATGTTTACTTTCTATATTTTGTCGTTTGCTTCTCGGGGCATCTGTGCCATAGTAGGCACATCACAAAACACAGCCTCTTCAGAAATGTGGGATGTAATGACTGGAACAGGGAGGGGATGCAGTGTATGGAAGTGTTTGCATTAAATGCTCCGTGAAGGAGTACTTGCAGTGGAACATGGGCTGCACAGGACCTGCAGCCCCCCTGGGCTGGCTACAGGGAGCTGCCTGGGTAAAACACTGGGGTAAGTGGAAAACGGACTGCTCTGACCTCTTTGGAATTGCAAGTGGCTGAACTGAGTGAGCACTAATAATAATAATAGATAAAAAGTGGTACCTGGAATCGCTCATACCCCCTGACACAGACACAGTTAGAAAAAATCAGGATCTGGAGAAAAAAATCGGTTTGTTAGCTGAATGTGGAAGTATATCCCGACCTTTTAATTTCAGTTAGAAACATGAGCTTTTATAGTTACCATAGCACAATAGTAATTACTGTAAAATGGAGGTAAATCTACATTTGTGCAGTTGCTTGTCTTGTCCACTTTGATGTTTAATGACCAGAATCATTGGAAACAAATACTGCAGTAAGTATCCAACAGACGTGGGGTGTTTTGGCTGGTCTTTGATTTGCGTTGTCAACCATATTCGTCCCTGAGAAGCTCAGAAGTTTTCTGCAAAGCTTCTACAAGATTTTGATGATGTCAGAATGTCTCATTGGAGTAATTTTAATGTTGAGCTTCGGACAAGACTGTAAATGATTTCTGCCTAGATTAATTGCTAGATCATTTCCTCAGTGTCCAGTAGCTCATATGTGTTACCTATCAGCATGCAAAGCTCTGTGGCAGTTGGCCAGAGAGACTTTCTCTTGAACAAGAATCTACAGAGCCTTCTGAACCAGCTTTTGAGGACTGGGGAGGGTTTTCTTAGAACTTGGCTTCCTGTGTAGCTAGCTGTCCGTGCCATCCTGCCTGGTGGACTGCAGCAGACATTGGAAACCTGGAAGAACCTCCCATTCTTGGGACTTGATGCCCACTGGTATGTAATGGCATCAGGTGACGAGTTCCTTGCTTGCTGTAACAACTGGCAGGACATTGCTTAGCTCTTCTGTAACTCCTGAAGCATACAGTTTGGCATCTGTGAGAACATACTTGCAAACACCAAAGCATATTGTCTTCAGAAGTGAAACACGGAGTTCCACACGTTGAGTTCCAGTAACACCTTAAATTGAGACGTGTTCCTAAACTCTGCTATTTAACCAAATCGGTGCTGCTTTAGTGGTTCAGCAGTGGCATTGTTCACAATAGAGACTTTTCTCTTTGCACATTTGAGAGGATAATGTAGCCACACTTGAAATTTAACGATGTCTAGAAATACTTCCCGGCATGGAATAGTATACCAGTAGTTTGGGCAGCTTTTTTTGGCACCATTCTGAAGATTTTGATATCAAATTATATACCTGCATTGGCAAATGGGAATGTCCTTACATGTTCTTTGGAATTTCTAATTTTTCTGACTTAGGGAGCACTTAAAAACTGTCACCTCAAGATTTAACCACTTAAATACTTTCACTCCGAGTCTGCTCCCTCCTTGTTGTCATATCCCTCCCTCATTTTTAAGTTTACATCACTCTTACCCATGTTTCTTTGGCTTACCTCACATGGAGAACAGATTAAAGCTAGGGTTCTATCTATGGTGGCACTGCAGCCCAGTAAAGTCCAACTTCTCATCCTTTCCTAGTCATTCATTTCCACGCTTCCTCTTGTGGTGTGCCAGTGTGTGTGTTTGTGCAGCCGTGTGCTGAACCCAAGCAGGGAAGTGATTCAACTGGAGAAGGAAAACCCTGCCAAAAAAGACCAACTGCCAGCATAGAGCAGTGCTGTCCTGGGCGGTTGGGCTGGCATGGGAGCAAACAGCTGGTGAAGGAAAGGTATGACTTCTTTAAGTTTGTTCTTCTGCTCCAAACACCATAGTGGAGCCACAGGCTAAAAAGTACTGTTTTGCTGAAAAAGTGATGTGTAAATTCAGGAAGGAACACCCTCCACCCCCAACCCTAACGAACAGCAAAGCAACATGAGTGGGTTTCATTTAAAATGATTGGCACCTATTAGTGCATGTTCTTGTGTTTTCCACATCCTTGTGTTGATTTAGCCCAGGTCAGCTCCTTGCTAATTTAAATTAAGTCAATAACGCATTCGTGAGTAAATAACACATACCCATAGCAGCAGTGCTGATGAGGCTTCAGTGAAGGCCTCGGTTGCTGAGCTTACTTCAGTGAAGCAAGGTTTCCCGGTGCAATCTCTGCAAGCCAGCTGGTTCACAGGGTTACCCTCTTTGAGGGAGGCTACAGAATCACAGAATTGTAGGGGTTGGAAGGGATGTGCCAGTCCTTCAGTCGCTGCCTGAGCTTGGTGCAGCCCCCGTGCAAACCCTGGTAGCAGGCTGTGTGCTGGTCCATGGACTCAGCGCTGGTAAAGAAGCAGGTGACAGATTCCTTAAGGTTCTGGTATTTTGGATCGCTTATTCTGCTTCTGTAACTGTGGAGACAAACTTGCAACCACACCGTGGTTGTATGCTGCTTCTGCTGTACAGATAAGAGAGTTAAAATAGATGCAGCCCTTTAGAAAGTATCCTCAAAACCAAGTTACTTGTGAGGACGCAATCCCATCTAGCTGGTTGCTGCTGCCAAGCGCTCTGCCCTTCCCCTTCCTCCCACCTCAGGTCTCTGCCAGCCCATTTAACTCATGGACTCTGCAAAAGCAGATGGGTTTCTGCTGTGTTAGTGAGTTGATGGGCACAGAAGGAAAAGCAGAGCCGCATGGCAGGGAAAGAGAATCCTCCCCTTAGGTAAAAACAGTGTTCTGTGACTTAACGATACAGGTAACATGATCAGGAGTGTTGCTTGGACTGTTGATGTTGTGAATGTGCAAGGTATCTAACTACAGGCCTTTTGTTGCAAAGGCTGTCTTCTATACTGTCACCTAGAACGCTGAAACAAAGCTAGGACTGTTGCAGTCCTCAAGTTACTGGAGTTAAGTCATTTTATATGATAATTAAAGGTAAGAATTAGGATGAAGTGATTAGAGAGTGTATTATGCTCAGGAAGAACCTAAGGGAGGAAGCAAGCCAAGACCTATACAGTTATACTGGCAGACTCTGAAGTCACACCACCGGTGAAACAAGGACACTCAGTTTGAGGTATTTTTGAGTATCAGTATAGAGGAAGAAGTGGATGTTACAGGGTATTTCTTTTGCCTTTGTTCTGCTTTTGGTTAGGTACCTTTGTCACTGTTCTCCTAAGGTTGTGGTTTTTTGGGGGAGCATGTGTTATCACATGAGTTATCACAGCTTCTGTCTTCTGCCTTCCTTCTATAATGCACAGTTTTAAGCTATATTAAACTTTACTACTTGCGAGCCCGGTTACAGCAAACAGTTTTCTGATGTTTTTTTATTCTGTTGGCTTCCTACAAAAGAGGTTCTCAAAGCGTAGTCAGCAGAAGTGTTTCAAACAGCTCATTTTTAAACGCCTGGTTTATGTGTGTGAAACCAGTTGGTCTGCGTGCAACCGAGTGGCCTCCTAGAGCCTTTTAAAAACGAGGTTTACAAAAGCATCCTATCCAGGTCAAGTTCTCTGCTGGCCCTCCGGCGCGGAGGAAAACGCTGACAAGTGCGTCGCTTTTATTCACAGCGATATCTTCCAGAGCAAAAGAGCTGCAGTACAATACGCTTACACAGATAGTTGGTTTTTTTAACTCAATTACTGTCTTCCTCCAAGATCAGTTTGCTTCCCTTACATAAGGAAAATCACCTGAAAGTTGCTTAAATTGCAGAGGGAAAGAGGATTTATGGTTACCTTAGTATACGTTGCTAAGTGTTTTTACTTGTTAAGTAGCTATTTTCACAATGGCACACTCTTTCCCATCTATATAAATTTTGTGTGATGCTCAAAATTCTGCATGGAACCAGGTTCTGAGCCTAAAAGGAAATAATGGAAATTACTCTTTTAGCCCTACTCCTCTGCTCCCAGCAAGCTAATGCCTGTGTCTGAAAAAGATAGAGAGATGGAGACGGCGTGAAACCAATCAGAGCTGTTAAGCAGCAGCAATCCAAAACTGTCGGGATTTTAAATAAATGGTTAGACTCAATTCCTGTTGCTTGGTGCTGGGCTATTTGACATTCCCCTAGGCTTAAGAGAGGGGGGGAAAAAAAGAGTTATAACTCCTAAAAAATGATCTCTAGGTGGGATTCCGGAGAATAATCAAGCTGCATGCGAAAATTGTGGCAGAGCAGCCACTCAGACTTAGGTACATCTTAGAGCACCAGCATAACCCACTCTGCTCATTTCTGCTGACTGCTGATGTACTGTAGTTGTTGGTAGCAGTGTTAGGTTTATGAAGTCATATGCTGAAAAGCTGTAGAGAACCTGAAGCTTTACATGGGGTGCAGGTGTTGGTGGGTTTTCTTCTGGATGTCTGCGTATTGTCAAGTACAGTCATATGTGGAAAAAAGCCGTAGCACTTCCTCTGATCTCTTTTCCTTAGTTCCCAGGGTCCTGAAATGTAGTTAGTAAAAGTCAGACTTTGTAAATGTTTCCAACTGTCTACTGAAAATGCAAAAATCTGTATTATTTTTTCCAAACCCTCATAACTCTGCCAAATTAGAGGGATTTTATGAAGACAGCAAAAATCCTTCAGCCACCAGAATTCAGTCACGCAGTGGATTCCTAAGCAGGAAAGCTCAGTTGTGATACAGTAGCACTGGAAAATGTCTTTTTTCCTCTCCTCTATCTTACTCTTGGGAAAATGGGAAATAGGCTTGCTGCAACTTAACAACAAAAAATGGAGATTGCTTGAACGGGCTACAAATATGAAAATGTTCTCATGAAGGACACCTGCGGGTAGCTTTTATTAACTAAAGGAGACCAACACTGGTTAATGCAGTGTGTGAGCGCAGTTCTGATCTGAAGAAATACACCCTAAAACTTCTGTGTGCAATGCATTCTGTGTGTATCTCCTGTGGGATTGTTTTGCCTTTTCTTTTTTCATGGTGGATGCTTTGGCATTTGAGATACTGGAGGTTACAGCTGGGCAGTTTCTCAAAAATGTTAATAGAAGACATTTTGTAGTAGCAAATGAATGTTATTGATCTGTAGAACTACCAAGCCTCTTGCAGTCCCACTTGACCTGGTATAGAACCTTACAAAGAGAGTAAAACTGTCTCTGTGTGTGCAGTGCCTGCCGTGGGTACATTTTGAAGCATTTTCTTCTTATAAGACATTTACTCCAGGGAGATTGTACTTGTAGTGACCTTACCTGACCTCAGCTGGAATTGATTAAATACTCCTTTAGTAAAGAGCAGTTGCAACAAGCAACTGTGCCACTAGCATACAGCCAGGTAGTAGTAAGCCAAGAACAGCGACTTTGCTCATAGCTGGTAGGGCAGCACTGGTAGTGAACACTGCTCCGTAGTGTTTCAGTGCAGGCAAAAAGCTCCCAAGCCGAGGGGAACCTTTTTTTCCGAGACTGGCCCCTGTCCTATATCAAAATGCATTCTCAGATGGTTTGCGACTAGCTCGTACTTTTGGGAGTGAGTAATAAAGATCCCGGCTGGTTTTCGATGCTGAAAGATAGAAATTAATTCCAGGCATTGCTTTTAAGGTTGTGTAAGATGACTACTGAACAGTCTTCATCCTCCTTCACCATTTCCCACTGCCCACTTATTTACAATCTGCTTCACTGTGGTGGTTTCCTTTCTTTCCTTGCTAAACACAGATGCAGCTGGAATACAAAGTCTCATTAGCGTCCTGCCTCTAGCCAGATGTGGCTCTGCAGGCCGGGTAGAAAGCTATGAAATGCAGAGAAGGGCTCATTTGAGAGGGAAGCAGAGCACGCAGAAATTATTTCAGCTCTGTAAAGCACAGAGGCACAGAAAAATGATTTGGTTTCTACTATGGATCTTAAATGGTTTTCCCTATTGTAAATCTCCTTTTAATAATGCTTGAACAGTTCTGCTGCTTGCAAATGTGGAGCATCATGGTTGAACCTTCATTTATTTTCTCCGTGTTTTTTTTCCCAAAAAAAAAACTTCTCTACCTTCAAACACATGTCTCTGCTCTTGCTACTCTGAAATTCTTTCACCCTGTTCTCGAAAGCATCTGAGTATGAGGACGTGCAGAACCTGCTTTGGCAGGGGGGTTGGACTCAATCTCTGAAGGTCCCTTCCAACTCCTACAACTCTGTGAATGCAAACCAGGAATGCAGGGTGGAGAGTTGGAGGTAGGGAGCAGCAGGACCTACATCAGGATGCTTCAAACTGGAAGGGAGGTCGAGGGAGGCCTGTGAAAGAAATCCCAAATCGTAACGGCGTGGTAAAAAGTAAATAAGGGTGAGAGAAAGGAGCAATTTTATCTTTTCCACCCCACCTAAGAACCTGGCAGCTCAAGCCAGATGCACAAAAGTACTTCAGACAAAGCTGTTAGGCTTGCGGAATGTCCTTCCGCGGGATGTTGTGGATGCGAAACTGTAAATGGGGTCAAAAAGTAATTAGATAAACTTATGTAGGAAAATTCCATGCAAGGCTATCAAGGACAGGGAGGCCATTTCTTTCTCAGGAAGTCTCTTAAGCTGCAAATTGCTGGCAATCATCGGGAGAGGGTTTGGAGACAGTGTTGCTGTTGATGCCTTGATGCTCTGGGCTGCTGCCAGAAGCAGACTAATGGACAAGCTGGACTTGTGGTCCCATTTGCTGGGCTGTCGGCATCTGGTAAACAGCTTTTGTCCTCTCTGGGGCTTTTCTTGGGGTATTTATGGTCCTGCTGATCTTCTTTTCAACATATTTGATATTTGGCATCTCTGCTTAATCTGCAGTTTGTTACCTCTCTTATTCCAAATGTCATCGGCTGAATCTCATCATCCCTTCTTAGATGAAGTCTGTTATGGTTCGTTAATACTTACTGTAAGGTAATCATTTACCCTGCACAGATGGATCACTCTGATGCCACAGCTGACTCATCTGTCCCTAAATTTGTGCTTAGGAGTAAAATGTTTGAAAAAGTCACATGTTACTTCAGCTTTCCTAATTTGGAGTTTATTCTGAACTAAAATATAATAAAATCATTTTCTGGGGGAGCAATTAACAGATTTCTCTGTGGCTGTGGCCACTGCTTTACCGAAGTATAATGTTCATTAAGGTCATCACTCCCCAGGTAGTTTTTTTAGCTCGTTGAGCCATGTCACTTTGGCCCCATGGTTGCACCAACCTGTCAGATTTTTCCTGTCCAGCAGCAGTTCTTGGTTTTGATCGAGGATTCCTCCCTTACTGCTGTTACCCCCTTTCTGTGTGCTCCCAACGAACTGTTTCTCAGGCATGGGGGTTTTCAGCTGTGCCCGCTATGAAGTAATGTGAGTAGTATTTTGCTACTCTACCTTAACTTGGTGGTGGTGTTCTTTAACTGAAGGTTTCAAATAAACGTTTTTTTCTCTAGTAGGAGAGTTTAGAATTGAACCATCCAAGGTTCCCCCTTCCCATACGAGTTCTTACATTGACACAAGCATGTAATTCTTACATTGTTTGATACTAAGCTTTAGTCTCACCCTTTTTAATACATATTTTGGGAAAGTGCCCTGTCGTATTTAAAGCATGAAGTGATCCTGCAGCTCTGCTGTATTGTTAGTCTAACGACAAGCCAGAACTTGAGTAATGCTTGCTCTGTATTGTCCGCTGTCCTTGCCTGGTGCCTTATTGCACAGTACCAATTGTTTCCAGCCTGCAGCTGGATTATACAGCTCAATCTGTGGAGCTGCCAAAACCACTTAATGCCCAACATGTCTCTAGGAAGAGCTTAAAGAAATTATCATCCTTTTTTTCGGGGGTTTTTTTGGAAGAAGAAGATGCTTCAGATGATGATCGAAAATTTCCCTGGTGTGTTCAGTGTGCGTGCTGTGGCAGAGTGGTTCAGCTGTTGGTTTTAAGCAGTGTAAAGGGATGTCGCACGTGCTGAAGAAAGGACAGACTGTGTGGGTCTCATGCAAAAGAGGTTCAGGTAACCTTGGGGGGGAAAATTTGAACCATTGAATATTTGCTGGATTTTGTCATTTAAATACCCAGGATGTATTTTAACTTACTGTTTCAGAGGTATTTAAGGGCTTCTTGCCATTTCCCTTTTATAGCTCTATTTCCATCAGTATTTTTAAACTGCAGCCACAAGTGCCTTAAAATACTTTAGGAGATAGAAATGACCTAGTGAGAAATCACAAAGCCTATTTTAATGCCCTCAGAACTTTGTGGCAGGGTGGTAGTCCTAGTTACTGGTTGCTTTAAGGTGGCTTTTCAGCAAATACTACTACTTTTCTTAAGTTTGTCAGGGTTCAACTAGATTTTTATCTGCAGAGCACTGTAAATTTTGACTTGCCTTCAAGGTCTGCTTTATACCATTGACTGACTGAATGGTTCTGGTCATTGTAATGTTCATTTTCTGGCGTTCTGTTGCTAATTCAATCCTGGGAGTATTGGTTGTGTTTCTCGGTCTTCTGGCTGTACAGACCAATTCAGCTTGCTTTCCACTTGCTTTAGATTTACATACTATGTTGCTGTCTTTCTCATTCCAAGGTCAAATGGTACTTCATCAAGCAGTCAAAATGTGTGGATTGGCTCTTGTCTCAAACTTAATTTAACCATCATTTATATTCTTGGGCATACTCCGCTTTTGATCTGTTTCATTTATGTCATTGCCGGCTTTTTAGTAAAAATTTAACAAATTATAGCGATACGTGGAAGATATTTTAGCACAGTCTTTCCAAAACAGTTTTTCTAAAGATCCATGTGAATTCTTGGCCAGACCAGACCTAAAATAGCAGTGTTATAAATTGTTAAAGCTGGTAAAACTATTGAATAGGAATTTGGATGAATGGCCCATGTACGGGGCTTAACATTTAAGTAAGGATTCCATGTCTGACACTTATGAGTAGAAAAAAATTCAGCTAAATCATTTCTCTCCAGCTTCCTGCTGAATTAAGTTTTCTTTGTCTGGCCATAGCTGTGGGAAGAGCTTGCT
Organism: Porphyrio hochstetteri; assembly: GCA_020800305.1. Classification (NCBI taxonomy): domain Eukaryota; kingdom Metazoa; phylum Chordata; class Aves; order Gruiformes; family Rallidae; genus Porphyrio; species Porphyrio hochstetteri. The sequence continues at coordinate 11,224,198 of CM036915.1, read as the reverse complement.
GCAACGCATCCCTGGAATTTTCCAGCTCTGTCTGGGATGTGCTCCGCTTGCAGCCACGAGCCCTCTTCTGGGGCATGCTGGCTTTCTGGGCTCGAGCAATGCTTTGTCTCAAAGCTCGAGTCAGATTTCTGGGCTAAGTACTTCTGTGGGAACCTGCACTGCAAAGAGTTTTTCCCACCATGTGAATTGTTACTGATGATATTTTTATTGCCATCCACCACAATTTTTACAGGAATTTTATAATGAACTAGCTCTGATAAAGTCTGTGGGTTGGACAAAACACATCACAGCTTTCTTCCACAACAGTACCTTATGTCCAAAATGCTGGTGATGCACTTGGTTCAAAGGACACGTGGGATCAAGAGAGATGGATCCTCTGTCTTAGTGTGAGGAAAGACCCGACTGCATAATGCATCAATAGCATGTGTGGGTATAGAGTCACTGATGGTCAGGCCCTACGATTAAATGGGTTGCAGAGTTCTGCCTTAACCCGCTCTTCCTTTTGGAAGTAATGCACTCAAGAAAGCGGCATTAGGATTCATGTTGGGTTTACTTTGCTCCTCGGAATGGAGCTTCTGTCAAGATGCTGGAGACAGTCCACTGGCTTTTGTGTGCGGTATTAACCTGTTCAGCAGGCTTAAAACAGGAATTTCACTCTGCAGTGCTTTACATGAACAGATTTCACAACCAGAATGCCATACGTGCGTTCAATCTGCCAGTTCCTCTTCCTATTGAGATTCAGGAAGATTTTTCTGGTCACCTTTGTCATGTGTCTGAGCATTTGGTCCCATGGGGATGGTACTTGAAGCTGACTGCCACAGTCTGTGGCAGCATGTTGATGGTAGGCTTGTTGGGGATGCAGCCGTGGAGTTACATCGGGAAATACGGTGCTATCTCACACCTGTCTTTGCTGAACAGAAACCAGGGACTCAACATTACAGATTCAAGAGCAAGAAAAATGGCATTTGCAACAGGGTATAATTTTATTTTTATGGTCCTGAGCATTCGGTTGTATTGCAATTTTGTCTACATATATTCATGATACTTTGAGAGAGGGGGGTATACGAAGAGGTGTGGGGATTTGAAATGGCTTTTGTTATTGTTTCTAGCTTATATAAATATATACTATGTAAAGATCAAAGGTGACCTGAAAAGAGGGTTTGTAAGAGGTTTTTCACCCTGAATGATACTTTTTCAAATACAAAAGATAAGGGGAGGGAAGAAGATAAATTTTAAGCTTGTTCTCCCAAACTTTGGTTTTATTCAAAGTTCTTATTTTCACAAGCGATCTTAGTCTTGCCAGGTTTGCTGATAAGCTGGTGAAGCAGAGTACGTGCTAACAAAAGTCACTGTAAGCATCTCAATAAAATCCTCTCCTCTGAGCTGATCACACACGTACTCGCTCTGTGGTTATTTCACTAACTCTCCTGAGATTCCAGGATACTTTACAAGACCAAATCTGCTTTTTTCATACTGTTATTTGAAAATATGTATGGATTTGCCTTTAATGCCATTCCTTTCAGGTCTACTTTGTTTTTAAATTTTTATTTGCATATAAAATTTATGGAGTTGGATTACAACAGTGCTGTTTCTAGTGCCTCTGAAACCACCTTTAAAGTCTTGCATGATCTGTCAGCTCAAATTATCACGTTTGCGTCTTTTTTTGTAGAGCCTGTGCAAGTAAAATAGCCTTAATTTGTCTACTATTTTATGGAAAATTTCAAAGGAAAAGATAAGCCAATTTGTTCGTGATGATTTTGAAATACTGCTTAATGCATTTATTTAAAAGCAAAAAAGTTCTGCTGTGATTGAACAGGGGGGATGAAAATAGCAAATCCCAGTGTATGAAGCTGTAGAAGCCTTAGAATCATAGAATTCTATGGGTTGGAAGGGACCCCAAGGCTCAGAGAGTTCCAGGAGCTCTTCTCCCAGGCTGTATATATATGTATCTGGGATTCCTCTGGCCCAAGTGCAAGACCTGACACTTTGCTGTGTTGAACATCATGAGGTTCACCTTTCAAGCCTGTCAAGATCCCTCTGGATGGCTTCCTTTCCTTCTGTTGTGCCAACCACACCACTCAGCTTGGTGTCATCCGCAAACTTGCTGTGGGTGATAAAGGTGTTAAAGAGCACTGGTGCCAAGACAGACCCCTGAGGGACCCTGCTTGTCACCAGCCTCCACCTGGACGTAGAGCCATTGACCACCACCCTTTGTCTGTGACACTTGGATATTAAAACCATGGCTTTTTTGCCTTTGTACGTGTGAAGTGCATTTTCTTTATTAAAAGGCTGTTTTGAGATGAGTAAATTAATTCTCTGTTACTCCCCCAAAAGTTAAGGTTGTGCCACACTTGTGCAAGTGGGCAAACACTTCAGTGGGAATGCTTTGGAGGAGAAAAATAACACAACAACCCCAAGCTGGAAGGAGTTTTGCCATTTTTCATCAGTGATGATGTGCCCTGCCATGTGCTACGAGCAGAAGTTAACCCATTGTGATGAAACCCATGGTGGCAATACCCGTGTCTATATATGTAAGCGAAAAAATGTGTTTTAGGAGGGTTTTTCTCTCTTGAGGGAATAAGATTTAAGTGTCTGAAGCACCACACACAGGCTCATAAAGCAAAGGAGAGGACCGCAAAGCATGATGTACTTGAACTGATGGATGGATCTTGCCTGGGATGGCTGATACGTGTACAAACAGTGCTGCTGTGTTAGCCCACTTGTAAAAGGTCTGCTAAAGAGACACAGTTTAATGAGTGGAGGTGCATGTAAGCAAACACACGTGGTGGCCAGGGTTTGTGGCGAGGTGAATGCAGGATATTGCAGTGACAAGTGGATTCTGAAGGACTTTTTAATCAGAGGAAGTCTGCAGTCTGTGACTCTTGGATTCAAAAACTTGTGATAATTGTGTCACGTGTGAAGAAAATCGCCCAAACCCTGCTACCATACCTCATCAACATTCTTCCTTCTCTTGACACTGAGGAGATGCTGTAAGGAAATACTGCTTTGCATGTCTTTTCCTTCTGTCAGTCCATGATAATGACGGTCTTACAAATCTTCTGCAGTGGTAACTTGCAGTACTTAGTGAATTGTGGCTGTTGTCAGATAAATTGCATTGGTAAAAATCTTTCTGATCCTTAAAACCTTCATTTATCTTCCCATTAAAGAATATACATCTTCTCCAACTTCTATTCTCCCCCTTTAATCTGTAAAGCGCAGCATATGATGCGGTTTCTTTGTTGATTTTTGAGATAATTTTTAGCCTGTCAAAGACCTTCTGTCTCAACAACTTTGAAACAAAGATTTTTAAATAAATGATAAAGTGCAGCTGCCAGATTACCAGACATAAAAAAACTGGAAGGGGAGGATTTCGCAGATGGTTCTAATAAAACTCGGCAAACAGCAAAGGAGTGTGGTGGCGGGTGGGGGAGCGGATTGAAATTCAAATTGTAATCCCAGTGCAAGTTTGGGGTTTAGCCTGTGAAAGAAAGTTGCACAAACAGCCATTTGAGGGTTGAGGCTTGGGTGGGGTTTTTATTGTTGCTTTCAATTTTTCCTGTAGCTAGAGTATGGCTCATTTTTCCATCTTCCTGTATCCCTGTGTACCAGTCGCTACCTGAGAATTGTGCTGCTGGACCAGAGAGTCCTTTACAGAGCCATGTTCATATATCCATACAATTGTTGTGAATGTGAAATACCATAGAATCCCAGAGTGGTTTGGATTGGAAGGGACCTCAAAGCCTGTCTAGTCTCACCCCTTGCCATGGGCAGGGACACCCCCACCAGCACAGGGTGCCCGACACCCCATCCAACCTGGCCTTGAACCCTGCCAGGGAGAGGGCAGCAGAAATTTACATTAAAGTAACAACCTAGATTTTCAGAAACCATTGAGGTGGGAATTTTTCCTTGTTACAGCAAAGAACAGTAAGAATGATGCCTTGTTGACAGGTGCTGCTCCTATTTGTCTTCTGTCCTGCTTCCTGTGCAGCTCTCTGTGAACTGAAAATGTTCCTTTTGGTGAAGCTGAAACTCTCTTCCAAGCTTTAATTTGTTTCTTTAATCTAGAAGAAGTTTGTACTACATGATTTATTCATAAGGATGGATGACTAGTAGTACCTTCTGTTGCCTATCTGCTAAATTTCTCCTCTTTATTAAATATTAGGTCTGCAATATCAGGCCAAAAATTCATAAATAAAAATTGCAGTAGGAAGGATGCAGCTGAGGGGCTGGATAGTCCCCAGTGGTCTCAGAATTAGATCCCTAGTTCTTCTTGACATGACTCTTTGGATTTTGGTGGAGGATGAAGCTACTTGCTTTTTGGGTTTAACCATTTTGATTCAGATGTGCCATGTTTAATATCTTAATCATGGTTTTTCATCGTGGTAGCTCAGACAAGGTATTTTATTTGGTGGAAGAAAATATGCTCCCAACACACATACCCAAGGTGATGTCACTTCCAGGTACAATTGGCAGGTTCACGTTCTAGAATTTACACTGCTTACAGTGTATTGTTTCCACCTTCCTAGAATGGTTACTGCAGCTTTAAGATGTAGTATTTTCTGTTCTGTTGAGTGGCTGCTAGATGTATATTCAGAGCGTGGTTTTAACCTGTGCCTGGATGATCAGACTTCAAGAGAGATAGCTGGTGGGTCTTCCCTGTAGAGAACCTTGTTTTCTCCTCACTTGTAGAACCAAAGGAATCAGTGCCTTTGTTATTTTCCTCCTCTTGCTAATCTTTCCTTCCCTCAATGAAAGGAACAGTGGTTTTGAGAGCACATAGACTCTTAACCTACCCAGTAGCCCTTTGGGATGTGCCTTCATCTTGCTGTGTCAAAAGCTTTTCAAATCAGCAGTTCAGGAGCAGCAAATCCTTCAAATGCATGACTAACAGATACTTGTTTTTGTGAGAGTCCTTAAGCATGAGCAAGTCATTAAGTGCTTCCTTTTCTTTCCTTGAATCAGTTCTATTTTGAACAGTATATTCATGCCATATTTAATATTTTTAAAAGTAAAAAAAAGAAAAAGTGTTCACTCTTAAGCTCCCTCTTTCTGAGTTTTTCCTGTACATCTGTGAATTGATATTGAAATCAGAAGCATCTCTGGAAAGGAAGGCGCGTCCTCTCTACTGATTCATTCCCTTGAAGAGCAGATGTAGTCTGGCTGCAGCATTTCTTCACCCAAGAGACAATTTGGAAGTGAAGAAGCTATTCCTCTCCAAAACCAGAAGGCATCCCTCCTTATTACCTGATCAAACATCAGGTAACGCCATCACCCGAGCAGCCCATCCGCATGTGCAGTAATAACTACCAGCAACGTGACCTCACGCTTGGCTGATATAGGCAATTTGGGAATAATCTGCTTCCTCCTCTCTGCTGTGTCATGTGAAAAGGGTAACCAAACATGCATATTTATAATTGTGTATTTTTACAGGGGTTCTGTCCAAGATAGCAACATGCTGATAGATTCAACAGCAGAAACGTTGCCAGAATCCTATTCCTTGGCAAATCTGACTGCAATCCAAAAGCAAAGAGCAGTCCTTAGGATACTAATCGAGCAACATACAGGATGCTAAAGTACCCCCAGCCGATCACAGCCCATGAGTTCACTTGCAGACATCAGCATTTACAGGAAAAATATTTCCCAAATGATGGCTTTGTTGCCTACGGTTTTTGCCTCCTTAGAGAGTCAGCAATCATAACTGGTAGGGTGGTCTTTGAAACACAGACTTGCTGTTACTAATTGTGTGATGAGGTGCCCTTTTATCCCAGGGCTGTCACTCTGATTGACAGGACAGATAGCTCCTGTCTCTGGCAGTTGCTAGAAAGTAGGGGATGTTTTTCAGAAATGGCTTGTGATTCATTTGTTTAGCATTCCTAACTCTTTGTTTTGTGAGGACAGCTTGGATGGGGCTGAGTCACATGGCAGCTCTTTTCATACCAAGGTTCTGCTGCCTGCAGCCTCTGCAGAAGGCCAAAGAAAAGAAACAGAGGGGAATCCATCTGCATCTTCATTTAGTCCATCCAATGTCAGTTGCCTGATGAATAGAAGGCAGCAGCTAAAAGGAAGGATTTCATGTCATCTTTATCGATTCACTACAGTTAATCTCTGGTACTGAGCACTGAAATACAAGGAAATATGGAGCAGTTGGGGATTGTGCCAGGGTTTGATTCTCTTTGCCTTTGAGTGGTAAATTGTGTTTGTTAATATACCGGGATAACTGAGTTATATAAAGCTGTGTTAGGGAATCTGTGCTGTCTCCTGCTTGTGCCAGAATTGTTGGAGTCCAGTTCCACAAGGAACGGCAAGCAAATCCCTTCACTGCTGCTGTGCAGAGGCTGCGGAGTTTTTAGGACAGAATTTACAATGTCTACACACAACTGAAATTAGAAAATGGATGTAAACCTTGGTATTTCATTATAATATTCCAGCTTATCTACACTAAAAGAAGTGGTACAGTGAGAAATGGAACCGCCTCTGGTTTTGTTAAGGGTTTTGGCCTGAGTTTAGATAAATTCCTGGGATAACAGTCCTGGGAAACACAAGGACGTTATCTATGTTACTTGCTAGCCTATGGTGAGTTTCAGTATGGCCATACATAGTATGTATGTAAGGACTTGCCACAGTCAGGACTCTTGATGTTCTCTCACTGCTCTTTCTAGGGGCTTTGGAGGGCTCTATTCTCCTTTCTGTTCTTCCCCTGCATGTATTTCTGGCGAATCCCATCTGCAGAAGCAGATTGGCAACTGTCAGACTGATTGGGAGGAGAACATTAAATCTTCTCCATCCAGAGTAAGCTCTTGACTTATCTCAAATAACTCTGGTTGGAGGATGAGCCACAAGTTGAAGTTTAAGCCTAAATTAATGACTATTCCATTATTTGCCTTCATTAGGAGGGTGTTCACCCCTCTCATTAATTTTATTTTTAAGCACATAATGTGTGTTTTCTGTCACGATGGCTCTTATCTTACCTGTTGCTGCTCAGCTGCAAAGCTATTTCAGTATCTTCCTTTCAGATGCCCTAAACAAGTTTTCATTATGATACCCATTGCCAAGGCATCTTGCTTACGCCGCTCAGCAGTTGAGGGCTTGGCACATGGCGCTCATCAGCGCTGTCTTGCCATTGTACACTCTGCATGCGCTCCCCAGGCTGGGATTTCTTTGCACGGGACTTCTGAAGCACTTTGCTCCACGTTATCTGTGGCATTCGTGATACAAATAATTTTTTTGGTCATTTGTGTTTACTTGCTTTCCAACAATTTTGCCATCCACGGGAGTGTTTGGACCTGAAGGCACGGTAGCTGGATAGCAGAGGGGTGGCGGGGAGGAGAAAGCAAAACCCAATGCACGAACACCCCCCTGAAAGAACTAGACTGTGCGGTCTAGTTAGGCTCAGTTAGGAGATGAACATGCCTATAAATGTGTCAGACGGTTCAGTTTGCTGGATTAAGGTGAAGGTTATTTATTTAAGTAACTGTAATGAAGCTCTTATTGCCATGAGTTGGTTATGTGTGAGCAGAAGTGACAGAAACCTGTGTGCTTTTGTTCTGTTAAAACAGATCTGTTCTTTTTTTCCCCTTAGCTCATTCTTTATATTTCATTTGGAAATTGTAATTAAAAGTAAGAGAATTGCTGAGATTGCCTGTTCCTTTTACTAGAAGTCCTTGATTATATCAGCTAGCTTCTACTGGCTGTGCTCTGGTGTGCACGCCCCAACGCATGCTCTTACTGCCAAGCTGGTCATGGGGCTATAATAGCAGATAAAATTAAAAGGAAAGGGCAGCACTTTGCTCCTGGGGTTCAGAAAAGAAACCATGAGTGCTGAGGAGGAGGATAGGTCTGGTGTGCCAGCCGTGCAGCCAGAATCCTGAGGAGAATTCAGGTGGCTTTTTATGTGGCTGTTGTATCATTTAAGGGATTGGGAGGTCACTAAAGAAGGAAAAACTGACAATAAATCACACTTGAAATGTGTTTGAAATAAGTGTTGTCTGTCTTTCACAGAAAATGTTGCTGTCCTGACCGGTGGTCATGAAGAGAAGGGGGTGAAGTGGATTTGCCTGGAGAAGTAGGAAGCTTTGCAGTTTTCAGCCGGATCTAGTGCCAGGAGCTGCAGAAGACTTTGTAAAGCCAACCGTTGGCATTAGGATGGATGAAATGCCTCAGACTTAAGAGGTAACTAATTTTTCTGGCATCTTTTTTATTTTCCTAATGCAGTATCATAAGATAACCTCTATGGATTATAGAGAGGATAGTTTTACCACTACCAGAGTTTAAGTAAATGTACAAGAGCCAAACAGTGGATGAATCTGTAGTTTTGAGAGTTTCATTTATTAGCAAGAAGTTGGAATTTTAATATCAAATGGTTTACTTGATAGCTGAAATTCCTTTCTGAGGGTTCATCCCATCTCTTCAGCACTGCAAAGCAACACCAGAGTTTGCCGTTACTCTGTTAGTATCAGACTTCTGACCACTAAAACTGGTTGGGAACAAGTTGCAGAAGCATCTCTGCCTGTTTCTAGCTGTGTGGTAAGTAACTTGTCTGACTTCTGACATACCTGAAAGGACACGCTTAGTACACTATGAAGGTTGCTCTCGTTTCTGGTGGCAATCAACCTTTCCTCCAAAAATCTCCTTTCTTTTTTCCTATTTCCTACTTTTCTTTCCTGTCCTCCCTTTGCCTGTTCTCCACCCTTCGCCCATTCATTAATCAGGTATGAAACATCACAAATACTTTTATCTTATACTTGAGACCAGTATTAGGTCTTCACCGGGTCAGTGTACTAGTCATGGAACACAAGAATGTGGTACTTCTCACATCAGAGTGCGAGCAGCAAGGCCCTAGCTTCTCCTAGCTATCCACTTGTCAGCTCTGTTCCTTTGTAACCAGTTGCTAAAAACAGGAGATCTGGGGGGAAAAGAAACTTCCCACACAGCAGTCCAAGATGATGATTCCATGCCTTGTTGGAGACTTTTCTTGAGAGGGGACGGGGCTGACAGTATTTCTGTGACTGTTGGTAGAAAAATTAGCACTGGGTTTCGGAACCTTCCAAGTGTAGCTGTTCTCCCTTACCCGTCCCCAGTGAGGTATTTATTCTGCCGGTGGCTCAATGGTGGTGTTAAAATTGCAATGTGAGAATTGTTAGTGCCCCAGAATAATTCTGTCCTCACTTTTGTGAAGGTTGAAAGTAGGATTTTAGAAAACACTTGGCATTAATATGACCATTCCTGAAATCCTCATGAGGGTTCCTTACATCTCTGGTGACAGTAGTCAGGCCTCCCAACCAAAAACTTCTAGCTTTGTCTGATGGCACCGTTGGTTGGTCTGTGGGCTGGTGAGGTTTCTCCCCAACCCATTTCCCATCTGTGCTGGTTATCTGGTTGGTTGCCAGTTGCCTGTATATTGTATTTATTTCTCCTGCTGTGTTGTCGAGACAGGCGGGCTTACAGGTTCCACTCACCTGCGGTGGTGACACAGGAAGCTCAAAAATGGTTTTCTTTTGACTTTTCAAATTTATTGCAATTTCTTGAACATTTTTGTCTGTCCTCCATACCTCTGTGGTCCTTTCTCTTTGCACATACGGACATGGAGATCTCCACCTAATTCCTTGGTGTGTCTAATGTGAAGAGTACCAGTTCTCACACCTTTATTTTGCAAAAGCTGTGGAGCTGGAGCACTTCAGTGTGCTTTCACATTTCTCAGGACACTGAAGGGCCCAGAAATATTAGCAGCGCATTTAAAAAGCAATGCTGATCTCTTATTCCTACTAAGGAAAATGCCACCTTGGCATGTCTTTATTCAGCGGTACAGGAGAAGATATAAAGAGCTTACAACTGTCGCTGTTTTAGAGGAGTAATTCTCAGCAAACTGCAAGGTGATGTTTTGTTTGTTACCTTGTATGTGGCTGTCTGGCAAAGCAGCTTCTTGATGCATCCAACCTTTGGCAAAGCAGCACTAACTGTAAAATCTACCAGGGATGATGGCTTCAGCTGAGGAAACAGGTTCCTGTAATTGTTGCTGTATTCAAATTGCTGTTATTTTGCTGATAAAAGTGACAGTTGGTGGCCCTGGCATGGGCATAACGGTGCTGCAATTGCTTTCTCTGCTGGACTGGGAGATTTTTAAAGGCCAATCATGGAGACGTTTGGAGGAAGTACTGTGTGAGCTGAGCCGGAGAAGGCCTGCGAAGAGCCAAGGGCTGCTGTTTTGGGCAAATCTCCTTCCTGCTGAATATGCTCAGCAGTGCCTTAGGTGGGAACTGCCTGAAGATGCCACGTGAATAGATTCTTTCTGTCTCTGAGAACAGCTGGAGGATGTTGCTTGGGAGGTGCTCTTGGCTCAGGGATTTCAAATGGGAGGGGTTTTGCTCAGCTTGAGAACACATTTTTTCCACTTGACTCATCGAGTGAAAATCTAAATGAGTGATAAAATTTCTAAAAGTAACGTTGAATTGGGTGGAATAATAAAATGTGCGTTTATCACCAGGAAGGAAGAGCAAAATAAGGGGAAAGATTCAATGGTGAGGAAGTCACCACCTTCTCCATAACAATGGAAGGTGTAGGCAGCTGAACACACCTCTGGTCAACCCCTGCCCCGTGGTTCTCCAGCCATGCAGGAATTTACCATTGGAGAGAATTTTTCCTGAAACCATTATCAGCCTCCTCTCCCACAGGCAGTGCCCACACACATTCCCATGGGGATGCTCTCTGTGGAAAAGACGTTATGCTACGGACATGTCAGTATAGGTTAACTCGTCGTATAGAATGCAACCCTATGTGTGCATGAAAGGAAACTGCCCACCAACTCCTGCAGAACCCATTTTCCCAGGAACAACACCAGCCTTTGTTTCTTCTCTTTGGCTTGGCACAGAGAGCAAGGAAGGAACGTAAATACCCGTGCTGAAGTGGAGCTTGGTGTGACTGATGTATACTGTAGATAAAGCTAGCTACCTGCGGACGGCCGGGGGGGCTATTGGCTTAAATGTATTTTTTAAGATAATAACCATAAAAAAACACTCCTTTAACGGTTTGACATTTCCAATCTGAATTTCCTTTGTGCGTTCCGGAATGGTTTGCTGAACTTGGACTGCTGGATCAATTACTTTGTAGTTCCAGCTAGAAAAAACCCCACATTGGGAGCGGAGGCGTTGTGTTCTTTGTGTGTGCTGCTTGTCTGGAACAGGCCGGCTGCCTTCCTCGTCAGTGTCACAGGAATCATGGAATTATATCGCTAAAGCAGAAAGAGATAGAGTGACACTTTAACCTCAGAAGAAAGATTCAAAACCCAGGGCTTTTAGCCCTTTCTCAAAAGTAGCTGAAGATACTAAACTCAGGGTTTGGGTCAGTCTAAAATAGACTGAGTTCTTCCCCCTGAGATCTGACTTGCTGGTTTTTCAGGTCCAACCAGGCTTTTTCCATTGAGGTTTAAATGTCTGAAGGTGATGATTCAAAGTGGAAACACTGACAGAGTAAGCAACGTAAAAATATTTATTAAATGTCCCTATCCACAATTCTTTCCAAAGGGCAATTATGCTGTTTTGCTGCCTTGCATTAGTCTCCGTTCTCACTGATGCTTGTGCGAAGTCCAGCCGTTCCAGGTACGCTAAAAACGCTGTCTTTGTCGGTTCATCCAATAATGGGAGACTGATGCTTGTGTGTGTTCGTCACACTGGTGTGATGGCTGTCCCTGGAAACTTCAAATAAACAGGACAAGTGGAAAAATAATCTCATAAATTTGTAGAGCTCTGTACCAGTACTGCTCTTCATTTTGGACAGGTTCCTCTATTTTACATCAAAATAGCTCTGCTGCGGTGTCGGATCTTCTAGCTCTTTGTGATGGGGTGATGGCTTGCATATCGTGGGAGCAGTAGGTTTTCAGTGACAGGTAGATAAGAGGCCTTGGTTATGGTGAGGTCTCCAATTTTCACTTGTTCGATATTCGTAACAGATTCACCCTCCCTTAGTTTCCATCATGTGAAACTCGTGTATTTTTACTCTGTCATTTTCTTTATCTGCTGTTGGGTTGGTGATAATTAGACTGTATTTTTCATGCTGGGTCCTTTCAGTCTGTAGCCTGCTATGTGATGTGGTCTTGGCAAGAAAACAAAAAAAATCCAACCAAAAAAGCTGAACGTGTCTCAGATCCTGCTAATTAAGGGAACAATCAACTCCTAGGGTTGGAAAAGTTAATCAACACACTTGAACTTGCTGCAAGTAAGAACCATTTTGTATTAATAACTTTGTTCTTGACTTGGAAAAGATTATGTAGTTGCCATAAAAGATTGGGTTTTTTAGTGTCTAGATACTCAAGAGTTACAGCGTATGGTAGTATTTGTGCGCTTTTCTTTTGCTACAACCTGTAAGTCACAGTTGTTAATTAGCTCCATAGCCTCCCTGTTAGGGCATGGCATATAGGTGACGATGTACAAACCATACCTCTGGCCTGTCAAAGGTATGACCATGAAGAGCGGAGGGAGGGAATGACAGAACAGAAAGCAGCCACATCTTAAAATACACCTGAGCAACAGAGGTAAGATAGTTCTGGGTGCTACGTTTGAGAGAGGGCGTCTTCACTTCTTACAGCACAGCCCTTTCCTTACATCACCTAGGCATGGGAGCGTGTTGTCGCACACAGGTAGTCAGTCCTGCTGTCCCCAGGTTCTGGGCAGAGCCAGATTGCCCCGTAGGCCACAGCATCCGCCTCGTACAACGGGTTGCCTCAGCGATACCTCTTCTCTTGCCTCTTACTGCCAAGTAACAGAAATATTCTCAGGTTCTAAGGGTTTATTAGCAAATTACCCATGCTGCAACTTCTCCTTTCAACCATGAATTTTCTTAGCACTCTTCAGTATAACTCTCTGAAGAAATCTTCAGAAACAATTGCTGATGCTGCATCATTTTCTCTGCTTTGTTTGGATGAGGCAGGATTTTTCCTGCCGGATCATCACTATCTTAAATACAAATGTTAACATAGACATTTATATAAGCAAAAATGCTTCACAGGTGAATAGGTATGGGTTTTAATGGACTTCAAAATAATTCCAAAAATACCTGCCTTGCTTTCTTTCAGCCATGCCTTAGATGTCATTCTTTATGTGAGCTAAGCTATTTTTTTTTTTCCAAGGTGTTTATTTTTATTCCATCACTTTCTATTTCAGGTAAAAAAAATTCTGCATATTCTCCAGAGGAAACCTCCCAGTTACTGTTGTGGTGCTGCTTTGTGACTTGTGTTACCGTGGCATTCCCCATTTATTTAACAAAATTCAGGCATTTCCCAGTGAAGGAGCGTGTTAGCATGCAAACATAATTTGGATTGTTTCTTTCTCCATGCTAGATAAGAAGATGTGAGGACAAATCAAGTACCAAACAAAAAGAATCCCTATTCCGGATTGTTTGGATTCTTGCCTCCCCACCCAGATTTTTTTAAGAATGCCGCAAGTATGCTGCTGAGATACGTGAAGTTTTTCTTCTATAGTGCCCTACCCAAGATCAAGCAATTACAATTAGTTTAGTTTCTTGTTGTGCTGTGTCTTCACCAACAACTTCTGGTGCATGTCACTGTTTTTACAAACTTCTTTACCAGGCTAAAATGTTTTGACTTTCACAGTGGCTTTCTTGAGTTAGTAGGTAGAGATAGAAGGAGCTAGCAAGCTACAAGCTGGAGTTCTCAGGATGTGGAACAGGCTGCCCAGGGAGGGGGTTGAGTCGCCGTCCCTGGATGTGCTTAAAAAAAGGGTAGATGAGGTACTTAGGACCAGATTGGGTGATCTTAAAGGTCTTTACCAACCTTGGGATTCTGTGATACACCTTGATCAAAAGCCATGACAGAATGTTTACTCCTGATCGGTGCAGAACTAACTAGCTGTATAACTAGTCAGACAGCTGGGCAGGGAGAAACCTAAAGTAAAGTCTTGCATCTGGGAAGGAGTAACCGTCTGTATCAGTACAGGCTGGGGGATGACCTGCTGGAGAAGAGCTCTTTGGAGAAGGACCTGGGGGTCCTGGTTGATGACAGGTTGGCTATGAGCCAGCAGTGTGCCCTGGTGGCTAAGAGGGCCAATGGGATCCTGGGATGCATCAGGAAGAGTGTGGCCAGCAGGTCTAAGGAGGTGATCCTCCCCCTCTACTCTGCCCTGGTCAGGCCCCACCTGGAGTATTGTGTCCCAGTTCTGGGCTCCCAGGGATAAAAAAGCCAGGGATCTCCTTGAGAGAGTCCAGAGAAGGTCTACGAAGATGATTAAGGGCCTGGAACATCTCCCCTATGATGAAAGGCTGAGTAAGCTGGGACTGTTCAGTCTGGGGAAAAGAAGACTAAGGGGGGACCTAATTAATGTTTATAAGTATCTTAAGTATGGGATGCAGGGGGAAATGGCCAGCCCCTTTTCAGTGGTCTGTGGAGACAGAACAAGGGGCAGTGGCTGCAAGTTAGAGCATAGGAAGTTCCGCACCAACATGCAGAAGAACTTTTACACAGTGAGGGTGACAGAGGCCTGGGACAGGCTGCCCAGAGGGGTGGTGGAGTCTCCTTCTCTGGAGATATTCAAAACTCGTCTGGACATCTACCTGTGCAATATGAGCTAGGGACCCTGCTTTGGCAGGGAGGTTGGACCTGATGATCTCTTGAGGTCCCTTCCAACCCCTACGATTCTGTGATTCTGTGATTGAATCTCTCTAAAAACTCATGTTTTCAGGGAAAGGACTGCTCAAAATGTGCAACGGGGAAGACAACTTTCTCTTGTCTATGCTGACTTCCATCTCCAGGGGTGTTTTCGCTGCAAATTCCACCTAACAACTTAAAAAACTGTATTTCATTACAAGCAGGAGGGATGTATCAGCAATTTGGCCTTCCAAGCAGAGCACTGACACTGCCATCTCTCTTGCAGTAGCTTAAGAAAATACGCATTGGCAGTCAAATCAATATATTTGACTCCTGGCATTGTACTGTTTGGCTTCAATGTCCACATAAAGCTTCTTTAGGACGAAACACAAACCCACAAATGTGAAGATGGGGCACTGCGCAAACTGGATGTGTATTACTACTGGGTGGGGGGGGGGGGATTTGCTTCGTTTTGTTGTGTCAGGGTCGTGGCTTCATTTAAGTTTGGGGCTTAAACTAGACATTAAATGAATCAAAATTGATGAGTTTGCAGTTTTAAAGGAAAATTCGTTTCTCCTGCAGCTACAGATGGCACCAAGTTATAGAAGAACGAATAAGCCTTGCCTAACTGCACGCCTTTGTCACTGATTTTTCAGGCTTTAGCTGATAATGTCCATTAAGCTCGATTTCAGTGATGGATACAGAAATTAACCTTGAATATCTGAGCGGTAGTGACAGGCTCGAGCCTTGCCTCAGACAGTATTTGGTTAATTATCTGAGTATCACTGCAAACTGAGCAGATTGCAGCTGGCTGTAATTAGGGCTGAATTGTTCCAAGCCTTCAAGACAATTTTTACATTCATGGGCTCTGCAGCTTTCTGTTGTCCTCATTTCCTGTAACATAAAAGTACTTGTATCTCCAAGAATTTGGGGGGGGGGGGGGGGGGGGGGGGCGTGACTGAGAAAAATATGCACTGCAAGTTTTAGAAAAGGGAAAAGAAACCCAGCAGGAGTCATTGCCAAAAAGTGTGATTTCAGTTGATTAGAAGAAAAGGTGGATCTTCAGAAAGCACAGTGGGTTCTATAAAGTCTGAAATCTGTGCTCTGTAAATCTAGGTCTTAATTAGAGACCACCAGCCTGTGTGGGAAGGAACTTGGACAGCAAATCAGGAGCGCCTGTGACATAAAGCAGTCAATGAAGATTCAGTAATTCAGTAGCCATGGGATACAGCACTAAAAGTGCGATATATCACATCCCATTTGTTGAAGTAAGTCTCCTTTTTTTTTTTTTTTTCCCTCTCCCTTCTGCTGCTGAATTACTAGCGCTGCAGTACTGGCATTTGCTTTTATGGGTGTCCTAGCTTTGGGAAATGCTCCTCATCTTGCTTTCTCTCTTCAGCGCTCAGGTCATTGTGCCCTGTGCTCTGTGCGGCCTCTGCTGTTATCAGCCTTCATTTCAGCTCGTGACTGAGACTAGCAAGCTGTCAAGTTATTGCTCTCTTCAGGGAACAAACAGTCTTTTATTTACAAACCGGTAATAAAATACCAGTAGGGAATTTTATGCACACACTAATGTGGAAGGTGTGTGCCAGGAGCACTGTGGGGTAAAAAAGAGGGGTGGACACAATTAACAGGATAATGTTAAGAGCATCTGCAAATCAGTAATGCCCCAGCCCTATGTGAGGTACAGTAGTCTGTACCTCAAGAACAGGTAAAACCAGGTCAGGTCTTTTTGCAATTTCCCTGAGCCACTGGCAGTTCCCAAGGAAAACATTTGGCCCAAGGGGATCTGCTGGGCAGAACAACTGTGCTAACATGGCTCTTAGACAGCTCCCGTGATTTTAAATGACTGGAAAGTTTTTATTCAACACTATAAAGTCAATGTCAGCCCAAGAGCTTCAGACCAGCATCTGCCTACATGAAACAGCCACCATGAAGCTGTTGGGTCAGCTGAAATTTGTACTGACTACTACTTTGTGGGGTGTGGAGGGGAACTCCTCCCCATCCGCAGGTTGGTTGGCTGCAGTTGGAAAGCTGAGTGTGTTCAAGGGTGTGGGGAGAGTGGCAGAGCCAGTGGAAGTGGTGAGGGTACACGGAGGGGAGTGCTTTCAAATAGCTGTGCCTGGCAAACATCCTACAAGCATAAGGACCTAAACGAAGTTAACTGTAACAAGAGTTTTTCAAGAAAGATGTACAAGTTGAATTTCTTCTTGAATGCAAATTAAATGTATTCATCGGTAGCCTTATTTGCATGTGTCCTTCTACTTATTATCTCTGTATCTGTCTGCATTTTCTTTTCAGGCTTGGATCTGTTCAGACAGGCAGTGACTGTGCAGATACCCCTGAGCTGTAGTTAGAAAAGCTTGTTGCAATGTGGTCATATAAGTGTTTCTACTTAACTTTCCGCCTGTGAGCAATCATTCTTCACTGCTGTGGCATCGTTTGCTAGACGAACGTAGGTCATTAGTGCATCAGAGCACTTTCAGTGCTGCAAGTCTGAAATGCAGAATACTCACACGGGGAAAAAACATTCTGGATTGTGTGTGGAAATCAACTTTTGCTGTTTTCTTTTGTGTGCTTGATTACATTTTTTAATAGATGATTAATGCAGGTTTTGCTGTTTAGACAAGAGTGCTTTACTTTGTGAACTGCTGCTGTGAAAGTTTATGTTCTCCAAGCACAGAATTTGTAATCACAGATTCTGTTTATTGACTAAAAGTAAGTCCCTTAATACTCAGTGTCTAGGTAATTTCCTTGAAACTTCAATATGACAAGAAAAAAACAGCTGAAGAGATAAGTAACTGATACACAAACCTTGTACATACGTAACAGTTTCACCTCTCTCTCTCTCTGTATATATATATTCACCTGAATATATACTGATGGATCACTTATACGTGGTTTGATGTTAGTGAAGTGGGTCTAGTAACTAGCCCTGAGCAGAGGGAATTGATGATCTGTACTCCTCCAGCTTCCACAGGCCAGCCCTTCTCCTCCTTAGCCTGGGCTAGCACTTGCCCAAAGGAAGCAGGAGGTGGGGATTAAATTCTTTCCCTTTCTTCAGTTTTGGTTTGTGATAAGCACTGGTGGTACGAGAGGCACGGCTGCACGGTGGCTTGCGACAGTGCACGCACAAACTGGGACTAGAACAGGCTTATAGACGACGTAGCCAGAGTCCCCATTTGGCGTGTTTATATTTCAGTGGGATGCTGACCATGGTGTGTTTTCCAAGTGTATGGAAAGAGATTTCAGTTCTCATGACAAAATGTTAAAGGTACCACTTGCAACCAAGTCCAGGAGCTCTCCAAAACTGCCTCAGCTCTGCACTGCAGTTCATGAGGTGATGAGTCCTGCAGTGATCCCGTGTTCCCGACTTTCTTGCCCTGCGTGGAAGTTTAAGCGTGGATCTCACCGTACAGAGACCTGTGTAACTTCCAGCGTGAGGAATAATGTTTCATAATTGTTGGGAGCGGAACGCTGACTGCGATGCCTGCTGACCTCTTTGTGCAGCTATGTGCCACGGAAGAAATGGCTTTGCTGTTGAAATGTGATTGCAGTACGCTGTGATGTTTAATGCATCATTTTAATGGGACTCTCAAAAAGCCTAGTATTTTGGTACGTTATTATCTCAGACTCTGCAGTTGTTGTTTCTTATTTAAATGTCCTATTTCACTTGAGATTTAATGTAATTAGAACCAGCCTGTGGAAAAATCTTTTTCTATTATGTCTTAGCTATTGTTCCAGTCAAGATGGTAAAGCAAATCAAACAGGATATAATGAAAATGATAAGACCGTTTGCAAGAGGCAGCTTTCCTGGGGGAAGTAAAAGACAGCACCACTTTTCATTCAGCTTGGTGTTTCTAACTGTGGCGTGTCCCTTGAACAGCTCCACTGAGACTTGTCCAACACACCTGAGAGCAGAATCAGGGGTGCCTGCCAGCAATCCGACTGACTCATCAGGGGAAGCCGAAGTACCACAGCAATAAGCCTCCTCTTCTATTAGTGTTGCTTTGCCACCCTGCCCAGCCAGCACTAGGGCTACGTCACACCAACTGAGGTACACATGAAGGACCTGCTTTGGTATTAATATGCATCTCCTTATTTTTGTTTTCTCTAACTGTAGCACCTCGAATGGGGAGGTATGTCCAGAGGGTAGTATCCAAAAAGGTACAGCGAAGACATTGATACCCAAAGGCCTAGCGAGGCGTGTGTCCTCGGATGAGAAGTGATGTTCCTGGGACCGAGGGGGTAGGTAAGAGAATCCAAAAGGCAGCGCGTGTCGGTTCCCTTGGTCTGGCTTAGAGGCAGGTGTCAAGCAGGGACCGCAGAGAGGGACCTGCTAATGTGGTTTTTGAGGAGCTCTGCATCTTTCAGAATTCATACGAGGTTCATAATTGTGTTTCAGAGCCATTTTGCCATGTCTTTACTCTTCTCTGCACAAACCACTTTGTGCCCTTTGAACAGACATTTGTATTGTCAGCATGTATTACAGTAATCTATATTAATTCCCAGTAGTATTGATAAACTTTGAGTCAGCGAGGCTTGATGAAGAGGCTGCGTGCCACAGAACGTAGGTGGAAGTGCCATGCTTTCAAGGGGTGACAGCGAGATTTTCAGGCTTGCTATTTTAGCTCATAACAGCTGTGTATCGATGGATCTGGTTTCCGAGGTGCACAATGCCTTGCCATTGCCCAGCAGCCTTGTGTCTTCAGTCATCCTTCACAATGGGGTTTTGAAAACGCGGAGAAGTGCAGCACCTAAATCTGTCTGCATGCACGTGTCAAGCAACAGATCAGTCCTGCTTTTCAAACGGTAATGGCATAGAAATAATCAAAATTCCAATTCAAGCAATTCGAACTATGTTTAAACTTCAGATGGCATTTTAAAAAAAATACCTACCTGCAAAAAATTCTCTTGTCTGCAAGCTTCTGGTTTTGGTTCTAACTTACAGAGCACTTAGGCACAAGTTTGTCTCTTTATCTTTGGAACAAAGCAACCAGTAACTTCTTCCTCTCCCCTTCCCCCATTCCCTTTCTGTGAAGAAATCATGGAGTGCTTCGAGTCCAAATGCTGCACATGAGTATTTATAAGAACTTTTAGCAAGGCAGTGCTTTGTGGCAGTGTCAGAATGTGGGTACTAAAGTACCTGGAATTTCTCCAAAGCTGTGCTTGCCCTTTATTATTTTGGGCATGGAACTGTAGGCTCCTCAGGGCTGGGGGGCTGCAGCTGGTGGTGGTGACAAACCACAGGCATCATTGCTGTGGTCCCTGCTTCTCTGATAAAATGCTGATGCTGAACATTTAATAAGAATACATTTTTTCATGCATCGTATATATTTAAGTTGCAGAAAATTGCTAGGTAGGAATCTGTTACCTGCAGTGGACAAATACCTCATTCCCTGCATTTATACTTTGGTCCTGGAAGAAACAGAGTTAAATGTCCCCTGCTTGAAATACTAAGGCTGTAGAACAATCAAATGGCCCTGGAGCATGCTCTGCAAACCCTGTGGAGTTGCCTCTTCTGAATGCAAAAAATGTTTCAGTCTTCACTTCTTCCTCCTCCGCGTGTTGTCTCTGGGTAAGCAGTGCAGCCTGTGAATGCCTAATACTGGCTGCAGTGCCTAGAAGCGCACTGCACCTGGAGCGAATGGAGACAGTAGTTAATAGTGGTATTTATCCCCTTCGCATCCTTGGAGCACTTTGATCAGATTCAGCGGGTGAGCTGTCTGAGGGAGAGGAGAAAGAAGAAAGACTTTAGAAATAAGCAAAAGGGAGGGGGGAGTGGCCATTGTTGCTTTCTCAAAGCTGAAGATAATTTTATTACTGGGTTTGGAAGTTCCTTGCTTGTAATGTTATGTATTATAATCTCTCTCCTCCTCCTCTTCCAAATAAACAAATTGCCGTGAATTGCGTGTGTTCATGTCTGCAGAGTTACTGCTTTAATTGAAGATTTGCTTATTTAAAGTGCTTGCTTAAAAGCTGGATTGTGTTGTCAGTGTTGGAAGAGATTTATCAGAGCTTTGTAAACTATGTGCAGGTCAGTGCGAACACACAGGTCACAGAATACAGCGGTGAAACGTCCCTGGTGTTGGTACAGCAGAACCACTACGAAGACAATGGTGGGAATGGTCCCAAAAGCCATTGCTGTGGGCAAAGCCCCGTGAGCTCATGTGGAGCCAGTTGCCATCGGTACCCAGCAGCACCCGGCTGGCCTTTACTACATCATTACTAGTGATGTTTTGACAGACTGGTTTCTGTGTGGATTTTGTTTAAACATTCAGTGGGTTTACCTCTTCCCTTGGGATAAGCTGGCTACCTAAATTATTTTTCAGGTGCTTCATTACTAGTACAGTTTTTCCTTTTTCCTTTTTTTTTCCATGATGTCAGGTCAATTTCAAGTCCTCTTTTATCTGGTTGCAGTACTTCAGCTTTCTGCCTCTGATGTGTCTGTCTACGTAGGTCTCAATCCAAAGATCTCAGAAGTGTTCCAACGGGTTTTGAACGGCTTCCTTCTTTGTGGGGGTGTTTAAATCTGCACAGTAGACACTTCTGTGCCGCTGCAGTATGCAGGCTGCACAGGTGTATTGTTAGAGAAAGCACTGCTTATGTGACTTTAGCTACTGCTGTGCTTAACTTTCCGAGAGGGATTGCAATCTTTCCCAAATGTTTTGAGGACAGGGATTTTTAGAATCATTTTCCTGACTAGGAAAGGAGATCTGTGAGAGACAGTATCAACGAGCAGGTTACGTTGCAATTAAAGTTGTCTGCTGGCACTATTACATTTCTCCTTGTATATTACAATGAAGGAAAATACTGCTCTGTTGTGCTTCAGTTCCATTTACAAAGCTTTCAAGCCAGCCACTTGCCACAGAACCCCTGAACATGTAAGACTCACGACTTGGTTACCACTGTAAGTACTCACCTGAGATCTGTGTGAGTGTGTTGAGCTGTAGTAGCAATGCTGAATCTTGGTCTCGCTGTTCCATGTTTGCATCTACAGGAAAATAAAGGCAGTGTCCATGTTGCTGTGGGATAACATCAAATCCACGCAAAGAGCTTAAAAAGATGACAGTCCTTAGACAATAATAACAGCGAGGGCTTTTGAATCACACGCTTCATTGGGAAGATTGACATTGGACTTTAAAAAAGAAATTAGTTTGACAGGTCTTAATAATTTTGTTGTTCACATTTTTAGAGTGTGAAAACAAAGTGTGCACCAGTAAAAGGACAGGGGTAGGGGTGCCAAGCAGTGAGGTTCTGGAGGTCTGTCAGTTTCCATTTGCCTGTGGATCCTGCCATGTTGCAGGTGCACAGAGATTTGAGGAAGAACTTTTATTACTTTTACGTAGCCTTAAGCTAGTTCTTCCATTACATGCTACGAAACAAAACTCGGTACCTTCCTTACAGCGTGGCTCCATCGCTAAAGGGAACACAGGGCTGGTACAAGGAATTAGCTTTTCCCCTCCTTCAGCTCAGCCCTGCTCACATTAAGGATGATGTTGCCCGATTTCAGCAAGCAGCTGTCTTGTTCCCTCTGTGAAGTCTCTCTTCTGCTCTTTTCCTTCCCAGTTCTTATTTCTCCAAGTTTTAGCTTGTAATTAAAAGAGTGGCTGAAGAGTGAAAAGGGAATTTTTCCAACTGGTGTTACTTGTGAAACGCGATGTATCGCCCACACGTCCCAAGGCAATGACTGAAGATCTCGTCTAATTTGTCTTACTTGAGATTTAAGCGAAATCATCTGCTGAGTGTTTCACACTCTCTGTGTGCGTTACGATTCACCCAGCCTTCTCCGCAAAGTAAAATGTGAGAATAAGACATGGTTAATGTCCCAGGCTTTTATGTGTAGAGAACAAATTTAACATAGAGCGTTAGAGATAGGGGCCTACAGTCTATCTGCTGACTACACAATGCTAATTAGCATTATGAAACCATCCTTTTGTTAATCATGTTGAATTATATCAGCCTCGGAAGAATTCTCTGCTGGAACAGAAGTACAGCCTGTCAGTACTGAATTGCATTTGGCAAATGCGGAGGGCTTGGCAGCGGAATGGCAGTCGAAGGGCGCAAAGTGGCACCACCGCTCGAAATGGTGCGAGTGTGCTGGGCTGTGCACCTGCTTCCCAACACCAGCCTGCCTAGGAGAGACCTGGGGCGTAGAGCACAGCGGAGTCGGCTCAAGCACCAACATGTCCTTGAAGGTGGGATCTTCCTTAGGCACACCTGGGGTGAAGGTAAACAAGAGGTCCTATGAAGCTGCTCAGTACAGCCAGGGTGTTGTGACTTCCTACTTGTCCTTTGCTCTGCTATGGGACTTTGTGGAAGTAATGGAATTTATTCTTCTCCCTAGAGAAAGAAAGATTTTCACCTAGCTCAAGTTCTTCTGTTAATACGTACTTTGAGAACTGTTGCAGCCCAGTGCCAGTCTGCTCCAGGTTCTCATGAAGCATCACGGGCCAAGTCCTCCAACTGCATACAGGTGTGATAGACAGCTGATAAACATCCTGTTACTGAATTCCTTCATTTCTTACCACATTCTGGCTTCCCAACATAGTTCTTCTGCCTTCAACTATGACACATTACAATTTCTATCAAAATTCAGGCTTTGGGGTGACTGTCAACAAACTTGGTTTCAACAAAAGGCTTTTTAAAGCAGATGACTTGAGAAAGCTGGCGCTCATCTGAGTGATGGTTATAGAACTGATTTGGGTAGTGGCAACTTAAAACAGCCCTAGAGGGTGAAATTAATAGTGAGGAATTTTCTGGTTATGCCAAAAGGTGTTTCTCTAAGTCTTTGTGGAAATCTGAAGAGTTAAACCTTGAATATTTACGCAGATTACTCTGGTTTATTTTCTATTGAGTAGCTGGCTGGTGCTATTGCAAACAAAGGCTTGCTTTTTGAAATAGCTTTAAAAAATCAAATGCAAATTCCTTGTATTTGCAAAGCCACGTGTCACCTTTTTGTCATGCCTCTGTACGCCTTCTCTCTAGATGCTGAGTTTTACTGAGCTGTGACTAGGTAACCTCCTTGACAAGTATGCAAAACAATAAATTAACTTACAAACGTCGTATGTTTTAACTTCATATTTTGCTATGTTCATGGAATCCCATACTGGTTTGGGCTGGAAGGGGCATCAAAGCCCATCTAGTCCCAGCCATGCCAGGGGCAGGGACACCCTGCACTAGCCCAGGGTGCCCAAAGCCCCATCCAACTTGGCCTTGAACCCCATCAGGGATCCTGGGGCAGCCCCAGCTTCTCTGGGCACCCTGTGCTAGGGCCTCCCCTCTCCCCGGGAAGGATTTCTGCCTCCCAGCTCCTCTCCATCTCCCCTCCTGCAGCTGGAGGCCATTCCCCTTGGTCCCTGCCCTTGGAACCGGTCCCTCTCCAGCTTTCCTGGAGCCCCTTGAGGGACTGGAACGGGCTTGGAAGTCTCCTTGGAGCCTTCTCCTCCACAGGCTGAACCAACCCTAGCTCCCTCAGCCTGCGATGAAAATGCAGTATTTATGTAGATTAGGCCTGAGTGTCGGTGATAGCTCTGAAACTGCTTGCAAGTAGGACGTTGGCACCAAGTTGGTATAAATCTTTGTCATAAAACTAGTCAAGGTTTTTTTATGAGTTGTCTGAAAGAAAATGTAAATAGGGGGAGCAGGAAGCTTGAAAGCAGATACTCAGTGATTGCATAGAGAAAAAGCTCAAGCAGATAATTTGTACCTCTTATGTGCAATTGTAAACTGGGAATAAAGAGCTTAAGCCAGGCTTGCCTGACTCTATCAAGAGAAGTGAAGATCCTCAGAAGCTTGTGGAAGTCCTGACCACCCCATTACCATAAGTTCTGGATAACAGTCTGGGCTTTAAAGGACATTTCCTGCACTCCACATTAGGAGGGATCTATTTCAGGGGTGAGAAGGGTTTGTTTCCACTATGTTTGCCACCAGCATGAAGCTCCGGGAGTGCTGTGTTGTCTCTTGCAGAGTGACAGAAGTCACTAATGATTAAAGGTTTGAGCAGCTTGTTTTCCAGAGAAGACTTGAGAGCTCGAATTGCTCAATTTTTTAATGAAAAAGCAGCAATATAGAACCCATAGACTTAGGTGTGGGGGCAAAAGGAACGAGTGACACTGTGATGTGTAGCAGTTGCAATTACCGTCACAATTCCCCATTTGACTCGCAGTTGGGTTCCCATATACTGTTTATGTAATGAACATATGCCACCATGTGCGGCTAAGCCAAGTTTGAGCCCATGACCTTGAAACCTGCCACACGGATCTTTGCCATAGCAATGGTGAGATGAACCAGCGCAGTGAGCGCATAGGCTCTTCTGTGGACTCTTCTTGGGAGGGGGGCCTGGCACAGGCATCCTCTTCTTGCGCACAGTGGTGATGAAACAGTGTTGGGGAAGCAGGGTGCTTTTTCTTCATTTGACAGAGTACTGACATCATCTCCTGACCTGTCCAGGGAAACTGAGCCCAACAGGGAGCAGTGGGAGCACTAGTGCTACTGCCTTGAATTTGATATTACGTTCTCTCCCAGACATCCTCTCCGGTTGGCAGGGGTGTAACCGCACAGGGCTTAGCGGGGTTTCTATGAAATCTGGTCCTGCAGAGCGATCCTGCGAGCTGATAAGGAGTTAGTTGGGTGGGATTCAGCTTTTACCTTCAGATCCCTGTAGGTGAGTCATCTTAGTAGTGCAAGATTAGAACATTCACGTTGTGGTTTTTTTCTGGATAGAAAAAGCGTTCCTTTTTCTGTCAAGCAAAATTGAAGCTTGGCAATCAACTCCTTCAGGAAAACACTTGTATCTGTAGAGAAGAACTAAAGAAAGAATTTGAGTACCATTTCTGAAAACAAATGTTCATGTTGATTTTCTTCCTCTTGTCTTTGCTAGAGCTTGTTTACAGCCCTTGAGTTGTGTTGTTCCATACTGTGTCCTGACCCATGAACAAGCACTGGCTATGTTTCAAGCTATTTACTTTCAAGTATGATCAGCAGCCTCTTAATTAGTATCAGAGCACTCCAATGGCATGGCTGTCCTAGGTGAAAGGAACAGCTTTGTGGGCACCCTGGGCTGGCAGGAACACTTGGAGCAGTGGGGGGGTGCCAGGCTTGCCTCAGGATGCTGTTGCTCTTTGTGATAAGCCACCTCCGGTTTTGAAGCAGCAGGATGCTCCTGGTGCCCTCAGAGGGGTGTAGGGTTTGCCGGCATGAAGTCAGCATGCTCGGAAGCAGTAAGCCGTTCCTCCTTTCCTTTTCCTCATCTTGCAGCATGAAAAATAGAGGTTTGCATACTCAATAGGTTCAGCCATCTATCTCTGCAGATGAAGGCTAGCTCCTCTCACAGAACGCAGATTGCCCAGCTGCGGGAAACAGTCACTGAACGTAAAGATAAAAACTAAAGCAGAATTTCTAGTGCGTTCCCTTTTGTATTCTGTCCTGGTTATATTTACTGATGCCTTCACTGCATAGCTCCTCTGTGTAGGGATTATTTTGAAGTATGGAATCAGACTGAAATAAATTACTGGGGGTTTTTGGGGCTGTTTCCCCTGCCCTCTGATGTATCATGGGGGTTTTAGCAGCCTATGACGATGTTTTCTGACTGGTAGATGCCCTGTATTGTGCTGTTACTCCTTGTCTGTCACCATGAAGGGATACAGCTGTACCACAGAGCTCCTCCCAAGGCACCTGGAACACTGGTGTGTGGTGAGCTTGAAGATGCTGCGAGCTCCAGTTATCAGGCTAAAGAGCATGATTCTGTGGAAACTACTGGTTCTTCTCTGTGGTCTGATGGGGGTATTGCTTTTCTCAGACTTTGGATCTGTTTCCACACCACTGGTTTTTTTTTTAACTTCACCACCAGTAAACAATAGTATCTTTAACCTTCTGACTGGCAGCTTGTTACTCATTTCATTGCTGTGGCTTACGGGTGCAGATTAAAATTTCTTGCCTTCATCATTCCTGGTAGAGTAGCTTATTGAGGTGGATAAATGGCGTGCTAATTACAAGAGTAGTCTGAGTGCGAATAAGCTGTTTGAACTAGCTTTGACGGCCAAAAATCTACCTGTAGCTAGATTCTCAGGATTATCAAAGAGATCCTCAAATTAGAACGTCTGTCTTTGATCATAAATGCAAGGGACAGGGCAAAACGAGTTCACCCAGAGGAAGGCAGTGGGAGGAGATGGTTGCTGTGGAATCGAACCTGAAGGAGACTTTGCAAAGACTTGAGCTCTTTCAGCCACTTGCTTCACCAAGCAGTGAATGAGATATCATTATGCAGCTCAGTTTTATTGTTATTTTCCACCATAAATTAATCATGTGTGTGTCTTCAAAAGTTTAATTACTATTTAGGCTAGTTGTAGAGAAAGATCCCTTTTCTAGCAGTCCTTTGTTGCTGTACCCTGATTTTTCTGCCTCATAGTATGACGAGGTTCAAACAATACTAATCCTCTATAAGGCTTCCCTTTGGCCTCCTTACCTTTGTAGTTACTACTGTCTTACTCATTGCTACAGACTTCTGTGGATCATGGTAAGACATCAGCTACAGTACCACCCAGTCACTTGGCCCCAGTAGTTTATAGGCTATAGCCAACATGAGCACGTAGTCGTAAGAAACAATGAATTCGAGGAACATTTCTAGGGCTGAGGTTGAGCCTGGTAGAAGTTAAAGGTCTTGTCCCCAGGATAAGAAAATAACAGCACGTGAGTATTGTTTCAGTATTTGGTTGCTTTGCTACATCAGACTAGAAGTGCAGGATCTGATAAGGCAACACCAGCATCTTGTTCTTCCCAGAGATTAATTTTGAGACAGGCCTTGCCAAGGGAAGGCCTGTGGAAGGGTATGGACTGGGGATCTGCTGGAGAAGGATCTGCGGGCATGAAGAGACCAGCAGCTGGTGCAGGATTTCATCAGATGGGTACCTTGTGCCCAGCACAGCGCCAGGAATTGTCCCCCAGGATAAGAGTCTTCCAGCAGCAGCCCTGTTCCCCACACTGCTCGGATTTCTTACCGGCCAATAAAGGAATAATCTGCTAATGAGCATTTTTTTCTCCTCAACTCAGCTAGTGCTTTAAGCACTGAAAGTGGCAGCTTTGGATTTACCCCACCTAATACCACTGTCAGTGCCTCATCCTGCATGCAGATGTCCAGCTGCTTTCTCAATGCAGCAGACCCTCTTGATCTCCACACCAGCTCATTTCAGGAAGTGTTTCATACGCAATAACTTTCTTTTTACTCATTTAAATAGGTTGCATTAGGCTTGTTGCTGTCTTTTCTCTCTGTTTTTTTTGAGACAGACTCTAAATGGGAACGCCCAGCCTATCATCTTTCTGTGATGGATCATTTAATAGAACATCATTTGTCTTGATTTGGAACTGAACTACCCTAATCTTTTTGTTTCACTTAATATGGAGAGCTTTTCAGCCCTTAAAGTATTTTGTGGCTGGTTTATGCTGATTTTCTTCCTGAGATGTCATAAATAAAACTGAACACAATATTCCGTACATCATGTCATGGATTTCCTTATGCTGGGAAAGTATGCAGTGTGCTGCCTGCCCTGCACATGGTGTCACAGCCTTTGCACGTCTGCAGTTAGTTACAAACTTGAAATAATGTCAGTTCTGTTTTGCCTGTCATCTCATTGTTTGGTAGGAAGAAGAGCAAGTGTCCTTCACCGATCTCAAGATGTGTGTTCCGTTTGTACTGTGCTTATCTCCTGGCTGGTCTGGCTCTGATCGTGAAGGGCCATGTCATTTTATGTGGAGCTCAGCCACGCGGTTCTCGAGTTTCTGCTCTTGGCTTTACACAGTCCAGCCTGTCCGTGCTGTTGCTCTCAATTTAACAGCTATTTTTAATATCTCAGGGCTTTATAACGGCTGGTAGTGGTTTATTTTTAGACTTAATTCTCTCAGGTCTTTATTTAAAAACTCATAAGGATCTTGGGGTGGAGGGTAAGAGTGAGGGAGGGTAATCTGGCTTCTCTGCAATGTTTTGTTGTCTGTATACTAGCTGACCTCTTACACTGGCTGCGATCCACTAGTTCTCTCAGAAGTTATCTGCTCTTGGTACTGCAGTGGTTTGTCTTGGGCCGCTTGTCAGCAAGATCCTTCGTATCCTTTCTAATACCATTTTGTATTTTGCTATCTACAAGGTACTTTGCTAAATCAGAATTGATATATTTTTGGCAGTTGCGGCTTTTACTGCGTTAGGTGTTCACCATAAAGATCTTCGGAGCCAGAGGTTGCAGTAGTCCAAGGGAGAGAGTTTTAAATGTAATTGAAGTCGCAGATTTGATGGATTCGATAAAACAGCAATGACATACACTGCTTTCATTCTCAAACTGTGCTCAGCAGAAGGGTAACCACAACCATCGCTGGGGTTTGTAACTAAGAGAGGCAGTAAAATCTTTTTCAGGTATTTCATCGTTGTCTCTCATGGGTACGTTTTGGAGGCCTTGAGTAAAGGTTTGGTAAAAAACATTTCTAGATGTTTTCATGTGCCTAAAAACCCAGCAAGAAAGATCAAAGGGCAGGATTTCAAGTGAGCCTGGGAAAGGTAAAGCAAAGATAATTAGGTTGGTCGAGGAAGAGTCAAACCAGTGTGTTTTTAATGCTCCGAGAGTATAATTGTGTTTAAACAGGGTTGGGACGGACTTAAATACACTGACATCGAGGATTATTTTTTTAAATTATCATTATCATACTTGTTCCTGATGTGCTTACCCTTTTTAGGAGGGAAGGGAAACAAACTGTAAGTCCAGCTTACCTTAGTGTTGTTTATAAATATCTTAAGTATGGGATGCAGGGGGAAATGGCCAGCCCCTTTTCAGTGGTCTGTGGAGACAGAACAAGGGGCAATGGCTGCAAGTTAGAGCATAGGAAGTTCCGCACCAACATGCAGAAGAACTTTTACACAGTGAGGGTGACAGAGGCCTGGGACAGGCTGCCCAGGGAGGTGGTGGAGTCTCCTTCTCTGGAGATATTCAAGACCCGTCTGGACGCCTCCCTGTGCAGTATGAGCTAGGGACCCTGCTTTGGCAGGGGGGTTGGACCTGATGATCTCTTGAGGTCCCTTCCAACCGCTGTGATTCTGTGTTTTCTTTTCCAAATGTAAGCTAATTTTCAGTGTGAGTATCCTTAAAGAATACACTGCGTGCCGTTGGCTGAATATCATTGTAATATCATGTGGGTGTATCTGTCTGGTCATGATAAAGTTCAGTTTTACTCCTGCTAAATGATGAGTCTTTCCAAAATAGGGGGGAAAAAACTAAACCCAAAAAGTTTTCTCCAGTTCAGAATCTCTTATTACCGGGCTGCTTCTGGGATGGTATCCAAACCCGCGCTGTGGCTGGACTGTTGGGCCTCAACACCCAGTGTGAGAGCTTGTCCTTATCACCAGGTTCTGTAGTTGAAATGTGATGACGCAAAATCTAATCAGATTACCTGGGCAGCTCCTGAGGACATTGCTTGCCTTTTCCCTGCTCCGTGGCCTTATCTGCTTGGGTTAGGTAAATTGTGAAGAAATGCCGGTTTTCTTCTGAAGCGTTACAGATTGTCTAGCCCTAGGCAGGCTTTTGCTCCAGTTCGTTGGTTATTTCTATCATGGTATATTCTTACAGGTTCTAGGCAGAGGGAATGTTCATGGGTTGCCTTCACTCGCTTAGTTTTATGAAATATTTATGTAATTTAAACTGTCTTTAAACGAGAGGAAAATATAGTGTGGGAGGTTAAAAACACGACAAGTTCGGAGTTGTTTTCCTGACTGTTTCATACGGTCTCGCAGCGAGGTTGCAGCCAGGGGTTCTTGGAGTCTTTGGGGTAGCGAGTTACTGAGTTTCACGTTTATTCCTGGCATTCTACCATGTGTGCAGGAAGTGCCATTACTGGCCCAAGCACCACATTTCAGTGTCAGGACCTGTTTCTGGATCTTGGGCCACGTGGTGAGTCGCTGCTCTTCTCCACGAATATCTGGGTTGTAAAACGCTCGTGTGCCTTTGTGAGGTGCTGTGGGATCCGCGAGTGTGCTACTCCTGTTGGTTTAATATCGATACTGGGCTACTCGTGTTGGTTTAATATCGATACTTTGGCAGTTATTTCCAGCCCGCGCTGTGTACATAAGAGCACCTGGGTTTCGGTTTGAATTTTGTTACTATTGCTCGATTTACATGTCATTAATACGTGCTGCAAGCAATGAACCATAAACAAGCCTGTTTCTCATCATGTCTTCAAATTGGGAGCGCAACTCCCTTGGCTGCGAAGCTCCCCTCTCTGCGTCACATCCCATGTATATAACACACGTTGCTGGTACCCTCACCTGGGGCTCCACTTCCCTTTGAAGTCCAACAAATGATGTAAAGCTTAAGAAGAAAACATTTTCTACGCTGTGAAAGATGAAAGCAACCTAATTAGCGACTGTCACGTCTGTTCGTGGCCCCAGTTACCCGTGCTGGATGGTTCAGTGGCCTTGACACTTGACACTCTCAGGGAGATGGAGCCTTTCTGCAGCCCCCTGCCACCCAAGCAGGACCGTGAAGTGGGAGTATCTGAAAAGTCTCTGAAAATGTTTGCAAATGTTTTATGAGGAACACAAATCAGGTAGTGGCGTACAATAACCATCGCTTTATTCTTGCTACATTAGACTGACCCTGCTCTTAACGATGATCGGTGACTGTCCAGATCCTTCTTAAGTGGCTCAGACAAACCCACAAAGCTGTAGTGGTTGGTTTGGGTAGCCCTGTATAGGAAACCTGGGTTGGAGTCTTTATTTTTAATTATTTTTTCAGTCTGAGGACATGCCTGCCAACACTGAGAGGCTTGTGGCTTGTTCAGCAGCAATTTATCGGGCTGCTGTGATGACAAGAAGGCTGATGGATTCGATTGATTCTGCAGCGTAAAATTTGCCGGCCCGTTTTCACGGAGAGCGGTGCTCATGTTTGAACACCTGGAGGAGGGCAACCAAAAGGAGATCTGCAGCGAGCACACCTAGTGAGTGGAGGAGAGCTCAGAGACGGGAGTGTTCCAGCTACAGATGAGGAAACGCACGCTTGTGCGTGTTGCTCCGCAGTGTCGCAGGCGTTCGTTTAAGGGGAGGGCTTTTTGCAGCATGCAGCATTGAAAACACATGTCTAATAGGTGCATTCATTTTAATATGCTCGTTCATTGAGCGGGCCTGATTAATTAGTACGTGTCACCATCTGGTACTTACTGAGACTATTCATTTTTAAAATGTTGAAATTGTAGGGAATGTTGCACACCAATTAAGTTCCTTTTAATTGGATTATGTTAGTATAAAGTATTGCTGGAGAAGGCCTTCATTGTGATTCAGCCAGCATGCCTCTAAAGGAGACCCGCCAGCCTAAAATTACTCGGAACAAAGGGAAAATGCCTGAAATGCATGTTTATTACTATCTTTTGTGCACTCAATGACGATGATGTCAACAAATATCAGTTGGGAAAAGACTTGTGCATTTCTGTGCAGGGTTCTGGATGTCTCAGCTTATGACTTCATGCTGCAACTCCAGATCTGCTGCCATCTCCCTCTCACCTGGAAAGTGAGAGGTTGCTTGATAATCAGTAGGGCCAGGCGGAGCCTTCCTGCGTGCGGACTGAAATGAGGAGTGTTGCTCTCATTTACACAGAGAGTGATTTGGCCTTTAATGCTGGTAAACTCTGTGTTGATTCAATCGTTTAGTGAATGAAGCATCAGGATCTGCTGGCCACAGCACCGCGTTAGGAGCCGAGCTTGTCTGCCTGTGCTCGTTCCTGTCACTGTGACTCACTTGCTAAAGTTTAGTTCCTTGGTGTCGCTGCGCTGCAGTGTTTCCCTGGATAAATAGTGAGGAGTTAATGTTTACAGACTCCCACAAAGGGCTTTGAGAGACAGGGATGAAATGCACAGTGTTGATGCTGTGTGTTTACCCTTGGTGCTTGTTTAGGAAGCCTACAGCTGGGTTGTCTTTAACGTCTGAGGTTGGTGCTGCCTTGATTTTGCAGAGATGGAGTATCTCCACCTAAGTTCGTTCCATCAAAATCCTTGTTTTGGAAGAGCCAGGAGTTCTGCAGGGTACACGCTCCCTGTCCTTTAGCACTTCATGGGCTGTCACGGGAACAGGGATGTTACGGAGCAAGAGATACCCGATCGCTAGATCTGCTGTGTGACTGCCTGCATCTCTTGTTGACCTTGGCTCTTTGGAAGAGTAGGGTAAGAGTAGTAGCGAGCTAGTCGACAGGGTATATTTTCTAGCTGTGTCGGTGTGCGTTTGGGTTCTCTTCAACGGGCTCTGCTGCCTCCTGCCAAGTCACCAGCAGTGGGAGCAGCAGCCTGCGCCTGTGGAGGATGGATGGCTCTGCAGCTTCTCAGACTGAAGGAAGATTTTGGTCCTCTTAGTGCTCATAATCACTCTCACTATAATTACCCATCATCACAGGGACTCTGTCGTTGCAGCGGTAAGTGTATTTTCTTGAACAGAAGAGGAAAACATGGGGAAAATCACTTTCAGTTGCACAGCAATGAAGAAACCGCCTGAGTTATTGTTAGAAGGTAAACACTTGTTTAGGTATATAAAGGTCGCTGTGAATTTAATCTGAGGTAGCATAGGAGGGCTGCTGCTTTGAGTACCAAAGCAGCGCAATGCTGAATTGGTTTGTTTGTGTTTTTTCCTGTGTATTTCCGTTTCGTTCCACCTGCGGGCGGTCTCAAAGCATGCTATAGGAGCTGCTCGGCCCGCACGTGCCGAAGGCAGCTGGAAACCCCACTGTGGTTTATAAACCCAAGAAATCAGCAGCTCTTCC
Organism: Porphyrio hochstetteri; assembly: GCA_020800305.1. NCBI lineage: Eukaryota > Metazoa > Chordata > Aves > Gruiformes > Rallidae > Porphyrio > Porphyrio hochstetteri. The sequence goes on along the minus strand of CM036915.1, from coordinate 11,190,831 downwards.
CCACTTCACAGGCTGTGTCAAAAGCCATGTTAGAGAGAATGGTTGTCATCAAGCCACTTCCATAAGCTGCTGAAGGGCAGTATCTCCACATGCACCTGTACACGTCGTACCCATTTTCTGCATACAAGGTGACGTGTCTGCATTTACACGGACATATCCTTTTATTTTTAAGCCAAGTCACTGCAGGTGTGTGACTCCCAGGACATGTGGGTTGTACATTTGCACAGCCCTCTGCCCGTGCTGTGGTTGTTATTCCTGGCTGGGGTGTCGTGATGTGGTTCTGCAAAGTTCCTCGCAGTCAGCATCCACACAGTGAGTGTAGCAGTCACTTGGGTTGGAGGAGAAGGCCTTGGTGTCAGTGACGCTCAGCACAGTACAGTGAGCTTTCCCATTTCTACCCCAACGTTATTAGCAGAAAACACGGAGCCCAGAAGGCCATAAAGCTGTCCGGTGTGTGATAGTGTTCCAGCGCAAGTGCAGTTTATGCCACCTCAGAGAAATAATACCACCCAGTTAAACCTTAAAAGCCATGCACACACACTAATCCTTCTGTTTAAATTGTTTGTTCTGAGGTTTTAGGTAACAGAGAAATACATTGTCCAAGAAAGCATTTAGTTTTGACTCCCATTAGTGTAACTTCACTCCTTTTGTTAAGTACATGAAAGGAAGGTGCTAGCCAGGGTATGGAATGCCAGTTCGCACCTGTGCGCTCTCTCTAATTTTAGGAGAGTTATTTCTCAATATAATTTTTCTGCTTACAATATATGGGCTTTTGTGGAGTCTTGAAGCAACGAATCGTGGCAGAGATGAAAAAACATACGAAGGCATTTTCCTCTGTATATTTAAAACAAAGGCTGAAACCTTGGGCTGATCTCTATCTGGCAGGCTTTCTATCTCTTAGGTCATCCAGAGAAAGCTTTTGGCACAGACTCTTTGGCAAAACGCTTTGTCTGGAAACATATTTAGTCAGCTTATGAAATATGAGCGCCCTGGTAGCGCGGATGTGTCTGCAGATAGTCTTAATAGAGTTAGGCTTCAGCCCCATCTGCTGTTGGAACAGGATTGAGGTGTTGGAGTCGTTCAGCCTAGGACAGCCTTTTGCCAAAACCCGGAGCGCGGTACGTGAGGAGACTGACAAATTCATCCGAGCATCACTTTTACTAATGGCTTCTATTGTTCCCTATGTGGATGAAAATCAGTTGTGCCCGTGGTGGATGCCAGTGTAGCTGTCCTAGTATGAGTTGCTAACCGCTGGCTCACAGGGGAGCTGCTTCTCTACTTGAACAGGCTGATTAGATCCTTCCGGTGTTAGGGTGCGATCAGTGAGGATGGTTTTCCCTGAAGCCTGGGAGAATATAGAATACGTAGCAGTGGACACACAGGTTCTTCCACCTCAGTAAAATGTCTCCGATAATTTCAGTTATGCAACGCTGACAAAGAGACCAGGCTCGTGGATGGGGCTTGGAAAGCTTAAAATCTTCAGGCATTAATTCATGAAAGTCTCAAATCCTGGATAGTCCAGTGACTATAAAATGCAGCAGATTCATGTTTAGCTTTTACTTAAGGCTGATGATTTTGGTAAATAGAAAGGTTTGAAAAACGATTTCAGTCCTGTTTCAGTTGTTCTTGTGGGGGGTGTGGGGGAGAAAAGCTCCATGTGAAACACAGAGGGGACTAAAAAATCCATAGTTTTGATTTGAGGATATAAATATGTGGATTTTACTGCTGCTGTCATATGCTAAAGGAGAAGCAGCTGACTTTTTTCCAAGAAAGGTTTCCCTTGTGCTTTTCTCTGGGATTCCAGGACTGTCCCTTCAACCAAAACACCTGCCCAGCTTTAACTCTGCTCCGATGGAGAAAGCACTAAAATGACAGAGCTTGGGATTGCTTGAACATATTCTGTCACTTAAGCTGAGCTCATTCCATTCAAAGCTAAAACAAATTATCTCAATTTCGTTTAGGAGACTAAAGCATGCTCTCACTACCCTGGCTCATGTTTAAGTGGTTCCACTGAAAGCAATGGGCGCTAATCTTTGGTTTTATACCCTCTTCCCAGCATTTGTTTTATCAGGCAAAATTAAAGGTCAATCGTCCTGAACTAAGTCAAGAGAATTATTTTAAACTCTGTCACTGCCGTTTCTCTGCTCTCAGTAACACAGGGCTTAGCTGCCAAAGTTTTAATTCCTTATGTGGGAAAAGAATGTCATTTACAAGTTTTGTACATTTTTCAGTTACATAGTTGTGTAAATTCACATAAAAAGAGCGGAGGCATCAGCAGAAGGCTGCTTGTGTGTCCTGAGTCGTTCATAGTGCGGAGAAAGTAAGGATAATGATAGCCCTGGGTTGGTTTTTCTCCCCATCCTTATCCTCATCCTCTTGTGTGTTTCAGGATGATCGCTGCTCAAAACAGTGGCCGTGCCGAGTGAGCAGAGCAGAAGCGTATGGATGAAATTCTTACCATGCACTGAACAGCACGGCATCGAGTGCGGAGCTCTGGGAAGATGTCTGCTTGCAACACTTTCACTGAACACGTCTGGAAACCTGGTGAATGTAAGAACTGCTTCAAGCCCAAAAGCTTGCATCAGTTACCCCCGGTATCTGAAAAAAAGCCCCTTGCGCACGGAAATGTGAAAACCAATGCAAACCAAAGTACCAGCCATCGCGGAAGAAATACCGGAAGCTTCCGACCGCCTGTGGCAAAGAAACCCACTATAGCTGTGAAACCCACCATGATGGTGGTAGACGGGCAGGGTGTCTGCGGGGAGATCAGCACGCTGGATCCTTGCGAGAATAAATTGGTGCCTGCGGGTTGGAACCGAAACAAAGCTGTCTTGAACAAAAAACCACTCAACAATAATAACGAAGACGATATTGAAGGTTATAGCCATGTTCAAAGGCCTTACGGCAACAACGATGGTGTAGGTAAGATACCAAGTAACAATAATAATGGACTAACAGAAGTTTTGAAGGAGATTGCGGGTTTGGAAACCACACCTCAGCTGACTGGAAATGAAACAAACTCAAGAGAGACCTTCTTGGGAAGAATAAACAATTGTTACAAAAGATCCTTGGAAAGAAAGATCCCTCCAAGCTGCATGATGGGTGGAATGAAGGATTCCCACAGCAAGCATGTTATTCTGAGCGGAAGCACTGAAGTAATAAGCAATGAAGGTGGACGTTTCTGTTACCCAGAGTTCTCTAGCGGAGATGAGAGTGAGGATGACGCGTTTTTTGGCAGCATGCAAGAAGAGCACGAGAGCTGGGATGAAAGTGATGAAGAGTTGCTAGCGATGGAAATTCGCATGAGGGGCCAACCTCGCTTTGCCAACTTTAGAGCTAACACCCTATCTCCCGTTCAGTTCTGCGTTGACAAAAAATGGAACACTGTGCCCCTCAGAAACAAGTCTCTCCAGCGGATCTGTGCAGTAGATTATGATGACAGTTACGATGAAATCTTAAACGGCTACGGGGAAGAGACTGTGATTCTTTATGGGCAAGAGAGCATGCAGAGCATGGTATCTTCTGACTCTACGTCTCCTGATTCTTCTTTGACAGAAGAGTCTCGGTCTGGAACAACCAGCAGTTCTTCACAGAAGCTCTGTAATGGAGGGTTATCTCCAAGTACTCCTCAGGACCTCAAATTGATCGAACCAGAATATGAAAGTCTTTGTGACAATCAACAAGTGAAGGATGTGTCGAAAGCTCCCAGAAATGTTCCGAATAGCCTAGAAACTCACAAGGCAGTCCTTGCGCTTCGTCTGGAAGAGAAGGACGGCAAAATTGCCGTGCAGACTGATAAGCAAGAGACTAAAAGTTCTTCAGATGTTGCTGGTCAAGCCGTAACTATAAACTTGGTGCCTGTGGAAGAGCAAGCCAAACCTTACAGGGTGGTAAATATGGAACAACCAGTGTGCAAGCCATATACTGTAGTGGATGTATCAGCTGCCATGACCAATGAATGTAAGGAGAATCAGGCTGAAGCCTCGGAAACCAAAAATACATCATCTAACCCAAGCTCACCAGTGATTCCAGGCACACCGATCACATCCTCTGCAGCATCGCCTGCACGAGCGAACGCTAACCTGAAAAAGTCCAGTGCAATCAGGTATCAAGAAGTATGGACTTCTAGTACTAGTCCGAGACAGAAGATACCGAAGGTGGAGTTGCTTGCTAACAGCTCAGGACCTTCTGTTCCTCCCAGGAAGACAAGCCACAAGTCAGCTCCTACTTCACCTACAGCTACGAACATTTCCTCAAAAACTATTCCGGTCAAGTCTCCCAATTTATCTGAGATCAAATTCAACAGCTACAATAATGCTGGCATGCCACCGTTTCCTATAATCATTCACGATGAGCCCACCTATGCCAAGAGCTCCAAAAATGCTGTTAAAGTCCCTATTGTAATCAACCCAAATGCATACGATAACCTGGCTATCTATAAAAGCTTTCTAGGGACCAGCGGAGAGCTATCCATTAAAGATAAGACTACCAGTGTAATCAGCCACACGTACGAAGAGATAGAAACGGAGAGCAAACTGACGGAAACCGTAGGAAGCAAACCTGCTGAGTTTTCCCAAGCAAAGGGGGTGGCTAACGGCTCGGAATGCAGGCTGGGTTCTGTGGCTCAGAAGGTCCAAGAGTTTAATAGCTGTCTCGGTAAAAGTCAGGTATCGCCACAGCGAAGTCACAGTTCTGACCACAGCTCCCCATCAAGAGTTCCAAAGATGACACAAGAGCCTGCGGCAAAAATAGACGGAACGCCGGAGGCTTCTGTTGGTGGCAGCAGCGGTAGGGAGAATGCCAGCACGGTGCTTTCGCAGATCGTGGCTTCTATCCAGCCTCCGCAGTCTCCTCCGGAAACGCCTCAGTCTGGGCCCAAGTCCTGTAGCATAGAAGAACTGTATTCCTTACCCCCCGACGCTGATGTTACTAAAAACACCCTGGTACGACCCAAATCTCTGTTTACGTCACAGCCGGAAGTAGAGTCATCCAAGGTGGTAGAAAACACCACCAGTAAAATGCAGAAGGATTCACTTGCACAGCCACTTGCTGCTCACTCTCCGAAGCCAATGAGAGCCACCCCAAATACCACAAGCCCCAAAACCGAGCAAGCGCCGCCATTTCCTCCTCCACGGTCCACATCTTCACCCTATCACGCGAGTAATTTGTTGCAAAGGCACTTCAGCAACTGGACCAAACCAAACAGTCCCACCAGGTCGACAGAGGCTGAGTCAATCCTTCATTCAGAAGGTCGCCGAGCTGCTGATGCGAAACCCAAACGCTGGATATCGTTCAAGAGTTTCTTCCGCCGCAGAAAAACTGACGAGGAGGAAGACAAAGAGAAAGAGAGAGAGAAAGGGAAATTGGTGGGTCTGGATGGAACCGTTATACATATGCTCCCTCCTCCTCCGGTTCAACGTCATCACTGGTTCAGCGAGGCCAAGTCAGACTCCAGTGAGAAGCCATCAATTGTTTTCATGTATAGATGTGAACCGGCGCAAGCTGAACCCAAGGCTGAGCATGAAAGCAAGGGTGGAGCCGAGTCTGCTCTCGCTGATGTGCTACCAAAAGACAAAGGGGAGATGCAGGAGAAGTCTTCAGAGAGCTCTGACCAGAGAATAGCAAGCCATCCCTCACCGCCTCAGGTTCCCAAAAAAGTCCCCAGGTAATCTACTCTTTTTTTTTGTTAGTCCTTACTCAGTTGTGAACTGAATCTACCGCTGAAAAGGGAAGCAGTGAAGGAGTTCTGTCACATTGTGTGACTTCTTCAGAATATATTTATTTGAGGTGACTCAAAAACATATTGGACATCAGAAAGGATAAAAAAATACAGGAAGCAGTATGTGATATTTGGAGTCTGTGCTGCAGAGTGGCTAGCACAGTCACAGTAGCCAGGATACATGAAATTGAGTATGTTTTCCTGAATTTCTAGTTTAAGAACATGCATTTATGTTAGAGGAAACTAAAGAATTCCCCTGCAGAGATAGAAGGGAACTATTGAAAAGTATACTAGAAATTAAAGGGTCTGTGACTCATAAGTCTCACACGCCCAAGAATACAAGCGATGCTAATTAACTTGATGCTACACTGCGACATCACTGCAGGACTCCCAAAATAAACCATGTAATAAAGTAATAATGGAATTAAATTATCTATCAAATGATCTATCTCCATTTCGCAAGCCTTCAGCCATGAATATATAGTCTGTCCCCTAACTGCACTGGGTTCAGCAGAGCTCGTCGCTCCATTTCTACCTGATCATTTCATTTCAGCAATTTGCTTTTCTTTTTTTAATCATGATTTGCTAAAATGATTTGTTGTTTTAATTTCTGTGAAAGTACTTTAGATCTTTACTTTAGTCCTGTACAATTTTGTGGCAGCTTAATATTCTAGGTCTACTGGTTTAGAGGTCTGCTTGTTCCCTTACCAAGGGTACACACGGGGTTTTAGGGTTGTCTCTGAACACAAAGAACCATTTTTATTTCCATAAAAAGGTTGTTTTCAATATACCACTGAGATCCCACAGCTCATGACAGTGCATTACCTGAGAGGGCTGGAGAGATGTATGTTGCAATCGGTATGCATCTCCCTGAGTACAGGCCACTGCTGTGGACAGGTTAGAATACACCTTTCCAACGTTGTTACGCAAACCCAATTCTCTAACAGCTCCCAGCTTGCATTGTTTAATTCATTATAACAATAACGTAGTGGTAGGGAATGAAAAGCTTTGTCAAGTTTGAGCTGTGTGATCCTCAGAAGATCTATCGTGGCAGCGTTCGTTGGTTCTCTTCCTCAATGGTCTATGTGAGAAAGTTGCTGTGATTTGTAGTTAAAATGGTTCTAAGGTTGACTCGTGCAATCTCATTGAGAGCATAGTTTGAGTCTACCAAGCTCCTGCTTAAGAATGATCTTAAACTAACCAAGAGGGACCATGCGCACCGCGTGTAATTAAAGCACTTTTCTGTCTGTCTTGGGAATACAGACACAACAGTCTCCTGCTTGTCAGACTGCCTGTTGTCAGACTTGGAAAGCTTTGGGATTTGTAATGCCAGGTGGTGATAGGGTTTATCTAGGGTTTGTGGTGACTGCCCCAAATATGAGATGAGATGGTCTTCAAAACCTCAGTGTGCTCTCTTTCTGCAGACTTGGATGAACTGCAATCTCAAGAATTCTTTTCCTTACTAAAAAACAACCCCAAACACCATGAAAATTTATAAATAGGGTATAAACCAAAAAAAAAAATCCCATTACAGATGGTGGGTGTGAGCTTCAGAAAGGTCAAACATGAAGTATTAAAGTCAGTACGAGCTGTAACCATTCAGCATCTCTGCAAGGTGTCGAGTACCATGATAACGCAGGGGTGAGGGCGATGACAAAAGGGGGTGTCTCTGTATTTGTGGTGCATAGTACAGCTTAAGGCTGAAGACGGCAGGGAATATACCCGGGGCTGGAATAATCCTTGATAGAAGTCAAGTCTCTCCAGGTTTAACCTAAATTAAACGGGGGAAGTAGGCAGCTTTAGAAAGGAAGTTTGGAGAAGTTTGTGCTCTCAACCCTCCTTCAGAGGAGCCCCATGGTTTTAAATGAGGTTGCACCGAGGATTTCTTTAGCAGCATTACCGCATACATTGCTGTCAGGAGATTCACTTGCTCCTGCCTCCTCAGTGCCCTGCTCTTGTGCTGGTGAGACAGTTCCTGCAAGCGCCTCTGGTGAGCCAGAGCAAGGAAGGATCCAAGCAAAAAATGACTCAGTGGTTATTTTTCAACCACATCAGCTCGCTGATGTGACAGCGGGACCAGCCAGGAAGGAGCAGCACTCGTTTGGGCAGTAAAAGGGTGATGACAGGCAAACGGCTGCGATCATCCTTGACACTTGTTCTTGGACTCCCCTAGAGATGGTGCTGTTACCTGTCTTATATCTCTGCACCGTTACTGGGATACCTTCTGCCCTGTCTATCGAAGGCAGTTGGTCGTTCTGCCACGCTCAGCAGAAGACATGAAGATCGCAATCAATGAACGTGACACCACTCTAACTTAGAATGCCAACAACAGTAAGCTCACTGAAAAAAACAACCCGATGACCTGGAAAATAAGATAAGCTTTTAAAATGTCAGATTGCTGGGGGGTCTTGAAAGCAAATTAAATGAAGATACAGCATTTCCTTACTTTGCAATGGATTACAGAGCTGCTGAAGGTTGATAACAGAGCCACAAAATGGTGCTGAAGGCATTCAAAGTTCTTCCCTTGGAACAGCACTTGCAAAAGAGTTCTCCAGAAAGCTGAAAACTGTCCCTCTGTTATGCAGAAGAACTTGGTTTTGTTTTATCCATGCCCTTGATTCTCTCTCTGATGGTAGGGTGTGCATATGGTGGTTGGAAAGGAACTAGAAAATGCTAATGTCTTAAATTTACTGAAAATTTGTAGATTGATGAATACTTGCTAAACCCAGCAGCCATATCAGCTTTGTCATTAATTAGTGTGGAAGTCAGGTGTTCTCAGCACACCTGCAGTCATTCACTGGCAAACCTGAAAACTGACCTCTACAAAGAGAACGTGGTTATTTCTGGCCTGAGTCGCCGTAACTGATGGAAGTTACAGCACAGTGTGGAATCCCCACCAAGGTTTATAAAAAGATTCTTCAGAGGCTTTGGTATCTTTGGGATCAGGCTGCTGCTCTTGGAGTTGCACAGGACAAAGGTTTCCCCTCGTGTTCATTGAGAGATCACCGCTTATACCCAGTAGTGGCTTCTAGATTGAGTCTTTCCCCAGCACAGCCTTCTGATTCTTCCTTTCCTGTCTCCATCGACCACATCAGAGCTGAACTAAAACCTTGTTCAGCGCTGTTTTAGGTGGCAGCACCTTTGTAAATCAAGGTGGAGCTGATTTGTGCAAAGCAATTTCCATTCTGGTTGCCCATTAAACTGAACAGTTTCCTTGCAGAGCTACAAGTCAACCAGAACTCTCCTCTGTAGGATCTTTGGGCCAGGCTTGGATGAACCAAAGGTAAAACTGTGTGTTTTCCGACATAATTCCTGCCAGTAGCAAGGTCATTATGTTCACTGCAGATGAGAAAACACTTCTTCATATCTGAAATTGAGATTACCAATCTAATTCCTAAAATTATTTTTAAATTTCTTTTGAAAATGTTTTAAAATTCCTTTGTCAAAAGGATTTGCCACTCAGCTTGTTGTCAGTGGATGAGGGTTCTCTAGTTGCATGGCTCCAGCAGCTCACTACCTTGTTACATCTTGCTTCCAAAAGGAGTGAGATGCTTACTATGAGTGTGTACACACACAAACGTATTTTCAAGATTTCTGAACGGTTTTTGTAAGAACTGTGCTGCTCCACTGCAGTTACACGCTGTGACAGCAGGAGCTTGTGTTAGTTTAAGCCTGTTTTTTGTTGCAGTAGCCCCCAGGCATTTCACTATGTGCTTTCGTGGGCTCTATATTTATCAGAGGACAAGAGATACCAAAGCTTTTGGAAACATCTTCTTATCCTTCAAATCTTACCCCAGCACCGCACTTATTGTACTAATAGTTCGCCTCGAGTACCTTTCAGCCATGTTTGCTTCTCCTGAAGATAACATAAGCGTCAGTGGTGGATGAGAATCTTTCAGAAAACTGGCCAAAAACTTGCAGAGTTCCTGCCTGCCACGGAAGTGTTTTGGCAGTGGAAGTGTTCCTCAACTGCTCTTTGTTGTTGTGCCGATTGCCTTGAGGTTGCTGAGAACTGTTCGTTCTGTTTGCTTCAAGTTACAGTCAGCCACGGGTGACATGATCAGTGTCGGGCATCGAATTTCCATGTGCAGGAGATGGGAAAGACAATTCCCGTGAGGTGGTTGAGAGCACCGAGATTAAAAGTGGGTTATCCCTTGGGTGGGCGTTGTAGTCATCTCTGTTATGGCACCAACTTGTTTAAGGAAAAAAAATACAGGTGATGGCAGCTAGGGAGGTGGCGCAGAGCACCTCGTCGGTGGCCTGGGCCTTGATAACCTGAACAGCGTGGGGAATGGAGCTTGCATGCAGGCTCTCCTGATTCAGGAACAGGAGCCGTGAAGTGGCTCTGAGTGCACTTGGCTTATCTAGAGGAATATGTGTGCCGTAACAGATTACCCAGTAAAAACAACTGGAATCATTGTTCTTCAACAATGTCATCATATACTGAGATGAGGATCACATCCAGAGACAGGCAGGAATAACCACCACTGCCACATTCCACTTTCTCACCCTCACTGATCCAGTCCTGCAGATTCCACAGCTGCTTCAGGAACTACTTGAGAAGGGAATGAAATCTTTTAAATCGCAGCAGGGCTCTGGCTAAAGCAAAGTCCTTCCCAGTTTAGAGGACCTCTTGTATAAATCTTACGGCTGTTGCCTCAATCCAAACCTTTATAAGCATAGCTTGCATAAACTGAGGGAAGGAGGGGAGGATTCAAGGGTGTTACAGTTGAAAAGGAAGTTCTTTCTTGAGCAAGTCTACTGCACTGGTAGAATCCCTCAGGTGGAACTGTGAAGTCCCCCTTCTCTCCAAATCTATCTTGATTTGCTTTTCTCTAGAGACCAGCAAGGTTTGTTTAACTTAGCAGTGCTCAACAATGCTTTTAAGAGCATTAGCTATCTATCTTACCCCATTTCATCAATGAAAAATCTCCATTGAGGTTTTTCTCTAGAATGTCTCTACAGTAGAATAGGAAAGTACATGTGCTCATTAAATAAGGACTTTGGTAACGCTATGAGAAGGTTTGTAAACACTGAGGACTGTTAAAGAACCTTGTTGAAGAGATTTTACCACTTATTATTCTATAGATTTAGGTGAAGACATTGTACATCATGTATTATTGGTCTTAATTCCTCTAATACAGTCTGTAAAATGGAAAGACGGGGAACTTTTAAAGAAAAAAAAAGTCTTTTTTTATAATGCACAGTTAATCTGTGGAACTCGTTGCCGTTCAGTGTCACTGACACTAAAGAGCTTAGCAAGATGTCTTTGCTGGATTATCAAATGTATTCCTATTATCCATGCAAACATCGCATTATACCGGATTTTTTTTTAAAATAGAAGAATAATATCAATTCTCATGCTTCGGGGCTAAGCCAACTTCTAAATAATAAGAATTAGGAATAAACTTCATGGCTTAGTTCCTTTGGATGCCATTTGAGAAGTTTCTTTCACTGGAGTGACTCTTCTTGACTAATGGTGGTGATGAAGAGCCAAACTGCTTGAGCAACTGGAAGGGCTTTTCCGTCCCACTGTGTTAACAGATGGAAACCCAGGCTCTGTTCATCTTTGCTCCGTGTTTTGCAGAAGTGGTCTGTGCTCTCGGTGGAAGTGTAAGGTGGCCTTTGACCACCCTGAAGCCATTAACCCCTCTGTGCTTTTCCTCCAGCATTACTCCACCAATTCAGGCTCTGTATCACCTTAAAAGTATAGGGCCTGAAGGGATCTCAAAGGGGGGACTTTTTTTAACTTGGACATAGATTTAGTTTCACAGATGTGTTTTGTATAGAACTAAGTCATCTTCCCTGTTGGGCGCTCTCATCTCAAACTGTACGACTGCCACTGATGACTTGCTGCTGTCTGCTCAGGACGGAGATCAGAGTCTCAGCTGGGTCTAAGGCTGCATCGGCTTTTCTCTGTTGCTATCACTGATTTCTGTCCCTTGGACCAAGGTGCTGTCCTACACACAGCTGTGCTCCCACGGCTTGACCTCTAGACCTGACCCTAATGCAGGAACGCACTCAGAGAATCACTTCTTTCAAGTATTCCCCTTCATCTCCCAGATGTCCCTCGCTGTTCACTAATCACTCTAATTGGGAAGGCATCCTCTGCATAGGGGAACGCACAGGTTGTGCAGGTGCTGCGATTCCACTGCCCATACAAAAACGAACACACTACCTAGGCTGCTTCCCCTATCCTTACTATTCCAAAAAAAACTGAGGCAAGTTAGACCACATCACCCTTGGATTTTCTCCAAAACCTCTGAAGGAGAAGAGCCTGAGGGAAGATGTTAGGGGCATTTGTCCCTGCAAGAAGAAAAAAACCCCTACACCAAAGCACTTACAGACAACTTTGAGCTTGTGCATGTGTGAGTGACAGGTAGGTGGATTCAGTGGGATGTTATCTTGAAGGATGCTCATTTTTTATGGCAAGTTGTTTTTTTGCTCGACATCTCAGCAGCTTAGGAAAACAAATGTGATCTCTGTGTGCAGAGGACTGCTCCTGCTATTAACTGGGGTTTAGTTTCAGTCACATGCGCCCGAGGAACAGAGTTCTCAGAAGTAATTCAGTTCCTAGGAAGTTTGTTTTGAAAATAAGGAAGAGAGAGCGGGGGAACCCAGTCTTGGCTGGAGGAGGCTGTGCCAACTGTGGTAAAAGCTGACGGTGTGCTATTATGCAAGGCATCAAAGAATCCGTCCTGGCAAAACGTGTGAATATCCCAAATAAGGAGATAGCTTGAAGCATGGCTCACTATCAACAAGCAGATACCGAGTTATCAGGCTGTAATGGTTCTAATCTTGGAGAACTGCTTGCCTATCAGCTGTGCCCTACTTTTCTCAGGAACCCATAGCTTTAACTGCTCAGCCTGTTTCTCGAAGCAAAAACAATTGGGGATGAGGCTCTTGCAGGGTACTGAGGGAGGATGGTTTCCCCTTTTGTTCCTCCTGCCCTACGTGGGAGCTGATTGGGAGCTGGCATTTCGGCCCTGGAGTCACTGCGCTGCGTCTGTAACACTTGAGCTCTCTGTCTCCGCTGTTAAGCGTTTCCCCACGGACTTCACAGCCTGACATTTCATTGCCGTGATTTAAAATACATTCGAGTCCGAATAGCTAAAACTGGTTGGAATACAGGTCTGAGACACTCGCTTACTTTTAAGAGTGGCTTAGTCCAAGTTCTTAACCCCTCTTGAAATCTGACCTCGCTTTTCCTTAACTAATTACCATGACTAAGACCATAGCTGTCATACCACAAGAGTGACGTAGTAGCCTGTGAACTGTTTTCCAGCCAGGAAGGGAGTGGAAGAGTTAAGAAGGCAGGGCCTAACTCCCTGGCTCCCTGGGGCTCTTTGGCAAGTCCCTGGAACCAACCCCCAAAGGTAAACATTAAGGTGCAGTAGGTGTATCACTCTGTGCAGAGTTCAGCCCTGTCGCTCACAGCTTGCACAACTTGTAGCGCATCAGAACACTGTGGACTCAATGGCTCGCCAGAGTTTCAAGACATGATTAAAAGACTCAAGAAGGCCCTGAAAGAATTTCCTTTAATGGGGAATTGTGTGAGTGAGTACAGTGGGTGAGTTGGTATATTTTTTTTTCTTTCTTCCTCTCTAGCTGTTGGTTTACTTGAGCTAAATGCTTCTGAGCTTAGGTTTAGTGTATGTGCTTGCATGTGTCTGGTTTGGAGAACGAGTCTGTTCTGTCCCTCACGCACCGATACTAAAATACAAATTACTTTGAGAGATGAGGATTCCTGGTTTGTGGCAGCAGCAGAACCGTAAAGCTACTAGAACTACTTCTTTTAAAGAAAACCATCTCGGCTTGCTGAGGAATGCAGGAATGTGTATAATTTACAGCAACTTCCAGCCTTCAGTTTGAGCTCTCATCATCTTGAGAGCCTCGTTACTGCTTTAATCTTATATATGCTTTACTCTGGAATTAAGTTAGGTTAACTCTTTAGCACGGATATGTTTATGGCATGGGAATGTTCTTCACGCCGTTCCTATGCATGGTACTAAAAAAGAACAACCAATTTTATGCTGATTAAAGATTACATCTTTTTGAACTTAACGCCTCCCCCAAACCCCATTCTTTTACTAACGAGTTCTAATGAGTTTTGTTTGTACCAGCCTGTGGTTAAGCTTCATGAGTCTGAGTAGAACCAGCATGTGCGCACTGCACCGGACGCAGGGTCTCTCGTGTTATGCAAAGCGTCCGCATGATTTAACTTTGTAGCCTGGGATTGCTAGGAGATCATCCTGTATTGTAACTGTCGGTGCTTTGCTGGAGGCACACGTATAATTTATTGTGTGTCTGTAATTGATTTTAACTCTTTGAGGATTAATCTCTCTTTCCACTAGAAGGATTTGTCCTGCAGAAACTCCGCTGCTCTGCCTATTTAAAAATGCTTTGTTTCTGTTTCTGCTCATCAGAAGTGATAGGAAGCTTTAAATCTTTACCACAACTATTTAAGTGCCTGTATGTGGCGATCATCTGTTGAGGGAAGTGCTATGCTCCTGTCCCTCAGACAGGTCACAAACACTTAAAATCTTACAGCTCTGTTCGATTGGGCTGTAACAACGAGAACTAGGAATAACACGGTTTTTTATGACATATTATTGATCATCACTGCTAGGTTTTTCATGGATTGGGGTTTTTTTGACAAAACACAAAGATTTTTCTAACATACCTATAAAATGCTGACTGAATCCATGATTCTCACCAGTTTGTGCTGTAAGTCATCACAGTTTGAGGCAAACTTCATAGCTCAGAGCAAGCCTGGAGGAAGCCTTCGTGGATTTTTGTGCTTGGCCTCATGCATGTGGATTTTGATCCTGGGAGTTTTACTTGGGAAACAGATTACTGGCTTAGATCAGCCACTGGTCTCTCCCCAAGTTTCAGTTCCCCCAATCCTACCAGTATGTGAAAATATATCATTAGCAGTTAATTTTAGGCATTTGTTAAGACTTAATCAGCCCCCTTGCTATGCCTTGGTAGCTTTGATTAAAGCAAAATTGTTCTGATTGGGGAAAAAGCACCTTAAACTCTGCTGCTGTCCTACGAGTCCTGCAGGTTTTACGTGGAATCATGCCCGCGTAAACATGCATTCTGTATGTTGATTGTAGTGAGCCGTAAACAATGCTGTTATCCCTTTTGTATGGAAGGCATGAGCTACTACATGTTATTTCAGTCACAAGTCAGTTCCTCTTCTTAAGGAAAACAAATAGAGTAGAAAGCTGTTGTTAGAAAAAGGAGGGTGAAAGGAGAGTGTTTCTGGAGCAGTTCATTCCCTTCCCTGAGGATAGCTAGTGCCTGAGCTGGTATTTTGCCCCTAGGACCTAGTACCCAGCTTCGGTCTCCAGGTGATTCTGTTTTATATCTTTCAGTCAAGTGCCCGATGATACGACACTGGAGGATCTGTCCCCCCGTGTTCCTAGAGCCGTGTTTGTGAAGCAGGACAATGGTGGCAGTGCCTCGGTCATACCAGTATCGTCTGTCCGTGTGCCACGGGAGGAGGAAGGAGGGGAGGAAGAAAAGGAAGAAGCTTCAAATTCCCCTGACTTAAATCCTTGCAGCGCTACATACAGCAATTTAGGTAAGTGTGTTCTCATAGAAGAAAACTAAAGTTAGCTCAGATGCCAGATACCTTTCCAGGCTGTGAAGAACTTTGTCTTTGAAGGCCTCAGTACACTTTCATAAGGTTAGTTTTTAAAGAGAAACATTTCAAAAGTAATTTATGAAAAGTAAAATTACATTGTTTCATTTGGAGATACTCAAGAGAAAGTCAAAATTCAACCGACTCGTGGGTTTTCTTTTCTGTCATTTGACTGCCCTTAATGATAAACATCGCAAATACTTGTAAAATGCATCTTGTTTTGTCTGTTTGGAGTTCTTAGCGTGCCAACCAAATCCCCAGCTTCTTCAAAAACAATTAGCAGATTTCAAGATTTTTCCAAACTTCAATGAATGGTTAGGACTCTTTATTTTAGAGTGTTGACATCTGCTAAAGTATTTGTAGTCATCTTTTCCTATCCTGGTCTGAGAGCTTACTTTTGTTCCTTCAGAAGAGTTGGAGATAGGAATGTCATGAAGGCACTGCACAGCTCAACTGTACCTGAATCCTGTGTGTATCATAGCCAAAGTAACAATATTGTGCATCTTCTGTTTAAATCTTTACTCCATTTAGGCCAATTTTCACCTTATCCTTACACCCGTTGGCAGCTGCTTTGCCATACAGACTTAGTTGTGCTTCTGTATGTAGATCTCTGTCCTTCCCCCAGCAGCTCCTAAACTGGGAGTAGAAAGCTCAGGGGAACAGGAATACTGGAACAGGTTGTTCCAAGAAATTGTGGAGTCCCCAGCTGTGGTGATACACAAAACCCAGCTGGATGTTGTCTTGGACAACGCGTTCCAGCTGACCCTGCCTGAGCAGGGAAGGTCAGACCTGACCATCTCAAGAGGTCATCACTGCCATCAGTCCTTGATTTTGTCAGCGTTGTTCCTATGTGTGACTGCTCCATTGTGAAACCATATAAAAACTGTGACACACACCCCTTAGCATTTTACACAAAATTTTCTCCTCATCTTTGGGTCACTTTGAGATTTGCTGTCACCAAAGTAAATTTTAGGTATGAAGGAGATTTTAAGGAGTGAGTTAGATTTTAAGGAGTGAGTTAGATTTTAAGGAGTGAGTTAGATTTTAAGGAGTGAAAATTTTAGGTATGAAGGAGTTAAATGAACTTTTGGGCCTGACGTGGTCCGGCTTGGCAAGCTTCCGACGTCTTGTGAAGAGCGATGCTACCCTAAATGGTGCTGAGCTGTCTGGCTGCTGTTCAGACTTTGTCCTGGTTGATTCGAGCGGCCTCACTTTCTAATTCAGATAGCTGTTGAGTCACTCCTAGGTAGGGACACAGAATAATTCAGGCAGTAGTTTGTGCCCTCTAATACATGGCATTTTGGGCTTCCCCTGCTCCCACAGGAGTTGTCCTGTCCTCAGTTTACTGTCCTGCCCACAGAAGCTGCAAGCGTACCAGTAAGTCTTTGTCAGGAACCAAACGGCAGACGCAGTTTGAGAGCGGTTTGTGTATAAAACGTGGGCCTGTGTTTGTTAGTTCTTCTAACACATAAAATCATACATCTGGGAATTTAAAAAATAAGCAAATACGAGATAGAGAACTCCCCTCTGGGAATCAGATACAGCATAAAAGGCTTGCGGCTTTTAGGAAACCTGAGGTCCCACCATGACGGTAGGATAAAAGAGCCCAGTGTGTTCCTGGCTGTATGGATGGGAGGAAACTCGAATAGGAGTAGGGAGGTGAGGAATATCTTGGTTTTACCCCAAAACTGCCCTGACCGCAGTCAAGTGTGGTGATGCCCCCAGTTTAAGAAGAATCTTTTAAAACATGATGTGCAGGCACTAAAGAAAAGCTTTGAAGATTTTGTGGCAGGCACTCTAGAGGGAATCATTCAAGAAGCTGGATCTGTCTGGTTTATCAAAGAAACAGGGCCTGGCTTAATCATGGCGTGGGTGCTAGTGTGGCGAGCGGAACTGAGATGAGGGATACCTTTAGTATTGACGGTCAAGACATCTGACAAAATCCAGCTGAAACTAGATGCTAAACCAAACGTTCTGATGTGTACGGTAGGGCCCATGTGCTCTTTTTTCAGGCCCTTGTTCTTACAGAAGTTAATTCAGGTAAGCCCAGTAGTTTATGATAAGGAAGACAATACACTAAAGTGATTAAAATTCTTTCCTTTACAAATCTCTACTTTCTTCTGGCTTTGTTTGAATTTGTCAGGGAAATGGACTTGATTGAATTTGCATTGCGGTAAGTACATCAAGATATTCTTGATATGATCAGGACAGTGCTTTTGTAGTTTAAAAAAAGAATATGTTAGCAGCAATTATTTTCTCCTTATGCCTAAAGAAAAGGTGGAAGAAAAGGAGACTCGGTTTCTAGGCTTTATGATTGCTGACATGGGAACAAATTCCACGTCGTAGCACCTGCCACGGGGTACTGCCCCAGCCCATGAGTTAAACCAGGGCTGCGTGCTTCACCCAGCCTATGTGTAAGATAATGAACCCTTGTTGACTCAAGCTGACAGTGCAGTGACAGACAGCGATTATAGTATCAGTCTGATGCATTCTGTGTAATATATAATCAGTCCGGGTAGTACCTTTAACGTGGTGTAATGGAGGGTGGGTAGCAAGACCTGCCGAGTCTCCAGGGCAGGCAAGCTCGTGTATCTATCTACAGCTTGTATTTATCTCCTACCTGCAGCCCACCTTACTACAGTTCTGTGCGCAGGCTCAAGCTGTTGGCGAGAAACTGGAGGTGCATCGTGAATGTTAGATGCAGGATTAACAATCTCGTTTGGGTAAATCTGACTAATTGTACAGGCCAGTGTTGTAGGTGCTCTGTGTTCCTTGGGATTGGGGCTGCGTAGCATGCATTTGGAGTGGCTGGAAGGTTTAGAAGTGATGTGTTTCCTTCTGGCACAGTGTAATTGATCTGCTGCTTGTACAGAGAAACCTCTCCTAGGCTCTGTATTGCACTAAAAGCGCAGATTGCAAAGGCTGAGTAATGTGTGAGTCTTCACATGCAAGTACAAGGAGGGGAAAAAGTACTGGGACAAGGGTAGAGACGGGGAATTTGCACAGCGGAGGTGGCCAGCCTGTGGATTTTACTTGGTGAATACTTGAACTGGCCTTTATAACTGCACTTGGTAACCTGAAATGGGGGTACTGCCATGAGAAGTACTGGGACATCTGGCTCCTCTCCAGGTGTGAGGAGAAACAGGTCAGCAGAGGCTGCCAAAGCAGTTGTGGGACTGCTCTGAGGTCTGGCTGTGTGATCAGCCCAGCCCTGTCTTACACTGGGTTTTCTCCACTCAAAATTCCTCTTCCTCACTGGTCTCTGTTGCAAAGAGTCCGCAGTTCTGGGTTTAGTTCTGTTGGGGTTTTTATAGCTGTGGTGTTGGATGAGTGGTCACCCAGGCATGGCTTTGTTTTTGCTATTCTTGGCAATGCAAAACATAGGATTTTTATCCAACTGATGTGTTGGAGAATGACAGAGGTGAGAGTCATTTTGGCCGGTTTAGCCCTCTGGGTCCTGTTGTTAACTAAATCCTGCACCAGGGGATTAGGGATTAAGGACTGCTATAATGGTCACTGAAACAGAGACCAGAGTGAGGAATCGTAGCAAATAGCCTAGTTCCTACTGGGAACACTCCTGTTTTCAGCTCTGTTTTCCAGTTTGCATCATCCCACACGGGAATTGAGAGATGGTAGTGGCAAATAATCAGAAAAGTGCTTTCCAGAATAAAGCGGGGGGTGTAGAATAGATTACTGTGTCAAGAGTAAAATGAGTTGGGAGAGAGCACGGAAGCAGCCCGCTGTCATCAGCACGATGCACTTAATATAGGTATTGTGGAGCAAAACGGGTCTCAGGACTAGTTTATTCAAGGAAGGATGGAAGCCTGTAGCCTGTCAGCTTGTCTAATTCACCATTAGTTGTTTACCCAATTAAAGAAGCCTTTTCCTTCACAGTTCTGAAATTTCTTGACAAGGTGTACTGCTGGTCTGGTCTAAGCAGAGAAAGAAAGGTACGCAGGCTATCAAGAGATCTAAATGGTAATTACGCATGTCATTGCTCAAAGAGAAACACAACACGCACATGGAATACAGATTTGAATTAACCCTGAGCTCGGGGTGTCAGGTTTGATAGCTTCAGGAGCTGACTTAAACAGGCTGTGGTGCAAAGCTTGATGATCAACCAGTGACCTGGAAAAATACAATTTAAATGCTGCTGCTTTTTTTTTTAGGGTTGATTTAGAGTTTCAGACCTCTACGTGGTGCCTGAAGACCAAAGTATTAATATTTAAATACAGTAGTGAGGTTCTGTAGTGGAAGATGTTCTTGAACTGTAGAACTACTTACAGCTTTCTAGAAAGCTGCTGTCTATAAGGAGTTAATTTTTTTCTGTCTCTGAGCAGTCTGAAAACCACTTCAAAGATCTCTGTAAGTGGTAGCCTGCTCCTGTGCCTGTTCCTCCTTTTCATTTCCCTCCCGAGAGCGTAGCTCAGGCTGAACCTTGTGATGCTGGAGAGTCTGTGCAGTAGGTAAGGAAATGATGGGCTATAAGTATGCAAAGGGAGAAGGAAATGGGAGGTAGGAAAAAGCAGCTGAGGCTCTGCCAAGTGTTGTATGCAAAAGAACATTCATGTGCCTTTGACAGGGACAGAACTCAAGACAACCTTTCCGTGCTAGACAAGGGTATTAAACATGGGACATGGAGTTATAACACCATGCTTGGAGAAAGTTGAGCTGGAAAGGCTGAACTAACAGGCATGAAAAAAATGTGCAGTGGTAAGAACAGTCCAGATAGGAGGCTTTACAAGCACATTATTCAGGTGGATAGATTTCAGCATGGAAAATCTGCTCTCCTGGGGAGAAACTGCACCGTAACACAATGCTTCACAAACTCCTCTTCCTTGCTGAGAGTAGTTAAAAAAGTAACCGCATAATGATTTGTATGTGCAGCTCTCTGGATCCTGACACACACACACACACACACACAGAGACATCTGCAAAGACAACTTCTAGTTATGAAAACCTTATTCAGTTATGTTTGATGTCACGGTTCCAACAGCTGCATGAAAGCAACAGCTAGCAAAAATCCCTGGTTGCAATTGCAGCACTCTTCGGGGCCATTAAAGCAGACAGAAAATAAGAGAATGAGGAAGAAAGGCTGTTCTCAATCTTACCTTTCTTGGAGAGGGCTTCTGTTCCTGCTTGAGGCAAGCGTCGTGCTCTAGTTTGTTTTCTGGCTGTTTCCCTCTTGGTATCGGCGCAGTCCTGGGACTGGCAACTCCCACAGGCAATGGCTGCTGCGGGGAAACCACCTCCTGAAAGGGTACCCACTCTCAGTGGCCCAGCAGTTTGGCTGCTCCAGTGGAGTGGGGAAAAGGGTAAGGATGAGAAAACATGCAAGTGTTCTTTAACCCGGAGATGTTGCCAGGGGGAGAAGAGCATAGGTCACAGATTTGGTAAGAGTAAGCAACTGGGGAAGACGGACATGTGTTTGGATGAGTAAGAACATTGGATACAGAGTAGAAGTGACCTTGTCTCAGGATTATGCAAAAGACCATGCTGTCTGGATGTGCGCACCTGGCACGCAGGCGTCGGCTGTGCTTTTGACTCCGAATCACAGAGCTATCCGTCTCTGAGAGAGGTACCTGATGGAGTTCCTGTACTGCTCCCCTGGCACCAGTGCTATACGCTGCAGCATATCAGATGGGGAGAGGAAGAGCTGCTGGTGTAGAGCTTGCTCGCTGCGATACCAAGATCAGAAGGGAGCAGCAGCAGATCCCCTGAGTATTACGGTATCTTTTTAAGCAACCTTGACAACAATATGAGGATTCTCCAAAGTTTCCAGCCTCTGAACATGTTTATTTTGTGTTAGCTAAAAAGCGGTGCCCCAGGGGAGTAGTCCTGTGCAGTCTTCCCTGGCAATCAGGCATGTATGAAGCCAACAGAATTTCCTGCTTGGAATTCAGGCTTTGAAATACTGGAATATCCAGGCTTATCACAAAGCCCACGAGGCTCTTCCCAGGGTTTATTGAGCTTAAACAAAAGATAGAGATGTAACTTCTGAGTTTTATGTCCTCTTCTTGGAATGATCAAGAAGAGCCCGATTGTTAAGAATTCGAGAACCAAGGCTTTTCTGTTTGTGGATACATGTAAAAATACCGCCTGCTCTGATCTTCCGCAATTACTGAGTGCTCCTCAGTATTCGAACCCGGCTTTCCGGTTCTTCTGCCAAGAGGATCTGAGATCCTGTAGCATTCATAGAAACCACAACAACATATCTCAAAGGGCAAAGGAAGTTATTGCTCTTCTTTTCACAGTCTGCAAAGTCATTTTCATTAACTGCGGACCAAAGCGATGTCATTTAAATCTGAATCTGACATCCCCCACTTTGGTTCAGCATTCCATTTCAGTCCTTCTCTTTATCAAGGGCTCAGCACAGCTTATAAATAGTCAAACGGGCGTAGTGTCTTTGTTCTCACTGTTCCCTTATTAGCAGAGATGTTCGTCTGCAATTACAGAGTGCATCCATTTCACGTCTGCCGTGTTGCAACTGTAAAAATTGGCTTCTTACCTTACCAGGAGAGTCAATGAACCTCACAGGAGCAGTAGAAAACATAAAATAATTTCTCTGAGAAGAGTCATTGATTATTAAGAGTGGGGAAATCTCGTTTTGATATGAGTAACAACTGTCTAATTGTCCCAGAGCAACGAGCTGGTCATTTGTATTGTCTGTTTATTGTTTTTAATCTCTCCTATATTATTGTCATTTATTTATCCATTTCCAAGGACTCTGGCAGTTATAAAATGTAATTGTCCTCTCTAAAAGCCATCCAAAACACATGACAGAAGTTTTCCTTCCCGAGAAGCAGGCAAATGTTTGATAGCAGCCTGTCAGCGGACATCCTGTCCTTCTGTGAACGTGGCCTGCAGTTTGGAATCTCTTGGCTGAACCTAGGGCAGGTTATCTGGGAACATGACATTGCCAACAAAGGTGCCTGTGGCAAGTAAGGGAGGTGGATTGAAGACCGTTGCAGGGAGGGGGGAGCTGTAAATTGCAGGGTAAAAAATACTTCAGGTTTTGTAATCCCCAAGCACGATCCTTGTCTCATTGAAAGCCGCAGGAACATGCTTGAGCGCAAGCAGGCTTAGCATCCTTGTTTTCACCTCCTGCAGCCACGTGGGCCAGCCCAAGGTGCTGATGTACTGCTGAAGCCTCTGAATGACATGATTCATGCCTGAAGATTTCAGCCTCTTCAGCATGTTTCAAATCCAAGCAATGCCAAGGGCTTTGCAGGTTTCTGCGAGGACCTTACCTGTCAGGGAAATACACTCCTCAAAGAAACAGCATGCAAAGCCACATAGCAGCATCCCCCCATGGTTTAAGCACATGGGAATAGGACATAACAAATAATATTACAGTGATTGACTGCAGAAGGAGTTACGGGAGGCTGGGTGTAATTACTGAAGTTGGAGTTGGGCCAGAGGGCCAGAATCGACACTTGGTTTCTGCTTTCACTGTGTCATTAATCCATTGCTAGCATGGAAACGGATACTAATATGTAGGCCAAGGTCAGGCTGCCCGAGGGGGTGTGGAGTCTCCTTCTCTGGAGATATTCCAGACCCATCTGGACACCGACCTGTGCGACCTGTCCTAGGGAGCCTGCTTTGGCAGGGGATTGGACCCAATGAGCTCTGGAGGTCCCTTCCAACCCCTGCAATTCTGTGAATCTGTGAACAGCTCTATCAAAAGACTGGCTGTGAGTGACGATATGTAAGCAATGCTGATTTGGTTGGTTTGTTTTCTGATTAAGCCATCTTTTCAGATAGACATTTGGGTTTTCTTCAGATACTGCGGGACTCCCAGTCAGCTTGTTTCACCATAAACTTTTTTTTTCAGAGCGCAAATTTGAGCAGCAGATGCAGAGCCCTTTAATCTTATATTTCTCATATCTTCTTACTACACAGGGCAGTCCAGAGCAGCCATGATCCCTCCGAAACAGCCAAGGCAACCAAAGGGAGCTTTGGATGATGCCATTGCCTTTGGAGGACTAATAGACCAGGAGACAATAAACAACTTGCAGCCCACACCGCCTCCATTGCCAAAGAAAACAATCTTGAGAGCTAACACAGAGCCAACTCCCAGAGATCTCCAGAAACAAGCTCTGGAGAACAACCTCTGCATTGTGGCAAATCCCACCTATGATATCGACACCAACTGGGAAGCAAGCAGCGCCTGCTCTTCAATCAGCCTGGAGCTCAAGATACTGGACAATGAGTCGGGAGATTCTTTGGACAGGCCTACAGAAAAACTAAGGGCAGCCACCTCAGCAACTAACAGTGTTTCCAGCCTAACCACTATCAGTATTAAGGACCGGTGTTCCAATAGCATGGAGTCTCTAACGGGGAGGCGCATCACACAGACTAAGCAGGGCAAAGGTGTCCAGAAGCCGCACCGGCAAGCACTTTATCGAGGAATTGAAAACCGAGAAGAGGTGGTAGGTAAAATCCGAAGCCTTCACACCGATTCCCTGAAGAAGCTGGCACTTAAATGTGAAGATTTGTTCATGGCCGGGCAAAAAGACCAGTTGCGGTTCGGGGTGGACAGCTGGTCAGATTTCAGGCTAACCAGTGACAAGCCATGCTGCGAGGCAGGTGACGCCGTTTACTACCCAGCTTCTTACGCAAAAGATCCTCTCAACAATTATGCAGTCAAGGTAAGAGAGGGGCTTGGAAAATGGTAATCCTAATAGATACCAGTGACAAAATGTAACAGCAGAAACCATGATCTGCCCCTTACCCAGATAGGTCCTACACACCGAAGCGTGTGCCGCTTGTGGCAGCGCTGTGGGAAATGTTGAGATTCCCAAGATACAGGCTGTTCCTTGTATTAGAAACCATGTGTGACATTGGGATCAGCCACTTAGATTTCAGCTGGTTTTATTGCAGCCCTGAAATAAATCCAACCAACACAACTCAGTCTTTTTTAAATGAAAAAATGAAGAAAATCTGTGTTGTGTTAACATGTGTCAGCAGGTTTTTGGAAACTTGCAATGACAGAATCCTCCAGCTCACCTGCACACAGGTAATACCGAATTGTTATTCTTACTTTGGAAGGATTTCAGAGTTCTCCATGTTCAGAGCCACATAGCTTTTAATGTACATGTTAGGCTAATATATCTTTCTGTCCCTGTTCAAGCTCTTTTCATCAGCACTTGTTGCCAGCCTTTTAAAGCTGGCTTTCATAAGCCATCAGTGTTGCCTCATAAGCTGTGCTAAAAAAAGTGGGACTTGTCACTGTGAGCTGTGTGGCCTTTTACTAAACAAACAGTTGATTTGCATCTCGTTTATCCTTCAGCTAACGCATAAAAGAAGGAAGGTTTACTAGATTTACTGCTAATACAGCAATGACTAGTCAGCAGCTGTCTCACTGCATGTTGTCACCCATACACCGGTTACCTTTAGGCAGGTAATTCTGAGAGCTATATCTCGAGTTATCAGTGCCTATCTGGTAGCGTGTTCTTGAGGAAGGCAGCTGAGTCGTGTGGCTCTGCCGGGCTTCCCGTGTGACCTCGGGTGCAGGAAGGTACAGCATTTATTACCGCACCCAGGCGCATGAGGCCTTGGCAGTTATTCCTTACAGAGCACGTTGGTGTTCTCAGAAGGGTGGTGCTTTACAGGAATTAAATGCTTTTACAGCACCTCTGTGATTGTTTACAAGGAAGATTTGAAAAAAATGAAAGGTAAGGTGGTTGCACCTGAGGTGTTCCTCTGCATCGTGAGAAGGCATCTTCCAGCAGATCTGTGAGCAGAACCGTCCATATTTCTTTGGTTTTAATATAGCAGTGTAGAAACAGTTGCTTCTGGGACCCAAAGTGGTGTTTCTCTGTGTGGGCGGGTTGGGGTGATCCCCTTGGCATAGGATGGATGTGTCCTTAAAGTGTCCCCTGACAGGCCAGACCTGTGCTGTTGGGTTTTTACCTGCTGTGATCCCAAGCAAAAGCCAGTGAGAAGGAAGAACACCTGTTGAGCATCAGCAAATATTTTTTTTTCCTCTCGGTTTGGAAGTTGTCTTTAAAACAGCTCTCAGGCTAACAAAATTCACTGCAGCGTAGCAAGTGTTTCTTGGGTGTGTGTTTTTATTACTGCGATCTCTATGCTAATATATCGCATGATATAGCATTGATATAGCATTGTTGGAACTGTAGCTACTGGGTTACTGGGTTTTCCCTCCAGAAAAGACTTATTACAGTAAATTCTATCTTTGAAGTAGGTGGTAGGTCTGTGACAATATGGATAAACATTCCCCTGAAACCACAGTCATATCGGTAATTCCCAATGCTGAGTGGAAAGGGTACACAGAAGTAAAAGCAGCAGAGAGCAGTACTTTTTTGTACGGAATGGATTGGGTGAGCTCAGCTCTTAGTGCCCCTACAATAAGGTAGTGATAGGGCAGGGATCTTTGTAAAAACAAACACACACTTACAATGAGTAATGGATGCGGTAAGTTATGGTGTTGGTGACCTGGAGGAAACTACTTCCACTTCCAGTATTAAGCTCTCAAGGAAATGACTGGACAGTATCACAGACACAGACAGGAAACATGATTCAGAGTCCACACAGAGTAAGGCAGATGGAAGAGCCAGCTGGGTGATGTGTAGCCATGCTGTTCGGGTAGGATAACAGGATTTGCAAGGGTGCTAACTGCTCCCAAAGGAGCAGGGGAAAATTTATGGCCTTGGTTACTACATGGCAGCAGACGTTCTTCTGCCAGTACAACCTTTGGACGTCTGCTAAAGTTCCTGTCCCAGGTATAAGTTATCAGCAGTGCAGAAGTAAACAGCACTGGGTCGAATTGGGCCAACGGTTTCTTAGTTGAAGTTGACAATTAACTTCTCATTAGGTTTAGTTTGTCACAGTGTGCTAAGGTGGGGTTTTTGGTAATTCAGTTTGCCAGTGGAGCTTCTTGGCAGCACTGTTACTCAAGGTCATGCCAGAACTTCGTGTTTCAGATCAAAATAAAGCAATGTATGTTTAACTTGTAGCCCTTCCCAAGTTGGGTCAGAGCAGGTAGAGCTCTGTGGTTTGGCACGTTATTTAAAAAGTCAAAGCTCTATTCCAAGACCAGCTCCAGAAAATTAGGTCAATCAGAGATCAAACTGGCCTCCTTGGGAAACAAGGTTGCGCCAAGAACAAGCTATCAATTTGGGATTAGCAAGCTTTCATTCTGCGCCGAATTTCATTTGCAGTTGTCCCTCTGTGCACTACAACAAAGGAGCACAGATGGTGCAGTCTTTGTGAGCTTCTGTGTTTCTCATTTTCGGCACTTGTAAATTCATTTCCCACAATATTCATCTCGAAGTTCTCCGACGCCCTCTGAAATGCACGGGACGGAGTGGAAACGAGAATCCCTGCTGGTAAAGTGGAAGTCAGCTGATGGCACAGCAGGCTACTGGACTCATAAAGGAAAAATTAAAGCTAATGCAGAGCAGTTTCTTTAGCAGCTCTGGAGCATTATGGTCATGCTGCATAGGGATGGGGCGGGGAGACCTGAAATGGCAGCATATAAAGGAACCCAGCCTGTCCCTATAAACGCAGTGAAGTTGAGTTGATATGGGTGCATTGAAGACAAGATACGTCATGATAGTGCGTTCCAGTGAAAAGGAGGTGGAAACTTTCTGTTCCTTCCTATTCCTCTCTCTCCTTGTTTTTCATTGCTTTCTTGCATCCTGTGGAAGGGCTCTTTACCAAAACTGCTTCGTCTATTGACCAAGCAGCTCTTTATCAGCTTTGGAAATAAGGCTTGCCAGGCCCTTACCAACACCTCTCAGCTGTTATTCCATACCATTCCTTCATTGCCCAGCTGATTGTCTCTCATTAAAGCAAGTGGCAAGTCACTGATTGATCTTACTTTCTGCTGGTGTTTTAGTCCAAGTATTTTTACCTCTTTCTGTGCCTAAAAATAGGAATTCAATGTGCTATACATGACAAATAGGAATTCAATGTACAATACGTGTAAAAGGCAACCAATTTCCATACTTTTTTTTTAGAGTAGATGACTGGTAGAGACAAAAGCTTTAAAAATCATGCAGGGACAAGCGGGCCATGCACTTACAGTTCTGACGTAGCATTAACTGCTGCAAACAGCAAAGCCACTCTGCATGCACTCCTTTGGCAAGCCATCGCAAGTGGTCTAACACACTTGCTAATGAAGCCTTCAAATTCCACAATTTATTCCCTAGGTCTTTTCCAATGTACACATAGACTTTGGTGGGATAACTTACTAGAACTCAAACCAGTTTGAAAACTTTAAATCTCAGTTGTTTAGACAATAGTTTTAGGGGATGGTGGGTTTGTTCCAATAGGAAATGCTGGAGTGGGTGTCATTGCCCATTAGTAGCATTGAACACTAGCATTCATTACTCTCACAAAGTGTTAATACAGATGAGAGCTCGGAGTAGAAGCTGCAACTCAGAAAATGATAAAATAGTACAAGAGGCTCATAAATTACATCGTATAAACTGTCTTTGAACAAATCAGTAAGAAAATTAGTTTGTCTGTGCTGCTCTCAACACATTTTACTCAGTCTACCGAGATACTGGTAAATGGGAATCTGAACTCTGCCATCAAAAGCCCTGGACTCATCCCGCCTGAGTCTGAAGCCTTGCCAGATGCTTACAGGAGCATCAGATTACTGCAGGTCTGATGTTTAGCCAGTGTTTTAGGAATTCACGGAGGTGTCTAATTTGTTGTCGTACTTCAGTGTTTAGGTGCTGCTTCCAGCCAGACTAGCTTTTCATTCCCCTTGTGCTAAGTATCCAGCGTGTAAATGGTAGTGCTTGTGTAGTCAGCAAGTTAGCCTTAAGTAACCCAGCTGTCTCTTCCACTTCTCACTTCATGTGGTTTGTAAACAAAAAGCAAGAAGCAGAAAATGCATCTCTAATAAGCTCTCAGCTCCCCGTCTCTCTAGATATCACACCCATGTTCATGTACCCTGTGTTAAACAAGAGGAGCACAAGGGTCCAAAAGCTGTCGCTATTGAGGTTGGTGGGACTAGAGATTACCTCTGTGTTCCTTTTCAGGTTATCTTCTCTAACACGAGAATAGGGATTCATGTATGTTCATTTTTAGCATTGATTTTAATCGTAATCCTATTTAGTCTTTAATTTCTGATTTGCCAACATAAAGAGGGGAGCCTGAACCAAGTGGGGAAGGTTTGGCTCTGCTGTGGGGTTAGAGCGGACAGTTCTGAAGGGTTTCATGAACCACACTTAACGATGGAGTTAATAAGGTGACTTGTTTGCCCTGGGAAGTGCTAAAAGGCTTGATCTCTGGACAGCCTGCCTGCTCGATGCTGGAGAGGCCTTAACTACAATACCATATTCATTCAGGGCAGAGCTCTTTGGAGAGGTGCACTAACTCAGGAGAACCAGGAAAGAGCAACAGGAGTCAGGGGGGCAGGAGTAATGGTAGGAGGAACGAGGGCTGGGGGGTTTCAGAAAGAAAATGACGAAGAGGGGGAAAGTTATGTTTTTCCTAAATGTGGAGGTGTATGCTGCACTGATAGGATTGATATTTCCTATCAGCTGGGAGAAGGGCTGTCAGTTGAAACTGAAGTAAAATAGACTTAGGATCGAACAGCATGAAGAGAGGAAATGGAGAAGATAGAGAAGGACAACTTGCTCTTGGGGTGTTTTTAGTAGGTTGGAAAGGCATTTCTTAGGAACCATGCAGCTTAGGAACACATGCACTGTGCAGAGGCAAGGGCAGCAGGCACAGAGGCAGTGTGCTCTGCCCTGGTAGCTGAACGCCTCTTGGTGCGGATGCACGCAGCCAGGCATTTCGAAATTAGAAGGAAGCATTGCTGCAGCCATGGAGGCCTAGGAAAGTGCTTTTGTGCTACCCCAGTTCTAGGATTGGCAGTGTTTTCTAAAAGGAGTGACCCAGGGCTGATTCTGAGAGGTGCAAAGCCCACCATCTCCTGTCATTTTAACCAGAGTTCCAGTAAAAAATCTGAGAACCATTTTCTGAAGGAAGTAGGAAAAAGAGGCTGCCTAGGACCAGTGTTAGAAACCAGGAGTACATCTCAGTTCTCTTCCTTTTTCTGAGGGCAAGGAGAAATCCTTTTCCTAAATCTTTAAAAGGCCCTGTATTCACCAAGTGGGGAAGTATTAATTGTGTTGTGCAAATTCTCTGTGCATTATGTATTCCTGATAAACTGTAATCTTTTAGCTGAAAAGTGGCATTAGAAATCTTTGGTGGTTAACGTGCAAAATAAAACAATAGCTAAGGACAAGTGCTTTTTTTCAAATTTTCTTATCAGCAAGTAAGCTTGACCTTAAAATTAAACCCCTTCAGGATGAGTTTATATTTTGGATTAGGTCAGTGAAGTATTTTTTAAGAGAAAGGATGGATTACAACATACCGAACTTTTTCTGCACTTGGAATTGATTATCCCCATGGCTGGCTGTACAAATTAAAGCTGTGCACTGGAAGGGCATAGAAGACCAAAGTGCTCTCGTTTTCCTTAGCAGCTGTTCTCCCAATCAGACCTGATACACACTGGTGGGGGGGGTCTGTATGATGCTTTTCTACTTCTGTCTTCTGTGCAGTATGAAGTGTTTCATAAATCTGGGGCCTTGACTCGCCAGGACACTCAGCTGACACTTCCATGTATGATTCAGAGTTTAATGCTATTTGTAAGCCTTGGGAGAAGCGGGGCTTAGCGTTGGTGATTCACTTCACGCCTATGAATATAATGCACACATGAAAATTTGAATTGCCAAGAGCCACTCCACGAAGAGGGTAACCATCAGCCTTTCCAGAAAAGGATGACTCTCCTCTCCAAATTTACTAGGAAACAAATCACTTTTCAACTTTGGTTGGTGCGTGGTGGTTATTAAGCAGGTGGTGTGAGCCGTAGCGTACATAGCGCCTGGGTAAACCTGTACGCTCCTTAAGTGTGGAAATACAGTATCGGAGACAGAACAGTCGAAGCACAGGTACTGCTTGTATCTACTTCCAGGCGATTATCAGCACTTTTCTCATCAACAGACATGAACAACTAAATCTCCTGTTAAACTATTGTGTTTCTTAATCACATAAATATGTACAAGGTGATTGTTTTTTAGGGAAATGTAAGTTTATACCTTACCCCACCTAAGTTTCTGAGAAGGACAAAGACGAGAAGCAGGGAGAAAAGTCACTTTACACTTCTATTTAGGCCTCGTATGAGATTTGGGCTCCTTGGTGGTTGTGACTCTGTAAATTCAGGGCTGACTTACTGACCTGAGTTATCTGGATTCCCTTGGCTTCCGGAGATGAGCTAAGGGAACCTGTAGCTTCATCTGAAGAGGGAGGCCTTCCCGTCCTTTCTTCCACTGAGCTTTGTGGCCAAGACCTGTTGGTGCGTGATACTAGCAGAATCCTTGGGCTCTAACCTTGTGAAGGTTAAAACAGCCACTTAACCTTACATGCTTTGAACTGTCTCAGCAAAGACAGAAGAACAAAGGTTAATATGCAGAGGTCGACATGTCTGAGTCTTTCCAGGGCTGTAATTGTACCGAGTAAATAGATGCCTTGCAGTGCCGGCCCCAAGAGAGGGTGTCCAGTGGCTGTTGCAAGGGGGTTGGAACTGCCAGTCGTTTTGGCAGTGCAAACGGTTAATAAGGGTAATTATTGTGCCGGCAATGTACGGTTCAACAAGATACTGCTGGCAGAAATTAAATACAGCTATAACTGGCAAAATAAAACCAGAGACTCCAGATCTTGACAAATGATTGAAAGCAATTAAGGTACCGTGTTCTAATGAGTTTCCATTTATCACCTGAGGTGCAGCAGGTACGCTCACCATTAGCCCCTGCCCTGCCGCATACACCGCCCAACACAGCTGAGAGGTGTAAGCTTGACAGAGCTGTGGCTAATAGATTTCGGTTCCAAATTACAGTGGGCAGGGAGCATGCACCCAGTCACTTAGCTCAGCTGACAGGTGGTAACTTGTTATCCCCTGCTAACTCCGTCATGTGCAGTCGTGTGATCACAGCCTTGGATGCTACAGGTGTGTCCTCCTATTGCTATTGATTATTTTTTACCTTGGCCAAGCTTCACATAAAGCGGAGAGGAGAACACAAAATAAAATTATATGGGTAAGTAAGTAACTGTAGAGTAAGCTTCCATCTATCAGCCACTGCTCTGGCTAAAAGCACAGCTTGCTGAACAGAGTTTTCCCTTGATTAATACATGCACAGGCAGAGCTGTCTCTGCACATTGGTCTGCAGCTGCTCACTACCCGAC
The DNA here is from genome assembly GCA_020800305.1 of Porphyrio hochstetteri. Taxonomy (NCBI): domain Eukaryota; kingdom Metazoa; phylum Chordata; class Aves; order Gruiformes; family Rallidae; genus Porphyrio; species Porphyrio hochstetteri. The sequence continues at coordinate 11,159,236 of CM036915.1, read as the reverse complement.
GGAAACTCTTTGTGTGCCTTAAGATACTCTGCCAAGGTCAGCTCAGTAAAATAAAATCCCAGTGCTCGTGTTTAGGGCTGGACTCTGGATACCCATCAGCAAGGTACCTACTTAAAAAAATACACAGCGCTTACCAACTTTAAGAGTTAACTTGTGTTTCTTTTCTTCCCCCAGATTTGTAAGAGCAAAGCCAAGGAGTCCCAGCAGTATTATCACAGCCTGTCTATCCGTCAGAGCCTGGCTATCAACTTTAACATCCAACAGGACTGTGGCCATTTCCTTGCTGAAGTGCCAGTTCGTCTCCTTCCATGGGAGGATGCTGATGCACCAGAGGTGGAGGAAGAAGAGCAGGAAGAAGAGGAGAAAGAGTCTGAGCAAAAGAACAGAGATGCTCCTAGCACCGAGGCATCACAGAAAGACAGCTCAAGCAACCAGGGAACCATCAGCAAGCCCCGCAGCCGCGTTGTGGTCATCACGCGAGAGGTCCCGTACTTAACAGTGGCCGATTTTGTCCGCGAATCTGCGCCCCGCCATGCAAAAAGCCCAGATTTATATGAGAGGCAGGTCTGCCTGCTCCTCTTACAGCTGTGTTTGGGCCTGGAGCATCTGAAACCCTATCATATCACACACTGCGATCTGCGGTTAGAGAACCTGCTGCTGGTTCATTCCAGACCAGGAGGCAGCCCTCTGAGCTCGGAGTCTGTGGAGCCCAGTCCTAACACTGCGTGCCCAGCCAGATTAATAGTGAGCAATTTCTCCCAGGCCAAGCAGAAGAGTCACATGGTGGATCCGGAGGTCCTACGGGATCAGTCCCGGCTGGCTCCAGAAATCATCACTGCCACGCAGTACAAAAAGTGTGATGAGTTCCAGACTGGCATCCTCATCTATGAAATGCTGCACTTACCCAATCCCTTCGATGAGAATCCAGAGCTGAAGGAGAAGGAGTATACTCGTGCCGATCTCCCCAAGATCCCTTGCCGTTCCCTCTACTCTCAGGGGCTTCAACAACTTGCCAGCTGCCTGCTGAATCCCAACCCTTCAGAGAGGATCCTGATATCAGAAGCCAAGGGAATCCTTCAGTGTTTGCTTTGGGGTCCGCGTGAGGACTTGTTCCATGCTCTCAGTACATCTTCCAACCCTGCCCGGAGAGATGCTGTGCTTCAGAACTGGCTGGATATAAAAAGGACGCTGCTGATGATCAAGTTTGCAGAGAAGTCCTTGGACAGGGACTGTGGAGTTATCCTGGAAGACTGGCTTTGTTGTCAATATCTGGCTTTTGCCACTATAGACTCACTTCATCGCATTGTGAGAATCATGCAGCAGCACTAGCTTGTAGAGCCTGTTGCTTTTCATGAAGCGCCCCTCACCCCTACCCCAGCCCTCGCTCCAGCCTGCCCCAGGGCTCACAGTCTGTACAAGTGTTAAAAAAGAGTCTAGGTATCAAAGCCAGCAACTCTGAGCAAATAGGTTCTGATTGGAGAAATTGTGTCCTGTACCCGATATGACAGAAACTTTGCGCTCTTTGCCAGGCCTGTTAGGGGTGATTATATATACATGACTGCATTTGGATCAGACAGCATGTGATTTGATTAGTATCTGGCTGAAAAGGAGAGCAAACTTTGATGCCACTATTTCTACCACTGCAGTAAACAAATTGCCCTCCTCTTCTGGGTGGTTTCTGTCATTTCCATGCGTAGCACTAGTCAGTGAATAGCAGTGGCCATAAGCAGAGAGGGATTAGCAGTAAATGGGAGATGAATCACATCCTCTATGCCACAGAACACTCGCTTGCTTCCATTCCACATACCACACAAAACTTTCTCCCAGCTCAGTCCTCCACCAGCGGGCTGGACCCCTCTGCTTTGGTCTCAACCAAACAGGTTCTGATCTTTCTCTCCCACTTTACACCTTTCCTTCCTCCCCACACACTGTTATCCTGATGGCTGTGGTACATGTCAGCATACATCTCCAGCAACTGTGTTCAGTCCTCTTCCCTCCTCCTCTCACTCGCTCCCTGCCTGTCTCCTTTCCCACTACGGATCCGTGATTTTTAACAATACTGCCTTAATCAGACCGTTACCTTAGCTTAAGCCCCCTGTGTTAAAAAGCAGAATACGCACACTTTGTCTATGCCATTTCCTAGGTGACATTCACCAGTCCAGGCTGGGATGTACTGTAGCCATAACCATGTTCCTATGAGAACAATGCAACACGTGGTGGGCAATTGAAATTCCCCTTCCATCGCAAAAGGCGCTAAAGCCTGACTTGAAATGGGTAGGGCATACATAACCTCCTCTGACAATCATTGCCGGGAAGCAGGGATGAGAATAACAGCCACCTCTCCCGTTTTATTTTGGTTTGCTCTTGTCACTCGTGCCATATTGCAAAGCAGGACTAAAATTGGCTCTGCTGGTATGTTGGCAGGAGGTAAAAATGTTTAGAGCTCGTCTGTGTGTAGCTAACAGGCCACATGGAGACACTTTTACTGCAGACACAGTTCTCTGAAGGGTAAAAACAAGGGGGCAAAAACACTGTTGTTTAATTATTGAGGGAGCTGTTAGGTTTGGCAGCCACAATAACAGTATCGCGATCCATTTTTCCCACAGCGGTGTTTGGCTGCGTCTCTCTCGTCTGTTGTAACTCGTGTTTTCTGATGTTGCTATAGACAACACCCTGAAAACAGAATGTTGTCAGAATAGCTCAGAGAGCATCGCAGACGGAGTTTTGGACTAGAACAGGAATTTGTGAGTATTAGAGAGATGAGAATGTTTAACAACTCAACCTGAAGGAACTTTTTGCATTTAGAGGCTGCTGCTGACTTCCTTTCCTGACCAAACAGCCGTTTCCTACGGAACCTCCGCAGCTGTGCAGGCGGTATCTTTGCTCAGGATTGCTAGGCTCTGAATTGTTTCCTGAATCAATCTGGAGAACTGACCTTGATGCAGGTGAAAAAAAGCGATGCCAAATCTTTTGACCGGGTGATGGAAAGCAGACAGCCCTAGTTACGAGCCTGTGCTTCTCTCCTATGGATCTATGTGCAATTCTTGTATGTATTTTTTAAAGCTGTACATTACAGTGTTCACTTTACACTCCAGCCTTTACCCAATGCTACATCTGCAGCCCCTTCCTTTCCTGGCACATAAATGCACAGATCTCCATGTGTTCTTTTTATGGATTGATGTTTCGGTGTAATTGTTAAAACTGTGAGGAATCAGTTCACTTCAGCCTTGAAACAAATAGCCACTTTATACAGCATATGCATGCTTGGACCAGCCGCGTGGAAACTGAACAAACAGTCCTGCAGGCTTGAAGTCAGCAAAACTAGCTCTGGAGCCGGAGTGTACCTTTGGAGGGGACGAAATGTCTGTAACACTCCTCTCCAGCATCAATCAGAGCTAAACCTGAATAGTGTGTGGAAGCCTACGTCGATTGTGCCGTAGTATATAGACTGTCTAAAGATGAATTTTTGTTGTTGAAACTTCTGATGATTATTCTTCTGTTTGATTCACCTGTATCAGTGAAGGATCAGGCAAGGATAAGGATAATATATTTTAATGTGATATCTATTATTTTCTTTCTCCTTTTGGCAAAAAGGTTAGGATGGCGGCATTGATGCAGAAAGAGGACAGTGCATTAAAAGCCCAAGTGCAATGTATGTAGTCGAGGTACTTCTACTACATCAGGAAAGATGTTTTCTACACTACTGCTGAGCAGCTCATAGAAGAACCTCTGCAAAGAATCACGTGTTCAATGCAGCCCTGCTTTTTCTGCACATGGGAGGGCAACGCTCTTGTAGCTTAAACACACCCCAAGCATGACAAGTCGCTGATGCACTCTCCACTAGCTGTTAGTCACAATGTGTTGGGCTATGAGTAGGGCTGCTTGTTCTCTGTGGTCTGGTCTTGTGTTTGTTTCATAGTGTGTGTGCATAACTTCTCACATAACTCATATAGGCTGAACAAGCGATTCTTGGACCATTTGCCGTTGCAGCGGGCTTGTTCCTTGAAGCCGGCAGGCGTTTCAGTCTTTATGGACATGCCTTCTCTGTGTCACCTTCATGTCAAAGCACGTGCAAAGCTGAACTTGGTATGTTTTGTGTGTGTTTAAGGCAGATGGTCCAAAGCCTTTGTATCTCTAGCTACCTAACTTCAGTTTGTATCTCATGAGGAACCAATACTCATTTTAGCTCTGCAGTATAACGAAGCATGGATAGATGTTCACTACCAATCTCCTTCTCGTGCAGCACTGGGTAAACTTTAGCAATTTGTAATGTTGTGTGGTGGTTGTTTCGTTGTTTTTCTTTAAGAAAGACTGGTCAAAGTAGTCAAATGCAATCTGGCCCGAGCTGTTCCTGGGGAGCTTGAGGCTGACTTTGCAGATGATTGTGACTGTGTTTGTGGTGGTTCTCTATCCTGGCAACAGATTGTGCCACATAAATACCCAAGAATGTATGCATTAAACTGATTGTAAACAAATCCTGAGAATGCTACAGCATAATTGCTAAGCAAAAGGAAAAAAACCCACTCTGCTTGTAACTGGGATCCTGTGCGTGACAGGAACAAAACCCCTGGCTGTGCATGTTCAAACTTCCTTGAGCATGTGCACAGATCTTGAATTTGTTTTTTAGCAATGTCGCACTTTCAGTTGAGCTCAAGAAATAGGAAGAGCTGCAAATCTAAGATAACAGTATTGACTGTAAATATATATTTTTCTATTAAAAAAAAGCTGTCGTTCAAATATTTTTGACATGAACTCTAAAGATTTTTCCAATGGAAACTAATTTCTGGAAAAATCAAATGCTTGTTTGAAGAATTGCAATGAGTGGTTTCGGATCCGATTAGAGCCATTAAAACCCTCTCTGATGTTACAGAGAGCACAGTGATTGGATTCACCATATTTAGTGCCTTCTCAAAAAACCTAAAATGTAGCTGGTCAGTCAGTGGAAATCTTACTCTTTTCATAATAGCCCCTGAAATAGCACTGCCCACATTAGGATGCGAGAGACTATAAATTAAATGCTACTGAGTCAATCTATTCAGCCAGATTTGCTCGGGGAGTTCATGTGAACAAGTTTCTTTAAGTTGTTTGTAGTACAGCATAAACCCGAAGTAATGAAACTGTGGGCTTCCAAATTTGAGATCTGGACAGGGAGGATAACAGTGGCTAACAAGTCAAGTGGTCCAGGCTGGCCACAGCATCTAAAGAAGCCTATTGCTTTGACAATCTGCTGCAGACACTCAGCTCCCAGGAGATGAGGAATCTTACTAGTCTGGAGGAAGTGGCTAAGGTAAGATGCGCTGCTCCCACTCTACGTAGGTGTGGATGGTGTGGCACACTGCACTCTGTGGTGTGAAACACAAACCTTGGTTAACGCAGGAGTTCTGAAAAGCTACTCCTGAGCTGTACAGAAAAGGGGTTTTGTTAGTATTTCTTGAACGAGAATTAACTTACTGGTAATATTCAGCACCTCAGATCTGATCCAGTCAATACACATAACAAGGTGAATGTAAGGAGAATCTATTAGTAAAAACTTGCCTGCAAAATTTCAGGAATGACAGAATCTAGAATTTTATTCTGGAGCCTTTGGAAGCCCCAACAGTAGAAGCCTGGTCTCACTTCAATATTCAGATGTGATGAAATCGATAACTCAAGCAAGGATATCATGTTGCTGGCCCACAGTCAAGAATGTGTGTAGCGTTACAGAAATGTTCCACCTTAAATCTTTTCCCCCATCCCGGCAGCACCCACGAGGTATGAATGGATCATCTTGATGTTTTAACACTGGGGAATTTCCCACATATTAGGAAAATATATTATTTAAATAAATCACATGTGTGTTAGGGTTCAGCTACTTGGAGAATTTATTCAGCAGCTTCATGCTGTAGGCCCTTAACTTTAGCAGGTAAAAATCCTTGCTGCTGAGGTACAATGTATCTGCTTCTCGATTCCTGTGCTGAGATGCCCCACCTAAATTATTTGTCCTTCATTTCTAATAGCAGTTAAATTCATATGTAAATATAAATTAAATAATCCTGGTTTTATTTAAATCAGTTGTAACTTTTCTGAGGGATATAACGGAAACGAATCAGACCTGTTAATGCACTTTCCTTTCCCCTTTCCCCAAACAGGAAGTAAGCCGTTTCTCTCCAGAAACAGTCCGTGACCATTACTCCCTGCATGACCAGGCTGTCTGGTTTACTCTGATTTTGCAGAGGGAATGTTGGTTCTGCTAAAATTCCTGCAAAACTTAGAGCACAGTCAGAGCCCTTCAGTCCATATAGAGAGAGAGATGTGATGGTGATGTAGTCATACACCAGAAAAGCGCAGAACAGAATTATAAATACCTCTAGAAAAACAGACCTGTGGAAATAGCCTGTAAATGCTCCTCTGGATTCCAGCTGCTTCAAGGGAGGAGTGAGTACACACAAAATACTTTTCAAAATAAATCCCAGGGAGAAATTTCTGTAGGGCACCCTCCATTCGGAGAGGAGAGGAGGAGCAAATCTTTCCCACTGCTGTGGCGCAGAGAATTTCTAGTAGACATCTGTATGGATTGTGTTATTCACCTGGCTGCAGTATTAGAAGGATGGTGATTTTTATTAGAGTAGAATGCAATTTAAATAATGTTCCTGTAAGCCTCCTTGCGTTGCTGCTCCACTCAGCATCCAGTTGGAAACCACAGAATGCTTTCAGATCAAGCAGAGCTGCCGGGGAGAAACAAAAGACTCAGCTTACCTGTACATAAGCGTTTTACCACTTGAGTAAATTTGAGAATTTGGTTTGTACTTCAGACTATAAAGATTTTTTTAAAATTTTTTTTTCCATAAATCCAAGGGGAAGATTTCAGGGATTTAGAAGAGGTTGGAACTTTTTTTATACGGAGGAATTATTTGTTCATATATATCCATACATACATATATATATGAGTGCGTGTGGATGTGTTTTAATATATATATGTATGTATTATCGATTTTTGTATCCCAAAAGCATTCTTTGCCCCTCTTTGCTTGAAAAATATATATATTATATATTGTATATATAATATATATTTAAGGTTGTGTAAATTTGAATATGGTCATTTCTTAAACAACACCTCTTCAGAAATTACTCTCAACTTCTGTTTCTTTGTCCTTTACCTTGTTGGTATGAGAAGGTTTTGCAGTTGAAATCCTTGGGTTTTTTTCTTTTAAAACTTAATTATGCTGAGCATTTAAGAATGTGTTCTTGTTTTTAATAAAAGTGGATTTTTTTTTTCAGTTAGGGATTCCAAAATTGATGGACTTTTATAAATGGGATTTTTTTTAAATCCCTTGAATAAGGGATTATTTTTTTTCTTTAAATTTTATTTCAACTCCATTCTTGTGGACAATTTGTATTCGGAATTCCTGGTTGCATTGCTTTATCTGGTGCTTCATATTGATATTTACACATTTTTTTATATATATATAAAAAAAAACCTTCAAGCCTTCCTTTGTGATCAGGGGCAGTTACACTCTGGTTTGCTGTGGTACTTTGCTGTGTACTCTGTGGCATTCATGTTACTGTGTAAATAAACTAGTTTTATTACACTCAAAATCAGACTTGCAGCTGTCTCGTTTTCCTCTCTTCCCAGGCAATTAGATGAAAACGCGTATTTTAGAGGAAAATGCCTGTGGCGAGGCCAGCAAAAGCTTTTGCTGTGGGAATAGCCGGCTGGCTTGCAGCAGCAGGTAGTATCCAAGCATGGCAGGTAGGAACTTCAGCTGATGAGACTGGTGCTCAGCACCTCCAGCTGTGCCACTGCGGTGGCTGGGCATCCCAGCCACAGGAATTGCGGGTGCTTGGGACATCGTGTCACCTCCCACCTTTGGTGTTTTCCCCAGAAGTCTCACTGTGGCTGGCGCTGTTTTCAGCTCCATCTGGACCAGTGGCGGCAGCAGCCCAAAATTACACTGGCCACCAGTGGCTGCTGCTGATTGAGCCGCTGTCTTGTAACATGGTCTTGGGGAGAAGTGGCTAGACATGCTAATGAAAACAGAGATGGCCGTGTGTCTGCGCTGGGGTACCGTTACCACTAAGGGAACTGAGCCCAAGTTAGCGACTTCCCTAGCACAGACAGGGTTTGAATCACCTGCTGTGAAGGCATAAAATGATGCTGAAGTAAAAATTTTATACGCTGTGCCAAAAGCACAGGATGCCTTTAAGGCAGTCGCCTGTGGTGGAATTCATTGTGTGTCTGATCCGTTACCTTGAAGCATACAGCCTGATGGAGGGGCTGTGAGAAACAGATGGGATAATGTGCATCTTGCGCAATGGTGCAGACACACTTCAGTGTCAGTGAGATCAAACAGCTCAATTTTGTCCCCAGATTTGATAGGCAGCGCTGGTGGATGCAGATGCTAATGTATTAGCATAGAACAGCTGACACAGTGTATGTGGAAGCAATGCTATGCTTGGGCACAACATCCACGCTGCTCACAAATAGTCTCTGAAGGGAAAAAACCTCGAGAAAGCACCTGGAGGGCTCTCTGGTATATCTCTGTCTCTGGTATGTCACCAGTTTCAGTGTGATCAGAATCGGTCTCGAACGGAACTGCTACACGCCTTTCACATTCCTTGCACAGTCTTTTGAAGCCTTTCAAAATCAGCTGAACCTACTGTCCTTACTCTTTGAGGAGTACACAGCCAACTCGCCCCAGAGGTGTCAGTAAGTATGTAACATGTTTAAAAGCCGGACAAATATTTTGGCTTTGCCGGGGTAATCCCTGTTCACTTTAACGAAGTGCCATGGACTTAGCTAAACAGAGCTAGATTATGCCATTTGTCAGTGGCAATCACCACTCTGGAGGGAAAAGATACGCAAAAATACACTGAAACCTTGTCAAAACATGATAATTATACTAGTTAAACTAAAATCTGTTTTAAATTAATTTAGATATGTCAGTGCAAACTCTCTTGTGGGTGTCCTTAAGCGGTCACAGTCTGGCATTCTTATTTCAGTTTGTGCCAGACATGAACGCGAGTGAAGCCAACAGATGCTTAATTTTGGCTGATGCAAGAATGTCTGTATCGGGTTTTTTACCAGCTCAGAAATTCACGTTATGGTAGACAAGCCCTAAGGATCTACTTTCCTCCACATTATAAACCTTTATTTTCTAGAAGATCACCATGCATTACTCGAGCTTAGAGGGCTCCTCCTTTTGGCCGAGTTAGCAAGCTGCTGTGCTGCCACCTATCACAGAATCGCAGAATCGTAGCGATTGGAAGGGGCCTCAAGAGATCATCGAGTCCAACATATGAATAGTACCATACTCCTTACCCGGCAGAGGTTTTACCCAGAATTGGATAGAAGCAGCTAGCGAAGTTAAACATCAGCTGCAATCTACCCTGTGGAGAAAGACTGTAGTTTCCTTTCAGCTCGGAGCTAAGACTCATAGTTCGGAGGAGAATAATTTGCATTATCCTGGGCTCCATTAGAAGAGGGGTGGCCAGCAGGGACAGGGAGGTGATTGTCCCTCTCTACTCTGCCCTCGTGAGGCCCCATCTGGAGTACTGTGTCCAGATCTGGGGCCCCCAATACAAGAAAGATGTGGAACTGTTGCAGAGGGTTCAGAGGAGCCACGAAGATGATTCGAGGGCTGGAGCACCTGCCCTATGAAGAGAGGCTGAGGGAGCTGGGCTTGTTCAGTCTGGAGAAGAGAAGGCTGTGGGGGGACCTCATTGCAGCCTTCCAGTCCCTGAAGGGAGCTTATAAGCAGGAGGGGATTCAACTTTTTAAAAGGATAGACAATGACAAGACAAGGGGGAATGGATTAAAACTAAAGGAAGGAAGGTTTAGATTAGATATTAGGGGGAAGTTTTTTACAGAAAGAGTGGTGAGGTGCTGGAACAGGCTGCCCAGAGAGGTGGTGGATGCCCCGTTCCTGGAAGTGTTCAAGGCCAGGTTGGATGGGGCCCTGGGCAACCTAGTGTAGATCCAGGCCTGAGGTTGGTGGCCCTGCCTGTGGCAGGGGGGTTGGAGCCCTGTGATCCTTGGGGTCCCTTCCAACTCATACCATTCTATGATTAAAGCACCTCGTTGGGCCTCCAACACCGTGGAAGACGGAGGCAGGCTTCTTGCGATCAGCACAATGCTTAAGTAAGTACAGAAGTCGTTGTCTGATGAACAAGATGCTGGGGGAGCCATTGTCAGGGCAGCTTGGATCTTGGAAGCAGATTTGGCTCCATCAAATCAGAGGAATCAAAATTTTTGTGGCTATTGAGCACACTTTTTCCATCAGCACCTCCTCACCCCCTTCTTTTGGGTCATTAAGGTGTTGTTTTGTCACGCTGCAGCTGGCAGAGACAGGACGCACACAGAAGTGGATGGATGCAGGCAGTAACTGACAGTCAGTTAAGGTAAAGCCCCAGAACTCTCTACTGCATCTTACACTCCAGAAGGGGAAGGAATGGGAATGGGGAGGCTTATTGCAAAGTCTTTATCAAGGCCTGTGCTTCCCGGTACATACCAGTAACGCCTGTTCAACAAACACAGAGAAAGCTGCTTTCTAAGCCTGCTACATGGTTTATAGACGCTGGGATGGGCCACGTCACTGGCATTGCCCAAAGTACCTGGCTTGGCACCCTGGGGTGGGAGAGCCCATACTCTCCTGTGCAGTGCCGTGCTGCACCTGTGTACAGCGGGACTGGGGGCTGTCACAGACCTCACATCAGATGTTTGGTTTTGCCTGATTTCATTGGAGCCTTAATGGTCTAGATTAACTGCAGCGAACAGCAGCAGATTAACCTTAAGAAACATGAAATCCCTGCAGTTTATCTGCAAGCAGCAAGCTATTACCTTTGCACCTCTCCAAAGCGCAAAAGGACATTAAAGTTCTTCTAAAGAAAACAGAGAATTAAATCAAGATAATAAAATTCTCCTGGTTCCTACAGGTACTAAATTTAAATCAAGTTACTGTTGGAAAGGGGCCAGGAGTCTGCCCAGGTATGGCCACCACCTCAACCATCAAAAGAAAAGGGATGCCTGCAAACCAGTCATGCAGCCTCCTGTGTCCAGGGGAGAAGGTGTCCTTCCAAACTTTTTCCACTTCTATTGCTGGACAAAAGATTTATGCTCTGCCATAATAATTAATATTCCAGATGCTGCCTTTGTGTTTGTACAGGAGCTATTGATAAAGCTGTGATCACAAGGGCGTGCTTCAGCTTCATACAAGAAAGAGCAACAGGATGCCAGATGATGTTGTGGGAAACCACATGACAAATGTTTTAATGGCATTATTTATAGATGGTTTTGCACTGTCCACTGCTTCATAAAACCCAGACTATCACCACCACCGATGCTTTTGCAGCAGTGAACCACTCGATTTCCCTGTGGCATGAAGCATTTCTCCCGCTATGTATCATCACCTTGAAGGTTTCACATCTCCTTCCATCCAAACCTGAGCATGCAGCCCTACTTCCTTCACTGCCATGAGAGAGATGTAGTTTGGGTGTTCTTGAGGTGATATGGCTCGAACTGGAGGGCTAGGAGTAAGGGTATTGATATCCTGTAGCAATGTCAGAACAGACTGCAGCTCTAGCCCATCGGCACCTTCTCTGCTTGTGCTGGGCAGATATCTCCACACTTATAGCCTTGACTTTTGAAAAATCTGGATGGATGTTCAGATTAGACTGTTTAGTTTATTTTTTTTATTAGGAATAATTAGCCTGTGTTTATCCAGCTCAAAATTTCATTTGCTGTTTTTGTCTGGTTTTTCAAATAATTCAAATCAATCTGGAGTCTTTTACAACCTTCTGCAATTTATGCTAATCTTGAACAGATTTCACTTGGTGATTAATCACTTCTTCCTGCAAATTAGCAATCGAAACATTGAACTAAGACTAGTTTTTGGACACAGTTTTTTGTCCTCTCTAAAGAATTTGTACTTGTTACCAAACTTTTGTTCTCTATCCATGACTAAGAGGGGTTTCTTTTTCTCCACTGACCAAAAGTAGTAGAAAAAGAGTGTGAGGTTTGTGCTGATGTTAAAGGACTTTACAAGGAGAGCATAATTCCTCTGCCACAGACTCAGGAACTGATGCACAGCATGGCAAGGAATGTGTTCAAGGACACAAGGAGCTATTGGGAGGAGAGAGGTATGCAGGAATACAGGGCCCATTTAACTAAAACATCACCTAAGGTATTTCTACTTAACTAGGTGCTATTCACCACTGACTCACAACTGTCCCCTCGACTTGGGTGACTCCATTGATTAAGCCTATAGCAGAATGATTTTTTAAATAGAATTATAAATTCATTTTGTCAATTTTAAGAACAGTTTCTCAAATGTGAAAATAACAAGATTACACAGCCTCTAAAAAGGGATTCACAGCTATACTACTGGACTAGTAGCTCAACCCGCCCTGACATCCAACATAGATCTAGATTGAGACTAGCATCCTTTGCAACTTCATCATCCTCTTCTCTTTCCAAGCGTGGTCCCTTCCGAGATGGTTTATGATACCTTTCATCACCATATCCTGTGTGAAACACACGGAAGTGAGCTTCAGTGAGAGCGCTGGGAACTTAGGCAGAGAGTAATGGCGAACCGGAACACGTCAGGACACTACATAAACCTTCCTTGTGGGTAACTTACAAAAACAGCAAGCTGTCAAGGCTCTTCCCTCTGCTTTAGTCAAAAGGCCAAATCTTTAACCCTCATACTGTGCTGGGTATTGTTCCAATACTGATGTACTGGAAAAATGCCATCTGCTGAGCAGCAGAGCATGGGTTCCATCCAGCCTGATCACTCAGGCACTGGGAGCAGTCACAGGGGGAGGGAGGTGGAAAATAACCAGTCCAACTCTTCTCTGGAGCAACTGGCTGACCAGAAGGGCTGTCATTACAGCAGCATTGCAAATTTGCTCAGAAAAGATACTCGACAACTACCTACCTACTTCAGATGCATTTCCAAGGTGGTATTTGGAAAAAAAACCAGAGATGCAGCACAGTCCCCTCAAAGTAAGTCTCTGTCAGCCTCTGTCAAGCACTGCCAGATCTGGCAGCCCTACAGCTGGCAGCTCTCAGTCTCCAGAGAACTGGGGACCTTGTAACATACGTCAGCCAGCAGCAATCAGAGAACAGGCCAGTGGGGCTGACTGGTGACTTCCTCACAAGCTGGTATGAAGCTGCTCCACACTGCTCCACCTACAACCTGGATGTAGCTGCATGCTGGAAGTTTTCTTGCCAGCCCTGAGACCTGCACTGGCCCAGGACTCTGCCAGGTAAGTACTCTGTCCCCAAACAATAAGGAGGGCAGCTGCCCCATGGGAAGGTTACCAGGCAGCCAAATGCTATCCACCTACAGTCAGAAAGAGAAGGCTGCAAATGACGCAGCCAGCATTCAGCAGAACTACACCAGCTTATCCCACTAAGCAACTAACTTATAAATCCCATTAGTAAGTTTAAATAAGTGTAAGAGGAAAGGATGTTAGATTTACCATAGACCTCATTCCTCTTGGAGTTCTGTCAATAGTCTCCCCGCTGTGCTGAGCCTGTCACCCCTGGCTGACACCGCTGGCTGTGCATTTGAGAGACTTGTGCTAATAACAGTCACTGGCAAGAATAACTTCCATAATACATTCATTAATGTTGTGTGTCTGTAAGGCTCTCTTCTTTTCCCTTCTCTTTCTTCCTCTTTCTCTTTTTATTTTTTTCTCCTATGATTCTTTGCCAAATTCTCCCCGTCAGTTATTAGCTAAATGCTAACTCATTGTGTATTTGGTAATCAGATTATCTGCTAATACCTGCCTAAAGCAGTCAACATTGATTAAAAGAAAGGGTGGCCATTATGTTATTTTTAATACAAATTATTTAGGTCCTGAGGCTGAGATTGAATTAAAGGAAAGATCAAATTAATGAGGGATTGAATTAAATTAGAAACATCTGATTGTAATATTTCCTCCATCTCCAAACTGCTAGAAGAGAGTGGTATGGCTGTGAATCAATGTTTTCCCATGAAAAAGGTACAAAGAATGGCTTCTTTTAACTGCACCCAGGAAGTGGGCCTTATCACGGATCTAGTTAGATAAATGCTCAAAGTCTGCAGCGATTTCAAAAGGGGATGTAATATGATAGCAAAAGATTCTATCTGAATACTACTTACAAGGTCTCTGCTAGCTCCTTTCTTTCACACAATGTAGGCTAGATTCCCAAAGCACTATCTGTCCCCCCACACCCTCCCATGTACACATGTGCATGTGATGGCTACGATAGAAAGCTGGAGCCGTGGGCACGCACGGTCCCTGAAAGCAAAGCTGTCTGCCACGTTCTGGATGCGGGCAGATTTCACAGAATCACAGAATCATAGGGGTTGGAAGGGACCTCGAGAGATCGTCGGGTCCAACCCCCAAACAGTCATCCAGTTATTAAGATTGCTTTTTAATAATTTTATGTTTCCACACTTCTCAGAGTGTCTTAATGAGTGGTGTGATGTGAAAACCCTTTGCTAGTTTGTAATTTGGATGTGTTTGCTAGTTCTAAATAGTGCAGGGAAGGAAGATTTCAAGTCACTCTCTACAGGGAGCAATCAGTGGGCTCAGGACGTCATCTGCACTAAACTGAACTCCTTGGTTTTAAAAGTGGTCTTTCTAATCCTACTTCTTATCCTGCTAATCAGCAACAATCCCATTGCTATTTCTGCCCTGGCCCTGACTTCATCACAGAAGTGCTGGTGTAGCACCGTGTTTCTGTCATTTCAGTGAGATTCTCCACTGCTTTTGAGAAATACTTTCACTGACTTCGATTGACTGTTTATTATCTCTTGATCATAAATGCTAATTACATAGCTGAGAAGATTGGCTTGCCTTTATTGCCATACTTGCACATAAAAATGTAGAAAATTATTTTTTTATTATGATTTCAATGAATTTCCTTTGTACTTTGATCCAGTGAGTGCAGAGAAAAGATTATTCTTTCCAGCGTGGTTAAATGCAAGTGCCTGCTTTACAAAAGCAACAAGCGAATCACGAGAAAACTCTTGGCTTCCTGAAGTTGTGACCTAATTCTATCCTTCACTGCATTTTCTCCTCTCTCCAAACCATCCTAAGTTCAGAATAGCTGCCCTTACGCAGAACGGTTCTTCCCTCTACTCAAATAGCTCACTTAAAAATAAAGGCCCTAACTACACGTAACCCTCTGCGACACAAAACAGCCAGAGTGTTCTACCCAGGCAGCGCATGGCTGGGCTCTGGAATGCTTTACATCTCTGGAAAAGGCCTTCCTTGTGGTAAATGCAGCTGTGGTTTCCATTGAAGACAGAATTACTCTTCCCTGTTGATTTGAAAAATGAATTGCAATTACAGTCAGGAAAAATACCCGAGCTTGGTGTGCAGCTCACTGGCCTGCGGGAGTTTGGATGTGCAAGGGGGCTGCAGTTGGGATCCAGACAGGCATTTTATGGAGGTGTGTATCTTCTGTCTGTGGAGTCTGAATGTAAATGAAGACAGCTCTGCTGAAGGCCACAGAGCTATGCCGATTCGAAACATCTCAGCACCCAGTTTATGTCATGCAGATGAAAGATGTGAAACAAGCAGCTGTAACATATTGTTACGTATGTGCTGAGTATGTCAGATGGCGAAACCACATGACCACAAGCCTAGGAACTCTGAGACAGTTAAATGACCTAGCTATACAACCTCAGAAGTGAGAAGCTCTTAATAAAAAGGCTGCAGATGCCTGGCAAAGCTGTGCTATGATGGGACCCACAGTACAGCCTGGAGATACCAAGCTTCAGTGGCTGGCCACCCAGCAACCGCTTGCCTCAGCAACTGTACCACACAGTGAGGTAAGGAAAGGATCTGCTGCGAGCAGGATGCTTGCTGGGAACAGAAAGCTCACATGCCCCTCATCAGTGTTGCTTCATCCTGATGTTCTGGGTGTTCAGAACGGGACAGGATGAGAAATGCAACCTGACCGTGCTGGCACTGCGTTCCTTCTGGGGCCAGTAAAATGCATCCATCCTCAACACCGACCTGCTGCTTCCCAAGAGGTGTGGGCAAAAGGAGATGCTTTTTATCCTCGAGAAAAGAGCAATGGGATTCCTGTCCCTTTGTGGAGGGACCGTTAGCACTCCAACTGCCGGCAAGAGCAAAGGAGAACAAAGGATCATCGGACAAATCCAACATGGTCAGAACTGTCCTTGTAAGTATATTTCAAGGGGACAGGGTTATTACAGTTGGGAATTTCCAAATTGATCTTTTGTCTCTCTTTCCACTGGGTTTTATTGTTGCTTTTTTAACCAAACCCAATCAATAACACTAGTATATTGTATGTTCTCTCTATTGCTTATTTATAAATGTATTTTAAAAGCCCATACTAATAATATGCCACATCTTCCACTACAGAGAAGTTCCCAAGGGATTAAACCACCAAAAAATGATGATGAAAATATAAGCTTTCAAATGATGAAATATAGATTTCCTCAAGGGTTTATGGAGCTGCTGACTTCTGTACTTACAAAGCAGTTCACCCGAATTAAATCACAGCGTGAAGCTATACTTCAGCAAGTTCTCTGCTCTTTCAAAGCATCCTCACAGCTGTTTCACAGGCTTTGCAGCCATGCAAGTAGACATACATGTCATGCCAGGCTGTTTCAGAAAGCAAAGGGCTCTGGACACTGCAGGAGGGAGATTTTATACAATGCAGCATCATTGGCAAAAGTGAGATCTCTGATCGCCATCCTTCCCTTACTGCTAAAACAGATACACCTGTCTGCTTCAGGTCATCAGATAAACTGCTGGCATTCTACTGTTCCTCATCCCCAATATTGAGTGGTTTTGTAATCAGATTAGTCTGCTGTGCCAAATATGAAACTGTTCTGTAATGAATTAAGAAAGCTGCTATATGGAAAAAAAATTAAATGAGCCTTAGCAACAGCATTTCATTCCTGCAGCGTTTCTGTGATTACTGCTGGAGGAAGAACTTCGTATGCTGTATCTAGACATAGACACATGATGTTTTTGCTAAGTCCATAGGCTCTCCTGCCGAAACAAAGGAGAGATATTTTCTTCAGCGGTAAGAAAACTCATGTAAGTGATTCAGAGATCCACAGCTGCTGAGGTGATTGCCTGAGATGCATGGGATATAGAGGATTTATGGGGTAAAAACATTATATTCCAATCAATTACTTTGGGTTTATGATGAAATAGAAATGTACTGAAATCAATGGTACTAGGTGTAATGCATTGGAGAATTTAGCTCCGAATATTTTTACCTGCACCTCCCTTACAGGAAAACTAAAATCTCTTGGTTTAACTGTTTCTGTGACAAGGCTGCTCAAAATCCATGCATCCACGAACAGTTAAGGTACCCAAGGGTAATGCTTACCAATGGATCACCCAGTTGCTCGGGTTTGTGGAAGTAAACACCAACAACGACCACCACCCTCACACCCTCCAGCAAAGTGTGGTCTGGGCAGAATTCTCCTGGGGTTGTTCTGCAGCAGAGTGAATGTGGCCTTACATAGGACAGCTGCAAAGCCAAAGGCACAGTGGGCAGCAGAAGCGAAAGACGCAGAAGACTGAATTGCTGCCTCAGCCAGGCAGGAAGATGGGCAGCCAGGAAAGGCTAGGTGCCAGGTAATGATCTATGTGCTTGCTGACTATCACCAAGACAGTGAGCTTTGCCTGTGGAGCCCTTCCCAGATAAAAGGAGAGCATGCCTCTATAGTCAGACATTAGGGGGAGGCCACAAGTGCCAGCAAATCCTCCCGCTCATCTGCACAAATAACAACAAGAGCCAAAACCTGGAAATACGAATGAAAGCATATTTCTGCCTTTGTGAGGATGCTGCAGCTGGTAGTGAGAACATAAGGAGCAGGTCTGCTGGGAGACATCGACTGACTCGTTGTCTACAACATGGCAAGGTATATAAATCCCTGCTTTGGGATCCTGCTGTGCAGAAGTCACCAGATGGTGCTGTACATACAGACTTGATAGTTCTTTATCTTTACGTGGGGACATGCATGCTCTTTGAGGAAATATGTTTTATTGTGATTTTTGTGTAGCTTTTCCTTTAAAGTTTCATTTGCATCTTGCTCCTTCAACCTCAGATCACATTTTGGTTAAGCTGTTTATCCAGAACTGTCTCATCATTGGGATTTTTGCAGCCAGGCCTGCAGAACGTACAGGAGAAATGCATAAGCTGTGCTAAGGAAATATTTAGTCGTATCATTTTTATCTCATTTATTTTTCCTGCAACAGGAAATACATATGTAAAACCTGAGAATCTTCTCCCTTCACAGTGGACACATGACATAATGACATCAGTCCATAAAACTGTTGTCATGTAATAAAAGAAATCTGCTATCATCTAAAAAAAAACAAAACAAAAACTGGTATCATGTCTTCAGAGAATGTAGTGAGGATTAAATAATACTAGTAAGGTACTTAGGCTTTTCAGATTAAAATAACTTCAGAATAGCATAGCATTCTTATCTATTATTAATATAATGCCAGCAGTATTCACCTCCTACTCCTCTCTGAAATGCCATTATTACCCTACTTCAACTAATCGATACTTTTAAGACCACTGGCACAAATATTCAGAGTATGGATTCTCTTTTCCTCCTTCATCACCCTTTAAAAATGATTCATCTCGTTAAAATATCTATCAGAACTCGCATGCACTATGGCTTTGAGTATCCGGAGAACAGAAATATATAAACTTTGAGCTACGATGTGATTGTCTCCTTGAAATTTCGAGAAATGCCCAGTAGAGGGCAGGGAACAGCCCTCCAGGGAGTGAGACACCCTCAAGGTGAAAGCCTGCGAGCTGCTAGAACACGTTCAGTGCTAGCAATTACATGGTTTTTATCTTTTACCCATTAGGAACTACACTCATTCTGTTCTTTACAGAGAGGAAGAGAGAACAAAGCCACATGAGACTTCCATAATGTTGCACTCAACCGGTGTGAAAGATGGTATAAATATAGTAACGCTTTAAAGTAACTTGTCATTTTCATAAAATGTATAATTATTTGAATCATTTGTTTCCCCAAATGAAGGCTATCGCTATAGGTCCCCCTGCATAAATCAAGAAGGCCATTAAAAATAGTTTCAGGGGGAGAGCAATTTGGTATGAGATGAAGGTCAATCTCATTAGATCACTGTAGCAAGTACCCTAATAACATCCTGGCAGAAACAAGGTAGCTCATTACAGAAGTTGTATTCTGTTTGAAATATTAGGTCGTCATTAAGTGAGCACTAAAATACACATAATAGTGGATGACATAAATTATTCCCCTGGAAAACTGGCCTACACAGACGTGCTAAACTGATGCTGAGGGTACTACACAAAGCTTAGTATTCTCTCTTTTTTCTAGCTGGATTCACTTGCTTGATACCAGTTTGTTCTGTTGCTACTCCTGGATAGAGAGCTGCAGTTGCCTTGCTGGAATTACACCCAATGCTGATTTTGGGCTGCGACTCCGCAAACTACAGCAGGTAAGGAGGATGTTTGATTTTCATTGTAACACTTGAGGGGGACTAAGTATCTGTCAGCTGGGAAACACCAATATTTAGGAGAGGAGAGAGACTTTGTTACAGAACACCGACATAAACATTGCTTTTATAAACGCAGGAGCAGGAGTTACTAACCCTTTGGTTATCTATGCCTATTTGGAAAGTTCCAAGTGTTTTCTTTTCCAGACCTTTCGCTCTGCTGGAACCACAGCCCAATGTATGAATGGGCTTAAACATTTGTCTGGAGTTATGTCACGGCACTTAACACCTGGCAGGATTATGCTGAGCATCTGCTCCAAGCCAGTCAGTAGTAACCATAAAGTAACCATAATGCCTGATGGAATTAGGCGGGATGTCTCCAGGAGGCAGCTCAGCAGTTACAGTAGGAGTTCTCTTTGCAGAAGCTCCAGACCTCCTACACATCAACTGAAGACTCATAATACACCTCTTGGCTCACCATATTCCTGGTAAGGTGTACCAACAACCTCGGGAAATTGGGAAGAAATCAGAAAAAGGGGTTACATGAACTTCCTAGTACCATATGCGCTTTAAACCCTATTTCCTCTCCATATATTAGAGTTAACATTAATAAACTGCAAAGATCGTTGTTAAAAGGTGTGTGTACAAACACAGATGCTAAATCCTGGAGCTGTTTATAGCAGCTACAGATGGCACCAAGAGAACAGCTCGGCAGTGCTGGTTGGCAGAAGTAAAGGTAGCCCTGCTAACTGCTTTGTGGTGATAGCTTGGTTTTATGGAGTCTGGAGGGTTTTTTAGAAGATTTATCAATTTTCCAAACATAATAAAGAGCAGTTCAAGATATTAAATATTTTATTTATATTTTCTTCAAAAGCACTTCAACTGCATACTATGTAATGAGCTCTGGCAGTTGTACATAGCATCTGAGGCAGGGGGACCCCATAACACCTCTCAGAGACACACCCAAGCCCCTGTATCCCTCAAGCTATGGCCTCAGGATGTTCAACCACGTAACCAAAATGAAGTCATACCCATCATGTAATGGGGACATGGGGACATGCATGTTGAATGATGTACAGAGCTTATACAGGCCAAAGTGTAAGGAAGCCTCTTTATCTGATTTGTCTTTCTTCCTGCTATTGACTTGGTGTCTTATCTTTACTTCAGCTCTAAAATCTTCCATTTTCTTTGTGAAGCACTTTCTCAGTAGGTAGAACACTAATAGCTAGGCTGAGAGAGTTGTGAATTGGCATGAAGTGGATGCTGTGAAAGGGAAAAGGCAATACAGACATAGGGAATAGGCGCAAGGAATAGGCATGGCACAGTACAAAGAGCACAAAAGCTTACAGAGGATGACATTAACAGTGGACTTTTGAACAAAGCCAAACACCAAATGATGATGTTTTACACAGTATCTGTTTACAGCACATTCAAACCATTTCCACTTGTATGAATTTAAAGAGTGCGTGTCTTTCATCATCATTCCTGAGAGACATGTGGCTTTAGTTAACAGCAATAACTGCACTGGAGATGTCTAAGAAATCATGCACACCTTTGGCTGAGAGCTGCTCGGAACAGCAACAGTTTAGATTCAGGAGAGCTCATCTGGCCAAACACCAAAGCTGCTCTTTTCGAGTCCTCTATGTTTAATGGACTGAGAGGTGTCCATTTCATCCTCAACTCCTTCTTCCAGATGGGATGAACTATCTGCTCACTTTCTATTCAGGAGGTAGCCTACATCACCAGTCAAGACTAGACAGAAACCAGTGAGTATCAGGTAAGGTGAAACACATTCCAGGTTCTTGGTGGGTGAAGTCTGAAGAATGTTTCTGCTGAAAGCAAATAAACAACTAGCATTTGCCCCCTGTTCCTTTCTGTTTATGCATGGCCCTGGCAAGTGGGTTGGTATACGTTCTCCTGGGGACCATCCACCAAACAGACTGGAGAAAAATCCAGGTTAAAAATACAACTTTTTTTTTTTCCCTGAGTTATTTTTTACCATAATCTGCTCCCTCCTCATGGTCTCCATGGTTACAGAAATACTTACACCGATACCTTTGTTACTGCCATGTGAAGAAGGGTTAGGGAGAATGGAGAAGCCAGCAGAAGGCTGCTGAAGCCCACACTGCTGCAGAAAGGGAAATCTCATCAAACCGTGCTCTGAGGTTTCACAGACCTTTCCTGGACATCATGTCCCATCCTCCAGACACTTCTTCAGCAATGCTCAGCTCTTTGTGAGTAAAAAACCATTGCCCTCCCTTCACACAGTTGCACTGGTCTGGCTGGAAAGGGAGTGAGGTGGCACAGGGACAGGAATGTGTGCCTGCAGGTGTGGAGAGAGAAGGGCTTTGTTAGCAGGCTCTGCTGCCAAAGGAAAAGTAATATTACACTGAAGCCGTTCTCCAGGATATAGATCCTGAAAACTGAGCCAATTGGAGCTGGCTGGGAGCTCACCTAGAGAATTCAGTGATGGGGGAGGGAGAAGGTGCTATTTGGAGTCTGGTGCAAAAGACTCCAAAGAACAGAATGGACAGGGCCATGACTTCTTCCTTTTCCTCAGAGCACAAAATGGATGAACTACAGATTTAGTTGCTTTCCAGTGTCAGAGTAGGCTTGGAGGCCAACTGACTCCTACTTCTTAATAACCACAATGTTAATATATCTCTGGGGAAGCTGCCAATAGCAGCAACATGTTTCCAAAGGGAATTTTTTGTTATCTTGCTTTTTGAGCTATTCTATCAGTCCTTTGTATCTATATGCAAATTGTTTCAGAGCCTGTATCACATCAGGCCTTTAGCTTCAAACTGCTTGTCTGTGGTGCTTCTCTGAAATCTGAAAGGTCTCCTTCCAGCATGCTGACACTTACTGCGACACCACGATGACTGGTATCAAATGTGCCTTAGAATAAATCAGATTAGAGCACGCAAACATCCTGCATGCCATCCAGTGTATTTAAACAAGGGTATATTATTACATAATTGGTTCATGAAAATAAAGGCAGTGTATGTGTGTGTATATATGTCTTCATTATTGACAGTTGTGTTTCATGTAGGTCAAGTCAGATGACAAAGATATGAAGAAAAGATAATCTCAAACTTCTTTTCCCCCTCCCCCAGTCAGAAATGGTGCTCCTGGTTCCTTCTACATCCCTTCTGTGGCAATAAAATGACTCTTGCTTCCAACGCTTGATCATTACCTGGAAGCTCACAGTGTATGAGTCCATCAAAAAGTGAAGAAATGCATGGAGTGACTCCTCTTAGATCATTTACTGCCAGTGAAGGGTAATTAGTGGATTGCAAGTCATGGCTGGCATTCCTGGGAGCTACAAAACCAAATGGGTGGGAATCAAAGTGGTAAGAGATTTTTACTGCTCCAGAACACCTGAAAAACTAAATTGCTCTACTGCTGTCCTCCCTACTTAACACTGATAGTCCAAGTTCCCACCTCTGTTCACTGGTTTACAATATTCTGACAAATGGATGTTCTTGTTTGCAATTCTCCCCCCCTACTCCATTATAATGAGACCCCACCTGAAGCACTCTGTCCAGCTCTGGGGTCCCCAGTACAAGAAAGATGTGGAACCATTGGAGTGAGTCCAGAGGAGGCCACGAAGATGATCCTAGGGCTGGAGCACCTCTCCTGTGAAGGCAGGCTGGGAGAGTTGGGGATGTTCAGCCTGGAGAAGAGAAGGCTCGGGGAGAGCATGTTGCATCCTTCAAGTCCCTGAAGGGGCCTTCCTGGAGAGGGACTGATTACAGAGGCGTGGAGTGATAGGACAAGGGGAAAATGGCTTTAAACTGAAGGAGGGGAGATTTAGATTAGATATGTGGAAGAAACCTTTCCAGGGAGCGGGGGGAGGCCCTGGCACAGAGAAGCTGGGGCTGCCCCTGAATGGTTCAAGGCCAGGTTGGATGGGGATTTGGGCACCCTGGGCTACTGGAGGGTGACCCTGCCCCTGGGAGGGGTTGGAACTAGATGAGCTTTGAGGTCCCTTCCAGCCCAAACCAGTCTGGGATTCTATAATTCTGGTACACATTTCTGCAAATATTGCTATGATGATAGTCATGAGCTGAATGGTGTGAAAAGCTGAATAAACATTCTTTGAAGAATTTCAAAGAGCCTTGAACTGTATTAAAGACAAAAGCACATCTCAGCAGTCAAGCTACTTGTCCACATCAAGAAAGGTGGAGAAGATCTAAGCAGTGAAGCTGTGCTGGAGACAGTTCAGTCCAATTCAATCAAGCCAGCTATTGAAACTGCAGCCAGTTTTCAAGCTACTTGTTACAACCTGCTTCCAGCATGCCTTGCTCCCTGGTCTCCAGGGAACCACATTGCCTATCTTCAGTTCAGCAAGCCATCCCTCCTCCTCTACCTGTGCAGACTAAGAGCTAGAATTTCCTGCCTAATATATCCATATGTAGGGAGGAGGGACAATTTCTGATGGCATCTTACTACTTGCCCTCCTTGGAGAGGAGACAGCATTTGTCTCCTCTCTAAGCATGAAGTCCGAGCCCTTTCTCGCATCCTTTTCACCACTCCCAGTTATCAAAGCTAGACGTGCAGATGAAACCCAGGAATGTTTACTGAACAAAATACACACTGTTGTGAAAGCAGAGTAAATGAATACAGAAAATCAGAGCAAGCTGTTAAGTTTAACACTGAAATTGTGTAACAGCATTGTTGTACTAAAATCTTTGTAAAAGTTTTTAAACACCATTAATCCTTTTTCTATCAAACTCCTCTTAGAAAGTTGGGAGGTTTTCTATCAACTCTTAATGGCATTTCTGATAGTACAATCTATAAATGCTTTAAAGAGTACTATATGACATAGAATTGTAATATATAAAGTAAAAACAGCACATTAAAAAGGCAGAAATTACAAGGCATGGTCACACCCCAAATGCCATAAATGCAAAACCATGTTAATATTGCAAACAACTTTGAGCATAACTTCTGGGTGTATAAATTAATTTTCGGTGACAGAAAACACTCTGGTAAGGCTTCATCCATGAGCATATAAGGACTTGAGAAGAAAGCTGAAAAAAGCCTTGGTATCTCCATGGTATCCAGGAATTGGTTCTGGATATAACTTCCCAAAATTGTAGGAGGAAAAAAAAAACCCAACCCCAAACCAACTTTGCTGCCATGGAAACAGAACAGTGGAATATAACTGATTGCTACTTATCTGCCTTCAGAAGACTGATCCCTAAAAACAGTAGAGCCCTCAATAACATGGGTAGTTTCATTTCCACCTGAGAAGGACATCTCTTAGGAAAGGAACAAGGAGAAGCTATTGAGCAAGCTCACTAAGCATGGAAAAGCAGCTTGGGAAAGATAGGTATTTCTGGGAAAAGCACAGGATTAGAAGGGAGAAAGTGAATAAAAGAAAGATCAAGGGGAAAGATACCATGATGCCAGTAGAAATAGGGAAGTTTAGCTAGCAAGCAAGGCCTTCGCAATGAAGGGCTGGTTTCCTGGGACGGTATGGTTCCTTGCCAAAGAAACCTTATGAATAAATAGGGCAGGAATTACTGGATAGTGTTACCTTGCCCTTACTTGCAGACACCACGGGCAGACTCAGCTTGTGGAAACCACATACATCTTCTCTCAATTTCTTTTGTTCCTTTTCCTTTGCTTTTCACTCGCAAATCCTGCCCTCTTTGGATGCATCCAAAATGTCCAACTACTGACACCTGCACCTCCCTCACTGTTTGCTGGGTTGTGCAACATGAGCTGTGCTCTTTTGCTTCATGGGAAGCATCTATTCTTCCCGCTAGACAAACGTCCTGGTTGTAAAACGCATGCTGCTCATTAAATATTGACTCTCCCTGCCCGCCACGCCTGGAGCACAGATAAGGTAGTCACAGGGGGCCAGGTTCAGCTTCTCCTCTCAAAACCCACCAGGGCCCAATGCTCTTACACTCTTTGCTGGCAGGGGGTTAGCAGGGCCACTTGGCCAGCCGCATCCTCAAGGCTGTCATTTCTGAAGAGACACCTCATAAGGCAGCTGCTTTTTTGCGGGCTCCCCTCAGGTCTTGCCCCAGCCCGGCATCACCCCTTCGGCCTCCTGAGGGCACAGAGCCCTGTCGTCGAGACGCTCCTCACGCGGCGAGGAAGCGGGCTTGCTTTTCCCCTCACGCAGTACAAACGCCTACTGAAGGATGTCTCTAGCCGTGGTACGTGGGGGGAACTCTGAGGACAGTCCGAACTGACAACCGCGCTGACCCACCGCACGCGTGGCCAGGGCGGCGGTCGCTTTAAGGGGGAGCGGTTCGCCATCTTAGGTTCCCCCGCCCCCTCCCGCCACGTGATCCAGCCGCCCGCCATCTTAGGCTCCCCGCGCCGCCGCCTCGGCTCGCCTGGGTCACGTGGGGCGGGGCTGGCGGCGGAGCGCAGGGGAGTGGAGAGGAGAGGAGCAGTGCGGCCGGAGCCTGAGGGGCGGCAGCGGCGAGCGCCATGGGGCAGTGTGGTATCACCTCCTCCAAAACCGTCCTGGTCTTCCTTAACCTTATCTTCTGGGTGAGTCCGGGGGGTGCCGGCTGGAGAGGGTCGGGGTCTCCGGGCGCGGGGCCGGTTCTCCCTCAGCCGCGCGGGGATGGGAGGGCCCGGGCAGGCCGTGGCGTGAGGCCCGGCCCCGCGGGCGCTGCGGCCCCCGCCCGCCTCGCCGCCACCCGGCCCTCTCTCCCTGGAGAGCGGGGCACACACACCCCCCCGGTACCGCCTCAGCGGGTATTTAACCTGCTTCCTTTTATCAGGTGTGTTGTGCCTCTCAGTGGGGCCCGGGTTGTAGCGGCGGGTGCTGTCCCTTCCCTCACGCTCCAGCCCCGCAGGGTTTGGAAGTGGGTGAAGCGGGATCTGTTGTCCTGGAAGCCTCGCAGTACAGGTTTAAGGAGCTTTAGAGATGTTGAGGTAGAGGCGCTTGTGTAATTGAATGCAGCCTGGGCGGCGTTATTGAGGTTTTCGGGTCTCTGCCAGCTCAGTGTTTGTAGAGCTGTGCTGACCGTCTCGGTTTTGGCCGCCTGCTTTAAGGTCTGTCCCAGACACTTAGCGGTAAGTATAGAGCATTGTTTTCTTCGGTTTTTTTAACACAACATCAGGATACACACATGTAACTCAATCGCCCGAAAGCAAGTCTCGTGTTTCACTTCTCCCGGTAGCCATAGTCGCATTGTAGTATTTCTGCATCACTTAAGCCTCTCACGGGCATAGCTGCGCTGGCAGTAAGGTAAAACCTTACCCAGGTTGGTGGAACAGTAGGTTGCTCTAATTAACCTTCCTCAGGATGGACATACAGGCTCTGTAGCCTGGCATTATATTTGCTGTGATAATTGGCCTGTCAGAACAGCGTTACTGTAACAAAGCCAAATTTCAGAATGTGCTGTTAACTTAACAACTCCTTTTCTGCATTTAGCTACTGCATTTCTCATCCTCTAATCCCAGCTCCAGGAGCAGAAGATCTCTTATCCCAGCTGTTCAAAGGTTTCAGCTTCAAAAGAGTAATAGTGGGTAACAAGATATGAGAACACAAAAAGGTAGCTATATATAGCTACATTGCTTAATATTGAAAGCCATAAGAAATCTAGCAAGTGTTACAGAATAGATGTTCTTGTGTAAATTTTTACGAAGGAATGTCTCTCGCGAGCACCAAAGCATGAATCGTGGTCAGGGAAAATGCTCATCTGTGTGGTCCCACCAGCACTTGTGTTTACAGTTGTTCAGTGAGATGAGTGGTAAATGTGAGGTATATTTGACTTCAGGTACTGCCTGTCAGGAGTCTGTAATTCAGACTGAGGTGTATAGGCTCCACTTGTTATTTTGAAGTAGGAGGCAGTTACATCAACCTTTTTAGTAGAGCTGGTTTTTTGGAGTCTGCTTTGTTGGGTGTGGCTTTTTGTTACATACATAGCTGCAAATGTCATTAAAAACACCATTTAATAGCCGCTACACCATAATTAAAGTTTTTGACTGGACATGTAGCTGTTGCGAGTCTCATTCTTGATGGCATCTTGAGGGAGGTTTTCCTTTAGTCACTGATAAAAATTTGGCTCCATTTTGAATAAATTAACGCAGTGCAGTTTTTCTCCACTCGGAAAGCTTAGTGGTAGTTTTCATGTTTTATATATTTGACAGGTGTTGTTTGTTATTTGCTCTGTCTAGTTACTCAGTTGCGTGTTGGAGTTTGTTATTGTTCAGCTTAAGTGGTGGTGGGTACAAATTTATTATGTTTAATGTTAAAGCTGGCACCTTAGGTTTTTTCATGACTTTTTTTGAGACAAGTAACTTAATTTTAAATGGAGAGATTGTACTTAGATATTAATATGTGTCTATATGGTATCATATATAAGCCCTAGGTATTATGATCATCGTCATCTTCAGGTTCATCTGTAGTGATAGCAAGTGGTTCCTCCACAGTTTGCCATCTGAAGTTCTGCAAGATCAAGCTGATCAGACTAACTTCCCACCCCCTGACCACAGGTCTCGTTCGTGGGAGGATGTGAATGTTCAGAGTACTTTGGCTGTCTTGTGAGTGTGGGATGCTAAGAAAATTATCACTTTTGCTGTTGAAGAAAAAGCAGAGATGTTTTTGTTATACTTGGTAGCCTGGGGTGTAACTTCTTTTTTTAAAACTTCTTTCAAGCCCTCCAAAAAAGGCAGATCAGGCTTGCACATAGGTCAGAGCCGTGCCCATTCATCATCTGTGATGGCTGACTGCAATAATCCAAACTCCAGTCAGTCTGCCAGCGATTCTACAAGCTCATCTACTTTTGAAAAGTATTCTGCTGCTTGGTAAATTTTCTGGTTGATGCTAAGAGTCACCTGGTTTATGTATAGCCTTATGAAAACTTTCTCACATCCTGTTCAATTCTTACTTTCTCTGTACGTTCTTATATGTTAATAATTACAGGAGGGTTTGGGTTGGTTTTTTTTTTAAGAAAATGGGCTGCAGAAACTGTCTTCTCTCACAGCAGGACAGGTGCTAGTTTGTCATGGAGAAAGCCAGGTGGGCTTTACACACCTTTTAAAGGTTTTGGTGTGGTACTTAGCCGAGTTGTATTTGCAGGGGTGTCAAGCACAGAGCACCTCTCCTCTAGACATGTATATTGCCTTAAAAACAAAGTACTATAGGAAAAGGCATCATGATTAGTTGCCTTCAAGAGTAGAGTGATACAGCTCTTGCACAAAACTTTTATTTGACTTTTGGATAGTTTGGCAGAGAGTGTGTAGGCTCAGAGGTACTCTGAAAAAGTGTGTTGGTAAGCGGCATCAGTTAAAACTTCTTAGAAAAACCAGAGGCGTGTCGATGAGATTAACAACACAACACTAGAAAACATACTATTGATTAGTAGATATGATGAATAGCAAAGGGAAAAGCAGTCCTTCAGTTTGACCTTTATCCTGTCGGAAGTTGGCACAAGATCTGTTTGGACAACTAGTGAATTTGTTTTCATTGAGATGACAGGTCCTTTAAGGAAAGGTATTGTGTAGGAAGTAATTGTGATGTGAAAGGCAGTACCTCTTAGAAACAACATAATGAAATCTCTATATATTCTCAGAAATATTTTTGGTGGACTGGAAATCCCAACAGTGATGATCGCTCTGTCTGAGGATTTAGGACATGTGGTTTGGGTCTTTTGGGTAGAAAAAGGTTAAAAGGACTGTTGTGGCAGGAATAAGTTAAACTCTAGTCTTAGTCAAAATAGGTAATAATCAGAAATATTTTTCTGAAATCGTGATGATGAAATGGTGAATGACCAATTGCAAATAAAAGATGATCCTGAAGTATTTAGGAAGAGCATGTTATGCAAAACCCACCTTTTGTTAAAGTGCAAATCTGCGTTGACTTGAAAGGGGAAGAAATAAATTTACCTGGAGCAATAATGACTATTGTCAGATGTGTTTTTGTGAACTCTTAATTTAAGGCTTCATCAGGTGACTGGGATAGTTCAGTTGACAGCAGTTGGAAGACATTTTTGAAGACAAAAGTACTAGGGAACTGTTTTCAGGTTTATGTTTAGGATACAGGGTAAGTGAGTGAAATTCAGAGATTTGCTTGTCGCTTTGCTTCAGGAAAGGGAGTCTGGTTTATCTTCCTGAAGAATATATGTGCTTTGACAGCCTGCTCTGCTAAAACAGTACCTAGTGTACCCTGTCCTTGCTTTGAGGTTTGTTCTTCACCTCTGCATCCTGCCCCTTCAGAGAAGGAATAAACTCTGCTTCTGCAATACTTCCAACTCAGTAGTTGTGAGCTACCTTGCTAAGTTGCTCTTGCAATTATTTGAAATGATTCATTTTACAGCTCATTTGACCAAGCTATTCCAAACCATTCTTTGGTATGATTGTTTAGAGAAATCTCTAGGCTTCACTAGTGTACAGCAAGAGTGTGTTGGAAACTGTGTAGTACTAAGTTAGAGGAACTGTCTGCTTAAAAGGAGCTGTAACTATCCGTGTGTGTGGTGTGGTTTCGGGTGTCTCATAGAAAAGGAAAATCCATTGAAAATTAGCCATAGAAAGTAGACCTCACATTTTCTTATGTGTAGGAATAAGCCAAGTAACTTTTCTGTTTTACAGGGAGCTTGAGAATTGTTTCTGCTCTGGACTTGAAAAGCTTGGGATAATGAAGAAGCTTCTGTATTCAGAATTGTTTGGTAATCAAAGGCTATAACTGACAGATAATCCCAAAGGCTACCTACCAGGGATTGCTTGACTGCATCTCTTTCTGTCTTAGGGGCAGTCACTTCTGGATGTGGAAGGTGAATGTTTTCTGCTGCTGTGGTGGTGAAGTGAGTGCATTTGCAGGCTGCATAATGGTTTTGAATCATTTGATCAGAAATTTGGATTTAAAACTCTGGAAGTGTTGTGCCCTCTCTGAGAGATTTTTTGTTCTTCGAATAAAGGGCCTGGTTTTTCAGGTAGCAGCTATGGGCTGGGCCCTGAATTTTTTTTTTGAAGGTTTCTATTTGCTTTTAAGTAACACAGTAGTATCATTTATGTTTCTTTGCAGGGTTAATGTCAAGAGTTTTTAGCCTCTGCTTAAAAGTGTATACCTAACAAGCAAAACCAACTTGCAGAGTTAAATGTGGTACCTTTGAGTTGTTTGTGGAATTTGAAGTGTCCCTTTATCTGGCAAAATTTCATAGCATGGGCTAATCATCATTGTTCTTGTACAGGGCAGGGAATCTGAAATAGAGGAGTATGGGGTCAAGTTACAACCTGGTGACTAAATAGTGTGAAAGAATGGCTATATTGTTAACATCTATTTAAAAAAAAAAAAAAAACCCTCTTCCATCCTTGATGCACTGCCTCGTGCAATTGGTGATACTTAAATGTGATGCCAAAAGCAGCCTAGCTCAGCCCTTTGCTTTAGCTGCAAAAGCATTTGAAGTTTTTAGGCATGCTGTCAAAGAACTGAATTTAGCTAGTACAGACCAAGCTGTTTGGTTTGCTTGGATTGAACGTGGCTTTGTTTTGCAAGCCTTAAAAATACTTCTTAACTATGTTACAAAGTTGGATGGAGTTGTTAGTTTTTTTCTGCCAAAGGGTTTTGTAAGGCAGTTACAGCTCAGAGTTACAGCTAAATTATTATTGATGAGAACAAAGTAGAGGAGTGACAGGAAACCATTGGTTCTAAGGTGTGTTGACCTCCATTTAAGCAAGTGGAGAGAATAATGTCAACTATGGCTGTGTGTTTGTTTGAGAGATGCGGAGAGGGGAGTACGGAGTAATGAAGTACTGAAAAACATGTAACAAACAGCAGAGATCCTTTAGGGCCTCAGTTAAAACTGAGGAACTAGATGTTGAGGGACAGAAAGAAAAACTTAGAGCAGAACAGGAAAACTTTCTCTATCAGACAATCAGGCTTTGAATGCTCTAGTGTTGGGGAGAACTGAAAATGTCAGAAATACTGTAAAAGTGACATAATGGAGGAGTAGTGTGAAAAATCACTTGTTCTAAGAAAGCCAAAAGCTAGGTGGCAAACCACAATACCAGTGTCCCTACTTGCGGGTAGGAAGTGTTCAGGTGTTGATATGCATTGATAAAAGTAACTCTTAGGAAGAATGAAAGTGATACAACTGTAGACCCTCAAAAATCTCTCCTGGAGAGTTTTTCTGTTTGTGGGTTTTAAAAGCATGCTTGCATCAGACTTGGAAAGCAGGGAAAGCACAGATAGACTGAAGTTTAACATAAGGAAAGGAATACCCAGGTTGGGAAGGTGGTCCTGGGATTTGATCCAGGCACAAAAGATGAGGGATTGTTAGAGTGAAAGATGTTTCCTTTTTTGTTTTCCTGTTTCTTTTTATCAAAGACTGTGTGTATGATCTGAGTGTATAATATTTTATAATCCCAGTCTTGAAAGATGTTTTTGTAGTGGAATGAGCAATCATAGAATTGCCTGTTTTGGAAGAGACCCCTTAGGTTATCGAGCCCAACCATAACAATTTGGTTTAGAGGGGTTTCTGAGTTGCCAAAATTTACCAATTGGCAGTGGTAGAGTTGTCAGTAGTAGGAACTTACAAGTAGGCGTCCATACTGAAAAGGCGAAATACTCCTCTTAACTAATTGGACATCAGGCATGAGTGTTTCTACTGATGTATAATACTTTGCTGCTACCTTCTCTTTCTTGTTCAGACAGTGTATTTTTTTAACTGAAACTGTTCTGTTAAAGCAGTGAATAAATTGCAGGTTGTAAAGAATCTGAAAATCCTTTGGCTTAGTGAATTGAAGGAATACTGAAAGAAAAATAAAAACTCTTTTGTGGGTTCTATTGTGGTCCTCAAGTGAAGAAAAATGACTAGCAAGGTAAACAGCGAAGGCAATGTGGAGGATAACACCTTGTAAAGGTATGAAATCTTTGGACAAGTTGTCAGATCTGTTTGAGTAACACTAGTAGAGTAGTATAAGGAAGCATTTGGTTTCTAAATGGAGCTGCAGTGTCCATGGCTGATAAATAAATGATCATCAGAACAAGTAGTTTAAGTATCTTACTTGCCAATCATCACTTTAGCTGGCTCAGTTGTAGCTTTCGAACTGCTGTGATGTGTCAGTGTTACTGAGAAGGTGAAAACAGTTCTTGGTGTGTGTTTGCAGTCTGCTTAGAAACAAACAACAAAACCCCCTGCCACCACCAAAACCCAAACCTGAAACTTTAGAGGTGCATCTTGACAGTGCATGTGAAAGGTGAAAGCTGACTTGGTGAAACAGGTGCAGCCTAAGAGGCTGGGGGGAAAGCTCACTGACTCAGAACCCTGAATTTTCAATATGCAGTTATAGAATGCTTTTTGATTATCACTGCATGTATCATTGTGTCATTAGGTCTTTTGATTTCTCCTCTAGTTCTTTGCATACTTGTTTGGCTTTTAATAACTGTCCAAGCAATGATATCAAGCTTTTTCTGAACTAAGAGGTCTGTGTATTTTTAAAGTTTTCTGATGAAAAGGATGTCTGATTGTTCAAGCCTTTTGCTACAAACTGTCTTCATTGACTGTGCTTGTCTTGGCAGCCTTTTTAAAGGTTAATTAATCCTAAAATAAGAGTGTGCCACTTCAGGTTCAGTGCTACAACCTAGATGCAAACAACTCTAAAAGGATGTGTGAATGCTGAATAACCAGTTATCTCTGTGGAGTGTGCATGTGACCTGGCATGGATTCCGGAACTGCTGCCACCTCTATTCAGAGCCTGGAGCAGATTAAGTTCAAGAATTCTTCCTTCAAGCCCTGTTTATCAAAGACCTATTTGAACTGTGCACAGTCCATGTATTTGGCTTCCATTCAATGGTAGGAAATGCATGATTGTAAATGAGGTAGCTTTTTATTCAGATGTCTTGGACTTGGCTGAGTTTGGACTTCTGCAGATTTGCTGTTTGCTGGATAATAAGCATGGAGATGTGGTTATTACTGTCATTATAATTATCGTTATCCTGTGTCTTTACTTGAGACAGATTTCAGTTTCTCTAGATGATTCCCTTTGAGAAGCAAATAATTTAAGTGAATGGTACTGTTGGGGTTTTTGCTTTGTGTGCTGGTTTTTTTTTCCCAAAAGCACATGTTCAACTTCATTCTTGGGTTGTGGTGCCACAAAAAGCCAAAATCTAAGCTCAGTAGCCTTGGTGACTGTGGAACACTGTAGTCTTTATTGCAGCGCTGGGCAGCACAGAGGATCGCTCCTCCAAATGTGTGCACCATGAAGGGTCAGTGACACAGCTTTTGTACAAGACATAGTATACCTAATCATAAAATAGGATTTCCAGGGAATGATTGATTTTTGTATTTTGAGAGCTTGTTATCACCCACCCATCTACCCCACCCTGATAATCTCTTGATGGGCTTCAAAGATGTTTGACGGCCACTTCATTTACTCCTCGATATTACAGGTCCTTTGAGTGAGCTTTAGCTTTTGTTTTGTTAACAAAGCCACGGAGCTGGTACTGCAGACTTGGGGTGCCCTTCTGTTCTTCCTCTTTATCTCACTCCCTTCTTAGAGATAAGTTGCCTCTCCTGAGGTATCACAATGCACACAGCGTGCTAACGTTGTCCTTGAGGCATAACTTTGCACATCCTTTGCATAATTTGTTGCTGACAAACTAATATCACATCATGTCCCCCTCCTTCAGTTGCAGCAGGTAATAAGTGCACTGGTGCTGCACTGGTCAGTGTAGATGGCGTACTTTGTATAGGGAAAACTGGCTCTTTATCTGTTTTCACAGTATTTATGCTGTATTTACATTAACATATCACAGCTACTGTGGAGGTGGAACAAAACCCAGTTGTACTGAGGTGTTGAAACTACTGAGTTGGAGGGAGGAAGGACTTGAGGCTAGCCTGGTCCCATTAACTACACACCTATTAGCAGTTAGCACAGTAAATGCACATGTCTTCTGGTATAGTTTGATCCAAAGTGAGTCCTGTTACATGCTCCCAAGGCTATTCTGTAATACAAACCAGAAGGTAGTAAGTGAAAATTATCAGAAGATAATCAGAAAGGTTGCTTCAAAAGCATTTTCCTGTGTCAGTTAAAATGCTGAAGAACTTAGAATTTAGAAACGACCCTCTTTGCTGGTTTAGAGCAGGCTGAAGAGAACACAAAGCATCACATGGTGGTGATGTGAAGGGAAAAGGGAAGGCCTTTGAAACTTGTTTTCCTGTCAACTGACTGGGTGGTGTTGGTGTTCTTGTTCTGTGACAGACTAGGTATATTGTTACCTGTTCAAAAAAGGTGTTAAACTGTGATATACTGAAAAGGAGTTTGACTCTTCATAGGCACCTCTGCTTCCAGGACTTCCCTCCCTCTTTACAACCACCCACCCTGAAGATTACTTGTTGAAGCAATTCTGAGACACACACACCAGTAATGTTTGAGGCCACGGTCACCTCATCAGGTAGAGGCAATCAGTGTCTGTATCGTCAACTTTCACATTATTTTGGTGCAGGGTTTTAGACACATAAATGCATGCTGTGGTTCCCACAGTTTCTCCCACAGAAACACCAGTTGCACAACCTTCTAAAGAAGCAAAACCCAAGGCCAAATACTGTCATGGCTCATTAGTCATTTTAGAAGCATGTGTAGAAAGGGCTTAGTGAAGTCTTCAGACTAGACTGCTTTAATCTGAGAGGTCTAAAGAAAAATCTGCTAGGCTTCTTTTGTTTCAAATATATTCAATAAATATATGTTCTCGTGCAGTTTATGAACTGGATTTTTCATAGAAAAAAGCCACTTAAATTTCACACAACAGAGGAAGACAAAGGGGTTCACAAATGGTTCTGATTTCAGTTTTGTGGTATATTTTCTGTGCCGGATGCCAGCCACAGCTGTGTTTATCATCTGCCACCTTGCAATATACCATATTTCTAACAAGCATTTTAGTTCTTAGAAAGTGGAGATGACATCACTGTCCTGTCATTCATATGCTTCATTGCTAGGCAACAGTTAATGTAATTCCATTGTTCAGTGATACTACTCTGAATCTTTGCTTTGTGTACAGAAATTGTATGTCTGCATTTTGCTGTGTTGTACCTAACGTGGCAGGATTTGTATAGTTGGATTAGCATTTCCACAGCTTTTGTTCAAAAGGGCGACTTTGTAATAGCTTGTTCACTGCAGATTTTCTTGTCTAGAGAAGGTGTCTTGCTGTTGGTCTTTGACCATTACTGAATTTTCAGTTTCATTACTGTTATGTCGACATAGCACCTTTTATTGGGTGAATGTGAGCCTCCTGGATGCTTTGAAGATTCCTGTGGTGTACATGCTTACCTTTGCTGCAGTGAGAGGCAAAAAGGTGAAATATATTGCTCAAATTCACGTAGAATTGATGGTACTTTTGAGTTGGCTCTTAATACCTTTTTCTTTGACGTAGTGCTGCAGGCGATATTCCATTTGGAAAGTAGTATTCTTGTAGTCTTTAAGCAGTGTTGTTTTATAGGAAACAGTGGCAGTAATATTTCAGGGCTTTTCGTATGTAGCAGCAAACAGTGCTGAAATGCTGGGTACCAGTCATCTTATGGCTTGTCTTGTTTTGTGCCACACTGAACAGGTTGCCTCGGGGGCTGTGGAATCACCATCCTTAGATTTCCAAGACTTTAGGCAAAGCCTTGAGGGACCTGGTCTGAAGGCATTGTCTAGCTAGTTGTTGAGCAGCAAATGGGACTAAATGATCTCCTGAGGTCCCTCCTGGCCTGAATTATTGACTATACAATAGCGTGACCTGGCCCTGTAGCATTATAGCTACTGGAACGTGTGTCTGTCCATCCTCCTCTTCACAGTGTGACAACAGAGATAGTTACAAGGGCCCTGAGTGGGAAGGAAGGGCCAAGAGGCAGCCTGAAATGTTATTCCTCAGATCAGAGCGAGTCATATTCCATTGGAGTGAACTCCAGTGTCCAGGATATGGATCGGATTGTAATGGAGACGCTACTGTTCACAGCAAAATGAAATGCCCCAGATCATAGTGTAGTTGTAGTATCTTCCAAGTGGATTGGTTTAGCTTAGCCTTATACTGGGACGTGAGGAAGGTATGTCATGAAATACTCAAATTATATTGTCCATCACTGCAGATCACTTGAAATATAAATGCTTCATTTTAATATATATCAGGACCGTTCCATTCTGCAGCAAGCCTGAAGGCAGTTATGAAAGACACTTGTAAAGCAGAAATTGATAAGACCCTTTTTTTTTTTTAAATATGTGTGTGTGTTAGCTGGCTCTTCAGGCAGCAGCTGTCTGTCCTTTGCTAGGCCTGCTCAGCTTAAAGTTAATGGGGGTATTGATGTGTTGGGATCCCTGGAACTGTAAGAGGGGTGAGGTCATACCAGACTGATATAAGTGCTTTGTCTTGATGCAGTAAACCTGTATAGTGGCAGATCCATCCTATAGGTCTTGCAGTAAAGTGATTTTGTTTAGTAAAGATCATTTTGTACAGTGATCCTTCTGAGAACATCTCTTGAACTGGAAAGTTTTGTAGGATGTGTCTCCGAGCATGTGATGCTGCCTTTTAATAATTGGTGGCTTGCTCCTACCTATCTCAGTGGAATTAGGTTTTTCCAGAGCTGTGGATACTTCAGAAAGGTGGCTGTTTCTAGCAGTTAATCTTTCCCTACAGAGGCTGAAGTATTCAATGTGTATCTGTTCTGTTCTAACATTAATTTATAGGTAATAATCAGCAAAATGGAAGAATAAACAGTAGGTAAATAACAGCATACATGAAAACTGCATATGTGCTCTGAAAAGCTGTTGAATAGCAAATAACTTCCTGCTTGCATGGGCTGGAATCCTGTTCTCAAAATTACAAGACAGTTTGTGAATGTTAGATGTAGAAAGTGTAGCTTACAGCATGGGAAGTAAGTATTTGAGAACAGGGAGCAAGATTTGGTTTACCCTTGTTTCTTGACCAAGTGCCTCAGAAGACTTCAACAGTGTAGTCAGAATTAAATCTGTCTAGATTAAACGTAGCTGGAAAACTACTGGCTAGCCTCCATTTGCTATGTTCCTAAGAAACATTTGCTATAACCTAGCAAAGATGTGTAAATTTTAAAAAAAAACCAAACCCAAAACTCAACAAAAAACCCAACACCCCACTAATTTCTGAGGAGGACTACTTTATGGTGTTTGATAAATGTTGCAAAGTAGCCTTGCAGAAAGGAGGGTTTGGTGTTCAAAGAAACTCACCTCAGTTCCTGTGTCTGTTGTAGGCAGCAGCAGGCATACTGTGCTACGTGGGAGCCTATGTGTTCATCACATACGATGACTACGATCACTTCTTTGAAGACGTGTACACACTAATTCCAGCAGTTATTATCATAGCTGTGGGAACACTTCTTTTTATTATTGGACTTATTGGGTGCTGTGCTACAATCAGAGAAAGTCGCTGTGGACTCGCTACGGTAAGTTGCAGTGTTTTTCTATAATGGTGCTTCCTGTTGTATGTTTGGCCACCTTCCCTTTTAATAAACTTCTAAT
Organism: Porphyrio hochstetteri; assembly: GCA_020800305.1. Taxonomy (NCBI): domain Eukaryota; kingdom Metazoa; phylum Chordata; class Aves; order Gruiformes; family Rallidae; genus Porphyrio; species Porphyrio hochstetteri. The sequence continues at coordinate 11,121,331 of CM036915.1, read as the reverse complement.
TTTAAAAAACTTTTCTGATCTTTTATGGTCTTAAAGGTTTTCCCCATATATTTTGTTATGAAATACCATTTGAATTCTCCATTCTGAGTAATGGTGTTAAATTAGCCCGTTCTGGCAGCAGCAGGCTCCTCAGCTGTGCTTCAGAGCTGTGGTCATCTCATAAAAAAACTGTCATTGTCACAACAGTTTTCGATGTCTCATTCTTTTCTGGGTGAAAAGCTGAAATTGGACAGAGAAAGGTGAACCAAGAGCTTTCTTGTTTAGAGTATCTTGCATCAAGGTTAACTGAGGGTTATTAGGATGCCTAAATATCTTTATGGCTTCAATTGGACACTGTTTGCAGTATTTTGTCTAGTGTTTCCAAGCATTTTAACTGTAATTTCAGCTAGAGAACTAGGTAGGAAAGAGGAGGAGCCAGCACTTAAATTGTCCCTCCTGAGTTTTTGGGGGGGTAGTTGGTTGGATACTCTGTAGGCTTCTCCAGGTTAAGATGGGCTCTTAAATGACAAAGTACAGCAAGAAAAATGTATAACTTGCTGTGTGTCAGTTGTTACAGGGCTTAATCTGAAGAAACATTCTCTCAGTCCATCTACCACTCCCTAGTAACAGTTTGGGTAGCTTCACTGATGTGGCACTCCTATTTATCTAACAGAAAGAAGATTGAGAGAAACACTTGATTAAAGCACTTGTGTGGCGTTTTCAGTCCTAGTGGTCAGCACTACCTGGCTGGGTACCTGTTCAGTGTTCAACTTAATTGCCTGCTATAAGTGATCTGTAAATCGGACCATTATGTGAAAAATTAGTTAAATGGCAAAATCTACATGGAGATTTTCAGAAAGCAAATGGGTAAAACTGTTTGCACAAACACTCTTGATTTGTATTTTACAGTTTGTGATCATCCTGCTCTTGGTTTTTATCACTGAAGTTGTGGTGGTGGTTCTTGGATACATCTATAGAGCTAAGGTAATAACTTCTCTATTTCAATAAATGTTTTGTGGACTGTGACCAAAATACAGAGGTGTAATCTTCACTCTGATTCTGGTATTTAAGGGAATAAAACCAAAACTACTAAGTGGGTTAATTTGAGATACTGGTATCTTAGAAGAATATCAATGTTCTACATTTTAAGTAAAGCAGAAAGTTTTCTTGTAGGCAAAAATCTAGCTGGAATGTATTATTAAAAGTTGAACAGTAGAAGGGAGTCACAGTAATTGGTACCTTTCCATTTTCCAGATGGTCTTCTAATTTATTTATGCCTTGACTTTGTGAATGATTTAGGCTATGCAATATTTGAACACAGGGCATATTGTTTTGATAAACAGTAATTTAAATGTCTTCTGTTTTGGTATGCAAACTAACACTGCATAATAATAAAACCACATTGAATGTGTTAATGTGTACTGGCTACCTTTTATGGGTTGTTGACAAGGGTTAAATTCTGACTTTTCCCACCCTTTAATGGAAGTTAAGAGACAGGGACAGGACAAGAAAAGAAGAAATGATGTTTCCACTGGTATAATATGTGGCAGAAATGTACCAGGTGATATTGGAGAGACTACAGTGTAACTTGAAGCAATGACATTACTTATGTGCACAACTTCACTGGCTTTTGATACATCTGTATCTAAATTTTGTCAAGAACTTAGTAGAGAAGATGTTATTAGCTGTGATGTGCAGTATGATCGCATTATAGGACACTCCAGTGATGTCTTAAGAGCAAGCTGAACTACACCATTAACCTCGCTTTGGCCTTCGGTGTTCATGCAAACAATACAGGTCTTACTGGTTCAGTGTTCTCTCCTGCTTGCCTTTTCCTGCTATCCTGGAAGAAATGGCGAGATGACCATTAAGTAAAAATCTAGAATTTTTTCTTGGTTTCAAAGGAAAGCTGCCTTGAGTAAGCAGCTAATGAGAGGACCTTGAATTATGTGTTGTAAACATGACTTAACAGCTAGAGTAGGTTGCTTCAATGGAAATGTTCTATTGCTGATGCTTAAATTGAAGATTTATTTTTCTTGCATTCAGCCAGTGCATTGACATGATATTTTGGAACTGTGTAGTAGAAGCAGTTCAGGAGAGCGGTACAGTTCCTGGGGAGTGGGAAACATGTTAAGTTCTGACATATTAACTTGAATAATCGCTTTCTGCTCCGATACTTGCAGAGGTGTAGTGCATTACAATGTAGTTATTCAGGAATTACTGTGGATCTGGTCTGGACTAAGCTGTGGTCATTCAAGACTATGTTCCAGTCTTGAAGCGGCTTGCTTGTTTCCAGCATTCAGAGCAGATCAAAGCAGATGGGTAGATCTTTTTTCCCTAGACCATTTGAAATTCCACACTTGAAACACTTCAAATTTAGACTGGTTCCAGCAGTGTGTTCCTGATGCCTTTCATTTTTTTGTCTTGCTACCATACCACACATACCCACATAGCTGTAGGTAATGTGGGGTCAGAGCTTGGGGGAAGAGGGAAGGTAGTCTCTTTTTGGTGGCAGCATGGTCTCATGTTAAGCCATTTGTGGGAACCAGCATTTGGAAACTAAATCTTTTGAAAGGACAGACAGGTTTCACTAGTAAGAATGTCAGGTTACTACTAATCTGCAGTACTTAGTGTCTTGAACTATTGTTTTCAAGTGCAGCAGGATGTCAGAAATAACTTAAATTTATTACCAGCAAACCGGGAAGTGAAATCTGCTTAGATTACTGATTATTTTTGCCAGGATAAGTAAGGTGGCTTTGTGCTTTCATAGAAGCACATGGAAGCGTTGCTAAATTTATTCTGTTTCTGACATATAGATCTGTGGGATTTCTTTTCGTTTTTTTAAAAGACCAGAATTTAATTAAGTTACTTGAGTGTTGACTGTGCAAACTCCCAAGTAAAACTTTACAAGCAAAAGGAAAGATTGAAGTTGAGGCAGTTAAAACTGTGTTACCAAGTGAAACTTGAGTATAACATAGTCTCAAGGAAGTGGCCTTGTGTCCTTTTTAGAGGCAGTGATCTCCAAATGGCGTTTTTTGCCAAGGTACCCCTGTAAACCTGTGCATGTGGATCAGATTCAGACCCTTCCTCCTTCAGCACAGCATGAAGCACGCCTGGGTCAGTTGTGATGGACTGACCTGCGGCAGCACCTGCTAGTTCGGCTCTTTACCAGTACAAGCAAGGCTGTTGGTAAATGACAATAGGGATTAAGCAGACTGTCAGTTGGCTAAAGACTCACTGGCTTTTTTCCCCTGGGTGCAGTAGTTGACTCCATTTGTCATAATACCTGCCAGTTAGCTAGAATTAGTGACTTCTGTTTGTGTTGTATGTAATTTGCATGGCTTTCAGGCATAATGTTGCCCTAATTGAATGATAAGCCAAATTATATACAAGCAAGCTCTGAAATAAATAATTTAAGAACCTATATGATAAATTGAACAACTGTTTTGTTATATGAATCGGAGTTGTAAATCTCATTAGTTAAATCATCTAACAATTGGTTTCAAGCTAGTAGGAAACAAGTTGCCAGGCTAAATTGACTTTTACTTGTATCTATCTTGATACAGATTTACCTGTAAAGATACCTGGCGTTCTTGGGTGGGGGGAATGAAGCTTGCGCTATTGCTGCAGAAGGTTCTTCTGTTAAAGCAGCATTTAAGGGAACAGTGTGTTGGTGAGACCTCCCTACTGTAATTGCAGATCTAAAGAATACATTTGCTTATTTAATGTTCAACCCTAAGATTACATTCCTAGCACACAATTCCTGTTAGATGGGATAGAAAAAGAAAAATCAATTCCGAGTTAATCTTACTGTTGCACAAATGTTTAGATGTGCCAAACTTCCTGTGTTTCAGTAACAATTTACAGTGAAACACATTACTTAACAGCTTCTAGCAAGACTTTGTCCAAAATGGGCATTGCAAGACTCCTTTTCAGGGAAAAAAGTGATGATTCTTGGGTGGCATCCATTTCTAACACATGTACTTGACAGCATCTTTAGCAGCTTGACTCATCTGCTTTAGGAGCTATTCCAGTAGCTGTTGCTAAGTACCATGTACTGGTACTGCCATCAATGCTTCTCAGGAAGTGTTGGGGGGGCTGGGACTGAACAGAGTTTGATCACTGTGGGGTAGTCAGCCAAAAACCTGATCTTTGTGAATTTACCTGTGCTTCTATCAGAAAGGGGGATCAAGTGCTACAGCTTACATCCTTTTGGTCCCAAAGGGAATGAGTTAGCCCAGATGGTTAAACTGGTTTTAGTTTGGAACATTGAAGGAGTAGGAGAATGTGGAAGGGTGAATGCATGCATTTATGGAGAGCCCTTTTAACGTCGTGGAACGTCTGCTGCAGTGCCATAACAAAACCAATTTCCTTTCTGATATGAGTTGCAAAGCTACTCTCCCTCAGATCTTACTGAAGATACCTGCTTGAGGTTTTTTCTTGCCCATTAGCTGCAAGCTAGCAACATATTTGCAAATGTCATTATAACTTCTAAGACACTGCACCACCATAGTATGCTGATTTCAGGTGATAAGTAATTACTGCGGTTTCCTGAAATGCAGTAATTAAAAGTGAAATAACTTTACATAGACCTGTACTATTTCTGTTGGAGTGCTAATGCAGATGCTCTCCTAATACTTTGCAGGTGGAGGATGAAGTTGATCACAGCATTCGGAAAGTATACAATGGGTACAATGGGACAAATCCTGATGCAGCCAGTCGTGCTATTGACTATGTACAAAGGCAGGTGAGATGGCAAGGCATCTGGGAACTCATCACTCCTTTCTGTCCTTAAAACACAGATGCTGTGTTGCTCTGCTGCTTGTGTAGCAGATATTCCTCTGTTCTGACAAATGTAGGAAACTGGTGATTGGTCAATAAATAGCTTAACTCAGTTAAAATTAGTAGAATTATGTCATTCTTGGTGGGGAGATGCATTTTGTGTAATTGGCTGCCTATGAAATGGTGTTTGGATTCAAATATTTAGGATTTGTGTATTTTTATCCAGTGGAATGTAATCTTAATATGCTGGTGCTCTGGTATTGCAGTAAGAATTGCTCTCATCCTTCTTTGACCGATAAACACCTTGGCTCTTTATTTGTATGATTTTTTCAGTTGCGCTGCTGCGGGATCCACAACTATTCAGACTGGGAGAACACTGTCTGGTTCAAACAAACTAAAAATAACAGTGTGCCGCTTAGCTGTTGCAAAGCAGCCCTCAGCAATTGTACTGGCAGTTTGACCCGCCCAATGGACCTGTATTCTGAGGTAAGAGAACCAAATGAAACTACAAGCTTTTGCTGGCAATCATTTAATTTTCTTTAGTAGGAACTAAATTTAGTCTTGGCCTCTCCTCTTAATCTGTCATGTATGAAGTAAGGACGACTTTAGTGGTTGAATTGTCTTTCCACCCTGTTTGACTTTGGGGATTTTTGGTGTGTGTCTAAATGTGCTTGCAGAGTGGATACATAAGAAGTCTATTTGTTTCAGGGGTGTGAGGCTCTGGTTGTAAAGAAACTTCAAGAGATCATGATGTATGTCATCTGGGCAGCACTAGCATTTGCTGCTATTCAGGTAAGAGAATATTCTTCAGCTGCACGCTTTCTCTTAAACTTTCTTCTAAGCTGCCCACCAGGTTTTTACAGGTATTCACCAGAGGATGATAGCTTTGCTTCCTGCTCAATTTGGGGGTAAATTACACAAACACACGCTAACACACAACTTCTCGACTGTGCACACTCTAAAAACTACAGCTCTGTTGAGTTATATTCCATTAGATTTGAAGACAGCTGAACAGTCAGTGTGACATGCAGTAATCTGCTAGAATCTAAATGGTAAATTATTTTTTGAAAACTAATGATTTAAGTGTTGAGTATCATGAATGTGCTCTGGCACAGGATTTGGGTAGTACTTAATTTTGAACTTGAAAACAGTTACCTTATACTTCATGCCACCTTATTAGAGGTACACCAGTTTAACTGTGCTTCATGGCGTACAAATAATGTTACGACCACCCAGGAGGTAAAGCAGGGGTTTTGATAACATGCTCTTGTTCAAGTATTGTTCTCTGTGTTGTGGCCTGAAGATATTTTGGTTTCTGAACTGGAGACCCTGCCTACTACAGTTACTGAAACTGAGGAAATAATCTAATGTGTATCTCCATATTTATTTGGATTTTAAAAAAAAGACTAGGCCCATCTTCTAAACCTATCTGTAAAATTGGTATTTTGAATGCTTGTCAATTTGGCAGGCTTAGTACATTAATGACATTATTTTCACTGTGCCAGCGTTGCAGCCTCTGAGAAATGCAGTATGTATGCTGAATCCCAGCAGACTTGACAACTCATTCAAATGTTACTTTTGTGCCCCCAATGCCATGTGAGTTCAGAAAACACACTTGAGTCAGGTGTTGTATACAGTTTTCTTTTCAAAGACAGATTTAGAGATGTAGTTTGTTTGTAAACAGTCTCATCAAAACATGGTCACACTTCAGTTTCAATGCTATGAGGATATGCTCATAGGTAACTCCATGTGCCATCCTATTGGTAAAGTGTCCGGAGCAAAATTCTGTCAGCTGTGGAACTTTACATTTAAGATGTCTGCTCAGTCTTCTGAAATGAAGTTGTCATTTAATGCCATTCTGAAAGCTTTAACTGTAAAAGGAATATTTAGTCTGCTTGAACACTAAAATATATTTGTGTAAATGAAAATATTTACCACAACCATGGTTACTGTGGCAGACTTTTTATGTAGGGAAAAAAGTATATTATGAGTCTAGGTAATCTGAATCCCAAGCGGAGGCATTACTCCTGGTTTTGGAGTTTGCAGGCTGATTAACAGGTCTGCCACAATTTGCAGCACAGTTACAATCCTCTCTGGGATTGGGCTGGAATTTGACACGAGCTTGCAATGGAAATGTGGCTGCTTGCAGCCTTCTGTTAATCTGGCTCATCAATTCTAGGCAAACATGTTAGTTGAACCCCTTCTGCAGTGGGTGTTCTTTGATTTGTCTCCACATGTCAGTAATCAAGCTATTGGCAGAAAGTACATGTTTTATAAACAGTTTGTCAAGAACCAAAGAACATCAGAGAAATTTCTTTGCTAGTACTGCAGTACAACACTTGAAAATCCTTTTTTGCTTAAAATTAAAACAAGCTGTGTGATACCTGTTTAGATAAATACAGAATATGGAGTGTTTGAAGTAGCCTTGCAATTTGTCTAATAGTATTCAGTGAGTGTAATGTAACTAATTTGTCAGTTGGAGGTCATTCTCATATGCTTTCTCCACAGCTCAAATGGTTGTAAACTTACATTTTAAAAGACCTTAGTTTCAGTTAAGTTGATATTAAACCGTATTCAAACTGTTCTATTATTTATCTTCTGCAACTTAAGACATAAGTTGTGACATCCTCTTATTTGTAATACAGATTTTAAGTTTGTACTTAGCGTGATTCTCGGCAAAACAGTCTGTGGGCTTGTTGACAGGAAAGTAAGAATGTAAACTTCAGCAGATGGCCTGCAACCTAGGTCATGGCCTGTAAAATTAGAGGAATAATTATGTTTTCCTTACCTTTTGGTGAATTTAACTACATTTCCTGTCCTACTGTGGAGTCCACTGTGAATTGATTGGGGTTTTGTATGCTACATAAGACTGTCCAAAGCTAATTATCTCTAATAGCTTACATCCAACAAATAGAACCTTTGGTACTCTTTAAAATGAAAAGACTGAGGAGAAATTTTGCAAGGCTTGGAATTTGTGGAAAGCTTAGTCCTCATGGAAGTAATTTTTGGTATGTTCATGTTTTTGTTACCATGGGAATCTTCTAGTGTGCAGTAATTCCCTGGTCCCAACCACAGTGACAGGACAGCACTACTCATAAAGAGAAGGCAAACTGAAGGGAGCAAAGGCGTTGCGGTGCAGCAGAAATGCTGCTTGATGAGCTGCGGAGGTTGTTCTTTAAGATAGCTTTTTTCAGTCAGTGGTCACTTCCAATTGCATATATTTACAGAGCCAGTGAGCTGTTCTGTACAAAAGCAGATTGGTGAAAGCAAATAGAATGTAAATAGTGCTAGCAGAGAATTTTTTTAAAAAAAGCACACAGAAACATGCAATGCCCTCCCCCCCCAAAATAAACCTTCTGTGGGATACCTGTCTAAACTTTTCTGAAAGTACAAGAGGGGGAATGCGTGGATCCTTCCTCAACACTAGACTTACAAAATGTTAACTTCACAATGTTAAGCAGCAACTGAGGAGGAGCAGAATCAAATGCCTTAGAAAAAGTTTTAGAGGTGCTAGAATTTTAAAAAATAGCATACTGAGTAATTTCTGTAGAGAAGGTTGACACAGACTTTTGCTTCTATGTTTACAGTGAATTCTAGGAATATGCTTACTGGCCTCCTAAGAGATAGAAATGGTTTAAATAACTCAAAAGCTGATTGCATGAGTTCTTACTAATGCTGCCTGATTCACTCAGGACATTCAGTTTATATGGAGTTGTGTACAATATAAAACACCAGTATTCTCTCCATGTCAATATCTGTAAATGTAATGGAACTACTTTTACTTACTTGAAATACATTAAGAGAATTAAGAAAATTATTAAAGGAGGGGTGTCTTCTGCAGCACATTCTGCATTTTATATCCTCATTTTCAGCTTCAAGTTTTTGTGCTTGTGGGCTGCAAGCCACCTTCTGCATTCTGTAGTCACTGACAACTACCATAAACTGTCCATCTCCTGAGTCTAACATGAGGAGTTTTTTTAATTGTGGCTATTACCTCCTCACTTAGAAGGGCTGTGCCCATGAAGAGTCATTCTCTTGTGTGAGAGTGTTTCCTTACTCTGACATGAATAAAAACTGTGAAAACAACCCAAGCAACCTGATCTCATTGAAGATGTCCCTGCTCATTGCAGGTGGGTTGGACTAGATGGCCTCTAAAGGTTTCTTCCAACCCAAACAGTTCTAGGGTTCTTTGATAACTTATGTCTGTGTGCTGGAACCACCAAGGACTGATGGAAAGAAAAGTGCTGGTTTTACCAACAGGCTGAACTGCTGTATGCTGGGTTATTCTCTCTGTGCTTTTTTGAACATGAGGCAGTTTCAGCTATAGATCCAAAGCAGATAATGCACTCCAGAATAATATTAATCCTTACAGCTTTACAGCTTGTTCCTTTCCAGGAAATGAAAAGCTTGTATTAGAATTTCGTCATGCCTATTTTTCATCACTGCTTGCTTAAATGTAGGATTTTGAAAACATTCTTCAGCTTTTCGGCATACTTACGTACTTATGTTGTATAGACCATCATTTAGTTTTGAAACTTGTTACTGATGTGATGTTTACATCATACTGTTAGAAAAAGCCAGTGATTCTCCTTTTGTCCTAGTGCTGTTTTCACTACAGCAAATTCATCAATACAGCAGAAGAAGCTTTACGCTTAGTTGCCTGCTCACCCATTCTTGTTTGCTTTCTGTTTAAAGGGGTTTTGGGGTTTGGTTTATAAACTTGTTTACCTTCTGGGTGATGCTTTATAATCTTGAGCTTTTACAGGAGCCTTTTGAAATACTTGCATCTGTGGGTGAACTTCAATGCATATGGCCAAATCAATACAGTCTCTTATTTTACTAGAAGCTACTGCCAATTACTGTCGGCCATAGAACACATTGCTGTACCTGACTTTTTTGTAGGTACAGTCTTACTCTACTTTCCACATGCAACTTCTGCAATATATCATGCTTTACATCTCTGATTATATTAATCAGATTTAAGCCTTGTGAAATTATACTGAGTGATCATACCCTAAATGCTCGGCAAACTTTCCAGCACAGTTGTGGTACTGTGAATTTTAACAGCAGGGAAAATTCTGGAAGTGAATAATTCATATTGGACTTGAGCTTTCTAATATGGCATGTTAACAGAGAGAGAGCATTTGAAATATTTCAGTGGTCAAGTAGGTTCACAAAAATAAAGTTTCGCTCTTTTTCCTCATAGCCATTAGAGGCTAATGCGTTTGAATCTGACTTGGATTTTTTTCATGCCAGTACCTAAAATCTGTACCTTCCCTAAAAAAAAAGTCTTTCATCTGAATTAAGGCAGATGTCAAATGGCTGACAAACCAAATTTTTGTTAAAGATGTCCAAGACAATCTTGCAAGAAAATGAGGCTGGAGTTCTTGGCCGTTGCTTTTGGCAGCAGGAAGTGAAGCTTTTTCAAGAACAATGCATTTGCCATGTACTTTATGGACAGTTACAGTCTTGGGAAGCATGCTGACAATTTCTGTGCTGAGGTTAAATCTCTTGAAGTACCTTCCTTGTACTCAGCTTGTTTTCTTTTTCTCTCCATAGCTTCTGGGCATGTTGTGTGCCTGTATAGTACTATGTAGGAGGAGTCGGGATCCTGCCTACGAACTTCTCATCACTGGTGGAACCTATGCCTAGAAGAGAATGTGAACATGCAGCTCAATCTTATCTCACTTTCGTGGAAGGTGAATGGGCCAGGTCTACTGCGATACCTTTCTTGCCCTGAGCTTAGTCAAAGCACACCTTTCACAGATGAGGACAGCCGTACTGTACACTGGTGACGGGCAAAACAGCTCAGCTTTACACACACCCATATAATTACCTGTGACTTTCACTGTTTTCGCCAGCTATTCATGTATCTAAATGTTTTAGTATACTAGTAAACTTTCTAATTTCAGAACTATTTGCAAGTTAAGTGTAATTTGGTTGATGATATGAAAGTCAAAGGATGTGTGCCTACTTAGGTAGATTACCTCTAAGGATTTACTGGCTGATTCTTGCATATAGAGAGAAGATGTCTTAAACCTTCACTACATGGAACTTTTCTGGCCAAAGTTGTACCAAGGAAGCCAGCTGGATTTGATTTGAGAAAGAAATACTTTAATCTTGCCCCTCACCAGTGTCACTTTTTTTAAAAAAAAGCAAAAACTTTTAGGTGAAGTCCATTACAGTTTATACATAAAATTGTTTAAAAAAAAAAAACTAACCAAAAGTTTAGCATTGTGTGACCGCAGTTTCAACCTTCAAAGAACAAATCTTTCAAACATTAGTGGTTTAAAATGCAAGCTGGCTTTTCAGGAGTATAATGTATGCACTACTGTTCTATAATGAAATATTTCATTTTTCTATGAAGAGCGGTTTTATGTGTTGAGTGAACTGTTAGACTGTAGATCTTAAACTGGTTTGGAAACAATGTAGCCATGTAGAGTAGCAAAGTAGTATGTGAAAGTGATCTCAACTGTAAATAGTAAACCTGATTAAATAAATCTCTGTATATCCTCCCTATAAGCATGTCTGTTCTCTGTTTAAGATTCTAGCGTGCCTGTTCAAACAGAGTCTGGGTGTGTAGAAGCATAAGCTTTAGTGTGAAAGCAGAGGGTTTAAGTGGCTTTACATAAATAGATCTGTATTTAATGTTTGGAAGTTTGATTGTATATTCTTATTCTTTGAAACAATACTAGAAAAAACACAGCTCAACAGACTTGGTCAAACTTGGTGGAAAGTTGATATCTTGTGGATATAACTGAGGAAGAATTTGTTGCCTTTCAGCATTGGAGATGAATAGCTTACTCTGAATAGCCGTACTCTTAACTGCTGGATTTAATCATACATCACTGTGTCTTACGTTATCTAGATGCCTAGTCACTGCTCTGCTTTCCATGTGTAGGTTGCTTTGTACTTTGAAGAAGCCAGGAATGTTGGGAATTTCTACCAGTTGCTTATGTGCTTTATCATGCAAAGTAGTTGTGCTCAGCCAAACTGACATGAACACAATATTCTCAAATACCCAAAGAAACATCACTCAGGAAAAGATAATTCTAATAGGTGTAGTCTGATGTTAAGGCCAGTAGATCTTGAGGGGTGGGGGTGTTAAGTTTCTCAGATGTTACACTGCTGTAGATGTTGCATTAATTAATCTGGGTTTCAGATGATATGCCCTTGGGGCTTGGATTTTCATTCTTGGTATGGTATGTGGCTTAACCTGAAAGGCCTCCTGGGACTGTGGCATTAAATTTCCCACACATGGTAGTAAGCCTGCTTACAGAATCTGCCATCGGAAGCAATGACAAGTTTCAGCATTATGTGCATCACTTTTTATTGCATACTATAGATATGCTTGATAAGATCTTGGGCTAATAAGATCAAGACAACCCTAGCTTGTACAGGTTATGGGTAAGGGGAGGTTTGAAAACAAGACTTTTGTTGCACAAACGCAGCTAAGGATGTTTTGAAGAGTAGTCACTTCTTGCTATAAGGCAGAAAGAAGCTATACAGGCAAGAGCCTGACTGTACCTCCTGAAGTGAGGATAGTTCTGGAGAGATTACAGTCTGTGTACTTGGTGATCTTGCTGGAAGACATGGATTAGAGATAGACTTAACAGTGTAGCATCAAGTGCTTGCATGTAGACTGGGGAAATGTGATGGATTTGTACTCCAGTAAGGAGGCACATGCAAGTTCTCATGTAGGGATTGAGGTGATGATTTATGCCACCTTACCTTCTGTTCTCACTTGCAGTTATGTAGACTCTCTGAATTCTGAAGGTGATTAGAAGTCAGACAGCTTGAAGATGTTATTGGTTCAGTCGAGTTTAGCTTAGTTAATGCTGAATATTGCTGTAGTGCTGGGAGACTTGGATTGGCTATAAATCTATTTTCTTTAGAATTCCAGAATCTTCAGCCCAGTAGAAAAGGAGACAGTTCAATATGAAAGGCAGATGGACAAACATGAGGCTTACCTAGCTGAGGCTTGTGTATCTGCATCTGGCTGAAAGCTTTGATCAGTAAAAGCAAACAGATTGTTCTGCTTATTATGGTGTGTTGCAGAGTGTAACAATGCAGGTGTAGTTAATTGCACCCATTCATGAAGTGCTGTTCAGTGTACCTGTGTCAGTAAAATGGGGCTTATTTAACTGCACCTGTAGTAGAGCAGCATGATGTTTGAGTGAATATACAGAGCTTACTCCATGTTAATATATTAAACTGCTAGTATTAAAACATGTCTGTGCTGAGCTGCTTGCCATCCATGTGAGGAGTCTGTCTTGCTTTTAGTTACAGACCCTTGATTTCTCCTAGAACTGAAGTATATGTGTTTCCCAAAGGGTGTTTGTCTGAGAAGTGTTTCTTGACTTGTCTTCTAGCTGACTCTCCACATATGGTGCATTCAGGCTGCGTGCTGCTCTTAATAAAGCTCTGCTCTTAAGGAACTAGTCATGTGCTAAGAAAAATGACAGTAGAAAATGAAATTTCTGTCCTGTGTGTGAAAGAGTGTTATTGCAAACTGTCTCTCTTCTAGGGAGCTGGTGAAGCCATGTGCCTTTCTGCTTCACTCGTCATTCAATCTAAGCAAGGTTTGCATCCTAGCCTTTCCTTCACCTGAGGCAGAAGGTGTGCATTGCAATGAGATTTTGGGTTGTACATTTAGAATGGGGTTTTGCTGTTGAGTAAGGAACACATTAGTAAAAAAAGTCTAATCAGCATGGAGCTGTCTAGCAAGTAACACTGTGATAAGCAGGTTTTCTGCTTTTAAGCTACCTATATCGGGACTCCTTCCTCTTAAATGAAGTTATACCATAATGAAACTCGGGCTCCTGTAAATATTCAGAGCAGTATTTTTTCAATGAGGACTTCATTGTCATAATGAACAACACCAAAAATAAACCAGAAAAAAATGTATAAGCTTTTAGGTGTGAGCAAGAGGGCAAGTTCATTCTTTTTATCTTCTCCTATGTTGCCCATAGCTGGTTGTTTTTCTTGTGGTTTATGTTGAACCCTGTTTAGCACAGGGCTTTAATCTGCATTGAAGTATTAAGTTACCTCCACTAGCTAGCTTGAGATAAGCTCAGGTATCAAAGGCAACTGAGCCATAGCAGCATGCAGTTTAGTAAGGGCCTTTTAATACTAGTGAGGAAAACACAATAAATCAGCCTGATCTTAATTAATGCGGGTCCATCGCTTCCAGTACCAGCTAGGTTGGTTTGCTCAACAGTGCTGTAGTTTTCAGTGGAGACTCTATTCAAGGCATGTGATAATTTGACTTGCTCAGCATCTCTGGTCTGTGCTATTACCCTTTATCTTTCTCGTTGCCCCTTTTGATGTGCTTCCCTGCCTAGTTTACACTGTTGAAACTGAAGTTTGAGCACCATTCTCATTACTGTTTTTAATACAAATTCTTAGGTTCTCCTTCAACTTTAGCATCATCACCTTCTTCTGGCACGTGTTTAAAAGGTCAGTGTTCTAGCAAAGGCAAGAGGAAGTTTTTTCCCTTCGTCTGTGGAGATCTTGTCTATTTGAAGAATGTTTCCTGTGACTGTTGAAAGAAAAAAAGAATCATGAGCTTAAATTGCAGCAAGTAAAATGCAGTTGATATATCATCAGGAAGTAGGTTTTTCTCTTACTGACAGAATGAATAAACTTTGGATTGCGTTGGATGAGAATCTCCATCCCGCTGTTAATTCAGCCTTTCTAATATGCTCGTATATGTCGGTGCATTTTAGAGGACAGGGGGGACTTTAGTTTCATTCCAGCTCTTTTTTCTGTGACTGCTGTGTCTGATATTTTCAGTTCCTGTTTGGATTTCCTCTTGGCTATCCTGTAGCTGGGTTTAAGGCAATCCTGCTGCTACTTTTGCAAGCAAAATATCACATTTCTTAGTTTTTAGATGTGACTGTTCCCAGTTGGTTTCTTCTGTGTATTTAACTTCTTTTGAATACACAATATGTAGGAGGATCCTACTGAATCTGATGTGATTCTTCTGTAGCAGAGCCTACCAAAATCTAGCTGTTGCAGTAAGGTCTTACAGCATAGGAAATTCAGAACCAATAAATATTTTTGTGCCCTGTTGATAGGCTCTGATAGAAGCTCTGCAGGCCCAATTACATTGTAGTGCGTCAATTACATTTTCATGTTTCATTACTCTGTCAAATGCTGATGATGCTATCTGTGGAGTTTAGTCACTACTTTTCAGCCAGTGAAGTTGCTAATACTAGCTGCGGTGGGTGATTTGGGGAGGGAGAAGGGTTGGTGTCTTTTGCAGGGGGTGGCTGGGTCTGTTTTGCTTGGCAGTGCTTGGATTTCCAGCTTCAGGCAGCTAGCAGCGTGTTTCCTTGGCCCTATCTGTGCAGCCGAAGTGGCTGCTCATCCAGCCTCCTGGGTCTGGTGCCTTCTGCTGAAGGCATGAGGAGCTCTCGGTGCAGACTGCACATGGAACACAAGCATGTAGCTTGCCTGCAGCAGTGAGCCTGACCTGATCCAGGCTGCTTAACATGTGGGATTAGAATTGCTTTAAGGGTGTTTTTAAATTGAGCTTTGTTTCTTCTTGCAGCAATTAAAATGACTTCAGTACATCACAGTCGAAGTCCTGTGCTTTGCTGCCTTTCAGCGACCTACTATGAGGCTCATGAGAATTTGAGAATCTTATTCAGACTGTTGTCCAGTGAGGCATGATCAGGTGTTTGTCTTATTAAACAGGGGGGGAAATGGTCTAACAAACTCAATTTAACAGAATAAATAAGAAAAATAAATAATCTGCCTTTATAGGAAAAGGACAGCTCATGAGATTCCTCAGTACTTGGCGTTTCAGATGAGGTTTGAGGTAAGTACTTGTGATAATAGTGTTAGTGATAGCCTCCACAATACAGAGTGAGTGGATCTTGTAACTGACTTAATCTTAGGCCTGAGATAAATCCCTCTGAAATGCAGTAGAAGTCCTTGAACTGCAGTGGGTCCCTGCTGTGACTGCAGTAAGCTTTGCTGGATGTGTGCCTGGTAGCAGTTGTTGTTTCCCTCCATGCCTAAACTCCACGATAGCTGCTCAGCTGTACTTTGTGTGGTGTATTTACACTGCAGAAATGTATCAAGCATGGTTTACCCATAACCTGAAAGCATGGCCAGGTTTTGTAGACCAAACTTAGACATGAACTTTAACCATGCAAACAAGAGATGATCAGCTTGAGTGTGGTGACCTGACAGACTCATGTAGTGATTGTGCTGGAACAAGCAAAGAAATGCTTCCATGAGGTTTCACCTTTTTAGTGCTATGCAGTGGGTAACATGTTTTGTTCTCATCTGCTTCTCTTGACCCTGAATGATGATGCGTCACATGAAAGCTTTGGAGTTGAAATGTCTTCTCTCTTTGTTAGAGGGAAGCCTGCAAACACAGGTTACTGGTAACTGGAGAGTCACTTCTGTTGACACTCCAGGGAATGGATAGCTTTGTTTTCCTCTTGGATGTGGGGTGCTTCAGGCAGCACCCCTTTTCACCAAATGGGTTTTTGCCCCATTTCCAAGAATAACTTCAGCTTCTTCAGGGTAACTTCTGTGTCAGACCATTGCTACTATCAGGCTGTCACTGAGGAACAGTAATTCTTTTTTTCATGCAAATAAAATGCTTAACCAAACCACTGACCCTTTTGGGGGGGGCTTAGGAGCCTGTAGGATGCCTTACATGCAAAAGCAGCCTGTTTGGTGGGCCAAAGCAGGAATTGATCTGGAAAAACGCTGTTGAACAGAGTTCTGAGATGTACCAAGGAAGCAGTAAGATAGGAAACTAAGTCATGCTGGCCATTGAATGGAGTTGTCAGCAAGGGGAGGGTAAGTCATCTCTGGCAATGACTGAATTGTGTAGTCCTGTGCCAAGCCTCTACCAACCACCTCTCGGGCAACAGCTACTTCCTGGTACATTCTGTAAAAGAACAAGGCATTCCTGGCACTTCAGGACTTAGAGAACACCTCATCCTTTGGAAGCATCCTTGTTCCTAATAGTCAAGCACTCTCCAAAGTGCTCTTGCACTTCTAAAATGTCCATTTCAAAAGCTTAAACCCATCTTTTTAGTCTGGTGCTATTAATACATGGTTGGGAAACAATAGTGTCAGCATCAAGAAATGGTGTGTTGAGGGTCCAGGGGACAGACTGGGCGAAGAAGTGAAGTTTAGGGCCTGTGCTGGCAAGCACTCAGTTAAAAATCCAGCGCAGGGACCCTGCAGAGCAGGGAGGATGCAATTCTCAAGATCACTTCTGTCCTTAGAATAAGAGCTGCTCCTTGGGATGGAATCCCCCCATGGCTGCTGAATTGGGCAGTGACCATAGTAAAACCTTTAGCTGCCACTTAGCAGAACAAAGTCGCTGTTCCTCACGTCTCCCTCTCTCACAAGGGGTTCAGACACAAGAAGGGCTGTGAAGCCCTTCTCTAAAGACAAAGCATTTCTCATGTCTATCAGTCCATTGAAAGCTTTCCCATTCACACTTATGTGAGCATTCTTATCCGGGGAAGGTTAAAGTTCACCAGTTTCCCAAGAAGTTCCTCCATGGGCTGTTTTCGGCTTAAAATTGCAGAACAATTCTTCTTTAGATGCAGCTGTTGAGCGTTTGTGCCCTCGCAAAGTGGAAGGGAATGTACTAAACTCCCCCACACGCTCCCCCCATTGAGTGCAAGTGTTATCTCATGTCTGCAGCTCCCTTCCCAAGAGCCATCCAGTTGTATTACAAAACAAGGGATGGTGCTGTGTACACAATATAATTTGTCTTTTTGTACAGGATTTTCCATTGCAAACACTGATCTGACCAGCCCCCAAAGTTAGTTTCTTTAGACTGAGTGTGGGATTGAACAATCATAAAAATATAGGATTTTTCAGCTGATGAGGTCAAGGTGCTTTGCAAATGCTCTGTGATGCGTGAGGAAACTGAGGTATTATGAGGTATGGCTTCTCCAAAGTCATCCCTGTGCTTGACAAAAGCATGCCCTTTTTTGATTAAAGGGTTTAGCCTGGGCTTCTTGAACAATCCGAGCGTGTCATCCCACACAGGATATTTCATTCAAGTTTAGACTTGAATTTCTTCAGCTGCACTGTGTGTCTTTTTATCCCAAGGCAGGAGCTGCAGCAAGTGCCAGAATTTCAAAGTCAAAGAGGTTTTAAGTCAAATCACCACTGATGCACTTACAGTTCAGTCAGTACTGCCCCGATTAACAGGCCAGTTGCTCCTCAGGGTGTCTGCCCTGACTTGGTTTAGTTGGATTATGGTAAGGGCAGCAAAACTGTGCTGGTTCATGTTTTCAAAGCCATACGCAACTGGCTCTTTTAGATCCATTAAGTAAAATTCCATCTGCTTTCAAAGAACCTCTTAGGATATCTGTTCTGTCTGCACCACCCCCAGTTGCCTTAGTACCCTCTTATCATCATGGGAATTATGTGCAAAACCCCTGGCTATAACACAGAGCCACACTCTAAGCCCAATTCTGTTTACCAGTGCTTTTGGAGGATTTCTGATTTCATATTAGAAATTTCAGGGGTGTCGAGTGATTTCTCCTGGTTTTGCTGGGGTATCTCAGTGATTTCTGTTAAGAGTCTTATATCTAAAAGCAGGGCTTAATTTGTGCTATTGGTCAGAATATGATGACATGGTAAATCTGCTTTTTGGGCCCTTGCGTCAGAGAGAAGTGCTGCAGCCGTGTGGCACACAGCAGCGATAGGCTGGAAGTGCCCTCTTCATTTTGCACCGAGGGGCTTTGTGCCGGATCAGGTGGCAGCTGTCCTTTATCAGCTGGCAGGAGGACAGGAGCAGTGCTGGCTTACTTGGTGGAAATAGTTATCTGGCCATTCTAGAAACAGATCACATCCACACTGTGTGATCAAGGAGCATACTGATCTGGAGATAACCGTGGTGCTGAGCTTCCCTAGCCTAAAATGTGAGCTGGGCATGGAAATTAGGTAATTGCTAACAAAGAATAGATAATAGTCAACAGTTTGACTAAAAGCTCTTTCTGCTTTCTCCCAGTGAATGGGGTGTTGTTATTTTGTTAATTAACCTACTTACAGGCAGGACATTAATTGCTGTTCCTCCTCCACCACCTTGTTACTCCACACAAGCATGCTTTCCACTACAAAAACCAGTCCCGAAGGCCCCTAGCAGCCATTTACTTTCCAGAAACCTAGTGTGAACCATGAATTTATCTCCTGAGGACCAAACCCTCAACTACAGTGAGCATACCCAGCACATCACAAGTGCACTATAGAAACACCTGTGATGGGTATCATCATCCATTTAAGAAGCAGGTGAATGGCAGTGACTGACCCTAATGTTGGTTTGGTTTAGTTGTTTTTCTAACTCGGCTCAGTTGTGCCCATAACCTCAAGGCAGCAAGAAGACATGGATCTTGGGAGTGAAGGGGGAGCTAAGGACATTTTCCTGCTCTCCTTGCTCATTAATGAACATAGTTGCTGTATGAGTACATGTGAAGAATTGGCAGCTATGTGGCTGGTAACTGCCCTTGCTTTCAATGGCCCAACAGCAAAGCAAGGGAAAGAGATGGAAGTGAGCAGCCGAGGCTGCTTCTCCAGCCCTTCCAGGCTGCCCAGTGCTGAGTTGCTGTTGGTCCACACTGAAGGTTAACAGCGATCTTTCAGTGCAGCAGACTCTGTGGAGTTGTGATATAGAGTCCCTTGGGTTCTCTAAGCCCGCACACTTAAGCCACTGGTAATGATACATCCAGGAGGTTACACAGCACCAGAGAAGGAAGTGGATTAGTTAGCCATTAGTACTTTAGGTTAGATGCATTTTCCTGCCTAACTGGGCTCCTGGTAGACACCATCTGATGCCTGGCTTGTAATGAATCTCCTCTTGGCATCCATGTGCTTCCACTTAAACTGCATTCAGTAATCAGCAAGACCTGGGCTGCCGTGGGGAGGAGTCTTTGCTTAGAAAATCACCTCTGGAAAGGAGGCTTGGGCCTCAAATCACAGGATCATAGAGGTTGGAAGGGACCTTGAGAGATCATGGGGTCCAACCCCCCTGCCAAAGCAGGCTCCCTAGCTCATATTGCACAGGGAGGTGTCCAGACAGGTCTTGAATATCTCCAGAGATGAAGACTCCACCACCTCCCTGGGCAGCCTATTCCAGTGCTCTGTCACCCTTACTGTGTAGAAGTTCCTCTGCATGTTGGTGCGGAACTTCCTGTGCTTCAATTTGCAGCCATTGCCCCTTGTCCTGTCCCCACAGACCACTGAAAAGGGGTTGGCCATTTCCCCCTGCATCCCATACTTAAGATATTTATAAAAATTAATAAGGTCCCTCCCTTAGTCTTCTTTTCTCCAGACCGAACAGCCCCAGGTCACTCAGCCTTTCCTCATAGGGGAGATGTTCCAGGCCCTTAATCATCTCCGTAGCCTCTGCTGGACTCTCTCCAGGAGATCCCTGTCTTTTTTTATACCAGAGAGCCCAGATACCAGGTTGCCCAGAAGCACCTCTTAAAGAAGGAAGACAACTGGGATTGAAGGTAGGACTCGCTCCTGTCTGTGTCTTATGTATATGATTGGACAGTGCTTTGGCTGAAGTGTGTTGGGATTGTTTGTAACACTGAGTTTGAGTCAGTGTCCTCAAGGATGTGGCAAACGCTTCAGACCTTGAGCAGCTGCTGTACTCCTGCTGTTACTGACTGTTCAGCTGTAAAAGGGTTGATGTCTTCCTTTCAGCAGCCTAATTGTAAAACATGCCAGAATGTATTGTCTGTAGCTGTGGACCTGTGTGTTTGGCAGGAGGTTTGTTCTTTGCGGTTAAGCACCGGTTTAGGTTGTGTTGGTTGTCCTAGAGCTGGGTCTCCGGGATCTCTTTTGTTTCTAGTCTGAAACTGCTTTGACCATGTTCTACTACTGGCTTGTGGGCTCCTCATGCCATATGCAGCAGCTGAAACCTGTTCAGTGCAGAGGTGGGCCTTGTGCTGTTCTTGTAGATGTTTCCTAATTACATTTGGTTGTTGTTGGTCAAAAGTGGTTTTTAAAGAGGTTTTCCTGTTCTCTTCCTCAATAGTATGGTAAAGGAGATAAATATGTGTATCTGAGTCTGGGTTTAGGGGTACTGTTGGGCTGGATTGCCTCCTGCTAACCTTTGAGTTCTTGATGCTGTTAAAGGAATAACAGCACAGCTTACCACTACTCTCTTTCATATCAATATCATGTCCATGTTCCTCAAACCTAAAATCCATCTAGAAGAGCAGCAGGTGTCAACCTCAGTCCCTTTCTATTCTGTTGTGGTTTGTGAGGGAAACGAGTGCCAATCTTTCTTGCCGCTCCTACTTAGTGGGTAGATGATGCCTGTTTGTTGTTTCTAGAGTCAACAGTCACAGGTCTCAGATTGTTCAGCATGGAATGCTTGTCGCCTGTTGTGCAAACTGAAATCCTTCAGTGCTAAGTCAGAAACAGCTCAGTAACTTTGTTGTAACTTCTCTCTAATTAGCTTGTCTGTCTAAAGGCACTAGCCACAGCCTAGAGGTTGGTGATTAGGTTCCCCCCTTGCAGAGCAGCTGGCAAAAACATATTCCTTCCTTTCTGGGAACAGCTTGAGTGTGAGCCCACCTAGAGCCAGAGCACTAACAGTGTCAGCCAACAGGTAGTCAGTCCCCTTGTTCCAAGTGTACTATGACATGGCAGTTAACTTGACAAACACACAACTTGGCTGCTATTGTTTTCTCCCTGCATGTTGCTTGCCACCTCCTTGCCAAAAAACGGTAGCCAAAATGGAAATGGGAACTTGTTGGAAGTGTTTGTCCAAAAAGACTTTCAACCAAAAATGTTGGAGTTGAATTTTAAGAACATCTCCTGCTGGAAAGGGCCTGTTTCTCTGTCCCTCTTACCTGACAAGTAAATGATTACTTGAATATACCAGTTTTGTTGCCCAAGTGTTAGCCATGTTATTAATGCAGTAGCCTAAGTTTGACCTTCCTGCTTTTCCTACTGGAGGGGGTAGATGACACCTAAAGCGTGGGTGTACTCGAAGGGTGTGAGTATTTCTTGATACCGCTGTTCTATTTCTGGCAAGTGCCAGCACACTGATAGGGCAAACTGCCTAGATATGGGTTGGTAACTGCTTATCAGCCACATTCTTCAGTGTAAAGCGGAGGAATCATGAGAAAACATTGCTGGTGCTTTTTCATTTTCTGAACCGCCTGGAGTTAGCATGTATGAGATTTGAAATATCTACAGCCCCTTGCACTTAAAACAGTCTTTGCTTGACAAAGAGGAGATATGTAGAAAGGAAGCCAGTTTCTTGAGTTTTAACAGCAAAAATATGAAATTATTTGATGGGGTAGAGACAGCAGTCACCATTCCGCTAGCTGTCTGTCAGTGATGTAGACCATGTGGTAGATGTAAGTGAAGAGGATCTGTACCAGGATTTTAGGGTAACCAGGACTGGGTACTGCAGTGTTTTGTGTGAGATCCATGCGTCACAAATAATTGGAAGAGATGCGTCTCAATTGGGTTTTTTTCTCTTTAATATAATTTTCAAAATATCTACCTACATTCATTTATTCGGTGGTTTACTACAGTTTTCCTAGTGAAAGGCTGAGTATTCAAGAAGCGAATATATTAAATCTCTCATACTTTACGTTCCTTCTATACATAATAAGCAACACTGTAGAGATATCTCTGATGTCTAGCTACCATTTACGGTGTGGTGTCCTAGTTGAAGGCCATTGTGGACCATCTTTATACCACCATTCGGTTCAGACCTGTTCACTTGTCGTTAGCATCTTCAGCCTGAACAAGCACTTCTGATCCAATAACCTTGTGCCTTAAATGCCACTCAAGTTCCTGCAGTTCCTCTGAGCCCGTGTGAATGTACAAAGAGCCGGTCAGCACTGCTGCAGATGTTCTACATAATAACTTGGGGAAGTGTGGGAAGGGCAAGCATGTCTGTGCGAAGGACTGTAGGGAACTAAAGAAAAAGAGCCAGCAGCAACTTTTATTCTCATCTTGAAGCTAGAAATTAGAATAATGTACTGTGAGTGCCTGTGACCTTCATTCTGTTTCACTGAAGGAATAATTGCATTGACCATTATAACTTTTTCTTTTCTCTAGATTTCTGTGTTTTAGCTGACAGTTCCTCCCTGCTCTGTGCCTTTTGGGCAGCAATTTGATGCATTTTCATTGACTTGGTTCAGTTCTCAGGCCTGAAACCCTGGCAAACAAGGTCATTCTGCCCCCAGAAATAGTAGTGCTCTCTGCTTTAGATTAAATCTCTGAATTTTATTTTTTTTAACAGTCTCAAAATACTGTAAAGGGAGGAATGGCAGAAAGTATTGATCCTTTGGTAAGCACAGGGGCAAACCTTCTTAAATATTCAACTAGGAAGACTGATAGAGCTGAAATCTGTGAAATGCAGGGAACCAGTACAGCGTGGCTTCTCTGAAGAGGGTTTGTGGAAGCACAGGCACATTAGAAGTGCCTGGAAAGGAACCAGAACACGTCAGTGCCAGCAGTCCCCACGGTGCATAGGCTGTAGCTAGCAGTTAGAAAAGCCTGTGGGCAGAAGAGGAGAGGATCAGCCAGGTGGGCAGAGGAGTTGAGAGGAGAATGCAGTGGTGGGCAAGGCTATGCAGATTGCATGAGGAGGTAACTGGCACTTCGCTCTGGCGCTCAGAGGAGAGGGATCAGGCCAGTGCAGAGCTGCTGGAGGCCTTGCTTGTTTCTTGGGTTTGTTGTTGTATTTTAAACATGAAAAATCCCAAGGACATGCCAGGGAAACCATCCAACCAAGGTAAAAGCGAGCCTTGGGCTCATAGTCTGTCCTGATTTTTTTTTTTTTGCCCCAGAATCCAGTGCAAAGCAGAGCCATGGATTGCACGGATTTCGTGGTGTTGGGGGATGGCTGTGGCAGGGAGTTCTTACTACTCATGTGCCTCGATCCTTCTGGTGCTACTCTTGTTTTTCATATTTTCAGCAGTGACTGATAAAGACCAGTGGAGGGTTCCCCACCTTTCTGCCTTGTTGCCCCTGTGCTGCAAGGGGAATTTGAAAGGGGGCTGTTAAAAGGAACTTAAGAGCTTTCCCCTTGCTTTGTATGGCTACAACCCTGCGACATCAAAGCCCTGTGCTTTCCACCCCACTGTCAAAAATGCTTGTGTGGCTTGTGCAGTGAGAGTTGAATTTTAATTCTGTGGCAAAGAATGTGCCTGTTGTGACTAGGACAGTGGATCCTAGGCTGGCTGGAGATAGTACTCCATCCTGGAAAGACAGCACTTGCTTCCTTGATCTTTCTCCTTTAGGGCAGTTAAGTTCTGGGCAGGATTTTCCACACAGCTTTGCAATGCTGTGTACTGAGGGCAGGAAGAACAGTGGTAAGAAATGCAAGCCCTAATCTCACTGATGAAGATGGCTTTTGCAGACAGTGTAGGCCAGGAGGTGCTGGGGTGGGGCAGGAGGAAGGAAGAGGACTGGTAATTGTACAATGCAGTATTATGGGTTGTCTTTGGTCAGCTGAAGCAGACCTTGTGTGCTGTTTGTTTTCAGTAAGAGAATATTTTTAAAGTCTGAAGACTGGGGCTTCTTTCCATCAAAGCTTTCTGAGGTAAGACCCTGGCACAAAGCCTCGCTGCCCGTTCCTTTCTGCTGTCCACCAGCCATCCTCATTTTCTTCAATGACAATTACAACATCTCCTTCACTGATGTCCAGTTCATCCATGTTCTGCAACAAGACAGGGAAAAGCCGTGTGGTTAGCCTGAGAGCACATGAGGGTCCACACATGTGTCTGGTGGGTTTTGTCACCCTGCCTTTTATCAACAGTCTGCCAGTGCCCTTGTGGTTGGGAATGAGCCTGAAATACCAGACAGTGAGGGATGAAGCACTTACTGAGCGGCAAATAAATCCTTTAAATCCTCCAATTTCCCCAGCCTCTATGGTGTCTCCTCCTGAGCAACTTGACTGATGTATCACTGGGGAAGGGGTTAAATACGACTGTCTTAAACCAGCTAATCATGATCCTTCTGTAGTCTGCAGGTATTGCTAAATAAAACAACGCACAGCTTAATTCCCAAGGGAGATAAAAACAGTGTCTCTACTAATCCAGGCCTTAAATAGATCTCTGGGTTCTCTTAGTACAGCAGTGGCCAGTGGAGTTACAGCAGCTCTTCTGGAGCCAGGTAACTTTTATCTCTGAGACAAACGGAGTAGTTGCAGGGAAGCTGTCACTGAGCTCTCAGGCAGCTATCAGTCTGTTTGCTGGTGCTGGCCTATTTTCCAGAGGAAACCACTTTGCTACCCGTGGTGTAGTAACATCAAAAACAGGGGAAGAGATCCTTCCAGATAGCATTTGATGCGTCAGCCAAATCTAAATTTAATGTACCTGAGTAGGTAACAAGGGACTCAAAGCAAGACGCCTCTATGTACAATATACTAAAAGTAGTAACAGGCTCTTTTCTCAGCAGGGAAAATCTGTGTGTGTCCTGTTTTTAAGGTGACTCCTGGAGTAAGGATGTGACAGAAATCCAGGAGTCTCCTTAGGGGAACTGCCGTGAACAATTGTACTTTCGGCTGTGCTTGGATGAAATTTCAGGCAAATAATAAAAGAGGGTTTAAAACAAAGCAAAACAAAGAACAGACAATAAAAGGTGCCAGAATGCTGCTGTACCTAAAAGTAATCTCTCCTTTTCAGTCCTTTCTTTGTTTTTTGTAATTTACCTGGCTATCTGATTTTCTCATGTGCCAGCATTTCTTCAATGTTGGCTTTTGATGGCAGGTCATGTGGGGTGAGGGTCTCTTTGCAGGTCATAAGACCTCCTAGATGCTGCTGCTCCTGCTAATCTAAAGCTAATAAAAGGAACCTCTAAACTGACGTGTAATTAAATTTGTGGAAGTCCCATTAGGGGAGGCTTAATGGTTTAGTAAGAGGTCAAGAGATCCTGGAGTCCATCTGAATAAGAAAATATGCATAACTGGTCCATTTGTAACCTTTAACTAATGCCTCTATGCCCAGGTAGGTCTGAAGCTGGTGGGAGTTCAATATGCTGGTTAAGGATGCAGGTTGCTCTTTATAACAATCTTTTGGTACGCAGACCAAGTCTGCTGCAATTCTGCAGCTTACAACAGAGAAACAATGTCATTTATGGGGATTCAGTCTTCTCTAGTATGTAAAGCATCTTAGTTCAAGCCAGTATATTAAACTAGAGCAGGATTTTCCAGTAGATGAGTTGAGAGCAAATGGAGAAGAGTTCCTAGAAAGCATCTGTCACACATTCTTAAATGAGGAACTGTAGCCATCTACCCTAGGAGAACGTTTCACAGGAGATGTAAGTTCAGAATGCACAATACTGCATGCTTAGCCATCATCCCCTAAAGAATAAAGCTTTCCATGGGTTTGTGGACTCTTGAATCTCTAGAGGGAGATTGTAACAGCGCATCATTAAATTAAGACTAATAACTTGCAAAAAATGTTATTGTTTCATCTCATGGCACCTAGAAATGGCAGTTGGGATTCCTGGCTTCTGTGTGTGAACTTGACCAATAATTCTCTGTGTCCCTGGCTGTAAAGCGAAGGTAGCACCTCCTTCACAGAATTAACAGTTGGGAGATGTTTGGATCGAGATCATCCATTTTAAATCTGACACTATGAAATATTTTGTTGGAAGCCTTTCGTTACCTGGGCTGTGTAGTCGTAAAGTACTCTGTAGTCCTGTGACGATGTGGTTCCAGCTTGTTCATTTACAAAAATGGATGCATAGATGCCGTCTGTTTTCTCTTCTGGGGAGGAAGAAAAAAAAACCCAACCAAATCCAAATGAAACCACACACAGAAACAAAGAGTTCAGTTGCTTAGAAATGCATGGGATCATATGCAAGAGTTCACAAATACAAGGGTTTCTGTTCCTTCTCTGCCTGGAGATGTACATGTATAGAAAAGCTGCTGTGAACTGTAGGTAAAATCTTACACACAAACTGTGTCCCATTGATTAGATGACAATACACCCATTGAACTTGGTGGAAGGTCAGAAACTAGCTTTAGCCCCGTCCAGGTTGGGAAAAATGTTTACCCTGCTAAAGCACAATCTAAATGGTCCAAAGAGGAAAATGCTGGGATTAAAATGGTTGCTAACAGTGGTAAAAGATTCTAGCGGTTCAGTGACTCACATAGGGCTTTTCTTTTTCCCTGGAGAAAAATGGGAAATGCTGTGCCCATGGGTCACCAGAGATTTTCCAGTTGTTTACATAGTCCCTGGATAGCCATTTCTCACTGACATAACTTTTTGGAAGATGTTATTTTAATCCAGATCATCATAATCAGGGAAACCTCTTAATTCCTTCCCATCATCTGCCTGGGAGCTTTCCCCGCTGCTGAGGCAAGCAGAGATTTCCCACCTACAGCTTCTCTGTGGGGTGATAGCACCCTGACAGTGCATGGAGCACCTGGGGTGCCTGCACCTTCACACGGTCAACCCTTGCTTTAGCTGTCCTGCCCGGTTGCAAGGGTTACAGTGAGTGTAAGTGTGAAACGAGATGGATGTTTGCATCCATACAAACCCAGTCTATTAACTTCAGGTATTCTCTTGGGCTTTTTAGAGGTAGTGTACCCAAACTATTACCTAAGTTAGATTGTGGTGTTCTGAAAGTACAGCTCCCCCTTGCCTAGGCTGAGGTTTAGAACATTATATGGATTATTTGGCACTTTAAACTGGGAAACTTGCTTAATACACATCCAAGCTAAATTCATTTCCAGACTGCTCCTCCTCTTGGCTGCCAACCTGTGAATATCTGCTGTGCCTTTCTGCTCTGTGTCAAAGCCTGATTTAGCAATGTGATCTAAACTAAGCACACCTGGTAAACTTATTTCCTGAGGAGGCATACCAAGAGGAGGGGCCGAAGGAGTGACGCTTTCCGTGTTGTTTTTGCTGTTCCCATGCAGTAGTCCAGAGAATCTGCAGAACCAAGAGAAGCCAATGACAAAATGAGTGAACAGGACTGGGTATGAGCATTCCTTCGTCTAGGCTGTCTGACTCAACCTTCCCTCCATCTGCTGCAGCACTGGGTAGATCTCACCTCTTCCCGCGACTGTCTATTTTAATTTATGGTCTAGATATATTTATCTTCAGTTAAAAATATAGATTTCTTAAATGCAGCAGAATACCGAGCCATCAGCCATCACTAAACTGCATAAAATGCCTCAGATAGTATTTTGTTGCTGATCCAAAGGCTCACTGTGGAAAAACCCGATTATTTTGCGACACTAATATGATGAGAATTACCAGTCACTTAGATGGCTGTCTCTTTGTCTTTAAGGAAAACTGATACAGTTTAAAACACAAAGCTTATATAATGAGCCTTTCTAAAAACCCTGCTTAAGTGATTTTTTTTTTTTTTTTTAAATATATCCCTAGTTATTTTTTTTATATCACAGCTGTGTATCAGAGACTAAATAAAGTGAGAAAGTGAGTTAGGATTCTCAGGCATAGATAGAAATAGCATTGCTGGCTTAAGGCCTATCTAAAGGGTCTGACTTTTCAGCTGTTGAACGCTCAATGTTTCTGCAAAGTGGGCATCCAAACTCAGCAGAGTGTTTCCAGGCTGCTTGCCCATGCAGAGCACGGGTGTGTTCTAAATGGCAGTATGATTGTCTTGCATAACCGTATAGGAGACAGCGTTCAAATTCGCTGTTATACAAGATCTGGTTTCCCACTGGAAACCCAAGTGTCACGTATAAACCTTATCAGCTCCACTGATAAGTTTGGAGCACACGGTAACGCAGCCCGCTCCGTGTCTTTGTCATGTAATAAGGTGTGTCACAGTATAAAGCTCTTCCCCTTTAAATATGATGCCATTCCTGCTGTGAATTAGCCATTTTAGTAGAAAACATTTAAATCAATAGATCTACTGTGCCCTTCTGATATAGCTGCATCCATGTTACAGCCCTTACCAGCATAAATGGATCAGAAAAGTTGCCTCCCTAATCATGGCAAATATTCTGCTGAGTGTTTTTCCCTTTCCTCTGGATACAGCGAGCAGCTCTTTGTTCCGCTCAGCTGGGCAGTGCAGTAAGCCAGGAGGTATTGCCGAAAAAACGCTCTCCCCAGCCTGCGCTCCCAGCAAGATTCCCCTTTGCCCTCCCTTGAACAAAGTGTTTTTGTTGCTGTGTGCCGTGACTCACCAGGAAAGAGGAAACGAGTGGATGCTATCCGTTGCTGGCGGATTAATTGTTTAATGAACTCATCCCCTGTCTCCCTTCCCACTAGGCCATGGCAAAATTACCCTGGTTTTAATAGGTTTACTACTTCTGTCAAGTTATGTTTATTGATACATAGCTGCTTCTTGCTACAACGAAGGAAGTAATAAATTCCTAGGTCCTGTTTCTTATTGTGCGTTGCCGTTCATATGGAGAAATACCTATTCTAGGAACCCAAATTTGGCACTCACCTCTTCAGCATCCCACAAGACTGGATTGGGCTGCTGTTGCCTCTGTCTGCATTTCTGCTGTAGTAGTTCTCGTAGCCTATTGCATCTGTAATTAAAAACAAGATTTTCAAACAGGCAAAACTTTTTTTCTCACCACCAGAATGCAACTGACAGTTGCAACTATCAGGGGTTGCTGGAGCAAACTGCAACACAGCACCCATCAGCACTCCCCTGTAACGTGGCTGGAGCAGCTCAGGGGACCCTGGGGGCTTGACAAAAACCATTTAAGTGTCTGTAAGCAGATACATCCTCGGTAGAAAGGTGTGCTTGACCTGAGAAGAGCATGGTCAAGGTTCTGAAGAACCCTTCTAATATAACTGTGGCTAACCCGCTTTAAGGAGGTGGTTTGCTCTGCTGCTTTAAAGCTCAGGTTTTAAGGGAGCAGAGCGTGGTCACTGTGATCCTGGGACCGTGCTCTTGATATGGTTGGATGCAGTGTGTTTTGCTTCTTTTTCTCTTCTTGTATCGAATCCAGCATTTTTATCAGAGTTGGGGAGATTTCTGACCGTTATTGCAGCAACACTGAGCTGTTTTGTGCCTCCCTACCTTT
Organism: Porphyrio hochstetteri; assembly: GCA_020800305.1. Lineage (NCBI taxonomy): Eukaryota > Metazoa > Chordata > Aves > Gruiformes > Rallidae > Porphyrio > Porphyrio hochstetteri. The sequence continues at coordinate 11,091,579 of CM036915.1, read as the reverse complement.
CATACCTCCCCTATCCCCCTCCTGAGAGCAAATCTGCTGTTTACCACGGGATACTTGAATTGGGTTCTCTCAAACATGGTTACTTTACAGATCCTTCACTGTCCCCTACAGTGCCGTTAGGAATTAAATTGAGACTATTCCCAAGTCTGGCTTTCCAGTTGAAATAGTTACAGATAGACTGATTTTTCATCTTATAGCTCCCAGTGTTAGTTGCTTAGAGCTGGTGGCCACATACCCCTTCCGCATGCTCCGTGTTAAAGCCAAATAAACGTGAGTGAAGTCTGTAATACCGTATTATCTCAGTTCTGATAGCAGCAAATTAAGGCAGATGTTGGACTTTGTGCTACAGGTTGTGTTGATATTCTCACATTGGGTCAGCCAAGATCATAAACAGAGCAGGCACGTGTAACAAGTGAGCATGAAGAATCCTTACAAACAAGGTTTTCAGTAATTAGGGACTTTTCTGACCAGTTTAAGGGTCTCCTAGGTTGTCACCTTGGAATAGTTTCTAGCCTATAATGCATTATAAGATTAGGTTAGAAGAGGGGAGTGAGCAATAGCATCAAGAAACGAAAAGGTTTGGTCAGGATGAAGGTCTCCTGCTACACAATGCAAAGCCACGCAGAGGTTTCCTCCTGCGTTTTGCAAATAATAAAACAGATCAACAGCTCGCCATGTGCTACTGTGCAAACTCATTAGCCAGAGCTGGGGAGGTAGAAGGATGTTACTTCCAGAACATGTCACCTTCTAGAAGGTGGCAAAAAAAAAAAAAACCAGAAAAGCAAGTCAGTAGTTTCTTTGCCTTTCATAAAGCTCCCAAGGGTTTTTCCCACCTATTTCTTATTAGGAATGAGTCCTGACATAGCCAAGAGCTGTTTCCAGAAATTGCCTAGGCAACTGGAGAATGAGAAATCTCACATAGAGAGAAAAAAACCCCACAAACAACCTAGCTGAGAATTACAAATTTCTGAGTATACAGAAGTTTTCACACTGTCACAAGGCACAGTTCTCCCTTCTGTGCGTGAAAACGTTGTTTGTTTTTTTCCTCCATAAATGCTTCTATATCAGTGAATTTAAATCCCCTATGTGAAGAGGAATAAACTGTAGGAGCAAAATGGCATCCAGTGCATTGCTATCAATATACTAATTTTAAAAAAAAATCCCCCAAATCCCAATTCTTAATTGTTATATGTGTAATGACAGAAAGGCTGCATGAAAAAGAGGCCCCAGGTATCTCAGTGCTGATCTAGTGGCAGCATCCAGCTCTGTGGAAGAAGATCCTAAGGCATCATTGCTGCCAGCTCTGAGCTCCACGGTGAAATCAAAGGGGTGTGAGCTGTTCCTGTGTGAGATAATTATCCCTTGGCATGTGCTGTTCATACTGCTGATGTTTGTACCTGTGCAGCTCCTAGCACGGGAGGTTTTTATTGGGATAACATTTTCTTATGCCAGTATAGCTTATCCCTGCTCCGAATGGAAGCAAGCTCTATCTGTACTGCTGAGAGCATACTAAGGGGATTTTCCCTTTGATGTAGCAGTGTGGTGGTAGTGGAACTGAAACAGCATCTGTGTGCAGACTGAAAGAGAATAAAAATGGAGGAAGAGATGGTTTCAGCATGAATATGTATCATCAGGGGGAATAGGGATTTCCTCTCCTTTTGCCCGGGCTGGGGCTCTTTGTTTACTGCAGCAGCTGCGCCAAAGTGAAAGCATTCACCCAGCCTATTAGTTTCTTGCACTGCTTGTTGAAGTAAGTGAGTGAGGTTTGTGTTTGGCCATGCCAAACAGTAAGTAGGCTCCTTTTCCGTGATGAGTTTGGTGAGCTCCTACCCTGGAGCAGCATGTTTCCATTTTACAGCTGCTCCTTAGCTCTCCCTGTCCTAGTCTGCATTTCTGCCCAGAGGTTTTGGGCATTGAAGTCAATGGAAAGGCTGCATTGGCTCAAAGGGACAGAGTCTGTGAACCATGCATCGCTTCTGCATGCTGGAGCAAAGCCAATTTCATTCAAAATTTCCCCCAACTGGGGTCTTGCCTTTATACAAATAACTTCCTGAGAGGAAAAAAGATGTCACTCCCCGTTGGGCAGGTGGAACAAAGCAGAATACCAAGTCTGGCCCTCTCTGTGCTGCAAATGAAGAGGCAGCATCTCTGTCAAGGGGACACCATGGTAAGTTGGCTCTGATTGTCACCACTGCAGGAAATTGAGGTCGCCATCTCAGCAAGGCAGTTTGCCACCTCCTTAGTGGTGTCGGTTCAGCTGTACTGTGAAATGAGCCTGGTTGAAAGACCAAAGCAACATTCTCTTTCTGATTTTCAAGGGTTATTTTTAACCTGGCTCATTCAGCTATCCCATTTAGAGCTGCCTAAGGAGCAATGGCAGCGCCGTGAGGGGGAAGTGAGCCGTGGCGGGTGGGAATGACTAGCTGGAGCAGGAACTCCTCCAGCTGGCTTCTCCTCTGAAGGGCTCATGCCGCATGCTGCAGTCCCTAATGGGTGACTCATCTGACAAGGCCAAGAGGAATAATTACCTGGAGGTTCTGTTCCTGTCATTTTAGTCTTAATGAAGTAGTCTATGTCTGAGTCTACAATGCAGTTCTCCAAGCTCAACCGAACCTCTTCATACAGCTGCAAAACAGAATCCAAGGATTTAATTCAATTTTTAACATTTCACATTGAAATGAAGATGAATGCTTTTCCAATACTTTTTCCCCTTAAGAGATGTTTTTTGCTTGATACGCGTCTGACCTGAATGGACCAGGTACCTGTCTCCTGTACCTTCTTGTAATCACAGTTGTTTGTTTGTGCTCCCATATCCTTTCAAGAGAGGAGCACGAAGGCAGTCCAGGGCTTTTCAATGTAATGAAGACATTAATAGCAGGGAGGAAACAACCATTCAGAGTCAAAACTAGTGTATTCTTTGTCTTCCAATTTTGAGACTAGGACTGGATGCCTTTCTGAAAGTTGTGCTCGGGCCCAAAGGTACTGGATTGAGCATTCTGGTAGCTGGAAGCATTCCCCAACAAACTGACAGGAAAGGGATGTGTAACCACCCCCAAGTGTGACACAGACCATCTATATCCAGGCATTTATCTGGTTTACATCTCGAGGGAACAAGCTGGATTGAGAATCCCCCTCCCTTGACTGAACATGCACAACAGCTGGTTTGCCGGAGACAGCACGCACAGGGAAGGGAAGCTAGTGCTGTATGGTTAAAGCACTCTTGCTAGTCCTCTTCCTCCTCTGCCCGTGAAGCTCTTTGGCAGGTGCCCCTACCTCATCATCCTTCACGCACTGCATGGAGAGTTGGTTGCAGTGAACCCACAGCGAGTTGCGGAGGATGGTGATGCGGTCACACTCCTGGACCTGGAAGACCTAAAGCCAAAGAGGAGATACGATTGTAGTCTCATGGTAGTTATCACTTTGCAATGCAGGCAGCAACAGGGCTGGGGTTGCTCTGGGCTGAGTTCATATGTCTGCACACACTTCTCAAGGACCCTTTTTAAAGGATGTCTTACTGGAGATACACGCTCAAGAATTGGTTTTAATTTTGGTTTGACTGCACCAAATTAAGCTTTGTTTTGTAGAGCAAAATAAGGCAGGAGAAGCGAATCTGTATCTGGATTTGACTGCCAAGGATTTCAGAGGCAGGGTCCTGCCCATCATGCTGAACTGCTGATGTGTTTAACTGATAGTAGAGTGTTGGCATGAAAGGGTTGTATTTACCATAGAGGTAGAGCCAAAAATATCTGTATCTGCCCTCTCAAATGTCTTTCTAAACTTTTCTTTTCTGAAAATATTTGAGGCTCTCTGGGGTGGCCTCTGTTCATTTCTAAGGTTATTCTTTTCAGAGTAAAGAGAAGGCAGTTTCCTTTCTTCAGAGTTTACTCCCTTCATCCAAGATTTTCTCTTCTTGTTGCACAGCTTGGGAAGAATGGGGGGGGGGATGGTGGGGAGAAGTGTGAACTGAGTTGGGGGTAGGCACAGATACACTCTTTCTTGAAAAACTTTTTCAAAAGCCAACCCACCCTGATCTCTAAGTTGTTCTGTTATAAGTAGAACATCAATTTTTGGTTTTCTATGAGGTGTGAAAAGCTCAGATGCTTCCAGCCATCTGTTTCCATCTCCATTTGCTAGTAATTATGTCCAGAACACCGCAAATGTATACAGTATTCAGCAGAACATTCAGTTGGGTGCACTGCCTGACATCTAATATCTTACCATCTAAAAAAAACCCCAAAAAACAAACAAAAAAAAGCCTCACACAAACATACAACAGAAGAAGGAGTCAGCTGGCTTGGGGACTGATTTCTTAGAGAAAAGGCTTTTAAAGAGAACCTGAAGGGGTGGAGGATGGTTATTTCAATATCCATTCTGAACAAAAAGCCTACAGCTGCAGCTTTGCGCCTCAGGGGCTGCTGAAATAGCACAAGAGCTGACTGGGAGTTTTCCAGGTAAATGGTGTCCCATTGGGAAATGCACCTCATCATGGGGACATGTAATGGCTCTGGGCTTGTCAAACCCTTTGTGAAGTACAGCTGGGCATTGTTGGACACATCCCTCATTCCCCATCGGCTCATGTGACAGACTGCTAGTGAACCTGGGCATCTCGTGTCCAGGAGTACAAAGGTCATCTCACTGCTGCCACTTGCTAGCCAAGATTTTCAGGCTATGGATGCCTATCCCTCAGGTGGAGACTGAAGTGACCTCAGCACTTCCCGGTTCCTCACTATACAGCCAGAGATTTGGAGTCTTAAGCTCCTTTTGTACTACTTACCACTTTTAAATGCCTGGAAAAAACCCTGTCTCCATGCTTCTATCTACAAGTGCTTTCGAAAGAAGGTGTTAGATGCCCTTCCCTGATGAATGGTGGGTTGAATTAAGCATTGGGCAGGCCACAAACTCTGTGGGCTATTCAGAATTTAACCACGTGGGAGAAACAAAGTGGTTTGAGTCCTGGAATGCTTTGCTTGTTTGTTGGCTTTTTAAAAAGGGGTAAAATGTGCATCTTGGGAAAATGAAGGCTTGGCACAATTCCTGTGGAAAGTCTGTTGTGCTAGCTGTGGGACTTTCCAGTCCTCCCAGATAGGGCATACTTAAGAGGAAGCAGAGAACTGGTAAGTTGTGCTCCTGGCATTTTATTTTACGTGGAAATAAAACCTGCAACAAGTAAACAGCAAAATCGTGCTTCAGCAGATGGGCAAATGTATTTGAAGGATAAATATGGGCCATATGTGTGGCTGATTTGGATGTCAACCCGTTCCTGTAAATTGTCGTGCAAAACTTACTAGCCGAGTGCAAATCTCCTTGTCCCTCCTCAGCATAATGGAAACAGAGGCTTTTCCACCACCACCTTTCAGGTGTAAGGTTACTCCATGGCAGAGGGCAGATACTCTTGCAGGTGAATATGAAGTGCTATGTAAAATAAAGATTCTGAGTAGCTTGGCTATCTTTGCTCTCAGAGTGCTATGGTATGTGCTTTTCTAATTTAGCCAGAAAAGGTTGGTTTTAAACTCCACTGAATTTCTGAGATTTTAAAAAAACCAACCCACAAACAAAAAAAAATAAACCCCACCAAAAACCCAACCACAAACAAACATGTTCCCAAACACAAAGTCCTCTCCTGCATTAGAACAAGAAGCCATTCTGGAAGCCTCTCGCATAACAATCTAAAGGGAGCCTTTTGTTTGGTTTTAGTGAATTAATTAAATTCTTCTTGTTTTGATCTTGAAATTTATTTTTTGAACTAAATCCAAATGTTCATGTTCACATTCCTGTTCATTTTCTACTGAAATTGCCACAAAGCAATTATTTGAGAAACAACCTTATCTTGGCTGTGATAGATCAACATAATCTTAGGTCGTGGGTGAAAACTGGCAGCAAACCCTTGCAGGTAGACTGTAATGGTTTATATATTGCTCCACTTCTTGCACCTCTGCACTTACTCCCCTCCTTTGTATGTACATACATGTGCTGAACAAGTGAGGAGAGTGTAAACCAGTGAGACAGCTGGCAGCTATGGCTAAATCAAGTGGAGTTTTTGCTGTATTTTTGTGAAGATGTCTACGGAAAATCCACATAAAGCAAACAGCAAAACCCTTGGGAATCTATCTCAGGTCTTAGCCTGGTATCTGCAAGAAGGATAAAATAAAGAACACGTAAATATATCGCTGCAAAAGTCAATGTTTACCTTGCAGGTTTTGATATGTTCCTGTTCCCACTCTGTCCTGACCTTATCCAGCTGCTCAATGTTCTGTTTGTACACGGTCTCTGTAAACACAGACACACATAATAGAAACCCAACAGTTAGGGGAAAAAAATGATCCAGTCTTTTCTTTTTTCCTCCTATTAGGATTTGGCTGTGGTTCTTACACTTTAGGCCTGTGGTTTACTAAGGTATTACAAGAATGTGTGAGCTTCAAACTGGTGGGCTGTGAGGATATTTGTAAGTAAGAGTAAGGACTCTCTCTGCATGGTTAGCAGGCTGTCTATAAACTTTATACAGGGTTGAAGAGCCTGGACCATGCTCACGGGCACTGATCATCCTTAGGCTCTTTACCAGCCAGGAAAACTCACAGAATTTCGTGTGAACTTGTACATTAGCAGTGAGGGACAAGCATGAACTCATGAACCAGCTCATATGTCCTTTGGCCTGTCCTTCTGGACACTTGCTGTGCTTTTGGCTGGAGAATGCTGTGTACAGGGAACTTGGAGTCTGTGTGTCTGGTTCGGGCTGGCTGGGGGCATGTTCTTTTGTGTTTGCAAACTTGCTTTGGGAAGAGCTTTTCTTCCCTGGGTAAAGCCCCTGAAGGAGATCTATAAATGCTTTATTGCAAGCAGGAGACATGCATTTCCACAGAGGAAAGTAAATATACGTGACCATCAGGTTGCCATTCTTTAGAAGCTTCTTCATTAATCTTTGGATAGGTGACTTTGGGACACTTGACTGAAACAGAGCCAGCCTGGGTAATTTGGATGATGCTCTATCCAAATCTGCAGGCTGGTAGATGTTTGCTGAGAACAATCTCAGTTCGGTTGCAAATAGATCATCACCTGCGTCATTTGCTGCATCTCTGCACTGCTTGGCTTTGTTCTGACTCTGAAACAGGAAAAGAAAAACCCCAAATTAATTTCTGTCCATATTTTTTGCTTCTGCCATGTTTGGGGTGTTTTTTGCTGCCTGCTCCCTTTCCCCTTCCAGGGAAAAGGCTCAAACTTGCAAATGCTTCTTGGCTGTCCTGCCTCTCCACATGGTTCTGTTGAATGTGTGCGCTATGTGAGAAGGGACCAGAATTTCACCGTTGCAGGTGTAAGTCCACCAACTTCCCAGGAAATCTAGCCATTTACATCTTTCCATTCAGACATCCCTGCCTCAGGAGCTCAGTGCTAGCATGCTCCAGCCTGAAGCTTGTGGCTGCTGGCTGAGTTGTTTTTTCTCAAGTCTTTGATGTGCTTTTCTAATAGATATTTATAAGCAGTAATAAATGGTGGTTAAAATTGTTCATCTTCTGAGCTCCTCATGTAATACACGGCCTTTGAAATACCTTGTCAATGCCAGATTATTTCCTGTAGCAACTCAGAAGCCTGAAAGCAAAACTCACTCTGAGTAGAAGTTCTTATTTTTTTTTAAATCTGCAGCTTTTAACAAGAAAAAATACAGCTCTTATTGACAGGTCTGTACTCCCAGGTCTTTCTGCACAGATGGCGATGACAGTGCATTAACACACAGCTCTAGACATCAGTGCAACACATTCTTCCATCCTGCCCTTCAAGACAGGGCTCAGGTAGGGGTTCTTATGACCAATATTTCTCATCACAGCTGGTTGGAAAATGTGTAGTAAGCTGGGAACAGAAGCTTCATTCTTATTTGCTTCCCGACCCAAACTGTTTGCGAGTGCTGCACGGAATTAAACAGCTGACATGCTTCTTGTGAGATGCCTCCATGCATTTCAAACATGCTGGCGTGTGTGGAAGCAATGGCAGTGATCCTTCTGCATGAAAGGAGCCGGGTCAGATTTTGATGCCATGGAAGTTGCTAAGGGTTCTGGCATAATTTAAGCAGGGCCAGGGTTTCATCCCTTCTCTACAGCTACGCTGGAGGATTTGGCTCATCAAAGATCAGCAAATGCTGGAAATAAAATGTAAAGTTCTGATGCTGTTTTTAGAGCCGCCATCCCCCCGCTCCTTGAGATGATTTTTGATCCTTTTTGCTTACACTGCAGCGATTTTTATCGAGCCAAAGGGAGTTCGTTTATTTTGTTTTCTCCATCTGTTCTGCTGTAAAATGTTCCCATTAAAAGTTAGTGAATTGTCAGCTACAAGTATCAAGACGATGCAATGAAGGACTGCAGTGCCTTAATTTCCAATGATTTATTTTGGAGTTGGTAAATTTAGTTGAAATTAAACTAACCACAAGGAGAGAAATGTTGAGGATAACCATACATTTTAACGTAAGGTACTATGCCTACTATATGCAAGTGACCAAAAGGCAAAGCAAACTGCATGATATACTTCTGACTTGTGTCTCTTTTTTAAAACAAATAATTCTGGAGAAAAATCTCATTTGGTTTCCCTTCAGGATTCATAGACAATTAGATCATTGCCTGGGACAAATTAATTACTTAACTTAGTCCCCTCCCAGCCTTTTATAAAACCCTTGGCTTATCGCAGGACAGGATTAGGGCTACCAATGGTGTTTGTGAAGGAAGACCTCCTTGGGAAGGTGCTTCAGTTTAATTTGGGTCCTAAGGAGTTAGTGAGAAGGGAAAACGGTCTCTGGCATCCCGCAGAATGGGTTCTTCAACTGTATTCTCTTGTACCTTGAAACAGGAAAAAAACCCTGCAATTTTATCTCTAAACAGCACTGTCATCTCAGGTACCTTCTCTGTTTGCTTTTGGTTGCCTGAAGCACTTGTCCGTTCAAAGGACTGCTCGGCCTCATCCGCCTCCTTGCACTTCTGCTGGTAGGTCTTCTTTGCCTGGATTGAAATGAAATCACAAGTGAGGGCTTTGGGCTAGGGAACAAGGCTGGGTTGGCCACAGCTCAATGTTCTAGGCATGGTCTCTTTTGCAGTCTGGGGCAATAAATCGGTGCAATTGGGTAACAGCCAGCCTGTAGTCTCTGAAGCAAAGAAATGCTTATTTGCACTGAAAGACTTAGTGATTCACTTAGAAAAACCATGTTTCAATACAGATTGCTAATACAGGTCCAGCTGTAGCACTGACAGGTCTGCAGCTACTTTCCTGCTGCCTGCAGATCCTGTACCCACAGGAGAGGTTCCCTCCCATTTACTAGATTCCTTCACTGTTTTTAAAATAATATTTACACAGAGTGAAAAATGACATTTGCTCCTGGAAGTCTCCTTGCCTAGAAAGAATTAAATCCTGTTGGACCTGGGGCAGTAATCATTCCCCATGAACTTCCTGAGTATTTGTTTTGGAGACTCTTTCATGGCTATAGCAGGGAAGATGAGCTTCCTCTTAAGGTTAGCTTCTTCCTTATATAGGAAGAATCTCCCACATGCATGCTCTTGCACTCTTACACACTCACACAATCTTGACTCTTCTTTAAATATAGGTGCATGTAATACGGGTTTCACCCTGTCTCATCCTGGAGCCAGTTTGCATCAACCTGCACAACCCCCCTTGCTTACCTCCATTGTTTTCTTGTAGTGAGACAACTTGCTCTTTTGCATGCGTTCCATTGCAGACTCATACTGTAAGAAACACACAGAAGTAAGAATTCCTGGCTTTGTGCTTCCCCACCCCCTTTTTTTTTAGGGACAGGTTTAGGAAAGGCATTGTGAGAGCCCTTCTGTGAGCCACACACCTGGGGTGAAAATTACTTCACTCTGCTTTTAGAAATGACAGAGCATCAAAATGCCAGGTAAAAATAAAAAATAATCCCAGATAATTCTGTTCCAGTGGTTTCCAATAATAGCAGAGAAGATGCAGATTGACATTTTCTTCCTCTATTTTTGTTTTTCCTTCCCCTTAAGGAGATTAAATAGCATAGCACTCAGTCATGGAGCCCACCAGCTCTGCCAGCAGAGTCCCTTTGCCGGTTCAAGAGCTTGATCTTGCATCTTTGCAGACAAAACCACTGTCTAAGCAACGTGAGCAAGGGTAGTTGTCCATTTTAAATACAAACAATTCCTGCGTAATTTATATTCCATTGCTTCTGGCAAATGTGTGCTCGCTGTGATTTGATTTCCAAATCATCATCTGGTCAGCATTGGAATGACAGTGCTGCATTCTCTTTCATGGGTTTAGTTGTGATGTGCCTGGCCTTATGTGACAGTGAGATACACTTTTATTTGGCAGGTTATGAGCTTCTTCAGCGGGACTTTTGGTCATTTAATCTTCATATTCTGCTCAAGCAAAACTCTCTCTGGGGCTGCCCAGAGGCTCTCTTCACACTGTGCACAGTCCTGAGAGCAGCTACACTGAAACACAGATCACAGCGTTTTGGGAAGTTACCAAAAATGCTGACACCATGTAGCATGTCTAATGTTGACTTCCTCACAGCCGGGAGCTGGACAGAGAAAAAAGCCTCCAAAGGAGTTTTACCTTTTTCTGGGCCCCTCTAAGTGTTTCCACTGAGTTATAGGCTTATGGTTTCCAACAGGAGAGAGTGCCTCTCTCTTGGCAAATCCTAGCAGCAAAGTGGCAGGAGGGATGCAGATCCTGATGAACCAGGTGCAGACTGTCTGTCTTTATATGCCTTGTTTGCTTCATGCCATCACTGTGGACCTTCAAGCTCAGTACCAATGCTGGTTTTACCCGCTCTGATACTCAGAGTTCTCTGCTGTTCCACACTCCTGTGTGTCGGGGTTATAGGCACAAGGGTTTTGTGCATTGTACACATTTTAATTTGTTTAAAATTAGCAAAGAACTCGTTATTTTACTGTACTCTTCCATCAATCAGTGCTTTCAGAGTTAAGTGATGCTCCCGTCTTTGTCATCAACCCCACCAAACCAGAGTGGGGTGAGTGACCAGTGTTGTGTCTACTGAGAGCAGCTTTTACAAGGGACTTTGACCTTGTTCAGTCCATAGGGGATGAAATGGCCTTAAATATGCTCAACTCTTTATTATACAATAACAACTAGATGCTGTTTATTCCATGTGTTTTTAATTCAGCATATATTGGTGTTGCATTCAGCATGATACTCATCACTTTTACATTTTTAAATGTTTGTGTTAACCCTTGATTTTAGTGTATATTGGCGATCATGCCAGATCATACCAAAGAAACCCAGTTAGCAAGGGTAAAAGGCAGAGAAAAGGAAGGATTGCTTTCTTATGTGACTAGTATCTGCAGTTACACCAGACAGAGTAAAAGTGACTAAAGCCTCTGCTCCTGAGTTCAGAGCCCTGCTTTATTCTGGGGTCAGAAAGAGTTTTTCTCTCACAGTCTGGTGCATGGAGCAAACAGGGCACACTGGGCATGTTCTATCATCTTTTGCCATATTCACAGCCTGTGGCTGCAGACAGGTCATCAGCATGGACCGCTGACCCAACCCTTTTCAGCATTTCCCCACTTCCTCACCTTCTTCCTTTGCTCCTTCTGTCTTTCTCGGAACTCCTCTATTCCTTTCAGCTCGTCCTTCAGCTTTACTGCCAGCTGGATGTGAGAGTTCCCAACACTTTCAGTTTCTAAAGCAAATCAGAATTCATATGCAGTCAGTGGGGAAAGATCTTTAAATATTAAGTCGCGTTTTTCAGGAGATGTTTCTGGAATGCGCCTACTGTGTGACTCATCGTGAACAGGGCAGCCTCAAAAAAGTCTACCCTGTGTTTCTGCATTGCTGAGGGTTCGCATAACCTGAACAGGGCTTATTGCAGGTCCTCTCACAGTACCTGCAGAATGTACAGGTAAGAGTCCTCGCTGCAGATTTGGAGCGCTCAGAACAGCCTTGGCAAGCGCAGAGCCAGCTCCGTTTCTTCAGAGCTCTGTTTACCCCAGCCAGCCATCCTTCTTTTGGGGCTGGAGGTCAGACGGGGTGCAGGGGGGAGGGAAGGAGATCTGACCTCCAGCATCATGGCTTTTCCTTTGCTACACTGCTGGATTATTCTTGCTTTTGGGAGCTGCATGCCAGTGGCGCCCAGCCTTGCACAAATGTCATTTGACAAGGTTGCAAGCTGGGAATTTCCAAGGGTCAGCAAAGATGGATTGAATTTCAGAGCACCTGGCTGGTAACTGCTCTGCATTTTTTGGCTTTGGTGCCTTTGAAATGGAACCCCATGTTTCCAGAAATGTTGAGCTCCCCCCTCCAGGCTCTAAAAATACCTTAGTTCAGTATCTGCTTTTCAAAGGGCTGGTTTCACCTAAAGGGCAGGTGCCAATAGCCAGGTACACTGTCCCATTGGCTAGGATGGCATTGCGTTCTCTGCGGGTGAAAGGCTTTCCTTCAGTCGTGGGTGTGTTTAGCAAGTACACTGTTTGTTCTGCTGTCAGGGGGGTTGCAGAAGGAAGGGAACAGGGCTTAAAATCTGTGACTGGATCCAGATGAAACTAACTTGAGGGACAAGCCATTTTCATTGCCACTGAGAGTGGTGGATTGAGTGCCCAACCTTGGGGGCTCCCACTGAGTGTCCTTACCCTCCACTCCCCACACTACAGACTGGGGTAAAAACATTGCAAATAGAGGGAGGAAGAGGATGAAAGACCCCAGAGGCAATGAAGACACTGCATGTCTGTCTTAGCCAGGCCAGAAAGGAAGATGTCAATACTTACGTTGCTTGAGCCTCTCAAACGCTGCCTTCAGTGTGCTGTGAGGCAGAAACAAATGCACTTTGTTAGTAGGGGTTGTGAATCTAGTTTAAAAACTTTCTCTCAGAACCTTGAAGATCCACATAGAGATAAAACTCTTCAACAGCCTTTGTAATTGAAGTTGACCGTGCTAACAAGCACAATAGCATCAATATGTTACCTTCAGGAAATGTGCTAATATGCTCCATGGAGCAATTGCAGCACTCCTTATGTGCACCCTCTTTTTAATCCCACTGTATCTCTGCCTGTGGATGTTAACAGACATTTCTCTGTTCTTGCACCTTCCCAATGGATGCAAGTCAATAGAGTGAAGTAAAGATGGTCAAGGGGAATTGGGTTTTGGAGCACTGGTCTGAAGGCTAGAGCGAAAGCAGCTCCACCCTCTACACTGAATGCAGGCACTAGCAAATTTTTCCTCCTCAGTCACCCTTTAAGCTAGAGCAGCTGTGCTCTGCAGCATCCTCTGTACTGCGCTTTCTGAGCACCCTCGTGTGGCACAGCTCGCTCTCCTTCAAATGACACAAATGGTACAGAGAGCCTACGGAGGCTGCGAAACTCTGATGCTCCCCGGGGGGGGTTTCCACATCCCAGCAGCACAGCATGAATAAAACATGCTGTGAAATCAGGCCTCGGTGCTGGGCTGTGAAGTACAGCATGGAGATGAGCACAGTGATGTGTTACACAGCTCATCCGGGTGGATCTACACAACTAAGTGGTCCTACAGTGTAGAGTTGTGGAAAGGCATGAAAGGGTAACGAAAAGCCTGATGTCCTGTTTTTTTGATGAGCCGTTTTTGATCCATATTTTGGCAAGCTGCTTAAGAAAGCAGCAGAGATACCGGTGTAGAAGTGATAGAGAAAAGAGTATGGTCTGTAAGAGGCATGTAAACGCAATAATTTGCTCTAGCTCCCAGTTTGCAGGCTAGCAGGGCGTTTGTACACACAACAGCCAAGACTGCGGTGTGATTTGGAGGCTTTTCAGATTTAGAAATCATCTCTTCAAGACCCAGAGTGTGTTGATCCTTGAAGGAGACAGTTCTGGGATCTCCAGGGAGCCCTGGCCCAGCCAAGGCAGAAGCCCAGGGGAAAAGCCTGTTAATGAAGTCCCTGGAGTCTCCCTGGCTGAAGCCTGGCTACTCGGAGAGCCCAGAAGAGGATGCGTATCACTTCCCAGGCATGTGCGCCTGCAGATGGGTAGGGAAATCCTGTGTCTCCTGGGCCATCTCAGGAGTCTTAAGAGACACATGAAGCATCCTAATTGCCCTGTGTTAATTTAGGCTGGACATCTGTTTCCTAATCAACGCTTGCTCTCCCAGTAGCAATGCTGCCTTGGCAGGTGTAAGAAAAATGCCCGGGTGAGGGGAAGGGCTGGGCCTATCCTCAGTAATAACTGCCTTGCCATCCGCTTCCAAACCTGGATTTGTAGAAATACAAGGAGAGGACTTTTCACCAGACTAGATGGATATTGAGCTAACTGAGTCTTTCAGCTTTCCATTAGAGTTGTTGTGGTGAATCTCCCGAGAGAGGGAAAACATGCTGGACTGAGTATTTTTAGTATTGTTCTGATAATGCTGAAATGATTGAAAGTTCATTTTGCAAAAAAAAAAAAAAAAAAGGAATCTGTGAAATTTTGATGGAAACTAAATTTTCCCAACACAAAGAAAACAAATGGTATTCTTTCCAGCTAAGTTAATTAAAAGCTTGAAATTAAAAGACAAGTTAACTATCAGCAGGAGAGCGAGCTTTTTCTTGTCTACAAGCTATAATGGATTATCCTGAAAAATGAAACATGTAAAAGGAATAAAATTGGCTTTATTTAGTGTGGATTTCCAATAGGAGGTGGGGAATTTGCTGACAACTTCATGGCTGAAATAGGTAAACACAGAATGTGAAAAGCAGGGGGCACTTGCAAACTACCCATCCTGTTTGCCCCCTGTGTTAATCTACTGTTCCCAGCAATTAGTTTTTCTTTGCTGTTGGTGATTCAAGTTACATGAAGACTGGCAAAACTGCTGTTGTGGATACTGAAAAATAGTGCTTTCTGCGTATGTACCAAGGCCAGAAGCAATTTGCTGCTTTTTTTTTTCAGTTTCCAGGCATCTGAGCTACCAGAGTAGTTCGTGCTCATAAGCCCTATGTGAAGCTTTTCTCCTTTTTGCTGGCTCTTTGCAAGGATGAGTGTGTCTTCTGGTATAATAACGTACCTGCCCATAAACTGGAGAGACTCGTTTCCCCCTGTGTGGTCTCTAATGGCCTTTGCAGAAAGCTTTGTCTGGCTTTTTGCTCCTTGTATGAAAGCTTTGTCCAGCCCACTCCCAAGCTGCACGCTGGGGCAATACCACAGCTGATAAGAAGATTGAAATAGACTTCAGCCAGTCCCTTATTTTTATAATATTTTCCTAAAATCTGTGAATCACATTCTTCATCTTTATGGGGCTTAAGGGAGTAGCAGATGTGTCATTGTGCCAAATTATGTGTGGGGGTGAAGAAATAAATCAGATTTTGACCCGCGGGTCCATCAGGTATTCCTTTATGACTTCTGGGCTGCGGGGATGGGCTGGCTGCAGCAGCAGTGCTATAGATTAGCTCCTCATTGCTGTTAATTGGGGAATTATATCATTTCAGTGCTTCGGAGGGTTTGATAGAAGCAATTCCCTCAGCAGGCATACGAGTGAGGTTTAATTTTGCCCCTGCTGTTTTGGATGCGCTGTACCTATTCCCTGGTTGATCTGGGTGGGTTTGACTTCCTAACGGGATCGATAAGGGCTTTATTCTGAAGCATCCGGAGTGGGGATGGCTCGCTCTCAGGGATGCTTTGACAGAGTATTTTAGCCTCGTAGTGTAATATGCTGCTTGGCATTGTGGTAGCACTGGGGAGTTCTGTTTGCTTGTTCTCTGGCCAAATTAGAAAACCTGGGGTTGAAAATAATTCAAGGAAAACTGAAAATTTGCGATTCGCCTCTTTTTTTTTTTTCCCTTTTTTTGTTTGTTTGTTTGTTTTGGAATTGCTGTCTTCTGACATATCCATGTAAATTCTGGAAGACTGCTACGGCGCCCGGGCTAGAGACAGAGCACCAGCCTTCCCTTTGGGCATCCCTGCGTGGAGCCTCCTGCTGATGCCTCGCTGAAAATACGGTTGGACACAAAGTTACTGTGCATATTTGTTAAACGGCTCCCCCTCGGACATTTAAAGATTGGAGTTGTCAAAATGAATCTCGGGTGCAAACAGGATTGCCCCTGAATCCGGAATAAGGGGATGGAGCCTGTGCGGGAGCCGTCCTGCAGCATCCTCGGGTGGTTTTTGCCATCTAGTGGCTATCATACTCCTACTGCCTCCTGGAACACAGCCCCTGCTGCTGCCCTCGTGTGCTGTAGCCTCCTGATACTCGAGGACGGCAGAATTGAGCTGATTTTGTAAAATACACACTTTTTGGGGTTGTTTTTTTTCAAGTGGGGGGGAAGAAGAAGAGCAGAGCTTCTGGAGAAGTGGGGGAGCCAAGGGGAGAAGCTCACTGTGATAAAGCTCGCTAGTTGTTTTAACGTTCTTGCTCTGTAGATTGCAAAATGCTTTCCAGAGTGAGCTTATCCACATTTAGCCATCACACCAAAGGGGGAAGAGGCCACACTGGCTCTCTAGGGTGCTGATCAATTGTTTCTGTGGCTCTCCCCTAACAGGATAAACGTTTATGGAATGCATGGCTCCTGAGCTCAGTCTGATTTTTCTCCCCACAGAATACCCATCCTGTATTTGATAGGGGCCTTGTTTGGGACTTGGCCTCCATCACCAGACAGGTATGAGGAGTAGTGAGGAAACCACTGTGTCTTATTAGGGATCCATTTTACTCACTGTGCAGAATTAATGTGTAGTAAGAGGGGGACTCGATTGGAACAGCACAGGAGGACAGCGTTCCAAAGAAAACTTGTCCTAGCTGCTCTCTTGTTTGCTTTCTCTCTCTTCAGTTTTGGCCCTTGTTTTTTGTCAGAGAGCTGGGCCATTGCTGGGGACTGGGCTGCATGGGGCAGTCTTACATGACATGAGACCACCGGGAAATGAACTGTAGATAGGGCTCTGGTACCTTCTGCTTCACAGGCACAAGAAGCTGAATTTTATTGCACCAGAGATGCAATTAGCAGAGCTCCATCAGTGGCAGTGCTTAGGTCACAAGTATACTCACTACATCCCCTGTTGCACCACACTTTTTTTTTTTTTAAACTGTAGGTTTGATGGTTTGGGCATTTTATTATTTTTGGTTTTTCAGCACTTTGTGTTTTTCACTCAACTAGAGCCTGGTTTAACTGAGTAATTCAGAGAGTCCCTTTACATCTCATACACAGGAAGGTAAAACTGGCTCTTGTAACCGGAAAACCACAGTTCTTTTTTAATTTTCTTGGCAAACAGAAGTGTGAAATAACCCCACCTTCTGTTCTGGTAGGTTTCCATTTTAACATCGACATCACCTCCTTCAGTGTTCTGTTCTTATTGTAATTTTTTCAAAGGCTCTTTTTGAGATTGAGAAAAGTCCCTGCCTGATGAATTTACGGACCACTCTTCCCATTCTCCCTCCACCTCCGGTAACCTAGATCTGGATGGCGGGTTGTGAATCCAACCCACTGCCAGCCTCCTCTGAGGCCACAGGCAACACCTGCCTTTCCTCCTGCTGTATGGGGAACACCCAATGTGGCTTTACCGGCACCTCTTTCTGTGAAGCCTGGTGGTGGTAGAGAAGTGTGGCAGAAGAAACATTTTTCGAAGCATTTGCAGCTGGGACTCTGTCTGCATTGCAAACAGGAAAGGAAAAGAAGAGGGAGGCGTTGCACCCATTTAACAGGGAGGTGACTCAGTCACTACCAAGTCCTAGGCTAACCCAGCACAGTGTGTCCCATGAGAATCGTGTCTGGTGTAGCTTAGCTGGGGATGCAGTGAAAACACTGAGGAATTAATTTGGATGGCATGTTTCTTCCTGCTCTCAGCAGAGCAAAGGAAGGCAAAACCGCCCAGTGCAACTGGAAAGACTTGCAGATCCCAGCTGCGGTGTGATGCTGAAGCCACTGGTGGTGGAGAGAAGGCATGAGCAGCACCCTTTCTCTGACCAGGGGAATCCAGGTTTCCATCTGTCTATAAATTAGTGATAGCAAGGCACAAGCTAGCGTGAGTGGTCATGTCGGCTATTACAGGAGGCTGCACCGTGCTCAGGGTCAGGCTGGGTGTAGCACATCTTTCCTCTAGTGCTGTGGTGTGTCTGCGTACATGGTTCTGGTGCTGGAATATCTCCAGATACATGTCAGAGGCGGAAACAGCCCCAAACTGCACAGGAAGCAGGCTGTGTTATCGCTCCCAGGGCTGGGATACTGGGATACTGGGAGCACAGGCACATCACCCCAGACTTTGCAGGGGCAGAGGAGCAAACAGGATGGCATCTCTCTTCCCTGTAAATCTGTGCCCATAACCCACAAATTCTACCTCTTGTGACTCCATCATGACCTACGCCATTCAAATCAAAGGATAAACCACTCAAAGCAGCTTTTGTACCTTTAATATAAAAATAAACTTCCTCGTGGCTCCTGGAAAGAAGGCAGCGCTGCCCAAAAACGCCTAGCCTTACCTCTGCAGAGTTTATCTAGGTTGGGTTTAACAAGACTGAGCAGAAGCTCTGGTCTTTCAGACTATGGGTCTATTTTCGCAGGGTCTGGAAAATTCGAAATCCAAGTGTAGAAACCCTGCATGTGGTCCAAACATCAGAGTGGAGAATAACTAACCGTGGAAGGATGTGACCTTCCAGAATGACTTTTAGCTTCAGTTCAAACCCGCCTGCTTTGTGTGAATAATACAGAGGGTTCTGGATAGTAAGTGACAGGCGCACTATATTTACACACAGGAAGCAGCGATTGGCATTTCGTTACGGATGCCCTCACCTCCGCTCACTGAAATATTCTATTTCAGGTGTCGCGGAGAAGGGCAGAACAGACACGGGCTTGAAGGAACTACCCTTTCCCGAGGTCTGAAGGAGATGGTAGCAGAAAAGAGGGAAGGAAAAAAAGTAGGAGATGTACATGAGAAGAGACAAGCAGAGCAAATGACAAAAATAGCTGTTGTCAGACCAGGCAGAATTTAACCAGCTACTACATGTTTACAGCAGTTATTTTACCAAAGAACAGAGTTCCCAGAGGCTCGATTTCAGCTGAAGCTGAGGATGCATCTGAAAATCAGGCTCTGTTTTTGTGTTGCTCTGCTCAAGACTTGCCCAAAGCTACTGCGTGGAAATTCCCAGTCACCTTGCAACCTGAGAGGTGTTTCCTCTTACAGGCATGAGCTCTGCTGAGAATTATCTACGGCGTATCGAGACATTGGTACTGTATGCGCTACCAGCACATGCTCATAAACTCCATCTTGCTTTGTAACCCTCAGCTGAAAATCCTCAATTCCTGTGCATCATAGAATATGGGGAGTACAAAAAATATTAGGCTGAAGGGATTTTGGTCTGAGCCTGTGTGACCCTTCTAGCAGCCTCCCGCTTGTATCCAAGTGTGTGTGTACTCCTGTCCATTAGAATGAACTTGCCCAAGGCCTGTAGCAACTGCTGAGTTGGATCTGTGTCATTTCTTGGAAAGAGGGCATGTCCCTTCCCTGTGGGAAGCAGGTTCCACCAGCTGCAGTGCTGGAGGCAAGGACGTGCAACCAGAACGCCTCTGTTAGCTTGAACCAGGCTGGACTGTAGAATGACTGTGTCTTTTGGGTGCTGGGCAGCATTTATAGGGAACTTTTCTCTCTTGAGCTAGAAGCTGGAGTGTGTGTTCGGTGCTGGTTACCATGGCCATAGCAGCTTCTTTTAGAAGCCCTGTTTTGCTTTTCTTTTTTTAATAATTGAAAAAACAGGTAAAAAAAGGTTGCAGCAACGTCTCCCTCATCGCAGCATGTCTGCATCTCTGATTTCAGATTTGGTAGAAGTTTTCCTGCAGCTGTAGGCTCTCCACAGTCACTTCTAATGCCAGCTCGAAAAAGAGCAGCGAGGACCTCGCTGAAGCCAGTCACACCTCTGGTAGCAGCACTAAAAACTTGTCCCCTGCCAGCTCTCAGGTCGAACTGATTTCTCGCAGTTCTGGTGCAGAGGAATCTGCAGGCACACAGCACTGCTCTCTTCTTCCCAGGGCACGGTGTCATGTTATTGCTGATGCTGAGTGTTTGTGTCCAGTCTTGGCTCGTAGCTGCCTCTGGCCAAGCAGGAGCAGTGCTGAGCCCTGAAGGGTCAGCTCTCCATCACAGGAGCTGTAACAATGCTCTGGACAGCATATAGGATGGAAACCTGACAGCTGCTAGCACCTAGGTAGTTCTCAAGGCAACAGAGTTGCTGTTACATTTCAGAGAGCCTTCCCTACTGTCTTTCTTCTGAGCCAGCGACCTATTTCTTCGTCTGTGCCTTTCAGTAAATAAAAATAGGCAATTGAATCTGTTTATACACTTTGCTGAGTCAGCACTTCACTCCAGCTGAAGCAAAAGTTTGGGGAGAAGGGAAGAGCCTCAAAAAATTTTGAAATCGTTCATTCCATTGATTCAAACTAAAAGCTTTTATGATATGGGAGAGGCTTGGGAGGTGACTGCTTTCCACAGCGATGGCTGCTGCTCAGTGCAGTGTGTCATAGCCCTTCTCCAGGCTTCCCCCTATTGCTTCTTTTACTCATCGTGCTTACTTTCTCTGTCTGGTTATATGTCGGTCCTGACTGTGTTGCAGTAAGAACCCAGACAGTACCTCCCCACCGCAGCCTAATTTCTCCTTCTCCCTTGAGCAGACCCTCTTCTCTCCAAGCATAGAAAGCAACAGAGAGGGATTGGTTTTTTCCTCTACAGTTTTTAATCTCCAAGGATTTGAAACCAGATGAGCCAGGCAGGCTCGATGGGATGACCTGGGACTGCATTTCTGGAGCTGGACAGGCTGTCCATGCTCGTACTGGAAGGACACAAGCACATGAGTTCCTGCTGGGCTGTCCATTGCGTGGAGCACTGCCACCACCTCCAGTGCAGCAGATCTGGCATTGGCTGCAGTGTGCAACAGGCCCCTGCATGGGGACTGCTGCTTGCTCTGGGTTTGTGCTGCTTCTCTCCTGCTCTCCTTTCCGTAGTCATGGCTTTGACTTGGTGGAGAGATGGGAGGCTTCCCAGAGGATATGACAGGAAGCCTTAGCATCTGCCATGGTTGAAAGGTGACTGAATTTAAGAGTAGAGGATAATGACTTTGCGTTAGCAAGGAGATGAGTGATCTAAAACTCATCATTCTGGCTCCTCTGCAATGTGTAGCATGGCACGGGACTCTCTGTAACATGTTCTGCAAAAAAACCCCTCCAAGCTACCTCATGGTTGTCAAATGCCAGGTTTAGGTACAAATACCAGCACAAAGCCTTCATTAGACTTTATTTGATTAACACTGGTACCCAAAGCTGCATTCAGAGATGTGAACAGCCCTGTTCAGCCTCTCGAGTGCTCACAATACCACATGGACTCGGTGTGCTAGCTGGTAATGGGGACTCCTCTAAAGAGGAGAGACTCGGAGTCATGCTCCAGGACAGTGGTAGCATCGTCCTTTCCAGCTTCTCTTATTACATGTAGTAGGTAGGTTCCGTCCCTCCGGCGTCTCTGAGGGACTGTCCTTGGGAGCAGAACTGCTGTCAGCACTCGCTGTCACACAAACAATCTGAAACCTCTTAAACACAAATATTTCATTTTTCTGAGTTGTCGTAACCCAGAACAGACCCTACTTCTCTCCAATTTTAAAGCATTTACTGTGGACAGATGCCCTTCCCTGTCCATCTGCATAGCTCCTTGAACAGCCAGAGGATGCTGAATGACAAAGCTGCGTGTGTTCTCCCTGCTTCAGAACCCAAGCAGCGAGGCATTTGCTCCAATAAAAATACCAGCACAGAGCTGGTGGCTCCCCAGAACAGCCCTGGGTTTATGGAAACGCAGTGAATCAGCTCTGCAGCATGCTTTGTTGGTACCTTCAGCCATCTCTCTGTGCCAAGCTATAAAATCAATGGATCGAAGCAGAGCTGGGCCCAAGTCCAAGCTTTCCCCAACTTGAGGGGAACTTGGATCAGTGTCCCAGCGATGAGACTCGGCTTTGCCTCTAAATCAAGCTCTTATAGTCTCTTAGGGACAGAAGGGCAGCCAAAGCTCTGCGTTTCTGAACGCGCTTGCTCTGCCTGCCCTATGGTGCTACTAGAGAAATTTAGGCAGAGCCTTTCGTTAATCCTGGAACACCTAGTTTAGCCTGTGGCTTGGGAAGAAGCCATCCATCCCTAATCTCCTATTTTAACTTCAAAATAATTTTTCTTCTCTTTCCCTTTCTCTGACTAGGTCTGTGAGTTGAGACATAGACATAGGTAGGAGGGAGAAGCCATCTCCAGCAGCCTTTGCTAGGAACCTTGCTACACCTTACGCAAGGGGCAACAGAGAGATGGAGCATTAGGGAAAGAGGGGCTTCTGGAGAGGCTTCCCATTCTCTGGAGTGAGCCTCGGTGCTCTCTGCCCTACCAGGCATGTGGGTTAATGCAACCAAGTTTCCCTGTCAGCCTGGATGTGCCACTACCGAACCCATAGCGAGTGCTACGGGTGATCGCCTGGCACTTGCATGCCATCGTGGTGCAGTACAAGGGTTTGAGGTCAAGTTTTCCAGTAAAATATGAGCAGAAAGCCATGCTCATGCCATGAGGGAGTGATAAATCAACATAAAAAAGACACTGCAATTAAGAAATGAGATACAGGATGGATGAGGGTAGCGGGCCCCAGGGATCAATGGAGCTGTTTTGTGTTTAGATTGAGGTCTTTGCTTTCTGACTTGTCTTCTGTGACCCCAAAGCTTCATCCTCTTCCACCTTATTACTGCATTATTACTTGTTACAATAATGACAAAATGTCTCATTATTGCTGCTGCCATCAATAATAGCAGCAGTTTATCAGCAGTGTTTATTAAGTTAAATTCCATGCCAACATCTATCTTTCCTTCCCAACACAATTCATGTGAGATCTAAGATAGTGGCAGAGGAGACAGAGAAAAATACATGTCATTTTAGTGTATCTCAGTAGTTCCACTGATTTGTTTCAAATTAAGTCCTTTCAGGGAGGTTTAAAGCTTAGACTCCTAAGCCAAGCCCTTTCCCTGCTGCAGAGGCTCATTTTTGGTGTATCTGTACTTTGCATTTGTTCTGCCACAGACCGTCAGTGTCCACCCAGCTTCTGAGAAGTGCCAAGCCACTAGCCTAAACATTTCACAGCCTGTTCTTTCCCTTTTGCCCCGACCCCAAATCACTTAGTTGGCTTTTGGGAGCAAATATTAAACATTGTCAGGAGTCCTGAAATTTAACAACTTCTCAGTAAATTCCTACTGCTAATTCCCAAGTAGAGATTTTTTGTGAAGGAATATGGTGTTTCCTCACCTGGGAATACCCAGACTAGGATTCTGCTTCTCTGGGGAAGAGAAGGTTTTGGGGTGACCTTAGAGCACCAGCCCTGGGGCTCCAGGAAAGCTGGAGATGGACTGATGCTAAGAGCAGGGACCAAGGGGAATGG
Source organism: Porphyrio hochstetteri (assembly GCA_020800305.1). NCBI lineage: Eukaryota > Metazoa > Chordata > Aves > Gruiformes > Rallidae > Porphyrio > Porphyrio hochstetteri. The sequence continues at coordinate 11,068,252 of CM036915.1, read as the reverse complement.
TCTTCAGGTGCAGGAGGGGAGATGGAGATGAGCTGGGAGACAGAAATCCTTCCCTGTGAGGGAGGAGGCCCTGGCACAGAGTGGCTAGAGAAGCTGGGGCCGCCCCTGGATCCCCAGCAGGGGATCGCCGGCAGGGTTCAAGGCCAAGTTGGATGGGGCTTTGGGCACCCTGGGCTAGGAAGGGTGTCCCTGCCTGTGGCAGGGAGGCACAGGGTGGGGGGGTCTGAGGGCCCCTCCCACCCAAACCAGTCTGGGACTCTATGATTTTCCTGAACATTGTGAAGTTCTGTGTAATGCACTGAGCAGCTTGTTTGTAGGCAAAGCCCGGGAACCTGATGTTGCTCCCATACTGCACTCATTTACACTATTGTTAGTCTGCACTAGGTTAGTTTCCACTAACAATAAAAGAATTCCTTACTTGATTTCTGTTTGTCCTCCTGCTTTCCGAGCGATTTGAATCAGCTCCTTCCCATATCTCTCTTCTGCTTGTGCTCTGGTAAAAGGAAAGTGTGTTCAGTTTCTCTTAGTAGCACCAGGATCACGTTTACACAAACCTTATCATTGCATTGGAGGTACAAACCTAGGAAATACTACTGCTTTACTTCCATCTCTGCTCGATTCTAGTGCTGGTAGTTACCGCTCAACTATTTTTGGCTAGCTGTTTCTAGCAGTGAGTGATAATGAACGCCTGTCTCCATTGGGTTGATTAGACTGTGGGTGCTCTGTACAATTCTGTCCCCAAAAAGTTGGGCTCGAGTGGAAGAAGAGGTGTACAGAAGTGGAGTGAAGATGCTCTGGAGAATGAAAAGCCTCTTTTGCAAAACAAACCTAAAACGTGACATCTGACTTGATCCATCAGAATGGAGAGTGGAATGGGAACAGAGAGTAGATATTCAAGACTCGTCTGGACACCTATCTGTGCAATATGTGCTAGGCAGCCTGCTTTGGCAGGGGGGTTGGACCCGATGATCTCTCGAGGTCCCTTCCAACCCCTACGATTCTGTGATTCTGTGATCCAAAGGACTCTGATTTACACTTCCATTTAAAGAGAGGTTTTGAATAGATGGGAGGCAGGAGTAGCAAGAAGACCTCTAACCATTAGTAATGTGAGATGCTGCTTGAGCAACTGCACTGGAGGCAGAGGGGGAAGGACCCTCGCTGGGTGTAAGGGGAGGCTGTGACAGTGTTATGGAGGGGACGATGTGATGTGATGTCTCACCTAACAGGGAACTGTAACGACTGACTCAGGAGAGTGTTTGGTTCTGTGGTTAATAAACACAGACAATTATTTCTTCGCTGATTCCCCTTCCCTCAGCTCTGGAAGAAATGTCTATTTTCTGCTTGCTTTTTTTGTTTAATATTTGTACAAGGTGTTAGTTTGTTCCTGCAGGGTGCAAGGCCGGGGCAGAGCTGACTTTTCAGCCTTGGAGCAGCAGCTAAGAACTCTTGTATGGTCAATAATAAATAAGAAACGGGTAGCATGGTGCGAGGAGATGGGGGGGATGTTGTCCAGGCTAAGGCCGGCTCTCAGAAAGGGTTTCAAACATTCCAAACCATTTTGAACCTGAAACATGGCACCTTGGGGAAACAGTCTTTGTTCAGAGAAGGAATTTTTATGTGGGTACGAGGCCATAAAACCCCACTGGTTTGTTCTTACATCCAGCTTCCCACTATCGCCGAATTCAAGAGTGTCTGCTCTGGGATTCCTCCTAGGACAACAGGGTGCATGGGGACAGGCCACACAGAGGCACCCTAGCAGGTTAGATGAACAGATACAAACATAACCCTCCAGAAGCAGGAGAGATTATTATTTTTTTTCTTTCTGATTTTAATAACAAACATTTTGGTGTCAGAGGCTTTGCTTTTCGCAGCTCGGGGCTGCTGTTCCCACTTCCCAGTACTCTTGCATGCAGCTTCTAGGTTTCCCCACAGCAGTTGAGAGAGGGAACATATTTTGTGGTTTAAATCTGGGGCTTTGTTCTGCCCTACAGTTGCTTTCTTGCTCCCGAATCTCCTGGGCCCGCATCTGGACCAGGCAGAGGTATTTGTGAGCCAAACACCCAGATGGAAAACTGAAGAGGTGTTTGTGTAGCCAGGGCAGATGGCTCTGGGACTTGAGGCAGCTGCTGCAGGAGTCCTTGTCAAAATTCTGGCATCGAACCCATGATAGCCTGTGATTCTGTGATATGGGCAGTCTCTAAGAAAATGGATGCATCCTGTGCTTTCATCTCCTCCTAGGTCATCCCCGTGAGTGACATGAGGACAAGCTGAAACAACCGTCTTCCAGAACTAAGCTGGAATTAATACCTTCTTTCTGCAGCTGAGTGCCCACTACCTTTTCTCCTTCTCTTGCTTCCCCAATACATATGTACACACATGAGCCTGCGTACGTCTGCGTGCTCGCTGGGATGTGTTGCGGGTGTGCAAAAGCTCATGGAAACATTTGTTCTGGTAGCTTTCAGGTCTGCAAAATGACTGTATGTGTCCTTTTTTTCCCCTTCTTTTGTAAAGTCCTCTGTGCCTCCACCACAAACCAGGGAGAACAGGAAGAACCTTATCCTGCAACTTACAGAAACCGCAGTGATGTGTTTGGGAAAGAAACAGGCATAGATAGCTGCTGCAAGCTGCAGTGCAGAGCCCTCCTGAAGCCTGCAATGTAATTCTGATCTCTGTAAGTTATGAGTCACAAAGGAGCTATTTTAAACAGCGAAAGCTAAGCCACCGTCAGGCAGCTGTGACTTTAGGGCTGTGTGACACGCAGCAATAAAATATGCCTCCACTGGTGGTCAAGAAAAGCAATTCAAACAGATTCAGATTTGGATGGGAGGCTCTTGGCACTCTGTGAAATAGTCGGCTTTGAGCTTGACACCTCACATCCCTTTGAAAGCGCCAGTGCCCGAAAAGCAGCCTTCAGAAAGCCAGCCGAAACCCAGAAAACTATCTGGGGACAGCATGGGGAGAAAAGGCAGGCTGTGACAGAGGCAAGGAGGGCAGCGTTCATAAGAAGACAGTTCTGAGATGGACTGCTCTACGGTCACCTGCTGAACGTATAATATGCAGTCCTTCCTACAGGTCATGCGTGAGCATGTGTGTGCCTCATGCTACATGGTGAACTGTTGAAACCCAGCTTCTTAAGACCAGCAGCAAACTTCAGATACTTTTTTCTAAGTCAGAAGTAGAAAAATGAATGCCAGAGGAGTCACAGCAGCTGTGTAACCTGTATTTTCTCACCCACAAAAGCGTTGGCTGACCATAGCTGCTGTTGAGGGGCTCCCAAGAAGCATGTAAAGGATGAACATCAACCACAACATCATTATTTAAAGCCTAGTAAGGTTAGTGAATGATGAGGGTCATCCCGGGTTTCTGGGAAAGGCTTTTGGTAGCATTTTATGTAGCTTTGTATGTGAAAAATGCCCCATTTTTGGTAGTTGCAGGAAACTGAAAGAGCGCCCATGGCAACGACATGGTTAAAAAGAAAGGAAAATCCTCCCTTTAAAGGGGGGAAACACAGCAATGCTACTTGTGTGATTCTGGACCAGTAACTATCTGAGGAGCTCTGGATTTCTGATTCTTTCATGCTTCTCATCTAATCTTTGAGATTTCTGTTTGGTACCAAGCTTCACAAATCATGCCTAAAGGCTCAGCTTCAAATTGCTCAGTGTGTAACCTGTCATCGCTACCAAGTTCAAAACCAGCCTATTGGAGCTTTCCGGGTGCCAAACAGGAGAGAGAATGGAGGCTGTTCACACTCTGAGTTTCTTACCTCTGCTTGAGCAGATCCTCCACGTCCTTGCACATCTTCCTCCCGTCCAGCAGCCGCTGTATGAGCACCTCATAGCCAGTGTGGAAGGTGAACTCCTTGCACTGTAGACAGAAAGATAAAGAGTTGAGCTGATTTGTGCACCTGGTTTGCAGGTTTATCATATGCCTGCTGTCAGTCACATGGAGCAAATTAACTTTCTGCAAAATCCAAATAGACCTTTAGATTTGCCTGCAGCTGGGCCAGGGCTGAGGGCACCGGAATGGATGAGGTTTCTCCAAAGTGAAAGCCTGTAAAAGTTTTTATTAAGTCAGGTTTGGGTTTTAACATTGGAAAGCAAAGCAGGTCACAAATGTTGCTGGGTGAAAAGCAGCGCTGGCTGTCTTTTTGGGGAAGTCACATTTAGCATCCTATGTGGGGTCTTGGCAGAGCAGGGATGTATAGTGGCTCTTAAGGACCACAGCTCTTCTTCCCATGTGTTTCTAAAAAGAATGGTCAGAGTCAACTGACTACCGTGGGACTCTCAGTAAGACAGCGACCCGCTGTCTTGATGCAAGTGAAGAAATTCAACCCTCTGCATGGCTACAGCTTTGGGAAAGAGTGGCTGGAAAGCTGCCTGGCAGAGAGGGACCTGGGGGCGTTGGTTGAGTGCAGACTGAACATGAGCCAGCAGTGTGCCCGGGTGGCCAGGAAGGCAATGGCATCCTGGATTGTATCAGACACAGTGTGGCCAGCAGGTCTGGGGAGGTGATTGTGCCCCTGTACTTGGCATTGGTCAGGCTGCACCACAAGTGCTGTGTCCAGTACTGGGCTCCTCACCGTAAGAAGGACATTGAAGTCCTTGAATGAGTCCAGAGAAGGGCAACCAGGCTGGGGAAGGGGCTGGAGGGCAAATCCTATGAGGAGCGGTGAGGGAGCTGGGGCTGTTTAGCTTGGAGAAGAGGAGGCTGAGGGGAGACCTTATCACTGCCTACACTGACCTGACAGGAGGGTGCAGAGAGGTGGGCGATGGTCTCTTCAGTCAGGGGACAGGAGATGGGACAAGGGGGAATAGCCTGAAGCTGTGCCAGGGCAGGGTCAAATCAGATGTTAGGGAAAAGTTCTTCCCTGAATGAGTTGTGGGGCACTGGAACAGACTGCCCAGGGAGGGGGCTGAGTCACCATCCCTGAATGTATTTAAAAAATAGGTAGATGAGGTGCTCAGGGATATGGCTTAGTAGAGGACAGGTACAGTTGGGCTCGATGATCTCAAAGATCTTTTCCAACCTAGTGATGCTGTGAAATCTTTTGCTCATACAAGTACTGATACACAGGGTAGTGGTTGTGCTGCTCAGTGAGAGGTGGGCAGTTTCATCGAAGGATTTGTAGTGCACGGAGACAGTTTGCCTTAGACAACACTTAGATTCTGGTGTGCTGTTAAGTTTTCCTCTGGAATTGCTCTAACAACCCTTCTCAGGGTTTGAATCAGTCAGTCTGGTGAAATTCAACATGACAGAAGTTTGTTTGGTGGTTTTGTTTTTTGGTTCTTTGTTTTTTAAATAGAAGATAGGCACATAGAGAGCTGAGGAACATGGACATTGGATCTGCAGGGAATTGAAAGTCTGTGGTTGAGAGATGCTTGCAACGAGTGCTGCTTCCCTTGCTTTTGCATTCCCTACCCAACCTCCTGTGCCTGGAGATCCTTGAGCCTTTGGGTATTTTTGCAGCCTGTCCTGCTCCATGACCAAGCTGGCCAAGGTGATGTGTGGTTTCCAGCCAGCCACACTAGTCAGGTGAGGTCATGGAGCCGGGGGAAGTTTGCTGCTCCCGAGCCAGGGCTTGTGCCTCCCATTAGCGCTCCGCACCCCCTGTGGCTTGCAGCTGTGTTTCTCCATTGAGGTCTAGGCCTGCGATCCCCCTGCGTCACATAAGCCCATGCATCAGGCTTATCCCTGGCCACATGCTCCATCGGAACACACCCCCAGGCATCTCAGGCAAAAATATCCAAGTAAAAGGAAGAAAAACATTTCATCTCTCACTTCTTTAATCCTCTTCCCAGCATGCTCCGCAGCAATGGTAAAGCAGCAATGGTAAAGCAGAGTCACAATGAAGCCAGTGCTGCTGAGGAAAGGCTGGGAGCCTGGAGAGGGAAGGGAACAAAGTTGAGATGTTCTCTGATTGTGGCAGCAAGAGAGGATTTCTATTCCTGGCCTATTCCTGTGTTCTATTCCTGGTCCTCCCACTGACTCCTAAAAGGATCACAACAAGCTGTTTTTACTTTAAGAGCCTCAGTACGTCGTGCTAATGTTATTGGGAACGTAGCAGTGAATGTTATCTGTGCTTTATGTTACAGCATTATGGTGAAATCATGGACTGTGTAACCGTAAAGAGAATGAATATGTTCCTTCCCACAAGCGGTTTATGTACACTACAAGTGCTTATATATGAACTGAATACAGTTTATACATCTATCCACCATCCCCAGAGCAGTTATCATTTGGTAAATGCCTTTATTGCTTTCCACCATGACAGTGAAGAAGACAGCTGTTAAGATTTGGGGCTCAGGAAGGATTCTCTGGCAGGCAACTGATGGACGCTTGAGCTTGTGGCTTTGCCTCCTCCTTGCCAGGACTGGGGCCAGCTCTGGGAATGAACAGCAGTGGCTGACTGCAGCCTTGGTGCCGCTCACCCTGGCCCTGGGGCTTCCGTGGAGGTTTGCAGACCTGGAAGCAGGGTATTTTGCTTCTTCAGGATAACTTTCTGCAGACAGTCTTTGTAAACCTACAGGTCGTAGTAAAATTTCCCGTGCTACAGTTCCTTGACAGCAGCAATTCCTTCTTCCCTAATGGACACTCTTATCGCAAGCAGTGGGGAGGAGGAAAAGACAGTAGGATAATGGTTCACAAGAGACACAGACAAATGCTTCTACCAGCAAAGTGTCTGCTCTACAGAGCCAGGCGAGATAATAATGTAGATTACAGAACATGGAGACAGTGCAGTGGATCCACTGTTACCACTGTTGCAACCATAGGACAATGATAGGGTTCCATATGCTTGTCTGATACATGCGATCACTCCTTAAGAAACAGGATCTGAAACCCAAAACACGAGTGTTCATAATGTTCCCAAGAGCAAGTTACACATGCACATCCCAGGGAGGGATTCTGCTCTGAAATAAATGAAAATCAGCCAGTTTTTGCTGTTCATAGAGGGAAGTAGGAAAGTTTCTTGATAATTCCCTGATGATGGACTTGTCGCTTTTTCCCTCTCCCTGTCCTTGAGGACATCCCAACGGCAGAAGGCATTGCTGCTATAAAGTCTCTCAGCAATTGCTCCCTCTGCCTGCAGAAACCACTCTGGTCAGATGCTCTACAGCTAACTCTCAGGCCCAAAATGTGGATAGTGTATCTCCAGGTGCAATTAACTGTGTACACAGCTTCCTTGTCCCAGAAATGCTGCCCAGAGGTAAGTGAAAAGATCATACAGGCTTATATCACCCCAGCAGTCAGGCATACTGCCACAAACAACAACTGGAGAGTGATAAGCACACTGTAAAGTTACTCTGCCATTTCTCTTCAACATACCTGTGTAGTAAATCCTAAGACTCATTTAATGACTTCTCCCACCTTTTTTAAGCCAGTGCAGTTGCTGTAATGAGAGGATGGCAAATTCTGTACGGCTGCAAGGATCACTCTGCTTTGGCAACAGTGGGAATTAATTTTGCGGCACATCGAACAAGATACTCTCCTGGTGGGAGTTCAGGGATCCTCTGTAAGCTACACTGCCCTGGGCAGCACAGCCGTGTGGTGAAACAAGCTTGCCTCAGGGAGACGTGCCAGTATTTTTCCTAGTGCTAATGCAAAGCGAACAGGCTAGTGCTGCTCCCCACTGCTCATGACCGATGCTGCGCTCCATCGTTTTCCCTTGCTACTTCCCTACTTCTATGGGCTGGCTCCAGCTAAGCGCAGGCCTAAAAAGGGCTTCCTACCATGGGCACTTATTTAATCTTTCTTCATCTTGGGGCATCCATCTCCAAACATGCTTTGCTGTCCTCACTAAGTGTTCCTGAAGAACATGGATGTCATATTTCAGAAGCCTCAGCACCTGAAACCTAAACCAGGGCTGCCTAGGCAGCAGATCTGTCTGCAGTCTAAATAGCGTATGCCACTAGCATGTCACAGGGAGAGGAAGCATAACCAGGTGACAGCTTGGGTTTAGACAACTTTAAGCTGCTATGGTCACTCACCCTGCAGCAGTGCTTCTTAATTTCCAACCACAATGTAGCTATAAATTATTTAGGCCTAAGTTTACTTACACAAACATTTCCCTTTCATCTCAAAGCCCTTTACCTACTCTGGTGTGTGGTAAAACTGCATCCCTCCTCAGCCTTTTCTTGAAGCCTCCTTTGCCCTTTCCTGGGGTACTGTTCTTTCACTCTGCTGATTCCCCTGTGTTCTTCCAGTACCTGCTCAAGGATGAATAAATCCCTGTTGGACAAGGGTGATGCTCTGCTACTCCAGTAAAGCTGAACTGATGCTTTGTGCCATGACATTAGCGTGTGCTCTCTAAGAAACACTTCTGATACATCAGAGGATCATATTTGCTGCCTTCTGCTGTGATATCATGCCAGTAGCACCTAATTGATCCACAATCTATTGATATACCTGCAATGTTGCCCTCTCCTGCAAATTTACTTAATGAGCTCCCAGAGTGTATTAGACCCTTTTTGCTGGCGGTCTCTTGCTCTTGTTCTGTACTTTGAAACATTAATTTTGTCTACTTTCTGTTACTCTAGGCACGAAGGTTATCAGATACCTCCTGTACGATATTTCATTCTATCCTTTTGTTTCAACAACAGCTATTTCCAGCCCATCCATAACGCCTTACGCCTGTACCTGCCATGATTATATTGAACAGAATCAATCCCATAACCAGCTCTGGAGAATCTTTCCTCCAGTTCAGGCACAAGCCACCAGCATCTTCCCCCCCGAACAGCCTCTTTGCCCCCTTTACAGTGCTTGTTCTCCTGATGTGTTTGTTCAGAGTCCTGTTTTAGTTTTCCCCTCTTGTTTCTCAAGGATTTCCTGCGCAGCACTTTAACAGACTCCACGTTTCCTTTGTCAAGACAATCAAGGCAACAAGATTGTATCCCGTTAAACAACTATCTAGCCTTGATAAGCTCTCTTGCCTTCATTCTACTTTCCATTTTGTGCTATAATTAGCATTTACATCGAACAGTGTTGTAAAGGCTGTTAAAGCTGCACTGCTCAGCAAGTGTTCGGGCACCTCTCAGCTGGGACTCTGTAAGGATTATAGGAACTAATGAATAGTCAAAGCACTGGTTTATTTTTTTTATTAAATTAAAAATAAGCTCTAAATGATAAATGTATTCATTAAATGGGGAAAGCGTAATTTGTTTCTAATGAATCTAGGTACTTGCTTGGAAGAGGGTGATCTGAATCACTGCCAGTAATTTGTTTTGTTGCCAAGAAAGTGATTCCACTCAGTGGAAGCGCGTGCGGCTGTGAAAGAGGATTTACTCATTGTTATTTTAATAAAAAGGATTAGTTAATCTGTGTTGTCCAGCAGACCTATAATCGCTCGTCAGAAGGAGGTTGACAAAGGGATTCCAGTGTTGCGGGCAGATTCATATTGTCCTGAGATTCTTCCATTAATACTTCCCATGCCCCTGAGCCCAGGTTTTTAATTCTCATGGGGAAAATCACGGCTACTGGAGAGGCAGCACCTCCTCACCTCTCCCCTCTACAGAAGGTGCATCCCTCTGGAGCAATGAGCAACGCTGCTCCTCCAGAGGCGAAAGAAATGTGGAAGGGAGTCTGTGGCTGAAAAATACAAGTTTTATGCTCTGGTGTAACCAGAATAGCTTTTCTTGTGCATGGAAGGAGTCATGGAAGACTGCAGACAGAAGGGCTGGCAGTAAGCACGCTGGGATACACTTTCTCCTTCTCATTTCTTTTTCCCTCTGAAGCTTCACAATGCTGCTGCCTTGGGCCTGCGCCATCACTCTGGTAGAAGTTCCTCCATAGGCAAACATGCCGGCAAGCATCAGGAATGGGAGAGAGTATTCAGGAAAGGCTCTGAGGGCTTCGGTTTGGGAGGACTGATGGTGTCCATTTCCTGCCCTGAGCATAGGAAGTTCAGTACGAAGGTAGCTGGTGGGGGGGTGGCATAGTTTCTTCTTCCGTCCTGGTGGCACAGAGCTGAGTAACCTCGTGCCAAGGCTCAAGGCCCTATGGCACATCTCTTCTCTGAGCCTGGGTGCTCAGAGGCTTTTTGAAGAGCAAGTGCCTACGTTTCGAAGCCGCCAGAGTACTATTGCAGGGATAACAAGTAGAAAAAGTCTAAAATGCTTTAGCGTGGTGTTGGTAAACGGCTCTTACAATGGACTGAACTGAAGCAAAAGTATCCAGGATATTTTTGTGTGCAAACTGCTTGTTAATCGTACAGCCCTACATGGGCGAGTACTAATACTCAGAAAGTGCTGTGAATTGTTTGAGTCATTGCAGTTGTGCTGCAGGAACCGTGGGCTCTTCTGGTGTGGCTGGTTTTCTCTGAGCGTTTTTAACCCCATCCCGGGACCTGGCTTGTCCATCCAGAATGTTTCTGAGAGGTAGCTTACCCAACATGGCTCCTACCTCTAGCTGCTTCTGCAGAATAAGCTGCCTTGGCAGCAGCTCAGCATCTCAGCCTCTTTGCCTCCTCCCCAGCGCTGCCGGCTGCAGAGGAACTACCACCTGGGTGGTACACAGGGAGAGTAACCTCCAGGATTCAGCATGCCGACACCACTGCCCTGACAGTGAAGAATGGCTGGAATAGAAACAGCTGCATAGCAGAGGCTGGGTGTGCTGTGTGGTACATGGCAGGACAGTGCCAAGCTACCGTGGAGATAAAGGTAGTGCCAAAATCTGCATGTTACCTGGTTTGTGCACCTAAGGTGGACCTGACTGCAAGGGGTACTGGGTGGAGCACTGGCACTTCTAGCATAGCTATCCAGTGTTCTTTTAGCCTAATGATCCCTCATTTAGGAATTGTTTCTAATAGATTGTCTGCATATATTTAAAAAAATCTTTAAAGAAACCCAAATGCTTTTAAAGTTTGAAAACACTTGGCTATAAATGTGCGCTTCTTTTTTCTTAATGGTATTTCCCCAATGCTTTTATCAGAGGTATTATCAAGAGGGGGTTCTGACTCAAGGTCAGGGTTGCTAACTCGTCTAAGCAAAGTATTCCTACAGGTTTTCAAAACAGGGGAAAAACATGGAATCTGTTATGACTATCATTGGGCTTTAGTTAAAATCCAACTTTCTTTGTGTTGTGTCTTACCCTGTTTAGTTAAGTTAAGCTCTTGAGAATCACAGTAAACCAAAACCCTTCAGATTAATTTTCCAGGTTCGAAAACAAAATAACTACGGGTCAGAGGAGGAAGTTTAGAGAGAACAGGGGATGTAGTTTTGAACAAGCATCATTCTGCCAATGTCCTTTCCAGCTGTTTGAGAGAAATCCTTTCTAGCCACAGTTGTATCACACACAGTGTCTCGGTCCTGGACCGAAAGTCAGTAGTTCTGACTGAGTTATATCAATGAATTATCACTGCGTTGTACTGCTGTGCATTGGTGCTGCTTAAAAAGAGGGGGTTTATATCCTGATCTCTTGATCTTCTAGTTTTCTTATCATGAGCTCTGTCAAGGGCTTAGCACTTACTGTAGGAGAGCGGCAAGCAGATTTCAGAGCCAACAGTCAAGCATGAGTTATGATCTCTAAGTTTGACTGGGCTGGATATTCTGGATATTTCCCGTCATGTCACGGTCTTTCACTGGAAGTGAATCACTACATGTTTCAGGTTGGCTTTGTTTTCCTTCCCATTGGGATACTTTAAAATTTCCTAGTGTTTCTGGGAACATATTCACATGGTACCAAGTGTTTTAGGAAGCTTCCTGCTCTTTTTCTTCACCGCTCCAGCTATCCTGCAATAAATGGTGAAATGAAACAGGGTAGCAGTAGGGTAAGCACCACTAATTTGTGTATCTGATGTCCAAGAGACTGTTGAAATCCTGGCTCGAGCTCAGCTGTGATACCCATGTCTCACATGGCCCCGGTGCAGAACAGGATGGTGTTGCAGTAGCAGCCTCTGACACCATGCCCTGACCTGTGCTTGGTGTGATAGAAGTCTTTTCTACAAATTTTCATGCATAACAAACTGGTTAATGAGTTTAAAAGAGTATATCCATGCAGCTTACTGCTATAGATGATTAGAGGACTGGAGCATCTCCCCTGTGAGGATAGGCTGAATGAACTGGGGCTGTTCAGGCTTGAGAAAAGAAGGTTAAGAGGGGATCTGATCAATGGTTATCGATATCTGAAGGGTGGGACACAGGGGGAAATGGCCAGCCCCTTTTCAGTGGTCTGTGGGGACAGGAAAAGGGGCGATGGCCTTAAGTTGGAGCACAGGGAGTTCCACACCAATATGGGGAAGAACTTCTTCCCGGTGAGGGTGACAGAGCCGTGGGACAGGCTGCCCAGGGGGGTGTGGAGTCTCCATCTCTGGAGAAATTCCAGACCCATCTGAACACCAACCTGTGTGAACTGTCCTAGGGACTGTGTTTTGGCAGGGGGTTGGACTTGATGAACTCTAGAGGTCCCTTCCAACCCCTGCAATTCTGTGATTCTGTGATACCATGTGAGACCTCCGTTTTTTTACTGTCTGGAACTGGTTGGAAGGGACGGGGATGCAATGGTTGCTTGTGCTTTCCAAGATTAAACTGGCTAGGTTTATACAACCTCAAAAACCAATAGCTTTTTGAAAAAGTGTACGATTTTTCCACGTCAGCAGAAGGCGGCGAGGAAGAGCGGGTGGGTTTGAGCTGCCTTTGTACCATTTCTCTCATTTCCTGTAAATTCACTCTTTGCCCAGCAGAAACAGAGATGTTTGTGTAGGGTGTACGTGGCTACCTTGGGACTTTTTGGTGATAATTTCAGGAGGTAACTCAAGCATTTTCTATACGAGGTTTAGTTGGCGATTTCACTGCAGCCTACAGGGGTGATGCAGTACTTGTCATGGGGAGACAGACACAGTGTAGACATGAACCTCGAAGAGGCCCTTCAAAAATCAGAAGGAATAAAACATCAGCTTCATAGCATTCCAATTGCTGAGCTGCTGGATTGCCATGTCACATCTCTCCCTGTAACGAGGCAGGCCAGAGAACTTCAAAGCAAAGCAGAGGTGCCGTCAGACTTCAGTTCTGCAGCGGCTAGGATGTTCCGAAACACATTTAAATTGAGATGTCACCAACTGCATGGCAGCATTGCAAAATCGATGACACTGAGCAAACTCATAGCTTCCCAGTGGTGACATTGTGGGTTTTCTCCGAGAAGAAAATGGGTGGTTTAGAGATCTGCTGACAAGAAGGAATTTGCTCCTCAGCTTCCTGAGCCCTCGTGTTCCTCGTAGGTGTCCTGGACTGCTCATGTGTTAAGTATTGGGTGTTCTTATAGTCAGGGCATGTTGTTTGGCACTCTTCATGTCTTAATCGCCCCATTATTTGCATAGCTACAAAAGCCACTTTAACTTTTGCAGGTGGTTTGTTGGCTGGGAGACTGATAGCACAGAGGGAACAGACTGGGGAAGTCTCACTTTAACTTTTGCAGGTGGTTTGTTGGCTGGGAGACTGATAGCACAGAGGGAACAGACTGGGGAAGTCTCAATTCCAGTCTCATAGGAGAACTCTGCTTGTGCTCGTTATCTCCAACTTGGCTTCCCTTCTTAATAATTTGATTAAATAATATTCTGAAAATGTGCAGGGTTTCCTAGGGATGAAAAACTGTAACTTAATTGTTTAAATTTGTTGAAAGCATTCTGTTTTTCTTTGTGTCATAGTGTTTTTACATCTCATTATGTGATTAATCCCAAAATCCGTCCTCCCAAGCTTTAGCCAGAGGGCTGGAGGACATGGCAGTGATCTTTGAACTTTCAGCTTCTTTCAAACATTACATGGAAGGAGCTTTGCCTTTGGGAAGGCAGAAATAGAGCTTCAGAGATACACCACGCTATCACCTCCTTTCACCTGCCTGGCTCTCATAATGTCTTAACCTTCCACAAAGCACCAGTGAAGGCAGGAAATTAAAACCTTATGTCACCCTTTTTCATAAGAACATCTTCAGACCCAACAGAAGAGCAGCATCTCTTGATTCTGAGATACTTTCATTTACTGTTTTGTGCCAAGCGTCTTGTATTGTAAAGCAACCAGGGAAAACCAGTGTACCTTCTCCTGAACCACACGTGTTGGACCAGGGAGGGGACCATCCCCCTGTACTCAGCTCTGGTGAGGCTGCACCTCAAGTACCGTGCTCGGTTTTGGGCCCCTCACTACAAGACAGACATCAAGGCTGTGGAGCATGTCCAGAGAAGGGCAACAAAGCTGGTGAAAGGTCTGGAACACAAGTCTGATGAGAAGAGGCTGGGGCAACTAGGACTGTTTAGCCTGGAGAAGAGGAGGCTCAGGGGAGACCTTATTGCTCTCTCCAACTACCTGAAGCGGGTTGCGGTGAGCTGGGGTACAGCCTCTTCTTGCAGGTAAACTAATAGGACAAGAAGGAATGGCTGCAAGTTGCACCAGAGGAGGTTCAGGTTAGAAATTAGGAGAAATTTCTTCTCAGAGCGGTTGGACATTGGAACAGGTTACCCAGGGAGGTGGTGGAGTCACCGTCCCTTGGGGTGTTCAAGGAAAGGTTGGATGAGGTACACAGGGACATGGTTTAATTACCAATAGAGGTGTTAGGGGAATGGTTGTACTAGATGATCTTGGAGGTCTTCTCCAACCTTAATGATTCTGTAATTCCATGTTCTGCTAGGATGAGATTGTGCTTTTATTTGCCCCTTTCCCCCAGTTTTCACTGACTTTGGCCTTGACCTGAAGTTCCTGCATACGAGAGTCTTGTGTTGTTTCTGACCACTTCAGGACATGGTGCGCTCCTAGTGCACAGCAGTTCAGACCTTTGATGCTCCTGTGCCAGGAAGAGGAGGAGGAAGGGACTGGTTGTGCCTCACAAGAAAAAGTGTGACAAAAAGCTTCCGGAGTCTGAGAGATAAATGTGCAAATGGTGAAATCAGATCTTGCTTCAGTCTCTTAGCTACACAAGAGAAACTGGAAGTAAAATAAGGAGAAATAGAATCTTAGAAGTAGAGGATACTTCTGTTTTATCCAAAGTATTGGCCACTGTTTATTTTTGTTTCTATTCCTCTTTAGTTCATCTACTTCCACGTCCCTTTTATGAGAGGTCCTCTCCTCCTGCAAGCACTTTGGATAGGTCCCAGCCCACTGTGAGAGAGGCAACGGCAACCAACCCTGACTCGCTCAGGTACAGAGACAGCTGTTCAGAATGGCACATGTAGCCCTGGAACCAGGCCTGCTTGGTTGGGACATTCGTTCCCTTAAAAAAACCCTATGTGTCTGTCTTCTCCTTGTCTTAGAAGAGTATCCTGTTGATTCTGAAATAAAAATAAGACACTAAATACACCATAGTGCTGCACCCACACTCTCTGCTTCCCCTGTAAGATGAGCCAGGCACTTTTGGTGGCCTTTCCTGGCATGTAGGGAAGGATGAAGCCTTGGGAAATCTTCCCAGAGTCTTGCTGTACAAGATTTAGTTCATTTCTTAGTCAGGATTATCTGACAGCTACATATTACAGTTTCCATTTTACAAGCAATCTTCCCCCCCAAAGTAATACTTCTTGCTATCTCCTGTTACTCAGTGTGATGCAACTTGCCTTATGCCCAGTTAGCGTGGTGAGTCACAAAGGCCAGGGGGATTGCGCAGTCCAGCAGAACAAAATCAACTTCAGGCTTTTAGAGATGTTTTAAATCTGGGGGGAATGTGTTCATTTAAGTCCTATCAAGCAGTTTGTCCAGGTGGGACAACCATGCCAGTATTAGGAGGCGTGTCTCCATGTTACTCCCACTTGCTTAAATGACGCACCTGCCTTACAAAAAATAATTAAAAATGGGTTCATTCTGGGTTTTTTAGGAATTGCTGAATCTGTGAGGCATTTAGCTGGATGTGCCCCCTTTCTGCTGCAAGCTCCTAGGGAAATGGGCAGGAAAGATTGCACCAGTGTAGCTGCTCTTGTACCCTTCGAGCTTTTAAAAGTCTTGCATCAGCCCAACTGTCACACACAAGGCTAAAATTCTTGTCCCACTCGCAAAGAGCCTCAGCATCATCTGCTGTAGGAGTGCTCGATGTTCTTGTGAGCTTCTCTTGTACTTCGAGATGAATTACTATCACTTTCTAGAGCAAGGTGGGAAACAGTTTTCTTGCCCTGCAAATTTCTGTGAGGTTTCAAAGCTGCGTTTCACCCCTTGGCAACAACAGCAACAGATAACAAAGGCATTTGCGTTGCTCTGAAGAAGAAACTTGCTCTGAATCAGGCAGA
Source organism: Porphyrio hochstetteri (assembly GCA_020800305.1). Taxonomy (NCBI): domain Eukaryota; kingdom Metazoa; phylum Chordata; class Aves; order Gruiformes; family Rallidae; genus Porphyrio; species Porphyrio hochstetteri. The sequence continues at coordinate 11,052,066 of CM036915.1, read as the reverse complement.
TCTGATTGAGACATCCCACTGCCAAAGCTGGCACACTGTCTACCACCTGCTGTCTATGTAGGAAAAAGGAATCTCATCTTACTGTCTCTGTCTCTAGCTGTTTTACCTGTAGATAAACCTACTGGAGCAGAGGGAAGGCATGCCTGGACTCCAGGCTGCAGGGAGGGTAGGCTGTGGGCAATGAAAGCTCCAGTTCCTCTTCCAGACTACATGTGCCCTGCAGAGCTCCCAGCACCCCAGAGAGCTGCGTTTTATGAGTTTGGTCTCCTCCTCCCCTCTTTGGTTAGAAATTCCATCTTAAACCTCCATCTCCAGAAGAAGCCTTCACCAGATATGAACTTCTTCATCGAAACCCAGCTTTATCTTCCAAAACAGCTCCCCTACTCTGAGTAAAATGGGTGTTTTCCCGCAAAAAAGGTTTTGTTGAAAACACGAGTCCTAACTAAATATGCAGCCAGGTTTTTTCAATGATAGGTGCCTCCATTCCTTCTGGTGTTCCTGGGGATTTCCATCCTGCTGATCAGCAGCCCCCAGGGCTGTTCATCAGTCCTGACTTCTTAATAATCTTCAACAATTACAGCCCCTACCGAAAATAGCATCAAGCAAGGAGACTCAGACCTCTCAGCATTGTTGACTCCCTATTTTCGTTTTCCCTTTGCCCCCCACCCTTTATTTGTTATTTTAATTCCTTTGAGGAATTAATTAGGGCTGGAGAAATTGTAAGAGGCACCAAATAGCACCTTGGCCTGATAAACTGTTACTTTAAAGAACAAAAAAAAAAGCTGGTTTTATTTATTTGTTTGCTCTGAACAGAACAACAGCTGCCAGTATCTCCAAGCCAGCCAGAGCTGATCGATTTTCATTTAATTCTCAAGACTAAGAGTAAATGACTGTTGCCTTTTATTTCAAGCAAAAGTGAAGTTGTACTGAGAGTGTTTTACCAAGAGCTGTGGAACTTTTCAATTCCTTGGTCTTGTTCAGTGACATTTTCCCATCCCTGTGAAGAAGCACTGAACTCCATTTATAGTAAGGGAACAGTTCTTTGGGGAACTGCAAAGCTCTAGGGATCTATGTGCATAGTTTCAACGCTTATTTTTTTTCTTCTTCTTAACCTTGACACCCTGAGCAATGCCAAGTTCCCCCTGGCCCTCACCTCATCCCAGCCTCAAATCCCTGGGTTCTCACCGATCAACATGGTGAACTTCATATGTTATAGAACTGTGAGTGTTTACAAAAGCTTTATTACAAAATCTAGATTAAGTAGGAGATGGAACAAGCACAGTGCGAGGTCAGTGTCCCATGTCAATGACCATCAGCTCTGAAGAACGAGAAGCGGTGCAGCCCTGCCCTGCTGCTTCGCGGGGGTGCAAGCCTTGTGGGAGGAAAGAGATGGGTCATGAATCACCCAGCCCTGCAAGGGGACAAAGTATGTTGAAATGCCATTCAGCCTGGAGAATCTGTTGAGGGAGGCGGGGCTGAGAGCTGGGATTGCTCAGCCTGCGGAAAGGATGGCTCAGTGCGAATAATTCCTGGTGAGAGTGAGGAGGGTGGATGGAGCCAGGTCTTCTCAGTGGGTCCCAGTTACAGGGCAAGAGGCAATGGGCACAAATTCAGATTTGAGAAATCCTGTTTAAGCCTAACAAGTGTTTTTGCTGTAGGGGTGGTGAGATGCTGCAAGAGTTTGCCCAGAGGGGTCGTGGAGTCTCTATCTTCAGAGATACTCAAAACATGATGCTGGGTAAGGTGGTGTAGCTGGCTGTGCACCGAGCAGGGAGTTAGCTGGGTGATGTCCAGAGGCCCCTTCCAGCCTCAGCTGTTGCATGACTGTATTGTAAGAAAATGCACCTCAGCAGCTGCAGTAGCAAACCGGAGGACATGATCCTCCTTGATCTTTGTGGGAAGTGCTGTTACAGATCCACGGGACCCATTTCACGCTGTGTGCACCAAACACTCATTTAGGTCACATTCGCTAGACGGGTCTGTGTATGTGCAGGTGAAAATAGAGCTACTGCTGCCCCTATCTCACATTTGAAATACATACTTATGGCCCAGGTGAGGTCGGCATAAATAAGAATCCTCCATCCTTCTAAGCCCAACAAGTTTTGAGGAGTAAGACAGATCAGATTAAACCAAACCAGATCTAACTGTAGAAGCATTGTCAAAATTGTCACAGTGACTTCATCAATCAACCAATTTAAGCAGGCAAAACCCCTAGATAAGGCACTCTGTTGCAGCATGGCCATCATAAAACTTTAGTGCAATGTAATTACTTCATTGCCTAATTATTTCAGCTGCTGACCTAAAATGAGTTTTCTGTATACCCATTTATCTACCTGTGTGGAAAGCTGCCTGTGGCCTTAGGACCAGCCCACAGCGTCTAAGCCTTCCCTGGATACTCTTCCTCCTTGGAGGGAAGATGCTCAGTCAGATGTGCCATGCACAGGCCATAACTGAGCACAGAACCCAGAGCTGCAAACAGAAAACTTTAGTCCTTCCATTTGAGCCCATCACCATGGAAACGAACCACAGGAATACGTTGTGCTTGGTTCCTCACACACCCTCCTCGGACCTGTTTTGGGAACACAGGAGGTGGAAGTACCATTGATGTGTTTGCTGTGGATATCTATGTTGAGAATGTTGGTTCATCCAAGCTTCATTTTAGCTGTTGCACTCTGCTCCAAAGTGATTTGTGAAGCACCAGCGTTTCCATGGCCACAACAACAAATCAGCGTTTCTACTTGTGACTTCCTGTGGTTTCAATGAGTCTCTTAAGATTGCAGCCCCCTGTGGGGAGCTTCTCATTGCCCCCATGAGCAAAACATCCCTCCCAGGTTGGCTGGGAGAGTGTAGGAAGAAATTACATGTAAGAGGAGAGCAAACTCTTCCACAGAGGTGAAGTTGACCTCATAACCAACACAGGCATCAGCTGCACAATCGGTTCAACCTTTCCGACTTGCTTCCCTCTTTGTTCCCCATCTCCACGTACCTCCACCAGTGATGACGTGCCCTGGATCTAAGCCACACATCTGCCTGTAGTCACATTTCCTGCTAGCCAGAGAGATGCAGCACATTCTGACGCCAGCACCCAGCCTGTCCGTGCACCAGTGTCTGCTCAGATTATTTATTTTCATTTATTCTTGTGTCAGTAGGTACAGATGCGAGGGGTGAAATCCAATTCCAATGAAACTTGGTGGGGAACCATTTGCAAATCTGAGATGCCGGCATAAAAGCTTTGGCAGCCACATCCTTCCCTGCGCCAGCTTAGCTGTGCCTCGGGCGCAGGGGCTGGCAGGAGCCCTCACCAGCCATGGTTCCTCTCTCCCAACAAACCTGCTCAGTCTCACTTCCTCCTCCCAGACCTGCTTCAAAACTACGGCCCCTACAAAACTTAACCTCTACAGGAAAGCAAGGTGGCTCCTGGTGTAAAGAAGACTTCCTTTTCTGAGTAAAACAGTTGATACTGTATTTCTTCCATGCATTGCCCAGTAAGTCTAGAAAATAGTTCTACTCTGTGACTTTTATAATCCTCTCTGCGCTCTTGTTCCACAGCCAAGAGTCTCATTAGAAGTTCAACAAGTTAAGAAACTACTGACATCTTTTCTGGCCTATGTGATAGGCCATCTTGTGGAAAGGCTACAGAAACAGTTGAGAGGTTCACCTACAAAGTCAGCTTTGCATTGAGCCTGATGGAGAACATAGCCTGAAGTAAAACAAGGCAGACTAAGAAAGCGTTTCCATTTTCAAGAGCCTCTTTATCTGAAGCACATCCCTGGCCCCCTCCGCAGTAGCAACTGACCGTTGCTGCGGGTACCGCACAGGTAGAATGTGGTAATGAGAAGTCCACAGTGGGCAAATCTCATTGTCTCATGTTCAAGGCTGCATTGTGTTTCCTGGCCTGTACCTCCAGCTCCCTCGTGAGAATCCCCAAGCCCTGAGCTTATCCTGCAGCTGAGAAGGAATGAGCGCTTCGCACCTGGTGCATTTCAGTTTTTAGACCCTGAGCACCTTAAGGATCCCATGGCATGTTTTTGGATGCAGCCACCTGAGTTGGATCCAAAGCTGCCTGAGGGAACAGATTTGCTTCTGTTCAACTCTGGGTGCTTTTGGAGCCCGTCCCAAAACTAAGTGCCTCCTTTGAAAGTCTTCCTCAGTCCCCCTGCTCCAGTGGGCAAGGCAAAGAAGTACATGATGCCAGCGAGCACCTAACCACCTCTTGCCAGACATGGCTGCATTTCACCGGGTTGCACTGGCACGTTGAGCAGCACATTAGGGAAAAACAGCCGAGAAGGAAAAGGGGGTGACAAGAATTTCAGAAGAAAAGCAAACAATGAGCACAGGAACACAGAATGAGCCTAAGAGAGAGACACCATTTGTGACAGAGGGAAAGATTTTCTCCATTAGCAGTGGTTTTTGTAATGAAATACATTGCTCAGATCTCTGCCTATTAACGTAACGCTGTTAACGTGAAACACTGCTGGTGTCGCAGTCCTGCTCCCCATTAACATGGGAATTTACCTCCCCATCTAATAGGTGGCAGGGAGGGCAGGTGACATCTGTTACGTTTGTGCTGCAGCCCAGCAGAATATGAATCCATGAGGCAATGCCCAGCGCTGGCGATCAAACCCGATGTGTGCTTTCATCTCACCCATACTTTCTGAAAAGTCTTATTGGGGGATAAAATACTGGTGCCAAGGAGCACATTTTAGTGGAGGCTTTGAGCAACTTTACCTTAAACCCATACAGGGTGTGTGGAGGGTACAAGGCCAAGGATTGGGATTTTTGTGGTTTGTCATTCTATTCTATGAAATAAAACCCATGCTGGTTTAGCCCAGGCCATGATACAAAGATATTAAAAAAGAAAATAGCACAAGTATGAAACTTTTAGTACAGTACTCTCACTGCTCTGTTTAATAGGGGAAAGGAGAGATTAAAACTTACACCTGCTATGAGGAAAAATTTGCATCTTCCTTAAAGACATCCCACCTTGTTCTTGTAAAGTTTGAGGAACTCTCGGGGGGATGACTGGTGTTCTTTCTCTGCTGGTTGGGGCAGATCTGCTTTTGGGCTTTCTTTATGTATTTTACATTGTGATACATACTAAAGAGCAGAGGTTTGCTACTGGGTAAGTGCAGGGAGTTGTTGCTTAGAGTATACCTTGTCGGGGTGAACTTCCTAGAGATTGGGGGTCTGTACTTTGCTACTGTGCAAATATGCTTTTGGGGTTTAATCCTAAAGCTGCTTTCCATTCATGGTACAAATGGAATAGAGGAGATAATGGCTCACTGGAGCAAACTGTGTTTCCCTCTCGCTAATGGGCATAACAGAGCCTTATGAAGGCAAAAATAATTGCTGACTTTGTGATTTGGGGGGCAGGCTGTACTCTTTTGCAGCATTGTGCAATATCCTGTTAAGTTTTCATTTGAAAAGAATTGCTGTTGCATAGCTAAAACTGCCATCCTGCGAGCGGATCCCTTTCTGCCCTCTTGATCGAGCGCAGCAATGCAATGTTTCCAGCCAAGCAATATTAAAAACGCCTTCAGGAAGGTGGTAACTTCAAAGCTGAGAGAGGATTGTAGTCACATTAACGCGAAGGAGAGAAGTTTAAGGAAGGAGAGCCATAAAGAACTGGCCTGGCCAGACTGTCAGCTGGTGTTAATCACTTAAACTCTACTCCAGCCTGAGGCACCTACGCCTGATTTATTCTTGCTTAAGACCAAGACTGAGTAAATATACCCAATGCACCAGGTCTAATAGTCCAATGGCGTGTTTTCAAAGGAAGTCCCGGGCTGCAAAAGGCAGCAGTTGTGTCCTACCCCACGCATTGGACTGTGTGGGCTGTAGCTGTATAACAGAGGAGGCATGGTGAATGTCTGTAGGTGTGGCTGGGCACAGTTAGGGTTAACATCAAAATTAACCTTTGTATTTCCTCACTGCGCTGGGCTTGGGTTTTGGTTGGGTTGGTTTCTTTAACTGTTCAGATCTGGCAGGGGAGTGGGGGTGGGGAGGGCTTCCTGGAGGTGCCAGGAAGAAGGTGCCTCACTGAAATGCATTCAAAGTTTCGCCCCAAGAGAGGGTTTGCCCCGAAGGGCAGGTGGATGGAAAGAAAGCACAAGCAGCAAATGCGCCGCGAAAGGGCTGCTCCGCTTGGCATGATAGGGAAGCGGCGTAAGGATTTGTATGCCTTCACGTCAGTCATAGATGCTGGAAAAATGATTGCCAAGACAAGAGGGTAACATCCTGTTTACCCAACTTCACAGTGTTAGGGTTTTGTTGGTTTGGTTTTTTCCACAAAACCTCTTTTCCAGAAGCAATTGCAAGAGAACCTCAGATGACCCTTGGGAGAGAAGCAACTGGGGTCTTTTTAGCTCATAACTGCATAGAAAGAGCTTAGAAACAAAACTGCTGCAAGATCCTTAACCAGAAGTCAAACCCCTGGAACAGAGGACCCTGCTTTAGTGCTGACTGGTTTTAAACCAGTTGTGAGTACTCGTTCGGGCTCGGTTCTCAAGTGCCACTCTTAAAACTGCCCACGATCGCTGCAAGCGAGTGCTCTTAGTGCTACGAGACAGGGAAACGCATGTCCCTTTTGCAAACCCTTTCTGGAATTGTCAATGTCTGTCATTTTATGTGGGCTGGATATATTCCTTCCAGTGCATCCTTCTGGGATCAAACATGCTACCAAACAGTGTGGTTTTGCTGGGAGACAAATTCAGGGGTTTTTACTAAACTAAATTTAGAACACACAAAAGAATTAAATTAGTTTTAAACTCTATGTAGACCCAGGCTGTATTTTAACAGATTTTAAAATACAGATACATTGAAGATAGGAAACACTCACTTACCCAAAAGGCGTCTTGAAACTGCAGCTGTGTCATTCTTATCGCTCAGCGGAGAGGAAGGTATCCTTCAGCAAGTTTGTTCTCAGCCAAGAGCAGCAGCAGCCGCAGCCCTGAGCCGTGCTGCTCCACCCCAGCCCAAGCAGAAAGCGAGGCGCATCCACAGCCCTGTCTCTTCTGAAGTTGAGCTGGTAAAAAATAGCATTGGGCAGTTCCAGGTAGCTCAGTGTGATGGCCTATGGCTGTGAAGAGACGGGGCAAAAAAGGTCTTGCTCACACACAGAGACATGCACACAGCTCAGCACCCTAACCCCAAACCTGTTTCTATTCTGGTAAACAGTTAATATTGAAATGAGGAAGCAAGGAGCTGTCAAATGAAGTCAGGCTGCTCCTTGCTATGTGTGCATGTGAATGGCTGGCTAACACAAATTAAAAAAAGAAAACCCCAAGCATAGTTCAGCGATATGATATGATCAGCTACAGGAGGAGAGAGCAATGACTGCGAAGGAAACCAGCACAATGCGGAGAGATAAGCTGTGGAGGAAATTCGAGACAAACTGTCTGTATGGCTGTGGTCTCACAGAGGAAGAGGAGGGAAGAAATGGATGTGCCACGTTTCTCTAGGACCCTCTGGGGCTGGCCAAGGCCAAGGGAGTGTATCTGCGCTTGGGAAGCGTAGCTCAAAGCTGCACTTTGCAGCTGAAAAAGCTTTTCAAGACTCCGGTTAAATTAAGCCCGTGGTGAAACGTGCAGGTGTCTGCGCGCTTTCGGGCACCTATACATCTATATAGAGAAAATTTCCATTTCCTTGTGTAAATGTTTATAGAATAAGTGATACATGAGACTCAGAAGTGAAATCCAAACTCTTGTAAAAGCTGGTGAGAGCTAAGGCTTGTTAGCACCTGGGGCTTGTCATGAAGCTTCATGGGCACCTGAACCCGCAGCGGCAGTGCACTCAGCACCACGCCCAGCTGAAAACCCATCAGATCTTTCAGACAGATAGGTAAATGAGCCAACCCATGTGTCACCAGGCAGCCACAGATAGCTGGTAAGAAGGTAGTATGTCCATTGCTTCCAACAAACCCTCTTTGAGACCTGTCCTACAGCAGATTGCCTCAGTTCACCTCCCTGGGGTGTTTTAGGGATTCTTAAATACATGTTTTTAAATACTCACTGGTGTTTTCAGAGAATAGGGAAAAAATGGAAAGAAAAAAACCTCCCGCCATGGTTGTCCTTCGACATCGAGAACCCATGAGGGCTCACTTAGCTGTACCTCATGTTGCTCCCAATGCTCAGCACTGCTTTTCTTCTGCCTGCCCTGCAGCACCAGGCACAGAGGCAGATTATTTAGTGTTGAGGAAGTCTCCGTCAGGGCACAGAGATCTGCTCCCGGAGATGTGCAGCAGTTGGTGGCAAGAGTTATCAGTGCTTGCTCCACCAGCGATTTGTAGCTGGTCATGTAGAGTTGGCGTGCTTCCTCCCTGATGGTCTGGAGCAGATGGGGAATGTGCCGAGACTTTGAAAGGGAAGATGAAGTGCAAGCAAAGGAGGGCAACAGAGGGAGAGTTTGCAGGGCCAGAGGTGTGAAAGTCCTTCAATTGTTGCGAGCAGCAGGAAAAGTCATTGTCACATGAGAGGGGGAGGAGGAGAAATGGAGGACTCACTTGCAGAGGGGGAATAAGCGAAACATTCTTCCACAAGGTAAAATTCCCTGAAAAAAAGGATTTTAAGCGCACAGGCACCAGTCATAATACTTGATCTGTGAGCAAGGCCAAAGCAAAAGAAAAAAGAATCTTTTAAAGAGCGTTTTATCCTACTCCCTCTAAAACAAAATGTTTCCTCTGTCTATTTCCATGTTACAGCTTTGTTTTGCAATGGAGAGCAAAACAAAACAAAACAAAAAAACCCACCGAGTGCATCTTGACCCTCCAAAACCATAGGCTACTTTCTCCTTGGTTTTAGTTTGGCTCTCAACCAAGGAGCCAGTTAGTGGATTGAACCTCTCATCTGTCCTGCCCAGCAGTGCTGGGGCAGCACACTCACCTCTATATACCTACTGTACACAGGGGCAGGTCGCTCAGCCCTGCACATGAGTTGGTGTCTCACGGTTGGCTGCGCAAGAGCCTACAGCAGCTGCCTTCCTAGTGCGGGTGTGTGGACCAGCCATCGGAAATTAGCTGGCCTGAGCTGCAGTCCCTAGGACTGTCAGGCAGACGCTTGATTTGGTGCCATCAACGCTTGTGTGTCCCAATATGGGTTATGTCCAGAAGGTGCTGTGCCTTGCACAGGTAGTCAGGCTTTGAAGGGCTTTGGGAGAGGGAGAAAACATTCTTCACCTTGTAGCTGAAGAAACGGAAACCTATTAGCACATGGTCCTGACAGGTATGTTAGTGCTGGAGGAGAAGACCAGGGATGAGGTTAGCAGGATGCTCACGGGGACCCTTCTCCTGGAGGCTGTGCCTTGCAGCTCTGGAGCACGAATCCTGTGCTGTCAGCCAACCGTGCTAGTGCTGGGCGAGGAATCCATAACCCCACGAATGTTGTACCAAGGCTGGAAAGGCTGAGCCTGGCAGGGAACTCTGCGGGGCTGAGCGAAGGGGACCAAAAATCAGTGAACTTGGCCGTGCTGCTAACTTCTGTCAGGCTGTCTGCTGAAATCACCCTGGCCTTCAGGAAATTTCCCCTTGCGCAATAGTTTTATAGACACATTTGCCGCAAACAGAAGCGTTTGCTTTGGTAGGGGGGTTGGACTCAATGATCTCTTGCGGTCCCTTCCAACCCCTATAGTTCCATGATTCTGTGATTTTCAGTGGGCAAGTGAGTGGGACTAATGTGGCAATGACAAGCAATGGCTACTTGTTCCTTTGGTCAGGTATTGACAGGCTGGATCCTTTGGAAACCTGGAAATCATGTGTGCATCTGTTTGATAAGGCCAAGAATCTGTCTCCAGGCCAGAGTACTGAGCTGTAATTGAAGTTGTTTGGTAACAGTGTACCGTCTAACCCTGTTTTGGAGTAGAAAGTGGTAAGTCTGAGTGCTTTGAAACCAGTTCATACTAAAAAACCCTCACATTTTGTTATGGTTTCATCTGTATTAACTATCCGCTGCTCTGAGCAGAGCTTCTTACTGGGGATGTGGGCAGTAGGTTTGGACCTGCTAGTACTTAAAATACGAAAGCAGCGTCTACAAATAGAGCTGTGCTCATCCAGGGCTTCAAGTGAGACATTCCTCACTGTTAATGTTCCCGATTTGGGGTACTCCAATGGAGTCGACAGTGAACCTTTTAGTCTACATGGAGAGGGGATGAGAGAGCCTAGGAGAAGTATGAAGGCGGTATGTAGAGATGTGAACACTCAGCTAATTCGGGTGTGAAGCTGGCTGTATTTTTCAAACTTCCTCAGGTATATTGGGCTCCTTGGAACCCTTTGTTTGTGAAACAGGTGGGGAATCTCAGGCACTCCCAGGGTCCTTTAACAATCACATCTAACGATCCAGCCCCTCTAACAATTACACCTATGAGAGTCGGTTTCATGACAACTGCTGCAATACAGTCATGTTCAAAATTAAAACAGTCCAGCCCCTGGTGTCTTACTGAGTCCTAAAGCCTGGAGATAGCGACAGCAGTGGAACCACTTCCAGCAGAAAGCCACAGCTAAGGTACACCGGTGCTTTCGCTGGTTAGCTGCGCCTGCCCTTTCTATTTCCATACAAATGGCTATCCAAATTTCGAGGCGAGAAACATCAGGGGCTTTCAAATCATCCACAATTGTGCCAATTTAAAAATTTTGAAAGCACCTTGCTTTCCGTGAGGAGCCAATCTCTGTTCCCATGGAAACAGGAACGGCAGCCTCCAAGCATCCGCCTCAATTTGTTACAACTCCTCCAAACCCATCTACGGCTGCGGGCTGCGAGCTGGTTCAGCATCCCCCAGACCCAGACATCAGCTCTCTGCAGCTCTGAAACACGCTCCCTTGGCTTCTTTTAGATGGAATCATTTCAGTATCCTTCCAAATGCTCTGTTTCACCATGCAAGGCAGTCCTGCTGGTGTTCTGCTTTGGAAAAACTGACAGCGAACATAAAGACTTGATGCATGGATTACATTCTTAACCAATATCGTAGCCGGTCCCTATGGGGGCCTTTGCTGCGAGGTCGACCCACTCCCTGATGTTTTACCCAGGAGAAAGACAATCACAATCTTTGCCAGCATTATGAGGAACATGAGTAGCTTTCCTCTAAAATTAGCGTTGTGATCCTCTGTATAACCCAAAATCTTTGTTGGTATCACAGAAACGCAGTGGCTTTTTGTGCTTAGTACATGCACTGCCATCCTTACCCCTGAAAGTGTTTCAAAGACAAAAAAAAAGGAGAAGAGAAACCATAGGAAAGTGCAATGTCACAGGAGGCTTGACAAGCACCAAGAGTATCTGGTATTTCCTTGGGGAGAAGTCTAACTGCTGTGTGAAAGTGAAAAGGGAAAGGTTTGGGTTTCTATCTCCTTGTCTTGTCATAACTTCATGTACTGGCAGAAAGATGTTTTTCATTTCTCTGGCATCTTTTGTATGTTCTGTCATGACACCAGCTTTCTCCATCCATTGATGCAAAGGTAATCACTATTCATTTGCAAGTACTGCATATTCATTAGTCAAGCAGGCAAGCTTGTGGTGCTGAAGAGGTTCCTGCTTCTCAGAAAGGACTTGAACATCGCTGCTCTGGGAAGGGACCAGTTTATTGTCCAAACTGCCAGAAGTCCTGATCGGCAGCAGCACGCTGCCGTCACGCCTTGTGTTCTGCACTGCTCAGCCTCGGGTCTCTACTGCTGCTCCGACCTAAGGGGAGGGTTCTTAGGGGTTTTTGAAAAAGAATTTTGCCTTTTTTCTTTACTTACTATGAAGCACAAAGGATTCTGCTTTAGGGACCAAATTCCTGTGGAATTACCCTTTCATGTGACTTTTCTTCTTGTGAGAAGGGCACACAGCATCTCATGTGGGGCGTTACCCCCCATATAGAGAAATTATATTTACATGCTTGTATAGTACACATTATAACAAGAGTAACTGCTGCCTTAAACCCAATGTTGAGATCAGTGTTCACCTTCTGAGAGGTTTTCCTTGTTACTTCTAGCACACTCTGGGGGTTAAGACAGAGGAGGAAAGGAGGAGCACTTGCAGTTGGAAACACTGCATGCTCAAAAGTAACTTTAAGAAACAAAAAATAAACATACCTTGCCAAATGATTTAGAGGGGATCACCTTGAAGAGGGTTATTTGTGCCTCCTGGTCTGTAGAAGGCAGGTCCCCGCTTCAATCTCCCCCTCCGAGCAGGGCTAACCAACCTCAAAGACAGATCACATTGCCCAGGGCCCTTCTGAGCTTGGACTGTCTCCAGGGTGGAAACTCTCCCACCACCTCTCAGGGCCCGTTTCACCGCTTAACCACCACTACCCTGAGATTTTCATCTAGTCAGAATTTCCTTGCTGGAACCCACAATTGTGGCCTCTTTAGGCTTCATTGTGCACCTCTGAGGAGCCTGTCTTGTCTAGAGCGGCACTCAGGTTTTGCTTGTTCCATCACCTTCTCGCTCTCCTTGAGGTTAGCCCTGCTCTTGGTAGGACGTGTTTGTGCAGGTGCTAAATGTATGAGCTGCTTCATGTGCTGGAAAACTGTAAATTGAAGCTCCATCCTACTGATACGTCATTTACTCGCATCGCTGTTGTTCTCCCTCTGCCCTGTTCGCCTGGCATTTTTACATGCAGCGTTCGTTTAGGTACCAAAGGTTGCTAGATCCTTGATTTTAGAAATGGAGGTGTTTGGGAACAAGCAGAGGAATTTTGTGCTCTTCACTTGAGTGTAGTCAGTATTTGTTCTTCTCCAAGTTCCTCCAGAGCTCTGCGTTAGGGGTAACTAATTTAGGGGATGAGGTTGCCCTGCCAACTTCTCCGTCTCTCGCTGAGAAGCCAGAGTGGTTATTATGTGGAGATGAAGTGTTTTACCAGCTCTGACAGCTGAACTGAGAGTGTTTGGCCTGTACCACTCACAGAGCCCATCAGACCTAAGAGACCAGAGATCTTCAGTACAACATGCTGAAGTAGGATGCCTCTTCACCTTAAACCTCAGCGTAGTGATAAAGAAAATAAGACACTTAACCTTCACTACCTCTTTTTATTCTTCCTGTAAGACAAAGCTTGGGGTTTGGGTTAGATCTTCTTGGTTTTCTTCAGCTGGCTGTTTTGGTCTGTTCCAGCTGACCCTAACTTGGACTGCGCTCAGAGAACTTGCGTGGGTAGGGAGGTTGTGCCATTGGATTGAATCAAGCCTGGTTGGTCAGAAGGGGATACCAGGACTAGCTGAACCCGTCCTTGCACTCTACAACAGCCCTACTGTATAAACCCTGGTTTTGTTCTGAGCGGTCGGAGGCTTTTTCAGAACAAAGCATCAGCTTTACGTTACAGAACAAGTGATGCTCCTTTGTTCCACAGCGTCTTTGTGGATTGAGCACATGTGGTTACAGCTAGGGTTTGGGCATTGGGGAAAACCTTCTGTAAAACCTGGCAGAGAGGTGGGAGCTACCAGACACTGCTCTCAGCCTTCACCCAACAGAGACACCGTGAGTTTGCTGTGAAGGGCAGGGCCAACAGGAACCCTACAGAATGGGCTCCCTGGGTTACCTTGTGTGTGACTTGGGCAGGCTCTGGCAATCCTACTCTCAATACACAGTGCTGAAACTCTCTACTCTGACTCATTAGAACTTACATCTCTAATGTCTATCTACAGTGAAATAAGTCCAAGTTTCTAAGAGGCGTTTTGCTTCATTGTGCTGCTTCTCAGTGCTGGGTAAGGGGCTCTGTCGATGCGTGACCCTGGAAGTGCTGGAGCTACTCTCGCCGTGAATGTCTAGAGAGAGATCTCACTGAGAGTTAGAGCTGGGTTGCCAATTTGGGCGACGCGAACGCTAGACTAATCTATCAGAAGCCACAAATCTGAGATTGTTCAAGCACCATGAGGCTTCTAATCCCAAAGCAGCCTGATTTGAAAGACATTATGAGAAATCAACAGAAGCCTAAGTTAATTTACTCATAGAATTACAGAAAGGTTGAACACAATACCCCATTATTAAAGGATTGAGCTTAGCATTTCAGCCACATTAACGATTACGTTGTTCCCCTTTGAAGTACTCGCTTTCTGCGCCCTAAAATTACATTAAGACCTGCAAAGCGAGAAAAGCCATAGTTCTAGTTCTGCCTTACGGTGCGCCTAGCTCTAATTATACCTCATGTGATGATCTGCTTACAGGAATATTAAAATAAGCAACAAAATGGGATGTTGACTCTGAGTCGTGGATTGTATAAATGCTGCTGTGCTGGGTTTGCTGTACGTCCTCTCATTCTTGGTTTATGCAAATCACTGCAAAGCAGCAAACGACTGTGAGCCAAGTCAGCGAGCCAAGGACAGTGGCATGCTTTCAATCCTATGTAGGCAGCTGTATCCATCCTTAAGACTTGTTTAAAGAGAGTAGCAAGAGGGCAATTTTGGGTAGATTTCAAACCAACGAAGGTGACAAAACTGCTTTAATATTCCTGGATGCACTGCTGCAAGTTTTACACTCTCAGGAACTGGAACAAATAGATAACGGGTAGGAAAAAACCCCCTCTAAACGTGAAAAATCATTCCAAATTTCTGTCATTATGGTACCTTAAAGAATATAGTTTTGTTCTGAATCAAACTGCTACCCTTCAAACGGTGCTGCTTCAACACTCATGCAAGGAGAAACTTCCTGTTCTAAGAATAATTGATAGATGGCACGTTGCGGGGGGCGGGGAAGCGGAACTAGTTGATTTTACTTAATAAAAAAAGAGATTTGGGAGGAAGGAAAAGGTTAGTCAAGAACAGCGTTGCAAGAGCATTACAGGAGTTAGTGATCTAGGATTATAGTGCCCTGATGTGCTCTACACAGTCTGTTCTGCACAGCTTGGTCTTTGTTTAGTTAGCTCGTTTCTGTGGCTTTCTAGGAGGTAAAAACCAAATCTATGTACTCTCCTACACTGCATCTGTCGTGCCATTCATCTTTCAGGCTATTTCAAATAATCACATAATGGGGCAGTACTGGCTTTTCTGAATGCTTCTTGTGGAGCTTCCAACCGAAGTTAACTTCCAGAGGTTATTGCTACAAATATTACGTAATGCCTCAATGCTTTCACGTTCCATACATCCCAAAGAAGCCCAAAACACCCACCAGTGCTTTTGCCAACTTGTCCAGAAAATGCTAGATGCATGCTTAGCTTTTCCCAAACCTTCTTCCAGCATCTAGATGAGCCAGTGCGTCTTTCACTGATAGAAGCTAAGGACGTTGCCACTATACTGTACGTACATTGTGCACGTCGCTTGCATGTCAAGCGGCTGCCCCACAGTAAATAATAACCAGACAGGACACAGACAGACAGAGGATTGTTAAGTTTTAATCCAACAAATCGAGAGGGTCTTTACACTGTAAAATACCGCTGTATGGCTAATGCCGTAGAGTTGTACATTAAAAACAACTATTATCTACAGATGTAAAAATAGCAAGTTTTATGATACAGTAAAACACAGTATAGAAAACATGACAAATTAAGTAGAAACCTCTTAACTGAGGTATTCATCTAAGTGTTTCTCCAAGTGTATTAAAAACCCCACAGTTAATACTGATGCTAAACATCCCCCCCATTCCACACCCTAATTAAAACGGTTAGAAAAAATAGTAGTCTCTCACCATGATCTGCATTCTTTAATGACCGTTTAGGTTCTCCATTCTCTTCAAGTACAGCAGAACAACTCTTCACAAAACAGCACTACCCCTGAAGTAGTTTATTTCCCAACGCTATGTAAGTTTGAAGTATTTAAGATTAATTTTGAACGCTAGACTAACAGCTCCAAGGAAATCTGCTGGAGGGTGATTAAATTATTTACACAAACATTAGTGTACTGTAATTACAGCATAGAATTTGCAACGTATCAGCCATGTTGCTTTTAACAAAAGCTCCAAATGAAAGAAAGGGA
Organism: Porphyrio hochstetteri; assembly: GCA_020800305.1. Classification (NCBI taxonomy): domain Eukaryota; kingdom Metazoa; phylum Chordata; class Aves; order Gruiformes; family Rallidae; genus Porphyrio; species Porphyrio hochstetteri. The sequence continues at coordinate 11,036,198 of CM036915.1, read as the reverse complement.
AGAAAACCAGATTATAAAATAAATAATCTAAAGTTCTTCGTGGTAGAAACGCTCATCGTGAAGCTGCCTACCATAATCCGTTGCTTCGCTGTTAAGGAACAAATCCTGGTTCTTAAGGATTTCTGCTTCAGAAAGCTTTTTATCATCATTCAAATCCATCTCTTCAATAAGGTGAAGAGCCTGAAAAATAAACAGAACAGCGTGTGCACAGTTAATAGATTATTTATAACTCCAGCATTTATAACTATGTTTTCAGAACAGCTTTGTCAAAGTCCTGCCACAAAACCGCTATCTGTACTGAGCGAGACAAGATTCTACATTCAGAACAGAGCCTTTCTTCCCTCCGTCTCCCCTTGGCTTCTCATTTGGTGGCTGAACTGTAGTATCTCCATGCTCCCCAGCAATTCTGAAGTGACAAATTGCTGGCGAAACTTTAGTCTGAGGGCTGGAGACAGTATTAAACCAGGGAAGACCAATCCCCTTCCTGCAAAGTACCTAGGCTTGAAATCAATGGGTGAGTGCAGCCCACAGCTTTAGGGTACCACCTGCAGAAAACACAAGCTTGGCGCATTAGCCAGAGCCCCTGTGCTTTCAGAGGGCCCCCAAGTGACAGCTACAACTACCAAGTCCTTGATGTCTAGGACCTCAAGCAGGATTTGAGGTGATAGGGTCTTCAAGTCAAGCGTTCTCTTTCAGAGGCATGCAGCAGTGATGTCGGTCACAGACTTACCCCGTGTCTGACAAGATAATCATCGTTTACAGCACTCAGGTTAAGCTCAGCTTTCTCAGCTGCAAAAAATGCTCCGTGTCTGTAATTCATGATGAAAACTGGAAAGCGTTTGATGTCCACTGTGAAAAAGGGTTTTATGCCTTCAGCAGTGGACAAAGTAAGTCATCTATGCAGCAGAACGTTGACTTGGGGTAGCAATTCATGTTTTCCCTCGTGCGCTGAAAGCAAAAGCTTGCTTTCCTATAACACGCTGAGAAACACTCTGTCATGACAGTACCAAACGAAACTGCAACTTCAAACAATTCTTGGAATTTTGCTTATTTATACATCCTGGGAGGGAAGTGCAGCAGTAAAACAAAAAGCAAATTGCAGAGTATCTTAGTTGTAGCTATTCGCGGGTGTTACACATCTCAGAGCTGACACACTAGTACAGCAGCTCACTGCACCTACTGCTTCTGAGAAAGAAGAGTGCTGCTATTACAGAGGATTTGGTTTTATTCGCTGAACATCTGCAAATACAGTGATTTAGAGAATCCTTCTGTTCCTACGTTATCTGATTGCATTGTCTCCACAGAACTGCTTGGTGATATTTTGTTTTAAGTTAAGCATTGCTTACATTTAAGCTGACGCACATCACCAAACAGGATTGAAAGCAGCAGCAGGGACTAACGTCAGCCAGGCAGATTTAAAAAGCATTCTGCATGGCAAAAGCTAAAAGATTATTCGGACAAACAGCCCAGGAAACAATATCAATTCCTGGAGATGGAACGTACAGTCATTTCTCTGGTTTTAGGTTATTTAGCTGCCAGGTTTCTCAAGCCACTTTGCAATGCCAAAATGAAACTGCAATATTTGGCTTTCACAGAGCCATCTGTGACTTAAGCCAATCTCTTTCGGACTGATGACTGTGCTAAGCCCTTATATTAACTGAAGGGGAAAAAAAAAAAAGAGCACTTTAGAGAAACAAATTCAAAACCAAAAAAGGATGTCTTGCAGAACTGAGCTATTACTACAGCATGGCCTAGCTGTAAGCTAAAATGTCATTGAACAGTGAAGAACTGCTGAAACAAAACCCCAAGAAAGCCAACTGGTAAGTCTTCCTCTGTTTACAGACAACAAATCTACAAGGACACTTTTCATAGCCAACTCCCTGAGTACCTGCACCAAGAAGTCATCTTCAACATGCTTTGGGACTGTGCTAGCAGAAGGGAGGCTACCTGGCTGTGTTGTTAAAAGAAACAGCCATACTTGGAAGAAAATCCCATCAGCGAAGACTCAGATGAGTAAGGAGGAATATGCCTGCTTTGTTCATAACAAGCCTCCCATGAGAGCTTAATGACGAAGAATTAAGATTTGACACAGTCTTAAGAGGAAAAATAGCAAAACAGCCTTTTAACGGTTTTCCATACAGCTTTATTTCTGGGAAACACTAGCTCAGGGTGGGTTTGGGGATTCTAGAGGTTCTCTCGCCACTTACTGCTCGCTCAGCCTGAGCACTGGGTGACAGCAGGATACACGCTATCCTGACCACATGAGGCCCTGGCACAGGGTGGCAGGAGAAGCTGAGGCTGCCCCTGGATCCCTGGCAGGGTTCAAGACCAGGTTGGATGGAGCTTTGGGCACCCTGGGTTAGTGGAGGTGTCCCTGCCCATGGCAGGGGGTTGGAACTAGATGATCTTCGAGGTCCCTTCCAGCCCAAAGCATTCAGTGATTCTATGAAGAGACTCCACACCAAATCCGTGTCAGTCAGGACAGTGCTGCTTCTGAGATGTAAAACAGCCCCCCTCAGGAGTCAGCTGTTAAAAACAGCCTGCGCAAAGGCTTACAGCTTCGCATTTACAGAAACACCACGGGACCCATGTAACGCTTAGCTTCCTACGGGGTCAGATAACCCAGCACCCAGTGCACTGTGCTAGCCATACTGCTTTTCCTGTCACCGACAGAGCGAGAAAGGAAGAGCTGGGACAACGGTAATGAGCGTATGGGCTGGGCTGTTTGACAGAACACCTCCCCTCTCTCTACGAGGAGTTATGGAGGCACGGCAAGACCTGGTGGTCTGGCCATTCCGAACACCAAAATCCTCCAGTGCCAAGGAAAGAGATTAGGATTAACTGAGATGAAGATAATGAGCAGAAAGGCACAAATCCTCTCTGCTGCAGTCAGCGACTGTGAGGTCTGCTTGTTGTTCTGAACACTCACTGCTGCTACTGCCTGCTACAAAAAAAGAAAGCGGGCTACAAGGAGGATCCACTTCAACTTCTTATGGCCTTCTACCCTTCATTAAACCATTTTAATTATTACCATCATCGAAGTTTGCATTCATCTTGAATGGTAGGATATTTCCTTTTTCTTGTACTTGTGAAAAGCCAAGTTTTCAGTTCTACAAATTCTGTCGATTTAGCCAACTGATTAAGATACCACGCCCTTTGGTTGAACCAGATAAACTGCTTCAACATGGAGAAAAGCACATCTGTAACTTGCAAACATTCATGTAATTAACAGGAGCATCAAATTTGCCTCGGGCAGTTAAAGGACTGCATCTAAAGGATTCTTTGTCACAGAAAGGGTAAAAACCCGTGCACTGCTACTAAGAATTTTATGTCAGCTCCTAAGACATCTTAAGTCTGAATGCATCTGTCCTTTTGTTGATACCTTCAAACTTTTGCTGCATTAAAATGTGAACAGGGGACAAAACACCTACCTCCTCTTGTGCGATGCCCTGATTGTTCGGTACTATCCAAGACAACAGCTCTTGAGGGTTGAGTTTTCCATCGTTATCCTTGTCGTAGTCATTCACAAAGCGATCCTTCTCAACAAGTATCCATTCTGGGTCCTCCCTTGCAGCTAGTAAGACACATTTGTCATGTTCAAAGCCACTCTTCACCTTAAAGCAGACTTTCTCACCTTCTCTCCCCAGCAAAGTCACTTAATCTCATAAAATACACCATCAAAGTGACTTCACTAAAAGACAAGAAGCCTTACAGGCCAGTCCCACTAGCTTCAATAAATGCTGCTGTCCACACAGGAAAAAACAGTTGTATAGCTGAAACCAGAATTTAAAGCTAGGGTAATACTAAGATTGTACACTTACAGTTGAACTAAGCAGACATTAAAACTCAAGGGTTACCATCGACTGAACTCTTTATTTTAACTAATCTCCACAATTACCTAAATTGATAGCAGGCAAAGCATGCTTTATACAGAATGAGCTGCCCAGCAGAGGGTTTCCTACTTGTTGAGACAGCTGACGTATCTGTAGGAAAAAGTTATAGTGGATGCTGGAGATCTCTTACAGAGCAGTGTTTACCTTGACTGAGTTAGGATTGTGCTCTCCCATTAATACAGAGCAGTTGTGCTGCACATGCCATGTTGCAACCTGAGCGATACACACCCTTTGCACTGACACTGCATCCTGCAACCTTGCCAGCAATCTGTCTCTAACGCTTCAAGAAATTTAGAAGCAACTCACTGAACTGATCTTTCACATTGTAGACAAGCACGAACTGATATGAAGACTTCTTAAACCTTACAGAAGTCAAAAGTGGTCGACACCACAAGTAGATACAGAACACACTAAAAATAATTACGTTTCTGTTAGAAAAGAAGAAAAAGAGTGAAGCCTCTCTCCTTCCTTTCTCACATCGAGTTTGCAGGCAGATTAGCCCCTAATGTCACCACTCACCATAGGCTGTTGCCCAAAACCACGAGACAATTGTGAAACCAGACCCACCATGTATTTTTCTAGCCATATTAAAGTGTGCTGCAGGAACGCTGTCTGCAGAAGAGGGGGCCTTCTGGAGAGAAGCTGAAGTAGTTTCTACAATCAGCTGGTGCTGATTCTTGCTAAAATGGTTTAATGGCAAAGCTGTTACCTTCTCTGTTACAGCAAGGAGACCCCAGCAACAATTTCACTCCTTTCTAACAACTTCAGATAGACTGGCTGGGGAAAAGCTTTTTTCAAGTCGGAGCAGGAAACCCTGCAGTTCCATGAGAGACCTATTGCTTTTACTGGCTCTGGCAAACAAGGACAGTAATAAAAGGTACAGTTCCAGGTGGCTGATCAGAGTGAAGAAAAACTTGACTGTTCCCAGTTTCTCCATCCTCACCTGGCTGAAACATCTCCCCTGGGTAGGATGCTAGTCCTCAACATAAGAACGAGCACACAAGACTTTCCATATGCCTCAAGCTACTGGTCTTTTTGGAACTGGAGGAGGTTTTTGCCCTATCTTGTAGCAAAGCAAATACAGCATATAAAATATTTATCTACTAGCAACACAGGTAAAGTACTGACAAACACCAAGCAAATGTAGTTTTTCTTGTTAAAGAAGGAATAGAGCAAGTTTAAAGAAGTGCAAATGGAAAAAACCCCAACAAACAAAACAAAAAGTGAAAGCAGATAAGCTTTTGATATCTGATACAGCAACTGGACTCCTTACGCTTCCCCTCCACCACTCTTAAGCACACTCAGAACTCCAACACTTCTAAGGCAAGGCTGACAGCTGCCACCCTCAGCTGGTAAGGACCAAGGAAGGACCTTACATTCAAACTGACTGAATGACGTTACTCAGAACCTGAAGGTGGAGCTGCAAAGAGCTGCAAACTAAAAAGGGGCATACAATTCACCCCACTGCAAAAGCTTCCATTAGGTTCCTTCATTCATACCCCCGTCCTTTTTCCTTACTTGGGTCTCTTCTGTAATCACCAAGGAATTCTTCCAGGCTAACAAATCCATCACCATCTTTATCGTGTTCTTCTAAAGCCTCCTGAATGACAAAGTCCTTTTGCATGCACACAAAAAGCAAAGTGTCAGCTTGTGAAAAATTAGCATCTTGTAATCAAGAGAAACAGCACTGAATCAATTCAGAGCAATAAAGTATCTTTCAAGACTTGCTTATTTCAATGGTTTATGCAGACTAGCACAGTAATTGGTTCCCGTGCACCAAAACCTCATCTCTTTGTAAGAGTTCAGGATGTCAGGTTCTATGAAAGCTGAATCTGAAAGGGGAATCCTTCAACGTAATCAGAAACTACACAAGTAGCTGAGAAACAGGAATTTGTACAAACCTATGTCTTCTCACTTTGCTATCCCTTCTGAAGGCATGTATTCCCTCATTTGCATTTTTGCAACTTTATGGAATTAATCAGGAAAGCTCATTGATCTTTCGTCCCCATGTTTGCCAGTGAAGCCAGCATGCCCGTTCTGTTAGTCTTGTCTTTTCTGGTTCACCTACAGTTAGGTCAACCCAGACAGTGGCTCTGTTTGCATGGCGTTCTTCCTGACAGCCAGCTCTGCAGCATCACAAGCCAAGCCTGAAGGCTCTGCTGCAGAAAGCACCAATGTACTTTGATCTGGGGCCAACTACCAGTGCCGAGTGGGAATGCCACCAACAGTCCCAGCAGTCTCGGGACAGATGACCAATGACAAAGTGCTCTCGGCTGAAACCTTAATCCCCTGAACCCTAAGCATAGCAGTCGGCATTAAAGCTTCAGACGGGCTTGAATGTTCTTTTTTGGCCATAAAAGTGACTATTGTGTCCCTTTAAGCAAGGTGAGAGTAACTGGCGCTTGACCTTTCCCTAGGCTGAGTAATCTTCCTTCTAAGTCCCTCTAACTGGAACACGGCTGTGAACCAGGCATGAAACCTCCTCAAGCAGAAACCTCACTGATGTATATACAAGTTAACAGAGTTTCTTTGGAGAGACCCATGTCAGTCCAATCCCCAAAGTCTGGGACAGTTATGCCGTAACAGTTCCTGAAACAGCTTTCAAAGCAAAGCACTGAGCCTCTGCTCCAGCTCCTGAACTCCAGCATTGGACCCACAGTAAAAGCACCACACGTGACTGCCCAAGAGCACGTTTCCCGTGGTCCTGGGGCTACGCACATGCATTAAGAAGACGTGTCTGTCTACACAGCCCCTCTCCTCTATTCTTACCGTCATGTACTCCACTTCTTCAGGATGTTCAAAAGCAACAAATTCATCCACGTTTAGATCCGGAACATCATCTCTATTAGCTTTTTCAAAACGCTTTTTCTCCTTTAAATGAAGCTTAGAAAATAGATTTAGTTAGAGCGCTTAATGAAAAGGAAAAACAGCATCTCAGTGGCTGGCTGTAGGCTTATAACAACATGAATTGTTTCCCGTTACCTACTCATATTACACTGATGTTATATTTCCACTAAAAAGAGCTCATCCGGAGCAACATGAGCAGCACCTCTAATTGAGGTAGTTTTATCCTAAGGATTGCACAAAACCTTCCTTATTTTCAATTTTAGGAGGCATTTAAGTCAGACTCTTAGCCAAGGCTTCAAAAACACAAAAGGGAGATGACGAAAAAACCCAGAATTCTTGTTTTACATGTGCTTCTTATTATAAAAGGCACCAGTTCCCAAACTAACCTATCTGGGGTACAAAGATTGTGATTAACGGTAACCATTGCAAGTTCCAAACTTTCCATTTTAAGGACATTTAACCTTCTGGATCTCTATCTCATCTGTACCAAGGGTTGTCTGGAGTTCAAAGAAGGTCTTGAAATACATAGGTAACATGCCTTTTCTGAAGCCATTGTAAGTGCTGGAGGATTAGACAGATTCCTTTAATACAAGACTGTTATCCCTCATATGTGGGCATGTTTCAAAGCAAAGTAACTTATCTAACCTGTTTTAAGTGTAAATATTGGCATGCCTTTAAAAACTAAGTAATATCCACAATAAATTCATATCGCTGAATGTCTTGCACGTTGTTTCTGTATTCCAAATGTTGAAAAATGTTTGTATTTTTTTCTTCTTTCATTTCATACAGTCTCTTTAGACAGAATGGAGACCCACACCGTTGCTAGCTGATCTCTATTCAAACTGTATGTCACATGAGCTATAAAAATTGAAGAATCCCAGGATTTAGTGTGCCACATCATTTGTGTAACTCCCATCTGGGTAAGGGAGGGAGGGGCCGGCGAACCAGAGATCACAAACACTTAAAAAATAACTATTTGAAGTTGTGCTGCTTAGTTTCTGTCCCATTTATTGACACTTCCCTCAAAACAAGGCCAATCTGACCATCACAGAGCGTGACATGCAGCAAGTTATCCGTAAGATCTAGACTGTTCTGCCAAGCAATTAAAGGTGCTCTTGAGGAAAGGCTGAACTTAGCCGAGAGTTTCAATCGTAAGGCAGATCGGGACAGACTCCCGACTGGCCTGCAACATTAACATCACCTTCCTGAGGGAAAACGTCTTGTTTTCCCGTGGTTTTCCTGAGAGGAGATGAACAAGGCTGCCATCTCCTGGTGAATTCATATGTTTACTTGATGGCAATTCGAGATCGATAACGGAGCCTGACTCTTCTGGTTAGAGCGGGATTGCTAATTGCCAAAATAAAGGAAAATGCTGAAGGTGGCTGACAGAAAGACGCCTGTACGATGCTGGTAACTTTTCTTTTTGCAATACGTGCTGAAGAAGTCAGCAAGCAGGAGAAACCCTGCAAGCGGTCAAACAAATTGAAGCGAGTAGGAGAGCTCTGGCTTGCAGTACGTATCTCTTATGTTAATGTCGCCAGCATGAGATCAGTACTTGGACTGGTAGTTCCATTTCAAGTCTTGCTTTATTTAAAGGGTATGTAATTATTCAGTGAAGTGATCTCTAAAGCTTTACAGTTTGTTTCTTCAGTGTGTAAAATCCCCCACCCATTGTCTATTTTAGCTTCACTTCTGCCAACATCCTGTTTTACCTACTACTACTTTACTAAAAGCAGCCAAAGCAGTCCTCACAAAAACAACAGAACAAACAAACCAACCCCAGGGTAGAATAATCTAATAATCTAATTTTCTTTGGGGGAAATATTTACACGTACTTATAAATGTGTGCCTTACAAGGAAACCAGCTTTGCTGCATGGTGATTCTTAGCAACCCTTCCCTCCCTGCCGCTCCCCTTTCCAACCCTAAGCATCTGCTTTCACGTGTGAGATTAACCCGTAGCTTCTGTTGTCTGTACATCCAGTTTTAGCGATCAGAACGGCATTCTGATTGCAAGAGAACATCTGGATTGCTATTGCCCTCTCTGTGGGTCTCTCAGGGGCAGAAAACGTTAAAGTGGGCAATACAGGTACCCCGCACAAGGCACGTGAGGAGTAACTGAGGAAGTGGATAGAACAGCTCAATGAAGAGGCTTATGGAGGATAAGGGCTTCCCTTGCCTCCAACGCCAGCAGTATTGGCTCCTGCTGAAGGCAGGATCCTGGCAAGGCTACGGACGTAATCTAATAGGTTGTTGTCTTGTTTGAAGCTGCTGGCTGGAGACTGCTCTGTGTAAGACTGCCAGTAGACTTGCGTTCCACTCAGCTAGCAAAATACACTCAGGAGGTATGATTTTGTTCTGTCTTTGTTTTGTTGGTAGTGGCTTTAATACACCATCACTTTCCTTCAATTACTTCCTTATCTCAGATAGATGGAAGCCTTACATGTGCCAACTTGTAGGGTTTGTTCCATCGCAATAAACAAGCGTTGCTGCCTTTTGCAAACCGCTTACAGAAACTGATGCTGAAACATTTTACCTGTCGAAATGACTCCTCTTCTTGATCCTCCAGGATGCTGTCCTCATCGAAATCAATTACACGATCATACATCTGCATATTATACTCCTTCCAAGACACTAATCCATCACCATCCTTGTCATAGTCATGGAAGTGCTGCTTAGCTTCTTGTGTAACATAATGCTTAAAAGACTGCTGTATCCAGGAACTCAGCTCATCTGTGAAAATCATTTAGAAAAGAATAAAATCTAAAAAATCAGTATTATCTGCACTATAAAGATACCCTGGGCCTACTCAGGCTGGAATGCACTCTGCAATTCCGACATACGCGTACAGGCAAGAGGTTAGTTAAAGCACAACAACCCGCTTCCTCTGTGCTGTGGCTTGTTCCAAGGTAGCTGGACGAAAACAGAACTACAGCCTCCAGTTTTTCTCTCCGAGTTCCCCCTCTCCATTCCTGCCCCTAGGCTAGAAGAGTTACATGGTTACTTTAATCTGGTTTATACTGGTGCTGCTGGAAAAAGCTCCACGCTTCCCTCTCTGACTCACGTGGGAAGCGGTAGGGAAAAATTATCACAGGTAGCGTTCACTCAGCTGCAGAGCGAACTGCATCACTTAATGCTTACCCCATGAGAAGGAGGATTCTTTGTTTTCAGCTGAGCAAGTACCCTTACATAGCTCACCCAGCCCTGAACCATGGAAGCAGGAAGCCTGTCCCTTTTGGTGGCTGCCAGCATTTCTGTCAGCTTGAAGCAATTATGTGGCCATGGCTTTTCAAATCTGGAGCCAACCAACACTGTAGCATCCTTTCACCTTATTGTTTTTAATTTTCATTCAAAGCTTTATGAAAATGATGCCAAATATGGTTTAGATAGGCAGCTCTAAACATCACTTTGCATCCCAAACCCCATTGTTCCCATCAGTTTTGGGTTTCTTTTGAAAAATCCACACATTGAAATAAAACTAAATTCACTGCTATTGACTTCATTACCCAAACCCAAAATATTAACTAATATTTTCCCTGTACTTGGGGCTGAAATCAAGCCTTATAAATTCTGGAAATGTTTTTAAGCTACTTGTTCTTACAGAAGCATGGCTAAAAGAAATAGGGCTTAATATATAGTTGAATTCACACCATTAGAAGCGTAGAATTAATATATCACATCTCCTCTCACTGCAGCCTCCAAACAGAGGCACCACTAATAAGGAAAAAAGTTCCAAGAATGTTTTTCAATGCTCTGATAAATAACTCGGCTGTCAGAGTTTCAATCCCATTAGTTTATTGGTGTATAAACAAATTCAGCTGTGAGTTCTCCTTTGGGGGGGAGGCAGGTTCCCATTGGACTGAGAACCAGGCACAATACACACCACGAGGACAAAGTGTGTGTGGAATTTCCTCACTTTTAAAAGAGACCCATTCCCTTACAGCCTTGTCATGATGTGCCCGGTGCTTATTACGGGGATTAGCCACCTCACCCATTGTCCATACTTATCTGCACAGGGGCAAGAGTGCTGGAAAAGCACAGTCAATGCGTTTGAGCATCTACAGCAAAACTTTATACGAATTCAAGAGCTACAGAGCTGATCTCATCCACGTTCCATCCTCTCACCTACAGAGCATCCTGCAAGTTTAAATCCACGTTAATGCAACTCTGGTGTTTTGGGAAAGATTCTACTTGCTCTGTTGTGTGTGTGTGTGCATGAGAGAGGTTTCTGATTTGTCAAAATCACAGCTAAGTATGTTTTAATGAGTTTTGAGATTAAATTTAAAGAGTGTTGCAATGCTGTGCTGAAAGGCCTGAGTTTACCGGGGAGTTCACAACCCTGGCTGGTAAAAGTCTTTCAGCCTGGGAAGGGATGTTGGATACTCTGGCAATGGAACCCATACACGACCCCTCAGTTTGGGGAGCGGCGCCAGGCACTGAGGCCCACCTGTGCGGTGGTGGAGCTGCAGCAGCCCTTCTCTGCCCTCGGACTTGCACGCCCAGGTGCACAACCGGACTTTCAGGAGGCCACCTGACACGAAGAGGCCTCTGTAAGGTGCCGGTCCCAGTGCAGAGCTGGCGTCTGACACCTCGCAAGGAGCCCGGGGCTGAGGTACCGGGAGAGGGGGGTTCTGGCGGGCAAGAGGGCGGAGAAGAGTCACACCCCCTCACGGCGCGTCTTTCCCTCCGCTGAGGGCGCTGGGGTGGGCCCAGGGCGAGACGAGGCCCAGGCCCCGCCGGTCAACTCCCCAGGCGTGCTCCCGGCACGCCCCCCACCCCGCCGCGGTCCTTGGGCCGCCCGCCGTTACCCTTAGTGAGGAGCCCGTCCCCGTCCGAGTCGATCCTCCTGATGATGGCCCTCAGCCGCCGCTGCTGCTCTTCCGGGCCAAGCCGCGCGTACTCCTCCGCTTCCTCCTACGGCAGAGGGAACCGCGCGTCAGCCGGCCGCCTCGGGGTCGCCCCGGGCCGGCGGCGCCCGCTCCCCTCGCCCGCCCGCCCGCCCGTCCGTCCGTCCTACCTGTCCGCCCAGCAGCGCCTCCCGGTCGTAGTCGGCGCGGTGCTGTCCGTGTGCCGCGCCCAGCACCGCCAGGCCCAGCGCCAGGCCAAGCGCCAGCAGCACCGGCCGCTGCCGCATCGCGCCCGCTGAGGATGGGACCAGCGGCCAGGGGCGGGGAAAGGGGCTGCGGAGGGCGGGCCGAGCGGCGGCGACGGGGGGCTCGGGCACGCCGCCCGCGCCCGGGGTCGGACCCGCGCCTCTCGGCGGCGGGTGGTACCCTCGGCGGCCGCCCAGCCCCGGGCGTCTCCCCGACGGGCAACCGGCAGGAAGGGAAGAACAAGGGCGTGGGCCGCCCTCTCCGGCCCGGCCCTTCCCTCCCTGCCGCACCGGGGAAGGCACCGAGCACCACCGAGATGTGCAGATGTTAGATATCCCACCGTTTCGGCACCGGACTGAAGGCACTGTTGCGTGAACTCCCGACGCGCATCAGCAAGCCCTGGCCTGAGGGACGGCCGTCAGGAAACGAGCAGGGGAAGAGGTTCGTACCGAAAAGGAATGAGCACTTCTCTTGCTCGAGGACCCAACTCCCAAACAACAGTTGAGACGCAAAGTGAAATGGAAGCGATGCTTTACAGATGTCTTAAGGTGGATGGAAAACTAATTTTCATGACTGGTCAATGGATAACAGGAAAGAAAGCTGTAGAATAAATTTAACCTCATTTACCACCCAGACAAACTAAAACACACAAAACAAAGGAGCAGGGGCCCTCCCCAGGAGTGCTGTTCCTAAGAGCTGTCACGTGAAATTGCGATCACTCTGCCCCCCAGACCACAGAGGTCAAATTAATCATTCTTACTGGGTTAACTGAGATTTATGTAAGGCCACTGTTAGATTCGTTATTTCTCCTTTTAAATATGAGTGTTTTTATGGAGCTCCTCTTTGCAACAGAGGCAAGTGAGATTAACCTACACAGCTTTCCAGCAACGCACATTGCCAGCTTTAAGCAGAGCCCTCGGTTGATGGGAATTGCCTGCTGCGCTGTCCTGTCTCTTCCATGGCGAAAGCGATGTACTGCTCCCCCGTTAACCTGAGATTCTATTAACTGTGAAGAGCTACGACAGTTCATTTTGAAGATCTGAAAGTAAAATATTGCAATAAATCAGTAAACGTGTTACTGCAATTTCCTGCCCGTATAAGAAATGTCTTTCTATTAAAAAAAATCTAATAGTGAGTTAAGTCTAATACCTTTTATTGGTTTAAATGTCAAACTTCCCATCAGTATTTATATAAATCACGTACACAAGATGGGAATTAAGTCATACTACTTGTGGCATGTGTAGACAAAGCAAAGGCTATAAGCAGTTGAAACAGAAATAAGTTTCTGAAATAGTACTGAAGATGCTTTGTTGTCTCTGATGCATTACTGACACCCAAAAACCCCTCTTTGCTGCGTATCTCAAGGGTTGACGAGTGTATCAGATTATACGTTTCGGTGCCTAAACAACTGTAAAAGCCTCCAAATAACAAATTCACAATAGATGGGTGAAGAGCAAGTTTATTAACAATATTTTCATGTGCCAAGATGACTGATGATAGGAGGAGGAAATACAAATAACTGGAGCCATAAAGCAAGCAAAACCAGAAAGGCATTATATCCCATACATGAGAATGAAAATCTGAAGCCCGGCTGGAGGGAAAGCAAAGGAAATCGTCTTCTGTTCTCGGTAGTTAGCCTCTGTCAAAATTACAATCTGGCCACTTCCCAGCACTCAGTTAATCAGTCATATAATAAAATTCAAGAGTGGTCTGATACGGATGCAAGGAACACAAAAAAGTGAGAGGCCCTCACGTTCCCTCAATGTATTTAACCAAGCGCCCAGCAAGTGAACCAGTGTTGCAGCTTGTAATTAAAAGGAGAGCAACAGTGAAGCTATTTGTAAATTGGAATACAAGTCACACCATAGAAGTCTTTTATGTCCTGAACTTTCTGACTTTTAAAAAAAATCCCCCCTTCTTCCCTCAAGCCAAATTGCATAGAGTCTCTCACAAATCAGTTCGGAGCTGTTCTTTCTGTCACAAAGGAATTAGTGTTAGAAGGTCATGTTCAACACGACTTCTTCTCTACAAGATCCGCAAATGGAAATCTGTTCCTGTTAAACTGTCAGCATAAGAACAGTCTTCCAGCAACGCAAACAGCAGTTTCTTAGCAGTTATTTCTAGTGAGTGAAGTTATCCGTCTGGTGTTTACTATAATTCTTTGACATTTCTACATTTTAGTTTTATAAATCACCACTGAACTTGAATAAGCCTTAATTTTCTTTACTGCATGTCACTGATACACTTTCAGAATAATTGGATCCACCATAGTTTTATTTTGCAAGACATCCATTTTGACACAATCCCCTTAGTTTCTTTTTACCACACGTAAACATTTTAAACTGCATATGAGGCAGTTAAGTGCATCTAAGACCTTGCATGCAACGATTACCCTTCTATTCTTCCATTGTAAAACTTGTTGGATTTTGGCACGTGGATTTAAGTAAGGGAAAAAACTGCAACAATTCACTTATAAAAATAATCAGGTTCAAATACCTGTGTCTGGATTTCCAAATGGCACTCATCCACTTTAGTAGTTACCCAGATATGACCTTCTGGGTGTTCCAATTGTTTCGTAACGCGCTGCACAAAGTATCCTGAATTTAGCCTCTGTGGACATTACAGACCTGTTTTTCTACTTTTTGGATTTTAGCGTTGTTATTAATAACTTAGGAAATAGGTTATAAAATCACACTCTTCTGATTTGGCATCATACCAGGATTAGATGGGAGGCCCAGTACCACCTTGCTCAGCTCCGCAGCAAACCAAGGAGACAGTTGTGGAAACTGAGCTAAGTAATTAGCAAGCTCATTATCAAACAATGACAGTGTAAGAGACTGGATGGGACCTTCGGGGACCACCTGGCTCAGCTCTCTGCTCGGAATCAAGAGCCAAGTGTACGTGTCAGTTCTGAGAGATACTGGCAGGGCTGTTCCCAGAGACCTCAACTGAAGCCCATAAAATCTCCCAAGCCATCTATTCCGAACCTTGTATTATATTTAATATTTTAGAGATGATGACCTAAATTGTCCTGGTTACAACTTAGGCTTCTGATCTCGTCATTCTTGTCCCAGTGGGGGAAACGGACTCTCTTCACAACCAGGACTCGTACCACATCTCCTTTTGCCTTCTCCTTTGGCTAAATACATTCACCATGTCCAGTATTTCCTCGCAAATGACATCTTCCAGGCTCAGATCTCATGGAAAGGGCTGGCATCTCCACACATGCCCCAGCTGAGCTGCCCGCAGGACCCCAACTACCACCTTTAAACCCCTGGGTTAGGCCCTGTGGTGCTGCCTGCCTGCACACACACCCTATCCATTGCACACAATTAGTTCTCGGCTCCCACACGTCCAGCGTTCTCCTTTTCCCGCCTCCCCAGGCATGAGGGGACCGCTAGGTGCTGAGTGACAGACCACCATCGCCTCAGAGGCTCCGGCGGGCCCGAGGAGACAGCAACCTTGGGGCTTTCACAGGCGGCTTCGCACAGCCCGGGGAGCTGCAGACACTTCCGGTACGCGGTCCGGGAACCTTTCCCGTCCTCTGCAAGAGCCGAAGGAGCCGCAGCCGCCTCGACGCCCCGGCCCAGACAGCAGGCGGGAGGGCGAGTAGAGGAAGGGCAAAGCCTTCACCGGCGCGGGCGGCGCATGCGCGGCTCGCGGGGCCGGGCCGAGGAAAGGCGGGGTGGGGGGGAACGGGCGCAGCGCGCGGTGGCGGGCGGGCAGTCGAGCGGCCGCTGGCGGCGGGATGCGATGACATCACCGCGGCGGGACGTGCGCGGGCGGGACGGCGCGGTGCGGCGGAGAGCGTGAGTGGCCGCTCCGCGCGTCCCGGCGCGGGGGAGGGGCGCGGTGGCCGCGGGGCGGCGCGGGGCGCGGCGGCCGGACAAGATGGCGGCGGGCCAGCCCTCTGTCTCCTCAGCTCTGCGGAGCCCCTCAGGCGCTGCCCCCGCGGCCGGCTTCGGGCCCTCGGCCTTGCCGGGCGGCCCGTCCAGGCCAGGCCCGGCGAGGACGGGTGGGGAGGCGAAGCCGTGTTGCTACAGGCAACCAGGAAGCCCGCGGTGGCGAGCGGGAGCGGTGGGTGGTGTCGGCCCTTGCCGTGTGGGGGAGCTTGTCTCGGCGCCTCACTGAGGTGCGGGGCTCCGCAGCCCTCGGGCGTGCCCCGCGGCAGCCCTGCCTCAGGTTGGCCGTGAAAGGGCCTGGCCCTTCCAACGCGGTCTCGCCTCTGTGGCGCTGCCCGCACCCTCACGGGTGACAGGATCCGTGAGGGAGCCCGGGACTGCTTGGTGTGAGGGGCATTCCTGTGCCTGTCCTAAAGCTCGCTGCCCCTGAGAGCTGCACGGGTCCACTCTCTGGGGTGTGAAAGCTGTGTGTATCCAAGGGAAAGGCACCCTTCTGAGAAAGCCTACTGTACACTCCCAAAAACTGCCATGTCCCCGAAGTGGTTGCATTTTCTGAACTATTAAAAATGTTTGTAGTTTAAACTGCTGGTCTTGCTTTGCTGTCAGAGGGAGAGGCATGGTTACAGAAGGTAATGGTGCCACAGGGCTTGCAGCATACTCGGGTAGGGTTTGCCATCTCTGCATGTTTTTCCAAATGGAGATTCTTGTTTCTGAATTATTTGCCAATGCCTAGCTGTGCTGGGAAAATACTTGGGCCCTCAGGTTTTATTCCTCAAATATACGTGTCAACTTAATGAGCTTTTATTACACTTTGATTATTATGAAGTTAGCTTGGGGAAAAGCACAGTTTTGTAAGGTTCGAGTCTCCTAATGCAGGGCCTGGCTGCAGTGATGCTGAAATACATTTGTACTCCGTTTGCTAAACCTTGGGTCCCTTCAGCCAGCTACAGAACCATTTGGTTTTTGTAAGCTCAGTAGGTTGCCTTGAAGCGTACAAACAAGTGCAGACCTTAAAGACTGCCTGTTTGTTGACGTAGGTTTTGGATTTTTACTTTTAGAAAAGGTGGCAATTTATGAGGAGTAGAAGATGTAATATGAGAATAAGGGAACAGCCTGCTTAGAGCAGTATAGGTTAACAATAACGACCAACAGAATCCCACTTTGGATCTGATTAAAGGTTAATCTTGTTTTGTTGCCTGACTTATGGTAATTTAGAAGTGTCTTTAACATCTAGTTAAGTTCTGATTCTCAGAAGTGTAAGATCTGTTGTAGGAGAGCTTGTTTATTCACTCTAATCAGTAGCTGGTTAGGATGTATTTCAACCCTGAAGCCAAAGGTTTAATTTTATTTTAGAATTATCACCATTCTGTAAATTCTTGATAACCCTATAAATATTCAGTCCTGTGTGCCTCTGCATTTGTGGCAGTGGTTCTGTAGTTCAAAACTGGATAGAAGTACTTACTTCCTTAGAGCTGACCTCCACAGGAACTGTCACATTTTTTCTATTATTCTTTGTTTTTCAAGTGGCAACAAAAGTTTTCCATTTTATTTTGCTTCGCCACTAATTGTCTGGTACCAATTTGTTACTATCTCTGACTTTTCCTTGGAGCTAGTAACAAATTTGCCTGGTCTTCCATCACAGAGAAGATTATTTGGTTTGCCTTTTACTACTCCAGAGCAGTCATTTCCATTATTTGGTTTAAAGTTCTAATATTTTTTGTACTGTTTGCTCTCCTACTGTCTTTACATTCACATTTTTCTAGAGGGTCATTCTCTTTTTGTTTTTTTCTTGGGCCTTTGGCTACTGTTAATCAGGAGCAATACAGGCTGTCTGTTGAAAATTCGACAAATAAAACTGCCTGCTGAAAACCTTGCTGTGTCCATCTGATGTCTGTGGCATAAATGCTGCTAAGAAGCTAAAATAAATTTTTAGAAGTGGTTTAAGTGAAAATGATGAATTGCGTTTGTTTTGACACAGGTATGAAAACAAAATGGGGTCGTCCAAAAATGTAGTAAGCGAGCCTGTTGATGTGGAGGAAGGCTATAACATGATGGTAAGGTATTCTGCTACTCTGACGGTGTGGTAGGATTCGTCCTACTCCAAGAAAAACGGATTTTTCTTGTTGGGATTCATTAATGAATTGGTTCATTTGTGCCTTCTCTGAAAGTATTGATTCTAGAAAAGGAAGCAATTTAATTTAGTTACATCATGATGAGAAACTTTGAGAAATTAAATTTTACCATAGAAGAAATTAGTGTTTTTCTTCTGGTCTGGCATCACTTCTAGTTGTGTCAGTACATAAGTTTTTGCATTTAAGACATTTGTTTCAACTCATTCCCATTTTAAACTTGTTCCATCCCACCTGTGTGCTTGTGTAAGGCCATAATGTTTGCTTACTCTATTGGAGTGGTGTCCTTGGAAGTAGCTGAGGTTGGAGCTGAAGTAATTTCCTTTGAGAATGCAATGGGTGAAACCGATGGTTTTGTTTAGGGCAGTGTATTTATATATGTGAACACCACTGAAACAAGAGTCCTCACAAAAGGCCTTCTAATAGTTGTTGCTGTGCAAAGAACCGATACAGACCAAATAGGAAAAGTCTGCTGTTGAAAGCTAAATGGATTTGTAGTCACTCCTTTTGCCTAGCAAAATGATTGTATCTACAGCACTTCGAAGAAGGTGACTTCTTTGGATAGTTAAGTAGCAAATAGCAGGGGTTCAGGTTGAGGAAGCTGTCAAAAACCTGTGGATCAGAATCACTTCACTCCTATGAAGGAGGGTACTAAAGCTTGCTCTTGTCTAATCAAATTAAATGACCCTCTGTGGCATTTGCCACAGCAGTTGTGGCTGTACACTTCCTCATTTCTAACTGTCCTGTTAAGACCTCCTTTAAGGGTTTCTTGTTTGACTGACGTCTAATTTACAGAGACTAGAATTTTAAGTTAGGCTCTAGAGTCACGATACAAAGTACTTGAGATTGTCATATTGAGATACTTTTGCTTTCCTTGTATGACCTTCTGGCTTGTAAAAAAATAAAACAACCAAAAACTAAAAGTCAGTTTGGTGGAGTCTAATGGAAAGTTTTACACTTACTTGGCAGTAATGATCTCCAGAAAGAAGGGTGGGAAACAACCGTCTTGGTGGCAGCTGCGCAGAAAGGATCCTTGGGATTATGGAAGGTTGTGTGTGCAGCAAGAGAAGTTCTGCTTATGTATTTTGTGAAGTTGGGTCTGCTCTGACCAGAAGCTGGGGACTTTGGGATTGGATTAGATCTGCTGAAGTCCCTTCCAGGCTCTGTTACTTTGTGACTATGTCAGTTGTGCTAATTTACCTGTGATATGTCATGACATTATGCATTATCATCATAAGTGTTGAAGAGGTAATACCATATTGCAGAAAACCCCATGCATCATTTTGAGACGATTAGACAGGAGTAGCATCCGTGAGGTGGGAATAACCTGTCCTTGGTGTTTAGCATAAAGTCTGCTTTTAGATGTGAATCAGTTGGAGGTGGTCTGGAAGAGAAAGCCCTGGGTGCTCAGATTCAGACCTGAAATCTGAGCTCTGCAAAGCCTGAGACAAAGGGTTAAGAAAATAGCTTGGAAGATAGGAAGACCGGTGAAGGATTAAATGGAACACAACAGCATAAAAATAATAGGAAAGAAAATAATTCAAATGGTGTCCACATCTTCTGTGTATGCAAGAAGAAGTGGTCTTATGTTGTGGGAATGCTATAGCTGACTGATGTAGGTGGTGCCGAGTGAATGCTGTCTGCTGGTGGAGGATTTGAAAGAAAAGATGCAACGAATAAAGAAAGACTTTTCATTTCATTTTTGGCAGTTGGGGATGCCATAGGTTAGCTCTACGGCCAGCTAAGGTGAGTGCTAGCTGAGGTCTTTTTTGAAGATTTGAGACTAAACTAAGGCAAAAGACAGTCAGGACGTTCTTTGGGTTTAAAGCAGACACATTTCAGAGGTGGTTAAATTTAAAAGTATTTTGACTCTGTTGTGAAGTAAGCTACTGCAGGTATTTGCATGGCAAATATACAGTACTTTAGAGTGATTTTAAAACAGTTACGTCATATTTGTGGATCTCTCAGCTCAATGATGGAAAACATATTGTTAAGCAGCAAGGGATTAAAAACCCAAACCAAACTCAGTTCAGCAGAAGTGGTCCTTCTAACTAAAAATTCCTAGCAAGAACAGGCAAAGATTATGTAGAATAAAGCTAGACTAGAACCAGCTTAGTACAGAGCCTGTGGGGTTTTGTGTGCTTTGCTTGGGTTTCTTTGGGCGAAAATATATAACTTCCTTTATTTCATTAGGTTTTCCAAAATTTCACTTATAATAGTGGTGCTGGTTTTTTCTTTGCTTTTGTTGCATTATGTGGTGCTATCTCTAGGTAGGTCTCTGGAGCACTAGGTGGCACACTGTGGCTTGGAAACGAGCAGTTGAGGACATTGGGATGAGAGAAACCCCAAGTGAAATACTGCTATACAAACACCGAAGTAAAAACGGTTTCACATTTGTGTTGCAGTTCCTACCACCTTAAGAAATTACAGCCACTCGTCTGCTATATTAATTTTTAGTGTGTTTTCTTTGTAAAGATATACTGGTGCTATAAACCAGAGTGGTTGCAGACTTGAGTCACACCGTGGTAAGAATGGAAAGAGGAAAAATGTGCATGCAGATTAGTGCTATAGAAAATCAGTCCATTTGTGCCTAAAATACTGTTTAGTTACCTGACTTCTTTGTGGTTAAGCTTGTCAGTGTTTAAAGATAACTTGGTCAGCAATTTTGTGCCATCACAGTACATCAATTTAACAATACAGTATATAGTTTGGCTTTGTTTCAGATTATCTTCTGAGGAATAACTTAATACGCTGTCAAAGTGGCAAGATTTTATCTTAATTTTTACCTGTCACTTGATACAAATATTTTGTAATATATTTGTTTTCGAAGTTCTTGTGATGGTGTATTTTGCAAGCGTGAAAATGTATGTTTTAGGTAAATGAAGTTCATCCTCACTGTTTCTTACTCTTGCTGCAGCCTGCTAGTAATAACAGCTAACTGTTAGTAGTGACAGGAAATGCTTTAAAAGTTCTTGCCTTCTCAGTGAGAGGGAGAAGCTGGGTTTTTATACGTGGTTTCAGGTGGTTCCATGCCTTGTCCCAGACCCTCTCCAGTCAGCCAACGCATGTATTTTGTTCTCATGAAGCTTTTTTTCTTAAATAATTAGCTACAATTAACACAAACTAAACCATTTGTGAAGTCTGCCGTGATGCTCAGGCAGCATTGACAACCCATTAAATGGACGTTTAAAGTGTATGGTGTAGACAAACACATAGCGGGTGGTAACTCTCGTGTCATAATAGCAAAGAGTCAGTCTGCTTATCATGCAGAAAAATGATTGTGAAAATGAATATTTTCACCTGTTCTAAATATTTGAGGAAAATCCAGTACCCACACACCCCATTTGGGGTGGTTTAATCACAGATTAGATTAAATTACACATTTTTGTTTGGATATGTTAGTTTTTTTTTCAGCCTGGTGTTTCTTGTTTTCAGGCTTCTTTCCAACGGTCCAATAGCCACGACAAAGTGAGGAAAATAGTTGCAGAAGAGGGACGTACAGCGAGAAATCTGATTGCATGGAGCGTACCACTGGAAAATAAAGATGATGATGGTATGTATTCAACAGTCTTCTGCCAGTTTTTTCCACTTTTGTCCCTTTGTCTGATGGAGTTGCTCACCTGGAAACGTTTCATACATAGGACTTCTCTATTTAAAGAAAAAGAAGTTAACGTTTAGCATACCTAGTATAATTCTGGAGCTTTTTTACTAAAATCCACCCTGCAGTTGACCCATCACTTTCTACTTCATGATGACTGAATGAAAAAAGCTGTTTTCATGTTGCCTGTAAGCAGCATCTAAGACTGGTCCCTCTTTGATACTGTAAAGCTACTTGCATAATACAATAAAGGTATCTTAAAATCATCTCTTGTAACTTGGGAATTCAGTATTTTAGGCATGGCTTAGAACAGTCTGACATATTGCCCTCTACACTCTAAAACAAGTAAGTTTGGAAGTTTCTCTTGGTATCACGTCAGTATTTTGTAAACATCTGTGAAAAATCCTTAAGGAAGGGGCTACGTGAGGACAGTTTCCCATAATACAGATCCTCAGAGCGGTTTTGTTACTGTTGTAATTTTCTCGTGTGGCATGATGACTTCAGGAGCCAGGAACTGGCTCTGATTTTCCTACTGCTCAAGCTGTTCCAGATGTCAAAATGCTGGTTTTCATCTCAAGTATTTCTGTAGCTCGTGTACCTGTGCAGGTGCTACTGCTTTTGAGGTTTAGGCAGGAGCATCTAAAGGTCAAAATTATTTTGCTGTGAAGGTGGTGGAACAGTGGAACACATCACGTAGACAAACTGTGGGCAGTTCTGTCCTTGGACAGGTTCCACATCTGACTGGACGTAGTCTTGGGCAGCCTGTTCAGAACGCAGAGCTGTACCTCTGTTGAACAAGGGCAAGCTAACTTAGTTTGTCAGCCAAACATCCTAAACCTAGTGACAAGTGTCCACATCTACAAGCCTTGGTTTCAGGTTCTGACCCTTTTACTTCAGGCTTGTCCCAGCTGTCTGGGCGCATCCTGTACAGGGGCATTTCTAGTCGGCGCTAACTGGTCAGCAGGAAAGCATGTACCATGAATCTGTTAGCTACATGGGGGAAGAGAAAATGGGAGCGATTTAGATTTAAATCTGACCAGTTTTTACAGGTTCTGAATTACACTTTTGGGGAAGGCAGTAACATGAATGAGTACAAGTGAAAGGAATGTGGAGTATAGTTCTAACAGTATTTTTGAGCTACTCGAGGATTCCATTTCTGTTTTAAGAGCCCGTTATTCTGTAATACTGTGTTGCTCGTAAAATCCTGTTCAAAACTTTTAAGACATTTCCTTAAAAATGAGTGACTGTGAGTTGTGGATGAATGCTTTCTCCAAGGCTCACCTCTTCTGCCAAAATATGAAGAATGAATATAAAAGTGAATTTTTGGCCTTCATTAAGTAGCTGTTATGTATGATAATTAAAATCCAAATAGCTGCATTAATTTCCTTCTTTTGGTTGTATTACCACCATTCTAATTTTTAAGCTTTTTTCCACTGGTGCTTTCTTATTTTTAAAATTTCTTCATTAAATCAGAGAGTGACCCTTTTGCACAATACACAGAGTCTGATGCTAATTGCCTGATGGCAACTTTCCCTATAGAAAGGAACTTGTGGCTAATGAAAGTCTGGCAGAACCAGATCCTTTCCCTCTTGACCCTTGTCTTGGCATAGAGGCTATATATGTTGGTGTCAGTGAGCCTGGATTCATTTTATGCTGATCTTTATGTATTTTCTCCCTGAGGAATGATACAGCAATATTATGAATTAGAATAGTTCCACCTTGTTCCGGGGTTGTGTAAATCAGGCCAGAGGTTCAGGTTGCCTGAGTCAGTCCTGCAACTCCCCTGTAGGAAGCAGAATTTTGTCTTTGTGCAGTTTCTTCAGCTCATAATGTTCAGAGGCATTGCTTTGGCATAGCAGTGTGTGATTAACATTTTATGTCATGCACTGTTATTCATTATGAGTTGGGGTTTTTTTCTGCAGAAACACAGAGGATCCAGGCATTTGCTGTTACTAGTGGTAGTCTTATAAATTACAGTGCTGGATTTGTTACTTCAGTTTATATCCTGTCTATTTCTATTTTCTTTAAAATTTGTGTGCTCATGTTGTTAACATTTTTCTCTGAAAGACTTGTGTATTTCATATATAGGGCATGGGTAAAAGAGTAATAGTGAAAAGAATTTCAATTAAAACCTTCCAGTTCATTAATGGAAATGTATAGTTCCTGTCAATACGAAATGTTTCCTTGAGAAACAGGGAGATTGCTGGAACGGCAGGTGGCACTTGGGTTACATGTTCTGGAGCTGCACCTGCCCTTTTTGTGTCAGGTCGGAAATGAGTGCAGATCAATAACGTGAGAAAATCCAAAACACGATGGCAGTGGTCTTAGAAGAGGTAGTGTCTGTTAACACGTTTCAGCTAGTGAAAAGTAAAATACAGAGCTCATTAATACACAGCAGATTCTGTTGGGTAGGCAAATTAACAGTACAGTTGACTTTGTGTTGTAGGAGAGTCTTGCCAGTACAAAAAATTCACTAGTCTGATATTCTGTCTCCAGAATTAAAGTTGCATTGCAGACCTCTGGCCACCTGTCACCTGCTGCAGTCACTTATATCTTGCCCACCTTGGAAACCTGTGATCATTCTCATAGATTATTTCAGATTTTTTCCCGTCGTAATCATTTTATATGCCTGGCCTGATATTTGAGGCACTGCATGCAGATAAGCACCACGCACACAAAGTTTATTACGAAATGTAAGCTATGATTTCAGTTCAAGCATTCCAGAGGCCTGGGGTTTAAATATTAATAGAAGGAAGATAACTTTGGAACTTTGAGATGTGTCAAAAAATTGGAAAATCTTGTATTTGTAACTATTGCCTTCTTATTTACTACTTGTTTAAAATCATTTGGGCTCTCGCCACGTAGAATTCATTTGTAGACTAAGCATTTCAGGGGAAGGAAGCGTATTTACTGGTTGAAAGGTACCTGGCACACTTTGGAGAGCCTGCAATATACTGTACTCCTTCACCGAGAGCCCGATGGAGTAAATAGGTTTTCCAGTAGGTGATGAAAGCCATGAAGCCTGGAAAGGTAAAGAGTCGTGTCTGAAAACGTTGTGTACAAGCTCAGCATTGGACCTGATTGTTACTGGCAGAATATAGCATGGAGGAAACGGTATTCTCCACGGCTCCTGAGTTTCAAACCTTGAGTTTCATTGAGGTGCCGTTATGTTCTAGAGGAGGCAGTGACAGAGTAGATTTCTCACACTGGATAAGGACTGGAGGAAAACACCAGGATGCTTACGCCGATTGCTTACCTTCAGATTCATCCAAGGAGATGAAATACCACTGAAAATTGCTGTCATTCCTGCTGAAGGTCTGATGATGAACAGTGTCAAAGGTGCTGAAAAAACGTACGCAGTTGGTGTCTGCTGTAATGAGAACAGAAATGAGGGCTGCTATTAATTACAAATACGAAAGTGATTTACTGTTATGAGAAACAGGGTAAACTCTGCAAAAGAGATTGTTCATATAAAAGATTTTGAAGATAGTTTATCAGTGGTGCGGGTTTTTTTTTTTGAGGTATTAGCACCTTAGCTTTTTGTGACAGGAAGTCTTCACAAATCATAAACTCCATGTGCCTCATATTAAATTACCAGGCAGAGAGGAAATGGGACTTCTTGTGTAAAATATGACTGTAGCTCTCTGAATGCCACAAAACTTTGCTACTTTATATGTTTAAGTTGGCAACTCGGTAGCTAATTAGATGATCATCTTTGGTGACTGCTGTTCTTTCCTTAGAATTCAGTGAATTCCTAGCAGATAACCCCCTTTATGTGTCCTGCTTTCCTATGCATCTCATAGCAATGCTTCTGTTGTATAGTTACGTACCAGTAGTCACTGAACCTACACGTAACCACTGAGCAGTGCTCCTGTGTTGTCACTACTTACGGACAAAAGCAGAAAAAGAAGACATCTTTTAATAACTGGAAGGATCTATTAGAAGTAAAGGTCTAATAAAGCTCCTAAATGTGGCTGCTGCTGAAAGACAAAGCTTCTTGGACCATATACCTTAAGGAAAAAATCAGCCCTTGCCACACAAGATTTACTTGTAAGTTTGCAAAACCTGGTATTTACATAAGCCTTGTTTTCTCTTAAGTGTGTACCTTATAAAGAAAGAGCCTGAAAACTTGCTTTTCTCTTTATAGGGGGCTTGTTCAGACATTTCGCAGTTCGTACACAATGGATTAGTACTCTGGGTTTTGTAAAATCTAAAGTGACTGCAGCTTTTTTCATGTTCAAAATGTTAATGTACCTGTATTTGTAAGCCCTGTGCAAGTTCTGTATATGCATTTAAAATCTTGTCTTTGCAGACTGTAAATGTTGTTGATTGAAATGTTTCAGTTACCATAATTTTGACAGGGAAACTGATTCACAGTTTGAGCTTTTTAATGAATAGGAAGTTTTTATATCTATAATTATACACGGTAGCTGAATCAATTTTTTACATAGTATCACAAATTGAGTTCAATATATTAATTTGTACCTGTTGTTTTGGCTAATGTAGCATTTTAAAAATGAATTATCAAGCAAATAATTTTAAATTCATTTTGAAATTAAAAGTCTTGTTCCCTGGAACAGCCAGTGATGCAAGCCAGCTGCACAACTGCTCGATTCAGACAGGTTTACAGCTGCTTTCCATAACCAGAACAATGGGAAACAGCTGGCCTGTGTTAGGGAATTCAGCCTAAGAACTGTTAAAAACTCAACTGGCCAGCTCTGATATTCAAGAGTGATCTCCGTGGTTTAGGGAGGAACTATATTCAACTAATACATTTATTACTTGGCTTCATCCAGCTAAATAATCTTGAATTTTTTTTACTTAAATGTAATCTGTGCTAGAGAGTATTCTTGCCACAGTATTGTTTTTCTCTCTTCCTTTGGCTACCTAAGTGGAGGTGAACTAAATCCAGTCCTAAGTTCTGTCTGTTTTCCCCCATCTTTCTTGGCAGAAAATATGTAAATCTACTCATAGGTTGTTTGGACAGTTTTTCTCAATACTAAAGAAAGATATTCCTTGTTTTAATCCTGTAATATCTGATTGAGCAGTCATTCAAGAACAGACATTTTTTAATCTGTACAGAAAACTAGTATCATATTTGACATGTCGATTGTAGTGATATGATTTTCAGAGGCACGGTGCACTTAAAGCTAGGTTATCTTTGTTTAATGAAGTCTGGAATTCTTGCCTGCCTCTGCATTTTTTCTTTTCCTTTTCTGTGTGTTTTCTGACATTATCTGCATTCTGAACTGTGGAATATATATTTGGAATATGCAATTTTACAAACCTTTTAACTCCTAAATTGTGCCCTTATCAGCACACTGCAAGTTGGGATATATGGGTTTTAAAATGTTCTATCCCATTGAAGTTGTTAGTGTTGATTAAAACAGTTTCTTCTCCCACAGGAAAATCAAAATGGCAAGCTGGTGGAAAAACAAAGAGGGTGACTCAAGGAACACACAAGACTGCAAAACAGGTACCTGTTTTTTTTTTATTGTGGTGTAAAATTTAGATGATTAAAATGTTTTGTCATATCACTAAAAAATTACTGGCTGAGTAATACATATATTAAACTGCGTACATTGTATTTTTAAAGCACACAGGTTTCAAAGTCAAGTATTCAGAAGTTAGAAAAAGCACCAGAATTTAGGTTATCTTCTTGGACCTTTATTTTTGGTGCTTCCTAACTTCTGGATGCACGTCTTGTTGGTGTTCAAGTTAAGTTAAAGAACATGCTGCTCAATAAAGTGAGACAGGATATTCTTCCTATAAGCATGCTGCTTATACAAAGGCTAATTACTAATCAAAGGAAATACTTCACTTCCTGACCTCATGTGTTAATGACTGAAGAATTTTGGGTTAAAATTTCAATAAATCCTAGTCTAGGTGAGTAAAAATTGTGAGAGAAAATTGGAAAGCTGGAAAACAAGCCTGAATGGGAAGTGTCAAGTAGAAACTGCCCTTGTTTTTATTCATGGTTTTTTTCTGTACTAGTGACAATCTTTATTACATCAATAAAGTAATACCTCAATCTTCTCTCAGGTTTAATACTTTTAGCAGTTGCTTTGCTTTGATTAATGGATTTAGCTGTTAGTATGGCTTTAGACATTTAGTGTTTTGAGACAATCTGTCATGTTTTCGTAATATGACAAATGGAAGATGGAATTTTTTTTTAAAGAAAAATCAGATGTATTTGCATCTTTAAAACAGGCACGTAATCTAGCAACTCTTAACCTTGTGTTATCTCTTCACACATTAGTATTTTACAAACACTGTGTATCTTCGTTTTCTTATTCTGTAAAGTTGGAGTATTATTGATGTGGTTGGGGCCTCCCTGAAAGGGTTACCCTGAGGACCATTAGGGTGAAGGGGTGGCATGCTACAGAGTTAGGGTTCCGTCTCTTTTAGTCACTTGGGATTGTGTAAATACTGTGGTTCCAGGAGAATACTTGATTGTTGTTCAGTGGCTGTGAGGGAATCACTGTAGTAAAACCGTATTGTAGAAACAGCGTGTTCCTAGCGGGTTAAATTAAGGTTTGCAATGGGCTGCTGAGCGCCTGTGCATCTTGGCACTTCAATTTGGCATTCAGCACTGTTATTTCTACTACATTTCAGACACAAGATACTGCTGTAAATTGGTGCCTTTTTTTCCTTGCTCTTGTTGAGCCTTCAGATTTAATTTTCCTTTATGTATAAATGGACCACTAATCTCAAGAAAATAAACTTAACAAGAACTCTATCTTATGCTCTCATCAACCTTACCTTCTTCTCGGTAGGGTGCTGGCAAATCTACATTCAATAAATTTCGGCATCTTGAGAATAAATATACACTTCATACTTTCCAGAACTCCAGGGCAAATTACTGGAACTATTTTGAGAGAAGGGTTGGGGGGGAGAAATAAGTTTTAACATCACTTTCATCAGCCACACTGAGTTACTTGAGATTTAAGAAGCAATATTCCCGTGTGTCTTAACTTCAGAGGCTCAAAAGCTTTGTCTTCTCTGCAGCTGCAGGTTGGAACTATCGCTACAAGTGAGATAATACGAGCTGGCCCCTCTGAATCTTTGCCATTCTCGGGTGGGTTTCGTTGCTCTAGTGAGGTTAAGCTTCAGTGTAGGCCTGCTAGATCAGGTCTATATAAGCCATTCTCACACTTGTGGTTAACAGGCATATTATTTGAGGAGCGGGGTGGGGGCAAGGCAAGCTATTTTTTGGTGTGTTTGTAGCCCCTGCAATTTTTTTTGGTTGGTTGTTGATTCCTCCCTTATCTTTCTTCAGACTAAGTGTTAGAAATACTTTGTCCTGTGCCTGTATGTTCCCTCTGAATATCAGAGAGATTGAGAGCTGATCATCTCTAGCCATCTGTGGCATCACTGTCTACCTGAGCACAACAGTAAGAAATACTGTCTGGCCAAAAGTGCACCCTTTGAATAAATACTGTTTAATTCCAGGAAGGATGATTAAGAAGAACAAAGCTACAGCTACGCAGCAGCAGATAAACTACTATCTTGAGAAGTCTGTATCTAATCAAGCACTGCTTGCTGTTTGCAGTGAAAGTTCAGTTTAGTTCAAGACACAGGTTGAGGTGCTGCTGAACAATATACAGATTAACTCAGAAATCCTGGTAACTTCTTGGTGTTCCCATTAAACATCTATACAGAACATAATATTCTGTATAAACTAGTACTAGTATCTTTACATTAAAAGTAGTCTTTGCTGCAGCTGTTAAATTTGACTGGGTGCTATCATTCATTTCAGTTAAGTGGGTGCAGATCCAACTTGGTTAAGTTTGAAAATAGCTTGCTGAGTTTGATCTTGTTTCGTGAAATTTCTGGAGGCTGAAGTCCATGTCCAAACATGGGATACAACTTGGGTTGTTCACTGAAAATTTGACTTATGTTTCCTTGAGTGGCGTATACCTGGCTGTGACAAATGGAAACGTACAGTGTTAGAACTGACTTGTATCAGGAACTTAAAATATTATCTCTGTTAAATAACCACCAAATTAATGCTTACCTGTGATTGTGTCTGTGAGAAATCTGGTAGTCCAGGGGTTTGCATCCTTTCAGAGGTGTTCTGCTGGAGCCTGAGTAACTAAATGTTTTGCCTAGACATGAGAAATCTGCTTACAGAGGTAATAATGGAACTGTTACAGTTCAACAATCTGTTTTCCTAATTAAGATGACTGACATGAGAGATGATAATTGGGTGCCAATACAGTAGATGGATAACACTTATTGCTAAGTATCAAAATATATTCCATGACACTCTCTCAAAGGTACATTTGAAAATGAGTCTTTCAAATAGTGGGAATGATGCACGGTTCCTGTTCCAAAGCAATGGATCCTTTATATCATATATATTAGCTGAATGAGTTGAAACCTAATTGCTACACCAAGGTCACATTTTATAAATACAAGCAGCAGAAGGTAACATGGTTATTTTAATATGGCTTTTATGATTCTGTAGTTCAGGTTGTGTCATTATAAAGTGTATTTTAAAGGAGCTGTAAATTAGCCAGTATCAGCTTTGCTTCAAAGGTTTATAATACTAGGCCTCAGCTAAGGAGCATCTCTCCAAGCTGCTCTTTTAAGAGGTGACTGATGTCACAGAAGAAAAAATACGAAATATTCTGACATATAAACCCTTCTGAAATTCCCATTCACTGGCTGTTTGATATGCATCTTTTCTGAACACGTCTCTCATGCATACGTTAGTCAGGGGTTCATCTGGAGTACACTGAGAGCATCTGAGATATATGCAGGGGGAGCAGAAGTGTTAGTACTACTGTAGTAAATCAGGTTCCCATCCTTCCCCTCCTCACAGAAGGAGCCTAGCATCTGGACACAGCTGCAGGTGACAGCATAACCATTTTGACAGTGCTGTATCTTCCTCCCTAATTACAAAGTGAAATTTGCTATGTGTTGGTGCTGTGTGGTAGAGGTACTCAGAGCTCTCCGGAGAGGGTAAGCAGACTGTTTCTAAACGCGCACAGAACTTCTTGTAGCTTAGGCCCAATTGGTTGGAATTCAAGGGGAATGCACACAAAACAGAGCCCCTAGTAAGGAGAATGAGGACAATTTTCTTGAGACTTTGTACAGTCTTTGGGTTTCTGTACATTTCATCATAAAAATACTCGATGATCTCTAAAGGTCCCTTCCAACCTTACATGTTCTATGATTCTACTTTCATTGGTAAGTCCATCCAAAACTGCACTACAGTTCCCGAGTACCTTATGTTGCCTGTGGTCTAAAATTACTTTTCCGTAAGAGTTCTCCATCCCCAAGTATAAACTTACCTGCCATTAAACTCCTCTTTTGGCACAAAGAAAGAATGTTTCCCACCTTTTTACACTGGGAGCAGAAAGGCTTGAATCCTGGTCATTTTTTCTGCTATTTGCAGTATTCTAGCTAAAGATTAGATACTATAATTACAAACTCCGTGTATGGGCTTGTGCGATGTGGTTTTTGACTGTTTTTATTCAATCACCAAAAGTTTTAGGTTTTAGAATGGAATGTTGCAGTAATCCCCACAGTGTACTCCAGCAAGAACTGATTTTTCTGTGCCACAGTGTATGAACACGACATTTATGGGGCTACTGAAATTAATTAAAATTAATTATTTTTTAAATTAATTTTAATAAAAGCCCAGAAAACACAACACCAAGAAGCATACTATTGTAGCATGTAGCTAATACCTCCATCCCAAAATGGTACACAGTTGGGCGTTACTTTGGGTTTACTGGAGGTGCTTATCTACCTCGCTGCAGTGGAATGCAGAAGCTTATAGAAGTCTATTGCAATAGCAGGATTTTATGTTTGTTCTCTGTTGTGGGAGAAGATTTAAAATTTAGTGAGGACAGTGTCATGGGGCCAGGGGCTGATTGGGTCTTTTCAGCCATGTAGGCATGCTTCAGAAACCTTTGGAATATCCTGTGCAGATGAGTGACAGTGTGTGTCTGTCAAGGAGACGCATCCCCATGTGAGTAAGGTCAACAGATAAATAACACTGAGGTGATGTATCAGTGCTTCCAAGCAGGTATGTGGTGATGACAGTCTCTGCCAGCACTTGTGAAAATAGCTTCTCCCAGCACTCCCATTGCCTGTAGTGTATTGGCAGTTCTCTGCGTCTGTGCAGAGTAGCACTAGATCAGTTAGCCTGCCTATTAACACTGAAAACCAAACAACAGATTTGTTGTAGTTAAAGCTGTTGAACTACAGCTTAGAACAGCATGAGGACGCTTTCAGACTTGGCATGAGTAGGAGCAGCTTGATTCGTTGGCATAGCACTTACATTGGGTTGAACTGAGATTGCAATGTTCACAGTGTGGTGAGAGGAGACCTTAGTGCGAGTCGTCTCCTGAAGTGTGAAAGCTTCCTTTCGGAACTAGTTCAGAGCTTCCTGGCATCTCCTCTGCAGTGCAGCTGTAACATATCGATCCAAGAGCTCACCACATCAGCGTTTCCCTGACGTTAATGCACATATATTAGAATGAGGGTTTACAAACGATAAAGTTCCATGTAATGTCTTGGTAATAGAATCCAACTGCAATGGTGTATCACTGCTGTGATTATTAGTAAAATGTTATTTTCATCTCTGGACCACACGCTTGTCAGAGTAAGTAATGCAGGATATATAATCAGACAATGTAGCTTTCCAGAGTGCTGAGAGGCAGAGTATTTTGTGCTGTTCCGCAGTGTGAACGTTGGGTTATAAATGTCAAAGAAGTTCTGTGTAGCTGCTGTGTATGTTTAAGGTAAGAAAATGTGTTTTAAAAAGGTCAGGTCAGTGGGATGATGTAGTCTTCTTCAGTGGAAAGGTTCTTGCTTACAAATGTTTGAATACATTGAACAAAATGTATATTGCCCAGAAGCCCAAGCCCTTAACCCGTTTATGTTTGGTGTTTTCCCTTGTGCCTTTTCAGAGCACTACCATAGACTGTAAATTAACATCAGTGGCAGTTGGAGAGAAAAACTTTGACAAAAGCCCAACAAAAACAAGACAGCCTCGAAAAGTTGATCTGCGAGCTCGATACTGGGCATTTCTCTTTGACAACCTTAGACGGGCGGTTGATGAAATCTATGTTACGTGTGAATCGGATCAAAGTGTGGTAGAATGCAAGGTAAGTCTTCAGCTGTTCTCTGCCTGTTGTCACCTGGTTCTTACCTTCTTCTTTACAAAAAAGCCAAATGAGGAATTAAAGCCTTGGGAACATGTTGCTTTTTGCAGTTAGTGACAGCTTGTAAATCAGAAAATTGACGGTGTTTTGGTTCAGGTTTTAGATGACGCTTTTGGTTTAGGCAGTGACTACTCTTTGATGTGTATAAAACCTGTAGCAATGCACATACATCATGTTATTAGATCTCAGGTTTTTTGTGAAATATTTTTTTGTTTTGTTCAGATTTTGTTAATTTTCTAACTGAACATTGGTTGATAATTCTCTTTCCCCTGTACTCTACTGTAGGTGGCACTGTTGTGATTCAGCTTTTTTGGCATTCGTTTGCTTCCTATTAAGTGGTTTAATTATATATTGCTCCCTTTTTGCAGTGACAGTTGCTGCTCTTCTCGTTCTCACTGTGGTGTTAGGAAAGTGATTGGTAAACAGTGTCTGGTTGGGATGTTGCTGAGAGACCTTTTCTGAATTTCCGATAACCTGTGTTGGTCATAAAATGTAAAAAGGATGCACGAGGTATGATGATCTTCTAATAGATCTGTAGAGACACTGTTATTTAACAAAAATCACTTCTTTAGAAACAGAACTTATCGGAATAAATGAAGAGAAATCAAAATAATACATTTTAGAAGAAAAGTTCAAGATAGGCCTTTTGTTCTCATATTAAACATGGCTGAAAACTCAACACATTCTGGAAATGATTATGTAATCACTGTAAAAAATTGCATATATCAATTTAAGTAAACATTTTTCTTATCATATGCATCTAGCTCTCTGCTGTAATCAGACACGGCCAAATTGACTTTAAGATTAGCATACAAATACATTTCATTGAAAGCAGGTTTGAAAACCGAACAGTAGCTAGAGGCTTCCAACTGGCCACTTGGTCTAACACAGTTTAACATCTTGTTACCGAACTGTCTTCCTGCCCAGGAAACTTCTCTGGAGAATTTTTTGGTTTAAGAAAATCAGTCAGCCTTGCATTGTAATTAGATTACCGTTTTAAACTTTTGTGACTGAAGGAACAGAAGCGTATTTGTAACATTATCACATATTTTTGGGGTTAGATATCATTCAGCATTTTAATCGTGCTACTTGATCTGTTCTGAGATGGAGATATTGCATAGCCCAAGTGAAAAGTCTTCATTATAGTAGTCGTTTGACAGCGATGTATGTATCTGTGTGTATCAGGTTACTTGTTTGCCAAACAGGGATGGAAAAAAATGCAAAAGGAGTAAACAGGGGAGTCTAGTATCATCTGTTGTAAAACATCTGTAACATTCATGTTGCTTTTACCTTTTGAAAGATCTTTCAGCACAAAAAATGCTTTACCTGAGTAGCAGGAAAATGTGTTTGTGCTGTGGTCTTTTGTTTGTGAGCTGTTCTTCTGAAGGTGATTGTTAACTGGCGATTATTACTCTTTCAATGAATTACTGAGGTTTCTCTTAATTAAGCTGTGAAGTACAGAACTGTTGAGTCTTGCAAATTAATTTTCCTAATAATGGTTCACTTTTATAAATTCTATCGATCGTCATTATTTATTTTGGAGTGGTTGTTTTTGACAGATATATTCCAGTTTCTAACAGAGGTGAAGCTGTCAGTGTGAAGCTAATCACTTGGAGCAGAATGTCTTAGCTGCTGTCTTCTGAAGTGAGTGCTTTATGCAGCAGCTAATAGATAAGCACGTAACATTTTTGGTACTATGTACAGAGGCTTCAGCTGGGAGCAATCAAACTCTTAATTAGCATGGAGGTATGCTTTAATTTTGAACGGAATGTTGGTGATAACAACAGATCCCTGTGGAATTGGCAAGTCTTGCTCGCCTCTGATCCTGAAAAGCCAGTGTTTGCTGTCCTCTGTCAACTGAAATACCTTGTCCAAGTGCACCTTTCGTATTATGGAATATATAGAAAGTACTTACTGTAGTACCTCAGCCTTTTAGGGATTCAGAAATGAAATTCATGATCTGACCTCAGAGTTCAGTTGGTGGACTCTGTTAAAAATCATTCCTATCACCTTGGTTCAGGAATCCATGTAGCTTAGTAGAAGGCCTGTGTCCTGCCATGAAAATAGCTTACGTTTTGATCATTCTGATTTGTCCATGTGTGGCTGAGTTCAGGTATATAATCATCATCTGCTTCTCTAAAACACTTAACCTAGTTTATTGCCTTGGCTTTGGTAGTCCCCTCTACACTGCTGTTGTGTTATTCCCAAGCACCAAGTTTCATACATGGTGTTGACTGTTCTGATGGTGCCTGGTCAGATCTTGGGCATCTCTAACTCCAGCCGCTCTAATGAGCAGGACTGTGAGGATGCAAAGTGATTTTATGCCTCTGAACAAGGCAGATGTGACTAATGGCATAAGAGGTATAATATAAATTCTGTGTGGTCTAATGAGGTATCAACCTAACTCTACCCTCATCACGAGAGTACCAGAAATGCAGATATAGCACGGCAAAGTTACATTACGCTTCATTGCCAGAATAATATCTACAGTGTGTTTATTCCTCTCCGTAGGCTTTTGGACTTAGGAGGCCACAATTCATGCGATCGTACCATGTGTCTTGTCTGTCCTTGTATAGCCATGATTTTTTTGACAGCTGTGCCATAACTTTTAAGACCAGTGGACCAATTTAATGTAGTCATTATAGAGTTCGTGAGAGTAGGTGACGAGCTTGGAAGAAGACACCCCAGTAAGGTTCACATTGCACAAAAAACTGCCACTCTGTCTTCAACATCAGGGAATTCAGGGAGAGTCAGTGAATGGACTGAGGGAAGAGGGATTGTGTGTGAAGTTATTTTTTTAGTTTTCTGGTTATTTGGGGCTTTAAAAAAAAAAAATTAATTGAAGTGCATGTCATTAGGTCATTTCTGGCACCAGAGGAACCAGTGAGGAGATCATGGGAAAACAGGCCCCACTAGGTCTGGAGTTTGCAGAACCACTTAGGCTTTTTTGCTTGGTGCTTTGTTGGGTTTTCTTTGGGCTTTGATTATTTTTTAGGTGAGAGAAGCTCAGCTAATTCTTACGCTTTTTCCATTTTTATGTATGATGGTACCGGTCTTCTGAATATTTTAATTCTACAATGAAAATTCTTTTTGAATAAACTTTTACTAAAGCTCATGCTAAAAACATCAATGGATTCTCTTAACTTTTATGTTCCTTCTGCAACTATTTTATACTACTTTAAAAAGTATGTAGTGGTTATAAATGTTAGAAGAGATGCCAGCGAACACATCAATTCATTTGGATGGATTAATGTGTCTCTGCTATACCTATAGAATTGGGAATTCTATATCGCCACATTTACTTTTCAAACCCATTTGATAGAATATCTTGTTAGCTCTTTCCATGAAGTACCATTTCTACTTTTACTGCTGGGCAGAAGTGCGAAACTGGAACCAAAATGGTTAAGCCCTTAACATCCCTCCTTGAAAAATTAAAAAAGGTTGAAAAATCGTTTCTATGAAGATAAATATATGTTATCAAAAGCTTCCTCAACTTCAACTTTGGAAGCGATACCCCCTCAAACTTACGTCGTGGTCAAATGGGCATGTGCTGTTCTGTTTAAACATTTTAGTTGCATGAGGACAGTCTTAAAAAAAAGCCCAGGTAGAAGTGGAGTGTGACAACTTCTGGCATTTAAAACCTTCAAATTAATGTGGTATAGAAGTGTTGGGTTTGAATTTAGTTTTGTACCTTTTGCTCTCACGTATTCTTACAAGTTGGTATAGTCTTATTGATTACATTGTCACTGGAGATCATGTTTGATGCTCCCAAATCGGAAAGGGCTCTAGTGGCTGGTTGCGGTTGAAACTGCAGATGAAGGGGTTGTGGTAAGGATACAAACAGTGGAGATGTCTGAAAGAGGATCATGATTGTGTGTATTTTCTCTCAGCTTTGGGCACTGCTGAAGTTGGTAGTTTGCTATTGGTTTGGAATGGAGAACTGAATCATGGATCTGGATATGTAGATAGGGCTGTGATGCTTCAGGTATAGGTATGACAAACCTAGTTGAATTATTTCTAAAATGAAGAGTTTTCAACTTCAAGCATCATCTTACTGTGTATAAACCAGGTTGTGAGATAGTGATAGCTGAAGACTGGGTATATTCTGACAGATTTGGCTATAACCTTCAGTATTTCAAAAGGCAGCTTGTATGCTCTGTACGTTAGCTAGGTTTCTGTCTCTCTAATGTTTATATGAATATTTCGCTACTTTGTGTTTTCTAGGTTTGGGAGACAAACTTAGACAGAAAAGAATTACTAATGCTTTTAAATCTCTTTTCTGCCTGACAAAAGGAATAATGCCCAAAATTATTTGTGGGTGGCATCAGGCAGATCTGTCAGTTTTGGACAATGGAGTTTTGGTTTGTGCAACAGAGAAGTGCATCTTCAGTCACTATTCTTCAGGTGTCTTCTCAGAAACTGAGTTTAGAGAGAGATACAGGTGTGTATATATATATTAAAAGCATCACGCCACGTGCTCTTATTGATAGAGTTTGAGCAACTGGATCCAGTAGTTAAGTATACAGTAAGTCTACAAGAATCTCACAGTACTATAAATTTAATCATGGGGTTTTTTTCCTCCTAGGATGAATTAATGGCTTCAGCTGGTTTTTTTTCTTTCATAAAAGCTGACTCTTATTATGTAAAAATCTAGTTCTAGGTTTTTTTAAGTTACTGTGTAGCAGTACTTAATGCTTGTACCGACTTGTGTCTTTACACCTAGCGTTGCTTATCGGTATATTCCTGTAAGGTTTTGGCAAGGTCAGTTTCTCTCCTTGTTTCTAAAGCTTACAGATACATTCATAAATCAGTCTACTTTGAGCAGAGTTCAGTGAAAACAGTTTCATTCTGCTTCAGATTCTTAATCCCTCTTATAAAATGGAGAATTCAGCAGTTCTCATAGTACAGGATACCCTAAAGAAGTGGGTGAAGCTTTTCCCTTAAAAGACTTAACATGTTGCATGATGTTACCACGCGGAGGAACCAGCTGAAACAACTTTAGTTAAGGCTTTCCAATCGGGGAGATATCTGTGAGAGAGTTAATGTTGATTGAAGGCCTCCCAGAAGGAGAGAGGAACTCGCTTCATTAGCGTCTCTTGCCAAGAACTGCTTGGGAGGGCTGCTTTTGGTTCCAGGTATGTTACTTCCAATGATTTCCATCGATGCATGCAGACTTGAGAGCCGTGGTCATCCATGCTGATTACTGGCTTTTAAGGCAGCCAAGAAAATAAAACTCTTTCTAAACATGTTGGAGCTGAAGGTAGAAAAACCAAGGTTTTCCTAACTTGGGTGTAAACTAAATCGAGAATAATTCTGTCCAATGTTCAGGTTGATCCAAAGAGGATCTTGATCTTATTTTCACTGATAAAAGCCAAGTTTAATTCTGTCCATTTCATTTTTTTGAGAATAAGTAAATAAGTTCTTTGGGTTTGTTTGGTTGGTTTTTTAAATTTGTTTCAGTTTTACAAATGTAAAAAATACCCTGTTCCAAGGAGGAAAGAAACACAGTTTGATACCTAAAGCTTTTTTGGGAGAATTTGTTCTATGTGAATTTTGCTTCTTTCTTTGTAGTGTTACAAACGGGAAGAAAGGTATCCCAGGATGGACTGTGAAGTAACTTACTTCCTTAACATAGGCCTTACGTCTTCTGTTTAGTGATGTTATGCTTGTTCCAGTGTCTTGGATTCCTCTGGGTCTCTGAGTGAAAAAAAAGAAATAATCTTGGCTTTGCAAAGGAATCAAAAATTTTAAAAATCTCAAACTGCAAAATCTGTGGTTTTTAATTGGGGTTTATTCAGAACTTTTCTGCTTTCCTTTAATTGCTACTTATTTCCCCAGTAGAGCCCTCTATTAAATGTGTTTCTATCCATTTTGTAACTGTTTTGAGTATTAACTTAATACCTTCTTGTACTGATGTTGTCATTCTTTGAATCTCTAGAACATCACCAGTTAGAAGAGGAATTTCAGCATGAAAAGAACTCTATTATGTATGACTGAATCTGTTTTACTTTTTGTTCAATAGCCCAAAGGTGATTAAGAGTTTCCCTGAAAGCCTAACACAATGATTTACATATTCGAACACACATACTTCTTTCTCCGTGATTCTCACGGACAGTGTTTGGATCAATAGGCCTTTACAGAATATATATTCAAATTGTTTGAGAAGGTCTAATTCTGTAGTTAGAGTGTGTCAGTAGTATGCTAGGCTGCCACTTGCCACTCGGTTGTACCCTATATGTCTCTTCTGTTTTGGAGTTTGGAGTTATTTCAGGAGTGCATGTGTCTTTTTCCAAATAAACAGCCTGTGACTGTGTTGTGCTGGTCAGTGCCACGTGCAAATCTTTTGTGGGCATTCACATTTTCATTGCTGTCATCTTCCAGGCATTGCTGTAGGTCATTGAAGGCAACAGTGAAGCCAGGAAAACGGGATGACTGGGCATTCAGTCTCCCAGATGGAAACAGATGGGATCTTTCAGAATGGTCATCTGTTCTAAACAGCCAACTGCTGAAAAGCTGCCTTCTCTCCCAGTTGGCAGTCCAGGTTGGCTGTCCTTCCTTTGCATCATAAAAATATATACGTGATTACACTTGTTGTGCAAATAAACTGTATGAGTAAGTCCCTGCCTGTGCCTTCGACCACTACATTAATTCTTGAGGAGAAAATGGACTGCAGTAATGGTTACGGTGCTCAGGAGCACGCCTTTGGCAGGTATGGGGTTATGGCTGCCATGTCATGTTAGATGTGAATCAGTGAGGAGCAAACTGTGGCTGGATCCCGTGCATTGCACGTTTGGATCTAAGAGGAGACGTGTCCCTGCAGCTTTTACTATTGAGACTTTGCTGCTTAGTGGCTTTGACAGGCCTGGTGTGAGAGCACGTAAAAAGGCATACCAGTCAGGGGAGCTTTAGTTATTGGAAAGCTGTTCCAGTTTTTTCCTCTCTGCCCCTGTTTTAGTGTCTTGTCATTTTACTGTTATCTGCCAGGTATCGAAGTTGGTATAATTAGAGGCCTTTGTTAGAGGACCATCTTTCTTTCATCCTCTCCCAAAGTAATAAGACCCGCTTTGGCAATTGTTTTTGTTTAACCTAACCCCAGAGCTGAGTTTAAATGTTTGTAATTCAGTGGTGTGTGAAAAAAAATGTGTACTTGAACAAACTTAGGTTTTCCAGCTAAAAGTCTCGATACAAGAAAATGGGGTTTTATTTTGGTAAATATGTAATCTAAAACACTCAGTGTAGATAATGAAGCAATATAAAGTTTGTGTTGTTTGTAAAATAAAACACACATTTCTAGCCTTGAGAATAAGCTAACGTACAGATGTGGTGACCGACTTAACTTCTCCGACAGTCATCCTGCTATTCTGAACTGTAGTGACTTTAAAATCCTACAATCTTCTGCGCTTCCTTGGGGTTTTTTCCCCCTTCTTTGGGAGAAGAAATAGAGAACATGACATTTTGCTTTGCTTGGAAATCACATAATGGCTTTGAACTTCTGTTTTTAGGGATTGTACTGGGCCTGTCTAGGACCCAGGTCAAAGTTGTCCTGTTTGAGGAATACAGGATTATTCTGGTGTAGCTATTCTATGTATTAGGGATCTTTCTTGACTGCAGCGTAATTAATCTGATCACCCAACTGAAGAGGCTAGAAGTACAACTTGGAGATAAATGCACAGAAACCAAAGTAATGGTTGAGAAATGGAGGGAAGGAAAAGCACAAAAAGATCTTTTTGCCATGTTGAGCTATTGATCAGAATGATGGAGAGGCGAAAGAAACAGTTGTATTGCGAGTGTCTTAGTTTTATGCCACCGATTTTCCTTTAAGGGTTGTTTTTTAACAGTACTGCTTTCTTTTGTCATTTGAACCAGCTCTTTAAAAATTGTATGGGAGGTATATGACCTTGAAAAATAATGGGATTTAAAATTGTTTTGACTCTAGCGCAGCCATAGTCTATCCCATAAAGGTTCCTT
The DNA here is from genome assembly GCA_020800305.1 of Porphyrio hochstetteri. NCBI lineage: Eukaryota > Metazoa > Chordata > Aves > Gruiformes > Rallidae > Porphyrio > Porphyrio hochstetteri. Next base: position 10,995,590 of record CM036915.1, on the reverse strand, counting down.
TTTGTCAGCACCTTCTCAAGTGGTACAAGTTTCCACTGCTTCAGCACCAGAGGGTATATCTGCTACACTCAGTACCGTAGGTGAGCTGGAGAGCTGTATTGATGTCCAAGACCCCAGAGCCCTGCATGCCAGTATTGTGTGTCACTAGGACAAAGGGATGGCGCCAACCGTCCTGCTCTATGCGCCAGTAACTAGAATTAATTACAAACCAATCGAATCCGTTGCAGCCAATTGGTAAACTAATTGGTAATTTTAGCTGTACATCTATATGTAGTTATCTGGATGCCTGTAACGACGCTTTCAGAGCCACTTTTGTTCTGCTCCATCCTGCTTGACAAAATGGCCCTCATAGCTTTAGGGAGAAAGATGTGCATCAGTGAATATGGGGCTGCTCCAGCTGCTTGTCTTGTTTGTATTCCCTTGTTCGTAAAACATGACTCGGGTTACAGCTGCATGGTCCTGCTCTGATCATTTCTGATAATGTGTAGCTAAACATTCCTGAAAATAGGTTAAGCCATTTATTGTAATTTTGCCAGCTAGCTTCAGAAATATGACTCATATTCAGATCCAGTCAGGTTTTTTCCTTTGGTGAGGAGTATCTCAGTAGCAGACTTGAAAAGTAAATGACTTGGAATTAAATTTTGCCTTCTGTGCTCTTATTGTTCGAAGCAGCACAGCTTACTGTGGGCTAACCTAAATGGATGTGAATTGAATTAGAAAGCTGAAATTTTATTAGGGAAACTGAAGAAAGAACTGGCTAAAATACTTGTTCATTTCTTGTAGCAGGCTTTGCTTACGAATTATTTTGGTGCTGTAAACCAACTGCCTTGTAAGGAAGGTTTTTTTTTTTTGTTAGTTTTTTTGGTGTGGTATTTCAAAACAAAGAGCAACTTTTAGATGAGCAGAGGTTTTCTGTTCGATTTCCCTTGTGTTTGACTTCCTGGTGACTTTCCCCATCTAACAACCAGCATATGCTCTGCCATGCACGCTAGTTAAAAGGATACGGATGTGAGAACTGAAGCAGCCTTTCAAACTTGCATTTGTGTTAAGCAAAACGAATAATCATCCATATCATTTTCTGTGAGGAAGTATTTTGCATACATTAGAGGCCCTTTTTCTATTAAAAGGACTGTTACAAGTATGGATGAAGGGGGCTTGAGGTTACAGACCCATGCGTTAGCTGTACTGTCATAGTGTGCTTTCAGGGATACAAATTTTACTGTTAAAATTTGTAGTTATACAGCTAGTACCCAATAGGTTTTCATTTGCGACTGTTCCCAGAACAGTTCTAAGTAGTAATTACTTGCTTTGAACAAGAAACTTTCCTACCAGTGGGAATAGTAAAGAATTTCCAAACCAGCAACACTTTGTCATTAGTGTTTTCATAGAATTCCAGCTTCATTTATGGATTTCTGTTGTTTCTGGCATGTTGTCAGGATAGAATACAGTGCGCATTTATCTTGTCTTTGGAAGAGTGGTTATGAAAACTTCTAATTTCTGATTGATGTGATGCTGACCTGTCTCTTGCCTTGTGCATGCTGGCTGTAATGGTCTGTGTGTTTGTGGTCACGTTCAGTAAATGATTTTTGAGTTTTTATGTGGAACAGAAGTGATTTCTTAGCTTCCTGCATGGTAAAGAGCTGCTCATTTCTCTTCCAGCGGCGGTAGACAACTACAGGTTGCGCAGGGAGCAGAGCTAAGGGTTGAATCATTGTGGTCTCTTGCTCTGCTGTGAAAAATTGGCAGGATTGCCTGAGTAAAGACTGCAGGATCCCAATTTAACTTTTAATTGTTTATTGTTTTGGTATGTTGTCTGACCTTGCTATAGACAATATACTTCTACATGTGATCAAACTGGAAATCGGTAGATACAGTCAATGGTTTCTAAAAATTTGGGATATTTTTATCAGAAACAAGTCTTTTAGCTCCCTGCTGTTCAGCCACTAGCATTTAATCTATGAATTTCTGCCTGATGAAGTGAAGTTAACTTTATATGTCCTTTCCTAACAGCTAATTTTGTTAGAGATCAACATGTAATTTGTAAGATTCTAACTTGCTAATGAAGATTTTGCAATGTTTTCAATAAAACTCCAGCACATCCACGTCATTTATGACAGCATATGTTTAATCCTGCCCAGAAATGATGGGATGGACTGGATCGCAATTAAGATCCTTCCTAGTTGTGTTATTTTATGGTAATGTGTAAATCTTTCAAGCTGTGAAATACAATCATGAATACAGCATGCAGCAATTAATTCACATTAAAATGCATAAATTCTTTGGCAACTCCATATAGGGCAAAAATAATTATTAAAATGGTAAAAAATTAATTGGTTTTTAATGGTCAAGAAGTATAATCTGAGTATTGGAGTTGTAAGGTCTGGATGTGCAATTACTTCATAGCCAAGAATGTGCAATTAGTGACATTTATTTTCCCTTTGTTACTAATAGGGGAAGAAAGTCAACTTTGCACCTTGCAGCTTGATTTGTTTATTTCGGGCACTGTGACTTTATAAAACAAGTGTGATGCTGCAGCCCTTCTCTGGTTTTTGCCTCCCAAAATACCACTGTGAGATTCTTTCTGGTAAAAAACTGCTTCATTGGTACCGCAGTGCTGCTAATCTCACTTGATAACACAATGTTGTTAATCTGGGCATGTATGAGCAACCATCATTTGAAAGATCTGCACACTTGAAAGCCTGTGGGATCAGGATACAGTTTGCTGAACTTCAGAGGCATAAGAACTACTTTTTTTTCCCTAATGCAGGGATGCCCAGATTCTCCAAAAGGGATTCCCTCTGTCTGATGCAGTTGCCTTTGTGTAACTGAGCATTTTTACTTCACAAGCAGGTTAATCACGTCATTTTTAGTCTCCCACAGGTCAGGCTTTATGGGCAGCTTTGCTTATTTGATTCAGTATGTTCAGCATATTTTAAGACAGCTCTGACAAAAAAAAAAAAAATCTGAGGCAGTTATGTATATTGGCAGTTTTTTTCTATTTTCTTCTTAGACGTTGGTGCTTGCAGAGATGTTAGAAAATAGGGTGGGTTAGATAGGATAAAGGTTTTAAATTCACATAAATATTGACTGACTGGGCATTTTTGTTTTCAGGGGTTTTTGTGTCTGGTCTTTAAATTTTTTTGTTTTGTTTTGGGCATGCTAGAGACTGTTAAATTTTCTACTTTCTTTTCAGTTCCTTTACTGGGGCAGTGGGATTGGTTTTTAAACACAAAGGTTGATGTTGCTTTTCAGGAAGTACTGATGATGCTCGATAACTACGTACGGGACTTCAAAGCATTGATTGACTGGATACAGCTACAGGAGAAGCTAGAAAAAGCTGATGCTCAAAGCAGGTAATTAGAGTTATATTTTTTTCATCCACATCCAAAAGCTGACTCATAGTAAACTTCATTTTGTAGCAGAACTTCAGCAAACAGGACCAGTTTTAATATCTGCTCTGGGGCATCAAGTAGGAAGTTTTCCTTTTGGATAGAATTGGTGTGAGGTCATAGAGGGGATTTTTATCCTCCCTCTAGTGTTATCAGTCAGCAGCTCTCCTGGGAATGGGGAAGGGTTTGAAGGCATGGTATAAGGAACGTAAAATGGATTACATCGCTGTAGTTTGTCCCTAGTGTTGAATTTGTGCCCTGGTGCCTAAGCTTTAGCCTTGAGAGGTAAGGGAGAAGTAAGGTTTTGCTGGCACAGCTTGTGCCTGTAGAATATGGGAGACGTGTAATAGATGCGAGTTCTTCCATTGCCCTTTGTTAGGCAGTGACTTCGCTCATCTGCCTTGGTAGAGACAACAAGTAGCCCAAACATGACAAAGTGGTTTTATTAGTTGATTATATGTTGTTAATCCTGTTGGTAGTACTGGAACCAGTTAAAAAACAATTCATGTAAGAGCTTTTCTGAATGTGTCTTCATCAGCAGTGGGCTTTACTAGTTTGACTTAGATTTTAATTGCCGGTTGTAATTTTCCCATAATCAGCTGCAGGAGCAAGAGTTACAAAAGAAAATAGCATCAGCTTCAGTGAGATGTACAATGAAACTGCTGCCCTGTATTCCACCTGAAACTGGGTCTGTTTGGATGAGAACATTTTATGTTAGTGCCCGTTAACTTAAATCAAGTGTCTAGTTATCTTTGCCAGTACATGTTTATCAGTAAATGTTATTGCTGACAAAGTTTGGGACATCAGCAGTACAATAGGGGTGGGTGGTGATATATTTTGTTAGTTCTAAAGGCGCTTTTTATGTACTGGAGATATTTGATACCTGTAGTAACTAAGGCAGTATCTAACCTGTACTGAATGCTCTGTTATGCAGGGTAGGAAAATGTAGGATACCTTAAATGGCTGTGGCCTCTTATGTGCGTTGTTACTGTTGCTATGACTAGAGGATGTTTCCAGTCCTTGTTGGTTTGATGTTTGGTCCCACACTAACATTTAAAATAAGCATCGTAGTCTTGAGAGTTTTTCATATTAAGCTGGCTAATACAGTTTGGAGATCGTGTAGAAACAATTGTGAAGACTTACAAATAAATCGAGCAGTAGTCATTACTACTTTACAGCATTTCTTGGTGCTGTTTCTCCTTTAAGGTGATAGAGGAGTAGTTATTGTGGATTTTACTTCTAAACTACTTTTTCCTGAATTTGCAGACCTACTTCATTAGCCTGGGAGGTAAAGAAAATGTCTCCAGGACGCCACGTGATTCCAAGTCCATCAACAGATAGAATTAGCGTCACATCAAGTGCTCGAAGAAGTTTAAATTTTGGGTATGAAACCAGATTCTAAGTTTATTAAAGCTAAGATAAGGATTTATTTGAAGCAGACCTCATTAACAAATTATTCTGCTATAGTAATCAGTATATTGTTTTGCTGTTCATTAAGTCATACATGCAATTACTTGCATTCCTGAAAGAAAAGCACACAGGAGGACCTAATTTTTTTTACTTACTCCACTACATATTTAGTTACTGGCCATTCCAAAGACCTGAAGTGTATATCATGCTGTTTAATATTATCTTTCTAATACAAAACAAAGATCAAACTGTCTTTATGTGGTGTTCTAAAATTGCCAGAATACATAGCGCGAATGACCAGCTGTGTGTACAAAAGGAAATATATGTCAAAAAGAGTGAATATAAAGTGTGATTATTATAATTCCGATGAAGAGCAAAACTGATCCTAGTTTAAATATAGAGCCTGTTATATGCTACAATAAAGCACCTATTTTGCGTTAAAATGAAAATGGCTGTTTGAATGCAGCTCAGAAATGTGCATAAACACCGGTTTAGAGCACCACTGGTGCAGTTTCAGCTCCGGAGAGCATGTATGTGTTCAGTTGAAGTCTTCCTCAGGGTGTACTTGTTGGTTCGTTCAGGTTTGTTGGGATCTAGAGCACATACTGCGCTGTTACTTAAGTTGTTACAATCGCAGAATTATTAAGGTTGGAAAAGACCTCCAAGATCATCTAGTCCAACTGTCCCCTTAGCACCTATATATTGCTTATTAAACCAAATCCCTAGGCACCTCATCTGACCTTTCCTTGAACACCCCAAGGGACAGTGACTCCACCACCACAATGACTCTGCAGTGTCCTTAGCAGAGATGTAATATTAAAATATATTGTCAGTACTTCTGAGTATTGAGCTCTCTTAAATTTTCCGTATCAAATATTTCTGCAAAAATACTACAAAGTGTGTTTGGTGGAAAAACTGCTCCAGTGGTGCTAGTCTTCTTGTAGATATTTGGGTTGATACCTACCTGACAGTGTTTGAGAGGTGTCTGCTTAAATGCCTGATGATAGGGAGACAATATGCACAAGTAGTGAAATGAAAAAAACTGGATCTGTTGGAAACCAATGCTCCTTTATTTTTAATTAGAATGCAAACAGCAGCTCAGCATAATGATGTGCCACAGCTAAGCCTTTTTCTGTGTGTAATAACCTGTTGCTATTGCTGCTGGAACTCTCACTCACCATTGGTGTGCTAAAGCAGCTGATAACAAGCTGAGTTTTCTATCCTTCGGCTTGCAAACTTTTCCTTCTTAGTCTGCTTGGGTGTCTCAAAGCAAGGCAACGCCAGACAACCGCAGTATTTCGTGTGTGTTTGAAAAAACAGGGTAGAAAATAAGGGTCTAGAGATACTCAGCACTATGGAAGTTTTGGCAGGATGCTAGGAATTGCTTGGAAGGGAACAGGCTGAAGGAGAAAGTGGTGTTGTACCACTGTAGAAATTCACAGTGAATGACTCATAGCTTTTGGTCATCTTTATCCCTTCCCAAAAGTGGTGTAGACAAAGTAGGGAAAGTACAGAAACTGGCAGCAAGAGCAATCAGAAGTATCCAACAGTATTGATGCAAAAAGAAAAGAATTTGGAGAAGAGACCAGAAGATGGGTGTGATAAATAAAAGATGAGTAGGAAAATTGTGTTCATTGCTTTTCATGAAAAGGAATTGGGAGCGCTAATTGAAATGCTCAGACACCAAGCTTAAGCTGACAGAAGTATTTTTCCAGACTTAGTATGTAGAATTTGTTATTATGTGATGCTTTGGATGCCAAAAGCATAAATTATTTCTGAAATTAATACCGTGAAATTCAAGTCCATCTTTAGTTATTAGATGCAAAGATCTGTTTAATAAATTACAACAACTCCTTGGGATGAATTGCTGCAACCTGGAGAGCATGCCAAAGGAGAAGTCCTCCTGTGCTGCGGAGGTCTGCTCGTCCCTCTGCTCAGCTGCATGGAACTGTCGGAGACGGGGTACGGGGCTTGGCCTCCTGTCCTGGTTTCCTCACATCAGATGGGTTTGCATACCCATAGGGTCAGTGGGGATTATTAAAACCAAACCAACCAACTGGGTGAGGTTTTAGAATTTATGTAATGATTCCCAATAGGTTTTTTTATGACTGACTTGATCAAAATAGGAAGTAATGACAAACCAACATCTCACTGGGCTTAGAATAAGCGAACAGTCTAGTTAGGTGCTGGCGGGATGGGGGGGGTGGTGTTCTACACATTTGTTTGAAGCTTGCAGGTTGTCCACTTCTTTATCTTCTGTTTGTTTTAGCAGTGAGGCAGCTGGATTTAAAACAGTTGGACTGTTTCGATCAGTGTTGTAAAGCTTGGGAGGGAAATCAGTTGTATTGTTGCAGATAAAACGACCCTTGTTACAGAAAAGAACTGGGCACTTCTTGAATGTGTGCTTCTGGAATGAATGCTACTATTTTCCAATTTTAAAAATTTTGCTTGCCTGCACTTGAATCTATATAGTTGGGTTTTTTTGTTCTAAACCTTGTGCAGAAATGGCAACTTTTTACAAAAGGCTAAATGAAATAAAATTTTAAATCCACTACAGTTCTGTCCCTCCAGAAATGCATGGTTCAGGCAGTCATTTGGACCTTTCAGAAAGGTTTTACAATTTATTTTTTTCTAAACAGGTAATTAATCTCAAAGATTGAGAGAGAGTGTCCTGATAAAGTTTTCTGACAAAGCGTTCTGTAATTTAATTAGACATTAACTAAGACAAGTTTTGACTTTGCTTTAGGAACCCATCAGTGACAATTTCTGCAACACGCCTGGCTCCTTCTGGTGTAAGTTGGGCTGATAAGGTGAAAGCCAATCATGGAACTAAAGCTCCAAGTCCTGAGCTGGCAACAGCACAAACCTGCCTGCCACCTCCGGTACAGAAGTCATCGCGGAAAAATGGCAAGTCTCTTTAAGCATTTTAAGTAATTTTCCCTAACTGTGTGGTATAAAATTAGTTCAGAGGCTGATGGCCCATTTTCGAACCAGCATGAAGCATAATTTTGCAAAATGGAGTGTTTAAGTATCGAGATAAAAGATTAATGCAGCCTAACATTAGCCTCGTGGCAGCGAAGTTTGGGACAGAGTTGGGTTTTCATGGACAGGGAACAGCCCGCTGTATTCCCACCAAGTAGAGTTCAATCTGTTAAAATCCAGTACGTAACACCTCCAGGTCTTTGGTCACAGCCTGCTAATCTAACTAGCTGCAATTTGGAATGGTTTAACACGGTGAATAATAATACACATCTGAGGATCTGCAGAAGAGCTCAGGATAGCTTTATGTGCCCAGGGAGGTGACTTTCTGCAAAATCAGCAGGCAGGATGTAGGAACAAATATTCTAAAAGCAAATTAAAAGGAAATGTTAGTAATTTGTTCTTTTTTTAAAGAAATACTACTGTAAGAAAGCATATTTAACATAGTTGCATGTTCAACCTAGTAGTGGTAGAAGTCTTGTGTAGTGGTTAGGAGACTTGTGATGTATTATGGAGCTAAGATACCTTGTCCAGCTGTCTTTCAGTGTAACAGAAGGGAATTCAGTAGCAGGTGGGTTTTTCTGCTTCGAAAAGAACAATCGAAACCGTACTCTAAACCTGGCTGTTTGCGTGAGAACTGATTGATGGCTCCTGTGTGAGGGGTTATCTTGCTGTAGGCACTTGTGGTGAGCAGTGGCAGTGGGGCTGAGGGTGTAATTGCGCTTTTCATTTTTGCGAGTAGTTGAAGCTATTCGTAACGAACCCTTTTTCTCTTGATTACTGCTCATTTTGAAGTGACAGAATCCAAGCTGTTGTTAAAGATCTCCTAGTAAAGTTACTTTATTAGCCACACAGGGAATAAGTGATCTGCACTTCCATATGGATAACATTGTTAGGAGGCAAACAAAAGACCTTATCCTTCTGTGAGTTTAGGCATTTGAAGACCTGAAGAGTCAGCCTTGTGCTGTATTTTATCAGCCGTTACCTGCTGCTGATAAGCTCCAGAAAGAGCAAAACCACTTAAGTCCTGTAGCACTGGCCTAGACACTAATTTTCAAACTCAAATGTACTACACAATTCGGGCATGAGACACTTCATTTTAAGAAAAAAGCAGTCTTTCTTTCTAGAGGCTTTGTTTATTCTTAAGAATGTCTTCATCCTAAGAGAATTCGCTGTTGGTCTCGTGGCAGAGCTGTAATGTTTTTAACAAATCAGATGCTCCTTGGGACCATGCTGTCATTTGTACGGAGGCTGGAATCACTTTGGAAAAATCAAATTAACCTGGCTGATTGGAGCAGAAGAGAATCTGTGACGCTTACACAAAGGGAGTTGCAAAGGCTCTTTGTGTGCATTATTGAGGCAGATAGGAGGCTTGTGTATCAGCTGCTCTGCCTGTCCTCCAGCTGGACCTTCCAGCGGTGCAATTTCCCTAAAACATGTTCTCTCCAGTGGTTTCCGACAGCATTGCTGTTAACAATGGCTTGTGAAGTGGATGAGTGGTACGGTGCGGTGACTGTTTCTTGGTTGGTGGAATTTCTAAATTTAACTAAGGGAGAGAGAAATGTGTTATTTTTCCAGATACTTCTTTAAATCACTTTTTCTGGATGAATAATTAGGTCACATCATCTTGTGTAATTTCCTCATTAAACTCACTTCAGAATTTTAATGAAATAGTCAAACAATAATAATTTTAACTTTTATACTGGAGTGCTTTCTACAATATGAACATAGTCTGGTCTTACTGTCTGCCCGGCTTACAGCAAGAGAAGCGAAGCAGGATGCAGCAGCCATAGCCTAGCAGGAAATAAACCCTAGATGCTGGTGGTACGAGGTGGGATAGGGGATGCAAGTTTAGAGTCTGTATTAAGACTAGAAGCAGGTGCTTGCAGTTTGAGTAATCATTTATTGTTTACATCTAACTTAGGGGAAAGGGGAGTCAGGAACATAGACACTCAGAAATAGCAAATGCCATACTTGAAATCTAATCGCATTAATCATTGTTAACAGCTTTCCTCTATTAATTGCTCAGGTCTGTAGCTGTGAATAGAAGTTCATTGTAACGTAACTAAGACTTCAGGCTCTGCGGGGGACACAGTCCTCTGAAGTGATGGCCTGGTTTGGGTTCAGACGTGCTGGCACATGATCTCATGGAAGCCTGTGTGGATTGAGAGCAAGTCACGGGAGTGTCGTCATGGACAGGAAAGGATGTTTTGTTCCTGACGGGGTTGTCAAATTTTTAAGCACAATTTCCATTGGAAATTTTATGCTTCTCTTTTTTTAATTTTTTTTTATTTCTTTCCCCTCTGGTATATTTAAGTGACCATTAAAAGTAGCCTGACAGTTCCCACCACTGGTTCGAGTCTTGCCTGTTAACTCACCATCTCTTGCTCTAACTCGTAAGCAGACCCCTTCTGCATCAGTACGTTTTCTCTGCTGTGTTTGATAAATTTTTAGTGTTCTGGTTTTCATGGCTTCTGCCCTGTGTTTTGGCCAGGTTCACATTTCTACATTTGCTTCCAGATTCTCAAGGTGTCACGGCTTTCCAAAGTGCCTCTCAGATACAGTAATGCTATTTTAGATTCAAAACAAAAAATAGAAATGGGGCTTAAATTTAGTAAGGAGTGGGGAAGGTCAGACGGGCTTTGGTAGTGTGTTACTTGCAAGTCAGTTTTCCTCCCAAGGAGGAACTCCGTCGAGCTTTGCACAGACTAGTCTAGATGTATTGTGTTGCTGTTGCCAGTGAGGCTGTTTGGCCAGTTCTTCCAGATGGACTGACTGGAAGGAGGAAGGTCCCCGTGGCTGTGAGGGCCTCAAGATGACAGATGGCTTGTCGCTTCCATGTAATACAAGAGCCAAGCAGGGACAGGGAAGTTCAAGTGAAACTAGAGAATGATCAAGGTAGTCATATGAATTATTCATTAGCAAAACTCAAGGAGTAATCAGACCCAGCATGTGATACTTAGCGCGTGGAGATGGCTGTTGTGCTGTATGAAAAGAATTGCAGGCTTAGGGAAAAAAAGACAAGGAAGGGAGGAAGGGTGATGCCCTACCGAGTATGAACTTTGCTTCAGATTAGGAGCTATGTTATCTCTTGCCAATAAAGGCATTAGCTTTTTTTAAAAAATTAGGTTTTGTTTCATTAAATTTGCAAATGTCTCTCACTAGTTTATGGCACACACCTCCCATTGAAGACAAATGGAAATGGCTAAATACCCAACTGATAAGGGAATTAAAATGACAAAGTAAATTCTTGGGCACAGCTCCTTTTCAGATGGCATGAAACAGCTTAAGTGATTCTAAAGAATTCCACAGCCTGATAAAATAATTGCGTGAGTGTTGAATAATAATTATGAATCTGACAGTGAACAGATGCAAATTAAAAACTGAAAACATGGCTTCTTAAAAAGATTGATCCTTATTGTGGTGAGTGTGATTATGGCTTTGCCATGCTCCAAAAATGTCTGATTCATTCTATTATTTAAGAGTACTGAGAAATATGCCACAAAACAAGGAATCAATTAGGCAAGGCAGGCTAGAATTTGTAGGTTTTTTGGTAGAAGCAACTTCTGTAGATACTAGTCAAAGATAGTAGAAGAAATCAGTACCATTATATTTTTTATATGTATAAAAGATGAATATATCCCGTTATCTAGATGTTAGTCCAACTATCTTTCCATGGTAGTTACTCCTGAAGGGCATCTCCCGATCCTTTTCTAATGTAGGAAAGATGCCCTGTGCAAGAGCTGACTTCAGTTTTGGCAACAAATAGAAGTGAAATCTTGCAGCAATCTTGTTTCGCAAACGAGGAGCAAAAGGAATCCAGCCCAGAAGCCCGCTGCAGTAAAGCAGCCAGAGGCTTTTCGCTTGGTTTCAGCAGTCTCCTGAACAGACTCTTCGTTGTCTGCATGTTACTTGCCAGGGAAATTTCTTGGGCTTGTTTTATCATAAGCTATATACAGCAAAATCTTTGTGGTCCTACCAATTAGAGAAGTGGGGCAGGAGGGGCTGTGATAGACAAGGGGCCTAGGCAGCCCTTGTTGTCCCACATCTTGCAGGGCTGGGTGCCTGGAGCTTTCTGCGGTAAATCTGTTTGTGATTCATGCGGAGTTAAAACCCTGTTCCCTGGGGTGTTGTTGGAGATAAGGTTGTCTCTGAGAGGGTAATAACACGTTTCCATCACTTGCTTCTGTAGGTGGTAATACTTTTTATCATAGGAAGATGAAGAAATGAAAATAATGCCAAAGTCGCTGGCTGGGGTCAAATGGAAGGTCTGTGGTAAAGCCAAAAACCAAATCCGTATCTTTCTGCCTGCCATTCCCCCCCTAATCAGCGGTGCACACTGAGGCATGGGCGAGCGCACAGAGGGGAGCGAACACAGACCCGCTCTTTGCGGAGGAATGCTGGCTCTGGTTACCATCCGTAATCTGAAGAGATCAGCTAGAGTCATTCACACGACGTTTTGGAATTTGGTTTACTTTACAGCATACAGCGAATTTTCTGGAGTAAAACAGCTTCAACCGTAAAATATCAAATTCAGTTCTCCTTTGCATCTGTCACGTTATCAGTATAGTTAAGGTTTGTCAATTGTTACGTAGCCATTTAAAAACAGCTATTGTATGTGCTGCTCATGCTAAATTTCAGCACAGTCCTGTTAACTTCACTGGTAACTCATGATTTGCATCAGCAAATCCAGCAGTTAGAGGAGCACTTACCGTTTGTACAATGCTAGGTGCCAAGGGGAGCAGTGTATGGAAGTGCCATTAGATCTGGGTTAGGCTTGTTTCCGGTTTACTTGGTTGCTGCTGATGTTGAGCATCAGTTCAAGTCCACCTGAAGGTACGACAGGTTTATCTTTTACTGAAAATAATCTCGTTTTTATGGACAGCCCTATGATGTTGTGCCCCTGCAGTGTTTTGTACTATTGCCTTTCTACTGAAAGCGTCAGTACTGGAATTTATGTACGTGGTTTAGGGAAACTGGAGGGAAATTTAACAAGACTCCAGGATTTTTGACAGTGAAAAATTAATGTTACTGTAAATTGCTTGAAAATAAACTAACATGTTCTGGAAGGAAGGGTCTGTAAAGAAGGTTTACTTGTCACCAAACCATCACGTGTTCCTTCTGGAAGCAGGTGGTGTTTTTAGAGAGAATAACACATTTATCCTATATTTGTAAAACCACTTTATGTTTTGCTTTTAAAAATCAGATCTGTAGAAATGCAAGGTTTAAGGCAGTCTGTCAGTCGGTGATGTGCAGTTCATCGTAGCACAGAAATCTTTCCTTGTTCTCACCACCCCTGGGTGTTTCAGGTTACGTTCTTTTGACAGCCAAGTAGAATCATATTTATTCCTATTCATATTTATATTAAACTTTAGTATTTGAGCTCTGATCTTTGTGTCTGAGCTACAGGACCCTCTTTGTTCTTAAAAGCTTCAGAAATACCCAGTGAATTAATTTCATTATATGACTTCTATTCTAGATTTCTTTCCCCTCTGTAAAGCAGACAATTTAGTGTTGCTTTTTTGATTAATTCTCTACTCCTCCGGGTAAAAATAACCTCCCACACCCTTCTCTTCCTCTTACATGAATGATCCTAAAAATAGCTTTATGCCAGTGGTATGTTAGGAATGTATACAGTTAGCTCTTGAGTTTTTTGCAAGAACTTCTGATCAGCACATAGACACGTGTGAGCTTACCTCTTGCACTTGTGACTTTTCCCATCAAGTATCAAAAGAATCACTTGCACTCACTTCAAGTTGTGTGGGAAATGACGTGCTGGTATTAATTGCTGGCCACAAAAACCTTATATATGGGGAGGGGGTGTGTATGTTTTACCTTGATAGTCTGGAAATCTGATCACACTTCAGACTTGACACTTTTGAAGGCTTTTCAGGTATATAACTGGATTTGATATCAGAAACGTTGATTGGCAAGCTATATTTAACAGCTATTTAGTAATTGGAGTACATGGAAGAAAACCACTCTTCTCATTTGCTCAGTCGGTTTGCAGTCCCACTGTAGCAATATTTTGCTATTTCCTGGAATCCAGGAAAAGCAATTTTCCCAAAGCTGACACTGCTTAACCTATTTTTATTATCAGGATAAAATAAGTGGAAAAAGTAAAGAAAGTATTTGTGGAACATTCTGGACAGGACTTTCCATGCTGATACGTGCAATTACATCTGCATTTGCAGAGATTTGCCCTTTTCAAAAGATCTCTAGGGTTACTGTTGCCACAAAGAAGAACAAGAGTGCGGTTGCTTTGTTGTGCTTTACAGTCCTGTGAAATGACAGCGTAGGCCTGAAGTACATGCTGCCAGTTTTCACCTGGTTTTGTGTGTGAGTAGCTTGGCTTCTTGAGGTAACAGAACCGGTCCCATGAATTGTGTCGTTCAGTGTTCGTGAAACTGATAGCACTCCTTGAAGGAAAAAGCTTTGCTAAAGAAAGCTTCATTGATTTTTTTTTTTTTTTTTTGTATTGATTTTTTTTTTTTTTTTTTGTATTGATTTTTTTTAAAGAACACTTTTATCACACTTCTGTAATGCTGTAGTAAAATAGCTTTGTATAATAATTCTATATATAGGACTCCCTTTCTCAGACTGGGGTGTTTTGTTTGTTGTGTAGATCGAAAGGATGCAGAGGGCTGGGAAACGGTTCAGCGTGGAAGGCCTGTTCGATCTCGATCCACAGCTTTGGCAACAAAAACTCCTGGAGCTGCAGAGTCATTGAAGTCCAAAGGTGACAGTGACAAAGAAAATGTCGCTTCACAACTGTCAGAGACGAAGCATGGGAGTTCTCTCCTGGACAGCAGTGTATCAGAAAGCACGGAGCCTGTACAGGAAGATCCTTTACATCAGTCTGAAGGCTCTCTTGCAGAGAGGGGACAGGTCAGTACAGTTTTGAACCATTTTCTAACCTTATATCTTGCAGCTTTTTCTTCAGAGCATTTTCTAAAGGTAATGTTGTCTAGACCTTTTATTCACTAACCTGATTGGAAAAGGATTTCAAAATAACGGCTGCTTCATTTACATTTATGGCAATGCAGTGAAACAAATAGGCAAGTTAAAAAATCGTAAGATGAACCGTTTATTTTACAATGCTGTGAACAGATTTCCCATGCTTTCTTAAAGCTCAGCTTTAGGCACATCCCACACACAGAAGATTTCTGGTAGAAAGACCCAATATTTGCAAGATTGAGCAATGGAAATATACTTGGAGTATTTGCTTTTCTCTCTGTAGTGTCACCAGGTATATTGTTTAAGTCCTTTTGACTCCAGTGACTTTGCAGTATGTTTCGCTTCATTAATTTTGCAAATATCTCTTACTAGTTTATGGCACACACCTCAGAAGACAACGAGAGTGCTGGCACACCGTTGCAGGAAGGTTCCTTACCGACGGTTCCTGAGATGCCTGCAGTTCTCACAAGTACTGACTGTGCTTCAGAAACTCTGCAGATTAACAAAGCTTCCTCTCTGATGACAGATAATACTGACTGTCATAACACAGAAAAACCTAAAACTGAAACTGAAATGGATCCCTCAGATATTTCAAATGTGAGTGCTGCCAGATTGGTAAGAAGCCTTGGAAGATTTCTGAGTAAATAACAAATCCATACCTTAATTGTCTCATTCTGTGTTGCCCAGTGTTTATTGTTAGCCTGCTGAAGAAACTCTGGAAAAGTCTGTGAGGTACTTGATTGTGGACAAAAAGCGATCTGTTGCACAGAAACCTTTCATGTTAGGATTTAATTCCAGTAATGCTTCTGAACTTAAATTAGGAAGATATAATTGTGCTAACTTGGAATAGGGATCTTTGCTCTCATTACTTTTTTTATTTACATGCTTGCCATGATTTTTCATTTCCTTCCATGATCAATCATTTTAAGTCAGACTCTCATGAAATTCTTACTCCAATTTTGCTAATTACTCAAACCTGAAGCACATGGGATATCAAAAATCCCAAATGTTGACCTCTGCCTTTTGAGACCAGCTGAACTGCTGGCTTGGGTCTTCCTATACAAGTAGCAGTTTTGGCAAATGCCGTTCTTAAGGAACAAATGTGAGGTCCGTGTTGTGTGGCTTCCCAAAATGCATGTCCTTCCTTGTCAGTAGAAGTCTGCCTGTTTCAAGATGTCTCTGCATGAGTGGGATTCTCTGAGTGGAGAATTGTAGTCGTGATTGTAGTCGTGCTATGGACAGTACTTTCAGGTTATGTTTTGGGGTTGGTATTTTTCAGAAACTAGATCAAAATTCTTTTTTGCAGAAGTTTTCCTGTAAATCACTCCCTATAACATCTTTTACAACCTGGACTCTGCTAGGTAATTTCCAAGTCAAGTATCTGTTTGGTTTTAGAGGTGTTTCTAACATCTCGTCCACTAACATAGTTTGGGATTCTCAGTTATTAATGGTTCAGGACACTGACATTTTGTGGGGTCTGTGTCACTTGTGAGCATTTTACTACTCCTGGTTAGGTTGCTTTGGACACTGATTTGTGTGTTGTCGCAGACTGGAAACGAACTGGGCATTAGAAAAGAGAGTCAGCTGGCATATTCAGGCTTACGTTCTTGTCTCCCTACCTTGTCATTCATGTTGAAAAACAAATAACAGCCTGAGATTCCGCCGTGTTTAACCACGGTGAAGTTGCCAGATACAGTTCTTTGGCAGATCTGTTTTCATATCTAAATACTACTCTGGAACATGATTCCTTTTCTGGAGGCAACAGCAGGACATGTCATTAATGTTTCAGGCTATGTGGTGCTTAGTGTCTAAGACTCTACGTATTGAAAAGAATAATAAGAGAAGAGCTGTCTCCATTGCTTTTAATGACGGTGTTTGCGTAATACGCTTTGGAGTGATGTGAATGGTAATTAATTGTTTCATGTAGCTATTAAATGAGCTAACAATTGCTAACAGTTTTGTATTTCAGTTACCTTCACAAAATAAAGCTGTAAAGGAACTACAGGTAATTAGAAGTTGAACAAAACATCTTATAATTCTCAACAGCTATAAGCAAATTGCTTTTTTGTGCCTGCTACTGATTTTGGTTTTATTTTGTTTGTTGTTATTTTTCTGGTTTCATGTTTTCTACAGTCTATGGCAGAAGTCCTTGCCAAGAAAGAAGAGTTAGCAGATCGCCTGGAAAAGGCAAATGAAGAAGCCATTGCTAGTGCTATTGCAGAAGAAGAGCAGTTAACGAGAGAGATTGAAGCAGAGGAAAACAATGACATTAATATAGAGACTGACAATGATAGTGATTTCTCTGTGAGTGTTGGATTTATCTTTAAAGTCCCCAACTTCACACTGTCTTTGCTGTCAGCAGAGTATGAATTTAGAATTCGTTAGTGTTTGCTTTCATATAATGCGACCTGTTTAAGATAGAAGTAAACACTGTCATGTAATAATTATATTATACTTTTTAAGGTACATTTAGTCTTACAAACTTATCAACACTCTGCAAAGTGTTCTGGTGTTGCAGTCGCTGTCCCCCTGCCTGTTTCTGTGTGTGGGAGAGCTGGGATTTATTTTCCTTGCTACCACATGGGAGCTACTCTAAGTGAAGCAGAAGTCTCCATTTCTGCTATCTTTGAGACGGGTAATTCAGTTTGGAAACCCCACCGAGTACTGCGGAGGTTAATAGGCATGTACACCTGCCCAGTCAGGTTTGATTTTACTGACCGGATGGTATTGCATTTCAGGCTAGTATGGGCAATGGGAGCATATCTTTCTGTGGTATGTCTATGGACTGGAATGATCTCCTGGCAGATTATGAAGGTAAAGTTCCATATATTACTGTGCTTGCATTGAAAAGATGGCAAAATTTAGAACAACGTCCATTTTCTTCACAGGTAGTTCGGGTTTTGGAAGACCCACCTAAAATCTAAATACAATTCCAAGTTATGTTATGTTATTTTTATGTTGTATGGGTCTATGTCCAGGTGGAGGCCGGTGACAAGCAGTGTCCCCCAGGGGTCTGTCTTGGGACCGGTTCTCTTTAACATCTTTATCAGTGACATCGATGATGGAATTGAGTGCACCCTCAGCAAGTTTGCGGATGACACCAAGCTGAGTGGTGTGGTCAACACCCTAGAAGGAAAGGAAGCCATCCAGAGGGATCTTGACAGGCTGGAGAGATGGGCCCGGGTGAACCTAATGAGGTTCAAAGTGTCAGGTGTTGCACTTGGGCCAGAAGAATCCCAGACATAGATACAGACTGGGAGAAGAGCTTCTTGAGAGTAGCCCCGCTGAGAAGGACTTGGGGATTCTGGTGGATGAGAAACTTAACATGAGCCAGCAGTGTGCTCTTGCAGCTCGCAAGGCCAATGGTATCCTGGGCTCCATTAGAAGAGGGGTGGCCAGCAGGGACAGGGAGGTGATTGTCCCTCTCTACTCTGCCCTCGTGAGGCCCCATCTGGAGTACTGTGTCCAGATCTGGGGCCCCCAATACAAGAAAGATGTGGAACTGTTGGAGAGGGTTCACAGGAGGGCCACGAAGATGATTCAAGGGCTGGAGCACCTGCCCTACGAAGAGAGGCTGGGGAAGTTGGGCTTGTTCAGTCTGGAGAAGAGAAGGCTGTGGGGGGACCTCATTGCAGCCTTCCAGTACGTGAAGGGAGCTTATAAGCAGGAGGGGATTCAACTTTTTAAAAGGATAGACAATGACAGGACAAGGGGGAATGGATTAAAACTAAAGGAAGGAAGGTTTAGATTAGATATTAGGGGGAAGTTTTTTACAGAAAGAGTGGTGAGGGGCTGGAACAGGCTGCCCAGAGAGGTGGTGGATGCCCCATCCCTGGAAGTGTTCAAGGCCAGGTTGGATGGGGCCCCGGGCAACCTAGTATAGATCCAGGCCTGAGGTTGGTGGCCCTGCCTGTGGCAGGGGGGTTGGAGCTCTGTGATCCTTGGGGTCCCTTCCAACTCATACTATTCTATGATTCTATGATTTTATGTTTTTTCCTTAGGAAAAAATATCTCAGTGTGTCTTGGGTCTTCAGTTCTCTTCCCCCGTCTCTCTGTTAGACTTTCAAAGTTTGTTAGCCAGTTTTATCCTAATTTATGGATAAAAACCCAGTAAAATCGCTAAGTATTGAAAACGCACAGGGATTAGAGATGCTTTGGTCTGTGTTTGCACCTTAGTCGGCCTCAAGAGAATCCATTTAATAGAGAATTTCAAGAGGAACTAAGTGTCACTAATTGCTCTTGTCCCAGAGAAGTGTGTTTAAATGATCAAAGTATTATTATTGGTTTTTATGCACAGCTCGTGAATCGTGGCGCCAGAGTAATTCTTGGGGAGACAGAGTGGAAGAAGAGCCCGCACGTCCACCTGGACATGGGATACACATGCATGAGAAACTATCGTCACCGTCACGCAAAAGGTGTTAGAGTTGTTACCTGTCTTGTTTAGCCAGTGAAAACAAGCAACCGAACTCATGGCTGCAGGAAGCTTCATAAAGGCTGGGGGGGAATAGCGTTGTAGAAATCCAGTATTATATTTTTGTAGTGATCTAGGATTGTGCTACACCGTCCAGTTAATAAAGATTGAAGACTAGAAGAACAGTGGTTACATTTTTGAGGCAATAATTGTCCTCCAGTGGCCTTTAGGTTTTCTCTTGTGGTAGATGATACAGAAATGTTCGCAACACTGCCTCACTTGCTTTTGCTCTGCTTCCTTTTTTATTAAAAGGACAATAGCAGAATCGAAAAAGAAACATGAAGAGAAACAAATGAAAGCTCAACAGCTGAGAGAAAAGTTACGTGAAGAAAAGACACTGAAACTTCAAAAATTAATGGAGAGGGTAAGCTTTCTGGAGTACAGAGCAGCCACTCTGCGGCCTTTCAGAAAAGCACTTTTTTTCACAGTCAGAGATTAAAGCTAGTGGTGCAATGAAATTTTCAGCTGAGTTGACATAATTTTCACAGATGACTAGTGCATCACAGATATTAAAGGGAGTACAACTTCAAACCATGAACCTCTGTGGGAGTGTGACGTACTATACTGACTTGGGTTCAGGAGAGGCAAGATAAAAGTAGAAATGTGTTGCATGTATCCAACATGAATGCTCAGACTCACCAAAGTGAAGAGCCAGGCCCTATTTTCAGTTAGTGTATTAGTAATGAATTTACTCCTTATATGTAGGAGAAAGATGTACGGAAATGGAAAGAAGAATTATTGGATCAAAGACGCCGAATGATGGAGGAAAAATTACTGCACGCAGAATTTAAACGTGAAGTGCAGCTACAAGCGATTGTGAAGAAAGCACAGGAGGAAGAAGCTAAGGTAAATTGTTTTGTTTTAAAGGGGAACTCTGCAAAGGGTTTTATGCTTGTGTATGTTTTGTGCTTTGGAGTGCTCATGAGTAGGTTGTGAAGGATGGTGCAAATTCAGTTCAACCATGTGAACCATGAAGTGGATAAATGCCAATCTCTAAAAAGGATAATTTTTCTTTAAAATGAATTCTAAATTAATTAGCTTTTCTGGGACATCATGATGGGTTGGACTGGAAGAAGAAATGAGTTGAAGAGCTGATAGTTGTCTTGCTGCTTTAGTTCCTCACAAAGCATGGCAGCATTTTTGGTGAGAACTAGTGCTTTTGGAAGAAGTGGAATATCTAATTTTCAGTTCTCTGATTTCTGGCTCATAGAAGGAGAAGTGGGGAGAGCTCCTTGCTCTTCTCCCATGTTAAATGTCTTCTCTAGATCCAGTGTTCTGTCCCCTTAAAAGAGGATTGTGTTGCAGTGATATATACCACTAAAATTGTTGAACAGTTGGAAATAAAGAGAAACCTACAGCTAGTACATGGCAGTTATTCCAAAATATGTGTTTTGTTAGTGTTCTTCTGGTTTTAATGCCTAATTCCTAAGACGAGCGGTATGTGAATGCTGTGGGGTTTGCATTATTCATACTACTGCGATAAGCATTGCGGTGATTAAACCCCACAGAGCCACTAGCTCACTCTCTTCAAGGTGGGATGTGGGAAAGAATCAATAGTGCAGAAGTGAGAACACTCATGGGCTGGGCTAAAGACAGCTTAATAATTGAAAATAAATTGTAATGAAAAGGAAACTAATGAAGAGGGGGAAATAAAACCCATGTAAAGATACATGCATCTCCTTAAAACTGAAATGCTGCATTGTATAGTGAGCCTGAATCCCAGCTGTGATCGATGCTGCTGTTCACCCATATCATTTAAGATAAGCGCAACAAAACTGATTGAGCTTTTTCACTTAGTTGCTGTTTCTGTCTCTTGGAGAGAAATGATTTCTAGATTACCTAATTCAGTTTCACATACCTTCATTATTATTTCATCACACCGGTGTGACTTCTGTAATCATATCAACTGAATCACACTCACCATAATTCCCTAGCTGAGCAGATGCTTCAAGTATTGTGTGTATTTAAACGTGTAGGATCATCTGTCTCCTGAGGTTCTCGGGTTCTGGAAATAAAGGTTAATTGGGCCAGAACGTTGGAGAGAAGTATCTGATGAATGGTGTTGCTGAAGACCATGGTAACTGTTGCTGCCCAATTGGTTGTCTAAATTCCCACAGCTTGCTTGTTTACTGAACTGTGAAATCCATTCTGTAAGTGGATTCTAGTCAGTAAATAAAGCAACAAAAACATCCTGGCACCCTTGATGTGATCTGTTGTTGTCTGTCCACATACCTGTTCTTCACTCACTCATGTTATGGATTCAGAGCAGGAACTTCGCATACAGCAGAAGAATTTCTAGTTCTACCACAGGTTTGAGTATGGTTTACAGCTGATAATTTTTTATGATTTTCCTCAATAACTGTCATTCCAAAAAATAGTAAATCAAATAAGAGTTGGGTTTTTTCCTATACATCTAAATTTGTAAAGCAAGCATTTGCATATCAAATCCTAAAGTTGTCAAGAGTTTCATTCAGCAGCCTTGTAATGAGGACAAAATATTGATTACCTTGATGAGCCTAAGTAGTAAAGAAGCATTTTCTTGGATGTTTTTATACACACTAAAGTCCTTTTGAAGTAGACTTCTCATATTATTTTCTTCTTTTATTCTTGTATATCTGACTGTCTTGTGGTTGAAAAAAAATAATATGCATGTTGGTCAAATAGACTGTACTGATAAGAAATATTAATACAGTGTGCTTTTCTTATTCATAGTATTTATAGTTTAATTTTTGTATTCAGTAAGTACCCATATACTTAAAGCTGTATGAAGAGACCTGTTGGATTCTACTAGCACTTAACATATTTTAGTGATTTATCCAGCTGGGGCTTGGCATTCCACGTTTTGTCCATGAAAGAATAAGACTAATGAAGCCTTCATTGCTGAGAAGAATGAGAATATTTCTCCTAGTGCTTACCAACAGTTTCTTGTTTTTCTGATACAACTCATCTTCATTCTTTTCTATTTCATGGGCTATCCTGTTTAAAAACAAAACCCAAACAAAAAAAATCATCACACCCCAAAACCCAACAAAAAACCCAACAAACCCCCAAAGTCTCATTCTCAACTCGGTAGTTTTCCAGCCCATTATGCGGAAATGTCCCACAAGTTTAATTACCAGAGGGACAACTAATAAATGGATGGAATTCCCTAAGAATGAAACTTAATTCACCTTCTCAGACCTTGCCTTACACCTTCTGGTCATTTGCAGGTGAATGAAATTGCGTTCATAAACACGTTAGAAGCACAGAACAAACGTCACGATGTACTGAATAAACTGAAGGAATATGAACAACGCCTAAATGAATTGCAAGAAGAACGTCAACGGAGACAAGAGGAAAAGCAAGCACGTGATGAAGCAGTTCAGGTATAATATATCTGTACTTGCAGGGGGACGATGAATTGGGTTTTGGTTTTCATTTTGGCTACGCAGTTTTTATTCCTTTCTATCTTACCTCCTTCATACAACTTTGGAAAGCTATACTTTCGTATGATTCTCTTTTACAATGTCTCAGCATTAAGAGGGAGAAAGGTAAGTCTGCAAGCCTCTCTAGCAGAAGCATTGCAGATGCTGGGTAGGTGATTCATGTCTGTCTAAGCTTTTTTTTAAAAAAATATGTTGCTCCATCATAAGAATATCCTTATGTTTAAGTGGTGCTTATAACTTTGGGAGAGGAAGCAGAAAAACTCCTTTTTGTATGACTGCTGTTGTCATTACAATACATTTTACAGGATCAGTGAAAACCACAATGCAAATGTGCTTGTGCTCCTGGAATCCTGGTTTGGTCTGGTTTCTTTGCTTTCTTAGTTTATCTTTTTTAATACAGGACTCCAGTACTAAATTTTGTATCTCATGCATCTGCACTGTTCTCTGTTAGAATCTAAAACATGTTTTATTTTTACATTTGTTGGGAATAGAAGTATAGCCGTTCTGCCAGAAAGGTTTACAATCCCATATTTCTTAATTAGCTACTTAATTGGTCAGAAAAAAGTAAAAATTGAGTAGTGAATATATTCATTGATAGCTGAATGATGAATATAACGTCAGTCCGTTTCAGAATCATCATTTAAACATTTAATATTCTATGGGTACATATGTTACTTCTGTACCACCTGTATCCTGTGGGTTGCTTAAATGTTTTTAAATACTCATTAACAAACTAGTTCTACAGGCTTTTATAGTGGACAGGCTTTTTCAGGATAATATCTATATTTTCACCAAAATATATGGCCAACTAATGTGTAGCTTGGTTCATACAACTGCTTTCAATGTATGTTCAAGCTTCTGAATTTACTCGTTTGCATGTTATTTAACTAATAAAAATGCAGTTCTTAGTCCCATCATGAAATGAAGATAAAATTCTATAAGCAGATCATAGAATCATAGAATGGCATGGGCTGGAAGGGACACCAAGGATCACAGAGCTCCAACCCCCCTGCCACAGGCAGGGCCACCAACCTCTAGGCCTGGATCTACACAAGGTTGCCCGGGGCCCCATCCAACCTGGCCTTGAACACTTCCAGGGACGGGGCATCCACCACTTCTCTGGACAGCCTGTTCCAGCCCCTCACCACTCTCTCTGTAAAAATCTTCCCCCTAATATCTAATCTAAACCTTCCTTCCTTTAGTTTTAATCCATTCCCCCTTGTCTTGTCATTGTCTACCCTTTTAAAAAGTTGATTCCCCTCCTGTTTGTATGCTCCCTTCAGGTACTGGAAGGCTGCAATGAGGTCCCCCCACAGCCTTCTCTTCTCCAGACTGAACAAGCCCAACTTCCCCAGCCTCTCTTCATAGGGGAAGTGCTCCAGCCCTCTAATCATCTTCGTGGCCTCCTTGGAACCCTCTCCAGACGTTAAAATACAGTTTCTATTCATTCCTTCTGGGTTTGGTTTTTTTTTTTTGCCCTAAAAGCAAAGTTAAAATTTACTTTTTTATCTCTAGGAGCGCAAAAGAGCCCTGGAAGCAGAGCGGCAAGCCCGAGTCGAGGAGCTGCTCATGAAGAGGAAGGAACAAGAAGCACGGATTGAACAGCAGAGGCAAGAGAAAGAAAAAGCACGAGAAGATGCTGCGCGGGAGAGAGCCAGGTAACTTGGCAATAGTCCCATTGCTTCCCTGCCCAGCATCGTTATCTTTTCCAGCAAACCACAGATTCTCAGTAAAAGCAGCGCCTTCTTAGCTCTTCAGGCCTAGTGTTTTACAAAGTAACATTAATGATGAACAGTGTGCAAGAGAAATCAGGTGAGTAATCATAAATGCTGTCATAGGTGTTTGTATTCCTTTGATACATGCACAATATAACATGAGGCTGTATTTTACTATATTATTCTTAGTTTTATTGCTAGCAAGACCTTTATAATTTGCCTTTTTTGTATTTAATTTAGCTTTCAAAGGAAGCAAGATTAATATCCCCATGTTACCCGTTTTCCTCTGCTCACTAGTAACTTTTGGATTTATTGGCATCAATTTGAGTTTGCCTCTTAGTAGGCACCAGAGATTGCATTTGTGAAGCACAAAGCCGGGAAATTGGGCTTCATTAATTCTCTTGGCTTTGACCCACTTCGTTTATGGTTTTGCCCATAATCAAAAGTTCATAAAGGGGTTTTCATATGGGCTCTTTGTCTGTTGAGCCAAACACAAAGTGCAGAGAAAAAAGATATTGGGTGGCCTTGTGGGCCAATCCTGTGTGTATTTAAAAGGCGAGTAGAAAAGGTGCTCAGGGATATGGTTTAGTGGAGGACAGGTACGGTTGGACTCCTATCTCCAAGGTCTTTTTCAACCTTGTGATTCGTGAATGCTTTACTTTCAAGCCTGATTCAGGAAAACTGCTTTCTACTCAATGTTCAATTAGCCAAATACTGTTTGTGTTCACCTCCTGTTAGTCTCTCTTTCCATACAGTTCCACTGCCACAAGCATTCTCTAAGACCTAAACAGACTATGGCAGGAAGTGTTTGCTAATACTTCCTTAAACGTTTTTATTGTCACTGTTTGTTTTCTGCAAAGCTGTCATGAAGAGGTGTTTTTTTTAAGATACTCAGAAATGTATCTATCCCGTTAATTCATCTTCCAAACTTGTGAGCAATTCTAGCTTGACATCCTAAAAAGCTTCAACTTCCAATTGGCTGTTGAGATCTCATGAATTGTGGGTAAGATCCGTGGCCTTGCCTGGGACTCTGTGGACCTTCACTCAATATATTGAGCCAACGTCACATTGAGATAGAGGGAGTTGGACGGCATCCTTTGGTGTCGTTCACCACTTGAGGAGGGTTAGATCTAACAGGAAGAATTCTGTTTATACTCATTTGGGAAGACAGAGACACTGTGTTTGTAAGGCTTCCACATCTTTCTGAGACTTGGGGAAGCCCTCGCAGTAAGCAAATTGGAGAGAATTGGCCTGTTGATGTTTGCCTTCTGAGGCCATCTATGGTTAGAATCGGTCGGAAGGCTCTGGGCATGGAATTCTTTTCTCTTTTTGTTTAATCAAGTCTTAAGCAGCCTTTTTCCTTTGTCGCACCCCTCCTATTTCATTATGACATGTGAAGAACCATAGTTTCTACCTACCTTCTGTTGGTACTATGTTTCAGCAGATTTTCCTCTACGTTTGCACTGGGTTTTCAAATGCTTTGTGTTGATATTGCGGTACCGTGCTTGCATTTGGTTTTCTGTGCCAGCTGCTGATTATAGAACAGAGACTTTTTTCCTTGATAATTTTGGGAATGAGTTTTGTCGCAGTGGCCTCAGAGTCACTGCATCTCCTTAGTAACAGTCCTCAGGTTTCTGTCTGATACAGTACAGTTAGAGGGGGATTCAAATGTCCTGGTTTAGAAGTTAAGGGCGAGATGAGCTTGGCAGGAAGCTGGCTGTACTGTCCCTTCCCATCTTGGGCTTTGGCATGTTTTGGTGGAACCTCAGGGGTATCGTTTGGTGTTTTGTTTTGTTGGGGGTTTTTTCCACACTGCTAGGATTTGACTCTTATCCTGAAGATTTAATACTTGCTGGAATGAGTAATTTTTGGAATATCTGCTCAAAGTTTCTTCAGTATAAGCTTTACCATGCGCATCTGGTGGTGATTAAAGCATCTGTATGAAAGGAACAGTGTACTTAAAACTGACTTTAAAAGCCCCTCTGCCCTTATGGTACATTAACTTGATTCCAGTAAGGTTTTAGATGTAATTTCAGAGTATTTTATATTCCAGAGAGTTGAAATCTGTAATATGGAAAATTTTGTTCTTGTCAATAGAAATCATAAAACTGCATAATGTAACCTAATAATGTAAAAAGCATGCTTTTCAGGAGGGCTTCTACAGGAGCAGGGCTGATGCTCTATAAATCAAAACTTTAGAATTTTGTTTCAAATGTTATTAATCCAAAGTATGCAGTGATAGTCATTTGTCATAGTTTGTAGGATTAAACAAATATTTAAGAACATAAGCTGAAAGAAATAGCTAAAATAGGCATTGGGCTTGGGTCACGTGTGTGTTGTGATTTGTTTCAGCTCGTGGTGCAAGTCCTGAGCTCTTTCAAACAAAAACAAAGACCGTGGTTCAGTCTTTCTTTATATACCTCATGGGAGATAGCACATAAACTACCTAATGCTTCTCATCCATCATCTCTTCCTCACCCCCCTCTGCACCCATGGTGGTTGGAAGGGAGCGCTTAGACTTTCTGAAAGAACAATTGTGTGTAGTGGTTACCGTTACGCTTGCTTCCTCCCCCGTCATCTTTCCTATCTGCTTGTGTATGTTCTGTGGGGTTTTTGTTTTGGAATGTTACTTTATCTGAGCTTTCTACTTTTACTGAAATAACTTTGGGTGGGTTTTTTTGAGTTTTCTGTTTTTAAAAAAACACCAACAACCAAACCCTAACAGAAACCAAACAAAACAAATCCCAGTGCAGCTGAGGTAATATTCTTTGTATTATCCTTTCTAGTTTTGTCACTCAAACTACTCACTCAAATGCTAGAATGCCTTTTAAAAAGATGGCTAATGTCTTTGACTTCTTCATTGCTCAGTTTTGCTCAAGGTTTTGATATTTCCTTTGGCCATTCACAGCTGCCAGACTTGCAGAACTGTTTTCTCCCATCCCAATTATTTCTGTGCAAGTAGTATGAGTAGCTGACTTTTTTCCTTTTTAAGGTTCAGTATATGGCTTACCAACCACTAGTAAGTTGTTCCCAGTGAAACTCTGATCTGCAGGTTTCTGCTTGATGGTTGTAGTAACAGGTGAAGTTACACCTCCTGTTCTTTTTTGCAGGTGGACAAACAATAAATCGTAATCTCTTCAATAGGGTGGTGCTTAGGGACTTCACAGGCTCTTGCTGATGTATGCATGCATTGGCACGGTGCTGTGGAGGGGAAGGAGAGTTGCTGAAAGTGAAGAGGACAACTTTAGTTTGAGGCATGATTCAGCTTTTGGAAGAGGGATGTAGGGCAGACAAGTTCAGTGAGCAAAGAAGGTCCTGGCTGCAGTTCTGCACAGAAGGTGGCAGAAAGATAAATGTCTAATCTTCTGCTGTCCTTCAGTATCTTGAACGTACAGAACTGCAGTATTCTACAGCATCGATTTCTCACTCATGGCTTTATCGTTTGATGTTGGTCAGAGTTTTACCTAAAAGTTGAGATATTGAGCACTATTCCTCTAAAACACACTGTCCCTCATTGCTGTATGTTTTGTCTTTGGCAATTTTATGCGTCCCCTTTGGTTCACCAATTTTAGCTGATGTTGGCAGGATAGCATGTTCATTGCTCTTTTGCAGCTTCACGTTGACTATCACTGCTCTGATTTGGCATGAAGTATGATCCAGGTTCTGCTACAAAGGTTCAAGCGTCTGCCTTTATTAAATGATCCCAATGAAAGCTTCTGTAAACTAAGTTGCTTTCTGTTGTCTTTCTTTTCTACTGAGCCATTTTCAGCTTCAGTTTTTGGGGTGCTTGTTTTCCCTCTCAAACATAAATCAGTCAATATTATGCATGCTTTGCAGGATCACAAGTTTTCCTGATATTTGTTATCTCTTGGTTAGAGATCGAGAAGAGAGGTTGGCAGCTCTTACTGCAGCTCAACAAGAAGCCATGGAAGAGCTACAGAAAAAGATCCAACTGAAGGTATAAAAGGATCCTTTAGTTAAAATAGACATCAGCAATGCAGAATTTCTGTGAAGTTATTTTCTGTAAGTTTTCTTCAGTGAAGGTGGCACAGTACGCTGTATGGTGTCCTGAATGTCACAACTTTACAAGAGATTTTTATTTAGACTGCTGCATTAAGAAGAGGAGCTTGCTGTGTACCATACAAGTTGGAAGGAATAGGGCTGAGCTCAATGGAGACTATTAATTTCAAAGCTTTGGACATCACAACAAGTAAACCTGTGCTTTCCAAGAGGCATTGATGTAATTTTGAATTAAATCACAAGGAAAGTCACTGTGTAAAAACTCTTGCGGTTTAGTGAAGACAGTTCACCAAACAGTGCTACCTGAAGGTATTGGAACTGATGCCATCATGTGTGGTGTGCCATTTGTTTCCTGAAGGGCTCCAGTTCTTTCATAAAGTAGGCACAAGGATTGAGCCCCTTGTAGTTCAGCTGAAATGACAACCAAGGTGTCAGAGGTTTTTATGACACATCCACTCAATTTTCCATCAATATCCACTCATATCCATCAATATTCAAGAGATCTTAAGACTTCTGAAATGATTTTTAAGGTTCTGCAGTGGAACTGTGTTTTAAAGTTTTAATTAATTAGGTAATTTTTAAAATTCTCAGATGGCTTATGTATAAGTGCAAGCAATCTTTCATTTCAGTGTTAGTCTTTTCTCTGATCCCAGTCTGAAGGCATCGTACTTACGTTTACTTGTACTGTGAAATGCAGCTTTGTTATTACATATTCCAGGCTCTAATTTTAAGTAATAGTTAAGAGTTTCTTCCATTCTCATGAGGGTTGGGTATGAAAACCTTCTGAAGAATCCAGTGAGCTGTGCCTGATACTGCAGATAAATAACAAGAGATTTCTTTTAATTTGTACGTTATGATTTCATATCTGCCAGTGAAAACAGCACTCTGTAAGTTACATATCTGTTGAATTGAAAATTGAACTTGTATTTTGTTCCAATGTTTTATTAAGAGCAAAACCAGAACTGAGTTGTTAAATGTAACAAAAAGTTTTCTAGAAGGTTTTGAAACAGATTATTAATTGCTAATCACATATAAACCAAAAATTATGCTGGCTGGTTTATTTTTTTTTAAATCACAACGTTAAAATATCTATAGTGTGTATGACTTCTTATGCCTTTGAGAGATAAAAAATATAGTCTAAATTTAACAGAAATGCATCCTAACTGTACAGTACTTGGTAATTCCCACTGTTTCTGTGCACATTTGAATTCCATTCACTGAAACTCAATGTAATTTTTTTTCCTTTGTTGCTGTGATGAATTTCCGTTCAGCATGATGAAAGTATCAGACGGCACATGGAACAAATTGAACAAAGGAAAGAGAAAGCTGCTGAATTAAGTAGTGGAAGACATGCTAATACTGACTACGCACCAAAACTCACCCCGTATGAACGGAAAAAGCAGTGCTCATTATGCAATGTCATGGTAAGTTGGCTAGAGGGAATACAGCCAGAAATGCAAGGCCAACCTGAGCTATGAAGCTACAGCTGATGCTTCATTCACATCTGAAACTCTGTCCCTGCTCTGCTTTTGTAAAGTCCACCTTACTTTTTAGATTGTTCTCTCTGTACATCAGGTGGCTTAGGGAAGATGCGAAAGACCTGTAGAGCTGTAGGTAGAGTGGGCAGTACTCAGTTGTTTGCTGCCATTTCTAAGAGAAGTGAGAAGTAGGGAGCATCAAATGAAGGTAGTAAAAAGCCAAGAATATGGCTCTGTACATAGCAGGTAGCTGGGCTGTGAACACCTTGTTATTGGCATTGAATATGAGTTCAGGAGATGATTGGATAAGCTGAGTTGGATTGAAATTCACTGAAGGCTACTAGATACAGAGAAACCACATCAAGCTCAAGAAGGTCTACAACTGAGCTTGGTCGGAGGCTTAAAAGTATTGAAAGGGAGACTGTTTTGTCTCTTCCTCTTTAAGGTTCAATATATGGCTTACTATATATACATATTACCATACGATAATATATATATGGCTTAGCATATATATGTATAATTGTGGGTTTTGGGTCACTGTTGGAAGCCATATGCTTTGTTGGGCAGACTTCTGATCTCAACAGGGTATCTCATCTTGCATCTGACGTTCCGTATGTCCCAGGAATGGCGGAGCAGAGGAAGTCATGCAGTCACTGAGCAGGAAGCAGGGAGATCTGTTCTTCTCAATAACTCATTTATAATAATACATATTACTGAATAAAGCCTTAAATCCTGCTAAGCGTTATTTCTCGTTAATTGCTGCATTTAACTGGATTGCACAGTGTCACTTGAGGCCGTGCTGGAACAGAACCTGCGGCTCAGCAGACTGGAGTCTTGTGCATTCACTGGTCGTGCGGTTCAGAATGGAAGTCCAAAATACAAAGTTAGGTTGAAGTCAAAATGGATGAGAAGCCAAGATTATTTTTTTTTAATTGCTTATTACAATTCTGGCTAGCGAATCATTATGTAATTTACTGTCAAGTCCTGCATAAAAGATGTTAATGTAAATTAGGTTGAGGAACGAAGTACCATGCTTGAAATTCTAAGCATACTGCTGACAAAATGGCCTATATCTAAAATACTGTTATTTATAGATTATAGAATTACTGCAGAAAAAAATTACTCTTAAGCTGTTGTCATTACAGATTTCATCAGAAGTG
This sequence comes from Porphyrio hochstetteri, assembly GCA_020800305.1. Classification (NCBI taxonomy): domain Eukaryota; kingdom Metazoa; phylum Chordata; class Aves; order Gruiformes; family Rallidae; genus Porphyrio; species Porphyrio hochstetteri. Next base: position 10,964,586 of record CM036915.1, on the reverse strand, counting down.
TACCTCTTCAGCCACATTAAAGGCAAGAAACACCAGCAGGCTGTGAGGGAGAACAGTAGTATACAAGGACGGGAGCTTTCAGATGAAGAAGTGGTAAGTTCTGTAATGTTTTTTCTAGATTACTTCTAGTATCAAATGCCTAAGAAGGTCTTGAAAGTTCTTATGAAGGCATTGAACAAGATGATTTGAGTTAGCAAAGGAAGAATGGTGCCTTTTTGAACATGGACTACCAAAGAAACAGTGGGTTCAAATACTTCACGCAATTCCCATTCGAATTAGATTGCGTCTAAAATGTGACTAATTGCTTTTCTGTTAATCCAAAGGTGGTTTTCATCTCACTACGTTTATTTTTTCAGAATAAAAATCTGATGCACTGCAGGTGTCTGCATTTTGCTTTACTTGAAGTCCTTTTTCAGTTACCAGATACGCTGTCCTATGCAGTAATCAAAACTGTAGTGCTGAATGACTCAAAAACATGCGATTTGAAACACTTTGCAAGTATTAGCTTTGCTAGAAAGAAGAATTACTTTTTCAGTGGCTTCTTCAGAAGAATTAGCACTTAGGGTGATTTTTAGGAAGCACTGAGGACCCTTTATACTAAATCCAGGAACGATGCTGTTTTGAAGAAAAGATTTCTGGATGATGGTTGGGTTTCATTTCTCCCTGCTGCTGCCTGGATCGAACTCCAGTAATAAGTCAACTACTGATCGAACTCCAGTAATAAGTTAAGGCCTTTTCGATGAGGCAAATTGTAACGGTCAGACTTTGAGTTCTGTCTTAGATAAAACCTTTGAATTCCCATGGATTGTACCTGTCAGGCATTAGGAAGAAATACTGTAGGGACCAATTCTCCAGGGCTGATTCCAATGTGACTTCATTGTGTTTGGAAATCTGTTTCCAGCCAAGCTGATTTAAGTGAGACTGCTCAGTACTAAGAATTTTTGGCTATCTCTTTCTGTCCTTTGCAGTTCTTATTGCTATTTTTATTTGTTGAAACCTTCTCTTTGTTTACAGCGTCTTATATTTTTAGTAGCTTATTTTCCCTTTAAAAAAAGCTCTGGAGAGTTCAGGGTCTCAGGTACTGAAAACAACAGAGGTAGTTATCTCTGGGAAAAGTGAAAAATACAATCAGAGAGATACAGTAGTCTGGAGGAATCAATTTTTGCTGAGTTTGCCTACCCCTTCCTAACTCTAAAGAAAGTATATGAATTCTCTTTTTAGTTTCTTTTCCCCTCTTTTACAGTGTTGTGTGGATAGAGATTTGGTTTTAGATGCCAGGTTTACCTAATTGGATGTGTGGGAGAAGGCTTCACACTGCATCCCTTCTCCTGGAAACAGGAGCTGTGAGATTTCCCAGAATCTTTCATGGTGTACACGCACTGAAGCGTGGGCAATCTGTAGTGTGGGCATTAGCTCTGTGTAGCCTTTGCTTGCGTCTGTGTCACTGCTGGTTCTCTCTGGACAGGTGTTTCAAGTGAATGTGGAGGGAAAGAGTGAACTAGTTTTTCTCTTGGCCTTGGTGTTACACACTATTCACAACATCTAATTTAATAGTTTGACAGTTCCAGCTTCCAGAAGAAGGGATCTCCTGTGTTGTTACTCAGCTGCATTTCTACTCGGCTGTGTTTCTGCCCAGCTGGTGAAAAATAAAGTTCCACTAGAGGGCACAGATATCTTCATTTTGGGTTGGATTTGTGTGGTGTCTGCCATCAGAGCTTAAACCCAGTGCCCTCCAGTGAGACATTTCAATGTGAACTGAAGAAGGCAAAACATGTGGGGTTCCTTGCAAACCTCCTTAGTGTGACAGCAAAAGGAGAGAATGGTTTTAGCTCAGTGAACAGCTTGGTGATTACAATGGCAGATTTAAACAGCCTTAATCAAAACAGTGCCTGGCAGTTGGCATGCTGGCAACATCTGGATACTTCTCTTGTTAAATATTTAGTATATTATTTAGGGCTGTATTTTAATCACTCTAAGTATACAATTCTGAATCTATATATTGTAATCTGAAATTTCCTTGCCCTGAGGGGATCTCTGTTTTGGAGGGGGTTTTTCAGTAATAAGATATGTGTGCTAGAAATGTGGTCACTGTAAAGTAGAAAAGCAATTTTATTTCTCTTAGTGCTCCTTTGTGTATCTCTTGATTCAGCACCCATAGTTAATGCCAAACTTTGCCTCCCTGCAAATAAGTGCTTGGTAACTTTGGAGTTTTGAAATATTTGAGAAAAAAATTCCCAAATATTCCCAAAGAAGTGAATTTTATTCCAGAAAAAATGTTATGATACTCATAGTTGCTTATTCATCACTGTTTCAGATTTTATAGTCGGCGAAGGTGTCTGTAGTGAGAACACACTTGTACTACTTAAAGTTATTGCTTGTCATCTGTGATGTCGATTATATATGCCTTGCCCGTGACCCCTCTTCTTTGACATAAATGATTTTTATTTATATCACCTTTGACCTAATAAAATTTCACCTTTAACCTTATGCACTTGACACCTCAGATAACTTACTCTTGCTCTTTGACTCATTTTGTGTTAAGCCTGTTAAGTAGAATAGGTAGCTGCCTAGAAAGAAAGCTTTTTTTTCAATTGTAATCTGACCGTAGAATTATTACTACTTAAAAAATCACTGAAGGACTTTAGATATGTTTCTTTTGACCGCTTTGCTATCACAGAAGGTAAGACTTAAGTATCTCCCCAAGACTTTGGGAATGGATTTATGTCAGTGACTACATGATATGTCTTCATACAGTAAGGATTTTTGTTGGCAGATTTGACTGTAAGCAGAAAGTCAGAAGCTGTACTGGAGGATCACTGACAGTCATTTCTGTGGGCCAGGTGGATGCTAATAATTGCTCTTGCCAGATAGAAAAAAAACCCCTCTTATATTCAAGACTTTTCCCTTTGCTGTAGCATCTCTAGGTTCTGTCATTTTACAGGCATCTCCCGAGGTAAAAGGAGACTTGATGGTTCAAGGAGTTTTCCATTGCTCTGGAATTAAGCATATTGTGCAGGAGCTGACAGCTACTGTTAGGTCATCAATAAGATGAACTCACTTGTAGACACAAAATATTTGGGGAAACTCACAAAGAAGATATCTTTGTTATGAATGGAGATCCCAAAAATGAAAAAGCGTGAAGTTCTTTTTAAGACTGTATGACAGCTTCATTTCATCTCAGCTTTTTGGGTTTTCTTCATTGGGGATTTATTCATGTCCAGATGAAGAGGATGTAGATATTGATTAATTTTGAAACAGTGGTTATCTTGTGAAAGCAAATTAAGTTCTATTCACATCTTTTACTTCCTGCTTCGTTTTTCTTTTGCCCAGGCTCTTATAAATACATTGATTTATGTAGATGGCAAAACTCTTTAAGCAGGTAAGCTTCAGGCTTCACTTTATTTCTGGAACTCGCAGTGCTCTCATGGTGCTGCATCATTTCACTGTCACCTTCAGCACAGTAACAATGGTCTGTCTGCACTTTCTCCTTCTGCTTTAATGCACGTTGTCTTCACCAGACTTAGAGCTTGACCTTCTTTTTACAGTGCTGTTCCTGTCCCTACTCTTTTAATATTCATGTTACTTCCCGTTCAGGAAAAGAAACAAACAGCACATGCAGTTCGGTTTCATTAACTCCTCTGGATTCAGTTTGAAGGTATAACTAACTGTTGCTGAATCAAAGTCTATGTGACACAAAGGGCTTTTGCCACTAAGGCTATTGCTTGAACAGGTGCCTGCTGAAAGCCATAGGAGACTGTTCGGTGACTTCAGTACACTGAGGAGTCTCTGCAAGGGCCTTGTAGGCTTCTGCTCTCCCCTGCCCTGATAACTTCCCTCTTTTTAAATTCATTTTTATGTCCCTCTGCTTCCCCTCTTTTTTCTGATGTTCCTGTGTCTTCTAGTTTCCTTTGAAAAATACGCATAGCATTGGTAATCCTTAGAGCTTCCTTCTTGGAACCATTGTCCTGCCTCATGTCTGCATCCCCTGGCATTGAAATAGCATGGCTTAAGGGCAGCACTCAAGCAAGAGCTGTGTAACTCCATACAGTCTGTGGATGTTTCTAATAACTGAAAGGTAATTCTAAAAAGCAGACGAAATAGGTAACTGTGGCATGGGGCCTGGCAGGGGTTTGGTTAATTTATGTACAATGCATGCTAGAATTTTCTGTATCCCAAAGCAGGACGGAGGAATATTAATCCATGAAAAATGTGCTTTTTTTATCAGGGGAGAAACCTGACTCTATTGCCGTGATATAAATGAAACAAAGAACTTTAGAGGTATATTTAGATCAAATGAAAATATAATCCTGTGAGGGAGCAGAGAGATTGTTGTCGTCTGAAGCTGGACAGTGTTAAAACTTGAGGATTTATAGGAAGGCATGGATGGTTGAGCCCACCCACATTCCTCTTAAAAAACCCAAGATGGGCTGTAGTGTGGGTTGTCAAGTTGTCCAGGGTTGCGGTGCAAGCCTTTTCTGGCATAGGTCCTCCTGGATTGGAGTGGGTTCTGATTTACAGCGTGCCTGCGTGTGCTGGCAGGTTCCCCTGGTACAGACACTGCTATGCTGGCAGGGTTGTGCTTTGGCCAGGATGTGGTGAGAGCCTGCATGCGAGGTGGCAGGTTGCTGGGTGCTGCTGTGAGCACCGGTCCAGCCACAGAAGCGTTAGAGCTGGGACAGCACACAAGCAAAACTGATGTTCCTAGGGAGTTCAGCTTTCTGAAGGCTTTTTGAGGTGAGGGGCTGGTTTTCTTTAAAAAACAAGCTGTTCTCTCCAAGTTGTGTGCTGCTTCCATTGTTTCTTACTAAGGAAGTTACTGAGGGAAAGAGGGGTGGGAAGGTTTTCGTGCCTGACCTTTCCTCTTTGCTTCTGTATTTCAGGGAGCTTTCTAGTCTAGAGACAGGGTGATGCCCAGATTTTGATTTTTTTTTTTTTTTTTAATTTAGTATGTTTTCATTAACAATAAGTTATATATATAGTAATTGGTTTGTTGCTTCATCCTTAGAAGTACTGGGAAAAATGGTTTTTGTTTTCCTTTCTGAATCAGACTTGTTCCCAGGTTCTTTTATTGAAACAAAGAACACTGTCCTGTGCACTGCTTTTGTAACCCAGCTAGAAGATAAGATTAAGCAAAACGGAAAAGAATAACGCTAAAGATGAACTTTCATCTTGTAGAGGAGTCTGGGGTATTTATACCTGTGGGTATGTGCCCTTACAAAATTGTTGTGCAAGAATAATAGTTCTCTCTTTTCCTCTTGAACATTACTGATGGTACCTATCTCTATATTGTGTTACCAAGTGTGGTTTTAGCCATCCTTATTCTGATTTTCACTCCAAAGTACAGAAAGTCCTCAGCATTCAGTTTTAAGTCCTTGTGTTTGATTATTCAAGGCTCTGGATTAAAGCTTCTATGTGGGTCTGATTTTTTTCAACTGTGAACTCTGTGTGTCTAAGGTCTGCAGCCTTGCTCTGACTTCTCTTTGTGCTTTCGTCTCTCTCAAACATCTGTCACCGTCTGAGTGACCAGGCATGACCGTTGCAATACAGGGAGGTGATCTTCAGTCGGCTCTGGTGCTAGATAATACTTAAATAATTCCTGGGCATATGGTTTGGTCATATATTGAAAAATATTCTTGTTTCTTTTATCCACAGAGTTACAGAATTTAGACTTCATTGTATTTTTTCCCTTGGCACCTGACTCTTTTTTTTCCAACAGTAGCCCATTTTCTTCTCTCTTGCTCAGTGGAAGCGATCTAAAATCACAAACGGGAATTCCCCATTCCAGTAAAGCCTCAGGTTCCAGTTAAATTTGCTTTGCTAGTTTTGGGGGGATTTTTTTGGTGTGTTTTTTGCCTTGTTGCTGTTTTTCCCTGAAGAAGGGAGGATATTTTTCTAGCATGTTGCTAGAGGGATGGAAGAGGCGAAGCATCTGTGGTGCATTTTTGGTTATGGATCTTTCGTGTCAGTTGGATACCTGTGGTCCTTTCAGCACAGGAACTCTGGCCTTGTAGTTCTGGTGTGAGTACGTTTGTCCTGGAAGAGGCTGTTATGAACAATCATAGAATTAAAAAGTTTAATCCATGGTGCAGTTTGCAGAAGGTCTCTTGGTGCTCTGTTCATCGATTCTGGGTTATTTGTACTTTACCCAGCAATAGCTTCTTGCCTTAAATATATTATGAAGTGGTGTTTTTCTTGGCAAAAATGTGCATGATAGATTGTTTATTGGCCATGTGTCTTTAATTGTGATCAATTGCTGCCAACAGCTGCACCCTTCCTCCTTTTGGCTTGGGTATCTTGAACATTCGCAGCCGGTAGGACAAAGTCCCACTGGCTGGGCCGACTGCACTCCTGTTACCCCCTTCCTCTTCCTTGCCCTTGCAGCCAACTGATAATGTCTCTGCCTTCCAGCTTTCTCCCCTGAGCCACAGAGTGATGTTTTCTCTGTCCAGGACGCAGAAGAAACAGCTTTACTTTGCCATCTGTTCCCATGTTTTGGAGTGACAAGCAGGAAAGGGAATGATATTGCAAAATCCCAAGAAATACCTCAACCCACTGTGTTAGTATGTTATTTGCTGCTTGTCTCAATGGCAGGCTGTAGTATCGTTGGATTTATGGGCAAGCAAGGTGACTGAAAGTGCGGTCAGCAGTAGCAGTGGTGTTTAGGTTGGACGTGCTAGAAAGCTGTATGAGTCCCTTGTTTAAAAAACTAATTAGCTTAGAGAAGTGAAGGGAATACTATTTCTACTTTTGCAGTAAGGAGTTGGTCTTCAGTTTTGGATGAATAATAAAGTTCTTTAATGTTCTGCACTCCTAAAGTAAATTCTAGCATAGAGATGAGAATAATATTTGAATATCCATTACTTTATGACCTGTTTCTTCACCCAATGTAGCATTTGTAATAACTCTTATTAATGGTAATAGATTAATACCTTCCTTACCTTAAAGCTTCTCCATATTTTGGATCCTCACTGGTAGAATTACAGCGGTATTTGATCGCAAATATTTGATCTCTTCATCGTCAAGCATTAATTGTGTTTCAAGCTGTCACTGGCTATAACATTGAAAAATTGAGTTTTACATTTGATAGAACTCATAATCTGCCTCAGCATCTGTTTTCCATATTAAATATTGTCCTAGGCTATGAGATAAAAAATAAAATACTGAGGCGCTTTGTTGAAACGTAATAAAATCATGAAAAATATTCCTGTGGTAACATGATTTAAAATTGAACCTTAAAAACCTCTTCAAAATTTGGCAAATACATCCCTTAGGTGATTATATACAAATGAGAAACTGCTATTCCTGATGTCGGTAATAAATAGCAAAAACACTTTTTCAATTATTTTCTGCAGTTAGAGGATATTGTTTATTTTTAAACAGGTAAAGATGTTAATTCAGAAGATATATGTAGGCTTCAGAATAGTTACCTATTGATTGGCTAGAATATATTCCTGATGTACCTTATGCTTATACAAAAATACTCGGTTTGCTGCTTATTTTTATTAAAATGGTAAATGAATGACACGTACGATATGATACAAGCTACTACAAGTGTTCCTTTATAATTGTCCTCATGCTTATTATTTTAAGGCTGATAGGAGAGGGCAAGTAAAAACAAGCGTTTGGAGGTTCTGGAGATCGGATTTAGATAAAGAGCTGGAGTCAGACAGTGTTCAAGTTCTGATGGTTTGCAGAATTGGGTTGGAAAACTTGTGAGAATAACTTTTCTTTCCAAACTTGGGGATTCAAGGTTGGAAAGAATACAAAAATAAAAAGAATAACCGGTCTTAGGTATTCTGGCACTTGTGCTTCTGTTCTGGCTAGAAACCAGAAATACAGAAAGGAATGAAAATTGCAAATAATATATATATGTATACACATACACACACATATATATAAACTTTTCAGATTCCAACAAAGTCACTTTGGCTCTGTATTTGGGGTGCAAGTCCAATGGCCAGAAGGGTTTTCCCCTATGTGAATTGGTTAGTTGATATGGGATGTACGCTGTACAAAGCAGACTGTACTTTGGAAAGGTCAGGCATTTGTGTGGCTGTTGCTAGCCAGTAGGATTTCACTCCAGTGCTGCTTTGTAGTAGCCCGGGACTCTTCAGAACTTATGGAAAACAGCACAAAACACTTGATATACTAGGTGATGATCCTGACCACTCCTGCCAGCGACTGACTGGCTTTTGGACTGGAGGATTTCTCAGAGCTTTCCTTCCCTGGCTGTTAGCGTTATGCGTTAGGACGGATATTGCTCTCCGTGCGAGCCAGCAAGGAGCAACATTCACACAAGAGAAGAACAGAGCATCTTAAGTTAGTACTGCTCTTACAGCAACAGATGCCAGGCTGTGATTTTAGTCTCTGCTTGAGCAGATACAGATGCTTTGCTGCAAGATTGTCCCACCTATGCAATCTCGCCCCAGGCAGGAGTCATAAAAAAGCAACACTTGCTTAAACAGAAAGGAAAAGGAAATAAGTATTTGTGTTGCACTCACCCCTCGTTGTAGGATGAGGAATTTTTCTTAGGAAGAATTCTGTTTGGCACGCTTGACATCACAATTTAATAAAGCTACTATAAATATTTGCTGAGTAGTGGAATGAATAGTGGCTTATATGTAATACAGAGAGCCAAAAGTGTCATAGTCAAAGAGATTGGATAGGGAAATAATTTCGCGGTTGCCTTCAGGCTTGCTGAATACTTCCATACCCAGCACTTCATCTGTCAAGGTCAGGTACGTGGGGACTCTTGCTGTAATCCGGACGTTAAATGTGTGTTGGTCTTGTGAATGGGTATTGTATGAGGAGCGTGTCAAGTGGGAGCTTCGTTCTCCAGGTGTTGTATTTTATATGGATTACTGAGGTCCAGAATTCAGTTTAAGGTTTGGTTTTCCTCATCCCAATTGAAGTGGGCTGTACTCAATACAGAATTTCAGCATTTTGTAGTAGTTGCTATGCTTGTGTAATTGTGTTTCTTCAGGAGTCTGAAAATTTTGCTTGATTAAATTAGTTTTTATCTTCTTGCTTGTTAATGAAGTATTGAAACTCTTAGAGGAAATTTCTTTCAGTTGTTTTAAAGATTACTTCAGTGGTATGTAAAAGTGATTTGAGGTCTATCTGGCCCTGTCGGATAACAGCATGTGCCTACACAGAATGCCACTGAAATATATTTACCAGGCTACTTTGTTTCATCAGCTTCATCGGGCTAGAGACAGGCTCGCTCTGAGAAGCAGGTACAGCAGGGCTCGTGATTTTTCAAAGTAACCTTTAGTTTCAGTGGATGCATGTAAATAACACTGGAGAGAAATACCAGGAGTATTTCTACTCTGCTGCGTCACTGAGCCATCACTGTACAAGCATATCTAGAGGGATATATACAGATGATCATACAGGAGAAATACACCAGCTTTCAGTTCTTATTTCCATATTTTGCAGCCATACATCACAGCCTGGCACAGTCTAAGTGCTCTGCATGGCACAGATTCTGCCGGCTTCGTGAAAGCTGATCCCTTATTTTGATCCCAGCTCTGCAACTTAGAGGATGAGCTATCGAGTATGAAAAATGATGGCAGAAATCTGATATGGGATGACCACCATAGCTGGTTCTCTTGTAATCCTGAGATAAAATGTCTTCTGTTAGAACAAACCCAACAAAATTATTTTACATAAGTCTTTAAAACAAAGCTTGAGAAAAATTCTGCAGCTAAAATTGGCATTGCTGGTGTAGAAACTGAACTTAACCTGCAGTGAACATTTTTGGTAGGTGTGAATGCAGATCTTAATGGAAGCTTTCATTAGAAAAGAGCCTTTACTTAATAATGCTTTGCATTTGTAACAGCCCAAATTCTCCAAAAATCTGGGGGTTTGCTAATACCTGAGGGTGTGGGGTCAGAACGTACTCAGCATAGCACAGAACCAGTAATGCCCCTTCACCTTGCCATAAACCCAAATTCAGAATGCCTCTATGGAGGGGGTAAGCTAGTCTCAATAATTGTTACTGCTTTTAGCATTTACTTAAGTAAAAATTATAACAAAAAAGCAAAAGGCTCTCAGGATGAAGTGTATAGACGACCCAGTTACTCTGCATTATCCTTGTTAGAAATAAACAACCCCAGAAGATGGATAGTTTCATTATTGCTCAGAGGAGGACAAAATTTTCCTTTCCAAAGACAGAATGGCTTCGCTCACTTTCATACACTTAGAGCAGTTCCTTTTATGGTGTGTTAACCTGTCCTACTAGTAGTTGTGGGGGTAAAATTACTCTGGAATTTAATTATTTAAAGGATTGGCCATCACGGTACTCCAGTGTGACTCGGCAGATTTAAAAACCTCTGATTTTTTCAGATAACTGGTAGGAACTTAATAAAGCACGGGAATAAGTAATTTTTGCTCTGCTCTGAAGCATAATACACAAGCGGGAGCAGCTAACTTCAGATGTCAGCTGTCATTCAATACCAAGCTATTAGTTAGACTTGTTTCACACCTGAATGGCATAGGCCTGCCTGCTGTGATAATCCTGCACTTTGATCTGTACCTTCAGAAAGTGACTGTGTTTGTGACGTGAGGTATTATTACTTCAGTCTCAGTTTAACGAGCTGGGTGCCTGAAGTCTGATATTAATCCGACCCGCCACACGTGAAAGCTGAGAACTCTGAGAAACGTCGCTCATGAAGGTGCTTGAGTTCCTGTGAACATAATGGTTTGTAACCATCTGGTGTGCCCTCATGGGGCGAGAAACAATCGTGCTTCTTGAGCCCTGTAGTGCTCTTCCAGTCATCTGCCAAAACACAGGTGAGATGAGCAAAAAGAGGTAGGTGACTGCTAAGGGGATACAAGGCTTAGTCTTGCTCATCAGCACCACAGGAGGAAGAGAGTGGACTGACAGCACCTGGATGGAGGTGTTCTGCCCCTTGGGTAAGGTGGTGTCTATTTCAGAGCGCAGCATGAACTTCCTTTTGCTTTGCTGTCACTTTGAAGGATAGAGCAAGGTGGTTGAAGATCGGATGAACCAACCAAGTTGCCCTGTTGAACAAAGATGCAGAACTGTGGTAATAGCCCTCATTAGTTTTGTGTATTACAAGTGCTTCATCCCGTAAGATGTGAGGTAAACTAACAGTGTATTGCTGGCCTGGGTTGTGCTAGTTCACTTGGGAAAGCAGGCGTGTACATACCAGATCTCACTGCAATAATAATTTGTTATTCTTTTGGATAACCAAGCATCCACAAAATGTGCCCGGTTAAGTATGTAAAGTTCAGTGGCAAGGCAGGAGCAGTGTCATAGTCTGTCCGAGGAACTCCGCTTTTCTTAATATTGACAAACTCAAACCCATCAGCTTCCAGTGAAGTTCCAGCCTGATGGTTTCTGGGTTTTAAAAGAAAGCTTCAGGGCAGAGCTATTTTTAGGTGGGATTCCTCTCTCTGAGAGGACAAAAATGAACTGGGGTTTCGTACCTGGCACTGGAATGGTTGATGTTCTGTGCTGCTACATACTGGTTGTAGGAACTAACTCATCAAAAGTGTTTCTCTAGTCTCATTCTGCTGAATCACACCGAAAGGGAACAGCCCTTGGGGATACTATAAACAACTTTCTTACAAGCTCTTCTTGCTAAAATCAAACAGATAATATTGGGGGGGGAGGAGGGTAGGGAAGCTGTTAGAATGACTGGTATGAATGGATGTGGCACTATCATGGTGTGAACTACTTGTACAATACGCTGAGGGGAAAATGTTGGGGTCTGTGAGCAGTTGTACAGGACAGGCAGTGTAGCAAAGTTAGTCAGCACTACTTTTCGAATCTGCTTTAGATGATTATGCTTGATTTCTTATGTCTAATATTAATTCAGTGTTCATTTTGCATTCCTGTGATTTAAGATAGAAATTTCAATTGCTGTTTTGACCAAATATATATATATATTGCTCAGTTATATCATGCTACAATGCTTTACAAAAAGCAAATGGTCTTTTTCCAGGAAAGTTCGCAGAGATTTATTTTGTTTTCAACAGGCATAACATTTTCCTGAATCGATGAAAGAAAATATAGGTTGTTTTCTGGAAAATACCGCCTATAAATTTTTTAACACTTCACCTTTTACTTGGAGTTTGAAGGATGCTTACAAAAAAAAAATCAAGGAATAACCATGTCTGATTGTGACACTAATAATTTTCAAGGATATATCAATAATTATCCTTGAAGCAGCGGTGACTTTATACATTCATCGTGCGCTCAAGATTCTGTAAGATAATCCTCGGTATACGAAAACTAGGGTAAATACTTCCTAATAACTGGCATTAAACTAGTCGTTCATCGTTAGGTGGAAAAAAGAGCAATTGGGTGTTGTAGCCCAGTAGTCCAAACAGCCATAATGCAGTGTGGAGATGTGGTTGCACTTGTTGTGCCAAGGTGTTTGTAAGAGAGGTTTCAGTAGCATGGCTGTGTCTGTTAGTCTCTTATTATCACAGAAGGGTGTTGTAGGATCATGCAGACTATCAGTTTGAGGTTTAGGGGGTTTTATTTGCATGCCTAATTTTTGGAAAGTCCACTGGTCTTTGGGATTGTTACAAGCACCTACATGGCCATTTCCGGATAGCACAGGGCAATCGAAGCTGAGAATAGCTCCGTTGGTTAGTCCTATCTGAATGATAAATACTAATTTTAAATGCAGACCTTGAACCACACGGGGGGTAGACCATACTTTCCCTGAAAGTGCTTCTGAGGAAAGGAAATTTTTGGTGACATTTTTATAAAAACATCTTGAAACAAAGCATTTATTTAAAATCCAACAGTGCAATCGCATTCCCTTTTCTGGCATCACTGCAAAAAGCACTGTAGCTCGTAACTAAAGCGCTGCTTCTCTGGGTGGCTGAGGTTCTACCAGTATCTTACTGAAATGCAGATCTGATTATGTGAGAGGAAAAGCAGTATTCCTATCAGTAAATGGGAAAATCATAAGTAGCAAATAGTTTCAATGTATTTTAGCTGCAGTTAAGACTAGTTTAGATCTGCAGGAAGATTTAAAATAACCAACTGGACTCAGCTCATTTAATGTAACGAGTTATGTCAGTTGACTCATAACTTGAAAATGATGGACGATGTTTATTCTCCTTCTCTCAATAATTATTTTCCCTTATTACAAAGTGCCTGTCACGTGTTCTTTATGGTGTGAAAAAAATCCCCATCCCAAAATTTACTTAAAATTTTGCTTCACTTTCTTAATACTTTGTTAAATATTTAGTGCTGCTGTTTCCAGGGAAGATAGTGTACAATCTCCATCATGAACCATGAGATTAAATATTCTTTCAATATTTTCTGCAGGAGCACCTGTCATTAAAAAAATACATCGTGGATATTGTGGTTGAGAGCTCTGTTCCTGTGGAACCACTAAAAGATGGGGAGGAGAAACAAAAAACTAAAAAGAAAGCCAAAAAGCTAAAGGCACGGATGAACTCCAGGTAGTGCAAACTTTTTTTTTTCCCCTTTAAGTTTTCTTCTAAACTTTCCCTTTTGTCCTTTAGTACAAGTGCAGTGGAAGGCTGAAAAAAAATTAAAATTATTTGCTTTGGGAGTGTCTTGAAAATAACACTGATGAGCCTAATTTATGGCCACTTTCTCTGATTGCGAAAGAAAACTGAGTATCGATCTGGAGCCCTTGGTTTCACCTGTTAAGAGCTTTTCTCATAATTGGATGCCAGTGCCCTGCCAAAACTGTAGCCTCTTCTAGCATACAATAGCATGTTTAAATTTGTGTAAACCATGCCTATTTTTCTTTCTAGCTATTGATTTTTAAATGAAGTATCAAAGAAAATCAATAGTAATCAACAAATAGAAGTCAGCCTGCTGTAGTGTCAAATCCCATGACTAAATTTAATCATTTTTTGTTGCCTGTCACAACAAAAAGAAAGTTAAAAATATCTCAAAATGGAGAGTGAGTTGTCGGAGCTGCAACTTGTTATTAATCAAAATAGTGACATGTGCAGATCGGTGGGATACGCAGGACCGCATCGGATCGTGCACTGGCGGCGTCACTCTTTAAAGCTGTGTAGCCCCCAGCTGAGGTTACTGCTCAGCTGGATATTGTGACACAGTTTTGCCTTTATCTCTGACAGTACTTCTCAGAAGATAAGGGTCATTGGTACGTATTTTCTCTGCCTTGTTTTTAAGCAAGATGAGAAAAGTGCCTGGGTGGATTTTTAGAGCTACAATACAAATGAGGTGTTTTATTAACTCGTTAACAGTGCTAGCAGTGGCACAGTAGCTTTTCAAAGCAGGATACTTTTACTATGGATTCCTGTTTCTGACCGTTTACCTCTTTGAATGAACAAATGCACTGTCTGACTACCACATTAGAAGACCACGTTGAAACTGGATAACATCTTCCAGGTTTCTGATAGCTCAGGGTGCAGAGCTGTTCGTGTTACCTCATGATTTAATGCAGTTATCGGGTCCAAAATTCTTTCTCGAGAGCTGCTTCTGTCGAATTTAGTCAGAGACTTGTCACACCCAGGAATAGGAGCTCAGATAAAGGTTTGTTATTGGCACTGACAGCTGACAAACTTTTTCAGAACATTTTGAATTTGAATGTGTCAGACTGCTGGGTGAGTCAGCATATTCATCATAAAAAATTATAAGCAAAGCAGTAATAAGGGAGCATCATTTCCCAAAAGTGATATATGACTGAAAAAAACAGGGAAAGTTTCAAAATCTGAGAGGAGTTATATCGGTGAGACATGAAATTCATGTCCATCAGGCTTGCCTTTAGTTTTTAGGGGTGACTAAACTTTTCCATGGAGCTGCTGCCCTTGAAGATACGTGAGGTAAACTGAAGATCTCACCACAAGTTTTCTACCCCTAACACGAAAGACTTACTAATTAGATACCCAGTAGCTGTAGGAAACAAAGGCTGTTCCATAGGATTTTGAACAACAAATGGATGAAGGGGGGGTGGAAATCAATTTTGGAAGTTAATTTTAGCCACACAAGTCTTGCCAGTCTTCTGCAGCTACTCTAATTGACACAGGAGTAATAGTAATTGGCAGAGTAATGACAAACTGCCTGGATGTTCCTGCATGTAAACGTTCAACTGGTAAGGTGGGGAAGTTCTCCATGTTCAGAAAAGGAAAGAGGGTTATCCTGAGCTACGCAGCTAAAGCAGTAACCTCAGAATTACAACATGAAGTACTAACTTAAATAATTGAAGTAATGTCTACTCAATTTTTGCCAAACAGAATAGGCAGGATTACCACCAGGTGGCTGGGAGTTCACTGCTCAAAAGCAACTCAGAATTTAGGTAGAATACATAGCACAAACTATGTAACTTCAAGGATAATTTATTAAAGATGGTATGAAGGGAATATGATGTCAATAACTCACATGGTTGCACAGGTGTTAACAGATCGTCTGCAAACCATGTTTTAGTACATGTTTGCAAATATTCCTCTTCTCTAGAAAAAGAAACCGTTATAACAAGCCAGCCCCCTTACACCTTAAGACTTGGAATTACACGTTCATTTCAGTTTCTAGGAGCTCTGATTAATTTAGCTTGAAAAAACCCAAGTAACTGCATTCAGATAGCTTCCTGTTGCTCTCCTAAGTTTCTAGATCCTAAATCACTGTTACAGTATCAAAACAATGTGGGGCAACGGTGAACGAGGGGACAAATTGTGATCGGTAGGTTATTAGATATGTTGGGAAGTTTTGCTAGTCTTATTAATTATATTTATAACCTATGCCATTAAACTGGTGCTATAGTAACAACTGATATATAGCTAAGTAATTTATCTCCGGTTAACGGGCTGCTAGCAGAGGAAGTCTTTAGTACCCCCCAGGAGCCTTGAGGAAAGCTAAACTGGAGCAACAGAGGTGGAGTTGCTGGCTAGGAAATACATACAGTGGAGATTTGCTTTGCAACGGATTTAAAGCCCTCAGGTCATGTTCATCTAGTAACAGATACTTTAGGTGGTCACTCACGTTTGAGTGACTTGGCTGTATGAAACTCAGAGCTGGAATGTGTTGTTTCTGGCTAGGAGGCAGGAAAGGAGGCAAAAGGTTAATAAAGGAATTGCACCTTCATGTTTAATACTAAGTTCAGTTGTGATTAATAGCTTTATTAATGATCCACAAATCAGGGCTAGCGCTAAGGGAACAATATGTGCCTGTAGCGTAAACTGGTTTAACCTGTGAGATAAGAGCAAGCCAAGGGAGTGTTGGAGTGGCTGTGGAGAGCTCGGTCCTTTTGGGTGAACAGACACAAATAGAAAGAAATGTTTAGTGATGTATCTAAGAGAAAGAAAAGGAATTGTGTCTCCAAGGTATCTTTTTCACAGTGCAGCAATAGACAGGTTTCCCAGTGGAAGCCATTGGCAATATCTTGGATTTGGGGAAAAACCAAACAGCTGGATGTTTGTCAAGTTAGCAAGAATGCCAGCCAACAGCAGTTAATGCTCAGTATATCCTGGAAATAAACAGGAAACACCATTTTTATAGGTGGAAGTTGCCTGGAGGCAGATTATTGTTCTGTTGCTGTCCTGAGGGGCTTTTGGCACTTCCCTCTGGGTTACGGGCACCCTTGGTAGAGATCGATCACACCCCTAATCCCAGAGCTAGTCCAGCATCCCAGTAACATGACCCTCAGATGGTTTCAACAGCTAAACGCTTTTACTGCCTGCGGGATGTTTCTTCATCACAGGGTTCCATCTCCAAGAAGTGAATTTTTCTGCATCCCTGCAGTGTCTGGATTGCTTTTACCTTTTTTTTCTCCCACCACTGTTTTAGTGTGTGTGGTTAGAAGAGGTTACAGGATTACTGCCCTGCATCCAGGTCTGGGTGAGGAGCTGTGATGGTTTTCACCTGTTGGTACAGGCTGGCTGGAGTCAAAACAAGCAGTGGAAAAAAAAAATCCTTGTCTCCCTTTTCCTGCTTTTTGGCATCTGGCCAGTGTAAATAATACTTTTAAGGGACTAAAGAGGTTTGTGTTTCTATTTCCAGCAGTAAAACAGTCGTTTGTGGAGGTATTTACTTCTGTGCTGCCTGCCTAACAGGGTTCATTCATTGCATTACAATATGGTCAGTAGTTACATAACAAATACTCCCGGGCCTGTAAATATAACAAATTATTTAGATATTAATTATAATCTCTGTGCTGTAGTGATCTTCTGATCTGCACCACATGCCTGAATTGCTGATGTTTTCATCAAAACAAGGTAGTTTTATAATAAGCAGTAGACTAATTGTTAATGGCTGATAATTAAGTGTCCGAATGGATTATGACAGGGCAGAATTGACAGAAATGCTGTGAGCTACAGACAATGGTCAATAACAATGTGTGTTTTCTCCTCCAGGGCAAAAGAATATGAGAGTTTGATGGAAGCAAAAAATGCTGTCTCAGATTCCCCATTTAAAGCCAAGTAAGCATTTAACTTTATGTATTTTAGACATACATATTTTTTCCCCTCCTGTCTGTAGCAGAAGTGCTTCCGAGATGTCCAGTGAAGCAGGTGAGGTAAGGTTCCCGCTCAATAAGGGGCACAATGCCATCTTGAATGACAGATGAGTTTCTAATACAGAAGGTCCAGTGCTATAAATGCAGGTTTTTTTCGAAGGCATTGTGTATCTTGAACTGTGTAGGATGGATGCAATAGTAAAGAAGAACACATGCTCATCCTTTTCTTCCTGGAAGCAAGAAAGTTCCAGCTCTGCGCTTCAAGACTGATGGTGAAAATTCAGCGCTGGAATTCTGGGACTGAAAAAATCTTGTATTTGGTCAGAAACAAAGGTTTATAGATGAAAGGAGATACTTTAATGCACAGATGTCTTAATTTGGCATTGAGATTTTTAAAGAATAGACCTTTCTATTGTCTGGTATAAGGCACAGATGAAAATGGATGGGAAGATTCACTCAAGACCTGTTATCACTGATGAATTTATCCTCCTTAGTTTGAAATGGAAAATTGCTCAGCTTTTGCTTTCTTTTCCATCCACACTGGTTGGAAAAAAAAACAAAGATAAAGAATATTTGAATTTCCAAAAATCTTTGGTGATAGACCTTACCAAAAGTTTTTAGCAAAGCTGTATAGCTGTAGCAGAAGTGGAAGTCAGTTAAAAAAGTGGAAAAGGAGTCCTTGCAGAACAGGGAGATTATCAGCTGAGCTCTGCAATTCTGCAGTGTTCAGTGTATTCTCAACTGACTTGGAGACGGAGAGTGAGTAGTGAGGTGACACGGTTTGCTGTTGTGAAGGTACTCAGTGTAGTAGGGACAAGAGCTGACTCTGATCATTTTGAAGACAGTGAGCCGACTTGGCAGTAAAATGGCAGATGAAATCCCATGGATATGAAGCACTACACAGTGGTGGGGGAAGGCAGAACATCATTGCTGGAAGGTGCACTAGAAGGTAGCCTTGTTTTACTAGTTACTGTTGGTTACAATGTTCAGTGCGTCGCCCTTCTGCTTCCTTGGTTGCATATACAAGTCGCCTGCATGCGTGTCTCTCACACAGTCTTTCCAGTAGCTTGAAAGCCTGCCCCTGAATCTCAGTATGTATTTTAAAATAATAAAAATCCATCACCGAGTTTGACACGAGGAAAAGAGTGCTCCCCACCAGATGGCACACCTGCATAAACACTCAGCAAGGAAGGGGGTGTTGCTGGCAGCAGCTCTTCATTTTGCAAGATTAGTTTCATGGCAGATTAAAACTTTCAGATTTGTAGCTTCCACGTTTCGTTTTTCTTTGCTACCAGAAAATTAAAAAATAGGATCTAGTTGTCAGAAGGTAGAAGTGGGGGGTGTTGGAGTGCCCCAGGAAATACCGATAATCTGTGCTGCTTCCAATTTAGTTTCTTTCTGACTTCTGATCATCGGTGATGTACTTGGGTCAGGTCTGTCTTGATTGCAGAGCAATAGAAACTCCGTTTTTTTCAGTTTTTTAAGGTTTGTTTTTTTCTTATTTCTCGACTTATCCTGAATTTACACTTTTCATTTCTCTTAATGAAATGCTAGTGTGCTTTCAGGCAGAATCTTCTGTCCCTCTGCTTTCTTACTTTCCTCCTCTTCTATTGCTTCTGTTAGGGCTGTACCCTTTAACATGTGAACTGTTAATAGCCACTGTGTAGCTTCCTTTCATCACAGGTCTTCTGGGAGAACTCTTTTACCATCTTCCCATAGAAACCTAGTGATGTAGCAGATGCTTACATTGACATTTTTAAAGCATAGTTTCCAATATCATGTTGTTATTGCCAAAATTACACAACCTACCTACTGTGAGGGCTTACGTGTTCATTGAAATCAAGGGGGTAACAGTGAGAGCTCAGGACTGTTTTGAAAAAGAAAGAAAGCCTGTGGGTCAACCAGAAGCCTAGTTTATTTCTATTAACATTTGTTTCCTTTACACAGTACAGAATACAAAATGGGAGGTGGATAGGGAAGGGTAGTTTTTATCTCTTTAGATAAAGGAAAGGATGCCAATGCAAGAAATGCCCCATGTCAAGAGTTTTAGCCCAGATCAGATCTGTTTACACAGAGAAACATATTCTTAACACAGGAAAAACTAGTAATAAAAACTCCTTTGAAAGAGAATTAAGCACAGAATCTACTTAACCACGTACATTAGGAAGAAGAATTATCTGAAAGAAGCAAACAGTAGTAGATCCCTGCCGACATGTCATTGCACTAAGAAGCTGTGAAAATATAGGTAGACTCTTGCCTCATTAGCCAGAACACAATGTACTGTACTAGGAGCTAATATTAACTGCTACTGTACCTGGCTGAGAGTGAGCGAGCTCTTGCCAACATGAGGACTCTTCACAGCTCTCCGACACACTCTCAAGGGGCCCACAAAGTTCCTGAGAAAAGTCACGTCACGGGATGAAGCGGGTAAAAACATGAGCGCTGAACGCGGTTGGTTGTGTCGAAACAAATGCCAGTACTTCTTGCTTATTCCGAAGGGAGGTTTGATGCACACAGGTTGGAGCGCAGTACACCGGTGAGCAGAAAACACTTCTTAGCTTGGTGCACTGTGGAATTTAAAAACTGGAAAAGTTCCGCGCTAATTCCTTTTAAAATGTGCCGCAGTTGGTAGGTTTGTTTATTTGCTTAACAGAAGCAAGCGTGGATGACAATTAAATATAACTTTGACGCTTCCTGGCAATTCCACATTCCTTCACTCCCTCCTCTCATCCCAAATTGTTTGTGACTTTGCAACGACTGAAACCATTTATGGCATGCAATTCCTTATCTGATTTGAGTTCTTAGTCATGCTGTCAGTTGTTACAGAAGAAAGACAGAACCCCGAATTAGCCCCTGGCAGGTAAAAAGCCTTTCTAGATCACCTTTAAGATTAAGCCACCTTAATATTGCAAGACCACCGATTTCCTGCTGCAGCTGATGGATCGTTTCAGTAGTTCTTGTTAGTTTATGGGCTGCGGATTTATAAAACCTTTTGCACTAAGGAAGCACTGATCCAAGTGCTTTCTAAGCTTTACATTGGTAAGATGCTAATATCAGTAAGCAGACGGGGTTTATCCTACTTTGATAGACATGGTATGTATGCCTTGTATGTATGTACACTTCCAGAGCCCTGGACTGGGTCCACAAGTGGGACTGTGAAAGGCTCGAAGTAGTTATTTTTTGAGAAATGAGACTTTTAGGCCTTCAGAAAACTTTGAAAATACCCTTTTTAGTATCTATTTTTTTAAAAAGTGTCCCTTAATATGGGTGGGGAAATAATTCCCAAACCCACCTTATTTGGGAGGTATTTTGCTCTCTGAACAATTTCACGTGGTGAGGGGCAGTTTGAAGGAAAAGGACCGCAGCCAGTCTCACCTGGCACAGCCAGCCTGTTGTTCCCTGAGTGTGCACTGGGTGGGCACTGCTGGCTCTTGGTTCCTTTGATAGATGCTGACGGGCTTTTGATGGATTCGTTGTATTAATTCACATGCCCTGGGAACCCATCTGAAAGTAATTCATTCATGTCCAGAGTTTGCCTGTCCAAAGGCATGGCTTTGCCTTTGTGGCATTCCCGGGTGTGCTGTCCGGAGCACATTTTTTCCAAGGGAAGGGAAATATTTTCACAGAGTTAGTGTTAGTGACATCTGCTTCCATCTTCTAACGCAAGGGTGCAGACCTCAGTGTTAAAGCAATCTACAGAGCGTAATTGTCATACTTCAACGTGAGTGGGGAAAGCGAGGTCATGAACGACTGCCTGAAAGGAGTTAGCAGCATTGCAGGGGGAAAAGCCTAAGCCCCCTAGTCTAATACTTGAGCCTGTCTGTCCTTAGGTGAGGAGGAATTGACTTTTCTGTGTTTGGGGCTGTAGGGCGTTTTGCTTACCTTTCTGTAAAACTCTGTAATGGGACACTTCTGACAGCACAGAGATGGGAACCACTGCTGTCCCTGGGAACGGCTGCAGCACAAAAAGCAGAGGCAGGAAATGAAAGATGGTTTCCTGTAAGAGGCTGCTGGAGGAAAGATGGGACTGTAGCGTAAAGTTTGTTCTTGCAGGGGCCCAAAGCTAAATGCCTTTAACAGCATGGTTCCTTCTTATTTTCCTTGGGGTCCATAGGATAAACTTACCCTATAGGTTTCCTTGGTGTAATAGGCTAGGGTCCAGTTAGACCAGTTACAACATGCTATGTGAAAATACCCATTACTGGAGGAGAAAACAAATCAGATAATCTCTGGAGCCGGAATTATTTGTGCAAAATTTAGTTTCCAAACAGCTGTGAACCATGGAAGAGCCAAAGCGTAAATAAAATGTAATTAAACTTTAAGGAAAGATAAATGCCTGCTTTATGATTGGGTGGGCGATAGATTCCATCTTCAGAGAACTGCTGCAGTATTCTTATGGGAATCCAAAGAAATAAATTCAGAAAATAACCTTTATAGGAGTTTTTCAGGCAGCTTCTATTTCAAAAGCTAAAGAAGAGCTGCAGATGTAGGTGCTTCCGAGTGAAGGGAGCATGCCACGTGTGCCACCCTGTTAATTAAATTAACTTTACTGCAGGGGGTGAAACTGCAGGCAGTGCAGAACAGTGCAGGGCTGTGTGTTGTCTTATGAGGACACAGCATAACTCCCTGTTTTGGGCTGGGCAGGAACTGCCACAGACTTTCCCAGCCCTCTCCAGGGATGGGCTGCATCAGGAAGAATTGGGGCTGTGTGTCCGGCTGGCATCTGGCCGCCCTGGGCAGGGATGTAAGGGAGGAATAACCACTCCTTCCATACAGGAACCACACAGAACCCAGCACTCTGCCTGGGTGTACTAATCCTTCCTTGCATGCGTTCAGTGAGCAGCCAAGAAATCATGGATTTAAGCACGGAAGTGCTGAAATATGCGATGTTGTTATTCCAAGGCTTTTTTCCTAAAGGTGAAATAGGGCATGTAAATATTAACAGAGATCTTTTTCCTGTAGCTTCTTAAATGCACTAAACCTGCTACAAATACACAACAACCCCAGGCAGCGCTATAGGCTTGGGGTGGAGTGGCTGGAGGACTGTGTGGAGGAAATGGACCTGGGGGTACTGATTGATGCACGGCTGAACATGAGCCGACAGTGTGCGCGGGTGGCCAAGAAGGCCAACGGCATCCTGGCTTGCATCAAAAATAGTGTTACTAGTAGGAGCAGGGAGGTAATTGTCCCCCTGTACTCAGCACTTGTGAGGCCGCATCTCGAGTACTGTGTTCAGTTTTGGGCCCCTCACTACAGGAAAGACATTGAGGCTCTGGAACGCGTTCAGAGGAGGGCTACTAAGCTGGTGAGGGGTCTGGAACACAGGCCTTACGAGGAGCGTCTGAGGAAGCTGGGATTGTTCAGCCTGGAGAAGAGGAGGCTAAGGGGAGACCTTATAGCTCTCTATAACTTCCTGAAGGGAGGTTGTGGTGAGCTGGGGGTCGGCCTCTTCTCCCGTGTAGGCAGTGACAGAACTAGAGGGAATGGTAGCAAGCTGCGCCAGGGGAGATTCAGGCTCAACATTAGGAAGCACTACTTCTCAGAAAGGGTAGTCAGGCACTGGAATGCACTGCCCAGGGAGGTGGTGGAGTCACCAACCCTGGGGGTGTTCAAGGAAAGACTGGATGTTGTATTGAGGGATATGGTTTAGTGGGAGCTAGTAGTAATAGGTGAACGGTTGGACTGGATGATCTTCTAGGTCTTTTCCAACCTTGATAATTCTGTGTGATTCTGTGATTCTGTGAATACCTAGCCCATGCTAAAAAGGAACCCTTAATTTGTGCAATACTTGGTTTTAATTCTGTTCCTATATTTGCTATATAAACCTGCAATATGAATATCCCTCATTTTCCCATTTGCAATGCAAAAAGATCAGATATTGTAGTCGCTGAACGTACTGTTTATTAAAGTTTACGTTAGGGTAATGTTCAAAGGCCAGTCAGTGCCTTAGGGTCTTCATGGTATTTCTTCTGCCTTCTCAATTAGCGGTTTGTGGGCAATACTAAAATCTTAATTAGTTAGATTTAAATAACTTTAGATAAAAAGGCATTAACTTGAACTTTCTGTTTTATTTAGCCTAGCAGATTTTTGGTTACTCATTGCTCCCTGTGCGGCATAGTAAGCATCGGAGGAATGCCGATCATTGGGGGTCAGAAGGAAAATTAAGTAATTGCCTTGAAATGTTTGGATTTGGACTCAACAATATTTCCATGCAGTCGCTGGATCGGGTGTTGATACCATGTTCCATTAATCTACCGTGCATACATCACATGTACAAGGAGTACAAGATGTACAAAGAGTCCTCTCTTCCCAAATCCGCTCCTAGCGTGATAAATTCTACATCCAAGCACAAGTCATGTTGCATAGATTTCTAGTCCTTTGAAACAGTCCTAAAATTATTCTTATTTCTCCGATGTTGCCAAGAAGTCAGTGTAAAGGATATTAAATTAAATTCCCCAGGGTTCTCTTGGTGGGAGGAGAGAGGTTTTATTTCCCTTCTCTTCCCTATGTGATCGCATAGAGTATGCTACCTTTTCTTTGGCAGGCGACCAGCATACAGTAGGATATGAGGATGTAAGAGGTAATTCTTTAATGTGGCAGAACTGAAAATTTATTCTTCACTTCTCTTTGCTGTATGATGCTGAACACACACTTGGAAGGTTTGAATTTGGATAAAATAGTCCAGAAAGACTTTTCAGCAGAAACAGAAAGCTAGCAGCTTTGTCTTGGGTGTTAATGTGTTATACAGCTTTTTTTTTGGGGGGGGGTGTTAAACTGAGGCCAGAAACTAAATATGACATGAACTTACGTTACATCTTTATAGACTGAGGGGAAGGAAGGGGAATTTGTCCACAGGAGTAACAGTGTAATATGCTTATTTTTGATTTGAGTCCTTGCGAGTAGGATTTTGATGAAAATTAAGCATTTAGTATGCTGATGCCTGATATAGATTAGGACAGTCCCTTTCTTGAGCCTCTGTGGTTAATCCCACTTGAATTCCATTCCTCTGATGTTCAATGAAGCAAATGGAAACCTGTCTTGCTGTATTCTGTCCGATGAAGTTACAATATAGTGTGGTGGGGTTTTTTTCAGTCCTTTGTATATGCTTTAATCGTGGCATTTGGGTAGATGCCTCAAAGAGAGAAAGTCTTTATTTTTCTTAACACGGTAGGATTTTGCCTAGACAATAGCCATCCTAAATCCCATTCCATGAGTATTCCTGACAGACTCTGATTCTGGATTGGCAGCAATTGGACTTTTGACTGGTGCTGCAGCCCACTCCTTGTGCTTGGCAATGTTGGTGGTAATCTGAATCACTGCCTGAGTCCTTCAGTTATTTGGGTTTCTGGTTCTGATTTTCCTTCCCATTTTAGCCCGTGGCTGCTGAGTTAGGCAGGTGGTTCCTCCAACCTCATTGTCCACCGAGGAAACAGCAGTGCAGAAAATCTCACCAGGATGTAATCTGCCTTTATTTTTTGTGTCTTAGAGGAGTCCTGGCTGAATATGGGTTGGTTGAGCTGACCAGGTGATAGGAAGTCCAAGACTCAAAATTGTGGAAATCATTTTTATTTGTACTTTAAAAACCATACAAGTATTTTCAGAGTCTCTTGAAAGCTTTTAACAAAGCTCTTGATGATTTTTTGCAAAGAGAAGGTACAGAATACCTCTTTCGTATTAAGTGGGAACTCTGGTTCTGCCCCAAATGAGTGTTCTGATTATTATTGGTTTTATAGGCATGACTGTTGTGGGATATTCCATCCCCTTCCTTGCTTCTTGGAGACTAGCTGCTGTAATTTTCTCTCTGCCATTACTCTGTGGTCACTTTGTGAATACTTTCTGGCCCTTTTACACTGATGTTTTCCCATATTATGATAAGCATGGACACCTTTCTCCTCTCTTTTCCCTCCTGTGTGTTTGCCTCTAGTCACAACAGTATTTCTCCCACTCCTGCTCAGCTATTGCCTGCTTGATCAAACCAAAGGCCCACCAGATTTGGAGCAGTCAGTAGCAGCTTTTAAGGCAGTGTTTGACAAATACATGGCAGGTTCTGAATGATGCTTCCCTCCTACTTCTCTCAGTGTCCAGTTGAGTATTTGTATCGCCTGCCTTAAGGTATCTACAGGTTTTATTTTCCACCTTGGGGTGAGATGGATGGTGCCTTGGATCCACAAGTTTCTCCTCTTGCCTAGCAGGACGTGAATAGCCCAGATGTGGATGCGTAAAATTGAAATGAATCCTAACCCACATGTGTCTGCATCTTTCCCACCTCTGCATTTTGGCTTCACTACTGACCCTCATTAATAAATTGCCCTTTCTGAGGGAGCCTGCAGAGTCACTACTTTTCACTTATTCAGATAACCCTCAAGAGCCGGGTTTTTTTATGATGCCTATAAGAAATTAGCCGAGTAGTCTGCTGTTCTGTTTCCCTTACTCATTGCAAGAGTGAACTGCTTAGCGAAGTGGGCGGAAAGGATTGCGTGATGGAAGGAAAGGAGGATTAAACCATGTTGACAATGAAGATGGGAAAACCAGAACCGAACACGTAGCTAATAAAGAAGCACCTTTACCACAGTACTGTTCACACTATCTCTCTGCCATTTCCCTGAAAAAGTAGACCATGGAATGTCATAGGCACTCTAAGCTGACTGCACCCCCCGGCTGTGCTGCATACTGTACTTTTCTGTATAGATGATAATGCTTTTACTGAAATTCAGTTAGATTTTCATTTTAAAAGTGACCATTTCCATGGCCAGGAGGGTTTTTACTTTAACTGCTCTTTGTTTTCTGTTTGCTGTTGAAGGTTGCAGCGATTAGCAAAAGACCTATTAAAGCACCTCCAAATGCAGGACAGCTCTTCACTGGGGAACAACAAAGTCTCTGCTCTGGACAGGACTTTAGGAGAGATCTCTCGTATTCTGGAAAAAGAGGTATTCTGACTTCTGCTATATAACTTATGATTAATCTGTAAACTAGGTAGCCCTTAAATGTCATCACTATGGATTCAGGAACGTTTTAAACATGTATTGATGAATACATGACTTCTGTGTGGCAAGTCGTGTCTGCTGTTACACTTTCCTGTGGTGGTTGCAGCAGTGAATGCTCCTATTTAGCCATCAGATTTTATATAGAGAGTTCTGTATAAGTGCTGAAAACACACTTGAATGATGCTGGATCCTCTGGATAATGACAAGCTGTACGTCCACTGTGTTTTCATCAGAACTGGTTTTAACCTGGGCCGTTTCCATCATCTTAGTTTGTGAGTATGCGCTATCAACAGTTTTTACAATAAGGGCCCAAAACAGTTAGCAGAGGAAAGAATCAGAGGCAGCTATGCTGTCACAGCCACCGTATTGTATTGCTGTGGCTGAGTTTGAAGGAGCACAGATCTGTTGAGTTTGTCCAGACTACAAGAAAGCCTGTGTGTTTCGGGTAAGGACAGTGTGCATAGATGTGGGACATTTCTGTGTCTTGAATTTTTTCAGTGCTTTGTTTGTAAAGCCTGGGGTTTTTTATTGTAATTGTTGGAATTTTTTTAGTTGATAGCATAGCATTTGCATCTTTTTTTGCCGTTCCATCATGTGGTCAGCCTGCTGCCTCAGTGCTTGGTGTCTTGTAATGCCTTTTTTCCCTCCATTTGAACCACCATACTGGAGTTTTCAGCTGGAACGTTCTGTTCTGTTCTCTCTCTAACCATTGGAAACACTTCTGTTTGGATCCGTAATCAAAAAATTGTGAAAATCAGTTCTGAGCAAAAAGTAAATGAAAGCTGAGGAGGGGGCTGCATCGTGATGGTTCAGAGTTGGTGTCTGTGAAGATGAGAGCTCTGCTCAGTTCTTTTCACAGCTTTGCCAGTGTGAAACAAAATTGCTGATAGCATATGCTTTTATGAACACTTCCTGGGACGCACAGGGTTCTACTGTCTATCCTTCCAGCTACTTGGAGCGGCTTGTAGCATTTTTTAAAGAGTTGTGACAGTTTCAAACTTTGTTTCTGTTAATTATTGAAAAAATCACTTTATTTCAAAACAACAGACATCATGTTTTTGCCTGAGTGCTAGGAAAAGATGTGTTTGTTTTGAAAGTTACGTAAATAACTCCTGTAACTCTTACTGGAAAGTGGTGGTATATCCAGCCTGTTATCAGGAGATGTTTTCTGAGGTGTTTTTTTGTTACAATGAGACATGAATTGCAGCTAAATTTAATCATTCCTAACGTTTTGCTGCTTGTTAAGTCTGCAGCGGGGAATTAGAAGATAAATGAGATGGTACTAATACCTATGCATCATTTTGTTGTTGATTTGGGTTTTTTACCCCGAAAACATTACGGCTGGAGAAGTGTTATAATATCTGAGTGTCCTAATCAATAAGGTCAGGGAAGGTTGATTTCAATAGCTGTCACTGTGTTTGCAGCGCAGGTTGTACGTAGTCATTTATATAAGTGGATAGTAATTCTCTTGTTAACTGGCGAGTCAAGAAATCAGCAGACACATCTTACATGTCAGTGGGCAGTGAAAAGAGTCTTGATGGTGTCTGTCATTGACTCAGAGGAGGAGACTGACACTGTTAATTGAATTTCCCTGGAGAGCATAAAAATATACCATAATGTGGGGGGAGGAATGAGGGAGTGGGAACCACACAAGCTGTCAGGGTGTGTGAGCTGATAACATTGATTTACCCTTGCTAATGGCCTGGGTTGAATAAAGAATTGCCCTGAGGGAGGACAGAGTTCACTACAATAGATCCCTGCCACTTACTAGAAATCCTTCAGGCTCCCAAGGAGTCCTGCAGAAGTATTCTACAATAACATTGATCCAAAAATGCCTTGTTGCCAGTCACACTGTGAAACGTTGGATTTCCTTTTTTTTTTTCCCTGCTAATAGTTTATACCAATTGCAAAATGTGTTTGTACTGTCTCAGTAGGGAAAGAAAGCTTTGTTTTACAGGCCATGAAATAAAAGCCGAGCCTCCTGTCCGTGACAGTAAATAAGAACAATAAATACCGTGACGTCTCTGAACAGGAGGAAGGGTTGTTCAGTTCCTTAGAAATGCCAGGGAGGTGCCACAACAGCGTTAAAGGCTGGGAATGTATTCTTAATGCAAACGGGAGTCACCAAAAAGGTTGGCAGCTCTTTCTCACTGGGTTTTGCCTTCAGACAGGATCCAAGGGGACTAACAATTCCTTTTTGGACTTGGTCTTCACCCATTGTGTTTCACAGTAATGAATAAGGCTTGTTCTCACTTCTGAGCTGCTTTTACAACATTTTAGGGTGAGACCAGTCCCCACAACTGTTGTCAGACTTGCGTTTCTCCTAGGACAGGATGTGAGCAGGTTCTGCGCATGGAGCCTGATGATTGCACCGATGCTGCAAGAAGAGTTTGTTTAATATAAACCAAAAGGGTTTTGTACCAGCATATCCTCTCGATAGGTGGGTTTGAGACATCTGGCTTTCAGGGAAAGGCACATCTTAACCACTGTGGGGTTATAAGTCCCACCTAGGTTTATTGGAGCACCATACCTGCTGCTCAGTACCACAGAATTCCTGGGCAGCTGCCCAGTCCCTGTGCTACACAGCAAAATGGGCAACTCTCGCTTTGAATTGAGTGCTAATAAATGAAAGAGATGCTTTGCTTTGCTTCAGGATACCTGCTTAATAGTCACCAGGGCTATTGAGTTTTGATTCCAGCTTTTCACGGCATCAGTAGATCTCCTGGCGCTTCTTGATAGGTCCTTTCGCTGGTTGGGCTGTGCTGTAGATCCTTGGGTCTCCAGTGTAGTCTCTCCTTGCTGGCAGAAATCCCAGCAGGAAGTTGTGTTCACTTTCACCTCTGCTTTTTTTTAAAGGGGATTTAAAAACCCGAACACCCACAGAGAGGCACAACAGCAAAGTGCATGCAACTGTTACAGAAAGCCCTGGGCCTGATGTTGGCAGATTGTCATACAGTACTCTGCAAGCTCTTAATGACATCTGATAACACTCAGCTTAAGATCTCCTGCAAATGGGTCTTTGATGCTAAAAGAAAAACTCCTGTGCCCTCATAAAGAAGACAGCGCTGAGAGTCCATTCCTGAGAACATCAACAGCATCTTTCAGATGTGCAAGGATTAACTGGGGAAGTTGACAGGAATGTCCTGGAATAGGTTCAGAAATGGGTGTATTGAAAGCTCTGTATGCTATAGTGTGACTACAGGGGCAGTTTTGCATCGTTTATGCTTATATCGTATATTTTCCTCAGTCTATAGAGGTGTGATTAACCGATGAAGAAAACAAACCCGATTTCTACTGCATAGACCTTAGATGTTACACTGACCAAAATACTTTATTTTCAAGGCTATGAACCTGACCTGGCTCAGAGATACTGCATCTCACATGGCCGTCCTTCCACAGAGCATAACATCCCTAAAGGTCTTCCTAACACTTGGCATTAGGGTCAGGTTTTTGGGAATCCAGGTTTTTAAAGTCCTACTTGTAAATGTTTAAAGTATTCTAGGTGACTTTGATAGGTCTGGGCGGAGATGACAGGCATGGTGATTCTGAGAAATGTGGCAGGATGCTACCTTCAATACAGTGGAGCATGAGAAGCAGCTGAGGGCAGTAGCCTTTTCCCTGCCTCAGCTGTTGCTCAAATCCCCGCAATTAAATCACTTGAGTTAAATTTGTATGATACTTACATGTGACATGTAGACAGTGAATCTCCTGTCCTGACTCAGAGGTTCGGTATCAACATGAAGGAACCTCGTGAGTTTTAGCATCCAAGTGCAGCAGTTAATCTGCTTAACTGGAGATATTTTTATATGATGGTTTTCATCAGACAGCTGGCTTGAAAAAGATCTTCGAAGTGACACACGTTATGATAGTAGTGTAGCTAAGCGATGGTAACAGATGTGCTCCCAAGGAGAGAGCTTCAGGGGAAGGATAGAGGCTTTATAAAAGTCCCAGCCAAAGCAGGCCTTACAGCTGAAGCCTGTGTGTCTGAAGCCTGAAGCGAACAGCTCTTCACTGGTGGTGTGACAATCACAAAAATCGCTGATTTTGTACAGGTTTGAGGGTAGCTATGTCCCTAGGTGGTCAAAAAATCTCACCAAATCATGTTGTTAAAAATGTGGGAGTAAACTGGAACCGGAGCAGGAGAGGTGGCTTTTAATACACTAGGCCGCAGCCCAGTTACTTACCAGCTCTCCTCATCCAAAGCAAAAGGTGGCTGCTTTTCCATAGGCTATGTTTCAAGCTACTTAATTTTATCTGTAATTCACAATAGTATTCTAACTAGAAACAGATATCAGAGGAAAAATACATACTTCCTTAGGAAAGCTGAGTTTGTAATTGAAAAGTGTGTGAATCCCAGCTATTAATTGACTGTAGTGTTTTAATGCTTTTTTAAAAAGGGACCTCAATCCTTACAACCTCTAAAATGTGCTTTCTCAGTGACCATTAATGGTTTGTTTTGTGTCAGGCGATGTTTGTGGCTTTGCAATTTTTCAGATAGATTTTTCAGCCTCCTGCTTCAGCAGTCGTGATGTCAGTTATTTACATTTCAGGAAAATGTTTGTCGTAGCTTTCAAATACAGGGGGACTGTAGACAGACAGTGTTTATCCCGTTGTAAAGACTGTCAGAAAGGGTCGGCTTTAACAACACAGGCAGGCCCAGTATTTATGTTTTATTCTCTAAACTGTCAGACCCATTGGGCATGGTGACCATAGCCAGTGTGAAGATTAATAGGCCGGTTTTTGGAAGGCACAGGGAATTGCCTGGCAAGCTATCCCTGATTTTTTTTTTTTTTTTTTTTTTTTTTTTTTTTTTCTTCCCCTAACCCCTCCAATAATACAAACTCTGAATCATCAGAAACCGCAGCACTGAAATTAAAAACTGCCACTGAGCCTAGGTATGGAACAAAGGCCATGTTAAACGAACGTTTGTGCACTCTTGTACCACGCGTGATTAATTTACTCAAAGGCTGCTATGGAGATTTAAAATTGCCGTGTGTGTGTATAAATATATAGATGACATGTATACACAGACAGAATAGATTTTTAGAAGCAAATACTCTGCTGTAAATACTCAGTGTTGTTACTTCTTTAAGGATATTTAAGAATGAAGTGGGATTTGTGATTCCCAGTCTCTTCGTGCATTTGATTCTGGTGCTGCAAAAGGTTTGTGAGGCTGGCTTGAGCACCCAGGTGGCTGCGTATTCCTAGTGTAGCAGAGTAGCATGGCTGTCAGAGGATGAAAGACACCAAATTTAATGGCTGGACCTTATTTTTCTGAAGGTTAGACTTCTGGAGCAGCTGAAAGGCAATGCGGTGTCTGTAAGCTTCCCTCAACTTGCTGTCGGTTTTACTTGAACTGGGTATGGCAGTATTGCTCCACATAATTTTTGTTGGTTTGAGTGAGTATTAGATAAGTTACTGTAATATCAAACTCTTGAAGGAAGTTTGACTTGTAAGCTAAGCAAGAGTGACATAAATAGGTAGTGTCTTTTATGCTAGATGATGTCACTGGGAAAATCAGATTAGCTCTAAAGCACGCAGGCCATAGCCTGAAGTTTGTGGCTTCTGTTTCATAACTGAAGAAAAGTATCAAGTGTGAATTACAAGAAGCAAGTTTTAAACCTGAATTTGGGCAAAAAGCAATTGAACCAAGTTTACCTTCCTTCTGCGCATCAGCTGGACTCCTTAGGCAAGCTCGGTCAGTGTATCGGAAGAAAGCAGGATCAATTATTTGTAATCTATTAATAATTATTGTGCTTGGAGCATTGTGGGCTCAGCTGAGAATAAGGAGGTGGCACCAATCTGTGGTCCTAAAAAAAAAAAAAAAGTAGTGTTGATTTATTTATTTTATTTTTTCCATGCAAAATGATTTTGGTTGGTGTTTACATATGACAAGGAAGAGGTGGTGAGAGAAAGACAGTAATAGGTGAGTGTGGGCACTGTGTGGATCAACAGATTTCTCCTTTTGGTAGCAGAGCATTTCTGAAGGCAGGCTATGGTCACTAGTTAAGAGTTAGGGATATGTACATCTCAAGGAGAAACCCAACAGAATGCCCGAGATGTGGAGCCATTGAGGCCTGCACAGATCACAGGAGGCAGAACCAGGAAGAGCATCATAGGGCATTATATGTGAAAAAGGGACTGTCCGGTGACCCTAGCTAAGCTAGGGGGCCTAGTCGCTTTACCCACCTTCTACCCACATTGGCCAGATTTTGTGATTTCCCCTATACACACACACATGTGCAAGGGCACATCAGCTGTATATTACTTAAATTGGTCAGGCAGTTATTTTGCATAGCCTCACAACTGATTCATTGCTTGGCCTGGCTGAAGCTTTAAACCATTATTTAACACTTGTATTTACGCATTATTATAGCAATGAAAACCCCAGTGAGATGCCAGACTTTTATAGCACAGTTGTGACTGGGAGGCATTTGCATTTTCCTTGCCAGTGATGTCTGCGACCAGCACACTTTTGTGGGGTTGCTTGCTTTCCCTCTCAGCTTTTCCACTAGAGGACACTACTGCAGGAGCAGCAGCACGGCCTTTTAATCCTCCGAAGCAGTCATCTACACAGAAGCCAGCTCGCCTTGTCAGGAGAAAAGTGCTTACCCAAGATGCTCATGTGGCTTCGAAGGCCAAAAATGTTACCTGCCGGATTAACTTGTAGGTGAAATCTCAAAGTTCTGTGGTTGGTTATGGCTGTATTGAAGCTATTCAGTTCACAGCATCAGGTTCAGCTTTCGGTGCCGCGCTGCACCTAGAAATCACACAGCTTTTTTTCATGCTGAGCTGCTTACAGCAGCATCTCCTTGGTTTTGATCATTAGGATATTTACATAAGTGATGGTGGTATGTATCCCATCAAGACTTCAGCCTGCAATCGTACAGAGTGGTCTGTAGGAAAAAATACAAGCATGCACATGCACAGTATTCATTAAAACAAAAAAGAAAGGTTAAATAGGCATATTGATGGGCCAGTGTGGTTTGTGCTATCTGCAGTTGATACTGATTTGTAGGGCAGGTCCAGGCACCTGCCCTGCAGTGCTTGAACAGCAGTTGTGTGAGCAGGCCTGAGTGTGGCAGGGCAGCTGGCAAGGCAAGGTCATGGCAGTGGAGGAAAGCATAATATAACTTCAAGGTTCATTTTAGCTAAACATCTTTTTAAACAAAGAATGGATTGATTATTTTTTTATTATTACTATTTTTCTTTAATGCGTCCAGTAATTTTTCAACTCTGGGTATTACTGCAGTAGCCAGTTCCAGAGCTACAGTGATGTCACATGAAGGGAAGTCATTAATCAATTGTAAAACTGAATTATAACAGTTCAATAATTATTTAAAGTCAAACTCCAAAGTTTATGAAGTGTGTTGAATTTCAGAACTTTTCAGTCTGTTTGACCAGCTAAAACTAGAGTTCAGGAACGTGGTGGTTTGCCACCAAATGCCTGGTTTGCTGACACAGAAGGTACCAGGGAATTGTGTGTTTTGTGCTGCCTCTGTTGCAAGTGAGCCTTTAGCTGTTCTCAGGAAGATACAGAACCTGAGTTCAGCGCGTGAACTCAGGACCTGATGCAGCTGATATAATTGATGGAAAGTCTGAGATGTAAGTAACCCTCCTTGAAATTAATTCAGTTCTTTAAACCCTTGCACTGGGAGAATAGGGATTTTTAAAGTTTATGTGTTCGCCCTGTTCATACCAGCTATGCACGGTGCCACTAAAACATGGTTTGAAGACAGTTTGGTGGTGTTCAAAGCCTTCTTGATTACGTGTAGTCCAACCTGCTACTAGCAGTAGCAACATCACCTGATCTGATAGACTACCGCAGTGATGCTGTAAGTAATAGCACAGTGGCTGCAGCTTCGAAGGGCAGGCTGTGTGCGAACGTTTGGACAGCGTTTTCTGCCCAAGCAGCCTTTCCCTGCTGCTGCCAGGAAGAAGTCAACAGGTCAGATGTTGCAGGTAATGATCAATAATTTGTTTGTGCAGAGTTTCTGTAATCTGTGGATTAACCTTTTTCTCAAGATTAACATATAAGTAGGAACTTGTTGCTAGAGGTCAACCACAGACTATTTTTTAACTTCTTTGCTGGAAAAGGTATTAAAAGGCAAGATCAGTTCACAGATAAGCTGTGTAGTGTGCTTATTCCAAGATTATTCAGAGGTTAGTTTACTGTGCACAATGGGGGTAGTTAAAAAGTGCTGTGTTGGTTTCTGGTTCTGTGGGATGCAGTTTTAACATCGTTAGCTTCCAGTGTGCCAACGCTGTGCTGTTTGTGGCTGTTTGCTGTCAGGTCAGGCCTTCTGTCCTTCTACGTCAGTTTAGAACTAATATGTCTGATCAGAATGGATGTATTGATATATAAATGCAGTTTTTTTCCACTGAGCGTTTACAAGATGAGCCAGGTTTTACTATCATTAAAGTACAGGCACTGATTTCTTGATAATGAGCAAACGCCCCATGCAGGCGAGTTTCTGCTAATGAACAGGTGCCAGTTTAGAGATCAGGATAAAGTAATGGTTTATTACCATTTCTAGGGAAATGAGGTTTTAATTTCATTTAGTCTGATGGTGTATCTATATATGAATTTTCTTGAAAGTTTTTTAAAGTCACACATCTGATTTGAGACCATCTCTTCTGGCTCGAGAACATGTCCCTTAGCTATGTCTTCCCACGTCCTTCACAATCTCCATCTGAATATGCTCTGCAGTCCTCCAGTGCTGTCCTGAGATGGGGTGGTGGGCCAAGAGCCCATGAGGTTACCCGAGAGTCCTCAAGGCAATCCATGTGAAAGCTGTGTTCAGAATTCAAGTGCTCTTGGCTGCACTGCGGTTTAGCCATTGCTCCCTCTCTGTACATCTTCTTCCACATAATTCCAGTACCTTTCCTTATGCTTGACCGCATGGGGTTTCAGAGCTCAAGTTTGGCTGAAATCAGGGCTCTTTTCTAGGAACTGAAAGCCTTCAGTCATGAAATGTCAGCCATAGGGACTTAAGATTCAGTGTTGCTGTAACTTTCCTGCTTACTGGACAATTTCTTGTCTGATAAACTGCCGAGAGAGAACGGGACAAGATCCTCACAGTCGTGCTTTTTATATATGTGCTTGGGAACTTATATTGAGGAGATGGTTCTGAAGTTGATTTAGCCTGAGGTCCTGGAGCCAGCTCTGGGGATCTGGGAGCGGTTACTCCTGGTATTAGAGACTTAAACCTTTATCCTTGCTTTTCTCCTTTAATCGATGCACTTACTATATGTTAGGTATCAACAGACGGAACAGTTATTTTTAATAAGCCCAAGTGCCCCAATGCTCCGTGCTGTCTTTACAGGTAAGGTGGAATTCCTCAGTTCACCTTGGTTTGGCTTTCCTTTATGTCTCTTGCTGAAACTTCACAAACAGGGTTGTGAGGGTCCTGTCCTTGTCTAGAGAAGTGTTAACAGAGTGCTTCTCCCTGATGGAACTTGAAATCGTTTGAATGAGGTTCACCTTCCACAGTGAGATGATAGTCATTCGGTTGGGACCCCTGTGTGGTATGGTTTATCTTACAGTGTGGGCAGGAGTTGGAAACAAAAAAAAGAACAAAGAATATAATGTGCATAGACAGTAGTTAGGTTTGTGAGCATGTGGCATTTAGTGTTCACAGGACAGGCTTGGGAATCAGTTTCTGAGTGGTGGCGTTGTGTCTGGTTCTGGATCAGTTTTAAGTCGCTTGTCAATAGTGCACATTCAGAGCGTAATAATAGTATATGCCTCTCTTTTATGTAATAAAAATATAAAATAAGCTGTATTTTCATTGCTGTGTTTGATTTATCAGCCACTTCCTTTTTCATCCTTTTTTTCATACCTAGACACTGTCTTCCTTCGTGCTCAGTACAAGGTATGTGCAGTAGCAGTTATGATGCCTCAGCTATCAAAGCAGACAGCTGGGTATTACACTGAGGGCTCGGATGCCAGAGGCTGAGCTCCACGCGGGAGGGAGCAAGTACTGCGCATCTCGCAGGGAGCGAACTGCCTGCTGCCCATTCACCCACCCGCCAGCTCAGCAGCTGCGGGGGAGATGCTGCAGTAAGCATTCTCAGCACAGAAATCAGAGGAGCTGCCCCAGCTTTAAGGCCAAATTTGCACCTTGCTTGGCAGGATAAGGTGCAAAGCAGCATTTCTCAAACCCTCCTTCCTGCAGCTTTGCATAGCATTATGTAGACAGCTTGGGTCCCTTAACATGTAATGCACAGGAAGGAGTTGGTAACTACATGATAGGTACGGCCGTAATGTCAATCACTGCCTCCTGCAAATGACTGCAGATGACACTAAGCCAATTGTGGCCCCTGTCTTAATCCCAAACTGGTTTCCCATTGATACCAGTGCTTGAAATTCTGTTGTGGGTCAAGTCACTCATGTTTGGAAACCACTTGGAGATTTTCAGATGGAGTGAGGTGGTGATGTAATACTGATTTCACTGTAGAGATGTACTGCAGGGAACAAAATTGTCTATTTTAATTGAAAATATTATTTTGGTATACTCTATGGTGATTTTCACTGTGTAAATGCTCGTCTGGAAGACTAATCAAAGAGTGTAGATTTTCTACGATCACAGACATATCTATGATTTTGTCTGTGCATGTAGAATATCTGTATTTATTTAGTGGGGGAAAAAACCCCACCCAAAACAAAAAAAAAAAAAATGAAACCAGGATTCATTGTCTGGTTTGTTTTTCTAAGGCAGCTTTGAACTGCATTTCTTAGCCCCTCGCATTTTAGATAGAATCTTCAGACACTGAATAAGAGGGAAGAAGGCAATTGTAGAGGTGGATTCTGACTATATTTTGCTAATTAGCTATTATTTCTTCCTTCAGCCAACAGTTTACCAAGTGTAGAATAGGGTTGCACAAGTTCAAGGTGTGCTTTGAGAAATGGAAGTCCAACTGTATCCAAGTATTTGTGTTTCCTTCAGAAAGACTTTCTTCCAAACAGCTTTAGTTTCCACAGCCTGTTCAAACAGGCTGTGCAGATCCGCTTTTTATTTGGATGTGGCAGGCAGGACTAGCAGGAAGCCTTCTTCTGGCTGATGAAGGGAAACACTCAGGTTTTTTAATCCATACCAAAGGGGACATTTGTCCCAGAGGGAGGGTTTGCACCATTGTTTTTTAAGTTCAGAAAGGTTTTGGGTGCTGATATTCAACTGTGGTGTGGTAAAGTTACACAGGACAGAGGTAAGAGAGCTGATGTTAAATCATTTCAGCTGTTAAGGCTCTGCATTATTTCTGATTCTGCTCTACTTATTAACTAATAATAATACTTTAACAGGAGAAATGTGTGGAAGTGAGTACTTTGGTCCAGGACATTGGATTTCACCCAATAACTCTTGCACCAAATTAATAAATTATGATTTAACTAGGATCATATTTTTCTAGGAGATAATCAGGTTTGATTTAAAAACTTCAAATGATTGAGAGTCGACTATATCCTAAGTATATTATGCTCATCATTAATTACTCTTGGCATTAAAAAAAATCATTTTATTCTTACCTGAAGTCATCCTGTTTCAGCTTCCAAATATTAGATGTGCCTGTGCAGAGTTAGAAATCTTCCTGCTCAGGTACTTCCCCACTGCAATCCCATCATATTGTCACTATCCCCACGCTAAATGGAACTGTACTTCTGTGAAGAGGCAGGTTTCTCTGACCTTCAAGCTTCTGTTGTGCAGACTTTTGGATTGTCAGATGCCTGGTGTGAAGAGGAGCGGCGGCCAGCAGGACAGATCCTTTGGGCTTGCTCATGGCCCACAGTGCTGAACGCAGAAACCAAGTGCCATTACTAATCGATGCTTTCTTTATTTCTCCCAGCATATAAATGAATCAGCTCTTTTTCCCCTGGTTCTGGTTCATTTCAGAAAGATTGAGCTTATATTACCTGCGTACTTGAACGAGTTACAGAGCAGCCAGGGGTGTAACAGCACAGGCCTTGTCACATCTCTCTGTTATGTGTGATGAGGCACAGATGTAAATCACTCTCTTTTTTTCATAGCTGTGTGTTTTTCTGTACCAAATGTTGGTTAATGAGATGGAAATATTATTTTGAACTTTCGATTTAGTCTTCTAATTTTCAAATTTGCCAACCGCGCTGGTATCATTGGGTAAGTGGTGCTTCTGGAGGTGCCACAGATGCCCGGCCCCGATAAAATCCACCCTATCTTGTTAATGAACACACAGACAGTTGTTCCCCATCTGCTGCCTCTGTCTGAAAGGTTAGGAAGCCCTTCCTTCTTGATCACAAAGGACGTAATTATTGTCTGTAGAGGAGTCAAGTACAAAGACAGTTCATCCAGTCTGACCGCTACTACACTGCAGGCCACCAAAGATTAACAGCTGCTTCTCCTTTGATTAGGTTAGGTAATAACAGTTACTTTAGTTAATAATTGGATGGATTCCCGGGCCATGTAATTCAGGTTTAGGCTGTCATTTTTTGCTGGCATGTAGCTGAGCTGTATTATTGGAACGGAGCCTGTAATCCTATTAGTCAGTTGTCACTCAAGCCGTTGGAGAGAAGGGGAATTCAAATCCATTAAGGTGTTGTAAAGGCAGGTAAATGAGTCAGCTGCACTAGCCCAGCTTGCAGGAAGCTCTCTCGGTTGGTTGTGGTAATTAAACAAAAAGGATTAATTTTCAGTTTCATGAAATGTTTAATTCATACTTAATCCAGGAAATGGTTGCATGATTAGGTTAATTTATTAGTTCTGTTTACTTTGCCACGTGTGTGTGTGTACACATACTCTGTGCTAAAGTGACTTGATTCGTGCACTGTTCTGCTGAAATCAGTTGCTGTGTGCTCTGACAAGTTTAAAGTGGTCCAAGATGAAGAACACGTACGTAACATCACATCAGCTGCATTGGCTTTCCTTCTGTAAAAACAAGAGCACTGTATTTCACTGGGAGGAGTAAAGCAAACCAGAGAAGTTTTTCTTGGGTTGATTTTGCGCTCTTCACCTGATACTCCCAAGACGTCTCTCATTGGTTTTGTGGTGGGTAAGACACATCTAGGTGACATCCTCAAGGCTTACGTGCCATCTCTTCTCTCTGTTAAGAACCGCAGAGATGATAGGTAGTGATCATCTTTGCCTGCGTGTTCATTCGTCCCTACTGTCTGTGTGAGCAGGTAACTTCAGAGCTTTGAAACCCTCTTGTAGTGGGGAATCGAATTGTTTAAACTGTCGTTGAAAGTGGTTGTGGGTTTCTGATAATACGTACGAGCAAGTCCAGTTGTCACACGCTGTTTGCAGACCAGATAGATACAAATTTTCTTCTGTTTGACAAACACCAATCCTGTTACGTCAATTGCCTTTGCTGGGTAACCTTCCTGAAGGTTCTTCCGCTCAAAGAACAGCTTCTGTAGCCCTTTCCTTATAGGGATTTCACAGTTAGTCCCTGATGGATCTCTCATTCTTCATACTCAGAAGGTGCCTGACCCACTCTGCGCGTTGGGCGCTGCCAGGCTAAAAGCCAGAGTTAACATGAATGGGTCTTTCATTCCGACACATCCAGTCAGCGGCCCATGTAAATGAGAAGACTTTCTAGGCAAGGCTTTGAATACATTCTGTGCCTCGGTCTACTTCTTCTTTTGAATTTCTCATATGGTTTAATATGTATTGGCTAGCATGAGGCCTTAGCACGACAGAATATTACCTGGGTTTAGATCATATTTTGAAGGATACAGGTTAATTTTAGCACAAAAATTGGATTAGGTAGCCTGCTACAGTATGTTTATGCTCTAAGAAAGATTTCTTTAGATGAATATATAAATATTTCAAAAGTTGACATAATCCCCTTGTGGGAATTAATTCTGAAATACTCCAAACTGATTTGGTATTATTTGGCTGCTGTTCTTCAGGAGTAGAATGACCACATTTTTCAGCCTTTGGGAGATTTAATACTGTTTGTTCTTTGTACGCAGCTCACTGCACTGAGGGCTCCTATTGTGGATCGCTCAGGGAGTTGCCTGTGCGTGATTCCTTTTCTCACTGTCTCCTCCGGTACCGCAGTCACACTATTCACTCTGAAAACATCGGTAATGCAATCTTCAAGTGACTCTTCTGCTCCTTTGTGGACAGGGCATGTTGTCCCTCCAGTTCCCACGACCCTCCTGCCCCAAGGCCGAGCTCCCAGAGCTGTGCCTGAACCTGGGGCTCCACTCAAAGGACTTACCTGGGGGCCAAGGTCATTCACAGGCACCGTGTACCCGCCACTACTTAGCTATTCAACGCTGTCTTGCAATGAACAGGTTAACAGCTCTCGGAGTTCTTCCTCTTGAAAGAATCCTTGGAGATAAATCTGTTAAATGTCAAGGCAAAAGGAGTGTGTTCCTGATCCCTGAGCTGCAGTTTGTAAGCGCAGTAAACAAACACTGGGCTCGTGTATCTTTCCTGACTTCGCTATTGACTTGTTTCTTCCTTTTATTTAAGGTTTTTCCCCTCTCCTGTGCACATAGTTAGGGGTTTATGTCCCTGATGGCAAAGTATCAAAACGCTGATTAATTTTTATGAGCAATCTAGAGAGAATAGTAGGGCATCAAGCTAAATCACACAAAACTGGGAGAAATTGCAAACTCACCTCTGCTCGGGAGAAAAGTGCAGTAGTAAAGGAAATTCTTTAAAATGTAAATTTGTATTTTGCTTAATTAGACAAAAGTGAAACAGGCACTCTGAAATAAGTCCCATTTTTATATAAATGATGCTGAAAAAAGTGATGCTCCTGATGGATGTGGCAAG
This sequence comes from Porphyrio hochstetteri, assembly GCA_020800305.1. Classification (NCBI taxonomy): domain Eukaryota; kingdom Metazoa; phylum Chordata; class Aves; order Gruiformes; family Rallidae; genus Porphyrio; species Porphyrio hochstetteri. Next base: position 10,923,405 of record CM036915.1, on the reverse strand, counting down.
GAAGCATGTAGGAAATCCAACAGCTTCAAAAGATTAATATTCTTTTTGAATAGGTACATGAAGGTCTCCTCTGAGCATAGGGGAACGTGATAGCTTCTTTTGGGGCAACGCTGGTGACTGATTTTGGGGGCTGGGAGAGTTCATTTCTGGACACTTTGTTACTAGGTATCTATGGAGAGAAGAGGAGTTCTGGGAAAAAATCACTGACAAGAAAGGTTTGTGTGGAAAAAAAAAATAAAGGAAAAGGATGGGTTTGGTATTAATGAATATATAGAGTAGAGAAACAAGCCAAGTAAAATGTAACAGGGCCCAATTTCAAGAACAGAATCATTACTGAGAGGAGAAACAAAACGAGCGCGATAAAATGGGTTATAACTCAGAGTAATGGGATGGAGTGGAGAAAGGGGCATATTTGGTTGGAATGACAGGAAAGACTTCCTCACCACGAGAGCTAATAGCTTGTGGCATAATCTCCCCTGGGAAACAGGGAGAAGTGGGAGGTGCCTGGCACATTGAAAACCGGAGTAGCGCTACCAAATACGCTGTAGGAAATAAAGCAGTGGCATCAGGTAAATGTGTTTGTGTGCTGCTGCATGCCACTCAGGCAGAGGTCCTCGGGCACGTTGTCCTACCCACACTGCGGGGGTGTTCATTGCCAAGGAAAGTGCAGGCTGGGAATAACAGAATCTCTCTTTACGCTTGGGAAGTTTTAAAATGAAGTGAAAACGGATACATCAGAAAGGGCCCGGGCTTTGTCCAGGGGTGCCGAACCACTCTGCAGCGCTGCTTGAAGCTGGGGGGGGGAGAGGAGAAGGTTTGAGGTCTGTGGCCATAAGCCAAGGTGCTCAAATAATATTATCAGAGTCGGGGCAGGCGTATTTCTTTGCTCTTTGGCTTTCTTGTCCTTCCAGTTCGATCAGGTTGGTGGGAAGTTATCCCCATCCTGCTGCTGGCTGGGCATGCAGATGCTGGGATCTGTTGTACCACGTCCCCGACCAAGGGTTGCTCACACAGTCTGGTTGGAGTTTTTTGGAGTTGGAAGGAAGGGAAAGGAAGCAAAGGAGGAATTTATGAGTGAAACTCAAAAGTAACCCGCTGCTTAAGGCGTCTTCTACCAAGCTAACGGGATGAAAATCAACTGCTAGAAATTAGACTTACCAGTTAGCCCATAGGAAATCAGTGGCTGAGTATCTTCTTGTTCAGTGAGTTGGCATGCAGATTGCCATTCCTTTGAGGGACAGTTACTCCTTTGAAGGTAAACCTTTTGACTGTCTAAAAAAATCTATGGGCAGTTCATACTAGTTGTGGAAAATCATTTTAATTTGCGTATCCGACTTCGCAGTTTAAACAGCGTTTCTGGAGCTTGGAGCGAGTAGTTTACACAGACCCTAGAGGTTTAAAACTGAATGGAGAGAAAGTTGCACAAGTTTCAAAAGAAAAGGAAGATGTGCTTTTGTGTTTACATATTGACACCTGATTCTCAGAGGGAAAAATATTTCTAAGTCGTATCTTCTCAGTTCTTCAGAGAAAGAGGTTATTGTCAGAGCCACTCAGAGGTTTTTCTGTATGCAGTCTGTTTTTTTCCCTTATAGTACCGTAGATTCTTTGTGGACTAAGAATGATTGTGTTGATAGAGCATTTCCCCTTTTTTACCCACACGCCAAGTGCTTGCAGCGTTGAGAAAAAAAAAAATCTGTTCTTTCTTCTTAACTAGAATATTCTCGTAATTGACGAAATAAAAGCAGTAAATACAAGCAGCTAATAAAGCTCCCCAAAATTAGCAACTTGAATGTAGACAAGAAAAAGGTCTCCTGTGCTTTTGTTTAAACAGTAGGAGATAAAAACAATTTTATATGGAAGGAAAAGAGCGTAAGGAAGTCCTAAAATCCTGGACCTGCTCCAGTAAAAACTCAGCCAGTTGCCAGCTGCAGGAATGATGGGAGGATGGTATTTACGTGTGCAGCTCTGTTAGGTGGAGCTTCAGAGGGGACATGCAGAATAAAGAGTCTCTCCCTTTATAGCCAGCAACATGGTGTAACGAACACAAAACGAGTTGGATGTGAATCTCATCCCTCCGAGCTAAAAATATTTGTTCTGCTGCATTTTGACTAAGCCCTGGAGGGGTAGGAAGTTGGAGCTGCCAAGGAGATAAACTATACAGCAGTCCTCTACATGATAATTTCAAACTTTACCTCTGTAGAAACACTCACCAAAAATCCCATCCAGGTTTTTAACCTGCTGCTTTAACTCCAATTGATCTGAGACGTCAGGACATCTAACCAACTTGTTTCCTTGTGGCATCTGTCAGGCAGCCCTCCTGTCTGCCTGAGAGAAAGAATAGAACAAGAGATCTTACTAGTGATGGTGTCAGGCTTTCTGCTGAACTTACGGGGTCCCCGTTCTGTGAAATATGTCAGCAGGTACCATTGATGTAATGACAGAGGCCATGATTTGAAAATATCCACCTCGGCTATTTTATGCATATGCTGCACAAATCTGGAGGCGAGCCTGGCAGTTGTCTCCAAAACTGGTGAAGAAGAGGAAGTGCCCATCTGTAGTCTTTAAATCCTGTGAAAAGCGTATTTAAGTATAGGTACAATGATAACGGCAACAGATAAAGATTAGCTTTATTCTGAATCTCTATAACAATATGTCTGTGCAGACAATGACTGTATTACCTTTGTGGTGCTTGATATATAGATACGATCCTTGGAAAAAATAGCAGCTGAGAGTTTAAATTCCTTCTCTAAAGAATGCTCTTCCCTGTGCACTGGAAGTAAAATGCAGAGGTGCTCAACACGATACTTGCATGTATTAAAGATCATCTACACTGACAGAACTCAGGACAGTTGTCTGTCAGGTATACCTTGTTGTACGAAGTTCTTTAATTCCTGTTGTCTCTCTCCTGTGTTTGTGTTTCTCCAGAACACGGCAGATCAGATCGCATTTCGGGCTGCAGGAGGACTGACTGCCCTTGAAAACGTTCTTCAGGCGGTGACTTCTCCCACCAATCTGAATGCGGTTTCACGGGTTCCTTTTAAGTAAGTACAATGGCTCCTTCGTTTGCTGCTTAGGATCACTAGAACATTTATTTCACACCTGCTGCTTCACTACTGCTTCTTCTCATAGTCCAGCATTGAAATTTGGAGGAAAAACTGATGCTGTGTTCTCCGCTGCCGTGGAAGGTGAAAGACATTTCCACTTAACCTCTGGTTTTTTGGCTTGGTGATTTTATTTCTAGCTGTGCTGGATCTGACCAGCGGCATCCCTAATTGTACAAAAAGAGAAGAGAGAAAACTGCATTAAACAGAAGGGGGAGGTACATGTCTTTTGAAGTTAGTCTGTAAAGATGTCAAGTGGGAGGTGAGGGAGTGTTTAAAGGGCTGTAATTCACTGGAGCCTGACTGCTTTTAAAATGAAACAGTTGTAAGATGCTGCTAGCTGAAAGGGCTCCTGCAAGCAGGTAAATCAAAATTCTTGTGGATTAGAGGAATTCAGCTTTATAGCTCATAAGAATAGAAGGGCTTAATTGTGTAAACCCTCCAAAAAAAGATGGTGAATAAACAGAATGCCAGCAAAACCTTTTCCCCCTCATCTCTAACTGTAGTTTTTCCCCAGTCAGAGGCACGTATGTGCTTTCAGGGCAGAGTGAGGCATGGGGTTAGTACAAGAGGAGCCATGAGCAGGAATAGGCTCTTGTGATCCATTGTCACTGTCGGTTTGAGGCTGTATTGTCATGTTGAAGAATTTGGATCGAAGCACCATGATGTGTGGGTTTGGATTAAAGCTGTTAATATGTTATGGGGCAGGTGTGAAGTGCTAGGAAAGAACACTGAGAAGAACCCTCACTTTTAATACTTACCTGGGCTCTTCAAAGAGAGTACAGTTCCTTCCTTCCCACCAAGCCACGCAGAATGCACGTGCTGCCAGTCCAAGCAGCTTTGCCCATGAGCAATCATGAACCCCTCCTATGGTGAGCAGCTCAGCAGCAGCCCTTGGGCTTGTTCATTTGCAGAGGCTCTAATTTTGGGAATTACCTGTGCGAACATGGGATAAACTTTGCAAGGGAAGGGCTGTGCTGTATGGCCACATAAAGCATAGCTTAACTTTGGCTTTACATTCTTAGAAGTGCATCTTCTATACATCTTTGTTGGGAAGGTCTGAGAATATTATTTACGTTACTGAAAACGTTTTGGTTAGGATTTGTTAGAGAGTATGGGGATGTATTAGTACTCAAAGGAACTTGTGTCCCAGTAAATAAAGGTCCGTGTCAGCTACGTTTGTATAATAGAAAAAAATCCAAGGAGATTTGTCAGACTCTTTCCTCTGTCTGACAGTTACATCTTCTCCTACCCGTTTCAGACCAGTATAACTGGTTTCTCAGATTCCAGAGTCTATTCATGACTGAATTTTAAAGGTTTAAAAATTCTTTTAATAAAATTCCCTGTGTGTTCTTTAATTATCACAAGTTTTCACCTATCTGTATTTCCAAAACAAATACCAAGGCAGAAAGGAGACAAATATAAACTGTTCTGACAGCTGAAGACCTCAGCTCTGCTACTGAGATAGAGCCTGTCATTCAGCTGCACAGCAAGTTGCACTCTCCACTTCCTAGGCACTGGAAAGTCTTGTAGCTTGGGCATTGTGCATCCAGTTGCATGTAATTTAACACAGGGTGTTGCTTTCTAAAGCTAACTGCTCTTGCAGGGCTTCTCTACGTGAGTCCAGCTTAGTCTGCGGTCAGCTTGAAGTGTCACAGTGAACTTGGTGTTGCCACATGTGATGCAGAGCCCCCTCTGTTGTTACTCTGGGGTTCTCTTTCTGGTAGAGATGGACATGTTTTGAGCAGCAGCTACAACTCGAGTGTCGAGAGCAGTGGTTCCTGAGGGTGGGACTTTCTGTGAGCGGTGTGGAATGGGCACGGACGTGGCTGCTTTAGAGAAACCGCGTTCAGCTGTATGTGTTCAGACGTCTCGCTCTAAATACAGAATGCTTCAAAAGCAAAGGTTTATCATAGAACATAGGTAGTTCCTTAAATGACGAGGAAATTTGTATCCTATTTCACCTCATTTAATTTTTGAAATGAGATTAAAATTATTTTACGTTCTTATGTGCAAATATCATTTACATCCTGACTTGTTAAACTTTGAATCTAGTGAAGGACCCGTTCTCTCTCTTGAAAGACAAAGCAAAGCCCTGTGGAAAGAAGTTAAGACTTTTCATTAACTGCACTCTGGTCTTCCCCTAGCCAAATGTTCCTTGCCTAAGGACAGAACCGGACTTGAGATTGTTTGTGTGCTCCTATAATGTTTAACCATTTGTACTCAGCTCAAACTGGGAATTTGTCTGTTGTTTTGTGAGGATGATAAGCTATTTGCAAGTAGGTGAGGAGATTACATGGGCTATTATCTACATCTCTCTTTCTCCAAAATCCTGGCAGTATGGTGCAGCTCAGAACTTTAATCCCATGTCTACAAGATAAAGCTTTATTATCAGAAGATTTAACAATATGCCTGTTGTTTTGTGCTGCTGTCCAGCTTGGCAGTCAGAGCAACAAATGCTGTGAAAAAGACGTGACGTTTATGAGACAAGGTGATGCATTAGGTGTTGGGGCAATTTTTCTCCCCTTCAAATAAATCACTGAAAAGGTAAAGGTGTTAACAGAAAAATCAGTGTCCAGCCACATTATTTCTTCATGTAACGCTTTGTTATTTTCCTGAATTGATTCACTTCACCACAAAATAAGACAAGTTCAGCAGAATTTCAAGGGGGTTCAGAGTCTTACGGTGTTTTTCTTCTACTGAAGAGCAAATGAGAGCTGCACAGCAAAACCATTCAGTGACTTCAGATTGAGACCAGAAGATGATTCTCAGCCCTGGGTTGCCTTACGTATTTGCTATGGGCAACTCACGTAAGGCCCATCGTGCCGTGACATGTTACTGGCCTTGAAAATTATAACAAATGAGGTTTGTAGGATTTGTTAAATTAACATTTGTGACATACTTTGAGTTCCTTAGGTGAGCAGCTTTTTAAAACAAAAGTTAGTAATTGTATAAGGAACAAAGGAGGACTTTTGCTACAAGTTAAGTCATGATTAAAGTCAGTTTGATTGTAATCAATCTTCTCTGGTTATGCAATTTCTTGCATTATTTATTCAAAGCAAATATTATCAGGGTAAAAAAAGCTTGAACCATAATTACCCTCATAAGAAGCAGAAAATAGTCCCCACATAATATCATGGGCAGCATTGATGCAAATAGCTTTTTTTTCAGTAAGAATTATTTTAGGCTGAGAACTGGGTTTATAGGCTGTGCTTTGTCATTTTTCCTTGGCGTTATGAGCTTATATTTCTTTAGCTGCGCTGTTACTGCTCGTGCAGTTCTGTAGGATTGTTCACAATTTGTTTTTTAAGTACAAACTGAGCTTTCTTACTCTCTTGCAAGGTTATTCTCTCTGGAGAAACATTCATTGCTGAGTAGCAGTCGGTACAGGTGTGTAGAGATGCTCTAAACAGAACAAGTTCTTTGCTAGTTCAACATCCGAAACTTGGCACGTGGGTCCCTTCTCATGCCCTACCTTTGCTGTCTGTCTCGGAGCTGGATTTCAAGTTCTCAGAGTTCAGTAAAGCAATGTTGCCCTCCTGTGCGTTATGGGAAGAGGTTTTATTGTTGTAGCTCTGTGAACAGTTGGGAAACTTCTGGATTGAGCACCAGATCTTGCAGTGAAACAGTTGATAAGCCGGGGACTGGGGAATTTCTGTAGAAGGGTTTCAAATTCTATCGCTACATAATTCTATTTAATGAGTGATGCATGAAAGCCTGTATGATCTTGATGAGTTAAAATTGGTATTTTTACCTTAAGATCAGTATTTGCTTATTTTTTGTTTCAATCCATAGCCTTACCTTGGTGGTTCTGTACCTGCCACTCCACGGCCATTCTGTGCATAGCTTTTCAGGGGGAAAAAACTTGTCAACTCAGTTTTTAAGTGCCAATACGGATCACTCTCTTTCCCCATCAGGGTGCTGTGTAGTATTCTAACTGGCTAAAAATGAGCCTTTCCCTGCTGAATGAGCACAGCCTAAATTTGATAATGTTTCGGTTTATATTATTTCAGTGCCAATTTGAACTTTTGGGTTATTTTCTTCACTGTTAATCACTGTACATTAATTTCCAATCCTCAGAAGTTGAAAACAATGTGAAAAAGCTTTGCATTTGAATTGTTATGTGTTTATGATGCCCTGATATTTGTAAAGCAGAAGCTGTGAGTATGTATCCAGTACATACCCAGGTGCACTGGGGTGGGTTAGTTTTGTTGCTGCCTCAGTATTTGGAATAAAAGTTCCAGTTTGTCAACTTGTTTATATCAGGCAAGATGAGGAAAGCGAGGATGTGCTAGCATAAAAGAAAATCATGTCCATACGTGTAAACTGTTGAGGTCTAACTTGAAGATGTTGATGAAAACGAACCCTCTTCCAATTTCTTTGTACTCATGTAAAACAAACAGAACCTCCCAATGCGTGGTTTTGCCTAGTCTAAAGACAGCTTTCTTTTTTTGGACCAAAGTTTGTGTACCACAATGAGTGTTTTTATAATTGGATTTACTCTAGAGGAAAGCCTTGCATCAGAGGCAGACTTATGTGCGGTTTGAGTACACATGCTGCCTAGCGGGGCTTTAAAGCTGATTTGCGGGTGTGATACAAAGTTTAGCACAACCTCAGTAAGCGATAAACAGCTGCTTTATGTGAGGCTCCTGCTTTCCTGTTTCAAGGGAGTTTGATATCTCCTGAGAGGAGAGTTTGGGAATGAAGGGCGGTTGGAGCTTCAAACCAGTGAAGAAGCAGTAAGGAACATCTCGAGTTTTTCACTGCACCGCAGAGAGTTTAACCGGTGGTTAAATAAAGTTCTGGCTTGACATTCGCAGCACTGCGCTTGTCTCGGGGGCCTTGTGCAGAAATGGTGACAGTTGACAGCTGTTGTTCCCTTAATAAGATTAAAGTAAAGAAATTAGTTGTGCTGTCTTTAATCTGCCATTTAACACTGCGAACCACCTGGGGACGTCTTCTGTGCCGACACTTCCAGTTCTGAATTAAAAAAACCCCAACCAAACCCTGTGGAACTGAACCGGGGTTCAGCGCGCGCCGTGATTAGAATGTATTTAGACGAACCATAGTTAGCAAGCTGCTGTTATCAATTAAAGGGACCCTCTTTATTGTTGTGAAAAATTAATTGGACATCCATTTGCTTACGCCACCTTTTCAAATGCATTATCGGAACCTCTGAAAATGCGCGTACTTTTTCTGACATGGGAGTCAGCTGGGAAATACAAAAGCACAATGTGCTGTTATGGTAGCGGAATTTGTTCTGTATACAAAGCGGGAAGCTTGTGTGTTTTCAAATGTAAAATAAATGCTCCCCTTGGGAATTAGGAGCTCCATACATCAAACCACATTATTGCAGTGGATTAACCGAGTCACCTCAGAAGCTCTGAAATGCCATCTAAATTACGAGTTAACCCACCAAATTCGTATTCGACACTGTGGGTGAGTTACAGTGGTTCTATTTCAATGAAATGAATTTTTATTTTAGAAGAGCTGATAAAATGACAGATGCTGATTGAAAGAAAGCATCTTCCCAGCTGCAAACAGAAACTACCAATATAGTTTCCGATCTCTCTCCCTGTAAACACACTTACACAGGGGAGTAATCTTCCCTGAAAAGTAAAAGTAGGTGCCTAATGAAATTTTTTTTCCAGCATTACTGAGGAAAGTGAAATAAATACCTTTATGGAGTCAGGATGGGGAAAGAGAATCCTGTTGGAAGGCAGGATTTTAAAAAATGCACGTGAAGCATGCAACTTGGATTTTGTGTAGGTGCTTACCTTGTCAGGTAACAACTAGGTGAAATAGGTGAAAATCAAACTGCCTTTCATCAAAAATAATAATTTAATATTGTTTTTGTATCCCCTGATCTGCAGATTGAAACTGATGTAATTAGGCAATAAAATTAATTACCAGTACAGTAAAATTAATATTACTGGTAATGTGGTGGTGCTCAGATTATTAACAAAGGAAAGGTATAAATGTTCTTTATGACTTCACAGGTCAGGGTAACACTTCTTATTTAAAGCCAGTATCGTTTCTCCCACTGAAGAAAAGACAATCCAGAAATCCAAATGGAAAATACTTTACTTCAAGTTTTTTTGGCCTCTGCGCATTTCCAGCTTTTCTTGGCTTGAGAAAGCCAGTGTACATACTGAAGGTGTTTCCATTTCAGCTCTGGGGAGCCATGCGAAGTAATCAGCTGCCAGGCACGGGACACAGCAGTCAGTAGAGCAGCCTTCCTTTAAATACCGTTGTCAATTCAGGAGGATATTTTAGGAGAAAAATAAAGCATGAAACTCAGCTCTCTATGGGCATGTTGAATTAGTCTGCAGTTTGTTAGGTCAAATACCTGCTTTGATTCCTGTGTGCTACTCTGTTTGTTGCAGTCCTACTTGGGTAGGACCTTTTGGCAGTGCTTACAATTTATTTTCTTCTGCTGAGCTTATTTGAACTTGGTCACGTTATTTCACGTTAGAAAGCCCCCAATGAAGCAGAAGTTCGTCTCCTTTTGGTTTACTTGAGACAAACAACTTGAATTTTCTGGCCATCTTCATTTGTTATTGTCTATCTTGATGTGCTTGTGTTGTGTGTCTGTGTGCATGTTTGTGCTGTGACAGTGACAGCTTTTGTAGTAAGTGAAGCTCAGGAGGCGATTTGTATGTTCATTCGGAAGCGGTGCTATCCGTTGTCAGATGTATTTTCCCTGTGAGTATGTTCTATAGGACTGGTCCTGGCTTCCCTGCAAACCCTGGCTTGAGAACTGCACTTCCATTGCAGCGGACGGAAAGTACCACACAGCATGCAAGGAATAATTGGGCTGGTTTTGTACATCCAGAGCTTTCTGATACTCGTCCTCTTTGTGATATATTTTTTCCTTTCTTACCATTACGAACCTCTTCCCACCGGCAGTGGGTATAGGCCACCTGATTGTAGCAACCCATGAACTCGTAAAGGCTCTGGGCAGTCCTGGCTCCCAGTGTGTCAGTAGCTGTTTCGGACAGGAATCCCACCTGCTCAGTTTTGCTTGTTCGTACAAATTACTTGATCCTTTCCCATTCCTTCATGAGTTCTCAGGCGCTGGGCAATAGCCTCTTTCCAAAGCTGGCCCCGTACGCTGTGAATTATTGTGAATTACTGTGAATTACTTCATACAAGGTTTTTTTCTTGAAGGTTGTGCTAGGAAAGGGATTTATAGCCAAATTACTTGTATGATATTACTGTAAGCCACAAGAAAAAGAATGTTGCATACCCAAAATACGAAATGAGCTGCTATTCGGTGTAAGTTTTGTTGTGCCTTTCTAGCACACCCATCATTTGTATGGGGTTGTTGTTCTTTGCCAAGAATGCGTCTGTGTTTATCTCTGTGCTTAGGGAAATGACCTTTGATGTCACAAGGAAAGCTTGGGCTTTTCAGGATTGCTATTATTAATGTTGAATTAATATGGCATGTTATTTGGATGTAAAGCGAGTTTTGAATGTGGAAGAGTCTAGCAGCCATACAGTTTGTGACTTGTGATAGGCTTGACTTTACTCTTTTGAAGAGATGTGGTATTTACTTGGTCTCGTGGAAACTTTTAGCTCTATTTGGAATCCCAGGTTTAAGAAAACATGTTGCTAATTGCTGCAGGGTTGTTTTGTGATGTGCTTGCATGTATTTGCTTTTAATTCAGAGAAGAAAAAAGTAACATTTTTTTTCCCCATCTGATTTTTTAGGTCACTGTGCAGCACAGTAAATGCTTACAGCCTCACCTGCAGTAACTGCGCAGAGAACTGCACCTATGTTCTCTTTAGTAATAAGATCACTTTTCTCATGGACCTGTTGATACACCAGTTTACGGTACGTAAAGTGACTGTTTTAACTCGGAGGTGGTTTTGTGTGCTTCACAAATATATTGGAGTGTTTGGAGTATGAGAACACAAGGAGATACTTGAGAATAAAGTCTCAAAAGAATCAGAATCTTTTGTTGCACGAGTTTGGTGTCTTTGTCTACTAATCAAACTCTGTCTACTAATTTACTAATTTGGTGACTGTGTCTTCTAATCAAATGGATATTCTTGCTTCTGATAATAAAAGCTGCCAAAGCACGTGTGCTAGGAAGGCTGGTGAGTGGACAGTGTTTTCTCTTTAACGTTTTCTGCAGATTGCTTCTTTTCTTCACTCTACAGTAACATTTAAAGTATAGACTATTAGGAGTTGTCGACATGTATTTAATTTTTCTGTGTTTCAGTCGGCTGAGTATGTTGTTGTAGTTTGATTTCCTGAAATGCTTAAAGGGCAGGACTCTTTAACTGCAAAAGTTTTAATTTTCCAATGTTTCATTTCATTTGAAACGTCATTAAATATTTTATTTGAAAACTCATTTTTAATTCATAGTGACCTGCTCATCATAAGATATTTAGTCTTGGTTTTCTACTTATAAATCGTGCATATGTATTTTCATGAGCCAAGCAGTTTGTTAATTGAAAAGTTATGTACATACTTTGAATAATTTAAATGACGCTGTTGGAATCAACAAGCCATAGGACTGTTGATGAACACTTTTAAAAGCTAGTCCGAAGGTCCTTGCCACAAAGAAAACCCTGCCTTCTCCTCTAAGTAGCTGCCAGCTTGTTGTTCTCTACCACATCTTTCCAAGAGAATTCCAGGTATTAGATTCCAAGTATGCTTGGTGAGAGGTGTGTGCGTTGTGCTGAGCCGTGCACAGTGCTGCTGGTGTTCTGCAGAGCCAGCCAGAGCATAGGCTCTGGGAGTAATTACAAAAGAGCTGAAATCCTTCGGCACTTTACAAGTGAAAGGATTCATTCTGCTGCCAGGCACCTTCCCTTCTTCTTGCTGTAGCCCCGTTCAACCAGCCTGTGCTTTTCTGAAGAAACACAGAGGGTATTTCTTAGGAAATGTTGGCCACCTAGAGATCAGAGATACTACACGAGAAAAATTTACTACACTTGGAGCTGCTTGCAGTCTGTTGCCAAATACTAGCCTGGAATTGCAGTGAAACTGTAATTAAAGCTTAATGGTTCCCATGATCCACACTGGGCTTTTCTTTCCTACGCATAAAGTCTCTTATGTTCTGTTCAGGCAGAGTTGGCCCATAAACTAGGATATCTTCGTCGTTCCATGCAGTACGTGTTTTAAGTCCAAAGAAATAAATACAGTGCTGCTTTTCTTACCCTGATTTTTCACTCTTGAAAATGTAATCAATCAGATCAAGTTTGAATTTTTCTTTTTTTACAAAAAAGAAAGGGACAAATGGGGAAGGGACAGGTTAATTTTTTTGGGTTTGTTTGGGTTTTTTTAATTGAATTGAGCTCTGAATACAAAAATATTAAAAGACACCCTTCCAAAGAGAGGTATTCTGCAGTATTCCTAGCTTGGGGAGCTGTGTGATGCCGCCTTTTCCGGTGCTGTGCCTGTTCCTGCTTCCTGTTGGAAAATAAACCCCAAGTAACGCCAGAAGTAATAAATGAGAATGTGTATTTGCGAGGCTTTAACAAATTGTTAACCAAGTATGCCAATATTTGCTGGATATAGAAAGAATCCAGTTTTGAGAACCCTTTGAGTGTGTTAAGTGCAGCAAGTAAGAACTTCCAACCGATTTAATGCAGGTTTAGTTTTGGTGGGGGTCATCAAAATCGAATGCAATATCAGCTTTGCTTTTGGTAAAAGTCAGAGCTATACATTTTAAAGATAAAGTTTAAAATGATGACTTCTCACATAGTATTTGTTTGTCTTCACACAAAGGCATATTCTCAAGATGTTACTTGAGGAATTATAAAAGTATTTTTGGGTTTTCTCCAGTGAAAGCTTGGGTACTGGTGGGAAAGGGTACGCTAATAGATGGAGTGTATTTCTTCCTTCTTTTTTTTGTGACATCCAGCCTGCCCAAGCTAATTAAGTGTCCTGTTGAGACCTTCCCTTATCTCATACCTAACCAGACTGGTAGGAAACCTTCTATAGACTTTACTTAGTATTTTACCTTTCTTGGCCTCCTTAGCTCAGGTAATGCCAAGTCGGTGTCTGTTGAGGTCAGCGGGAGCGTGTTGCCTGATCTTAGTGGTTAACGGAGCAAACCTGGCCACCCACACTCGTACAAGTCTTGTGCTTGAGTCGTAACTTCATTTACGTTCAGACTGCTATCTTGGCTCTTCTTCGGCTGCTGTCCCTAGAAGATAGCTGCAAAACAAGGAGAGCTTTTCTAATTGTTTATTTTGGAAGGTTTTACATGAAGAAAACCAAATAATTAGGTGGAGCTGGAAGGCATGTAAGGAAAGGTTTTTATTTGGGTGGGTTTTTTCCCTCATCAGGTGACTGCAGTCCTGTACTTTTCCATGGAGATATCTGAAAAAGCCATATATATATGGATAAACCATACTTAATCTATAAAGATTGTAAATGTTTGGATGTTTAGTAAACAGATTTGGGCTTTGGGGATATCTGTCCTTTTATGATCTCGCGATAAGAAAAGCACAACAATTTGTTTTCTAACTATGTGTGCTCAGATAGACCAAAGGGAAATTTGAAGAAGCTTTTAAGAGTAACAAGCTGGACCAGACCACCTTGTCTGGTGAAAATTCCTAGAAAATTGTGTTCATTCTGATCTTCCCCATCATGGCATCCCTGCTCTTACCAGGTAAACCATAATGCAACTCAGTATTCGTGAAGAATTAGAAATTGAGACTTATTTGTTACTTTTTTTGTTCAACATCTGGGCATCGGTTGCTTGGTAGCAGCAGTTCTCATTTGCATCACTTGTCTTTCTGGAGTTAGAGCCACAACAGATCGCTGCGGGTTTTCATTCATTGTGTTTCGTAGGCAATCATTAAATGCATAACATCTAAAAATTGTAAATGAAACATCATTAGTCAACGTAAAAACATGTGAAATGAACTTTTGCAGTTTAAGTAGAGATGAAACAGATGTAGAGATCAAAAGTGACTTGCTCGTGACTTCTTTCTATTCCAAAATACAGTGCTTAAGCCTGGTCTGCACTGCAGGTAAATGGGCTGTGAAGTACAATAGCTTGGACTGGGTTTAAGTTAATCTGGCTATCTAGTCACAGTGAAGGAATTCTCTTTCTTCTCTGGAACATGCTGCCATCCAGGTTGGGTGCTTCAAAACGAAGCTGCTAGTTTCTTAACCATTGGTGGCCGGCTTTTTAATCTTCTGTACCACAAGTAATGCGGCTTCACGTTTGCACTGATGATGAGAAGAATTGTAAAATCATAGAATCACAGAATGTGTGTGGTTTGAGGGGACCTTTAGAGGTCATCTAGTCCAACCCCTGCGGTAAGCAGAGACGTCTTCACTAGATCAGGTTGCTCAGAGCCCCATCAAGCCTGACCTTGAATGTCTCCAGGGATGGGGCCTCCATTACTTCTCTGGGCAACCTGTTCCAGTGATCAACCACCCTCATATTGAAGAATTTTATCCTAATGTCCAACCTAAATTTCCCCTTTTCAAGTTTAAAAACCATCACCCTTCGTCCTATCGCTCCATGCCCTCAGGAACAGTTCTTCCCCAGGTTTCTTACAGGCACCTTTCAGGGACTGGAATCCAGGGCCCGTACGTGCTTCTTGGCCAGTTTGGAATGCATTCAGCCTTCATAGTGTTTGGCTGTTGGGTGCTGACAGCGCTCTGAGCCCTAATAATGAGACAGTGGGGAGTTTCTGCCTGCCTGGTCTAAAACCCCTGCTCTCCCTCTGGTTTGAGTTCTAGTCAGAGACTTGAGAACCAGCGCCAAGGAGTATCAAGGTTGGATAAAAAGTACCTGGGTTAGAGGTCAACTCTGTTGTAAGGCAGTTTAGTCAGTGTTGGCAATGTGAAAACACACTAAAACTTCACGTCCTTTTTAATCATGTAACTCAAAAGGGCCAAAACCATTTTGGTTATTTGCTTCATCAGGAAGCCAGTGTGTTAATCCTGTAGTAAATCTTGAAAATAGGGCTGGGCTAGGAGAAATAATGACATTTTAGAGTATGGGATTTAAAAAGTGGAGCCTTCATCCACACTGTCGTAAGCTCACAGACTTCCTGGGCCATTTCCATGCCTTCAGTTCACTAGTTACTGCACTCAGATTTACTACAAAATCTGACATCCTGGAGTTGCTATTTTGGCAGTGTATGTTCTCCACAGAGGTTTTGAGGCAAGCCCAATGACTTATATGCACAGAAAGCACAAAATCACACTCTTAATGAGAGAAGAATACAGCACGAGTGATCAGATGACCAGAAATTTGGTGCTTCAAAAGCTTTGGACACTTTCCCTTTATG
Organism: Porphyrio hochstetteri; assembly: GCA_020800305.1. Taxonomy (NCBI): domain Eukaryota; kingdom Metazoa; phylum Chordata; class Aves; order Gruiformes; family Rallidae; genus Porphyrio; species Porphyrio hochstetteri. The sequence continues at coordinate 10,908,034 of CM036915.1, read as the reverse complement.
TTTAGCAGCTCCGCATTTAAAATTCTTCCTGGCTGCGGAGGACTCTGCTTCTTCCGAGACAGGTAGAAACAGAAATGAGTTTTCATTGACAGAGCTCTATGTTGCTAACTGGAAACCGGGGGGGTTTGTTGTTGCTAGCATAAAAAAATACGCTCTGATATGCAGAGGTACTTTTGGTGGCGTGAGTCAGAGCATGGGAGCGTTTTCAGCTCTATTAAATGTGTGCCTAAGTGCTTTACTGGATTGGGGCCATATTGTTTGGCATCTTGCAGGATTAAATCCTAGATGCTGGGCAAGAGCTGAGGAGCTTATGGCAGCTCTGCACAAGCAAGGGAATCCCTACACCCAGGGAATTCTCTGCTGAATAGAGAATATACAGGGGCTGAGAATCTAGTCATTGGAGCATTCTGCCTAAAGAACTGAATATTGAAGGTAGGAGTCTTGATTAAGTCCAGCGTAGTGAGTCATCCTAAACACTGAAGGTAGTGTTTTGATGTTGGATGTGTCAAATAATGGAACTTGTTCTTGATTTTTCCACTGTGATTTTAAAATGGTTTATACCAATCACTTGACAAGTCAGTTGAAGGATGTCATTGTACCTGTAAATTTGTGTCAGTTAAACTGTTAAACCCATTAAAACCCCGAAATAAGAACACAGAATGTTTTAACATTTACTCTTCCCAAGCCACATTCAGCAAGCGCCGTTTTTTCTGAATCTCAATAACTCCTTGTGTAATCAACACAAAGAACCCAGAGCCTGAAAGCTTTCATAATTACACTATTAAATCTTAAGATTTCCTACCCTCTTGCTTGATCTAATAATCAACAAGCGAAGTAATACATCACTTTTGCAAGCACCCCAATTAATTTTGACCATAAATCTCTATGCGTTTTCACACCATCCCATTAATTATTTCTTCAGTAAAAGAGCTGATCTTTCGTCACTTGTTTGAGTCTGTATGAAGGGAAAATATCCAAGGGAAAAATATAAAAGGCAGGAATTAAGTTCAAATTGACCCGTTTTCTATGAAGCAGCGTTTCCTTCTGTCTTCTTTTTGACATGCTTGGTATAAACCCCACATTTGTTCCCACTTTCACACACTGTCCCCAAAAATCCAATGTGAAAAATCAGTAGTGCAGTAAATGATTGAATTAAGAGCCAGATCTATTTATTTTACAAATTAGGAAGAAGGGTTTTCTACTAAAGCATGAACTTGTGTAGCTATGGGCTGAATACTTAGAAAATGTAGTTCTTGTGGGTACATTTAACTAGAAGACAAAAATAGATGTTACCCATTTATAGTACCATTCGTTACAGCAAATGGCTCTACTGCAAGCTTTCATTAAAGCCTTTAAGAATTAATTTCTATATAAATTTTTATCTTCAGTGAAAAAGCAGTGAGTAGTGTTTGTTAGGAATTTTTAAACCTTGGGTGTTCCTCGTACGAAGTTGCCACATTTAAATTGATTTATACATTGCAAAGCTTAATCCATCTGTTTCAGAAGGCAGTTAGCATCATTAGTCATGAATTATTTTAGTCAACAGAAGTTACTGGAGCAACATAATATTATTTTTCCTATTGAACTGGAAGAAGCAGCTAAAGACTTCTCACTTGCTGGCTTGGCTCAGCACCAGAAACAGACTATTACAATGAGTTTTAAGTACCAGCATGAGGCTCCGAGCTAATGAATAATAAAGAAATGCGCGTGTTGTTCTTTGTCACCAAGTGTTACCAGATCCCTCCTGATACCTATACAGGGAGGAATGATTTTCTGTAACCTAGCTTGCATATACCAAGTGTGACTGATTTTAGCCAGGGCTGAAAATAACATTTCAGCCAATATTGGTCATTAATTATAGTGCTGAAAGCCTGAAGCTGTCTCTTAAAAGAGCCTCCACAGAGGTCTTGTCAGCGCACAGAGTGCAGCGGTGTCAAGCTCAGTGATGGACATACCTGGGAGCCCTGTGTGTCAACTGAGGCATTGGCATTGCCATTACCTGGCTCCTAAAGCTGCAGGACTTCAGGTGCTTCACTTGCTGTTTGATGGCGGTAGGGCAGAATTTCAGCAGCTTTGAACTGTCTGGGATTGCAGACATGAAACAATAAAATGAAAGCTGTATCCCCTCTGTGAGGGTTTCCTTGCAGAGCTGTATCCCGCACATAGGTCTGTTCGCAGAGTTGCGTGGTGTGCACCTGACCTTCGCCAACATTTTAGGAGTGCTTAATGATTGAGCGAAAATGGGATTGTGTTCTTCTGGGGTCTGTTCAGAGACAACAGACATGACTGACCAACAATGACATCTGATGGACAACCGTGGTGGTCATCAGGTGATGATGTATATTGAGGTGTTACTCATGTGACACGGTTTTCCTGCTCTCCGGAGCAGGTACAATGCGAAGGTTTCTACACAAGTGCTTGGACTTGCTCTGTGCCAGTGTTGACAATTGTGTGTGAATGGCATGTCCCATTGCTTCCTAAACTATCACTCTATTACTATTAGTACATAACTTTTAACTGAATTACTCTTGTCATCCTTTATGACCAGTATGTCAGGTTGTGCCCTAGAATTCATCCAGTTCTTTGTCTTCTCAGGTAGTTTCTCAGGCTTTTTTTTCCTGAGGATTCTCATCAGATACAGTCAGGAGTCAGGCTCCCTTCCTGATGCCGAAATCTGTACGTAACTACCTTTTGTGTTTTCAGAAATCAGGACTATCTTTGGGTTTGTAGAATTTTGAAGATTTGGCAGTTCTCTCTCTTTTTGGGAAAAAAAGAAGAAAAAAAAAAGGATGGATAAAAGCAACGTGAGTGAAAGATTTGGAGCCTTAAGGGTCTTACTTCCTTTGAGGAGTACTTAGCTCTGAAATACTTAGCTACTTTGGGTTAGCTTTAGTAGTAAGCTGCTCAGCACAGAGGTTCGGACACTTGCAGGGAAAACAGAATTCTCTGGCAGGCTTTGTCAGCTCTGGAGAGGGACCACAGTAACTCATCTGTCTGGACTCATCGCTGGCTCATGCAGCCGCATGTTCCTGTCTGTGTGTTCCTGACCAATAGAACTTCCTTTGAGATCGGTTATGCAGCAGCACAATCACCAAATGCCTCCTTGTAGATCAGAAAGAAACCTGTGTTCCCCAGGGTCCTTTGCTACTGGATGGGATGTCCCCTGTGCCCTTCCCATGAGCTGGCTGTACCTGCTGCTCCCATACTTCAGCATGCTCTTACCTAAGTGCAAACTAGCGCTGCTCCAGAGAGCTTTCTTTTACTTCAGGATAATGTTTTTGTAATGGTTTGGGGTTTTGCTGTGGAGGAGAACATCCATCAGAGGTTAGATCTCATTGCAGAGATCGTCCCTAAGGCCTGCAAAGCCTTTCTGTGCTGTGGTAGGGCTTCCTTGGGTTCTCGTACACTAAACTTACTTCTGACTTGATGGATTCCGTTTGAGATTGTATTATCAGTGTAAAGGATATAGACCTGTTCTTGGACCTGAAATGCTTTGATGTACATCAGCACTGCTAGAATGTGTTACTTTATTGTTGTTATGATTATTTTTGGTGTATTCACATGTAAGCTTTGAAGTGTTTCTCTACTAACTTTGATTCTTTTTGCTGAATTCTCATTTTCTTTTCCCTCTTTCCTTAGGTTAGCGTTCCAGATGATCATAATGCCACTCCGGGCAGAAGTGCAAATAAGCAGGTATTTGAAGGTTTAACAACAGGACTTCTGAGGATAACTGCTGTGATTTTCAGATGTCTAATCTCCAGTTTCCCAGATGGAAACCACCACTCTGCTGCACTGAAGATAATACAGGAAGTGAAAAGTAAATCCTCACAAGTGGAAGCCTTCAACAGCAGAGTCCAAGACTTGATCAGGTTAAACAAAAAGAAAATACTGAAATCTCTCTAAACCTTCTTTAGTACTGAGAAAAAAAGTTGTGATGATTTCAGAAATGAGCAAACTGCTTGAGCTCTTAACTGAGTAACAGTGGTTTGTGTGTAGTCAGGAAGACTGCTGAAGCACCATATTCTCAAGCAATATATTTTGTACATGCTTCAGGTACAAAAAAATACAGAAAACCAAGAGTCTTATAATTTTGGACCTGGTTTTCCATGTGCTTTCCATCAGTTTCTTCTCTGAATTACCTAGGAGTCGTTTTCCCTTTTTTCTTCGTTTTCTCTTGGGGTTCTTTATGCCTACTCTGTATGCCCCTGACCCATGTGGTCCTGCATGTCATACATGTGTTCCTGTAAGCTTGCCTTAAAATATATACTTCCTACTATAAAGATTACCCAATAATCCCTATTCTCTGATTTCAGCTTTTATAGCATGGCTGTGTTTAAACCCCAATTTTCAATGTATATTTCTTGAGCAAAATTTCAATCAAAATAGCTCAGTGAGTTGTAAAAGTTGAGTAAAAGAGAAAGCATTGGCTTGCTCATTTTTACTCAAAGCAGTCTAATTCTTTGGTAAAAACGCTTGAACCTGAGTGTATTATTATAAATGTGATTTATATATATATAATATATTTTGGATACCCCTCTGTGTTTGTACACTACTGAAAACGTCATGGCGAGCATCTTCAGACTTGTCGAAGTCTGGTATGATGCTGATGGGTACAAAGAAGACAGCTGGAGGAGGAAAGCAAAACAAATAGTTGTCATAGCTACCAGTGACCTCTAAAACTTTATTGTTCTCATATAACCCGCCTTCTCCCCAAACAGGTTTTGAGAGAGTGTGAAATTTCAGGCTGTTGTATTCTCCCCAGTTATGAATGGGAGGGTGGGAGGTCTGCTTATTGATACTTGTGCTGAACAGATACCTGACACTGACTGGGCCAAGCGCGGGCATACCCTAAAGATAAGAAGAAAGAAGATACATGAGAATCCAACTAGGTTCCTCACCTGAGGCGCTTTAGGGGATCTACTTATAAATGGGGAATGAAAGGCATGATGACAAGGTAATAGTGCAATTAGGGGAAAAAAAGAGGAGAGGGCATTTAAACTAGTCAAAACCAGACAAATTCTATTATTAATGAGAATCTTTCACCTCCAGGTCATTGTATCGTATGTCCTTGTGGAGTTGATTAAATGTGAAATTAGGGAAGATGGAGAAAGAAAGAGGAAAGTTGAAATAAAGGTGGGGGGGTGGTGTTTCTATCTGGGACAGCTAGACCCAGTGCCTAAACACCAGTTATCCCCACACTGTCTGGCCGTTGAAAGGTACCCGAATTATTGGAACTACGCTACCATGAGTAAAATGACTCAGGCATGGAGGCAACAGAGCTTTAACATTCCCCTTGTCTGCGTGCTCAGCTCTTCAAGGGAGTGCTTCATGCAGATTGTCTCCAGCTGCTGCTAAAGAACAGTCCCAGTAGCCACAAAATGCTCATCTATTTCTTCTGTGCTGAAAGAGCACCCACTTCACCTGGGTGTGAGGGAAGGTGGACTGTGAGCACATTTTGCAGGTGTCAGGCTGAAAAAGAAGAGAATAGTGGGCATTGTTGTGAGTAGTCATCCGTTGGTATTAGCTGTGTTTTATTGAGTTCTTCCTCTCCCCTCCTGTTTCACGGAGAGATTCCTAGCACTCAGCATTTCTCTGTGACTCTGATGGATCTAACACCCAGCTCTGTTCCTGGAATTATTCTGCTAATATGGGAGAGCTTGCTTATCACCTCTGTGACGAGGTGAATTGCTTAGATCAAAATCTGCAGGAAACCTAATGCTGCTAACCTTTCATGTTGCTAAATAGAATGGCCAAACTTACCTGAGCAGTGAGTGTGCAGCTCATCACCTTTGGGCATCTTCAAGTGTGCTTAATGGCCACACTTCAGCACCTTCAAAAACCTTCCATGCTGTAGTTAGACTTAATGCTTTACATTTTTACTCTTAATTGCTTTCAATGCTTCCAGAAGCTTTGTGTCAGCAGAGCAAACTTTGGGAGAAAGCCTCGCTTCCAGCTGCAAAGAGAGATCGGTCTTAGAGCAACAGCAGGCTGAAAAGCTGAGAGGTTTTCTGCCCTAATCTTAAGCACCCCTGGCTTTCAAAGCCAGACCATGAGATGTGAGGGGATAGTTAGTGAATACTTGTACAGTGCCTGTGGCAAGAGTTATCTAATGGGCCTTATTTCTTCACTAGAATCAATATTATTTAATCATGTTCCACAGTCGAGTCAGGGTGATCTTGCTGTTACGGGAGCACAGAGCCAGGGGCGTTCCCATCTCAGGGAGCCTACAGTCTAAGAGACAGCCTAGATCAAGAGGACTTGACAAGCAGGCAGACAGAACAGTTGGTGGGATGGAGTAATATTAATAATAACAGGAAGGATTAGTGTAGTACTAGTGTAAATACAGTGACTGATTGACGGGTTCCCCATGTCTCTTGCATTGGGTGGAGGCACTGGATCACAGAATTGTAGGGGTTGGAAGGGACCTCCAGAGACCATCAAGTCCAAACCCCCTGCGAAAGCAGATTCCCTAGGACAGATCACACAGTAGGTGTCCTGACGGGTCTTGAGTATCTCCAGATGAGACTCTAATACAATAGCAGTTCTGATTTTGACAGGTTTCTCCCACTCAGTAAGAGTGGAGGAAAGTGCAAAGCAAATTAGAGGGAAAGAGAAGGAGGTGATTGCAGCAAAGGAAGTTGATCTCACATAAGTCAGCAAGAATGAACAGCTGAGGTGAAGTAAAGTCTGAGAAGCTGAATGTTCATGGTAAAAATTGTTGTAAGAAATTATCTGTGTGCACAGTTCAAGTGGAGTTGATAATGATCAAAGTATGAGAGAACTTGGCTTGGACAGGAGGGAGATCTTGGTACAGGGACAAACAGCCAAAATTTTTTGGTGTAGGTTTCCAAGCTATTGGAAATTCAAAGAAGAAACTTGAGCAGTAGCAATCTGATGAGCAGTGATGATCTGATCTCCTTTGATAATAAAAAAAGACAGTCTAGTTTTCAGCTTAAAAAATCCAAAAGGCACTAGCAGGGTTTTCTCTGCGCTGGGTTTTGGTTGAGCTCCTGAAGCAGTTTCGTGATCCCAGTCGCTCTGTACGATGGTAGGAGGTTGTTGCCTGCATGTTCCGTTGGGCTCTTAACTGCTGCGTGTGTTTTAAAAAGGAAAAAACCCAAGGGCTTGGCAGTAGTGGTTATGATATACGTATCGCAATAAAACGTTATCTGGGTAACATCATTGTCTCCTTGAATTAGTGTGTTCTACAAAGTTTATCTCTTTGTGCTAAAAAGAAATTGCGCTGCTGCAGAGCCATCAAGATTGTTATAAATCATTTAACTATGGCAAAATTCCATTGTCCTTCTAGGAGTATGGTAAAATAAACATTTACACTCATCTTTCTTGTACAGTGTAATACAAATTATCCTACCCCAGACAGATCTCGTAACAAAAACTACTGATAGTTGCAGAGAGCCAGATCTGAAGTTACTGTAATTTCAATTGTTTTATTGAACCCTTCAGAAAGAGTATTTAAGTAATCACAACTGGCATTTTCTTTGGTTTGGTGGTGGAGAAGCAGAAATTGCTCCCTTGGCAAAGTTACTGGTGTGGAACTATTATTTTAATACGGTTTTTCTCCTTTTTCTAGTTACGTGGTGAACATAGGCTTGATAGACAAGCTGTGCTGCTGTTTCCTCTCCGTTCAAGGCCCGGTTGATGAGAATCCCAAGATAGCAGATTTTCTACAGAATGCCACAGCAGTGTTGCATGGGATATGCCAGCTGTGCTTTGCTGTCAATGGCAGGTAGGAGCTCTCCCTCCCTCAGCTCTAATGTTTCCTTCAGGCAGCAGCTTTTGTAACCCTTGCCGGCATGGAGTCCCCAGAAGGGAGTGTCCTGGTGAGGCCCTTAAACAGAACTGTTCTTACACAGTAACAGCTGGTAAAGAAACAGGGCAGGAAATTCACACCACTCACCCTCTCGCCATTGGGCTGTAATTAGGTACCTGCACCGAGTCTTGTAAGTCATGGATCAGGGTTGAGAACTGTGATCATCTTTACTCATCCTCACAGAGGGAGTTTTATCACTGCTGATTTTAAGTTTCCGGTCCTGAGGAGGTATTTTATTATCAGCTAGAATCAACTCTTAATTGATTTGTCTCTAGAGCAACCTGATACTTTAAAATATCACTCTCAGTAGGGGAATTCTATTTCCTGTAAAGAAAAGGATTAGTAGATTTGTCAGGGGGTTTTCTGGTGCAAAAGGTTATCATAACCGAACTGGGGTTGTGGGGAGTGAGCATCAGGTGTGTGTCTGCCAGCAAAGCTGGACTTCTGTAAGGTACCACGCAGGGCAGCCCGACGCTGTGAGAGCTTTGGAGAAGCATCCAAGAGCCTACCACCGTGAGTGTTACACATTTCAGGAAAAGACAAGGCTGACAGAACTTAACAATGAATTCCTGAAGGGTAAAATGATGCTAGGGCTGAAAAACTGGAGTTAATAAAACGTAAAGTAAGAAACAAAGCTGTAGGTAAGAGCTGTTGCTGCTAACTCAGGGGTCACAGGCACATGGAAAAAGAGCTGCAAGAAATACGAGCCCAAAGAGACCATCCCGACTGACTGAAATTTCCCTTTCTGAGAGCTGCCAACTTGGCATTTTACATTCCAGGAGAGCACTGCCAAAACTCAAATGCAGACTAAAAAAAATAATAATAGAAAAATCACCTTTCTCTTAGTGGAATAACAGTTCTAGCTACAAGAGCTAGTAATGTAATATTTGTGATTTCTGAAGCAGGCGCATGCTTCACCCAAATAAAAGATCTTTGCACCCAGAAAGAATACAGCACTGTGCAAGTACTTCTTTGAAGGACGCCTGTGCTTTGCAGCCAAAGAGTAATTTCGGAGGGTTGAGAGTTTTTCTTCATGGTTGTACCGAGAAGTACCTGATCTTACTACCTGCCTGCAAGGGCAGTGCTTTTGATTCTTTCTGAAGGTGATGATTGTTCTCGGTTTCCAGGTTGGATTGTTCACTTGAGCATGAAAAGAAACGAGAGGAATGAACTTTGAGGTTTCAGAGCCGTTGTCTTTCACTTTTAGATCAAAAGCTTTGGTGACACTGATTAGAAGGGCGGTTTAAACTAAATGTCTTTCATCACCTGAGCCCGCTCTCGTTTCAGAACTGAGTGCAGAGCGTAATTCTGTCGCGTTGCGGAAGTCCGTAGTAGTTGAGGTGATTTTAATGGGAGAGGTATTGCCAGACACAGATGAGGGTGGCAGAAACAGAGTTCCAATTTAGCGAATCTTTAAATGCCTCTCTCATTCGGGGCGAAGGGCTGCAGGAGCCACCAGGGCCCGTTCAGTCGGAATCTGGCACTTCTCATTGCCTACTCTCTTAAAACACCCTCGAGCACCAAGCATACGTGCCATGCTGTATTCCTCTGTCTATCAGAGGGAACTAACTGCTCTGGTCATACTTTTGAAGGTGCTGCTGAGAGGAAAAATGGCCTACTGAGTCCTACCAGTGCTCTGGAGCTGTAGCGTGAAGAGAAGTTCTGTCAGAATGCCATCAGGCTTCTGCTGTTGCGGCAAGGGCGGTTTTGAGTTGTTCTTTTGATGTATCCCGTATACCGAATGCTTCCAGGTTGGGAACTTCTTTACGCTCCTCGATGGCGATCGTCAGGGGCACAACATGGTTGGGTTTTTTTTCCTGACAGAACGATTTCCGGATGGTTTTATCTTACCAAAAGTTGGCATTCCGTATTAAATGCACTCAAGTCTTTTTATACCGTATTCCTTATGCCCTATGCCCCTGAGTAGCATAGCAGGAAGCTGTCAGGGCCGCACATGCCGGGTGGCTAACACAGTGGGACCACCGCAGGGCTCTAAAACCATCCACAGTGCCTCCAACACTGAAATCCTTTAGAAGCTAGAAGTAGCCAAGCGTCATGTGATCCTCCTCCTTTGCTCAGACACCACCAGCCTGTTACTAACCTGACTGCAACTGTAACCTGTGAAATCACCAGAGGGCCAAAAGTTAAACGCTCTAACTGGAGTTTTAAACAATGGAGAGATCCCCTCCAGTGGGCACAAAGTATGGCAGGGCACTGCTGGAGCTCTGGCAGACTTGTCAGTACAGTCTTCCCTTTGTTCCTCACAAGAAGGTTTCCTGAAGCTCCCCAAGTTTAGCAGCCTGTTTCTAATCCAAGCTCTGAGTTAACAACCAGTGTTTATTTGGAGAGGGAAATAATTTTCTAGGTGGGGAAGAGTTCTTGGTCAAGTAAGTCCCTGCATATTACCTCAACATCAGACAAGATGTCGCAACAGTGATGATTATTAGAGGGTGGCCTCAAGTTGTACCATATATGTATCTCAGCACTGAGTATTAAATGAGGTCTGTGGTTGATATAATGTAGATGATAAAATTTTAAGACATAAACTAAGATTTTTTTTTTTTATTCCCATGGTAGACTTGGAAAAAGAAGTCCAAAATCATGGAGTTAGATACAATAAAGGAAAGTCTTGCTAATGTAGGAACATAAATTGGAGGATTCTCAATTTTAACATCATAAAAAGTTATTGAAATGAGGGAATCCATTCTGAACATACGTTATAAACATATCTTAGTATAAGAGAGGGATTTTCTTTTCATTAATGATCAAGGTCTTTAAAAAGATTTAACTTTGATATTGATCTTACTTCTCAAATGATGATTTTTGGTACTGGCTAATAAATGCTAGATTGATTCTTTTAATTGAAGTTTTCCTGTGGGTGTCATAGCACATTTCCCAAACACTGTGTAATACATGTAAAAGATCATTTGTTGAAGACATTAATAACTTGTGACCCCATGCGAACCTTGTTTGGATCGTTTTCACACCTCTGTCTGTTCAAATCGGTGAGGGTGACTTGAGAGCTCCAGCTGGAAGTCCCATTGGTCTTCTGCGCGCAGTGATAACAGAGGAGGTGAGAGCTCCTTTCTCCTGGATGAGTTAAAAAAATAGCGTTGGAGAGCTGAAGATGGGATGTCGTCCCTTAATGTACACGGTGTGGATTCATTACATGCAGTGCATTGGGGTGTTGAGCTAGCTCTGCTTGCTGAGCAAAAGATGAACCTGGCATCTGATACTTGGGCTTGAGAATTGTGGCCACAGTAATGCTCAACGGTGTTTTGCTCACCATTAAGGGGGTCAGTAGCCGGAACTGAAACTGGAGCTAGTTATAGTAGCCTGAAATAAAGCAAAATGCCAAACAGACTTCATACAGAACAACGGTGGTCTGTATAGCCATGTGAATCTGTCTTGCATTCCATGGCCAGTTCAGCTGTCCAGTAGCAGCATTCAGGATGACAGCTTTGTTTTCCAGAGCTCCTTACTGTAACTGCGAGAGAGATGAGGCCTATTTCGGGCCTTTGAGTCCTGAATACACGTATGGAGCATGCTTGGCTTTAAAACACAGGACAGAAAACAAGGAGCAGGCACGGAATGCAAGGAGCGTTACTAAAAATACGGCCATGCTGCCTTAGCTCACCCTTCTCTAAGGAGGAAGACTAAGAAAATACATAGCAAAACCTTCATGAGCATAGCAAGGATCTTGCTTGTGTTCCTGTCTTTTCCAGAACCGCCCAGGGTTCATCGAATCTGTATCTCTTGTTTTCCCTATGAGGCTCTTTGAAGCGACAGCTCTGACCGAGAAGTTTAGTTGTTACTCTGTGGAGGGCTGTTGCTAATGCTTTACTTTGCTTTTGCCCATTAGTAGTATCTGCTGACGCGGTATGTGATGCTCTGTGCTGCTAAGGGTGAGCTTAAAACACAAGTTAAGAATTACTGGAACTCCCAGCAGATGAATGTAGTAATTCTGCATAAAGAAATTGAACCACAGCGATGCCGGGGGGCAGATGAGTGGTAGCGGTGCAGGGTAAGGGTTAATCTCTATGGGAGAGCAGTGCAGTGTGGTAGCAGTAGCGCAGGCACAAGGCGGGAAGTGAGCCGCTGTGTAAGGAGAGCATTGCAAGTAACAGTCCCTCAAGTCCTGCAGCTTCTTGAGAGGTTGGCTTTTCCACACTCCTGCTGTTTTCCTGGGGTAAGAGATGTCTGCAGGCTCCCTCATTAATCTAGGGGAGGAGAACGTTGGAGCAGTACAGTAGCTAGATTGTTGTACGGTATCTCCAAACAGTGGGGGAACGCGTATAAATCTGTGTCAGCAGCTAACGAAACTGTGGGTTACGAGCTGCAGTGGCTGAAAGCTGCAGATACATAGGGTTTGATCTGGGAAAATAGTGACTGGCACATCACAGATCTGCAGGAAGGAGGCTGGTCTGGTTTTGGGTTTATTACAGTAATTAAGATAATGTCTGTTTTGGCTGCTGGATGGCAAATCAGATGCAAGTCTGCCTTGAAGGGTGGTTGTGCTTCTCGCTGCTTCCAGCCAAGAGCAGATCCAGCAAGGACTGTGAACTAACTCGAACTTGCTCTTCAGATTACTGGAAGAGTTCAAATCATCGCTTGTATGCGGCACTGTGATCCCTGGCTTGACAGTGTGAATTACAGCCGCGGCCAACAGGTGCTAAATACTTCTTTATGCGGCTTCTATTATTATTTTCCCTCTTTATTTTGACATCTCTTTCTAAATAAAATAATTTAGAAGCAAAAGTAGACAATAGTTTTAAAATCCTAATAATAATTAAAAACCCAAACAGATTATGCTCTAAGCCTTTTGAAAATTCACGTTTCCATTTGGCTCCATGTTTTTAATCAGGAGTATATATTTCAAATATACAAACACGATAATGTATACCCATGGTAAGGCTTGTCTGCTTGTTAGCTCAGTCGGTTTTTAAAACAATATATTTTCAAATATAAACAGTTTGCTCGTATTGAAGCTTGGAGAAATTGTAGTTTTATACTTGTTCTGCAGAGTATGCTGTTTCTCATCAAGCTGTATTGAATTCCTGTTTTTAATAAATAGTGGTGTATTTTAAGCAATGAAGCACCACTGTTTAGTATCTTCCTATCCTGGGATGGATATATCCATGTTTTTAAATTCTTAAGTCTTTTTCGTAAGTAATAAACTCCATACCAGCTCCTGAGACTCCTTGATGGCAGAAGCTGAAAATCACAGTGGCAGCCCATAATGAAAATTCCCTGCATTTTATTAAACTTTTTGGGTTTAAGATCCCGCAGGTTGTTTGACAGTCATATAAATATTTGCCTGTTTTTCTCTGTTAAGTGTAGAGACTTGGTAAAGTTTGAAAACCTATCTGTATTCCCAGCCATATAGCCAGTATAAAAAGCGCTGCAAACCTCGCTTCCCTTGGGTGAGGAATTGAAGGGTTTTGTCTGTGCTGCCTGCTTCCCTTCGGCAGCTGTTCCAGACCCCGCAGGCCAGTAAGCTGCTTTAAATAGGGCAGTTAAAAGGAGCTGCATCCTTAGGAATCCCCTCGTTGTTATGTAAACCCTCAGTTTGTTGCCTGCCATAGTCATATGTTGATTTTTCTAGGTTTTGAACTTGGGTCCGTGTGCTGGCAGCACTGGTTTTTTCCCTGGGTTTTCCTTGGAGGGGCACTAAAAATCTGGGAAATGTCTGAAATCTGCCGTCTTGCAGACTTGAGCGAGATTGCTCAGATATGCTTTATTTTCCAACATCTCGTGTGCTGCTTTTATTCCCTCCCCTACTTTAAAGCCCACAAGCCATGTGAATAACATCTTTTACCTTTTTATTGTAAACATTTAGGCTTAAAGTGATTATAACTGACAGTTCAAACCAACAGGAGTCAGTGGCCTGTTCGTATACACAAGAGCTGTAATACAGGCAGCATCAAAAATAAACGTTTCTAACAGTTTCTTCAATCCAGAAAACCTAGCAGACAGATTTCATTTTATTTTTTAACAGCTTTGTCCTGTGGTATAACTTCAAAAATTCCCTGTCTTTTTAAGGGGGGGAATAATGCTTGCATTTGGAGTTATTTTACATTTGACTTTTTAATGTATATTTTGATTCATTCACTGCTTTGGAGCAGCACAGAATGGTAAAAGGATTTTGTCCAGCAACGTAAGCTTTTTCATATGGATTTGCTTAAAAATAATGATGGAGTGAGAGTTGAAAGCAAGCTAACTTTAACCTTTGGGAAAATTGGTCAATCTTCTCATCTGATACAGTCACCAGAAATTCTGTGAGGTATTGTATGCAGTAATTAATTTGGGGTTATCATTTCACCCTGAGTGGGCTGCTTTTTGCTCTTGTACTGTTGAACAGCTAAAATGGAAATGAAGAAATGCTGGTTGGCAGAAGGAGCTGCGCTCCCGTGATCCTGTGGAAATAAACATTCTGGTTACTGGAGTGTAGTTAAGTGACAGTTAACACATTTTGGCTACTGTGTGTCGCCAAATAAATAATCAGATATCAGAAACGAAGTAGTCTGCAGATGCAGAAACACAAGTCCCGCAGCAGTGGTCACAGAGCCGTGTCCTCTCACCCTCCTCCTGCCACTACCCTAGCTTGGCTCCTGGCTTGCAGTGTGCCAAGTGTGCCTTGGATCTGTGGCAGGGCATCGCTGGCAAGGGCAGGTGATGCTTCAGGAAGCGGCTCTACTGACGCTGTTCAAATGCACCCACTTAAAGGCCAGAGAGCTTCAAAACTCAGGAATATCAGGCATGGATTCCAGGCACAGGGAAAGGGAAGTAACACCATAAGACGGTGACCAGTGTAGCCTCAGCAAACACACTCAGAGCTCTAATATTATCTCTGCATTTTTTTTTATTCCTTAATAAAAACGGTCCTTAGGAATGTTACAGGCCACCATCTGAATGTGTGTGGTGGTTCTGCAGCAGGTAGGTGGCATCAAACCACTTTTTAAACTTAGTTCAGCTTGTCTTTCGAATGTGACTACATCTCTTTTGAGAGAGTCCTTCACCAGTGACCTTCTGAGGGCTGCTTTCAAAGATTTGAGGTAATTGTACAGTTTGGCGTGGGATTTTTCTGCAGCATGGGTGTTGCTGAAATAGGGCCGGGACGTGAAGCTGTGAGGTCGCAGCAGAGGGTGCTGTACTTCAGGCTTTTCCAGTAGCATCGAAAATGGACAGTCTGTAAATAGGGATAACTTGGACAGTGATGGTACCCATCAGTACTTGTTTCAGGCTGCATCATTCCTTACACGTACGAGCTAGCTGATAGAAAGGGAGTCATCTCAGCAGCTGCTTTCTAAATGTGAAGGTGGGAGCCAACAGTGATGGCAGCGGAGGGGTGCGAGCAGGGTAAGTTGTGTGCAACCCAAACAGTGTCCTGTCCTGTTCTTCCGGGATCAGGGCTGCAAAGAGACTGGGCAGAGATACTCCTAGTGGTACCAGTCATGGAGAGATGATGAAAGTTGGAATGTGAAAGGGAGAGGGCATCCTGAAGTATTTACCCCTCTGTCCCAGTACCCAAGGTAGCCAAAAGCCCTCTCCTTACTTTAGTGCATGCCCAAAAGAAACAAAGTTTCCACTTCCACAAGCTGTGCTGGTTTGTCTCCATCATTTCATTCTGCTTTGTGCTTTGCTACCCTTCAGTCTCCCGTAATGACATCTGACTGAAATAAGCAGCAGTGTGTTTTGTTAACCACTCGACCACTTCATTCTTATATACCCGCAGAACAATTTGATTAAGATCGTCTGGTCCTAGGAACTTACTTTGCTCCTTTAGGTAGGCAGTTTGTTCCGGCCCCTGCAGCCTGTCCCTGAGGCACCAAGAGGCTCTGGGGACTTCGCCCACCACCGCTCACTGCTGTTGCGAGAAATAAAGCTGGGTGGAGACTGCTGACCCAAGACAGAGCTCGCATGGAGCCCCTCAAGTGCCCCAGGCTTCCAGTTTTAAGGCTGTCAGACTTCTGCGTGGTCTTGCGCTGGTACCATGAACCCATTTGGGGAGCCAAGACACCAGTACACGGAGAGGTATTTAAAGATCCAGCTGCACTGGAGAGAGTGGGACACGCTGCCCGGATCATTGAAAGCATTTCTGGAAGCGCGGTTTCTTGACACATTAGGCTCCAGGTTTTTTTTCCTTTTAGGCAGTTTCCAGGATTGCTAATGTTTAGGTTCTTAAAGCTCTGCATCCTGGGTGAGCGTTCACACTGTATGCTGGTCTCCTCAGGTGGCTCAATGTTTCTTTGACAGATCCTGGAACATATTTGACAATACCCGGCAGGACCCCACAGGACTAACAGCAGCTCTGCAGTCTACGGATCTCGTGGGAGTCCTCCATATGCTGTACTGCGTTCTTTTCCACGGGACGATCTCAGACCCAAACACAGCAAGCCCCAAAGACAGCTACGCAGCAAACACGGTCCAGGTGGCCATTCAGAGCTTGCGGTTCTTCAATAGCTTTGCTATTCTTGATCTGCCGGCCTTTCAGGTAACACACCTTTGAAAACTTCTTGATTCATGTGAAAATGTTCCATACTGAATATGCTTTTGGACTAAATTTTGTCTTAAGATTGGAGTTATTGAAGGAACTTGTTTAGGGTGTTTTCATGCTTAAAATTACTCATTATTTTCATTCCCACTATATAGCCGTGGCAAATGAACTTAAGGAAGAAGTGAATATCTGGACTGTGCACAATGCCAAATTGCCTCTGCTACTTTTTCTACTCACAGCACCTCACTTTAAGCATCGTACACTTTAAATAGGCCCCAAACATGTGAGAGAAAAAAACAACCTTCATGAAAAGTCTGAAGTTTCACCTTTTTCTAATGTGAAAGGGTTTGCTTTGATTATAACCACAGGTGACATTTCTAGTGCTTTCCATGCCCACTTGCATTCAGATTGTACAACCGAAGCTGAAAATCACTTGATAGCTTTTTTTTTTTCAATCTGAGTAAAATTTTACTGACTGAAAATCGGAAATTTCACTTCTCATCATTTTTATTCCTCAAAACCCTCAAAAAAAGATCACATCAAGCCTTGGGAATGCGAGTCTTTCCCTCCCTGCTTCTGTGAACAGATTTCTAGTGGAGATGAATCATTTTCCCGTACACAGAAATATGAATAGTGGTGTATTTATTTCCCAGATAGATTGGTGGTGCTGTTGTAGTGTTAACATAAAACTTACTTTGCTTTGCAAAACACATTTGGCAGCATCAAGTTTACGCAGCCCATCAGAATGGGCTCCTGTCACATTTAATTGGTATGGAAGTTGTACCACGCACTCCATCTGAAATACATTAAACTCAGCAAGAGCTTTGCACGAGTAAAGAAGTAAGCATAAGGTATAAGTCTCCTCCTGTTCATTTTTCTGGACTTGTATGTTTCCTACACTTAGTATCTCTGATAGCAGCAAGAAGCGGTTTGTGTGTAGCAGCACATCTGTACAGATGCGGTTGCAGGATCCAGGCAGGGTGCTGGGTTGTTTGGGTTTTCTCTGGGGTGCAGGAACAATATATTTATTGAGTTTAATGGAAAACAGTTTAATGTCTTAGACACACTGTTCACTCCCATTTGTTTCTGTAAGTCAAGGTGTGTCCAAGTAGTGCTCTTCTGTAACTTGTTCACTTGCTTGGGGTTTGAGGCTGGATGTATAGATGCTACAGGTTTATGTCAGAGAGTGAGACTTGCAATGGGACAGTTCCAGCTTGGGGGAGGGACCTACACAAACTGCCCAGGCTCATGAGCTGCTCCCCAATATCTCAAGAAACCACTATTAATTTGTAAAATAGGAGTTTCTACTTAATGCTTTGTGCATTTATCCCTCCACAAACCACCCTTGCATCTGAGCATATGTAACAAACCATCAGCTTCAATTCCCGAATCCTCTGGTCCGCGTTAGTTCCTTCCACATAACGCTGTGCTAGGTGGTAGTTCCTGGCTAAAGGGTGATGAAAACCTAACCGTCAGGAATGATTTCATTCCGTTCTCCCGCACAGGGCTCTGCTGGGGCGGTATCCGCTCAGCTGCCTTGCCAGTGATGTTCATGATGGACGGACACACCTGCATAGTCTCGGCAGCTCTCCCTCCCGGTGTAGTGATGTGGTTTGTTGGTGTCACGTCAAAATTCCCCGTGCCCCGGTTGGCTGTCTGTTCTGACCTCGCAGAGCGCAGCCAGCAGGCAGACAATGGAGGGGAAAAGCGTGTTTTAGGTACCGAGCGATGAGTATCTCTGAGGAATAGTTTCATCACGTCGTACTGGGACTATAGAATAGGGGCTTTTATTAACAGAAGAGGTCTGGCGGTCTAGAGTTTGTGTTAGCACAGATGGCTCATGGGTATATATTTCATTTAATTTGACAGTGTAAACAATTGAAAGATGGTAGTGAGAAACAGCACAGGATCCTGAACTGATATTAATTCTGGCTAAAAAGGAAGCATAGTTTCCTTGAAAAATTGGTTTAACTTTTATACACAAACTCCGGTGCCCTTTGACTTGTTGTTATTGGGAAAGGTTAAACCTGGAGTGCTGGGTCACGGCGTGCGTGGACAGCACTAATTAAATAAGGGTGGACTGAAGACCGTGACATTTACATGATGTAAAGCAGTAAATGGTGGCTGGAGCGGGCATTAAATTCAGAAAATAAGCTACCTTAGGAGAAGGCTTGTGGTTCATGAGGGGACCACAGCTGAGTGTGGTTTAGTCACCAAGGATCCTGCTTTGGCTGGGTGGATTTGGGGTGCGCTAAACCCATTTCCAGGCTGGGATTTACATGTATGAACTTCAGGCGGGCTGTGAGGTATAAAATCCAGAGAACTCTGGAATGGAAGAGGCTTTCTCACAGGCCCGCCTTGCGGTTTCATTAGAGTTAGTAGACTGTCACGCTCATTCCTTGTGCTTCAGCTTTCCCCTTTGACCTTGTGTCGTTCTGTCTGTTTGACATGTTTATTAAATAGAGGCTGTAGGCTGCGCAGATAAAATCTAATTCTGAAGCTCCACGTTACAGCGATTTGCCTACTCCTCAAAAGCATCCCAGGAAGCTTTGCAGCTGAGCATTCTCTCCTTTTGGATGTTTCTAACTCTCGGGAATGTTTGAAAAGGCATTATTTGCTATTAATCTTGGTGTTCTGTCCAGAGCTGGAGTTATTAATGAGAAATACATTTTGCTCTTTTGCAGAAATGAAGATGGTTTGGTTTCTATTGCTTGTTACTAAGAAATATTCTTAGTATTTCATTTTCCTGGAACGTATGGTCAGCCTAATGCTACACTGGTTCCAGTTTTTCCCTGTGTCCCTTGAAAATTTGAATTTATTCCAATTTTTGCAGCTTTTAATGTTACAATCCAGCCATAAGGGAGAAGTTACTGAGGGCACTGCATCTGTCCTCCCAAAGTCAACACAGCAAAGAACGGACTTGCTACTTTGCAGAAACAAAAAGAAAAGGGTGCGATGGCTGTCTGTGTGATTCACAAAATGTCTGTAGTGTACTGCTCCACTGTAATTTCTGTTTCTTGGCTTTTTTTTTTTTTTCAGTCTATCGTGGGTGCTGAAGGACTGTCCCTGGCATTCCGGCATATTATCAGTTCTCTGCTGTGGTACTGTTCCCAGCATACCTGTGAAGGATTGCTGCACGAAGTCATTATTTGTGTGGGCTATTTTACTGTAAACAACACAGATAATCAGGTAAGGCAAATGAAAAATGGGATCAGAAGTTATCAAGTGCACATTTAGTCATGGATCCCTCAAGAAAACTAATCCCCTCAGCGTTGCCTTTAAAGCGCTTGGCATTCCTGCACGCACAAAGCGAAACTGAAGTTGCATCTTAACACAAACCCATTAATTTTATGCTGCGGTAAGCGAACTCTGTCGTCTTACGTAGATGGTGATGCTGCTGCAGCATTGATTTCAGCTAGCCTTACTCACTGCCAGGACAGACTTAGCAACTGATATTTTTAATTCCAAGTTAATTTGATCAGGCGGCTGTGGTACCCGAAAAACCTATTTAAAGCCAAGTGAGGCAGTCTGCCGTGAAGATGTGGCCTCAGAGGCCAGTGTGGCCATCTCCCTGGCAGCCAGAGCACTCCCCAGAGTTTAAGCTGTTCTTTTCCTTGCATCTTTTTAGCGGTAAACCAAATTCTCTTGTCGAACAAAACAGTGGAAATTCCCCTGTAGCTTTCTTGATTGTTTTCCATGTTTTGTCAGTGGGCTCAGACCTCTCATACTAGCTGATAAAATAACCCAGACACAGCACTTCCAATCTATTTCAAATATTTAGTCTTAAAACCTCTGACTTTGCTCAGGATGCGTTGGGCAGGGCAGACGTTGGCACCAGCTCTTTATTTTTGCGACCGAGAACCTGACTCCAGATTTGTAGCATTTGTGTTACAGTGCCTGCATCTTGGTACGGTGAGTTGAATGCTAGATTTTGTAAATTTACATCTCTTGTGCTCTGCCTGGTTCCTGGCTCTGCTCAACCTTTGGGGTAGGGGTTTGGGGGCAGAGCTTAGTGCCCTCAGTTAGGCAGGAGAGTGGGGTGTTGAGCGTTACAGTTTGTCAGCCAAGGTTCGGAGGAAAGCTGTCTGATCACGCTCTCACAGTTATGAGGTAGAACTGGAACATTATAATATCTTAAAGCTGACAGTGCTGTCAGAAATATTACATAATGACATAGCCATGTTGCCGTGGCTTCGGCCACAGCCGGAGGGAGGTTCCTGCAGACTTCCTACCCTGTGCAATCCCATCCCACTTGGGCTCTGGATCCTATTTAATAGGATCGTTTTGAAAATCCCTGCGATAGCACTGCCATGTTCTGCTACCCGCTGCTCCTGCCAGGTCGTGTGGACGCCCAGAAGTGCCAGCAAGCAATGGTGCCTTTTCTCTGCAGCTTAAAAATTTCTTTTCTGGCACACGAGTATAAACAGATGTGATTCATTGCACAGAGGACTTCCAACTATAAACGTGTGCCAGAAATAGCACAGAAGAGGGATTTCCTACCAGCACTGCCGGTCAGTCCATAGCCCCCATCGCTGTTCAGCGCTCCTGTCCTGGGGCGAAGGTCCGGCCGTGGCGAGCAGGCACTGTGCCATAGCAGCAGCTGGCTACGGGGGCTGCTGGCAGGTAGTCAAGAGACTAAGGACGTGCAGAATGCGTTGGTCTGCGGGCAGGCTTCCCGGCTGGCGGCTCTGCAGCGTCTTGGAGTCTTCAGCCAGTGCGCTTGGGGTCGGGGCCGTCACTAATCTACTCCCGGACTGGGTTAATTCTCGGGATGGAAAGGTGGCTCCTGCAGCTCAGAGGGAAGTTTAGGTCGCTGGTAAAACAGCCGCGGTAGGTCAGTACTTCTTGTACAGCAACAGCAGTGTTTTACAGTGCTTTACCTTGCTGCTACTCTCTCAAGAGCTTTCATTTACTATTGTTTTCTATTTAATTTCTGATACTCCTATTTCATAAGCGTTTAATGGAGAAAACAGATCTTGGTTTGCTTAAAAAAATAAATAATTTTGCAAAGCTGGAGCATTGCTCACTCGAGTACTCAAAAAATGCAAGGAGGGGGTTTTTTTAGTGCAAGAAAGGATTTTTCCTTTCACTTTTAGGCAGGCAGTGAGACTTGCTCGCGGGTGTTACCTCCAGTGTTGCAACTTCCAGTGAAGATACAATGATGCCGTTCATGGAAAGGGAAGTGCTTGCTATTCATTCAGTCATAGTTCAGTTTGTTGGGGTTGTTTTTTTCACTGTTACAAGCTCCCAGTTTTTTCCTTCCACTGCCGATCATCTGCAGAGTCCTACTAAAAATAAAAAAATGGTCTCACAGCAAAAGCTTCCAAATATTAGGCTTGAAGTGCTGGAAAGAACAGCATAATAAAAATAGATACACCAGGCTTGGGCTAGAAAACAAATTTCCGCAGAGTCTGATTGCTCTTTTTTCTTGGTATTTGAACAAACTTTAAAGGAGACGAGCACTGGCATATTTCAGAGCAGCTCTGCGTTACTCTTGCACTCAAATGTACATTTGCTGGGAAATGTTTGTAGTTTAAAGAAGTCTCTTCCTCTCTCTACCTTTGTATTCCTCATTAGAAACCTTTATATGTTTTAATTCTTTTCAACTCTCAAAAAAAAAAAAAAAGAACAGATAGTTATTTGGAGTTTTCAGTGTGCCTTTTCCAATTCCTTTGTCTGCCCTCATGATCAGATAAATAGCCAAAGCAGCATACTGGAATAAAGAGAAGTGGGGGAAAGGCATGAATTATTCAAAAAACTTGCACTTTCCTACTTTGCAGAATAGATAGATTTCTAAAAAGGGAATTTTACAACCTGTCAACCTTGCCATTGACCTTCTGTAGTAGTTCTGTGATTTAAGCAAGTGAATTATTGTCAATATGCAGTCAAAATAATAAAAGGGCAATTCCCTAAATATTTCACACGTGTAGAAGAAAATCTTCCAAGAGTCTTCATGTGCCAGTCGTTTCGCGTCACAGGTTTGTCTGGTGTTATCACACTATCTGTAAAACTCTACATTTAGTCGAGTAGCAAATGAAAAAGGAAACTTCTTTCCTCTTGTACGTCTTCATCCATATTTCCCCGCGGTTTCCAGGAGCCCCAGACAGGAGGAGCGCCCCGTGGTGGGTGCTGCTCCCACACAGCCAGTGGCTGGGGTCCCAGTTAGCACCTTCACCAGCGCTGGCTTTTGGGCCAGGCCTGAGTGATTCCGCTGAGGAGGGATGAGGACAGTGGATTCCCGAGGAACGCATTGCTGAGTGTTTTGAGAGTGCTCGCTCTGTTTATTTTAAAAAGGCTGTGATTTTGCTGACTCTGCCCACATATAATATATTAGTAATGCTCCTTTCCTTTTTCTGTATTTTAACGTTCGTGAAGCTTTTTCGGGGCAGCTGCTGTCACTGGGGAGACCAAGCAGTTAGGAAACTGAAAATCTGAAAGAGCCGGGAGTGTTTCTTCAGTATTTTAAACACTTTTAACATCATTATCCAGGCCTAAACTGCACTGTCTGTTTCACATCGGCACGTGAAATTCTGTTTACTACAGAGTTAGACTGCCTTTGTTTCACGAGATGGGTTTCTGTAATCCGGCTCTAGTGGAGCTCAGCTTTATTAGGCATCTGCTTTGCATGACGTATGATCAAGGAAACTGATTCTCCTCTGTTGGGCAGCATTTAATCTTTTAACGTAGGGAAACGGGTCCCATGGTACTAAGGACGGATGTGTAAAACTGACTGAATTGTGTAATAAAAATAATGTCCAATCTTTGAATAAGCCGATCATACTCTTATCAGACTGTGGGATTGCAGTTTCTAATTAAAATGTTCCTGTTAATTAAAAGTATCCTTCTATTTCATTACATTTTTTTCCCCTTGTTTGATTTAATTATTATAATGAATATAATTAGCATGTGCTGTCAACTAGGTTCATTTGCATATTATATTGGATAATTGAGTGTGGCTGTGTAATTAAATTAAGGTGAGTGACAGATGATTTGGCTTCTTTCACATTGCCGTGTGGGGAATAGAAATCTTTCCATGCTCCTTGCAGTTAGGGAGCATTTTTCATTTGAAGACTCGTCGCAAATCAGAACTTCAGGCTCAGGATTTGCCTGACAGGCTCCAAAAGAAGTTTTGTTGTCCATTGGTCTTGCTGTGCTTTTATTTAAACAGAAATAACTTGTGTTCTCTGTTGAGACGCGCTCTGGAGTGTTCCAGAAGAAATCTCAGGAACTTTTGGGATCGGTAGGATACGGAACTGTATCAGTCCTCAAACTCAACCGTGTTATTACCAGAGTGCAGCACAGTGTCTCTGTCAAAGAGCTATGCAGCTTTTGGAATCAGAGCTCTGCAATCAGGGTTTGTAGACAGAAGTAAGAACTCCTTTTAGAATTAAAAAAAAATCCTCAGATATACAAACCCCATGTCCTTACAGAAGGGATTTCATCCCCGTAAGTTCCTCTTCCAGTTCTGTAAGCCTGTGTCTCTGTATGGTAAGCACAGCTCTGGAACGGCCATGGAACGGATGGCTGGTTCCCAGCACAGAGAGAGCAGGGTAGGTTGTTAGCCCCTGAGAGAGGCTCCATCCTGAGATTGGCCTTTCCCTTTTTTGCTAAATGGTCAGCTTATCGTTACATCTCTTTTCTTTTTAGCAACTTTTCACGTGGCAGGTCTTCGGTCCTAAAATAGCAGTGTGCTTCATCCCACAGTATGTGTATATTGCCTGCATACGCATGTGACGTATATGCTGACTGCAGTGACAGGCACTGCTGGGTGGCCAGGACACCCACGGAGTGACGTCAACTTAAAAGTTACCTGTGCAGGGAAGTTATTTTGTGCTTGTTGACAGTGCTAGTGCGTATCGACTTTCAGCCTGCGGCCAGTGTCCTCCAGTGCTTGTGTGAAGAAAGGAAAATGCTTTTTAAATAGAAAAACTGGGAAAATCGTAAGTGGACAGGAAAGCGTGGAAGAATGGCTATGGAAATGTGATGTAGAGTTTGTGTAGGGGTTGTTTACTAGTGACAGTCATTAAATGTTCATTATTCAGGTGGTTTTGGGGCTATGGGGTGATCTGGTAGGTGGAGTTCTGGAATATAAAGCAGAGGAGTAAAGGTACAGGGATTGCTAGTTGCTGTATAGTTAATGTCTACGTTTGTAAGTAAACAGTACCTGAAATTACCTGATGCTGATGTTGTTAGTCTGTTTTCGGAGGAGAGATTTTTAGGAGTATGCATTCCACGTTGATATTGTGGGTTTAGTCCTTTAAACCTTAAAACCCACCCAAACGAAAAATAACCAGCAGCACAAGAACCCCACAGTGTTGTCAAGCTTTGCATACACTGGGTAAGTTCTGCACAGTGGCTGCATTTGGCAAGTGAGCGGTTCCTGCGAAGTCATAGTCCTGGCTACCTTTGGGAGCACTTCTACTCATGAACAAAGCAGTCCCTCAAGGCTTAAACTCCCCAAGTTAAAATGGAGCCAGTGCAGCCAGATCAGTAACACGTGCTTTCTTGCTATGAGCCATACATGCTCAAAGCCCATGCATTCACTCCAGCAAACCAATGTCTTCACCAAAGGTGGCATTCCTGGCGAGGCAGTCAGTGACAAGTGGGGAAGCCTCTTAGGAAATTTGTCAGACGCCTTTGTTGTTATTTGAGCTTTCTGATGACCCTTTTTTAAGGATGATCAACAACAAAGAGATAGAACGTGGCAGAGAAGCGTGTGTGACTATGTATTTTGTGCATTGTGGTTCTGTTTCTGACATTCCAAAATGGCATGCTGTAATTTTTTTCCCTTATTTTTTTGGGGGGAGGCTGTGGGGAAGGTAATTTAATATGGACAAAGACTTAATGTGAAAGCAGGTGTGTCTAGTTTCAGTTCAGGATGGCTGGCTGAAGAGAGAGCATTTGGGAATTGCTGTGAGAAATGAATGCACCTGGATTTATCTTCCCACTTTATCCTTAACCTGTAAGCACAAAAGAACAAATGTAGCTCCCTATGCGTTTTAAGAGCCAGTACTTTCAGCCATCCTAAAATACAGTCGGTAACTAAAGCTTGGAGACAGATAGAACAATCGGCTAATGCCGCCTCCAGAGAGAGATGTTCTAATCTTATTCCTGGGTCGGGACGAAAAGGAGCTTGGTAGTCTCGGCTTAAATCCCAGTGACCCTTTGTCCACATCAAAAAACCACCAGAGAGTTCAGCATAATCCTGCTTCAACAAGCATTTTCTTCTCGGCTCAGCCCTGGGCCTGGAACGTTATGGGTTTGGCCGGTGGAGATCCCGTTGGCAGAGATGGCCACAGAGGCTTACACAATGCCTGCCTTCGCTCCGCCTCGTTCCCACCCGGCCTGTTGGTCTCTCCTTTTTGTGAGAATTGAATTTCACACAGAAATTTAAAACAAAGTCTAAAGCCTGCAAATATTTAATCAGGGCCCAGCGAGCTATTGTCTGTCTCGCCTCATCTGTGAGGGAACTCCCTGTACTTCTCCCATGAACTCTGAAGCTTTCCAAGTCCCTGCAGACCCCCAGCGAGCATCCCCACCATTGCTGGCCCCATGTGGAGAGGTCGCCAGCCTGCTCTGTGTTCACAGCTTTGGGCTTGGGCAGTTGACAGTTGTTCCAAGCACTTGGATGCTGCTCTGAAGTGGGGAAGAGCCTGCATGGGGCCCAGAGAAGTCTTCCCAAGTCCATTTCAGCATGTTCAGCTCAAGTAACACTTGATTGAGGTGATACTGAAACATAAAGCAAAAACACAGCACACTAAATCTTGCAAAGTGAGCGCTATGGAAAATGTTGCTCCTCTTCCTTTCGTAAATTGCAGCACAGTTTTCAGGGCAGAAAAGTTACATTTCCTTGCTGTTTGTTTGAAGCTTTTCCTCAGCCAGCTCTGCAACACAACCAGTGGCTCCATGTTTCATGCTCTTTTTAGCTGATGATCAGATAGTCTCACAAAGCCTTTGCATTTATTGTGGAAGCCAGAAGACAAAACATACTCCTAATAAAAATTCGAAGACTCTATAGCTTGATGGCAAGTGGGGTCTTGGAGGGTGACAGAAAACTCTTGCTTTTGAAGAGCGACACGAGATGATTTGATGTGGTTTAGACTGTAATATTTCAATTGTTCACACCTTCGGGGGATTGTGACTCAAACTAGCTCTGTTTTCAAGTGTGATGGCAGAAACCTCTGCCCAGAGTCCGTTTGAACTTCTCTAGACTAAGGCCCCGCGGCTTTTTTAAACCAAGAATTCTTCTTTCACATCGATGGAGTTTCATCCCTGGAAATGAGTAGAGACTCACACCCAAAGCAGCAGCCTAAACTTACAGGCGGTGGGTACATCGTCAGAGCTGGAGATGTAACTTACCCAAGGGTGAGGATCATTCTTCAAAGGTAGTGCAGGGCTACAAGGGCTAATTCTCATCATTTCGGTGCTCTGAGGGTTTGAGACATGGTGGATGGAGTTTTTTATTTGATAATAACACTCTGATAAAAATCATGAGGCCAACACTTGAAGGTATAAATCTGCTTTTAGTGTTATTTTGGAAACAACAAAGCTTAGTGTTTTCCAGAGAACAGTGACTCCCCCTGATTTAACAAGGTGCTGAAGTATGTGATTAACAGTAAGCACAAGAGCAACCTCATGTGTTGAAATGTGTATTTTTATGTTAATATGTGAAGAGCTAAAATGCTGTCATATTTCAAGCACACTTTTCCTCAGTACCTTTTGGAGCTCCCGCACTGGCTTACTGTTTTCTCCTGTAGCTTGGGCGCGTGTTCAATTCACATGTAGCCTTGACACATGCTAGAATTGTTTCCAATCTCCTTTCATCACCTTGTAACAGAGCTTATTTATTACAGTATGTGTTTCATGTTACCTATTTATTAAATATTTAATATTATATATTTCAGCTTTTAACATTATATATTCCTTTATTGTAGAATTTACTCTGGATATGCTTCATTTGTTATAACTAAGATGACTTCTTGTCGTTTTTTGGATGATGGTGTTCAAAGAGCTTTATATAAAAAAGTTCTCTATCTGGCTTTCCCCCCAACCATTGATAACGATTTTTACATCTTTGCTGCATCGCTGTGCTTGTATTTTCCACTGTCCTATCCCAAATGCTCAGATGGCTCAGGGTGATTACACGAAAACAGCTCAGATAATGCTTTTCTTTGCCGTGTATACGCAGAGCACCACCAGATCTGTGTGCTCCAACCACAGCTCTAGCTCTAAAGGGACCGTGCTCACAATGTGCTTTATAGGAAGACTGATGTTCTTTCCCAACTCTCTTATCTTCTCTTGGAAAGCTTCCACATGATGTGGAGAAAATAAACACCTGGATTTTTCAAATAGACAAAATTCTTATTTCAAGATTCGAATGCAGTGTTGCAGAGCGTTGTTGTGCGTGGAGATGGTGCTCCGGTTCCCCGTGACGTTAGGAGGAATGTCGGGCGTTCTTTGGTCGGAGCCTTGCCAATAGCGGAGTTTGCAGAAGGGGAAGAAAAGAGCTTGACCTGAAAACAGAAGAAAAGCCTGAGTGGTGACATATTCTGCTGATTAAATACTAGCAGGATGAGATCTGTTTACATAGAAGCAAAGAAATAATGCAGATCTAACTTTGAAGAGAAACTCTGGTCTACTAATATAGAGACTTATTTCTTTTACAGAGCTATAAATAACCTGACATCAAACAAAAGGGTTTAACTGTGTGGTGGAGTACTGTAGTTACAGAGATCAGATGCACAGCGCCTGTTCAATAAAGTTGTTAGTTGTTTGTCCAAACTGGAATTGACATTGATGTAAATGATAAATAAATAGAAAAGAAACATTATCTGTTCCCCTACCAACAGTACAATTGTAAGACACACATTTTTATAATAGCCACGTTCAAGTTTGGAGCCATTGGTCAGACGAGATGATGGGAGCGACAGGGAGTGCCCCTTGGAGATCCATTAGCTTTTCAGTCAGAGCCCTTCTAAGAAAATTGTATCTGGCCATGACTTACATCACAGTGGAAGAGCACAGTCAAGTAGAAGAGGGCATTTTAATGCTTCATTTCATAAAAATAAAAGGAAAATCCATTGAGGAGGATGCTTTTTTGGAAAGTTAATTCAGATGACTGTGCTACTCACCATTTGTGTTTATAAGTACTGCTGGAGTACACCGTTTCGTTAGGCTTTTTCTCTCTCAGAGCTGAGGAAGGTTTTGCTTCAGGAACTTCTAAACTTGACAAAGTTACAATTTTGCTGTATTTTCCTGTAGCCGCTTTGTGTCTCCCACAAACGGTGGAGGTGCGTGTCCACGTTCCTGAGCTAGCCCAGAGCTTGAGGGCTCTCATGTATACCCTGTGGGTCTCCAAGGGCTGGCACTGGCTGTGTTCCCCAGCCCTGTTCCTACAGCACCACTGAACAGTGGATTATCGCCGTGCCCAAACAGACGTGGCCAGTGTCTCATAGCAAGTGCATGTCCTTTGATAGCTAGGGAAGCTGTTTTAACCATAAAACATTGCCTGTTGTGGGCTTGGGCTCAGGAGCCAGGCTGCTCCCAAACTATTTGGAGGAGACCAGCTTCTTGCTGGGCTTAGAGCAACTCATGTTTAACCTGGAATACTGTGGTGAGGTATTTTTAATTGTTATTTTGTTGGGGAGGGTGGGGAGGAAGCAACCTTTGAGGAGATAACTGAGTAGAGCAGTACATATTGTCATTTTAGGCATACGCAAATGCCTTGTAGCTTTCGAAATGTATGGATAACCTTCCTACAGCCAGTGATCGTGATTCTCTTCCGTTCATTGAGAACATGGCTTTCTGAATCGATTGAATACTCACTTCTCAGTTCTTTGTTTTGCCTTTGCACAGACAAAAAGCTTGCTGCTGGCTCTCTCTTCCTCCTGACCAGAAAATTAATTAGCCTCTTTGCAAGATAATTCCAGTGTTTTTATGGTATATATGGGCAAAAATAACTGATGTGAATGATGCCTTTCCAGAGCTGCAAATGTCCAAGTGAAACAAGAAGACCTAAATCCATCAGTAGACCTAGACTAAATATTACTCTAAAAATCAGCCCTTCCATTCAGCAGTAATTCTGGAGTAATTTTGCATAGTACACAAGGAGCGAAAGAGTTCTTGGTCTGAGACAGAACCTTTTTTTTTTGTTTACTTGTAATACAGTGTCTGACAATATTTATCATACACGCATGGTGGCAGTCCTCTTTGGATGCCTGGAATGTTGCAGGCAAAGTTCTAAATTCAGTTAGTTTCTCTTGTTCTCTAACGTTTTGCCTAGGTAAAATGAGTGTGGTTACAACTTGGGAACAAGTAGGAATTCACGTTGTCACCAAAAATGCTACTCCATAGTTAAAAGAACTTGAAATCTTCATAAGGCGGAACCACGATGGAAGGCGGTTCCATGATGGAACCACGTAGTAGTTCTTGAAAAAGTAGTCATGTGCCCCTATGTTATGTGTCTCCTTAGGGCACAGGAATATGTGAGTGACACAAATTCATGAATTACTTGTTCAGTCCGGCTTGGCTTTGCTCAGTGTTTTACCTGCAGTCATTGCTCAACTTTCTGGCCAACGTTTCAGCTTTCTCAATGAAACTCCTCTTTATTAGTTAGAAGATGCTTATAATCTTGGTTACGTTGTTAGGAAGATGAAGTTTCAAAGACTAGAGGATTCTTGCTTCACTTTTCTTGTAAAATGAAGCATCGACTGGGTAAGATTTTACTTCCAATTTGACAGGTGCCTGCTGACACATGCTGTGTCAGTCAGAAGATTGCGATCCCATTAATTACAAAGATTTTACTCCCTTGCTTTGACAAAAAATCCATGTGTATGTGTTGGAAAGCAGTTGCAGTTTTCATTCATGATAGAAGGGTTGTAGAGAAAGATTCAGTGAAAGACAGACATGCATGGTACCAGAGTTAGGTGGCCATCAGCGTGATGTCTTTTCCTTGCTAGGTGTCGTGGTTTTGCCCCGGCCGAGGGCCGCACCCCACACAGTCGCTTGTACTTTTAAAAGGAAGGGGGAGGGAAAGTTGGGGGAGGGGAAAAAGGGAAGGAAGAAGGAGGAAAAGAAACCACAACCTATAAACCAGAACCACGCAGGTTGGGATAAGGATAGTTTACTAAACAATAACAGAAAACTAGATATAACAATAACAGAAGTTTAAAGTACAAAATAGATGAAACTGGTGATACACAATGCAGTTTCTCACCAAACCACAGAACCCAGGCCGCACAGCTTAGAGCCGTCCCCGAACCCGGAAACTGCCCGTCCTGGTGTTGTCTCCTCCTCTTCCCCCCAGTCCCCCTTTATACTGAGCATGACGTAACTGGCATGGAATATTCTCTTTGGCCAGTTCGGGTCACCTGTCCTGGCTACGTCCCCTCCTTTCTCACTAGTAAGGAAGTATGCAGAGCTGAGAAAGGTCCTTGATTGCCCGGCAACAACTAGAAACATCAGGGTGCTATCAGCACTGTTCTCATCCTAACACCCAAACATGGCATTCCATCCACTGCTAAAAATAATTAACTCCATCATAGCTGAAACCAGGACACTAGGTCTCATCTCTCTTGGCATACACCAGCAATTATCTCCGTGCCCTTGCCAGCAAGGAAAGGAGTCGCACTGTCATGATTCTCGTTCTTGCAGGATCATCAGAAAGTTATTTTGGGGTCTGTGGAACTTCACGGAAAAATGAAATGAGCTGCAGTGTTCCCTTTTCTCCCCAGAGGAAAACGGTACCCAAATTACTTGGGTCTATATGACTTCTGGCCTTCAGCCCTGGGGACATCTCTGTAGCAGGGTGCCAGGCACTGTAGCAGGAGAGGAAGGCTGCTGGAGGTGTCCTGGTAGAAATACAAGGAAGAGCTGCAGAATCCCAGATGGACTATCCTTCAAGCAGTCCCCTCAGGTTCGTCACCAGACACCCAACCAAAGGTATTGGGAAGCCTTGTCTCACAGCGAAATGATGAGTTCCCCTCACAACTTCATTACTGTTCCAAACCTCGAGGACCTTTTAAATTTTTTTTGATTGATTGTCCTTTTTTTAATGCTCAAGTGCTCTGTGGCACACTGCTGGCTTTTGTCACTGCAGTCTGTTTTGAAAGACTGACTCAGACTGACTACACTGCTTCAGACTTTGGCTGCCAGAAGGATTGCAGCCAATGGCCAAGCAGCACGCTGCGCGGTGAGTATCGGCCCAGGTAAATCTGAGGAAAGAGTGGATTCCGTGTAGCGACTTGGGAAATCAGGAGTCATGCTTTCCTACGCGATGAACTTCAGAAATACCAGTGCAGTAGATGAGGATGGTTATTGCAGTTGAGAGTGCGGCGCGTGGGGGCCGCCTGGTAGGGCAGGCGAGAGAGCCTGACCCTCTGGCTAGTGGAGATTAAGCAAATTAGTGGGACCTGCAGAAGGCTGTAAGTGGTGGGGGCAGTGACAGAAGATAACTGATAGGCAACCTTGGAAGGTGTCGCTTGGGGAAAAAGTTCCTGCAGGTCATCACATCAGTCATTGTGCTAGACAGTCAGCTAGCGCGGATTCAGTAGGCACAGGCTGTGTGGTACAGCAAAGCTGGGAAATCTGGACAGAGAGCGCAGGGGAAGAACTGTTTTCTTCAGTGTTCTGAGGTTGAAAGTAAAATTGGATCTCAGAAGGGAATATGTTGTGCAGCCTTGCTAACAGTCGGCTCACGCAGCACAGAGGTTGCTTCAGTTCAGCGCAGTAAATGATATGAGATGCTCCAGCCTCTCATTTTCAGCAGGCTTTCATGCTGAGGGCCAGCAGCACCATTGACCCGATGTGCTACCCTGAATCATTGCCATGCTTTGCAATAGGGTGCTCTGCCCCGAGGTGTGTTGGGGTCTTGAGATGAGCTGGTAGCACAAAGGAAAAATAGATTCATCTTGAAAGAGCATTTCAGAAACTTGCTGCCTTAACTGCACATAATTTGGGGCTTCAGGGATTACTCTCGTGATTACTGTGTTGGGCCAAAAATAAGATAAGCAGGTACATCTTCGGAGTTGATTTAGGCTGAGCGTAGGCAAAACCAATAAAGCTGTGTGAGTATCTATACATTTTGAGAGTAAGCAAAATGTTTTTCATGAAATGTAGGAAACAGTGTGAGTTGCTTGCTCTGCATAGGAAAAAAAACCCAATAAAGTAACTTGTACTGATTTAGTGGGTCTCAATTCAGAAACAGCAAACCACAAGCAAGTATTAATGGAACCTAGGCATCTATCTGAAGTTAAGCAGGTACTTAAATGCCCAGACATACAGAACTGTGGGGAATTAATAAGGATCTTGTTAGGTTTGACAGACCTAGAGAGAGTGCCACAAGAAAAGCTAATTCTGGGTGAACGGGTCTGGATTCCAGTATGTGGCAAGAGGAAAAGCAAGCTTTCCCTGGATTCCAGTATGCGGCAGGAGGAAAAGCAAGCTTATCCTGGATTCCAGTATGCAGCAGGAGGAAAAGCAAGCTTTCCGCGCAGGATTTCAGGAAGGCGGTTGTGTGTCGGGTTAGGGCAGTTTGTAAGAGGACTATTCCAGGCCTGTGACACTCCCCGGGAATCGTTCAGAAGGAATACGCGCTCTGCTAGAGGTTTATTTGCTCGGAGTTGTTTCCAGTAAGGGGTGACTCATGATTTTTTTTTAAGGGTTTTTTTTTCCCCTCAGAGTACATAATACAGTGTATCGGGTTTAGCAGCTGCATTACTGCAGTGAGCTGAAATCACTGGATTGATCCCACATGTGATAAATACCAGATTAAACCAGTGAGCAGCGCTTGTGTATCCCTTCCTATCTTTCACATTGATAATGTCATAGTAGTAAAAAAGTTGAAAAGAAAACGGTAACGAAATAATAATTCAGTGGAAGCTACCCAGGTACCTGCACCGCTCATTTGGTGAGAGTTTGCTAATTATCCATGGCATTTTTAGAACAGGGAAAGGAAGTAAAGTGTGAAATAAAAAAATCAAGTCCCAAAAACTACTTTTCCCTCACCTCTTCCACAAAGTTTTGTTGTTCTACAGTAGCCGTTAAAGGTGGAGTTTTGTTATTCTGTCCTGGTTCAGAAATACCAATTGCAGTTATTTT
Organism: Porphyrio hochstetteri; assembly: GCA_020800305.1. Taxonomy (NCBI): domain Eukaryota; kingdom Metazoa; phylum Chordata; class Aves; order Gruiformes; family Rallidae; genus Porphyrio; species Porphyrio hochstetteri. The sequence continues at coordinate 10,874,609 of CM036915.1, read as the reverse complement.
AGGACAGTTACGATTGATTGTCAGTACTTTCCTCACTGCAGAACTTACCGTAGAAAACCACAGATATATGTAATAATGGCTCTGGTTAATTTAAGGCACCCTCTTGCTGCCGGTGGTAGCTGGCAATTGGGTTTAGAATGGTCCCAAAGCTTTTCCTCAAAGCCATGTCTGAATGTATGCTTAATTGTCACATGTTGAGCTGTCTTTTAAAAATTCCTCCTGTCTTTACTGGTAGAAATGTCTTAATGCCCTTATTTTGAAAGGTTTCCCATTTTTTTTGGCTGGTGAACTTGGGGGGGGGAAGTGAACTCCCGCTTTGTTGCTCTTGTTTTTAAACCAAAGCCGCATTATCAGCCGAGAGGGTGCTCTGAAGGTATTGTTAAAACCGCTTTGAAAACTTGTAAATCCCTGTAATTTATGTTCCTGTGGTCCCAACCACTTCTTTCTGTCCTTCTGGTTTTAATTTGAATGCAGACTTGTCTGGGTGTGTACCTGTAAAATTGTGTTTTTCCAAGTACAATTTACAGTCGTGACCCCAAGTTTTACAGTGGCCTAACCTTACGGGATCATCCTCCTCCTCTGCCGGAAAGCCAGCTTTGGGGCAGGCGGCGCTTCCCTATTGGAATTGTCTAATCAAGATGACTTGGAAAAGATCCGATTTGGGCATTTACTATTTTTTTTCTTTTTTAGTTTATCGCAAAGACTTTATAAGAATATCAAGTAAATTGGAAAGGTTCCTTTGCGGGTGACCAGGAATAGCATTGCCTTATTTCTTCTGATGTACACAGTTGTAAACTTAGCCTGCTTCATGACAACAGTCCCATTTATCTAAACAATTCTCCTTTTAGAGTCCATGGCACTGATAGAAACCCAGATAAGAAATACAGATGGGAGGATCTTTCTGAGTCTCTCCTTACTGAAACTCCTTGCCGCCCAGCTTACAATCACCTTTTCTTTGTGGTGCCTGAGAATGTGTATTAGACAGCTACCCTGAAACAGAGTCCTCTCTAATTGCCCCAGAGCACTCCAGTAAGGGATGGTTGAGCTTTGGGAGGGTTTTTACAGTCCCAGTCATCTCTTCCTTGATTTTTTTGGGTAGGGTATTTTTTTTTTCCTAAAGACACGCTCACTGTGTTGAAATGGTGGGGGTTGGGTTTTTGGGTTTCCTAGCTCTAACTTAGGACAATCGCTTTGCTGGAAAGTCCTGTGTCTTTTGAATAAAGGTATTAAATGGTCTGTTTTACTGCAGTCTGCAGCTTAACCCCCTTCTCATTTACTTACTCTCATTTTGGGCGATGCAGGAAAAAGAGATTATGCAGCCTTGTATTCTTTGTGTCCCTCTCCAGTAAAAATACTACTTGCATGCTAAACCAGAAGTTATTTGGACTAAACATTATAAGCTTTATTTTTAGTATTTACTCATGAGCTCATTTTTTTAGCATGACTTCAATGCCCTTGGCGGTTAACAGGAAGAGAAGATACAGACCACGTGTTTTAACTCTGTTACGTTTGTATTTTCAGATCATTGTACAGTCTGGCCGTCACCCCACAGTGCTGCAAAAACTCTGCCAGTTGCCTTTCCAGTATTTCAGTGATCCTCGTTTAATCAAAGTGCTCTTCCCTTCGCTAATTGCTGCTTGTTACAATAACCCTCAGAACAAGATCATCCTGGAGCAGGAGATGAGTTGCGTTTTACTCGCCACGTTCATTCAGGTAGCTATCGCAGTTAAACCCAACAGCGGTGAGCGGGGCTGCTGCGGCGCAGCGGCTTTTCTCGCCTTTGCTCTGTGTATGGAAATCATCTGACTTAAGTAAAACAAGTAAACAGCCCTGAAGTGCTTGAAGATTCTCTGCAGCTCTTCTCAAACCACAGATTATGCCTGTACTTGAGGCGTCTTAGGACGCTGAAAGGTTACCCAGCAGTTCAGGTGCTCGCTGTCGCACACAGAGTCCAGTTTTCGTTAAAATTATTGGATTTGCTAGTGAGATTTGATGTAGATCCTGCTCTTGGGAGACAATTCTTAAAATATTTATTTTTTCAAGACGACTGCATGGATCTGAAATGGGTATATTAATGTGTTTACATACAAATGTACAGTTGTATACTGGGGACAGCAGATTTACAGGGAGGACAGAAGTGTATATATTTTATGCGGAAAATACAGGGAACATATGTTACCGGTCTAATCTTGCAGCCTTTATTTTTGACAGTAAGCCACCAATGCTGTTTTGAATAAGGATTTATGGTATTTTTGTTCCCTTTCTCTAAATTTATACACTGGGCTCGATGTATCAGATTTTACGCATGCCTCCTGTTTGCCATACGTTTTATTGACTGTTTCCAAGAATGAATGCACTTTTCATAAACACTGCTATGAAAGTATAATATCCTTTCAGGAACCCAGTAACTTTGTATCAGTCACCTGAAAGTTACTGTTGTTGATACAGCAAGGTTAGTTAGATTCTTTTCTCTAATGCTTTGCAGCTACTCCAGGGGTAAGCTACACGGACTGGGGAGGGAAGGCACAAGAACTAAATATTTACTACAAGTCTTAGTGTAACAGCAGACTCCTGAGTGCAACTACTTTTTATCCTTTTAATGCTAAAATAATTGCATAGCAGTTTTAAAAATAAAAAAATAAAATGGAACTTCGTATTTAAAAAATTGCCATGTAGTAATGAGCTTTTGCTTAACTGTAAAGTTGTAATTCGCCTTTGACTTCATTAGAGGGAAACTGCAGATTTCAGTGCAGAAGTTGCAGTGGCAAAAAATAATTTGAGCATTATGAGTAAATGCAGCAAGCTCAGTTTTGGGGTTTTTTCAGCCAAATAAAACGTGAGCGTGGAGGAGAGTGTTCCCTGTATGAATGATTAAGGTTATTTACCTTGGTTTCTGTGCTGAGAGAGAGAGAATGGCATTTAAATCCCCAGTAGCTACAGGAAAATTTAAGTATATTTATAGGGGTCACCATTATTAATTTGATTTCTGATTAGAGGTATGTGTAAGAGGCTGAGACCACATCCTACCCCTCCAGGCTTTTACAAAAGGTGTCATATTAAAACACCGATGCTCCTTCTGTGCCATAAAGTGTCATGTCTTTGCTGACTTCACCAGTACTGGAGTGTTTGAACCATTTGAAAATCAAATCCCCCGTGCTGCACATACACGCAGAGTGATCCCGGAGGGAACCGGGGAATGCTCCAATATCCACGGTCCTTCTGTTTCAACTCTCTGCTGTTTGTCAAGCAAATCTCTCCTCTGCTTCAGTGGAAGGTTTGGGAGAGACTGTAAAATGTTTCCCTGTGACTAGAAAATGAGATTCTTCCTGTGCCAGGGAATTAAAAAAGAAGTCCCGTCTATGTAAGAGCTTGGTGGTGTGTACAAATATAACACTTAAATACAGTGTGTCGGATGTGTGCAGCCTGAAGTCCAAGGGAGACGATTGCTGGATTTTACGACGACCCACGTTACACCTCCACACCGAGAAATTTATTTCTCCCTCTGAAGTTTGAATCCCTTTTCCTTTTGTTACTTCTGTATCTAGATGTGCTGAAATAATTAAAAAACATTTAGGAGCATCCGTGATTTGCCAATTTGTACCTCTTATGGCAAATAATACAATCTTTTCTCCCAAATCCCGGAACAAAAGATAGGATCCTGAACGCCCTCTCTGCACTTGGGCAGACAGCTTGCATAATCTGAGGTTACTCCGAGCGAAGATGGTGTCCTCCCTCACTGGCTCCAGAGGACGCAGCAGCAGCAGGGATCGCGCGTAGCTGTTAAGCGCAGCTCCACTGGCCACACAGCTCCACTGGCCACACAGCTGGCTGCAGCACTGGCCGGAGTTTGTCACAGCTGTGGAAAAAAATGGCACTTGGGCTCCTGGAGCGTCGGGAAGCACAGCCCATGAAATGGGGATGAGCCAAGAATTTTGGAAGAGGGGTATTAGAAGTCAGGAGCAGAGTTTGAAAGCTCTGTTTGCTTGAAAGAAATGCCGCTATAGTAAACGTTCTCTTTGGTTATAAGTCACAGTAACTATTTCCTGTGAAGATATTAAAACTTGGAGGTTTATCCTGTGCAATAGAAGTTTTGTTACTTGTTTTGTTCTGGGGTGGGGGGCTTTTGGGGATCATTTTTTTTCCCAAAAAGGCTTAAAATAAAGGTATAAAAATCTATGCTATATTTAAGTGCTGACAGTATTCTCTGATGATATGTAGTGAACAAGCCCCAGCAGGGTTTTTTAATTTACAGATTTCTTAACGTGTTGTTATTTTTGAGCGCCACAAAGACTTAGAAATGCTGTTTTAATTCCTCGGCTGTAAGATTGGAAAACCTGATGCCTTTTTTTCTCCCCTCCCATAGGATTTTGCGCAGAGTTCAGGCCAACCGGAGAATCAGTTATCTCAGCAGCGGGGTATGTCTGCAGTGAAATGTACCAGTAGCATCTGGGTAACAAAACGTATAGATACTGTATTTTCCTGCAATTTAAATATTACAAACCTCTATCAGGATTAAAGAAATAAAGAAAATGGCAGAATGATTTTACAGCTTGGGCAGAGGCTTTTGACCTAAACATGCCGTTTTCCTGTGCACTGCTCATCAAGGATTCAGCCTGTTAATCTTTACTAAATGCCACTGCTGCAGCATGCACATATTTAATGAGCTGTCCCAAAGGCTACCTCAAACAGTTTTAGGTTGCAGAAGCCACGCAGCCATGCTGATAACACTGGGGGAGCCAAAATTTAGTAAAAAAATACTGTCCTGTAGTTAGCCTGTAAAGTTTGTCAGATTGCAGGAGAGTTGGGATTATTCCCCCCCCCGCACTCCGTCCCCCTCAGTCGGTGTAAATATTGTGTAAAATGCAGTTAACCTCTCGAGGCTAAAGGTTTGAAAGACTCTCAGCAAAGACAGTTCTTGGTTGTTAAACATGTCTGAAATTCAAGTGTGCCGACGGGGAATCTGGCCTGGAGTCGGCCGTGTTTTTTCGTACGCTGCTCGGGCAGTCATTTCTCCCCAACAGCAAGGAGAAATCCAGCACCTTTTTGCTGAATGTTTGGCAGGAGATGAGCAGTTTGAGGCCTAAAATGTAAGCTTCATGTTTAAAAATAAATTCTCAAATACAAAATGACCGTAAATTCATGGCAATTCTTACTGTCAACATTATACCTCTTAGTCTGAAGCAGCTTTGTGCCGTGTCTGCGGCAGAAACTTTCAAGGATTGTGTTTGCATGAGAATCTGCTCGAGAAACATCTCCAGTCCAAGTGGAAAACTGCTTTTTATTTTCGCTGTTGAAACCGAATGAACTTTTAAACAAAGCTGACTATGTGGTGACATGCGAGTGTGATTTCTAAACATTCCCCACTTGCAAAAAAAAACCCACCCAACTGACTTTAATAACAGCGTGAGCAGGATTATTTTTACCCATTCTGTTGCTTGCATGTGAAGGATGCTGTCCCCAACAAACCCCAGCGGGGAGCAATGCCGCTGCTTGGGAGAAAACTAGAGAGCGCAGCACGCTGCAAACTTGTGCACGCATGTGTAGTCCTGTTTACATCACCACCAGTTACTCCTAGGAGTAAGAGTTGGCATTTGTAATTGAGCTTTGGGGGAAGGAGGAGGAGGGGGAGCGAAACCCCTCCACAGCCCGGTGTGGGAAGTGAAGTGGGGGAGCAGAGAGCAGCCACGCTGCCCCAACTTGAGTGGGGCTGAATCATCCTGAGAACAGACAACAGGAAAAGACTGTCGTGGCCAAATGGGTAAAGCGGGGAGCCTGATCCAAAAGCTTCAGAACATGAGGCTTTGCTCCTCAGAGCCCTCTGCCCTGCTTCTGAATGCCAAACCTGGATGTCCGGAGCTCTGCAGCACTGTCACCCCCTGAGCTGAGAGGGGTGGGGTTTTTTTGCTGGGGGGAGGGGAGTAAATGACTTGAAGGATCCGGAATCGGCTGCACATTCATTAGTCTTGTTTTATTGCTGTTAAGAGAAAATAACTTGGTAACTTTATGTTCTGTCTTCAACAGAAAAATTTTTCAACTCTCAAGATTACCTTGAGCTGTCCAACCGATTCCCCCGGCAGGCCTGGGAAGAAGCTCGCCAGTTCTTCTTGAAAAAATAAAGCACTGTGTTGGGTTTCAGGCTTCCTGCCGTCACCATGCTTGCCCGATCCTGCTGCCTCCCTGCCTTTAAAGGCCGCTCCGAGAAGTTTTTGATACTCCGACTCCTTAACGCTGTGTAGATGCGCGGTTTGCACTATTTATACCCTCACCGCTGTAGATACTGCCATGCTCGGTTTTGTAATTTTGATAATTTCGAGTTTGTTTCGTTCCCATTTCCTGGTGACGCGGTGCGGGTGCTCTCTGTTGCCCCATGACGCACTGTGGGCACTCTCTGCTTTGTGACACAGTGTGGGTGCTTTCTGCTGCCCCGTGATGCGGTGCGGGCGCTCTCTGCCTCGCCGCCTGAGGGAGGTGGCGAGCCGATGAGCCGTGTTCCATAGATTGTGTAATAAAGTAACTTATTGTGCCCGGAGCCGGACTTGTGCCTTGCGCCGGGCGCTGCGTTATCGCGGACAGGCGATGCACCGCAGCCCCCGGAGCCGGCTCCCCTGGCAGAAGAGGATGCGGGGGCAGGTTTGGGGCCGAGGAAAGCTTGGGGGGGGTAAGGGGAGGCGGGAAGGGAGGGGGGCGGTTGGGCCGCGTGCGCCGGCCCCGCGGCACCCCACGCGCCGCGGCACGCGGGTCCTTGCCAGCACACCCGCACGCGCACCGAGGCCCCGGCGGGTGCTGCGGGCGCGGTCCGCGCGCCGGTGGCTGTTAAAGGAGCGCGGGACGCCGCTGGCGCGAGGCTGCCTCAGAGGATGAGGCGGCGGCGGCGGGAGGTTACTGGGACCGTCCCCTCTCGACGGGGCCCTCCCTCACCGGCCCCGGCCCGCACTTGAGCTGCCGCCGCCGGTAGTTCCGACCCGCCCGGCCCGCCTCGCTGCCCGAAGGGGGAGCGGGGCATTCGCGGAGACTCGGGCTCCCCGGACGCCCGCCGAGGTAGCGACTTTGCGGCTCGGGTCGCCCCCCTCCCAGGTGGTGGAAACAGTTCGCTTCGAGCTAGGCCCGGTAACGCGCTGGGGAGCTGAAACCCGACCCGGCCGAAGCCAGGTAACTGCGAGGGCCCCGCGGCGGGGTTGGGGCAGGAGATCCCCTTCCCACCTGTGCTCGGGCCGGGGGGCGCCCGCCACGGCGGCAGAAGAGGAGCCCCTGGCTGAAGTGGCCCCTTTGCCTCTCCCGCCGGCGCGTGCCCGGCTGACCGGACTTGCTCCGTGCGCTCCGACGGCAGCTGCGGATGAGCAGCTCTCCCGGGGAGCCCGGTTCCCGCATAGCCGCCTCCTCAGCCCCTCCGGGGCGGTGAAGCCATCCCCGCCCCGGCGACGCGCTGCCCATCCTCTTGCAGCCCAGCTGGCTCGAGTAGAGCCCAGCTCTCCCTCCGCTTCCCGAGGGTGCGGGCCCGGAGATGGGGCTGAGGATGTGTGTGCCGTGCTCGCCGTGGTTTAAAGCTGCCCGGACCTGTGATCCCGCCGGGAGCCGGTCCTGAGCGCGTTCCCGCCCGTGTAACGTGGTGGGAGCGGGAGCCGCTGCAGCCCCGCCGTTCTCCCAGGTGATGCCAAAGGCAGATAAGGCGCCGCCGCCGCCTGCGTCTAGACGGGGGAATAAATACGCGCGGGGGGACGCCTCGCCTCGTCGCCGGCGCCGCCCCGGGGAGCCCCCGCGACCGAGTCGCCGCCGCCCCCCCGGGAAGAGGTGAGGCAGCCGCGCACCACGGCAGGTGCGGGCACGACCCGGCCGAGCGCGGGGGGCTGCTTCGAAAGGGAAACCCGCGCTCCTCCTCCGCGGCTATAAATAAACGGCCCCGGTCGGGAAAGCCGATTAGTGCGGTGCGGGGAGGCTGTGTCGGCAGAGCCCGACCCGCGCCCGTCCCGACTCGCGTCCCGACCCGCTCTGCTCCCCGACCCAGCGGCTCTGCGCACGGGGAGTCCGTCCGCCGCCCTCCCGCCCCTCTTTTGTTTTGTTTTTTTTTCCTTTCAATCCTTTTCTTTTTTTCCTCTTTTTTTATTAAGTCCAAAATATTTAATCCCATTATTCAATCGCTGACTCTGACAATAAATAACAATAACTTACTTTTGTTCGTTAAAGGCTCAAACAATCCGTCCTCCGTCCACTGATAACTTAACATTATTAGTACTGGTTTTCCCGTTAAAAAGTCTCGTTTCCGTGTCCCGTTTTTCCAGCAATCGTGCGGGGCCGGGTGCCGCGGCCCGGACGAGGCATCAGCGTGAGATGAGGCTGGACGGCGCGGCTCCGCGGCCGCGGAAAGGCGCGCACGCCGGGGGAGTCTCTCCCCCTTTTGTTCGGTTGGTTTCGTTGATTGGGTTTCGGGTTGGTTTTTTTTTCCTTTCTTTTCCCTTCCAATGACGGAAGAAAAGCCGTCCCCGGCGCAAGTGGCGGGCGAGGCAACCAGTCACCGGGCAAATCCGCGTTTCTTTGGGGAAAAGAAACATCGAAATCCGCAGGGAAAAAAACCAAAAATAACGAAATAACCAGCGCGGGGGGCTCTCTCTCCGGTCTGGTGAAGGCAGCGAGGATCCCGGTGCTTTTTTGGCCGTCAGTAAGATATTTTTTGTTTGTTTTAAATACGAATAATTAAAAAACAAAGGCGTTTGTCCGGCCCTCTGGGAGCGGCCCGGGGCCGGGTGTCTCATGCAGGGAGCGCAGGCATGCGGAAGTCCCGCGGTGGCGGGCGGCCGGGCCGCCTCACGTCTCGGCCGGGCTGGGCACCATGCTGTTGGGGGTGTCGGGGAGCTGGGAGGACAGCGAGGTCACGTCGCTGCCGGAGGAGGTGCCCAAGGAGCCGGACTCGGAGAAGGAGACCTGGGGGAGCAGCGGTAGTGAGGGCCCGGCGCGATTTTACCCCCCTCCCCGACCCTCTCCCGCCGCGCCCCGGGCCCGCCGGACCGAGGCTTGCCCGCTGTCCGACGGGGCGGGCCGGGCCGGGCCGGCGCGTCGCGGCTCACCAGCTGCTGGAAGGCGGCGGGCTGCTCTAGGTCGCTCTGCAGGGCGAACTCGCTGAGTGCCTTCCAGGGCGGTTGGTAGGTCTGGACCTCCACGGCGCTGCCCTGCACGGCGCTCTCGTGGCGGATGGGGCTGCCGGCCACCAGCGGCGTTCCCGTCAAGCCCTGCAGGCTCTGCGGGCACACGGGGCTTCAGGGTGGCTGCCGCCAAAGCCCGCCGGCCCGGGACCCCCCACCCCCCCATCCCTCCCTCCCTGGCGGGGCAGGCGGGCAAGCGCTCACCGTCTTGTCGCTGTGCTGCTGCTGCTGGAGCTGCTTCATGAGGATGGATTTCTTCTTGTCCTTGCAGCGCTTGTTCTGGAACCAGACGCGGATGACGCGAGGGCTGAGACCCGTCATCTCCACCAGCTGCTCCTTCATCAGGGCGTCGGGGCGCGGGTTGGCGGCGTAGCAGGTCCGCAAGGTGTGCAGCTGCTTCTCGTTCAATACCGTCCGCACGCGGGTGGTCTTCTCCGCCGCCTTGTGCGCCGGCGGCCGCGGGGCCGGCGGCCGCCCGGGCACCGGCTCTGCGGCAGGGCAGGGAGGGCATGCACCGTCAGCGCCGCCTTAGCCATCCCCGTAGTCGTCCTCGTTACCCCCCCTTCCTTCCCCCCACACACCCTGCCGCTCGCCCCGAGGAGTAGCCGGTACCTGCGAGGTGCGCGGCGGCGGGCGGCGGCAGCGCGGGGCTGCGCGGCCCTCGGGCGGCGTTGCCGTCGGGAGGCGGCCCGTGGTCGGCACGGCAGAGCAGGTCTCGCTCCCGCAGGCAGAACTGGTCGCCGGGCAGGAGCTGACGGCCGCAGGCAGCGCAGCGGAAGCACTCCAGGTGGTAGACGTGGTCGCGGGCGCGCATCACCAGGTCGCTGCTGCTGAAGGCCGCCCGGCACTGGGCGCACTTGATACCGAAGAGCCTGCGGGGACGCGAAGCACCGTCAGGGGCCCTGGCCGCGCCGTCGGGGCGGCTTCGGGCGGCGCCGCGGGGGCGGGCGGCGGCGGAGAGTCGGGTTTTCGTTTGGGGAAAATTCGGGGGTATTAAGGGACTTTTGTGCTTTTTCGGGTTTTGTTTTGGCTGGATTCGGTTTTGTTGGTTTTTTTAAAAACGAGCGTCGGCACTTTGGGGGTCACCTGCTGTAGTCCCGCTTGCAGTAGGCCTTGCCGTCGCGCAGGAAGCATGTGCAGGTCTCGTCCAGGGGCTGCCCGCACTCGGCGCACTTGAGGCAGGCGACGTGCCACTCCAGGTCCGGCGACACCCGCAGCAGGAAGGGGTCCTGGATGCGGCCCCCGCAGCCCGCGCACAGGGCCAGCCCCGGCCGCCCTGCCGGGAGCGAGCAGGGCATGGTCAGGGGCAGCGATGTGCAAGAGCAGAAGCGGCAGGAATTAGGGTAAGACACCGTTTCCTTATTTTTATCTTTCCCCCCCAAAAAATAGGGAGAAAGAGCAATGAAGACAGAGATGGAAAGAAAGAAAAGGTGGAAGCACGGAAGGAGAGGAAGAAATACATCCAGAAATAAATAATAATTTTTAAAAATCAACCAGAAACTTGATCAAGGAAAATACTGAAAGACAGTCATAAAAGTAAGATTTCAGAAAGGAAAATAAAAGCAGAAAGACAGAAACACTAAAAAAAAAAAGCTAAGGAAATACTGGGGCGAAAAAAGGAGAAAAGAAAAATCATATAAAAGGAAATCAAAACGGAATGACCGAGAAAGAAACAAAACCAGGGGAAAAACTGAAAGAGATTGTTAAAACGGAAACATGGACAAATGAAAACAGTAAAGGAAAAGACATCAAATAAATAGTAAGAGAAATAAAAGCAAACAAAACGAGAAGAACAGAAAGAGAAAGAAAAAATTAAAAACGGAAAGAGAAAAAAAGACAAACTGAAACACGGAAAGCGAGAAAGAAACAAAAACGGTGATACGGGCAGAGAAAGAGAGAAGGGAAGAAAGAAGAAGCAGAGGGAAAGAGAGGAAGAAATGGAAACAGCAGAAAGAAATGAGATCAGCAGCGTCGACAGACGGAAGGACAGGCATTCGGTAAGAAACGGAGCCAGCGGGACCGGGGAGCGCCGGGCACGAACGGGAATAGCGGCACCGGAGATGCCACGGGCCGAGCCCGCAGCCGTCTGCGGCCGCCGCTGCCTGTTCCGGCGCTGTCACCGCGCCCGTGGGGCCGGGGCGTCGCGGCCGCAGCCAGTCCGCCCGACGGCAGCAACACGGAGCCCGGCCCCGCAACATCCCGCAGCGTCCCGCGTCCACCCGCCCCGGTGCCGCGTCGCGCTGCGCGCACTTACTCTTGGAGGGCTCCCCCATGGCGCCCGGGAGCGGCCGTGGGAGGAGGATGTCCACCATGCGGGCGGCCCCCTGCGCACCGGCCGCGATGCGGGATGCGGCGCCGCCGCTTCACCACTACCCGCGCCGCGCGGGGCGGGGGCCGCGCCCGCCCCCCCGGGCCCGCCCCGCCGGGCCGCGCCGTGATGTCAGCGCGCACCGGCCGCCGGGGGGGGGGGTGGGGGGGGTGGTGCTGACCTCACCGTGCGGCCCCCAGAGGCGATTGGCGGCCGCGGGGAGGGCGCCCGCGGATTGGCCGTGGTGAACAATGGGCGCGCGGCGGCGCGCGGCGGGGTGCGGAGCGGTGCGGACTCCCCGCGCTGCCCCGCGGGAGTCCGGCTTGGTGTAGCCCCGCGCCGGCTCGGACGGCGGTGAAGCGCCTCCGCGGGAGCGGGGGCTGCACGCCGCGGCCGCTCGCGGGACCTTCCGAGCTCCTGACGAGGTGCCCGGCGGCGTGCGCCCCGTCCCTGTGCGCGGAGGGGACGCGGCACCAGCAGGCTGAGGAGACGGAGATTCATTTGAGCTTTTTCTCCCCTGTTTTCCCGACTCTTTTCCTTGACTTTTCCGTCGCCTTGTATTGTCTCCTTCTTTTACTTCCCTTTTTCTAGCTTTCCCTTCTCTTTTGCCTTTCATTTCGTTGTCCCTTCCCCTGCGTTTCGGCGTGCCGCGGGCAGGTGCCCGCGGACAGGCGCGGCGGGACGGAACCCGGCGCTGCGAGGAGGCGCATCCCTGCGGCAGATGGGAACGGGGCTCCGCGGCGGACGCCAGCTCAAGGCTGCGTGCCCGCGGAGCGATTCCCTGCTGGGGGACGTGCGCGGGAGGGCCGTCCCGACCGCCTCGAACGGTACCGCCGGCATCGTCGGGGCGGCTGTCGCGGGCAGCAACCGCGCGATGAGTTAAGAGGGAAAAGTGGTATTTTGCCGCGTTTTAATGCACCTGATGCCGTGCTGCTGTGCAGCTGAACCTCTCCTGTTGCTTTTTTACGCCTTCTATTAATTTTTCCTCTTTCCCTGCCTGTCTCCACGGGCTTCCTGTGCATTAGCAGAAAAACAGGGAAAGCACTTGAGCGGCCTTTGACTTAAATTCCCAAAGACTTCATAGCACAACGGCACAGGTAGCTCAAACGGTTCATGAAATCTTACCCGTGCTGGAATTGAGATTGCTGGTGTCTTGGGGCTTCAGTCCTGTCACCTTTTTAATTTTACACATGGAATTTGACAGGCACAGATAGACCAACCTGTATGGCTTGGGAAGAGCGTGGTGACTTTAAGTTTTAGCTCGGGAAGCACAGGCTGTGCTCATTTTGCTCAGAGGGAGGCAGGATGGATTTTCCAGCCAGAGAACTGGGGTTCTGTATGAGTCAGGCACCCTGTAGGTATGAAACCCCAGATGCTGAGGAGGAGTAGAGGAGGATTTGGATAATTGGCATTTGACTATTTGACCCACTCTCCCCAGCCTGACCGCAGCCCCTGCCTTGCCTTTGAAGACCCCAAATTTAAAAAAAAAAAACATGTAAGTTTGCACAGGATCCAAGGAGGGAAGCAGGATGGTGTTTGGAGTGCCCACTTCAGCAGGGATTTCAGTATCCCTGCCCACCCCTGTATGTGGGAAGCCGCAGAGGTGCGGTGTAGCAATGACATCATGTGGCAGTGGTAGGGTGGCTGTGGCATCTGTCAGGGTTTGTGCCATTAGTGTGGCTCATTTGCCAGGGGCAGAGCTGATAGGGGAGGTGAGTGATGTGAAGGGCATTGGAAAAGTTTGACTGGCCTTTCAAACTGCAGTGACCCTGCAGGACATGTGATGGGAACCTCCACAGCACTGCCATAGCTGTGGGGTGGCACGGGGTGTCCTGCCCATGCCTGGGTACCTGGTAGGAAAGGGAGTGCAGCAGTGTGACTTCAGCCTCAGCTGGAACACAGAGTCCTGAGTGAGTCAGTATTTGCGTGCGTTAACAAAAAAATGCAGAAATAAGATGTCAGTGTGATAGGGGAATGAGACACGTCTTCAAATACAGAAGCTTGGCAGGGATGCTCCATAATGCATCACCTCTCTTCTCACTTGAGGTTCTCACTGCTCTCCCAAATGTCCCACCAGCTTAGACATAGGAAAGGTTACAGCCGAGCCAGCCTAACATTTCCAAACCGGCACACCTGTGCCAGTGTGGAGCAGCATGCTGACACCGGGCAGGTATGGTGGGAGTGGATTTTGTTTGTGACCAGGCAGGTAGGAACAGGGTGTGCCACTCTGCATGGTAAGTAGTAAACCCTCAAAAAGGACTCACCAGAAAAATGCCAGAAGCCCTGAACCTCTTCTAGGTGATGTATGAAAAACATTAAAGTGATTACAGGTAACACTGAGAGGCGTAACAGCAGCCTGACACCACCATGGTTTGCAAACAGGTTAACTGTTGGTTCATTTTGGGAAGGGAGACTGGGGAGGGGAGGAAGGTGTTTAAACAAAAGCACCTCATAAAATCATAGAATAATTCAGGTCATGAGGGAGCTCTGAAAAAATGTTTTCAAGTCACTTGGAAATGCTGGAACCATTTGCTAGTCAACACCAAACACAATTTCCCCTGCCACACCAATTACTTCTCGCTCTCCTCCACCCAGTGTCCAGAGTTTCCAACTGCTTTTTGGGCAATTCTGGTTGGGTTTGAAGTGAGAGCTGGCAGGGGCTGCCTGGCCATGGGGCGAGGCTGTCTATCAGCGCTTCCCACTCTCTGCTGAGCAGCTCTTTGGTTTGAGCTCTCAAACAGAAATACAAGTTCCCTCTAGAAAGGGGAAACGGTAACAATTTTTTTGTTTGCAGCAGATTGCAAAGGCAGTAAATGCTGATTCTTTCCGAGCCAGCCATGGATTAAGTCCATTTTAAAATTAAAACAGATGGAACACAATTTCACTTACTTTACAAAAAAGGACAGGAACCATCTGCAATAAGATTTAGCATTGCAAAGCTATTGTTATCATGTGACCATTAAAACCTTTGATGAAGGGTTTTCTTTTCTTTCATAAACTTCTTCACATGAAACAAATGTTTTATTTATCCATCTTCCTAAGATAATCATATTTTATTTAAAAAGAAGACATCTCTCAAAAAAACAGCTCTTGGTTCTAAGTGAACATGTAAAAACAAAGAAATGCAGTAAAACACCAACGTCGAACCATTGGGGGCTTCAATGGGGAGGATGTAGCAGAAGAATTCTCTGTCCATTTTTCCTTTAAAAAACATTTCCTTGTGTTTGGGGACAATGTCTGATACTGAAAATAGATAATTAATGAGATAATGGGATACTGCATGTCACCTCCTGTCCAATGGGATTATCTGATGGCTAATTATGGACAGATTGTGATTAATGTGATTATGGATTGGATATTAATCTGATTCTGGATTGATCTAGTTATGTTTTAGTCTGCTCCAAATGGTTAATTGGATCTGAGATAATAGAAATGCAGCTTGCACCAGATTTTGCCACATCAGTTGATGAAGTATCTTTTGATCTGGGTGGGTTGCGAACAATAAATTATTTACAGCTGTTGAGAAAATGACTCTTCCTTAGAATGTAGTCATTCATTTTATTTTTGAGAGCCTTTGAAAACAAAATCAATATCCTTTTTAAAAGGAGATGTTGACAAAAGAAAGGCACGTACATAACTCACAAACAAATGTGACGAAATTAAACAGTGGTTAACCCGGTGGCCTAATGTCTGGTGATGCATTTGAATTGCTATGTGGAGCTTTGGGCTCAATTCTTCTGAGACCAGCAGGGGTTGGGAGCATTGCAGGGGAAGAGGGCCCAGCTCTGGGGAAAGTGGTATTGCACAAAAGCTACTGCCAGCCCTGCTATTGATTAAGAGTCAGCCATGGTAAAATGGCAAAGGGAGCCCTTGCCATTTCTTCCCCTCCGGATAAGGATTCAGAAAGTTCATGGGCACAGAAAGCACTCTGGCCCACCTCATCTGGCCTCCTTCGTACCAGACCGTGCAATCGGACCCATTATTATTATTATTTTTTCCCCTCACAGTGAGCCTGTTAATTTATGGTTGACCTCAGTCATGTCTCCCAGAGATGCATCTGGTCTTGATGTAGCCTGCCAGTGTGGGGGAGGCTGCCCACTCCCTGTGAAGCCATCCTGCTTGTTAACTACTTTCACTGAAATGGCAAATGAAGTTTATATTTTAAGTTCAAGCCCCAGCCACTGGATCTCCTTATGCCATTATCTATGGGATTAAAGGCAATGGGTAAGTCACAGCCCCTTAGCCTTTGCGTCAGGACAAGAGGGAGGTGCCTTAGCCCTCATCACCTGGTGGCATAAGCTGCAGGTAACTTCACCAGAACATGCTCCTCTCTCAACAGACTTGGCAATAAACATATTAAAAAATCAAGCAGGTCCCAGAACACTGGAAACAGAGACCTATCGCTACGCTTAGCACCAAAGTGTTATTCACTGAGCTGAAGCTGAAGGAAAAAGGGAGAAAGCAACTTTCCCTGAAGTGCTCACAGGCATGGAAAGAGCTATTCCCCTGGGGTGATTTCACGCGCTGCCTGTCCCTGCCTCTGCAGGAATGGCACGAGCGGGAATACAGTAGCATCTAGCTTTCTTTCCACCAGCGTAACAGGCAGAAAATGCATCTACCTGTTTAAAAAATAATGCTGCCATAACCCGGCAAAGGATTTTACATGCATCTCCCATTAGCAACAAGGCGAGCTGGTGCTGGAGGAGGGCGGCAGGTCGCGAAACACCCGTTTGCAGGTGTCTGCTCTGGGAAGGGAGCAGCGATCTCCCTGCCAGTGCTGCTTCTCTCATCCTCCACACAAACCACATCTGCTCTAGGGCAGGACAAGCTGCCTTCCAAGGTAACCTGAGCCTTTGCTTTCAGGGGGTTACAAGGGTCCCTTTTTGCCTGTGACCTCGGCAGAAGGGACTTCTTTAACTCCTCTGGTGATCTTGTTCTCTAGAAATATGCAGCAAGTGAGATGTGATGTTGCTCCCTGACTCCCTCATTACTTGATTGGCACATGAAAATGACTAGCAAATGACAGGAGTTTATGAGAAAGGGAAAAGGCTTGTGGTGGTTTGGTAGGCTCAACAGAAGGATTGTCCTTGTTATGGGGTGGTCTGGAGGGAGCTTTTTCCTCTGTCCTCAACTTTGGAGATCGAGCTTGATGGCACTGTCCCCTTCCAGAGGGCTGCTGTGAGGCCTTGTGAAACACAAGCTGCTGATCTCAGACCTGTGGGTGAGTGGTTGTAAGGTGATCTTGGCAGAGCATTAAGCACACCTGTGGTGGTGTTTTATAATGAAGGAACTCAGTTGTCAGACGTGTTAAGGTGTGTTTTTGTGCCAGTGAGGATGAGGACCTCAGGGAGATGTGCTCCCATGTTGTGTAGAGGCTCCTATGGCCAAGGGGTGAGTGCAAGGGGATGAGCAACATCCTGGGGTGGCTGAGCAACTTGGTTTGTGCAGGCTTGCAGAGCTTGAGCACAAAATTCTTCAGCAGCAGAGTCTCCTCCTGCCGCTCCTGAGGTGGGTTTTTGTCCTGTCCTTCCATGCTGCTGCCTGTCTGGTGCTGGGCCACAGGTCCTGCCCCTCGGCTCCAAGAGCCCCACTGAGCCATAAGCAGTTTGCAGTTGCTTTAACGTTATTGGATTTTGACAGATTAGAAGGTGAATCCTTTCGTGTGTTGGGGAAGCTTCCCAAATGAAGCTCTTTTAATTTATCTGAGTCAGCTATCCCCAGGGCAATTGCAGGAGTAAGCTAAGGATGACCTGTGGCAGAGGAGACCATCATAGCAGTAATAAAAAAATTCCTGCTCTTCACTAAATCCCTTAGTCGTGAGGCTGTATTAGCTGGATTCCATATGTTTTAATTAGGAATTATGTATTTTAAGGGAATGAAAATAGGATTCTAGCAGAGATGTGGTTATATATTTGTAATGGTTCTTGTTTCATCTAGCTTTTGCAGAGACCAATACATGTACCCGCTCTTGTTTGCAGCTATATCTGTAAAACTTCGGGCAGACTGTTATTATTTTTTTTTTCTCGTGCCCCCGTTCCCCTCCCCTCAATAGTGTGAAAAAATGTAATTCCCTTTCCAATGCAGAAACTGGGTCAGCAGATCCTAATGAAATAATCCTGGATAACAACGCACCATACAAAGATCTGCTTCCACTAATTAATGGCTAATTTTTCTTTGAAAATTCACAGTACTGTTCTCTGCCTGTGGTGGATGGTGACTCCACCTTCAGCGGCACGTGTATGTTGCACATTACACCGTTTCTAGTGTTGTCAGGCCCCAGGTAGGAAGGTCACACAGAAAAACGTTTTTCAGCTAATATGGATCATGCTGATATAATCCCTACCTGATTACAGTTATAAGCTCCTAAAACACTGGCCATAAGTGATAAAGACTTCCTTTGTGCTTCAGGGTGTAATCCGCATCAAGCCAGTTTCAATAAGGATTATGCACATCTGAAGTGTTGCTGAGGTTCTGAGTCAAAATTATAAACAGAAAACATAATAAAAAGCCTGTCATGTCTTTGGATCAGTGACACCTCACCTTGAAATCTGACCTACAGGGTGGCAATGTCACTCTGCTCATGAAAATATGATACACGCTATTGAGCCGGATACATAGCAAAAGGATCGATTTATTCTGAGGTATGATGCAATTAGGTCAGTTTCGGTAGTAGCTCACTTCTAGTTTGGTGGGTTTATTTTTTGTGCTTTGGGGGGTTTAGGTGTACATGTGTTGTTTCTTTATTTGTAAAGACTTCATCCCAATGAAATGTGCACGTTGGAAGCTCTGTTTCAGAGCTTAAAGTAGGATTATGAAATCGCATGCCACGCTTTTAATGAGTAAACCACCTTAATTAAAAAGACATAATGGCCAAATTAAGGATGCTCAGGATGTTCTTACTTGATATCCTTATTTTGCTTTTGTTGGATTACCTAGCATTCAGATAGTGTTTTCTATACCGTGTAAAACTTGACATCTCTAAAGAGTTATGTTGCACCTTAACCACCTCTCAAATTGGCAGTTAAGAGCTGCCTCAATTATTTATCCTCCTCTCAAACCCATCTCAGGGTCCTGTGACTCAGGGTTTGTGACAGCAAAATAACCATTCTCTTATTTTCATGAAAACAGATTTGGTTTGTGGTTGGTGGGTTTTTTTCCCCCCCAGCCATTTGCTCAATCCAGGAGATGCACAGGCAGCCCCAAACACTGTTCTGTTTTCTTAGATTATTTCGAGGACCGGCTGAAGGGTGGAGCCAGGCCCAGGCAGAAGTTAGAGCAGCCCTGGAGCTACTTTAATCCCCATAATCAGGTACAGGTCCTGAAAGAGGCTTGCCACCTCCTTCAACTCTTCCCCCCTCCCTGCCCCCGGGGCAGCCCTCCCTCAGGGCTTGGGCAGTTTAGGTACCGCTCTGGGGCCAGGAAACTGGAATATGCAGCACAGCTGCTTTTCTTCTATTACTGAGGCATTTGAGATGAAGTAAATTGTCCATTCGGGTGCTTGTGTTGCTGGACCTGGTTAGCTTTTGCTGTAAAGCAGTAGTACTTCTTGGCAACCAATACAAAAATCGTGTGGCAGAATAAATTTTAGAGGTGATCCTGTGCCAAGGCTGTGGCAAAGCCGAAGAGCCTTTTTGATCCATTTGCCTTTTGCTTTTCTGCAGTGCGCCTCAGAAATGCAGAACGAATCACTGACATGCTGCAGCTCACCACTTTTTCTTGAAAGAACAGTCCAATTGCCATAATTGTTCAGGGTTTGGTTTTGTTTCGGGGTTTTTTCGCCTCTAAACCACTTCAGGATGGGAAGGATGAAACAGCGTCTAGTGATTTCTAGGATGGGAAGTCAGTGAGGAACATCCCGAATCTACGTGGATTTGGTGGATTGGTTGTTCCAGTGTGGCAGCTGTTACCAGCTTATCCAGGACACCAGGCTTTCAGACAGCCACAGCACAGTCTTTAGCAGTGAATTTGGCCTGGAACATTTTGCTTCGTTCATTTTCAAAATTATTCTCCTCACCACTTGGAAAAAGTCTGGAGGTATGGAAATGAGAATGGTTCCCAGCCCAGACCCTGCTGCACCCTAGCACTGTGGAAGTGGCAAGCACAGAAAAGTTTTGCCATGGTTCTGAGAAATTAGAATAATGACGATCAAGATCTGCAAGTTATTCAGAGCAAATGAGGTATTCTCCAGTGTCATGGCAGGGCTGAGCTTCGCAGTGTGGATGTGGCAGATGTAAATCAGTCCTGGTGTTACTTCTCTGGTCTCTGAAGCTGTCGGATGGTTTGGACAGCTGGTGGGTCAGGGTGTTTGCAAAGCACCATGATGCCTGGCCTCTCCCCTGTGCCACGTGCTCCGTCCCCATGTTATCCATGTGCCTGATGCCAGGAGACGGGGAGAGCTGTGGGCATGGGCATGCCCCAGGGTTGGGTTGGCAGCCCAGCCATAGCCTCCTAGGCTTCCATGGGCTCCATGGTTGCACAGGAGGCCTTTGCCCACCTCCTTCCTCACCAGGCATGCTGTTAGGGCTCAGGACAGGGCCCATCCTGGTCAACGGCAGTGCACGTCACAGGTCACTCGCACTCCGCAGGGCTCCGAGTCTCCGCTAGGTGCAGGAAGGCGGGAAGGGCCGCGTGCTGCCAGCAGGGCGGACGGGAAAGCGCCCTCGAGGCACTCCGCGGGCGCTGTGCCCACGCCCTCACAACCCACGGCGACGGGGCAGCTGCAGAGACCTCCCAGGGCCTGCGTCAGCAGCTTTCGGTCCCCGTTCATCGCGCCGCCCCTTGGCAAGGGCGCGCGGGCTCTGCCAACGTCCCGCAGGAGCCACTCCAACCACCGCGACGCGCGCCCCTCGGCCGGGGGCGGGGCGGGGCCGGACCACTCTCCGCTGCCGCCCTATTGGCCCGCCGCTCCGGCCAATAAGGCGGCGGGGCGCGGCTCTCGCGAGAGCGGTGCAGGGCCGGGGCGGTGGAGCCATGTTGCGGGCGGTCGCGGCGCAGCGTTGGCGGCGGGCGGTGAGTGGGGGCGGCAGGGAAGGGCGGGGAGCGCGTGCCCCTTCGGCCGCGGTCCGGGGGGTGCTCCGCTGCGGCGCCCGGAGCGGGGTGTCGAGGGGTCGGTTGTCTTCTCGTCGCCCGTCTTCTCGCCGCCCCGGCCGTGTGGGCCCGTGCTTGGTGGGGCAGAGGTGGGGTGGAGCACGGGGATGAGCCTCGCCGTCGGTCCGCCCGGCAAAGGTAGCCGAGGGGGTGTCCGGGGAGGGCGAGCAATAAGCGTCGCCAGGGCCGTACTCCTCCGCTGGACCCCGCTTCTCTTCTCACCGTAGCTGTTGAAAATAAAGTTTCTGAGCTGACAGCGGTGTTTGAGAGGCCCTTTCGGAGTTCGCTGCGAGCAGGAGTTGCAGATCGTGGTCCCGTTCAGAGAGCCGCCTTCTATCAGGGAAGTCTTAAGTTTCTGGGAGCGCTTACTCTCACCTGCCCTCGTACGTGACCAGCTGAGGGACGGGAGTGCTTTCCTTGCAGTTGGCTATTACCAAACCTTAGCAATGTTAGAAAGGCATTTGTGGCTCGAGGAGAGGCTCTTTCTGGGGCTTTGAGAGGTTAACACAGCATTTCTCAGTCACTTGAACTGGGCTCTGCAGAAATATCATTGCCTTAACGTTCACAATCTGGGGAGGGAAGCTAATGTAAAACACTTGTTGCTTTTCCGTGTTGACCTTCATAGTGCTTAGCTGGGATGAGTGCTGGGCCATTGGAGGCCACTTGCTGCTTGTTGTGTCAGAGTGGCTATGTTATGTTACCAAATTTAACAGCTAGGTGAACTCAAGGTTAGTTGGAGTGCATGATTCATTAAATGGCCCTGAATATCTGCTTAATCTCATAGCATGCTCTAGGAGACATTCCCTCCACTAGAATTGTGTGTAACCCCTTTTAAAAGGTTTAAACCACACAAATTTTGGTTTGAGCTATCCCATTATTACAGCTCTAAAGTAGGAGCTAGGGATATTTTAATCAGTTTCAGGTACTAAGAATGGCTTAAAAGAAGAGCAAAAGTAGACCAGGACTTACGTGATTGAGTTAATCTAAAAATGGTAACTGTTGTAATCACAGACATCTTTCACTTATTAGGCTGTAGACTTTCCAGAGCAAAGGTCTCTATGTTCTCCAGAGCTCCAACAACGCACTGTACTACTGTGTAAATAACACTTTACTCTCACAATCACCACACAATTCAGTTTCACCTTCTGGAAACATGAGGTTGGCTCCTTGTTCTTCAGCCATATGCATCTAAACTCACCAATTTTTGTAAAATAAAAATAAAAAAATGTGTGCGTCTTCAGTGTGGTTAACAATATAGTCTGCAAGAGATGGGAAGGAAACTCCCGTTTCAACACTGCTAACATGCATGCAGTTCATGAGTGAATAGGGTCTAGAGAAAAATGGGCCGCAAGAGGCCTTTAAAGCATGAGTAGCAAGGAAGGGTTGGAGTTGCACATCTTAAAACACGGGAGGATTGAGGAGGAATATGAAGCTGCAAGTACACAAAAAAATGGTGTGGAGATGGGAATATGGCCTTTCACTGGTCCATGAATGATAAAGTAATAACAGCTGGCTTAAATGGCAAGAAAGCTGTTTAAGGTAGCTATGAAGAGTTAAGGTGGACATTAAGAAATCCTTTCTAGTTTGAAGGATTTGAAATTTTCAGAATAGGATAGGAGCTTTCATCATGGGAACATACTAAACAATACTCTAGACAGATATGTTAGAAACAACAGGGGCATGGTTGCTTAGCAGCCGATGGAGGAGGGCTTTGTATGAGCTCTCAAGGTCCCTTCCAAACCTGTAATGATAGGAAACATCACACTCTCCCCATCAGGATTGTCTTGGGGACTTTTAGCGAAGGGGCACACTGAGGTCACACATTCCTAAAACAGCAAACAGATAATGTATTCCCTTAACATTCTCCGCCCTTTATAATTTTTATCTGATAAGCAAGTGCCTGCCATTTTGCCTAGTCACACTGTCAGTTGGGTTTTCCTTTCCAACATGGGTCAAAGTTAGAATTTATCCTGAGGCTGTTAGTACAGGGCAGATAGTGTTAGTCATGACTGTGATAAGTCACAAGTTAATCTCTTGATCTCCCTCACTTCTATCACCATGCTCCACCAAAAAACCCTCCAGCAGTGGGGTGCAAAAGGAAGGTCATAGAGGCTCTCACTTTCTTAAGAAAACTGTTTCACTTTGTGTAATGCTTCAGGGTTCTGCTGTTGTTTTAAACATCCAGATATAATACAAGTTGCTGCAGGATGTTGGGCAGAGGAGCAAGAGATGTTTCAGAGTTGGCTTACAATAATAGGTGTGTTCTTACGAAGCTGTTGGAGATCGTCATGTGAAAGTGGTCTTAACTACTGGGTTTTTTTGCTCACTTTGTAGTGTAGTAATTTACCATATAATAGCTTTTGAGTGAAGTGAAATGCCGCCTGCTTAACTTTTAGTGGTACACAGCGGGTACTCTTGTTTTGTCTGTACAGTGTTTTGAGGGGACGCGGTTTTCACAGCTATCAAGTCCTCTGAGTTCCAGTCGATTTGTTTAGAGCTTTCAGTTTCCTGGCGTTTCTGAAAATGTTGGATTTTATTTCATGATGCAAGCCTGGGTCTCATTTTGTGTGTGTTTGTTGTTGTATTTTTCCCTGAGATAATGCAGATAGATTGGTTTAACAGCCTGAAACACACCTTACTCAGAAAGTACAGCGCACCTTTGTAGTCTCATGAGTACTTGTATTTGTGCTGCAGTAGACATTGATCAGATCAGACTTTTAAAATGTATTATTTTATCTTGAGTTCACTTTCAGCAGTGCTGTGGGTATGTCAGAACAGCTTTGTTGCTTTGATTTTATTAGTGGACTGCATGGGCTATATCTGGAAAAGTTTATTTTGTATCTTCTATCGCTTCATCACTTCCTTTGTAATTTTACATCTTTGTTGTACTCCATAAATAAATCCTTTTTGTAAGTATTTTCTTTATTTCTTTTGCTGTTGCTTGCTGCAGTTATCGCTCCTTTTCAGTTCAGGTGCCTGTGTTTTTCTAGTTAGCGTTTCCTGGAGTTAAATCGCTGTTGCTCAGACCTCTTCTGTAGCCAGATGTGCACACTGGTTCTGGGAGAAGTCTTAAGTGTTACTGCTGGAGCTCTCTTCTCTTCCCGAGCTTCCCAAGTATTTTTCGTTTTTGTGTATGTGTGGCGAGGTTTTTTGGTATGGTGTTTTTGTTTGGGTTTTATTTTAATTTTTGTAGCTACAAGACTGGCTATTAATAGAATTAGGCATTGTTTTGTTTTATAGTAGTGTTGTCATTATCTTTAGTAATATCCCAATTCCTAGTTCCTCATGTCAGTTCTTGGGAATTTTGCCCAGTGATAACAGGTCTCTCTGAGGTACGTGATTCCTAATAAGCAGTTTCAAAGGTTTAATTTCTGCCCGTTTTATTTTTACAGCTAAGAAAGTCAGCTCTAGAGATAGCTTTGTGGGTCCAGTGGTTGGGTGCTTTTGCCTTGTGAATTTCTATTTTGGTTTAGTTCCCAAACTCCAGCAGCTCCCCTGAAGAGGTTAGGAGGCAGGCTTCAGTTTGAGTGGTTTCCAACAACCTATTTTATATTCATGCACATTTGGAGCATGGGGCCAGTTCTTCGTTCCTGCTGCGTGTGTTAGTTCCAGACCCGATTTTGTAATTCCTGTGTTACAGGGAGAGTCCTTGGAGCAGGCTGCAGGCAGTCAGCTGTCGGCTGTTGACTTTAGAGGCTGTTGATACCTGTCTGCTCACCAGTCTCACCAAGCAAAGATACACACTGCTTTTGTCTGGGGTTTTTCCAGCTGTTAACACATATGTTTTGTAGCATATAAGCAGCAAATCCATGTTTAAGAAGTGCTGAGCCTGTTTGTGTGCTGTTCAGGTGACCTTTCTGTGTTCTGAGAGACCAAGATACGTTCAGTTTGCTTTGGTGTGTCTGTGAAGAGCGGATCACCTGCATGGGCTGCACGAGTGCTTGGGATTTACGGGGTCTTGATCTCATGTGTGGGTTCATCTGTGCCACATACTGGCCATGTCCAGATTTCTAACAGTCGGCTGGGACAGTAGCAGTGGGTAGTGCAGGTAATTTGGCTGAAGTCTGGGATTTTGGATGTTAGCTTAGATTTTTACATTCTGCTTGCGTGGGTGCTGGGTTTCTCAGGTGGCGAGCAAAGAGTTGCTTTGGGGAAACTTGACATGATAGACTCAGGGAGTTCTGTGGTACTTTGCAAGCGGCTGAATTGATGTATAGTGCACATCTGGGTTAATCTTACCAACATTTAGACATCTGGAAGTCAGAGGCCGGGTTTGCCCAACAGTAGATGCTGGGGTGAGGAAGAGTAGTTGGAAACTCTGGATGTTTTTCCTTCATAAATGTTTATTTTAGTATAAACTGAATCACTGTATGGAGTTCCCACTGGAGAGAAAATGTAGATGTTTCTGCTGTAGAGGGAATATAGGTGCCGAGCTTTGATTTACATTTAAACCTAGGTGAAATAAATTTCCAGTTCTACTCGTTGCTGGCAGATTTGTTCATAATCTACTGGCCATTTGATTGCCCAAGTTTGTAGAATGTTTAACTGTGATTGATTTCTTCTGATAGCCTCATTTTCCAGAGCTTGTTTTTTACCAGGAGCCTTCTTTGGCACAAACGCAGGTTACTATTCCCTCTCAAGGCACTGTTTTCACTAGTTTGGTTGTGCTGCATGTCTGTCCTGTTGTGCTTTTTATCCTTGCTGCCATTTTGTTAGGTTTATACTCAACCTTCCTGTTTTATCTAGGCTTGATGCTAGACATTCTGCCCAAGTACAGGTGGAGAAACTGTGTCTGTGAAATAATGGGCTGTTCTTACACATGTGCAAGCAGCTGGACAGGTTACTTCACCAGAATAACTGCCTATCCTCTTCAGTGGCTCATTGCAGATTCTCAGTTTTCAGGATCATATGTGACTCTGGTTATACTGCAGAATCCTTATTATAACAAACAAAAGTCAGTTTGGTTTTGATCTGCTTTTATTACAAAAATATATTTATGTGTGTTAATATATTAAAATTCAGACTTGTGTAGGAATGTTATTTGTCATCCACGATTTTTGCCCAAGACTAGAATGTGATTTTTAATTTATTTTAAATCTGGTTTTGTCTTTCTAGTCAGAAACTTCAAGCATGCAGGTGCAAAGTGACCTTCCAGACTGTGGTTCCCACAAATACAAAATGCAGGATTATAATTTTTAGAAATAATACCTAGGTAATGGTGTAATATCCAGTCTGCTCAAGCAGTATCCATGGCTTCTGTTCTTTTTGGCTAAAAGAAGTATCTCTCAGTTTATTCTAGAACCTCTTGACAGACTGATATAGAGCTCTTCTGGTGGTGCGGTACTTACTTAGGGAAAAGATCATAATATAGTCAGAATTAAGTGCATATTTAAAATACATGGTGCTTAGAGCCAAGCCAGGATTTTATTAAAGAAATCTGTAAAGAGCCTGTGGCTCCCTTTTCCCTTTGGAAATTTGAAAACTTCAGAATCTTTGAGGAGCACGGTCCACTTTACCCTGCGACGCACCTATCAATCATTGGAAAAGTGGGCTTTTTGCCACAGAAGCATAGATTTATTCTTCAAACGGTGACTAAAATATCATAACTTTTATTGCAAATGATGTATGAAACATAATCAAAAATATGGTGTATGATCTATATTGGCAATAAATATTTTGTTACTGGCAGTGGGCTTCAAACGCTCTTAGAATCTTTAATCATAACAAGTAACCTTAAACATAAAAGATGAAATGCAGAACACTTTTACAAGAATCCTCATTGTTTTAATGAAAATGACAAATTCTGGTCCTGATTCTGCAAAAACTGGTCTTTGTATTTATATTTTTACACTGTGATAAGCTTCAGGAAAGTTCTTGGGATTCTTTTTCCTTTGTGTGAAGTTTAACATGTTGATAGGCTTTGTGTGGTCAAAGTCCATATAAAATTTTAGCCTCTCAGATTTTCTGAAGCTTTTTCTCTAGTTCAAGTGGTGCCTAAGTGCCTAATTGGAGTGAGGGGAGATGGGGTCAGAATATATGTTTAAATAAAATAGTATTTGGCGGTGCAGTCTTTAGCATTGTTTTACTATTTTGTGCTGTAGTCATAATAATGAATATATTTTGTGTTACACTGATTGTAACTCAAGCTTTGATTTAGGCTTTATGTAGGATAAACAAAGACTTGAAGGATAATACTCCATTCCCACCTCAAACCCTCTCTCTACCTTAGTATTAGTCTTGGAGGAATCATGTTTTTTCCAGGTTCACCTGAAAATTAGAGAGGAGAGTCTCAGATCTTAGAATATTTTGGGTTGGTTTCATGACAATTCTTAGCTTGCTTTTTTTTTTCCTTCCCTTCTTTCATTTTTGCTTTAGAAGTTAAAGGTCTGTGTGTGGATGGTGAATTGGTCAAAAATATTTAATTGTGATGGTAGACTTAAGTTGTCAAGTGTCAAATGTTTTAAAGGAAAATAGGAAAAAGTTAACCTGATGCTGTTCAGGAGTTTTAGTAGTGTGTTTTCTGGCTCTGAGCTCTTGCTGATAATTGTCGTCCTGTCACTGTGCACAGTTTTGCCTTTATACATAACAAATTAAGAAGTGAGTTCTGCATGAGCTAGGTTTTTGGCTAAATCTATGGTAAAAAAAAATCAACCAAACGAAAACCCTGAAAACCCCCCCCAACTAACTCCAAAAATTCAGCAATTAAATATTTCTTTACTACCCTTGATTTCGATGTGTCTTAGGCTTGCTGGTCTAATTTTCACTCTTCGGGGTACTTAGATAAGCTGATCAGCTAAGCTTGAACGTGATTTATTAAAATGTTTCTCTTAATATTGTTCCTGTGGAGGTTTTAGTTTAAACACAGCATGTTATCAATACGATGAAGTAAAGCAAGTTTATAGCTCTTTTAAACCCCTTATACGTTCTGCTTACTTAATTGAAATTACCTAGATTTAGCCTAATTTTGTGTGACTGCTGCGGTTTACAGTTTGTCTGATTGATAACTTTCTGTAAAGCATTGGATGCTCTTAGGAACAGTTTGCTACTTAAATGGGAAGTATCAAACTCCTTTCTCTCTCTTTTTTTAAAGGCATCGCTGCTCCGAAGGTTTCAGAGTACATTAGTCATAGCAGAACACAACAATGAGACTCTTACACCCATCACGCTAAATACTGTCACTGCGGCAAAACGTCTTGGAGGTGAAGTTTCTTGTTTAGTAGCTGGTACCAGCTGTGACAAGGTAGGAAATGCTTTTTTCATATGAATAAAATAACAAATGCAGTGAAACAGTGCTTCTGGTAGCAACTTGTTCAGCCTGAAAAATACTCTGTAGTGAAAAGAACTGTGCCAGGAATTGCTAATCTGCCGGAAATGTCCTACGCTTGAACTGATTCTCTTCTGAAGTGAAAATAGGGTTATAGATTTCATTTCACAAGGGAGAACATCAGTATCAGTTGTTACAAGCTTAAGCAAGCAAATCTTTATAGAACTAAAGGACAACTAACTTTAGAAACAGTATTTGCCTATAAAGTTTGAAAGACAAATACTGCAGTGCTAAGAACTTGGAAAGAAGCTTGCACTTGTTTCAGTGGAAGCTAGCAGGCCTGAAAGAGTGCAGCAACAAGTAGGGCTTCCGAGCGGCTTGCCTTCACTAGTCAGCTACGAGGAGCATAGCGAGCATGTGTTTGCAGCCTCAAGTTCTGAAATGAATGCTGCTTGACCTTACCATATAACTCGCATCTAAAAAGTTTTTTGTTGTGTCGGTAGTCTCATTTGTATGTGTAAAGTCTAGAGACAGTATATTTAGTACTCTAGTGACACTTTTATTCCAGCATGATGTACTCTTGTGTGAACAGTAAAAGTACAAACAATTATGCCTAACACCTCTCATACCAGGCTTTTGTTTATGAATTGTTATTCTGAAAGCGCTGTGTACTATCTCGTGTGGGAGGCTTGCTTAGGAGCAGCTAATTCACAAATAGGTGGAGAAACCTCACTGGCTAATGAAGACTTGAGACCCAAGTGTGCAAGGTGGAAACCTGGAAGCAAAAATATTTATCTAGATAAAAAAAATGCTGTGGCACTTCCATAGTGGAAAACCAATTGGGAAGGAGTTGTTAGTTTTTTAATGCTAGGAAGTATATGGTATCTATTTGGCAATGACCGCTACAGAAATTGAAAAATTTCAGTTATTTTAAGCTCCTTCCTAAGAATCTGTCTTGATAGGACAAAAGAGTCAGTTACTTAAACAGATATTCTGTAGCAGCTATTATGGAATTTTTGATTATTTCCTCTCGTTAATTTTTGAGGGTAAACTGATACTCAAGCAAACTCAGTAAAACTACACTAGTTCTGAGACAATGCATGTGGTCTCCAGACACTGCTGTCAGACATCTTCTCTCTGATCTGCAACAACCCTTTTATCATTTAAACTTCACTTCTGCAAATTTAAAGGGAAAAATGCATAAATATAAAAAATATACATCACATCAGTAGGCATTGAGTCAGCTGCAAACAAAGGCTCACTCCTAAAATTGGCCAAAGATCATAACATTGCTGGACATTTGTGTTTGCATTGTATACTTGTGTGCTGGATACTGACCCATTTAAAATTAAGTAGGATCCATTTCTTGATAATTATGTAGGAAGGGTGAGCAGTAATCCTCAAGTGTGCTTGTTGTGATAAATCGTGAGATAATTTTTTATTTGGTTTTGTATTCACAAACCGAAGTTTCATTATTCCACTCTGCTGGAGTCAGAGTTTGTTCCGTCTGGTTTGTTCTGATTTTCAAATTCATATACATTCGTGTCCCAGTTTTAACTAATCTGCTGGCTGTGAGCTCTTTGCAGCAGGGACTCTCTTTTGTTTGTTTGTGGTGCCAGTTATAATACGAACTAATAACTCCTTCATAATCATAGGTAGCAGAAGAACTCAGCAAAGTGCAGGGTGTGGCAAAAGTTCTAGTGGCTCAGCATGATGTATACAAGGGATTTCTGGCAGGTAAGAGTTGTTCTTACCTATTGGCAAAAGAAACAGTGTTTATATTTGAAGTTGAAGATAAGGTAGTTTTAAATTTTGACCGGTTAATTTTTTCTTCAGAGGAGCTGACTCCCTTGATTGTGGAAACTCAGAAAAAATTCAATTACACCCACATTTGCGCTGGAGCATCTGCCTTTGGGAAGGTACGTAGACCAAAGCGCATCCAAAACTTTCTGTAGAAAGACAGAGACACTGTTGTGTAGAAGAATGTGAATCAGATGCCTGAGAGAGGTCAGCTGTGGACAGTTCTGAGTTTTCAGAAAATGTTACAGTAGTTTGTCATTAGTTAGAAACACTGATTCACGTCCGAGTTTTATCACAGGCTGACTGGGACAAAGGATCGGTGTAGAAGAAAAATGTAGTGGTGGCCAGCTAGTTCTGTGCACACCAGGCAAGATGTACAGTAGCACAAAGCAGGTTCGGTGATCAGAAAATTGTAAGGAAAAGTACATTAAGGTGGGGTGAAAACTGAGTGATTTGCATGTTGAAAGTGTGCAGGCCTATTTGGAGCAAGTTTGTTTTGGAGGGGAGGAATTGCATCTGTGATGGAAATTTCTGTAAATCCCTATGCAAATAACACAGATGCAAGCCCCAGCCAGGGCGGTTCTTAACAAAAATCCTTGGCTTTTAAGGAGTGTGTTTTTAAGTGTGCAGAGAATCTCAGTTCTGACAATCTGGTCAATGTTGCAGCACAGCTAAATTAGAGAAAAAGGATACTTCTGAAATTGTGCTGATGTGGGATGAACAATGACATCAGCCTTCCATCTGATGACTTTCAATCAATATCAATCGCTATACTTGTAATTTTGCTAACAGATATCCGTATATATGTTAAATCTTAGGGGTTTGGGATTGCTTTCTTTTTATTTTTTATCTGTGTTGTCCTAGTAAAGGTTAATAGCTTTTGCTTTAAAGTTTATGCTTCCATTTTTGAGTGCTTAATCTGATAAAAATTTCAGAACTGGGCCCTTCGTGTTGTACAAGACTTGGAGTGGAACAAAAAGCAAGCAAAGTTCCTGGTATCATGAATTTCTTCATGATCTGTGTTGCTCTTTTTATCTTCCTTCCCATTCCTAAAGTTGCTAAAGTTGCTAAGTAATTTTCTGGAGACAATTTCAGAAATACGTATTTTCAGGAAAATACTTATTTTAATATTAATTTTTAAATAATTTTTTTTTGGCTCTTGGGGAAAGAGTGCAAGGGGTTTTTTGATATCATTTCTGGTAACTAGTTTCCAAATTTTTTTTTTTTTGAAGCGCTAAGAGCTCAGCAATCCATAATTGTCAATTTTCTGAGTAAATTGCATCTATATTCAGATTTAAACTATTGAAGCAAATAAGCCTCCTAATGTAAGATATTGAATTAAGGGTTTACTTACAGTAAGTCTCATAAAATGTCTAATGTTATTACAATAATGGGATTTTATTTGACTGCTAAAGCTACACATAAGTAGCCCTGCAAAAATCTTGCAGTTGTATGTGCCTTTGTACTGAGAGCCAGCACTACATGAAATTAAACTTGGGACAGCAGGCGTTGTTTTACTGACATGTGCATTTTACCTAGCATTTACCTCACTGACTTTTCATCTTTAACCTTTAGAACCTTATTCCCAGAGTTGCTGGCAAGCTTGATGTTGCCCCTGTTTCTGACATCATTGAAATTAAGTCACCAGACATTTTTGTGAGAACTATCTATGCAGGTGGGTAATGACAAAAGGTATGTGGTATTTGTGCAATAAAGGACCCAATACCAGTAACTTTTCTACGTAATGCTGTTGTTAGAAGTTCAGACTGTGATAGGAATTTTCACTTTACATGTAATCTGAATTGCTGCGGTGTATCAAAACGAAGCCTGGGATGTCGGACATGATGCTCCATGTGTGAGAAAGTGGGTGATCCCAAAAA
This sequence comes from Porphyrio hochstetteri, assembly GCA_020800305.1. Lineage (NCBI taxonomy): Eukaryota > Metazoa > Chordata > Aves > Gruiformes > Rallidae > Porphyrio > Porphyrio hochstetteri. The sequence continues at coordinate 10,843,136 of CM036915.1, read as the reverse complement.
CTCTCGTAGTATGGGTTAGAAACCTGGTATTATCACTGTAATTAATAAAATTTGGTGATCTCCTTTATGCATACTGCATTTCTTTCTTAATGCACTCCTGATCAGATTTTGTAGAACAGAAGACATTAAGGTAATTGTCCGACTTTATTTAATATGACTAGCGTTAGTTCTGATCTAAGATACCACAGGGTTATTTCTCCTAATTATGAAGATGTTCATCTAATTATTTATAATATTTAATTGACTTAATTTTAAATTCTTTTTTCAGTCTCGTTTCTCTAATGCTTGTCTGACACCATGTTTTAATTTAGAGATGAGCTCATTAACTTGTGTTTCTTAATTTTACTGTACAAGATTGTAGCACCTGTAGCAGCATGGTATTACATTTTGAGTCACATTACCAGAATGCAGTTTTGTGTTGCACTTATAAGTTGCTTCCCAGTAATTCCCAGTTTCAAGATGACTTTGTTTATGAAAAGCTGGAGTTGCAGCATTTTTCTCTTTTAGCATTCCCTGCAGCCTATAGTGTGAAGTAAGTACCTGATATTATGTATTACTGAGAGAAACACAATGCTACAGACACTTGGGGCATGCCTCACTGCTTTCAGTTGTGATGAATTCATGCAACAGGATAAAAGATGTACTTTGAATTACAGACACTCTGTAAGAACGACACTTTCAGTGTTGGGCTGGAGGGTTTTTTCCCCCCTTCTTCTGACATGTAAAAGTTAATTCATCAGAGATTATTTGAATGCTCTATATCTTTTAAAAATAGAGGAATTATTATCATACTTCAGAAACAGGAAGCTAAAAGTTAAATTGAAATATTTACATTTATTAAGTTATTAGGTTTCAGGTTTTAGTCATCTAAACTGCAGTTTTGGGAAGTAACTTTCTGAATGTTGCCTAGTCTGGTAGAACTGCTAATGTGTTTCTGATATCAATTGCATGTGTTTTTTAAAAAGCATAGTATTTCTGGTATTATCTTCTTTAAAAATTTAATGTGACTTTTTTTTCTTTTTTAGGAAATATTCTTTGCACTGTGCAGTGTGATGAAGCAGTTAAAGTATTTACTGTACGGGGAACTTCTTTTGAAGCTGCACCAACAAGCGGTGGTAGCGCCAGTTTAGAAAAGTGTGAGTATTTGTTCTGGTGTTTTGTCATTTCATATAATAGAGTTAGTTTTGCTCACTGCACGGCGATGTTTCACATAGTATGTCTCAAAGCAAACTGATTGTCATAATCTTAGCTTTATGCTTTTACTTCAGGTATTTGCACTTGTTTGAGCTGTCTTGTAAGGGAAGATAGGGATTATCTGCTCTCTTGCTATTTTTTGTCCTGAAATGGAGATTGTCACGATCTTGAAACTTTTCCTTATCTTGGGTTTCAGCTGTTGGAAGAGCCAGATTGGTTTTTAAAGCAAGATTGAGCAAAAATAAAAGTTGCCAGCCATCCACAGTTTAGACTTAATCAGTTGTATTTCAATTGAGATAGGTCATTACAATGTCTCGTTAGATTAGTAGCAGTTTAAATTGACTTGAGAATTGGTTTAGATCAGTTTTAACTCTATCAGTTCAGAGTATTATTATTTTAATGAAGTCAATGTAAATAGTTGAGGTTGCAAGGGACCTCTTGAGATCCAGCTGCTGTGGAGCAGGTTGCCCAGGACTGTGTTCAGCTGGGCTTTGAGAATCTCCATGCAAGCAGACTACACAGCCACTCTGGGCAAGCTGTTCCAGTGTTTGATCACCTCTGCTGTTTTTCGCCACAAGCCTTTTTATGACACCTCTGTAAATCCAGCAGAGACAATCATTAGTAATGTGCTTCGTGTATGTCCCCCGGTCCTTGTAATTTTCTGGGTGGCTTAGTACCTATCCCTTAACCGTCCTGTATTGCCTAACACCTGTGTATGTTAGGAAACGAATGATACTCAGTGCTTCAGATTAGCATATTGCCCTGTCACTGCACTACTGACCGGCCTGTTTGCCTGTCCGAATAAGAACCACGCTTACTATGCTACATTGATATCAATGTATTGCTTATACAACAGACCTTATCTTAACGCGGGTTGTACTACAGGTTATGTAAATGCAACTAATGAAAGGGGCTCGTAACTCGCAGCCTCAGAGCAATTACCAGTAGCAGTTAAAAGCTTGTGGTAGAACGGGTTCAAAAATGAATTTTTTGCATTAAGTTTAAGCTCAGATCTAAAATGTTGAAAATAAAGGCTTTATCCTTCTTTTTGTGGGTGTTTTTCTTTGTATGATGAATGCAGTAACCCCTCCACCGCCTGTCGGTCTTTCTGAATGGATTGAGCAGAAGCTGACGAAAAGCGATCGCCCAGAGCTTACTAGTGCAAAAGTGGTTGTGTCGGGTGGTAAGTAGATAATACTTGAACTGTGTTAGGTTGCATTTAAGTAATGATACATTTTGGGTAAGCAATAGCTGTGGCAAAACACCAACAGGTGGTATATATATATAAAAAAAATAAGGAATGCATATCAGAAAAATGGCATAGGGACCGGTGGGAATGCACCCAACACGCAAAAACATGAGTTTAACATATGGTAGTAAGCTTTTTAAGAACTTTGTCATATGTGGTGAGTCCCTTGAAAATTAGAGCAATATGAAGCCTTTAGATCCAAATCTGTCATGTTCAAAATTACTGCTCATCGTTACAGGCAGTCCAAACGTTATTATGTAATGGCTTTAATGATTTAAAAAATCATTATGATCATATTCTCTTTGAATATAAAGTGACTGACCATGATTTTTACTGTATGCCTATGACTTCAAAAAATTCCTTAATTATCCCTCTACAGAGTTTTGTACCTAAAGCCAGCAGAGGGAGCACAAATTAGTAAAAAATCCCCGTTGCCCATATTTCAAAGAATGATCTTGATGGTGCTGAGTGCAGGAAGCAAACTAGGCAGAGTGTTGTGGGTCTATACATATATATATATCTCCAAACAGTAAATAGTATTTAATAATGTATACAAAGATTACCTTGCGCAAGGGTGTATTTATGCCTCTGCAAGTGCACATACTCATACAGAATGTTTATGTAGGTAATAACAAAATCTTGAAGCATGTTATGTTCTTTCTTAATCTTTTTTTGTTCTTGCCTTGTAAGGGAGAGGCCTGAAGAGCGGTGAAAACTTTAAGTTGTTGTATGATCTTGCGGATCAGTTGCATGCTGCAGGTAAACTTGCTGTCCTCCTTTTTTTTTAATATTTAAAAAGGTCACATTAAGAACACCATTCATCTAAGTCTTTTGTTTTCCTGCCTCTATCAAACAAATTCTTGAAATCCTCTTAGTTTAGTCTAGCTAAAAAGTTTGAGAGAGTTTTGTTTTGTCCATGTGTATTTAAATGCCTGTGTACAAAACAAAATACTAAACCGTAATATTCCCTGTGCTTCTCAGATCTCCAGAACCCAAGTTCACAGAGTTACATAAATTAAAAATTGGCCTTAGCTCACTTTGGAGAGCTGCTATTTTCTTCATACCCCCTTACGTGCTACTCCTTTAGAGAATCCCCTGCGCAGTTCTTGTAGCTTGAGTGGCTCTGTCTTTTTGCTTGGCTTTTGTATTGACAGGAGAAAACTGACCATGTATATGGTTCCAGCAAAATATTTTAAGTAAAGGTTGAGGGAGGAGGAACTGTTTGCATTAACATTTTAACTACATTAGTTTTAAACTTCAAATGTAATCATAAATTTACAGTTTTACACGAATGGCTTTGGTTTTAGCTTGGTGGCTTCGCTAACTTAATGTCTGTGTGGCATTTTCAAGTTTACTTTGATATTTTTGTTCTCTATGCCTGACTTTTGAGCTCTGCAGCAAAGTAAGATGGCACATGTGTTCCATTCAGACTTAGAGGAACATTATGAGAAGGCATTTATGGGAAAATCCTCTTTTGACAAAGCAACAAGAGAAAATAATGGAAATATGCCAGACGAAATCCTCGGTTTTAAATATACGGCCCTTTGGTGCTGGGAGTAAGGATTTCCTGTTGCTTATGAAGTGCATTAGCACTTAGTATTTGGAAGTTTCAGCCAGTGGTATAGAGAGGGATTACTATAAGAGCTCTTAAGAGGGAACTTTCTAAATATGTGCCCTTGGAGTGTGGGACTCTTTGTAAAATACATGTGCTTTTATGGTGATATAAATTTGGCTCGCTAATATTTTAAAAGAAAACACTGGAAATATTTTCTTTCAACTAGTTGGAGCTTCCCGTGCAGCTGTTGATGCTGGCTTTGTTCCTAATGACATGCAAGTTGGACAGACGGGCAAAATAGTAGCACCAGTAAGTATGAAAATATCTTTTGTAAAAGCACTGTGATGTTTTCTAACATACATTTTCCTTCAAAGCAAATCCTTAGAAATGAGCTAAGTGTTAATACTGAGCCTAAGAGGAACATCTTAGCATGCCCATTGTGATACTGTCCTTTGACTGTGCGTTTACAAAACTACAGCAGCAAGCTGGGATGTAAATCTCCACTTTGGGTCAGTCGGAAGTGCTCTGTGGACAGTTTTGTTGGATGTTTTGCGCGCTGGACATTTTTACAGTTGCCTGCGCTGAACATTTTTAAAGCTTTCTAACAGCCAGTGCTGATTTGCTAAAAGATGCCATTGCCAACATAAACTTGAAATGATGTTGATACGTGGCTCGGTCTGTGGAAGGTGTGGGGTTTGGGGTTTTTTACAGGTGATGACTTTTTAAAAAGTTTTGGTAACCGTAACTGGATTCTTGCTTTACATTCTAAGCAAAAATTTTCTAAGAGCTGAAAGTGCAAGAAACGTAGGAGAGCAATATTGTACAGGTTGGCTAAGGTAGAGTGAAATACTGAGAAAGGCAAACTGAGTGACTCAAATTTGGGAAATACCCTGCTGCGCATCTTCCATGCATCCTGATACCACAGAGAGCTGCTTTCTGCCCCTCTGTCTTTTATGATACAGGGGGACCTTTCTGTTGTGTAGAAGTCTGAGACGACTTCCGTTGGGCCATATCACCTGGGGAAGTGTGGGGAAAGGGGTGGCCAGATGAAGCACACTTAACACATTTGTAGCTAAGAAGGTACAAATGTAGCTCATCGCCGCATGGGGTGAAACGTGCACTAGCATGTACTGAGACGCAGTGATTGCAGATGTGATTAGGGAACTGTGAGTGTGAACAGGAGCTGGTATGGCAGTCTGTCAGATGAATGCTTTGAGCCTACACAGTGAAGTAGACGTTGAGCCCCTCAGTATGCAGCTCTTTGATGAGTGTGTACGGCAATAGAAGGCACCAAACAGCAACTTTTTACTTGTTAATGGCTTACTGAGACCAGGAAGGGGGAGAGTGAGCTGGAACATCATATTTCAACTGCTTCATTTACCAAGTCACAGTAATTTAAATAAGCTGTATGTGTCCAAAGCCTTGATAGGATCTGAAATGTTTTACCTTTGTACCACTAAGAGCTGCAAATCTGACAACTTCAAACCGTTACCGTTATTTTTCCAGTAATACACCCAGCAGGATAGAGCAGTATTTGAAGATATCAAAGACAGGGACTTGTTGTTCCTGGAGTCTCTTGTCAGTTTTGAACAAGATGCTTTGTGCTTCTGCATTCTTCTGTCTTGAACTCTGGTTAGGGATGTTTGCTGCTTATGTTCTGGTCATCATATGAGGCCTTCTCAAGATAGCTTTGGAGAGCTCGGTGCAGTTACTTCTCGGCACACTAATGTTTAACCTTGCTTATCTATATGATAACCAACAGTGACGAAAAACAGCCTTTAAGAAAGAGAACGATTGGTAAGACTTACCGTTGCGTATTGTGTCCTTCCGAGGTCTTGACAGCAGTGATACTAACCTCTGCTATGTAAGAAATTGTGAGGCTTTACAGATTATCAAGGCAACCTTATCTCTTCCTGGTGATGTCTTTCTTTTGTGCACAGTATACAGTTTACTGGGATTTTTTGGACGTAGCGCAGGACAGCCAGCAGTAGCTCCTGTTGTTGTAGTTCCCTTTTGCTAAGGTAACATCTGTATTTTTAAAAGAAAGCATTTTCTTTGGATCATGCAGTAGGCATAAGGTCCAATGTATTGCAGCTGTAGGTCTCAGCAGGCTATTGATCACTAATTCATTTAAGGCATCTGCAATGTGGGTGGAAACTGCGGGTTCCAAAGGCCTCAGAGTTGGCTCTTGTAAGTAGGCTGGCTGGTTGGCTGTTGTGTACCCAAACCTTGGAAACCAGGGAGCAAGCCGAGTGTCGTTTAACTGCGTGTTCTGTGGGGGCACGATCTGAGACTGACCATCCTTTGTTTCATTACCACAAATAGCCATTAATGAAGTGGAAAATGCTAATTTGAAGACAGCTCACCTCTGGTTTGTGTGTCTTGAGGCTCAACAATGAACATGCTTTCCAGAGCCAAGCGCATATAAACAATTATGTTGAACAAAAAAAGGCTAGCTTTTGGTGAAGATAGAGTGGTGTAACTTGCAACATGCGAACGTAAGAACATACAGCCACATCACAGGATCACATGAGTCTCTTCTCATTGTCAGCTTGTAAAGGATTGCTAAAATAGCCATGAGTCACTCAGGATTGCTAATGACTGAACTACTGTGGCAACAAAGGATCCTAACTAGCAGAGTTGGGTGGTGCTGCTTCTTTTTGTCAGCAGGTATTTCTCTTTCATCTCAAACAAATACTAATATTTCAGAGTACTGGCAGCTGTATGCCCCTTCTTTCAAATTGTTCAAATATTTCTCTTGGGTCTTAAAGTCCCTGCAAGGACAGCATGCAGTGGCTTAGAAGGACAGAAAATATTTTATGTGAATTGTTAATGAAGGTGCATGTTGAAGAGCCACTGATCAGAGGAATTAGTTTTTCAGTGTGCTGGATAGGTACCTTAAATAGGAGGCAGCTTAAAGCCGCAAATTCTTAACTTCACGTTCCTAATTCTGCTTCAACATCTCTGTGGTACTTTGACTAGAAAATTATTGTGTGCATTGGAAGATACAGTTCATTGGAAGGAGTAGAACTGGGCTTTGTTGACCAGATCAAGATTATACTGGCTATTTTTACAGTCCTCGGAAGGTGACTGCTTTCTCTTTCTCTGAGATATGCTTGGTATCACTCCTTCAGGGAGAGCTTACAAGTCTTTATCTGGAAAATTGCCAAGCAGGTTTGAGCATAGGTTAGTTATATTAGCCAAGACCTGAGTTTTGGTTTGTTTCATTTTGGACTCAGGTTGACAGTGTGAGCCCTCCTGGGCGTGTGGGTTTTAAGCAGCAGAAGAATCGTGCGTAGGAGAAGCTGTTGGAGTTTGAGACATACTTGCTCTCCTGTGCAGCTGTTACTTTCTGATGGGAAAGTATTGTAGCATATGCTCTTACTCTTCTATTAATAGTCTCTGGCCCAGTCTCAGTGGAGGACTGGAACACATTGTTTGTAAAGGACTCTGGAATTGGGTCAATTTTGAGACTACGGAGGGAGAAGAGTGAGTTACAAGCTCAGGGAGAGGGGAGGTGCCGCTACTGCTGCTTTTTGCATATGACTGCTGGGGAGTGTTTCTGTGCTGCTCCCTGGGTAAGAGGAGAATCATCTAAAAGATCTCCTTTTTTCTTCCCCTGTGTCTTGGAGTGTGGATTTGGTGAAGGGAGGGTAATTTTGGGCGCTGATCCATCAGTAATTCTGTGACTGGCTCCAGCTTTTAAGAGTGCAGCCCAAACGGCGCACCCCAGGACGTGACAACCTTTCCTGAAGTGCCCGTGTATTAATACATGAACTGGCAGTCAAGAAGCAATCGTTGTTCATTTTGCTTAAGTAATGAAAGACTGCAGTTAATTAAGGTGTACACATTTCACCACCTTTCTGTTGAAGAATTAGTTCCATACAGTACACCCCTGCTTCCAAAGCAGTCTTGGATCTTTACGTTTTGAGCTTTTATTCAGGTTGGAATGTATGCATTTCAGTTTCTTTTCACTGGGTCTTGGTAATTTTTCTTTCATAGAATTTCCCTCCAGTAGTTAAACTGTTTGGTATGCTATTTTATTCATTTGGGTTAGCTGTTTTCTTTACCTGTTGATTTGGGGTGATTGCAGCTCCCGTTTGAACAGTTTGTCTCACGAAAGAGAAGGCTGATCTGTGTTATTTGATGACATGGGAGGAAGAAAATTTTAAAGCATGAATGGATGCATTAAAATACAAAATGTAGCATACCTGATTAAAAAAGTAATGTAGTATATTCAATTATGTTAATCAGTGACAGCCATTTTAGGAGCATTTTGTTTGGGGTGTTTTTTTCATTAGAAGCCAGTTGTTTTCCACCATTTCTTACAGGCAGGTGTTCTGCCAAGAAAAGAAATTCAGTTCTCAGATAAAGCACTGTATGTAGTTTCTGTTCAAGAAAAAAGCTCGTGTAAGCTTCCAATTAGTTGGGTTTGGATAACGATATCTTCTTCAGGAGTACCTACTATTAAATATTATTTAAGTATATCCAGTTAAAAAATGCTAAATTCCCTGCACAAATCAAGCATACCACTACCACCACACCCCCCCCAGAGCAACCACTATTTTTAGATATGAAATTTTAGATAGTCAATGGCATTAGTTTTCAGTGTAAAAATCTGCCCAGTTGCTTCTACAGTGTTCAGAAAAAAAAGTCAAAAGGAAAAAATAAGAAAGAAACGGGAACAAAAGGGGTGAGAACAAAGATAAATCATGTGTTTCAGTTATTTAAACTTTTATATACGGGATATGAATGCTTCTTTTATTAGCCTGATATTAGCTTTCCTTATACAGAGTATAATGAGCCGCATTTCTGACATACAAAGAAGTATATAACCTTTCTCATGAACGTGTGTAATTTGTCTGATACTTAAACTAGGAAATTCTGAGGAAAGGAAAGCAACTGCTCAAAGCCTGAAGTGACTTCTGTTAGTTTCTGAACTGGGACCTTGGCAGTAGAGATGTGCGAGGAATGGACATACCGGCCTGATTGAATGCCAGCAGATAGGTGTCTGATGCCACTTAAGCCATCGGGGGTATAAAATGCGCATTCACAGAGCTGGTAGTTAGTGTGTGGGACCAAGAGACTTCTTTCTGGAGCAGCATCTCTAGCTCAGGTGGGAAATCCTACAAATGCCAGTAGGCACCTATGTTTAGACACCCAAACTGTTCCCATGGTCTCTCATGGTTTCCCTTGTGTCCTGCTACTCTAATTGTATTCTCCCATTAGCTTTTGAAGAAAGACGGGATTATACTGGGATTATCTTGCTTTCAACTTCCCGCCTCCCCCCAGAAAACAAACAAAACCTCAGTCGCACTGGGAGTTGCTTTTTCTTTTTTTGTTTTTTTTTTTTCTTCTGAAAATACATGTAATTTAGGATGTTTGTTTTGTATCTCCTGACCTTGTGCAGGTCTGCTGCTGCCTAAAAGGCATCCTTGCAGTTTAACATCTTCAGAGTTTAAATGTTTGCTTCACTCTCTTTTAGTGTATTTTATTTTCCTCTATTGAAGTCTCTGTTCTTTCAGGTTCACAATTTTGAAACTCAGGGTGTCCATCCGGGGTCATAGAAAGCCTCACCTTCACCATCTCAGACTTATATTTTCTTCTCGAGGAGGGTACAGTAGAGAGGATCCATCCAGCAAGGAGAGTGCAGCCAGGCAGAACTCTCTTTTTTCTTTTCAGGTGTTCAGTTGCTTGTTACGTTCAACACGGGGGACAAGAAAGTGAGGTGGAAAACTCAGGAAGGCAAAAGTTAGGATGCGTATGATGTAGTAATCGACACTGGACTAGATTGTGCTAGAAATGTGACATGATTGTGCAGAAGGCTGATGCGTTTGGGTATTGCACATGTTGAGAAACCTCGCGTGGGGAAGGCAGGTGGGAATTCAGCGCAGTTCCCATATGATCACCAGGAGTAAAGCTGTTGACCTGCTTAGGTTCAGTGCGTAAGCTTTGATGTCATACCAGAGGATCTCTCTGGATCTCATGGATTGCAGGAACTTTGAAAGGGAGGCAGAGATACAACTGTCAGGAATTGACAGTAATAAGGAGGGGAAAAGAGGCCTGTTAAAGAGGCACCACTTCAGCTGAGATGCTGAGGAGGGAGATGTTGATTCAGTTGAAAGCTGCTAAAGGGTGGAAGAAAAGGAACAACTGAAGGTGTTACATTAGGTGGAAAATGCATTAGGTGGAAATGAAATTATAAGCAGGAAAAGGAAATCTGAAAGGCAAGGATGCATTTCCTGGCAGAGGGATACATTAAAGTGTAGAATGGTCTTCTGCAGAGCCATAGAATTCTTACTCTGCTTCTTTTCAAAGAGGATAGGATACTTTCTGAGCTGTCCCTTCTAGGCAGTCCTTTTCACCACTGTGAATTTAGCACTCCGTAGTCATCTCCTTGCTTTGGCAGTCACACAAAGGGAGAAAGAAGCTATCGTGTTATTTACGTTATTCCTGTATTTCGCTTTTCTTTGCATTTGGTGGCAGAATAATACTTCACCTAGCCTGGGTTTGCTTGGAAATGCATGAGTGAAACGTGGTTTCATTGTGTAGTAAGTGGATGCTCCCTCTTGCTCAGCGTTATTTCCCATTGCTTTTGTAGGGATCATTTTCTTACTCAGATTGGCATAGCTGTTGAGGTTTGTTTCCCTTCACTCTTGTGTGGGGAAGCATAGGGAAAGTGAAACAAGGAATGTTTTCTTTCAGTATTTCCCTTCCTTTTTGTTCTCTGGCTCCTACCTCAAATTAGTAACAAACGAATGAAGTCATCAATTCCCTTTGATTCAGGAGAAGCATTGCTCCTGTTATCGTGGTTGTACCCACTTCAGATGGTAAGATCTTCATTGCCTCCTCATTGGTTACACATACAAGAGAATATTGACATACTGCTGTTTCTCCATGCAAACACATGTTGCATTAGTTAATCTCCTGTACCTTCAGCTGGCTTCTTTGTAGGAAGGTGGGTGTTGCTCTGACATTACCTCTGCGGGTTTTATTAACAGACCAGCAGGTGAACTTTTCACTGCCTGTATATACAGGCTGTTGGGTAGCCAGCGGGGGTGGGAATAGCGCTGGGAAAACTGACCGTGCTTGGGAAATTGTTTTTGGATTATCTCCTCTGATAATTCACTATTGTTGAAAAGTAGCTTTATAGCAACAAACTTTAGAGAGCTGTTTGTATGCAGCTGGGACTGAATTTACAGACTACCTTTCTCTGACTTGCTAAAAAGCTAAGGATTGACAACCCCTTTCATCCTGCATTATCCAGTGTAGCTTTTAACTCCAGGAAAACTATGTTCACAAATTGATGCTCTGCTCCTTTGGGGTTGGTGCAGAAACATTAAATTGTACTAAAATATTCATATGTGAGTGCATTTAGCTGAAAGCAATTGATGTGCTTTTCCCTAGAGAGAGGAAAAAAAAATGCTCTACAGCCCTGCACTCCAGCAGACACCCTAACCACGCTTAAGAGTAATTACATAGCTTGGCTGATCAAAGGTTCTTAAAGTGAGAAAGAAACTGTAGTTGGGATATGGTATAGTAATGTGTGCTGCTGGGATGGAACATACTCCTCAAAGTAATATGTACTGGGTAATTGTTGGAGGTACAGCGTGATATATATGAACAAGTGTCAAGCCAGAAACTATTTTACTGGGTTAATAGCTTGTAATTGGAAGGAATCTTGTATGAAGCGATTTTCATTACAGAGATTTCTTTCTAATTCCAATGTCCTTTCATTCTCGCAAAGAAAATAAAATACCAGAGCTGCCTTTAGAAAGAGTACATGTGCCAAAGGGGTTTGTTAAACTACCCTGTTTAAAAGCATGCTGCTGGTAGGATGATAAATCGATGTACACTGAAGCTTTTCAGCGTAATTCAAAAGTTGGCATAAAAATCAATAGGAGCTGACGGCATGCTTGCAAAGTAACTACCTCATCTTGCGCTGCACCTGTGGAAGACACACCGTAGTCTGTTACAGCAGCAGTCCAAGTCACCGTAAGTTGCCACTAAAAACTACTGTTCTTGTGGTTCGCTTAAGCAAATGTACCTTAACTGCCCCAAGGCAGCCTAAGGCATTTTAAAATACTCTCCAGGTAGAGATGAGGTAATATTATATGCCGCGAATTAGTCTATAAATAATGGGACGAATCAGTACGCACAGGAAAATAACGGCATTGGTATATTGGTAATTATAAGCACCCAAATGGCGTGTAACTGGCTATGCGAATTCTGGAGCCAGTTGTGCAAATTTGTGCACGTGAAGTCTCACAGACTTGCTGTAGATGCTAAATATGTAAGTTGGGTACATTTGGAGCAGAAATAGGAGTTTGGGTGGTAGCTGAGAGGGCATGTTTTTATTTTAACGATTAGTGTATTTACTCTCCCTACAAGACAAATGGGTCATGTTTGTTGAAAAAAACAATACAAGGCTCGATTAGTATTTCAGATAGCAAATGAGGAGTTGGATCTTTGGTTTGGATTCTTGCCTTTAAATATGACAAATTTGGGAGTTGGAGTTTTGTTTAATTTTAGGGTCGTTGTTGTGATGCACACCTGTGCTTACAAACTTTGAGGTGTCTGTCAGGGATATTGTGTGGCTGGACAAATTAAAACAGTGGTGCCTGTCGTGCCAGGTTTGTGGCTGAATCAGCTTTGACTGTTGCTGCAGCACTTGTGAGGAGCCTAATGGGGGTATGTTACGTGCTGATGCTCCCACCTTCACACGTTCCCACTAGTGACATACCAAGCCTTTTCCGCAACAGCATGTGTTCAATTGAGGTGCTTCCCAATTGTGCCTCCTGGCCCCCAGCTTTGTGTGTTCTTAGGCTGTTCGGTCCATTCGAGTTCCTGTGCTCCATGTTTCCACCAAACCTTTCACTTTCCTTGAGTTTAATTGCTTTTGGGCCTTCATTTGTATCAGACAGTGCATCGAGCCCCTTGCACCTTATACTGTTCACATGTGGCACAGTGCTGGCAGCAGCCCTGCAGTGAAAACCCGGCTGTGCACAAGCGCTGGGGAGCTGAGAAATGCCACTCTCTGCCTGGGTGTTTGATGTAAGTGCCTGTAGTTGTTGACTGTGGATGAGCCACCTAAGAGCAGTAACTAGAGCAGCTTCCAGGGATCCAAATAGCAGAAACTTTGAAATTAGTATAAAGTCATCTTCAGCACCTGAGAGGCACAATCCAGGCAATGAGAGTTCTAGATGAGCTCTGGAGAACCAAGATCTCCTTCCAGACTGCAGAGTGCTCTCTGCTGTGATGGCAGGCATGTCGCGGTAACCCGATCGGAAGCGACGCTGCTCTGTAGTACCCATCTGCTTTCTGTTTTGCTTACCTCATTATGCTTCGAGCTGCAGTCCTGACTCGGGACTTTGAACGCTAACTCAGTAGAATCGATAGGACTTAGCAGAGAAGGCAGAGCAGAAGTTAATGATTTCAGGGAGAACATAAAATGAAGGGCATTACCCTGAAAAGAACTGAGAGGTCTGAATGTCTGGATCTTTTATGACCACCCCTGATGACCAGTTGAGTTCTTTGGAGAGCACTGAATGGTCCCCCATCTTCATCATTCTGACCTTGTGGGTCTTGCTTTTCCTTCTTACTAAGTTGTAGAGTAGATTTGAAGTAAGATTTAAGCAGTCAAATCTGTTTTACAGTACGGAACTATTGAGAGGAGCCATGCTGTCCTGTGTTCTCTGTGTGAAGTAATTACCAAGGTGATCCACCCGTGAGTGTTAAAGCGTACCGAAGGGACCGGCTATCTTAGCCGGAGCGCCCCAAGCATGTAACCATTCAGGGGCATGGGTGAATAAGAAAGGCTTTTTGGACAAGCAAGCCTGGTGATTTACAAATGTCCTTTTAATGAAACATCCTTGTCTTTCCGAGGTATTTTAATAGAATATATACAGAGGCATCTGGCTCCTGGTTAGCTGGAGTCTTTCCAAAGACTGAACTTCCCAATGTTAAACAGACCGATAAGAGTAGCTTGTAGTCTCGATGACTGGCACTTAATGAATTGCTCTAAAGAAATCAAATTACAGTAATGTGCTTTTCAAAAGAGCTTGTATTAAAGACTATATGATGTTAGAACAATTTCTCCTGTAACATCTGTTCTTTTATTTGGTATAATTAAAATACTGCATTCTTACCGTGAGCTCTCATATGGACATATTGTATTACCTTGCAGCTGTGGCTAATATGGATTGACCTCCAATAGTAATCTAGTTCAGAAAAAGCTAGCAAGGCTAAGAAATGTCTGAGCGTCTTCAGCAGCTGTGAGTTTTTGTGGAAATACGTAGACTCGATTCTGTGTTTCAATTTCAAAGCAAGCCTTTTTAATAGGAAATACTTTGTTCCTGCTCTGTTTTCTCTCCCCTGTAATTTTTACGGGAAATTGCCTTTGTAGAAAAGCTCCATAAATTTTATTTATCTATTCCTATTTAAAACCCAGTGTAATAGGCGAAAGCTAGGAAAGCAGGAACATCCGAAAGCAATCATCTTTTTGCCTGTAATTGGTACATTGACTGTCGGGCCCGTATGGCAGAAGCAGGCTGCACGCTGTCCATGTTAGAGCACCTCCATGTGCCAGCCTTTTCTGTGGGTCTGTGCCTGTTCCACAGCTGTGCTTTGGTCTGTCACATTAAAAGCCACTTATCTGTAATGCACATTTCTCTGCGTGGGAGTAAGAGTTTTCGACCCTCTGAGCCTTGCTGGCCCCAAAACCAGTGTCTTGAGTTAGATTTGTATGTTGCCAAATACAGACTAACTTTTGGTTTTTCCAAAAGACAAATTCTGTTCACATTTGAGTTTGAATCTTTTCTGAGTGTGTATAAACACCACCTGTTAATTGGTTTGCATGGCTGATTCCCAGCTAGGTCTGTGTCTTACAGTTTCCTGTGAGTTGGCAAAAAGCACTTTGCTTTTCTTCCGTAAGATTAGATAGCTCAACAGTACAGGTCCAATTGCTGTTCGGACTTGCGGTGGTGGGGGTACTGTTACGGAGCTGAAGATAGACTTGGTTTTGGATAGATTATAGCCTTGGTGACTTTCAGCCTGAGGAAAGAACCCATGCTTTTGTGCTGTAATTCGAACTGTTGGTACAGATCTGTTTGTCTATAAATTCCATCTCTTTTGAATGTGGGTCTCTTTGGAGATGCTAGACCAAGAGCCCCAAAGTGTAAAGATCTACTGTGTGTTGGTGCCTACCTGGGAAGCACTTCTTGACTCACCCTGTGTAGGAGTTGATAGCAACGGGAGAAGAACAACTTTGGGGTGGCCGACCATTGAGGGTTGGTGTAAATAATAGAAACTATTGCTACAAACACACAGTGTACCCAAAATGTTTTATCCCACCACATAAGAAACTTTGGATAGGTTTAAATGGGCAGCTTTGTCTTATTTAAAGAATCTGAGAGGCTTTAAAGAAAAAAGCCTGGGCTTTCTCTGTAGGGAACTGCGTTATCCATCTTATAGGCATCTCCGTTAATATTTGTGTTTGGAATCTCCAGGGTAATGAGTAGCACTGACTGCCCTGTTGTCTAGCTGAGCAGTGTCTTGGGGTTGATGCAGGTCTCTCTTTTCAATTTTTTTCTCATCTGTCTTTGGCAGATGGTCCGTTGGGATTCTTCTTTTTACAGCTAGATTGCATCCCCAAGTGGGGAAGGGGACAAATCACCACCTGCCTTTAATATTGAGAAGTGCTGAAATGTAAAAACTACTGCGTGTCTTTGGTTCTGAGTTATGTTTTGTGAGAGCTCACCTAAACTATGTCATGAGTACCAAAATTGTCTCGGTTTTGTTTTCTTCCAGGAAGTTTATATCGCCGTGGGAATATCTGGAGCAATCCAACACTTGGCTGGGATGAAAGACAGCAAGGTATAACGATGGATGTGCTAGAAAAGATTTTGGAGGGAAGAGATGAGCTGACCGACTTGCTTTTACACCAGTACTTCAGCCAGATTTTCAGGTTTTCTTACCACCTCTTATTTGAAACATGTTGGCCCTCTTAGCTAGCCTTGCCAAAAATGTCATCCATGGCAAAACAGCTACCTCGGTAGGATGCCACTGTAACCCAGAGGGGTAAGTAGCAGCTAATTGAGTTTGTTTAGCGAAAAAAGGAAAAAGAAAACACCAACACGCTGATGCCAGAATTCTATACAATAGTTCCCTTTGCATTTATATCAGAGTATGACATATTAATTCATGCATACCAATGTGCAATCTGAATTATGAACTTGCTATTCCATAAAGTAAGAGATGTCTCTGACGTTCCTGCATTTAGGCATTCAAATGGAAACCTATTATAAAACGGCAGTAAAACTTTAAAAGGTTTAACTTGTTAGTTGCCAAAGCACATGACCTCAAATGGGAATTGCTGCCTGGGTCCACAGGGCAGAGTTTGGAAAGAGGAGCAGAATTACCTGCTAAATCTTACTGTCGAATGCCGAAATATCAAAACTGGTTGGGTGCCTGCAAGCAATTTTAGGAAAACCGTATCTATTGGGTTTTTTCCTTGTGTTTTCTGGGAAGGAACGTAGGCTTTCTGGCAGAAAGGAGACTCGGAAGAGTATTTAAAACTGGGGAAAAGGTTCGCAAACCTTCACGGCAGATTCTGGTGTGTAACCACTGACAGACATGGGAGTGTAGTTGTCACAAGCCAGCCTGCGTGGCAGGCAGGGTGATTTGTGCTTTCTCACGGTTTGGTTCTTTTTGGCATATATTGCTCTGCTTGTGTGTGTGTGTTTGTGGAAAGTGATGTCAGCAGGATTTGAGGTTTTGATCTGATACCTGTTGGGGCCTCAGTCTTACAAAATCGGTTATTCAAGGGCGTTCCTCCTAAATTTAGGAGGAACGATGGGCAGGGATGAAAATCACTACTGAGAAGTGTGAGCAGTGGTATGTGTAGCAGTGTATTCTCACCGGTCTTCATGGGACAGTATCACCATAGGCTCTTCTAGTTGCAGTGTGGCACAGGGAGAGACAACAGGTGCAGTCAGACAGAGGAGAGTCCATGAGAGCAGCACCAATGTGGTACTGCCACATGCTCAGCTCCCTCTGGACTCTGGCAGTAGCTGATGGGCAGCGGTATTGAGTGTCTTTGTTTCAAGGCATTTAGTGTCCAGTTTGCCAAGGGAGGAGACGGGTAGATGGGATTAGTATCAGCCAGTAACTGAGAACTGGGTTTTCAACCTCCTAATTGCTAATTTATTTCTCTTTTTAAAGCGTTAGAAAACGCAGCCTTTGAGTACACCTGGCGAATCGATGTTGCTTTTCTTTCTGAGAGATTTAACTTGCAAAGTTCTGTTGCAAGCAAGGTGACGCTTTTGCTTCTTACCATGGAAAGGCTTATTTAGCCATGAGGTAGAAAATCAGTTAGTCTGACAGCATTGAGCTAATATCCTGCATTTTGCTTCCTGCAAATTCCCGCAGAATTGTTCAGTGTAACTTGAAAGTCACATGTTGGGAGAGTAAGTGGCACTGGAATAGTGGCAGGTGTCTGCATGTGAGCTGGCAAGAAAGTGGCACCAGCAGACTTTGTGCTGATGTGTGATGCGGACCTTCTTTATAGGGAACCACAGGATAGAAATGAGCTGTGAAGGAAGAAACATGCCTGTGGGTCTAAAACTACAGGAGTTGCAGGCAGTAGGCGTACACCACTGAGCTGGTGTGTTGGGTAAGCAGCTGAGAGCCACGGTGTGGCTGGCTGGGAAGCGTTGCAGAGAACTGCCAGGTTAGAGCTGGCCCAAGTAGTCTCATTGCCTGGAAGCAGCAGAGCTCAGGCTGGCAACATTTAGGTGGAAAGGCAGTATTGGAGCACTGTGGTTTAGACTTGGCGTAAGGGTCATTTTATGAGCTGTTGCCTCCCCCTGCCGCCCATCCTTTCCGGAGCGCTTCCTGGCCTGTCGTAGGTTTTGATGTGGACACCCATGCAAAGTTTGCTGGAGGCTGTCACCCTGACTGCTGGATTTACCCATATGTCAGAGAGTAAATTAAGATGGGTATTTTGTGGACCTTCAAGTTGCAATTTTGAACATATGTGTTTTCTACTGTGTGACAAAGTAAATGGTAGGTGCCATGGTAAGGACAAGGACAGAGGTCTTTAGGCATGATGTTACAGCATGTGTTTTACAGTACACAGGTTGTTAGCCCCACAGCACCGGCAAGGGAAGCTGAGTGTGTGCGTTTCCCTTTGGAGGTGGAAAGGAAAGAAATGGTAAATGCTTGTAAGGGCTTGGAGAGAATGTAGTACATGCTTCCTCCTTAACCCAGACCTTACTCTGTCTCTTCTGTCTTCCTCTCCTCTTTCTTTTATTTTTCTTTTTCCTCCTGTCTTTTCTATTTTCCTCTTTTCCTTTTCTTCTCCTTTTCTATTTTCGCTCTCCTTTTTTTTCCTTTCCTTTCCCTTTATTTTTCGCCCTTTCTGTCTCGTCTCTCCCTGTGTTTTTTTTTTTCTGTGTCTTCTTCCTCCCTCCCTCTTTTTCCCTTCTCTGTCTCTCTCATGGATGCAGATTTACATGATGTGTTATTGTTTGCAGACAATTGTTGCTATTAACAAGGACCCTGAAGCACCAATTTTCCAAGTGGCAGACTACGGGCTGGTGGCAGACTTATTTCAGGTGAGAGGAAACTCATCCAAGTGTGAAGACTGATCTGGGAGTTACATGTATGTTGTGTGCTCAGGCAGGTGTGCCAGCAGTTAATGCTGTTGCTGAATGAGAGCCTGCTGGCACAGTGGTGAGCACAGGTCTTGCTGTAAGGATCAAGGCTGTTGAAATGCCATGTAGACAATTTCTGTAATAAATTTTGTAGGATGCATTATTTCCAGCTAATGGAAATGCAGCTTATCAATAATTGAGAAGCTTGATTCAGGGGGATAGGGGAGCTGTAAGCAGCAGTAGTCTTGATGGAGTATTGGGGGAATTTGGGTGTCAGAGTAGGAGATGCTGATCTGTGCTGTTTGCAGGCTGTGCCGGAGATGACAGAGCTGCTGAAGAAGAGGAAGCAGTAGAGTGACAGATGGAATCAGTGGAGTAAAAATTTGGCTCTGTAATCTGGGCAATAAAGTGTTGTAATATGGACATGTTATCTGTGTGTGTTATTGTTCTGTGGGAAGGAAGGAAGGAAAAGGAAGGAAGGAGACTTCACTTAAGTTTATTCCACACAGCCTTTCACACACATTGCCACTGATGTTCCCTTTCCCTCATCCCTCCCACCAGTGTCCCACTCCCCTCTATGCCTCAGGCACCCTGCTCAGATGTGGCTCCACTGGGTGCTCCATCAGCCCCTTCACAGCAAACACGTCCAGGCTCTCTTGCTTCCTGCGGCTGTATGTGCTGCGCCCTGTGTGTCCCACAGGGTGCCTGCTCCCCATGGAGCTCAGTGGGGGACTGGACATCTTCAGGTTCACAGGATCCAGCCCCTTCTGTGCCAGGCACGCCTCTTCTGATAGGGAAGACAGCAGCTCCTGCACCATGGCATGGGCCACCTGCTCCTGGCTGGTGCTGATAGTGGCCTGCAGACTGCCACCTGCCTCTGCAGTGTCCTCACAGGCTGTGCTGCACTCTGGGGAGGAGCCCAGGGTCTGGCTGCTCTCGCTGCACGCCTGTGTACCTGAGCTGACTGTTGAGCGTGACACGCTGCCTGATGTGATGCTGGCGGATGTCCCAGTGCTCCCCAGCCGCATTGGCACCTCCACAGTGAAGAGGTCAGAAGAGATGTTTGGGTGATGGACATCAATGGCGGTTGTGGTGACGACACAGATTGCTGCCTCCGGGATGCCACTGTCTGCAGGGAGAAGAGCACAGGGCAGTGAGACACAGTCAGGAGTAGCAGTTCCAAACCCTCAGCCCCTCTGCAGCTCTGTCCTACACCTCTTAGATCCCTCTATCATTCCTCCACTGAATGACGTGGATCCCACACAGACCCTTTCATGCAGCACTGCTTCATGTTCATCTTCATAGGGAGATGTGTCTGCACATCTTCCTTGTGTAACGCACTGTAGCGCCAGACCTGTATCTATCTTGCCGACAGTGTACATATCCATAACTACATCTTATTTCACATACATCTACAGCTTTGCTCAGGCATTCCTCCACTTATACAAACCCTGGGTGAAGGCACAAACCTGTCCTAGAAGCCTTAGAACCCTTCAACCCATTAAAAGTGATTCCCACACCTTGCTGTGCATTCAGCCCCATATATACTACACAAAAATACATAAAATCCAGTATATATGTGTGTGTCATATATATGGTCATTTTATTTATTTTTATATATATATATTATCCAAAACATAGTCCTGCCCTTTAAGAAATATGAATATCAGTATTCAGCTTTAAATATTATACAGTCGCTTGCTCGCTCACACACACACACGGATGGAGACAGAAAGACAGAACAGCCCGACAGACATGTATTTCTCAGTGTACATACCTGGGAAATCTGTTTGTATTGGATATAGATAGGCAAAACATTTTTTTTTTGCCTCTGTGTGTATATGGGGAACTCTGTATCAGACTACAGCGCTCTAATACAGTATCCCTGTGCATGATACACACAGATATATACATATATTGTATGTAATACATAAAAGTACATGTAGATAGACTCACATACATTACATAATAAATACTACACATACATACATACATATACACACACAAAGAGTTTTTCTTATACATCACACTCTATATAAATATGTATTTATAGATCCCAAGTTGGGGGGGGGGGGGGGGAGGGGGGACACATTAGAGCGATACAATACACTATACCTATATTTCTATACACACATATTTTTGACCATGTTATGGAATACATATAAAGTCTGTAAGTACTTAGTCATGTAGGCACACACCTTTTCATATATTTGCTATATCACGTACACCTGCCCCCATTATGTATCTTTAAATAGATTTACATACATATACACACAGAGACACCTATCTTTATATATAACTCTATATGTGTGTGTGTGTGTGTGTGTGTGTGTGTGTGTGTGTATGGCTAAAGGTATATAATATGTTACATCCCTGGTGCATGCATTCATATTTTACAGGGATGTATATGCACAATCATGCACAAACACCTTTATGGATCTTTACATACGCCTTTACATAGGTTCATAAGCACATACTTAACTATATATATATATATATACCCATGTGAGTATATATGGGGATATAGATGACATTACACATGCAGACACATACAGATGCATAGTATGTATACACACACGCGTGTGCACACACACACTCTCTCTTTTAAGAACAGTTTGTATATACACACACTATATTTTCCTATCTTTATGTATTTAGATAAAATAAGTCTATGAACAGACACATGGTCTCTCATACATATCTTTATATGTATATAAACACACACATATATCTTTTAATATATGTGTACCTACACAGACCCATCCGGATACACATATAATGTATCTTTTTTTATATATGTGCCTCTGTCACTGTCTGCATATAGGGATGTATATATGGGATATACACGTGCACATACAATGCAGTGCACCAGTAAGTGTGTGTACAGACACACACACACACAAATATCGTCTCTCTATATACTATAGAAATTGTGTGTCTATACATGCGTCTCTATCTACCTACCTGCTGGGATTTACATATCTAATACACTGTACCTGTGCACATGCACGCAGACACACAGATTTTTTTTTTAACCATGTACTTGAGTGTGTGTATACAGACGGGGAGTGACCCCCAGCCTGACTTACCATGCCATTCGGAGCATGCCAGTCCAGTCCCGACCCAGCAGCGAGCCCACTGTGGCCCAGCATCCAGCTGAACCTTTCTGTGAGGTTCCCAGCAGCATTGGGCTGAGCTAACTGTCCACATCTTCCCTTCTGTTCATTCCCGGGGCTGGGACAGCCTGGCCAGGGGAAGTAACCTCTCTCCCCCTTACCGCTAAACTACACAGCGTGCCCTCAGCAGGGGCAAACCTGGGCTCTTTGGCCTTGCCTGAGTGGCTGTTTCGGTACAAGCTCGCACAGAGCAAACCAAGACCTGCCCTGGTGGGTTGCCTTTCCAGCATATATGTACACCTTTATTCCATCTCACCTGGCTTACAGCACACAGCATGATGCAAACTAGAATTCACAATTGCATTCTGAAGCAAAACTTACCACTGCTAGGCTCATTGTAGTACCGACTGATATAATTATTCATGTCATCCTCTGCAAGAACAAAAAAGCACCATTAGAAGGCCATCAATTTGATTCAATGGCTGGTATTCCACCCTGTGAAAGGCTCCCCTTTGCACTGACTGTATGCCCAGAGCACCAACTTCGTGTGGTTTTAGGACAGAAGATGAGGTGTGATTTGGGGACAGCTCCTCAAAACAGGGAGTATCATTTTCAACTCATCAACAGAGCGTATCTTCACTGAAAGAGTTGTTGGGATGTGGAACAGGCTGCCCCTGGAGGGGATGAGTCACCGACCCTGGATGTGTTTAATAGACAGGTGAGGTGCTCAAGGATGTGATTTAGCACAGGACAGTAACAGTTGGATTCGATGATCTTAAAGGTCTTTTCCAACCTTGTGATTCTGTGATTTGTTGCAGAGCTTTAGGGGCCCAGCCTGGAAGCCAGGCATTCTGAGTTCAAGGAAAATGTGCTCCACAATCCTTCCCAAGACTGACCAGCACCCCAGGCCCGTGTCCTCACCACTTGTACAGACCGCTGTAACACTGGGCTTTTCCTGGTTGACAGGGCCCTGCCCTCCCGCTGCCTTACAGAAAAGCAGAAAAAGAACACAACAAACTTCCCTGTGTTGCAGTTCTGAGCAGAATGCAACTACCGCTGCTAAGGCGGCGGTATCGGCAAAGCAGGAACCATTTCAAGCTCACAAGCAACCTGACCTGCCCAATTTGCGGTGGATTGTGTGCTCTAAAAGCATACCCTCCTTTTAAGTGCTCATTTTGATACTGTGTTTCAGAAAACCATGCACATCCCTTCGAGCCAGATTTCCTTCATCCCCCTGGGTCTCTGTGGCTTTGGTCCTGCCTTTTCACAGCACATTGCGGTTTGCAGGTGAAAGAAACAGATGTTTTCTGGGGAACACTTTCTCCACACAACAAGACCCAAACCACTAAGCACTCTGTACCTGAAATAGCTGCACTCGTAAGAAGGCAATCTAACCTGACACTGAAAGGCAACGTGGTTGTTTTCCTGGTTTCATTGGATCTTAAAAGCTTTTTTGGCCCTTGTTGATCTTTAAATGCCTGCAGTCAGAGGTGTGCTTTGTGCTAATGTCGGAGTTTAAAAAAGAGGCCTCAGAGTAGCTCAAGGCAATGCCGCTGAATTAGGAGTACATTGCAAGGCTTTTCAGCTATCTGCTACTAAAATACACTTCATTTCAATCATGCATAATTTATACACTAAATGCCACCAGCCCATATAGATACAGGTTCTTGCTCAGGCAACGAACCTTCAGCTACAGTCAGAAAACACGCCCATACCCATATTCCTGGTAAAGCATCTTCTTCACATTTAATTTAGGTCACGAATCCTAGGGAGAGGAACGAGGAAAACCAGACCACGGCCCGGGTTAGGGAACGCTCTGCGTGTGGGGCTGCCTCCCCTCACCGCCTGGCAAAGGCACACGGTCACGCTCTGTGCAAGGTGCCTGCCCCAAACACCGGGATGCTCTGCACCCAGGACAGGAAGCAACTCACACAAGTGGTTCACATCTGCCTATCACATCTTACAGCAAGGCTCGAATCGTGGTGGCTTTAGGACCCGGTACCTTTACTGCCCTGGCCCACCCCCTATCACCTAACAGAACGTAGCAGGGCACTATGTTCAAATCAACCCGGCACAGAGACAAAGACTACTCTTTAGATCAGCTGGAAAGGAAAACCTGCAACACACTCACTCACTCAGACCCCTCTGTGTAGTGAGGAAAAATCTCCCCAAGGCTGCCTGCTTTCATCTTCCTGTGTGACAGCCTTATCAACACCCTCGCTTTACATTGCTTATCAATAAAATATCTCAGTATAAACATATACACGTGCACGTAAAATATAAAGTACATCTACAGATATTTAACTCAAATAGTTTCTTATTAATAAAACCCATTAGAAAGCAATGGAGTAACAACAGCAAAATAAATATTTCAACAACCAATTAAGTTTCTGAATCATTACATTAAAGCAAACTGACAATTAACAAACACATCTTAGTCATAGGGGAGTCTCTGATGCTTTGGGCATAAAAGACACAAACAATTCCAGTTATGGCTCATTATAGTCTGCATTGCTGAAAGGGAGTGAAGCCTTAAAAAAAGCCACAAACGTACAGATGAAAGTAACTATCTGGGCTTAAAAAACATACACCCCAAAATTACCTCGCTGCACTTTACTGCAGAACGCTGCTCAAGGACTTTGTGGTGATTTCCAGTGAGATCAGTACGGGCGGGTAAATGGCAGCAGTACAACTACATTTGTTTGCAGCCAGTGGCATGCAGGAAGCCTGCATGAGGAAGGAGGGGACACCAGCTTTTACAAGAGGACAGATCACTTGTATTATTTAAATTCTAGGTAGGGTTTTCTGCTGTCAGTGTATCTTAGTTTCAGCTCCAAAAAGGGCATTGTCTTAAGAAATACTTAATTCTCTAGAGTTCTCTGGGGTTTTAAAAATGTTTATTATTTCTTTCTTACTTTTGCCATCTTGGAATTTTCAGGATCACAAAGATTTAATCTCCCTCCTTTCCTGGAAATGAACCCACATCTTCAAACATGCAGCAGCGTTACCTGCAGTTCCTTTGCTAGAAAAGAAACTTTGCATTTCTAAGTCCTCAGCCATCACACCACCCAAGTGGGATTTATAGTTAACTAAGGAGCTGGCAGGAAGCCGAAAGGAAAAAGCATTTCTCGCGTTTTCCCTGGAAATGGCAACCTCAGGAAAATGTCTCTGGGTGGCGATTGGGATCCTCTTGCTAGATGCTGCAGGAAGAACCGAAAGCCTTTACTCCCAAGAAACGTGACAATGGAGATCCAGTAGTTGTGAGTTGAGAAGGCAGAATGGGAAGGGTGAGGCAGCTCTTCTCCAGGTGAAAACCCACCTGGGGAACAAGGACGGCTCGACAATCTTCTCCAGAAAGCGAGAGTGACGGGAAGCTGTAAGAGGTGCATCAGCACTGCGGAGGAGGCTTCATGGGCAGGAGAAGGAACAAGCAGAGACAGGCTGTTCTCTATGGTGCATGAGCACTGTTGGCTCAAGCAGCCTGGGGTGTGAAGGGCTGCCAAAACTGCCTGACTCAAGGAGAGAGCAAGCGCCGCTTCACCTACTACAGCACCCGGCAGAGGTGAGGCAACAGGGTGACGTGGGACCAGAGACAGCGGGGCTGACTCCAACAGGACCAGGCTTTCCACTGGGAATGTCTGGCTGGGAAGGTTGCTCAGACTCACACCTACCTCGCATAAAGCCCGAGGAGCATTTCCTGACGCCGTGACCAACCCCACACGCAGTAAAGGCAAAGCAAGAAGGGAAAGAAGTCCCATCTCCACTACTCAAATCTCTGCTATCAAATAAATGTGTGGTTCTCAGGCAGGATCTGCCTGACAGCTCTGGATGCTGCCTGACAAAGGCTTTCACATTACCTGCCTGCTCTTTTCCTGCAGGCTTCAGAGCACATGCTAAAGCAGTTCAGGGAGTCATATACTATTTAGAGTCCAGTCCCCTATAATCTCATCTGACCCAAGAGACAATGCTGTAATCTCTCTCCCCTGGCCCTATAAAAACCTAATAAATTCGGTGAAACACAAAAATGACATTCCACACAAGGCAGATCTCTCTTCTAGTTCTGTAATCCCTCAATGGTGACCTTTAATTGTTTCATCAATGACTTTGGCGAACGAGTCTGCAACACTCCCACATACAATAAACACCATTCGCACATCTTTCAGATCAGAGGCCTTAAAGAGGGATTTCTTCTGAAATATTTCATTATTAAAGTCTCTTACTTCATATTTTTATCCTGCCTTCTGTCTCTCCAAGCTGGTTTATCTGAACGGGAAGGCTGGTTTTCCTGCTGTCTGGCCTCCTGCTGAGGCCTTACCCCGACTTTCCTCCAGAAAGCAATCTTTACTGGGAGGTTTCTAAAGAAGCAGATCTTCCATCACCGCTATTTGATACTGGCATCTTCTCCTTAAAGTATCTCTACCACTTAAGAAGCATTCCGGAAAGCAAAGTAGGGTAAAAAAACCACACTTTGCAATAAAACCCACTAAGATACACTGGGCAGGGAGGACTCTGCACAAGATGGACATAGCTTGAGCATGACACTGAAATGCATTCAGAAAGGAGGACAGCATACATAAGAAAGGACATCTATAGGTGCTTCTGAGAGCAGACTGGCAATCCACGGGGAAAAATTCCCCAACAAAGCTATAACCTTCCCAGGGAGCTTTCCCCTGCCAACTGCCACGCAGTCTCTGGCACTCCAGAACTGTCTGACCATGGCCACCTGAACTTCCCCATCACCTTGCATCTCAGCGAGACCTAACATCCTCGTCCCCTCAGCAGTCCAGGCATAGCTCACAGCTTACTTGTAACTGCATTTATTCAATGCTGCCCAGACTGTGCTCCACTGTCCAGTCACCTTCCTGGCCTTGGACAAGACGATCTTAGGGGATTTTTTCCCCTCAGCTTCGTACGACGGCAGGCAGCCACATTAGAGCAAGCTGAGGTACAAGCACAACTGTTCCACTCATGCCGATATCCAAACCTGGCAGAGGTCAGATGGATGCCTGAGCATGTGGACAATCCACTCTGGGAGGAACCGTCAAAGCCAGCTTGCACAGAAAACTGAGCAACAGATTCAGCCTGGTTCTAAGAAAAAACTCAACCTGAGACAGAAGCTGCTGTACAGAAGGCAGTCCCGGGGCATGGAACAGGCTCCATTATCAGCAGATACTGCTGGGGCAGAAAAACTGGGACTCAAAACCAAAACGCCTAGCTGACAAGTTGGGCGGCTCTGGCCCTCTCTTCAGCAGATCCTGATGCAAGAGCACTGCATGCTGACTTGAGCATGGCTGAGATGCAAGACATCTGTGTATCAGCACGGCTGCTGGCTTTGGGTACAGGATGGACTGGGGGACTTCTCAGTGCTCTTTCCAATGCTCTTTCTCTAGGAATATGGATCCATAGATCCACATCTGAGTTGGCTTGCTACAGTCAGCCTGAAGAAAACACAGAGTAACTCAGGTCCGTCTCCACGATGCAGCCACATTTGTTGAGTCTAGAAAAACACAGGTTGAGCAAGAATATGGCTACTGACAAAACAGTACTTGGCTGGGTGAACATCAGGGAAAGAGGAGAATAATTTAAGCAAAAGGATTTGAGAACAAATTATTATAAACTGGCTGGGAATTAGGAAAAGATTTCTAATAATTTAGAAAGTGAGATGTTGGAACAGTGTTCTAATGGTGTCAGAGGGCAAAATGCATCTGTTAGATGGAGCATGATCTGTTTATGAAAGGGGTTATTACGGAAGGGGCTGCATGCTTGGACAGTGGGAAGCGTTCCAGTCCTGTGTTCGTTTACCTGTCAGCAATGCCTTTGCACCCCTGCACATTAATGATGGGAGACAACTTCAACCTCGCAGGCGTGACTGTACGCTCGCCACTTCTGGAAGGGAAAAGCTTCTACCCCCCCACCTCCCATTTGGTGCATATCAAATTCAAGAGCCTGACCTCACTAACTACAGGCACATTTACACAAGTGTTGCGTATGGTTTAATTCCGATGATTCCCGCCCGGTGGATCAGTGTGCAGAGAACCACAAAGCCCGAGAGAGGCACCTACAGAGAAGCCAAATCCCTGCTCTTCCACGGACGCGTGGAGTCGAACCAGGAAACAGAGTGCACTTAAGATATAACCATTTCCAGGAGTAAGCTTCAAAGTAGATACATTTCAACATTTGAAAATAACCATAAACTACTTTTTATCTATTGTTCTGCACTAACAGGGCGCTCTCAGAGCACTAACAGATGATCACCAAAGGAACTGGCTTAGACTTTAAAAGTGGCCAACCAGCTCAGACTGCCTTGCAAGGGACAAATGATGAAATCCTTTCCAGTGCCCTGCTTTGCCTTCTCAGGCAGTTTATGAATAATCTTAAGAGAAGCCCTCTGAAGCTCCAGAATTCGTTACATTCTACTCCCCATATCCTACTTGCTTCACTTACAAAACAGTGGCTACCTATGGGGAGAGCAAGCGTTGCTTTTCTCCAAGTACAATTGATCATAAATTGCAGCAGCCCCCCACCAAAGCAAAAGAGTTACTGCTGCGCCCATATAAATGGAAACTTGACTCAGAATAGCTAAAATAAGCTTTCTGCAATGCAGAGTAACAGAGCTAGGATCTGGCTCTTGCTCCAAGGAATAGAAGGGTGGCATATTAAACTATGGCAGTACTGTAGAATTTCAAAACTGGAAATGATATGTGCAGGAAACTGAGGAATTTTCACTGGGGACTGTAATTCATATATTATGGGAGAGATTAAAGAATAATAAATTTTGGAAGGAAGTATTAATGGCTACATGGGGCACTGTGAACCTGGCATTCCCTGAAGCCTGGAACTTTGTATACCAAACACTAAAAATGATTTGCGCAGGAGCAGAAAACATTGGATGTTACTCTGACCGTGACCGGTTACATACTGTACGAACTGAGAACTCAGCCAGAGAAAAAACCCTTCCTTTATAATTCAGAGACAGATAGGATGGTATTTGCCATTATGTCAAATGGCAACCACCTCTGGGAAGAGGAAAGGAGATGGCAGCACTTAGGATGTTCCCTTGCGCTTAGAGAAAGGCTGACCACAATGGTCCTGAAAATCATTAGCGATGCTGCTGCGCATTCACATGCAACAGCTTTAACCCAGAGCTCTTTACAGACTGAGACTCAGTAAAGTGCTCACAGTGCAGCAAATGTCACAGCTTTGCCCTGGGTTTATAGCTCCCAGAGTCCTGCCCTTCTCTTGAGTCCATCGTCTTTCCCGGCGTTGATAATGGCACCCTCTGACTTGCATGCCACAGCCTGTTTTAGCCTTCAGACTGATCCAGAGATCAATTTTGGGGCAAGATAGATAAATAAAACCTCCATTCAAAGCACGGTAAAGGGTAACAATTTTAGCCAAATTAGTTAGAAAATACTATGCATCCATACATTTTGCAGTTATTCCTACTATGTGAGGAGGTACTCTGGGGAGAGAAGTGTGTGAGGCAGCAACCATCTTGTCATCCAGAGAATTAGCACAGGTCTGATCAGCTTACAGTCGTGCTGCCTCAAGCACTGGTTCTTCAAGAAGAGGAGGCACAAAATATTAGCTGTGGAGTTACATGGCACCTTCAGAGCCCGCTGACCATCTGACTCAAGCTCCCGTCTCTCCCAGCCTCATACAAGCAACTAAGACACTTGAGATAGAAAGAGATGTGCGGAGAGAGGAGCTGGGTGAAAACACATACTGGGAGCTACCAAATCCACACGTGCGGTGGGCTCCTGGGGAAGGGCACGGTGTGTGCCTCTGCCTCCCTGAGGTGCTGCGTGTACCATGCCATGCTGGGCTCACCCACTTTGCTTTACTGGATGCTGAAGCCAACTGTTGCCCAAAATCCACCGTAAATACCAGAGTACAAGCTCCATCCGCCCCCAAGGAACTTTAACTTCTGCACTATCCTGTAAAACTCCCGGGTAGGGAAATGAGTAAAAAGTCTGAATGCTTTCTTATTCCCTAACCCCTTGTGGTACAGGATTCTGCACTGAATGTTCCCATTGTCCTGGGTAGGCAGGGGAAATGAGATTAGCTCAAGACGGAATATCCATCCCATTTTCTCATGCAGTATGTTCTCAAGCCAAGCCAAACCAAGCTTGCTGCCTTGGCAGAATTCAGGGCTCTCTGAAGACAGTGATTTTTGGAGGCTGACAAAGTTTGGCACAAACACATACGCACTCCGTGCCATACCCTCCCCTCAGGTGCTATATGCAGAGCATAGGACAGCATAGGACAGCACTGCTGTGCCTAACAGCCGAAGCGCAGCTTTGAACTGCAGCTTTTCTTTCAACAGCATGAGCAACCTTATTCTTCCTCCCACTAGTCAGTGCAAAAAGCAACTGCAGGTATTTTTCCAAGCTAACAAATGCTGTGGCACACGGAATGATTAACTGCAGTCATCACTCTGAAATCTTTAAGGAGAACAAACACAGCGCAGAGAAAATGGATGCAAAGCAATTCCTAATGCGGTCTGACACAGAGGGCAATTGGCAAAACATAACCCTGGACCCAAAAGTCAGGAGTTACAACACCTTGAAGTGGCTTACGGTTCCAGGCAGAGCGAGTGGCATGCAAAATCCTCAAGCCAGAGCAGCCAGGGCAACCACAGCATGTGAGAAGCAGGAGGGTATATCTCTATCATCTGGGCTCTGCAGAGCTCTGTCTGAGGAGTATTTCACATGCCTGAGCAGGTGGGAAGATGGGAGATGCTATGCCAGTTAGATGTGTCCCTTCCACATGGTGCAAGTAAAGAGAGGCACCTTCAGCTGAAGACATGCTCTTCTTCCACCCAACACAGCGCATTCAGGTTTTGCTGATACATGTATTGGTCAGAACAGGCAGGGTGGAGATGCAGAAAATGCTGACAGCATGCCAAAGTGATAATGCTGAGAGCTGCTGCGGCGACAGCCAGCACATTACTGGGAGAGTTGAAGAAGAAGGACGTGGTTGAGGTGGAGAGGGAGACAAACCAGGCAGGGCTGGCTCATGATCTTTCTCTCCTGGGGGCAACTGCCTTCTCAAGCTGTTAGCTGAGGCTTTGCAGTCCTGCAGTCAGTATTGCTCGTGCAGGATTCAAAGCCTTGGCAGCTTCCTACTTTTTCCCATTGCAAAACAAAAATTTTGCATGCAAATTACATGCAGAATCCTCTGTCTCAACTGACTGTTACCTGGACTGTGAACTAAAGTGCTGAACAGTACTGCTGGGCTTGTGGTTTCCCATGCAATAGCAATGGGGCCCCTTGCCGGTACTCTGCCATAAGCACAGCCTGCACTGACGGGAGTCCCTTGCTGTAAGACCACAGAAGATGATGTTTTTCTGTCCAACTCCTGTCTCATTCAACATAAAGGATAACTGTTAAAAATATAAGTCACTTGATTTTAGCTTCTGAGGACAAGCACTCACTGCATGTACCAAGGCTTTGTGTGTAATGTATGATCAAACAACACTTCCGCCTGTATTTTTTGGTGACTTCTGGGAACCAGAAATTAATTCTGTACACTCAGTACAAATGTTCAAACCTGGTATGGAAAGTGACGTGTGTTCCCTTATTTGTTCCACGTCTCTTTTCAGTGCAAAGCATGATTCTGTCTAGTGTGTCTGGCATTTTACAGGCAGACACCAATGATGAATAACTGTGTTAGCTGGAACAAATATCTTGGGCAGAAGAACTTCTGGATGAATCTGCACAGCACTCAAATTTCAGCAAGTCTCCATACAATGTGCACAATGCTCTCCAGTTCCAACTGTAACCCTCAAGGAACACATGCATAAATTATAATATATCCACTGGGGAAACCTCTGCACTACTACAAAAAAAGGGGAAATGCATTTTAGGGGGCTGTCTGCTCAACTGTCTGCTTTTAAATACAATTTCAAATCAGGAATAATTAATGGCTGAACTGCGGTTAGCGCTTAGCTATTATTAAAGAGGAAAAACAAAACCCATTTCTACACGCTTTCATTACTGTGCAGAGAATGGAAAGGATTATCAGTTGAAAATGTCTGGTGAGCTTTTCCTCCTAAACCTTTCTATTAAAAGTTCTTCTGTGCCTTGAATTCTAAGAGCAGAATACAGATACCACACAAAGCTCTAATTCAGACATATTCATGTACTGCTCATCTACTAAAATAATCAAACTAAGATATCCAAGGAAAACTAGTATATCACTAAGGTAGAAAGTGTTGTCTCCTCTGGAATATTATGTTAAACGTTACTGACATCAGGACACATTCTGCACCCTAATGTAAGGGCTGGGAGATCACAGGGAAAAAACCCAACTACGTCTTTTCCAGAAATACTTCTGGTTTAGCACTTGCGTGATAAAAACGGGTCCAGGTAAATATAACTGTTGGTAATCCCCTGACCCACACACCTGCCCAACAGACAATTCACAGACCACCCACAGGGCTACTCTTCACCACAGCCATTTCGGCCTCCAAGCAGGAGCTCCTTTTCCTTGGCCCTGTCCAAGCATCGGCAGTTTTACATAAATTGGTGAGGGTACAGCCCCTCGGCAATGCAAGTTTCACAGCTGATGCACAGGTCTCCCGAAACCACCAAAATGCAAGCAGCCAAAGACCACACCTGGTTCTTCAATGCTGTTCTCAATTTCCCTGCTTTTCCCTCTGGGTGATCAAGCTTTCGCCAATTCTGATTTGGCTGCTGCTCCTTTAGTGTTTGATGGATATATCCATGATGACACTGGGAAGGTACATCATAGTCAGTTTTCTTCCCGAGTCATTTTATTGGCTCTGTTCAGAATCTGTTTGCAAATACAACGGTCTCTGCCACTCTGGAGCAGCCTCTGCAGAACTGGGAAAACGCAGTCTTCAGGGAGAGAGCAATCCCTTTGCTGGTAAAGTCAAAGTATTCAGTGGGCTCAGTTACCCCATGTAAGGGACCAGCTGTGCCAGTCGGCAGCAGCAGTGCACAGGCAGCACTCACCTCGTGGAGGTCGCAGTTCAGTGATGTTCTCGGTGGCTTCATCATCTGAATCTTCAGTTGCCACCACCTTGTACCTGTTGCTGCTCTGTTTGTTCAGTACATGTGGGACCTGCAGCGCGGCCTCTCTCTCTGCAGCCAGATCCAAATCCTGCTGAGCAAGGTGGGCCCTCAGCTGCCTGATTTCAAACTAGAGGAGAAAACAACACCACACATGGACGTCATACAAGCGCAGCCAGAAGTCTGCATTCTACAGGTGGGACCTATTGCTCATTTTATCACTAAACCACTACAAACTGGTGACAGTAAATAAAATGTGGTTGAGGCAGGATGTGAGTCCAAGCTGCCGATGCTCTCCCCATGTGAGCTGGACTATTGTTCACATAATCTAAAAGTAATGACTGCCTCATGCTGGTCTTCTATTTTGTACATATCTGCATCCTGAAGATAGGAGTTTAGACAGTTACTACCAGATCTAACTGCCAAATCAAATGAAATCTTTATAGAAGACCACTCTTAACAGGCATCTAGGGATTTAGGTTCAAGACAGACATCTCTATTGTACGAGACTTTGTACTGAGGGTTTCTGTGAGGGAAGCTCTCTAAGCAGTACCCTGAATGGTCCTCCCACGCTAATTGGGCAAGTGGGAGGGACACCACAGCCCTCTTCCAGCTCGAAATCTTCCATACTCAACAGTGTGCGGAAAACCCTGGAGAAGGTTGCCACTTTTCTGGCCAATCCTTTCAAATACATGAGCCATGGCAGTCAGTGACTTTCTGTGGTCAGGAGGGTAATGTGCTTCCTGACTGGCGTTCCAAAGCAGGCACCGACAGCATGACAGAAGCTACCAGGTACAATGTGATTCATGGACACAGCACATTTCTCTCATGTGTGACAGCCACAAATCTACAACACAAGAAGGCAAATAATTTTTCTGGACAGGCTGCGGAGACCCTTTAAATGGTAAAGAGGCATCACAAGATCCCACCGTCCTTCCCCTCTGCTGTCCCGCTATGGGGCCGCACTTAAAAACTCTTTTTAAGATCACTAGTACAGCAGCAACGATGTCACAACTAATTACAGAGCAGCAGAGGGGGAAAGCAAACGAGGCGAATAACAGGCTGCAGCATTTAAAATTTAGCATTGCTGGGCCTCCCATAGTTGAAGGCCTGAAAAGCCATCAGAAAGCGTGATGCTACGGCGAGCCACACTGCGCCTGTCACTCCGCATTTACAACAGGGGTGGAATTAACACCTCAGTGCTTGAACACTGGTGTGTAACAGCATGTAGGCTAAATGAATCTGGTTCTGGTTCTTGCCTCTCCGACGCGGACTCAAATCCGTTGCTGTCAGATTTGGAATCTGTCAGCAGACCCAGTTTGCTCCACTGCGGTCCACATCAGACATGGCACAAACCCCAGGCATGCTGCCGAGCACCAGCAGTTCCTCCAAGCTGTGGAAGTGACCAGAGGGGAAACAAGACAGAGTTTCCGCAGATTTTAGAAAGAGGAAAAAAAAAAGGAAAGAAAAAGGGATTCCAGTTCACCACATCTGGAGACTATCTGCTTTGCAGAGCATAAGAAAAGGAGACTTGGACTAACTTGCAAGGCCCACTGCAAGACTAAATCTAGAGAGAAAAAGGGTACTTCAGGCTTTCCAGATAACATTCAAACCACCTAATACAGGGATCGAACAAACACTGTCATGAACTCACTGGAAAGACAACTGGGAGCAGCAGACAACCGGCTACAGGAGAAGCCCAAAGGTCCTCTGGCAGCAGCAGCCAGAGCTGTGTGGTATCAGCAAATATCAGTATACAGCCCTGCTCCTTGAGCCTTCAATGAAACCTCCATAGCAGATCCCAGATGTGTTAGCCTATCAGCGAGGAAGCAGCAGCAAGCTGGGGGTATTAATACTCCTCGCAGCAGCCCAAAGCTTCCTGTGCTTTAAGGTGCCCATGCCATACCAGAGGTGCCAGCATGAACACATCATTCAGCCGTGAAAGGACTGTCCAGAGTTCAACTTTACAACACAGAGAATTTCAGGTTTTATCCCTGACTTGAAAGAAAAAGAAACCCCAAACTACCTTACACTTCCCATTTAAAGGGAGAAAGACACGCTTTTAGAGAGTCCCTTGGTTTGAAGGAAGAAATGCACCCAAACGTGAGAGGCAAAAACAAAATCTGGAGGTATGAAAAAGAAATACTGCCTAACCTTCTTGCCTAGTTCAAATTAGAAGTCAGTAAGAATTAGGCATCATTACTGGTTTTCTACATCTCACACTTCATCCTTCAAAAACATTCCCACGTGTCAGAAAAAGAAATATTGCTGCTAAAATGCCTAATTCTGGCCTGCAGGCAGGATAGGATTTCTTTTTTTCAGGGAAATGAGAAACCAAAGTCCGGTATTTTATAACACAGAGAAACAAAACTGCTTAAAAGTCAGCTCAACAACCCTATTTCTGCATTACAACCAGCCCAAGCATTTACACAGATCAGCTGAACCCTGTAACATCAAAAGCCTGAAGGGAATCACTGACTTTTCCAAAGATGAAGAAGGAAGCACCTTAGGTCATCTGTCCCACCACAGTGAGCCTACGGCCAAGACAGGGAAGAGACCAGACGTCCCGATGCCCTCTGACACATTCCAATCAATAAAGTGAGTGTTTCCCAATATCCACAGATCACCGTCAGTCTTTAAAATGTCCATGCCCAGTCGCCACCCAGTTTTTAACAGATGAGTTTATAATGTTATTGGTTATTATGGCTGTGGCATGGGGCTATCAACTACTCAGCCTGGCACACTGGGCCAAGCAGCAGCCTGCAACCGTCACTGGGATTGCCACACTGGACAACCACACTTTGTCCAAAAAAGTTCTTTACTTCCTATGTGTACGGGGGGAATTACTACCTTGGCTGAATCCCGACCACACACACAGAGCATGAGAAACGGGAATCCAGGGGGAAAATGACTGCCACACTTACTCAGGTGAACAGCTACTACTTCTGGGAAACCCAAAACCAGAAGGGGCTTTGCTGCCATCTTACGTCTGCAAGACAAAAATACATGCTTTTGCCTGGAGCAGCAGAGGAAGCATTTGCTGCGGCTGAAGGAGCCCGCAGGAACATCAATTCCAGCAAGAACTGAAACCTAGACCCAGTGTCTCGCCTCATGCAACACTTCCCTCATCTGCTGCCTGAGGATGAGAAGTGCACGCAGGACTCACAAGGTTCTAAGTGATATGTGAACCCTCTTTTACTGCTAGCTGCAAACACAACCCACGCGCTTGTCTTAACTTTCAGCTCTTTGCACCAAGCCACTTCAGCTGGTCTAAAACCCAGAACCGGACATGAGGCTGTCAGGAGCAGATACAAGGGTCGAATTCCTAGGCATGGGAAAGCAGAACAGTGCTCTGGACTTCACCATCACGTGCAAGGCAAATAACAGCACGCACAGATGTTCAGAAAGGTAACAGCAGAAACTGAGGTTGACCACAGAGCCTGCAGCTGGTTGACACTTTCCCATTACCTCAGATGGTCAGCTTCCAGGGCCCATTCACGTTTGCTCTGACAAATATGTAGTCACTAACACAGTGGAAAGCTGGAATCAAATACTGTTGTGTGCAATTTTTCAATTGACCAAGAAGGGGGTATTCCTTGTAACAATGGCATTTATCTCACTCCCACATCCACTATCACTGCTGCAAAGGGACCCATACAACATCTCCCACAGAGATGCTGCTAACTCTGTTGGAGACTCAGAATGTAGGAGAGCGCCAAAACCCAACTCAATGTACTGCTTACAAATGCAAACCCAAACTCTCCAAGTCTACAGCATGTTCCAAATGGACTGGGTGGGATGGAAAATCCTCCTTCATCATAAGGACTGATTTAAGAAAATGAAAGGACATTCAATATAATAGCTAGGAAAAGTTAAACAAGAAACCAAGAC
The DNA here is from genome assembly GCA_020800305.1 of Porphyrio hochstetteri. NCBI lineage: Eukaryota > Metazoa > Chordata > Aves > Gruiformes > Rallidae > Porphyrio > Porphyrio hochstetteri. The sequence goes on along the minus strand of CM036915.1, from coordinate 10,806,441 downwards.
TTTTGCTCACAAAAAGAATGCTCCTACTCAGGAGATCTGTTCAATATTCATTGGTTCCAATTCTTACTTAAAAATTATCCCAAGATACTGTAGAAGCTGCAATACAGTTTGGCCACTAAAAGCAAAAAACCAAAGGTGAAGCCTAAGAGAAGTGGGTGTTCCTTATGGGCGTAATTCAGCAAGAGACTGCATGATCAAATTATGTTGTAGGTGCTTATATCTATTGAACATTAAATCGAACACTGACCTCGGGCAGTTCTAATGTGTAAAAGAGCTAATGAGATTGCTCTGACTGCATGTCATGCAGTCCAGGGCAGGTTAAATATATCATTAGAAGGTATAAAATAAAACAGTCTTCTAAAGTAAAAACTCTGGGCCAAGTTAAACACAAGAAATTTCTATTCACAGTAGGAGATGATGTAGCTCTCTGAACCTGGGCCTCTCTGATACAGAGCACTGCAGGACAGCAGTATGGAGAACACCTTTTGTCACACTTTCAGTAGCCCATTGCTCCTTCAGCCCATAAGGAAGGATGCATATTATGCCTACCATGAAGGGAAAAAGGAAAAAACCCAACTTACCCAGCTGCTGTGATTTGTTTAAATGAAGGCTTACTCATAGGTATCAGCTCTGTGTTAAGAACCTTGTTAATCCTGCAGCCAGCCAGGAAAATAATGCTGCTGTGGGGAAGATAACTCGTTGCAATCAAGGAGACTGAGGTAAAGCATCTCCTCAAGATGACTCAAGACAATTATAATCTGAGCACTGGTGCACGTGAGACTGCTACTGACACTGTGCACCAGGACACCTGTAATACTCACTGTCTTCAATTATGTATACTTCAGTAGTTTCTGCTGGGTCCCTTTACCAATAAGTTCCTAACACTTCATAATGGAAAAAATATATTTCAAAACTTCATAGCATCACAGCACCTGACATGGAGCTGTGAGGGTCAGCTAGTCCAACACCCCACTTAAAGCAAGTCCATTCAGCTCAGGTTGCTAAGAGCCCGTCCTGTCAAGGCCTGAGTATCTCCAGGGTTGTATATAAGTATCACAGCCTCACTGGCAATCTGCTCTGGTGCTTGACTGTTCTCCTAGTGAAAATGATTGTTCTTATATTTAGTAGGAATTCTGCACATTGCGAGCTTGTGTGCTGTCACTGTGCACCTCTGAGAAGAGCCTGGCTACTGCTTTCTGTGAGGGAGTTGAAGGCTGCAATAGAGATGTAATATGCGTGGCTAATGTGAAATTGTATTTATTGCCAAGGAAACAGGAGGTACGGGCCACTGAGTATAAGAATAACTATGTTGTCAGGCATGAAGTCAAAGTTCATTGATGGTAAATTTAAACATACTTAGTGCTTTCAAAATTTGTTACATGTCCTCTTGTAGCAGAAACTCAGCAATATTTTGGCAGGAAACTAAGCGGAAAGAGGGGGGGAGGTCCTGGTCCTGAGGGGGGCCACCTGTGTACCTCCTCACTAGGGGAATGTATTAGGCCATTACTTATAAGTGTGTGACATGACAGAGCCCTACCCAAAGCTCTAGGTAACATCTCAGTTTGCATGCCCGGTATTATAAAACGTGCAACCCATCCTATCTGATATTTTACAACAGGCATGTAAGACTCAGAAAGGGACTTAGCAGTGAATCATGTGGTACTTCCCCTTAATGGTCAAGCAACAAAGTATGATTGACATAGTTTCAGGGGGATCAATGAACATTTTAGCCAGAAGCTTACTCGTGTCTAATGCCGGAGCCATAACTTTGCTCAATTCTATTAGTGCTGTCTGTACAGAATGCCCTGCCCTAAAACTCATCTGCCACTGGGATACAATCCAATGTTTATTTCCATTAGCTTAGCCATTGTTGGTAACAATAAAAATCAGGAGACAGTTGCAAACTAATGATTTATGGGCAGAATGAAACACGGGATGACCTTGGCTGCTTTCCATTCACCAAGAAAATGACTGCTAGTTAGAAATAAATTAAAAATATTGCAAAAGGATAACATAAGTTATAGGTAATTTTACCAGCTAAATAGCCCTGTCATTAAACTAGCAGCTGTTGTACAAATTATATTTCAAGATAAAAAAGAAATTATAGCTTCCATAGTTGTTGAAGCTTTGAGGATGATGAAAAACCCAATTCTATAAGAGCTGATGGAAAAGGAACTCTTGTGATATGGCTGAATACATGGTTCTGGCTGGGCTGTACTCGGCCAAATGACTATCATGAAAGTTAAGCAGAAGATATGGTGTAAGTAGACCTATTATTAGAAATGGAAATTCCTTTTCAGGTGATTTCAGAGGAAAAACGCAATCTTCCCTGACTGGAATTTGAACCATTAATGAAACTTTGGAACACTGTTTTGCAAGTTAAGTTACTCTGATAAAACAATGCTCGCTTCATATTTTCGGTAGTAATTGTAGGGAGACTTTTGTACCTTTTACCTTTACCCATTTTTAGGAATCCCTGGTAGTGCGATGGTTTCCCATCTTTTTGCAGTCTGTGCAGCATTCTCAGCCCTTTCAGTATTTTCTGCCTTGACTGTCCTTGTGCCCCACTCCCTTTCCATGACGTCTTTCTTGGCCAACAGAGAATAAATAAATCAGCAAAATATTCAAACAGTTTCAGTGGGATTCTACAGAGAACAAAGCGTTGGTCCGTGCAACTATAATCGATAAAATATATTCTGATTTTCAGATGGATGGCTAGCCAAAAATGAACATCTGGAAAGAGTTTTCATGTTTGCAAAAGTACATGTCCAATGTCATCCAGGGATGGAAAGGTACTCTGTGCAGTTGTGATCCAATCTCCAGCCAAAAATCCCCACAACCAACAACAGAAACAGAATTCAAAAAGTAAGGCGAAGGAAGGCTGCCATATTGGAAGCTCTGAGCTATCTCACCTGCCCATGCCAGGGATGATACCACATGGACAAGGTGAACTGGAATCCCCCTCCCTGCCAGCACGCTAGATTTGAGAGCAGCCAGACCCTAAGAAACACAGACACGCACACTTAAAACCCCATGAACGAGTGAGCCTTTACAAAAGTTCGGGGAAGATCATCAAATGAAAAAGCCAAAACCTGGCAGAATTTTAGACATCAAATACCATTAGGAGACACTTTTCCTACCAGTTACTGTACACAATGGTAATGTGAATAATATAATGCTGACAACTTGTTCTTGACTGAATTATGAAGCTATTAATTTATGAAGGAAGGATGCGGTCCTTCTGTCAATATCTTATGTAGCTAACTGCAGCAAATTAGTAGATTTACCTCAAATTATACAGCTGAGACACTTGTTTGGCAGGAAGTCAGGACAGTAAAAGAAGAGGGATTAGCGTGCTGTCATTTTTCTATAGTCCATATTTTTCCATAGCTGATCACGCTTGAAAGCTGGGAGAGAACCTGCTCTGCTTTCACAGATTTACTCATCTATCAATGTGGTATTTCTTCGTGCTTGACGTACAGCTGCGTGGAACCATCAGAGCTCAGATCAGGGCTACCCTGCTCAGGCATTCTACCAGCCAAGTGTGCAGTTAACAAGTCCATGGATCAGAAAGGACAGTGGCAAAAGCTGCTGCTGAGCCCCACTTGGGATAACGAGCCCACCTTTACTCAAAGTCTAGGAGATAACAACACCAAAATTTGTTTTGAGACTGAGAGTGTTATCTGGCTGCACAAGAACATTTCCTAAAAATGAATGTTTTCAAATTTATGACTGTCAAGAACTACAGCCTAACAGCACAGTTTGACAGAATACTACAGCGGGATCCAAGAAATGGCTGGTTTTGCCTAATGCATTCGGTCACAGGGTAATCTCTCCCCTGTGAAACAGGGTATATACCATTACCCTGTTCATTTCACAACCACAACAGAGACATGTATCATTTAGTATCATTGTGCAAAGCTGTGATGATAAGGACTGCAGTTTTGCCACTGAAGATACTTACATAGTTGGAAGTAAATAATTTCTGCCACAAGTCAAGCCCAAGGTTTAGCAAGTTGTTATGGTTAACAACAGAGATTGTCAAGAACCGTGTTACGAAACAACACACACTGTAACCTGGCCTTCCAAATTCATCACACAGACAAGGCAACCAAACACCACCAAAAGTTGCCCACAGAATCCCAGGTTGAGACCTGAAACTAAATTTAGAAAGCCATTTGGGGACTTAAGGTTGCTCAGTACAAGATGTGCACCTAAATCCCTGCTTCAGATTATGCACCTTTTGGGCAGTCCTGTTCTGTGACTCCACCTGTCTGCTCAGGTCCTTCAACGTTTGGACGACTGAGCCATTCTGATGCACAAATCTCCTTATTTTATATGTGAAAAACACCTACCGCAGTGGGGTAGAGGGAGTTGAAGCTAGAAGTCTTCAGGATTTGTTTGGACACCTCACAGTTACCCCTACATCTGAAACAGTAAGTCTGTCACTTGGGGATCGTTCTGTTGTGGCTGCCTGAAGGCCTCACTTAGCCTGGGCCTCAACATACATCCCTGGTTTCTACTTTAAAGCAGGTTGTTCAAGAACTCATTTGCATAAGACAAAGTGCAAAAATTCCTGGCTCGCTGCCCAAACAGTGGTTTTACAGCTCTTTAATGTAAATATATTCATTTGAGATATTTTAAGCTTCACCTTCCCTTACCTCGAGACTGAGTCACTGATCATTTAGGGGCCTGGAAAAAGTCTTAAATCTTGACTTGCTTCCAGCAACTAGAAGCTTCTATTGCAACATTCTGAGTCTGCCAGAAGAGTCTCCGACTGACCTCCAGTGAAGCTGCCTTCTGCATTTAAAGCAGGGAGATTCATTAGCCTTCAACTGCATATACTCCTCCTCAGAATACGGCCTTAACGTAGCGCAGTTTCCCACAGCCGCAATAGCTTCTGCATGTTCTCAGTATTTTATCAAGCCACCTGTAGTCATCCAACAGTGACATTCCGGAAGCATTCCTTTTCTATTCCTCACCTTTGTTTTGCACAACTTAAAGAACAAGTGCAGCAGCAGCAGGAGGCAAGTGCTGTTTGACAGATATGCTGACAACATCCCGGCTGCAGCTACTCCCTTAACACCGCGACCCCTCACCTGACAACAGAAGTCCTGGTGATACTTCTCAAACCTCAGATTGCAGAAAAATACATGAACTGTTTGATTTGCTATGACAAGATCAGCGTAAATAAAGACATAACTGAACTTTACCCCTTGTTCTTGGCAGATCTGGGTTAGTCTTTCCAGCTGCTCATCTTGAATAACCTTTGCCTTCTCATATTGCTGAATCATCATCTCCATCTCCACTTTCACTGGAAGGACATAGGCTGGAAAACACAAATAAGCACTTAGAGTAACCCAGCTGTGATTTGTTTTGTTGGTTTTTTTATCAGAGGGAAAACCTTTACAGACCTTCACAGGCCAAAGAATGTAACTCTGTGTCTGAAGAAACAGAGTATTTTTTACAGCAACAGCACTGGAGTATTTCTTCTGGGCAAGGCTTTCTAACACGTGAAATGCAGGTCATCAGCAGGGTCTAGAACTTGTTTGGTCACATCTCCATTTGCCTGTCTGAGCTGAAATGCACCCTGCACGCCCTTCCTAGCTTCTGCTACAGTAATACAGATCTCTTCCAGCATTTACCAGAGATGTCCTGAATTGCTAGCTAGGAGATTTTCTGTTTAGAACTAAGCCAAATCCCTCTAAACCTGAGCAGCATGGCTCCCTTAGGAAAAGAACTATTCCAGAGCCCCCAGCATTTAATTCCTAGACTTTGCAGTAAGAAGTAAGTCCTTAATGGAAATAGCAGACTAAGAAGGATATTTTAAAAAACAGAAAGGCATTTGTCTTCTCAGGCTTTTCGAGCTACAGCCCAGTTTTCAATAGGTCTTTGAATGCCTCTGGAAATGTTGCTCCTGTTGTAACTATGGCAAGCTTAGACTGTCCAGCAAAGCTGTTTGATGTGTACTGCAATTCCTGGTATTTTCTGAAGCTACACAAGATCCTGAACTTTTCTTGAATCCTTCAGTCAGAAGGCTACAACCTTTCCTCAACTCTGAACACAGTTTCTTGGGCATCTAAACCCAAAATAAGAACTTGACTCTGATCTTCCACACACAAAGCAAGCAACCCTTCATCGATTCCTTTTCCGCCTCTTTTCCCCGTAACCTGAAATGCCTGAAAGCACTGACCACAAAGCAGCCTACCCTAAAGTCTTGCTTCCAGGCGCAGTCACTGGCTCTGCACTATGCTGGGGCTTTATCATCTCCCCCACAGAGGTCTCTGCAAAACAGTCCTACCAATGCCCACTTCGTTATCATGCTGTCCAGCACACCGGCACTGCAGACAGCACCTTCAGCATGGAACCCCCAGACTCCAAGAAAATGATCTTCCAAGCTAACACAAAAATTGTATTACAGACAAGAACTTGGAGAAGAAAGCCCCATGACAAAGCTAGCCGTACAGGCATGGGGAGGGTGCAGCAAGTATCAGAAAAGCAGATTGGAAGCAATTATTCTGCAGAATTGGGAACATCTGTTGGCAAAAAAAATGGGAAGCAGGCCAGGGCATTTACTTTACAGGAGGGGGGATGTGAAAGTGCCTGACAGAAAACCAAACCAATCAATTCTAAAAGCTCATAGGGAGCAAGAGATACAGCCTTGAACTGGAGACCTATTCTCCTCCATGGGAGTCCTAAATCTCTTCTGTTCAGTGATACTACCATGTAAGAGGAAGGAGAACAACAGAAACAGTAGTAGCAATCCATCTTTTAATATTTTAAAACACTCCTTTTTTCCCAGCCTGCCAGGTAACTCTCGGAGTCACAAACTGAAATCACCACTCACCATCAATGATCCTCTTCACTCTCCATATTCGTAGCGTGATAATGAGGCTGATAGCATCCCATGGGCTGCTGGGGCCATTAGCCACTGTTGAGGCCACCATTGGTGCCAAGGACAAGATTATGACAGCACCGTCAAACACCTAGAGAGAAATCAGGTTTTTCAAACCCTTCCTAAAAATCGTAATCCTGCCTTTCCTGTTCGGGGTGTTGAAGGGGTCCCACTTTGCTCAAAAGAAATGCAATTACAGTACATATTTGAAAGGGATAAGAGAAGTGGCCAAGCCCCAGAATGGCTGCATCCTTTTTAAGTAGCACGTCAGAATTCCTCAGTGCATTTTATGAGGTGAGGAGAGATAAAACTGCAATGGGAGGGAAGGGAGAGAGAAAGGTATTTGGGAATACTGGCCAAAATCCCCCAGTAGAAGCGATCGCCTAAATGCTGTTACAGCCAAAGAGTTTTATTACCATTGGTATTTATTACCTGTTACTTGGCATAATGTCATGCCAAAAAAGCATACAGTCCCTGCCCATATATCTTACTGTCTCAATGAAGAGATCAAGAAGACAAGCAGAAAATGATGGAGCAAAGAGACTTGATGGCTCTCGGCCACATCCTGACTATACAACGTGTGGGAATGTCTGTGCGTCAGGACAGAAAGACTTGCTGCTCCCACCTTTATCAGGCAGCTAGGTTTTCAAGGATTTTGACAACTGGAACTATTCAGAATGAATTTCAGGACATGAGTTGCATTGGGCTTTTCTTCCTTGCAGAAAAGGCCACTGTGCAAAGCATTAGGCAGAAATGCGTGAGTAAATACATTACAGGGCACAGTGGCAATAGTGTCGTGTCTACACTCACCTAGCAGGGCAGAACAGAATACCACGTTCTCATCCCTACTGAGACCCTTACCAGCTGCCAACGACCACTAACCACTGGTTTGCCTAAGGGGGTAGGACTGAGACTTGATAAGCAGCACATTCAGAAGTGTGTTTAACAATTCAGCAAAACACTTCTCACTGCCCCCATTTGATGGGCAGTATCACTCCATGCCAAATTACCAAAATAAATGATCAGAAACTGCTGCATTTAGCCTCAATAGTAAGAATCCCTGGATCAATAATAAGGCTTCACTTCGATTTTGGCAACAAGTTAAAATCTTACAAAAATGTGCAAGCCTCTCGACTCAAACTCCAAGAAAACCCAGATTTTCTTCCAGAGCATCCTGTGCAGCACTAGTTTATCAGACAGTATCAAGAAAAAGCTTTTAATAATGCTGATTTCCAGCTTTCTACTTAGGTCAGGGTTATATGCTACTTTTAACACATGCATTTTCTTATCTGTCTCAACAACAGTATGCACATTCTACCTCATTTGTGATTTGAGGTAAAAATGAGAATGTTTATCATAATCTGTTTTAATCAACAAGTAACTTCACAATAAAATGGGGGGGGTTTGCCAAACTGGTATTTTCTATCAGAAAACTATGCAGAATTTTTCAACCAGTTCTAATTTCAGCTTGATGAGGGGAATGGGGCTATACAAATCACAAAACAATTTTACTCACATCGCTCATTAGCTCAGAGCAGCAGTATCAACAGTTAGACTTGCACAGCTCTAACAACAAAATAAACAGACACAAAAAGCCAAAACCCCACAATCTCTTCCCCTTAGTAAAGTATTTCTACATATTGCACCCTCCTGAATTTCACAGAAAAGGCAGCTGCATCATACAGCTGAGTATATATGTGCATGTAATGAGAAGAATGTGCATATTCACTGGAGTTAAGAGATACCCTATTGCATTAGATCTGTACCAGAGCCACCCAAAGCAGTTCTTAATCTTCCTACTGTGCCTGCCTCGGAGAGAGTACAAACAGTAAGAGTGCTTACCTCTATTTTGTTTTCAATGTAATCCCATATGCCAAGGACCACAATTCTCAAAATAGTCTAGTAAAATAGATTGGGGGGGGGGAGGGGGAAAGATGATGCATGTTATTGTAATTTTCAATAAACATATAGTCCTTTATCTATTTAGGGGATCATTTTTTCTCTTATTTAAGCACTATGCATATGAGTAATAATGAGGATCTAGAAATAGGTACACTTCTGTATTATAAATGCAGTTACTGCTTTCCAACCACTATACTGACTCAGTGAATCTTCCATAAACACGTTCCAAGCTCAAACGTTCATCAGCCTTTCCACCTTCCTAAAAGTTCTTAATTAGACTGATGAGATTTTGCTTTCCAACCCCTGACACCCCCCTGACCCAAGCCTAGATAAGATCCACTACGGGGCCCCCTCGCTTGGAATGGGGGAAGACTCTCTGTTCTTGTCAGCTTTTGATATGCCACTGCTTATTATTTTCTAAGAAAAGAAAAGAGGCAGTGCCCCCTCTCGATGCCTAAAGATCCCGACACTTCATCCATCAAGAGCAGAGGCTCTTATTCTCCCCCTCTGGAGTACAGGGCTCTCGTCTTATTATAAAATCCAAGAAAGTCACAGCAGAAGGGAGGAAAAAATCTCTTTGTGCTCCTACTCTATTAAGCACAACAGCTGTAAGTAGCATCAGTAGCTAGGAAAGAGGAATAAAGAAAGAACACAGAATGAACCAATGGTGAATTCCCATTAAAAAATCCAATGGCATCTTTCCTAATTTTTCACCCCGCTTTCAGAAGACACACACACAAAAAAATCAAATCAATCAGCCAACTAATGATTGAAATTGAACTAATATAAAAGCATAACTGGTAGGGATGTTTTCTGCCAAGAGCAACATCAAGGTCAGATTTTGACAGACACGACAGACGTGAAGAGTCTAACTGCAGCTGCACGCCTTGCAAAGATGATCAGAGTGCTACTTCACCCATTAAAGAACAGCACTAATGACAGAGAGCTTGTCAGGCCTACGTGTGAGGGGTGTCCATGCCAAGAACTTTGCAGAAAGAAGTGGCTCTGATGAATATGTGTATCTCCTCTTCATTGCAACTACAGATACCTTAAATCCCAGCCAACCCTGAGTCTCTGCCCAACATTCCAGCGGTGCAGAACGCTGCTGCATTTTTCAGAACTGTTCCTGTGCGTGGACTCAGAGTCCAGCCTCCTCCCATCAACGGTCAGAGAAGTGAACCAGCCAACGCTCACTCCGAAATGGTCTATGTGAAGCACTGGCCAAGCCTGGCTGAGAAAGGGAGTCACTAGCCAGAAGAGAAACTGCAGCGCACTCTAGTCTCTACAAAAAGTTCTGAGACTCTAAGTACACACCGAGAACCGCTAATGCTGCTGCTCTGCCCTCCTCAAAAGAACATTTCACTGCCAAAGCACCTAATAAGTGCAGCATAGGGATTAGGCTGTTCACAGCGATCTCCTTATTAACCTGCAAGCTCAGCATTTCTATGTGGAGGAGGAGATGCACGCCACCATCTCCTCAAATCCCTTCATAACCCCAAATTCACCAGCACAATGTGACGTGATGTAAGCGCAAGGAGCAAGTAAACATGCTGCCCTACAACCAGGGCATTTCTGCAGCCTCAACTCTGGTCCTGAGCAGAGTGTTTTCAGACAGAAGCATCCTCATTTTACAGCTCCTCTGCAAGCGCCTCCATTAAGAAGCTGCACAAAATGCTGAAGTTCCAGAGGAGCCCCTAGGTTCAGCTATATTAATTAATCTGGGGTCCACCACTGCAGGCAAGCACCGGGAATTGCATGAGGAAAAGCAGTAGCTTGTGTTACCCTTCTTCCCACTGCGACCCTGTTGACAGCACAGAGAAACCCGGCTCATTTTCTTCTGTGCTTAAGCAGCATGACGAAGCACTAGGTCAACAAGCAGCCAGCTAAGGGATGGCTGAACACTTAACACGTTGGCAGTCACTGATGGAGAAAATCTTTTGTCCTTTGGACAGATGTGTACAAACATATTTGCACGGAAATAACAAGGTGAATCTGCACAAAGGGAATAGCAACACTCTCGCATCCCTAAAAATGATTTAATGTGGGGCTGTTGAGGGAACGTAGAAACGGATTTTCCTTTCTGCTTTTTTAATTCCTCACTGCAGCATTTAAATCAGGCTGTGCTACTGTCATATTAATAGGTCTGAGCAGTTCCATGGGCTGGAAGCTAGCACAAATGTTTTTATTTTCAGCCTGCTGGTGTGAATCAGCACAAGTCGGCGTTGACTGGAAGTCTGCTTGGCAGGCATTTAATGCAGTACTAGTTGGTGCTACCTCTCGAAGATAGGTCTCCTCCTCCTCTGAAAACATTGCCTTGATGTTTAGCATCTTGGCTCTCAGCTAGAGCCGCCACGCTCTGCAGGGAGAGCGTGAGGGCAGAACAAACCAGACCCTCCTGGGACACGCTTCAGAACAAACTGCACACAACTCAGGGTTACGCTTTAAAAACATTTATCCTGTGTGGAAAGTTTTACAAGCCCTGCACCAGCATTGCCTCTTTTACCAAAGGACCCACATCACCACTGACGTGGCAAAAGCCACCCAAGGCAGCTTCTCCTCAGCGCCCTGGGGGAACCGGGCGCCCCAACAATGTCCCATCAGTGAGGCACAGACGGCGGTATCTGGAGACACGGGTACACATACAACCCCTCGCTGCCCACTGGCCAGCTCCAAACCAGATTTCGCTTTGTCTAGTGTCCCTCTGCGGGATATCACATCACTGCCAGGACTCTTGCCCAGAACCAATGAAAATTTGCCTTCGTTGGGGAAATCTCCCTCCCCGTTCAACATCATAAATACTTTGAAATGAAAGCACTGGTGTTACCTATAAACAACATCTGAGTATTTTTTCTAAGCAATCAAAAATATCTTTCAAACAAATACATATAGCATTTGAGTGTGTACTTTCTGTGTACCGAACTTAAAAAATGAGAACCTGTAGCAGAATCTGGAAAAAAACCAGACAGAAATTAATAATTCAGGAAACTTCCTACATGGACCAAACTGAAAAATGTGTATGAATTAAAAGAGAATTGCAACTGGAACATTCATCACAGGCAAAACATAAATGTTAGTCATGACTCTATCGTTTGTGGACACAAGAATCTGCAAGAAATAGGGAAAAAATGGAGCACTGCTGCTGTTTCCTACTGATGTGCAGGCATTCTTCAGCACTGTAGCAAATGCACACACAGAGTTTTGCATTACACTACAGGCATTCTGCATTTTTGGACACAGGGATTGAAAGCAATTATTAAGTATCAGTGCCAGTGCTTTTTTGTTCAAGGCCACTGGCAGCTTGGGGTTTTGTACTTGTAAAAGAAAGCTTTAATTTTTCTCGACTGGAAGACTTTTCATTAGAAAGTCTAGCAATTTTTTTTGTTATAGCAGAAATACATTTTTTCTTTTGCTGAGAGTGCACCAATAAAAGGTGAACAACCAAACACTTCTCTTAAGTTGGAGAAAACCCAGAGAGAAGAAAAATTTTAAACCTTTTTCCAGACAGAAACGCAGTTTTGAAGTTGACAGTGTCCTTTGGTGGCACACAGTTGTCTGCACATTATTATGTGCCTGCAGTGAGGTTTATGAGAACTGTGCAATGCTGCTGGTGTTCTTTCTGATTTCATCAGGAAACCTGGCCGAGACCGCTGCCACACCAGCTGTGAGAATTCCCTCAGTCTGCATGAGCTGCATTTGTCCCCAGCTGCAATGTGCATTAGGGAACTGTAAATACTTTTTTGCTTGCACAGTTAATAGACAATTTACTGCTCAACAACTGACTGTGCCAAACTCATCTGTAGTGCAAAGGAATCAAAAGGAGGTGGCACAGGGGGTGAAGCTGGACACCGGATTTAGCTAATGCTGAAGGAGTGCAACTCTGCATTTCGAGATGGGGTCGTGATTGTACAAAAGAGAGACAGGATGGAGTGGGGTTGAAAGGGTGTCTTTAGAAGAGCCCTTCCTTCCTTCCACAGCCACGAAACTAATCTATCTGTTACAGAGGGTCTTCACCTCTGGCTTGTACAGAAACTTGGAGGGTTAAGCTTCTGCCTTTTGGATCTATCTCTTAAGACCAAATATTTATTGAAATCTTTCTTGGGTCACCAGAGCACAGAGGAACCCATCAGCATCTCCAGACTGAGACATCCTTCCGTTCCCAGTGCACAGGCATCTGCCTCCAGTGGTTTCTCTTCCATCAGGGCTCTGCAAGGAAAGGTACCTACTGACCTCACCTTGCATACTACCCAGTACAGACCACTCGTGTCCTGTACGCTGACTGCCGCAGCCCCGACAGCACATGTGCTCACATGGAAACACCTAACTGCAAAGCTTGTTCACACTAACAGACATCAATGCAGAACATTCTTTTTACTGACAACCACTAATACTGCAACGGTGTCATGTAGTAGCCAAACGCACCTTTGCATAAACACTGCAGATATGTTTGTTCTCCTGCTCTCCTGTAGTATTTGGTTTCAGAATATGGAAAAAAATAAAATAAAATTAATAAAGTTCCCTCTGGGCATGATCACACTGATGTTAATTCTCATCTTTGAAATGCGCTGTGTAGAAGGTGCACTGATAAGAGCACATTGTATAAGTCAGGAGTATTCTTGGAGGTTAAATGCGCAGCTAAATTCCTAGACCTCGACAAAACCGTTTTCCCTAGTAACTACTCTTTTGTGGAGCAAGAAAAGTGGTTAAAAAAGAAATTTCACACTCTATTAAATATTCAATTTCTTAGACTAGCAAAGAAGGAAGCTTAAATTTACCTTTATAAATTATACTCTCTGTTCCTAGAAAAAAACAAAACACACAGAGCCAGCAATGCCGTGCATTTGTGCACCATAAGAGAAGTTATGCTTATGTGGAATGAAAGTAAACACCCAGAAAAGAAGCCACAGCTTATGGAAGAATTATAAAATTAATAGAAAATCATTATCTTTCTGCTCAGCTGTTGAAAGTTCTCAAAAAATGTAACCAAAGTAAGATAACTGATTTCGCTACAACTATGAATTTGCTGTGAAAAAACCTCTATGGGAAAGAAGTTATTATCTCTTAGTTCTGCTATTTGGGATGGTTTTCCTTTTTAACAGAACCCTACCAGTAGGGTCTTCCTTAGCAGGCTTTACTCCTTCCAAGGACTGCTATTAACAAGGAATAAAGCATTAGCCTACTATGAACACTTCCTTCTAACATCTAGGATGAGATAAATCTTGAGGGGTTTTTTTTCCACCTGAAAGTGAAACTTTTAAATGTACTTGTGAGCCATAGCTAATGAAACAAATCATTATCAGCTAGGACCCCACACTTCCTCTACTCAAATTGAGAACTCGTTTCTTGGATACAGATGGAGGAAACCAGTCACAATTCCACGACTGCCTAACTTTAGGCCCATTGGAAGACTTGGTTCCTCCGAGGGAAACACTCAAGCGCTGAAAGTTAGCAGAATGCCTGAGTGCTTGGCTGACTGAAGCACATACAGAGCAATGCAAACAACTAATATCAAAGAACTCCATTCTTGCACGCAAACAGTCTCATCCATCTTGGTGGAAAAGCAGAACTGAACAACAGCTACAGAATCAAATACTTGTGGCAATGTGATAAGACTATTAAAATACAAGCAGACTCCAATCCACTTACCAAAACACTGTGACATTCCCCATCTTCCTTTTCTCAGCCAACTATTACCAAGGCTGAATTTGCCCTCTTGATAGGGTGTAACCCCGGCCTTGCCTTGCTGTTGGTACTGGGGTTTCCCCCCCCAGAGTCTTTCTCTTCTCTTCTGTCTTAACATCTGGGTAACATTTGGTGCACAGACAAATCATAGTGATGTATGTAAACAGAGACAAACATACACAATCATCACCACTAGTAAATCCTGTTCAAATACTTGGAAAAAAAGCAAAAAGAGCTGATGTGCACTTCACTTGAATAAGAATAAATTAATCTTGGAAAGTCACAGACAGTGACAGAGAATATAAAATTAACAGAGTGCAACAAATTCCTTTAAGGCTTGTGGCTATAACACAAGTGCAGAGTGAGCAGGAATATGCTGGGAGAGTAGCTACTGAATTTTGTTGGCAGCTGTTCTGCTGGCATTTGCCAGCTGCTGGCATGTTTGTCCCCTTCATTTTAACCAAGAAGAAAAGCAGTGCCTGTTTAACTCCAACATGATCAGACTGTAATTACTTGTGATGCCTTTACAGCACCAGCTTTCATCAGTCATATTCTTTGGAAACCTTCAGATTTGGTGCTGAAAGCTTTCTGGGTTTTAACAAGCCTTTTACACCTTGACATTGTTTGTTCTCCAAGTCTGAGCTGAGGCCTTCCTGAAGGATTATGTGTCCACACTTACAATGGGAACCAAACTACAGAATAAAAAATAAACATCCAAACTTAGGAGATGGTACTTGCTATGGGAACAAGCCTTTCAGAATACCAGAAACCCCGAATTTGAGGAATACGACACCGACTGAAGGACTAACCAATCCTCAGCAGTTGCCTGTTAGATCTAAGCAAACTACTTAAACCTGCCCATCTCTGGAAAAGCGTCCTGGCGTGAATGGTCACACACAGCAAAATCTCACTGGAACACACAATCATCCCAACAAGTAATTCCAAGGAAAGACACCTGACTCATGGGATTTGGAATGGGAGGACAAAACATCCTCTGGGGGCACTAAAAGAGTAAATAAAAAAATAATAATGTGATCTGCAATTTTTGCAGTATTTCGTAGCCTCCTGGCTTTTTTTGTTTGGATGAGAAAAAAATGAAACCCTCTCTTTTTCCTCTGATGAGAAGAATTTTAACACAAACAGATGTGCTGTTGCTCATTAAACTAGCCTGGCACAAGGCCAACCCCAGCGAACCCAGCCGGAAAGGTACACCTTCATTCTCCTCCAGATCTGTGGGCTCTGAGGCACATCCAGTCACTCTGTGGGGCCACCTCTGTTACTTTAACCCAGTCAAGGACCCTGAGCTGCCAAATGAACGAAAAACCAAAAAACAAAAATCTACCCTCCTCTGCACACCTTATATGGAGGCCCCTTTTCTACTTTGGCATAAATTCAAACTATCTTCAGACAGAAGGAAGACAGTTTAGAAGATGGAAACAGATAATAAAGGGAGTGGTAAGAGGCTTATAAAAATGAGGACAGCAAGGAGACAAAGTAAAATATTTCTAAAACTTAATACAGAGAGAAGGAAAAAAGCCAACACAGAACCAAACTGAGAATGGTAAATGAGGCAACCAGTTTTGGCTCTGTGAAGTAGTTCTGTTACTGTTTTCCCGAACCAGAACTGCCGAATCAGTTCATCCACTTATGCTGGGCACCCTGCCTCTGCAGGACTGAAACTAGTGATTTCTTCCTCAGCCTAAAGGATCCATCTGCATTGCTGCAACCAACCAACCACAACTGCCAGCATGCTGAACTGAATGGAGGAAGGGATACAGGAGCAAGACACTGCATCAGGATTTGGGAAAAGTGGTTGGGGGCTCAAGTGAATGAAAACAGAACTAGAGACTGCACTCCAGGAGAAGGGCATCAAGGAAGTTTTTGGTGAAACAAGCTCCAGGAAGTGAAGATGAGGGGAGTGTGCACGTGCAGCCACGCTGCTAGTGGCAGAGTTGCAAGCTGGTCCTGCTGGGAAGCTCAGGATTACAAGGAGCTCCAGGGTGCTAATCCCCACTGAAGAAAGGTTCTGAGGGAGAGGGGAGGCTACTTCTTTGCTAGATTCCATCGAGCAAAACTGAGTCTTTGAGAATTAGGATGTGCAATTTACAAAGGGAAGACTCTGCAAAATTTTCTAATTGTTTAGAGAATCTTTTTCCATCCAGTTTACAGGTATCCTACAATCCCCCATCACCATCAAAGGATGGGGACAGTAATTGCCTCTGTTGTTGCAACCGCAGCACCAGAAGGCCAGGCTGTGAAGGATGCAGGACAGCAGTGGGACCCCTGCCTGGCAGCAAGGAACCCTGGCAGAACTGACAGCTGGCAACACCAGCCAGAAAATCCACACTATGATTAGAAATACAACATGATGTATGTGAAAAGTATTAAATTAATAGAACCATGGAAATAAGCAGTGCTATCATACGGTGAGTATGAATTCTACCATGTGATCTATCAAACCATGTGAAGATATCACAGATCCCTGGGTTTTGATATTTTTTTGTAACCTTCACCAAAATCACCTGCAGAGTGAAGACAACACCTGTTATTTGTTATATCATGACTACAGCCTTTTCCAACGCATACACTCGTACAAATTTTTGCAAAGAAATTCACCATTTGTTTCATTCTCTAAACTGTGTCTATATGTGGCAGTCTAGAACATCTTAACTACCTACGTAAACTGTGAGAGGAGAATTCCATTCTTAAAACACACCTTTTTTGTAAAAAAAAAAACCCGCCCCAACCCTGTGGATCTTCATTCCTGAAGGAATATATCATATTCCTACAACTTATACCCAGTGACACTGAAGAGTCCTGAGAGAACAAATGAATGAAACTAGTCCTGTCCTGTGCCTGTAGTGCTTCAGAGATGATTATTTCTTTTGTAGTTTTCCAATTATAATTTGTAAGACAGTATCCCTCACATTTCCGTGCCTATTCTAGGCAACTGACAAAGAACTCTAATCTAAAGGGGAATTTTTAGTGTGCTCAGTAGGAGCAGCAATCATTAATTTTTTTCTTTCTTTTGTTTTTTTAAAGTACACTGTGCTACAATTATTCACAGTCAAATTACTGTTAAACTCTTGCTAATTCCAATGCAGGATAAAAATACTCTGCAGTTCTGTATGAGGTGAAAGACTTTGATTATACATACCTCTGAAAAGAAAACAGACAGGATGACTAGGCTGATCCAGTGAATTATTCCTGCAAACTGTGAAGCACTTGAAACTGCAATTAACACAATACAATGAAGCATCATTATAGTAGCAGAATGCAGCTGAGGTTTAATATCATTAATACTGCTACAACTTACATACGGGTGAAGACTGCTTTCCTAAATTTTGTAACAGAAGTACCAGCAAGGGGAAGGGATGGAATGGGACAGGGAACTCCATCCCTGCCAGCTGCTCATCCTAATTCAGGCCAGCACATTGGCAGCCACAGCAGCTGCTCCCTGGGGAGTTTACAGATACGACTGCCAGTAAGCACTGACATACATACTGTAGGTCTTCAATGCTCTGTCACTGCTCTGTGCTCCCACTCCAGGCACTGCTTCAGTACAAACGTGTGACTAAACCCTGTATACCTCAAAAGTCCAGAGTCAGAATTCTGTAAGGCAACAGGATGCTCTATTATTCCCACAGTATTTATTCCTTCTACTCCATCGCTGACTATTCAAGCTCAGAAGACCAGTAACTCTCTGGAAAGTGTGCTTAAAAACTAGTGCTCAAACTGGGCTTCAAAATACATTTCTATCACTTAAATAAATAGCCTAGATAGGTAGACTTTTGTGCAGCTCTTTGGATGTGGGATGAACAGCCGTGACTGGCTCAGGATCCCAAGTCAAGTCTGACTCCAGGAAAACCATAGTGAGAGAATCAATGTCATTGTTACAAGATCAAATCTTAATATATTAATTTTAAGGAATTTGTGAAATATCAGCAATCCTCATTTGTACAACAAGCAATGTGATTATTTTTGTACAGTCTACTTCAGGATAGGTGGCTGTCATACGGACAGCTTTGTCTTTACGGAAGCATCTACAAGAACATGCAAAAGTTTAAGTGACTGGCTGAAACACATGATTTCCTTTGTAAGCACTCTTTCAGAGAGATGGTGACCAATAAAATCACTTATGTTCACTTCATTTCAAAGTTCCCCATGAAAAGAAGTCTGTAAAGCGTAGTTAAAATGGTCGTTTCTAAAACTCTGAACTCTACATGCTAACTTCCCGTGTAGGTACTCTTCAGGCATGCAGGCTGTTGAGTAGTTATTCTACTTTCAAAGTACAGTGACTTTGAACAGAAGTCCTTTCAGGAACTCACTGGCAGGAACACTCAGGAAAACTTATCTGAATTCATTATCTGATTTTACAGAGTACTGAAGCCTTGCAGGGACACTCAATGTCATTAAATCAGGCCTTCACATGATTCTACTTATTTTTCTTGTAAGTAAAATGAAATAAACACAGACAAATGAGCTTGCTGCAGGACCACGTAAGAAGCTCTATGACACAGGTTGTCTTTGTGGTCTTAAATGAATCTCTTGAAATCTAGAAAGTTCCTTAGTAAATAAGTTCAACTGAAGTTCTGCGATCAAAGTTCCCTTCGTTGCTGAGAAAACAAAGCAGAAGGGTGAAAGGATCCAGTATCTGAACTGCTGGCAACTCCTGCTCTGAAGGTCACATGCTCTCAAGTTTGGAGTAAGTGAATGGAGGGGAAAAAAAAAAATATCTCGGCTTCAGGGCATTTGTGAGTCATTCATCCCTACAGCAGAGGGATTAAAATAGTCTCTGTGGTCCTGCAGTTTCAAATAATTAATGTGTAACAGCAAAGTTTAAGGCACCTGATGACTGTGCACAGAGATGCAAGGCAGCGGCAGAATTAACTAAGTCCTGAGAACGTGCATGACAGGCACTAAATAAAGCATCTTATTTTAAAATTAAAACTGATTGAAATGGGAAGGGGAGGGGAGGGACATAGGAAGAAATCAGAAGACAAAACTGTTTGTATGGGCTGCCACTGAGTTCTCACAGCTAAGGCTCCTCTGGGGCTTGAAAAGAGAGCATTTGCTGTGGTGGAACTACATAAAAGATGAACCTACCAGGCAAAGCATAAAGTATTTCACTTTCCCAAGGCACTGGCACTACAGGGTGGCAAAAAGAAGAAATGGAATCCATTTATGAGATTTTTCCAACACCTATGGATTGCTGTGCCAGGCTGCCCTCAGTGGGCAGGAAAGACAGAGCAACCCCCGGCTGGACAGATCACCTTCTGATGCTGCACTGAGAGTAGCAGAGTTCTGGACCTGGGGCCAGGCAGTGTGCAACTGACTTGCCAGTAAAACAGAAAATGTGTAAAACCTCCCAAGCAAGAAGGTTTTCTCCAAGAGCGAAATCATGAGCCCATACACCGAACCTGGCTATTTGCCTCTCCCAGAACGCTCTCTTTCAGGAATGCAGTGAAAAGCTACAAAGCCACAAGAAGGGCCTTCTCCAGGAGGTGTTCATCCCTGCTCTGTGGTGCTTTGGGTACATCACCTGGATTCAGCTTGAGGCAAAGCACCTAAGCTATGCAGCTTCTACTTTTATCTGGGGCAGATTTTCACATTTGTTTTATCTGTAACCAGTTTTTCCCAAAAGTTGTAGCTACAAGCCAGGAAGTTCTGGTTTATTTCATGTTTTGCTTTTCTGGCAAACCCAGGATGCCAACAGTCATGACGACAGTGGCAGAGTATGGCCAACCTCAGCCTACCTCTGACTTCCCACCCTTTCACATCTCAAAATGCATATCTGGATGGGAGGGATGAGGAATACATCCTGACAAACCCTGAGCAGCCATTTCAGAAGCATGTAGCACCGGCACTCGCTTTCGGTGGATGCTGTTCCTGACAGTCATTTCCTGGCAAATATAAACTCTATTGCTTCAGCAAGGAGCAGACAGCAGGGCTCACTGCCTGCTCTGGACAAGCCCTGAACCTGTGTTACTGAGGCACTCCTGCACCCCAGCATGCACTCCTTTGCACACTTACGCTATGTATTCAGGCAGGGCTCTGAGCCAGCAACCACATGGACGGAGCACAGCTTTTCAGCCTCCCAGATTTCCTGACAGCCTGATGCCTTTTGCAGGCACACCTGCTTAGCTCAGTGCAGGAGGAGGGCAATGCTAAGCTGATTTCCTCCATTGCTTCCCCCCAAAGCTGCTGAAGACCAGGAAGGGACAGCATGGTCTGTATTTGTGAGTAGGCAGGTAGAACCTACCATGTCCCTCTTTTTTTTTTTTTCAAATGAGGTGCAAGTGTCTCAATAATATACATCTCTTTCTGCATCTGCAAAACATCACAAGGTATTGAGATGTTACTTTGTTAATGCATGCGAAGAGCGTTGAAGATACAACTAAACAAGCTGATTATAGGACAGACACCTCTAACAGCAGGCCTGTGATGTCCCCTGCTTTCTGGGGTTTCTAATTCTGGCCTGAACACGCTTTGTGTAAAGTACCCTACAGGGTCTCTGTCCTTTTCATGTGTGGGACCTACACATTTGCAGGTGTGGTCTCCATCACTGACACTCTATTTTGTGTACAGGAGAAGTACATAGTGTGAGCAAAGACTGAAAATGCCTCTCAAAATGCCACAGCCGAAGAAAACATAGTGAACTGGCAGTGATGTGCCGTAACGTATTCTAATGCATTGGGTGATTTCATACAGAACAAGGAATCATTTAGAACTGTAATTATATTTTTGAAAAACATAATTGTTGCTTTTTAAAACCTTAAGGTAAATGACATACATTCCTGATACGACACCTGCAATATATACATCAGTCGCACCAAGACAGCCTTAATATGATTTAGAACAAAATAGAAGGTATTTGTCTTAATGAAGGGAAAGAGCCTGATGGGTTGGTGCAAAGTAGCAACAGAGAGTGGAATGGTCCCTTCCCAGGTGCCAAGCAAAGCCATAAAGGCAGGGCCAGCCTCTGAACACTGAAGTCACCTGGCTCAACCAACACCTAACAAGTCACACACAAGGCATAAGCTGCAGAGCTCTTAAGAGTCTTGCGTGTACTAGACACATAGAGGAGGGAGGATCCCTGAAGTAAAACTTTCTTTGGAAAATAAACAGTAAGAAAGCAGGTGCTTCCAGATAGAGTCTCCAAAACTGTGTTAAAAATCCAAGAGAAATCAACAGAAACTATTTTGAAACTATGGCTCCATGGGAAGTTAATGTTTCTCCACATAAACAAAAGATGTGACATCTCAATAGATACTGTTGAAAGCTTCCTCCTCATTCAATTTTTAAGGACTTACACACATAATTAGCATTCCTGAGGTTTTTCTGATGACAGGAGACTTGTCCAAATTCTGGGTTTCACCATCCCAAATGGTAAATCACCAACGTACAGCAAATAACAATGATAACAGAGTGCCCATGTGCAGTATGGACAGATGGGGTATAAAAGGTGGGCAACGGTATGGAAGGACAGCTTAGTCATTTATTCCTCTTACAGTGCTTGTAAAATGGTCGGAATTATCAATGAAGTCTCCTAAAGTAATCTTAATGCTATTGCAATACCTAAATCTTGACAGTGACATCTAACTCCATTAATATCAATTGACAAATCACAAAAATAAAAGTACTTCAATGGAATAAAAAGTTGAGTTGCTTAGCTTAAAGTTCCCATAGAAGCTACCAGACAGTGACTCTTTCATGCTACATATTCTTGCATTTACGAGATTGCCTGAACCCCATCAGTGCCTTTTCACCGTATCTGAGATTCTACAGAGATGCTAGAGGCTGCTCTTCAACATTCAGCATAGGGAAACACGTAGCTGGTATTTGTGTCCAAGTCAGCTTAGTATCATAAAAGAAAAAAACCAACCCAAACCCAAAACCAAACCACACAAAGAAAACTACCAAAGGGGAAAAAAAAATGGGGGGAAGGAGGAAAAGAGCAATAGAAAAAAAAAAAAAAAGAAAAAACAGAATTAGGAAGCAAAACAAGAGCATTAACGTTTCCACTGTGGAACCTGCGTAAAGTGAATTCAGATAAAGCAAAACTCCACTTAAGCTTGTGTGTGACTCCCAGTGTATGAGCAAAGTAGAACCAAAATCTCCATCATTTCAGTGCATCACAAGACAGAAAGCTGTAGTTTCCATTCCTACCCACCTCAGTAGAAGCAAATTACTAACAGAGATAGCAAATAGCCTAGTGAGTTCATCACTTCTGCCTATCCACATACACGTGTAAAATACCATAGATTAATGATGCACAAATGATCTTTCTTCTGTATACAGGGAGTGTGTTTGTAAAGGCCAGACCATTTCAAGTACTAGTGACAAACTGTGCAAATCTCTGCCTGTAGCTTTTGCAAATTTGTCCTATACTGCATTAGGTCAGCAAAATAAGGAAGAGACTGACTTCACTATACCAGAGTTCCACAAAACCACATTTCTTACCTAGCCTAGTAATCATTTAAATGGTAGGAAAAAATAATCCCCACCATCCTCCCCCCTTCAAAAACCTCCCAGCAAGTTAAGACTTTATTTCATCAAAATAATAAAAAATTAAAAAAATTAAAAATCCTCCTACTCACACTGGAGAAGCTTTATATCTATTAGGAGTTCCAGAGTCAGAAGAATCACCACCAATACTACACAGGCTACCAGGAAACTGTTGAGACTTGCACTGAGCAAAAATACCTGCCACACAGCTGCTCGTCTCCCACAGCACGGTTTTAGCCAGTTAGATCTAAGGAAATAAAATTAAGAGGAAAAACAAGAAAAGAAAAGAAGAAGTAGTGAAAAAGGAAGAGAGCTAAAGAGCAGTGAACTCACATTACATGTTCTGCGGTTATGGATACACTCGACAATAATGTACAAAGACTTTTATTGGTTTCTTTACCAAGGCAAACACTTGACAAGGACCTCTACCCTGGGGTCTTGTTTGTCACTCCAACCCTCTGGAGTGTACTGGTGTTCAAGTACCTTCCAGTGCACTGAGTAGCGCAGCCTGAATTACCATACATACGGGCTTCACTTTCTTCTCGGCTTACAGTTTTTGGTGTGTTGTTCCTGTGACATACCTGCTGCATTCACTCACAGGTGAGCACCACGGCACAGCAGGGCTCCGCTGCTGGCTTAACAGCTAAGGAAGTTTTCAAAGAATTTCTCTGCTATTGAGTGTTATGGTCATGCACCTTTATCCCTGTTTTAGTGTGCAGCAAGTCAGGCAAAAAACTGCCAAATCTGGTTTGCAACAATTGGTCCATGATTTCACAGACAGACCAGAGCGATAGGAATCTGGAGAACACCAAAGAACAAGGTCAGTGACTGCACAGCTACACCTATACTAGAAATATAGACTGGCTGGCAAAATGTCAAGCAACTGGCCAAGGCTGACTATTTGTTCAAGTCTCACCAGTCTGTTGGTGGAGGCCAAAAAGGACTTCCCCAGATTTTGGGGTAGCACAGTTTCAGGGGACAGCATACACCGGGGCCTGCTCCCAAACCTAGTTTAGATGAGGTCACCTTGTTCTGGAAGAAAAAGGTTTAAGCAAGAGGAAGGAAGCTGTGAGGAGGCTACAAGAACCAGAACTTTGGAAGGAACTTGAAGAATCAGTAAATGCTGCATTGTGCTAATGGAGATATGCACTTTCAACTGGGTTATTGACATTTTTTTTTCCTTTTGAAAATAACTGCAATAGGAATAACAACCCCATGGACTTCAGAAGGATAAAGCCCATCCTGATACTTTTTTTTCTCCTAAAACACCCCAACAGTTGCAATTTGAAACAGTATTGTGCCATTTCTCATCACAGCGGTTTGTATTGCTCTTGTGCTGGCCCACCTCTGAAAGTTCTGATGCTCACCTGACACTTCATAGTTTCAAAGCACTGTAAATACACATGAGCTAATAAAGAGCTGACATGATTTATTAACTAGGGGTTAAGCAGCTAGAAGCACACACAAGTGTGGAGCAGTAACCCCACTCTCTGAACCAAAATACCAACACACAAGGAGATCAATGGTAGTAAAGAAGGTAAGACAACACTTATCAATTCCAAAGAAACAGCTCTAGACTCAGTAACTCATAATCAAACACAGGGAAAAACATCACAACAAATTCTCTGCCATGCCCATGCTCAAAAATAAGTGCTCAGAGACATGATACTTGCAAGCAGAATTAAGCATATCAACTCAATACTTGTACTCGGATTGCCTGATTACCTGACCGTAAAAGACCTTCTCAACTGACTCTTAAAACTTCAAAGAAGATTTGACAAGTGTCGCTATCAGGAACATGCCCTTAGTTTAACTTTGTTATGCTTCTAGTGTGAATACAGGATGCACTAGATTTTAAATAGGCATTTTTAAAACATAAGGGGAAAAAGGCATCAGGACAGGGCTATTTTGCAAATTTGATCTTCCACGGATTTTATTTTACATCACCTCAAAACAGAGTAACTCATCTTTACAGCAACTGTTATTTTCCATTTGTTGTTGGGGTTTTTCCCTAGATCTTTCAGAAAATATTACTAGGGAATTACTCTGTTTAAATAGAACACTATCTCGTTCTATTCTCTTCCTGTGTTTATCCCCCCTTTTCCAAAAGACCTGCTTTGCCAGCATGTACGGCAGGGTGGTTTTCCCTCTTTCCCGTTCTCAGAACGATCAGCAGAGGGCCCAAGGCCCTTCCTTTAAAAGCTCTGCAGGGCCGGGATTTTCAGAGGCGCCAGGCAAAACCAACTGTGACACTCGGCACATATTGCATACAGCCACGACAACCGGTATTTAAGCTAATCATTCCTTACAGAATACTGAGGAACGTGGAGTTACTCTCTCCCTGCGCTGCTAGTATTCCACTGATGCCAAAAAGCTTTGGAATGAAACTATCTGCTTATAGCTGGAAAAGCAATCGACTGAAGAGGTCAAATGCATATCATCTGCACATTTACACCTATATATCACTCATAAAATATATAAATCGATCTCAAAGACACAAAAGCATTTAAAATTTAAGCACTGAAAAACCACCTCCAGTTTCATACCTTAATTCACACCAAGGTGCATTTGCTCAACACTCGTCCTGTGAACAGTCAGTGATCAGCATCTTCACACCACTGCCTAGCAGACCTCTTCCCAGGCTTCTTCCAAGTCCTCAGAATCCACTGACACTAACAATCACGCTGTGCTCTAAAAGGAGCACTGGTAAGTTCCTTTTCCAGGTGCTGCTCAGCTTATTCCTTGCTTCTTCAACGTTCCTACGTAGCAGAGGCCAGATCTTGCCTGGGGTTGTTGGGTTTTGGGTGGGTTTGTTTTTTTTACTTCTTGTAAAGGATGGACATAAATAACAACAGGAACTATACTCCAGCTGGAAATATGTTTTAGTAAGCCTGTTGACATGCTAACCACACTGACTCCTAATACATAAATCTCATCCCCTTCCAGCCTGTAACCTGCCTTAGAGTAGTAGCTTTCCCTACTGATGTCTGAGGGCTCATCCATTCAACAAATGAAAAATCTGCCTTTGAGCAAAAAAAATCCCTCCCAGAATTAGTGTAGGTTTAAAGTCACCTTCCAAATCCTGGCCACTTCCCCGGCACTACTGCAAAGCTACACTACGCTTAAAGCTCAGATTAGAAGTTCAGCTACACAGACCTTTCAGAAGAATAAAAGTTACTGCACACAGCTCCTAAATTCATGCAGAGGTCACATGCTAACCACACACAAGTAGAACACATTTTCCCTCAGTCGGGACAATACCTACGTGGTTTGTTAGATTAAGATTAAGACCAAATAAAAGAAAAAGTGTCCTATTCAATTTGGAGGACAAGTACAACTTCTTCAGGTGTCCTGACTGTGTTATCTGTGGATGACATGCACTATATGGATACAAGTATCCAGGACAACTTCACTGTATCACTTCAGGCTCATTACTTACCTCAGTTACTCCATCTATACAACAGGAATATTATTTACCTTTCTTACAATGCCTGGATGAAGTAAATAAATGTACTAGGATGGGAATTTCTTGGTTGATGGTGATAAAGGGCTGTAAAGTTTTGTTATGAGACATTACAATATATGTAGTGGAATTTTACCAGGGATAATTCTTTTTGAAGATACTTTCACACAGGGCTTTGCGGAAAACCAATCTGTCATCATCACTGCTAGTTTTATTAATAAACAGCTTGGAAAAAAGAACATAAGGCAAAACTGGGAAAGGTTTAACATATTTATTTGGTAAGGAACCACTACAAACAATTTGCTCAAGCTGTTAACAGCTGTCACTGTTTCTATTTTCTGGTCTTGCAAACAAATACCCCCAATCTGCATTATACCTTACCCTGCCTTTTTTGTTGTTGTTGTTTGTCCTTTTGGCCAAACAGCAAGTGTTTGTGTCTTGCAAGATGGCTATGCTCAGAAAACAGAAGGATGGATGAGATCCAAATCCCTACCTGAAGGAGTAGAAAGGCCACAGTCAGGAAGTGACAGAAACACACCAAGGCTCAGTAACAACACAAAATCTGGCTGAGGCCAACAGACAGCAGAGCCTCACAGCAGGTGACGGGGAGCAGCTGGGCATCTTGAGCAACTCCAAGGAACAGAGAGGTCTCAGCTCCCTTTTCATGGACATCTCCTACAAGCTTAGTTCAACTACAGAAGTTTTAACTATTGAGTTATTAACTATTATAGTGTTATTAACTACTTCACCCTTTTTTTCCCTAAAAGTTTTACTATTTCTAATCCCATGGCATTTCTTGGAGGACTGCAGCAAAACTCCTGCACAAATGGCAATACAGATTCCCCCAGTTTCCTGCCTAAACTCGCACATGGCCAGTTTATACACTTCTGCTCTTGTGCCAACATTGTTCTTCAGCTTGATTAGTTCTTCTCCCTTGCTGGCATTTTGTCCACAATGCATTCATACACAGCAATGGCATCCCCTCATTTAATTTAATTAAGGCCTGTGCTTTTTGTAAAACCGACACTCAGCCTCTCCAGCTGCCCCAGTAGTCCCTTCTGCATGTGAAAACAGACATCTAGAGTAGTTCATAATATTTTGGAACAGGTTTAATTACATGAATGCTTCCCAGCTTTAGCTGAAGTACATTATGCTTTCTAGGATCATTTGTGCCTTCTTTATAGGTGCATGTCACACTGGTTGCTCTCAGACCTCCTGTGACTACCTGGTATATCACTCCTCTCATTCAAAAATTGCTTATTAGGCTATTCCTTTTTATGCTACGGTCTTTAAGGGAAATATTAACATCATGCTCAAAACCAACCTTCAATAAATATAAGAAGAGTCATACTAGTTCAGAACAAAGGCTTGGTATCCTGTCTCCAGTAGTATCCATGAACAGTTGTCTCACAACAAGTAAGAACATGGCAAACATTTAACACTACCCCTTAAAACTCTCATGGCATCCAACTATTTTCAACTTGGGTGACTTCCTGAGACAGACATGGTTTCTCTCATTCTGCTTAGCAACCTTCAAGGAATTTCTCTTCCACAAACTTGCCCAACCTAGAAGCAGCCACACATCCTTATCCATCTTCCAATTTTTGCACCAAGCCGTATCTTAGCCAACTTAGAAAATTAATTCCAGTGTTAAGCTGGATAAAGCAGACCCCAGTCATTTCCACTTGCCAATAAAGAGCTTTGCAAACAGAGGTCTGTGGGTTACAGCAACTACATTTGTACACATAAAAAAGTACACTGGAAAAGCAAGTTCTGTTGGAAAAAATGCACACAGATCTACAAATCACAGAAGGCTGAAAATCACAGAGACAGAAGATGTTTTGTTCAGGTATTTTGGGTTTTTTTACTTATAGTAGTGCTCCCTACACCAGTTGGTGTTACTGGTAAGAGACATACACTCAAGGGATTTAGGTACTAAGGTAAACACGATTCTGGAAAACAATGTTTCCGAAGATAAACTCTTCAAAGGATCTGTGCAGGAGAAGGAGTTTCTAAATCGCTGAACATCACTGAAACACAGCCCACCCGATCACCTCGCAGGTTCTGTTGCACTTTCCTGCTGCAGTGCAGGTCTTAGTTTTGGACCAGAGCACAGAAAGCAGCAGTGATCTAGTATTGCGCAAAGAACAAATCAGCACCACAGTCTCTCATTCACTGTATGTTGCTGTTCAGCTTTTGCACCATCTTTCTGGATTCAGACTGTGGCTGGCAGCTAAAAATAAATTTAAAGCCACTTTTGTAAATACAAGGAGCTTGCTCACTACAGAAAATAGCTCTGTCCTCCAAAACCTTTGCACTTTATCTCAAGCTTGGACATTATTCACCATTTATCAACACAATGTGTGCTGAGATTTGCATGAGGTGCAGCAAACTTTTCTGTAAAAAGATTGCTTTTACATGATGTTGCCAGATAAAGACAAGAAAAGCAGACAACAAGAGAAATGTGAGAACATTGTGCATTTCAGTTCTTTCAGTTAAAGCACTTTGTAGTAAACACAAGTAAAATACCTCAAAGAGATCAAAATAAAGACTGGAAGTTAAATATGAAAATCAGAGCTAACAACATCCTTCTGATGCAATTACAGAAGACCAGCTGAAGAAACAGACATCCCTTCCTCCCAGGACAGGGGAACACACTCATCAGTGAAGGCGTGCAACCAATTTAAAATGAAAAGCACACAACTCTTTCCTGTGTTACCTTCTGAATCCCTGCACACCTCTCTTTCCTGTTCAGGTTTGGTTGTCCTTTCTCTCTCTCTCCCTTCCTACATTGGGTTTTGGGGTTTTTTTTATTCCCAACATTGCCACTGTTTAATGCACTCTCTAGCTTTGACCAAACAAATCTAAGGCTATGAACAGATGATCATAAATGATTAAATTACAATGGCACGACTATTTACAGCTAATGCTGAGTGAGTCACATTAACTGTATGGTCTCCCAACCTTTAGAGCTGTTTATGTAAAACAAGGTATCTGAAAGCACCTTCATGTTTCCAATGTGTTTAACATACAAAAATTCAAGAGCTGCAATCTAAACCAAAACCAACAAATAATTTAAAGCCGGTATATCTCTCTCCTTTCTTTCTACCCCCATGAAGCACAGTTTTTTAGCAACAGACAGGCTCACTTCCTAACTGCATATTCACCAAAAAACCTCTACAAGAAAACCCAGCCTGTTATGCAACTGTCTGTAAATTTGTTTATAATCTATTATGAATGATCCCTCCTAATTGGAACTTAAGGAAAATACAGGAAGGAGAGATTTTCTGTACCCCTGCTTGTCGTTAGCACACTTGTACCACTGTCTGCATTTTGTCAATTTTCCAGCTATTCCCCACCATCCATATTGGTCATTGATGCAAAAATATAAGTGAGAAATTAATTTTTGAAAAACAGAAAACAGAATACTTGATTGGAAAAAAAGAAATGAAGAGTGGCACTTAAAGCTAATGTTAACATTTAAAAATGTCCTTAGCTTTCTGGGTGATTAATCTCCTTAAAGAAACGTTTGCATACTCTTTTCATGCAGAGCTAGTTCAGTGCAAACACAGCCTCCCTGATAAATTCACACACACAATTGAAATCTGCAACTTTGCTGCTGCTCTTTGCACATGAGCATCACCTAACCCATCACACCACATGCTCTCCTTGGCATCCAAGGTGCGTGTTTTTGAGTAACTTTCTCACATATATGCTTCCAGCCTATGCCTCCTATGTCTGTGCTCCCAGCCTATGCCTCCTGTGTCTATGCTCCCAGCCTATGCCTCCATCACTCCCTCAATGTCTCAGCAAGGAGTACAGCACACAGCGGCGCTATCCAAGGAGGATTCTAATGAGTCACCTGCAGCACAGGTCAGCAGGACTACCAAGTAATGAGCATCACACTCATACTGGTTCCAAGAACCAAGCAACTACTACTACTTCACAGTGCTACACCAGGTGGAAGAGATAAACCTTTATAAACAGTGACTGCTACAGTCATGTAAAACTGAAAACGTTTGAGTTACACACTGTTGGCATTTGCCAGAAAATTTCCCTTTTCTGAAGCGTAAGCCCCACAGCTCTGTTAGCAGCAGGCACACCAGCCCCACCGCAGCTAGGCCGCGAGCCAGATGCAGGAACCCCTCCTGTCCCAAACGCAGAGACCACAGGCCGCTTACCCCTCCTTCAGTGCAAAGGTGGCAACGCCAGCCCACCCACAAGACTGATAACAAGAAAGTATTTTCAGTGCAGGTTCCATCCAACTTAACCAACTTCCATCATGTAAACTGTTATGCGTATCCTGCTGCAGAAGTCTAGAGAGGGGAAAGCATTTTTGCTCAATCCACATGAGAAGACGACACATCCTGTGTTTTGTCTGAGGCGTTTTGGGAGAGCAGAAAGGTTTTTCTTGCCTGATTACCCTTTCGCTACTTACAGGTGTACTTCAGGGACAGGCTTAATGTGCCGTCTAATTGGCAGTCCTTTCTTTATTGCTTAGCACAGAGATAAGCATTGTAAACTAAATTTCTAACAAAAACAGCTCAAACTGACCACAAAATTCCTTCAACAACACTGGCAGATGGGAACTGACTGCCCTGAGCATTTGATATGATACAGCAAAGACCCATCAAATTGCACAAAGTCAGATTTTTATTTCAGTATTTTTAAAGCCATGGGAATGTCGATTTGCTGTCTAGCAAAAGACAGACCATAATTTTCCTTTCCTTTTCTTTTACTTTCTTGTGGGAGGGATAGTTAGTCTGATGCCAACTGAAAGCTTACAGGCACACAGAGAGGGCTGAGCTATGACCCACCTCTTCCTGCTTGCCTATTCATACCAGGGTATTTTAGTAGTCTCTGGTATCAGCAGTATCTCTGGTATCTCCACCCACATCCTGCATGGAAGCGCTGGGGTAACAGAGTTTCACAGTTATGAATAGGGAACTGTCAGAAACTATGGGGACTTGGATATTGTCTGCTACCTCCTGTGCTGGCCTTCCCACATCACTCTCTCCATACATGGGGGAGAGGTAGATGTCTGTTCCCATACCAAACTGATCCGACCCACACACACTATGTCCTTCTTACTCAGGTGAAACCCGGTCACATCTACCACCAAGGCTGTAAGAAAAATGACACCACATTCATTTAGCCAGGCACATTCCCAACTGAGTGATGAGGTGGGATAGGGACAGTATTTTACTTTTGCTACTGGGCTTCTTGAGTTCAGCTCTGCTCCTAAATTTCACAGGGCATCAGTTGCGACCAGTGCTTCTGAAAGGAAGAAGCCGCCATTCCCACAAGGCAAATGCAGTCCTGGGACACATCTGAACATACCCAGCCAAAATGCTTTGAGACATAAACCTAAAGCTCTGAATTTTCTTGAAAGAATTCACTCTGGAGCTGGGAGGTCTGGATGGCACTGGCTTATTTCCCTTCAGACTGATAAAGCCACAAAAGAAGCCTGTGTGAAGGAAGAGATCTCTGCTGTGGAAAGGAATTACAAGTATATTTCCACATGTAAGACCACAAAGCTGCTCAAATGGTTACAGTGGGAGATCTGTGCACTTTGACACAGTGAAGAATTGAGTTTCAGATCATAAAAATCTATAAAAATGCGTATTTGAATTGAACTGGTATTTACTCAGCACCAAAATAGCCTGAGGGTTACACCTGCATACTCAAATTAATTTTCAAGTACCTCTTTTGCTATGCAGGGTATTTTATGTTACAGTTGTACCGTACTTATATAACCTACTTGAAATGTATTTCCCCTTGTTTGGAGTAACAACTTTCTGGAGATGTCTCTCAAAGTCCAATTCGGAAAGAAATTAAAGGCAAGAGCCTTCCCCACATACTGCTTCCTGACTACCCCGCGGAATACCTGCTGAGCAGAGATCAAGCAGGTCTCACTGCTGATTCCTGCGCACAGGCTGAAACACATTCAGCTGTTAATAAATGAAGGCTTATACAAAGCCTTTTAATGTCTTCATCAATGAGAGCTCTCTATGACTTGCTGTGAAGTGCTCTTAGGTGGATCTTATTGACAGTGGAGCATATATACGTTTGGTGCAACCCACAGTGGAAGGGGAATCACAGAATCAGAGGGGCTGGGCACAAGCGCTCACCTAATCTGTCCCAGCAGATCTTAAGTGATAGCGTTATCAGTCCTGACAAACGCATCTTCTTAAAGACATCTAGCGGTTGCAGCTCTATTACCCTCCGCCCCACACAAACCAGGAGTCTACCCCAGCACTTCTGCTACCCTCATTATTCTCTTCTTTGCTGCAATTCGAGCTTTTTACTTCTTGTCCTAAACGTCATGAAGATCAATAACAGACTGTTCTCTTCCTCACTTGAAGTCTTCTAAGTTCCCCTGAAAGTCTGTTCTTCCCATGGAACACAGTTATTTCAATCAGTACTCCAAGGCAGGCTTTCTGAGCCTCTTATCACTCTTACTACCTTCCCTCTGGATTCTCTCCAGTTGACCCAAATCTTTCATTAAAAATTTAGTATAGCAGTAGTCCACCTACAGGCGCTGCAAGCCTGAACCAAGCACCAGTATGACTTCTAATGTCCTGTAGGACAATGAGGCTATGCTACTGACACTGCATTATGCTTGGGCCAATGCTACGAACTGATTAAGATCTTTTATTCCAACGAAACTGGAACAGTTGTTCTATGACAACAGGAGTAATAAGCACATACATTATCAAAGACAATGTTCTCACCTAAGTAAATGACATGATTCAAATCATTCTGTTAGAAGTATAGCATCGTTCCAGCAGTACTAAGTCATTCCCTCTCAGTCAGATGTGCAAGAATCACAGCAGCCAACCCTCTGTTACCCTGAAACACCTTTCACTAAGAGCCTTCACCAGGCCATTCTGCTTGTTTGATGGGCTGGATGATTGGTCTAGTTTCCCTTGACAGGAAGCTTCCAGACTGTCGTCAAACAGCAGCTATGAATCACTTAAAATTATAAAGAGCCTCAAACCAGGAGAGATTAGTAATATTAGAAGTCACTTCCATCCTGTGACAATGGTTTTAGGGTGTTTGAGGACAATTGGCTGCACTTCCCCAGCTCAAGGTTTTCTCTTTTACAGGTCATGAAATTCTTATAACCTAAAACTATAAAATAAAATAAAAATCTGTCCTTTGCACTTACCCTTCTCTTTGGTACTCCTCATCCAAATTCGACAAAAGCTGTGACCCAGCCACAGACAGATCAAGTGCAGCTAAAGGTAGATCTCGATAAGCAAAATTAACAAGTTGTACTGGAGCAATGCTTTTGGTCTCTTCTTCTACTTGCTGTGAAATTATCTCAACTTCTGAAACACCGCCTTCAATTGCAGGCCTGAAAGATATAATAAGCAAAATAAAACTCCCTCTCTCTCTACACACAGAGAAATATAAATGAATATAAATAAATAAATAAGCAAGTAAAAATAAGTTAAAGACAAGGACTTCACAGAATCCTAAGAAGCAGCAACTTCAAAGGCCTTTGCAAGGTCACTGAGGGAGGTGTCCTCATTGAGGGGACAGGACAGATCTCTCCAAACTTGTCTTCGGTAGATCCCACTGATATCAACAGAAACCCCACAAGGAGAATAGCATTTCACTCCACTAGATTTGCTTCCAAAGCACTAAGTATAAATGGATGTGCTATAAACAAACAAAGAAAGAAACAATGTATGAACCCAAAAGCAAAGGCATGTAACTACACCAACTAAAACCTCACTGCTTTGTAAGTTAGAGCAGTGAGCAATGAATAGCTAAGCTTTTTAATCATTATATACAAATGAACTGTTAATTAATGGATGTGGTTTGACCCCTCTTCCACTGTGGGTCAATATTCAAATAGTTTTGGTGGATGGTGACCTGGTAACAAGTTATTTCAAAATAATTCTGAAAGGAGAACAAGGACTCAGAAGAATTAGAGACTCCTTTATACAGTCTATCTTAACTGTCCTGCTGTACAGCTTCTGTATCTGAACACATACTCTTCTACCACCCCACAAACATTAATGGGAACTCCATGCAGGTAAAACTAGTGTCTGACCACGTATATGTCTTCCACAGTTATAACAGATAAGACTTTATCTAGAAACCCAAACTTTGTCAGTGAGCGTACTATCTAGTGCACGTGAAGGATGACTTCGTTGCACGAGACAGCTTGCATGTCAAGGCCCAGCAGGGACTGATCCCTTGCAGTACACAGCAAGATCTGCTTGCTCCACTTCATTCAGAGTAGGTACAAGCATAAACTTCTCAAGCTTTCATGCAGGGAAGCTAGTTAACTTCTGAAGAAATCTCAGGCTACTTGTCAGAGGTTTTCAACAGCAAGTGTGAGGATACTTTTTCCTTAGGGATATAGTTAAAAAGCGCTAAGCACCCAACTTCCCTCTGGTATTTGACTGCAAAAGCTGCATTGGTGATTCTGTTTTAAAGATGATGATTAAAATCTTTCAACTATTCACGCAACCTGAATAACAGTTCAATTTTTTCCCAGAAAAAAACCTAATTAATAATTTAGAAGAATTCTTATCTCATATATTTTGTCTAAGGATGTGGGTGAAGGAACTAAAATTCTTTTTCACATTGAGAGAGAAAGATTCTATTGGTCAGAGCCTCACCATTAGACTAACCCTTTCAGATGGAAAACATTACTTCTAAATTAAAAGGAGCTAACTGCTGCCAGCATTACATAAAAAAGGAATTTAAAATATCAGAAGTACATGGCAGAGAAAAGCTGCAAGCAGAGGTAAAAGGAAAGTAGAGGGAAAAGGAAGCCTTTGAACAACCTAAAGGCTTATTTTATTTTATTCTTTGTCTAACTCATAATAGAAAGCAGTAAAGCAGTGAGATTCCTTTATTTCCAACACAATTGTATTCCTCTCTAAACAACCCGAAATCAGAAGCCCAGAGGGAGGAGCTAACGTTAGCAAGAATTTTCTTTCTTTGATTTTCACCTTTAGTACCATGTTTAGACATCTACCTTTAGAAGTCCAAGCTGATTCAGTTTTGCATGGAAGAGCATACAATGATCCAACTTCCAGTATTATAAGGGAAAAGGGAGATGGGTTGGTGCTGCTTTCCCTCTCCCAACAGTATTTGCCCTCCATATTCTAAGACAGACTAAATGACAGGGTCTGATGTGACTGAAAATCAAACAAACCAACAGACCAGTGTTGGCAAACAGCTCTGGGACAGGTTTGGTGGCAGGAGAGAAAAAAGGGAAATTGATCTGAAAAGAATATGACGTACCAGTTTTCACCCGCTGGCTGTTAGTAACACACCAGCCGTGCTTACACCATTCATGTTCTTCCTGCTAGTTCACACTCTTCAGACAACACACCAAATCCTGCTACTTCTCCAAATACCAGCTTTTCCTTCTGGTAACACTGATAGAACCTTCTTGATGTCACATCGCTCATTCTCCTACAGGAGGAACCTGTTCCCTTCTATTTACCATAAGTTATAACTACCCTCACATGGTACTTACTGAGGATTGGTCATGTTGGAGGATGCAATCAAATCAGCAGTGGTTCCAGTATGTAACTAATTCCAGCTTCTCTGCACAGAAGTTCTAGCCTTCAAAGATTAGGTCGCTGTGAGAAGCCAAACAAAGTTATCTGAAACACTGTTGGAAGATCTCTGACACAGGCTTTGGTAGCTAGGAAAAAATATAGACTGGAGAATACCATGTAAGAAACAAAAAATTTAGCAAAAAATATATCAAGAGACACTCTGTAAAGCTACCGTCAAGATTATATGCTAAATAATTTTTAAAAATAACATATAAAAGCATACTCATTTTAATTAAATGGAAACAGTAATTGGCAAATTAGAATATTACTGACAATAACACCAAAAGAATTCATAATAATGGAAAATGCTTCTTATACTAAACTTTATACTGGAGTCACTGACAGGCCGAATTGTTAGCATCAGTCAGGTAGTTACAATAAAGACACAGATACTTGATACCAAGTAATTAAATGGAACTTGCATCTTTTGTAGAGCCATTTCCAAGGCTTTATTTCATGCCTCGTAACCTTACAATACCCCGATGATCTCTCGAGGTCCCTTCCAACCCTTATGATTCTGTGCAAATGGAGTCAATGCATTCTCATTTTTTTCAGATAACGCGCCTGCAAAAAGAAAGGGTCTACACTGTGATCCCCCTCCTCAGGTAGATAAGTCAGCCAAAAGCAATCTTATTATTTATATGAACAAAAGAAACAGAGTCAACTTTAAAACAGAAAAATGCACCTATTTTAGACAAACAAGCACACTCCATTTATCCATAACCTTGGAATACTTCTGAAGTCAGAATAAGCCAACTTTTTTCAGATAAACCTTCCCTGCCACAGCAGAGACTTGATTCAACATCCAATTGGTATCAACTGGAGTATCTTCCCTGGCATTCGTAGTCCTTGAATTATTTCATTTGTTATATCCTTAAGGTAGAAAAACACTAAAACCTGTGCCTAAAATTATGCATGTTTAAATCACACACTGAAGGGATTTGGTGAATCCATACCAGTGACAGCTTTATGATAGCAATTTTTACACCTACCAGCACAACAAAGCTAAAATACAGCTGTCAGCCCTGTTTTGCGGCATTGGCTCCCTAACGTCTCAGTCTGGGTTGATATTTTACAACACTTAAAAAAAAGTAATCAAAAATTTTACCCAAACCAATTGTTCTAAGCACTCTGCACCTCCTACTATACCTGTCCTTGCAGGCCTGGAGAATAAAAGGTAAATGGGGATACAGCTCATTTAGGAAACAGGAATAAAACTGATGGAAAGTGGCCACAGAAGACAGGCAAACAGAGAGAGATATGGGAGTTTCTTAGCACAGTAAGAAACTCAACATTTATTCAGGAGGCAGTACAGCTGTAATACTCACAACCTCCCTCCCAAAGGAGGGTTAGAAAAAAATTAATGACAAAAAATATACAGCCAGGTTTTTTTTAAAAACTCTTATTTTTGAGATTAATCTCAGAATTTTGAGAGCACTTAAGTCCTAACAATGGGGCCAGCAACACACAGGAAACAAACATGAAATATTTACCTCTCCAGAATACAGACTCAGTCTTTTATTTTTTTTTTTTTAAAGCTATTTTTAAAAGTTCACATTCACAGAGAATTTAGTTTTAACAACCAGATCTGACCTGTGGAGATGCCAACAAGCCAGACCCGCAGGAGTTGGCAGATCTACAGACAGTTTGCTCACCACCAGGACTGAAGGAGCAACTGGCAGCTGGGCAGCAAGCTCTTCTGATAGCTCTGATGGCTCCACAGGGAGCAGAGTCCAACTCGTCTTAGCTGAAGGGATCGTTACCATGACATAAGGCGTTCATAAAGGTGAGACAAGGAACGTGGAAAGAGACCTGAAAGGAGATAGAGGGAGTCAAGTCTCCAAAGGACTCAGTGGAGCCGTCCTGAGAGAAAAAGTGGCAAAAAGTGAGTAATTTCTGGTACAGATGACTGATGTATGAGCTGATTTAATGAATCAAAATG
Source organism: Porphyrio hochstetteri (assembly GCA_020800305.1). Taxonomy (NCBI): domain Eukaryota; kingdom Metazoa; phylum Chordata; class Aves; order Gruiformes; family Rallidae; genus Porphyrio; species Porphyrio hochstetteri. Next base: position 10,768,459 of record CM036915.1, on the reverse strand, counting down.
CAAGTAGTTAATATGTACAATAAGAGGGCAGCACAGCCAAAACCTTTGAAATGGACTCAATAGGTTGTGTATATCTATATCCTAAAGGGATTATTATGATTTGTGTTTCTTTTGAGGCTTTATGCAAGCAACAGAACTGTTTTAACATCTAATGATATTTGGCAGAAACTTGTTCTTTCCATCCGCTCTACCTCATCTATTTGTTCTGTTCAAAACTTCCTTAAAAAACAACCTTTTCTAGCAGCATGAAACATTTCCAAGTTCCATGGGAAATTTCTGTGCAACTGAGTGGCTGTTAAAGGCTACAAGGAACAGCAGGGAGATCTCATTCTTCTGTACTTACCTCTCATTTGCATTCCTAGAGGACACAGTGGAGGCAAAGAGCAACGATGTGGCTTTCCTCCCTACCAACAGACAGGGCAGAGGGTAACCCTTGGCTATTCCATCCACCAGCCAAGAGCAGAAATCTTTCCATACAGCCCTTTCCACACCTATCCCATTTAGTAGACAAAACCCCCCCTCATTTCTCATGGTCTCACCCAAAGGAATTAGTTGGGGGGGGTTCACTTCTTGAATCTGAGGCCAGACAGCACACAGTGTCTGTTGAGTAGCCATGTGAGTATGTGCAGTGCCCATTTTGCAACAGTTCAGTAATTGTGCTTGTTCGTGGTGTAAGTGCTTCCAAGGCGAGATAGCCGTAGAAGCAGCACGGTTTCTCAGGCTAAACAAAATTAGTCTTAAAAAGAAACATGACAGAAAAGAAAAAATTGTCCCAAAAGGTTTCTAGTGCAAGTATTGAGGTGGTGTAAAACCCCAGAAATCTTCACTGGACTAAATGACTGACATATTGTCTTGTCTCATACCAAGAATACAGTGCAACCTAATGGGAAGCACATTTCTACATGGGGTTTTCTGTAGTTTGTAGACGAGTAGCTAGACGAGTAGCCCAGCTTAAAATGTGCAGGATCACAGTTCAAATCCCAGCAAAGCTGACTCAGCTCTTCACTGAGGCACTAGGTGAAGGAAATTGCACCCAGTTCACTGAGCTCCCCCTGAGGCAAGACCTTCAAAGCACTCAAGTGCAAAGCCCTTCAGCTTTCCTCTGGTCTTTGCACAGGTGTTACACACACCAGCGTTTCTCAAAGCTCCTGCAAGGTAGCCTTTGTTTGATAGCCATTTCTTTCACCCTCTCCTCCACGGAGGCAGCAGCAAGCAGCCACTTCACAGTTCACGGGCTCTGCGCAGAGAGCAGGGTCATGCGCTGTAGTTGAGCAAAGGTTCCTGCTGCTGCCCTTGCCCAGCACACATCCTGCCCGTTAATTTGTTAATGTTTAGATCAACCATCTACTGTCAGTCACCACACCTTGGCTGTAGTTTGCTAATAAAGAGATAAAGTCCAGCTTAAACAACACAAAACACAGACAGCCGTACATTAAAGCGTAGCATGCATGAGATGGTGTTCGTAGGTGCACTCTAAGCTTAAAGAAAAAAACACCTGTACTCCACTTGCGCATAAAAACCAGGACTTTTAGCATTGGTTTAAGCAGTGTTAGAAAATATGTGCCACAAAATAGTGGGGCCAGTTGGGGCAGGGAGTTGGAAAATGGTTTAATTTAAGCCTTTTGCACCAAAGTCTCTAGCCACTTCCACCCTGTTTAGCTGGGCTAAAGGTACGATGACATGCTTCAGAGGGCTTTCCTGCACTTGCTCATGTTCTGAGGAGTATTACCACAAAGCTGTGAGCTTCTAAACAAAACACACAGACTAACTGAAACATCTGAATTTATGTAGCTACAAAGCCAAATTCTAACATGTGCTTCTAATGAAAGATTCCTTCACACAGTCCCCCAACAGCAGCTTAGACACATGGACAGGCTTGGAGTTTGCATCCAGAATAAACGCAACCAGGCAGGCGTTGAGGAAAACCATGGGTTGTTGGTACTCTTGCCCAGCTTCTGCTCCTTCCTCTGCACATGCCATAGCTGTGTGTCTGTGCACAGGCTATTACTGGGAGCTGGACCTGGAAACTGATTTGGTATGTCAATCAACAACAACAACATTTCTACCCTGCTTTTTTCTTTTTACAGCAGGATGGCTTCCCTGATACAGGTCACAGTACAGCTCCAAAAACAGTTATGTCAGCAAAACTGAGAGGGTAGGGCAGTGCACCGCGGGCACAGCCATAGAAACAAACAGCATGGCAGAGGAATACTTAAGATCAGAGATACTGAAATCAAAGAGGATGTGTTGAGCCCTCACTACCAGCAATATCCAACTAGAGTAAACACCTGACCTAAAAATGTCTAACAGACTGGGGAAGGGCTAGGCTGTAAAATGGCCTCTATGTGGGTTTTTTTCTCCTTCTGTTTCACACTGGAGCATTTTATTCTGAATAGTACCCCTCAGGAAAGGGCATTTTGTTTCCTTTGTGGGGAAAAATGCATTCTTATTTCAGTTTATAAGTTAAAAATCTTATACAGTCTAAAGGTCAAATGCAAATGATGGCAATTAAGGTTCCTACTGGGCAATCCTAAGGAGGTCATGGAGCTATGCAGAAAAACAGAGAGAAAGGAAAAGAAGGAATACTTTGAAACAGGAGTAGGGAAACACCTAAGCAGGCTTTCAAAAAGGCAAATGTGATTTAAGGGAAGCTACATTTAGCTCTGGGGAATTGGACCAGCCAAATTTCTCTTGTCATTAACACCACTGATGTCACCCTGAGGATCAACATGAACAGGATGCGATCGGTCCTCTCTACTACTGCAAGTCACATTTCTTGAACTGAAACCAGGCTCCCTGGGCTCGCAGCTTGACAATTCTGACAACTTTTGCTTTAACCTCTCTGTGAGGATTTGAACCAGCTCCACACATCTGCATTTAAAAATTTTTATTAGAAAATTTTATTGGTCATGTAACATCAAAACTGTTTCCTTCAGAAATCCAACAACTTGCACTTCTGAAGGGGAAGCCCTGAAAAGCTCCTGCAGGCGAGGCCCCAGAAATTCCTTGCTTCACTTCAGGTTGAACAGAACTGTTTGGGGTGTTTCCCCCCTCAGTGGATGAACAGGTTCATTATGATTAAAAAAACCCAAAACATTTCTTTTGATTAAACTGACCCTTCCTAATCCCACACTTATTTCAGCCAAGAGTATGATGAAATATTTGTTCATATGGCTCTGTATAAATGGGTAAGGAATACTTCCTTTATTTGTTTTTAAAAAATAAAAGAACTAGATTTGGCAAAAGACTCTGAAAGAAGAGATGTCACACAGAAAACTGTCAGCAAACTAATTGATACATATTATTTTAGCACTGTAGATTCCCAATTCCATTCATTAGCATAAACATTCCCATGAAGCATCCAGAAAGGAAAGAGCTTTTTATTTCAAGGAAGAAATGCTGAATTTTTCATCTTTCTTACACAGGTATCTCCAGTAAAGCTTTTAAATACATCCTATTAAAAAAATGGAAAAAACCTTCCAACACAGTAAAGTTATTTAGATTGGAAAAAATCTGGCATTCATAAATTAGGGAACAGCAGATTTGTACTTGTTCATGCAGCCATAATTCTATCCCCTTGTGGGATCATCCTATATGCTGAAATTAAGCAGAATGCTGTTTGGGGAAAAAAGAGCATGTGATCATGTCTCGTTTTTCGTAAGTACAGCTCACAGTTTCTAGAGAGAAGTTTAGACAGGCCAAAAAGGAGAAAAACACACACAATTATAACAACCTCTGCAAATTCATCCTAATCATTGGCTGAATCTTGAAATTTTCAGTACTACCAGTCTGCTCTACAAGACAGATCACACTAGCTGGAGCAAAGCTTTTAGAAGACTAGACCAATGCAAACTCCCAGGAGAGCCCATCCACTCTTCCAAGGAGCTTGCAGATGTGCAGCACATGGCACTTCAGACAGAAAGAAAGAGGCGGAACCTCTCTGTTTGGGATGCCTATGAAAACACTTGCTCCACTCATGCTCCTTCCCTATGCTGTGTCTTCACCTAGAAAGTGGGGAGTAAGGGCAGGGGCTGTGCAGCAGGTCCACAAACAAGAGTTGTGTGACGTGCAAACACTCCAGCACAAACGTGCTTTCACCACACACCAGTGCTGCCCTGCCAGCTCCTTCGTGCTCTCGCCCTAGCTCAGCTACGTGGTGCCTACTCCGCTGTTCCGACAGACCACCAACTTTTTCCAGAGAAGGCACATGCCCAGCAGGTACTGCAGCAATCCACAATGTGGCTAGTTCTGAAGATGCATGGGGCAAAATGAAGGTACTTCTCTGGACTGAGGGCCTTCTGCTTGCCAAATTTTAACACTCCAAGGCAAATAATGGGAACAATCTGGCATCTCACAAATCTGGAAGAACTGAGTAACTATCAAAGCTACTCAAATAGAAAGTTTGCTCTTAGCTCCTTAATAAAGAGCAAACATTTATTCAGCAAGAAGATTACTTACTGGATCTCTGCCTCTGGAGTAACTCTCCAAGCTTGCCATTTACCTTACTTTTACAAACTTCATCCATTTAACTGGAATAAACTGGTAATTCCAACAGTTGCTCTCTATAGCTTCACCATGTGGTTGAAGTGGAAGGAAAAAACCCTACACCATGGGGCTCTTCAGCCTAGAGAACAACAACAAAAAAACAAACCAAACAAACAAAAAAAAAAGAGAATAATCAGATATTTAGAAGGTCCATTTGCAGATTTGTCCTGTCTTTGATGTCTGGAGCTGCTTAACAAGAAGGGAAACCACAAAAGCATTCTTGCTGTTTCACATGTGCACAGGGTAGAAGGCTGCCAGCTTACACTATTTCACTGCATGTCTCATCTCCTGCTCTGCTTATGGCTCCAACCGCTGGAGATGGTACCTTCACATGAGAAAAAGTGAGGTCATATGTACATATACAAAGCAGCACCACTGAGACCAGGCGTGGCTCCTAGTGAGAAGGTATCTCTACATCTCTTTAGAGCCCAGCACAAAGATACTAACAGGGACCATGGGCTTGGATAAACAGCTTTGAGAAGATGCTGTGCTGATACTGATTCTGGGCTCACAGTTGAAAACCTCAGCATTAGTTAGTGTTTGCTATGTGCCACTGCACAGGAACAAGCCTGGCATCAACAGCTCCACTGGACTGAAAACAACGGCTTGGGTTTTTTCCTGGTCTGGGAAATTAAATGACTCTGGGCTCAGCCAACACATGGTTAGAAGATCATTTGGACAAATTTCTTAACGGAGGCATCCCCACCCCTCCACCTGAGGTTTTTTTTGTGCCACAAGTTCTGGCTGTCATAAGAAAAAACAAACCACAAACTCTAATCTCCCTTGAATTAAATACTGAATTTAACCCAAACACAGCTGAGTTTCCATCTGCTTGGCTAACAATTCCAGTTCTGAATTTCAAATGTTTGGGGATGACACTGACCTAGCTGAGTCACATTAAGCCAAACTGTTACTATTGGAAGTAAATCAAGTACCAATTGCCTTTCAAATTAGTTTGGTTTGCTTGTGTCTGTCAAGAGTCAACTCTCGGATTTTGTTGCTTTTCCTTAGTCCCTATTCACTGAACTGCAGTGAAAAGCCACTAACCAGAGACCTGCAGCCAGGTCTTTTGTTGGCAAGCCAAGCAAGCCTGATCCCATCCACTCTTTAGAATGGTGAAGAAAAAATACAAACACTTCTCAAGAGGCTAGAATGAATGTGCTTAGTTCTATACAGACAGAGGTATAGATATCCAGCAGGTCTTCTCTGATCAGATTGGGGTTAATCACACATGCACTTAATTTTTGCAGTCTGCTAATGGTTTTTGAGGTAAAAATACAAGTCCACTTTAATCCAACAGCAAAATTTATTTGGACAGAGCTGGAATTCCACTCAGGCATTTAACACTATCAACCGAGTAACATAAATACATGACTCAACCTGCTTAGAGATATCCCTCAGTACAACGTATGTCTTGATTTCAGGGGTGTTGCTGTCAATCTGTCTTAGGAGAAGAGTACCTAAAAGTTTTTAAAGTATTTTCTAATTTTCTAGAGGAGCTAGTGTCAAATAAAATTTAAAAAAAAAAAAAAAAAAAAAAAAAAAATCACACCACTACAATAAGAAAGGGGGGGAAATACAGAGAAACCTCATGAGAAATTCTTGGCATTTATTATTCTCTGTGAGCTGTGGATTTCAATGCATCTCACCAATTATGGCTCTGTGTAAATATTATACTCCTATCTAAGAAGGAGACTGAGAAGTAAGTTCTTTAGACCAGTTGTGTGAGTGTCTCTCAATCAGCAGTACAGAATCAAAACAAGCCCAAGCAGACTGGTACTAAATCCAGTCAAGCTATTAGACGAGTCAAAGCAGCATCTGGAATGAAAGATTTTACTGTAAGAACTATACCACAAATACATTTGACAAATAACTATCTGTGTTCCGTCATTCCTGATAAGTATTATGGGCATCATTCCAGACAAAATGCAATAAATTTATATGAATTTATGACTTTACTGTGTACCTTAAAAGCACGTATATAATTAGCCCACTGATGTGAAATACACAGCTCTTCCCCCAAACAGCACCATGCTTTGTAGTTCAGCTTTTGGAATCAAGCAGCCCAGCTGTTTTGATAGCAAATTTACAAATAGCTGCAGTATTTCATCCTAGCGCTGCACAGAGGGTAAACCTCACCCTGCAAGACCAGAGAGCTAATAAAATTGTTGCATTCACAGCATGGCTGGTGCTTTAGAGGAAAGTTATTTCACACAGTGCATGCAGACACAACAGGTGCACTGATAGTGGCGGGGAAATTCTAAAATTCAAGATTTAACTGCTGTATTATAGCAGGCAGCATACTGACAGTCTCTATTTTAATGTATAGCTAGTGCATGAAACTGTATAACCCTGGCTCCCTCAGCAGGTGATAGAATGCTCTTACTACATTAGTAAACCATTACCCAAGTTCTCCCTGGGAGAGAGGAGGGGGTAGAAATTTTTTTGTTTTTTAGAAGTGTTTTGACGAATCTAACAAAATGCAGAGGAGCCTCACCTCAGAGCTGGTCGTCCAGGAGCAGCACCAACAACCCCAGTGGTGCTGCAGAGCCCAGTGAGGCTTCTGCTGTCACTGGCAATACAACAAGCAAGCACAGGAAACGTCACACAGGCAGGGACCTGCCTCAGCTTCTCTGGCATTCCAGAAGTAAACTTCCCAGTAATTTTTCTACTCAATACTTACCAAGTCATAGCAAAATAGGAAGCAATAAATAGCATACAAAAACCCTCACATGTATTTTCAAGTCATGTAGGTTAATCCTTAGACTGCTTTTTATATAGAGCCACAGCTGTTTGTTTACAGATGAAAGGACTGAAAAAAGTTATTCTCCTCTAAAATGCCCAGCACTAACTCGGAATCAGACCGCTGTTGCTTGTGTATTTAATAATTATAACAACCATTTACTAAAGAAGATACTATGATTTTCTGTGAACACTTCTATCACATGACTGTCTGCTAGAGAAACGTACAGTGGCTAAGTTTATGGAACAGACTCTGCTACCCTGGATATCATGGAGTAGTAGGTAGACCAAATGTATTGGAAACAGCTTTGTTTGCTCCCTGTTTTCTTTAACATAAGATCATAAAGAAAACACAAGAACCTGACCACACAACAGTCTTTTTTATCCTTCAACATTCTGCGCTGTTGTCCCTAAGCATCCACTAAAGCAAACTGGAACATTCTGCCTCTTCTGGCACCAAACAGAAAAGCTTTGGCTACTATTGCATGACCCAGTGTTGCAGTCATCCCGCCACGCTTCTCAGCTCTATTTTAGCAGTATCTTATTTAGTACTTCAAGTCCCATGACCCATATCCAATAAGGAGGTTCTGTCTAATGCATTGATCAGATAAAAGGATGCTTTTCAAGCAATGGTTATGCAAGGGATCCATACTGCAATGCAAGCCCCGAAACACTAAACAAATGCAAAGTTATAAATAAAACATATTCTTGCTCTTAAATCCACAACACATACCCACCACTTGCTTGAAACAGAACTGCGTGTCTGCTGCAAACACTAAGTTTTGTTAAGATTTGTCAACTCACCTTTACTAAGACTAAAAAACACTTGACTGGGATACAGTAATTAACATTTCCAGGAGGTAGGAAACTCAGAAAAACATGTCTGAAGACAGACAGATAAGAGCAAGGAAGGTGTATCTGTACTAGCTCCTGGATTACAATCAGGATGTGCTGGAAATTTTTCAGAAATATTGCACTAACCCAATCACTAAATAATTTATTAAATCTCCAGCCCAAGACTCACTTGCACTTTCAATAAAATCTCAGTAAACTAATGAGTACATACTCTCTAACTAACCTTAAGTCCAAGACCACATGGCAAATAGGTGCCAGAGTCTGGATGTGAACTCATGTTTCTGACTTTTGGTCTGGCACTGAGTTGGTAAAAAATGCCACGTCCAAATAATAAGTGTAGCTCGTTGGGGGTTTTAAGATACATATATAAAATCTTCCAAAAACAAAATTAATTTTGTTTTAAAGTTTTGTTTGAATGAGAAATATAAAAGAATGGAAAGTCAATACAAATTCTCCAATAAAAAATAATATCTGTAGGGAATTAAGATTATATTTGCCTCAGGTCAGATATTTACTGCACTTACTGCTGTAAAAACAAGCAGTAGAAGGCTGGAGAGGGACTTTTTACAAGGGCACAGAGTGATAGGACAAGAGGAAATGGCTTTCAATTGAACGAGGGGAGATTTAGATTAGATAGGAGGCAGAAATCCTTCCTGGGGAGGGTGGAGAGGCCCCGGCACAAGGGTGTCCAGAGAAGCTGTAGCTGCCCCTGGATCCCTGGCAGGGTTCGAGGCCAGGTTCGGGGCACACTTGGCTAGTGGAGGGTGGCCCTGCCTAGGGCAGGGGGTGGGACTAGATGGGCTTTGAGGTCCCTTCCAACCCAAATCAGCCTGGGATTCTATGATATGAGACAAATTGCTTGCTGCAAAAAACAGTAAGGGGTTTAAAGAGGCAAAACCTCATGATCGTTCATTTCTAACCTTCCTATTTCCAAAACACTGGGCCACAATGAAAGCTGCTACTCTCCCGTTAATCCTTCTCACTCTCAATACACTGATTTCAAACATGATATTGACAATTAACAGTCAATGACCTGTTGAGTTTACAACATTTGAAAACCAGCACAGAAAGCTTTCAGATGGTATCAAGCAGCTGTTCTCAGTGAGAGTCAAAGACATCCATCACAAACTTCCCCACAAGACAGAGACAGGAAAGATACCAAGATGGCAATCAGAATTCTATGGGGTTTAAGGTCCTAAAAATAAGCAGTCTTTCAGGACAAGAAAAACCACCTCATACTTTTGTTATTCACATTCTACTTAGAGACACATTAGGTACTTCAGAAGGTGTTTTATAAAGTGCCATAAACCCTGCCCCAAAGTACTTAATCTAATTTGAGATTATGTTTGCAGTAATAAGATTACACAGTTTTGAACGAGCATATGCTAAACAGCTTATAAATATAGGTTGGTTTAACAGACCTATCATAAATATTGTGATACTGACGATAGGATCCTTTAGGAAAAGCTGAAGGATAGACAGCATGAAACAGGGAATGCTTCAAGGACAGGAAAGCTTCCATTTTGAATCACAGAGGAACAAGCTTTTATAAAAATATTCCATTAACAAGTAATTCTTATTTTTTAGTACACATTACCCTTCTTTAACATCTGGTAATACAGAAACACTTCTACTAAGGATAAAACAGGTGTCTTCAGAAAATACTCAGAGAGACGTGTTAGACAGCATCCAAAGGCTAGAACAATAATCTGCAAAGTACAGGCAGGCCAAAACACAGCGCACCCTCATCCAAGAGCAGAACACTTTTGACTCCTGTGGGACCACGACAATCAATGAGTTTAGATCAGTTCAGGCAGCGATACAGTCTAAAGCGTTTTCCCACTAACGTGTGCTGCTGCAGATGGCAGACAGAGCACATGGATACAGGGCAGAACTAATCTCTCCCACTTTCAACATGAGCATGCCCCATTCTCAAAGTCCCAGGGAATACCTGTGCTACAGCGTGATACATAATTGTAGCGTGCACCACTTCCACACATACAAGGAGCATATTCATTTTCCATCGAATTACGGTGCCTCCCTTTCTTCTCCTAAAACACGAGCCATAAAACTTAAAGACACATACACACACATTTTTCCCCCCTCTCTGCTTTAGAGGAAATGGCTTACTGAAAGAAAAGATTGGTTTGCTGTGTCCAGGCCAATAGTTCTCTTTGGATTAGAGAGACAGATTATAGCAGCTCACGCTGAGCTAGCACTGCTGCAGCTGGACTTTGATACTAGTCGCCAGGCTGCCTAGTTTAAAGCTAACTCAGGTAGAGCTATACAAACTGCAGTCTGCAATGCAGCAGCAAATTAACTATTTAACTCAACACAGAAATCCTTTATCCCTACTTACTGAAAACCAGCAGCTGACAAGCTACGGATTTGGCATTCTTTCACATAAAATAAGATTTGCTGCAAGTATCTAAAAATACACTTCATGGCTGCCAGCCCAAGGAACTGATCAATGAAAGTTCAAGAGGTGCATTTTACAGTCCAGATGTTCTCTAACTGTGCTCCATCGACAACTTACAGAGATGACTGGTCACATTCTGCTGACTTCTCTTCCCTTTACTGTATCAGTTTGTGTCCAAAAGATTAAAAGTACACCTAGAATTCTTAAAATATTTCTCCTTAAGCATTTTCTCCTTTTGCTACAGTTAGCATAAAACATCACAGCAAATCAATGGGATGAGAGCTTGTCCGAGAGAAAACATGGTATAAAGTATGAATCAAACTTGAACCTCTGAAGCAGGAGGACCTTAAGAGCTCTGAAGGCACAAAAATGACAGGATCCACGTGACATGCACTCCAGACAACGACAAAAAATTCCACAAGGCAAACACGCTTTTCCTAACCTATCTACATGCTTTTTCTCTGGATATAAGGGAGAAACCTGGGCAAAACCAGGGAAGAGATCTTTCTTACTTACTTAAGGAAAAACCTGGTAGGATTTTCTAGGCAAATGGATTGCAACAGTGAACAGCATTACTAGACCTTCATTTATTAAATACTCACGCCTGAAAGGTTTCCTCTAACACTTCTGTTATAAATTATTACAAAAATGCAAAACTAGACCTCGGGGAAAAGATGAGGACTAGTTTAAAAATGCATTTATTCATGCATTAAAGCAAACACAAAGCCATCTCAAAACCGACAGAAATCAAAGCTTGGATACAACACTGCCACGTCCCTTGTACAGGGGATACATGTACATACCCGTATCTTCATCCATCTTGTCATCTGGATGTCATTAGCAGTTAGCAACTTGACTGTCATTGACACCAAACACCATGACAGGCGAGAAGGGAAGGAGCAAGGTCCAGCACGCAGATTCAGCAGCTGTTGCTATACGAATCTCTCCTTGCCCAAATCACGAGATCCCTTTCAGTTCAGTCCTTTGGAGGCAAAAGGAAAAGAATGCTTAGCCTGATATGAAGAAAGCCATAGAAATTAAGTACTATGTAGTTTCATTGCCCATAGCAGAGAAGCGAAAATCAGGTCATGTATGACGCCTTGATAAATCATTTTTCATTTTGATCTTGGCTGGCAAGTCTTTTCTTTCTCGTTCCCTTGCAAAGGCACACACTTCTCCTAGGAGTGCAAATCTGTAAGCATCCCCAAAGCAGCCTCCGAGGCTGTTACACTGCATTTCCCAGAAAGCAGCCTTAACTTTGCCAAGTCAGAAGACACGGATCCATCATCTTTGCTACATGTTACAAAGCAAAGAGGATGAAAGCAAAGTTCAGGTGTTTAGTGTTTTTCCTTGGAAAAGTGCCCAGCCATTTAGGTCTGCTCCATCTTTCCTTCCCTGAACAACAGAACTTTTGCCCTTGGTATCATGTCTCTGCTCCAGCCACAGGACTCCTGGATGGCAGGAGAACATGCATTACATTCTGGGCTTTTTTCATTCTTAAATAAACCCAGACAAACTCACTGCTCTTATTAAAACACTGGTACACATTTATATTTTTCCTTGAAAGCCAACAATACAAACTCTGGCCCTCATTACGCTCCATTTTTAAGCCACAGCATGCTCAATTTCCGGAGCGAATAGGAGTTTGCTTTCACCAAGAAGTTCATGTCTTCACAGCACAGGCCAACAGTTCCATGCACAAGGCACTACACCAGCACTTCAGACAATATTCTGCTGGCAAATCCCCTTACAGACACACTACAAAATCAGCCCAACGGGTAACCATTGCTGTGGCTAAAGATGGGGTTCAGGTGAGAAGCAAGGAAGCAGTTTCCTTAGTGCACCATGAGTTTTGTTGCCTGAAGTGTTACTGAGATCACAGACACGTCTTCCTTGTCCTTATTTTTCACGTCTCTTTGCAGCTATATACAGCGAGACAGATTCCTTTATGTATGATAAATGCTACAATCACTGCCATCTCCTTAGGGAAGGCAAAGAGTGCTGATCACAGCTCAAACGGGTATACAGCTCATACTGAAAATACAACTTCTCTGCTGCAAGGCAGACTGATCTTCTGCAGGCTAAACAGTCACAGATATAGAACACGGGGTTTGATTAACTGAGAATGCCGCACTTGATAAAATAAAACCATCACTGTGAGTGGGTTTGATCACTTTAAGTGGTTTTATTGTGTCAAGTGCACCATACTCAGTTTGATCACTTTTGTTGTCCTTTAAGGCAATAATGTTATCACCTTATTGCTTTTCTTTTAAACTCCAGTTTGGGAAACAGAAAATAAGATGCCTGTCTTAAGCGTGATGAAATCTAGAGGCAAAAGGTCCATTCATCATACCCTGTTCCCAGCCCTTTCATAACCGAGTACTGAAGCAACTGGGGATTTTACCCAGCTGATAGTTACCTCCAAGCGCGAGCACTTACATAAGTGAGTATCCAGAGAAACCTGAAAGCTTACCTTAGATCATGACATGCAAAAATGATCACCTATTGACACTGCAGTGAATTTTCTATTCCACCTTGAGATCCTAAAGCGTTAAAAAGCCTAAGTAATTATGCATAAGGTACTTTCCCTTCTACAGATAAGTAAAAGAAGGTACACCGAATGCCAGACAAAGACATGCCATTTCTCTTCTAACTCCTACTTGTGTGTCTCAATCATAGGCTTACTCCCCTTCACTATTTATTTTCCTCCCCTTCTACCCTCGAGCAGTTTGGGGAACTTCTAAACTGTTCTACTCTTCAGGGCATTTTGTTGTTTGGTTTGGTTTTTAATACAGTCTGTGCGGTCCTAAGTGTTACTGCAGACAAGCACCCATACAAAATTAAATTCAGTAAGCCAAAAAACTCTCAGACACTTGCAGAACTGCTGGTAGCATAATGTAAGGAAAAATGTGACTTGCACAGTAGAACAGGCAGTCTTTGCTCTTATAAAAACTTTTACTGAACTCTGTTCTATTCAGGTCTTACATCAGCTGGATAACAGATGATTTAAAATACAAATATTCTATATCATATACTTCAAACCTAGGCTCTGAATGCAAACAGTGCCATTATCTGTGGAACAAAGACCAATTATTCAATGAATAATCAAGCTACTGTGCTAGTTCTGAATGCCTATAATATGTTATTTGATAATATGGTGTCTTCTGACCTAGACAGATCTGCCTACAGCATATAATTAAATGTTTCAGATACATTATGTTGCTCTCCTACCAAATGCTGTTCATGCAGGATGCTTTATATACTTGGTGAAACTAACAGAAAAACAATCTATTTCAGACTGAAGTGCTTTGTTAAACCATTTAAACAAAACGATTATCCAGCCCCAAGATCAGATGTCCTTCTAGAGAAACAAAGTACCACCACCACCTCTTTTTCCTCTGATACCAAACTTTCCATTTTATAATTTAATATTTTAAACACTGATCTTCGCTTTTTCTATCCTCACTCTGTGATAAAACACTCTGTAGCTTCACAACAGCATCATAATCAAGTTAAGTATTTCATTACATTAGACATTACCTGGAAGGAAAGCTCCTGTCCCACACAGCCAACAAGAAAAAGTGAAAACTTTTTATAGTGATTTTTAGAGCCTGTGAGGCACACAGGCACTGAGGCACGAAGCCCTCCCTCTCTTCACAGAATGTACTGTCCAAGCCTTATTTCCCAGTCAATTTGTCCCATGTACCTTCATCCTTATTTGAAGGCATGAAGCAGAAGAAAGCTCCCTTTACATGTTCACTCAGTCTGTTAAATCTCTCCACCAAGGCAGTCTCTGAAAGTCATAGTTAGCAGCAGGTATCCATGAGGATGTGGATCATTTATTACTAGATGATACCCCTAATTCATTTAACCAAGCAAATATCAATCAAATAGCAGTTGATGCCAGTCACCTAGGCACTCTGCCTGCATTTCCAAACAGGTCAAACAGGTAACAGATTAGTCTCTGTTTGCTAGTTCACTGTATCAGGTACTTTTGTGTTCAAGCTTGGCAGGCTACCAGCTGCTCTGACTGCAGCCCCTTCCCCCCAAAACACCAAAATTATCTGAGACTGAAACAAGCTCTTCAAAAGCAACAAACCCATCCAATATTCAGACAAACAGTATTCAGGGTCGGTGCAACATCCAGCTACTAAACCAAAAAGGGCCATGCTTCTTTCTATAGCTTCAGAAGTACAAGGGAGCTGCTGGCAAGCATTTTTAATCAAAAGAGAAAGTAATTAAAAACAAACAAACAAAATGCACCCTTAGAACTGGACAGGACAGAGCTCAATAGTCAAAGGGTTGTCAAAACATCCCCGAGCTCCTATTCCTCCAGCTTTTGGGGGAATCCTTTGCCTGAAACTCCATGCCTTCCAGGCATTTCAAAGAATACTTTCATTTACACTTCAAAACTCCTTTACTTTTTGGCAGAATAGGGATCTAGGTACCAGCCTAAAAGCAGGACTTCAAGATAACTGTTACAGCCTCTTGCTTAGCTAGAGCCATGTTACCTTATCTGCACAACAGTTGCTTTTCCAACAGCAGAATAACAGACATAAGAAAATAGTATCTTAAAGATTAACTAAAGATCTTGAGCTTAAACTAAACTGAACCTTCTTCTAAAGTTTCATCTCAAGAGTCACTATCGTGACCCGCTCCTGACTTCCCAGACCATAGAGAAACCACCTTCTCAGTTAATTGTGTCTCACAATCAGCAGGCTACCAAAGAAATTCTTCTGCATTTTCACACCAAAGAGCAAAAGCTGAGAGCCAAGTTTGGCAAAGACAGCCCTGAATCTGAGCATGTCACAGTTACATCTCTCACAAATTCATCCTTCAACAAACTCCTGCATATTTAAAAGACTGATTTCAAACGACTTCAATACAAGTTCTACAAGACCATGCATTTAAACAAAGCCTCAACCACTACACACCAACTAGTCTCCGAAGCTGCCTGATACAAAAGTGTCATGGCTTAACCTGGCAGGCACCTGAAAATCACACAGCCATTCGCTCACTCCCCCACACACACTGGGACAGGGAAGAGAACTGGGGAGGGGAAGAATATAACTCATAGGTTAAGATAAAGACAGCTTAACATGACAGAAAAGGATGTTGATAATAATATAAAAGAATATAGAAAGCAGGTGATGCACAACACAATAGCTCACTACCTGCAGACCACTGACGCCCAGCTAGCTCACGAGCCACAGTCTAAACCCCTGGCCAGCTTTCCCTAAGTTACATACTGAGCATGACGTCATACGGTATGGAATATCTCTTTGGCCAGTTTGGGCCAGCTGTCCTACCTGTGCCCCCGCCCAGCCTGTGCATCCCCAGTCTCCTTGCTGGCAGAACTTGAGAAGCTGAGAAGTCCTTGACTTGGTGTAAACATTGCCCAGAAACAAACAAAACATCCAATCATCATCAACACTATTTTCACCCCAAGTCCAAAACACAGCAGTATACCCAGTACTAGGACAAAAATCAACTCTATCCCAGCTGAAACAAGGACAGGGGGCTAAAAGCAAACCTTTGGTTTTCTCTGTGCCTTTGGGTCAGGTTTTTTCCTTCTTGTGAATTGGAAAAAAAATTCCACAGACCACAAGTCTTTCAACACTTGACATAAAAACTAGCTCCATCCAAAGTACAAGATGCAGCTCAGCAGTGATTTAACAGACCCTACCATTCTGTTTCAGGCAGCAGAGCTGGCTGCCCTCAGTGATGCTACTACTACTACGAGATATTCTGCTATAGATCACCAACAGACAGGCCACAGCTGTCATCAGACAGTAATAGAAGCCATTAAATACTTCCTTCTCCCAAAAGCTACTCAGTATTCCTGCTGTCAGCCTGGTTTCACAGCTGTGTACTGAGGGTTGGCTTTCCATTTAAAAATAATATATATAAGAGGTATTAATGCACAGGATACCTGTTCAAAACCAATTCATTAAGAGTAAGGCTCAAACTCAGGTTTTCTTGGAAAACTTAAAATTAACTTCTTCCTCATTGCTCATTTCAGTACAGGACAAGCTTTCTAGAAAGCAATCTGCAGTCTTTTAAACTGACTCTTGAAGGGAAAAAAGGCAAAAAAATTCCAATGCTCTGTTGAAAACTTGACAGTGCTTCTGTTTAAAACAAAATAAAAACTTTAAAGAATGTAGCAAACAAACTCTAGCCACTCTCCACCCCAAAGCCAAAATTATTCTTCACTGTCCACAGGCACTTCCATATCACAATGGGATCACTGCAGCACTGTCCTACATAATATGCATTTAACAATCACAAGGGAGGATCCCTGATCTAAACAGCAAGAAAGACTGTTTCAGATAAATTACTTGCTTCTGGCCCTCCCACCTTAAATAAAACCAACCAAACAAAGCAAGCACCCAGGGGTTTCCATGGGGCTATATGAAAATCTAACCATTGACCAATGAAGCAGACAGCGTATGAAAGTTAACTGTCATATGTACAAAATAAACTGAATTTTAAAAGCACTTTTGGAGATACTCTTATCTTCAGGAAAGATCTCAGAATAGCATAGTATTAATAGAGCTTAATTGTTTTCTCAGTGGTACTACGTTTCAATAACTAGAAGAAAGTCAGGCTATCACGATTTCAATACAAGCAACGTGACATCTGATGGCAACAAAAACCTACAAACATTCATGCTGCCAAAGGCATTAAGACTTTTCTTTGCCAATGTCGATACTTGATACGGAGATAAACAGAGGTATCTGGATATATTCAAAATGCACCACACCTAAATTAGCAAAGATTCTTAAAAGTGTCCCACTTTATCACTTCAAAAAAGAAGCTACTACTGAGCAACGAATTTTCTATCTGCTGTGCATTTAAAAAGCCTATGCTACAAGCTTGTGCTAGGATGCAAACATGTCAACAGAATTTTTAGTGACATGTATGCAGTATTACCCATATAGCTAAGGCTTTCCTAAGCACCCACCACAAGTATTCACAATGATTTTATTAAAATGTACTTAGATTGCAGATCCTCCAGGCCAAGACCTGCCTTTTACCTGTACCTGAATAGCCAACAGAACAAGGGTCCCAGACTTTTTGCTTTAAATAGTTGCATTGGTCACGCATTTTTTTAAAGTGGAAGACTTAAAATGTTTAGAAAGCACCCTCTGTGCTCAGTCCCTGTGCTTAGTTCCCAGTTACAGTTCAGAACAAACACTTCAGCTGTCACTATTAACACTTTTACCTACATAAGAAAGTCAGGATGGGGCCAAATTCACCTGCATAATGGTTTCACAGCAAGCAGCAACCAGATGGACAGCACATTGCCATATGCTCCCCGTTGCTGAAAGGTGGAAACATGAGCAAATACAAACCCAAAAAAAGGGATGTGAGGAGACAAATATCTCTGCAGTGTGCCATTAACTCATGCAGACACCCCGTCCTATCAGAGGCACGCACGAACTTCTCTGTTCTTGTACTGCAGGGTCGGAGTCGCAGGGACTCAATGGCAACCATTAGGGAGCAGCTAGGGAACAGCCGCTGGCCCCAGCATAACCCTTGCTCAGCAGGTCCATACCTGTGCTACATCCAACAGCGTTTTGCCTTCCTAAGAAGAGCCACTGTACAAGTGTGAGGAAAAGACCCAGCATCACCACGACCCTAGCAGGGTGAAGGGAACAAAGCCCTCACCCCACAGGGTCAGCCTCTCTGGAAGCTGCCGCTTTTCCCATCGTAGCTCCGAGAGCTGAGATGCTCACAAGCTGTGCCCACTCTGTAGCCTCCTCTGAATGTCTTTTTGCCCGGAGGTAACACGTGTCAAAAAATTTTATGTAAACCTTGATGCTACCTGCGCCTCACACTGCTCTTTCCGTTGGAGCAGGCAATCTGGCCATATTATAATGTCTTCAAGGAGTACCTGCCCTTTTGAGGTAGTTCTAAAAATAACACCTTTCAAAGTTAAACATATCTATTTAATTACACTACTGCTCCCTGCCTGGAAAGTCTTTCTTCCTAAGACCAAACAGAAGAGAAAGAGGGAGGGGGAAAAAAAAGAAGAAAAAAAAGCATTCGGATTTCTGGAGGCAGCAGCTGGTAATGAGAAAAACTGTAAAAATGTGCAAAAAAAATATATCTTTCAGGTTGCTTTCGAGACACTTGTGTAAGTTAATGTGTGAACCTTGACCTATATCTCACTTTCCTGTTAAAAAGTTGTTTTCAAAGCTGTCTAATTTTATCATACCAGATAAGAAAGTAATTATTTACTAGATGTGGGTTGTAAAATCCAGGCAGCTATTATATAGAGAGAAAAATTACGGACTGCTTGCTAGCAGAGACACGCCACATGCCTCATGTTTACATCCTGGATGTTTGTTTCATTATTACAGACAGGAGCTCTTTAGCTCACTTCAAGAAGAGCTGTCCTTACATTTGCACCATTCGCTAAATCGACTGGTAGTCAAAATGGGGTATTTTTCTATAAAAAATTATTTTCTAGTATTTAAGGCAAAAATAACATAGCAGTGAAAGTCTCACCAACTTCAATAAAAGTTCTGGTTTGCCAATTTTATATATAAACTTTCATTTTCTATGATATTTAGAATATCAATATTTATAAACTTTCATTTTCAATGATATTTAAGGGATAGGGACCCTTAAATATCAGACACCTAACACTTTACACTACAAAGACTTCCACAACTTCTCTGAGGAGCTCTGACACTCGCCTGTTTGCAGGCAGCCTTTGAAGCTCGTGGGAAGAGCAGAGATGCTCTTTGTCTCACCGCAATCCATTCAAGTCAAACGGGACTGATTTCCTATGCCTGCTTGCTTTCTTTACAACCAAGTATTTGGTGGCCTCTCAAAAAAACCCCCACAAATTCAAAAAACCCCAAATGGACATGAACTCCATGCACCTCACAGTGGAGCAGCTTACTTCTCTGGCAGAACAGCAGCAGTGTGCTACGGAGCACTTAGAGGTTGCTGCAGCAAAAATCAGAGCAGCAGGACAACAGGAGGATGAGAGGTCAGAATGTTGCCCTAGTCAAAGCACAGACCCCAAAGGTCCTTCCTCATTCACCAAATAACATCCTTGCCAAGTAAGGCAATTACCTGAATTAGAAATCACTACTGAAGGCTCAAATCCCACTTAGGGATTTGTTAAGGTCAACGAGGGAAGTTTATACCTCCGCATAATGTTGTTCTACAAAAAAACCCCAAACCAAAACCTAACTCCAAAATACTGAGAGATTTCAGCTTAGAAACTAATTTGCATGGAGGTTATTTGGGTAGAAAGTTAAACTCCTGAAAATTAGGAAGCATCACATTTAAAACAGCATATAACTTAAGCTCTATATGCATTAATCCTCTTTTTAACTATTAAGATCACATACAATCTTTCCAGTAAACCACTGGCTCATTCAGTGGACAGCGTGCCTCACAACCTAGAGCTACATTTGTGCAACCCCAAATCAGATACTTGCTGACTTATAGGTCTGACTTGGCAATCAAAATATATGAACCTACGTACATTGTTAAACGTCTCTTCATTTGTGCGTAAGGCTGTAGGTACACATGGTGCTTTGCATGGTGCAAAGAAGTTGCCACGACAAATCTTATGGTTGAAATGTATCAAAGCAACGCTGAACCCAACAAGGTAAAATGGAGTGAGACAGAGGGAGAACCTCTTTACGCTGAAAATACTATGATTTGGAATAAAGCAAGAAATAAGCCAACATTGCATTTTATAGCACATACCATTAGAAAATCTCCATTGCTACTTGAGCTTATAAGGCAACTTTTCTTTCATTATACTCATGCAAAACCATCGATTTCAACAGGATTACGTGAAGATCATTGTGACCTTACAACTAAATTAAGAATTAAACCCTAATACATCACTCTTGTCAAGCCCAATCCTAAACCCTGCAAAAAGGGGGACTGAAATATGACAGAGAGACTGAAGTAAACTTTTCGTCCTTTGTCACCCAGCCTCTGCCCCCACTGCACCATCTAAGAATCTGGCAGGGAAAAAAGCTTTTACTTGTCCTTGGGCAGGAGCCTCCAGAGCCAAAGAGCGCACAACGGCCAAGTTCCACCCCACAGAGATAACAAACCAACATTCTGTTATTTTTCACCTGAAGATGAAATTTCACCACGTATGCTCACATCCACCCACACTACAGCAATACTCCTAAAAGCACTGATGGAGTTTGGAATGTTTTTTTCAAGTAAAAAGCCCCACAGACTCCCCATTTCCCCGCATTGCAGATTCCAGACTTGCACCTCACATTATTAAACCTCACAAGTGCAAACTTATCAGGCCAGAACCAGCGAGGAGAGGAAAAGGACAAGTCAAATCACAGTCTTGCTCTCACATACCAACTTGCAATGAAGATTCTGCAAATAGCACTTAGCTGACACCTTTGATGATAATAGGAGGCAGAAAGGACTCCAGCTCGCTCTCCTATGTCAATATTGGCTCTGCAGTGTTCGTAAGGACAAAGTATTTTGCCTGTTAAGTAATCCCATTGTCCAAGGAGCAGATGAATTCAGCACCACTATACCACTATCACACCCCATGTGTTGCTCTTACAGAGCATGCATATAAGTTTTATACTACATAACATAATTCAATGAATTGTTCTATTGCCAGGTAATGCAACTAATTTAAATGAACACTGATGATATAGGGATCCCATTGCAGTTTCCCCTCCTATCTTGAATGGAATCACACAGAACAACGCTGAAAGCATGCTCTCAACCATGCCTGAAGTTCTGCTAGTTCTATCCCTCCATGCTAAAAGTAATCTGTGATGCAATATTGCTGCAGAATCAGAAACTACGGTGTATAGGCCATCAGTGACAAAACAGCAAGCTGCAGTGTAGCCAGGTTTCAGGGAGTCGCCACCAAACTCAAGTTGGAGTAACAGCACAACAATACCTGGGGCCGGGAGAGAGGAAGCGTGATTAGCTGTATGCATCTCTTACAGGGCACCTTCAGAATGGTAATCATGCATACACCCAACTAACCTTTCAGAACAGCCACACTGGTGGGGAAAACAGCTTCTGCATTTATGTTGTCAGTCACAATCTGAAAATACTTCAGCTGAGTAGCAGGCTCGCACTTGTACTCGCACTGCAAGCCTACAAAGCTTACATCTTAATTTTCTTACTGACTTCTTCATAAACCGGTTGGAGTTAAGATCTTCACATCACCTACTGCTCCACTAGCAGATACATACTCTGGCTATGGTCTTTTCACCCACTATTACTTACTACCTGCTAACCACATCTGACTCTTTGTACAACTTACAGCTTTTTCACCCTTCAGGCAAACACCCCACCTTGCACTAAATTGAGGAAAGTCAATTTTGCGACCCAATGGGTTGAGCTGCAAAAACTCCACTTCGTTCAGTAACATACAGGAACGGGTACGCGTATGCACTGCTCCAGGAACGTAGACTCTTTGCTCACACAGTCACTTCACTGACTGAAAGCATTCTTTTAACTGTGTTTAGGAACCATAACACATTAAAGGCAGCACACATTTGCTTCTTACTTGGCATCCCCCCTAAATGAGAAGTATTTTGTCCCTTCTCTGCACAGGGTATACTGCCTCACTGTACGCGATGAAGTAACAGCTTTTCCCATACAAGATAATTGCTACATAATGTTAATCGCAGTATCTTGTGGCAAAGCTCTCATGTGCTACTCTTGCACGGTGTAATTTAAAATCAGCCCCAAACATGACCATGCCATTAACAAGTGTCCTGCAGGAACTTGCAGCATCTTCACAGGAACTACCAGAAACCCACTGAGTAACAATATTGTCTCATGTGATCCATTTTCGGGTAATAATGTTCTACAGCACAATAGAAAAAAAAATACAGGTTGCATACCCTTCTTTCTTTGTGCAAATTCCAGTAACAAGTCCTGGAAAAAACCCTAGGAATCCTTACTGCTGCATCACAAAACAGTAATTTCTGACCCTCGGCACCTATAATACAACATGTGTCCTGTGTTCAAACGAGCCTTCTCTGCTGATCGCATTCACAGCTGTAAGCATTCACCAGTACCTTTTGTAGCCACTACAGTGGGTGTCAGGTGCATACTCTATTCAGTATTCAACTTGCAGGTTGGTTTGCTCTCCAAGTTGCATCTAAGAACCGAGTGATTCTGCTGGAGATGCATTTAGCAGATCCTTTTCCTAACTTCAGCACACTAACAAACTTAGAAACCATGCGTGTTCGGGTACCACTGCCCTTCAGGAAAGTTACTGCGACACGGTATCCTGTTGCAGCACATCCATCCTAAATTTGCAGATTTCTCTTCTACAGACCTGACCAAAAAAGGCCTATTAAGCTTATAAGGTTTTTACAGAAGGCAAACTGAAAATTCCCTAGTTAAAAACAGTCTAAAAGGATTCTGACTTCAAAAAAGAAACTCCTGCTCCTTTTCTTGTTTTGGCAAGCAATGAGGCTGCCCTCGGACAGAGGGTTTCCAAAAAGAGCTGCAGCACCTTACAGATGTGTAGCACTCTCAACGACGAAATCGCTTGAGCAGCCGTATCGCAGAGATAACGTGCGTTAGGTGGGCTCTCACGCAAACAGAGAATAACGGCGACTCTGACGCCAAGGCGTTACCGGGGGTATCTGTATTCGGGCACCGCACGCCAGAAGTTGGCAACCCGCGCCCGCCCCGGGGCGCAGGATCCGCAGGGGTCTGGCTGTGAGGGACGCCGCCGAGAAGCGGGGGCGGAGGGCTGCGGGGCGAGGGCCGCCGGCCGGCTGCCACAGGCCCCCCCGCCCCGCGTAGCCCCCTGCCCTGTGGAAGCAACGCACACCCGTCACCACAGGCAGACGCGGCCCGAAAACATCTTCCCCCCGGCCCTCTCGGCTCCGCCCGCAGCCCGACTGACCCCACGGGAGGGTCCTTCGGCCCCGCCGCAGGCCGACCCGCGCGGTTCGGCGCCCCGAGACACCCCACCCCTGGCCCCGCCGCCGGGAAGTTGGCGAGAGGCGGCGCCCGCCGCCAAACTTTCTATACGCCGCAAAGGGGTTTCCCTCCCCCCCGCCCCGGCCCCGTCCGCCGGCGCTGCGCGGGGACCCCTCCGGGCCGCCCTGCCCGCTCCCGGGGACGGCCCGCCGCGACGACAGGAGGCACCGGGAGGCGGAAGGGGCAGGGGGGGTGGGTGGCGGGGGTCCCCAGCGCCGCGCACGGCCGCGGCGGAGCACAGCACATACCTGCTGCCCGCGACGCCGGCACCCGGGCGGCAGCGCTCCGCCAACGGTCCGGCGCGCGCCTCGCGCGGAGCTAGCGGCGGGGGAGGGGGAACGGGAATGCCAGCGCGCGATCCCGCCCGCGCGCGCCCTCCCTTCCTCCCGGGTCGCCTAGGAAACAACGGGCCGTCGCTCAGGTCGGTTAGCGGAGGGGGAACGGGTGGGGGGCGGTTTGAAGGGGGCGCGCGCGCGTGCTCGCCCCGCGTCACGTGGGTGCCGCCGACCCAATAGCGGCTGCGAACGGCGGGCGCTGTAGTACTACGGGCTGGGGAAGGTGAGCCCTGGGGGGCGGCGGCGGGGCTCTACCGCCCCCGCCCCCGGTAGCACCCCTCGCGACAGGAGCCGCCGTGTCGCCATCGCCAACCCCTGGGACGGGAACGGGGCGGGCAGGTGGGAGCCGCAGGGTGAGGGGCCGCTCCAGCCCGGGGGCGGCGGGGGGCGGCGGCAGTACCGCTCAAGGTGTGCCCGCGGTGTGTGTTGTGTTTCCACAGGCAGCGGCGTTGCATAACCGCGGGCGAGAGGGCAGCTGCCAGATTACGCGATGCAGATTAGAGATTACGTTGATTCAGCAGATTGTCCTGTGCGTGCCTGAGAGAGATTACACCGGCAGAGATAAGAATACCCCGTTGCTGTGGTAAGCCGCGCATTGAGCGGAACAAATTTACGCAATACAAAATTAAATGGTGGGGGGGAAGAAAAGTAGTTAAGAAACCCGCCGAAGCCAAAATTTGGTAAAAAATGAAGTTTTAACAGTTCTGTCCCAGATGCTGAGCTGCTGTGCGGTAGCTGGCTGGCACTAGCAGGTACCAGTTACCACTCGCTGGATGATGTTTAGCTAAAAACCCCCCAAAATCAGTATTGTGAAGAAAGAGTACACGAGCTGCCTGGCAAGTGACTGCCATGCGAAAGTAAATACCTAAACTCTTAGGATGTATATATTATATCTCAAAATTATTCTTAAGTGAAATTGATCTATTTTATCACAAGCTCACGTGCTAAACTGCCTCCCTGCATGCCAGCTTGCCATACAGCATTTTTGGATCGAAGATTACTGACAGTTGGGAGCTGATGTTCTGATGGACACTATACCTACCACTGAGAGATGAACAAGAATTAATTGTGCAGCCAGAACCTTTAAGCTCTATTACATTTCAGGTGAAATGTAACTCGCTTCTTACAGTGTAGGGGTGAAATTTGGGAGCGAAATTGCCATGGAAGAAATCAATAAACACACAGAATGAAAGAATAGTATTGTGGGAGGTTTCTTCCAGGATTGACAGAGGATTTTTTTAACACAAGTGGCTTCTAGACTGTATTAATTCCACCCTACATAAGCACACATGAGCTTGAGACCGGAATCTCTATCTCAAAATTAAAACTGTAGTATGACTACAAGTAGATAACATTTGACAGAAGCCTCAACTGAAATGTAGCTTTGCCAACTTAGGTACGTGTGTCTCCTGCTGCAGAACTGGGGTTTCAGGTGGGAAATTTGGTTGCAAACTACTTACGAAATTTTAAGAATGGAAAGTTCTCCCTTAAATTTACAGTAATTCCTCAAGCTGTGATTTCAGCATCATAACAATTTTACCAGCTATTTTAACACGTAATTAATCCTAGAGATTATCCTGTCAGGAAACTAATGGAAAGAATTTTGAACAACTGTATTCAAAAAATTCACCTGTCAATCACAAGCATGTCGAGACTTGCAAGCTCTGCCTCTGCTTCTCTTTCGCTAGAGTTCCTTCCCATTGCAGCTATCTCATCTTAAAAGAGAGAAAAAAAAGTGTGTAAATTTGAGTAACACATTGTCCTAATGCAAATTTGCTGTGATATCGTGAATTTCTTCCTTATTGAGACCTCCATTTGTTTCAGGCAGTTTGGTGAATTTTTTTTCTGATGCCTCATGATTTGCTGTGCTAAAATCAGTAATGAGCTTCAAATGGTAAGGGTATTAGAAGTTACCTCTTAGAGAAGACAATAAACAAGACTCCTTCTAGCAAGACTAGGGGATAGTTCCTGGCTCCTGGAGAAAATGAGAGCCACAGACTACTGACTGCTCAGTAGATTTCAAGGACACATCTCTGAAGGAAATTATTTTTTAATTAGTCTACTAAGCATATAAGGCATTTTTTAAAATTTTCCCCTTTCATCGTTTTCATGACACAAATATTTGAGCTCAGTATTGGGGCAGAATGAGATTTCGCCTCCTTTGGATTTTAAAAAAGAATACATAATGCAGCAAAATCCCATTCTTGAAGACAGACGTAAGGTGCAACTTAATCTAAATGAACAAACAGTGTATATTTGAAATAGCCATGTGACTGAAATGATCTTCTTTAATTTGGGGGAGAGTTTATATAGAGATTAATTTTAAGAATGTTTGGATAGCAAAGAACCATAAACCAAACCCCAAATCATTATTCAGTGCTTTCTTTTTATCTGCCTGTGCTCATTAAGGCTTCCAGTTACCATCATTTGGGGATACTGCATCTCATGGATGCTTAGAATAGTTGGCCATTAAAAGTACACAAAAATAAGTGGCAGTAAGGATTCTGTTAAGTGCACGAGGAGTAAAGTGCACAGGCCCACCTAAAGACAGATCTAACGAGTTCCAAAGACGTGTTCCAGCCAGCTTCCAGTGCAGCCCGACATCAGCACATACTTTTGCCGAACAGCTGAACCCATTGCAGTTTTTGCCCTTGCCCTCAATTTACTCAGAAATCCAACAGCAGTTCCCAACAAACTAAAAAACCCAACTGTGTTCTTTCCCTTAGTGATTTAGTGCCCAAAAAGCATGAGGGTATAGGGATTTTCTTGTGTGGCTCCCACTAATCCAAGGTTTCTTTGCGGGAGAACAGTAATCCAGTACTTCCATCACATTGGCAGCCTTCAGTGTGACACACACATACACATGAGGGTCATGCTTCATTCAGCAAAGTACTCAAACACGCTTTAACACGGTGATTTAGCATATAGTGAGCTCTAAACGTGATTTAAATCCTTTCCTAAACTGAAACCCATGTTAACGGATTCGGACTACAAAAATAAAGATGCACAGGATTTTCAAGTAACAAAGAGTATAAAACAGTGTCAGTATATACCAGTATGTGCTGGTGACTTAACTTCAATGTATAAACTGTAATCTTTCAATGTGTTGCTATTAACACCCACCAGTTTAGATGACAAAATTGTGAAGAAAAAGGCAGAACTGAAGTATTTTCAACAAGCTGGCATGGAGCAAAACAGGTTATAGTTAAAATTTCGGATTAAAGTACTCGACATGGAAAGACAGGACACCAGTACTCACCTAAACTTCTTTTAGGAGTGCAACAAGCACTCTAGAGAAAAATATTTTCATGTAAATACTTGACTACCTAATGATTTAGTTTTCAGTCAGCAGCATCCCCTTTGAAAGGGATCTTTAGACCCAAATTGTGATGCTAACTGTCAGAGCTGGAGAACGGAATTACGTGTACCCAGGTGCGTCCTCTGGGATTGTTCAGGAAGTGTTTTCCCCCCCTTCCTTCACTACTCCCTGATGCCTTGAATACACCGGCAACAAAGCTTGAAAATAAACAATTAGTGCCACAGTCCTCTTCAAACTGTCCTGTTCTCTGCAGTCAGCTTAGAAAGGGTTTGTAGCACATGTAACAGTCCGAACAACCAGAAAGGTGGATA
This sequence comes from Porphyrio hochstetteri, assembly GCA_020800305.1. NCBI lineage: Eukaryota > Metazoa > Chordata > Aves > Gruiformes > Rallidae > Porphyrio > Porphyrio hochstetteri. The sequence goes on along the minus strand of CM036915.1, from coordinate 10,740,958 downwards.
GCACATCCATTCAACACACTGATGCGGTACAAAATAGTCAGCTTCCCCTAAGGAAGTTTCTGCTGGATCATTGGATTTAAGCATCTCCTCAAAAAGTTAAACTTATACCCCTAGCAGCCCTGGAGAGAGGGCAAGATGCAGACTGACAGTAGGATGAAGGAAGGGAGATGGGAAATGTCTCATTTGTGGTAGCAAATTCCCATTATTTTGCCCGTTTGAGGGCCCATATCCTAATTAAATCTGGAAAAGGAGCTAGTCTGAAATTTGTGTTATATACCCTATTTGTATTTTCTGTTACAAGAGCTGTTGGCTATTACACAATTTTACAGCACTTTCTCAGACAAGGGAAAGTAAATTAGAAAGGACTGCTTGCTTCAATAAAATAAACATTTAAATCAGATTTTTGACTGCCGCATGTTTTATTTTTATGATGCAATTTATATATACTGCATTATGTGAATGTTTTGAATGCAGCAGTACTCTGTACCACTGGTAACCCTAGAAAACTGGGAAAGTGATTCTGTGAGCATAATGGGGTGTAACCCTGTGCTGTACTTGGCCTCTGTGTTTGTCTTTGCTGTAACCTTACCCACCTTACACTGTATGTAAATTTTAAACCTTCGTAACCGCGCTTACAAAAGCCACATCTCGACTGCTAAAAAGAATCACCACCAGGAGTATTTTTCTTTTGAAACCAAGATTTTAGTTCTGAAGTGAATCCTGTTGGGCTGTTTCCTCGTGTGCTGCACGCTGTGTTAGCTGTGCGTGGTTGTGTACACAAAGGAAGCAAGGTTGCCTATCCCTGAGACAGCCCCAGAGGACGGCACTTGGGTGGGGAGCTGTTACAGCCCAGTAGCACAGGGAACTGCCATTTCCGGTTCTCTTGTATGGAGACGCTCATAGAGCTAGGGAAGCCATTCGAGGTCCCAAGAAAACCAGAACCGTTTGCTTATGCAGTAAGTACAACTCCATTATACCTCTCGAAATGGGCCTCTACACAAAGTTGCCTTTCTAGTACTAAAAGCTGAAGCATAGGCAATTATTTCTGGTAAAGTTGATAATTTCTTTTATTTGATCATTTAATGGGAAAAAATCTTTCTTCCAATATAGGACAGTTTGCTTAAATATTTACTTTATGTACACCTTAAAGTGTAATTAAGGAAAAAAAAGGGGGCAAACATTAAAACCCAAGATCTATCATGTTAGGCTTGTTCAGTAACCAATTTGGTAGGATAAAACTTCCCTACACCTTGTAAGAAAATAGAATATAGCAATGATAGATGGTTGTGGAGTTGGCTTGTCTACAGAATAGGCTTCTTTTCAGCAGTGTCAAGCAAATACTGGTTTCTGGGCAGGCAGAGAGCTTGTATACCATACTTTAAAAATAATTGCGCAGGTCTTGACCTTGCTGAGTTGTGCTATATTCACAGCCTGTATTACTAATTTCATCTGACATCCAGACATGAGAAACACTCAAGTGAAACACACACATTCTCCCTGAGAAATTACGAGTTGCGAAGTTTTTTTCTGTGAAATGCAAAAATTCTACTACCAAGATCTTTACCTGTCTGAATGATTATTGGTCTGACTCTGAAGGTACCAGTGTCAATTTCATTTGCTAGCCAGAAGCAGTATTTCAGATTGCCTGAAAGCACCAGGTATTATAATTCCGAATAAGCATGGCAGTTTGAAAATAACTATTCATTGTTTAAACATGCTTTAGTGAGAGTTTGGTTTTACTCTGTAGTACTGCGGAGTTCACTGAACTTCACAATACACCTGAATGTTTGTCATTAACTGTGAATTAATGGAACTTACATGTAACAGTAAACTACTGTCAACGTAAAACAAAGGTTTTAGCAGCAACACTGAAAGATGCACTCCAGTAGCTTCAGGGCAAAAAAGCCACTGGGATTAAAAATTACATACTAAATCTACGTGTTTGTCTTTAGGTGCTGTTTTAGAAGAATAGCCTCTGACCAAGAATAAAAATTGTTGTTGGAATAATATGCGAACAGGTAATGTATTCCCAGTCTTTACTTGGATATGTATACACATCTAATTAGAATTCATTAAAATTCATTAAAATTGTATTGATTTTGACAACTGCCATTGAGATCATCAAAACTGCTCCACAGGGCTGTCTTCACTTACTACTTGGCAAACTAGAGTTCACTGGTCAGGGTACAGATTCTCTTAAGGAGATTCTTGCTTTGATCAGCCCTAATATTTCACAGTTAGTGACTGATGAGCGCACAGCCCAAAGCTGCTTACAGGCAAGGAGGCAGGCATCAGCCCCTTTACTTTCTGTGAACATTTCCCACTCCTCCCCCTTCCCTTTTCGTTTCAGCAGACATCAGGATTAGACAGTCTGTAGTGTTTCAGCCTCTGGACCAGGCAAGACAGCTGAGTCAACATGTGGATTATCAAGGCTGGCTCGGTTCTTTGGGGGTTAAGGTGGTGATGAGCCTTTGTTTGTTTTTCTTTTTCATAGAAAGGTCAGTTTGCAAAAGTTTAAATGCAAACTTTAGTGTAGGGACAGCTTTTTGTGCATGTCCTCAAAAAGAATAATTGAGATTCAGTGTATTTAGAGGCTGCTATTACTTCTGCTGGTGTCAAGTATTCACAGTCTAGCATTAGGAAGAACAGTCTTGTTTCATTCCTCTCCACGTCTCCTCCCACCAAAAATCGACTGTTTTTAAAAGTGCCTTTTGTGTCCTATTTCTCCTTCACTCTCACATTGAAGGACATATCAAAATATGCATATATTATGTCGAATATATGTTGATAAGAGTTTCTACAGCTGAAAAGCTTGAAAAGCTAAATCTTTTGTATTTTTTGTATTACCCATCATCACTTGTTAAACTTTTCCATTGACTCTGGCACACAGTATACTTTTGACTTGCAAAGCACACAGTTTGCATTTTTAGATTAATAAAAGGTATTGACTTACCTCCTGAGAAATCTTAACACTTTCACCGATGCTAATGTAATTGGGTTTTGGCTCGCATTGAAGCCCCTTCTGATTCTCCAGCATATTCCTCTGCATCATTGACTATAAATGTAAAAGGATAAACTGTTGCTTTCTGCCTTTCCTGTCTATAAATACAGAGCTGTAGCTTTCAAATTTGATCCACATTACTGCATTTCGGTAAAGCAAGTATGGAGTACAATAACATGTATTTTTGTATTGTGGGAAACCCCGCTACTACTTGTAATTAATAATAGCTTTTTAGTGGTAGAGGATCCTGAATTTCTTTTCATTCTCTTCCACAATACTGTCATCTACCTTTTACTGTATTACTCTGGTACTTACAATAGCTAGTAGCAAAGTTTTAATACACAAAATAGAATTAACTAAAAGCACAATTGGATGAAAAATGGAGCACCTGATCTACATGGACATAGAGGTCTTTTTTCAGATACCTCATTACTGGTAAAATTGAGGTTACCGTTTTTCCCTTAGCACTGGAAAGAAGTCTAGCTTTAGAAAGAAATAGTCTGTAGAGAAATTGTCTGTAATTACAATCAAAAGGGCTTCGAAGGCTTCCTAGGCACTTTTTGTTCTCTCTCTCCACCTCTCTAACTTTTCTATAATAGACCTAAGACAGAGAGCCTGAGGTATTTTGCCAGAACAGAGATGTCTGGTTGGGCTGCAGAGCTGGTCCTTAATATGCCGATGGCAGTGAAAGAATCATTCTCCCAAGCATTCTAAGAACTGATGACTGGAGGCATTTGGTTCTCCTCAGTACTCTACCACTATGCCAATGTAAGACAGACCTATTTTTGCATTAAGATGAAGAAATAGAACCATTAAGGCAAGATTTTTAAGGAGGTTAAAAAGTTCTAATTAATTCTTGTGAAAGGCTTCTCTTTGAAGGCTTTCCACGAGCTGTCTGAAGGGATGTTTCTGTGGGGCCTACCCTCTATCATCTCACTTTCCCATCTGGTGGAACTTCAACACCACTCAACTGCCTCAGATGCTTGACAGAGTTGAGTGCAGTTCAAAGTTGAGAGTTTTGCTTTTTCTCCCTTGATTCTTACCATTGTCTAGATACCCTGATACTCTGTTCACGTATTCAATATCCTCTCTTCATTTAAGGAAGGATTTAGCCTTCAGTTTAATTACACTGTCAAAGAAGATCCTCTGTTATGCTTGAATAGACTAAAATAAAATAATTTATAGTTCTTGCTTAAGAACCTCTTGATTTTTTTCTGTTACCATTTTATTGCTATTGCAATTATACTGTTACCCATGCAAAACAGTCTTAAAAGTCTTTTAATGGGGAACTTGCAGTAAATGAATTGCCCATAGACGGGCACAGAAAGCTTCACCGTTGAAATAAATTTCCATTTAACTTCTAACAAGCATTCTAACACATCTCTGTTATGCCACATCCTGAGCCAGTGCAACAAGGTCAGACATGAACAGTCTTTCCAGCTTTATCTTCCCCCCTCCTCCAGCTCCCTAATCTATCTGCAGACATGCAGAAAGGTCCAGTTACCATTTGGATGGTAGCACTTCAGTGACATGAATTCCTCTTGAGCTCCTTAGGATAACTGCCTTTGTCTTAAAATAACGTAAGGACTTGGCTCACACTCCTACATCGATATGCCATTACAGAAATGGGAGAATGTATTAAAAGTTGGGAGATTGGAATTACAAGAGGTGGTCTAGAGTATAGCAGGATACACAATGTTTTTGTCGCACAGGGTTAGAAGTAGCTAAGCTTTTCTGCTACTCTCAGAAAAATCAGGTTTATTTTATATACAAAGCTGGAGAAGCTCTCTCTAGGGCAGAATTTCTTATGACTACACTTCCTCACATTTTCCTGCAGGAACAGAGGGAAACTCTAACACTCTTTCCTTAAGGATAACAAAGAAATTTGAGATCTTGATTCCTCTTGAATACTATTCTTTTGTATAGGAAATTGCTTCTATAAATAGTGAGACAGCAGAATTCTTATTTTCAGAATTTCTGGGAGAAATAACAGCAAAAACACCTGAAGTGTGAGGTAACATGATTCTCATGCTTGTGATGTCAGAAGACTGCTCTATTTTTCTTTTCACTGAGATACCAAGGTTTCAGAGGACTGAAGAAATATACAGAAATACATAGATGCGTATATATAGTTACTGATGCATTAAATGTATCATAAATATATGCAGTCCAACTTCCAAATTTAGACTGCTTTCAAAGAGAGTGAAATGGTACAGTTAGATATTCTCTTTAAACATGGAATGGACACCTGCTGCTTCAAGTGCCAACATTAGTATCTTGCGTTTGAGGTTTTATTAGACTGCCTAATTATATTTCAAACACTAGCAACTCATGTAAGCAGCCTGCTGAGTTAGGAGAAAGCCTTTTTGATATCTTTGGAAATTACATTGTACCATGCAGTCTCCTACATAAAGTGACACTTCATAGCCAGCTCCTTCCTTGGTTGTTAAAAACCAGGGTAGGAGAACCTGGCGGTGTCCAGCCGTGCCATGATTCAGCTCTTAATACAGCCTGAAGCAGTCTTCGAATGACCTGGGCCCCACCTGAAACTATTCTGGGTTTGGCTGTACTAACATCAGTTCTCTCAGAGAAGCTGGTTAAGCTAAAGATAGTTTGTGCCGCTGGAACAGGACAAACAAGACTTCATATAGGTCATCATGTGAATCACTGTACTCAGTACTGTCTGTGGTCATGAAAGGCAAATGAAGTAACGGGGAATTCAGAAGTTCCTCTCACTGCGAGAGAAATCTTGCATTATTCATATAATTTAGGAGCTTTATGTCAGATATGGTGATAAATTTGGGATCTTTTTGCATGTCGTTACATGAAACAGTTTGCAAGATAAATAGCACTATATATTCCTGGCCTGGAAGGCAAGACTGATACTTTACTTGTTCATAGTGTGCACAGTGGTTTGTTTGGTGGTTTGGTTTTGGTTTGTTTTTAAGGAAGCCACCCCCCACTCTCCAAAAGTATAATTAAGATCTCCTTTTGTTGATAAAAATATTGAAATCAATTTTTTCTCTGTGTTTGTTTTGTACTTATTTTTAAGATCATGAAGAACTCTGTGGCACCAGTTATGGATCTTTTTGTCTAAATGGAGGGATTTGTTATATGATTCCTACTGTATCCAGCCCGTTCTGCAGGTCAGTATGTTACAGTACTGAGCAGGAGCTGTCTAAAGAGCATTTCTCCATTTCGCTTCTTTAAGAAATGAGTTAAAATGTAAGAGGAAATACCCATTACCTATGGCTGTTCCAAAGTAAGTAACTGATGCTCAGATTACTGATACCGCTTGCAGAGGCTTCACAATATCAGAAGAATAAATGCATCTACTCAGTGTATCCTTGTTTGACAGGTGCAACAGCACTTGGTTACGTATGCCATACTTCCTCCCGCGTCACAGTACGGAAAGGGACGAAATACCCTTTTCCTCATGGGGCACAGACTGTAGGAAAAGCATTCAGAAAGGCCAAGTACATTCCCAGGTTTTCTTCCAGATTAATTCTACTGAAGGAATTCTTCTCAAATCAAATGACCTGACCTGAACAAAATGAGGAGGCACAAAAAGGAATACAGTCTTTTAAGGGCTAAAAAAGACCGTAATTCAAGACTTACCGATTTCTCTGAATCTCAGAGTGCATCTGTACAGTGACAGCCAAAGACCACTTGATGCAGAAACAGCAAGGCAGCAAATGCAGATATTTCTTACTCCATTAATTTAGTGGACCATTCTTCTTTTTGAAGCCCATGTAACACGCTGGAAAAGACGCGTTTCCTGTTTTTGCATGTTGATACGTTTTCTGCATAAATACAGCCCTATCCTTTTATTTTCTCATTTACCAAGACGTAAGAAGACAGCAAATTCTGATTTTTCATGGTTCTACATTTACTAATTCCACGTTACTGTTCATCAAAATAAATTACTGTTAATTTAATGGATTTACTTAACACAATAACAGGCATTCAGACACCCAGTACATACACTTAAGGATATTACCTTCTTTTCTTCCATGGCAGTTTCTTCTCCCTCTTCAGTCTTGCGCTATAACAAATGGTAACTGGATGAAACAGTTGAAGGAGGAAACAAAATCTTTTCTAAGATGTGTAAAGTATTTCTTTCTTTTCCTTGGGACAGTTCAATGTAAACATTTAAAGTCAAGCATCACCTAGTAGATGAGGAGAGAATAGGCAATTCTGTGGTAAATTGCCATTGAAAAATGCACCCAGCATATAGTTGTCATTAGCATATTGCCCAGCATCATACAAGGAATAGATCCAGCAGGGAGGATAAAGCCCAGAAGTGCCGTGTGATCGTGATTTATTCTAGCTGCTAACCCTTGCAAGGTTATGTGATACAAAACGAACACTACACACCCAAGTAAAACATGTTGAAGTACACTTTTTTCCCCCCTGGAAGGAATACCATATTACTAACATTGAAATACTTAATTGAGAAAAGAACAGTTAGACTAAACAGCATCCATTACACAATTTCAGAGCACCCTTTCACTTAGTGCTAGACTGTGCAATGAGGAAGGTGTATTTGATGCAGTAACTGTAAATCTGAAGTAACATATTCAGAACAACTCATTCTTCGGGAGCACACGCTAGCCAGGATAAATAATTTCCCCTTTAAAAGGGCTCCAAACGAAGTAATTTGTAATTCAGGTACTAGAGGATTTTATAATCTACAGAAGCAGACAAGTAACTTCTTAAGAGCATTTCTGTTATACTCAGGCAATCTTGCTGCATTTAAATTATCAAGTATTTTTCTTCTTGTATCTAGTGGTTAATTATGAAGTTATATGGGTTTAAATAGCAGCATTCTATTTAAGCATGTCCTCATTCTAAGCATGTTCCTTAATCAGTCAGAGAAGGCTAATTATAGATGAGAAAGGTTTTGTTTACACACAGATATCTTTGTAATCAGCAGCGATGTGAATAGAAACAACAGAAAAAAATGCATCACTATACAGCAGAATTCAGAAGAATATTTGGTGCTTTGGAACTTCTAGACTGGCATTATTGCAGGGTTGCACAGTGTTTCTTTGATGCAGGTTTCTGCCAGATCCCTCCAAAAGCTTCCAAGTGTTCTCAGATGATCATGTCCCACCAAAAGAAAAACGGAGTAAGTTGTAGAATCAAAGGGTGGATGATCATCAGCACAGCACTGATTGAAAAAGGGAAACGGAGCAAGAACGGAACTGTAAAAATCTTAAAACACATTTGCCTTGACACGCTACTTACTTACAGACGTGTTGTGCTAAACATAGTTATTCCAGATCACCTGATGCAACAGCATTGGGAGTAATTTCACAGTTTAACTAGGCAAACTCTATCATTCGTTGGAAATACGTATTTTGTAGCGTGATAGCAAATGAAAAGCCAGTCTTTACTTTTGGAATGTCAGTTATTTTTGCCATTCAGACATATATATATATGTGTATATACATATGCAAGCTAGAGATTTAATAGAAACAAAACATTATTTGACCCCCCCTCCTCTGTGCAACATTAGCAGACTTTAAATACAGCTGATGTGTGTCAAAACGTGAAGTTGCTCAGCTGCCATCTTCCCTCATTCCTTTCCTCACAATGAGTTAATGTTCTCAGCAGCAAAAGGCACACCTGTCACCATAAACAAGATGAGCTTCAAACCCAGGAATGCTCAAATGTACTAAATAAACATGCAGCCGAATGGAGAAGGATGGGAAAGCAGCTGCCTCAGGTGTATCATAAAACAAAAGGCTGAAAGCTGTTTGCCTCAGCACCTGATGTGCAGCTGTCCCATATCCATTAATTAAATGCAGGGCAGAATTAAGTTAAGGTTTTGTTGTCTGATGGGAAGCTCTGGTATTTCCATTTTGTCTTACACACAGCATATCCCTGACAGCCTTCTTCCTCTATTTCAGACAAAATACAAATGGTGTAAGACCACGCAAACACAGCTCCTTTGCTTCCCAAGGCAGTACATGCATAATTTAACAGTGAATATTCTCCTTTTGAGGAAGGGATCATATTCTGCAGAGGGCAGCGTGTTCAGCTAAGTACTGCAAGGGACAGAGTCAGACCTTAGAAATCACCTCCCTGAAACTCTTGCCTATGGTTAAAAGGTTTATTCGTTTTCCCAACTTTGCTTCTACCCCAATCCAATCTCTCCTCCACCTTTCTTACACTAGTCCAATAAATCCTGTGCAAATTCTTTCTGTTGCTTTCTGGATACCCCACCTTTGCCTGGCTCTTTCTCTGAGATGGGTCCTCCCTTCTCTCTTTAAAATGTCCCCACAAGTGATATACTTGCTGTGCTGTAAGCCCTCAGAACATACACACTGTGAGTTGCCAGTGAAGGGCTTCCCAGTCGGGTGGGCTTTTCTTTCTCTACCTCCAAAGCTCTACTTTCACATACCCTAGGCTCTTCTGAAAATGGTGTCCTATTAGTACTTTTTCAAGTCTGTTTTTAGCTTGAGAAGTAAGAAAAGAAAGTTAGAATTCCCACCAAAAGCATAGCAAAACAGACAGTAATTAAGATTTTAATAGAACATAAAATATAAAGTGCAACATAGTCATACACGTTTGGAAGGTATTAGTGACCAGAAATACTGTTGTTGCCAGGTAGGGTAAAGCTTGCCACATGAACACATAGCTAAGGGACATCCAGAGGAAAATAACACCTTTGTGGTTGTTAGAGACTACTTTTCTGTCTCTCTTGCAGTCACTGTGTACGTAGTTCCACTGAAATTATTAGACCTCTGCTAATGCAGGAGGATAAGCAGATCTGAATGGGTTCCACTGCTAATTAATGAAGACCTTATAGTTTCTTTCCCATCAATTTTAAGAGAGCACTTGGAGTAGAAACCTTTCCTTCCCTTGGTTGTCGTAAAGCATCAATTGCTTCTATATTTAACATAGTCCTTCACTTGTTTGTACATGAGCACTGATGACTTCATAAAAGCTTCTGCAAGCCAATCTCTGAATTTTCAGAAGTGCCTTAAGTGCAGCAGAGCCAGTTGGTAGGGTTGCATTAACTGTGATTTTGTTTAAATGTAACCAAGAGACATCTTAGCTCAATTTTCCTGTTTCTATGAAAACCTCCATCCTTTTTAGGTTGTATGACAATATTCTCTGCATAGCATGGAATCACTTTTGGCAAGTGTGTCAACAGGTCAGAACCGAGGAAAGCAGGTGGGTAGATTTGTAATCCCTAATCCATTGCACACAGTTAAACAGATGCTCTCAAACAGGCAGGTCACGTAACACATGTTGCCCAGGAAGAATTTGTAGGTGCAGCATCCAGGCTATTTAAGTTTCATGTTTGCTTTTTTGGTGCAGGGCTTTTTCCCTTTGCTGTGACCTTGGATTCATATTGGCTGTACTTTTCCCATGATAGTTTCAGGCCTCCTGACTCCTTTTCTCCTTGAAGATTCAGGATTACCTTAAGCATCTGATTCTGTTTTCTGTTTAGTCGGAAGAGACTACAATCTCAGAGACTGTTTTGATAGGTGGTCATGACATTCCCAACTTCTTTTCCATGGCCCTTGGCAGGACATGAATATGCCTTCCATGCACTCTTCACGCCAAGTTGCCCTACTGATCACAACAGTTGCCTAACTCTAGCCTTTTACCTCATCCTACACACAACCCTCTCCAACTGTAAGGACTGTCTTGTCTTCCTCGTGTTTCATTATTCTCTTCAGGCTACTGACTGACTCCCTTTATACTCATTCTCTAGAACTTTTCCATGACCCTGAATTTGATGCCAAAACCTATTTATTTTTTCTTCCTTCCTGTATCATTTTAGCCTCACATTATTCTCCAGTTTTCATTGGTATTCAAGAATACTTCCACAAATTTTATATTCCATTTTCTATCCCTGTTATTCTATTCAGCTCTCCAAAGCCTTTCTCTCTCACTTGCCAGAGAACAATGCCCCACTCAAACTACACTTCTACTTTTAAAGTATTCTACAGTATTTCAGAAATAGGCCACTGAAATGCCACTATACTTACAGTAAATATCTGAAACATTATCTCAAGCAATCAGAGCAGTCTGCCTACCCTTCCTTCTCCCCCGAGTCAAACATAGTAACTTTGAAAAGTTACGGTGCCTGTTTGATCAGTTGCACAGCCTTAATATATGCTGATAGTTAAATCTTTTTTTCTGGTGTCTTAAATCTTCCTTTTTATTTCCAAAGGCAATGAATTAAAAGAAGTGGTAGTAATTCTTTGCGCAGCAGTTTACACCAGCAGTACTGAAATAGTGCCCTTTAATCTACAGAAAGCAGTGCATGCATGGTGGTTTGCTCACAGGGATCCGTTTGTCTTACTTAGATACACTAGGCATCTTTCTTTTTTGGCAGTTCCTCCCCGCTCTGCCTTCTTATCCCTCATCTGAAATTATACCTTGCAGCTGCCAATGGCAGTTGAGAACTTCAAGGATGCTACGGAGTTCAGCCCATTTTTCTCAGCTGGAGCCTGAAATTGCTTATGTCACAGATTATTATGACTTCAGTGCCAGAAATAGCAAGAAGGAGCAAGATCTTCAGTAATACAAATAGAGAGAAGCAAATTTACATACATAAAAGATACATGGAATTATTGAATGAAGTGCTTTCCATTTTCTCTAATGCAATAGATTCCTTAAGAAAACTCAGTGCAAAATACAGCACAAGTGGAGATTGGTTTGGCTTCCACCTATTTTTGCCTCAGTATTAATTACTAAGCCATCCATTTTATTCCTGTTCAGTATCATACCTGTTTTCCATGGTAGAATACCATATTCTATGAAGAATGTGGTATCTTTCTAAAGAAACATTTAATCCTTCAGCAGAAGTTTTCGGAAGCTCAATACATAAAATAAGCATTGTAGAAGACTTTTAGCTAGGTGTCTCCAAGAGAAGGTCATGCACCAAGCACGCAACACATCCTGGCACGAATTACTACACTGCGTAAACTAACTTTTGCGATTTAAGGTGTACCATGTCTTTCATCTGTTTAGCTTACAGTACTGGCTCTTCAACAAAGCAAGCCAGAAAGTTGCATGAAAGGGAGGAAGCACAAATACTGTAAGAGAAATCAGTGGGATGACAGTTACCACTCAAGAGGTGGATTTAATGAATTAAATCTGCCAGTGGAGCACGCAGATTTAACTGCAAAGAACGACATTGTGAAGTATATTGCTAATCCAACAAACGTATTAAAAAAGATGTGGTTTAATATATAAAAGCAGTATGGATCAGAACATAAACTTGATGCCAAACATGCCCAGTTCCCTTTGTTCCAGAAATATGAGGCAGCGGAAATTCCGTAAGAGAACTTGCTGTGAAACAACCGGAAACCTTGAATTGTGCTGTAACAAGTTCTCTCCCCATCTGAGACCAAAAGAAGCCTTTGTGCTTTTCCTATTAGCTGACAAGCTACCATCTAATCTGAATAAAACTTGTTTTCCCAGGTGTATTGAGAATTACACAGGAGCCCGTTGTGAGGAAGTTTTGCTGCCCAGCATCAAGTCCCAAACAAAAGGTGACCTGTTTGCAGCTTTCTTGGCTTCACTTCTTCTTCTAGGAGTTCTTGTGATTGGAGCATTCTACTTCTTTTGCAGGTAAAAGTGCTTCAGAGTGCTGAAGCTATTTAATCAAGTAGAAATTTCTTCTGGTAATCATGTACTAATTATTTGAATGTAAAAGTACGTAATGAATTATCCATAAGGTTTGTATGGTTATTCAGCATAATTAATGTGGATGTCTCAACTTGTTGCTTTGTAATATTTTACTTCCTGGCTTGTAGTTTTCTCAGTGTCTTTTCTAAGCTGTTACTTGTAGTTGCTTTCTAAAAAATGCAGCAGTACACTCATTTCTGAGAGATTTTACAGTCTACCTAGACTTAGTGCTACCATATCAAAACATTAGTCAGCTCTTATGTTGTCCTAAAGTTGAGAAGGAGCAGCAAATTACCAAAGCGCTTAGGGATCAGAAACTGTTCCCTTGTGCTGAACTGTCAGCCAAGCCGACTGGTGCCATTAGCTCCCAATTCCTTTACAGCTCCAGGTTTAAAAAGGAAAACTAAGGACAGAATCAAATTCAAGAATAACCCCAGGTAGATGTTTATTAACTAACGAACGTGTGGAACAAATCAGACGGCTAACTTATTTACCCAGGATGGCCTGAGTGGTGTGGAAATGTCACTGCTAGACAGCAAGTCCTGCAGGTTTGGTTTTAGCAGCGTTTTAGGCATAGTAAGACTTTGAATGAAAACAAGCAGTTACTGGGATCAAGTCAATGATGCTGTGCATGTATTAGTTCAGAGTACACCTGTACCAAACCCAAACTTACTGTCGTCACTTACTCCCTGCATTTACGTATAGCTAATCAATTTTTTAGAGTACAGTGCTTTCTGGAAGAGCTCACTGTTAATATGTATTTATGCCTTTATAAGGCAGCATCCTATTCCCTGTAATTCCTCGCCTTCACGGACCCACAGCCTCTTCCTGTTACTCCTATGCTGCATTTCTCCTCGGTTATGACAACCTGAAGTTCTTGCAATTCTGTTCTTTGCTATCCCATAATCACATTGCCAAATCAACCTCTCTGATCAGTGCCTTTCAATGAGCGACCTTTGGAATAGCTGGTCTAGTTTTACCTCAGCTGCTGTCATGGAAACCCACTGAATGCCAGTTTTTCCCATTGCTGAATATATTTAGAAGAGATAAAGAGCATTTGTATTAAAAAAACCCAAAAAACCAAAACAAACTTCTTGTAGAGGATAACCCCCTACCTTAGTCATTTTAGTTAAATTAGTCCTGTCAGCAGTGGAACACCACAGCAGCTGTTAGCTAAAAAAGATTTGCAGATTACTATAAAGTAATCTATTAGAATGGAATACAGCTTTCGCTAAAGAAAAATTCAAGTCTCATAGAGGTATGGAGAGTATTTTAGAAGCAAAGCTTGTCTCTGAGAAGACGAAAAGGAAGTCTTCAGAGAGCAGAGAATTCAGAGTAATTAGTTAAAAGATCCCTTTCCTCTTGAATACAGTAAAACTAGGGGAAGGCTGCAGATACAACCTACTGGTTTATGGTCCAAGAGCCTTGCACTGCAAAGAACAGACACTTAGAATAACAGCAGTTACAGGTCTGAGCAAGTCTCATTACACAGTCGGAAGATGAACCTCAACTACTCAATTTCTTCATAGGAAATCAATTTACTCGAGTTTTAGTTAACTGGCAGAACAAGGAGTAGGGCATCTTTATTGGAAGAGTAACAGGGGCCGCAACTCAGCTTTACATAGTTGCCCCAGCATCTTACATACAGACTAGCTTCTTCAGTATAGAGGACGTAACTGCCTTGTCTTGCATTTCCACTACAGAGACTCATGTAGCACAATCATCTCCTAGAGAGCTAGTCTATTAAAGAAATACTATTATGTAAAAGTCCTTATCTCTTGTCTGAAGTGACCGACATATGAGGAATCTGAAGTGGACATTTTAATCTACTTCCCCCTTTTCAGCTGTATAAACAAAACATGGCTATAGCTGGCAGCTGACATTAATATTATTATTTTTTCCCCCCACATTTCATCTACCACCTGTAACACAACATTCCAAGAGAGGGTGGAGCTGCAGCTTGAAAAGGTTAGCTGAGTTTGCATCATCCTTGACTTTCTGACAGGATGTGTTAAATTTAAAATGCTAAGAGAAACATCATGCTATCAAGTTTCCAGTATTACACTTTTTTAACAAATATGTTTGATCCAGAATCAGAAAGCAGAGAGCTTTTTCTCCAATACTGTGTGTAAGCAAGCATTTCTGTGGCTTTTTCAGCAAAGGATCCTAGTGCAGGTTTAATATAAACACTGATGCAATCTAGAGGGAGACAGAAACTGAATCCCTAAAATTATACATCAAAGCTTTTAAAGTTTAGGAAATCAGTGCTCTATTTTCTTGTCCCTGTCATCCTCTCAGGCTGCTTTGGACAGATTTCAGGACCAGGCATGTGCAAGTGCATTTAATGCTCCCTACCAACAAATCCGTTCAGCATACAAGGGGGGAAAGAAAGGATTTCATTGCTCTGCTTATGAAACCAAAACCTAAGTAACAGAGAAAGTAACCCATAAAAGAAAAGGGCTGCATAGGAAAAGCTCTGGGTGAAGAGTGGGAAATGATTCTCCTTTGATACTTAGCTGAGTCATCACATTTTTATCAGCCGAGGATTTATTTTTTCCAATCTGCCAACAATCTGCTGTTAAGCTGATTTCATGCTGTATTTGATTATGTCCTAGGATTCATCAAGATGGTATGGGTTGGGAAAGCAAACCTGCAAGGAGAAGGGGGAGAGTGAATCAAAGATAATGAAGAAATGGACAATATTTGAAATGGTTAGGGGGTGAGAATGATGAGGAGCACAACAAAATAAAGATAGAAGAAAGGAACTGAAGATCTGAGTGAAAGGAGTAGCAGAGGATAGAAGAGGGAGAAGTGCTCAAGGACTGCTGATGAAAAAAAAAAAACCAGCTTAGAATTGGAAAAGATGAACAGTAGTCCAAGGTTAAACCTCCCACCATTGCTGGAACCTGCTGAAGGAAAGGCTACTGTAGAGCTCTCAGCAGGTCTCAAGTTGATAAAATACTATTATTTAGGTAGTGAGTAGCTTTCATTTACTTTCTGAAAAAAATTCTGAGGACTGTTGTTGCAAAGAAAAGACTAGAATTTTATGTCTTCTCAAATATGAGTCTTGAAAAACAACTTAGTATTCGTAAGAATCGTATTGTCCATGCCCAAAATTTATGTGAAAACCAGTTCAGTATATTAGCTTTTTGTGTTCTTTTATCAAGTGCTCTCCAGGAATGTTTTGTTTCATCGGCAATAAATGTCAGTTCTCTGTCAAAGGGGGAATCCTGATCTTTAGAGCGTGCTCGGCTCCTTTTGCTGCATTCCCATAAAAACCCAGCATAGAAATCTGTTGCTATTTCCAACTACTGGGATTTGCTAAATATTTGGCATCATGCCAACAGTTGTATTTTAGCAGATAGTAAAATATTTACACTGTGAATGTAAAACTTATCCCTATATATATATTGAATCAGAGCTGGGTTTATGGGAGTGGTTTGCTATTTAACACTGAAAGGATGTCTTGGATTGGAGAGGGCTTCTGTGCAGCTTTAGGCCCAGGAGCTACATAACCTGTTAGCAGAGCAAAGCGTATGGAGGCAGAGCAAATCCAGATCTAGCCACTCTCTGTCTCAAACAATGGTACTGATAAACCCTATTGTTTCCACCTGGGCAAAAGAGGAAGGTAAGCAGAAATGCTTGCTATCACATTGTTACTGAGCTAACAAATGGCAAGGTCTGCTACGAGCAATGCATCTGCAAGTACAGGTCCCTCTGGCCTTCCTTCTCCTGAAACAGAATACATTCCACCTAAGGCAGCTTTTATTTAAAACAATTGAGGAGCCTGAACACCATGCAGAGAGCTTACAGGAATCGAGTTGACCCTAGGCAAAGCTAAAGTAAATCCGCAGTGAGTTTCTGTCCTTTATTAGAAGTCCGTGTTGAAATGCCCAGTTATTTGTAAGGTAAGTGCATGTTGATGAACAGGAACTCAGGCAGCCAAAACAACAGGTTCTCAGAATGAAGCCACTGAAGCTGTCCAAGACAACAGACTTTGTGGAGGAGTTGTATCACCACAGGACACAAACTGGACAGAAAGGAAAATAGCTCGTGACTTTTCTCGAGAGAGCAGATGTCTACTTACTATTAAAAGCAAGGGAAGGAGACAGCAAGGGATCAGCTCTTTAAAAGATGTGTTTCTCTGCAAGAAAGTATGGGAAATACCACATTACTGATATTTCACTTCCAAACACTAAGAGAGGTAATGATAAATAATGTTGTGGTATCTATTAATTGCTTAAAGACCTGAGAAATCAGACAAACGGGATTGTTAACTTCAGGAGAGAAGCAACGTCCTTCTGAGTGATGTTCCTGCCTTGATCTCTGTTCCTCTCCCTCAAATACACCCTTCTCAAAAATGTTATTAATTAGAAAGCCATTTTTTCAGTGGAAGCATCATTCCATTTATTTATCTCTGATACCTTTTTTCACTGATAATTTTTGCTTCACTCTGGTGCTTGCTGCAGTTTTTTTACCTCCTCTTCTTTGTTTGTTATGTTCAGGAAAGCTTCCATTCCACGGACGAGTTCTTCAGAGTGTGGTGCCAACCTGGTTGAGACTACAAGCAGCAATGGCTGCAACAGTGAGTACACTTACAGTTAAATTATTTGACTTCATAAGGAAGGCAGGGTAGGAAGTTTTCTTTCATTAAAAACTTGTGTTTTGTTTATCTTTCAGAAATAATAACAGAGTAAAGCATCAGAGTGGAAGAATGGTGGCAAAACAACATGCAGAGCAGCCCTAAGACAATTGTTGTAGGGGATGAGAGAAGAAAGCAGACTGAAATAGGAGGCTTATATCTCGAAGACTGAAACTAAAGCATAAAAAGAAACAGTTGTGCTTTAGTTCGTATGTATTTTTAAATGTGTATCAAATTATACAGAGTTCACTACACTTTATGTTTGAACATGTGAGATTTTTTATGACAAGTTACTGTTTTCACTACTGCACAAGTAGAAGCATGAGATTAATTTTGGTTTTTACTGCATGGGAAATAAGAACGAACCCTTTTTTTCACTGCGCAGAAAAGAATATGAGATAATCACGGTGGTTTAGCATGAAGTAATACTATCAGGTTTTGATAGGATTGTCCTTGTTCCCAGGATTGTCCCAGAGGAGCTGAGGACTGCCTTGATTCAAGAGTTTAAAAATTTATACTTGTGATACATGTCCAGAATTTGGCTTATTTCAGACATACTTACTAGATGTAGGGGGGGAAAAAAAAAGTACCTTTCTTTAACCAACACTGATTTTTTTTTAAAAGCAGGCAACACGTGGATGAGGTACCACTGCTAGCATACTGGCCAGCTTCCTGGTACAAGCTTTTAATTCACATTAAAAGAAAATATTAAGAGATTGGTAATGGTTAAAAGAAATTTACTAGGCAGAGTATTTACCCTTTGTTTGGCATACATCCCTAATATTAAACAGGACACCTCCCTTGAGGGTTTTATTTTTATCTTGCTTTCTCCTGAAAATCTCACTCATACTGAGGGAGATTTAAACCTTAACTTAATTCTTCCAGTTTATATTTCAAATGCTACAAGTCAGGAATTTTATTCATCAGGTCCATTCCTGACACAAAACATTATCCAGCCACGTGTCTTGGCTGAACAAGTGCTGCTCTCTCTAAAGATTTATTTGTTTTATTCACATAACCGTTTATTGATCACACCAGTATATTATATATCACTATCTGGTTCCTCACAGAATTCTCTTACTCAGACAAAAAAAGGCCAAATGACATGGTCCATCTCTCTTTCCACCTTCACAGTACAAAGGGACCGTCTGGTTAGCCAGAGGCATAGAAAACATAAACTAAACAATTCTCCTTTCACCTCATTCCGAGCACTGGAAAACAGCAAAAACCAGACACCTTTCCATAATGGCATGTTCCCTAACAGCTCATTCCATGGGATCTGTAAGGCTACGCCGAGGAGAAGGTTAAGTGAGAAAACTTCAGGAACCGGAAGGGGAGAAAATGCAGAATGCAGATTTCTTACCTCTGAAATAAAAAATCTGGAGTGGTATAAAAATATAGGTGCAATGCAAATGTTGCATAAGCTTCTATTCCTAGGGTATCTACTACAGAATCTAGTTTCAGAAAAATTAGTGTGTATTTGCTATCGATGTAGACTAAAGTACAGCAAGACAGAGAAGAGAAGGCAGGCTGTTACAGTGTGTAAGGTAAGAAGTCAAAGAGAAAGCCCTACTACAGTAGCTACTAGAAAACAAAACAGAAAACCACATCACCTTCTGAAGACTCAAGGCAGAGAAGTTAGAGTCCAAGTTAAAGGTCAGCATCTGAAGGGAGAATCTGAGGGCACCAAATCAAGTAGAGGACCGGGTCCAGAGAAGCCTCTGGTTAAGTTACATAAAGCATTAAAAGATCACTTTCTTCCCAGACTAACGGATCCTCTAAGCCATTTTTTGGACTTCAAGCCTTTAGCAGATAGTCCGAAGGAGGCTGATAATGCTTTAAAGGCTAGGAAGGATAAACTTACTTTCTTATCAGGTAAGGATGAGCCACTGTCAAACACTGAGTTTTGGATGTGTGTAGCCACATTAGAATCACTATTACCTAAAGTACTTTGCACAGCCTCAGTCAAAGCTGATCCGAGACGACTGCTGTTAAATAACTGCCATACGTTACTGATCCTGAGACATTCCAACCTAGTAAGGTTAAAGTTTGGTACGCTATTTTCATTGAAGAAGAAAAAGGTTGGTTGTCATCTTAAGTGGAAATTCAGTGTGGAATTATCAATAGAAGTAGTAAGAAATACATGGACTGAAGTGGTACTCTGTAAACTCCTAGAAGCCTCCCAGCTCTCTAGACAGACATGGAATCGTTATTCACGGTTACCAGTCTTGTTTGCAGTATTCAGGAAACCATTTATACAAAAAGTGAAGATGAATAAACCAAAGCCATGTTTAAAAGCAAACGAGTTGATGTATGAAACGATATCTTTAAAGGAAACCCTATTAGCGATTCAAACTGTTTCATACCTGTTGCATTTGAGAACATTTCAGCTTCTGAAATTAGTCATTTCAGTTCACAAGCTTTGTGAATTTGATGTTCAGGTCAGAATGAGATCAGGCTACAAATTCATTTTAAGATGGTCAAATGCCACCGAAAGTACAGGGTAGCTGTAATTTAAGAGAAGAGCACAACACTCTCTAGCAATGCTTGCTTACAAAATGAAGCGAGTGGTCCTGTGAGCAATGAAGCTAAGGCAACACCAGTTCCAGAGGATCAGATCTTGCGACTGGAGTCACTGGAATCTAAAAAAGTGTTACATGTTTATGCAGGGACAGGTAATAAGGTCTCCCTTCTCTGCTCAATTCCTGTTTTCGTGAAAGAGAAGGTATCATGTCTTTAAAATTGCCCCTCCAGCACCTGAAAGTTTATGGAGTGAGGAAAAGGGGAAAAGCTAATTTCCTAGGCACCCCCACTAACGTGATCACACAACAATTTATTATAATGTTATGGCAAAAATATTTTATACCCAAGGATCATGTTTTCATACCAGAATCTTGTAGTTATGTGTTGAAAATAACTTTTCATCACTTGCAGACGTATATGCCAGCCATTGGCAGGAAATCATTTTACAGACCTAAGTAAGAGTTTGCTCATATGGTACTCTGTATGTAATTTCTTTTCATTAGTAGCCCAAACACACGCTGCAGCAAGGTGCAATGTAAGGAGGAGAAGAAATGGCTGTTGAAAGAAAACAAGCAGGAAGACCAACGGGCAGTCTGGTACCACTTCCCATTTTTAAGGTAGCTGCAGCCTTGTGCAACCCCTTCACAATTCACTCCATTAAAAGATTATTTTTCTCCTGGCCCTGTTAAAGAGCAGTGGAGGGGTTCCGATAGTCTGGCTCAGTTACCTGAAAATGGAATGCAGAGAAGAAACAGCAGGAGAACGCCCAACCACAGAAATGCTGTCTGTGCCATCGCGGTCTGTTGTGAGTGTTCTGACTCTGCGCTACCAAACTGAGCCCCGTCATAGAGGGAAAGCAGTGAGCTTATCTAAAAGGCTAAAAATCCTGTCCTGTGATCAGCAAATTCTGTGTCAGAGACACATAACTAGAAAGGGAGAGCCTAGCCCAGAGAGAGCGTTAGCCAAAGGTGGTTATGGGTTTAACAGATGTATAGGACATCAAGCTATTTCTAGTAAAAACCAAAAAGACCATGCATTAGTTTGGATAAGAGTTTTTGCTTGTACTATGACCACCTTCATACCTCTCTGAGGTATGTTTCTGTCAACATCTATACACCTAAATGATTTAAGAGATGGGCTATTTCTGTATCTCAGATTATACAAAATAATCAAAAGAATACAGACATAAATTATTTTCTTGTTGTGGTCAAGATTAGTGAAAAATGTTCTTCTTTCAAGTAAGTAATGCAGCATTTCTTGCGCTCTGGGGGGAAATGAGCAAACTGAAAACCCCTAACATCTGCATGCCTAAAGATGTTTAAAAAAACCCCAAAGCTTTTTCATTATTGTATGTAACATTATCTGCTTCTGCTTACCCAAAGTCTGTTTTTGCTTTTCTTGTGACTGTAACGTGTTCAACATAATCTGTATGTAATGTGAGAGCAATTTCGAGATCGTGAAGTACCAGATACCAAGTCTGTGGAACACCGAGAGGCAGGCTGGCACTCGGTTCCATGCTGGGGACTCTGACAAAACCTTTCAGCAGGCATTGTTTCTATAGCCAGCTAAGGGTGTGTAAACAAAACCTGCAGCTGTAGAACCTGATGTAACAGGATAGTGCTGGCTTCATCCCCCAAATAATAAAACTACACTTCCAAGTGCACCTCCACATCACCTTGTGTAACATTTGAGCATTCCTTTTCAGTGTACATTAAAAGACACTGTTTTGAAATTGTCCTCTCAATGTAAGTAATGGTATTTTGACAACTTCTGTACAGGCAAATTATGGGCTGTAAAACTGTAGCTGAGCATCAATTACTGGCATTTTTTTAACAGGGCTCTGTAATTAGAATCTATGTTGTGTGTTCTCCATCACAGAATTTGCTGCTGTTTTAAACTATTTGGTCATTTTCACCAGTTCTGGACATTGTAGGAGAGTCCCTATTTGGAGGGAATTAGCATTTGCTCTCACTGTTGCCACACTGACAAACTCAGCTAAGACAAGCTCATTTTAAAAAAGCTGTTTCTAACTCTTCGGGCTGTGAAAATTTATCTTGAAAAGGTGACATGACTGCCACTGATTCAGTGATGTGAATCACTCCCAAACATTTATTTTGAGAAGTTTGTGCTACCTGCTAATCTCAGCAAGGTTCTAGCTGTGAAATGTAATGATCGCAATTTATAAATTGTTTTTTAAAAGCATTTAGGAGCACAGATCCCATTTATTTAAGAAGAAAATTTTTGCTCCTGAATTATCAAAGCGCTCGAAAAAAATTAGCAGAGAGGCAGCTAATAAGAATAACTCCAACATAAGTAACCAAGTACGTCATTTCCAAATAATCCAAACCTATCTTACACTTTTTCTTTGGGGAAAAAAAAAAGTGTCCTTCTTCACCACAGCTATATACTGTCTGCTTGGCAAAGACCCTACATCGTTACCAAGTGCTGGCAGGCATACAATAATCAGCACGAGGCTTGTATGACATTTGAACTCGTACTTGTTTGACTTAAAACTGTGGTGCAGCACCAAGGCACACCTCCACCACCCACCACCAGAAGTGAGCCCAGTTTACCTCGCTGCACACCTTGGGGCCTGTAGTTAAGGAGATGCTTTGCTAAAGGGAACACAACACCCTCAAGGCCAATCCAGAGCCCCTCCAAAAAACCCAAGCCTCTTCTGGAGCCTGTGCTGGCTGCGGAACAGGCTTAGGAACAGCAAAAATTTCTGGTAGAACCTAACACATTATATGTGCACAAACTACAACTGCCACATTAAGATGGAATGTATTTGAGATCCACCACAAGCTCTTACAGTATAAAAAAATAAAATCTTCCCCATAATAATGAAAAATAATCCTACAGTAGAGGAAATATTTATTTTCTTAACACTTGCAGAGTGCTCATAGAGCAGAATATAAAAGACCATTTAAATTTACATGTTTACTACCTTTGTAACTTCTAACTAAGCAAACTTCCAGACCACAACCTTTATTTTCCTGTATCATTCCATTGAACCAAACAGAAGCAGGCATCAGAATGGCAGATGTTTTTAAGTTGTTCTCTCATTTGCCCAGACACCAGAGCTTCAGAAAACGTAGGTTGATCCCAAAGTTAGTGTTGTACATGAAAGCTAATGAGCACCACTAGAGTTACTTCTGGCAGAAAGAAGGTCTCCGTTTATTTTTAGAAAGACAAAAATAAACTAAGGAGGGGGGTAGTGACACTGAGTGAGTTTTAAGGTAGGCTTTTAACTAAAAATTAATGAAGAATCATTTGTAACCACATGTTTTCTTCCAAAATTTGGTCTGAGGTTTAATATTCACCCTCTCTGCTATATTATGAAAGTCATTACATATCTTGGATAACTGTTCCCTGCCAAGGGGGCACAACTCAGTCTGAGTCATTCATCTGTTAAAGGCTCATTCCAATATTAACTTGGGCCAAAACAAACCTGATGTGGAGACTAATGAACCCCAAGTTCACCATCCTGTCTGTTTTTAACTGAAATTGCTTCTTGGCAGTACAGTTGTGACCATTTAGCAGAATTTGTCTCCTGTTTATCAAATCATTCTTGCTTTCTTACAACTGCATGTTATAAAAACATTCTATAATGAGGGAAGTTTGGGATTATTAGTTTTAAAATAAAACTTACACTAATAGTTTTATGTTTGGTACTTGCTGTTTCAGTTGTGCAAGTATGAGGTTATACATCACTCTCCTCACCCATTATTTTTTGTACTTCTGAAACCTACAGTTCACTTAATTGAAAGACACATTAAGAAAACTGCACAACACAATACTATTGATATTCAAAACATCGAAAGAATGTCGTTTACCTTTTGTTAGCAAAACCATCGCTCTTCCCTGCAGGTCTTAGACTTTGAAGGTTCTTTTTTTCTTAACAAAACCAAAATCCAGTTGTGGTCACTTAGGGATTACATTCTCTTGCTGGAAACATACTACCATCAGCACTGCAACTGCAAATAATTACCTTTAGAGCAGTCCTGTTGTTCACATTTGCCTCAACTACTGAATAGTCATTTAACTAACTTTGCTTTAAAACCTCATGATTATCTTTTGAGTGAGAGAGATATAAAGCTCCACACTGTTTTTTGGTACATGCACCTCTTATGCAGACGTATTTTGGGCTCACTCAGGAGATGCCATGGCTGAATTGCAAATTACAGCGTGGAAGCCAAAGGAATTTGGATAGCAAAACCCTTTCATCACGGATTTGGAATGACATGACACGCTCCAGGAGACAGTGTAGCAGTTCTGGCCATGCAGGACATGATCCTGGGGTGCCCTGGG
This sequence comes from Porphyrio hochstetteri, assembly GCA_020800305.1. Lineage (NCBI taxonomy): Eukaryota > Metazoa > Chordata > Aves > Gruiformes > Rallidae > Porphyrio > Porphyrio hochstetteri. The sequence continues at coordinate 10,716,824 of CM036915.1, read as the reverse complement.
CTTATGCCCACTCCCAAAGGTTGGGGAGATGACCCTGGACTCTGGTCCAGGCTCTCGGGGTTCCACCCCAACACCTTTCCTGTACTACGTTTACCTCTTAAGTATGTGTCCGCAGCTACAGGACCTTGCTGATGATTAGCCCCTTCAGACCACTCTCGCTTCCCGTTTTGCCACACCATCACCGGATCTCATCTGCTTCTTCCGACACTTCTGGACAGGTTTGCACCGGAGCTCAGGACACGTGGTTGGTCGCACTTCATCTACTTTACAGCAAAAAGTTAAAGTTTAGGCTTCTTAGCTGGAGTTTTTCAAGCCTTGTTTAAAGGCTTATGCCAGCAGTGATGCTGACTAGCCCAAACTCGTGCTAACAGCTGCAGGAATCCTGCCGGTGTTACAGAAATGAATCATGTTCTTTGCCTCCCGTTAAACATGTACCTTGCGCAGACAGAAAGGGCCAAACACAACATTCCAGTTATGCTGAAAACACACATATCCACCTCCCACTGAGAGGCTTCTCTAAAAAATTCCAGCATACCCCATTTCCAAATATGTTTTTCTAAATGCAGTAACTACACACTTTCTAAGTCATGCCTACACTTAGTAATCTCCTATCCCTAGACAGACACCAGGAGTTCACAGCTTGTCCTGTCTTCCAATTATTAAAAACCATCATCAGCACAGCCACAGGTAAGTGCTTAGCACCCTCTGAAACCAGCGGTTACCTCTCAGGCCCTGTGCCTATACCTGGGCTCGTCAAGCCAGCTCCAGGAAAAGTTTTACTTAGATAGGAGCAAAAGGTTGCCAACCGTATCCTCTGTAGGTACATTTAAAGCAAAATACCGTTATTTTGTTGTACAACATACAGCTAACTATTTTCTTTTTACTCCACTAAAAATGAGCCAGACGCCTGATTGGGCACTTACAAGTGAAATGGTACAAAATCATTATTTCCTTGTTGTTTAATTACTAAGTGAAAATAAAAGGGAGAAGAGAATTTAACAGGGAACAAATATATTATTAGCTATACTGAGACTATGCTGAATTTAGAACTTCACAATACCGTGTTCCAGCTGCAGCAATCAAAACAGGTGACTGACGTAAAAGGATGGAAAAACCATGCAAAAGCACAAGGCTTGTTTAAAGGCTGTACACAAGTAGAACACAGCCAGATCTTGCTGCCCCACAATTTCAAATTAAAAAGCAAAAAACCTTTTAAAAGGAACCTTAAGACAGCAGGTCGTCTTAATCTCCAGCACTCTGGATTTAAAGGTTCATAACAGAGCATCACACTACAAGAGAATCTAAAAGGAAAGGCAGCCAGTGCATTCTGACTGTGTAAACTTCAACAGAGAAAGACCAAGATAGCTGGTACACATGAACTGCCAGACATTCTAAACCAGACAACTGAAATTCAGTTCCAGATGGTAAGACAAGCCAAGCCTGTGAGTGGATAACACCTTTTTAAATCAGAGCATTTCCTTTAAGAATAGAAAGCAAGGTACTTTTACATATTTTCATCTTTATTTAACGAGCGCTTTTGTTATTTTTCTCTAAAGATTTTAATTCCTTTTATCTAGTAAAACCATTCAGTTCTGTAAACAGGACTCAAGTCTGGGCAGGTTGTGTATCGCTCTTCAAATGAAATAAAGGGAAATAAAGGAAACAATGGATTTTATGCAGCAGTATTTCAGTATGCATCAGAAATTCTTCTAGACCATTTGACATACATGAATAGAGCACATCAAGGTCCTGTTTCATTCTACACGTTTATATTTGGACTCCAACTGCCATTTGTGCAAACCATTCTCCTTTTGGAAGAAAGTGGCTCTCTCCAATTGCAGAGTTCCATCAAACAGCATTTACCAGCAATTCTGATGCGTACAGAGGATTACACAAAATGCAAAGCTTTCTTGCAGCTATGATAGTTAAATCTAGTCCAACTAAAAGATCTGATAGTATTACCAAAATGATGTTTACGTTTTGGAAGGGGTTTTGACTGCAAGACATCTGCTCTTCTGACTTCTCAGCTTTCTGGAATGAAACAAACAGCTCACTGAAGCATTAAAAACATATTTACACTTGGTTTGCTTTAGTTGAACCAAGATGAATGAGAGTCATAACGGTAGTATAACCATGAAGCAGGTCATCTTTTATGTCATTACACTCTCTCAGCACGAAATTCCCAGTAACTATTCGATCACATCCTATTTCCCCATGTCCAAAGAAGCCAAAGAGGGGAACGTTTGGAAAAAACTTCCTAAACGCATCTGCTTCCATATTCCTTTTGGTTTTATAATGGCGATATCCTCTGCCAACACAGGCAAACATGAAGCCAATGGTGTTGCGCTCGGGGATGTTTGCTGCTTTGAGGCGCTGCATGGCGGCTTCGGCTGTCCTCTCATCGGCTACATCCTGGTCTAACAGGACAGTGGCACTCTGGATCTGGGGACCGCTGAAAGCCAGCCCAACCACCCCGCAGGCATCGCCGGCCTGGGCATTGTTACTGAAAGGCAACAGGCACTGAGTTAGAGAATGTTCCAGAGAGACCACTGCCAACTGGAGTAACTTCTGCTGTGGCACAAGTACATTTCAAAGCAGACCAACATCGTAGAGATTTTTGCAAGCCAGCCCAGAACTAAAAATATCACATTTTAGCAACTTTTATTTAATTAAACCTTCTGCAAGGAAGAAACATGCACATCCGTTACCACAGATGAAGCATAAGCCTACCTTTCACATACATGCCAAACCCAGCAGTTTGTGTATGTCACAACTCTGTAACTCCAACTAACCTATTAGTTAAACTTAAAACAAGCAAAGATACTCAGCATTTACATATCAAACCAAGGGAGCAGTCTGTAACTGCTTCAGATTCCTATTGTTTTCAGTCTCCTTGGTTGGCCAGGACACGTTGGTTTTAGTTCTTACCTACTTGGGCTTTACCAGCGAGAATTTAACGGACAGTCAGCTCTCTTATTTGGAGTAATGGTGCAGCTGGCAGACATCAGGAGCAAGAAAAATTTTGGCATTACTACAGACTCCAGAGAAGAGTCCATGGCGGTGTCTGCACCGCACAGGACACACAGCGAGGACAAACCAGTAAGCCCTGTGGGGTGAGGCGGCACAAAGGGCTCTCCTCCCCTGTGCAGCAGAGCAGGTGGAGCAACTGGGGCCCAAATCTGCCCTGCAGGGATCTGGGAGGAGGGAAAGGCCATAAGCTAGATCAGATCTAGCCCAGTCCTGCAAGTGCTGCGTCCATCAGCAGCAACAACTTACCAGGCGTGCTCCTAGGGCACAGTCCTGGTCGCGTGTTCAGCTACTGCTCTGCAGCATGAACAAAAGGAGGTTGATAGAGAAACAAACCGTTCACATAAATGGCCTCCACCACAGCAAGCAAGAATTTATCTGCAAGCCAGAGAGTAAACACAGACTGTAATAAACACACATAGGGTATCTGAAGCTGGAAATTTCCTTCACAGTGGATTTCTCCCAGCTGGGTTTCTGGAATCCAGTTTGTCACACAAAAAAGTCACACAAAGCTTTCAGCTTTTCTGGCTAGATCACAGTGCAGCAGTTGGACCTTATTCTCTTAAAAAACCAAACCACCTACTGTTGAGTGTTCCCCACGTCCTAATCCAGATCTTGGGAAACTTTTAGGTCCAGGGGCTTCGAAAGAGCGGGACGGTGCTAGGAATCAGACCGCACACCAATATGGCTAAAAGCAGTCAGTTCGTTTATTCTACAGAGCAGCGTGATTCTGTATTCTCCAGCAAGCTTAACAAAGCATGGCTGGGAACCACGGGGGGAGGGAAGTGAAAACAGCGAAAGCAATAGAGTGGACACCTGCGCAAGGCCTGTATCTTATCTTGTCTCAGAGGAATGTTTCAGAATTAGGAACTTCTATTCACAGTCCACACTCCTTAACCCTTTATCTGACTTTGTTGCTAGCTCCACATTCCTTTAAAGTGGTATTTCATTCGGGCTGTTTTGTTCGCAGGGATGGAGAGTGGGAAATATGTGGCCGTTCTCACGGAGCCATTCCTCCACAACCTACCATTTTTCTCCTGGTAAAAGACATCTCTAATAGGACATAACTAAAAGGCTATGGCTTCTGCAATGCTGCTCCCACTTTAAATCGTCTTTAAAATGTACCTTAGAAGAGACACCTACTTCTCAGAAGTCAGTGATGTAAAGCTCTCCACTTGTCCCCCAGCCAGGATGATACTTTTCTCATTCAAAGGGTTGACTATTTGATGAAGAAACCGAGTTGCTCCAGACTTCCAGGAGTTGTATCCAAACAGAAGAACTACCCGGAGATCTGGGTTATTCTTCAGACCTACAAATGAAAACACGAACAGCAACCCTCTTAGTTTTATTCCTGACCACTGAAGCCCAACCATCCCAGCCGCTCCTCAAATTAGGTGTCACACCTCTAGGGTGGCTTTCCAGTGCCGCAATTGGAAAAATGAGACACAAGTTGCCCAGGCATTCAAAAGCTGGGCTGTATTCCCCACGCAAGGGAGAATCTCTGAGAAGAACCTAGCAAAGATGAGAAGTCAGCATCTGCCTCCTCCAGCTTTCCACTTCTTTAGCAGAGCATTTGCATTTTACCACAACTTCTTAGCTCCTCAGTTTTACTTGGCAGCCTTGCTCAGATAAGAACTGAGCATACAGGTTGTTCAACAAGAACCACAATGCAGTAAATCACTTTACATATCTTACTTCATTTTCAGGTAAGTCAGACAATTGCTTATCCCGGGGCAGAAGCTCCCAGGTTCTGCAAGAAACCTTCCTGATCTTACTTGTCATAAATTATCCACCCTGCTGAGGATGCAACTTGAGGTACACAAACTATCTGCTGAAATATGCTCTCCTCTGTTCTACCTTTCCTTGCTGCAGCACTTCACTAGGATTTAAGTGCAATTTTGGAGAAGCAGCAGGTCCTCCCCACTCATTTCTCAACTGTAGTGATCACTTCCAACAGCACAGACTCGTTTATCATTATTTTTACCCAATTAGAGGTTGCTCAAACCCAACAGCTCCCTCTGAACACATCCACTTGGACCCAACTCAGGTAACTCGAGATCAACACCCACAGTAATGTAATAACACTCCAGTCGCAGCCTGGGAGAGCCACAGGGTGCTCTGTGAATGGAACTAGCACAGAAGCTGTTCCATCCACACTGGTGCCTCTGAGAGCAATACAATGCTTCACAAAAGCCCCCAGAAAGGAGAACAAGGACATACCTGCTTCAGCAAATTTACTTTCATCAAAGACCCTGTTCTTCACATCTTTTGAAAAATGGAAGGTATGAATTTTCACCCCATCGATTTTGGGAAACAACAGGGCAAACCCAGCTTCGCCCTCTTCAATTTCTTGTGGCTGATTGCTGCTTGAACCCATGGGGGTAACTACAAGAGAGAAACCCAGACATCTCGTGTTCAGCAATTCTAATCTCTGCTGGAACACAGACTAAAGAGGCAAAACAGCTCAGATGATGTAAAAGCGTGATAGTCCACTTCCTTAACCATGTATCTAACTGACAACTGGTGTGATTTTTACATTGAAGTTTCATTAAGATGAAGGAGGTTGGAGTCCTGCTGGCTACAGATCGTGCTGAAATCACAGAGATGCAGCTACACTGGGACATTTCCCTCTGGCCACACCAGCTATAAATCATTTGGAAAACAAGCAGTGTAATACCACCATCTCAAGTCTTCCTGCTGGCTTCTGCAGATCAGTATATGCAAACATACTCAGATTTTTAAGGCCCACAAGTGAAATGAGAAAATGTGTTACATGGGTGTTTGATGACAGCATAAAGCAAACTGACAGAAACATTGGGAACCTATTATAGGGAATTATGCTAGTGACAATGATCAAACATCTCATTTATGCTATGGGAAGAGAATTTAGGATGAGAAACTAGAAAAAAATGGTCTAGTGATTAAAAAAAAAGAAGCACTTTAAAAAGACTACCAAGGAAGGCTGTGAATTTTCCATCATTGTTGCCTACACCTCCTGCTGTAACACAGGTACCCACCGAGGACGTCCTGTACTACGAGTCACAACGTGACCAAGAAAAACACAGATAAATCCAAGAAACAATCAATAACTACATTAAGATGCCAGGTAAAAATACAGTAAGCTACCCGCTCAATTAAATCAACGCTTTAAATTATAACGGCATTGCAGGAAATAAGAATTTAAGACCCACGTGACCTACTACTGATGCTCTGAACTCCTTAAATGTAAGCTAGAGCTGAGCAAGGTGGGAGCACACATTAATCGCCGTGAGAACTCTCCCAGCAGGACTCTGCTTTCAGAAACGTACAAAGTTGTGATAAACAGAACAGGACTAGGCCTCGCTGGATGCCTTCAAGCTAACTACCCATAACATCACACATTTCCCTCTTACCTATGATCCCTGGGGTGACCAGTCCAAGAACCTGACATCGCTTTGGCAACAGCTTTTCGAGGGCAATGGCTGTCTCTTTACTGTTTCTTTTCCTGGCTGTTAAAAAAAGAAAAAAGGAGGAGGAAAAAAGAGGTGAGGCAGAAGTAATGCCTGGTTGTTTCAAGCAGCCCTGGGACGAACCTTGCAGCCAATGCCACCTGCTGTGGGACTGCTGACAGGCAAACGGAACCAGTGTCCTCCAGAGCACTGGAAATGTCGTTTGCACCCCAAGCACGAAGCTGGCATGGAGGACTTGGTCTCTCTGGGAAGGGGCGCGGGGGGGGGAAGGTAATGGGGGGGTGCCCCTCGGGCCGTACCTTTCTTCTGCTCGTGGCACTCCTCGTGCCCGCTAAAGGTTTCTGCGTCCGCTACGTACAGCACTGTCTGGGGCAGCACATGCACCTTCTGCAACGAGAGCGGGGAAGAAGCGGGGCCGCTGCCGGGCGGGTCCCGCCGGCGGGGCAGGGCCGAAGGGCTGAGGGAGCGGGAGGGCAGCGCTGCCCTTCCCGCCCTGCACGAGACCTCCTGAGGCGCGCAGGCACCACCCGCCGCCTCACGAGCCCGCCGCCCCCCCCCGCCCCCAGCGCGCGCCCACCCACCTCCAGCTCGCGGGCCAGGGCGCGCACCAGCGCGTGGCTGTCCGCGGGGCCCGGCTCCAGCGCCGACACCCAGGCGACGCGCTGCCGCGCCCGCAGGATCCGCCGGGCGCACTCCCTCCACAGCCGGCACACGCTGCAACACACCACGGACGCGCCGCGTCGAGAAGCCGCCGCTGCTCCCGCGGCCCGGGCAGCCCCCAGCGGCCCCGCCCCTCACCCCCTTACCAGGCGGCGCGCAGCAGCGCCTTGGTGGGCAGGAAGCCGAGGACGCGCTCCACCACCTCGGCCAGGTTGCCGAGCACGAAGGCGCCCTTCGCGGCAGCCTCCATGGCCCCAGCCGCCCTCCGGCCTCCCCTCCACCGCCGCGCGGACGGCGCACAACGTCACCCGTGCGCCGACGCTGCGGGGGGCGGAGTTCCGGTCACGGGGAGAGGGCGGTGACAGCAAGTGCCGGCACAGTACCGCCGCCTAGTGGCGGGGAGGACCCGCCCCGCAGCAGCGCGGCCGCTTGCCCGTACCCCTGGCGCAGGAAGCCTGACGCAAGGCGAGTGCCGGGCGGGAGGCGGCAGCCGCCGGGACGCACCCACCGCACATCCCAACCGGCGCTGCCCGAGGGCTTCATCCACTACGCGCAGAACGCCAGCGCCCCAGCCCGCGGGGACCCACGGCCACAGGCAACGACGCCCCGTGAGGCGGCCGGGGCCCGTTTCCAAACCGAGCACCGCGGGTCCCGCTCACGCCACCCCGCCCCGGCCGCGTCGCTGAAAGCTCTGAAGCGGACGGCGAGTTTTTGTACTTTATTGTAGCTTTTTATATAAAAAAAAAATTTCATTCAAGGACGTTCATCACCTCGATTTGTGCCAATCACGGTATAAGTTCATTAGTTTACAAATGATTGCAACAACCCGTTAATAAAATGGAACACCTAAAAAGGTTTTTTTTTTAGTATTTTAAATAACTTCAAGCTTCGTACTGCGGCTCTTCTGGTGAAGGAGCTCGAGCCAACACGTAGCAGGCACAGCCCAGCAAGTTCCGATGCCCCAGTGGAAGTGACTAGGTACAAGGTTCTATTGGCACAGCCTCTCACTCTGCTCCAAAAACGAACAAACAAACAAAAACCAAACCAAAACAAAGAAGTAATCTAAACAAAGAGCGGCTTTTTCCAAGAAACAGTTCATATTCTCATACAGCCATGAAAAATGTTTAATGACTTAACATACAGGTGGTTTTCCTATATCATTAATTTGGAAATACTACAAACGCCGTCATTTTAGACCAGAAAAAAAAAACCTACCGTGATTTGCAAGACCTGACAGTTCCTAAAACAGTATTAAACAACGTATTAAACTTCTTGGCTTTAAATGAAATGATACAACGCATGTCTCTGCGGTCCGCGGTTTGCAAAAGGTAAGAAAGACACCAACGCGTGCGAACAACTCGCTCGCTCCTACCGACTGATGTTTCGTGGCTCGAGAGCTGCCGGAGGGAGCTTACGCTGTCAAATAAACAAGGGAGAAGGGGAGGCGCGGCCCACACACGCTGAATCCATAAGAACAAACACGGTCAAGGCCCAAACTGCTCAGTCCAGATACCTAAGAAGAGCGGAATGGTAAGGCTGCAACTTATACTTTACGTGTCAGTTGACAGATTATCCACTAACTTATCTAATAGCTAAAAGTCTTCAGTACGGCTGTTACAGGGGCACTCATAGCTTGAGTCTGTGTGTTGGAAAACATAAAAAAGAGCTTGGTTTGTTGACATTGGTCCAGGTATACAACAGTCCTCAATATTAGCCATCTTCTTTTGGAGGAGTGTACCAGCCTACAGAGAACAGAGAGACGCGTTAGGGCACCAAAACAGCTATGTCCAGACCATCTCAGCACCTCACTCTGAACCTGGGGGAGATGGAAGCCTGGTCTGGCTCCTTCCTAATCCGGCTCTTAAAGTAGGCCAGCTTGGCAAGACTCAGCACCCTACGCGAGAGCGGCCTGCTGCGGGAGATAAAGCACTTGGCATATTCCAGGATCAGACCCAGCATTTTGGCATGGGGTGCAGCAGCAGCTCACCTGAGCAGGACAAGCTGAACAGAGGAAGCTTTTGAAGGAGGAACGTGGCTGTAACAACCCCAGATGGAAGACAGGTAAAACCTCCATGTCTTCAAGCTGCTTAATGCACAGACAACACCAACATGACCACAATGGGATACATTTATATATATATAAATCCCATTCTACACACCAAAGAATGAGGCATACACGAGCACTTGAACACTTCATCCTACTTCTCAAATCTTGCTGCAGGAACAGGCTCAGAAGTGTCAGTTGAATAACTTGTCTCCTGATGGGATTTGGCATGTTCAGCAGTTGAATCGTACCTGACCAAGCGTGCATAGGTTTTTTCTAGCCACCTCCAGATCTCCAACCTGAATTCTCACAGCCATTACTCTAAATAAAACCAAAGCCCCAAAACCCCAAAGCCTGCATTTCTGTACAGCGAGCACAGGGCCTATCCAGGTAGTCCCAGAGAACAGGCAGCAGCTACAAGTTACAGACACCTTTTGCAGCACCAAGAGATGCTGTAAATGCTGTGTGTGCAGCTCTGGATGCAGCGGTATTCACCACAGTCAAGGCTAGCACATAGCTACCAGTTATTGGCTTTGGTAGCAAACTAAAAAAAGCAAAAGACTCAGTAGGATCAAAATACTGTAAAATGGAAAGAATTTTAAAGTTGTGCTCTCTGATCTTCCTCCCAGGGTAGAGAAGGCACTATGCTCAACTTCAGAGGTAGGGAAACCAAGGTGCTCACTGGTCACACAGAAATACGCTCTCACACTCAGAGCAGCATGAATTCCCAGAGGCCGTGGAGTCCAACCCGGACCAAAGAACACCATCAAAGTGGGAACTACCCCCTTGTCACAAGATGGGGGGACCAACTCTGCTGACTACTTTTACGTAGCAGAGAAGCCACTTAAACCTCAGGTCACTTGTTGTCTCCTCATCCCAGTACAATGAGTATCATTTCACCTGCAGCACTTGAATATTTATTTTGTGCACTAGAGAGCCTGGTAACTGGCTGTAAATAGCATGACCAAGAAATAAATGTGTCTGCCATTCCTACTGCACGGTTCTTACAGCCAGCACACTTCACTCTTTATGGCTTTACTTTTTTTTTTTTTTTTTAAGTCTCCAGTCTTAATTTCCATGTTGTCCCTTCCTTCCCAGTGACCACCGCTACGGTCTCGCCACACAAACAAAGCCTTTCAGCAGAAGAGGTGGACTCCCAGCAGGGCCCTCACCAACAAATACCACACTTGGGCACCCACAGCAACAATAAAGTTACAAGATCAACCCACAGGAGGAGGATTGGAACCACAGTAGGAACACAGGGAACATTCATGGAAGCTGTGGAAGTAGTAGCAGTTGTTAGCCAAGTTACTTTAAGCTCTATTGTCTTCCTAGGGAAAGATGAGTAAAAGGAAACACCATTTATGGCCTTCTCGAGCCAAGAGAAGACACCAGCACTTCAAGTTTTCCTGCGGCCAAATACCAAACCCCAAGTTGCTGTGCAGGTGAGAACAAAGTCACAAGAAGATACATACCATTTTTCTCATGTATTTGTACTAGCGACTTATAGGACTGCTGTGCTCTTGCTAGATTATATTGATTCTGAAACGAGAAAGACACAACATGAAAACCCTGCACCTAGCTTTAACAGAACTCCACCGTGCGCTTACAAAGCAAACCCATGCCCAGTGCTGCCACATTTCCCGTTTTTGAGTACAAGGTTTGTAAGACCCTTATTTTTCTCATTTCTCCTCCATCATGCTGACAGCAATTTGCATGCCCCTGCTGCTGGGAAGGTCCTTCTAGAGCCTGCGGTAAATCAAGAGTGCATGCAACTGGAACGGGGGGGCTTTGGGCAATCCCCACCAAAACTCTGTCTCCCCAGTTAGAAGCGTGCCCATACACTTTCACCTCTTACCCAAGTTCACAGTCCTTGAGTTGGTACTGACAAACTGGCATCCAAGCGACAGTTTCATTGACTTAAGTATTGAAGCATCCTTTGAAAACAGCGTCTAGCACTTCAACATCTTTTAAGTCGTGGCCCCTTACCAGCAGGACACTTGAACTGAATTGTGATGTCAATTAAAGAGGAATGGCTCACTCAGAGGCACTGGCATGGTATCATTTTTCACCATCTCATGCAACTCTGCAGGTGTCTAGTCCAGCACCAGGAGGGAAAGTGCTGGTATGGATCCTGGCTGTCAGGCTGTCACCCACGGCCCTTCTCAGAGCCACAATTTCCAAATGCTCCTGACCTCCAGTTCCGTTTCCTCCTTCCCTCCCACCTTTGCCAATACAGAGACAGTACAGGTCCAACTACTTCCACACCCTGCCCAACCCAAGGTTTCTCCTGCTCAAGCATTCACCATTCCTTAATGAACTCAGTTAACTGTCAATTAAACAGTCACACATGCACCAGACATCAAGATAAAGCAAAAGGCAAATATATTTGCAGTGGCAGCTCTGTCACGAAAGCATCTTCTGCACGAGTCAGCAAAGAAACGGAAGCCTAACAGCAATTTGTGTAACTGATACACACAGCGCATTTACCTTATTGGCTCCAAACTGTACTCTGGCTTTTCCTTTGACTAAAGTGGCATTGATCTGCATGATGACTGATTCTATTGAATAGGCACTGCTCCAGCCCTGGAGGAGAAGGAGACCGTTCTTTGTAACGTGTACTTGCTGCTTGTGCTCCCCTTGCAAGCCTATTTTGGAACGCGCGCTTTGGGATATTATTTTCCTGCTGCACCCCAGTTTTAGTTTTAATTACTTGTTTGCAGTTAATCTTTATTTTCCAGAGAAACTCTGGAAAGTCACATACAGGATTAGCACTAAGAACCTGTAGGAGAAGTGTAAGGCTGAATTGCACGTTTCCAAAATACAGCAAGGCAGAAACAAGAGCAGCTCCATTATGACAGCACTTAAGACATTTCCAGCAATGTCACAACAGAAATTGCAGCTTCTTGTTGCAAGAAGCGGACGAGACCGCTATTGGATGAAGCCATGGAGTGAGCTGTGACAATTTTGCTCCCGTGACAGTTACAGCTTCTCTCTGTCATTGCTTTACCTTCCAGGGTTCACAGCAGGCTCTGACAGAGCCTGAAAATAGTTACTTTGTTCATTTACTTACTGGGAAGAAAAAAAACAATCTCTCTGTCTCTGCACAGGAGTCACGCCTATGCCTACACTCTTCTATATTCCTCACTTCTCCAGAGCTGACTTTGTGCAGTAGCAGAGGCTTCTGGAAAAGCAAATGTGTCTCGCTCCTCAGAACTCACTCTTCACACAGGCTTCCTCCCAGAAATTTAGAGAATTCAAAGCTGATGTGCTCTCCCTTCTTGCCTCTTCCTCAGACCTCTTGTAAGCCATCCAAGGCAGAAAAGATTTCACACAATTATCAGCAAGGCAAAACTTGTGGAACTGAGGTTTATTCCACCGGGTTCCCTTTGGAGTGTGTAATTTGTTCCACACAGGGATTCTTCAACTCAGGGGAAATACCTATTTGTCAGTAACTTAAAGCATGTTTATTAGCCAGAGAACAGAGTCTGTGTTCACCTGTTTAGTAAGAAGTTCCATGCATAACGCACCTCCACCTAGGACATACCTAGAAACAAATGTGAAAGAGAAGATATTGGACATGAGCAGATTGTAAACAGATGAAATTCTTCACAGCACTTGAGGCTCTTGCAGACTAGTGTGTTAAATTCTTTGTTCACCTAACTCTGACATGAGTTTTAACCTGGCAATGTACATCAGCTAGTTACCCACACTGTACTTATGCAAAGAAGATGAGCATTGTGAGAACAACAGCAGCAAGTTCCCTTTGCTGCCTACTCTCAGTTAAGATGAGTGACTGAGCCAGTCTACGCAACTGCTTGTCCAACTGTACACTAACCACGGAAAAAGGAAGGTTGCTTTTTATGTCTATGCCATGTCTATGGAGTACTGACGTGCAGCTTGTAAAAGAACCAGACAAAATCTCTTCTGTAAAGAAGTATGACAATTCCAACCAACATAGGAACACCTATAAATTAAAGATGTAGACAAACGAGATAGCAAGCAAAGAGCTGGTCTCTTTTCCTGCAAACCACTTCCTCAATTCACTAATGCTTCATCAAGCATCGTGCTGACTGGGACTCAGCAGTCAGCAGGCCTGGTCATCCCAAAACCTGGACCAAGGGACTAGAATTTACCACTCCAAAAACAGTCTCCCCTGGGATAGAGATGCTTAAACGACATAGATTTGCATGACAATCACAGGGAAATGATCGCTGGGATCCAAACCTCCCAGCCATTCCTTCTTTCATTCTACAAAGAAGTCCAAGTCCAACTAAACCAGAATCCAAGGGAGTTTTCTGGTGCCTGGCACTGCTGGGTTACTTATTTGGTAGCAGCAACCCTCACGGTCACTCTTTAGCTGCACAAACCATTTCTCAAATGAAAAAAAAAAAAAAAAAAAAAAAAAGGATGTGTAGCAAATAAAATCAAGTCAGAATCAGCACCAGCTATCACAGGCTGTGTTTTCAAATATAAAGGTGTCATTTCCTGTCAGCAGGAGATACATAAAAGCCTTAGAAGGTGAATTTAATGTTCTCCCCACAGAGAGATACAAGTTTCTGTGCCACAGACAGCACTTCAAACATGGTTTACATGACTTTAGAAGCATGGCGTTGATTTAGTAGTTTTGGCTCAGCATTTAAAGAGCTTTTAGACAAAAGCTTTCTGGCAGCATTGCCAGCAAAAGGGAGCCAGCTAAGACTGTACAGTAAGTTTAAGGCAACATAGGGATCAAAGCACCAACCCAAAGCACCCTACTATTCTGAACAGTGGGAGAATAGCAGCAATGCTTTCTTACCCTTACGGCAGGCACAGTGTCATTTATAGCTAGACACAAGCTAACTGTTCAAAGGGGAATCGTGCCTTTGCTTACTGAGAGTTCATAAAGCTCGAGAAGCCAGCCTCTGTATCACCCTGGAAGCTCTTCACCAATCTCAAGGGCTCCAGCAGGTCATGCACAGCTTTAGGGGAAAGGGCTGGAAGGCTACGCAGAAGTCTCACAGTGTTCCCTCAAGCCTAGTCAACCAACATCAAGTTGTAACATTCTTACCAGAAAGTAAAATGTCTGTAAGGAAACTCAAACCTACCCTCCTGTGAGCACAGGAGATACCACTCGCACGAAGGGAGGATCAAAAGGGAAGTTATCCTGGAAAGCACAACAAAAGACAGGTTAAGGACCCTTCTGTGACAGTGTTTGCCTCACCTGGAAGTATTTCAATAGCCTGATTTGGCAAATGACATTTAAAACAGTGATATTGTTCAGTTCTGTAAAAGACACTTTTCCACAGTACTGGCTACAAAGCAATCCTTGGGAAGCTTCAGCACCACACCTGAAAGATTAAAATTGACTCTCTTTTTCATTTTTTTTTTTTTCTTTTTAATGCTACACCTTCATCTCTACCCAAGGAAAAGCTGAGGATCATCTCAGTCACTTTCTACTGAACAACACGCTTTACCCCAGCATTTCTTCCCATAGTCACATACCTTAAAAGAAAAGTTGAGTAAAATGTATTCTACACCTTCTTTTTCTTTTAAGACCTGAAGATCACTATGCAGAGGGCTATCAGGATCAACCCTATAAAAGAAACAAGAGGGAGATCTTGGATGAAGTTAGTATTTCCACTGTCTGTAAATAGCAATTACTCTTAAAGAGCTCCTCTGGGTGTTTATGGTTTACAAACTACAAATCAAAGTGAACTGTACAAAGTTCTATGCTTCCTTTAGAAAGTAAACACTTTGCCACAAGATCAGCATGTAAGCTTGCTGCAAGGCCCTATGCTCCCCAGGCCACCATGAGCTGCTTGAACATAGCAGAAAGTAATTTCTTTACTTGAAAACAGCAAGTCTCATTCTCTTCAGTTCACTGAAATGTCACACAGAATCACAGAAAACCCAAAATCAAAACAATTCTAACAAGAAGACTGTAGTGATCCAATTTCTAATAGAGAGTTAGTGAATCCTTTAGGGAATACAGGAATACAGTTCCATATCTGCTGTTAAAGTCACCTGCATCAGCAAAAGTCCTAAAGCCAACAGCTTCTGCTCAGCAGAACTGCAACAATTGTTTGTTGTGAGCTGCCAGTGGTGAGCAGCGTAGACATTCAATCCAGGCACCGCTGGGTTAATCCCACCCAGGCTCTGACACCCCAGCAGCTTTCCAAAGAGACTAGTCAAAACACACTCCCAGCGAGCCAAATGCAGGTGTCAAACAAAGCGACAGGCTGTTAAATCCCATCCTGTGCCACAGGTGAAACCACAAATTGATGAGATCTCACCATGGGTAGTTTGTCCCCATTCTACCAACTGGAAGCTGCTGCAGAAGAAAAGTTCCCAACGCTCAGAAACCTATCATTCCCAGCCTCGCTCAGGCAAGGCCAGTTTGGAGTTACTACTTCTAGTAACACCACTGTTCCTTTGGCAAATGGGCTCTTTCCTTGCTGACATTTACCCCCTCAACTGCTGTAAAACCACCCAGACCAAAACCCTAGACAAAAAATTCCTCATTTGAGATGGGTATTTTGAAGTAGCTTTGGAAAGAGAATTGAACACTGATGGAAGTTACAGTAATGCATCCTGTGTTGGCTATGCAGAGGGTTTGGGGCTTTTTGCCAGCTCAATCTCTGTAGGCATTTCTGTATGCCAGTATTGTAGCCACCACACACTGCTTTATGTGCTCTGGCTAAAGATTCTCATTTACCAGAAATAAGAATCTCTGCAGCAGTAATAAAACACATTCTTCAGAAAATGAAAAAACAGACTTTAATAACTTACTTTAGAAGCTTAACGTGCCATTCATACAAGCTGTCATTTACCAGTTCCACTGAATATATCCCTGTAGAAATATTAGATGAGAGTTAATTACACACTAAAAGTTTAACAAGGTAATGTTTAACAAAAACATTTCTGCTTTTAAGTACACACACTGTCAGTAGTTGTAAGCAGCAGCTACGATGCCGAGATACTGAGGCACATCCTTCTTCCGACAGCAGAAGCATTTCCCAGTAAGTACAAGGAAAAAAAGTTCGTTCTATTCGAGAAAAGGTTCCATGTGAATCAAAGTGTTCTTGACACCTCATCATCTTCCTCCTCCCAGTTCCCCTTCAGACTTTCCACAGCTCGAGCTTGCTTACTCCTCAGTAATTTTTATCCCCAGTACATGACCAACATGTGTTTAAACCACTTGACACACAGGATGAGTATGCAGCACTGTATTCGCACGTTCTCATTGGCACTGGTAGACCAGGACAGGACACTGGACAGCACATGGAGTAGAAACCCCTAAAGAGAAGATGCTGCATTGGGCAAGGCACATTCCCAACAGCTGATAGAAGACGTCGGAGACACCATCCAAAAGCACAGTGTCTCTGGATGCCAGCAGTGATTTTCAGCTGTCCGTTTGTTCCAAGCGTGTTAAACAACAGTTACACGTTTCACTCCAAGGGGAGGACGAAAGCGTTGCTGCCATTGTCCAGCGTACCCAAGCTTTCTCTCCACAGGAGTTCACAAGCAGCCCAGGAAAATTAGAAAACGCTATCAGCAATGTTCAAAAGTCTAACCTCTTCCCCCACAGACTATCCATGCATACACACTAAACAACTCTAATTAAACTCATTACTTGGGCTAATATTTAACAGCGTATCTGTGGCTGACATAATTACTTGGAACACATATGCAAATCAGGAATCTGCCTAGGACTTCTGAAGGCTATACGACCAATAAACTGCTGTCACCACATTCTCTCCAAAGAATTACAGCATTCATTTCTGAGCTTTACTGTTCTAGAACACAGTATCTTGTGGTTGCAGCTTTTACAAGTAGAGATGGCACTGAAAGCTGTCCAGACACCTTCATTTCTAAAGCGTTCCAAAACTTAGTAAAAGGTAAAGGACCCATGCTTGTTTCTCCTAACACAGTGCCACAAGCAAGTGGGTACTGCAGCCAAGATGATGATTTCAAACTTTTGAGTCTAGGACAACAAAATAGGTCTGAAACCTTAGTCACTCTGCCCTCAGTGTCCTTTTTGATCAGCAGCTAGTTCAGACACACCACACTTTCCTGTTCAAGGATGAGAAGGAGCTATTAAGGCCTTTTTCCAATTTCCAGATCCAAGGACACTATTTTCTGAACTGCCCTTACTCTAAGTGGAAGTCACAAAGCATACAAATTTCAATTTGTACTGCTCTGATGTAACAACAAAGAGAGATGACATTCAGAACTCTGCTTATAGTCAACTCCCATTAATGATTAATTTATTCCACTGTTACATCCAGAATGTTTTCTCCCACCTATGTCCAAAAGGGACTGCAGACTAGAAGCTTCCTCTCAGTATCACAGCTCTGGCACCTAGCACGAGTATAAAAGACTTGCTGCAGAGCAAATTCCAGTACAGACTCTGACAATATCCTAAATAATACAAGACCATGAGAGGCCTTCCATTAGGTTTTATATTCACTAAGCCTCCAGCCCTGTTCTGTGTTCCTTCCACTGCCCTAGAAGTCCTCCCTTACCCAGAATTATGTACCAGGCCTTCAGCACCACAGGTTACCAAGGTCCACATGCTTTGCTAGCTTCCCCAGAGGATTAACTCGTGCTGGTCCTAGAGCTGTAGCATACCTAAACCAGAAGTTGTAGAATGGTTCTTCAGAGACAGACGCACAGTTCTGGGCTGACAAGAATGTGCTGTAACAGACCAGAAAGCTACTTAACCTTTCAAGCTCCCAGATTTTGAGCTGAAGAGTATCTGCATGTCCTCATGAACAGGAGCAGCACTGGGGCTGCTCCCTTCATTGATACAGAAGCTTCTTAACACCACTATTCAAAATTGACGGGGATTTTGTTTGTGGCTTTTTGTTAGTAATCAAGAGGTGCTATCTAGAGCCACCTCATATGCTTTTTCACTTTATTTAGGTAGTAAGAAGAAAAATAGCCAGCTACTGTGAAAAAGCATTCATATGATTGGTGCCAGTTTCTGAGAGGTCCTTAAAGTAGGGAAGGGAATCAAGGTAGGTTCCCCTCACAAACACAGGAGGCTTTTTGCTTTATTCCTCTAAGAGGCCATGCATAGAGGTGATGAAATAAAAGCAAGCACACAGAGCCACAAAGCAAAAATAAAGATACAAAAAGGTAGGAAGAAAAACAAGCCTTTCCAAAATAGAGGCAATGTCTTAGAGCAACTTACTACAACTGGAAGTAAATCTCAAAAGTCTTTGGATAAAGCAGTAAGTGCAAGTCACTATATATGAACAAGACAGCCGATAAAGATATGAAAAGACTTTACTTCATATCCCCAAATCTTTCTTCCTCCACCCACTAAATTACATTAAGAACTTTGTGAATTCTCTCACATGAGCTAACCAAATCTCCCAACTTTGTACATGGACATGACAGCACCTTCGTCTGGACTTATGATTCCCATTATCAAAACAGGTTAACGGAACTCTGTCTCATTTACAGCAGAACATCATCACTTGCTGGAATGTTTTTTGCTTCTGTTAGCTCCTGAGAAAATGGTTTTCCATTTGGTTTTAAGGCAGTTCTTTACCTAGATTCTCCAGGTAATGAAGCAACTTTCCTGTTGACAGCAAGCTTGTAGTCATCTTTCACTTGAACTCCAACAGTATTATTTCAATTGCTAAAGGAGCTTCAGTTCTGCTTTTAATATACACCCCTAAGTGAAGTCCTGACAGTATATTTTAAAGCTGCCTTTTTATAACACAGATTATCAGAAAAATAAAAAAATAAAGGACTATTACTACAAGTATTATTCACTTCCAAAGTCCCAGTGTTGTCCTGTCATCAACCTCAAAAACATGTAACCCCACTACATACTAAATAAAGTGCTTCTTGTGCCACTTAGAAGCAGTCTTAAGTTTTCTGGCTCTTATTACACGAAATGAAAACAGTGTTTAATTACCTTGCAACAGTTAATTACCTTGCAACAGTTACTAGAACCTTGAAGTTTCATCATGGTTCCCTTTGTGTGTTAAGAAATTAAATTAAGGGGAAAAAAGGACTATGGAGCAAGTATTTAGAACAGAGATCACATTAGGAAAAATACCCAATTATGTCCCATGCCACTGCTTACATGGCAACAGTTATTTAACATCAAAAGATGGAACAAAGCTGTAAAAGCAGGAGATTAGCGCAAAGGAGAGGAACTGATACTTAAACTCACTCACATCTTAGGACCACATGAAACCATAAGAAACAACTCTAGCTAGGTTTTGTAACAAATAGCATCATTTACTCGCAAAATTTAACAAACCTATCAGTAGGACAGGCCTTCAAAGCAGGATGGGCACCACTTTTAGTGTCAACCTCCACTTGACTCCACTCTATTAACACGTTTTGGAGATCAACACAAGGCATCCAGTTGTTGTCTTTTTACATACTCCCCAGCTGGAAGCTAACACAAAGTTCCTGCACTTGCCCTTCAGTACTTCAACTGTCTTTGCAGCTTAGCAAGGTTCACTTTTCCTCATTCCCTACACCAGGGGTTCAGTCTTTTGCAATCAGGTAAGACTTGTTATTCATCTAAAGCCAAGAAAGGGCATCAGTAAGCAGCCCAAATCCTCACCTCAAACTACACCTGTTACAGGGGCTCCTGGTTGCACCTCCAGCAGTGCCACTGTGTGACTAAGCACTGCACCGTATTAACACTCAGGCACAGTTGTTATACCCGATCTTTGTTCTAACCAAAAAACAAGTCAAACACTGCGGATGGCACACCGGCAGTACATCACCCCTCAGGATGGATTACAGGTCAATTCCTAGGCTCTTCCTGAGACCCACCAACCCCTTTTTTACCAGAAAGATGGCGACTAGGGCATGCTTGCAAGTCCTCAGTGGCAATAGAGCCTACAGGTAGGCTACATTAGACCAGCACTAGGTGAAATTTATACATCTGACATTTTACCACTGTCCACAGTACTTCAGCACATGAATCTATTTATCTAAAAGGTGAATATGGCAAATCAAAACAGGGGCCTATTTTGTCTTCAACTCTGTCCTCTTACACATGAATTAAAAAGCCACAGCCACCAAGTGAGATTTAAGCCCACTAGAAACAAACTAGGGGAGAAGTTCAGGACTAAAGGACAGATAATTGAGGCCTCGACTGACTTGTTAATCAGGCTTCCTCCTGCTCCCAGCCAGACCTGCCCCAGGTTCTCACACCTGGCTGCAGCGATGGAGCTGTATGCTTGGCAGGCCTAAAGGAACACAACTCACCTGAATTTTACTGTTTCTACTTCTTATGTGGTAAAACACAGGGAAATCAGTATCTGATTCCTTTGCTGAGCTAGGTTTTAAATACAGCCCCTGCATGGAGCAGACAGAACAGCCAACCAGTGCTTGCTATTCAAGCAATTTCTAAAAGGGGTTAGTTCTCTAACACCATTGGTATCCCCATTCCAAGGAACCACAGAGCTCAGGGGCAGATTAACACCAATTGCAAAACAATAAAAGTAACAGCAGCATAATTAAGGTTAAGTCCTACGTAATAACAAAACCTTCTGCTGTTGAACAGAACTCCCTCTACAGCAAGGATATTCATGGGAACAATACTGCCTGCTGGTAGTGGTTGAAGCTTTTGCCCCTGTAGACCTGGAGAGCTCCATTTCAGGTAGTTCTGAAAAATCAAGAAGTGCCACAGGAGTAATCTTGAGTTGGGTCTGGTAGGCATACACCCCAAGAGCATTCTCACAGTGACACTAATCCTGTTCATTCGTGTATAAAGCTTGGTATAACAAAAAGGAAGAACATCTTAGAGGATATGTATCCCGACTTCCTTTTACTCCACCAAGATACTATTGTATATATGATTATATAGAACTTATCTATATATTATTATTTTTATATATATGTGTACACATACATACACACGCACTTGAATACATACACATGACAACAAAACACAGGATTAGCAGGAATTATTTGCCAAGAGAATTCTTTCAAAGTGTATTTTAAGAAGGGAAACCTGAAGTATTTTACCTGTTTTATAACTCTGTGATCTATATATATCCCTGAGTTCTTTCATAAGTCGATCTGAAGCCTGAACTGACCCAGAGACTGCACCCTGAAACAAACAAAAAAGACTCCAAATAAGTAAAAAGTAATATTTGCATTAAACAGCTTTATTTCCATTGCAAAGTTACACTAACTAGAAGCTATTAGGAGAATATTAATTTCTCTATTAAGATGAGTTTTTTTAAAAGTTGAATATTCTAGTGAGAAAAGACTACTCAACAGAAACAAGACAGTCCCTCTAAAGCAGCACATTAATATATACTACTATATGGTATAGGTGATACAAACTCATAATCAAGGTACAACAGACATTTTTCTGTAAAGGAGTTGAATCTCTTTGGCCTTTGGATTTCCAAGATACATCCACAGTACATTTCTACATAGGGAAACATTTCCTTGTACCTTCTGCCCTTATGCACTGGAAGGAGGAGTAAGGCTAATCCTAAGAACAAGCTTCTGTACATAAGGTTTTGCTCTATTCTCAGAAGTATGCTTTTATTTGGTTAATGAAAAAAAGTAGAGGAGTTGGGAGCTCTCTGCTACAGGACACCAGCTTCTGGATGAAGTGAGCCCCCACTATGTGTTCATACAGCGCAGAACACAAGCAGCACTATTATTTGCAATACAATGAAAAACACCACCTACACAGAGGAGGACTAAGGTAAGTAAACCTTAAAATCCAAAATGTTTTGTTATTTGTCATAGTTCTTGTGGTTTGTGCAACCAGGGCAGAAATCTCTGTTATTCTTTTAGACCTCAGTTCTGTATTACTCAGCATCTCAAAGGGATTGAAAAATTAGCATCCAATTTCTGAACCTGGTATTGCAGCCTGAGATATGGTGCTAAAAGGAGGAAAAAAGAAAAAAAAAAGGGAGCCCTTTAAGTGACATGCATATAAAGTAAGACTGGCTCTAAAAGCCACCAGTTACCAAGTAGCTGATGTCTCCTTCTATCAACAGTGGCTGCACTGGATGTATTCTGCACACATCCCCGATGCTGACAGCTCTGTGACCTTGGTATTAACGTTTGCCTCAATTTTCTGAGCTTTAAAGTGAGGACAGAACTTTTTCCCCCTTCTAAAATGAGAGTGCCTATCTAGAATAACATCATCACCAAAGCTACCCAGATTTCTCTCCCCAGTTCAATGCCAAAGCTAGGAGGAAAGATTTTGATACTAAACCTCAGATGCTACAAAATTACCCTGCTTATATACTCCACATCAAATCCCATTTTACACCCAAGGTTCTTAGAAAACAGAGAGGTAAAAGATTTAAAATACAGGGAAGGATGAGTGCCCCATGTTATGTAAGATTGCTATGGCCCTGAACCCCATCCCTGTGAAACTGGCTTTCATGGGCAGTCCGTTTCCCAAAGGTAGGTTACTTCACGAGACCCACACAGTTCTCTGCTGCCTCTCAGACTTCAGACACCCCTGCTGAAATACAGACTGACACATGTGGCTCATAAGTGTGCTTTCTGGGGCAGGGGGGACTAAAATACCCCACCACCATAGGCAAAAGTAGCTCCCACCTCAAATAAAGGTAAGTTCAGCCTCTCTACATAAAGTACTGAATGATTAGTTTAGTTTATGGGTCTGTTTTTCTACTCCACCTAAAAACTGAAAGCGATTTGTGTCTTCAGTTCCCTTTCAGATACTATGGACATCTACAAACAGATCCTTTGTGGACAGAAGTGTTCCTGGAGGAATCTGAAGCACCTATGATCATTGGCTAATGCCTGAAGTCAACAGTGATATTATATATTCTACAAGGGCTTAACTGTAGGCTCGTATTATTTCTTAATAAGGATTATATATCAGTAGTAGCTACCTGATGCTAAAGCCTCCACATACTCCTTGGTCTTCTCTGTTCAGTACCATCATAACTTTGATCTCCTCCGCCACTTAATGGGGGCTATCCCGTGGGCTATGCTGTTTGAAGGAATGGGAGCCTGCGAGAGCTGGCTAGCATTCAAACAGCACTTCTTCCAAGCACAGGAACGATGCATCCCTTTGAGGAGGAAATGGGGAAAGAGAGGCAGAAGACCTGCATGGATGAACAGGGAGCTATTGAGCAAACTCAAAGAGAAGCAGAAGATCTATGAATCGTGGAAAAAGGGTCTGAGCACCTGGGAAGAATACAGGAATGTGGTCAGGGCCTGTAGGGATGCAACTAGGAAGGCTAAAGCCCTCTTGGAAATTAAGCTGGCAAGGGACATAAAGGATAATAAAAAGGGGTTTTTTTTAGGCACATGAACAGTAAGAGGATGTTCAGGGATAATGTAGGTCCCTTGCTGAATAAGGAGGGTGTCCTGGTTACGGGGGATGCTGAGAAAGTGGAGATATTGAATGCCGCCTTTGCTTCGGTCTTCACTTCAAAGGCCCCCCGGGACCCACAGACACTGGATGAGAGTAGGACTGATTGGGAAATGAAGAATTTCCCTCTGGTTCAAGTAGGGGAGGTCCAGGAGCGGCTCAAAGGGATTAATGCACACAAATCCATGGGCCCAGATGGGTTACATCCACGTGTGCTGAGGGAGCTGGCGGAGGTGATTGCTGAGCCGCTCTCTATCATCTTCGACAGGTCTTGGAGGACAGGAGAAGTGCCTGAAGACTGGAGGATAGCCAATGTCACTCCAGTCTTTAAAAAGGGCAAGAAGGAGGAGCCTACTAACTATAGGCCAGTCAGCCTCACCTCTGCCCCTGGAAAGGTAATGGAACAGCTTGTTCTGGATGCCATCTCCAAGCAATTGGAAGAGAAGAAGGTCATGAGGAGTAGTCAGCATGGATTCACTAAGGGGAAATCGTGCTCGACCAACCTCATAGCCTTCTACGATCTCATGACAGGCTGGGTAGATGGAGGGAGAGCAGTGGATGTCATCTACCTTGACTTCAGCAAGGCCTTTGATACTGTCTCCCATGACATCCTGATAGCAAAGCTGAGAAAGCATGGGATAGATGAGTGGACAGTGAGGTGGGTTGAGAATTGGCTGTCGGACCGAACCCAGAGGGTTGTGATTCGTGGAGTAGAATCTGACTGGAGGCCTGTTACCAGCGGTGTTCCCCAGGGCTCAGTGTTGGGTCCAGTCCTGTTTAATATCTTCATTGACGATCTTGATGAGGGAATAGCATCCACCCTCAGCAAGTACGCCGATGATACAAAGCTGGGAGGAGTGGCTGACACGCAGGAGCACTGCGCTGCCATCCAGAGAGACCTGGACAGGCTGGAGAGCTGGGCAGTGAGAAACCAGATGAAGTTCAACAAAAGCAAGTGTAAAGTCTTGCACCTGGGAAGGAACAACTGTTTGTATCAGTACAGGCTGGGGGATGACCTGCTGGAGAAGAGCTCAGTGGAGAAGGACCTGGGGGTCCTGGTAGATGACAGGTTGGCCATGAGCCAGCAGTGTGCCTCGGTGGCCAAGAGAGCCAATGGGATCCTGGGATGCATCAGGAGGAGTGTAGCCAGCAGGTCAAAGGAGGTGATCCTCCCTCTCTACTCTGCCCTGGTCAGGCCCCACCTGGAGTATTGTGTCCAGTTCTGGGCTCCTTGGTATAAAAAGGACAGGGATCTCCTGGAAAGAGTCCAAAGAAGGGCTACGAGGATGATTAAGGGCCTAGAGCATCTCCCCTATGAGGAAAGGCTGAGTAAGCTGGGACTGTTCAGCCTTGAGAAGAGAAGACTAAGGGGGGACCTAATCAAAGTTTATAATTATCTGAAGCAGGGGATGCAGGGGGAATCAGCCAGCCCCTTTTCAGTGGTCTGTGGGGATAGGACAAGGGGCAATGGCTGCAAGTTGGAGCACAGGAAGTTCCGCACCAACATGCGGAAGAACTTTTTCACAGTGAGGGTGACTGAGCACTGGAATAGGCTGCCCAGGGGGGTGGTGGAGTCTCCTTCACTGGAGATATTCAAGACCCGCCTGGACGCCTATCTGAGCAATATGAGCTAGGGAGCCTGCTTTGGCAGGGGGGTTGGACCCGATGATCTCTCGAGGTCCCTTCCAACCCCTACAATTCTGTGATTCTGTGATCATATAACACGTGTAGCTCCACACTAGCCTGTAGACTATTCTTTTAGGCTATTCATTTGCATATTCTGCTGGATTTAATTATACAGATTACGGAAATTCCACTAGTTTTTCTTAACGGACCGGTATGAAGAACTAATTAAACATGCAAATAAAACGGAACTCTCTCCATCTGATTAAACAAAAGCTACATAAAGACACAGCTCCAGACAAGTCACTGCTCACTTTACTGAAGCCCCATCTGTAAGAGCAGTGTCAAAGAAAGCAGGGATTGCTCTTCCTTTAACAGCAGGCAAACGAAGTTCTGTGGAAGAAAACCTGATTGTTTGCATACGTTATTTGCAGATTGCCATTATTCAGAGCCACTATTCACAGATCAGCTGGAAAATGAAGCCTGACACTTAAGCAGTTAACACAACACAGTGTTAACCACCACTCTCCGTAGAAGTGCTGTGTTTTTTCAGACCTCTGCTGTGAGTGTTAAGTTTGAGACTCATGAATGTGTTAGTCCAGAGGAAAAACTTGCCAAGAAATGTTGAGATTTTGGCTTTCTTCTGTACAGGTCAATATCCTTGACTCATCTGCTGAACTGCTCACTGAAAGAAGGAATTGCCTTCTATTTTTCACAGAATAGCAACCTCTAAAACCAGGCAATTTAAAACCAACTTTGATTCTCAAAGACATCCTATGGAAAACTAGTTTCCTCACTGCATCTTTCTTCCCATCAAATTAAGCTACTGATTTCTCTGCATGATCTTGGAAACTCACTTAAATTTTCATATGCAAAGCTATCTTCTGTACTACCGTCAATTAAAAACCCAAACTTAACATGTCCACGTACACCTGAGTGCTATTATAACTGCTTATAAATTGAAGTGGTATTAAAAAAGTTAATTTTAATACATGTAAACTAGTCTTGGTAGTCTTTGCCTAGAACAGTGTTTTTCCACCCTTTTTACCCCTGAGTTTCTAGTGTGCCTGCCCACTTTTTACTCAGCGGTAATAAACAGACTCAGTACTCCAAAGAATCGACAGGCTGCAAACCAGCAACCTATGACCAAGAGAAAGAGGCTTGCAAGCTTAACCTAAGAAGGTTAGCACAGGAACTTCCTTTACATGCTCCGAACTTCCCTCAGAGGAACCCAAAGAGGAAACCTTCAGAGATCAACTGCTACATCTGCAGCCAAGCATCACTGCTTTAAATCACAGAAGTTAATAACTTTACCTTTCAGTATCTCACTACAGACAAATTATAATTATAGACAAGTTATAATTTCAGACTTAATTTGTACCTGACTATCTGAGCATCCTTCTGGAAAAGAGGGACTTGCCACTCCAAGGAGGATAAAGCTCCCATTTCTCCAGTTGTCAGATCAAGACTTACAGTGGTGACTGTACAAATGACTGGTCCATCATGGGATCTGCCAGGAATTCACCCTCTGGGTTTGGTGCCAGACAAGCCACGAGTGACTTTTCCTATTAAGTAATCACACAGGCACAGAGCGTCTCATCCGCCTCTGTACAAGCATACTTGTGGTCCTCCAGACCAGGGAGCAGGTAAGCTGGAGAAATCCCCGCTACAGGAGACAAACATTCATAGGGACAGCATGCCGTTTGCTGAGTTGCAAATAACAAAGGAATTCCCAGAACCGAAACAGGGAATGTTGGGCAGGGAAACTATTCCTGAGATGCACCACTACAAGCTTGTCCTGTTCTCACACTCTTCCCCCCAAGGACATGCTTATGCCACTGTCAGAAATGTGAAACTTCAGTCCAAGTGAGAACAGGCATTTCAGAAGTGTTTCTATCCTTAGTGTTTTAGTGTAAACATATAGATTTCAGTAAAATACTTGACAGAACAGGTAACTTCTAAGAAAACCAGGAGTTCAGAAAGAGCTTCCGCATTCACAAGCCAGCAGAGCACAGCTAAATGGCAAGAATCTGCCCAGCGTGTGCCACTGCCCTCGCCGTCTGCTGCACCAAGTCTCCAGAGACATGTTTTGCAGCCTTAGCTTTTCTCCTTTGGACATTCTCTGCTCCCCTTTCACTCCCCAAAACACACTGCAGTTCACTCCTCAAGTGAGTTAACTGGAGGAGGACGTGCAGTTCAGTGCAGTGATAAATCCAAAGACCAAACTGCCTGTTTCCTGTCTGACCAGAAAAATACCATCGCACATCAAATCAGTATGTCGCCTCACGTGCAGTACGTTTCAGATAATCCAGCCACAAAACCAAAGTTACCTGCTAATGCAAAACACAAAAAAGGGAAGCTCTTCCAAGATAACAAAATAAAATCTGAAGTGACACAGAAAGAGCTGAAGAATATGGGTTTGCTCTTTTGCCACCAAACTTCCTCAGTATTTGTGCAGAAGTACATCCATTCCTGGAAGTTAAAGTAGTTTCCTGCTTCAGGTTTAGACTGAAAATGGAAGTGACACCTTAGACTTCAGAAAAACTGAAGATGAAAGCGAAGACATTTCAGACTTCTGACGGGAAGCACACAAACTCCTCAGTAGGAAATAGAAAAGCTAATAGCATTATCCAAATAAAAGCAGCATTAATCTCGAAAATGACTACGTGAGGAGAGACCTCTGAAAAGCAAGCAGCAGCAAGTTGCTAAATATTTGAAGTTAATTATTCCAGTTCAAAGACCATTTTTTATTCCCAGTAAGCAACTGGTTCTTTAAAGTTATTACAACATTA
The DNA here is from genome assembly GCA_020800305.1 of Porphyrio hochstetteri. Taxonomy (NCBI): domain Eukaryota; kingdom Metazoa; phylum Chordata; class Aves; order Gruiformes; family Rallidae; genus Porphyrio; species Porphyrio hochstetteri. The sequence continues at coordinate 10,688,888 of CM036915.1, read as the reverse complement.
AGAGGAGGATTAATTCTTTCTCCAAGTTACACACTGTACCACAAGCCAAATTTATTTCCTGATGCTGACAAGAAGAATAGGGCTTGGGGGTTACTGCCAAGGAAGAGGACTAGTTTCTGGAATGAGTGGATATTCTATATATTCTTAACTTCTATAAAACGCAGAAGTCCCCTAAAAAGTCCTATGACAAAAGTCTTCAGCAGCAGAAAAACATCTGCTAAGAGTATGTGAAAATAGGACTGCATGCACTCCTTCCCTGCAGAAAAACCTTTACTGTGACCCACACCTTCCACCTGCATTTCAGCCTAAGGGGGACAGGATGACCCGTGGATTTGGGCCAGTGAACTTGTAAAGAAACTGAGAAGTGTTCTGGTTGTACTGGGCACTAGTCAAAGCCCCACACGAGACATCACGTTCCCTCTTCTAACAGCAAGTGTGTCAAGCCCAGCTTTGTTTCGCTTTCCTCTGCTGAGGAAACAAAGGAAACCAAAAGAGCCCTGTGAAAACCAGACTACGCTTAGTCACTACATTTACCTTTGTGGAACTCAGGCTCTCCTTTCAGAAAGCCCACAGCGAAGGGCTGTGCAGACTGAAATGTTGCTTTATGCTAACAACTGAGCAAACTTCTCAGAGCATGTCTGTGTTCTGTTCAAGACACATCTCTTGGCAGCATAATGGGGTATTTAGGTGCCACTAGGTTAGCTCTTTCCCGGGTCAGTAGTGCAGCTATATTCCCAAGCGCTTAAGAGTAAACCCTGACAAGTCCTTTGAGAAATTATTTCAGCAGCACAGCTATTTCTGGTGACCCACAAAAAAACCACAGTTCCTCAGCAGCATCTGAATACCCTGTTCCCTGCACTCAGCTGACCTTGTTTATGCACCAGCATCAACGAGAGTGTCTTGGCATGAGAAGCAGCTATTATGTAAGTTGAATCTGCTGTTGTCAAACAAAAAACCAGCAACGTTCACTCCAGCTCCACTAGATGTGGAAGGAAAAAGCAAGGAAAGGCAATATTTGCCAAATTGGAAAGAACAGATAGCAAAAGAAAATCTGCAGCTTTTCACACCAAGAAACAATGCTGACACTACAAAAGCCTTTTTTCAGTCCTACCAAATCTGTATAGGATGATGAAGCAGAGCACACCTCTAAGGCTGCAAGAGGATTTACTGTATTTAACAATTAAGGAGTCTTTACCATTGGGTCTGAGTTATAAACACAGAAATAGAGAGAACCTCACAGGCATCTCCTCAAACTCTAAACAATTAAACAAATCCAGTGACCCTTGTGTTTCTGGTTAGTCAAGTCCTAAACCGGACTTGCCTAAACAGCAAAAGCATTTGGCCCCTTCTGTCTACCTGCTTTTAAATACAGATACACTCATCGGGTTTGGGTTTGGAGTTTTTGTTTGTTTGCTTGGGGTTTTTTTTGTTTTCAAGGGGTGATCATTACCATACACCCTCCTTCAGGCAACCCGACAGGTAACTACAGAACTCACTCAGAAATCAAAGAGCAGTCTCCTGTAGCCAGCTACCTCATGCTGCCTATTTCAGCAGAACATGGGTCTAGTGGTATTTTGGACAGGTCTGCACTCAGGTCACACCAGAGCAGTGCTGGGACAGGAGAAGACCTGCGACCGAAGGACTCTGACAGAAGCATTTCCATTTTATTTCCTTTGCACAGCAGATGGCTACAAACTGAATCCTTCCTGTGTTAAAGTGTCACTAACCAAAAGGAGAAAGGGTTTTGTCTAAACTAGACACTTGGCTGAATCTTGACTGTTTCTTGCCATGCATTATTGGTGTAAAATAACTAACGGAGCCTTTTCCCTAATTCTTTTCCTTAAAGTTAATAGATTGGTCAGGAGAGCATCCAATACTCGGAGTGGACTGGCATGTCCACATGAATGTATACAGTTCTCATACAACCCGAGGTGCCAGCAGCAGCGATTCTCTGCTGTCTAATGTGCAGTTTAGACTTTTTAGAAATTATTTACTGGAAAGTTGACCAAGTACAAGAACTAGAACAAAGCTGGTTCACTTAGGCAAAAATCCAGGTGCTCCCTACACACCAATCCCAAACCTTATTCCTTTGCTAAACAGTGCCAGGCGCCCCCTCTGGACCAAAATATAGCTCACATCCTTGACTATTAGTTAATGAGAAGTAGCACACCTTGTGCCTGGGCATGATCTATGTGTCTGCTGACTTGCCAAACGGTGTGTAGAAGCTTAGGAGCTCACACAGTGGAGGGCACCAATTTAAGGACCTTCTTTCTGTATGGGTGACTTAGGAAAATTTTAGAACCCCTAACTTTGAAATTGGTCACGAACACAAGTACTGAATTGCACGCATTACACACTTTTAGCCTCTGTGAAACAAAAGCTTTGATACCTTTGGAAGCCAGGGTAAATAAAATTAAGTTTGTATGACATCGTCGCTCCCTCCTACATGCACCTTTAAGAAGTAGAAGCTTCTCTGGAATGTGGCACTTCTGACAAAATATTTATAAGCCTCTGGAGAGCAAACAGGGTTTTTTCACAGCAGCCTGCTGGCAGAGTCACTCAGAAAAATGATAAGGCTGCAGAGCTGCTAAAGGCCTCTCACTTTACCTCTGGAAAAATAACGTAACTGAAACACAGCCCTTCAATCATGCCCAAGGAGCAGAGACACCACTGAAAAACAAACTCATGCACAAAATTCCTGTGTTTACTGAGTATGTCAGGTCACCCACTGCTTCTAATGCAGCTTTATACAAGGCTTTAGTTGTGACTTCAGCACAGAAGTCATTCTGACAACCTAGATGCTTTCTACTGACCTGGCGAGGACATCTACTGCTTGCAACAAAGGCAGCAAGCAAGAGACAGAGGGACAACAAGCTGTTAACAAGTGTGAAACCTGGATTTACATGTAAGAGTTGCCTCTACTGAAAAGCTAAAAATGCTTCTTCATCCCAAATGTCACGAATATCCCCACAGTTTGACTAAAGACATGATGATAGCATTCTCCCAGGCTGAATGTAAGTGCCTTGAAGTAGTTTTTGTGCTTCTGTGGGACACGGCTGACAACTAACTTCCTGCTCCAAAGATTTTGATGAAAGATCAGTCCATTTTCTAAATGACCTTGAAATTTTAACCTGCCTATTCAAACTTCTCCAAAAAGTGCTATTTAGGTACCCTAACTTGACACACTTGTCCTATATATGCTAAAAGTCAGCTACAACTTAATTTATTCCTAGGTGCATAGCAATTGGCTTTGTCTGCTGGAAACCATTTCTCTTCTAAAGGCAGAAATATTCCAAAGAAAAAACAGAAATCATTAACTCACATTTAAGTGATCTTGTCTTTGATTTTTTCTGATTTTTTCTAAGATAGCAAGGTTCTCTTTTTCAATGCCTTCATCCTCAGATTTCTTCCCATCAACTGGTTCCTCCTCCTTCATATCATAGTGATCCAGATCTTCAATGTCCTACAACATAGAGGAAAATTCACTGTAAATAACTTTAATACGCTCTTTGTTCAACAGAACCCCCTCTAAGGGCGTTTAGGGATACAGTCACATACTGCATAGCACTGTGCATTAGCGATTGCTGGATGCCACTGTTTTGCTCTAACTTTGTTCTCAGCCAACAGCACTCACTGGAAGTGCAGGGAGCCTTCACAATATGTTTCTGGTTACAGAAACAAGCACAGTAAAACCTCTGCGAGAAGTTGAGATCGTAGTGAATTAGCTCATTACACAAAGTACAAAACAGGAAGTTAAGGCATTTGGAACAGGGCTCAAGAATCCAAAACCAGGCAGTTAGGGCATCTCCAAGATGTTTCTAAAAGCAGGCTCTTTTTTCAATTAGAATCCTATATTACACTTCTGGCAAACACTGATTAACATACCTGGCAGGGCTACAGCAACCCTTCAAGAAAGATAAATATTAGAAAGCTACGTGTACTTTATTCAAGTGAACATTTCAGTTGAAAATGAGATGCAGCATTAGGATATGACAAAGTTACGTGGTCAAGAATCCTGACCACAGGAGGCAACATTTCTGTTCTGGGTTCTAGACTAAGTCATTGAACAACCTTCCAGCCTGTACTTGGAGATGGGGTTGCCCTGCTGCAGGGGAGAGCTCTGAGCTCAACAGCTGCCTGTTAGGTGATTCAAGTGCTATTTGTGGAGAGGAAGGGAAGGGTGTAAACACCTTGAGATGGAAAAGGAAGCACCACAGCAGCCACGCCAGCACTCTCTGAGTACACAGCTATCAGATACACTCCAATATGTGGTGTTCCACCACACCTGTGGCTACTTTTTACACACCATCTGTTCGCATGGCAGGAAAACCTGGCCTTAAATGCAAACTCAAGGATGTCTACACAGCAAGAAGCATCACCTATCTGGTGCCTTGGACAAGACCATTCCCTCCAATCCTAACAGATTTTGGACTGAGTATTCTTTAGAAGACTCATGCTTCTCAAAACGATGATACAGCCTTAGAAACAGTAAGCTGCTTTTCAATTCAGAAATTGGACTAAATTACAAGTTGAAGGTATCAGTGCCACACACAGTGCCACCTGGCACCTTTAAATGACAGACATGACAATTTGTTTGTGTCTGAAGTAACCTGAACAGAGTGCAAAAGGCTACTTACAAGTCTCCAAGCAAAAAAAGCCTTGTGGCAGCAGGATATGGGAGCGTACAAACTACCTTTACGGAAACTCTGGCTCAAACAAACACGGTCTGGACAGGGCTAAACAAAGCCTGCTTCAAATTAATTCTAGAACATGGATAACACCAAAGTCTTTTCTCAAGGAAGACCTTCCAACTCAGAAAATGAGTTGTTCATTCCTACTACACACCTTCTTCGCTGAAGTCTAAGTCTGAAGGAGTCAGAGCAGTGCTCCTATAAGGTGTAGCAGGTTACAAAGCAAGCTTTCCTAAAGTCTTGTACAAGCAATCCAAAGTTCTCACACAGTAAAAAGCTCGTAAAAAAGAGCCACATGTTGCCAGACGGTGACATACACCACTCAAAGCTTACCATGTCTGGTTTGGATATCCTTCCATTTTCTTCAGTGTATTACAGCTAAGAACTAACTCACCTGCTTAACGAATCACCAAACTGGTTTACTCTTAGCCAGTCTGCTTCAAGCTGGGAGGCGCTTACGACTGTATCAGAGTTAACAATCAAATTTACCAATGTGTCACACACAATTACGTATCATTTGACTAAAGCACAGATACCCAGTTCTCTGTATCTAAGTACCTCCCAGCTGAGATGTAGGTTTAAGAAGAAAGTTTTGCTAGCTTTGGTGGTTCAAGTGAAAGCTGACAGTAAGGAGAATATCTGAATTTGCAATGAGCCTTGCTGTTGAACTCTAGGGATGATAAATTTTACAGCAGGGCTAATTTTTAAGCCAGCAACTGCAGAGCAAAATGCCAGAATACTACTAGATTAGGACAACTCTCTCATGTAGACACATACTTCACCCATATCTTCTTCTTCTTCCTCCTCTGACGTAACTTCTTCTGTTGTTCCATTCTGCAATAGAACAGGGAGGTTTCTGCATAAGTCGTGCGTATGTTCCTTTCTTTCAAAACCAGGAAGCCTACCATTACCACAGAGAAAGAGTACAGACCAAAGTTACACTTTATCAAAGGACTAAAGTTTAACATGAAAGATGCTTTCTTGGAGAATGACAGTGAAGAGATTTTTGCATGAAGCAAAGAAACAGAACATCACAATTAATTTCACGTTAAGTTTTAAGTGGAAAGTTCAGATGCAGATAAGGATATCCTATTCCAAGACAGTGACAAAGGAATAAGTCAGGCAGGTCATAACTCATGATTTCTTAACCATGAAATGAGATCATGCCTCTGACCAGAATCAATACACGTGCTCAGGCTCTAAAAAGAAAAAACCCACACAAACTTCAGACCTTTAAAACTTAATGGATTTTTGTCTCACTGCCTAGAACTACTACGCAACAACTACAGTCATCGTAGAGCCATTGTTCTTTGGTTACTTGATAAAACACTAGAACAATACACTGAGTTTGCTTTTCACAGTTTTCCATTTCAGGATACGACTTCAGGCTGAGGACGCCTGAGCTGCAGAAACACTCAGGAGCATTCTGACACACTTGTGCTCTGCTTGCTCCTCCTTTGGCCGAGGAAGAATGCTACTGCTGTAGACAATGCAAGGGACTGAAAGGATCTTTGGTCTCACTTACTAAGGCCACTCTACTTGAGCTTGTGAATTATCTGCTATTTCTGGCTAAGAAACCTTCCATGAGTTTGTGTTTGAGTTTCGGAGCGTAAGTCAGGCTCTCGAAGTCGCTTCTGGGATTACAGGTCTATTGCCTTACAGCTGCGCTGCTACGTGGGGGCTGAGAGAAAGACCTATATAGGATTACAATTTGGCACGTGACCAAAATTAAGCAAGTTATTTGTTATTGCCACAGCACTGTCACCACAGGAAAACCATCTGTCACACTACAGGAATTTTTAGAAATCCTGTCATCTTAACATGTATAAGCAAAAGAAGATATCATAATCTTATTAAAAATACAAAAAAGAACAGTTCCTGGCAGTTGCCAGTTCTGTTTTCAGCACAATATAACATGATTTCGCGAACCAGAACATTTCACAACCCGTCACAACTCTTCATTTGTCAAGTGCACAAAAAGCAAACACGGCACCTCAGCTACTCCCTACCCAAAGCAGCATATGGTCTTGCTATCCCATGTCTCTGCAAGGGACTGAAGAGGAAGGAAAACATCAACAGCAGTTCATCCAAGCGCACGCTGTAAAACACGTACTCTTAAAAGGAAAAAGCAAACAGTGTTCAATCGCATCTCATTTCAGCAAAGTAGTAGCTTTGGGAAGCGCCAGGCAATGGACAGGGATCGGCTGGAACAGGATTTAGGAGGGAATGAAACTGAGAGCGCTGCTCTCGCATACACACCTGTCAACCACGCAGAAACTCCAAAGGAAATGGTGTAACACCATTATTAACTGGATTCCGCAAACAAAATTCAGATTGAGGACACCACAAAGCAACAGCGCTTCGTATCTCAGTTCTGGCTTACGCAAAGCTTAATCATTGCCACCATCTTGTTTCCTGGAGTTGAAAAAACAACTCCTCCGTTGCCCACAGCTTTTGAATTTACCTGTCCGGCTGGTAATGGCTGATCTAGCATTTCAACATCTGGATGCTGAGGAAGATTATATAATCTGCAGAGGTCACATATTAATCGCTTCAGCTGTTGAAGAAGCTATAAAAGAAAAGAAAACATGGAAACATCTACTTAGACCAAAGCACAGAACAACATATTTTGAACTTTCTTCACCCGCTGGCACTGAACTTCCAGTGTACAACATTTAAATGGGCACAAGCTGAAATAAAGTTGAGACACCCCTATTTTTCTCTGAAGCGATGTTAATAAAATCCCCTCAATGGGAAAATCAAGGACATGGCAAGTTAAAGTTGGATCCTGTTCATCTCCTCGCGTCAAGTGAAGGAAGTCAGGAGCAAAAGAATAATCTGCTCTCGCAGCATCATCCATGCCAGGCACAGGCGTCTGAGGCCAGAAATAATCACTAGGTGTAATCAAACAGTTGTATTTCTTGAGAGATGGATGTTTGGATGTCCATTCCAGTCTCCCAGGTTAATGAACCATGTCTTCACAATGTCAAGGAGGAACAGTCTGAATTTCCACATGCTGAACCCCTTCCTGGGATACCCCAGGGAGGCACTACAAGCAAGACAAACACCACAAGGCACACGGACTAGCCAACCTCTGAGCTAGAGCCCAAGCAGTCAACTTGCCACATCCTGCATCAGGTTGAGGCACAATCTGTTACTATCACTGACTCCCATTTCCAGCTTTCAGGCTTACGATGACTGCAGAACAGGAAGCACCTTTCACTCGCTGTAACGCTACCCAGAAAATAAACTGGCTTCTGCAGAAACAGAGAAACATTAAGCTTTCTGCTGAAGTGGAGTTCCATAGCTTCTCACTTTCCCTAGGCAGCCTCAGATTCCTTGTTAAGGCCAAGGCTGCAAGAGACTGCTACTGCATTCCCTAACTTTGCGAGGTCTTTCCACGGTTGTGTCATGAAAACCAAGGAAGGACTGCAGAAAACATTTGCAGAACAGTCAGCACTTCATTACTTGCAGAATAATACCTTAAATGAAGCTTGCAGAAGTTAGACACCCATTTTGGGGCTTTTCTTCCAAATACCAAAGGCAGTTTGTGCCAGAACACGTAGAAGACAGCGTGCAGGAGAGACAACCATTTCTGTTCATATAGCCTTCAGCACTACTAGCAGTCTTACTTAGATTAGGAACTCCCTCTCCCCTTTAAGTATCTCTCCATAAAGGAGAGAGACTCGGGCAACATGGCCTCACCTAAGGCAAAACACAGGTGGTATTTTCTTTAAAGAATGATACCTTTACAACACTACTGGGCATTTGCATACTGTGTTTCTTAAAATACACAATAAATTAAGGTATCTAAGAAAAATCTAGTCACCCCAAAATATTCTAGATGTCTAAAGCCTTGCTACTGGCCAGCTTCTGCACCATTCCTGGCAGTCACCCTTTACTCAAAAGCAAAGCAGGTGACGCCAAAGAACTGGTGTACCAGCACCACATCTCTTGGGAGCACCTACATGAGCTGTGAGAGTGTATGTTGCCAGAACCTTTCTGTGACAATGCATTTCTCAGACTTTACGTGTGTTTGAAACTTCCCGGGTGTCCAAAACATCAGGAGATGTTTTAGCAAGCAGAAAGCAGGTTAGTCAATCAAAAAGCGAGTCGGTAGATAGAAACACAGGTCTCAGAACTATTATTCTCAGTGTGTGTAAGATGCTTAAAGTTGCATTGCTACGCATTTTGCTGAGAAAATTTTTCTCTGCACAAGCAGCACTGTCTCATGGAGAGCTGGAGCAGAAACTAGAACATGGCAGGAACTGTAATTGTGCCTCATGCAAAGCTGTTATGAAGCTTACAAACAAAATACATCTATAAGCAGTGGGGGAAGAACACCACCACTGACATTTGGCTGGTCCAAAGCTTGGAAGAGCAGTTGAACACAGTATCAGGTGGGTTTGTACAGAAAGAGAGGGTCAGGGCTGGGAAGAGAGTGAAGAACCGTTTCCGGCCCTGCTTCCTACACTCCCCATCCTCTTCATGAGCAGTCCTTTCACCTGAACTCCAATCCAGAAGGAATCTTTGCAGGCAGGGCCCAACACATGGTAAGCTCCTCTCATCTCCTCCTGCATGCAGCACCGCTGCAAGGTACACAAGCATCCTCAAAAGCAACAAGCTGCTGGCACAGCCCAGACTAAATTCCACAGTGGCTGCGCCAGCAGAGACCCCTCCCTGCCTCCAGCCCCCGTTTCAGCTTCTCATTTGCCCTGGCACCTGAGATCCCACAACCATGCAGCAGCCTGCAAGCTTTGAGGCAGATCAATTCCTGACGCGCTTCAGCGCAGAAGCCCTGGTTTCACCATAGAGGGGGAGGCAGCTGAGAGCACGGACCCCTTTCCTTGGCAGCAGTCTACGACTTAGGGTTAGCTTAATGCAACCATCAGACCACAGGCTGGTTTTTATAGTTAAGCTGCTTCCCTTGGCATCAATTTCTACAATCTGCAAAGGTGGTGGGTAGAGCAAGAAGCTGATCTGACTCTACAGCCCCCCTTCCTCACTGCTATGTTTTCCCTCCCCAGGATTTCATTTCAAACCCTTGATCCCTCTGCCATGGGTCTCCACTGCCATTATCCCTTACACGCTGCACACATGTATGAAAAAACACAGGATAACTTGGGCTGAAAGGCACGTTTGGAAGCTATCTGATGCAGCCCCCTGTTCTGAAGCAGGGCCAAGCATGATTTGGTACATGTCAGTGGCATGTGAAGAGACTGCATCAAGTGATAGATTTCTGCTAAGCGTGAATAATTTCAAGGTATTTCCACTGCACACACTCAGCTAATGTCAAATGAATTCTTAACACCCCCCCACCCCACACCCTTTGCTGCTACTGCAGAGAAGTGGGCTATCCCTACACCCCAAGTTTCCTGGAATCAAACTGCCTAAAGCAGAAACTAAACAGCACCTTAGAATGCAAAATCCACAGGGTATTAAAGGAGCCATGCATGAGGTAAATGCTCAAGGGACCAAATACAATAACAACTTTATAAATTGATTTATTATAATGAATATAAAATTAACAATACACAGATATATACATCTATAATGTAGCATTTAGTCCTTCAGGAGTTCTGAGAAGTTGGCAGCTCTTACGGACACTGTAATGCTGCTTTAGAACACAAACACACCTCTTTGAATTGTTTGTTTCCTGCATTAACGTCTTACAAAGCTGAAAATGGTTTAGAATAGTTTTTCTGAAACCTGTCCTACATTAGGAGGCCTTTTTATGCACGAAGAGATCCTTCTAATGCAGTATAGAAGCATTAACAATTTTAGGCTACCCTTAACAATATTAGTATCTTGCTGGGTTCACTGTGAAGCACCTCATTTTCTGATTACCAAGAAACACAGACTAAAGTAGTATCGTGCACATATACTTATTCTTCTACATGTACCTATTATACATACACACACTCTATCCACAGCTATATAAAAATAAATAAATGACTCAAATCTTAGCTTGCTGCTGAAGGAAACTGCTGCAGGAGAAAGGACAACTGTCATTTGGAGTGCAACCACCAATGTTTCGTCTCTATGACCCCAATACACAAATAGCTGCTGCCGCATTGGAACTTTGCAAGAGCTGATATTCTTTCCTGAAATGCGACCATGCAGGACTAAATCTAAACTCTTAATACAGAAGTAGCATGCTTAGGGACAGCAGCTTATCCATGCTGTACACACACCAGGAATTCTAGACTTTTAAAGCCTTCCATGCAAGTTTAAGCCCTCAAGGTTTGGAGAGTGTGAGAATTAAAGCTGCCCATCTGAACTCGAGTCCATTTCACTACTGTTGTTAAAAAGCAAACCTCCAAATCATGTATAATTATATTTCATAGCCATGAAGTGAGGTTTGAAGCTTTAGACTTACAACTCTAAATCCCATTCTATTAAACAGAACAACAGAATTGAAGTAGGACCTCTCTTTTACACAGCACATCCACTAATAAGCAGCTGACAGAGTCAGCTCCTTGCCCGTCTAACGCAATCGTAGTTTTAGGATCTCCAAGGGAATTCAGGAGACACTAGTGGTCAGAAGGAATTCTGTAGCCCCTTCATCTGCTGACTGGAACTTGTTCAATGTGAACAGTCGAGTAGCTAAAGCCCCCAAAATCTAATGCTATCTATGCTCATCACAGTCTTAAACTTTCCTAGTGAAACACACCATGCTGATGCCAAGGGGCCAGAGCTTCAGACCCATGGAATATTCTCCAGGAAGCAGTGCATGGTTTTAGCATGGGTAAACCAGTTTTCCTTTTACAGTGTCAAATTACAAAGCTTCCGTACACACGGCCCTGTCCAGTTTTTATGCCTGAAGAGCACGTTCTTCAGTTTCCCAAGCAGCCAGTACCTGTCAGATGTTATAAAGCAAGTAAAAAGAGCAGAGTAATACCCAAGGACTCTAAGTCAGGGTACTTGTGCTTGCAGTGCTTCTAGCACATGTTCCCTGTGTTCCTATGAGCTTCTGGAAGAGTTCAATGCAAATCCCCACTCAAAATTTGACTGTTCTAACAGCTTTATGAGTCTATAGCAACATGGTTCAAACAATCCTATGGCTGCAAGAAATTAAAACTGGTTTGAAACATTCTAAAAATCTAAAATTAACTAAGTGGGATTTTAGGAGATTGAGTGATAAATCAGAAGCCTCTGAATTTCTGCAGGTAGCAGTCCTTTCCCTTTCTTACCCTACTTCAAGAAATTGGTGAGTTGCTCCAACACTCCTTGGAAAGGTTGTTGCACAGTGAAAAGTTGCAGGGAGAAAAAACAGAAGCCTAAAGCCCATGAAGTCAAGCTTTTCAAGCAAAACAAAGTCATCAGATGTTGTAGCCTATGTGCCTGTTTCTCGAACCACTCCCATCTGTCTTCATCTTGGCAAAGCATGATGTGGGGTGGATTCCTGAGAAATCACTGGGCCACGCGCAGGTGCCTATTACCTCAGCCCATCAGCTTTTACATGGGCAAGTACAATCTTGATAGCAGAAGCTGTTTCTCACAACATACATCAGCAGTCTATGTGCATATGCAATTCAGCACAGAAACTCCTACTGCAGATAAAGCTTTCTTTGCTTGTTTTCCAAATATTTCTGCTAGAAGTCAAATGCACCCGAAATATTCTTTAGAATAAGAAACTTGCACATCCTTACTTGAAGTCAAGTATGCTAGATTAACATTATCACTAAGGGATTTCATGAGAAAGAGCATTCCCAACTTTTCCAAAACCAAGCAACTATTAAGGCCAGCACATAATCCATGCAAGCAGCAGTACTCCACAGGCCAATTTTGTATCCATCATAATCTGCCAATAAAGACCTTCCTCAAGGGCTATTAAACAGGCAGAAAGCTGAATTTGGAGAGGACATGTTTAATCACTGAATTTAGGAGTGGGCTGCAATACTGCTCTTCATGGAAGAAAGTACATTTCTACTGATTTTTTCCCCCAGGGAATACTCAAGGACTATTCCTTTCCTGCATAAAAAGGGAAGTTAGTTTTTCCATATATGCATGCACAGAGAGCTCCTATCACCACATCAAAGGGGGACTCGAGTAAGATATAATGCCCAATAGCTTTCTGAAATACAAAACTGCAGTTAAGATCTATGCAAAGGTTTTCTTTAAACAGCAATTGTCCAAACACTGTTCAAACTTATCACAAAGTACATTCCGATGAACCAGAAGCTATCGGGTCAAGCAGGCTACCAGGAAGTCTTTGCATTAGCTACCATTAGACCCATGTTTTGGAGAATTACACATTCTCAGGAACACAAAGCTTTTGCCTCTGTAATTGATCTCTGTGCAAAGAAAATATTAGGAGTGTTTATTCAGTAGCTTTAAGTTCTTCTCCATTTCACTGTCTAATTATTTCCACAAAACCTCAATCTGTGCAATTACTGGGGCTGAAACTTAACTTCCTTTAAAGAGCAAGCATTTAAGTTGTTATCTTCTTTGTGCCAAGCCTTTTGGATTACATTTGGTTCCTTTTTTTTTTTTTTTTGCAAGAGAAACCTGCATTTACACAACCTCCCAAATAACCCCAAATCTGAACTAATTTAATTGCTTCTTAATGTGACAAAGCTAAATAGCCAACCAAAACCAAGCAAACACCCAAAACAACCGAAATACTTGCTCACCAGTGTATTGCTCTTCTTAATATCTTCTAAACGCTCTAAGACTGAAGTCAGGTTTGGGTCATCTGATTCTACAAACCATATTGGTGATGAAGAGGGGTAAGACTCCTGTTAAAAAAAGAACAACACAAAAGACCCAACAAATAAATAAACAAAAAACCCATAAAGCTTTTAAAACTCGTTCACCCCCAAAATTTCCCAACAAAGTCTTAACACCACCTTTTATCTTACTCTAAGTCAGGTAACATAAAAGCTTTTAACACAGCAGTTTGAGGCAATGCGAGAGAAGTTGAAAGAAACCAGTCAACTGGTTCTTCTAGTATTTCATCCTATTTTCATCTGGATCCAGTGATGAACAAACATAAGGAACAGTGCTGAGAAGTTTAAAACCCTGGAGATGGGTGGAACACGAGGAAGAAATTTAGAAACGCAGTACAGGGGATCACCACCAAAAAACCAGAATCACAAGTAGCACATGTCAAAGAGTGAAGCTATCTTGATGCTGCTTTTTCACAAAAATGTAGATGCTTCCAAACAAAAGCTACGAAAGCAACAAAATTCTGAGGAGGGAATCTGAAGACTCTAACAGATTTATTTCAACTGTTCCAGCGCTGCCCCCCAGACTGAAGCAATGTAACTCAAAGCTCCTGCCTCAGAGAACGAGTTAATAGGCTGATCATGATGCCAAAAATCTGCCATTTTATCTGCGTACCATCAAGGCTCATATAGGACTTTCCGCTGTTGCAACAGATTGTTTGAGAAATCTTTCATACAGCCCTATCAAGAAAGCTTACAGAATAACTTTCTTCCATCAAGAGAGTCCTATGGTCGCCAGGCAGGTGCCAAAACACGTCCTAGTGACGGAGCGATCACATGGTTTCGCAGGATTAGCGGTGTACGGGATTGTCCAGAACATGCCATGGGGAGGGCGCACACAGCTCCAGGAGCAGATGTGGCCCACAGCTGCTCATACAATCCATGACCAGTGGGTTTTCTGTCACTAGGTTTCCACAGCATGCAGTCCTTCAAAAGGTGCTAGAAAGGCCCTTGCTATACAAAGATAAACACAAGTCCTTTGCCTCTCAGTTAGACGTTTCAAAAAACATGGGTTTGGTAACATTGTGAGGATGGAAAAAAACATGCAGCTTCCAACTCAACAGTAAGTTTCCCTTTTTTTGTTGTTTTGCTTTAGTTAAGGCCTTCACTAATTCTCACCCATTCAATTAAATTCTAGTAGATGAGAACAAATTGCTGAACCTCAGTTTTATGACCCAGATACTATCTTATCCTCAGGTCTTACGAAATAAGATGCGGAATTTTTCATTCATTCCTCTCCATGTGGTTTAAAAGGAAAGCACCATGTTTCTGATTCCAGAAACAACAAAATCACGCTTCCTTATTCAACACTTAGTGTCCAGGTTCCTACCACTACTCCTACAGGGACTCCAAAACATGCACTATACGTATTTACACTCTTCCCTGATTGCACTGTGTATTTCTTGCTTTATAGTTTTCAAGACAGCAGTAAGATGTTTCATAGGAGGCAGATGACATGCCTGTTTGTCACTGTTATTGCCTGGTCTGAAGTTGTGCCCAAGTAAACTTAACCTCAGCAAGCTCTCAAAGCTTGAGTCCCAACAGAAAAACCCAGACCTTCCTAACTTCAAGTAGCTCCTGCCACTTCAAACACACAATGCGTAACGCCATCCGTTTGCAAACTGGAGAAAAATACAGGCATGTCAGAATGGGCTTTTAAAACAATAACTGCCTTTCTGAAGTCCATCACTTCAGCTACAAAGTCAACCATGAGATTAGGTAAAGGACATCAGAGCTTCAGCACTGCAGACTATCAGGCAGAGTTCCTACCTGGCAGCATACTCCAGGGAAGGCCTAGCTCCAGCAGCCTAGAATTCTCAACTGAAGCCTTTGTATAGACTTTTTCTAACCCACCTCAATCCTTGCCCCTCCAGCCCCTGCCCCAATTTATTTCTTTTTAAATCACAGCTAAAAATACCTTAGAAGAATACACAATATTCCTAGTATATCTATGAAAAGACAAACTGTTTACATCTTTCAGTTTCAGCTTCACTTCAAAGTATACCACAGGGACCTCAGAGTATCTCTTCTGGTACAACTAAGGCCTAAACACCTCAAACATCTACCAAGAAATCCCAGTGCTGAGCTTGCCAAGACTTGAAGGCAAAGGCAGGCAAACAGATGGGTAGTTACATGTGGTTTAATTGCTTTTTAATTGTATTTGGTAAAGGAAGAAGAATATTTTCTCCTCGGTTTCGCTGAATACACTCTTGCAAGACTTACCACTATCACTGCTGGAGACATGAGATTGAATTCCTAGCTGCTACGGAGTTCCCAAACTATGAGTTTTAGAAACTACTCTTCCTCAAAGATATTCCAGGTTTTGAGATAACGTCTCATTTTTAATAACATACTACCTACCTGTAAAGTGTTCCGCAGTAGTGCAATATTCTTACCTCGAGACTTTCATACCGCTCGCTGGATCTTTAAGCGCAGTGGGAGCACCAGAAGGGAGCCTCTGCTAAGCGTGGCCCTACTGCCTGGAGGCTCGTTGGAACCCGCTGTTTTTGAGACCTGAACCTTTCTGGCCAGCTCATTAGGTTAACACAAAGGCAGTAAGGTAAACACTACCACGACTTTATGACACCAACATTCCCATCAGAAAATACAAAGAACAAGCAAAATCCCTTCCAAGATTCTTTGAGCCATCTGTCTCTCAAAATCCTCATCTCATTAGAACAAAAATTTCCTTCAGATAGAGTCAACATTTGGACTGTGCACGCACATTCTCCTAACAGGTATTTCACATGTATTTTGGAGCTTTTTCTTTTTTTAATCAAGCATTTGTTAATAAAGGTAGCCCACATCTAAGCAAGCCTATTAATTGCAATGATTTATCAAAGATAAACGTCTGTCAGATCACTCTTCTAAACTGTATCTGGAACCTGAAGGCTGCCTATCAAACGAAGCCCAACTCTTCACTATCTGCAGTCTCCTTTCCTAACAACTCTCTTTCTCCTTTCTCCACCAGACACATGTAACATGCAAGACTTTTCTTGGTTCCAATCAATATCTATCTTAGTCTGGGGGGTCTACACAAAAAAAACCTCCTCCAAAACACTTGCAGAAAAGCCTTTGCCAGGCAGGGAAATGGCTGACAGTGCAGATTTGATGATCAAGCAATCCCACTATGTGTTTAAATACATTTCAGAGCCTACTTCTGCATGCTGATGCCTTCTGCGCTGAACAACAGTCCTTCCTCATCCTCTGCGCTCATTCCACCTCATGCCATTTTTTGCAATGAAAGCAAGAACATGTACTAGGATTTGATGCTGCCTGGATTGTCAGTGGACAGCACATATGAATTGCTGCACAGCACATATGAATTACTGCAGTGCACAGCACTACATGCTGAAAGTGAGGAAAGATTCCAGTTTTTAGTCTGAGCTTCCAAAACATGAATGGGAACAATGCATTTATCAGAAAGGCTGCTCTTAAATGCTGCGTGAGCATATTCACTCAGCTGGATCAGAAAAGATTTCTGATTTTGTATATTCCAACTCTTTCACAACAGAAGCTTAATATTAAGTCCAATCAGACTTCCAGTTTGTTGCAGCACTTCTTGATTCTCCGGACTTACTATGTTCATTTTACCTAAAAACATAAATGGCACTAAGTTTCTCTAGATCTGTAAGCACTCCGTATTTTTGGAACAGCTGAGTTCCACGCGGATATGAGTCACTATATTTTAAAATACAGACTTCACACACAAACTTCAAACGTTCTGATCTCAAGATATAAACAAGCTTCTGAGTTTGTAGCAGCATAGCATGCAATGAAGAACTAAGCTTGTGGTTTGTAAGGTCAAACAACTGAATCTCACATAAGCTAATTCTGTTCAGAGAATTGAGTCAGCTTTTTTTTCTTCCATATCTGCATGCTACAGAGAAGGGATGGGTTTGAGTTATGTCATGTCATGTCAGGAACACAAGCTTCCCGAATACAAAGACAACATTTCACAAAAGCACCATCAGAGCAGCAGTTATTTTACCATTAATTCTTGGTGGCTAAAAGCCCAACGTTATTTTGGGCCTTTCACAGCTACAGAGCTGACGTATGGTGACAGAAAATCCCCTCACTCAGCTGCACAGGCATCACCCACATTAAGTGTTTGAGATTTTTTATGTAACCGCTGCAACATGACATTTTCCTGCTCTCTACAAGTAAAACCAAAAATTCATCACAAGAGCCAATGCTTAGATTTGGGCGGCTTTCACAAGCTAACGCGTGCTGCAGAGCTTAGAAAGCTAACGCAACCGCTCAGTAAGACAGGACAAGCTGAGATGACATCACACGTAGCATGCACTGAGGTCTGAGGACAAAGGCTGAATGTTTACAGCCAACCCAGATACAATTACAATTCACAGGATTATCGCTTCTAGAGGGTCTTTGTACTAAGCCCAGGACAGCTCGGGAGCTTTGTCAGTACAAATGCTTCTGCAGCTCTTGTGACAGAGCGCAGCAAGAGAATTCAGCCTACTCACAAACATACAAAATACAGAGAGAATGGAGCCCCACGCTCCCACAACCAGGACAATTTCAGAACCAACCAAATCCTCCAGGGAGACCACAGCACGTTATAAGGATACACACAGAATCTCACTCTTCAGGCATCCTCTTCCCTCTAACAGGGTCTACGTAAATTGTACTAACAATTATGCTTACAAAAAAGCAAAGCACATAGTGACAGAAGATACCAGGAACACGTACATTAAGACAGCTTTTCCTGCATCTGTCATCTGAGTATATCCTATCTGTGCTTCCTCATCCTTAGCAGCAAGGCTGATTTACCTTCAGTGTTATATAATCTTAACTCTGCTCTGTAAAGCTACAACGACACAATTCTGCTGTTCACAGAGACTTTTAAACGAACTATTCCTAAATTACTAGAACACTGTTGAAATGGTGAGGTTGCTAAATTAAAACAACGCATCTTGCTCACATTCCAAAGATTGGAACAACCTGTACACACAGCTTGCTATGAGGTAATAGCATAACCACATCTCGTTGTACACAGCAGAGCCATTTGATCACGGCCAAATGGTAGGAAACCACATTTAAACACATCTTCAGCATTACGATTTCAAACCACAATTACATGCTGACAGATCTTCCTTTTAATTTCCAGATCATTTCAGATTGAAAGAGCGTTTTTACCTTTTAAAATCCCTTAGCATACTGGCTGGAAAGCCAACCAATTTTATTTCTTTAAGATTTTACAAAGTGTCCAACACTGCCAGAACCTAGTTCTGTTCTTTCCACAGCAGCTACAACTAAAACTTAACTGATTTTCCTAACACCACATCTGCCTTTCATCTCCTCCACCCCAAAATCTTTTTACCCACCTCCCCTTTCACTTTCAAACAGAACATCAAACCCCCAGCTCTTTTAAACTGCTTAATTGCTTTGAGGCGGTCAGCAAGAGACCATTCAAGCTCTCACAAATCTTGGTAATGAAGTAAGTAAATCCAAATGTAACCAGACATCACAGAGGCTAATGCAGTCTTTCCAAGGTGAATACATTTGCAGCTATAAACACACATCAAGTAATTGCTCCTAAGTAGGAGATGGCTTTCCCTCAGCAAGCATGTTGCTGCTACCAAGTTTGTTTGAATTAAATAGCAGAACTCGTGGGGGTTTTTTAAGTAACATCAAGTCCCGCTTGATCATATACGCATTCTACACAAACGTTCAAAGAATACTGGAGGTGAAGCTATACAATTAGCTACAATTTAGTACACATTATTTGAAATGCTTAAGTCAATCATTTGCTACTTATGAATTGTTCACCAGTGTCAACCTGCCTTTAGAAGGGAAAAATAAAAACAGAATATTAGCAAAAATACCAGGACTTGAGAACACATACTGGAAGCTAAAGTTTACCTCAATGACCATAAAACACCAGTACTTACAGCTTCTTAAAAGTGCATTAGTCCCGATAACACAACTGACAAACTCCTTCCCATTATTAGGCCAAATTTTCCAAAGGCTGCAAAAGATGCAAGTCAGCATTTTCTACCAGTAGGTACTGGAGTGCCTGTGAAATCCACAGGCCGGGAACCTTTAAACGTTGGCAAATTGTCATCTGTCCTCCCAGCCCATTTTTTTATAAGAATTAAATACAAAGCAGTGACGGTTACTCTCAACTCAGTTTTTCTGAAACACGTTCAAGTAAAAATTTGCACTTTTATGTATGAAAGAATAGTCGTTTCTTCAAGAATGTAAAGGTTCTCAAACAAAAGAAAAGTGCATGCAATGGGGGGTCTGGGAGGTGGGTTTCAAAAGTAAAATCTAATATTGAGGGCAGGGAGGAAACAAAGTGAATTTCACCTCTACTGAACAGGGGAAAACTTCAACCTGCTTTTCCTTTTGAATTTTAAGATGGTATAGACCAATGATTTGAATTTAGAATTGTATACAACTTACTATTAACTTGCTCAATGCATGTGAAGAGAAGCACATCTTTTGTTCGCTAATAACCAGAGATCATTAACGGTTCCTGCACAACAGAAAGCAACCCTGTATTATTAGCTTTATTATGCTTTTCCTGAAGTCAAAGCCTGACATGCTCCGTTCAGCAAGAATACGTGTTACAGCTCATGCATTCGGTAAGGTACCAAGTTCAACTGATAAAACTACTCTTATCTCTCTCAAACACAGACAATGACTCCACATCTACCCTCCAGCTTAATGACTGTCCTGACAGCTACAGCCTATACAGGACAATCCCAGATGAAGCTGCACGCTTTGGTCAGTCCCCTGGAGATTGCAAGAGCTTAAGCATCTTGCACCTTTAGAGGAAGGAGGTGAAAGAATCCTGTAATCCTGTTCTATGTAGGTTCTGCTAATATCCTCGTCACCGCAGAACTGAATTCCTACAGGAGCGCATTAAAACAACACAACCAGGTCGTGGTTTACCCCTCCTGCACGCTCTCTGAGGAACGATGCAAGTGTAGCAGAGTACCTTAGTTTAGAATTATGTTCTCAAATGCAGCCATGTTAGAGAAGGCAGGGTAAAGGCACATGCCTCGCAGAACAGAAAAACCCTAATACACCATGACTCTATGGGCACCTGTAAACTCACTGTACCATTCACAGATTGTTCCCAAGAGAAACAGTTCTCTGCACACTGAGGTTCTACCCACTGTAGAAGTACCACAAAAGCAACCACCAGGAAACGTCTTTATTAACGGCACACAGAACTGTTAGGGACATCACTTGAGACAGGAGGGGACTGCTCTGCCCATCAGGCCTTTACAGGCATGCATGTGATGCTCTGACACTTGGCACCTTCACCAGCCACTTCCTGTATGAGTGCACGTGGACTACAGCGTGTTTTGAAGTGAATTGAAGAGCTTAGATCATGGAACGCTTCTTGGATGTACACACTCACCAGCAACTGCAAGTGCCGGTATTCCCAAGACAGTAAGTATGTACAAACAGGGACCGTACTGCATCAGCAAGGCACCTGTGTAAAAGTTGTCCCAAAGGCTTGTGATTTGCAGCTTCATCAACACAAATTCATTCGTTCGACCCAGGACCAGAGATTATGATTATGGATTCTTTAACTTTCCTTTGGAGACACTTGAGACAGAAGGTGACATTTTAAGAAACAAAACGCTCCTGAAGACTGAAGCAAAGGCTGCTTTCGTACAGGCAGATACAAGAGGCAAACAGTTTCAAACTTGGTGAAATAATCTGAGCTGCCTCTGTGTTTTACCTCCATGCCTCTATCCAGGCACGCACGTTTAAATCTCCCCCTGCTCAAACACCACTACCTCAAAAGAACAACCGGAGTACAAAGGCACCAGATTTCACTTCAGGCAGTCCCAGACACAAGTACAGACGTGGCATCACGGTTCTCATACTTCTTATAGCCAGGTTGTTTTGGTCAAATTTTTACAGCTTCGAACTATTTGATCTACACAAAATGTTCCCATTGCTGATTCTAATATGTGGAATTGCACATTATCCTTGGAAAAATAGGTTTATCGAGTCCCTTATCACTTGTCACAACCTTGCTTATTCCCCTTAGCAAACAAAAGGCAGCAGGCTACTTGTTGTCCACTAAAACATAATCAAACAGAATTAAAATATAAACTTCAGAGTATAAAAGCAAAAAAGGCACTCTGCTGACGAAAACACAGTTACTGCCCTTTCCTGTGAAGCAAGAATTTATTCTCCAGGTGTGTCATAATGCAGCCACTGATCCATGCAAAGGAATTCACAGAAAGACTAAACACTCTCAAGACTTGGGCAGACCCAAGGTAAAATCCACCACAGCGCAGTACAGCAAGTACTGCTGCACAAACACAACTCAAGGTTACACCAAGCCTGACTTCACTAACAGCACAGCCAGCAACAGTTGTTTGAGAGCAACGTGCAGCCTCTGAAAATGAAGCCTGTTGTCAAGGACCAACCCAGTTAAGCAAGCTAAGAGACGCTCCTCGACCAACACAATTAACATCAACAAATGGCCCTTGCTGAAAGCCGAGCAAAGAACGCAGTGTGCCTGAAGACCAAGTGCCCTGCTTATTGGGAAGGAGGCTGTGGAGCAGGGGCTACAATCCAGATTTTTCCCATAGCACCTTCACAGCTGTCAGACCAACCCGTCTTGCCCCTCAATCACCAAAGACCCACTGGAGGTCCAGTTACTTGAAACAAATTATCAACTTGTTCTAATCAACAAGGGTTATTAATTACCCACTTCTGCAGTGACACAGACTGACATTCAGAAAATGTAACATCACTGCCAGTGTCACAAAGCCACAGTAGCAAGAAATGGCCTCTAAGAGGGCTATAACTGAAGAGCTGCTGAACCATGTCGCGTGTCACTCACCCACAACTTGAAAAAAAGGTTTCTTCACAGAGGTGCTCTTGCCTTCCTCACTTGGACAGTTTCTTCACAGTATGCAGAGTCTGACATCATTACTGCTGTCACCCAGAAAATATGGGCTTCTTCCCCTTCGTCCTCTTCATTCTCTTTACCTTCAGGAATTCACATCTTCCAAGTGTTCAACTCACTCATCCCCTTCCATTGAAGGCACTGTGCGCTATTCCCCTCTCTGCGAGCAACTCTCCTCTTTTCCCCTCTCCCCCTTCACAAATTCGCAGCACTCCAGACCTCTGGAGATACAAGGACCTCATTCTACGATTCTATGATTCTCACCCACTACCAGAGGTTCTGCAGCTCCACCACTTCGACCTGAGCCGCCACTTGCCAGCCCAGGGTTCTGCTTCATCCCTGCCCTTCACCTCACAGCTGTTTAGATAGGACTTTGTCCCCCACGAGCAGAATTTCTGTACCATGGAGTTAAACCCACATTTATCATAAATAAATTCAATACTGTGCTCTTACCACAGTTATTTCCTACTTCAAAGTCAAGGAAGGCTGTGGTATCTTGAAGAGCACTGCACAGGAACACTTCAATTTTTTTCTAACACCACCACATAAGTTCTGACAGTGTGTTTCTGCCTCTCTGAGTACACACTGAAGAAGCTATCGCAAGTTCTGCAGCTGCATTCAACTCTTTCTTTCTAGGGGTTGAAAAATCAGAGACCTGGGACCAAGACAAACACAATCCAAACTAAACCTCAAGAAGTCAAGCACTAACTGCTCTGCAGCACCTAACACACCAGGATGCCTTGTACACACGAGGTGACAGAAAAACAAACAACATGCATAAGGTTGTTATTTTAATACCACACTTAACGGATTACAGATGGGAGCAAGAAACCAGTAAGACATGGGCTACACTAACTAAACGCCTGCTTCCAGCAAAGATCAATTGAGAACTACTTGGATCACAGCAGCTTCAACTGTCCTGAATACAGGAAGGCTGGTGCAAGATCTAATTGTTAAACAGGCTCTCCTTACTACCATCAGTCATTTAATTTTCCAGTTTCCTTCTTATGAACTGGTGACAGGTCATTTTCACTTCTCCTACAAAGCTTGCAACTAAGGCACCACAGTGTAATGCTCACTGAATCCTAACCCAGCATCTCTCAAAAATGGCATATTGCTGTCCACAGTCTAGAGGAAAAAAAAATTAAAACAAACAAAAAAAAATCACTTAATCCAGGAACTCTGGGGTCTATCGCCTTTCAAAAGTACATAAAGGCAAGCCACCCGACAGGACTGAACAGTAAGTCCAAACTGAGGCATAACCAAAACAGTAGCTATTCCTGTTGATAATGTCTACAAAAGTTCGTTCCTATCCAGATGTCATGTTGCCCCCATCCCCCCCCTTTTTTTCTTAATTATACTATTTAGAGAACTGTCTCCATCTTCACCTCTTCCGTTCTCCTGAAGAGAACTTGACTTTACAAGTAAACAAACTCCTTCCAGTTAGCCCAGCCCAGCTGTGTCTGTGCAGCTGCCCCTCTACCAAACCAGCCAGACATGCAGGCCCTGGGGACTGATGCTGGCTCGGGTGCTCCACACCGGAGGAATCCTGAGTGCCACAGAGGACTCAGCCAGCACCCGGCAAGCAGCTCTGGCTCCAGCAGACCCCCAGCACGCTCACCCCTTTCCCATGGCCTCTGTTGTGACAGTACAGCTGTGTGTGCAGCCATGCAGGGAACCAAACGATCCAGATGAACAATAACCTGGTAATGAATCTTTATGTAACAGCCAGGTCCTTAATCCAGCAAATTCAATGTGGGCCACCTCACAAGGCACACAGCCTTTGCCACTCTGCAAGCAACAGCAGTGCGACAGGACACTATCTGACTTTGTTCTTCCTAGCAATCGACACTTTTAATTCACATTGAGGATATCAACATATCATCAATACACAATATCCTCTGGCATAACACCAAAAAAATACCTGCAAATTCATTCTAATCTGAGTAAGCCCAGCAGAATGAAGTTAGTCTTGGTTTTTTTTGAAACACACTTGATCACCTCCATTAATAACTTCTGAATTTGCCAGGTCCCACTGCAGACAGACTGCCAAGATGAACTGCAAGTGCAACCTTATTTTCCAGAATAGACTACACTTCTACAGCACTCGCTTATTTTTCTTTCATTGATAAAAAGCTCTAACAGAAAAGCCAAAATCTTAGCATGCCCTGCCCCCTCCCAAAAAGAGTCAGGAGTAGCAGAGCACACTTTTTTTCCTGCAGTGTAAGGTCTCTGCTAAGGCCAACTATTACTCCAATTTCGGCATGAAGTATCATTTGCAACACAAATCAAAGGCAACCTCCACCTGCCATCTTCAAAGTCACTAATTTTAAATAAGCTTTACACAAAAATTACAAGGTGTCTCTTACACAAGTCACCTGAAAAGTTAATGTTGAGGTGAGGAAGCATTCCGAGTAAAAATACGATTTTTCTTCCAGAACTTCTTTTAATTATCAAAGGTGCAGGGAGAGCTCTTTTGAGGACCACAACAGCCCCAGTTCTGACATTATTAGATCATTAGCTCACACAAGTAACCCACTTGAAGTAAATGTAATTTCCTGTACATCAAAACCTCAACATAAGTCAGCATTTATATTTGAAGCCCACCATCGTGATTTCCTAGGATATTTCATGAGCAATTCATACCTTACAGAGGGGACTGGACAACTGACCTACAAAATTCTGCAGCACTGGTGACAGCCTTTCACAAACAGCACAGCTAAGCTGCTGTGTCAGGTCTTACATCTTCCAGACACAAAAGACTCCCCCTACTACTTTTTGCAATATTCCTTCTCCAATCAGAGTTGGCTTACAAGGAGAAATTAAAATGCTCACTCTTTTAGTACTTCTGAGCAATTCTGGTTGGCTAAATAAAATTAAACATCTCAATTTCTACCGCATAAGTTACATTTGGTCAATTACTCGAGTGCCTTTTCAATAACTCCAATATATCAAATTCCAGTTAGAAAAATAAATTATCAAGATGAAGCTGTGTCTGTGTTTATTTAGTCCTGGTACCCATACGCTGCAAGACAAAGGTCTCAACCTCACTACAGAGTGTCTAGTGAACAGCAACAAAAAAATTACCCAAGGCTTGAACTGAAAGCTTTGTTCGTTACGTGGTTAGTTCTGTGTACAGATAAGTAACTTTTGGAAAAGGTTACCAGCTGCCTAGGCGTAGCTGAGGGTGTGCTTCCTGTTAAGAAGCTTACGCCTTTGAAGAACCAGCGCTCACTTTTCGTACATACCCCATTTGTCAAAAGCCTCACAGGTAATATCTTTTCATCCATTCTGGTTTAGAAAGGAAAATAAAGTCTTCTCCCATCAATTGCAGTTATCCACAGACAGCAACCTTTTCAAGTCTTTCATAATAGCTTCTAACTCCGATTTAGCAGCAGGGTATTTTTCAGTGAAAGCAGAAGATACTTCTTTCCAGCAGAGAGGCAAGAGTATACTGGAGTCAGCCATGTCACGCGAACTGAATTGCTAATGTATGAAGGGTACCACTGCACATCAGCGCTCAGTACCTGTTTGGGGCAGAACCCGCTCCCACACAGAGCTGGCACAAGCCCCGTTCTCCCTGCAAGTGCTGCTTGAGGACACAGAATTTCAATAGCAGTTCTGTGCATGGGTGGAGAGAGATTAATAGCCAGCTTCTCTCTGAAGAGATTATATAAAAAATACAAGACGTTTTACAGCAGTCCAAATTGGTTCTCCTTGCAAGAGCAAGGAAAAGACCGAATAATTCTCACACGCCCTTTGGAATACTATGACATAAGCCTGAGAAGGTACCAAACTGAAACTATAGGATGGACTGAACACACTCACCTAAAGCCAGGACCAAGAAGCACAATCCCCCAAGTAAGACCACTGTTTTGGTAGTATTTCAGAACACATGCAAAAGCAGAACCAGGATAAATACATATCCTCTGTAGAGGACACTGGGTTATTGAACTCAACTGATTGGAATACCACTGTTAGATAAAAATGAAACCTGAGAAAACTAGAAATAAAACCCCAGAACAGAGACGCTGCTGTTGGCATAACAAAATGGGAATGTGAAGGTACGCAGCCTGAACAAGTTCAATAATTAAGCAGTTCTCAGGAATAAGCAGCAATGTTTCTGACAAGGGTGACTCCGCCCTAAAGCACCTCTTTTTAAAATAGTGTGATTAACCATTTAAGTTCCAATATGGGTCACTATGAGAAATTACAAAGCACAAGTTTAGACAAAACTTTGTTTGTCACTTTAAGAAACTGAAGAGCCCTCAAGTAAGACATATCTTGCTGCAATTTCAAGCATTATAAACTCTTCTTACTCACAGGCAAACTCTTCTAGGGATGCTGCAGCAAACGTGTAACTTTTGACAGTTCTACAAACTCACACTGCAGGCACTCAGAAAAGCACCCCACTGAGAAATTCCAGGCCCAACTTCTAATCAAGCTGTGGAATTTAGTCTAGGAGACTTGTGGAGATCCATGCGGTTCCTAAGCAGACATTCTCCCTCACCTCTCCAGGAGAATGCTTCCTCTTTCCTCTGCCTTCTCTCTCTAGACTGGAGAAAAGAAAAGAGATCCATTGTGAAGATCAGAGAAAGTTAGTTACCAGGAAGCTTCCTGCCCTATCGGATCTTCCCCATCCAGTAACTTCAGCATCTGTACACGCTGCTAGATAGCTTTCATGTCAGGTAAAATACCAAGGCACCCAAACAGAACCACAGAGAAAAAGTGATTATTGAGCTTTGTGCTAGCTCTTCCCCTTAACAGGATTCCTAGGTGTCCAGACATGCTACCTGTCATCATTTGTAAGGGAAATACCCTGGCTTCATCAGTACTGTAGGAGTTAAACTGGTTTGAAGAAGCAAACAGCTGGAGTGACATATTTGCACTGCAACTCCAGACACTAAGATAGCAGCTTCCGACACAGAAGGCGAGTCTGCCCAAGGAAACACATTTACCAACAACTTCATAGCCTTTACCAGCTTTCATATGCTACTACCGCCATCTGAAGTTCCAGTTCCTGCAGATCCACTGAAGCACAGTAAGCAAGACATGTTTGTCTACTTTACAGTACCTACAGAAAAAACAAACTGGAGACAATTGGGATTTAGAACCAAAAGGCTGAATTCAGTGAGAAGGGGAAAAAAGAGAAAAGGGGGAAAAAAATACATATATCACTTTTGTCACACTTTGAGATCTAAAACTTGTATCAAAAATCTAGAACACAAGTGCAGCATTCAGCTTTCTCTTTTTGGCTGTTATCTGCTTCCCACTTGCTTCAAGAAAACCACCTCTCTTCTCAGGTTGTCCTCTCCCCTTTATTTTAATAGATAGGGGAAATAGCCACCTACCTCAAAGAGCCAAAAATCAGTCAACATTGGAAGGCACCAAGCTGCTCACAAACAACTGTGAAACAGAAGTTTCAAGAAGCCTGTACACACAGCTTCAAAGCAGAAGTCTCACCTCTAAGGGCTGAAACAGCCCTTTCACTGATCTTCTTGAAGCCTCATATGCCACAGTTCTAATGGCATGCAAAAGACCTCTTGATCTTTAGGGCAAGCAACTGTAATAGCACATCATGGACACTGTTTCATTAAACATAAAAACTCCAGGAGTGACTTAAACCTGTTTCTTGGTTGCTCAGACACACCTCAACCAAAGGCTTCCAAGTAAGCTGGCATGTTTCTCTGACAGTCACTCTTTCGTCACTTGCACCAGTAGCTCCAAGGAGAGCAGCCTCAGAAGTAGATAGACAGCACAAATCCACAGCACCAAAACCTTCAAGCCTCACTGTTCGCTGCCCTGTTAGCTGTCACTTGACAAAGAAGAAACAACCCACTAAATTCAGCTGGTGATTGAGGGAGCAGTCTCATCACAACTATTATTTTAACCTTTAGAGTCAAACTTATAAAATATATGATTTTGTGGAAAGAAACAGAGACACTTCCCAGCAATGAAACACTCTTTACTGAATTTAAAAAAAAAAAAAACCAAAACCCCAAACATTTAGGGAAGTAACACAGTCCATCATCAGATAGGTCTAAAACCAAGAACACCAAAGCACTTTGCTTATTTTAGAAAGTACACAGAAAGTACATCTTACAAGTATATAGGAGTGTCTGGTAAAACTAACACCTGTTCCACAACCACAAAACCAACTGACTGCTCACAACCATTAACTGAGAACCCTCAAAGACCCTCTCAACAAGTCTCATCGAATTAGTTTAAGGCTAGTAAGGATCTGATCAAAATTATTAGATTTGCCTGTTTGCATGCACTTTTTCACCTTTCAGTATTCAAACATTTCCACTTACATGCACGTTTGCATCTCCACACTGTTTGAAACGTTCATCCTCTTACAGACAAGAAGTATGGAGCTTGTCTTCTATCAAACCCAAACACACCTTTATTTTCACACCATCAAAATTTTTCAATGTTCTGTTCTTAAGCTGAATCTTGATAAGGCATTTAAAGTCCCTAACAACTACAGGCAGGCCGATGAAAAGGCACCTTCAGCGCTGTCCTGTACGAGAGTCACAGGCACAAATACACTCACATCCTTCAGCAAGTTTATACCCTGAACTTTCAAAAACCCAAAGGATATTTACCATGGCACGCAACACAAACATTTTATCCTGCTCCCCTCCCACTCATTTAAAATAAACTAACCAACCCCAACGAATTTAGATGGCAAAAGATTTAAAACCTAACAGAAATGAGAAATGCCGAAACCGCGGGCAGAACCCCCGGAGGCTGCTCACAGCCCCGTCACAAGTCTGAGCACCGCTATTACGACAGAATAACTATCTGTCAGGAGGCAGAGGCATTATTTTATCCCAGAACGAAAAGTTTCCCCGTCCTTCCTACGGCCGCGGCTCCCGAAGCGGTAGCACCCGCCGCGCCTCACTGGCTGACCCCGGGGGAGGGGGGAAGGCCCGGCCACCACCCAGGCCCGCCCGTGCGGCGTTTCCCCGCCCGGGTCAGGGCGGGCCGCCCGGCTCCAGGCCGCGGCGGTGTGGCGCACTCAGTAAAGCGCTCGCCCTCCGCCTCCCTCCCGGGCTCCCACCTCTCGGGGCAGGGAGGAAAACACTGCCTGCGCCCCGCCAAGACACCGCAGGGACGGGGGCAGACAGGGAGAGAGAGCGCCTCTGCGCCCCCCGTCGCCCTTCCGCTGTCCCGGAGGGCGGCCCTGCGGCGGGGAGCCGGCCTGGGGGCTCTCTCCCCGCTGCCCCGGGCCCGGCCGCCCTTTGTTCCGGGCTCCCGGCCCCGAAGCAGACAGCGGCAGGCGGCGCGGCGGCCCGCGTCCTTTCCCGCACCCGCGGATCCCCCAGAGGAGCCTCCCAGGGGTCCGCCGGGCTCCCACCCCGGCGGGGAGCGGAGGCCGGGGGGGGGCCAAAGGGGAGCAAGGCGCTCGCTGAACTTTTGTTATGGTCGCGGCGGGGACGGGGACCGGGGAGGAGACACAGAGCCTCCGGGGGAAGCGGGCCCAGGCGCCGCGGCAGTCCCTCCAGCCCCCGCGGCGGGCGGAGGCCCCGGTCCCCCCCGGTGCTGAGTCACCCCCGTGGCGGGGCTGCGCCCCCTCCCCGCGCCCCGCAGACAATGGCGAGGGCGGGCCATGCCCCGGCCCTCCCCCACCGCCCCCGGCCCCGCTCGGCCCCGCACCGTGATGTTGCAGTGGATGGTGAGCGGCGGCGGCGGCTGCGGGCTGGAGCCCGGCGGCGGCGGCAGGAGCACGAACTGGCAGTGGAGCTCGTCCAGCTTCCAGGAGACGATGCGGAAGCGCTCGTGGTCCTTGTCGAAGATAGACTCGAGGAACTTCAGCTCGGCCTTGAGCCCTGACACCGACATCCTGGCCTCATCTCCGGGCCCGGGCCTGTGCCGCCTCGCCCGCTCTGCCGCCGCCTCCCTCCGCCTTAGCCCGGCCCGACCCTGGCCCCAGCCGCGCCTGCGGGGCGGAAGATGACGGGAGGGCGGGGGGGGCCGGGGCAGCCCCAGCCGGCGGGGGACGGCGAACGCAGCGGCAGCTCCCTTTGTACCAGCCTCCTGCACCCACTCGCTCGCTTAAAAGGGCAACAGCGCAGCCCGCTCCCCCTTCCCTTCCCTTCCCTTCCCCTTCCTCCCCGGCGGGCTGGGCCAGCCCCGCCAGCCGCCCCGCCCTCGCCCTGCCCTCCTCCCGCTTGCCCGGCCCCGCTCCCGGGACACACGCAGCAGGGCCGGCCCGGCCCCCTGCTCCTCCCCCGGCGCCGCCGCCCGCCTCCCCTCGCCCGCCCCGGCACCCTCGGTCAGCGCCGCGACAGCCCCCGCGGGCCGGGGTGGGCTGCCCCGCGGCACTCCGCAGGCTCTGCCAGCCTGCCCCAAGCCCCGCCCGGGCACTGCCTCCCGCGGCCCCGGCGCGGAGCTGTCCGGCCCCCCTCTTCCGGCAGCCCGACGCCGAACCGCACGCACTGCTCACCCTCGTTCCTCCTCCGCTTCCCCTCCCAGCCCTGCGGAAGAGCGCACGGTCTCCGTGCCTCGCCGCACTCGCGTTGTGCTGAGGGGAAACCGCGGCTTGGGTTTGCAGTCGTATCTCGGGGTCCCGCCGGTCCTCCGGTCCCCTTAGAGGTCAGCCAACGCTAACCAGGAATCCCCGTCCCGACACTTCTGACAGATCAAGGTGAATAAAACCCGGTTTTTCTTTGCAGGCTGAAAAGAAGCAACGCAGAGGCCAAGAAAAACTGTTAGTGTTGCATTTAAGTTCCACTGCAATCGTTTGGGCAGAATTTTACCCCCAGAAAAAGTGCCATGAAGAATGAAAGCAGAGTAAAGTGAATACTTGCTACGTTTGGGGATCTGGAGATGCTGCCCTCTCTTTCTTATAACTTCCTGACACCGGAAAAGTCACCTCTGCACCTTTATTTGTCCCTTTTTGCCTTGGTTTTACCTACTGACAGTTGACAGCTCTTCAGGAACAAGGATCAGCTCTCACATGGCATAAAGAGACGACTGTGATATAAGTAATGTTGTTTCAGAGCATCCTTCTTGTTTCTCAACCAGCTTTTAATTAATGCAGTACACATATGAGCACGCACAAACCTGGAATAAGGAACAGCCTTTTTTTCTCCCCCATTGATATTTTATATAAATCTTTAATTCCAAAGAAACTGGCAGCACTTCACAAACCACAAGCTGAATCTTGTCAAGTGGTGAGAACTCTAATCTTGATCCAGAAAAACAGTTATGCACTTGCCCAACTCCAAGCATATGGAAGTCTTACCAATTTGTGGGCTTGAAATCTCCTATCCTTCCAGCACAGCGAGCTGCAAAGAAAAGAAGCCAGGAAGGATTGACACTGGTGAAATACTCTGAATGAGAGACAGACAAAAGTCAACGGCATTGCAAGACCTGAGTTTTTTTCCAGGTACCATTTGAAAGACTCCTGTTACACAGTGTGCACAGCTCGGCTTTCCTAGAAGTGCTGAGCTCTGTGTTGGCACAGACTGTATGGCCTGCAAGGTGAAGGCAGAGAGGATATGACTGGTGTTTGTCGTGGCATCAACAGGCAGGGTGAAGACCTTTGAGAGATAAGGGAAGATCTAAGTATTAGGGCAAATGAGCTATAAGCAAATAGCAGAACATTATGACTATACCTATTAGAAAGGGAGGGCCTGGAAGAGCCTTTGCTGATGGGACCAGAGACAAAACTAAACAAAACAGGCTGTGTCAGACATCGCATGATGTGCTGCACAAAACAGCAGAGGAATGAATTTGGTGACTCAGCCCTATTTCCCTCATAGGATAGGATTTTGGCCTAGAACACCTCTCCACAGCAAATAGGAGGGCAGGCTTAGCAAGTTCAAACCACATCTTTCATCATGCTATACCAGAACTGCCTCTACCATCACTGCCCCTGGTCTTAAGTCCTCCTTGCCTTCTCATCTCCCTTCCTTCTCCTCTGCCTCTCCATTGACTGAGACATCCCATGTTGTTTCGGCAGCAGCACAGCCGAGCGCCATACATACGTGCTGGCTGGGGGGACGCCCCACCTGCACAAGCTGACAAGCTGGTGGAAGGCAGGAGAACCTCTGTCAAGCACCCAGTGATCCAAACCATAGAGTATCCTGACCATCCAGCAGGCCAAAGAAATTGCTTCATCAGCCAAGTGTGTCCTGCAAGCCATATATTAAGACTTGTCTAGAACTCTCTCCAGAGCTCCTTCAATCTGCCTTTTTGTTACGGCCTTCAAGAAGCAACATGCAGCTGCACAGGCACCACTCCCCTCGTGTGTTGCACTTCTCTGTATTTAGTAGGCATTGTGCAAGCTGCGACGTTGCCTGCGATAAGACCTTGAGAACACGCTGAGGCTGCCCTGGCTCTCCACAATACAGAGACTGGTTCAGAGGTGTAAAGAGTTGTTCGTCATGTCTGACTCATTCCCAATTCTTCCTTCAGGGACTTGCCACAGGGCCTTGACATGAACCTCACGTTGGTCATGAGGTGACTCAGGAAATCCCAATCCTCCCAAGACCAAAATAAATGCACACAGGGAAGGACCTGACATCTCTGGGTAATAAAATAAATTAATCCTGGTAAAGACCCTCAGGAGCACTGTATCAGATTCCAGTAATTACAGAAGCTCTTAAGTTCCCTTGATCTATATTGCCTCTAAACACCATTTTTTCTCTACCTTTCTTCACAAGAACCTCTCTCTACCTATCACACAGCCAGATTTCCTCCTCCAGAGGTTTGAAATTCGGCCACACCTCTCTGCTATGAAGATAACATACCTGCATAACCTTTGTTTAATTTTCCTCCCTTTCATTTAAGTATATCAAGTTTTGTAGCAGTTATTAACTAAATCTGTCAGAAAACCAGCAGGTTCCTCATTGCTTTCTTGTGTGGAACTGGCAAGGAAAAAGGAGGCAAGCAGATTAGAGCAAAATTTTCTTTCCCATTAACATCCACTGCCAGTCCTGTCTCCCACACATCAAGGAGCCACGTCCCCGGTGAGACAGAAAGCCGGCAGCAAGGCGTGAAGGGAACTGAAGGAAGCATGAGTTCAAGACGAGCCATTAAGAACGAAAGGAGTGATGATGTAGGATGGATGGGCTTTGATGAAAGCAAGAGCTGTTCAGGGCTTAAAGAAAGGATGTTCCAGAACACAGATGACTTTTGGTTTATGGTAGTCCCTTTTGTTTCCTGCGAATGCCTCTTCCAGGTCTGCTGTATTTCCAGCTTTGCCCCTGAGTGAAGCTCCTGTTGAGCATTCGTGCCCAGCAGAGGATTGATTTGTTTCTCTGAGAATAGTTTACAGTTTTGTTTTTTGACCTCACAAAGCACTGACCTTTTGGGGAAGATTTCATTCTGTTTGTGGACTTGTTGTTCTGGTAATATTTCTAAATGTTGCTGAACAGTGTGTATTTCAGAGCAGTCAAAGCTGAACCATGCCTGCAGCGCGAGGTAAATGATGTAGTTTTGTTACATCTGAAATCTGCAGGAATTAATTTATTAGCAAGAAAGGTGCCACAAGAAAGCAAAGCCACGTTAATCAGCCTTACAAGGCTGCAGATGGGGATTAGAAGCCGTTGTACGAGCACATCAGAAACACAGCTCCTTGCACATACTTTAGAACATGCAGTGTGGGAGTGCACCTGGCGTTCTCCTCTACGGCTCACAGAACTCCCTAAAACCAGATTAAAAGCACATGTATAAAGGCAATAAAGAAGGACACAGCCACGTCTGAGGCATGCCATTGAACAAAGCATCAGAACAAACCAGAGAAGAGAGGAAAACCTGATACCATTTTTCCACACCCAGCTGGGTGAGGGAAAAGAGAACTGCATGGAGCACTGTTCAGAGCATGGTAACACACCTTCCCTCAACTCCAGAGAACTTGCACCCCTCCCTTGGGATCCAGAGAGAGTCATAGAGCCTTACCGGGCTCAGCAAGCTTATCTTCCCTCGTGAGCATAGAAGCTTAAAAGGGATGGACAGGACCAGAGGTCAGATGCTAGGCTCAGTCCTGCTAAATACATTTCTGGCTGGGGGGGATAGGGAAATGGGCAGATTCTCCAGGTCACTTACTCAGCATGCTGAGATGCAATCTTAATCACAGCTGAACACGCAGCTCCTTCATCCCCTTTCTTTCTTTTTTTATACTACAATAGGCAATGAAATGGTTAATGTTGTCTGTATTTAAAATGTCAGCACAGGGCATCTGAGTTGGCAGGCACCGAGATGGACCAGGCAGGTCAGACGATTGTTTCAGATTCTGCAAGCGCAGCCAGATAACACAACGTCACTGAGCCTGGAAAGCACAAATCAAAAGAACCTCAGCCCCCGTACCAGCCAGAGCTTCTCATTCACTCTCACTACTTTCAGTGGGTGAGTTTAGATTTTGGGGAACAAAGAAGTGCCTAGGAGAGTGCTCTCCCTACTCAAACCCTCAACAGGACACATGAAGTGTTGCACAAACACCACCCCTATCAGTATCGCATGGAAACAGGCATAGGATGCAGCCTCACTTTATATATGGGGAAGTCAGATACATTTTGGGAGGCAGCGTTACTGCAGAACTGTTATTAAAGAACCTGGTTTAGCACTGCAGTAACTCAGCTAACTTCCTTTCTGACCCAGACTTGCAAGAGACTACCAAAGTTATACAGAGAGCCGGTGTCAGTGCTGGGATTTGGTCAGCTAAACCCAGTTGTCTGAGAAGAGGACAAATACCCCAAATCTGGGCTCAGTTCTACAGCAGTCATGTTCACAGCCTTGCTGTAGACTGAAGTAGCCACAACTCCACCATACGTAGCTATGTCCCATCCTAATCTAGCACCATCCTTGCTAGAGGGGAACAGGCAAAGAGCCATCGGAGCTGACAGAGTACATAACCCCAGGTGTTATCCACCCCTCTGTTCTGAGAGTGCCCACAAGAGATCTCAAGCAGAGGGGTGGAAAGAGGCTCAGGGCCCCCTGTCCCAGGAGAGGCAGCAGGAGAGGTGGCACATTTATTTGAGCTGATGCCGAAAGTTTTACAGGAATCAGTTCATCTCAGATCTTAAGCTGCTCCCTAGGACACATCACAAACAGTTCTTTTCTCATTGTCTCCAGAAGAGGACAGGCTATGCTTTACCAAGGTCACACAGTACTCGCAGGAATTAAAATATTGGTGAGCTAGATCAGTGGTTTTTTGGTCATTCTCTGATTTGGAGGCCACAGGGCTTCACAGACCATAAGTCAAGGTCTATCAAGCTCTGGTATGTCGGGTTTTTTTTAAACTGGTCTGCATCTTGTAACTTCTAAATATCAAACACACAAAATTGAGCTTGACACACTACTGCAAAAAACCTTGCAAAGACTTGGAAATACTTGGAAATTAACCCACGTATCTTTACAGGTGAAAGGAGGACAGAAAAGACATCATTTTGTATTGTAAAGATGACTTGAAGAGTAAGAAGTTGCCTGAGAAAAAGCCACAGAAAACAGCAGTCTCGGAGAATCAAATGCAAGACCAAACCTCAGAAAGGAATGATCCCAGCAATTACCACTCTGTAAAGCTGATGCTTTTCCTGTTAGAAACAAATTCTAAGCACAAAAAGCCAATAAAACAGATGAAGGAAAACAGACTTACAAACAGTTAGTTATATTTGCCCTGGAGTTTATAAGGAAGGGAACCTCCTAAATATTTACACCACGAGTAAGGGAAGTAACAGAACCAACACACTTGGCTTTAAACAAACATTTGAAAAAAATTAATGACAAAAATCTGAATATAACATTAACTCACGTCTCTTGACATAACAGCGCCCATGAAGTTTAAGAGCTACCTTAAGAACTGTGAACAAGGAAGAAAAATAACACGTTACTGAGCAGGGAAAGGTGTTTAGGGTGTTTAAAATGCCTCACAGTACTGCTGTGTTAGAGTTGATCTCAAGACTTTCATAGTGATCTAGAAGAGACTCTACTTGATGTAGATACCAGGTGACAGAGAGGCATTCTGAATGGACAAGGAAATGATTTCCAGAGGTGCAGAAAATCAGGAATGTGAAAAACCCAAACCCTTGATCTACAAACCCCAAACCCAGTGAATCCTGGTTTCCTACAGATCACGCTTTTATATCACCACCACACTGCATCTCTCTTGGTTTCATGCTATAAATCCCCTCACCCTCTCCCAGTTCCTTCCCGTGTCTTCACACTTGTTACTTCCCACAGGCTGCTCTGTATTTCCACCCACTTTCACCACCTGTTTTGGGTAGGGGAGACAGAGCAGATGCTGTGGCTGGTTTCAGAATCTATCCTGCCTGGCATATTCTATTGTATTCCTTACTTAAATCTGCTTATTCAAGAACATTTTGATAGAGAAGATTCCCTCTTTTTGTCCAGTATGCTCTATGTACGCACAGATAAGCTCTGGTTTGTGGACAGGGTGAGACCAGGGGTCTCATCAATGTTTCTGAAAGGGAGAATGAGTTCTTTCTTCTACTCAGTCACTGAGTTTTAGAAAATTTGTAGAACCTAATATTTTGCCTCTCTGTTTCTATCAAATTTAAACAGTCCAACGAGTTCAAGAATCAGTGAAGAGCAAGGTCAGTATGACGTTAGGTAGTTGCCAGTATAACTTCAGGAAAAAAAAAAAAGGAAAGCTCCTCAACATACACAGGAGGCAAAACTGCTCCTAGAACACTGCAACTGTGATCTTGGCAGATAATTATAAAAGAAAATCAGAGCAAAGCGTAGGACTTGGAAGACAGACTACAAAGTGGGACTTAAAAGGACTGAACACCAGAGCTAGCTTCAAAGGGACTGAACACCAGAGCTAGCTTCTCAGATGTAATCAATGTCCATCTGGATCCTCCTTTACAACTCCCAGTCCTAGACCTGACCTGTGCCTGAAGCTCAAGTGAATACACCACAGAGCAACCCAGCATCTGCAAGACACCTACAAGTACAGCCATATGCTCACCAGGGTGACTTTTTCCTCTGGACAAGAGTCTTGACTTGTCCCCTACTTGGCTGTAGAACATCTATCTGGCTTGAAGAACTAGTCTCATAAACACTTCGGTTAAAGTGTTATATATAAACTAAAGTTTACAGTTAAATATGGATATGCTGGCTCCCAATAGGGACAGGAGTTTAAGGATCTTTATCATCCCCTCTCTGTATTAGCACACAGCTGCACCATGTCATCACGTACATGTAGTTGCACAGCTCTGCCTTGGTGTTCTGGCTCCCAAAATCTGCTAGCTGCAAGCATGAAGTAAGGACAGGGATTATTTAGCATTGACACACAGAGGAAACTGGGGATTTAAAGCAAGATAAATTCAATTAAGTCAGCAAGAAGAAAACATCACCTGAACGTTGGCTGAAAGCTTCCCGCCAAGGCGGGAAATCTAAGAGAGCAGCAACCTCCGCGGTGCAGAACTGCCAAGGGTGGCCGCTAAGGGGGGCACACAGGGTGCACGACGGGAAAGGCCGGGGGAAAGGATGCCATGGATAGGGTGAGCTATGGGAGAGAAACATTGGTTAGAGACCGCTGCGAAAGCTCCTCTGGCCCAGCTGCCTCGGAGCGCCAAGTCCTGCCGCATGGTGCCCCCGGTTTAACTCCATTAACATCCCCGGCCAGGCCCGGCTCTGCGAGGGCTGCCGTCCGGTCCCGTTAGCGGCCCGGCCTCTCTCAGTGAGCACACACTACCACCTAGCGCCGAGCCAGCTTGCTGCAGGCAGCTCGGGCCCCGCTCCGGGCTCTCCCGAGCCAGGCGGTGCCCTCGGGACTGCCCGCCCGCCCCGACGGGCACGAGACGGTACCGGCTCACGGGGACGGAGGGCGTTAGGTAGCCGGTGTGCTTGAGAGGAGGAGACAGCCCGAAGATAAAGAGAGGAGGTGGCGATGAAGGGCGGCAGCGGCCATTTTCCGTGCCCTGAAGCTGTTCTCAGCCGCAGCCCGTTGCCTGCGGGCGGCAGGGAACGCGCCGGATCCCTGCGAGCTCTCAGGCTCCGGCAAGCTGTGTTAGGGCTGAACAGGAACCCAGAGAGTCTGAGAGAAAAGTGATTCACCCTCCCCTTTCCCCGGCTCATTCTCAGCTTGACAGCTGACCTGGGCTTAAATTAACTAAATTTATACTGTAATATTAACCCAAACAACTCCTCTGGGGAGCTATCCTTCTGTGCGGCTGCTGGCCCCGTGAGCGAATATGGCAGACCATAAACTCTTCTTAATTCTCCACATCAGTCACGCTATTTAATGAAATGTTTTTACAGAGGAGAATCTTTTTGTTCAGGTACTTCAGAGTCAGTAACATCACCAGCACACTCACTGACTCACCTTTGCAGGTACAGGAAGGCTTGTACCTTCCCCTCCCGACAAGCAGAGTGGCCAGTAACATCCCCAAGCCCTTTTTCCATTCACAAAGCTTTAGTTTTTCACAAGAGCAGCTTTAAGAAACACAGAATGGTTTGGCTTTCGTTTCCACAAAAGCTTAACACCTTTAGGACCTTACTGTTTTTCTGCCTGTGGCAAGCATTCTAAGTGCCCAGAAGTCACTGTGGAGTTACTACCATCTTTTCATCTACCCAAGATCTGCAGAACAGGTCCCTTCACCACAAGCAGACTAGACACCAATGTATAACTTTCTAGATCAACTGTAACAGATGTAAATAAGTCCAGTCATAAACTGCTGAGTTTCGTGTTGCTGTTCTCACTTCTCATTTCGTTACACAAACTGGCCAGCGTGACAGCAGCAACTCCATGCAACTAACAGGACCGACAAATATGAACTATAACCCAGAACACATAGACTAAACCACCTCTCTAATTCTGATACACAGCCTGTTAAGTTCCAGCAAAAGCCTGCTCATCAAACCCAGCAAGTTTTGACTGAGGCCTTATCTGCAGGGCAACACTTAGTCACTGAAGAGTTACCCCAGCTATGTTGTTTGTAGTATGGTTTGGGGGAAAAAGGCTACAGATAAAGTAAATGACTAAAACATTACTTATCTTTCAAAGATATTTGCAAGAGGAATTCAATGCCCAACATGGACAACTATTCAAAGGCCCATCAACGAGATGTTTTAAAAACCCTGTGCCTTTGAACTAAAACACATGTAGGGTTTTCTTAATTTGTCTCCAGTTATTCTTTATCATCTTAGAGGCATAAGGATATTTACACACTTTTCTCAGCCACTTTGCTAAAACATACTTTAAAATGAAAACAAGAATTCTCAAGTACTTAATCTATTAATTGAGTCTTCACAGAAAAAAAAATTAAATACCCTGTGAGCAGCTATATTAAAAGAGCTTTTTAATCTGGGAGCACAAATGCTTGTGTTAGACTGAAATTATGAGCAAACCTTTATATTTTCTAGAGTCGTTAAAAGATGTCCAGTGGCCTATGTACTGGAAGGAATTACAAAAAGTGGTTTTTTAATGCTTTTTTCAGATTGCAGAAGCAGACAGTGATGTGGCCTAATCAAGCATTCAAATTTCCAATATATTCTCTTAAGAAAAACCCAAAACAACCTTCTGTTTAGACTCTGTTTTGACTGCTTCTGTACTAGTAATTTTGGTCATTGTGAAACATCCATGCTGTTTTGCCTTAACTAAAGCAACCAGGTTTTACCAGGCCTCACTGCTCTCATCTAGGAAAAAAATGAAGTGTAGGCTTTGTGCTAGGCATGCAAGCAGTGCCACAGAAATAATTGCAATTTAAGTACGCGCTCTGTATTAAAAGCAAATACTCAACTGTTTTGCTGGATCAAGAGCTGTAAGCCTCAGTGATGCCATGGTTTCTATGACAACTAAGTGTGATATTACATGAAGGATTATAATTTAAAGAAACACTATTACATCTGGCCTTTTCAACTGATGCAGTCCTAGTTTATCCTGTATGTACCTCATGTACGAATCTGCTTGTCTTTTCAGAATCACTGAGCCCACGAGCCAAGAGTAAGGCCTCAGCAGACCAGCTGAAAGTGAGTGAAGGACACTATTCCTGCAGACTCCAAGTAGGAAAAAAACAAGTTCAGACTCAGGGCTGCACTGTCCTTTCAGGCATAGCTGCAGCCCAGGTGCTTGCCAATAGCTAAGGGATAGCTTTGCAGCTGCAGTAAGAGCTGCACAGAAAG
Organism: Porphyrio hochstetteri; assembly: GCA_020800305.1. NCBI lineage: Eukaryota > Metazoa > Chordata > Aves > Gruiformes > Rallidae > Porphyrio > Porphyrio hochstetteri. The sequence continues at coordinate 10,648,464 of CM036915.1, read as the reverse complement.
TGGCAGCACAGATACTGTGAGCCTAGACTCCCTCCCTTCAGAGCCCTCAAAGCCCTGGTAGTGTTCCCTGCACCCACCACGGAGCCTATGGGATTGGCTCCACATCCTGTTGAAGATTCAAGTGCCCATGAAAATGCTAACAAACCTCTAGGATGAGCAGGTCTCACGTCCACAGTCTCCTTCTTCCATCCCAGTAATAATCTCTGGCTGGTTCTCTGCTGCTCTGGGCCCTGCAGAAACTCCAGTCCACCCTTGCTTTCTACTTACCTCATCCACTTCCAAGCACGGTTCATCTCCTGGAGATATTCTCCAGCTAGCTCCATGGTCCTCAGTGCTCTCTACAAACATAACCAGAACTGTATTTTCCTCCCTTGGGAGCAGGGGCCAAAGCAAACACGTATGAGTTAGCACTACAAACTCCCCCATATGACCTAGTTTGGAACAGGGTAGGAAATCTCTGAGATATAAAACTCTCACTGTCTGCAGTGTAGTAACAGGAGCTCGCTTTTTAACCAAGAACTACTCAACACACTCCTGCAGACCCACAGCAGCCAGATGCCCACATACTGTCACCCACATTCACCTCTGCCAGCTGCAGCCATTTCAGGTAGGAACATTGTCTTCTCTGCCTCACGGTCTCATTTTCAGGGAGCTGTCTGGCTCCTGGGCTGCTGTGCATTTGGGACACCCGATTCACCTGCCGCTTTTACAGGTGAAGGAGAACCAGTGTTGCAAATTTGTTCAACGGCCCTTTAAAGCCCAGGGCTGGCTTCCTAGCAGCCAGCTCCCTTCAGATTAGGATAAATGCTTTACCAGGGAGATTAGTGCCACTGTACTCGTGAAGTCATGACATTCCTCACAAATAAAATCAGCAACTATAAATAGCCAGCACATCTTCCATCCTATGAGATTATGAGTTTCTTCCCTGCAAAACAGATGAGCTCACTGAGAGATAATTTTGTGATAGCCAGACAGCTCCAACGTAAGATCGAGCCCATCATCATTAGTCCAATTAGAGCTCCTTTTTATACCAGCAAAATAACTGATGTGCTGATAAACTGCCTCACTTCATTGTTACTACAATATCCACAGCTGCTCTGAACACATCCACGGAATCGATATGGTCCACTAAAAGGTTTCTAAATGAGTTAACTCTTCCAGGAATCGGCCAGATTTCTGAGGGACTATTTGCTTATAAAACCTTGTGCTTTTTGTCCTGTGTTTCTTTTATTTACAGAGGCATTAGGTCCAATCAGGAGCTCATCACACACACTTGAGCAGACCATAATATGGATATCACATGCTATTATTGTAATAGAAGTCGAGCAAGGGAACCTGGCCTTGAGGCTACTTTTCCCTTATTAAAAATCAAGACAAAAACACAACAAAACCCCAACCTAACCGGCACAATTCTGACAGAACTGGGTTAGGGAGCGACTGCACGTGCAGCTGGGTTGGCAGAGCACCATGTGCCATGAGGGACAGGAGAAGGGTAGCTGAAGGCAGTACGACCTCACTCCAGTTCAGCAGCAGCCAACAGCATCTCCTGGAACAGCCTCCATACCACAATCAAAACGCCCAATTTCACCACCACACTATAAGCTGTGGGCCATCATTTGTCACAAACCGGGTCCCCAGCATCCCTGTTCTTTTTCAGTGGCTCCGCTTCTTGCTGTAGGCAGGAACAGCTGCACAGCTCCCAGGGCAGCAGAGAACTGAATCCATGTTTAAAGGGGGTGGCTGTAGCTACCATCAGCAGGGTCCTGCCCTCCTTTATGGGATAGACCAGAAACATCCCCAGGAGCCACACAGAATCTCTCTGCTTAACTTTGCTGCGTGGCCAGGAGAAACAAATTGCTTTGGTGAGCCTCTCTGCTTCGGGGAGGACTGTACAGAAGACATGCCTGCATGCATTTCTCAAGAGGGTTTGTGCTTTTGGTGTTGCCTCCAATTAAAAACCCCAACTAAAACTTGCAAAGCCTTTCAAAAGCTTTGTTACCCTTCTACAGTGCAAATGCCTGAACTTCAGACTTGCTCATCTGCGAATCTCCTTTCTGACTCCAACACTTGGTGTATTTGCTGCACCCGGGAGCTAGAGATTCCCCAGCAGTTGCAGATGCCCACGGAAAAGCAATCACTCCTACCTGAATCCTGCAGAGCTACAAGAGACCTTCACGGCCAAGTCCCCAAAAGTTTACTCCAGGCAGCCGCACACTGAGTAATAAATCTGGGTGCCATATCTGCATTAGAGCAACAGAGATATTTCTTCACACTTAAACATCATCACTGGGTGTTTATAGGCTATTATGGGAGCTAGGCAGCGAATTCTTCTTGACCTAGGCAGAGCTTTTCACCCGCTCATTGCTGTTTGCTGCTGATGCTGCCACCAGACATGCAAAAAGGCAGCTCTGCGTTTCCCGTGCTGGAACACAAACCTCTAACAAGCTCGTCTTGAGTTGTGCCTCAAAGGCCAGACCGAGATGGTACTAGGATGCAGAGCTTTAAGTTACTTGTCAAAATCCTTTTGGGAGACAAAATAGCATATATTTTTTGAGGGGTTCCCATCTGTCTGCATTTCTAATTCATTTTTTTGCAGCTAAGTTCAGATGGGATTTAGCTAAAAATACATATCCTGAAGCTGGATTTCTGAAGCTTTCTTCATAGCAGGACACTGGGATGGTACCTGCATGACTAAAGTCATAAGCTACAGAGCTGCTCCAATGTCTCTTCTGCCTTCTTCAGGTGAGAAGGGTCACCCAGACCCAGTTCCCAGAGACAGAGTGCTCCCGAACAGACCCTGCAGCAGTTCTGGAGTGCTGGGTACAGCTCCCAGGGGGTAGCTGGTGACAGGCATACAGCACTGCGCATTTTGGAATGGTTGTGGCTCTCACCACCTCAGCAGTCTGCCATTCCTTTTGGCCCAGGTACAGCTCAAAGAGACTGTAGCTAGTTCAGCCGTAGAACTCTACCTTACAGTCCCCAGGCAGGAAAACAAGCCAAAGATAGCTACATCTTCCAAACAAAGACTTTGTGGGAGCTGCATCACCCTCTGATGTTTGGAAATTCCTGGTGGAGCACATCATGGTGAAGTGAGAAGCGGCTTTTAAACTCAACCTTTCATCAAGAAGTAGAACGTCATCTCTGATGGGGATAGCATCTTGTTTTAAGAGACACATCTGTTAGAATCCTTTTGGCTCTTATTACAACATATATTGCCTAAAAATAATTGCCTGTTTCCTGTTGTTTCAGTTAGTTTGTGCTGTGTGCCTGGCAGCATTTTGCAGTTCTACTGTTTCCACAAGACTACCCGTTTCCCCTGTTGTTTGTGTGGGTTTTTCACAAACCACACAGAAGAGGAAAGCATTATTAAGACAAATAAGAAAGGAAAAAGTGATTATAATCCACTTTCAACAGCTGGGTGTGAGTGGACATGGACTACCAAGAACTCCAACTTTTTTTTTTAAAGAGTGATTGCATTTCAAAGTTCCTATCCCTATTTAGCTGTAGAAGACACAGTTTCTTTCTGTAACAAAAGTTAAGAGCACAAGTTCTGCAACTCTCACTGTCTGGGGCAATTTCAAACTCAGCCAAGGAAATAATTTCATCTCAACTAAGTGATGGACATTTAGTTGATTGAATGAGCATAACAAGTCAGTGATGAACCTAACTTCTGCTTACGTGTTACACTTTTAGTAAGAATAACATTACCCAAGTTTGTGTTTTTAGGATGGAGAAAAAAATGTTGCTATGGAGGCAATAAACGTAGAACTTGTGGGGTTTTCCCCTCCTCACAGTGATTAGTTTTACTAGTTACAGACCCTTAGTTCTACTTCTGTTGCTTTAATCAGTCGTGGGCTCATTACTCCCCAGTCCCCAAAGGTAAGATCTGTACCCCTCCAAAGAGGGACACCTACTTGCAGCTTGGCTCTCCCAAAAGCGCAGCTTTTGGCTCCTTCTGGACACGAGTCTAATCCAAGTGGCTACATCTGAGAGCTGAGCCACAGGAAGCTAAGCAGCACTTCCTGGGAGCAGACTGAATATGAGTCAGCAGTGTGCTCAGGCAGCCAAGAAGGCCAATTGCATCTTGGCTTGTATCAAAAACAGTGTGGCCAGTAGGTCTAGGGAGGTGATTGTGCCCCTGTACTTGGCATTGGTGAGGCCACACCTTGAGTACTGTGTCCAGTTCTGGGCTCCTCACCATAAGAAGGACATGGAGGTCCTGGAGTGAGTCCAGAGAAGGGCAGCCAGGCTGGGGAAGGGGCTGGAGGGCAAATCCTATGAGGAGCGGCTGAGGGAGCTGGGGCTGTTTAGCCTAGAGAAGAGGAGGCTGAGGGGAGACCTTATCACCGCCTACAATTACCTGAAGGGAGGTTATAGAGAGGTAGGTGATGGTCTCTTCAGCCAGGTGACAGGTGATAGGACAAGGGGGAATGGCATGAAGCTGTGCCAGGGCAGGTTTAGATTGGATGTTAGAAAAAATTTTTTACTGAAAGAGTTGTCAGGGCCTGGAACAGGCTGCCCAGGGAGGTGGTCGAGTCACCTTCCCTGGATGTGTTCAAAAAAAGGGTAGATGAAGTACTTAGGGATATGGTTTAGTTTAGAATGTGAATGGTTGGACTTTTCCAACCTTGTTATTTTGAGATTCTGTGATTCTGTAATTGCGGAGAAGTTACCCCAAAAAACTCCTTGGGGCTAATATGTGTCACCTGTTACAGAAAGTCTGCTTCAAAAGAGAGACTGCCCAGCACGTGTAGAGCGTCTGTCTAGCAGGGATGGCGCTTCATAGTATCTTCTGTGACTGTTTTATCTGCAGGCAGGCTTGCTGTTTAATACAAACAGGTTTCTTCAACACACTCATCAGCAAGTGCCATCTGCATCACGTTTGCTGTTCGTCACAAGCCAAGGGAAAGCAACAGGAACAAGAAGGAAAGAGCGTGGTAATACATTCGCCAAAGACATCCGGATTCACCTCCCTTGGGCAGCAGACCGAGGAAGGGTCAGAAGGAGGATCTCTCAGACCCGGATACAGCTCATCCCAAAGAACAGACCAGGAGATGGCGTGAGAGGAACAGTTTTCAAAAGAACCCACGAGCGGCGGCCTGCGGACCACAGCCGAGTCACCCACAGCAGGACCCTGTCTCCCAGCCACCCAGTAGCTCCCAGGGAGCTGAAGCTAGCTGAGCTTCCCCAGTTCATTAAACTGACACGTTTTGGCACGTGAACAAGTCACAGTTTGGAGGAGCGGTGACACTCAGTATTACCCATGACTTCTTACCTTTTTTAAACTTCCATTGATTTCACTTTTCCCAACCCATTTTCAGCTAGCAGTCCTGGGAACTGTTCAGATATGTCCTGATCAATCCTGAGTCCCATCTTAACACATTAAATGCTCAAGATACAAAAGGCTTTACATGAATGCTCCACATTAGCTGTTAAACTTGTATCTTCAGTATCACCTACTGAGTTACTCAACCTCCAGTGGCACTTCTACCCCTTCTGGGCCCTTTATCATCTGTAGACATTCAAGAGGCCTCTGTGTCGCAGCCCAGACCCTTGTACTCACTATCCCTTGGTCATCCACATGAACACCAGGGGCCACACAGGTTAAAGGATGCTCAGCTCCACGGAAGAACTAGTCCAACAATCCCAGGGAGCTCTGTCCTCCGTGCTGGCTGCATTGCAGCATTCTCAACCCATCCAACACTTTGGGATGATGCTTCCTCATTGCACGTCCTGGCAAGTCCTGCTCTGGCTAACTTTGCGAGGGCAGCTTCGGGTCTCTTGGAAGCGAGGCAGAGCCACTTATCTTCTGAAGGAGAGTATAGGATAGGTAGGGCAGTGTTACAGACTGTGTTTTCTGCTGTACATCAGATGTTGGCTTTGGTACCTGGGATCCATCTGTCACACTCGTAATCAAGCCAACTGCTTGACAGACTGCTACAATGCTCTTCACATTTGTTTGATGTTAACCTTTTCCATTACTGATTCAGCTGCCAACTGACTAGTGCTTCTGTTTTGTAGAATGTGGTAAGAAATGTTTGGACAACACCCTGCCCATGACCTACCCATACCATTTCAAATGGGTCTTTTGGCAGTACTACCTTACTTAAACAGCCTGGACACACCCCTGTCTTCCTCCACATGCAAACTCTTGTAACAGACACACAGGGACCCCTAAATGTCAGAGTTGACATGGGAGACTCACACTAAAGACTTCTCCATCGCACACTAGCAAACAGCTAAAAACTAATCTCTGAACACACAAGGTAGGTAATCAGTTGGAGGAAAGAAGCACATAATCACCTGTGAGCTATGGAGAAGGAACAAAGACCAAAAAAACAGACTGAAAAAAGTCTCCAGATCAGTTCTCCAAGGAGGTCCAGAACTCTGCCCATATCAGCAGACACCTAAGTACCTTTAAAACACAAGCTCAGAGTCTCTCAGCGGCTCACCACAATCAACTTCTGGTTTTACTTGGCCGGTTCTTAGTCAAGAGGTTTTTCCCTCATGGCTTTGATTTTGCAGCTCAGTGGTTAACATTAATACTTCATGGCTGTGTTGGCCACCAGCCATTTCCCATGCCACCCTCTCCTGGCACTCTCCCTAATAAGCCTTGAAAGTATTGTAAGGCAGGAGCAGGAGACAATCCTGCACAGACTCAGCTGCAGACGCTTCTTTTACTGCCTGCATAGCAAAGGCAAGAGGGATAGAGTTCTGTGGTTTGCAAGCTCACCAAAGCACACAGTATATGCCTCAGGGAGACAGCTGGCTGTGTCTCCACACAGTTTTGCCCTTTGACAGCTCCCCTCCTGGAAGTCCTGGAGAAACAGCTGGCTGAGAGGGAGCTATTAATATTTGACAAGGGGAGCAGACACAGAGGCCTGCTGAACAGCACCTGCCCTGAGAAGCCCAGCAAAACAGAAGTACAAATGCACCCTACAGCTAAGCCAACACAAGTTCTGGAGAACAAATACAATGTATTGATGCTGCAGTGAAAATTCGCTAGAATAGCTGATAACCTCTCCAGTTTGAGTGTGCAAGCAGCCCGTATCCTAACCAACAGAAGGTGACTTCCACCTCAGGTATTCCCTGCATAGCCCCTCTTTACCACAAGAGTGCATCCTTGCAGCTCGCAACGGACACATCCCCTCTCACTGCAGTAGCGAGGTAACACCACCTTAAATCCAGAGTTATCTTGTGCCAACTGCCTTTACTGCAGCCTTTGATAAGTACTTACTTGGAAGCCCTTGGTTTGATATTAGATCTGGTTTATAGCATGCCAAATCAAGGGGATGGCAACAAAACGCCTGTTAACCAGATTTAAGATAGGTATCGTGTCTCAGCCCACTAACAAAACATCACTGAACACCTAGAAAAACTTTCTCCAAAGCAATATTGTAGCTCTTTCTGGCCAACTCTTTGGTTTCTTTACCATAGCACCCTTTTCCTCATCATGCCTACCACAAAGGAAAAAACAATCCCTGACCAGGTGCCGGCTCAGTCTCTGGTATTGTAAATTAATCTTTTCAGCAGACGATCTCAAAGCATGTCTCTAGGGGTAGGAACCTAGGGGAACATACCATGCAAATGCTCATCAAACCAAGACTTTGAAAGCTGACAGCAACCAAACTCCTCAGGTTCCCCTTTCTCAAAGGAACTGTTCCATCTTTCTGTGGATTTTGCTTTTCCCAGCTGTGCTTGTTCACTCCCACTCTCACACAGCATAGTTGGGTACAGGAACTTAAGAGATTGATGATCTGAGCATTTCCTACTGTGGTCAGAGATTAGTCCTGCTGAAACCCCATCAATTAACAGGAGTGGCATGGCTGAGCCCCAGACAGGCTATTTCACTGCCTCAGGCTTCTTTCTGGAACTTCATGCTGCCTTCCCAGAAACTACACCCTCTGGGAATGAGCTTGTACTTTACAGAGTAGATGCATCACTGCTGGTATTTTCACAATTTCTCGACCACTGCTGCCCCAGAAGCAAGCCAGAACAAACCCCTCATAGTCCCACGGGAGACACAAAGGCTCTACAGATTATACACTTACTCCTGATCATATTTCATGGGCTGACAAATGTTTGCACTGTTTTGATTTACAGCCACGCTGTCACTGTTAGACAATTTGTAAGGTGGGACTATGAACTGGGAGACTGACTGGTCCCCAAAGAGATGGGGACCCCAACAGCTGGATACTTTTCCCAGCTTTGTCCCCAGCCCTGCACGTGGGACCCTGCACCAGCCACAGGAGGTCAAGCAAGTCACACAGCCTGCTGGTGCCTCCCCTTCACTGTCATCTGTCACATTTAGATTGCCAGCTCGGCAGAACAAGGGCTGCTTCTTACAATAAATACATTCCAGATCACAGGTGTGGGTTCCAGACACAACTGCAGTACAAAAGGAAGCATGAAACAGAGCTGAGCTATTCTGCAAGACGGTCCACAGCATCAGGCTGCTGAAGCCCAAGAAGTGCTGTCAGAAGGGTGTGTCAAGGGCAGAATCCAGGACCAGTAAGACTGTTTATCTCAATGTCTAAAAGCAAACGAGAAAGCGCAGTACAGTTGTTAAATCCACTCATGAAGGGGAAGACAACTAACATGTGACACACACTGTTAGGGATGAAGGTTGGACAGTGTAGTCACTGAAACGATCTACCACATACTGCTGGCTGGTCTAGGGAACAATCCAGTTTCCCAATGACCTCAAGGGATTTTTATTTCCAGCTTCTTAAAAAAGGAAGGAAAGAAGATTTCTTGCAGAAGAAAGGAGGACTAAAGAGAGAGATAATTTTGGTTAAGTGGATATATGTCAAGAGAAAAACACTGTGATGTGGGGTGGTTCTGACTATGGAGCAGTCTGGGATGTGAACACAGGGCCTTGCTGCAAAGCAGCAGCATTCCTACCAGCAAACAGTCAGCAGCTTCTTGATAAACAAGGAAAATAGGGCAACAGAGAGCAGCACTTCTACAAACCCACTAACCCCTGCCCCCCACCAGGCTGCAGAGGCCAATCCTAGGAAACATGAATGAGAGCCTCATCCTAAAACAGAAGGGTATAAATACTCCCCAGATCTCACACAAGCTGCGGGTAAGATTAGTAACTGCCCAGGGCAGGCAGGGACTAGTCACCAGTAAAGAAAATTACATCTGAATATAAGGCTGGCCATGGGCTGAAGACAGGAGGGCAGGTGCAGTAGGTTTAATGAAGTGGACACTTCAGTTGGAAAAGTATGAAACAGTGACCTTTCACTCATCAGCTGCCAGATTCTGCATCAGTAAAGGAGAAAAAGCCACCAGTGGAGGATGAGAAGGTACTTCCAGATCATCAAAAGTTGGATTTAACACGTCAGCTGCTACAGTTGTACCTGTCAGTTACCAGGTTTGGACTTTCAGAAATTTTCTTCCACTTGGAAAGCTTTCTGTGCTGGAAGGGAACAAAATACCTGCCAGGACCTCAATGAGCCCATGGTGGAAGGCTCTTTAAGAGCAGCCCCAAGACTGCAATGTATATCGATGACTCAAAAGTGATTAGTATAACTAAGCCTCACCTCATTACACAGCGCTGCACGCTGCCTGCTGCACAGCCACGTGTGCTGCTTTTCTACAGCACAACAAAGTAACCATCTATCTCCCAGATTTGGTGCTCTTTGGAGTGGTCCTGTTTGCTGCAGAATAAACTCTGAGTAACTTATTTACACAGCAATATTCAAGGAGTTAAAAAAAAAAGCCAAAGCCCCAACAGAAGAAATGAGGTCACACGGTTCTTGGGCTTCTGAGTCTGTCTCTCAGTGCTATGACATCACAAGTATTAGACTAACTTATTCTTTACTTTCACCTAAGACACACTTTATCTCCAAGGTCAAAGTTCATCCAAAATTACTTCTGGCTGTGTGTCTGAATAGGCACTCCCAAAATGGAGGCTAAAGTTTGCAATAACACTGAAGCTGATCCCTTTGTTTTAAAAACTTCCGTACCAAATGCAACGAACATGCAGAGCAGCAGGATTAGGTTCTCCCAACATACTGCATGGCATTTCTTATCATCTCTTTCCAAGAATTTCAGGTAATAGGTCAAATCCTGCCTTCAGACACCTGTGATTAGCCATGGATCAAGTTCTTCACAGGGGAAAACATTGCTATGACCATCACATCGACAGGTCTGTGTGCAAATCTGTATTTACAAGTCCAAATGTAGACACAATTGCTTGTGAAATGCTGCCTTGGCTTTCCCACCCTCCTATTTATATGTAAGTATTATAAGCTGAAGTACAGACTGCTAAGCTGTTTTCCATCATTTCTGGCTGAATCACTTGCAACATCTATTGCCCAGTGTACAGGGCTCTCCAGGTGGGAGAAAGCCACACCCAGAGAGGGGAACAGGTTTCATCTTTTGCACTCCTCTTCCCTGCTTCAGACAGATCTGGAAAGATGTTGACCAATTCCACCCACGTTCTGCAATAGTGGTCTATGACTGTCTGGTTGGTACTTGGACCAAGTCTCACTCAAGCCTCTCTGCAAGGAGCTGAGGACCTGCATTTGTTCACCGGGCTCATTCATGAGGCAGACACCCTGAAAGACGCAAACAAAGGACACCACTGCATGAGAGGGACCTGTTCCTCGGTCTTGGTGTCCTGCAACACTGTTCTGCTCCTACAACAACATTCAGTTCCATACATGCAGCTAAAACTTTGAGCTGCCCCTAACACTGAACAGTGGAACAGGCATGGAACTGGCATGGACAGCAACATTACCAGTGGAAACGGCAGCTACAAATGGTTCCTGGTTTTCCAAATGTCAGTGCTGGGGGAAGAAGCTGAGGACTCCACTTCTGACAATTTTGGACCTGGTCAAACGGACAGAACAAAGGGATAAAGCATCAGGGTTTTGCTGTGCCACTATTGATACCTGCTAGGTATCTAGGTCGGGGAACCAAGAGGCTTGCCCTTGGCAAAGGGCTTTGTCACAGTCCTTTCCCAGACTTTTGGCAGGGAGACCTCCAAACCTAGCTGGTTTTTTTCTTGCAACCCTGGTTTAAGAGACCGTCCGGTTCTGCTTTGGCCCTTACAGCAGTGCTTAAACCAGCCAGCAAGCAGTGAGTCATACCACAAGCAGCAGGCCTGGATTCATTATTTACCAGTCTCTGGGGTCTCTGTGCAGCTTGGAAACAGCTTAAATCCCCTATCAATCTTTTAGCAGGTACCAGTTCAGCAGTTACATACGGCTCAAAGCACGGATCTTGTCCAGAAGAATCTCTCGCTTAGTGCTCTTTTTGTGCACCTCCTCCCAAGCCTCAAGTACCTTCCCCAGCCTCATCACTTCTTGGCAATGGTTCAGCTCTTTTTCACTTCAAAAATTGATGTAGTGTTGACACATGGTGCCAGACTGACAGCACTCAAAACTGCAGCCTGATGTTTGCCCACAGAGCAGGTACTGCCCAAGCAACAGGTGGTGATGTTGGGTGGCACTGACATGATGACGCATCTCAGGCCCTTTTACAGGGGGCAGTCTTTAGACACCAGGTAGTTACATGTACAAACTAATTCACTTCTCACCTTCTGGCTGATAACATGCTAGGTCCAGCCATACAGACTTGGAGTAAATATTCCTCTGGCCCGTGTCCTGCATCTTGCCAAGCCAGGCACACAGGCAAGAGAACAGGAGGCAAAGGACTAGCTCCAAATGCCCTTCCACAGATTGCAGCTCTGAGACTTCCTGGTTTCGAAGTACTTCATGAGGCCTAGATAGTGTGACTGTCCCTTCCACAGATCTGTTCATGGAGATCTTTGGCACCTGCAATCCCTCAGCAGTAAGCTGCAGCTTATGGGCACGTTGCATTAACTTTGTATTCTTTTCCCTATTCTGAACTACCCACATGCTGCTAAGACCAGAGAAGGTATTGGCTCTCTTTGCCTCACCTGCCATCGACCTACCACAAAATACAGGGCAAAATACAGCCCTGCTTCACCTGGTACAGAGAAGGAATGAAAGCAAGTAGGCTTCTCTGTGGGATGCCTAGACATCTCTGGAGCTCTGTAACATGTGTTGTTGCTATGAGGCAGATGATAGTTTCAGCCTAACAGATAGGTAACCTCAAGGGTATTAAATGATAATATTTGGGTCACAGCTAATCTGGAACAAATACAAACCCCACCCATAGAAGCCTAGAGCCTGAGAGTAACTGCTAACACAACAGCCCCAGAATCCTTCCTCAAACAGGTAGAATCCCTCTTGTGTCACCATTCAGGGTTTCTGAAGGGAGGGTGTACACCGAATATTTGCAGTGAGAGCTCAGCAAGCAACGCAAGGCAGAGGGTTCACAAATAGTAAAAACTAAGGACAGCTGGAAAAAAAAAATCTATTAAATGTTTTACAAACACAAACAATGTTTCCTGTGAAATGTTTCAAGTTTTCCTCGCAAACCCCAGTTGTTTAAAGCAAAATTGTAAACATGTTAAGTTTCAGACTGCTGCTCCATTTTTGACAGAAATATGACTGTATTAATCGAAGCAGGGGGGAGGGTGTCTTGAAAATCTTTGGCAAAACAAACCTTGGCTTAAACAACTCAACCAGCCATTCTTACAAAACCTTTAATAAATGGAAAAGCCAACAGGTGACAAGAGAAACAAAACCGAGAATTTTATTAGTAAGACAACTTGGCAGGGTAAAGAGAAGATAGATAATTAAGACCAAGAAATCAGAAGAATTTTTAAAGACAAAATCTTATAGGAGAATCTATGTCAGCCCCTGAGTTTCAAAGGGATAGTGATGTGCCCAAGTGCCTTGGCATTGATTTATGTGTACAAGTTAAGCGGCTGTTGCTCTTTCTCCAGATGCAGTTCCAAATGGCTTAAGGTCACTGAGAAGATTATCAGTGGGTCTTATCTAGCCAGATCAGAGGACACTGACAGGGAATGTATTTATACTTCAGGACTTTGGATAAAGCCAAAATACTTTAGCCTGCTTGAGAACCAGGGAATACATATTTTGCAGACAATGACTTCTAGAGAGTCATCTCAAGAGACAAACAGGGAATACTGAGTATTTCACGACCACAGCAAGCCTCAACAGCTATCTCCTTCACTCATTTCTGCAACAAAACACAGCACTGCACTTCGGGCAGTACTGCAGACAGGTATTGGCTTAGACTCAGTCTATGAACCCTGGCTTAAGCACTATCAAGTGTTAATACTCCTGCCAGTTTTCTATCCAAATATTTTAAAGAATTCTTGGGATTCTGGTCTATATCTTTTGGAATACATTCCCAAAATGTAACATCTTTCTGGTAGCTCCAGTATGTTTCACCACACTCCCAACCATGGCAGGAACTTTCAGTTGTCTCCCCGACGTTTTCACAACTTAGCTATGTGCAGCTATTCTTAAGCCAAGGCATTCCTCATGATTGCACAGGAGACAGACTGGCAAATATACTATATGAAGTCATCAGTTGCAGTAACTGTGCTCTTAATGTAACATGACAGCCCTTCACCCAGCAACTTAGCGATAGAAGCCCTCGTATTTAAAAGTCTTATTTTTATTTTGATCTTACACATTAAGAGATTAAAACTGAACTGCCCTCAGGCAAAATTATCACAGAGTCAACGTGCAATTGTAGTATATAAAACTCTGTGTGGCTTGGTTTTCCTCCAAGTGAACTGGGAACAACACCTACCCAGCCAATGGAGTCCAGCTTGGGCAAGATCAAATCTCTCATGATTTCACCCAACTTGAAGTTATAAATACCCAGAGAACTCAGATGGCATCTTTGATCAAGTATTCAAGAGACACTAGTCATGCAGCTGTCACACTGTTTGCCTGAGATGACAGTAACTAGTGAGAAGTACTGTCCATATGCAGATACTTTCTAGGAGCACCTAAATCACGTTTCAGGTGTTAAAGACAGGGCACATCACACCTCAATGCTCCACGCATAAGAGACAAACTCCCACTGTGCACGAGATGAGCCTGGTCTGGACTCTGACTGTTCAGTCAGAAGGAAGTAAATAAAGCCCCACTTCTACCCACTTCCCTTCCCCTCTATAAACCACCTCTACTCTTAGCAGGAAGAGCCAACATACCTTATCTTCTTCAGTGCTGTTAGCTGGGCTCATTATTTATACACATTAACCATCTGTGAATGTCCTAGCACAAAGAAAAAATGGGAATACAATTTATCTTAAGAAGCCCCTGGAACTTCTAATTCAGCCTGTCAGCTCTAAATCAGAACACTTCGTTTCAAGTTTGTGTCCAGGACGGAGACAAAGGAGGTGGCAAAACGGAGTTCTCCACGCTACAGATGGTGAGCTGAGGTATAAAAATTGATGAGACTTCCCATGGCCACACAGTGACAGCGGCAAAGTCAGGGGCCAGTTCCAGTTTCTCAATTTTAAGGATAACCACCCTTTTCTAAAAAACCAGAACCAAAACCACTATAGACACAAAAAGCTTTACTGACTAGGAACCAAAAATGTACCACCTTGCTCCACATACAAAGTCACCAGTTATGACTTATGTTCTTCTATTAGTCAGAGAATACATATATAGATCTCTCTTGAGCAAAAGGAGGAGGGAGATTAAACAGAACAAAGAGCAAAATACTCAGGTAATTAGAAGAGAGGAGTGAATCTCATTTTGCTGAATACCTGCAATGAACGCCAGATTTGAATGCAAAAGAAAACTCCCCACCACATCAGGCTCAAACTGAGCTGCATCTGCAGTTTGGTGAATAAGCTTCATGTTACCTTGAGGAACATTCACACTGCACTTTCATTCCACATCATTTCGTCAGGGCAACAGCAGAATGACAATACCAGTCATCATCATGCTTATTCGCAGCTCTTTACATGCACCTGCCTGATCTCACAGGACTGCCCCAAAACAGCACATTGCTCATTTTTACAGCTAAATGTACACAAGTTTCTGAACTGGGCACAGCAACCTCCCTTGCTGCTGGGTCAGCATTGGCATCAAGGGATCCTGCAGACCAAGGTGTAGTGAAGTTTTCTGTGCTGCCTTCCCATGAGCTAGCTCTGGTGCCCACAGCAGCAGAAAACCCTACATAAGCTGCTGACTACCTCAGAAGTTCTGTGCTGCTGGCTTACAGTCCTAGCACAGCCCTCAGGAGCATATCAAAAGCCAGCCCTGGGACAGGCCTATGGGGTAGGTCTAGTTTGGCATCCATGACACACCATGCCCAAAGCTGGCAGAAAGCTGAAGCTCTGGCCATGCTTGAGCTGAAGCTTTGCTTCTCAGGGTTTTTTGCTGCCTTAGAAGCTGCTTCCCAAAAGCCGCCCTACTCAGCGCTGCTCTTGCTGGCTGCTCGCTTTATTACCCACTAGTCACCCACCAGTCAATATCTGTGTTCCCTGAGAGGAGACCCCTCTCTTCCCATGTCCTGCTCTGCATCTCTGCTCTCCTGCGGACCTGTGTAACAGGCTGCAGAGCAGCCTGCACTCTACACACGTCCGTATCCAGCCTCCAAGCGATCAAATGCACATTCACTGCCACCCCGTTTCCCCAGCGCTGTGCAAGAAGTGAGCTCAGCAGACTTTTTAAACTGCACCCCACATGTTTTGCTGTCTTACACGAGTTCATCATCACATCAGCACGGGAGCACTTGCTGCACTGATAGCTGACCTGACACTCATGCATCTCCATTTCTGAGGCTGCAGGAATGCTCTGAAAGCCACGAATACACCTTACATAACTGGGGTGCGTGGACCAACTCGCTTCTATGACTCATCTGTGACAGCATTTAAGTGCTCTGAAGAGGGGGAAAATTGCATTGCGCTGAACAACACACAGATGTCCTACTTCACACAGGAAAGAAACGAGTGTTTTCATACCTCATGACAGTAGTTTGTACAGCGCAGCGCTGTAATAAATGAGCTGCAACTCACACGTGCAAGCGGTTAGGTAGCTCAGCATCTAGTGCTGCAGGCGTAAACTCAGGCTGACAAAACAGTTTCTCTCTTGTTTATTGGGAGCTTAACGCAGGCTGGATTCTGATGGTGATAATATTTTTTAGATTCAGCCCTTTATTGAAAGATCACAGGCACAAACATGCTATAGACCCCATTGCATTGCCCATGTCACTGCAATTTAGTGGCAGTGGTACTTAAAACTGTTGCATCTCTACAAGTGGAAGTAGAGTTACGGTGAGTGAAACAGGCTCTCATGAGTTCTTGTTGAACATGCTGGTTTTGTTCTTTCATAAGCCAGGCCTAAAACAAGAACAGAATGAACAGAACGCAGCCAGGTAAGCTTATGCATAGTACACAGGAGGATGTTTTTAGTTTTGGTGGGGTTTTATGGGTTTTTTTTAATAAAGTGCACCTCAGAAATAGTAGCTATGAGTATTATTAACACCCAAACCTTCTACGGTCTCCAAGGTCCACATGCTAAGAAGCCTCCGAGGAAAAACAAGTGAGCAAGATCCCTGCTCCTAACAGCCATGTGCAGTTTCTGCCCAGCAACAAGGGAGAATTAACCTCAGTAAATGGCCCAGTTTAAATTGCATACTAGGTGCCTACTCAGCTGGGCACCTTCATAGCAAAATAAACCAGAAGGGAAAGGGAGCAAGTCATGCTCTCATGCTGGCTAATTTAAGTGCTGTAATGACCCTGAGAGAGTACTATGATCAGAATGAAAGACAGACCTCAGGACCATGGGAATGCTGGCTAAAAGGAAAGCTGGGGAAGAGGGAAGCATGCAGCCAAAATGATATCAAAAGTTTGCTGGGCTGCTCAAAAAAGTGGCCAGGAATAATATTAATATAATAATTCTGTTGTCCAAACTCAGTAACCCTTAGTCGGTCCTTTACAGTACCTGTATCTTCTTATCAGGTCCAAGACTGGAATCCAAGTAAAAGCTGTCTGGAGTTTGGCCATGTGACTTGCAACACAGTTGCACCTGGGATCGCATGGGGAGCTTGCTAAGAGAGAACTGATGGCAAAAATGCAGAGGCAAACCCCTGTGCAACAGTATAGAAAATAGATAAATGACCTATAAATAATGGTTTGTGATCTCCTCCCAAGAAAATAGTTTGTAACTCCAGAGCTTGAAGAGCTGGCAGCCTGAGAAGTCTGCATTTAACATTAACAAGCAAACTATAGGATAAGTACTAGCCAGACTTCAGCCTTGAGCCAGTATTGGCCAGAGTCAGAAGGAAGCACTAACATTTCTCCTGTGGGCTTTAAGCACATGATAAATAGAAAAAATTGAGCCAACATTTATTTACAAAAAAGCAAATTAAAAAAAATCACTTCTTTAGTCCTTGGAACGGGGAGAAGCAGAAAAAACCAATTCCTCTGGAAATCCTTGTAACTGCAGGGAAGTCAAATGACCCTGAAGAAAGCACAATTTCTTTTCACCTGAATGGCCTTCCAAGGACCAGGGAGTATCAGCAGTTGCTATTCCCAGCCAACAGCCAAGGCTGAATAGGCGTAAGCAAAAGAGAAGAAAATAAAGCACGAACGCACAGCTCACACTGAAACGGCTCTCGGGAATTCCTGCTGGAGTTTTATGTGAAGAATCACCTCACCTTTGCGAGACAGAGTTCCTTACAGAAATGACAAATTAGAGAAAGCATAAACCAGACTTGAGATGGAATTTACCTCACAGTATATAGGAGTAGCTGGCCCTTATATGTGCCAGAAAAACCATCACCTTTAGTTACATTTCTGACAGGCATATCCAGCGTTGGTACTCTAAAGCCTGTATGCTGCCACCCTTGCCCCAGTCACCCCAGGTGGTGTCTAATCACTGCTGTTTTTCTGAAAGTTCTTCTGTCTATATTACCTCCAACCCATCAGCCTTGTATTTGCCCTAAAAAAAATCCTAGCTAGGGTCAATTCTGAATGATTGATGGGTATCAGATACATATTTTCCCCATGGGTAAATCTCTGTCATTGAATTTTAACGGTTGCTTGCAACCCTGTAGTTTCAACCACAAAGTACAGAAGATAAAAATCAAACTCCATCATCATTAAACTTACCATCTTGAAAGTGCCCATAATTCCATTTGGATTTCCATTTAGGATTACAGCACAGTTCCACAAATTACACCACCTATCAAATACACAGGTTTTTTAAAGTGACTCTAAATCTAGTTTTCTAGTACCATCTCAGTGATCTCATGCTCTAAGTACAAGCACACACCGATTACGTTACCAAATTAAAACAGCTGGGAAGGAACTTTTTGAAACCCTCTTGTTGATTCCATTATATTGCTCCTTCTAACAAAAATATTATCAAGTTAAAACCAGTCAATCTTCACCCTGGAAGTCTATTAGAAAAGTCATTAGGATCACATTATTATCTAATATTACAATGGAAAAAACCCAACTTCACTACAACGCAGCAGAGACCCACTGGTCTCTCAAATTTCATTACAGCATGAAATTATAACAAGGGTACATAGCAGCTTCCTCTGAAGATGAAGTCACAAGGAAAATAGGGCACTTTAAACACAACTTCTACAGATTTTTCAAGAGAAAATAAGGAATTAAAGACTGCAATTCAAACTAACACTGTATTATGGACAATAAAGCCTACTAACAAGCAAGCCAAGTACTTTTGCAGTCCAGTGGGTCTTGGCTTGCTCAAGCATTCCCATGTAAGTGTCTTTGATGTAGTAGATAACCTTACACAAATGAGATCTGCTTGGTCTAGGTGATGTCAATGTATGGCTCAATACGAACTACCTGTGTCTCAACATTCCTGTCCAGACAGACAGGAGTACATCACAGTAATACTGTGAGGCACCAACAACTTAACATTCATCCTCTGTCCAGTCCTTGGAATAACCCCCTCTCCTTTCCAGCACTGGTGCATCCCTCCAAAATGACTGCCTGTCTAAGCACACGCTGTATCTGTTGTTTATACTTGTGGCCTGCATCTTTTTTGGAGATACAAACCCACGCTGAGGCCCGGATCCTGCCACTGCCAAGAGCAGGGTCAGATGCACAGAGCTTAAAACAAAACTAATTCGCCTCCCTCTTTCTGGGTTCAGTCCAGCTTCTAGTTACCCCAACAGCGCTGTCCACTGGGCTCAGCTACAACAGAACCAGGCCAGCTGTGATCTGAAATGCTATAAAGGGGTGGAGGTGCTGAACACAAAGGAGTGACTAAAAGCTACTTTCATTCCACTGATTCCTGAGAGGAGATTTGTTTGAAACAACCAATGCCCAGGTAACTGTCTCTAATCCAACCATAAAACCCAACCTATGCCCAGATGCAGCACCATCAATAAAGATAAAGAACATCAGTAAAGTTTGAAAGGACAGCATCATGAACGCTGCTAAGAAAACGCTTTGTGCCCTTTCAGATAAAACATCTGCAGCAGGTATATAAATAAAAAGCACAACTGAAGCTGGAATAGTTATTCCAAAACTATGATTTGTTCTTCCAAACTATTTCTGGAAGGAATCGCTATATGAATATAATACATATGCTTAAGACATAAGGTATGCAAGGATGAATTCAGCTTCAGATAGCCATCCAGACAGACCATTCAAACATACCACCAGCTGAAATAACTTACTGCTTCAGGGCTTGTCAAGAAATCCCTTAAAGATTACTGGAAGGAAACAGGTATTTACATACCTGTGATTCTGATACAGAAACAGAGCAGGGCACTACCACTGATGGAGCTACAGCAGGAAGTCAAACCACTTGAGTTGGGGTGAAACTTGCAACCTCCTGTATGAGAGAATGTCTCCTGTACCACGCAGTCAAGGTGCCTTTGTAGAAGGCATCTGTGCCACTGTGTACAGCAGTGATCACTCAGCAGAGTGCCTGAGGAGCATTTTGAGCCTTACAGGTTTCCTGCCCAAAGCCCAGCAGGTCCCAGGCTTTGGGCATAGGTGTCTGTGCAGTTAACACGGACAACTACATTGTGCCGGGGTTACTCAAGTGCAGTCCTTATCACAAACCCCACAGGTCATCACATCCAGCGTTCCCTTCTCAATGCCCTAGCTACCTTCAGACACTAGCTCAGAGCTTCCTCAACAGTCACAGTTTCATTTCAACACGGAAAAAAAAGGGAAAACCAAAAGAGAAATCTAATGGAAAGGGTAATACTGCAAATCACATCACAGCTGAATACTTCCCTGACATGGTCATCTGGAGTGCTCAACCCCAGTCTCAAATCATCACGTACATGTGCCAAAAATCACAAATGGGTCCCGTTCAGTTGCCAAGAGTTTCAGCTGGCACTGCACATCTCTATCACAGCGCGTACAGAAATGTGTGGCACAGGAAGTGCTGACAGTGCAGCACATCCAAAATAATTGCATCTATCACTGTCACAAGTCTAGCAATCTGCAGAGGGAGTGGTATTTCTTTTGCAATCCTTACTCCCAGTATCAGACTCTGATTATTAGAATCCAGGCCAGGAGAAGACTAGGAAAACCATCCTTCAAAACAGCAATGCTCCCAACAGCGTGGAACTACAAGGAACATCACAGATATTTTAGTTTTCTATACAGCACTCTGGATTCAAGAAGACTGCCCAGATTAGACTGCACTACAGCTATATCCTCACACTCTGCTTCAGTTTAAGGTCCCAGTCCTGCATGATTTACTCCCACACTCAAATCACAGAATCACAGAATAACAAGGTTGGAAAAGACCTTTAAGATCATCAAGTCCAACCATTCACATCCTAAACTAAACCATATCCCTAAGTACTTCATCTACCCTTTTTCTGAACACATCCGGGGAAGGTGACTCGACCACCTCCCTGGGCAGCCTGTTCCAGGCCCTGACAACTCTTTCAGTAAAAAATTTTTTCCTAACATCCAATCTAAACCTGCCCTGGCACAGCTTCATGCCATTCCCCTTGTCCTATCACCTGTCACCTGGCTGAAGAGACCATCACCTATCTCTCTATAACCTCCCTTCAGGTAGTTGTAGGTGGTGATAAGGTCTCCCCTCAACCTCCTCTTCTCTAGGCTAAACAGCCCCAGCTCCCACAGCCACTCCTCATAGGATTTGCCCTTCAGCCCCTTCCCCAGCCTGGTTGCCCTTCTCTGGACTCACTCCAGGACCTCCATGTCCTTCTTGTGGTGAGGAGCCCAGAACTGGACACAGTACTCAAGGTGTGGCCTCACCAATGCCACGTACAGGGGCACAATCACTTCCCTAGACCTACTGGCGACACTGTTTCTGATACAAGCCAAGATGCCATTGGCCTTCTTGGCCACCTGGGTACACTGCTGACTCATATTCAGCCTACAGTCAACCAACGCCCCCAGGTCCTTCTCTGCCTGACAGCTCTCCAGCCAGTCTCCCCCAAGCCTGTAGCGCTGCATGGGGTTATTATGTCCCATGTGCAGCACTCTACACTTGGCCTTGTTAAACTGCATCCCATTGGTCTCAGCCTATCAGTCCAGTCTGTTCAGATCCCTCTGAAGAGCCTCCCTACCCTCAGGCAGATCAACACTTCCTCCTAGTTTAGTGTCATCTGCAAACTTACTGAGGGAGCATTCAATCCCTTTGTCGAGATCATTGATAAACATGTTGAACAAGACTGGACCCAGGACTGAGCCCTGGGGGACGCCACTTGTGACTGGCCTCCAGCTGGACTTTGCTCCATTTACCACCACCCTTTGGGCTCGGCCATCCAGCCAGTTTTTAACCCAGCTGAGGGTCCACCTGTCCAGGCCATCCTTATCCCTATGAAGAGTCCAGGTAAGTTTGATAGACCTGATTGCATCTGAACCACAGCACACACAGAAAGTACATTCCCACAACACCCAAACATGTTCCTCTATTGGTAGTCTTTTTTTTTTAAAGCTGATCCTGGCCCAAAGCTACAGAAAACCAGAAAAGATCTGAAAAACATTTTCAGTATCACACATCTGTCACTTCTCAGCACGTAACAAATTTGTGCTGCAAATCCATGGAGATTTAGAGACATATGGCTTGGCAGGCCCATTGTAAATCCCCATTACCACATTAAGCTAATTGGCTTTGAAGAAGGAAAAATAATTAGGAGAAAGAATTCACATGGTAGAAAAATCCAGAGCATTAATGAGCATCACTATGCATTGCTCATACTCCTAACCTAGTTTTGCTATGCAATTGCTGTATTGTTGACTAGTTGGAACTGCTAAATAATACCAGGAGAATGAAGAACAATTTTCTTTAGCTTGCATCACACTATTCAGAAGAGAAGTAGAGAAGAGGAGGGCAACATAAATTGGAAAAGAATAGGAAATAGCAAGGTCATTTATCCAGGCAGTTGAGGAGACTCAGGTTCTGGCTGCTGCCTCTGGCAAAAGCAGGTATTCCAGAGAGAAGCAAAACCTCAACTCAGAAGTGCAATAGCTTTCTACCTGCTGATGCTGCAGTTAAAGAAAGCAGCAGCAAAGCATCATTATGGTCTGGAGGAGTTCTAGTTGTGTTGCCCTGTTCTCAGAATCCTGGACCAAACCTCAGGATCTCACTGAGCTATTCCTGCTGCCACTGAGCTCACTCCCCTCAAGCAAGGGCAGTCAGGAACAACTTCAGTGAAGTCAAAGGAAACACTGCACTATGGCACAGCGATAAGCTCCAACCGTATGTTCAAGAATGGAAACTTGCTAGTGAAGTATCACAGAAACCAGCAGCCTGGTGCAAGTCAAAGAAAGCTGCAGCCTTCACTTCAGTCACCATATGGTACTTAGATCCTGCCTGTGAACATGTGCACAGGGAGTCAGAGAAGCTGAGAGCAGTAAACTCTTTAATTTGATGGCAGCAGCCTGACATGGGGTTCATGTATAAAACACAGCAGCTAATAGTGTTATCTTCCTTCCCTCTCCATAGTACAGCCCTTAGGCTGTCACCCCTGCTTATTTACTACATGGACGGTCTCCCACAAAACTCCTCTTCCCCATACAGGGCTCAGTGCTCTTGGACTGACAGGTCTGAAAACCTGACACTCAGTACACAGAAAGTACAGTTTAAGTGCTCTGAAGCTTCACATTTGGAGATGAGAAAGGAAAGAAAAACAAGGAGGAAAGAGTTGTAGGAGTCAGCGGGGCCATGGAGAAGCACATCAGGACACATCCAGCTGACGTGGCCACACATTACCCATACAAACTGCTGTTAGTGCTATTTTGCCCCGTGGTTATGGCCAAAGGGGGATTTTGAGATGGTGGAACAGGAGTGTGGAAGAGATGACACAGACCATTCCTGCCCTGTGTGCACAGCGAGGCCAGCACTAGTGTTTGTGTTGACTGGTAGAAGCCAGATCGTCACTAGTGTTGCAGTTCAGATAAGAAAACATGGGGCATCAGGTGGGAGGGAGAAGATGAACACAGTAAAAAAATTCCACTCAAGCACAAGCCCAGACTGAGAGCCTCCTGTCCCTTTTTCTACCCAGTAGAGAGCTTACAGGGTAAAATCGGAGAGAGTTCATTAGATCCAACTGACAGGCTGTAAGAAAATATGCAACAATTACTCGAATTAACAGCAAAGGTACTTCTCTAGAAGGGCAGGCAAAAAATGAATTTGGGATTTTCTTTGTGTAACTGAATACAATTTTTTGAAGTAAATTAAAGTCTCACTCCAGATACACAAAGCCCATCATCTCCTGCTTATGTTATGCCTACAGTGAAAATTGCAAACCAGAAAATTATTTTTGCAATAAAAAGCTCTCTAAAGGAAGAAGACACTACTAAACCGAGCTGCGGTGGGAAGGAGAGACAGATGTTGCTTTCTCATTAAGAATTACTGAACATGAAAGCAGTGACAGTTAAAGAAATGAACTCAAAGAAGCAACAGACTCTACCCTGTCTAAAAGAGCAGCAGAAACTTAATTTCCTGGGAGAGAGGTTTCCAGGCACTTGGTACTCTGAAGCATTTAAAAAACAATATCTTCTAGGACAATTTTATTTTTGATGGTTTTGAGCTGCCCTGCTACCCTTGACTCTCTTCCATGACTAGCTGGCTGCCAGGTACCTGCTAGTAGCTGCTATCCAAGGCTTGCTGAACTAAAAGAATCCAGAGGCAGTATCCAGATCTTGCTCACAACAAAAAAAAAACCACACAGCACAGTTCCATTGGATTTATAGCCAGGACTTGCATGGTGCGAACCAAGGTCAGACATGCAAGCAAAGCGTTGCTGTGGCAGATGTGACAACACCCAGAATGGCCTTAACAAGAACAAGAGCTCCCACTGCAAACACAACAGCTGTAGGGATGTTCCCTAGCCAGACAGCAGTCTGCAGGTAGCTACCATGCCTCAGGCTTTAAAATACTGCCAGAGAGAGATAGTTGTTACAGAGTGAATGCATGAGGTCACACTTTAATCTCACCTGTTCTACATCCACCCAAATTATGTTCTTCTGGATTTAAACCAGCAGCAGGGAAAGCATAATCCACCCAAGACTAACTCTTCCCACTAGTCACACCAACAGGATCCACTGCAGCCACTCCTCGCCCTGCTGGGACATTCGGTGCTTCTTGGCCTTCAATAGTTTCTTTGCCAGATGCACTAGGAAAGCTTCCTAAAGTCCTAAAGCTTCCTAAAGCTTCACTGAGCCGAAGTCTTCCAGCACTTCCTGAGGCTGAATTAAATTTGGTACAGAACTGGACACAGATTTTTAGATGGCTCATAAATGCTATAAGCCTGAGGACTGTTCTTCCCAGTGGATGGTTTTATAACATGACTCAGAACCACGTAAGGAATTGCTCATGCAAGGTATCATTAGCATGTGCCGCAGCTGGAAATCTCCTTTTATTATGCACTTTTTCCCCCCCACTATGGCTCTATTTTCAAGACACCAGAAAGGTTTTGAGTAATGTTGGAAAATCTCAGTATTTAGCAGGAAAACATAAATTAACTTCTCAACATAATGCTCCTTCCATTCCAGAAAAGTTTCAGGACTGTTATAAAAAAACCCCTGCATAGGTATTCAGACAAAGAACAATTTTAAGTACCATTTAACACCATAAACCAGGGACTGAGAAATCACTCTGACAGCTCTAAAAGTGATTAAACTTCATGTCAGTAAAGGCAACTGCCATTTACAAGGCAAACTGTTTTCCTACCGGTATATGGAGATATAAGCAGTATGTAAAGTCCCTTTAAAAAATCCTCTTACACTGTTAACATACACTTTGTAAGGCCAGCAAGGCAAGACGAGAACCATAAAATACCATTAGATCCCAGTATTACCAGAAGCTCTGCAGATAGAAAATTCACAAGCCTTGGATATCCAGGCACGGTACATTCGGCTCTGCAAAAGGCAGCATACAGGTAGAGCACTGCACGTGGGCATCCAACGGCTTTGCCCTCCTTAGGCAAACACGGAGCTCTCACCCCCTTTCTTCTGTCTGTTGGAAAAAACATAGACTCATTCTTTCTGGATTATAAGTGCCCAAGCAAACCAAAATCCATGACACCAAATAAAAGCCTGTCCATCTTCCAGATGCAAAATTAAAATGTGACCCATTTCTAGACTGGTGCAGTGGTTGGACACCCTGATTAAATACATGCTTTTCTATGAGCATTTTTCTTAGTCTGCCTTTGTTTCTGACTGCTCTGAAAAAAGGTTGCTCAGAGAGTCTGTCTCTGCAATGAAATTAGTCCTTAAGGACAGTAAATTTGATACCAAATTTAATCTGGAGCAGTGGAAAGAAAGGCAACTCAGCGGGCAATTGGGTTTGCGGTATGCAGGTTGCAGTTGCGAATCCAGAGTCTCTACACAGCAATTACAGATCTGCTTGTAGCCTGTAGACACACTGGGGGGGCTGTGCCAAGCTACTGGCACTACCAGCACTGCTGCCTGCCAGCTCACTTGACATCTCTGCTGCACTACAGACACAGCTGGGACCGCAGAGATGGATGCTGCCCTACACACCATTTGGGTCTGGGTCCACAGGTGAAAATTTTAGACTATCCCCAAATCTCACACGTGGTTTTCCATGCTTGGTTAGGACCAGTACCTACTGTTTTAACTATATAACTTGATTTTGCAGTGATCACCTTTTTTTTTTTCCCTTCAAGTTAGGTTTGCCTGCATGAATTTTCCTCTTCTCTCAAATGTGGTAGGGAAAAAACAAAAAAAACCCCAACGTGTAAAGGGAATGCATCACCCCAACCAACCTGCAGAGCTGTAGAAGCCCTTTCTCTTTAAATGATACTTTTAAAACCTGTTCAGCTCAACCCATATATCTGCAGCCAGCAAACGCACACTATGCACCTCCCTGGAGATAGAGCTTTCATCTTTATTGTTCTCTTACTGAGAATAAAAGCTTACTCTTTTTCTCTCCATCAAAAGAAACCATATAAACCTCATTTTGCCCTGAAACTACTTAAACTTTCTCATGCAGTCTCCTTCCCCTAATAAAAATACTAATGAAGTTAAGTTTCAGCACCTATGCTCAATTCCCTCTCTTTGCCACATCTGACATAATTATTTTTTCCCTAAATCTACCCTTTTCTGCCTGTTCATAAAAGAAAACAGGGCTCCTCTAAGAGGTGTGCATTTTGGAAGATGACATTGTTCTGACTTCATACAATTCCAGCAGATGAGATGGTTGGTTTGTTTTTACCTCAGTGCCTTCAGCTTACATTCTTGAGGCCGGGGTGGGGGGATGGGGGGTTGTATAAGCAAGAACTACCTGACCAGCTACGCTGCTGTTAAAGAGAGAAAAAACTTGAAAAAGGAGAGTGAGCCTCTCCTACGCACAGAAGCTTCAGTTTTTTAGCTACCCTCTTAACGTTAACACAGGAGCAACATTGCCCAAGTATCAGTGTGTATGTGTAGGGTTAAATCAGAAAGGCCTACTCCTGCACAGAAAGCTAACCTGACAAAATACCATCTGATTCTACTTTCATCAGACTAATTATTAATTGCGCAACTATCAATTCATCACACAAATTGATTTGTAAAAATAATAAAGCAACTTTTTTTTCCACTGATATACTGGTATGAAAACCTGTGCATGCAGAGAGGTGCAGAAGAACTGTTTTGAGAGGACAGACCTAGACTTCAGTTCCTAAATTATCCCCTACCACTCTCCGTCTTGGAAGTTGGACTTATCTGCGTTTGAAAATTGCACTTGTCATCCTCACGAACACTTTTCTCCTTACATGTGAGGATACACAACTTCAGCAGCCTACAGTCGCTCTGGGATTGGCATGTGGTGTTACATGAATAGACTGATCTGGAAACAGTTCCGCTCATGTGGCTATGGGAAATCTGCAAGTACGGCTGCCTTTTGAGTTGCAGCAAGTTACAGCGTAGGGATCAGGCCTAAGTGTTTCCACAAAATCAGCAGAAGGAAAGAATTAGAGCAGCCTTGCTAATAGAAAAGCTGATGGCGACACATCCTCAAGGTGCAAAAAGGAAAGTAATGCTAACTCAAGAGAACACTTCGCTCAACAGTAAAGGTCAAGAAAGAAATAATCAATCTTTTCTCCTCTCCATCAAAAGTTAAGCTGCTGAGTATTTTTGTGAGAAGACAGCAGTGGAAGCCCTATTTTGAATACCTGAAATGTTATGGAGAACGTTGTGAAAGTCAGTAAGAGGCCCTACCACTCTCCTCAAAACCCCAGGAGCAGTTGTTTTGCAGCACCTTCACTTTAGACTAAAGGCAACAAGAACATGGCACAAAAGAGTGGCCGATAACCTAGCAAAGCCTTACCCTTCCCTCATGCTTCTACGTTGCCAGTGTAAAACCTCCAACTTGGGCTGTATTGTAGGGGCATTGCCATTGTCTGCCATTGTCTCAGGACTCCACAGTGTTAGGCTGTTATGAGAGGAGACTAAATACACAGCGCTCAGCACATCTGTCCCGGTCACCATGCAGGCAGGCAGTGTAGTCCACGGTGCTCCCAGCATGGCCTTAACTCTGTCTCGTATGCCAGCACAGAGCCCTGCATGCAGCAAGTGAGGGATTGCTGGCAGGGCTCGACTCAAGCACAGCCTTGGGCCCACATTTGCTGAGCAGTCTGGAAGCACCCCAACGACAGCCCTGAGCCGCTCCTGTCACTGCATCTCTGTTTAATTTATGCCAGCTTCATCATACTCTGCAGTAGGGCTGTCAATCAAAATGACAATTGGGCCATTAAGGCTGCCACCAGTCAAACGCAATTTTGGCTAACTCAGAGGAGGTGAACTCACTCACTGTATGAATCCTGACAAATTGGCTATCATCTCCTTTTTTCCTTTTTTTTTTCCCCTAGGTCACCATGGGAGCCATTTCTTGCATTTCTAGTAATCCCATTAACTTTGAAAGAGATGCAGCATGGGAGTCCAGTCAATCAGCCAGTCGGTGAGAACTAACAGCCGATGGAAAGGTTGCCCATGATGGATTGAGCCTTCACACAAAGAAAATTGGAAATGCAAGTGAAAGAGTCAATGGAGTGAGCTGTGGCAGCCTGGGGCCCTGCCAGCAACAGAGTGAAAAATACCTGCACAACACAGCATACTGCTCGCTGCAGTCAGCCTGGCCCCCAGATCACATGTCAAGTGGGTCACTTGGGCCACGAGAAATGGTCTGATGTCCAGACATTTTGGCAGTGTCCACTAACCTCAGGTGGAGCTGCTAGCTCATTACTAGAATGAAGTAAGTGGAGGAAGATGATGAGGCACTGCGGTTTGGAGACGATCCAAACAATCTCCAAGCCCATTATGTACGGATGGGTAAGGCTTGTGAAAGGCCACAGAACACAGAGTCCTTTACCACAACCCAATCTGTGTCTGCTCACCTCTATGTCAGCTAATATGAACTGATAGCAGCTTCCCTAAAGGAACACATGGGAGATAAATGCATATTTTATTTCCCTTCTTTTGGCAGTAAACCAACAATTCATCATCTAGGTTGAGATGGGACTTCAAGGCTTCAGTCAAACGTAAGGGCTCAAAACAGCTTTAACACAACTCCCTGCTCCTCTGCATCCAAACTAAAAATCTAGTTTTTGCCTGCTTGATGCGTTCTGCTTCTATAAAACCTTTTCCAGTAAAAAAGCAAAAGACTCCAAATCTTTCCAGTGGTTCCAAAAGATCATTCTCCTTCCAAGAGGGGTAATGCACATCTAACCAGGTCAGATGTACAAGCCCATACAGGAATACTCAAGGGCCAAGATGCGGTCGCCTGCAACAACAGAGGATAAGGTCTGTTGATATCCTCAGGTCATACATCAGCAACACCAGTGTCATAGAAAAGCTTTTGCTGGCACTAAAAAGCAAACAGGAATGCAACTGGCCTCATTCTGGATCCCCAACACTGTTCTTCACATCTCGTGACACTCTCTGTGTACTGAAGCAGTGCATGAGCTCTCAAGAGCACAGGGACAAACTCCTCCACTTTCTCACCAATAACACGTTCTTGGCCCTGTAACTAAGAGAAGCAAATAAAAATGGCTTTTGGCGTATGCATCTTATCCCACTGGCATTATCCAGATGTCACGCAAACTGCTCACTTGTATCAGAACACATCAGGGAAAGATTTATCACTGGCATAGTCTAAGATGCTCTGATTCTGCATACCAAGTGCACAGAAGTGTCTTCTCACTTGATTGCTTCTGGAGACCTATGCCTGTAGCAAAGGAGAACTTTTCACCTAAGAACAAGCCAGTCAGTAATAACCATGCACCCTTTTTTTCCTATGCATTCGGGGTTGTTTGAAGTAAGAGATGTAAATATTCCACTTCTGGAGTCTAATTTCCGTAGGACTGAATCAAATTACCTTTTGGACGGAGTGACTTCTGGCTAGCACTCTATTTAATTCGTTCTGTCAGCACATGCTTTAGTGCTCTGTGTGGGAGACTGACTTCATCTGAGACTGATGCTCTCTGCTCTATAAATTGAATCCACTGATGCATAATTGAGCCCTTGACTATATCAAGTTTTTGCTTCACCAGACCCTCCTCTTGCTCACTTGCTGTACTTGTTCTGTGGAAAATACTTTTTAATCATTGTGGGGAATGAAAATTTGAGGGACCTGAAACTAAGAGCTGCTGTGCATCCTTGGAACCCTGCAGAAGCGTGTAAGACCTCACCAAAGTGAAGCATGACACCTTTGATTTCTGCCATTTTGCTACTTCTTTCTTTAAAAACATGGTAAAAACCAAAAACCTATTGGAACCAAAAAGACATTAGTGTTTGTGTTAAAACAGTAATTGCTTCTAGTTTTGGAAAGACAAAATAAACTAGGTTCAATTCATATCATCCTCGAAGTCTGTGCCTACCAACAGAGTTACAAGCTGCTCTTGAGGAAGCAGCCTAGCTGTCTGGAGCCTTTCAGCAGAGTCCAGCCAGTGTTCTGCTCTGACAATTGATTGTACGTCATCCATAGCCTACACCGTGTCACACACCCTGGGTACTTAATCTGCAAAATGAGATATCTAATTTTTAATTGATGAATAAATGTCTCACGGGGAGGCCAATTTCCTTTGCTCTCTGTCAGTGCTAACTAACAGCACATCAAGATTGGGTTTTAGTCATTAAGAGAGAAACACAGAACAGCGGGAGTGCCATTTGCCTCTCTGTTACTGAGCTCCCAGGCTCTGTTCCAAAGGGATTTGGAAGATGTTAGGAAGCAGCTGCTCACAGCTAAGGTTGTCTGGCAAGCACGAGTGTCTGAGAACATCGGCCTAAGCCAGGTACAAGCAGCCACAGCCCAGAGTCGTGGTACAGGAAAGTCATACCATTACTGCAATGGCTGCTTGTAAACTCCTTCAACTCTATTTGCTACAACCAGGAACCACGTGACCACTTCAGCCTGGAACAGAGAAGCTTATTCCACAAGCATAACATCATCACACCTCAACTCAGAGACTCCGAAAGTTCTGTTGAAGCCTTTGAAAAACATGTTAGTCTTCAGAGCCCTCACTGCCTGATACTGCTGGGGAATATCAAACCTGTTGTTCAAGAGAGAAGACAATGCTGAGGTTACCAACGCTGATGCTGTTCACAAGCTCTAGATTCAAAACTGTATTTACACCAGATTTCCTGCATTATTAGTTGACCAAACTAGGCCCTACATATCTTGCAGAGAGAGAAGAATACTCTTCCCTCTACCATTCAGAGGTCACCTGCACAGAACAGTACAAATGGGCACTCTTTGGAACCGGGGTGATGGTCCAGTGTGCACAGCAGCACTCCGTGCAACAGGGCTCGGATTTTAATCCGCTCCCAAGCCTGTGGCCTGGGCCATAGTATACCTAAGAGAACAAGTATACATAACAACCATTACCCGTAGAGAAACTACACCACAATAAAATGATTTGCTGTTTGACAAATCTCTGCTATCATCAGCACTGACCCCCACCAGAAGACATGACCTAGCATCTTTGTACAGGCAATTAAAGGAGTCACAACAGAGAAAATTCCGTAAATAGAAATTATTTCAAGAAAAACAACCCACAGCTCCACTTCTGTGTTAACCCGGCCTATGTTGAGCTCTACATTGCACGTGCAGAAGTTTGCCATCATTATAAGTTTGTATTTTTCCTCTGTCAAGTTTAATCAAGAATGCATCTGTGGTATTTCTGCGACACCAATGTGATTAGCACATGTAAGCTATGGCACACTGATGTGATTAGCACATGTAAGCTATGGCATGACTGGCATTCAGTAACAAAATGGGGACAGGTCTTTACAAGTTTAACTTTATCTGAAACCCCTTGGGTCTTTCTGCACTAGTTACCCGGATTGCTTTGGACACATGGCTTGCACTTGCAGATGCCACTCAGAGATCAGCAGACAGCTTAAAAGCCGCATTTATCATCCCTCTGGCTGTAGAGGTCACTGCACAACAAGGATTCCACTCAATACTGGATCAAGAGCTCAGGCACAGCTGAACAGACCCTGCAGCGCTGCAGGGCTGGGTCCCATCCATAAGTTTTTCAGGTTCTCCCTATATGTATAATTAATTACATATCCTGTACCTGCTTTATATTATTAATCAAATAAACCGTATTCAAAAGGCATTCAAATGAAGGATGCAATTAAAAAAATATATAGCAAGGGTACTACATAATAATACAAAGATTAACATTTTCTGAATGCTTTTTGAAAGTAGTAGTTAAAACTTCATTTGAGAAACTTCATAGATTAAGAGCTAAGAACCCTGTACCTAGAACTAGAATTACACGCAAAATCAGTGCAGCATGGTTACTAAAGAGGTTTGAACTGACCCTGCTGAAGTGAGGGAGGCTGCTGGCTGAACACACAAGGCTCGGTATAAACGTATCATCTGCACAACTGCAGTCTCATCTTTAAAATGCATTAAAATGTTTTTGTATTTTAGAATTCATTAAAAGTTTAAAAATCAAGTAGGAGTTGAAAAATCTGGAAAGCTTAATTTCTTCTCCTAACCTCAGACTAAAAGCCAGGTAAGAAAGGCTAAAATATAGTAAGGGACCTAATAATCCAGTAACAAGGGCAATTCATTTGAGTGTTACACTTAATATTTGCTGTGGAAATCAGCTGATTTTAAATGGAAAACATTTTTTAGTAAACTTGTTTCTAAACATTCAGCATGTTTGGTAGGTATCAACTCCTCCCCAACCAAAATTAACTGATACTTCCCTATTTATTTTAAAATAGATTTCTATTTGCAGCAAGAAAATATACCAGGAATTTCTAACTACACACTGGTTATTCCCCAAAAGACTCTTTTGCATAGATCGGTTTCTCCTGTTAATTTTATACATAAAGATATTTTTATACATATAAACATACACACATGTGTGTATACGTTTTCTTTATTTTCCCTTCCTCATAACACCAGTATGGAGCTTTCCCATAAGAAATTCCCAGTTATAGAGAAACTAACAGCTGAATTAACGATGTTACTAATACTAATGCGATATGACTACAAAAATCAAAAGTTCAGATGAATAAAGTACATGTAATAGAACATTTCAAATGGGTCTAAAAATCCTAATGTGAAAAGGCAGAGCTTCATGTTCCAAAGTTACAATTTTGCAGTTAGCACAACAGGAAAAAAGGTCTGGAGAAATATTTTTATTTTATATTTAAATAAGCTTAGTCTAAATAAGCTTTCTGTGCATAAACCATTCTCCCTGGAATTACTGAAGAGCAGTCTGTACTGGAGCAGGACATCAGGATGTGATTTCCACATACTTGAATCAAAGGAGTAAATCATTTGCTAACAGAACACGGACACTTCAGTTGGATTACACTACAGGAAGTCTCCATCCAAGCATTTACAAGCTCAGTTAGGATCCTCACAGTTCTCGGATTTAATTCCATTCTTGGCTTACTTGCTTTCACCCTCCAGAACTGCACAGAAATCAACATAGGAAGAGCAGGTGGGTGGAATACAACTAGATCTTTTCTAAGGAGGCTGAAATATAAGGAAATCCATTCCTTACATTCAAAAGTACTGGTGTATGTGACACCCCACGTTAAGGGCTATATACACATAGAAAATAAACATCCACGTGGGCCTTGAAAGGATTTGGAAAGATAAAGACAAGAGAAAGAAATGCAAGTTCACAGTTTCCTCAAATATCTTTCCACTCTATCTGCTGCGATGAAGATGGACAGTCCTGATGCATTATTTACAGTGCTGTTGGGAATGCCCCGGAGCCAAAAGGAAGCATATTGTAGGCAAAGACTAATTCAAGAGAGCTGCTACGGCAGAGCTTGTCTTGTGGAGACACAGTGAAGAGCCGAACGGGTGGATTAGCCATGGCTTCCCACAGCACCGCGTCAAGTGCTGGCTGAGGACACAAATGAGACTTTTGGGTGGTAACAGAGTTGGGGTTTTTTTGAAAGAAATCTGATGCTCAGGAAACAAGATGCTTTTCAAAGGCATCAAGAAGCATATGGGTTCAACACCCGCCATTAACAATTCTGTAGTTACCCATACTTTGATTTATTTGGTGAGTCAACCTATAGGTCATTTGTTAATGACTCCCTTTCCTCTGCAAAAATCGTCTCCGCTCAGCACCTCCTGTGACCAGCCTTTCCCCTCCAGCTTTCTTCCAAAGTTGCCCTCTTACCAGTCCCTTCCTTCACACTCCATGTACCAGGTGTCACCTCTTTACTCAAATCCAGCATTAGTTTCTCTTCCTTCAAATCCATCATGACAAATCCATCACAATTCCTTCTGATGAGCTTTGAATAAAAAAGCAAGCTAACATGCCCATAAATTAACTTTTCATTAAAGTCTTCCAGGACCTGAATATCCAGTTGCTTAGCAAAGATCAGATTCTGCAATGGTCTAATGCCTTTAGTTGTGACTTCAAAAAACAACTGAAAGATCAGTAGACCAGTAGAAGGTACAGCTCACAGAGGAGGCACTTAGATTTTGAACTCCAGAAAACATCCAGCTCCCTCTGTCACAGCATCAAGAAATCAGCCAGGCCTTGACAAATCAACCGCAGTACCAGCAGCAGCAGCTTCATCAATAGGGACCTGCCTGGGCTTTTCTGCTTGTCCCTCCCCTGTGCCAGAGAACCTGGCAGGAGGTAAGCTCCAACGCAGTATCACAAGCTGTGAGCAAAAGGCTGATGGTTCTAAGGATAAATTAGCACATTTTGGGTGTGTGAGTACAGGACTAGCACAGCAGCACCTGGATCTCAGCTGGGGCACCCAAGTACTGCAATAATTACAAACAGCACAGTGAAGAACACTCCTTTGTGCGCTCAAACCTTTTCACCCTTGGGCTATCGAGAGAAGATGACTTTCTGCTGCTGTGCTCCCTGATTTAATGAATTACTTATTTTTGGGTGGCTGTTTTGAGACATTGTGCCTTGGGAAATATAACAGTATAAAACATTTCCCTAAGATACTGCAAGGAACAAATGACAGAACAATAATTCATGGCTAGTACTTAATTACTTCTCAACCACAGCCCCAAGAGAAAAGCCAGCATGAATATCACAGCACTGTAATTCATGCTGTCAAACTATTACTGACTGGATATATATCGAAAGTAGTTGTTAACTATGGACAGATACTGTTACAGCCAGTAGCCAGTCCTGATCTATTTACTGCTCTATTCTTTGTGGTGCACCTCTGTGTGAGCTGATGTAGAGCTGCGGTCTATTTTGGAACTGGGAATTTTACTAAGCCTATATATTTGGTTTCTGAGTCTTTCAATTGACATTTTGATACAACAAAAATACTTGAACCAGTGAGCATGATTTATTTTTCAAAGACATGCCCTCTCTTTAGTAAGTGAACAACAAAAGGGCCAGGGGGTGGGATGCAAAGCCACCTGAAGCGTAATCTAGACACAACTCAGATGCCCAGCATTCCCCTTCATGGACCACACTCTCCCTACTCTACCAAGCTCCAGAATATTTGTTAACGCTTTAGTAACCCCACTGATCTACACAAGGAATGACAGTTATTAAATACCTTCACAGATTTACATTTAAAATAGAACATGCAAATGATGAGAAGAGTGCAGAGGACAAACAGGGAGTTACTACACGTAATTCTGCCGTAACTTAAAGGCAAAAGTGGTCCAATAAAATAGAAATTTTATTTTTCCAACTGTCCATTTAAAAATACAGTAGAAGCACTAGCATGTGAAAGCTCTTCCATGTGGTACAGCCACCACCATTTCACATTTGGGAATGCCAGAGAGGCTACAGTCACAGGTCAGAAAAGCACAAATTGAGATCTGCACAAACAACAGCATGACTTTTGCAAGTCGGTTTCTCTGCAGAGGAAGAGAAACACAGCAGATCACAGAATCACAGAATTGTAGGGGTTGGAAGGGACCTCCAGAGACCATCGAGTCCAACCCCCTGCCAAAGCAGGGTCCCTAGCTCATATTGCACAGATAGGCATCCAGACGAGTCTTGAATATCTCCAGAGAAGGAGACTCCACCACCTCCCTGGGCAGCCTGTCCCAGGGCTCTGTCACCCTCACTGGGAAGAAGTTCCTCTGCATATTGGTGCGGAACTTCCTGTGCTCTAACTTGCAGGCATTGCCCCTTGTCCTGTCTCCACAAATCACTGAAAAAAGTCTGGCTATTTCCCCCTGTGTCCCACTCTTAAGATACTTATAAACATTAATAAGATCCCCTCTTAGTGTTCTTTTCTCTAGCAAGATGGTAGCTGTATTGCTACCAGCTAAAAAGATGAGGCCTTACTGACATTCTACTCCTCAGGATCACTCCATGGGGTTACTCTCAAGCAGCCTACATCAACAAAACCAGCACATGATGAGAAGTCTGCATCTTAGGTGCAGCTTCAGATTTGAAGGGTTCATGTCAGAGCTGAATTGGCATTTGAAAGCCTGCAGATTCAGTGGAATGAAGCTCTAATGTTGTGATTTGCTCTTAGTAGTTCTGGTGGAGTTTGCTAATGCTATTTAAATGTTAGAGTATTCTGCAAGCTGATTAGCAGCCAAGAGCTACAAGCATGAAAACGCCATTTGAAACACTCACAGCACAATCCACACGTGCTTATTGCAATCAGAAGTGCAGTGCTTCAGACAGTAAATTGAAGGCAGGCACAAACTTCACCGGAGAGGTAACATCCAGCATTTTGCAGGAACCGGGCAAACATTAGTGCTGAGATAAGAACACAGCCCAGTGCTGGTTCTCACATCCACAGAACTAACCCAAGTCCATTTATATTCAGAAAAATATTGCAGGCTGGGATTTCTCTGTTATGTGACATACAAAAAGCTGCCTAATGAGGACTGACCTAGTTTTAAGAACGAAGAGAGCACTCTCTGCCTGCTTCTCCTTTCACTGTTTATTAGCAAGTCCTCTTCCCTCCAGACAGCCCCTGACCAAACGCAGCCCATCACACATCTTTCCACCACAGCTGATAATGTCACCTTTTTCACTGCCCCTGTAGGATTTCATTGGGTAACAGTAACTCTAAAATCCCCTGGGATAAAACAAACAACTATGCACCCCCAAAAACCCACACCAACCACACCTAAACCACCAGAAAATCCCACCACCCACCTACTACCTGACTTAAGAGTCAGGTTGGGGTAACTCAGCCGTTCAGCAGCTCAGATCCACAGGCCCCCCTCAATGCCCACATTCTCGATGCTAGAGGAGTGCTCAGAGCTCCTGGCTGGGAACTTGTCTGAAGATCAGTCACTCCAGCAATGCTAATGTCGCATGAGAAAGAAGCAACAGTGCAAAGTAAATTACAGTATTTCCCTGATTGCATTGAAAATTCAGCTCCAATTAGAAATCATTGGCACCAAAAAAAAAGGATCTGCTTATCTTAAATGGCTCCTAAATTAGAAGAAGTCTGAGAGGCCCCTCACCCAGGCAGATTTAATGGGAGATTATTTCAGTAGCAAAAAGCATGACTACGTAGCACAAGCACTTCATGGAAAGGAACCTAACTTATCACACTACATCAGCATCGTAAATAGACAAGATATACCCAAGGTCAGAGGGGAAATGAAAGCTGGTGGGCTGGGGCAGTGTGCCCAAAACCATGCTGCAGACCCGAGTCAGTTCTACAAGAGGTGTCCTGACTCCCAGACCAAGATTTCACTCAAGCAATCTTGAAAGGATATTACTCACTGTATAATCTTCCTTCAGCTGGTCATGAGAGCTGGTTGAAGCAAGCCTTTCATCATGAAACCAATGTCTTTCAAAGAGACCTGGAAAACTTGTATTTGTAAAATTTCACCACAGGGTGCATGACACAACCTTCTGCTCTCAGTAAGTTTTAGGTTTTTTCAGGTCTATACAATTTTTTTTACTATTTATATGACTTCTTAAATTTTTTTTTTTAAACACATATATACAGTATAAAAAATAAAAAGGTAAAATAAAAGGTAAAGCCATTTGAGTTGTGAACGGAGAAAGTTAGCAGGATTAAGGCACTGCTGAATTAACTGAAATTCCCATGTTCTCTGTTCCACACACGAGGTACCTAGCCAGCATCTCATTACAGCACACTCAGTACCTGCAGCTGAACCAGACTAATATACCAAGGAGTGGCATGAAAAGCTGCAAGTGACCCATACTCAGATTAATGATGGAAAAGGGAACAGTACTGCACTTCTCACTTACCACACATGTAGGAGTCGGGGGAGGG
The DNA here is from genome assembly GCA_020800305.1 of Porphyrio hochstetteri. Lineage (NCBI taxonomy): Eukaryota > Metazoa > Chordata > Aves > Gruiformes > Rallidae > Porphyrio > Porphyrio hochstetteri. The sequence goes on along the minus strand of CM036915.1, from coordinate 10,610,462 downwards.
AGGGAGGCTGCTCTGTTTGACATCCTATTTTCACATCTGGGAAAATGGAAAATTTGGAGTCTTGTAACAATGAAAAAAGACCTCTCTGATACTGATGGGCAGAATTACTTACTGGGCACACGGGATAAAACAAGTATTTCAACTGGTCTGTAACACACAGCTCTGGGTAACACTCATGCAACAACTTTTACAACAGATAGTGTTAATCAAATGTTCTCTAGGTACAGACAGCTGAAATTCCTCAACTCTTTTCTGCAGAAAGGAAGAAAAACTGGGGGTGGGGGGGTGGTGTCGGTGTTTTTTCTTGTTTTGTTTTTAAATTGCCAGTTAAGAAACACAGTGGAAGTCTACATGCAAGAAACCTCCTCTTTTCCTATTGAAACTACCTGGCCTGCAATGTAAAATTACGTGAAACTGGCAGCAGATTAAACTGCCACTCGATCTATTTTCTCTCCCCACTGACTGCTCTGTCCAAGGAGATTGCCACTCCTCACAAAGCCCACTGCACAAGCCTCCTCCCAAATCAGTGCCTTCAGCCTTGCACTTTAAGGTAAGCCACATGCAATCCTGGCTCACACAGATGTTCCAGGCTGAAGATTACAGCCCGTCTGGTGCTGATTTTTGGCTCCCTGAACATTCTTGAACACAGACAAAAAGGGCAAAGGGTCACAACTGTTTTATCCCTTGAACTTGATGCACTGTCAAGTGCGTGTCAGTCCACATTGTTAGATGACCTGTAGATGACAGTGACTTAGCCCTGGAAATGAACTGTGGCCAGTGTCATGTCACAGTGATAATTTAATCCTATTCTTATTTACACTGACTACTAAATCATGGCTTTCTCCAGCAAGCAATCTTAATCACTTGCAGTCCTGCACAGACAGGATCAGCACACAGTTCAGGTAAGGTCCCTGTGGATAGACACTCGTGAAGTCTCTGTGGCTCACTGTCATCCTCTGCCCTCGCTTGCTCAAGGCACTATCTACAAACCAGCCAGGAAAAATGCATCTGTCTCATCTTAGACAAAACACCCACCAAACAAAAAACCAAAATGAGCTGGCTAGTATCTTCTTCTCTTCACGGCTTTTAAGTGGGCTAAGCAGAGAGGGAAGCAGACTAGCATTACAAAGCAGGGAATTAAGTCATTCTCCATTATTTATGTCTATGATGCTGACCATCCACAAATATAATTGGTAGCTAATGGTGAACTAGTGCTGCCAAATCATCTTCTATTTCTCTCAAATAACTTTCTCCGAAGATGCACTAGAAAATAGATATTGAAAGCTCCTATTAAATAGCCACTGACTTCCAAATGAAGTAATTGAAAAGGACAAAGCAGAGACAGTGACTTCGAGACCTAATTTCACATGTGGGAAATGGATTTGTTTTCACATCAAGTGAATAAAAACTTGATTTTCTCAAGCAATTCTTCCTGGTTTTGCTCAGACCACAGTCTCGCTACATTTTCTGCCCTTGAACTGCTCGGCGCTGAGGCACAAGGGCTCTGTGTTGAGAGACTCGAGAAGGAAAGCTCCAGAATCTGCCTATGCCTATAAAGATTAGCCATGTTCTTTTCTAAATTCCAAGGCAGAGGCAGCCTAGGACCAGGATCAGCAGAGTAATTTATATAAAGAGGGCATCAGCTTAGCCGGATCTGCTTTTTGTGATGTTCCCAAATATTCTAGAAGCATTTGGAAGTTGTTTGGTAAAGCTGGACTTGTGATCACAAAAGAGGAAACCCCTGGTTAAAGAAATGCTTACTTACAAACCGTTAAAGATACCTCTCAATACCAAAAAGAAACCCCAGAGCTATCATAGGCTCATTTCAGCTTCAAAGAACTTGCATAGCAGCACAAACTCATCTCCCACAGCTACCGTTCAGCCCTGCTCAGCCAGCTATGGGCAGCCCCACAGCAGGCATACACCCCTCAATAGCAGCTGCCCCCAGGGAGAACAAAGCAGGTCTTAACCAACAGGAACCATTTGTCATTCAGCAGGCTTCATTCATGGAAAGGCATATCAAACGAACTCTGGACTGTTTGCAGTGAGAGGTACATGTCTCAAGTGAATTATTTCAGATAAGAAATCTGGCTTGAGGGGTGACTGCTCCCATGCTAATTAGTTTGCACACCCCAGAGCACTTACAGCTGGCTACAGACCATGAGAGACACCTTTCCATTCTAGTTTCTTTCTTTATATCTGTAGGAACCTCTAGTTCCCTTTAAATAAATTCATCCTCCAAAGAGTTGGCCTTTTTCATCCAACTCCTGTACTAACCGAAACCATTTCGAAGCACTAGTCCATAAGGAAATTTATATTATTAATGCTGTATCACTCTCATTTTACTGCATCTCTATGGAGAGAACATTTTGCTTCTTCATGATTTAATCAAGCTTTTCCTGTTCTACAAAATCCATGCAGTGTTAGAAGCCACCTTCAGATACCAAGTTCACCCTCTGAGGTTCATTTGTGGTTGCTCTCCCAGCACTGGTTTTGGGGGGGGGGGGGTTTGCACCAAATGTACCTGTGCAAATAATGGCAGAGCAACTATATCATCAATAATTATCAATTCCTTACTTGCTGCCACAGACACAATATTCAGATTATCTCAGGATATCAAGCTATAGCCATCTAAAGTTATGGATGCAAACAGCAAGACTACACTTGAATTTCTGCCCTTAAGTATCTAAACTTAATGAGCTGTCAGTATTGCTTCCTGATCACCACAGGAAATACGCATTCTTCTCAAAATGCAAGCACTGTGTTAACTAATGGGAACAGAAAGGAGGGTAAGCAGATTGTGGTGTCCCTGGGCGTGCAAGAGAGATTTGATACCAGGCACAGGAGGTTACCCACTACATTATCCACAGGCACAATGATATTTTTCTAAATCCTGGACTTCAGCTTCTGTCATTTTATTTATACATTTAAATCTGAAAAAATAGTCAGCAAAGCTATATCATCATTGGCTATACTATCATCTGTGTTTACATTCAAAACATATACGCATTCTAAGTATGTCTCTCAGAGCTAAATTGCCTTGCAGTGGCACAATTAAGTGACTTGAGTAAGAAGTTTGCTTGATCGGTTTGGTAAAGATATAAAGTTATTTCAGGCAATCAAATCTAAATGTGACTGCAAGGAGTCTCAGAAAGACGTCCAAAGGCTGAATGACTGAGCATTCTGACAGAATGTTCTGAAAACACAGTAACTCACAGAGGGTAAAACAATGCTGCCCATATAGGTTACTTACTGTCTCTTGAAAAATTAACACAGGCATCATCATGAACAGGCCTCTGAAAGCATTAGTTCAATACTCGGAGGAAATAACAAGGCAGATGTGTTGGGAAGTGTTAAAAAGAAACACTGCAAAAGGGAAGATATGAGTTTTTCCCTGCAAAAAACTCCAATACACCTGCATTTTGAGTCCTGCTGCTTCTTACATTCTTCCCTAGGCATTTTGTATTACCAACCATCAGAGATTAGATATTTGAACACATGGACCTCTGTTAGTTCCAGCACAACCCTTCTTACCCAGGGTTTAATTACTAGTGACCTTCCCCTGCCCACCTTTTCAGGAAGGTTAGGATTAACAAGGATAAATCTGAGTATTTATTTCTGTTGAAATCCCTGCACACAGCTGAGCTCTCACAGCAGAAACCACTGAGTTACCATGCTTCCTCACAAAACACACGTTGGCCAGTGCTTCCCCTCACACCTGGCTGTCAGGTGGAAGCCAGTGCCAGCACTGCCCAAAGGCCCCGCAGCACTGCGCCTCTCTCTACCCTGCCAAGCGTTCCTCTGCCCCAGCCTGGCTTGAGAACACATCGAATGCTCCGTGTGCCAAGTATGACTGAAGGACAAATACGTGCTCAAGCAGGACTAATGCTGGTTCAGAGGAAACACCTTCAAGACTCTCCTAACACAGAAGTGTCACATGATAAATATAAAATCCAACGGTACTTTTCGGTATCTCTAAGTCTGGCGTTTAAAAAGTTGCCCGTAATCCCAAAGTTTAAGAAACCTGATGGCTCAAGGAGACTAATTACTGTATGAAGACCAATTAATTCAATCCAGAATTAAGCAAATTAGTTTCCATGCATGAGTACAGCAGCAGAGGAAGAAGTGTTTACTAAGCACTCCCACCCAACCGCTGCACCCTGGCAATAGTCACAGTCTGACTGCATGGAAGTGGCAGCAGAGCTGAGGGGAGCAATGCAATCATATATGAGCAACAAAGGCACAAGGCAGTGCCCGTGGCCCTCACTGCCTATTACCAGCAGGAAACACTGTGTCGAACAGAATTTCAGACACAGAAGGTCAATACAGGCACCTGTCTTCCCCTGCAGTTATACAGGAATGCAGCATTTCAGTCTATCAGTGTTCCTGAGAAATCACTCCCTGTATATAGGGAGCATATAAACAGGAGGACATTTAACTTTTTAAAAGGATAGACAATGACAGGACAAGGGGGAATGGATTAAAACTAAAGGAAGGAAGGTTTAGATTAGGTATTAGATATTAGGGGGAAGTTTTTTACAGAAAGAGTGGTGAGGTGCGGAACAGGCTGCCCAGAGAGGTGGTGGATGCCCCATCCCTGGAGGTGTTCAAGGCCAGGTTGGATGGGGCTCTGGGCAACCTTGTGTAGATCCAGGCCTGAGGTTGGTGTCCCTGCCTGTGGAAGGGGGGTTGGAGTTCTATGATCCTTGGGGTCCCCTCCAACCCATGCGATTCTATGATTCTATAAAGAGGAAACAACTGAAGTAAAATCTTTATGGCGATTTCAGTGCTCTTTAGATCATGTTTTAAATATGTCTTCTTCAACCACTGCCCTTGGAGACACTTTCACATGTGAAGAGTCCACAACAAGTCACCCAGACCTGCAAAATGGCTCATCTGCTATGGTACTTTCCCTGCTCTGCTTTGAGAGCTGAATCTTACATCTCAGAATTTTTACAAGGACAGCATGACAGCTTTACCTGCAATGCTGAGATAGAGGAGAATAATTTTTAATTTATTTTTAAAAATACTAACAAAAACCTCATCAACATAATACTCAGTGTGGTCCATTTTCTTAACGGCCTCTGGGATAGCATGATCTCTAATAGCTTGCCTTTCAGGAAAAATGGAATGAAAAAGGCACATATATTTAAATATTAATAATTTTTTACTGCTCCAAAGCATTAGAAGCAGCTCTGCTCACTACACACTGGAGAGCTAACCTCAGCACCAAAGGTACAACCCACCATTAGCTTCCTCATGTCAGCAACATATTGATTTCTGTTCCTTTCATTTGTGCATCAGGGCTCCTGGGCCATGCACGTGCGCATCTGTGTGTATTTGAGGGTGTGGGGTAAAGACTAGAGATGGACGATGTTTCTCTGGAGATTTTGGTCCATGACTTTGGACTGAAGAACTTTTCCTACCCTTTTATGTTCCTCTGCCCCTCCATGTAGGTGCTGCTGCTTCTAAGCTCTCCCTGCAGCTGTGAAGCAAAATGCCGTGCCTCAGCTGAGAGCAAGCAGTGGAGCGTGATACCAACTGGACCTTCCATCCTCTCCAGGGCAAATACGTTGCTTTTACAATGCTTCCAGCCTCAGCTGAACTGCTGTTGAGAGGGCAGAGTTATTCCTGGTCCGGCAGCTCTCACAGGGTGATGTACAGCACACACATCACATCTCAGCTGAAGTCTCTATTAGCAAACCCAACCATGCCAGAACTGTCTATAAAGGCAGGAGGAATGGAGAGGAGAGCTAAAGACCCTAACAAAGTAAATTCACAAGCCTGTATCATTTATTACTCAGCAATTGTAATTCTTTATGTTAAAAAAAGCCTAGCAATAGTTGTAGTTCCCCTGGTATTTCACTGATGTGTCAGAAAGGTGACAAGAGAGGCTTCACTATAACACTCCTTCCTCCCTACTACAGTAAGTAACACACCCTACATTTCCCAGTAAATGCCTTTTTGCAAAGGTAGGACTGGCCTGGAGCCACACTGCACATCTGGGTCTCTGATGTGTCCTTCTTGGAAAAGGCCAGGACTTTCTCCAACTGGGATTCTGCCTTTCCCCTTAGGTCATTCTAGGAGGTATTTTGTCAACCAGCTTAGGCATTCATGTTGAGAACTTGTGCAGCTGGGACTGCAAATCAGGGAAAGAAGAATGGAAAACTGGAAAAACACGGGAACTGAAATTGTCTCAAGGCTTTTCTGCAAACGTTCTACTTGTTATGGAAAAACATGGGGGAAGCACTCCAAGTTCTGCACTCACAAGGTCAAACACTGTTTCCTCTAAATAGGTAGACTAGCCTCTACTCCCAACTCCAATACCTCCCTTTCCAAGACCCCACGGCCTCGTCTCTGCTCTGTTCACAACACCCTCTTCCCAGTGTGACAGACTACCTGACTTCCAGGCCCCACGTCTCAGCTTCACAGCCTATTTCCATGCATCCAGCTTGTAAAACACATCTGTGAGATAATCCCAGTCCACACATTCACAACATTGTTTTCAGTCATTTTACCTCCAGATCCTAACCACCACATTTGCTTACAGAATTCCTTTTTCCCCCTCATTTGAGGCTCAGTCTCATTTTCCTCAATTCTCAGGCCAACCTGTCGTCTCACAACTGCCTCCCTGGTCTCAACTATCTCTTCCAGAGTCTACTCTGTGATTCCACACTCATGGTGCCACCTACTCCCACCTATTTCACCACAACTCCTCTGTGCAGCCCTCCCAGGCAGATTTCTAACTTCTCTACCTTCAGCCCCCATTTCCACCTCCTCCAGCTTCACAGCTCTCTTCCTGTGCATCCACTTCCCTCACAGCTTGTCTAATTCAAGACCATTCCATTCCCCATAAGCCTCAAAAGGGATTATGACACATACAGCACAGCCACTGCATTTTCAAAGACATCACATACTTGAAACAACAGGTCTGAATGGAAGAGTGTCTTGAATTTTCTGGGCCTCACTGCTTTACTCCAAACTTAATGCCCATGTAAGTATAATCCATTTGGCTTCCATGATTATTCTCAGATTGAGCTACAATTCAAATACATAAGAGTCTGCACATAGCACAAGATTTAAAAAAAGGAATTGGAAAAGGTATTTAGAGCATGATTATCACAAAGGGGTAAGGCCTGAGCATTCCAGATGGCTGGTTTTAGGAAGGTCTGAGCACTTGTGTGAAAGACATTGTTTCTATTACAGGAAATATCACATGTGAATGTGAGCTCCAGGGCTCCTGTGAGCTTTATCTACAGACCCCAGCCTGCTGGGCTTCTCCTCCAGCCAGGACTTGGGAAAGATAAGAAGAGATATAAATAGCATGCAGCATGCTGGCAAGCAGAGCTGTGACAGAGTGCAGCGCTGACTGCCAAGTGCTATCCTGAAGGAATCAGCACTTTTTTTGGATGCTACTTCAAATCTTTATAATTGGAATAGATTGAAAAGATCAAGCGTGCCAAACATGCTGATTCCAGTTCAGAGCAAGATTGTAAGTACTCAAAAATCAGAAGCATGGAAAGAAAATACCCTCTAGAAATAGTCACTCTTCCTCTCACTTATCTAATCCATAAGGATTTAGCCAAGTACTTAACATAGACACTGGTTAGAGAAAACAATCCATCCAGCACTGTGTGCCTCCCAGCACACTGCCGGCTCAGTGGCTGACTTGCTGTGCAACTTCTGGGCAAGTCGCTTCACTTGTGCGTCTCGAGGAAAGCCATGAGTTTTGCAGTGCTCACAAGTCCTCTCTCAGGCTAGGCTGCTAATAAACTGATAAATGTCTGATGGGAAAAAGAAATTAAATTCAGTTCAAATTTCTGCAGAGGCCAATTGATTATTATGGCTCAAATAGAGGAAGGAGTTAATTATCCTAGTAAGAGGCTGACTGCATAAAGATTCCATCCCTAGATGTACTGTGGTCTGCATACTGTAACTCACTGCATATGTTCACCTTACCAGAATCCACTCTCTCACTTTTGTGCCAATGACTCAGTCTCAGAGCAACATAATTGCCCTTTACCAGAGCAGGCATCCAAAAATACCATCATTCAAAGGCATACCGTCCAGCACTGGACTTTTTATTGTATTCCTCTGCTTAGACTTGTGAATTCTCTGTTAAAAGTCAGAAAACAATCTCACTCTGACAGAACTGATTCAAAAAGAATGACAAAACCTTCTACCCAACTCCCAGTAAACCAAGGGGGTTTGGGAGTTGGAATTTCCATTCTCCTCAAGTATAAAACATCTTAGTCTTTACCTCAACAGCTTGATATTCCAAGCTGCTGTAAACAACTCCTCTGGGGCCAGCGTCCTTTGCATTGAGCATAACCTGAAGCAGACACCACTAAAAAGCAAGTTTTGGAAGTACTTGTAAAGCAACTGAATATCCTGGGTGAGCGAAGCTCAGACTGGAACACGAATCAGGCTGAATAGGTATAGGTCACATTAATCTGTCATGAAAAAGGGACACCACGTAGTCAATAGAGAATCCATAATAAAATGTAAACTCTTAGTTTTCATGGGCATACCCTGCTCATGAATTATTTGTCAATTCTGGCAGATTTGCATTCCTATTTTCTAAATGCTTTCCTTTTTCCATTTTTCAGATGAGACTTTGACAGAGAACTAACAAGAGGAGTGGTTCAGCAATATAGCTCAGTGATGCCCTTGCTAAGTTCCCCCCTATGGGGACTGAATTTAAGACCTATGCAGGCATCAGACTGCAAAGAGAAAAGGGCAGAACAGGGAGGGAGGGAATACAGAGAAAGGAAAAACCCCTGCTTCTACAACCTCCTTACACTTTGGTTTTAGATCTAGACCTGTATTTGGTTGAAAAGCTTTGACTTTTCACTAAGAAACAGAGGAAGTAACCTTACTCCTCACAGAACTCCTAAAAAAAGACAAGATGAAGTCAGTCGTTTTTTTTGAAATAGAAGAGCTAACCCAGCTGGTCACAGAAAGTCTGGAATAATTCCTCTGTAAGCAGAGAGCTGTTCCATACAGCATCAGTTTCCCAAAGCCACTGCTTTAAAACCTCTGTGCACTAGCGATCAGCTTCTCCCTCACTCCTTCCTCCTTGGCTCCAGCTGACAAAGGCCTACAGTTCTGCTTTAAGAGCAGAGGGGAAATTCTCTTGACTTGGAAAACCAATTTCATTATCAACACAGGTATTGGTATCTTTTTATAATCTACACATTTTTGCTCTTGTGTGCCAGTTGCTCAGTTTCTACAGCCTCTCTGATCCTAGCCAAAAGCCAGAAAGAACCATTAGTCTCAGGCAAACACAAGGCAGTTTGATTATAAATGGATTATAAGTTTTGCATATTTAAAAAAAGAGCTTTTTCTTGTGAGAATTAAGGAAAATCCAAGGAATTAATCCAAAGGGGACATTTTTGAATCTCAGAAGGATACGCTTTATCAAGGCTAGCTTCTCTTGACATTGCTAGAAGCCTTTTGCCTCTTAATTTGCCCTTCGCACATCGTCAGTTAATGGGGGATGATGAATCTTTAATAAACACGACACTTACACTTCCTCTCTCCAAAATACAAATTATTCAGTTAAAGTACAAAATACAAGCACAAAACTTCTGAACTAGTTTTAAATAGCCACTGTGAAAGTCCTGTGCCACCTTGCTCATGATTCTTTGTAGCAATCATTTCTCTTGTACCCCACCCTCTTTAGTTTTCCAGTCTACAAGGGTTGAATTTAATACAGAAAGTGTTAAATTTAAATACTTCAAAGTATGGAATATAAACAGTAAGTTTTTCCATGTTTTAAAATCATCAGTATTTCTTCCTCACGTTTTTCACATACCTGTATGTCTACTAGCATAGATAGACATTCAGAAAGGACTGACTACCAGGCACTACTCATGCACAGACAAGTTACTTCTACTGATCAATAAACAGCACCCACTCTTCTGACAGAGCATGACAACTTTAGCAAATGGGAAGTTTTGCCAAAGTCATAGGTGTTTCCCCAACTTACCAACATGGTCTGTCATCTCTCCTCAATATCAACCTGCCAAGCAGAACCTTCCAGCATAAACTTTGGGAGCTTTATCCCTCCACCTCCCTGGGCCTGGGGAATGAGCATGACCATCATGGCATGCAACTGTGCAGAGCAGCCTCTCTCCCTTCCCTCCGTGTAAAGGAGAGCTACCAAAGCCACTGCCTGCACATCCTATCCATCAGACAATGTGTTGAAACTCACTGCACCTGATCACTAATGAAGAAAAACTTGGTTTTTTCCCCTTTCCAAAACCATAAAAGAAGAAAATAGCTAGTGTTAAATCAACAGTACAGCACTACCATTTTCTATGGTATGTATGTTTTTTCCAGACATAAAAGAATTCTTTAGGGGATACTTAAAACTCCTGTATGTAAAGTGGTTGAGAAAACTCAGATTAAGCCAACTTTTGCTTGGTTTTCTTTTTGAAACATTTATGCTGAAGCCATTTTAAATTCTTCATCTTGACACATCTAGCCTTGATGAAGAAATCAAGCATTATAAGCTCTCCACAAAGTCTCTTCCCCCTTTCTCAGCCAGTGTAACCGAGCTCTGGAGAAACTGTTCTCCAACACTTTGATTTTCAATCCCTTTCATGTTCTGCTTTAGCTCTGCGTTTCAATGACAGCAGCCCAAGCACATCACCTCCCCAAAGTGTGAGGACAAAAGGAACTCTGGGCACTAGGAGAGCTGGGAGGAGGCTCATGGTCCTTTGGTCAGACCTCCCAAATGACATCCTAATGACAAAGGATTCACCTTTCTCTCAGATGCTCACATTCAGCAGCTGTCTTCAGATGAAAAATAACCTCTCACTGACAGTTGTTACAAAAATTAATTGCATTAAAAAATTAATTGCGTCAAAAAAACAGTATTTAGCCAGAAAAAGAGTCATGTGAATCCTAAGTGATTCATGTAAGTCATAAAGACACATCTGTATGACACAAGGTAGGGGCAGGCAGAAATGCCCAGCCTAGTTCTGAATTTCTGATGACTGCACGTGCTTCCAAACCAGGCAGGTCCTCAGCTCCCTGTATTGAAAGATGGACATTTGAAGTACAGGGATTGGAAGGAGAGAAATATGAATATTTTAAAAGCTCTGGGAAAGCAAAGCAGTGGCAATCAGAGACTGGAAACATTCCACCCCAGAATATCTCCAGTTCAGTGACTGTGATGTTTACGACCCATAGAAAATCAAATATTTTGTTTGGAATTATGACAATTTTTTTTTTTTAAATTTTCAGCAAGCAAAATCCTTAAAAAATTAGCTTGGCACTGATCTGCACTGATCTCTCTGCTTTTGTGCCAATCCTGCTAAATCAAGTACTCCTACTGCCTCAAGTGGGACTGTACCGAGAAAATCACAGGCACAGTTCTAGCCTAGTCAAATGGGATCGCTTTTGTTCTCTCACACACTGGCATGCTGCACACTGCCACAAATAAGGAGCAGATGAAAGTGTAGATTGTGCTGGGTAGAACTCAAAATAGATTTTTGGCTATCCCAGACACAGCAGTCTCTAAAGACTCTCATATATAGGAAATTGTAAGGTTCCTGTTGAATTTTTAAAATGCCCCATCTTTACTGACAAGCAAATGAATTATATGCTTATATTTAGCTCATGTTCCCATTCAGAGGGACTGCTGCTGCTTTATTTTCTGTGACAATGGGGAAACTATGGTGTCTGACCATGCACTGGGATAGACATGTCACTAAACCAACGTGGCAGAGGTTTTACAGACAGCTAGAGATGAATCCCATGCACAGACACAAGTTAATTACTCAGGATAAAAAAAAAACAGATCAGGTACTTAATTACCTTCTATGTACTACTTCCCAAGCACATAAAGGACCCAGTGAGTCAGAGCTATTGCGTGCTCAATCAGATGTATCATCTACTGAATCAGAAACATCATCTCTTCAAACAGAAACAGTATCTTAAACTAGAGACACACGTTGCCTTATAGGTCATATAACATGATGAACTATACTACATCTTTGCTAGCTGAAGACAACATCCCAAGACACAAAGACTGCACAATGAGACAATAAATAAAAGACCAAAGGTTATGTTTTAATAAACAAGCAAAAATCAAGTAAAATCCAGAGGGAGGTAATCCATCGAACATGTAGAGAGACCACCACCCAACACCGTGGACACAAGACCTATGAGCACCTTGGCAAATTACACAAAGACCTTCAAGAATGATTTATGGTCTGGAAAAAGAACCTGCTTTATTAATGAGCCACCAAGAAACCTAATCTTTTTTACTCACCCAAAGGAAAGCCAAGAGTCTAAACCAGGGGAGATTTCAGAGTGCAAATGGAACTGTGACAAGGACGTAAAGAAACACAGTTGTTTAAACTTTGAAACAAGGTACAAACTTTTAACTGGTTAATTACCCATCAGAAAACTGCTACTTAAGGCTCTGGTTATATTAATCATCAGAAGACATAGGAAGTTAAAAAGTGTAGAAGTTTAAAAGTGTGAAGGTTAAAAAATACATTCTAGATTAACCTTCAGTTATGCGTGAGAGGTAAGAATCCTGTGGTCAGTGGTAGGGAGAACACTAGGTGATATGTTCTTGTTTTAGAGTCTACATATCTACAGATGTCACACAAGTACCTCATCATTCAAGTCTTAGGAAGTAAATATTCCTATGCCTACATTAACACACACAGGAATCAAAACCATGGGTCATCCCATGTGCTGCATCTCCTAGTGAACCTTACAGCAAACAGCACGCAGCGGTTAGTAAATTGCTCATCTATTTATTGGAAGAATATTCCGAAACTGGATACAGCCTTCTAGTGGGTTTGAGGAACAAGTCAAAGCAGCTCATCTTTCAAATACTGGGAAGGTTTGGATTTGATATAAATAAATCCCATTCTCTAAGGAAGCAGCACAGGTATTTGACTGAGTTTTTGAGAACCGAGAACTATATTCTAATCTTCATTTTGTTGATGAGTTGCTACACAATTGGCCTAAATTTCATTCCCTCATCTTACTTTGCTTCCTGATCTATAAAACAGGACTAGTTGTACTTCAAGTGCATTGGTATCTATGACCCAAATGTGCTGTGTTAGTATTAAACAGGGAGTCCTCATCTCCGGTGGAAAGAAAAGCCTCACAGTAAAAGCTGCTCTGCTGACTAACACAGCCCAGGCAGATGAGTACCATTAGCTGAGAATTGGATGATGAAGGGTGGAGGCAGGAGCCTCACGAGATCCCTGGAACAGCCATCCTGGGCTTAACAGAGCTGCTTTTCAGGACTAAAAAGCCTAATCGAAGCATGTTGTTACTTACTCAGCCTGCACAACACACTGGCAGCAAGGAACAGGTGGCCTGTTCCCAAACACACATTTGTAATCAAGCCAAAGCCCAGCATCCATCACTTTAAAATGCAGCCTTTTAAAGCCAGCACTGCTACACTGCAAAGCCAGTAATCAGACATGCACGTGGAATGAACTAAACCAGGAACAGACACATGACATAGAAAAAACCCCAAACAAAACCGTGTCATATTCCAAATCCCACAGTCTAAAAAACATCCTACAGTGGAGGGATACTGAACAGCCAGCGCAGAAACTGCCTTCTTGGTAGCCCTAACAGTGACTAACAGAGCAGGAGAGCACAGCTGTAGGACACGACTCTCACAGTACACCAAGGAGACCACATCCTATGCTTTGGTCTGGCGTTTCAGAAGTGATCTGAACTTGGTGTGTTTTCTCAGGGCCACAGTAAGCTGATGCACAATGAAACCCAGCTCCTGCACCCTTCCTCTGGATACAGACCACATCTGTGCAGCAGTGGAGGCAGCAAAGGACCATCGCCTGTTGTTCAGCATCAGCACCTCACTACCACCATCCACATACCACCCCACCCCACCATCAATAATTTGTGTGGGTTTTCTTGCTTGGGAAAACAGACATCTCCCAGGTTCTCTAAGCACAACTGCCACAAAGGTTAATAAACCCATCAGTGGCTGCAAAACTGAGGCCTTCATAACTATTTCCTTTCAATCATAACTGATCATGTCTGCAGAAGAGAATCCCAAGACATCGCTAATGATAGTAGACTCTGTCAATATGCGAGATGCTGTGAGACTTTGTGAATTAAACCCCATTATTGTCCTAAATTATAGATAAATTTCAGCCTTTCCTTGGTGATATGCAACATCTTTTTTCTTCAGGGCAGTTAGATGATGTCAGCACAAATTACTGCTTTCCCCACAGTACAGATGATAGAACTGGAGGCTTGAAAGGAGCTTACAAAAACCAAATCTGAAGAGACAGAAGGAACTGCTTCCTTTGACTTGGAAATAACAAATCTGCCATGGCATGCTGGGTAAGGCAAAAGAAAAGCACCTTAATTTGGGACAGTGATGGAGGCCAAGTTTGTAGGAGGTAGTAAGATCTTTTACTAGATCAAGTGATGCAATCAGGAAAAAACCCCACCAACCAGGTTGCCAGGCATATAGTTCTAAAATTTTTTTGTTACTTGATATAAAAATATTTAACTTGCAAATCCAAGAAGAGGGAATTACTTCATTATCCTGCATAATTTTCCTTCATTATCGTTTCATTATCGCAGTGTGCACTAGAAGTCAAGCTCTTGGTTGCCATCTGCTGTTTCTTTGTTTACATGTCACTATTCTTATTAGCAAGGCCAAGCCATGACACAGTCTTAAAAAATTGTCAAGAGCAGGCACAAACGCTGCTTCACACACATTCAGAGCCACATCCAGATCCTCTAGATGTGCTATGGACCACTTTGTGACTGCAGCATTGGTACAAGAGCCTAAGTCTGGTGTTCTTGTCACCAGTTCTGTGCTCGATGTCACAGTGACTGGCTGTCTCCCTCCCATCCTGTACCTTCATGTGGGCATGACTAGAAGGCGATACTGCTTAGACTTCACTTCAGCCCTGGCACCGCTACCTTCTCCACCCAAGATGGGGTTCCTACCTCCCAGCTGTCTGCTCTCATATCAGACCCCCAGGCTTAAAATCTTCCAGTGCCGGCTGCTCCCCAAGCTAAGTGGGTATAAAAGCCCCAATTAAACCTATTAAGGTTAGAAAAATGTCTCTAGGCAAAAAACTAATGCTGTGCCTGTGTCTCCACCTGTGAGACTTTTCCCCCAGTGTTTTCAGCTCCATTCCTCTCTGTATTGCAGCAGGGACAGACCTGACTTGTACCCAAGCACCTTGGAAGTGACCTTGAGGGAAGTCACACATACTGAAGATTTTATGCTTACAGCACTCCTGGATTTACAGAAGCACATGCCCTGCACATCTGTCCTGGCCACATTTCTTTACATTTACCATGTTTAATTTGTAGACAGTTGAGAGAGATCAAATACATCCCTGTTATATGTTAAATAGTTTCCAAGCAAGAAGCAGCTTTGTCAGTGCCTCTGACATCAAAATCACAGTAAGCATCCAGTTCTGTTCCACCGAAACAGGATGAAAGAGCTTCTACTTTGAATTTCCATGCTCATGCAGACAGCAATTCTGGGGTTACCCATTCGCTCCTTCTCAGAACCAACCCACTGTTCGCACTTTCACAGTTCCAACATCCACTGGGAGCAGAAACAACACTGATTTCTGCTCACTTTGTAGTAGACTGTAGACTTTGTATTTGTTCTCATTGTGTAACCACCAGAAGGTTACAGGACCGCAAAGAACTCCTCACAGGAGGGTCTTACAGGAGAGCTGTAAGGCTGGGCTTTCTGCTGGGTTAAACCTGACTCTGAACAGAGATCCAGCTCCCACTGGCAGCAGCCATAACAAAGCTGACCTCCAGCAAACTTTGTTAAACCTGAAACTGGGTTTTATTTTCCATTTGATCCCTTCAAAGCAATTAAAATAAAAAGGAATCTCACTGACAACCTCCTGTGCTGCTCTGTCAGTCTGGATACTTTAAAATTGCACAAGCCTGAAAACTAAAAGTTGGAAGTCCAGACAGTGCCCAACTCCTTAATGGGCTTAATCTGCCAACCCTTAATGTGATTTTAACGATCCTCACTTTGAGGCAGTGATGATGCAGGTTATGGCTCAAGACATATTCATCGCTCTAGCCACACCTGGATCTTTGTCTTTAAGAAGGAAAAGAAGAAGGGATTATGAAGTAAAAGGACATTAATGATTACAAATCCTGATGCAGCAGTATCCCAGGTTACCTGCACGGCAGACACACACAGTATCCATTTCATTTGCTTGTTACAGAACAAGGAAAAGGTTTCTGCTATCAAAGGGGCCCAGAGTCAAAGCCAGAGTAAGACAGTGCTGGCTTGTTTCACTCCCATCTAAGCACTTCACAAAAACTAGTTAGTTCTTTGCAAATCCTTATCTTTGTTTTACACCCAGAAAGCCCTGAGCAGGCATGGTACTGAGATGAGAACAAAGGTCAGTCTTGTATCCTAAAGCTCTCTTTCTGCACGTTTCTAATTTACTGATTTTGAAATGCAGCAGTTCCAAATGCAAACGTCCATCTCCAACAGCACACCTGTCACTCACTCTTCTGCTCTTCCATTTGAAGGGATGTGCACATACAGCCGTTCTGATTCCTGCCATTGGCACAGGAGAGAAATCTCTGGACTCTGCCACAGATAATTCTGGGTTTGTTTTTTTCTTGGCACACAAGTTCTCTCAGTAACAGAATTACCCACACAAGCTGATGCCTCATCCTAAAAGCCCCAGAGTACACAGCAGCCGTTACTATCCTGCACAGGCCCCACACAGCAGAAGCAAGGAAGGAGGTGCCTATGGGCAGGCCTGCCTCAGCGAAGAATGATGGTTAGAAATCAAGTAAAACTGTTCACAATTTTGCAGTGACATGCACTGCATGACAGCACTTCTTGTTTTCCCAGATCACCACATATGCACCGAGAACTCATCTATTGCCATTAGCACCCTACAGTATATAGAGGCATCTGGAGAAGAAAAATCCTTTTACTGCCAAACTAGAATGATCCTTCTGATACAGCTCTGGCTGGTACAACACTTGCCAGCCTCATAGGCAAGCCTCAGTTCATGCTACAGTCTGAGCAAGATCCACAGGTCTGGCCCTGCAGCACTACATTCCACCTATGGCTTGGAAACATAAGGGGTGATTTATCTAACTTTTTGTAGACAGTAGAGCAGACCAAGGGCTGCAGAGACCACACTGGTAGTAAATGGTATTAAAATTTCAGCCTGCATAGTTGAATGCGTATTTGCCTCAGTACAGGCTGCTGTGTCTGCTCACAGGAGAGTTATGTTTTATTTCACAGGAATATTATACACCAAAAATTATAAACAGCCATTTGAGGTAGGATTTTGCTATAGGATGTTCCAGATGTTTCACTAGAAAGGTACAAACACTGAAAAAGCTGGGAAGAAATCCTTACTAACCGACCCACTAGTTCAGTTTGATAAAGCAGAATAAAGTGATTAGGATTAGAAAGGATGATTCTATTCAATTAGGAGACATTGTAAATACTAAAACCCTACCGAGAGATGTAACACACTGATGTTGCACCAAAACCAGGCAACAATTACGGGGATTAGGCAGGCAAGGGCAAACAGTTTCTTAGTCAGAATAATGTAGCAAGGTAGATCAAGGTAAGAAATAGAGCTTCCCACTCCTGGAATTTACATTCAGAAGCATTATTTCAAAAAGTAAGAGCACACAAAATGCTTACACTGCATACAGGAACACACTGGTACTGGCAAAGGTGTGTTCTTAAGCATGCACAGATTTAGGTCCTTTTTATTTATTCTGTACAAAAATTGCAAGAATGGCTACAGCTCCATTTACATTGTTCTCAAAGAACCAGTCAGAAATTGGGCAGTCAACAGGTTACCCTGCAAGGAACTGCAAAGCATGGAAGAGGAAAAGCAAGGGAGACTGGAAATAGAAGCATCAGCCCCAAAACAGCAAACCCACCTTCAGCTGCTGCTTCTGTGGTGCTTTGGAGAACAATCTGGATTTGTCACACGTGCAGTTTGGAGGTTAAAGATACTGCTGATAATCAGTGAGCATCAGAGGCTTTCATCTACTGCCATATATACTGTACAAACATACCCCACCTGCCAGCTCACAAAGCATATGGCAACAGCTTTAAAAAATTTACCAGAAAAGGAAAGCTCTGCTGTTCCAGAAGTGACTTCCCTTGCCATCAGACACATTCCAGGGCAGAAATGTGGCTTTTCCTTGATCTGTAATCACTCATGGTTTGACAATAAAAGCTGGAATTGCAGCCACTGCTACAGAGTCATTTGTATGCCTTGTTGGTGTTACTAACATCGTCACAGTGCTATTAGCAGCAATTCTTTGGAACATTTTGTGGGTTTGGAGGAGATTCTAAAGCGAGGACATATCAGGCTGCACTGGGTCTGGCTAAGACAGTTAATTTTCCCCATAGCAACCCTCCTTAGCACTGTGCTTTGTACAGAGGTGTGGGTAACACACGGGTGTTTTGGCTACTGCTGAGAAGTGTTGGCACACCTCAAGGCTGTCTCTCCAGCATTGGCCCCTTCCTCACCAGTAGACTGGGGCCAGGCAAGATCTTGGGAGGGGACACAGCTGGAACAGCTGACCCGAACCAACCCAAGGGAAATTCTGCACCATGTGACATCTGCTAAGCAATAAAAGCCAAGAGAAAGGAGTAGAAAGGGCCAGGGGGTAGGAGGGGGCGTTTGTTATTTAGGACACTTGTCTACCAGAGCAACCCCTGTACATACTGAAGCTATGCTTCCTGGAAAGGGCTGGATACTGCCTGCTGATGGGAAGTAGAGAGTAAATGTTTTGTGTTTCCTTTGTTTCCAACATACGAATTCTGCTTTTGCTTTATTAAATTGCCTTTATCTTGAACCATGAGGATTTTTCCATTGTATTTTCTATACCCTCCTGCCACTGTCCTGCTGAGGAGGGAAGTGACAAGAGTGGCTTGGTGAGCATCTGGTGTCCAGCCAAGGTCAACCCACCACACAGGCACCAACATATAGCATCATCACTTGAAACTTTAAAGGAGTGTTATTTACCTGATATTTGGTAGCTTCCAGAATTCTGTTTCCCCCTGTTACCTGTAAAAGTGTGATAGTAGTATACCTTCCCTGAAGAGAGCTTGTTACAAATACCTGTACATATTGGTTACGACTCTTTTGGCAAGGCAAAAGTTATTGCAGAGGTGTTGTAGGAAATGGACTTTATGACCTGATTTCACACATAGACACGGTCCATGACTGTAGAGTAAGCCTCTGGATGAAAGCTACTTCTCCAGTATAAAGCACCTGCTAATCCAAAAAAGTGTACTAAAATCCAAAGCTTTAGATTACAATAGGCCAACTGATCCATCTCTTTTTGCCCTTCCCACTGATTTCCAAGAGTTGTTTTGTGTGAAGACCTAGCTAGGCTCATCCAGCCGACAGCTACTGGAAGTACAGTGCCACAGTCCTGCTTTGGCTTGCAGACTTCAAATCTGGACACACTACAGCACTTTTAAATGAAGCTGCAGCCATACAGCTTAACCCAAAAACATTAGCCTCGAAACAGCTGAGGTGGCAGTCAGGTGTGATTTTGGTATTCCACATCTCTAAAGGGACTGTAAGTGTATTTGTAAGAAAAAAAAATATGACAGGAATGCAGCATGTTAGCTCCAGCCCTGCTGTTCTCATGGGAAACACAGGATTTTACCTGCAGGGAGCCACAGTGGGTATTTGCAGAAGTTACTTGTGAGTGGTTTCATTTTTCAGCTGATGAGAGAGCAAAGGATGCCTTGCTGCTGATGAGATGACTGAGGACCGTGGTAGACATCATTGGTGCTCACTCAGACGTAAGGTGCTAGAAAACCAAAATTTGCCATTAGTTGACATTTTCTGTAGCAATTTTCACCCACAAAGTGACAGCTATTCTACCAGTGCAACAGTAAGTCAGTCCTATGTGTCAGTAAGGCCAGTATTTAACAAGCTGATCTCCAGCCCCTTACTGATTTAGTTTGGCCACAAGCTCAGCCCTGTACTTCATTTCAATGTCACTGAAATGAATTACTTTAATTGGAAATTAATTGTGCCTTCCCACGTGGAAGTTGGGGGTTGGAACTCTATGATCCTTGGGGTCCCTTCCAACCCATACAATTCTATGATTCTACGATTCTATGACAAGAATTAATTTTTGCTGCAATCTCTCTATACCTGTACCAGTTTTGTTGAGGAGGCCAGCTGCAACCCAGGCTGATTCTGCTTTGGAAGCTCCAGCATTTCTGAGTGGTCCTCCCCTAATGCAAGTGGCAGCTTGAAATCACCATGATAAATGTACAAAAAGGGACTGCCAGTTTTCCTGGGCATTTTGCATTTGTCATGCACCCAAGAGCTCTAATACCCTATGGCACACAAAGCATTGCAGTACCAGGAACAAACCCCGGGCCAGCTTGGCAGACGTGTCTCTGCCATGCTATTCCCATGCTTGCACAGTACATTAACATGCAAATCCAGAATATCACATATGCTAATGTCTGTTAAGACGACTTTTCATTTCAGGACCTGAAGCTAAGGAACAAACGGTATCCTGCAGCATCACTGTGGGGAAAACCACAGCACAGCACAAGTGATTGAAGATCCTCAGTGACCTGTCAGAATTAACACACACATGTGGGGCAAAGGAAGGAATAGGGCAGAAGAAGAAACTCAGCTGTAGTAATTCTCCCTGTCCACCACAGTTTCAGCAGCAAAAATAGTACAATCAGTGACTGACCAGTGACCCCTTTGGCTCTGCAATGGCCCATGGCTTTGGTGAAGTGATCCCAATCTGGTTTGTTATACCCTGAGCTGTTATTCAACTCTCAAGTGTGAAGCAGCATAGATGGGTACGTGTGTGGTGACTTCAGGGGCTATACATCTGTTCCTCCTGTGACCACTGCAGAAGCACAGAAGCTGGATTGGCAGATGGAAGATTTACTGTTGAGGAGAAATAGGTCAGACATCAGGAAGTACAAAGAAACACATGCGGTCTTTCTTTCCTGGCAGGCTGGCTCTTTGCTCAAACATACCCTTAGTAACCAAAGGCAGAGCTCCTTGTGAGAATTCCCTGGACATTATGAAAGACAACACTGCCCAGCAGGCTCAAGAGTTTAACAAAGGTTCTGACTGTACAAGCCTCTGACAAGGTACAAACCCCACACGCTGCATGAGAAGTAAGAAGTGGAGGGCTCAGCATAACTACTTTGCTTAGGAAACTCCTCCGAGGGTTTGTGACTCACAAGAAAGTAACTTTCTGTGGGCAGGCTCCATTTCTATATTCTGGTAACTAAACGCTGGAGGAAAAGAGAGAAATTATGTTATATTTTCATGCAGTTAGTTTATTCACAGGTACTTACTAGGACTGCACTGGCTTTTTCTATCCAAGTAGATGTCCCAGCAATAACAGTTCTGTTCTGAACCAATAACTGAAATCATTCTCTTGCTCCTCAGTTCACATGGTATTTTGAGGTAAGAATTCTAACTCGCATTTGGAGTCACAGAATCATAGAATAGGTTGGGTTGGAAGTGACCTTTAAAGGTCCCTGCAATGAGCAAGAACATCTTCTAATAGATAAGGTTGCTCAGAGCCCTGTCCAATTTGACTTTGAATGTTTCCAAGGGTGGAGCATCTACAGCCTCTCTGGGCAACGTGCTCCAGTGCCTCACCAACCTCACTGTAAAAGATTTCTTCCTTATATCTAGTTTCAATCTTCTCATTTCAAAACATACCCCTTGTCCTACTGTTAAAGCCCCTTTAAAAAACTCTGTTCCCATCTGTCTTTAAAGTCTTCTTTATGTACTGAAAGGCTGCACTAAGGTTTCCAAGACTTCTCTTCTCCAGGCTCAACAATGCCAATTAAAATCAATTCAAGCTAACAGAGGGAGAAGGAAGTGAAGAAAACACAAAAAAAAAGATTTAAACTACCAGGCACGAGAAAGCACAGGGGGTCTGTGATACCAGTCTGGCCCTAATCATTAAGATAAGCAACAAACCAACCACTTTTCTGTTGGTATGGCTAACAGCAACAGTGGGCTGGAGCATACAGAAATCATCAACCCATATAGTCCACTGAACTTTTTGCCATCTAAGATGCTTGCATAGCTTTAAGAGATTTTTGCAATATATCCACCTCTAAACAAAGTGAACATATATATGTATAAAAGTTTAGTAGTTATAAGAGATCAAAGTTTTATATTTTTAAAGTTCAAACCACTATAAAACCTGAGCAATTAAAACAGTGGGTGTTATATTGAAGATATTGTTTGATATTAAAGAAATTGTTTGAGACTGCAGGTGAAGAAAGGTGAGAATGTACAAGCCATCCTTCTCCTGGCAGAAAGCTGTGAGTGTTTTAAAGAATTACATATCCTCCCCCTGCGGAGGATATGGTATAGTTGACATACCTTGAGTTTTCAGAGTAAGGGAAGGCAACAGCACAAGTCACTTCATCAAAGCTGACTTGTAAAAACAAAGCTTGGTTTATCCAAGTAGCAGTCCACACAGCAAGTGCTTTTCCATTTGTCTCACTGAATCCACCCTCCTACCCTAAAGAAATAACAAGAAAGGTATAACATACAGGCCTACTTAGTGAAAAAAGAAGGTGGCTAAACCATTTGGGCGAAGTGAACGATTTGTTCAACACCATGCTGACAGCTTGCCTAAAAAGAGCAGCAGGTGACCTTCTCCAAATAACCCCAGTCAGGTAGCAACTGTGCCAGATGCAGCAGTCTGGTGTGTTACACAGATAAATCGGGAATGCCTCCACCCAGTCAATGGCGTTAGGCTGTTGGGAGATGAGACAAGAGCAGAAGTGTGTCCTGAGCAGAGATGTACCTTGATTTGGAGATAAAATAGCATTTACAAGACTAGCACCTAATTTTCTATCCTGGGGCTTCAGTCTGTCCTGCAGCGCTTCCAAAGGTCGGGCATGCATGATCTTCTTTCCCTTCCTTCTACAAAAATCTTCCCATGGCAAGTCCCAAAACACAATACCCTCTCTCTAGTCTGCTGAACCCAACAGCTGTGAAAGCTGACTTCCATACAGTTTCTCTGATGCTCCTCTGGAGTGTCTTTACAGATATTGTTATTTCTCAACAGGCTGCTTTAGCAGTGGACAGGATTTTAAAAAGGAAGCTAATGACAACAAACTGTCTGCTCCTCTCCTCCCGCTCCTGAAAAGCCTTTCGGAGTTCTAGTTCAGAGAGATCACATGTGCGGGCCTGCGAGTGGAAGAGGGTCAGTAGCAGGCAATCACCCTTTTCCTCCTGACACAGAAAAGGACCCTCTGCTAGGGCTATAATTCATTGGCATGCCTTTCAGTGACAGGTCTTAGGGCACAAAGTTGTACCCAGCTCTTCCCACACAGCTATTCCTGCCCTTATTAAACAGAAAGCCTTCTAAACGTTACCTAGTAGCAAGAATTAAGCGGTTGTGTTTTACAGATCAAGTTCCTTAGCTGTCTTTCATTTCCTAGCATGCAACATTATCACATTATGTTCCCTCTTCTTATGTGCTTTCCCTCTTCACAAAGCTCTTTAAACAGCTGCAAAGGGGGAGGGACCACTCTGCTCACAAAAACTCCACTTTGCTGAACGCTTCTGCCAGGTCCTACTGTCTGTCTCTTTCCAGGCATTTAATACCTCCAAGATTCAGGTCTGCTTTTACATCCCTTCCTTGTGCATCCCTGACAACAGAGACGAGTGCCAGCTATCTTAATTGAAGAACAGTAATCACCTCTTCTCACTACTGCCATGAGGAATACGTACACCTTCGTTCTCTTTGTAGTGGGCTCCTTTTATTTTGACGGTAAGTGATCTTTTCTTTCCGACACAGCTTGCAGAGCAGCGCTAGCTTTCAGGGCTAGGAGGCAGAACAGGGATATAAGCTGTCAGGCAATTTGTAACTGTTACCTCCATTGGTTGCAGACATTAAGAGGATGCATGAAATTGATTATTTTAGTGTTATTTCTGGCTTGTTCAGTATCAGCAAATCCACTATGATGGAAACGGACAGAAAGTTGGACATAAAATGACAGAACAGTAGGAGATGACGATGATAAGCACTAAATAATATCCCTTTAGATGCTCCCAGGATCAGCTGTGAGGGGAAAAGCTAGTATTGTCCTGAGAGTGAAAAAATAATTTTGAAAAATGACATGAACCAGAAATAAGACCGATCTCAGCCCTCTACAATTATTGGCTCAAGTTAATACTTCCTAATTGTTTGATTAGTATGTAAATGATTTAAACTAAGTTGAAATATGTAAATCTAGGCTAAAAAAAGTAAACACACATTGAGAATGTTTCCTTTAGCCCGCCAGGATTTCTGGTGTATGTTTTAGACAAGACACACAGCCCGAAAGAAGCACAAGATAGTGCATTTACCAGGGGAGCATCTTCCTACAGGGAGACTCCCCTGAAGTGTTCAGAGTGAAACTGGCTGAAACTGAACAGAGACAAAAAAAATCACATCTTTCCCATCATTACCTATCCATCCCACTCTTGTTTTGTTTCTGTGGTCACCAAAAGGCAAGTCTGGAAAATATCGGCTTTGAAGGAAAAAAAAACCAAACTGGGGGGGGGGGTGTGTGTGTGTGTGTGTGCAGTTTAGCTTCTTAAATTGCATGCTTTTAAACCTATTAGCATTTCCTTTTTATTTGCATTAATTACAGCCTAGAAATTAAAACAGTCTGTAAAATACAGCACATTCAACACCACTCCCTTTGGAACAATAAGCCTTCCAAATTAGCGTGACTGTTCTACAAGGTAATATAAATATTTTTCCTCAAGAGTAAGCTGAAAAGTGACAACACCACAAAGTAATTTTGGAGAAGATAATAGGACTGTCTTATTGTTGCTTCTTGCTTGCTCTTTACTAACTATGGATTGGTGTTTGGCACGTCACCATTGTCCACATAAGTTACTCACGAGAGAGGAAAGAACACAAATGACAATATCTGCTACATAGATTATTTCTAAGCAAATGCCATTTCAACATTTATTAAAATAACCAAAGTCAGACAAATGGGGGAAACATGCCTTATGTTAAATTTTGCTATTTAGACAGTGATAACTGTGCACTTGCCTGTACTTACCAAGACTGCTCCATGTTCTGTTCTGTGGAAATCACTCCAACATATTTGTTGTTATACTGAAAATAAACAACATAACACAGGATGACTAGTTATTGCTATATTTAAATTAGACTATGTAAAAGGGAAAGTTTGCACAGGGGACTGAGTGAAGCCTGTGGTTTTGTTTTTTCTACTGTGAAATTGGAAGCACCCTGAAGCATTTATGTTTTTAATGGTCATACCCCCACAGACAAAACAAACTTGGTGCAGACTGTGTACTCCAAATTATGTGGCAATTTGCTCTCCTTGTCATGGAGCAGATGTGCAGCATGTTCAGTGAAGCCAAAACAATTTTCCAGGCTCAGGATCCACCCCAATGTGTTTTCTTTATTACTGCTTTCAGTATACAAAAATACACCACCCCCAAATTAGGACTGTTTCATCATTCTTGTTAAAATCATTTGTCTAAAAGCATCAGTCTACCCTCTGCAGCATTCCTAGTGATTGCTGCTTTTTGGGGAAAAAACCAACCCAACCACAACAGTTTATGAGGGAAACATTTCTTCCAACTCTGGGGGGGAAAAGGCAACTTTAAAATGCATGGCTACTGACATCATGAAACGCACATAAAGATCAACTCGAATGCCTGCTAACTTTGTTCTCACTAGGTGCCATCTGGTTAATATGTAGATTGGTAATGGAAAATAGATTAGAAAAATTATACGAGAATCACTCTTCTACACCTTATTTAGTGGATTTAGCACCTTTAGGGCGGTGCACTGCTGACATCTAGTGGCGTTTGATACAGGCATCCCAGTGAGGTGAGCGTAGCCCTTTCCACCTTTATTTCTGATGATTGAATTATCTGAAGGTTGGCATGGGTGGGCAAATTTATAAAGAATTATTCATTATGGGAACCACTTCCCTAAGAACGGATAACCATTTCTTAAAGGGATTCATTATTTGACAAATTCCTTTTTATAATGAAGTCACGTCCTGTCATTCATCTGCATAAAGTCAGTGCTTTGAAACCTGAGCTGCTCTCATCAGACATGCAGACCCCACAGCATGTTTTGATTTGCAGACCGGATGACTGCGGTTGCTGAATCCACGTCTCAGAGAATAGGATTATTACCAATTCAGAATTAGCTTTCTGCAAATATTCTGCAGTTTCTACTTCTTACTTGCTGTTTAGCAAATACTCCATATGCAAAGATATTTACAAAAAAGGATGGCAACAGAATGAAAACACATTTTACAATTCAAACCAGAATTCGGTCACCACTGTATGCAACAGAACAAATAAGAATTTACATGTGGATTACAGGTATCTGTTTATGCAATTTACATATGCAACAGCAGGAATGTTTATTTTAGAAAAGAAAATAAAACACATAAAACCAACACAATAAAATCACTGGAACCAACTCTCTCTAACTACCACAAGGCCTATCCTTATAAACACAAAATGATACATCCCTAGAGAGCAGCCCCATGGTTTTTACACTATCAAATTTAGCTCTATTTTGATTGCAATACACAGGAAAAAAAAAAGAGAATCTGGAGCTTAGCAAGGATCAGCATAGCCCTAGCTTGCTAAGCTTTTGATTAGGCAGGTTTACATTGAGAATGAATGTAATATTAAAATACCATGTGATACTAGGGCTTTTATACTGACTTGCAGGGAGGTACACAGCAAGTGCGAATCAAAACCAAACCAACCTGACAAACACAGATGTGTTAATCCGAATTTGTAATTTGTTTTCCCAAATTGCTTGAAAAGTAAGTGAAAAGCCTATTTTGAAGAACAATGTTATGACTAAGTAGATGGGACAAACTTGGTGCTACCAATGCCATAGCACACGCTGGCCTTAAAAGAATTAAAACAAGCCTGCTGTTTCTCTCAACCTTTCCCCAGAGCTTGAATAAAAGCTCTTCTTAGATGTCCTGTTTGATGATGTTTCCTTTTATATCTCTCCACTTTCTTAGTGGATCAGAAACAAGAAGTTCTTACAGTATTATTTAATCTGAGGAGAATTCAGAAGTTTCAAGTGGGACTTGTTCCCCTGGCAACATACATCACCAGTTCATAAGGAGACTAGGCACCTTCTAGAAATGCACACAAGCTTTGGGTTTGTGTGCATTTATTACTCCTATGTGATCCTGGCCTTTTGATGTCTGCCTTCCTCTGGATCTCATGGATATGCTACACCATAAAAATCAGAGCAAACTAATGTAGCACAAATTTAGATCACTTGCATGGCCAGAGGTTTTTACTGTGTGGAACCGCTCTGGGGAATAAAAAAGCAAGTATGCTGCAGGCACACTACCCTTATTTCTGCCATCTCTAGGATTGAGTTGGGGGCCCTTCTTACGGAAGAAACATCCTATCCACTGGATTTGAATTAACACCCATGTCCATCACTGTCAGCTGTGTAACACAACGCGGAATTACTCAACATATAGCAGAATCTCTCAGGGTCAATTTTGTTGGTGGGATGTTATCAGGACCTTAATCATCAGTATTATTATGTGGTCAACAGTCCACTAGAATGGCTTTAAAAAGCATTTTAAAAGGTGAGAACAAGGGAACAGGTGCTGTTACCTCTGGTGGTGTGCCATAAGCTGTTCTGCTCCAAGGAGAATGTTCAGGCTTGTTTGATAGCATTCTGCAGATAATGTATTCTGCAGTCACTGAACTCCAGCTTTGGCCATCCAAGGTTTACAGCATTTGTGTTAGTCCATAAATCAAGTTTTGTTTCCACATAAAATAAGGGTTACAAACTGCCTCTCATTCTGAAATATCTAGCTACCAAAGAGCTCTCAAACCCTTACGACTCCTGCAACTCATCCCCCAGTTTACCCTACACAGATTAGTCTTTCAGTTTGTAAGAGCATCTGCAGGTCTGTCTCCTACAACACTGAAGAGAGAAGTCACAGCCAGACTCCCTGCATTTGTATTGTTGAAATGTTCTTCCTCTGTTGTTTGCTCCCAGCTTCTATTTCTGAATATACTCCCAAAATCATTTATCAATCCAAGCTTCACATTTTACTGTGGAAAAAACCCAAAGGGTTCAAATTTATCTGCTTTGAGCTACACTCTATGAAAGACAGTCAGCTTCAGCAGAACAGATACTGGTGCAAGTACCATATCCTTCTGCTCACGCAGTCCCACAGTCTTTAGAGAATCAAAAGGCCGCGTTATTTCACAAAGATGATCTGATGCCTGGGAATTCTGTGATCCCTACACCATATCTCTTCCCTCCTATAATCCTGTTACATGATGTTTTCCAGGGAGCATCGCAGCAGATGCTGAAGAAAAGCTAATGAACCACCTATTGAGTCCTGACCGGTACAATAAGTTAATTCGACCAGCTGTCAACTCATCCCAGTTGGTATCTATAGAACTGCAGGTTTCCCTGGCACAGCTCATCAGTGTGGTAAGTTCAATTACGCTACACCTTTTAATTCATCACTATCTGAACAGCACTAAGTACAAGTCATACTGGTTTTACTACATCCCTGTTATTTTCTGGTTTACATAATGACACCTAGTAAGCATGGCCTGTATTTGCAATTTTATACTTCAGAACACAGCTACAAGAGGGAGATAAATCTATGCCTAAGGAATGAAGTTCAGCAGCCAGATCTTCATCCAATGAAATTCCATTGATCCAGAAATCAAAATCATCCCAGTGATTTCAGTGCAGCTACAGCAAGTTACACCAGGTCAGGGTCTATCCTGGACTGTGTACACACACAATGCTAAACAGTCTTTGATGCAAGCAGCAGAAGATATGTGTTTGAATGGTCTGAAAATAAGCCATAAAGGCAGCTCAAAACCTCACAGCGTACCAGCAAGGAATAGTGAAGCTTAACGCGGTTTAAAAAAAATCCTCACACAAGCAGCTGCTCCTATCCAACAAACACCACTTCAGTGGGTCTGAAAGACATATCCACTCACAAGATTACCATGTGCTTAACAGTTCTTCCAAGAGACAAACACACACCTCAGTGCCAGGAGAGGTTTAGCATTAACTGCTGTGGAACAAGATCCAGCACGTAAGTGGGAATAATTTCCTGAATCAGGATTGTCAGCTCTGGCACTCTCTCCCTGGATGAAAAAGAGAACACAGGTGACTGCCTCCCTGCCAGAATTTGTGTGTGGCCCAGTGACCAGACCACTGCAAGCTTTAAGAGACCTATGTAATTTATATTCTGAAATTCAAGAATGGAAAGAGAGACACACTGATGGAACATAAAGGAAAAAAACCACACGTGCAGGCTAATTTATACAGGACTTACTGTCATTTATACCGGATAATTCTGGCACAAATGTTCCCTTTCTCCTGGAGAATTCCACCTGGACACAGACATGCCTCCTCACACAGTGCACTGCCACCACTAGCACAGTAGCCTCCCAGATTGCAGATTCTGGGCATAAACAGTGAGGCATCTTGTCCCCGCAGTCCCCAGCAATCAAGCAGCTAAACAGAGTAGATGAATGGGCAAGGATGAAGAATGGCACAGCTTGGGCCCTAACCCTCTACATCCTTGCTCTTCAAGCAGAGAGCAAAATTAGCCATCTTCTAGGCTTTCACAATCTTAAGCAGCTTCAGGATCGGAGACTTGTTTTCCTGCAGAAATCCTCCTGACTCTTTGACCTCCTACCTTGCCCCTTCAGTAGTGCCACAGGCACACAGAGCTGCTGTAGAGAGAATTCTCTTCTAGACAGCAGCCCCACAACACAGAACCTACCAGATGAGAGCTTCCATGGCAAACTTTGCACAAACCTCATGCAAGTTAATCTAAGCCTTCTCAGTGGTCCAACGTGCCTTCTGTTTCAAAGCAAATCCACGGGAATCACTGAGCAGGCTGGTGGTAATTGTTCCCTAATAGCAACACCCTCTCTGGTCACAACCGTCCTTGCTAAAAGCCACTTGGAGTTCTGCATTTGGGGGGTTATTTATTTATTATCAGTATGTGCCATCTCACCAGCAGGCTAACGCTCACCTTGAAATACACTAGACAAAATCACTCTGTGCACATGCAAATGTCCTCAAAACCCCATTGAATAAATCTTATTACTGCTGGAAAGGGAAACATTTTAGAGGACAACTTTCTTCTCTCTTTACCTGCAGAATGAACGGGAGCAGATCATGACTACAAACGTCTGGCTGAACCAGGTAACTAAACCCACAGAGGCATGCTCTTGCAAACCACAAATGTGCCAGCTTTCACTCCAACAGAGTGCTCATTTTGTTAGTGCTCCCATCACTACTGTACAATTCTTCTCTTAGGAGTGGATTGATTACCGTTTGGCTTGGAAGCCCTCTGACTACGAAGGAATA
This sequence comes from Porphyrio hochstetteri, assembly GCA_020800305.1. Classification (NCBI taxonomy): domain Eukaryota; kingdom Metazoa; phylum Chordata; class Aves; order Gruiformes; family Rallidae; genus Porphyrio; species Porphyrio hochstetteri. The sequence goes on along the minus strand of CM036915.1, from coordinate 10,580,033 downwards.
GATAAGCTGAGAATCCCTGCGAAACACATCTGGTTGCCAGACATTGTGCTTTACAATAAGTAAGTAAAACTTCCACAAGTTATGCAGACAGTGAAAAAAAGTTTAACCATGTCTGAAGAAACAAGCATCAGAACCAATGAAGTAGGTCTGAGAACATTCTAAAACTGAATTTTGTTACATTTCACCAGTATCAAGAGCATCTGACTGGGGTGCAATGATAGTTTTAGTAAAATCAGGGCTCTGGTTAAAGAAATTCCATCAGACCTGGAACATGTGTGCAATGTGAGCTGCTACACCACCAGAAGATCTGTGACAATGCTCACAACCGCCACATAGATCTGTAACAAACTAGATGATATGGAAAGCATGAATTTTAAGTACAAGCACAGCCGTATGCTGGGCATGTTTGCAAGAAGACAAGCCATCTGGAATCCTATTGAACATCTTAAGTTCTAAGCTAGCTTTTTCTCTCCTATTTCTTACACTCCCTTCCACCCACACCCCACCCCCCAACTCCAGGACATAAATCCATTACAAAGTTCTCATGTACCAGAACTCTGTGAGTTAATATGCATTTACAAAGTCTTGTTATTTTCTATTTGCATAAGGCATTTTAAAAAATCAATTATAAGAATACTTCAATAAATTTGTCAACATTTGACCCTGTTGCTTAACAGTACTGAGAAAAAAAAAATCAAAGCTTGGTGCTAGACCATGTTTCAGGTCTTTCAAACAAACACCTAAGAGCCAATTGTATTCTGTTTTGTTTGTAAGTCTCTATAGCAAAGGCTTGAAGTGGATGATATCAAGTCCTTGGGGGAAAAAAATAAATCAAAACTTAGGATATGCTTTCATAATACTTTGAAAACCAATGAATCCATGAACACATGACAGTTTATGAACCTATACAGATGGGAAACCTAGGAAGTTTATATATAACTGAGTTAAGTCCCTGGAATCCTACTACTGGAAATCAGATTTGAGAAATACTTAAAACTATTGTATTAGTCAAAAAATAATTCAGCCAGTGGATTAGGATGTACTCTGCCTGGTCAAATCTTGTTCTGGTAAATTGTGTCCCTGCCCCCTGCTTCTTTTTTCCTTGCTCTTTAAACGATACCATTTAATGGATTGTAAGAATGGAAAGAAACAATTTCAAAAAGTTTCTTAACCATACAGGAAGGAGTTTTAAGCCTCACCATACTGGATTCTCACATGAGAACAAAGCTTCAAATTAAAGTGTTAGATAAAGGACAACACCCTGCAATGTTCTGCAGCTGAGGCAGTGTTTCACAGGCATCAGGCAGTACAAAAAGGTGCCAAGGCAAACACAAAGAGCATCCCTACCCCCACAGGTCTGTTCATACACACACATACAGGACTGCAGAGGGCACTGAGGCAGCACCAGCAGCCCAGCCTGTATCACAGCTGAGCCAGGGGCACCCAGCAGAACCACCTACAGCTTCTGAGCCCAGGAGCTACCCAAGTACAATCCGTGGCTTAACAGTAACCCTTATATTTCCTCGTCCATGTCATTCAGGAGTGCTGCTGTATGCTCATACCAGTGGCTGTGTTCCAGATCAAAGACACCTCCATTTTCATGCTGGCTGATCTCATTTTTACTCACCCTTCAGAGATGTAGTAAGCCTTATTTACTTTAACAAAATGCTTGGATCAGAGATGCAAATTTATTACCTAAGAATAGTTTTACAAAATAATTTTCATAAGTATTGGACCACAAATCGTATTTTCTGACTGGAAGAAATGTGTACCTTAATCTCTCTATCAAGTTACTGTTTTCTACAACATCAATTTCAGATGCAAATTACTAAACTTTGATCCTAGAGGCCCACAAGACCAAGAGCATCGGAGCTCATCTGCTTTGAACTATGTTTTCCCTCTTAATGTTTTATTACCTTCTCTCTTCTTTCTTTCCTTTTCTCTCATTAGTGCGGATGGCACATACGAAGTCTCGCTCTACACCAACGCAATTGTCAAGAACAATGGAAGCATTCGCTGGTTGCCACCAGCCATTTACAAGAGTGCCTGCAAGATTGAGGTTAAGCACTTCCCGTTTGATCAACAGAACTGCACGTTAAAGTTCCGGTCTTGGACATATGATCACACAGAAATCGACATGGTGCTTAAAACCTCCATGGCAAGCATGGATGACTTCACGCCAAGCGGAGAGTGGGACATTGTAGCACTCCCAGGAAGAAGGACTGTAAACCCTTTGGACCCCAATTATGTCGATGTGACATATGACTTCATTATTAAAAGGAAACCTCTTTTTTATACAATCAATCTCATCATTCCCTGTGTGCTAATCACATCCTTAGCCATCCTGGTGTTCTACTTGCCTTCAGACTGTGGTGAAAAAATGACCTTATGCATATCTGTGCTGCTCGCTTTGACTGTGTTCTTGCTGCTGATCTCCAAAATTGTCCCTCCAACATCCCTAGATGTTCCACTGATTGGAAAGTATCTCATGTTTACAATGGTACTAGTGACTTTCTCAATAGTTACCAGTGTCTGCGTACTCAATGTCCACCACAGATCTCCAAGTACTCACACTATGCCTCCTTGGGTAAAGCTGGTGTTCCTTGAAAGACTCCCAGCCTATCTGTTCATGAAGCGTCCAGAAAATAATTCTCCACGGCAAAAGCTGTGCAACTGCAAAAAGACAAAAGCAGAGAATCCTTGTATGGATCCAGCTGACTTCTACAAGAACTCTACCTATTTTCTGAATACAGCCTCTGCCAAAAAATATGATATGAAAATCACTGAGACTCTTGACAATGTCAGCAGTCATCGAGATTTTAGGTTAAGAACAGGCACAAAATTCTCTCCTGAAGTCCAAGAAGCAATTGATGGAGTCAGTTTTATAGCAGAGCACATGAAAAGTGACGACAACGATCAGAGTGTAAGTAAAATGAGAAATCAATCTGGTCTTTCCAAACTTTGTCTCCTGTCCTCTCTAACACTCTGTTCTTCAGAAAGTATATTAGAACTCCCCGGCTATTCTGAAGTGTTTAAAGAGATTCTAGCTACGGCTTATCAAAGGAAACAATTTTTGCCTTTAAAGAACTTAATGAATAGCAGTTTGGTAAATGCCAATTCTTTGCTGGACAGTAACATGGCTATTTCTACAAAGAGAGAATGTTGATTGCCCAGAAAGTCATGAAACACCCTTGAAAACGCTGTGTTGTCACATGCAATTAGTGTATTGGTGGGGGGAAAAAATATTCAGTTCCAGGTCAGGAAAAGAATGTTTTTTCCCATAGTATTCAGGAAGATTGTGACACAACCCATAGCCAGGCCATGTTAGGCAGAAATAATATACATGCAGCTCAAGCGTTTATTTCCTTTCTGGGCATAGAGGGACAATTTAGTACAGTTGGTAAAATGCCTTTGCAAACACCCTCTATGGGCTAAGATATCTGTCCATATATGGCAAACATCACATGTAAGATCAAAATCCTAATGCCAGCAGAGCTGTCAATTCTTTGTCACTTCTTCCATTTGAGTTAAATCAGACTTGTTATTGGCTATAAGTACTTAATCCAGGATGCGTTTAAGCAGTGCTACTGCCACCCTATTCACTTGCCCTACTCACATACTACTAGCTACCACACAGCAGCTGACATAAGTAGACTGTAACATTTGGCAGAACTCAGACTGTTCACAGTTTTGTTTAGACAAAAAACCACACCCAGAATTAGGACAAATCATCCTCATGCCTACCAGTGTCCCCTCTCTGACCCATGTCCCAGTCAGACTCCAGGTTCTCCATTCCTGTTGCGTTCTCCCTTAGCCAAGCAGATTAAATAATGTCTGGTTTCTGATCTTGCAGAAGTCCCTTGAGGAAGATGCTGCCGAGTAGTTCATGTTTCCTATTAACTGAAATTACTGTCAATATAAATAAAGAAGATCAGCTATTAACATTAGACATGCGCTTGTAAACATTGAAACTGACTGAACAGAAGCAGACTTCATAGAACAGAAAAAAGTTTTCTAATAGCTCAGAAATACTTGCAAGAATGTGGTGCCCACTGAACAGTCTACAATGATTCCAGCTGACACCAAGAACAATTTTCAAGGGTATTTTATACATTAAAAATTAATTAAATGCTTTCACACAGGGTCCTCTGATATTACATATCACTTGTCTAGATTCATAATTTTAATCTCTGCTTTCTTCCTTCATTATCACCGCCTGATAACAACCGTTCCTGTACATTTCCTAGAGTCTGATTTCAGAAGCACACAATTCCCATTAGCAGCAGTGGAAATTAGAAGTGTGCACTGAAGGAAAAATATGTAACATTGTAATCTAAGACACCAGATAACTGACAAGCACGGTAAAGTCACTGAGGAGAGGGTGTCCCACGTGTAACTCGAATCATCGAAGAGGAAATAATAATCATTCCTGCAAATGAAGATTGATACATTCCCACTTTACAATGATAGCCTGATAGTCACTTCAGCTGGAGAACAGAATCTAAGGCTCGTCCCATGATTCTCACAGACAACATATGCAAGGCAAAAAGGGATTTTAATAAAAGCAACAGTATTAATATGCATTAAACCCCTTGATTAAGATGACTGCTGATAAGAAAAGAGCTCTAAAGCTAACCTTGTTTAACATCAGGAAACACCATCTATTTTTGCCCACTGAGATTAACAGCATCTGCAAACTAAAATTAAAGAAAAAAAATCCATAATTGGATTATCTTGTGGGTCCTTCCGGACTGGCTTCTACCAGGCAGCCACGCTCAGTACTTGCTGCGTCAAAGACGGCATCAAAACCACGGTATTTTTCTTTGCTGCCCAGAATGGTTGTAGGACAAAAATCCCTTCCCAATCCTAAACCCTGAGATGTGTTTCCTTTTATTTGTGTAAACAAAAACTCAACATTAGCAAGAGAAAGAGCAAAAGAACATGACAAATTGCTAATATCTTTAATTGGCTTTTTCTTCCAGGTCATTGAAGATTGGAAGTACGTTGCCATGGTAGTGGACAGGCTGTTTCTCTGGATATTCGTCCTTGTTTGTGTCCTGGGGACCGTTGGATTATTTCTGCAGCCACTTTTTCAAAACCACACTGCTGCCATGAACCCTTAGCTGTCCTTTAAAACTGTCGATACTTACGTACATGTTGGGTCTCGTTCTGCTCTCAGTTCCCCCCTGTTAAATCCAGGGAGATGCCAACTGAGTTGCTCTTGTATCAGATTTACAATAGGGAAGTGGAAAGTAGAACTTGACTTACAGTGCTAGGGCAAAAAATCACAAACCAAACAGAAAATTTATTTTTTCCCCACTGAGTTCAGTGTTGCTGGTGGCATCTTGGCCCCTTTTTCAGTTATTTGAAGTCTGAACATTGCAGAGAAGGGTGTTTACTGTACAATATGCCATCCTGGCTCACAAGGATTATTATTAAAAGAAGTATTTTACACACATCGTCTCGGAAAGGACATTTTCTTTCCTTAAACACTGCAATTTCCTTATTACATAGACAGCATTGCCATGACATTTATTTCCTTCAAATGCATCAGAAGTATTTGTGTCTGATTTATGAAGAGCTTTACCAGTGGAATCATTGTTTAGGTGTTTGAGTATGGTATTTAAAACTGAGCTGAATAACAGAGGCATACTTCTGAGGTAACCACTAATAGGTTTCTCCCTTTGCCACTTCTGCTAATTGATTGATCAGAGGCCAAATTAATAAATGATGAAGGTTTATATACTCTGTTTGGTGATGAAATACAAATAAAATGCACAATTGTCCTTTATATAGATAGATGTACAATTGTCCTTTATATAGATTTAGACCCAAAATCTTCCTGCAACTTTAACGGTTTATGTAAGGAGGGTTCATATACACTTTCAAAAACCTAAGGCACAGGAAAGCATCTACTGAAGACAACTGTGAAAGGCAGCTAGAACAAGGAGAAGACACCTGAGAACAGACAGACATCTATGTTTTGCTGAGGGGATTTTAATAGGGATTTAAGTATAAACCTTAAGAAATTAGCTATGAAAGCCCATAATGCAGGCACAGTCTTACAGTCTTTGCCCAAGGAAAGATTAGGCCCTAGACTCCCGTCACAGGACAATCCCACCCCACTTTCTTCCAGGTAGCTTGTAACCTGCACAAATAAAACTGGACTCAGGGCGTTTTTCAGGCTAAACTGATCTCAGCTTTTCCTTGGGATTTTGTCAGAACACGTAACAATTTTACCACCATTGATAGGCACATCTAATAACTAGTGAACAAACTGTTAAAATCCACTGCTACTTGCAAAGGGCTGGCTTGCCCAAGGGAGGATTAACTGACACTGAACTTGTATTCTTCAAAAAGTTACAGAGGAAGTCACCTCTGGCTCTATTAGCTCTCATCAAAACTGAGCTACATCTTGGTGTAGATCACCAATCTGAGGCAGGTATAGATAGCTACATAGATTTACACACACCAAACCAGCTATGCCAACACCCTTCCAGTTTTTCAGAGCAGCTCTGGGACCTTTGCAGACTCCTCTGTTACTTCCTTCCCCTGTGCCCACTCGCCAGCACTGCTGCCACACGTACCCCCATGACACACACTCACCCCTGAGCACAGGCATGGTTGTCCTGGGGTCCTGAGCACCACAACATGGCCTAATGCATGGCAGCCCTGGAAAGACACAATGACAAACTATTGGAAGTGAGGTGGCTGAGGCTATGAGAGCAGCAGCAGCATCTCCCTTAGGTCATATGCTAGAAGGATGGTTATACCACTGTCATCTTCCCTTCCATTCTCTTTCTTCTAGTTAACTGTGTCCATCACTGAAGACAGGGCAAGAATGACTGTAGGACAGCCCTACCGATGCAGGTGTGCCCTGTGACCATAGAAGCTGCCCCATCCTCCTCGCTCAGACAGCAGCAATGGTCATCTCCCCAAACACATCTCCCGGACACTTCCCATGGTGACTGCTGGGAAGTTTCAATGGCTCAAACATGCTTTCCTGGCATCAAATGCATGCTCTGCATTCTCAAACCTAGAGAGCAGAGCTATTTCTCTGCAGGCAACTGAACCACAGCTGTGAGTTGAGATGGGGCACAGGCAGCCCCACAGGAGCAAAGGAGTGCTTTCACCCATGCAGGCTGATGCTCCTCTATGTTACATTACGTGCCAGGAGCTGCTGTGGCACAGAACATCACAAGCACACGTGCACACGCTGCCCCAGCTGCTAAGCAGAATTTTCTGCTTACAGAGAAGCCAGGGGGAAGTCAGAGCAGCTGTCAGCACCGTGAAGACAGTGTAAAGGTAAAGCCCCTTGAAATCCCACAGTGCCCCTGGACAGTGGTCGGAAAGCACAGACCTCAGCACAGACAAACGCTCGTGTCAGCTACTGCCCACTCCAGGGTACTGCAGGGTGAAAGGGAGAGGAAGTCACCTCGCCAAGCAGCCAAGGGTGCGGCAAGGCAGCTGCAGACCCTGCAGCCCACCCGGCTGACACTGGACCTGTGCAGAGCAGAGACAGAGGTCTCTTTTCACCCAGTAGCAACAGCACTTTTGGCTCAGTCAAGCTCTCACCCCCCCTATCAATCGTTACTCCTCTCCTTATTATCATTATCCTCCCCCTCACTGCCTGAATGCAACTGAAATGAGGTCTGCAGTTCGCCCATCTCAGAGCCCTGGCCTTATCTTTATAAGCGGTAACAACTGATAAGGCTTGGCTCCCTAACTGCAGCCTTCAGCTGAATTAGCACCAGTGCAGACGAAAGTTTTAGAAAGGATTTGGCAGCTCAGCAAGCAGCTAACGCAGAGCACAGGCAGATGGAGGCCTCAGACTTGACAGAAGCTTTTAAAAGGCACATCCCTGGCCCTAGGGAGATCCCTGTTCCTCATCAAGGAAATGGTGGGCTCTGGTGCTTTCTGTACACTGTGGCAACCTTATTCCTTTTTTAAGAGTGAGGGAAGCAATATACTCTTTCCTAGTCATGTTCTTGGAGATCACCACTGTATTTTTTTTCAGGTTTCCAAAAATAATTCGATCCATAGCAAACCCAGAATGGAAAATTTCACCTGAAGTCCTCAAGTTTTGAAAAATCTGACCTACTAAAATGGTGCTTTCAAAAGGGGAAATGCTTTTTTTGCCTAACCCTCAGCAGCTCCACCTACATAATACACAGAACTGTTCCCATTTTAACCTGTCAAAGAATTGTAGGGTTTTCCATTTTGACTTTTTGGCAAAATTTCAAAAATAAAAGATTTATGGGGAAAGGAAAAGATTAAAAATGTCATCTTGCAGTCTACTGTGAATATAAGGTCCCACTAGATCAAACAAAATAAAATTAAATATCTCCATTTTTCAGGGTTTTTACAGTAATGCTTTTCATTAAAAAAACACAAAACAGTGATTCAAAATGTTTTTGTCACTAAAATTGTTTTTCACTGGGTGCATGCAACCAGCTTTTGTGTTGCTACCACTGAGGAAAAGCCTCTGTTGGCTCCATCCCCCTTCCCTACTGTTACAGAATTGCCTAACCCTGACCAACCTTGTCTATGAGAACATGTGGAAGCACCAACTCCACCACACTCATGTACCATCTGCCTCCAGGTGAGTTTATCTGGGACTGTTCTGTGCCCCTACAGCCACCTCAAACTTGAAAGAGCAGCAGTGTTGCCTTTTTATAGAGGAAGCATCAACACCCCAGCAAAGGTGAGGAAAAGATTCCTCATCACCTGAGTAAAGAATTGATCCTAACAAAGCAAAACACCTCTGCAAGTGACATGTGTATTAAAAGGCAAAGTTTACATAGTTTGTTACTGCAGGTGTTCTTGGATAGATCAACTCCCCCCTACCCATACAAATTCTTCTCCTTGGTAGTTCTGCAATGCAGTCATGTTGACTTGTTCTTATCACATCACTCTCCCTAGCCACAAAAATACTCCTAGCACAGACCTGAGCTGATTTCACCAGGAGCTCCAGCGTGCGATCTTAGAAACAAAATATCTGCACAGACAAACACCACAGAATATTTCAGTAACTAAGCAAATTAAGCAAAAATACCTGTATCTCTTGTTGTGATGTTTCTTTGCTGCCTCTGCAGATCAGATGGTTCCAAATTATTCAGGCTTAAGCACTGATTTTTGGGGAACATGTGTTATGATCTGATCATTGACATTTTAGCTCATTGCTAGTTGGGACTAAAAAGAAACAAAAACCTTGATTATAATGCTGCTTATACACAGAAACCAAGAAGGCAGAAAAAGAAAACATCTAGTCTCAATGCCCTGGAATAGCAAAAATACATATCCACAAAGGGTTAAGCTAAAAGACCAAGGGGCTTATTTCTCTGGAAAAAAGAAATAAAACCAAATGGACAGTAAAGCCTATTTCCTCCAAGCTAATAGAATTACAGAAATTATCATGAGAGCATGTGTCTGGGGATGGAGTGAGTGATGCTCTGAAAGATACAGCAAACAGGATAAACAAGCTCTGTGCCAGGAGCAGCTGAGCTCAACCCAGCCTAGTGCTCTTTCTCTCAGTGCTACCCAGTGACAAACAGGGGCATCGTTTAAAACAGGGGCATCATTTATCCTTCCCTAATGCCAGGGAGTGAAGCACCTCCTCTCATGCATGGCTTCCCTCTCATCACTTCCAAAAATGGGTGGAATCCCACGTTTTTCTCTTTTCCCCTTCTCCCTGTACACAGACTGCTCAGATGCGTACAACAACTACTGCATGCATGAGCTTTGCATCTCCAGATCCTTCAAGGGTCGGGGGGTGCAAAAAGTGACATATAAGTTCACAAGGAAGCTGATGGGCTCCTGGAGAATAAACCACTCTGCAAATAATGGTTTTGTGATTGAACTTCAAACACAACTCCCAATTCCGTGCCCCCCATCCCTTTTTCCCTGAACAACAATGTTTGTGAGATTCTACACTCTTACCCTCCTTCTCAGATTTCACTTTTCAAGCAAGTAAAGCCGGAGTGGTCACAAGAAAGTTATTCTCAAGAGCTTGGGACAAGTTTGATCTCCAGCTCAAACCCTTGCCACTTGCCAGATCGGGGCTGCTACACATGTATCTCCAGGCTTACATCCTGGCAACAGTTGTACATGCCTTTAATTACTCCTGGGAATAGCACATCCTTTTTATGCAGTCAAGAACCTAGCACATGCACTTGTAAGATGAGACGCAGGCAGGAAAAAACCCCTCACCATTAACAGCATAATTGGAAATTCAGCAGTGACCAAGATCATGAGACCTAAATCAGGCATCCCTAATACCAATATCCATTTCAGCACAATTCAATTATAAGACTTTTATTAATTAAACTTCTAGGAGCTTGGCATGAGCTTCTGATAAAGAAGGATCGTGTATAGCAGCTGACTGAAAAAGTCTTTAGCATTGTCAGATTACGGGGTTCATTTATGCACGGGTTTAAGGACTCTTGACTATTATCCTTGCCGGAAGACTGCTCTTTGCCTACAGTAACATCTGTTTTGCCTGCAATTTATTTGCCGTTTCCAACGCTCCGACAGCCCGGGTAGCTAGAAAGGGGGCAGCACAGCAAGCCTAATGGGAGCTCACTGCGCAGAACTGTGCTCAGGGTCCTGCCGGCTGCTGCTTCCAGGCGTTTCACGTATCGGAGGAGCGGAGCTCTCCGTACTTCCTATGCTCATACAATCCTGGCAGCTAAGCCCATCTTCCACAGCCTCTGTCGACAGGCAGTAATTCATAACACCATGGAGAACACGCACATTCTCCTTTTAACTGCTGCTGTTTGCTTTCTCTGTCAAGGTGAGTGATCTTTAATTTGTTCTTTGCTGGTGAAGGAGTGGTTTAAAAGGTGAACAGGAGATGGCTTTGGTGCAAATTATTTTTAAGAAGTGCTGAAGCTCACTCCAAACTGACAGGCAAATGTACAGAATCCTACTAGAGCTCTTTTTGTTGCACAGTTTGTTGCTGCTTTGGGTTTGTTGGGTTTTTTTAGATTTCTCCTTGTAAAGTAGTAAGTAGTCCTCATTCAAGATGCCAAGGAGGACACACAATGCTATGTTAACACTAAGAAGAGAAAGCATCTTGCATGTAAAGGTCTAAATGTGAAGCTGTGCATGTTACAGAGAAGAGCGTACGGAAGCAACAATATTCAACAGCTTTAAATACAGGCTGCAACCAGCATGGTTTCTCTCTGCAGATAGAGAAAATACTAAAACATTTAAATAAAAAACCCTACATTAATGCACTTCTCTAGATACTGTGAATGCCAGATTTAATTAAATTGCTAGCAACACTTTAAAAGGCTGGCAATTTTGGATTAGCTATAATAGAGCACCGTTAAAATCTAGCTTTAAAGTTATTTACCTAAAAGATTTGGGAGTATTTATTCCAGGAGATCTTGTTCTGAAAGATATGAGATATCAATAAAGAATAAAGGTAAGGCTAGCAGTTCAAAAGTGTAAAAGAACTAAATTAATTTTTTAGTTAGCAAGTTGGCTTGAATAGTTAGTTTCACTAATCTGAAAATAAAATTGTCATCCAAGTAAACAGAAGGGGAGAGAGGGGAAATAAAAAGGGTTTCAGGTGGATACAGTTTCAGATGAGAGGAACCCACTTGTCTTAGGGAGAGGGGAGCTCTTAGATCAGAAAGTAACAACTGCTTTGTGAAACACTAAGGATCAGTCACCTGCAGATACTAGTACCTCCTCTTTCTCTACTGAAAGACAACTGTCTGGAAAAAACCCCAACATCTCCTTGCAAACATCTGTAGACTCATATTTGTGTTTCTGTAGAGCATGTTCAACAGACTTCAGTTCTGTGCTTTTGCCAGATTCAGTGTCTTCCGTAAGTTTTTTTATTTTGATTTCAATTGAAGTGCTTGTGGATATGCTGTCCAGAAGAGAGTTTAAGAGAAAGTGCCTATAAAATAAAAGGCCGTTGTTTTTTAAGTAGCACTCAGTTGCTTAGCTAGCTTAAAGGGTAAAAATGTAGCACAAAATACAGGTTCTCACACCTCATCCTTCAACAGTTCTAAGCCCTTGATGTTTAAGAATTTCAGTTTGTAGCTTTTTTGTCAACCACGAGTGAGGCACAGTGAACAGCTAATATCACTGGCAAAACAGACAACAGGAAAATGTTATAAATAAAGATTTACTTTGGATAATAAGTCGCTAACTAGCAACTATGCTGAAAAGCCTTCGAACATAACAGTTTATAATTTTTTAATCCTTTTTTTTCATATTTTAACAAGCAGGCTGTTATGATCGCTCTAATTGGGCGACTGTGACTCAGTCTAGAAAGCAGAGTTCTCATGTCCTCAGAGCCCTCCTTTTGCAAAAGGCTCTGACAGCTCAGAGGCTGCCTGGTCTGCCAGGTTACACATTTGTTTTCCTCTGCTCCACACCCTTGCAGCTGCTTCGGCAGTTCTAAGGGATTAGGTTTGTGGCAGCAAAGTGCTTTTGCACCTCCAGTTCTTCAGTAAGACCCTGAAGCTATTTTTGAGCCCATTTGCAGAGATTCATGTGAGAAAAACTCCATCACAGTACTGCCTTACTCTGCTTTTTTTTCCTCCCAGCCCAAGCAGATACCAAACCTAGCACACTACTTCCCACTTAGATGAGACTTGGCCTTTCCCCACGCACCACACGGATGCTAGACAGTCAACACATAGCAAGACAGGTTCCCTCAGCGGCTTTGCTCCCTACTCCGGCCAAGCCCACCCACACTGGGTGCTGCTGCCCCCGCGGCCGCTCACCCCGCCGTGCCCTCCGCAGGCTGCAGCGGCTCCGAGGCCGAGCACCGGCTCTACGCGGCCCTCTTCCAGAGCTACAACCAGTTCGTCCGTCCTGTCAAGAACGTCTCGGACCCCGTCATCATCCAGTTCGAGGTGTCCATGTCCCAGCTGGTGAAGGTGGTGAGTACCCGCCCCGCCGGGGCGCCCGCGGGCGACGGCAAGGCCATCGCCTCTCCCGACACGCTTCTGTTTTCCAGGATGAAGTCAACCAGATAATGGAAACCAACTTGTGGCTGAAGCACGTAAGTAGAGCCCACTTGTTAGCCTGGGCGGCACCAACCCACCTCCTTCCCCGAGCGCGGGGAACCCCGGCCCTCACGGGCTGCGCCAGGGGCGGCAAGAGCCGTCCCGCTCTGCGAGGCCTCTGCGGGCCCCCAGGAGCACTGGCCTCGCCAGGTCCTGTCCCTTCCCTCTCTCCTTCCGGGCAAAGCCGCGGCCGAGGAAGGCACCACGGACACACACGAGGCCCCCGCCGGCGCCTGGAGCTGGAGCAACAGCCGCCCCCCTCGGCACTCGCCTCAGTGCCAGGAACACCATTTGCCACGGCCTCCCCGGCGCGCTACTGCCCCCCAGCGGCTGCGGGGCGCCTCCCGCCGCCGAGCCCCGGCATCGCCGCCGCGCGGCAGAGCCCGCAGACCGCCAGCCGCAGCGGGTCCTCTCCGCCGCACGCTCGGGCTGACCCCGGGCGGAGAGCAGGGGAGAGGCACTGCCCGGCCCCCACGCCGCCTACCCAGGCACAGATAGAGGCCAGGCGACCACCCCCAGCAGAAGAAACCCTCCATTGAACTACCAACGCGTGCCCATCGCTGCGACTCTGGGCGCTGCAGCATTTAAGTACAAGCCTGGCTCGGGGTGCGGCTCGGGATGCAACTCAGGTTGCGCGGCGGCAGCTACAGCCCTACCTCTCCTACACTTAGTGCCATCCCTAGTTACCGTGCTTCTGCTCTGAGGGCTCCCAAGCGCGCCGCCAGTCACGCACTGACGCGCCGAGGAACCCGCGGCGCAGAGCTCCGGCACAGCAGCACCTGGAGCCGCTTATCTCCCACAAAGCGAGAACCAGAAATGCTACCTTCACTTAAAAGGGTGGTCTTTATGGGTTAAAAGAGCAATTACCATTGCAGTCTGCTTAATAACCAACTTAATTCCTAGCTTCAGCTTAATATTTGACTTTGTTAAACTGGGCTTCAGTGAATCCTAATGAACAGGACGTTTGCTTAACTGAGCAATGACACCTGCAGCTTTTCCAAACCCACCTACCCTGGGTCCTTCACTCAAGACTCACACTGGGCACTTGAGGCTCCTATGAATTTTTCACCATCTCACAGACACCTGGCTTTTTGAGACCTTAGCTATTATTTAAGTCCTATGCTCTCTGGAAAGAGAACATCTTCCCTCTTTCACTTTGTTTCAGCTACTCCTGGAGCATGAAATCACACACAATAGCCCCACAATCTCCATGTCAATAAACATCAGGAATATATAAAGGAAATACCTTATCATTGTAGTACCTAAAATAAAACCACCCTAGAAGTGATATGACAGCGTTTGATTTGAGTCTAGTCCACCGAATTTTAATTTCTTCAGAAACCTAACACAGGCTCATTTCTTCTATAATTAGATCTGGAATGATTACAAGCTTCGGTGGAATCCAGCAGATTATGGAGGTGCTGAATTCATCCGAGTACCATCTGGGCAGATCTGGAAACCAGATATTGTTTTATATAACAAGTAAGACTCTTGCATATTTACCTTCTTAATTCAGAGGGAAGGGGAGTGATGTTACAACTTGAAAAAATGATCAGCAGCAGGTTCACTGAATTAACTGAAAGCACCAGCTTCTCAACACACCTGTGCCCACCTCTCCCTATTGCTGTACTTGCCTTCCTGGGCAGGCTTTGCTTTTCCCCTTCACAAGTCACCACTTTTACTATTATTTATATCACTGTCTACAAGGGAGGTGGTGATGAGCTCCCTTAGGCTGGAGAGTTCTTAGTCTGAGTCAGATGCTTACCTGAAAAAACCTGCAAATTTTAGCTTTTCAGCAGTTAAACTCACTATTTGACACCTTTACAAGTGTAGTGTTGACATGTAAAAGCCCCAGGTAAAGTTTATTTTGGATCTGTTTCTGAGACTGTGAGGAGCCAAAACCATAACTACAGAGATCCCTCTGCTACATGGGGCAGTGGTTCTTAGTGAAATGGACTTGGCTACACAGACTCAGAACTTAGGTCTGTGCACCAACAGTGATGACTAGCCTAACTAGCTAGCCTTAAAGCTTCAAGTGACCTTTTTCATTTTACTTTTTTGTATAAACAACTGAAATTGTCACACAGATCTTGTATGACCTGTGTGATCAGGACTGAAATACGGGACTCCAAGAAAGCCTCACTAAATACACTCCTTACACTCCTAACCCCTCTTTCCGTAGGTACTACCTGCACTGTCCACAGAAGTGGTGGAAATACAAGTATGGCAGGTCTCCTCTTATCAGCCCTGGCCTTCTGATGTGCTTGATCTAGAACAGAATAGGATAAAATAGTTCAGTTGGAGGGGACCAAGCATGATCACCTAGCCGGACTGTTATTGGCAATCTCCTACTTGCTGCTTTGAATAGTGCTTGCACTGAGCTGTGTGTCTAAGAGAGAGTGGTTCCTTTCCAATCCTCCGTGGCAAGTTTACATAGCTGTTTTTTTCAGTTTAACTATGCAAATTTATGATGACCACTGACGCAGCCCTGCACATGCAATTCAGCTCCGTGCCAACATAGAATTGCTGACTTTCCCAAACCAGATTGAAGACCTAACACATAGATGGTCTGAGTGTACGAAACTACCCAGAGTAGTTGCATTCTAATTTTTGTTGTTTCTATTTGCTTTACAGTGCTGTTGGGGATTTCCAGGTTGATGACAAGACAAAGGCCCTATTAAAATACACAGGCGATGTGACCTGGATACCTCCAGCTATATTTAAAAGCTCATGTAAAATAGATGTAACCTACTTCCCTTTTGACTATCAGAACTGCACCATGAAGTTTGGTTCCTGGTCTTACGATAAAGCCAAAATCGACTTAGTTTTAATTGGCTCTACAATGAACCTGAAAGATTACTGGGAGAGCGGAGAATGGGCCATTATTAAAGCTCCTGGGTATAAACATGACATCAAATACAACTGCTGCGAAGAGATATATCCAGACATCACATATTCTCTTTACATTAGGCGTTTACCTTTATTTTACACTATCAATATGATTATTCCATGCCTGCTGATTTCTTTTCTGACTGTATTAGTTTTCTATTTGCCTTCCGACTGTGGTGAGAAGGTGACACTCTGCATCTCAGTCCTCCTATCTTTAACAGTGTTCCTTCTTGTTATCACAGAAACTATACCTTCTACTTCCCTGGTGATTCCACTGATTGGGGAATACCTCCTTTTCACCATGATCTTTGTAACTCTATCTATTGTCATTACGGTATTTGTACTTAATGTGCACTACAGAACACCCAAGACACACACGATGCCCGTGTGGGTGAGAACTATTTTCTTGAACTTACTTCCCAGGATCATGTTTATGACAAGGCCTGCCAGTGATGAAGAGAATAACCAGAAGCCAAAACCATTTTTCACTTCTGAGTTTTCAAACTTAAATTGCTTCAACAGTTCTGAAGCCAAGTGCTGCAAAGATGGCTTTGTATGTCAAGATATGGCATGCAGCTGTTGTCAGTATCAACGAATGAAGTTCTCGGATTTCAGTGGCAATCTCACAAGAAGTTCAAGCTCTGAATCTGTAGATCCTCTGTTTTCATTTTCAGTTCTGTCACCAGAGATGAGAGATGCCATTGAAAGTGTTAAATACATTGCAGAAAATATGAAAATGCAGAATGAAGCAAAAGAGGTAAGAACATGTTTTACTGTTACTCAAGCTGCAGATACCATTTGCCATTAGTGTGGTTTCTAAGAGGAAAAAAAAAGATATCTCAAAAAAAAAAATCCTAAACCCCCCAAAAAGGAAAAAAATTACAACACAGAGCATTTAATATAAGTAAACTACTCAAGCTATGTTACAAGTATGTGCAATTTTGCATGTTGATCATTTTGGGGAGCAGCTCTGTTGCCCATTGTTCTCTTCATTGAGAGCACACATACTGAGTGAAAGATGTTAAGGTAACAACCACTGCCAGGGAAACATCCTTGACTTTACGTCCTACAAGACTTGGAGTAAGGATTTCCACATTACAATCTTAATGGTGGAAGCTGCTGACTCCATAGCCTTCAGAAAGTTACACCGTCCATGCCCCAGCTTACAGTCAATTTTAATGTATGAATCCACGTCCTTCTCAGTGACGCTGGTGCCGAGTCTGCTGCTGCTGCTGCTGCAAAATGCTGCAGCTAAATGAGAAAAATCATTGGAAGATGGGTCCACCCTCTTTCATAAAACTGCAACTTCATGCAATTTAAAAAAAAAAGGTTGCTTTTTATTTCCTCAAACATACTAAGAACATTAACCACATACCACAGTCATCACTGAATTTAAATCCTCTGCAGTATGGCACTTAAAATTTGAATTAAATTATGTTTATTTTGAAATCAGAACTTTATTTAGAATTAGTTTACGGTATAGAAAATATAGGGTGGGTTTTTTTACTTCTCTCTTAACAAGCAATTTCTAAGCTAAAAAGTGCAAAATTTCAAAAACTAATGCATTAGTCAATTTTTAGCCATTCTTTAGAAAAAAATGAAGATTTAAACTGTTATCTCAAGAGTAACTAAAATGATCACCTAGTGTAGTTACTGTTAATATGTAACATACATAATACTTCAATGTCACTTGTTACGTCCACTAAAAAAGACAAATCTGTTTTAGGGAAAGAGATGAGTTTTACATCGTGCATGAGAACAATCACATTTCAGTACCACATAAGAAACATACCACATAATTATATATGGATTAACCTTTGTCTTTTTTACATACCGACTAAAGAAGAGTAGGAGCAAGCAGACTGTTTCAGTAAAGTTTTCTGGACAAAGCTGACCACCTAAGAATGTGAAGCTTTCCCCTTCCATTTCTGGCACAATGAAGAGAAATTGTATCCCATGAAGTTCAGTGTCTTGGTGCACAACTTCCTGTATTTGAAGTAGCAGCTTTTGGCTTTGTCACAAGTAACATATTCAAGTAAAGCTTCTTCAGGATTAATTTATTTGTCAATTAAAACAACGATATGCAAGTTGTCCATATATGAAAGACATCTACGTATGGAAAAATGTTCTGTGCTTCCTACAGAGAATGGTACTAATTGCTAATGCCATTTATTAATCTAATAAACATGCCTACTTGCTATTAAATTTATTTTTCAGATTCAAGATGACTGGAAATACGTTGCCATGGTAATTGATCGTATTTTTCTATGGGTTTTCATCCTGGTATGTATTCTAGGAACAGCAGGATTGTTTTTACAGCCTTTGATGGCTGGAGATGAAATGTAAAGATTTGATTGTGAAATCAAATAAAACCTTTGCCAACTAACACTGCACCCCCAGCCCAGTACCTGATGTCTCTTCTATGTGTAGTAGAATAAGGATCTCCCTTGGCTTCAACTTTGCTTCACCAAGAATGCTTTGTTAAAAATGTGGGGGAAAATTAATACTGAGCCTTTGTAACAGGTAGTCTCAAAGGAATATGAGCTAGGCTTGACAGCTACTTTTTGCAATAGCTGGAAAAGAGGTAGGTAGAACATTAAACTCTATAGAAATTGTTTAAGAAGTGGTTGGTAAAGAAACCGACAGTTACGTGAATATTTGGAAAGTCAAGACAGTTTCAATACTTCGGGCTACTGGATTTGTTTCCATGAGTCTGGCGTCAAGTCTCTCCACATGATGACAGGATCTTCTGGGAATAAGTTCCTAGTGAGTTCCACGAAAGCCCTCATGAGGATGAAGTGGTTTAGGAGGCACAGAGACTGAGCTGCCAGAAGGCAGACATTGCCACCTGGTGTATAAACTGGTCTCAAACAGCAGAAGGAACGGACCATGGCCAGGTTTATTGCAAAAGCAAAACAAATAGGTAAATAATAGTGGATGGGAATAAAGCAGCCCTGATGTTAACTCTGCACATCCTTGTATTTCAGTGTATGAGAAGACTGTCAGAAAAAACATCTAGCTATTCAAACCTAATAATGTTTAAAACTCTGTACAACACACACTAAGATGTGGTCTGCAGGTTATACAAAGACTCAAAATACTTTGATAGGATAGTTTGTATACAAAAGCATCCTGCTTTATGACAAGGGAAGGAAGGTGGATACAAATCAGTCCTGTAAAGTAAGCTAAAATTGCTCCTTAGACCTAGCTTTTAATTTTCTTTTAAATCTATAACTGCAGATAATTTAAGAGCATGAATAAAGAATGCAACAAAATACTGTAATGAGAAAATAGCTTGTAAAGATAATGAACTCTTCTCTCTGTAACAAACAGTAAATTTTTTGGAAATACAGCGTGTCAAATTATGTAACATTCACAAAAATAAAGAGAATCAAGCTGTTTAAAACTGTGCGCTTTTTTGTCCATTTATTTTGACAGAGCGACAAAAACCTATATACAGTAGCATTAGCTACAGCTCAACACATTCAGAAAAGAAGTTACATAATTAAAAGTCCATACTTCTGAGTCTATTAAAATTATTTTGTTTCAGACACACCTGATGGTAAGCTGAAGACCCCAAGGATTCTAGTAGCAGCTGTCTTATCTGTATTTATCATGAACAGATTATAGAAGTGACTAAACTGAATTCATGCATTTGCAAAGACTCTTTAGTTACTCATACAAAGACTGGGACTCCATTGGCCAATGTCCTGCTAATCCATCACTTTATGATATAACTGGGCAGTCTGCAGACATTGTTTAACAAGTGGAAAGAGATGAGGTGGGAAGTTAGAAAAATTAATATAACTAATCTGAAGTCTTACTTGCTTTACTTTCTGTTCAGGTAATAATAGGCTTCAGTAAACCCAAGGAGGACTATAAAAAGAAATTTTGCATTAGAAGAAATAAGATATCTGAAGGATTTCTGCACCTTCCACACACAGAAAGTCACGGAAGCATTGTTTCATCTCAGTAATACTGAGAAATGTAAAACTATTATATTAAAGGATTAAATCAGACAATTTTTGCAAATTTATATTTAAAATTATGATGGGAATACAGGAAATCTGGATATCCAATGCCAGATGTAATTATGTAACTGAAGATACAGAGTGACTCCCTTTACAATCAGAATTACTTGGAAAAAAAAAAAAGAAAAGGCTCGACTGGCATCATTTCCCTGCCTACACAAGGAATCTACAGAAACCCAAGAATGTTCTATAGGTGAAAACCATTTGAAATAACTTATATAATCAAATATTTATGACAGAAGCAGCCAGCATTACAACCAGTACAATGCCAAACAGTGTTATTCTAAAAGAAGTACAGGGAGGAAGAAAAAATGTTACCCTTTTTCCAAATTCATAATCACTAAAAAACCCCTTACATTATCAAAGACACCAAAAATTACACAAAACTTTTATTAATAATGTATTAAAGCAAATAAAAAATTGCCAGGACTTGCTCTAGCTTGGCATTACTGTATAAACTATGCAGGATGCACCTATATTATCAAGTATAGATAGACAAAACTTTGGTGTAGGAAAACCCACACCTATTTTAGAGCCTCTTCCAGAAACAAAGCTTTTAAGAAAGGTGCAATTGGAATGAGTGCCAAGAATTCAAATCTGCATTTAGAGAATATATTTTTATGGAATAATAAGAGTTGCAAGTCAGTTTTCAACACTTGGAAAAAACAAAGTGTGGAAAGCTGTAAGTCCTTGTTGCTCAGAGTTACATATGGTCCTATAAGTGAGGTAACCTATTAAAGGTACCTTTCTAGGTTTGGTTTAACAATAGCCTGAAAATTTGGTGATGTGTCTTAGGCAGCATAGTAATTTTCAGCCCACTTGCTTCAGGAAGGCACACCCCAAGTTCCTTCTACCTGTGCTTAAAAACTTAATTCGGAGTAACACGCAAAGGCAGGAAACGATTAACATGTTTTCAATTAACATACTGTATCAAATAAGGAAATCTGAATGTTCCGGTCTATTAGGCTACTTATGCAACTTGGGAATTCATTTAATTGTCTTTGCCTTCCCTTCCACTGCTGATACAAAGATATTGATAGATGTGTATCCTGAAGGCATTTTAAGGCTTACTGTATTAAATGTTCATGTTGCTAAGATAGAATTAGCAAGGTTTTAAATTTAGCAACAGATCCTGCTGAAAACTGCAAACAGCATAACATGGGCAAATTGCTATTTTTACTTTTACTTTGAATATACAGGCATCTTAACTGGTATTTCTATTATTATTTTAAATTTATGCTGTAGAAATTTTATACTTACACAACACATTCAAGAGACCTGATAAAAATTCTCCTTTGCATACTATAGTAGATCAAAATAAGCAACCCAACTGTAAATATCTAGAAATATTTAATATTCTATATAGCAATTCATATAGTAATTTAATAATTTAACTACAGTGGTCATAATTTTTAAAAAAATTAAATCTTTCTATGTTGCAATAGCTATCAGTGTATGCTTTATTGACATATCATACATGCAAGTCCTTGAGATGGTCCTTTTAATTCTGACCTGATTTAGTACTAACTTAGTAGACTGGAAATAAGGAAATCGACTTCTATGTGTCCTAGGGATAACATGCTTTAATATAAACATAATTGTTTGATTTTGGATTTTTTTTTTTATTCTATCAGAAACATGCCTACAAAGGACGTGCATGAAATAGAGCTACTACAAGACTCTTTAGAGCCACATTAGTAGGAGCCAGACTCAAAAATATTTCATGCATTGGTACTGCCTATATGTGTAGGTACTACTATACTTGCCCATTTATGAATAACAGGAATGAATAACAGAAGCGATCCAATTATTGAAACCAGAAGAAAAGTCCATAAGAACATTCGATCAAGCACCTGAGCAATAAATTTCCAGTCTTCAACAACCTAAAAAACAAAGAGTAAAAGAGTTGTTCAGTAAGTGTGAGAACAGATACAAACATACCACCCACCCTGTCAATTCTGAATCACTTTACAGCATGCTTTTTTCCGATCATGTCCATTTGGTAACCCCCTTTAGTAGCTTCTATAATTACACTATGACCTGCAACACAAACGTACTTAGTAGTTCTATGAACGCTGGTAAGCTATAAAGACCAGTTGTTGTGGTTTAACCCAGCAAGCAGCTAAAACAACCACACAGCCATTTCCTTGCTCTCCCCACCCCAGACTTGAAAAAAAAGGTAAAACTCACAGGTTTAAAAAAGACAATTTAATAGGATATTAAAGGAAGATGATAATATTAATAAAGAGAATATACAAACCCAGAGATGCACAGCACAATTGCTTACCATCCAAAGCCGCTGCTCAGCTAGTTCCTGAGCTGTGTTGCCGTCCAGCCAACCCCCCAGATATATACAGAGCATGATGTCGTATGGTATGGAATATCCCTTTGGCCAGCTTGGCTCAGGTGTCACAGCTGTGTTCCCCTCCCAGCTCCTGAGTGCCCCACCAGTATGAGAAGCTGAAAAGTCCTCAATTGCTTGGCAACGACTAAAACATCAGCGTGTTATCTATATTATTCTCATCCAAAGTCCAAAACACAGCACTAGACCCACATTTAGGAAGAAAATTAACTATCCCAGCTTAAACCAGGACATCAATACTAGATTTTAATGCAGAAACTGACCCCAAGAAGCACTGAACATCCTCAACTACAGAGAAAAGAAATCCACATGCATTTTTCTAACATACTGCAGGACTTAGGATTCACACCACAGCCACATCATGAAGTGGAATTCCTGTGCAGGAGCTAGAAGCAAAAAACAAAACCAAAACAACCACAAAATAAAACAACAAGTGACAAAAAACCAAACCCAACCAAACAATAAAACAAAATAATAAATTAACTGTAGACAGCAGCTGCTGTGTTACATACCAGACCTGAACGCTGTGAAGTTACTGCTGCACAGGAAGAAGGAGAATACTCACAGTACTTTGAAGACTATTTACTTTGTGAATAAGATTATTCATATCTAAACACAGGTTTGCATGTGTGGCAGATACAATGGTGCGAGCAAATTAAAACCCAGCCTACCATTTGAACTGGAGCTATCCACATTTCCCAAGTCTACAGCTTCCTAGGAGGTATGGCTGCAATGGTACTAGCTGTTTAGTTGTTATTAACAACTTTTTGCAATTAAAGTTGGCTTTTTCTGGAGTCCAAGTAATAAAATACAACAATACAGTTGTATTTTAATTTCTGAAGTTGAGACTCACAAAAATATTACACCTGAAAAACAAAGTACTTATTGCTTCTACTGTTACCCACAATCAATCAGAGCAAGTTCAGCAAGAGAAAGAAAACCAATGTATTTAATAGCAAACTATTCTATTTGTGCTGTTTATACAATGGAGGGGTATTTGATGCTGTTTTAACAGTACAAAACTCTCAGCTGGATCCCTTGTGATCATGTCAGTCGAGTCCTGAGAAGATACATTAGAGGAATTAACTTACTGCTGGGCTAGCATGTGAGGACATGTTCTCAGCAACCAGTCATTTCTGTATAAACTGAAAGACTCTCAGGCTGTGCCATCAGAAACAGATAGCAGTATCATGAGACCACACAACAAACTTCTATATTTCTATGCTCACCCAAAAATAGCACTTAAGTCTCTGATGTTCCAATGGTGCTAGTTTTAAAAGCATGGGAAAAAAACGGATTTATAATGCTTTTACCCAAACGGTGTAAATATCCATTAAGGATAGTTCAGAGTACAAATATACTGACTGAAAAAAAAAATAATCTTAGAGCATTCAAATTGTTTGTATTTGGAATTTACAACTGCAAAATAAGGCTTAGAAGTATTTATTATGTAAAGAACCCAAGGAGTGTATTGGGGAATGGCATGAAGCTGCGCCAGGGCAGGTTTAGATTGGATGTTAGGAAAAAATTTTTTACTGAAAGAGTTGTCAGGGCCTGGAACAGGCTGCCCAGGGAGGTGGTCGAGTCACCTTCCCTGGATGTGTTCAAAAAAAGGGTAGATGAAGTACTTAGGGATATGGTTTAGTTTAGGATGTGAATAGTTGGACTTGATGATCTTAAAGGTCTTTTCCAACCTTGTTATTCTGTGATTCTGTGTATCAGTCCAATATCTCTAATAATTCTCAGTATTCTTTACAGTGGATATAATTACACGGCTTCCAGTGAAGGGCAAGAACTGGAAATCCCATAGTACATATTTAATATGCAGCTGCATAATAAACCATTACTTGGTTTTCTAATTTCCAGTTTGACAAAAAATCAGTGTGATAGGAGTAAAACACCCACCTCACGAACTTCATTCTCCTTCATAACATGCCTTGTAATATAGCGGATAGAGTCTAGAGCTGCTTCCAAGGTGTTTCTAGATGACTCTGATCCATTCACATTTCCTGTCTCCTCCTTCTGAGCAAAGTACCTGTCTACATGACTTCTCATGCAAAGCAGCTTAGGAAGTTTGTGAAGAAATATCTTGCGAACCCAAGGTGCCATAGCATTGTGTGTAGACGAAGAGCGATGATGAATATTGATAGCAAAGACAGTTATCACAATGGACAATGTCACAAAAATCATAGTAAACACCAAGTACTCTCCTATAAGTGGGATAACTTTAGAAGATGATGGAATAATCTCTTCAATAACAAGAAGAAAAACAGTCAAAGATACCAGCACTGAAGTGCAAAGTGAAATTTTTTCACCTTCATTTGAAGGAAGATAGAAGACGAGGACAGTTAGGAATGAAAGCCCAATACAAGGAATAATGAGAAACAACGTGTAAAAAAGTGGCAAACGTCTAATTATAAATGAATATGTAACAAAAGGATACCAGCAGCATCCATCAGTCCTATTTCCTTTGCTCCCTGTTGCAGTCACTATTTCCCATTCTCCGTTATCAAAAAAGTCTCTTTTGTCTACATCATAATCTTCAAGAATTATATCAACCTGTGAGCCATCGTAAGTCCAGGAACCAAATTTCATAGAGCAATTTTGGAGGTCAAAGGGGAAGAAGGTTACATCAATAGTACAAGAACTTTTGTAGTTTGCTGGTGGAGTCCAAGCAATGGTCCCGTCATATTTCACCACAGTTTTTGTAGATGTTCCCTCAAAACGTCCATCTGCACTGAAAGGAAAAAAAATATGCATGGTAATTACAACCAGGGAGGTGCAGGGTGTGGGGTTTGTGGTTTTAAATAAAAACAGATGTTTTGTTATTGTCATTTCAGCTGTTCATTCCCCCCCCCGGCCCCGCCCCCATGAGCAAAAGGTTATATTGTGATCATAAGTCAGCTTTTTGTTGATTTTTTTTGTTTTGTTTTTAAATCTGAATTTTGCATAGATAAACAGCTTTGAAAGAGTTCAGAAAATGTTCAAGCTTATGCAAGGGATTGTAGAAATCCTGGCCGTGAACAGCATGACCAAACTCTGGCACTTCTATCAGTAATACAGCATAAATATTTATAATTTAGTCAAATGGAAAAGTAAAGCTACAAAACAGGTAAAGTAGGACTTGTGTGACACCTCCAAACTTGAATTTACAATCACCATGACAGAATTTTTTCCTGACATGGCAAGTCAGAAATGTAAAAGAACTGTACATGCACCCAAGTTGAGAAGAAAGGTTAATTCAAAAGTTATTGCTTCTGAGACCTGTTAATTTTCCCCCACAAAAATCCCCAAATATTACAGTTTAGTGGTCTGCATTTTAAATCCATGCTGAATATGACTTACAACAGCATTATTTAGTTGCCTCCCTGCCATCAACTCTTTCCTGTTAGTTTGTAGCCAACACTGCTTTGCATTTAAAAAAATAATTTACAGGAAGAAGTATCTTACTTGTCATACAACACAATATCTGGAATCCAAATAGAATCTGATGGGACACGAATTGATGTGATTCCAGCATAGTCTTCAGGATTCCACCTTAACTTTACATCTATCCATTCCTGTGGAATGCAAAAATTAGTATTATTGTGAAGTTGATTTAAGCAGGGCAAGACCAGATGAAAACACATAAAGAGGCAATTGAAAAAAAACAACAAACTGGCTCCTACAATTTGCATACAATTGTGAATTTGCTCAACAGCCATCTATTTACCTCATCCAGTATTTGTTTTCTGTTCTAAGAGCCGCCTATTTGGTACAGAACTTTATATATAAAATCCTTTTTCAGAGCATACATATACATATTTTATATACATAAGTAAGAGCTCTTATTATATGTCTGTACTGAATAAGTATCAATGTCTTAGGAAAGATGATCAGAAACAATTTAAACATTTTCATCAGAAAAAAATAATAATCATGCTGCAACTCTCACAAGATAACTTATTCCATTTCTGCCAGCAACACTAAAAATAACACCATTAGAAGCATAGTAGTGCCTGGGTGTATTTATCTTTAAACTAAAAGCTCCAGAGGTAAAAATTTGAGTTTCTAAGAACTCATCATCACATAGAATTTCAAATGCATATTCAGGGCAGTTCTTATTTTATTTGAACTAGTTCAACTGCAACAAGTTCTGCAGGAACTATTAAGACGACACACAGTGTTTGCACAGACATACTGCCATCTCATACTTGCCCAGCAGTCTCCCAGTTTTCCCAGACAGAAAAATTTTACCAGAATTTACAGTTACTGGAGAAGAGAATGGAGAGTAGTAAGAAATACAACAAAAGAAGCAGCCCAAACAAAAATAATTTACTAAGCAAGTAAGTATAATCAGAATCTGCAAACATTCTTCAAAGTTAAATTAAGAAGTATTTGTGAGCAACATCTCCCCATATTAATAGTGGCTGCTAAATTTAGCACTAAACTCTGATTATTATAAAATGTGAAGCTTTTTTCCTCCTCATAAACAAATATTCTTAAGAGGAAGAAGTAGCTCTTTATAGCAAGCATATACAACTTTGAAATTAAAATTCTTCAGTGATATTTATTTAATAAACACAAATAATCCACAAGAGAAAGATCGTAAAACTACTATACAGAAAACCTACACAAACCCTACTTTTCTTAATATAGGTTTTGAAAGAAAACTCATGTACTGAAACAGTAAGTTTTACGGTTGGATACATATACCTTGGTATATTAAATGGCCAAGCAATTCCATATCATCTCTCAATTAGTTCATTTCTTAAAATTTACCTTTTTTTTTTTTTTTTTTTGGAGGGAGCATAAGGGGGTGTGTGTTTAGGTTTTGATTGTTTGAGAGTGTTATTACAATCATAGAATGGTATGAGTTGGAAGGGACCCCAAGGATCATAGAGCTCCAACCCCCCTGCCACAGGCAGGGCCACCAACCTCAGGCCTGGATCTACACTAGGTTGTCCAGGGCCCCATCCAACCTGGCCTTGAACACTTCCAGGGACGAGGCATCCACTACCTCTCTGGGCAGCCTGTTCCAGCACCTCACCACTCTTTCTGTAAAAAACTTCCCCCTAATATCTAATCTAAGCCTTCCTTCCTTTAGTTTTAATCCATTCCCCCTTGTCCTGTCATTGTCTATCCTTGTAAAAAGTTGAATCCCCTCCTGCTTATAAGCTCCCTTCACGTACTGGAAGGCTGCAATGAGGTCCCCCCGCAGCCTTCTCTTCTCCAGACTGAACAAGCCCAGCTCCCTCAGCCTCTCTTCGTAGGGCAGGTGCTCCAGCCCTCTAATCATCTTCGTGGCCCTCCTCTGAACCCTCTCCAACAGTTACACATCCTTCTTGTATTGGGGGCCCCAGATCTGGACACAGTACTCCAGATCCCACGAGGGCAGAGTAGAGAGGGACAATCACCTCCCTGTCCCTGCTGGCCACCCCTCTTCTAATGGAGCCCAGGATACCATTGGTCTTGCGAGCTGCAAGAGCACACTGCTGGCTCATGTTAAGTTTCTCATCCACCAGAATCCCCAAGTCCTTCTCAGCGGGGCTGCTCTCAAGAAGCTCTTCTCCCAGTCTGTATCTATGGCTGGGATTCTTCTGTCCCAAGTGCAACACCTGACACTTGGCAGTGTTGAACCTCATTAGGTTCACCCGGGCCCATCTCTCCAGCCTGTCAAGATCCCTCTGGATGGCTTCCTTTCCTTCTAGGGTGTTGACCACACCACTCAGCTTGGTGTCATCCGCAAACTTGCTGAGGGTGCACTCAATTCCATCATCGATGTCATTGATAAAGATGTTAAAGAGAACCGGTCCCAAGACAGACCCCTGGGGGACACCGCTTGTCACCGGCCTCCACCTGGACATAGACCCATTGACCACAACCCTTTGTATCTTTTAAAGTATTTCCTGGCAAAATTTTAAAGATACTACATAAAATAAAGATGCATGCAACAACTAAGTTTTTTTGAATACACAATTAATGAGGAAAGTTTTGGCTTGCAGTTATGAAGCTTCTGATTTTTTCACTGGTATTTTATACATACCTGTTTCAACCAGACATTTGTTGTCATCAATTGATTTTTCTCATCCTACAAAAATAAAGCATATTTTATGAAAAAAAAAAATCTGCATAACACATTCAAACTACCTAAAGGTCTGGAATGTAAAATACAAACCAGACTTCTAAACGCACTGCAGTCACTGATAAGTATGTTTATATGGGAACTTTTTAAACATACATTTATAACCTTTGATTATTTAACTGTCAAAAGTGATATTTTTCACTTTTGTGTCTCTTTCACCTCTTCCATTTTTTTGGACTGGATTTTATACAGTCTTACTGTTTTCATAGGGAAAGGAACTTCCAACATGTGGGAGAAAAACACCTATAAACAGATAATTCAGTTTGGAAAGAACATTCTGAAGAGAACAAGTATCGGGGGAAAAAAAACATCTGGTTGATCTCTTTCACATCACAGGTGAAGTCAAAGAGATAATCTTCACTAGTCTGGAAGTAACATATTTTAAGGCTCAGAGGTTTTTTGCTGCATAAAGCAGAAAGAGAGCAGTATATATCCTGAATTTTACAGAATGTTTGCATTGAAAAACCAGTGGTTTTCCCATTGAATAAGTAAATTAAAACCACAATTCTCTAGGCTTAAGAATTTCACTCACTCCATTTTCTGAAAGCTGCACTAAACCTAAGAAGCATTTGTCTTGTCAACCTCTCAGCAATCACTTCTTCATGCCTCCATCCACTATGCGTTTTGAATTACACCAATAAGAATTTTATAGCTTTGATCTATTGTGTTTATACTAAAATATGCATAATTATTTCATATGTTCCAGAATTTTAAGGACTAGAGAAAAACCCCCACAAACATTTATTATACTTACCACATCTACTAGCTGAGAGATTGCAAGACCAAACTTTATCTTTATTGTATCGTTCAAGCGTTCCACAGGACGAACCCATCTTTGATAGTCTTCAAATAGATGTTTAAACAAGCGATCTTCACTTTTAGCAATAAAAGAAGGTTCAGATATACCTGCATAGAAAAAAAAAAGTAATTAATAAATTACTTTTTTAATAACTTTCATTTAAATGAACAGCGTACATCTGCATTCCTGTGTCCAAAGAGCTACAGCTAAGTTTATGCAGAATTATATTTCTCATCTCATTTTGGCCAGAAGCATGGCCAGAGTCTTGGAAAAATAATTTTATGAAATGACCTGGTTTTATCAGCATCTCAATACCACTAACACACTTTTAAAATCTATGACTCAAGAACATTAAGATAATTTTAGAAAAAATGAAGGCAAAATGTACTTGTATCATTTACCTGGAGCAGTGCAATTCTGGAAATCCTCTAAAACCAACAGTTTATCTGTGAGGGACTAAAGTTCTATCATTCTAAAAACAAGGTGGTACTTGATAAAAACCTACACCCTCACTCTGTAGATCTTTAGTATACTGCATAACTTGCACTCCATTTTGGAACATCAGGCTCTTCATCTTTTATGCATTATTTCTTCTAATGTTTGGTGACATCTATGATGCACAGACTCTGCAGTACTTGTAGACCACTTTCCCTCCCACAGTGTTTTATTTCTTAAATGCACATGACTAACTATTTACAAGTCTACCCTCTACCTATCATAACATCATATTGACTGGAAGGCATCTTTCTAGTTCGGAGTATACATTCAGAGTACATTACTTTTTCATATTTTTCAAGAAGTCATTTAAAAGCCTGAAGACTGAAGTACAACTTGGAATAGCCAAATATCTTTGTATAACTTCGAGAAATGGAAACTGAAGGCCACCTTTCATCTCCTGAGAGAATGGAACACATGGCAAAGCTTGGGGGTTGGGGAGAAGTACTGCTGCAGAAACTGCAGGCAGAGAGCAGCCTGGGTTTGAAAAGAGATTTTTAACTTGTCCTAAAGCACCTCACCAAACAACTGCTGTCCTTTATCTTTGTGAATCCACAAGAAAGTAGGGGTGGGTTTTTTGTACAATTTTTTTTTCTCACTGAAGTTTTTCAGAAGAAACCCTGTTATCCAAAGAAAGGCAAAGTGTAAGGTTTCACCATTACGAAAACCTATGCAGAAAATTTACATCACCTAAGTAATAAAACAATAGGATAAGTGATGGTCTCTTCAGCCAGGTGACAGGCGACAGGACAAGGGGGAATGGCATGAAGCTGTGCCAGGGCAGGTTTAGATTGGACATTAGAAAAAAATTTTTTACTGAAAGAGTTGTCAGGGCCTGGGACAGGCTGCCCAGAGAGGGGGTTGAGTCACCTTCCCTGGATGTGTTCAAAACAAGGGTAGATGAGGTACTTAGGGCTATGATTTTGTTTAGGATGAGAATGGTTGGACTTGATGATCTTAAAGGTCTTTTCCAACCTTGTGATTCTGTGAAAACAAGGACAAACTTGGGGGAAGATATGGAGGAAGAAAAAAGGCGAGATCTGACAAAGCAACCAGAGTAGGAAGAGCTTGCAAAGACAGTGTGAAAGACCTGGAGAAGGCCACCACCTTAAGAAGCAGCACATCACTTTCAAGTGAATGGCTCCAGAAGAGTCTCCAGTTCTTCCACAAAAGTCAGAAAACCAGAGGAAATAAACACACACTAAATCTCATTGGGAGTAGTAAAATTTTGTCTAAACTGACTGAAATTACTGCTGAAAGAACTACTAAGAATTACAGTAGTCAGTTTAAGAAAGTAAACCAGAGAAAGATGTCCACAACTGTATTTTTAAGCACAGATTTAAAATATTATGCCATTACATAAAAGTATGGCATGACCTCTCTAGAAATCATGTGCTCACCAACAGCATCCATCTAAAAAAGATATATCAGAAACAGAAAAGCATCAGAGAATGTCATAAACAGATTAAAGCCAGAGACAGTCATCCTTACAAGGAGAGATTTAAAAGATTAACATTATGATCACCTCTTCTCCAGACAAAATAACAGAAGCAGATAAAGTAGCAAACAATATAGACAGAAAAAACACTAATGGCATTTAACCTTTCTCATTAAAGAAGGTAAAGCAAACAAAAGCACCAATTAAAGGCAGTATAAAAAAAAGTCTCTTTCTGAAGTTCATTTCAATCAACACACACAGTAAGTTAGAGATTATTTGACATTGAAGCCAACTAAAATTTTAGAACTGCCTGGGATTATTAAACTGTCAGTTATATCAGGGGGCATCATACTTTCACGGGGTATCAGTTCACCTTTCAACGCAATTGCACAATCTACCTCAGAATCTGATCAACACTTTGATGCCTCCCATTTGTTGTGGAGAATTGGCTAACACCATTTCCACCACTAATTTAGACAGACCTAAGCTAGCTCTACATAACCACAGCCACTGCAGCCTAGACAACTAAGACAGGTACGGTAAGTTTTTAAGCTCCCTCTCATTCATCAAATTGCTCTTGTGACAGCAGCTGCTTTCTGCTACGCTGCAAAAGGCTGCACTTAAGAGATCCTTTGGACAAAACACCCCAAGCACTGCAGAATCCAACCACAACCTGCCTTCTGCACTGTAGGTTTGTTCAGTACAACTATTATTAGGAATACTAACTGGATTTGCTCAAAATGTTGTAGTAGGAGCACAAGTAGAATGTAACTTAAGGAATAGGATCAGCAAAGGTAGGAGCAGCAGGACTCCTTTTCCCCCCATATCCTACCATCCACCCATCTACTAGCATGCTGCCAAATGGTCCTTGCTGCAGGCCAGATCAGAATTTGGGTTTTAAAACTGTTCACCCTTCTGCTTCAAAGGACCAACCTATCTGTTCACAGTGTATTTCATTCACTCACAAACCTACTGTTCTTTGAGATTTAGTGTTTGTACACGATAAACAGTTGAACATCTTTTCATTTCAAGATTGCTGACACATGGGTTGTGTAATAGCAAAAAACTGATGAGACATCAGGTGGGTATGTGAAAACACATAAGGCATAAGAATTGCTGCAAAAAAGGATCCAGCAGATTCCATTCTGTGTAACAGAATGTTACACACAGACAAGTTACCCTTGCAGCTTTCAGGTTAAAATATTTATTTTTATTGATACCTCAGATTCAGTGTATCTTTATGAGCCAAGGAAATTTTCTTATTTGTAATTACACATAGATTTTACAAGTCCTGCTTTTTGCAGACATCCAAAAGAATGCTTCCTAAAGACACAATCTATTTCTATACCCCTATTTCCTGAATTATGAATGGGATTGTGTATATTTCAGCTTAATGTTTCATAAATGCTTGGGTTTTGTATTAGCATTAATTACATTTCCCTTTTACAATAACAACTCTCAACTGAATTTTTCATACAGTTTGAGAATGACTACACAGCTGGGTACTCTCTCTCTCCACATTAATTGACCTTGAAGCAGTGCAGAGACAAAGTTGCACTTTCACCATTTCTGTGTTCCTGTAAGATGACCTCCTGTACAGCAATACAGCATCTTCAGGGTACATGCTGTTTCCAGATCAAGCTTCTCTTAAAACACAGTACCTTCTGCACTGCTAAATGGGGCCATGTTCCTTTACCACTTTGTAAAGTATTTGAAAAAGGTTGTGTAAGTATACAACTCAGGCCTACAGTAGACTCACTGGATTATTAAGGTGACAACATTTACAAAATAGTTTGACTAATTTTTTTTCTATCACAGAAATACCCAGAGTTTTTAATATTTCTAGTTTATTCTGTTTATTAATAAGCTGGAGCATACTGGTATGTAAAAGGCAGTTTATACAAAGAAAAACTCCATGATGAGGTTGGTGATGGTAATGATGTATTAAGAGTCAACAAAAAACCCCTAAACAAATACCCCTACCTTTTCTTATTTCATTTAATAGGACTATACAACTCACTTGTTACACAGACTGCAAGTGTTTTAATAACTTATTTCCACCTGTCTGAAGGCTTTTAAGATTAAGGGTGTAATTCTTAGTTATTGGTGTTAGCATCAATAAGAATTAAGAGCAAAGAACCTGTGGCAAGCAGAAAAAAAAAAAAGGTACAGAAGAGGTAAAATAGAGTTAGGGACTTAAGGCAGTAGACTGGCTACACTATTTGAAGAAAAGCCCAAAGTGGTTAAAACCTACAACTAGCCAGATGAGCAAACAAACAAGCCAGAGTGCAAGTCTCATCCTAAATCATATGCTAGGAGATTATAGAAGCACTCACCCCTGCTACTAGCTCACTACACTGAAAAACAAACAAACCAACCAACCCAAAACTCAGAGGACTCACAGCCTTTGAAGGGCAATTCTAAGCATGCCTCTATTTGCATGGCTTTATTTTTGTTGAGATCAGACAACTTCTGCAGTCCATATCAAAGGCAGCTCTCCAAATCATTGAATGATAAATCCCAGTGACGATGTTTACCTTATAATTTACACCTGAAACTCTTCTCTCAGCCCATCTCAATGGGATTCCACATTCAGCAAAAAACCCAACTAAATTGCACAAGAAAATCCTGGACGGATGAAGTTCTGCAAAAAGGGGACATTTATGCACAAAGCAGACCAATGATTCAATTTTTCTAAACTTTGAAGTAGATTGAGCACACTTCTGACAAAATGGTAAATAGAAATTTTAATCAAACACTTGTCCTTGGACACATTTGTATTGGAAAATTCAGTTCTATGATCACCCTCCCTAAATATTTAACCAACTTATTTTATTCAAGTACTTTTGAAGAGGTATTTAGAAAAGAAAGGGAAGCATTGGGGTGTTGGGGGGGGGGGGGGTGTGTGTCTCAGATGCATGAACTGCATGACAAAACATGTACATGTCTATTCATTTTGCTAACATCCTCAGGCCAAAATTTCACTAGTGCTGCCAATGGCAGATCTGCTTCAGATAAATTACAGAAATGTTTTTATTTTGTAGAAGTCTGTCTTCTTACATTGTTTCTTACTGTAACATAATGTTAGTCTGAATTTCTTAGTATCTTAATATGATTTAGCAGCAGTATTCTTTTCATAAGTTACCAGTGAAATATTAAGTGTTACAGCTATACCTCTCATCTTTTCACAAATTTTTGTTTTTAAACAAGAAAATATTTCAGCCCATGTTTCTCGAAAGAATAAACTTACTTTGACCTCTATACGCCTCTGCACTTCTTTAAATAAAGTGTTTGAGAAGCACATTGGGATTGCAGATAAAACAATCATCCTTACCCTTCAAACAATGTGTTCCAAAGCATTTTCTAATGGATATAATTGATTGTTAGTGATTTCAGGTTTTCTTTGGATTACTACTGGGTGCATTTTCAGAAGAGGTCCATGGGAGAAGGGAAAAAGTCACTTTTTAGAAGCCTAATGTTAAGATGTAGATTCAGAGGTAATATACATCACTAATGCAGGTTTATAATAATATACCACTATAATGAAAAATAACACTACTGAGGATAATAAACATGGCAAAATATCCATACAATGTAGCTCACATTAGATTCTTTAACAACATGCTATCATAACATACAGACTGTTATCCACAAACCTATTTAACTACTACAAGCTACAACACAACTAATAGTTTGCCTACACACAAGAAAAGTGAATGAATATATACAGTACCCCTGCCTTCAGTAGACCAGTATATTTATTAAGGTGATACTGTGGGTTTTTTAAAGTAATACAGATGGGTTTTTCAGTTAACAGTAAACATTTAGAAAGATCAAAATCACCTTTATTAGAATGTCCATAAGTCAAAGCAGGATTATCAACTATCCAATTTCTGAACAAAAGTCAGAAAATCCACCCATTGCAGTCTGTAATTCCTACAAATATTTTTTCTCCCCTGTTTAAAAAATAAAACTGAAGCTCACGACTGCACCTCCACACATGGAACAGGTGGCTATTCTTGACCATTTCTTGGCAGGTTTATCACAAGTTTATCTTGATTTCTTTTGTTCAGGGTTGTCAGGCAATTTCAAAAGCTGATAGTACAAAAGCAACAGCCTTGTATTTCTGTTCCTGGGTATTAACACAGTGCAGCTCTATCGATAAAGCACAGCTGCTAGCTGCTGCAGAAACTTCTACCATTTCTCCTTCACTTCAAGGATTTCAAGTTACTGGGAGGATTTCTGCCTTCTCTCTTACCTTGCACATCGCTCTCCTGCTGACCAATACCAAAATTATATGATATATTGTGGAGATGAAACTATCAAGGGCTTTGTGTTGCAATATCACTTAGCACATACCGATATGAACAGAAGTACAAGAGCTGCAGGTAGGAAGCAGGAAAGATGGTTCTTACATGCAACTCAAATTTAAGAGTAAAAAGTTTCTGACTTGATAATTGAGAAGTAGAATTAAAATATCCCCTAGTAGCTTACCATCAAGGTGTAATTATGACCCATATTAATGAATGCATCTACAACTTTGATTAATAACAGCATAATATACTGCCACGTAGTTTGTAACTAATCAAGAAATAGATACGATCAGCTACAGATTGACAGTCTTTAGATTGACAGCTAACTGGAGCACAAACCATTCCTTTCTGAATACCTGTGCTATGGATTCTATCGTGAATACCCATAATATGCCAAACAGCTTCCTGAGCTCTATAGTGAAGCTACTGTCAGCAGCAGTCTCCTGATTAACGACCACCTACATTGCTAACATTACAGGTCTGTGGCAGGACACAGCATTTCCTTGTGAGTTCACTGACACGAATATTCTCCACTCAGTTTTCAGCAGACAGAAGAACCATGGTCCTTCTCTCTGCCCAACTGCTAGGGCACATGAAAAGGCTGCCCTGTGTCAGGCCATGATAAAAATTTGGTCACTCTGAAGCCAAGTGGACTTTTTTGGTAACAGATACAAGACTTTGTCATCTCTGTTTATACCACTGTTAACCACTTCATCATTTTCACTGACTGTTGGCCTGTCAGTAAGGTCTGAAGATGGATGGTGAAGACAGCACTGAGGAATGCTGAATGCAAGCAGCAAAACATGTATATGCAAGTACAGATAGTGGAAGGAGTCCAAGGAAGAACAAGTATGTAGAAGTAGAACCTTCTATTCACAGAGATTTAGAGGGTATGCATCACGGAAGTAAACACAAATCCACAGTGTGTGTAAATAAAAATCTTTGTGCAAGTAAGACACAGGCCTTGGGCTTCTCACAGGTTGCCAGCACAGCTCTGGGTGCTGCAGAAGTTGCACACTGGCATGATCTTCTACAGTGGCGTTTTGCTCAATGACAGCCCCAGAGATACTGGTACACAGAATCCTACAGCCCACAGAAATCAGAAACTCCTCTTCAAAATCAGATAATCTGCTCAAAACCAGATGCAGAGGAGGAGATTTCAGAACATACACTATCATACAAAAACACTATCCTTTTCATTTGGAAAAGTGGGAAACTAGGCAAGTACTTGCTTCCACAGTTCCTCCTACAAATCAACACAGACATTTCTCATCAATCAATGCTCACATTTTTCTTTCTAAGAACCTCTAAAGAAAGCACAAAATATTTTCATAGAAAATTCACATGAAACCCATACAAGCAGGAATGTTTGCAGCTTCCTGTTGGTTAGAGAGAAGGATCCAATCTGTTAAACTGAGTGGAAATCTGTTTTCTGAGGGGAAAACGTTTGAGTGTATGAACTTTCAAGGAAACACTATCATGGGTCTGCGGCACACCACAGCAGTGCTAGAGTTTTTTCTGTATTGATGTCTCAACCTGTCAGTTTAAGATTCAGAGCAAGGAAAAAACCCTCATAATTTGATTGTCCTTTAAATCAGCATGTATTTTTCTTATGAAATCAGAGTTATCCAACAAAAAAGGTAGCTCACCTCAGGACTACTAACTAAAGGAACCCCCACATTCATTTTCAAGCACTCTTAAAGTACCATAAAACATCAGTCACAGTCATAATTCACTTCTACTTATTAAAGTGATTACGCTACCATATGCAAAGCAATGCCTCTAAAATAATACAAACTGTATGTACATGATACACTGATTTAGGTTACTATTTCCATTTGCCCTATATTTTAATAATATATAGCTATAATGGTTTTCATCTTAATAGCAAATTTCATTTTATTTTAGAGCAAAGAAATAGCAAAAAGAAAATTTTATCCTCACTATGTATCATCACTTACTGAAATCAAAACTGCCAGCTTGTGCCAAAAGGCAAAGTTTGGTTTAACCTGACTGCAAGTAATTTCAGTCACATACACTGTATAACCTGACATAATAATTTCACACAGTCATACCTTCTGCTTTGACGCTTTTCCACCTTCTGAGAACAAGAACAATCTTTTAAATCACATTTAGCAGTAACAGACTGACTTTTTTGTATGTCGAATTAAAACAAACACCAATACCTTTCACTTTCTTTAAGCCATACTTATGACTGTTTGTGGTTTTTTCCTGTTTTGGACTAATATTTAAAAAGTCCGTTTTATCTTTAATTTCCTTTCTGCTTGTAAAAAATGCAGTCATGGTCTCAAGACATTTTGCAAAACTCTTAGCAATGTACCCATAAATTATGTAAAAGCAGTGTTCTGAAATATCCATTTCTAAACAATTCTTTGAAGGAGGATTGATTTTGCTCCTTTAATCTTTGTGTAATTTCATAAACACTTTAGCTTCACGGGCTATTTTACATCCTTCAGCTCTGAAAGTTACATCCTGATCGAATTACAAGAGCGACTCTTTTGAAGTCAAAGAAATAATGCATGAACAAACTAAAAATAATTTTGTTACAAATTCATAAGAGGGACTTTTTATGTGCAGCCAGATCCATCTGCAATAATTTGAATACGTTCTCAAAGTTTACCTCCATACCAGCTGCAAACGCAGCGGGCACACCCCACAAACCCAGAGCAGCACCTCATCCGAGTAAGCGAGCGGAGCAAAAATTGAATGCTATAGTATGACGCTCCAAATCTTCAAAGCATAATGTGTTCATGTATAAAGCGTAACAACTGCGTAATGAAGTGTGTGGTAGTCAAGACTGATGCGCACCTGAACTGCTGTGGGTTGGCCTTTGCGGTTTTCCCCCTCCCCTGGTGAAGGGGCAGCCCTGGTGAGCTCGTTCCACCACGATCTCTGGAGGTCATGTCTTTTTTTAAAACAAAACTCCAAAACCTAGCCGAAGTCCTGCAATCCCTACCTCAGCACTCCTCGGCGACGGACAAAAGCCCGCTTCACCTTGACATCAGCCTCGTCCTGGCAAAAGTCGATAGCGTGGAAAACGAGGGGCGATGCCTGGCTGCCACAACCCCGGCTGCGTTTCCCCCCACACGCGAAAACCCGCTTCATCTTTCTACACGAAACGCGCTCTCCTCCTGCCCGAGCTCCCACCGGCCCGCCGGAGCCGGGCTGCAAGCGGAGGACCGGAACAGCCAGGGGACGGAGCGGCGGCCCGGCAGACCCTCGGGCTCCGGCACGACCTCCCCCTCCCAGTGGCAGCGAGCTACCCCCTCACAACGGCAGCTTCACACGAAAGCCGGGGTTCCTAACTCCCAGCTGACCGTGCCCTCCCCTCCGACACGCTCCTCGCTGAAGCGCCCGCTCGCCTGCAACCCCTCCCGCCCTCACCCAGCGTTGGCCCCGGCAGAGCGCCCCGCGGGCCCTCACCCACACGAGGCCGACCCGAGGCGTCTTACCCGCGTAAGGGGCGCGGGCGGCAGCACCGGCTCCGGGCTGGCCGAGAAAGGGCGCGAAGAGGCAGGTGAGAAGGAGCAGGGGGCGGCCGCAGCGCAGCCAGGCTCCGCGCTCGGCCATGGCTGGGGAACAGCCCCCGCCGCCTCAGAGTCCCGCGGGGAGAACGGGGCGCAGCGACGGGGCGCCGCTCCTAGCGGGCGCCGCTGGCCACGCCCCGCCGGGAAGCCGTGAGGGGGCGCGAGGGGCGGGAGAGGAGCGCGCGCGGGGGGAAGCGTTAGAATGGGGGCGAGAGGGAGGGGGGGACCGGCAGCGCGAGCGTCGGCCAGGCGCCGTCCCAGAGGCTTTTGTTCCCTGCGGACGGTACCGGAGGTGGCCCAGAGATGCCCCGCGTAGGGCTGGCCGAACAATCCTACCGCTAACCGCTGGCTGCGTGCCTCAGCGGCCCCGCTTCGGGCGGGTAGCGGCCGTCGCGTCCCCCTCGGCCTGTCAGAAGTTCCCTGTGAGGGAGGCGGGTACCTCGGAGGCAAAGCTATAGCGACCCCACCGCACACTGCACCGTCCCGTCGCTTCTCGGGTGACAGAGAAGGCTCCCTCCGAGGCGCAGGTGCTGACTAGGTAGGTGGTGCGCTGGGCCACCGCTTCTGCCCCTCGAGCGACCTGCCGTGCCTCACTGAAGCGCGCCGGCAGCCCCGACGTCCGAGTTAAAACCAGTGGTAAACCCTCCTGGGTCAGCGTTTGTCTCTTTTAAACGGCGAGGGCTTTTGAGGGAGGGCATAAATCTAAGGGATTTGTAGTGAAAAGGAAAACATTACACTAAAATGTAACTTCCATTCCATGTGAAACACAAGTAGGGTGGTTTTGTGGTGGGTTTTTTAGAAGTTTTTAAGCCAGAATGCTTTGGAACTCTCAATCAAAGCCAGATGCAAGTTAAAAGACCCAGGATATTTCCAGCTTTATGTATATGTAGATATATAACACCTGTAATGAATACTCTGCACAAAACCCACCTTTTTTTTCCCTAGATCAGGTAAATAAAGAGCTGTTATGAAGGACAACTTTAAATGCACCAACTATGAAATAGAATTAGTGACTTATCCTAAATCATCGTAAGGGAAAGGTATGGTGTACACATTGCCATGGAAAAATAAAAGTAGCTGGCGTTAATGCACTTCTTACATTTAAGATACTGTTTCAGATTTTTACAGAGAGAAAAGGGTTGGAAAGAAGGGCTACGTGGCTTTATGCAGCCTTAACCAGCT
This sequence comes from Porphyrio hochstetteri, assembly GCA_020800305.1. Classification (NCBI taxonomy): domain Eukaryota; kingdom Metazoa; phylum Chordata; class Aves; order Gruiformes; family Rallidae; genus Porphyrio; species Porphyrio hochstetteri. The sequence goes on along the minus strand of CM036915.1, from coordinate 10,539,821 downwards.
GCTAGGCAAAAAGATTCTTCAGGAAAAAAATAGACAGTATTCAACTCAGTTTCAGCAACTTTGTACCATCCTAAAATGAAAATTATCCACAGTAGAAATTTCATTAAGCACATTGTCAATTATCAAAACCCTTTTATATCAAGTATTTATTTCATAGAAAAACAGAACATCTATTTATAGATCATGAATCTTTTTGATGACCTGAACAGAGCACTTGAGCATTTAAATCCCCTTCTTAATTTTTGAACTTGTGATTCTGTATTATCTTAACCTGCAGCCACATTCAGGTTGTGAACATCTGTGCAGGACATGATGCAGGCAGTACAAGCCATAGGAAAAGGGGCTGCTTTACACCGTGGCTGCTTCCAGCATGCTTCTAGTGACACACTGTATTGATTCAAATGCTCGGCAGTAAATATGGCCATTTTACGTGTTGAGAACTCATTTCTATACAGTGTGTCCTCCACAACATAAGGATACGCGGTGAGGGATGCAGCCTGGGACTTTTATTTTGAAATGCTCAGTGTGGATGCAGTGGTCAATCCAAGATTTGAGAGCAAATGAAAATCTGTTTTACCCAAAGCATGTCATAATCCCCCCTGTTTTATTCTTTTGCAGTACACTGAAGTTCTGATGTTTTCTGAGTGCTCCAAAAATTACTGGCCGTGTTTCAAGTGAAGTCACAAACCTGTGTTTTTTTGATGACATCGGGTCCCCCACTGCGCTGCACCTGGTGTTCCCAACATGAGGTTATCAGGTAAAAATCTATGTATCTGCTAGCAGCATATGTAGTATGCAGTAAATGCATTTTAGAGGCATAACATCAAGTTAACAGCGTTAAGCCACTCGAATGTGCAGGACGCAGCAAACTGGTTTTATTATATAACTGTGAATTGGTTTGCAGCTGGGTCTCCTAGCTGGGCAAAACAGATGCTGCACCATGTAAAAGGATTAAACTCTCTAGATTACATGCCCAGCATTTTGCTAAATATTTTATGTAGCATCATCTGGCACACATTAATTATGTTGCATTATTACTGTTTTAGAAACTAGGGAGTTCTACATAAGAAGCCATCTTTCCCCGCTGCTTTGAACTCTGAGCAAAATGTTAATACTGGCAGCAGCATGTTAAGTTCAATATTTATCATCCAGTGAAAGCCTAAACGATTACATGAGTAATGCCTGCTCGCTTTGAAAGGGTCCTTCTCAGCGGGAGGTGACATCTGAAGGTCCCCACTGAAGTATGTTCTGAGAATCTCCAATAAATGGGCTGATGGCAGCTTTTACTGAGCACTGAAGAGTACTTTAACTGGAAAGCCAAATGGCAAATTAATCAGAGATAAAAATAGCAAGCTGCTCAGTTCTCTTTGTAAAATCAAAAATACTCAAAAAATATTTTGTGAAGCTTGAATTTTCTCCAGATTAAAACCAGGCGCTATGTAACCAGAGAAGGGTACTGTCTGATTAAGTTATTTTTAGCGATTTTTCATATTGTAATAGAAATAAAGCAATTAGAACTTGAAAACTAGTTTTTACAGAAAAACTGTAATGGAAAATACTCTTCAAAGAAAAGGCAAGGCATTTAACTAAGCCCTAGAACCTCGTCTAGTCTGAAGCTACATCATTTCTCTCATGTATGAAGTACCTGAGCGCATTAACTTGTCGGACTTAGACGTCTCGTATACACTTAGCTACATTACCTATGCAGCAAATAGAGTTGCGTGGCCTCATTCACTTCACTGCCTTGTAGTCACAAATATGTTTGTTCTCACCACACAATGGAAGAGTATTGTCCCTAATTTTAAGATGATGAACTGAAAGAATAAATAATTACCTTGGGAATCTGTAACAAAACAGAAGCAGCAGTCTAACACTATGTCCCTTGTTTATCATCTTAATTTGGGTGCTTTTATAACTGACAAGTAAAAATATGTGGATCAGTAAGGAAGTACATCCAAAGGAATCTTCTGTCTTCTAGTGCACAATACAGTACTCACATAAGAAGCACTCTTTGAAGTTAATGTGACTTTATTTGAACAGAATACAGTAATTGGAAACAAGCTAGCTCTTTTTTAAACACTGACGGATGCAAGAGACAGCACAGGTATTACTGGAGTAGCAGTAGTTTCATTATCTCTTCAACTACTTAGAATAGCAAAACACATTACAATTTATTAGGACAATCTATTTGTGAATACTTGCCCTAACAAGCTCTATCATGCACTCAAGTGAGATATAAACTATCCAGTCTTTAAGTTTACTAATACCATATTATGCAAACAGTTCCACATAAATACTTTTACCTAATTTGAAAAATCTGTCACCTTCCACAGCACCACGTGAAGTTCTGGTGTTAAAATAACATGTAATCCACACTAATAGCTAAATATTTGGAATACTTATGTAATACACTGTAAACTTTACGTAAACACTACATACATCAAAAAAAAAACCCAAACCAAAACCAACATACAAAAACCAGGAAGATCATTTTGATTAGCAAAGACAACTCAAATGTATCGCCAAAATCATTTCTCTGTTCTTACGACTTATCCCCAAACCACTCCCAGAGAAGGCACAGATAGTGGTGATTTTTTTTTAAATTTTTTTTTTTTTTAAACACACAAAGCCAGAATGAACACAGTAGGCCTATGCAGTCAAATACTGCTCTAGTTCTAGGAAAAACAGCTAAGCAGCTTGCATTAGTGTAAGGATGTCCCAGGAAGCTTCTAGTCAGTAAAATATCTCCAGCATCTGCTTACTGTCCTATGTTGTAATGCAGAAAAAAAAATCAGAAAGAAAATGCAGGTTATCAGAGCTTTATGTCTTGAGTATGAGTGCCAGCTAGAGTTACTTGCCTGTTTTGAGGCAGTACCGAGGCTCATCTTGCAATTAGCTATTAATGGCACTTGTAGAGACGGTGTTTTTTTAAATTAAATCAGTAATTACAGTTCAAAGATTATACTCAAAGTACTTGACAATGCTTTTACTTTGGGTAAACAAAACCTTTAAAAATAAATAGATCTCTTAAAATGTAGTGGAACTACACAACTTATCACAATACTTCAGTACATAGTGGAGCACTTAAATAAGTCTGACACTTGATTATTACAGTATCTAAAAATTTCTTTACCAGCAAACAATGCAGTGTTTGGCAAAGAACTGCTATTGGTAAGTCTCTTAAAAAAAGATGCAAATAGATTTGTTATCCCCTCTTTGTTTGGAATGGAAGCATTTACCAAAAAATACTTTAATAAATCTATATCCTAAAGTATCTAATACTACTTCTACTAGTACACTAAACAAATTGCCTTGCATGATTTATATACACTGATGAGCCCAGAGTCAGAGGCTCTAATGGTTTCCTAGAAGGCAGAAAGCATTGCTAGAGTCTATCATGTTTTGTTTCAAGTGATCTTTGCAAAGTTAGAAAAAACTCCATTTTGGCATTGCTGCTTTTAGGACACATTCCAGGTACCTGTATAACCTTCATCAGCAATCTAGCAATCCGCAGAAGATGCCGATATATTGCATCCATGGTATCAAAAAATAACATTGAGCACTGAATTTTCTACCAAAACAAAGGGAGCTTGAGGTATTTGTACAATCCTTTATAATGGAGAATAAATCTTACCGTTGCATGTTGTCTGCTGCTACTCAGAACTCGTTACATGAAATACCATTCCTACCTTATTATTTAGAAGATCTACTGTTGCACAAGGTGGAAATAAAACTCAGCCTAACCTTTATGAGCTTTGAAATCTGAATCCTAACGAAGTACTAGGCTCAGTACAAAAGACTAAAGTCATCGGCCTGCACTGAGACTTAGACAGCCAAGCAGCAGGTCCTGCAGCCTGCACAGAACCCATGCCACCCCCCATCGCTGTCGGTGCCAAGGCTGCTAAGGTGAGTGCAGGACACCTACCCAAGCTGCGGCACTGATGCCTCCAGTCAGATTCCCTCCTCTGTTCTCAACTGTGAATCTTGCAGCAATGAGCTCAAAAAGGGGTTTGTGGGACTAAGGGTCATTTCTGGCCATGTTGACAAAGTACATTTTATCAGTCATAAATATCTGGAGAGATAAAAATGATCAACCAGTGTACGAGTCACTCCATTTCTTCAAAAGATCATATTCAATCCTGTAAACATCAGATGTGCTTTGTGGGGGGAGGAGGACAGGGGGAAGCAGGGAGGGGGAAAGCTGCAAGATAGACCCAGGATCGGCACAAAGGAGCTGCATCACCAGCATCACAGTTTGAAATTCAGCAAGTAAGGCCGATGAGGTTTTCAGTTTGCTTCCGATGACTGAAAGGGTGCAAACCAGTTACCAGTAACTTGTTTCCGTCTCCTCTACTAACTCCAGATCTTTTTTCCAGAACTAGAAGAGATTTCAGTTAATCTGAAATACCATAGTACTTTGCATTCAGTATAGGGACATTCTCAAAAAGAATTATTGCACTTGAATTCATGCACACGTTTCCGTTTCCCAAGTGGTTAACCGCTTAGTTTTCTAGGTTGTCGTCTGACGGAGAGGGAACCAAATTCTCTGGGCAAGAATCAGCAACACTAACTACAGAATATTCAACATACACTTTCCTTTCAGGATAAAATGTAGAATAGGCAACATGACCTAAAATCATGCACTATTTTATTCACCTATTTGTATTCTGACAAGATAGCTTAACATCTTCACGTGGCCTTTGCAAAATGTCTTTCTAGTTTGTGTGACTATAGCTAGTGTAGTATGCTTCATCTCTTAGAAAACGCATGCACTCATGAAAGGCTATGACAGACCGAGCCCGACTGCTACAGGGCACGTTTAAAACGCTCCTGCTTGCAAGGCCATCAGCTTGACATAGCCAGTTACAGAACAAAATAGGCCATAACTAAAACTTGTCATGCCAGCACACTGCAATTCCATATTTGTGCAATGATTTTTCAAACTCAGGAGCCCTTTTCACTAATTTAAAAGGGAAAACCCACACATACACACAAAATTCTATCAAGTCTAACACCATATTAATTCTTTACCAACTAGCATATACCTTGTTTATGGTTTAAAGCGATTAAATCCCTCAAGATTGTGCATATCCAGGCATTACTGAGGAAATAAAGACACCCATCACTATTCTTCTTAAATTTTATTCCATAATAAAAAATAGAAGATGAAAGAAATAGAGTGTTCAAGAATTAAAGCAATTACTGGTCAATGCAAGGATCAGTAAACTAATTATCTGAATTATGATTAAGGACCTGGTTCACCAAAAGTAATTCTGGGTCCTCCATGGCGTGTTTGTGGCTTCTACAGAACAGAAATCCAGGTTATCTTTTACTGAAGCAGGTCCACTATTATCTACAGAACACTTGATTTCATATTCTATTTATCCTTCTCTTTTTGTTCTTTCTCCTTCTTTTCACGTTCAGCTTTTGCTTCCTCCTCCTCATGTTGTTTTATCAACTGTTCCACCTCCTTTTGCTTCAGAACCCTTATCACTGTCTTTCCGTTCTCTCTTGTCAGTGTTGCAATTTCAACTGAAACATATGGAACAGACAGCGGCGTTACATTGTGTCCTTCAGACAGAGCAATCATCAGAAGGCTAAAAAAGATTTGTGGTTACAATTGACAATGAAGCAGAAGGTTCTTTTCCTGCCTCTATGAAAAAGCTTGACTGGCAAGACAGACGCCAGCCGTCCTCTTCTGCCGCAGTGTACACAAGCGCGTTAACACCTCTCCAGCAGCAGTTTCTGCTCCCACACTGACACGGCCTACAATCCTCGACCTGTGGTGGTGTAGCCCCACAACTAAGCTCTCTGGATGCCTGTTAGAAAGGTTTGGGCTGAGAGCTGCCACATCCTTCCAGAAACATTTTCCACAGGACAGCTAACAATCCAATAAACCACATCTAGTGTATACACATTTACTACACAGTCTTTGCTTAACCACATTAGCCAACTGCTTACCTTTCTCTGCAGAGAGCTTGCTAACATCCATGGTCTTGTTTAGAACCTTAATGGCTAAAGCAAGTGCAGTCTTCAAGGTCATTTCTCCTTCTTTGTAGTCTTGCTTTAGCATTGACACAGCTGCCTATAAATTTCACAGAAATTAGAATTTTATCTTTGAGCAATCAACCAACCCTCACTTTTGGCTGCAATAACATGAATAACATGAGTGGTAACAGCATTTCTATGGTTAGCTATTTCTGCTCTAGTAATCCACAGCTCAGTTTAACCAGTACACTACAATTTATACTAATTTTTTTTTTTCTCAACTTGTTGAGAGGAAAAAGCTGGAACTTACCGCACTATTATTCCCAATGCACGTCGCTTTCCACCCTCCATAATTTCCACTAGGATCACTTTGATACAGCTGAAATCCGTAGTGCTTATCCCAGCCAATATAGAGCAGCGAAACACCAAAAGGACGTTTTCCTGTTGAAAAGAAGGCTATTAGCAACCTAAATTTAGTAACAAGATTGGTCATGACTGGCAATTCTTTTCTTTCATTTCCCTTTTCAAATCTATTCCTGTGAACTAGGATTTAGCAGACTGTTCTGCACTTCTGTTGCTTGAGATAAGCTCGCCAGCACAGCTTTCCAAGTCACAGGGGCAGGAGAGGTTTACTGTGTTTGAGTGCCACTCACTTCTGCCTCCACAAATTGTAATTTAACAGTGCAGGTCTTTAAATCAAAACTTCCTGCTTAAAGTATGCAGCACAGCCATGAAGCGTGTAACATAACATCATCAAAAGCCAGGTACACATAAAGGTCATTCTTTCACATGCTGTCTATGTAAAATACCGGAATCATCAGCTCTCACACTGCAGAACACCACTCACAATGTTTTTAACGCGCTGCTCAACACAGAGATACTGCTTTTTAAAGTGCTGCAGTATCGCTACCCCTATATTTAGTCTTATCTGCGATTCACTGTGCCATTATGCTGGCTGGGCCCTAAATGTTGAAAGGCTACCTACCCAACAATGCATTGCTGCCTTTTGAGGGCATTCACAGCATCCAAGAGCTCTCAGACCATTCTGCACAGCGGGCCAGAATCTCAGCCATCAGTTTCTCAATTACTAAAAAGTGGCATTTTCACTAGCAAAACCCTAACCATGACTACCCAGGTCCTTCTTCAATTTGGCTACTCTTTTTCCCAGTGGAACTTGCTACAGAAGAACTTGACAGGATCATTCAGCAACTCAGATGCTTTAAACCACACAGCAGAATCATTCTTTAGACATTTAAAAGCACCATGTTTCATCACACATTACCTCCAAACTGCGTATACGCCTGCTTGATATCACACAGAGCAGTTACCAGCTGCTCACAAGGAATGGGCTCTTGATACTGTAACAAGTACCTGAAAGAAAAAGTTGCCAAAAATAATTTTGCTGACAGCATCCTGTACCACATTTAATAAGGACAAGCTCCTAAGTACAGCCTCTTTCTTTCATCGGGTTGATTTATTTCAAACAATCTACTACTGCCCCACAAGATACATTAATTCTGATTTAAAACACGAAGAGAACTCTGTCTGACAGCACAGGCAAGTCAAACCATGTTAGCTACCAGGACACTTACCTCTGTGCAATCAGTCTCAGTTCATTTGTCAGAACATTGGCATCTGAAGTGATTCCTGCAACACTGCAAGCCATATCCCTGCAACAGAAGCATGCAAATTAACCCAAGCCAAATCCATCTCCAGCCAACAGTCGCGTCTCCACGTAGTGGTTTACACAGAACACCTACTCCTGGACTTCTCTGATCAAAACCACGTAGCTGGCTTCGGCAGCTCATGCAGTCAGGGTACAGGAAAAATACCATGTAACCATTTCAGAAAAGCAGAGGTGGACAACAGAAAGTAAGCAGGCAGGTGTGTCAGTTTCACATACAACTCTGAGAAGTGGATCATGCCAAAGATAATTAAGTCCCAAATGTTGTTACAAGAGCCATCAGTTGCTGACAGATGTCTGTCAGACGACCTGACAGAGCACTCAAGGGGCTGTACAGATGTGACAGGCCTTCAGTGGAACATGCTGCATCTGTGTAACTGAAATTTGGTCATCTTAATTTGATCGCAAGAGAAACAAGCCCTTCATATCCTTCCTGGTTTTGTTAGCTCACAAGATCTCTTTTGCCCAATTTGATATTACTACAATGTTTTCACTACACAGAAAATATAATCCAGGGTTTTTTTTCTCAAGGGACCTTAAGAATGTTTGAGAAGGCATGAGAGCACGCCTAGGCAATTACTGCAGCACACCATCACACAGCCTCCCTGAAAATCCAGCGCCTCCTACAGTTCTAGCTGCTGAATGGGAAGCTGACAGGATGAAAAGCGATTTTTGTTTCATGTGCACCTTCCATCAAGGATGAAGCTCCTTCTCCCTTACAGGCAAGAGAGCAGAAGACAACACTGAGCTGAAAGAGGATGTATGTTTCTGTATATATTCTTCTTTCTGCCCCCAATGCAAATGGTATTTTGTAAAACTGAAAATTCCCAATATTCCTCAGAGCCGCAACAGCATTGTGCCTTGTATGGAGAAGTACCAACAGGCTATTCCACCAGACAGTGGAAGAGGAAACAAAGAAGTGACACTTCCAGTTTAGGGGAACTACTGAAGCAAACACTGAAAAAAGTCAGACCTGTCTGAAACACAGCACAAAAAGAATGCTAACCAGATAAAGTAACACCCAGCTCAGCGCTTTCTTACTGTGACCATCACTGGGTATCTAATCATCATTTCAACTTACTCGTTAAGCTTGTATATTTTCTCCGAGAAAAACACTTCATCAAGAAGCTTGTGAATGTTGCGTCTCTCTGCTGCTAGCAAAACACCGTCATTTGCCAGAATTCCCAAGCAAGTACCTGCGTGTCCAATGGCTTCCATGGCATACTCAACCTGGTACAAGCGACCTAGGAGAGGATTTAAATTAGTAACATCAAAAAAGTAACACCAGCGATGACCAAGTACGCAAGAGAACTTCGATTTGAGAGAATGTGACAGATGCTCATTGTACAACCTAGTCTTAGTTCTTTGCTGCATTACCGAATGACAGTAAATCAGTTGGCTGGAAGGAGGTGTCAGGGAAGGAAAATCCACAACTCTGATCAAGCAATAGAGGGCGTTGCCAATGTGGAAAAAAAACCCCTTTCTTTAAAAAAGTACTAAAAAAATCTACAGAACCCTCTGCTGAGGTAGCATGATCCAAACTGCATTTTCAATAGTCACAGAAAATATCTGTTAACAGGCTTTATCTGAGAACTGGGAAAGCACAGCCAGAGCGTACTTGTTTCAGCAGACGTAAGAATAACAAGGAGAGGTGTGACTGCACCAGGAGGGAATGATGCAGGCGCAGGGGGAGGGGAGCAACAGCAACAAAATCCACCCCCACACAAACAAGACACACAGTGAAGGCTTGCTTAAGTGATTCCACACACGCGGCAGGTGGTGTTACTCGCTATGGGCAGGTCTCGCTACTGACTGGATTCGGGCATCCAATGACTACACTATGGGCCCTCGGTGTCCTTGCAGAAGGGGTGCAGGGGTACAGAATTCCAGTGGGTGTGTATGGTTTCTGTAACTCCTCCATAGACGGAGACACACCGTAACCAACCAGCCTCGGTACAGCACCTTGCTGTGTAGCTGCGAGAGGCTGAACAAAGCAGTCAGAGTTTACCCGAACGTGTGAGATTAAAAGATACCTTCTGGAGAAAATATGGTCGTTCTGGAGTCGTATCTTCGAGACTGCAAGAAGCAATAGCGCGTTAGATATCATCGCTCCCCTGCAGAACACAAAGCCCCGCGGCTCCGCGGCCCCAGCGGTACGGAAGCCACGCCAGTACCGCCACGGCCGCGGGCCTGGCCCACGGACACGCTGTGTCCCCCCGCCCCGCCCCTCGGTGGGCCGCGGCCCCTCTGCGGCAGCCGAACGGCCGCACCGCTGCCGGGCCGGCCCCGGCCCCGATAAGCGCCGCGGCTCCGCAAAGCCCCGGGGAAGGCGGGCCCGGCCCGTGGCCTCCACTCACCATTGTGCCGAGGACGCGCTGCGGGCAGGAGGGAGACGAGCCTGCAAGACACCACAGGGCGCGTTAACCGGCACCACACGCCGCCCGCCCCAGCCCGGCCCGAGTCCCAGAGGGCGCTACAGCTGAGCCCGGCCCGGCGCCCCCCGCCGCGGCCGCAGTGCGGAGTCATCCTCACCGCGGCACACGGCGAGGGCCTCGCCGCTTCCCGCAGCACACAGGGGCGGCGCCCGGCCTCCACTGACCCACCCGCCTGCCCGTCCCCACTCACGGCAGGTCACAGGACACCGATCGGCCGGGCGAGACGAGCAAAACCCGGCCGGCGGGGAAGAACCGGGCGCGACGGCCGCGCCCGAACCTCCTCTTCTGCGTCGGAAATGGCCGCCGCGCCTGCGCGGTGCCGCCTGCCGGACCGGGGCGTGGCCTCGGGCCCCTTCCTCCTGCGGCCGCGGGGCGGGGCTGGCGCGCGTGACTCTGCGCGTGCCCGCGCTCCCACCCGCAGAGCCGGCACGTGCACCAGCTGCCGTCCCCCTCCCATAGCGGCTGCCCGCGCGCCGCCCCCCCCCCCGTTCCCCGCGCCGCCGCGCCCGGGAAATGAGGCGCGGGGCGCCAGACGCAGCGGGACGCGCGGAGCGGAGGCAGTGCCGCCTTTATTGCAAGAGCCGCCGTGCCGGCGCCTCAGCGGCCAGCCGGGGGCGGGGCGGGGCCGCGGGACCCGTAGGCGTCGGCTGTCTCGAACCAGGTCTTCTCGACCGCGTCCTGGCCCACCTCAAACATGGCCATGAGGTGCCTCCAGCCGGTTCTGGCGGTGATGGTGAGGTACGCCTTGTTCTCCGGGTACAGCAGAGCGGTGTGCGCCGCCAGGACGAGGGACTGGGAAAAGCGCCCACTCACCAGGAGGAAGAGGGCCCCTCGCTCCTCCCGGGTGAGGGGCAGGACACTTTCGAACCCGGCCAGAACGTGCCCCCCCACCTGCAGCGGGTCGGGGCTCTCGATCATCATGTACATGATGGCGATTGCGACTTCAAATACGTAATACCCATAACTCATGTCACTAAAATCCAGGATGCCGGACACACGGTACTGAGGACTCTCAGGGGAAGCAGAACTTGCGTCTACTAGAATGTTGTGGTCATTAAGGTCGCCATGATTGATACCTAAACACAGATGAAACAGTATTTAATAATTATTCAACATCAGAATCTGGCTCCCCTCCCCCACTTTCCCAGCGAAACAGCCTTGGAAAGACCCACAGCGGCTCAAGCTGCTGCTCAACTACAAAACCATACTAGTCTCGCTCCACATCCCAAGTCGGCTTTCACAGCCACACAGCATCCGAGAAAGCTCCATTCCACCCACCGCTGACCAGACAGTGACTGACAAAGGGATCTCCCTCTGCTCTGGCACTGCCTGTGATACACCACATGGTTTTAAATACAGAAGAGCAGTTTTCAAATTATCAAATGGTCAAATTATCATCAACATCAATGTGAGCTGAATTCCAAAAATACATGGCATACTCCATGTATTCTGGCCAAGCTGAGATAACAGCATTAAAGTCATCACCTCATCTGGAAGCAACCTCATCAGAAAGATCAAAAACTGAACCTGATTCTGGCCAGCACATTCCTCCTGGCTTACTCTGCCCTATGGTCCTTCAGCACACGATTTGCACGTCTAGTTAGGGGTAAAAGGAGAGTGTTATTTTTCCTTTTTTATTTTTCCCTTCTCCACCTACCCAAACTCCTGCAAGAAAGTTCAGTGTCTCAGTTCAACACAACTACAACGAAAATAAAATACTCACAGGCTCGAAAACTGCTTAGCTTGGGTATTACTTTCTCCTTAAACTGCTCAATAACTTGTTCCACAACTTCACAATATTTGTTCTGGCCCAAGGCATAAATGTACTGATCCAGAAGGGGAACATTTGCCAGGTTCCAAATGAACTGACCTCGATGCAGGCTTTTTACTGATGGATGACGGAATCTCTTTGGAAAGAGCACAAGAGAAAATAGGCTGTAAGTAAAAATCCCGGGTTTACAATTGAAGGGCTCCATTCAAAGCCCCTATTAACTTTAACAGGTTCCCCACGAGACTCACTGAAAAGCACCAGGATTTTTAACTGCTGCTGTAAATCCACAAGAACCATCTGAAGAATGATTAAGGCAAGCATACCCATACCTGCACACACACACAACCCAGATGGTTTTCCCCCCCTTCTTCAGGTACAAAGATTATCTTAAGTCATTCACTGCTTCGATAATTTAATGCTGCTACTAACTTTGTGTAACGAGCCATGATGTAGCAAGTAGGAGGCCCTGCCAAGTCCCATGTGCCACACCGGCAGAGCCTGGCAGGCACAGCTGGCACAACAGAAGCGCACACAGGGCCTGCCAGCGTGTGGGAACGGGCACATCCTGCGGCAGCTGCTGCAGACAAGCCTTAGGATTGGCTGGTACATGGAAAATCCTCAGGACAGAAGTACTTGTGGGAGATACTGGACAGAGCTTTGTTCTCATGAAACCTTGCTGCTGTACTTCCAAGAAGCCCAATTATTTTAAACAACTGAGGGAAGAAAAGCATCTGTCCTTGAATCCACTAATGCTCACTAAAGGCACCTTGTGTGCCAGATTCTGTGAGAGCACAGGGCAAACAAAACCCTTCCCGCTAGAGCAGCTGGCCGCCTCTTAAAAAGAAACTCATGCTTGTAATTAGGGCTTTTAGGGGTAGCTAAATGGTACTCAAAACTGGAACTGTATGAGAAAAAAGAAGGAACAAGAACCAGCCTAAACTGAAAATCCCAATACAGGATCCCCAACGCTGTCTGAAGCACCACGTTGGTAGGACAAACGTCATCTGGTAAGCAACTGCTGCGATCTTTCCAGCAAGCTACAACTGGGATACCAGATGTGCGAAGGGAAGTAAAATGTCATGAGCGAGCCCCTGTTCCTGCCAGGCCACGGTCAGTCACCTCACAGCCTGGGAGGATGTGAGGCATGTCCAGGCAGAAGAACACACAGAGAAAGTGGTGGACTACTGTGTTCTGCACAAAGAAAAGCACGGCAAGTTGAGAAAGCAAACTGGCTGGGTTGAAAACACAGGCTGTATTTTCTGACCTGTTGTCAGAAGCTGCAGTACTTCAGGCATTAGTTCTAGTGTCAGTGGTATTTCCAAGTTCTAGCAGTAACGACTGCGATTTTCTTTCTGTCGAATGACAAACCTTGGTAGATGACAGTTCATGTGTGAAGGGCACAGAGAGCCTTTTGCATCAAAATTTGCTTCCTAATGAACTATTTCCTTCTTGGCTGGACAAGTTATTTTGAGACTAGCTGGTCTATATAAATCATTTTAATCGCATTGTAGGAGCATGACCAGTGTTAGATGGCAACAGCAAATTATCTTTCCCAGCTGAAAAAAAGCTCTTGCAATTTAAGAATGTGGTTAGCAAAGCTGGCAATTCACATTTCATAACTGTCTGAAGCCAGTAGCCAGAACATGAGAAGGAAAGGTTAATGAAAGGCAATAAATAATGCAGGAGCTCTTTTATGTATCAAACTTAATTACTGGCTGATTTATCAGCTTTATTATGCCATGTAATTACAGAGCAAAGAGAGAACTTACTTTGCATTAGGATTATTTGGCTGGAAGCACTATAAATGAGAGAAACGTCACAAATCTCCATCCGCTGGGACAGCTGGCACTGTGCAGAAGGAAGCAACTTCTGCCTGTGTTAAAGGGTCGCAGTTCTAGTGACCAGCAGAAAAAGCAAGTCAAAAGGAATTCAAAATACTACACTGGCCAGCTGTGCCTGATGTGTGTTATTCAAAAGTGCTGTAAAACAAGTCTTACACCCTAATCTGGACCGCCTAGGGTTCACTCTCTATTTGTCAGGCCTGAAACACCGAACAGGTGAGTTTTGCATAAGCAAAGAGACACCTTCATCTCCCTGTTCACAGGACAAAAATGCACTGCAAAAGGATCACCAATACCACGCCATAAGCACCAACTGGCCACATTACTCAGGGAAATGTTTGAGTAACGGCCAGCTTGGAGGCTGGCACCCAAAACATGAGTGAAAGCGACATCAACTTGAGTTCCACAGATCTGGAGAGCAGAGAATAAGCACGGGAAGAAATAAAGAGAAGAAATTAAATTGAGAAAGAAGTTTGTGAGGTTGGAGCAATGGAAACTCACCTCTGCGAGAGCCTTATCCAACCTGGCAGCTAACTTGCCGATCTCATAGAAGATCTGAGTAGGAGCAGCAATCTTTGCAACAGGTGTACCTGGCAGGTAAGTCAGCAGCCTGACCATGTACTTCTTGGTCCCAGACCCAGTATCTAACAAGCAAAGAGAGAGGCAATTGCTCGCTTTACTATATACTGTTAAGTATTAGTTAACGTGAGGGGCAAGAAAGATTTGTCCCAGATGGGCTGGACCTGCGTTTTACACCGTTCCACAGGCAAGTAATTTGTAACATCGCTCAGTCAATGAGGCCTTTTTTTCCTTTTCTTGTCCACAGACAGGTCAGGTCAATGTTTTCTTAAACTCATTATGCTCAAGTTAGTTTCTAAATATTGTCTTAGTTAATTATTACTCTCTCTAACTTGCTATGCTTCTGGTACTTTACATTGGAACTATTATGGCTGGATGTACGGGTCACCTGATACATATCCCCTGACTCTGAAAAATAAACCTAGAGTATACTTGAGTACATATATGACATGCTGTATAGCCAAGCCCAGGGTGACAGCAGGGCAGCGAAGGTGCTCGGAATGGCTCACCTCCTGACTCCAGAGACATTAAGTTACCATCTTTTGTGAGGTAAGGAGTAGCTGAAGGAAAGCCTTCAGCACTGAGAAACATCATGGCCTGGGTCTGCACGTCAATGAGGTCGGGCTCATGGCTGTCTTCCGAATTGGTGATTTTGAGGACATACTCATCAGCATCTTCAGCCACACCTCTGTTTCCTGAGACACACACATGAAAATTCTGATCGTCGTAGCTGGGGAGCGGCCTGATCCAGGACACCTTTAAACCAAACACTCTGTCAACCAGTTCAATCGCTGCTTCTTCGCTGAAGGCTGGTTTGGTGAGTGTCTGGGGTGGGCTGCTGGGTCCAGAAGACATGGTGTCTCTAGGAGAAAAAGAGAAGCAGGATAAACTTATCTGCATTCTGATATCAGAAGCAGCAATTACCATAACAAAAACCATTCGGACACTGGAGAGGAGTTTCTTACATTTACTAAACAAGCAAAGAAAACCCGTTAAGGCAGCCCTGGTTTCTGACATCACAGCTTCTCGTCAAGAACTGAGTCTGCAGACCCCTCAACTCCAACCTCCCCCCGCCCCCGAAAAGACTTCCTGAGAGATGCACTCAATCTGTTCAGAACAAGCATGACAAGCTATGAACTGGAAGTATTTCCACGTTGCTAGGAGAAGCAGCCACGTTGCTAACCGGGACAGAGTTCCTAAGGAGGAGAGCTGCTCACCCCCTGCCCAGCGAGTTCTACCTCCACGCCTGCAGCATCGCAGGCGCGTTCCAGCGGATGTCCAAGCGGGAACACAGCCGCCAGGACCCCCGTGCTGAGACGTGCGGGACGAGCCCGCAGCCGCTGCCGCTGTCCCTCGCTCGCCGCCGATCTCTGCGCCTGCCCGGCTGCTGGAAGCGCTGAACCCCGGCCTCCACTCTGCGCGGATGGGCAGCCAACCCTTGGACCGGGCGGGAGCCGGGGAAGCCTTTGTCCCGCCCGGGCCGCCCCCCGACGCGCTTTCCGGCTGACCCGGCGCTGCGGCCACCCCGGACCCATCCCACGGGCCACGGGCCCCCGCGCCGGAGCCGCCCCCGACCAGGCGCGGCTTCCCCTTCCGCGGGCAGGTCCCGCCCCGCGGGGTAGAGGCAGGCGGCCGCAGGCTTAGCGCAGCGTCCTGGCTGTGGCTTGCGGCTGCAGCACGGGAGGGGGGGAAGAGGTTCCCCTCGCACGGGAAACGCCTTCTGAAAAAGCGACGGCTCCCACCACAGTAGGGACAGAACGAGAGTTCCAGCGGGGCAGCGAGCGGGAATCCTTCCGGCGCACACAGGGGCGCAAGCCCGGCAAAGCATCCTTTAGCTTTCACTCACAGGAGCCACCCGGGTGAGGCAGAGCATTGGTACCTGAGCTCAGCCCGGGAAGCTAGGTCCAGGCCTTCAGGATTCTAAGCTTAAAATAATCACAAACCTCAGTGCCCGCCCAGACTAACTTCTAAGATCGATAGATAACGAGCTCCTGAAATACCCAGTACAAAAGAAAGTAGCCTTCTGCAAGACTGGGGGTCCTGCTTTGATAGAATTAGGAATCGGAGGATAAAAAGATTCTAGGAAAAGCTTACTGAAGTTAAAAAAGAAACTGTTATAAAAAGCCTCTATCCCAATATTTCAGTGCTATTAAGGACACAAAATTAAACATACTTGTTTAATTGAATAGGGAATTTAGAAAAGGGAAACAATTTCCCCAGAAAACAAGATAAATTCCTCAGATTTTCCCCTCAATTTCAGAACTACATGTTCAATCACTAAACCAAGTGACTGACTCAAAACTACTTTTATGTACTTGGCTTTTCTCCGTCCCAGCTCACCCTGAAATGGAAGGTTTACCTCACTGGAACAAAACGGATAAAGCAAGAAAGCATTCTGGCTCCTTTTTGTGACTAATATAAACAGGGAGTTATGGAAAACGCAGCGTAGATTCTTGCTGTCCGTAAACACAATGGCAACAGGTTTTGCAGATCTGTACCTTGTTACTCTTGGCCTTGTTCCCAAAGAGCAGTGCCAAGACTTAAGACAGGTCACGGCGCTCCTCCTGCCTGCCCAGGTCAGTATTCTTCTGGGAAACACACAGTGGCTGTGAGGCAACACACAGCACGAAGGGTGCACTTTGTCCTCTCTTATCATTATCTGCAGGACAGACTTGAACAAATTAACATCTCTGCATTGGATGCAAGCCTGAATCGTTGTGTGACAGTGAGTCTTCAGAAGTGGGTTGGCGTCAGACACCCTCAAATCACTTCTGAAGATCTTCTTGTAGCTGTAAACTTAATGCGCCGTAGCCCTAACCCTGGCCAACAGCTTCCTTTACACAGGATTTGGTGCAGAATCTCTGCTGTTGTAGGCATTTTCCTGAAGAACAGAAAAAAAAGTGTCTTCAAAAAGTATTTGGTATAGTTATAGTACCCAGAGCTCAGCTCACATAGAAGCTCTCCTTCTACACCAGCTGAACATGCTGTGGAAGCCCACATCAAAGATGCTCCCAGGGTAAAAAAAACATGTGTAATTACATCCTTTTCCTTGCCTACCCCACCCTCTCATATGTACTTACAACACCTTTCCACATGAATTCCGTACTATCTATTCAAAATAGATGGTAGCATACGAGAACTGTGATACAGTTTTCTTTATTAAAAATAATTTACAGCATCAGTAACATTTTATGCACAATTGTCATCAACTGAACTTCAGAGAGATCTATACAATACTTACTGAACTAAAAACTTACACTGTTCTGGTGGCTTTAAACAGCAGACATCGATTTGTGGGAGCTTAAATATGACTAATGTACAGAGGCTCACGTCCTTATACTTAGGTGTAAAATGTAGAGACATCAACACTAGCCCAAAGTTTTGTAGTCTGGGAGGAAGAGGGGCACATGGAGAGAAAACATTTAGAAAGATTGCAACAGATTCTTCCCTTCAAATCAAACTGGAGAGAGAATTCTAAATACACCTAACACACTGACTCACTTCTTCAAAAAGGTACGTTTCCTCCTATGCTGCAAGAGAGTATGAAGAGGTCTAAGTGAACACCAGGTCTGTGTGTGATCACAGCAGCCCTCTGACTGCATTACACCCTGCTGCTGCCAGGAAGCAGATGTCACTTGTGCCCATCTAAATCTCACAGGACCCTAGCAGCATGTTCCAAGTTGAAACACCATCCCTTTACTCCAGGGCTGAGCTGGGCTTTACAGCCTCCACTGCTGCACACAGGAGGCAGAGGCACGGCCCCACAGATAATCAGTCAGGCAAGCTACCATGTAAGAAGCAGGAGACGGGCACAGCAGTGGTGCCGCTCCTTGCAGCAGCACCTGCTACACATCAGGCATAAGAGCCTAAGGGTAGGAGACAGCCTGCACATCTCAGAGGTGCCATGGAGTTCAGCATCGCTAGGGCTGGAGCCGCCCCAGGAACAGTACCAGGAGCCTGAAGTGCAACAGCAAGCATGCCACAGCTCCGCTCAGCAGCTGTCTGTCGGGGATTTTAACACATCCCCAGTGCAGCCAAATTGAAGTAGTTGCTATGGTAGTGAAGCCCATCCTGTCTCTTTAAGAGATGACTAGCTGTATCAGTGAGAACATCCCTTGCCACTGCATTTCACAATACTGGTTTACCTTGACATGGGCTTAGATCGTAGTCTCCTTCTGAAGCAAGGAGTGTGTCACTGCACTAGAGGGGGCAGTTACACAAGGTTTAAATTAGGTGTAGTTGTCTCATTACATGCCGGCCCAAAGCTCCTATTTGTTCCCCCAAAACCAACATACATTCTCTTGCACTAAGTTAAGAATATGTGCCTTTGAGCTGGGAAAAACACAACCCACTTTTAGATGCTGTCATACAAGAAACAAGATCTGCTCAGTAACCCAGATAAAGTAGTGTACCACAGAACAGAACCTCATTGAAGATGGTATTGAAAAGCACACTGACCAGTATCAGGTGGTAGGAGCTACCGGAATGTTTATCTTGACTAAGAGAAAACCACAGCAAACTAGTGAAATGTAAAACCAAGTTACACACAACTGCAAACATGAGGGAACTTAGTCCCATACAATCAGAACGGTGTATCAAAGTCAGGCCAGTGAAGGCAAATTAATTTGGCATTTGAATTGTGGGAAAAAAATACATATCATAACAGTGTAATTATGCCAGGGCTTTTTCTTTGCATGTGTTTTCTTTTAAAGCAAAGTCAGAAACAGTATTTGAAGATTTGAACAGTGCATCTGTTTGCAAGTGAACTAGTTTAGTGCCTGGTTATAAACTGAAAGCACATGTAGTGAAGTTCATACAGTCCTTGTGAAAGCTTTGATATTTAAGACAATGTTTACCAAACAAATAATCTTAAAGCAAAAAACTCAACAATTTATAGGCAAGTTATTGCAGTTTTGTTCTCCAGAAGAAATAAATCTCTAGGTAAACCATAAGCAGTATTAGGAAGCTTTTCAAGATACAGGAGCACAGAAATAGCATCTTGAAGCTCAAGGCTCACCTTTCACCAACTGGAAGCTGCCAATGCCTAGTTAAGCAGAAAAACAAACACCTGTGCAGAAACTCTGCATCTTCTGTTAATATTAAATACAGAACAGAGGTTTTACCATCCATGTGCCAACAATTAAATTTAGAGAAGTTGCAGTGGTGCAAGAGCCAGATTTGTTCAGTATTCTGGGATCTTCAGCAGGGGAACTGGATGCTGGTTTGGAAGAGCTGTAAATTAACTGCAGATTACAATGCACTCAAAGGCGGTATAGCTACCTCGGCCAGTTAACGTTTGACAAGCAAGTACAACTTACTAGACAGAGGTCCTATTTAAATAGTCCTAATAAATATTTTAAAAATCTTTAAAGGTTAAAATAGTCAAAGGAGGTACTTGGTCTAATGATAATCACAGACAGTAAACACTGATGTCCAAAGTGACAGATTGCATCCCTTGCAGCAGATTGGGCAAAGTCCAACTCAAGGACACCACAGCTTGCCAAAAAGCAGGGGTGCAACACTTAACCTGCACAGAGTCACTGCAAGCATTTTTAAATGCAGAGATGTTTCCCATACTTCTAGGCACACAGTATTTCATCATGTGAGCAGTTTTAAATCAGGATCCAGATGAAATGTAATTCCATAATAAAGGTAAGGTCATGGTCTGTTAACACAGGATATAGTCCAGGCCTCACGGGGACTGCTTTTTCTTCAGCCCATAACCCAAAGACCAAAAACTCAGAACTAAGCACTGGTTTAAGCTCTGTATGCAAAAAAAAGGTAATTGTTTGGCCTTTAACATTTCATACCATCTGCTACCCTGAAACCAACAAACAGCAGTACAGATTTACAGGTGCAAAAACTGAGTGGTAACAACTGCAGAAAGTCTTCTTACATAATAATCTTCAGCACAATGTTTCAGATTTCGCATAGTTTATTTACAAAATGGTCTGATAAAACATCCCCTCCATACTTACAGCTCTCCTCCACAAAACACATGTTGATTTTAGCAATGTTTAATAGCACCATTAGAATATTATTTAATATCAGGAAGGATCTCGTTGCAGTTACAATGATTCACAATCTTTTACATCCATGGACGAAGTAACTTTGAGCACACTAGGACTGTTTGCAGTTCCACAGTACAGATTCCTGGGTTCACACAAGGCATTTTCAGAATTACCAGTTATGCAAGGTACCCATAGAGTCAGTAGCCACTATAAGAATCTTCGAGCCACAAAGTTTAGACTTCCGCCATGTTTGTATAAAGTTATCTCCACATCGCTTTCAAACAAGGCAATCACGCTGAATACTTTTCCAGTGCTCGTCTTCAAAACAAAAGCAAGAGAGAGAGAACACGTAAGAGCTTTGCTTTCACTTCCCCTTGCTTGGTCCCAGTTAGCACCATAACCCCAAGGTCTCCTGAACACAAGCAAATGCAACCCGCTTATGTGGCACTGCAGATCTGGGACACTGCTGGGAGCAGAATGAAGGCTGTGTTACTGCAGAGTGGTAACAGGGTGTTTCCCTAAAATGGCACCAAGTGTGTTAGTATGGGCAAGCAGTTCCTTTCCACAGCATGGAAAGCTGAAGCCTCTCTCAATAGTTACACCCCTGCCTTCACAACAGGCTGAGACACGAGACTCTGTTCCACCCTAATACAGCACCCATGACAGTGGGAACAATGCCCAAAAGGACCATCAACAATTGCAGGTTGTACGAGAAGTCATGTAGAGAGCGCATGTGTTGATGTTCTTTGGGAAGCTTCAGTAGCCCATGAGGAGCTTCGGGCGAGAAAGCTTACTTTCAAGGAGAATCAAGGTTTGTTGTCTCCCCACTTCCAATCACCAGGATTGGCTTTCCTTCCTATAC
Source organism: Porphyrio hochstetteri (assembly GCA_020800305.1). Lineage (NCBI taxonomy): Eukaryota > Metazoa > Chordata > Aves > Gruiformes > Rallidae > Porphyrio > Porphyrio hochstetteri. The sequence goes on along the minus strand of CM036915.1, from coordinate 10,518,650 downwards.
TCTCCATCACCAGCACGTTCAGAGAAATTAAATGTTACAGACATACCTTGACATCCAAAGTCATTCCGGGCGACAGCTCTGGAGGGAACAATATAGAAAACTGCTCTCTGCCAGTGAGACCCAAAGTACTTGGGTTTTCCCCAGGAAGAAACTGAAGTGGAACTATGCCAATTCCAGTCAACTGACTTTTATGAACCTTCTCATAGCTTTCAGCTAGGACAGCTTTAACGCCCTGCAAACACACAGGTGATTTGGTATTTCAGTACTTAGTTAAGAGCAAAACACAAAGTTAAGCTTCAAATGCATATTCTGCCCAAAATTCTGCAATTCAAACCAAACAGCAAAAAGAACGGTCTGCACCAGCCCTGTAAGGTAACATCTTCTAGCGTTACAGCTAGACAAAGCAAGGCAGAGCAGGCCCACACAGTATGAAACAGTTTTCTGACAGCAACCAGGCTGTAGCTTGTAGGCAGAAGATCCCAGACTGAACTTCTATTGCACCATATGGATAAACGACTGACTCAGAATATATTCTGTATATTAGTGGAAATTAATCTCCAAGAGCTTGATACTTACTAGCCCACAGAGACCAAACAGAGGTCAGCACTAGACAGATGTCTAATTTATCTCCAAGTCTGGAGTCTAAGAGGCTAAGTTACATAATTAGGAATCTCAGATTTATCCCAACTAGTGGCTCTCTTCCAGGACAATTCTAGCAGAGAAATTATCAAGAAGTCCTTGGAAAGACCACATGGTATTATACCTGAAGATATTCATGCCCCAAACCGAACAATGTGTTCTTAGCTATTTCCAGAAAAAACACAAAAACACACCCCAAAACCAAACAAACCAGCAGTACCAGTAAAAAAGGCCCCTTCGCAGCCCAGTCTCTTGAGCTACCCAGTCCATACTTCTTTCCTGCTAGAATAATTACAGGAACACCTTCTTTCTGGTACAACTCCGCTGCTTCAAACACATCTAGCTGTGGAACAACAAAGCAAAACAGTTTGAGTTCTAAAGCCACATCACAATTTCAGGGTAGCTATGCAAAGTAACACATTGTTACCGTTTGTCCTGATGGGAAGTGAACTGTTTTAGGGGCTGGTTTTCCTATGAACTTGTTCAGAAGCTTGATATTTGCAAAGGTTCCTCTCGTCATCACAGCATCATTACCTCTCCGAGCTCCGTAAGAGTTGAATTCACGAGGTGTGAGTCTAGAATAAAAGCAGTATTGCAGCATGTCTAAGTTTTCAGTGCAAGATGTGAAGAACTATTCATCCAACAATTGTAATTATAAGTCAAAAACCCAATGCATAAACCACTGCTAGGTTATTTAGGAGGACAGCTGCAATGCTAAGTTCATTTTCTACAACTTCATTATAACATGCTATGAGCAGTAGGGTACTTAGAAGAATTATGGGAAGCCTATTGTAGGTAGCAAGCCCATTTACTAATCCTGTTACCTCTACCAGCATCATTATTAACAAGTGCTGTACCAGAATGAGAGCTTTACTCAAAAATCAACCGATCACCCTGGGATTAAAGGCCCGCTAATTCTCTCTTGAAATATTTCTCATCCAGACTGAACACAACAGACAGAAAGCAGAGTCCACACTGCATGCTAGTGCTTTGCCATGCCTCACCAATACTGCAATAACAACACACCTTTGCAATATCAGGCAACCCAGTAACTTCAGAAGCATTCGGTATCACACCTCTGCTGAATAACAGCCTGGCGCCATACTGCATTCTGTGTCTTTTGAGAACTTTAGAAGAAGCGAAAGGCACCCAACTCCTGCTGCAGGATGCCCACTGCTGCAGAGGTATGTTAGCACACCAGCTACATTCCTTCATCAAACTGGGCTTCATTTTTTTTATGGTGTGTGTTTCTGGAGCTCCTGCTCTGTTTTGTGCACCTGGCTTGGAGGTGACGGACAGGAACAGTGACTAACCTCACCCTAACAGAGCATGTCACCCAACTTGTAAATGAGCACACTGCTTTTGCTCTGGCAGCAGATGTTACTGTAAGGACAGCTGTGAGAACCAGCTCCACCAGTGATGGTCTCAGCTGCTGGATGTAACCTTCCGCAGGCTGCAAGAAAGGCCATTACTTACCACCAGTAACACTTACTACGTAGCTTATCCCTGGATAAGTTCAGCTTTATGTAGACAGGAATTTATAACGGAAAGCAATGTGCTGAATGGTTATTTGGCAGGTAAAGCAGTCCTCCAGTGTAATTAGAGCTGTTTGATATGAAAAGTCCCTACCCTTTGTTGGTCAGATACTTTGCAGCAGCACTACTCCTTGCAATGCTTCCAGCAGGGGATATGTGATCTGTGGTTACAGCATCTCCCAAATAGAGCAAGACGTGGGCGTTCTCTATGGGCTGTGGGGAAACCGGTTCTTTGGCCTAGAAGGGAAGGGCAAGGGGAAGCGACAACAAAAATAGAAAGCACATTTTTCTTCTGAGATACTTACAGATACAAACCACATCTAGAACATAGGAAGGCACCCTGATGTGCAGGCTCCACACGTTCCAGAGATACAAATGGCATTTAAAAGACCGAGACATACTAGTGATAATCAGACTTGTTACTCAAACATTGGAATAGTGGTTCCTTTACTTAAGCATAATGCATATGATCTGGTGAATAGACCCAAGGTACTCACAAGTTTATCAAAGAAGGAAGGACATCTGATATAGGTAGATTTTAAGTCCCAGGGAAATAAGGTTGACTCTGGTGCTTCTAGTAAATTCCATCGTTTGTTTCCTTTCTACAAAAATGTTAGCAAAAAAGATCAGAGAAATTTATGTACAATCTATTTATATTCTGAAACAAAAGACTTACTGGTGATTCTTTTTAATTTCTATTATACACTACAAGTTACCTTATTGGGTATTACTTAAGAATTACTATTTACTACAAGTGTCCATCTCTGTTAAGTTGTCCTATACAATAACAGAAAAAACCTGACAAACTGATCATATTGATCAGGAAGATGTTATAAAGCTACTATGAAATGCAATCCTTAAGTAACCTAAAACAAAAGGCCATTCTTACCTCCACTTTTTCTTTCAATTCCTTAAACATGGATGATATCACACACTCTTCCTCCACTGCGTGAAGTTCACTTCGGGTGGGCCAAATGTCTCGTAAATAAATACTTTTGCCATTAAAGCCAACACCTGGGTGAGATTTTAAAGCAGAACAGTCATTCTGAATAATAAACTATCAGTCCCCATCTTCCTATTAGAAAGTATCTGTGTATTTAGGTGTTCAGAGGTGGTACCAGATGCGCAAAGAATCTCACCAGTATAGCAGATGCTTTGCTTTAGCTAGGAGCAGCACCAGTATGACTGTGATTTCAAGTATACTGGCTTTGCATGCTGAAGTGCACGAGGAGAAGCCTCGTCTGCATATGCATCAGATGCAGAAATACAAGATGTAAGGAAATACTTACCCAAGGGCTCAGTTTCAAAGTCTATTCTAACAGTGCCTGCAATAGCATAAGCAACTACTAGCGGTGGAGAAGCAAGGTAGTTGGCACGGACACAGTCACAGAGACGTCCTTCAAAGTTCTTTGTTCCAGACAATACTCCGCAGGCAACTATATCACCCTGAAAGGCAGACCCATATATGTTTTTCTAGGCTTCAGTAGCTTGTGCTATTTTTTGCTGACAAAGTCAGGCAGGCTTTCAGCATTTCACTTGAAATATTTATTCTAATACTCCCAATTTTAAGGCATTTCGCTCTTTCCCACTACTCTTCTCCCTCTTCCTTTTCACTCTTGACCCTCTGATGTGTTCTCCAGTCACTTCAGCCAACTCCTCTCCTGTCTTTGCCTTTTACTTCCTGTATTTTTCTTTTGCTTCACAGGAGACAAATGCTGCAGCTGTTTAGACACTGCTGGTTAGATTCTGACAAGCATAGAACTCTTTAAAGCCTTCCTACACATTGCATCCTTCCTAAGATTAAATACCATGTATTTTATCTTGAAATGTCTATCTCTATTCCTCAAATGCTATTTATTACATTTTTTTTACATAGCAGTGCATTACCTTGGTCTATGTCTGACATGAAGACGTGCAAAACATTGTGCCAAGTTCAGACCAACAATAAAGCCTACTGTGCACAAACTACAGTTAAGAACTTTTTTTCTGTATTCAACAAGCCTTAGAGCTTTACCTGTTTTATTGCATTCCTGATGGCTTCTGGCAAGGGGGCAGTGTTTCCAACACAGGTTGAGCACCCATAACCAACAACCTCAAACCTACATTGGAAAAAACCCCAAACCATTAAGTAGCACAATAAATGATCACAAGCAACATGGTAGCAAAACAACTGCCTCTTATTAGCAATTGCTGAGATGATATTTTTTACCTTTGACAACTAGAGCTTTTAGGAAGCAAACAGCAGACACTACATCTCTGATACAAGCCTGAAGACACAAGGTAGCACCTTTGTAATTAATCAAGTATCTCAAGATGTTGTTATTTCTATAAGCGATGGCAAAGTGAAGGCAGTAACACTGCTCACAAATCGCAGTTGAATTATGAACATAATCTGTTATTGCTACATAGCTACCAGGCTGAACAACCCAAGACAGCCTCAACTTTAGGAAAAGACCAAGGCTGTCCTGACAAGTTTACATCCCATTTCCACTTTTAAAATATACAAACAAGTGCATCTCGTCTTGCAAGACACTAACAATGAAGTAGGCTGTTACTGAAAAAAGAGCTCAGATGAGGTAGAGATAAATGGCAATATGGGACTAAACCAGAGGAAACCACAACTTTAAGACAGCAAGCAGTTAAAATGACAGGCTATTTATTAAGAACTAGCCACCCCAAGATGAGCATTAACCATATTTATCAACCTGTGTAAAACCCACGCACACTGTTTCCCTAGAACAACATGTGAAGCAGGAGCCCCAACTTACCCGAGCTTACTGAGGTATGGCAATACTCCACTTGAACTGAGGTAATGTGTAACCATGCCACTGCCTGGAGATAAGCTTGTTCTGATGTAGGGTTTAACCACTAGGCCAGCTTCAACAGCTTTTTTAGCCAGGAGCCCTACCAACAACATATCAAAAAAGAAAGAAAAAAAAACAAAACAAGAAAAAGAGAGACAGCTTATGTTTTCAATATCCGTTAAAAGAACATCTACATGATACTACCTTAATTCAATTAAGCATAAAAACCCCAGGATGAGCAGACCTTCCACTTATTAAATTATTACAGGTTTCTATTCCCATTCTTATAAATTAGACTCCTGTTTCCCTTTCTACAAGAATAACCTATTTCCCCTGTTCTAGCTGACACTGCATATCCATTTACTGCTCTTCTGATACAGGCCACAGAGCCTCAAAGGGTCTGCCTTGGCCACAGAGGACCTCAAAAGAAGAAAGCAGGGTCTGAGAGGATTAACTGTTCCAGGAGAGTCATATGCAGCTTCCAAAGGTAGGGTACATACTCCTCAACTAAAGGCTAAGGCACAGAGCAGTGGGTCAGCAGTCTAGATTTTCCTTCCCGACTCTGCAGCTACCTATAGTTCAAGCTACTGTCACTCAGACTGGAGTCAAAGCTAAAGCCCACCCCTTTCATCAAGTGGGTTGCTATGTGCATCCACTTGGACAGAGCCCTAAACCCAGTTACCTCTTGAAATACCACCAAACATAAGTAGTTTTAAACTCCCACCAGCTGGACTGCTTTATGACACAAATTTTGAGATGCTATTACTGAAAAATAGCTTTTGTTACACACCCTCCAGAACATACAAGCAGTCTAAGGCTAAAAGTTTACTTTCAAACCTTTAGGCTGTATCATTACAAAGTAGCTACAAAAGTAAAGGTAAAGGCTGTGTAAACACCGAGCACCATGAAGATCAAGGTAGCTGTCACTAGTCACAACCTACCTGCAGCAAGCATGACAGATGGATTACAGTTATTCGTACAGCTGATCACTGCAGCAATGACAATGCAGCCATGAGATAGCTTGTATTCATTTCCTTCATACTGAACAGGTACAATGTCATCCTGTTTCTCAACTGCAATCTGAAACCCTTTCACACCAGACTAAACAACAAAAAAACATGAGTTGTTATTACGGTAGAGAAAGCAGGACTTCACAGCAAGACCAAGCCAACCTTCATTTGAAAGTGATCCTGCCAGGAACCCTTAACCAGATTCTAAAAGCAGCCCTCAGTTCATGCCTCGCAGCACATACACACTGGTGTCCTCCTTCCTGCTTCAGCCCTGCAACAATTGTGAACAAATGGCAGTTAAAGCGTGGCTGATGCCATGCTCATTTCCTGCTACCCACAAAAGAACAAACCCTTCCAAGCAATGCTATATACTCATTTCTGACCTAGAAGCATACCCCAGGATTTTAACCCAAAGAGGATTAGAACTGAAAGCAGACTGGCTCCATTAACATTCCACCCTCCCCCAAGCGCTTCAGCACTCAGTCATTCTCCAGAGGCCCCTTTCAACCTCAACCACTCCGTGAGCCACCATTAGTTATGATTTCTGATCCTTCTGTATCATACACCTCATTACAAGCCAGAAATGTTAAACCAACAGAAAAAATTTTAAGGTGTGTTCCCAACACTCCTGCCTGTCTTCAATGACAAACATTAAAAATGAAGATGCACTCCTGCATTAGCTGCATTGCCAGATACCTATGGGTATTCCTAACTGAAAGTATCACCTGCAGAGAAAAGTTAATTTCCTCTGTGACATCAAGTTAAGCTGCAAGCAAAAATCACTTGCTAAATTAAGAACCCAGAACACTGATTAGCTATAAGTCTTGGAATTCTTTCTGCATGGTGGGTTTTCTTTTCTTATGGTATTTCTGTTTTGGAAAACTAAGTAAAATACAGATGTTCAAAACACTCTGAAAATGAGAACGTTTCCCATATGCTTCAGTCTTTTCCTCCCTAGTGCTGTAAACTGTGAAGTTCATGCTCCTGACAAAGACACCTCTGATTTCCCAGCTCCTGTCCTCAGGACACTTGTCACACAAGAAGAGGACCACTGACTGGGCTGTTCATACTGTAACAAGGAGGGTGCAGCAGGTATGCAAGGCATAAGTAACGTAACATTTAGTCATGGAGATTGCAGGAAGTACCTCTTCAAGAGCACATCAGCTGTACAAACCTTTTCATTTAAGCAGGCTTGGAAGTCACTTTTCATGTTGTCAACAGCAACTCTATCTTGGGACCTCTTGGGGCCACTGACATAGGGAGTTATAGAACTCAGACTAATTTGCACTACCTAAAAAAACCAAGAAAAAGCTTGTTACCAACCCCAGCTCAGCACTGCACCAAATACACTCGAGACATCCAGGGCCTCTTGCTTAAAATCTGAATGCCCTGAGATACTAAAACTCTGGGTTTCCATTTTCAAGACTGCTCACTGTAAAAGGCTATCCATCTTGTAACAAGTGTTTTAACACCATCCCTAAGAGTTCTGCCATCCATGAGACTTCCCTCATCAATCAGGAGCGACAGGAATTCAGCATCTGTTAGTTGACAGGGAAGTTATTGCACTTCCTCCCCTCCCCCACCCCATTTTGCAAACATATTCTGCTTCTCAAAATTCTGAGTTAATACATGCAAACTTTTATTAAAGCAGTGAAAATTACAGCAGGAGACAAGACTGTTAAACCACTACTGATGTGTATGTTCAATTCTCATAAACAAGTAATTTCAAGCATACCTGGGAATACTCTGGTTCTCTGGAAGAACTCTCATCATTTCTAAACAACTTCACAGCTTTAAGATACGCTTCCATGACCTCAAGCTTGGCCTTGTCAAAACCTTGGGAAGGTTATTCAAACATTAAAAATAAACAAATCAAAACACAAAAGTCTCAAATTAAAGCTGCTTCAAGCATATCATCCAAAGAACATTTTTCAATAGCTTCAGGAGCTATTCAGGAGTGATACACAGATTAAAGTACTTAAACTTTTTCTTCAAGTAGCTTAACTTTCTTTCTTATTAAGGAGCAAAGTAAGCTGTTCCAACTCTAGCAGTTGCAAGTCTATGTAAATTTACAGATTTGCCCTTAAGTTCATAAAGATTGTGTCTGTTAAGATTTACTTGTTTAATACAGATCATGTGCTTAGGTGACAACAGGCAGTATTACTGGTCACTGTTGGAAAAGGTTTCATTTGCTCTGTGCTGACCAGACAAAAAAATGTTTTTCATTAAATATCAGTGACAGATTTCAGTTTCAGACAGGTTTCCTCATGTGTATGAGCCTTGGTTGGGTTTTGGTTAGGTTTTTTTGAGATCTGTTACCCTGTAGCTTTCTCTATTTGCAGAAGCTTGATAAGGAACAGACATCTTTGTAGCTTAGCTTAAAGCATGAGCAAAATAAGGGTGAAAACAGCAGAAATGTGTTGTGATTTGTTTTGCAGTTACACTTATTTCTAGGAATCATTTTAGGTTTTGATTCTGTAGGGACTCTACAGGTGGTTACAGGATTCATTTTGTATCAAGAAGACTTGTGTTCCATACTCTTTTCAGATTAAGAACGAATATGCTTAATACCTTTCTTTTAAAGATACTATCTATGGCTTCAAAAACAAGGACACTGGATGTTAAAAACACTAACATAACGTTAGTAAATCAGGCATTAGACAAACAAACCAGGCTGGACACAACCTCAAGGGCAAGTCAGCTATCCCCATGCCAGCGCTGTGAAGACAACTACAGCTTCACTTCAATCCACAGGATACGCAGAGACAAAGCGGGAAATATCCATGCCAGTAGAACAGGGAATTAACTCAGACCCAAATGCCACACACTAAGCATCCCACAAAGAAGTGTATCCCATGAACAGCCTGTTACTGTACAGCAGAATTTCAGACATTAAATCCACATCAGAACTCTACAGAAACTCACTGCTTGAAGAACTTTGGCCTTTTACACAGAAACCACACTGCCATGTAACTAAGCCATGATTACAACGAATTGGTATTTTTGTCTTTACCTGCATGCCTTAAGTGCTTCAGTGTCACATTATCAACAGGGAAAAAGCTCAGAATAGCACCATATTCCGGGCACATATTTGCTATTGTGGTTCGGTCTGCTACAGACAGCTGGGAAACTCCACTCCCAAAAAACTCAACAAACTTTCCAGCGACGTCAGCTTGCCGAAGATGCTGTTTAAAACAACGCACAGAACAACATTCATTAGGTGAAGAGGTATGCTTGCTGCAACAATTCACAGTTAGCAAGTCATGAAAATTTACAACAAAAAGCTGAAACCTAATAGCCCACATTTGGAAAAAAAAAAAATCAACCCCAAAACCACCCACACCCAAGCCCTGTTTACATACTCGGTTCTAAAAATCTGCACTGGAAGCTGATGTAATTAAACACACTTCCATCTGCATTTGAGTTCACCACGTTTCCCATCAAGAACAGACACACACTTTTTAAAGCATGCCAACACGAGCATATTTATTTTCAAAGCCACCACAGCTTGTCAGTGCTTTGACATGAGCTCTTCCCCCACTGCAGCAGCAACAGTTTGTGCCACCCTGACAAAACCCCGTCTTCAGAAAATATATTCTGGAGTTAGTTACACCAGCTGACAGCCACACACAGGCCTTGTGCCTTGCGGGGGTATTTTAGAACCAAAAGGGTGCCCAGAAAGGAAAAAAAAAAAAAAAAAAAAAAAGAGGCAAACAAGGCATCTCTCCTGACCCCAACCCTCCACATGTACTATTCAATTTTTCAGTTATTTTTTAGTAAATAAACCGTAAGACAGGAAAAAACCCAGCACACTACTTTGGAGGACTCAAAAATGGTTAGAGATTACTGGTATCACCTTTTTGCACTGCCAAGATTAAAGGGATACTAAGATACTCCCAGTATTTAATGTAGTTCTCAAATACCAGTGGTAGAACTTATAACCAACTTGGCTTTGTTTGAGACTTGCTTACCTTTGTAATGCTTAGAACGATATCTATGGATGTAGCAAGTGGGCTGGCTGCACCCGTCAGTTCACACCCAACCACCTCAGGCAGAGTGAGAGTAACTGGCATCCCCAGCATCACCGCTTCCGTTTCAATCCCCCCGACGCCTGGAAGGAGAACATCAGGTGTCTTTTCATCAGTTCACTAACCGACCATAAATAACTTGGGTCCCAACATCTAATAACACCACTCTTCTTCAGCCTAAAGGCCACAGCAAGAGATGTAGGAGCTCTCCTAAGTATTTCTATATTAAAAATGAAGTCAAACAAGACTACTGTTGAAGGTCAACTTCACAGTAAACTAGAAAATATTTTATATCCAAAACTAACTTCCCAGGAGATGAGAATCCTTCATACAAATGTTGTACCACATGTACAGACAGCACTCCTTTGAATATCAATTGGTTCAGGGCTACTTTCTCCTTACATTACAAAAAGCAGTTTATTGATGGAAAGAAATGTTAGTTGAGGTTATTATTACAAAAATAATTAAAAAAACTCCAAAGAAGAATTAAGACAAAGCTTGTTATGCCTGAGATAGAAACACCCAGTGGGAACAAAGTGTTCTCCCAGTAACGCTTTAGTGTGCCTTTCAAAGTGCTACCAAGTTATTCTTAGCATACTTACCCCAGCCCAAGATACCCAAGCCATTTACCATGGTTGTATGAGAATCTGTGCCAACCACGCTATCTGGATATAGCAAGTCTTTAACTTCAAAAACAACTCTTGACAAATATTCCAAGTTAACTTGGTGTGCCATTCCAGTCTCAGGTGGGATTATGGAAACATTCTTGAAAACCTTTGAACTCCACTGCAGTTTTTCAAAAATAAGAAAAAAGAAGAGAAACATTTTTTCCAAGGTAAATTCTGTTCTTAGAACATAACTAAAATGACAAAATTAATATGCAATGGAACAGTACTTGCTGTTTATGTGACTGGCTTTTGCTCATTTGTCAAGCAGAGGTAGGTGATCCCCTTGGACTCTACGCATCCGTAATCATTAACAAAGCCATTCATTCTGTTCCTGCTGAGGGCTGAATCAATAATTCATACCTCCTCTTCAAAAGCAGGGCTGCATAAATCTCTCACCTTCCAGTTGACACAAGTGATTCAGAGCACAACGAGACTAGTATTTAGCCAATAAACCTGAGCACTTGTATTTATAGCAGAATTTAGTTTAGGTTTTACACTCCTGGATGAGGCTGAAGGTGCAGCTTAGAGGAGTGTCTTGCTACATGCAAACTCAGGCTCTAGATTAAAAAGCCAACATGGAAAGCGGTAACAAGATTCAGCTTGGCAGCTTCCCTCTTTAATAATGTAAAGCTAATTTGCAACTTCCAGAAAGAAACCTCCCTGTCTACCTTCATGAAAATATTTTTAGATTATTGTAACGCATTCCTGAACCACATTAGCAGACAAAGATCAAATATCAGTGTTGCAGATCCCTGGCTAGGATCTCACCTACAGTCACCACACAAGACTTGCACTAAAACCAAGTTTACCAGCACTGCTGCCTAGTTTGAGCGCCACAATGCTTCAGCAGCACCTTCTATTCAACATTCTGTTCAACTGGAGTAAGATTTCTAGACAGAAAGATAGATACATGAACCTTTCATCCAAAAACTCGCTGCGAACTAAGCACTGAGCTCATTAAGAAGCATTTCTGTTCCCATATTATATGCAGATTTGAGAGTCTGACATGTCCTGACTACCTTTGATTTATCATCTGAACCTGACCACTGGTAGACAAATGGAGCAAGCTCTTCAACCACCCAGAGCACACCACCACACAAAGCCTGCACAGACATACCTTAAAAAACTGAAGTCTCTCTCTGTTTCTGCCAAATTCCATCTCTTGATTTTTCAGTACTGTCTCAGGCCTAGAAAGAGATGAAGTTTATGAGCACTGCCATAATTCATTTCAAATTACAGAAGAACAAGTTGTTATGTTTGCTTGTTTGAGGAAAGACTTATTTAAGCCTGCAGCAAAGTTTGAAGTGGTTTATTAGAACAAAGGTAATTCCTTCCCTGCAGCAAGCTTTCTGTAGACAGTGAAAAATAGCTTATTTTATCTGCACTGTGCTTGAGAACACATTTATTCTAGGTATGGTTTGCCTAAAGCATTTGATCTCAAAACCTCTCATTTTAGAGATCTATTGCCAGCATGTACTACAATTCCTTCCCTTCCCTAATCAGTAGCCTTACAGATTGCACACCTCAAAATTCAGTTATAGTCAAGAACCAAGATGTTCATTAGTTCACTTAAGAGTCCCTCTTCATATGCACTAAGAGCTGTGTAGCAGCTGAGTAGAGAGTCAGGGCAATTGTAACTACCCTCCATTTCTGTATTTTTTGCCTCCAAATCACAATGTTTCCCCCACTCATCAGTACAGGTTTATGAAATCGCCTATCTTGTCTTAGTAAGTGTTACTGATACTCATTATAAAGGAGTCATCTACATTTTAAGAGGTATAACCTCTGCTTTGAGAAGGTGGACAAGGAAGGGAACACACTTGCTCTGTACCAGGAAGGAAGTCTACAATTTTCTGGAGGATGTGTTTTACACCACGACCCTTCCCTTTCTTCTCTGCAGCCTCAGAAGGTTAGAGGCCATCCTGCTTTGCAAAGCCCCGAGGGAGAGTCATCATTCATGTTCAGCTTAATAAATACCGCTGCTGTTTTGCTGCCAGAAACATCAATACTGCTGCAAACATTGCCAATTCTGCATTCCCACTCCTGTGCTGTGCAGCAGTATTTGCACAGCTATAAGATTACCAAGACCATCAGCCTCACATCACTGTGGGATACAGATTTGATCAGCTTTTAAATTCTATACCTGTCCCACAGGAAGACAGGGATCTGAACGGTCTCTCAGAGAAGAGGTGGCAGCTGAAAGAGGAGGATGATTGCATGTAATTGTCATAGATGGAACGGTAGGCAACAATCTGTTAATAATATTGACATTCTGGACAAGGCAGATTGATGAGGCTCCCCCAGGCCATTACATACAGGCAGGATACACACTGAATTTCAACTCAGTGACAGATGGACTGTGACATTCCCTCAAAGCTGGGGAATAATGTAGAGGCTAGTTCTTAGATTGTCTGTAAGAGCAATTGTAACTACCCTCCATTTCTGTATTTTGGAATTTGAGAAGTTCTCAAGGAAACACTAAAATTTACTTCTAGAAATACACTGACTCACTCGAGGTTTGCTTTGTATCATCCTGAGAATTACTCCCATGCTTTGCTGTCCTTGTAAAGAAACAAGGGAAGCCTCAAAAATTAAATACCACAGCTGTGAGTCATACAGTTGGCTATCAGCACTAGATTTAATAAAGACCTTCTAGTAAAAAAAAAATATATATACACAATATTGTAGACTAATTCAAATCTGTTACATCAGACCTTCTCCTAGATGCTGAAACCTGTCTATGGCACATATGAAAAGTACAGGAGTGTTTAGAAAAAAAATTTTTTACAAAAATCACATCTCTATGAACAGTCACAGGCAGTGCTTAACAACACAGAAGGGTGCAAACATTACAAAAGGGATCTTTCATACTCAGGCACTGGCTGAAGATGGAAAGGACAGAGGATAGGTGTGTTCTCAATCTGCGCAGAAAACTGTCCCAAGCTGCGACTCCCGTCTCCAGCGCCACAGGGCCCCTTGCAGCCAGTCTGGCCCCTGCAAGGCACCTTCCGAGGCTGCACTTTAAGTGGAGAGAGCTTTGCCGTCGCCTTCTGTGACTCGCCACCTCCAGGATTTGGAGCATTCTGTATTGCACTGTAAAATTAAAAAGAAGAATTGCAATATTAGGAATTTTGCTCTTTTTCCCCCCACTTCTCTCCAATGTTTTCTGTAATCTCTTCAACAGATAATAAATTATTACCTCAAAATCATTGATACTTTACTACAACCCCGCTACAAAGTAAAGTACCACTGGAGAAGCTTAGTTAACTAATGTAGTGTGGTAATAAGTGACCAGAAGTGGGCTGTCTGAAAGACTAACACCAGACCAACAGCTCCCAGTTTGCTCACAACAAACCAGAAATGTTTATATACCTTGTTGCAAAGGCTAAACTCAAGGTTTTATCCTTAACAGTATGGGTACAGCCTCATTCAAGCAGTAGACTTACTGAACATGTTTCTTTTAAGACAGTACAGTACATCCTTTGTCAAATCCACAGAGGAATGATTACAGAAACACATTTCTGAAGGAAAGAAACTTGATTATTTCATTACGCTGCTTATACAAATTCTCAAAGGCTCACATTAATTTCATGCACTGTTTAAATCAGAAGACAGCAAAGTTGGGTTTTTCAAAGAATAAAGACCACACAGCACACCACCCTCTATTTGTACAAGATTGTCATCACACAATAGCAAAGAAAGCCTGCTGTGAAAAATGTGTGACTTTTTACCTTTGATATTTACCAAATCGCTGGCTTATAATGAAAGCCACTGCCTTCTTCTACTTTAGTAGCACAGGACACTTAGTTATCCAACCACAGGATACTGCACCGGCTGAGGATACCTTGCCTAAATCCCAACTTAGCCCACAAGCCTCTGGCCAGCAGGAGATGGCAACTACCCAAAAGCAGCAGGAGCCACCCTGCAGCATATGGTTTCTTATCACAGGTCAGCAGCTGTGAGATCCAAAAGCTGCCCAGAGTGAAGCTGCAGAAACTGGATTTATCATTACAAAAGCAGCATGTTAAGACCTCTTGCCAACACTTGGTCTTCCTGATAACTTTGAGCTAGCCTAGTGGCAATCAAATCAGCTGTCCCTCCAGACACCAGAGCTGCCAGACCACACAACTCAAACACATGTGCAATGCAGCAGATGATGGTTTTGCTCTCCTGAGTACTAACCAAACCCAAATCCTGCACGTATTTGGCAGGTCTACAAAAACAGTTCATACACCCATGCCCATTTGACCACAGGCTTCCACCCCCACCACCCCATGACCTTTTCAAATTCCCAAAGAACTTCAGCAATTTACACCATCTTGCAGAGGTTCAAAAAGTGCCATGGTGGAGGGACAAGGAAGAAGGCAGCAGGCAGCTGCACAATTTACTTGGTGTTTACTTCAGCAAACACTGAATAAAAACTGAGTTGGTCCTCTTCTGCAGTATTATGTTCCTAGCAAAATGCAGCCCCAGGCTGTTTTCATCACATTACTGCCTGTCAAAAAAGGAAAACCAGGCTGTCAGTTTTCCAGACCAAATACTTTTCTGGCCTCCTACAAATACACTTCTTCCTCCGCAAATACAAGCAGCCTTTTTTTAATTTGTTGTAAAATATGGGCTTGTAAAATTAGAAAATAAAAACAACTAACAAGTCAATCATAAGCTATGGGCTGAAAGTAGTCTGTCAGTACATCTAGTAGGACTGCAAGGCATGTCTCAAGCTGGGACAAGGCAGTCACATTTAAAAAGTAAGTTTTGTTTAACATCAGAAGTAAAAACAGGGCAAAGGAAAATTGCAAACTAGCTCTGCCTCATTTGCTTCAGATATATTCTTCTCTGGAAACCACAACAGACCCAGTTATTTCAGCCATCTCTTGCCCAGAATTTGGGTTGTCAGTCAGCTCCAGCCATGCCCCCTCAAAACCATCCTTCCTCTCCTTACTGTTTTCAGCCAGCCCTCTTTCAGATACCACTGGGTATAATTTCAGGGATACACACTCATGACCAATCATTTGGTGGGACAGTACCAAGACCAGAGAACATGCAGTTTGGTATCAGACAGGAGTGTAGAGTTTGGCGGGAGGGGAAGAGGCACACTACCATTTGCTGAAGTCAATCTGGAGTGAATGGTCAACAGTGAGATCAGTGGGGCATGCAGGATGGACTTTCGCAGGATCTCCTCCAGCGTTTCTCACAGCTTCCCTCATGGCAGCAAAATCCACCATTGCTGGAATCCCACTAACAGACAAAGAAAATAGCGTAACGACACGGGACGTTTACTCACCAAAATATACCCGCTTCTTTCAAATTTTGAGTCCTGATTTCTAACTCAAGATAGAACCTTGCTACCAAATGAAGCTCCTGCAGTACGTTTTAACACCTTAGTGCACATTACTACTCTTAGAGCCAGCCATGTTTTACAAAATTATGCTGGTTGCTATTATATGCTATCCTGGGGCTGGCACCCCTGCAGGCCCCCTTCTCCACCAGAACCTTGCCACGCAAAGCCACAACATATATGTAAGAGTACCTAAGGTACAAAACTGAGGGGAGGACACTGTTCAACTTTGCTTGCTAAGCAGAAGCGATCTCATTTTTATTGTTATATAGCACAATTCCTTTTTTAATTATCTCACTTCTTGATACCATTAATGAGTCAAAGAAATGAATTAAGTGTAATAATTGCAGATTGCTGAAGTACTGTCCTTTTAGCTATACCATACTCAAATCATAAAGAAAGTTCATATCCTAGAGACTTCTTTTGAAATATATGTATTATTCCCAGATTCAATTAGATTACACATACTTGTGGAGTAAGCAGTATTTAATTTTCAGTTCTCTCTGGCAAGAACTGTATGTATTTCAATGAACTGCCAGCCATCTGGCCATGGCCAAAAAGCCAGCACTTCCATTTGTGTTTCGGCTCTCACCCTACAGTGTTCCTTGTAGGCCAACAGCTTCAGCCTTGCCCACCTGCACAAAGACCAGGGTACCCCAGAAAACAATCCCTACCCTCGCATCGCATGTAGTTATCGCAAGGAATCCGCTGGATAGCAGCAGCAAACAAGTTTCTCCTGAGAACAACAGACCCTCCACTATCAAAGGGTCAGGTGCTGGTCTCAAGCCAAAGAACTGTACATACAACTCTGAGTTTACACAGATTCTTTCAGCAGCCTTGGCATCCGCAGACTCACTTACGTAAAGTCTTGAAGAACAACTCTGGCAGGACAGAAGGGCACTTCAACATTATTCTGTTTTGTTTTCCAGTCCAAGATGTTCATAGCATCTGTTTCTTTCACTAAGAAGCCATCACAGTTACGGATACTGGACTCGAACAACACTCGTATGGAATAAGGCAGAGTATCTAGAGTAAAACAAAGTAACCAGCTTCGTTAGTGCAACACCTTCAGCTTCCAAACCTTTTAAATATCACAACTTTGCATTTCTAAAGAATTTCACTTGGCTAGATATTAGAAGGATGAAAGCTGCAAACTTTTCCAGCTGCCTTTGGGTTGAACTTCATTACACAATACAGAACAGTGAGCTGCATAATGTATACATTATGCAGCTGGAGAAGTGACCATGTGGGATCAGAAGGGAAGATACCAACGGCTTGAGCACACCATGTTACGACAGTGACATTTAAGAAGGTATGCTATGCTGGCAGCAGAGACACAAGCCCACAGCTGGAATAACCAATCAGAGCAGGTGGAAAGCAACAATGAGAACACACAAAAATATTATTTAACTGTAAATTTCACAATTTCATTAATTGAGAGATCAAGCCAAACGTATCCAATGCAAGACATGTATTTCTTTTTAATAAATGGTGATATGAAGACCAGAAACTGTTCTGCTACATGCCCTAAAACTAAACACATTTCGTAAAACAAAGAATAATGATGTTTCACTAAATAGAACTTTCATTTGTTACTGATCTGGATTAAAGTATTGCCTAGAAGCAGCTTTCTGGCACAACAAAATTTGGGGAACTGGCAATCCAAATTAAGAAAGTGGAAGGAGAAAGAAAAAGAAGCAGATGTCGCTATTCACTGCAAACAAAAAAGAAGGTCAAGATGAATTAACATTTCATTAACATTTCTCCCCAAATCTCATTATTTTCAGCACCATTCAAGCAGGCAAATGGCTTTATGAGGACAGTGAGAAATATATATAAAACCACACTCATTAAGGTTGGAAAAGACCTTCAAGACCATCTAGTCCAACTGTCCCCCTACCACCTATATTACTTACCAAACCATGAAACAATTAAATTCAGGCTTTAAGAAAAACCTTAGATTTGATGGTTTCGAGCTAATCCAGAAGTTTGTCCACAAACTATTAATACAGGATTTGCTGGCTCTGACCTCATTGTGTGCCTCTCTCAGATATTGCCTAGTTGGACAACAGCAGATAAGTCATTCACGAGACCGTAAGAATGTCATCGAAAGCATGTCTAACCAGTTGTAATGCCACCGCTCACTCTACTAAAAGCCCAGTTATCAGAAGAGAACCATTTGGCTTTTTCTTGGGTTACAAACCACACGCAGCAATAAATCTAACAGGCTGCTTTGCAGCCACCAGCTATGGGGAAGCAACTACTTCTCCCTATTAGGCACCAGCAAGCTCACATCCATAATACTGCGTGTAGTTTGGGGCCTCCTGGAATGCAGGAGATCTCAACAAATGAGATACATCCAGTGAAGGGCCCTTAAGACGGGTATGGGGCTGCTGCACCTGACTCACAGGAGCAGTTGGGAGACCCAGGTTCATCCACCCTGTGAGGAGGAAGCCAAGCGAGCACCCTAATAGGAGCTGCAGAAGGCGAAGCTCAACTTCCCAGAAGCGCACAGAGAGAGGACAAAAAAGCCATAAGGTGCAGGGATGCTGTGACAAGGAAAGAGAAGTTCATGGAGAGGATGATTGAGCGCAGGAGCAACCAAGCCAAGGGAATCTCCACACACACCAATTTATGGAGCTCAACTGAGAAAAGCTCTTGAAGCCAGCTCTAGTTCCAGCAAGAGGCTGGACACCCCCTCCAGATGCCCCCTCTGCCCTAAATCATTCTTTCTGGTTCCCATTCTCCCCATAACCAAATACTATTTTAAACACTAGAAAATCAGATTCTCCCTAGCAAATTGGCAAAGAAATCAATTAACATTTCCATTAGTAATCCAATTAACTTAAACAGGCGCTTATTGTCACATAATAGTCAGAAGCCTCAAGGCAGAGAGAAAGCAGGTAAAACCCAAAATTAATGTTCTAGCAACAAATGCAATGAGCAATTCCAGATGCTGGATTTGCTACCCATGCTGTTCTACACTGTAATGAAATTTTACTCAGTATCTTGCTAATATCTGGTTACTAAGAAGCTTCCAACTTCTGCACAGAAGTTCCTAGGGGAAGACAAAGACACTCTTGGTCTAGCCTTTTTAGACACCTTCTCCAGATATCTTCAGGAATATCCACTGCTGCTCACAGCTTTATGGCACCTCCTGATGGGAAGTAGTATCCTCTGTTTGTATTTCCACTCCTGTCGCAAGGCTTGTCAAAAAACCTGCTGTACAAGTGACTGCTTTTGTTACTACCACACTACTGCTTCTGCCTGCACAAAGCACCACAGAGAAGAATTCTACCTCATTCTAAACCTGAAAGATTCACTTTGTTACTACAAGTAGTAGAAATTTGCAAAACCACACAGCTGCAGCAGAAAATTTTCAGCAGCCATTGCAAACTAACTCCCCTCTCCCCTTCACACAGGGAAATAATTAGTGCTGTGAAGTACGGGTTTGGAGTGCAATTATCCACTGGTAAGTCTTAACTAAGAGAGAATGATGAAAATACTCTTTGGTTATCTGCAAGAGTAAAGCCTATACCAACTGACACCAATCAACAGCTCTCTCCATGCACAGGTATTCCACTCTCCCTTCACAGACATATAAACTTTTGTTAAAAGGCACCCAGACACAGAGACCCAATAAAAGTCTTCTCAGCACTTAGTGTTACACACTAATGGCACACTGAGATTAAGCAACCGCTTGCACACCACAAAACCTCATCTTTCTGCAGCAATTGCATTAGAAGCTATGCCTGAGTAAACAGTTACTATCTGAAGCTGCTGGCAAGGTGAAATTAGAACACCAGGAAGCAGCACAAAATTGTAGTAAAAACTATATCTGTTTTTGACTTACTACATAGGAGTTCTGTCACTTAATTTTTTCTCCCCAAAAAAGACAAATTATTTTGATTTGGAGCACTGCTGACAACTCCAACAACACTGCCTTACTGAAAAAGAAGCTACATGAAGTATTACCCCCTGCCAGCTTCATAAAGCAGTAAGAGAATAGGACAAAGATACTTTTCAAACACACCTATTAAAGATCCACATATTCATCTGCCAACAGCTTACAGCAGTAAGCAGTGCATGCCTACTGCCAGTACCACCCTAATTAGAAACAACTGAAAAGTATCATTACCATACTTGGCACCTCCAAGCTTCGAGACATTGTAGAACTTCTTTTGTGGGTGGTTTCCTAATGCTTCAATTACCGACTGGTAAGGGCTTCCTGGGGGGGGGGGGAAACAAAAGTTAGAGCCATGAAAGAAGGGAAGGTTTGAGTATCTCTTAAGAATAGCCATGTGTTTCCGATTTTACAAAATATAACACTACACTAGGACTATAAGTGAAACATAATAATGTAAGCAAATAATAACATGGAAACTTTTCCAAATGGATTGAGACATGGAATGATGTACATGTGTGACTGTGACTAATTTAAAAAGTGTATGTAGTAGTAGGTATATAGAGGACATAGAAGTAATCAGCATAGTCACATGCCTGAACACATTTGGCCTTTGTTGTATCTACAAAACAGGATAAATGCACCTCACCAATTCAGGTAAGAGAGACAGATTTCGGTACAGTAGAAAACGTGAAGCATCGAGTGCCAGGCTAATGACAGGTAAGCAAGAGCAAAAAAATATATCTCATGACAGCTATTAGGTAGAGAGAATAGCTAACTTCTTCAGAAGGGAAGCAGTAGTTCACAAAAAGAACATTTTGATTCAACTGCTAGCAAACTAAAGGGACAGTGCCAAGGATACACTCCCTCGGGCCTAGAGAGCTTCCCGTACTAAAAGTTGAACGAAGCCTAGCTCAGGGACAGCAAGGAAAATGGTGTTAGCTCTGACATCACCGAGCTGCTCCCATGAGCACAACACCAAACGCTGCATCTGCAGCGAACACTTAGCCTTTGTCTGCTGTTTGCTTTGATCTTAATACGCTACAGTTGCGCTTTCATCGCAAAGCAAACGCTACATCGTCAACAGCTAACGAACTGCGTCACTTGACCACCCAAACCAGTAACGCGACCCCCCAGCTCAGCTCAGCGCCGTTCAGGCCTCGGCCCGACGAGCAGGCGTCTGCCCGGGCACGACACCGCTCGCCCGCCGCAGCGCCTGCAGCGGAGGGAACTGAAAGCGGCACGAAAATGGTCGGCAGGAATAACGGGAGGCCCGGCGGGACGGACATACAGCCGCCACCGAGCGGGCGGGCCCCGAAGCCTGCCCCACCGTCGCCGAGAACAAAGCGCCTTCCGCGGCGGGGGCAGCCGCCGCCGGGGGCGGTAACGGGCCCGGGCGAGGGGCGGCGGGTGCCCCAGAACAGCGGGGAGGGGACGGGAGAGGGGTGCCGCCCGCTCGCCACAGGCCGGGGGCCGCGCTCCCGCGGAACGAACGGCCGGCGGTCGCAGAACGGCGCCGGCAGAGAGGGGACGGGACGGCGGGAGACACGACCGGCCTCGCACTGCCTCACAGCGCCGGCGGCCGCGCTCGGGCCGGGCCGGCCCCGCTCAGCCACTGGTGGCGACGAGGGGTGCGAGGCAGCGGCCCGGGCCGCGGGGGTCCCGCCGGTTGGGGGAGCGGCGGCCCCAAAGGTGGAAGCAGCACGGCGAGCGGCGGCGGAGCCGCTCCCACTGACCTGGCCTGAGAGGGTCCATCGCTGCCCACCATATTAGCTTCGCGGGGAGGGGAGCGGGGGGCCGGGGGGAGCTGGCCCGGGCGGGGCGGCCCCAGCTCTCGCGAGACTGGGCCCGGCGCCCCGCCTCCGCGGGTGTAATGTCGCGAGAGCTGGGGCAGCCCCGCCCGGGCCACCCACCGCTCGCGAGACCCCCCGCGGCACAGCGAAGGAAAGGGCACGAGATCTCGCGTGGTTTTCCGAAGAGGGCGGAAGTAGCAGAGAGACGGAAGGGGGCTGCTCTCGCGATGCTTGTGAGGCCGGTGATGACGACACGGCGGTGGGGGCGGGGCTGCCCTCGGGGATAGCGCTTCGAGCCAGTAGTGCCTGGGGCCTCTGCATGCGCCTGGCCCCGGGCACCGCCTATTGGCCAAGGCCCTACGTGCCGTGCCTGCGGCTGGCGGGGCGGGGCGGGGCTTCAGGCGGGCAGGCTGAGGGTGCCGGTCTCTGCCGGGGCCTTGCCGCGACTGTCCCGCACCAGCCCGAGCTGAGGCCGGTCCCCGTCGGGCCGGGGCTTCGCTCCGCAGTCCCTGGGCTCGGCTCCGCAGCACTCGGCCGGGTGATGGCGCCCGGCGTCCCGCCGCCGAAGGCTTTGGCAGCAGCCCGTGCCGGCGCAAGGCGGGCCCGTGCCCCTCTCTCTGGCTGCAGGGCCGCTTCCCTCCCGCCGGTGGCAAGAGCGAGCAGCAGCGCTGGCTGAGAGGCTCCGCCGTAGGCGTTTGGGGCCTGTGCGTGGGGCGGCAGCAAAGCACCGGGACGGGGCTCTGACGCGCTGCGGAGCGCAGCATCGCTGGCGGCGGCTGAGCTCGGCGTGCCCGTTTCCCTTCGTGGCCTGTCAGTGCCAGCGGCAGGGCAGGAGGTCGCCCGCGCAGTGCTGACCTGGCGCGGCCGCGATCTCCAGCCCATATGGCGCAGATAATGCCTGGGGTTTGGGCCCTACTGCAGACAGCGCTCAGCAGCGGGGCACGGGCAGCCAGGTAGCGAAAAGATGTCTGTGACCAGGGCTCTAATCCATCCTCATTCCTCTTTGCTAGCACCTCTTTTGACCTGAACTGCTTCTGCCTTCCCACACTGTAACACAAGGCCTGCTCATTGCAAGCACCGCACTCAGCACTGGGTAGAGGCTCAACCAGAATTCTGGTGCCTTTTTGCCTGTTGTAGATTGCAGCAGTACCTGATGAATCTTTGAGAGCCCACGGGCAGAAGGATAACGGTGGGAAGGAAGGATAGAAGTGGAGGATGTGGCCGAGAGGTGTCTAGAGGGGCTCCCCTAACTCAGTTGTGTAAAGCGTGTTCAGGATGCCAGAAGCTGCCTGTCTGAACAGGTTATTTATGTGTGACATCTTACCTGTGTCTTTTCCCCTTGCTGGCTCGGTGCAGTCATTTTTCATTACAAAGCTCAGACAACAGCAAGGGCCGCAGCCAAGTACCTCAGCACAAAGGGCAGTTTCACCCTGGGCTCCCTGGCACAGGCAGCTGCCTCACACATGCTTGGCCACGCGTTTGCTCCCAGCGGACTTTGGCAGGAGCTTCCGGCGTCAGGGCTGGGAGGTGTGGTGATGAGCAGATGAAGTGTTGGCAGACAAATGACGGCAGCTTTGTCCCTTGACAAATTCAGATAAGATGCATCTCCTGGGACATTCTGCACCATCCCTGGCCCACTGGTTTTCTGTTGTGGAAGACATCTCTAGTCTCACAGGTCTGAGGCCCTGGTAGTCCAGTGACAAAATGAATTCTGGCTGTCTTACACTGCTGGCTGAAGTCTGACTCTGGTGGGTCAGGTATATCCAGACAAAGGAATTTTAGGGAGAATGGAGTATTTTTTTTCCCACATCATGAATTTCTTAGGACGAAGCATTTACGGGTATGTGCCCTTCTTATGTGTCAGACAAATTTTTGGAAAGGAAATCCAATATATAGTTGGTTTTAACACAATGTTTTGTCATTTGAGGTTTGGCTTTTAATAGTAATTTATACTGAAAAAAATATTTCTTTTAGCTTATTAAAGCACCTGGGCTACTCCACTGTTCTACATGCTGTTTGTGTGATTCTTTTATAATCATGGAGTCCTTTAATGTACTGTCTAACAGGCTAGGAAGAAAGATGTTTCCACAGCGTTTTCTCCCTTTCCCAGCTGCCATCCAACATCCCAAAATAAGTAAAATTAAAGGGAGACCTTATCCAGAAGCAAAACAGGAGTGGGTATGTGGCTGGTTTCTAGTTAAAGCTGACAGAAGCAGGTGAAATGTGAGTGCCTCAGTGAAGAAGAGAATGTGAATAGAAGGAACTACTTTGAGCTCCTTCTGTGAAAGCCCCTTCGTTGAGAGAATTTCAGTATTGTTGTGGTGAACACCAATATATTTTAGCCATCAGAGAACACAGTTTTGTTGTGGAAAGAGCTAAGTAAAGCTCTCAGGTCTGTATTCCTCAGCAGTGTAATATAGAAGAGAGACCATACCAAGGCAGAGAGAACCCAGTGTAATGCAAGGCGTTTTCCTAGTTGTGCCCTTCTTTTGTCTTCTTCCCTTTTGCTATACAGATGGATGAAAGACAGTGGCAGGAATCACCAGACAGCACCCACACTATACGTTCCTCTAGAGGAGAAGTGGGCTGGTCCAGCAGCTTGAAGTATGGGCCTTTGAATCAAGTTGCTTCTAATGCTGGCTACACCAACTTCCATTTGATCACTGTATCTAGAGCTCAAATGCAGTAAAACTGACACACTTCTCCTAAGGCAGTGAGAGATCTTCGGGAAAGGAGAGCAAAGCTTCATTCTCATACCGAGCTACAGAGGAGAAAACCCAGCAACCAAAAGGGGTTTTTCCACTTGAGTCAGTTAGGAGATAAGAATAAAAACTCAGGACACCCTTGTAGAGTATTTACTTAAGAAATTTAGGTTGGTCCAATCAATCGAGTTGAAGATCCACAATGTGCTGGGTGCATAAGACACATAGTGTATCTCTGCATAGACTGTGTCAAAGTTGGAGTTGGTTGGGGCAACTAATGAAAAAGTTCACAGAGACATGTTTGGCATTGGCATATTTCCAGTAACAAACTGAAAAAAGGATTTGTAAAATTCATGTTGGACAATTTGTAAGAAAAAAATAAAATAAGGGCATTCCTCTATGTCTTGTGCCACAGCAGCACAGCCATGGGAATAACACTCCCTGGATTTCCCATCCCCTGGGATATCAATGACCTCAGGCCGATGTTTATTACTTGGATTCACTGAGAGCAATTCAAGTTGCTATGATAATTTTGCCTCTAAAATGCTGGCATTTGGGAAGTCAAAACCTTTGTTTTAACCTCTTAAAAGAGCCACCATTTAGATGGATATACACAACTCTGGAACCCCTCTGAAAGTCCCTCCCAGGCATCCAGAGAATTCTCAGTAAATCAAATGATAACGCTGTAACCTAGATAGCACGTGAACTGTTCTAAAGTTTGGGTTGGGAATAAGGAGAGACTCAAGTATCATGGAAACTGTTTTTCAAAACTTAACTCTGAGGGCTGGTACATTTTACGTCTCCAGGTGAAGAAAGGATGTGTAAAGGATGATTTTTCCCTGTGAGAGAAGTGCTAGTATAAGGGATCCTGCCCAAAGTGTGTGTGGGAGAACCACCTTGCTGTGGAGAGTTCATAATTGCTAAAAAAGAAATTCAGTAACTGTGCTTACTTCCAAATAGATGATAAAATAAAAGAGTAGGATGGTGAACTCTTCTGAAATCAGGCACCTATTCTGAGGTTGCAGTACCGTTGCTCCTCCTGTATCATTAGGGAGCTTGACAAATTGCCTTTTCTAGTTTCTCAGCAGAGGCTTAAGCGTGTGCAGAGTCTTTTCCCAGAGATGTCAGGAAGAAGAAAGGCTGTTTTGTGCTGATGGCAGATTAACTGGACTCTGAGTTGTGAGCATGAGGTCTTCATTTCAGGAAGTGCAAGAAGCGACTGGGGAACCTCAAGCTACACTGTCCAGCACTTAGGGCAGTCTGTGAAATATCAAGCTTAACAGCCATAGAGACGACATCTGTTTTGGTTCAGGCTGTGGTTGTTACTGACATGCTTGGTTTAAATGGATGGCATCTGTTGCCTTCTTTCCTAAACACTGCTGGAAGCTGAGTGGGGAGGCCCAGTTCCGCTCTTTTACCTCAGGATTTTTTACAAGCCCAGGCACTGCTGGCAGAGCTTTCACCCTAAACCTCCGGGAACAAGTGTTTTCCGTCTCAGAAAGATAAAGCTCTCCTGCCATCTGCTCACACAGGCTCTGGAGGGCCAAATTGTTTGCTCTCTTCTCTCCCTGCAGGAGGAGGCTTCATTTGGCAGGGAACACTGTGTGCATTTCTCACATCTGGAGGGAAAGAAGCAAGGAGGGCTGGGTGCTGGGCACCAATGGCTCTGTGCCTTCAGAGAGGGGTGACAGCAGGGAATACATTCCATACATCCATAAGAAAGAAATTTGGGGGAGTTAGTGAAACACTTAGCAAGAATGATCCTAAGGTTACACACTTCAGTACCAGGCCCTGCTGTTCCCTAGTGCGCAAGGGAAGTTTGGATGGCATTCAAGCTCTTTTTAACTGCAGATTGCTATTAACTGCTTCGAATGAGATGACAGCTTATCCACACCTGACAGTCATCTGCAGAAACCTCCAGAGCAGGGCAAACCACCTTCTGCATTTTGTTTTCTGGCAAGTTGGGCCCTGGCTCCCAGCAAGTTCTGTTTCAGCACTGTCTTGATATTTCATGACTTGCACTGTGACCCAGAGGACAGAGAGAGATGTTGGGTGTGCTCTGGCCTTCTTAATAGATTGCACCAAATGAGGCTTTTAGCAAGAAAAAATCCAACTCATGAAGCTAATGACCCCTCAAAACCATACACATCCTTCTTCAAAACCAGTTAGTCTGAAATGTGAACACTGTGTATTCTGTCTTAGAAAATGCTCCTCAAGTCAGGACTAAGTAAGAGTCCCACAGACCTGTTTGTTTAGGAGAACCCAAGAAGCATATTGGGGAAGAAGTCAGCTGTGGGAGCAGGTCTGTCCAATGTTTCTGTCCAAACACTGTCAAACACGCTTTCGCTAGAGGTGGGAAGCCCCCAGCTCTACAAGGAGAGACGTTCAATTGACAGCCTAAAATAGGAGGGGCACCTTAGCCAACCTGTCTCCCCCACCTCTGGACCTGAGCTGAGAGAGGCAGTTTTGCTGCCACCCATCATTGCAGCTCTCTCTGCCAAAAAGGGTTGTGCTTTCTTCTCGGGGTGCAGGCAGAGACACAGACAGAGACTCTTTCCTGATGCCTCTTCAACTACTAGAATTAAATCTTCGCAGCTACTGTAGCTTGCAGGAGGCTGGATCGAGTGGCTCCTGCAGATGGCATCTGCATCCTAGGGATGGAGTGAAATCTAGGCTAGAGCACAGCAAGAGTCTGATTTGATGCAGTGCATTGGAGAGCAGTCAAAGGAGCTTAAGACATACTCTGAACTCTGAACCTTCCCACCAGGATCGCTCATCTGCAGCTTTTTGGTGGTAGGGGAGCTGCTCCAGTCCTAATGTCCTGTCTCCTTCAGCACAGGCACTCTCAACTATTTTCTTTGAAAAGTACACACTCTATTGCTCGCTTCCAAATGCAGTTGGAGGTCCAAGTCCTCCAACCCCTCTTCACCCCTGCATTGCTACCCAAGGTTTCTGCACCCGTCAGCCACAGCAGAGGCAGAAACAACCAGTTTACTGCTGACCGTGCAGTCCTTGCCATCTGCAGTTTTCACCTCCAGATGGCCTGTACAAGGAAATCGCTGTCCTGCTGCCTCTGCTGAGCAGCCCCAGGGTGGGTGAGGAGTCAGCTGGCTGCAGCAGAGCTCACCTTATCCCATCAGTGCACGACAAGCCAGTCAGAGCTATGTGCTCCTGGTGCCCAAGCCCAGTGCAGAGGGGAGAGCAGAGCAAGAGGAACCTGACATCTGCCATACCCAGAACCTCACTTGTTCGTGTGTGCAGTTCCATTTTCTTACTGGGAGCCCCCTACCATGCTCTACTCATCAATTTTGTGCTGAAGGTTGTTGCTGGGAAGTGCAGAAGGAGACTGCTAGGCCTGAAGCAAACACACAGGGGAGGAGGAGGAGGAGGAAGTGGAAGAGCAAATCTCTGAACTAAGTTGAGCAAGATGGTGCAGCTTCCAGAAGGACAGCAACAGCAGGAAGTGGCATTTGCTGGAAGCATTTTCAAAACCAGTTGGAGAACAGCTGTGCTGATTTTAATCCAACTGGACTGAAGTGCCTCCAGAAGAGCCATAAAGCCCTTTGATACCTACCGCCCAGACAATAAAATGTTAATCTCAGTTGAAAGTCTTTGTTCTCTTAGTAGTGGTATTTTTCTATTTAGAGGTAATACACTGCTGCCTCCAATCAGAGGCCCTGCTGTAATAAGGACCATGCATGTGTAACGGAGACTGCTCCTGCTGCAATACCTTTAGCATCTGAGAGATGACAGACAGCTGAGGAAGCCCAGAGTACCAGTGACCATCGGGGGCAGTGGCACAGCCGTTCTGCTACCCCACCACTGTCCTGGGTGTCAGAGACTCCGTGACACAGACAGGTTTTTTGAGGGGGGTAACACTGTGGCTCTGGGGGTTTCTACGAATGTGTGAAAGTCTGAGAGAGCTGCCAGGGCAAATTTAAAAAAGAACAGGCTGAGGTTTTCAGGGCAGTTATGATTCAGATTCTCAAAAGCATATGAGATGATAAATCAGTAGAGGAGAGGCCCTGAAGGGCTACAGGGTCATTTCTAAACCATCCTAGCGAAGTTAGTAGCCAGTCTCCCTCTGGGAGGTCACCGACTCCCATGATGTATGTATGAGCTCCTTGGATAACAAATTAAACCTAATTAATATAGGCTGCCAGCTGTGCTTTCGGCACTGATCTGTAAGTTCTGCTATTCCGATGGTGTGCCTATCTCTTACACTTACTGCCTTGGTTTCAGTAGACCTTAGTGACAGCTTCATATATTTTGTTGTACGTCGGGCAGGCCGTGCCCGTTGCTAGGGGTTCACGAGGGCTCAGGCAGCGCCTGCGTTATCATCCAGGAACCCTGCGATGAGTTTGACAGAAATGAGCCAGGCTTTCTGGTTCCCCATCTGATTGATCCCCTCCTTGAATCTTCTCGGTTCGTTCTCCAGAACTTTCAGCTCAAAATGGGGTTTTTCTATTCCTTTTCATTTTTGTCCCAAAATTTTTTTCAAAATCAGAGGAAGTGGCACAAAAGGACCCTCCAGCCTTGCTGCATCATCAGATAGCATTAGGTGTGAAGTCATAAGGTGACTAGTATTCTGCTTTAGAAGTGCATATAGCTTAGATTTCATGGGATTAAGAGAATCTCCAGGCTGCCAAAAATCTCTTATTGTGGGCAGGCATCTTCCATATCATCAGACTGAAGCTCACGCCATCATCTAAAACAGGAAGAGGAAATTGGAACTCACTTTCCCGTGTGACTTGTGATACTCCTGAGTGCCAAATTTACTGGTATGTTTTCTATAAGTGTCTGCTCTTTTCAGTAAAAATCCTGCCCTAAACCTCCTGATTGTTCCTGGCTAATGCTCCGTTGCTGGCAGGAACGGTTTGAGGCCTGACTGATGTTTCTTGACAAAAGGAATGACAACATTCTGACTCTTTTCCACTTACTGCTGTTTGCTGAGGTATGTCGTTTTGGATAGGGCACTAGAAATGCTACTTATACTGTCTGCAAGTAAAGGTAGCGAGGCCATAATGTACTCCTGTTATTCAGCATGTACTGTTCACATTCTCATGATCCCAGTGATGATTTCCTGCCTCAGACTCTTCTGTACCAATCGCTTTGAGATTTTAAATAACTCTTCCTCCTCCTAGCTTTTGTCTCTTTCTGCCTCCCGCTGCATTAATAGGCTCCATTATGCTATTATCTTTGTTGCCATCAGAATCTAAAGCTGAGGTGAATTCTAGGCATAGCGTGTTTCCATTATTATCTTTATTGGCATTTTGAAGGAATCATTTGTCTTCATTAACTGCAGCTGCATCCTGGAGGATTTTGAAGAGGTACATGCAATATTTTCCTCTTTTGAGAGCTTGGTTTTATGAAGGGCTTTCCCCCCTCCTCCTGCCTATTAAAAAAAAAAAAGTTTCCGCTCCACTGCTGGCGTGACAGCCTAGAAAGCATCTCACAGATGGACTGACTCTCAGAGAGGCAAGCGTCTTAAAATCCAGCAGATCCTAGACTAAACCCTGCTCCTCCCCGGCTGCATTATGAATCAGTGCACCCTGATGTAGTTTCTAGCCCTCTGCAGTCTTCAACGTACTCCATCTTTTTAATTTCCTCTGTAGCTCTGCCTACAGCTGGCAAACTAATCACTGCCCGAGCAATGCACCTCGAAATATTTGTTTATGCTGAGTGAGTCTAGCTGGATTTTCTGTTTCCCATCATCTTAATCTGTATCAATGTTTGGTTCACGGTACTGAGCTCAAAGAACAATTATTTTATTCAGGGGAAGGCAGTGAAGCAGTAGAAAAAACCATCGTGTGAGCTAGCTGTGAAAATGAGAATTCAGCATACTCCTAGCATGAAGAGAAGCAGAGGTTTTTCGCGACAGCACAGGTAAGAGAGTTACGAGGCCTTTCTCTGCACTTACATAAATGTACCATGCAGTTTCTTCCCACCACAAGGTCTACATGGGTACAGACCTCTGTTCCCACAGAATACTTTACAGAGCAAACATCTGGCTTAGCCTTAGACAGCTGTTGAACATAGGTAATTTCAGCTCCACTCCTTTTGCCTTCAGTCAATCCCTCCCATGGCCTTTGTTGCTGTGACCTAGATTGTGAGCAAATGCTTTCTGATGGCATTTCAGAGGAAACTAATCTTGCGCTCACACTGAACCACGACTGGATTCATCTGTGCTCCATACTCGGTGCATGTGTACATTTACTTCTGCCTCCAGCCTTGAGTAGCAACTCCTTAATGACCTGTCCTTATGTGCAGACTCACTTGCAAGGCACAGCCTATGGAAACAAGGTTTTAGAGGGCTTTTCTTTCTCCAAAAGCAAAGCTGCTGCTGCTGACTACAGGGACTAGAGTTTTATAAATGCTAATCAAAGTTTCTGAAATATTAACATACAGAGGGACATGAAAGCCTTTGTTAACAACTACAAAAACATGACATAAGACTGATAGTGACACCCCAGTAATCACCACATACCCGGGTTGTAACATGCTAACCAAATTCCCTATTCAATTGGGTTCCCAAGTGGAGTAACATACAGTCAATAATACACCATGTGGAGAGCAAGATACCAGTATTAGTGTTTTCCTAGGAGTGAGACGTCCTCGTGGCCTCTTGAGCTCCGGGATCAATGAGACAGATCAAAAGAAAAGTGCAAGCAAGAAAGCCAGCTGCTCAAAGGGGCTGTTTTAAATTGCTGGATGTACTTTTGGATTTCTGCATGAAAATGGTGACATTGATATGGCCTTTAGAGAATGATGTATCAACATAAGCCCTGTTAAATGTGCAGCTTCTACGTCATACATATCATGTATGAGGCAGCTTTTGCTTTGTTCATTTATTTCTCCAAACTATACTGCCCATTCCCTTCCTGTTAAAAACACAGAAGCATCTGCTGTTGCAAACCACAAACCTGTCCTTACTGTTTCCACACAGACAATGCAGTTGTCCTGTTCACACCCTATTAAAGCCATGTCATCACAAGGGGACAGTCCAATTTGAGCCTTGCTGGCGCTGTCGCATTTACACAAACACTTACTCTGTAAGAGGGACTGTTCCTGAGAAAGTGCAGGATATACAGACTTGAAACAGGCACCGTCCCAGGTGTGGAAGGGTTTGAGTTTGCACCCCTCAGATGCTTCCTCTCATAGACTAAGAGCATCCTCCACACAACAGCCTAAGTCTCTTTCCAGTCTCCTCTCAGGATGTCGCTGGGACTGTTCCTGCACACAGATACTCCTTTACACAAATGGAGTGCTCCATGCTGCCCGCTGAAGCTAAGGCACGGATGCAAAGGGGAATGAAATCAGCTGCAGTAATTCCTGGCACAGAGGGCCAGGGCTGATGGGCTTCCTTCCAGGGACATCTGGTCATTAACCCTCACAGAATAAGGGCTTTTAGGTCCTTTCAGTCAGGACAATGGGCTGTACGCTAGGAAACGCTAACTTCATGCTGCAGAGGCTTAATCACACCTTTTGGGACTTAAAAGCTGGTAGCTATTGATTGAGGCAAGGGTGGTGAAGCGGGGTCACAGCTGCCTTCATCTTTCACATGGGGTCCATGGAGACCACACGTAGTAGCATGCAGGGTCCCCTATTGATTCAAGTGGCTTGGCAATTAACAAGCCTTGTTTTCATCCTTTCAGTCATTTACCTTTCACCAGATGAAGCCAAGTGGCCTCAGCCAGCTATCATGGCTGCCCAAGCCAAGCTGGATGCACTCGGCTGTAACTCCAGATTAAAGCTGAGCACGGCTTCATTTCACGCACATGAGGGTTGTCCTGAGACACCCCCCCCCCTTCACAACAGATGGGGCAGTGTTTCCCAGGCCCACATTGAGCGAAGAACCCAGTGAAGTGATAATGGTGTGGCTCTGGAGGAAGGCCTTGCTGAGAGAGCTGAGAGGGGAAGCAATGAAGCAAGACTATATTAATGATTGATTTTCTGTTCTGTTCTAATCCTCCTCCTGTCCCTCCAGCTCACCACTGACATACAAGAGATAACAACCTGCATGTGGACCATTTGAACCCTGTGGGGAAGAGGAATGTGTCTTTCTGTCCCCAAGACTACTGGTCCCAAGACTGCAGGGTGGGGGGTCCTCATCTCTTGGTGCAGCACCCAGCCCAGCAGAGTCTAGGGCAGTAGAGGGGCTCAGTCCTCCTCTATGCTCCAGTAATATACTGGTGAATATACTGGTGAATAACTATGGCAGAGGCACAGTCTCAGTCCACAGTTGGCTCTGGGGCTTGAAGCACGCATGAACTTCCCAGCAGGGAAATGGATGTGTCTTTTCATAAATCACTTTGCTGCCCAAATAAAAGAAAAGGCTGTTTCATTTTCATAGCCACAGTTTTTAAAAACAATAGTCAAAAGCACCCAGTTTTTCATGGACACAGATGCTGAGACAGTCAATTAATGCATTCTAACTACAAAGATTTCTAGAAACAATAGAGGATTTCACCACATGTTATGGAGAATACAGCATCCCTGGTTCAGGCTTCATGCAGGCTGGATGCCTTCTGGCTATTCTTGCAATACTAAGCATGAGAAGACAGTAATTATTATACCAATATAAGACAAATGATGCCCTTAAAGTCATATATACAGAGGGCACTTGCTATTTTTATAGTCAGAAATGCAGCTGGCACTTTACAGACTAACTTTAAAAGAAATCCCTTCTGCTTACACCAATAGTTCCCCTCAGCAGCCTTGCCCCAATATCTCCCAGTGCAGAAGTGTGTGCGTGCATGGACAACACATGGTAAGCAGCTTTTGAGCAACTAACGATACTGCTTTCGAGTGAGCAACCTTCAACAGACTGATTGCAGGACTGAGGCCTTAACTAGGTGGAGTGAAAGAGCTTTCCTTTAATAAAAGGCATCATTTAATATAAGGGCATCCTTGCATCTATTTTCAAGGGATAGACGTGTGTCCCACACAAACATCCTCCATTGTAGGAAATCGTGGCTGCAGTCCCTGACCATCCACCTTCCTGTCTTTTCCTACATTCCTGTGCCTTATTCCTAGACTCACCCAGAAAGGTACATCCTGACGCTGGACAAGCAGGGGCAGAGGAGGAACAAGCACTACGTCCTTGACCAAAGGCAAGTTGTTTTGGCCGGCCAGTTGGCACTGGCCCAGCGTATAACTTTCTCCCTCTACCCTGTTGCTTCATGAGGTCTCACACTTGTGTGGGGCACAGAAATTCTCACATTTTATTTCCAAGGATAACCCTCCAAAGCCAGCTAATTCCTTCCACCTTCTGTGCTGCGGTACTAAACTCTGGACAGTGCGGGGATTTAGTGGACTCCGCTGGGAACATATGTCCATATACAGAGAGAAGAGTTTATGTTAAAAAGCACCCTTACCTCTGTGTGGGTTACCATGTTAGTACAATCCTTGCCAGACAATAATGCAGTTTTGTAGGAATAAGCTAAACATTGCTGCTCAGATTGCACTATAGCAGAATGACTGTACACTTCCCAGCACTGGGTAACTGCGAGGCAGATTCATTCCATTCCCAGCCAGTGAGCACTGGGATGTTTGTAGGTTCTCATCATTTCCTTGAGACTGATCTCATCTGTTTATGACCAGCTTATGTGAACTGTTCTCTTTACCAGATGCACGTTCGTGGGCTGCCATCAGATTCTTATGCTCTACTCACTGCAAAGAGTGGCTGCCCCAACCATCCCCCAGGGCCATCGCCTGCTTCTTGCCTCCAGTCTCACAGCTGTGATGGCTGCTATCTGTGAGAGGACCTCTGTAACCCTGTCACTGTTCAATCAGCTCCACAAACTTATTTAGCTCCTGTCTTGCTCAGAGAGACCAGTCTTTTAAATTCTTTTCCTAGTATCTTCTTTAAGACAGAAGCTTTTTCTCCTCACTCAGCAACTTCCTTCTGTGTTTGCTTTGTGTTATTAGGTGATAAAATCTGGCTAACAGGCACCCTAATTATTGCAGCATCCAAATGACGGGCTTCAGGCAAAATGACAATTACTTATTCAAAAATATTCATAAAATTAACATATCCTGAATAAATTCAGGCGTAATTTAACAGGCCACTGCACTTGTTACAAGCACTTAGCACATGCGATTGTTTAAACTTAGTATAGAGCAACTTTGTCTTTCACAAGACATCAGGGTCAGAAGTAGATGTAACTACACTTTCCCCTAACAAGAGCAAATGTCAAACAGTTTAGCAAACTGTGCAGCAATTTGTTCAAATACATGTGAGTTAAAAAGCAGACAAAGAAGCTTTTAATTATGGCAGATTACTCAAACTCTTCCTTAAATTCTGTTTCTCAGCCAAAACCAAAGAGAAAAAAAAAAAGGTAGAAGAAGTTATAAATTCCCTCTCTCTCCTCCTCCCTGCCTTGGAACAGATTCAGGGCTTTATTCTGAGATCCTTCTATGATTCCAAATATGATACTTGAGATTTTTTTAAACTTTTATCTACAGTGCAGAGTGTTCCCCACTGACATAACACACTGAATACTGTCTGTGGTGAGAAAGAGCTGTTTGAGGTTTGTATGGAAAATCTGTACTGCCACAGCGTCAATCCACAGGGTAAAATGAAAAGGCTTTGGGAAAACAAGGGGCTGGTACATTTCCTAGCACTGCTCGCCCTGCCTGCAGTATTCCCTTCTGCCACTGACACCCTGTCAGCTCTGCATCTCTCACTGCATGTTCGGCTGGTTTCCCGAGAGTGGAGGGAGGTCTTTCAGTCACGCCGTCTGTCCGTCTTTCAGTCAGGTAGATGTGAGTAATTTTTGAACAAAACTCGTCACTTTCTATTAAAGTGAAAGCAAGGCCAGAGAGCTCTGGGCTCCTCGTTAGCTCTGCCTGCAGTAGCTGTGCGAACACTCGGTGCTCTGACCTGAGGGCTACTGCACACAGGACGAACAGACACTACACCTTCCTTGCCACCTCCTTCCCTTTCTTGAAAATTCAATTTTGTGTCCATCCTGCTCGGGACTCTGGCAGTGGGGTTAGGAGAAGCATAGCAAGGTGGCTCTCACTCCATGTCCTGGAGTATGCTCCTCGATATTTTTCCAACAGGACGAAATGGCGGCAATAAATCAGTGGAGTAATTCATTCTCCTTTACTTAAACAATAGCAAGGAAGAAAGCTCTGTCTCTGAAAATGATCATTTGACAGCATTTTGACCATTCCCATGGCTGCCCTATGACCAGTTTTGAAGATTCTTTTTGTTGCTGCCACTAAGCCAACAAGTGGAACATTTCTGTATGACCTGTGCTAATGGAAAGCATTAGGGATCCTTACTGTTTGTTCTTCATGTTCATCATAACGTACCGACATCAAGTTCATTAAAGGAATTAGGAAATAAATCACACTTGAGAGACCATGATGCCAGTCAGGTCCAGATGATTCCAATTTACTTCAGTAAAATACTTTTGATTAAAACACATTGCTGGTGACGTGTCTTAAAAGGAACTTGGACTTCAAGCTCTGTAATAACTGCAATATGTTCTCCATCTCTAGCCTTGCCACAGACTGCATAAACCCAGTGTTAAAAACTCTGGCAAATAGAGTTATTAGGTGCTTACTTCAGACACAGACTGCTCACTGCAGTCCTGGCACACCCTACGGAGGATCATATGCAAATTAATGTCATTATTTACATGTTCCAGACTCACTATGGATCGTTATGGCACAGTGTCAATTTTACATAAACTTCCACATATGGAACATTTTAAAAATCTCCCAAGTGCAGCAAGAGAAATGGAAAGAAATAGCTTCAGCAATCAGCAACCTCTTAATAGCATCAGAATCTCAGCACTGACATGAACAATAGCTTACTGCTCACAAGGTCTCTCTGAGTAACACTGATAGCACTGCTTTCCAAC
Source organism: Porphyrio hochstetteri (assembly GCA_020800305.1). Classification (NCBI taxonomy): domain Eukaryota; kingdom Metazoa; phylum Chordata; class Aves; order Gruiformes; family Rallidae; genus Porphyrio; species Porphyrio hochstetteri. The sequence goes on along the minus strand of CM036915.1, from coordinate 10,482,353 downwards.
AAGATTCTTTTAAAATCACTAAACTTTCTCCAGAGATGCTAAGCTGAACTCTCATTTTTTGGGTCTACTTCTGGGGTTTGTGTCACAGGGCAGAAGAGGAGCTACACAAGCTTTTTTACTTTCCTCACAGTGGGTAGAGTCCCTAAATCCTTGGTCACCAAACCTGCTGTGTATTTCGGTGATGTGGTCTGTCTTAGCCTAACTTCAGATACCAAAAATTCTCAATGCAATAAAAAAGGTCCCTCGGTCTCTTTGATGGGGGTAAAACAGTCCTGCTGTTTTCCTGTGTGTGGCTGTGGAACACAAAAGTGAGGCAATTGAAGTGAATGGGACACAAGCAGAGAGAGGTATTTCCAAGGCATGGTTTGGACACAGCCTAGCTATGTCTTTCAGCCTGCTAAAGGGATACGCAGGCTCAAAGAGATCTCAGGGAAGAGTCTCAGGCACTGGGTACTGGAGCAGAGAGGACCCTTGCACTGAGCCACCACTACTCCTATCTGCAGGTTCTGCAGATCACTTGATTTCCAATTGCACCTTTATCTCCCAGCACCAGCAGCTGCTTAGACACAAAAGCTTCAGCCCTTTGAACACTTTCCATGAACTCATCAGACCTATGATGAAATCAGTCCATCAGGTCCCCGAGAACATCTTCTGAAGATTAACACTGAGATACATATCTACAGGGCTTTTAAGACATCCCTAGTTCAGTCAGTTGCCTAGACTGTCACCTCCTTTCTGCTTCAGCAACTGAACTGCCTCTCCCAGCGAGCAGCTGGTTTGTGCAGGAGACAGCAGTATCTAGAAGACGGAGGTATTGCCCGCTGCAGAAACCATTTCAAGCCTCAGCACCTTCTTTTCTACTTGCAGCATATGACCATACAGCAAATTCTGAAAGCAAATCGTACTCAAGCTTGTAAAACAGATTACCTGCCAGATTCCTTTCTGAGAACATGGCAAAAAAGCCCAAGTGCCTGCCACAGATCAAGTCAGCGGAGTGTCCTTGGCAGGCACTCAGATGACAGCAGAATGAGAGATACAAGACAAAATCCCTGGTTTCAGCACTTCACTCTGATTTATCAGAGCACAGCAGGAGTCAAGTCAGAGTGCACTAATATTTCAGGAATCCTGGATTTTATTTTTTTTTTGCTTCTGATTGAAACTGGCCTCATGTTCTGGGAGACAACATGAGGAATGTTGAAAGTGAAGAAAACAGCAGAAAGGCACTATGACATCTATTCCCACCTATTCCTCCATTATTATTAACAGCATTTTTTTCTCCTCCCTCCTCAGCCAGCCAGCCAGCTGTCCGCAATATTAAAGAGAACACCTTAGGTCGTTCCACTTCTGACATGGCAGTGTTCAGACAGCACATATTTTAACAGGATTCAAAGACTCCGGATTCTGCAGCCATATGGGATTTAGAGCTTCCTGTCAGCAGGAATAGATCTCTTTGCACTCTGAGTGCAAAAAGGGATCGCTTGAGCGAAAGCAGCACTAGCTCTCCAGGGCATGCAGCATGCAGTGGGACAGCTCTGTTCCCACACAGCAGTGGCTGGTGGTACAGATACACGTGAACCGAACGACTCAGTGTAATATCGTTGTCCTGGATGGGATATTTTTTCATAGTTTGGGGTTCCCACAGGGGCATATTTTGAATACAACTTCACTGCCTCATCTGTTTACTGGTTAGGATGTTTATTTTTCCTGGAGAAAAAAAAAAAACCAAAAATTTTTTTATGAAAGCAGCCTAAGAACAAAGTATGGAATATCAAAGGAAAAATCCTAAAATGAACTCTTCTTGCCCTAGGGCAGAGACTATGGCAGCTGTATCCTAGTGTTCCACTCATGTGGGCAAGTTTTGCTTTTGTGAAATGTTATGCACATGCCAAGTTGCTGCAGATATCTGTGTAACCCCTTCTTTGCCTTGCCATAGCAGCTAGTTATCAGTTTGGTCAGTGTGGTGCACAGCTTGGTCCCAAGCCTGCAGGCACATAGGTTGGGAGTCGGTTACCTAATCACAGCGATCTATGTTGCAATGCCTTCAGGTTTTGTCTCTGGTCTGCTCCTGACTCTCTGAAAACACGCACAGATCTCATGCAGAGCCTGTGTTATATGCCAGCTTTATGCAGAACCTTTGGTTACATAAGACATCTAAAATAACTGTAGACACTCAGTTCTGGGCAACTGAATACTCACTTGTACTGTATCTGTTCAATTGACCGGACTGTTTAGGCAACTGCAAGACAAAGCCTTTAGATTTCAGTGAGGAAGACTTCTCACCTTCTTAGCTACCAGTATTCTGCTGGCCTTGCGTGGAGAAGTACCCTCAAACATAAATAATAATATGCAATAAGCTCACAGTGCAGAATTCATGATTGCATTCACTTATATGCTTGGAAAGTTCTTAGGAACAAGGCCTGAATGTCATTTGGCCCTCCCCGTTGGGCGCTGGCAGACCTCAGGAGTCTGGCTTCTTATGCACAGAGGCTCGCAGGACGGCAGACATGCAGTGGGTGGTTATGCATACAGGGGTCACTCAGCTGCCATCCAGACAGAAGTGAGCTGTGTTTGCCCCCATTCTGTGTGGGTAAGCACTGAGTGCTTCCAGGTCAGGCAACAGAGTGCTAATTAGAACCCAGGAGCATGAGGGAAAAGGAGTTTCTGCTTGCTCACTGCTACACCTAACTGTAAGACTGTCCCTGGCTTTACTGCTTGCTCCATCACAGGCCTGATTAAAAGACCTAGTGATGCAGAGAGCATCTCTCTGATTTGAATCTGGAAAACAGTACCTAGCAAATCCTTGCATTCCTTTTCAGTTCTCCATGTGCTATCAAGTAATCAGCAAACCATTTCTGTAACCCTTAGGTGCCATTGTTCCAGGCCTTTGCCTAGACAAGTCCTTCCCTTCTATGTGCAGCGTGGCCCCCTGAAGCATCCAGGATCCTATCCTGCTAAGCAGCTATTTGACACTCAGTCATTGTGAAACTGTGTCTGTGGATGCCAGTTACAGTAACTGTGCTCTACTTCCATCACCTCATCCAGGGAGGGATGAATTAATGATATTTGGGTTTTTTACACAAAAAGTGGATAAAACTGTTTCTGTTGGCCAAGCTGGCATTGTTCAACTTCCATGTTCCCAAAGGAACTTAATCTCAGCAAAGAAAAGAAAGGCAAGAGGCAACTGCAAGGCTTTTGGTCAGTAAAATCATTCCAAATCCTTGTGTACCTACATCTGAAGAACTTTTAATCCAGGACGACTCACAAAATGCAATTTGGCCTTTGCACTGTTTCAACAATGAGCTATAAAACTAACACCCGGGACCAATTCTAGTCTCTGCTCGTATGAATTTAGCTGTGCAGCAGTACCTCTAATGTAACTCCATGAAAGTCAATCAAGTGGTGAAGCTTCCACACTGAAATTACTAAAGGAAGGAACTTGTGACATGCCAGACTGCAAATGAAGCTTAGGGGAACAGTTTCAATTCTGGAAGAAGAGAGTTCCCGGTTATATCCCAGCTCATATCCCAAGAGCCTGTTGTTTAATCATAGCCTCTATAACCCAGTTACACAGTTCACGCTTTACTACTTGGATAGTAGTTGCCAACTGGATGGGAACCTGACTTGGTATTTTCCAGTTGAGGGGAAAGCTTTCTGAAGGATATTTACTTGAGCAGCACAACAGCTTAGCACGAGCCTTCCTAGAAGCAAAACGTAGAAATCATTGCTTCCATTAAATGCGCTCACCTGCTCTAGACGACGTGAGATCCATCCTAATACCCCACTGAGCCCTCACAAACTGGGTACCTGGGCTGCTTTAGACACAGGCAGAAAGGTAATTGCTAAGACCAGCATTTTCTGGAATGGCAAAACAGCCCTGCTACCTACTGACTTTGGCCCTACTATTTGCCTCATCAGCTTTTACCAGCCCCTAGATCCACCACTCACCTTCTGGGAGGTAGAAGCAAAGCACTCTACAGTGTTGGTGGGCTCCTGTTGCTGTAGGATATGGCGTGTACCAGCATGTCCTGCAATACAGTGCTATTTACGTCTCAGCCTTGATGTGGCAAGACACAGTTTTGTCTGCATCACTGGGAAACTTTGAGCTTGCTCAGCCTGGCACTTTTTAAGGAGTCCCTTCAGCACAGATGATTCTGCAAGCAGGTCCAGATACCCCTGAAATGGAATTTGCTTGGAAAAAACCACCCAGCTATTTTAATTTGAATATTAAAAGAAGATAAAAAATAAAAATCGATCACTGTCATTCCTCCTCATGGTTTTGTCCTTACCAGGGAGTAGCTTCAGCTGTATCCAAACCACAATGAACTAATTTCAGCCCATGCTTCAGTGTGAGCTAATATGCAGTGTGTTTAATTGGTACCAACTGAACCAAGGTCTTGGAAACAGGGTTTGACTTAAGGTTACAGTGTGGAAGGAAAAGATGCCCCTTTTCAACAGTAACATTGTATCTTGAGTGGTGATGGCATAGAAGGAGTGGTATCTGATAGAGCAGAGGAGAGAGAAAACCTTGTGTGTTTCTCTCTTGTGCTGCTGTAGCTCATGCTGCAATATACAGAACAGGTGGCTGACTTCTCCATAGCTTTTTGACAGTCCTGTCAAAGTGGACTCCTCTGCATAGTTGTGTGAGTGATGAAGAGACAAAGTAATTTGTTTCCTGTGTCTGTCCCAAGACAATCAAGATGTGGACCCCTTTTCCCATTCTGAGTATTGAGCACAATCCAGTGCACAGGGCATATGTGGCTATGAGGTTCTGCTAACACTGAACCTCTTAAAAACCTCCTTTGATCGGGTGACAAAGTGAAGTAGATAAACTGTTCTTGCAAAGCTGAAAGTCAAATAAGCTAGAGTGTTGCACTGAAGTAAGTGTTGCTTTTAGTCTCAATCTCCAGATATTTCCACAACTGAAGAACAGAAGAGTTTCTGGTTCATTAGAGGAATGTCTGTTCAGCTTGAATCTAACACTTGATAGTGCTGTGGCCAGAACTCTGAGCCAGAATAAATACATTAAATTTGGTGTTCCTTTCATTCTTGAACTATGGCCGTGGTTTGTAAAATACTTAGTTGTTCAAAGAGTGAAATATTGAGTAACCAAAAGTGAGACCTGTGACACTGAGGGGGCGTGAAGCCATTGGAAGTTCTTTCTGTTGCAGGTGAGAAGGTGGGAGAAAAGCAGTTTGTCTTGGCTTTATCTCTTTGTGGCCCAAACAAGTAAAATCTGTCAGATCCTGCTGTCTCTCTGATGAGGGCTGAGGTGCTTGGGTGTGATGACAATAAGTATTAGTCATCATCACAATGTTATTTGTCCTGTAGATACAGCTGAGTTTTGTACTTGGATAATGAGTGTCTCAACAGGGAAAGTTTGGGCATTCTTCAGAGACGCAGCAGGAAAGAGGGTAAAGATCTCTCCTTGCTTTGTCTGGTTCTGCTGAATTGCAGTCCCAGCAGTCCCAGGATACAGGAATCATTCCTCAACAACTCTCCCAAGGAGACTGGACAGGTGTTCCCTGACAGCACAGTGCTAGCCAAAGCAGTGAAACTCCACACTGCCTTCAACAGGGGGTTAAAAGTGTTTCCTAACCAAAGCACTGCTGGGTTTTCTATTAAAAACACCCCAAACCGGCTGTGAGTTATGCCCAATAAGTTTAATAATTGATGAAACCATAGCAAGTGACGACTACAAAATATGAAGCAGACATGAAAAACGATGCCATAAGAGTGAGCAGGAACAGTGTCTGCCATGAAAAACGAAAGCAAAATACACTTAACAGGATATGGGTTCAGATATAACACACACGGTCACATACGACACCGCATTAGTAACAGCACACACAGATACTCATTATACTGGGGATTTTCACAGTTCTCCACTTCATCCCAGATGACAAGTAAATTGATGTTTTTACTCTCTTACATAAATTCTTGTGCACACAACATCATCAGCACCAAAGGTCTGGAAAAGAAATAGAAATCAATCAGAAGAGATGGAAACAGCAAACATTTAACACCATTTGTTAATGTTATTTTTACTGTAGTAGCTAGTGCTACAGCTGAAATACATTTTCCTATGTCTTTTGACAGATGAGAGTGAAGAAAGGAGTCATTTTGGACGAGGAATGCAATGTAAGTGACCTTTATTCCAAGGCATGATGAATTTTGTCAGAATGATAAATGATGCAGAAATTCCCTTTTCCTATAGTTTCTTGGCATGTGTTAATAAGTAAACGTGAGGAAAGAAAGAGAATTTGGAATTTACTGGCGTGATATTTAGAATCAGTTGCAGCACTTTGAACTAGAAATACTGAGGGTGGAATTCAGGTGGCATGTTCAAAAGGTATCCTCTGCTGCTTGCGAGTATAAATCAGAGTAGTTCGAATGAAGTCAGTGGAGCAGTGCTGAAGACCAGGAGAATGTATGCCTGTAACCTGTAAACATAATGCTGCTGCAAGATGTTAGCACACCATGCTAGGATACAAAAACCCTCTCTCCCAAGCTGTAGTGTGGGCAGTGTCAATCTTCTTTGAGGATACTGTGACCTTAATCAGTGTATTTGTTAACGATGATAAGCATCTGAAATGAGGGCACACAATGGAGAAAAATGTAGTGAATATCAAACTCATTTCACATGACTAAACTCCTCTCAGATCTTTGATGTTTGATAACTACACATCTGAAGTCACTGACTTACTAAAGACTGTGTCCCATTATCATCCCATGTCTTACACTGGATTCCAAAGCTCAGAGTACCTCCATCTTCCAGATCCTTAGAGCTGGTGTTACACCATCGATGTATCGGTGTATATGGTGTTACACTATTGACTGCAGCAGAATTTCAGGTATGAATCCGAAAGCCTGCATTTTTTTAATTGCTCTCTGTTTCTGCACTTAAAAGGCAATTCTCCCACAGCAAGATTGCAACACAGACTATCAGGACATTTAGGCAGAACAGTGATTGTGGCAGCTGTCTGAGAATTTCGGGTCTGGTGGGCTAAAATCTAAGCAAGCAATTAAACGTGAAGGAAATAATGGGTGCCCGAGGGAGGAAGCACTGACTGCAAAAAACTTCATGCTCAGCTACACTGACAGGCAGTTTCAAGCTCACTGCCAACAAGTTGTGAGGTGGGATGTTTGGCTGTAGTAGCTGCCAAGGTCTCACTAAAAATATAATTAAGACCTATCCCAGTGTGTTTTGAACATTCAGCTGGACTTTACTTGTTTTAATGCTTTCTACGCCTGTTTTGGCCAACACCTCTTTGAAAGGACTTGGCTTTAAAACTGACTCTGACTTGTATTCTGGTTGCTTTATTGAGGAGAAGTCTGTTTTGGAGATGTATGCTTTATTTTTATGCATATAAAGAGCTTATCATAACACTCTTTATATACATTTTTAGCTTATGCATGAAAATGTCTGAATATGAACATTAAAGGATGCAGATAGTTCTCTACTGCCCACAGCAGCAGCTGCAAATACCCTTAGTATGGCTTCTTTCAACATTTCCAAAATTATACATGAAGGCAAAATTATTTTGGCAGGAGCTTTGCCAGAGAAAGCAAGTCAGAGTCAAGACCATCCAGGGGCTGAGGTTGTCTGTAGAGCCTAGAAGGGCACTGTGACAGTGATTGTCTTTCTATGGTACATTCAGGCACTGCTAGGCACAGTGAAGTTTGGGTCCCCCACTGCTATTTCAACACAAATCATAAAAAATAGTAAAGTAGTTTTGGTGTAGTGTTCTTCAAGAGCTGTCACAGCCCCAGTCTGACAGCTGGAGCTGCACAGCTCTGCAGACACATCTCATGTCAGTGCGTGCCACATCAACCAGTTCTAATGAGAAAGGCTGCAGCAGTGGTTTGCCCAAATTCTTGCAACCTCCCAATTAAATTTATGGCTATTCTTTCTGGAAAACTAAGAGACAGGGTCCTTCCCCTAAACCTGTACAACAACAGCTCTTCTCCAAACAGGTCATCAGTGGTATTGAGAGGGAACTCTGCAGGGAAGAGTAGATTGAAATGGATGTGATCCACACTGCAAGTCTGCCCTAAGGTGCCACTGTAGGTCTGTCTGAAATTCTAGTGTCCAGGTCGGAGACTGCTTCTGGGCAAAGCTTGCTCTTAAGACATCAGCGTAGTCTGACTGGCAGCTGCCTTGCAAGACCCACAGGAGGGAGCAATCCAATGTGAAAATAAACATTTGTGGAGGAAGAAAAAAGAAATAGTAACTTTCTGGGAAAGCTCAGGAGAATGAGTGCATCTGGAATGAACTGCAGAGGCAGCGAGTCCACTGTATGTACACACAAACTGACTGTCTTGTGCACTTGTTATGCACAAGGATTGTCATCCCCAGCAACACAGCAGCCTCACAGTCTGGAACACCACTATCATTTAATTCAATCATATCTGTAAATCTCAATCATAAGGAGATAAAATTCATGCAAAGCCAAATTACAATGACTCTGGAGCACCATGTAGCCCCAGGGTACTTCTCAAGCAGCCAGGCATCCTTTCCTTGAAGACCCAACTTAGCCTTTGATCTGTTTCAGGAATAAGCTTCATTTTTTAGCACTCGGATTTTATGCCTTATACCCATGCAGATGATCAGTGATCTAATTCCATACTGAAGCACATAAAGAAATGGCTTTCATTGTCATGGTTATGTACATTGTTTAAATGTGGACTTAGGTAAAAGGTGTTTCCTTATCTTATTATAACTTACTAGCTTTGTTGATAAAACACCACTAAAAGTTGCTAAACAAAGCAGAGTGGAAAGTGTTTAAACTTGCTGCATTCCTTTTCTTGTGGGTATTCACAGAAATGTCTAATGTACAGCTGGGGCTAAGCTCAGGGGAAGGTCCAGATCCAAAGCCTGTTACTTCTCTATCCTTCACACTTAAATCCTTGTCTTCAGGGGTAGGATGAAGCAGTTTACTGTCTGTGATTCTAACTTTAAGTGGGAAAGAAGTGATAGTTCCTGTCAGAACAAGCAGACTTTGAACATTTCCATGACCCAAAGGAGTAGAACTTCCTACTGAAGAGAAAGAGAGTGAGCGTTCCAGGCCATTTGGTGGGGAAGTTTCAGCAGAGCAACTGAAGCAGAGTGCAGCACTACCAAACTGTGATTCAAATCTAAGGGGAAGATGCAGGATTTTCAATCACCGTGTTTTCATCAGGTTGCAAAAACCCCATTTATCTTACAAAATGCTACAAGGCAAGGCTTCTACCAACACCTAAAATAGAATTTTAAATGTGCAGTGACTGCAAATTACAGAATTGGGTTTTTTTCACTTAGCTTGTCATAATCTGTAGTTAAGAGTCCAAAAGCACATTGCAAACAAAGTCCCCCCCCCAGGGGAATAATCCAAGAAATTGACCACTCAAAATCTGATGACTGCTGACATCATTAGAGATTAAAAGAGAATTACAGAGCAGTAATATATTGCAATATGAGTAAATCGGCTTTTTGAAGGTCTCCTTTATAAACATTTGCTGAGAAGCCTTTGTGATAAGTGGAGCACACTGTATAATTAGGAAGATTGTCATTGAAACAATCACCTGGGAATGATCACTTCTGCCACTGTATGCAAAACCCCCCGTTATCTGCTCATGACTGACCAACCTGCAGAGGCAACTTGCTGAAGGGAGACAGAATATATCAGCAAACAAATAGAGAAGAGAAAGGCTCAGAAAAGCCTTTGTCCAGATGCAAACTTCCACGTTACCCAGAATAAAGTTATCAATCTTCACAATAAAGGCATATCACATACTTCCTTTCTCCTCCTGACTCCCACCGTGTTTTATGAGAGAGGTTGATCATTATGTGGCCATAGTCACAGAAGGTGTAGTCCCCACTTTCAAACTTGAATATTAGTAGCAAATCACCCAATATACAACCTCACTTTCTGCAGGATATCGATCAACAGGACCATGCAAGATCAGGTATTTATCAGGGTACCCAACTGTTGGTATTTGTGCCAGACAACTGTTATATTATACAGTTCCCTCAGAGGCATGCAGCAAATGACAGGAGTAAGAACATCAGGCAATGGTGTCTTCCAGTACACAGCAAACATTTAAGCTACAGCTGATACTGTAAGAGGCTACACAGAGGACCAGATGCAAATGGCTTCAGCTTCTTTCTCTGCTTATGTATTTGTTGTGTGACCCAGACAGGCTGTACTAGTGAGCAGGGGCTGCAGATCCCTAAGCCCCCTTCTAAATCTGATTGTGGCAAACAGTAAATAAAAGCATTAGGTCCATGCACCATATACATATGCATTAGTACAAGCTTCTGAACTTCTATCGAGGCTGCTTTACTGAGGGCTGCAGCAAAACACTCCACTGACCTCTGTAAGAGTAGGCCCTCCTTTAGATAGCTGATTTTATTTAAGATCACTCTCCCAAAACTATAGAAAAGTTAAACACTTGGGCAGTTTAACAGGTTCAATACAAGGTTTAGGCACATCACAAATCTCAGCATTCAGCCACAAAGCGTCTTTCCAAATCTGCACTGACCCTGCTCACCTACTATGGTTCATTTCAGAAGCCAGTATCATTTAAAAAATGTTCACTCACTCATCTAGGCTCCACAGTTCACCAGTTTTAATCAACTACAGCATGATTTTTCTGGGGAGGGAATGTAGAATAGAAACCATGCTTGAAACCCCCCTTAATGTTCTGATCTTTGACCCTTGCTATAATTGATTCTGAGAACCCCTGTGTGATACATGAACTGTGTAAAATGTGGTCTGAGGCTGTTTTTAAAGCCCCTCTTCAGTAATTGTCCACTTTAAAATGTTTGTGTTACAGACTAAACAAAAATTTATAGAGGCATGAGCAGCTATAAAAGCAGCAATGCAGATAAAGTTTGAATATAAATGTTTCTCATTTGAATAGCTAACATTTGGAAGCAGCACTCTTCAACTTTGTAAGAGCAGACCTTTTGTTCTTCTGACTTACACAAGTGATTGATAGCTCATTAACGACCCTGACAAAAACACACTGCAACAGCAAAAACATTATAGAGAATAAAAGGGAAGAAAAAGCATATTAGAATAGACTTGATCCCAGATCTTACTTTTCAGACAAGTAAATGAAATATATATTGTTGTGTTATCTTATGATCTTGATTGCTGAAGTCCAATCCAAGTATAGGTTATGAATGTGGAGTTGTAAATACAGTACTCTTGACTCCCCGTATGCATTACAGTCCAATACTGCATTACAGTACAATATGATATAAAGATACAGTCAAGGCAAACAAATGTGGGGATCTATCCTTTTCACCCTCCCTTGCTTGTATATTCTATGTAATCTACATTGTTTAGTACTTCTAAGAATGCAGAGCTGAAATCCCAGCAAGAATAAACAGCACTGATCAAAGTATTTGGAATGTCAGAATACATTCACAGCACTTTTTGTTTTATAAAGTAGAGCTTGATCCTGCTTCCCTTACTCAGCTGAAAGGACTGATTTTCTAACAGGACTTTAGACCTATGTCTGTCATTGTATGAGTCAAATATTACTGATGCTACTTAGAAGAATAATCTCATTCTCCATGGTGCAAGGAGCTAAGGGGAACTAAAGGCAAACAACAGGTACCTGGAGGTAAAGAAAACCTTTGCTAACTAAATCATTTGATCTCAGCATCTGTGTACGAAGTACATGGTGTGACATGGAAGACTATTGTATTGCTCCAAGGGAATATCTTTGAAGAACATAAGGAATTCTTCTGCCAGGATGCAAGAATGATTGATCACTATACAGTAATATGGTTTCTATTTAGCTCTGTGGTAGTCATGATAATTCAACACTGATTTTGTTTTCATTATATGTGAAAATAAATGCATTTTATTTAACATGCTGCTTTGGGAAGAAAAATATATCCTTCCACTAGGAAAATGTCATAATCTAATAAACCCCCTAAGCAATGCAGTGTATTAGAGCAAAATTATGTGGCAAAGCTCCAACATTTGTGCAGCCAGTATTAGCAGAGGAAAACTCATTCCTTACCCCCTGCCTGTTGCCTCAAGCCTTTTTTCCATTCATGCCTCAGTCTAACACAGTTTAGATTCCTTCTTGCAACTTTTTTCAAACGGGATATGAGTTTTCTTGATTTCTTCTGCAAACGCATGTAATAGCTAAGAAGGAGACTCACAACATCTTGAAAGATCCCTTTGGATAGAGAAACAGGACCAGAGACTGCAAGACTGAGAGAATAAGAATCAGTCTTTCAGAGTTCCTAAAATGCTACATCACAGTATGCTCTGCCTCATAAAAGTAAGTTTCTCAGCTGCAAACATCTAGAAGTTCACAAGATCAGGGCTTCCTTCTGCTTATTTAAGGTGCTCTGCCACAATGGAAATAGGGGAAGCTTACCAAAGCACATAAGAAAGAGTGAAGGAACAGAAAATATTTCTTAGGGAAGTAGGGAAGTTGGAGAAGTGTGAAGATGGGAATTGTTGAATGTTTGAAGTGAAATGGGCAGCAAAACTGAATGAGAATGAATTTCAGGTCCTAAAGCATCCTAACAAAGCTGGGAGGATGGAAGAAAAAAGAAAGAAATGGGAAGACAAAGAAAGATCTCTTCTTCTCACTGTGATCTTAGTTTTGAAGAAGTAAAATGTAAGTGGCAGGTTGCAGACTCAGATCCAAGGAAAATTTCCAAGCATAAGATGAAATTGCCTATGTTGAATCTTTCTTCACTGGAGTGATGAAAAGCCAAACACAATTGAGAGGCAAGAGATCAAAAGGGATCATAGGTTGTCTCACTAAGAGCTCCTATTCCTACTTTGTTCCCTGTTATAGTTGAAGAACACACCTCAGCCAACCCCTTTGTGTAGTTTAACTTTTAAGGGCCATATAATGGCCTGGAAGATATATTCTGGAGCTCTAAAGTAACAGGCAGGAAAATGTAGCTTCCCTTACCCTCTTCTGTCTTCCTCCAAACAGTAGAACCCTTTGCTGCCTCCCTGAAGGGTTAACTATGGCCATATTGACTTCTCCAAAGGACCAGAGACCTCATACTCCCCACCATTACGCTTAGAAATGCAGAGCTTTAGGGTGTTCAGGTTTTGAACATGGGAACCTATGTATTTAAAAGATTTCTATGCTCAGTCCCAGCAAATGTCATGAGGGGCTTGAAAATCTTTGTCCCAAGTATTTAATGAATATTTAATTTATTATAATATTTATATTACAGCCCTAATATTTAATAAAGCAAGAGTGGCTATTATGCTCCAGAAAAGATATTGGAGAATGGAACTGCATATCATATATAAATAGTAAGAGAGAGAATGAACTGGATCACTTGGGAGCAAACACTGTGTTTTCATAATGGCCATGTTAAACTTGTACACTGCAACCAACAGACATAGTCTCAACGTGCGAGATCATGATCAGCTGAGGAGAAGTTCCCAAAGAAGAGTTAACAAAGTCTTTTCAGATAAATTGGAATAATTTTAGGTAAGTGTAGGGAGATGAAGTCACTACTCCATCAGATGCTAGTGTGACTGCTAGCAAAACAGTAAGCATGGTGCACCTGGGACACCACACATACGCAGCTGGTGTTCAGTTTGGAAATTTAATTGATAAATTGGAAGGGGTTACAGAAGCACTGAAAGAATGACTAAAGGAAAGCTTGCTTTATATTGAAAGGCTCAAGGTCTTCCAATGGTTTAGCTTAACAATGAGAAGGTTCTTCCAAGAGGTGGCTTGATCAGTGTTCTTAAGAAAAGCATTTGCAGTAACAAACTTTAAGCGCGTATTATTTAGGTTGTTCTTTACACCATATGTAATGACTGGAAGTTGAATCTAGACATACATAGCCTAGAAATAAGGTGTTTATCTTAATGGCAAGGAAATTAGCCAGTGAAATAAACTTACCAAAAGTTGTGACCAAGTTCCTATAAATGGAAATATTTTAGTAAGAAGGAAGTTTTTCTAATTTGTATCCTAATTTGAGAAAAAATTAATTCAGAAAAGCTCAACAGACTATACACATAAGGAAAAAGGTTAGATGGCTTTATAATCTTTGAATTGCTCTGGTTTCTTAGCCAGCCTCTCTCGTCTTCCCCAGCAGTGTAAGTTCACATGGCTGACTGCAGGTGGCAATTATATTATATTATGACTGGTTTCTTTGCTTTGCTTGGAGCCGTTGGCTTTATTTAACAGCTGCCTCACTAGTTTGTTGCTTAAACTACAGAAATGTGTTGTTAGAAAGCTGGAAAAATTACAGTTGAGCGTGTATGTTGTCTGCTGCATTATATAAAGAGGAGAAGCAGAGATCAAAGTACTTTGCTGCCTAAAGTTTTTTGATAATACAAAGAATTCCAGTGGTTGAGTCAAAAGGAATTATCCAGAATTGGAGTATTGATTCAATAGAAGCCAGTGTGATTTCACTAACAGAATATAGTACCTCGTAAGGGCAGGTGAACAGTTCCAAGATGTCTGGAATAATATTAACACCTTAAAAGCTTTTTGTTTATACTTGGTTAGGTTTGGGTTCTGATTTTGTTTCAGATGCAATCTTAAAAACAAAGTTCCAACTGCTTTAGAAAAACACTGGGGAGGCTGTTTGTTTTTTAAAGTGCAGAGGTTTAGTTTGTGTGCTAGTTTGAAATAAAACCTCCCTGCTTTGATGTTTTCTTACCCTTCACTCCAGCAGCCTGTCTTCCATGCCCAAACTGATGAGGTGTAACAGTTACAGTCTAATCAACTGTTTATCTGGAATTTGCTAGTAAGAACATGTGCAATAAAATGATTCTGAACTCAAGCTGAACTGTGCTACCTGTAACTCAGAGAAACTCTGTCTTTAGCCAGTCTTGTATATTATTTCATTAACGTAGAGGGGCTGCTGAGGAAAGATCCAGTGAAGAGAACTCAACTCTAACAGAAGTAAGCCCAATGTGAACAAATGAACTGCATGTGAGTCATGGCATAAATAGTGAGGCAGTTGCAGGGGTGCTCACAGAACGCCTACAGTAACCCTGCTGCCACATGCAGGGTCACACAGGAGTGGGGGATGTTGGCTGACAGCAAGTGTGCAAATCGGTGCATGTCTGAGAAACTCACAAAGGCAATTCTGAACTGAATTCAGAGATGAGCAAGTAATTGGGGAAGGTGGCAGAGATGGGGGAGGAACTGTATGTTCTTCATAAACAGAATGACATTAGAGCATGCTAACGTGCCACATCTTTCCTGCTATACACTGTGTGTTTGTGGAAAACAAGCAACATACTATGCACATGTCTAAAAGAGAAGGTTCTTCAGAAATGAGGTCAAATGCCTTGATCTTGCTTTCACCAGAGAAAATCTGCAATAAATCAAGCAAATTCTTTGGTGGTGTCGTGAATTTACAGAGCAGACGTGGCCCACTTACTATTATTATTCTACCAGTAAAAGTATGGCAAAAGTTATAGCAATAAAATGCAAGTGAAAACCAGCCTATATTTTCATTTGTTCTTTAAAAAAAACCCAAACCAAAAAGCAGAAAAAATGGTGATGCATGTATTTTACTGCAGAGGATTATGAAAACAGTGCTTTTCCAGATGGATTTCAGTAAGGAAAAATAGTAAGTCATACTATAGGGTAACAAAAACCTGTTAATATGGAGGATGTATTGGGTAGGTTCAAGGTTCTTACCAAAATCAGCTCATCATTAGCTAATTCTCGAGTCCAGTATGTTTTGGGGCCATCTCCCTCAATAAGAGTTTGTTTGCAATAGATCTTGTTTTCATTCTCCCAAGTGGCCAAACTCTGCAGGCAAGAAAACCATTAGGAACAACATTAATTATATTCCCCAGCAGTGTGAGGCAGAGAGACAACAATGAGCAGTAGTGAGGATAGTTGCTGCGGTAAAGGAGCAACACATAGGTAGATGAAGGGAAAAAATAAAAGACATCAGTGGAAAGTGATGAAAACAAAATTAAGGCGTGAGGGGGCATTTTGGAAAGAAGGGTATATTAATAACAAAGTAACTGTGTCTTGTCAGCATAAATCTACATTTGTTTCTGAATGAAACAGCCACCCAGTTTTCATAAAGCACTTGATGTTGAGAGGTGTAATTTAGCAACGTGATAATACAGCGTCTACATTCTGAAGCATCTTTGTACATGTGGTTTGATCTGACCTGTTATGTGTCACTACAAAGTCCCCTTAATGTAAAAGCATAAAGTATCATATGTATCATGTTGTGGTCATAAATAATGGAGTATTTGTCACTTACAACCTTTTATGCTGTATGGCAGCATGCCAAGTTAGCTGTGTATTAAACACTTACTGTGCTTTACAAACTAGAATAAATCACAACTAAATTAACTTTGTTAGAATTCCAGTGTTTGAGATACTACTTTTTGAAGGCTGTGGGTCTGGAGATTGAAACCCCCTTGGGCATTTTTCAAAGCCTTTGAATAATGACTCTGAAGCCACTGAAAAATAAAAAAACCTCCTAGGATTCTGTCTGGCTTTCACAAACAGGCAAGCCCTGACTCTCTTACTTTTCATTCCAGCACTGAACTATTATTCTACAGTGCAAAAGGAACAGCTGTGCAGAAGGATGACCTGTGATCAGTGTGCAAGTAATCACTTTATAACTAGCACGGGGGAGACATTCTTTAGGCTGTGATCACATGCATACACATATACATATACGCTTACGCATATGTGTGCATATACACATGTGTGTGTGCACATACATGCATAAACTCAAGTTAATGCTTCCCAGACTTTCCAAGGGAAAAAAAAAATCCCTTTACTTTGATTTAAAATTAGCTCTTTACTTTATAAATGTTTTTTCAAAGCAAAAGGTTTTTTAACCTAACAAGCCATCTTAAAAGGCAGTTATAG
Source organism: Porphyrio hochstetteri (assembly GCA_020800305.1). Lineage (NCBI taxonomy): Eukaryota > Metazoa > Chordata > Aves > Gruiformes > Rallidae > Porphyrio > Porphyrio hochstetteri. The sequence goes on along the minus strand of CM036915.1, from coordinate 10,465,502 downwards.
AAGCTGTGCCTTGCAGTACAACTACATATGAGTCTCTCTTTGTCTGTATGAACAATGGAACAAGTTAGTTGGCAGAACAAAACCCTCCACTTCATAAAGTGTATTGAAATCTATCACCAGTCAGCAATTCTGCCAGATATTGCAAATTACGTTCTGAAGTATTATTTTATTATCTGTCAGCCTCTGCTCTGTGGCCACATCTCGGTTATATACACACAGCAGTACAACTTATTCCTGAGAGCAGACTATAAATAATTTCACAACACATGGAAAAAATTTACTACTTCACAAAACACATTTCTTTCAGATTTTTCCAACCTTCAGAGCTTACAGCCGTAATTATTGTTGTTCCATCTGCAGCAATAAATCCTCCTCTAGAAAGCGGGTCGTGTTTGTTATATATGCATTATGTATGAAGACACTAAAATGCTACTTTTGCCAAACAAGATAAATTAACAAAGCCAGCAACATTTCCTGAACAAACTGTTAAATGTATGATAACTCATCCTAGCAATCAAGAGGATGTTTTAAATGTTCGCAAACTCCCAGTATCTGCCTCTCTTTCATAAATTTAAATTCACAGCAATCACACTGGAGATAGTAGGTTCTGAATTTTTAGTGGTACAAATGGTCTCAGAAGCTGGCGCAAGAATTAGCAGAGATTATATTTTGGCAAGTAGATTATTTCACCCTCACAGGATATTTTAAAAACCGTATTCTCATTTGGAACTACATTCTGATACTCTTTATTCATACTACTTTTGTAAGTGTTTTATATATGCACCTCTTACAAGTCTGGGAGTTAAGTGCCCCAGGAAAAGATAACTCACCCATGCCTTTGATAACTTGTTTTCAAAAGACAGCTACAATCCCAGTGCAGTTCTGAGGTACCCCAGATCCCATGTATCTACACCAGCGAGAAGCTGACATCAGATGTTGCTGGCTTAAAGCCCCCTCCACGGTCATAGAAATGGTTACAAAGGTAGAGGAGCAGGGCCTCACATACAGAATCAAGTGCAAAACACTCCAGTGAACGCCCTCCAATGCACTTCTGCACAAGGAGATGGTGCAGTTATGGCCGGTACAACTCTAGCTGAAAGTCTGCCCTACACTGTTAAAGACCTGTGGTCCTGCTTGTAAATTCAGCTGATTCATTTCAGGCCAAAAGTTATGTCAGGTTTGTGCAGGAAATCATCACTCTTAAGGTCTCTCTTGCTCCACCATTCCCTGTGTTCCAGTCAGGGACAGAGGTTGGGAAGACCTTTCACTGCAGCTGAGGTCTCCAGGGGAGAGGGAAGCAAAAAGAGCTAGACAAAACCCTGGCAGTCAAGGATCTGGCAAGCAGATACTCAAACTCTGCCTCTCGGACCTGCCATGCTCTGTTGCCTGCAGATTTCAGTTTTGCCCTGTCTTGCAGAAAGGAAAATGTTGCACGACCGACAAGAGGAACATCAACCACCAGGAACCCCCGAAGAGTGTTGCTGGGAAAAAGAGGGCAGCAGTGCCACTGTCTGGGAATACCAGCAGCAGAACTGTTTTGTCCCATCTAAAAAGAACTCAGTACACACACATGCACACATACGCTAGCTCTCCTCCTACCCTGCACTTTCGTCCATCCACCGTCTCCTCCTCAAAGCTCTCCCCGATTTTGAAGTTGATCTCAGTGGTGCGGACAGTGGTGGAAGTTTTGATGTAGAACTGGTCCCCATCCTGGCGGATCTCCACGTGGGGTTTGGAGGCGGCAGCCACTGCCACCTTCCTGAGCATGGCATTGACACCTGGGCGAAGCGGGGAGGAAGCAGAGCTTGAAGCCGCCGGCCGTGCCCTGGGCTGAACTCACCCAGCACCTCGCGAATCAGGGCGGGAGGCGGGGGAGGGGGTCAGGGGAGAGGCGGCCGGCGCCCAGCGGCGGCACGGCCCCAGGCAGGGCACTGCGTGCAGCCCTACGGCAAAGCTCCGCACGGCTCTCCGGCCGGCTCTGCACAGACGGCAAACAGGGGATCTTGCAAGGATCCCTGTGGCAGACCCTCCGAGCCAGCGGCAGCCCGGATCCCCGTGGCAGGACCGCTGACGTTCGCAGGTGAGGCTTTGACCCTGCCTGCGGTCGCTCCTCCTCGGGCAGGGCTCACAGCTTTCCCCCGCACGGAGCTCTCCCGGGTGCCTGGCTCTGGAAGCACCGGGCACCGGAGCGCGGCTCCGGCTGCAGCCCTCCCATGTCCCCTCCCGCCGGACACAGCCTCGGGCTGCCCGCAGCCTCACCCAGCGCCTTGAGGAGCTCGTCGAAATTCTCACTGCTCCTCATCTTCCAAGTGCCGGCGAAGTTGGGCATGGCGGGGCGGGCGCTGCGGACGGCGGCGGAGACGCGGCGCTGCTGCTCTCTCTCCGGCTCAGGCACCTTGTGAGCGGGGCGGACCGCGGCGGCGGCAGGGAGAGCGGGTCACACCCACCCGGCCCCCCACCCCTTCCCGCGGGGCCAGCACCACGTTGCCAGACAGCCGTCCCCCCTCCCAGCCATGGTCCGTCCATCCATCCATCCATCCATCCATCCATCCATCCATCCATCTCCAGTCCTCATCCATCACTCCCTGCCTGCCTTGCAGCCTGCCAGCTGCCTCCTGTAGCTTCCCAGGGAGGAGAGCCAGATTGTCACTTGCCCCACAGCTGGGGTGGTCACTGAGGACTCGACAGAAGGTCCCAGAGGCAGGCAAAGAAGGGAGAGGGCAATCCAAGTAAGAGCAGCCTCTTCAGGCTCACACTGGATTGATCCAACAAGCCTGGCCCTAACTCTGCTAATCTGGACGACCACCAGGCCAGAGAGGTGCCAGGGAGCTCAGCTCTTTCCAGGGTAGGAGACTTCTATAAGGAAGCTGTCCCTGACTCTGATCCAAGTCTGCCCCTTTGAGAGGGTAAAAGACAAAGACATATACAGTATCCATACAGTCCCCTGGTCACAGCCATGCACTTCCTCATTGCCCTGTGGTGGTTTTGGCAGTTGGTAGATATAGCTGCAGAACCAGAAGGTATTCCTTCTGCATCAGAAAGACCAGTGCGCTTGGCGATCACAAGCTTTTATGGAGAGGTACATCAAGCTATTTCACACTTGCTTAAATTAATGCCAGTGTGTTAAAGATTTGAGCACTACTCTGTGGCTCTCAAATTTTCCATGACCATTTCCATCATCTGTGCTTTGAATCCCTCAGTTTCAAGTCAAAGACACTAGACCAAAGTTGCTTATTGCAACCGATATATCCACATGATTAAGGGGAACAGAATCTGACGGGTTAAAGCATATGGAGTGTTTCTGCTGCTGTTGTGCACAAGGAAATACTAAAACCATTCAGAGGTCTGTGATTTCCCACTCAGAACAGAGCCAGATGTATTTTAATTATCGGAAAACCTTTGCTGAGCCAGCTTCATGGTACATTCCCAACTGTTCTTCACTTGTTAGACTCACTCCATAAAATGAACAAGATGGTTACTGGAGGTATGTATAAAATGTGTTCACTTCAGGAAAATGTATAGATCTGGGAGTCAGCCACATGTTAGGCAGGATTCTCCAGTTCCTATATGCTGAAATTTGCTTGCATTTACTATCCCAGGAAGGATTTTGCCTGAGTAAAAACCAAATATTTGTTGATAGTCACTCTTTTTCTACTGATTTTTTTTTGCCCCTGTCTTTTCAGGACACCCTGGAGACCTGGCACAGTTCTTTAACTGAAATATTTTGATGGAAAATGTGTTTTTTCCCAGGAAATGAAAATTTCAGCAACGAATATCTGTTTTCAATAACAGGGTTTCTCTAAAACTAAACCAAAACAACACCAAACCCCAAAACTGGACCACGAAGCATTTTTCATTTTTTAGTAAAAGACAAAAGAATTAATCCCCATCTGAAATACTTTGCTTTAAGATTTCCAGTCACCTCAAAAAAACTTCAAAACAAGCAAGCAAGCAAATAAACAAACACAAAAAAAAAGCTTGGAAAAAAACCCCAGACACACAAATCATTTGTCTATTGCAGGTAGGTTCAAGTCTTAGGAATCAAAGGCTGCGGGCCCAACAAACCCATACCAAGTCTGTGTGTTGCTATGAAACAGTGAAGAAAATCCCTGCTTAGTCACTCAGCTTCAACTTCCCATTGCACAACTGAAAACATGCTACCATGATCCAGGCTTCTTTCCAGAGTCCTGCAGAATATGTGTACATGGAGCACATTGGAAGTGATATAGTTCACTCTTTGCAGGGCAAAGCCTTTAGCTACCTATGGTAAGTATGTGCAGCGTAAATTAGGTAGGAATCACCTATGTCTACCTGAGAAAATAAATTGGCCCAGAAGAGGGGAGACTTTTTTCTTTAACAGACTATAAATGTTCCAAAACTATTATTTCATTTGCTGCACCACTGACGTGAACAGGAACTATTCCAATAGATAGGGGCTGTGAGAGTGTTTCCAAGATGTAGGACTTGTTTTCTATGTGTTGGACAGTGGCCATGAACCTATTTCACGAAGACCAGGAAAGAGCCTTCAGAATACCCTTCCTCTAGAAAGTGTGGCAAGTTAGAAGGAACAAAAGCCTTTGGGCAATAAAGGCCATTTTCTGCAGTAGCAGTACATGGAGCTATTCACCCTAAATATCAGATTACATTTTTCTTTACATTACAATCTTATCAAAAGACTGTGAGGTACAGCTCCACCTATACAGTAGAGTTTCTAAAACAAAAACCCAGATAAACTGTAATGTGTCTAACTGGCTCATCTGGCAAAATGCACATATTCACACCTTATTTACACATTGAGGCAGTTTCCTTCAAGCACTGCCTACTGCCAACTCACCAACTGTTTAAAATTAGACCTTGAAGTTCAACCAGAGAAGGAGTTGTCCCCCTCTGAGAATGAGGGGCCACTGGTGCTAGGACGGGCTGGAGACAGGCATGTGCATTTCCAGAGCCAACGTCTACCCTCTGACCACTAGCTCTTCATGTATACACAGTAGTTGAAATGATCACCAACAGCCATTCTCCCTTTGCCCTTTGAGTTACATTTTCATTTGTATCCTTCCTGTATGCTTCTTCCCTTTCCTCTTAAATCATTTATGACTTCCCTTTCTATCTTAAAAATATGCCTTGATGATTCTCTGGCTTTACTAATTAATTTAAAAGTCAGTAGTTGACTCCAAACTTAAAAGGAACATAACAATTCCAATAAAAGTTTAAGAGCGAAACACCTCTTATATTCCAGTCCCTCAAGACAGATGAAGCTCAGTGAGGAAAATGGTCTTTTTGTTTTTCCATTTTATATTTTATGAAAATATTGAGGATTGTAACCCCATTGCATTGTGGAATATAAATCCCCACTTAGACTGATAAAGCAACAGAGTGAGATTTAACTTAAATGGCAACAAATTTCATATGGCTTAGGTACTAGTTACAAGAATTAATTAATTATGCTTGTAATAATAATGATACAAAAGAGCTGAGTTCTTATTTTACAAGCTGTGATCATATAATTTAGCTCAATGCCATAAGATTCATTTGCAAGTTGAACTTTTCAGAAGAAATGGAAGAAAATATGGAAAGAAGCTTAAAGGAAAGGAAAACAGAGTTAAGTTGTAAAGGCCATAAAGAACACAGCACTCATAATAAGAATGTGAATTAGGATCGGTTTACTGCACGTCTTGGATCACTCAAATGAAGGACAGAAATAATATCCCTATGGCAGATATGACTCAAATCTCTATTGGTATAAAGTGAGGGTAGCTGCACTGAGATCAGAATGCTATACTGATTTATATTAGCTGAAAATATTGCACATGGTCTTTAGCCCTCTTCATAGATCCTTTTCCTAGCACAGCAGCAATAGATGTTTATCAGGTCATGCTGAAATAACCCAGACCAAAAGGCAGTTTTACTTTTCTTTCAATCTCCTTCTGTGTGTAATTTCCCCATTAATGTTATGGAAAACAGTTTGATTTTCAAAACATCCCCCTCAGCATTTTTTCCCCTTGGCATTTATTTTATTTACCTGAATCTCCCGAGGCTGATCTTTCCCTGCAGATGGACCTAATTAATCTTTCCAACAGTGCTCCTAAGACAAAAGAAAGTAATATATGTACAGATGGGACTGGGGCACTCCATCATCCGTCCAAATAAGTGACCAGTAATGTGACCAAAACTATCCCCTTGAGGTTACTGACTGACCACTGTGAAGTCACACAAGGCCCAGCATAAACAATAAATTTTATTTACTAAGGTGGTACCCTAGGAAAAAAAAAAAAGATTGCTCTAAGGGAGAATATAATAAATTATTTCTGACATGAATAAATTATACAACTGGAAGGCAAATTGCCATCGTAAATTTATCTGCCAAATTAATTTACAATGGGCCTCTAGCATGACAATAGATGAAATGTAATATGAATGTATGGAGAGTAAACACCATTTCTGCAGTGTTGCCACGTATCTTCTACTTCACTTTCACTAAGTTGAAAGACTCCTGCTCTATTCCCAAGCTAAAATGCTCCAGGGATTTCCAGTCCCAAGTTATCCTTTTGGGTCTTGAAACCTAAATAATAGGAAAGTAAATTAATTTTGCATTGTTAGAGGTAGACAGTAAAGTGTTTGCCAGTTTTATGTTCATTAAGAAAAAAAAAAATCTTAATTTCTTCCCTATAATATTCCCTTTCAAGGAGAACTAATTGATCCGTGTTATCATTGAAAGGCAGGCTTTAAGGTGACCATGGGCTCTTTCTATCTTCTTTTCTGAACTGCTACAAAAATACAATGAAACTGAAAATTTTTTTCTTAACCAAAGTAAAATTTGCTGCTTTTACTTTGAAAATAGAGGGAGTTTGACTGTGTTTTCACTTGGGCATTAATTCTGCAGGCTGCTGAGCAATTTGATCCTGATCCAGCATTGCATAGTAGCAATGCTAGTAACATAATCACTATGAACCATGTTTTAGAGGTGCTCATGGGCATGCTTTCCTGGGCTGGTACCAGAATAAACCCACAAATATCAGTGGAGAGGAAAATCAAGATCACTCAGTCTCAGACTAATATTCTGCCAGTAATATAAATTAGTTTAGATCACTGCTTTGGAAAACCACTTAACAAACTGCTAAATAGTTGTGCAGAAGGGTCATACTGGATAACCAATATCCAATATAGATTTTTAGTAGCTGGACCTTTTAACCTCCATGCAGGGAATCTGAACACTGACTGAGAGTGTTAGGAACATAAGTGACATTACCTTCTGTCCAAACTGTCCAGCTATCACCAGCTGCCTTGAACAGTTCCTGCCTCCCAAAAGTCAGATTCTGCATGTGGTTTGGCAGCTGAAAGGGGGCAATCAATCCCCAAGCCCCTTTGGTTCAGATAAAGCAACATGGCAGACAGTAACAGTTTTGAAGGAACATTAACAATCTGCCAAATTTAAAATACAGCCCTGTATGAACAGGACGCACACACTCCCCCCAGCCACATGATTTATCAGAGCTCTGTGTTTCATTGGGTAAAAGAATGTACTTCAGACAGAAAAAGAAAAGAAAAAAGAATGTATTGCATTTCAGAATCCATGAATCCATGACAGTTGAGAATGGCCTGGAGGTGGAAGTCATCCTCTGTGAGGAGACTCAACACATGTTTTAATGGAACCATCAAGGATGGTTCTCTGAATGAAGAAGGTCCTGGAGAATCCCAACAGATTGTTGAGAAACTAGAAAATACAATTCTAGTCTCCTTTTTCTCTTTCCCCAGCTTATCCTTTACTGAAGGAAGCTAAATGAAATAGTCGATTCAGATTGCTTCAACTAATTTTGGGGATGTTTCTCTTCAGCCTGGTGCCTTTGCATCAGACAAGATAACGAACAGCTCTTTAAGCAGTAAACTCACCTGCATTTGTTCACAGACAACCTAAGGCAAGGACTAGGCTAGGAGAGCAGAAGATCTGAGGCAGGAACTTCCTGGGCTCCCAAGGTTGGGACACACTGGTCTACATAAATCTCTAGGAAATAAAAGGAAGTCATCTCCAATCCACCTAAGCTATTGTAGGTGTGCCCAACAGTCTGGAAAGCAGTTACTGTTCCCCTATCAGAGGCTTATAAATAAATATATCATATGAAGTATTTATTAGATGTCTCTACATGTGCACTTGAGTCAGGCAAGGGGCAGAGATGTTGATAACACTGCTCTTAGAGCCCAACCTTTCCTTCTGAGCTATATCTGGTAGTTTCCCTATGTGGTCACAACAAATAACTGAACAATCATAGAAAAGTGAGAGTGGTACTCAGTTACACAGCCTTGGTTCAATACTGCAGGCTGTGTCACTGCTGAACTTTGGCTGTTAAATTGGAAACACCCCATAAACACTAATGCAGAAAAAGTTGTTTCTTTTTCATGAAGGGGTAATCACGACATCAGAAAACAGTGATTTTCATAGAAGCTTTCAGGAACCCTGCAATTCTCATTTGCTTCAACAAAAGGCATTAATAAAGCTGTGGCTGTCAATATAAAAGTAATCAAACGGTGTCAGCCCCTCTCTGAAGACAACACAGGTCTATTAAGATCTACTTACTCTGGCAGATGGACCAAGCTGATGCATGGATTACCTTAGATATTGGAGACTCTTAAAGGATCTTCATCTCAAGGGATAGAGTACCATGTTATTTTTTCTAAATGTCCAGAAGAAGAATGTATCAACTAAAAGGAATATATTCTCATTTAGGTCTGGACTGAACTCCCAACAGGGCAGTGTCCTGAAGCTATAGAGGCCCGGGCATTTGCACAATCCTAGGTTTTACTCTGGTTCCCTGACCTTTGTGTATATGCTAAATTCAAAGCTTTCCACTACATCTGGCAGACAAAAAGAAGATGAAGAAAATTCATTTTCCCTTTCAAACAAAACAGGGTATTTAGCATTCCACATAAATTAGAACCAGGAAATAGGGATCTCATCCGTTAATTCAATTTAAACTTCCAAATGTTTTTGAAAGGCTTTTCATCAGCCTGTTTCAAAGCAATAATAAGCCTAAGGGTTTGAGACCAGTCCCTACTATATATATAAACAACTATAATTCTACTGGTTCCAGTGAAGATATGACAATTTATGCCATCAGAAGATGAGGTCTAGAAATATATAAGCCATAGGTGTTCTAACTCCTAACAATCCTTCCCCCACCTTTGTTTTGTCCTGCGAAACTTTGCTCAGAAAATGACCTTGAGTACAACTTCTCCTTCCATTGTTAACCCTCTGACCTTCTAAACTAACATCCTTTGCTCTTTCTAATTCAGAAGGTTTCTGGGGCTTATTAACTAAACAGGCCAAGTGACCGTTCCCAACTGAAACCAGAGTCTCTGACAAGGAGGTCATTGTTTTCCAGGCTTCCTCCTTAGTACTAGATCTGCAGATTTCAGGCTGAAAAGGAATAATGCAGACATTCTTTGTCTAAACATTATCTGGAAAGCATCAAGATAACTCAAGCCACTTCCTCATCATTTAAAATTTGAGGGGTCATCTCTAGGGACCTAAGTGATTATGGCTACAATTTTCAAACTTGGATGCTGAAATTTGTAGCTAACTATATGATGAGCTATCTAAATAAAAGAACCTCAGTCTTCAGAATGAATAATTGGAACTCTCTGAGAGATGTCATTAAAAGGAAAGGCTACTCAGCACCTCTATGAATCACAATATTTTTACTTATATGCCTCACTATACACTTAGATGAATAGCTGAAAGCCATCAAATTTGCAAAGTATTCTCAAAAGAAGATGCTGTATTTAGGCTTCTAAATTTATAGTTGAGGATCCACATGATTTTCAAAAGTGCTTATGAGTAAAGTACATATTTTTGAATTTTTTTCCCCTTTTCTTCAGGTAACACATAAAAATTTTGATGTGCTGAATGGTTGTATAGGTTACATCCTGGAAAAGCACAAATTCTGGCCAAGATACAGGGGTACACTACAGGATTCAATTCCTAAGGAACAGCAGACTTATTACATTCATTATCATAAAAAGTCACTTTCTACAGATTTTGTCTCATTTTTCCCAAGACCCCCTTAAAAATCTAAGAATCACACCCTGTACATCTCAAAATAGCTTCGAGCTTCTCTTGTTTTAAAGATAATGGCAGTAAATTTACCGTACTAAAGGGGCTACAGTTTCTCCCATCAGCACCACCTAGTGCAGAGCATGCTTCATGTCACTGCACCCACGTGTAGCTCTTCCATCTGTATCCCAGATGCGTTCAGCCTTGAGCAGTTTCCTATGAGCATCTTCCATCAATAATGTTAACAGGAAAAACATGGGAGAAGGACAGGATATTATGTCAAGTAATTTCAAGATAGCAACTCTCAAAGTAAGGCTAGGTGAAATACTACAACTGAATTTTAGGAGGGCTTTTTGATAAAAGTGGGCATAAAACAATAGAAAGTTCATTACATAGGTACACTATTAAAGGGAAATCGCTAAACTTTAAACTTGGTTGTGTTGATGTGATTACACCAGCAGAGAGATTTCTCTACTTCTGACAACAGAGGTGACAGAAAAGAGGGACATAGTGAAGCTGCAGGATATTTAAAGTTTTATTTTAATGCAATATCGGTTTATTTTGCAAAGAGCATCAATATATTTCCATTTCAGAAATCTAAACAGCAACCCAATCTATGCATTTTAGACCAAAAAGCTAAACTCTTCCTTTTTACCCATGGGTAAAATTATATTGAATATATTGGTGCAGACTAATTGTCGTAGCTCCCTGAATAAAGAGCACTTTCCTCATCTGAAATCAGTTTCTGCCACCAGAGAGTCAGATGGCCATGGCTTTCCAACCCACACAAGAGATCCTCCCTTTATAAGAGAAAAAAGAAAAAGAAAAAAAAAGGCATTGTTTATTCTATCTTTGTTTGTTTGTTAGTCTGGGAAGATAGTTTGTAAAAGGAGAAATATCACCATGTGCACATTTTAAAGGCAATACTAAGTCTACACTCAAAAGAAAATGTCAATATTTCCAAGCTAACATCCAGACCTAAATCATAAAAGTGCCTGTGAACAGAGACAACACTAATCTTTTTCAACTGTGTGCTGTTTTTTAATATTGCATTAAAAAGGCCCTCCCAAGATTGAAGTCCCCAGATGCTATAGATGTAATTCTGTCTACATTTTTTCATTCAGAAAAAATTGTGAATTACATTTTCTTGATACAAAGAAATCAATGTGTATATCTGGGACCCAAGCTGTTAAATCTCTGCTAAAATGAAGGTAATGAGCAGAATTTCTAAAGAGAACCGAAGCTCATCTGTCAGAGACATCTTCAAAGTATCACAGCTAGAAATGAGGATATTGTAGTATATTGATTGATTTTGATTTTGTTTAATGAGCTATAACAGAAAGCCACTAAGTTGAATGCATCTACCTTTCTGGAACAAGAGGGGTTCTGGCCATAATGCCACTGGCTTTGAATGGACTCTCTAATGTTTTGTTTTGTTCTGTTTCTAAAATTCAGCAATCTACTGCCAGAGTGGCAGTGATGAAAAGACTTAGACTAACCAACTTAGAGAGAGAATTTAGTAATGGAAGCTACTTTCCTGAACAAAGAGATGTTCCACAATCAGAAGATTACTGGGAGGACTGTCTATGATATAAAAGAAGATGGAAAGATTGGTAATTATAAAGGCAACTAAACTGTGTTCAGGAACTTGTGCTCCAGCAATTCGAACTCCCTTTTAAGGACTCTATACACCGTGCATTTCAGGAGACTGTGGCAAAGGTGTAGCACAGGCATGGCATAGATGGAATAATGCTTGGGCAGTCAGCCTATGGGACACAAACACCTCTGCTTCCAGGGGCCAGATACAGAGGCGGTACCTGCAAAGCAAAAAACCTGAGAGGTAGGAGCATCGATCAATGGAGGGAACCAAGAACTGGATGGGATTCAGGACTTTGGTTTAGTCATAAGGGACCGGTGCTTTCCTGGCAAGGTGCACAAGGACAGACTGTGACACCAGCTACAATTATCTTTGTCCACTGTTATTTGTGTGAGGTTTGCTGGTCTTCTCAACTGACACCAGCAAACCCCTCTGCAAAAGAGCAACACCTTGCTGCTTATGACTTTGGATATCCCAGTTCCAACAACAATATTTGCTTTTGGAAAATGGGCTAAGCATCGTGGACTTGATAATGAACATTTACATAAACTCATTAGAACAACACAAAACCCAAGTTTCACTATCCCTTTTAAGGCAAACAGCATACAAGTTCCTCCTGACTTTCTGCTGTTAAATCAGACCTTCATCCTGATGATTTATTTCTTGCTTCAGAAAGACACAGCCTGTAGCTGTGATTAGACAGATTATACTTTCACAGCGATCTCTAATGCACTTCCCATGTTTTTCAGTCTAATGACTGTGACAGTGTACTTTGCTGCTGGCTAAAGGTTTCAAATTCTGTTTTATCTGACAGTTCTAAATGCTTGCATGCACCATACTCACATACAGTGGTATGACACTGGCTATATACAGATTGGCACCCCACTAGTCATTTGGGATGGGAAGAAACCCCATAAATACCTCTCTCACATCTGAAATGACTTGCATAGCCAGTTCAGCTGGCACACATTTCAGATGGAGTTCCTAACCTAGGAAAAGGGTTGGCAAAAAAACTAGGTGAAGTATTTGACCAGTCACACTGTATGATCCTGCTGGGGGAACCAGTCTGTGCAGCCAGCTCTCAAATGTCATTCCTTCCTGTGGATGCTGTGACATTAATTACAACTGACAAGAGGAGTAGGTGGGCCACCATGCTAAATATGAAACAGACTCATAATGGAAATGAAAAGCAAGACAGCAGAAAGGATAAGGAACACGCTGAAAAGACAGAAAGACAGCTGGCTACCTGTGTGGTACACTACTGGTGGTATGCTTCCCAGAGCAAGAATTAAAAGCCCTCAATACCTTGCAGGATCTGTAACTTAATTTTTTTGGCACAGACCTTAGCTCTTCCCAATGAATCCACTAATAAGCTGGGAGAAAAGATCTGCACCACAGTCTCCCAATCCTAAATCAAAAGTGGAATGTAAATAGTATGTAAAGCCAGCTAGAGTTCTTATAGCACTAATTAAGTACATGACAGTCCCAGCTATTACACCTATTATACTGACTATTACACACAGAAGACTGTTTACTGCTGCTTGTAGCAGCTCAACAACAGCATATCAACATGCTGGCTTCAAAATAGATTAAAACCTTTCATTTATTGGCCTTGGGCACTGACAGCAATAGAAACAAGGAGGTCATTTATTCATGATATCACTGCTTGTTTTGGAGTAGCTCTGCTTGATTGACTCTCTGTGATCTCTAAGATACTATGTAATGTTGCAGCAGATGAGAATATTAGGATAGCACTGTGTGCATGTGTAGAAAGATGTCAGGAATATTAGAAACATTTATTTTACAAAGCCATCAGGCATAGAAGCCAACACACTGAAACAGTTTTTAAGTTCTTGGCGTCTTCCCCAGACTAACTCTTTTACTTGTGGGACAAAAAGAAATAATTAATACTTGGAATTCCATAAGAAGAATATAAACAAAAAACACTTTCCTTAGCCTGCAACTGAAAAGAACAGTACTGTAGGAATCCAACGTTTTAATACTATCTGAGTATTATCCTTACATAAAACTGACAAAATTTAGAGGTGACATAAAATAAGAAAACATATCATACCTGTTTGTGATTTTCCTACAAACTCCTGTAAATTTAAAGAACTGGAGGAAAAATATTAGTCTGATACTATTTTCAATTTTTTTTACTCTGTGAACTCTAGGGTCCAGTAATTTCAGGTATCTTCTTCACTTCCTCTTTGGAGCCAGCTCTGCCCTATAGGGTTAGTTTCAGTTTGGAGATGGGAAGGAAATCTAGTGAATCTTAACCAGAGCTATGCGTGGGCACCGTGGTCATCACTGAGCATGCGGTAGCAGGGCAATCAGTTGTTCCATGTCCCTTTTTTATATCTTTTTCAAAAACAAACAGTATAGAGAAAAGCATTTTAAAAAATGAAGATAATTGGTAGCAAAGCCAAAGACCTGCAGGAGGACTCTGGGCAGCACCTACTCTGCCAGCTGTATCTCTCCAGGGTGCATATTTACAACAACAGCATGAAGGCAAACTCACACTTTTGAGAGGCCAGAAATGGAATTTAATAAGGAGAAAAAAACTGCAAATCAAATTTTTAAAATCCTTGTGATATCCCCATCCTCATGGGAAAGCACACTGACAGAATAAGCCGCTGGGTCAGTCAAGAGCAGAACATAAAGCAGAGACTACTGCACTTTCACGCTTCTGGAGGAAGCCCCATGGCACAAAGCACTGCACAGGCAATGTGGCAGAAACACAGGCTTCCATGGCAGATGCTAAGATGGTGTACTGCTTTAGGAAATCACTATTTTTCTATCATTTAGAGCACTGAATGGATGTCACTGCACTGATATCTAAGAACTTCTCCTGCAAAAATATCAAATTAACACTTTTGTATAGAGCACCTCCTCCCCGTTTTCCCCCAATACACAGAACAGTGCAATCCTACAGCTATAACAACAATACTTTAGCTATATGACTGACTTCACTATTGAGCTTTAATATAAAAGGCACTGTTTTATCTGGAAAGTTAAGAAAATTGAGCAATTTGTTACTGTTGCAGTTTTGTGTAGCTGTGCTGCTGAGATGGCTTTTGCAAGCAGCAGTTACAGTTTTCTGCGAGCCCCACACTGTAAACATCAGCCAATTCAAGGCCAAAGTTGCTGCTGACCAGGGCCAAACCAACTGGAGACGGTCACAGTGCCTCTGTGAATCACATGTAGGAGAAAAAAGCCTGCAGGCAGACGGCACTTTGCCACTGGGGATGGGAGTGAGATGTAACAAGCTGCACGGACACCAAGGCCAGGCCCAAAAGAGCGTGGAGGGGGGGAAGAATGCAGAAAGAGAGATTCTCCTGCAGCTCGTGGTGAAGACCATGGTGGAGCGGGTGTCCCCTCGCAGCCCATGGATGAGGATGGGGAGCAGAGACATCTACAGCCCGTGAAGAGATTGATCCATGACACAGCAGGTTTGCTGGGGAACTTCTGACTTTGCGGGGAACCAGGCAGGGGGAGTCTGGGCCTGAACGTCAGCACCCATGGAAGGGAGTCCTGCTGAGAGGCCTGTGGTGAGGAGATGACTCCCTGGTAGAGAGGACTCACACTGCAGAAGTTCGTGGATAGGACTGTCTCGTGTGGGTGGGACCTCACAGTGCCGCAGGGGAAGTGTGTGTGTGTGGAATGCCCCCCCAGCTGAGACGGAAGATAACTCGTGAGGAATGGACTGAAAACCCCCATTCCCCATTCCCTGCCCCTCCCTGTGCTGCGATGGGAGGGAAGAAGGGAGCGAATTTATGTATAAAGTCAAGTGTGCGAAGAGGCGAGGGGTAGGGGATAAAGTAGAAGTGTTAAAATCTGTGGAAGGAAAGCAGCTTGTAACTGCCAGAACCCTACTGCCCATTCCCTGCCCATCCCCGTGCGATGTTGGGGGGGGGGGAAGGAAGTAAAATCATGATGAAGTTTAAGTTTGCTAAGAAGGGGAGGGGTAGGGGGAAGGTGCTTTTAAGACCTGGCCGCTTCTCATTATCTCGACTCTGGTTCACTAGGTGTTACAGTTGTAGTAGTAATAAATCACTTTTCTTTCTTTTATTCTGTGCTGAGTCTGTTTTGCCCATTGCACTAATTGGAGAGTGATCCCTCTGTCCTTATCTCAAGTCCTAAGCCTCCCAATATATATTTTCTCCCCTTTTCGGCTGGTGGAATTTGACCTCTAGCCAGGGCCAAACCACCACAGCTATCATTTTCATTAACTACATGTCACATTCATATACAAAGAGTATGTTCCCACTGGCTTAGAAAGGTATTCTTAAATTAATGAAGTCTTAATGAAATTGACAATGGGGACTATACTTAGAGGAAAAAGAAAAGGAAAAGCAGCTAGTTATTAGTTATTTGTGCTTCTTTCAGAGTTTAAGATTTTTTTTCACATCACAGATTCTACATAAACCATTGCTTTTCATCCTACACCATTTTAAAACAAACTTTAGCAATCTCCAATTTTTAGTTATTATCTAGTCCAAAGTAGTTAGTGCTAACTATCTAAAAAAGCACAATACACACAGAAAGGGATCTTTACCCACTGTACAAAGAAGCAAACCAAACAAAGATCCACTGTTCTTCATCATGACAATGAATTTCCACTGCTGTTCTAGCAAAGTCTAAATCTTGGACTTGAAAAGAGCTGTTTCGTTCAGTGAAACTGTTAAATCTAATAACCTCTCAATGACTGCATGATTCTCTGCGGCCACAGGAGCTACTTCTAATTTATTTAATGACATTTAATTAAGTCCCCATTAATGCTCATTTTTAAACAGTTTTGTCATTACCAAGAATGACTACTGTTAACTGCAAAGAGGGTAGCCCAGGGCACAGGGAGATCAAAGATTAATAAATCAGCTTATTGGTTCTGTGTTGCAATTTTAAATCTATTTATATCTGCCTCTGAAAGCTTTCTAAACTAAGCTAACGGTGCAGTATTCTAGTTCTCATTGTATATGCATTTATTTAATTATGCTCATTATTCAGTTTTCTTACCCCAGTTATTAGAAAACATGAGCTGATGGATGTTATAATGGTCATTAACTGTAGACATTACTGCAGTCAGAATGACAGCAGTCATTCCTGCGCAGGCTTTGATTTACTTCATTTGTAGACAGTAATACATGTTAACATAATAATACAGCTGGTTTTGTTACTTTGCTATTTCCAAGGATAGTGATTTTGAAATCAATCCAATGATTTCATCTGGAGATTATTTATTATATAATAATAATTCAGAACAGATTTTCGACCCTTATTTGCAATGGGTTGTATGCAATCTCAGTATGCCCATTGAAACCAAAGAGGTTACTCCAGGACTAATACTGCTGCATGTGAAAAAGAGAAGCAGACTCCAACCTACGACTGCTGTTACCATGATTATTGCAGAACCCATTACACTGACTGACAGACCATAAAAGGGCCAGAGCTCGTAGCTATGAACAGTCTTGAGAGCAAAGACATGTACCTTATGCTTAGCATGATAAAGATGAGAACAAGTGAGTCTGTGCAGGTGATTCACAATGGTTAACGCAAAATCACTCTGGAAAGAACAATCCAAACCATCAGCACAGAGAAAAGAGTATTACATCAGCAGAGACTCAAGTTTAGTCCTGTGGCCATCATTATCACACAGGTATTACGGAGGAAGTCTCTACAAGTGTTAGAGACAGGCATGTAATACCACAGAAAAGAGTCGAGTCAAATGTAAAGTCCAAGTCTGAGAAACAGACCTGAGAAATACACCGAATTTTGATGTTTTCCTCAATGACTAGGGAAGACCAGGAAATGGACTTAGGGCAGAAGGGAGAAAGGTACAGGGAAGGTAATGAGCTCTTTTTGGCTATGTTGAACTTCAGCTGGTTATAAGGCCTTAATGAAAAAGGTAGATCTAGGAGATGCAAGTACAGTGATTCCAGCTGCAGGGGAAAATGACATTACTCAAAGATCATGTGAGTGAGAGAGCAGAGATTTACCTCAACAAATATGCTTTAATAAGTACATACTGTTGCTAATTTTACACTCATTTTACAAGGTCAGTTCTACCTGCAATTACAACTGAACAACAATAGCTACATGCAGAATGCATTCTCTTTGAAACAGAGAGGAACCAGAACCATCAAGGGGACATTCACCTCTACAAAGAGATTGGGATCTCCAGAAGAAATCTGTAATCACCTACTAAAATGGGGTCCTCGCAATCATTCTGGATCCTCAGGTTTGCTTTTCCTACTCTATTTCACCTGTATGTTTAGAACCGGATTTTTTACAATGCTCATTGTCTTGTGGTACAAGCTTTATTTACAGTCCACATGACTCCTTTATCACATACAGGCTTTGTATAGGAAGCAAAGGGATGCCAGTTCTACATTCCTGGGCCTTGGATATCAGTGCTTTTAATTTTGCAAGAAAATATGCACCCGAACCACAAGCGTTGTGCCTACAGCATTCATTTATCTGAGCATGTGTGTTTGCAGTGGAATGCACTGCAATGGTCTTAACATTCTGAACATCTTAATCCTGAGACAGCCATGACTCTGATCAGAATTCAGTATATGCTGTATGATTCAGAACAGCCGTCATGGATTTTGTTTTCCTCAGAGGTGAAAACAAAATACAGCCATTCTGAAAAGGAAAGGTTATAGCTGTTCTTGCGAAGAGTTCGGCACGATGTCAAAAAAAAAAAAGTTATCTGGATGGGATTGCACTAGGGAAGGACCATCTAGCAAACCCTAGGATTTCTTATCTTCTTTTTTTAGGCAGCTAAAGGAGGAGGGGATGAAGGCAAGGGGGTGATTGATCCCCAGCCACTGTGTATGCAGCTGCATCAACTCATAGAAAGCAAGCTGCAGCAATCTCATGGGTAGCAGAGAGCACACACCCTGCCTTTCCCTCCAATCCTCCTCTCCCTCACTAAACATGTTGAAGTTCTGCTTCTCAGGAGCCCAGTATCCACCTGTACTGCCCAGCTTGTCTCCTCTTGCCTTGGCAAAGGGATCTATGTGACTGGCACTAGCTAGACTTCACCACAGAGGAGCAAGTAAAAAAAGAAGCGTTAGTCTGGGCTGTTTCCTTTCTTCTTGCACAGTGAGCAGCCTGAAAGGTTGGACATTTCCACACTAGCTCTGTGTATATCTCAGATTTCCCTGCTCAGCTTCCCCTTTGCTTATGGACTGACTCCCAGATCTGTTTTACCAATCAAAACAGAATACAATTAGGTTTTCAGCAGTTTGCTGAAAAGTTGGTCAATGAAGCACTTGGAAGGACCTGAGACTGTATTTTCCAAGAGACTTAATTCCTTCAGGGGCAGAGCCTTTCTTTGCTGCCTCACACCTCCCTCTTGCAAACATTGGAACATTTGGGGAACTGTCACATTGGATTTTGTTGCCATGCTCTAATGCAAGGAGACTGGAAAGTGACCCAATTCATACAAAAAAACCCCCAACAAAATCAAACCCAAACTGAAACACAACACACCCAAACAAAAAACCACCCCAGACCAGCAACAATGATAAGAATTTGTGCAGTCACCAATGCAAAGACAGCAAAGCAAAGGGGCTTGTGTTTACTCAGCAAGCGGACATTTTCTTTAAGGAGCAAGACAATGCAAAATCCTCACAAACAAACTCATTCTGTCAACAACTGAATTTTGTCCATCTGCTTTTGGAGGAAAACTATCTCTCAGGTTCAAGATGCTGATCACTGAAGACAACAAAAACCATTTCTGATTTTTTTCGCTGTTTCGAAGGTAAAACTGTACACTGAAACCCTGACTCACAGTCTACATCTCTTCAAACCTTATCAGCAGTTGCTATAACATGTTTCTATTACCACATGTGATAAACCCAGGAACTTCCTATTTCTGGGGAAAAAAAAAAAAAAGCTGTTCTTGCTGTGATTTGCATAGAAAGAGAAGTGAATACTCATGCAATGTAACTGGCCACGGACATGGCCAAGCGGGTTAAACAGCCAGCTGGGTTGACTACTCGTCCACTTCCTGGGCCAGGAGGAGGATGGCTAGACTCCAGCTATCCAGGGTGTAAGGCTCCAAAGTATGTCTGATTGCAGCTCGCATTATTAAGTCTCCTTCAGGTTTGTTCATTACTCTCCCAGCAAAAGCCTTCTCCTGGGCATTACTCAGTTCCTCAGAAGCTGAAAACTGGCACAAGAAGCAGTATGTGGAAACAGGAAATGACTGGTCCTTGATACTTACAGTGGAAATCTATAAATTGTTTTTTCTTCACATTGTAAATTATTCCAATTCTAAACTTGTGCTGGAAAAGCTGCTTTTCAAAATCTAAAACTGCTGCAGAGGATCATGTGCCAATATTTAGACCACCAGGCTATGAAGCTGAATTTCCCATTCTCTCTTCCCATGTTGGAGCACCTTTTATATTGAAAAGTGTCTCTTCTCACAGAGTACCCCCAAACCTGCACACATTTTTATCAGATTGCATTTTTATCAGACTCTACTAGGAGCACCCCAAATTTAGGGACTAAAGAATCTGAGCTAGGCAAACCATCAGCCTTAAATATCTCCTTAAAAGTGATTCTTCAGGATTTGGGCAACCATTTTCACTGAGGGCTTTTATTACTTTAATCTCTTGTTATTAAGGCTCAGAACCAGCAAAATACTTAAGCATCAAGCTTGAAAATACTTTTACTTAAACGCTAAGACAGTTAGTATGGTGTATGCTTGAATACCCTGCTGGATCAAGACCTAAGCACGTTGTACATACTTAGTTCAGCAGAGCAAAAGTGCCAGGCAAACTCCTCTACTTTCTGAGCATCATCGTAAAATCCTCACTTATAATGGCAGTCCAGACAGGACCACTGATGTCCCTTCTCTTACTGAATACTGAGCTGCTGGGCAAAACCTACAGTTCCTTGCTTTCTAAGGTTGCGTTCATATAGGCAAGAACTCGATCTGTATTTGTCTGTTTGCACTAGACTGGTGAATGCTGTGCTGGCCAACACTGACATGTTTTTACAACCACCCTGCTTGGTGGTAAGATTTCTACAATACTGTTAAACTCCCAGTTACAGACATGTACCAGTCCCACATGCTGTTACCATGATATATCCTGTGTATCGCAGTAATATCCAGTGACGGCACTCAAACGTGAAGTATCCCACTCACTTTATGATGACTGGAGCTCTTCAAATAACAAATTGCTACATTGCTGCCAGTAACCAGCCCATGAGCTAAGACTAGTAAATGAGAGCTACCAACTGCACTGCATGAAATGTGATGGTGCATTCATTACAAGGGCCTAAAAGATCACTCTCTGTATTCCTGACCTCGGGGACTTCAGGGTCAGTAGATAATTGTTTTCATGAAGGATCGGCTCTGGCCTAGGTGTCATTACAGAGATGCTGTGGGTGACTTCCCTCCATTAAGCAGCATCAAGAGCTGTAGCTAACTGGGTTGTACATGCAAGCACAGCTCTGTACAGCTTCATAAACTAGTTGCTAGCTTTCAGATAAATGCAGAAAGCACTGACTCCTGCGCAGTGCAAAAGCCATTTCACTAACACTTGTCAAATATCATATGATGAGCACATTGAGGGGCTACTCACCCTTAGTACCTCTAAGTCTACTTTTGAGAGCCAAGACATCACAGGGATAGTTGCAATCTTAGTATTTTCAATGCATTCATCTCTGCAACAGAACCCTTCCTCAGGAGTTTCCCACCACAGTTTGCGAGTCCAATTTCTAAGGGACACTTGCATTTTAGATGGCATTTCCAAGCCACCAAAATTCAAGCATCTCTTATCAAGGGCTCAGGGTTCCAGTGTCACCTCATAAATTAACTCAAATTCTCAAAGTATAGGTTTTCTTGTCAGGGAAATCTCACAGCACTGAAGCTTTCTTTCCTTGGGATCACAATGTCCATATTCTAATACAGTGTTTTGTGCTGCTGGCAACAATCCTGCAACAATCTGAATTTTGCTGAAATCAGGAGGAAGTTTTAATCTTGGCTTTTTTGTTCCTCCGACTTTCAGATCTAGATGGTGATTACCTCACCTACAAAATCTATTATTTCCTCATGTCATACTTCTGCTTACATCAGTAACACACTGCTAAGCACAGGTGGCCCAAAGCAGTCAAACAATCATCTCATCAGGAATTGTTTTCATTATATGAAAGACCCATGAGTGGTACAGCACCAAATGTGAATGGAGTACGTGGGGTGGCAACGCACTGCAGCAGGGGAAAGTGTACACATATTATACAACAAACTGATTCAGAAGACACTTGAACATGTGCTCAGACCCAGAAAAGTCAATGAGACATGAGCACATGCTTTTGCTGTGCAGAAATAGTACGTTGAATCACCACTGTAAAATGGGCTTTCACAGCCAGCAACTGACACAATGATTTAACAAACTTATATGGTTTGATTAAAGCATCTCGTCCAGAGGTAGCTGAATGTAACGTTTCATCATGTGCCGTGCTTGGTCCTCCTCCCACTGACTTCCATGGGAGCCAGAACATGCAGAGCACTGGCATTTATCCTCCAGCATAGCTCCTCTGTGTAAGGTTAATACCGTCAATTTGATTCACACGGGTTTGTGAGCCAGACAGGCAAACTGAAGAAGAATAAACCTCTCTCACAAGGAGACAAGAACACGAAAGAGGTTGCCCAGCAAAGTCATCAAAGCAAACAGCATGAAAGAAACAGTGTTGATGAAGACAGAAGTGGCATTGAAGGCTGCAGTGACAAAGCGGGGCAGTGACATGAAGATAAGTGGCAGAGTAATTGGCTGGTTGGGCCAAGTGTATCCACAGAGCATGCCTGCCAGCAGCCCATGCAAATGGATACTAGGCACTGAAGATCTAAGTGTCTATTTATGTAAATATATTCCAGATGGTAACACAAAAATACACAGGGACAAACACTAAACACAACTAGAAGCCTTGGAGAGTATTTGAGCTAATTATTACAAACCTTCTTTGTATCTACTGCCAATGAATGAAGGGTTTTCCTCCTGAGTTTTCTGACTGATCACTCTCAGAAAGCCAGAGTTGCGCCCTCTACATTTGATCATCTAAGAGCTTTTCATATCAAAATGAACCTGGAAGTTACAAAGGTGCCACACTGGCAGGTCAGTTTCTAGCTCCCAGCTCCAGCAAAAAGTAGGCTAAAAGCCAGTTTAAGCAGCCTAATGGATTGTCACTTTATAAAGAGAATCTCTAGGAAGTACAAAATTTTACAGTGAGCAAATAGCATATCCCAAGACTGGAACCATCACACATTCATTCCATCATTAGTTAATTGCGAGCAGCTTGATCAGGCAGAGAATGTCCCACAGCAGGTAGATGAAACTCCTCCCCTCCTCCCCATCTCCCAGTTCAGCAACCTAATCAAACATTTGTTTGCGGGGATCAGAAAAAAAGATGCTTTCTTTCCTCTGCCACCACCCATCTGGGTTCACATAACCCAGATACAAGCAGAAGAACTAGCACTGTGAGTAAAAAAATGTGCATGGGACCCCTGCCACGTTCATACTCTGGCTTTGTGAGAACAGTGTCTTGGTTTATGCAGGTAGTGACTGCAGACATCCATTCACACTTGGAAACTGAACACCACTTAGGTGATGTCTGCCATAGAAAAGCCCAGCCTACCAATAACTTGAGTTACAGCATTTTCTTCTGTAGCTTCAGGTATGGAGACCAAAGTAAAAAGTACACAGTCAGGCCTAAAATAGTGGCTTAGATTGTGTGATCATTATTTAGTTGCTCAAAACAGCTGATTATTAACTGGCTGCTAAAACTGTTTTCTTAGAGCTCAAGGACTTCATTTTGGGTACACAAGGTCTTAGATTAGGTCCTCACTAGCTGTCATGTGTCCCCAAAGCCACAACAGCAAGAGACATACATTAATTTTGGTGAAACAGGTGACAGTCATCATACTGGAGAGAAAAGTTTTACTGCTAGATTTGATGCCTGGGTTGAAACTCTGTACTCTGTAAAAGCACATCCCAACCACACACACGATGTTTTAAAGGGCCTTGTTTCAACTCTGATAAATGACCACCAGATGTTTCTTTTATCGTACTTGCATTTTATACAGTCATTCAACATTTCAGGCTCATGTTAAGGTCTTAGAAACTCTCTCTGACCCACCTCTCACCACATAAAAAAGAGAAGCTGCAAGAGAGAATAAAATGGAGACTTATATGTAACAAATCTGATTAAATGCAGCAAATAAATGAAGGAATAACTTCTACAAGCAGAAAAAGAAGATAGGGTAAGAATAATGGTGGGATTCAGTTACTATCAAGCACAGACCAACTGTTAGAACATCTCTCATGAAGAGCAATGCTTTTTTGCCTTTTTCTCCCCTTTATTATTCCTTTCAAAACAACTGTGCTCTGAAAGGTTTCATTTGACCTATAAATTCTGTAACCAGTCGATTAAAAGGCCTGTAATTCCATTTAACCATTCCATCATCTCTGCAGGTGACAGTGGGCGTGAGGTTTCTTCTGTGGAGGAGAGAGTCTAGCTTTTAGGATTTACTTGTTTAGCAATCAGTTTATTTTCTTTTCTTCCTAGAAACAGCTGTTTATCCACCCCAATTTCACTGCCCACCTCACCCATTCTCAAGGAGAGTGCTCTCCCAGTTGAGCTTTCCTCTGACCGGTACCCCACAAGGACGCCTTGAAGCGGAGCTGCACAGTGCCAGTCAGAGAAAGGTTTGTTCCTGCACATGCCAAGAGTTATTTTCATTCCTCTTAGGAATCAGTCTCTGGTAATTTTGATTTTTCTTTTCCATTTTGTTGCAAGAAATTTTCACTGTTGCCTAAACATGTTGAAAGGCTTGCTAGAGAAGCAATTTAAGTGTAAGCTTAAAGCCATGTCAAAGTGTAGGTGCACACTGAGTTAGGGTGCATACCAAGAGCTTGAGAAAAGGGTTCCATTCCTCGTTCTACCGCTGACTAAATTCGTCACCTTGCTTCAGATTTCACCCATCTGTGAAATGGGATAATGATCCTTCCTTAACTCACAGGGCAAGAATGTCATTAATATTTGGACTTGGTTTCAGATTCTTGAAGAAGAGCTCTCACATTATATCATTTCCCTATTTTGGCCAGGACTTGGACTGAAGATGTGAGCGTGGTTCCAGCCTATATCCTATAAAGTCTGATGGCTGGGTGTGGTGCCATCACCTGGAACATGCAGTGCCTGTGCAATGGATGTTGTGAAAAATAAGCGATTGGTTTAAAGCAAGGCCTTGATTTGAACCTCTGGGAACTTCAGGAAAGTTTACACCTGATTCCACAACCTAGTTTAGCTGCCTGGGGCTTTCAAAGACAAATCTGTCAGAGAAAAAGCATATGAAATTGCAAGAAAAGAAAAGCAGGGGGACCCTGACTGGAAAAGGTACTACAAAGAAATAAGTGAGTGGAGGAAACCAAGCAAAAGCTGAAGGTGTATCAAATCTGCCAGCAACCAACAAGACTAATTTCAGAAGTGGAACTGTAGGCTGTATTAGCATCTGATTTTCTGTGGCTCTTGCTTTGGTCGCAACTACTCTAATCCTAGTACACTACAAAGCTGATGGGTGCATTGTACCTGGTCATACACTGTTTTTCAAGAAAAAGATACATGTACCACGGGTAACTGAACTTAATGGAGGGGACAGATATCTGAAATTAATGACCAACAGTGCAAAAGCCATTCCAATTCACTCCCAGGAACAGAGTCACTTAATGGTTTCCCAGAGGCACATCAGGCAACATAAGCAGAGGATTCTTTGGTCCGGCCACAACCGTTCAGAGTCCCCAGACACAGAAGGCCGTGGAATGATTAATGTTTCATTGTGAATGCCAACCCGTCGCTACTAGAAAGAGGTGGAGATTATCTTGCTGCTGCTGCCCCACAACGGGCAGATGGTATAAATCCGCACACAGGCTCCGAGCTCTGTGACAAGTGGCCCTTTGTTTCTGCAGGTTCCTGGGACTGATCCTACACTGAACCCCAAGCAGAAAATCAAACTCAAAAGTGATGGCTCAGCCCTGAAAGGGACCTGTAATTGAATCTGTCCCTCTGCAGCCACAGTTGTGTTAGGCAGTCCCTTTCCTAAACTGACAAGGTCTCTCCATCTCGGTAACCACACGAATACACGCTCACGTTTTCCCGCTTCCGCACACATTGCACATAACTTAAATGCCATTGTCATCTTCCTCAAACCTGTTAGTAAGTGATTTCTTTAGTGTGGAGGGGGAAGAGGAGTTGACCTGTCTGGAAACATTTGAATGCTGCAGTGTTCATGTACCTGCAGAGCTGAAGCTCCCAGTTAATTATCAAGCCATCATGTTTTATGGAGGCTTGTGTGTCGTCAAGGCCTTAATAAATCAAGGCTTTAGAGAAAGGCTGGGGAGGTGTTGAGCCGTGGATGCTGATCTGAACTGTGATTACAGTAGATGGCCACAATCACACTCGGCCTATTATTTTTGAACCTAGCCAAACTTTGGGCTGGGAAGTGCCTTTTGCAATGTTTATATGGCACCTCAAAGTCCTGACCTAATTCACTTCCGTGTGTTAGCACAATACAAGGGCAATCATCATGTTTTAAGAATATTGGGTTTTCCCTTGTAATGTTGTTTTAAAAACTGGCATTTAAACTCATACACCCTCATAAATTAATATTCTGACTAGCGTTGAAATATCTGTATTGATACAAAGTGTGCTAGTGCTAGACCAAGGACTAACATACGGAAACACCCTCTCTTACCATTCCAAGGAGGTAGTTTATCTATAAACCAAATATGTGGCACACTGCTTCAGATTATCCTCTTGATGCACCAAAGCAGCATCTAATCAGCTTTCACACTAACAAATACAGATTTGTGTCATAAGTGATGTAGGGAATGACCCACAGTCTCGCCCTGCACTCGCAGGAGAAAAATAGCGATCTTTTCCCATGAAGATCTAAGGTGTTCCGTGTACAAAGTAAATGCATGGGGAGCTTTGTGTGATGTGAAAACTCTGGGGGGCTTAGAAACACTTCGACTCTCAAAGCTTATATTACAGTACCGCAGTACTCTGACAGAATTGCAACATCAAATCCTGGTCATTTGAATGTAAGATTAAAGTATTTTACATACATGTTTTAATGGAAGAATCCTCAGGGGAATCCTGGCACAAAACGTAATAATTTCTCTTACGTTTGGAAACCGCTTACCATTGCATCATTACCAACAATTAGCATTTCTGAAATTCAGAATATTAAAGCAGCACACCTTAGAATCCCCTTAATACTCACTTTAAATAATCAGAGCACTAAGGACTCTCAAATCGTATCTAAGAGTTTTACCCGGATTTTCATTCTTGACTGCAGAGCTGCACTAAGACACATTCAGATTCCCGGTGTGGTCACTTCGCTTCCTCAGAGAAGCTCTGTTCATCTCAAGGAGTTTTCTGCGCCCATGAAGGCCGGTTAAACGCTCTGAGAGGCTAACGACCCTTTGTCTTGAATCTGATTTGTTCTCTTCGACTTTAATTCTGGCCTTTTTTCCTACTCTAACTCAAGCAGAGGCAGCAACTTGAAAAACTCGGCTTGCAAAGGAGTCCTACCTTTCCTTTTCTCTCTCGGGGGTGAGGATGGGGAGCGGGGCACCGGGTGGGCAGCGGGGAAACTCCCTCTCTCTCTCCAGCCAACTTGGAGAAGGCTTCTGTGAGAAGCCCGAGGGCAGGGCTCTCGGTTACATGACACGCGGGAGATGCGGGCTCCTTCTAGTGCATGACGGCGGCCACGGGGCCGGCGGGAGCCGGCGGGCGGTGGGACGGTGTTCCCGCCGCCGGGCTGAGGCAGAGAGGAACTGGCGAGCTGCGCGCGGGTGAAGGAAGTCCCTCGTCCACGCGGCGGCAGTAGGGTCCGCTCTATTGGTGAGGCGGAGGGAACGGCTCCGGAGCGAGCCGCTCTTGCCCCGCGGTCTGTGGTATAAGACGTCATCAGGGTGCGACGGCGACCGTGGTGGCGGTGGCAGTGGCAGTGTTGCGGCAGCTCCGCGTCCGGCCCGGTACCGTGCCGTGAGGGAGAGCGAAGGCGGCCG
Source organism: Porphyrio hochstetteri (assembly GCA_020800305.1). Classification (NCBI taxonomy): domain Eukaryota; kingdom Metazoa; phylum Chordata; class Aves; order Gruiformes; family Rallidae; genus Porphyrio; species Porphyrio hochstetteri. The sequence continues at coordinate 10,437,775 of CM036915.1, read as the reverse complement.
AGGGCCGCGGTGGGGGGCGGCGGCGGGGCATTTGTCGCGGTGTTTGTCGCCGTGCGAGCGGAGGGTGACCGCGAGGCGGGACGTCCCGCGGGCCGTGCCCCGGCGGTTCCGAGGCGGGGCCGTGCTGCCGGGCCTGACAGGGCCTCTCCTTCCAGCGCCGTCCCGGTGATTCCGGCCCCGCGCAGACATGACCGCGCAGGTGAGTAGCAGCGCCGCGCTGGAAGCTCCTCGCTCGCTCGCGTCTCGTTTGCGCTGCTCGCGCGTAACGCCGGCTGTTCTTCCTTTGCAGTACGGCATCCTCTTCAAGCAGGAGCAAGGTGAGACAACGAGCGGCTGCTGAGTAGCGGCGCAGGATCGGTCGCGGCAGATAGACGCGCGAGGGGACCTGTGCCGTGCTCGCGTTAAGTATAAACTGCACAACTCAAAAAGAGCCGGGCTGGCAGTGACCTTGGAGAGCCAAACCCAGCGCGTTTTGAAACAGTGAGAAGCATGACAAGGCGCTCAGAGCGCCGGTGGGCCTGAAGAGCAAGGGACTTCTTGCCAGCATCACAGTCAGCAGTTTTAGCATGGTCAAATCTGGTGGGTGTCCTACATCAAAAGAAAACGCTTAGTTTTTCATTTCTGTGCTTATATTCTCTTTTAGCTCATGATGATGCCATTTGGTCGGTTGCCTGGGGAAAAAATAAAAATGATGGTTCTGAAACGGTGATCTCTGGTTCATTGGATGATCTCGTGAAGGTCTGGAAGTGGTGAGTGAAGTCCTCCCAATTACCCAGCTCCAAGCCTTGGAAGCAGCCAGTATGGGAATACAGCAGTCTTGAACTTCCATCATCTGCAGGGATGTTACATCAGGGAAGGGGTGGCCTGGCACACAGAGCTGTTCTTCTGAGCAAGCTCATCTTCTGGGTTGCATGCTTTCTTTTGGAGCGGTAGCATTCTGATGTACATTAATTGTCTAATAACACAAGTGTTTTACAACTCCGTGTGTTTCTAAGCCAAAGAACTAGAAATGCAGCTCTTTATGAGACAGTGTATTGGGACCACGTGTACTGTGCAAGGAGTAAAGGGAATAGAGTAAAAGAAGAAATGGCATGCTCCTTTTTTATATATATAAAAAGTAACATCTTCACGATCCTCATACAAGTGGCACCAAAGGGTGCTTTGGCAAAGAAATCCTTCTGCCTTCTAGCCAAAGCATTAGTAAGCATGTGCTTCACTTGAATTAAGTGAGTAGCTCTGCTGTGGTAGTTACAGGAGCGTTGGTCATTGTGTTTCCCGGTGTGCTGAAAGATAAACAGTCTGCTCCATAAGTACCATGTATTGATCTGCAATGGAAACTTCAGTGGGACTACGTACAGACTTAAGATGAGGGTCATGCTTTGCTGAAATACAGCAGAGGATGGATTTGTCCATTCTTTCCCATGAGTGCAGAGAGCAGTGTGTGTGTAGCTACCCTCAGGTACCGTGAGTGAAGCTCGATTCCCCTTTTGCTGAATGAAACAGACAAACGGGTTGTCGTGTTTGTTTTGTCCGTGGTTGGAGACCAGTTAAGTACCTTCAGCTATTCATACCTAGGCTTTTATTTCCCTTTAACAACAGGAATGATGAAAAACTGGATCTACAGTGGACTTTGGAGGGCCACCAGCTGGGCGTGGTGTCTGTGGATATCAGCCACACGGGCTCCATTGCAGCGTCCAGCTCCCTGGATGCCCACATTCGCCTCTGGGATTTAGAAACTGGCAAACAGATCAAGTCAATAGATGCTGGTCCAGGTAAGGTACCAGTGTTAAGCTGTCCCTGCAAAGAAGGGGGCTTACTCTAGAGAGTAAATACTGTACTGTGTATGATTAGGGTCTATGAGATGACTAGAGTGGGGATTCTTTAATCTGTTGGCAAAAATCTAAGTGATTCTTAGGAACTCAACATAAAGTAGTGTCAGAGGGTGTTACATTGATTTTTTTTCACGCTTCATAGGCTTGCTCAGATACATGTAAATCGGCTTTTTGCCAGATGCATTAAAGCAGAGTAGAAACCAGCTTGCTCTCACAGATGTATTGAAAAGGTGTTTTTAAAAAGCATTCAAGTGCTTGTTCAAATTGGTGTATGAAGAAAGTTGGAGCTTTCTTCGTAAGTGCTGCACTGAATTGGAGACGTATGTGTGACGCTTATATTTGCAGTAGGGAGCAAGTCAAAACACAGTGAAGTCTGGATAATGTTGCATCTTCCAAGTTGGAATTCCGGCCAGAGACCTTACTCTGTAAATATTTCTTTGGCGCACTGCCAATCCCTAATCTAAGAACAGTCTTGCAGTGGTTTAGGTAATTAATATTCAGCTTCTAGAAAGAAATGGGATTACATGGGGCCAGGTAATTACGTTGTACTTCTATAAAAAGGCACAGTTTTTAAAATTCCAGTGCAAGGAGTGTCGATCACTCGTATGTCTGTGTTCCTCCTGCATCTTCTGTGCTCCTCTAGATACCAGTGTTCTCCCAAAAGCAGGGTTGTTGCCTGGTGTGCAGGATGCCAGTATACACGCAGGGCAGAGGGATTGGATCTGTTCCATGCCTGCACAGAGATGGGTGCTGGGTGATAATCCCACACAGCCAGCACCCTATGCACAGAATTTACAACCTGTTGATCTTGTTACAGGATTAGAAAAACCCGCCTAAATTTATACTAATTGGTTAGCAATTACCATATAATCTACTGTTGGTCAAGTGTGTGCTCCTTGAATGTGTGTGGGAGTCATTTGCATAGTCCTTGAATCTGGTGGGTGGTCTCCCCCTGCCACCTTTCCCTGTCCCTGAGTTACTGCCTACTGATTTTGGTTGCCTCCAGGCCATCCCCCAGGTCTGGCACCTGCTGGGGCAGGACATTTCCTCTTGATCAGCCTTTTGGCTCTTCTTCCAAGACACTTTTTCGCAAAGCGTGCCTTTCATCAGTCCTTCAGCCCTTCTCCAGGAGTGGAGCTGTTAGCAAAGCAAGTTAGTACGTCTGAGCCTGCATTAGACAGCGCCTGAGCACAAACCCAAATACATTTCTGTCCCTGCAAAGTGGAACATTCCACTTTTATAGATACCGGTGTTGCTTCCTTTTACTGGTCTAGTATCTTGTGGTACTAGGAGAAAAGGAAGGATTTAGACTTATCTCACACAGTCCTGAATTCTGAATATATTGTGACAGGAGGGTCCAGTAAGCTCAAGGTTCTATTAGAAACCCTAACCTTTCACTGAACGAAAATAAATGCAGTGGAGCTACGCTCCATTAATTACACAGAAGGGAGTTAACTTTCATGAGCTTGCACGCTCTGCTTGAGAGTGAGTATAGAGTGCTAAGGGTACTTCAGGGGTTGAATGTCAAAACGGATGGATGCAGAACTGAAGTTGTTGAGTAAGAACAAGAAACAGTATTCAGCTAACTGATTTTTAACTTTTAATACAGTTGATGCTTGGTCCCTGGCGTTTTCACCTGATTCCCAGTACCTTGCCACAGGAAGTCATGTGGGAAAAGTAAATATTTTTGGTGTGGAAACTGGAAAGAAAGAATATTCGCTGGACACAAGGGGAAAGTTCATCCTTAGCATTGCATATGTAAGCTGTGAACTTCTGTGAAATTGCTTTGTTGTAAGGTGGTGTAAATTGGGTGGGTTTGTTTCCATCTATCGGTGTGTCTCTACAGAAGTGTCAGCTGTTTTTTGATAGTTCCAAATACGAACTGTGTGACATCCCCCATCCCCAACTTATTTGGAAAATATACTTTGACCTTGGTTATTTGCATGTTGTGAATAAGTCAGCTGAAGGTTTTGGGATTTTTGGAGCCTGGGTATCTAGTATAGATCGTATTCATGCTGAGTTGACATAAGAATGTCAGGGAAGAACATAGCGCAGTGCAGACAGTTGTTAAACTTGTCCTTTTTTTGTTTCCTTAGAGTCCAGATGGAAAATACTTGGCCAGTGGGGCGATAGATGGCATTATCAATATCTTTGATATTGCGACGGGAAAACTTCTGCATACGCTAGAAGGTAATGGTTTGTGTCTTTGCAGTACCCAAGTCCTGGCTTCGTTCCTCTGCAACATTAAGGAACATAACGCGAGTCAGAATATGATAGAACAGATGTGGCGTAACTGAGTGGTGTTTCTGTCCATTAGATGTCACTTAGTTGTTTAGTGTGCACTTAAAATATTAGAGGCAAGCTGTAAACTCAGGCTTGCATCATAAATCCCCATCTCAAGATGCAGTCAGTATTGTTTAATTAAAATCTGAAATTGCAGTTCCTTTTTGTCTTGCAGTGCAGTACCAGGGATTGAAGCAATGCCAAGTGGGTGTGGCCCTGTCTGTGACTTTGCTGGGGTATTGGTTTTGTAGCAATTTATTCCCATTTTAGAAAATAACCAAACCATTTATGTTGTAGAAGACGTGCATTTTTCTAGCAGATAAATGGGCTTTTAATGTCTGTGCTGTTTCCATGCAGTTGTGTAGTTTATTAAAAAAACCCAACTGCTTAAACCAGGATGGAATCCTGTCAGACAATAATGGTATCTAATAGACATCCACAGCTGAAAAAATAAGCTACTTTTGTGTGGCAGCAGACATGCCTTAATATTCGGAGTTCAGAATTACTGTTAGCTTCCATTTCACATTGTGCCAAGAAACCTGTAGAGGTGTGGAGAGAAAGGCTTTTCAGAGGTTGCTGCCTTTTAACAGGGAATGCTTTTCTGGTGTAGCTGCTTAAGGACTGTCACTAGCCTGAGGAGTAGCTCCAATCTAAGTTGTCCGTATACAACCTTGAATTTCAGGTCACGCGATGCCGATCCGTTCACTGACGTTTTCTCCGGACTCTCAGTTACTGGTAACGGCCTCAGATGATGGCTATATCAAAATCTACGATGTGTAAGTCTTTTGTAAGACATGCTAACGAGAAAAGCGCTATTCAGAGAGGCTGTAAAAAAATATATATATCAAGCCCTCAGCTCTCTGTCATTCCCTTCAGCTTTTGGTGACTCCTTTATGCAATAAGTAATCTTAAATGGTAAAATACTGCGCCCTCAAATAGTTTCTAGAAAGCGCGTAGGTAGATGGCAGCCTTAACTTGGAAACAAATGACTTTTCCTCCTGTTTGGCACCGTGGGCAAGAGGCCAGTTGTTCTGTGTATCTGTCCTGTCCGAGGGTGTTTTCCCATTGGAAACATCTGTTCTGTACCCAAAAAATTCTATTTATGACCTTTCTCTTGCGTTGTGCAAAACTTGGAAGGCCCTGAGGAGGAAAAGGTACCACTTCAGGGATCTTTGCTCCCCTAAACCTGCATTACTTTGCTTTCTTCATGGCAAAACTCTTTTGTCCACCAATGTTTCTTGGTGACTTCTTTTCTGTTAACCCTTTGAGATGGAAGAACAGAATCTGGTACACCAGTGCTTGGTGAACAAATGTCCAGAGGTGACCTTCTGCGATCTTGCATCGAACCATTCCTGGCAGCACTAGCTAGAGTATATTCCTGTTGCTTTTTCCCTAGAATTCTCAAACCAAACGTTGGAATTCTATCTCTTTCTAAAATTTGTTATTTCCACAGGCAACATGCAAACTTGGCTGGCACATTAAGCGGTCACGGATCCTGGGTATTAAATGTAGCATTCTGCCCTGATGACACCCATTTTGTTTCCAGGTATTGAGGATTTTTAACCTGTTAATGCTTACTGAAAAAAAAGTAATTAGTTAACTATAAAAGGAGAGGGATCATAAACAGTAAATACATACCAATTGCAATGTAATCTATAGTGGAATAATGTGCATTCACGACCTGAGCCAAGGTGTGATGCGATACCAGTTGCAATGATTAGTATTTTTAAGTCATCTCAATGCAGCATAGCTCTACAAGGGAGGAACATCTAAACCTACAAGAAGAGAAGTTTGGTTCTGAATAGCTGAAGAACTGTTGTTGAATTAAAAATACAATCTAATGCAGTAGTACCTTCATCTAGTTGAACTTTAGTGTTAACCCTTACAACAGCTCAGGAAGCTGGGGACCCAGTATATGTAATGAGTTTCTTCACCCAAAAAACATTCAGAAGTCAGAATTTTCTGGCTAAGCCAGGAGTCCTTTTTCATGTTGCAGGTATTGACACAGTAACTGTACTTTAAGAGTAACTGGAACTTGCCAGAAGATACACTCTTTTTACTTTATCCCTGCATACCGGATGAGTGAAAGCAGGCTTCTTCTGTCTACTATACAAGCTCTCCTAAGCCATGCACTGAACAAGAGGTAACCCATTGATTTGAACACTGATCAGTGCTGGGGTTTTTTTGCAGTTCATCTGATAAAAGTGTGAAAGTTTGGGATGCTGGGACAAGAACCTGTGTTCATACTTTCTTTGACCACCAAGATCAGGTACGTGTCTTGCAGCTTTACTGAGGTTGCTCTGTTCACAGGAGAACTTCAGTTGTGTGGTTGTATGCATTGGTGCAAGCTTTGTGCTTGGACTTTAGCTTACTGTGAGGAAGACCAAGAAGTTGTTGGTAATTATTTGGCTCTTGATGTGGTGTGAATGTTTGAAGCATAGGTTATTACCAAGTAATTTTTTTTCAGATCCGAGTAAGCATAATCCTGAGTAGCCAAAATGACTTTTCCCAGACTGTGTTTTGTATCTTAGTCTACGGTCTTAATTATGTCTATCGCTTACACAGTGTGTACCTTTTCAAGTGAGGAAAAAATACTCACTTAAAAGGATTGAATACTTAAAAAGGGCTTGAAAGCAGCCTGAAAGCCCTACTATTGTATTTGCCACATGATAGCTACCTGTGAGAAAAGAGGGATCTCTCAAAGTGGGTTTTTTTTTTTCCCCAAATGTTAGGTGAAAAATACTGTTTTTAATGAATCACAGAGGAAGATTTAACCAACATTAAGCTTCACATTTTATTTAGACTCTTAATACTCTTAACACTCTTGCTAGTAAATTTGTTTTCAGTTATCTACAGCTCTGGGGCTTTTGGTATTAAAAGACCAAGCAGGATAGAATCTCCAGTGTTGTTATAGCTGTCGTCCATCACTGCTTAAGTTTGCAGAAGGCAGCATGTATCAGCTCTTTGGAAGGCTGTTTAGATGTTAATGTACACAATTCGCCAAAATGTGCTGTTAGTGTAGCCACCTTCTAGTCCCACACTAACATCATGGGGAGCTTTTCCTTTTCCCAATGCCATCCTGCCTGAAGTGACCTGAATTTTTCTAAATTTTGTGCTGGTGAGTGACTGTCTCTTGTAATTAGCTCAGGGATAAACTAGATCATTCTTCAGCCTGCCCTGTTGTGTCTCTTCCTGAAAAATACTTCTTCTCTTGCTTTCCTGAACACATTGTGCAACACTCCTTTTTAGACAGGAAGACACTGGAGGGGCAAGAGAAAAAATGCAAACTGGCACAGGTACTTCCTAGCCTTTCAAATATTGTCATCCACAGTCAGTCCAAGTGGAATGTAGGAACATGCTGGCAGCATCTTTCCCTGGTTATCAACCTCACCTACTGTTGCAGCAGCAGCCAGACCTGGCATACCTCCAGTATGCTGAACTTCAGTCATCCTATTTTGCTCAGGATAGTCAATATGAGTGCTACTACAGCCTTTCTTCTTAGTCTCCTGCTGATAATCTTGTGTATGTTCCAATTGCAGGTTTGGGGAGTGAAATACAATGGAAGCGGGTCCAAAATTGTATCTGTTGGAGATGACCAAGAAATTCATATTTACGATTGTCCAGTTTAAATGTCTCAACTTGAGCCCAGTGCCAGTTTCTACAAATACTACTGTGCTTCTACAATTTTTCTAATAAAATAAAAGCATTTCAATAATGCTTATCAACAAAGTGGGATGTTCATTTGGTGTTTAGCATGAGAAAGCTTTACTACTTTTTTTAAAAATAAAAGCTACACATAAGTTACATCCAATCCTTGGAAAAAAATAATTTTTGAAATATATAGTCATGGGTAAAGTAACTGCTCAGTCAATCATCCCTGTGTTTATACATAAATAAACCAGAGGTGGAATGCCTTGACCAAGTTGAAGAGTAACTTATTTTAGGAAGAGGGAGCAAGGCTGGGTGTTGTGCACACAGGAAATGAGTGCCTGCATTCAGCTCTGGGGTGTCCCAGGGCCAGCAAGAGGGTCACTTTAGTTCAACACCTGTTCTGGCTTTTGCACAGTGACATCTAACTCATTCATCATGGGTTAATTTCACCACAGCACGCAAGTTGTTTCTAACACTGACTCAGTATGAACACTGCTAGGACAGAGAGAAAGGAATGACCCCATTAATGCCTTTTTCCAACATGATCTTGTCCTGATATAAAGCAGCAGCGCCCCAGGAGGGCAGCGTGGGGAGGGGTTAATTATGAGTTAAGGTTCAAGTACACAATGCCTCTGAGGACAGAAATCCTTTCTAGGGAAGACCGAAATATAAACCTTGAGGTTCAGAAAGATCAAAACTTTATTTGGAAGTATTTGCCTGTATGCAAATTAGAAGAACACAGGGTACACTCTAAACTACATTAGAAGGATACCTTACACACCCCTATGTTACACTTACATCCAACTAGGTAGTTGAGGGACTACTACTCTGCTACAACAAAACACCACAGGGAAGAGTGTTACTTTGCAAGGAGGGGAATACACATGAAACACTTTTGAAGTACAGAATGAGACAGGTAGTACCAGTACAGCTAACACAGACATTTAACATGGACAAGCTAAGCTAGGTGATAGGAGATAAGGAAGTTTCTCTAAGCTTAAAAAAAGGGGTTCTGGAGTGGCTTAGAAAGTACAAGAGAAGCACGATAAAATGTGTAGAGTTCTATTTATTAGAAGTTATTTCTGCTATGTATTGTTCTATGAAATTCGTTTTCCAGTATGAAAGTATTTACATAACATGCTCCACTCAGCCTCTATCAGTATTGCCAAAGTCTTATATAAATAGCATAGGTGAAATAAGCTGAGAACCTTCACGGCAAAGGAAAATGTATACCAACTTACCTGGTTCTCAGCTGTATGATGTTTGCTTTATATATAAAGACTACAAGAACACAATATAAATTAGTTCCAAAAAAGTGATACCGACAGCGCAGCAACTCAATTTGCTGAACACAAAACCCACAAGCAGTGGCTATTACAGCCATGCAGTTTTCATTGTGAAAATTCACGTTTTAGATGACATCCACTCCACCTTGCTTTAAGATGTCTGACATTGTACTCCTGTTCTTGGACCATCCTCATCTTCTTCATAGGCTTCTCCCCCACTGTTACGGTAAGTTTGCTCACTTGGATCAAAATCTTCAAGGTCTACCTGATCCATATCATCTGTAATCATAACCTCTTCTCGCGGAGGAAGCAGATCCTCCAGCAGACAGAGTTTCTCCCTTGGGAGCCAGTAGTGCTCTGGGAACTGCACCTGCAATTTTGGTTTTAATAAACAGTTACTCCTGATGCCAACACGGATGTCTCTGCTACAAAAAAGCAAGCAGTCAACTTACCAAAAACTGGATAATTAAACTGCCTTTGTCCATGGGAGATTTGTAGACAGGCATCCCTTCATTGTAGATACACTTCAGGTCACTATGTTTTATCACCTCACCTACCGAGGCAAGAGCTTTACATTAGCTTACGTGACAGACACTTCCTAACTGTGGAAAGCAGGGTTATATACACAAGCTGTGTTCCCACAGCACCTGAGGGGACAGCTAGGCAATGCACAGCCAAGGCCACAGATGGACAAGTACCAAACCCAAGCGACACGCAAGGCCAGTCAGGCCATTTCTTCTGCATAGGAGAGCTGGCTTCTCATAGCACAGCCTTCAGGTGGAATTAACAGATAATCTAGCAGACTTCACACTTCTGGCCTCTTGAATACTTCCCTGGCTATCCACCAAGCCTCAAGTTTCTTATGAGGCATTTGACAGCTTTAGTTGTAATTCTGTAGGTAGGATTTTAGCAAGTGTGACAAAGCTAACAATGAATCAACTAAATGACTGCAAGTGTAGCTTAATCTGTTGCACCAACCGGTTAAAAAAATCCCAGAAGCAACCAGCAGAAGACAGTCCAAGCACAACGGAACAAGCAAGCTCTTAAAAGGTCTCTTAAAAGACCTACCTGGCCGAGAGGAGATGACAAGGACTCTGTTATCCAGAGTTTCAATGGTCTTTCTGAAACCACATAGAGCCTCTGAGAGTCCAATTCTCATTTTTGTAATTAAGTCATGCCCTCGCCTCTGAAAGACATTGTGATCCTTTTGATCAAGCACAATGATAACATCTCCAGGCTCCAGATCAGGCTCCTGGTCACCTTCTCCATGAAATACTATCTTCTGACCATCTTTCATACCTGGAGAAAAGGAACCCATTTATTCTCTGCAGAACCACAGTCTACAGTTAAGGACACAGAACATACACACACTTCTTACCTTTTTCAACATGAACTTCTATGATCTTTTTCTCTCTTACAACCTTACAGCCATTGCAGTTGTCACACCTGTCCTTTGGATTTATTCTTTCACCTTGGCCTTTGCATTCTGGACACACGGTCTGGATTTGTTGCACCATGCCAGGTCCAATCTGCTGAACTAGAACTTGCATTCCTCTTCCTTTACACACAGGGCACTTCTCTATCGCCCCTCTCTTTCCACCATAACCTTTGGGAAAAAGTTAAATCTGATCTCACTGTCAAAAAAAGCAGTTATTCTACAGCAGTCAGGCTGGAACTCACTGACTTCAAAAGCACTTTTAGGACAACTTATGGTAGTTCAGTAATATATTTCTAATATAATTAGAATGGAGTTTCCACCACAAAACATGCCCCGTGAGTTTGAAGTTTCTAAAAGCAAAAACAGGTCAGGTTTCCTATGCATAAATTTACTAGGCTCTGCCCTACCTCCCAGTACATCTTGGTTATCAAGAAACTACCAGCATACCAACTTCAAGACCTCGACATCCCATTAATACTTACAAAAGAACCCGCTTGCTAAATATTTAATAAAGAACAAAGAGACAAGACATCATTAAGATTTACCTCAAAGATGGCCAGTCACTATGGATGCTTACAAGCTGTTAAGTGAGTTGCATTGCACAAGCTAGGCTTCTACCCACAGCAATGAGAAAAAAGTTCAACTAAACAGCCATTTATTATAAAGTTCCAGATTAACATACTTTTAATTCAGGTACCCATAAGTTGTAATGAGCTCAAGCCTGCCATGAGACCAAAAACTTTATACCACTATGTTTACAGAGGTCTTATTCACACATAAATAAGCCCAAATAAGATTACCCTGGCAGACTTTCGGGGGGAGGAAAAACCCCACAAACAATCCCCACCCTTTATGTCCAGCCCCCCTCCTTCTGAAAAAACCCAAAACAACCCCCAACTTGGGTAAGAGGGGGTTGACACCACTTTTTACCTTCACACTTTCCACAAATAACATTCTTTTGAAGTGCCAGCTTCCTTGTAATACCATTGTATAAGTCTTCAAGAGATACACCTAACTGGTGGACAACATTTTTGCCTTAAAAAAAAAAAAGGAGCAATATTAATCCTGGTTCAGCTGTAGTAAGGACAAAGGTTTATTTAAAGGCTTCTACACTTGTTCATACATGCACAGTCTCACTGAAGAAACGTAAAGTTCATATCAAACTTCGAACACAGCTTAGCCCCCTTAAAAGCATGTGCAGTTCCATCAGCTCCCACTGAGCTGCACCCACTAATATCAGAACATAAAGTTTAGCCATAATTAAGCAAAGCATCATTAAAGCCACCCTATCCCTGCTCCTACCCCAAATTTTATAAGGTCAACTGAAAAAGCAAGATGCAAGGACACTACCAGCTTCAGATCTATTCAGTTGAGAAACTGCTATTATGCCTACCTATAAATTTCTGTGCCATTTCAGGGCACAAGGTTAAAGATTTTGCAGCAAGTAACTGTTCAGAACAGACATTGGGGATGGAAAAAACCCAAAAAACCAACATACTGTGCTTCTGGCAGCACTCTGTACTCAAGTTTCATATAATTGCTGCCAAGTATTTTTGTGAGATTTAAAATTACTGAAGTTGATGGTGTCCTTTGAAGCAAGTTGCCCAAAGCATATGAGCATGTGAGGCACAGATCAGGGGAAAAGGGAACTTAAAACAGGTTTAATCCAACTGCTCTAACCTACCAATATTTATTTCCCCCTCCCCTGCAGCTGACCCACACCCCCTTTAACAAAAAAATAAACAGAACTCATCAGAAAGGTTGCTATGGCTACATCATGTTATCTACTTTATTAGAATCTTAATGCTAGAAAAACTAGGAAAAAAAAAAGGATCATAGTTTACGTAATCTATTGTTGCAACAAGTAATACCCACACTACGTGCACTTAGCAGAACAGCAGTACAGGTGTTTTACGCTTAAGTGCATGGTTAGAGTTTCTAGAACTTGTTTAGAACTGTGTACCTCTTCTCTCTCTATTCATTCGGCCTCCACCACCAAAGAACATGTCAAAGATGTCCATGGGTGAAGAGAAGCTGCCGCCACTCAGGCCTCCTTCTTTAATAGCCTGCTCCCCACCCTGGTCATAGAGCTCCCTTTTCTTTGGGTCCGACAGAACTTCATATGCCTGGGATATGAGTTTAAACTAAAAAGAAAAAAGAAGCTCTGAACAACTATGACCAAAAGGAAAAGAAACCCTCTCATATGCAACTCCATCTTCAGATTGCACCACTATAGCACTCTCTTGTAGCATTTTTCTTTTTCTAAAAGGAAAAATCCCTAAATGAGGGTGTAATAGACTATCATAGCACACTTTTGTCCAGAAACCCCACCCCCTTTTCTCCCTCTCCCCCCTCCTCCCATGGTACACATAGGCTTAAGTCAGTGTCACATCCCAGGGACAAGCAGGTGCAAACTACACTGATGATTGTCTTAGTTGCAACCATCATACACCTCTAAAAAATCAATTTAAAAAGGATATGTTCCCAAACACTCAATGGCCACAGCAGTGCTAGTTACTCTAGAACTACACAGGGATCCTTTGTGGCTGCTGAGCTGCTACATCCAGCTAGAACTGAACAGACTTCCATAACCAGACGCCACTGCTGCTTACTCATCACAAGCAGGACTTAGATACAAAACAAAACATCCACTTAATGGATTCTTTTGAAACAACTACCAAGAATTCCCTATTATTAAGATGACTAAGTCGATTTTTAAACAGAATTCGCTATTGCTGAAATGACTACCTGCACTGAAACATGATTTACCTATGACCAGGTAAAGTAACATAGAGTAAAAAAGCATGCCAAAAGTAAGAGCAGAAAAGGCTACCTTTGACCATGTTGCCATTTAACTCGCTTGAGTTTTGTAAATTGGCATACTAGAGACAAATACAGTGCATCTAGTCTTATATTAGGGTTCCATCAGACCAGCTTTTTGATAAATAATCCTATAGTTTCAAGTTCTCCATAGTTCTCCAACTGCAATGTTCATTTAGCCTCCCTGGCATCATGGGGAATTGAGTGGGTCTCTACCATTAGCATGAAAAATAATTGGGTTATAAACATTCCAGACATATGCAGCCCAGCTATTTCTCCTAGATAGGTACCTTATGCACCTGCAATTTCTCTGATGAAAACTCATCCTGTTCAGGAGCACAAATCCACCCAGCACAACCCCTGCACATACATTAGCGGTGGCAACCGAATCCACCACTGGCCTTTGCAGTATCTGACACAGCACAACGGCCATGAGGACGCTACAACCACTTTGGGCTTCAAATCCGCATATTTGGTAAGAACGAGCTCCCAGAGCCCAGTACAAGAAGGCCGGTAGGAACGCAAAGAGGAACCGAGGCCCCCGCCCTACCACTGCGGGGCCACCGGGCGTGCTGCCAGCTTCAGGTGTCTTTCACAGTCCGAACAACGAGAGCCCTCGTTTAATCGCGTTACCCAGCCCGAAAGGCGTCACGTCCGCCCTCGAAGCAAGGCAGCATTTAAAAACAGGCCTAAGGACGCGCTTCCCATCGCGGCGGGGGTACGTAAAGCCCGTGGGGCGACCCGGCCCCCGCTCCCAGGTGCCGCCCCCCGGCGGAGTCGCTCATTTTGAGCCCCAGCGGCAAGGCCCAGTGGCACAAACAGGGCCCGGCGTCGGCCCCCCGCAGACCCCCACCACCCCCCAGAAAGGTCTGCCCGGCGGAGGGAGCGCCATCGCCTCGGCGCGGGCGGCCACCAGCCCCAGCCCGAAACCAGCCCCCGCCTACCCGCTCGCCCTCGCTGGGGTTCTTGTCGGGGTGGTACTTCAGTGCCAGCTTGCGGTAGGCACGCTTGATCTCCTCAGAGGAGGCATTAGGCTTCACCTGCAGGATATCGTAATACTCCGTCTCCTTCACCATGGTGCCTGTGGGGAGAGCCGCGTTACCGCCGCCGCGTTACCGCCGCCGCGTTACCGCCGCCGCGTTACCGCCGCCGCGTTACCGCCGCCGCGTTACCGCCGCCGCGTTACCGCCGCCCAGCGTACCGCGGAGGCCCACCGGAACGCGCTCGCTACCACAGATACCCGCTCCCACAACCCGCCTCCTCGCTGATCACAGTTGCTCCGCCTCTTCCGCAGGTTTTATATGGGCACCGACCGAATCTTCTGGAATGACGCCGCCCTACGTCACGGCCCTGGAACGGTCTAGAATTGCCGCGCGTGACGTCATTGCCGGTGCTGAAGGGGGAGGAGTACTTTCCCACCCGCCCCTGCCAGGTACCTAAGGTGTGCGTGAAGGCGGCCCCCGTGCTTAGGGCGGGCCCAGCCTCGGTCTGCAAGGGCTGAGGGGAGCGGCCCGGCCGCTGCCCTCCCTTCTGATGGAGGGGGGCTGGCTGAGGGGCGGGCGGTCTCTTCAAGTTCTGCGGGGGCGGTAGAAGCGTGATTCCATGGTAGTCTGAGTACTTGAGGTGGTTTCCTATGCCTTTGCGTCCGCTCGCGGCTGCCCTGGGGGAGTTCGGCGGGAATCCTCGAGCGGACCCCACCCCCTCTGGGCAGTCAGCGCTGCCCGTGCGTTGCAAGTTGCTCTCCGGAGTTAATAGAGGGGGTTTTTGGCCCCTCTGTCCTCAGTGTTTTGGGAGTTTTAAAATTACTTGGGCTAATAGAGGGCCCCTGATCTGCATTCACTCGTTATTCTCCCTTAAGCCATATTCCGGAGGGGAGGCTGGAAGGCCTAGGAGGCTGGCTTAGTTTTTGTCTTTTCCCTAGGCAGTTGGAGGTCTCAAGTTATTTACTGCTCGGGTGAAAGGAGAGAAGGGGTAGTGCTACGGGAGCTGAGTAGAAGTGTATGTTTGTATAGGCAGACAAGATAACGTTGAAAAATGTAAGTAAAACTACTGAAAAGACGTGCAAGCTAAGAACAGGTTTTGTTCCAACTCAAGGTGAGGGGAAATGTTTATAGGCTCCCTTTCATTCCAGGAAAGAGTTCTTTATTCCTGGAAACAATTGTGTGAAACGAGCATCTCCTGTGGTTATGACAACCCAAAGGCTGCAGCTTGCTGTCGACTGTAGTAGAGCTAAAAAGTTAAGATGATGCTGTTGCATTGTCTTACAGCGGAAAAGGTAGAAAAAGGGGGAGAGGG
The DNA here is from genome assembly GCA_020800305.1 of Porphyrio hochstetteri. Taxonomy (NCBI): domain Eukaryota; kingdom Metazoa; phylum Chordata; class Aves; order Gruiformes; family Rallidae; genus Porphyrio; species Porphyrio hochstetteri. The sequence goes on along the minus strand of CM036915.1, from coordinate 10,422,170 downwards.
GAGATAATGCGGGTTTTGAATGAAATATATTGATGGTTTAAAGCTCCAGTGTTATTATGATAAAGTCTATTTTAAGTAAATATTAAAAGATTGAAATAATGCCATAATGTACTCCTTACATTAAGTGTATAGGCCTACTAAATTAGGGGGAGCTAATCTACAAGAAAATAAAGTATCAATGAAAGGAGCAGTTTAAAACCACAGAAAACTCAGTGTTGATAACTATTATAATTAGTAGCAGCTGAACATGTAAAGCTGTTCAGCAGCTGTGAAATTATACTGACAAGTAAATACAGATTTGATTTTTTTTTTTCCCCAAAAATAACTATAGTAAATTACCTGTAGGCTGAGAAATAGATAGTTCCCTTTTTTTAAGGGAAAGCAGTTTGTTCTAGTAATGGTATTCACCTGAGATAAATTGGCTGTAATCATCTAGTTCTGAAGGTAACAATCCTGTTTAAGAACAAATTACAGGTTTGTTAATAATTCTGTTGTATCCAAATGCTGTATCAGGTGAGAGGCTATCAAAGCAAAAAATGAATTTAATTGAGAATTGAATTTCAAAAATCAATTAACAGTATGCTGTAAGAAGATAGTATGTAGTTTATGTGAGTAGAAACCCTTATGTAGGTATATGTAGATATTGGTAAATATAACAGACTGGTGGGTGGTTTCTTAGTAGTAGCAGTTGTTACTAGCAATAACAGCCAAAATCTTGGCTGGTATGGATCTTTGCTCGAGAGGATTGTGCCTCCTACTTTATTTAACTTTCTTTTTCTGTAGACAAGCTATCAGGTCACACATAACTTTAATATTCAGTATTTGTTTTCTCCATCTTTGGTTCAACCAAGCTTCTTACTTATTCTAGGAATTATAGGGAAAAGTAGTAAGGGCTGGTGTTTTTGGATTTCTGAAGCAAAGCATTTCCTATTTATTAAGACTGTGTTTATGGAATGGAGTTGGGATCCTCAGCAGCTGATTTTACTCATCTAATTGGTCAATATTAACAAATGCAATACAGCCTTTAGACATGCAGACTCATTTCTCTGCAATTACAGATGCAGGTTTTTTTACTGAACCAACCTGGTGATGATGTGTGTTTGTACTCAGTTGTGTGAACTCTGCAGCACCCCTCACCTCCCTTAAGTCTGTGGTTGTTCCTAACCAGCTGTTCATCCATTTCTCAGATGACAGCTGATCTCTTTTACTATTCCTTCCCTTCCTTTCCCTCCTGTGCAGTGTAAAGTTATGTTGCTTTTTACTTGCATGGTATCAAATTCAAATGTAGGTGTAAACAGGAAAACAAGCAGAGAATTTATGTTGTCTGTAAGTAGGTAGTAATGGACTGGGAGTAGGGAATTCTAGATCCTACTGCCTATTTCATTTAACTGCTAGAGGACTCTTTGTCTGAAATGGGTATTTCCACTGTTAGTACAGAACAAGACTTGAACCACTGCCTCTCACCTGGCTGTAGGAGCATACAGCTACTTTACATCCTACAAGAATTGTGCGTTTATCTTTTAATATTTGCTATGTGAAGTACTGATGGAATCTTCTTGTTTGCATTTCCTTCTTAATGTAGCCGTGTTAGCATCTCTAGTTAATCATGTCTCCTGAACTGGGAAGTGGAGGCAGCATCCTGCAAAGACAGGGAAGAGTACAATCTGCTGAATTGCAGCTGCAGTTTCTTGTAGCATGCATAGATTTTTGTAAAGAAGTTCCAATAATAACTTTCAAATACCTGAAAAAAAAAAAATCAGGAATCTGAGGGCTTGAAACCTGTGTCTGGTTTGAAATCAAGAGCTTTGGTAATCACCCTGGAAATCAGAGTCACAACAGACTCCCCTTCATGTTGAGCTGCATTCTTTCAGCATCCCAACTCAAACAGGTTTCAAGATTTCTGTGTAACTGTTAGGCAAACACCCTTCAAATAATATTTCTAACATACAATTTTTATTCTGATTTAAAGTACACTTTTAAAAGGCTATTTAATAACAGTTTAATGTAGTGGACCTTTAATGGTACTGGAACTTTTCATCATAATTAATATCTGAAAAGTATGTTTAGTCTGGAAACAAGCTCTTAGGAAAATCTTTTTGCCTGTGATGAAAAGCAAAGTATCTATATCTGCAGGAAAATTTAAGTCCCAGAATTCTGTGATTCTGTGAAAATTTAAATCATTAGTTGTTCTCAGCCCTTTTAGGGCAGTGTGTAGTGAGTGTCTGGCATCTTGAGAGGGTTTTTCTGAGGAAAGTGTTAATTAAAATGTGCAACAATGTGTAGTGATTAATTTTAAGTTTTACAGAAAGAGTAAGAAAGACCAGTTTTCATAGTGCAGCTTTTATTGGTTAAAGGCTGGACATCTCTAAGTGGTTTGGGCCTGTGGAAGATCTGACTGTAAATATGACTGCATAAATGAAAACCTAGAGGTAGATGTGAAAATGCAATTAACTAATATTTTCCTCAGAAAGAGGTGGGAAAATAGTTTCTAGACATACCTGCCCTCAGACAAGCTGCTGTGATCTGACAGGGTGGTTTCCTCTCCAGCTGTTAAGAAATAGCTATCTCTCTTCCCAGAGTGCGTTCATAGCTACCTTTGCCCCCCCCAATTCTCTTCTTTAATTAGTGTAAACTAGTTAAACGTGAATCTAAAATGCTTTTGTTATCAGTGCTCTTAAGTCCAGATGCTTTGCACAAACTCAGGTGTGTTGTTTCTTTATATTGCTCTGGAAAAATTCCCTAGAAAGTTGAAAACGTTGTTTGGAAAAGGAAAATAAATTCCTGTTGCTCTGGCGTGGTCAGTGACAGAACATGGTTTTACAGGAAGGTTGCTACTGGCAATTTGGTGAAATAACTAATATATGCAGCTGGCTGTGCTTGTGGCTAGCAAATGTTTTGTGGGGCAGACTGTGCTTTGCCTAACAAGCGTACATGAGGTAGTCTTTTTGGTTTTGCTCAGAAATGCTGATTTTGAGTATGGGTAACATCTCTTGAGTTCCCCAACTATGGGGAAACACAGCTAGGGGTGAAAGCTGTCCTTTTACTAATCCAATTAATTTCTAATAAAGGTGAGTATAAAAAGTGCATGCGACAGTTTATAAAGATGTTGATTGCCTGGGGCTTTTCATTATGGAATCTGCTTCGGCATCTTCTCCTTGGCCCAAGCTAGCATAAATCTGTTGATCTTCAGGGTATGCTTTGAGACTGGTATGTTTGCGAAGACGTAATGAAGGCAAAGCCACAGTAGTATCTGATGGCATGCTTGGATTTAGGATTTTGCTTAAACGCTGAAACCTACTCTTGCTCAAGATTAACTTTGAAGTTGATGATGTTTTTATTTTAGCTAGGACGTTTTAGATGCCGAAGTGCAGTCTTTCATTCCACAAGGACATGGAAAAGAAAAAGGCTTGAATGTATTTTGTGTGGAAGCTATATATAAACAGCTATTCAAGAACATAGACAGAGGGCTAACAGTTAATAGCAAGCTGAAATCACAGAATTATACAGGTTGGAAGGGACCTGGAGAGATCCTCGGGTCCAACCCCTCTGCCAAAGCAGGCTCTTTAGCTCATATTGCACAGATAGGCGTCCAGAGATGGAGACTCCACAACATCCCCGGGCAGCCTATTCCAGTGCTCTGTCACCCTCACTGTGTAAAAGTTCTTCCCCATGTTGGTGCGGAACTTCCTGTGCTCTAACTTGCAGCCATTGCCCCTTGTCCTATCTCCACAGACAGCTGAAAAGGGGCTGGCCATTTCCCCCTGCATCCTATACTTAAGATATTTATAAACATTAATTAGGTCCCCCCTTAGTCTTCTTTTCTCTAGGCTGAACAGCCCCAGCTCACTCAGCCTTTCCTCATAGGGGAGATGCTCCAGATCCTTAATCATCTCTGTAGCCTCCTCTGGACTCTCTCCAGAAGATCCCTGTCTTCTTTTGTCCCCGGGAGCCCGGAACTGGACACAATACTCCAGATGAGGCCTGACCAGCACAGAGTAGAGGGGGAGGATCATCTCCTTCAACCTGCTGGCCTGCTAGGCTTCAAGAGAACTGATTTGAAATAATGAAAAAAGAGTGGAAGAAGCAGCGTCATTTTCCTAAATAAAAGTAACAGAACCTTTGAAATGGAACCTGTAAAGATACCAGATATTTTGTTGGCTGTTGCTGTGGGGTTGGGTTTTACTGGTTTTAGACTCAGTGCTAGAAGTTCTGAATAACAGTATCAGTTCAGCTTCATGCTTGTACCAAAAAGCATTGCTTTATATAGAGATGTTTGTTAGTGGTTATGTGATTTTTAAAAAGAGAAAAAGTACTTTCGCAGTTTTGTGTGGTTGGGTGCTGGAAAAGAACAGGGGAGCAGAAAATGGCTGCTGCAAGGAGCTGCTGGAATTCTCCACAGCTCAAAAGTGTAAACAAGTCAAGGCCACAGTCACTGTTGACCAGGGCCAAGCCAATGAGAGATAGTCATAGCACCTCTGAGAATCATGTATAGGAGAAAACAACCTGGAAGCAGCTGCATTTTGCCACCAGAGAAGGGAGTGAAGAGATGTAACGAGCTGTGCAGACACCAAGGCTGGGGAGGACGGGGGAGGAGGCACCCCAGGTGCCAGAGAGAAAGATGCCCCTGCAGCCTGTGGAGAAACCAACCCCATGGAAAAGGCTGAGACCCCACCTGTAGCCCATGGAGGGGCTCCACGCTGAATGGAGCAGGTGGAGACATAGAGAAGATGCTGTGACCCTACGTTGGAATAAGCCCCTGCCAGCACTTGCAGCCTGTGAAGAGGATCAGAGACACAGAGAGAGTTTTGCCCCAAACAGGTTTGCTGGGGGGTGCTGGTGAGCCCATGGAGGACTGGGACTGAGAGACATTGTGATTTATTGCTGCCCTCCATAGCAGTGATCCAGGCGGAGCAGCTGATGAAGAGAAAAAGCCCTGGGGGAAGAGACTCACGTTGGAGAAAGTTCGTGGAGGACTGTCTCCCGTGGCTAGGGCCCCACGGTGCAGCAGGGGGAGGGTGTATGGAATGAATGCCCCCTCCCTGGTGGAGAAGGAAACCAACTTGAAGGGAACTGACTGAAGCCCCATCTCCCAGTCCCTGCCCCCCTGTGCTGAGATCGGAGGGGAGGAAGGGAGTGAAATCATGACTAAAGTGAAGTCTGCTAAGAAGGGAGTGAGGGAGGGAGGTAGAGGTGTTTTAAGATCTGGAAAAGGAAACAGCTCATGAAGAAGTAACCCAGAACCCCATTTTTTAACTAGTCCCTGCCCTGCCCCTCCCCCCATACTGTGAGCAGGGAGGGGCGGGAAGAAGGGAGTAAAATCATGGCTAAAGGGAAGTTTGCTTAGAATGGAGGGGTGGGGGGAAGGTGCTACTGAGAACCCCATTTTCCCCAGTCCCTGCCCCCCCTGTACTGTGAACAGGAGGGAAGAAGGGAGCAAAAAAAACCCTGACTAAAGGGAGTGGTGGGGGAAACATGTTTTTAAGATCTGGTTGCATTTGTTTAAGATTTGGTTGTGCTCCTGACTCCGGTTTTCACTGTTCTTTTTAGTGTAGTGTAATAAATTAGAATAGTTTTTTCCTGCACTCTGTGTTGAGTCTCTTTTGCCCACGCCGTTGCTGATGAAATGATCTCTACTTGTCCTTATTTTGACTCCTAAGCCTCTCAATATATATTTTCTCCCTGTTCAACTAAGAAGGGGAGCAATAGACTGATTTTGGTGGGCATCTGGCCTCCAGCCAAGTACCAATCACACAGGTGTGTTTGGTTACGGGAATCAACAACCTGCTTAAACTGGGATGAACAGCAAGGAGCATCTAGAATTAGCGTAGCCCTCCATTCACTTTAAAAAACCGCAAGTTCTGCCGTGAAACCACTGTTCTTGCCTTACAGCACTGAGGGAGTACACAGCAAAGGGGAGTTTCCTGTTGCTATAGTGGCATTGTGAACTAAACGTGAAACATCCTGGCCCAAAGTGAAGGGGTGCAATCCATTCCCCCTGTGCTGAGGCTGATCTCTGCATTGCCGTTACTGACCTTGGTAACAGCATTGCTTTGTTAGGCCTCCGTCATATTTCTGTTTGGGATCTCGTGACAGTGCAAGCTTGCAGTGACAGTGTCTTCGACTCTAAGTATCAGTCACTAATTCCTGAAAGATGCCAGTCATAATTGTAGAGCAAAGGATGTGAACAGCTTTATTTACCTCTTAATTCCCTTTGTAGCTTTGTAAGCCTGTCAACACCCAGAAATCTTAACCTGTAGCTGGAAAAAAGCAGCCCATCCCACTGCAAAAATTCAGTCTGAGTCTAGTGTGGTCTTGTGCGAGTTGCATGTGAGTCGATATAAGCATTAGGAGAAAAGGACCGTGCTAATAGCATCGTGTAAGCTGCAGCATGTCACAGTCATTTGTAGATGAAGATCATTTCTTCCTGGACTCCACCTACATTGCTAGCCTCATTTGTTAGGGGTCATTACTTGAAAAGTAACTGGAAATGTACCAGAACTACAGAGGCAAATTCTATGTAGAACTGTTTCTTACAGTGTGACGTTTATAAGTCTGCTGTTGAAGTGACTGGGCTATTTGTGGCTGACAGTTGCAGGACACTTAAACTTTAGCATAATCATGTGAGTTTTCTATTACAATCCAACACCAACAATGTACAGTCCAAAAGCAGCTCCTCTTCTCCAGTTATGTTGTGTTCCACCCCCCTCAAATCCCTTTGCTTTGCAGCCTGGCTGTTCTGCAGCCACTATTTGCTACTTGGGGGAGTCATTTAGCATTAGAGAATCCTTGTATGCATCAAAATAATTTTCTACCCATCAGTTTAAGAAAGTTGATATGAGAACCAAAACAAATCCTTTCTATGCACAGTGTATATAGAGGAGAGATGTGTTTGGTTTTCTGTTTATTTACTGAAAGTATAAATTCTGGGGAATTAACAGCTGTTTTCCTTCTGTGAAACCAGCTTGCTACTTAGCCATTTAACACACAAGATGAAACCCAAGCAAGGTAATTGGTGGTTATCTGGTTGGTTTTACTCATGCAGCATAGCACGTAAAACACTTCAGATGACAGAAGACAAAAACCCCCGAGGTTTCTTGCAGCAGAGTTTTATCCTGTTTTTTCTTTCTGATATTTCTGGAAAGCCCATGGGAGATACCTAGTGGCTTTCTGAAAAGAATAGTCAGAAGGATGTGGGAATTTGTAGAATTATCTCAAAATGAAGGAACTAAATGAATCCTGACAAAAATTAATTTTAGCTGCATAAGGTGACATGTTTTTGCCTCTGAAACATCCCCTGATCTTACCTATTTTCAAAGCTAATTTCTTCAGAAGTGTGAGAATTGACCCCTTATAATACCACTGTGAAGTCTTTCTCTCTTGTAGTTTCAAATTCACAATTAGGTCTTTGGATATGGTGCAAGTTCCTCTGGAATAAAATTCATGTCTTCCTAGAAAGTTGTTAGCCTGACATTTTCCTAATCACTACAACTGTCTTGTATCACTAAACAAAACATTATAGATGACATTCTGTGGCTCTGAAAGCAAATGACTGGCACAGCTTAGATCCCTCTCTTCCTCCTCTGTAATGACAATATCATTACCATTGTCTCCCGGTAACAGTGCCTGGCCTGGGTTATCCCCTGGTGTAGGGAAATGCCAGTTCGACCAGATCAAAACCACGCCAGGGAGGGTGCCTGCCGTGGGTGCCTTGAGACATTCCCTGGATCTTTTTTGTTTAGTTGTTAGTTTCTAATAGAGTTTCTTACTTCCTGGGAAGTAGATTTAGGCATGTGTAGAAACTTCTACAGTATGTGAGAGGCCTGGTTTGATGAAGCTGATGAAGCTCTGGTGTAATTGTGCTGCTGGAGGAGTGCTTGGCTGTTGCGGTACTGGGTTTCATAGGTATAGTTGACTTAAGGCATTTCCTAAAGTAATTAATCTGCTTTCTTTGAGAAAATAACTTCATTGAATATTCTTTTTTGAAACTAGAGTAAATAAAACTAGAATTGCTTCAACTTCTGTGAACAAATTCATTGGAAATCTTGGCAAAAGAAAAGATTTGCATCTTAAAGCATTGTGGACTCATTAAAATTCTTCTCATGGATAATTAAAGAAAACTGAATTAAAAGGAAAGTTTAACAGTAAGCAGCTCACAGGCACTGCGACATTTCAAGCATGTTAAAATCAGAAAGAAATAGCTTTTGTAGCTGTAGTCTCCTCCTCTTGTGTTACGTGTTGTTTTTTTTAACAAATAACCAGTTACTGTTGGTTTCTTCAGTTGTCCAAGTAGCTTATTTATGCCTGACCCGCGCAGTGCTTTAGCATACCTGTGACCATCTGTAGAGTGCTTGTCAACATGCCTAAGAGTGGAGAGACTCTTACAGAGAAGCTACAAGATGCAAATGCAATGAATATTTCAGAAGGCTATGAAAATGGGTAAGGTACCTTTAGCATTTATTTTAACAAACTGATTTACTGATATCTCAGAACCTGTTTGTCTTCTGCTACTGCGCAGATTCACAAGAACCTTGTCAGCTGAATGGGACCTCTGCTGTGTAACACAGAATAAGGAATGGGAATAACTAGAATGAGAGAGAATTGTAGTGAAGATTCTAAAAAGGGTTTTATTCTTTTACGCTAATGTCTAGCTTCATGTTAAACCTAATTGTGTCCTTCAGTATAGGCTGCATTGCTTGTGTCCTGTTTGCATTTAGATAGATGGTATTAATTTTATAGCGTGGAGGCACATCATTTACAGGCTCAGCAGAAATTGGTGTATACCTGTTCTGACCAGAGGAATGTTTACCTACTGTGGCTCAGCTGCTTGCAGCTTAACAAAAATACCTAATGCTAGCTGAAAATAGTAGTAAGCTACCAGACTCTCACACTCTTAAGTGATTAATGGCTCTTCAACCATGTGGTGAGGTTTTTTCAAATACCAGAAAATAGAAAACTTCAAATAGTCCAGAAAAAAACCCACAGTTGATGGTCCTATACCATCCCTTCTTGTGTCTCATTGTAAGTGTGGCACCGCAGACCCTGGAAGTTAGTACCGGTTGCCCTGCACTTATTTCAGTGCATACATTCTACTTCAAATGGACTTCCAAAAATACACTGGCTGCAGCTGCGGAAGCAGGCTTCTCTTCCCTCCTGAATTTGAAGGAATAATCTTTAGGTGATGATTTGCCTTGGGGTTGAGCATCTTCCCACCAAAGGTGACAAAACTTAACCATGTAACCCACGTCTTAGAGCATGGACTGGGAAACTTCTTATTGGAAGAGTTTGTATTAGCACTTATCTTCCGACATGTAAGATAACCCTTCTGGTTGCTGTCATCTTTCTGCAGCACAGAAGAGAAAAATAACTTTTTTCCTGTCACTGGAATGGTATTTGCTGTTAGAAAGCTCAGCATCTCTAGGGTTTTTGGAAATAACTACTTTTCTGTTAAACCTAATGACACCTTTGTTTAGACAACAGCTTATATGTTATATCACTTGGAAGATTTGCTTGATGCTTTCAGGTAAACTTTTTTTTGGATCATTTATCACAATAGTTTCTTTTTTCCTGTGCTTTGTAATCCTGGATAAGCATCATTAGGAGCAAACTGTAGACTTAACATGTTTGGAAAAGAACAAAGGCTTAAGAAATCTTTGAAAACTTTGGAATGTGTTGATGTTGTTGTTACTTCTGGAGTCCTAACACAGTTAATGCTAGAATTGCCTCATTTTTTGTTTAATCTGTTCTTAAATTATAAACCAGTAGTTGGCTTGTGATTGCTATAGGTATGGGTACATTCTGACTCATGAAAGTTAGGATTTTGCTAAATTAGTAATAACACCACTATTTTGGTCTATGCATACTTCTAGTTGTGGCATGCTTAAGCAAAAAATTTCCATGCTTGTTTAAAAGAAAAAGTTCAAATAGAATTTAAAAATCTATAGTGGTTTGTCCCTACTGCAAACAGGAAATTTTAGCTTCCTGGATTAGTAAGATGTTTAACATTTGCTTTATTTCTGAATTTCTAGTGAAAGAATATCACAGAGACTAGCACTCCAAAATACTTTTCATGCATTCCAAGTCCTTGGCATAAATACTTCTTTGTTAGCTTTTTGAAGAAGTCAGTGCATGTTGTCTTGTTACATAGCTGTTTACCCCGAGTGGTTTGAAGTTACAGAGCAAACTTTATATACCTTTCTTTCTATGTTAGAAGTAGGATTTCAGGTAGAAAGAGCTACACAAAGAATATAAATTATAGCAAAATGGAAAGAGGAAATGATGACCTTTTCTAAGGCTGAAATTTACTCTCTGTGACCTACCTAAAAATGAGAAAGAGATGAAATAATGAGTTCTGTGTGACCTAACTTTGCTGTGCTCTGTGTAAATAGCCGTGCAGGAGCAGCTATTAGATGATTTCAGCTTCAGGTCTGGGCTTTTGCTGTGCAGGGGATAACAGAGCCAGAAAATCTGTACCAAGGTCAGTGAAGGGTTATACACTGCAACTGCTGAATAGAGCCTTTTGGAGGGGGGGTGGAATACAAAAAGGCTGGATACATTGTTCATTCCTTCCAGTTCACCCGTGTAGTTCTCAGCTATCTGTAAAACTGGTCTGCTCACCAAAATAGATGGCCTGATTTTTGAGGATATTTAGTCATAATAAAAAAAAACCTTTTTCTCTTTTAGTAAAGAAATAAGCTTTACTAGATGATGTCTGCCAACTGTGTTACATGGTGAAATAGGTCTCAGCTGTTAACTTTATCTTTAGTATTTTGTTCTTTATTAAGCCTTTGTATTGCTTTTAAATATACCTTTGTGTGGGAGGAAGTTATATGAGTCATTTGAGAGACTGGTTTCTTGTGCACTGCGAAAAGCAAACCGATAGGTGAATCAGCTGACCCTTTGTGTAAGAGTAGGAGCATATCTGGGATGATTTGTGGCCCCTTTTTTAGTGGCACACCAAGTAGTTGAAACCTAAATCTAACCTGTTCTCCGAGGGCAAAGGGAAATTTTTAATATAACAAATAAGGAATATATTAGAATGCTGTCTTAATTTGAATAGAGGAGTAATTGGTAAATAAGATCACCAGTCATAATAGACAGCAATGTCCCCTGTAAAGGACCACAAGGATCTCTTACGTGTAGTACAAAACTAGGGTTTAAAGAACAAATGTTTTATGTCATTACTGTGGTGTGTCATATGTCATAAAAAATGAGAAAACATCTTTAAATTCACAGCTCTTCAGTCTGGGGATGTAGTATTTGCTGCTCAGCTATTTACGTGCTGTGCCCAGATTCCTGTTTAGCTGCTGAGCTATCAACGCCAAATGGTGTTATGTTACTATGTTGATTTAAGTCAGAGTGACTTTATTGTCTTTGTCTAGAACTCCAGGACAGACTCAAGATTCTAAATTTGTTGTCTTGTGCTCCCTCCTACAATCTTCCCCCACAGCTCTGTTTTAAATACTGGATCCAGCACCTGCAGGATGCATGGGGAATTGAGAAAGGATTACTCATGAATGGGATCCAGATGAAGACCATTAGTTTCTGAAGTTTCTAGGCAAGCTGCCAGGATCATTAAAATTTTCAGAGGTACCCCTTGGTAATTTAAACCGTTGCTTTTTGCTGCCAAAAGAATTGTATGATGATTACTTAATGATTCCATCTTGGATTCAAATACCCCAGTGAGCTATTGAAAATGCCTAACACCCAATGAAAAATATTTTGGAATGTGCAGATAGAGACCCGAGACATACTAACAAAAGCAGCTCTAATGTAAATTAAGGCTGGTGGAATGTATATAGCTGGATTGACCTGGAGAACATGTAGAACAGCTTAGGGGGAAAAGAAATCCTGTTGTTAGAAGAGAGATGGATATTTAGGATGCATGTCACACAGAATGAAGCAGCAAAAGGTGCATGGTGATTGGAAGGAGGATTTTTTTTCATTTGCTGTATTACACATTCCGTAAATAATCAAACAGCCAAGCCATAGGACTTCAGAGATGGAATTCACCATGTTATCCTCAGGTGAATCAAATGGGGAAAGATGAAAACAAAATTAATGAAGAAGCTCTGCCTTGATAAAAATGCCTGTTTGGGCTGGTTTTTGTTTTATATTAAATAAGATGTGTGTTTAGTGGTTAGGAAGGCCAAATCAACGAAAGTGAGAAAGAAGTACTTGTCCAAATGGGGTTATCTCTCAAAGATAAATGCCTGCATATTACAGAACATTTATTTGGGCAAAGCAAGCGAAGAAAGGAGTTTTAATTGTAAGGTGGAGACTGTGTTCTAAGAAATATGTAGTAACGTGCTTACTGTCACTTGAAAGTAGCCTGGTGGGTGAGCCTGTCAGTGATGCGCTCAGAGGAACGGCAGAGCAGATGAAGGAGCCCTATAGCTTTGGATCATCACAGTGTGGGCAAAACACAAGTAAGTCTTCCTGAGAGCTAGAGTCTGGAAGCAGTATTCCCGTGAGAAGCTTAACAGATTGCTTTTTGAAAAAGCATGTAGGTGACAGAGTAATTGCATGCACTCGGCAGACACTGTAGCTGAGCGTTCTCTCATTATTGGCTGTGCTCTTTGTTGTAGACAATCTGCAGGATAACATATTTTGAAAGAAAAAAGTCCTGTGATAGCTTATAGTAAAGCTTTGGAAGTTAAGCAGACTGCAGTAACATGGTTGACCATAGCCTTAGCTTTTTACCTTGAACTTCTTGCATATTCCTCTAAAATTAGGTGTCATGTTAATTTCAACTTCTCTGGTAATAGGTGAATGTGGTATCTTCAACAGTCAACACTTCTGAAATAATAATTAATGATACACGTATGTTGTTCTCATTTCATAAACTTATTTTTTAAAGTTTGTATAAAGCTTTTTTTTCTTTAAATTACAGCAACTCCTGTAGAGGGCCAGCAGGTAAAAATTTAACATTTACAAAGCAATAGGAGTTGAAGGATAGTGATAAAGAGCAGGAATACAAAAGGATCGCTGTTCCTTTGTCACTATATAGGAAAAATCTAACAAATAGCTTTCCCTTTGATCTCATGATAGTATGACTGTTGCATAACAGTGCTTGCATTCTGTTGGTGCAGTTTATCTTTTAAATCACTCTGCAGAATTAAGGCCAAAACAAGTTGAACCCAACCACATCAAGTTCCTAGCTTTTAAATTTCAGAGGAAGGATTCTAACCTGAACTATACAGGACAGTTACTGTGTTCCACAAAGTTTACTGAAGTGAGAATTTCTGTAAAACATTTTGGATCTTCATAGAAATCATTGGTTCCTTATATTAAACACTAACTTCACAGATTCTTCTTACTTTTATTCTTGGTATTTGAACAAGATTTTAATATGAGGAGAAAATTTAGAAGACGGCAAATACCTGACTGTATTTGACCTAGAATATGAGACATAAGCAGAAGCTCCAATTACCGGAGAGAGAAATGTAGAGCTTGTGGAAGGGGCCAAATCTGAAAACCCTTGAAATGAAAACATTATGGAAATCAGTATCGCAGCAAGTAGTACTGTTAATCAGACACTCAATATGATTATGGTAACAGAAAATAAAAAGGTTTTTACTGTGTAGCTTCAGAAAAAGATGAGTGCTATTTCATAATGATAAAAGTGGAGATTTAGCTGTTACACTTCGTTTCTGTAGTTAGGATAAGAAATAGTACTGTATTCATTGGTTTCCATCAAATACACTTAGGTAAAAAAAAAAGAACTGCTGTGTCAGCAAATTCAGATTGGATGCTTTGCTTCTGGTGAATCACCACCAGCAGTAAGCACTGTCAGCTACATCAGTCATTATTTTGCCCTTAAAATCAGTCCCATGTGCATTGCTTCCACTGGTTTGGAAAGATAACACTCAGGAGAGTTTTTTGTTTTGAAAACAAAGAAGGAAAGGAAGATTTCCCTTTGTTAAGCCAATATAGAGAAGGTTCCAAGTCTTGCTTTTTAAGTTAGCCTGACGTGTGCTAACAGCTTCAGTACAGTACAGCATCTGAGTGGCACACATTAGTGGTGGTATCAGCAAGTGAGTTGTGCTGTGTTAGGATTTGCTCTAAACCTTTGGAAGAGCCAGCCAGTCTGAGCATGCTGTGCCTCCGTCTTGGGTGAAGGATGGATGTGTGTGCCCAGAATTCAGGCAGCAGGTGAGGCTTTGTTGGATAGAATGGTACCTGGAAAGACAGTCCCAAATCACAGCAGGAAATGCTGTCATTCAAGAACCACTCCTGCTAATGGAGCTGTACAGCACTCTGCTTTGTTTGGTTCTCGCTGGTCAGTGTTGTGTGATGTGAATGCAGTTGGTTCTAATTGGCTTCCTAAAGTGACCTCTACTATTAAATCCTCTCTTTGTGCTTCATGGAGGTTTTTGCATATTACCTTTGGAATCATAAACTTTTTTAAAGCAAAAATTGGATGTAGATAATTTCCTTTTGAACTACTAGTTGGATTTTGGAATGTGTTCTGCACTAATAATATTAAATAATTTATGCCAAGCTTCAGCCTTAATAACAGATCTAGCAGCCAGAGTCCAGATCTCCAAAGCATTTTGGTTTTGCTGGAGTATCTCAGCACCACATGGTAATTCTGCAATTCGTTTTCTCCTTGATGCAGGATTCTCAGTAAGCTCTTGATCTTGATTAAACAGTCCCTCAGAATTCTGCTCGATCCAGTCTTACTGGAACAATTCCAGAGATCATAACCATTTTTATCTGTCCACGTAGCTTTTCTTAGGAGTTACAAGTTTAAAAATCAAAAGTAACAGCATTAAAAACATACTTTTTCACTCAGCAGGGATGGTTCTGAATATACACAAGGAATGGTTGATGGAAGAGAAAATTTCTTAGTTATACTTGCAGAGAACAAAACCCCTCCAAATCAAATTGGCTGCTTAGTCCATAGAGAAAGGTAACAACTACTTCGCCTGCAGCTTTACTAACTGTAATACTCCTGAAGGTATTAGATATGTGGAGTTCCTCATTTGCGTGTTGAAGCATTACCAGAGCAAGTCCAGAAGTTCAGACTTGTTGGTTAAATATTCTTCTATGAAAGTAACATAATATAAACTGAACCAGTTTCCCAAAGCAGTCTGATGAGCCAAAGCAAACTCAGGAGATTTGTATCTGTGGAAAAGTCATTAGTGATGATTATAAAAAGTTTTGAGTAGCCTCACAGGAGGCTCTTTTGATACATTATTACTGATCAGATCTGTTCTCTTCCCAGGGCTTTTTTTTTTTTTTTGTATTGGTTTTTGGCCAGAGTAACCTTTGATTGTCTTTTGAGATGACTTTATCTTTCTGTGAAACTCAAAAAATTAAAAAGCTTGTGTATTTAGAAGTTATTTTCAGTATCAAATTGCACCAGATTGCTAAATATCAAATGTCGTTTAAAACAGGAAACAATTCAAGAACTATTAAATGTTAAGAGGTGGCAGACAAAGGTTTTTAAAATTATGTCAGGTGTTTTGGTTTTTTTTGATTGCCAAATACATCTTCCTGGTCTATTATTTTGTCCTTGAAATCCCACATCATTAAGTCACCATCTTTCCTTTTATTAAACACAGGCTTACATTTCCAAATACAATATAATCCCCCCCTCTTAATTTACTCATCAACATCTGACTTCACCAAGGCAGTGACTATTTTCAGAGCCTAACTCTCTGCATATCAGACAAGCTCTTTCATGTTTTGTTCCATTATGCTGTTAAGAGAGGAAATAGCCTCACAGGCAGGATTAGTGATGACTCCTCACTTTCCTTCAGCTGTACCTCTGCTCTGTCACACACAGATCCGCAGTGTAGTAGCAGCGAGGGAGGAAATGAGCTGCCATCGTCACTGCTGCTGAGTGAAGAACTGCAAACTCTGCTAGATTCTTGTAAAAGGGATCCAGATTGGTTAAGGCTTTCTTAAAGTATGATTTCATTATGAATAACAATAATAAATCCTAGCAGTGTCCCACATTTAGTTCTTAATATGAAACAGGGAATGACATCTGACATAGTGTTTGGTCCTTCTGTTTGCTGTCTTACACTGCTGTGCAAAATAACTTGCTTTTGAAGTTGTTGTTTATTGAAAGCTGGGAAGATAGTTGTTTGGACTTCTTTTTTGTATGTTGTGAGTTAGTTTATTATACTGGGGAAAGAAAGACTTCTAAGCTTCGTTCACAACTCTTCTGTTAGACCTGTTAAAAGAGAGAATGAAGGTAACCCAAATCTGTTCTTGGCCTCTGAAGGCTGCTGATTCCCAACTCTTGTTCTGTTAAATGAAGGAGGCTAAATCAAAAAATCTGAGTGAATAATCTGCAGTGCATTGCTCTGTGTGGTCAGTCATTTCTAAATGCTTAGCTGTTGTTTAGGTTTTTTGCTCATATAATCTTTTCCAGTCTGTTACCTTACAGACTTTCTGTTTTTGAGACTGTATTAGCTGTGCTTTAAATTTAATCTGGTTTAAATTTAAGCAAATAAAGGTTAATTGTGTCCATGTGATAATAACAATTTGTTGATTTGGTGAAGTTTTTGATAAAGTTTGTTATTAGGAACTAAATCTCCTTCTTTTCCCAGCAACAAAAAAAGCACCAACACCCTCCCTCCCCGCCCCCAAATGCCCTTAGAGCTTCAACAGGTACCAACAGCAACAATTAACAAGGTACTGTGATATTTGGAACCATTGCTGTATGGTCAAGGTTAAGATTAATAATTGATTCTTTATACCTGCACGGTTCACAGCCTCTCCATCAAGATTCAAAATTAGTGTCTCCATCTGGTGTAGTCCATTATGTTAAACCCAAAAGTCCATTTTATGAAATGAGAATGTCATGCATGGAGTGAAAGCATTTCCCTGTTTAACCTGATTGTAGTGGAGTCTGCACCAAAGAGGCAAAATGCCTTTTCTCCTGTTTGTGTTTCTAAGTGTTTGCAAGCCATGGCTTTGTTTTCCCTTGGATATCATGTGTGTTTATTGTAGTGGATCCTACTAGCAGTCCTGGACAACTTTTTCATAGGTGTATTTTCTTTTAGAACCTTTTCAGATGGACAGGCTGTCTGCAGGGACCTGCCACCTCGTTTGGAGGAAGATGTAGGTGTGGAGCCAGCAGGTAAGCATGAGAAAGATGATGCTTGGAAACTTGAGCTCTTTGTAGAATTATTTTTTTAATGCAGTTTTTGTGTCTGTTCCAGCACGTTGTGGCTGACAATTTTTCAGTGCTGGAATAAGGAGAGGCAGCCAAAAATAGAATGAAACAGGAGTGTGTTGGGGCAACTGCAAAATCTTCAGGAACTTTCTGTAGCTTTCAGGAATTCCATAGTTGCTCACAGTTTTTGTCTTTATTTGAGACTATTACTAGATAAAAGTGAAAAATAGCCCAATCCCATAGAAAACCATACCAATTCTTGTGTTACCTTTGGCTCCACAGTCTACTTGGCAGCTGTCAGCTACTGTGGATTTGGTGTGTTCTGTAATATCTGGAAGCTGTGAGGGAGTATCCATGCTTTGATAGGTTCTGGGTTGTGTTGTAGCACATGCATGCTAGTGTAATTTTAAACCAGTTGCAGTGGGAAATTAACTGAGCTCTGTGGCTTGGAGGAGGCTTACTAGCAGAAGTTTCCAAGGTTCTTTGGAAGGTTTGCAGCCCTGAGGGAGCTCCCTGTTACCTTGGTGAGGCTGCTGCTGGTATCTAAATTTGCACATTTAACTGGGGAATATTTGTTCTGTGAGACAACTGGAGCAATGACTGCAAGCAGAGTCTGAAGAAATGAGAAATCTATGTAGGACTCGCGTGCAGACCTTGTACATATGTATAGATACCTTTATACATAATTGCCTTTTAAAAATTAATATATATTTGTTGCACAATAGGTTTCTTAAAAAAATTGAATTGCTAGCCCTTTGCTTTTTGTTTTTCAGTAAGCAGGAAATAGGGTTGGATTCATAAAGGTGATACTAACTTCTTTTTGTAAATTTTCAGGGTATTGTATTGAACTAGTTGAGACACTTGCTGTGTGTGTAGATTATGACTGAGGCTGGTCCTGCAGAGTACTTGTTTGTGTGCTTGTGAAGGCTCTGACCTATTTTTCTAAGAATTTATCTGGGACGCTGGTTACTGCTGTCAGCTATCTACCCTGCTTCTCTCCCAGAGGTTGCTGCTGGCTGCAGTTTAGAGTAATAAGCTGGGCTCCGAACCACAGTGCTCTGGAAGGAATGCACGTGGCATTCAGCCGCTCCTGTAGAGGTGACCACAGCCTCTGGAAGAAAGGTGAGGTGGACGACTGAGGGTAGAAACTGTGCCAGCTGTTCCATTGTCATTTTCCTGCAAGTGCAAGTCACACCCCATCCATTTTAATTAAGTAGTTCCTTTACTTCTGTTTAGATAGGTTTATAAATTGATGAATCAGGAGTTTACAATTTAAGTTAGGCTTTGTCTTTTATGTGACTTCAGGAATCTGTGGCACTGCTTGTTATCCATTTAAATGAGAAGCAATGTTTGACTTGGAAATATTACACAGCTGTGCAGATGCTGAGTGGTCAAGCAAGGAGCAAATGTCAAAATCTTCTCCCAAGAAATCTTTGGAGAGAAGGAAGCTCAATATCTAGTTGCAGTGGGTCTGCTTTGTATATTGAGAGAAAAGGAGATTCTCATGTTTTCTGGTTGTGCAGAACTGTCTGTCTTATTTTATAATTGATATGTTCTGCAACCTCAGGAGTAAATTTGTCTAAAGAGGATGACAGATTATTCTGCGTTTTTTTCCCCACCAGTGTACAGAAGCTCATTCCTGTGGAACCAGGCCAGATCTTGTTTTTTCTCATGCATATGTAAATCCAGAGTAACCTTACTGTTGGCAGCAAGCATTATATTGGCTTAAAACCAGAGTCAAGTTAAAAGAACCATTCATGCTGGTTTTATACTGCTGGAATTGCAAAATAATTTATGCTGAAAAAGACCACTGGAGGGCAACTAACCCACCTTTCTGCTCATAGGAGGGCTCCTGATTTGTTCAGCTGAGTTTTGAAAACCTCCAAGGATGGGGATTCCACAAGCTTTCAGCCCCTTTTCTAAGACTTGGTCAACGCATTTTTCTTCGTCTAGTGAGAATTTTCCTTGCTGCAGCTCCATTTCCTTTGCCTCTTGTTCTTCTGCTGTCTGCCTCTGAAAAGAATCGGTTGTCTTTCTGCCACCCCTGTCTGTGGCAAGCTGTAATTAGGGTCAGTCTTTATCATCTTTTCTCCAGACTGAAGGAACCCATCTCCTTTAGGGGCTTCATGTACATGGTATGCTCCAGGCCTCTGACCATCCTGGGAGGCTCTCTTCTGGGCTCGCTTCTGTTGGTCGGTCAGGATCTTTGTCTTGCACTGGGGCTCCTGAAGTTGGATGTGGATTCAGCTGCAACGTAGTGAGTACTGAGTAGGGGGGAGATAGTAACTTTGATCTGCTGCCTATAGTCTTACTAATGCAGCCTGGTGTGTAGTTAGTCTTTATCTCTGGGATGTATGACGGACTCATATTCAACTTGTTCACCAGGAACCACGGGGGTTATCCTGATGAGCCAGCTGGTATCCAGCCTGTGCTGTTTCATGGGGTTATCCTACCCCAAGTGCAACACTTAGGTTCACCCATGTCGGGTTTTGAGGTCTATGTCAGCCCATCTTGCTGAGGTCAGCCTGAATGGCAGCCCTGCGTTTTGGCATGCTGTCCAGTTCCCTAAGTTTGGTCCCATCTTTGAAGCTGGCAAGGTTGCATTCTGTTGTCCAAGACAACAATGACATTGTTAGACAGTATTGTGCTCAGGACTAACCCCTGAAGAATGTCACTTGTAATTGACTGCTAGCTAGTCTTAGAAATGTTGACCACTGTTCTGAAAGAATAATTATCCTAACAATTTTTTTTAATCCAATTGTTACTCCAACTCCGTCCAGTCCAAACCTTTCAAAGGATGCTGGGAGAGACCTCCTAAACAACATGCCACTGCTCTCCCCATCTTGGAGCCAGTTCTTATCAAGGGAGACAGATGGGTTGGATTTACAAATGCCAAATCAAGTCTGTCCTTTCTGGCTGGTTTCAGTCCCAGTGTTGTAGCTCAAAATGATGCCAAGGAGAGTTTGTTCTACAGCCTTCCCATGGACTGAGGCGAGTTGGGTTGCTCTTGAGTTACTTGAATGCTCTTTCTTCCCCTTATTTGAAGCAGATGTGACATTTGCCTCTTTCCTGTCAGTGGGCACCTTACTAGACTGTCATGTTTTTTCACAGATGACAGAGAGCAGCCCTGTGATGACATTGGCTTGGTCTCTCAGTGTACACCTTGAAGCATCCCATCTGGGCCCACTGATGTTTTCCTATGTGTGTGGTTTGTACAAGTGGTCCTGACTTTGATCTTCCTCTGCTGTCATAGGTAAAACTTTCCACCCGCTCCTAGGTGTGGAAACCCAGGAAGCCTGATCTTGCCACTAAAGACCTAGGTGAAAAAGGCAAAGTACCTCAGCCCTCTCTGTGTCCTCTGTCAGTAAGCTGCCCATGATACCCTCGGTTTTCCTTTTGGCTGTCAGTGTACGTATAGAGGCCTCTCTTGTGTCTCTTCATATCACTCACCAATTTCAATCCCAACTGAGTTTTGATTTTCCATTACTGCATGCATGGGCAGTGTTTCTGCAGTGATGTTGCCTCCTGATTACACCCTCCACACACTTCCATTTTGGTGCATCGTAATCAGTTTTAGAAGCGTCAGTATTGCTCCAAAGCTTGTTTTGTACTTGTCCTGATGCACCACTCCCTCCCCATCAGTTTGTAGAGGCTCTCTGTGGAGGATTGATTTAATACTTCTCTGATACACTACTGATATCAAGAGCAGTATATTTCATTTCAATTCATAAATGTTCCTATTTCCTGCGATGAAAGCTTCCATGAACTGAAGTATTTGTGTATATGTTGTGGATAGTTTAAAAAAGATTTGTTATTTATGCAGTCTTTTCTGTTTGAGTTTAAAGTTACATTCTAATTCTGAAAAATTGATGGTACATCAGCAAGCCCTTCTCTACCCCGAGCTGTGGCAAGACAAGCAACAGGAAGCTGGTTTCAGTGGTTTTGTTAAAAGGATGACTGCATATGTATTCTGTCTGAACCTTTTGGATTCATTTGAAATTGAGAAGTGCTGTACTTGTGTCGAATCTGTACATTGGCACAAGGGGAAGTTTGGCACATGCCAAGCTCTCAGGCTCCAACCTTTGTGTACTCAGCTCCAGCTTTCACTAAAAACAAGTTAAGCTTTCAGGGCTGCAGACATCTTGAAGAAAATTTTTTTAAATAATGGGTGAGAGGAGGAGTGATGTATTTGTGTTGTCAGCAGAATGTCATCACAGCAGTGGAATCTGGGATAGTGACTGTCTGTCAGAAACGCCTCCAGCAAAGAGCTAAATTCCTTCTTGTCATTAGAGCAGGGTGATGTTTGCAGGAACTGGTGTATGACAAAGATACTGTTTAGTGTGTTAAATCTGAATAGGTTTCAAGCAGAAGTTAAATTATTGGTTTAGTTGCCACTTCTCAGGGCACATCTATGAAATATCTCCTGGAGTTCCTCAGGTCGGGCTGTTTCGTAATCAGCCTGTTTACCTGTGTGAAAGGTGACCTTGGTTCTTCTGCATTTTATATGGCTCTCAAAGTTGTTCTTCCATGAACATCAGAATTCCTTTACATCCACAAATCTGTCCTGGCAGTCAGCACAGTGCTTGCAGGTCAGGCAGTGATGAGAGAAAAGAAAGTTTCGTTCAATTAGCTTTAAACAGTACTGCAGTTTCAGGTGTATGTCTGTCTTTTTTTTTCCCCTCTTATACGTAGTCTCTTCCATACATTGCAGAGCTCCAGCAGTTTCAGCCAGACTGATTATTCATGTGAAAAAAATATATGAACTTGCTATTTGTTCATGTCTTAAAACATTTTGTGGTATCCACCCTGGGAGAGAGAGTCCGTACCACATCTGAACTGTTTGATCATAGATGGTGGAAAGGAATAACAGTTGGCTGATAAAAGTACAGAAGCTGTAAGGTGGCTGTACTGTGTATTAGTTCAAGTCTGGTAGGAAATGTTTGAATAACAAGTTCACTTTTATAAATTGGTAGTCATATGTAAGTGCTTCACAAGTCTAGAGTTGTTTTGCAAAAGTTTGGTTGGAAACACTTGTAATGTCTGCTGAAATTGTAACAAAGCTTTAAACAAAGTTTTAAACTATTTTTTTCATTCTCCTATGAAGTTTCTTGTAGAAAACATACAGTTTACTGGAAAAACTGCACAACTAAAATACAACATACTTAGATCATGTGTCTTTAGAGCAAATCATAAGATGAACTGCAGTACAGTTCTCCTGTTATACACTAGATGATGAGACTACTCATGAGTAGTCTCTTATTTCAGCCACAAAAATAGTGAATCATCAAAAATTCAGTCTGGTCATGGAATTAGACCTTGGAGGAGAGTGACAAGGGGAAAAAAAACCCACTTGAAGAGACTCACAGAATGAAAGTCATGACTAACTACCAGGAAAAAAGTCTCTGCTGCTTTTTGTTTTATCTGACAAAATAGTTTTCTTGAGGAGCAAAGGATTTCTTTCCATCTCTGACCTTCAGTGAATTCATGTGAAGGCCATGAGCTAAGGTCACCTGTTGGTGAAAGAGAAAGCAATTCGGGTACCAAGTATAATGCAGGTAGCACCAGTTACTGGAAGAAAGAGGAAAGGACCAAATACTCCTCTCTGCTTGTGTATAGGGAGCTCTCAGTGGCATGAAGTACCCTGAGCTGTGTACTTGGTACAGAGTTACGAGTATTTCAACTTGCTTTTCTTAAGCTCTCTGTATGCATGTGGGTGTATAATGTACCAATGCTCATAATGTATTTAAAGGGTCTTTAATCTCATTCCATTGTGGTTTCAGGTAGTACAGAATTCATTTCCAGGCTGGACATTGCAATTTGACTTTAGCTTTCCTCACAGATTATAATGGATTCATTCAGTATTTAGCCAGGCATTCCTTCCCAGGCTCTTTATGCAAAGAACAAGCCCTCTGCTCAAAATCCCTCTGCCAACCCACAGCAGAATGTTTTGTTTGTGTTCTGCTGTTCTTACAAACTCTGTGGAACGGAATAGCTACATCTTTAGAATGACTTGGCTTATAGAAGTAAGGAACTATTTACACTGAAGTTCTATCTGCAGATACACGCGAGAACAGATACTGAATAAGTGTCGAAGTTGATATTCCTTTGCAATATATCTATATATTAAGGTGATTCACTGAGCCTCTGTGAAACTGATACTGTTCTTAGTCTTTGGTTTGAATCAAACATGCCTTTTTGGCACCAGAAGAAACTGCATAAGGAAAAGCAAAAGTAGGCTTTGTTTCAGAACAGATTCTGAATATAGATTTTGCAGTGATTTGATTGATTTTTCACTCTTCTCTCTGGAAACTATTATCTACAATATGTCTGCAGTGAAAAGGTAGTAATTACACAACTTTTGTGATGCTAATGTAGGAATGTTGCTAATATTTTTCAGTTCCCTTGAAGAGAGATGATTCTTTGTTCAGGAGAGGCTTTTTTTGAATACCTGAACTAGAACGTTGTGTTTTAGCTCAGCCACACCTACAATCCCTGCCACCTTTGTTGGCTTAGAAGCCAGAACACCCTATAGTTTTTTGCCTGGGCTTTCGTGTGTCACTGCCGGAAACGAGCATTTGGATTAAGACTGGCTTCTGCCTCTGACAGGTCTCACCTCTCATCATTTTCCACCAGAATTGGGGTGAAGTGCACAAACAGCTGCTTTGCCTTTACTGCTGTGGAAGTATTTGTTGGGTGCCACTGTTTACGCTCTGATAAAGCATGTTTATTACCTAGAATCCTTCACAGCTATTTGTTTTGTAAACTATCTTGCTCCTCTGAGCTAAGCACAGCTCCACACCTATGTTTTGAAAATCATTATATGCAATTTACACATGAGAAAATGAAGGTACATGGAGATTAAGCAGCTTTATTTATATTTATTGCTGCCATTATTAGTTTCTGTTTGTTACAACACAACACTGTGAGTCAGGAACATGAATACAGTGTGAGTCAGGAACGTTAATGCTGGAATGGCACACATCAGAGCAGTGACCGTGCACTTCACTTTTGCCACCAGGTTTTTTATCTCTTCACCTGGGAGAGGGTAGACAGGTGAAGTTTCTTTTTCTCCAAAGTGCTCTGCGCATGCTGGGGTATAGCACAGGGCAGCAAAGCCTTCAGAGAGAGTCTCACAGAATATTGGCAGGAAACTAGCCTGGGTTTGGTATTTTTCAGTTTAGTAGCTGTACATTATCAGCTGAGAGAGTATGGGATAGATGCGTGAACAGTAAGGTGGGTTGAGAACTGGCTGTTGGACTGGGCTCAGAGGGTTGTGATCAGTGGAGCAGAGTCTGGCTGGAGACCTGTGACTAGTGGTGTTCCCCAGGGCTTGGTGTTGGGTCCAGTCCTGTTTAATATCTTCATTGACGACCTTGATGAGGGAATAGCATCCACCCTCAGCAAGTGCCCAATGATACAGAGCTGGGAGGTGTGGCTGACACGCAGGAACACTGCGCTGCCATCCAGCGAGGCCTGGACAGGCTGGAAAGCTGGGCAGGGAGAAACCAAATGAGGTTTAACAAAAGCAAGTGTAGAGTCTTGCACCTGGGAAGAAGTAACTGCTTGAATCAGTACAGGCTGGGGGATGACCTGCTGGAGAGGAGCTCTGAGGAGAAGGACCTGGGGGTCCTGGTAGATGACAGGTTGGCCATGAGCCAGCACTGTGCCCTGGTGGCTAGGAGAGCCAATGGGATCCTGGGATGCATCAGGATGAGTGTGGCCAGCAGGTTGAAGGAGGTGATCCTCCCCCTCTGCTCTGTCCTGCTCAGGCCCCACCTGGAGTATTGTGTCCAGTTCTGGGCTCCCGGGGACAAAAAAAGACAGGGATCTCCTGGAGAGAGTCCAGAGGAGGCTACAGAGATGATTAAGGATCTGGAGCATCTCCCCTATGAGAAAAGGTTGAGTGAGCTGGGACTGTTCAGCCTTGAGAAAAGACTAAGGGGGGACCTAATTAATGTTTATAAATATCTTAAGTATAGGATGCAGGGGGAATTGGCCAACCCCTTTTCAGTGGTCTGTGGAGACAGGACAAGGGGCAATGGCTGTAAATTGGAGCACAGGAAGTTTCGCACCAACATGGGGAAGAACTTTTCCACAGTGAGGGTGACAGAGCCTTGGGACAGGCTGCCCAGGGAGGTTGTGGAGTCTCCATCTCTGGACGCCTATCTGTGCAATATGAGCTAGGGAGCCTTTTTTGGCAGGGGGGTTGGACCCGAGGATCTCTCGAGGTCCCTTCCAACCTGTATGATTCTGTGATTCAGTGATTACAAGTGAGCTCCTCTTAGCCAGTAGTTAGCCATGTAGTACTGGAGCTTTGTTTGCTCCGAAAGAAGTTGGTAGTTTGATTTCTTTATATTCTCTGTGAGCTTACAGTAGCTTGCCATGCCTCTGGTTAGCAGTGCAGATTGTGAGCCTGACTTCAGGGAGGCTGCAAGTGTGTTCTGAAGCACTCGCGTGGATCCAGCTAGTGCTAGTGTTGATTGATGTGTTCACATATGGCCAGAAACGCTTGTAGGGGTAGTTTCCAGGCCCTCTGTGATGCAAGTAGAAGATAAGCTATTGAGGGCTCTTAAAGTGAAATAGAATTTAGTACAAATAGTATGTTACAGTTAGTTAATTATTATTATGAATGAATAGAATTAATGATAAGGATTAATGACAAGGTATTTACACCTCTTTAAACAGTAAGTTCTGACCATACTAAGCTGCCTCGGTGTCCTGTGTACAGCCCTTTCTGTGGAGGATTAAGTCCTCAGCCAAGTTCATCAGTAGATAGTTAGAAATGAAGGATTCACTAGGGTAGGTGCACAAATACCATAGAAATGATTGAGTAAAGTATCTTAGTTTGAGAAGAATAAGGTGTTTTATGGTTAAGTGGGGTTCTAAGAATTTAGATGTTTAACAGACAACACTGAAACCTTGGGAAAGAAGAAGAGACAGTGACCTCTGAGACGGATCAGCAGTATCTAATGTCTGAAGCAGAAGTGAGACTGAGTAATTGGCGATACCTGAAGAAAAGAAGACAAAATGTGTGGACTTTCAGCCAACCAAAATGGGGGACTTGGCCTTTTCAGAACAGGGGACTTTGTTTATTATGTAACTGTGTTAAAAGATAACAAATGTAACATTTGGGTTGCCACTCACTGAGGTGATGGCCCAACTCTGAGTTGTTAATAGAAGCAAGCCTAGAGTAACCCCAAGTCTAGTGAAATTCTTGAACAGCCATGAAGCGTGCTGTACTTCTAAGCATTTTGGAACAGCTTTTTTCAGCCACTGAGCCAGCAGGAAGCAGTATAGATACTAGCTGAGCTTTCTTTGCAGTTTCTGCTTTCAGTAAGTGTAGTAGACCTTGATCAGAACTCATAAAAAGCTGTATCTGCTGTTACTCTTAATTTTGACAAACCTAAGCTCTTTGCTCTGAAACTTTTCACCAGCTCTCTATAGAATATGGGTTTTTTTAAATATTTATGCTAAAAATATTTCTTCATTTCAGAAAGTAAACCTTAGGAAAAAGGCTCTTAAATGCTCTTGTACTATTTGGTTCAGAAGTATGGGAACTAATTGTTTGGTAGAGGAGTTGAGTGGGATTTTGTCTTCCTTGTGAGAATTCACCTAAATTTTGCCTACTTGCTAATCCCTGGGTTCTCAATGAGTGTAGTTATACTCAGCCTGTTTGTGGTGTTTGCAAAAGCCAGGTAGAATCTTTGAGACAGTCCTTTCTTGTGAAGGCCAGAGATTGCCCAGTCCTTGGCCCCAGTGGTGAGAGCCTGGTGATGTTAGCTGGTGCTCTGTGTCCTGTTGAGGAATGGGAGGCAGATAGAAAGACCAAAGGCCAGAGCAGAAGAAGGTGAAGGACAGCCTGGAAATAGGGCAAGACAGGAGTGAAGGGGGTGGATATGCATATGAGAATGCAGGGCAGATGAACAAGGGAAAAAACTGTGGAATGTAATGGGGTACAGGGACAGGATGAAGGAGGATAGCTGAGGGGGGAAGAAGGGAGGAGGGAGCTATGACAAGCCAAAGGAGCTGGGATGCTGAACAGGGATAGAGCTTTCAGATCTGTCAGATCTCTGTAGCCTTCTGGTTCACCAGCTACTACAAGTTAGGTAGTGGGGTGCTGAGCAACAGCATACAGAATCTTCTGGAGTTGGTGAATGCACCTGTAACACACAGAAGGTCAGCATAATTCTGTATGGTGGCACTTCTACTCAAGAGGCAGAACAAAGTGTAAGAAAAAAAGATTTGTCTTTCTATGTGGGTTTTTGATAGTTATAAAATTGGGAAGCCCTTCTCTCCAAGGGTGGCAAGTGCCAGAGTTATGGTAAGTCCCTTAGTCTTTGTTCAGTCCTCTTGTCTTTTGGTGCACAGTATGTGTCACTGACAGAATACCCTGATGAAAATACTTCACTTTGCAGAGTCTCTGTGGACGTCCTTTGCTGATGGCAGAGTCAGACTGAGAATTGATAACTCATGTCCACAGCCTCCCATAACAGTTCATCAGATGTTCAAGGAGAGCCTGGAAAAGTATGGATCCTTGAATGCTTTGGCCAGCAAAAAGAATGGAAAGTGGGAGAAGATAACTTTTTCAGAGTATTATTGCCTCTCTAGGAGAGCAGCCAAGAGCTTCTTGAAGGTATGTACAGGAAGTAACCAATTCCTTTTTTCCCTTGGTCTCCTAAAAAAATCCCCACAAAACAAATCAGCCAAAAAACTCAAGAAAACAATGTAAGAGGCTTTTCCCAGTAATTGAAGGTCAGCAATTGTATTCTTGATGATAAATGGTTTTAGTCGGAGATAACACTGCTGTCAAGGGAACTTGACTGCAAGTTGAAGAGCTGCTGTGTCCCACTGTCTCACTGGGACGTGGGTACTCAGCTCAGCATAAGGCCTTAAGATTAAAAGAAAGTGAAATAGGTGAAAGCAGCACTGTCATCAGTTTGGCAAGATGAACATAAATCTTAAAGCATTCTAAACCCAGGCTGAGTTTAGTGCTCATTGTGCTGCTATTCATCTTGCAAAGTTCTGGGTTTGAGGCCTTTCTGGGCAGCAGAGATCAACCAGCTCAAGCAACAGGAGAAGGTACTGGAAAGCTTAGATCATGTTAATTGCTGATAAATACTGATTTTGCTACTGGTTTTGCTATGGATATCAACATGGAGATGTGCTGGACATGTTTTGTCAATACTGAAATAATAAGTAAATAAATAAAACCTCATGGTTCATATTTTTGTGTGTTTCATGCTGTTTGTGTCTGGTGTACCAATGTTACATAGCCTTCTGCTTCTTTTTTTTTTTAGCTTGGTCTTCAACGATTCCACAGTGTAGCAATCCTTGGATTTAATTCTCCAGAATGGTTCATCTCAGCTGTTGGAGCTGTTTTTGCTGGGTATGAATTTTAATTTTGGGGGGTGGAGAAGTTGGGGATTTCTCTTTTGCTGGGGCTGGAACTGTAGCAAATTTGGTGTCCTCTATCTTAGAAGTTGTGCTGCAACTGATTAGCATGTCCAGCAACCTACTGCAGACTCACAGCATTCAGTATATCTGAAATCTTCCAGACACTCATGAACTGATGGTGTTTGTGGTGGGCTAAGTTAGACCCTCACACAAGCTCTTGTGTGGTATCTTATCACTGGAAGATGTGGGAAACAGATGAGACCCCCAGTTTTATGTTAATGATGCTTGCCTGCAGCAGGATATGTTCAGGTGGATGAAGTGACAGATGAAGTACTAACTAGCCTGATTCCTTCTGTCCTGCTACCTGTTTATACAATTTGGATTTTACCTCTTAAGCTGTTTTTGTGCCAGTGAAATTCAAATTGGTATTGGTTTAGCTTGAACAGAAGGAGGACATGAGTGGGGTTTGGTTTAGTATTTCCTGAGCTAAGTCTTGTGTAGTGGGTTAAAATGCTGAATCCCAGCCTGCAGCATCTTCTACTGTGCAGAGTTCAGAGAGATTCCTGTAGACCTCAATACTACAAGCAAACATGACAGCTGTGCTGCTGGTGACTTGCACATCTTCATAGGCTTTTGGCTTTCATCTGACGTTTGATGATTATTCTGGTTTTTAGTGCTAAATGCGTCTAAGGGTGTGTGTGTAAATATATATATATATATCTCGTCTTAAATATATACATTTTCAATACAGAGGAGTTGTCACAGGAGTATACACCACCAATTCTCCAGAGGCCTGCCACTACATTGCTCATGACAGCAAAACTGATATCATGGTTGTGGAAAATTGGAAACAACTGGACAAGATAATGCAGGTACAAGGTGGCTGAATGGTTACTTAAAGGCTGTGTTTTTCCCATTCCTCATTTGGTCCCAAATACCACATTCACTGTCTGTACTGCAAAGCTTTTCATGGGAGTGTTCTTACTGGGAGTGTGGTATCTGATGTTGGAGCTGCTGGGTAACTGGCAGCTCTGTTCTCTGTAGTGTCTGTAGCTCCCACAGAAGCAGTTCTGATTCTTCCCAGCAGAGCGCTTACCGCCGGGTTCGCTGCAGGCTTATCTAGGAAGAACCCACATTTTGATCCCGTGTTTATAATGTCAATACCCAATTCTGTTTGGGAAAGCACAGACCGCTTCAGTGGAAGAGATTAGGATGATGCAAGTTTGCCAAGACCTCCCACTTAAATATTAAGCACATTAGAGTTCAGAACTTCCTCTTTCCGTGCTATTGTCATCTTCTATTTGTAGTATGACAATTCAGTAAATCGAGTTTACTGGACTTTGGTAGCGTCATGGCTGAAGTGAGATGATCAGCTTGAGTGAGAAAGGAGGAGACTCTTGACATGAAGAGTCACAATTCTGACAAAACGTGTCAGCTTTAAGTAGGCTTCTGCAAGGCTGGCAGATTTAAAGGCCGACTTGACTTGATTGAAAGATTCATGTTGTGTGACTTGCGGGAGGAGCACAGGGCAGGTCCCTGGGAATGGTTTGTCTGTCACCATGATGGTGAGGGAGGCCTGTCGCTGGAGATGAGTCATCAAACTTGCCCCAGATTGCACTGTTTGCTGAAGCACAGGGGTTCTCCGTGATGGAGTTCTCTGCCAAAAACACATACCTGTCAGAGAGAAAATATCTCTGGATTTTTTTCAACTTCATTTCATGTGAGTTTTACATCTTGTAAGTGTAAAAAAACCTGTATTTTGTACTGTAGTTTTCATGCAATATGAAGGAAGAGAGCTTTTCATAGGTGTTCTGGAAAAACATACTGTCAGACAAACCTTGCAGTGTCATTAAGTACCAGGCTGCATTGCCATGACTGCGGAGAGAACAATGTAAATGGAAGAACTCAGAAGATTTGATTCATACATCCCAAACTGCTCCAGCTAAGGCAGCTTTATCCAGCTGAGGGCTTGTTGAAGATGTGATGAATTCCAAGGTGGATTTTTTTTTAGTAGTTTAACAGCAGTTTTTGTTTAGGGATTTCCGCTATCGTTAGGAACCACAGCGGCTAGAACCAGCTTCTAGCTTGACCTATACAGTTCCTTGATGTGCCCTTTGGTGCACGAGGAGCCATTTCTGATGTATTTTTTTTTCTTAAATCTTTTGTCAGAAAACAGATTTTCTAGAGCAGACTGTATAGCATCTCCTTTCTTCCTCTTCTCCCCCACCAACCCTGCTTTGCTGAGGTAGTTGAACGGGCTGTGAGTTTAGGGGAGAACATCAGAGGGTGGAGGGAAACAGGAGGCTTCTTGTGACTTTGCAGCCATGACAGTTTTGGCTGCGTTTTAGAAGGATAAAACCCACACGAGACAGGAATCATAAATAATAAACTTGCTTTTAAAAAATCCAACAGATCTGGAACCGCTTGCCACACTTGAAAGCTGTTGTGCTATATAAGGACTCCATTCCAGAGACACATCCAAATTTGTATATGGTACGTGAATTCCAGAACGGTTACAATTCATGGGGTTTGATCTATTGGATGAATTTCTACTATGTTTAATCTGTGGCATGTCTACCATTTCAAATGCATTCCTGTGTGCTAGCAGAGACCTTCAAAAGCTTCATCAGCTTTTTCTGTTTAATTGGCCTATAATGTGATGTTTGATAATTAACGTTTAAAATTGGAGCTACCCTGCTTGTCTGTCTGTCCTGAGATTTTGGAGTTGTACAAGTCCAGGCTTTAATCTAAGAAATAGGAGGACTTTAAGTGGAACGTAGTTTTGTGAGCATGTTGTTCCAGTATATTTTGAAAATATAATTGAAAGTAGCTTAGCAAGAATACAAAAACCATTGGTTTAAGTAGAGCACAGACTATAAGATTCTGGGCTGAAAATTTTCAGCTGGGGTAAAATATATTAATGAAGTGAATGTTGTAGGAGTATTTTAAAATACTGACAATTTTGATAGCCTAAGGAGTTGCTAGATACACAAGAAAAAAGTCTTCTGCACTTGTTTTATACTCTTCTGTGATGTTGAATAGCATATAACTGTTATTAATAAACAGTTACTGTTAGAACACTGTGCCTACTGGTGTAGGGTTTGCCTTGCATCCCCATACAATAAACAGATGAGTACAAAGATGATCTTGCTATTGATATTTCTTAGTAAAAGGACTAAGTGCTAGCAGTTAATTCTGGAACAACATTCAGTCCTCTTCAGGTGTTGTGTTGGACAGGCTTTCTCAATGAGAAGGGTAGCTATGAGAGTTGCTGTAGTTTGTCATCTAAAGGAAAAATCTGATCAATCATCAAAGGCAGGAAATGATTGTTTACTAGGTTTGATGTAAAGCAAAGCACCCAGACCACATGGCATTTGATAAAAGGGTTTTATGTTGTGAGTTGACAGCTAATATGTGATGAGCAACTACTGCATTGAGAGCAGAACCCAAGTTCACTGGCCAGTGCGTGTTTCCCAAAGGCAAGGGCAGAGGCAGTGGTGTGTGTGTTGGTTTGCACCTTTTGCACTCTGTGGAATGGGAACGCTCTCTGTGGCAGGCAGTGTTCAGTAAACAAAGCCTAGGCAACAGCTTTGGAGATCAACACATTCTAGTATGAGGAGAGAGCAAGGTCAGGAGAACAGGAGCAACTGCTAAGTCACTTAGGAACAGTTGCATCCTTGACTCCTCTAGGCTTTCCAGGAGCTAGGGAAATTAATGCAGCTGCATTCTGTGGGAAGGGATAGGATGTGGCAAATCCTCTCCCTGCTACAGAGCTGTGCGTTGTGCTGCCTTGCTTTTCAGAGATGTGGCTTGTTCCAAGAAAATATAAAAGTGATGGTTGGTAATTAGAAGAATCCTTAGGACAGCCTTGGCACCCAGGAAAAGGAAGCCAAGGCACCACAGAGGTTAACTACTGTAACCTTAGTGGCACACTGGCAGAGATCTGAAGAAAATCATGAACTCCCTCTCAAGCCCAGGCTCTCCTCTGCTGTCCTTCATGTTGTCCTCTTTACTGCTACGTGCTCCTAGGTATATCTTCAAGAAATGATTGAAGAATGGAGGTGTTGCACCTTGCATTTGAATGACAGTTCTGTAGCACAGTGTGACTCATCTGATTCCAGTGAGAAACTGAAAATTTGCTCAACTGTGTTTAATTTTTGTTTAGCGTACTTTTCAGTGGCTCACTTAGCACATCAGGCACATGCGATTCACGTGTCTGGGAGCAACCAATAAAGCAGAGTACCAGGGTCAGCGTTCTTCTGGGCCAGTTCGTGCTGCAGAAAAGTCCAGCATTAGAGTCATGAAAAGGTCGTTCTAGAGTGAACCAAGTTTGAGCCAAGTCGTGACCAGCTTCATACGCTGTTTGCTGTGAAACAGATAATCTGGGCAAACATTCACTGATACAGACGATGATGATTTTGTAAAGAAGCTTTCATCCAATTGTTTTATATTTGTATTTATGGAGAGGAGAAGGAATTGTAGATGGAATGAAGTGTGTTCTTAATTAAAAATGGTACACCCAGACTCCTTTCAACAAGACTCAAAATCATTCTAACAGTGTGAGATAGTACCAGAATTTTAGCTTCAGAGACTTGTCCATAGTGTCCAGCTTGGAGAAGGAACAGTATTACCATTCCCTTATTTGATACTGAGAAGACTCGTGGCAGCACAAGTTTAGATAGTCTATTTGCCATTTTCATGTGAAGTTCTACTCTAGCCTTGCATTTCTCAGCTGGGCAGCAACTGGGGAAACAAACCTGCAAGCGTGTTCTAAGCAAGGCGCTCAAGTTTTCTGCCACTTCAGAGACTGGTAAGGGCCTGCATCATTCCCACTTGTAAGCAGCCGCTTGATGTCCTGTATTCTCTGTTATGGGTTGTAGATGGAAGAGTTTCTGCGGTTGGGAGATGACCTATCTGATACTGTTTTGGATGATATTATTAACTCCCAAAAGCCCAATCAGTGCTGTGTACTAATATACACATCTGGAACAACTGGGAAGCCAAAAGGAGCCATGCTGAGTCACGACAATGTATGTACTTCATTTCTCTTCCTTTAGCATAAACCCAGCAAAGCGTGCGGATATTCAGTTCTATGTTTTGAAACAACTGGTACATGCTGGAGCCTTGAAATCCTTTTGCCTTTGTGGCATGGATTGTGTACTGCAAAAGCAACATTGAAAATGCAGGTGGCTGTTTCTGGTAAAATAGAAGTTGTGGGCTCTCCTCTCACAGCAGTGCAGAAACCATTGCAGCCAGGTGTGCTGCGAGGGCAGCTCACCCAAACGTAGGGAACACACAGAGTCAGCTCTGGAAGCAAAACACAGTCAACCTGATACACCCCCAAAAAAATTTACGTTGCAAATCCTGTGCTTTTCCATCTCAGAGGAGTCTGGTGTCATTTCCGTGTCAGCTGCCAAACTATTCCTGGCTGCTGATCACAAACTGACTATTTTTATGTTGATGAACGGTGGAAAACATGCCTTGCCTCTAACTGTGCTGCTGCCTTCTTTAGTCAAAAGAAGTTTGCCACTGTTCATGTGCAAAACCAGTGCTGAGTCAGTCATATATGCACCCACAGAGGTCTGCTTTGAGTGTGCCTGCGTGCTGCTAGGCTTGGAGAATAAGGAGGACAAGCAATCGATATATCCACATCTTCAAAGGCATCCTGTGCCACCTGCTGCGTAAGCCTCCCACAGCCCTGTGCTGCCACCTAACTTGGAGTGGCCTGGCCTGGTGCGGCTCCTTAAAAATCCTCGCTTGAGAACCTGTATTTCCTTAGACCACATGTACACTTGTACCTTCTAATTGCTAACAAAGAGAAGGAGCAGGCAGGAACATCCTGTGGCAACAGGTTTTGCATGCGATTTGTATCCCTTTCCTGTGTTCTTGGGTAGTCTCCTCTTTGTGTCCTGCCCTACCTATTTTGGATTACAGATTGCTCTGAGAAAGGGCTGTTTTCTTGTTGTTTGTTTTGCTTTGTGGTGGGAGCAGTATGTATCTCCACCCTCCCTAGCCCTTGCAGTACCATCATGTAAATTTGTGGGTCTTCCATATGCTCTGTTCTGATAATGCAGGTATGACTATTTAGCATCCTTGCATCACGCCTTCTGAGATGAAGGGGGAATTAGGAAGAAGGGGTGTCACGAAGAAGTCAAGCAGTAAAACTGCAAAGAATTCGTGTGTGCAGTGCTGCTGTGGAGGGGTTGCTGGTGTTCATAGCCCTGTCAGGCAGCATTTACTTGTGTTACCTGGAAGTCTGTGTTGCTGCTGAGTTCATCATGCTGTCGACTGAGTGTTCCCCAGGGAACTGGCAGTCTGGTGTGTTGTGAGATCGTAACGTCTTCAGCGATTTCTGGGAGCACAGATTACTCACGCTTACGGTAGCACAGCGTGAGGATTCTTAGTTGGTATTAAAAGGAAAAAAGAAAAAACCCACCATACCTAATATGTTTTGTTATTTATTTGTGCAGATTACATGGACATCAGCACATTGCAGCAGAGCAGGAGATATGCAACCTGCAGAGGTCCAACAGGAGTCTATAGTCAGTTATCTCCCACTCAGCCACATAGCTGCACAGATTTATGACCTGTGGACTGGAATCAAATGGG
The DNA here is from genome assembly GCA_020800305.1 of Porphyrio hochstetteri. Lineage (NCBI taxonomy): Eukaryota > Metazoa > Chordata > Aves > Gruiformes > Rallidae > Porphyrio > Porphyrio hochstetteri. The sequence goes on along the minus strand of CM036915.1, from coordinate 10,387,036 downwards.
GAGAGCAAGTTTACTTTGCTGAGCCAGATGCTCTGAAGGTATCTGTCTTGTATTGCACCTAACTAAGGTTGTACTTCTTCCTCTGGGAAAGCATGCCAAGGAGAGAATATGTTCTTTGAAGAGGTATAGAAGATGAAGATCAAAAGTCTATTACTGTAAGAATTATGGAAAAGTAAAATCCGTTAGACTTGTGTCCCTAGTGCTCTAGGCTCCAGTGAAAGTGTGTAATCCAGATCCAGAAGCTTCTATTAAGACAGAAGAACATGTACCTAAAGCAAAGAAGTGTAAGCAATTTTTGGAGGAAAGGGAGGCAGAAAGAACTAGATGACGGGCACATTTCCCTTGTGTATGTACCTCCCCTGATGATGTCAGTGCTGGGACATGCTAGTGTGTATGTCTGCAGTAGGTTCAGCAGTCTTTGTCACACACAGGTAGTGATGTGAGGCATGCCAGTGTTGCGAGAGGCAGATGACATACCAAACCTCTTCGTCATTGCTGTGGAGGTTTCGCAATGTTCTGAAATGATGTAATGATTTTAACAGGGCAGCTTAATCAACACGCTGAAAGAAGTGCAGCCAACATCTCACATGGGAGTTCCCCGAGTATGGGAGAAAATCATGGAGAAACTAAAGGATGCTTCTGCTCAGTCAGGGTTTATGAAGAAGAAAATGCTGTCATGGGCTATGTCGCTTAGCTTGGAGAGAAACCTAAACTGCTCGAGAAGGTATGTATTATAGCAAGTGAGATTTCAGTCAAACAGCAAGTAGCTATCTGTAATAAATTATGAAATATCAGTGAGACTCGAGGTGTAAGTGGGTCAGATTTGGCCTGGAAACACAGCAGATGGAAGGTGAGAGGGGGAGAGGGTGTAGTTGTCTATCACAGCAGGCTGATCTTAACCACAGGTGACCTAACTGTCCTTCCGTCGTCCGCAAGAACATATTCCCCCAACCACATCCCCCAATTCTCTGTCTTCTGTAAATTGAACAGGTTAGTTTTCTGCTGGGAGAGTTCCCTGCTGCAGTGCATGATGTGACACTGCAAATGGTAGGTACTGATGTGAGGAAAGGCTGTCAGTTTGGAGGAGGTGTATGGGAAGGGGGAAGTTCTGGGGGTCAGCCCAGACAGACTGGCTCATGACAATGTGGAGCATGCATTCCTGTGAGCAAGAACCTGTTGTGTCCACACAAACTCAGGGACGTGCCCCACGAATTCTCAGCTCCAAGTATGCTATTTCTGTTCTGAATAACATTGGTCTCTTTGTCTATAAGACTGCCCAGATAAAGCATGTTGTATAAAATCATACATTAGTCACCATTCTTTCCTGTCCCAAAGTTCTTTAAAGCGTGAGACAGTGAAGTGTGAAATTGCTTAGAGAAAAGGGTGTTCCAAAAGATGGTGCAGTGACACTGCTTTGCTTGTCTGAACATTAATCTTCTTGGATGGGTCCTGCAAATTTCAGGTTTTAGTGGTATACGTTCTCAGAGACGCATCTGGCTGACAAAGAATCTGGGATACAAGAGCTTTTTTTAATACAAAATGTCTTTTATGGGTTCTTTCTGTGTTTGCAGTATTCTGACACAAGCGTTGGAGTTCACTAGTGATAAAAGACACTGACTAAATGAAAAAAGGACAAATACGTAACCTGTTCTTACTGCAGCAGCTTCCGTCAGTGCCTCAAACCAAGTGGCAAATCTGTCTCTAAACTAAATCTGTGTCTCATTTTGTTATGGAAAGTTCATGGGTTGCTCTGACTTGCTGTCTCTTTCCCTGTGTGTCTTGTGCTTGACAGTGATGTAAAGCAGTTCTGGACAAGGTTAGCAGACTACCTAGTGCTTGCAAAAATACGTGATGCCCTGGGTTTGTCTTCCTGTCAGAAGCACTTCTCTGGTGCTGCTCCTCTCAATACAGAAACACTGCATTTCTTCTTGGGCCTGAACATCACCCTGTTTGAGGCCTATGGGATGAGCGAGACCACGGGACCACACTGCCTATCCGGGCCTTACGTTTACAGGCACCACAGGTAACTTCCTTAAACTGCTTTTAAGTAGAGGATGTTTATAGTATCTGAGAGGAGTATTTATGAAGGTCGGATCTTACAGCTTGTTTTCTTTCCCCTCAATGCACTGCTGCTCTGTTGTGACTTTGGGAGGCAAAGTTAACTTCTAGATCAGAAGCTGAACACGTTGTTCCTGTAACATGCCGTGCTGAGAGCATGGAACGTGATCTAAAGTATTATATGCAGAACACAGTAAATCTGACATATATCCCAGCCCTGGATTGGGGTAGGATAACTGTTGAACACAAGGCTGCAACTACAAAAGGGGTTTTACGCCTGAAGATACAGAGAGGAAAAAAAGAGGAAGCACAGGACAATGTAGACAGCCTCTGACATACCTGCCCTAGTGAGTTAATACACCACAGCTTTCACGCCAGGGCAGAGTGTTTTTTACAGTCACTGATATTTGTATAGGTACAGGCATTTGGTGTGTTGACATCTTGACATACTAGGTTTAATATTTCTGTGCTCCTTGTGGGGTTTTTTCTGCTCTTCTCCAATAGCTGTGGTAAGCCAGTACCTGGTTGCAGAGTGAAATTGGTAGATGAAGATGCAGAAGGCAATGGAGAAATCTGTTTCTGGGGAAGGACTGTTTTCATGGGTTACTTAAATATGGAGGACAAAACACAAGAAGTCTTTGATGAGGATGGGTGGCTGCATTCTGGAGATTTAGGAAAACTGGACAAAGATGGCTTTCTCTATGTCACTGGAAGAATTAAAGGTAATAAAATCTCGCTCCATGTTTTTGGTAACTGTTCAGCAGTGTTGAGTCACATGTCAGGTGAGGCCCATGTCATAAAGTGTCTTTCCTCCAGTGACAGCACCTTTGATCTCATAAGAAACTGGTGTGCCCTGTTCAGGAAAGGTTTCCCTCTAGCCTGTAAGAGGTGGACATGAATCAGTTTCTGCCATGAGCTTTTATCTCCTGGGCCCTTCTTTATTCAGCATTCATTACAATTAGTAATATAATACTGCAGGTTTAATGTGTTGTCTTTGATTCTAATGATCCATTAAGCTATTGAGCCTCCCTTTGAATCTTGCTAAATTGTCTTGATATCACATTAGAATGTTTAGACAGTGATGAGAGACAGCCCTCTGTTATGTAAAAGTTGTTGCTGTAGGTCACAGCCAGTCTGATGCTGTAGGCAATGTGTTTTCAGAGACAGGTGTTTAAGCTTGAGAGCAGAGAGGAAAGTTGAAGCTCAAGCAGCGGTGGTGTTACAGTGCGTGGCTGGAAGTCTCATGTGAGTAAGGCTGGTCACATGTTTGCTTGGAAGCTTTTTTCACAATACGTATTCAGAGAGTGGGATGGGTCCCTTTGGAGATGTCACTGGAGAAGATTTAAAGGTTGAGTAACAATCATCTGGGGAGACAGCACAGACAAGTGAATTGGTTGTAGGGGGACATGGTGTCCTGTAGGAATCAGGACTGAAGCAGATAGAGAAGTCTCACTTGGGCTTGCTCAAACCTGTGTGTGCAGTGTGATGTTAAGGGAGAGATAACACAGGTATCAATGTGTATGCTGTACCAGAAGTTGGAGTGCAGACTGGAAGTTATTTCATACCAGAGTTCTCATGGAGCAGTAGAGATGGTAGGGCCCAAAGCTGTGAATGCTGAAAGGGTGCTGCTCTATTCCTCTGACTGCATCTAAAGTCATCAAGTTGATTGCTGGCAGGGATTTGGGTGCTGCCACATGCAGCCAGCTGCATTATCATGTGAAGGCCTGGTGTACCATGGTGTGCTTTGTTAGCTGAAGCTTGCAACGAAATGCTGCTGACTGTTTGAAGACAGTGAGAAGTCATGAGTGTAATGAAAGCCAAGTGCTGGGATTCATTTAAGTAATATTCAAATTTACAATAAATCCAATGCATATCTGTATTATCCTTCAGAACAAATGCAGTCAAATAAAAATGCACGTTCTTTTATCAGTACATTAAGATGTCACTACTGTTGTTTACAAACCTTACAAATATTAAGATTCCAGCCTGTCGTCATACTCTCCTCATGTCAAAAGCAGGGTGGAAATCGCTGCTTCCACTGCAAATTTCCTCTTAGATCTCGACTTCCTCCTCGCGTTCCTCATCTTGCTTTTCCGGAGCTTTCCTGTAGTAGCAACTTGGTTTTGTCTGACCCCTCTTGGTGGCTATCAGAATTGGTTTTAAATGTGGTAACAAGGAACTTCCTTTCTGGTGAGATATCACCAGTAAAATAGAGTGACTGATCCAAACTGGGAAGGGATGATTGCTCACAGAAAAACCATCTAGATTCTGCAGCAGTGCGCTGAGAATAACTAACCTGTTACTGGATGACATAAAAATCATCTGGAGCAAATATTTTACAGTGTGTGAGAGCTGAGAACTAGAGCATGTACATGAAAAATGTTAGTGTCTTTATTCTGAAGATGATTTAATAACCTTTGTTCTCTTTGGAAATGTTATCTTTGAAAAAAAAAAAAATCAAATCCCTCTCTATGTCAGAATAAGAGAAATGGGTTAACTCAGACATTAACCTGATCTTTTGAATGTATATGAAATCAACTAACAGCTTTTCTCTTTTGCCTAGATTTGATCATTACAGCTGGAGGTGAAAATGTGCCTCCAGTTCCAATTGAAGATGCTGTTAAAAAAGAACTCCCAATTGTTAGTAATGCCATGGTGATTGGAGATAAAAAGAAGTTCTTGTCAATGTTGCTGACCCTGAAGGTATGGTGGTTTTAATACTGGTTTCAGTGAAATTATACACCTATGCCTAACAAAAGAAGAATATTTTCTGTAGAAAGACCCGAAGCTGGACAGGAGGATGTTAGTGGGGAAGAAGTGTCTAGGAACTACAGACCAAATCCTGATGGTCTGAATTTTTTAAGATTAGATGCTCCACTAAACATATCTGTGTTCGCTGCTGTTTCTCCTAGGCACATAATAAGGCTTTTTTTTTTTTTGTTATTATTTAAATGCAATTAAATTAATGTTGAAAGAGTGAACAGTCTGTGTAATGAAGCACAACAATAGCTTTTAATCTTAGAGACTAGCTGTCCTGGTTTCAGCTATGATGGAGTTAAACTTTTTTTTTTTAGCAGTGGATGGAATGCCATGTTTGGGTGTTAGCATGAGAATAGTGCTGATAGCACCCTGATGTTTTCCGATTTGTTGCCGGGCAATCAAGGACCTTTCTCAGCTCTGCATACTTCCTTACTAGTGAGAAAGGAGGGGACGCAGCCAGGACAGGTGACTCGAATTGGCCAAAGAGGATATTCCATACCAGTTACGTCATGTTCGGTATAAGGGGGGACTGGGGGGAAGAGGGGGAGACAACGCCAGGACGTGCGGTTTCTGGGGCGGTCGGGTTGTCCGGGACGGGCTCTAAGCTGTGCGGCCTGAGTTGTGTGGTTTGGTGAGAAATTGCATTGTGTATCACCAGTTTCATATATTTTGTGCTTTAAACTTCTGTTATTGTTATATCTAGTTTGCTGTTATTGTTTAGTAAACTATCCTTATCCCAACCTGCGTGGTTCTGGTTTCTAGGTTGTGGTTTCTTTTCCTCCTTTCTTCCTTCCCTTTTTCCCCTCCCCCAACTCTCCTTCCCCCTTCCTTTTAAAAGTACAAGCGACTGTGTGGGGAGCAGCCCTCGGCCGGGGCAAAACCACGACACTAGCAAAGTCAACAAATGTTTCTGTTATGGGCAAAACCAGTTTCCAGCAGAAACTTCTCAACAGAAACAGACTTTCCAATAGGAATATTGCTCTACAATTAGTTGAAGGATGACTGTACAACAGAATAATAGCTTTTCTGTCCTATAGGCTTAATTGAGAAATCACTTTTTTTTTAGGACACTTGCACTTTGTTCTGCATACATAAATGGGGAACGACCCTTTAGTTTTTCTCAAGTTGTTTACCTCTGTGACTGATACTCCCTGTCTTACAGGTACCATAGAATATAGAGTGCTTCTATTTCAAGCTGTTTACATGAGGCCGCAGAAATTCAATGTAACACTGAGCTAAATGTTCCCCTGTAAGCATGGAGTGATTTGGAAAGTATGGTAGAAATTCGAGGCCTATAGATGGACTTTATTGCTTAAGTCATTGGTTGCATTTAAGTCTGTCTGTATCATCTGCATATAAGCCAAAAATACTTGCATTTGTTAGCCAAGTGGAAAGAAAAGCTGTATCATCTGTAGGTGCTTCTGCTTAAGGCTTACAGAATGTTTGAGTGGTGATGCGTAGCCATTTGATTCTTTTAGCTGGGGAGGACCTAATTGGTGAAACACTTAATGCCTTCTAAGAGGGAGTGTTTGGTGATTCATTTCATTTGCTATTTCAGAGCATGTTGGACCCAGATACATCTGATCCCACTGACGTTCTCACTGAGCAAGCTAGAGACTTCTGCCAGAAGACTGGTAGTAAAGCCACTAAAGTATCAGAGATTGTAGCTACAAGAGACCAGGCAATCTACCAGGCCATTCAGGAGGGAATCGACAGAGTCAACAGGAATGCTACTAATAGGGTTCATTGTATTCAGAAATGGACAGTTCTGCCAAGAGATTTCTCCATTTCTGGGGGAGAACTAGGTAAGATTCGCTGATTTATGTTGAGGTATGCACACAGTAAAGAGGCTGGGGGTGTATGCCAAATTCTGGGTATGGGCGCTAGAGGGAGAGCATGCAAAACTGGGAGGTTTGGCTGTCTGTGTATCGCCCTGGGCTCAGTTATGAGTACAGCTCTACAGCTGGATTGCGTTTTGCTCTGGGCAGTTAAAGAAACAATTCTGGTTGGTTCCACGTGCGTTACAGAATTACTAACTTTGGTAGTAATACTGAAACATCCTTGGTTAAAAAAGAAGTGAGACAGTGAAAGCGTCATAGAGACCCAAGCGTGTTACTTGGCTCTCTGAATAAAGTGTTAAAAAGCTCTGAAAAATGTCATCCTAGAAATTATTTTAAAATAAAAAAATTGATAGTTGTCATCACCCCCTTGTAAGTGAGCTGCAGGTTAGGTCCTTGTGTTTATGCAAAGCCAACCTTCACATACCCATCACACTGGCTTCTCACTCCCAGCCGGTATCTGCACTTTGAGTGGGAGATGTTGCTTCAGACAGCCCCTTCAGAAGACTATCTTAGGCACCAGAAGTCAGAGCCAGTAGTTTTTGTTCTGATTTCCACTGTTGTGACTAACTCCCTCTTTTAAGGTCCGACAATGAAGCTAAAACGGCTCACCGTGCTGGAGAAATACAGACATGAAGTAGACTCCTTCTATGAAGAATAAAGAAGTCTTTCATCCAAGCCTATCATCACTCTGTGAGCTAAAGAAAGTATTTCCTAATGAAATGCATTAGTGAAGATTTATGCTTGTTCTGATTTTGTAGTCTCTTGAACTGAACCACTGGAGAACTGCTGTGTCTAGTTGTTCCTGACACTTACCTTATTGTTTGTTCTCTTCTTACAGAAGCATCTACACTGTGCATCCATTTTCTAATACTGTTTTTACTTTATGCCCTAAATGAAGATTAAAAACATCCTCTTGTGTTGTATCAAGTGGATATCACTACTTAATTCCTCTGGACTGAAACACAGTGATGCTTTGTACTGTGAGGTTTTTTTTTTTTTTGTTCTACAGGACATTGCCTGTAGCTCATGATGCAGTTTGGTAGCTCAGTGGTTAGCAGTACTGCTTACTGAAACTTCTACCACCCCACCGATAGAGGATTACTTAAAAAACAAACACAACCAACCCAAAAGCGCTGGTTTTTTCTCTCCTATAGAAGAGTTTATTTTTGTTCACTGAGATAGTGTTTCGAAACTTAGATGCTCCTCTTCCATTCCTATGGTGGCTGGAATTCTGACTGCAGTAAAAACAGCCACTCATCATTTCTCAGATCTCTCTTGAGAAAAGCATTACTATTTCTCCTAAAAACAAGTAAACAAAACGCTGGGGAAATGGCTCCTTAAACGACATCAAGTAGCAAATGCAAGAGTTGTCTGATTAAAATAGCATGTACAACAGTTCCTTCCAACTGCTTACAGCAGAGTTTAGAAGCGATGGTTGTCAATGTGTATCTGCATATTGCAGTATTCACACTGTACTATCTTCTCTTTTCCCTCATACGAAATACTATGTGAAGGGCACGCTTGAAAGCATGCTTGCTGTGGGTAAATGATCCCTGGCAGAGTGTGCAGTAGGTAACACAGGCAGGCAGCCTTATCGCTGCTGTTCTTGCTCACAGAGAATTGTGCAGAACGGTATTATTTCCATGGAAGTTCCTTTACCAGTCTTGTGCATCTTGGAGACTCAAGATCTGTTGCAAGTACCAAAAATCAGCTCAACACATAAGAATAGGACTTTGAAAAGTTTATTTTTCCCCATTTTGTGCGTAATGATAATTCCAAAGTTCCTGAACAATATTAATCTAAAGAAACAAAGAAGCAGCAGCTTGTAAAACACAGCAGGAAGTGGTGTCCTGTTCACCAGAAGCAGAGCACACAAGGAATAAAGCTCACTGTCCCTACTCCAGCGTATTCTTAGACTGCATTAAAAAAAAAAGCTGGGATGCTTATTTTATGGAGTGACACTAGAAGTTGTTACTCAAAATAGATTTTACGTGTGGAACAGCCAGCCTAAACAGTCTTAATAGTAACGTAACTAAGTGGAGCAATATCTATTAATAGAATTAAGCTTTAAGTAGCCAGGTTCTGGCGGTAGGGATAATCCTGTGCTAGAGTCAGGCATCAGTTTTAAAATACACTTTTTCTCATAGGATGTACAGATAGAAACAGATGTTGAGACATACAGATCAGAATGACTCCTATGACAATCTGTATGGGGAGAAGGAGGGAGGGAAGAGAGTTGCTTTTTTACCCATTTTTTCCTTAGTACATATGGAAAAATTAATCTCTGCTCCCCTTGAATAGGGATGAAATGTATTTCTGGAAAATAGGCACCCAAGCCAAACCTTCTGTATGTTTTAATCCATTTAGAACTAGTCCCTTACCTTCATAGTTTCTAGAATGAAATTACTGCTCCATACAGTAAGACACACCAAACAGACTATGCATAATAGTACGACACAAGAAGCGTTCCAGCAGCAGTCATGAAATATTTAGTATCAATTTGCAAAGTTAATACTTTCCCCTTGCAATATATGGCAGAAGGAATTTTGTATAAGTCACCCTGATTAGATCTCTGCTGTAACGTGTGTTTCAGGAAAAATTTGTAAGATTTTGGTATGTAGATATGAAAAATAATTTTATTTCAGCATTAATTCTCACCCCTAGTTGATTAGTAGCTGAGAGTTTTTAAAGCTACACAAATAGATTATCGCCCTAGAATTTTGTATTTGTTTATGCCCTTGATTTTAAAAATCACCAGAGTATCTAAAGTGTTACTCATTGCTTTCAATGTGAAATTGCTATTCTAAGTTACTTTATACCATTGCTGTTTATAAAGGTCCTCTTGTGCTACTGTGAGGCTGAAAACCTATCTTTTACGTTTCAGTAAGATCAATAAAGTAGGTTTTAACCATTAAAGTGCTTCAACATTTCACTAATCCTGTAATTGGTTTACTTGCATAATTTTTCTTTGTGGAAAGTAAAAACCTGTAGTTGAAATGGGAAATGGTAGACAGCTACAGTGGCAATAAACAAATTCACTTACATAAAAATGTTCACCAGATAGAAAAAAATAAATAAGACATAGCGCTTAAAGTCCACTGAAAGCAGGCACAAGCAGCATCTGTAGCCGTTCAGACTAAATTTATTGAGGGAGAGGCCCTAACTCAAAAGTTTGCTCTGAAGAGAGAAACTCGTATGGGTATTGGGTTACACAGAATGTACTTGGTGCGATGTGTCCTTTCAGAGTTATCACAAGCAGGGACAAAGTTAGTCGGCGTCCTGTACCCTGCGGCAGATCTCCTCTGTGAATTCCGAACACTTGGCGCTCCCTCCCAAGTCTTTTGTCAAGACCTGAAAGAAAGAGAAAAATAATATTACTGCAGTGTTCTTCACAGGGCTTGGCTTGTCTCTGAGGAGTTCTGTGTGTTCTTGCATGTTGTGTCTGGATACTAAATCAGTTTTTCCCACATCTTCTATAGCCTTCATCAATAAGGACTCGGCAGACTGAAGCAGGTAGAGAAAACTTGAGTATGAAGGCCCTGCATTATGTAATCATTAACATGATATTATCTTAACAACAGGAACCAAGGGCATTTGGCCAAAGCCCTCCAGAGGCCCTTAGGCACAAAACAGTATAAAGAACTGAAGTCTGTCCTTTGGAAGTAAAACTTGTGTATGAAGCCTCAGAACAAAGGCAACTGAGTCACTCAGTAAGGTTTTGGGGTTGTTGGTTGGGTTTTGGTTTTGCTTTTTTGAAAAGAAACCCACACAGAAAAAGCAGAGAGCACTCTAATGCTGCATGTTAACAGATCTTTAAGTTTGCTTAAGGAAAAAAAAGCGGAGGGGGACATTGCTTGTCCAACATCACCTAAAGCAGCAAAGGAGCTATTTTAAAATAACTAGTTCTCCCTTTATAGGACACACAGAGAGATCTTAAATGGGTGGAAGGAAAGGAAGCAGCAAGCATGAGAGGTAAAGGTTACTGGTTTTAGGGATGTAATTTTAACTGCATTATGCTTTGTTCAACTGAAAGAGATTCTCTCCAGTGTGAGCATGTAATCATAACACTGTAAGTAACTAGTAATGAAGTAGCTGTGTCACAAAACTTGCACTATGTTATCTTCCATGGAATTACTGACCTGAAGGTGGAGGATTTCATTTCCAGAGCAGTAAGTGGGAACTCTACAGGAGCACCTCTTTGTTCACTTGTAAGTTTAGATATTTTTTTAACTGGCTCCTACACCCAATAAGACAGCTGCAAACAGACCACTTATGAAATGATGACAGCTTTTTGGTTAAGCATGCTTGTTACCTGTAATTACAAAGCAGCTTCTTATGCTCCTGCCAAGGTAACTAAACCAGCACGGCTAACGGCTCATCCTCTTTAACTGCAGTCTTAAGGATTGTTCCAGCTATGTTTTGGAAAGGGGGACATCAAAGTACTGGAGTGAACCGATGCTGTTACAGGCACAAATTCAAGGCAGGTTTAGGAGCATAAGCCCTCCCAAATATCCCCTCTGAGTCTCAATTCTGGATACAATTATTAACAAAGGGAAACATGTAAATAGTGGATAAAACCTCTTCTTTTGCAGTCCAAGAAAGAGTGAAATCAGTTTAGAGGACAAAAATGATGACCCAACAAAACAGGAGCACAAGTATTACAGTCAGGACTGAAATGCTATAAATGAAGCAAGGAATAAGGTTGTGAAAAGCAAATGTGGCCTTTGCTTCAGGGGCCAGATGTAAGTACGTATGTCTTATATGTGTTATAAATTTCACAAGTTACTTAAACCTCTAATTCCCTGTGTGAGAAACATCCAGTTCTAGCTTTTAGTTAAAGTGTGGAAGTGTAAGATGAGCGTTACTAAGACACAAGGAACGTCCTGCCCTTGTTACTGAGCTGGGCAGATGTAATACCACCAAAGATAATAGAATTACTAGCAGAGAATGACAGGAGCACTGCTCAAGTGTCAGTCCAGCACAGCAGGTTCTCCACTACTCTGTTAATGCTCTAAGTTATTTTTTGCTCTGATAGAATAGAACTTTAATTCACTGTATTTATTTGCACACCCTCCTATTACCTTTCCATCTTTAATGGTATCAAAGCAAGCTGTCTCAATTTTTGTGGCGTGTTGGTGTAGTCCCATATGTCGCAACATCATTACAGCGCTCAAGAGAAGGGCAGTTGGATTTGCCAGGTCTTTTCCTGCAATGTCTGGTGCCGTTCCGTGAACCTAGAAATAAAAGTTAGATCTGTTAGATGTCGATATGCTGAGTAAAGTGTCCTAAACAATTAAAGGGTATGCAATCCCTCAAACATAGTCCTCATGCACAAGCACATTATAATAGGATGGATTTCACTGTGGTACAGTTAGTGGAGAGAGGAAGGGAAGACCCGAACAATTCAGTTCAAAGGCATCAGAAAGGGGAAACTAGGTCACCTAGTATCTCCCAGTTGTTCCCTCTGGGTTCTATTCCAGAGGGCATATTTATCTTAGGATGTGCAAAAACCTCTCCATGATACATACTTTACTCTCACGATAAAGTTTCAGTGTCTTGACAGTGAAACACAGGTTTATGGAGAACGTGGCTAAGTGAGAGCTACGTTGTAAGTCAGGGAATGTTGAGACATTGGTTACTGCTCTGCATCGCAGAGGATGACTTACTGATTCAAAAATGGCAACTCCGTTAGCGCCAATATTTCCACTTGGTGTCACTCCAAGACCCCCAATCAGTCCAGCACATAAGTCACTGAGAAAACGAAACCAAAAACCAACAAAGAACCATACAAGTTTTCAGTATACAGATGTACCTCTGCAAGGTATTAAAATGCTGTTGTTTCTCATTTTATTTATATACCCACAGTCTGAGAATAATACTGAGAAAGAACAGAAGCTATTAGCCACTTGTATTCCATGGGAACATTTCAGAACCCATAGCACTACTAGCATCAGACAATTTTAATAAAGGAAAACTAAAAGGAAATGGTAAATACTAGAATTTAGCCAATTAAGACATAGGCACAACAAAAGGACTCAAAGCACAGAGTACCTGTAGAAGTCTCATACTGTTTTATTGCCCATAACTTCGCTAATCAAGGACTGACAAGCAGAAAACTGTGGGTGACCTTACAGAACAGCTTTTCAAGTTTAAGCTTAAATTGGTTGAATTGCTTTAGTTGTATAGAATCTGAGGCGGGGGGGGAAGCAGACAGAGTCCACATTGGTCACTTCAAATGTTTGATGCTTCAAGATAAGAGGCTTCATTCTATACCTATTCAGGCCATGAAACCTGTTTGGCATTCTGTTCATGCTTTAAAAAAAGAAAGCACTGTGGGTGAGACTGTTCTCCTGTGACACAAGCTCCCTTCTTCAGGAATAGACTCCCAACTTGGTGAAGATGTTATGAACTATGAAATTCTTTACGGAATTTCTATGAGAACATTAAAATCAGTGATACTGAGCTAGGTCAAGTGTGGTGAAATAGTACCTGTGATGGGACTCATCTGATTTTATCTCTTTTGGTTAATAGCATAACAGCTGCAGTGAGGACTCTGGGCTCCTACCAGTTCTTAAAGAAAGAAGCATTAGTTGGATTTTCCTTAGAGGTGGCAGCCAGCCTTATCACAGGGACAGTGCTATGTTAAGAGAAGCTCAGCAAGCATTTCTTTTTATATGTTTATTGCCTGTACAAAACTAGGAGGTGGATTCTAAGGTGTTAATCATTGTTGACCTTTTCTCAGTCTCTCCTTAAACATGCAAGAAGCAGCAATATTATACACGTAGAAGCTCAGATAAAGATACTTAATTTCACACACAGTATTTAATTGAATTTACTCTCTACCTAAACATTTTGCCTTCAAGGCATCAGGTATCTTGTTTATTAATCTTATTCAAATAAGAAATTTAAAGGAAAAAAATACATTACATAAAACAAGACTGGTAAGATATTAAGAGGCCACACATTTCATTCTTCAGTGACTATGTAGAATCATTTAACCATATGGCTAGCCTGCCAAATACATCAGGGCCCCAGAGTCACCTTACACCATCTATTTTAGTGCTTAACATTAGAAAGATTTTCCCCCAGTGTCTAACAAAGCGTTCTTTAATACAATTTAAGCCCTTAAATTCTTCACACATGGGGAGAAATTTCTGTCCCTTCTGAACAATATTTGTAAACTCCATTAGCAGAAACTTTTTAAACAAGCAGCATCTTCTTAGCATATAGCCCCTCCCAACGAGATACTCATAGCTGAAGTGTAGACCACCATCTCTTCTTCCCTGTTAAAGGCTGTTTTGTGAAGTTTTAAACTCTGAATGCATGAAATCATGACCCGCCTGGCTAGCATATAACCTGAATAACTCCCTGGGAAATGGAAGTATTGCATACACTGGGTTAGGTTAAATTGAAATCTCCATACCTGAGGATGTCACCATATAAGTTTGGCATAACAAGGACATCAAATTGCGATGGATCCTGAACCATCTAGAAAGAAGTATATTTTCACTTAGGTTAAGAATTTAAACTCAAAACTAACCACAATTACACACACAAATACTCACATTCAGACACACAGTATCCAGATACATTTCATTAAATTTAATATCTTTACAGTTCTCTGCTGCCTCCCGGCATTTTCTCAAGAAAAGCCCGTCAGACATTCTCCTGCAGTTAAATAAGCAAGAGAATATTGGAGTTACCATAAGAGATACTGAGGATAAAGCAAACTGCATGCAACAGAGGATTAAATAAAAATCCTAGAGGGCAGAAACTTCATTTGTGTTAAGTAACATTTAAAATACATTACAGTCAGAGAACGTCTGCCTTCTAAATTTCCTCCTAAAATATTTGGTGGCAGTAGTTTAACAGGCATAACTGAATGCTCTGAATGACTCGTGTTCATGTGCTAAAGGCTCACTGAGTTTGTGAAAGCGGTGTCACATAATAAAGCACGGGTTATCACTCAGGTCAGTACAAATCGGCTCGGAAGCTGTAAAAGACACCAGCCAATATAATCAGTTTTAAGATTTATTTTCCTAGTTTCAAATTATTTTTAATGTAGGAGTTTTTCAAGAAAAGTCACAGGATTCCTACCAGCTTAATAATAAAAGATTAGTACATCATTATTGCAGCCATGTCAATACTGGCTCAGTACTGGCCGTTACTCTTACTCTCACTAGCATCCACAGAAGTTAGACATGCAAAAAAGACTTCAGAAGTCATTTATAATTAAATGCATATGACTATTTGTTCTTCTCAAAAAGAGCTGTCAACATACATAATATTTGCCTTGTGCACAGCAGTAACATGGCTTCTCTGGTTATTTCTGGCATACTCAAAAGCAAATTCTGCAATACGCTTGCTCGCTTCTTCTGTGATCAGCTTGATGCTTTGCACAACACCTTCAACAATCTGAAAGACAGCAGTGGCACCGAGTGTGAAAGCGTAAGCTCATTTTTCAAAGTGTAGGATGAATGTTTGGAACACAGCAGCAGAGTTCTGAGTGAGGCAGTCTTGACAACACATTTCACAAAGAGACATTTTTTATGGGTAGCACACTGAAAAAACACCACCCGACCTCTTATTAATAGGCCACCGAGATGGGCAAAGTTATCATTCATGAAACACAGAAAAGCCCCACCAGAAAGAGGGTACTTCCAGCAACGTACCACGTGCTCAATTCCACTGTATTCGCCTTCCGTGTTCTCTCGAATTGTGACAATGTTCACATCTGTGTACGGGGTTTTGTACCCCTCGATTGAGACGCAGGGGCGTACATTCGCGTAAAGGTCAAAGGTTTTGCGGAGCAGCAGGTTCATTGATGGGTGTCCTGCAGCAATTGGGGTCTTTAAAGGCCCTGAAGAAAAAAAAAAATTTAAAAAAAAACCCCAAACAAGAACAAATGAGAAAATAAAGCCCTCCAGGAAGTTTAGAGTTGAAACTCTAGGTGAAGTGATAGTCTTTCACAGGATCTCCAAATCCCTATTTAACCTTCTGCTGAAATGCCACGGGAATTCTCGGTGCTCTCAGGAGTACCACACAGTGGCTCTGATCAGCTGCTTAAAGGCCAAACTGTGACCCTTACACAGAACAGTTGTTTCCACTGAAAACAATATAATACTCAACTGCATTAGAAATGCATTCTCACAGAGTCCAAGGGTTGGTATGTAACAGCTGCCTTCAGCGTAATTCCTGCCAGACCTACAAAAGTGATGGCTTTGAGAGGAAGGACTGTGTTATACACAAGACTACCTGACAGGCTGTCCCCTATAATTAGCCATTTTATTGTGCTACAAATGAAGGACTTTGACTTCAAATCAGACTCATGATAACAACAGCAGTACTTAATATCTTTGTATTAACCCCTAAAGTACCTTTTAATCCCATTTTGTTTTTATCCATGGATTCTTTGGCATCCGGCGGTATCATCCACTTCCCTCCTGGTCCTTGGATAGCTGTAACGTTCCTCTCTTCCCACTGAATAGGAGCCTAAACACATTTACTCTTTGTTAAATTAAGTATCATGACTTTTGCTTCAAGTTTTAACTTCCCTTCCATAAAAACCTGCATAGGGAATTTTGTCTAGGTCTTCCTCAACAGTTTTTCTCAGTGAGTGAGAGAGTAAGCATGAGATGTTTGAACTCAAAAGCATTTTTTAAAAAATGTAATTAAGTAAGCAAAAGTGAAATAGTATGAACAACATATCATCCTCAACTTGAATACTACAAGATGCCTCCCTAGGCGTCATGTACCCAGAAACTGTTAGAACTGCAATATACAGGCTACATCTTTCAAGATCCTGGAGCTGTTGAATTCCCTGTATAGAAGAGACACTTGAAAACTGAACTCACTAAGAACTCACCATCCATACTGCCTGGAAGACAGTACATAACATAAGATATAGATCTGTTCTCTAACTGAAAATCTGCAAGCGTTCCACAATGCTTTCACCACAGGAATCTTGATGGGTCACCACCCATTCTTCTCATCAGGAAGGACCATGAAGGGAAAGACAGGAGGGCTTTCATAAGCAAACAGAACCAACCTAAGCATAACGTACCAGCGAGTCCCCTTTAAAACAACCAACTCTGCAAAGTACTGCAAACATGCACTCACAGATTTACCAATCTGAGTCAGCTCAGCTGTCCTCCAAAGGGAACATGCTGTTACTATTCTGGCACAATTTAACAGGCCTCTTTCCTGAGGAGCTGTACTGCTTTTCAAGGAAACTGGGCAAATTCTGGTGAAGTTCCTCAGGTAGGTAGTACTGTTGCTCTTTGGGACACTTAGTTTTCATAGCACTTCAATGAATGTGTTTGGCAGTGCAGGCATTTGTTTTCTAAGAACAAGCCAGTTCTTTCACACACTCTTTCATCTGCTCAGGAATTCACAATGGGTGGAAAAACATACTCCATCAGTTGCTCAGAACTGCTACGTCAACAAGATGGTTTCACATGATATATCGAGTTCCAAAAAGTCAACACAGCATTTGCTCTCAACTCTCCACTCCTCTGCCAGGTAACAGTTCCAAGCTCTGCCTTGACACTGCAATCCTATCTTTCCTTATATGAAGCTCCAGACTTGTTCTGTTATCAAGACATTTTTATAGGTTAAAGATTAATTGATCTCTTGGAAGCTAAAGAGAAACCGTTTTCAGTACACCTAGTTAATGCTTCTTGTTGCAGTTAAACTTACAACACTTACAGCAAGACAAGTAAGACTTACTTTGGCAGCATCAAAGATCTTCATGACAGCAGCAGAAATCTCAGGTCCTATGCCATCTCCTGGGATTAAAGTTACTGTTTGAACCTAGGTAAAGAAGTATCAGTAATTCAAAGAATGAATGCTTGTTTTCTATATAGAAAACATTTTCATGTGTTGCAGGTACCAAGTAACTACTAGAAAAGGAATGTTTCAATTGCCAACTATTCACTATGAAGAGTAGCGGTGTTGGACAGAAGCAAGAACAACTAGCTTGCTTTCAAAGGGAGCGTGCAAATGTTTTGAGAGAATTCTTTAAAAATCTGCCTGCTATCCTGACCTCAAAACACAGTTTAACCTCACAGGCAGGTTCCTGCTCAGTGCTTCTTTAAAAGAATGGTCCCAGCAGGCTCGTTTCTGGAAATATGGAGGGGTGCTAATATTACCTAGTTACGTCTCTGTTACCCAATAGTATCAACATGCTGTGCAATCCTGGCACATGCCAGAAAACATTAAATTTATGAGAAACCACCCTCACTTTACAGAAACCAATCTCAGGCTTATCTAAATTTCTCATGTGACTTCATAAAATCTCAGACTTTTTTAACACTACCAAGTTACGCTTCTCCCATCACGTTTTCCTGTCTCGTTTCTTTTATCATCTTCAAAAAGATGGCATCAGTTGCACAGCCCAGGCTCACTGAATAATAGGGAGAAAGTACTCCACTTTGATAAAAAAATAAGTTATGGTCACTGTTCTAATCATATGTACCCCAGCTCTTCTTGTTCTATTTAAAGATTTCCAACAGTTTCCTAAGGAGTCACTATTGCCTAGGAGAAAGGCAGCTCAGATCCAGCATTATTTGCAAAACCCCAATCAGAATCAACGCATGAGAGAGATCTCCGTCCCTCCCCACACAAAACAGATCCCCCCCCCACAAAACAGACACCATTTCAACATATGTTGACTGATTTTTTTTAAAACTAATTTGAGCCAAAGAAATTCACTGTGCACAACAGAAGCAGCAGAGCTTCAGCTAACAGAAGGCTGCCGTTGAGCAAGCACACAGCTGATGGAATGCCTCCAGATTAGTTCTGTGCTGTCTTGTCTTGTTGCTTCACAACGCAGCAGGACTCCACCTGAGCCGCAGAACCTTGCATCGGAAACAGCAATGAACAGAAACAGAGGTGCCTCATCTTCTACATCTTTTTATTCTGTGCATGATAGGAGCGACCCTTTAGTTTCTTTTCTAGCTGTTCTATAAAACTCATAATTAGAAGCCACAGCTCCTCTTTAAGTCCTGCTTCAGGGTGCGTGCAGTGGTGCTGAGCCCTGCTTCTGCCTGAGCAGTTTTCAAGGCCACCTTCACTAAAAAAACATGGCCTGTGGGCACTTTGAACATACACACATCAAGAGGGTAAAACACCTTCAAGGGATTACACAATCAGTGCCTAAAAAGGCCTTGAAAAGGCAGAACTTCAGATGCAAGGTATACTAAAAGCAGCAAAGTAAATCTAGCGCTCAGAGGAAAGGCTGCAAATTAAAGAAAACGAGAAGCTTCTCAACAATCTTTCTGCTTTACCCAGTATTTGCCCATTTCCAGGCAAGTTTCAGAACACTGGCTGGTGTACATCCTGTGTTTTGTGCAAAGTTTTCATGTCACTTCTATCTTTTGCTCTGGAGCCTTTTGTGTTATCACACTTTAATGTGTGAGTGCCAAAGAGATTAACTAACCTATACAAATCCCAAATCCAGCATGGCATTAAGAGCATATATATATGTTTGCTTATTTAGATCTTATTTTTTAAGAAAAATAACAACAGCAATCTTTTTAAAGTAAATTTCTGAGCTCCTTTCTTGAGAAACTTCTTAAAAGAAAAAAATGGTACTGTCATACTCACAGCACTACCAAAACTTCTGGTCACCTGTTTTTGGTTTTTGAAAGCACCTAGCAGTCGAGAAACCTGGAAGAATGTAAAGCAAAAAGATGCTGTTTTACTACATAGAGGCAATTTTTAAGAGTTAACCATGTTGTGGCAAATCTGCATTTCAAAATTCGATTTCTTTAAATTTCCTATCTCGTACTAGTATAGAAATCCAAATGAAACAAGAGTAACTAACTCTCTGCCAAGCTGCTCTCTAACATTTTGTACTCTAATATCTCATGGGTATTCTTAGCACAAGGTGAATCCAGGACAGCCACGCTTCGCAATGCACCACACTCCTGTCCTGCCTGGGGGCGAGGGGAATTACTGCACAATAACGAGTCCTTACATACCACACATGGGGAATAAGGTTGCAGCACCTCTAACTAAAAAGCCAATATGCTAAGGATTAAGATTCATGGAAAGCAAAGTGAAAAGCACATCCACTAATAGTTGGGTGGACCTTATCTCAACACATTTTAGGTAACATTTCCAAAACTACTTTGCAGTAGTGTCAAACTGGTGAATGTTGCTCTTCCACCTTTCACATCTGCAGGTTTTGTACTGTCACCTTCCGCTTGCCCAACAGGTTACAAAAAGCATCAGGAAATGCACATTAAAGACAAAATTCACCATAGCAACAAGTCTACACAGCATAGTCAAAGAATTATACTTTCTAGCATCTGAATATTCCAAACTGGCATTGAGTTTAAAAACCGGGGAGGTAGCTCAGCTTGAGGTCTCACCTAGCTGAGCACCACAGACAAAATCCCCAATCATATCCTATCTTATCAATAGCTTAATGGCAGAAAAATCACAGCCTCCCAATCTTACCCTCCTCTCTAGGATGTTTCATGCCTCTGTGACTTGAACGTCAGAAGACTTTCAAGCACGCAGTCCGGCTGCAGCTATCAGGTGAGACAGGAATGTATTTGGCGATATGCATTCCTCTCCTGTCCAATCTGTATGTTACCTCCCAGCTATCCTGACACATATGCTTAAACGTAGCTATATGACAAAGGGACAGAGCTACAAGCAATTAAATTCTCACGTATGCTGGAATGAATGCTGTGGGGAGAAGTAATTTAAGCTAGAATTTATTTTCCCTTGTAGCCCAACATGACACATACAAGGTCATGGTGTCAGGCAAGCAATGTTTACCATAGCAAGCCATACATCGGGGCAAGAGCTGGAGCAATTACAGGAGAATGCTGACTACACAAGCCTAAGTGTCCTCATGGTACAGCTGCAGCATTTAGCCAGGATCCACATTCCAGGTTAGCCCTGGAAAGCGAACAGCCTGCCTAGCCAAAACTCCCGAGCCTGGCACGTTAAGCTTTGTTTCAAGGCCTGTTAGCGCTGGCAGGGACTCAGGCTGAACAAAGCCGATCCGCTCTGAACGTAACGCCGTGTGCCGTGAGTAACTCCGGGCAGTTCTTACGTGTTTTAGCAGAAACGGGAAGCCTCGGCCTCCGGCAGCCTGCCGCTCCCGGGCACAGAAGGCATCGTATTTATCGGGGGCGCAGAGCCGCCCCGGGAGAAGGGCTGCGTTTCGCCGGAGTGGAGAGCCGGTGAATCCCCGAGGTCGGGGCGCGGGCCAGGGAGCGCAGACAGAGCCCGGAACCCTGCCCCGAAGCCTCCGCAGCGCCGGGCACGGCAGGCTCTTTCCAGGAGGAACGTTTCTAACCTTCCCCGGTAGCAGGCAACGGGCGATCAGTCCCGCGCGGGGGAAGCGGCTGTAGGTGCATCTCGGGGTTGCCCGCAGCCCGAGCCCCTCCGCGGCCCGACTGCGGCCAAGCGCCGAACCGATGCGGTGACCTCTACGGCGCGACCTCCGCGCCAGCCGCCGCCGCGCCGAGAGGGATGGCGCGGCGCACCCTCGGGCCGGACCCGGCCCGGCCGGGCCTCTTCCTGGGCGCCCGCGGGCAGCAGCGGCCGCTGGAATAGCGGCCCTCCACGGACCCTCCCCATCGCCGCCTCGGGGGCCCGGCCCAGGGAGGAGGCGGAGAGAGCTCGCCGCCGCCGCGGGGTAGCCCCTCGGCCGGGAAACCTGCGGCCCTTGGGAGCGCTGCCAGGGCCCGGCGGCACCGCAACCTTGCAGACGCAGCAGCCCCGCCTCGGGCTCCACCGAACCGCTGCGGGCAAGGTCACAAGCTCGCCCCGGGAGGCCGCTCCGCTTTGAGGCGGGGAAGGGGCTTGTCCCCCCTCGCTTACCGTAGGCATCCATGCGGCCGCAGCCATGATGCTACCAGGGACCGCGTCTCGCGGAAGCCCGAGAACACCGGCGCTCGCCTCGAGACCGGAACCGGCGCGCGGAGAGCCACGCGCCCCGCCCACGCAGCCGCAGAGCCCGCCCCGGGGAGACGGCTCCGCGGCAATGAGGCGGGAGCACAGCGCCTGCCCTTGTCCTGGGCTGAGCCGCCCTCCGTCCTTCTCCCTTACCTTGTCCCGGCAGGGTGGGTGCTCCCGCCTCTCTGTCCGCCTTACCCCGGCCCTGCATGGCGGGAAGAGGTCCCCTCCCGCGCCGCGGTACTGAGGGGAGCTCCCGGCAGCTGCGTGCCGCCTGCCCCGCCAGGCCCCGCCGGCTGTCCCGGGCCACCCGGCGGAGGTGCTGCCGCGGAAATGTGGCCCTCAGCGACGCGTGAGGTGCCGGGGAGGAGCCGGCCCGGTGAGCCGGAGGACGGAGCCCGGCGGAGAGCCGCAGGGAGCCCCGGGGTGCTGTCTGAGGAGGTACCGTTGTGGCAGCTGCGTGGCGACACTCACAGGCAGCTGTACTAGAGACCTTCAGCTTTGAAGCGTTTGATGCTTTTATGAAAGCCTTGGCTTCCAGAGCTGGGTGGTTTACAGGGAAAATAACCATATTGTCATTTTTTCCCAAGAGCGCCAGGCGTTCCTTGCAGCAGAGAAAGAAACCTTGCACTTTGAGTGCCCCAAACCGAAGTGTTGACATAGAGGTAGTTTAAAGCTTAGTTTTGCCTTGAGGTGTTTGTCTTACTCCTTTTAAAAGTGTTGGTGATGGTGTGTGTCAGTGGGCTGTGGCTGTGGGAGGCCCCAAGCTGCGGAGTGTTCCCTCCTGAGCAGGGTACGGCGAGGGAAACAACACTGGTTCCAATGATCAGTGAGAACTGTAACAGCTAAGTCCTGCCTAAAGCAGTTAAGAAATGCTTATTTTTCTCTCAGCTTGAGGGCAGTAAAGTAGCTTGGGATGTACTTAAGATTAAAGCGCTGAGCTTAAAGCTGAGGATGTTGGGGAATGACTGCTTCACCTGACCGGACAAAGATTTTCCTACCTGTGAAATAGTGATAATACTTCCACCTCCTGTTTGATCTGATGAGACAGACAGCAATGGTAGGCTCTGCTGTCTGAGTAACAGTGTGGCCATTGCTTGCCGTTTTGTTTGGTCAATTTTTGTCAACTCAAAAAATTAGTTATAGGAAAAAAAATAGACTTGCAGCTTTGATTTAAAATAAAGACCATGTTTCTAAACTTAGTGGTTGCAGAGAGAGATATAATATATCCTGGAAGTTTAAACTCAAAAGACAATTTAAAATAAATCAAAGCTACCTTTGATTTCTTACACTGTGTTGGCAATGTGAAGAATTGGGTTCTATCTCAGTGTATTTTGGTGTCAGTTTTTGGTGATGGAGTTAATAAAATACTTGTGCCTTCCCATTTTCTTACCTCTGTATTGTATGTGGTTGAAAACTCAGGGTCGAGACTGTGTGTTTAATTTGCTTTTGTCTTGAAAGCATAAGTAGAAATCCTCAGGAGTGCACAGCGTTAATAACCCCTATTTTCTGGGTGTTGCTTGCTTTCCACCCCCCGTGACAGGGAACTAGAGGGTACTCACAATTCTTGAGCAAGCCTACTGTATGTATGTTTTATTTTTTATGACATCTTGGTTCAGAGTCATCCCTCAAGTGATGTCTGTAATGGTTAAGTGTGCAGAATTCCCTTGATACTGATTTTCTTCTGGAAGCTGCTGCTGTTTTTTCGTTTTGGTCTTAAAATCTGTAACTTTTACTTTGGTTCAGGTCTCAGTCATACTTTGCACGTGCAGTGGCTCTTTTGTTGCTCTGTCTTTACTTTCTACTTCTTACACCTCCTGTTCACTATTCTTTTTTCCCTCTTGTAAATTGAGGCCTGCTCCCATCTCAGATTGACCTTTGCCGTTTCTAGGACGTAGTAGCTGATTTTTTGGATGTTTTTACTCAGCTTCCCATGAGATGTATGCTTCTATTCCACTGTCTTTATATTTGTTGTTTCTTTTGCTATGATGCTTACCAAGGGACTCCGTTAATGTTGGTTTATGTGCTGACCAGTATATTCACATTGTTCTCTTGTCTTTTCTGACTGTGTGTGCATGTAGTTCTCATTCTACGCCTTGATTGTATTTTGGGAGGAGGGCAGAAACTGGAGAGAAATTATTTTGTGCTTATATTTTCAAAAGCTGTTGCAGTAGTTTTCTGATGTGTGTGTTACAGGTGCTACCATAATAATGCTACCAGAATAAACTATTAACAGTGGCTGGTTTGGATCCGTACTGAGGGCTAAACAACACAGTAATAAAAACAGCAGTAGTTATTTTGCTTAGAAAAAAGATGCCTATACAGAGATATAGAGCAGTGGTTTCTTTCCCCTAGTTACCACTATTAATTTGGTTTTTATTATTATTTTGTCCCTGAGGCAAAGCATTGTCTTCTGTAAAGCATCTTTTTAAAAAAGTAATTTTTACTTGATTTATTATGGAAAAATTAGGCTTAATGAAATGCGGTCAGAAACCTCCATCGTTTAAGATAGCATAGCTGGTAAAGCTTGATAGATAAGATCATGCAATCAGCAGATTTGCCACAAGGCTTTCTGTTCTGTTTGTTTTCTGTGGGGTTCAAAACTCTATGGAAAGGTCCTGCTCATCATAATAAGTGTGTTTAGTCAGACAGTCAACATCTTTCATCAGTTTGAGGGTCGTGAGTTTTGCATCTTTCTCAGCCCTGTCTTATGAATGAATAAACAGAACTTTAGTCCCATGAAGCATTCTTTTGTAGCCTAGCACTTCCAGACAAGTGTAGTGGGGTCATGGATACACGAAATCTACTTTTCTATCTACTGTGGCAGCAGCAACCTGTCATTTTCACTCATTTTAGGATTTCTATTTTGTAACTGTGTTTGCAGCTCATTTTTAATTTATGGCTTGCCATAACTATTAAATAAGAGGCAAGTTGAGGCAGTGAATCATCTTAGAGTGGTAACCTTTGGGAGCTCTGGAGCAATTTTCATTTGAAGAACTCACAAGGTTTTTATTTATTTTATCTCCACGGCACCTGTCATAGGTGAACGTTATTCTTCTTCATGTACCTGTGAGCAAACAGAACTATGAAAAGGGTTTGAGTAAATAAAACAAGCCCCAAAGACTCAGGGTGAACTTCCACAGCTTCAGGGTAGGATGGAACTTTTCCCATGTCATCAGTCATTGGAAGCAGCAATCATTTCAGTAGAAGGGAACCTAAACTTAACATTAACAGAAAGTAGCAAGAAAATAAACATACAGGCAACCCCTCTAGATCAAACCTGTTCTTTCTGCTAGCAGAGTGAATTTTTAGGAAGGAGCTCATCTGCCAGGGAACATCTGCGTGTGGGAGAAATGGTTAGAATATTTGTTGTAATGGGCATGAAATCGTGCAGGTTCTTTTAATTATATCTCTATATGAAATCTCAGGGTTCTAGCAAACCCACTTGAGAAGTGAAGGCGGTAGGTATGCAACTTCATTGTTAAAACTCGGTGAGGATCCTGTCGTTAATGGGTAAGGTGATCTCTGGTCATAGTAGCTTGATCTTCCTTTGAGGAGGAGTAAGAGCTTTCGTTCTTAAACCACAGTCAAATTCTCACTGCATAATTTACAGAGGCAATTGAAGGTAGTATGACCTATCTCTTGGAGGTTATTAAACTTACACCTCCACTAATAAATCAGAGCAAAGTCACCTGGTGTAGCAGCCACAGCTAGGAACAGTTCAGAGCAGGAGACTGCACTGAAGGCAATCAGGAGTGCTAGTGTGCTTTTTCCCACTCCCAGAGCGAGCTCTGGCTGTGGAAGCGAGTCCCTGTGGCTGGGGTCAGATTGCAGCCTTCGGTGGGTGTTAAGCTGTTGGAGCTGACAGCCCTCTTGCTATAAAATATTAAATCTGACCTACGTGGTTGACAGTATATTTTCTGCTCCACGAATTAAGCTTGCAAACCAGATGAATGGTGGTTGCTTAACCACGTTCTCTGGCGTAACGGACAGTGTAATGGCAAGACTATTGTACATAGACTGTGCTCATTAGTAATCTTCATTTGCAGCTGATTGCAAGATGTGTGCTGTGTGTTGCTGATAGCTTAAAATCACTTGCCTTGGGAAACAGTTTAAAGAAATTGAAATGCAGCTGTGTGTGATGAAAGGCTGTTATTGATAAAGTTGAGGTCAGGTCTTGCTGTCTAAATAGAAAAATATTCATTTGTTGCAGTAACTTATGCTGGGACTATGTATTGCTTAACACCCAACTGGCAAATTAAACTTATCTTTGATAAATACACACAAATAGAAGAAGCAAAAAGAGGAAACTGGAAATTTATTTAAACTTCAATACATATAAACAGGAGGAGTCAGAGTTTGTACAGTATATTGCCTTTAATTTCCCCTGGTTAGTATAGCAGGATAATTATGCAATGAAATATAGGTACTACGCTAGCGTGCTTGAGAAGAACCGGGTGGTACAGCAGAACCGTCAACAATCAGTGTTTGAATCCTCCTTTTTAAAAATCTGTGGATTTTAATTTTATTTAATAATTAAAATACCCTTCAGAGTTTAGAAAGAAGAACTGAAGAAACAGTTTGTTTTCTGCCTGTATACTCAGTGGGTGCTGTTCCTTTGAGTCTGTCTTTTAAAGCAAGTACTTCTCTTTTAAAACAATCAACTCTTTTAGCTGTACCAGTTTTCCTACATAATTTCTCTATGTTGTAATGAAAATAAAGCATGTTTCTTATATGCAGGTGAAAAGTGGAGGGGGCAGAGTAGAAAGCCAGGCCCAAGGGCATAAGCACCAATATGTGTGTGAACCCCAGGATCTCCACCTCAGGCCTACCTTGTAACCTCAAGTAAGTCTTACCTAGCTGGTGCTTTCCATTTAGCCCTTCTGCTTCCTATTGGTATTATTTTGATTCTGAAGAATTGACCCCGGTGTCAATTCACTTCTCTATAATGACATTAAAGACAATTTGGCTGTTTATATTTAATCTGATTTGCATAGACAGGCAGCCTGAATTAGGTGGCTGTGAAAGGAGTGCTATTCCATTCAAATCACTTGGCCATGTATTGGTCTGGTCTGAGTGAGAACAGCTGCTAGCTCTGGCATTTCAGTAGCACCAGATCACAGATAGAAAACATGCTTAATTACCTGCATCACCGCTAAAGCCAGTGGTGAAGCTCATTGAGGATGTATAAGACCTTTCAGAACTGTGAAAGTTCATCATCTCAAATTTTTAATCTCAGTACCTTACAGATTTGTTATTTTCTAATTTAAAAAAAGAGTATTAAAAGAGCACTTTTATAAAATAGAAATATTGTATTTTGCAGGTTTCGTTGTTGTCTGTCTTTCTTTACTTTCTGACTTGATTGTGGAGAATCTGTTTGAACATAACAAGAGTCCAGTGCCACTGTACCTTGGGGAAAAAAATAAAAACAAACCCCAAACCCTCAACACCAGTGGCTAGCAAAGCAGAGGTCAGTTTGGCCGGAAAACAGACTGTGGATTTGACTGCCTTAATATTTGAATGGATGCTTATTGCACTCTTGATTTGGTGGTAGGCCATTTAGAATTTGTTTTGTACTTGCTACTGTAGCTTCTTCGCTCTTAGTTTGAAACTGTGCTGCAGTATAATCTCCGGGCAGAATCCATTTATTTCTCTGAAATTCTGATGTTTGCTTATTGCTAATAAGCCTTGTTGAACATGTTCTCATACCGAGGCATTTAATTAATAAATAAGGCAAGATATTGTGATTTTGTAGCACAGGCAGTGCCGGTTTGCAGTTAATCAAATCGGCATTTCTGAATGTTACCACCCCAGTAAACGGTCTCTTATCACCCTCTGTGGATCAGCACGTCATAGAAAGTTTTAACTATGTATCCAACCCACTTAATAGGATATTGTTACTATGTATGCAATACATTCACTTTCATTATTATATAAATGTTTGTTCTTTGTTATATGCCAGGGTAAATTGTACTGTTATCAAATGCTGTTATCAGGTAAGGATCATTAGAAGCTGTAGAAAAAAACAGAAGATAATTCTGCGGGTGTTTTTATTATATGTGCTAATTTGCTGAGGAAATAATGACCATTGGCAGAGATGAGGGCAAAGCAGGTAGTAATTTTATTAAATATTCATAAACCCTCTCCTGTTCCTTTGTACACAAATGGGAAATAAGCAGTCCAAAGAAACTTTGAACAGATTCTTTTCCCTCCCTATTTCCTCCACCCTTCCTCGCTCAGCCTTCTTCCTACTGTTGATATAAGAGCTTACCCTTCTGCTAATGTTAGATAATATAAACTCAAGTTATTCATTTTGTCTGTGTGCATCTCTCACATGGTCTTTTATTCTTTAAACTTTCCCAGGAATAGGTAAATAGGGTGGTGTAACTTTAGAGTGCACGGTGACCCCTCTGGTGGTACTTTCTGCCTCCGCTTTAGGCTGGGGTAACAAACCTTTTCCTTACCAGCTGTGCTTGAGCCGGAGGAGTCTGGTTAATGTCTGTTTAAACTTCTTCACTCTCCGTGATTTTATTTATTGATTCATTTAACATGAGAAGGAATACCTGAGTTCACTGCTGTACCTGAGAGTTTGGCAGCCCTGGTAGTGAGTTCACACCCTCGGTAGCTGGGGCTGGCTATAGGCAGGGTGGACGTAAGCCCCGTGGCACGTTCTGGCTGCTTCGAGCCTCCATCCAGCTGTATTGAATGTTGGCAGCGTGGTACAGGGCTAGGATGTGCTTCTAACTGTGGGGACACCAGCTGCAGAAACGTTTGCTCTGCTAATCCATTTCTCCAGTTAGTAGACTTGCCCTGGCTGTAATACGACTGCGCTACCGAGCGCCATCGAGTGACGCAAAGCTGCTCTAAAACATGAAGGTGCCGAGCAGGAGCGCCCTGAAGTCGCGGAGTGAGCAGGGGAGGGAGACACCGAGGCAGTAGAGAGCTGATTTCTTCTAGCACCGGCTGTTCATTTCTCATGTTAGAGAAGCTCTGCGTGCCTCTTAGAAAAGCGTCTGAAAAAGGGGCAGAATGGCAGCGCTGTTTCTGGGCGACACCTGCCTGTGATTTTAACGCTTTCCTTTCCGGCATATTCAAGCCAAGCCTTTCTAAAGATTGCCCAATACTGCGTCCTTCCTCCTTGGACAGGTACAGTCAAAACCAGTTCAATGCAGGCTGTGGGATTTTTTCAGCACACTGACGGAGAATACGTGCTCTAAATGCCTACAATACAGAGGAATCCAGCTACTGCTAATGGGATGCATCTGCATAGAGGAAGAATTCCTTATTTAAGATGGGTAATAAGCAAACAATATTTACTGATGAACAGCTAGATGCCTACCAGGTAAGATATCTCAGCTTGCATTAGGGGAAGGAAAGGAGTAAGCTTCGTGTGTTCGTGGTTTGGGTTGGTTTGTTTGTTTGGGGAGGTTGTTTGACTTATTTTCAAGTGTAAGTGAAAACTTAATTTCTAGCCTGCATCCATGTATTGTATGTTCCTCCCAGAAATTTTAATAGCATTCAGAAGCTGGGGTGTTGAATATACTCATTTTAATGCCCTTCCCTGTGTACAGGGAGAGGAGTCAAATCCTCAGTGCTTGGACTAGGGAGGAGGATAGCTTGACAGTCGGGTTTTTTTTTTCAGTATAATCTTTCTATAGAGTGTTTTCTAGAGAAGCAAGTGTAACAATAACCTCTTTTTCTCTCCCTGATGCATTTGCTGACAATAGAGAGGAAAGGAGAGAAAAAAGGTCTTGTCTAATGTCTTCTAAGTCAAAGTTGTAGAAATATACATAGTGTAATTCCAGAATAGGTATCCTTAACACTTGCATCTGCTCCTGGATTGCAGTTTCTTACCTTAACAGAAGCAGGATGTGTTTTATGTCCAGGCACAGCTTACTGGTGCTTCTTTATTTATATCATTGCATCAACTGAGTTTTTAACAGGGTAAAAACCCCAATAATTCTGAGTTTTCAGTCATGTTTCAGCACACTGCAAATCTGCCTGAAATGGGTTGCAGGAAGCTATTTGCACCCTGGGTATCTTGAACAAGTTTCTTAAAATGCAGAGTGGCAATATATCATATAGAAGTGTGCTGAGGAAGGAGGCAGCTGACTACTTAGTGTGACATGCAGACAGGGCTGGCTGCCTTGCTCTGATCTCTTACATGAAGTGAAAAACAGAACACTGCAGGAAATGAACATTTTGTTTATCTCGTGATAACCAGGTGTTTACACAAAAGTAAGTAACTTACTACCTTTGAGATGTTTGACTCAACCCCTTGAAGTAGAAACTATCATTTCAAATGCGAATTTTCTTTGGAGTTTCTGTGAACAAGGACTTTTCACAGGTGTAGATATTAAGCCACCGAGAATCAGGCCAGGGATATATGCTAAAATGCTTTAAAAAGTTAACCCTTGCTGGAAATAAGGTGTAAATTAAATACATTTATTAAATGCCCAACCTTTTTCTTGTCACTGTTGGAAACATGAAAATGAAGCTTCTTTAATTTCCACTTTGCCACACATCTCACCTTCCCCAGTAGTCTGTCACTGTAATATATATATTATAGATTTAGTAGTCTAAGATCCAAAAAGGCTTTTTTACATTTCTGCTGGGTAGGCAAGAGGGAAATCAAAGATCTGTAAAACAACAGTGTCTGTCTTCATACTAGCAAGAAAAGTGAACACAGAACAGAGCCCAACTGTGGGGAAACAAAACAAAATCCAAATGTAATTAATGTTATCTTCTTGACATACACTGGCAAATGCAAGAGCTGAAATGTCATACCTAATTCACTGCTCCTCATGTAGAAATTGCCTTTCTCTAATGGCTTTTGCAGCCCCTGCCTTTTATAAGGCTGGGTAATTGCTCTCAAAGCCTGGCAGTGGTGGGGCCCAGTGGATTCAGTCAGTCTATGGGATTTCTCTGTTACAGGTGGACTTGTAATTTATTAGTACAGTGCTAGATAATATTTGACTAGTAATAGCCCTTGTTATGTACAGTAGGTACAATAAAATACTAAGTTTCAGGACAAGAACCTCCAGAATTTGTCAGGAAGGAGGAGCAGCTTCATGCTGCCAACAGTCAGATCAAGTTCTCGTTTTGATGGTGGCTTTCCTCTGATCCATTAGTTACTGCATATCTCTAGACTCTTTTAAACATAGAAATCCTGTGTTACTGCTGTAGCCATCCACACAGAGCTCTTGCCTCCCTGCTGCATTTGGCGAGAGTAGGCAGTTGCTGTCATACAGATGGAGCTCTTATACTTGGAACTTGCCATCTTATTTGCCTTTTTCTCATTTGTTGAATTCTTTCAGAACAGAAAAGGGGAGAATTTGCTAATGATTCCTTAATCTTTTAGAATGAAGGTTTTTAATTTCTCAAACCAGCAGTTGGGTGTCCAGGTCCTCTGAACACTGGACCAAAGTAAAACACTGTGCACCAGGGTCCACTGTGTGACAGTCTGTTGTGCACATCTGTACCGCCACGTACAGCCAGGCATCTACGTATAAATTGCTTTGAAAATACATCATCAGTTGATCTTTTTCTTTCCAAATAAGAACTTGTGAATTGCTATGTTGGTTGATACTGTACTCCTTACAGTGATACCTAGGGCTACAGTATCCATAGTATCAGTGTGGCAGAAGCAAAAGGGTCTACTTGATCCTTTTTGTACAACAGGCTTTCTTATTTTTAAACCACAGTTCCCATTAAAAGACTGTTCTAAACCTGATTCTCCTCGTGGTTAGACTTACAGTTTGTTTATTTGAATGTATTTCTTGTGATCGTATTATGTGGTTGTAGTGTTAGCCTTTTTTGTCTCATTGAGATTCACCTCATTTAAAAAGTTAGCCTTGAAAGAAAATTACTTCTACTGGGGATTTCTGATTCTTAAGCCATTAGAGTACTTCACTGTTTGGTTTGGGGTTTTTTTGTTGTTATTTTCTTTGGTGGTGGTTTGATTGCTAGGCTTTTGCATAAAATGCAGAACCTAACCAAGGTCTGGCTAGGGGAAAAGGTATGTGTTAATCTGCAAGGAGGATGTATTGCATTGCAATCAAAGAACATTTTTAAATTAAGCTTTTAAAAGTTGTTTACAGATGTTGGAGGTCAGGTCTTAGAAAAGATAATGAACAAGAGTTTTTAGGTGTGTTTTGCTGTATAAAGATGCTTGCAGCAATATAAAATAAAGATAAAGAATAAAGCAGCATCAGAGCTGTCTATTTGCCTCAGTGCACTGCGTTTCTCACTGAGAAATTGTATTGAGTAGGAAATGCATAGAAGCTGTGCTCCTTCACTGTTCAGTTAATTTAATTGCCTTTTCTGGGGTTACTTGAATAAGTGGTTTGAATTTAATACAAATATAGTCCTATTTTTTTCTCCTAATAAACAGAATCTACAGAACATGAGGCACAAATATTTTATGTCAGATATTACTGTTTTTATTGCAAGCCATTTCTTTTTGTATTTGTTCAATAATGGGTTTGTTTACATTATTTAATGTAGCTTCTAAATAAACTGATATTTATACTGTCTGTCTTCTAGGTGATACTGCAATAAAAGATAGCAATATGCAATAAAGACTTGCTTCTTTTACACAAGGATTTGTGTGTCACAGAGCTAACTTTCTTCTTTTATTAAATTTCTGAAGTGGGATTCAACAATATCTCTTGAGAATTATGCAAAACCAGATGAAACAGCTTCCATTATGATCAGTCAAGAAATGCCATTTATAAAGTGAAACTAGGTCATCAAGCTGTCTTTTGATTTAAAAAGCTGTGCTTCGCTTAATCAGGATCTTTGATAAAAATGAACCCTTCGCAGGAATACAGAAAGTCTATTCATCAAAGGTTCTCCAGGATCTTTTGTAAAAAGTACTTTGCAGTTTGATAGAGTATTGCTGATAATGTGCAAATTTACATAGTATAATAAGGGAACAAGGTTTTTGTGAAATGATCCTTCAGTCAGTTCTGGTTTCACATTATCATTTGGTGCATACGTAGGTTGAGCAAAATTAGGTTTGTTGACAGATTGCTTCTCCCTCAGTACTTACTAATGTCCGGTTTTACTCCCGTGTTGCAGTATAAATATATGAACTGGTTCTTAGAGCTGCAGGTTTTTCCTTCTGAAACTCTGTGTTTGAGTTGTTCTGGCTGTAGTTCTAAAATACTTATGATCCCAAGTAAATGCAGACTGGATGTTAAAATCTCCAGTGATGTTCTGATGCAGCCAGCATTGTTAAAGATAAAGTCTACATACCTATACTGTTATTAATGCAGACACTAACTCTGGAAGAATTTTTTTAGTGTTTAAATCTGGATTCATCGAAGTACTTATACAGCTATGCAACATAAAGGCTGGTGCCAGCCTCCTTGACTTCCAGTAACTATATATTTTCAGTGATGAAAATACGTATCATGCTGATTTAGTCTTGTTCAGTGCTTCTCATTTCTTAAAACCTGCTCAGTAAGATAGCTGCATGGATCTAATTAGTCTTGTCTTGAGGATATTGTCAAGATTATTATTAGTCATTGTTTGACTTTATCTGTGGCTTGCTGACTTTTGTTTGAGATTTGTTTTTCTAATGGGGAGTGATTTTTGGATTGCTAAGACTGTTTTATATTATTTCCTTATTAATAAAACTTTCCAATGGAGCTGTTGCAGGATGAGAAGAAACCTGCTCTTAGGAAACTATATATATATAAAAGGCAAAATTAGGCATGTATTGTCTTAGAGGGGAAATGTACATTTAATGGGTTTAAGAAATACCATTTCACTAGCTTTGGCTACTTGAACATTGCTGTTCTTTCATTCTGGTGTTCCTTTCTCCAGTTTTTGTTTTCTGTAGAGAAGTGATGGAATTGTTTTTACTTGAAACCTGTGCTTTATGCACAATGATACTCGCTTCTCACAGCGGTAAGTGATGATCTGCCATTCAGTGGGCTTGGCTGCCATTCATAAACTGCGTGCTGCTGTTGGCAGTACCTCTGCTGGGACAAGTCACACATGCTCTGACCATAGAGCCATACCTCATGTTACACTCTTTGTGTGCTTCACATAATGGATCAGCATTCTCAGCACAGTTACCCCTGTTCCTGTTCTCTGTTGAAATCACTGCAGAACTAAGCATAAAGCAGAACCGATCAAGGAGTTTGTAGTGAAGCCTTACGGACTAGTGGAAAAGGTAGTGGAGCACCATATTTCAGTCGGTTCCTGTTTTGTCCTAAGCCTGCCTTAGGACAAAACTCTAACAACCTGTATACATTGCACTCTTTTCTATTGTACATTTTAAGAGCAGAGACCATTAGCCTTACTTTGCAAGCGATGTTGAGTGACGCGCAGGAAGTGACATTAGCAGCCAAGAGCAAAGCCCCCCATGGAATTTGAGTACACCAGCTAGCTGACTCTTCTCAGCAAAGTATTTTTAGGAACCAGTTAAGCCACCTAAATGCTGACACAAGATAAGGATCTCTTTGAAATCAGTGGCAAATTTTGTGTTTGCTTTCTTTTATTCACTTTGCCAGACATAAGGAAGTGGATAATTGCAGGTTTGTTTAAGTGATACCTTTTCTCCAAAAATGCAGCAGTGATCCTTTGTGTTAGACTTCTAATTGGCTTGATTACTAACAGCATAATGTCCAAGTGGGACAGTTGGTCTTAGAAAAGGAGCACGTGTTTTCTCAGGGGCTAGAGTAGGTAACCTTTCAAGGCAAAGCCTGTGTTCTAAATAAACCTGTGGGTTTCAGGTTTCTTCTGTTAGCAGAAGCTTTTCAGGCCACTCTATAGCCTTTGAAATAAAAACAATGATTCCCAGGATAAATTTTTGCCAGAAATCTTGAGTTGATAAGGATTATTAAAACTCTAGTAACATTTCTCTTGCTCAGTATTTAGCTTGTGCCTTTATAGCAGGACTCCCAGTGCCTTCGATGTCCAGACAGGTTGCATTTTAAATTCATAATCTCAAGTGTAGTCCACATAATAGCAGATGTGTTGCATGATATCTCCAGCTTGAAGGAAGATGGATGTCATCACCTGCATAAATGATAAATGCTTTCTAGGCCCCACTTCACCTTTCCTTATGAGAGAGTTAATTTAACATGTTAGTTTACTATTTATTGTCCATCATTTTGTATTTTCTGTATGGAAGAAGTAACCAGAAGAAAATTGGATGATTCACCTCCGTGCTTCTTTGGCCAAAAGTCTTTAATTAAATTGGAATTAAATTGCTGGAGTTGCAGCAACTATAAAATGTAATTATGTTATTTAGACCCTTGTTCTATTGTGATTATAATCCAACTTAGAGTTATGCTTCCAAAAAAAAAAAAAGGCAGCTCTGCACCTCTTTACTGCCATCAGTAGATGCTTGCTTTAGCTTCATCACTTGTACCAGCACTACTGGAGCTATATTCTAAGCCACTAAAAGGAAATAATCCAAGGTGGAAATTAATCCATGTTTGCTGGGTTAGTTCCCGCTCTCAGACTCCTCTGATGTGGTTATGGTACTCGTTGGTGTGAAGCCCACATGAAGGGGGAAGCAGAAATAAGAAGCTGTGAGATGCAAGAGATGGCTGGGGTTCCCTCTCAGAGACAGCTTGGAACCACGCCTCTTAGGTTTGCTCTCTGAGACCAAACAGGTTTCTTAATGGTAAAGCATTTAAGTGGTGTATATGATCTTGCTGTGGATCAAAAGCATAGGCCAGGTCACAGTTAATTTGTGGTGATCTCACCCGGAGTGGCTTTAAGATCTCTGCAAGTGGTCTGTGAAACCCCTGTAAATTTTTCTGGCGCCACGCATCCCTGACATGCCATTCCATGTAATTGGCAGGCATAATTGGAATACTGCTACCAGTAATGGTGGTCAGGCTGATACTTGCAACTACTTTTGTTATAAAATTTTGATTAAAAAAAAAAAAAAGGCGGCAGACTAGTATTTGTCAAAGACACAAGGTGACTCAGGGTAGGAAAAAAAAAAAGTCATGTGGATTTTCAGTGAAAAAGGTTTATGATCTGACCTCTTAACGTGTTTTCCAGTGGCATTTTTGCAGGATTTCGGAAAGGTAAAGGGGTAATTTTTCTTTTTCATCTTTATTTCCATTTGCATATCAATTGCCTGTCAGCTTTCTAGTTAAGTAACAGTGTCTGCTGTTTTCTCAAGCCTGTATAATTGTGGGAAGATTGCTGTTGAAGGCATTACAGTTATTTGTGAGATTGCACCTGCCTTTCTTTGGGAAATGAATCATCCTTAAGTGACAGTTTGTAAGTGTTGAATGTGCTGGAATTAATGAAGACTTAACCAGCTGGCTCCTATTTCACTTTGTACGGTTCCAGACAATGTGACATCAGTGTCAGCAGCTCACAAGGTGGTTCCTATTGTGCCTTGTAACACTAGTCTGCCACACTATATGTTGAAGGAAGAGCTGCTTCTCCTGCCACTTAATATAGAGGAGAGCAGGCAGCCTCGGTAATTGATACCATGCAGGACTGATAGCGTACCTGGATACCCAAGGCAAACTGCTTGACTGCTTCACCTAGCTGTGATCATTTGCTTTTCCCCTTCTTGGAAGAAGCTGGTATGTAGCCAGAATGGTTCTCAGCTCAGGAAAGAAATGCTTTTTCATTAGTTGACTGACGTGCAGGACCACAGGAGTCATACTACTTGTATGCACTCTTAAGTATGACTTAGCAAGTCTGATCTAACCTTGTCGGTAGCTGACTTAAAAGATGTATTTTAAATTTGTTTTAGATTAAAGGAGAAAAACTACTGAGAGCTGACTTCCTAGGCAAATGCCTTGCCATGTCACGTGGGCAAGAGCAAGGTGGATAGTCATGAAGAATTTTGTGGTTTGGTGGTTGTTCGCTGTATATACACCCTCAGCAGCTACTAGCTCTAAGACAAGATGGTGCATATCTTTGACTTGAACAGTGTTCTGAAGTGATCATCCAATATTTCGTTGCTGCCAGTGTCCCTAGTTTTGGATGCAGGGCAGAATTTGCCCTAAATATAGGTTAGATAAGCTAGTGAGTATTAGGGGATATTTCCGTTAATGGGACGGGACTGATTGGTATGGTTCCTCACAGCATTGGTAAATATAACTTGCTTTGTGGCTGCTGTAGGAATACATGAAATGCAAACTATTTCACTGCTGGTATCATGGCTCGTTGTGAAGCATGTGAATTCATCTAGTGAAACACAGATGTTCATGAAGAATGAATTAAACCAATGTAAATGCGGTCCCATGACAGAGCCATTCAGAACGCAAGAGAATGCTTGTAAGCTCTTCTTTCATGTTCAGCCAGCTCTACTTTGCACTCTAGTAAGTTATTTCAAATTCTGTGATGCCACAGGGAAAGCAGAATAGTTTGCCTGCTACTTGGAGCAGAGGCTGTCCTTTGATCTATGTTCCTAACATATGGGAGTTTGCAGCCTTCCCCAAAGTGACTGTGGTGCAGAGTAATTTAGCAAAAAGAGTTAGTAACTAATGAATAACTACACCACTTTTATTATTAAATCACTTGTCTCTAATCATGGAATACTCCAAGTTAGAAGATAGTTTTCTTCATCTATTTGTTATTTATAGCTTTCTGGATCCATTTGTTGAATATATTTGATTTTATCAGGTTATTTTGTTGCTTTCTGAGTCAGAAGCAGAGGGTACACAAATGGCATCTTTAATGTTTTTCTGTCAGAGATTAGTTTCCTTCCGAAAGGTTGAAAAATAATTCTTGGCAGTTATTTTCAATATTTCTGTAGCACAGTAACACTTTTTTTTTTTTCTTTTAACAGGATTGCACATTCTTCACTCGGAAAGAAATCCTTCGGTAAGTAAACTGCATTCATGTTTTTCCTTGTCATTCGTATGGAGTGGACTAAATCTTTCTTCTGTCTGGTGAAACATCCTGGTTTTGGCCAGGACAGTGTTAATTTTCTTCCTAGTAGTTAGTATGATGCTGTGGTTTAGATTTAGTGTGAGAATAATGTTGAAAACACACTGATGTTTTAGTTGCAACCAAGTAGTGCTAATACTAATTCAAGGACTTCTCAGCTTCCCATGCCCTACCAGTGAGGAGGTGCACAAGAAGCTGGGAGGGTATGCAGCCATGACAGCTGACCCAAACTGGCCAAAGGGGTATTCCATAACATATGACATCATTCTCAGTATATAACTGGGGGCAGTTGGCTGGGGTGAGAGGGTGTGATTTGTGGTCAAGAACAGGCTGGACCTAGGTAAGCAGGTAGTGAGCAATTGCATTATACATTACTTGTTTTGCACATTTCTTTATCATTATTATTGTTAGTATTCTCTCTTCCTTTGCTGTCCTATTAAATTGATTTTATTTCAGTGCACAAATTTTACTCTCTTTTCTTCCTGATTCTCTCCCTTTCCACTGTGGCTGTGTGGTATTTGGCTGCCTGCTGGGTTAAACCATGACATGAGGAAACCAAATAGAGCCAATAATTTTACATTAATAAATAAGTTAGAATTGGGCTCAGGTTACACTTATAATATGTAAATGTGCATAAGGAACTAATGGTGATTAGTTTAATGTCAACATCATAGAATGTTCTAGGGATAAGCCATTGAACTGTTGAGGGCCAGGGACTTTTTATGGAAGGAATTTCCTGCTTTTTCTGCTGAGTTACACCAGTGGATGCATGTCCTTCAGTGCAGGTTTTGGTATGGACCTAAGTGTGGGGGAAACTGGTGGAACTTCAACCACAGAGCACTAGGGGTGTGTGTTTGTGTGCAAACTTCCCTTACAGAAAGTCATGAAGATTAGGATGGCTGTTTGCACTGGAAGGCACTTGGGGTTTTTTAGTAGTGATGGATTGAGCCTTACTGAAGTAATTTCTGCCTATGTATATGCTGATTTCTTACCCTGGATTTGTGATCTTGTTACTGTTTGGATTAAGGAGCTGTAAAAGTATGACATTGTTGAGTTGTTTTTTCCAGAGGATTTTTTTCTGTGCTAGTGAGCTCATAGCAGTTTGGGATTCTCAGTTTTGAATAGCTTCTCAGGCATAGGGAATGCCTTGATAGGACAAGGGGGAATGGCATGAAGCTGGGCCAGGGCAGGTTTAGATTGGATGTTAGGAAAAAAATTTTTTACTGAAAGAGTTGTCAGGGCCTGGAACAGGCTGCCCAGGGAGGGGGTTGAGTCACCTTCCCTGGATGTGTTCAAAAAAAGGGTAGATGAGGTACTTAGGGATATGGTTTAGTTTAGGATGTGAATGGTTGGACTTGATTATCTTAAAGGTCTTTTCCAACCTTGTGATTCTGTGATAAGAAGCCTTTGTTTTTATAAACATTGGGAACTGCTTTGAGATCGCGATTACACATAGTCTCTGAGAAAGATGTTCTTTGCCTTTGCTCTGCTGCCCTAAACTTCAGTGATACTGATGTTCAGTGACGCTGTCAAGGCAAGAATCTACTGACTTACTTTTAAGGACAGTGCTTATTTTTTCTGGGGGAAAAAAAAAAAAAGGTGATATTTCAGCTAATTTCCTGCATGCCTTTTTCTTATTGCAGAGTAATGGTGCACTCACTCCTCAGCAGTGCACAGCATCTCTGAGCAGTCAGAGCAGTCCAGGAACACCACCTAAAGCCAGGATTTAATTTCGTCCAGATCCCCCTTGTATAATTGTTACGGTATAAAATTTAGTCACATTGTTAGAGTACCTCTTCATGATACATAAGGATGTGATTGGATGAGTCAGAATACAAGTGCAGTGAGAGGGTGATAGCTGGCCCAAAGATAAGCTGAGCTTGATGCAGGCTGGCTCCAACAGGTACTGGTGTCCTCACAGCGAGTCAAGGCTTCACAAAAGTGAACTACTGTAGCACAGATGTGACTTCTTTATAGCAAAGTATTCCTCAGCTGTGACTCTCTAGTAATGATGCGCACTGTCATTTGCTTGTGGTACCCTACAAAAAGTCATGGTGCTTGAATAGAAATGAATGGTCATTGTGTGCTCTGTCAGAGCTAGTGGTGTTAGCTCCGCCTGAGAACGCTGACTTGGGCAGTAACAGAACTTGTCATCTCAACTCATTCAGTAAAGAAGCTGTGAGTTCAAAATAACAAATAGAACTTTGTGATGTAGATCTCAGAAGTGATCCTGTGATATTCCTATACTATCATCAGCTCCAGCAGTTCAGTAACTAAACCTAAGTGGCTAAACTGAAAAAAAATTGCTTTACGTTTCTAAAATCCCCTTTAAACACAGAATTGTTAAGATCTTTATGAAGGACTTGTTTGAGCTGTGTTCCTATGAGGGAAATAGTTATGAATTAAGGATATACATTTTGCATAAATTAAGGTTCTTTTTGTCACTTTGATTACCCCATCTAATTTGAGAGTTTTGACCTTTCCAGAGGAAGTGATTTGTAAACTGATATTATGTCATCTTGCTCTTAGGAGTGATTTCTTTTTCTCCTTTGGGAGAATCCCTAATAAAATATTAGGATTAGTCTGAAAGAGTCATTGACTTCCACTGCAAGAAGTGACTGATTTTGGTACTTGTACACCTAAAATGCATCTGGAGAAAAAATTTTCTAGACAAATAGGAAGCCTAAAGCGTGCATTTAAATACTGTGACCTAAAATGTGACCAATTTTATAGCAAGGCAGTGACATTGATGGGGGGAGAGTGGACTCAGAACTGTAAAATGCCAATGAAAGAAAGGAAATGAGGAGTCGGACATCTCCACAGAAGTTTTAATTAGGGAAATGCTGAACCTGAATAGGCAAACTTCTAATCTGGAAAACATTTCCAAACTACATTTGAACCATCATGTGCAACTGAGAAAATACAGAAAGTGTACTTTGAAAAATGTACTGAGACTTCAAGAAAAGATATTCTAAAGTAATGAAATCAGAAAAAATCGTTGTATGGTAGGAAACCAGCAATTTACAGCACTGCAAAATCTGGCTATGAAATGAAGACTGAGGAAGTTCTGGGGTTTTTTTTTTCTGGGTTGCAGTGGATAAAAAAATACTTGTAGAGAATGAGTTTGCGATGTGGAGCTTTGAGAGGGAGATAAAAATGGGCTGAAATGAGGAACTACCTCTGTACGGAATTGCCATAAAACTTTGACATTCATTCTTCAGGGTTTTTTGACATGTGAAACAGGTAAAACTCATGTTGAAGTTTGATATTGGGGTACTGAAGATGATGTTTCAGAACATTCTAAAAATCACAGCAGTAAATGATCTTTATTTGCAAAAAAAATCTATGTAGCTGTATACCGGAGTTGATATTTGGTGTACACCGTGTCCAGCTCCCAAAACTGTACTGCACACGCTGCCTCTGGTAACAGGAAAAACAGGTCACAGTTCCTTTGAATACGTAAGAACACTCCATTGTCCTTCAGGACTGTGGCAGCATAAAGGAGTAGCTGAGTAGAAATGGATCTTTATTTCCTCTGATTTGGGCAGATTGCATAGCACTACACATTCCAAAGTGCTGGACAGAATGCTACGTTCATCTCTTTCAAAACCAGGTAATTTGAAACTACATTTTCAGGTGGATGATTTGTAATTTTTTTTTTTCCCTGTTTCCCCTTGCATGGCAAGTGTGACATAGAGGAGAGGAGGTCACTGTAATTCACAGAACTTGGTGATAAAGGAAGTGGCATTGAGTCATGGCAAAGGATCTCCTGCTATTCAAGAACAAGTGGATGCTTTTCTGTCTAAGGAAGTTTGACATAGGGATTACAGGTGGGATAGGGACCAGGGAGTTGGACGCTTCTGTTTACTTCCTTGCTTTCTAACTAGTCTGTGTAAGCAACTGAGCACCCTTGACAAATTGCCATTGTAATTTGTCTGTGTTACTTACACTTAATATTTTTGTGCCTTTTAAGCATGAGGATAGTATTTCCTTTGTCTTGTCTGTTTGGATTGCCAACTCTGCCTGGGAAGGACAATTTGAACTGTTTTTTGACATGCAGCATGCTGATAGCATCTCTGAGAGGTCCTGTTGTCACCTGGTAGAGCTGGTAATTTAAATAGAACAATTAAAGTGTTGAATGTGCAAATAGTATTTAAGTTGAAACAACCCTGATAGTTTTTTCCAATTAGCATTGTTTATCTAAAAAGCATGGAAAAATAAAAAAAGAACTTTGTCTCAATTTGCTTTTCTCCCTTCAGTAATGCAAAAGGGCAGGAGTGATGTCACTGATAATGCCTTGAGTTGTTACAGTTTATTGTGATCTGCCAATAAGAAACATGTAATGGACTTCAGCTTGAGTACTGGGAAGGCCTAATAATACATTTTGTGTTTCAGAACTGAGGCTGTTGAGAAACAATCCATTTCCTGGGAAGATGACAAAGCATGCACTTAGACTCAGTTACACTATTTATGTTAAGCTAAAAGAAAGCTTTCTGCTTATGGGCTGTCTATGGGAGACAAGTGAGCCATTGCCTGCATGACTTTGCATCCTATCTGTATCAAAAAGAACAAAGCTAGAAACAGTGTGACCTGTTTTGAGTATGATTGTGAAAAGTAGATATTCTTGGGGTAAAAGGTTAGGTTAATGGATGGTGAAAAGTAAAGCTCTGTTTGAAAAGTACAGTATATAAAGCTCAATATTAATGTTTCATGTAAAATGCTTAGAAGAATAAAATCTTGGGAGCAAGAACTGCTTTACAGAACGTAAGGCCTAAAATCTTGGGAAAATGAGTAGTCATTTGGAATCGTATTTGCTCCTCTGCCTTACCCTCACCGTGTTTCTGCTTACTGGGAACCTCCATACATAATGAATTTATGATATGGCAGATGGCAATACAAACAGTAGCATTTGTGTACTGTATATAAACTGTTGAATCCAAATTGCTGCCTAAGAAATAGAGTAGAATCAAGAGGTATTTTTGCATGTCTGAGATATGCAGGACAAGGTAGACTAAAATGAATTATGACCCCCTTATTAATTAGCACTTGGCTTTAGCATGCCTCCACCTCAGTTAAGAGGGAAGTAAGTACTGATGTACATTTCTTTATGCACTGCAGAGTGCTCTTGGGTATGGTATAAAGGAAGTGCAGGTCCAGGGCTGTTCAGGCTGAACTGAATTTCTTGTGCTGCTGCAGAGCTCAATGAGGCAATCCAGCAAGGAATAACCACAGAAACCCCAAAGGTGCACAGTTGTTTGTCTGAGTTGCCACCCTGCCTTTCTCAACATCCATTCCTGTGAGTGTGCAAGGGAAGGGCCACAGTTGTGTGCACAGGGATGAAGGGATGAGTATGAGCCACTCCAACTTAGATCAATTTAAACTGATGTAAACCAGCACAAGATTGCAATTAGGTGAAATGGGCAAAGTGTTTTTATCTGGCCCTACAGGAAAAGTAGCCCATCAAAAAGCCCAAACAACAAATCCTAGTTTCTGCTGGTCTAATGAGCTGAATCAGCTCTCTGAGGGATCAGATGAGTGCTAAAGCTGGCACAAGAGCCAGTGAGCAAATGAACTGAAAATAAGGGAAGGAAAGCAAGACTTAGCACTTCAGTACCAGTAAGGTGTTAGATGTCTAACTTTAGTGTGTAAGACTTTGCTATCAGCATCAGTTTATGTTAACAAAAATGCAGGCTGTGGTCAAGGGAGGTCAGGATAGTCTCTTGATTGATAATCTCGGCTTGGATAATTTGTAGTTTACCAGGAAATAGTGCAATTTATGAATTTAAGGTGAAGACTAAACATGGAATAATGCAAATGCATCTAGGAAAAAAATTAACTAACACTTCAGCAAGCATGCCTGGTGAAAGAGAAAAAGAGAAACCAGAGATCGTTCTCAGTGTCTGATAGCTATTTATCTTCAGACAATCTAAATACACTTTTAGCATTATTAACCATTTTGAGTGCTTAACACAACTGAGAGGATGGACTCACGGGCCCGGGGCAAGAACATGGGAAGGAATGTAGGGTAATGTAGATGTTTATGATGTTTATGTTATCGCTGACTCCAGATGTTATCCAAAATATTTATAGGACAGCTGACAAACTGTTAGAGTTGTTACTGATTTTGCTGGTAGGTATGTGTTAGGGCTTTAAAAACATGCCCCACTCTTCTCAAGGAGAATGTGGAAATCAGACCAGTGTGTTTAACTTAGGACACAGTTTGGTCTTGTTAAAAGCCAATCTCTTGCTTTGAGTAGTTGCTCTTGTTGCTGAGAGTAAAGAAACAGATGCCACATATCTTGTTTTGGCAAAGCCTTTATATGTTCTTTTACCTATTAGTCCTTTTCAGTCTGTGTTAAGTGCAGTAACCTGTTGGCTAAGGTCCGGCTGAACATCCTTACAAAACTTGTAAGAATGGTAAGAAACGTTGAAGTGAGGAGCGTTGCAGGCAGTAATGGAGATCAACA
Source organism: Porphyrio hochstetteri (assembly GCA_020800305.1). NCBI lineage: Eukaryota > Metazoa > Chordata > Aves > Gruiformes > Rallidae > Porphyrio > Porphyrio hochstetteri. Next base: position 10,343,106 of record CM036915.1, on the reverse strand, counting down.
TGAGCTTTGCAACAGCACTCGCTATAGTAGAGAAATCATTAGATCTGAAATGAGCAAATAGTGTTTTCCACAGTCAAGTGCTAACAACTGAGAAAAAAATTGCAAGCACTGAATGCAATATAGAAAAAGGTGGGGGGAGGGGATACTGAGTTAACTGATCTAAACCAGGTGAGCATAATTTCAACAAAAAAGCTCCCCCAAAGCTCTTGGGAAAATGCAGTTCTAGGATGCTTAACCTTAGTGTTGTCTACAAAATGGAAGAATTGCATTGCAGTCAGCACTGCTGGGACCTCAGTAGGAATAGATTGTCCAGTTTTGGGCATCGCCATCCAAAAAAGATTTGCTGTACTGGAAAACAGCCACTAGCAATAAAGGAAAAAATGACACATGAAGAAAGGTTCGAATAACACTTCCTTCATAGCAGTGAATCTGTTTATATGATGTGCCTCTTGTGATTAAATTGGAGCAAATGGCTGAGTTGTCTCTTACAAGGCACTATTTCTCTTACTCAGGTTTGTAAATCTGATTTTCTAGCAGACAAGCTTTTACTGGAGTAAATGCTTATCTGCTAGCCGGCCCATCTGTTTCTGTTTCTCCCTCTAGACTAGTACAATTTGGCAAATGCTCAAGCATTCAAACACAGGTGTTCTTGGACGTCTGTCCTAGCCAAAAAGCACGAAATCTGTAAATTACAGTTGTATCACTTCAGACTGACTTAACCTAGCTAGACAACTGCTGGGGAAATAGGGCACTAAATTACCAAGCTGGGCACCATCTAGATGGGCAACAAACCTTTGAGCCTGTTTTCAGAAGAAAATGGGTAATTTTGTTGCATTCTCTTCTCTATTTCGTAGCAGGTTTTTGGCAGGTGAAAGGTGGGGTGCAGAGGAGCCCTTCTAGCCAGTCCAGTTACATGCTGGATTTAAAATCTGAAACTGGCCAGAGACTAAAGCTGGGGAGATAAGCACTGGATTCCTCCAAGTGTCAGGAAAGCCTTCCTTATAAGGGAGCAAATGCAGCCAACTGCTAGAGATGCATCTCCTTGTGGAGCAAGTTGCTATGCAGATAGAGGGAGGGGTTAGAACACAGCTCCGGTTCTTCTAACACAGCCCACCTTTCAAAAAGCTTGGGGTTTATATGCAGAAAGGGGAGGTTCTCATATTGCCAGCTTTGGCGGGGGGGGGCGGGGGAAATGTTTGCTGAGAGAATGAAGTCAGAGGGACCTCTATACCCTTGTGAATCTCCTTGAATTTTGTGCAAGAAACTAAATACAGGACGAACGTATACCCTGAAGCTGCTGTTGATCTTCCTGTTTATTATATCTCTATTCTTAATGTTAACAATGTTTCTGTGTCCTCTGTGAAATGGGGGAGGAGGGGGAAGGTCTTCCAGACAAGTCCTGCATCTCCTGTACTGTAAAGCTTTGCTTTATTGTAATTTAGACAGGTTGCATCTGTTCTGCTAGGCTTGGGTGAGGACAAAATCATTCTCAGTGTTGACCCATATGGGAGTACTGGTGTATTGTGTCCAGTTCTGGGCTCCCTGCTACTGGAGAGTCTGGCCAAGGGCCACTAAGATGGTTAAGGGACTGGAGAATCTCTCATGTGAGGAAAGGCTGAGACCTGGGAGGCTGCTTAAGAAGAACGAGCCCAGTGGCAGGTCAGGGGGCAGTGGGGACAAACTGGAACACAGGAGGTTCTGTCTCAGTATAAAAAAGCCTTTTTTTTTATTTTTTTTTTATTTAAAATGTGAGGGTGATGGAGCATTGGAACAGGTCACCTGGACATGGTTCTGGGAAGCATGCTCTAGGTGCCCCTGTTTGGCAGAGGGTTGAACCTGATAATCTCCAGAGGTCCCTTGCAGCCTCAATCATTCTGTGATTCTTGGAGTTACCAGCAGAAAAGAGGCCTGTGAGCTGGTTTTTCAGTGGTGCTTCAAGGAAGGAAAAATAATTATGTGAAAAGCAGAGACGTGTATTGAAAGGCAAAGCCTTCCTAACTATGACTAAATCTTTTAGAATAAATTTATTATTGTAAATTATCTGCCAAAAACATTTATCATACAGAATTTCCTTTTTCCTTTTACTCTGGATGGTTTAGGAGGGTATTTAGTATTGTCTTGGTTTAATGTGTACTCATTCCTTTTGCACTGCAGAGAGGAAAGAACACTTGACACGTTAACTAAAAGCTGGCAGAAGGCTCATCTCTCCACCCCTTCTCTTCCTTCTATGCTGCCTTTTTATAAACTGGATTCCTGTGCCCAGTTACTGTATTTTGTTGATATAGTGAAAACAGCTTCAGCTGGAAAGCATAGAATGGACACAGTGTATCGGTAACAGAAATGTAACAAAATTCCTTCACCTTTCAACTCATCCTGCTTGTATTTCTTCCTGTGCTTTGTTCTTTAGCCTTTTTTTGAAGTGTGGCAATTTACTGAGTTGTGGTTCCAGTTTCTATCTGACACCCCTGGCTGGTGCCTTCAGATGTGGCACCGAGTTTCCTATTGTTTTGGTTTCAGCTTCATGTGGCAGACCCCTTTCTGTAATAGATGATTCTAAGCTCTTGCAATCCTTGCAGGCAATAATTCACTGAAGAATTGAGGCAGCACAGGTATTTATGCCTTAGTTACTATGTGCAACATTTAACTGCCAGCAGTTTGTGGATGTATGACATAAATCTGAAACTCTGAAAGACCTTTACTTATCAGTTGTGGGCAGCCCCAAAGGCGCCTCCTTCCCGTTTCTCAGCCCTAGATTAAAGAACATCCTTCTCTTTGAGCTGTGGCAGCTTTTTCTCTGTGTGCAGCAGACTGATGGATATAGGTCTTCCTGGACCTGTTCCCCAGTTCTCCCATCCCACATATGTACATCTGCAATGATATGACTGTAGGTTGAGGGAGTATGTGCACCTCAGCAATTTGTATCGGTAGAGAGCTACAGCCTCTGTACTACCAGTTGTAAATTGGTTCCCATCAGTGTCTTTTGCATCAGCATGATGCGTTCTTTCCTGCAGTCTGTGCAATCCCAGTGAGAATGCTATTGCTTCCTTTGCTCCAGCCATCTGTGTCTCCATGGGCGCAGAAGGGCTGACTGCTCAGATCTGTCCCTTTCCAGGTCTATGGTTAGACTTCCCAGCACTCCTGCTGCTCTCTTGAATGGAGGATTCTTCTCTGTGCAGTACAAGAAATCCTTCTCCAGCTGCCCTGTTCAACTCCTGCATCTGGACAAGAGCCTATAGTTCTGATCGTGGTAAGTAACTGAAAGTGCAGCTGCACAGCAACAGGGGCCTGGTGCTGACATGGTTTATCCCACTCTGTGCATCACTCTCTGGTCAGATTGGGCCATGACTCCTCTCAACTCTATGTGAGACTGTCCAGCAGCACTTAGTGCTTTGCGTCATTGTTCCAGTTCAGGCAATTTGCTGTGTACTTTCTGTGAATATGCAGAACAATAGAGAACTTACCGTCAAGGCCATCCCAAAGAGTAATTCTACAGTCTTTGAATGCATTCCTGCAATTTAGAAATAAAGAGGATATGTATTGCTGAATAAAAATGTTTTCCCTTTACAACATCAGTCAAGTGGCTGGTACTACAAATGCAGGACCAGACTTGGTGAGATGTTTACTAGGTTCTGAAGGCCACTTTAAAGCCTCTGCTCATTTATAATCAGCGAGCCATTGCAAGCTTTTATCTTTTGTTTTCATCACTCCTTTAATGCAGAGTTCTTATTACAAAGGCAGCCCAGCCAACTGGAATGTGTTGTCACTACATTTAAGGGTTCTGATTTACGTATATCAAGTCAAGGAAGAGCTGTTCTGCATTGTAACACGCCCACTGACCTTGGGTACAGTGAGATTTTATCTCAATAATAGCAAGTTATAACAATCTCCAGAGGGTCTAAGCTTGGAAATCTTTTTCAGGTCTACACAGCTATAGCTGGAGGCTCTCTTAGAAGTTGGGAGACATACTGGTCAAGCTGTGTCCAGCAAATACCTGCCAATGTCACCTTGCTGATTCCAGGATCCCACACCTTGAGAAATGGGGACTGACTCTGACACACCTTTTTTACAGTGTAAAATGAGAGTATTAAACATATGCCAAAATCTATGGGGACAGGGAACCGTCAGGAAGTTAAAGTGGTCATTGAAGTTGTCACTACATTCCCTCCTGTTCTCATCTGTGGGACGGAAGACACTAGTAAGCACTGCCAGCGTTTCCTCTCCTTCAATGCAGAGTAAGGCAGGCATCAAAGGGGAAACACTTCTGCATGCGTCCAGAAGAGTGCTTATCTTTTTAAGCAAATACCACTGCAGGATCTGTAGTCACTTCTGCAAAGGTGGTGAGACTGGTTGCAGGTCCTGGGTTTTTGAATACGTGTAATGGTCTGTATATGGCAATGTTGGCCTTTCCAAATCTATACATCACTGACAGCACTGCTATGTTGCTCCCCTGCAAGGCATAAATGGTCCTGTGACTAGAGCAGATAGCTAAGACAGCTTTAGGTTATTGCAGATATGCTTGTTGTCAAGGGGCATGCTGAGTACAAGGGCAAAAAGCCTTTACTCTCTAGGTCACACCTGCTCCTGATGGGTTCAAGTCACCTGAAGTGCCTTCTGCTTCTGTATGAGCAGGGAAGTATTAGAGCTTTGACCTCAGAAGTTTGTTTCTTTTCTGTTTGCAGTGAGTAATGAGTGTTACTGAGAGATGTGTTGGAACAGGCAGCGATCTGAAGAGTGCTAATTGATGCAGCGTTTGGGAGATGATCACTGGGTCGGACTCGCAGTATGGGTCATAGAGCTTGATCCAAATATGGCAGTGGTATGACAAATTGATGTAGTGATGTATTGCATAAAGGCAGGAGGATTATGGGTGTAAATAACTCTTGTGTCTATTGATGGTTATAGGAGAATTCATCAGAAATGCATCCAGTGTCCTTGTCAAGAAGTGAATACCCAGTGTAACGTAGGTTACTCAGCTGAACAGAAGCGTAGCCGGGTGTCACGCAAAAGGGACTGGGTTTCACTGGGACATGTGGCTTTCTCAGATTCCTGAAGAGGCTGACGTGGCTCTTTTACTTTTCTACCTGTTTTCTACAAAATCAGGTCATTTGAGAGACTGGCTTAGTTTGTGGTAAACCAGCACACGATGTCCCTGAAGGACTTTCCAGCATAAAGAACTTTCACCGGAACAAGGTGTTAGTATTTTTGGTGGTTGATTGGTTGGCAGTTTTGTTTGTTTTATTGGAAAGGATAATGGCACTTGTGCAACATACTGTATATTGGTTTGGGAACTATGCTACAGAAATTTTATGGCCTTTTTTATTATGATGTTAGCTAATCATGCCATGTAATAAGGCTATCACAAATAGTGGTACAGCGTCCTTGCAGATAACAGCATGTGAAAGGCTGTTTTATTGCTGCAATTTCGTTTGGAGGAGTTGGATCACAGCCACTTCCTATAGACTCATTTGGATGCTTTAGCGTGAAATCCACTCAGGTGGAAAGCTCTTAGACCTACAGATCTTGGACAGTTTGGTGAATTAATGGAAGAGTTAGTGGGAGAACAGGATATCAGAGCTGCCCTAAATCTGCTGTTAATTACTTGCATCTTTCTGTGTCCATCATCTGCCTTCCCATTAATTCCAGCAGAGTCCTGCTCAGCCCGAGGCAGTGTGCTGGAAGGCTGTCCATTACTAGTGCCTAGCAAATCCTTTCTGCTCATCTTCTGAGATAAAAGAAAGACCTAAGTGGATGGACTGGGAGCATGCTACCTTAGCAGATCTCTGTAAAAGTGCTGTCTGCATTGTGGATGTTTCTGAATCAAACACAGGTGTAGAAATTGCTGGTATCAACATGTATAGTTTGTTACAGTGAAGATGCTGGGCAGGGGGAGTTGTTTTCTTGCTTTGGTGGTTTTTCCCCATCTTCTGTCCCTGTCCATGCATTTCCCTTTCTGGCTTTAAAAATTAAGAGCTCTGTCAGCAAATGTGGTGTTCAAATCAATGCTTCTGTAGAAAGAGAAGAGGAAATAACGTTATTGACAGCAAAACAAAGGAAGATGGGTTTTATTCTATGTCCTTTAGCAGTGGTTTTAAGCTAAAACCTAATCCCTCCTGAGGGATTCTTTGAGTATTTTTTTAGAGGTGCTTTCTGAAATTGGTATATTTACATTGTGTGGATGTGTGTATGTCCTACGGTAGTATCATTTTTCTTGAAGGCATTGCAAAAACTTAGTGTCTGAAGTAGTGGTGAGAGAGAATGCGTCAGTTCATTCCGATCCCTTCTGTGTCTTCGGAAAGGCATTACGGAGAGTTCCTTGAAGATGCCCACCTCAGGGAGCACATTCATAGTGCTGTTGGAGGAGACAAAGTAAAGGCAGGAAATTCTAATACAAGAGAAATTAGAGAATATGATCTTGGCAATTAAAATGAACAAGCATTGCCAGCTACTGTGTTTTGAAATGTCTCCTGCAATGGTTTGAGCCATTCCAATGATTAATGCTTTATTATTATGAAGACTAAAACACCATTTCAGTGTTATAACTTGGAAAAAACATCCTTAGGTGGATATTTGATTTGAAAGGTTTACTTTCCTTTAAGTGCCTTTAAGCTGTTTTTACCATAGTATTTAAGGGCATTTTTGTAGATGCTGTTTACAACAGAGAAATCAGTTGCTGGAGTGGGAAATGGCTATTGCATCTTGAATTACGCAGCATTTATGAAATGCTGGGGTGAGCTGTGGTAAGCAGCTGAAATATGCTTACTTAGATCAATGGATATTTAATTTCCTGTATGGCACTGTATATCACTGCATGGTGTAAAGACATTTGTTGACCAAAGATCCAGACAAAACAAGTCTCTCTGTTCCATTTCTATGTTTTGAAACACGTGGTAATTATGATGAAAGAGGTGCTAAGAAAACAGATGCCTGTAGGTAGTTTTCTCCTAGTTTTTCAAATCCATTGCCCACATTAATCTCAAATAGTTCGTTTGCCTGTGGGCCTGAGGTGTTGCTGAAGCTAAAGCTGGTAAGGTGACAGGGTTGGTGAGGCGTTACTGGCTTGTTGGTGTTCTGCAGTTCACAACATATTAATCTCTAGTTATAATGGTTAGCATACCTCGTGGGCAGGCAGGGCTTTTTTGTTAAAATGAAAAAATAAGGCACAAAATAGAAACTACAGCTTTTTGATATATAAATAATAAGTAGTACAGGTGACCTAAGAGGAGACCTGATCTGGTCCCTAATAAGGGACCAGAATACTCTCTGTTAGCACGTAAGACATGGCAGAATGACTGCTTTCTCTCCTAAGCAGTTTATGAATTAGGTGTAAAACAATTTTCACATACGATAAAACTTACATTTTCAGAGTGCATGATGTTGTCCAAGCTTGTTGTACACAGCAATTCCCTAATCTTCTTCCCTGTTCTCTTTACACATGTGGTGTTTCATTAAGCAGCAGGTCATGTGTTCATGCTAAATATCTTGATCTCTGACTGACCTTTGACCACTAGGATACACGTGTTCCCTCTCAAATCTTTTTGTGGTGTTATTTGACAGAGTCCTTGGATTCCAGATATTTGTCCACTAGAATCAGTAAAACCAGAAAATCGGCACAATTAATCTTTCAAATGTATCAATTACTTCTAGAGAGATGGTGTTTTCCTTACCAGGCTGTTGATCTCTGTAGTTGGAGAGCTCAAAACTTGAGATCCCTTGATGAGTTTGAATTGGATACCCATTTTACTCAGTGTCACTCATTCTATGTTGAGTGTCCTGGTGAGAAGAAATGTGCTAAGACAGTTTTAAAATTTGTAACTTGCTTAATTTGATGGTTTCTTTACACACCACTCTCTTATCTTGCCTTTTGAGCTATGCTTTTGCATTCATTCCCTGGAAGATTTGGAGGCAGCAAATAACAATTAACAATTGAAGTAATGTCATAGACACATTTGTGCAGTCTTTGCCCAAGTTCTGTGTGAGACTGAGACAGTTTTTTTTTTAATTTACTGGTATTCAGCTTCTAAACCTTAGAAACATTGATGTTTCATGGCCTTTGACTCTTCCTTTCCCAGCTCCCTTACCAAAACTGTAACATAATACTGGTAGCATTATAAGCAAGCTGTAGAGACGTAAATTAGGTTTATGAACATGTGACTTAATCAAGTATTTTTCCTGAGAGTTCTGTTACATTTAAAATATACTGGTTTGATGAATAAGCTGAGACAAGAATGAAACAAAACTATGTGAAACTGAATTAAGTGGAAATGGTCTGTGGCCTTGTGTCAGCTAGTGCTAGGATTGTACAACTAAATCTGGTACCTTAGTGAGGCACAAGTGGGAAAAGGGCGCTTTTGAATTCAGAAGCAAGGTCTCCCAAGTATACTTTTACAGCATTGTAGTTGCATATTGTTTGGCTTTTAAATTCTCTGAGCTGTTAAACAACAGTTTTTCCTTGTGTAGTGATAGCTCAACCAGTAATCTGCACTGAGATGTCATCCCTGGATTATTCTGACAGCGATAGTACATTGGTCCAGGCCTACTCCTGTGCATGCACCTGTACGGTGCTTCAATGTTATATACCTGTAGTGTGAAACACCTCAAGTTACACATGGAAGTTAGCAGCAGTTGTGCCTGACACTGCATACTGCCCTCACCTTTTTCTTTCTTTCTTTTTTTTTTTCCAAAAAGATGGAGTTTAGTGGGCTCAGACTTGTGCACTGAAAAGGTTAGAGCTGCAAGACAAATTTGTGTCTGATTGCTGTATGAATGGATTTGGTTATTTGCATTTGGTTATTGGCTCTTTTTTCTGCTTGTTTACAGGTTGCATGGGCGATACCATGAAATGGCACCAAACGTAGTGCCCATGGACTATACAAAGGACCCTGATGTTAAACTACCTATGCAGCTTATAATAAACATGCCCGAGCTAAAGGTATCACTTCTTACTGCTTGCAAAAAGTGTCTTTTTATATCATGTAGCTCATCTGCCAGAGGTTTTGCCAATTGACTTTTATACCCTGAAGCAATGTGGAATGCTGAGGTCTCCCCATTCCTGTTCCTGTTTAAAGGCAATACCACCTCAGAAACTGGAAAATATTTAGGTGGATGTCTGTCTTGGGGAGGTAGTTGGGATAAATGTCAAAGGAAATGAGTAGGAAATAAAATTAGCAGTCTTTCCACTCTGTACATATGGATCCCTTAGGAGCCAGTGGGATCTCTGTGTGAAGGGCTGGTTAGAATTCAGAAGTACTTGCCTCCAGTGTGTTGGCAGGAAATTTGCCAGAGGTGTGAAGAACATTGTTGATTAAAAGATTTCCTCTCTTCTTTTCTCTTGGCTGCAAAGGCACAATAAATATATTTCTTAATTATCAGGAGTTTTCATTTTTCATGGAGTCATTACATGATAGGCAGTGGAGAGACAGTCCATGAAACTACAAGCGAGGGAAGCAGTAGACATGAAGCAATCAGTGTGAAAACATTGAGATTATATATTTTTTAATTTTTATTGATTCAGTATGAATTTTTAGCACTTATTTTTTAAACAGTCCGTTTAATTGTTGTCTATATTTCTTTTTTAATATATGCAAATTAGTTGACAGCAGTAAATTACTATAACATAGGAACAGTTATATGTTCATGGAGATAGTTGCATGATGTATTATTCAGCTTTTTAAGATCAGTGCCCTAAAAAAAAATTAATTGATGGCCTTCTGCTTCATTTTAATCATTTAGAAATTCTTCCTTAATTTTCTAAGCTACCAAATACTTGGGAAGGAAAGTACAGGCATAACCAGTGCTTTAGAAATCCAGTTGGGGACGAGGTTAAGTCAACAGAAAGTAGAAAACATTTGAATTTGATTTCAAGTTGAACTTCACAGATCTCCCTGTTCCTTTAGTACCACACTCAGTGCATGTTTGATTCTGGGATACATTTACTGAATGAGAAGCGCATTTCAGTTTGAAGAATTTTTGTTAAAAAGTGTTTGACTGGCATTTCATATAAATAGAAACACTAGAGATTAAACGTGTGTTTAACTCAATAGAAGACCTTTGAGAAATTTTTATCCTTCAATTATGACTGTGATTTACCAGATGCTTATGTGCAGCTTGGAAATTCTGAAGAAACAGAATCCCAAATTCTTTCTTTCTCACCCTAAGCATCTGATTCTTCAGAAAATCCTAGTGTATATTTAAACTCTTCCTAATGTTGAGTTGGCTCAGTAATGATGTAGATGAAGATGATGCAGCCAGCTTTAATTTCAAAACTGCACATGAAAAACTAATGAAACGTTAAAATCCAAAATTTTATAAATAATGCAAGAACAACATTAATTCTGTCATAAAAGCCATACACACCACTGTCATCAACGTAGCACACGTATGTTAAGTTATTAAACATATTAATAGTTAAGGCTTTGAGAAGGGCTGTTTGGCTCGTGACCTTCCTTTACAGCATTGTGTAATATAGCAATAAAATTAGTGTATACCTCACTGCTGTTTAAATAGTTACAGAATTGAAACCTTTAATGTGCTATTAGTTAAGCCTAGGACTTAAACAACAGATCTTCCTTTCATCAGCAGGTCGAAAGCTATTCAGCCTTTTCACTCCTAAAACCGCACAACCCAGCCCTGATTAGAAACCAGCTCCAGGTTAGTTTCCTATCAGCTGTGTGCACGTCTAGGTATGTGTCCTTGACTGTCACAGGAGTAATGGTAATTCCCTCCTCTGCACCTTGCAAAGCTGACCTTTCTAGTTCACCTCAAATAAAATGAATAATGTTTAATAAATCATTCAGGAACTGTGGTTTTAAAAAAATTATTTCAACTTTGCCCATTATGTTACGCTACATGAAGTAGAAACAGGATACAAAAGTAGTGTAACTCCAGGTTTGTTTATATATGAAATTTTAGTATCAGCAGCATTCAAGAAAACATTATTTTTCAACAATATTATGTGTTTAAATGTTTTGGCATGTCTGTGAAAGACGTGCCTGTAAACTTCATGATTAAAACAGTGGATCTAGAGAAGTATTCATGGAACTTTTTAATGGGGTGCCTCAAGATATTGTTGAAAAGTTCTTTTTCAGTTCATTCAGTTGCATAAAATCTTCTGTGTTAATCATTCAGATATCTTGTAAACATAATACTTTGCAAAAATGTGCAATATCTTAGTTACCTCAGCTTGAGTCTGGTTTGGAGATGGCAACAAAGATTTCAAACCTGATGATCTAAAATTAATTTACAACATAATTGGGCAACAAAAGGCTGTGGGAAGTTTCTAGCACAAGCAGATGTAATTAGGCCCCTAGCTTGTATAGTTAAGTGTAGCGTTGAATTACTCAGTGGAGCTAGAAGTGGGGAATTGGGACACTTGATCTAAATCTTCTTTATCCTACCTATGAGATTGTGAGATCAGATCAATAATATCAACAGGTGGTTAGAGTGATATTTTCTGCAAGGATAAGGGTATTGCATGAAATGAGAGAGACAGCTGACATAATATCTGAATATCTCAAGGAACTCGTTGCCAGAATGCATTTTCGCAAAGACAGCATCAGTCTTTAAAAATTAATGAAGTGCTTTTAAGATTGCTATTAAGTTTTATGATCTGGATATAATCTCAAAATCAGGCGGTCCTGGAAATGCTCATTGCACTAATCTCAGAATATACCATGGGAACGATCATTGTGTATATCTCACTCTTCTAAGTTCCTGCCTCATCTGCCACTGGTTCTGGTTAGAGTTAGACTGGAGCGCTGGATGGACTGATAATTATGTCAGTTCCAATATTACATTTTTTTTTTTCCCCCCTTAGAAGCAGTCCCTCAATCCTTTGGATTTATTCTTAATGCCCCAGTGAGATTTATCTGTGATAATTTAATCAAAGGACCTGCTCTTAGCAGGTACTGAACCAGTCATTTGAAGCTTAGCAACTAGTAGTACAAGAAGATTCTTCATCTTGAGATAGGATTTTATTTGCCAGACTTAGTGAAGTGCTGTTATGTTAGATGGACAGCTGTATATAAAATGCAAATTGGAGTTGTATGGAATAGAATAGAATACAACAAAAATTACTGATGATCTTACTTAAATATAAACTAATCGGGTTTTTTAGTAGCTGGCAGAAAGAAATAGCATGTACTTCTCAAAGTTTAAATATGTGGAAGCAACTTGAAGTATTCTGGTTGTTTTCAGCCTTCTGCCATTTTTGCTTTTGCATAAATATTGAATTCTTACCTTTGTGATAAAATGTATCATATTTAAGGGGTTTTGATTCATCCATCCACTGCTGCAAATAGCTTTCTATCTCTCTAACATGTCTGCAACTCATTCATCACTGTAGTGTCTTAGGTGCTTGTGCTGGCACTTCTGGTATGGGCAATCAGTATTCCTTAAGTTTTCTGTTCCTGGTTCTGGGATCTTCTTGGTATGGAATTCTCTGGCTCAGTTATGGTGACTTTTCAGGATTTAGCTGTCAGGTGGCTGCTAGTTGTTTTGTGAAAAATCAAGGCTAAGTGCAGAGAAAAGAGAAACAATAATAATACATGTTCTCTTTGGCAGTGTGATACAGGAACAGCTCATTCTGTGAAAACTGCAGAGATGGGAGGCTACTCTATTTACAAGACAGCTGGGTACTGAAGCCAAGATAGAAACCAGAAATTCTATACTGGAACATGATTAGATTTGAGATACAGGAGCACATCTCACCACCTTAGCAAACTTAGGTGGTAATGATAATAGACTTCCTAATAGAATTCTGAAAGTGAAGTGGATTGTAATCTATCTTCTTGCACCACATCAAGTCTGGGAGGCTTTTTGGACCCTGCTTTAGGAGATATCTCCAGGGTAATGGAACTTGATTTTATGAAAATAGCAGGACAAAATTCAGCGTTAAATTTTATAACAATCCTCTCCCAAGTCTCATAAGGCTGTGGAAGAACCTTAGAAATATTGCTGTCATACCACTTATTTTGGGAATTCTAGCAGTTTGTAGAGAAAGTGCTGTCAATTGCTACTGAGCTTGTTTCCAGAAAAATATCTTAGAGGAGACTAGATCCTCCTCCATGGCTCTTTGGAAACATTAGCCCTAAAAGTTATTAAAATGCCACTAGGATCTCAGTTATTATATTAACCCAGGTCGATGTTGCTCATTGAGCATTTTGCCATCTCCTGTGCAGGTGGTGGGGAAGGGGAGAGACTCCTTGCCTTAGTGTTTGTTTTGTTTTTTTCCCAAGCAATCTTGGTAGTAACTCCAGCTCATACACCAAGAGAAAATATCTTTAGCCTTCACAACTTGGCCAGACTATGAAATAAATTGTTACAGCGTTTTCTTTCTTCAGCAAATTTTCATCAAGTTAAAGACAAAGCCAACATTTAAAGCTTAAAATAGAAATAAATGAACTAAATGTCTACTGAATGTTAATAAAATTAGTGTTAATTTCAATGCACCTGGCTTTTTTCATATACACATTAGATTGGTAGTTACTGGCAATGCTGAGCTCAGTACCGCTGCAGATTCTGACAAATGGATAGAATCAATACTGCACTTTTCTAAATTAGATTCTGCTACTATAAAGAAGGATCTTTACCACATGCATTTAAGTCTTGAGCCAGGATTTTTGTGTTTAAAGAGGGGAAAAAAAGAAAAAGCGGATAGTCACATAGTCACTCACTTTAATTGGTAATGAATTATTCACTAACTCATGATTCTTAAAAGTTGAAAGTCAGGACAAGAAATAAATAAATAAAGAAGGGGCAGATACTTTAAGCTGATGAGGTCTACCATTACACTGAAGTTAATGGAGCTGGTTTACTCCATCTGTGTCATTGCAGTCGGTTCTCTAATTTGGATTATCTTGGTTGCACAGGCAGCAGTCTAATAAATTAGTTTTGGGGCACATGAGCACCTGTGAGGCTGTGAGATTTAATACTGCAAAATGGTAGCAATGATACGGACGATACGGACTGTTCAGCATGAGACCATGTAGAAAGTGAAAATGATTTTATTTGAAAACAAAAGTGATTTCACTCCCTTTATCCCTGTTGTTTCCACACAGCTCGATGTGGGAACGTAAGCTGAGGACAGAGATCACTTCTGATCTGTAGAAGTAGAGAGGTGGCCATCTTTGTGACACATCTGTCCCTGATTGTCAGGATCTTCAAGTTGGTGTATGGCCTCTCTGTGGCTACTGTAGTGTAGAGCAATCCTTCTGCCTGGAGTTGGTCATAAAAGGACTTCCTGGAGGGGAACCGTTTTTGTTTCATTCACTTTACAGTCGGTTGCTTTCTTTTTCTGGCTCCCACAGTAACTTCATTGATCCTCCCAGGCCTTGTCATTAGCTGCAGTGGTGAGTAAGATAGTTCATAAATCCACACACTACTGAAACAGCATGACCAGCAGCACAGGAATCAGTCAGGATATAGAAAGGACATGCAGGGAACTGTGAATGGATCACACATCTCAGAACCAGTGCTAGCGCCCTATTTTGGTAAGTTCAAGCATGAATGTGGGTTAGTTGCTTCAGAAGAATATGAAAACACTTCCAACAGTTTTAGGAGGATACACTTCCAACAATTTTAAGAGGATTTTGGACTCATTTCAATGAGTCTCAGCTTCAAAGCTTTCCCTGTAATGGGCAATGATATCTGAGAGGGCAGGTTGATATTCTTTCCGAGCCCCCACCCCTGCTCTGGCCATTCTTTTCCTGCAGGTCATCCCAACTTCCTTGTCTCCACATCCTGTCAGTGGTTTCTAGTTACAATGGGATGTCTTGGAAGCCCCTTTTTGACTGTGTCTCAATCAACTGTATGCTCTCTGAGTGTGGCAAGTGAGGGCCATTTTCTCTCCATCAAGCTCCACATCTACCTGCCTGATGGTCTTTATCAGTATTGTCTGCAGTTTCCTGCTGTAGTTAGTGAATCATTTTGTTAAAATGCTGTATGTTACCCTGGTATACTGCTATATTCTCTAATACTTGAGCAGTACCTTATGCAACCATCTTCTTAGCCTGCTGTGACCATACTGCAGCCTTCGGTGAAGAGGTGAGCTCGTTGCTGAACCGACTGACATTTCTGCTCTGTGACAGAAAACAGGATTGTTCTTCAAAAATGTAAACATATCAATTTATCTGTATCTTAGTCTTGGCTTGTGCAGGGTTTTCTTAATCAGTACCTTGTAGGCACTGCAGAGAAGCTTGATGTCAATATTGTCATCTATGCTTGAAAAAAGTAAATTGATTTTGACTAGGAAGAGGAGAGGGGGAAAAAAGCCACAGAGAACTGTGTTGGGTTTGGGTTTTTTTCTGCTCTGGAGACAGTTTGCTGTTGCACTTTCGTTTCCTTTCTAAAGCACCAGCATCCCCTCTGGACATCTGGTGATGAATAATGTAGCCATTTTTGTTAGTGCTTGTCTGAGAAGAGTTCAGTGTTTTTTCTTATTTTCACTTCTTTTTTTTTTTTTTTCTTTTTTCTTTTTTTAAGGAATAACTTCTAAAATTTGAGGAAGCTGAACAGTTCTCATTAAAACATCCAAAGGGATTCTGGTTTTCGTTAGTCTGCAGAGCAGACTGCTTGGTGCATTTAAGGTTCTTCCCTAATGTCAGTAGGGACTTGTGTCCGAATACAAAAGGGAAAATGCTCGTTGTGTTTCTGTGGATTTAAAACTGAGAAGCGCTTTGTAATGACTGTCCAGCCTCCCCAGCTTAGCTGTCTTGACCGATCTTGCAGCTTCACTTGCAATCTCTTATTTCCAAAATGCAGTCAGCTTGTAAAAATAGGATGCATTACTTCAAATTAATCCATCAAGCTGCTAAACAGCTAGGGCAAAAGGGCAGTGCAGTGTTTTCCTAGAGCCTTACCAAGTGTCTTGGTAATATTTAGCTGCAATCTGAGGAATAAACACTGTAATAGTTTGCTAGAAAACCAATGGTTCTGTTTTCATGTATGGTGTTCTATGTCTGTATGTTGGAATAGATGCCATGTGACATCCAAAAATGGATAGAAACATGATTATCTAAGTTGACAAAGGGACCTTTAAATAGATGGATGGCACATCTAGAACTATCTTAAACCACTCTAGTGGCATCAATCCGCAAAACGGCAGTTTTAGCTGTACCAATTCCTTGCTGCTGCTGTCTCCCATCTCATTTTTATTGTGAGAGGACAGAAAAAGTGTTTTAACAAGTGTAACTTATAAGTACAGTGCTAAAGGGAAAACAATCTAGGAAGGAACAATATCATTTTCCCCTTTGCTCCCTTCCCCCATGGCTTTACCTTTAAATATGATGGAACCCTAATCTGTGCTCTTTAGAGTAGAGGTAATGAAATTACAGAAAGGATGTGAAAAGTATCTGTGAGGGTAAGCTAATACTTTCCATTGTGTAAACCACAGATATACTTCCTAAAGACACATAATATGAGAAAGTTAAAGGAAAGAAATCAATATGAGGAAAGATTTTATTTTTCATTTAGGTTTTAGAGATCCATTTGGCCAAGAGTTACTTAAGAAGTATGCTTAGGGCCATTTAATTCATCGTTAATTCATCTGTATTTTCAAGATCTCTGACATGCGAAACAGATAGTCCACCTTATGCAACTGCAATATACTTAGTCAGTCAGAGAGATCGTGCCTAGCACTTCTAATGCAGAAAGTCGTGGGTTTGATATTGGCTGCTGATAGGGCTATTTGCATCTGTATGCTCCCTGTCGGTTACCCAATGCTGCCTCTAAGATGTCAGTTTACAACTGTTACCATGACACTTGGTTCCAGTGAGGTTTGTTACAAAGAGTAATAATTTCAGAAATAAAAAAAGATAACTTTTCTTAACATGTTTTTCATCTGCTTGATATTTAGCATTCTCTAATATTAATTTTAATATTTAATATTCTCTAATATTAAATATTAAAATTAAATTTTTTGGATGCTTTTTTGGGGAAGAAAGCCTTTTTCATAGATTTTAGTGCAACGGAATCTTGCTTTAGCTTATTAATAATCTGACAATTTGAAAAAACAGAATCAATCGTTTTCCACTGAGTATGTATGTTCATACCACAGACGGGCATGTTTCCAAGGTTAGATACTTTAGCCTTAGCAGTACCTGCCGATGCACATCTGCTATACCTCTTCTGCACGTCATGTACATGATGTGAGCGATCATTGCGTATCCTTTTACAGTTACTTTCAGCCATCTGGCTGATGTTGGTTTTCATTCTGAAGCTCTTGAGAGATGTGACACTGCTGCATGTTGACTCTCTTGTCTTTTTATATCTAAGATTCTCTTTTTTCTCCTCTGTGTAACTTCTTTTTTGTTTTTATTTCTGTTTGGTTTATCTTTGTCTTCATCTAAACAGTGCATTCAGCCTTACATACTCAGTTCAGAGCGCAGTGAGCTCATTAATCTCCTACCCTTTGAAATATGTAGGGATACTCCTTACTGTGGAATTACATCAGTCATTACATAAGTACCTTTACCCTAACATTCATGAAGCACGTTCCACTCAGCAGAAATGAGACGACCACTAGATTAGGGAATGACCGACAACGGAGCTGAGAATATTTGGGTGAGAAGTGGTGGTATGCACTAACATGTTCTGCTGACACTTCCTGCTAAAGCATGCACATTGAAATGTTTAAGTGCATTGTGGAAGAAAGTAGATTCTCTTGTTAAAGAGACAACCATGGCATTAAATATTCATGGTTGTAAACAAGGAGTCTGCAGATGGGTTTTTTAGTTTTATTTTCCAAATACTAATATATATGTATCTGGTTGTCACAGGAGAATCCCTTCAAGGAAAGGATTGTGGAATCTTTCTCAGAAGATGGAGAGGGAAGCCTCAGCTTCAATGATTTTGTGGATATGTTCTCTGTGCTCAGTGAAATGGCTCCCAGAGAGCTTAAAGCAATCTATGCCTTTAAGATCTACGGTACAGTATTGGGATGCTTTTGTATGCCTTTTTTCTTGGACAGAAATGAGTATGAGAGTTGTTGGTGATAATGTTTTTTGGTTCTTTTATTGTTTAGATTTTAACACAGATAACTTCATTTGTAAATCAGACTTGGAAAAAACCCTCAATAAGCTGACCCGAGAAGAGCTAACAGCAGAAGAAATCACTCTGGTGTGTGAGAAAGTGATAGAAGAAGCTGACATGGATGGTGATGGGAAACTGGGATTTGCAGATTTTGAAAACATGATTTCCAAAGCACCGGACTTTCTCAGGTATTGCTTTAAGAAGAGGCAGTCTCTGCATATTTTCAGGTTTCTGGGTTTTGGGGAGTTTTAGGATACGCTGTGTGGTGTAATGCGAGGAATGTCAGACACAAGAACTTTGCCAGGGAGCTGACTAGAGGAGGACTTCTTACCCTAATTTTGTTTACTTTTCTAAAACACATTCCAGTTCTCTTCTAACTTGAAGACTAAGAGCTCTGTAACTTTTAATTATTTCTTTTTGGTTTTTTTACATTTGTGTGGTTTCTTGTGGAAAAAATTTTGATGCATTGAAAGCTTAAATTCATATTTTTTCAAACCAGTAGTAAATACCCATGCTGTCTGAATAGGAATGTGTAAATATTGCATACATGTTACAAATAAGCATAGAAACACATTGATCTTTTGAGAAGATGAGTGCTAGAGGACATGACAGTAGTACATTTCAGGGTGGTAGCAGAATATCAATTAAAACGATTAATTGCTGTGCTCTTTCTTCAATTCACTGTTAACCAGAGTTTTTTTTATAACAGATATTTTTTATTTTTGCTGGATTTCTTCCTAATAATCTATAGATAAACCCCAACTATCTTAAGACAGCTTTTCTTTGTATTTCATGTTTAAAGAGACCTTTTGAAAAGGAAAATTACTCTTCATTTTTACATACCAAGTAAAAGTTTACATAGAATGTTTGATTAAGGCTGTTATTTAAGTAATACAAGGATAGATCTTCTCTTAAGGAATTGCAGTGAACCAGCCAGAAAAGAAAGATACTCCCAGACTGGGAGGAGTTTGTATTTGAATCTTGAATCCACTGGCAGAGTAAGCTGAAGTTAAAACCAAGGTCAAATTTCTCCCCTAACTGTCTTATTGTAAATGCTTGATAACATGGAAAAGGTTGGGTTTTTATTATCTTTGTTCACGGGCATTGTTGTTAAGCTGGTAGTCTTGCTGTGTGCCTGGTGATAATTGATAGTAACAGGTAAATTCTAATGCCTGGGGAGATAAATAATCCAACAATTGCCTGGACTGCGAGCAGGTATACGGTATGATTGCAAGTTGTTTTGGGAATGTTGGCACTGGTAAATTCTCGCTTCCACAGACTAGTGTCTCCTGATTAGTTGGTTGATACCTGAGGACGAGTTTAGTTTCAGATTTTTTTTGCTACAGCTATCTAGACTTTCTGATGTCTGGAATTATTTTGTGTTTTTCTGTGAAGTGGAACACTTAGAGACTCTTTTACACAGCTGCCTGTCATAGGCAATTTCTTTCATAAATGACATTTCTAAGGAAAGATGTTATAGCAAAATAATTTTACAAAAAAACATGAGGTTATGATCCCTATGAACCCTGAGAAGCATTGGCATCTCCACAGGATATGCTACAAAGTCACTGTGAATGTATTTTATGGAGTAGAAACATGTCAGGCATTCCTTGACTAATCAAGTGTATCAACAGAAACTCTTAGAACAAGATATGTATCATTCTTATGGCAAGGCTCAGCTGAGTAGGTATTCTAATATTTTGTCTACATATATTTCCAACTAAGAAAATACTATCTTTATGCTGTTATCCATATAGAACCTGCTGGGATCAGGTAGGGTTTCCTTCAGTCAATTAATAGGCTGTACTGTACCTACAAATTTGGCAGAGAGCAAGATCAAATGTGGAGAATTGAAGACAAACCTGAAGACTCAGCAGAAGCTGTAGTTTCAGAAGTTTCCATGCTATGATTGACTTCACTGCCATGTTGTAGAGGTTCACAAAGTGCTGACTGAGAATTCCAAGCTGAGGATGCTGTGCAATCCAGGCACTTCCTGAGAAAGTAGCAGAGAGGAATATTTGCCACTGTAACAATTGGAATGACTGCCATAATTATTTTCCTTTTCCAAGTTTGTGATATTTTAGGAAGCTGAGGAAATTAGTGGAAAGACCTGAGTGCTGGGTACTCAACAGAGTGGGAATATGAGCACAAAGAGGCATGAAGTGAAAAGTACAGAGCTTGTTATAGATAAGGTAAAGAGAAAACAGGGAAGTATCGCTGACAATACTGATAATGTCAAAGAACCAAGGCTACCAAGTGTCAGAAGACACATCATCTAGTTGCTCAGTTTAAACACGCATACCTTGATCCATGTCTGTGACATGGTGAACTCATGTTATCAAGATATCTCCTTGATGTTCAAGACAGCAATGTGTATATCTGAAGCAGGCTTTTTCCATCCCTGGCTTCAAGGCAAATGGTTATTTCCCTCTCCTTTCAGGTTCAGGAGATCAGCTGGGTCACAGAATTCAGCTCTGAAGGCTTAAGAGCTCCTGATGTGACATGACCTAAAGAGTGTCCTTCCACCTTCTAGGAGAAACACTGGCTTAGAGCCTCCTGAGTGTTAACTCAGCAGCATGCTTTTTAGCCTTTAAAGTTACATTGCAGAATGAGGTTGTGAATGGTAAAAGTCACAGAGCTGAGAAGAGAATGTAGTTTCTCTGATTTGGTTTCTGTTTCAGTGAGCATTAACAGCAGCAGGAACACAAAGCAACGGGGTCAGGAAACTGCTTTTATCCAAACCAAGCTGTATAGAAGAGTTGATCTCTCCTTTATCACAGTTTATTCTTCCTTTTGCCTATAAAGGTATTTAATTTGTGAAGACATTTTTAGGCTGATTTTGCTGTATGCAGTGCATACATTTATTATTCTGACATTTGTCAATACTGAACTTCCTGATCTGAACCACTTACTGTTGTGTTTTTCAACACTGTGTAAGTGTTGTGTTCTTAAGGGAGATTGACTTTCAGAATGGGATCCATTCCAGTTTTAATGCCACAAGAGGTACAGCAAGGTCTGACTGTGCACTGAAACTCTGAACTGGAGAGTGCTCTCTGATAGTACCCAATGCAGGCTAGCATGTGACAGACTGTGTGACATGGGACAAGGGTGAGATTCCTGGAGCTGATCTCTCACCGCATAAAACCCGGTTCCTATTCACTGTATTTGCTACCATAACAGTCTAGATGCATTACCTCTTCATTTAATGAAACCATATTTCCTTTTATCTTTCTGAATTTATCTCCAGCTCGATTCACAGAATCACAGAATAACAAGGTTGGAAAAGACCTTTAAGATCATCGAGTCCAACCATTCACATTCTAAACTAAACCATATCCCTAAGTACCTCATCTACCCTTTTTTTGAACACACCCAGGGAAGGTGACTCGACCACCTCCCTGGGCAGCCTGTTCCAGGCTCTGACAACTCTTTCAGTAAAAAATTTTTTCCTAACATCCAATCTAAACCTGCCCTGGTACAGCTTCATGCCATTCCCCCTTGTCCTATCACCTGTGATTCATGGCCTCCCATTTTCTTATCTTCTGTGTCTGCAGCTTTAATGGTCCCCTTAAGGGATAACCATGGGCTGTGTGCAGCCAAACTGAAGATGGCGCTGTGCAGTTTCACCCTGTAATGTAATACAGAACATGCAAAGCAGTGGATCAACAACCATATATGCTAGTGGTAAACTTATGCCAGAACTATCTTTTTAATATTGTAAAAGGATACGAAAATTGTCCCTTTTAAAACTTTCAGCAGACATATGTATGGAAGAAATACCAACACATCAGTGTTCAGAGACAGTCATAATTTCATTTAGTTGTGCATCTCTACTTTTTGTGCTCAATTGAATGCCTTCCAGACTTTAAAATCAAGGCAGCATAAGTGCCTATTGATTTATCCTTTCAGCTGTTCTGCAGCTGTGAAACTTGAACACTTAAGAGACTAAGCAATATCCACTTTGAAAATGATTGCCAGTGAGCAACGAGGGATGTGGGGTAACTGCAGCTTTCAGAGACTTTGCTGTGAACCTCTGGGCAGTCAACATTTCCAAGTATCTGAACCTAGAATGCCATTCTGGCACCCAGTATGTGATTCTTTTGAAAATGCTGAGGTCTAGATGTTTTTTCTTTGTAGTGAAAGTTTGTTTGTTCTGTTCTTTGCCTTTTCCACAAGCAAAAGCCAGTTCTTCATATCATATGACTAGGAAATTTAGGATGCAAGGCAGTTAGGTTTTATCCCTGACTCTGCCATTGCTTGGGCAGGTCATCTCTGCTAAGCCATAGATGGCCTTGGTCTTTCTGCTCTGTATACATGGGACCAGGGCTTACCTGACTTTTGACAAACACTGGGAACTCTTATAATATGAACTAACCAACTGTAAAGTCTCATCATCATTAAAACGAAGTATGAAATTACTGAGGAATGCCTTCTTTACCCTGTTTGTGGAAGCCCTGTGAAAGCCAGATTCCTGTAGCAATGTACACTCGGTTCTTGAAGCGCTTTTTTCACACAGCTCAGTATGTTGGAGCTTTTTATGCTGTGATATTATCATGCATACTTAGTATATAGAGGAGGCAATAATTTTGGCACCATGATCCAGGCTTTGACCTGGTATGAGCTAAGGTTCATCCATTGTATGTTGTCTGATTTTCATTATCTCATCACTTGTTTCTCAGACCTTTACTTAATGACCTAGTATGGGTTTTATCTCCTACAGGCAGCCTTTTCAGGCTTCGTATGGCTGTCAAGCAAGTGGAGATGCAGTAGACAGTCTGTAGATTTGCACTGCTCTGGTTGAGGGATTTTTTTAACACTAGAAGAGACCACTGCTAACCGTTGGCCGGGGAGGATGCTCTATACCTTTTGGGCTCTTATCCTGTAAGCTTGAGTAAGCTGTAAATGATAATGATAGTTGCTAGTTGAAAAAATTTGATCCTAGTAGGTTTATTCAACTCAAAATTGCTATCATTAAGAAGATACTAGTAGTTTAATGGAAGTATTAGCACCCTGAGCTGGCACTAGCAAAGTGTTCTGTTCTACAAGGCTGGTTACGTTGTCTGCAGGAAATTGTTTTATAAATCGTCCTGGAAGTTTAAGTTTATTTAATTACCTGAGGGTGAGAAGAATATGGCATTAGTAACTCCTGGGAGCTGCCAGAACTAGGCAGAGAAACAACAGATGGAACAAAAAGATGTCACTGGACATGCAGTATTTTGGAAACCTTAGTGGGCCTTTACCCATACAGCAGTTGCTGTCCTGAGTCCAGCCCTACCTAAAGCTGAAGTAACAAAATATCTCTTATAGCATATATGTATCTCATAAAACCTGTCATGAAATGCAGATTATCTAGTTCTTAAGGACTGAAATTACAGCTAGTGACACATTGCCAAGAGACACTTAGAAAAAACGTGGAGGGGAATAACCTTTCTCAGGATTTCTCACAGAATATTTCAGCTGCTGCTTAGTGAAAAGGTTCATGTCCAAAGGCCAAAGTGGTGCTCTGATAGAAATACAACAAACTTCCAGTAAATGTTTCTGGTGACATGGATTTGGATGGCTTTTTCTTTTTTTTTTCCCCTAAGGAATCATGCCTGAAATATTTTCACATACATTACTGTGGATTTTTTAGTTTGTAGATGTTGCCTATGTGGGACTTAAATTTTCAGAGTTTGGATTAATATTTCTAACTCTAGACATTTCTTGAGTTGTGAACAAGATGTTTGTCCTTTTTTCTGATACCTTAGTGCCAATAAGCTCTCTGCATCACCATGTGCTTTCTTTCGCAATACTTAGGCTAGTATGTCAGACCTATCTGGCATATCATGTCTTTCATACAATCACCCAGACTGATTAAATTCCTGGATACAAAGCTCCTAGGGATCACTGTCCAGTTCTGGAGTCCCCAACATAAGAAGGACATGGAACTGTTGGAACAGGTCCAGAGGAGGGCCATAAAGATGATTAGAGGGCTGGAGCACCTCTCCTACGAAGACAGGCCAAGAGAGTTCTAGATGCTCAGCCTGGAGAAGAGAAGGCTCTTGGGGAGATCTAACAGTGGCCTTCCAGTCCCTGAAGGGCCCTAAAGGAAAGCCTGCAGCAGGGACTTTATAGAAAGACATGTAATGATAGGATGAGGGGGAATGGTTTTAAATTGAAAGGGGGTAGATTTAGATTGGATATTAAGAAGAAATCCTTCATTACGAGGGTGGTGAGGCCCTGGAACAGGTTGCCCAGGGAGGTGGTGGATGCCCCCTCCTTGGAGGTATTCAAGGCTGGGTTGGATGAGGCCTTGAGCAGCCTGGTCTAGTGAGAGGTGTCCCTGCTTGTGGTGGGGCGGGGGGTGGAACTTTATGACCTTTAAGGGCCCTTCCAGCCCAAACGATTCTATGATTCACTGTAACCATAACATTCTATCTCCTCCAAATAGGTACCACAGAGCTTCCTTCAGTGAATTCCTGATTCAAATCAAATGGCTGTGGTTAAGTTAGAGCATTCTTTTTGTTAAACAGACTCCGAAAGCTATATCCAGAACTCTTCAGCCTTTTAACTACTCCAAACCTTTTATGTTTTCTTTCTGTGTAGGCATCAAAATTATAGTATTTACATATAAAAATACATAATAATCCCTTCTGCTTTTGGTCAAGAAAGAAATACATGGTTTTGTTGTGGCTTAGCCCAGCAGGTAGCTGAAATAACCACACAGGAAACCAAATGCTGTGCCATAGCGAAAGTGCAACTGGGAAACATTTAGTTCTGCTGTATACCCAATAAATAGGTCAACTTTATACTTGATTTCACCCAGTGCTGAGCTTGGCCCCCTGAGCTAATATTTTCAGAAGATGGGCTTCTCTCCCAGAATGTTTAAATCTTCCTGAGAGTGTGAGAGGAAAGACTCAGATTCATTACACAGCACCTTCCTTTTTGTACTTTAAGGGAAATGTTGTGCATAACAACAAATGTGTTTATACCTCTTGATCTCTTTCTTTGCTTTGCAGTACTTTCCACATAAGAATTTGAAGATGTTTGTGAGCCCGTGTTACCAGAAATGACTTGCCAGTCCAGCCTTCTGAATCTCAGGCACTCTGGGGGCTTTTGTCCTCTAATTATGGCTTCTTAGCACTCAGCAGAAAGTACTGAAATAATCCTGGTCCACAAAGACTGGAATATCATGTGATCTACAGGATATTTGCAACAGTCACATTTTTATCTTCGCTGCTGGCCAAGCACTCTGGCAAAGATGGTTGTTAGGTTGTGGTTTCATTTTTTCTTTTTTCTTTTTTTAACAACAGGCAGAATCAGAATATTGTTACAGGTATTTCCACATAGTTTTTATATTTATGAATATTTAATACTGCTCTTAAAAGCGCAAAAAAACCCAAGATGGTTGATAGAAAGATTAGCTTTGGTGTTGTTTCCAAGAGTCTTTGAGAGAAAGCACAGGCCTTAAATAAAGAGATGCCTCTATCACTGTGGTGTACAGCTGGGGATCTTGCATGGAAATTATCTTAGGTGAAAGAACCGTAGTCAAGGTCAAGCTCCCAGTGTTGAAGACAACCACATCCCGGGTTTGCCTTTCAGTCACTGAAATGGCACTTGCTGGGTTTGGTGCTCTACTTCAACCAGTATTTTATGGATTGTCACGTCCTTACGAAACTTGAAATATTTGCCTTTTGTATATGATAACTGCATACATGTTTCATTTCTTCCCAAGATAAACGGTGAAACTGTGTCCTATTCTCAGAGGGAGTCTTGCATTCTACTCGTTCTACGGGCTGATAATGTTAATGGAATAATATGATCATATGTAACTCATGAAGAAGTTAAAGAAGCACAGAACTACTACTAAGGACGTGAAAAGACATTTTCTTTCTAAACCAGCTATGCAATCTTTCCCATAAAATGCATGAATGCAGCTCTATGTTTCTCTTCCCTCTCCAGCTGGAAATCAGCTAGATCTTCTTTTATTTCTCTCCTTTTATTTTCTTCTTTTTTAAAATTCCAGTATTGTTTAGGTACTGGGGCCTGAAGACAATCACATGTGTATGTTCTAACTGTTCCAACAGTCAATAGAAGGGCTCTGTCACTTACATGGCTTCTGTATCAAAGTCATCACAATTAAAACTTTTGACGCATTCTGTTGTGCTCTGAGAATTTTTGGGCTAAGCACGTATTGATTTCCTTTCTGGTCATTATTCCTATTACTGTGAAGTTAAATCTTTCGAAGAATGAAATGTGTTACTGTTGAAAAAGTTGTTAAAGTAGAGAAATTAATCTTTTGCCACTTCTGTAGGGATGATGGTTCTAATCTACCTTGGAGCCCCTTAAATATGGTCAGCTTGCAAAGTGGCTTGCTGTTCGAATTTATGCAGCGTGCATTGAGAAGAAATACTTATCTAGAAGTATGGTTGGACATTACAAGCATTGATGGAAATTTTGATTATTCAAGGCATACAGGAGAGACTTGCCCAAGACAGCACAGTGAAAATGAAACTTGTGTTTTAGTAATAACATTCATTTTAAAAATATCTTTAGAATGATCATATTCAGTGATGTTTATAGCATTTTAATACTTCCCTCCTACTGTGTATGTTCAGATAAAGGAATCAGAGCCTGAATTCCCTTTGATTTACTTACCAAAGTGAAAATTAGCATAAATCAATCCTGATACTCAATTCTGATTAAGGCTTGAATCTCTTCTTACTCAATCTTTTTCAGTTTGAGTAGAATGTTAGATGTATTGCGCAATTCAAATAAGTTGCAAGACGTTGGCATTAAGAGACATGATGTTAAACTACTTCCTGTTTGAAAAGTCAGCCTGACAGATTTTCTGTGTCTTTCAAGACACACGTTTAATCTTGAAATCCTCATGAGCTGTGTTTTCCTGTTACAATTACTATGTATTGTAAAATACCAGGTTGTGAGATTATGGACTGGATTATTCAGACAGAAAGGACCTGGTACTGATGACATAGGTCAGTTCCCTTTGACATCAGTGTTGGTTTTCTATGTTTTAAAATTTCTTAGCTAGAGTTCTTTCCTTCCTGACACCGTCATTCCATGTGCACACTTAAAGGAAGACCTTGGTTGCTGTGGAATGTGCTCAGTGTGGTTTTTCCCTCTGTCCTCCCTGACCTGAGGGAAAACAGTCTTAAAAATGGACATAACTCTGCCTTCAAAAATGGACAAAGGAAAAGGAAATCCATTCCCAAAGGCCTCTATTAAAATAGCTGAGTGTTTGTGTGTGTTACGTCTAGTTTATATACGCTCAAAGCATCTTGGGGACAAAAAGGAGCTAGTGGAAGTGAGTAAAAGTGTCAAAAAGCAAATAGTAACCAGCTAGTTATTAATACAATTGAGTTTGTCATGGTTTTAAGAGAATACCATCAGCTGAGAGTTTGGCCTGCAGGCTGAAATCTGCTCTTCATTACTTCCATAATAATCTTCAGGAACCGCTGACTTCAGCGGCATGAACTCACATGTCTGTAATTGGATCTGTGTTGAGGAAAGCAGCTGGGCTTTTGCTGCAGCTCTTTGTGCTCTCGCATGTCCCTTTAATGTATCTTAAAATGTACAATGTGCTTTTGTTAGTTAATAACCACATGCTTCTCTTGGTCTACAGACTTGCTATTTCTTGCTATTGCATAGAAAGAGTCTCCTTTCCTCCCCTCCACCCCCACTCCATCGCCCCAGGCCTAATTTTTGTCTCCCTTCCCCATCTGGGAGGCACTTCTGATGCAGCAGCACGCGGTGGCGCCCCACCATCATGACTTCATATAACTGTTTAGAGTTCCCTGAAATAGAGGATGCTACATAGAGTCTGTGAGGCCACAGGCAAAACGATGAGAACTGGTGTAAACTACTGATTTTAAAACTGTAGATAATTAGGCAGTAAGTTTGCTCTTTGATAAAATACGTGAAGATAATTCTTACAAGGAGCAAAACTCAATACTTTTGAAGCAGGTAGGTAAAAATGTAATGATTTTACCAAATAATTTCTGTATGTGAGAATTTTTTTTTCTTGATGCACCCACTGGTTGAGTTGTGACCTAGAATAATGACAATACTCCTTGACAGCTCTGTCTCAAATGCAGACATGACGATTTTCCATACAGTTACTCAGTTCCTTTTGTGTGATGTTTGTCTCAGTGATATCTGATATTGATCAGTATAAAGGGCTAATTTTTTTCCCTTTCATGAGTTAATACACTTTTGATTTCATCTGTTTGGCTTTCCTGTCTCTCAGTATCATTGGCTAGTTGTTTCATTTTTTTCATTATGCAATAGTAGTGCCTCTTGGCTTTTTGTGTGTAAGAATTGCTATTTCATAGCATCTGTCATGTGTTCTCTGGAAATACGGTGCCCACAGCTGTTGCAGGTAATGGCAAACCATTGATTTATAGGAAATTCTCTGTATTTTCTGTCTTATCCTTTATATGTTATGCTGGCTTCTTTGCCTTAGAGCAACGATGAACACCAAGTTGAAGTTGATCTGAGTGGCCTGTGGTATTTATATATTTTTCTTGGTATGAGAAAATACAAGAATGGATTAAATCAACTTCTGTTATTTTAGGTGAGCGTTATCTGATGCATTGAAGTTTATCTACCTCAATGTTTTCTATTAACAAGTTTTGTGTTTGATCGCTGTGAAACACGTCCATCTAGACATCCATGGATTTCATCTTCAGAGGGGCTGAGGTGAATGCCTAAGGTTCAGCATGTGGCAAAAGTACTGTTCTGAGTAGAGGTGAGTCTTTGAATTCAAATCAAACTGAGGTAAGCACCACACGTACGGGACACTATTTCTCTTCTTACAGAGATGGAATCTGTTCCAGGCTTTTATATAACACCAGATTATTAATAAAAATACTTTTTGTTAAAATCCTTGATAATTTAAATGTACATTAAAATTGAATAACAGTTTTGTTGCAAAAATTATAAAAACTCCAATTCAGGACACCTGAAAAGATTCAGATTATATTCTGAAGTAACAGAATATAATTTGTGTCTAGGAAAGCTAGAGAGAGCTTTCAGTAACAATGCATTTGTGAAATGGGAAATTACACTCGGCAGCTCAGGATCCATCCTAAACCAATTTGGCCTGAAATAACAGCAGGATTAAAAATTGTTATTGCCCAATACACCTCAGCTGGGACAGACAGTGGAATGAAATTTGATGAGGAAGGCATTAAAAATAATAAAATTATAATTGTTCTTGTCCTTGGAAAGCTGTGTGTCTGAGACAGGAGTGAAGGACATAGTGACCAGATGTCCTACTTACTTTTTTCTGTATCATTTTGCAGTTATGGGTGTCTTGTGGAGATGTTAATGATACCGAGTGACTATCAAGTTCTCTTTAGTGGGGAAAAGGAAGAGGCTGCTCTTGCTAGAATTAAAAGAGCATCAGTATTAGAGACTAAAGTGCCTCTAACTGGAAGTTCTGCCATCTCGTCTGTAAAAGACCTTTCAGAATCTGAACTCTAAATGACATTCCCTACTGCCCTTTTCTTTGTCTCTCATTTGCAAGACCAATGTCAAGCCAAGTGTGTCTGCTGTTGCAATGTCGATTACTCGTTCCCTCTGTTCTTTCTCAGTTACGATTTGCTCAGATCCATGTCATTTTATACAAAAGTGCATTACTCCTGTTATACCTGTTCTGTGCGTGGAGGAGTAATCTGGCAGGCGTGCTGTTGAGTGCACGTTCGCAAGCCCTGCAATGCAAACCCCGATGTGTATGCTTTTTTGCCTATTCTGTGCGGATATAAGTTGAGGTTGTATGTGCCTGAAAATGTAGGCCAAAGTGTTTTAACTCTGCTAAAGAGAGTAATGGGCACCAGTCCAGTCTCCTCCTTTTTTACTGTAACTTTTCTCAAGAGAAATCAGTGGCTGTGGCAGCCTGCCAGGAGCCAGGCAGCTCATTCTTGTGGGCTTAGTCGCAGTTGGGCGATTCAACAGGGACTGTTCTGTATGCTGACAAGCCATCTGAAGTGGTAACTGATTGTTGGAAGGGCAATAATCGAAGGCTTTGGTCTGGTCCCTCATGTAAAGCTCTGTGAGAAAGCAGGTATGGGATGTCTCTGTTTACTTGGTGGAACTGCTTCTCAGTTCAGTTCAAGAACATACTCATCTGACTAGTTCCAGCTTTTAGTAGGCCTGTCATCCACAGTCGCGGGCTGCTCCACACATCACCCTGGAGGCAGTACTGAGGGTGAGCTCCTGCTGATCACTAATAATCTCTTTTTTACCAATCTTAATATTCACAATTACTTCAATGGCACTTAAATTTATACTCACCAGATTCCCCACAGTCCCCCGCCCCCTCCCCCAGCTTTGTCATTATGGCCTGGTAGGTCCTGAGAGGAAAAAGAATAATGGGATTTTAACCAAAATTGTCTTTTGGGGTTCAGAAAATGGTCATGCAACCTTTTTTGTGCAGATACAAGAATCCGCTTACAAAAAAATACCGCATATTCCAAGTGAATTCTCTCTGGCAGTAATTTGAAAGAGTGGATTTGCTCTGCCTAAACAAATAGCTGAATTATTGTGTGTGTGCACAGAAGTAAATTGAATTCCAGGAAATTCAGTGAGACTTTTCAGAAATTTGAAAGCTTTCATGTCTTTTATGGTGATTTTAGTGACTGTTGTTCTTCTAATGATATAAGCAAATAGGATAAGGATAGATAAATTGCCTATTGTAATTTCACATATCCTAATATTGATGGTAGCACTGGAATTTATAGTTTCACAACTCACTCTTAATACACATCTTTAAACTTTGGCTTTCTGCAGAATTTGCTGGCACATGTTCCCGATAGAATTACTTAATCCCATGTGACTCATTCTCAGTATTTTTCCATTTCCAGTTATCTCCTGTAGCTGAAGTAAACACAGGGAATAAACTGCCTAGAGACATTTGTGTATTTTGAGGTCTTTTCCTTCCAGGAAATTCACAAAATGAAATACCGGGTCATGAATACAGTAAATTCAGCCTGATTTTCTCAGAGGGGTTTTGTTTATTCACTGTGATAATTGTGAAGTAGCCAGATATCCTTAGATAGCCTACTCACTTCAGCAGGCAGGCTTCAGATCAGGTCCTTGAATGATATGTTGCTTTGTTCAGATGTGGAATGCATAAACCACAAATCAAAGACTGCAGATGGTCAGTTATTCTATTTCTGAAACAATACTAATAAGCAGGCACTGTCAGGGAAGGAGAGCAGATTTACTGCATTTACTGTCTCATTCCTCATGGGAAAATGACAGAAAATACCTTAGCTTCATCTGACAGGTAAGTTAAAGGGAATGTTTGCCAATAGTGGCCAGAAGAACTAATGTAAACCTATATAACAAATTGTGTAATTAGCAAAGATTTTCCAAGTCAGTGAAATTTCAAATGGATTTGGAAATGTGTTAAAGTTCACAGGTCAGGCTGTACCTGGCCAAAGCTGGATCTTCTGTGACTCAGGTGCTACCCCTGCAGACAGGCGTTCAGCTGAAGTGGTACTCCGGCAAGTTTCAATCAGTTCCCTTTGGCACAAGGCACCTTGGTGGGGAAGAAAAAAGTCAAAGTACATCTTGTGAGCAGCAAGCCTTTAGGTGTGAGATAGAAAGTGGGACAAGAATGATTTCTGAGCAGCTTGGGAAACCTAAGCATCACTCCTGCCATGCTCTGCAGGACAACGGTACTAGGTATTTAAAATTTAATGCGAGTATCTTATTTATGACCAGTTCAGCCTTAATTGTGTTTCCTTCTAGAGGAGAGATCATCTTTTGTTATAAAATTCTCCTCTGACTTTGTAACTCTAAATTCAAGCATATTTTTTCAATAGGTTGTGAAGTGAATTTTTGAATCGTCTTTCTCAAAGCCTCTGGGCTGCAGGCCATGTTTCTTTCTTCTGACATGCATTCATATACTCAGCCAATACATGGGCTGAAGTCATGGAGCACAGGAAGAGGAACCTTTTCGGTCATGCAGTGAACTGATGCTGGCAGTGTGCCTGTCTGAGGCGAGCGAACAGCAGGCAGGAGGGGCACTTTGGGATAAAAAGGAACGGGTATGTCTGTGTCTCTTTGATCAGCCTTCACCCACTCCCAGCATTGGAAATGGATTAATTTCTAATAAAGGTACAGGGTTTTATATATCCTCACCTTCCTCTGTGAGCACATGGGTAGCTAAATCATGCAGTTAGACTGCTGTTTTGAGGCAGGCAGTTGACCATGTAGTTCTTGCAACCGAGGATGCAGTACCATGCTACTTGTGCTAAACAGCATTGTTATCTCTAGTGTGTTTCTTTGCTTTCAGTGAGTTTTTTTGAAACACCAATAGTTCATCTGAGACTACTGTAAAATGCAAACCCTAATTTCTGTAGCCATTTCATCTGCACCTTATGCATTTTGTTTGAATGTTCTTGCTTTACTGATATAAAAAAAGAATATTTGAGGTCTCATAAAGAACACAGGCATCTGACTTTGCACTGTATTGTTCTTTCTTGTAAAACACTACAGTCAACTCAGCTGACATTCCCTCTCCTTTGCTTCCTTGAAATGAGTACATTTTGTACGTGAGGAGGCTGCAGGCTTGCCTCTAAATACCACTGCCCTTGACATGATGAGTAAGCATTTGATAAAACAAATTCTGGCAAAGCCAGAGTAAATATTTTAAGCACTATTTGCATGTTTTGACCAAAATCCTCCTGGGAAGAAGCTTGAGATTTGTTATATTCCTTTGAAAATGTCAGTGTGTTATATGCTACATAGAGAACTAAATCAGTGTGGTAGGTTTGGCAAGAGGTCTCTTGGGTTTGCCGAGAACTTTGGGGCTTATTGTGATCACTCAGCTGTAGAAATGAAGTCCACTGTATTGAGTGTATTGAAAAGTGTAGTTTTGTAAAAGCAGCAAACTAATCGGTGACCTTTTAAGGCTATTCTCTCAATTTTTTTTCTTGATTTTTGTTTATTTTCAGAAAATAGCTGGTGGAAGACTCAGGATTTCTACATTCATGTGTTGTATTAACCTTGAGAAGACCAGTGCAGAGACGAGGTAGGGTGAGTAGGGAAAATTAAGCCTATTATGTGAGAAAAGCCTAAAAATCCTTGACTTAATAAATAACCAAAGCTGAGAGAATTATGAATCCTGTGATGAAACCTACCCACTGACCTGGGTTTTGAAACCTACAAAACCTCATACCTTTGCCTTTTCTGTTTACCTTAAGATTATAAATAAGGCAGGTAGAATTTTTGAATTGATAGCTAATCTACTGCTATTGAATCTAACAATTTACAGGTAAACGTGATTTTTCACGGCCTTTGCTTCTAATTAATCTCCTTTCTATGTCCCACTAAAAAGGGGAAAATGAAGATGTGTATGAAGAAGGAAAAAGCATCAAGGACACTTTCCTGGTCTTCCACTGATTTATTCTGCCCCCAAGTAGGACCTTCAATCACCTCTATGACTGCTGAGGCAGACAATTTCTAAACTGTTTTTTGGCTTAGAAATCTATTATAGGGACAGGAGGAAAAGACAATTGTGCTGATAATTTTTAATCAAAATTCATAGATGATTTCTTTTTCCTGAAT
This sequence comes from Porphyrio hochstetteri, assembly GCA_020800305.1. Classification (NCBI taxonomy): domain Eukaryota; kingdom Metazoa; phylum Chordata; class Aves; order Gruiformes; family Rallidae; genus Porphyrio; species Porphyrio hochstetteri. The sequence goes on along the minus strand of CM036915.1, from coordinate 10,309,506 downwards.
GGGATTTGTTTTTTATCTATTATCTTCCTTTTTAAATATTTCTGCTACTTTTAACACTGTGGTAGTGTTGCTGGCTGTATGTTTCTTCTTGAATTCATTAAATAATTTAGATCCCCTTATTTGGTTTAGTTTAATGATTTTTATTTTTTTTCCTTGTGATTGAAGTGTGGGTGTTTCTTGTCAGCTTTGATTTATAATCCCCTGTGGTGTATGGCAGGGATTTATGATTTGACTGGTTTACATCTTTCATCTATAAGCATAGTGAGCTGATGAGAATTTGTTTAGAAACAGGAGATGTTGTACTCAAATGTTAGTAACCACTGAGAATGAATTTTGGCCTGATGCTTATTTGAATGCGTGTGGTCAGTGAAAGCGAACTGAACACAATGGGGAAAGCTAGAAACACGTCTGCAATACTCCCGCTACTGGAGAATAGAAATGCCTCTTCATTGTGTTTCTGTCTTCAGTTGAACTGCAAAAGTGCAGAGCACAATTAGATTATTTTTTTAATAGAGCTTTTCCAGAGTTTACAAGATGATGTAAGGTATTTTGGTCAAAATTTTGGATGGATTCTTAAGGAAGATGAGCCCAAACTGCGAAGCTAGCAACTTCTAATATCCATGAGTTTGCAGAGGTCTTGATTATGAAGGGTTGTGTTTGTTCCATTACTGAACAAGGAATAAGATGCCAAGTGTGCTGGTTTGGGTGGGGATAGAGTTTGTTTTCTTCACAGTAACTACTAAGGGACTGTGTTCCGGCTGTATGCTGAAAACAGCGTTGGTGACGCAGGGGTGTTTTAGCTACTGCTGAGCAGTGCTTACTGCTCAGTAGAGTAAGACCTTTTCTCACCCCACCCCACCAGTGAGTAGACTGGGGACAGGAAGTTGGGAGGGGTCACAGTGGGGACAGCTGACCCCAACTGCCCCAAGGGACATTCCATACCATATGCCATCATGCTCAGCATATAAAGCTGGGGGAAGGAGAAGGAAGTTGGGACATTCAGAGTGATGGCATTCGTCTACCCAAGTCACCATGACATGTGCTGGAGCCCCGCTTTCCTGGAGATGGCTGAACACCCGCCTGCCGAAGCAAAGTGGGGAGCAAACGCCTTGTCTTGTTTTGCTTGCATGCCTGGTTTTTGCTTTACCTATTAAACTGCCTTTATCTCCATCTCTAAGTGTCTTCACTTTGACTCTTCTCTTTCTCTCCCTATCCTGACAGAGTGGAGTGAGCAAGTAGCTGTGTGGGGCTTCGCTGCCAGTGGGTGTTAAGCCATGACACGTAGTTTCTTTCAGAGTCTTTCAAAAAGCATGGGATTGTGTCTGGGCACTGTGAGAAAGAGTTGGGTTTTTTAATGAAAAAAGTAATTCCACTTTAAGCACTGACATTTTGTCTGCTGTAAGAGAAGTGTAATTAAAAGGAGGATGAGCTAGAAGATTTTAATTTGTCCCCCAGATTCATCTTTATTTTTGTTTTATTTCTTTGCTTCTCTTACTTGAGCTTGTTAATTCATCTGTAACTGCAAATGCCTTTAACAATATCTTGAGGATGTCTGAACAGAGAAATGACCATTAACGAATCATACCTTGGAGTAAAATACTACCAAAAAGCAAAAAAAAAAAGTGCTCCATTTCATTTCCAGCTGTGAACTAGGAAACAGCATCCAAGTAAAGGATAGATTTTGGAATTGTGTTCTCAGAAGGCCAATGAGTCTGCTGAACCTGTTAGATGATAGGTAATTCTGGTAAACAGACTTCCTGACACTGTTTACACTTCTTATAAACAAAATTCTTGGCCTGTTTTTTATGTGCAAAACTTCCTACTTGCCATCACACAGCTGCATGAACATGTGCTGTGGGTACAGCGAGAAGGCCAGTTAGTGTTGGATGAGGTGCACAACTTGCTGTTTTGAAATGAAATCCTACCGACAAACTCGCAACCCAGGAGACACTAGAACAGAAAATGTTGAGGATAAATCCTTATTTTGCTATCTGATTTATTTTGCAGGCTGGGAATAACTTGTCTATTGTGCATTAGGAATTCCATACAATGTAACCAGAAGAGACATGTGTGACATGATACTTCTAGCTGTCTTTTTAAGCTGTCATAGATTACTCTAACGTGTGCTTCCTGTATCTGTAGTTATCACTAAAGAGCAGTGAGGCTTACTAACACCTGCCTACACCTTTTTCCCTCAGGTCATGCCTGGTAGGGGCTTCAGGGAGTTGCTGAGTACTAGAGCTCACTCTGGCATTCTGCCCTTTGGCGAGCTCCCTAATGGGGAAGAATCTGTGATCACCTGCTCTGGTGTCTGTAAGGCTAAGATTGAGCAGGTACAGGCTACCCTTTGCTCTCCACAAATAGTTCTGCAAGTGAGTTGGATAAAACTTTTCTTCTTGTGCTCCCTGACAGTAAGCTCAGAGCAGGAATGAACGTCATGTTAAACTGAAGAGTTTAAAATCTCAGTGAAGAGTCGCAGAACTTACCCTGCAGTATATGTAGCTGTAAAAACTCTTTAGAAGTGTGAGTATATTACAAAGAAAGAAAGAAACCCAACCACTGCTGGCAAAATTTCCTGCTGCTTTGATTCAAGGCCAATTACAGTTTCTCAGAAAACATCGATTGTTACAGTTTTCCCAGTAATACCAGTTGGGAGGACTTACAGGTTATGCATTCAGACTGATAAAATAAATGAAAACTAAACAATGTTTTTTAAAAGTCATTGTGGTTGGCATATATGTGGAATAAAAGTAAAATTCCATGGAAACAGTCGCACCATATCCTGGTTGTTACTATTTATATCTGTTTGCAGATCTATACAAGAACAAGAATCCATTGAAAAATTACATAAAGATGATACATTTCTTACTATAAACAATAGTAACTATAGATAAAATCTATGAACCATTGCCCTTCAGACATTCAACTCAAGAGTTCACATGCATACCCAAATAAAACTTAAGTTTGAAGAGCTTGATTCTTCTTCAGTTCTCACAAGGTTATTTCAGAACTAAAAGCATTTAGTTGAGATAACCTGTGCATGTTTGAAGAAAGGTTAGGCTCAAACAAAAGGGTTTGCTTAGACTGAAAAATACAGTATTTGATATCTTGATGATAATCAACAAGCAGTGTTGCACACTGCATATGAATACTACCTTACCTAGATATAAATATTACTGTAATGTAAATAAGTACCTAAGTATACAAGTTATCATGTATTCTAAGCCACCCATCAGGTTTTCATTTTGTTAGGTCCTGCATGAAGACAGAACAAAACCCCAGTTCCTGCCTCACAGGAGTTCATGTGCTTAAACTATAAAGAACACCACAAGGTCAGTCAGACTTTTGGAGGAATATGAATTTCACGTCTTCCATTAGCTGATATTTTTTGTTAGCATATGATCTGTTTTATCATCTGTAAGTCTTGTAGTACAGATGTGTTGGCTACAATTACTACATCCTCTCCCAGTTTAAATACACACTAAGTCTCTGGGGGTCATGGTTTGATTGACAAATCAGAATTTAATTTTAGGATGTCTTGCTTATAGTCTTACTGTCGTGTGTTTTCAGTTTGCCAGCCTGGCTCTTCTCCTTCTGTTGACTTCCCAAATGCGGGTATGTTCAGATTCTCTGCCCCCACGAGGCATACCTGACATACCCTGCCTTACCTGTGCTAGCTGTTTGCTCCAAAGCATGTGGTGAGTTGTAGCTTTGCGACATAATGGTTTCAAGGTACTGTTGTTAGTGTGGGCAAACCACACTCTTTCTGTGTATCTTCCCAAGCTGTTTTTCGTGAGCACACACATTAAAAAAAAAACAACAGCATCCAATGAGCAAACTCAGTAGTCCCAACCTGAAGCAGGCATGGTACAGAAAATAGCAGTGTGATGACTGTATTTTCACAAAGTTGTTCATCTCGGAACAGTCACAATGATAAGTGTTGTAGTGTTGGAAGGGAGTTTGAGGCTCTACAGCTTCAGCTATGACTTCTGTAGGAGGGATCTTTCTTAGTCATTTCTGTCTTAAGGGAGAAACCCTAAAGCATGCTGTTTCCTATACGATTGACAACAGGCAATCTGCCGTACCACAAGATTTCAGCTGAGAGCACTTGCTGATAAGAAATGATGCCTTCTTGTTCTGCCTTTCCTATTCTGTGTTCTGTAGTCTCTGTGAACCACGGTCTACCACAGACTTTTCACCACTTCTGCGTATTGCCAGACATGAAAACCAATATCTGCATCTTCTTTATGCTGAGATTACAAACTCTGCCAGTTTTGATGCAACTTTTATGTAAAGACATGACACCTTCTTCCTAGCTTACTCATCCTCCAGAATTATTTTTATTCTCCCTGCAGGAAAGTTACCCTTTATTTTACAGGCCTGCAGTCAGTCAGTGTTTGAGCCATTGCAAAAACTAGATCGTGCCCCTGGAACACCGCCTTAATGAATCTGTGTACCTCAGAGGCAGAAAGAAAGCTTGTCTGTCTTCACCTTTTACCCTTCCCTGTTTGCATTTAAAAACACCATAGCATTTAAACAGTGTTACAAAAAGAGATCCTGAAATGGACCACACTTGTCAGCTCTGTACCCCTTGTTCTGATTCTCTCAGCCCTCACTGCAGTTCAGCACCTGGAATGCTTCCTCTTGAGTCTGGCCTCACGAACTGAAGTGAAAATGCTTTGTGCAAGAAAACCGCTCCAAGGCCCTGAGCCGACTGTTACCACCAGAGGTGACAAGCATAAGGTTTATCATTCAGCTATAAGGTGAAAAGCTGTGTGAATTCATGGTGAGGCTAAGTAGATGGTGACACATCCATCATCTGAATTCACAGGGATGACACTGGAGCACAAAAAAGGAGTGGAATTTCTCCTTCATAAAACACCAGAGGAAGCATAAAAAGGGGTTGAACAATGTGTGTCCCCCTGCTCTGGTCCAAGTTCTCATGGTTTCATAAAAACTGAACATTCTAGTCCTGTAGGCCTTCCATTCTCATGTGAATGTAATAGGAGGGCTGTTTGATACATGGTGCTTTGGAACAAATCTCTTATTTATAAATTAATAAAAATATTTCCATTTAGCTCATTTGTTAATATTTGTGAGAACACAAATGCTTTTGTTGTTTCACTTGCAAATGGTTTAAAACAAATGAATGGTGGCATCCTTTTCACAGAAACTGTAAAGGATTCAGGTTCCTCTTCTGGAGCTACATTTATGAGATCTTTTATCACTGAATTAATTATGGGAGTTAAAAAAAAAAAAAAAGCCTGCCTAAAATATTCAGAAGTGATCACTGAATCCTACTTTGGTTATTCAAATATTTTAAGCATCCACAACTAGCTTAAGTGATGTGAGGTTTCTATAAAAATGAGACACATGCTGCCAGCATAGGTCAGAGCTTTTACACTCCCTATTTGGTTTGAAATCTGTGTCCCTTGCAAAGGCAGGCAGTGCTAATGCTATCTTTTTGTCATCATCCAACTCCATCACATTTTCCTCTAGAGTGTCAGGGACAGAGGGCTGGTTTGTTTCTGCCCATGGCTTGGTGGCATGGGGTAGATGTTAGGGAGGAGGCTGCAGAGTGCCCACAGCAGCAACCTGTGCAGTCCTCTGGACCCAGATCTGGCCTAGGCATCCCACAGTGCCACTGGAAAGGAGTGGGCTTTACAGAGATGTAGCTGTGAGCCCTTCAAGAGGCTCCAGAGGAACTTGCTGTACAAATGCTCTCACAGGGCCTAACTTTGTTGTTGCATTTCTTTTCTCATTATAAACCATCAAACCACGCGTGAAAAACACTGTTCTGAGCCTTTTACACCTATTTTGTACACCCACTGAGCACGGCAGGAGTAGGTCATGAATGAGGATCATACTTGCCAGTGAGTCTAGCAGATGACTGCAGTTCATTGTTGCTTCCAGTGAAGCTGAGAGGATATGCATCAAGCAAAGCTACCTATCGCTAGAAGAAAGTTATCTCCAAGCCTGCTTGAGCTGTGGCTGAGTTTCACATAGGAGAAGAGAGAAAGGTGATTAATCCATTCATACTGTGCACTATGTCATCTGCTAGATCTCTCCACTGTGTCACCAATCAGAGTTCTAGCTCTTGTCCTGCAGAGTATTTCTAAAGGAAAAATGGTAATCCTGGGCAGTTACATGCTTAGGAAGATGCAGCCTCAGCAGTTTGTCTGTATTTAAAGCTGCTTTAATATCTCAGGTTCTCAAATGACAAGCTCTGGAATTATATATCAACTATAGAACAAGGCCAACAGTGAGATGGTGACATACAGCTTTTCGTGTTCTTTATGACTCTTTTTCTCAAGTGTTCTACATTCTGAAACCACAAACCAGGGAGTCAAAACACGTTGTATTAATCTTGTCTATTTTGTTTCTTATGGAACATTTTAATATATATATTTCCTTGGCATAAGGTCATTCTGTTCCACTTTCCACTAAGATACTGTCTGTTATTTAAAGCAGACACAGTCCAGCCTCAGATGGTAATTTGCTGTTCTGTGGTCTGCTTTTTGCTGTCACTGAGATTACTAGCAAAAGAACCCCACAACCCTTTTCATAGCTTCAGGTTTGTAAAGCCTAGTCTGTGTTCTTACAGTCAATCTTCTGTGGTTGAAATCCAATATGAAATAAATCTTGTTGGCTTCAAATATAGACCCATATCCACAATGTAGCACTTTTAGAAAAAAAACCCCAACATGCTGCATTTTAAAATTTCTTTTTGACATATATAGAACTAAACACTGAAACAGAAGCACATCTGTTGTTACCTGAAGTTGTTAGGATAAAGTTAGTGGCACTACAGAATTTTTAATAGTGGGTGCAGTTTGCTATTGAGCATCAGGGGGGAATTTCCCCTTTCCCATACTATTTTGTATGTCTGAAAAGCATTGGACCTTGAATTTTTGTTTTACTACAAAATTGTTTAGGATCTTAGAGAACTACTGGTAGTTGAATTGTGACATCCCTTGAGACTGAAACCTGAGCTTTCATTCAGATCCCTGAATGTCATAGAATTGCGGAATGGTTTGGGTTGAAGGGGCTCATTCCAACCCCCCCTGCAGTGGGCAGGGACACCCTCCACTAGATTAGGGTGCCAAAAGCCCCATCCAACCTGGAACACTGCCAGGGAGGGGGCAGCCACAGCTTCTCAGGGCACCCTGTTAAAACATGTCGGAGCCCGTGTGCCGTCGCACTGTCAAGGCACTGCCGTGACTCGGATTCGAACCGAGGTTGCTGCGGCCACAACGCAGAGTACTAACCACTATACGATCACGGCGTGCTACCGGGGCTGGTGACAGGGGCTTACTTTGTGTAGACACTGATGTATAAGTGCAACATGCCCAACTACTCCTTATCCTTTGCTGCCTTTTTGTAATTCATGATTCCTAGCAGATATATTAAAGACATTTAACATCTTTGCCATCTCAACTAAAATTACTTTATTCAGGGAATCTTCTAGCAATATTGCAGAAAAAAACTCCCCATAAATGCTGTTTTATCTAACAAAGCTTACAAGAATGAAGATGTGAGCAAAAGCAGAGAACAAAACTGTGTTTTATCTAACATAACTGAAAAGAATAAAGTGAACAAAAGCAGAGATCACTGTAGATCTTTGTCATAAAGAACTACAGGAGGTAAAGAAAAATATTGTCTTTGCAGACCACTTAGAGTATTTTTACTGTTTAAACCTTTTTTCTTGACCTTGTAAAGATCACAGGATATCATCTATTGTTTTTATCTCTTAAGTGTTGTTAAACTGAGAAAAGATGGGATTGATAAGGACAAGCAACAGCCTGTGCTTGCCAGGTGCCTTTTTTTCTCTAGTGGTTATCAAAATAAATGGAAATGCCTGTATGATTAAATGTGATTAAATGAAGCTTCGTTTTCCTTGGCCTATATAAAAACTGTTGCTAAGATGTGTTTTGGAGCAAGAATAATGAGCTCAGGCTGAATAGTGATTGTTTTCTGTAATTCACAGCTCTCAGGTGGCTGCCAGCTCACTGTTGCAGATTACTATCTATGGTGTTAATAAACATCTGTCTGAGGGCGCTATTCCTTTTCGGTACGTGCTTTTTCCTGTGTTAATTTCACTCCTGTGACCTAAGCATTCTTCTTAAAAAAGACATACCAGTATGCTTGGCAATCAGGATACAAGTTTCTCATTAGAAGTTTTAGAATTTGAGATTCCTGCTGGCATTAATTGGGTGCAATTCCCATTGTCACAGCATCGCCTCCACGGGGCAGTGCAACCCCGGGGTGAGCTTTAACACTCAGCAGAGTGTAGCTCTGGGTGCCGAGAGTATCTTCACTCCCAGAAGTAATACAGTCTTATCAGCACAGCATTGTATTTAGGTAAACAGTTGCCACTGTATCAACGTGGCCGGTGCTGCCTCTGGTTCTGTGCCTTGCTGGGTTACTCTGTGCACCGCTTAATTTTATTCTTAACAGATGTTTCTTGTCTCATGACCTGCATATACTTGGTGCTAGAGCTTGCTGCAATTACTGCCCCATATCCTGCCCCTTCACACTTCTCTCAGGTGAAGTTATCACTTATTTCTTCAGAGGTTGTCTCTCAATTGCGACTGAAAAGTGTCTGTACTTGGTGCCCTGGCAGTGAGTGAGCCATCTTAGTTGTCCTCATCACCGCTTACTTATGCTCAGTTCTTCCATCAACCTTCTCCCAGCTCTCTCATCTTCTGGCTACATTTGCCCAACACGTTATGTGAGAGATTCCTTTTCAGTTAGAGGTTCTGGAAGCAGAAAGACAGTCAAAGTTCTTTGGTTGAATAAATCTGATGTTGTGTTATACTACCCCAAATTCTGTCACTTTTCATGAGAAAGGAGTTCTAAATGAAATTTTGTGACAGAGCATTTGGGAGAGGTGCTTCTGTGTGTGCATCTGGTGTTGGGGAAGTAACTGAGCTGTCACTATGTTGCAGACTTGTGATCTGGTAGATGCTGTAGATTTAACTCCGTGAAGCCTTCAAAAGATTTTTTTAAAAATTGATTGCTATACCCATTAATTGCTTTGAGTAAGGTATAAATCCCATAACCTTTGTGAAGAGTTTCTAAGTACCTCAAAGGGCAATAAGAATGCATTATTACTGGTGTAATCTGGCAGACTGACCACATATGCAATTGACAGTGCTTTGTGTGACGCACAAGCACTTACTGTTTTACATCTGCTGGTGGATGGATATTAATAAAGGGCAATGCTGCAAGAGGCCGTTAGGATTTGGGGTGGGGAGAATGGAAAACACTTGCCTTCAGTGAACTGCTGTGGGTTGCCTTGCAGTTCTGAACACATGCTAGCAAAACTCTGCTTAGTCCCTAAGGAGTAACATTTCCTCCTTCTCAATCGTCTATACTTTGTATCATCTAGAAGGGCAAGATTTCCATTGGAACTAATGTAACAGGGTCAGAATAAGTGTCTGTCACTGCCCCAGAAGCCAGTGGTGTAATGTCATGGCAAACGTGGCACGTATTGCCAGCAAAATTGGGTACAGGAGAGCAGCTGGATATGACGGCATAATTTTCCTCTCATATTTTCTTAGATAATACTTTTATATCTTTCTTAGAAAAGATTTGGTGGTAGATTGGCTCTAGACGTGAATGTTTTGACTTACTCCTCCATCTGTATTTCCTCAGTTTTCCATGTGTTTCCTGTCTTTATCCAAAGCCAGAAGTTCCAAAACAGAAATCCACAGGAAAAGCTGCTCTGGTAGTGCTTGTCTTGAGCAGAAACAAATGGCAAGAGAGATTTCCTGCAAAATCATTTTCTTGTGACAAATGTAGCCTGGATTCCAGACTGAATAGTCTGGCTAATTCTGCCTATTTTTAGGTAAGATTATATCAGTTCCAGATTCTTATTCAGATTCTTATTTAAAACACATGTAGATATCTCTCAGTTTACCATCTTCAGCATTGTTGTTTGGTTTTGGTTGAGGTTTTTGTTGACCCCGTTCAGCTTTGACAAATGCATTTACACTTCACTAGAATATTTATGTTTTGAAAAGGGGTGAGTGAACCTGTGATAAAGTTAGGAAGGAAAAGGATTTGAAGAAAGCTTATTTGCAAAGAGCTGGTGTAACTGTTTCTGGTAACTTTTAGCTAATATTTATACGTATGTGAAGCACTTCATAGTCCACATCAAAAGAAAAGTTCATGATGGAATGATTTGCTCTCCATCAGTATCTGCTGTTTTGCTATTGATGCTAGATGGAAGCTGGAGCAAACAGACTTTTCACTTGCAGCTTATGTTCCATGTGCAGATTATACTGAAGTCCCGACTGCAGCTTTAAGCCTGTTAAATATCCAAAGGCTGGGGAGCTGATTCTGAGCTTTCTGTGAGATGGGCATTCTAAGTGAGGATAAAGTGGTAAGAAATAAGAAAATCTTGTCTGGATAAGAATTACAGCAGTGGGTATTGCTGGCACTTGGGTTTGTGTGTAAGTTGTAGCTATAAGCTAATACTGAATTACCCACTGAGGCACATAGATGAAGGGCTTGTCAGGGCTTGGAGCTAGCTGCAGTTGCTCTGGAGCGAGACTGTGAAGGTTTCTCAATATACCCATGTGCCATTATCTCACAGCAGCATTAAGCCTCAGCTATGGACCATTTGGTCTCTGGAGAGAGAAGGGAAGCGATCCCTGGCTTCTGTTCATGGGGTGGGGGAAGTTCAGAAGCTACTGAAGAAATGCAGTTTCATGGTTGCAGTTAGTACAATAGGAAGGTGTCATCCAGGATATGGTGTACTAAGAAATGAGTCAGAAAGTCAGGAAAAGGGCTGGGGTGTGACTGACAGGTGAGAAGACTGGCTGGGCCTCTGAAATGTTGTGCAGGAAGGAAGAACAACTTTAAGGCACAGCTTGCATTAGAGAATAGTTAAAAATATTGAGGTCAGAGATGCTGGCAGTGTTACTGTGAGTTAGAATAGTTCTGTGCCATCTCTGCTAGTGCTGGCAGGTCCTGCAGATGTTCCTGTTGGCCACTACACCTGGGACAATGTCATCTCATAACAGGAAAAAATTAAAATCTGTAATGTTAATGAAACGTGATGTCATGTCATAAACCACTGATGGACTGTAGAACTGTTAGGTAAATAATACCACATGTTTGTAGGTTTTCAGAAGAACCAGGTGAGATTGACAGACCCAATAAACCTGTAGTATGTTTCTACACCTTGCAGTTGACCTTCTGAACTAAATAAGAGCAAGGAGTGGTAAGAGCACTACATTAAAACTAGCTCCACTAACTGCTGTAGATAAATGCCAGCACAAACATCCATGGATTTGTTCAGCAGTGATGTACTTTTCCCTGTCATATCTTTTCCTCTTTTTACTTTCATGTGAGGTAGATTGTCTTGTGTGCTGCAGACTTTGCTAACCTGATGAGCAAGTATGCAGCCTCAGGACTTCGCTTATGCTCTTTGCAATTCTGTTACGTAGTAGTACCCTAGGCAGAAGGTTACAATTTACATAACGGCAGGGAGGGATCCCTGCAGCCCAAGGACAGTTTGTCTTCCTGTTTACTAGTCCAGCTCTCTGGTTTGGCCACCTAACCCCAAAGAAATCCCATGCCTCTGTTCTGGTTCCTACAGTAGGCTTCTGGCCACTGGAATGTTTATGAGTGGTGGACTCCAAAATTAACTCTACTAACCTCTTTTGTTTTCTCTCTTGGCTCTGACATTGCAGGGTGACTCTTCAAGACCTGCTTCTTACATGTTCCAAGAAAATATGACTGATTATCCAAAGGGATTTTGAGTAAATGTTCTGCTGTACAGGGAATAAAGGTAACCTTATCATCCCTTCACTGAGTTACTTCTCGCTCTGTGGGACAGTGGATATCAAATTAGTGACCCATTCTGTCCTACTGGATCTTTCCCAGCTTTTGTTATATATAATGCTTCCATGTGATACAAAACAATTGCACACTAACGGATTACATTAGGTTTTTTGTTAAAGTCTATTCTATGGTCTCCTCCAGTCTTTCTTTTTACTAGAAACTTCTGTAAGTCCCCATGATATGGACCCAGCTTTAGGTTCTCCACTGGGAATCAAGTAGACACAGAGAAATAAGTTCCACTCTAAGCAGCTGAAATAATTGTTGTTTATTAATTGTGTTTATATCTCTTGCCCATTAATCTTTTTGTCTCTACAGCAGGACTCCAAATTCTTCTGCTTATACTCTTCAGCTTTCCTGTCAAGCTCTCTAGCAGTTCTCCAGCCAGTCTGGATCTACGAGAGTGGTGACAAGCCAACGACCATGTGCACATGGATTGCCCGGTTCGTTGCTGCAGTTAAGTAGTTTCTGCTTTTCTATTCATAAGGGGTTTAATTTGACTCTCTGTTCTCCACATGGCTACCAGCTTGCCTGGATATCTTTGCAAGTCAGATCGCCAATGTGAAATCAATGCTGCCATTCAGTGAACTGTATAACTGTTTTTTTTCATAGTAAAGGGATCCTGATAAGGTGTAGTGCAACAAGTAATACCAGTACATATGACAACCATTAAATGTTGCCAAATACTCGGCTGGTTTTATATGAGACAGTTAACCAAATTGAAATTAGGTCTTTGATACTGAATCAGAAGTTACAAGAAAGCTTCTCTGCTTGTTCCCGGCTTGGATCTTTTTTCCCATTTTGAGGGGAACACGTGTGGTGAATGTGAAACAGGAAAGGAGCACCATCTAGTGTTTAAGGAGTAATGCTGGAGAATGAAAAGTACATGAAAAGTGGCCCGTCAGTGAAAGTGTATAGACCATGTAATTCCATATCTGACTCGTTTGCACAAAAGGAAAGAGTTTCTTCTAGAAATGTAACAGTATGATGTTCTTCATGGACATCGTGGTGACTGGGAGGCAGGGGAATGGAGAATGACATGTCAGACTGCATCAGAAACAGTAGTTTGGAGAGGTTTTTTGCCAGTTTGTCTCCATTGGTAAGAGAAAGCTTATGAAAATTTTTGGTTCCTTACCTCCAAAGAATGTAAATAGTAGCCAGAACCATTCATTCTTCAAAATAGTAAGGTGCAGTACTTTATGCAAGTACTATGCAGAACCAGGCTATAGCAGAGTGATAATATTTATCTTGGCAGCGGCAGTAAGGGATAATGTTCTGCAAGAAGCTGCAAAATAATTGTTAAAATGGGATAAAAAGAACTGTCTAGCCTGTATCCCAGCATGCAGGTTTGGGCTGACAGTGAGTGGGAGAGGGTTTGAGTGGGACAGTTCTCTGCAGTGCCATTGTGCTGGGCAACAGAACCCAGTAGATGTTTAGTGTGAGCTCTGAAAAACTCTGGGTTTCATCGCTAACTGAATCCCTGTATCTCAGAAGATATCAGACAAGAAACAAAGTAATTTTTGCTTTCTGGTTTGTGAAAGGAAGCAGTGTACACTCTCAGCCATTCTAATTTGGGAGTATGATCTCACTTTAACCAAAAGCCTGATACAGATGTGTGGCTTGTCATTTATTGGTGTTCTCTGTGCTTCTGTAACATGGCAGCATGAGCCAGGCATATGCACTGTCAGTACTCTCTCTGCCTCCCTATCTAATGACAGGCTTGCTCTTTTTCTTGCCTTTTTTTTTTTTTAACAAAATGCAAACTTATTTGAGAACTGTGAACACTTGTATTTGTTATAAAATCATTACTATTGTCATGAGTTAAGCAAGTCTCTCATTTTTTCAGTGTAAATACAGTTTTTTATGTGCAGTAAATGGCCTTGTTTAGCCAAAACTGCTATTTCTAAAATATTTGTTAATATGAGGACAGAAAAACATGCCAGAAAAAAAAAAGTCACTTCAAGTATTTTCATGTGTTGGCAAGCTTTGTGGTTCTTTTGGGAGTACAACCACTGTTTCTCTATATGTTTCACTGATGCACTATGAGTTAAATGCACACCAACAGCTTCACTGGTCCTGGCCTCTGGGCCGGAGGGAAATCTCATCTTGTGAGATGCTATTTATATTTGTTTTCTAGACTCTGTTACCACCAGAATGTTACCTGTGTCATCTGTGCTTTCTGGACATGAAAAGATGAAAGGAAGAAGCAGGTAAAGGGAAAAGCATTGTTTTCATTTGTATTCACCACGGCAACTTAGAAATAAGTTATTTACAAGTACTTGTCTGGGTCTGTGAAAAAAAAAAATAATTCAGACATGAAATAAGGAACTTATTTCCCAAGAAGGGGAACTTTATGTTCACATGAATCAACCGTGAAATTAGGGGATTCTCCTGCTTTGAGTGTTGTAAGGAAGCTGAACAGAAAATTAAAAAAGAGAAGTATTGACAGCAAAAGTTTTGAGGATTTAGGAATTGATTCTGTGACTTGCTGTGATATGTGATTATTGATAGCCAGTAGGAACAAGGCTGTGCCTCACTAAATGCACAAGGTAGCGTTACTGAGCAGTGGTAAGTGCCAGGGCACTTAAACTTGTCTGAATGACTGAGATGAGGAACTGGCACCTTCTGAGGGAGGAGAATCAGTGTTTTCCCTGTGTAACTCCTGTTCTGGCAAATGATACTTGCCACGAAGGAATATGATTTTACCAGAAGACTGAGAAAACTTTGTATTTGGGGAAGAAGATGTTGAGCAGTATATGTGGAAGAAACATTACTGACCTGTTAAGTAGCATCAACCCTTCTCACTTTACACATTTACTAAAAAGCCTCAACTTTTAACAGAGCAGAATCAGGCGTTCTGGTGTGAAACAAACAAACCAAACCAAAACGAAAAAGTCTAGCCTTAGTTTGCAGCATGTAATCTTTTAACAGATCACACTTCATGTCATGTGAGTTGGCTGAGGAGATAACTTCCACGCCTCAGTTTCTGTAACAAATTACTTAAGTTTCTTGGCTAACAGAACACTGGCTATTTCCTCACTCAGCACATTTCTTATCAGTAGGTGACATCCGGAGGGGAGGACTGGAAGAATTCTGCAATGCCTCATGTCATCATCAAAGTGGAACCCATGGTCAGCCATACCAAACAGTCAGGTGCTTTATATCCTTTACATCCTTCGGCACAGAGTAAAACTATTGTTCGGCAGGTGGAACAGTTACCTCTTATTGAGAAATTAATCAAGACATTTAAAAGTGGGGAATTCAGGATTTCTGGATAACTGGAACTTTTAAACTGTCGGAGTTCAGTCAGATGAACCTAGTTCATGAATAGCATAATGCTAATAGAATCGCCACTGTAAACATCAGGTCCAGCCATCGCAAGAACTATTCTGACAGCAGACCTTTTGTCCTGTACTTCAGGTTAAGAATGAAAAGCTGAATGTTGTTTAACATGGAATTGTCTTCTCACATTTTTGGATGATTATGCCACACCAGACTCTTTTCTCCCTTTGTACCCAAAGGATTAGGCATGTTTGATGGAAATAGGCATATACTGTGTGAGAAGTGCAGTTCCGTGTACCTCCCCGTGGCAGCTTGATTTCTTCACAGTGATGTTCTCTATTAAAGAAGTTCTCTAGAGTCCAAAATGTGCAAGAAGTTTCAGGGAAATGCAAAAATACTGTTTGGCTTGTATCCATTCACAAGTCCAAACCCTGCGAGCTGCAGCTTTGTACCCGTTGCTGCCTGCGTGTTCCATAACAGTTTTACAAGTGAGTTATATGGTTCCCCAAAAGAGAAGGGTTTTAATCTGATCGTGGCCTAAACCACGATTTGGAAAATACTTTTAATGTGGCCACAGAAGTTTGGGGTCCCGGTAGCAAGAGAGGAAGGGACGGGGCGCTGGGAGAGCAGGCGTGGTCCGAAGGGACCCGAGGTGGGTGGCTGTCTCCACCGGAGCGGCCCAGGGCGAGCCGGTTTCCTGGAAGAGGTCAGTAGAAGGCCGGTGCCCGACTCGTCACTCCGTCCCCGCGAGCTGCGGGGCCGTGCACGGCAGCGGGGGCGGGGCGGCCCCGAGCCTTCGGCAGTGGCCGTGGGCGGTGTCGCGGGGAGCGCCAGGGGCGGGCCGGGCCGAGCCGGGCTGGGCCGGGCCGGGCCGCGGCGGCCGCACTACAAGTCCCGTGAGGCGGCGCGGCGCGGGTTGAGCTCGCTCCCTGCGTGGCGGGCGAGGCTGCGTTCACGGCGGGGCGAGGCGAAGTGAAGCGAGGCGATGCCGGTG
The DNA here is from genome assembly GCA_020800305.1 of Porphyrio hochstetteri. Classification (NCBI taxonomy): domain Eukaryota; kingdom Metazoa; phylum Chordata; class Aves; order Gruiformes; family Rallidae; genus Porphyrio; species Porphyrio hochstetteri. The sequence goes on along the minus strand of CM036915.1, from coordinate 10,293,380 downwards.
GCGGGCTCGGAGGGAGAGGAGGGCCCGGCGGGGTCCGGCGCGGAGGGCGGGGGTCCCGGCAGCGGCCCGGCGGGAGAACAGGCCGGCCCCGGAGCCCCCAAGCTCTGCGGGTACCTGCAGAAGCTGTCGGGTAAGGGGCCCTTGCGCGGCTACCGCAGCCGCTGGTTCGTCTTCGACCCCCGCCGTTGCTACCTCTACTACTTCAAGGGGCCGCAGGAGGCGCTGCCCCTTGGGCACCTCGACATCGCCTCCGCCTGCTTCAGCTACCACCAGCCCGAGGCCGGCGCCGCCGCCGCGGGGGACGAGGCCGCCGCCTTCGAGGTGCACAGCCCCAGCGGCGCTGTCGCCGTGCTCAAGGTAGGCCCGGGGGCGGGCGGCCGGGAGGGACCCGCGGCCCGTCCCCTTAGCTCGGCTCGGCTCCGGAACGGGACGGCTGTGCGCTGCGTTCTGTGGGTTTGAGCTTGGAGAAGCACTGTAGTGTTTCGCAAACGCGGAGCAGACCAGCAGCACCAGGCTATCCCTAGCGTTAGTTTCTCTATTATTTTGTTTTCGAAGTGCGCTTCGGAAGGGGAAGAAAATGCTTCTGGTGAGCGCGGTCCTGCTGGAGCAGGCTGGGCTGGCTGGCTTGGTTGAGTGGGTCGTGTGGAAGCGACTGGGTAGCGAGAGGACTTCCAGGGAAATCTGGTGGGTTGTGGTTTTGGAAGCTGAGGGCGGGAGGTTGATTTTCACTTTTGGGGTGTTTATTTTGAAAAGATACGTGGCAAAGCCTTCATCTAGGCTGCTTTGGGAGGAAGGAAGAGGAGGAGGGAGAATTGGTTCCTGGTGGTAGCAGAAGCTGCTTATCGCATTGTCTGCAAGGACTCAGACTCTCTTGGGATGGGAGATGAATGTTAGGGTTGTTTTACGTACCTTTCCTTTATTGTCACACCTGGGAAAAAACCTAAGGGAACAGTTTCCCCTCAATAAAGAAGAAATAAGTTCTCCTCAGTATCCGTTATTTTTGATTGCCATTAAGGCATAGGTTTCCCTTAGGGAATATTATTCTTGTGTGTTGAGTTTACACCTGAACTGCATTCTCTTTTCAGTAAGATCCTTAGTGTTAGAGTGTAATACTTGAAGCTATTGAAATAAAACAGCAGAACCTCCCACTGAGTGTTAGAAAAGATCTTTCCTATACACATATTTATTAGTGGACGTTTGAGCAGTGAAAATAAATGCTGGTTTGTAGTATGATGGTATAGAGCTCTTGAATGTGCTGTTTTAATAAATATGTATTCTTTTAAAAAAAAAAAAGGGGTCGTTAACATATTTTACTGAGGAATATGTTAGTTAACTGAAAAACTAATAGTAATTTTAAGTGTATTTGGTTAAGGAAAAGCAGTGTAACAGTCAGTTTTGCATGAAGGCATAAGTAAAAAATACCTTTTCCTCTGCATAACCATAACCAAAGTTCTTATTGTTTGCCATGAGTCTGCATTTACAGCTGGAGCATTTACATTTCAGAAGTTACTTGGTGTAAGGTTTGACTTTTTTCTGTACTTTGAGGGGGTTTTTTGTTTAGCTGGCTAGTAATTTTTATATGGAAATCTTCAGGAAAACGCATCATGCATGTTTTGTTTTGAGAATCCTTTTTGAATAGGAGGGCCTCTGGTAAGGAAGATGTAATTTATGATTGGGATTATAGTGGGAAATAGCACATACCACCTGTGTTATAAGCTGTCAGGAAATACTACAACACCACTTGTGTCATAGGCTGTCAGGTGGTACTTGAGCAGCAGCCTTGGGTGTCTTCTGCAGTCATGAGGATATACAGATGATACTCAACACAGATGCACAAGCATTGAGTTTCCTTTTTCATGTTGTTTTCCTGTTATCTTTTTAGTCTGTGGCATTACTGTTCTCTCCATGCTTTTTGTATTCATTTTTTCCTTTACTCTCTAGGAAAGAATCTGTGTGGATTGCAGCTCTCCTTATGTTTCCCTTACGGAGATTGAGAAAAGGTGCCAGTTAAGGAAGTGGAGGTCATTTCTGTAAACAGCAGGGAAGAAAATATTTATGGCTTCTACCTCTTGTATCCTTAGGATGCTTGCTCTAAAGCAGCAGAGTGGTTGTCTGTAAAAATGCTAATCCATAATAGGTGTTTATATAATAAATAAGGAGTTAATGAAAATCTTGGGGGATATTGCAGAACCAGCTGGCCTTTTGTGGCCATGTGATTCACCAAGGGATAAGGCTTTTGCAGCTGGAATTAATTTTCTTCTAGCTGACATGATAGTTCTTTAAGGCCTTTAAAAAAAATCTGTTGGTTAAACTGGGTAGGAATAGAAGTAAGAACAAATTCAAGAATGTTAAATTAGAAAAGCCCCAATCCCCTCCCTCCCCCCAAATGATCCAGCCCCATTGAAAACAAATGTGATTTAATCTACCAAGGAAACATTATACACAGAGCACGAGGAATAAAGTCAAGTCAAAAGTAGCCTTCACCCTCTAACTCACATGCCTTGTTTCCCTCAATTTGCTGCTTGTTCAGAATTTCCAGATCTCGTGATCTGGTCTTTCCTGTTCAGTGTTATAAACTGAGAGGAGCAGTAGGAAATAAGCAACTGGAATTCCAGATAGAAATGATGGTGCTGTTGAGGAATGCATTATTTCTTCATAATGCCTCAGTTTTTTGTTCATGTAATGATTTAATCATCTGGATTGCTAAGTCTTTGTCGTTTAATGGGAGCTGAGGACTGTGTGATTGACATACTTGGGGCTTGTTTCTCAGTTCAGTAATAATTTCAAGAAAAATGTACTGTAGTCATAACAGCAAATAAGGACATTATGCATGATTTAGCAGGGTGGCTGAACAACCTGACACTTGTGTGATTGTAGCTTTTCTATCCATTTCCAACAGTTAACATTAGAGGAAGCAAAGTGTGTGTGAAATGCTTTCCCGCTTATGGAATTTATTAGATGACATCACTTAAGGTAAAGAAGCAGAGAAAATTGTATTCTTCATTAGTTATGGATAGATTGTAGGCGAGAATTGTCACAGAAAGGACCTGATCCATAAAATAGTTGCTGTAACAGTGTTGGTAACAGTCAAGTGAATATTGCCTGTGTTTGCATGGTGACCTCTGTCATTAAAGGAGAAAAAAATTAGTGTTGTGGAGATGTATAAACTAAAAAGGGGTCATTTCTCACTTATTTTGAAAGCAGAGTCTTGTAGTGACAAGTTCACTTGTTTTCGAAACAGAAACGCTGGCCGGTGATGGGCTGTGTGACTGGTCACTTGGTGTGGGTAACTCCATTGTGACCAGTGGTGGATTGGGAGGGGAGCAGAAATTACACAGGCTTCTTAAAAGAAAAAAAATGCTTCTGGGTTACTGGCCAAGCAGTAAGGAGGTTGGCCAGACACTGCAGATTTGGGAGCCCAGATCCTTGGAAGTATTAGATACCAAACTTGCTGACATGGGAGTTGTTTTGGATGCCTGTCAGTAATATTTAAGGATGTGGCAGTGATTAATAATGGGGTGTTCAAGCTGAAGTAATGTTGCATTAGGGCCTAACTCGGCTTAGAAGGGTAGCTCAGAAGTGAAGTTGATTTGTTTTCTGAACTTTTCTTTTTTTAAAAACTTTGCTGGTTAATGGTTGCAATGCCTTAATTAAAAATTGGGCTGCCCTCCAAAAAGAGCCATCTGGCTTCTAATTTGCTGTTTCAGCCTAGCAGGATTAGTAAATCATATGAAATGCAAGCTTTATGGTGATGTTCCCCTGTACCAAAAAAAAAGCTTGAGGGAAAGGTGGTCTGTATTCAGAAAAGGGTTGTGGCAAGAAGTGCATGAGTTTTCTCCAGGTGATGTGTCTGCTTGTTGCATTTCTCTGGGCTCTTCCTGTGCGTGTTTACTATCGGCGTACACGTTCTACCAGTGGGTTCAGGTGGAGGATGCTGCTTGGTAGTTGTTTTCCCCATATAATTCTTTGGTTCGTGTCATGTGTGCATTGGAAGGGGGCAGCTCCCACAGCATCCTTACTGGGAGAGTAGAGGGCAGTGGTTGTAGTTAAATTAGAATAGCTTTCATCATTTATGTTGGAATAATAGATGGGACTGTCTCTTTGCTGACAGTTGCCTGTAAGTTTGCAACAGTAATTCCTTCTCTCACACCAATTTGGATGACATATATGGTGGTTTTTCTTCTCGCAGAAGTGCCTCCATTAGAATGTGGCTAGATGAGGTTTAGTTTTGCTGCAGAGCCATGCAATGGCTTAGTGCAAATCAGGATTTTCTGAGATGTCTGATGGATGCTGCATCTAGTTAAATGTTGTCTTGTGATGAGTAGTGATGAGAAATGGTGCAAGTGTGGAAATGTTTCTTTGACAGGTCAGGTGAAGTAAATTTGTCAATTTGTCTTTTTGTGTAGGAGTAGGAAAGAGTGAGACTTAAAATATTTTGTGTGGCTTAAAAAAACCCAAGCTATTTCAAACAAGCTTCAAAGATTGAGTTTTGTTTAAACAAAACTTGTCGTAACAGAAATTCTCAGGATATTCTTTTACTTGTAAAGTAAATAATGAAGATGCCTATGTAAACTCCACGTAAACTGTTCAAAGGGAGTGGAAAACCCAGTAAGAGAAGGAAGACTGTGTATCTGAAGGAAGTAAGGCAAAGTGACAGGCAGGGTGGAGCAGCAGGGTGCTGAGTAATTCTTGGGGAAAATTTAAAGTAGGGGACTGAGAAACTTAGGCTGCTTTGCTGTCCTGTTTTACACTGAAGGCCTGCCCCAATGTGTAACAGTGACATTGCTTGCAAACTGAGGGTGGGTATGTGCTGCCCAGCAGAGAACAAGTTCAATTGGGAGTTTAAAGAAAACAACAAGGAGCAACTCCAATAAATCAATTTATGTTTTTCTGAAGGCTGTTTGGGACAGGATAATGGGACAAATTGTGAAAAAGGCTTGTGAAGTTGAACCATTCATAGGCAGAAGGTAATTGTAGGTGTAATTTAAGATTAGCTCCAGGTGAATTGCCTCATTAGCTATGTTGTGGTAGCAAAGCGAACCACTTAAGTACTACATCCTGTGTTAGTGGAAGCTGTTTGAATTCTTCGTGGTTTTCTGGGGGAGCACAGTAAAATATGGCTTTAACAAGGCCTGTGTGCAAATTTATTTAAAGGTAGTGTAGGCTTTCAAACTCGCCAGAAATGAAGACTTGCCACTGGCTACAACTCCAGAGGAAATAATTATGTGATAGAAATAGAAAGGGTGATGTTTATTTTTGCAAAAAGTGACAGGAATCAGTAGACTTAAGGCCTGCTGCTGTGATTATTCCAAAACTGGCAGCGATGGCTCTGTGGATGATGTTTCCCAGTGTCCAGGTCTTGGGCACTTTCTCAGAAACCTCATAGATGTGTCTAAACTATGCATGTTTTTCATGAGGGAAATGTGAGCAAGTAAGAATAAATGTACTTAAACTAATGTTAAAGCTTACATGAGTACCAGGTGCCAAATGGTAAAACAAAAAGCTATCGCTGATGGCCAAACACTAAGATGTCAGATTTGCTGAGCCAGAGAGCACTCTGGGGAAGCATTGGTTCTTGTTGGCTATACTGCTTATCCTCTGCGCTGTAATTAGCTGCTCTCAGGGTAAAGGGTTTGACTCAGCTTGCGGTGTTCTCCTATCAAAAATGAAGACAAATCTGTGTCATTTAGGTGCTTTAGGCAGGACTTAGTGTACTTCCATTGTAAGGAAATGTGTGGTGGTGGTTTTGGTTGCTCTTCGTTCTTTTGCATCTGTGCCCTGCACAGGTATCATCTTCAGCTGTGATAAACAGAACAGGAAGCTGTTGGAAATTAAGTTGTTGTTAAAGAGTAAAAATATTTGCCCAAGTAATGAGGGTTTTGCATTGATAATGCCATTGAGCACTGTGGGAGAAGGTAGGAGAAAGACTGGCTAAGAGGTAAGCGCTCTGTGCTTGGAAGCTGAAGGATTTCAGTGAGTGTCTCTTCACAAGTATGCTAACTTTTTGTTCCTGAGCATGTCGTGTTCCTAGCATGGGCTGCTTCCTCTGGAATGGTGCCTGAGGATGTATGTTGGAACAAAAACTACTTTTCCAAGTGAGCACCTGCAATGTCAGTTACCATCATTTAGGTTTTTCTTGATAATTTTAGTTTGTTGTTTGACATGCTTTGAAATGACTCTTACAGCTGTGATTCTTCCTGAAAGCTAAAGATGTGTTTGAATTCTTGCTCACTTACTAGCTAGTCACATCAATGACTGCAGGCTTGTAAACTAAATACTCATTTTGGGGTTTTTTTGGTTTAAGCATGACCTTTCCATAGAAGCTGGTTAGCCCGTGGGATCAAGTAACATGGTAGGTAGATGTAGTCATTAAAGTAGGAGGCTTTACAATGCATTGCCTGATCGTTGGTTTCTGCTGGTAATAAAGCAAATTAAAAAAAAGGGTGGGGGGTATCTTTCTGAGTGTGTATGGGACCTGTTTATTGTAACACGGACTTAATGCTTTGTGTGTAAAATAGAAGTTGTGGATGCTGCCTTTTGTAATGCTTGGGGGGGAAACAAAATGCAGGTGACTACTTCTAAGGGAAAATGGATTTGGTGGGTAAGTCAGGGATGCGTGTGTATGCACAGGGTGCAGCTAGTACATTGGCGGTCATTTTTTTAAAATCATACTGGGTTTGGGTGATGATACCTTGTCAGTTTGCTTATTATCTGGGTTGGCTTTTGCAGCACTTGGAATTACTATGTTTGTGTACCAAATCAGTGCAGGGATCTCTTCAATGCTCTGATTCTTGGTGTTTCAGGCTGCGACTCGTCAGGATATGACATACTGGCTTCAGGAACTTCAACAGAAGAGGTGGGAATATTGTAACAACCTTGACGCAGCAAAAAGGGACAGCCGAACTTCCCCTACACCGAGTGACTTTTCCAAAGGTCTTGTTGCCAAAGACAATCCTGGTAGGCTGAAAATTTGAGTGAAAACATGTTTCTGTTTGGTGTCAGTTGATCAGTACAAGGCACTGGTGTAGGTAACAGTCACGGGAAGTTTTTTTTCTTATCAAATGACTCTATGTAAACTTGCATATGTTGATGATGCCAGAATTATTTAACAGCAGTGTAATTCTATGTGTGATTACATATCTTCTATGAACCCTGTTGATTTTTTTAAAAGTAACTTTTTAAAAATTATGTAAAATGGAGTAGTTCTATGACTAGCTTTCATTAAGTGCCAAAGCACAGTTTGAGTTAGATAAGTTGTCTTGTAGTTGTTAGGATATCTTAAAAGCATAGTTTATTCTCCATTCTGACATGTCAACTCCGTTTTTCAATGGGAGTGGGTATTTTTTTGCTTTCTGAATAACCCTACTTTGTTTTTGAAAGTGTGGTGTGGTGGATCTGATCATGATAAAAATTTACTGCCTTTTACAACTGGAAGACAGTTTGTGCTGGTGGATGAGATTCAGTCTCCCTAATACCTTTAGCTAAGCAAAATGGAATTGTAGACTAGTGTCAGATGCATAAAAGTGTATCGTACCAAGATGCAGAATATCTGTTAGCTCTTTGACTACATTGTTGAGGCACTTCTGAAGTGTTTTATTCAAGAATCACTGCAGAAATGGATTGCTTGCTGATTTCTGTTACCTGTAAATAAGAGAGTAAAATCCTGTTCTGTGCCAAGTTAGACATGTTAGTAATGCTCTCTTAGGTTTAAACAGAGTCTTGAGGTCAGACATAGTCATCAATAGAATTGTGTTGATTTTGTTTTGCTTGTATTGTAAACCCAGAAATATTAAGCTGTCTCCTTCCCTGCCTTTCGCGCCCCCCCACCTTGTTGAGGTCCCGTGCTGCAGTATTGTCCTCTAACCCAGTCTACTGCTTTCATTTGAGAGCAGTCTGCTTGTGGCTGCTTGCTCAACCACAGCTGGCTTGAGAGTGTCTTTTCATGGGGGCTCATCTTCAAGTTTCAGCTATGCCAGTCGAGCAGCTAGTTAGAAATGTTCAGCGCTCTCCCTTGACCTGACAGTGGTGCTCATCTCTCCTCCCCTTGTGCTAGTAGTGCAGGGAGTGCAGCTAGCAGCAAACATCTCTTTCTCCAGGTTAGTTTTTGGCCAGTGTAGCTTCCTGAAGTGGTTTACCATAGGGACAGATGAGTGCCAGGGTTAGCCCAAGAGAATTGTTTGGAATGTGAAGTGGGATGGTTTGAGACCAGCTCTTTGGCAGCAGACACTCTGGTTAGCAGCTTTTCGAGCCATGTGCTGCAAGAACATATGTATGTATCGGTGTGCAGAGATGGAACAGCTTGCAGGCACTGGAAAGGGTAACAGGCTTTTTGCTCTTTGAAACCTTTGCCTTTCTAGCTTCTGCCTCTCATTCTCTGCTACGTAGTCTCCCTTTTTGCATGCTGTGGTGTTTGACCCTGTGCTGGGTTGGTGGAGTTCAAAAGTTAGCCAAAAAGGAAGGGTTTGTTTTTTATTTCTGCTAGATTGAGTGGAATATATTTACTGTGCAATCTGGTGACTTCCTGGGCTGATGGGAATGGACAAATGGCCAAATACAGGAAGGCAGAGTAAAGGAGAAAGCAGGACTGCCCTCTTTTGGCAGCAGGCTGCTGGATCAGATGAGCTGTAATATGTAACTTGGCCCCAAATCTGTTCTTTCAGAGCTTAGGTACAACGGGAAATGAAGCTGCTGTCATTGCAGTGTACGTAGATACTGTTCCCTCACTCCTGTTTTGCATCAGATCCAGCAGTCGTAGTACAGTCACTTGAGATGCCTGATCTGACATTTTCTTTGCTTGCAAATCGTTGGGGGTTTTCTGGATCAGCAAGCTAAACCAGTTGTGTCGTTTCTTTTTTCTTAGCTATTATTAAATTCAGTACAAAGAAGGTCAAGATGAAATGGATGGGCTCAGCACACTCATTCCTTTCAGGGCAGCCTGGGGTTAAACTGAGATCTGTATAATTTGAAACTGCATCTAGAGTATCTCATTTGTGAGGACAAATCTCAATGATGACACAAGGGCTCCCAAACTTTTGTATAGAGTTGAAGGACTCTTTAAGGGTCTAATTCCATATGGATGGCTAAGGTATGTCTTGTGGGTTTTTTTAGGTGTTTTGTTTGCTTGAGTTTTTTTAAATGTGTGTGCGTTTGATGATGCAATTTCAACTGGACCAGAGAAATTTGGTTGCTTTGCTGGTGCACAGGAACAGATGCTATCACTGAGGCTTTAAATCAACAAGGGGCCTGTCTTCAGTACAGAAATAAAATTGTTCACCATAGTCTTGCTTGTTTTGTACCGTTGTCCCTGTGTCCATATGTGTCTCCTGTGTCCATGTCATGAGTCCCATTCTACACCCCCACACAGATCCTCCTCCAGTGTAAAAATCTGGGCTAACTGGAACATAGGTAAAAGGACAGCTATATGGATCAGGCTTGACGGGTTTTTAAGAAAATTCAAGGTACTGTAAAATACAACCAAGCAGGTTGTGGGAAAGCTAATGTTACAGAAAAGATTCTGTAGGATTTGGCATGGAGCTGCCTCACTGCTGTGGAAGTCAAAGAAATGGTTTATTCACTTGTAGGATATAGGATGGTTTTTTGGAGTTGAGTGTATGCTAATTTAGCTTTTATAACTTCAGCTCTTAGTTATGCTATTCATCAACTCTTGGTTTGCATTAATAAAAATCATGTCATGCATTTATAAGATTGTTGTGTTTTGAAATCAGTTTAAAAACAAGATGGGTTTTTTGTGCTGATGGGATTGGCACCCACATAACGGTGCTGTGCTGTAACTGCCATGTAGTAGCTCCAACCAATCAGCTGGCTGGTGTAAGTCCAGGGCCGTTTACAGTGAGCAACCTCGGGAAGTCAGAGAGGGATGGCCAGGCTGATGAGCCTGCCTCCTATGGGAAATGCATTTGTTACCATTTCAGCTCATGAGGAATTAATCTGTTTACCTGGGTCATACTTGAAAGAGATTTTGTAGTCTTGACAAATCCTTCAGGTAGAAAATGGAACAAGCTGTAAGTATGAAAGCAGAATGTTGGTATTCAGGTTTGGGTTTGGGTGCCTGCAAGTATTTTGGGGTTGGGGAAGGTGTATGGTTTTAGTTTGGGTTTTTTTAGTTGAAACTATTGTATTATCTTTCCGCTTTATTAGACTGTGAATGTGATAAACAGTTTTATCTACCTTAGTTAAATCTCATTTGGCTTAAACAGCCAAAGTCCAAAAGAATCTGGAATTTAGTTTGGCTGTTGGAAAAACTGATGACGTTTTTGTGAGTGCTGTTCATAACACAGGCCAAAGCAATGCAGTTCGTATCTGTTATTTGAGAGATGACATCATGCACTTGTGAGTGGTGGTGATCTTTGGTATCCTTAATCCTTGGCATGGGCTAAATAAAAGTAATTGTCTGCTTGGCAGTTGGAGGGTACAGCTTGCTTAAAGATGGTCTTGCTGCTGATGCCAAGTAGTTGTCAGAACAAAGAGTGAAAGACTCACCAATGATAAGAGTATCGTGATTTCCCCGGGTTTTTCACTTTCTGCTGAGAATGATTTAAGTCAGAAGCCCACCTGTTGTGTTAATTGATACAACTGCTGAATCTGGTCTTGAGAGCGTTTTCAAAAATTTTTAATCCACTTTGGTACTTTGAATGTTATGGAGAACAGTCTGAATATTAGTTTGAGCTTGCTCTTAACTCGCCTGTTCAGGGTTTGTAGAAGGCTGTAAGCTGCTTGATGCTTTTCTAGAGTGCTTTTGCTATTCGGAGTATATTCCATATTCTGCATTTCCCATTCCCCCCTGCCTGCTGGAGGAGGGGTGAGGAAGAAAGCAAGTTATCCTGAATAATGGCAACACTGAGGTAACTTTATACTACAGATTCTACAGTACCTGATGGACTGTGTGGGATGTTGGAGGCCTGGCTAGCTCTGGATCAGCTTGGATCCTCTGGACATTATTAGCTCTGGCTCAGGGCTAGCTCCAGTCCTTGGCTGATTCCGGTACAGTCACTCAAAGCCTGTGTGAGTTTGCTGGCATGTGTGTAAGTGCTGTGCCTGGGCTGCGTGTCTGCATGGCCCTCTGCCTGATCGGTACGTTTGCTGAAGCCCACAAGAGTTGGGCTGTATGAGTTTAGGTATAGCTGCATTCAGCTTCACTAGAGCTAGTAAGTCCTTGCTGATCTGGTAGGTCTCCAGTGTGCCTGCAGCACCCATGCTGATGTTCCTGGCTCTGGGAATGTCTGGCCTGGATTTTATGGACTCAAGGATGAAGCACACCCTGCAAGCTGTGTCATAGCATTTTTGTGATGCTTCCTGATTTACGAACTCTGATAAAACTGAGCTTGTTTTATAAGGGTTTTTTATGGATTAATGTAATTAATCTACCTTCTGTTTTTTATGGCTTTATGGCTGCTTAAGCTGGATGACTCGATATTGACCCAGATTGTAAATTACTCATGAAATAATGCTTCATGGACATAACACAGATTCTGTTCTCAGAAGTGTGCACCTGCAGTGAGAGCTCACTGAGGAAAACACTTTACTATTTTAAAAGTTGATTTGAGCAAAGAGTTTTATAACATTATGTTGCATCTTAAAATAAAAATGTGCCTAGCATGCAGGCAGACTTAGCAGTATATGATTGCATATAGCCACTGTTCTTTCACTTACTGGATGTTTTGTCCATTTTTCTTTCTCTCTCTCTCTCTCTCTCTCTTTTTCTTTCTTTTTAATAGATGTGAGTGTCCCAAGTCAAAATGCTTCAGCAGAGAGAGCTAGAAATATTCTAGCTGTGGAGACTTCTCCTACAGACCTGGTGGGGGAACAAGCAGCTTCCCAACCTGCACCAATCCAACCAAGTGCTATCAATTTCTCACTTAAACAATGGAGTACCGAAATCAAGTAAGTTCAGGCTGTGGGAGAAAGTTAGCAGATTGATAGTTGCTGGCAGAGACTATTTCCTACTAAAAGATGTGTGTATATAGTAGGTGGAACTTTTTAGAAGAAGTGGGGGCAATATGGTGGGACAGTACATTGGACTGTATCTCCAAGTAAACTGTTTCTTTATTGTACATGTTTGAAGGGCATAGATGGAGCAGCTAATTGCTAGCATTGTAATAGTCATAGTATTTAGTGCTTAGGAAGTACTCTTAGGGATGACAAGCACAGTATAAATCATTCTTCTTCCTTCTTTAAAGAAATAAAAACATACAGCACCAATTTCACATCAATGTATCTTGAATTCCTGAGAAAAATGTCAGACCTTCAGAACAGCAGCAAACCTGCATCTTATCAACTCACTCTTGAAGAGTTTAGCATGAGTTGTTTTAAGGAAAGCAGCAGTTGTTTTCAGCTCTCCTGATATGGTTTCTTTCTTAATGCTTTTACACTTTGTTCTACCCACATAGCTGGATCTTCTGCTCAAAAGGTATTACAGTGGTGTTACAGAGCAGTTCACAAAGCAGTGCAGTAGCTTTAGCTAACTAGACCACATCCCTCTTGAGCTGCAAATAAACAAGTAAATTGTTGCTCGGTTTCTGCAGTGCTGAGTTAAACGGATTCCTGTTAAGCAGAGATCTGAGAGGTTACAAAGTGGTTTGGTTTGTTTTGGGGCTTTTTACGACTATTGTGTAGAATGTCATTTCAGTTCCAGAAAAGATGGTGATGGCTAAATTAGGTCACATGTAAATCCTGTTACAACCTGTTTTGCTTGAACTGGTGTTCTGGTTGGGTTTACTGGGTTTGCTTAGCTGCTTTGCTTTAGTAGAACCTAAATTTGGCCACAATGGAAGGAAAACGTGAACCAGGTTTTCTTGGGTAAATTCCTGTATACCTGAAACAAGTGCTTGTGGTGTTTCAAAGCGTTTTTCTTGATTTTTTTTTTTTTTTTTTTTTTTTTTTTCCCCCCCCTGAATTGCAGATGATATGCTTTGGGGAAGTCTAGCTAGAAGGGTAATGTTAGGGTAAGCTGCACACACACCTGGTTGGTGTGTGTTGATGGTTCTTTGTAACTGAGCAGAAAGGCAACAGTGGAATTGTTGGTTGGGAAGCACTTCTGGTTGGAGGGGATTGTTTCTGGTGGTAGTGGCCCAGCAGCTGTTGTAGCACAGTATTCAAGCATGGGCCTCTTTCTCTACAGCTGAGATCCTCATGGCTTGGAATCCTTGCAGATCCCTAAGAAAACTTCACGCTGTGAAGCTCTTCTAGGCTGAATGCTGCCCTCCCTCACCTCTCTGTGGGCATATTCAGCTGCAGTGGTTGGTCTGTGTTCATGGAAAACAACCTTTCTTGTATCTGCTAACAGTTGACTTTTTAGTTCTGGGTGGGTGGGGGTGGGGGTTCTGAGGAGTGCTCTAGTGCCCCCGTGTGCTCTAAATTTTAAAGCAGGCATCTCCCCTGTGAGGTGATACCAGTAGGATATGGTGTCTTTGTCAGGATTGCTTGTTATGCTTAAACATCCTCTTCTGAGCTTTGGAAAAGTCATTTTGCAGAAGTTTTACTGAGCTGGCAGCTATAACGTGAAGTGAGAGAGATGCAGACAGTTATGTGCCACCTCTGGCTGTGTGTTCTGTCATTGTGGGAAGAGTCTGACAACTTTGTCAGAAGCAATTTGGCTGTGTGGTAATATGCTAGAACCTCTGACAAATTTGTTTACGTTAGCATAGGCCTTGAAGTGACATGTCTTAAAAAGCTATGAACTAGCATTACCTCTGCTTGCTTTGAGCTAGGAGGTCACGAGCACTTCAGTTCCTCTATCTAGCAAGATAAATTTGCTCTGAGACTTCAATCTGTAGCAGTTTTCATAAGAAAGGTGAATTTTCTTTGGTGTAGGTTTGGTTAGGGACAAATAGATTTTCCTCCTAATGGCTATCAGCTGCTCCAGAGAGGGTTAAGATATGTATCATCTCGGGTTGGATTTATTTTGTGTAAGCGTTAAAGGTGATCATTATTACGTGCTTCCAAGTTTGCAGAGTAAGAAGACAGAATATGGTTGACTGAGTGAAAGCATCTTTGTGGGCCTCCATCTTGGACTGTGTAGAAAATGCTGAGACACTAAATATATGTTCAGCTTGGTATCTAAAATGTGAAACTGATCCATACAGATGGATGTAGGATCTCCTCGAGTTGAACAAAGACATGAAAATACTGAGCTACGTTAATAGTCATGGGCATAAGTATGGACTTAAACACTTCTGATTGCATGATGCGAAGGAAACTGGGTAGGGTAGTCTCATCCTGCTGGTGAAATGTATTGTTCTTCTGTAGAATTATCTGGCTGGAGGTGGCCTCCGAAATGTAATTGCAGATACTTGGCAGCGTTCCACTTTAGGAAAGGAAAACTTCTTAAGGAGTCAGTCCTCAGTGCTTCAGCTACAGCAGGTCTCTTGAATGCTCCTAAGTCTGACATTAATCCAGACTATGAAACTATAACGTGTTTTGACTGCATGCTCTTCTGTTTAATGCTTGGCAGTTACCCTAAAATTCTAAGCTACAATAACTGATAAGTAAAGAGATGTTGCTTCTAAAGCTTGGTTTCATTTTGTTTTTCCCCACTGCCAAAACTAGGATAAAGCAGGATGGCACGAAAGACCATAGTGGTCTTCTAGATATTAATATCCTGGGTAAAGCAAAAGAAATCTGTTCCTGAAACAGTGCTGTTAATAGCAGGTGCTATTTACTAGCATATGCTTTTATTTTCTTGGAGCTTTTATTTGATATTGGTTTTGTCTGAGTTTTTGCTCATTTTTAGTTTGCACTGTTAAAACTGCAGTGGTTGTCTTGAAAGCCCTTTACGAAGAGCTGAAGAAATTGTTGTCACTTATCCTGTTGGGGTTTTTTCACAGAAATTCAATGTCCTCATTAAGAAAAGGAAATAACGAAAACCGCAAGAGCATATTTTATACCACTGATGAGTGGGAACTGCTGGATCCATCCCCAAAAGACTTGGAGGACTCCATGGCCCTGGAAGAAAAGAGGAAACACCTGGCAGAAGGAAGTAAAGGTAGAAGTGGAGAGGAAAGAAGGGGAGCATGTGCCTTATCTTGTTTGTTGTAGTGTACTGTGTTATGTCTGTGTTCAGGAAGTGAAGGTTATCTTTTCTTCAGAAACCATATCCAGCATTCTCTAAGTTCTTCTATAAAAAACCTCCTTCCTTAACACGTGCGCGTAGAGTCTCCTGTCGTTCAGGTACAGTAGAATAATTACGAAGCCTGGTTACCTACTGTTTCAGGACCCTCGAGCATGTTGCCATCTCCAGTTTTGTCACTTAAGTTGAAGTTACAGGATGAAAAGGGGGATTTTGAGGCTTTTAATTACTCAGTTGAGTGTCAGCCATTGGAGCAGAATTGTCTCTGGACTCTGAAGTGTGTGTATTTGTGTTATGTCACCTCACCTCAAATGGGGGGAGACAGGGGGATGTGTAGTGATAGCTCAGCTGTGCGTTGCAGCTGGTTCTCACATTTGACCAGTGCCTGCCATAACCTTGTGAGGAGGGCATTTGTGTACAGCTCCTGAAGAGCACTTCAGCTGATGTTGGAGTGACTTAATCTGTTAGAAAACATCCTTCTCTCTGAGTGCTCCCATGGTTACATAAATGGTGGGGAAACCTTATGCCGAATGCCTTTTAGAAGAACAATATGCTATGACGTCAGTAGCATTTTTGCTCTGATAACTTCTGAGCAGTTAATTATTTGAAGTAAAGTTTACTTTGGTGTAGTTTGGGGTACCTTTTAGTTTCTCTAATGAATTGTAACGTTCTCTTCATGTCATTTTACAAGTATTAATTTGAACTAAATCTTTTATCTGGGAGGGGGTGGAAGACTTTGAGCTATATACTTTTCCCACGAAAGGAAGCAACTTTGAAAACGAGGCCTATTTCACACTATTGTATAGGGCTGTTTAAATGCTGCTTAGAGTCTAATTTTAATGGCTGTGTTTTTAAAAGGAAATCTGAATGCTTTGCAATGCCCTTTTACTAAGTGAACTGAACTAGAAGCAATTGTTTTATGCAGGACTGACGAGTTCAGCTTTTCCATTTGATTTTGGCCGCATCCCACACAAAACAAGACGCCCGTTGAAAGACATGATTGGATCGAGCAAACGGAGCAGCAGTGACTCTTCTCCAACAGAGTGGTTCTCTGGTAACGGCAACAAACTAGTCTCTGAACTCCAACTGAAGTATCAAAGCCAGCAAGAAGAATTGGAAAAGCTGAAGAAAGATCTTTTGAGCCAAAAGGTAATGAAGCCTCTGGGCAAGGTGTGCAAAAGCAAATGGATCTGGCAGGTGATTGTGAGTTTACCCTTTGGCTGTGTAACTGCCTTGAGAGCTGATTGCTTGTTATAAAGTAATGGTGCTAAATGAACCATTGGTTATGAAAAGGCTTGAAATTACTAGGATCAAATTTTACATCTGTTGAAGTTGAGATCCCTGAACTAAACTTCCCTTTGCATAGTGTTTACGATCTTGGTGTGTGTATATGTTTGTTTCTGTCTAAAGCTAGCTTTCTCAGTGTCTGCCAGGATCCTGGCATGGTATTGGCACAGCTTCTTTCACCATTAGTATGTGTAATCCCCAAGGATCTTCTCCTTTCAAGTTCCTTATTTAGTTTGGGTTTTGTTTCTTTTAATTCTGGACGTAGAGGGAGGGGAGAAGGGGAACTGAGTTCTATCTCCCTTTCCCCCCCCGCCGCCTTTTCCCTCCCCTTCTGCCATCCCAGGAGTGATGATACTTGTCTTTTTTTTCGAGGGAAGAGTAGACAAAAGTGATAGATTTGTTAGATGGAGGTGTTTACAAAACCACATTTTCCACTTGAGAGCCTTTGATGCTGGGGTTTTTTTGGTTGGGTTTTTTTGCAAAGACCATAGAACCTCATTTTCTCCTTTGTGGCGAGTTAGTTACTTGGCTGGTTTTGTGGTGAGATTTTTAAATAGCCCTCCAAAGAGTTCTTGTTCAGCAAAGCAGTGTGTATTCTTGTTCTGCTTTTATTTTCCTTGCCTCTGTTGGGGAAGAGAGTGATTGGTTTCCTTTGCCATTCTGTAATGTTTACCTCTTCCCTTCTTTTTTTTTTTTGGCTTAGGTCCTCTTCCTAATTGTCCTCTTATCATAAGGCTTTTTACAAGTGGGCCTTTTTTGGCTTCCAAGTAACTGCTGGGCCACAGCTGTCAACTCCTCTTCCCAAACCTGTCGTGGCCTTTTTGGGGGGATCCTTGTATCAGTGAAAGATACTTAAGCCATCCATACAGGTCAGGCCCTGTAAGGTGTTAGCCTGCTAGAAATCATCACGCGTCTCCTTTTTCGTTAAGACACCACTATGAAGCCTGTCATAAGCTGATCATTCAGATGTAAAACCCATTCCAGAGCTTTCTTTGGTTTGACATTTGATTTCTAAGTTTCAAGGTCTGATAATTTAAAACTTCAGTACAGTCTTTTTTTTAAATTCCCAGGAACTTGTGCGACTTCTGCAGCAAACTGTCCGATCTTCCCAATATGACAAATATTTTGCAAGCCGTCTTTGTGAGGGGGTTCCCAAAGACAAATTAGAGATGTTGCACCAAAAAGATGACCAGATCTTGGGTCTCAACAACCAGCTTGAAAAGTTAAATCTGGAAAAAGATAGTCTTCAGCAGGAAGTCAAGAATCTGAAATGTAAAGTTGGAGAACTCAATGAGCAGCTGGGTATGTTGATGGAAACTATTCAAGCTAAAGATGAAGTGATCATGAAACTCTCTCGTCAACTCAGCGAATGTGAGGACAGTACATCCCCTCAAAGCGGAGCAGTAAATTCTGCCCAGGCCGTCTGTACTAATAAGGAACTACAGGAGCTGGACAGACTCAAAGTAAGAGCAATGTCTCCCTCTCTGTGCATAGGTGAATCTCTGCTCACTGTAAAAACTGCTGTCTGGTCTGCTATACTGTTTGAGGAGGTGACTATAGCAGTTCTCAAAGATACTCATCAATGAAGGCCTTCTCTCTTTGGAACCTAAAGCTTGACCTGTTACGTGGCAGTCTAAACAGGACTTGGATACTTTGAGCTGTCTGGATGTCCTTATTAGTGTCCCATACTTTCAGTAATTTAAGCACTGCTGTTGAGGAAGAGTGATGTGAGAAGTAGTTAAAGGAAAAGTAATGGCAAGAGGGAAAGTTGTAAGCATGGAGGAAAACAACTTAAACTCTTGGGGGCTGGGGCAGGGGGGCTGATCAAAACTGGAGGAAACAGTGTTATGTGGAATGGCAGAGGGGAGCTCCAAGGAGAGAAAAAAAGGAGTATAAGAACCTGGTTTACTAATGCTGCTCCAAATGTTATCAATGCATTTATCAATTGATTTATTCTAACCTATCTTGGTGAGTAGGTCAGAAGTTCTTAATGGAGTTACCCATTTTGCTCTAAGCATGCTTTCTTGCTTGGATAAATGTTGTATTCCAAATCTGTTAACATTCCACATGACTTGGAGTACAGGTTTTAAATGACCTACATGTAGAAACATTCAGTTTTCTTTCCTGTATGTGAGCTTGGGAAGTCTTGGAAAATAAAATTGAAACTAGAAATCCATGATCTAGACAGAAAAGCAGACCAACGCTTGCAGGCACTGCGGACTGTGGGAGTACTGTAATTGTTGGGAGGGTACCAATGTTCCCTCCTCCCACAGTCGCAGGTTTGGGAGGTAATGTTTGTAGCGTGGAGCAGAGTGGGTTAGGAAAGAAAGCTTATTGCTGAGGGTTTCATTTTTTGTGTGGAGGCAGACATTAAACTTGTACTTTAAGTGAGGGCTTTTGGGGAGGTAACCAAGACCCAGGGAGCACTTGCCCTGACTTGTGTTACACAGAATGTGCTGGCTGAGGGGCAGGACTGTGACATCTCTGGTGTGTTCAGCACCATGTTTCTCTTTCCCCCACTGGTGCAACCTCAAGGGGATGGGTCCACCTCGTGACAGCCAGCAGCAACCAGCTGCCTTCTGTTGGGAGCACAGCACTGGAAGGGATGCAGGTGAGGCACAGCACCACCCTGCGCACCTCTGCTCCTGTTTGGAATGTGGCTTTGACTTACAGGAAGACTGAAAATAATGTTTGATTTCATCCTGATATTTTTAATAAGACCTCTGAGCTTGTTCTGTGTGCTGATGTAGGCTTACTCTGGTAGGCATTTGTGGTTTGTGAGAGATTTTTATTTAAAATACACCTTGTTTTTCCTACCAACAGGACAATCTTCAGGGTTATAAGACCCAGAATAAATTCTTAAATAAGGAGATTTTGGAACTTTCTGCTCTACGAAGAAATGCAGAAGCGAGAGAGAGAGAATGGCAAGCAAAGGTCAGATTAACGCAGCCTGGTTTCGTTTTGGCAATGTCTGAATTGGTTTTCAAAAATTCCATTGTAAATCTATTCAGGGAATGTAACTGTGGAATGGAAATGAAATACTGAAATATATTAAATGTGACACATGAAAAAATTAAAATCCCCCCAACCCAATCCTTACAGTCTAATTTTTTTTTTTATGGATTCTTGAGAGAAGTAATTCACTTCAGAATCATGTTAACCTGTGGAACTTGTGCACAACTTATGAACCCAGGCATGGATATTTCTGAAAACATTGTTTCTTCAAAATTAAGGATGATGTAATTTTCTTGAAGGGTATGGGAGACAGGATGTGTAAGGATTTGGTATGTCACAGAGTAGGGCTTTCTCCTTCTGAGCATGAAGTTACAGTATGGTGAATGCAATGTTAGAAGTCAACTTCTGCAGAGTGCAACTTGGAGTGTAGGCAAGTTGCAGGTGAATAACGATGTCCATTGCCTGGGGCTAAGAAAATATGTACACTTCTGTAGCTAAGGCAAGATATGTGTAGGTGCAGTTTGGTTGGGTTTGCTTTAGTTACTTCAGAAAGGATGTGTACAGCGGCCAGGCCTAAACGTTGGGGTTTTGGCACAGAGCTGTGTGTCTAATTCCTGCTGTTAGCTAACTTATATCTTCAAAATTCCATTTAAATTATTTTCGTTCAAACCTACATATACTAGAGCTATTAATTTAAAAGTGGGTGACAGTTGAATTGTTCTTCATACCATGTAATGGTAATTAAAGCTTGCTCAGGTGTTCTGCATGCAAATGTACACATGGCAGAAAGTCTCTGGCCTACTCTTCTGCCTTAAAAGGCTTTCCTTAAAAAGCCATGAGTATGTGAGGCTTCTTTCCCAAGTACTTTGTATACAGAATTTTGCAGGAGTGTAATACAATGCAGGCATAATGTTTTATTTTCTGCGTATAAGGGTCGCTTTATTTTTGCGCTACTACAAAAGTGGGGAAGTCAAGCTGACTGGTTTTGACTTAGAGGTCTATAAGCACATAAGTTACTAGAATAATATTGAATCAGATCTTAAAAGAAAGCTTTGGCAGACTTTATATCATGTTATTTTCTGCAGTATACCAGTCTGGAAGCCAAACTCTGTCAGGTAGAAAGTAAATACTTGATCTTGCTTCAAGAAGTGAAAACTCCTGTTTGTTCTGAGGAGCAGAGTCCTGCTCGTGAGGTCATCGCACAGTTACTGGAAGATGCCTTGAAAGCAGAAACTAGTGAACACCCAGAACAAGCGTTTTTCAAACCACACCTGGTCAGGTAATTTGGTCCTATTAAAGTATAGGTTTGTGTGTCTTCGTCACCGGGCCTGGTTCTAACACTGGAAAGCAGACAGTGGTGATACATTTGCAAGATCTGGGCTTTTTAATGTGCTTCTTTCCATGAATGACAACATAATCACAAAATATTTTGCATGTATAAACACATCTATAATTTGTTTGAGGATAAAAGACTCAAATGTTGCTGTATAGCTGCTGAAGAGATGGGTTGATGTGAAGTGATTATATTCTTAAATTAATTGGTTCATCAGTGTGGTAATATATATATAGAAATATGGGCAGAAAGGCTGTTGTATAGGGAATCATAAAAATAATAAAGGATATACTATAGGGAAATGTTTAAATAATAATTCTT
Source organism: Porphyrio hochstetteri (assembly GCA_020800305.1). Taxonomy (NCBI): domain Eukaryota; kingdom Metazoa; phylum Chordata; class Aves; order Gruiformes; family Rallidae; genus Porphyrio; species Porphyrio hochstetteri. The sequence continues at coordinate 10,272,399 of CM036915.1, read as the reverse complement.
AAAACTTGGAAGCTCTGGGTTTAAGTGGCTTGAGGAATATTTGGAGTAACTTCTGGATGGGAACTTGAGAGTTTCGGGGCCACTGAACACACTTTTAAAAGCTTTGTCTTTTTTTTTTTTTCTTTCCTTCTCTGTTTTAGTGAATATGATATATATGGTTTTCAGACGGTCCCTGAGGATGATGATGATGAGGAGAAACTAGTTGCAAAATCCCGAGCTTTGGACCTGAGATCGCTGTCTCTCAGTGAAAATAGAGAGATCTCCACAGGAGTGAAATGGGAGAACTATTTTGCAAGCACAATGAATAGAGAGATGATGCGCTGTGTAGAACTCAAGAACCTTATTCGATCTGGAATTCCACATGAACATCGCTCCAAGATGTGGAAATGGTGTGTCAATCTCCATGTTAAAAAATTCAAGGACAGCACTGTTCCTGGGTACTTTCAGACCTTGCTTCAAAATGCTCTGGAAAAACAAAATCCTGCATCTAAACAAATTGAGTTGGATCTCTTGAGAACTTTGCCAAACAACAAGCATTATTCCTCCCCGACATCTGAAGGGATCCAGAAGCTGCGAAATGTGCTACTGGCATTTTCCTGGAGAAATCCTGATATAGGATATTGCCAAGGGCTTAACAGGTAAGATTTTGCAAGTCTTGGTATAATGAGGCAGTGCAACACTTAATGAGCCTTTCAAACCACACATCTAGCAACATGCGTTTGGACAGACGTTTCCTGTATGGGTTGGATGTTCATAACTCAGAATGCTTTAATTAACAAGTAACTCAGGTTTTTTAGAAGACTACAAGATGACTTGGACCACGAAGCTTGTAAAATCAGCTTGGTAAAAGGACTGGAATTAACTCATGGAAGAAATGGGCTACTTAAATGTAGCTTTACCTTGTCTTCATGTCAACAGTAAGGGATCTTTTTGCTTTTGTGTGCAAGAATTTGTTAGATCTTTTCGTTTATTTTCAAACAAGCAGAAATAAATGCTTGAAACTGGTGGTGGGGTTTTTTAAACTTCTAAGGCCACAACTTTTGGCATTGTCCTTAGGATGTCTTCAGTCATTAATGAATTTAAGGATGACACTGATGTTACAAGTCTAAGAGAAATGTGAACTCACTTTAATTGGTGTTTGCTCTAGTAGTTGTGGTACTTGGAGATCTGTAGTGAAGGGAGGTGTTCCTTGCAGCAGGTATGTTAGTCTAACACCCTGCTTCAATCCCAATGATGTAATACTACAGATGTCTGTTTGTGCACAGATTTATGTACTAGGGTGGGGTAAAAGTTCTTTTAGCTGTATCATTTGAAACCACCCTGAAGAACGGGTAGAATAGATCTGTGAATAATAGAGTAGAAGTAGCTAAGTGGTGTGGTAGTAGTAGTAGCAGAGGTAGTGAATATGTAGCAATAAGTATTCTTTTTCTGAGCATAGGTCACTAGTGGGTATGTTCTGTAAGTAAATCATACGTTTTTAGTATTAATGTTGTTGCTGGCATGTCCCAAGACATGTGAAGAACACAGCTACTGTAGTCAGGGAGCAACAAGGTTTTGTGACTAGAATGTGTTAGGAATGCTTTTGATGTGTTTGAACTTTCTGTGCAGCAGTGTTTTGTGTGCACATATGTGGTTTTACCACACAATTCTGTATTTGGGTTTACATGCAGAAGTTAAAAGCAAATTAGATGATTATTCTGTGCTTTAGCCCTCTCAAGCTTTTAAAGCATGATCATCTAAGTTGTGTTACATCAGAAACACTTCATGTTGTTACAGCTCTGCTTGCATACAGAAATAGAAAAATGTAACTGGAGAAATTAATTGGAGAGAACCTTCATTCTCAAACTATCATGAAGTTACTGTTTGGTTACTTTTTTGCGCTTTCATAATACGTATTGGAAACAGGGAAACCAGGACTGCTGCTGTTTGTTTAATCTTTCCTTTTTTCACTTTAAGGAATTCTTACAAGTTCAGTCTTGGAAAAAATTGAGAGCTTTTTCTTTTCCTTGAAAGACAATTGTAGATAAAGACAAAAGGGTTATTTTCTATTTACCTTAATGGATATAAAGAAAACTTGCTAGGAAAGATTTTTCTGAATTTAAACTCTGAAATGCAAGAACCATCTGTTCTTTCTCCCCTTCGATAAGGAAAGACAAAAGCCTGGGAAACAGTAGTGTATTTAGGACTTGAAAGATTTTAATTGTTTTACCCTATTTCCTGGAAAAAACGGGTTCTAGTAAATCTCTCATTTAACTGAACAAACATGGTGTGACTGAGAAGGCATCTTGGTGCCCTGTTTTGCTGTTTATTGTTCTCCTAATATGCTGAACAGAAACAAAGGCTTTCATTTAATTCTTAATACATTGTGATACTACAATAATACTTTTCTCCAAATAAACCCTATTTTCAGATTGGTAGCGATTGCACTTCTGTACCTGGAACAGGAAGATGCTTTTTGGTGTCTGGTAACAATAGTGGAAGTTTTCATGCCTCGTGATTATTATACCAAGACACTGCTAGGATCTCAGGTATGTGGTCTGCCAGAACAAAGCCTGATCCTGTAAACTGCAGCCAGTTAAAAACTTCTCTCTAAAAAGCCCTTTCTTGGGGTTGTGTTGAATTGGCAGGGGTGCATTCCAGGCACTAGGACCCTTGTTTGGACAAGGACTCTGAGTACAAAAACATTGAAATAATTACTTGGGGACCTGCATGGAGCTCCAGTCCTTAATCCTTCTCCTCATCATTAGTTTCATAACAGATTGACCTGACATCATTTCTTTCCTCAAAATTGGGATGGGTGGGATCATGGTATGGACTTTTTAGGGGAGTAGGGATGAGGATGTGCTTCACAGTACCAGGTGTGGTATGCACTGTAGCACGTCTCCGCTTCCAGGCGATGCTCTGGTATGTGCTGCCTCCTCCTTCCAAGGCTTTCCCTGGCTTCTTGTCTCTTGCAGTGCGCCTGCACCAGTGCAGCACTAGTGACCTGGAGTAAGAACTTCATAACATCTGCATGTGAGGAGTCTGGGGGTGGTTTGGGAAGCAAAAGAGTTGTGTCAGCAAGGGTGCTGTGCATTGGGGTGGCCATGTATGTTTTGGGTGGATCTAGCTTGGAAGTGTTAACTAGGCAGTCTTAGATTTCCTGGTTAGCTCTTGAAAAACTCGTGCTTACAGATTAACAGCACTGCATTGAATCATATCAACACACATATTGGAAAATAAGAGCAATAATGTCATGTTTGTCATCTCTGTAGGTCGATCAACGAGTATTCAAGGATTTAATGAGTGAGAAGCTTCCACGACTGCATGCTCATTTTGAACAATACAAAGTTGACTACACTCTTATAACTTTCAACTGGTTTCTCGTGGTATTTGTGGACAGTGTGGTTAGCGACATACTATTTAAAATATGGGACTCATTCCTGTATGAGGGACCAAAGGTGAACAGAGCTACCTAAGGTTTTGGGTTTGTTGGGTCTTTTCTCACTAGTTACATAGTAACAAAATACTGTGATGGTTTTGAGTGCAGGCTGGAAGAAGGATGTTTCACAAGAATCCTATCACTTAAGATTGCTGTTAGGGGAGGGGAAAAAAAGCGGAAATGTGCATAAATAACCAGTGAAAACACTTTTCCCAATTTATTTGTGTTCTGCAAGTTAAGAGCTTGAGTTCCATGGAAGACTGCTAAATGCTAAGGACTTTACTTTCACCACCCACCTTGGGTTTTTTACCCTTGAAAAATAAAAGGCAGTGTTGTTAACTTCTTACATGCAGCTGTCAATCAGTTACAGGTAATTAGATAAAAATGAGAACTATTCTTACAAAGAAGGAAATTTAAGCCAAGGAGATAGGAATTAGAAATGCTGAACAGATGTAAAAATTAGCTGTAACCAAGTGCTAACACTTACCTGGTTCTGCAGCCACTATTTGTTTTATTTCTGCAGCCTCTTAAAGCAGAGCTGGCAAACAGTGACTACCTGGGCTCCTCTCTTATAAATCAAGGGGTGGAGGTGTGAAAGAATTTTCATGTTTCCTACTTGTTGAATTGCAAAATTGGTGCAGCAAAAAAAATTGGCTTCAAACACTGTGGTAACACTGAAGGTGCTGTAGGCAAATGGAGAGAACAGGAGAGTTAGAAGTAGAGAAAAACAGTGTGTTCGCTAGATGTGGTGTTGGCCTCACCTGAGCATTCTAACACACAGTGGCATTTTGGTTGTGCCTTCATCCAGCTTGAAGCATCCTGGTGTTTTGGCAAGGCAGCCAGGTACAGACTGACCAAGTCCAGAACTTGCTGAAGCCTTGTCAGAAGGAAGGGAAATTGCGCTGCTTCCAGCTAAGGCCAAGGTTGGCTGACAAACTGGTATCAGAACTTCCTTTGGCATCAGACCCCCAATGCAATGGGGAAATGCAATGCACTGAAAACAACCTGCCTAAAAAGCACAATGTTATTTTGGCTGTGAAGTAACTTGATAATTGCATTCCACAGGCCCAGCAGTCTTTGTTCAAGAAATGAATTAGGAATTCAAAACCTCAAAGTGTGTTTACACCCTATAAATGCAACATTGTGTTCTCAATAAAACTACAGAACACCTTGTCTCGGTTACAGGCCACAACCCTGAACTTGCCTTACCAATGTTTTGGTAGCTTTTGGGAATGGGGGATGGGGCTGGGAGTGGCAGGGAAGGGAAGTAGAGGAAGGTGGGGTTAGAGACCTTGAATGACACTCTTACTCTGAATTTATAATACGTAGTAAAGACAGTGAATGCCTTCTGATCTTATGACGAGCCAACCATTGTATGTGTGTTTATCAGGTTATATTCCGATTTGCCCTGGCACTTTTTAAATACAAAGAGGAGGAAATCTTAAAGCTGCAAGATTCCATGTCCATTTTCAAGTACCTTCGGTATTTCACGCGCACAATACTCGATGCTAGGTGGGTAACTTGGACTTGGGTGTGATGGGGAGGTGTGTGGTGGAGCATGCAATAAGTCTGTTGTGTTTTCTTTTCTTAATTTTGGTTTTATTTAGATCAGAGATGAAACAAACTACTGAGATGTCTCACGTAGTCTTATCTAGTGGAGACAAAAGCACAAGTGATGAATGCATAATTGTTAAGTTTTGGGTATGATAAAGATTACTTTGCCAGCCTGGCCTTGTTTAGCATGGCAGCAATGATGAAGCATTTCAACCATAGGTGAAGCCTCGCCCTGCATTGTGGGTACAACTTAGGTTGTAAAATGGTTTATGATAAATAGGAATGCATCCTGGCTCAGGTATTTAAAAACATGATCTATGACCTGTTAGGTTTAGATTTTCTCATGAATGCATGGGCTAATGCCACAAAACACCAGCTGATTTTAAGATATACTTTGAAGCAGAGAATAAGCACAAATTAGGTAGTCTTCTGTTTTTTGGTCTTTGGATAGGAATTGCAGCATGTTAATTAGGGTCTAATGTCTTTAGGTTCCTAGTTTCGAGACTGCAGGGGGCAGATTAATCTTAAAAAGAAAATTATATCTGGATTGGTTTAATGTTAGTGTCTGTTCCAAACATCCCACAAACTCACAGGTTTTGGTTATGAAGCTGTGAAAAAGTTTGAGGTGGCTGAGACGGGGGTCAAGCACCAAACAGGCTCCCCAGGGAAGGGGTCACAGCACCGAGCCTGACTGAGTTCAAGAAGCATCTGGACAATGGACCCAGTCACCTGCTCTGACTTGTCTGGCTCTGTGTGGAGCTGGGAGTTGGACTTGATGGTCCTTATGGGTCGCTTCCAACTCAGGAGCTTCTAGGATTCTGTGATTTTTATTTTTTTAAAATCAGTACAAAATCCTGCACTAGCATCTGAGATGCTTATTTTTATAGCCACAGATTCCATATGACCTGAGACTTGTACTTTGGCTCCTACTGCAAGAGCTATTTTTTAATTTTTACTTCCTGGGTTTCTGTTTTTGACTTTAATGAAATTAAAAGTGAGGAATCTCACTTTGTGCTTCAGAACGATTGCTGGGACTGTTCTGCAACTGATTTAAATGGTTAAAGTCCTGATAACAGATGTTGCTTGTGCTGCTGAAACCTCTCCAGTAACTCTTGAGGGGAAGTTGTGAGCTGCTTTGTATTCTCGAGTTCCCGCTTTTGATTTAAAAAATGCTGGGTAGCTGTACTCAGCTGAACTGCTGATTCCGATTCTGGAGGGGACAGAGGAATGTGTACTTGATTTTTGGGAAGAGGGTGCATATATTTTTAAAAGAAAACAATAAACGAAATAGCCTACGTATTGATTACAAGATATCCACAAGACTGTGTCATAGCTTATAATCAGCTGTGGAATATGTAGTAGCAGTAGTACCACTCAGTATTCCCAGAAGCTAAAGGTTGCAGGGGAGGGTGAATCTTTTTGCTCTCAGGTAATTTGAAGAAAAAGTGATCAGAACTGCAGATTTGGGTTCTCTTTCGTTTTCCAAGTACATAACTGACGTGGTATCTTGGCTTACCTGTCTGAACTTTCTGGTGCTGCAATAATGTAGTTTAAAGATGTTTAATATTGCTGGAACATACCGTATTTGGGTGTTAACGGTTACTAGCTTTTTTGTGGCGGAATGATAGTGTGATGCACCATAATTCTGGAGGGATGATGGGCACTCTAGTGGTGCTTTGTTACATGATCTGATAAGCTTGAGCTGACACTAGCTCAGAGACCTGTGTACCAGCCAGCAGAATCCCAGAGCTTTCTCACTGTACCATAAAGTTTGGCTTTTCTATATTTTGTGCTATCCCTGGCTTTCTCTGGTCTCTTGCACCGCTTGATGATCTTGGATAACTTGAGCTGACTGTCCTGGGAGTGAGCAAGCTTCAGTGAGTTACATGGAGAAAGTTATCCAGTCTGTAATGGGGTAACTGGATGTACTGAGTATTCACTCTGTCCAAGCTCCCATCTTCTGCTCAGTGCTCTCAAGGCTGTAATTGCTGTAGCATTATATAGAGTTTGCAGGTGGTTGTGCAAACTGCTGAGCATTCAATAACACATGATCACTCAATGTAACTTCAAAACCAAGTGCTTTATAGACCTTTCTTGCAGTAATGGTAACACTTGAGACCTGCCAGGTATGTGAAGGAGACTAGAGCTGTATATTAAATATCAATAAGAGAATGATATGAATGAAGTTCAAAACTGATTTTAAGAAATCCCAGTTATGTTTGTTTTCTAACCTTCTGTAATCTCCTAGGAAACTGACCGGTATTGCTTTTGGAGACCTGAATCCTTTTCCCTTACGTCAGATCAGAAACCGGAGGACCTATCACCTGGAGAAAGTGCGTCTTGAACTAACTGAACTAGAAGCCATTCGTGAGGATTTCTTGCGTGAACGAGACACGTGTGTAGAAAAAAGAGACCTTATTAGTGATGATGAGGAGGATAGTTGAAACAATTCAACACAAACTGTTCTTTGGGATTGTGACCAAAGTGAGTTAACCTCCAAAACACTTTATTAATCCTGTCAAACAGAATGTAAACTAGTTGCTTTTGGAAATATGCAGGACAGATTTCCAAACCCCAGCACTTTGAGAAATACTGCTTTGTATGGAGGCCAAACACTTCTGTTTACATTTATGTTCATGGAATTGTATGTAGAGCACTTAATACCTGTCTTAGTTTAGTCAGTCAGCTGAATTGCCAGTTGTTTTCCTGCAGTGCGCTGTTAGTGCCTGGATGTGAAGCAGTGGTAAGGAAAGTCAATGACTTGTTTACTACATTCATTGCTCTTCTGCATTGGTTTTGGTTTTTCAATGTAATCATGTGTTTCTGTAGCGCAGGTTCAGTGTGGGAGGAAATCGTGGTTCTGATTTCAGGTTGGTTTAATACATGACTTTGATCATGTTGTCCTTGAATAAACTAGCCATTCTAGAGGTGACAAACCAGAAGAGTATGGAAGGAAGCACTGGAAGAACTTCAACTTCCCTTTATCTTTTCCTGAAGTGAAGTGAAACGGATCATCGAACACAACACTTGACTATATGTACTTAAAGGTAAAATAAGTAGCTGTTTGTCACTGAATGCTCAGTACATACTGAAGCAGTGGTATCAGACTTCATTAATGCTTTTCTGGGCAGCAGTGTTCATAAAGATTCTTATTCATGCGCAGGGGTTTATAGATCAAATTCTGTTTAGTCAGTTTTATTTCTAATCACTTCTTTGATTACAGCATCTCAAAGCCACAACCAAAACCCAGCTGTTACAGAAGAATGATGGAGCTTGACACACGAGTACTGTGTTTCAGTAGCTCATCAGTTATGTGCCTGTTGGAGGTTTCTGTTTCTTATGGTTTTAATGTTCCTTCCTATTTAGGACTTAAAGTAAGATGAAGTCTTGATCTTTAAGAAGAAACATAGCATTCTCTTTGCATGAATGTGTAACTGTAGTACAATAGTGGTAGCAATAGAATTCCTGAAACACATACTCCTCAATCGATCAGTCCAAGGAGCTTAAAGGTCAGCATGGACACAGGCATTCAAGGTCCTTTTCCAGGAGAAAAACGTAAAATTCTTCTAATGTGCTCAGCTTTGTGCACGTCCTACGGGAGAGCTGTAAGGAAACATTTGGGTGTTTAGCTGCCATGTCTCTGACTATGGAGGTGTGACTGGAGGCCGCTCTCTCATTTGATGACTAGCAATATGCTTTAAGTAGTTACGAGGATGTGGAAGGCTTTTTTTCTTGCTGGCTAGTCTCTGGACTTATATGGTATTCCTCCTTGAGCCATTGGCTCTTCAGAATGTTGCATTGACTTAAATTTTGGGTCATGATGAAACTATACTCAAGTACTAAGCCGCCAATAGCTCAGCTCTGAGAAAGTAGTTAATTGCCAAAAAACCTCTGGTGGTCGGGAACAGTCAAGTGCATCAAAATTCTACTTGGTGTGTTTCCTTTTTGTTTTCTGAGAAAAAGTAGGACTTCTTTATCCAGGTGTACTCGTGTAATTGGTTTAGAAAACTTAAGTGTGTATAGGGAGAAATCCTGCTTCTGTTTCACAGCACTTTTTTTTTCCTGAGAATGTATTTGTAGCCTTCTCTAAGCGTATTATCAAACAGTTTATTTGGAAGGGAAATATTTAATCATTGGGGAACATAACTTAAAGGACTACTTTTGATATAAAATGTATGCTTATTCCTATATGACATAGAATTTTGAATTAGCCAACATCCTTGCTAACAAGGGACACATGGTATGGATATCTAGATTTGTTATTTGTCTTCTAAAATATCCCCTACCTTCTCTATTGTAAGCCGTAGTTTGGGGTGTTTTATTCCCTAGTTACTCTTGGTTCTGTACTTGAGTTTATTAGGCAGGTTTTTCATGTTATTGCATGTACTGTATTTCTTTTTTTTTTACTTACAAACTGTGTTTGAATATAAAAATGGGACCAGGTTTTCTAATTTCCTAGTTACCCTGTCTTGGTTTTGAAAGAGCTGGTCTCTAAATCAATCTGTAATGTCCACTTTGTTTAATCTTGTTTTCAAGTGTTAAACCTTTCTGAGCTGAAGATTCCCCTTCCAGTGGCAAAAGATGAAGTGTTAAGGTGAAGAATTTAGAAGTACATATCTACTCTATTCACTTCTTCACTGTGAGCCAGTCCTACGACTTCATGAGGTGTTTTCAGACTGATCTCATTGAAGTCTGCAGTTGTGAGGATAAAACTAATGCTGGGGCAGCTGCTGAGGAAGGTCTGTAGCTGACAAAACATGTTGCAGGACTTGTTCTCTTTTTTTTTTTTTACAGTTATGCTGATGGTAAAATTAGTGTGTGTGTGTTTTGTTATATAAAGTTGTTGCCCAATTGTACAGTAAAATTCAGTAGTTTTGGTTTTAAGCCACTCTGTGAATCTAATACATGAATGTTAGGGAGCTTATGGAAATCATGTTGCTTCTGGCTATTTTGTGAGCTTGCAAATATGAAATAAGTCGATGCTGTTACACTCCAGTTCCCAGCAAGCGGCTGGTTTCAGTTTAACTGTTGTTACTGATGCTTTGGTTAAAAGGTCAAAAAATTGCAGAGGCTTCTAACTTCTGACTACTAGAAGTCCAGGTAGGACCAAAATGAGATGAGTGTAGCAGGAAGCAATGTCAGGGCAAGCTTGCCTTGCCCTTGAGAATGTCTTCAGATGAGTATTAGTTTTCTAGTGGCACTTAATCTGGTAACTATGAAGGGTATTAACTAAACCCAGTGAAACCAAGCAGAATTAGTGTGTGGCTCAACGGCCTGTGAAAACTGAACTGCACAGATAGGAAGTGTTTGTTTAGGGGCAAACTTCCCAAAGGACACATGAAGATTTTACACTCCTGCCTGCCGCTTAGAAGTGACCTTAATTGACCTGTTATTGCAAGTCAAGGCTGTCAAGACTAATTTTTTTTCAACCAAAATATGAGTTCCTTGTGTATTGTTCCCAGTATATGTGATGCAAACCAAACCACTAAGTCATGTCTCTTAGAATATTCCACCATCTCAATACACATATGCATGGCTTCTTGCTTTGAACATTCCATTATCTTCTGTGAAACAGGTAAACAATTGGTGCACTACACCTCTAGATATGAAAACGGCACAGTACTTCCTTCAGCTGTACCTGTATGTGTGTGCAAGTAGTGCTGTTATCCAGTGCTATCAGACTGTGTGGTGGGGGTGTTTTACCAGCTGTGTAATTGATGAAAAGGATTTTTTGTTGCCCATTAAATGTCTTCTGTGAGAGACTGATTCACCCATTTCCCCATAGTCTTTGTAAAGATGGTAAGGTACTTCAGCAGAGAAGGCAAGCTGTTCTGGTTTTTCTTCTTCCTTAAGACATCAGGAATGAAAGAATGATCTTAAATTAGGTAGAATTGTATGTTCAGTCATGCTTAACGGGGAAATGGAAAATTAATCAATTTCATGGAATTGTGTAGCTGTTGAAGTGAATGTTCCCTTAAGTGCCATGTTTAAAAACTAGCAATATGCGGTACAAGACATTTGAATCACAAAACCTAAATGATGTTATTTTGATAAAGATTGATGTAAAGAAAAAAATAAACTGTTTATTACTTTATAGCTTGCTCTGGTTCTTTTATTGTTTTGTTTTTCATAGCAGATGGAAATAACTGCACTGCCATCAGAACCAAACAGTAGTAAAGCTGGTGGTGTGGTCTGATAATGCGAAGTGAGAGAGTTTCTGTAGAGGAACATATCTGCAAATTGGGCTTGGAAGGACGAAGTGAACTGTAGACATGTTGTGTACAGGTGATAGTGACTGGATGAACTCCTGGTTGGTGCCCTTACTTTGTGGGGGAGGAGGGAAGGGGAGAGGAAGTTAAACTTGCATGTGTTCCCAGGGAACAGGTTTCCAAAGCAACTTATGTATTATGATATCACCTGACACCAAAAGGCTCTTTGGTAGGCTTGGGCACTGATGTTCTGATGAAGTCTTTGGTAGCCAAGTGCATAATGTCAGCTGCTTTGAAAATTTAATGAAGTACTAAATTGATTTGGAAATCTAGCCTCAATTCCTGTATTTCAGATACAATGTTTTGCATTTTGGAGTTACCTTGGTTGCCTTGGAGAGGCTATCAAGTACCTCAGCTCCTTCAGGTGCAAAACATAACAGCTAAATGTTTGTGAAAGGGAAAAAGTAAGAGTTTAGAGATCACTTTGACTGCACGTCCAAGCAGATCTTTCATAGTAGAGGTGAACAGTGCACAGTTCTTGTCCTCTGGCTCTGCTGCAGGAGAGCAAGCTGTTCATAGCACAGTTGGAACTATGTTCAAAGGGGTTGCAAAACAGGATAGAGAGCAGCAATTAAGGCAGAACATTACTATGGCCTAAGAACCTCTTGTCCTGTATTCTGAAAATTTAAGTCAAAGGAATAAACAGATAATTCTAGGAAGTACCGAGGGAGCAATGTCCTCACTTGGATGCTGAACATAGAATCATAGAATCATAGAATGGTATGAGTTGGAAGGGACCCCAAGGATCACAGAGCTCCAACCCCCATGCCACAGGCAGGGCCACCAACTTCAGGCCTGGATCTACACTAGGTTGCCCAGGGCCCCAACATGTTTAGCTTGAGTAGGTTGTGTTTCCCAAGCGGCTGCTGGGGCCTGTTAAAGGACAGGCAAGGATCACTTTTCCTCACACGCTCAGCTTGAGACATCTGTTCTCAGTGGAACTGCAACAAGGATGTGAGTGTGACTGATGGCACATATAGCTGATCTAAGTTAAATGCCTTATTCCTAAGAAATGTGTTAACCTAGCAAGGAGAAACACATCTTGTCTGAGCTGAGACCAAATACTGCCAGAGACTCGCTCTCTGCTCCGGGTGCCTCGGACACACAGAGAGCACACTGACATCTGCTTACAAAGTATGCCAGGTGTTTGTTTTCTGGGGTTTTCAGAAGTGCTAAACATAGCTTCCTTATCTGCAGCTCCTTGACCTCACTGGAAGCAGAATCCATGTAGTGCTGAAGCTTTAAGAATTCCCACATGTGAAGTGCATTTTTCACTCAGATAATGCAAAGGAAGGGTGTGCTCTGCCTTGGAAGCTTTCCCTCCTGGAAAAGAAGGTAAAAGGTTCAATCACAAGGATGTGAGTGGACTGGTATTTTCAGCATGATACTGTGCTGTAGAAGCTGTGCTTCTCCACAGTTACACCCATCTATAATGCCAGCTTTTCAGAGCATTAGATTAGCAAAATGCAGGACTATATGCTGAATGTGATAGAAGCTGAAATAGTTATTTAATAATAAAACTTACCTGTTCTCTACCTGAAATTAGCCTGGGGTGTTGTAAAGAGAAGTGAAGTAATTAAAAGATTCAATGCTAAACTATGCCTCATAAATGAATATGACTTTGGCTTTAAATAAGATACTCCTAGCCTTGAGTGACTGTATCCTGTGTGTTTCAAATGAGGTGTACCTTTTGTGTGTACAAACCAGTTATATTTTGCACTGAGCTCCTTCCAAGTCTTCATGGTTGAGCTTATGAACTGACTCAGTGATGTCTTTAGGCACTGTGATTGGTGATAACTGTAAAATAAGCTATTTACCTGACTTCATAAATGCAGGTGGTATTTTTCTGGTATTTAAGCCTGGGACTCCCTCTTCGGAACATAAGGTATTGCCTTCCTTCTTTATCACCTTCTAAAGGAGACATACATGCGTGACTTGGAGACATTTGCAGTTGCCTGCTTCAAATACTATTTGACGTAGAGTTTTCCTTCCCATTCTTGTCCTGTACACACATAAAGGCTTTTGGCCTGATTTGCCAAAGATGTAACAAAGTCTGAGTTAATGTTTTAAGGGTGAACAACTGAAGAACCATGTACAAGCAATATCCTGCGTGTGCCAAATCTGTATTTTGACTTGAAACCCTATGGACGTGGTATCAGGGATGAGATACTATCTACCCTTGCCCTTGAGAGACCTTGTAGGGCTGGCCAGCATATACAAAGTTCAAATCAGGGTTTTTCAGGATCTGGGGAGAAATTGTCCTGATCTGAAAAGCAGTTGTGGTCTTTCAGGGCAAACCACATTTTGTCCCTTTCCTTGCTGCTTGGAGCAAACAAAAGAGGTGGCTTCCTTGTGTGCCCTTTCCTCTGAGAATTTTGTAGGATTGCTGTGACTGTCATGTGATCATATCACATTGTAGACCTAAAGGTCTAAAGGTTGCCCTTGGAAACCTTTACTATTGCTCCTATTTCCTGTCCTCCACCCTGTGTAATTGGGAGAGCTGGGTGGAACTCGGGGTTTCGAACACGACTCCCAGGGCAGGCAAACAGGGGCACAGTTCAATCCTCTTGGAACAACTCAGAAGCCAAATTTCTTTTAAGGGTGATGATAACCCCACAAAGCCACTGCTGTTAGGCACTTGCCTGGTATAAAACTATTTTTAAAGACATCTCTCTTGGCAACTTACTGCACTGGAAACAGCCTGCCTATTTAAGTATGATAACTTGCTCTAGCTTGGAGTTATCTTAACTGCATGAAGCATTGGAAGTGAAGGCAGCCTGGCATTTATATTTTATCTGGAAGGTGTGAACAAGAGTGTATTATTTGTCATTAACAAATGTTAACTTGCCCAGAAGAAATTTAAGGAGACCAAACACTATTTATTGCAATTACTGTCTGCCAAATACAAGGAGAAAATCTGGTTTAACAGATCTTGGGAATGTCTTTAAGACAGGAGAGTAAATAGATGAAGGGTGTTATTGTGAGTAGCAAACATTTGGTCTAGAGCAGCTTGGGAAACAGTACTGTGAATGTGCGTAGTAGTGCACAAGGTTGCATTTTGCAATCCACAGTGGGGAAACTTGTGCTGTTCTTTCTATCGTAGTGGCTTCTTGAAACAACAGGGAATTTCACTGGGTTATACTGAGTCTCATAATACACAATATAGACTTGTTCTAGATTCTATACAAGCCTAAATACAAGGCTTACGCAAATGAAGTGCCTCTCTAGTGAATTCACTGGTCCAGCCTCATTTCTTGGGCATTACCATTACTATTCTGAATCTACTGAAGCAGAAGAAATCGGGTCCTATGTCTGAGTGATGATGGGCTAGAAGGCTTTAACTACAAAGCACGTGATCTGCATCTCACACAGGGGCATGTGAGGGTGTCACTTCCACGGTGATGCCAAGTGCAGCATGATTTGCCCTGTAGGCTACCCCCAGGCCTCGTTCATAGCACAGAGGTATTGTTGAAGCCACATCTGGCAGCTGCTGTGCTTATCCATGTGTCCCTCCTGAAACCGGTGTCATGGCAGCCTAACTCCACTTGCCCAGCGGTGAAATGGAGCACAAGCGGGTAAACAAGCAAGGACAGCGTTTGTTCCTTCTCAGGTGCGGGGCCCTTGGATCTCCCGAATAATGTGGTGTGGTGCAGAGGATTGATGCTGAAACCGGGGCAGACCGAGCTCGTCGCTAACGTTTGGCCCAGTTGCTGCCCCGGAGCAGCACCGGCCGCTGCCCGGCACCCCGCGGCTGGAGGTTGCTCCAGCCGGGGGGCGCGGTCAGGCTCTGCCCCGCTGGCTCCCACCCACCTCCCATTCAGGGAGCCGCGGCGGGGGTCGGCACTGCCCCCGCACCGGGACGCGGGTCTGTCTCATGTTTTCTTTCCGGAGCGGGAGGCTGCGGCCCCGCTGCACCTGCCCCCACGGCCGCCCGCGAAGCCCTCCCTGGCCCGCCCCCCTCTGCAAGCGCCGAAACGAGGGCGGCGCCCCGTCGGGTCCCCCACTTCCTCTCGCGGGGCTAGAGCCCCGCCCCGCCACTCCCCTTGGGCGGGAAACCCCTTCCCCTCACGGCAGCGCCCCGGGCGCCACAGTCCGCGAGGGGGCGCGGCGGCTCCCCGCGGCGGGGCGCCCCTCCCGTGGGCGGGCGGCAGGCACAGCCCTGGCGGCTCCTCCGGTGAGCGGGGCTGGCGGCCGGCACCGCCCCTTCAGCATTCTCCCGGCACAAGCGTTGGGGGTGGCCCGCAGGGACCCCGCGCACCGAGGCAGCGCCGGAGGGAACCCCTCAGGGAGCCCCGCGGATGCGGACAGGCTGTGCTCGGCGGTAAGTCGGTCCGGCTCCCTCCCCTCATCGGCGGCCCCCGAAATCATTCGCGGGGCCGGGGGCTGCCTCCCGCTCGTCGCCGGTCTCCTCTCGCCGTTAATCGTTTCGTCCGTGTCTCCTCCTGTAACGGCTCCTGAGCCGCTTTCTCGATGTTCCCGGTCTACATCCTGCGTGCGTCGGAGTTCAGAGACTGGAGTAGCGGAGCCCGTCTGGCTGTGGAGTCTCTGGGGAGCCCGCAGGGCTGCTTCTCGCCGCCGGTGCCTTCTCTGTGCCTCGGGCGAATCCTGGGGTGCGCGGCCGGGCGGTGGGGTCCCTCCCCGCGGTCAGTCGGTTGGCTGTGGTGCGGTTCTGTCCGAGGCGCTCGGGTGGCGGCTTACGCTTGGTCAGCCCGTTTGCACAGTGTTCGGAGTTTCCACCTCGGATTGTACGTGCCAGCTGTCCCACAGCTGTCAGCCAGGGGAAAAGGCAGCTCCCGGGATGATTTCCTCTGGGAGCAGCTGACGTTGATCCCTGAGCGGGTCCCATGAGTACACTGTCTAGTGTTGCCTGCTGCTTCATCTGGTGATGGTTCTATCCAAAGCTGTCAAGGGACAGTTGGTCCTGGATTCACACCTCAGCTTAATTGACGTTATTTGGCAAATGCTGTGTGATTTCATCACACTTACAGATGACTTCCTCCCTGTATTTTCCCTCAAACAGCTTCACTTGTGGTCTGGTAGGTGCCTTAACATGCGCTGCTGTGGGCAGTGAATTGGGGGTCCTAGGATGCTGCAGCATGGTGGGGTCTGGCTTGTCCCAGCCTGCATCCTTTGAGAGGGCAGTCAAGAGCAAAGGTGGAAATGTGCAGCAGTTACTCCAGCTCTGGCTGATCAGTCACTAGCCACAAAAGGACCAAGATCAGCACTCTTACTTGCTTCATACATGGGGAAGAAGCTCAACTAGGACCCTCTCTAGAGGTGTTCGTTCTGAAACTTTGTAGGTTTTAGACTTTCCTATGTCCTCTGCCTACTTGTGTGAGAAACGTAGGTCATACTGACTAGATCTCACTGGACTTCGCAGCAACCGCATGTCTTATCTGTAGCAATAATCCTGGAAGGCGCCTAAGGGACGGGGAGCAGGGCTCTGTGATGCCACGCCAGCATGCCTGGCATTGCGGGCTTCCCCCTGCGCCCTGTCTGTCCAGGCGTTCGAGCCATGCTCATTGCTGAAGCACGCGAGGGCTTTGGGATCAGTTACAGCAACAACCCTTGCAGTTAGCTGTCTGCTGGGGAGCCATAATTAGCTGCAGAGATAACGCATTCGGTATGTAGCTTGAAGCAAAGGCTTGGAAATGCTGTCTTAGGTTGTTCACCACACATTTAATTACTACAGACTAAACTTTGGGAGGTCAGAGAGGGATCCCTTGAGAGCTACCTCTGAGCAGGGATTCTGTAATGGGACTGAACTGTGCGAATGTTTTGTGTGTTGAGTGTCCTTTACACGTGCACAGATACCTATTTTTCTGACAGAAAAATTTTATATTTGGGTGAACATAAGGGTTTGCTCAAATTAATATAACTTTTTACTATGTTTTGTTTACGTTTATTTGAAAGGAGAGGGTAGAAGTTGCTTGGTTTTTTGCTTATAGAATTGTTTATTCCTTTTTAGGATAAAAGGAAGAGAAAGGGGATAAGAAGAAAATACTTTAATGCTTATAAAAATATATTCATTTTAGTATAAGAGACCAAAACTAGAAGACAATCTAACTTTATTTGGTAGGTTATTTGGGAGGGGCGGTAATTTCTTTTTTTAAATTGCTAATTTAAACCAGTCCAGTTTTGGTTCTCAATTGCTTTAGTCATTTTTCAGTATTAAAAAATAACTTATACGGGGATTTGTTCTAATATGTGTTTTGGATTTTCCTTTAGCATAAGCTATTGTTTAATAATATAAAAACATGCCATAGGGGAGTTTGGCAAAGGATTTAGTGATTCAGCTCATGTCAGGTGTACTTTAGAAAGCCAGATGATTCAGCTGGTACCTCAGTCACTTGAAACTGATTTCCTTAGGGTAGAAGATACCTTAAGGCGGGGGGTGGGGGGGCAGTAAGGCTGGTGACAAGTTAAATGATTCAACAGTTTTGTTCTCAGCTCTACTTTTTATAATCCTACTCTGATTCAGTGGTGGGTTGACGTTTATCAAGGATTTTACATGTGTAGACCAGTCATCGATTGTCAGATAATTTGGTGATGACAGGCTAATAATGTACCTACACAGGGAAACCTTCATTAAAAGAGAGAAATAGAGCGTGCTTTATTCTGCTGCTCTTCAGGTGAATGCTGACACCCTCTTCAGAAGAGTGGATTTCTTTCATTACCTTCACACGCAGCACAAGCTCCACTAAAAAGAAATCTTCTGTACTGGAAGAAAAATATCCACATCCAGATCTTGTGTGTGTAAATGTATGGTCTGGACCACAATGGGAGGTGGTGTGATTTCTTAGGGTAAATAAGATCAGATTTTATGGTATGACAGAATTTAGGAATGTGAGGAGATTAGGCAGGATGTCTTTGTGGTGCCTGAAGCTAAGGGGTCTGTGTTCTATTTCTCATTTTGCTACAGCTTTGCTACATGCCTGTGGGAAAATGGTCAGATTAACAGCACTTTGCCACCTTGTGATATAGTGTGTACAGGGGAGGTGGATACAGGAGTTAGAGGTGAAGTATCATATATACATACTGTGGAGTATTGTTATGAAAACACCTAAGTAATGTGAATGCTGTGTAGAAGCTGGCCTCTGTATTACAATGCTCGCTGCTAGCAAAGATACTGATAGAAGACAGCTGGCTCCAATGTGGGATGGTTGAGGAACAGACATGGTGTGTTCTGTGAAAGGCTGACTCCTCTGCAGAGCTTGTCTTGGAGTTCCTCAAGCTCTAGTCTGATCCGAAACCTGCTGCAGCAAGGTTCCCCCCTCCTCCTGGTTTTAATGAATTCTGGTGCAGACCCTGAGTGATGGAAATGCCTCTGACTTTCATTGTATTGTTGGGGTACATGCCCCAAAAATGTTAGCATAAAGAGTGAATGAGAAAAGTAAGTTGATTGTTGTTATTTCCTCAGATCATGAATGTGCAAGTTCTTTGACTGAGTCAAAGATGAATGGTCATCTCTAATTCAATCTGCTGTCATTGGTCAGCATAAGGAAATCACCATCTGACTAGAGAGAAAAGGCTTTTATTCATCTTTTAGTATACTTGTGCTCTGTTCTTGCAGATGGAGTGCAACAAAAACGTTGTCCTTTAGAATCTGAAGTCACCTTGGTTTCCCAAGATCAGTATGTAATATCTGGGGAGGGTTATGTTTATGCTTGTGAATTTTATTTCTGCTGAATTTAAAGTGCATGAAGGTTATCTTTTATTATCTTATCCCCTTTGTGTATTTGCAAATAACAATTGTCTTGGATCATCAAGTATATGATCTATTTTGAGCATCTGCCAACTGTGACTGCTGGGTGAAAGCCAGCAAGAGAGATCTGCAGAAGTAATGAGTGTGGAAGGCAGTATAAGATAATGGGAGGTGATAGACATGGGAAAGTCCAGCACCTCAGAGGTCTGAACGGGGGGGTCTGAATGCTTTGGGGTAATTTTTTGATCAGCCTTCAAAAATGAGGCTCTAGTCTGACTTGGACACTCGACCAGTTCTGTGCTGCTGAGAGTAAGCTTGCTGATTTGACCTTTGCAGAGCAAAAGTATTAAAAGTTCAGCAAAAGGAACGAGAATTTCCTGGTTATTTTGGAGACAACATCACACAGCTTCCGTGCATCTGCAGAAGTAGGTGTGTTCTTTGGAGGGTGCTAGGAAATGAGTAAACTTGTCAATCCAACGTAAAGTGGCTGTGTTCCCAGAGGCATCTTGGGTGGGTTCCCCATTCTCAAAGCAGTGTTTTTAATTTGCTTTTCTGAATGACAAGCTCTGTGTCTCTTAGAACAATAGTTTTCTTTCAGGTGTGTTTGCATTAATGTTATTTATAGCAGTGTACCTTGGATTCTGATGAAGGGAGTAGTCAGCTTGAGGGATTTACAGTCTTTGGGCAAGTCTCAGCAGTATCTCTTAATGTGTGAGTATTTTCCCATGCTTGACTTTTGTATGTGTTCAGAGCTTAATCTTGTGATTCAGGATGCGCCAGAAGGTTTAGGGCTTTCAGCAAGGCTTGGCTTTGCCCTTTGTTTGCCTTTTCTGAAGTCTCTGGATGTTGAACTAGGTTTTGCAGCAACACTTCAGAAAATCCTGTGCTGAACAATTGCAAGTGACATTTTATAACCGTAGTATGGAGCCTCTACCTCAGGAACGGCCTCAGACGTGTAAATGCTGCTAATGCATTTATTGACTGTAATTTCAAGCCTTGAGCAAGATTGGTCAATAAGCTTGCTCTGAGATTATGAAAGTTTGCTTGAGGAGTACAATAATTTGCTTACAACGCAGAAGTTGAGTTTTTTATTATCCCTGAGAGGAAAGAAGAGACATTTTTGTCCCAGGCATGAACGTGGCTCAGAGAAGGGAATAAATGAGCAGAGTAGCAGAACAGTTCACCTGGCTTCATATTGGAAAACTCTGAAAATACAGGGCAAGTAAGGATCATCCAAAAAATGCCTGAGAACATACGGGGATGGAAAATGGAATGTATGTGTGTGAGAAACCCAAACCCCAACCCACACTGTAATGGATCTAATTGTGGCTCACCAATGGAAGTGTCGATTTCCACAGTATAGTTGAATACTGGTCTTCAGCATCCCATCCTGTGTGGTTTCTATCATCTGCATTAGGTAGCAGGATAAGAGAGATCATCACTGGAGCACAGTTACAGGTGTGGGAGGCAAATTTGTCTCTGCTGCAGATTTTTGAACCTGATATTTGAACAAATTTGTTAATGAAAATGCAGTATGCCACTCAGAACCTCTGGGAGAGCCATCATGTCTACAGTGGAGACCTCCAGTAAGGCTGCTATGAAAGCTGATGTGAGAGATACCTTGTACCTCCCTCTTTTCTGTGAGGTGCCTGCAAGTGTCTGTCAAGCAGTGGGAGCGGTAGCTGCTTCTGAGATGTGCAGAAATGGTGGCGGCTTGTTCATGCAACAGATGCATGGCAGTCATGTCACATACATACTACCCTATGAGGTGTGCAGATGCACACTTTTCAAAGGTCTTGATGTATAGCTGAACTGTTTCCCGTCACCTGATAAGAGTGAAGCTGTGGGATCCCTTGGGAGTGGGGCTTGCCAGAATAATGCAAGTGCCCTGTATCTTCTCCCTCATCAATGGAGGAAGAAAAGCAGGCTGTACCCTGGGTGAGGGCCACTAGAAGCTCCGCACCTGATGCGGACATTGTGAAAGGGAAATGAGTGGTCACAAGGTACCCTGGATCAGCTCGTCCTGTGGACATGGCAGTCTGAAAAGATGCACCATGCAGGGGTGTTAATTTCTGATAAGAGTCATCACAGTTACACAAAACCTCGTCACCGGAGGATGGAAGCACGTGCCTGTTGTCACCTTGTGTGTTGCATAACTGGAGCGGAGTGACATGGGATTTTGCTGCTACCCCTTTACCTAGTGCTATGGTTTTTTGAAAGAGTGAAATGTTCTTCCCATCAATCTTCTCTTCCAAAAGTAGCACTGATACTATAGCCTTTCTGCTTAGGATAAAGCAGTCAAGTAACTTCTGTTGTAACATGTAGGCTTTGCTAACATCAGCCAAAATTTGTATGCAGAAGAGCTAAGGAACTATTTCTCTTCCTTTGAAGCACTAGCAGGAGCATATTTGGAAAGGCATTAAATTGATTTTCAACATGCTTCTATGTGTTAGAAGCCAATAGTTTATAAAAGGAAGGGGAAAACAAAGCAGCTTTTTTTTTTTTTTTTTTTGAGGCAAGGGCATGACATGGTGTGTTTTGACAAGTTGTTAGATTTTTTTTTTACCATGTATTTGCTATTACAGTATATACTTTTGTCAAAGAAAATATTGAAAAATGTGTGTGCTTCAGCTTAGCAGGAACCCTGCAGTTGCTCTTTGGTATTTCATCCTATTTTATAAGAAACCACCTGATTTGTCAAAATAGCTGGATCTTCTCACAACATGGAATTGAGCTTATTTCTAAAGGATTGAAGTAGAGCTTTGCTTCGAAATATGCTTCTTGATGTGCCACAGTCAGGTGCCTAACACTGCTATTTAAAAACATGCAGGAGCTGTGTAGAAACACAGAACATGCAAGTCCCCAGTGCTGGGGGAACAGATGCTGCTGAAGCCTACAGATGTGTGAGAATAACTGTGTGGCTCAAAGTTGTTAGATTTTTCTTGTGGTGTTAGAGGACTTGCAGCTGCTTTACATGTTCTGCTGTAAACAGTGGATGTTTGGGCCATTGGGCACAATACTAGTGTTCTGTCTACACGAGAAACACCAAATGTGCCCTAAACTCATCAGCTGGTTATTGTGTTAAAATCCATTCTGTTAAAGTAACATATGTTGCTGTGTTGGTATTTCCTGTGGAATAATGTGATCGCAGATCTTCTCTTCCAAAAGCAGCACAGCATAATGCACTACCAGATCCTAAAATGCATCAATGTGAGGCTCATCTTTTGAGATGTCTCAGAGCTTACCGGCTTAAAAGGTTGTGTTTGTCACGTGTGCTGTTTGTGCTTTTGCCATTCCAAACACCTAGTGTATCATGAAAGATGCCTTTTTGCAGTATTAAGTTAGATTTCTCTGCTGTCCTGCCTCTGTACTTGAGAAGCACTGCCTGACTTGAGAAAAAGGAAGCTCTGATGTGTGGTCTCCTTGGTTTGTGGTCTGCTTGCTAGGTCTCTTCAGTGTTGTGTGGATGCTTTATTTCTATGTAAGTTTAACAAATTATTGATTAGTTTCTTCATTTCCATCACATTTATGTTTCAAGATGTTTTCTGTGCTTTTGGTTGAGTACATGCTCAGGTACTTCAGTGAGAGGCAGAAACTCTCTAACACTTACAGGAACTCACCTCTTTCCAGATTTGGACCGTCACTACTTGGCTCAGACTGCTAAAGTAACTCTTTCAGTTGACCAGTGGAAACTTTGGCCATGAAGGAGCTGCGATGGATCCAAAATGACCAAACCAGACACGTGGTTTACTGAGTCTTTGCCTGTTGGAAGATTCTAATGAATGTCATTCTTTCTTAATATTCTAGTTGCATCATCTCTGTGCATCAATGAAGAGTCCAAATATGGCTTTGTTCAAGCAACAGAAGGTGGAGGATGTTTATGAAATTGGGGAAGAGCTAGGAAGGTAAGTTTGTAGTGATGACACCATGTTTGTCTAAAAGCTGACGTGTGGGGATATTTGCCACATCCTAAAACAAAACCTGCATGATAGCTGAAGCCAAGTGCAATATGCCACAGAAACAGTCCTTTACAAATGCTGTACTTAGGATGAAGTTAAGTGTGCTAACTATTTTTCCTGTTTCTTTTCTTGCAACTAGGACAACAAAAGGTATGTTTGCGTTGTCTTTTGTAGATAGGTGTCATCTGTGTCTGTGCTTTAGACTGAGTTCACCCCTCTGTTCTCTGAACCAGCTAGGAAACAGGAACCCATGGTGCTATTGTCGTAGACACAACACTTAAATTTGGCTTGCTGTTTTGAACACTGCTGCACAGCACTGTTGTTTTTTCAACTGACTCCAAGCACTGGCTGAGCACATGTGTATCTGCTTGCAGGACACTGGATGTATTCCTGAAAAGATTTACCTGTCAAAATTTCAGCTGGACTGGTTAATACCTGTATGTAGCTTTTAATCTAAAAAGGCTTACCTGCAGGTATTAATTATAGGTGGAGGTAATGGGCTATTACCATGCTTAGCGGTAAGCACCCGCTTGAATGCTGCTGGGTTTGTGAACTGGGTGACACAGGGCTCCTGCAGTCACTTGGCAACATGCAGCGCTCTGGGAGAGGATGGCTGGTTTCCCTTCAGTGGCCAAACCTTCAGTGATTTATTTTTTTTTCTTTTTAATATGCAGATAGCTAGATAAGGGCTTCTTTCCCAATGTCTGGCAGTTTGTTTTTACAAATGAATGTGTATGTGCAATTACCCTTTTTCAAGGGCCAATAGTTTAGTTACATTAAAACACTTCAGGTGAAGCTGCTTCCCTGCCAGATCTTTTTTTTTTCTTTTCACTCCCAGCTATTTCATCTTCAGAGTTGTTGAGAAGGCTTCTCTTATGGAGAGATGATTTCTGGGGGTTGGGTTTTTTGTGTTTTTCCCCCGCTCCTACATTCCCTCTCAGGTAATGCAGTTAGAGAAAACTGAATAGTTGAGGCTTTCCTTAGATGCCCTAGTGAGTGTTGTAATAGTCAAACTGCTAAAACAAGAGTCTTTGGCTTCTGAATTGGATTTGGAAGTCCAGTTTCTTTTGAGATGATGAACCTCGCTCTCTTCTTCAGGCTGATAGTTATTAAGCCTTTTGAATGGAAAAATGTAGTTGAAACAACCTGGTAAAGTCTGGCCCTCACCGCTAGAATCTGCCAGAGAGGCCTCAGGCTGGTCAAGGCTTGAATGGTCACAGCAGCCTCTCCTGGCTGTTTGTCATGGGAACATGGCTGGTCCCAGGGCTATGCCATGAGCTGGTACCCACTACATGTTTGGTGATGGGCTGGGTTTAGAGGACACTACCCTCAGATGTGAAATCTGTACTTGTGGCCCTTCTTTAATCGAT
The DNA here is from genome assembly GCA_020800305.1 of Porphyrio hochstetteri. Lineage (NCBI taxonomy): Eukaryota > Metazoa > Chordata > Aves > Gruiformes > Rallidae > Porphyrio > Porphyrio hochstetteri. The sequence goes on along the minus strand of CM036915.1, from coordinate 10,248,121 downwards.
GTATTCTCTGCAAGAAAGAAGTTCCCTAGGTAAGCCAGAGGAAGGAGCAGGTGTACATGTAAGCAGGTGCTATCCTCACATGACAAAGGGGTGTTAAACTGCTGTGCAAGTCTGCGTTCTTGTTCCTAGCAATTCATATGTAGATGAGAAATCCAAGTCTACTTGGTACTGAAGTCTCTAGCCAAAAATGTTCCATGAAAATTGTCAGTTGTGAGAAGAGAGCAGCAAGATCAGGTTTCTTTCCATTGATCTGAATGTGTTCCAGTTGTATACTCCACACGTACCTGCATTGTCTTCGTATTTTCACTTTCAGGTTTTGTGAGGAGCTCTGCAGGCCTCGTTTCAACTGGGCATTGCATGTGGAGTGTCACTCTGTTATCATGTCTCTAGATCTGTGCACAGTAGGGACTGATAAGGGCCAGTGACAGATGATATCTTGCCTTGTTAGAAGAAAAGTAATGCACTAGACAGGCGCTGGTGACTGAAATGCAAGAATCTCTTCCCATACTGACTGATGCCCTCAGAACCTGTAGGTACCTTTTATTAGTTCAGTGTGTCTGCAACAAGCTGTTAGTTGCTGACAGGTACAGGCAGGTAAAAGGATTTGAGGTTTGCAGACAACACCTGGGCAGAGTCTGTGCTGTCTGCGTCCTTCTAACTGAGTTTGTGATTTCTTGACAACAAAACTAGTTGTTAATACAGGCCTAATGCTTGTTCTAGCTTGGATTCAGCCTGACGTTCAAATACAGGATCTTGCCGACAGAGCTGACACCTGAAAGTCTTTGCACAGCGCTTAAAGGAGGTTGCTGTTAGATAGTGCAAACGCTCTTACGCAAGGCTTAGATCTGCCTGGCCTAGTGATGAAACTCGACCCTTCCTGTCAGTGTGCAGCACTGAAGGTAGCTGCAGCAAAACCTCCTCAGATGCAGCTGTGTCAAACCCTGGAAGTGGTGCGTTATGGACGACTCAACCCGATGATTCTCAGAGTCACTGCGGAGCTAGAAGCAGCTCAAGGGATGCTGGAAATGCAGCTGTCTGCTGTGCCAAGGCAATGGGGAGAGAGAAAGCCCTTTGCAGAAAGGGGGAGCAGGTTTTCCATAGCGGCAGCTGTGTGCTGTAGTTAGCTTGCCTAGCCCCAACATTTGCCCAGCCTTTTGGATACTAACCTTAGGTGTGCACCTTTGCTGCTCAGCTTCTCCAGAGGGTGCGTACAGAGAACAAGTCAGGCATGTGGTATTAGGGAAAAGAAGCTGCTGACAGGCTGGTTCTTTTGATGCCTCGGAAAGCAGGAATCACAACTCAATAGCCGTGGTGACTATTAAGCAGGTATTCTTTATTACAGCGCTGGGCATACAGGAGATCGCTCTTTCAAATGTGTGTGCCCATTAAAGCCAAATTTCTCATGTTTATACAGATTAACTATACATATTCATTAGCAGCTACACTTGAAAAGCTTAGTGTGGCCTGTGCTGAATGAATGCAATACTTTATTATCATATAGGTGTGTGTATATCTACATATCGTATAGGCACTTTCTGCAAGATAGTGTCAGTTAGTTTATAAGTGTGACGTCTGGGGGACTGAGGTTGGCTAGCAGCAGCTGAAAAAAGGAGGAGCCTTTAGAGGAAATTTAGCACGTTTCGACAGTTTAGAGTAAAAAAGAACTATTTTGAGCTCTGTGAAACAGCTTGTAGCTAGAATATTAAAATATTAGTTCTTCAAAAAAATTATGATGAGAGAAGGGGGAGAGTTTTAAAAACTTAACTGAAGATAAATATGTTATAGGGACATTTATCTTAAAAGTCCTCTGTTATGCTAGTTAATCTGGAAGTCTAGAAGAGCTAGAAAGCAATGTGGTATAAAGTAATCAGTGCCTGCAGAGGTATTAGAGGATTCTCTTCTCATTCCCCTTCCCCCAAGGGTAGCAGATGGTGTGATTTGGGAGTACTTGATACAGGTATTTAATGCTGTCACTCACTGAAGTGACTTTCTGGCAGATTCAGTTTCTTCCTGCTTCCAGGGTGTTGATTGAAAATGTATACTTAAATATATTTTTCTGTAGAATGTTTTCAAAATTTATCCCTCCTCAAACATGAGTTTGTCTTGCTGAATGTCACTTTTATTCAAGTAATATCAAACTGCATCCTCTGCCATTGATTTAATAAACTTTGTATAAAAACTATTATCAGCTTTGCCTCTTGTGAGGGGGATTCTGGAGTAAGTTGTTTGCAGAAATGTGTGTAGCAGATCACTCTAACGCGTGCCCAAGCAATGGGAATGCTTCTCGCAAAGCGTGGGGGAGCGAAGGCTAACTCCACAACTTGGGAATACACAGTAGGTCAAATAACTGCTGGGCTTGTGGCAAGGGAGGAGGCAGTGAGAGACAGCCAAGAATGGAAACTCTTCAACAGAGGCCGAAGCAGGGCAAGCGAAAGAACTGGCCTACTGAGCTAGTGGTGGAGTTCCCAGGAAAGCTGCAGCAGTAAAGCTCACTGGAGAGCCTTTTTAACCAAGTTTCTCAGAACTTGTGGTTTGGATGGGTAGTTCTGCCTAGCTGACAAAAGGACTTCTTGTACAAACCTGCAGGAGCCTTTTCCAGATGTACTAGCAAACACTGATGGTGGTGGTGATAGGTGGACAGGCAGTGCTAGGACTTTGGAGATGTGCAATGGAATTCATAAAAGGTTGTACCATAGAGTCATTAATCTGTTACCCAAACGTGTTGCCAGCCAGGCTGCAGAGAGCTGTTGACATTTGTACCTTCCAGGCAGTGTCACTTACATGTTGACTTAGGGCTGAGGGTACAGAGTGTCACGGGGCTTGTGTAAAAGTATTTTGTGGCAGTGCCCATTGAGAAAGCGTGTTCCTGAGGGGTGGTGTGGGAATGGGACTGCAGTGTCCAGGGACTGAGCACTGCTCACTGCAGCTCAGCCCTTTGCAATGTACACGGACCTCGATCATGCTTAACTAACCTTGGAGGTTTGTTTCTGGGTCAGGAAGTCTCCCACCTTCATTTCTGCCCTTTCACTGTAGGGAAGGAGCTCTGCCTTCCTCCACAACATGCACCAGCCTTGCTGTCTGCCATTGCAGTTTCTTGCCTGTCTCAGGGAACAGGAGCTATGCTCATCTTGAGTCTCAACTTTCTTCAGCTTTTGTGTGGCTTTGCTACATTTTCTGCAGCAGTGGGAGACCTTGTACAGATGAAGATGCATAGTCTGATTAACCGATCCTCATAGGAAGTCAAAATGAATCCTGTCAGCATGCACAAGAAACAAGCAAAGCGTTTTGTTCACTTGCTAGTTTGAAATGCTCTCTGTTGGGAAATCTCTGTTAAGTCATGTCATCTGTCCAGCTAGGTGGACTCCCTGGTAAACAGAGGTGTTTACCTGTGCCACATGTCGCACAGTACCTTCATACTGGGAATGCTTTTTCTGTCTATAGAAACTGTTCAGCATTAGGCTTTCTCAGGCATAGGCTTTAACTCTGTTCTTAGATCAATTTATAGTTTGAATTAGTTCTTTAGATTTGGTTCTTCCTTGGATTACTTTGTCTTACAACACACACAAAGTGAGTCTTTGGTTTTGATGCAAAATACAAGTTGAACTATTGAGCGGTTACCAGCACCTCTATTAATATTTCTTTATGTGAAAATCTTCTATATCAAGTGTCTGATGTTTACTGGATCTTTTGTTGAAATCGTTTTGACATCCAGTGCTTTGTTACCACCACTGTGATTGTAATCGGCTGTCTGATACAGACACTATATTTTGGTGAGTTTGTGTTTTTTCCATTTTATTCTTTCTAGCAGAGTAACTGTTCTTAATTTTTCCTTTTAAAACATATTTCCCTGTTAATTTTCAGGGTTCTTTCAGCTGTTTCCAAAATCTTTGATTTGTTACAGACTACGTAGAGAAAATAGTGGGAATTTTTGTGGTTGGTTTGTTGGGGTTGTTCTCTAATAACAAAGTTGTTCTACCTACAGTAGCTGGGAAGAACTGGACTTAGTTATTTAGAACTGGCTTTAGTCTTACTAACAAAGTCCCACCTTTTTTGTCAAGTTAATTCCGTATTACCAGCGTCAGTCTTAAGGCTAAGATCACTTCCAGCATCACTTTCAAAGCCAGATATTAGAACTGAGTGACCCCAGTGGGTAATGCTCAGAAAGTTCAAATTCACTATTGTCTTTAACTGCTGAATAGTAAACCTAATCCCAGTCTCTGCTTTGCCAGTTCTGTAAAAATAAAACTATTTTTCCACTTTGCATTTCAATAGGAAGCAGGTGGAAGGTTGAACAGCTGAGAAAATAGACTCTGCATGGTATTTGTTCCATGCTTTTGAAATAAAAAGAAGTTACCTATGAGTAAAAATACACAAAATAAACAGTGCAGGTCACCACTGGACTGACAGTGCTAAAACAATGGACAAATTATTAGTATTGTCTGCAGAAGAGGGCTTGCAGGTAGGTGTCTGATGATCAAGCTTAATTTAGCTCAGATGACATCTAGTAATCATTGTTAAAAGTCTACATCGACGGGTTTGAACCAGAGTGAAAACCTGTTATAACTGCTGAGTGTGACACACAGTGATGCTTTTGGTGAGAGGAGTCTTATCCAATCGCTCAAGCTAGACTTGTTCTGTCGAGTGCCAGCATGTTTGGGTTGGAGTCACTGGCCTGTTTGGGGCGCCCATAATGCAGATTCAGGTACACCATCAGCGGGTGACTGTGCATCCTAAAGCCAGGACTTGGAATCTTTACCTGCTGCAGAATCTACAGTAGCTAACCTCAGTATCCAAGTCCTGTAGATCTGTAATCTTCACAAAGAGAGAATCTCTACTGATCTGTTTCCTATGTAGGATGAGTGGAGGGAATAAATTATGTAGCTTCTGTGCTGTCTTCCTGCTGGAGGAGATTGTTTACTTAAATACAGGGACGATTAAATAAGATGAGATAGTTTCCACCTGTTTTGGCAGACCAGAAAAATGTGCAGAGCGCAGTGAAAGGAGAGTTTCAGCAGCTCTTTGTAGTTTTGGCCTCGCGGGTAATTCGCTAAAATTTTGATTAAAATGCCACTGTGATTTCCATCTGTTTCATACATGAAGAAGGAGAAAAATAGTTTAAATCTTTTAACCCTAATACTGCTACCCTCTTAAAATTTATATGCTCCCAGGTATATTAGATACAGTCCATATCTAGCTGGATTTGGACCTTTAAACACAGATGTACAGTGAGCTAACAATCTGCATGCGTGTTACGTATGAGCTGGTGTTCCACATAGCAGAAGGAACAGCTTATCAAATCAGCTATTCCTGCTGAGCATGAGTCAGCTTTGACCTTCCCTAGGTCTCTGGACTCTGTTCATTACCACTCCAAGAGCTGATATTCAATCTAAAAAGCTAGGTGTCATAAGTAAGGAAATTTTTTTATCATGTGCATTTCATTCTTGAGCTTCAGATTACATAAAATGCTTGCCAAGCTATCAGGAACTTGCCAGAATTGCTGGGCTCATGCTATATCACTGCAGACTCGGCTCCTCCAACCTCAGGCACTGATAAGGACCACATTGTTTGTCACTGCATTGTTGGGAAGTTTCCAAAAACATTTAATGGCTTCAGGAGATGGTGGTGGTGATTCATTAGATGTCGTGGCTTCCTGTGACTTGGGGCTAATGAACCAAAATGGTGTTTAAAACAATAATTGGCTGCAATGCAGATAACATGTTACTTTACTGGTCATGTGTAATAGTTCATAGCAAACATTAGATTTATTAAATCTTGCTTTGCATTTCAAACAGTTAATTTGCTCTCTACTTATGCCAGTAAACAATCATTCTATTTGCATCTGTATTTGTTCTGGCTCTCCTCTGGCAGTGGACACCGAGATGCTGTTTGGGCCAGGATGCTTTGGTTACCTTTGCATGAGCTGTGAAGACGTGTGCATGAACGGTGCGGGACAGTGGTGTTACCAGACACAGCGTATGCCCAAAGGTGTGCAGGACTTCCCTGTCATCAACACTGAAGCTTAGTCTGTAAAGTCACTGTATTCTGGAGTACCATACAGTCGCTTGGTGGAAACATGAGTTGCCAGTGAAAATGACAGAGGCAGCTGGTTATTTTGTTCTATATCAACAGTGCATCTCAAATTAGCATAATGTTAAAGTAGTGATATTGTGATATTTCCCTCTAGAACAGTAACTGGTTTAGTTAGAAGTCACCCTGATGTTGCCTGGGTACCTAGTGAGCTGCAAATGAAATCATATTTGTTTCTTATATCATAAAAATTTTCTTCCAGCCTGTATCCCAGGGCTATGGTAAGGTAGTGATAGCTCTATGACAGTCTTACCTGAAAGGCTCAAAAGAGAGGCATATTAAATTGTGAATTGGATTTACCTCTGTATCCTTCACACACACAAAGAGTTTATCTACTTTTTAGTAGCCAAGCAAAACTCCTGCTCAGTGCTCTATTAAGAAAGTTTTAGATCATTCTGTCATAATCTGACATCTTCTACAGTTTAGATTCTGTGCAGGTGATTTAGGTGTAGCCACTTTGCTTTAACGGTTTTTTTTAAAAGAAAAGCAAACCAAAACACCAGAACAGGACTAAGCCCTGGACAAACCAAAACTCACTCCTTATTTGCAGTTTAAACAAGAAGTACAGTGATGCTTGTGGTGATTTTATTTTTAAAGCTCCTTATGGTGAGGTATCGGGAGAGTGTTTAACAGGTAAAGGCTTTGAGTTTTTTTAGTTTCACCCCATAAAGGCTTATGGAAACAGCAAGATCTTTTCCCTCGAGTGACCTTGCCATGCTTGAATTTCTGTTTTGTTGTTTATTGTACTCTATCTTCTTTGTCAATACTGTGCTGTGCCAGATATTGGTTTAGTCTGACAAAAAACCAAACTAAACGAAAATCCTAAACCAACATAGTACAAATTATTGCTGCAGTCCATTTACAGAGGTTTCCAGTTCTTTATGGTTGTGACCACAAACTTCCTACAAAAAAAAGAAAACAACCTGTCAGGAAAATGCTTTTATGCAGATGTTTTGTGAACCTCACTTGGCCTTGGGTTGAGCTGTGTTTCATAAATGAGCTGCAAGCACACAAATGGATGGTAGAGGAAGTTACCACCAGACCTCTCTGCTGGGAAGAGCATGCCAGCACAATTACAGCTAGCACAAGTTCTCTCTGAAGTGTAAGGAAAGAGGAGGAGGGCATTTGGCTGGATAAAATTACATGCAGTAGAGCAATTGCTCTAAGCACTTCAATTTGAGAGGAAAGCAGCTTTTTCAGGCATGAGGTGTTCTTTTAAAGAAAGGCCTTCAGCAAGAATTCTCAAGGGTTTTGCTTTGCAAGGTAAAATAAAATGCAGCTGTGACTGGATAAATTTATTAGTGTAGGGTTTCCAGGAAAAAGAAATATGAGTGAAAAAGATAGAAAAGTAAAAAGATGCAGACTTTTAAAGCTTGAGATGGCCAGTTAAAATCAATCTGAATGGAATAGTGGCAGAAAGGCATGATGAACAAAAGTGTTGACATAGAAGAGATTGTTGTAGTTGAAGAATAAATGACCCTTCATTGCTGAAGCTAAATAAACCATCCTACCTCATTTCTGAAGGCAGCCTCTTGAATCTAGAGAAGTCCTGCATAAAGGTCTAGCTTGACACTCTTAGCTGTGATGATGGTTATGTATGTTGCCTTAAGAATGTACACATGATGATTTTATAATTTATTTTTAGGATTTTTATTTGTGTCTAAGTGGAGATTATGCAAAATGAAAGCAAAGGATGCTGTAAACTTGCTCGATGGAGGAAGGACAGTGTGGTGCTAACAGAAGGTGAAGCTGACTTGGCTTATGACATAAATTGTGAAGTAACAATTGCTGCCAGTAGACATAAATAAAATTGTTTTCAGAGTTAAAGATATCATATTGACTCAGAGCTCAGAGAATGTATGACACTGGGTAGGGTGTCGTCTTTTTTTTCTCTTGTTGTCAAGGGACCAAATGTAATTAATCATTCAATTAGAGGAAGGAGCCAGCAACTGGCAAACTTTGCAGTCTAATAAACCTGAACTTGGATTTGGAAGCTGTGTTTTGGCTTCCTGAGCACAGGCAACCAAATAAGAGAGTTTAGTCGTTTGTCTGTCTTTGGGGTAGGGTTTGTAATTGCAGATGAAACCTTTCAGACTTGTTTTGCCACAACCAAACGCCTTAGATGTGAAAAAGTACAAGTAAACGATACAGAGAGTGAACACCTTACACAAGGAATGCTCATTTTTTTCAGTTTTCCTGTAAGCTCCGTCCTGTAGTAAGCTGTTGGTCATGATATGGTGCCCTGTGTGTGGTGGTGTGCTCCAAATCTTGCTTTCTAGATACATAGATCATACAGGGAAAGATCCTGTGAGACTGAAATACTCACCCTACTTTTCTATAGAAAATAATCTTAAATCTGAATTGTGTGCTTGTAATTTAATGTAAACAGTAGTCAGACCCATTTAGTTCTATCCCGTGGGTATGACCGCTGTTTTCAAGGTACTGCTGTGAGGTGGACAGATGAAGTGACGTGCCTGAGGCAGCCCCACTTTCTGACCAGGCAGAGCTCAGCACCTAGGTGTTTCTACAAGGCAGCAGTTGTAACTCCAAAAGCTCTCCAGCGTGTTTTCACCTTCCTGGTAACTAATGTAATTCTGACTTGCAGTCATTGTCTTCCTACGTTGAATGGCTTTGAGACTTGTGGTGTGAGTAGTTTCCTTGTCTGGACTGTAATTACACTGTTTCAATTAGCTGGCTGGCATACCAGCCTTGCTTCTTTTACTCAGTGTCAAATCTTGAGGGAAGTGCACACCTGAGCAAGTGCTGAAGGAGGTTTGGAAGAGCTCTGTGTACCATTGTTAAAACACAGTAAGTGACAAGAGAATGTGTGAAAGAAGATGTGATATGGGGAATGGAAGCTCATCTCCACGTCCCTTAAAAATATTTGCTTGTGCTCACTCTTAACGTAAAGAACTTTTCCATTCGGTGCCGCGGTACGAAACGTGTTGATGTCAGTATTACTGTGTCTGTGCTGCTCTAGCTTGGTGAACTGTAGATTGCTGTTCCCTCTCCTCAGCTGTAAAGAGGAAACTTTCACCTTGGTTTTAATTATTTTTTCTTTTTACTGCTCTTCACCTGTCCCAACATTAAAAAAGTAAAATAGATATCCATGTCAGCATTCAAGTGAAAAGGCTGCGTGGGCAAGAGTATGGCTGGGGCTTGGTCTGTGCCCCGGGCCGTGGCCGCACCCTTCCAGCAGCCTGGCCATACACCGCTGACAGGGCGGACTGCAAGCTCCAGCCTCAAGCTGGCACCTCCCAAGTGGAAACAAAAGCAATCCTGGTGTAAAGCTGAGATCCCCAACCGAGTTGGCAAGTGCTCTGTGACCAGAAGGGTTAAACTGTTTTGCGTTTGTGGCAGCCTGCATGTGAATCTAGGCAGCTGAAAGGGCTAGTTGAGATGCTGTTAAGTTTCTATTATTTTTTTTTCTTTCTGGTCATGCAGTCTTGTGCAGGAATGCCTAGTGAATAAAAATATGTATGATTATAATTGCAATTCTGATGATGTCTGGAGACATGAAATTGATTTGGAAGTCCAGCTGTGTGCTTACCTGTTATAATTTTAGTTCATTTTTCAAGTAGCACTACCTGCATTTTTCAGGCTTTGGGAATTAAGTACCAAAGGACTATGGTGTTATTTTCCATCCAGTGTGTAGGAACCTAATTACTATTCTGAAGTCAGTGGGAGGTAGCAACCTTGCAAATCCCTTGCAAATCTGTTCCAAAGTAATTTGTCCTGGCTCATCCAGGGAACTGAGTGTTGACTCCTGCCTGGCAGAATGCCAGAGCACTGTCCTTTGCTGGGTTCACTTGCTTTTCAAAGAACTCCTTGTAAACATTTTTCAGTGTAAAGTCTACCTGTCAACACGTTCTAACATATCACCTATTTTATAGAAATTCCAAGTTTTAAGAGCTACCAAAAATAATACTAAAAATCCTCCCTTTTTAATGAATGAAATTAAGATGAATATGGACAGGACATAAAGAAATAGACTGAACATGCAGAAACAGAATGTATGTTTGGTATTTGGGGAGGAAATGGTTTTCTCAAATGACAGATTTGGCTTCCAGACTTCACCCCTGCTCTGGCCTCAGAGGGCCTGACGAGTCAGGTAACCTGTACTGTCTTCTCTGTCTTTTGTTTACATATTTTCAGCCTTTCATGACAGCTGCTCAGCCTTGTGGTGTTTCTGGAAAGTCAAAGGCAGATTCCTATAAACCCAGACAGATGCCAAGAGTTGCCTAGAGTCTCTCTTGTCTACTGCTCTGTAGATACCACTGTTAGGTACTGAGGCATTCAAAGCTGGCAGGCTGCACTTCTCTCATTCTCTCAAGTCACATCCTGCCCCAGACCCTTCCCCTCTGCAACCAGTGTTAAAAATAAACTTGGGAAAAAAGAGCAAGAAGTTACCCTGCTATTCTGGATTGTCCAGTTTCTCTCTTCCCCACATCCTTTCCTGAACTGCACGACAATTAAGTAAGCTGGAACTTGTGCTCATCTAAAGCATAGTTATGAAAATAGACTTCAAAACCACCCAGTACGATTGTCTCTGTGTTCTTATTTAGTGACGGATCTCCTAGAGGATAGTAGCAATGTGAATAATAGGTTGTCTTCATTAGTAAGGGAATCCATCCTAGTAATGATGGACAGATTTGATGTACCTAATTATATTGTAACTGACATGTTGCAGCTGCTGTTGTTTATATTCCTGAGCTGTTACCATGGTGGAGGACACCCTATGTTGAATCTGTGACAAGGCTGTTGTATGGCTGTCCAAAATATTTCTGAAAGGGAACAAACTTCATTTCCTTAAAAAAAAAAAAAAAAAAAAGAAGCATCAGCTTCTGAGCTTAGCTTGTGTGCTGTATGTACTGCTGTTTGTGGACCAAATCAACTCCATTTCAGTAATCTACTAAAAGCCATGAATTCTGGCCAAGTCATTTGGCTGAAATTTGAGTATCTGAGCTGTGAAATTTAGTCTCAAGTCTGAGATCAGCCACAGACTCTCCAAGTGAAATGAGGTAAATGGCTTAATTTCTCAGTCCTGTCAACTCAGGTGTCAGAGACATACTTTTTTCTAGTTTTTTCCTAGCAGAGATCACATGTTTTGGGAAGCTGATGATGCTGTTTGATTCTTGTGTGCCGAATGCAGATGCATTAGGAGGTGCAGGAATGCTGTTTCCTTGGTCTATGACTTTACAAGCTCTGGACTTAACAAGAAATCCCAAGTGTGGCTGGCTGTGTAAAATACTAGTGAGATGGCATCTTGCTTTTCATAGCTGTATGAGCTGTTCCTTGTGTCTGGTGGAAAAGTAGAACAATATGCTGCTACTTGAACTTTTGTTCAAAGACTTTCTCCCTGCCTGGCCCTTCTCCAGCCTTTAGCTCTTGGTATACTTGACTGTATCAGTGCCTGCACAGCACTGGGCTACTTGTCTGGAGAGATATGCTGGCTGCTGCTTCATGACAGCAGTCTTAAGAGTGGTTGGAAAATACTTTAGCATTATGCAGTGATGCTTTAAAGAAGACCCTGTGAATTCAGGAACAAGCACAATTAAAGCAAATGTGCTCTGCAGTGAATAGGGAAATGGGTAAGTGTGAATTATGGACAGCATCGTGGGTAATTATATTGTAGATGTCTTAAATGTCCTAGGCTAAGAAATTGTGTGTTTATCTTTTTCCCTGTGGCTTGCAACAGCTTGCATCCTCTTCTACTCCATCACAAACTCTCAGTAAGGACTGTCTGCAAGAGCCTGGTTTTCAGGGACATGGGAAGTGACATAAAGCCTGGTTCAGGAGCAGGTAGAGCGTGTGTCTCTGGGTACGCATACAGGGGGGCAACAGTAGGTTACAAGAGAATCGGTACTGTGGTGAGCAGTTGTTCCAGACTAGAAATATGTGCAAGGGGAAGATGGGAATTCCTATGCTGTGTCTTTATTTTTACAGGTTTTTAAGTAAACAAAAATTTACAAAATCCCTGGATTTTATCACTGGACTTTTGAAATGCAGGAGTGACTCTGTTCATTCCCACAAACAGCACTCATGAAATAATATGTTCTCCCCAAACTTTGCTCGAAAAATTTATGTCTCCAGAGAGAATTCAAGGAAGCAAACACAGCAGAATTAGTGCTATGTCTCTTCAAAAAGTCTGGACCAAGCAAGATGCATGTATTGCAAAAACCAAATCAAAAAAACCCCTCCATGAAACCCCACTATGTTTTACACAATCAGCCCTCACTGCTACAGGACAGACTCTTCTAGCAGAATGCTTAGGGCAGGTTTGGGGATTTTCTATCAGGAATTTAATTCTCTTAAGTTCTCTAGGGTTTGCACATAAAATAAGGAAGCAGAAATACAAATGAAATAATGGATTTGACAAATGGCTGTGGCCTTGGTTCAATTTATGATTGTTTATTCCTAAGGGGATAAGTATACTTGACACATCTATTCCTACCTCTGTACTGAGAAGTGTGTATGATACGTACAAAAAAGAAAACCAAGAAGCAGTACTTTGGGCAGTCTGGCATTGTTTGAACCCTTCAAAATGAGAGGCTGCCTCTGCCATGGAGTATTAGCTTTTGAGAGCAATCGAGCCCCAAGTGACAGCCTTAATTTTTGATTTGTGTGCTTTTGTAGGTTTAAGATAGGTTCCAACCAGCCATCTGTGTTAATGAAGCACTGAGCACATTATATAATTATAAGGTTTGGAATGTAATTGCTGTGTATGCTGCATAATTTAAGTTCCAACTGTACTTGCATCTCATTTCCCAAGCCAGAGAAGGATATAATATTGAAAACAGTAACAGCTCAGTGCTTCTGTGGTATGGTCATGGGGGGGCTGCACTTAGTGAGTTTGTGTTGCTTATAAAGAGATCCTGGCTGATAAAATCACAGTAGATAAAGGTTAAGGCTCTCTGTAAGATGAGGTTTTTTCCTTGTGGGTTTGGATATGATGCCCTGAGAGGTAAATGCCTGATACTAACTCTGTATTCTGGGACTGGATACCTGCCAGTTCTTGCAGAGAGAGATCTCAGTCATGCTGTAGATTGTGGCAGGGGAGAACAGTGCTGCTCTTGGGTGTGAAAAGGGGCTCACTGTCTTGATTTTTCTGTTGTAAAGTGGGTGGACAGCAGCAGAGCTTCATGAATCTGAGGAGCAAGGGTTTGGGTAAGGTAGTTCTTTGGTTGGTGGGATATTGCATACCTGTTAGGCTTTACACGTGATAGGCCAGGCTAACTACTTGCATTGTTCTCAGAGGTTTATTGTTTATTAGGCGGCTGTGGCTTCCTGGCCATGTAGCTTATTAGAACCTCAAAACTTATTTCTGTTCCATGGTGGAAATGCAGTGAGATGTTTTCTGCAAAAGTGAGATTCTATCAAATACTCAGGGATAAAACCTTAGCCTTTTCTGACTAAGGAATGCTTGGTAGTATATGGGGTGCACATGTGGTAGACTTGAAATTTCTGTGGTTTTCATTAGGATTGCTATGAGAAGGGTGGGGCATGGATTTGAGTGGGGCTCCTTGCCTCCAAATCCCCGAGATACTGCCTTTTTCATGAGGCAAAAGTTTTAGCTAAAACTTGTTTACCTAAAGTCCTAGTCCGGCTTTCCAGCTTGCTAGTTTCTCATCTCACTGTTATCACAAGGTGTGCTGTACACTTGCACAGAGCAGTCCAGAGCACATGGCTCTATCCATAGCCTCAGTTCTCCAGCTGTCTGGTGCGCCTTGCTGCCATGGTAGTGTTTGTAACAGTACATATGTGGCTTGTTTACAAGGTGGATTCTATGGTCTTTTCTTTTTCTTTCCCTCTGCCTAAATGGATTTATTTCTCCTATAATCTAACAGTGGAAAAAACATAACAAGAAGTAACCCTCAGCTTAGATTTTCTGGTTGAGGAGGGTTAAGGCTAGGGTGGTAATAAACTCTTCTTGCTGCTCAAAATCACAGATGTGCTCAGGTGGTCTATAAAGTCCTCGATCTAGTGTCCAAACAAAAGCAGTCAACTTTTCTTTCTGTTCATACTCTTATAGCTTTTATTTCAGAGATATTGCTCTAACACTTGTCAGCAGCAGCCTGCCATAGAACTTACTGAACAGAATCTCTGAATGCTCCTACTAGAGTGATTTTTCTTGACAGTTGCTCTGGCCACTACAACATGCTCCCGCTAGCTCCTTGTTTTCCAACAGCTCAAATGCAGCGTCCCATTTTACAGTGTACTGTGCACATGGGTATGTCAAGGTCTCTGCTAAGAGTTGGTTGCAGAAAGGTAAAGTAAAAATAAATCTTGAATTTCCATTAGGTAAGAGAAGGTTTGTCAGAACAGAGGTACTTGTTTTTAAATGAGTGTAGTTTATTTTAATGGTTTGTATGAAAGTTATTGAAGTCACTGAATCGGTGAAGGTGCCAGGCTTCCCATTGAGCACGGAGAGCTGCAAGTGAGTGAAATTCACCCTGAATGGACTGGACTGACCTCATTTACATTTGGTCTGACTTAGGTATAATTCATATTACTCAAATCCTGCTTTAGCTGCAGGCCATCTTTCTTAATTTTGATAAAATCTCAGCTTGGCTGCAGTCACTTTTTCAAAGACAATTAAAAGGGGGGAACGCCAACTCTGTGGAGATGGTGCCTTCTCTAAGTTTAAACAGTGCCTCTCAAGGGCATGATGAAGAAAGAAAAGCTCACACAAAGTGTCCCCAGCATTCCTATTGAATAGTCAGCAACAATTGTCTCACCAGTGACATAACGCTGTAACCCGCAGGGTTACTCTTAGAGTTAATCATCTGACCTCCAGCTGTTTCCTTCTTAGGAGATGAGGGGAAAATTTTACAGTTGGACTGGAATATCTTATTTAAGGACCCACAGCAAGGAAAAACTTATTGGCGAATGGCAGCTACTTGTCTTTTTAACTTTAATGCAGATGCTTTACTGCTTGGTACAGCGGGAAATTCTTTGTCCTTGAAGTGTAGTGAGAAAGCTGTGCTTACTCTCATTATGTGTACAGCTAAATCATCAAGTGAGGCGCAGAAAACTGAATAAACTATTCTCTTAATTGAAAGTTGGTTACTGGAGGCCAGTTCTACATTTCCAAAGGTTTATCAATCCTTTGAGGGTTTTTTTCCTGAGAGATTATTCTTAAGGGAAATCTTTAATGCATGCGTGTCCTTTCAGAGCATCCAGTGGTGTGTTGCAGACTTGAATGGCTTAAGCGTTACCCAGTGAAGGAGTAGTAATTTGAATCTTTTGAGTCAGATCTTACTCATTTAAACATGAAATGTTTTTTGGAGATTGTAACATTGTCAGACGATGCTTGGTTTTGCTAAATTTCAGACACAGCAGGAGGCTACCTTGTTAATACTGTAGTGACTTGAGCTGCAGCACTCTTGACAGTCCTCTCTGTTCTACCAAGAAGCAGCTTGTATGATTTGCAGTGTTGCTCAGGGGTTGCAAGATCAAGCTTTTGGATGTCAATGGCTTATTTGGAAAGCTGTGATTACTGAAAAGCTCTGAGAGTTTTTGTTATCTTCTTGTCCTTGCAGTGGTCAGTTCGCCATAGTGAAGAAGTGTCGGGAGAAAAGCACCGGTACAGAGTATGCTGCGAAGTTCATTAAAAAGCGCCAGAGTCGGGCCAGCCGCCGTGGAGTGAGACGGGAGGAGATTGAACGGGAGGTTACGATTCTGCAGCAGATCCTGCATGCCAACATCATCCAGTTGCATGACATCTATGAGAACAAGACGGATGTGGTCCTCATCCTTGAGCTGTGAGTAAGGGGACTTCCAATCCTCCAGGGTAGGATGAAGTAAAATAGGAACTGGAATGGGCTGCAGAGGCTGCCAGGACATAGAGACAGTGTTAAAATGGAGCTGCTGTGTTCTCAGGCCTTGCAGATCAATTGACTGTGGGCAGAAGAATTGACTGTGGTTGCTGGTAAACAGGCCCCCCAGTTGACCCATGTCCCCTGGGAATACAGGTGCACCTTAACATCAGCTGAGGCCATTGTTCCTAAGTGTGGTCAGCCTGAAAACAGTTTGTGAACAGAGGGATTACCTCATGTTTGCTTAGTGCTGACCTGACATGAGGAAGCACATGCTGAATGCTAGTTCCATGCTGCTCTTATCTCTTCCAATGCATGTGACCCCATCAAGTCCTTTGCAAAGTTTGAAGCCTTTCTCAGTACTCCCTCACTACTCACTATTCTCACTACTTTTCTCAAGGGAAGAGGTGAGGTTTTTTTAATCCCCAGATTTTGACTATTGAGGATGATTAGTGGCAAGCTGGGAGTAAAGGAGAGCTGCTCACTCTTCTCATTTCCCCAATGTAATGTGGGAAAACCCCTGCCATTTAGCTCCTGCTAAGAAGCAAACACCCCCCAAAACAGGGCATCTGTGGTCTGCTGTAACCTCACCCCGGCATTGTGACCCACTGGACAGCCAGGTTTAGGAAGACTACCAGACATATTTGGCAATGTAATGCGAACTGGTTTGTGCTGTTTAAGAAGAGATGTAAAACCAGCTAGCAGCACGTCTGACTAGGCTGAGGGAACAGAACCTGTGCGTGTCCCTGCCCGGAAGAGTAAACGTGCAGCTCATGGAAGCTGGAGGTGTGGTCAGGAATCATTTTAACAAGGCCTTGGCTAAGGAGCCTTTGCTTAGTTGGAGTGTGAGTTTGCATTTCAGTGAGTCACCTCTAATGCTTTTGTCTGTATTGCATCTTATTCACTGAAAGGAAGTGAGAGTGAAGTGAGAGAACCAGGTTAATAGGTACTACAGTGCAGAGAAATGCCGCTTTACTAGACTTGGAAGTAGTATCAAAACTGCCAGTCTGTGCAATAGATATTAAGTTACCTGGGTGAGTTCTGTTTGGCTGTTCCATCAGCCTAGAAAGACTGCATCCTGAAGGCATCAGCTATTTCTTCCACCCTGTGGCCCTTCTTGTACGTTTGGTGGAACCAAGTTGAAACATTTGAGACAGATGCAGATCACAGGCTAATAGTATAATCTCTTCTACCATAGCTTGTTCTGAATGTGTTCTGCCTGTTTCTGCTGCCTGGCTTTGAGATTCTTAGAGTTAGCCCTTTGGACAGATAGGCCAGGCCTTCTTTGGAAAAGCTGTCTCAGAGTCATTCTGTCTTGGTGATTGCATGCATGGGTTGGTTACGTGACTTTAATCTGAATGTGTGTGGAGTTTACACAGTCCCTTCAGTGCTGATACTAATGTGTGTGTGATGGAACTTCTGTGCTTTCGGGAAGTATAATGTGAATAGAAGCAGCCTGACAATGAAGAGTAATAGGAGGACACTTTTATAAAGAAGGAATAGTTCTTTGTAGTCTGGCCAGGAGAGCTTTTCTCTGCGTAAAAAGCAGCTTTGGCTTCACAACCCAATATCAGTCAAAATGGCACTGGAAGAGTTATTCCTGTTTGTGACTTCAGCCTATATTGTAGAGGCTAAAGTCGAGGTTTTGTGAGAAGGGGCTAGTGATATCCCAAAAGGAGGAAGAGCTGCTTTGGCAGAGCTAGAGCAGAATGCACAAACCGGTTGCAGCAGCTTATGAGATTACTAGTGTGCAATATTAAGGGAAGATATCAGAGTAACTTGTCTATCAGACTGAATATACTGACGTGTTAGATACTACAGGAAGTTGTCATCTCAGTAGATCATGTAATAATTTCATTTTCCCTTGCTCAAGTCGGATGCACGTTCTTCGCTGTCAAGTCAGGAGGGGAACTAAGTTGCCTGCTGCTGTTGGGCTGTCTGTTCTCAGTACAATTTGACCGGTAGCAGCTGGGAGGTCACAAAAAGATCAATTGCTCCTCTGCATTTCACCTGCACTTGGGTGCTCTTGAACATTCAGATGCCCCCAGATTTGAGTGTTTCTGTCCATGTGTTGGTTTGAGAGTCATTACAAGAAAAGTTTGCAGTTGCCTAGTATAAATTACCAGAGAAGAGCAATATCTGCCATGATCAAATTCAAGCACTTGTTAACGAAATGAAAAAGAGGAGGCACAAAGTCCTTGAGGCTGTTCGTACCTGGTCTTACACTGGGATAATGAGTTTGGATGAAACTTGGCACTTGTTGCCATTGCTAAGGACCAAGACTGGAGTAGAAGTGAGTGACCCTGTGTGTAAAAATGATCATACAGACCTATGTCCAAAGCATCTCCTTCTGTACAGTTCATAGTGTCTGCTGTTGGTTTACCCTGAAGAGTTGAATGCGGTGTAAAGTATCTTAGTGCGTGTGCAGATTTGTGTCTGGGTGTATTTGTGCAGCTCAGCCTTCGTGATCACCACGGAGACTGTAAACCTCTGCACTGCCCCACAAAGCAGAGAGGAGTGTGTGCTTGTGCTTGTCAGAGCCAGAAATGGAAACAGCTCTTCTAAGAAATGGAGCTTTGCTGGTTGGAATGCATGGCCTTGGCCTAAGGGGATGAACTTTGTCATGTAGTGAAGGAAGACAGACATCAATTTAAGCTTTTGGGGCAGTGTCCTGCTCTTCTGTGGAATCATCAGTATCATGTAGTTTACAAAGCTCTGAGTCTTAGGGAGCTGTGCAGAAGATGACATGTCCTTTGTCAGTACATGGTACTAAAGTAAAGCTGTAAGCAAGGAGACAGCCTGAGGTCATCTACTTAATACAATTTTTAGGTAATGAATAAATGATGCAATTTTCCTCTATGTACAAAAACACAGAGACACGAAATACAGAGACACTGTGGCTGAACTTATGTAGACCATATGCAGGTCCCTAGGGTACTTGCCTTGACCTTGTGTGGAATCTAAGTGGTGAGGCTTTGATCCCTGAGTGAGATGAAATAACCACTAGCTTTCCCGGGGAGCCAGCATTTAGGCCAGGGAGCATTCCTGGAAATTAATGTGACCGCTGGCAGATGGCATATGAGTGATGATAAGCATCTGTTAATTTTTAAGTATACATCTATGGCCAAATGTTGGTATCTGCAGCCATGCCCTGGAAGAGACAGGAAAGGAGCCTGCTTTTTCTGACTGGCAGCTACTTTGTGCTGAAATCACCTCCTCTTTCGTTACCTTCTGCTTTTTCCTGTCCTCCCATGGCCCAATAACAGTTTGTGTCCTATTGTCAGGCTGTAGCTTACTGCACTTTCATAAGGCTGGGTACAGCAAAGATTGACCTGGTTAAGGCTGCTGCATTTAGCTGCTGTATACAAATCGAGGATGATGATAATTTCTAATAAAGATAATTAAATTCTCTCTGTAAACAGATGATCTCTTCTGACAGTCTGATGTCAGAGTCTCATGCTGCCTGTAGTTTATCAAAAAAAGTGTGACAGCAACTGGTCTATTAATCTTATGTTGTCACAGTGAACTTCAGCTTCCAAAGAATGTTCCCTAGAATTCTGGATTAATTGAAGGAGCTGCCCTGGTGTTTAAAAGAGGCTTTGGCTAAAATGTTGACCCTCTCCCAGATTCAGTGTGCTGGCAGGGATTAGTGTATCTCCTCTTTCCACAGGCCTTTATTCTCCATGTGCAGTTCCTCCTGTTCAAGAGCAGGAAGACCATTGCCAAGTTCGCTGCCGCTACGTGTGTATTGGCAGGTGCATGGTTTGCACTTCCTTGTGGACACAGCTCAGGAATATGCTCCCCACAGCTTTTTTTGTCAACTTGCAGTTGCTCGGGCCCTGCCTTGAGGCTGCTTTGCCTAAACAAAAGCAGCCTGGAGGTAGGTTTGGTCTCCCCACTAGTAAGCATCAAGTTTGTGTACACAAAATAACCAGCTGTTCCCAAGAGGTAAGGCAGCATTGTTGTTTGTCTTACTGGACTTCGAAGGAAAAGGAAAGGGATAATTTGTTATCCATGGGAATAAGGTGACATGGTAAAAGGCAAAGTCATGGAATCAGAGGAAGGAATTTGTGTGTAAGCTAAGGTCCTTTGTGGAAGGAGCATTTGCTCTTTTACGAGTGGTGCTGATTTAGAAAACACACCTCTCTGGATGTGTGAATGTATCTTTTAGTGTTTTACTGTAAAGGAGTTAGTACTGACCTGTAGTGTTGGGTTTTTTTCCTGGGATTCCATAATGACTGGCTTTTGGGACTGCTAAGCCAATATGCCTACACGTTTCTCCAAGCTCAGGTGCATAACTTGGGTAGGAATGGTCGTGCACGAAACTGCTTACCACTCTGTTTCTGCAGTTTACTCAAACCTGGTATTAAAGCCTGAGTCTTTGTTAATGAGAAGTCATCACATCTCCTCTGCTGAATTTTCATTTAGATTACTTCTTTAAGATCTCTGCAGCTTATACTAATGTCTTAGGCCATGCCACAAGAGACTGGAAGAATGCTCGTGTGGTTGTTGTAAGAGGGAACCTTTTGCTGATAAAGTAACAGAGGGCCTTCAGACTCCATAGACCTTTTTTGTGTGCCTTGAGCAACTCACCCAATGGTTTTAAGTGACCACTCATGGGGGTGGCAAGAGAGGAGGAGGGCAACGAAGTGCCTTTGGTCTGGGCAGCTAAACAATTTTCTGCCATGCTGTTGTATAGCAAAGGAGCCTTCTCCATAGAAAGTTGCTGGTCTCCTTCAGGCTGGAAGGTATCCTTGAACATCCTTAGCACAGCCCTCTGTGCCAGGGGAAGGTGAAGGGAACAGCTTTCACTGAGTGGTTGTTCTGTGCTGTTCTTATGTGGCAGCTGCTTTTGCTGGTGTTGGAGGACTGTGTGGGCTGTTGGTCTGGCTGGCAGAGAGAACTTCTTTATTCTTAGTCTTGATTAGACAGTCCACCTTAAGGAATGATAGCCAAGGAGATTTTACAGAGTAAAAGAGGAGGAAGAGTAGTGTGCCTACACAGTTAACTTCCAGAAAAGTACAAGAAGGTATCCCAGTACAGCTGGCTTCCTTATGACCAGGCCGTGCTGCCTGCCAGTGGTGATTGCTTCAGCACAGTTTGAATAGAAAGCGGTAACGAAATGGGACTTGCCTGCTCTCTGTACATAGATTTCACCAGGAGACAACCAGGTTTTACTTACAGATTTCTTTACTGGCTTGTCACATTATTAGTGTCAGCTGTAATGATTTTTAAATTAATGAACTAAAACCTACTACAGTATGGAAAGGAGACAGTGTTCCCTGGCTCGTGAAGTGCACAAAACCTGTCCAGCAAGGCTGATGGTAGTGCTGAGACCCTCGGCATGTGTCACCTAAAAACAAAACCAGAGACCAATTAAGAGTCTCGCAAGCCAAGTAACTGAGACTAATAAGGAAGGAGGCAGCAGCAGTCAGGGACAGCAATTGGAATATATTCCTGGGTCATATAAGTTTCTGTTTTCCAGCTGTAATAAAACATCAAGTGACTTCTGCCCAAGTTAAGGGTGAAGTGAGGTGACTTCTGCCCGAGTTAAGTGTCCTGCCTCATGTGGCTTAGAAAGTTTCTGACTATGTGGGAGTGGTGGAAACACATCCAGTAATCAGTGCTCAAGTCAATAGGCCCTGTGTAAATCTCTGCCTTTTCAACAGCAAGGTATGCTGTGACACAGAGAAACAGTAGATGCTAAGGAATAAGCCAAACGTCTTTGTAGCTTTTGACGTGTTATTCTTGCTTGCAGTTGACATCTTTGCAGTTTTTGTGGCTGCTCACAGTAGTTTACTGTGAAAGAGGCAGAGTAGGTGTCCTGGGTTTGGCTGGGACAGAGTTAGTTTTCTTACCTGCAGCTGGTACAGTGCGGTGCTTTGGATTTCAGATGAGAATACTGCAGATAACATGCTGGCGTTTCAGTTGTTGCCAAGCAGTTGAGGACTTTTCAGCTTCTCCTACTGACCTGCCAATGAAAGGGTGGGGGGTGCCCGAGGAGCTGGGAGGGGACACATCAAGGACAGCCGACCCAAGCTGGCCAAAGGGATATTCTGTAACACATGATGTCATGCTCCATACATAACTGGGGGTTGGCCAGGAGGCAGCATACCTCAGGAACTAGCTGAGCCTCAGCTTTGGATGGTGAGCAATTGTGCTGTGCATCTCTGGGTTTGTATATTGTTGCTGTTGTTGTTATAATCTTCCTTTTTTTGCCTATTAAACTGTCTTTATCTCAAACCACAAGCTTTACCTTTTTCTTTTCAGTTGTCTCCCACTAACTCCCTGCTGCATCCCCCCCATCCCGCTGTGGAGGGGAGTGAGCGAGTGGCTTCGTGGTGGATTTAGCTGCCTGTCAGGTTAAACCACAACAGCAGGGAATCGCCATCTTGTCACCACCAGTGCTGTGCAGGAGCCTGGGGTTGGAGGAATGGTTGCACAAAAGACATCTGCCATGCACAAATGTCATCTAACTCGTCTGTGAATCACTTGGTTAACTCAAAGCATTTGAACCCACCAGTGCCTTTAGAGGCATTTCATCAGATAACGGGGCCAAAAGCTTGTTTTCCAAAATGACCATTGGATCTCTCGAGTCGTGTGCTTGCTCTCCAAATGGCAAGCACAGACGGATGGTACACCTGAGTCCAAGAGCATCAACGGCTTTGTGGGTACCCCCAACAGGAAATCTGAATGAGAATAAATCATTAGTATCAATGGCATTGTGAACTGAAAACAACAAATGTGAGCATAATTATGTATAACAACTGCAAACATCCAGTTCAACATCTAGACCATTTTGTTTTGTACTGTATAGAAAAACAGCCCTGGAGCTCTCAATACAAAGCACAAAAATGAACCCGATATGCAGTGTCTTTCAGTTTTCATGTAAAAACTCATAGTAACTAATAGCACTTCCTTGTTTTAGGAAAACAATTTTAGGTACTTTCCAAACTGCTGCAATCTTGTTTCTTTTTAAAAATTCATCACAAAATACATGCTTTCCTGTCAGCTACATCTGGCAAGCATCTGTATGTGTAATGGCTGGAAAGGGAAGGGATTCTGTTAGCAGCTCTTTCTGCCTTGTATTTCTGATGGAAACCAACAAAAGAAGTAAGCAACTTGTTCTGTTTACTCTGTCTCATCCAAAATGAAAGTGTTTAAAAATAGCAGTTGAAGTGGTTAACATCCAAGTCAGCCTATGGAAACACATACACGTCTGTGGATGCATCAAGCAGTGTACCTTTTTTGGTCCTTTACAGTCCTTGATGACTCAAACCTTGCAATGAATTAGGAGAAGCTAGTCCTTAGTTTACAGGAGAGTGAGCTGAAGCCCAAAGGAAGTTTTGGCACATCTGGGACCAGAACACAAAACTCTGGATTGTCTTCAAGAGTGGCCTTCTTCAGACTGTCTGGAGGTTTTTTGCTATTTTAGTTTTCTGTGCTTACGTTTGTTTTAAGTCTCACGGTGAGATAACAGAATATTTTCTGGTGTATCTTGCAGGGTTTCTGGAGGAGAGCTTTTTGACTTTCTGGCACAGAAGGAGTCTCTGAGCGAAGAGGAAGCAACCAGATTCATCAAGCAGATTTTGGATGGTGTGAATTACCTTCACTCTAAGAAAATTGCTCACTTTGATTTAAAGGTAAAGATGCTGATTTACACTTAGTTGTCATTGTTGTTTTGCAATGACAGGCTGTACCTTCTACCATTTTTGTGATATCTGTGTTTGATAATGTGCCTAGGTGAGTAACAGATGAGCCCTTTAGATGCGTTACAGAGCTGAGCACTCGAAGGAAGACTATCTCCTTTATTAACGGCCTGTGGTAACGTTTGGATGGGCTTATAAATTTTCTGACTGACACAAAGAAATTGTATGTCTTCCTCTTTCAGCTGTTGGCATTTGTGGTATCATCCAAAGTATGTTGTTTTAAAAAAATAGTGATGTACAGAAGAAAGGCATTTTTGGGAAGAGGAGGGAGAGCCAGGTCCAGCCAGCTACAAACAAACAACTGTTGCTACTTCTAGTCACCACTGTTTTTAGAATTACATGAGGAGTATGTGCTGTCCGGCTCAGTTTGGTTAGCAGAAGGACTTGTTGCTTTCTTAGCTACTTAGGGCCTTGAAAGCACATCTCAGAATGCTCTCTTCCTATCATGTCAGGTGACATCTATAGCTTTGGTCATTTACTTTGATGTCAGTACAACTGGCCTAGACAATACAGAAGAGACTCTCTTTCTCTCTCTCCTTTTGATTGCGGCCTACCTAGGTGAACGTGCTTGTCTGCAGCTGGGAGCCTTCTGTCCTTGGGGTGAAACACTTGAGACTAGAAGAAAGTGCTTTCTCAGTAGTGGGCTTGAAGTTACAGAACTGGCTGCTTCAAACATTGCTGCTTCCAGAAAGACATTCAAAACACGCTTAGTTCCTAGGAGAAAGGAGAGTAAGAGAGGAGGGAACTGTTGTAAAATGCAGGAAAAAGGAAGAAACTCTACTGCAAGGTTACATGTTCCTTGTCCTAACTTTAAACCCAGGTTAGTTTATTAGTAATTCTCTGTGTGCTATACATAGTCTGCTCCCAGATTCTCAGTATATATGCTGATTCCTTGGGCTCTGTGTGTGCTCAATACTGTCTCTGTCTTAAACTGCTTGGTCTTGAGTCCGTGTTAATGGTATATATGTAGTCGTTACACATCACATCGACCCAAAGAAACTGGTTAGCGAACTACCATCCAGATCTTCACAGGGCACATAGGAAGAAGCGTCGCAGATGTGGGAACGTATAAAGGATGTGCACACAAGTTTGAAATCACTAAATGAATCCATGAAATTATTGTGCGAATGTATGTGAAGCTTGTTCTGTACAGAGCTCTAGCTATTAATTTTGGTATTTGCTGCCAGTAATGTCAGGTGGTCACTGAAGATGTTACAAATACAAACCAGAAATTAGGGTAAGTAAAGAATCATTTCACTGATAGCATACGTCAAATGAACTAAAACATACTCACAGAATGACTCTCCTGGGTTTTGTAGGACAGGGCTTGGAGTTTTGCTGCTGTTAAATTAGATATTTTTAAGCAGTGGTCTGATTATATAGAGGGTGATTTGTAATTATCTTGTCACTTGACAGGGCTCCATCGACTGCAGTGGAGTGTCAGTGACTTAACTGCCTAAGGAATAAAACAGTGCAAGAGGTAGTGACTGTGACTTGTTGCCATTGCAGGCTGTTCTGCCTGCTTGCTGTAAACAAGCTTACATCCTGTGTCTGGGGTGAACACATATGCCCTAGATCCATGCAAGAAAACCAGACTTGTTAGCCTGAGGCTAAAATTTTCTTGGTCCAGTGACTATTGCAATAAATTATTCAAATCGCCTCCTTCCCAGCGCAGCTCTGTCTGAGAGTACGTGTTAGCAGGAGCTGCTTCCACGTTGACGTCTGCTGTGAAAGGGCCGGGCAGCTGCCAGCAGGGAATCAAACTGTCTCACTGTTGCTCTTGAGCTTATGATTAAGTTATGACAAATGAACACATTAAAGCTCTTTGTGGGAGATAAATTGAGTCCATAGTTTACTGTGAAACCTGTGAGATAGGGCCATGGTAGGGAGTAACTAAGGCTGAGAAGTTTAGTTGGAGAAATAAGTTTATGAAATATCCATTATATCTGGTAAAGAAATTCACAGTCTGTGGCTGAAAACATTAGCTTCATTTTCACAGTTCTAGCTTTGGCTTTTCCCTGCAATGCTGTGAGAGATGTGTTCTTTTAATAGCTTGCTATCATGTATGAGCTTCGACCTCAGATGCCAACTCTTTCCATTTTCTGGACTGCTCGGATAGTAAGTCTTCCTGGCCTTGTTGCAGCTGTGAATGTAGTCTGATAGAGGAGCATTTTCCTTCCTGAAGTAGGTTCAGATGTAACTTGAATCCCTTAAGAAGAGTTTAATGAGACAACTTCCAGTGGGTTACAATAGAGCATAGGGACAACAGAGGAGAAGTAGTGAGGTTTTCCAGGGTAAATTCCAGGAGCAGTTCAGTAAAATTGCTGTCAGTCAAAACATTCAGTGGTGCAGCTTTCGCTTGGGATCAAGCAGCGGCTCCGTTTCTGCAGCAGGCATGTGCTCTGCTTCAGCTAGCTGCTGTTATGTGTGCACTAGCTGTAACTCAGGCAAATCCAGAGTCGGGGGGGTGGCATCATCTTAGGTGGCCCTATGGTGGCGCCTCTGTTTTAGGAGAGAACAAGATAAACTGAGCTTCTACTTTGTGTTATGTCACAGTGCTGCTGGGCCAGTAGTCTAGTGATACATCTCATCAGATTAGGGAGAAACGGAGTTGTATGAAAAACTTCTGTCTGGCTGTGAAAGCAAGGGTATCTGGTTTTCATCCCAGCAATAGCCATCATTAAGAAAATAATCTTAGGACTGCTAACAGGAAGATAGAGAAAGGCAGATTTTGCCTGAAAGAAAATTGAAGGAATGAAGGCATTACATCTGTTAGATTTGCTTTGCTTTTATGAAGCTCTGGGATGTTCAGTGATGCCAGATTTCTCAGTTGTCACCCTTTTATCAAAAGAATGAATTTTAAATAGTTAGGCACGGGGATGTGTATTGCATTTGTTGTGTGAATTAAAAAAAGCACTGGAGAACTCTGTTCTTTCCCCAAGATATTAAGGTGATAATAACAAAGGTCTATCTTTTGTTATTTTTAGCCTGAAAACATTATGCTCCTAGACAAGAATATCCCTATTCCACACATCAAACTCATTGACTTTGGCCTGGCTCACAAAATAGAAGATGGAGTTGAATTTAAAAACATTTTTGGAACTCCGGAATTTGTAGGTGAGTGACTGACCCATTCCTTTGTCTCACCTTGCAAGACACATGAGGAAGTTGAGACATCTTTTCACAGGGAAGAACTGAGGGATAGAGGTAGTTTCAGTCTCACTTGCATCAAGGTGATATCACCTTGGTTTACGAAGTTTATTGTATTTTTCAGGAATAGGTGAAAGGTGCTTTCTGTAAACCAGATCTGCTACTCCTGTGAGAGTAGATTGCTGACAAATAAATATTTAGAGGTGTAAATTCAGGATCAAGGTGGTGAAACCCTGCAAATACAAATTACAATTTTTACTTCTTTCATGGAGTAAGCTAGCTCCCTGTGTTGTAGCACGCAGGTATGCAATTACATGGGTATCTCTACCATTGCTTTCTAGATGGAGCTGCCTTACACTGCACACCTGCTGCATACCAAGCCCTCATCTCCCATGACATTTTTCTAGATCATTCCCTTTTTGTTGCTCACTTATCATAATTCTAATCTGTCTTGCTTGGATTTTCGGTCATTCTACTAGTTTCAGAACTTGTGGGGCTGGGGAGTGGGGAGAAAACTGTAATTCATATTCTAGTTAAACAGCCATTAGAGATGCTTTATTCATCTCATTACCTCACCTTGGTCTTTTCTCTTGCATGCAGTCTTACATGGGGATGTTTTCCTGCAAGGAAATGTTTCTTACAAAGATAGTGGGGTTTGTAGTGGATGGCAGTTTAGTCTGGCATTTATTTTGAGTCTCTTGCCCAAGAGCTGATTCTGATTGGCCATTGGAAACTAGCTTTAATGGTGCCAGTTTAAAAGAAAACAAAAGCTCAGATTCTTACGGGTAACGGTATCCTTGGGAGGTGGAATAATTTGTTGTTATAATTTGCACTGTAATTAGTATATAATATTTGCTTTACCCTTATTGTTGAGTTGCATTATGCTCCAAATTACTCTATGTCATCTGTTCCAGACACCTGTGAACTCGAATTCCTGTCAGGGCTGTAGAGCCATCAATAGCTCATCCTATAACTACCTTTCCTCTTCCCACCCCACTTTCTTCCCTTTGGTTATTTGTGACCTGTTACTTAATTCAGCCTTGTAAGTATTTGTTACCTTGGTTGCTGATGTTTGATGAAATTTTTCTTACAGCTCCAGAAATAGTAAACTATGAACCCCTTGGACTAGCTGCTGATATGTGGTAAGATTGTCATGCTTTGGGTTTGTTTGGTTTTTCTCAGCTTGCTCTTTCCCAATTGGATCTGAACAGAATCTGTTCTACCACAACAAATTAAAAACAAAGTGAAACAAAAAACTTAAGTACAGCTAATCCCTCTTTGTTCTGTCTTTCTGTTGTTTATACATTCTGTGTAATTAAAAGATAGGCATTTAATTTCTGCAAACTTACGATGAAAAACTAACAATGGCAGTCGCAGAGTTAACAGTTTGCTACTGTCCACTGCAGAGGAGCACTCTTGAAAGAAAACATGTTCCTCCAGCTTTTGTGACAACTTTATTTATTACAGCACTGCATGTGGAGGAGACTTGTGTGCTAATCTGATCTGCTGAGAAGGCAGGCAAAAGAGATCAACCCAGATAAATATCTGTGCTCCTCTTTCTCTGTATTTCTCATGTGTGCTGTGTATCCATGTTATTTGAAGGTGTATGCAAAATTTTCACTTTTTCCCTGAGACGCTAATCTTTGAGAGACATAAGCAGTTACCCTCAGCCACGATGGCTCTCCTGCCAGTAGAGCAGCTGCTATTGACTTTTTCATATTGTGTACATTAAGAAGAACCCAGGTCGTGTAGAACCCCTGCAGTTAATCTCCTTTGTTTTTCAGGAGCATCGGAGTCATCACCTACATACTGTGAGTACAACAGATTCATGCCTGTAGGAGTCCTAAAGCTTTATTGTTCTAATATCAAACAGCTCTTCCCTTTAGTCATTTAAGAATGGAACTGCACTCACGGGGTGGGCAGTGGTCTATCTAATGGGCAAATGCTACCCTGCAGCCTTCTAACGTTTAAGAGAAGGGCTAAAAGAAGAGGGCCACTATAAGCAGAGGAAGAACAAATGTCTCTAGGATCACTAGGCACTTCTCTCTCTTACAAAACCTCATCCCGTCCAAATGGTAGAGGATGGAAAAATCAAAGCATCATAAAGCAAAGCATGTTGTTTTTTATAAAAGGGCTATGAGCTACCAGCATGTGGAGAGAATAGAGACAGAGAGTAATAGTACCACTTAGAAGGTGAGCTACTCCAGGCGAGAACTCCAGGGAAGTTGTAATTTGCTTGTAAAGGCAGCAGTCTAGATTACTATGCATAAATCTGGTCACCCATATTCAAAATGGTGACTTTAAGCTGGGATAGTAGCAGAGAAGTTGCCCATAGGAGTTGAGAATTCATCTTACAGGAGGAAAAAAAGGCTTGTTAAAGCTGGTAAGGCAAAGGCTGGTTGGAAATGTCATTGCAGTCAGCAAGCACAAAGGAGGAAAAGAAGATGCTTTTTAGGAGAAAAGTATGTGAAGAATAAATGCAGCAGTGAGTAAATGAAAGTAGGAAACTATGTCAAGTTCAGAGTCTCAAAGAAATGAGGTTCTGTGGGTACACTGGGGACAAGCAGTTGAGAGAACTTTAAGATGGAGTTTTACAGTTTGGGGCACTCCTGGCGTAACAACAGATGTAATGGAGGGATGGCACTTGTTGCTTCAATAATTCTTTCCTCTTGTTTGAAATGAGAATTACTGAAGTGGTCTGCGATCCCTGGACCTAACTGCTTCCATGGAATGCAGCTCTGTTGATTGCTGGGAAGCAGCGCACGGTGGATTTGCACGCTCGGGAATGTCGAAGCCTGACATGTCTACCCTGGGTTTCTGCTGTCCTTATGGCACGCAGAGGACTGTACTTGCTGCCAAACTTTCAGAAGGAGAACTCCAGTGTCAGAGGGTTTTGCACCACACAAAGGCTTAAAGTACCATCCAGGCCCTTGCTTTTTATTGTCAGTCTGGTCTTCAGTGACATGTGACTGTGACAGGACACGAAGCTTCGTAAATTGCTGTTTATGTATGCTCAGAAATGATGAGAGGAAGACTTAGGAGCTGAAGATAAGCAGGGGTGAATACTTCCCATGTGATTACAGCGGTGCACAGCCAGCCAGGTGCTCTCTGGGTTTTTCTGTCGCATTGAGTTCTGTCCTGGGGGCAGAATAATGAAATGGATCTCTCTGCTATGTCTGGTGTAAGGGATCTGTTTTACCTGGTTGGCTAGTAATGACTGCCATAGTAATTAAGGTTGAAAATGGTGTCCCTGTAAATGATCAGGAGAAAAAAGAGCATGCTTTTTATGATGGGAAGGATCAGCTTGCATGATACACGATTAACTAGAAATTTGTGTGCCTTCAGTACTGCCTGTTAATTTTAAAGCCTTTTATTCTGAAGAATTCTGAATAACTGGGGTGTGTTTAATGATACTGCCTACTTAAGCAAACGTGGCAGCAATCAAACTGATGCCATCATCAGGTAAAGAGATCAAAATGCTTACAGAGCCTTAATTCAGTAACCAGTGGAGTGATTCATTGAGTTGTTAAGGGCAAAGCCTTTATTATTGAGGTCTGCTGTTAGATACTTGCAGGCATTAAGTCAGGATATGACAAACGTTGTTTGCGTTAGGGGCTAGGATTTGAGAATCCTCCCGTTTCACAGACCTCAAAACTGAGTCCCAAAGAGGTGGCCAAATAAATTTGAGGAGGGTAGAACAGTGCTGGCTTTGGCCTCCAACCAAGGTCCTGAAGGTGGAGTTCCTTGGAAAAGGGAAAAGAAAGCACAGCTCCAGGGCGGGTTTCCAAGCCTTAGTTTTGAAACACCTGTGGTGGCAAAGTGCCTGCTTGTGGCCTTCTGTGTGGCCAACAGATATGGAGCAAGGGCTTAAGAGGGAGTATGTAGAACCTGTTAAGAGGAGAGATTGACTGTGGCTTGTGGGCTGTAAGTTACTGCATCAAAGATGACAACCTCACTTATGCTGCCTTGCTGTGTCAGCTGCTTGGGTGCCTTTGTATGATACTAGAAACTGTGGAAAGAGTTTATGCACTCAAATGTTTGTTCTGTGGATAAAACCGCTTGTGGC
Source organism: Porphyrio hochstetteri (assembly GCA_020800305.1). Classification (NCBI taxonomy): domain Eukaryota; kingdom Metazoa; phylum Chordata; class Aves; order Gruiformes; family Rallidae; genus Porphyrio; species Porphyrio hochstetteri. Next base: position 10,217,291 of record CM036915.1, on the reverse strand, counting down.
TGAGGACTGGGCTGAATAGCCCAGGTGATCTCATGTAACTTTCTGCTTAACCCCAAATTCCCAGTCAACATGGTAGTGGTGATACAGATGGCTTAAAAAGTCGGTGAAGCTGGGGCATGCAAGCAAGCAGTTTAGTATTCAAAACCTCCATTGAGATCCCAGGAGCTTGCTGGAGTCCTGTTGTGAACCTGCTGGATGCTGAAATCAAAGCTGGCCATAATATATGAGAATTGTAATAGCCCAGAAGATGAGGGGGAAGGGATGAGATCAATTTTCTTGGTATAAGTAACATTTCTCGTAAACCACACTTGTGCAAGTCAGCATCCCTGTGGATTAGGGGAGGGGAGGAGAGGGAAGGCGAGGCAGGAGGAGTCTGCAATGAATCTGTTCTGACACTTGAGTTTTATGGAGCAGAGGTAAATAGTCATCAAAGCCGAAGGTCATCAGCCACAGTTGACAGATAGGCAAAGCATGCTGAAAGCTTTTTCTAAGATTGCTGAATGGCATTTTATTATGATGATGGCTCCATTATATCCTTGCAGTTGGAGCAGAGTGCCAACAGAAGGATAGTTTGTGGTGTTCAAAAACAGTTGGAACTTACTGCAACTAAAGTCCTTTTATTTGTGGATTCCTTTTAACGAGCAGCACAGCCCCACCTCTCCAGTGGAGTTGGCCCGTAGGCAAGGCCCAGCACCTGATTTGCCATTGCACGTTGTACTTTGGTTCTAGCTGAGAAAAGGCTTCTTGGTTGAACAAACTGTGCAGGGAACTTGTCAGTAGCTTTTGAGGCAGAAAAGCAGCCAGAGCATGGCTCTTCCTACCCCAAGAAAACCTACAGAAGCACTACTTTACCTGCTTGAAGCCAATAGAAGCTTCTACCTGGTAGTGTTTGTAGGTTCATGGGGATAAAGACTGAAGCTTTTCCTGCTTTGATTGGCAATGACTTCAGTGAGACACTTAGGAGAATCTGTGCATTTCTCTCTGTTGCTGTACTGGAGGCTTTCACAATGACTCTGACTCATAACCACAGATGTTGTGAGCCAAAGCTGGACCTGTTATTTCCGACGTGGTATGGCTGCTACAACACGAGGTCCACAGATGTCCTGAGAGTGTAGTACACAGTCACTGTAACTTCATAAGAGGACTGCTGCTTCTCTTTTCCCATTGATTCTTCTTTCTGGCTCATCTAGGCTCAGTGGTGCATCACCTTTCCTTGGAGAAACTAAACAAGAAACACTTGCCAACATCACAGCTGTGAATTATGAATTCGATGAAGAATTTTTCAGCAATACCAGTGATCTGGCAAAAGACTTTATTCGGAAACTCCTGGTGAAAGATACACGGTGAGTGACAATTCAGAAGGATCCATCTGTCTCTAAGATAAACCTGGTAAAACAGAACCTGACGAGTAATCTGCAAAGCCTTCCCTGAAGTGTATGTTGCCATTCAAGAGCTAGACAGGAGGTGAAGTTCTGCTGCTGTGCCGCTAGTTAATCACTGCACCCAGAAGCCCTAACAAAAGCAACCAAAACCTCCTCAGTGCAATTTCCCTTTTGGGATTGAATTCTCACCTGAGTCAAGCTGGTACAACGGGGTGTAAGTGAAGGGCTGAAATAGCCTGCAAAATCTCTAGCAGTGGCTAACGACCACTCCAGTGTGCTAGTCCATTAAGAAGTACTTGCAAGGAGGTGAAGTAACTCCAGAGTATGTTCCTAGTGGTGCAAGGGCAGAAGAATCTTCACATGTGCTCACAGTGGAATTGCTCCTTACATGTCTCTGTGTCTGTCGTAATCACCTAGAATTTGTGTGACAGCTGTGCAGGTCTTTATTGCCAGTTCAAAGGAGATCTTTTTTGGGGTTTTCTTGGTGGGGTTTTTCTTATGTGAGGGAGGAGTTTGGGGGGGTTGTTTTTGTTTGCTTCTCTTGGGTTTGTAGTTATTCTTGCTTTTGATAAAGTGCACGCAGATGTAGTGACTCCTTTCCCATAACCCTGTTTGTCATGAAGGGAAGTCAGGCTGTTGCAGTTCTTCCCAATGGCTTCGTTCAGGGAGAATGTAGGTATGAGAGAGAAAGAGGCAAGCTGTTCTGTCAAGACTTCTGCAAATCCGCAGGCCTTGGAATAGGTTAGAGTAGGTAGGGTTTGACGAGAGGTTAGCACAGGTCTAGCAACCTCCCTTTAAGAGAAGATGAGCAGCGATACTGCTGTTTGTCCTGTGTACAGAGGGCCTGTGCAGTGCCCTGTTTCTACCTTTGATTCTCAGTGTTGCCTATGTGCTGCTCGCCAAACTGCCACAATGCAGAAGGAAGTTCAGACTGGTCAGGTTTGAAGTATTCCTCTTAGAAATGTTGCTTTCAGGAAACAGCAGCTCCTGTGGGGATGTAGTGTAGTGTTCCAAGGGATAGCTTTGATATAATTCACGTTGTATACCTTGATTCACACAGTTGTATTAAAGGTGTGTAGAAGGAATTTATTGTCTCAGCATGTAGGATGAACGAACAAGTAATTTTTTTAAATTTTTATGGAAAGATAGACAAAAATACAGGTAGGCTAAGAATTGAAATCATGTGCAGGGCAGACAGCTCCTTATGGAAACTTAGGACAGTTCTAAACCATGCAAAAGCAGTCTGCCTCATGGAGGAATGTAACCCAGAAATTTGAGAGTTAGTCCTGGTGTTATCTTGGCAAATGCTTCCTGTGAAGCCTGGGAGAAGTGTGGGCCAATGAACTTGTGCATGAGGTATTTCTCATTCAAGTCTGGGGGGTGTTGTGTTGTTTTTTAGGAAACGGCTTACGATACAGGAAGCTCTTTCTCATCCGTGGATAACGGTAAGACTGAACAAAGAGACAGATCTTGCTTTTTACTGTGAGCAAAGCAGAGATAATATTCTCACTGTTATTGGTGTGTTAAATGGAAAACCGTCCTCTGACTACTTTGAGACCCTAGGTCTCCCAGAGATGCACTGGAAAAAAATTGGCTAAATCCTTGAATTTCTGCCAATTGCTGCTTTTATTATCATAACTTTCAAAAAGAGGGGCAAAAGGCTTTGAGACTTATTGCGCTTGCAGCATCCTACGCTAGACTGGGCTTTGTGTTTTCTCCATTTGCATGTACTACATCTTGGGTTTAGGCCTTTCTTGAGTTGAAAACTGACTACAGCCAATGTGGAAAATAAAATTTCTCTCAGGATACAACTGCTGTGCCAAGGGTGTTGATTTGCTTACATTTGCGTGCCTGTGTAAATTTTTTTCATCATAAGCATTGCTTGCTTTTGTGAGTAAGTCTGACTGCAAATGCATTTAGCTAATCTCAGCATGACTGACGAGGATGTTTGTAATTCGGTTTTTGCTCTGCATTGCACAAAACATTAACTGGAGTGTTTTCAAGATTCTTGTTTTTCCTTTTAGAAGTACTGATAGCTATGAGAACTGTTCACTGTGAAAAATTAACATGAAAAGAAATTGTGGGCCTGTTATTTACATTACCAGATTGGAATGAACGCACATGGCTTGTCACATTAATTTTTGTGTGTGGTGTTTGTGGTTTGGTTTTTTTCTTTTAATCAAATGCATGAAGGAAAATCTCCTAGCATTGTGGAAGTTCAGGCTGCATCCTTTGTGTAGAGTTTTTGGATTACTGCACTGTCTTGTAAACGTTCAGTAACGTTGGTTCCTCTGTCTGACGACTCACCAGCTGAAAGAAGAAACAAAAGTCCAGGAAAACAGGAAGGTTGAGAACACACAGCTGAAGACAAAACGCCTGAGAGAGTACACCATTAAATGCCATTCGAGTATGCCTCCCAATAACACCTACATCAACTTTGAGCGCTTTGCCCGGGTAGTAGAAGACATCTCACTCACGGAACGGGGTTTCAGCACTTTGGCAGCATCCCGTGACTCCTTGCAGGAGGACATTGATGCTCTGGTTTCCATTTATAATGAGAAAGAAGCTTGGTATAAAGAGGAGAATGAAAGTGTGAGGCACAAGCTGTCTCAGCTGAAATATGAATACCGTAAAATTGAATCCCTGAAAAGGCATCTCCAAGATGATATCAAGACTGTCGGCGCTAGTCTGAGAGGCATAACTGGGAAATACGCTGATCTGCAAAGTCAGTACAAATCTCTTGGTCAGGAGCTTGCTGAGGAGCTCAAGTGGATACAGGATTTGATGAGTGGTTTTCAACTGGAAAATGAAGCCTGTGTGAATGGGAACTTTGACTCTGTTTTCAGCAAAGATATTAACGAATCACTAATGGAGCTGTTAAATAGATCTCGCTGTGAAGAATTCCTTACAGGGTTGAATCTTGATATAACAAAATCAAATCGGTAGTGATGTAGATGAGGCTCAGGGCAGGGTTTGGTCCCTGTTTCAGTGGACAGCAGTTTGAAATGCCTTCAGAGTGTAGGTTCCATACACTCAAAAAAAAAAAATTAAAAATCACCAAGAAGTAAAAAAGAAATGCAGGTATATCACACAGGATGCTGACCAAAGCTGTGTGTTCCTGATGGTTTGTAGTGTTGAAGGGATTTTTTTCCCCATGTTCACTGTCTGAACTTACGGGAACTGGGTTATCACGATGCTATGTGGACAGATCTAGCCCTACAGCCTTTTGCATTGTCTATATGGTACCGCATGACCTCTAACAGTTCCTGAAGATTATGAAGTAATTAACTTGTAATGAAAAGTTGGTCAGTCTGTACACACCAGGATCTGGGTGCCTGGAAACGAATTAAACTCTCATTCTAGCAACTTTGGTTGGATGAAGGAAACAGTTGTGTGGGCCTGCTGCAGACAGTTCTATAGACCCTGTGAGAGAAATATTTGCAAAGGTTTAATCTGTCCTGTAAAACAAAGTGAACGGTGTAGTAATTTAACATTTAGCTAGTACTGTGGAAATTCTCTGTGGAATGGCTGCTGATGAAAAGAGTTATGATTATTTTTTTTTAAGGCCAGTCATGCAGGGTGAAATATGTTACCATCAAAGGCATTAGCTGGATTTTAGACCAAGTGATGAATCAACATCTAAGTTTCCTCTTTACCAAAGAAATCCTATTCAAAAGACGCAATTGGGAACTTGAAATGATCAAATGATCGATGTGTCTCAATTTTACACTGCATATCTAATTTTTGAGGGATAAACGATAACATAGATGTCTGGTTTGTTTTATGCAGTAAAGATGATGACAGAGCTACAAATACTGTAATCTGTGATGTGGGATTTGACACAAGTGTTCTTGCTGTGAAGAGTTTTTTTTCTTAAGTTTTAGAAAGTAAAAGTTGGCCCAAACTTGAATCATGCCCTGTTGTCTTGTATTTCAAAGAAATAATTTATTAGACTATTAATATGCACAGATGTACCCATCTCATTTTTGGACACAATAAATAGCCATTTATGCAGGATGCAATTGTTCCCTGATGGAATCGTTAGTAACTGAAAAAGAGTTGCTATCCAAGGTTCTGCAGCTCGTTTACAGCCCCTTTGCTTAGCTGTATGAATTTGCTGCAGGGGGGCTGTTATGCAGCTACAGGATTCAGTGAGATACTAGCCAAGCATCCCTACATTGCTGCTCAAATCCATCCAGAGTGGATCTTTATTTTTGGATATATATTTATCTCTCTATATATCTCTATCTCAGAACATGTCTTTCACTGCCCAGCCTTCCTCCTCCTTTTCCAGAGAAGTGAATGACTGTATGAAATTGAACTGTTGCTGTTCATAACATTATTGAGAAAAACGTTTCCTACTTTGAGACAAAAAGATAAAAGCATACTGTCATGCACCATGTAGAGCACCGTGGGCCTGTTCTGAGAACATGTAATCAGTAGGAGTGGTGTTATTCCTGTCGTTGTACTTGGTGGGGGATGGAAACTGGATGTGCTTCCTGTGGTGTCTTCTTTTGCGCATCATGTACAATTTTCAAATGCTTCAAAGTAGAGTAGGTAGCCAGGATATGTCCCTAGCAAGCTGATGGTGATGGCTGCAGAGAACTGGCCTCCGTTGTGACCCAACAGTATTGAGAATTTCATTTATGTCCTTTATTTTTTCTCTCAAAATACTTCAGTCGTCATTTCTGCAGGTTCCATGGAGCTGGAAGCCCCACAAGATCCTATCCAGGGGAACTGAAACACAAGCTTTTCTTTTTTTTAAGGGAGAGAGTTTTCATTCTTAAAGTAACTTAAAGCTTAGTGACAATTTATATCTGCAGAAAAGATTCTGAAGAATGAGTCTGCCTTGCCTCAGCCATGATCTCATATTCTCTGTTCCTGTAGATTTTCTTTATGAGCAAATGCACTGGCATGATGAGAAGCAACACTGGATGAGGCCACTCTGTTCCTGAGGTTAATGTTGGGTGAGGTTAATGTTGTGACTCAGCCCTTGAGGCTAGTGCACGCCAAGCTGAAGGAAGCCACTGACACACTGCTTTTGGGAAGATACCCTGATGATGGAGAAAATGACAAGGTCACTGGTTTGCTGGCAGTTAAGAAATTGAGAGGCACTTATCAACCCTGTGAGCTGTTTTGATTCAGCAGTGGTTCTATTGCTGAAAGGCACTCAGGAATTTTTCATAATGGTTGAACAGCTGACATTTAGCCAGTGACATTTTTTTCTACTTGAAATTGATAACTACGCAGTGTTTTGTTTCACTGTGCTAGCCATTTGCAGCAGAAGAAAGTGCTATTTAATCCCAAAATGTCCCAGTTCTGTGGTATGCAAATGGTGGATAGCTTGGCTCCTTGAATTACTGCTGAAATAGCTGCTCAATGCTATACCGATAGCATCTGGTGAGAAAAGTGTATCTGTTGTCTAATAAACATTATCAAATGTTTTGCTGAAAAAAAGTGTTTAAAACCTCCATGATGTGTTTTCCATTCTCTTTTGGTACTCTGGCTTTGTCAGGTGTCTGGCTTGGCTGCATTCCAGCCCAGTTCAACATAAATATCTCTGGCTTGTCCGCCTCTTCCACAGGCAGATCAGAACTGCGGGAATGGTTGGCACTACATAAACTCCATAATCTTTGAAGGGTTGATTCCTGGTCCCTCTCTCCTCACTTTCACCAGATCTGGTTTGCATCTTCCTTTCCCTCAGTCTGTCAGGTACAATTGTCTGGTGTACCCAAATTTTGATGCATTTTTGGATTTGAAAGGCGCTTCATTTTTCAGAAGAGCTGTGCCAGGGTTTTCAAAACACCTGTTCCTTTACGCCAGGTGGACATCCAAAACTTTTAGGCACATGTCTGAATTCTGATCATGTGGGTTTGTGGGGGTTCTCTCTTCCTATTTTTCCATACTTAGGTATTGCAATTCTTTCCTCTGAAGGAACTGGAGGCTGGAGTGAGGTCTTTGCTATGTTGATAGACCTTTTGTGGCAAGTCGAGTGCCTAGAAAGAGCAGCTTTGGAACTTCTCAGAGCAACGTTGTGTGCAGGGCCGAGTGTGACCACTGACTGTAGACTAGTTTTAGGATTTTTGTTTGAAATCAGAGGGGTTCTGTCCAGGCACAGTGTGCATTAGATTTAATTATTTTTCTTCTGCTTTTGCCTGTATGAATCCTCAGTTTCCCCAGCCAGCATTCTTTTCAGCCAGGTCCAGAGCACATGAATCTTTTGTATTTCATGCACCAAAGGGAGTCAAAGCTATAAAATTGCTCTCTTATCTTCCAGCCAGTGGACAAGCGACAGGCTTTGGTTCGGCAATCATCTGTTGTTAACATGGAAAACTTCAAAAGGCAATATGCTAGAAGGCGATGGAAGGTATGACAGCGAGCCTTTGATTCTTCTTGTGTAAGGCTTCCCGAGCCTGATGGGATCAGAGGGCAAGATAGAGCTTGAATGTAAAATTTTGAAACGCAGTGGGTAAATGAAATACGTTGGGGTATGTCTGCACTGCACATGTGTGGTCAAATTCTCATTCTTCCCTCTCTCTGTAGCTTTCTTACCGTATTGTCTCACTGTGCAACCACTTCTCTCGTTCGCTGGTGAAAAAGGTCCTGATACAGGATGAAAACCCGGTAGGTACATTTCTCAAAGGGGAAGAAGGGACATTTTACTGTGCAGCGATTTCTGGCTGGCCTTATATGGGTGCACAGCCAAACCAGATGGCAGAGATTTTGAGTGAGAAACCAGATGGGACTGTGGCATCCCTTGTGTGTCTGCAGTGCTGCTGTAAGTTGTGTTACCATGACAAGTGTTGGGCAGGATGACTTTATAAACCCTTCAGGTGCTCGCCATGTTTATCCTGTAAAGGAGCACTGAGGTGGCTGCAGATTGTATTTGGATACTGTGGCAGTGACTGTGCTGTCTGCCTGAGAAATGAGCGGCCATGGAGCAAGTCTCCACTGCTGCTCTTGTGACTGTGCGATGCAGGCGGGGGATCCCTGAGTGCATCTGACCTTCTGGAATGAAACTCTGGGGGATTTCTATTAGCTCTACTTTTCTCAATAGATGACTCACTAATAATAATAGAACATCATGTGTAGGAGCATGGTATCTCATTTACGTGGTCTTTCTGTTTCAGAGAAACTGTGAAAGTGACAGTGAGGATCTTTCACAAAGAAAAGCCTCTCACCAGAGGAGGAGCAGCGTATCATAATGTATGGGGAATTCCATGGGCAGGAGACAGAGGAAACTTTCATCCTTGATGGAAGAAGCAGCTGTGACAGCAGACCTTGATGCCTTGTCTGAATCCTTGGTATGATGCTTCTCACTTCTCAAACGACACCCACAGCTGGATGATGTTCTTAAAGGCGTTCTGAGCGTTTTGGACAATTGGGGATCCAGATTCCCAGGGAAGTGCCTTGGCACAAGCACCAATATAAGTGCTTTTATATGTTGAGGATTTTGGTGATGCTTCAATTTATTTGTGTTACCAGCAGCACTCAGGATGTGGGGTTTTTACTGAGACACACTTACTGCAGAATCATTCACATTCCGCACAGTGATTAAGACTGTGTGCATTATTATTATTATTTCAGGCAGGGTTGTTGTTATTGAGTCTTAAGGAGATTTTTAAATACAATTTTTGTATTTGTTAATAGGAAAAAATATTTGATGGCAGATTTCTGACAGGCTTTGTTAGCTGTATGCAGTACTCTGTTATTGCTGTTATTGAAGAGAAAAACATAGCATTGTTACATATCATCACCTTGATTTTGTGAACTGAGCAGGAAACAGTTCTGTGCTGCCACAGACTTGTGCTCTGCCCATCATCTTTGGCTTAAGACTAATGCAATTGGCGCTGTCGATTTGAGTACAACTGATTCTGGCCGCTGGGGGATGAGATAGGCCAGGACGATTTTGGGATGAAAAAGAGGAACGAAGTCTGTAGTGACTTGCATGCACTCAAATACACAGTTTTACAGTATGATTCACCAAAACCACGGCACTTCGGAACCCAAGGTATAAGAAGAAATAGTCTGTATGAGACTGTCACTAATTTATTGTCGGCAAATTGGAGACTCATTACCACCTATTTGGATAGGTGCTGTTTATGTGTAACCCAAACTACAAATAGCTGTGCTTTATTCAGGGGGTTGTATGCAAAGTTGAGGAGGGTAAGCACTTTGATACTGATGTAACGTCTCCATGCTTGGAAGTTGCATCATTTTAACTATATTAATTTCTAGCCAGTATTCTTCAATTGGTACCAAAAAATGTACATAGGGTTGTTTTTTTCATTGAAAATATGAGGTGTTAGAAGCTCGTATTTATTTTATCATTTAATAAATGAAAAATCATAAAGCAAGCCTACCAGAAAAACCTGTAGGTTGATGGGAAACTGGTTTTGTTTGGCTTTATGGTTGTCACCTCTAGGTTGAGGTTTTAGAGCTAAGGTGTGAACCGTCGAAAACTAGTGCCAGGTTAATTTTACCAGGCAAAAAATTGTTTCTACGAAAGAAAAATGTAATTTGCAGCTTTGTATCCTTGCTTAGGTGGAGACTCGAATGCAGTTGATGAGAAACAGTTTCTATGAGAGGAAGGAAATGGACAAGAAGCATTGGGAGAGAAAGGCAGAGAGCGGGATTTGAGGGGGGAAAAAAGCTAAGAGGGAAAAGATAGTGTGGAGGGAAGAGCAGTGGAAAGGAATGAGTATGAGGGAAGCATAGGGAGCTGACGTGAACCTGGACGGGGAAGGTTGAAGTGTGAGAGAATGTAGATATGGGAATTGTGGAAGCAGGAAAAGGAACACTTTGGCATATATAACCCTGCATTTTGTTACTATTTATTTAATTTCCTTTTATTTTTCATGTCTTGTCCTGCCTATGAGATGTGCCTGGTCAAGGGATAAGGAGCAAGGCATAGGCTTCTCTTCCCATGCAATTAAAAGTTGCATTTCTGAGCTTTCTGTGTAACTTTTGAGGTAGAATCCTCAAAGTGCTGTAGTAATGTATATATTATGAGGGAGGAGGAATGGGAAAAGTAGTGTTTTAGTGTCTGGAGAGAATCATTCTTAAATAGAACACAAATTACAGATTTAGATAAAATCTGCCCATTTTACCTACTAAGTTTTGCTTCCTGCTTTCCCTGTTCTGTGCGTTACTACTAGTTGATTCTCTGGGCTATGAAAAACCAAATAATCTCTGAGCCAGTATTTTGGAGTTTTCTTCTGAATTCCTGAAGTTTGAAAACACCTTCAGTGTCCAAATTAGAGACTGCAGAATGTGCACATAAATCACACATCTGTAAATTAAGCCCTGGTTTAAGTAATTGTTAGGTTGTTGGAATTGTGCTCTCACAGAGATGAGGTCATTCTTCTCAGGCAAAGTCCCAGCAACTGTTTGAGCAAGATGGGATGCAGCAGAAAGGCAGATGGAGGAGTGGAAGGCAGTGAGAAGCCATAAGCTCCAGCTTATTAATTCTACATTTATAACAGGTATGAGCTGGTGTTTTGACAAAGACATTGCCAGCAGTTCGTGGTGTTTCGTCCTCGGTCATCTTTTGCCCAGGTCAGCTAAGGACAGGAGGTGGTGGCTTAGCAGAGAGCAGCAGAGTCGGCCTTTCTCTATGGCACTTAGTCGTTCCGTAGCTTCATGTGGCTCACAAGTGGTGCGGCATTATTCATGGCACAGAAACCACAACAAGCAGCACTCGGGTCAATCCAAATGATTCCCTGGCTGTTCCAGATAGGAGTATGCTGTGAGAGCGTCACCCCCCTTCTCAGGACTAGTGCTTGTGACTTATTGGGAAGTTTTACTGTGCTTATCCGAACGTGGTGTTCTCTGTATTTATCACCCTATCTACTCATTGAGATGGGAGTTCAGCCCTGCTTCAGGGACGCACAGCCTAGTTAAACTGTTTATGGCATGGGAGTGCACCTTACTCAGTGCAGGGTTAGCTTCATACCCTTGAAGGGTTTTTAGGGACAACCTAGAGGTTCCTTTAATTTAGGGGAAGCAAACAAGTTGTGGAAGGGCCAGGGTGTGTGTGTGGGAGGGGAGTGGTGGGACTCTGTTAGAAGATTTTATGTTACAGAATTACTGGGAGGGGGGCTATTTTAAGCATATGATTTTTGAGCAGTAAGGAACCTGCAGGGAAGTGATAGTCTGAAAACAAACAAATATTTTTATTAAAATAAGAGTTTTTATTGTTACTTTAGCGACAATGATTTTATGTGTTTATGAAGAGGAGTGCTGGTTGTGACGCACTTGGAAATAACGCAGACTGCTGGGACCAGCGGCGGTATTTGCTGTTGTGACTCGCTAATAAAATTTTGCGAAGCAGGACCAGCGTCTTCTCTTTCTTTGCCGCCGGCAGGTGACCTGGCGCCTCGCCCCAGCACGGCCGCTTGGCTGTGCGGGGTGACAGGCCGCACCTCGGCCCTTCGGCACGCGCGCAGGGGCCCGCCGCGCCCCTCAGGGCCGCCCCGGGGCAGCAGGTAGGCACGTTGTCCCGGCGGCAGCGGTAGGCCGCGGCCCTCCTCCCTCCTCTCCTCGGGAGTGGGCGGCTGGGGAGGGAGGCCCGAGGCGGGCGGCTCCCCGTCGGGGACGCGGCCCAGGGGTTGGGATGGGCCCTCGGGAAGCCGCAGTCGCAGGCTTCGACCGCTGAGCCGTCGAGGTGACAGAGCGGGCGCTACCCTGAGGAGCCGGCCGCCGCGCCGGCGGGAGAGAGTTGGGGGTCGGCCCTCTGGAGCAGCCATCACCGTTATTCCCCTCAGCGGCGGTGAGGGGAGCTTGGTCTGGGGGCGGGGATAGGCCACCAGAGAAAGCGGATCAAAATGGCTGTTTCGGGAGGACCGGTGTGGTGCTGCGTGGGACCCCAGAGCAGCCATCACCTTCGCACCAGCAGGCTCCCTGGCCAGAGCGGGCTGGTGGCTTCGCTGGTAGCCGCATGCTGAAGAAATAGGAAAAGCTTGCAGGCCTGTGATGGATGGTGTTCCTGCTTCAGGATCAAGGGCCCCGTTGCTTTGGGGAGCGAGGTAAGCCCGGCTCCTCCTGACCCCAGAAGCTCTGTGCACCATTTCTGTTTGTTTTCTGGTGTTGCTGGTCTTGTTTTTCTGTTCTGTGCTGAGTCCATTTACTGTATATCTGGTGGCTTTTTAGTAAGATCCATTGTTTCAATTCACATTTCTTTGTTGTATGTGCCAGGGAGAAAGAAGAGGCTGAGGAAGGAAGAGGCATTTCATTTACCTCTTTGCCATGTGGTCACTGTGTGAATTGGCTGACAGTCTTTCCACTTAAATATCGACTCTTATCTTCACATAAACTTTATTAGCTGCCGTGCTCAGTGGTAGGTGGTATGCTTTTTTTAGCAGTGAGAGGAGTTAAAAGCAGTGGTGGGCCAGATAGACCTTACTGTTAGGCAGGGATGGCAAGGCATTGTCACCTGGAGTTCCAGGCAGATAAATGTGTAATTGGAGTAGATCCAGAGGCAGTTACTGGGGGCACATCTCTTACCACCAGTGGCCAATCATGCCAGGGCTGAGAAGTAGACACTTGCAATTGGGGCCCGAGGATATGTTGGTATGCAAATACTGGTCTAAATTTATTTATTTTTTTTTATCTTAAAGCCTGAATTCATAGAACTGTTCATTTGACGTGTATGATGTTGGAAGAGAGATATTGTACAGACGAACATACGATTTTCTGAAGTAATTTATGCAATATCACTATAAATACATTGTGAATGGGACCACAGTAAATGAAATGATCGATCAGTTAGCAGGGCAAGCTGTATAAAATTATTTAGATGTCTAGTGTTTGGCTTTCTAGAGCATGTAAAGCAAGTTATTGTTTTCTTGTCCAGTATATCCTGGTTTTATTTCTGGAGAGGTAAGAGTAATCAGGCATTTGGAGCTCCAAGTACATTGACTTTTCCCATAGCTGGTAGATACTGCTTTATTTAGACCACAGCAGAGGAACCTGAGTAATGTGGGTTACAGGATTTATGTATGCAGTGAGGTTGAACCAGACCTACCCTTGAGTTCCTGCTCTCTGGAGCAGTAACTAGTTTCCTTCCTGTAGTTTCTCCTCTTAGTTAGCTAATACCTACATTGCATAATTGACTTCCTGGGTCTCAATGCTTGGAATCAATTGAGGGAACCTCCTTTTGCTTTGAAAGCTGAGGCTGTTCAGCCTTGTTTGTCCTTTCAAAGGGTTTTAAGTTAAAATACATAAATTGCTCTTGTGTGGCTTGTGGCTACCAGAGTTCTTTCCTTTTCACAGCTGAGAGCCCTAATCACTGGGGTAGAAAACAGTGCTCTCTCTCTGTAGTCTGAGGAACCTACAAGTCCTGCATGCAATATAGAAGCACCAGCACCTCTTGTAGCTGCACTGAAGGAAAGACTTAGCCTTTCCCACAGATGAAAGTTGTTGCCTGATTCTAGAGGACAGTTTGGGACTACCTCCAAACAAAGGCAGGCGTGTTCCCACAGTCCAGTACAGCACCAAAGGAAAGGAGCCTTGAAGGAGACTTAGATTTCAGATACAGGGTTTTTTTTCCTCCACCTTTCCTTGTGTCTTTCAGGGAACAGAGAGTATAGGTGCTTTCTGCCAGCTCTACCAGCTCCAGGTGGAGGGTAGGAGTCTAAATGCTTACTAGGTAATGGGGGAATGGCTTGTGCCTCCCTAATCATCCTTCTGTTTTTGTGATAAAGCAGAGATTTGTAGCCAGTCGAAGTGTGAGAGCAAGGAGCTTGCTTTCCTTCGTGCTGATCCCTGATACAAACTGCTGATGTAAAAGTGATTTGAGAGCCTCGGTTGACAGCTGCTGGCTTGTGGTAGCCTCATTTCAGTCTGGAGCCCTCTTAGGAAAGTGTTGTCAGCCAGAATCCTCTTTTAAACTTTGTTTTTTCTCTTTTGCTAGTACATGTAACTTTTACAATTCACAGCACTTGAAGGGCAGGAGCTGCGTGCAGTAGTAATTTATCATTATTCTGTGATTTATCTAAGACTCTTTAGAAATTATTGAATTTTTTTTCCTGTCATGTTTGGAATTATTGGAAACCTATGACAAGGTGCTGAAAAGCAGTTGAGAGAGGGGGTTTTTCCTTTTTTTTTTTTTTTTTAAATGGTGCTGAAAAGCATTCAGTTTCTTCCAGGAACAACACCTCCAGCTGCTCAGCTTCAGCAGGTGCAGTAGTACTGCACTTAGCACCTCAGATCTAGTTCAAAAATTACATCTTCACCTTGAACCATGGTACAGGGACTGCAAGATTATTCTTAAGTGTCTGTTTCACAGGTTTTTAATGTGCTTCAGAGGCTGGGCAGTTTGGATATGCCAATTAAGTAATTGTAGAATTGCACCAAGGGTTTTGAACACTATATCTCAAAGCTGCTGTTTTGTTTTAGTGGAAGAGTCCTCACGGCCTCCCAAACATGGGTGGGATGTGCCTGAGGTGGCACAGACTACATCCTGTTGTACAGACTAAGAGCTGGAGATAGCTCTGTGTGTTCATAAGGAAATCTGCCAGCTTCCCTTTTTCATAAACTAGTGGGGGAAAAAGTGATGTGGTGTTCATGCAGATGACAAGTTTGGGTTTGCAGCATAAATGAAGAGAGACAGAAAATGGGAGTTCACTGGAAATGTTCCACTTAGGAATATATTGCTGCAGGATGGTCTGGGGCAGATGGGGCAAAGGAAACAGGGTCTGAATTGCTTGAGAAACAGTAGTGACCTTCTGTAAGAGTATGTGGAAGCAAAAGACCCCTGAACAAAATCTCTAGGGAACAGAATGAAGACATACATGCTAGTACACTTCTCTAGGTTATCAATCAGGGAGGGACTATGTGTTCAAGACCGTGTGGGTTCCTTTCTTACAGTCTTGCTTTCGAAATTTATTTCCACAGCAGCTTTCTTGCCTTGTTCTCCCCACCCTAAACTGTACTTGCACTTGGACTTTTCATTTCAAAGAGCACTGGCTATTTATTTATTTTGAAAGTCACACTTGAGACTTCCAGGTCTTAGTTGTCTTTGTTTTGAAAATCCTTTCAACAGTCAACACAGACTGTTACAAATGTGACTGAGAATTTTTTTCTATTGATGATGATGAATGCAAAGTTTGTTCTCTTTAATGGCTTTGGCTATGCTGAATGAAGCAAATCCTAACAGATTGCTTAGATGGGTTCCACTTTTGAGAAGTTCAGGTAACAGCAAAAGTTACATGGGCTGAAGAAACGTGGGGGAATACAGGCTGTTTCACCACTGGATGTCATGCCTTGCCTGCCTGACTCGGTTTAGAACTGTTTGTGCAAATATCTTGGGTCCTGTGTTAAAGGTAGACCAAGCAGGGTGTATGTGCACCACTGAATCTATTTGCTGCTAGAAAATTTAACTCTATGAAGAAAAAAAAAGGGCAATGGAGGTTGCTTGAACCTGAAATAAAAACACAACAGTGCCTGAATGTAACAAAAATGACAATGCTGCCTGTGAGTTTGGGACATGACTTTCACTGCCTTTTGGACAGGCAATGAATGCATGCTCTTCATGACAAAATCTGCACTGGAGGTCTGTCATGCCTCAGCTTCAAGCAATTTCTGTAATTAACATTAATTAAAATATTTATGACCTGCTGTGATCCAAAGTGTCTGTCTCTCCCTTTGTCAGCTCTTGTTACTGCACATATATAAGGGGATGCTTGATCTTTAATAAACTTTGCAATGTCTGATCTGCAGGAAGCTGAAAGACCCTGGGCTGAACTGTGTTAATTTGGGGGAGTCAGATCAGCAGTCCAGCCCCAGCAGGTGAACTTTAGAAAGGAAGGCAACTGACCTGTCCTTGATAGCAGTTTTACTGACATTGGAGCTGTGGGTTTGGGCAGCGTTCCCAACTCTGCAAGTGCAGAGAATGCAGCACCCAGGTATCAGGGAATATCCGAGAAAACAAATCAGCTTCTGTTCTACTCCCTAGTGGAAAAATCAGTAAAACCCCCTCCTCTATGGCTGCAGAACCCAACTTCCCTCAAGAAAAAGTTGTGTTATATGGGACCAAAAACCACCTCCCAACACAGGTAGTCTAATACCTTTGTATCTCTTACTTGAGCATGAAATGAGGTTAGTGAGGCTCTCCTGGGAAGCTTATAGGATGCATGGCCCAAAGTGACCCTAAATCAATCTGATTCCATTTCACTCCATTGCTTGGGAGTAATACAGATGGTACCAACTCAAGTAAATATATCTCATGTGGCAATGCTTATCATGCTACGTATTTTACCTGTACTAATACCTGATAGAGCTGCTTTCCCCATTGAGTTTCAGCACCTGAAATTAGGACTGATGAAGCAGTTAAAAATATTAATTACATTATTTTTATTGGGCTGAATATCATAAATGAGTTCTAATTTCCTCAGGGTGTCTGGTTTTTGTTTGGGACCCTTGTTTCTGAATTCTTAAAATGCTGCACGGGTTGTTAACATTAGACAAAACTTTTCTAAAGTTTCAAGCCTCTTATTTGCTGGGAACCAACGTGTGAACAGCTCAAATTGAGGGAAAAAAGAGTGAAAATAAGGTAAGGCACAATTAGGAGTCTCATCCTGTGTATGCACACGTTTATTTTGTTTACAGTGAGTGTCACATTACCTATTTCCCAAATGTGACATTGGATTTGTGTTTCTATATGTTTCTATATGTGTTTCTCTAGCCAAAACATGTATTCAGCTTGTTCTCATTCTTCAGAATATGGAATAAAACTTGTAAGAAGAAGTGGAAGCTGTTTTGCAGTGCAGCAAAATGAACTTCCAGCATTCTTATGGGGAGCTTAGAATCAGTTGAAAAGCCAGTTTTCCTGTTGAATCAACATTACTGCTCATTTAATATCAACTTTGGATGTCTCATTTGGTAACAAAGGAAAACTAAAGCTGTTTAAATGGTCTTTCAAACAGGTTTTTTTTTTCCTGTTGGCCTTTTTTGCATTTTATGTGTTTCTAAAAGCTTTGCTGATCAAACTTCTTGGAGTATCAGGGGACAAAAGATGTATATAGAAGTTTTCTAAAAGGTTTATGAAACTGCAAATTTGCAAATATTAGTGAATTGTTAAAAAGTACAAAATCGTAGTGCTTTCCAAATGAACTTTTGTTGTGCAGCTCCTTTTTAATCAAGCTTCCATAACTCCTTAGTACAATAGACTTACCTGTACTGGATAGCTATGTACAACTGTTGCCAGCCAAAAGGAAGGTCACATTAATACATTAGTATCGTTCTAAATATATGAAGTAAAGATTTTTCTCTCCGTACCATTTTTTCGTTCTAATGAAAAAGTCTGTTACTTAAAATCTTCTTAGGCACTATGTGATCGTGCCAGATGTGTGGTTTGCACCCGACCACATGCTAATTCTTAAGTACTTTGGAAGTGGCACACCACTTACTTCTGATTTTTGTTTACTAAAAATGTAAACAGGACCTTGACTTTAAGGGCAGTTACTTCAGACAGAGTGTGTCTACAGCTACAGAATGGTAGTTGAGATCTCTTCTGATTAAAGCATTAAAGATCAGTGGAAGAGAGACTTAACATAATAAAAGTTTTTCTGTTCTTCCAATGTTTTAGCTAATCAAAGCATAAAATAACCCAACAAATACGTTACAGTATCTCATTCTGTGACTGTAACCATGGTATCTGAGTACCTTCTAGTCAAGGACAGCTTTCAAAACAATGTGAAATACCCTCTTAAGGATTAGCAAAAAACTGATCAACTTGACTTTTTTTTTCTCCACCTTGGCTCTTACTCAGAAAAATCACTGACATTCATGGAAAAGACTTGCATCTGTGCTGACTTGTAAATATGGGCTTGAAATCTTCTTAACTTTTTACTGAACTGTAACTTCAGGAGAACTTCAGCATCTGACCACTTTGTAGCCAAGATACAGAATTCACTGCTATGGGAAGCTGGTGGTGATTTACTAGGTGTTATTTTTATTCTCTGTTTCAGTATCCTAAAATATTAAGTGACATTGTGTTCAGAGGTGTCTCACCTTTGAAACAGTATAAAGCTGCAGTCCAGATGCCCTGTAGCTATTGTAAGGATAGCTGTTGGCTATGGTAGGCTGGCCACTTTCCTGTTTCAGTAATTGCTTTCAGCATGCCTGAGATGTGCCCTGCTGCTTCAATGGGATGCAATTTCTGCCTTTTGTGTCCTGCCCTATATTGTCCTGCAGTTGTGCTCCCTCATGTCACGTTTGTATGCGAAGCTTTTGTGCAGCATAGCCTAATTCCCCATGCTGTAAAAAGTGTTATTTTCAGATAGAGAAGAACTCTTAAAATTGAATTAAAACCCTAACTTTGAGCCCTCTGAAAGATTGCATGATGCATGTATTCCAGATGTTCTTCTAAAAGGTCTTGGACCTACACTGCTCTGTCTCTCCATTTAGACCTAAGCATCCCTGGATACTTTGCAAAGCTTGAAAATCCTTCTCAGCAGCCTGCTTCAAGGGAAGAGCCTTGTCTGTGTTCTTTCCATTGCTGTAGACTTTCTGTCTGTCTTGCCTCAGTTTAGGCATGGCTGTTGATCCTGGGGCATTTTAAAGCAGCTGGGAATAGAATGAGTACTGGTTTGAAGCTTGAAATGCCCCATGTTGGTGCCTGGAAAGACGGACAGGCAGGTACCATCCCTCCTGCCCTCCCTGTTATTTGAATACTGTTTTGCCTCACTGTCTCCCTGTTCCATGTATACGATGGCTTGCTTAACCTGTTCTCCAGTACTCAACTATGCCACAGCTTCATCCCAGTGGTTCCCTAGAAGGGGATGGGGATAAAATAAGCCCAGAGGGCTGGGGGAGTGCAAGGGCATGTCCTGGCAGAGGGGTGCTAGAGAGCATCACTAGCAGTCAACACTGGGTTACAGTGTTTCTGCCTCAAGACTTAGCAATAACGGAAGACAGGAATTAGATAATACTCTTGGCTTGAAGTAGGTATTGTGTCAGGGAGCTTCCTCTTTGCCCAGGCCACCGTGACTATGTCTGTGGATTTAGACAGAGATGGTGTAAGTGATCTCTATTTCTTTTACTATTCACACCGGTGTATTTTTAAAAATCAGTCAGCCTTCCACTATCGTGTATTACACGCTTCCTCTTTATATCTTATCCCTTGAAGTCAGGAGGCAAGATCTGCAAATGTTTCTTCTGGCTACCATCTCTTTCAAGTTACATTCTCCCTTTCTATTAATGCTTTAAAGTCATAAATACAAATTTCTGTGAGGCAGCAGCTGTAGGCTTGTGGTTTCTTACTGTGCAGATGTGTCTGCAGTGATGGTGCTCCTTGCATCTAGAAGTAGTAGTAATGTGAGAAGTTTGAGCAGGATTTTCCTCTGTTAGTGATAGCATTCTCAGTCCATATGTCCCAAATCACCTTCCTGCAAAACTGCTGCTGCAAATACTACTTCTGAATTACCTTCCAGTCCTACTGTATTGATTCCTAGTTTTCATAGTAGTATTTCAGCTTTTGTTTCAAGGAGGATGCTCTTATGTGAAGTGCATCAACAATACTGAATGTCTTCCATATTGCTCTAACCTCCTTTTTGGTTTGGTTGGATCACAACTGTTGCATCTCTTCTAAACTGTGACTAAGGTAAATGATTAGGGGAGTGGGGCTGTTAAATTATTTTCAGTTACAAACTTTAAAAATCATTCTTCTGGTTTCACATGAGCAGTAAGACTAGATTTGTATTGTTTTATTCAACTGCTGAATGAAAGTGTGACGTTGGTTTTGATTTCAGGTCCTTTGGTCCTTGGTGTATGTTTCTAAAGACATCTGTTACATAGCTATGAGCTAGAGCTAAGGATGCTTGCTTGCAGTGGCTCTGTTCTGTACAGTTACACATCCTACAGAAGGCTCGTAACAACCATAGGCACAGTATACTTCAGGCATTGAAAATACTGCAAACAAAATAAAATACCAAGCTAGGTAATTCCAGTGCTTCCCCCATCTTCTCTTTTGTACCCAGTTGATGTTGGAGCTTCTCCTCTGCTTGAGGCTGACATGAACTAGCATTAAATTGGGATGTGCTGCATTTTCAAGCAGCTGGATCACACAGTGTTCCACTGGACTTCCTCCTTGCCGGGCCTGAACAACAGACGTGCCCCCACCAGTGAAAGGCAGCGTCTGCCAGACCGATCATACTGTGTATACTGAGCAGGCGCCAACTGGAATAAAGTCTGTTTGCAGGCTGGCCGGCCTTCAACATGAGAGGAAATTGGACAATGTACTTAAAAAGGGGAGAAAGGGTTGTGGATGAGGGAAGCAGGGGAACGACACTGAGGAGATAGTGGGAGAGGTGGGGAAGGGTCACTGTATTGCATAGCAGGGGGAGCAAAGTTTAGGGAGATGTAGGTGGTGGCAGTGGGTGTGGGCTCATCTGCTGTCCTGAGGCAAGTTCCTCATTGGTACCTTCTAATACAACAGGAATTTTTAGTTCTCTAATACTCCCTAGGAAGAGAAAAGAGGCGTCTGCTGACGTTCCCATGTCACCATGCTGAAACTAACCGTCCTGGTACTTGTCTTATTAGGATGCTTTATTCTGTGGCTTGAACTTGAATCCTAGGACCAGTATTCAGCCCTGTAACCTCAGGCTGAAGGATGAATGTGAGACCATGACCAAAACAGATCTTAAAGCCTTCACCTCACTTCAAAGTCTGGTACACCAGGTATCTAATTGTACATTAATATGATACACTCTACAAGTTATAGCAGTGAGTATGACCTTAGGGAGTGCTTCAGCTGGAAAGATAACTGGCCTGGTGGATTTCTAAGCTCCTGCAAAAAAATGCTCATTCCAGAACTATCCCCACTTGGGATGCCTGGGCCTTCTGGCTCTCTCACTGCCTGCTGCACAGCCTGACCAGACTGCTTCAGTGCCTTTGTGTGCTGTGCTGTACACCTTGCCTGCATCCTAGCCAGCAGCATCCAGTCAGCTATGCCGGGCCTCTCAGGAGCTGAATGTTCCTGCTGTGTTTGGCAAGGAGGAAAAATAGGCAGCTTGAGGGAATTAAAAATAACAGTGAGAAAAACCTGTTCAGTAATCAGCTGAATGCTGAGGGAGGGGATGAGGAGGAGGATCAAATGGAGTGTAGCTAGCCGCATGCATTTGCCCTTTAGCGCAGCATTTGGGCATGGGGATTGATTATACCAAATCCTGAATCTGTGACCAAACAAACACCATTTCTTACCAGATAAGATACAACTAAAGAATAAAATTTCACCGTTTACTTGCTATACCTACTTTAAAATATTTATGATAGGATTTTATTGACTTGTTCACTTTCAGAGAAATTGGGAAAAATGTCTCAACCATCAAGTAGCCTGGCTGGTGTTTGCTACAGTGCATTGACTCACTTTTTGCCTCTTCCTCCTTGCTGCTTATTCCTCTCTTGTAGCCTGGCAGAACGCTTTTGCGCTCTGGTCTCATACTTCAAAAAGTACTACCCATTATGAGCAAATACTGCAATTTATCATCCCCAGCTAAGTGGACAGAATATGTCTTGCAGAGCACGCGTTCTTTGCCAAGGCACATCCGCAGAAAATTGTCCCTTTGGCTTTTCTGGTCCCAAACCCATTATTATGAACCACCCAAAAGTCCATTTGCTTTACATCTATAACACGCAGAAGACCAGAAACACTGGTCAGATTGTTACCTGCCTGATTCTAGGGCCAGTTTATTTTGGAAGGTGGTGTTAGTAAATGCAGCTATAAAAGAGAGCCACGTGCCATTAACCAGTAGTGCAAGAACTGAAGACGGAAAACTGCTCCTCTGTATTGGCGCCAGTGACATCAATCATAGTCATTGACCACCGTAAGTAGTTTGGGACGGACAAGATTGCCCCCTGATGAGCACAGCTGTATTGAGCTTTTCCTGGCTTCTTAATTGGCTGAAGTGTTCATTGGTGTTTCACAATATGGCACAATATTGTTTTACTACCTCACTTGTGGATGATCTAGGACTGAATAAGTGATGGCAGAGAGGAAATGTCTGTTGGTTGTTCTGTGATTCTGTCTGTGAAGTCCAGGAGCTTGTGGCACGTACAAATCCTGATAGATGCCTGTGGGCAGACCCTGTGGGCTTTTGGGTAAAACCCTACTATTGGGTTGTGGAGACTGGAGCCATACTCCACACTCTGCTCCGAGTTACACTCTGAAACTCCAGATAGCCTTGGAAGAGTTGCTTTATCTGTCTAGGCTTCATTTTTTTACCCCTCTGAAACAAAGGTGTCAGCTGTTCCATGTAAAGAGTTTCTCTCCAGTATTCATTTTAAAAGTGACCTTTGTATCCAGTGTGTCTTTTGTGAGTAAGAGCGACGTACTGTAGTGGTAGCAGCCCAAGAAGCAGTGTGGGACAGAAAAAAAATGCTGGAATTTTACCAGTCTCTTACTACAAAGATCAGTATGCACAAGGGTTTTCTTGTAAAAGGAGAATATCAGGTAATGTGCTGAGCTGGAATGCAACCTGTGCTAGACATACTGGGATGAGATAACTATTCTACTTACACCTTGTTTTGTCCTACTTACATCTTGTTTTATTCTACTTACACCTTGTTTTTCTCATTAAGGGAAAGGTGATTGCTTTTGAAAAACATTCTGACATCTCAGTGAAAGGTGCAGGAGGATATTACTCGTATTATGGTGCTTGTTGGAAAAAAAATTGAATGCAAGAACAAATGGAATGAGAGGAAACATGAAAACAATGGGAAGAGAAAAACTGCTTTTAGTCTTACAGAGTAGTCATTGATTCGTGAAAGCAGAAGGATAATTCCTCATTGTACAGCTTTCAGACAACAGTTAGAATATTCACTTCCAGTTAAAGACTAGAAAAATAACAATGAACTGACAGAAGCTAAAGAAAAGTCACTAAAAAAAAAGTTAGGGGACTGGGGAAATAACTAATAGAAGAGTCAAAAATACAGCTTAATGATTTGGTGGAACGGAGCATGAGCAAGCGACACAGCTTGTCAAAGTTGGAAAAGATGACCAAATTGGAGAAAAACTAATTGCTTTTGTAGCAGAAGTTCAGGAAGAGGAATTCTGGGGTGAAACTAGAAGTGTTTTCTTTCCCAAAAAAGGGAAAAAATCTTTTTTAATCTGAAGAATAATCACGTAAAGAAAATACAAGTCATTATTGTTAAGACTGCTAAACAGTGCATTAGAATATGTACAGACAAGGTATTTTACAACGTTTCAGACCTTCAGGCTTCATGTGGTGCCAGGGCGTTTGAGCATTAGTTTTGAGAATAGCTTGACCATTTTTATGCACCTGTATCCTGCAAAGAATAAAACAACTATAAAGAAGGGCTTCTTTCCAAGGTTTAACACTTATTACTAACTTTTATAAAATTAATACTATAATTCTGATGTACAAAACTGAATTCCTCTTGCTGAAAGAAATCATGCACAGGATCTTGCATGGAACAGTTACGGTATAGTCAAAAAAAGAGTAATTTAAATTATGCATCTAACAAGTGGCATAATGCCCATTTCAGAGAGGAATAAATGAAAAGGGGACTCACTCAAGTTTAGATCCCCTCATGAAAAAAAGGATGCTTTCTGTTTAACAGAACTCCATATAAACTAATTTAAATATTTTTCCTTATGAAAATGGAGACCACCTTAGTGCTGTGCTTATGACTGCATGAACTTTAATTTTAATCCCTATTTCTTAAAGTTTTTGCCTCACTAGTAGAATATTAGTGCTTGCTAGAAACAGCTCAACTGTTATTTTGCTGCTGAGTCCAGTTTCATGTGATGCAACTCTTCGTAAACATTAACTCGTGAAATACTGGGGCTACTCCTTTTTGGAACAGCAGTGAGTTTATCATGCGTTAAGTTAATGTGTACAGGCGCACATTGCTTGTGTACTATTGTTTGGCAGTCCTCCAGTACATCCCCCGATGTACTGCCAAGGCTAACCAGTCTGTTTGCTTCTGTTGCTCCAGGGCCATGACAGCTGGATAACCTCACCACTTTAAATGCAGAGGGACGACTAGTCTCAGTCAGTTTGCACCTGCATGTTCCAGTAGTAAGAACAAAGGTGATACTGTTGCTCTGTGTTGTCTCTTTTCCATGTTTTCACCCAGAGGTTTTGGTTTGCCTGGCCTGCTGTCTAGGAAAGACTTGAGGGGGAGGAAGCAATTGGTGACAAGTGGTTTTGTGACTGTATTGCTGAAGGGATATGAAGTTGGGGACACAACTGCAGGATTACATGATGGTGGTTCTTAAAAGAAAGCAGAGAGCTAAACCTCGCCTGCGGGGCCACTTGTGAGCCACTAGGGAGCTGAGGAGTAACCATCCTATGAATGGTACTTTAACCATTGGTCATTTATTGTTTAACTCTTCCTAGATGTTTACACATACAACTATTATTATGACACAATATTTAAACTGCACTTCGGCTGTGCACTGGATGCTGTCATACCAAGCTAATGTGAATTACATCTGAAGTCCTAATAACCTCCTTGCTATACAGGCTCAAAATGTTTTGTACCCTTGCATAGATTAGTTTGGAACTAGTCTTCTGTATGAATTTTAATATTGCTTAGTTGTTCATGTACAATCCTTTTATTTTCCCCTTTATATTCTTATTCATTGCCTTCCAGTGTGGACCTCTCCTGTTTCCCATGTGTTTTTCCCA
Organism: Porphyrio hochstetteri; assembly: GCA_020800305.1. NCBI lineage: Eukaryota > Metazoa > Chordata > Aves > Gruiformes > Rallidae > Porphyrio > Porphyrio hochstetteri. The sequence continues at coordinate 10,192,255 of CM036915.1, read as the reverse complement.
TTTGCTGTCTGGCATGTTTCCTGTTCTGGCCTGGCCAAGGGCGTTTCTGAGGTGCAGAACACCTTTCACCCAGATTGGCTTGTAGCAGTTCGAAAAAGTTACCAGCTAGCTAAAGAAAAGGAGAGATGGTGACAGACTGAATCAAATCTTAAATCTGAGGTTACTTCAGCCTGGTTTCTACTCTGCATTTCACAGTGTGTGGGGATCAAACAGTAGAGGGAGGGAAGCGACACAGCCACCTGCAAGCCTGAGCTCTGAAAGTGCTGATTATGTGGCAGTGATGATTTGTACTGGGGTAAGAGCCAGCTGGCCATGTGGATGCAGCTTTAGGTTGCTTTCTAATAAATAACAGTTAGTATGGCTCAGCCTGGTATGAACAGGAAGCGCCATGCAGAAGAACTGTCACTCCAGAACATGAGTCACAAGTGACTGACACAGATGCATATATTTCAGTGCCTCCACATTTGGCATCCCTGTACAGGAAAAATGTTCTAATAACAGCTACCCTCATGTACCTTGGATCCACAGCAAAAGAACTAGTGTTTGATGAGTAACATATAGAAGACATAGGCAAATGGTATTTTTAGCATAGCAATCCATTTTTCCAGACACTTCATAGATTGGTGTAGGCTGGCTTTAGTCATGTTCCTTAGTGTTTGAGACTGCTGCTTCACACCTGATCAGTGACTGACACAGGCTCCTTTCCTCATCTTTCAATTGGCAAACTTGCCTCTCTCAAATATTTTTCATTTTCTTTTGCTACTTGTAAATTGTGAACTTGTTGGCCAAGAGGAGTGCCTTGCCTTTGAATGAGCCCTCACAGAGAAACGATTGTTTCAAGACCTTTCTTTATCAAGATGAGCATACAATACAGGACCTTTCTCTCATGTACTTCCAAACATTAACAGCACCATTTATTTGGGCAAATCCAGGTCCTGGTCTAGTTAAGGAACTGTGATTTTAATAACGCTCAAGAATGGTAAAGCTTTACCTACACAGACCTAATTGCAAAATGGGGTCGTAAGTAGCAGTTTGATGCCTCATGTCTATTCAGGGAGCTCACGTTCAGTGTCTTTTGGGCCATTTCTCTTTTTTCCATTGACCACTTATTAACTGGTAGTACAGAAGCATCCAGTGTCCATTATTCTGATTGTTGTCCCATTTCTGTATAAAATGATTTCTGAGTTGCATCCAAACCCATATAGACTCCTTTCATTGCCATGGCAACAGTGAGGCATGCCAATGTTAGCAATGACTGCTGGAAAGAACTGTTAGTAAATGAAAAATACTGTTAACTGAGATGTTTCATATATAAATCAAATTTTCTGATCCAAAATTATCTTGCATTGTAGAGAAGTGGTTAAGAACAAGCCCTAGCTAAATAGCATAGTCAAATGCTGAATGTTGGGTCGTGTCCTAGGCACTGCATTACAAAAAAAATCCTACAAAAATAGTGATGTGAAATTGGTCATGTTACTAAGAACAAAGGGTAATTACTAACAGGTTTAGAAGAAGAAAGACCAGATGTTAAAGTGCACATTGTTCTTTCATTATCATACCTTTCTCATCATAGCTAAGATTAAAAGTACATTTGATGGGATTACTTAACAATAAATTTGAAACTAATAAATAATGCAGCAACTAATATGCAATAATAGGAAATAAGTGATGTAAAATAGGTCTTGTAGAGCTGAAGGCTAGAAGAAACCTGCTTTAGCCCAAGCTAAGCCAGGAAGGAGGAAGGCCAGAGAGGTGGGACTAGAGAGATCTGCCATCATCAGGAGGGAGTGTTTCTGTTTTCAAAAAAGAGGTGGGAACACAGAGCTAATGGAGGTAGTATCTACAGCCTCCTTTCCCTTGAAACCTGCATGATCACGTGGGTTTTTTCCTGGCCTCCTTGTATGTTTTGATGCTAAGATGGAGACTAAAATTGAGCATCAATATGCTGCAGTCAGGGGCATTACCTGCTGGACTCTAGAAATTTGTAAGTTTTGAAGACTCCTGCTTGTGCTTGCTGCGTAGGACAGGGAGAGGATAAACAATGTTGCCCACTGAGAAGCTGTGATTCGGGTTTTCCTGGCCTGTCTGCGCTTCTTCCATAAAATTCAACTTTCTTTTCTTATTTTCACCGTGTTAATACGAAGCTGCAGATGGTTGGAGGGCTAATCTTTCCTCTGATGTGTCCTCAGGGTGCCCAGACGAGTTTCAGGAGCCTCTGCAATTTCCAGAGAATGGAAATTCTGTATTTTCATTTAATGATAGTTTTGACTCTCAAATGAGTTGGCTGATTTTTAGTGACAGCCATAGGCGATGTCAGAGCAAATGCAGATCTTGTTCCTCTTATTTAGATCCTTATTTTTAGATCTACTGGTACTGCTGTAGACTAGAATGTTGTTGGTTTCATTTAGGTTCTTGGGAATTTTGCCAATACTTGCCACCTTAGTACATGGAGATGGAATAAACCTTCTCATCCTACACCAATTGCCATCCTGTGTTTTCTTTGAGTCAGGAAGGTCCTGAGTGCCAACTGGCTGCAAGAGCATGCAGTAGCTCAGGCAACGTGGTCCCCAGTGAGTGGGGGCTCCAGTGCTAAAAGAGCCCTCCTGGACTTCCAGGGAAATGGGGGAAATCACCTGACTTCTATATGCTGTTTGAGACTTACCAAAGATTGTGATTAATATAAATTATTAACAGTTGCTACCTAATAAATAAGTTCTATGTGCAAATGAAAAAAGATAAATAACAGTGGCCCTTTTGGACATTGGCAGCACTCCATGGGCTGAAAACCTTATTAAGGTTGGGTATGCCCAACTGGATTTTCCTTTTTTTTTTGTTGTCCCTCTTAGGCCCACCTTTAGTTGGCAGCGTGCTGTTTTGTAACAGCAGTGACTGGAAATTATGTGGCAAAGATTTTCAAGGTGTCTTAGAGAATTAGGTACTTTGATGATAACAGTCTGTATTATATCCTTCATGTATGTTTAAAAAGCTATATGTTCTAAAATGATGGGAAGATTTTTAATTTAGAACACTACTATTAATTTGAATCCTCAATTCTTCTTATGTTCTTGGCACCTCAGGTCCTTGTCTTAGAGTAGCTGCATAATATCTCCAGTGTAATTTCGATTCTGAGATCAGTCTGTGGAAACAGGCGGATGCAATTTGGCTACATGCAGACGTAAGATGAAAGTCCTGGACTCTTAGTATTGCCAGGTGATTGATGTGATGGGCTGTGCCAAGACTTGACAAACAAAACAAGAAAACCTTGCGGCTTTATGAACTTAATATCTAAGTGTGTGTGAGACTTAAAGGCATTAAACATTTGCAAACAGAAGGAATTCCTTGAGAATTGTACAGTACCTGGTTGCTGGTGGAGCCTGCAAGCCATAAAAACCTGCAGCTAATGATAAGGTTTGTCTTCATGCTGTGCTTAACGGCAGTCTGTGGGTGTGGGGCATGGTAGGGTGTTGCAGAGTAGTGCTTAGGGTGTCTGTTTATTCTGCTTTCTGTTCCGTGGAGTGACAGATCTGCTGGACAGTTGTGAATTGAATGAATTTTGGTGAATCTGTTGATTTTTTTTTTTCTTTCTTACACAGCATCCTTTGGCTAGCATGTTTTAAATACTCAATGTTTGAACAAGTTTTTATGATTTACTCCAGTTTTGGTGATGTTCTTTTGTACAAGTGGTCTCAACAAAGAAACTTTTGATTTACAGCAGGATTAGCCTATGACTTTAGAGAAAAAAAAATAAGCTGGTGCAGCAAGGGGTCCAAAACTAAAAAAAGTTAAGACTTCTTCAACAAAAATGGGTTTTTGTGGCCATTGTTTTGTGGGTGGATATTACATGGGTAAGTTGCTAAGAGAGACTTTTTTGGTGTCTTGTGTTTTAGCTTGGTTGGGTCAAAGACTGTTTTTCCAAGCAAGGCATTTGGGTTTTAATCTGCTGTGAAGAATTACAAATCTGCGAGTAGCTTTTTAGGGGGGGAAAGATGGGATCTGCCTCCAAAGCTGCCAATGGCATTTCATCTAATTTTCATTAGAACCTGCATCAAGGAGTGTACAGCCCCTCCCAGAAGTTAGGCTCTACCCATAACCACTTCAGACTCTTCAGGATATGTGCTTTGGGCTGAGGGGGGAGGTTTGCACTGAGGAGAGATGCAGTAAAAGTGGCCTGTATGGAACACTGGTCTTTCAGTACTGTGTGCCTGAGGGAGAGGCATCAGGAGATGACCAGGGAAGAAAATATGAGAGCAAGCCCTGAGTGATATGCCCCCAAATACTTCTTGGACTTCAATGGTCTGTGGTTTGGGGCATTTTTCAAGCACAGGTATCTTCAGTAATCTAAGGTGGATTTGGTTTTTTTCTTTCTTTTCTCCAGCCCCTTTTTGAGCCCAGATAAGCTTTTGCTACAGTGTTCTCCTGCAGCAAGGTGTTCTACAGCCTAATTATGCGTGTATGAATTGTCCTTTTGCTTGTTCTAGTTGACATCTGCTAGATTCACTTGTTAGTTTCTTGCTCTGCTATTGGAAGAGAGTGTAAACAATTGTTCCCTGTTTACCAATTTGGTGTCACCAGTCTTTGTAAACTTCAGTTATATTCCTACCCAAGGCTGATGTGTGCACATGTATGCACTTGTCCCTTGCACAGACGTTTTCCTCTTTGGTTCTCATGTCAGTTTTCCTATTTATTTGATGACAGTCATTAACAATGTATGCCAATTCAGTTATGCTGTCTCTACCATTGTATGGACTGTAACCAATCAGTGTGGATATAACTGAAATTTCTCATTGTTTTGTTTTCTACCAGTGTGGCCTCACTGAACTTACGTGGCACATCACTGTTGCTGCCACCCTCTTAGTCTGTAATTCAGTCTTAAAAGTATACTTTTCATATCTTAGGCCCAGAATTTCAATCTCTGTGACACTTCTGCTCCCTCTGTTGTTATCCTGCTCATTTACAGCCAACACTTTCTTTTTCAGTACTCCTGCTCATTCACTGGTGTGACCTGTTTCGCCTTTCCTATACGCTTTCTAGCCCGACGTTCAGCATCCCTTTCACCGACTTTGCAATACATGTGTTCCATCGGTATCCTCACCTAGGTTAGATGGTGTAGAGAATGCTTTTATGCAAGAACAGTTGTCTGCTGCTCCTCACACGTTAAGAAAACAACCAACCATCTTGTAATGTTTTTATTCCCAGTGCCGTGGCCTGCTTCCATTTACGCTGAGGAAAAACCATCTCTGCTACATGTGCTGCCCCTGCTCCCGCCCTGTCCGGTGCGAGGGTTTGGGTCTCTCTTCTGCGTAGTGGTGTTCTGTTTCCTGCTCTCTCCACGGCCCTTGCGCCAAAGCCTCTCGCCAGGCTCCTGCAGGCTCGGCAACGGGCTCCGGACAGTCCGCCCCGCTGCCTTGCCGAGGCAACCACGCCTGCAGCACAGGCATTTCGGACAGCCAGCTGCTGCTGGACCTGCCCCGGTCCCTCTGGCCGAGCTGCTCCCGGCCTCGCCGGGGCGAGCTCTCCGTCCCTGCCGACACTTCTTCTTTTCGGGGGCCGCTCTGCAACCTGTCTGCCTGGTGCGAGGAGAGCCTAAGGCCGCCCCTCGCTAGGGAATCCTTCCCGCTCCGGCAGGGCCCGTGTCCCGCCCGCTTCCCCGCGGTGCCGGGCTGCCGGCCGCGACGCGCCCCTGCCCGGCGGGCCGAGCCCCGAGCGCGGTACCGCAGCCCCCGGCTCGCAGGCCAGCGCGCGCAGGGAAGGCACGGAGCCGCCGGCCACGCGCCCAGCTTTCCCGCGGCAGGGCCGGCGGCGGCTCGTGGCCCTGCGCGTGGAGGCGGGGATCGGCCGGCGCCTCGCGAGAGTCGCGCGGTAGCCCCGCGAGATCTCGCCGCCGCCCTCCCCCTCCCCGCCCGCGTCATGTTTTCTCTTTGACAAGCCGCCGTCGCTGCCGCAGGAGAGGACGCGGCTCCCGGTGGGGACTTGTCGCTTGCCCCAGCCCCGCGGGAGACCCGGACTGAGGTGCGCCGCCTACCCCCGCTGCCTGGTGAGCGCTTGGCTGCGGGGGGGCTGACGAGCTCAGACCCCGGCGGGGCCGGGGGTGGGAGGCCTGAGCCGGCCCGGCGCGGGCGGGGGAGGGGGGGTTCGCCTCAGCGCCGCTCCCCATCTAGACCGACGGCTGCCTTGCGGGGCGCGGCCGCGGGGGGCAGCTGCAGCTCCGCTCCACCCTGGCACGGCCCCCCCACCTTGTCATGCGGGGGCGGCAGCACCCCCTGTGCTGCCGACGGGTTTTTGGGGTGGGGGGGGACGGCCACACGACCCTGGGGACGTAGGGAGGGGAGGCCGCAGTGCTCTAGCCACCGGCGTCTGGGAACGAAGAAGGTGCAGGCAGAGATGGAGAAGAGGGGGAGCAGGTGGGGCCGGTCAGATGTCAGTGCCCTGTTGCTGAGGGTGACGGAACGACGGGGGTCCGGCAGCTTTTCTTCCTTTGTAGGGAGGGAAGGAGAGGGCTCTTGAGTGCCTCTTCAAAGCAACGTAAACTGTACAAAATCCGTGTTGTGCTTCGGCTGAGATCCTCGGAGCCAGTGCTTTCCCCCTTGAGCCTCGTGAATGCGGTTGTAGCATGGCCGTGCATTCTTCCCCTAAGTGTGAAATGCATCTCTGGCTGTGTGCATTCTAAGCGAGTCTGGCTGGTGCCACCAAATTATGTCTGAAATATTTGTCGTGTTGGCCTTTATCAACTGTGTGTGTCACTGTATGATTGTAGGTTTTCCATGTATCCCCAGATATGTCACCTGAATTGTATCCTATAGCTTATTTGCTGGCTTTTACTTGCAGTACTGAAAAATTGTATGTATACTTAGAAATTATTTATGCTGTTTTAGCAGGTGGTTGGTTTGGATTTTTTTGAACTACATACAGTTAATTGCTTTTAGAAATTATTCTATACAAGCTGCTTTTCATGTTCTTTAGGGACAGAACCCTATTGTTATGCTCTCTCCCTTTCACAGTGTACATAGGAGAAAAATCTTCACCATTTGTTGTTTTTAGACCTGTTCTTGTTACATATTGAAGTCAATTGTTGCTTTATGGACTGTTCAGTTTGTTATGGCTGGGACCACACGCTTTGTGTACATACGTGCATATTATATACATATATGTATATATATGCATAAGCATATTGTGTCATGAGCTTGATCATATTTTTAGTTTAGCAAAGTGTTGTGTGCTATTACTTCATAACAAAAACTCAGAGGTATAAATTCAGTGTACTGAATTTAGTGCTCCTTGTTGGAGGCCCCCTGGAAACTACATCTTTTCCATTACATAGGGATGTGGGACTGTAGAGGACTTGGATCTCAGGATTGACTCTCACATAATTATGGTGAAAAATGTCATAGACATTTAATCTGGAAAGGTAGATTTTATACCTGGTCAGCCTGCTACTGTTTCCCAATATTCTAAGACAGTCTATTAATTTTATATGAAAGATGAAAAGCTGTACGATGTTAACGTGCTACAGGACAGAAGGGCATTGTTGGTTTCCTGTATCCTTGCACTTGGAAGGAGTTAGTTCGGTGGTTTTATACACAGTAGTTGTCTTGTAGAATGAAACATCTTAGGGTTCCTTCTCTCTTAAGTATAAACAAACCTATACCCATTTGAAGCTTTCCTCTCTGCTCTTAATGTTCTTACTTAAATGTATCATGTATGTTTTGTTCATTGTCTTAACATTAAGCATAGCAGTGTTTTTGTGGCTGGAGGTATGTAAGTTGAAGGCGAGGGTGGGGGTATTGAAATATTTTTTCTGCAAGCTGTTTAAAGGAGGTACCGATACCTAATTGTTAATTAAGAATAATAGGGATATAAAGTCTCTGGGTTATTTTTACAGAAGTACTGCTTGGTATAGTGAGAATATAACACAGCATTTTTCAATTGATTTAATTCTTGAACTGAAAGATTGTTTACTAGTGAAAGCTTTTTTATGTTATTCCAGAACTGAATGAATTGGATATTAGTTGATTAGGAAAGGATTTAAGTGGCTTGACTAAAAATCTCTGTTGTTTTTTTTTGTTAATTTACCAATTTTAGCCCTAACCTTGCTTTTTTGAAGAAAACAGTGCAGGGGTGCTTTGCATGTTTTCAAGTGTCAGTGATGACTGGAGAAAGACCATTTTATACATGGGAAAAACTGCACATGAAATAATAAAAGTGTACATGTTTAGGTACTTTTGTTTAACACTCAGTTTTGGTATTCCAGTCTTTCTGGGGTAGAGAAGCACATTTATCCCCATTTTAGAAATAAGTAACAGAGACAAAAATGACATGTATTTGAGGAAGAATTGGTGGAGCAGGCATTCGAGTTCTGGTCATAGGATGTTAAGAAGTCATTATCCTTTCAATATGACCGTCTTCATTCAGATACTGTACAGCTACTCAGTCTTCTGCTGCTGAGATATCTTGTAAGATTTTGTTCTTGCACTAGTATGTTTTAGTTAAATGTAGGATGCATTTGTCTATGGCTTGCCTGACTTCTTGGTGTTAAAGTCACCTTGGTGAGTGGGGAGTGCTGTTGGCTATGTTTCTTTCTCATGATTGGTTCTTAGAAGCACTCAGACTGTCAAATTGCTGTCAGGTTGGAGTTTTTTCCTGTCTCCCTATAGTGGTTGGCAATCTCATGGAACATTGAAATCTGGTAGATGTTTTCTCTTTAAAAACATCTAAAGTAGCCATTAGGAAATGATGCTCTGCTTTCCTAGGACTGCTGAAGTAACTGGAGGTGTGTTGTAGCTGCTTACTGGTGTTTTCTCTTTAAAAACTTCTAAAGTAGCCATTAGGAAATGACACTTCTTTCCTGGGACTGCTGGAGTAACTGGAGGTGTGTTGCAGCTGCTTACTGTGCATCATAGTAACTTCACAGTAATCCTTGGGATTTCTGGAGATAAGAAAAAATAAAATAAAATAAGTGGCTATGGAATGTGCTGGTCAACACCAACTGTAATGGTGTCCTGGGAGCTGGCCAGGTATATTCTCTGGCCTTGACTGCCTGTTGTGATTGACCTGATGTCATCAAGCTGGTTGGCAGTATGTCCAGGTGGCTCATGTAATAGTGTTCTCTGCTGAAAGCTGGAATGAATTTACTGTTCAAAGAAGAACCTACTCTGTGAGTCCTCCTTACCAGTAATAATTTTTTTGCTGTTATTGTTGGTTTTGTTTGCTGTCAGCATTGTATAACACAGAAAGTTCCTCCTCAAACGTGTCCTTACAAATGCACCAATTTATACCACTAAAGTTTCTTTTTCACTTAGTAGTTATACTTGGGAGTACTTTCAGTCAAGAAATAGAAATGTTAGCACAAAGTGTATGCTTTGCTTATTTTTATTTAAGTTGCAGTCTAGCTCTCAAGTACTTTTCTATTTTGTGTTCTCAAATAAGAAATCGGATATTAAAGTAAAAATGGACTCAATTGCCTTCTAAAGTAGAATTACGTACAGCTTATTCACTGCACTCCAGAGAAAGAAGTGATAAAAAAGCTTGCTTAAGAGGACCATCAGATAATTAGGTTTTAAGCCATTTCTAGAGGTCATGCAGTCATAGAGTCATTGGACGGTTTGGGTTGGAAGGGACCTTTCAAGATGATCTAGTCCAACCCTCCTGCCATGGGCAGGGACGTCCTCCACTAGCCCAGGTTGCCCAAAGCCCCATCCAGCCTGGCCTTAAACACTGCCAGGGATCCAGGGGCAGCCCCAGCTTCTCTGGGCACCCTGTGCCAGGCAGGGCCTCAGGACCCTCATGATAAAAAATTTCATCCTAATACCCAATCTAACCCTACTCTTTCTCAGTTTAAAAAGCTGTTGTGTCATTAGAGGCCCTGGTAAAAAGTGTCTCTCCATCTTTCTTTTCTGCACTGTTTATGTATACAGAAAGGCTGCAATCCATCTCTCTGCTTACATCAGAGCTAAATTGATTTTTGTTGAATTTTCAATATATATACACATGCAGATTTTGCATTCTCCTATCCATGGCTGGCTTTCTTGATTTAAAATTATGATTACTGGTAAACAGCTTAATAATTTTTCTATTTTTTTGCAAGCAAATGTCTGTTCCTATGTCTTTGGTGGTTTGAAATATTATGACTACATGATTGGTAGAAGTACAAGTTACTAAAAGTATAAATTGTCATACTGTTGGGAGAGAGTGATAGTGATAAAACCTCACCAGGGTTTTCACCCCTTTCCCAATGCAAGATCAGACACCTTTCTTCCCTCACATGATTGGATGTATTTGGTGCATGGGAATGTCTGCTTCTTGGCTCCTCTTTTTATTAACTGCTTTTGATGATTATGTTGTCAGCTTTTGTTTCAATACGCTTTTGTGCATCTGAACAAGTAATGGATTAAATTGATTTTGTAAGTTCCTCTGCTGAATAGTAATAATCAACTTTTATGTCTCTTCTACTTAGGTTTTGTACTGCACCCAAGGTGTAAGGTTTTATGTTTACAAACCATGACCAGGTTTTTGTTTAATTTTCTTTATAAACATAAGTGTAAAAGAGCAAATAGATTTAATTTCTTATCAACTTAAGAATAACGTTTTCTGTCTCCCAAAAGATTTTGGGTGTGCTCAGTTATGACTAGCTGAAAGCATAGGGTTATGTTTGTTTATTTATGAATATATTTACAAGCCTAAAATCATGTAGGAAGACTAAATTTTGGAAGAATGTCAGTAGAACCTCAGCATGGCTTACCTGATGAATATCATGAAACTTGGTGGACATTAACATTCAGAATGAGTTGATCATTGGCTGCAGAATTAATCAGAATTAGGTTATCAGCAATTTGGTTTCCATATGTTGAGCAGAAGGCTAATACAAGGAGGGAAGATAATGGACGTTGTGACCAATAGAGACAGATGTTCGCCTAAATCGATTAGTGTTAGTGTGTATTTTGCTGTAATGTTTTTCTTATGAGTGAAGAGCAATCTGCTGTAGCTGCTGTTCTTGCTTGCTCTTTCTGGTTTGGTTCCTTTTGCTCATTGTCTTGCTGTTCCAGATTTGTAGGAGACCATGGCTTATTTTTTTCTGCGTTTTTTACCGTCTACCTCCTACTATCCCAACACTCTCCCATTTTCCTTTTTTTTCTCTAACATCTTTTTTTGTCTCTTTAGTTTCAATTCTCTGTTAATTTGTAGCAATTTCTCTGCAGTGTCAGTGTTTTCTAATTTCTCATTCTCTCTTTTTCTTTCCCATGACTGTATACAAAGTATAGATTCCCACTCTCCATCTGTCATGACACTGTGTATAGACTAAATGAATTGGCCAAAAAGAACATTTGAGATACATTATCTTGCACAGTGATCTATAGTGCTTTCTGGCATGAGTAAAATACTGAACAAATAACTCTTTCAGGCAACATTATGCCCTGTTACTGTTGGTTTCAACTCTTATAAAGTGCCCTGGACATTAGTGATATGGAACATCTCACAGGTATTGCATTGCTTGTAGGTTTTACATTGTTGGCCTATGACAAGGCAGGATTTTGATTAATTTAATATACATTGCTGGTTTCTAAATCAACCTTTCAAGAAAGAGGGCTGTAGATGTTGTTTGGACCCCTAATACCTGCTGCTAAATCATATGTGGACAACCCTTTATTTATGAAAACAGGAAAGTAAATCCAACAGTTTTCTTTTGATTGTGCTTTCAGATTGTAAAATGTTAATAAGGATTGCAAAAATTGCTGCATTGTAACCATTGGTAGCATGTGAAGCATGATTCTTACTGGGACTTTGGGCCTCCTTTGTCAGAAGCATGAAAGTCTGGAATGGTAAAAAGTTTAGGTAATATGTCCTTTTACAGAATGTTAGGAACTGTTAGGACTGGAACTCAGCAAAACCAGAAAACAGACCTTCTGTTGGACAAATTCAGGGTACGTGTGTATTTTGAATTCCACACTCTGGACTCATACCTAGAGATACATCCACTGAAGCTTGCAAGTATGTTGTTGTGTCAGTGATACCTATGTGCAATGATACCTAGCCATAAAGAAACTAGGAGGAAGGCAGAGAAGTATGGATGATTAGAGGTATGCAATGCTTCTGTGGAAAGAAGAGTCTTTGTTTTCAGATGATACTGCAAGGGAGAAATAAAATAACCACATTTCTTATGTGTCATGGTTACGTTAGGAATTGGACAGAACATTGAGATAATAAACTAGTGGACTTAGATACACAATGAAGTATTTGGTTTACTGGTAAGAATGTTACATTTATGTGAAATAACAAAATAATTTATAAGGATTTAAAATAAATATGCTACAAAACTACAATGCTGTAACTTTGAGGAGATTCCACTCCGTAATGGAACTGTAGTATCATTAAAGCAAGGCAGTAAATAGAGGTATATTACATCAGGTTTTCAATCATATCTCAAATAAATGAACTGTTCCACACCCCTGATCAGATACATATAAAGAACTTTGGCTTTCTTAAGAACCCATGTAAAATAATGTCCCAGAAAAAAAAGCTTTTGAGTAGTCAGTCTTACTTGCAGAATTGAATTACGTTCCTAATGAGCTAGGAGAATTACCTGATGAATCTGATTGTAAAATCTTTCCTGACTTCTGTGAAAGCTAAAAAAAGCTTGATTTTATTTGTCCCATCTGCAGAAATTTTTTTCTCACTGTTGCAAGAAAACATTTAACTACGCTTAGCAATATTAAGAGCTGTAGTGCACCCTGGCTGCGATCTGTTGAAATATTAAATTTTCTAATCCTTTTCAGAAGCCACCCAGGTGACATCATGCTGAAAGTACTTCTGGCAGTTTACTCTAGGACCACTCATGTTGAAAATAGTAAATGAAACTGCTGTGAACTTGAAAAAGATCACTGTCAGTGAGCACACATTGAAGAACTCTTGTCTTTTAGAAATTCACAAATCTGTTGATTTGTTTTGCTTGTTTAAGTTTTTCTTTACCTATCGATTGGGGAAATACTCTGAGGCAGTAAATAGGATTCAGACATGTGAGTGTCACCACCAGTGCTTTCCCTGTTCTTTAGTTTTTGGTGTTTCCTGCCTTTGATTTGACTGTGTAGACTTGCAACTTCTTGTGTTATGAGCTTTTGGAATTAGGTTCCCATAAAATAAAGTTAAATGTAATCAGCATCTTACAAAATTTGCCAAAATCACTAACTCTAGAGAGGAGACAGTGAGTGAGTGCTTCTGAGGCTTATTTTTCCTCTGAGCAAGCTTGTAACTTTTAGGATATGTAATGCTTGCAGCTTCAGGTGCAGTTTTTCAAGAACTTTACAGAAAATAAAGCTTCTAACTGCTTTTGTTGCAGTTCTAAGAGTCTGAGCGCTTAGCTTCTGTCAGAATAGTTGTTTTTGTCTGTGCTTGATTTCTGCTGTAGTCAGACTAGGCTATAGGAAAATGTAGTCTCATGGAGCTTCATTAAATTCTGACCTTTGTAATGTCTTCAGTGTGTGTGCTAGTCACATTTTTTTTTGAATACTGATGGAAGATAGTGTGTCTCATTTTATGCGTATTGATTGTCAGATTGTGGTTCATAAAGTGGTGTTGTCTTCATGTTTCCAGAATTCAGAAGCTTCTGGATCATCCTTAGGGGTTTTTTTCCTATTTCCTTTCTATCTTGGTTTTGCTGCAGGATATTATAACTTAACACTTCATAAGTACTAAAGTAGTTTTCTAGCAGTTTCTGGATATCTTAGGCTTTTGGTGTAGACTGTTAAAGCTGTTGTTAATTGCTTTATACCTAATATTTATGCAGGGAATGAATAATCCGACATTTTATTGAATTGACACTGTAGGGAGAAATAAAATTAACCAAAGTAGAATTTGGATAGCATGTTAAATTTCCCTCTTATACTATTATAAGAACTGCTGATATCTTTTTATAATTACAAGAGATAGTATCTATGTGTTTTGTCTCCAGAAACACTGTAGTAACTTCCTGTTGAGTCATAATATTGCTTCCTACAACACATGATTCTCTCCTGTTACTTCTCTGGCTGACATGCCATGCTTTTTCTGAATAGAAGAATATGACAGTGTTTTCCAAATCCTGAAGTAAGAGGCTTTTGTGATTTGCATACATTTATCATTGTAGGAGTTGGTGATCCTGACCTGATAGTTGATCCTTAGCTGTCTAACTTATCATGAGATACTTGGTTTAAAGAGATGGACCTTGTAAAAGAGACAATACTTCCAGTATTTTTAATTGTCATCAAGAAATGCTTGAAAAATCTCTTAAAAACCTGGTTTTATTTTGAAACAAGGCAGGGGAAGTAAATGGAAGATTTGTGCTCTGCTTTCTGTTTGAGTAGCAGACTGCATGGATGCAATCAGGTATGCTTACCAGGAAGTATTAATACTACTTAAGAGAAAAGTAGCAAAGGAATAGGCTTTCATGAGCCATAGAAAACTTTGAAACTTGTAATTGTTTTAGTTGAACAACGGTTTTTTAAAGTTTTAAAATCACCATGGGCTGTGAAAAATGATGCCTAAAGACTAGGTTAAAATATATTACTCTTGTTTATTAGGTCCATTTAACAACACTTAATGTATCATGAGATTTTCTTTTTAGCCCTTTATTACAGTCTTTACTTGTTTGAACCTTGTACACAGGGAGGAAAGCACAAAGCTGTAAAATAACAATTAAACAGGAAGATTGGGGTATAACAGGCACTGGGCTGGGCTATCACTATCTTCATTTCTGAGATGATTGTTCAATTCTTCCTTCTAGCTCTCTGGGCAACAGTTATACCTTCTTTTTATCTGTGAGCTTTTATTGAAATTCTTGATAGAATACCAATGATTACTCATGTTTGGTGTTGAGGTAGAACCACTGTATTGAAGATCATGCTGCTTTATTTAAAAAAAAAACAAAAAACACAGCACCCTAAAATCCATTCCTCCCACATTTAGGTGGTTTCTGACTGTGACTGAGCTGAATGTGTCTGCCAAGGACTGGAAAAACAAAACACCTTTGTATGGGGTAACAGTGCTGTTAAACTTTCTACTTTTTAAAATAGTAGAGATAATATTTGTGTTTTCCATGTTTTAATGATCTTTTGTACAGTGTTCTTTTAAACAAAATAAAAAACCCTCTGCATTTTCTTGCCTTGACTCTCATACTTAATGTCTTCTTACAGGAATTTAGAGTTATCTCTTTGGAGGTACCTAGAGCTATCCCTTATCTTCCTGTTATTTCTTCAAAAAAGAAGCTTTATATAGCTTCTTCCCATCTCCACCCCTCTATCACAGCAGTCTTCTCAGTGAGTTCTTTTGGGTGTTTTTTTGTTTCAGGGTGTGTTTTTGTTGGGTTTTTTTTTGTAAATCTAAGCCCTGGAAGGGAGCTTATATTAGGATGTTTGTCAGCTGCATGCAGCCAGTTCTTAGATGCAGAATTCAAATATATCAGATAATTTCCAAACTGATGTTGAAAGGAAAGACTACAGAAATTTCTTCTGGGAAGTTGTGTATGTATTCTGTACAGAGCTGATCTTTCCTGCTATGCTGAGAGAAAGGACCTTTATAACCATATAAGCTTTGACCTTTAACCCCATGCTGAAGTCTTTTTAAAAATTGTTACTGTTATCCCACCATGGGCACTTTTTCACTTTCCAAATTCCGAAGTCCTCTGACTGTATTGAAGTTGAGAATTTAGCTGTTCTGTAATGTTTTTTTTCCTGCTAATGACTTGTTCTTACACTTGCATTTGAAGTTGATCAAAGCTGTCCCATTTACCTCAAAGAGAGAAGACCTAAAAACTTCATGGCTTCCAGAAGCTGTAGTAAAAATCTGAAAAACATTTGGTCTTAGCAATGTGATGGTTTTCACATCTGAGCCAAATAAGTGGATTTATGAGAACTCTCCAGTGTTTGCTTTGCTTCCCCTTCTAGAAAATCTGTGTGTTCCATAGATACTTTAGAAGGTGTTGGTAAGTGGCTGGAAGACATACTGTTGCTTTCCAGCCACATTTTACCTGTCGTATGGCACATGATATAAACATGATATAAACAAAGAAAAAAATCTTTTTACATTATTTTCTCTGTAATTTCACTGTGATGTTTTGAAAGAAGTACTCCACAAATAAATAATTGTTATACAGAAGTTTCTAGTGCTTCAGGCAGATACTTTTTAATACTGAAATACTTATGGTGGATACTATAAACACTGAAAAAAATATTTTAAAATACCAAAACATTTATAGTAGAACACTTATTTTGTTCTATCCCCTAGTCTGTTTTACATCAGGGTATTGCTCCTGTGTCCATGCAATTAGCTTGGTATCCTATATATGAAATAAACAAGCTGGGTTTAATTGCAAGATCAAGTTCCTCTTTCTGTTTCTGAGCGTTTAAATTGCTGTGGTGCTAGAGATAAGAAAGATGGGCATTTATAATTTAGCACTTCATAATTTATCTTTGTTTCATAGATATAACTTGTTAATTTACTTACATGCATCTCCAGTCTCTTATTTTATTGTTACTTAAGATATGTAGGTAGTTATTTCCTTAGTAAATATAGAGTTTTCGTTAGTAAAAGCATTTACTGTTTGGCCTATTTCATCACTGATATGAGCTCAATCTTAATTGAAACCTCCTTTGTTCAATATTCTGTTGTACTTAATGATTGCTTGCAATAGACCTTTTGTATTTTAATATATGCCATTTAGTAGTTACTCTAGACAAGCTTACATCTTAAAAATTGATGTTTTAAGTCATCTGTAAGACATAGCTGGTGGTTTCAGGCTGAATTAATTCCTATTTAAGAAATTTAAACTTTTTAGTAATACTGAACATTTTAAATTCTTTAAAAATATTTGGTAGGCCACTGAAGACTACATTCTTCCCCTAAAATACGGCAAGATTCCTCTTTTTTTCCACAATTTAACTCAAAAGGGAAGGTAGTAAATGTATTATTAGCATTTACTCTGTCTTACTGGCACACACTTGCAGGCTCTTGGTTTTGTGTTTGTTTTTGTAATTGCAGCAAACATTGTCTAAACCAAAATGTCTTCAAAATCATTGTGTAAGTAAATAGATGAAGAGAAATACATGGATAAAAGGGAGTTCTTCACCATGTGGAAACGTGTGTCAACCATTTAATGATTGTAATTTCATAATGCTTAGAATTGGTTGGCATATGATTTACTGGAATTTGAAATACAGCCTATTACTTTCTTTTCATACTTACTAATTATTGCAAGATGTCATGACGTCATCCTGAACTTAGAATTTGAGTGGTAATAGCATGAAGTAATTTATATTTGGTTTGTTTACATAATGGGGGGAAATCCTGAATAAACAAGGAGAGGTAGCTGTTTTGTACTTAGGTGCTGGAAAGCACACGATCTGAAACACAAGGGGATCATCATTCATTTAGGCAGTGCGAGGTAAGCTGTAGGTTTCTCTTTGGGTGCATTTTAAAAGGTGGACTGATACAAAGAAAAAGAACCTTTGTCAATGCTGCAGGTAAATTCCATGATTCTAACACTAAAAGAGAGCTCTGTTAAGCGTGTTTTCTCCTGTTACTTAAATAATCTACCATACTCTTAGCTTAAGGAAAAAATACCCAAACCTCAAACCAAACCAAACCCTTGATTGTATTGTTCTTCCTTTCACAGGTTTCACTTTAAAGTTCTTATTATTCCCTTTCATATGATGTAAGAGAAAAAAAACCCGATTTGAAGTGAAGGGTAACTGACAGCTTTGTTTGTTCTACAACATGCAAATTCCGGCAGAGTACATGATCAATCTGAGCCTTTTCTTCAGTTCAGTTACAGAGTCTGCAGCACTGACTGTGACTCACAGAGCTATTCTATTAAGCATCATTTTCTGCCAGTTTTCTTTTTGGAACTGGCTGTAGTATCCATAGGTTTCTGAATCTTCCTGCTAGCACTTGTTAATGAAAACCACTTTCTTGGCAGGCATTAAGTTGGATAAGAAATACCCAAATTCTTTTGTCTAAATAATGTTTGTAAGGAATGCAGTTGACCTTTGACCTTACTCTGGGCTTTTCTGAAGGTAGTCTCCTGCTTCTGTGAGACTTCAGTTTTTCATGCTGCTTCTTTGCTTGAGGTGAAACAAAGTTTCATTGACTGTATTTGATTAGTGTTTGTATTTAAATGTGTTTCTGAAATTTTTTTTTCTTAGAGTCAACTCTTAGGTGGAAGGTTTTCCAAATTGGTTTCTAACATTATAGGAAAGAACTTGGAATTCTGAGTTAGCAAACAGGCTCTGTAGGCAGGCTTAGTTACCTTCAGATGTATTCTACTGCAGCTCAAGTTGCTGCCACTACTATTACGGCGGGAGTGGGGGGGAATCTAGATCCAGGATATATACAACTTTGTTTTTACAGTCCAGTATTTTAATTTTGTCCCAACTGTTCCCTCAAGTGAGGTTTTGAAACGGCTGTTGAATTTGGTAAGACTGTCTTGTAACCCTTGTTTATCTGTGAGTTTTAAGTCCATTTTATTTGACTTTCCAATCAGCAACAGTAAAATATGCGTCCTCCAAAATGGCCATGTGTCCAACAGGAAGAACTGTGCTTCTAAAAGATAGGACAATGAGTTGTGTTGCAAATTCTTGTTATTTAGCACTTTTTTCCCTCTTTTCTTTCTTCCACCCCCCCCCAACCCCAAGGAGGAGTACAAAACCCAGGCCTAAGGGAAGGAGAGTTAGATGTTTTGGTGGATGTAAACAGATTTTTCTTCACCTGGTGCTGAAAAGGTACATTTTTATAAAAATTAAAATATCAAAACTTTGTCTAGTAATTCTAATTTTAAAACTTGGATATGTACCTGTTCAAAGCATCATCTTGGTTAAATCCTAGCTTTTTTGAACCACTGACAGCTGTTCACTTGGAATATTTGGAGGTTTGCTACAAATAAATTGTTGACTAGTGATTTGGCAGCAGAGTAAGTTATTTTCAGATTGCTGAAAGGACTATTTTATCTAATTGGGGTCCCAGAATATGAAAATATAAGCATAATAAAATGTGATGGGGCTGTTTTTAAGGAGGAACGATTGTTGCAATTTCAGAAAGACCTTTTGTTTGGCCTTTTTCAGTGTTTTGGTTTTTTTGTTTAAGTAGAAATCCCAGAAAGATCCGGGAACTTTGAATCCAGAACTTTGAATTCAGAGTGGTTTAAGTGTTGGAATGGTTTTATAAAGCTGTTGCTGTACATTTAGACTGGTGCTGCTGCTTCCTTTCTCCACATCTTGTCACATGTTTCTGCCTTCTGGCTTTGTGCATAGTCCTATGTTTAGAAAGCTGGTGGAACTACACACTGGCCCACACTGCACAATTGGTACCTTCCACATGGTCAGCTGAGCTTGCACTGGTTAGATGTAGTAAAGCAGCAGTCAGGGTGTTCATGTGGTTCAGAGTCAAATGTATTTTCTTTTTGCACTTAAAACTGAGATGTCCTTGCCCATGTTCCAAAGTAATTATAAATTACTTATAAAACTTTTATTTGTGGCCCTCTGGCAATGAGCTGGAGGATATAAACCCTACCTATAAGCAGTGCTAGCCATTGTTACCTGGTTTCTTGTTAACTGTAGTTGCTATGCTTGTACTCTGCACAGAGATAATTTACATTTGTATTCAGAGAGCATTTTTAGGAATACATCAAATCAGCTTGTTGCCATCAGTGTGTCTGGTGAAAGACCAGTGGTCACATCAAACGGAATGTTACTTTTAAGACCAACATATTTCTTTTGCAAGTGGTGATAGGAGAATAGGTCACATCTAGATTGGATGTTTTTTACTGAAAGAGTTGTCAGGGCCTGGAACAGGCTGCCCAGGGAGGTGGTTGAGTCACCTTCCCTGGATGTGTTCAAAAAAAGGGTAGATGAGGTACTTAGGGATATGGTTTAGTTTAGGATGCGAATGGTTGGACTTGATGATCTTCAGAGGTCTTTTTCAACCTTATTCTGTGATTCTAAATGCTCAGATGCAAGCTTCTGTCTCTATTTTTAGAGATGCATACAAAAGGAAGAGGAAGAAAAAAAAATGTATCAGTTTTCAGGAAAAGGAAGTTCTTAAAGTAGCTAGATCCCCATGTATTGCCTCTTGAGAAGGCGCTAACTTTGCATTAATTGTCCTCACGGTTGCAATTCAGATCAAACGGTAGTTAGCAAATCCATTCTTCCTGCAAATGAGAAAATGTTGCCTTTTCTTTGTGAACAAGTTCCTGGGTGTAATAATACCTGTCTGTGTGGCTTGGATACTGGGCTGTTGGTGTGTTTTGTACAACGAGCAAACAGAAGGTGTGTCTAGTATGAAATGTAAAGAATGCTCAGTGCCTCTGAATGGTAGTTAACGGTTGTGGCTCCGGTTTTTGTGTGATAGAGGTGTGAGGATTTTGTCTGCTGTAATACGGGAGCCCCAATGCGCGTATAACTTCAGTTGTAAGGCTTTTAATGAAGGTGCTAATCTATTGTAGCGAAAAATGGTCTGGAATAAAAGCAGGTATTTAATAGCTCAGAATGTGCTTATTTGCTGGAAGAACTGTAGCATACTGTTTTGTTTGTTTTTTTTAAAGTGTGAAATGTCAGGTCTGAGAGATACTGTATTATCCTGGTTTCGGCTGGGAGAGAGTTAATTTTCTTCATAGTAGCTAGTATACGGCTGTGTTTTAACTAGTGCTGAAAACAGTGCTGATGATACAGAGATGTTTTTATTACGTAGAGGCAGTTTTGTTGGTTTTGACCAGTACTTACACAGAGTCAAGGCCTTTAGTGCTTCTCACATTGTTGTGCCAGTGGGATGGCTGGGAGTGCACAAGAAGTTGGGAGGGGACACAGCCAGGACTGCTGACCCCAGCTGACCAAAGGGGTATTCCGTGTTCTGTCATGCCCAGTTTATAATGGGCTTGTGGAAGAGGAAGGAAGGGGTGAGGTGTTTGTCTCCCGAAGTAACTGTTACACATGATGGAGCCTTGGCTTTTCTGGAGATGTCCTAACACCTCCCTGCTGAACTCCTTGTGTTGCATTTCCTGGGCCTGCGGCTTTTGCTTTACCTGTTAAACTATCTTTATCTTAAGCAGCGAGTTTTCTCGCTTGCACTCTTGCAGTTCTCTCCCCCATCCCGCCAGAGGGGAGCGAGCGGCTGCGTGGGACTTTGCTGCCGGCCGGAGCTAAACGATGAGAGAGCAGGATTCTGTGTTCTCCACGGCATGTCCTCTCACTAGATGGCAGAGAGTCCCTCCAGAGATCTACTTACAAATTAGATCAAGCAGGTCTCAGACTACAAATACAAATCTCCTCTTTAGAATATTATATTACTTTTTGATGTGATTGTAATACGTTATAACTTGAAGGGTCAAAGAAAAGCAACTGAGCATTCGGATCCTATGTAATCCATGGTTAATGATTATTACCGGGAATCAAACAAATCTGTTTTGTGCAATAGGAGGTGAAGCATTTGTGGGTTATTTGAAACATTTTTTCTTTTAAAACCAGCAGTTTGAAAACACTCTTTTGCTTTGAAAAAGCCTTCTTACATATTATCTACAAGCTAGTTTGATAAAATTTACAGTTAACGTGAAGACTCCTAAAGAAACTCAAGTTGTAAATGCTACTAGCATTTCATTTAACTCAAGTGTGTCTCTGGGAACAGAGCATTCTTTTTATTGATTATTTTTTTAAATTTTCTGAGGCTTAGATGAACCCTGGACTCAACTACTTGTTATTAGTTTGCATTCTTGTATATGAGAAGCTCCATGGGTTGTTCTGGGTTTTGTTTAGTTGGTTTTGAATTATGGGATTTTTTTCTATGTTATCAATGCTTTTACTTTTGCAGCATTTGAGTGTTACATAAATGATAACTAAGAAACATTGATTTTAGTGACTACATTGTTACTTTGCTTACATGCAGTTCTTGTGGTTTATATTTTTGCTGTTGATTTCAAAAGCTCTGTGCTGAAAATATGGTGTTGATGAGGGTTAAAATAATAAGCAAAACAAGAATACAAAAATATTGTTTTGGAATGCAGAAGTTGAATTCAGTAAAAAAAAATCATAAATTCAATTGCAAAGCACTGAAATAGTAAAATGCTGTTCTGTTGCAAGTGAACAGTAAAAATGCCAAGACATTAAAGTAGACACTCTTTGAAATCGACAGGACACATACAAAATACAAAAATGGTCAATGCAGGTTGCACTTTATAGACTTGGTTCATTTTTAAATGGCTGGAAATCCTAAACGGTGCTTATTCCGAAGCCATGTTGCATTCCTTTTTTTTTTCTTTTCATTTTAAGTAGTGGCAAAACAGCCTGAAATTGCAAGGCGGAAGGAAAAAAAGAGAAGAAATGGACTGAAGAGTTTATTGACACTGGCTGTAGCTAGCTTTTGTAAGCATATGTGAGCTAGCTTGGGTTCTGTAAACAGTCAGACAGCATCAGCATGGTGCTGTGCTTGAGCTAATAAGTTCTACTAAGAAATTATCCCAGTGCAAGCTTTGCTTGTGTCTCAACATGGTCCCACATAGGCCAGCAACCACCATGCAGACACTAGTCTCTGCAGCAGCATGCCTTGGGTACCCATGGCATACATTAATGGCTTTGGTTGGGACCATATTTTGAAGAATACTAACATCTTCCATTTTTGATCTCTGTAAAGTATGTATAGTGCAGGAGTTCTAGTCACTCCTTTATTCCTGGGAGAGCGCTTTCGGTTGTATTTCCTTGTTTTACCATCTGTGGAATTTCTTACTATTTTGAGAGACGTGGACTGTTCCACAGTTTACATTTTTGTCAGAAAAGCTACTCCATTAGGTTAAACTCCTTTATCCTAATGGAATACCAGAACGTGAGAGTAGGGTCACCCATTGTATAATTCAATGCAGACATAAATCATCATAATGCTGAGATACGCTTATCAGTTCTGCAACTTCATAGTTCTTCAGATCTAAATCTTGAATTACCTTGTCTGTTAAGTAAGTGCTGTTCATGTGTTCTTTAAAAATAATAACCAACTGTGGTTGCTACCATTTAAATACATTTCTGTAGTACTTGGAAGGAGTGAGTTATCACAGAATCACAAGGTTGGAAAAGATCTTTGAAGATCATAAAGTCCAACCATTCTCATCCTAAACTAAACCATATCCTTAAGTACCTCATCTACCCTTTTTTTGAACACATCCAGGGAAGGTGACTCAACCCCCTCCCTGGGCAGCCTGTTCCAGGCCCTGACAACTCTTTCAGTAAAAATTTTTTTCTAACGTCCAATCTAAACCTGCCCTGGCACAGCTTCATGCCATTCCCCCTTGTCCTATCGCCTGTCACCTGGCTGAAGAGACCATCACCTATCTCTCTATAACCTCCCTTCAGGTAGTTGTAGGTGGTGATAAGGTCTCCCCTCAGCCTCCTCTTCTCTAGGCTAAACAGCCCCAGCTCCCTCAGCCGCTCCTCCTAGGATTTGCCCTCCAGCCCCTTCCCCAGCCTGGTTGCCCTTCTCTGGACTCGCTCCAGGACCTCAATGTCCTTCTTATGGTGAGGACCACAGAACTGGACTCAACACTTGAGGTGTGGCCTCACCAATGCCCAGTACAGGGGCACAATCACTTCCCTAGACCTACTGGCCACACTGTTTTTGATACAAGCCAAGATGCCATTGGCCTTCTTGGCCGCCTGAGCACACTGCTGACTCATATTCAGCCTGCAGTCAACCAACACCCCCAGGTCCTTCTCTGCCTGACAGCTCTCCAGCCAGTCTCCCCCAAGCCTGTAGCGTTGCATGGGGTTATTATGTCCCATGTGCAGCACTCTACACTTGGCCTTGTTAAACTTCATCCCATTGGTCTCAGCCCATGGGTCCAGTCTGTTCAGATCCCTCTGAAGAGCCTCCCTACCCTCAGGCAGATCAACACTTCCTCCTAGTTTAGTGTCATCTGCAAACTTAGTGAGGGAGCATTCAATCCCTTCATTGAGATCATTGATAAAGATGTTGAACAAGACTGGACCCAAACAGTGGTGAGATGTGTGTCATGACAAAGAAGTGCTGTGCACTGTTGCGTTTGAATGGAACAGTCTTCCCCATACATCTGAGAGAGCAGTTGCTAAGAGTGTGTTAGGCACTTTCTAGATACATTTTGAAAACAATTAATTTACTTAATTACTCTAAATATTGCAAAATTGGAGCAAACTTCACTTTGTGCTCTTGCTGCAGGTTACTTAGGATTTCTTTTTGTGATAGAAATCTCTTCAGGGAAGATCTTTCTGTTAGCCTGAAATAAATGTTTTCCTAGTAGAATGACAACAGGAGACTAGAAGAATTCCTTGCTGAATATCAGAATTTATTATACTCCATTTCAAAAGGGTTTGCTATGTCCATTAGAAATTCACTACAGAATTTAACTGGGATCAAACTTTTGAGTTTTTCAGTTTAAATTAATTTGTGATTGTTTCATACCCATTTGTTCTTATGCCCATATTCTTCTTTTCCTTATTTGACCACTCCCACCTCCTTTTTTTTCTTTGATGTATTTATAGACAGATTAAATTTTATTTCATTTCTATTGTATATTTATTTATTTTCATTTGCTATGCTGAAAAGCTACGCTCCTAGTCTTCTATCTGCTTTCAGGCTAGATAGTCTATTAGGATAGATCAGAGGAATAATCTTTTTCTCTGCATGATCCAGTGTCAGTCTTTAATGAGTTCAGGATATAAGTCATAGAAATCCAACTGGCTAATAGTTAAGATAGAGAAGATCTCTCAAAACTAAACTAAAAACAAATGGGGATTTTTTCCCTGTTTTACCTCCTGATTTTGTCTTCCTATCATACAATTCTTCTATAAACTCACACCACTTAAATTTTGGAAATAGTTTAGACTAAAACAGCATCATTTCCCTAGTAATTTCTTATGCTTTTGAATATACAAGATGCCCTGCTGATAATTTTTCTTTAACTGGCTTACGCTTTCATTGTGAATAGTATGGTTAAGAGGTTTGTGATGACTGAGCACTGGGGAACTATGAGGCCATATGCACATTTGCCATACTCTCCGTGCCATGTACCTGTGGTGCGTCATCCTGAAAGGAGGACTATGTAGGGAAAATGACCTGCTTTTTCAACACTGTATTTTCCCTTCTGAAAATGATCAAAGAAGACTTGTTGCCATGTTCGTTTTGAAACTCAATCAACTCATTAAATTCAGAAAAGATCTGATATTCTGTAATTTAAGTGCAAATTTTCCATCTATTGATTGATTTTGAATTTTATAACAGTGAAGAAAAGTGCTATCCCATGCAATTAATTTTAAACCTTGAAACTACTTTTCTCTTAAGCCAAGTTATAAGTGGCTTACTATCAAACCATTTAAGTTTCATACATGGATGTTGTACCTGAGCTTTTAGATCATCTGTGTAGAACTCGGTCACTACTGTGTCTCTCAAGGAAAAAAGGAATCTTTCCATTCAGCTAAATAAGTTGACTTGGGTTCAGGCAGGGCAAAAGTTAGGAAAGAGATGTGTTCCAGGCTAGTGTTAGCCAAAAAAAGCTTTGTGGTATGTGGCCAGGAATCCCATTGTAATTCTCGGATTCCCAGGAATTTTGTAGCAATTTTGTCATAATTTTTCATTGAGCTGTAAAGTGTCGTGATTCATAATGTGTTCTGTTTTCCCCCTAAAATCACCAGCAAAAAAAATCTTTCAAAGTAATTGTTGTCTTTGATTTGAAAGAATGTTGGAAGCTGTCAGGTTGGTTTGGCAACCAATTAAGACTTTCCTGGTAAACCAGTGTTGTTGCATTATTACATTTTCTCATTACCTCCATGTTGATAATGATTCCTTCCTTAAAAATCCATACAAAGATCTTGAAATTTTTCCAAGTCATAGATTATAGAATACATTCATATAATGTAATACATAATTTTTGATAACTGTAAATTTACTTGGAGCAGTTGTAATGTGTATTTGGATCTGAAGAGCCTATTCACTGAACAAATAGGACCTACATAATGTGCCACTCTAGCAGTCAAGCCATCTGTCCTGGTTTCTGACATGGATTGTAAGGAGATCTCTAGCTTGCCTTAGAAAGGGGAAAGAGTGGCTTGTGACAGCAGGACTTAAAAATGTGCTTGACAGGCTGAGTCCTTAGCATTGTCCTTTATTAGTAGTTTCATTTGTTGTAAAAGAATTAATTTGTGCATAGTTGTGTGTGATCTTGTGTGTCTTTTGAAGTCTTACTCCTCAGTTTTTATGTCTGTAAAGAGAATATTATTTTTTCCAGAGAATACTGAGTGCCTTTTCACTGAAAGGTAGCAGAATTAACTATGCTTTGTGTGAATTTTTGTGCATGTGGGTTTAGAAAATGCAGACTTAAACTAAAATTCTTATATTGTTTCATGATGTTGCATGTATGCATGCACTTTTTAAAATAAAAATAAAAACTAATCCACAAAACAGTTTTTTATACTGCTGCTAATTGCAGCATCTTTATGGGTTAAATTATGGAATTTTTGTACTTCTTTGTGATTAATCTCCTGCTATTTGCTTTCTTAAAGGATTACTAGGATTTGTCCTGTTGTGAGTAGTAAATTCAGTAGATAATACTGCATGCCTATTTACAGGGTTTTTTTTCATCTTCAGGACTAATGGCAAAGAAATAAACCAACATGGCAGCCATGGTGCCACCTGTGAAGCTGAAGTGGCTTGAACATCTAAACAGCTCCTGGATCACAGAAGACAGTGAATCTATTGCAACAAGGGAGGGAGTTTCTATCTTGTATGCTAAGTTAGTCAGCAATAAAGAAGTAGTGCCATTGCCCCAGCAGGTTCTGTGCCTCAAAGGACCTCAGTTACCAGATTTTGAGCGGGAGTCTCTATCTAGTGATGAACAGGATCACTACCTGGATGCCCTTCTTAGCAGCCAGCTGGCACTGGCGAAGATGGTGTGCTCAGACTCTCCATTTGCTGGAGCGCTTCGAAAACGGCTCCTTGTGTTGCAGCGTGTCTTCTATGCACTTTCTAATAAATATCATGATAAGGGTAAGGTGAAACAGCAGCAGCATTCACCAGAAAGCAGTTCTGGATCAACAGATGTGCATTCTGTCAGTGAACGTCCTCGGTCAAGCACAGATGCACTCATAGAAATGGGGGTTCGGACGGGATTAAGCTTGTTATTTGCACTGCTAAGACAAAGTTGGATGATGCCTGCGTCAGGACCTGGCCTCAGTCTTTGCAATGACGTTATCCATACTGCAATAGAAGTTGTGAGCTCTTTACCACCTTTATCTTTAGCAAATGAAAGCAAGATTCCACCAATGGGGTTGGACTGTTTATCACAAGTAACAACATTTCTTAAAGGAGTAACGATTCCAAACTCTGGGGCAGACACTTTAGGTCGTAGGTTAGCTTCTGAATTGCTTCTTGGTTTGGCTGCCCAACGAGGGTCCTTGCGATACCTTCTTGAATGGATAGAAATGGCTTTAGGTGCTTCAGCTGTAGTAAACACCATGGAGAAAACCAGGGTGCTGCAGAGTCCAGAAGGGATGATCAGCTTTGATTGCTTTATGAGTATATTAACACAGATGCGACGGTCTTTGGTAGGTATACCTCCTTTGATTATTCTACATTTCAAATATAGTTACATTTTTAAGTATAAATAGTTTCTCAATGCAGAATCCCAGTTTGCTGAATAGTTTGTTTAATTTGATAAAAAGGTGGTTTGGTTTGGGGTATTTTGTGAAATATATTTTTCTTAGTATTTGTTACCCATCGTCTCTTTCTCTTCCTCCTGTCCCATTTCCTTGTAAGTAAAGGAGATGAAACAGCAAAGGAATCCCTGTGTTTTCACTTCTGGTGTTATGCTCTAATTTCAGGAAAAGAATCAAGGACACACTCAATCCACTTGCACTTCACATTTAAGTTCATAGCAAAAAAGAAAGTATGGAATTGGTTTTTTAGGCTTGCTTTGCTGAATTTGCTTAGAATTCTAAATTTTGCAGTATGCCTTGTTTCCTATTCAGAGTTATTTATATCGGACATTACTGCTCTCCATTTAACCTGGACATCTCTTTATACATCTTCAGAGAAATCAGAAAGGCTTGAGATATTTAGCATTTTTGCTTCCATTCAGAAATTAATGTGATGAGAAATTGAGCTTAATTGTTTGGACATACAACACACTGTTTTGTATGTGAATCCTTATTTCTGGGCTTCAATGAGTATTCCTTTTAAAGCTATAAAATTGTTGTGCAATACGCAACCAGGAGCTACAGCAAGTTTCTGCCTCGTATGCTCAGACTGAAACAGGGGAAGACTTTTTCCTTCAAGTGGGCATTCTTTTCTCTTCTCTTTTCTCAGGCTTGTAATGCTTGCTAATGTAAAATTCAACTTTTAAATTTTTTTATTAATTTAAAATTTTAAAAAACAACAACAAAACCCAAACAAAACCCAACAATCCAAACAACCAACAACCCAAAAACAAACAAAAGAAGCCCACTCAAGAATGGGAACCATGGCAGGATGGCAGGATCTGAATTGGATTGAGTATCCTGATGGGCAGTTTTGTTTGCTGTCATTTTTAGACTGGATTATAAAATTAGATACCAAAACATGGAAGATATATAAATGCAGAAATAATGTTGATTAGTCATTTTAAAATTAAATAATAATCATCACTTTAAAATAAACACAAGTGACATGCATTGCAGAACAACACTGTAACCTTTAACCCATGTATATTCACAAGAAGGAATAAGTAAGAATGTTTAACTAGCATGTCACATTTTTGTTATCCTTAAGTGTATGCAGATACCACAGCTTGCGGGAGAAAGGTAATTTACTTGTGTTTACAAAAAGAGCTTTGAATTTTGTTTAACTTTAAGAACAAATTGCTTCTGTATTATGTACAGGTGCACTGTTGTTCTGTGGAAGTATTTTTCTCATAATAACAACATTTAAATATTGTAGGGATCATCTGCTGATCGAAGTCAATGGAGAGAGCCAACTAGAACGTCAGATGGCTTATGTTCTCTTTATGAGGCAGCTCTGTGTTTATTTGAAGAGGTATGTCTTGAAATGAACCTTGACTTTAAGGTAATGGTAGTTTACTTCCCTCTCATGTGCCTGATGTATGTGTGAATGTGGGTATGGTCCAGTCTTGGCTGAGTTACTGGGCAGTAAAAAAGGAAGGTGAAAAAACAAGATGTAAAGGAAGAAAATAATTTGGACAAGCTAATGGTGTGGTGTTAGATGATTTGTGTTTTTGTCAGAGAAGCGTATTGATGGGAAATTAAAGTTCTGTTAAACATTGTGACTCTATGGATATCAATGACTGCTATTCTGTAATAAATCTCTCATTTTAACAGGTTTGTCGAATGGCATCAGACTATTCAAGAACATGTGCCAGCCCTGACAGCATTCAAACAGGTGATGCTCCCATTGTTTCTGAGACGTGTGAAGTGTATGTTTGGGGTAGCAACAGCAGTCATCAACTGGTAGAAGGAACTCAAGAGAAAATACTTCAACCCAAGCTTGCTCCAAGTTTTTCTGATGCACAGACGGTGAGTGACATTTATAGCAGCGCATTACGTAATATTTAACAGTTTCATAGTTATAATATGAAATTGAAAAATAGTCCTTCTGTTTCTGAGTGTCAAGTTGTAATGAAGGCATGATGCTCAGAACTCATCACACAAGTTATTTTACTGAAAGCATCTCGCTACTTTTATTGATGCTTGGAAAAAACATTCTGGTCCTTTTCTAATGACACACACAGGTCCATATCCATGTAACAGGAATGACTGAACTACATAACTTGCTGTGGAAAAGCATTTGCAGAAATTAATTTACTTGCCTGTTTCGGTTTTTTTTAAACTGTTCTTTAAAAGATACCTGAACTACTCAATCTTCTTTTCCATTGGTGGTTTTCACACCAAGGTTGCCTAGTTTAAAAGTCCAAACTGGCTGAACTGCAGGCAGAGAAACCTTAATTATCTTTGTGAAAATCAATATACGTCCTGCTCAGATTCTGTAGTTGCAACTGTGGACTTCTATTCATGTGTGACACAGAATAGAATAGTTTGCTTTTCTGTATTGGCTTGGCAGCGTTATCCTAAGTAAATGCATTTTTTTTAGTCACTAGACAATTTAAGTCCATTTTATGGCATTGCTTCTATTGTTGTATTTTATACACCACTGGACTACAGGACCAGGCATTATAAAGTAGGTTTATGCATTCGAAATACTTTTTTTAAGCAAAACAGTAATACACAAGAGTGGATTGAGTGATCTGAATTAATGAGTTACTCTTTGAATAGTACTGTATAGACCCGTACAAAATATTTACGTGATTTTCCACCAGGGTGAAGAATTTGTTCTTTAACCTTTCATGCCAATCTTTGTAGGATTTGTCTATATGAAGAAGTTACTTCACAGTACATGGGCTGTTTCCTTGCAGTCCACCACCTGTTTGTGCCTTTTTATGATCTAGACACGCAGTGCATTTATGCTTCCTATGTGAACCTGCTTTCCATGCACGGTGTGTTAACGTTCTTATAGGAAACGATTGCAGGGTTAATTGGTTTGCCCTTAAGTCATTCTTCAGCTGTGCACTGGCTTCCCAATAGAGGCAAGTCTTCTGGTCTTACAGCTTTGCTGTTTATGGAATTAAAATGCGTAGTCTCAAGTGGCAGGGATGTTTAGCATTTGGCATGTTTCTGTAATGTTACCACTTGATACTGGTTAAAATGAAGCAAACCCTATGTTGCTTTATTGAGCTGTTACTTTGTCGTCTTAATCTTAAGAAATTAACATACTTTCAGAGTGCCCCTTTCCATCCATGAGTCTCAGAGGTCTGAAGGCAACCAGAGTTCTGTATTCTGTTCAGAAGATGTGAACAACTGAACTAGATTAATCACTATTTCCATCCTTTATCTCAAGAAAATAGATTTACTCAAAATATTTTTCAAGAATTTGAATTTTACTGCTTGCTGTAGTCCAAAATTGTCTGTAATTTTTACACTGTGCTATAAAAAAGGGCTATATAAAGAAACCTGTCATTCTGCTGAAAAATACAGATTTCTAGACCTTTGCATGAATTTTACATTTGATTAATCTTTCTTTTTTACCATTTTAACCTTCTTGTTTATAGATTGAAGCTGGACAATATTGTACTTTTGTTATTTCTACGGATGGTTCTGTTAGAGCCTGCGGTAAAGGCAGCTATGGTAGACTAGGACTGGGTGACTCCAATAATCAGTCCACATTGAAAAAGTTGACTTTTGAGCCTCATAGATCTATTAAAAAAGTGTCATCTTCAAAAGGATCTGATGGTCATACTTTAGCATTTACAACAGAAGGGGAAGTCTTCAGCTGGGGTGATGGTGACTATGGAAAACTAGGACATGGAAACAGTTCAACTCAGAAATACCCCAAACTTATTCAGGGTCCTCTGCAAGGAAAGGTATGTTTTGTATAGTAGAAGACCTGTTTTTGTTCTGTGGTGTTGTGTAATATTTGAAATATATAAATCTTTAGATAAAAGAGAACTTTTTCTTCATTTTTCTTTGAAGCTGGGTCACCTTTCAGCAGAGCACTAAAACTTACAGTTGCCTTTAGGCAGGTGATTTGGACCATGACATTGCCAGTAAACCACCTCATAGTCTTAAGAGGGGAGCTTGCTTGTGTGCTTCTGCTGAACTGTGGTTGACACGCCAGGTGGCAATTGCTTTTGTTAGCTGAAACATTAGGACTTTTTGCATACAACTTTTTAGTGGCTTCATTTGAAAAGTGGCTTTGTATTGTCCCACAAGGCTGCCTCTTCCCTATCACTCTATGTTTTGGCCAGTGTTTTAAACATCCACTAATGTGTCTTTTTGCTGCTGTAAGTCTAGGATATGTTAACTTTGCTTAATAAATAAATCCTAACCAGTTCATATATAAACTTGTCTCTTTTTGTACTGATTTCCACTTATCAAACAATAAGTAGAAAGAAATTTCAAGATTAATTAATGTGTGTACTTGCTCTATACAAGCAAACAAGTTGATTTATGTAGACTGCTTCTGAAACTTTTCATAAGCTTTCAAATTTTCTGTTGACTTTGTATAAAAGCTTGGTTTTTATTTTTGCATGTAACATAGGTTGTTGTATGTGTATCAGCTGGATACAGACATAGTGCTGCTGTTACGGAAGATGGAGAGCTGTATACATGGGGAGAAGGAGACTTTGGCAGATTAGGTAACTTTAGAATTTCATTACATGCTTTTGGAAGAATGCGTGT
Source organism: Porphyrio hochstetteri (assembly GCA_020800305.1). NCBI lineage: Eukaryota > Metazoa > Chordata > Aves > Gruiformes > Rallidae > Porphyrio > Porphyrio hochstetteri. The sequence goes on along the minus strand of CM036915.1, from coordinate 10,160,012 downwards.
GTCTGGGAACGAAACTATATGTGTGTTTGCCTTATTCTCTTCTTGTCCCCTCTAAGTACCAATATACATGGACATGTGCATACAGGTGTGTGTATATAGATGACTTTATTAAAACCGGTGCAGAGATGTTTAAAATAGTCTAATGCAATTAATTTTACAAAGATTCTGGGTTGGTTTTTAAATTAATTGCTCTTTATAGGAAAAGGTGCATTTATTTATTCATCAGACTATGTATTATTGCCACTGCCATATAAATGTAAACAGCCAACATTTAAAATGAACTGGAATTCTATGAACATGATCTGGTAATGGCAGGATGGTTCTTTAACAGTCACCAGGAACTGGGTAATAATATCAAGGGTCTCACTTTAATGTGATACTCATAAGGATACTTGACATTAAGCTTGCCAGAGTGGCATAATATACTTTTACCCTGATACATCTAAAAAGTTAAATTTAACTGAAAGGAAAACCACAGTATTTCTATTTGCTCAAGTTCACTTGTCCATTTCAACATCTTTGTTGTACAGCTGCTATGTCTAGTATAAAGCCACCCTTCTCAAGCAGGTTCAGTTGGATCAACAGATTTTGCATAGAAAATTCCTTCACACTGGACTTCAGTTCCTTTCTGCTGTCTTGCTTTGAATGTCAGGATTACCAAGTAGAGGAGTGAAAGCAAGTAACTGTCAGGGGCAGAAGATGCAAACAGTGTTTTACAACTTAAACTCTCACAGTTTTCATGGGAATGGGTAGGAGTCCTGAGTCTATCCCTGCTGTTAAGACCACAGTGCTGTGTTTGAGGCTTGACCTGCAATTTTGGAGGGAATTGTGGAAACATTCTCATTGAATTTTAGGGTAATGTGAGGTTTTTACATGCTTTGGGGAGTTTGCAGTGTGCAATGGTGAGTTCTGAGCCACAGCTAAAAAGCAGCATTCAGTTGGGTCACAGTAAGTGGTTCACATTTAATCCACTGTGGATACCGTGTAGTATCTGTTTCCCCCATTTTTCTTCCATATCTGCAGAATTTCTGTAGTTTTATTAGACATGTAACTCATGCCTATTGTAAAGTAGGTGATACTGTAATGTACTAGGCTTCTGCAGAAGGGACCGGTTAGAACTGTGACCGTCTAAAACTAACTAGTGTGCTGGTTTTATTTGCCTGTGTGGTATGTTTATTTACAGTGGTAAAAGTATGTTCTTATTATAGTTGCCTCATGTTGTTCAGTCTACCTGCTGCCCAGTATAAGGTAGTATAGCTACCTAATCAACTAATCTTGATCAACTGTGATCAAGAATCAGTTCTACTATTGGCTCTTTTAATTTTATTTAAACCAGGTACATAACCGTCTTGCGATTTAGAGATGGTAAGGTATGAACAAATGTTCTTGACTATGTCATTAAAAAAATGAGATGTTTGTTAACCTTACAATAGATCTCTTCAAAACTTCACAGTAAGTCTTCCTAAAATGTGGGCAGAAATTAGTTTGTGACAATTACAACGTATGTGGGGTTTGCAAAAATCTTACTGACATTACAAACCATAAATCGCACTTTAATTTTCACCACCAAAATAAAGAACTTCTTTTTCTTTTTTCCTTAGGTCATGGTGACAGCAACAGCCGCAACATTCCAACTTTAGTGAAAGATATTAGCAATGTAGGAGAGGTGTCCTGTGGCAGTTCACACACAATAGCTCTTTCCAAAGATGGGAGAACAGTCTGGTCATTTGGAGGAGGAGATAATGGTAGGTGGAACTAACATTTGGCTAGTAATTTTCATTTTATTCCACCTATCTCATAGCTTCAGTACTCCTTGCAGTTTGGGTTGTTGGGGTTTTTATTTTTGTCATGCGGTAACTGTTCAAGAAAAGGATTTTAATAAAGTCTAAATAAATTATTTGAAGTTTAACTGCAAGATTATAGACTTCAAAACCAGATTATCAGAAAGATGAGAGTTTTCGGGGAGCAGACAACTCAATGAATGCATAAACAATTCTGGAATCAATGCTTTGCTGATAACTTTCAAAAAAGCTCACTTACGTGATATAAGAGTAACTCTATTCATGTACTAGAGGCTGTTGCATTTAAACTGCCTCTTGAAGAAAAAGAAGTCTAAAAAAAATGAAAATTTTTGTCTAAAAAAATTGAAGGGCTTTGAAGCTTCATTGCCAGTAGTTTGCCAAACACAGAATCATTAATTTTCTACTCTTACTGTGTTTAGCTAAATTTGGATATGCTTCTAGATAAAAAACAAAACTCAGATTATAATTGCTTATTCTTGCTCCCTACCCTGTTGTGATGAGAGGAAAATGCAGAAATCTCATAATCAAACCAGTGGTTAATAGAACTGGGTAGGAATTTCAATTTCAGAGCTGGCTCTGACATGCGCATATAGAAGCATTCCCACTCCTCTGTCTCCCTTTTTCTGTAATTTCAGTTGAAAAATCAGTTTTAAACAGTTTTAACATCTTAACCATCACAAAGTACTGAAACTTGCTCATCTCCTTCAGCAAATTATAAACTTTGGGCTTTTGGATATTACTAATATGGTACAAAAATACTGTTGTAGGAAAATGAAAACAACACAAATCAAAGCCTAACCTTATCAGTCTTTGGAATCTATTTGACATTTAAATACGTTTTTTTCTCCTTCCATTTGAGGAATCTTTTTCTGTCAACACACTGAGATGGTCTAGTATCAGTCCTTGTTTTTGAGGTCATTGATAAAAATGGTCAAGTTGTGGAGACAAATAGCTGTTTTCAAGAGAAACTTAAAGGAGGAATAAGGAAATAAAAATATTCATGTTTACACAAATACACACAGCTGTTAGGAAAAAATGCAGAAATGTTGGGGTTTTTTCAAGTCACTTAATAAAGGAGGGAAGAGAAATATTTCCATATTTCTTGCCAAATATGTTGAGGCTTAGTGTTTTGGAAGGCTTTAGTAATTAAACAGCAGGCAGTGAATAGCACAGATACATGGAATTAATATTTCAAATTTTAAATACACTATAGTATGCATTTCCTGAAGTCTATAGTTACTTCAGTTGAAGGGAAATAAATTCTATGAAAAATGTTATATGTTTTAATTTTAAAAATATACTCTGAAACTGGAAAGGAATTGGATTTGGGTACTTGTAATTGTTGCATTTTATGTGTTGAAAATGTGCCTGTGTTTCCTCCTTTTGTAGGGAAACTTGGTCACGGTGATACAAATAGAGTATATAAACCTAAAGTTATTGAAGCCTTGCAAGGAATGTTTATTCGAAAAGTTTGTGCTGGGAGCCAGTCTTCACTTGCTTTGACATCAACAGGGCAGGTAGGCTAGAGCAAGTTTGCATTCAAATGATGAAAGTTGGTGAAGATGGTGGGGGGTCATTATTTCAGCATTTATTATTATGACTGTTGAGAAAACATTCTACAATTACTTAAATATCAGTAACATACTTGATTAAAGATTGAATGAGATCCTAATGTGATAGAGTAATTCAAAATATGCTGCAGACTCATGTAAAAATAGAGTTTTCTAGAGTCTTGCTTAGCCACGTAAAATTAAGTATTTTTAGGTTAATAAATGCAACCAGTGCAAGACCAAATTGGATCCAGGAAGCAAAGTGAATTCTGGAAACAAAGGACAGTGAAATGCTTGTAATTTTTAATGTGTTACCAACTTGTGTAGTTAAGTGATTTAGTAGGTTTTTTTAATGTATGTGTATTTTAAAACATAGATATTAACTGAAAGTTTATTTCTAATATGAAAAATCTCAGCAGAGCTTGGAAATAAATGTTTAGGTGGTAAACGAGGACCCTTACTGGCATGAAGTATATACATGTAATACAATAAGCATTTCTGTTCCCCCCACCCCACTCTTGCAGAGGCAATGGGGTTTTAAAGTATGAATTGGGAGTGTTGAAGTTTACTGTAGCAGTTGCCTCCCTGTTGATGTGCTGTGTGGCCAGTCACCTGAGTGGTTGGGGGAAAGAAACTTAGATTCTATGAAACGTACATTAGAGTCACAACAATACAGTGCATATTTTGCTGAAAGTGTAGCTACAGTTGATGTGTGAGTGGTAATCTGGTGGTTTGTTTCTTTGTGGTCACCAGTAATACACATTTGGCATGCTGATATTTTGCGGCCTGTTTGCTCTAGGTTTACGCGTGGGGCTGCGGTGCATGTCTTGGCTGTGGCTCTTCAGAGGCAACTGCTCTCAGACCCAAGCTTATTGAAGAACTGGCTGCGACAAGAATAGTTGACATTTCGATTGGTGATAGTCACTGTTTGGCACTTTCTCATGGTAAAAAGAATAAGGTATAAAAATAATTTTCCTCTTGATCAAAAGCAATTGTATCTCAGGTTTTGTTTTCTGCTTTATTTATGTTTACAGATAATGAAGTTTATGCTTGGGGTAATAATTCAATGGGACAGTGTGGTCAGGGAAACTCTACTGGTCCCATTACTAAACCGAAGAAAGTAAGTGGATTAGATGGAGTTGCAATTCAACAAATTTCAGCAGGAACGTCCCATAGCCTTGCCTGGACAGCTCTTCCAAGGGACAGGTAACATTGGGTGACAGGTGTAAATGTTTTGTCTGTAAGTCCATTTTGGGATGCATGCAGGTCTTTCCTGAAGGTGCTAACCACATCACACATGTCAAATATTCTGCTTGTAGTGTCTTGGAGTGGAGAGTCTTTTCTTCTCTCTTCGTCTCTCTCCTCTTTAAACTGTTACAGATCACAAGTGAAAATACAGGAATACCAAGGATTTGGATATTAGTTTTTGGTATATGACAATTTCTTACCTGCTGTTAGACAAAACTTACCTCTGTTTACTAAAAATCAACAAGTTAGGCAGTGGGAGGAGAAACAACTTGGTATTTTCTATTTTGTGCTCCTGTGTGAGAGGATTTTTTTATGGCATAGGCAATTTCTTTTAGTGTAACAAGGAGTAAACTAAGCACGAGACTTGGGAAATGGAGAAGTTTAGACAAATTACTGACATGGATTTGAACTTCTTAACAAATTCCTGGATGGTTACATGTTAACCTAAACTAAAACCAGGTACCTAAGTAAATAGTTTTGTTATTGGTATACAATACAATATACTGAAAAAATACTTATATTAATAATTATTAGTATACAATACAATATACAGAAATAATAATTTGTTACACCAAAGACATGAGCAAGTGATTGAAGAAGTGAACCCCTAAATGTCAAGTTTATACGTGGACTAACAGAAAGGACTGGAAGAAATTGAGGTAAATTTCAAATGCCCCGTTTTAAAGGGAGCTATCTCAGAAAAATCAATTAAGAAAACAGCAAGACTAAAATAGTTCTAAGTGACTCTTCTCCCGACATTGTATCAAAGTCTCTTTATGACTGGGTGTTTATACCAAAACCAGCTTTGTGAGTACTAGTCAGCTTTTGCACAAGTGAGATAAAATACATGTGGCTTTATATTTCTGGTGCTATAGGTGTTTTTGTTCATTAGAGAAGAGTGTTCGATTAGTAAAGAACTTTGTAGAAGAGAACAGGCATACCTTTGCCTCAATCATGTTAGTTTGTTCTAAGAAAAAATTTGGTTCAGTAAAGCATGTACTCAACCTGCTTAAACTTTTCAATTTTCATGTGGAATATGTTCAGTACTTAACTTATTTTTATGTTTGATTCCAGGCAAGTTGTGGCATGGCACAGACCCTATTGTGTAGACCTTGAAGAAAGTACCTTTTCACATCTTCGTTCTTTTCTTGAGCACTACTGTGACAAAATTAACAGTGAAATTCCCCCTCTTCCTTTTCCTTCATCAAGGTATAAATAGAATATGCATGTTACAGTTGGGGGTATTGTGTTGTGAGGTTTTTTTTAATTTACAGCAGCAGTGTGTGGTGTATTCCTGGTCAGTCTTTTTTTTAACAAGCACTAAGTCTGGTTTATTTGCTCTTTTGGGTGCTGTGTTTGTGTAACACAGGAGTGTTTCAGTGCCTCAACTGTAGCAGATCTTTTGGGTCTTTTAATTTTGCACTGAATTAAGTATTTTCTTTCAGAGTTACCCTTTAAAATACATTTTTCTGTATAGTTGAAATGCATTTACTATTTTTGTACGTTATTTCTGCTTTGCAAGTTCTTCCTCCTGTAACCAGTTTGAGTGGATGCTTGCTGACTCTCTTCTGCCAATAAGCTGAGGCAAAAAACCCGTCTTCAGTGCTAATCCATCAATCCATGCATTCAGTTGTTGACTAACACATGTATGGTGGTCAGACCAGGACATATATAGTTGCCATTGTGTTTTGAGTTGGGATCAATGCTGTGATAAAACCCTGTTTCTATCTAAGGAATTAGGATATTTTTCTACATTTTTAGCTTGTGAGAGTGGCCTGTTTCCTTCTTGCAGCTCAAGGTCTCTGACCACCTCTGGAGAAATAGAAATCATTCAGAATGTATGAAAGACACTTTTAAAGGTCATGTATGACTGTTGTTCAGCTTGTGCTAGCTAGCATAACTCCCTAGCGATCTGAAGGAACACAATGAAGAAAGGTGGTTCAATTTTTCTAGGGACCGATTTGTCTATGAGCCTTTGTAATGAGGTGTAGTGTTACAGCTACAACATTTTGCTTCTGATACAGACAGAGTTAGTAGTGGATAGTTGAGGATATTTCGTGGTCAACCCAACCATGTGGGTTGTTTTATTTCTTTAAGAAGGTGAGATACTCCATTGGTTTTGAAAATGCAAGCTGCTTCTCACAAACCTGAGATTCAGAGATATGAAGCGTCACTTAGGTCTGAAATACATGGAGAGCTTTTATGCATTTACACAAATTTGGTTTTTTTTAGAAGGCACTCCGGAAAATGAAAAGCAATAAAACAATGCCTATCTTGATAATCCCATGTTGACTAAAACAGCCTTTCGACAAACCATCAGTAATTGTCATGATAGCTTCCAGATTTTAGTCACTTCACCAAAGGTGACATTTTAGATGTCATGCACAAAAGCATGAATTTTTCCTCACTGACATTTGCAAAAAGCACTCTGGGTATCACAGATCCTTATAAATCTTTTGTCCTTGCTACACAGTTTCTTGCAAGTTTTCTTCTTTAGGAAGACCGGAAATTAATATCTTGACTTTTTGTTTCTACTTCAATTGTTGTATTCCTAAATCTGAGCAAAGATTACACTTACTAGTTCTTCAAAGGTATGGTTTTCCTTTATGTGAACAATACATTTGTCTATTTGTGTATTTTGGAACGCATTTGTCCCCTAAAACATGGGATTACTTTTCTAAATGGAAGGCCTCTTGGAACCATTGTCCAAGGAGACGTTTTTCTCTATTCTGCTTTTGGTCTTTGTTGTTCTAAGCAGATTGGCAATAGGAGGAATTTCTTTGTAGACCCGGTTGTAATTTACTTATCTGTTTTCTAGGCAAAATCAAATGAGATTGATTAAAAATTAAATTAATTAAGAGCTTAGTTCACAAATAAGTGAAAGGTAATAAGGGTAATAATTGGAGACTTTAACGGGGATGTATTTCTTTTTACAGGGAACATCACAATTTTCTTAAACTCTGCTTGAAGCTGCTTTCTAATCATCTTGCGCTTGCCCTGGCTGGAGGTGTAGCCACAAGCATTCTTGGCTGCCAAGCTGGTCCTCTTCGAAACTTGTTGTTTAGACTGATGGACTCTTCTGTCCCTGATGAAATTCAGGAAGTAAGTAATGCTTTTTTGTTTACATGTGAATATTCTACTACTGTCTTTTCTTTCTTTCTCTGATTGTGTAATTAGAGATTTCTCTGACTTTCTGAACTTGGCGTGCCGATGAACATGATTCTGACTTACCAGTTTTACTCATTAAATTACAAAATTTAATCACCGTCACTGTTTTGTGATCTGAAAGCAGAGAAGAATGTTTGCATGGGAATTTAAAAAAGCTGCTTTTATTTCATAGCATTTGAATTGTGATTGCTTGTAATAAGGAGCCTAAAATGTTAATGTTGTGTATTGAGTAACTTAACTAAGTTGAGTAACTCTTCCTTCTTATAAAGCAACTTATAAGGAATTTTATATTGTTTTGACAATACCTTGGTCTTATTTCACTCCTTCAGTGCACTGTATTTCTCTGGATTACAGAATCAGATTCATGTGCTCTTGTGTGATTGAATTTTGATGGTAAATAAAATTTAAGTGAATGGTTTTGATATATCCATGTGTGTTGTGCTGTGTTTTTTTAAAGATGCAGTTGAGCTGACACTTCTCCCTGTCCCGTCCTCCCTCTCCTGAAAAAGTATTTTCTGCTATTCTAATTTTAGGTTGTAATAGAGACTCTGTCAGTAGGAGCGACTATGCTACTTCCTCCATTGCGAGAGAGAATGGAATTGCTACATTCTCTTCTACCCCAAGGTCCTGATAGATGGGAAAGCTTATCGAAAGGACAGGTAAAGTCAAGTGAAAACACACTGTGCTTTGAAAGCAGTTGTGCATTTATTTATTGTTTGCTAGAACATTTTGAACAGCGAGCTTCATTCGCAGAGTGCAAGCACATTACTGGCGAGATCGAATGCAAAGCCCAACTTAACAAAATCTGTAGCATGACTAAATCAGAATCTAGCAAGGTAAGGACTGCCACATGTTTCCTGAAGTAAAGCTTGACTACAGAAAAATTAGGAATTGCTGTGTTAGTGTATCTAGTCAGTTTTGGTGGTTAGACGTTTTTGTGTACTAGCCTGATGAAGCAAGTGTTGGTAACAGAAAAGCAATTATTTTCTGGGAAGAATGTATAATGCTTTTCCTACATGGATTTCACTGTGCTTTGCAAAGATCACTGGGATTGTCCCTCTTTTTTCTTTCTTTCTTGAATGTAAAGAACAGCAATTAATGCAGGTTAGGAGACTTGCTTGGTATCCTACAAATAGAAGGAAAGAAATTCAAGGAACATGTGTTCCTGTCCTTTAGGGCAGTAGGAGTTGAAGCTTCAGCAGTAGACCTAGGTTAGAAAATAAGAGAAAGGCTTATCCAGTTCTCTACAGGTAGGAGCCTGGTCAAATCCCTTATTCTCTAAACTGTGGAATTGACTGATACTGAAACTGTGAAGAAGAATCTTCTGGTTCTAATTTTCTAAAGGTTTCTGAAGATTATTGCTGGCACAGAGTTAAGCCCCTGGTGGTTACTAGGGTAGTTTAGAATAATTGCCTCTTTTCTCTCCACTGGACAAATAGTCAGATAACAAATTGGACAAAACATTTGATCCAATGGCTAATTTCCCTTCTTGATCTCTGATTTTTACTAAGTATGGTCATATAATTTGGTTTATTTATCTGTTCTTTAATACCACAAACCTGCAGAAAGAACAGTTTGGATTTTTATGGCGTGCAGTCCTCCAGCTTGTTATCTCATTGGAATATTTTCATTGCATAACTATACCGGACGCTTTTTTCTTCTTAGCTCATTATTTTATCTTCATTAACCAAGTGTGTTTCTTGTGTCTAAACATCTTCCTTTAGAGAATGCAATTGGATATTATTCTGACAAGCTTGCAGGATCACACCCATGTAGCTTCCCTGCTTGGCTATAGCTCACCGTCTGATACCACAGACACTTCCTCACTATGTATCAGCTATGGAAATCTCTCTGATCAAGCATATGGTGTCCAGAGCAGTCATCCGGATACTCACCTAGCTGAAATCCTAATGAAGACTCTTCTAAGAAATTTGGGATTTTATACAGTATGTGTATTTATTTATTTATTTAAATGTTAATGAATTTTGAATACTCAGAAGGTTTACAAGTTTCCCCTCACTTTCAGAAAATGGTGATCTTTTTGTTTGTTTAAAGGAACATTGCCATCTATATTTCTCCTGAAGTGGGCTACAATCCGTTAAATAGTCTCTAACATTATGGTTCTAATGATATTGTAGAGGCTTTTACTGTTTAAAGTGGCTTATGTAGATGAAGATTGTTTTATATCAGACTGAAGTATTTTATTCCTCTTACTTTGCCTTCAAAAGTGTTTTTGGAAGACAGATGTAACACATCAAATAAGTAGATTGTATGCAACCGTTTTTTGTCAGCTACCAGGGAAAGATAGGCAGACACCAGGAACGTGAATCTGTTTAATTAACTTCACTAAGAGCAAAAGGAAATTAGAGATTTTTCCTTCTCTGGCATAGTTTCCCTATCTCCTGAGGGTAAGTTTTTTGTTCTTTCCTCTAGCTCTTCGTCATCAGTCTAGATTGAGCTATCTACTTTGAAACTAGCTCAGTTTTTTCAGTACAATTCAGAATGAAGTGAAGCAGCCATATAACTTCTGCCTCTCTTATTGCCATCCCAGATAATGCAAGGAAGGATTCTAATCTGGAACATTTTATCTATTAGCCCACGATACATTCTATTTGAACATGTTGTGATTTGGGAGTCAGGGTGGGGAGTAAGTTCTTGCACCCAGGCATCCTGGGTGAGTTGAACAAAGTATTTCTGCATCTGAAAATGCCCTTTTTTAGAATAGAAATGTTTGCTTGACAGCAATCGTAATTATTACTGTGACATTCTAAATGGTTCTCATTTCATGTTTATTTATCCCGTGATCCACTTGACATGAGCTTATTTCTTTGATAATCACAGGTGCAAACTTGGGTTTAAGGTGATCTTAAGTACTGCAGTGTTTCAAGACAGAGTTAATTGTTCTTCCTCTGCCCCTTTTGTCTTAATAGGACCAAGCCTTTGGAGAACTGGAAAAAAACAGTGATAAATTTCTACTGGGTACATCAGCATCAGAAAACAGCCAACCTGCTCATCTTCATGAGCTTTTATGTTCACTGCAGAAACAGTTGCTGGCTTATTGCCACATCAACAGTGTTAGTGAGGTTTGTGACCTTATTTTTTCTTCTACGGGGCAAAAATTAATTCAGTGTGCATGAGCACCAGAATGTTCAGAAATTCCTGTTGAAAATCTGAGGATGTGAAAGCTAAACTGATTTAAGTAATGAACCTCTTAAATACATTTTGACTGATTTTTATTTGTTTCCTTACAGAATTCCAGCAGTGTGGCACTGCTTCACAAGCACCTTCAGCTTTTATTGCCTCATGCTACGGATATCTATTCCCGTTCAGCAACATTACTTAAGGAAAGCTCTTGGAATGGTAGTGTTGGAGAAAAATTGAGAGGTAAATAAATGTTCATGGAAAGATCAGTGTGGTGCCGCTCTGAGCACAGGTTCATGATTGTTTGGATTTGAATTTAAAAAAAACACCCTTGTTTTCCCTCTATCTGCATAAAGTAGACATCCCAGAGGAGGACGTTAGGTGTCTACCCAAGGATAGCCTGTGATTCATATTTTTGATGTATTTTGCATGCAGGAAGAATACAGAACAGAGAGGATGTTCGTTTTGTGCGTTATTATTTCAGTTTCATTAGTTCTGGATTTCTCTTTTACAAGTAATTTTTTTCTGTGGGTACTGAAAGGTACAGAATTTAAATATGGAATAGATTAATAAATTATTAAATACCCTCACCCAATTCAACATATATGCTGAGACATTTTGAGACGGCTGAAAGATTTTCATGTAACTCTTTCTTGTTAAATTGTGCTTCAGCTGTAATGATATTCTGAATTATAATTATAGTTTTTTCCTCTGTAGATGTGATTTATGTATCAGCTGCTGGTAGTATGCTTTCTCAGATTGTCAACTCATTATTGTTACTGCCAGTATCAGTAGCTCGACCTTTATTGAGTTACCTGCTAGATCTGTTGCCACCTTTGGATCGTCTAAATAGACTGTTACCTGCTGCAGCCCTTTTAGAAGATCAAGAACTACAGTGGCCGCTTCATGGTAAGTGTAATAGCTAAGACACTCTTAATCTGAAAAATAACAAATGACATGTCACCTTTTTATGGTGGAAGTTTAAATGTCCCTTTAAAGGTGGCACTTTTTTTTTAAAGCTAAGTGTCTCCTTTTGAAATTCTTAAATGTGCGAACATCCTTTTGCTGTGAAGTATTTTGAGCTGTAGGCAAATCTCTTTATTCTCTCAACCCAGAATGTATACTAATTTGAGCAGGAATCCAAGAACAATACAGGAAACATATTATGAACTGAAAATACTATGTTTGTAATACATGAAAATACCGTTCTTTACTTGTAAGAGAAACACCAGTTTTAGAAACATTAAACACTTGATGTTGGAAGGAACCCACGATTATTAAAACTAAACCATGTGACTAAGAGCATCGTACAGATGCTCCTTGAACACTGACAGGCTCGGTGCCAGGGACCGACCACCCTCTTAGTGAAGAACCCTTTCCTATTGTCCAATCTGAACTTCCCCTGACATAGCTAATAGATAATTTTGTTATTATTTATTTTCTTTCATGTCCAGATTTTGCTTTTGCTTTCCATGTCGTGGTGTAATAGAATTTTAACTTAAAATCATGAATTATCCGCTAAATTCCTGAACCAGATACTTCTGGTGCCAGTGAAATAGAAATATAAAACCAGAGGTAAAACTACTGGAATTTGTCATAGAAGGTGTTACACTTGTTTGCTATTCATTCAGTTTTTAATTAATATTTTGACAAAGGTTTCTGCTGTTATTAAGTGCTGTTTCCAATCACATTTATCAGAACACAAAGAAATATGCATTGGACAAAATAGGTGTTTGAGTTTAAAAGAGCCATTAATTCGTTTAGTGTGAATGGTTGTGCCATGAATGGTGATGGCCTCTGCGGTTCCTGAAGTTACAATGTTGAATGATCTGTATGTCCAGACTACTGTTTCTTCAGTTCACAGGTTGTTGACTGGGGCAAATCTGAATTTAACTGGGAAAGGCTAATGAGATCTGCCATTAATTTTACTCATTTTGGAATTTCTTTTAACATCTGGGCAACAGGGACTAATTTGACAATTCATTGCTAATTCTTCTAGGTGGACCTGAATTAATTGATCCTGCTGGAGTGCCCTTGCCACAGCCTGCCCAATCTTGGGTATGGCTTGTTGATCTGGAGAGAACTGTAGCTTTGCTTATTGGGCAGTGTCTTGGTGGCATGCTTCAGGGACCTCCAGTGTCCCCTGAGGAACAAGATACAGCCTATTGGTTGAAAACTCCACTTTTTAGTGATGGAGTAGAAATGGATATTCCTCATTTAGGTAAGCTGTTACCTGCATGTGTCTAATAGTCACTGTGAATGTTTGTGTTCAGTTTGGAAATTTCTGGTGATGTTTGAATAAGTCTGTGCGCCTCAGGTATCGCAGTAATACAAAAAGCTGGAACATGGCTTATTAGGTTATGCTGTAGTTTGCAAAGGGCAATGCATATAGAAAGAGGAAATTGGGCAGTTTGTCTGTGAAGTAACAGACTTCACTGAGTTAGTTCAGATTAGATGCTCAGCATTGAACAGGGACAGCAGGGGCTTCATTGTTCAGGTTTGTTATTGGAAAATATCTTAAATTCTACTTACAGAGTGACATATGTACTAATTAGAAATAATGCTGTTAACAGCAAACTTCAATCCTTCCGACCCACCAGAGGTGTTAACAGGACCCAGTGTCAATATTTCCAGTCATCCCTTCTTATCTGAATAATGCACTTGCTTCTGCTTCTCTGCGGCCTTAGTTCATATCTCCTTCACATTCCTCTTAGTTCACATCTCCTTATTCCTCTGAGTAGACTACTTCAAGACTTAGTTACATAACATAGTATTTTGAAATGTGTCCATGTCTGAAAATACTGTGAGTGCAAACTTATGGCTGTATAGTTCAGGTAAAATTAATGACACAGAATTATGCTATTGAAGCAGAGTTGCATAATGCCTCTAAATTTTCCTAACATTTTAGGTAAATTGAAACTCTAAGTCACTGTATTCCTTATCTAATGTGAGTTTGTAATCAGACAATGAGATGTTCTGATTATTCTTTTATTTTAAACAAAGTGGAGAGTGAGAGCTGCTTTATATGCTTCTAGAGAGATGCATGTGATCCTCAAAATTGTTGGAGTTTAACTTTTTAAGTATTTCCCTTCTTTTAGACAAATGCATGAGCTCCTTATTAGAAGTGGCCCTCTCTGGAAATGAAGAACAGAAGCCATTTGATTATAAGCTGCGACCTGAAATTTCTGTGTTTGTTGATTTGGCCTTGGGTTGTACAAAAGAGCCAGCAAGGAGCCTCTGGATCAGTATGCAAGACTATGCTGTTAGTAAAGGTAAGATGTTGAAAAAAAATATGTGTCTTGAAAGCATATTGCATGCTTCAATTACATGACTTGCAGAAACCTATACTGTCTTTGGCAATGACTTCTGATTCTGTGACATGACAAATTTAATTTACTGTCATATTTCACGGTCTTCCTTTTGCTTTTCTCTGTTACTTATTTTTGACACGGCTTCCACTGTTGGAAAAAGATACAGTTCAATGTTCTTTTTCCCTCCGAACTGGAGAGACTCGTTTGCTTACTCCATTCTTGGTGTTTTCTGTTTTCCTAGTAGAGCAGGGTGAAACAAAAATACCTAAAAATCTGGGTTGCCTCAAATCTGGGTTCCTGCTCAAGCTTCCCATGTGTCTTTTTTATGAGATCCACTTAACCATTGGGGTTGTACTGTAACTCTGGACTGGATCCAGAGATGGTTTTCTGTGTATCTCTGGCCAAACTAGGTCAGATCAAGATGACAGCAAATGGTATTAAGTGCCTCTTGAGAGGAACACAGAGAAATCTGCTGCCAAATTCCACAGAAGTAGGAATTCCAGTAAAACTGCTCATTGCCTGTTTGCAATGAGATGAATGGGCTAATGTGTATTCTTATGGAATTGGGTGTGTTAGAAATTGATGGGGCTGTGCTCTGTTTAAAATGCCACCTAGCTGAAAGTTGGATGCTGGCAGCATAGCCTGAAATGTGAAGTAAAGGAACTTGCTGAGGAGCAGGTATGTTAGACTAAACCTTATGTGTCCATGAAAGCTTTTGGGATTTCTACAGCAGTTTGCAAAGATTCATAGATAATATTTAATTGAAAAAATACCACGTGGGTATTTGTAAGGATTTGTGGGAGAGTAATTTCTCTTTATTGCCCTGGGAAAAATTATGGTGCCTTGCGGAGGTTTCATTGGCAGTTCAGTTATTTTGTAGTAGAGTAATACTATTTTCAGAACAGTTCTTTTAAAGGTGGGGAAAAATTTTGAAATGAAAAAGCCAGTTTCTGAAAACCCTGGACAAATTTCACTTTTGAGACCTGAAAAACACGTATTGTTAATATAAGCAGTGAAGTTTGTGCTTAAGCTTGTGCATGTGTTAATAATTGGCTTTCCTACTGGAGATGAGGTTTTATCATCCTAAGACGGTCTGCAAAATAACTCCTGAATGTGATTTCAACCAGGTGTAAAACAGCAGGAAGTCTCAAGTACAGCATGTTTCTAAACAAGCTCCACGTGTATCAGTGGCTCCCTAAAGGGAAGCGCTCCAGTTTAGTATCCTTGCTTGAAAGAGAAAGTTGCGCCTAAGTTCAGCTCTTTGAGTCTCTTTGTGTGCCCCCTCTTGGCTGTTAGACTTAAGTACCTTGAGCAGACCGAAACACCATTGTCTGAAGCAGTGGATTTATGTGTTGTTGATGCTAAACTTATTTCTTAAGCACTGAGTTTATTCCTAAATGGAAATATTTAGTAGTGAAAGGGTTTTTTAATGATGTCATTGACAATATATTTGTTTGCTGGAAACAGTAATGAGTTTTGATGAATCCTTTCTAATTTCAGATTGGGATACTGCAACTTTAAGTAACGAGTCACTCCTAGATACTGTGTCCAGATTTGTTCTTGCAGCTCTTCTGAAACATACAAGTTTACTTGGTCAAGCCTGTGGTGAGAGCAGGCAAGTAACTTAAAGCTGCTTTTAAAAGTTTAACTTCCATTTTTAAAAGGAAGATTGTATGATTATTTTTTTGGTTTTGAGTCTCTTTTTTTTTTTTTTTTTTTTTTTTTTTTGCAGGTACCAGCCTGGCAAAGCCCTGTCAGAAGTATACCGGTGTGTCTATAAAGTTCGGAGTCGCTTACTTGCCTGCAAGAACATGGAACTTACTCAGTCTAGGTCATCCTCAAGAGACAGATGGGTAAGACTGTAAATCTATTTTCAGTTCTTCAGGCTTTACTGTGTATTAGGAAAATACTGACTAACGTTAGTTCATAATTGTTGTCAGCATTTTTGTTCTACCTTGTTGAAACGGTTTCAGGAGTTTTCAAATGAAAATGGACAGTGTAAAGTTAGGAGTCCGTTAATCTGTAGTACACATGGTATTAAATCAGCTGAAGCAAATGATTGACAATGAGCCAAGCATAGCCTGAAGCCTGGTTTTACCTGTAAACAGCACTAGTATGCTGCACCAGAGAAGCCTACAAGATAGATGTAGATCGCTTAGCAGTGTTGATCAAGCCACAGTTTAATCTGACTGCCATTCCTGAGCCCAGATGAGTTAACTGGGTCTCTGATCTCTATCCATCTCTGTACCTCTTTCTTCTTCTTCCCTGCCTTACTCACCCCTTTTTCCTTCCTCCCTAACTGGATTCTCTTCATAGTCCTCTCATTACGTTAAGGCTACTTGTCCTTGACAGTCCTACATGAATGGTAGACATGATAGGTCTGGTAGCCTGAAACTAGAGTGATGGCAACTTCTGAATCATTTTTTTAAGCCCAGTCAGAATTGATGGTGGAAAAGTTCATTGAATGACTCAGGGTTGGGGACTGTTAGGCATTATGGTAGTCCTTAGAGTAGGATTAGGGTTTCTCTGATAGAATTTTTAATTGTTGTTTATAATATACAAGTGGTATAATTCTAATCAAGGAAATTCTCCTGTAACATTGGGATTATAAGGCTTTTTAGCTCTAGTATAAAGCATTGCTGATGTTTTTTAACGTCTGTTTCTTCCTTTTCATTAACATATTATGGGATATATGTCTTTGCCCCCTTCCTTTCTCATGGTAGAGGTCTAATATATCTGAAGAGATTTGACACTTCTGAAAGCATTGGGTGTAGTGTGTGTACACGGTACAGTGTGCATACATTAAGGCTGGTGGTTCTCTGGCTTAGCAAGCATACACATTGTATATGCACAATAAACCTGTTACTTCATGTTCACGTGGTAGCTGTTGTGTATGCTCCCGGTCAGGTACTATGTACTGTGTGTGCAGTAAGTTCCAGAAATCCTCAAACCTATTGTGTGGATGCAGTACAGCAAATCTAAATGTATGCAGTAGATTTATTGCTTCAGGGAGATCTCAGGCATAATAGTATTGGGGAAAAAACAGCTGGTATGCTGTTGCATAGAGTACACAGCCTTAATGATAGAATGGCAAGAGCAAATAAGAGGCACCAGAAAAATGGTCACTGTGATCTGCTGTTACCAAGACCTTCTGGTTTTTTGGAAAGGAAAAATGCCAGGAGATGGCAGATGAATTATGCTGGTGGGATGTGTATGTCCCAAGGTTTGTAGGACTATTTGCCTTCTTAATGTATTCTAAAACCCTGATTAATTCTGTGGTTTATGTATGCATTTATATTCTAAAGATGGGGGGTTTATGGGGATTTTTATTTTGGTTATTTTTTTTTTAATGCTTTGCCTTCTTAAAATTCTAAAGTTGTCTCTCAAAATGGAGAATTGGCTATTAGGCAGCAATTGTTTTACTGGTGAGCACTTATATCCTCAAATTGAAGGAAAGCATCAAGCCAATCACACCCGCTCAGTCAAAAAGACATTTTAATTAAAAATCTAAGACTATTATTTTTCTTTTGGACCTCATATTCTAATCTATGATCTTGGGGCATGCATCTGTTTAATTTCGTTGAAATAAAACAGAGGAAAGAACTGCAAATTCAGAACTGCTAAGAATAAGAATTGGAAACATATTGGGTATCGTCTAAATAACAAAATCTTGTCCATCAGAATAAATGTTATCATGTTCATATAATTGTTAAAGGCAGAAAATTTTATGAGACGACAGCATGCGATTACTAAAGGCTTTGATGCTTAAAGTATCAAAGTTTGACAATAGATTTAAGTAATCCTTACAGGGAGACATTTTTTGGCAAATAATCTGGCTAATAGTTATTAAGGAAAAATAAATTTTGTAACTTATGTGTTTAAAACCTTGAATGTAAACAGCTGTCTTTGTTGTTTATTTCAGACAATATCAAAAGTATCTTTTCGATAGGAAAAAGCATATTAAATACCTGTGTGCTTTTATGTTCATCTTCCATTTTGGTGAGAATTAATTTAACTGTGTATTGTATTTTATTTTTAATCAAGATGTTAGATAACCAAGAATCTGCCGATGTTGATACTCAAGAACATTCTTTCACTCGTACAATTGATGAAGAAGCGGAAATGGAGGAGCAGGCAGAACGTGACAGAGAAGAAGGACACCCAGAACAGGAAGACGAAGAGGAGGAAAGAGAACATGAAGTTATGACAGCTGGTAGTAAGTACTAGTTATGTGTGTCAGTAATGTAATGTGCTTTGGAAAGACAATATATTTTTGACTCTGAGGTAAAATGGAGACTTTACTTAAAAGATTACAAAAGATTTGTCTGCATAAAGATTATGAGAAGTTTATTTTTATTAAATGGTGTAGTGCTTTTATTAGGTCAGAAAAGACCTTTGGCAGGAGGGAATGTGAATACTAGTAAGTGGACTGCCTTTATGGGCAATGCTCAGGGCATGCGACATGTACCAACACTTCTTACGTGTGCTGTCTACAAGACTACTAGGTTTCATATTGTTTTCTCTAGATTTCTATTCATTAGATCTCTTGAGTTTTCATCAGAATCTGCATATAGAAGTGTTGCTGCATTCATATGGGTTAATCTTTATGTAATAAGCTTTGAAGGGTAATGTAATTCTGAGGTTTGGAAACGAATCTGTTGAGAACATGGGTTGTTAAAAAAATTTGTTTAGTTCTTCAGAAGATGGAAAAAGATGAATTCTGCAAACTTATACTGACTAGGACTCGATGGTGTAGTTAATACTTACTAACTTACTTATTTTTTTCCAGTTTTAGTGAAGCAACACAGTCATGCTCAAACTTTTTTTCCTATTGTTACCCTGGTGTTCTCAAAGCCAGAGCCTGTGTTAGCTATTGGAAATTGCTGTAGAATGTATGCAGCCTAAAAAAATCGACTGACTTGAAATTTTTTTTTCTTCCTTTTTTTTTTCCTTTTCCAAATATTGTTCCTCTGGATGCTGTTGGAATGTTTCTCTTTTTCCAGCCTCTGCTGTCATCAGCTGTGTTTTGCTGTCAGTCTTTAAATTTCCCATTAGGATTTCCCATTATTCCGGTTTGGGATCTCACAGGCCAAAATGTGTTTTATGCCTTCAGTTTCTATATGATGCCTCATCGTAACCGCAGTGCGTCAGGCTTTCCTGAAAGTGTGCTGTGGATTTGAAATGCACTTCCATGAGATGATGTTCTGGAAGGTGTACAAGTGTGCTGCCTGTTCAGTAGATGCAAAGTGCTTTTGCTGCTTAATATGCAGTTATCCTGGGCAGATGCTCAGTGTTCTCAAATTCTACCTGAACACGGTTACTGGGTACAATAAAGGAAGTGTATCCAGAAGTATCCAGGCAAACAGTAGTGTTACGTACACAAGTAGGAAGATGACTGAATAAAGATTTACAGAAGCATTACTTTATATACATCTGCTAAAAGGCAAACATGAAATCATCTCTGTCCTCTTTGATGCTATCCAAACAGAATTTGGGTTGCAGTAATACACTGAAAGAGTGTTTAGTGTTCTGTCAAATTGCATTGTCCACTTGGTTTTAAACCTAATATTGTGTAAATGCTTCATTTAACCTGTTTGCATTAATTCTTTTAAAGTTTTGTGTTATTAATGTATTCTTTTACTGGGGGAAGAATATTCATTGTTCTTTGTAGTGGGACAGTTTTTGGCCCAAGATGTAGATGAATATTTCATTCTGTGTAGCTTTTTCTAGAAGTTAAGACCTTCTTTTTGTGTTGCATGTTACAGAAATATTTCAATGTTTCCTATCAGCCCGTGAAGTAGCTCGCAGTCGGGATCGAGATAGGATGAACACTGGGACAGGGACTAGACTTGATGAGCCAACTCCTCAGTCTCAGCAGGAACGAAGAATCAGCACTGACCTGACAGAAGGCCAAGATGTGTATACTGCTGCATGCAACTCTGTGATCCACAGATGTGCCTTGTTGATCTTAGGAGTAAGCCCAGTTATCGAGGAGGTCCAGAAACAAAGGGAGGATGGACAGTTACAGCAACCTCCCTCTACTACTCCTGAGGGGATTGGACTCATGACAAGGTGGGGTTTGTGGAGTGCTTAGAATAGTTAACTAGCTCTTTTCTGCTAACTTTCTAATTGATTAAATAACCTCAGTTTTCTTCTGACGATTCCTAGAAGTGTTTTAAAAAGAAGATTTTTGGCTAGAGCATTGCTATGTTTCTGTTGAGAATAGCGATTTTCCTCCATTTTCTTTGTCCACATTAACTAAACCTTAGTAAGAGTTTTACCCTGTGTAGATATTTATGTTTTAAAGTTTGAGTTAGTGATTAATAGTAATGAGGTCATCAGGTGTATAGATTATTTGAGGTAACTGGAAAAAGTTTTTGTTTTTCCTAAAATTTGTTTATGCGTTTGTTTTTTTTTTTATTACTACATTTGTATATTCTTGAACTTTTCAGATGTTCTATACAGTGGTGTCCAAAGGAAAAAAAACCCCGTAGGATATGTTTAAAACCAGAAGTTTCAAAGACTATCATGCAGAAAAATGTCATTTGTGATTGATTTTTTAAGTATTAGTAATGTATTGGCACGTGCCAAACAGTAATGTTAGGTATAGGAGAAAAATGAAATGAAGACAGACAGCTCACTGAATAGTGCAAGTATTGCATGCTCTATTTCAATTTTAATACCCTGAGATAGTCTTGGTAACGCAGTTACTTAACCCATTTAAACTCTCATTCAAGAGATGCTTGTGCGTGTTAGAATATGACAAAGGAATTGTGTAGTGGGTACTACTAGGTAGCCGTGGGAACTCCTGAGTCTACCTAAGCTTCTAGTGTACAGAAACTCTACTCAGATATTTTAAATGAAGATAGCGATGGCAAGTTCAGAGGGAGATGATGTATATTCAGTAGACTTTTATTCTTTTTGCCTCTTTTTGGAAATCTAGTCTTTAAACCATGGGTGGCTGCCTCTGTCATTATCAAAGTGGCTTTCATCTCCAGCATATCAACTTTGGGATGCATTTTATGGGTGGGTTTTTAATAATTTCAGTCCTTTCTCACCCACTTACACTGTCTCTGTTTTCTTGATCCCCTCAGCTGAGAAGTGTTTCTGTATGATGTACATAATACTTATCAAGGCACTTGAATGATCAGTTATTTCAGGTTGCCATTTGTTTAGTTGACCAATAGGGTGTTAAGAAGTAACAGAGTTCACTAGTACCCTTTATCAGCATAGTAACTGAATCCATCAGACCGCTTTTTTTCCTTTTTGATGTGGTCTTGCGCTGTTCTGTGATAGTCTGCTCCCAAGGAAACCTGTGGTACTTGCTAAATTTGACTATTGACTCTTACTTTTGCCTAATATCAGTATTTTCTTTCTCTCTGTGTGTGCATGCACAAATGTGTGTACATCTGAAGCAGGAGTGAAAGTCTTACTGCAGAAAGTCGCTCAATCCATGCAAACTCAAATTACAGACTGATAAAGTCAAGAAGTGAATCTGATTTATCTCAGCCAGAATCAGATGAGGAAGGTTATTCACTGGTAAGTAAACTAGTAGCATGTGTTTAGTGATTGTCAATATAATATTTAGATAGGAAGTACATCTCAAACATCTGTTTAGTACTGTGTTTCGGCATAGAGGTCTCTTCTAATAACCACCATTTTTAAGAGAAAGTAATGGTGCTAAAAATTAGCTGAAATTGTTATAGCTCTGTTAACTTTCTCACTTTTATGGGTGAGGGGTGCGTTCTAAATATTCAAATGTTATGCGATACATATGTTCACCTAAAGAAATGAGGCTTTTATTAATCTCTTAATCTAGAGTGGAAGACGAAATGTTGATTTGGATTTGGCATCATCACACAGAAAGAGGGGTAAGTTTTATTTTTTACCCAGTCAATATTGATCTGATAAATATGTTCATGTTTCTTAAATTAAAACATGATTGCAATTAAATACAGTACATAATGGCAAATCAGGACGTTAAAGCTGGGAATTTATAAATAATGTTTAAAATAAATTACTGCCTGCTGTTTGTTGTGTGAAGTTCTGTTGCTTTGGGGCTCGGTTATAGTATTCCCTAGGTTAGAATTATTTATTCTAGTTTCTAGAATTGTACTGCTCTTCTGAAGCAGTCTGTGAGGTCAAGTGACTTAGGAACTTTCATTTTGCTTTTATTAACATGACTTCAGAAAGATAAAAATGCGCAAAGAAGTTCGGTATCAAGTGGAACACTTCTCGTGGTAACAATGAACTTGTAACATAAAATGTGCCTGAATATGGAGAACTTACGTCCAGAAAATAAAAGGTTTTGCTTCCTCTCAACTCCAGCACACCTACAGAATGAAGCAACTGCTTCTTCCACTACACCAATATCATAAGTCAGATTTTTAGCATTTATATTCTTTTTGTTGCTGCTTCATTCACAGAAGGGAGTGGAAGGAGAAAGGATGTTTGTGTACACAGAGGTTTCTGGCAGAGTCTCTGTTAGAATCACAACTTATGTCTGTTGTGTCTATAAAAATCTTGGAAAGAGAAGAACAAGAATTAGGGTAGGTTATGATATATTTTAATTACACCTCCTAGGACTTCCATATATGATCTGCTTTTGAGTGGAAGACGTGGAAGGTGCCCCTCTCACTGAGGGAGAGGAGGAGGAAGGAAATGTATATGCCACATAGATGCTGGAGAAGATCTCTATTTTGAGTGCAGAGAATATTAGTAGTAGTAGTATTACAGCAGAAGTGTACGCAGGAAACACTTTTTGAATTGCAGTTAATATTAAGGAAAGCTTCCTGTCTATTCTTGTTTCTCTTTGTACGAAGCAGCAGTAACTACTGTTGCTTTAAAGGACTTAGAGCTGAACTCTTCAGATTTTTGCTGGATTCAGTGTAGATTTGGCAGTGTTAGATGTGAAAAAACAAGTGGCGTCTCAAAGACCCACCATAGGAACCACTTCTCATTTCTTTTAGTTGAAGTTTATTCTTCAACGAATTCAGCCATGTTTCCTTTCATGTGTGGTTTATAGAATGGTACCTTACTGCAGTTTGCAGCAGTTCCTTGAAACTATTTGTCCTTTTAAGTGTCTGTCTAAACTGTGTGAAGGAAGTTGACAAGTAGGGCTGATTGGACAGCGAGGCTTTTTCCTGAAGAAACTTCCTTCTGTCACCATTGTTGTTTTTCCTATCTACTGTGCTGTTTTTGAGACGCAAGAGGGATGTTTTTTACTTCAAAAAGACCTTAATATACGGGCATATGAGGTTCCTCCCTTCTTTAACAAGTTTATGAGAGCTTATCCACATTACCTGTTACAGTTGATAGAACATCCACACAGGATATGTCCAGCTGAGGTTTTGTAGCACTAATTTATCCTCAGCTGTACTCCATGCAGAGCATTTGATCCATGCAGAGTTGTCAGATTAGTGTGTGTAGGGTATCAATGTGGTGTTCTTTTGTAATATGCAAGAATCCCTCTGGAGTGGATTGGCTTATTTTAGAGCTGTTTATTGAGTGCAGCCACTTGTTATTCAAAATTCAGGTCACGTTTCCTCAATAACCGAATCTCTCTCCTGGTTATGGTCTGATTTTTATGGTGTAAAAGCAGTTCCTGTTCAGAAATTGCAATATAGAAAACTAGCAGTAGAAAAACTAGTAATACTGTTAAGTTGTTTCTATGGTCTTACAGATGACTACAAGAGGAAAGCATTCTCTTTCTAGTCAATGTCTTAGCCACTCATTCCAGTCTTCAGTTGCTTTCTTTGGTTGATTGTATCTGTTCAGCAATATGCCTGCAGTATTCCCACTTCAGACTGAGGACACTTTGAGCATCTTGTTCTTTGCTATTATGTAGTTATTTTTGAATTCATAAACTTTTGATTGAAAGATCATGTTTGAGTAAGGATTGTAAACGTGTTTTGGTGTGTGCATATAACTGTGCTAAAGCAGATAGATATACTTTTTTTTTTCCCCTGAAAAGGTAGAGAATTTAGAAAGTCTGTTATCTAGGCTATGCTAATTCAAAACAAGAGTAAGTATTTTTTTCTCCAAACTTTGCTGCTGGATATATTGTACTGATTGAGGTGAGACTCGTCATTTAAGTCTAAGTAATATGAGGAAGAGATTTTATGAATATGTTACCTTCTGTTTCAAATGTCTGCTTTTGTCTTCTGATTCTTGTGTGGTGTAGTGTATTTACTCCTTTTTGGCCAGTTGAGCCCCAGAAAAAAGAAGAGCTTCAAGCAAGTAACTGATGGCATGTTTATTTTTTTGTCTCTATGGCTTCCCTACATATTTTATGTTTTATTAAGTGTGTATTGCAGCTGTGCCACATTCATTTAGAAAACTCATTACTACAAGCTGGCTTATTAAGGACAAGTAAACTTTTTTTTACTGTAAGCTTAAAGTTTATTCTTATATGCAGCTCTGTTCATGTGACTGTAAAGGCTTATGGAAGTGCTAAGCTGCAATTGGTTCTGTGTAATTGATATTACACAGAATCATGCTAAGCTCTAATACACAATCATACTCTAGAATCTTCTATTGATGTTTAACATCTTCAAGGGAAAAAATTATTCTGTCTTAGATTTGTGTTCCCTAGTTAAATGTTGTTAGTACTAAAGTATGTTACTTGGGCTTCTGACATCCTTCTTTTTAAACTCATTTTTTATTATAACTTCTTTTGTTTTACGTTTAATCTGTATCTCATGAAAGTTAGACTTTTCTTCTAATTTGAAACAATCTTAAATTGTTCTTACGTTTAAACATTCTTGCATTTATTACTAAAATGAGTAGCTAAGACCTCACAGTCTTTCCAAAATTTAGTTTTTTATTGATATATGGTGGGTTTTTTTCTTAGAGATTTGTTGACTATTGAAACTAAATGTTCTTCGGATGTTCTGTTAATCATTGAAATGTCTCCTAAAACTTGTGATTTAAGGCATTGGAATTGCTTTTTTGTCGTTCTAAATCCTTTGGTTCTGTGCTGTGCTTCATTCATAGTGGCATAATGTGGGACGGGGAGAGGATAGGAAGCTAATGTCACTTTGGGATGCTGTAAGGTCTCCTGATATTGGAAGACTGTAGGGTTTAAGGAGGGTTTTGAAATAATTGTTGCTATCTATGTTGGCAACATTTTGTGGATTTGATAATGATTTAGCTATGCTTCTTGTAGAAAATCTGAGGCTTCCGTTGTTACAGAGTAATAGAATGTATTGGGTTGGAAGGGACCTTTAAAGGTCATCTAGTCCAACCCCACCGCAGTAAGCAGGGGACATCTTGACAAAATCAGGTTTCTCAGAGCTCCATCAAGCCTGACCTTGAATGTCTCCAGGGATGGGCCCTTCCTGGGCAACCTGTGCCAGTGATCTACTGCCCTCATATTGGAGAACTTTTTCCCAATGTCCAACCTAAATCTCCCCTTTTCTAGTTCACAACCATCACCCCTCGTCCTATTGCTCCATGCCCTTGGGAACAATTCTTCCCCGGCTTTCTTACAGGCACCTTTCAGGTATTGGAAGGCCGCTATAAGGTCCCCCCGAGCCTTCTCGTGGCTGAATAACCCCAACTCTCTCAGCCTATCTTCACAGGAGAAGTGCTCCATCCCTTGGATTATTTTTGTGGCGCTCCTTTGGGCACGCTCCAACAGGTCCACATCCTTGTGCTGAGGGCTCCCTTGGGCTCTGTTCACCATGCATATGCTAGGAAAATCCTTCCTACACAAAACCGAGTATTTTAGCACGTTTTGATTCTATTCTGGCCTATTTATGTTTCTCACCTGTCACTTCAGCGTATAACTTAGTTTTTAAAACAAGTATCACAGAATCACAGAATAACAAGGTTGGAAAAGACCTTAAGATCATCAAGTCCAACCATTCTCATCCTAAACTAAACCATATCCCTAAGTACCTCATCTACCCTTTTTTTGAACACATCCAGGGAAGGTGACTCAACCCCCTCCCTGGGCAGCCTGTTCCAGGCCCTGACAACTCTTTCAGTAAAAATTTTTTTCTAACGTCCAATCTAAACCTGCCCTGGCTCAGCTTCATGCCATTCCTCCTTGTCCTATCGCCTGTCACCTGGCTGAAGAGACCATCACCTATCTCTCTATAACCTCCCTTCAGGTAGTTGTAGGTGGTGATAAGGTCTCCCCTCAGCCTCCTCTTCTCTAGGCTAAACAGCCCCAGCTCCCTCAGCCGCTCCTCCTAGGATTTGCCCTCCAGCCCCTTCCCCAGCCTGGTTGCCCTTCTCTGGACTCGCTCCAGGACCTCAATGTCCTTCTTATGGTGAGGACCACAGAACTGGACTCAACACTTGAGGTGTGGCCTCACCAATGCCCAGTACAGGGGCACAATCACTTCCCTAGACCTACTGGCCACACTGTTTTTGATACAAGCCAAGATGCCATTGGCCTTCTTGGCCGCCTGAGCACACTGCTGACTCATATTCAGCCTGCAGTCAACCAACGCCCCCAGGTCCTTCTCTGCCTGACAGCTCTCCAGCCAGTCCCCCCCAAGCCTGTAGCGCTGCATGGGGTTATTATGTCCCATGTGCAGCACTCTACACTTGGCCTTGTTAAACTTCATCCCATTGGTCTCAGCCCATGGGTCCAGTCTGTTCAGATCCCTCTGAAGAGCCTCCCTACTCTCAGGCAGATCAACACTTCCTCCTAGTTTAGTGTCATCTGCAAACTTAGTGAGGGAGCATTCAATCCCTTCGTCAATATCATTGATAAAGGTGTTAAAAAGTATTAAAAGATCTTAAAGTATTAAAAGAACTAATATTTAAACTAGAGTAAGGTGGCATCCATCTTTATTTTTGTTTTAAATATTGTCACCAGGTATATATTGTAAAATTGATAACAGTGTTCATTTAAATTCGTCCAAAGTAGATGTGACAAAATATTGTTCTGTGTAAACCAGGTAATATTGCTGCCTTAGATAAACCAGCAGAAACTAGGAAACTAGATTATCCTTTGAAAAGTAATGTTTAAATTTAATCTTTGTGTTCCAAAATAAATTTGCGTGCATATGTTTTTGTCAAATACCTGGTAAGACCGAAGTACTGTGGTGGTTCTTTCTGAAGCCCTTGCAATCTGTTTAGTAGCAAATGTGAGGATTACCATGCAAATGCACATGAACGCTATTTACAGAACACAAAATGGCATGTGAACAGGTTTGCATAATTCCTAGCCCTGACAATTTTTTTGGCAAGTAAGTGGAGCTTAGTGACCTAATTTACAAAGGAATAGCAAAATTTCAGTGTTGTGCATTTGTAAATGACATTGAAGTGCAAATTGTGACTTGCAGGTACAGGTTGGTTGACAGAATAATAATGCTTTGCCTTTATGTGAGGAAAAGAATGGTGTGGAATGGTTGCTAGGAGAGTTGTCCTAAGTTCAGGCACTGATGTGTCTGTCTGTCTGTCTTTGTTCCTATGAGCAGCTGCTTCAGAGCTGCCGCAGAGGAGGTGGTGTTTAAAAGAGGCCCTGAAACAAGTGTCCAGCTGGTAATATTGGAACTCAGCCTCATTGGTCACCAGAGTCGTTAATATTTTAAAATACTATGTAGATCATTTAAGAGAATTCAGCTTAGAATTTCAAAGTGAACTTAAACATAGGTTAGGGTTCTACATAGGTCTCGAGGCGTTACCTGTGTATACAGGCGGAAGGTTCTTTGCACGTGGTCTGCCCTCTTGTAGTATCTTGCATAGCTCCAAGTGGGCTAACAGCGTTTACAAAAACAATAAAATAACACCTTTTCTGTTGATACGTGTATTTAGCTGGTGCATTTCAGCCAACTGCTGATGGTGTGACTCTGCTAGGAGTGATGTTGCACTCCTGTGCTAGGGATAGCAAAATAGTTCTAGCAAACCTCTTTTACAAATGAGATCAAGTAAAAGTTCCAGGCTGCAGACTGATGACTGATGCTTCTTTGAAGAACTGCATTTGTTACTGACAGTGAAGTTTCAGGTACCATAATGACATGCTGATGTAGTAGGAATACTTGAGAATAGACTTGTGAAATTGTCGGATGATGGAAGACAGAGTTCTAATATGTGCTTTAGATCATATTTAATATGCATGTCTCTATCTTGAATCATAACAAAGTAAATGCTCTCTGTTACTCTAAAATAAAAGAATTCTGTTCCCTTCTGCAATCATGAAATCTGTAAATATCCAAAGTAATTAATTGTGCTTTCTCAAAATGATAAAATATATAGTGATTTCACTAAAAAACCCACAACCCAACATGCTCTTGTTTTAGGGTTAGACCTTAAAATACATATCCCAAGTGCACAATTTCTGTCATAGCAGATCTTTTTGTTACTGTTTTGTCATTTAGCTGCAAAGCATTTTTATTCAGTGTTCTAGCTTGAAGCTGAGCAGTTTGAGTGGCTTCTATCTTTCTGTTTTTTTCACTTGGCAGCGTGTTGCAATACTGCTTAATATAATTAAAAGAAATACAGCCTTTCCTCTAGGGAAATTGCTGTAAATCTAAATCAAGTGTTTTGCTCTAAGTTGCTTAATGCATGGTTTAATTAACATGAATATCCATTTTCCACCTGTATGAATCACAGCAGTTGAATCTTTGCCTACTGTCAAAATGTGTTGTTACCTGGTGAACTGTAATTTATGAGGCTTCATTATGTACACTTTTAGGAGTCATACACGGTCAAGTAGAACTTTTAAGTGACTCATGGGCTCGACTAAAACACAGCAGAGATTGGTTACACACTTCGTCCTACTCATTTGTTGAGTCCGACTTTGATCTCTCACGATCTCTTGGAGTTCATACTCTGATTGAAAATGTTGTCAGCTTTGTAAGTGGAGATGTGGGAAACTCACCAGGATTTAAGGAACCAGAGGAAAGTATGTCTACCAGTCCACAAGCATCAATAATTGCAATGGAGCAGCAACAGTTGAGGGCTGAGGTAATGTTCTTTTAAACATGTTTTCTTATTCTTTGTACAGTATGCTCATTTTATGTTGGTATTTTTTTTAACATTGTCCAAATTCTGTCTCTTAAGGACATTTTTCCTCTCTGTTAAAATATCTTAACTGGAACTGGAAATTTTATGTAAATAAACTGTAAAATAAAACTTAAAGAACTCCCTTTAAAAAAAGAAGTGTCAAAGAAACAGCTATTTCATTTGTTCTCACTTACAGTTGATGATCTAATTTCTGTGGATACTTATAACCGTCTTTTGCCTGTCTTGATTTTTAGCTTCGCCTGGAAGCACTTCATCAGATTTTAGTGCTTCTGTCAGGGATGGAGGAAAAAGGCAGCATGCCATTGATGGGAAGTCGTCAAGTACCAGGCTTTCAGTCTTCTTCATTGCTTACTTCTGTTAGGCTACAGTTTCTTGCTGGCTGCTTTGGTTTGGGCACTGTAGGACACGCTGGCACCAAAGGAGAGAGCGTAAGATTGCATCATTACCAGGTATATATAGTTTAATAGTTTCTGCTGTTACTGTAACTGGGTGACAAAAATCTGTTAGTCCTTTATAATGTGTTATAATTTGTTTTGACCCAGGATGGTATCAGAGCAGCTAAGAGAAGTATTCAAATTGAAATCCAGGTGGCTGTGCACAAAATTTATCAGCAATTATCTGCTACGTTAGAAAGAGCTCTGCAAGCTAATAAACATCACATAGGTAAGTGAAAACCGGGTTTGTGAAATAGGTCCTCTAATATACAGTACAGCAGTTCTGTGTTTAACAGACTGTGATATTACTGACCAGAATTCACTAGGTATCTGCCTTCATTTCCTGGGAGAGAAGCTTTTAACCTGTTTCTGTCTTAATTTTCTTTAAAATAAAAATGGCTAACACTCAAAGTGTCTACATATTGTCAACCTTCCTATTTCACATACCACGATATCCCACAGTCACCCATATCTTTGGTGCTTCAAAGTAATTTTTAGGTTTTTCAGGGATAAGCAGTTTTCTGAAGAGCTGAAAAGTCGCCAATCTTTTTTCTTTCGTTTAAGTGAACTTTCTTTAAACTCAAATGCAAAGAATAGAGTGCTTTCCCTGTTTTGGAAGCCGATTCCTGGCCTTCTATACCCAGGTATCACTGTGTGCTTCTGTCCTTAAGGACTATCTGGAACTCTGCACCTTTTTGTGCCTTTGAATGTGCAGTGACTGAGAGCTTCAGTACATAAGCAAGTTACACAATTTCTTTTCTTTTTTGGTTGCGCCTAATGGACATTCTTACCTGAATTGTTTTGTTGTTTCACTTAAAAATAAAATGGAAAAAAGTTTCTTGAGAAGAGCAAGTAGAAAATCAAGTATTTCACCTAGTTATCCTTACCCTAGAGAGAAGATTCTGGTTTGAGATTTAGCATCAGAACTAAGATCTGCGTGATCTTCCTTGGAAAGCCGTGACATAAAGGTTGCATTGAATTAAAGGGGGATATTGGCGGTACATCAGAAAGACTACCTCAGAGTATTTGACAAAGAATTCTAGCTCTTTATGTGATAAATTAATGCATTACGTTATAGTTTAAAAATAATCTGCTGTTCTTCTGTCTTAGTATTACTCTGAGCAGTTTATTAATTAAAAACAACTTTATTTTAATCTTAGAAGCACAGCAGCGTCTTCTGTTGGTAACAGTCTTTGCTCTGAGTGTGCACTATCAGCCTGTTGATGTCTCCCTGGCCATTTCCACT
The DNA here is from genome assembly GCA_020800305.1 of Porphyrio hochstetteri. NCBI lineage: Eukaryota > Metazoa > Chordata > Aves > Gruiformes > Rallidae > Porphyrio > Porphyrio hochstetteri. Next base: position 10,129,127 of record CM036915.1, on the reverse strand, counting down.
GGTCTGCTAAATGTGCTGTCACAGTTGTGTGGCACAGACACCATGTTAGGACAACCACTGCAGTTGCTGCCCAAAACTGGTATTTCTCAGCTCAGCACAGCTTTGAAAGTTGCCAGTACCAGACTACTTCAGATCCTTGCTATCACCACAGGGTAAGTATGGAATGCTCCCTTTCTTTTAGAAAACTTAATCATTAAGCTTTTCAGCACTCTTCAAAAACAACTTTTCTTTTGCGCACACTCTCTTTAGGACAATGAAAGTTCAGAAGCATTTAAGTGAAGAGGGGGAAAAAAGTAGTCTCATTATTCATAAGAAAAATGCACATAAGACTGATAAAGATTTTTAAACTGTGAGGAGTTCGGACCACAATAGTTAGAACTTTATGGTCTTTAAACAGTGCATTCTGCTAGTCCCCATTTTTCTGCTTTGGCTTTGTATCTAGATCTGTTCAGTTGATATGAGTTGGGGCAATACCAGTAGAGTGGTAGGAGCTCTTCAGGGCAGTACATGGTGCTTTTTTTCAGAACAGAGAGTAATTTCCTGAGGAGTATTAGCCCCTGCTAGACCAGGGAATACCATCCAAATTCCTATCAGCACTTAAAAATTTAGCTTAACTTGGTCAAGAAATAAGTAGTGGAGGAAGTATTTTCTATTTAGAGGAAGAGTACTATTTAATATTTGGTACATGCATCTTCTTTTTAGTGTTCCTACAACACATTGCGTTTACCTGCCAAATCCATTATATAAAAAAAACCCAATAACCCCACACCAAGAAAACCCAAAACAAAACCCCAAAACCAACCACAAAAACAACACCCCATCTTTGAAAGTTGGGAGTATGTTTAATTGACTAAGTTGTTCAGTGCTTCCTAGGGGCAAAAAGAAACGTATCTTTTGATTCCAAAGATTGGAAAGTTTTCAATTGTCTAAAAAAAAAGGATTCAAATAAGAATAATCTGGTGGAGGATGAGGAGAAATAACTTGCCTCAATAGAGTGAACTACAGTTAGTGCTCTGTTAGGCCCAGTTGTCACTTGCACTGAGCTTGTAGTTGTGTCTTTATGTTATTCTTCTTTGGATCAACTCTCAAATGCTCTTATATTTGTCGGGTTTTTTTGTGTTTATAGAACCTATGCTGACAAACTGAGCCCGAAGGTGGTCCAGTCTTTGCTGGATTTATTATGCAGTCAGCTGAAGAACTTGTTGTCACAAGCTGGTGTGATGCTTATGGCTTCATTTGGAGAAGGGGAGGGTGAGGAAGATGAAGTAGAATTGAAAAAGGCAGATTCAAATGGGGATAATGAGAAGAGAGACTTCAGAGGTAAATATCTTGCATCATTTCTGATACAATTTTGAAATACCAGAAAACATAGGAAAAGAAACCACTAAATGCTGAGTATCTCATCTACTGTACTGTGTTGATTATTGCTGGGTCATTTTGAACTCTGTAAATTATATTAGTTAAAGTCATCAATTAATTTTGCACTCAATTCAGATTTAGATACACTTGATAAATGGATCAATTTGAAGGTTGGAGCAGGCTGAGAACAAGAATTCTCCTCCATCTGGTTTGGAAGTAGAAGAGTACTGTTTTCCTGAAAAAATTAGTCATTGGTAGTAGTGTGTTTCATAAATGAGATCATAGGAATGTAATTCTCTAAGTTTCAAACTTAATTCAGGGAAGTTTCAGCTTAATTCAGGAATTTTTTCCATTGGCTTTGTATTATGCAGTTTTGCTGTCCAAGAGGATGGGAAGAGGTTGATCCTACTCTGTCATATTAAAAAATCTGCAACAAAAGATTTTCTGAAATATGACTTTCTTCACACAGTTTGCAGACCCTCAGGGAGCATTTTTATTTTCTATGGAAAGTGTGTGTTCAAAGAAATTTGTAATTGTACCTTGGTTCTAGGTGTGCATATGGTTTTGGTTGTGCTTATAACTGCCTTTGCTTATAATTCATGGCTCATTAATTGATAAGGTAATTTAATTAATTAAAAATTAGGATATAAGATCTTCTCTTTCAGCAAAGATTTTCTTCTTAAAATTGCCTTGGAATACGAATCATGGGTGTGAGAAAGTATCGTGTTTACATCAAAAATCGTCATGAAACAGAAACAGAGTTAGCAAACAGTGGCTGTGTTTTATATGGCAGGGACATTTATAAATAATCATATGTATTGGATTTATGTGGCAACATTTTGGTAGTGGGAAAGGGGCTTCAGCAACCTAGGGGGAGAAATCAGCAGGCTGCCACTGTGTCAGAACCTGTTTCAGCCACCTCCAAAACAGACCAACCACTGTTCCAAGCTGGGCCAGTCGGCAACACTGGTGCTGCTTCTGTGATAATGTCTTTAAGACAGGGGAAAAAGCACAACAGCTATGTGAAAGAGGAGTGGGAGAATGGGAGTGAAGCAACTTTGCAGACACCAGGTCCCTTCTGAAGGGAGTCAGAAGGTGCTGGTGTGAAGCAGGTTGTCTGTCTGCCACCCATGGAGGATAGAGCTGGTGGATATGCTTTGAAGGAAGCTGCAGTCCACGGAATCCATGCAGTAGCACAGTTCTTTCAGAAACTGGCTTGGGGAAGACCCACAATGGAGTGGTCTGTTTCTGAGAGATGGTATCTTGTGGAAAAGGATCTACAGTGGAGCAGTTCTTGAAGAGCTGCAGCCCATGGGATGGACCCATTGTGGAGCAGGAGTAGTAGAGGTGAACTGTTAGTAAGTGACCGCAACCCTTCATGTTCTTATCACCCTGCTCCACCCAGAGGCAGTGGGGCAGAAGGATTAGGAGTGAAGTCAAGCCTGCAAAGAAGGAGTGGAGGGAAAGTGTTTTAATTCTGTCCTTGTTTCTCACTATCCTACTCTATCTTTCATTGGCAATAAATCAGTCTTCCCCAAGCTGAGTCTGTTCAGGTGGTACTTGCTGAGTGATCTTGCTGCCCGTATCTTGACCCACAAACTTTTAATCTTGTTTTCTGCTCGTCTTGTTGAGGAGCAGAAGAAAGAGCATAGCTTGATGGGCACCTATCAACCAGCCAAGGTTAACAACCAGCCGTCATGTAATAACTGATAACTGTATTTTTACTGGCAGAACAGTTTGCCACCAGTAACAAGGACTGCTAATATTTTCTGTTACCTTCCATTCAAGTCTGATAGACTTCAAATGGTTGCTTCAATCTCCGTGTTGTTTGGCTACATTTTAGATTAAATATGGAAAGAATGCAAATACTGAATTCTACAGCCATACTTTTGCTATGCAGTTCTATGCAGTTATTGATAAGTCTTAGCATACCAAAGTACCTGTTGTCTGTAATGCACCATGTGTTATTTGAGGAGCTGTTTCTTCAAGATCATGCTAGTCCACGTAGTCTAGCCTCACAGAGTTAACTGTCTGTATTCTGTTCTGAACTTGCTACTCTCAAAACTCAACTGTGAATGCCTGCTTCATTGTCGTTTTTCTGCTTCGACCTTGACTTTAATATTATGTGCAGATACTGTAAAACTAAGGTTGTAAATGAAAACTTTTAATTTAACTTTGTAGCTGCCCTCCGAAAACAACATGCAGCAGAACTGCACTTGGGAGACTTTCTTGTTTTCCTACGTAGAGTTGTTTCTTCAAAAGCAATTCAGTCAAAAATGGCATCTCCAAAGTGGACAGAAGTACTTCTTAACATTGCTTCTCAGAAGTGTTGCTCAGGTATGATCCATACAAGCTGTACTCAATGATTACTTGCAGTTCTGTAGTGCAGTTCCTAAAAATAGGTCCTGTTGGAACATGTATTACATAGTGAACAGCTAAACCCAACTGCAATACACAAGCTGTGCTTTGGAACATTGTTGGTGCAGTTGGCATCATAGGTGAGTGCCTGATGCAAAGTCACTTCCCGATAACTAATATATTATTCCATCTTTAGGAGTCCCCTTGGTTGGCAATTTGAGGACTAGACTTCTTGCACTTCATGTACTAGAAGCTGTGTTACCTGCTTGTGAATCTGGTGTTGAAGATGATCAAATGGCTCAGGTCTTTATATTTTGTTTATAAGTTTCTACACTTCAAAAAGTCTCATTAAACTTCAATGTTTCATAGGTTTGTTCAGAATCCAAATTGAGTGAGGCTCAATGCTGATATTTCCCCATCTAAGAGCACTAAATATTTTGACATTTACACCTACAAATTAAAATAGTATGATAGTATTTGTTGTCCTAGTCTCAGATTTAAAATGATTTGAATTGTATTCTAATACACCAGGTTGTTGAACGATTATTCTCACTTCTGTCTGACTGCATGTGGGAGGCTCCGATAGCTCAGGCCAAACAAGCACTTCAAATAAAGGAGAAGGAACAAGAAATGAAGCTACAGGTAAAGGTGCTTTTACTTTTTCTTTCAACTAAATGAACTGAGTTACATTTACCACAGATATTTTGTCCTGTTTCTGATAGAAACAAGGAGAGTCTGAAGATGAAGATGAGAATCTTCCCATACAGGAAGTGTCCTTTGACCCTGAGAAAGTTCAGTGCTGCATAGTAGAGAACGGGCAGATTCTAACTCATGGAAGTGGAGGTAAAGGATATGGTTTAGCATCCACTGGAGTTACTTCTGGGTGTTACCAGTGGAAGGTAGGTTGCATAAATGCATATTTCTTAAATTCTCTTCCTTTGCTGTGGAAATATGCTATGATTTATAAACAACAGCTACATGGGGGGCTTTTCCCCTTATGACAACATTCTTGAGTAAATGACATTTTGGCAGCATGAGGGTTTACAGTTGTACTCAAAAGGTAAGGGTCTTTTCCAGCCTAAGTGGTTCTATGATTTTCAGTTCAAAGTGAAGAGTTTTTGTGGCCGCTTTTGAACGCTGCCATGTAGCTGTTTCAGTGCACGGATTGGAGACTGTGAAGGTGTGTTACATGTTTGTAGAGCTGATAATACTTGTCCCAAAGATCCACAGTCAGCACAAACGTGCATTGTCTTGCAAAAGTTGCCTACTCAGCTCTGGAGAGTTTGAATTTTTTCTTCAGAAAAACACTTCACAAAACATTTTGGTTTCATTCAGAAAGACACATCAGCCCCTCTGACTGACAAGATCTGCTTTTATTGTCGCATCTGGAGGGATTTTTTTTAATACACATACACAGTTGTAGTCCTTGTTAGTACCATCTTTGAGCATAACACTTTTACTTCTTTTTTTACTTTAATCTGTGTGAATCTCTCCTGTGAATATGAGGAGTAAAGATTATTTATTTCTATAATATTATTTGTAGCACTTGTAACCCAACTTGTGGGTGTTTATGTTTTGAGTCTGGAACAAAAACCAACTTCTTTATATATTTACATACATTTTTCCTTATTAGTAGTAGGTTGAGTGTAAATGACTTGCTAATGACTGACCTTACAGAGCAAGATGTCATTTTAGCAATGGATCATGATTTTAGCTTATTAGCTTACTATTTTTATGTTTATTAGAAGCTTCTGGGTATGAAACAGTTAGAAGTATATATAAATATATGTAAGGTAAAATTTCATTGCTTTCTTCTGTTAAAAAGGGTATTCATGACTTCTTTCCCCTTTTCATTTTTGGTTTGTTTTGCCTTCTAGTTCTACATTGTGAAGGAGAATCGAGGCAATGAAGGCACATGTGTAGGAGTTTCTCGCTGGCCAGTACATGATTTTAACCATCGCACTACCTCAGATATGTGGCTATATAGAGCTTATAGCGGTAACCTCTATCACAATGGAGAACAAACGTTGACTCTGTCCAGCTTTACTCAAGGAGACTTCATCACATGTGTATTAGATATGGAAGCAAGAACTATTTCCTTTGGTAAAAATGGAGAGGTAATTTTCTTACGTGTGATTTTTGCAACAGTAATTTGGCATGGATATTTTATATAAAGCTAAGCATGAAAGTTAAGGCGCGTGACAGTCTCAATACTTACAAGGATAATACAGGTATAACTTTGTCACGTTTCATATTTTTGCTTGTTAAGGTGTTCTAAGTTGAGGGGTTTTTGTGTTGTTTTTAACTAGGAGCCAAAACTAGCTTTTGAAGATGTGGATGCAGCGGAGCTATACCCTTGTGTTATGTTCTATAGCAGTAATCCAGGAGAAAAGGTAATGTGAATGTTTGTCTGGATACGTGTACTGCTTTTGGCCAGAATAAAGTTAATATTCTCCATAACAGCCTGTATGTGCTGTGTTTTGGATTTATTCCCAAAACAGTGTTGGTAGTGCACAGTTGTTTAGCTATTGCTGAACAGTGTTTAAACCGCATCAAGGCTTTCTTGGATTCTTACTCCACCCCTTGCAGCAAAGTATGTTGGCAATAGGCAGGAGCCTGGGAGGGGGTGCAGCAGCTCACTTAGTGACCAAAGGGTTATTCCATACGATACAACATCATGTGCAGCAATAAAACTGCGGGGAAGTTTG